>OZ009945.1:40503867-45503867 GCA_963932025.1 Erebia epiphron
GATACCCGTAAATTCATCGGCGTCGACCTTGTCCTTGCCCAGGATATATCTAAAACCTATTTCAGTACCCAATTTCGTCGGTTCAATAAATGAGTCGTTTTAGCGTTCCAGACAAATACCTACGCTTATATAATTTCAACAACCAATATGATTAAAAAAGCGAATGTTTGAAGTTCCGACCAAAAAAACCCAATCAGCGCGGACAAGTCACGGGCATGAGCTAGTAACAATATATTATAGTATAGTGTATGCTATAGTACTTATAGTACAACTAGGTGATGCCCGCGATTTCGTCCGCGTGGAATATGTTTTTTTGAATCCCACGGGAACTCCTTAATTTTCCGGGATAAAGCCTATGTCACTCTCCAGGTCCTCAACTATACACTATACCCATGCCAAAAATCACGTCTATCCGTTGCTCCGTTGCAGCGGGATTGAAGGACAAACCAACAAACAAACACACTTTCGCATTTATAATATTAGCAAGAGTTACGACCAATAAAATAATAGAAGGCTAAAGACTTCCAGTATATCACTTTTCATATACTATCGCCTCCCAAAAGCTATACTATTTTCACTATAAGACAGCCACAGGTATAGAAATCTAGATAAACGCATTTAGCGTGATTTGAAATTGTATTAACCTTTTTATCAAAAATCTATTAAACAATTGATTTTAACAAGAAAATATGAATAGTAGCCGATAAGCACAATGCAGTAGGTCTATTAGTGTTCAACAATAGCCTATAAGATGCTCCTAACAAATGAATGAACTGATGTTATACACGAATTCAATAACCAATTCCATTGATTTATCTGATTATTCTTCGGAATATTATTACTATGTCATAACAACACCTTTCCCCTTCTAGTATGAGAGACAGCTGTCGAGATTTTTATCGAAATAATACGTAACACTGCAAGTGAAGATGCGGTCTAAGATTGAGCAGGCTAGCCTGGAAGGGGTATGACAGCTTTTGATAAGCCCCTAGGTAGCCATTGTACGGCTTAACGCGGCATCGTACCGGAACGCTCAATCGATTGACAGTACGGCTTTGACGGTAGTATGGTAAGAAACCACGGCTGAATCATACCACCAACAAACTACATTAACACCTGTGTGCAGTTGAATGCGTTTAGCGTAACACAAACTATTGTCCTTTGATATAAACAACACAAACATCATCAATCATCGCCTACTATTTTGTTGATTATAGTTTACCACAAGTATTTGTTAAAGTTCAAAAGTTGACTAATCAGATATCCTTCGTATATATGCGATGACAGCCACGCTAGGGATATCATCGCTCCACCTCGACCTGACCTCCACAATGACCTTACGAATCCACTGTTCATCGGTTTAACCGATACATGTGAACATACCACTGCCACTTCTACGTGCTAGCCCTGAGAACTACATCGGTCATTAGTTCTTTGGAAAGACTTCGTTTTTACGGACTGTATACCTCAAAGCAATGAGAAGCACAGCTTTGAGTTGGAGTCTGTAAACCAGTCTTTTTGAAACTTTGTAGACACTTTAGCACTGTAGTTTATTACTGGCAAGTGGTTTAACATTTTTCAAATCGTCGAGGTCTTCAGTCATTCTGATAGGGAAGACAAAACTATGAAAGTAAGCAATATTTCTTCCGTCTTCGCCGAGCCAAGCTGTATTCTCCTATCGAGCTCCTCTATCCACCATCTCTATGCTTATGATCTTTTTTACTACAGCTGAAATAATGCGTGCAGTGAAAATGTATGTGAATCAATTGTTAGCGTTTTCCGTTATAATACGCTTAACTGAATATTGAGTGAATCTATTGATGTAACCGATACTATCGAAAGTCATGTGATATTAACACTGTTTTGTTTGTTATAAAGCTGAATCGGTAGTATAAAGTTTAATCAGAACAAAAATTGCATCAGTATCAGTTGTTGTGATTATGAATTTATGGTAGGTACTTATTCTTGCCGCAACAATGGATTTTTACCAATACGGCAAAAATCCATTAGATTGTTTCCCATTTATCAAGAGGTTATTAATGCGATCGTTACACTGTAGCAATCATTATTATGCAATAAGACTCCAGATTTTTGTTAAATGAATTGCACTGTCAGAACACACTATCACAGAATAAATATACAAAAGGGAAAGGTGATTGACTGACTGACTGATCTGTCAACGTACAGCTCGAACCGGTTGGACGGATCGGGCTGAAATTTGGCATACGAATAGCTATTATTACGCTAAGAAGGGATTTTTGAAAATTTAACTTTTTAAATTATTATTTCTTTTTAAATAGGGGGTAAAATAGCGGTTTAAAATTTGTATTAAAATCGAACAAAACGTGAGCGAAGCCGCGGGCTTCGTTACGTAATTGTTGAATGGATTTTATTGTCAAAACACACTATTTACGATACTTGCTTGCTAAAACCGGAACGCCTACGATTTGCCTACGATGGTTTATAGGCAAATACCTAATACGTCACAGTCCAGGAAGGAAAACAGTTTATATCACAAGATCGATGTTACGGAAGACAAGATATCAATTCAATTCCGTCCGCTCACCGGTAACTCTAGATGGCTTTCACTCTAGGGTCGTGGGTTCGACGCCTGCCAAGATGATGCGATAGCGGAGACTGTTCAATCCAAATGGCATGTAAGATGCCATTTACATTTGTTTCATAAACGATTGGCGATAACCAAATATCAATGACTCGAATTTTAGTTACAATGCCACTGTTAATATTATGGTCTGTTTATTTTTAATTGATTATATTTTATTATTTTTTTTATAAGCGGTGCTTAAAAAAGCATAGCATAAAATAGCTTATTTACATACCTATTACACCAAAATATACTATAACTAAGTAATATGAAATTTACCGATTACGGAATTTAGACTATTGGTTTACTTTTAGACCCACGGCCTCTTATGCGTGTGGTTGAGGTTCGGTTTTCAGATTTACGTGCGTTTTGAAATAAATTAATTAATTGTTATCAGTTCCTTTATCAACATCGTGAGGAAACATGACACATGTATGCTTGAGAGTTGTTCATAACATTCTCAAAGGTGTGTTATCTTAAATCTGACAATCCTCGCTTGGTCAGCGTGGTGGACTATGGTCAAACCTGTCTCAGTCTAAGAAGAGACATTTCAGTAGTGAACCGGAAATGGGTTGAAATTTTGATAGGTACCTACTTATTTAAAACTGTGACGTACTGTAACTGGCGCCAATCATTTATTCGCGTCTGAAGTTGACCGCAAGACGCATCGCAATAGCATATTTTGGCGCGTCGCATGGAACGGACTTCGACAGTTTGTGTGAGAGCTGCGCAAACAAGCACTCGCACCTCGGCTCAGTGACGATTATTTGATTGGCGCTAACCATAGCGTCCAAGCATCGCAGCGTTTAAAACCCATTGTAAATTGTACTTTATAACACTTTGTTATTCCTATTCCTTTTAGCAACAGGGGCCATACTGCTAACGCTTAAAGCTATATTGTTTCATTATTGTCGTCTTTCGTGTTTAAGAATTATAATCCTTATTTTAGGAACATCAAGGTACTTGGCATCAAACTATCATTTTGAGTAATATTGCTTAAGTATTGCTTTAGGCGATGGCAGTATGGCCCCTGAGCAACAAACAACAATTTATTCTGCGGTTTGTTCTGCTCGGACGAATCAATTATTCAGACAAAACAGATTTCGATCATATCAATCGATCAATTACATAAAATTACAAAGTAATTTAAACTTTTGTAATTCTTTTATTTCAGTCTTTGATTTAGAAAACAGATTTGTAATTAGAGAGTTAGATCTGATAAAATAGGTAGGAAACTAACCGTTATTATTTGGTATATTATTTCAGTTAGATTAAACCCATACCTACCGCTAATCGGATTCTAACAGGAACGCTAATCTGCTTGCCGGCACTTCTTTGCCAGTAGCCACGGCCAAAACGAGACCTGACCAGACAAAATTCAGAAATTATAAATTCCCCAATTATTGACTTCTCCGGGGACCTCCCTCTATAGGACAACAGCATTTATCACTACGCCGCCAGTGTGGTCGTCGAAAATACACGTTTTACAGTTTATAACCATAATTACCAAAAGTCTTGACTAATTCTCACCAAAATTTTACTTTTAACCATAAGTTCTTTTTTTTTTACTTGTATCGTATCATAAGAATTCTAAATTTTTTTCTTATTATATTTAACGTTAACAGTAACCATCAATGGTGCAGTTGACCCTGAGTAGTGTTTGTTGGCGCGGTAAACCGGATGTCCTGTAGGTTGTACAGCCCTTATAGAACCGGATTAATAAAGTTGTTTCCTAATGCAATAATAATATTCATATTCGCTTTCTAAAGCAGACCTTTGAGTTACAATGTTACTTAATACCAGGGGGTTACTACAATCATTTAAAGGAGTATTATTACAAAATGACAGTCATGTACCTTGACGTCCCTAAAATAAGGATTATAATTCTAAAACATGAACTACAACCATATATAACAATACGGCTTTGAGTATGCTCCCCAGGTGATGATGACTTTGTTACCGTGGATTTAGGATTTTTCGAAATCCTGTTGAATCTTCGTTTTTGAACTAAAGAGTAGCCTCTACATAATATACTCGTATATTATGTCTTCAGATTGCTATCTACCACAATGCTCTATATCATACCAAAAATGTTACTTTCTTATGTCTATTAAAAAATACTTGGAATAATGAGTGGTAGAGGAAAACCAGGCACACAAGTGCTGGGATATTGTTTCTATGACGTATGGTGCGGTCACAGACTGGTTTTTTACACGACTGCCCAAAAAAGGAGTGTGTAATGTTTTCAGGATTCATGTTTGTACGTATGTGAGTTTCTTAACTACAAAATAACTTCCAAATTCCTAAACAGATTTGGATGTATGTCGTTAGAACCTTACATCATCCCAAGTGATCAGGCTTAAATTTTTTTGAAAAAAGAAACAATATGGGCGCTTTATTGGCCGCTTTATATGGCCACACTATTTTCAAAACGGCACCATACAATGCTAACGCAGTCGTGTTTTTTTTTAATTATGTTTACTTGTTACACAATGTCATCTCTATAATCATAATAGTACGTAAGGTTTGATGTGTATTCCCGTCGAGTGCGAGTTACGTAAGCATTATAGAAAAGCCCGGGTTCCGTACACGTGTAGCACCGCGGAATGCATTTCACTGACTTAATGATGCCGTGCAAGTCACAGGCGGTAGCTATTTTACAAGTTCTAATATCGTGTACGACCTTTCCCACTGCCAAGGGTCACTGGTAGAGATCTCATGTAGAGATCTCATGTAGAGATAAGTGCTTCATTGTCCACAATGTTTCATTTTTTCTACGTATTTTATAACGTTTTAGTATAAAATAATTTTTAAAAAATATATTAAAAATTTAATCGTATCCCATTTTTCCTGTTTAAAACTATTAGTTTGTACACATAATAATAAACTTGGTGGACTGCACTTCAACTAGGTATGAGTTGTTCGGATTGTTTGTTCGACAAGTTTAACTATCCAAGTAACTAATCCTGTTGCTATAATATTCGTATAACATGGTTATTATTTAGACACTCAGTTTGTGAAATGTGACTAGCTTAGTATTTATTCTATTTCAAAAATTGTATTTTATAAGTAACAGCTAAGCTTTAATTTATTTATCTGTTTATTACTTTTTGCGTAGTTTTTTTGAACAAACAGACTTGACGTTTTTGCTCACACAGACTTTAAGTATTGCAAAATCGTTAAAGCTTGTGTTTTAAACATACACAAATTGCATCACACCGTCAGCAGTTTGTGGTAGCCTTATTATGATGCTTATGGTACTTATAGGGTTGCGTCACATTCCATGGATAGAATACTTGATTGCCTGTCTTTTGATGTGTTGTTAGAGTGAATGATAGAGTTGAATGAGTTCAACGTTATTGTGAATAGGGTTCAATCAATAATGGGTAATGATTCAAAATAATGTACTGGTCAAAATATAAAATTAGAGGTGATTTGTTTCGTCATTCAGAGATTTTAGTTACCTACTCGTGGGTAACCATTATTTAAAGGGTTGGCAAGCGTTCTAATTAGTTTTTTTTATCCCAGAAAATTAAGGAGTTCCCGCGGGAACCAAAACACCTCAAATGGATGTTTGTTACTCAATCACGCCAGAACGGCTAAACGGATTTGGATGAAATTTGGCACAGAGATAGATTATAGTCCGGACTAACACATAGGCTACTTTTTATCCCGGAAAGTTAAAGAGTTCCCGCGGGATCCACAAAACCTCGATCCACGCGTACGAAGTCGCGGGCATCAGCTAGTATGACATACTTTCGTTTTTTGCGGGAACACGCAGGCAAGCGGCGCACATGCTCCCACGATCAACACCTAGAGGCCATTGTTGCGTAAGTTTTAAGCGCACGCGGGGGGAGCTAGAGTTGTTTTAAAGCAAAAATATACTTGATAAACTTTTTGTCACCGAAGTTAAAGGACTTTCTGGGACACATGCATTTTTAATTTCCTGTTATTAAACTGGGTAGATATTATTAAAAAAAAAAAAACCTTGGGATTATACTATCACTATTCATGATTAAAATAAAGGTAGCCACAAACCTTAGTAATCAATAATTTTTGTTTTATGAGGAAAATTACACAGAAACATGTTGCAGAGACAGCCACCGAAATGAAAAATTCGGAGCTTAACCATTTTTTTTAAACTGTAATCCTAATCAAGAAATATTTATTGCCTCGCACATAGGTAATCACCTCTTCTACCTAAAAAAAAATATTAGAACTGTATAGTAACGTCCTGCACTAGGTATCGATTTCATCCATGCCGCATATATTTTTTAGCGATTTGTTGTGCAGTCAAATAGTTCATCTCTGCCTACATTTCTGCTAATCCGTTATTATTTTCGCTACTTTTCGTTATTTTTTCCGTTTACATTATGCAATAAGTTCTTATTACGTGGATTTTTGTTATATTTAGTAGAACGAGTATTATCAAACCCAGCCCTCTCAAAACCTCTCTGGGCATGGAAATAAATTCAGTCACCCATCCTGAAGTGTTACTCAATTCTCAATTAATTTATAACATGTAGGACATACAGGGTAACTCTTATGTTACGTCATGTTATGACTTTACCACCGGTTCGGAAAATAGCTTTTTTTACAACGTTGGGTTAGGTTACAATCGCAATAAACTTATTGATATACTCGTAATTCGTTGTAACAAATACTCTTAGGAAGCACCTTAGGCTTGATCACCACTTGCAAGCAGGTCTGATTGCTGCAGCCAAATATGCTAACGCTATACTCATAAATTATTATAATAATAAATTCATTTTCATCCCACCATCTCGGAAAGAGTATTTTTAATCTCCGATATCTGAATGCAAAAGCCGTTATTATCCACTTGAGGATAAAGTAAATTGAATTTAGAACATCGTGTGCACGTTAGTAAATATCACTCGTCTATGAAGTTTTTGAATTCAAAACATCATTAAAACCTATTTACTTCTACCTCTATGGTGCCGTATTTCCATACAACTTTATTTAATTTGTTAAAAACTCACACTAGTAACCTTCTAGGTGTACTTTTTTAATTTGCTTTGCGCGCACCATTTTCTTTCACGTCATGTCATTTCCTCGCTGAGGTGGGATGAAAAGTTACGTGTTGCTCTCGAGTGAAAAGATTTTTCACCTCGTGCTCTTTTGATTCCCTCGCTGACGTTCTTGATTCTAATTTTTGAACCACTCGCTGCGCTCGTGATTCAATTTTAGAATCCTTCGCTTGCTCGGTCATCAAAATTGAGCACGCGGTTAAAAAACAACTTTTCACTCTTGTTTAACAAATAACTATTATTTGCTTGAAACATGGATTACACAACAGATAGTAGGTAACAATCATGTTTTGAAAAAAAAACCCTTCAATAAAGGCCATAATCTGAATTCGAAACCTGCTAAATATCGTCTTATATACAAGTCATTTCATGCATTCGTCAAGTAATGATGACATTGTTATTTTCATAGATACTAATCGCTTACAGTAGCTTGGACTTCCGTTCGCCTAATTGCTCTCCTAATCGATAGCATCTCGATATGCAGCGAGAAAGTTTAGAATTCCCCACTGAAATACCTACTGAACCAATTTTTTTGTGTTTTTTGGAGGCAAATTTGCATGGCATCTCAGGCATGAAAGTTTCCTGATAGCTTTAGCTAGAAGATTAAATTTATTAATAAATAAATACATTAGGAATATCATTACTAGGGGTTTTTTTTATCCGTTAAAATCCAACAGACACAAACTTTCGCATTCACAATATCAATAGATTCCATTATATTATCTAGAAAAAAAACCGGCCAAGTGCGAGTCGGACTCGCGCACCGAGGGTTCCGTACAAACCTGTAGTAAGTTTTAAATTAAATGTTTTTTTTTAAATATTTGAGTTGATTGAATGAAAGGTAAATTGCGGTTTACGATTTATGACGTATTAAAAAAAAACTACTTACTAGATCTCGTTCAAACCAATTTTCGGTGAAAGTTTGCATGGTAATGTACAACATATATTTTTTTTAGTTTTATCATTCTCTTATTTTAGAAGTTACGGGGGGGGGGACACACATTTTACCACTTTGGAAGTGTCTCTCGCGCAAACTATTCAGTTTAGAAAGAAATGATATTACAAACCTCAATATCATTTTTGAAGACCTATCCATAGATACCCCACACCTATGGGTTAGATGAAAAAAAAAATTTTGAGTTTCAGTTCTAAGTATGGGGACCCCCAAAATTTATTGTTTTTTTTCTATTTTTGTAAGAAAATCTTAATGCGGTTTACAGAATACATCTACTTACCAGGTTTCAACAGTATAGCTCTTATAGTTTCGGAAAAAAGTGGCTGTGACATACGGACGGACAGACAGACAGACAGACAGACAGACAGACAGACAGACAGACATGACGAATCTATAAGGGTTCCGTTTTTGCCAAATTTGGCTACGGAACCCTAATAAAAAAGTGTCTTAAGGACTTATTTGAGTTAGTGAGCGTCTATTTTCGTTATTGAATCATCTTTATGAATAGTGCAGTGAAAGTCAACATTACCGCTGATGGGATGCTGACGAGGACGCCTTGATGTTACCGACTAAGTAACTGGTGGTAATCCATTAACAGCTTTTAATAGTCAGGTTCAATTTAAATACACACTCATTAGGCATTTAGGTACCAACTCGTAGACACCTACTGTTTTCACTTAAACTTGTGGGTAATTACTAGTTACTAATTAGACATCTAGCTCATGCCTGCGACTTCGTCCGGGTAGATTGAGGTTTTTGGTTCCCGTGGGAATTCTTTAATTTTTAGGGATAAAAAATTGCCTATATGTTATTCTAGACTACAATCTATCTCTGTGCCAAAATTCATCCAGATCCATTCAGCCGTTCTGGCGTGTAATATGAGTAGCGTACATCCATTCAACCTTTCGCATTTACGAGTATAATATTAAGTATAGATTCATCTTACTCGTTTCGTTAATATGTGTTTGGCGACCTCCCTGGCGCAGTGGTGAGTAGTGGTCTTATAAGTGGGAGGTCGCGGGTTCGATACCTGGCAGGGTCGATTCAGGAATTTAAATCCTTATAATCACAAAATTTACTGGTGTGGCCTGTTGGGAGGTTTCGACAGCACGCTAGTAACCAACTCACCGGCAAAGACTTACCGCCAAGCAATTTAGCGTTCCGGTACGATGTCGTGTAGAAACCGGTTGAGGGATTTTACTGTGTAAGATGCCTATAAAATATCAATTAATAGTAAAAATAAAAATATATGAAACAACTTCGACAGTTCTCAATGGCGTAGAACATTATTTATCGATGTTTCAATCAATATAATAAGTAATTGTTATCTTTAGACATCTTAATTGGCCGTCCGGTCCGTCGGTCTGTCACGCCGGAATTTGTTGAGCAATCAAAATTATTACGAACGAGTGGTTATTTGAAAATTTAATAAATCATTAAAGTTTTATGCCTATTTATTTCATGATATTATATTTTTACTACGAGCTTCCGAAGATTATGGTTCTCGTTCTATGGTTCTGATTATAAAACTGTCGGTTACTTAGTCATTATTTTTACTGCAGTTGAACTAGTTAATTCGCGATTTGCGGTCTGAGTTACGTAATTTTATTATTATTACTGTAACCGTAATCTACGTGAACGTGATCTATTACATCCGGTTCCGGATTACCGCTAATTCTGAATCAGATTACTTTACACCTCTTTTGACTGTTTTAGCGCTTGACTGCAATCTTATTTGAAAATCCATACGAATATTTTTATTATTATAAATGTGAAAGTGTGTCTAAACGTCTGTCTGTTTCGCTTTCATGGTCCATCTGCCCAAACGATTTCAACGAAAAATGCAGATACAGGTTGCCCGAGGATGGCTATTTTTTATCTCGGAAAAATAAATAGTAGTTACCCACGGGAATCAAAAAACAAAAATCAAACCCACGCGGATGAATTCGCGGGCATCAGCTAGTAACAATAGGTACAAACACAAACATTTTGTCAGTATTGCCTTTTTGTAAAAGTCATTTTTTTGTGAATTATTCTAAACTATGGCGTAACTTGCTTTCATAAACAAAAAACATAAAACGTGACACTTCGTTGTGGTCGACACCATAAACAATTAGTTTCATGGGTGCTTTAGATTTTTTGTTAATATTGCATCATCACGTGATGACTCCGAAGTTAGCAAATCAAACAATTTGACAGTTTTAAACGTATTTACTCGAACGTATTTACTCCTATGAGAGTGGAGGCCTGTGCCCAGCAGTGGGACGTTAATAGGCTGTAGTGGTACTCGAACTGTTTTAGGTGTTCATACATGATTTTTGACGTGCAGGCATTCTTTGATTATGTATAAGGTATTGATGTAGAATTTTAGTATGCGTGCAGGCATGTATGAACTCCTAAAACACGTCGAATCATCCATCCATCCATCAGCCTGTATTCATCCACTGCTGGACATAGGTCTTTTGGAGAGCGCGCCACCACATATACGGTCCTCCGTTCTAATACTTTACATTGCAATAATTCGATTGATCGTATTGAGCGTTCGATCACATTAGCGTCAATTTGGAATGTATAATTTCTGAATTTTCTCTGGTCTGGTCTAGTGGCAGACTTCGGCCGTGGCTAGCCACCACCCTACCGGCAATGATGTACCGCCAAGCGATGTATATGAGATGTAAGATGTAGTGCCAATTTTAGAAACCGATTAGGAGTATTAGTCGCGGCCGTACCCCGGTTAACAGTTAACAGGTCAGCCCGCTACTATTTTAGACTGTATCATAAGTCATCATTTACCTTCAGGCAAGATCGCAATCAAGGGCTTACCAACTTGTAGTGGAATAAAAAAAAGTTAACAAAGGACAACGTGAAGAAAGTAATTAGGCGCGGGCGCATTATGCCACAGTGACACTCGTAAAGCGGATGACGTAACGCGCCGTAAATTATTCATGTCGCGCCCGCAATTACTCAATTACCCGTATAACGAGCAATACTGAAACCATGGACTTGGGTATTTTTTTAAAATACATTTATTGAAAACATTAATTAATTATGCCCGCGTGGTAGGGTGGCAATAATGCTGGCTGCATTTCCACGCCGGGCAGACAGGCTGATTTTTTCCGCATAAAATTATCCAGAACAGAACAAAATAATGTGTTTCAATTAATCATTGGGTTTGTTTATTTGTCCTTCAATTATGCCAAAACGGTGCTACGGAACGACGTTATTTTTTGCGATCTGGAGATTGGAGATTTTAAAAACCTTAATCCATACTGACGATGTCGTGGGAATTCGCTAGTATTAAATCAAATACAATAGCGATATCTTTTAAAAACAGAAATGCATGCTTCCTGCAGTACAAATTAACATTGTATGGAAAAAATCAAAGCCCATAGTTCCGGTAGGCGCGCAGCAAATATTATACTTCGGAAAGTGAAACCATTCCGATGACAGCGACATATTAGTTTTGACGTAGTCGCTACTCGCCGCTACTTCCCGTGTAGCGTAAACACAGGAAGCTTAGGATCGAAACACACTACGGCTAGTATTGTGCACAGTATTCGGAGCCAGGGTAGGAATTGGTTAGGTAGATACTAGATACCTGCTTTCAGGCGGAGCATGATGAAAAATAAGCATTGAGCTTTTGTAACTAGGGTAAGCAGTGCTTTTATGTCGTGCACGCCATTGATACGCTCGTAAATGAAAAAAAATGTCCCAAAATGTATGTGTCACTTGGCGTGGTTTTATCAAAATAAATCAATCGAAACCACATCGCAACAGTCGCGCAAGTCGCTCATCATCATCTAGTTATACTCGTACTAACTGAGCTCATTAATACAACATAATCGTGAAGCGTGACATCGCGTGCGCGTTAGGGTTCCGTATGTGCAATATTGTGAATATTAATGTACAATTTAATGATAGTTATTGCGAGTGATTACGGTGTACATTACAATAGTGTGATTTACATGTGTTGTTGTTTCCTATTCATCATAGAGTACAAAGAATGAAGTTACAGGGTCAATTTTAAATAATACCTACTACATAATAACATTTTCAGGCAAAATCTCTACTCTATCTCTAATAAACTTTTCTTGTTATGATTTTTTCGAAATACCTTCACATTTTTTTACACTTTTGTTTACAACACTTTGGTTACAACTCTTTGTTTTGGTAGTCAAAAGTCGATCGTTGACCTGTCTCCCGGCACCACGTCACGTAATGCCGTCCTTAGAGAAGGTTATTTTTTTTGTAATGTGAAAACAAAATAATAATTTAATCAGAATGTTTAAAAGCGGTACTGGACCAAATTGGTTCAGTATTACTTACAGAAGTTACCCATAAGAGGTTTTAAGGTAGTATGTATCCTAAAGTTTCTTGTTTCATGAAGCCTAAAAGGTAGGAAAGCAACCTTTATGGCACGTAACTGTGTCCATCCGTCGCACTTTGTTTAGTAATAATACGTACTGCTTGTTTGCAGAATGTGGAGTACCTCTACGGAGACATACGAGGCAGCCTCGCGAGAGGTCGGCGGGGCAACTTCGCATCATCAAGGGTCGAGAGTCAAAGAGGGGCGCCTGGCCGTGGCAGGTTCGTTTAGATCACATTAACATTATAAAATTTGGCTGAAATTTTGGATGGAGACAGATTAATTATACCCTGGATTAACATATACTATACTACTATAGTAAAAAGAGGTCCGCGAGAACAAAAAACATATAGTTATTACGGTCCGGGTGACAGATGCTATATTTTACTCGAACAAAATCAACATGCCGGATTTTACATCCAAAAAAGTTGGGCTCTCTGATATTTTTCCGTAGTCCTAGTAGGTACTGCTTGTTAGTAATGGTTTTTTGTTGTAATCTTCCAGGTATCCCTGCAGCTGCTGCACCCAAACTACGGGCTGATCGGTCACTGGTGCGGCGGGGTCCTCATCCACCCCCAGTGGCTCCTCACCACCGCGCACTGCATACATAAGTAATGTCATGGTATTTTATTCAACTTTGTCAAATAAATTTTATTCACGTACTAGCTGATGCCCGCGACTACGTCCGCGTGGTTTGAGGTTTTTTGGTTCCCACAGAAACTCCTTAATTTTACGGGATAAAAAGTAGCCTACGTCCTTCCCCGGGATACAACCTATCCCAGTACCAAATTTTATCAAAATCAGTTGAACAGATACATTTATTTGATTCCCGCGGGAACTCTTCAATTCTCCGGAATAAAAAGTAGCCTATGTGCTATTCCAGACTATAATCTATCTCTGTGCCAAATTTCATCCAGATCCGTTCAGCCGTTCTGGCGTGATTGAGTAACAAACATCCATTTGAGGTATTTTGGTTCCCGCGGGAACTCCTTAATTTTCCGGGATAAAAAGTAGCCTATGTGCTATTCCAGACAATAATCTATCTCTGTGCCAAATTTCAGCCAAATCCGTTCAGCCGTTGGCGCGTGATTGAGTAACAAACATCCACACATCCATAAATCCATCCAGACATCCATCCAAACTTTCGCATTTATAATATTTATTTGATTTGATTTGATCTAGATTGTAGGCATGCCTGGTTGGTCTAGTGGTTAGCATAGTCGACTGCGGATCACGAGGTCCTGGGTTCGATTCCCGGTCGGGCACGAAAGTTAGGTATTGGGTTTTTCAATTAAGAAATTCTCAGTGCCAGCCCGGAGTTGGAAGTTGGCGGTGTTTCACCCCCGTGCCTCGGAGAGCACGTTAAGCCGTCGGTCCCGGTTATTATCACTAACATGATAATAGTCGTTAAAGCCCGCCAACCCGCATTGGAGCAGCGTGGTGGGTCTAAGCTCTAATTCCCGCTCTCCTATGAGAGTGGAGGCCTGTGCCCAGCAGTGGGACGTTAATAGGCTGTAGTGATGAGATTGTAGGCATTAATATTATTAGTTGGAAACCGATAAATTAATAGTACTAGACCGCCCGCGGCTTCGCCTGCGTGGATTTAGGATTTTTGGGAATCCTGTGGGAACTATTTGATTTTCCAGGATAAAAAGTAGCCTATGCTACTCTCCAGGACCTCAACTATACACATGTAAAAAATCACGTCGATACGTTACTCTGTTGTGACGTAATTGAAGGACAAAATAAAAAACAATATAACTAGTGGGCCCGGCAAACATTGTCCTGCCCTGAACCTAGAACCCGATTGCAGCACAACCTACCGGGTGCAATTGAAGGGTACAGGAAAAGAAGGGGCTCATCGACAGTTAGGATAATTTGAGAAAATGGCCAATTAAAGGTTTAAGACTTCATTGCCCTGTGATTAATCAACAATTCATTTAAATTAAGAATCTTATCTGTGCTGGACATGCTCCAGTGTTGATAAAATAATAACTTTATTTCATTCTTATTTTTAATTTCCAAGTTATCATGTTTTTTTAATTATAAGTCATAAATGTACTTGACAAAAAGGGGCTAATTGCTGTAAGGAACCTCTTTTTAACCCTTTGAAAACATGTTTGTATGTTAAATAGAAACTGGCTCGGATAAAAGTAATACTGTTCTAATGTTAAAGTTTTTATTATTTTATACAATAAGTTTTACTTATGGGCAATATTCGTAAAGTATTCTTGTGCCTTGCTACTGCAAAACTTTTTCAACACTTGCAGATCTTCATATTTTTCTTTAGATATAGGTATGTCTTCAATGTAACTTGGAATAGGTAAATAGAACTCATTCTCACGTCTTATATTCTTATTATATTGTGATTTTCCTCTGCCTGTGATACAGGCTTCTTCCCATGCCCCGTTATACGAGTCACGAAATAGTATTTTTTTACTGCTATTTTCTATTTTCAGTTCCTTGATAGGACGAGATGGGAATGAAGATTTTTTGACATAAATTTGGTCTAGGTGCTGGGTCCAAGATTTGAAAAACGATTTGTTGACTTCAACAACATCAAAGGGAAAAGGTCTTTGAAGAGCACACTTAAATATTTCCAACCAGTCTTCTGGCATTTCTGCTCTTGCTTTTGAATTGATAAGGCCCATATTTTTATCATTCTCCATATAGGAGTGGCCACGCACTGGAAATGTAACACTTATAGAGTCCAGTTTCTTTTCTATGTGAACCAAATGGTGCAAGAACCTGAACATTGTAAAATTTTTGTTCTGGCCACTACACGAGTCACAAAATACTTTAAGGTGCTTTGTAGTGCTTACCATAAAGTTATAAACATAATGATGTACAAGAGAGCACATGTCATCACTACCTTTCTTTCCTTCAGTTTCAGGGTACAGATAAAATATGCTCTTTCTTGAATTAAGCACATGTACATTGAATGCAGCAACTGTCAGTTGACGCTTGTAATAGACATCATTCGTCTGTATGTTTGGTACTGCAAGGTTTTTACCATAATCAATGCAAATAGCTTCTGTAGCATGAGTGGAATCTCTAGCGTAAATTCGTGCTGAGCGTTTTCTGGTGTAGAATGTTTCTGCCTTTAATAAATGCAATTTTTTGTCAATATTTAACTTATGTATGTCCTTTTTCAGCTGCGTTTCTTGCTGAGGAGTAGTAGCAGTCTTAAGCTCAGTTTCTAAGGCAACAAGTGTTACTTTAAATTGGTCGCATGTACTGCAAGTGTCTGTTCGTGGATAGCCAAAAGAAATATTGAAATCATTATTAAATATATTTCTGTAGCACTCGTAGGAAACTTTACTGGCTGTTGCATTGTCTTTGCTATCGGTAATAAACATATTATACATTTTTTTGATGTTGAGGTCTTCTGGTAAGTAAGTCCGGGATGAATCATGAAGACTATAATGACTGGTCCGACCTACAACAAACATTTTATACTATTAGTTAATAAAACAAACAGAAAATAAATGAATTCATAATCTTAAATTTATATAAGCACCTATGTTAAATTACCTTTAAATGAGTTAATATGTTGTCTTATCAAACTTTTAGTAGCAGAACTTAGTTTTGGCTGATGACCGTGTCTTCCTCTTTTATCAATAGGTGCCAATCCAGTAGTTTTTAAGCTAGATTGTAAATATTCAACTTTTTTTCTTGTTATACCATGTATTGACATGAATGCTTTCTTACATATTCGTTCTTCTTTGATTTGATCATCAATTTCATATCTAATTCTATATTGGTAAACAGCATCAAATCCTTTTACGGTTTTGGAAGGCCTACTCACAGGCAAAACTGATATTAAGCTACACAAGTAGCTATTTTGCGCGTCGTGAGTTGACAGCAAATTAAAGTTTTGTAACACAAGAAGTCTCGACTTTGGTGGAATTTTTTGAAAACATTCCTGTCGGCAATTGCATGGTGGACCTTGTTCATGACTGGACAAACGTATTTTTTTTAACACTTCCGTCATGCGTCCGAAAGATTTTCTTTTCTTAGTATTCGGATACAAATAATTATTATCAACATTGTTCTCCTCATCACTGTCCATTTTCACGTAACTTTATTATCGCCAACACAATACAATACACCCACGATACAATTTACTTGAAATGCTTGAAAAAACCGTAGAAACCATAGATTCTATGGTAGAAACACGTAAAAATTACTTTGACGTTCTATCTGTCATCGCGCCAAAGTATGACAGATCGTTTAAAATGGCGATGCAATGGGCGCGTTCTACATAAATGTACCCCTTCTTAGCCAGTATCGAATGCAATGCGCTCCTTTTAACCCTGTTTCCGCTGCAATAGGCTCTTTTTAGCCATTTGTGGATTTTTTAATAAGCCGATCTATAAAGGAATAAGCCCTTTTTAGCTTGTTCTGAATCTGTAATGTAAAAGGCCCGTTCTAAATCTATCGAATGTGATTATTTGTCTGATTTTAACAAAAATGTCGATGAACCCCTTCTTTTCCTGTACCCTTCAATTGTGAATATGGAATGTACAATTATACTATTTTTACACTGTGGTTATTTAACATTTCAGTGAGCTGTTCAACCTACCAGTGCCAGCTCTATGGACAGCGGTGCTGGGCGAGTGGGACCGTGCGGAACAGCGAGGCAACTATGTGCCGATAGAGAGGATAGTGCTGCATCATCGCTTCCACAATTACCAGCACGATATAGGTATACCCTCCATAATCATAATCATTCGGAGTTTTTATAATCTTTGAGAGTTCGCCATAATCACAAAGGGGCGCAAAATCTTCTAAGCTGCACTTGGCCAACGTGGTGGACTATGATCTAATCCATTTTCATTCTGAGAGGAGACTCGTGCTCAGTATTAGCCAGTAAATAATAATAATAATGCAATGATGATGGGATTCAAACTAGTCTGGCAAATTTTAAGCTGGCGAATAGGTGATGATGATTAACAAATATCGTTCATTTCAATGTTTCAGCTCTGATGAAGATGATACGAGCCGCTGACGTCAGCCCTGGCAGCCGCATCCGCGCAATCTGCTTGCCTCCATACGAACCACCTATCATTCACAACACAGAGAGAAGCAGTTCCTTCTACATGAAGCCAGAAAGCGAAATAAAAAGAAAACCAAGACCACCCAGACCGAACCCCAATACAGCAGCAAAATATCTGGAAAAACTCAATAACCTAACAAAAACCGTTTTTTCGGGAAAAGGAAATAAAAACCATAAAAACACTAGATACAATGTAAGAGTTTCCAATGATAACAGACCGACAGAAAGAAAGAACGATGAAGAATCGAGTAGAGAAGATAGTGAAAAGAAAAATAGAGACGCTGTATACGATAGTGCTTCATTAGACAGTGTAGTAAAACTTATTAAAACTAAAGTCACTAAAGACAAATCTAAACAAGAAAGTAATAGTTTAAAAAGAAGTGATAAAAAGCTGATGTTTGGTGAAGAAATAGATCCATTTATAGATGAAAATAACGGGATAGACTTCAAAGATGAATGTTATGCGACTGGATGGGGAAGGGAACAAACAAATGGGACTTTGACAGATGTGTTACTGGAAGCAGAAGTACCGGTGCTGCCGTTGCAACTTTGCCGGGATAGATATTCGTTAACTTTGCCACTGAATGATGGACATTTGTGTGCTGGGAGTACGGATGGCAGTACTGGTGCTTGTGTTGTAAGTTTTGCACAATTTAAGATTATAATATAATTCAGAAGCTTAATTTAATTGTTTTTGAAACAGGTTAAAGTTTTCCATAACAATAAAGACATCAGTATTTAAAATAAAACATGATTTTAATAAGGAGGAACAGTAGAAAACCAATAAAATATAAATCAAACTCAAGTGAAGATAGCGTGCGTTCTTTTTGAATAAAATTTCCTCATGATAATATAGTCGAGAAGTACCAATAATATAAATTGTATGGAAATCTAAACCGTGTTCCTAACAATGCATAATAAAAAAAAGTTAAATATTATATTAAAATATCCTTGGTTTGGTTGTTAATAAGTTTTTGAGTAAACCATTGAAAGCAAAAGGAACTAGATAGATTAGGTACTAAAATTATACATTAATAAGATAGATTACATTTTTACGCTAATATTGTTCAATTACGTAATTCAGTTCCCTGAAATCTTTTAATCTACAGGTCTGACATCTACATGCATCTACAGCTTTCAAATCTAAGACATCTCAAATGTAATAATCAAACAAATTAATATTTCTTACCGGTGATCGTACTTGTAATATTAAGATGAACAGCCGGCTAGACTATAATGAGATAAAGTAGTTTAAAGGTGGATGTACATATAATTACAATTCATTTGTGGGGGGAACTTAATACAAAGATATGTAGGGGTTTTTATAATAGATACACACATTTTAAAAAACACCTCAGGCAACCTTTGCTCAAAAATTTTATGAGGTGTTCAGAAAATTATGACGGCCTATTCCGAAAAAGCTGCAGTGCCTTCGCTGAGGCCTATTGGGCATTCACCTTTAAATTTATTAGATCAAGATCTCAGAAGTGTCAGTTAAAGGCTACTCAGTATTGGACAGTGGCAAGAGTGATGTATAACAAACAGCTGCGTAATAATTATAAAATAATATGAACGAAATTGATGTTTTGTTTGTGACAGCAGCAGTAGATCATACTGGCATGGGAGCGTTTATAAAAATACTGGGCAAGTCATTGAAAACGAAATAATAGTACTTTTTAGGAAACGGTTCCGTAATGTGTTGTTACCCCAACCAACTTAGTTTGTTGTGGGATCTTCTAGGGCGTATTTGGAACCCTCGTAGCATTAGTTTTAAGATACGGTAATTAATTATGACCGACATGTTTTATAAGTTTCGGACCAATATTAAATCTAAATACTTAAATATTGATTGAATGATTGATTGAATTAGCCTGATAGAATTGAATTATACTGAACATAGGGGTTATTAAAACATGAGTGTGTGCTTAAAAACTCAGCGTAGCGAAGAAGTTGAAGTATCACACGCTGAGAACCGACTTCGATGGAGAACTGAAACCTAAAACCATACTTATATTTATTATAAATGCGAAAGTGTGGCTATCTGTCTGCCTGTCTGTTTTTCTCCTACGCTTTGACCTTGATGAACTTAGGTATAGAGGTAGGTTACATTTGAAAGACACCGGGGCCTTCACATAGGCTACCTGTCCTGGAAAATTAAGGAATGCATCTGGGGATTATAAAAACTTAATCCACGCGGATGAACTCACAAGCAACATCTAGTTCAAGATATTTTAAAGTTTCTAGACGATTGGAAACATATTCTCAACAAGTAAACATAATTAAAAGAATTATAAAAAACACGACTGCCCTATTGATTTATTTAAAAAAATGTAATCTTTAAGAGTTGTAAAGTTGAAATCTGGCATATAAATACTTACATAAAATATCCCCCTCGAATGGAAGTACGGCTACCACTGCTTCTACGTAACTACACCAAACCTTTGGAATCTTATTCAAATTTTTATTAAATGATATTTTTTTGTGAATCACTGGATATTGAACTATAGTTTTATATATTTTTGGAATCTACTCATCATTTGCTAGATGATGATTATATAGTTAATCATCAATTTTTCAACTTTAGTCTTTAATGCGGGACCATGGTCACCCCATAATTTTTTTTTAAATTTTACTAGCCTATGTCACCTGGAATAAGCTAGGGATTCTAACGATACGATCTCATTTATCAAAATCGGTTCATGCGTATAGAAGTTATGGTGGAATATACAAACTCACATACCTACATGCATACATAATACATACATACATGAACCCTGAAAACAATATACTCCTTTTTTCAGGCAGTCGTATAATAAAATTATTTCGATGTGACTTGAGTGTACCTTATTTTAATGGAAGATGGCCATCGATCATCCTAAGTAGTCCCGTTTATGAGCTCGTGATGTCCATTATTAAAGCCTATTTTTACTGTTCTAGGGCGATAGCGGCGGTCCTCTTCAATGCAGGTCCGGCGGTCGCTGGGAGCTGCGAGGGTTAACGTCCTTCGGTTCAGGCTGCGCGCGGATGGGTGTCCCGGACGTCTACACCAATGTAGCGCATTACGTGTCTTGGATCTACGCTCATGTTTACGCTAGCTGATAGTCCTCGTAGTCGCTAACCGATAGACGTCCACTGCTGGACATAGGTCTCTTGCAAGGATTTCCACAAGCCGCGGTCTTGCGCCACCTGGATTGCGACTTGTTTGATTTTGTCCGTCCACCGAGTGGGAGTCTGCCAATGCTGCGTTTTCCAGTGCGAGATCCCCACTCCAGCACTTTGGGACTTAATAGTAAAACAGCTGGTAGTACTTAATTTTAAATTCATCTTCATATTATAATTGCGAAAGTGTGTCTGTCTATCTATCTGCTTTGCTACTTTGGTTTTGATGAAATTTTGTGTGATGTAGATAGGAGGTAGGTAGATAAAGGAAATGGAAAGGAAACTTTTTATACCGGAAAATGAAGTAGTTAGGCCGCGATTGCAATTTTTTCGCGAAAAGTAATATTTGCATTTATGATTCGCGACAAGACTTTTTATATTTCGTAAGTAATTCGTCAAAGCGATTTAGGTGAGTAACACTTTACTAGTGTAATCGTGACCTAAAATCAAGGATTTATCAACAACCTTAATCCACGTGGACTAAGTAGCGGGTATCATCTAAATGATAAATATATTGTGGGTTGAAATATTTGATTAAAATTTTATCATTGTCATCATAAATTTATAATTATGTATTAATCAATTCGATACCTAATATTATCATAAAATGGACATCATGTGGTGCAACTGGTTCCATTTATAATATCAGTTTCAAAATAATATTACTTGCCCAACTTTATTGCAAGTAAAATAATTGCACATTTACAAATGGGGCCTCAAAGGAGTCAGAAATATGTATTATTTTTTTGACATAAATAAAAATTGAAAATAATTTGTATATCAGTAGAATACCTGTTATCCAGCAAGGGCTGGCTTCTTATTCTGGGCCAGTTACAAATTTTAATTGAATGAAGCATTTTTTTATCAGTTACAAAACATTTCAACTCGTTTGAGTATTGTATTACAGTTATTTTGTTTTGATTACCATTTTGTGTAAATATTATTTCTAGTCTGTTAAATGTAGGTAGGTTGACTGCCTCGTTGGTCTAGTGGTTAGCATAGTCGACTGCGGATCACGAGGTCCTGGGTTCGATTCCCGGTCGGGCATAAAACGTTAGGTATTTGGGTTTTTCAATTAAGAAATTCTCAGTGCCAGCCCGGAGTTGGAAGTTGGCGGTGTTTCACCCCCGTGCCTCGGAGAGCACGTTAAGCCGTCGGTCCCGGTTATTATTACTAACATGATAATAGTCGTTAAAGCCCGCCAACCCGCATTGGAGCAGCGTGGTGGGTCTAAGCTCTAATTCCCGTTTCTCCTATGAGAGTGGAGGCCTGTGCCCAGCAGTGGGACGTTAATAGGCTGTAGTGATGATGATGATGAAATGTAGGTCCTATTGCAAAAGGGCTGATTAATTAACTGATTTAGTTAGTTAGCTGTGTTTTGGCAACCGCATTATGCTCTCGATACAAAACAGCATTACAAAATTGAACTAAATCAGATTAATGGCCTCGTGCATGTGGGCCTAAGAACACCTACGTCAATGTGTAAGTTAAATTATAATTATTATTAACTAGAAAAAATTTATTTGTAAATGAAAATTTGTAAATTTATAGGTAAGGATTTTTGTAAATAATTACGAAATTAAACAATTAATTTATTTTAAATATAATTATTTTATTTACAACAACACCATCAGTCTAAATATTTACAGTGCTTAGCATAAAAATATTCTTAAGAAATATACTTTAAAAGTAATATCACATTGATTACATTTTAGGGAATACTTGAAATACTTTAAGAAATACATTACAAATTATGCCGGAAACAGAAATAACATGCAGCGGGATGTCAAATTAAACGCGCGCGAGCTAAGAAAGTATTTCAGACATGTTAAGTTTATTATCTATTATAACAAAAAATATACAAAAACATTTCGTTTTTGAAATTATAACATTTTAATATTTTCAGTGTAAACAAAATTCGCGCTATGAACGCCGACTTCGCGTAGGGCAAATTTTTCACAAATTTTTCAGATAAACAAGAATTTAAGCATTATTTTGATAAAAAATTGATATAATAAACTGCATAAATATATAAAAACCGTCTCCTGTAAAAATACTTAGTGTTTTGTTGGTTACGAAAATCATCTGAATACTTTACTTTTTTGTCTTACTTTAAATTGAGCAATTTTACAATATTATTTTCACTATACAACATACTAAAGGTCAAATTTTACGTTAACTGTAACCATCGCTGGTGCAATTGACCCTTGCTTAATACTATACGAAATAATAATAATTAACTAGAGGCAAGTATGAAATATAGGATACTTGTTGTTATGACTTAAGTTATTTTAGTTTTATAGTAATAAATAATACCTAGGCCTTATTGATAAATTAAATTATAACTGGTAACTTTTAATGGTAAATTCATCTGGTAGCTTTTATTCAATTGAATATTAATACGTATTTAAATTAAATAATATGCCTGTAAACCCCTTATTTTCCGAGCAAAATTAAGTTATTTGACTTATAAAAAATAAATATAATAATATGGTAAAACATTTAAAAAATGTTTAATTGAAACAATGCACGAATTGTAAAATCGGCTGCGCTAAATAGCACAATTCTATGCGACACGCTACCTGCAGTCTTCGCTCGCCGAGTTCTTTTCTTGTAAGAAATACAGCGCTTAGAAGTGTCAGAATGTCCAACAAAAACTGTCCATTGGTGAGTACTAGGTATATTAAAATTGTTGTAAAAAGTATTAAGTATGTGATGTAGAGAAGTCACGTCTTTAAAGCTAACCCATAGCCTTGTTACCTGGCTATAATAATAATTGTTGCGCGTCTGAATAATCAATACTCTAGCTAAATCTAGAATTTTAGCTAATAATAGAAGAGACATTAAGTCGAAAAGAATGGACCTTTCTCATAACACGTCTTGGGCAACAATAAGCGAAACTAAATGCTGGCTTAGAATACGACCACCTAATTTTAGCAATCACTACCAATATCATATATGCGAAAGTGTGTTTGTTACTCTATCCTTCAACTTTTCAACAACCTTTGACTTTGACTTCACGCTGCAACAGAGCAACGGATCGACGTATTACTTTGCATGGTATATCCATGTTTAAGCCTCATATTCACGACAAATCTGACAACAATAGGCAATAGGTCGCGAGCCACGATACGTCTGGTATGTCGGCCGACATCGCTCAACGTCGCCCGATATCTATAATACGCAGTCATATACGCTTACTCTGAGTTTTAACATTGCAAATACGATTGATCGACGTGAGAGCTCACCACGCCAAGTGTAAGCGGACGTCAAAGTAAAATGAACCTTAACAGCATTGGTTTAAAGCTCATTTCATCAT
Source organism: Erebia epiphron (assembly GCA_963932025.1). Classification (NCBI taxonomy): domain Eukaryota; kingdom Metazoa; phylum Arthropoda; class Insecta; order Lepidoptera; family Nymphalidae; genus Erebia; species Erebia epiphron. The sequence goes on from OZ009945.1 coordinate 40,528,379, forward strand.
TTCGTGTATTTATTCACAGCCAGCGCTCCAAACGCTGAATTTGTGACTTTAAAGCAAGAGCTTTTGGGTCCATTTTACTTTGACACTTGGCGTGGTGAGCTCTCACGTCGATCAATCGTATTTGCAATGTTAAAACTCAGAGTAAGCGTACTGGATGAGTGATGAAAGTGACGCGACGCGATAAGACTCCACGGAAAATGTCAAACTTCTACGCGACAACGTAGGCCACGTGGAAGGTCAGCTACTATTATTCCTGTGTATTGTAAGCGACTGAAGCCACGCCACGGGACGTGACGCGATGCGACGGCATAAATACGGAACATAGATGATAGACGTATCTACGTGACAACGTAGACGTAACGTCAATTTCTATGGTGTCGCATCGCGATGCGCCGCGTGGCGTCGCTTCTGTCGCTCACCTAGGACAACGGGTAAGGAATGCATGTCGCAGGACAGTTTTTCCCTAGTGAATACGATGCTTTAACCTCCATCAATAGCCAAATACTTGAAATGTGACATAGCCTACATTTTTGTCCCGGAAAATGAAAGATTTAAAATAAGGTCTTTAAAATCTCATTCCCCGCGGTTGAAGTCGCAGGCATCATCTCGTCCTTACAATAAATAGACCTGTTGCCTATATCTATCCTTATCATTCATTTAACAGTAAATCTGGTATGCCATCCCCCTCCTCCTCCGTGATAGCTAGTAAAGATACCGCTTCTTTGGCCAGCTCTTGCTCGTCAACAAAGCCGCCGTTGTCCGACATGTTAAGAACGACACTGTTTCTTCTCTTCTCTACGCTCTTCTTCCTTGTCTTTGGTTCTTGTTGGACGAGATTGTACCTAGCAAAAAAAGAAAAAAAAATGCTTCAAAAATTTATTATCAATCCAATGGCAATACCACAAACCCATCTGACCCGGTAATAGTGTATTATGAAAATTAAAATAAAAACAAAAACTAAACAGGCATAAAAATTAGTTCCAATTTTGGCCACCGGGCCAGATAAGTTGGTGGGACTTTATGGTACAGTCCGTTTCTTTGATTTTATTTATAGGTAATCAAAGGTCCGTTCACATTTATATTTTTACCTCCGGCTGTAAGGTTGGCCAACGTGAGTGTCTGTGCTTTTACATTAGTTTATTCTGCCGCTCAAATATTTATTCTATTCTTTTTTCTTATACTATAATAAAACACAATTTTGTAGGTTATAATAGTTATTTATAAATGCATGAACCTCTATTTTTGGCAGAATAACCTCATGTGAAGACACACTCAAGCCAGCCAACCTTACGATTGGTTAAAAAAAATAGTGTTTTTTTTTTTTGCATTTCTAGTTGGTTAGATTCCAGTGCTTTTTAAATATGTAAAAATAAAAGGAAAGCTTTTAATAAAATACGTAAAAATATAGACTTATTTTTAAAAATAAAGGAATTCTTTCTCAGAGTGAATTTTCATTTCTTCAAAATTTAAAGTTCTTTTCCTTCGTGACCCGTTAATTTTTTCCACCCTGTACAGACAGACTTATAGTTTGTAATAATTGGTCTTCAAGATACCTTGGTCTCCAGAGACGGTGGAACCCTTGGATGCCGAGGAACATGCCAATGATGAAGAGAAGAACGGCAACCGTGATCAGGAGTGGTGGAGCGAGGACCAAGCGCAGCCAGAGCAGGTTTAGGACCTCGCGAGGTGGCTCTTTGCAGTACTGCGGAGAACAGTCATCGTCATCATTCATTCCCTAATTGGTTTCTACACGACACCGTACCGGAATCTTATAAATAAACTAGCTGATAACGTAAGCTTATAAAATCTTTTAAAATAAAAAAAACAGTTTACGTCCTATTTATTCTCAGACCTAGCTGACTCAGGTCAAGCTGTTTCGGAGGAGTTTTGTTACAAACACTGTGACACGAGAATTTTAAATATATATTAGAATTTCAGGATTATCTGCAGAACTTGGCACACATTTACTTCAATACTTTTGTGGCGAACCACATATCTTAATATTGAACTTGGCTCCCATTCTCACATTAATATTTTGGCCAATTCTGATTAACACAATAGGGTTGATTCTGTAGTGCACAAATCACAATCTCTAAACTAAAGTAAAGGGGCAGCATTAAAATTATTGCTAACCCTTTCATAATACTCCCTGCAGAAATGGACAGAACCAGATTTAAAGCTGTCATTTGGCCACAATCTCTGCAGGGCGACCGCGTACATCTTTTGCATCAATCATTGAGCATCGCAATCACCTCCGATTGGCTGAATTTATGGTATTCTTGCTGCGTCAAAGGATTTCGTCCAATAGTGGAAGAGTGTTAACCAATCAGAGGTGATTGCGATGTATCAATGATTGATGCAAAAGATACGCGGTCGCCCTGCTGTACTTAATTAAAATGACAGTGTGCTGCCCCTTTCCGCAGGGAATATTATGAAAGGGATAGCAATATGAATAGAGCTGTCATTTTAGTTTAATTTAGAGATGGTGTACACTGTACAACATAATTGGCCTCAGTAACTTACCAATGAAAACCACAAAATAGGCACGACTTTGTCCTTAAAAGGCTTCGTGAGGGGATTCCCCGCGGACGTCCGGACCGCGATGTTGATCTGGATATTAGTTGACACCGCCAAATTCACGCCGCTTACCTGTAAAGATAATAATATTTTGTGTTTAATCTTGAAAAAATTGTTTATACTGGTTCATAATTAAATATTTCAGCAGCCCTATTCTCTAACTTAGTGGCTACCAAAAATAAATACATAATATAATATTTTTTATACATTGAAGTTTTGCTACGAAATTAAAATATTATTTTCATAGCAAACCTTCAATGGATTAAAAGTATATGTTATCATTTTTATAGCCCCTGAGTAAGAGAGTGGGCTGAACATAGATTAAATATCTAGAGTTCAGACCCTCCCCGCCCTTAATCATCTCTAAGCTAACTCTCCGGTTCTATTTCTAGAATAATCGACAGAGCAAGAAACTGATATGATGAATAATATATTATACTAGTTCATGTATTCACCAACAATGTCTAAATTTGAACTGCCACCTCATTACTCTCATGTAATGGGCTTACCATTAGATGAGGGTTATGTACGTGAAAAATGTCATGAAATGAATTAATGGTCTTAGGACAAAATGTAGGCGTTGTTGCAATTTATTTATAACATGTAGAACATACTAGGTGTCTCTTATGTTACGTCATGTTTTGACTCTACCACCGGTGCGGAAAACTAAGTCTACTGAGAAGAGCCGGCAAGAAACTGAGCAGTTGCTCTTTTTCAAAAAAAACAAGATGTTAAACTAAGTATAGGTATATATAATATACAATAGTGTAAGTTATTATAATTATATCCTGTGGGAGTGGACCCAAAGTCGATTGCTTCCATACAACTTTGTCATTAAGAAATTCGTCAATAATTGTAAAATAGCCTCGAATCAACAAGTGTTCCTTTACGGTTTTTTATTTAAATTGGATACTTTTTAAACTGGAATTCATAACAGACTTGGGGGCTTGCCACAGGGACGGTTCAAGCGCTATGTAACTGTCCACCGATCGTTTAAGATATACACTGTAAATACTACGTCACGTCACCGCTGAAATATATACGACCGCCTTACCTTTGACTATGTTTATTTCTTGTAACCCATTTCTTGTTTTTGTATGCAGTAAAATTTTATTAAATAAATTATTATTTTATGAAATTACTCTAAATAAAGTACATTTTTAACCGACTTCCAAAAAAGGAGGAGGTTCTCAATTCGGCTTGTATTTTTTTATTTTTTTTATTGCATATCACCGTGTTTTCTGAACCGATTTGAATTTTTTTTCTATCAGTCGTTAGAGGAAGCTCTCGAGGAGGTCCCATAAAAAATTCTGACTCCAAATCCTCAACCCTGACACTAAAAAGTAAAAATAAAAATTGTTTCAAAAAAAATAATTTTGAATTCTACTATGTTGAAGTCGGGCGGGTATAACAAGGATAAGCAAAGTTGACGCATCAGACTCGCCCGACTTCAACATAGTGGGTGGAAATCAAAAATTTTTGTACTTTACAGCCGCGTTGGAAGTCGGTTTTTTGGAAAGATTTTTTTTATTTAAACATCCTTGAAGTGGTAAGTCGGTTAACTGTTGTCCTATTAAAATTATATACAATAAAATAAACAAAGACTAAGAACAGGTATTTTTCTAGGATTTATCCTTCATGGTTATGTTGCAGATAACAGAATTAAATAGCTACTAGTCTTAAACGTTATGTTTCCACATTGCATCGCAATAAATAAATAAATAAATAAATAATAATGCTTTCTTAAAATATAACGAATATGAATTAGCTATTTATGCAACTGTATCGTAATGAGGGTCATTTTAATTCGAGTGCTGTTTTTTGATACGAGGCTTGCCGAGTATCAAAATAGGATAGTACGAGAATTAAAATGACTAATTACGTACAGTTGCATACAAGATTTTATCTACGACAAGGACGTCTTTATAATTTTTTACTTTATAAATTAATAAAAACCAAAAGTGCCAGAACCCAGAGCCGCTAAGCTATAGGTATCCTATTTATGAAGATAACCATATCGATACAGCTACGACTCATAACGATACAGCTCCCATACAACGAACTGTATTGTTATGAGAAGCAAACACGAAAGAGGGTTCAATTCGATATAGTTGTCAAATTCGAAATTGGAACTTTTCGATGCTGGAGTAGATAAAATAAATTATGATTCGTATCTACATCACGATATTATAACGTTAAGGCTTGGACAGACAAAAAGCGGTAACGCGTAAAATCTCCGTACCGGCTACTCAACGTTCATTCAATTTGCAATAGGTTTAAAATAAATTGCGGATGCGGTAATAGCTATTATATTAATACTAGCTGATGCCTGCGATAAAACGACTATCAGTTACTATAGGTATAATTACGATTTGTTATTATGGCGACACAGTGAAATCAGTAACAGATGAATAATAATTTTGATTACTTGCTTATTAATTGCTTTCTCTTACTTTACTTTAGTAAGATGATGGCCGCTTTGCTAAGGTACAATAATCCTAGCGGAATTCTTAGATTTCCTGGATTAAAAATATATGTAAATGTGCCCTAGGTATGTCACTTTCTAAAATTCGTGGTAGCCAGAAAATAGTAAGTCTAGGTTCTTTCCCGCCTTGAAAGAAATCGAGGCAATATATTATTTTAATTATTATGATGGATATTTAATTTCTTGTCAATTGACGTAGGTAGGTTTTTGTCTTGTTCTACAAGATTGTTTACCAGGTGTGAATTCTAACAATTTATGACGAATCCAAATAGTAAACAGATTACGTTTTACGATTCAAGGTTTTGGAATTTACGCTTCATGTCAGTTTGACGTAGAAGTTAAAACGATTAGTCCTCGTAGAAGAGTTGGGCAACTTTCAAAGCTATTGTACTCATCATCATTGTACGATCATTTGGATGGTGTATATTTTTTTTAAATATAAATAATATAGATGTTTTGCAGTACCTACGTTATTTTTTTTGTCAATATTTTGATTACTTACTGGTTCCACATCCAGAATAGACCTGTGCTTGATAGGATCCGGCGAGAAGCCCTTATAGTGCTTTTGGTTCTCTGGATCCACGTCTAAGAAGTGAGGTTTCGACAGCGCGATAGGGAACCCTAGAAAAAATAACCAGAACCAAATGATTTTTTATAGAAAAAAAACAAGAAAACATGATATATAGATCAGAAGGAAGAATAAAATCGTACGGAACCCTAAAAACCAGATCAACATAAACGTGCGCATAAAATTATGCTAACAAAACATTAACAAAACGATCTATTTACAATCACAAAATGATTTATCTGTAGCATAGGTACTTAGTTTTATCGTTTTTTTGCATAATAATTATTGATCTACATTGATTCTAGTATTTCTATAATTGTAATTTTAATTAAAATACAGTAAAGAACAAAGTATAGTCACAGAGAATATATTATTTATTGTTTAAACAACTGAACATACTTAAAAATAAATAAAAAACACCACTGCCCTGCCATATTGTCAGTGTCACTCGGGATGATGTAAGGATTCTAACGATACAACATGCATCCAAATCTGTTCGGCATTCAAAAATTATGGTGGAATAAAGAATATACATAATGTACAAACAAATACAATACGAACCCTGAAAACATTACACTCCCTTATTAAATACTAGCAGATACCCTCGACTTCGTCCGCGTGAAATAAGTTTTTTAAATTCCCACGGGAACTCCCTAATTTTTCGCGTTAATATGTTGTTATGACACTCACAAATAATGTGGATTTCTATTGGTACCAGAATTTTCGAAATCGGTTCAGTAGATCCCCCTACGACCTCACAAACTCACCTCTTTATAATATTAATATAGATGGCGGCGCAGCGCCAAATTAATGGTTCTTGTCCGAATAAGCACGTATAATAAGGTAAGTAATGATATTAATTAGCTTTATATTTCACTAGAGGTCGTCCGCGACTTCGTCCGCGTAAACAGCCTATCTATAGACGCTTTATAATATAGCTTAAGCAGTTTTTTAATTATTTAAAACTGATAACTTAAATGCTGATTTTCATGTCTATACTTCAAAGTCATTAAATTTGTATGTAACCTTTCACCCCCATTTCACGCCTTTTGGGGTGGATTTTCGTAAAATTGCTTATACAGGTTTTTATTATTTATATTGCCTATTTTCAAGTCTCTAACTTCAAAAACAAAGGACTTTCATACAAACTTCCAACCCCTATTTTAACCCTTTATTATGGGTGGATTTTCTCAAAACCCTTTCTTAGCTGGCGTCCACACCATAGAAGGAATCTACCGTCCAAATTTCAAGTCTGTACGCTTTATAGTTCCTGAGATATCGTGATTAGTCAGTGAGTGAGTGAGTGGTATTTCGCTTTCGCTTTTATATATATAGATAGAAGATTATCTAATTAGTAGTTTCCGAGAAAATCTTTAACAAACAAACATACATTATATTATATTAAATACATACGGGTGGAATACAGAACATCCTATTTGAAGTATGTTAATAACAAGCATAGGATATGTTGCCGGAAGGAACTAGGTACTAAAATAAAATGTGAAGATTGCGTATTTATAACATTGTAAGCTATGTATAAACCAGAAATATATAATTAGCATTAAACTAATGACAGTTCACTGTCGTCAATATACATAGCTCACCTCAGCTAAGGGTAACTGGTAATACGATAAGTAAATATGAAAAACCCACTATGTTACACTGATTAGTCACTAGCGTATACAATTTAGTTAAATGAATTGACTACCTAGTACTATTACCATAAATAGAACTAAGTAGTTAATTGATATAACTAAATTGTTTCTAATTACCTCAATAAAATACGTTCAAAAAGTGTACAGTGTACCTAATCTATATATATAAAATTCAAAGTCCTGACTGACTGACTGACTGACTTATATATCAACGCACAGCCTAAACCGCTGGTCCTAGAGACATGAAAATTGGAGAGTGTGTACTTTGTTAAGACTAGGTATCCACTAAGAAAGGTTTTTTCGAAATTCCATCCCCGAAGGGGTAAAATAGGGGTTAAAAGTTTGTATGAAAATCCTTCATTTTTAAGTTATAGCCATGAAAGTTGGTATTTGGGCTTCTGGTTTAAAATAAAAATACGTATTTCACAGTTTTTAGGGTTCCGTAGCCAAATTTGGCAAAAACGGAACCCTTATAGATTCGTCATGTCTGTCTGTCTGTCTGTCTGTCTGTCTGTCTGTCTGTCTGTCTGTCTGTCCGTCAGTATGTCACAGCCACTTTTATCCGAAACTATAAGAGCTATACTGTTGAAACTTGGTAAGTAGATGTATTCTGTAAACCGCATTAAGATTTTCTTACAAAAATAGAAAAAAAACAATAAATTTTGGGGGTCCCCATACTTAGAACTGAAACTCAAAATTTTTTTTTTCATCTAACCCATAGGTGTGGGGTATCTATGGATAGGTCTTCAAAAATGATATTGAGGTTTGTAATATCATTTCTTTCTAAACTGAATAGTTTGCGCGAGAGACACTTCCAAAGTGGTAAAATGTGTGTCCCCCCCCCCGTAACTTCTAAAATAAGAGAATGATAAAACTAAAAAAAATATATGTTGTACATTACCATGCAAACTTCTACCGAAAATTGGTTTGAACGAGATCTAGTAAGTAGTTTTTTTTTAATACGTCATAAATCGAAAACCGCAATTTATCTTTCATTCAATCAACTCAAATATTTAAAAAAACATTTAATTTAAAACTTACTACAGGTTTGTACGGAACCCTCGGTGCGCGAGTCCGACTCGCACTTGGCCGGTTTTATTGAAAATTTTATCCTCCAGACGTTAAATAGAGAGTTTGTCTTTCAATTACTTTTTGATGAAATTTGGTACAGGGATAGGTTGTATCCCGGGGAAGGATATAGGCTTTTTATCCAGGAAAATTGAAGAGTTCCCGCGGGAATGAAAAACATCAATCCACGCGGACGAAGTCGCGGGCATCATCTAGTATGAATATATAAACATTGAATTGAATTGTTTTACTTTTATGTCGAAGGTACTCAGTAGAAAGATTTCCTTGATTTCCACCCCTTAAGGGGTTAAAAAGTCTGTGACATTCCGTCATTTTGAAATTAACATCGAAGAAAATTTGTATTTAGGTTTTTGATTAAAAAAAACCGGCCAAGTGCGAGTCGGACTCGCGCACCGAGGGTTCCGTACAAACCTGTAGTAAGTTTTAAATTAAATGTTTTTTTTAAATATTTGAGTTGATTGAATGAAAGGTAAATTGCGATTTACGATTAATGACGTATTAAAAAAAAACTACTTACTTGATCTCGTTCAAACCAATTTTCGGTGGTAGTTTGCATGGTAATGTACAACATATATTTTTTTTAGTTTTATCATTCTCTTATTTTAGAAGTTACGGGGGGGGGGGCACACATTTTACCACTTTGGAAGTGTCTCTCGCGCAAACTATTCAGTTTAGAAAAAAATGATATTACAAACCTCAATATCATTTTTGAAGACCTATCCATAGATACCCCACACCTATGGGTTAGATGAAAAAAAAAATTTTGAGTTTCAGTTCTAAGTATGGGGAACCCCAAAATTTATTGTTTTTTTTTCTATTTTTGTAAGAAAATCTTAATGCGGTTTACAGAATACATTTACTTACCATGTTTCAACAGTATAGCTCTTATAGTTTCGGAAAAAAGTGGCTGTGACATACGGACGGACAGACAGACAGACAGACAGACAGACAGACATGACGAATCTATAAGGGTTCCGTTTTTGCCAAATTTGGCTACGGAACCCTAAAAATTAAGATGAACGGCGACGAATTTCAGCGATGGAACTATGACGTGTTCTATCAATCCTGATGCTATTAGGGTAATAAAAATAGGTTAATTACTCTCTTTTCCTCTTATGATAATAGACACTTGAGAGACGGATGAAAGGCTAACTATTATCCTAATAACATCTTCGATGGATCGGATGCATAATGTAAACTCCGTCAAACTGGCTCGGTGGAAAAATTGGAATTAATTTAGTCATGCCTGCTTTGTTCTTTTTATTTGTTTTTCTAGCGACGCTGTCACCGTGTCTAAGTTTGTGGTATTATAGATGATAGTAGAGAGAGTAGCTTAGGATGTTAGCTTACCGTAATAGCAGGTACTGATGTCCACAAATCCGTCTGGCAGACAATTCTTGGTACAATCGCAAGCATAGCGCGAAGTCCTGTTGAACGCGGACTCAGCCATCATGTACCTGAACCATTGATGTAGAATTTTAGTACTATTTCAATTACCTGAACAAATGTTCAATTGTTTCATTTCAATATCCCTTTAAGGCTTGTTTATAGCTCATATAAATGTTAATAAATAAAATTGCAAAACGTCAAAAAATCAATTAATAAATAAGTTTACAAAAACAACAATTTTGAAACGCCAGAGTACGCGTACTTGTTCGCATTCCGCATAATAGATTATAGTATAGATATTATATTAAATTCTGAAAGAGTAGTTATTTCAGTTTTATTACTACTAACTGATGCCCGCGACTTAGGTGTTTTGGTTCACGCGGGAACTTTTTAATTTTCCAGGATAAAAAGTAGCCTATGTGTTATTCCACACTATAATCTAGCTCTGTGCCAAATTTCATCCAAATCAGTTCAGCCGTTCTGGCGTCATTGTCTAACAAACATCCATCCATCCATACATCCATCGATCGATCCATCCATTCAAACTTTTGCATTTATAATATTATTATAAATTTTATTGGTTAAACATTTGTGGACTTACCGATTAAATTTAAAACCATCAGTGCTGGTAGCCTCCTCGAGGAAGGTGAAAGGGTACGTCCTGCAAGCTTGCTTCCTGAAAACTGGGATGTCCATATCTTTTTTCAGTCCAGGAGTTAGAATCAAAGCCTCGTACGTGCCTTTGACTTGGTTGCAAGGGATACTGCAAATAAACGTTCTAATAAGTAAAATCATATGAAAAATATAATATACAATAAAAATATAATTAATACTATAAGGTGATCCCGGCAAATTACTATTTAAGGTAATACTCACAGGCGATGACAGATTAAAGATACTTGAAGATTTTTAGTTATGGAATAAAATCGATCAGAACTTTCATCCCCTATCCCAAAGGCACCCTATTGTTTTTCGGGATTTAAAAAACCTACTCTATTAAGTTAACCCAGAGTGTTAGCTATGAGGTAGCCAAGTTGCATTCTGGCCTATCCAGTAGGTTCAGCATGATGTTTTAACGGACAGACACAGTATTCATACTAATACTATAATTTTTACGCGAAACTGAAAGTGTGTCTGTCTGTCTTACTGCCAGTCTGTCGACCAATCTGTTCAACCTATTTTTGAGAAAGTTAGTATACTAACATCTCATCTAGTTGATATAAAGATTCTTCCAATAAAAACCTTAAATCTCATACTTCATGTACTAAGAATACCTTAATTACCCAGGTTCAGTTTTATTTTACTTCGATTAATTACTATGCTTTAAGTTTAGATTACTATATTGTAAGTATCCCATGCATCCACCACAGCCCATTAACGTCCCACAGCTGGGCACAGGCCTCCACTCTCATAGGAGAGAGGGAAATAGAGCTTAGACCCACCACGCTACTCCAATGCGGGTTGGCGGGTGGCGGATTGTAAGTATACGAGGTATACTTGCACAATCCAGTAACTAGCCAATTGCACACACATGGAAGTGTAGTAAAATAAAACACTACAAAGTATTCAATTACAATTAGTTATCTACATTTAAGTCTGATTAGACCTTCCTTGCAATCGTAAAACCCAGCGGCAATCGTAAAACTGCTAATTACATGTACTTCTGCAATAAAAATTGCGGCAGGAGTCAATAATGAATTAACTGTTCACCTTGGCTTCTGCTTTCCGAGATTCATAGTAAACTGTCGGTCTGTCTGTCTGACTGTTTGTCTATTAGGGCATCAAGCCGAAACCACTGGACGGATTTGAATGCTGATGCTGGGTTAATTATATTTTAAGCAACTTTTTATTCCGGAAAACAATGGGGTATTGTTACACAATGGGGTGTAACCATAGATTAATTATAATACCAAGTATAGATTGCTAACTCCCTTATAAAAAAATTTCTAGGTTAATACTATCGATAGATGGCGCTACCAGGCCCGCTCTTTATATGATTATAGTCACAGATATAATAATACTTGTTATAGTAAAATCGGTGAAATATCGTATTTTCTTGGTTCAATTTGTATTAATTATTTATATAAAATTATCAAAATACAAAAATTTTATAAAATCACTTAAGCAAATAGCAAATTTACATTCAACTAATTTTAACAAACAGCTTGCACAGTTACGCCATCTCAGATTGTGCGAAGAACTACAAGGTACCGGCGACTTTAATGCGCATTTAGCGAGCTTTGATTCAATGTATGAAGTGAACAGTCTATATGGTGTAACAAAACCCCATTTAACTCGGTCAAAACTTAACCGATCTGGCTGAAATTTGGCAAACAGCTGCGTTTATGATGTATGCATCCGCTAAGAAAGGATTTTTGTTAAATTTAATCCCTAAAGTGGTAAAGTAGGGGTTATTGAAGTTTGTATGAAAATCAAACTTAACGAAGCTACAGGCAAAAACTAATCTCATACAAATTTCATGATGATCTGGTGAATAGTTCCGAGTTGGTGGGCAGAACTTCTAAATGGGTAACAGCAAATCAATTGGGATCAGTGTAATAGCTTACATAATAAAAGGTAGATTTTTAACTATACTGTATAAAACATAGGTCAATCCATACTAATATTATAAATGCGAAAGTGTGTCTGTCTGTCTGCCTGCTACGCTTTCACGGCCCATCTGTTCAATCGATTTTAATGAAATATGGTACAGGGGTAGATAGTATCCCGGGGAAGGACATAGGCTACTTTTCCCGCGAAAAATTAAAGATTTCCCGCGGGAACCAAAAAATCTTAATCCACGCAGACGAAGTCGCGGGAATCATCTAGTAAGTTATAAGTTACAAAGTATATGGATTCTGAGGATCTGAAATAAAGGTTTATTATATTATAAGTTAAACTGTAAAACCCAGCGAATGATGATTAAATACATGTACTTTTGCAATAAATAGTGGCATTGGTTAGCGAGTCAATTGGTTGGCTTTCCGAGATAATAATATATACTCGGAGGTAACGATTAGAGATCTTAACAACCTTTTAAGTTGGCGGTATCTTTTCTAACATCAGATAGGTAATTGTGCAAATTAACGATACTATAGAATATAATGGCGCGTCTAAATTGAGTTGGTGTGGCCGTATTCTTCTATGTAACTTCTAAATGCCTGAACAGATATGGATGTATGGGGTATCGTTAGAATCCTTACATCATCCTGAGTGACACTGACTATGATAAAAAAAAATTGCGTGTTTTAATATGCAGATAATGTGATCTTCACCTGGTATTCCAATCAGTGAAGCCTTGCTCCGGGATACCAGGTAGCTTGTTCCACGAGTTGATGGAGAACTTCCTCGACAGGTTCCCCAATTCTACCTCCACTTCTTCTTTTCTTGGCGCGTAGAACTGTGAATGAATCGTGAAATATTGTTTTATTTAGATATACATAGATACAGCTAATCAAAAAAATACTTGCTTATTACTTTTGTACGTGATACTGAACTATAGTTGTTTTACGACTTTTAAATATTACCTAAGAGTAAAGGTTAATAAATTTTTGTTTTTTGTAGGTAAGTACAAAGAATAAAGTGGCTGCTCTAAGACAGCATTACTCCACGCCACACGCGGTTGGCAGTGCCTTATAGCATACGTAGTTAAGGAGTGAATTTTTAAAGTGTCTTTACTGCGTGTACAAATCACGACTCTCGAAACAACGCAAAGTTTTTCTATCTATTTGATTGTCAAATAAACACTTACGTTAATCTTATGTTCTTAAATTCGAATAACTACAAATTGCCTCTAAAAAAAATTTAAATTATACCGAATTAAGCGGCTTGTTGTTTGCAAATCAAATGTCATTGTCAAGTGCAAACAAACAAGATTAATAATTATGTATCTGCGAATTTAGCAACCTGTTATTTTTGACAGATGACAGGATTAGTTATGTAATCCAAACAGTAGGTTCGTGACGTAGATAGAGTACCTGTTTTTAGTTAAACGTCCTAGCAAAACAGAAGGGCCATTGTGTAAAACCTGCATCAATCATTGTTACAGTATCAATTGTTGTGATTGGGTGAATTTATGGTGTTCTTGCTGCGTTTTAATGGATTTTGTCCAATAGTGAAAGAGTGTTAACCAATCAGATATGATTGCGATCGTTACACTGTAGCTGTCATTTTTAGCCGGTCGCCCTGCAGTCCTCCAATATGTCACAGCAAGGTTGATGACGCCTGCCGGAATGACGATAAGGTTTTTTTAAATTCTACTACAAGTCAGCCCTTGATTGCGATCTCACCTGGATGTGATGCAGTTGATGGTAGCGAGCTAACTAGCAGCCCTATTTTTTAACTAGCAGCCCTATTCTTTAAGTCAGTGGCTATCAAAAAATGCAAGCCTCTGACATATTTATATCTTTATCATTGAAGAAAAAATTAAAAGAATAAAATATATAATTGTCAATGGCTTTCATTTTATGATAGCCACTGAGGTAGCGAATAAGGGGTCTGGAAGGTGTATAGCAGTTATATTGAGTCCATACTGTCATACATCTATTAATAACTGGTATTATTGGCTTCGTGCTTTACAAAAACACTCTTAAGGTAGGGCAGACAAGACTGCTTGAGGTCGAGGTGGCCTGATCTAATTGGGTACTTGACAAAAAAGTCAAATAAGCAACCTCTGATTAGTGTACTGAACAGTGACGTTATAAAAAATTTACGTAATTTTTACCCAATCGATAATTTAAAAGGGTTTTCGAACATAAAACTAACAGGTGATTTTACAACTTTTGGGATATCGTCTATTTTAATAATCAGTTGAATATAACAATTTATTTGAATAGTTGTCAAATACCCAATTCTGGCCCTGATTCTGGAGTTTACGATATGGTAGTTTGATACAAATAATATTAACGATCCAATTTTTCATTTCACGCTTCATAACGCATGAACATTTTGTATCATTCAAGCGCTTAAAAAAACACTCACTCTATCCAAAATGCCAATCTTCCCGAAGTCAATCCAGCCAGGCAGGAGTTTGCTAGCGAGGGAGACCAGGGGGTCGTCAAAGCCCCATAGCAAGGCTTCTGCGGTCATGTTCCTGAAGAGTTTGGACCCCAAGGCCGTGATAGAGTAGTATGCACCTAGGTTGACTAAGTACCCCGTGTTGTCTGCGAGGATGGTACTGATTGCCTGCAGAAGAAAAGTAAGATAAAAATCCTGCAACCTGAATCCTATTTTATATCTCTTCAGTCTTATAACTTACTGGAAATATTGTATGTGGTTTTAGAGGATGCCCGCGACTTTGTCCGAGTGGATTGAGGTTTTGGGTTCTCGCGGCAACTCCTTAATCTTCGATCATTAAGGATTAACGAGGATTCAAAGGTATTTTTAGTGTATTCCTTTGTGTCGCACTACAGACAAAACGGCTGAATCGATTTTGATAATACTTGCACCACTAGATTTGTCTTAATCTTCCGAGTGTCACTATGGAAGCCGAATTTTAGGAATTTTTATCTCGGATCCTACGGAAATCTAAAACCACGAGGATGAAATCACCTAGTTATCTATAACTTCAAGCAGTCCTACAATGTGATAAACCCTTGACGCAAATTATCACGTATTCATGAACTATGATCAACTTTTTCTTAGAATAGAATTCAACAGTCATAATATCATTCTTTGAATAGGTAAATATTATTGTGTGTGTAAACAAGAACAATTATAATACAGTAGTAAGATCTAAGTATATTAACTATATTGTAATTTAATATGTGCTATTAAGATTGTTTTTATTTGCAATTATTTCTACACGCGTCACAGAACCTTTCTTAGAAGTAACAATATTATAAGTGTAGTTAATGCTGGACTGAAATAGATGATGTCTAGTTTTCCTCAGAGTACCTACCTACAGAAGAGTTGGTAATCTGAGGAAATTTCATACTCAAATGCGTAAGCGACGCGCTTTGTGCGGCGGTCGGCGCTTTAGACGTTTTTAAAGTTCGTTCGTTCGTTATTTCGCGGTAGGAGTAGCCCCACTAAGTACAGAGACGCGGCACGTATTTTTTGTACGAGGTTGTATGAACTGGGACCGCGTGGCACAGAGATGCACTGCGCGACGCGTCCTTCTACAAACTCATACAAATAATATTTGCCGGTACGTGCCGCTCCGCTCCGTGCATATCAAGTGGGGCTAGGCCTTAACGACGCCCTATACGACGCGACGTGCAAAATGCGTCTCTTACGCAAACAGACTGTAATGACAAGGGCTTAAAACGCACATAACTCAGAAAACTTAAAAGTTAGTGCCCGAAGCTCGAACTCCCGACCATCCAAATATTATGGGGTCGAGTGTCTCAATCACTATGCTATCGCTGCTATTTTGAAATTTTGAGGCTACAACCTTGATATTATCACATTTTTGACGTGGCATAAATCGGCATGGCATGATAAAGGTCTGTCCCCACTACAGATGCACGAAGCAGCGCGGCACATAGCGGCAAATATTCTTTATATGAGTATGTTTTGAGCTGGGCCTACCTAAACGAGGCAGCACGGAGATGCACTGTGACATAATTGTACAAAGGATACTTGTCGCTACGTGCCGTGCTGCGCCTCTTTAGTGGGCTAGACCTTTAGCCTGGTGTTATGTAACTGTTCTGGTTATTACCTTGACGGATAGAATATTGACCTTTATACACATATTTTGAAACAGTTTGAAGGGCTCTTTCACTGGAGATGTCGTACCTACTCTCTAATATAAAGGCATAAATATTATGTGTGCCCTTTTCAGATATGCATTTACTAATGTTATGATATTGACCTAGATTCAAGCCTAGAATACAATAATATGAATGGCTTATTATATTTATACATAAAGATGGTTGAATAAAATTAAATTTAGTCGAACGTACTAGACATTAACAACCATGCTGACCATTTTGCCCGCGTGGAGGTTGAATTTTTGGAAACTCCTTTGCAAATCATTGATTTTTCGGCCCATATCATCTCATGGATCATTTTATCTCTGTACCTTTCTTATCTCTGTGCCAAATTTTGTTATGATTCGTAACATGTTTAGTAGTAAAACATAGGTACACTTAAACTTCTGCATCTATCTGTACTATTATTATAAATGCGAAAGTTTGGATGGATGGTGATGTTTCGTCCCGGAGAATTAAAGAGTTTCCGCGAGAACTCCTCCTCCACGCCCTCCATGATCCTCAATCCACGCGGACGAAGTTTCGGGCATCAGCTAGTAATATTATACATGAGAAAGCGGATCTGTCTGTCTGTCCTCATGTTTCATCGGTTTTTAGCGAAATTGGTATAGAGTTTGCATGCTAGAAAGGCTACTTACGGTCACAGGCCATTTTTTATCCTGGAATATCAACCACAAAAAATAAAAAAAATCGAAATTCACACCTTTGAAGTCGTAAACATCATCTAAATATATAAAAGGAAGAAAAAGGTGACTGACTGACTGATCTATCAACGCTCAGCTCAAACCACTGAACGGATCGGACTGTTTGGCATACAGATAAGCATCCGCTTAGAAAGGGTCTTTGAAAATTCAACCCCTAGGGGGTTTGTGAAAATCGAATCTAACGTGAGTGAAGCCGCGGGCAAAAGGTAGTCTATTTAATGATCTTGGGAGGGCAAAATGACGAATCGCGTCGCCACATTAAAGTCGTTATTATAACCATAAAGTTCGGCATTCATGGCCCTACAAGAATCATGTAACGGTTTGCGCAACAGCCCTTGAGCTGATCTGGTACAAAAAGCTTGTTGCTCAACATATGACCGTATACACATCAATGATTGGCATTGTTTTTGGAGTTTACCCCCTTAAGAATTGATTTTCATAATATATAAGTCTGGGGTATGAAAATTTATGGGGAGTAAATACAAAATTTCTCCGTTACGTTAATATTTACTACATTTCCAAGGTAACACTTCGTTCATAAGGAGTAAACTTCAGTCGTGCGTCGGAGCTAACACACACAATTTATTTATTTATTTTTGACTAAGTAGCTGATGCTATGTGGGAGAAAATTTTGTTTCTAGTCTTCATATTAAATATGCGGATCATATAGTAATAAGCCACACTTATTAATATCAGTTCTGTCTATATGTCTGTCTGCTACGCTTTATTCGCCCATCTTTTCAACTGATTTGGTACAGAGGTAGGTTACATCTCGTGGAAGGACATAGGCTAGGACATATTAATATCAAATCGCACGATATCGCGGACTTCATCTAAGTATTTAAAAGTTATAGTGAAAAAATATAACAACACAGACTATCTATATTCTATACTTACTGCATAGCTTGTGCTTAAAACCTTTTCATGGCTCAAACGCTGAACCAATATTGACAAAATTTGGCACAGAGACAGCTCGTATTCTTGCTTGTTTGTCTATTAGTTTGTCCTTCAGTCACTCCGCAACGGAGCAATGGATCGACTCGATTTTTTTTTTCATGGATATTGCTCCCAAATCCCGGTAGATTTCATGCTCTCATGTGATCTTACTCTATGGACAATGGTACTTACAAGTAAAGCAACCCTGGGCACCATGACCTGTACATCCTTGTAGTGTACCACTGACGTGATGTCAAAAACACGATCCAATCTGTTGGGTTCATAGTAATCGCTTCCCGACCCCAGAAAAATTTCTTGCTCTTAAGTAGGTAGGTAATTTTACTGTGTACATAGTGATACTTACTAGTAAAGCGACGTTGGGCACCATGACCTGCACATCCTTGTAGTGGGCCACTGACTCGTCGGGCAGGAACTCTAGCCGAATCGTTGGGTTCATTGTCATCACCCCTCGTTCCCGGTCGATTGTCATATTTTCGTTCTCTCTTATTTCTCTGCGAAAAAACATTTCATTTAATAATCATGTCCTCTCGACCGAATTTCGGCCACGGCAGCCAATCTCCAGAGAGATTAGCCAACTGCGCGGGAGATATTATGGAGCACAAGTGTTTGTGCTGACACCGGTGCACTCTCTGTTCCTTTACCTTTCATAGCCCAATGGGACGAAAAATCCGACACGACCGTAGACAGATCGTGCTCTCCGAGGCACGGGGGTGAAACACCGCTAACGTCCTAACTCCGGGCTAGTACTGAGAATTTCTTGTCAGAGAAAACCAATACTTGTTGTGACCCGACTCGGAACTCGAACCCAGGACCTCGTTGGCCGCAGTCGAACATGCTAACCACTAGACCAACGAGTCAGACATTTCATGAAGAAAAGTGGTGGCAGCGTGGTTTAGACGTGTGAACGCTTGATCATTAAGCATTCGATGACATTAGCGCCAAAGTAAAATGAACGTGTATATGCATTCATAGTGATAGCTCCAACAGATACGTTTCCAAATTAAAATCGTTTGTACAGAATTAGCGACTTTAAATTAAAGGTTTTTGGGTCCTTTACTTTGACGCTAATGTCATCAAATTCTTAAACGATCAATTGAATTAAAAATTAGACTTATTTGGCGGTGAATATCGCAAGCTACACGCTGTACCACATAGATTTGTCTGTTTTGGCGGACTATAGCGAATTAAGTAAGCTTCTTGTTCCTTGATCTCATGGACTTCCGCAAAGTAACCTAACAGGTCAGCTCGCTACATCTAAAAGCATTATTGGTAAGATCGCAGTCAATGTGGCAAATTTAGCACAACTAAACTAAAATGACAGCTTTAAACTCAGTGCTACCCCTTTCCGTGGGGAGTATTAGGAAAGGTATAGCAATTGTGTAAACAGAATTGGCCACCACAAAGGCTGACTTGTAGTGGAATAAAATGAAACTTACCGGAACCGGAACGGCCCAATCTCTTCCAACTGCAGTTGTTGGTCGTCCCCGCTCAAGTACTTGTCAACGTTGGTGTAGTTGAATACGTACACTTCGGAGAACACGTCGTACGTTGGTTTATTCCACATACGGTAGATCAGCTTGCCTTCTTGCACGTCCAGATACTGTAAACAAGAGACAGATATATAATATAAAATTCGTTTTTAAGAGGCTTTTATCATACAAAATGAAAAAAAGTCTTAAAAGCAACTAACTACAAATACCTACAAAAAAAATTTTTTTCTAAAAAATGATATGAAATGTGCACATTTCATACCCTGTAAATGAGTTCGAAAGTTAAACTTCCCGGCCTAGGCCAGTAAAGAATGTATGTATTTTCAGTACATATTCTTTCAGCTGGCGTGGCCTACTCGATTTGACAAACAAATGAAGTTCGTCTTAGTGGAATCTAGTGGGCCACGGCCTATATAGCCACTTCTTTCAGCTAGCGTGGCCTTAACTCGATTTGACAAACAAATGAAGTTCGTCTCAGTGCGAATCTAGTGGGCCACGGCTTCGGTTTTCGAAAATCGAGTTGGCCGCGCCCGCTGAGAACATATCATAAGTTTGAATTTGGAATCTTTCTTCCTGAATATCTTGTAACTTGTTATAATGTTCTTTGGTCTAAATAGTTTAAATTTGGAACTCTACCGTATTACGCGTTCAGCACTCACAGTACAAAAAAAAATTAAAAGTATAATAGTTAATTCCCAAGACCAATCCGTACATTCCGACGTACAAACAAACATAAATGTACCCGGAAAACCAATTACAATTTCAATTAGTAATTCAAATATAACTAATTTAACTTTTAATATTTCTTATGTAGGTTGCTTTTTTATTTACTTTCTTTTAATTACATAATATAATATAATGTTAAAAAAGTCACTTGTTTCATTTTTTAGAAAAACACTATACACACCTCGACCGGGAGAGCATTTCCTCGGACGGCCTCGCGTAGCTCGGCCGTCTATCTAACACTCGACCAGAAAACGCGTACTTCCCGGTCTCGTGATGTAATGTACTATAATCTTCAAAGTAAAAACTATAAGACCTTAAGTCAGGACTCTACCACCATTGAGGTATAATTTACTAACGCACACATATTACTTCAATGTCTACCATCCGCCCAATCTACCACCAGCTCATAAAAATGGAAATTCAAAGAAAACTACACTACTATGTACATTTTGAAATCCTGTGGTAACTTTGGTTTTTTTTTTGGATAAAAATTTAATTTGTTCATTTGGGTACAGGAAAATAACATAACTGCTTCAACCCTACCACAATCGTAGCTCTGGCATTATCCCATATACATATTTTATTAAAAAGGGTTAAAATAATCCCACCAAAAACATTTCATGCAAAATTGGTTGCCAAAGACTCACAAGTGCATAATGCTTTCACTGTTAAAAAGTTATGAGATCTCTAATTAGAGCCAAGCCCGAAGGTGAGCTCCTCTTTGTGCTGCGCATCATAACCCACGGAGTCTGTCTCAAGTTCAAAGTACATAGTTCTAAATGCTCTTTACTGTGTACCAAACTAATAATATTAAATAACATGTAAGTCTATATATAAAACTTGTCCCTAGAACCTCTACATCTTGGTAAAAAGGTATGGCTTGGCCGTTTAATATTCGTCGAACATTTCCTGACATAACATTTAAGTCATTAAGGAATAGTTAGGGCGACATATACGAAACGGCCAAGCCGTACCTTTTTACCAAGATGTAGAGGTTCTAGGGACAAGTTTTATATATAGACTTACATGTTATTTAATATTATTAGTTTGGTACACAGTAAAGAGCATTTAGAACTATGTACTTTGAACTTGAGACAGACTCCGTGGGTTATGATGCGCAGCACAAAGAGGAGCTCACCTTCGGGCTTGGCTCTAATTAGAGATCTCATAACTTTTTAACAGTGAAAGCATTATGCACTTGTGAGTCTTTGGCAACCAATTTTACATGAAATGTTTTTGGTGGAATTTCATTTATTTTTGGCAGGCGCCTTAGATTTTTTGATTTTTTTTAGCTGAATGCTAGATGATTGATACTTGGTAAGTTTAATAAATCTGTCAACGACATGTTATCCTGAAAATTACAGCTTTCTACCATGTTCCGTACCGAAGTTATGACTGTTCTAAAATACAAGGAAATGCTGTCAGATTTGCACCCCCTATACGAGGGGTTGGAGATGAAAAGATTCAGATTTCTTAATTTTCCTGTTGTTTATATGCAAATTCTAGCCTACATACCAAATTTCAGTCTTCTAGCACTTCAGGAAGTACCTTTTTTCAGTTGATGATCATCAGTGAGTGAGTACGAAATCGACGTATTTTAGGTAATCAATAAACTGAAACTATAAATGCTAAAAAATTGAAACTTGGTATATTCGGTAAGTCCCCCAACAACATCTTATCCTGAAAATTTCAGCTTTCTAGCGTCATTCGGACCGAAGCTATGACGGTTCGAAAATTCGACGAAACGCTTCGAGAAAAGGTAGGTAGTGCCCCGTTTCCTTTGGCTCGTCTTTGGCGGGGACACTCCCGTGTCCCCAGATAGGGTTATAAAAGGTGTAAATAATATTATTTTCTACAACCATCCAAGAGCTCACACTCTACTTAGTGTGACTGTGATCACCTTGACTCGATTCAGAAGTTCCCACTGCATACTTTAAGCATGATTTTATAGTACTTTAATCGAATTGCACAATTAATTTTACTTTAAAAATCGATTATACGAAATTATTCTTGGAATCAGACTTTTTTCGGAAGAAACTGCGCCAGATTTATTTTTTGATGGAATTTTTTTTATTGCTAAATTTGGTGCTGTTTCAGAATTACAACTCTCAACGTTCGGCCAACAACCTTTTTCCAAATTCCATTATACGAGATCTTTATCTAAATCCTATATTTTACAATAAATCAAGTCAAACAACAATCAACTTGCAAGAAAAAACAAGAAAGCAGTGAAAACTTAAGCGTACAAGAAACTTAACAACTGGTATTGGTTACGTGAAGTGTATTATTTGAATACAAGAGAAACTTGTCTAATAACTTAATACTATTATTTATCAATCGTAACCTATTAAAATTTGAACGCACTTTTTTAATTAAAGTTAATAGATTACCTATTCCGTTTTATTAGTTCCAAAGTTAACTGCGTCAAAGTAAATGTACTTATTTTACTATGTAAAATTTTGTGAAATAAATTATTATTATTATTATTATTAGTAAACGTTGATTGATCTAATAATTATTTACTACATTTAATAGCTGGTATTGGTTATATACCAGGGTCGATAATTTTTGAAACCAAAAAAAAACATAGTAGGATGAAACCCATTGGAAAAGGAAGAGAATATAACAAAAATTAAAGGAAAAATAATTTATCGGATCGAAAAATCGGATTCGAGTTATTTTAGTTTTTTGCATTTTCTGAGAAAATTTACAATAGTATAATGTAACTATTTTTTTACACCATCAGAAAAAAGAGATTTCAACGAACAAAAAGCAAACAAACTTTTAAAAGAAAACAGTTATTTTGAATTGGGAATTTTCGATTGAAAATCTTTCTCGGGTGCTTTTTCGATATAAAGTCAAAATAAGGTTGAAATAATATTTTAAA
Source organism: Erebia epiphron (assembly GCA_963932025.1). Lineage (NCBI taxonomy): Eukaryota > Metazoa > Arthropoda > Insecta > Lepidoptera > Nymphalidae > Erebia > Erebia epiphron. Next base: position 40,551,619 of record OZ009945.1, read on the forward strand.
TAAAATACAATGTATTTGGGACAAAAAAAGGTAAGTTTTCACCAAATATCGTGAAGAAATGTTACATACACCAAAAAAATGTTCTGTAAAAGATAAAAATAAAAAGCCAAAAACTTGTTTATTTGAATTTTTCACATAAATTTTGAGGTTATGTGACATAGTGTAAATGAAAAAGTTGATGATCTACAACTTTGCCATTTAACTTTTTTTCCATAGGACTTGTAGTTTTGCCGGAAATCGATATAAAACCGTTTTTACCCTTTAAAACCACCCCCTTCCACTTCCCGACCTCAGATCGCTCGTAAAGGCTTCATCACTGGTATATTACGTCAAAGGTATTAATTTTGTAGTATATGTCACCGTAAAATTGCACAAACCATTAGGGTGTAATCTAACTAGCGAGATTGTAAACTGTCGACAGATTACAATTTGACGCATTATTTTTCGGGAGATTGTAATCTGTTAGGTATTTACAATCTAACGGTTTTTGAAATTTTACGGTGACATATACAAGTTAAACATGATAAATAATTACCAAATATAAGTACCAAATACCAAGTATTGTTGAATCTTAACTTATAACAATTTGAACGCAGTCAAAACACAAACCATTTTTAACCGACTTCCAAAAAAGGAGGAGGTTCTCAATTCGGCGCGTATATATTTTTTTTTTTTTTTTTTAATGTATGTTACCGCATATCTCCGTGGTTTCCAAACCGAATTGAATTTTTTTTTTTTCAGTGGTTAGAGGAAGCTCGCGAGATGGTCCCATAAAAAAATTTGACTCCAAATCCTCAATCCTGATGCTGTAGGTATACTTACGACTCAAAATTAGGGAGTTAGGCAGTTTTGATCGTGAATTCATATAGTAGGTATCAAGTCACGTGTATACGATTCAACTCCAGTCCCGACTCCTCAACGCTGATGCTGCAGGGTACAGAACTCCTTAAAAATAGCGATTTAGGATTTTTTTATGGGGAATTCATATTGTGGGTGTCAAGCAACGACTTCATACTTAAACCCAAGTCCCAACTCCTCAACCCTGATGCTGCAGGGTACAGAACTCCTTAAAAATAGCGATTTAAAACTTTTTTATGGGAAATTCATATTGTAGGTGTCAAGCAACGGCTTCATACTTAAGCCCAAATCCCAACTCCGCAACTCTGATGCTGCAGGGTACTGCACTCATAAGCCGTGGGGATTAAGACTACACTAAAAAGTTAAAAATAAAAATTCTTTCCAAAAAACCGACTTCCAAAGCCACTGTAAAGTAAAAAATAATTTTGATTTCTACACACTATGTTGAAGTCGGGCGAGCCTGACGCGTCAACTGTGCCTATCTTTGTTATACTCGCCCGACTTCAACATAGTGTGTAGAAATCAAAATTATTTTTTACTTTACAGTGGCTTTGGAAGTCGGTTTTTTGGAAAGAATTTTTATTGTGGGATATATTTTAACCCTGTAATTGATTATATCGTAGTTAATTTATAATTTATCCATCGGCTGGTTTAGTTTTTTAAAAACCATAAACATTTATGCAGAATTTTAGTACATAAGTTATAATTAGATGTATATCGCATAATGGTTAGGTTAGGTACCATGATAAAAAATATAAATAAACCGACTGGGTTTGTTGTGGGCTCTTCTCAGACCAGTGCGCATTTGGAACCCCTGGAGCTTTAGTTTTAAGATACCATAGTTAATTATTATCACCATCACTTCTTATACTTTGTAAACGTGACGTTCAGAAGGTATAGGTACCAATTTTGAATAGTACCTAATAAATACTCTGTGTTTGAGTTTAATAAAATCGGGGTTCCAGTTGAAAATCAGCGATGTAATATTTTGTGTCAAAATTATGCCCAGATTAATAAATACCTGTCGAACATGCTAACCACAAGAAAAAAAAAACGGCCAAGTGCGAGTCGGACTCGCGCACCGAGGGTTCCGTACAAACCTGTAGTAAGTTTTAAATTAAATGTTTTTTTTTAAATATTTGAGTTGATTGAATGAAAGGTAAATTGCGGTTTACGATTTATGACGTATTAAAAAAAAAACTACTTACTAGATCTCGTTCAAACCAATTTTCGGTGGAAGTTTGCATGGTAATGTACAACATATATTTTTTTTAGTTTTATCATTCTCTTATTTTAGAAGTTACGGGGGGGGGGGACACACATTTTACCACTTTGGAAGTGTCTCTCGCGCAAACTATTCAGTTTAGAAAGAAATGATATTACAAACCTCAATATAATTTTTGAAGACCTATCCATAGATACCCCACACCTATGGGTTAGATGAAAAAAAAATTTTTGAGTTTCAGTTCTAAGTATGGGGACCCCCAAAATTTACAGTTTTTTTTCTATTTTTGTAAGAAAATCTTAATGCGGTTTACAGAATACATCTACTTACCAAGTTTCAACAGTATAGCTCTTATAGTTTCGGAAAAAAGTGGCTGTGACATACAGACGGACAGACAGACAGACAGACAGACAGACAGACAGACAGACAGACAGACAGACAGACAGACAGACATGACGAATCTATAAGGGTTCCGTTTTTGCCAAATTTGGCTACGGAACCCTAATGACAGCCTTTGATGGAATGTATCTACCTATATCTACCGTACATAACAGTAAATTAACACCATTATATTATTATAATACCCAACAAAATCAGTAGAAATATGACAAATTTTTTAACAGACATATCCGCAACACTATAAATATTGACACTTCAACATAAAATGTGATTCATGTGGTTATTGTGACTTCAAAAAAAATACACAAAATTTTCCATGATTTTTCGAGAATAAAAATCACCATTGTTAATTTGGAAATATTAAAATATCAGGTTTTGAATTCAGGTTTAATTGCCTAAAAATTAATTTTTAAGTATTCGTATCCCTTTCTAGTACTAATAGACTCTGAGCTAAGCCGCGGACGGAGAGCGCTTTAATTTTATATGATAATTTACCTTACTTTACTTGACACTTCCATACAAATCATAGTTAACGTTGTCGCTATCAAATGGGAAGAAAATCTTCCACTAGGCACTTTGTGTGTCATTTTTTGAATAGACTGATCCTAAGAAAAGATTATTATCCCAGAAAGCTGCTACTATTATTTCATTATTGGAAAGGGGTCAGGAAAGGACCTTTAATACTAAGAGTCACAACCCTTAGTATTAAAGGAATACGACGAAGAGAGAGTACTGATTCCAAATGAGTCGCAGGGAGCCGCTTTATTCAGGCGGCGAGAGCGTGTGGAAATCCCCACAAAATACATAATATATATGTACATAGTATTATGTGGATTATGTCCAGCTGTGGACATCTATCGGTTGACGGCGACGACTTTTTTGACCAAAAAGGCGGATTTATCGTAACAGCTGAGAGAGGTGAGTGAACGCGCTGTATTGGGTCACGGACAACTACTTAGTACTGTCGACAGAAAAAGGTTTCGATGCATGACAATAAAGTATACTATACAACACATTCATTCAAACCATCAGAACAGAACGCTATGATTTAACATGGATATAGTTAAAGCCCGAGTGTCATAGGTAACTTAAAATTAAGATCTAGTTAGCTCATCAGTCAAAATAGAAATTCCGAGCAGATAAAGTCGCTGGCAATAGCTAGTTACCGGAACCATCTCTCTCTGTGTCGTATTCCTCACTATTTAGGGTCGTGACCCCGTTCCAGTAATCAAATAATGGTAGGAGATTTCTTGGAATATTAATGCGGTGGGTTCCTACGTCCTTCCGCATACGACAACACTCTTAGGTTTTTGTAACGAATATCATCAGATGTTAGTGATAATAACCGGGACCGACGGCTTAACGTTCTTTCCGAGGCACGGAGGAAACGAGAAGACCAAATTTGAACCTTCAAATTCGGTCACCCATCCAGTTACCGACTTGGGTCAACGTTGCTTAACAATCGCAATCGACTGATTTGTCACTCGTCCCTACTACCATACTAGTTCATAACAGTGCAAAGATGTGTGTCTGTCTGCTACCTTTTCACGACCCATTAGCATAAGGTCCCATTTTGAACAAACGGTACGAATACAGATACTTACCTTGCACCCCGGAAACAGACATCATAATATAATACTAATAATATAAATGCGAAATTGTGTTTGTTAGTTGCAACCAAAGACAATATATATTATAATTAATCTATGGTTGCAACGGATCGTCGTGATTTTTGCCATGCGTGTAGTTGAGTACCTGGAGAGTGCAATAGGCTACTATTTTTTTCATGGAGAATAAAGGAGTTCCCGCGGGAATCAAAAAAACGTAAAATTTCATCCGTTAAATGAAGTCGCGGGCATCAGTTAGTCTTTTCGGTTTGTGATTTTTATGGCTCTTTTGTAAGCTACAAAAACAATAATATTGACCGGACCTAATCGGTCTGCCCATGTGAGTTTTTTTATTTAGCTGTCATAAATTATTCTGCTGACGCTACCGCGAAAATTAGGCAACGCATATTATTTTATTTACGATCGCTAATTTATGCAAAACCGGTACACTATAATAGTGTTGTTAATAATAAGCTGCTATTAAAATCCGATTCATTATTTTGTAACTACATAGGTACTTAAATTTTATAACTATACATATAGAGAGAATTGTCCTGGTTGACTGACTGATTGACTGATCTATCAATGCACATCCTAAATTGCTGGAATTACGTAAATTTAGCAGTAATTAAGTTTTTTGTGACGATATATTTTATGTAAACATTCAGCCCGTATAGCCCATTTATAGGGGATGAAAATTTGTATGAAAGTCCCTGATTTTACAAGTTTATAAATTCATAAAGTAGTTAGAGTAAAATAGTAGATTAGAAAATAAGAAATGACGGATGTATCCAATAACGTTGACCCAAGTCGGTAACTGGATGGATAACAGCATTGGAAATGCGAATTTAGCGTTTTCGTTTCCTCCGTGCCTCGGAGAGCACGTTATGCCGTCGGTCCCGGTTATTATCACCAACATAATATGATAATAATCGAAAGAAACCTAAGAGTTGAAATGGCACTCTTAGTTAATCGTATGCGGAAGGACGTGGGAACCCACCGCATTATTATCCCAAGAAAACCCCTGCCATTATGTGATTAATGGAAAGGGGTCACGACCCTCAGCAATGAGGAATACGACCCAGAGATAGAGAATAGGTACTGGGCTGGGTTGAGATGAAAACAAAAGCCGCCGAGTAAAGCTAGTGTCAATATTGTAGTATGTTAATAGCCGCTTTGGTTTGAGATGGAGGTAATGTTTTGCAATGTAAACGTATGATTTACGGGTAAATTGGGCTTAATTTTATGTTTGTGTGTATTATAATACGTTGGATAACCACAGAGTTAAATTGTTTTTAATCTAAGTATGATTTATAGGTATAAAAAAGGAAGGAAGGAATAATTATGGAAAAAATTTATGATTATGACCCACTCTACCATCGAGTTCTGAAAGAAAATTCCACTGAGAGGGGCCGGCGGTGATCATCACAGCTTTAATTGACAACATTATTGAAGGAAAATATCGCGTGAGGAAACTTGCATGCCCAAGACCACAGTATAGAGACTTTTTTATAATGTTCTCAAACCTATGTGAAATCTGCCTATCCGCACTGAGCCAGCGTGGTGGACTATGGCAAACCTTTTTATTTTCGAGAAGAGGCTCGAGCTCAGTAGTGAGCCCGAACTGTGTTGAAGTAAATGAAATAATTAAATTTAACTAATTTTAAATGTAAGTTTTGCCATTCAGCGGGATAACCTAGCCAGCTTTCTGGGCGGATTGCCTTATTCCAGCGGTGTGGATGATATCTTTAATATTTAGTTTTTAATTTAGATTTTAATGTATTTCAAAGTTCTAATCTGATAATTATGTTATTAAAAAAAATTAGACTTAAGTGTCAGCCCTAAAAGGAGCGCGGTGAAGAAAAAACTTAAGTGTTTTATAAATAGCCAAAATCTATTTAATGTTACAAAATGAAGCTAATTTTTTGCCGACTTCAATATGGGATTGCAATTTGACACACCCACTACCTGTTGCCTACCCACTTAACTTTTTACCCATAGCTCGACTAAATATCTTTTAAAATTTAAAAGACCTGATAAGTAACAATATGACAGCTAGTTAAAACCAAAGGGCGTTGTACCATTTACTGATGTGGTTATACCTACCGCTAGAATATAGGTACCATAACATAAACTTCGAAAAACGAAACAGATTTAAAATATTAGGTAATTTGCGAATTTTGTAAGAGGTATTCGAACTTCTTACTTAGGACACGGCTCTGTTCCAACTGAGCTACTAAGACCCACTTAACTTGGAAATGAGCAAAATGTGCTGACGGGAAGGAGGCAGGGTTAAACGTTTTTTAGTCGTTATGATTTGGAAGGTGTTCAAAATGTATCAACGGGAGGGAGGCAGAGTTAACCATTTTTTTTGTCAAGTTCGATTTTGCCAGCCCGGCAGGATAAATCAAGGATTTAATCCTGTCAAAAAAAAAATGTTTGTTCTACAGTAATGTTTGTCTATAACTAGTATTAAACATTGTAACCATTGAAATATTGTATGACTAGCGAATGCCCACGACTTCATCTGCGTGGTTTGAGGTTTTTTGGTTCCCGCGGGAACTCTTTAATTTTCCGGGTTAAAAAGTAGCCTATGTGCTATTCCAGACTATAATCTATATCTGTGCCAAATTTCTGCCAGATCCGTTCAGCCGTTGGGGCGTGATTGAGTAACAAACATCCATACATCCATCCAAACTTTCGCATTTATAATATTAGTAAGATTTGATTTGATTTAATATTTGATGTAATGAACTAATGACTGTTTCTTGCCAAAGTAAATATAATAAAAATTATAAAACATAGGTAATTAATCTATTAAAATATACAAGTAACTATTAAATATTATACGCCTAATCTTTTATGGTTATTACACAAAACATAATCCTGCAGGTCATTACGTGGCGTACCCTGAATGTCAAGCAATAAATCACAATATTAAAAAAAAAACAATTTGTTAAACCAATTCGAAGGTAATAAAAATGCGTCAATCGTGTACTAATAAACGGTTAAGCCACACGACTAATCATATTCATCAGTTAAATCTTGTGACGCACGATGAGGCAAAACCAATAATAATTATTTTTTGAATAATGATGATGTGTAGGTATATATATTTTTCTAGGTAAGTACTAAACCAATTTTGAGTTTTTTTTATCAATAGCTAATGACCACGCGGATGTATGCGTCGTTTTTTATTTTCCGGGATAACAATTGCGGTTATGCTTTGTCTAATTTAGGGTGGAGTTCACCGACTTTTAAAACGGCTGATTATCAGATAAACGACTGATTAAATACTTTTTAGTGTTCACCACAACCTAACCAATCGTTAAAGCGCCTAAACGCCCGGTTATCTTAACCATCGTTTATCACATTTTGATGCTATAATTTTTGCGTGAGTGTAACTTTTAGGCTCGTTTTTAGGTTATTTGTTATTTAATTGATAGAAAGACTACCTACCTAGTGTCTGTGTTTTTAAATTAAAGTACTTTTTTAAAAACTCTTAGTGTTGCTGTATTTTAATAAGAACTCTGAATGACTGCACTTCTCGTCGCTTGTGAAATGGGGAGTGCGCTTCTTTTGGTCATCCATATTATAACAAACTAACTGATGCTCGTGACTTTGTAGTAGTCGTGTTCGTAGTGTACTTTCGTCCTTACAAGGTTGCTGCGCTTTAAGATTTTACATTATGTTCATGTGAGCTTGGCATAGCTATTATATTATTATGGCATCTTTAAACAAAAAAGGTTTTAAGCAACATTTAATATGACTAATGATTTAATCTTAGGTTTATGATGAGTATCATGAATTCAATAAAATAAACCACGATTATATTGTGTCTGTCTGTGTAATATTTACAGGTAACAAAAAATAAAGTAAAATAAAAAGGTAACAAAAAAAGGTTTTAGACGTTTCACTATTTTTAATCTTCTAATAGTATTATTATAAACTGCCTCGTTAGTCTAGTGGTTGGCATAGTCGACTGCGGATCACGAGGTCCTGGGTTCGATTCCCGGTCGGGCATAAAAGTTAGGTTTTTCAATTAAGAATTTCTCAGTGCCAGCCCGGAGTTGGAAGTTGGCGGTGTTTCACCCCCGTGCCTCGGAGAGCACGTTAAGCCGTCGGTCCGGTTATTATCACTAACATGATAGTAGTCGTTAAAGCCCGCCAACCCGCATTGGAGCAGAGTGGTGGGTCTAAGCTCTAATTCCTTCTCTCCTATGAGAGTGGAGGCCTGTGCCCAGCAGTGGGACGTTAATAGGCTGTAGTGAGTGAGTATTATTATAATTTATTATTTTGTCAGATATTATTTTGGTCTAAGAAAAAAGTTCAACTTTACCTACTTCTAACACCGCCAGCAAATTTATCTGGCTGGGCGATTTTCTTAAACAGGCTTTTAAAATCTTAATCTAAATAACAAATATAAGTTTTAAAGTAAAATGTGACTGACTGACGAACTGGTTCATCAACACACAACTCTAACTACTAGAAGGATCGGGTTAGTCAAATTGGGCATACACAAAGCTATATGTAGGTATAATGACGCAGACATCTGCTAAGTAAGAAAGGAACTTTAAAAATTTTACCTCTAAGATACATTTTTGAAAAAGCTTTTAAGTATTTGTGACCTATTAAAAATAGTTATAATATCCTGGAGTGTATAAAACTTAACTAATCTGCTATCTTTGGGTGTCCACCATATTAGATTCAGAATGACGTCACTTAAACCATGTCATCCAAACTAAAGGTGCATACAAAAATCGGTTGGGGATTATTATTTTAAAATTCAATTGCAAGATTAGACCTCAGCAAACATACAACCTTTCTTAGTTAAATAAAGCTTGGAAAGAAAGATTAAGTAGGTATGACTTACCCAATTGGTAACGATGGTGGCAGGGTCAACCGCGACTAGCACGATGGCGAAGATAATCAGAAATGATCCATATACCGCTCTGACAACAGATTCTGAAAAAGAAAATCTTTGTTTAAATACAAATACAAAACTTTTTTATGCAAGTAGACTTTGACAAGTGCTTTCGAATAGTCGAGTAAATCTATCACTGATTCAAAATGCCATTCCTACCGAGAAGAGCTAGCAAGAAACTCGGTAATTGCTCTTTTGAAAAAATTAATTTACAATTACATCAATGTGTAGATACATAAGTAACCGATGTCCTTAGCATTGCTAGAGCGAGCCAAATCGGTGCTCTTTTATCTTTTACATAATCTTCAACAGCATAGTAATATTTTTTCAGGAGCATACTTTTAATGGATTTCTTACCGGTAAAAAACCGGTCAACTCTTTAAAAGTTACCTGTCTAATTCTCGATAGTTATCTATCTAATATCTAAATTTTACCAATCCTAGTTTTGTGCGTAGGTATGTAATAAATTTCCTATCACCATCATCGTCACATTTTCAACCCGTTGGCTCACTACTCAGCAAGAGTCTACGCTCGGAATGAGAAGGGTTTGGCCATAGTCCACCACGCTGGCTAAGTGCGAATCGACAGACTTCATTTCGAGAACATTATGAAGAATTCTCGGGCATGCAGATTTCCTCGCAATGTTTGAAGCAAAAGATATTGCTACAATAACTCAGAAAAGTTAGGGGTGCGTGAGCGGGAATCGGGTGAGCCATGTGGTTTAGTAACCCGATACGCTTTTTCGGCGTATAATAAATTATACTAAAACATAATAAAAAATTAACGCGGCATTTAACTAATGATTATTTTTTGTGAACACATATATTCTACTTAATCATGTATCAACTATATGTTATGTTATAAAATAAATATGCTAATTTAAACTCAGTAGTAAAACGAAACAACTTAATTCATTAATTATAATACCTAAATAACATCTTATAAAATCGTTTAATGGGCGTGACTCCATTGATGCTTTTGTCTCCTTAATAATACAATATAGGTACTCGTAATGCCCGCGACTTTAGATTTGGGTTTCGTTTTAAAATCCAGTGGGAACTCTGTGATAAAAACCGATCAAGTGCGAGTCAGACTCGCTCACAAAGTGTTCCGTACCATCACACCATATAATTTTAGTAAACAACAAGAAAGATGTCATAATTACACGTAATCAGCTGTGAAATAACTGACTTACATGTGGCGCTAAACTGATAGCGCCTGACAAAAATTCGACTATGAGTACGGAGACCTAATTATCGATTTTCGGATTATTTCCTATACTTGTGCTGATAGACCTTGCTTCTTGCTAAATTTCATGGTTCTAGGTCAACGGGAAATACCCTATAGGTTTTGATTTATTGGAATTATGCGGCATAAACGGCCGTATCTTTTGAATGCGTTGATTTAGATGCTTGATTTTTTACTACCTCCAATACCACCACGTGTTCCCGAGTAAAAGGAAGTTGACAGACAGACAGATAACGGACAGCGAAGTGATCCCATACCTCTTGAGGTACGGAACCCTAAAAATTATCCCATGTATTCTTTCCCGGGATAAAACTTATTATAAGTATCTGCACCAAATTTTGTCAAAATCAGTTAAACAGATGGGCCGCAAAAACGTAACAGACATACGTATGAATAATAATTTCGTAACTTAAAAATTAAAATATTGAGAGGTAAATTGCATGCCACTAAAATTTAAGTACATAATAAGTATCCGCGTTTTAAGCATTACTGGAGCGATTCAAATCTACGCTCTTTTTAAATGAATGGCTCTTTTTAAATGGCCTGGTGGGAGGCTTCGGCCGTGGTTAGATACCACCCTACCGGCAAAGACGCACCGCCAAGCATTTTGAGTTCCGGTACGATGCCGTGTTGGAACCACTTAGGTATGGGTTTCATATAACTGCCTTGCCCCTAACAGATTAGCCCGCTAACATCTTTGACTGTAGCATCACTTAACACAAGAAATCGCAGTTAGGGCTAAATTGTAGTTGAATAAAAAAAAGGCCGTCATCCATGAACAAAACGGACCTCTTTTAACCACAGCTAGCGCGTCAGAAGTTCGTAGATCTTCGAAGATTGCCGATAATTGCTAGCAAGATACTATTACCAGCAATAAACCTTTATGGGCTATCTTCAGGATTCTCACACTGCCGGATCTCGAAACTATTTACTATGTAATTGAAAAAGTCACATAACTCTTTAATGTTTATATTTATGAACCATTTCCTACATACCTCGTTATTTTGTATGGCATACCGTAAATGAGAATCATAATGGAGTGCTCAAGGAGTGGTTTAGGTCGACAGTTTAATTATTTTTTAGGGTTCGTTTTAAAAAGGTTATAAAAAGGCTAAGTGCGAGTCAAACTCGTGCACTGGAAGTTCCGTACCTTGAAAGCGAACGAAAAAATGAATATATCTGCAGTTATTAGTTTGCTTCGTGATAAAGTTATTTTTAGATTTCATGATCTTTAATTTAACCTTTGTTTAGAAGATGTGTCATTAAAATTGTAAATCTTCGGGAAGTCGTAAAGCGGACAGACAAAACTGACGGACGAAAGGATACCTAAAATATGACAGCTAATTGGTTATTTGACAAGTAGGAAAATCAGCATCTTTTTTTAAAACGTCAAATCGCTTTTCGTGTGAAAAATGCGTGCGTATGTATGTATTGTATGCGTATGCGTATTTGTATGAAATACTGAAATATGACATCGTCAAAATTTGACGCACTTTTTTAAATTAATCAATAGTTGAGATGGTCATTCAACATACAACTAACCGGGGACGTGGATATTACGCCTTTTGGGAGGTCTCCTATTTAAAAATCACAAAAAAAAACCATTCATTTGACTACTAATCAAATACCCAATTCAAATTTCAGCCAAGTAGACCCGGAAGCCGTAATAGCCTAGTCGTTAACACTTCGACCTCCTGTTCGTAGATTCGGTATACTTAGCAAGGAATACTTAAGACAAATAGTGTGTCTTCACCTTGGCGCAGTAACCCCAACTACTAGTGCAACTTAAAACAAAACGCAAACGCAAAGCGTAGGGTTAGAATAGATTTAATAACCCGACGCTGAATTAAAGCGACGTCCGCGAAAATGGACTAAAATGAACTTATTATTGCCCCTTGATTTAAAGTAAAATTTTAGTATCATCGTTTTTATGTTCGCATGATTTCCTCTTCGAGTACCTACTACAACTGCTGTAAATGGACTAACTTATTTAAACAAGACAGCTCAGATCCTTTTTACTTTATCCTAACGCTTTAATTTCATCAACGTTTCACCACAGAACACCGAAAAACCGTCAGCGTTGGCACCCTTGGTTGACGTCCAATTTGCTCGCACGAAGCGTTTTTGCTCGACGTTTCTGATACAAACTGCTAGGGTGTGGAACACCCTCCCAGCGCACGTGTTTCCTGCCACTTATAACTTAAGTACCTTCAAGGCAAGAGTGAATAGGCATCTTCTATGCCAGCGCGTTCCAACCTAGACCTCATCATTGTTTTGCACTAAGCATGATTGACGTCAAGCGCAAGCCTATCACGCAATAAAAAAAAAAGTTGGCATGATGACAAATCTCGTACTAACTCCAGAGGAGTTAATTCGCCACACATTAGGTAAGGTTACGGTAGCAAGGTTGACCGCGAGTATGACCTTTGCAATTGCAATATAAGCACACATTAACCAAAACCTCAAAACCTGCAGCGTATATGCTGTCTTTTCATCTTGTGCCATGTGGGTATAAAAGCCATAGCCTAATTTTAAAGTTTGTACCTATGTACGAGGCACAAGATGAATAAATGATTTTTCTTTCTTTCTTTCTTTCTTACATTACGAGTTTAAACACTTTGTAAATTATATATCTACTGTTTATTTTGATAACATAAACATGCGGTTCGCAGGCTACATAATTACCTATTTAATATACTGCTGTTATTATCATTTGCTAACTATTAATCATGGGTTTCCGACATAGCATAAGTATTATCACGTTGAATTGGCGGTGGGCTGGTCACGTGTATCGAATAGTCGTTACTCGTTAGATTCGAAAGGTTGAGTAGAGATCGGGGAGTAAAGTACGTGATGTTAATTTACTTAAACGTAACGAATTAACGATAGTTTCGGGCGAAATTCTGAGTATTTTTATTCCGCTTACGATCTTTCGCTTGTCCCTTGTTCCGCTTGTCCCTGACCTTAAATTCGTAGACGATGCCTACGATTTTCGTAGAAGAGGATTCACTAGCTCCAAATTAAAAGTTTTTATCCTGTTATTACAAAAAGAGCTCTGATTAATGATGTGATACTCTTAAAACAATATAATGCATTAAAAATTAACAGAAGAACAATAAATTAAAAATGATAATAGTACTTAATTAATCACAATGTGTGATTGTAATTTTTTTGTGTATTTTGTAAAAAAAATTCAAGTTTATAGTGGTATAGAATTATAAATTGTGTCTTGGAGAACAAAAAAGGCATTTATGTATGTGACTGTGTGAAATTGAGATAAAATAAAAAGGAGAGTTACCAAATTGGAACCGAATATTATACTTGTTTATGCTTTGTTTCACTTCAAATTAATTGATGTTGTGCTAGCCCTTGTTCAAGGCTTAATAAGGCATATAAATACGTTCATCAAAAGATTTTTTAAAGTGGGAAATCTCGTCACATAAACGAAGATGAAATATTGAAAATTGCGACTTACCTGACAAAGGTTTTCCTATGATAATAATCCGATTGTAATGGTCACTTACGTCTTTTTTGTGCGGTATAGTTCTGTATTCTCATAAAAGATATCCTGCCCTTGCTAGGCACATTCTGGATTGCCTTCTTCGCGCCCAGCACCATCTTAGTTCTGTAACAAAAATAAATTAATCAATCTTTTCGATCGACTTCAAACAAGGGGCGTCTCAAGTCGAGACGCATTGAAATAGAGTATAGGTACTAAAATTCTACATCAATGTCGAGGCGTATCTTTTTCAAAATTTGCCACTGTCTGTCTGCCTTTTAAAGTCGGTCGGTCAGTTTTAAAGTGCTTTTGAAGACGGTTTTTTATTTTAAATAAAAAAGTTTGGTTTTCCACAAGTGTAGGGAAGGGCTCTAATTACGTAACTATGATTGCTACATTGTAACGATCACAATGACCTCTGATTGCGATTTTTCCCATAATTTTCCGTTTGTACTTTTTTTTGTTCAATGAATTTGAGCGATGGTAAATAGCTTAGTACAGAGAAAAAGTGCTATGTATAAATGAATGGAACAAACCACACCAACACAATACATTACAATTTAAAACCCAGTAACCTAAGAAATTTAAGCAGTAAGTGGTATCTCCATCATCTATCATTAATCATTCATTTAAAAAAAACTCGCTTTGAAAACCACCTCCTGTAAGTAAACGTTTAAAAAAAAATTTGCAAGATCAACACAATATACTCGTACTGATACTGTGAAAAGGTGAATAATATTATAATAATTGTTATTGCAACTAACAATAAAATTAAAAACAAGTTTTTATAAAAGTCAAAGGTGAGACTTATGAACTTATGGCCCCCGTGGTATTTAAAAGGATACCTTTTGTCAAATCACAATAATTCAATGGGAGGATTGAAACAATGATTTTTTTTATACGTATTGTAAGCAAAAATTAAATGCTTAGATTTTTGCAAAGTGATAAATTTGAGGTCAATGCAGTCGAACCTCCAGTTAATCTTGTCAACTCGTCATTGAAGTCATGAGAAGTATATATCACTTCTAAGAAATAAAACGAGCCAGATTTGATCAACTACCGGTTAGTTAGTAAAGTTCGCGCCAATAGTCGCCGGGTTCGATTCCCGGGTCGGGCCATAATTAAGTGTTGGGTTTTTCTAATTAGAAATTCTCAATACTAGCCCGGAGTTAGGAAGTTGGCGGTGTTTCACCCCCGTGCCTCGGAGAGCACGTTAAGCCTTCGGTCCCGGTTATTATCACTAACATGATAATAGTCGTTAAAGCCCGCCAACCCGCATTGGAGCAGCGTGGTGGGTCTAAGCTCTAATTCCCTCTCTCCTATGGGAGAGGAGGCCTGTGCCCAGCAGTAGGACGTTAATGGGCTGTAGTGGTGGTGGTAGTGGGCGCCAATAGTCTCTGACCCTGTAACTTGTCTATTCGCCAACGTAGGTCACGTGAGGGTCAGCTACAGCTGTTTGATGCTGTCGCGTCGCGTCGTATCGAGTCGCGGTGTCGCGTTTGTCGTAGGACAACGAGTCAGCTGAGATGCGAGGGCTTCTTTGCGCAGCTTTCATACAAGCTGTTGATATCAACGGATAGGTATACTATACGCGCGAAAATATAGGTACTATTTGGACGCGTCTTGCGGTCGACTTAAGACGCGACTTTTTGAATGGCGCCAGCTAGATATAACTTTTTGGTCTTGCTCGGGTGTCAATCACCATTTAAACCCATCGCTGACTACTGAGGCTCAAGTTTCCCCTGAGAATATAGTCCACCACGGTTACCATTGCTTGTGTGGATTGGCAGGTTTTACATACATTTAAACACATTATGATGAACTTTTGGGTATGCAGGATTCCTCACATTTTCCTTCACCGTTAAGCAAGGGATATTCAATTGCTAAAAATTAAAATAACTCAGAAAAGTGCGTGCCCGAGTATCGAATCCTCGACCACCAGAACAGGAGGCCGGGCGTCTGAACTAGTGGTTGTGCTCGACTCTCCACGCTCGACTGTAATTTTGTATAGTGAAAGTTTCATGAAAAACTACATTCCTAAATGTTCTCAATAATGTTCTCAAAGTTGTGTAGCCTGCCAACGCACTTGGCCAGCGTGTAGGACTATGGACTATGGCCTAAACCCTTGTCATTCTGGGAGATCCGCGTTTAGTAATGGAGCAGCGATGATAGTGAATCGTGATGATGATGATGATGTTTCTATATTAGAACAAAAGGTGTTTATGTGACTAACGAATGTCAGCTAAGGTAATGAACCAGGCATAAGTACTTAGGTAATTTTGGCGGTTTTTTGGTCTTTACAGAACGAAAATTGTAAGCACTAAATGCCAGACACGTCCATTAGTGTAATGATCGTTTTATTTTTAGAGTCCCGTGCCAAAATTGTAAAAAAGTACCCTTTTAGGCGACTTTGTCCATCTGTCCATTTTGCATACTGACTTAATTCAGTATCTACTACTGATTGAGAATAGTTTGAAAATTGGAATAATGTCAAAAAATTAAAAAAATTAAAGTGGAGTTAAGTACTTAATTGATACAGGATCCTGTCTAGGCTAATATGCGCATTTTTAAATAGTTTTTTTTTTTCTAAGCTACGTAGTTTTTGACTTGAATAAGAATTCCAAAATATTGTTCCCCCATGTAGTTTCCATAACTTACCTCAAAAATTTGTAAATCGAACAATCTGAGATAATTAGAGTTGATAGAGCTTCATGTAAACTTTACAGGAATTTAAAAAGAAGTCTCTGATTAGTATAGTTTTTTTAGTCATCGGCAATAAATCTTTAGATACAAAGTGGTCCTTTCTTTTCGACATACGAAACCCTCGGCGAGCAAATCTGACTCGCACTTGGCCGGTCTTTGTTTCTTACTTGTCATTGAACTCATAGGCATAGCGTATTATTCAGGAGCTTTTTTTTAAATTGATGGTTAGATATATAATTTTTGCAATTTTATATTATTATACTTTTTATTATATGTCTGATACATTTTTGATTACACTAGCCGGACGACTTAGTTATAAATTATGTTTAACTAGCTGATGCCCGCGACTTCGTCCGCATGGTTTAAGTTTTTTTTATTCCCGCGCGAAATCCTCAATTTTCGGGGACAAAAAATACCGTATGTGATATTCCAGACTATAATCTATCTCGGTTCTTAATTTCATCTAGGTCTGTTCAGCCGTTCCGGAGTGATTGAGTAACAAAAATCCATCTATAAATCCATCCATCCAAACTTTCGCATTTATAATATTAGTATACATATTATAATATTTGCGATCATACAGTTCACACTTGATAGTTATTGAGGTAGGCAGATAGCCTACTGACTAGGAAAATGCTCAATGGCATAGAAGCTGGCTTATCCACGCTTTTTAGGGTTCCGTAGTCTACAAGAAACCCTTATAGTTTCGCCATGTCCGTCCGTCTGTCCGTAAATTGGCCGGAAGTATATCAGTTTGTGTACAACATCCGTGCAATACCGCACTATAGAATAGGTAATAGTACCACACATTATCCCTTTGGGAATCGAGGGCCCTTGGCGGCCATTTTAGCTAGTTCCTGTGGGCCCGCTACCGGCAGCCGAGAGCGCTTTAAAAAATAATATCTCATAAATCTTATTTGGAAAATGCCTCTTCCGCGCATGGAAAGACGCAGCTCTGCGATTTACTACGATCCGCGTCTCAGTGTGGGATTCATGTCATGCGACGAATGTTGATCTACCTAAATATTTTTCCTCGACTACCCGCGACTTCGTTCGCGTGGATTTAGGTTTTTTTTAAATGCTGTGGGAACTCCTTGATTTATATCGAGATAAAAGGACGTATCCATGTAACTATTTTAAGTATTTTGTGCCTTAAGTCATGTGCCAATGTTGCTAAAATCAAAATTTAAAATTATGAGACAATAAAATTATTATCTTATTTTTGCGATAAACGGAACTAGATTCTGGGACCTCGATTTGAGTTAGTAAGATTATTTTTTGCAATCATAAAGTCTTCAATGACGTAGGAAAATTCTAGAATAACACTCATTCATGAAATCATTTGAAGGTCGGCGCAGCATGGCAAAAATAATATTATTTAATTTTGATCAATGTTTATACAAAAAAATATACATAAAGTCGATTTTTATGGGAATTGACAACAGCTTATACATCCATACTAATATTCTAATATGCGAAAGTGTGTCTGTCTGTCTGCCCGTCTGTCTGTCTGACTGTCTGGTACGCTTTTAAGGCTCATATGTAAAACCGATTTTTATGAAATTTAGTAGTACAAAGGCTACTTTTTACCCCGGGAAATACAAGAGTTCCCGCGGGAACATAAAAAAACACAATCCACGCGGACGTATAGTCACGAGTATCAGCTAGTTTGATATATGCGAACGTGTGTCTGTCTGTCTGCTACGCTTTCAAGATAACGCTTGTTTAGTTGGTTTAGACAAAGTTCGGTAGAGGAATAGGTTGCATATCGAGAAAAGATATACATGCTTTAATTATTGTTATTATATCCTAATAAATCAAAGACTTCTCAGGGGATTTTGCAAAAACCTAGATCCACGCGGACTATGTCGCGGGCATCTTCTAGTAGATATTTATGTAATAATAAATTGACTGACAAAAAAATGGATTTTTTTAATGTGCGTCATTATGAATTAAAAAAAAAAACTAAACAAATATTTATGGGCACAATTAATACTTTGAAGGGTCTAGTTAAGCCTTGTTATAGACACTTAGCAAAAATACAACATAAACTTTGAAAAACATTAATACGTTAGAGCGAATTAACTGAATGGTTATCTAAGGAGTTCGTCTGTGCGTCTGGCTGTACGTCATTATTTATAAAAACTATTAACGTTTCGATGCATTAATCTCTGGAGGTAATTAGTAAATGGAAACCAATTATGTGCAATATATTTATTACTAGCTGATGCCCGCGAATTCGTCCGCATGGAATAACTTCTTTAATTTTACGGGGCATTAAATAAGCCTCGTCAGTCGTCACTCTCCAGGTATCCTCCAGGTCCTCAACTATATCCAAGGAAAAAATCACGTCTCACTGTGGATCTGTTGCGGCATGATTGATGGACAAACCAATAAACAAACATACTTTCGCATTTATAATTTTAGTATGACGGATCAGGGAGGTTACTAACTTACTACCATCGCTTAAAGCAGCATTATTTCAAAATGAAGTTTTATGCCACAAAACTTGAAATCGATTACATTAAGGATTATATAAACTATTTATATCTAAACGCGAACGTCAGCAACATTAAAACAATACGGCTTTAAGTGGTGGTAGTATGCCCCTTGTCTACAGAGTTGTGTGTAGACAAAATACGAATAGAGCTACTTGACTTCAAAAAATTGTATTTTCAAAATAGGAAGTATAGCTACACTGTCAAATAACTGTACAGTAAGTACTTATTCTAAAAATCGTAGAACATTTGCACAGCAAATTTGCTGAGGATGCAAAAGAATTTGCGCGGTTTTGTGCAAACAGTCAAACACTCATCATCGATCTTCAAATAAGGAAAGCACATAGTATATATTTCAAGGAGTTATGAATAATGCAAATTATTTCCTGTACGAATTTCTTTACTCAAAGAAACGAAAGAGTAAACTCGAGACTCTCTCTGCGTCGTTTTCCTCATTGCTGAGGCTCCTTTTCATTAATCACATAATGGCAGGGGTTTTCATGGGATAATATTGCGGTGGGTTCCGCATATTATGACTCGACTAAGAGTACTATTTCAACTAGGTTTTTAACGACAATTAACAGCTGATGTTAGTGATAATTACCGGGACCGACGCGACGGCTTAACGTTGTCTCCGAGGCACGGAGGAAACGAAAAGGCCAAATTCGCACTTCCAAATTCTGTCACCCATTGAAATACCGACTTAGGTCAATGTTGCATAAAAATCGCAATCGATATTCGATACTGAGATAATATTCGACTGATATGCGGTGTCGCAACTAGGCCAGTCGTCCCTCGATTTGACAAAAAAAAACTGTACCAGAGTGAATACCTACTTCTAGATATTTTGACAGTTTTTTTACATAAGGCTGCGCAGGACAGCGTTTTCTTCATACAAACGTAGAAGGGTGATTGAGCCTGACGCGTCAACTTTGCCTGTCTTTATAATACTCGCCCAACTTCAACATGGTGTGTAGAAATCAAAATTATTTTTTAATTTGCAGTGGCTTTGGAAGTCGTTTTTTTGGAAAGAATTTTTATTTTTAACTTTATAGTGTACTCTTAATCATCAGGGTTGAGAAGTTGGGACTTGGGTTTAAGTATGAAGTCGTTGCTTGACACCTACATTATGAATTCACAATTAAAAAATCCTAAATAGCTATTTTTAAGGAGTTCTGTACCCTGCAGCATCAGATTGAGGAGTTGGGACTCAGAGTTGAATCGTATACACGTGACTTAATACCTACTATATGAATGACACCATCAAAATCCCTAGTATGAGGATTTCATGTAGTAGGTACCTACAGCATCAGGATTGAAGATTTGGAGTCGGAATTTTTTATGGGACCATCTCGCAAGCTTCCTTTAACCACTGAAAAAAAAAACAAATCGGTTTAGAAACCACGGAGATATGAAGTAACATACTTTAAAAAAAATACGCGCCGATTTGAGAACCTCCTCTTTTTTGGGAAGTCGGTTAAAAACAGAAATAATATGGCCAATTACTGATTGACTGAGAGTACTGACAGATTAATTTGCGATTTTCTCAAAAATTAAGAAATAACAATAAAGTGAGAGTGAGTTTCCTTAAAGTTATAGTTGATACAAAGCAAAAAGTGAGATAAACTTAGGAGATAAACCAACAATGAGTTTGTAAAATAATATGACCATTTAAGTATATAACAGTGACGTAAGTATTAAGGTTTTATAAGATTCAGAGAGTTTCATTAGTTACTTTCTTTTGCATACATGTACTTATTACCTAGTTTATTTGTAGAAAAACTTTTCCAGAACGCCTGTTCAACCTTTCCCTGTTCACTATCTAGGTATAAAACGCGCGTGCACTATTCTGCTTTGCTCATCACAGAGTCTATTTCTTTCCCACACGATGCTAGATGAAACAACAAGCATCCAAGCCGTGCGCGTGCGCTCGCGAGTTCCTTAGCGCTGTACTGCGTACCTACTCAAAGCTCGGTAGTTTTATTTTAAATAGTGTCATCACTATAAGGAAAAGCTTTACGACAATTATTCCATTTCATCATTACATTTCATCTTGTAATTATTTACGTACACTTTAAGCGGCGGCGTGGCACGTAACGGCAAATAGGTATATTATTATTTTTGTGAGATTGTACGGGGGCGCGTCGCGCAATGCATCTCCGTGGGGCCCTCCATGATACAACCTCGTACAAAGAATGCTTGTCGCTCCGCCGAGCCGCGCTGCGCCACTAATAGCGGGGCTAGACCTTTATACTCTGTGTTATCCCGATATTTGTTTATGTTATAGTCCAAAGCCGAAGAGTGGGCGCATCGCGATTGGCCTGGGCCTTCCTCTGAAACGGGCAGAGCGTTTGGTCCAAAGCTACAACTTTAGCTTTTGCCGAGCGAATTATTGGGCTAATCTCGACGTGCTCTACTTTCCAGTCCAAAGCCGAATGGTAAAATGGAGTTTCGGCTTTGGACTAGGCAATCCTGATCCTGAAGTTATTAACCTTTGAGATTTCAAAGTTTGCAGACGCCACATTAGTTTTGAATTTTGAGATAGGTACATTTTGCGGTCTTCTAAAGAGTGGAGAGAGAGTTTAATGTGATTTTAGTAGAACTTCAGTGAGTAATTATTATTTTTTAACATTTTAGTGCTCTATTCTTAGTGTTATTTTTAGTTTTTAGGGTTCCATAGGTACCTCAAAAGGAAAAAACGGAACCCTTTTAGGATCACTTTGTTGTCCATCTGTCAAGCTGAAATTCATATCAAATACTCAGGTCTACTTTCCCTTGGAGATGTGAAAAAATCAAACTGCAAATTTTCGCTGCAAATTTTCAACACTCGCAAGGGAATCAAAACCTGCAGGGTACTTCCCGTGAACTCAGAGTCTTAAAATTTGGTACGAAGCAACGTCTTATAACACAGATAAAGGAAAAATTGCGAAAAGCATAAATTTTTAGTTACCTACATCATATAATAAAAATATTTTTAATAATTTTAAACTTACCACAGGTTTGTACGGAACCCTTGGTGCGCGAGTCCGACTCGCACTTGGCCGGTGTTTATTTAAACTACACCTAATTTAATATTTATATAATAATATCTCTAAATAGTTATAGTAATACTGATTTATAATAATATTTCCTAGTTTAAATGACGCTTAAGTTTGAAGGTGAAGTACCCAATAACTGACATGTCACTTTGGAGGCTATGTCGTTTGTACCATAACATGTGGTATATACTTACATATTAACATTATTTGTAGTAGTGGCAGTCTAAAAAAATACGTTTTTTCCTACCAGTCGTTCGAGGGAGACTGGCAGGATTTTCAATACAAAATTTTCTGTCACTCTAATTGTATGCAGTTTCCTAGGATCTGTCAAAGGTGAGTGTACCGTAACTACAACAGTCATGGTAGCCGGGTCTGTCTCTTGTATGGGCGTCGATCCACTGTATCAATATACGCTGTGGTAGTTGCAGGTAAGTACCGGTGCACATTAAAATTAATGTTACCATCGATGAATGTGGTTCGTGGCTCGGAAAAAACTAATAACAACTCTCAATTTGGTTCATTAACATTAATTAATTGATTGGAACAATAATTATTATAGGTTCTGCAATAATGTATTTCAGTACTGGTTCGTTTGGTATTTTAATTGTTTACAGGTGGCTGCGATCTCACCTGAACGATATGCATCTTACATATTATAAATGCGAAAGTTTGTCTGCCTGCTTTTCAAGGTAAAAAATAGGTACAGCTATAACGGTGAAACATCATGAGGAATCCATCATGCCTAAGATTTTCCATAGCATTCCCAAAGGTGTGTGACGTCCACCAATCGGCACTTGGCCAGCGTGGTGGACTATGTATGGTCTAACCCTTCTCATTCTGAGAGGAGACTCGTGCTATGTAGTGAAGCATGTGAATGGTAGTTACAATTTAGTAGATTGTTAAACGAGGAGGGAAGGAAACCCATTCACCCACCCAAACCCATATTTGTATGTACCTACGAGCATGGCGAGGGTATACATAGTCTGAGGGTGAATGGGATATGAAAAGACAATTTGCATCCCGTAGGCGGAAAATCAGAGAGTTCCTATCATAAGAAAATCAGAGAGTTTGATTATAAATCATTAAGACAATAACTTACATAAGAATTATATAATGACACGTGTACCCTATTTGTATTTTTTTTTCAAGAAGATTTGATATGTATTATATGATTTGTCCATTATTGAGTGTAATAATAATTTTGAATTTAATTGACCAATTTGATTTTGTAAATAATTTAATCAGTATAATAATAATGTTAATGTTAAATGTTAGATATTAATAATTCTAAATGTTGTACGCCAGAAATGGCAGAATGCATGTTGATATTGTGTTCACAACAAATAAATCAATAAATCGGATTTCTACATACGTCCTAAGTCCAAGCGAACGATGTAGGGGATATAATCTAGTCAAGTAGTTATATACTTTAAAATAGTTATTATTAAAGAGTAATTAAAGACAAAAACGCCTAAATAAGCTTGTCATAATATTTCAATTATGTAACTTTTTTAACAAACTAAGAAAAAACTTATTTGCATTGCATTAAAATTTAATGTGCAGTAAAAATCAGAAGGAATTTAAATTGAGATCCCTATCATAATATTATTTGCATAGTCATTTTGTACATACATACTTTTTGTTCGAATACCTCGGACAGACTATAAATGGTGGCGAATAACTGAATAGCTATAGGTGTATTAAAAAGTTTAATTCCTTCGACACAAGTTTATACCTCTATAACATATATAACCCATTCACTGAGCCCAAATATGATACCTCTGCTGTAAGAAGTTGAGTATCCTACATAATCCAGGTGAACTGCAGCATCAGGTCGAGGTCACGTCACTCAAACTCAAACTCAAACAATTTTTTTTTATTCAAATAAACTTATTAAAAGTGCTTTTGAATCGTCGAGTGAATCTACCACTGGGACTGGTTCGACACGAACCAGCAGACCAGACCAGAAAATTCAGAAATTATAAACTCCCAAATTGACCCTGCCAAGGACCTAACCAAGGAGTCGGGATGTCTTACTTATAAAGACAATAGCGCTCACCACTGCGCCAGGGAGGTCGTCACCAAAAAAGTAGGTAATCAGAAAGTCGCTCTTTTTATATTATATAGAGACGGCAAGTTGTAATTCTAATCGCGTAGACATTTAAAGTAGCGTTGAAACCCCACATGTGATTTGAGTATTCAATGTCAAGAGCTTTGGCAATAAGGGTGAGCGCACATAGCTTTTATTAATGATTTATATTTTATTATATTAAAATATTTTTAAAAATAATGAAATCATATGACATTCCATTCACGTAGGTAATTATTATGTCTACTCTTATCCATACTAATTTTTTAATAGTGCGAAGATGTGTCGATTACATTTATTTTTTTGAACGTTTATAATAGCTGAATTTAACAACAAAATTACAAAATTACCCCAGATTGTCGTCCGTCCATGGAGTGGGGCGTTTGCCAACGCTACGCTTACCGTTACGAGGTTGCCATTCTAGTACCTTGGGATTCCAAGGTCCATCAGTTCTTCGAACTATGTGTAGTGCGAACACCCATCAGCTTTGCAACCGTCGGCCTATGTCAATTGGGTGTTTGACAACTAGTCGAATAAATTATTTTTTAGTGATTATTAAAATAGAGGACCTGCCAAAAGACGTTATAATATATTATATCCGTTAATTTTATGTTTGACAAGTTGACTTTTGGTGACATCACAATTCAGTATTTCACACAAAATCCTTACTAAACGCGCCTTATTATTTTTCAATTTTCAGTTCTCGGACCCCATAGTAGGTGGATGAGCGACATCAATCAAGTCACAAAGATAAGTGGAAACCAAGCTGACCTTATTGAAGTCCCTACAAAAGACATGTCCAGATAGAGTGGACGTATAACGTCTAATAAGGATTTATTTATTTAAAAAAATATGTGTTAAAAAACAATTTGTGTACGTACGTACTCGTATGTACCGAAATGCAATATTACTCGAAAACGTATCTTGATGTTCCTAAAATAAGGATAATAATTCTAAAACACGATAATCAACAATAATGATACAATATGGCTTTAAGCGTTGGCAGTAGGGCCCTTGTTTTTCTTAGCCATTTTTGTATGAGCGATTGTGCTCTGAACTTTACATCACCTAGTATCAGCAGCATCAGCAGCATGCACTATATAGTTGACTTTAAGCGCCTCTCCTCTAATTCCTCGCGTGATATAGTTGATAAACAAATCACGTCCCAACCGGTTCGATTGAACAATAGCAAGCATTATATTAACTCTGCTCAATTTTTACTTAATTATTTATTTACTAGATATGATACCCGTGACTTCTTTTACGTGGATTTTGGTATTTTGATTCCGCGGCAATTCTTAAAATTTTCTGGATTTATAAATAGCACATGTCTTCCGGGATGAAGCTTATCTCTGTACCAAAATTCATCAAAATCGGTTGAATAGATGGGACGTGGAAGCACAGCAGAGACAGATAGACATACTTACTAATTTTATATACCTACTATTAGTTAGACTAGATGATATCCGCGACTTTATTATTATATACTACCATTATTTAATTGGTAGGTATAGATTTTTCAAATCTCCCATGGGAACTCTTTCATATTCTCCGATAAAAGTAGCATCAAGGTTCTTCAGTTTCAACTATTTCCTTGTAAAAATGTATATCGCGTCAATCTATTGATCCGTAGCGGCCTGATTGGATGACCATCCAACAAACAAACGCACTTTCGATATATGATAATAGTAGGATAGTCGGCTTCCTATTCAGAGGGTACGGGTTTCGAAACGCAGACACGCTTTAGCTTTCTGGAGCTTTGATGTCATCCTAAGCGGTGGTCCCGATGATAGACTTATTTATAATATTAGTATGGATATAGTAGTAGGTAGTACATAAGTAGGTAAAAGAAAATTGCTCGCGACAAGCGAAATAGGCCTACCTTATATGTGTTTCTCAACGGAGCTGAGAGCCTATGTCCCAAGCGGTCATCGACCCGCCTGCTGCAACACCCGGCCGGCCTTAGGCGTTGCAGGCACGTGTCGTGCCGATTGTGGAAATATCAGGAAAATTATAGCACAAAGTTCTTTCCTACCATATTTTGTTCGACGGAGGGGTCTAGACAGAGAAACGTTGCCGGGTGACAGGGACGTGACGGAAGAAACTGGCAGAATTTTCAATACAAAACTTGTTTTTTGAAAATTTTGTCAAAAAAAACTCCCCAGAGATGCGAATCTGGGGCCATACTGCCAACGCTTAAAGTAATACTTAAGCAATATTACCCACAATTACAGTTTGATGTCACTTACCTTGACGTTCCTAAAATAAGGATTTTTATTCAAAACCACGAAAGTAGACGAAAGACGAAGAGAGAATTGAAACAATATGGCTTTAAGCGTTGGTGGCCCCATATAGCCAGATGAGGACTGGCAAACTTCACAGACCTCTGGGAATAAGGCGAACTCCCAGGCACGCAGGTTTCCTCGCGATTTCTTAAAACGCACATAACTGCGAAAATGTACATGCGTGTGTGCCTGGGGATCGAACCCGTGTCCCCGGACTAGTCCAACTGAAGTCTTAACAACGAAGCAATCACGAGGTTTTCTCACGATTTTAATAATTTCAACTCAACTACTTTTCTTTTATTGATGTTTGATTAGTTACAAGAAATAAGTGTAACGTATCGTAGCATGACAGGAATACTGTTTATGTAATCTAATTAGTAAGTAAACGTAATTGTAGTTGAATAACTTGGAAAACAATTATCATCCGTGAATGTAATATGCAGTTTGTAGTTACTCCGGTTTTGCACCGGTTTCAAATTTAACTTACTTTGTGAACTGGGGACTGGGGGGATTAGGGCAGTCTTTTTTTTTATCCACTACAACTAAGCCCTTGACTACGATCTCACCTGATGAAGTGATGATGCAGTCTAAGATGGTAGCGGGCTAACCTGTTAGGGGTATGACTAATATATTATTAAACCCATACCCCTATTTGGTTTGTACAAGGCATCGTACCGGAACGCTGAATCGCTTGGCGGCACTTCTTTGCCGGTAAGGTGGTAACTAGCCACGGCCGAAGCCTCCCACCAGGCCAGACCAGGGATAATTCCGAAATTATAAATTCCCAAATTGACCCTGCCTGGGATCGAACCCGGGAACTCCGCACGCTAAGACAACAGCGCTAACCACTGAAAAAGTCTTACGTCTGAGATCTAGACATTCACGTAAGTCCATCCCGTTCTAATTCTTAGTAAAGCCTGAGCAAAGTCAAATTACGCTCTATAAATCTCAGAATAAGTCTTCCACAATCAATCTTACTTCTTACTATTATTATAAATGCAAAACTTTGGATGGATGGATGTTTGTTACTCAATCACGCCAAAACGGCTGAACGGACCTGGATGAAATTTGGCATAGAGATATAGTCTGGAATAACACATAGGCTACTTTTTATGCCGAAAAATTAAAGAGTTCCCGCGGGAATCAAAAAGGTAGATTTAAGGTTTTTTTTTTATATTGCCACGGATTAGTACAGATTTTTAACAATGTAATTTTTGAATAGAGTAATGTAATGTAATTTTTGAATTGGGTCCTGCAAAACACACTTCGGTGACTTTTTTTGCCGTAAATCAAAAATGTAGAATTATTTATGACTACAATTTCTTGCGAAAGGTTTGAAATGTCTCCGTAATGTTAAATTTAACATCAAGGTCCGTGCGTGTTAAATGGCGTAACATTTAGGTACCGTTAAATGCAGTTCAAGATAACGTAGACGTTCCAATAAATTAACAAATTCAAAGGCCGATTGAAATTACAAAGGTTGTAGGGCTGAACTTGACTCTGGAAATATTTATATACTAGATGATGCCCGCGGCTTCGACCGCGTGGATTAAAGTTTTTGTTTACCGCGGAAACTCTTTAATCTTCCGGGATAAAACGTAGCCTTTGTAATTCAGGGTGCTATCTACATTCCAAATTTCAGCCAAATCGGTTTAGTCGTTGCGGCGTGAAACAAACAGCGACCGACGCTAGTCGAAATAAACTCAAAATGGATAATAAGAAATTTCTCAGACGTGTCCGATTTCAATCTGCTCTAAAGTATAAAAAGCTTTTATTTCGAACCCAGTAATCAATGTTTATTTGTAATTTCCAAAAAAAATTAAAAACATTTTATTATTATTCTATATGATTATCTTTACAGTTAATATATTTTTACATGCATCAAAGCTTTGACTATGACAACTTAAGGACAACAATTAATCAGCATTTTAATTCTATTTTGACATGATTTTACTTGCTACCCGCAATTACGTTTTAATAATTCATTGACAATTGAAATGAAACAGCTTTCAAACATTATTTTTAATACTCTTTGCTTGTTTTGTGTAGATTTATTATTTATGTTATATGTAAGTATTTTAATTTTGGACGTAAAGGCGCAATTAAGGATGTGTCATGGGCCATTGCATGGTGTTTTAAGATAATAGTATAAGTATTAGACTAGAGTTAATAGATTTGTACACCACACTGTGGTAGAATACATGATACCTTCTGTGAAACTACCATCTATGTACACACCTCGACTGTATTCACAAATAAATAAATATTTGATTTGATTTTGATTTGTTTTATGACGGTTTGTTCGTAGGCGAACTTTGTATGGGGGCATAGCAATGTCCTTTACAAACACTAGGTATAGTTTAAGGGATCCTTTATTAAATAAGGAGCCCATAATAAAGTCCTAATTCCAATTCCAGCAGAGGAAGCTGGTAATTGGAACCGGAACCTCCTATTTACTAACTCCACAGCGCCAGGGAGGTCGTTGAACTATCAATCCATTATTCCAAACTGTGATAGCCTGCTTCGTGGTCCAGCAGCCCTTTTCTCTAAATCAGTGGCTATCAAAAAATTAAAGCCACTGACATTTCTTTTCTATCCATTGACGGTTTGCTATGAAATAAAAAAAAACATTTTCATAGCAAACATTTAATGGATAAAAAATATGTAAAATATATTAAAGTCACTGTTAAGTGACTTTAATTTTTTGATAGCCCTACTGAACATGAGTCTCATCTCGGAATGAGGAAAGTTTTAATCTTAGTCCACCACGCTGAACAGAGAATATTTAGAAATTATTATTTCCCAAATTGACCATGCCGGGGAATAAACCCAGGTCCTCCCCACTTTCAAGACCACAGCTCACCACTGCGCCAGGGAGGAACAGAAGCGTTTGATTTTCGTAGCTTTGATCGCTAGATGTTAGGTTAAGCAATAAGGAGATTCCCTTCTCCGTGGGTTAAGCGCTCCTATTGGTGGGTTTGACAAGTATCGACGTACATCAGCAACGTAGCACATCTCTGGTGGAAAGGAGCGCTTAACCCACGGAGAAGGGAATCTCCTTATTGCTTAACCTAACATCTAGCGATCAAAGCTACGAAAATCAAACGCTTCTGTTCCTCCCTGGCGCAGTGGTGAGCTGTGGTCTTGAAAGTGGGAGGACCTGGGTTTATTCCCCGGCATGGTCAATTTGGGAAATAATAATTTCTAAATATTCTCTGTTCAGCGTGGTGGACTAAGATTAAAACTTTCCTCATTCCGAGATGAGACTCATGTTCAGTAGGGCTATCAAAAAATTAAAGTCACTTAACAGTGACTTTAATATATTTTACATATTTTTTATCCATTAAAGGTTTGCTATGAAAATGTTTTTTTTTTATTTCATAGCAAACCGTCAATGGATAGAAAAGAAATGTCAGTGGCTTTAATTTTTTGATAGCCACTGATTTAGAGAAAAGGGCTGCTGGACCACGAAGCAGGCTATCACAGTTTGGAATAATGGATTGATAGTTCAACGACCTCCCTGGCGCTGTGGAGTTAGTAAATAGGAGGTTCCGGTTCCAATTACCAGCTTCCTCTGCTGGAATTGGAATTAGGACTTTATTATGGGCTCCTTATTTAATAAAGGATCCCTTAAACTATACCTAGTGTTTGTAAAGGACATTGCTATGCCCCCATACAAAGTTCGCCTACGAACAAACCGTCATAAAACAAATCAAAATCAAATCAAATATTTATTTATTTGTGAATACAGTCGAGGTGTGTACATAGATGGTAGTTTCACAGAAGGTATCATGTATTCTACCACAGTGTGGTGTACAAATCTATTAACTCTAGTCTAATACTTATACTATTATCTTAAAACACCATGCAATGGCCCATGACACATCCTTAATTGCGCCTTTACGTCCAAAATTAAAATACTTACATATAACATAAATAATAAATCTACACAAAACAAGCAAAGAGTATTAAAAATAATGTTTGAAAGCTGTTTCATTTCAATTGTCAATGAATTATTAAAACGTAATTGCGGGTAGCAAGTAAAATCATGTCAAAATAGAATTAAAATGCTGATTAATTGTTGTCCTTAAGTTGTCATAGTCAAAGCTTTGATGCATGTAAAAATATATTAACTGTAAAGATAATCATATAGAATAATAATAAAATGTTTTTAATTTTTTTGGAAATTACAAATAAACATTGATTACTGGGTTCGAAATAAAAGCTTTTTATACTTTAGAGCAGATTGAAATCGGACACGTCTGAGAAATTTCTTATTATCCATTTTGAGTTTATTTCGACTAGCGTCGGTCGCTGTTTGTTTCACGCCGCAACGACTAAACCGATTTGGCTGAAATTTGGAATGTAGATAGCACCCTGAATTACAAAGGCTACGTTTTATCCCGGAAGATTAAAGAGTTTCCGCGGTAAACAAAAACTTTAATCCACGCGGTCGAAGCCGCGGGCATCATCTAGTATATAAATATTTCCAGAGTCAAGTTCAGCCCTACAACCTTTGTAATTTCAATCGGCCTTTGAATTTGTTAATTTATTGGAACGTCTACGTTATCTTGAACTGCATTTAACGGTACCTAAATGTTACGCCATTTAACACGCACGGACCTTGATGTTAAATTTAACATTACGGAGACATTTCAAACCTTTCGCAAGAAATTGTAGTCATAAATAATTCTACATTTTTGATTTACGGCAAAAAAAGTCACCGAAGTGTGTTTTGCAGGACCCAATTCAAAAATTACATTACATTACTCTATTCAAAAATTACATTCTCTGGTGGAAAGGCGCCCTTAACCTCGTCTCATACCTCTCGCAGTAAACCTTTGCATACTCTTCCGTACAGTTGTCTAACCGCTTGTCTATGCTGTATTTCCTTCCAATTACTTTTATGAGTAGGCAGCATAAAATATGCGATCGCAAGGTAAGCGTTAAGTACACTACAAGAGCCCTTTGCACTCTGTGATTATGCCGTATAAGATGGTAGCGGGCTAACCTGCTCTTAATCGAATTTTTAGGGTTCCGTACCCCAAAAGGAAAAAACGGACCCTTATAGGATTTCTTTGTTGTCCATCCGTCTGTGTGTCAAGACCCTTTTTCTCAGGAATGCATGGAGATATTGAGCTGAAATTCATATCAAATACTCAGGTCTACTTTCCCTTAAAGCTGTGAAAAAATCAAACTTTTAAGCCAACGCAATCTAAAGATATAGCCGTTTATGCTGCAAATTTTCAACACTCGCAAGGGAATCAAAACCTACAGGGTACTTCCCGTGAACGCAGAATCTTAAAATTTGGTACGAAGCAGCTTCTTATAGCACAGATAAAGGAAAAATTGCAAAAAACATAAATTTTTAAACACATCATATAATAAAAATATTATTATGCAAATTTTCGACACTCGCAAGGGAATTAAAACTTACAGGGTACTTCCCGTGAACACAAAATCTTGAAATTTAGTACTACGCAACGTCTTATAGCACAGATAGAGGAAAAATTGCGAAAAGCATAAATTTTACTTACATCATTAATTACAGTAAAAATATTTCTATGCAAATTTTCGACACTCGCAAGGGAATCAAAACCCACAGGGTACTTCCCGTGAACTCAAAATCTTGAAATTTGGTACAAAGCAACGTCTTATAGCACAGATAAAAGAAAAATTGCGAAAAGCATACATTTTTAGTTACATCATATAACAAAAATATTTTTATGAAAATTTTCGACACTCGCAAGGGAATCAAAACTTACAGGGTACTTCCCGTGAACTCAGAATCTTGAAATTTGGTACGAAGCACCGTCTTATAGTACAGAAAAAGGAAAAATTGCGAAAAGCATAAATTTTAGTTACATCATATCATATACTAATATTATAAATGCGAAAGTCACTTTGTTTGTTGGTTTGTTGGTTTGTTGGTTTGTTGGTTTGTTGGTTTGTTGGTTTGTTGGTTTGTTTGTTTGTCCTTCAATCACGCCGCAACGGAGCAACAGATTGACGTGATTTTTGGCATGGGTATAGTTGAGGACCTGGAGAGAGACATAGGCTACTTTTTATTCCGGAAAATTAAGGTGTTCCCGCGGGAATAACAAAAAACTTAAACCACGCGGACGAAGTCGCGGGCATCAGCTAGTCATATAATAAAAATAATTTTATGCAAATTTTCGACACTCGCAAAGGAATCAAAACCTACTGGGTACTTCCCGTGAATTCAGAATCTTGCAATTAGGCACGAAGCAACGTCTTATAGCACAGATAAAGGAAAAATTGCGAAAAGCATAATTTTTTAGTTACATCTTATAATAAAAATATTTTTATGCAAATTTTCGACACTCGCAAGGGAATCAAAACCTATAGGGTACTTCCCGTGAACTCAGAATCTTGAAAGAGCAACGGCAAAGTTGCATACATGAATAGTATTGAGAAAAAAATATTATGCACACGTGTGAAAAAAAAAATATTTTTATTAGCGTCGTATACGGAGCTCACAGAAGCAAGTTTTTTTTTAAATGAATCTAGAAAAAAAGATATATTTCGTTTTAAAATTTGTGGGTTAAGTGGTAATGTCACTTCTTAAAATGACAACCGGAAGAAAGCCACAATAACAAAGACAGATGACGACCATGTACCAGTTAAACATTTAGCACAACCACAGATAATCAGCATCAGTGCTGCCATAATATTCTTTCAATTATTACCATTCTGTTAGAGATTATTAAATAATGTATGCAAGAAAATTCACTTGAATAATACAAAATACACTTGAACAAAAGAGCAATCCTTTTATTTATGCAAACATTAATCAGACGAAATAATTACAATTTAAAAAAATCTACATAATCTACCAATGAAGATTTATTCTAGCTACTTGGTAGATTAAACATAGAATGGTAACACTAACCTGAGAAACGGGAACTAAATAATCAAAAAAGATTCCCTAAATATTTTATTTTTTTACCGGGATTCAATTAATTATGGTGAATACTTGATAAAAGTTTAAAAAATAAGCAATTTCCTTTCATCTTTACCTTACTTGTGTACAAACAAGATTTAGTCAATGTGTTCAATACTAATTTCGCCATTGCTCTTTGGTACGAAGCAACGTCTTTACGATAGCACATCACAGCACAGATAAAGGAAAAATTGCGAAAAACATACATTTTTTGTTACATCATATATTAAAAATATTTTTTGCAAATTTTCGATACTCGCAAGGGAATCAAAACCTACAGGGTACTTCCCGTGAACTCAGAATCTTGAAACTTAGTACGAAGCAACGTCTTATAGCAAAGATAAAGGAAAAATTGCGAAAAAAATAAATTTTTAGTTACATCATATAATAAAAATATTTTGAATAATTTTAAACTTACTACAGGTTTGTACGGAACCCACGCTGCGCGAGTCCGACTCGCACTTGGCCAGTTTTCGTCTAGTAGGAGACTTTGGCCGTGGCTAGTTGCTGCCGTATCGGCAAAGACGGGCCGCGAAGTGATATAGCGTTCCGGTACGATGCCGTGTAGAAACCGATTAGGGGTAAGGGTTTAATATAACTGCCATACCCACAAAAGGATAGCCCGCTACTATTTTAGACTGCATTTTAACTTACCATCAGGTGAGATTGCAGTCAAGGGCCAACCTGTAGTGGATAAAAAAATATGCACCCGAATTTTAACAGCTTAGCTGCACCATATCTACAGCCTAAGGGTTTCACCAAACATGTCGACGCGGAAGCGGCGTGAACTTTAGGTATACGGGATTAAGAGTGAAAACGCGGTAAAACGCCATTTCAGCGCCCGGCGAGCGACGTCTTTTTCTCTCTTAAAAACCATATACGTAAAGATTTTCTGCGTCGATAGATGTGGTGAGACCCTACCGTCCTTCCAGTCCAGACCAGGGAAAATTCAGAAATTATAAATTCCCAAATTAACCCAACCGGGGATCGAACCCGGGACCTCCTACTCAGTGGCGTGCAGTTCATAGAGGCACAAAAGCACTGCTTACCCAAATGGAAATACATCAATGCTCATTTTTCATCATGACAGTCAGTAAATAGGTATTCTGACTAACTAATGCCTACCCTAGCTTCAAACCCTGTGCACGCCACTGCTCCTACTTGTAAGACTATAACGCTCACTACTGTACCAGACGTCAATCTTTTTAAATATCTGCAAAATCTGTTTAAAAATAAAAATAGATGCAGGTATCATCAAGATGGTAATTATATTAGGAACGAATAACAAGAAGGGCTAGACAAAAGTAATAATTATACACTTGACCGACATTCACTGTTTAGACAGTATATATATTTTATATACCTGTATATGAGTGTTTTGTCATGCAATTCACACCATCAAAGGTTGCAGTACCTATACCCATTACCCACTACCTAGTGATAAATATTACGCCTATTGGTATATTCTATTAGATTTACCAGATGGATATTATTATTTATCTACATAATTATAAATGCGGAAACGTGTTTGTCTGTTTGATACTTTTTCACGGCTAAACCACTCAGGCAATATTGATGAAACATATTAAGAGACTAGGTGATGAAACTCAAATTAAATTTCTTAAATCCGGGATAAGTAACCCCGGGATGTAACCTACTTCTTTACCAAATTTGATCAAAATCGGTTGAAAAGATGGGCCGTTAAAGTCTAGCACAGGCAGACAGACACACTTTCGCATTTATAATATTAGTATGGATTCTGGAGACAGAATAGGTTATTTATATTTTGTGGTACATTCCTTGTCCACTATATAATTTAGTAACTATGATAACCTGCCCTTGGATGAGGCTAATCAACTTTCAGAAAGTTCTTTCAAGACTATTAAAATTGTAATTAATACATATTGTAATGTATTCAAAAACATAAAATTACACAACGTCTAAGGGAAAACGCATACCGTCCTTTGTGCCTCGTTTTAAAATCTAAAATTAATCCTCATCCTCCTTATTAGGATCCTCCTTTTTTGAAAGTCAAGAGTTGGATTGGAACGGTACGGTACGGGAACCACATTACCAGATTTAATTTAATTCAATCTAAATTGCGAGTGAGGAGCCTAATTTGTTCACTAATGTTTATACTTAATTCTATGAGCAAATATTGCAACTGTTTTCGTGGGCAAATAAATAAAATTTATCTATCTATTTTTTTTAAACTTAATTCATGTAAGTATACATAATAAGGTACGTACTCCTACTACATTAATATAATATTTACTTACTTACAAATTAATATGCATTGAACTTGTTTTTTCATTAAAAAGATACTGTCTTTTAACATGATTTAAAGCCACAAAAATCTGATACTGAATAGTTTCAAATTACAAAGTAGGTATAAAACAATTAATTATATAGATACCTACAGTCACCACAAATGCATGCATATTTAACATGTACCTAAATTATTATGCTATAGACAAAATATCAAGTAAAAATTGATTATCATTTTAGTATCATAGAACAAATGTGAACGAATGTCAACAACTATAGATATACATCATCATTACTAACCAGGTGAGACCGCAGTCAACGGCTAACTTGTAGTGAATTAAAAAAACTAAAGCGCAACATACAAACTAGATTATACATGAAATTTAATCCATAAAATTGATTATATTATGGTCAAAATAATATTATATGCAATTTCATGAATTAGATTATGCATATTATTGTGATGAAAGTCTATTTCTATAAATATGTATTTTAGAAGTAGGTACCAACTCATCAAGAATAACCTACAAATTACAATTATATCCCAAACGTAAACAAACCTAAAGCTTAAAATGATCATATATAAAATTACCAAAAAAAAAATCGTCCCCGCGACTGAAAATCTGCCTGAAATTCACCACCACCACGAAACCGATTAAAATTTAAAATCCAACTTACAATTAATTTACAACCACAGTTCAATAATAACCGCACTTAAATACACAAAATCCACAAAAGTCAGTCGTCGTAATATAAATCGTCTGCGCTAAACAACCATCGGGTAAGCGAAAGGCAGCATGCAAACTGCGTGCGCGCAAAGCACTGAAGTCGAATGTCATTGATATCGTATATAAACTGTTAAAACTTGTCAAACTTTCAGAGATATAGTACTTGCCTGTGGTTTTTTTACTGGGTCCGTTTCCCCTATTGACGTAGATCGCGTACCATAATAAATCTTTGACAAGAATGCGGTTAGCTTAACTTTAAAATGTAATCTGTATTCTCCATGTAGAAGTTATAGTCCCACAAACTTAACTGACCCGGTGACAGCTTCGCTATTATCACATTAATAAATAGTCAAAATAAAATAAAAACCAAAATTAAACAGTCATGAAAATAAATTACAATTTTGGACACCGGGCCACATATGGGCTGTACATCATCGTAAACAAGAAGCCTTAACCGTTTTAGACTTTAAAAAACTCCCTGTGTGTCTAGACACAGGCAGTTTTTTAAAGTCTAAAACGGCTTATGTAGGTGAAAAGTTTAGCGCTTAGACAGACACAGTTTGTATTTTAAATATTACTTGGTATGGATTTTGGCGTTATGTTTTTGAACGGAGTCTTCTGACCCTATATAATAATATGAGAAGTATTTTTCTCTTTATGAAGGATTATAATTAAACATTAAATCATTTTGATGAAACTTGGTACAGAGAGGTGGTTTCCATAGGCAAATTATTATACTGGAGTTTCCGTGTGAATTAAATAACTTAATCCACACGGACGAAGTCGCGGCCTTCATCTAGTATATGAAATAAGTAAAACACGTAAATGTAAATGGATATGGTGGCTTTATTTACCTACCTATACTTACCTATTAGTGTTTCAACAATAATACCTACCTATTAGTGTTTCAACAATAATGTGATTTCGAGCATATTATGACCAATTTTGGACAATTATTAGCGGAAGACGAATCATTTTTGCTTACGTGAGAAAGGACAGAAAATCTCAGACTACCGTAGTCTCACAGCTACAACGAGATGATCGTAAGGACCTCTTATTGGGTCTTATTGGGTTTGACAACAGCTATTCCAATCCTGGGGCCTTACTGCCAAGTGCCAACGCTAAAGCAATACATAAGCAATATTACTTAAAATGACAGTTTCTTGTCGCTTATCTTATAATAATTATTCTAAAACACGAAAGTCAATAAGAAGGAAACAATATCGCTTAGAGCGCTAGCAGTATATGGCCCCGGCAACTCTTTATCAAACACAGGGATGATGACGTAATTTATTAACAGGTCTGATGGCAACCAAACGCTAGCCTATAAATTAAAAGCTTGTATGATAAACATGCTGACTTGCGACGTCAATATTCATCAGAAGAAAAAAGTACCTACTTACCTTATCATATTATATATGCATTGTATTGTAAAATTTACCCTATTCAGATACAATTAAAGTATAAATCCTTTCTTGGTGACTGATTTTCTCATAAAACGAACTTTTAAAGTTCCTAACCCCAATGGTTTATAAATTATACTAGGTTGATGGATTAGTCAGTCGGTCAAGACAAGCCTTTTTATATGTAAAGATTGACGTATGTCGTCCGTTCCAGCGAATTTCCTCACAAAAACTACACCGAGGTTCAGGGACCATACTACCAACGTTCAAGTATTATTTTTTCATTATTGTTGACTTTCGTGTTTCAGAATTATAATCCTTATTTTAGGAACGTCAAGGTACATGAAATCAAACTGTAATTTTGAGTAATACTGTATTGGCAGTATGGCCCCAGTTAGGTACACAAAAACTAAAGTGGTAATGGAAGGTAGAAAATCTTGCTTTATTCATATTGCGTCAATTGAGTGATTCAGAAGAAGTCCTAGAATTGGTTCATTAGTTACGTGGGGTTAATGGCGGTTTTTGCCCCCAAACTTAATCGCATGGAAAACAACATAAGTTCATCTTTCATGTTTTTGCTGTCGCTTTTAGCGACAATCGTATATTAAAATAACACAATTTGCTATCGTCATTTGAAGAAAAACGTCTGACGTCAAGCTATTTTTAGGGTTCCGTACCTCAAGAGAAAAAAGGAACCCTTATTATAGGATCACTTCGTTGTCGGTCAGTCTGTCAGTATGTCTGTCAACGCCCTTTTTCTCGGGAACGCGTGAAGTTGAAATTAATACCAAATACTTTGGTCTATGGTCCTTTGGAGCTATAAAGAAATTTGGCAGAAGCAAGGTCTCACAGCACAAGTATAGATAGATAGATGAATTCTTTATTGCCACACATAACAAAGAAATAATTTAAAAATAAACAAAAACAGAAAATAACACGTGCGCAAGGGCGGTCTTATCACTAAAAGTGATCTCTTCCAGACAACCCATTTCTAAAGGAACTTTAAAAAGGAGCGGGAAAGTGCAACAATAATAATAACATGCAATAATAATATACTACTTAAACTATAAATACTAATAATACATAAATAAATTTATATATATTTATATATATATATATATATATATATATATTATATACAGTACATAAACTTACATACAAAAGAAAATACTTAAAATATATTCTATAGCATATTAGAAAGGTAAAATTCCTTTACACGACTCTTAAAGATATTTAAAGACTTTGACTGCCTAATGTCGCTCGGCAATTATTCCAAAGCAGTACAGCTTTAACTGTGAATGAATTTCCTTAAGCCCCTGTATGACTAGGAGGGACCTTTAACTTATTGTCATTTTTCGACCGCAAACAAAAAGGTACATCATAGCTGCCAAAGAAAGTTGAATCGCTCTTTTAGATAAGGTGGCGTCTGAGGATAATATAAAATGGTGTACAAGAGAGAAAGAGCGTGTAAATTTCTACGAGATCGGATTGGCAGCCATTTCAATTGAACACGAAATTCGGACACATGATCATATTTCCGTAACCCATAATATATGAAACGTATACATAAATTTTGCAATCTATCAAGTATAGGGAAAAATCTGAAAAACGTTAATTAGGGTTCCGTACCTACTCATGGGTGACGTATTGTTTGTCAGTTGAGCGCCTGAAAAACAATACATTAGCTGAGTTGTTAATTGTTATGACATATTTTGTGTTATTTAATAATATAATTTATATTGTGTGGTGGTACGGAACCCTTTGTTGTGTCTGGCTAGCACTTGGCCGGTTTTTAGGGTTCCGTAGCCAAATTTGGCAAAAACGGAACCCTTATAGATTCGTCATGTCTGTCTGTCTGTCTGTCTGTCTGTCTGTCTGTCTGTCTGTCTGTCTGTCTGTCCGTCAGTATGTCACAGCCACTTTTATCCGAAACTATAAGAGCTATACTGTTGAAACTTGGTAAGTAGATGTATTCTGTAAACCGCATTAAGATTTTCTTACAAAAATAGAAAAAAAACAATAAATTTTGGGGGTCCCCATACTTAGAACTGAAACTCAAAATTTTTTTTTTCATCTAACCCATAGGTGTGGGGTATCTATGGATAGGTCTTCAAAAATTATATTGAGGTTTGTAATATCATTTCTTTCTAAACTGAATAGTTTGCGCGAGAGACACTTCCAAAGTGGTAAAATGTGTGTCCCCCCCCCCCGTAACTTCTAAAATAAGAGAATGATAAAACTAAAAAAAATATATGTTGTACATTACCATGCAAACTTCCACCGAAAATTGGTTTGAACGAGATCTAGTAAGTAGTTTTTTTTTAATACGTCATAAATCGAAAACCGCAATTTATCTTTCATTCAATCAACTCAAATATTTAAAAAAACATTTAATTTAAAACTTACTACAGGTTTGTACGGAACCCTCGGTGCGCGAGTCCGACTCGCACTTGGCCGGTTTTTTGTTTATAAGCTTATACCTGACAGCGATCTCACTGTATGACCCCTATACAATAGCAATTATGTCACCCATTTTGTGTTAATCACAGGACAAGCACAGGTCTCCGCTCGGAAGAAGAAGGATTAGAGCCATAGTTCACCACACAGGCCAAGTGAGGATTGGCAGACTGCACACCTTTTACAACGTTAACTTAGTTGACTTGTCGACTTAGTTGCTTGAAAGCTAGTCGACAATGACATAGTGTCAATATAGTTAAAGACTGGAAAAGGATTTAAACAAGCTTTTCATCCCAGAAAACCCAACGATTAGGGATCTCTTGCAGCCACGAGAGCAAAGCTAGTATATGTACCAATATTTAAAGTTCGATCACCAAGAAAGCCTTTCTTTAAGGTCAATGCAATCGCGCGAATGCTTTCAAGTCCTTAAAACTGTCGATTTACTTTGTTAGCCAAACTACTCATTTGGAATTCCAGGTGACGCTGATTCACTCTTAATGGAAAACTTTATAACAATATATTTCTAGGATCTTTAAAGTAGAGAGTTGACTATGTCACCGTAAGATTGTAAAAACCGTTAGATTATAATCTAACTCGCGAAATTGTAAACTGTCGAATGATTACAATATAACGGATTATTTTTCGGTAGATTGTAATCTGTTAGGTTTATTAACCCGATAGAACCTACTAGGGCACTACTTGATTATTTATGTCGAACCCTAACCTAACCTACAAGAAAAAGACAAGAAAACGTAAATACAATGAATATTTCAAAAATTTACACTATATAACATTTAACGGTTCACAATCTTTCGACTGTTTACAATCTATCGAAAAAAAAGCGTTAGATTACAATCTTACGGTTTTTACAATCTAACGGTGACAACTATAGCCGAAACACGTCGAATCGAATGGTGTTGTATTGTTCCGTACATTGATGTAGAAATTTAGTATGGTTCCGTATGTTTATAGAATAGGGATGATGCCTGTCAAAAATAAATTATTTCTTACTGATTATTAAATAGAGGGTCTTCCCAGAGACCTGAAATGTTTCATCCTCGGTTAGTTTTAAGTTTGATAACCAAGAAAGGTTGAAAAGTTTGATGACGTCACAACTATGTATTTCATACTAACTTCCATACTAGAAACGCGTTTTTTTTTAAGATTGTTATGGCCGGTTTCTGAATTGAGAATTTCATGTTGAGTCTGTCTCAAATACTACTTAAGGACTAATTAATCAAATTATTGTTTCTGAATTGATATTGGGCCGGTTTCTGAATTAAGCATTCAAGCAAAAACAGCAAGTTCCAACTCTCAAACTATACACAATATCAATTCAGAAACAAAAATTTGCTTATTTAGACTCAACATGAAATTCTCAACTCAGGAACCGGCCGTTTGATTGAGTTGCCATCATCCCTATTGACTTGGCAACCCTATCCGTGGTAGACTTTTTCGCATTCGATCGCGACAACCTTAACCATGATTTGTCTGGAATAGGCATGATGACTGATTTTGAACAATGGTCAGATTATGTTCGGAAGTATCTACTATTTCGAAAAAATATCTTATTTCAGCAAAAAAATAAGGTTTGGTAGATAAAATTGGCATTTGAAATTAAAATTTTAAAATTCACGCCAAAACGCTCGGCGGTGTCATGGCGTCGTTTGTGACGTCACTATTGTTTTTACCAATGTACTCTGTGCAGTAAACAATAGTGTGATGGTCAAAGCTCGAAAACAAACAATTGTGACGTCATTCACTTTTAGGTGTTTAATCCATTATGGCGGATTGCTGTGTTTTATAGTTTTATTTTATCAAAATAAA
Organism: Erebia epiphron; assembly: GCA_963932025.1. Lineage (NCBI taxonomy): Eukaryota > Metazoa > Arthropoda > Insecta > Lepidoptera > Nymphalidae > Erebia > Erebia epiphron. Next base: position 40,593,639 of record OZ009945.1, read on the forward strand.
CAGCAATCTCACTCGAAATAGAAAAATAAATACGTTTTTTATAATCCATTAATCCTATTTCATTAGATACTATCATAATTTCATTGATTCTTGGTTACTGTCATCATGCCTATTGTCAAGCGCTTGTCAGCTCCCGCTCGATCAATTTCATATCTAAATTATAGTTAACGTTGTCGCAATCTAATAGATAAAAGAACCCCCACTCGGCAACACGCCTCTAATCAAAGCAGTTTCCATTTAATACATGGATGTCGAATTATTGTGATTTGATTCGACTCGACTCGGCGAGCCTAGTAGACAAAAGCCTCCAAAAGTTGAAAAATCCTCATTTTAGTCAAAGCCCAAATATCCATACTAATATTATAAATGCGAAAGTGTATCTGTCTGTCTGTCTGTCTGTATGTATGTCTGTCTGCTGCGCTTTCACAGCCTATCTACTCAACCGATTTTGATGAAATTTGATACAGGGGTAGATCGTATCTCGGGGAAGGAAATAGGCTTTTTATTCCGAAAAATTAAAGAGATCCCGCGGGAATCAAAAAATCAAAAAACGAATACTGCGGAACGCTCTTGGCGGTACATCTTTGCCTGAAGTGGTAACTAGCCACGGCCGAAGCCCCCCACCAGAAAATCGTGATGGTGATCATTGCCCAAGAGATTAACTTGTGAAGTATAAAGTTACATTAGGGATGTGGATGATAAATAATCTAAGAAATTCTAGGACATATTGTGTAAAACCGCCACTCGGCGATGAGATTGCGTAGTATTTTTCCACATCCTTTCTAGGTAAGAACTTAGTTAGGACACCATCAATGGGATTTTACTTGTAGTAAGCGAAAATACACTACTGAGAGGTAAAAACGTTGACGCAAAACGACCGCTTCGTAAGGGAAAAACGTTCGATCCTGTCGCACAAGTGTGTGCATGCAGGATTGTAACAATGACTGATGCAGGTTTTGACGACCTCCCTGGCGCAGTGGTGACTGTGAACGCTGTGGTCTTATAAGGTCAGGGTTTGATCCCTAGCAGGGTCTATTTGGGAATTTCTAATTCCAGAATTTTCTCTGGTCTAATATGGTGGGAGCTCGGTTGTAGCTTGTTACTACGTTCCGGCAAAGACGTACCGCCATGAGATTTAACGTTCCGGTACGATGTCGTGTAAAAACCGATTAGGCGTATGGATTTAACAATCCATATCGGCACCGTAAGTGCGGGACTCTTACCGGCTAAAACCCCCTACTGTCTTGTACTACTTTCCTAATGTGTGGTGGAAATAACAAGCCAACATAATGAAAACATAAAACTAGCCTGCCAATTTTTTTTTTCACAAATTTATAGCCAGTGTCACTCGGGAAGGGGATGATGTAAGGAATTTACATCATTCATCAAAATTTGTTCAGGTATTTTAGAAATTAAGGTGGGATAAATAAACTCATAATATGCATACATACGTCATGAACCCTGAATACATTAAACTCCTTTTTTGGCCAGCCGTGTAAAAACTTAATATATCAGCCTATCTTCGGAACATGTCAGATTGTGTGGCGGGACGCGCCGGTGCGTTTCGCAACTAGGCAGTTACAAGTCTTACAACAGTCGGCCACCTCGTGCCTGATAGTATAATAAACATAACGCCAGGTTGATCGCGTAACCGGTGGATTTTAATGAAATCCTTTCATCCATACTAATATTATCTACTAGCTGATGCCCGCGACTTCGTCCGCGTGGTTTATGTTTTTTTGACTCCCGCGGGAACTCCTTAATTTTCCGGGATAAAAAGCCTATGTCACTCACCAGGTCCTCAACTATACCCATGCCAAAAATCACGTCGATCCGTTGCTCTGTTGCGGCGTGATTGAAGGACAAACCAACAAACCAACAAACAAACACACTTTCGTATGATACTAATATTATAAATGCGAATGTTAGGATGGAGTGATGCATGGACGTTTGTAACTCAATCACGCCAGAACGGCTGAACGGATCTGGATGAAATTTAGCACAGAGATAGCGTATAGTCTGGAATAACACAAGGGCTACTGTTTATCCCGGAAAATAAAAGAGTTCGCGTGGGAACCAAAAACCTCATTCCACACGGACAAATTCGCGGGCATCAGCTACTCATAAACTATTAAGTTGCCCTCGACTTCGTACGTGTGGATTTTTGTTTTAAATAAATCCTGTGTGAACTTTTTCTCAGGTTAAAAGCAAGGGTGATATTATATGTATTATTCTCATAAACTTGATGGCAATGAATACGATACACTCGTAAAATAATATTACATTTTATAATAGTTATCGTGCGGAATTTAGATTGGGTCTGAATATTTATATTAGATATAAGTTTTTAACTACTAACTCTGGTGCGACTAACCACTCGAATTATAAACTAATAGTGTAATAAAAACTGCCTTAGTACTTAAACTACAATCTAAAATCTAAATCATTTATAGACCAAATGAATCCGATCCGTATTTCCAAAGGTTACATCTAAATAGGTCTAATAATATCAAAGCTATGCATGCCCATGAATGCATGTATCTGCGATGATCATTTAGTATTTACCGTGTATAGTCCGTCAAACTTACCTATGTGTGACCGCGTCGCTAGTATATATAGAAAACTTACCTCTATACATATAATATTAGTATAGTTAAAAAAAAAAAAGACATAAAAATTAGTTCCAATTTTGGCCACCGGGTCAGATAAGTTTGACGTACTGTATCTTCTTCTTCTACCTGTCCTTATCGTACACTATGTGGGACAATCGGTAGTATCATATTGTCTTCTTCTTCCACTTACTTCTGTCATCCTTTAGTAATAAGCAGATTCCTTGTTCCATGGTCATCCTCAACTCATTATTCTACCAATTTACACGCATATCCTCTTTAACACACACAGTGCTACTACATTTAGTACGGTGTATATTTTTTTTTGTTAAAATAATATCATGCATATCGTACGTATTTGTGTAAATATTCAAATTAATATTTCAATCCCGGGGACGAGAATAATAGTTAAGATGTAAAAAAATATTTGAAAAGATTTTGCGGATTGCAAAAGTTTTTATTATTTCAATCCGTGTTGTTTTATTAAAGTTATCACTGCAAGCAGAACACTTTTCTGAGTTTGTGCTTATTCGGCGCGGCTTGCGGTTCTGTCAAAAAATTCGTGCAGAATAGTGCACGCTCATCTTCATTACTACTCCCTACTACTACTATTTTTATAAGTACTCATTTTAGACAAAAAAAAACAGATAAGTCGTAGCTAAAGTTGCCATCAAGTGTTGCTTTCGTCGCAATAGTATTTTGTTTGCGTACAAACTTCAACTTATTAACTTAAATACGTACTTGACATTGAGAACATTAATTTGCACGACCTTAAACTCCAGTCTACCTCTATAGGCAGGTCGATCTTTAAATTCCTTTTAAGTATGGATTAATCAAATGCGTAATAATTGCTAATCGGAAGTCGTAATAATTCAATGTCAAAATGCGGATACGTAATATTTCCACTCAAAACATCCTCCAAATTTACGGTACGGTAATGTACCTATTGTAATTCAGGAATTTGTATGTTTTGGCCGTAGCTTATTATGAATCGGTTCTTTTTTATACGACTGCCTGAAAAAAGGAGTATATTGTTTTCAGGGTTCATGGTATGTATGTATGTATGTATGTATGTATGTATCTATGTATGTATGTATGTATGTATGTATGTATGTATGTGAGTTTGTATATTCCACCATTACTTCTATACGCCTGAACCGATTTTGATAAATGAGGTATCGTTAGAATCCCTAGCTTATTCCGGGTGACATAGGCTAGTAAAATTAAAAAAAAAAATGATGGGGTGACCATGGTCCCGCATTAAAGACGAAAGTTGAAAAAAAAATATTCGAAAATAAGATTAACTATATAATCATCATCTAGAAAATAATGAGTAGATTCAAAAAATATATAACACTATAGTTCAATATCCAGTGATTCACAAAAAAATATTATTTAAGGGCGTATTTGCAAATCCCTTAAAATATTGGAGTTTTCAGTACATTTTGTGACTAAGTCAAGCAAAATAAGATGGAACTAAAAATTACTATACATAGATTGATCCTATATCTCCAATTGTTGGTAATAACTTTGTAAAAAATCTTTATTTTTAATACTATAAAAATGACTTTCCCTCACCTCTTCACTCAAAATTGACGATTTAGGGGTGACTTTAGGTACATTTTTTACTGTAAATATGCCGACTTTTGTCATTAAAAAATACCATCTGTTAGTAGATATGTTCACCTCCAAATTTTGGTAAGAAAAATATTAAAAATAGTACGAATTGTACAAGAAATTAAATAAAAATCGCGTGTATTTTTTTCACACACTTTGTTAATCTTAACACAGTGAAAATAAGGGTTATTTTGATCTTACTCGGTCTCTGGTTAGATTTCAAATTATAAATTAGTCAGCGTTTGACCGCCGTCGTGAGTGGACCCTGTCTCGGTTGCAAGCAGTCGCTGATGTCGAAAAACATCGCTGTACGGACACGAAATAGTTGAGCGAACATAATTTATATTTTACGTTATCGACTATGCTGATATATCGATAAGGTACATAATATGTTACCTACATAACATAATTTTATTATTTGATAGAATTTAGAAATTTATTAGTCTCTATTCCCCGAGCGTGGTAGTGACCTGAAGGTATACTTCGAGGGCTACTACTGGAACTTCTAGACGCGTAGAGCTAGATGTATCGAATTTGGGCTCGTTTTGTTAGTTATGATGAGATCTTACCACAGAACTTGGTGGAGTGACCTGAAGGTATACTTCGACATCCACAACTGGAACTCCTAGACGCGTAGAGCTAGGTGTATCGGATTTGGGCTCGTTTTGTTAGTTATGATGAGTTCTTACCACAGAACTTGGTATAGTGACCTGAAGGAATACTGCGACATCCACAACTGGAACTCCTAGACGCGTAGAGCTAGGTGTATCGAATTTGGGCTCGTTTTGTTAGTTATGATGAGATCTTACCACAGAACTTGGTGGAGTGATCTGAAGGTATACTTCGACATCCACAACTGGAACTCCTAGACGCGTAGAGCTAGGTGTATCGAATTTGGGCTCGTTTTGTTAGTTATGATGAGATCTTACCACAGAACTTGGTGGAGTGATCTGAAGGTATACTTCGACATCCACAACTGGAACTCCTAGATGCGTAGAGCTAGGTGTATCGAATTTGGGCTCGTTTTGTTAGTTATGATGAGAGCTTACCACAGAACTTGGTGCAGTGACCTGAAGGTATACTTCAACATCCACTACTGGAACTCCTAGACGCGTAGAGCTAGGTGTATCGAATTTGGGCTCGTTTTGTTAGTTATGATGAGTTCTTACCACAGAACTTGGTGGAGTGATCTGAAGGAATACTTCGACATCCACAACTGGAACTCCTAGACGCGTAGAGCTAGGTGTATCGAATTTGGGCTCGTTTTGTTAGTTATGATGAGATCTTACCACAGAACTTGGTGGAGTGATCTGAAGGTATACTTCGACATCTACTACTGGAACTCCTAGACGCGTAGAGCTAGGTGTATCGAATTTGGGCTCGTTTTGTTAGTTATGATGAGATCTTACCACAGAACTTGGTGGAGTGATCTGAAGGTATACTTCGACATCCACAACTGGAACTCCTAGATGCGTAGAGCTAGGTGTATCGAATTTGGGCTTCCTTCCTTCAGGTCACTCCACCAAGTTCTGTGGTAAGAACTCATCATAACTAACAAAACGAGCCCAAATTCGATACACCTAGCTCTACGCATCTAGGAGTTCCAGTAGTGGATGTCGAAGTATAACTTCAGGTCACTCTACCAAGTTCTGTGGTAAGATCTCATCATAACTAACAAAACGAGCCCAAATTCGATACACCTAGCTCTACGTGTCTAGGAGTTCCAGTAGTGGATGTCGAAGTATACCTTCATGTCACTCCACCAAGTTCTGTGGTAAGATCACATCATAACTAATAAAACGAGCCCAAATTCGATACACCTAGCTCTACGCATCTAGGAGTTCCAGTTGTGGATGTCGAAGTATACCTTCAGATCACTCCACCAAGTTCTGTGGTAAGATCTCATCATAACTAACAAAACGAGCCCAAATTCGATACACCTAGCTCTACGCGTCTAGGAGTTCCAGTAGTAGATGTCGAAGTATACCTTCAGATCACTCCACCAAGTTCTGTGGTAAGATCTCATCATAACTAACAAAACGAGCCCAAATTCGATACACCTAGCTCTACGCGTCTAGGAGTTCCAGTTGTGGATGTCGAAGTATTCCTTCAGATCACTCCACCAAGTTCTGTGGTAAGAACTCATCATAACTAACAAAACGAGCCCAAATTCGATACACCTAGCTCTACGCGTCTAGGAGTTCCAGTAGTGGATGTTGAAGTATACCTTCAGGTCACTGCACCAAGTTCTGTGGTAAGCTCTCATCATAACTAACAAAACGAGCCCAAATTCGATACACCTAGCTCTACGCGTCTAGGAGTTCCAGTAGTAGATGTCGAAGTATACCTTCAGATCACTCCACCAAGTTCTGTGGTAAGATCTCATCATAACTAACAAAACGAGCCCAAATTCGATACACCTAGCTCTACGCGTCTAGGAGTTCCAGTAGTAGATGTCGAAGTATACCTTCAGATCACTCCACCAAGTTCTGTGGTAAGAACTCATCATAACTAACAAAACGAGCCCAAATTCGATACACCTAGCTCTACGCGTCTAGGAGTTCCAGTTGTGGATGTCGAAGTATTCCTTCAGATCACTCCACCAAGTTCTGTGGTAAGAACTCATCATAACTAACAAAACGAGCCCAAATTCGATACACCTAGCTCTACGCGTCTAGGAGTTCCAGTAGTGGATGTCGAAGTATACCTTCAGGTCACTGCACCAAGTTCTGTGGTAAGATCTCATCATAACTAACAAAACGAGCCCAAATTCGATATGCCTAGCTCTACGCGTCTAGGATTTCCAGTAGTAGTCATTGAAGTATACCTTCAGGTCACTTCACCAAGTATTGAGCTAAGATCTCATTATAAATAACAAAACGAGCCCGAAGTCCGGAAAAAAATAAAATAAAAAAAATAGATAAAACAATAAATAATAATATATCGAAGTATCGACTATCGATACAAATTGATTCAACGCAGCTTATCCGTGCATGTGTGTGCGTGGGAATGAAGCATGTGTAGTAGTGCGATTTCATACCTATCCGTTTCGGAAATACGTCCTTAATAAAAATGTGAATAAGATTCCAAAGGTAGGTAATTAATTCAATACGGGCTACGGCAGAGCAGTCGTATTTTTGATTAATTTTAATTATATTCACTTGTTGTATAAGTACAATATATTGTGGTACATAAAAATAAACAAAAATTCAAAAATTCCTAACTTCTGAAATATACTTTTGAAAGTAATAATAAAATAAAGCAACCAATTCAAAGACCAAAAATTGTCTAGGCCCACTTACACAAGGACATTTAAACTGATTTAGTAAAATTTTGTAGTGTTGTCACTTTTTTGCAAGAGAATAATGCGGTTGCCCGAAAGTGGCAGCATTTAAAAATTTAATTAAATGTGTTTAAATGTCGTTGCGCAAATGGGCCTTTTCACAACAGTCACCCATTTTTCAGAAAACAAATAATACTAGGTACTTACTGTGCAATGAGTTTAGACGGGGGTCTGCTCAAAATCCTACTTCATCGAGCTACTGTAAAAGTAAGTACCTAGACCATTAATGATCTTAAAATAAGTGGGTTCCCAAGTGATTTTCAAAGTGCACTTGGGAAGTCCTCGGCTTTGCCTCATCTTTCCAACATTACTCGGCCATCAATTACTTTATTTCAGGCCTCGACAGTAATGCACTATTAGTGTAATGTACTATCATGGAACTTTAAAATAACTGTACTATTATTGTAGTGTGTATAGGGAAATAAAATAAGTCAGTTTGTAGCAACGCGAGTCACTTTCTAATGACGTGAGTTTGAATGACATCAAGAAATTCTAAACTCTTCAATTTTAAAGCTGAATAGGATAAATTTTAAGACCTAAAACCCTTCAAAATCCGACTCGATATACTTTTGAATGTTTCGAGCACTTGTCTTTTTCCACCATGGAAAATTTATGCACAATCGTCAAAGGTGATTCTTTCGGGGCCAAGTAACTTGAAAGTTGTTTACGGAAAGTCAGAAAAGGTTACTCACTCACTAACTAATAATATGTACTAAGCCTTTGGCATTAATCCTTAGTAATAAGCCCACCTCCTACAGTCCATTAACGTCCCACTGCTGGGCACAGGCCTCCACTCTTCTCCACCAACAATGCGGGTTGGGGGGTTTAACTACTATTATCATGTTAGTGATAGTAACCGGGACCGACAGCTTAACGTACTCTCCGAGGCACGGGGGTGAAACACCGGCAACTTCCTAACTCCGGACTAGTACTTACTGAGAATTTCAAGTCAACAAAATGTGCAAAACAAATGCTACGAGGTAAGTGTCAGTCTGTCTTTCAGCCTGTCTGGCTAAAATTTTCTTCATACTTACTATATTTTGCCCTAAGATTGTATGAAGATTGTTTCAAATTGTTCTGTTTAATGTCAGAAAAGGTATTAAAGGTACAATTTTTTTTATTAAATTAAATTTGACATATTTTTGGCACCTCTGCGAGCGGCCAAAGTTTTCATTAGGACTTTCATGTCTCACTCCGATTAAAATATGAAGCTATGTGGTTGACATTATAATAATTACGCCAGCCCATACGTAGTATCATATTGTACAGGAAGAAAGTCGAAAATTAATAATATAGGTATATAATTTAATCCATCACTTCCGATGTCAGGTATTGAGGAAGGATGGAAATTGGTCGAGAGATCTAGTCTTTATTATGAACCTGTTTCTGCTTGATTTTTATGATTTTCTGTATTTTTTTATTTAAAAGTTGAGTGTTGACATTCGTTGAGTGTTATTTATTCACTCTTGGTTTTTTTAATGCGTTGTTAGTCAGTGTTAGGCCGTCTTGCACAACATTGTTTTACTTAACTAATTTAGTTAAATTTTGTGGTGCTGTCACTTTTGGACTAGTTTTTTCTGGGGTGGACATGAAAAGGACATGTCATGTAAAATCTTGATTAAACACATTAATAAACGCCCTTAGTGGGCCTAGAGTCACAAGTAGATTTTCCAATGCGAGCGGAGCGAGCTCGTTACAGATTATTTTAACTCGCAGAGGAAAATAGCATACAAGCACTCCAAACAACTAATTACCAAAACACCAAGCACCAACAAAGAGCTAGCGGAAAAGACTAAGCGAACAAAAAGAGTTCAAAATAAGGCAAAATCAGCTCGTTCATTATGGAAATGGTCAAAAGATTTTTGTTGTTGACACCATAACAACATAAATCTTCCTAACTCTTGAGCGATGCCTTTAGTTCTGAATCATTTGGCTATTGCGATTTGTCATGCCCTGTGTATTTCACCGACGACGAAGCACCGCAACGTGATAGTAATGGCGATGTCGCGCGTCACGTTCCGCTCCCTGTTTGTGTCCTGACCCTTAGTTCACAGATCCACGTGAGTTGAAGAGTAAAACACTTATAGGTACACAATATGGGCTAAGGAGGTCATATCATATGGCAACGGTAAGGCAGTTGTCGATTAATAACATCTACTTGCTATTTCTACACGGACTATCAAGTGTCACATATCGTGTTAAATTATTTTAGACCACAATAATAAACGCTAACGCCGTTTGACTAACGGATTTGAATGCGGAACGGATACTAATTGCTAATTGGATTTGAGAAACATGGACTCGAAACAATTTTCTATTGAATACGAGACGATGCCTGCGACTTCTTCCGCGTGGTTAAGATTTTTGGAAAATGTTGTGGAAGTCATTTATGTCCAGAATTTTTTATTCTTGAGATTATATTTGTGTCCGGAATGCAAGCTATTTCTGGATATAATTTTCTCAAAATTGGTTAAATGGATAGTACCTAAGCTTCGCTAACGTTCGCTGGACATCTTGATAAAAAAGAAAAAGGATGGTCGGTGAAAGGGAAACAGACAGACACACTACTGTTGGCCACGCGTATGTGCATTATATACATTAACTGCATTTATGTACCTACGCCTAGGTAAAATCTAATTCTGTTGAAAATTACTACATGCACAAGCAGTTCAAGGCTGGTAAAATCTATCGATTGAAATGACCAACGACGATGTTATACACGAGTAAAACTACATAGAGCATGGCAAATGCTCGATGGCGCGTCTACACAAATACAAGATTGTTTGAATGAGCGTAAATATCTACGTCTTACGCTCGTGGAGATTTATAAGGCATCGTCATCGTCAATTAGGTGTGTCCAAACGTAGAACGGCAAGCGCGCGGCTGTTACGCTACCGGTCTCACGTGTCAGCGAAACGTGGTGCAAGTCTCAGATTCCAATGTGAGTCCACATAACGAACAGTTAGTGCCTTCGCTTACAAAACTTCGATGCGAACAGACATCTTTTTTAATTATATTATTTTAGTGTTATACCTTTATACCTAATACTTGTTATACCACTTAATTTAATAATTATACACCCCAAAAGGAGTTCATCTTTCACAACCTGCCTCGGGACCGCCGCTCTATGTACAAAATATCTCGGCAGCAACACGCGGCGTTTGCAGGACACAATAATTCCGCCGCGCGCTAGTAAGGCAAATAGGAAGACTGTAATGACAGGGTTACATTCGGCTCGCATGATTGCCGCTTTATGTTTGGAAACGCCTTATTTAATGGGTGTTCTGCCTTTCAGACACAAAAATCATTTTAGTTATGAAACCCACTTGTTTGACCTTTAACTTTACCTTTATTCAAAAAACTAGTTCTCTGTTTCAGTAAATAATACGTTAAAACTTAGTGGACAATTTTGTTTACTTACTTTAAAAAACCGGCCAAGTGTGAGTCGGACTCGCGCACCGAGGGTTCCGTACAAACCTGTAGTAAGTTTTAAATTAAATATAAGTTTTATATTACCTAAATAGATTTTGAGTTGATTGAATGGAAGGTAAATTGCAGTTTACGATTTATAACGTACTAGCTGATGCCCGCGACTACGTCCGCGTGGATTTAGGTTTTTTGGTTCCCGCGGGAACTCCTTAATTTTCCGGGATAAAAAGAAGCCTATGTTTTAATCCAGGTTATAAGCTATCTATGTTCCAAATTTCAGCCAAATCGGTTCAGTAGTTACGGCGTGAAAGCGGAACAAACATACAAACAAACTCACTTTCCCATTTATAACATTAGTAAGGATTAAAAAAAACTACTTACTAGAATATCTCGTTCAAACCAATTTTCGGTGGATGTTTGCATGGTAATGTACATCATATATTTTTTTTAGTTTTATCATTCTCTTATTTTAGAAGTTACAGGGGGGGGGGACACATTTTACCACTTTGGAAGTGTCTCCCGCGCAAACTATTCAGTTTAGAAAAAAATGATATCACAAACCTCAATATCATTTTTGAAGACCTATCCGTAGATACCCCACACGTATGGGTTAGATGAAAAAAAAATTTTTGAGTTTCAGTTCTAAGTATGGGGAACCCCCAAAATTTATTGTTTTTTTCTATTTTTGTAAGAAAATCTTAATGCGGTTCACAGAATACATCTACTTACCAAGTTTCAACAGTATAGTTCTTATAGTTTCGGAAAAAAGTGGCTGTGACATACGGACGGACAGACAGACAGACAGACATGACGAATCTATAAGGGTTCCCTTTTTGCCAAATTTGGCTACGGAACCCTAAATAAATCTGAATAAGTATTTTTTGCCGAATAAGTTCAAGTTCAAGTCTTAATTTACACCAAAAGGACAATAGTTATTTGTTATACAAGAGTGAAAAGTTGTTTGCGAGGGAATCAAAAGAGCACGAGGTGAAAAATCTTTTCACTCGAGTGCAACACGTAACTTTTCATCCCGCCTCAGCGAGGAAATGACTAAATTTCTAAATTCAATTTACTTACAATCCTCTTGAGGATAATAACGGCTTTTGCATTCAGATATCGAAGAGTAAAAATACTCTTTCCGAGATGGTGGGATGAAAAGGTAGTTTTAATAAGATAATTAAATCGCAGAAGCCCTCTTTAACAAAACTCGTATCTAAGGGTATATGCTTAGCCCGGAGCACGTTTTCAAATCAAAGGTCTAGCCCCACTACAGACGCGCAGTGTAGCCGGGCACGTAGTGGCAAATATTCTTTGTATGAGGTGGTATTCGGTACCTATCCATAGTCCATGTCCATTTGCCGTGCACAACGCGTCAACAGTATATACTCGTTTATCTTTTTCATAAAGAGAAAAATTAATACTTTATAGAGTTTAACATTATTTTAGATTAGCAGCACTAGAGATGGAACGGATATCTGGTATCCGGCCTATCCGGCGTAAATTTACTATCCGGCCGGATACCGGATAGTAACTCAATATCCGGCCGGATACGGGATGTTCAAAGACTACGACAATTTCCTAAAATCAACTTTAAGATATAAGTTTTTGTGAGGAAATACTTAATTAGAAAACGGGTTATAATAATTATGATGTCTTTTTAGGGTTCCGTACCCAAAGTGTAAAAACGGGACCCTATTACTAAGACTCCGCTGTCTGTCTGTCTGTCTGTCTGTCTGTCTGTCTGTCTGTCTGTCTCCAGGCTGTATCTCATAGACCGTGATAGCTAGAAAGCTGAAATTTTCACAAATGATGTATTTCCGTTGCCGCTATAACAACAAATACTAAAAATTAAAAAAATATATATATTAAGGGGGGTCCCCATACAATAAACGTGTTTTTTAATAATTTAAAACTTACTACATGTTTGTACGGAACCCTCGGTGCGCGAGTCCGACTCGCACTTGGCCGGTTTTTTTTACTGAAATGTTACAAAATCTCATAAGGAAGTTCGTTTTCTTCCAAAAACCTTTTTTTACTTTTTATTAATTTGTCTTAAATTACACTCAAATCACGCCCAAATACTCAGCAAGTAAACAACAAACTTTCGCTATGCAATAATTAATCCCTCATGCCGCCGGCCACGATCACTCACGATGACACCCGACACCGCCCGAATTGATACGATCGCTTTCGCTATACCTGTGCGGCACTAAACTTGTCACGACCTGTTACGAGACCACAGGCTAGATATCCGGCCGCCAGATATTCAGCCATCCGACTTTGTAGCTAGCCGGATATCCGGTATCGTATCCGGCCAAACAACTATCCGTTACATCTCTAATTAGCACAGTTAGTAGGTACGATCACGATGTCTCGTAACTATATACAGCCCATCGACAAAATTGTTGCAAAAGTACATAGCGGGAGGTAATAAAATTATACTTGCCTAACCTACACTAACCTATCGCGTCGATTCTGCTCACACTTCAGGCTCTAATTGCGTTTCTTCTTATTTTTTAGGCTGAATCACAAGTTGCCATCTGGTGAGGTCATGGGCAAGTGCGTCAACCCAGAACCACAGAATTCGTACAAGATACTTAATAGAAATGTAGCACCTGCTATCACAGAATAGTACAGCTGCACTGCTATTTTTAAGTCGCAGGCAACTGCTAGTATTATTATAGATGATGGTAATAATAAATTACTGTATCTTAAAAGCAGAGCAACGAGAGTTCCAAACGCGCCCTGGTCTGAGAAGCGCCCACAAAAAACTTTATTTAAGGGATTTTTAATAAGTGTGCTTTCAGTTTGTATGTTTATCTCGTAAATTCCCCCGTATAAGCACTCTTTCATTAGGTTCAAGTACAGAATGGCTGGCCAAGTATACAGATTATAAAAATGCAATGAAAAAAATCACTTTGATCCGTTGCTCGGTTGCAGCGTGATTGAAGGACAAACACTATTTAACGTCTTTAGGGATAAAATTTACAAAAACTGTAAATCACTTATTTTTTCAATATTCCAAATATCAAGTATCATGGCTATAACTTGAATAATGAATGACTTTCATACAAACTTTCACCCCTTTGGGGGTCGAATTTTTTAAAACGGTGAAAGACGTACTTCTTTTTATACGAATTTTATATATATAGATTACTAGCGAATGCCCGCGACTTCGTCCGCGTGGTTTGAGGTTTTTTGGTTCCCGCGGGAACTCCTTAATTTTCCGGGATAAAAAGTAGCCTATGTGCTATTCCAGACTATAATCTATCCCTATGCCAAATTTCAGCCAGATCCGTTCAGTCGTTGGGGCGTGATTGAGTAACAAACATCCATACATCCATACATCCATCCAGACATCCATCCAAACTTTCGCATTTATAATATTTAATTATAATTATTATTATTATTTGATACTTAAATGCGAAATTTTGGATGGATGGATTAATGTTTGTTACTCAATCACGCCAGAACGGCTTTATATCCCGGAAAATTAAAGAGTTCACGCAGTAAAGAAAAAACCTCAAATGGATGTTTGTTACTCAATCAAGCCAGAACGGCTGAATGGATCTGGTTGAAATTTGGCACAGACATATATTATAGTCTGAAATAACACATAGGGTACTTTATATCCCAGAAAATTAAAGACAACCCGCGGGAACCAAAAAATCCTCAATCCACGCGGACGAAGTAGCGGGCTTCAGCTAGTGTTTCGTAAGTTTCTCTCAGAATAATTTCTGATATCTATATTCTGAATTCCGTGGCCTAAAACTTAATTAGCGAGCACATAAAATCACTTGAGGATTTCTTTTTCCAACTCAATGTTAGTTTTCCTTCTATTATTGGCGTATTAATTGTTTCACATTTTTTGCAGCATATTTTTTTATGATATTGTCAAGGTAATGAATTAGCACATCATTTGAGAGACTCGAATAAGTTTGTTTGAGGTCCATTAAAAATTAAATAAGTAACCTGAACAAAACTTTACCGACGCACGGATAAAATTAATTTTATGTTTGTGTTTTAAGTTGGTAATACCTATTCGCTCCAACACTTCCTACGCGAGAAAGATCTGTGGAAATGCTTCGATATTACGAAAATTTTATAGAATATATATAAGTTTTATATAATATTATAGAAGTCATAGTTGCACTAAGAAAGAAAGATTGATAAATTCGTTTCTCGTAATTCTATATCCGGAGTTCCGGGACCCTCGTGCATGTTCGGCTTTGGGGTTTGACCCCTGGGTCTAGTTCACTAGTTGTAACGGTGAAGGAAAACTTCGTGAGAGTTCTAGATGATATTCTCAAATGCGTGAAGTCTGATCTGCTAATCCGCCCTTGGTCAGCGTGGTAGACTATGGCCTAAGCCATTATCATTTTACTTGCAATTTAATTGTGTGTTTGTTCAGGTCAAATCTTGCAACTTAATTTTAAAACAGCTATCCCCAACCGATTGAGCTCAAATTTTGCATACTTACACTTTGAGTTTGGATGATAATGCATGGTTACCTGTGACGTCATTTTAAATCCAATATGGCAGACTCCCAAAGATGGCGGACTAGTTAGAACCCATGATATGGGTATCAATTATCAAGAGTTTGTCGAGAAGAATACGAAAAATAAATTAATAACGTCTCACAAAATTTAATATGGTGGACGATAATTTATGCTTGTTTTTTTAACTTTAAATGTTTTTTTAATGATTTAAGACTTATTATGTACCAGGTATGATTGATTTACTCGGCGTTAATTTATCGAAGTTTCTTGTCAATGAACTTTAAAACGAAAAAAATTAATACCTAGATAATATACGCTTAAAACTATACCTACAGACATATTAGCAAAACGTAAATTACTGTTAACTCCTTAGAAACTATATAAATAAAATAACCCAAGATAACTAACAATAATCTTGATTAATATTACGGATACATTTTATTAACAAAGTAAATACCTACATACCTAAATGATAAGGTATGCAGAAACAATCATTTTTAAACATTATTGTTAATTTAGTCAAGAGATTTATTTGCGACTTTATCCAATAAGTTGTTTTTAATTCCCACGGGAATTCCTTAATTTTCCGGGATAAAAAGTAGCCAATGTCACTCTCCTAGTCCTCAACTATGTCCATGCAATCACGTCGATCCGTTGCTTTGTTGCGGCGTGATTGAAGGACAAACCATCAAACCAACACCAATATGATATTATCAAGATCTTTGAAGTGGTGCCAAATAATGGATGACGTCACAACAAGGTTAAAGAGTAAGGGTATATGAACATTTCCTTAGTCTAGCCTTAAATGGATATGAATAATAGATAAGTTTCTAGCTATAGGCACTTTTTTATTATAAACTAAAGTTTATAGATTTCCTTACATTGCTTCCGCTTATAGCTTTAAAATAACCTTTTAAAATTATCATTTCTGAATTACTTGAGTTTGATTTCGATATCTCAATTCTCATCTCTACTTACATATAAGTTATAACATACGAGTAACTATACATTTCTTTTTTGTAAGTACTTATTATTATTTTCTTTAATATAATATCATGCATCCTATTTCCTCTCTTAAACGTGGCCTGGAAGAGATATCACTCCTATGAGTGACAATAAGGCCGCCCTTACAATTAAAAAGTTGTGAATTTTGTCATGATTTGTGTTTCACTTACTTACTCATCTGATGATACATAAACTGATGCAATAGGTATAAGTCCTTTTGACTCACTCTTCCCCAGGGCCAATGATGACCCCTCTACGACCGCTGCACAACTGGATCCCAAAACCTGGTCAGAGGAGCTCGAGGTGTCGAAAGGGGAGTTAAAGCGAGCGATCAGACGTCTTGCAACTCGCAACACTGCTCCAGGCCCAGATGGCATACCAGGACGTGCATGGGTGCTCGCCTTGGAAGTTCTATAGATACAGACTGCGACGACTATTTAGCAGCTGCCTTCGATTAGGCATATTCTCAACAGCCTGAAAAGAAGCGCGGCTAGTTCTTCTTGAAAAGGATGGCCGACCCATGGAGTCCCCATCGGCATACCGACCCATTTGCCTTTTAGACGAAGCAGGCAAGCTGTTTGAGCGGATCATAGCATGTCCGCAGCGGTGGAGTGGCGTTAGCGGTGAGTCTAGACATTGTAAACGCCTTTGACTCCCTCCCATGGCTTACCATTAGGGAAGCACTGACTTACCATAACGTTCCTCCATACCTGCGCAACATAATCGGGGCATACCTACGCGACAGGTCAAATCAATACACTGGACCGGATGGTCATACTCACAGGAGGGAAGTTAATTGTGGAGTCCCACAGGGCTCCGTTTTGGGACCCCTCCTGTGGAACGTTGCCTACGACGCAGTTCTCCGTGTTGCTGTCCCGTCGGGAATTACTATAGTTTGCTACGCTTATGACACAATGGTGCTAGCAGAAGGCAATTCACAGCAAGGCTCGCAGAGATCGGCGTGGCGTGCGTAGTGGACAAAATCCATCAAGTCGGGCTTATAGTAGCGCCCCATAAAACGGAAGCACTATAGCACCATGGATTGCCTAGCCGACTTGAACCACCCATTTCGTCGATCCGCGTCGGCGAGATAGAGGTCCAGGTGGGAACATATCTCAAATATCTTGGGCTCAACTTGGACGGAAGATGGGAATTTGAAGAACACCTTGAGCGCCTGGTCCCTAGAATCCAAAAAGTAGCCGGTGCTATGCAAGGCCTGCTGCCTAACCTGGGGGGGCCACATGAGGGGGTTCGTCGGCTATATGCCGGCGTTATTAGATCGATAGCCCTCTATGGGGCGCCTGTATGATCCAATAGGCTCTAGTCTCCAGCGTCTCGAGGCGAAGCTTCATAGTATACAGCGCAAAGTGGTGATAAGAGTTGCACGAGGATATCGCACGATATCCTACTGTCTTGGCTCGAACTCCATCCTTAGAAATACTGGCGGAAATGGACGCAGAGTTGTACCTATACCCAGACTCGCGCAGTACGCCAGAGCTTTGATTGACAAGACGTCGGGACTTTTCGTCGGCAAGCGCACCGACAGGCACTAGTGAAGTGGCGTAGGCGCTTGGAAGAGGAAAGGAACGCACGCCAACGCACTGTCAACGGGACTATGGCGACGTAACCTTCAGACTGACACAGGTACTTAACGGACACGGCTGTTTCTGTGTGAGGCTGGCCACCGAGGGGGTTTTAGTGGGTAAAAATCCCACATCCCACACTTCCTCCCCCGAAGATTAGGTATCTCATGAAGATTTCCCCCCCGTAACAAAAGTTAAAGGTATAAGTCCTATCGCACCATTAATCCGGTAGGTAGATCATACACTAATCTAATGAAGAAAATATCATATATCTAGTAGGTTTTATATAATATGCAATACATAATAATATTAAATATTAAAATATACAGTAGACCGTAATATACCTAGATAATTATGATGCCAGAGGCATTCAACCGCGTGGATTACCTAAACTTGTTTGATTCCCGCAGTACATCTTTAATTTTCTGAGATAAATGTAGTCTATCTGTTAATTCAGGGTACAAGTAATTCATTCTAAATTTCAGTTAAATTCTCCCAGTCATAGTGGCGTGAAGGAGTAACAAACAGCCAAACATACAAAATTTCACTATACTAAAGCTTCTCTATGGTTTAAAGAAATTTTTGTGCCTATTTTGTTTTTCTTAGCTATATGTCTAAGACAAGTATTTGCTATTTGATTTCTGATAGGCACTGTATTGTGGCGAGGGTCGTGGTCTTATATTCCCACTCTCGTTTCGTCTTTGCCCCTTAGCACTGATAAAAGTAAAACGGCCGGTTTCTGAATTGAGAATTTCATATTGAGTCTGTCTCAAAGACTACATAAGAACTAATTAAGCCAATTTTTGTTTCAGAATTGGTATTGGGCCGGTTTCTGAATTAAGCATTCAAGCAAAAACAGCAAGTTTCAACTCTCAAACCTTACACAATATCAATTCAGAAACAAAAATGTGCTATAGTAGTCCCTCAGAATACAGAACAATAGTCCTTATGTACCTAGTCTTTGAGACAAACTCAACATTCAATTCTCAATTCAGAAATCGGCCGTAAACCACAGAGTACATTGAATATAGGGAACGTAAACCTTGGTTTTGATAATTGCGATTTAATAATATACCGTTTATATGCGTAAGACGAAAATAATTGTGTAAATTGTAATAAAGCAAGATTAGTGTAATTTTAGATTAATCGAAGCATTGTGCTGGCTTCGCCGATATACTATTGAATTCGCAGATCTATTGAAAGATATCGTGCTAGATAATATTTGTACGTAAACAAATGTAATTTACGGTTGTTTACATAGGGCTTGAAAATACAATGTAGGTACATACCTGTATTTAGGAGCGAATCCTATCATTTTAAATACTTAGCCTTATCATCAGATCAGATGTTAATGATAATAAACGGGACCGACGGCTTAACATGCTATCCGATGCACGGAGGAAACTAAAAGGCCAATTTCGGCCACCCAAATTCGGTCACCCATCCAGTTACCGACTTGGGTCAACGTTGCACGGATATGCGTTATCGCACCTAGAGGCCACTCGTCCCTCCTATGCCTAAAAGTAGCTGCACAGTATGGGTTACTAAAAATGAGGTTTTAAGGATTAAAAATAAATGGATAGGCATAGTATTTCTAAATCCTGAACAAGTAAGTACCTGCCAACTGAATTTTAAATTAAACTACTTGCCACAGCAATAGAATTAACATACAAAACATTTTCTAGGATTGTTCATTATATTATTGTCAAGGAACAATAGCTAATTGTTCTGAAAGTATACACTACTAGCTGATGCCCGCGACTTCGTCCGCGTGGTTTAAGTTTTTTCGATTCCCGCGGGAACACCTTAATTTTCTGGGATAAAAAGTAGCCTATGTCACTCTCCAGGTCCTTAACTATACCCATGCCAAAAATCACGTCGATCCGTTGCTCTGTTGCGGCGTGATTGAAGGACAAACCAAAAAACCACACACACAAACAAACACACTTCCGCATTTATAATATTAGTACGATGAACTCATTATCGCAGCAGACTAATTAGCACCTGAAATCGGTTCAGGTTTGGTGGAATTATTGCGTAAAACCAGTCAAAACCTTTCTCTATCCCGTAGGATTGTTTTTCGAAATGAAAAACGTCCTATGACAAACCAGAAAAAATGCTGTCTGGCCCCTTCTGAAAATCAGCTTTGCGGTATGGTAGTACCTACCTATCATACCTATTAAATACCTATCACATGCCTATCACATACCAATCACGAAGCTATCACCGGCTGAGGAGGTGGCCCATTGATCACACTAGGGTACTTAGTTTTAAATTAAGTACAGAACATAGGTACTATTAGTTAATTTGCACTTAGATAATGTATTGGTCAATAAAGATTTATTTATTTATTTATTTATCTATGAGTAGGTATGCTAAGTTTCCCTCCGTGCGAAGCCGGGGCGTGTCGACCAGTCCTATTAATAATGTCCTCCCGAGTCCCGACCGAATTTTTGCCACGGCGCGGCGGCCATTCTCCAGAGAGATTAGCCATCTGCGCAGGAGACGTTAAAGTGCACAAGTGTGTGCGCATACACAGGTGCAAACTCAGTTCCTTTACTCACATAGCCTGATGGAACGGAAAATCTGACACGACCGGAGAGAAATCAGGCGCAGGACCAACGGCTATACATGCTCTCCGAGGCACAGGGGTGAAACACCGCCAACTTCCTCCGGGCTAGTACCACAGAATAGGTAATACCTAGTACGTTCTAGTACGCCCGCAGTGGAACATGCGGGCGTTTCCTTGTGCTCCTATTATTTTGTCCTATTAGTGGGAGCACGAGGAATAGTTGGGAATAGGTTTTCCTCGTGATCCTAATAATATAATCCTATATTATCTAGCTAGCTGAAAATTAATGAAACCGTTTGCGTTGGCATCCTTATGTGGTTGATGTCCAATCTGCCCGCACCAAACGTTTTTGCTCAACGTTTCTGATCCGAACCGCTAGGATGTGGACGTGTTTCCTGCCACGTATAATTTAGGTACCTTTTAGGCAAGAGTGAATAGGCATCTTCTAGGCAAGCGTGCTCCAACTTCGACCTCATAATTGCTTTGCACAAAGCATGATTGTCGACTTGTCGTCAAGCGCAAGCCTATATCACAATAAAAAAATTAAAAAAAACCAGTAGACCAACGACACAGTCAAGTCCTATTAATACTAAGTAGCTTTCGAAACATTTTCGGACTAGTTTCGCCTTATCGATATCCCTGGCGAAAGGAATCCGCGGTATCCGCTAGAACTGGTCAAATCACGTGTAGCGCTTGCCACACGCTGAGAACTATCTATTCCTGCGCCTTGACCCACTGGCGGGAAATCTGCATAAGTTATTGACACTTGTATAAAAATAACACAACACAAAACATGCTGAATCTATTAATAACCTCAAAAATTACCATATTGATAATATTGTATACAGTTTATTCTCTCTGTCTGTCTAATACCTAATTCCATTTCATGGCTCATCTGTTTTATTGCATTGATAAAGTCACGGGTAAAATTTGGGTAGTAATGACTAGTCAAATTTTACCCATCTTAATGACTAGTCACATTAATGTATTCTAGTTTTTCCTGTTTTCTTATATGCATGGTTTCTTTTTGACTGAGCGAAGCGAAGGTCTCTGAGTCTACTTGAGTGAATTTGCACTTGTCCGTCTGTCCGTCTGTCAGTGCCTTAAAACTTTTGAATTACTGAACGAAATATAATATGTAAACCGATGGCCTCCAGCCGAATATGGCTTAAAAAGTTATAAAAATCTTTATTTCAGGGGGGCTCTCATAGAAGCGAATGCGAAGTAAAATATTTTTATAGCGTACATAGGGTTGCGGTTTATCATTTTAAAGATAATTAGGAATAGAGTCCAAATTTTTTTTTAATTTAAATTAAATATTAATTAAAAAATTAAATTAATTATTAATGGGGGGCTTTTAATGTGGAAATTTTCTAACATCCAAAGTTGACCTCAGAACTCTCAATTTCTGAAAGGCTGAGCCTGAAACTTGATCAATTATTTGAATTATATCCTGTAGGTACTTGTAACAACAACAAATACAACACTACTACTGTACAACAACTGTACTACCTACTAATGTAACAACAAATACTAAAATTAGATAAATATTGTAAGAAAACGAAATTATTTAATTTTTAATGAGCTTCAGTATTTTTAACAGAACTTAACAATGATGTCAATAGATGGCGCTCTGTAAAAGTTTATTCTTTTGCGCTTACAAATAATAAACTTCTGGATACGGCGAGGTCTCAGTTCGGGACGAACCACTAGTTATATTATGTAGGTGGCAGCCACCTACTTATACACCACCTTCTTTTCTGAGTATAACAAAATTCCACAACCTATATTAAACTTTCCTATACACAAATTTAAGAAATCCATTAAATGTATGCTCCTAAAAAAAGCTTATTATACTGTTGATGATTATGTTAATGATAGAGGAGCATGGATTTGATCGCTCTAGCAATGATAAGGACAGCGGTTACTTAAGTACCAACCTAAACATTGATATAATAATTATTATTGTAAATGAATTATTTAAAACGAGCAACCACAGAGTTTCTTGCTGGTTCTTCTCGGTAGGAATGGCATTCCGAACCAGTTTTTTTTATTCACATGACTGAATAAAAAAAACATTTGATTTGATTTGATAACTAGTGGTTCGTCCCGTCGCTCGGATGGAATTTCAAAAAATTATGTGAGAGGCGAAGTCGATTGTTGACTCATTGTCTTTGCCGGAAGAGACGTGGTAACTGGTAACGCACCTCGGCCGAAGTCTTCCACCAGGTTTATTCCGATACAGTTACGAAAATAAATCCATACTAATATTATAAATGTAATAGTGTGTTTGTCTGTCTGTCTGCTACGCTTTGACGGCCCATCTTTTCAACCGATTTTGATCAATTCGGTAGGTATAGAGGTAGGTTACATCCCTATCATCATTACTATGCCGGAAAAATAGGGAGTTACTTGGGGAAATAAAAAAAAATCCACGCGGGCCAAGTCGCGGGCATCATCAAGTATTACTAAATAACACCTGCAGACAATGAAACCCTGGTCATTCCACAATAAACCACATCACTTACTACACCATCTGTCAAAATAAACAGATAATAAATATGTATTGCGATATAACAGACAGTTACAAATATGATAATATTTCGTGTAGCGTGATATCTATAGATAGATGATATCAAACAGTCAATATGGCAAAACAAGTTCTTAGTATAAGCTTCTCTTAGCCTTAAGGCGCCATGGAATGGAATCCGCACTTCCTTTTTTCCCCTAGTCTGCACTCTGCAGTATAAAGTCAAGGTCATCCCATGCACTCGGCGGTGGAGTTTACTTTAATTTGCCAACTTTTTTTACCTCCCTAAAACTGAAACTCCATTATCACTGCTACTTAACTTTTCGTAATAAAGACTAGTTTTCGATAAAACATTTGATAATGACCGCAAATTAAAATTGTAATAAAGAATTGTACATGACAACAAACTTAGTCGGTCGCGTGCGTTGCTGGTCGTTGCCTGTGTTTGGAATTTAGGAAAAAAGTTACGCGCGAGCGATAAATTAAAAAAAAAGCATGAATGTAGTTTCACTAACAGTATGGGTGCTGGAAAGCAATTGTTTTATAGTTTACACGGTAATGATAGTGTTTTTCGTAGCATTTACGATGTTCCACAATAATAGATCGGAGGTTCATCGAAATAGAATTGGCGCAAGAAAGAAATTCGCGATCCACGGCGGCGGGAGAGGTGAGTGACTTTTCGCTTTAATGACTGCAAAAGATGAGCCTCTCAATTTGACGTAATTAACTATTTAAATAAGGGGATTCCTTGATCAGATAGAGTATCATTATCATGTTATTATGGAAAGATTTCATTTACCTACACACTTGTTTGCAAAATTCGTACTTTTTCACATAAGAATGAACATGACAAAATAGTAGATTGTATTTATTATAAGGGAGCAAAATAATATTTTTACGGCGAGGGAGCTTTTTTGAATCCAGAGTGAAGTGAGGGATTCTTTAGTAGAATCCTGAACGTAGCGAGGGATTCAAAGAACGTCGCCCGAGCCCAAAAATATTTTGCGCCCGAATGATACACTCTACTTTTCATCCCCCTCTATGAGAAATAAAACTACAAATACATCAGACATCCTCTTCAGATAAGCTATTAATTTCGAATATGTGTCCAGTTTTACGTCGTTATTAGAACTAACTGTTGATTTTAGCATTGAGTAGGTACTCCAATGAGTGGAAGGTTGTTTAGTTTTGGCTAAGTACTGGAACTACTTCCAACACACAAACCACACACACACACAAAACACAGATTCTGAACAATTCTTGGCGCCTCTTGCATTTCTTCATTCAATAAAATTACCATATGCTTTCATATATTTTTCCCGGGATTTTGCAAGTAATAGATCACATTTCTTGCGTCAGTTCTAATGCTTTCAGGAATTAATTCTATACTTTCACTGTCATTTGAAGAACTCAATTTTCAAAATAAAACCATGAATTTGTAACAATCCGTGAAAATTTACGAAAACGCGGCCTTTAGTTCGCGCATTTTTAATTTTTTTTTATTTAAAAAACAAGGAAACCAAATTAAAGCCGGCCGCGCGACTATGGGCCGTCGTACCATTCAGTCTCTATTCAAACAATATTTGCGTTCGATTTCTTTGGCGCTGAACACTAAGATGTTCCAAATTCAAAAAGTGCGCGGAAAAGATAATTGCGGCGCACTTTTTGAAATAAAGAGGATTAAAAGCTCATTCCTGCCCACTAAAAGTTCCTCATAGAAATCACCACCTTTGGGCGCACTTAAAGGCGAACCAAGTCGTCCTTTTCGAATAGATGGGATGAAAAAATACTTTCCCCGGCCCTCCTATTAATTATTCTACTGATAAATATCCTTAGTATGACAGACAGGTAAACTTTCTCATTTATAATACTTGCTGATGCCCGCGACTTCCTTTGCGTGAGTTGAGTTTCTTTTCATTCTCGCGGGTATTTAAAAAAAATCCGGGATAAAAATTAATTATGTCCTTCCCCGGGATATAACCTATCCCTGTACCAAATTTCATCGAAATTGTTTGAACAGATGGAACGTGAAAGCGTAGAAGATAGACAGACAGACGGACAGACAGATACACATTCGCTTTTAAAATATTAGTAACATAAGTAATAAGGATAACTAGCATGAACAATAGATTAGTTAAATTATGTGTTTAGTTATTAATTGAACAAATTATTGAAACGTTAATTTCAGTCATCAAATAAATATTATAAATGCGAAAGTTTGGATGGATGGATGTATGGATGGATATTTGTTACTCAATGACGCCACAACGGCTGAACGACTCTGGATGAAATTTGGCACAGAGATAGATAATAGTCTGGAATAGCACATAGGCTACTTTTTATCCCGGAAAATTAAGGAGTTCCCGCGGGAACCAAAAAACCTCAATCCACGCGGACGTAGTCGCGGGCATCAGCTAGTAATATTAATATTATCGACAACGATGTCATTGACCTGCATTAATTTAATTCTAACTTTATCACAATTCACAATTATGTACAATGTTGCCTACTGTAATATTAATAATGAGTTTTACCTTCCTCGTGTAACAAGCATGGAACCAATTTGATATGCGTGCATGAAATAGTTTCAGGAAATGCATTTTTTTCTTTTTATAAGTATACTAACTAGCTAAGAATATACAATATTATATCTACCTACATAATATTACTTACTAGCTGATGCCCGCGGCTTTTTGTGGTTTAAGTTTTTTTGATTCCCGCGGGGACCCCTTAATCTTCCGGGATAAAAAGTAGACTATGTCATTCTCCACCTCAACTATTACTATTAACCTACCCGTGCCAAAAATAACGTCGATCCGTAGGTCCTGTTGCGGCGTTATAGAAGGGCAAACCAACTAACAAACTCAGTTTCGCATTTTGTATATTAAAAGTATGCTAATTATTATACCTACTAGCTGAGAATGTTTAAATAGTGGACGCGTAATTGGTTATTAAGAAATAATTATTTGAACCACTCACTTTTCGGTCCTTATAATTAACTTTAATTACTTAATACTTATTTGGATAAACAATGATTGGTCTTCCTAATTATAAAAGGGAAAAATCCGTGTTTAACTATTAATTTGATAACTAAATTTTTTTTCTATGTATGGTCACATAAAACAGCGAAGGAACTACTTAGAAGTTTAATTTGCTATAATCCGCGACAATAGGTAAATAAATCTATGTGGTACAGTGGGTATCCCGCACTTATAGCCCGCGATATTCACTGCACCACAGAAATCTTCGAAACTATCCTTTATACGTTTCACTCCGATACCGGATCATCTTCAGGAGATGTTGACTCGACAATGCACGATTGAAAAGATGCTTTTCAATGGACTTGGACTCCTGCTAAGTAGCGCCTGCTTCTATCCAATAGGTACTTAAAATATCTTCATTGCTATAAGCAAGAATATTATTAGGTGTAAGTACGTTTTTTTAACCGACTTCCAAAAAAGGAGGAGGTTCTCAATTCGGCGCGTATATTTTTTTTTTTTTTTTTAGTTATTAAGATCTGCCGCGGACATTATTATTCAGCTACTTCCCTTAACCACCGTACATAACTACTATATAATTACTATTACTACTAAAATAATTTACACTACAGTAAATAAATCCACTCGTCTCATATTTTCCCTTATGGCCTCTTAAAAGTCCTATACCGGCCCTATAGCTGCAATCACGAGTCACAACACACTTAGCTGATAACAACCAAGTTTATTCTATTTAGGTCCACTTACTGACCTATGTAACTTTAAAGCCGTTTTATCGCCCTAAAATACGTAATATCTAAAGGCTTGCCCACACAAACGCAGGATGCGCAACGGTAACGATTCAAATCTAATCAAATCTTTTTTTATTCAAATAAGTAAATTTTTACAAGTGCTTCTAAATGGTCAAATGGATCTACCACTAGTTCGTAATGCTATTGTTCGATTACGCAACGAAATTGCTTCTGTAGTGATTTTTTTCCAAAATGGTAGTGTTAGCATTAGGTATTACTATTTGTCATTATAGCTCATGAAACGGGAAGTATAATATCTGTTAATTTGACTCATTTCATGTCATTCGATTTCATCTGCGGATACGGACGCCATATTGAAAATAGTTAGTATTAAAATACGACTGTTGTGACGATGGTAAATCAGTCTCCTGCCGGCAGACTCGGCGATTATTGAATACCTTTGTGTCTAGATCGCAATTTGATTAAGACCTTAACGGTAGCAATTGTGACCGGATCATATTATGCATATTGTCTTTAAGTTTAACCAACTTTTATCTAATTACATTAAATCTCTCTTGGAACCTCTACATGTTTAACCATTTACTCATGCAAGTTTCAAATGAGAGGACAAATATATTAAAAGTGTTTATTAATATTTAATAACTAGTTCTGGATTGTCGCTTACAGTAGCGGGCAAAGCTGTTAAGGGTGTCAGTTAAACCCATACCCCTAATCGGTTTCTACACGACCGAAGGTCCGACACTAAATCGCTTGGCGGCACGTCTTTCCGGTTGGGTGGTAACTAGCCACGGCTGAAGCCTCCCACCAGACCAGACCAGAGAAAATTCAGAAATTTAAATTCAGAAACTGACCCTGCCGGGAATCGAACTCGGGACCTCCCGTCGAGGGAGGTCGTTAAAGAAAATTCGTAGGTACTTTGTCTGTTCATGCCTTAACAGTTATTAGATAATATAAGAGCTCTAACATGCATATTCTGATAACGTATCAGAACAAATCCCGAAATAAGTTTTTCTTTCATTTATTCTACTTATGTAGGTTTTTAGTGTTAATCATATACTTCGCGCCACATCACTACTCATATTATAAATGCAAAAGTGTGTTTGTTAGGTTGTCTTTTAATCACGCTGCAACCAAGCAACGTATTGACTAGATTTTTGGTAAAACCCTGGAGAATGAGATGGGTTTCTTTTAACCCTTTTTAGTATAGAGTTCCCACGGACCTCTTTAAAAACATAAACCTACGTGAACAATGTCAATTTAATGTACTCGTACTAATAGCTAATGCCCGCGACTTCGTCCGCGCGGATCGAGGTTCTTTAGTTCCCGCAGGAACTAAGTACTTAATTTACTGGGATAATAAGTAGCCCGTGTGTCATTACAAATTAGTCTGACTCTGCCAAATTCGTCAAGATCTATACAGATAGAAAACAAACATACAGACGGTCAGGTAGGCACAGTTTCGCATTTTTTTACATTAGATACCAGCAAATTATTGTGTTCTTAATATTATAAATATTTACTTATAGGAAAAGGTGACTGACTGATCTATCAACGCACAGCTCAAACCACTAGACGGATCGGGCTTAAATTCGGCATAAAGCTATTTTGACGTAGGCATCCGCTAGGAAAGGATTTTTGATAAATTCAACCCCTAAGGGGTAAAATAGGGCTTTGAAATATGTATGAAAATATAACCTAATGTGAGCGGAGCCGCGTGCAAAAGCTAGTTTACTTATATAGTCATATTTTTAAGTATTTAACACAATAATTATTATAAAACAAAAGATGAGCAATGTTTTCCGCTGTTCTGCACAATATAGGGTATGTTCTGATATGCACTGCTAGCATTGTTCAGTGCTCTTACTGGGGAGAAATTCGTTCCGTTATGGACTAACAGTATCCTAGGGAAATATATTACGTCATAAATCGTCGCCATTTTTATACTGTGAGTACTGGCGTTTTCGAGGTAAGGTGCTTTCAGTGCTGACTGCGTTCCGTTTTAAACAGTAACGAGTATTAGTTTAGCTAACTTTAAGGAACGGCTTCGCAGTAAACTAAATTGACGTACACCTTACAGTGCTCGCAGTGAATACCGGAACATACCCATAATCACCGGACCGAGTTTCCACATTACGCAAATTGCTATATACATATAAATGTACAATAATGCAACTCAAATGTATGTATAACTCGCAGGCCAAAAATCTAGTCAAAACAATCTTACTAAAATTATAAATGCGCAACTGTTGGTTTGTCCTTCAATCACGCCGCCACAGATCAACGGATCGACGTGAGTTTTTTGCATGGGTATAGTTAGCAATGATTGTTGGATACATATTTCATTAATGAAGTTAAATACATGGGAGTTAGTAGATAGTTAGACGAAATAAAAGGGTTAATCCCTGCATGTATGGAAATATCACAAAATATAAGGCAAGGCTAGTTGTTAAAGGATTAATCAACCTGGAGAGTGACATAGGTCACTTTTTATCCCGGAAAAATTAACGAGTTCCCGTGTGAATTAAAAAACTAATTCCACGCAGACGAAGTCGCGGGCATCAGCTAGTAATTGTATAAAAGAAGCGAAATTGTCTACGCCCAAAAACCTCCAACAGATTTTTGAGTTGATTTTGAGAAAAGTCGGCTAGAATCTAATTTAAATGGAATGAGGTAAGGCTGCTTACAATCTGCTAATAAAATTAGAGAAATTTCGTATTAGGTAAGTACCTAGATAAATAAGTTTAAAAAAATGTTGTCTCAATCTAAAACAACTTTTACAAGAGCTGTTTTGCTAGATGGTTTTTTACCAAAATGTAACTAAAGTCAAAGGCTTTACTCGTAATTCAGCACTGTAAACTTGCGTCAGTAAGTATTTAGTTATAATAATTATGAAGTAAAAACTATAATGTAAAATTATAATGGCCACTTCCTATCAAAAATATTGGCCAATTAAAGTAAGCACATGAGATCAAAATTATGACCAAGTTTTTTGCTAGGATTTTCTTGGCGTTCGTCCGCTGATAAAACTTCTATTTATTTGCTAGAAAATGGGAATCATTAATTTTGCATTGACCGTACAAAGTTACTTTGAACTTTTGATAAACCATTGTGCTAATTAAATTGCGTACTTAACAAAGGCTACAACCTCTGGTTACAACATTACAATTTTATTGGGTCAGTGTCGCTATCGGCCACTAATTTTATTTATCAACGACAGCTGTATTATCAACTATCTAGGCCCCCTATTCTCTAATTCAATGGTTATCAAGAAATTAAAGGCACTGACATAAATTTTTGGAACGAAGTTCCTTATTTACGATAGGGGGCTAGACGGAAAAAATTAAGACCTAAAGTTGTAACGACACTTAGTCACATCGAGAAAATTCGTTTGCGCAGAAAAGAATACTAGAAAGCGCAGGTTTGGCAGCACTGCTTCGTGCTCTCATTATTTTTTTCCTACGAAACGAAACGAAAAGGAAGGAAAGGAAAATGCGTGCAATATGAAATATCTGTGAAGAAACTAAATACCTACTCGCAATGATCAGCAATGATAAGCTCTAAATTCTTATACTACTACTACTACTACTTCTACTCTCTACTTCTACTTATCTTCTTCTTCTCTCTTCCCAATAAAAAAGTGCTTTTTGCCAACTAATTGAATTGTAACTTTAACATTTTACTTTAACTGTATTTGGCTGTAACTTTAACAATTTACTCTTAATTTCAGAAAAAGAACATCCCGATGACGAAGATGATCCAGATTGGCTGGTGCCTGCCATTCCCGAGAATACTCCCCACGTACCCTACAAGCCTGTAAAACGGCCGACGGAGGAGATTCTTCAAAGATCCCTGGATTATTACGAACTGATGGCCAAAAGAAGAACAGTGAGGAGTTTTAGCAAGGAGCCTATTCCTCAAGAAGTGCTGGATAATATTGTGAAAACTGCAGGTACCTAATGAGAATCCCTTTAATTTATAAAATGTCGGCTGAAAACTGCTTTTCTTATAAAATTTGTTTGTTCGTGCACTAATTAGTCGAAACATCATAATTATGCTGTTAGATAAAATAATCAGGGTTATGTACTACACAAACTTTGATACAAATCGGGTCAGTAAGCCTTAAGAGATAACTGCCAAACTATGATAGCTAGAAGATATTAATGAAACTCATACCCTTGCTATAGTATCATAAATTTTATTTATACCATTAGATGTGATTTTTTCAAATTACTCGTGTAAAACAGGCAGAGCTCTTGGTCTCTTGCATCGTGCCATTCTCCGTTAGGCACAATTTTCTCCTCCTCAATTATCTCCCTGACCACTATATTCTGAGGGTATAGACCTTTACTAATGTTCTTGACGAAACTGTTGA
This sequence comes from Erebia epiphron, assembly GCA_963932025.1. Lineage (NCBI taxonomy): Eukaryota > Metazoa > Arthropoda > Insecta > Lepidoptera > Nymphalidae > Erebia > Erebia epiphron. The sequence continues at coordinate 40,624,946 of OZ009945.1, forward strand.
CTCTTTCAACACTTTCCACCATATGGCACTTGTTGCCATTACTATTAACACATCCACTAAATTGCAAAACTCTAGGACTATCGATCGACAAGACAGGAAAGTACCCTTTAGAAGACTTTCTTGCTAAATAATTCAAAGAGTACATCCATCTATTGTCATTGTAACGGCAAAAATGCTCTGCTAAGGGCTTCATAGTGTCCCAAACGGGTCTATTGATGACGACTCCTAAATCAGAAGGTCCCAACGGCTTTAACGTAACAGTAGCACGTTGTTGATTATAGAACGAAATATTACGATTGTTTCCACCTAAAGTTATTATATCACAATTGGGATAGCTCGTTGACACTAATCGCTCCAAAACTTTAAGAATAAAAATAAAATCTTGAGTAACATATTGATCTTCTTCAAGAAATAGAACAGATGCATTGTAATGTTTAACGAAGCGTATCTCGTTAAATACAAAGTCAGCTTTCCACCACCAGTGATGTTTTGCTTGGACGACCAAGGGATTTCTGTTTCCACTCCTGCAGCGTATCAGGTCATCGCAAATTTTGTGATCATTCCCTGGGAATACCATTGGGTGTAATTGCACGCTATATGGATAAAATATTTGCATTATTTTCGCGAATGTAACATTTCTGACTAGTGAATTAATGTCCTCGTCGCAATAACTATGCGAAAATATAAGTAGAGTCTTAGATATACCGGTTGCGTTTTGTAAAGACTCTATGAGTTGTTCTAAGTAATATTTCTTATCGTGCACCTGTATGACTATAATGAGAGTTATTTCAGGGCCTAAATCTAGGTTTTGAACTCTCTGCTTCTTATTTATTTTCTTGATTTGTTTCTTCAAGCTTAGTATCGCTTTTACCATGTCTCGGCTAAGGCTCTCTTTTGTATGCTCCATAATATTTTCGGATTCACCACTGTCGGTCGGTACAAAAAGTATTGGCTCAGAATATGTGTAAAAATTCAAATAAATATAAATCAACACTGCTGCTGTTAAAGAATATAAAAACGATTTCTTTAACGTATTACTTGTGAAGTTTAACATTATAAAATGTAAATATTAATAACATTGAATAAATTAAAATAAATGTAAACAGAACTTTTGACTAAAACATGACACTTCCATCGTTAGTGATTAGGTACATACTCTTTGGATCCCTAGCCGTATTATGTAAAATTATTTGAAAAGTTATAATTCACAGGTATAATTTGCGTTGCTGCGACAGTGGGTTTTGCCAAAATGTGAAAAGGAACCATAGACTGTGTTATAATATAACCAAAGATAGGAAACTTTTTGCAACCGCTATATACAATCATTTTCACTTAATAAGGGGACATATCTACGTATAAATTCTGCACCTTACCTACGACTGAACTTGTTCATACCTTAATTGCATAACTATCAAAATATAGTACCTATAACTTATATGAGCAGATGGCCAAAATTTGAACTAATTTTTATGCCTGTTTAGTTTTTATTTTATTTTTAATATAGGTATACATACACCTACTAGCGACGCTCTCACCGTGTGTGTGGCAATAGATATAAGTTTGTGGGACTCAAGTTAATACCAAGCGCAAATTGGCCACATTGGTGGTTAGTCTAATTTGACCAATGGGAATTTTCGTTCCCGTTGGTCAGATTAATATGACATTTGGTGATTTATCAGGAATTCATAGAAAAAAGTACAATTGCAATAAAATACCTAGTTCTGAAATTTTATTAGTCGCAACTCGATTGCAAGCCGCAAGCTTAACTATGTGTCCAAAATCGTTCAAATATAACTGAAATACAATACATATACATGATTCGTCCAAGTACAAAACCGTTTAATATTGTAATACTGTTATGATCTTAAAAACGCGCAGGCGATGCCAAGGGCGATGCCTTGTGTAATAAAACCTCAGAATATAATTTTTACGATCTTTTGTTTTAGAGTAAACATTAAATTTAAAGTACTTACCATTTCATAATATTTTTATATCGGAAACCTTGCAGCTGTTATCAAATCCGTATTAACTACGTATATTAAAATTCATACTACTAATATAAATGCGTAAGTGTGTCTGTCTGTCTGCTACGCTCCATCTTTCCAACCAATTATGATGAAATTTGATACAGATCCTATAGGTTGTATCCCAGGGACGGACATATTATGCTACTTAAATTAACTAAGCGGTTCCCGCGGGATTTAAAAAAACTTATGTAATTCACGCGGACGAAGTCGAGGGCATCCCCTATTTTAGCAAGTTATAACTAGACTAGAGGGTTTGCATTACTACTGTATATTTATACTCAACTAGTCGACGCCCACGATTTTGTCTGCAATCCGTATCAGGTATTTAAAAAATCCATGTGTTATTACATTTCCCGGCATAAAAAGTACAGGCAGACAGACAAAATTTGGAAGGTCGTAGCTATTACTAAATTCTTGATAAGTACGTACCTAACATGGTACCTATTGGTAGATATCACTCACAAAAAAGGAATCTGTTTATAATAGTCTTCTTTTGTTCTGTGGTACCTATGGTTATACTATACTATATTATTATAGTACCTATAACCATATTATAATATAGGTTATAGTTATACTATATATTTTTAAACTACTTATACCTCTTCTGCTCCATACTATATACTTATCTGTTTTTAAACACTTCGATAAAGAATCGCAGTAACAAAACAGCTTAATTTCACTTGTCGGCCATTGTGCGGCGGAAATAACGATACTCAATAACCACTCGAAAAATATTAAAATCGCACTTCAAAAATGTTTTAAGTAAGTACCTAAAAATAAACACTATTCTTTTTATTCACTCCAGGCACCGCCCCATCAGGAGCACACACAGAACCTTGGACTTTTGTAGTCGTCCAAGACTCCTACACAAAGGAAGCCATACGAAGCATAGTAGAAGAAGAGGAAGAACTGAACTACAAACGGAGAATGTCCAGACAGTGGGTGACAGACCTCAAGCCATTCGCTACTACGTACCAAAAACCCTACCTCTCTGATGCACCAGCCCTGATACTGGTATTCCGGCAGACGTACTCTTGGAGAGAAGATGGCAAAAAGAGGATGCATTATTACAATGAGATTAGCGTTGCGATTGCAGCTGGATTTCTTTTGGCTGCTATACATGTAAGCTGCTATCTTTATTTATTTTTATTCCACTACAAGCTAGCCCTTGACTGCGATCTCACCTGATGGCTAGTTACCACCCTACCGGCAAAAACGTACCGCCAAGCGATTAGCGTTCCAGTACGATGCCGCGTAGAAACTGATTAGGGGTATGGGTTTAATACAACAGGTTATCCTGCTACCATCTTAGACTGCATCATCACTTACCTACAATCAGGTGAGATCGCAACCAAGGGCTTACTTGTGTGAAATAAAATAAAAATCTATGTACCGATTTTCTCTGCAATACCGGTTTAAATAGTTAATCACTAAAGGGACCATAACCTATGACTTAAGCACTACTATCTTTATGTACTGTGCACGATCTGCAAATAACTATATAAAGCTGTACTATTATTACCTATTCTGTGATTTATCTACGCACTTGGAGCATACTATGCACCAGATTGTTTTAACTCAGATTTGCTGTGCTCCACTAATATTGCAATTATGAACTCTTACTATTGGCATTATGACAATTATAAAAATAATTGTAAAATTGGAATGCAAAATAAATGAATATGAATAATCTTCAGCTTGTTTAACTACTCATCTCTATTTTTCCAGTACTGCGGCCTGGTGTCTCTTACTTCCACGCCTCTGAACTGCAACGCTCGCCTCAGAGATCTCCTGTGCAGGCCACTAAACGAGCGTCTAGAACTACTGCTGCCAGTGGGCCGACCGCATGAAGAAACCACGGTGCCAGACATTAGCAGGAAAACTCTCGATCAGATCATGATAAACGCCTGAATCCGCCACTCTTAAGCTTTACTGATTTTTTGCTCATTCGTTTTTACATCTATATATATGTCACCGTAAGATCGTAATAACCGTTTGATTATAATATACCTCGCAAGATTGTGAACTGTCGAAAGATTGTGAACCGAACATACGGCTTACAATTTAACGCATTATTTTTCGGTAGATCATAATCCATCGAAGTGAAACTGTTATAAGTATCACAATCTGCCGCGCGTTAAATTGTCAGCTGTCCGAAGGCCGTCCCTGATTGGTCGGTGTTGATACATAGGCTCATTATCCGACATTGTAAATGTTATCAAATGAGATCACATAGGTTCACGCGCATAAAAAATATTAAAACACGCAAAATTTCTGTAATTTAAGGCTATGTTCAGTGACGAATACTAACTTATCTATCATTCAAACTGCACTTCTTTGGTTAATCATAGAGTCATTTTACTTCCACAACAATTTTATGTAACGAATTCTAAAGCTGTGAGTTATTTTCAACACGAAATCAATTTACAATCATCAAAACACTGTTTGTTTACATTCGACATCAAATGAATTATCAAACAAATATGGCGACGCATGGCATATGCCGTTCAACCAATCAGCGCGCTAGGTGCGTTCCGTCGCACGGTATTTCACAATTTGACGGTTTTACTTCGATGGATTATAATTTTTATTAATCTACCGAAAAATTATGCGTTAAATTGTAATCAGTATGTTCAGTTCACAATCTTTCGATAGTTCACAATCTTGCGAGGTATATTATAATCAAACGGTTTTTACGATCTTACGGTGACATATACATACAAATTAATGGCTGTTCGTTTGTCTCGCTAAAACTCGAGAACGGCTGGGCCGATTTAGCTGATTTTAGTTTTGTAATATTTTTTTCAATACAGTTGTCAAACATGGCGCACTTTCAGAGGCTGTAGTTATGATTCGAAAATTGAATCTTTCGCATAGGCATCTTACTTTTACACGGTCGTGACTTACTTTTACAAGCTCGACACTTACTTTTGCAGTTTAGTTTTAAATTTTCCAAGTCAATTAAAAAAGTTTATTAGCAAGGAGTTTTCATACATAGAATATAATCGGATAGACTTTTTACGAGGAAAAATGAATGAATCCGTACGTTTTAGCATTGTATTTCCAAAATTCTTTTAAATGGTTGTTGATTATATTTAATTACCAGTTTTAATTTAATTATTTTCAACATTTGACAAAAATCGAATAGGCTGTATACGCGTTGGTACGAACCCGTAGCCTAGTTTCGTTGAAAAAAAAATATGTCCAGGTGTAAATACGCGCCATTTGCTGTTTTTTTTTTATGTGATAAATTGATTATATTTTGAACTGTATTGAAAAATTCTTTAAAATGGTTGTTGATTATATTTAATTACCAGTTTTAATTTAATTATTTTCAACGTTTGACAAAAATCGAATAGGCTGTATACGCGTAGGTACGAACCCGTAGCCTAGTTTCGTTGAAAAAAAAAATATGTCCAGGTGTAAATACGCGCCATTTGCTGAAATTTTTTATTTTTTATGTGATAAATTGATTATAGTTTTGTACTATTTCCCACAACTGTATTGAAAAACGTCGTGTGATACACGGGTGTGAAGGTTATTGCAAACTCGTGACATTAAAAACCCTCACCTTCGGCTCGGGCTTATTAATGACAGCTCGTTTGCAATAACCTACTTTCCACCCTTGTATCACAATATACTATTGTAGTCCAGGGAAGGTATAAATGGTGAGAAAATATGGAAAAATTGCGAGGAAGATAGGGCAGGACAACGTCTGCCGTGCCCACTACTTATTATATAGATTAGAAAATACTATCCAATATTTTCTGTTTTAATCAAATACCTTCAATAATTAGGTATCCATAACGATTTTATAATTGCTAATGTGTGTTTTACTTTATATGTTTGATTTTGAAGATTTTTTACAGAGGTCGCCTTAACTAAAAACGAACGCACCTCCAATGTATAAGACCATTGATAGGTGCATTTCTAAAGTAAGCTTTTCACGAGACCTCCAATGTATTTTGTATCTACGCTGACATACAAAGTTGGTATACAGACACACGAATTAGACGTAGTCATTGATAGTCTCCGAGACCTCCTGTGCAAGCCACTCAACGAGCGTCTAGAACTGCTGCTGCCGTTGAGCCGACCGCATGAAGAAACTACAGTGCCAGAAATTAGCCTGTCCTGTAGACCGCTGTTCAAAAAGCTAAAATATAGTTATTGACTGTCCCTTGCTTATAAATATAATATATTATGAAACGTGTGTATTTATTAAAATGCATCCAGGAGAATTTACAGCTATTGGAGGTAAAATAGTTTTAATAGGTAAGTACTAAAATTCTACAACAATGTTTAATAGTAAATATATCCAAACATGTTAGACAGGGATTCCCAAAGATATCGGTTTCCCGGGGGTCGACATAAACGAAAACTGATTTTAACGACGAGGTCTAAAAATCGACCCCTATTAATTAACACAAGTTTTTATTTGAATCTTTCAAGATACTGTATAAGTTGTGTTACGTGTACCAACTTGTTATAAGAATGACTAATATTTTAATAGGAAGTACCATTGTTGTACTTTTAAAAAACTTTTCATCATCCATACCTAGTCGAAAAAGGCTTCAGTGTAGTTATACCCATTTTGACGAAACAAAGAAACAGTTTGAAAATCAACGAACGCGGAGATTTAAACGGCTACAACTCACCAATATTGAACCTAGATTTAGCTAGATTGGTAGAAAGTCACCAGGTTCAGCCTGGTGTACACTGTTTTTTTTATCTTTACTTTGCGATTTTAATGTTTTTTCCAAAAAATAATTACCTACTTAAGTATTTTTACGTAATTTGTATTAATAATTATTAATTACACTTGATATTTACTGAATTTTATGTCTATTTATTTTGTTATTTTTGTTGAGAAAATGATGTCAAGTTTACTCACTTACCAACCGCAAAGTTTTTAAATTGGTACGTATTTTGTATCAATAGGAAAAAACTACAGATAGGATTTATTTTAAAGTAATTTGGCTATGGGGGTCTGAAGTATCAGTTCCTTTTGGAGAAGGGTTCTCTTGCCCAAAATATATAGTTTGGGAATCCCTGGGTTAGTATATCCTACTGAATTGAAAATTTTTGAATAAGTTGCCAAATAAAAATAAAAATATCAACAGTTTAAATTGTTTTAAATCTAGGCTTAAGTTAATTACTCTCTCAAAGTATAGCGTAAAAAAGTTTTTAGAATAAGTTGATAAAATAGGAATACTTTTCTACTTTTAAAAACTTCTTTCAAACTAAAACAACTTTCAAATTTTATATTGTTACGTTACAATAGTCAATAAGTAAATTTAAGTCTGCAATCTCATCTCATCTCATCATCAATTATATTGCATTTCATAATACACCCTATTTACTTTAAGTTATGTGAATTTAAACAATTGCATGCCATTTTCTTATAGCTGGTTAGCGAACATTAACGGAAGCAAATAAATAAATCATTTATATTTGATTTGATTTAGCAGGAAAACTCTCGATCAGATCGATCGAACCAGTGATACATTCACTCGACGATTCGAAAATCACTTGTAATAAGTTTATTTGAATAAAAAAAATATGAGTTTGAGTTTGAGTTTGCGATCATGAGAAATGCCTGAATCTACCACTTTTAGCTTTACAGATTTTATGCTCATTATTTTATAAGGATTAGAATTAAACATGTTTAGTAGATCTTTTAATTTGTTTTAATCTTCAAACCAAATCTTAACAAACGTTATGACTGCGATATCGAACGAGAGCCGGATACACCACGACCTTCACCGATCTGTTAACCAGATGTAACTGTACACTTTTTATTTTTATTTAATAATAGATAAATACGCCTAAAATATCTGGCTCCTCTTGCCTATCAAAATCCTGAACAGGCTATTTTTAAATTAATTAATTAATATTAACATTGTCATAATATCTAATTGCCATCGCGTTTGTTATAAAATTACCTATACTTTGATATATAACTCAAGCGGTTAGACCAATAGTGTATTTTTAATGGAACAAAATTTATGACTGTAAAAAATACTATTTACTTTCTTGACCATATGAATAATACTAACGTAAAACGTTCATTTATTCCCATTAAAAATATAGGTTAATGGGATCCCAGCCCCCAACGTTAAGAAAGTACTAGGTATTAATAATGCGTGTGCTAATCATTTTGTATTTAAGAAGCTCTGATATCATATAAATATGGGTTATAATTCCTTAGCAAAGAAGAAAATATTCAAGTTAAAAATACTTCGTGAATATTCGTAAGTATAAGAGTCAGTCCGCGTCCGCCCGCCTTGCACGATGCGCCCGCGCTTTGGGCGGAAAATGAAAATAACCGACACTTGAGTTTAATTCAAGTATTTTAAGCACTAGAGATAAAGCCAGTTATTAAGCTTAAAAGTTATTGATTATTAAAAGGGGTTAGCGTTATTTAAAAAATTGCTATCGTAAAATCAAGTATCCATGTGAACCAGCGTTACGGTGAAATATGCGTTCTCAGTTATTTGTGTAATGCTAGTATGTGAACGTGTCTAGGAATAAATCGATGTCTACCGATATCAAGTGGATTTCATACGACCTTTCTTAGATATATACACCATTACAATATTAACGGTTAATATCAAAATATTTTAATGAATAAAATATGCAAGTGTGTGGTGTTTAAAAATGCATTCTTTTAAAATTGTTTCAATCATCGAGTGAGAGTGTATACGTGCGTTTATTTTCATCTAAATATAAGTAGGGGAACCGGCATCTGCAGCATTTATGATGACGTCTCACAAGGAATGCAATGTTACTGACTTGAGCCAAGTAGAGGACGATAAAACTAATAAACCTGTAAGAAAAGAGCTAAAAGAAATAACAGAGCTTCCACCAAGTGGCACGTCTCTACACAAGAGGCGAAGAGGAGAGCCACCGGCATCCTTATCAGTAAAGGCTCCTCCAGTCCAATCAGATGCAGAAGGTTCATCGCCATGCACCGCTGGTCTGACGCCAGAAGAATCTTGGGGTATAGATGGAGATACCACAGATCCTGAAACATTATGCGAGAGTATGATTCAAAGATTGAAAGATCGCGACGATCCCATTTCACAACGTGGAACAGACCTAGCCTCAAAAACCAAAGATACTTTAGAATCCTTAGACCAGTTAGAGAAGCTCTTGGAGCTTTTAGACCAATTTGTTACTCTGAAAGAGAATAATGATAAAATTTTAAGAAGATTAAAAGATGTGAACTATTTGAAGCGTCTCCATAATATGTATAAGAAGATCAATAAAGAAAATGAAAAGTTGAAAGATGAGACTAAAGAGTTGGAGCTTATTAATGAGGCATTAGATGCAGAATTGGAATGTGAATATGGGCAAGCTCTTTTTGACTCTATGATGTCAGGAGGAAGGAGTATGAAGAGAACTGGGTCTAGATGGAAGAGTCACTCCAGGTTTGGTGGATCGTTGTTGAGGAAACAGAGATCTAGATCGGCCGGTGGAGAGGACAGTGATACGTCACCAGGGACCCTCTTGAGAAGGAGGTCCGATGGTGTGTTCTGCAAAGAAGTTGAAAAGTCCAAAGTTTCCAACTGGACTAAAGTAAAAGCAGCTTTCAAGTAAGTAGACCTAATAAAAAAATGTAAAAAGTAAAAACCTCATCTACGTACGATTACATTCAGTGGAATGTTAATGTTTCATCTCATGTACAGTTACTTGTCATAAAGTAGATAATATGTCAAGTCGGGACTCTACCCACAGAATAGGTAATAGTACCGCCGTTAAGGCAGTAGATTCTAGGGATAAGTATCAGCAACAAAGTCAGAAGTTGCTCATTGTTTAAAAGACGACTGATCTCCCTAGCACACCGGTGAGCGCTGTGGTAATGGTGAGTGAAGAGGGGTTAGATCCCGTGCAGGGAAAATTTGATAATTTATTATTTTTGTTTTCTCGTCTGGTCTGGTGGGAGGCTTTGGCTCTGGCTACTTATACTCTACCGAAAAAGATGTGCCGCCAAGCTATTTTGCGTCCCGGTACGATTCCGTTTAGAAGCCGGTTAAGGGTTTAATATAGCCTTAGGTTAGTCCGCTATCATCTTAGACTGCATCATCGCTTACCAATAGGTAAGATCGCGGTCAAGGCCTTGCTTGAGCGAACGGAGCACTTTTCGATCACTGCCTAAATTCAGCCTTATGCTATTCGTCATACCGTTCAAATTAGTATACTGAAAACGAAACACGGTAGACGCGTGCCACGCTTGAGCATGCCTGTGTTTATCGCCACCGTAAATAAAGCTTAGTTTGATTTGTTATCAAAACGCCGTTTTTTTAAGTGTGTTGTGCTCAAATATCCACATAATTACGCATTTTATGTTTTTGAGTAGTGATACAAGAGAAACAAGAGAAGGAAGTAGATAGACAAGATAGGTATAGGTTTAAAGAAGTGGACCCCACATAATTCATACCAATATTATAAGTGGGAAAGCGCGTCTGACTGTCTGCCTTTATGCTACGCTGACCATCGCCATCTTTTCAACCGGTTTTGAGGAAATTTGGTTCTTACAGTTTTCATCCCGGGGAAAGACCCCGTAAAACTTAATCGCTTAAATTTTCATAAATTATTGTAACATATTTTTTTTAAGCTGACACCCATTAAAATTATATGGATAACGCTAGAACTATTTAAGAATTAATAAAAGAATCCATGAAATATTCATTATTGTACACCAAAACAGAAATAATCTCAAACAATAAAATTAAAATAAAGTCGGTACAATTGGCAGCCCTATAGCTTTGAATCGATCTCTACCAGGCAACTAAGTTTTCGTTTTTTTTTAGTATATTTTACGTAGGTATGTATTCTTATTGCAGATGGGAGAAAGCTCACAATTGGCCATCCGCGACCATCGGCGGAGCGGCGGCAGTGGCCGCGGGTGCCATGGCCACAGTGGCCCTAGTGGGATCCACGCCTAGCACGCCAGGGCCACTGAGCCAGACACCAGTGGCCTTGCCCAACCCTGAGCCCAGGGACTCCGCTAGCTTGACTCCAGGCAGTGCTATCTCACTGTCCCCCAACTCATCTTGTGAGGAACTGCGATTGGAGCCTGGTAAGTTGTTTTATGGAATTACCGTTTCAAGGCGAAAGTACACGTACGACAAAAGTTTTGTCTGGCGGATAAAAATTCCGCGCGCGCTCTCAAAAGCGCGCATCAAATGTCTAGCCCCCCTTGAGATGCACGGAGCGGCGCGGCACGTAATGGCAAATCTTATAATAATAATAATATCTTTATATGCCAGAAAGTTGCAGTTCAGTGGCAGTAATAAATTTGAATTAACAGAATATACAGGTAACAAGGAAAAAGGTGAACAACAAAAATTTGAAGCCGTAGCACCCGTACTAGGAGAACCTGTATTACGGGCACCGTAGCCTTCCATCGGATCCTTACAGCTGATATTATATTGCATATTTGTATGAGTTTGTATGAGGCCGCATCTAGTTTTGTCTGTGACACCGCTGGTAAATAAACTGTTTTTCTTTTCCTTTCTTTCTTTTATTTTTAGGGATGTGCCGAAGAAGTGGTATGCGCAGTGATGACCACGAAACTTGTTATCTCCAAGCACCAATTCAGGTAAACAATATCTATTACCAGCTGATGCCCGTGACTTCGTCCGCGTGGATTGAGGTTTTCGGGTCCCACGGGAAATCTTTACTATTCCGATATAAGAAGTAGCCTTATGTGTTATTTCAGACTATAATCTATCTCTGTGCCAAGTTTCATCCAGATCCGTTCTGCCGTTTCGGCGTGATTGAGTAACAAACATCCATCCATCCAAACTTTCGCATTTATAATAGGTATTAGTAAGTAGTATAAATCAAACTTAAAAGTATCTTCGCTAACCCAGGACGACAGCTCAACGTCTCCATCGCCGAACAAACTCCACAAAAGCCCCTGGGTGAAGATGCGCGACATCATCCAGACCCACCGAGAGTCAGTCAAGAAGAAGACCAGGCCGCCCAAAGGCTCCCCGGACATAATACCGACGAGGAGAAGATCCTTGAGCGATGGAGGTGATAGTGACGCTCCACCGGCGCTGACGTTGACCATTCCATCATCTGAGGAACTAGGTATAATACTAAACTACATAATCCCGCGACTTCGCGTGGAATTCGGTTAGAGTTAGGGCGCAAATAATATCGCACATCCCACACATACGGTACGACTCCCGGTGCGAGGCCGCCATTCAAGCACTTTGGGACCCCAACGCCTTTCGGTTCTACGAACCCATTGCCATTTAAGCTTGGCGACTCTTCGAGCTATGTCGGTTACTCTATTATTTTGGATGTAGAGATCTCAAATTCAGTAAATCTCTTCTAGAATCCGAAGGTTCACACCCAGTGCTTCGCAAGCAGCGCTCTCTGGAGCTCGGAGCGAGGCCGCCGCAACACCGGCAACCACGTGACTCCAAGTGGTCCAGGGTCAAGCGAGCATTCCTCACGTCTGCCTCTGCCTCTGTGCCTTCGAGCCCGAACCGCCACTCCGCCTTCTTTGCTGATGCAGGTACGATTATATTGTTAATCAGGTTTTGTCATGAAGGTTGAAATTCGGAAAGAAATTAAACATTAATAAATTGAAACTTGATTGAATTGGTACATTCAATTAATTATAGAAAAATTTGAATCATAGATTTTTTTTAAACATTTATAGGCAGTGTCACTCTTGCTGATGTACCCTTGATGATGATATAATCGATACCCCATATACATCCAAATCAAATTTCATCATTTCATTCACATAAATACATGTATTTACACTATAAAAATCGTGTAAAACTTTAACTAAAAAAATACTAACTGTTTATTGATTTTTTAAAGTTTTCTCTATATATTAACGGGAAAATGTATTATCCCAGAGTTGAGAAGTTGGCGGTCTTTCACCCTCGTGCCTCTGAGAGGGCGTAAAGCCTTCGGTCCTGCGCCTGATGTCTCTCCGGTCGTGTTGTATTTTCCATCCCACCGGCCTTTGAGAGTATAAATAGAGAGTGTACATGAACCTACCTGTGTTAGCGCACACACTTGTGCACTATAACTTATCTCCGGCGCAAATGGCTAATCTCTGTGGAGTTAGACTTTGGGTGCCGTGGTTGAAATTAGGTTGGAAGGACACTATTATTGGACTGAGCGATAGAACGAAGAGGTATTCATAGAAAGAATACACAATATGCAAAATCTCAAGCTTACACGTGTATGAAAATTATAATTAAACTCTCAGCACAAAATGATTTTGTTATAAAACATAGGATTCGCTCCTCAATACATTGTGTTAACACATAGGATTCGCTCTTCAATACATTGTGTTTCCAAGCCCTATGCATCGTTTGTAAACAATTGTAAACTACATTTGTATGTACAAATATTATCTAGCACGATATCTTTCAATAGATCTGCGAATTCAATACATCGGCGAAGCCAGCACAATGCTTCTATTAATCTAAAATTAAACTAATCTTGCGTTATTCTGGTCTAACTACACAGCATAGAAACGGTATAATGTTATTATTTTATTGCTATTATCGAAACCAAGGTTTATTTTTATCGGAGCTAAGCAGCTAAGACGAGTATATTGTCCTTACTAAGTAATATAAATAACGACGTTTGTTTAAGTGATCGAATGGGCCACGAAATTTAGGTAATATACAGGTAAGCAACCTTTTTACAAGCTTTTATTTATATTTGTGTGCTTGTTCAGATTAAATCTTGCAACTGAATCTGTCCCCAACCGATTGAGCCGAGCATGGTTAGCTAAGTGATGTCATTCTTTATCCAATATGGCGGACTCTCCAAGAAGGCGGAATAGTTATTTTTTATGCAGCCCCATGACATGGGTATTAATTATAAGTTTGCTGAGAAGAATACGAAAAATAAAATGACGTCACCCTAAATTCAATATGGCCGACGATAAAAGCTTGTCCAATGGACTTAAGACGGGGGCTTGTTAATCCCCCCTATGACTACTTTTTGCATCGGAAAATCAAAGCGTTCCCATTTAAGAAAACAAAAACGAAAACTATACAGATGAAGTCACGAGCATCATCTAGTCGATATTTTCCAGAGGAATCCATTTTTAAATTCCAAGATTAAATTCCACAAATCTTGTATAGCGCAAGAGTTTTCCGACATAACGAAAGCAACAGCATTTTACAGGTTCACTGAATAATACTCAAAAAATCGGAAACAGTCCTTGCCAAAATTTCACAGCTAGGGTGACCAATTCTCGCGTTATTCAAGGATTTTTATTTTTATCCATCACAAGTTAGCCCTTGACTGCGATCTCACCTGATGGTGAGTAATGGTGCAGTTTAAGATACGATGAGGATAAAATCCCTTGAGCAAATATATTTGGATCTTAAAATTAAGGAAGACCATGAAATGTAACGATTTGTTGCTATTAAAACAACCCGAAGAACATGTACCGAGAGAAATTATCCTACGTTACGTCATACTTTTTTTTATGGTGTCCTAAGAAAATGATAACAATAAAAAACATTTGTAAAAAAAATATTCAGGTGGGTAGGTACTGGTCATCAGGAAGTTAGTTAAAGAAGATAACAATATATGTCTCGAAAATGATTACATGGTTTTCTTTGATTGTAAGTTACAATATGTTTTTTCCAGAGATTTTATCCTTAATATAGGCTCTATCGAATGGTTCATTAAAATAGTGTAGGTTCGATTCTCGGCTCCAGGTAAACTTTAAAAAAAAGGTTTGGTGCAGTTATTGTTCTTTAAAAAAATATAGTAATAATATGGTAATAATGGTGAATGAATTTTCATGCGGCTTTATTATTTTAAAGGTAAACAATAACGCATAACACATTGGTGTGGTCACATTAATATTGTCACGGAACGTAAAGTGTTTCTTACAACTTGAATTTCGCTAAACATAACCCCATAAATCCCAAACACATTTAATTATTATGAAAACACGTGAACACTTTGATAAATTACGCGTCATTGGCTCTTTGTAAACGTTTTGTTGCAGTTTTAAAGCTCTTTTTCATTGGCCGACCCAATACCGATATTTTGGCGACGATATGCTCACCGAGATGGGCCGTACGTAGGGGCCCTTGCGTAAAGCATTACTGAAGCATCAAGCAATATTCACAGTTAAAGAATATGCTCACAAAAAACTAGAGGTCTATGAAATGTGCTACCGAAGGATGTTGCGAATTAGTTGGGTATAAAAATTAAGAAATGAAGTCCAACGACGCACCGGTAAAAAGAGAGACTTAATTTTGACCATTAAACGCAGAAAGGTCAGTTATTTGTGACATTTTCTCGGTATCGTCTTCTGCGGACCATGATGATGGGCTAAGTTGTGGGAAAGAGAAGCGTTAGTAGAGAAAGAAAATTGTGGCTTAGAATAATTCGGAAGTGGATCGGAATTATATGAGCCAACGTAGCACAAATTTTCTGTTTGGTGAAGGATAGGATATTATATGACAAGATGACGGCCAACCTTCAACAGTGGACAGGCACAAGAAGAGAAGAAGAAGAATAAACTCACCTAAGTCACGCTAAACCGCAGACAGACAGACAGACAGACGAACGTGACTAAACTATAAGTGCTGCTTTTTGATTGCAGTACCCTACAAAAATACGGCAGCTCTAAATACTCTTTAGTTGTATAGTAGTTTTGAGTAAAGTCACGAATCATCCGGCGTTGCAATCACGATTTCCGGTCGAGGGAGCCAAGATCGGTGAAAACCGGATACGGTGAATGGCAAACATTCTCTATTTACAATACGAGTAACATAAATAATTAACACATACTTAATAATATTTAATAGTTTTATTCATGTGCTACATTGAAAGTGCCAGTGTTTTGAGGAGTTATTTATAATTTTCGAGCATTTAACCAACGATTGACTACTAAATAATATTATATTACTTAGACTATTCAATATATTATAAGTACCTACCATTTGTCCGTCGTCCAAAGTATACTTTTTAGAACCCAAAAAGTCGTACTAAGTCAGATCCTTGCTAATCCAAGTAAGTAGGTATTTTCATTGAAATATAAGTTTTTTCATTGAAATATATTTTCTCTGGTCAGTCGTGGCTGGTTACCAGTCCACCCTACCAGCAAAGACGTATCGCCAAACGATAGCGTTCCGGTGCGATGCCGTGCAGAAACCCGGTACCGACTCGTAGTTCACACCAGATTATCACACCAGTGTGACAAACAGGATTCTTTTTCTCGTTTGTCACACCACTGATTTTTCCACACCATTTAATATTTCTAACTAGTGCTGTCCTAGTTATACTTACTACTTAGTTAAATTAAAAACCTTGAAATAACGATAGCGGTATAATGGGTTTAACAGTACTGCCGTATCCCTAGCAAGTTAGCCCGCTAACATCAGCTGAGATCGCAGTCAAGGGCTAGCTTGTAGTGGAATAAAAAAACCGGGCAAGTGCGAGTCGGACTCGCGCACGAAGGGTTCCGTACCATTATCTATATATATAAAATTCAAAGTCCTGACTGACTGACTGACTGACTTATATATCAACGCACAGCCTAAACCGCTAGGGTTAGAGACTTGAAATTTTGACAGTAGCTTCCTTTTGTAACGTAGGCGCTCACTAAGGAAGGATTTTTGAAAATTCTACCCCTAAAGGGGTGAAATAGGGGATGAAAGTTTATATGAAAGTCCTTCATTTCTCAAGATATTTCTCAAGTTGTATCAACGAAACTTGGTATTTTGGCTTTAAGTAATAAATAAAGAAGTACATGTGGCATAGTTTTACAAAATTCCACCCCTAAAGGGGTAAAATAGGGATTGAAAGTTTGTATGAAAGTCCTTGATTTCTCAAGTTATAGCCATGAAACTTAGCATTTGGGCTTTCAGTTAGATATGCAGACGTACGTGTTTCACCATTTTTGAAAATTCGACCCCCAAGGGGTGAAATAGGGGATGAATGTCCTTCATTTATCAACATATTTTTCAAGTTATAACAACGATACTTGGTACTTTGGCTTTCGGTATAATATAAAGAAGTACGTGTGTAACAGTTTTTCAAAATTCTACCCCCAAACGGGTAAAATGGGGGTTGTAAGTTGGTGTAAAAGGCCAGCGTTTTTCAAGTTAACTAGCCGTGAAACTTGATATTTGGGCTACCGGTTTAAATTATGAAATACATAATTCACACTTTTTATAAATTCTATCCCAAAGGACGTTAAATAGTCCTTCAATCAAGCCGCAACAGAGCAACGGATCGACGGGTTTTTTTTCATGGGTTCTTTTTATCACGGAAAATTAGGAATGCCTATGGGAATTAAAAAAAATTATGCCACGCGAACGAAGTCGCGGGCGTCCGCTAGTTAATAAATAATTACCTTTGTTAATGAACCGCAAGACTAACTTTGTTTGTAGAGGTTTATTGTTAATATCAAAAAAACTATGCCAGTTAGAGCATTGGCTATAGTTTTCCTGTAAAATATACGTAAATTCCTATTGACCATAATTATTTCAAATTTTTCGATTGGTAAACTCCGGAGATAAGGGGGGGGGGGGGGGGGGGACGGTATTTTTTTAGACATTTTCCCCGATAAATCAAAAACTATCATAACTAAAAATAATTAAAAATCTGTTTTAGAATGTACAAAGTAAACCCTTTCATATGATATCCCACACAGTACAGTTATCTCACTTTTAAATTTCAACCCTCAGATTTTCCCCCCTTTTTAAACTTTTTAAATAACAACAAAAATAATTTCCATTTTTTTTTAATTCCAGTGTCTTTGGGCCACTAATATACACAACTGTTCCAAATTTCATGTCGATAGCTTCGGTAGTTACTGAAATAATCGAGTGTGACGGACGGACAGACGGACAGACAGACGGAGAAAGTCGCACCATAAGGGTTCCATTTTACCATTTTGGTACGGAACCCTAAAAAAACATAATATATTAATTGCTAAGAACACCTGCCAACTGCCCCTTCCTGAAAAGTGAAAACTTTATGTCAAAGCAGTTTTTAAACTTATTTATAGTTTCGTATACTTATATATACTTCGCTTACGAAGTTAACGAGTATATCATATTTTTCTCATTTATTATGTTTTGGTTAACCTTCAAAGGAACTTGAAAAAAATTCTAAGGCGCCCAATTTTTTGGATATAGACTTGAGTTATTAGCCGTCATATCGATTGGGTTCGGGTAAAATGTAGCCTATGTCACCCGGACCATAATAACGAATCGATAGACACCTCATTCATCAAAATCCGCTCAGTACTACGGCACTACGGTGGAACATAGATACAAACATACTCGTACATAGATACATACATAGACTGCTAAAATCATAACCCTTTCTTTCTGGCTCTGCCGTTGCTGGGTTAAATGAAATGTTCGAACAGTTACAGAAATTAGCAATTCGTAATATCACACGATAGCCGTCATAAAACTATCAAAGGTGAATGCCCTTCCCGCCTTGCAGCCTATATAATTCATCTCTGACTCTGGCATCTGGACACTTGCCAACTCTCTGTGCCGGACACGTTTGCGGGATCTTTCTGGGTTTTTGGGTTTCTGGAAAGCCATATGGGCAACGTAAGCCGAGCTTAGAAGCGGAATGCAGACGTATTCCCATTCAGACCCTTCTTTTTTTGAAGTGAAACTTCTTTAGAATCGTTGTGATTTGAGAATTCAATGAAACGAAAAAATGAAATGAAAATTGATTGAGAAATTGGTTTATGTAGGATTTATAAAACCCCTTCGGTGGCCACCCTCAGCGGATATCGGGAGGCTCCGAAATCTCTTAAGAACGCATCGATGGAGGCACCGACGTGCCTCCCTTTTCAGACCCTACCTTTAAATTTTAACGAATTTATCTTTACTTAAGGCGGATTTTAATAAAAACATCTCCTTAACCCCCGAGGTAAGAAGAGGGGTCAAGTTTAACGTGTGTATCTGTGTGTCTATCAGTGGCATCGCAGCTCTCAAACGGATGAACCGATTTTGATTTCGTTTTTGTTTGAAAAGTTCTTGATCGAGAGTGTTCTTAGCGCCTTCAGCTGAGAAAATATTGTCATTTTTTATAATTTTATTACAGTCCTTCACACACGAGGATAGTTTCTAAACTTACTTAAATACATATCAAATATTCGCGGAACCGGCAGGATTTGAACCTGCGTCTCTCTGGGAATCGCGCCCTGACGCAGGTTCAAATCCTGCCGGTTCCGGTTCCTATTTTTGATATGTATTTAAGTAAGTTTAGAAATATTGTCATATTTTCAGATGGTAGGTATCATTATTATCAGGCGCAATAATAATAGGCAGGCAGGGCATGCTCCAATTTTCAACATTCAAAAGTGTTATGTAAACAGTAAATGTACGTAATAGTCACGGATGAACCAAGCTTTGTAAACATACCGTTTCGTAAGATGACCTCTTTTTATTGAACCCGAGTTAGCGAATAGAGCTGCGATTAACCCCACTGTAACTGAGGATTGACGCACGGATGTACGACATAATAATATATATTTTAACGACCATACGCATTGTTCAGCGTGTGGGTGGGTGGTCTTCTAAGTAGGACCAAATTGGCTTCCCAGGTGCGATCCCCGGCAAGCCAATTTGGATTATTTTTTAAAGCCTAGCCAGACTTGCTGGCAGCCCTGGAGTGGAATATGTCTATTCCACTCTTGATTGAAGATACCAATATTATAAGCGGAGGGAGAAACGGAAGTCAGAAGGGTGTTCCATATCCTAGCGGTTCCAATTATTAGAAACGAGAAAGCAAATCGCTTCGTACGCGACCGCGGGATTTCAGCTATATACAGATGCAGAACCTGACGGTGCCTTGCGGTACCATAGTAGAAAGGGAGTGGGAATTTAAAGATTTCAAATTGTCTCTGGTGTGGTGGGACGCTTTGGCTATAGCTAGTAATCCAACCGGCAAAGACGTGCCACCAAGCGATGTAGCATCGATTTAATTAAGTCAATGAGCATTAGGGTACAATGCCGTGCATGAATTTAAAATAACTGCCATACTCTTAATAGCTTAAAGTGCAGGCGACATCACAATCAATGGCTAACTTTATGTAGAATAAAGAAAGATACAACCTTTTTCATTTTTTCTTGGAATTGACATGCTATTCATCCCATAAATCGGCCTTTAAAGAAAATCACAGCTATATTATTATTTCTAAAGAATTTATTCAACGCCTTTATTTAAATCAATTGGAATAGCATTAATATTTACATTCCCAGCGTCAAGATCGTTTTGAAGTTTCATCAGTTTATCTTTAAACGTATTATCTAAACTATTGCCGTCCTTCCCTTGCATCATTCTCTGTAAAATATCTTTAATTTCTTTTACATTTGTCAAATTTCTACTATTTTTTATACTGGCTTCGTTTGGTATATCAAGAACTGTAGCATTATTTTCATTTAAATATTTTTCAATATTTTCGAAGTTTTCATTTCCAAAGGCACACTTTTTTACTGTTTTTATTAACTCTACAGCTTCGTCTTCTATGGTTTTTATGACTTCAATGAGACATGCTTCGTGCATAGCGCCGTGTGCCATTAGTTTTGTCAAATCAACAACACCGTTTATTAATTTGCCTGATATTTCCATCATCACTGATTTTATTAGCGGGGACTGTTAAATAAAAAAAACTTTATTAATAATATGAAGCCCTGGCAGGATTAATGTGTTAGAAGGTATCAAAAAGAAGACCTTTCTCACCTATCTTTTCAACTCATATGGAACCTGTAAATACGACTCTATACCTACTCATGATTTAACTCGAGATTACCAAATATTTTTGCCGATTTAGAAACCCGTTTAGTAATTTCTTGAGCAAATATGAAAGCAATATTAGAGGTACTTGAGCTTTGTTGATAAAACAAAATATGGTACTTGCAATCACTTTAATAGATGACCTTCCTGAATTCATACAAACTAAAACTGAATAATATTATTTTATAGATAATTTATTTTTGAATCTGTTTTTCAAACCGTTACTATATCAATAAATACTTGGTACGATCCGAGGAGAATAGCAAAGAAGAAAAATAATGATTACGCCCAAAACTATTTACTCTAGTTTAAATAAATAATAACAGTTCACACATGATTCTTTGATTAGACAAATTGATTAGTTTAAGTACCTCATCGAATCAATCATTTTAATATAATAAATATTATAAATGCGAAAGTTTGGATGGATGTCTGGATGGATGTATGGATGTATGGATGTTTGTTACTCAATCACGCGCCAACGGCTGAACGGATTAGGCTGAAATTTGGCACAGGGATAGATTATAGTCTGGAATAGCACATAGGCTACTTTTTATCCCGGAAAAATAAGGAGTTCGGAGTTCCCGCGGGAACCAAAATACCTCAAATGGATGTTTGTTACTCAATCACGCCAGAACGGCTGAACGGATTAGGCTGAAATTTGGCACAGGGATAGATTATAGTCTGGAATAGCACATAGGCTACTTTTTATCCCGGAAAAATAAGGAGTTCGGAGTTCCCGCGGGAACCAAAATACCTCAAATGGATGTTTGTTACTCAATCACGCCAGAACGGCTGAACGGATCTGGATGAAATTTGGCACAGAGATAGATTATAGTCTGGAATAGCACATAGGCTACTTTTTATCCCGGATAATTGAAGAGTTCCCGCGGGAATCAAACAAATGTATCTGTTCAACTGATTTTGATAAAATTTGGTACAGGGATAGGTTGTATCCCGGGGAAGGACGTAGGCTACTTTTTATCCCGGAAAATTAAGGAGTTCCCGCGGGAACCAAAAAACCTCAAACCACGCGGACGTAGTCGCGGGCATCAGCTAGTAAAACAATAAACGGTATGGATCAGGCGCTTTTTACGTTTTTAAAAGTGGGTTCAGGGGTCATAGCCATTTAAATAAAACCGTATTGTTTCATTAAGAAGTCATGTTTTTAATATTATTATAAACGTCAAGAAATCAAACTGTCATTTTGAGTAATAATGCTCAATGCTTTATGTGTTGGCAGTATGACCCCTGTACGCTTAGTCTAAGTTTTTTCATTGTAAATTTGATTGATCGTATTGAGCGTTCGATCAAAATATTAGCGCCAACGTAAAATGAACCTTAACTTCAAATTAATTAATGAACCATAACTGAAAATTTCACAGCATATCAGTATTACTATTTAATACCTGATTTGCGTTTAAATCCCAATTATTTCTCGCCTAACAACGAGAGGATATGAGTAATTTAGTTCGCGAGAAGTTTTCAAACAAATTTATTTAGGTTACTTAGTTTTTATATCATGCAACGTGTTCTGGTTATCGTCAGAGTTTATGGAAAATGTTTCACTCGCGGTGTTTAGCGCTTTTCCGTTAAATTGTAAGCGTTTTGGAGTAAAGCGTAATTCGATGGATCATATTGTGTAAGGAAAACGCGTACACGTGTTTAACTTCTAAATATAAATAAAAACCGGCCAAGTGCGAGTCGGACTCGCGCACCGAGGGTTCCGTACTCAAGAAGTAGGTATAATTACCTTTGTTAATGAACCGCAAAACTAACTTTGTTTGTAGAGGTTTACTGTTAATATCAAAAAATTACGTTTGTTGTATGGGAGCCCCCCTTTAATATTTACTTTATTGATATTTAATTATTTATTTTGAAAGGTAATATACAAGTTAATATTCTGTGAAAATTTGAACCGTCTACCTGTTACCGTTTTTAATATTGAGCAAAAAAATACGAAAAAAACACGTTTATTGTATGGGGACCCCCCTTAATATATATATTTTTTTAATTTTTAGTATTTGTTGTTATAGCGGCAAAGGAAATACATCATTTGTGAAAATTTCAGCTTTCAAGCTATCACGGTCTATGAGATACAGCCTGGAGACAGACAGACAGACAGACACACAGACAGACAGACAGACAGACAGACAGACAGACAGACAGCGGAGTCTTAGTAATAGGGTCCCGTTTTTACCCTTTGGGTACGGAACCCTAAAAAGGAAAAGGTGACTGACTGACTGATTTATCAAAGTACAGCCCAACCCACTTGACGGATCGGGCTAAAATTTGGTAAACAGCAATTATGACGTAAGTATCCGCTAAGAAAGGTTTTTTTAAAATTCAATCCCTAACGTGGGAAAATAGAGTTTATGTCAAAAATGAATTATTTCTTACTGATTATATTAAATAGAGGGTCTTTCAAAAGATTTCAAAGATTCATCATCGCTATTGACAAGTTTTGACTCTACCAGAATTCAGTCAGTCCTGTTACGTCACCAGCGTTTCCATATGGCATATTATTTTGTAAATACGCGAAAGTCTCATGACGTATTATGTATGTATACCCTCCACTATTAAGACGAAAATAATCAAAAATACGCAAACCAATAAGTGAGATCTCACCTTCGAGATGACGCATTTGACGACCTTCTTCAAAGAGTCGTGGTCGTGCCCGCAGACTTTTAGCAGCCCATAAATCTCTTTCTTTTGTTCGTACAGCTGGAAAATAACGTTTTATTGGTATAAGTGACATTTTGCAAAACCATTGAATTCCAACCAGTGTGTTTTGTGCTGGTTCTTCTCGGTAAGAATGGCATTGTGAACCAGTGGTAGGATTAACTTGATGATCTAAAAGTTTTTTTTTTTTTAATCCTGAATTAACTTTTTTTGTACCTAATTGAGTTTATTCGGATCAAAGTAATATATTCAATTCAAATACTACTAGCCAAATCCTTCTATTCTGAGAAGAGCCTCAGTAGTGATCCGGCAACGGGTTGAAGATAATGATAACGATTATGAGTGTATAAATATTAAATTGAATCCTACTGGTTTAACACCATTTTTAATCATGTTCTTCAGTGAGACAACTTTGTGCACAGCTTTCGCTGGGTCTTGCCCTATAAGGGCGTAACCGCACACCACCATCTGGTGTAGAGCCTTCTCTGCTAACGCTGAGGTCTCGTTCTGCCTTTGTGTCAGGCATATCTCCACCTGCAAAGGAATATTGGGTTTAATAGCGACCCGAGTACATTTTAATTTATATTTCGGGATTAGGTAGGCCACAAATCACCACTTTCACCATCAACACAAAACAAGGTTTGATCATAAGTGCCTCCGATTGTGTAAGGAAATCGTAATCGTAGATAATCGTTTGTCAAACGTATAATTCGACCTATATAAAGAGTTCATAGATGCCTGCACGTCAAAAAGCATGTATGAACTCCATAAACAGTCCATTAACAATACTTTTTAAGCTATCAAATAATTACGATTTGCTTAGACAATTGGGCCTCTGATTTACATGCTATATCGGCAATCTTCACAAGGAATCTATAGGTATACTTAGCGCCAATCAAATAATCGTCTATGAGCAGCTAAGGTGCGAGTGCTTGTTTGCGCAGCTCTCACACAACCTGGCAAAGTCAACGTACATAGGTACGTTTGCGACGC
This sequence comes from Erebia epiphron, assembly GCA_963932025.1. Classification (NCBI taxonomy): domain Eukaryota; kingdom Metazoa; phylum Arthropoda; class Insecta; order Lepidoptera; family Nymphalidae; genus Erebia; species Erebia epiphron. Next base: position 40,649,434 of record OZ009945.1, read on the forward strand.
ATCTTGCGGTCAACTTCAGACGCGACTAAATGATTGACGCCAGCTATACATTTCATCAAATCTACTCTAATACTAAGTTATTAATGAAAAGAAAAAGGCCAGTAAAAAATACGAAAAACTATATTAACCTAACCTCATTTTCGCCAAGGCTCTTCATCGTGTCCAGAGTTCCCTGTAAGTCGAGCAATTTGTCATGAATGTGCTGAGTCCCATTCTGTAGCAGCAACTTAATCTTTATGAGCACCATGTCCACTGATCTATAATACAAAGGTTCTATTTTACATAAAGCCTCATTAAATAAAATTCGTACGGCTATTTACAGCTGAATCTACCTATTAAAGTATATCTATCCCTTCCAGCTCCCACTCCCCCCAAACTACCTATGCTTATATAAAATGCCGGCCTAATCGTTTCGAGTTCGATTCCCGCGGGAACTCTTTATTTTCTGGGATATTGGTATGTCCTTCCCGAAACACAATCTATACCTGGGGGCATACTACCAACGGTTAAAACCGTTTTGTTTTAATATTGTTGACGTTCGTATTTTAGAATTATAATCCTTATTTTAGGGACGTCAAAGTATACGTTACATAAAGTATCATTTTGAAGTACCTAAGACTGCTTTGAGCAATGAAAGTAACCCCTTGTACCAAATTTTATCATAATCGGTTGTGAAAGCGTAGCAGACAGACACACACTCGCATTTATAATATGAGTATGGATTTTTTTACAAACCATGAAAGTTGCTAACCTTTCCAGGTCTACCTGGAACTTCCTCTCAACACTCTGCAGCAGGTCTTCCCCCAACTTGTGAGTTATCTCGTCTTCCAGCACCTTGTCCACATCGTCCTTCTGCATTTCTTGGCCATCTACCCACTTCATAATTTAACCAAATAATATATTTAATTATTACAATCTAAGTAAAGCTTAACTTGTGTAGAAACTATACAGTAGTGCTTTATACGGGCTAATTTAAACTAATATTATAAATGCGAAAGTTTGGATTGATGGTTGGATGAATGGATGCATGTCTGTTACTCGAGTCTTTGTTACCATTCCACGTCCACCACGTTGCTATTTCACGGCCCATCTGCTTGACCTATTTTGACGAAATTTGGAGTAGAAATATGTTGCATCCCGGGGGATGAAAATAGGCTATTTATTTCTGAAACTAAAAAGTGCAAGGGGAAAAATCCGGTCTAGTGCGACCACTAGGTAAAAAATATTTTAGTACTTACATATCAAGAAAGATGTCATAATAACACGTAATTAGCTGTGATATAACTGGCTTACATGTGGCGCTAAACTGGTAAGCAGTGTCTGACATACAATTCGTCATACTATACGTACAGAATCCCAATTAACGATTTTCGGATTTTTTATATACTTGAGCTGTGAGGTGTGTGTGCAGACCTTGCCATTTTAGGTGAACGGGATGTACGGTTTTTAAATTAAATTAAAGAGTAAAAGAATTGCACTATTTTATTTTATTGTTTGGTTCAAAATTATGTTATTAGTGCCGCGCCATTGGCACGGTTGTTGGCACGAACACGGCCAATAATTAGTGAAACCAATGTAACTGTCCACCGAAAGATCTTCTTTCAGAAATTCCTTTCATAATTAAAATAACAAGCTCATTTACATAGAGACACGATAAAAATTCGTTTTGTCATTCATTCATCATCCATATCCATGCCAATATTATAAACTTGATTCTTTGTGCACTTTTGAAAAAATGCCGCTGGAACTCTTTGATATTCCAAGATAAAAAATATCCTTTTCCGGCATGTGCAAAATGTTGCATTTCGCCAAATCGGTTGCATTGGTGAACCCTTAAAGCGTAACAGACAGACAGTATAATATTAGTATAAAAACTTTATAATATTCACCAAAGATTAGGTAACTGTTAAGTTTTTGATGTACCTACACTCTAAACTTTGTTCAGCTCTGTGTTTTTAATGAACATCCCCCTAATATCCTTTAATTCAGTGGTTATCAAAAAATGAAAGCCACTGAGATATATGGCTATTTTTTATTTCATAGAAAACCTTCAATGGATTAGTTAGAAAATAGGAAGGCTATTCGCCGGCCGGGCGTCGAGTAGAGTAATAACTACCACTTAATTTTTATTTTGGTATGAATATAATTTTAGGGTCTGTCATTTTTATGGGCGTCGACCCACTGCTATTATATTTATGTTTACAATGTGGTAATTGTGATATTAAAAATGATAGCAAACTATTAAAAATAAGTAGGTAAGTACTCGCCAATAAAAAACATATAAAACACAGCGGAGTCTTCGAGCGCCAGAATTTCATCTCAGAAACGCCGATCGAAGTCGCGAAAATTTCTCAATATTAAAACTTATAAATAAACGCTCCTAGACCGAAATAGCTGCTCGCTTAACCGTATCGAATGATAGGCATTTGTTTACGATATAGCGTGCCGTAAAATTATAATTTATGGGTATTGAAGTGATTCAGTACTAACGCCGGATTCTTATCGTTTCCGAATTGAGGAATTTCAAAACCCAGCGTAAACATTGTTGCTTTTTGCTCCGCACACAGTTGTCCGAGTAAGAAATACCTACCTATATTTCTCGAAGTTCTGAAAGCTTATTGCTATGTCCAGGGTTGCGCAAACCTGTTTAGTTTGTTACGGCCTGTTGGTCCCACTGCTTGGGATTGCCAGTGGATCCTGTAGGATTTTCAAGTATTGACATACCAGCGCCTGTAGTGCGTACAACTCATAGAGAAAACTACTATTTCTATGGTTGAAAACACACTACCGACAATATTTTTTTTGGCTAGCAAGAAGTGCGTTTAGGGAGTTGCACAGACCAATCCATAATGTGTTTCCGCTCTTAGTCTTGATGTAATAATTTGTGTTTCCGGACATCGTTAAATATCTTTAAAATCAAAAGCTTGGTTTTCTTAATACGTTATATTAAAATGAACTTAACGAAACAATTTTTTACCAACTCGAAAAGGCACAGAAATCAGCGATTCAATTTAGTTAGCACTTTTGAGTCTACATTTTTTCATACATTTGCAAGCGCGGCGTTCTTTCTTCGTTCCCAAGTCTAAAGACGTCTGTAAAGGGAAATATTACTTTTAGGGTCTGCGCAGACGACGCAATTTTTATGATGTTTCTCTCTGGATAAAACTACCGTTTACAAAATGATGACTTTCAGTTTTTAGTTAGTAGCCTAACTACAGAACCCTCCATTAAAGGTGATGCATCCCTCTTGAGGTGCATGGAGCGGCGCGACACGGGGTCGGTCGTTTAGTTTGCACGGGGCGGATACGCGTCGCGTATAATGCATCTCCGTGCCACGTAGCTTAAGTGGACCCAGCTCCATACAACCCCATACAAAGAATACTTGCCTACTTGCCACTACGAGCCGCGGCGCGCCGCGCCTCTGTTGTAACATATATGCGTGTTGACACGCAGTTACCAGTAGTCATCATCATCATCATCCTCAACCGATAGACGTCCACTGCTGGACATAGGCTCCTTGCAAGGATTTCCACACGCCTCGGTCTTGCGCCGCCTGGGTCCGGGTCCAGCGGCTCCCAGCGACTCTCCTGCTGTCGTCTGACCAGCGAGTAGGGGTCTGCCAACGCTGCGCTTTCCCATGCGTGGTCGCCACTTCAGCACTTTGGGACCCCAACGCCTATCGGTTCTTCTAACTATGACGACTAGTTATTTATCCCTATTTTTCGGTGACAAAGGACCTGCTACAATTTTTTTGACAGATGATCACCATACTTCAAAATTACGTGCTAGCAACGTTTTCAAATAGTCATTTTTAGGGTTCCGTAGCCAAATTTGGCAAAAACGGAACCCTTACAGATTCGTCATGTCTGTCTGTCTGTCTGTCTGTCTGTCTGTCTGTCCGTCCGTATGTCACAGCTACTTTTTTCCGAAACTATAAGAGCTATACTGTTGAAACTTGGTAAGTAGATGTATTCTGTAAACCGCATTAAGATTTTCTTACAAAAATAGAAAAAAAAACAATAAATTTTGGGGGTTCCCCATACTTAGAACTGAAACTCAAAAAATTTTTTTTCATCTAACCCATAGGTGTGGGGTATCTATGGATAGGTCTTCAAAAATGATATTGAGGTTTGTAATATCATTTTTCCCTAAACAGAATAGTTTGCGCGAGAGACACTTCCAAAGTGGTAAAACGTGTGTGTCCCCCCCCCCCCCCCCCGTAACTTCTAAAATAAGAGAATGATAAAACTAAAAAAAATATATGTTGTACATTACTATGCAAACTTCCACCGAAAATTGGTTTGAACGAGATCTAGTAAGTAGTTTTTTTTTAATACGTCATAAATCGTAAACCGCAATTTACCTTTCATTCAATCAACTCAAATATTTAAAAAAACATTTAATTTAAAATTTACTACAGGTTTGTACGGAACCCTCGGTGCGCGAGTCCGACTCGCACTTGGCCGGTTTTTTTATTGCGCAATAGGAAAACACTACAATTACCGTACTATCTGAGCAGCAAATAGCTCGACAGAGGTCGTCCCTGTCTATTGTGTCGAGAAGACTGTAGAACTGAAAAGAAGAGGCACAAAGCATCGTATTCAATATCATTAGGATAAATTCACCAAACTACATACAAAGAATTTATATTATGTACCAACATAAAAAACATATAAACTTGTAGTGGATAAAAAAAAAAATATATATAATATATATATATATATATATATATATATATATATATATATATATATATACATCTAAATAATTGATATGATTAAAAAATTCTCAAAAAGGTTCGAGACACCTTGCATCTCGATGGCTAATCGCCGTTCTCACGGGATTTAGATTTTGAATTTCAACAGGATCCGTGAAAAAATCAAAATTAACACACAACGTTGAAAATTATTATTTACCTTTAGTTTTGATTCATAAAGTAATTTTGTAACCTTTTTGTATATCTCCCCTGAAACTGCCAACGATTTGTAGGCCACTCTGAAAGTAAACCATGGATTTACGTCGGTTTTCGATCCTACTAATAGGTGTTATGATTGCGAAAGTGTGTTGGTTTGTTGGTTTTTACTTCAATTGCACAATTGCAATTGTTGGTTTGGGATGGACGTGATTTTTTTCATGAGTATCTAGAGATCACAAAACTGAAAAAATTATGAAAGTAAATGAAACTCACTCTGTAGACACAAGATACAAATCACATATACTACACATCGCCAGCTGTTTGCCATACATCCTATACGGCTCCAAACAATGCGTGTACGGGTCCCCTAACGGCAAATACTGAAACAATTTAGGAAATACATACACTTTTATTATAGAAGCAGTGCCGCGGTGATAGCGAATCCTACATTACTAAGACCCTAGCGAATCCTACATTATAGTTAGGGCTGCCATCCGTCCGGATTTCCCCGGATTTGTCCTAGTTAAAGGGCATCCGGGGAGTGTCCATGAGGTGTTTCATTTGTAGTTCCGGTTTAAAAGTTTTCATGTCACAGCTGGTCTCCGGGCGGCCCGTGCGATAAAAAAGTTGATTTATATTTATTAAGACATTTTAATAAGTATAACTATATAAAAAATATTGACATGTCCAGGTTCTAAGCTCCAAATTCTGGGGTTATCACGCTTATCGTCCTAGTTGCCAGATTTTAGAGATAGCAACCCTAATTGTGACATAGCAAGGATTATTTAAATGATAAAAAAGCATGGGAAAGAATAATTCTAGCGGCTTTTTATAGTTCTGGTAAGTTTAGGATGTTTTGTGAGATGTTTAAAATATAAGGAACAGCTCAGTTTGTTTTCAGACCACAGGGTGATTATAACATTTTGGTGACGTTCAAAAAGTGTACAGTGTATTAGTCCCACCAAATTATCTGGCCCGGTGGCCAAAATTGGAACCAATTTTAATGCTTGTTTATTTTTTATTTTATTTTATTTTTACTAGCGACGCTGTCACCGGGTCATATAAGTTTAGACTATAGGTACCTATTTTGATATTTGATACATACCAACACAAAGATCATCAGTAGCATGAAAACTCCCGCCTTTATCATACACTTTAGAGGACACCCTGAACTTTCTGTAAAAAAACATACATTTAAGGCTGCATTTGGTGTTTAGCTGTGAGCGGAAGCGGACTAAAATACGCACCTGTACGCTTACTCTGAGTTTTAACATTGCAAATACGATTGATCGACGTGAGAGCTTACCACGCCAAGCTTCAAAGCAACATGGACCCAAAAGCTTTAAAGTCACAAATTCAGCGTTTGGAGCACTGGCTGTGAATAAATACCCGAAATGATGAAATGATCTCTAAACCAATGCAGTTAAGGTTCATTTTACTTTGACGTTTGGCGTGGTCAGCTCTAACGTCGATCAATCGTATTTGCAATGTTAAAACTCAGAGTAAGCGTACTGTTCGCAGTTGTTTTCCATATCTGTTGGTGCAACGGAATACACCGACCCCTTGTCAACTACCCGACATAATCGATAGCGCTTAAGAAGGTGAGCGCCAAACGCGACTCGATACGACAGCATCAAACAGTAGTTGACCCTTCACGCGGCCTACGTTGTCGCGTAGATAAGTTTGTCGTTTTCTATACGTACTCTCTGGTATCGCGTCGCGTCGCTTCTGTCGCCCACCCGTCCTAGGTGTACAGTAAACTCAAACTCATTTTTTTTAATTCAAATTAACTTAGAATCAACGGGTGAATCTACCACCGGTTTGGAATGACATTCCTACCGAGAAGAACCAGCAAGAAACTCGGTGGTAGTTCCTACCGTTGTACTACATAGATATTTATGCCCAACCGTAACTAATCTATTACCTATTATTATGTGACCTAACCTACGATATTGACTACGATATTGATATTGAATATAGTAGGTACTTATTACTACATCAATTCTGTTGGAAGATAAGTTGTAAAATCCGTGTCTAAGTTAGTAAAGATGGCGATGTACAAATCAGTAGGACAAGTAAAAATAATGATTGTTGTTCTTTGTTGTCGCTTTCTTTGGAATGTTTAATTACTGTTGTACAAGACAAATTAGTTTATTATAAGCTTTCTCATTTTTCCGATGCTTAGTTAAAAAATCAAAAGTTAGGATCCGTGTGCAAAAAAAACTGTGGCTTGACTTATAATGTTCCATTAGTAATTAGGTACCTGCGGGTGCCTGCCGGAGAGATGGAATATTTGAAGGTGGTAGACCCCCAACAGGATCATTGGGGCAATGGAATATTCCAGACCACATTTCATTAACGGCTGTAAAGACAAAGAAAACAAAAAAATTAATACCTAAATCCTGAAACTAGTACCGTTTCAAAATCGATACCGAACTTGTATCTAAGAACTTGACATTGCTTTCAGCTGGGATCAAAGTTGTTTAACCAGCGCTTACGCTTACTACCATACTTCCTTCCTACAGCGTATTATTAGCAAAGCAAAATCCTGTAGCTAAAAAATCCAAACGCGATACTTCACCTCTGCGCAGACTAGTTATTTGGTCCATTGCTGGCAATCATGGACCAATTTCTCTAATATCGATGCTTACAATTAATCATTGAAGCAGTTAACTAAAATATTGAAGCCATTCGTTGTATGATTATCATGCAGTTTTATTTTGCACTAGAATTTGACTGTAGATTTTTGACGTTGTGCAACACTTCTGTTAAACGTCTGTGAAGGAGTTAGTTTCTAATCTATGAAATTGTCACGTAGATGTCACTACTTATAGACTACGAAAAGCTCCACATATAAGTTTTATAGTACGTAGGAATAGTAAGTACTCCAAACTACGAAGCAATGAGTTCCATACACAGTCTTAACCTCTTGCGAACCTGTGTGCGAAGGAAATTCAGGTTCATCATCATCATTTCAACACATTGCCGGCTCACTGTTGAACACGAGTGTCCTCTTAGAATGAGAAGGATTTTGCCATCGTCCACCACTCTGGCCGTGTGGGGATTGGCAATAGAGTTACGATAGGTCTTATTGAAGTAATCTTTGGCATTGGCTTTAAGAAAATTATGAAGAACTCTCGAGCATGCAGGTTTCCTCATGTTTAACTTTTTCCTTAATCTAAGTAGATGATGTCCGCGACTTCGTCCGCGTGGATTGAGTATTTTTGATTCCCACGGGAACTCCTTAATATTCCGGGATAAAATGTAGCCTATATCCTTCCCCGGGATGTAACCTACGTCTATAACCAAATTCATCAAAATCGGTAGAATAGATTGGCCGTTAAAGCTCAGCAGACAGACAGAAAACAGATAGTCAGACAAACTTTCGCATTTATACTATTAAGTTTGGATTTCTTAAAACGCACATAACCTCAAATAATTAGAGGTTCGTGCCCAGGGTACGAATCCCGAATAGGAAGCCGGGCCTCTAAACCACTACGCTATCACCGCTTCTAGTTCAGGTCCAGTAATTTGGGATACAATTATACAAAAAATAATTAAGTATTTAAAGATATCGTTGTAGGTTACACTTACTGTTAATAAAATATTGTATAAAATTGTAATCCATATCAAGTGTGTCTGTCTGTCTGTCTTTTACTTTCATGGTCAATCTATATTTTAAGCGATTTTAGGGCAATTTGGTTTGGAGATGGACATAGGCAATTTTTATCCTGGAAAATAAAGGAGTTTGGACGGGAATGTTATGATACCTAAATCATGGGCATTATCGAGTAGGTACAAAATAAAAATATCACATATAATTTCTATTCTATTTATTTTCTTTACCATCATTTCGTGGACAAGTGCCCATGCATACCATACCCTTTTCAATGCATTTGGAACAACTTTTCCGTTCGGTCACCATTCGTACAAACGTTTCTGAGCCACGTTGGTCAGGCTCATTCAGCGATTCTTTCAGAGAAACTATTTCAGTTTTGGAGAGGTCTTTTAACGTTGCATTAGATTCATTTTTGAACACAATTTCTTTCCTTTGGCCGAAGTCTAGTTTATTCTTAATAGCTGATGTCACTTTTTTGGGAAGAAAGTCAAATTCTTTTCTTTTGCTAGATTCAGCTTGATTTTTTTGACTTGATTCTGGATTATTTATATCAACTTCAGCTTTTACGGCAACTTGATTTATGAAATTTATGTTGTCTGCCGAGCCCACTTGCTGTATTGTGAACAGCTAAAAATAAAAAAAATCAAGTTAGAAGCTCCAAATATTTTAAATATGTACTTCAGTTTACCTGTGCGAGGTGCTATAAAAGTTAAGGTCACTATAAGTTGCCTAGCCAAAATGTAGGTTATTGAAGATCACGCGATAGAAGAAAGTGAAAGATCTAGCAAGCTTATTTTCTATTAAATGAAGATTTTATCGAGTAAGTTAACGATTAAGTTCGAATTGTGGAACTTTCGGTGGTCCATCTCTTCGGACTATGGAATGTGAGAAAATAGAAACTGCTCTTTACGCATAAGCTTGTCACTAGCTAGCCCTATGTTTTCGAAGACTTTGGTGAGCAAAACATTATCAGCATTAATCCACGTCCTTTAGTATCAGTACGTACATTAAATTTACCTGAGCCTGTGTCTGACATTCCACCACCCGCCATCCGCCCCGCTTCGCATATCTAGAAAATAAGATAAATCATTAATCATCATCATTATTTCAACCAATTGCCGGCTGACTTCTGAGCACTTCCTCTCGGAATGAGAAGGTTATGGTCCTAGGCCACCACGCTGGCCAAGTGCGGACTGTCAGACTTCACACACCTTCGAGAACATTATGGTGAAATCTCGTGTTTGTGAAACCTTCACTTTTTGAAGCGATATTTAATTTCTTAACCCCGAAAAGCTGTATGGGCGTGCCCGGGGATCCTACCCGCGACCACGTAGGTATAGGAGGTCGAGTGTCCAAACCACTAGGAAAAATATTATGATTCGAATAATTAAAACCACGATCTGGTCGCCGAGTTTTTAAAAATTAAATCTTTATGGGCCGCTTTATTAACTCTTATTGGACTTACCGCTTTCACAACATTGTAGTAACCAGTTGAAATCAACTCGATGGAATGATTATACAAATTTGTGGCTGGTCTGCAAGTTCTGAAATCATCAATCAAACATTATTATTTCACCACAGAATCGGCACTTACTCTGTAAGGAAAAGTTCTCCCTTTTGAAGTAAACGCGCTAAAAGAAAAAGATGTAGAAATGTGAGGAAATTTCTCTCAGAGTAGAAATCATACCTGAGTACATTATCCACTAGAGCACAGGGGCAGGTCTCGCAAACACAGGTACCTTGCCCAGCATTGGTCTTGCAGTCATTAGACTCAGTTACTTGAGCCTGCCCTTTGTCCAGGCCACTAAGGCCACTGAAGCCGCTGTTCTCACTCTGTCTGCAGGATAAACGACAACTGCCCGACCAAATCTGACGGATGGCGGAGGCAGTCGCCTCAAGTTCGTGGTTGTGATTTTTCTAAAAATATCAAAAACTTTTTATTCATCCAATCTTTATCATTAGCTAGATAATGCCGGGAACTCTTTAATTTTCCGGGATTAAAAGTTGCCTATATGGGATGCAATCTATTTTGAAAGTCAGTTGATTAGATGGTCCGTGAAAGCATAGAAAACAGACAGACGGACGGACAGACAGACACACTTGCGCATTCATAATGTTAGTATGGATGCATGCAGTGAGACCCATGATATTTGCGGACGATCCGGTTTTCCAGTCGTAATACCAGCTACGAATTAAAGTTTGTTCTGCTGAGTTAGACACAGTATGTCCCTCGACTCGCTTCTGTAATTCCCGCAGGATTTCTTTCTCGAAACCTCTCCATCAATCGACTGTATGAAGTACTATCTGGGTATGAAGTACTATCTACAATGGCTGGGTTTCGTAATGATTCTTCTTTTTAGAAAAGACATGCCTAATAAGTGATAGATCAACATCGATTCGATTCTAAAGCAATTTGGCATCCATCCATAACATTATACTTTATATACCACCAAATGAAAGATTTCTCACTGGAGTTTCAATTGAAACACTTCGATCCTCGCAAATTAAGTCGTGAGCGTCAGCTTTTAAACGTTTAAAAAATATCAATATACAAGTTAGTTACGATATGAAAATTGAACAAACGACAGGAAAATTACACCAAAAAATATGGATTCAACTTACATATGCATACAAAACGAAAACAAAAAAGATTAACACGACTACAGTAGAAACCATTTGTTTGGAGGCCCGTGCTTAACCTGCGGAACATGAAGTTAAAGGTAATGTTCAGGTGCGTCATTAAACTTGTGTTCTCAGGTAGTTTAAAGTCTGTTCATAGTTTATGTACAACAGTAAAGGACCCAGTGAGCTTCCTCATGTAATGCTAATGCACAATATAAATATTTCCTATGCATTGTAAGAGGCCAGAATGTAGTCAAACGTTATAGTCACAAAACTCTCAGGATTAGTGAAAACCTGCAGGCAATGGGGTCACGATGTTTGCCCGAGAGTTCTTCATAATGTTTTCAAAGATGTGTGAAGACTGCCATTCCGCATTTAGCCCATCGAATGACTTGGCCAGATCAGAATGGTGGACGATGGTCATTAATATAACACTTCTCATTCTGAGAGGAGACTGGTGCTCAACTGGACCGACTATGGGTTGTGATGATACCTACCCTTACCAACATTATTAGGAGTCAGTGTGTGTACCTACTTTGTTAAACCATTTACTTAATGGTGTTTTGTTCAGTAGTATAGAAGTGTAATTTAAGTTAATTAGAATTTAGAAGTAACATGTTTGAGTATTTACCAATAACATTTTTGATGATATTTTTTGTTGGATTATTTACATGCTGATAATACTTTGACACACTTCAAAATTATGTCAATTGTCAAGATATTAAAAATGTTTGAATGAAGCAGCTAACGTATTTTTTTATAAATATTTCCCTTTCAATAGCATGATCGGCATCATAGATAATATCGGCATCGAGCTGCGACGAGGATGGAATTTGACTTATAAGAAGTTTCACAGTTTAAATTATTTAATTCCATTACTGATACAATACATATATAACTTTTTTAGAGAAAGAGATTTGACAAAATGTCTTGCTGTAAATCCAATAAAGCACAAAGTCCTGCGCTGAAACAAATTATAACCTAAAGAGAGGGTTTGATGAGAAAGTTCTAAGGGTAGAGACAGAAGGGAAGTAAAACTCTATAAAACTCCTAAAAGTATTGAATATTGATATTCCTTATTTTCATTTTATTCCTTAACTTTGTTTATTCACAAACACCTGATCTGTTTGACGTTAAATATCTTTACATAAATATAGTACCTGTACCAACCTATACTCATAAATCTTTTTGTTCAAGTCTCGCTTGCATTGGACTATCTCCTACACCTAGCTCATAGGACTTACGGAGCGTTATAGTGATGTCCGTATTAGTAGCAAGTCGATAAACCGTAAACGATATCGATGAACTGTAACAATATCTCACAAGTCCCGACCCGACTCCTTTGTAGATAACGGCAGTAGGTACTATCGGTGGCAATCTATACGACATCCGCTGGGCATTTTACTGTGTCCTTTTCTCTTCTTACCATTTCGTGACAATTATAACCATAAAGAAGAAGTATATTTAGATAAACATTACTTTTCAGATACCGAAGGCGTGAGCAGTGGATGCGAAGCAAGTGCAGTCAGAGAAGAGATAGCAAGAGATTATGCGGCACTTCAAACTCGTCTAGGACGAGAGATCTCGGATAGAAGGGGCAAGCTTGGTTACGCGGGTAAGAATAATTTAGTCAAAATCATTCTTACTGAATTTCCATTATAGCTAATCTTGTCCGAAGCCATCATAGTTCTAACCCAGCATCAGTATATTATAATACTTAGTAATTAATTTAGTATACTCTTAAACTGCACTACTACTCAAGCTGCATACTAATTTCGTGTTAGAATGACTTTGTACTGAAAACTTTGCCAGCTTGGAAATACTTTCCTCCATCATGGCCTCTGCGTAGTTCTGTTTTGAATCTTAGCTGGTAAAAAGAATTGAGTACAGAGTTCCTTCTATCTCATGACATATTTTGTCGTCTTGTCACAAAAAGTATTCTACTTTCACTGGTTACACTATAAAAAGTAATAAATTCCAATATTTTACTATTACTTTCAGCCCCTCGCCCAGTGGCGACAGAAGAACAGCTGTCAGCTGATTTCAGAAAGAAGCTAACAGAATGGCAGAGAATGAAAGGCGTAAGACAACCGCCGCCAGTACCAGCGAGAAAAGATCTCAGCGAAGATTTCTTAAAGAAATGGGGTAAACAATTCCAACTATTATTATAGATGCGAAAGTTTGTTGGTTTATCCTTTCTTCATGCCACAACGGAGCAACGAATTGACGTTATTATTGCTTGGATAAAAGACCTGGAGAGCCATTTTTTCCCCGGAAAATTAAATAGGTTTAGCTTTGGGATTTTGGGAACATCAAAATCTATGCGAAAATAGTTGTGGGCATCATTTATTTATTTATTTATCTAGTGCCAGAAACTTAAAACTAAAACTAAAACATAAACATTAAAAGGACATGCACAAGGACATTTTATCTCTTGAAGAGATTTATTCCAGATGCCCCAGAATCTGAGAATAGTGAAATATAATAAACTGAGTATCTAGTATTTTTTTAGTTCTATGTGAGTAATTTAGTTCAAATCAAAATCATAAATCATTTACTTTTGAATTATTCATAATAAAAATGAAACAATAAAATGTTACAGATGAATGGAAACGAATGAAAGAAACCAATTCAGTGCCAGCTTGGGAGGAGGAGGCAAAACCAGATGAGGTTTTGGTTCGCACATCCACGGGACTCTTCAAGTTTCATGGTAAGGGAACGCGAGTCTTAGCAGCGCTGAAATGAGATGTGTTTATTCAGTTAGGGCCCTAGGGAAAGAATTTAGACTTTTAGAAGGTCTGTTTTTGAAATCTTTAAATACTTACAAGAACTTTTATGATTCTATTTGGTTAACAGAATTGTAATTTTTGAGTGTTTAATCTATTAATATTTTTATTCAAGGAATTTCTCGTTCCTTTACTCGCAAACTTCACGAATGGGAGAAATCCAGAGGCATAGCCCCTGAAGCCTCTACTTCTGCCCTCCTCAAGTCCGCTCGGGCGAAAGGCAAGCCACCATCTTCGCAACTCACGCGCACACAATCCGATGGCAGCGTGGCACCGTCAGCAGGATCCGGTCGAATGCATGCGTCGAGTCTGAGCGTTAATGATGCGGACGATTTTGAGTCAGAATACGAGAGAGAACATTCGGTACGTTTGAAGTTTCATGGTTTCTATTTGAATTTTGAACTGATGTTCCTGATGGAATTTCTCAACGGCCCCCATTTAAACCTGTTATGGTCGATGCAATTGGCAGTAAATGGACACAAAAATATCTACAATAGCTCATTTTTTAATTCTTCTTGGTGGAGATAGAAGTTATACTGCATTTTTAATCTGCTATTTTGTTTAACTTTTAAGCAACAGCTTTGTAAATCCTAGGAGAAGAAGTTTCAAAAGTTCCTTTTTGTGTGTTCACCTGTCTCGTACAAACGTGCTATTTGTCCGTCAAAGCAGTCCTGATCAATGTTGTAAAAACATTTGAGTAAGCATGACCAAAAACTTAACTTACTAAAATGCTTATAGAGTAGGTATTATTAGTATTTATTTAAAACGCCTTATTAGGCTTCCAAAACAAAATTTTTGGAAAGCAATTTGCTTTCCAAAAATTTTGTTATTCTACCTCAGTTGGACGGTGCCGACGACTGTGATACCGGTAACGCCCGCTCAGCAGTTCTGGTAGAAGTGGAAGCGGAAGAGATCTGCACTGCCGCCCCGCTAGTAGCAGTGTCCCCTCAACATACGCCTCAGAAGCCTGTCTACACGTACGGGCAGGCTGAAGCTAGGCATTTATGTGAGACCAGCTCAGCCATCACTGGAACTGCTGTGTTACAGCCAAATGGCGCAGGTAAGAAGCTTAATAAGCCTAAGTGAAACTTTGTTATTTAAAATCGATCGAAAGCTTATCTATATAACTGTCGCGGTTTAAGCAATATAATGATTGGTAATTCAGAGAAAAATCTTTTAAGTCGGTATTTTTATCATCACAACAAATGGCTTACTGGTTTTAGAGGCATAAAAGCACTTACAACATATTTCAACAAAGGTAAGTCTCAAGCTTACCTTTGTTGAAATATGCTGTTTTTAGTTATATGCTGATTTTCCACTAAGTTGGCAGAAAATACATAGGTACCTAATGCCTATCCTAGCGCCACTGAATTCAGAGCTTTTAAATTATGATTTTATTCTTTTTGTCAGTTGTTCTATCGGATTCCCGCAGCGTGATGTCAAAAGAACAAACTACAATAAAAACGACGACGTCTCGTGAACAGGTAGACCAGTGCGTTTGTTTCTATCCTACTAAATAATTAATTAATTATTTTTAGTTAACTTTTAACTCTTTTCTAAATTTAGATGCAGTTCTATTTATGTGATAAAGTCAAAAATAAGGGATAAATAAACAGACACTTTTTTGGATCCAAACTTGTTTATGTATTCCTTATTTTAGACTTTCAATTATTGCAATATTATCATTTCATACCAACTCATTTAAATTTCCAGATGTCAGTACAAGAAAAAAGCGCTAGATTAAAAATTATGAGGCAAGCAAGCATAGAAGAAGATGCAAAATTTATAAGACAAACTATTGAAGAAATAGAAAGAGGGAGTTCCAGTCGCTTCAAAGAAGATACTAGATTAGATATTCAAAAAACAGAGATGTATGACAAACCCGCAGCCGCTCCGTCAACTAGCAAAAGTTCAAGTTTAAAAAGCTTAAGACAAATTGATAATTTAAAAGATATAAAAAACACTAAAGGCAGTAATGATGATACGAAAGATGAAAATAAACGTAAAGAGTTTGATAAAAATAATGGTAAAAAGAAATCTAAATCAAGAGCAAGGCTTGAAAGGGAGCAATCAAAGCCGTCTGAGAGCGATAGTGATCCAGAAGTCGATACGGTGACTGTCGAAATACCAAGAAGACGTAAACGACAACGCAGACATTCAGAACGGCCTAAAACTCCTCCCACATCACTACATTCTGATTCTGATGGAGAAGTAAGCTCTCAACATACTTACTAACGACCACCCATGGCATATCCTTCCGTGGGAATTTAAAATTCTGATCTTGTCTTATATTATAAAAGATATATTCATAAAGATATATTATTTCATTGCAAAATTTTAGGTTTCTCGTTCCAAGGGTTTGGGCTGGGGGCTGATCAAGTCAGTCAGTTAAGAGTCGACGTGAACGCATTTCATAATACGGTTCAAAATAAATTATCCTTTAAACGGTTGTTACAGGTATTTGTATTAAGACTCAAAGCACCACATCAGAGAGATGTTTCCCCTGAAGTTATAGTCAAAACAACAAGAAAAATCTTCTCGCCTGTTGTTCGAAGCGGTGAAACCATTCCTAGAGCTGTAATACCGGTTAACGTAGAAGACTTGGATGATGTCGGACCTATTTCGTTTACCCGCAAATCTGAGTGCAGACAAATAGAACCGCAACAAAAACAAGAATTGGACAAGTCTAAAGGTGCAGGTGATATTCAGGAAGAACAAAGGTCTAAGAGACCTCCCTTGCCATTATCCCCGCCTTCACAAAGAAAACCTCCATTAAAAGAAGCATCTCCGTCCATTCGCATTATGATTCAACGCTACAATCAAAAAATTAATGAAGAAGGTAAAATTAACCTCTATTTTTAGTAACTTTTCTGAAAACAGGAATTTCCTAATCATGCCACGCCAAATTTATAACTTATTGCAGGTCATTGATCTAGTTTTTTTAGGTAGAAAGTCATTCACATATTTTATTATTTTAGGTCCTGGATCAGGTGGCAGTAGTGGTGCATCATCACCAGCCTGGCGGTCACCCAAATCAGAACGACGGCGACCTCCCGACATGCCCGTTAGTGTTAACATTAGGTAATCAAAGAGTAAACAAGTTGTCTTTATGTCGAAAGAGCTCTGACCTTGAATCTGCGCAATAGAGGGTTTTCTGTTTGTTCGTAAGATTAGGGCGCGGTTGTGGTGGGGTCTAATGTGTATTTTACAGCGCTATTGGTTGGCCAGTTACACTTGCTTTTCCGAGGGATACAAAAGAACAGTAACTATCTCCTACATTATTTTCCAAGCGAAGATAGCCTAGTACTAGAATAGTAGGCTTCGGCGTGCCTTTCGAATGTCCGTTACGATTCCCGGATGCGAAGTTATGTGTGCTTGAAACGTTTAAATACCGACGAAGGAAAATGAGGAAATGATGCCCTCGGTTTCTCCAAAATGTTGTCAAAAGTGTGTAAAGTCTGCCAATTCACAGCGTGGCCAAATATGGCCATAACTCTTCTCAATTTGAGAGGAGACCTCTGCTCTGCAGTGAGCCAGTGATGGGTTGAGAAAATGATGATGATGACACTGTATTCCAGTTCCAGAGCTCTTTTTACCTGAAGCCAACTCAAAATACATTAGTGCTTTAAAACCGCAATTTAAAAAATTAAGGAAAATTTAAAATTAATTAAATTTAATTACAGAAATAACCCGTTCCTAGAGAGGGAAGTCCAGAAGTCAGCAAGCGCCTGTCAGCTTTCCCGACGAGACCAGACGTCTGCTGAAAAACGTCTCACGCCGACACCACAGCCACAAGATGGCGTTTTGAAATCCCACAGTGCAAACGCTTTACATCCTGAACAAGGAGCTGTAGCATACCCACCAAAGATCGAGGATAGCCAAGAAACTATTCGGAGTATCACAGAGAATACAGATACCATAATCCCAAATATACAAAAAAATTCAAGTAATAAGGAAAGAGAAAAATCTCCTGTACTATTTCCAGTTTTAAGACAGCAATCTGAGATAGTAATTCCTTCTTTATCAAGGTTTATGCCGCAAAATCCCTGTCTTTACGAGAGATCCATGTCTGCGGTTGAAACCCCGGCTTTGTCTAAAGAAGCAGAAGTGATAAACGCCAGGCTATCGGAAAGGGCCGCTCGGATTAGGGCGGCTAGAGATAAGTTTCTGGCATCATCCTCAGCAGTGCCATTGAGACGTGAGGGTACTAGCTCTGCAAGTGATTTGAGGCCAGCTGACCGGTAAGCATTGCCGTCTTACATAAATAAAACATCATAATTTATTTTATCGATGATATACAGTTGTTGACTTGACTTGACTGTGGACTCATCTGGTACAGGTAAACTATGATGCAGTTTGAGATGGTAGCAGGCTAATCTTGTAGTGATTACTACATATACCTAGGTACTTTATCAACACAATTTATCTACACCTGTGCATACTCCGACAGAAAGTCACATTCAAAGTGTAGTTAACTTGTCATCCGAAATAGTATCAAAAGATACTCATAGATTTAGAATTGGGCTCGCTGGCCTATGAAGATACTAGCAAAATATAATATAAGCTGATGTCCGCGAATTCATCCGCGCGGATTGGGTTTTTTGGTTCCCGTGGGAACCCGGGGAATTTTCCGGGACAAAAAGTAGCAAAATGTGCTATTGCAGACTATAATATATCTCTACGCCAAATTTCGTCCAGTTCCATAAAGCAGTTCTGGCGTGATTGAGTAACAAACATCCATCCATCCAAACTTTCGCATTTATAATCAAATAATCAAATAAATATTATAAATGCGAAAGTTTGGATGGATGTATGGATGTATGGATGTATGGATGTATGGATGTATGGATGAAATTTGGCACAGAGATAGATTATAGTCTGGAATAGCACATAGGCTACTTTTATCCCGGAAAATTCAAGAGTTCCCGCGGGAACAACAAAACCTCGATCCACGCGTACGAAGTCGCGGGCATCAGCTAGTACTAGTATAAAAGTATACATAAAATACTAATATTTTCGTCAGATCAAACCGCGTCAGTTGTGGGAGTGACGTCACAGAAGATCAGAACGGTGCACAAGAGGCAACTCTCGGTCGAAGCGCGTCGACTGGCATGGTCAATGTGGACAGAGACGCTTGGCAAAGGATTGCTGAAGGTGCGTGTTTTTTTTGCCAAGATGAGCGTGCTCCCCCTTTGGCTGCATCACTACTTCCAGCAAGTCTTATCGCAGCCAAGCGCTAGTCTATAATTTAAAAAAAAGACGAAAATCGCGCCTCATAGAAAGCAATGATGAGGTCTATTATTATAAGAGCACGTCGTACTTTGGGTAGTTTTTGTACTGAGTTATTGTATTGTCTTTTTCTTTGGCGCTGCTGTCCTGGCAGACTGGTGTTCTCCATCTTATTTGTGACTTACTTGACAA
Source organism: Erebia epiphron (assembly GCA_963932025.1). Classification (NCBI taxonomy): domain Eukaryota; kingdom Metazoa; phylum Arthropoda; class Insecta; order Lepidoptera; family Nymphalidae; genus Erebia; species Erebia epiphron. The sequence continues at coordinate 40,668,797 of OZ009945.1, forward strand.
TCCGTTTCTATTAAGAATTGAAAAACCAATCTTTTTACACGCTTTTTATTAACTTCACCTGTATGTTTGTATGTTTGTATGTAACCGACTCCTTTGGGCGCGATTTTGACCTACTTTAAACGGCCAGATTTTGTTCAAACGTTGTAGATTTATCGAGAACCGATGACAATACACTAATTTGATAAAATTATTCCATTTTTCAATTTGCAAAATAAGATTTGTAAGGGTATCTCGGCCGTGACGCGGATGTATGTAACCGACTCCTTTGGGCGCGATTTTGACCTACTTTAAACGGCCAGATTTTGTTCAAACTTTGTAGATTTATCGAGGACCGATGCCAATACACTAATTTGATAAAATTATTCCATTTTTCAATTTGCAAAATAAGATTTGTAAGGGTATCTCGGCCGTGACGCGGATGTATGTAACCGACTCCTTTGGGCGCGATTTTGACCTACTTTAAACGGCCAGATTTTGTTCAAACTTTGTAGATTTATCGAGGACCGATGACAATACACTAATTTGATAAAATTATTCCAGTTTGCAAAATAAGATTTGTAAGGGTAGGTATCTCGGCCGTGACGCGGTCCGCGGACCGGCAACGTCGCGACGAGATCACACCACCTATCACGCGGCAAGCGCGTGCGCCCCGCGCGACGTGTATAATAATATATAACCCGCACCCCTTTACACCCCAGAGCTCCGCTAGGAGTTTATGTGTTCTGTGCCCCAGAGAGTAGTGTTGGGTAGGACAAGCAATTTCGATGAGTTTGTATGAGTAACTCATTCAGTTTGGCGAGGCAGTACATTGTACCACTTCAAATGAGGTGGGACAATGTCACATTAATGGGACATTGTCCCAATAAGACATTGTCCCACCTCATTTTCGAACCCTTCACCCAAAACACATACGAGGCTTTGAGCTGAGCATAGAAGAATGGGGGATAATATGGGACAATATGATATGTGTTTTATGTACTAAACCTACATACCTCTAATTTTTCCGCTTCACTAATACAACGTAAATCGTAATTACAAAACAAACAAAAATGAACAATTTGAATTCGAATGTCAATTATTAATTCATTCATCGACCGACCGATTGATCGAATCGACACGACCACAGATAACTATAGACACGACACCGTCAGATTTTCACTCACAGCTCACTTCATTCAATCGTCCTACGAACGAAAGTAGTAGCACTCAACTACTCATAGAAAGGTCTGCTCTCTCAACCGCACACATTCGTTCGTGTGGCCGCGCCGTCTCGCTCACTCGCTGCGCTTTGTAGTTTGTAATGAAGCAGAAGGTGAACCAACGAGTCGAGCGAGAAGTGCGACTGCGACAGAAGATAGGACGACAACGACAATGACTTGCTTTGCGCTCCTCACCTCACGTCACCACTCACTCGTCAGTTCGAGATTCATTCATTTTTGCATGTCACAGTGAGCGGTACAAAATATTTTTTTGAGGTGTTGGGACATTCAATCATTTTGTATGGGACATTTGAAGTGCCTCTTGTATGTCCTTCCCAACACTACCAGAGAGTACTCACGCATCCTTCTAAGGCGCTACACGTCAACCGGGACTCGAGACCGTTCTCGCGCGTACGCGATGTACTCATGTACCTTATTATTTAACTCGTGCTCATGTTCTATGTATAACTTATAGTCGTGTTTCAATTATAAACTGTTTGTGACGAGTAAAGTGTTTTACTCGTGAGTAAGTAAAGTGACCTACGTCGTCGCTAACCCTACCACGACACGATGACGACGCGCAGCAAGACCCGAACGGTTTCGAAAAACGAGTCGGTAGCCAGCCCCGACGACCCGGAGCGCGAAGAGGAGCTCATCGGAAGCGCGACGCAGGAGTCGCCTTCCACATACACGATGACGGAGAGCCAGTTTGCTGCGCTTCTCCGAGAAATCACGAGAGGGAACGCCGGCACAACGCCATCGAACGGGACGTTTTCAAAATGTTCGGTGCGCTTTGCGGGGGGTTTACCGCGCGACCCCGACGTGCTAGAAGCTTTCATCGACGCAGTCGAAGTATATAAGGACTGCGCTAACGTCTCCGACGAACACGCTCTGCGCGGCCTGCCCATGCTCCTCACTGGCGAAACAGCCGTCTGGTGGCAGGGTGTGAAGTCAACGACGACTACGTGGCCCGCCGCAATAGAATGTCTACGTGGCATGGTCGGCGCGCCGCGAGCACCGTACAAGATCTTCAGAGACGTCTTCGCCGCCGTGCAGCAGGAGAGCGAGCGCGCCGACGTGTTCGTCGCGCGCACTCGCGCGGCGCTTTCCAAGCTCCCGTACGACCTCGGTCCTCGACGACCGCATTCAAGTGGATATGTGTTATGGACTGATATATAAACGAGCGAGAAGAATGCGTGAGTATTGAGGGGTTGTGAAATGATTCGATTAAGAAGTAACACGTAGTAAGACTTGTCGATATCACTTGTTCGGCAATAAACTTATTGCCATTGTCTCACTGTATATATATTGACAACTGAAAATAATTACAGTTACTTATAGTTATCACGGAATTAATAGTCGATTAGAACAAATAATAGTTTAAAATTAAAAAAACAGGCTATTATAAATAAACCAAACAAAAAAGTAGAAAATAAATAATAGTTTAAAAAAACTAAAAAACACGCTTTTTATAGAAAACCGAACTAAAAAATTGAAAATAAGTTTAAATAAATTTAAATTAAGAATAGTGTTAAAAATTTCAATAAATATAAATAATAATAGTGTATACCCGCAGGGCAGCTTGTGGCGAGCTGTTGGGCAGTAGCGACCCCACGGACCTGATCGCTCCCGGGAGAAGTCTTGTTCCTCATCTCTGGCTTGCCTAATTTATTGGCCGGCTGGAGTGAACACTGACGAGGAACAGAACTCCCACCTCTTGCTTGCCTTCATTGGCCGGCTTGAGTGGAGATTCGCAAGAGCATCTGCAAAGACGCTCGGAGGAAGGAAGTATTCCAGTAAGATGATTGTAGGGATCTTGAATGGACTACCAGGATTGTCCTGAGAGCCGTGGAATACCTCTCCACTCCTCAAGCACCTCAGGTTATGTTGCCCCCTTGCCGCTACGTCACTATGTGCTAATGGCCGTTTCCGGGGGCCCATTTACTGAGTGTGCGAGTCACCCCCTGCCATTTTATCCGTGTAAAATATAATTGGTCAGGCAGGGGCCATAGTACTTCCATAGACCCAGATCACCAATCCATTTTAGCAACCCAAACCCGTAGACCCATACATATCATTTGCTTCCATGTTCTGCAATAGTCGTGCACTAACCGGGGATTGTCCTTGGATGCACTCGCATAGTGCGTATAGGGATATTCGTCGGTTGGTGTCACATTTCCTTTAGAGTAAAATTGTCTAACGGGCCTCTGCGAGTTGGTTTCGGCCCCTCATACGCCTTCCAAAGGTCCGGTTCTGGTCCCGAGATGGAAGAGAGTGTAAATTAAAAAAAAATATTCTATTTTAAAAAAAGCGTGGGGTGCATGGTGTCAATAGTTATAATTATTTTATTGACAGAAATGAGTAGAGTGATTATCATTTTGATAATATCTTAAAAACACCCCACGCTGTTTTTTAAATAAAATATTTTTTTTTAGTTACACTATTATTATTTATATTTATTGAAATTTTTAACTCTATTCTTAATTTAAATCTATTAAAACTTATTTTCTATTTTTTTAGTTCGGTTTTCTATAAAAAGCGTGTTTTTTAGTTTTTTTTAAACTATTATTTATTTAATTCACATACAAGTTACCGCTTTGACTAAGGTGGTACGTGATGACGCAGTTTGAGACGGAAGCGAGCTAAGCTGGAGGGCGATTGTTTAAAAATGACAGCTACAGTGTAACGATCGTAATCACCTCTAATTGGTTAACATTATTCCACTATAGGCCAAATTCCATTGACGCAGCAAAAATACCATAAATTTAGCCAATCAAAACAATGGAGACTGTAACAATGATTGATGCAGGTTTTACATAATCGCCCTGCTGGAAAGAGTATCACATTGGCATTGACCCCCTATTCTCGAGTTGTATACACGCCATCATACCATATTGTTAAATCGCATAGCGTTACATCGTTGCTGGTAGGGTGGTAATTGGTAGCCAGTCTCAGCGAAGACTCCCATCAGACCATACCAGCGACAGCTAAGAAATGACAAAATATGCAGATTCTTTCTTCTTCTTATTGTGTTATAGTTATAATATGCAGTGTCCTAACTCTCTCAACCTTAGGTGAGAGTACCGTACGAGTACCTCTAAGTGCTACAACTGCCCCACTACAGAGGCGCGACACGTGGCCGCATTAATATTCTTAGTATTAGGTTATATGGAGCTGATTAAGCGACGCGGCTCGGATGTGGACTGCGCGACGCGGCCCTGTACAAACTCAAACAAATAATATAAGTATACCGGTGCATCTCAAGTAGGGCTAGATCTCCATGCTACACGAGTCAATTTAAGGCGTCAAACCACGGTATGAATAGTACATACTTACGCTATAATATTACTATGTGCAGGTCCCCGTCGAGAGCGACCTCGTTCCAGGTTCAGCCTAGCGCGACTGACGGCCAAGCTGCGGCGTAAGGAGGAGAGCGCAGTGTCGCGTCTGTGTCGCCAGAGCCTATTCGTGCAGCTGCGGAAACAGTAAATAAATGTGCTCGTATAAACCATGCTTACTGTTTTATTAAAATACCTACTATAAGCTGATGCCCGTGAATTTCGTTCCATTCGGATGTCCCTTGACACCTCTCAAGATTTTTATCTTTGTAGTACGGGACTAATAAACATTGACCCTAAAATAAAAAAATGTATTATAAAGCTGATTTTTGGCACAAGTGTTCCTTGAGGTCTGCGAAGTACCTCTTATGAATTCCCCCCTCCTAGGCCGCGGGCTTCCCCCCTACGCCCTCCATGCGGCATAGCCGTGGGACGCCATAATATGATATCACCGTAAAATTGCAAAAACCTTCAAATTGCAATCTAACGCTTTTTATCTCGATAGATTGTAAACTGTCGACAGATTGTGAACCGTTCAATGTTCTGAGCGTCAATTTTTGGAATATTCATTTTATTTACGTTATCTTGTCTCTTTCTTGTAGGTTAGGTTAGGGTTCGACATAATTAATAATCAGGTAAAAATAAAAAATTAAATAAAAATAATGCGTTAAATTTAATTGTAATTTAAGATTAGAATTGTAATCTTTTGACAGTTTACAATCTCGCTAGATAGATTACAATCTAACGGTTTTCACAATCTTACAGTGAAATACGAGTATTATAACCATAACACAACCTATGCTATAGTAGAGACAAAATAATATAGTTTGTAGGTATTTATTGTATGATAATTTATCTTAATCATTAAAAGATCGTTCTGCAACTATAGAATTATTATGTAACCTTGTAATAATTAAGATAAATTATTATACGATTCGAAATACAAATTGTAAGAGATGGTGTTAGCCTTCAAATGGACTTGGTCCCATCTGCCCCGTTGGCTCTGCCCCGCTAGCGGGGCAGTTGGGAAAAAAAGTGCCGTCGGCCCCGCTAGCCTTGTTATGTTGATATAGATATAATGTTGATTTTTGACTGTTTTTACCCGACTGCGGAACGCACAGGGTTATGTGTTCATCAGTCTATATATGTATTTTTGTTCCTTGCAGGACAGCAACAGCCTAAACGCGTGGACCGATTTTGATGATTCTTGCACCAGTTTATGCCGAGTATATCAGTAGAGTATTACTGTGGAAGCCGAATTTGAGAAAAAACAAAATGGCGCCCTCTGGAAGCCATAATGTAACAAATTAAAAAATTAAAGTCGATAGACTATGGCAAGTGGGGTAGGTATCGATGAATAGGTCTTGCAAAATCATAGTTAGGTCCCTTGATCATTTTCTCATTTTATCGATCATTTAGGTTTTACGAGGTTTCAAAGGCTCATTTTTAGTGTAGGTATTCCTTTGTGTCGCACTACAGACAAAACGGCTGAACCGATTTTGATAATACTTGCACCACTAGCTTTATCTTAATCTTCTGAGTGTCATAACGGAAGCCGAATTTGAGAAAAAACAAAATGGCGGCCTCTAGAAGCCATAATGTAACAAATTAAAAAATAAAAGTCGATAGACTATGGCAAGTGGGGTATCGATGAATAGGTCTTGCAAAATCATTATTAGGTCCCCTTGACCATTTTCTCATTTTAATGACCATTTAGGATTTACGAGGTTTCAAAGGTCCATTTTTGTGTATTCCGTTGTGTCGCACTAGAGACAAAACGGCTGAACCGATTTTGATAATACTTGCATCACTAGGTTTATCTTAATCTTCTGAGTGTCACTACGGAGGCCGAATTTGAGAAAAACAAAATGGCGTCCACTAGAAGCCAATTAATAAATAAAAGTCGATAGGCTCTATAGCAAGTGGGGTATCGTTAGATAGGTCTTTTAAAATCACACCTAGGTTCTTTAAACCATTTTTCCGTTTAAATGATAATTTAGGATTTACGAGGTTTCAAAGGAAATGTTTAAGGTTCCTACTCATATCATCTATGTCTATCAAACTAGGTGGATTATCTCAAAAACCACTCAACCGATTTTAAACATTATATTACTTATAGAAAGCTACATTATTAACAAGTAAAATAGGCTATATTTTATTTCCAAAAAATTAGAGATCCTTACGAAAATTGCAATAATGTGAGTTAAGTCGGAAAAAAACATCTCATCTGAGAGCTTACGTGGCGTGCGCTGCCTAAATCGTTAAAGTTACACGACAACAATGTATAGTGGAAACGTTCCTCTCAAAAAGTTCTAAAAAAAGACTGCGATAGCATATAACTATCTTTTAAGGTTGACTCACAATAACCATTTTTATGATTTACAAATTTGGTCACTGCTTTACTTGCGAAGGTGTTTTACCAACATAGTTTTAATCGTTAATTCCTTATCAAAATAAATATCTTACTCATGTCAAGTATTTAATTTAGACAAAAATTGTCCTTTACACCATTCAATTTAGATGAATATCTTATGAGATATCATAGAAATACCTTCATCAGAAAATGACGCGGCCCACAGCGGATAGGTAAAGTGTGAAGGTGGGGCTACTCTCAGAATATAATAAATATTACAGTAGTACAGTAATAATAATGTCCTCCCGACCGAACTTCGGCCACGGCGGCCAATCTCCATTCTCCAGAGAGATTGGCCATCTACGCGGGAGATATTATAGTGCACAAGTGTGTGCGCTAGTGTTGCCCAAAATCGGTCTTGATCAAGACCGCCTAAATTTTGCAAGACCCAAGAACAAGACTGACCGTGCAAGATTTTGAGCAAGAACAAGACTAAGCCTGCGAGACTCTTGCGTCTTGCAGTTAGGACTGAGTGTCGTTTCAGAGAGTATAAGGATCGGGTATACGCTTAGGAACTCTATGAGACGCAAAAAAATATATTTAAAAATTTGGAAAATTGGACTTACGCGCATTACAAACAATACCATAAACATACTTGGCGAATGAAAATATCCATAAGAAAAGGTGCATCCCTAGTTTTGCTCATCGGCACTTAGACAGTACGCGGCGTCTTGCTGTCGGCAACATGAAAGGTCGGATACTGACCTGTCAAAGAAATTTTGCAGCTATTCGGAAGTACAAGGTCAAGATACACGCGCCGGCGGCTTCTATTGATATCGCATACAATCGTCGCCGCTGCGCCGCACGCGGCACAACATTTGACACTGTTCGATTACACAGAGTACATGTTCCATGAATAAAATAAGTTTCCGGGTGCTCAGAATGTATTTTATTTTTTATTTAAATAAATGGTAAATTGTAATAAATATTTTATTCCATTTAATATAAATTATAAGGTGAGGGTCTATCAATCTCTTTCTAGAATCTAGACAGATAATGTTCTTTAAAATACAGTCAAGTTAATGTCATTAATTTGTTTTTTATATGTTTTAAACATGTAAGCTTATTAAATGTAAACGTTTAATAAGAAACAGACTGACTCTCGTGGGATACGGTAGATAGCTCAGTTGGTCTCAAACTATTGAGAATTTCTCAATAGTTTAGCCATTTATTAATTTGGTTGGTCTTTACTATGGTTATGTTAATTCAAGCTCAAAATGTACTTATTCTGTTACGTTGTTCTAAGATCTAAAGTAAAGTTTAGTAAAAAGCAATAGGCTAATAGGTAATTGCGAGACTTGCGAGACTCTTGCTGCAAAACCAAGACCAAAACCAAGACTGGGAGCGCAATACCAAGACCAAGACCAAGACCAGGTGTATTGGCGCAAGACGCAAGACCAAGACTGGCTCAGTCTCGTCTTGTTCTTGCATTTGGGCAACACTAGTGTGCGCGTACACAGGTGCACTCTCTGTTCCTTTGCTCTCATAGCCCGATGGGACGGAAAATCCGACACGACCGGAGAGAGATCAGGCGCAGGACTGCTAGTACTGAGAATTTCTTGTTAGAAAAACCCAATACTTGTTATGGCCCGACCCGGGACTCGAACCCGGGACCTCGTCGGCCGCAGTCGAACATGCTAACCACTAGACCAACGAGGCAGTTAGCATAGTAACATATCATTGTTTAACTAAGCTTAATGTGACGAAATAACAAATCTCAAAAACTTGATGATTTTTACTCCTTCAATCGATCAATCAATAAATTCATCAATGCCATGACATGCAGCGCATATTCGACTAACATAACTTCCGACTAACATTTTTAATGTCTATTAAAATATTAGTTCCGAGTCTACTTAGTTATAAACTAAATACTAAATAAATAAATACGTCCACTACGTACTAAATACGTACAATTTGTGTTTTTGAAAATACTTAAAAATACCTACTTTTTTTGCATTGTCTACGGGCATTTTCGTGAGTGGCCGACGTTCATTGCCGAGGTCTCGTGACTTCGATGTGATAGGACTCTCGAAAATTAATAAGCACATTTATAGGAAAAATAGCAGATTTACGAACTTTACCAAATTAATATTAGCATTATAACATATGCAAATTTGATGATGGTTATGGTGATCACCGCTCGTCATTACGAATATATTAATCCGATGTTTATTACTACTTTTCATACAAAATACTTATTAGTACCTTTGGTGCTACCACAGAATAGGTAATAGGTGCTACTTCGGGCAGATAAAACGTCGCCTGTTTCCGATAAATACTTAACAAAAAAGTTTGAAATAAAAAAGTAATTTATAATAAACAAAAAACCCGACTGCTTGGATACCAAAAAGTATAAAACAAGGCATGAATTGAAGTATTTCATTATTATCTATTTAAATCGTATAATATTAATAAAATGTATCAAGGCGCAGTCGCACGTCCAATTGCGACTGCGACTTTCTAAACTTCGTCAATTTTAAGGGAAAATTAAAAAAATATATTTTTGGACTCTATTCCTAATTATCTTTAAAATGATATACCGCAACCCTATGTAATGCTACATATATATTTTTTCTTCATATTCGCTTCTATGAGAGCCCCCCTGAAATAAAGATTTTTATTACTTTTTAAGCCATATTCGGCTGGAGGCCATCGGTTTATATACATAATACTAGTAATTTGCCCTGTGCGCGAGCTGCTAAAGCAGCTCACGGGTTGTGGTTAGACTTACAAGTAGTACAGATTTAACTGTATTAAACTGAATTCATTTATTATGGTGATAGAAAAATAAATAAAAATGGCGCTCATTTTTTAAAACTATGGTAACAGTTTCCCGATTCGTAACCATAGGGAGTCCTAAATATTGACTTTGAACGAAATCGGTCAATTAAAAAAGAATTTCAAAATTGCGCTGATTTCCTTAAATTTTGGTAATAGTTTCCTGTTTTGTAATCCCAGGGATGCTCAGATATCGATTTTGAACAAAATTGGTCAATTAACAAATAATTTCAAAATGGCGCTGATTTTTTTTTTTTTTTATATGTATAGCTAGCAAACGAGCAGGCGGGTCACCTGATGGTAAGTGATTACCGCCGCCCATGAACATTTTTTAAATCTTGGTAACAGTTTCCTGTTTTGTAATCCCAGGGAGCGCCATCGTGGGTAAAACGGAACCGTATCAAAATCTTGCATAGTTCTACACAGTCTTGTAGTCTCTTCAATATTGCCCATATATTTTCTATAAAAAAATAAATTCCGCCATCTTGAATTTTTTTCCTGATCATCTAGTAGACCTTCAGAGCCTGATCATCTTTTTCCAAGAAACCACTCTTCCATCTTTCATACTTTCTGAGATAGACACCAAATAAATTTGTATGGCAGCCATCTTAAATCCGCCATTTTGATTTTTTTTTCAGCTCATTGTCTATTGGATGAAGTTTCGAATGACATTTGGTCGAGCACCCCCCACCTATCTTCAATTCTTCGATCGGTTCATTTAGGCAAATCGGCCGCCATCTTGTTTTTCCGAAATGTCAAAATTTTTCCCTACTCCCATCCCGCACCCGAACACATCTCCCATACATCACTGTATCGTTTTCTGTCTCTCTCGCCGAGGTCGAAAAATCCAAAATTTTAAAGCACTATAGCTCGGCCGCCATCTTGTTTTTCCAATTTTTTCCACTTTTTCTATTAATCGTTTCTTAATTTCTTCATTCGTTGCGAGTTGTAACGAAATCGGTTCGAAAACAAAAGAGTTGCAAGAATCACGTCGGCCGCCATCTCGTTTCTCCGAAATGTCATAGTTTTTCCTTACCCTCATCCCGCACCCGAACACATCTCCCGTACATCATCATATCGCTTTCTGTCTCTTTCTAGGAGAAACAATTCTGTCAATGAGTCAGTCAGTAAGTCAGTCAGTGGTAATCGAGCTATATATAGTAAGTATAACTAGTGTTTCGCCATGTGCGCGAGCTGCTAAAGCAGCTCACGGGATGTGGTTGTTGGGATATTAGGGATCCTCAGATATCGAATTTGAACGAAATCGCTACAATGACAAAGAATTTCAAAATAGCGCTGATTTAGATTTTTGTAATAATGACGATGATTTTCTTAAATTTTGGTAATAGTTTCCGCAGGGAGCCCTAAATATCGATTTTGAACGAAATCGGTTCATTAACAAAGAATTTCAAAATGGCGCTGATTTTTTAAAACTTTGGTATCAGTTTTCTGTATTGTATTCCCATGGTGCCCCAAATATCGATTTTGAACGAAACCGGTCAATTAACAAAGAATTTCAAAATGGCGCCGATTTTTTAAAACTTTGGTATCAGTTTCCTGTTTTGTGATCCCAGGGAGCCCTAAATATCGATTTTGAACGAAATCGGTCAATTAACAAAGAATTTCAAAATGGCGCTGATTTTTTTTAATTTAGTACCAGTTTCCTTTTTTGACGAAATCAGTCAATAAACAACTAATTTCAAAATGACGCTGATTTTTTAAAACTTTGGTATCAGTTTCCTGTTTTGTAATCCCAGGGAGTCCTAAATATCAATATTGAACGAAATCGGTCAATTAATAAATAATTTCAAAATGGCACTGATTTTTTATAATTTTGGTAACAGTTTCCTATTTTGTAACCCCAGGGAGTCCTAAATATCGATTTTGAACGAAATCGGTTAATTAATAAATAATTTCAAAATGGCGCTGATTTTTTAAAATTTTGGTATCAATTTCCTGTTTTGTAATCCCAGGGATCCTCAGATATCGATTTTGAACGAAATCGGTAAATTAACAAATAATTGCAGTATGGCGCTGATTTTTTTAAATTTTGGTATTAGTTTCCTGTTTTGTAATCCCAGGGAGCCCTAAATATCGATTTTGAACGAAATCAGCCAAAGTCAAAGTCAAAGTCAAAATATCGTTTATTCAATTTAGGTAGGTATACTACACTTATTGACGTCGAGTTTTTTATAATATATAATGGTAATAATCAGTAACGGTATCTTAAAACTAAAGCTACGAGGGTTCCAAACGCGCCCTGGTCTGAGATGAGCCCACAACAAACTCAGTCGGGTTTTTTTTTCATTATCACCATTTCACAAATCATTTTAACTAAGGAACTATCAGAGCCAATAGATCAAATCATTGCCAAGCTTCCTTGTCATTTAAGTAATCCTTTACATGGTAATAAGATTTTTTAATGAGTTTATTCAGAGACATTTTCAACATGTCTTCTGGGAGCTTATTGTAGAAGCGGACACTGTTTCCAACAAATGAATTGCTAGTTTTACTACGCCTAGAAGTAGGCATTACAAGTTTATTTTTATTTCTAGTACTAGCTGATACCCGCGACTTCGTCCGCGTGGATTGAGGAGTTTTAGTTCCCGCTTAATTTTCCGGGATAAAAAGTACCCTATTATTTAATCCGGACTTCTAACTTTACGCCTGCAAAATTTCAAAGCAATCGGTTCAGTAGTTACGGCGTGAAAGCGGAACAAACATACAAACAAACTCACTTTCCCATTTATAATATTATAGTAAGGATTGACATTGTGACAATCACTTTTCTTCTTGAATTTATCAATGTGTTTATGCACGTATACTAAATTTTGAAATATATATTGGTTGTGCACTGTCATTATATTGATTTCTTTAAATTTATCTCTTAGTGACTCTCTTGGTCCCATATTATATATGGCTCGAACAGCCCTCTTCTGCAGCACAAAAACAGAATTAATATCAGCCCATATGACATACAATATGACATAATGCTGTGAAAGTAACCAAAATAAACTAATCTCGCCGTTTCTATATCTGTCAACTGACGAATCTTTTTAACCGCGTATGCAGCAGAACTAAGCCTGTTCGATAAGACATTTATGTGATTGCCCCATTGGAGTTTAGCATCTAACGTTATTCCGAGAAAAACAGCGGTATCCACTAAATCTAATTCCTCATGATCAAGCTGTACAGTGGTTTTTACCTCTCTTACCTTTTTTTAACTCTGGACAAGGAACATTCCCAATTAATTTCAATAATTGTGCAATTGAAAATGTACATATTCACCCTAAGCCTAAAAAAAATTTGATTGATTTTACTTTTTTATTAATTTATAAAGTAAAAAATTATAAAGACGTCCTTGTCGTAGATAAAATCTTGTATGCAACTGTACGTAATTAGTCATTTTAATTCTCGTACTATCCTATTTTGATACTCGGCAAGCCTCGTATCAAAAAACAGCACTCGAATTAAAATGACCCTCATTACGATACAGTTGCATAAATAGCTATTATTTATGCAGTATTTTTTTTCCTTTGTTTTTCTTTGATATTAATTCAAGTTACTGAAAGTTCAAAGTTCAAAGTACAAGTCATTAAAAGTTCTGCTATTCATCGATAGATGGCAAAACTAAAAAGTATCACCGCCACAGATCACTCATATACTAGTCCCTGGGGACAGATAGGACAGTGCAAAAGTTGACGGTTAGTTCCGGTGCATTCGCAAAGCGCTAGTGTCGCAAGAAGTGTGTGATAATAATAATAAAATGTATGTAATATAGAGTAGGTACTCACTCATTTTCTTTCACTATTTTTTCGTGACTTTCTTCATTAATAAATGCACTTTGTTTAGTCATATTTAAAACACTTTGTACATTGAGGTTTTTTGATTCCCCTTGTACACCCGGATGGAACGAATAACTAGCCTATGTAACTATTGAAAACATAATTCTTTAAAATTATTGGAGTTTACTCCTTAAGAATCGATTTTCATATATAAGGCGCCCGGTATGAGAAAAATATGAGAGGTAAAATCTACTGATGAATGACCTCGTTACTTTTTGGTGCGCACCTATGGTGCGCACCTTTCTAATTTGGTTGTGACGTAAGAGTGAGACGTACATAGTGTATGCTGCAAGGCGACTATACCTATATGTTATTGGGCTTGTTTGTTTCTATCAGTGTCAATGTACTTATATTGCTGTTTTTGTTATACATATCAATATAGCTATTTATGCAACTGTATCGTAATGAAGGTCATTTTAATTCGAGTGCTGTTTTTTGATACGAGGCTTGCCGAGTATCAAAATAGGATAGTACGAGTAAACTCCAGTCGTGCGTCGGAGCTGACACACACAAGTTTTTTTCGCCTTTATATTTTCAACAACTTGAAGTCAACAACACAAGTAGTCATAGCAACCAAAGTGTTAGGTTTTTTTTCGTTACGGAATTTCTGGATTCGGTCTCCACGCTCAAGGCCCGCGATAGAAGCTATGCATTAGCTTAAAAACTGGTAGTCATAGGGACTGCCGATAGAAATGAAAACGAATATTTAATTTCTTTTTCTAATCTAAAAACAAAGTAATTATAATAATAATAAAAATATTTCGAAAATAAACTTTAAAACTAAGGCATTAAAGTTTCATTACGAATGTACTAAGTACTAAAAACCTTTTGTCTTAAGAAGAATGGTGTCACATCTCGTGTATTCCACATTTTTACCCCCTACCAAAAAGTGTTCAACACGCCTAAAGAAGTTTTCACTTCAAAAAACTCAACTATACCCATGACAAAAATCACGTCAATCCGTTGCGGTGTTGATTTATTGCCAAACTCTTTTTCTCTTAATATTATTTTTGTTCAAAAAATTACAGCTGATTATAATAGACAAACTTTTTCATTTATAGGTAAAAAAACAAAAATAAGTTTTTTCGTAAGTTTCTTACGGAAACATAGCGGGGCAAATGACACTTCTGTATCTGTATGAAAAAGTTTCATCGAGGCTAGCGGAGCCGATGGCACTTTTTTTCCCCACTGCCCCGCTAGCGGGGCAGAGCCAGCGGGGCAGATGGGACCAAGCCATCAAATATTAGTAAATGAAACGCATGCTGATTATTAATTTCTCTTATTTTCTCAATTACATAAAAATAATATACATGGGCGTATAACAATTTTTCCACAGTTTTTATGTTTTACAGTGACTCTGTGAAAACACCTGAGGTCATATTATATGAATAATCGCTTGCAAATTCCTACCAGTCGCACACATCGATATATATGCGAAAAGTGGGCCCATGTAGGTACTACATGGGCCCACTTTTCAGACTAGATGGCGTTAGTGAAATAAGTTCACAGTCTTTGTTTGATAGGGCCCGTCCATATAAATTGAGATCGTTGGTCGCACAGGATATTATGGTAATTCTTTCACCCGTAAATTCGTAATATTGAACAGCCAGCCTTCCCGCGGATATACGGCAGTCTAGATCACTCATCACTCTTCAGAAGTCGTTTGTACAAACTAATTCAATTATTCGTAATCTACTACTAAATACATGAACATTTGTTACATTTCTTATCAATTATTGCAATTTTCGCTTGAATGAGCCCTCATGTTCTTCACTAAATGACTGTTTACTGAACATTTGTACTTGCATAACTTGCAAGCAAATGGCTTTTCGCCAGTGTGAGTCCTCATGTGCTTGACTAAATTACTATTTTGTCTACATATGTATTTGCATAACTTACAAGCAAATGGCTATTCGCCAGTGTGAGTCCTAATGTGCTTCACTAAACTACTGTTTTCTGTACATTTGTACTTGCATAACTTACAAGCAAATGGCTTTTCGCCAGTGTGAGTCCTCATGTGTTTCACTAAACTACTGTTTTCTGTACATTTGTACTTGCATAACTCACAGGCAAAGGGCTTTTCGCCAGTGTGAGTCCTCATGTGCCTGACTAAATTATTGTTTTGTGTACATTTGTACTTGCATAACTTACAAGCAAATGGCTTTTCGCCACTGTGAGTCCTCATGTGTGTCACTAAACTACTGTTTTTTGTACATTTGTACTTGCATAACTCACAGGCAAAGGGCTTTTCGCCAGTGTGAGTCATCATGTGATGCACTAAATGACTTTTGTAAGTACATTTGTACTTGCACTCTCTTAACTCACATGATAAAGTTTTTGTGAAACTGTGCACCCTAATGTGGGAAACTAAGAAAGCTTTTCGTTGAAAAATCTTTTGGCAAACATCGCAGATATACCGTATCCGGTCAGTATGGTTTTCCAACTGTGTACCAAATAAACCATGGGAATGTTTACTTTCTTCATCACGATCATTCCGCCTCGTTGTTCGATAATCGATACTATCACTTATTGTTGCCAAAGACTCCTTTGGTATTAGTGCAGTGTCCTGGGATTTCCTTGGATCTTCATGAACGTTTGCATTATTTTCAAAAGACACTATATCCCGATCATCGCTTGAATCGGTCGGATATTCTTCGTTTCCAGGATTGGTCGCATGTACCACAGGAGCGACTGAAACAAAAGAACACTCCATATTATCACTATCACTACTAAAAGACAGACACCAACAAATAAACACCTGTAACACATTTAATATACATATTATATATGTATAGGCCAGTATAGGTAATCAATCATAAGTTTATTGAAAAATGACGGAACCCATCTAAGTTCCGCCAACTGATTTAGCGTTCCGGTACGATGTCGTGTAGAAACCGACTAGGGGTATGGGTTTAATATAACTGCCATACCCCTAACAGGTTAGCCCGCTGCCATCTTAGACTGCATCATCACTTACCATCAGGTGAGATCGCAGTCAAGTGCTAACTTGCAATGGAATAAAAACTGTTTTATCTGAATAGTATTGATGTATATAATGATCCTATGGGTATAATTGATCTCCCCTGATCAAGTCATATCTTTAGCTTCATAATCATAAAGATTAAATTTTTTGCCAGAATATGGTACATGCAACATTTTGACATAGTTGTTAATAAATATTATGTATTATATAGATTCCACATATCCTGCCAGCGTCAATAGATTCACACTTATATTAAATTCGAAAGTAACTGTTTGTCTGTTACGTTTTTTCGACTCATCCCCTGAACAAAAAGTAAAAACATACGGTTTCTGCGTGAGTTTAATACGAATTCACGGCGAATATAATATATATACAAGGTTTCAGGTAAATGGTATAACATACCGGCGGCTACCCATGCCATTTTGACGTTATAAACACTATGGTAGAGTTAAAAGTCAACATTAATTATCAAAAACCTCCATACAAAATTAATTAGTTAATTATGGAAAATAAATTTTGGCAACCCTGTGGAGTCCTTTGTTCCTTCTACACCTTAAGTCAGAACTGCACTACAAGCGATAATAATAATTATTATCGTATCGTTATGCAATTTGGCAATTCATTACAATTTGCAAGTCGTTGAAAGAACAAACTACACAGAATAATTAATTATTGATCAAAACTTAAACGAAGTAAGTCGAGAAATTAATCACAGGGAAAGGCGGCTCATAAAGTAAGGATAACTGACTGACTTCGACTGTATTTTTTTACAACAATACCTACGTAAGTTTAAATAGCCGGGCTTTTGCTTTGAGAATTTAATTGCATGCCGAATAATGATTACTTTAGTATCGCGACTGGATTTTATCGCAACGCTCGCACTGGAAACGAGACTTAACATACGTCGTATTATTCGCAGTTCATTGATATTGAATCAGCTGTTTTAAGGGATGCCACCTCAACATTTATGCTAAAATTTTGAAGTCCACATAACTCCCCCAGGATATGAGCTACACGTCTTATGACATTTTTCCAATATATCTATACACCATCTAACATGGGTAGCCGCGGGTATGTTATACTAATTACCTTACACCTTGTATATATATATATATATATATAAATACGGGGATCGTATCGTATTATCTCTACCTTATTACGCTGGCAAAACTATGCCCTATATTTACATTCACCCTTTGAAATGGACTAAAACGACTAATGACCACACTCCCAGGAAAGCAGATTAAAAACAAAAAAAACAAGTATCAAATGCGTTTTTTCGCATTACAGTCTGTGTTTCCATCAACAGATTTTCAAATTCTACCATTTTCTTACTGCTGCAGACTTAGCGTAGCCAGACTATATGGATTTTATTATGATGATTAGTGCTACCCGTGCGAAGCCGGGGCGGACCGCTACTTTGGTATAACTCCGTAGTCCGTACCCACTGGTCGGGTTTTAATCTTAATAGTTAATACTCAATTGTTAAAGGCAGTCAAATCTTGTCGAGCCAACCCGTGAATGTTGATTGAAAGTTGGAACAGCAAGCTCGCTCGATATTTTTAGTTTTTCGAGTCGGGAATGTCTGTTCTAAATTAGGATCTATTACAAGTTGTGTAGAGTTGTCTTACCTGAAGCATGATTGCTGTCTTCCGAAGACCCCGGCTCGTAAGTGTGCCTGAAAGGATACCATTTTATTAATTACTCGATGAGGCCCGCGACTTCCTCCGAAGGATTTTGGTTTTAAAATCGGAACTGAACGGAACTCTTTGATTTCGCCGAGTAAAAAGTATTCCTATGTCACTCTCCAGGTCCTCAACTATAGCCATGCAAAAATAACTTCGATAAAAAGTGCCGCGTTTGAATTTCATATCGAGAAATAAAAGTTCAAAGAATGTCATGTAGCTGACATTCTTTGAAGAGAGTGGAATGTATTCAATATACACTTGTTTCTCAACATGTACCGACAACTTGATCTAGACCAGGAAGTCTCATCTGATTGATTGCCCACTTAGACCAACTTGGCCACTGGTTTCCATCGAGGGGGATGATCCCAAGGGATCAAGTTGGCTAAATTAAGACCCTTGGCTCCACTCCTCGAGGTTATTAAGTTTAAACACAAGTGTGCAAACTGCAGTGTTTATTCTATTTTGTATTATATATATTGTAGAGAACATTCCCACTTTTATTCCACGATAAGAAATACTCTACACGAAACGTTTTTGCTCGACGTTTCTGATCCGAACCGCTAGAGTGTGGAACAGCCTCCCAGCGCACGTGTTTCCTGCCTCGTATAACTCGGGTACCTTCAAGGCAAGAGTGAATAGGCATCTTCTAGGCAAACACATTCCAAACTAGACCTGAACATTGCTTTTTGCTAAGCAAGATTGTCAAGTGCAAGCCTATCTCACATTATAAGAAATAAAAATAGAAACTCTGATATTGTCCGGGCTAGCGAATCACAATCTCCACCTCTACCCGTTGTCCTAGGTGAGCGACAGAAGCGACACAACGCAATGTGACGCCATAGAAAATGAAAGACGTTGTCGCGTAAATACGTCTGTTTTCGTAACTGGATAATTTCTTAGTACGTACATAAGATAATTATAAGTTTAGGTTGAAGTAAAATTACTTATTAGTCAAATAGTCTGGCTAGATTGTAATTATATTGAGCATCTTTACATTGGTACTCAATAATTAGAAAAAAAAAAGTTGGACTGCAGCTATCGGGTTAACTCTTGATGAATGTACATACTCTCGCTTCATCGGCTCCTGTGTTTCGGCCTCGGCTTCGGCCGCGGCTGGCGTGTCCTCGAGAGCCTGGCAGTATTCGCGTTCATTATATGCGCAGGCTACAGTGTCGGCATCTTCTCTGTGTTCGACTTCCCGTTTCACCGCGACTGCGACATCAGTCGCTTTAGTCGCAGTCGCAGCCGCGACAGTCACAGTCGCGTCTAGTGCTGTGTCCGCATCGCAGCGGTCGGGCTCAGTGTCAGAAGGCAGCGGGTGCTTGTAGCGGCTTAGCAATGCCACATGTCGTCTCGTTATCTGAAACGAGTTCATTACCCTTGCCACAACATGCCAAGCCATTCGAGCGTCGAAACACACAGGCGTTAAACTAACATGGACCGCAGCCGCCTTGTTTTAGTGTGAGATCTGTAAGCGAACTTTGACTTTGCTTAGACATTATGACATTGTTAAAACGAGACAGATTTATGTTGGATAAATCTATCCCCATAGAGGTCATATAGTAGCTATAGAGCAGTAACATCGCACCGCACGCCTAGTGCGCAGCGCAGGCAAGTGAGCTATAGCTAGTAATATTTATAGACATGTAACAGATAGGGATGGGCAATAGTGCGCTGCAAGTGCAATGTCGATAAAAATACCACTGAATGCAGGTACAGTACGGACTACGGAGTACCTATTGTTTGTGTATGTTTGTACCCTATCACACTAATATTGTAAATGCGAGGGTGTGTTTGTATGTAGGTTTGTCCTTCAATCACGCATCAATATAGCAACGGAAGACGTGATTCACTAAAACAGATACACTTTCTGATTAATAATACTAGATGATGCCCGCGACTTCGTCCGCGTGGATTAAGATTTTTTGATTCCCGCGGGAACTTTTTGCTTTTCCGGGATAAAAAGTAGCCTATATCTTTCCCCGGGAAACTAACTATCCCCATACCAAATTTCATCAAAATCAGTTGAACAGATGGGCCGTGAAAGCGTAGCAGACAGACAGATGGACAAACAGACAGAAACACTTTCGCATTTAAAATAATCTACTCAAAACAAAACAGGGCCCACTATGCTTTTACACTATAATCTCAAAATACCTAAAGTTCTGTATTTTTTTTTAATTGGTATGTTTAAATTAGGGAATAAGAAAAGTGAAAACACAAAATTGTTTGAAAAAAAGTTTTTTTGTTGAATTACAGACAAAAACAAAAAAATAACAATTAATCTACAAAATCGTAATGCTTAACCTAACACTGATTTTTAATCTCTTTCATTTAATCCTTAAAAAATTTAGTTTTTAATAGCGGGTAGGGCCTCCTCTGCTTCGTACACACTCCCTGAGCCTGTTTGGCACACTCTCAATCAAATGGACTACATTTTCCTGGGGTATCCTCTCCCAACAGGCTTTTAGAGCATTAATCAGCTCCTGCTGGTTATAAATGTTAGTGTAGCTCTCTTTTAAATCTTTCTTCAATTGGTCCCATTCAATGTTCAATCGGGTTGAGATCCGGACTCATAGCAGGCCAGGGCAAAAGGGAGATATTGGCGTCCGCGAGAGCCCTCTGGGTGATCCGAGCTGTATGAGCGCGAGCATTGTCGTGCATAAAAACAAATCCATCACCCATCTGCTGTGAAAATGGGATCACATGGGGTCGAATTACACGCTCTATGTAACTAGCAGCGGCTACAGTTCCCTCGTCAAGAATTACGAGCTCGGTTTTACCTGCTAGGCTAATTCCGCCCCATACCATCACACTTGGGCCCCCCCAACTGTCTGTTTCGTGGATGCATGGTTCTGTGAAACGTTCGCCTTGTCTTCTCCATACCCGTACTCGTCTGTCATCATTAAAAAACTTAACTTTACACTCATCACTAAAGAGTACATTCCTCCAGTTGTCCATCGTCCAGTTCAAATGCTCACGTGCGTAACTTAAACGTGCCGCACGATGAGCTCTGGTAGGTTTCAGCCGAAGAGCACGCATTCAAGAACGTTGCCCATTCTCATGGAGCCGGTTTAGAATGGTTTGGTCACTGACTCGGGTACCAGTGGATTCCCGTAGTCTGTTTTGTAAGAGCCGGGCGGTTGAGGTACGATCTCGACGTGCAGTTAATCGGATGTACCGGTCCTCTTGGGCAGTTGTGGCCCGAACTCTTCCTGATCCACGTCTCCTAGTCACACTGCCTGTCTCCTGGTAGCGTTCCCACACATTTCGGATGGCTCGGCGAGACACACCGAGGCGCTGAGCTACAGATCTCTGAGACTCTCCCTCCTGGAGCAAAACAACTGCTCTTGTAGCGGTTTCCATGTTCATATGACGACGAAAACCAGGCATTGTGATCAAGACTAATACCGAAATTAAAGTAAACAGCTAAACAAAGTGACTTTCGACAGCAACGATTAAAATTTGACTGAGAACACAAGCGATCTGGAATTTGTGCAAAGGGATGATGATAAGCACTTCAGTTTTTTTATCACCCACTTCAGAATAAACATCGAAGTTGTCGCTTGAAACATCGTTAGGGGTTCATAAACATGTCTCCGAAATGTTTCAATTCTTGACATTGCTAATGGTTACGATACAACTCAGTTTTTAAACAAAATTTGAGATTATGTGAAGTGGGCCCTATTTTGTTTTGAGTAGTTTATTAGTATGAATATGGATTAGTATGGATTGACATATCCGATGTATATCGAATACATAAAATATGTATGAAAAGGTGCAAATCTGCGTTTTAATGTGAAATTATAAAAGAAAAGTTTGTTTCTTTAACGCTTTAATCATAAAAGCAAAAAAAATTAAATACTTTGTTTTTAACCATTCTTTGGTTACGTCGACGGCGGTGCTCGCGTCGAATGTATCACATCACTATCCGAGTCGGTAAGCAGTCGGCTATCGTAGCGGGGTTGCGGGGCGGTGCGAGCGGTATTATGTTGCCTTGCGTCCCACGTCTGTATCACCCCCGAGACACGTATTTGTATTCTACTTAAAAGTTTAAAAAATATGACTAACCGGTGAAATGTGATGTTAGAATTCGGTTTATTTTGATAACGAGTAGGTATCACGTTTGCATGTTTCTGTAACATATTTACCCGTTTTTTTCTGTTTAAAAACAGAATTTCGGCCACGAGTTCGCAATGGGTGCTCTCAGCGTTTGTGTGCGTTTGACTAAAGCCCTTACTAACGGAATGATGCTTATGATCCTACTCGTGCCTACTGTGCCTACTTTGAAACACGCACTCTTGTTATATATTATCTCTATGTCTATCTCGTTTTAACTCTAAGTAAAGTCCGAGCCAAGTCAAAGTGCGCTCTATAGATCTCAGCATTAGAGCTCGAGCTTCTATAATGTACACGGTGCACCCACTGCCAGCGCACGCGCCAAATTAAACTCAGAGGCATTCAATTTGAGACACTAAATCAAAGGCCTTTGGGTGCATTTTACTTTGACGCCAGTGTTTCGGCGCTCACATACGCTCTCTGTCTGCCTCGTTGGTCGGTTAGCATGCTTGACTGTGGCTGATGAGGTCCCGGGTTCGAGTCCCAGGTCGGGCCATAATAAGTGTTGGGTTTTTCTGATTAGAAATTCTCAGTACTAGCGCGGAGTTAGAAAGATGGCGGTGTTTCACCCCCGTGCCTCGGAGAGCACGTTAAGCCGTCGGTCCCGGTCATTATCACTAACATGATAATAGTCGTTAAAGCCCGCCAACCCGCATTGGAGCAGCGTGGTGGGTCTAAGCTCTATTTCCCTCTCTCCCATGAGAGTAGAGGCCTGTGCCCAGCAGTGGGACGTTAATGGGCTGTAGTGGATATGCTCAACGATGTTGGTGTGATTTAAAATCTTGTGTCTCTGTGACCCACAGAAGGAACAAAGTACCCCCAGAAGGAATTAAGGAACAACCCACAGAAGGCTATGAAGCTAAAAGCATTCAAGTAAAGTGTTCCTCACCACTTCATGCATGTGAAGCATCTCCGTCAGCAGGCGGCGTGCGCGCAAGCTCTCGTCTCTGAATGTGCTAAAGTCCACCAGTCTTGTTGTGCATTGCACACAAATCGTTCGCTTGAGCCTGCCTCCACCGCACGGCTGCAACGACGCGGAAATTATTCATTAGGCTGTTGCTTTGGGAGCGGTCGTAGTAATTTAATGTGTCCAATGCGTTTATTTATACATACAGGTCCAAATACAGGTTCCAAATATTTTATTAATTTTAGCTGTTTTTACTCACAAATATAGATTGAACATATAGGCTGTGAAAGCGATGCAGACAGACAGACACTTTCGATTAATAATACGTGACTTTACCAGGGAAAAATGTAAAATACACTACTATAGTGGTACAGAGTTATTGATAGGTGCTATCATTATTTCCTTACTTATAGGGTGTTGCATTGTTTTTCAGGAGCTACCAAATCAGCGCCATATCTAAGCCAGTTATTTCACAGCTGATTAAGTGTTGTTATGACATCTTTCTTGTTATTTACTAAAAGAATTCATATTATGTAGTGATACCCAACCCTTTATGCACAAGTCTGACTAGCACTTGACCAGTTTTTAAAAAGTATATAACTCTGAAACTAGAATCCTCAAAGTGGTCCCTTTTCCCTAGCACAGACACAAATAAGTACTTACTTACATTAAAAACAATTGAGTTATACACACATGAATGTAATTTAAGATATAAATAAATATACAACTTACGGGGTGCCCCACTAAATGTTGATATGCTTGTTCCAACTTGTGTTCACTCATCAGAAGCAGCTTGTTGCGGGTGTCTAGGCAAATCAGGCAGATCTGTGCAACGTGTTGAATGTACGCATTTACACTCTCCATAATCATATCATATTATCCATACTTAATATTATAAATGTGAAAGTGTGTCTGTCTGTCTGTCTGCTACCCTTTCACGGCCCATCAGTTTAACCAATTTTGATGAAATTGGGTACAGGTGTAGGTTGTATCTTGGGGAAGAACATAGGCTTTTTTATCCCGGAAAATTCAAGAGTTCCCGCGGGAATCGAAAAAACTTGGTCCATGTGGACGAAGTCGCGGAATCATCTAGTATTCCATAATCACTTGCAATGTGAACCACATTTACCACAAATTGATAATTATATACAGGAGCTGCCATACAACAGGTTGCCCGCTACCATCTTAGACTGCACAGACTTAATGTGGAATAAAATATACTATAGAATGTATTATATAATAATTGCTCATTCAAAGTATAGGATATCAGACTATGCATCATTATGGAGGAAGTTCCTCTTACCAGCACTGTTGCGGGGACGACACCAGTGCGGAGCTGCCTTGAACCACTTTCTGTTACATGAATCTCATCATCTAGAAAATGCTGTGAGCAGACCACAGCACCGGCTGGCAGGAGAGCGTCTTGTTTGCCGAGGGCTCTGAGCCAAGCAGCACGGAGATGTGCTTCTCTGGGGAACCTGAAATTATTCATCTACTTTATTTTAACTGCATTCCAGAGGATTTTGCGAGAAATGCTCTTTAAATTGTGTTAAATTGGCTCTAGTCCGTTACCACTTCCATCTACCTAATAGCACCATAGTAAGTATATAGAGAAAGCTGTGTTTCCCGTTGGTCAGACAGATTTGATATTTGACCTCGAGATTTCAGTACAATCATAATAAAAAAGTAGCCCCAGATTAACGGATGGAGGGAGCCACCGAGGTATAATGAATATTGAGAAAGGGTTTAAATGAAATCCTCACGTGTGAAATGTAAGGTCCTTGGATTCGGAGACGATCTCCGCAGTGGTTTTGCATAAGGGCACACAGCACCGCATTCCGAAGCTTTTTGACAAGTGACTTTAAAAGCAAAGTTTACTACGATCAAAGATATTCTATTATATTAATTAAAATACAATATGGTCATCAATATTTCCGTGTCATACACCAAAGCCCAAATCTTCTTTTTTCCGGTGGCAGCACGTGGCAAAGTAGGTACTAGTTGATCAGCAGCTAAAGCCTACTTCGCATTATGCTAGTATTTTAGTCTAGTAGCGAGTAATTTAGTAGCTAAAATACTCGCTTCTGCACCAAAATCGTTCGCACTTCGTTCGAGTACAGTTTACAAGTGAGTGGTGTTTTGAGATGAACAGCCTACAGCGCAAATAAAGTAAATAAACTGATTAAATTAATCTTAACGGCGATTTTAGAAGAGGTAGAAGAGGAAATTTGTGTGATTAATAAAAGGAAGCTATGGATACGAAAATAGATCGATAGAAAGGATAAACTAGGAGCTACTAATTGTCTTCTGAAGGAATTAGCATTGGAAGATCCCAAAGAATACTTCGATAGTTTGAGAATGTCTGAAAGTTTTGCGGTAACTAATCAACTCGACTAATTCAACAGGTTCGGACTTGTTTAGCCGGTGCGCCAGTGAGCACGGACGCGTGGTGGGAGGTGCTACTCGCTCGATAAAAATAGAATAAAATGGATCGGCTCGACTTAATTCCTTACTAAACTACTCGACTAAATTTTTGGTGTTCGGACACGTTTAGCTACTAAATTACTCGTACTATACTAAAATACTAGCATAATGCGAACTAGGCTTAACAGCTTGCAGAGCCAAATCAGATACAATCATACAAGTAGGTAACTAGTAAGTAGTAGGTAACCACTCTGAACTCTCGGTAGAGAAGGAAGAGAGTTGTATATTCTTTGAGTAACCACTAGTAACTTATGCCACTAACCAATTTTTTTATTTTTTTTATTTAACTGGCTTAACAGCTCTGGATTCTAGTCCTTCAGAGCCTGAAGTTACAATAACATTTAACAAGTCTCATTAAATCACTCTTCTATCTTTTAGCTACCCTTATATTCAATGTACTCTGTGCTTTTAGCTTTGGGCAAAGAATTACAAAGCTAAAAATTACAAATTACAAAATTAGAGGAACTTTTTGAAAGTTTACAAATACATCGGTTCATAACCATCGATATATATGTAGGTACTAGATGGGCCCTTTCATAGAAAAAGGTCGGGCGACCGACTTTGAGAGCGCGTTCCTAACCTGTATTTGCCCCCATCGTACATCGTCTTGATCGTAGCGCTGTCACGGTAGCTCGTCGTGTAGATAATTTGTTATTCTTAGGTTAACATCTAAAGTTTTATTAGTTTGGCTGTACAATTTTTATTTTATGGTACCTAAGTGTTTCAAGTCACAATTATACATTTCCAAAAAAACGTTATTTAATCTTCCTATATAATATTTTTATCCATTACGCATTGCGGCAAACTGTATGATATTTTTTTTTACTAACTAGCCTTACGGCTTCTATGGCTATGGCCCTTTGATTAGGTATATAGAGAGGATGTGTTACATTTTACTCAATTATAGTTATACGATGCATTTTGTTAATAAAACATGTACTACTATGTTTTGACTATTCTTACTTATTGAAAGCTACGTTTTTAGAATGAGACAGGTGTATTATGTTATTGCGTGAACGTGTCAGGCAATTGTCATATGACGTCATCAAATTTTGCTATTGAAGCCAATTTTTTTGTACCTTTATATGGCGTCTGCATTGCTTCCGGTGTTTTGGTTGTGGCTAATTACCAGTTTTGTGAATATTTTCATAATATTTTTATGTGTTTTTGCTTACTTTTGTGCAGTTTTGTGTAATCAACAATGGTGAAGTGCTCAGTTGTGGGGTGTCGTAATAATAGTATTGTAAAACGCCCAGGAATTTCATTTCTTAAGTGAGTAACATAGTTGTTTTTATTTTTCTTTTTGTGGCGAGTATTTTAAGTTATTTCAACTAATTATAGCTTAGTTTCTTCTTTACTGAATCCAAAACACGTAAATTTTTGCGCTATCCCTGAAAATTTGGATTATTTCATTAGTTTTTTTTTGAGTGTTTATATAGTGTGGGGATTGTATTGTTTACAAATAAATTGAGTATCGATAAAATTAAAATTTCATATCACTTTTTTTTTTTTTTTAATTCTCTACAAGTTAGCCCTTGACTGCGATCTCACCTGATGGTAAGTGATGATGCGTTTCACTCTTACTGTTTCTCACTCAGAGGGGTAGAGAGATGAAATTGAACAGTCAGCTTCTACTTATAATATTGCCAAACTCATTTTAGGCTGTAACGATGATAACCTTGTGATTAAGACACCTGATCTCCGGGATGGTGTCTCGTATTCGAAAATTACAGTGTCTATTCAAGTGGTTTTTGGTCCCTTCATTGCAGTTATTGTGTATCATTTTGACTAATTACTATTTTTGACTGCCTCGTTGGTCTAGTGGTTAGCATAGTCGACTGTGGATCACGAGGTCCTGGGTTCGATTCCCGGTCGGGCATAAAAGTTAGGTATTGGGTTTTTCAATTAAGAAATTCTCAGTGCCAACCCGGAGTTTCATACAAAATTTCACCCCCTATTTCACCCCCGTAGGAGTGGAATTTTGAAAAATCTTTCCATAGTGAGCGCCTACGTCACAAAAGGAACCTACTGTCAAAATTTCAAGTTGCTAACCCCAGCGGTTTAGGCTGTGCGTTGATCCCTTAACGATTTAGTATAGGTACTTTCACTCCACTCTCCATTTAGTATAGGTACTTTCTGAAATAAACACCTCCATATATTTTTTCTCCGAAAAATTATGGAGAGTTCTTCTTTAAAAACAAATTTTGAAATGGAACCGCACCCGCCCGCGTAGACCGCGCGGCCGACTGTCTACTTAAGTACTTGCTCTCCTTCTATCCTAGTGTTTACTGCCTACGTGTTCTGAAGTAAACAACACACTGCTATGCTAGCGAGCACAGTGGAAGCGCCAGAGTGCCACGCGTCCGACAGACGTAAAAAAAATTCTCATAAGAAAACATAAAACAGAGACCCCTTAATGTAAATAAACTTTCCAGACATGCATACAGTGTAAGAGACCGTTGAAGTAAAAACACAAAGAAACCTTCCTTAGTTGATTAATATCAATATCATACCACTGACGATCGGGTACCTTTGGGTGCCATTGAACTTCGCCATCTTGGCTTTCCTAACAGCAAACCGACAATTCTTCCATACAGAATAAATCTTGTAAAAAAAACCGCATCAAAGTCTTGCATAGTTCTACACTTGTAAGCCTCTTCAATACTACATTTTCTATGGAAAAATAAATTCCGCCATCTTGAATTTTTTCCTGTTCATCAAGTAGACCTTCATGTCCTGATCATCTTTTGCCAAGAAACCACTCGTCCATCTTTTATACTCTCCGAGATAGACACCGACGAAATTTGTATGGCGGCCATCTTAAATCCGCCATTTTGAATTTTTTTTCAGCACACTGTCAATTGGATGAAGTTTCGAGTGACATTTGGTGGAGCACACCCCACCTATCTTGAATACCCTGGCTGTGCTCGTCATCCGTCTTCGAAATCCTCAATCCTCATCTCTCTCCGTATTTTTCCTCCGAATGAATTTTTGTCTTCTATACGAAACGACGAGTAAAAAATTTTTTTTTCATACACAAAAAACGAATATTAGTGTACTTCAAAAGATATGTTTAATTATATTTTGATAATTTTGTATCGAGTATATAAGTATCGACATAATCAAAGGTATCGATAATTTCAGCCCTAATGCCCGCATTAAGCTCCGCCCATGCGCCATTTTAAGGTTAAAGGAAGCTTCAATTTAAATATGTTAGGGCACATCCTCTCTATATACCTTATCAAAGCTATGGCCTATATTGTCTATGACCGAGTAATACGTTTTCAAGCTTTCATGCAAGATGTTGCAAGCAAGTGAACGCTTTTCGCCATCTAGTGATGGCGTTGCTAAAAATACGCCCACATTCTTTGTTTGATTGACAGGGCCCGTCTATGTAAATTGAGGTCGTTGTTCATAACACGTTCATTTATCATTATTTACACTGTTTGTTGTTTTGATTGTTTTTATATGTCTTGAGCACCAGAAATAAAGGAATATTAATGGTCGGAAGAACTTTTTATCAGCTAATAAACTTTGAAGAGTATCAGGAACTTTGCCATCGTTAAATCTTGAATGGAACTAATGACTAGTAAACTATTTAGACCAAATTGACGACATTGAAAAAAAAGATGATTTAAGTCTCCATTCTTTGTAATTTCCGAGATATTAATATTTTAAAATTTTGAGGTTAGTTTTACCGAAATTCCTGCTTAAGGCGCGGGACATATAGAAGTGGCGCCGGCGCGGCGAGTGGCGAGGGCGCGCGCGCCACTGGCGTGCCGCTTCTATCTATTTCATACAAAATGTATGCAAGCGGCGTGGCGCCGCGTATACACAAGAGGCGCTTCGCGGTTGTGGCGGGGCGACGCTTCCTCGCCACTCGGCGCGCCCGTTCGCCAGTGGCACGCCGCTCGAAACGCACAGGGCCGGATTGAAAATGCACGACGATACGGAATTTAATATCGATTTTGCCAGTTAGTGGAAAAACACCTAGAACTTTACTAGCTTTTTTTAGTTTGTAGGTATAATGCTGGGCACAAACCTGAGCTGTACAGTGCACCCATTCCGGGTTGTGTTGGAATTTTAGTCTGGAATAATACACACAATTAATAGCAATTTTCCGGGATAAAAAGTAGCCTATGTCCTTCTCCGGGACGTAACTTACCGCTGTACCAAATTTCATCAAAATTGTTTGAATAGATGGGCCTTGAAATCGTAGCAGACAGACAGACATACAGATATACTTTCGCATCTATACTAATATTGTAAACGCGATCCACGCGGACGAAGTCACGGGAATCATCTAGTGTTTCAATTCACAATTACAAATTTCCAAAAAAAACGTTATTTAATCCTTTTTAATATTTTTATCCATCACGCAATCATTTAATTCCGCGGCAAACTATAATTTTTTTTAACTAAGTAACTGGCCTTACGGCTTCTATGGCTACTAAAATTCTACATCAATGACCATGACCTATTATCAGCTATGACCGAGTCATACGTTTTCAAACTTTCATTCAAGATGTTGCAAGCAAGTTCCCGCTTTTCAGACTAGATGGCGTTAATGGCGTTGCTAAAAATACGCCCACATTCTTTGTTTGACAGGGCCCGTCTATGTAAATTGAGGTCGTTGTATTTACGTTTTCTTATCTCTTACTTGTAGGTTAGGTTAGGGTTCTACATAAACAATCAGGTAGTGCCCAGCCGCAGGCCGGGCACTTAGGTTTTATCGGGTTAATATACCTACCTAACAGATTACAATCTACCGAAAAATAATGCGTTAGGTATATTGTAATCTTTCGACAGTTTACAATTTCGCGAGGAAGATTATAATCTAACGGTTTTTACAATCTTACGGTGACATATAATTAATTCATAAAAAACATCCCTCTCACTCTAGCCTGTTACGTCTTACGACGGGTTTCCTTCATGACCAGATCGACTCGCTTTAACTCAATATACCTACTTAAACACCTACCACCACACACCACCACACCACACTACACCACCTACACAATGAACATCCTATAGAACATGCAAGTCGACTACTTACGTCAGCAGGAGGTGACAACTACTTCTGATACTGATAAACCTATTGGAAGATACCATACATCAGCAATGGTAAAATTTGAAAAGCGAGATGAAGAGACGCCTACACCAATTGTACCCATTCGGCAACGTGGTCGTCCAAAGAAGACTCGAG
Organism: Erebia epiphron; assembly: GCA_963932025.1. NCBI lineage: Eukaryota > Metazoa > Arthropoda > Insecta > Lepidoptera > Nymphalidae > Erebia > Erebia epiphron. The sequence continues at coordinate 40,699,760 of OZ009945.1, forward strand.
ACCCTTAATTCCTGGTACTCTTACGGGACGTCAACGAGTACCAGAGGGGGAGATTGTAACAAACATAATAACAAACCGTCTATCTACGCGCCCGCCGAATACTTTCTCACTCACACACCAACTACCTGTACCGTTCTACGCTACGTCATCGAGTCGTTATCTACGCAGGAGCGGGGATCGACGGGTATATAAGCGGTCGCGCGGCGGTGCAAGATCAGATCATGGTCAGTTAGCCTAGCGACCGGCCTTAGAGCGATAGCTTCAGCAGTCCTCTAAGACTAGTCAGGTTAAAGAGTGCGGTAGCTCCCTGCAGCCCACTCTGACAACCAGTCGAGGCTACGAACGCGATAGCTACCTGCAGTCCGTTCTTCCACCTCAAGCTTAGGATCATATCTCACAATGTTTACGTGCTATAATTCTATTTTGTAAAATTGTGTTTGGGAAGAAATATAAGTTATTACTCACCTGAGAGTTTTACTTACTACTCCCTACATTCTGACCAGAATGTAGGGAGTAGTGTTAGCTTTGTAACGATTACAGATAGTCAACTTGGCTAGGCCTGCAGGTCCCCGTCAAGAGCGACCTCGCTTCAGGTTCAGCCTGGCGCGGCTGCCGGCCAAGCTGAGGCGGAAGGTGAACGCAGTATCTTAGCTTAGCTATCTCTATTCTACAGCCAAATCGGTTCTGTGAATATGTCAATGTGGTCTGAAGGAGTGAAACATGTCCAAACGTACAAACGTATTTGTAAGATTGCATGCTCTTGGTCGAATCAATTTTAACAAGGCGGTCACCTGGCGGTAAGTCTAGTGGATGATGCAGTCTAAGATGGTAGCGGGCTAGCCTTTTAGGGGTGTTACATTAATTAACCCGTACCCCTAATCGGTTTTTACTCGGCATCGTACCAGGGAACGCTAAATAGCTTAGAAGCACATCTTGACGGTAGGGTTCAACTTACCACAGCCGAAGTCTTTCACCAGACCAGACCAGAGGATATTCAAGCCTTTTGCTGGCAAAAGTTTGAGGAGTCTTAAGAAATCATGGAAAGATAATTAAGGTACAAGGTTCAAAACTACCTACAGTAAAATAAAAGGCACGATAGCGTTTATTCTCAAATTTAATATCGTTTTTCAATCTTGACAACACCACATAGTAACACTCCGTCATCCGCATTCAATACGATTGGTAACAATAGTTACCATATCAAAACGTCAAGTTGGAACTAATAATAATTTTATCATCAAAAACACTACTACTTATACAGTTATTAATTAGTAATAATTATAAGACTCAAGAGAACACTTACAAACAACGTTAATGGGTAATTTGGTTGAGGTAGATTCAATTATACTTTACAACTAATTAAATGGTTTTTTTGAACATGAGGATTTCATTTCTCAATTTAATTTTAGTGTAGGTACATGTTTATTTTCATTAATCTTTCAATTATCATAAAGCACGCTTCACAAATCAATTCCACTATATAATAATTATATTAATATTGGAATTTCCAAAAAGTTTCCATATTTTGAACACATCGAGAAAGGTTTCTGGAATGCAATGCAGGAGGACTTTTATTCCAACTTTTGTTTGCAGTGGATTGAAAACTGACCCTCAATTTAGAGTTCAAAGGTGATTAGACTTTTGGATTTCTCAATGGAGTCTCACAAAACCTATCAATTGATATTATATATCAATAAAACTAGAATATCAGCAAAAGCGCAAAGCAACGTTTGAAAATTGCACGAAATTTGGATTTTGTAATCCCCATGTCCTCAAAACCCAGTTTCACAAAAAAAAACTTAAAGTAAAAACTACTTAACAAAAAAACTGAAATATTCCGATTTTTCTGCGAGTAGTTTTAGCAGTTAGAATGAAAATATAATACTTACCTGCCAGACGAGGACTCAGGTTCACATTATTCTAATCACTGGATCCTGCAGTAGATAAGCTAAACATTTGCAATTTTTATTCATATTCAAAAATTTGATAGTCATTGTCTGTTTACAAAATAATCTTTCTATATCGAAATATTCCAGCCCTTTGTTTCTTTTAGGCAGGCCCTGTGACTTAATATATCACAGAACTACCAAATACAATATTCATGCATTATAATTAATAATACATAAGTATAATTATTACACAACAACTCCTTAATTACTAACTCCTATGGTGATGGTGAGTTGTGATTTATTACTTTACTCAACATTTGTTTCAAAAATAAATTGATTGAATCTATTCGGCTATAAAGGTCTACTTCGGAGAACACCTGATTTGTTTTCACAGTTCACACGTCATAATTATAATAGCCATACCTAATCCTATTAGTGGCCTTGAGGGGTACCTAATTTATCTGACACTCTCGCGAAAAGACTTTTATCTTATAAAAAGTGAACACGCAGTCTGTCTGGTCTATCCAACTCCGACCCGTTTAACTATATTTTGCAGTAAAAGTAGTTTTGACCGGACCAGAGTGTTGACGGTATTATATGTACCTATAATATTTTATACATATAATATGCATACGCACATATTCAAACATTAAACGTAATTGTAACTTGCTAGTTTTTATTAAAATATATGAATGAACAACGAGATATTATACGTAATAAATTTAACAAAAGCATTTGAATTTTAACGTGAAATCCTAACATACGATTTCAAAATCACAAACCACCATCAACCCCAAACTTTTCGCGTACCAAAACAAAATAAGAACAAAATTAATAAAATATTCAAGCAAACTGAAAACACAAATAAAATTGTTAAAAGTATCGCACTCTCTTTCAGTAAACTCGTGTAAGAAAGAGACATAAACAATAAATATACTTAAACCAGCCCTGAATTATGGTATACAACGTGAGCCTTTATTGGACGCTTTATAATAAGTACTTTAACATCACCGTCATTCAAAAAAGGATTTTATGTAGATAACTATACAGTTTGACTTCTCAAAAACAGCGGAGGTAAGAAAAACATTAACAAAAATTAAAGATATTGTAAAAAAAAATATCAGTGCAAACGAACAAAATATTAAATTATAGTGTGTTGAAAAGACAACGCTGATAAAAAAGGAATATAATATAGAGGAGAATATTCAAAGCTAATTATATTTATCAGCACGTTTATTTTTTTCATATCCTGGATGAGGTAGCTTTGATCAGCTTTAATTTAGTTACGATGATGCTTAGAAATGACGTTAACATTAATACTAACCACCATCCTATCATTTAATAATCCTCCTTGTAATTGAGGAATGTTTATAAGAAAAATTGTAAAAAAATTGAGCAATAATATAGACATTCAGAGAAATATAAAGTTAAAAAATCCCTTTTATAACAGCATCGTATGTTCTACACAGAACAAGTAAAAATAGTAATTTGGTTATGTTAGCTAGCTTTAAGTTCTATTGTATTGTTTTCAATAAAGGTTTTAAAAAAAGTAAAATTCTGTCATTGATAACTATTGCAGCCCAAAATGGAATGTGTGGTTTATTAAAAATTGCTATAGAATAAAAATATTATAATGGAATGAAAAATCGGCACTGTAACGAAACATTTCCAACAGGGAAAGCTGTAGATGGCGCTACATGTTTTCAACTAAGAAAAATTAATCAACGATAATATAATAGAATTTTTAACTGCTCAAATAGTAAAATTATTCGATGTTATTTTAAATAGTGTAATTTCTAATTATGAAGTTTAAATATTACAAAACGTAATTCTATAGTTTTATTTAATGCTCAAAACTAATGTTTCGTAGCATTGATGTTTTAAAAAAATACAGTCTTGTTGCTCCTAAATCAGATTCAGATTAATAATTGAATCTGAATCTGGATTTATAAACAATGTATTTTGCATGAACATGAACAATTATGTACAATAATAATTGACATGTTACCCCGTTAGGGCGTATGCAATTGAAATTCATTCACTCATCCATTCATTAACTGATCAAAACAGGATTTATTTTATTTTGCAGCACCATCTAGCTTCCAATTTTAACATGCCATAGATTTATGAAAAAATCTATGCGCCTTCCCTCTTGAGTCGTTAACAATTAATAAAATATTGCAAAAAATGAGATTCGAAATAATTTTCAGAGGCACGTATTTCAGGCTATTTGTCGGAAATTCACTCCAAGGACGGAAAAGCCACAATAGGGATGATGACAACATCAGCAACTCTTTATCAAACTTAAAAACACACTTCTAGTATGCAAATTGTATGGAATTCACAGTTGTGACGTCATAAAATTTCAACGCAATTTTTTTCTTGAATCTATATTTTAAAATGGTTATCGAACATAAAACTAACCGAGAATGTGAATTTTAGGTCTTTTGGAAGACCCTCTATTTATTAATCAGTTAGAAATAATTTATTTTTGATATAGGCATCATCCCTATTATTACGCAAAAAGTCTGCACTTATGATACATTAAAAAGTAATGTAATATCAATTGATTTAAACTTCGTAACTGTACTTAAGCTATTTTAATTTATCCTTATTTTGGTTAAATACTAAATAATATTTTTTTGCTTACTATTACGAATGTTACGTTTTTTTTAAATTTAACATAAAGGTTTTTAAAGTACCATAATACAGAAATTATAAACAAATTTTAATCAAATAGGTAAGCAATTCTTAAATTGTTAGTGTCGTCCTTTCTTTGCAAGGAATATTAATAAAGTTAATTTGAATTTTGTGTACGTTTATGTCGTTAATAAGAATTTATGGATATATTCTTTCAAAAACTAGTATACAAAATATTATAGAACATGTTTCGAAGAAATTAAATGGTATCATAAAATCTACAAAACGAGCCCTAGTTAATAGAAAAAAACGAAAAAGAATATGTTAACTTTTACTTAATATTTAAACACAATAAGGACTTATGGTACAAATTACAATGGTAAAACAGCCAACTACGCTACCTTGCAAACTATGATTAAATACAAAAAATTGTACATAGTTCAGGTATTTGCTAATGTAATTAAATAATTTATTACACTGGTTTACTTAATATTATATAAACTGGAATTTATAAAAGTCATCAAACGGTAGCTATTATAATTAGTGTTACATAGGTAAAATTTTATATGCGTGACATGTAAACATAAATGCATGCTGCTACATAATATGCAAGTTTCTGTATTATTTCAAGCATGTGCGTGCTTGCTTGCTTTTAGATAGCCCTATTTAAATCACTGGATAACGTAATGCATAGTACTCGAAAACTATAAAAGCAAGCTACAGCCTACCGGTTCATCTTTGCATGTGGCAAACTAGATAAGTTTGTGTTTGTAGGAATATTCCAAGAGATAATATTTTTATTCGTGCCTCTCTCTATGCGCTTGTTTATTTGCATATTTGCAAGTATAGGTACAAATTTAGCTATATTTTACTTTGTATAGCTTTGTGTAACTAGATATCCGTATGCATGTCTTTGCATGTTATTACAACTTGTAAATAATTATATGCAGTTTAACTAAAACCTATTTGATGACAATTATAAAATAATGCATTGCACAAATAATATTAGTTACATTTTTTTTCGTGTAGGAGTATAGTAAAGGTGAAATAATTATAAATTTACTGTGGATACGTTAATACACTATACATTAAAGTGTTTAAAACAAGAAAACACAACCTAGAGTGAACTTGTGAAAACATATTAAATAGAGAAATTTCTACACTTAAAATAATAATTTACAATATTACGTATTTATGGTTTCATAAAATTACTACAATATTATATTTGATAAACAAAGAAAACAAGTTCAAATTGAACTTTATTTTCTAGTGTTTCAAAATTTAGGTAGTTATCTCAAGTTTGGTTGTACTTGAAAACTATAGTATTTACTTCATATTATAAGTGTTATAATAACATTTTAAAGATATAATTTATACATGGGTCATACCAAAATCATTAAAATAGTAACTACTAAATAGTTTCAGTGTGCCTCTTACATACTACAATATACACAGATGTAAAATATTGTGATTTTATTATTATTAAATGAATTATTTTGGTAAATTATTTGATTAAGATTCATAGTTGGCAGCACTGAAATATTTTGGTATGTATGGTTTTATTTTAAATTACATTTCTTCAGTGATTGGTCCAAAGGACAGTGTCGTAAATATATGCATATACCTAATGAGGAGCGAAATATTGATTGAAATAATTATTAATAAAAAATATTACAACACTTCGTACATACATACTGAAAACAACATTGTTGTTATTGAAATAAGATAACGTATTGTCTACAAAAAATAAAATACTTACACAAACATTTTCCGTAAAATGTATTAACCGCTACGTCCAATCTAGCATTTTATCAAAGTTCCTCATTAATAAAAAGACAACAGCGAAATTCAAACACGCGTAACAGCATAAACTTTGCACTAATTATTTTATAATATAAAAAAAGAAATCGTAACACCAGCTCGATTCGACGCGCCCTAAATGTCAAAATCGAAGCTAAGACCCTGTGATAAAAACCTAGCGTCAAAGATAAAATTCTAGTTTTTTATATCCTAGCACTAGTCCTAACTTAGTATAATTGAAGATTCAGGTACATAGTCGGCGATTCTTTTTTTAATTTAAAGTTTAAACTGAGTTTATATTATTTTATATTTACAAATGCTATTGGTGTTTTAAAAAGATACATTTTTATTAATACATATTAAATTACTTGTCTGTATTTTTGATTATTTATACAGTAAATTATAATTAAAATTATTTTACAAAACTTAATATATTTATATTTTATTGAATTATAATATACAATAATGTTTGTAAATGACGTAAAAATTACGATAAAAATGATCTTTTAAAACACGCAGCTTTCTCAATACATCTTACATCGATTTATACATAATATAAATTGTACCTAGGTGCTTCGGATGATTAAAAAATTAATATTACAGACACAAAAATCGTAGCTTATAAATAATAAATTGCAATATTCCGAAGAATTACACTATCTGGACATATTTCCTTATCGGAAATTTCATTATTAACACCAAATTACCGCTATTATTTTTATTGTCACAATTCTTTTTTACATAAAAGACGTTACGAAAAGAAAATATTTTATTCATCATTTTACTTGATCTTATTATGTGAATTTAAAATGCATCATGTTTTATATTATTTGCTATCATAATTTAAAATAAAATACCTACTTATATGCCTAAGAAATTTACGTTACATTATTATAAGTTTTAAACAAAAGAAATTGTGATGATTTATATTATACCTTATATTGTTAGTGGTCATAATCTTAAAAGAATTATCTTCCGTCCTCAAAACTTAATATTTATTTTAATTTATAATTAGTTTAAATTACGGAATATTGCAAAATATTTAATTCTTCATTTAAATAAATAGGAGGTACACAAAAATTACGCGTGTGGTTGAAAAGCGATTGTCGTTCGCGCTCCGGATGTATCGTGTTAGCCGTAAAGAAGAAGTTGTTAAAAATGAAACGAAAACAAATTAAGTAGTTAATTAATAATAATAAAAAAACAGATACTTAAAAAAATCACAAGGACAGGGAAAAATTAACCTATAATAGAATAGAGCTAGAATAAATTAAAAAAAACCTGCCTAACCAGAAACTGCCGCTGCGGACAAAATGTCAAAGGACATTAGAAAAAACGTAACCGATTCAACATTAAAATCGTAACATCTAAAAGAACCTTATAACGAATAAAATGAGGTAGATTCAAATTGTGATATGGAATAATAAACAACGAACTTGTTTTCAATTTAAATAAACCAAGTCCATTGTCACTGGAGAGTTACTTTAATATAATAACGTTTTTTGTTACATTTTTTTAGATAACGCGTTTATCGACATAAACTATTTCATTTACATTAATACATAATGTAATAGTAGTTCGTTGTAATATTTTTAATTTTTATATATTTACTTATTTATAGTTTTTTTTCAAATATTTTTACATTTTTAAAATCTATCTACTTATTTCTTATGTTTTATGTGTCTATTTAGAAAACAATATGTGGCGTGATAAAAACTGCTACTAAAAACTTTAACACCTGTATATATAATACTCGTAATAATATATGAAAAAATGTGCGTTTTATTTAGAAAAAAATTATATTACTGCTTGTGATATATTATATTATATTATAGGTTATTATAAGTGTTATGTTTATATATTTCAAGTGGAATGTAAATTATGAAGGTAACTGATAGCTTCTAAGGCTTGTCTAAGAACTGTCTATGAAAAAAAATCTCAGGAATAAATATTTTTTCAACATTAATAAATACAATCGTTATTTACATATTACTCAGGTAATATAAGGGCTGTTTGGATATCATTTTGGTCTATATTTTGTACGCTCATGTTGCACTAATGGTGAACTATTATATTTTGTAATAGGTGTTTTGGTGTGTACTATTCGCAGGCACTGCATTGAACCTATAATATAATTATACACGTACGAAGTCTCGTGTTGCCGATTACACGGCGTAAGACATTTTTTGAGGTTATTTTAATTATTTTCCACGCCTTTTTTCACCTTATTGTCTCGATGCTTATAATCTCAGGCCGATCAACGCTATATACACGCCTTATAAGGCAGTAAAAATGTCGTATTTACATTCTCTGAACAATAATCAAAAGGATGATCATAAAAATGGACTTTACTCCTATTGCGTTAAGAGTTTGAGCGAGAATAACTTTACGTGTCTAATATTTTTGACAGCTAAATTACAAGGTACCCGTACTGTTTGTTTACCGAAAAATCAGCCTTACAACGTTGAAAATAAAGTCTATTAGGAACAAATACACGCCAAGTTATCCTCGCGCAAACCGATCGAGCCCCAAGTCTCAAACCCGCGACTCCTACTCTATAAAAATGAATTTCTGTACATAAAATCTCATTCTATTCTGCCTTAACTACTGGGTGTTTTTTTTTAACAACCCGGCTCGGGGCCGTCTGATCCCCCTTGTAGTTCTATTATAACTCGTGTTAAAATGGGTTTCAACCGTTAGGCTGAAGCGTGGGCTGAATTTTGCTGTTGTCAAGTTGGAATTCGGTGCTTCTTGTGAGCTCAGAGTTCATGTTATCGTCAGGCAGTTTGTTGAAGGAGTTATTCGCGCTACGGTTTGCCCGCGAGAGGTCGTGCTCCAGCGGTCGCGAGGTGTCAAGAAGGCTGTTGGCGGTCGTGTCGTCGAGCACCGTTTCGACGGTCGTGTCGGCCTCGTGTCGAGACACGTCGAACGCGTCAAATGGCGGCGACTCGTAGCGGCGAGCTTTCTTCAGCCTTCCATTCGGTGTTTTGATCTATAGAAAAATACAAAATATTTAGTTTGAAAACGGTTTAGTGATAAGAATACTCGTCTGACTCTGAAAAACTCACTTTTATATTGGGCGCGCACACTAGTGTGATACGAAAAAACGTACATTGCCGTCCAAGACAGGTGTTTCGCGCAATCGTTTTGTCCTATTCTGTTCCTAATTTACGCTCTTAGGGGGATAGAAAGCGGTTCAAACTTCGTATAATTTATTTCGAGTAGGTACCTAATACCAGGCACGCAACTCTCACATTACGGAACCACGCGCGTTATGAGCAAATAAAATATCACGATAGTTATCCCTAAACAGTGAAGAATGCCAATGTAGTGAGCGTCATACTCCATAGGTACAGCACAAAATACTCGCGCGAGTATAATTCTTAATTCACCCCGTGAATTTATATCAAACCAGCGTTTTTATTTTCGCGCGAATTTTATTCGCAAGTTAGTACAGAGTTTAGATTTAGGCTCACGTATTATAAAGAAACCCCTGTATTGCGAATATAGAAGTGATGAATGCGCGTTTCCATGGTATACTCACGGCGGGGTTCTCGGTGATGTGCACGTGTCCGTTAAGCAGCGGCTCGCCGGCGCCGCCGTTGGCCACGTGCGCCGTCTGTCACAACATCTGACACTTTATTACACCACCCACCGCTTATGGCCTACTAGCCCAGGCCCGCGACTTCGTCCACGATTAAGCTTTTTTTGGTTCTTTAACTCTTTAATTTTCCGGAATTTAAGCCTAGCCTATGTGTTATTCCAGACTATAATCTGTGCCAAATATGATCCAGATCCGTTCAGCCGTACTGGCGTCAATGAGTAACATACATCCATTTAAACTTTCGCATTTAGAATATTAGTTTAAACTAATGTACGATAATTCACTAATCATATAAAACAATAATTTATTCACCACTAGCTAATGCCCGCGACTGCGTCAACATGAAAATTTCAGGCTGAAATAAGTTTAAAACGTTAAATTCCGGAATAAAAAGTAGCCTACGTCACTCTTCAGGACCTCAACAGGTTAGTCCGCTATCATCTTAGACTGCATCATCACTTACCATCAGGTGAGATCGCAGTCAAGGGCTAACTTGGAGTGGATAAAAAAAAACTATGCCTCTGCAACAAAACACGTCGATTCTTTGCTCTGTTGCAGCATGATTGAAGCACAAACAAACAAAAAAATTATTACCCGTCGAAATATCTACGGACCTCACTGGAACGCAATAAGGATGATGACAATTCACTCAAACAAATCAGCAACTCTTTATCAAACTTAAAAACGCGCTTCTATAATAGTATGGATGTTGTATGAAATACATAGTTGTGATGTCATCAAATGTCAAGTCACATTTTTCTTTAGTTTAAAATGGCAAAATCTTCTTTTGGAAAGCCCTCTATTTAATAATCAGTAAGAAACAATTCATTTTTGGCATAGGCATCATCCCTATTCTCCCATCGCTGTCCGCACCTCACCCCGTTTTGTCAAACCGTCCAGTTTGAATGACGTCATTTGACAGGTCCGCAGATATTTCGATAAATAACATACCAAAAAAGATAAATAATCCGTCCTCTGTCTTCCACTCAGACAAACTTATCTAAATGTATGTGGGGAATATCGGAACCAACAAAATCGACTCTGTATTGATAGTAAAATGTTGATTTTCAATAGACCTCCGCCACACGCACGGATATGTTTGCTGAACTGTAACTATCGATTTTGTCAATTCAATTATTTCTACCTACCCTCATTTCGGATCCCTCTTCTTCGATCCCTCGAGCCGTAGTTGTGTGAGTTCTCCGCGACCTGAAAACAATTTTATTTTATTTATTTTATTGAAAAATAGGTAGTTACAGAAGTTATAGTGCTTTAGCATTCTAATTTTAATACTTTAGGCGCAGGATAAACACGAGTGGCGACGGGCGCGGGCGAGGTTTAGGCGCGGCGAGAGCGCGCTGACTCTTTTATCATATCTATATATATAAAAATCAATTGCTGTTCGTTTGTCTCGCTAAAACTCGAGAACGGCTTGGCCGATTTAGCTGATTTTGGTTTTGAAACGTAGTCCGGAAGGTTTAAACGGTGAGAAAATGTGGACAAAATGCGAGGAAGATAGGGCAGGACAACGTCTGCCGGGCCCACTAGTTTCATATAAAATGTATGCAAGCGAAGAGACGAAAGGTACACTGAGGCGGCGAGGCGCGGACGCCGCTTGGACGCCTCTTTCATACTTCCAAGGCCACATCGCCACCGCACATCCTATATATAAAAAGTATTATAAAAAAAATACTAGAACTATCATCATCATCATCACTACAGCCTATTAACTTCCCACTGCTGGGCACAGGCCTCCACTCTCATAGGAGAGCGGGAAATAGAGCTTAGACCCACCCCGCTGCTCCAATGCGGGTTGGCGGGCTTTAACGACTATTATCATGTTAGTGATAATAACCGGGACCGACGGCTTAACGTGCTCTCCGAGGCAAGGGGGTGAAAAACCGCCAACTTCCAACTCCGGGCTGGCACTGAGAATTTCTTAATTGAAAAACCCAATACCTAACTTTTATGCCCGACCGGGAATCGAACCCAGGACCTCGTGATCCGCAGTCGACTATGCTAACCACTAGACCAACGAGGCAGTCACTAGAACTATAGGACCTCGTATATATAAAAAGGACTGTAGGAAGGCAAAGGGGATTAAACCTAAGGGGTGCGGGGGACAGCCCCGTTGGTCTAGGCCCAAACCTGCCTTAGGCTGAGCGACTGGCGATATTCATTAAGAAAGTCAGTTGACACCGCACCGTCTTCACCTTTGGACGTGCGATATTGTGTATGTGTCTCACTCCGCGATCCAGGGTATCATCGCGTAATAGTCACCCATTGTAGTTATAGTGATACGACTTAATAACTTGTAATCATCGTGTAACAGGACCAAAAAAGAAATAAGGCGAGGCTTTTATACGCCGAGTAATTTTTGAGCTGCCTGCTACGCGCATGTGAGTCCAGCTGTCCACCCACAAGCGTTCAAAATAGCTTAATTTTAGAAATGAAATAAATAAATAAAAATGTATTCCGCCAGAGTAATCTGATCTATCTAAGTAGTGCCCACAAATATATATTTCCAAAGAACTGACTAAAAATAATCTCAGCTCTTTGAAAATCAGGCACCTGAAACATTTATAAAAATGTATTTTTACCCATCTGGACTTTTCTAATATCGTCAGTAAGGGTCTAAATAAATACAAGATGAATAATTAAAATAATTAAGAAATACGACTAGGTACCATACAGCCGCCATGTTAAAACTTTTTCCTATTAGTCTGTGTACCTACCCCATAAGTACATCCAAATCCGTTCAGGCATGTAGACTTTATGGTGGAATAAAGAAACTCACGTAGATACATGCATACATGAACCCTGAAAATATCACACTCCTTTTTTTGGGCAGTCGTGTAAAAACACATACCCATAGAATTTTATACATCGATGTACATACCGTTGCGGAGTCCGTCTGGCCTTAGCGCGCCTCCACAAGTAGAGCGCCCCACCCGCGACCGCACACAGTGCGCACACGCCGCACCCCACTCCGATACCTGCAGATTATTTATAACTAGAGGACGCCCGCGACTTCGTTCACGTGGCTTAAGTTTTTTAATTCCCACAGGCACTCCTTAATTTTCCGGGATGAAATAAATATGTCACTCTCGAGGTCCTCATACCATACCCATGCAAAAAATCACGTCGAACTGTTGCTCTGTTGCGGCGTGATTGAAGGACAAACTCTCTATTTAACGTCCTTGAGGATAAAACATTTCAAAAACTGTGAAACACGTATTTCTTTATTTAAAACCAGAAGCCCAAATACCAACTTTCATGACTATAACTTGAAAAATGAAGGACTTTTATACAAACTTTCAACCCCTATTTTACCCCTTTAGGTTTAAAATTTTGAAAAACTGTGACACACCTATTTCTTTATTTTTTACCGAAAGCCAAAATACCATGTTTCGTTGATATAACTTGAAAAATATCTTTAGAAAAGAAGACCTTTCATACCAACTTTCATCCCATATTTCACCACTTGGGGGGTCGAATTTTCAACAACTGTGAAACACGTATTTCTTTATTTTTTACCGATAACTCATATACCTAAGTTTCATGAATATAACTTCAGAAATGACGGACTTTCATACAAACTTTCAACCCCTATTTCACCCCCTTAGGGGTGGAAATTTGAAAAATCCTTCCTTAGTGAGCGCCTACGTTACAAAAGGAAGCTACTGTCAAAATTTCAAGTCTCTAACCCTAGCAGTTTAGGCTGTGCGTTGATATATAAGTCAGTCAGTCAGTCAGTCAGTCAGGACTTTGAATTTTATATATATAGATAATCACTTCTGAATACAGGATCGCTCTCACTAACATAAAATAACAAAAGGTCACATCTATACTAATATTATAAATACTAAAGTTTGGATGGATGGATGTTTGTTACTCAATCACGCCAGAACGCCTGAACGAATCTGGATGAAATGAATGAATCTGAAATTTGACACAGGGGTAGATTATAGTCTGGAATAACACATACGCTAATTTTTACTCCGGAAAATCAAAAAGTTCCCGCGTGAACCAAAAAACCTCAATCCACGCGGACGAAGTCACACAGGCATAAGCTTTGGCACCATAATCATATACAGAGCAAAACTCGCAAAAAAAGAAACGGCATTCAATTCTAGCACTTTCCCATCCAGAATCAAGCCATTCAGAGCTCTGCCCTCCTAATCTCTCTTAGTGGCTATCAAAAAATTCCACTGACATTTAATATTTATCCATTGATGGTTTGATGAAGTGTTATATTTATTTCATAGCAATATGCTTCAATGGATAAAAAATATATGTAAATAATAAAAAATAAAATGGCGAGACGGTAGGTACGAACTAGGTACGTAGACCAGGTCCGCTAACATAATATTCAACACTCCTTTTTTGAGTCATCACTTTTAATTTCTCAACTGATAAAGCAATACCTAAATAGTAGTAGAAGTGGTCGGGCGGTCGCTCCGGGATAGTTAGCGCGGTAGGGTAGCGACGCTGTTCACCGCCCAGCGCCGTCACCATCACAAACACCGGACCTGCTTTCAAGTTGGTCAGCTGAAACAAAACAACTGGTTTAATCAACGACCTCAATTTACATAGACGGGCCTTTAGAATTTGGGCCTGTAGAATTTGAAAATCTGTTGATGGAAACACAGTCTGCACTGCGAAAAAACGCATTTGATACTTGTGTTGTTTAATTGGTTTTTGTTCGTAATCTGTTTTCTCAAGATAGTGTGGTCATTTGTTATTTTAAAAAAAACAGCTAAGTATTGCTTATTGAAAAAGTCATTCACAGGGTACAGGAAGCAAGCTATCCCTAAAGCCAATTATTTCATAAAAATTGGTTCACCGGTTCTTTCTTGCTTTCTCGTTTATATGAATCATGTCCTCCCGACCGAATTTCGACCACGGCGGCCTATCTCCAAAGAGATTATAGAGTGAACAAGCGCATCCACAGGTGCACTCTCTGTTCCTTTACTCTCATAGCTCGATGGGACAGAAACCGATACGACCAGAGAGAGATCAGGCGCAGGACCGACAGCTTTACGTGCTTTTCGAGACACGGGGGTGAAACACCGCCAATTTCTTAACTCCAGGCTAGTGCTAAGAATTTCTTGTTAGAAAAACCCAGCTCTTGTTATGACCCGACCCGGGACTCGAATCCGGGACTTCGTCGGCCGCAGTCGAACATGCGAAGCACTAGAACAATGAGGCAGTCATTTATAATATTAGTTGCGTAGAGCAAAACAGAAGGCTGACATCGCTCACCTCAACACTGGTGCCAGTGACTTTGACAGCGGACCAGCTCTCCACCGGCTGCGTGATATTCTGCGTGAACCGCACCACTCTGGGGCCAGTCCCGTTCCACCATACGGACACGCCCGAGCTCGTATAGGCGTACTGTAGATCTTTGTCCTCTGCAATAAAATACACTTCCATTACCATCATCATTTACATTTCAACCTATCGCTTGCGGACTACAGAGCACGAGTCTCCTTTCAGAAATAGAAAATGGCCATAGTCAAGAGAACTTGAATTTACGTTATATGTGGTTGTTGTAGTTTTAAGTTAGTTTTACGTAAGAATTCCATCCGTGCCGAGTAAAAGCGTTCATAATTCATAATGAGTAGGTAAGTAATTCTTTCGTTTTCATGGGCGTCTATTAGGATTAAGAGGTGATAAATACTAAGAAAGCAAAAGTAAGAATTTGAGTCCAGGACAAAGTGATGAAGTGAAAGATGAAAATATTTTGTGCTCCTTATTAGCGGCTAGGTTGGAAAAGCCATCTGAATTAAAAATTCGAATAAACTCACCTAAATTCCTAACTTGCGGTGGTACGTTCAGTATCGGGCTGTGTCCTAGTGGCTCGTATCCGGTCACCATTACAAACGTCTCCTCTGTTGGTTCAATGCCCGTGATCTAAGGAAAAAACGAAAGTTTCTTATTTATTCCGTGATTCAGTATGTATTCAGTGATTTTGCACTCGACTCGTCCCACAAAATTTTTGCCACGTTCATTGCAGGCTTAGCATGCGCACAAGGAGATATCTCGCGACGAGGGAGAGAGAGATGTTGTCGTTGCCGGCAAATTTTTCGTTTACCCTAACATGCCCAAAATCCGGTACATTACGAGAACAAATAGTCGGCGTGTAAGGGTTCGTATAGAAAAATACCACAGATAATGAATATTACTTTTATCTCAACTTTAGA
This sequence comes from Erebia epiphron, assembly GCA_963932025.1. Classification (NCBI taxonomy): domain Eukaryota; kingdom Metazoa; phylum Arthropoda; class Insecta; order Lepidoptera; family Nymphalidae; genus Erebia; species Erebia epiphron. The sequence goes on from OZ009945.1 coordinate 40,715,899, forward strand.
CGTAACGAAACGAGTAACCACGTAAGCTTCGGTAAGCAAATAGAGTTAGCGGGTAGACATAATTTAACTCGTTGTGCGCATGCTAGCCCTACTGGTGACAGAAGGGCTCGCTGATTTTCCGCGCAAAGCCTCAGCCTGGCTGTCCCGTGCGTTTCTCTACAGTCTACAACAACTCACAAGCACAGTGTTCCCCATAATCTCGGAAGCCGCCCACTGTTCTACGGGCAACTTTAGCTCAGCGCTGTGGTACACGGTGTAGCGCCCCGGTGCGTCGCTCCAGGACACGCGGATTGCGCTCGCGTTAATGTACTTATACCTGAGGTCTTTGAAACGATGAGGTCCTGTGAACAAGGTGTCATTGATATATGAAATGAAAATCTAATCGCCGAGTAGTAGTAGCGGACACTGGTGTCAGCAATTTAACGTTAGGGCATTCAAGCCACGGAGTCGCACGTCAGTTGCCCCTCGTCCGCCACCAGAGTTACTCCTGCCCATGCGTGTCATTTAATCACCCTTAAATAACCTTCTGATAACTCAACTGGAGTAGTATGATATTACGTGTATCGGTTGGTCCTGCACGTACATGCACGTACAGGCATGTTCTAGGCAAGCGCGCTCCACTTTCGGCTGCATCAACGCTCCGCAATAGGTCAAATTGCAGCGGACATATTATTCTTGTGCCTCAAAGCTCAAAGCTTACCACTAAGGCCCACGTGCAGACTCGTCGGGTCACGTTTAACCCAGGAATTAATAAGAAATTTTGACAAAAGTTTTATACGAATTCTATCATAGAAGCAGCCCACTCTGGGTTTAAAGGATAACCCGGCGTTTCTGCAATCGGACCTAAGAAATAGATATCAGCAATAAATGTAGTAAATATAAAAAGTCTATGCCAGCAATAAACTCAACGTGGTTTGTGAAGAACTTGTGAAGGACTAACTGCCTGTCCGTCTGTCTGTTTGACTTCTACCTTTTCACTTCCCATCCGTTAAACCGATTTTAATCCTACGTTCACGCGGAGGATATCCCGGGAATCCTCTATATATAGCTAAATAATTGGGAATTAAATATGGTCTGCCCCCCTATTCTCATAACTTAGTGGCTATCAAAAAATGAAAGCCATTGGCATATTTTTTTTTTTAGTCCTCAAAACTGACTGCAATTGTTAAGGCTAACAAAAACGCATGTTAAATTAAAATATAAACTATACAATTGTGTCTTCTAGATGAGGACATGGCATGCATAGAAGGGCACATTAACTACAGCGAAGAAATATCAACAAAACAACCAAAAAAACAAGAAAATAAAAACTAAACTAGAAATTATACTAACTAAACCTTACTAGCTAAATTTATGTGCAGTGAGTTTGTTTTTGACAGTAATTGTGCTGTCACAGAAGATATCTATAGCGTCTCTGTAACAATTTGCGATATTATAACTATTATATCTTATCCATTGAAGGTTTGCTATGAAATGCTATTTTTATTTACATAGCAAATCTTCAATGGATAAAAAGGATATATCAGTGTCTTAAATCCACTGATTTAGAGAATAGGGCTGCAGGAGTTTATAAGAGTAGTAACAAAAATAGAAAAATAGCTGCCACCTACCTTTAGATAGCGTGGTAACGAAAAAAGGTGCTGTGAATGCTCCGCCAAGCGCCCTGCCCGGGACTCGAACCTGCACTCGAACTTCGTATTTACTATCAGGTTGTAGCCCTTCTATTTTTGCGCTGGTTTCGTAGCTGAAAGAAAGGTACCAGGTGAGACTTCAATTTTTTTTGGGGTCGCGGTCTTCATCACACCCCACCCCTCTACGCTTGAGTCTGCTTGTAGCTTTTAGTTATATATGTTGTTGTTATATATGTTTGCGTCCTAACGACCCCAAACCCGTCCCTGAAGACAAAATTCTGCCGTCCTTTTATTTAATGAGCCTCAGTATTTTTAACAGAACTTCACAATGATGTCAATAGATGGCGCTCTGTTGTGGCGATACCGCGAGGTCTCAGTTCGGGGCGAACCACTAGTTTTATAAAGTTTATGCAAAAAAATCTTCCAAATATTCCACCTCGATAATTGCTTCATCTGGCGACAGAAGGGCTTGTTCATTTTTTGCGCAAAGGATCAGCCTGGCTGTCCAGCGTGGTAATGCCACCATTCCACGCGGGCATGATCTACATAGTAATTAAGTTAGGCCTATAGCTAGCTTAAAATTATTTTGTTCAATAAAGGTTAAAGACTGCCTCGTTGGTCTAGTGGTTAGCAGGTTCGCCTGCGGCCGACGAGGTCCTGGGTTCGAGTCCCGGGTCGGGCCATAAGTATTGAGTTTTTCTGACTAGAAATTCTCAGTACTAGCCCGGAGTTAGGAAGTTGGAGGTGTTTCACCCCCGTGCCTCGGAGAGCACGTTAAGCCGTCGGTCCCGGTTATTATCACTAACATGATAATAGTCGTTAAAGCCCGCCAACCCGCATTGGAGCAGCGTGGTGGGTCTAAGCTCTAATTCCCGCTTTCCTACGAGAGTGGAGGCCTGTGCCCAGCAGTGGGACGTTAATGGGCTGTAGTGGAATAAAGGTTTAGAAGTCATAAAAAATAGTTTTTGTAATATAGTATGTTAACCTTTCGTGACAATCGTCATTCTCATCTACTTTCCTCACGCAGACCAGGAATATGTATCTCGTTTCGTCTTCGCAGCGCCAGCGCAATGTGAAGCTCTTCTCACCCACCTCAGTCACCTCCAGGTCTTGAGGGATCACCTTCACCTCACTGTTTCAGGGACATAGAAAAACGTTTAGTTGATTACCAAGGATCAAGTAGCTTGAATCGCTACATTTTTACTTCCGCAAAGTAACCAGCTTCTATCTAATTCTAAATATCATAAACTTAAGAGAGATATAAAATATCCCTTAAACATTGACACCAAAAGTTTACATCATTTTACATGTTCCTGACGATCATCAAGGTTTATCGAAAACATTTAAAAGTTTTTTCAAGCATAAGAATACCATAAGGACCAATAATTTATAATATTATGATGATTTTTCTTATAGGGCCAGCGGAGGGCGAATTGCCCATACAAACGTAATACCAAAATAATTTGTAATTCGAGAATATTTCCACCATATTATGCGATTATTAAGATTGAACTTGTATTTATCTAGGTCCCTAGATAATTATTTTTTCAAAATACTTTCCCACAAACAAATGTAAGCACATTGCGTTTCGCATGTTTTTACGTCATAAATGACGTGTTTTCTCCTTATTTGTTTCATATTAAAACCAACGATATCTCACGTACTAATTGATCAGGAACATAGCCTATATTGTCGAGTTACAGAATAACAACACGAAGTCAAAAACACAAAAATTTTTCATTCATCATTTTTGGTATTCACGGAACAAGACTAAATGTATAACAAATTCGGTATGCCTATAATGATAGCGCACTTGCACGCGATCATGTGTCTTTAGCCAGATAGCAATATACCGGCAAAGGAGGTCGGCGAGCTCCCATATAGTGTTTGACCCAAACTTGAGGTTCACGTTCACGCATCAAACTTCTCATACTTCTTATACTAAACCAGACTAACAAAAAAGTTTATGAAAGTCAATCAAATAAAGTTGGGAGAAAAAAGATATTCGTAGTAATAGTTAAAAGTGAGGTTAGATTTCTATTTCATGGTTTTTAAGCCAGATGACCATTTAATAGCTTTGAAAATCTATCAGGCACTGCAGATCATTATCTGACTATGTACCAAATACATAGTAATACGCTTTCCTACCTACATAAAAACAAGTTACCTACCTGCTGGGTACATTAAACCGATATGTAGGTAGGTATGTAATTCATAACGTGGCCAGTAAGTATATTATGACATACAAATTGATGGTTCTTATACTATTCTTACTATTTGAAAAGGGGGTTAACCCTAACGCGCTTATACATCGCAACTTTTGGGCGTTAGTCGCATTTACAACGCGCAACAGAAGCAAAACAGTAGCGACACAATCGCGTCGCGATGTATCGTATTTATAACGCGTGAGCTTTCAGGGGTAAAAGAAGAGCGAGGGGTGCCGGCAGTGCAGAACTGTATCGATAATGCATCGCCTTTAAATTAAATTAACGATTTTAATTAATTTTAATTAATTATTTATTAATTAATTACTATCGCATACTGTATACGCCGACGCCCTGTCTAATATATCTCTTTCTCTGTCTACGTACTCCCGCCATTGCATCGACCGAATGACACTAACGATGACAAAGTTATTTATGAATATTTTCATTGTGATGATTAAACTATTAATAGCATAATATGTACCTAGTTATAAAGTTAGACTGATATTATTTTGTGAAGACTGCTTTATAACTAACTAGTTTTGTTGTTAAATATCAGTACTTACTATAACTAAACTAAGACTAAAACCAAAAATAAATGTGTACCTACTAACTCTAATGAGAACGATATAAATTATGATTTATGTAAACTATAAAAACCTTTTTATTTCAATCCTACCTACGAAGTTTAGCATTGATAATAATAATTGTCCTAACAGATAGTTGGATTGAAGTACAAATATGTATGGAAAAAAGTATTTTGTAACAAATAAAATACACTTAGTTTCTTTATGCTAAGCAGAGTTGTGTAACTCGAATTCCATTCCGAGTTACCTGAATTTCAACTCGAGTTAATGTGTTTTTCCGACACATCTCTACTACGGTCCAAGAATGACATTTGATTGAGTTTGACACGTTAGTTTCTACTTTTATACTCTGCCGGGTGACCGCGTATCTTTTGCATCAATCATTGATACATCACAATCACCTCCGATTGGCTGAATTTATGGTATTCTTGCTGCGTCAATGGCGATTTCGTCCAATAGTGGAAGAGTGTTAACCAATCAGAGGTGATTGCGATGTATCAATGATTGATGCAAAAGATATGCGGTCACCCTGCGGGTATCTATACTCCGTATTGCCATTAGAACGACTTTTTTTATTGTTTCGTAATAATTTTTATTTTTGATCCCCATCTTCTAAAAAATTGATGTTTACACAGAAAAATACTTTGAAATATATTAAAAAATATTAAATGATTTCTGAATCTGAATGGTTTTTAAATTAGCTGGGTCATACTTCGCCGATCTCCTTTATATTTGCGGTTCGAATAGAAGTTGCGAGCGGCGTTCGCCGGCCTCTTAAATTACAAGACAGAAAGAACTAGATTTGAAAATTTTTAAGCTTAGAAAATGTCTACGCTTGCCATATAGTAATAAATAATAATAATAGTACCTATGTATGTATATTCTTTATTGTACGCCACAAAAAACAAAAGAAACAGATAACAAATAAGAAAACTTAAAACGTAGGTACAATAAAGCGGTCTAATCGCTAAGTAGCGATCTCTTCCAGACAATCGATTATATCGATACGGAGAAAATGAATAAGTTGACAGTGGGAGGTGGTGCATAAAAATAAACTTAACTTTATTACTGGTGATGAACATTTGATGGAAACAGTTGGTGAGTCCGTCTTTTTCGTTGGGCGTGGGAGTTTCTTACATGATGGATAATGTCCAATTAGGTATGGAATTTATGTAATGTTTTATTATGATTATTTGTTAATTTTGTACGATGGGGCTGACATGTCCAAAAGGACAAAAGCCTCCAAAAAATAAATGATTTAAAAAAAAAACTTCATTACTGTGTCTAATAAAGTTACAAATAACAAAACAGAGGAAACACGAATCGTGAACGAATTTACAACTTGTTAGGGTGTAAAGGCGGCCTAATCACTATGAGTGATCTCTTCCAGGCAACTTAAATAATAATAGATACTTAAAGTAACCAATATCATAAAATAATAACGTAAGGATTAATACACTAATATATACAAAATAAATAAAATAGACATACTTACGTAAGATTAAATACTTACATAAATAAATACACATAAATAATGGACAAATTAAACATTTCGCTATTGATGATTACAGGGAGATGTAATGATTTTTCACGTGAATTTTAAACTTATTAAGAGTTTTAGCTCGACGTATTTGCGAGGGCAGTTCATTCCACAAGCGAATGGCCTTGAACATAAATGATTTTTTAATATTAACCCAATAGAAACTAAGTGCCCGGCCTGCAGCACTGCAAACTACTGATTGCACATCAAATTAACCAACTCATAAATGCCACATATTAATTGCAAGCCATGTGCTTATACCAAATCTTGTTTAATATAATACATTCTTTAATATATTATTATATGCTTTATACTAGATGATTCCTGCGATTCGTCCGCGTGGATTTATGATAAGATAAATATTTCCATAATATATTATATACGTGTAACTCTAACGGTATAAGCAGCGCACGCCAGAATAGTTCGCAGATGGCAGAAAATTTTCCTACTTACTTGACACTTATCGTTATATTTTGGACAATTCACACAATATCTTTATAAATTATGGCCTATGTGCTATTCAAATATACAAGCTATATTATCGTAAAATCTCATTAATATCCATTCAGTAGTTTTTGTGTGAAAGAGTAAAAAACATCCATACATCCACACATCCTCACAAACTTTCGCGTTTATAATATTGTAAGATAAGAAGTAAGATAAATGAATGACTACTCAAAGTATATAATAATATAATATTAAAATTAAATACTTTTTTTTAATAATACTTTATAAGCATAATAAAATATTGCATAAGATGTGACGGTGTTTCTGAAGATTTTGCGTGAAAAAGTTAGTGCGAGTCTGCGCCTGCCATATATTGCTTTTTAGCCATATTGGCCGTAGGTAATAAGTGGTGTGAACCGTGAATCAACATAACATCACAAATTTAGTTATTAACATTTTTTTCAACCTAAAATTATACAATTAGCTCAGCACAAGAGTATAATAATAATAATATGATCAAATTGAATAGACACGGTAATTAACGGTAGTCTTGGAGACCAGACCCTCACCCGTCATCGGTGTCCTGTCCGGCTGCGGTGCTGGGCGTCCACGGCACCAGCGTCAGGTTCTGCTGCAGCCACTCAAAAGTCCTCGAACCCAGAAGTCTCACTCGTATTGGCTCGGATTCAGGAGCTACAACAATATACGGGCGTGTTATTAAAATTATAATAATCCATATAAGTACTGTGAGTCAAGTAAGTAGGCACAAAGTTCGAAGAAGCGTTGGGGGTCTTAGGATGCTGCTTAAATGGCACACTTCGCAACGGAAAGCGCAACATCAGACGACCCCCTACCAGCAGCGCTATTCTCTAACTCAGTGGCTATCAATATACGAAAGCCAGTGACATATATTTTCTATCCATTGAAGGTTTGCTATGAAGTAAAATACATTCATTCATAGCAAATCTTTAATGGATAAAAAATAAATGTTAGTGGCTTAAATTTTTTGATAGCCACTGAGTGAAAGAATACGGGGGCTGTGGACGATCTCAAGGAAGTAGCTGGGAGCCGCTGGAAGCAAATGATGCATGATCCATGCAGGTGACTTTCGTCCAGCAGTGGAAATCCACTGGTTCGCAGCGGTTCCACTGGGTCTTGCAAAAACCAGAGGCCATACTAACATACTGTTTCATCATTGTTAACTTTCGTGTTTTAGAATACCTATTATAATCCTAATTTTAAGAACGTCAAGGTACGTGAGTCGTGACATCAAACTGTCATTTTGCATCAAACATTAATATTGCTTAAGTTGGAAGTATGGCCCCCGAAGCATTTAGTCGAGCAGTTCAACAGCTAATAGATTTCAACTGGCTTACCCGTCAAAGTATAGTTAGTGACATGCGCCGCCAGCGTTATGTTATGCTCCTGCTCCTCAGTTCCATCACGCTTGTACTGCAGGATCCATTGCACCACACCAGGGGTCTGCTCCGCGAACTGCTTCCACGAGACCAGGATCTTGTCGTCTTCCAACTTCGACAGCTTTATTGGGACTGCAAGACCATAAGGTTATAATAATTACATCTACGGTAATTTGATGCATTCTCTACTTCAGGGAGGGAAAACAGAAATTTAGCGAAAACAGCTAGTAAATTTGCTTGCTAAATATCTCTGGCAAAAACTAGGTATACTAGAATAAATATACCTCTTAAATATTCGTAATTTTAAGGAGCCACGACTTGGATTGGCCACATTTGTCAAAGTAATATACTGAGATTAGATGACTTCGTCTGCGTGGATTGAGGTTTTTTTGGTTCCCGCCGGAACTCTTTAATTTTCCGGGATAAGAAGTAGCCTATGTGTTATTACAGACTATACTCTAACTCTGTTCCAAATTTCATTCCAGATCCGTTCAGCCATTCCGGCGTGATTGTGTAACAAACATCCAAGCACCCATCCATCCATCCAAACTTTCGCATTTATTATACATTTATACATACTGAGATATTTACAATCATTGAAAATTTTGGAACGTGCGAAAGAAAGGGAAGGTCTGATTTCCTCACTGCCTTAATGGTGGTAAAAAGCTGGTGGGCGTAGTACTCCAGTTAATGAGTGCTCAATGATATAGAGAAGAGTGCAAGGAGAAGGGAAGAACCACTGATGAATAACTGTAACTTACCTCCTTGTCCTTGGCACAGCACGCTTTCCGACATGTCGCTAGCAATGTTCTTTATATCCGACGCTGGGATGTACGCACGAACCTTAAAATTCAACCACGAACTTACGTTAAAACCAAGGCTTCAAGTTTTATATAAAAAAATACCTTCTCCAGGATGCAAGTTATATCTTTGTATCAGTTCGTCAAAATCGGTTTTAAAAAGTTTGAAAAGGTAACAGAGAGACACAAACGTCCGCGGTTTATTATTAGTATGGAAGTAAAAATTTGTAAAATGGGGACGCCCCATTTTGACATATTATAAATTAATATTTTGACGAATCTTATTTTATAATTTACTCTCGGGCATGTTTCGTCAGTTTTGACATAATAATTTGTTATGTCAAAACTGACGAAACATGCCCGAGAGTAATTCTTTTATGTTCTCAGAGATGTGTGAAAACATTTTATATTGTTGGAAAATGATTACATGTAATACGAAGTGTCTTACTTGGAACAGATATGGTGTCAGCGGTTCCCTCACTTTGATGATATCTTCAGTGTTGGTAAGAGGCTGCCCCGTGATCGCACCTCCATGTTTATCTGTGCGTTACAAATAGTTTGTACAAAACTAGTTTCTGTACCTATAGTTAGCGTCAATCAAATTAGTCGTCTCTGAGCTGAGGTGCGAGTGCTTGTTTGCGCAGCTCTCATAATATAGACTGTCGAAGTCAATGAACGAATGTCAAACCTAATATAGTTGTCTTAAGGTTTATATTGTTGACAGTTTATGGTAATGGGCGGGTAATATTTAACTAAAATTTTAACTCTAATTGAACCTTACGTTGTTGATTTAACCCTTAAATCGATTTCGCGAACCCTGGGATACGTTACTTTCTTTTTAAATCGGAGAATTATTTCATAAACTGAAAGATTATACTATAGATATATTTTTTACTAGATGATGCCCGCGACTTCGTCCGCGTGAATTGATGTTTTTTTAAGATTTAAACTATCCTATCTCTCAAGTTGGATCGAACTGCACATGGTGTGCGAATTTTATTATAATCGGTTAAGTGGTTTAGGAGTCCATTGAGGACAAACATTGTGACACGAGATTTATATATATATAATATTTTTTATATATTATTTGAGATTTGTATAAAAAATAATTAGAGCTCGTACAAAGAAAATTTAGTTATCCGTCAAATTCAAAATAGAGTCAAGGCGACAGAACGTTGGAACCACAGAGTACATTTTTATGGAACAGCAGTAACTGCGCGGTATAATTTTAAGGGGATTTTTTTAAATTTTTTGCGATATTTAGCTGTATTTTTCGCTATAAATTGAAAGAATAAATGTCACATAATAGATTGCAATATCATATTTTGATCATCAATGCAGAATAATAAAGTTATATAGTATAGGTTCAGAAAAGTGTATGTGCCCCGTGGTTCCCGTTGCCGTTGTAACCGATTTAGAGTAACGGGTACCATGCAACAACCTCAATTTACATAGACGGGCCCTGTCAAACAAAGAATGTGGGCGTATTTTTAGCAACGCCATCAACGCCATCTAGTCAGAAAAGCGGGAACTTACTTGCAACATATATTGAAAACGTATGACTCGGTCATAGATAATATAGGTCATGGCCATAGAAACCGTAAGGCCAGTTAGTAAAACAAAATATATCATACAGTTTGCCGCGGAAAATAAATAATTGCGTAATGGATAGAAATATTAAATAACGTTTTTTTGGAAATTTATAATTGTGAATTGAATCACTTACCTTAAAATAAAAATTGTTCAGTGCCAAACTAATAAGACTTTAGATGTTAACCTAAGAATAACAAATTATCTACACGACGAGCGACCGTGACAGCGCTACGATGGGGACAAAGACAGGTTAGGAACGCGTTCTCAAAGTCGGTCGCCCAACCTTTTTCTATGAAAGGGCCCATCTAGTACCTACATATATATCGATGGTACCATGAGATACTCGTACGTTGCCAATTTCTTGGCAAGTTGGCAGCATAGATTCAAACCTTTTAAAATCATGTTGTCACTATTTTTTTGTGCTTTTTATCTGTAGGTGTGGTGTGGTTGCTTGAAACAGTTTTTCTTTATTTACATTAATGAATGCATGTTCTGATGATAAAAGGTTTATTTCTGACAGTGAGAACAATTTAGAATCACATTCATCTTCTGTTTTAAGCTCAGATATACCTTCATCTACCTTCATTCGATTCTTCTTACGATTTTATAAATCTTTAAATTTTAGGATAAGGCTGGGATTATAATGAGGCATTTATTCGATTACATAATATATAAACTATGAAAATGTGCCTCACACACTAATATTCGATGAAGTTTTCCCACCCCCTTTGACAAGCAATTGAGAGGCTAACACCCACCCTGAATACAGTCGTTTCTTTCCATCAGTAGCTAAAAATTCGCTAGTTACAGGGTTTAGTGCTTACTAGGCTTAAACCAAAACAATAATAGCAAAAAAGATAAAAAAATAGAATTAGTTCTCAATTATAACTGAACAAAAGCTGCATTCAGGCATAGAGCTGTGATAGATGGAGATTTACAGGTAAGTACTTCACAAAACACATTTGGATACAGTTTTAGATTATCTTTATTATTTTTCTATGGTTAGACGGTAGCTTATCGGTAAGTAGACAGTATAATTATTTCGTCTGCATTATTTTGGTCATTTTCAGGAAATTCAAGAGAAAAATGCTCGATATCGCTATTGCAATGAAGGAAAAACTAGGGTTTATTCTATAAAATGGTAATAAGTTTATGTTTTGTGGTAAGCGCAACAAACGCACAAAGTTCAAACTCAACGATGCGCAAACTCAAACAGCACAAGATAGTGGGATGCTCTTACCGGTGGGTGTGGTGTCGACGGTGTAGGCCATGACTTTTTCAGCGGGCGGCAGCCAGCGCAGGGCCACAGCCGCAGCGGACGCGGGCGCACACGTGACAGCGCTCGGCGCGTCCGCTCCCGCTCCCGTCACGTTGAGGCGCGCCCACTTTGAAGCAATGGAATGGCCGTTCCACGCGAAACACTGGTAGACGCCTGTGAAAACATTTTTTTTGGAACAATAGTTCCTTATGGGACGATGCGGAGGGGTACCCTAGCCGGCAAAAACCGTCCTAACGAAAATGCGTGTAGTAAGATTTTTATGTATAGTTTATTCGAAATTAAACCTTAACACAAAAGCATTAAAGTTTAATTTCGAATGTAGTTTATTTATATTTAAGACCTTTTGTCTTCGTAACAACGCTAACATGTCAAGATTTTTATGTATAGTTTATTCAAAATAAAACCTTAACACTTAAGTATTAAAGTTTAATATCGAATGTAGTATATTTGGCACACTACACGACACACCATATTAAAAATTATATTGTCACACAAAATATTATATTGGTATGTATTCTGATTGCGGTCGGGGCGGATCAATTTGTGATAAAGTTATATAACTGTGCACTATCTGGACTCCGAAACGGTGATCACCATACAGAAAGAAAACCATACAACTGGCGGGTGAGTATTATATATTTATTTTATTATGTTAATGCAGAGGAATTCCGGTTCCATACCAGCCCAACGGCAGAAAGCAGGCCAGCGGAACTATTATTACTATACTATACTATAATTAATAATTTACAATATTTATATTTAAGACCTTTTGTCTTCGTAACAACGCGCGCATGCCGGCGAATTAATGCTCGCGTTGTTTTTATTTTTACCTCAACTATAACTTAAAATAAATATTTATGTAATAAGGAACTTCGTTCCTATGTAGTGTCCCACGACACCGCGCGTTTTTTTTTAAATTTAATTTTTATTTAATAGGAAGCCAACGGTAATATATACAATGAACTTTTGTCTTAGTATAATATTGCAACTTAGTTATATAATCTTATGACTACCATTGATTACACACTTACAGGCTAACGCAACATGCATGATAAAAAAGTTAAAAGTAAATTTTAAAGAAACTGTAATAATTGATTAATAGGTACATTATTATTGAATAGCGGATGCTCGCGACTTCGTTTGCGTGGCATAAGTTTTTTAATTCGCACAGGCACTCCTTAATTTACCGGGATTAGCCTAATATCACTCTCCAGGTCCTCAACTAACTATACCCATGCAAAAAATCACGTTGATCCGTTCAAAACCGGTGGAACACGTATTTCTTCATTTTAAACCGCAACTCGTATATGTACCAAGTTTCATGGATATAACTTGAGAAATTACGGACTTTCAACACACTTTCATCCCCTATTTCACCCCCTTGAGGCTGGAATTTTGAAAAATCCTTCCTTAGTGAGCGCCTACGTCACAAAAGGAACCTAGTGCCAAAATTTCAAGTTTCTTACCCCAGCAGTTTAGGCTGTGCGTTGATTAATTAATGAATTTATTATATAATATATATGAGATGAGATGAGATGAGTTGAGATGAGATTACTTTATTTGATTAACTATTAGCAAGTATAAATCACACGTTCGCAAAAAAATTCGCTCGCTTCGCTCGTGATAAGGGTTACATCAGTTATTGAATTCGCTTGATATTTTATAATTACTTCAATATTCTGTACCTGCATCGTCGGACGTAACTCCGCTTATCACCAGCTCAAGGCGTTTTCGATCTACTGAGCTCCGTAGGTTTCTCTGTAATAAAGATCAAGAGCGTCATGTCTTGGCACAGTTACTTTATTTTTACTTTTATGCTACCTACTACAATAATTTAGCCATACTGCCAACGCTTATAGCCATATTGTTTCATTATTGTTGTATTTCGTGTTTTAGAATTATAATCCTTGTACGTGACAACAAACTGTCATTTTGACTAAATATATATTGCAGTTGCCCCGTTGGCAGTATGCCCCTAGACTGTGATATCATATGCTGGTTAGTGAAAATGCAAGCTAAGAAGTTAAGAATCGTTTTCTACGCGGCATTGTACTGGAACGCTAAATCGCTTGGCGGCACGTCTTCGCAGACCAGCGCCCAACTGTGTTATAAAATTGTAATCATTTAACAGTTAGACGTATTACTCAAATGGTCTAATTGTTTAAAGACTTATCTGGCCCGGTGGCCAAAATTGGAACTGATTTCATTGACTGGATTTTGTTAAATAGGAACACTAAAGGGCAAAACGCACAGGGGACGGGCGCGGGCCGAGCGTCACCCGCCACACGCCCGACCCGTGCCCGCGTTCTGTGTGTTGTCGTCCATATAAAGGAATTCAACCCGCCTGACACCCGACCCGGCCCGCGCCCAACCCGCGCCCGTTCCTTGTGTGTTTTGCGCTTAGATGCGATAACAGCGACGCTGTCACCGGAAGGGCGACCGGCTAAAAATGACAGCTAAAGTGTGACGATCGCAATCACCTCTGATTGGTTAACACTCTTCCACTATTGGACAAAATCCATTGACGCAGCATGGATACTATAAATTTAGCCAATCACAACAATTGATTTAAGATTTAAGTATTGTTACTGTAACAATGAGTGATGCAGGTTTTACACAATCGTTTGTGTGAGTGAGCTGTTTCGAACGTTTCTAGGTAGTTTCAGTACTGGTTGTAATCTGTTTACTGTGCACATAATTCATAATGCTTTTTGAAGTTTTCAGGTGAGATCGCAGTCAAGGGCTTTCTCGTAGTGGAAGATAAAAAAATATTCCTCACCCTTCCCGCCAAAGTGAGTTTCACCCCGTTCTTGTACCACGTCACATTGGGCTGGGGCCTTCCGGCTGCGGTGCAGTTGAAGCGGACAGTGCTGGCGCGTGTTACGTCCTTTGACACAGGCGGAAGCGTTACCACCACCGGCTCCGTCAACGATACGTTGTATGTCTGTAAAGAAACGCAATAAGATTAGAACAACTCCCGACCTGACGATTTTCCTGGCGCAGTGGTGAGCGCTGAGGTCTTATATTGGGAGGGCCCGGATTTACCACTCTATAGTCTAGCTAGGCAATGGGTGGTTTGTTGTATGGAGACCTCCGCATTAAATCCTGTCGATGAAACTTGGCAGGGTTGTAGTATGGTATGAACCAATACTTATACAAAAATATCCAACAAAAATCCATCCGGAAGTTAGGTATTTATACCTAAAACTTAATATTTATGATTGAATATTTTATCGATTTCTTTCTAAAATTATAGTAGGTAGTATAATTACACTCAAAACTGAAATATCAAACGAAATAATCATGAAGAACATCGATATTTAACCGATTTTATTATCAAACATAAACTACGTTTACGCGATAATGTAGATACCCTTCTGCTTTAAAAATTAGGTATAGCATAAAAACCCTTACTTTCTTTATGATTATTGGTTGGATATTTATAACATACGTTTAACTCATGGTACTTTATCATACTGTTAAGTTTCATCGCCTGAGGAATTATTGTTGGGTTCGACTAGCTTTATTGCCTAGACTACCTACAAAGACGTAACGCCAAGCGAATTAGCGTTTCGTAACGATGCCGTGTAGAAACCAATTAGGGTTATAGGTATAATATAACGTCTGTACCCCTAACAGGTTAGCACATCCAATCCCATCCACGCTATCACGCTGAAAAAAAACTGATAGAGAGTAAAGACTATAGTCATAATTTGTTGCTTGCACCATTTGGTATTGTAATATTCACACGAACGTTACTATTTTCAAAAACACCTGTTTTACGCATGCCCGCGACTTCGTTCGCATGGATTTTGGTTTTTAATATTCATAAGAATATCTTAAATTTCCGAGATACAAATAATAATAATAATTCTTTAACTTTAAGTAGGTACCTATTTATTTAAAAAAATTATAATTTTGTAATCTTTTTCGCCTTATTTTAGTTTTAGGATATTTACTGTATATTATTGTTAAAATGCTGTTGATTCAGGAAAATAAACAAAATAAAATTAAAATTCTTTCCAAAAAACCGACTTCCAAAGCCACTGTAAAGTAAAAAATAATTTTGATTTCTACACACTATGTTGAAGTCGGGCGAGTATAACAAAGATAGGCATAGTTGACGCGTCAGGTTCGCCCGACTTCAACATAGTGTGTAGAAATCAAAATTATTTTTTACTTTACAGTGGCTTTGGAAGTCGGTTTTTTGGAAAGAATATTTATTTTTAACTTTTTAGTGTACTCTAAATCCCTACGGCTTAGGAGTGCAGTACCATGCAGCATCAGAGTTGAGGAGTTGGAAATTGGGTTTAAGTATGAAGTCGTTGCTTGACACCTACAATATTAATTCACCATAAAAAAATCCTAAACCACTATGTTTAAGGAGTTCTGTACCCTGCAGCATCAGGGTTGAGGAGTTGGGACTTGGGTTTAAGTATGAAGTCGTTGCTTGACACCTACAATATTAATTCATCATAAAAAAATCTTAAATCGTTATTTTTAAGGAGTTCTGTACCCTACAGCATCAGGGTTGAGGAGTTGGGACTCAGGGTTGAGGAGTTGGGACTCAGAGTTTTATCGTATACACGTGACTTGATACCTACTATATGAATTCACCATCAAAACTCCTAACTCCCTAGTTTTGAGACGTAGGTACACCTACAGCATCAGGATTGAGGATTTGGAGTCAGATTTTTTTATGGGACCACCTCGTGAGCTTCCTCTAACCAATGTAAAAAAAAATTTCAAATCGGTTTAGAAACCACGGAGATATGCACCGAAAAAAAAAAAAAAAAAAGATACGCGCCGAATTGAGAACCTCCTCCTTTTTTGGAAGTCGGTTAAAATTAAAATAAATCAGGCATGCAAACTAATTTATAACCATGGATGGAACCTATTTTTATAATCAATGCTGTCTGTCTGCTACGCTTTAAAAAGCCCATTTTCAACCCGTTTTGATGAAATTTTGTATAGGTTACATTCCGGGGAAGGACAAGGCAAACTTTATCCACGCGGCCGAAGTCGCGTTGGACGCAGACGCTTAGATGCAGTTGGTTGGACATAATCACCTAGTTTTGTCTATTGTCACCATCTCAGCCTGCAAACGTCCACTGCTGCAACCAGCCTTGTTCTGTTCGAGCCTCAACACTCGTGTATTACCCATAATATACCATTTGCAAGTGGAATAACAGTGTATAAACAAATATAGCCTCCTTATTTTCTTCTCCAGGTTTTTAAGTACCAGAACTTCATTAATGTAAAGAAAGTTATTTTCCTTTATTTGGTATTTAACCACATGGAGAAGGACCTACCTCGGACAGTACTATCTCCAGGTAGTTTGATACCTAAGTTAGAGAAGTTCATTTGCTTTCCTTGATAAATACCGTAACCATATCGCGGTAGTCCTCAAGAGAGCATGTGTAGACGCCCTCCTGGTCATACTCGAGATTGTTCAGTACGAGGACCTCTTCCGTTGACTCCAGCTCACTTGTCTTCTCCCCTGGAGGGGTTAACTCCCATCTTAGCTGAGAAAACAATAACAAATTCAGTAATTAGAAAGTTTTAGAACCACCATGTCACAACTTGGTGTTTCCACTAATATGGGCTTAAGCCCAAAATATATTATCAAAATCGGTCCATCCATTTTCGAGTTTTTGCGAGACTAATGCATAGCAATTGATTATTATTAACTAGCTGATGCCCGCAACTACGTCCGCGTGGATTGAGGTTTTTTGGTTCCCGCGGGAACTCCTTAATTTTCCGGGATAAAAAGTAGCCTATGGGCTATTCCAGACTATAATCTATCTCTGTGCCAAATTTCATCCAGATCCGTTCAGCCGTTGCGGCGTGATTGAGTACCTAACAAACATCCATCCATACATCCAGCCATCCAAACTTTCGCATATATAATATTTATTTGATTATTATTATAATATTATATTATTCATTTAAGTCATTGATGTAGAATTTTAGTGTACCTACTCATTTACTATATTTCAGTGATTTGTACCCAGACTAACAGCCCGTTGGTTTCGAAAAATCCAAATATCGAAAAATCTGGCCTTGTCTACATTATTAAGGAAACATCCGTGCAAGATTTCGCTAAAATTGCTTTATAGGTCCAATTCCTGAGCGTTTATGAGTCAGGAATCTTATTGTTGTACATAATGTATAGGTAACTAACTAGCGGTGCTACTACGCTAAAAAAAAGTAAAAAAAAACTTCGCATTATTGCCTTTCTAATGAAACATAGGTAGAAACAATTCGTGTGTTTTATATGTACATTGTACAGATTCTAGTTTACCTTAGGTCTAGGCCAGCCTGATACAGGGCAGGGAAGGACAACCCGGCTTCCCCTGGGCACAGCGATGTTCTTCTCGACTCCAACTGGCAGGAACGACGGCTCTTCGTGTTTCGAGTCTATGACCCTAACTCGACCTTCCGAGCTGATCCGACTCTTGTTTAGGTGGGGGTTAGTTGCTATGCACCTGAGAAAAACATAAGGGATTACATTTAATAAGGATACATAAACTTAAGGGAGTAAATTGTTTTTTACTCATTATTAAATTAAGGGGGCTTTCAAAAGACCTTTAAATTCATATCCTTGGTTAGTTTTTAGTAAGATAAAAGAAAAAAAGTGCGTTGAAATTTGTTGACGTCACAACTATGTATTTCATACAATTTTCCAGACTAGAAAACGCGTTTTTAAGTTTGGTACAGTTGCCGATTTGATTGATTTGTTATCATCCCTATTTTTTTCATACAAAGTGATACCTATTTTCGTGAGAGATATTCTTTATAAATATACATAACAGCCGGAAACACTCACGCGTTATGTCGGAAAGTGCCCGACTAGTTTCGAACCCGTTCGGGCCCTTATTCATGAGCCTGTTCGCGCGACGCGGTCGCTGCTCGACTGCGGTTCGCATGTCGTACAGCTCTCTGGGATGGTTGAGGTGGGGGGGAGGTGGTAATGCGTCTTCTCCCGACGACTCCTGCTGATCGTCTTCACTGGCGTCGTCATTGTGATGTAAGCAAGCCGAGCTGACCATGTCCGGTTCCGAATTTGTAGAATGTATCGTACTAGTGTTAAAAAGCTGTTTCCACGCCGGGGGCAGCATCCATCCACCATCACGGTTAAATTTGAGTGACGACAGACTTCTCGTATTTTCCGAGGTACTAGCAACTTTTTCCTAGCCAACACAGACGTCTTGTCGAATCGTATGCAGTGAGTCGTACCCGAACTAAGCCAGATGTTCCGCTATGGCCGACCCATTGGTGTCCACATTTTTAACACTACGTATATTGTGCTCCACCACCCTTGTCCGGATGTTCCGAGTCCCGACACGTCTCACCTATGTAGTTTTTACCGCAGTCACACAGGATCATGTACACACCTGGCACATCTAATGGATCCCGGTCTTTCGGTGAGCGCAGCATAGGTACTACGTATGCAACCTGCACGTTATGACATAACAAGTGAGTGCATCCGGCTGTTATGTATATTTATAAAGTGGTACCTACTTCTTGGAAAATACGGGCCACATACTTCGCAACTTTCTACACAGCAACGCAAAATATTTCGTACATAATTCTTAACGAAATATCAGCCGAGGCCCATCCATGGTCTCACCAGACTAGACCAATTTAGCCTTCGCCGGGGATTGAACCCAGGACCTTCCATAAGACCACATAGCTTCAGACCATTACGCTAGTCAGCAAAAACCAAGATAGATGTGGGCTATAATTTCATCAAAAACAGGTAAAAAAATGGTCTAAACGTTTACGTTTGTGATACACATACGTCATACATAATATTACTGGCTTTTGCCCGAGGCTTCGCTCACGTTAGGTTCGATTTTCATACAAATTTCAAAGCTGTATTTTACCCCCTTAGGGATTGAAATTTCAAAAATCCTTTTTATGATTCCGGATGTCTACGTCTTAATGGCTATCTGTAGTCTGTACGCCAAATTTCGGCCGGACCCGTCCAGTGGTTTGAGCTGTGCGTTGATATATCAGTCAGTCACGTTTTCCTTTTATATATTTAGACTAGTATACCTACGTAGTATGTGCCATTGTCCATTACCTGATATAAATAAATAAATTGTTTGTTAGAGCTAGACATACCTGTACTTTCCAGCATCTTCATTTCTTACATCTGCGATCAGTAGCTCGCTCTCCAAAAAGTAATACCTGATGATTGAAATTCGGAATGAATAACTCTATCATAAAATATTAAATAAGCTGAACTGAAATATCCACAGAAACAGAGAATCGTAGCCCTAGACCTCCATTTTTGTCCCACAAGCTAGGATTTATCCAGATAAGTTGGTGGTAAAATACTATTTGATCAAAAACACAACGGGAATCAGATGTTCGTTGGTGTACCTTTGATCTTGTAGTACAGGCCTGCCGTCTCGTAGCCAGAATACGGAGGCGGCAGGACCGGAGCTGATGCGGCAGGGTATGGAGAGCGGCTGGTTCAAATACGCAGTCGTGTCTGTCGGTGAATTCAAAAACTGCTTGCCGATATCTGAAATAAACAATTTTTCATTAACAAAAAAACCAGCATGTTAGCCATGCTACAATCGACTGTATGTAAGTTGACCCAAAATGGCGGTCGTCTGCGCAGGTACATTGTAGTACAGGGCCAAGTGGAGCATGTGCGGGGAGCGAGGGGTATTGTAACGCGGGGCCCCTCGCGGCGCACCTCATACCGCACTTCATCTGACACCCGAAATTATGTGTTTCTGTTTCTGCGCAGAGTTCAACTTACGCCGCAGCTATTATACCAAGTGATTTGGATGGATTCTGTAGAAAAAATTTGGATTTTTTGTCTTTGTTTTGACTGCGTCGTTGGTCCAGTGGTTTGTATGTTCGACTGCGGATGACGACGTCCTGGGTTTGATTCCTAGGTCTGGCCATATGGTATTTGGAATTACTGGCTGTAAATTTTTAGTAAGTACTAGCTGGGCGTAAGGGAGTTTCTGTTTCAGCCCCGTGCCTCGGAAAGCACGTAAAGCCACCAGTCCTGCGATGTCAGAGAGAGATGAGATGACTGATTATTTCCGACCTCCCATCGGGCTATGAGAGTAAGTGCACGGGAGATACAAGACGTGTTTGCGCACAGCAAACACGTCTTGTAAGTATCTCCCGCGGAGAAAACTAGTCTCTGTAGAGATTGCCCGCCGTCTCTCCGTGGAAATTCGGTCGAGAGGCCAATAAAAATTATTATTATTTAAAAAAACTACCACTTACTAATTGCTTTTAACATTTTCAGTGACTAGGTATGACTATGGGACTCTACCATTGTGCGTGTTCTAAGTTCTGACTTCTAAGCACTTGACCAGTTTTAAAACAGAATGAGGCAAAATTGCACTAGTGTAAACATTATCAAATTCATAACCGACAAAATTAAGATCCTAACAAAGGTTCCTAATAATGTACTTTGAAGTCGTTGTTAAGTTATCAAGAAAAATAACATACCTACATTTTATTAATTTGAAGAAGTAAAAAAGAACTGAAGAAAATGTCTTTATATTCGACCAAAAATAAAACCTCACCGTATTATTTACGTACTTAGCGACATGTTTTTGTCTACTTATTTTACGCCCAACATATTTATTTGCAGAATTAAACAAGGGTCGAGATATTGTCAAGAGCAAACGTTAGCCTCCTGTCAATTTAAAGGGAATAAAAAAAATCTTTTATTTACGCATCAGCTTATGTCCGCGACTTCGTCCGCATGGATTGAGGTTTTTTGGTGCCCTGGGGAACTCTTTAATTATATTTTTAGCCTATGTGTTATTCCAGACTAAAATTTATCTCTGTACCAACAGTGGCATCCACTATTCGTATGATAACAAAGATTTATTATACCGATGTATAATATCTGATGATGATGATGACACTCTGATATCTGACATCGCTCAAAAGACATAACTCTCAACTGATCGCAATTCTTACGGTGTGTCTCAACATGGAGCGGCAATCGTGCGCAGCTGCCGCGCGCCCAATGCTACGCTGTTTAAAGGTGGCGGTTCGCGCCGCGACAGAGACAGGAGACCACGACCGGAAACCGCGACCGGCGACCGCGACAAGTGTCTCGGTCTCTTCTGCATGTACTGTAGGTCGAGACCGAGACTGGAGACCGTGAAAAGTATCTTCAGTATCGGAGAGTGTGTCGATGGAGTCAGTTGTGTTCTGTCTGTGTCATGATGGAAAACCAAGTCGTAGAACTTCTATTGGAGGAAGAAGAAGACGATGATTAGCTCTTATACTATTACTAGATGATGCCCGCGACTTCGTCCGCGTGTTTTTTTTTTTTTAAGATTTAAACTATCCTATCTCTCAAGTTGGATCGAACTGCACATGGTGTGCGAATTTTATTATAATCGGTTAAGTGGTTTAGGAGTCCATTGAGGACAAACATTGTGACACGAGATTTATATATATTAAGAGAAGAAGATAAGATTACAAATACAAAACTAAAAGAAGGTTACCTATTATGGAATTATATTTAACTAGAGGTCAAGAAGGATCATTTTTAAACACTAAACACACGTAATTTTCGAGCGCGACACGAGACACTACTGGGGGGTTACTGCCACTGCTTAGAGCAATATTATTATGTTATTGTTGCGACAAATCCTACCATCACGTCCCAAAAATAAGCTTATTAACACAATGTTTTCCTGAGCAGTTTTGTGACGTCGCGATGCAAATCATTCGCTCAATTCGTACCACCAAGTGTTTTTTAGGAGCTAACATTCTTGTTTTACGTATGATTTACGTCACATTTAGCAATCTTAAAAAAGTTACTTTCTTGCGACGGATCAACGACGTATTGACTTTGTAAACAAAGAAATAGGAAATTGTGAGGTGTTCCAAGTGAATATTCCACTGGATTAAACTAAGATAATGAAATATAACTTTATAAAAGTGAGTTATAGAATTTTCCAAAAGGTATTAGGTAAATTGAAGAATCAGTGCTCAAATCAGAAATGAGGAGATCCGTAGATACCTACGGATTTAATACTTCGAAGAACCGACACCGACAGACGTTTGGGTCGCACGGTGCTTGAATTTCGGCCTCACACTGGAAAGCTCAGCGTTGGACAACCCCCCGCTAGGGGGGGCAGACGATCTCAAGTGTGTAGCTAGGAGCCGCTGGAAGCAAGCAGCACAAGACCGTGCCCTGTAGAGATCCAGGGTAGGGGTACAACAGTTAATTAAGTACCTACCTAGTTGAAGCCAACCTCACAAGCAATTACCAGAAGTTTCTACAGATACAACTAGACATTCTCTGCCAAGGCGGGGGAGAGGAGGATGATGAGACATGCATCATCGAAGAGCGGTACCTAGGACTCTGCTCTAAGATCAGGAAGCTTAAACGTAGGTACAGCGGAGCAGGAGGGACATTGCGCCAGTTCTACGTGTGTCAAGCAGCGGGTTCATCTTCCTCCCATTATCATCAAGCCCTACAATGGGAAGGACATAAGTGGATACAAGCAGTTTATAGATTTGTTCAGTACAGTGATAGACAAAGATAGAAAATTAACAAGCGTTGAAAAATTATGTTATCTTAAAACTTTATTAGTCGCTGAACCACTTCAACTTTTAGAAGGTTTGCTGGTATGTGACAAATCTTACAGATCTGCAATTGACCTACTAAGTAAAAGGTATGATAACATCTCATTGTTAATAAATATAATCACATAAACATCTTGTTTATGTGTAAAGTATTTATCTGTCTATCTTGTTGGATTTACCTACTGTTAAAAAGCTCACAGTTTTCATGATATTGTAAGCCGTATTAGGCAGCATACATCAGCTTTAGAAAACTTGAAGCAACCCGTTGTGCAGTGGGGACAGGATATAGGTATATAATAGCACCATTGAATTCGAAGTTGACAATCCCAAAACATCAGTTAAATGGTGCTCTAGTACTCAGTAACTTGATGACTAAAGTTTCTTATATATTTCCAGATATTAAAAACATCAGCTTATTTAATTATGGTGGCATGGGCCCAGATTATTTACAAAATAAGAGTAGGTACTTATAAGTAATTTATATTTGTTTATAATTGAAATTCCATTACAACAAAACTGTGATAGTGCAGATTTAAATTTTTGTCCGAGTAATATTTATAGTCTTGATGTTTTACCTATCTATACAAAATATTCAAGTTTATTAAAAATTGCAGCAAGTCTGTTACATGTTGAGATTTGATAAGAAATGTAAAGGAAATTCCTTCAATACAGGTTTCATCTCTGCAATGGAAATGAAGAATTTATTAGGTAAATACCTACAGTTATAAAAGGACTGCAGTATATTTACTTCAGTGATGAAATAAGATGCTTGCAGAAAGGTCAAAATGTAACATTCCACATATAGCCCTTACATCCTTTTTTAGATAAAGTTGGTTTGATAAGAGTAGGTGGGCGGTTGCAAAATTCTTCACTTTCCTTTGAAAAGAAGTTTCCTATGATATTACGTTCATAGTAAGACTTATTAGCCTGTAATTGTAAGCTCCATGACAGGGCTATATTCAAGGTGGTAGTGCTGCTAGTGGATGATGACACTACCTTATACAATGTAGTTAGCTTCTCGTAGGACTTCTGAAGTGTAGGTCCAACTTCACTGGTCTACGATGCCAAAAGAGCCACTATACATATACTTGTTAAAATATTAAGCTAAGGTTTAGGTTAAGTAGGTAGATTAAAAAGTCTTAAGCATAAAATATATTAATATTATGTAATATATTATGAAGTAATGTTATTTTGTTACCTTTAGTTAATTTATTAAGGTTATTACTTACTTGTGTCATGTTAAGTTTACTTACTTCTACAACTGCTTATGTACCTATCCATTGAATGCTAGTGTGAACTAACTTTCACAATTTATGTAGCCGTTTATTTTTCTATTGAATTAGCCTCTATAACTTATGTATATTATTGTTTTTTAAAATACTTAAAGTGTCTCATCCTCTCATCAAGTAAAAAAAGGGCTTTTTGATGTAATTTTAATATACTGTAACTCATATTATATTTTAAACAGAATTGATTTATAAACTTGCTTGATTTAACATTTCATACATGTACCTATTGTAATATCATTGTAGGAAGTTCATGTTTGAATTAACATGTCGTTCTGTGCTCACCTTATTAAAATAAATAACTATTTCAAGTATAATGATTTAATTTCATTAACAAACAACCCTAACTTCAACAGTAACTAGCTAAAGCCTGCAACTTTGCCCGCATGGATGAAGGTTTTTTGGCTCCCCCAGGAACTATTTAATTTTCCAGGATAAAAAGTAGCCTTTGTGTTATTCCAGACTATAATCTATCTCTGTTTCAAATTTCATCAAGATCCGTTCAGCCGTTCTGGTACGATTGAGTAACAAGCATCCACCCATCTATCCTTTTTTTTTTTTTATCCACTACAAGTTAGCCCTTGACTGCGATCTCACCTGATGGTAAGTGATGATGCAGTCTAAGATGGTAGCAGGCTAACCTGTTAGGGGCATGGCAGTTATATTAAACCCATACCCCTCGGTTTCTACACGGCATCGTACCGGAACGCTAAATCGCTTGGCGGCACGTCTTTAGCCGGTAGGGTGGTAACTAGCCACGGCCGAAGCCTCCCACCAGGCCAGACCAGGGAAAATTCAGAAATTATAAATTCCCAAATTGACCCTGCCGGGGATCGAACCCGGGACCTCCGCACGTTAAGCGAACAGCGCTACACACTGCGCCACGGAGGTCGGAGGTCCATTTTATAATATTAGGTATAGAAGTACGTATTAAAATAATTCAAATGTAAAAGTATATGTAAAAATCGATAAATTTATTATAGATACATAGCAGTTAACTTTAAATTTACAATAACTAATTCAGTCACATTTGACTAAACATAAACTGATTTAAACTAGGTATAATTTTCAGTTAAAAGTTTCACTTGACTGAGGATATCCATTGAGAAAAGCAATGATTCCAATATTGGATGCCAGGCTCCAGACTCACTTGACTCGCCTGAGGCACATTATATGAATTTGTATGTTTGCACTTGAAATATGCCCTTAGCGGAATGCCCTTATTCAACAACTCTGTGCAAGACGGCAGCATTTATAGTTCTGGAAATAAACATAATACTCAATTAAATTTAATAACATAAACATTTATTTATTACTAGCTGATGCCTGCAACTACGTCCGCGTGGATTGAGGTTTTTTGGTTCTCGCGGGAACTCCTTAGTTTTCCGAGATAAAAAGTGCCTAAGTGCTATTCCAGATTATAATCTATCTCTGTGCCAAATTTCAGCCAGATCCGTTTAGCCATTGGGGCGTGATTGAGAAACAAACATCCATCCATACATCCATCCATCCAAACTTTTGCATTTATAATATTTATTTGATAAGTATTTGATAGATTGTTAAATTCATATCTTCACTTGTTTTCATAAAAATAAAAAACTTATTATTTTATATTATTATTAACTAGAAGATGCCCGCGGATTTGTCTGTGTGGATTAAGATTTTTGATTCCCACGGGAATAAAATTATGTGCTTTTGTCCTACACCTATGTCCTTCCCTGGGATACAACCTACCTCTGTACGAAATTTCATCAAAATCGGTTGAACGGGTGAGCCGTGAAAGCATAGCAGACAGACAGGCACACTTTCGCATCCATACTTATAATGTTATAAATGCGAACGTATTTCTGTCTGTCCATCTGTCTGTCTGCTACGCCTTCCCGGAAAATTTAGGAGTTCCTACGGGACTCGAAAAAACTTAGTCCACGCGGACGAAGTCACGGGCATCATCTAGTTAATAATATTAGTATGGATAGTGTTGAAGGTTATGTAAATGATAAAAGCGCTTGCATTTGACTTGCTCCAGCTATCCTTAGGACTGCAATTACTTATGTATTGTACTTTAATTTATTATTCTTCAAAAGAGCAATCACCGAGTTTCTTGCTGGCTCTTGTAAAAAATGGCATTACAAGCCAGTGGTAGATTCAATCAATGATTCAAAAGCACTTGTAAAAGTTTATTTGAATGAAAACGTTTGCGGTTTGTATTTTGAATTATTGTAATGTATATTATTGTTTATTTTTCTTCGACATCTGCTGCAAAAAGCACACAAACCACTTGAAATGCATTGCATTATGTGCACTGCTGCATCACAAATCCAGTCCGATCTTCACGCGTAGCGCCACAATTTTACCAATATTTTTTGTTTTATCCAAGAAGAGCAATAAACGCACAATAATTATACTTACTCGAGGCCCGACATATTATATAATTATAAAAGTTATAAAATACCGATTAAAATTAAATAACCTCAAATTTCAAATATTATTTATTTACGACTTACGTACCTTGTTTGACAATTGACATTTATAACATCCGTTTCGTTTTACACAACTTACAGAAACATTTTCGAGTAAATTTTTATCCTTTAAAAAAAGTGCAACCAAACAATTATTATTTGGTTTAAAATAATTAAAAATAATACTAAGAAACTTTTTGTTAATTATTGCACTTTATAAAGGTAAAATAACTTTGTAAAGTTATGATATTTAATTAAAAAGATGTCGGCACTGTGTTATTTTATGCATGAAATGAAACGCGATAAGACGAGATAGCGCTATAGAAAAAATATAGCTACATCTCGCTTACTCTGAAAGTAAGGAATAGACAATGATAAGAGTATCATTCGTTCTTTCCATCTTGTAGGCAAGAGTAAAACCATAATAGTTTTGTAGGGTCATGGTAGCTTTCTCAGTAATATTAGAAAGAGATTGAAACAAGATGTTCCTGTATCATAATGGTTTCCTAAATGTTGATAGTAGCCGCCCTGGTCCGAGGCAGCGACCGTCTCGCTGTCTCCTGTCTCGCGTCTCTGTCTCCTGTCTCTGTCTCGCTTGCGAACTGTCGCTTATACATTTCCTAACGTCAAGTAACGGTCGCGGTCGCCGGTCGCGGTCTCCGGTCGTGGTCTCCTGTCTCTGTCGCGGCGCGAACCGCCACCTTTAGGATTTCTGCCGCGCTGTGTTCCAAAAATAATAGCGGCAAGTGCGCAGCAGCAACGCACGTCGTTTGCAGGACACAACTAGGTATGATCTTGAAGACTTTACATACGAATATATATGCACGCGTATGCACGACATCCGGCGCGCAGCAACCGTGCAGGATGCCGCTTTATTTTTGGACACACCTTTTACATTAGGCGCTATAGTCCTCAAATCATTGCCATTACCAGTGCGCGGCAGAATTGTGTCCTGCAAACACCGCGTGGTCCTGCCACGTAGGTACTTGGCGCCCTACGTTTGGACACACCTTAGGTACTTAACAGATATTAAGTAGTACCAACAAATATCTTTCTACATCTTCCTTTCACGGTTCTTACACAATGGGTGTTTAGAAAAGTAGTGGCTTTTTGCCTACACTCAAATGCGCAGCTTCTGCGAAATGTAATTTTGTGGGGCCATGACTGGGACACCGTTAGTTTGCTAGAAATTCGCTATTGACTGATAAGCCCGCATTCTTGTTGTTAAAGTCATTCATGATTCATTCTGGTCCTGTTAATAAAGCCTCGTTTTCACTAGGCGAGAAATGTCCGATACGAGTCACTTAAGATCTCAGGCAACGTCGGGCGATGTAGATGTTTGATTTTTTAATTTGCAGGTATAATGTTGACAATTTCCCTCTTCCTATACCACGCTATCAAAAACGGCAACATCCAAAGCAATTATTTGCGTGCACACTCTTTGTGAGACAAGCTTTGTTCGCCGGACGCGGTCGTCTTTGTCTAGCCTGCATTGTGGCTTTTCCTATTCTTGCAGTTGTGATTATTTCGCGTTTTGTACTTTCCTTCTTTTGCAGAGTTTTTTTTTTAATATATGGCGCATAAAGGTTGGATATTCACAACGCCTGACAGATCACAGAACTTCACGGCTATTTTTTTGCAATTAACGATGCCTTCATGCCATGGAAAGCATCGCTGGGGTCTAAAGTTAGAGCAAGTTGCCCAAAGTAAAAAAGCCCCTAAACAAAAAAGAAATAGAAACCCTAAATAATTACTACCATCTCATCGGGTGGTAAGTGCAGTCTAAGCGGGCTAACCTGTTAGGGTTATGGCAGTTATATTATAAAACCATTGCTTACCCCTTATTTCTACATCGCATCTACTACTTCATCGCGCTAAATCGTTCAGCGGCAAGGCTTTGCCGGTAGGGTGGTAATTAGCCATGGCCTAAGCCTTCCACCAGACCAGAGAAAAATCAGAAAATATAAATTCCTAAATTGATCCTACCAGGGATCGAATCTGGGACCGCCCGCTTGTAAAATATTGTAGCAGAATAAACAAAAAAATTAAAAACTCTCGCAACATATTATTTTCCTTCACCGTCAAAGCAAATAAATACACATACACCCTTCAAACAATATCAAACGCAACAGTTTTATAGGTTGAAGATAATTCAATTGTTTATCCATATACCGCTGGATCCAATTACAACGTCCATTAACCAGCCTAATTCGTTCCAATTCGCCCTTCTCCGGCAAAGGAGGTCGGTTCAGACTTCGCATACAAGCGACTGATATGATAGATCTGCCAATTTTGTATTGCAAGATAGGCTTGCATTTTTTTTATTCCATTACAAGTGAGCCCTTCAATGTGATCATTCTCACCTGATGGTGATGATGCAGTTTAAGATGGGGCTAAGAGTTGAAATACGTATAGTACTCTTAGTCGAGTCGTATGCGGAACTGGGAACCTGGGAACCCACCGCATTATTAACCCAAGAAAACTCCTGCTATTAAGTGATTGATGGAAAGAGGTCACGACCCTCAGCAATGGGGAATACGACGCAGAGAGAAGTATAGGTTAGGTATTTGAGAACCTTTACTTAACTGATGTCGGTTTATTAATACGGGCCCTAATTAAACACCACTCGACTCTCGAGCCACGCAAATATCGGCCTCAATCAATACTCCTTTGATCAGAACACTACAAGCCCCGAGTATCCACTACAAGTATTCGCATATAATTAAAACCAGTACTTGGTTATCACTTTGGTGTATTTTGAAGCAACTTCTCTCGCTACTCGACCTGTTACAGTTTTATTAGAAGTATAGAAGGCTAGATAGTGCCCCCAAATACGTCTACCTACCTCAACATAAGACAAGCAGTCTAAGCGGTGATAGCCTAGTGATTAAAACACCTACGGGCACGGCACCTCCAATTTTGCAAAGGTATGTGCCTTTTAAGAAATCAAATATCACTTGCTTCAAACGGTAAAAGAAAACAACATGAGGAAACCCGCACGCCTGAGAGTTTTTCATAATATTCAGGAAGGTGTGTGAAGCCTGCTAATCCGCACTTGGTCAGCGTGGTGGATTGTGGCCAAATCCGTCTCATTCCGAAAGGAGACTCGACCTTAGTGGTGAGCCGACAATGGGTTGATGATGGTGAAAATAGCAGACAGACAAACTAAATTAATCATTTTTCACGTTTTAGTTTAGGAAATTTCTCTGTATGCAATATCCTGCATATTAAAGTCACTAAATGCATTATTGTTCCCGTACGCTGCGCATGAGTAGGTAAGTTATGTCCTCATTTAGTCGTCTGTATAATTAAGGCCAATGAAACACTCGATGTCCAAAACGTTGGCTTCAATCAATCTTTCCTTGATCGCTTGAGGTATGTTTGACATGTTTGAAGTTTTATAAACTTATTATCGTCTCTAATAATGTTCTAAATCTATACCTAACATTGATGTAGAATTTTAGTACCTATACTTAAGGATACAAAAAAAAAAGTAACAATGAATAGTTTTTGAATTTTTTAATGGAGGAAGTTTGCAGCGAATATTAAGAAAAACGTATTTCACAGGGATAAAATAGTGGATAAAACACTTTATTCAGTATTTTATTAAAACTTCTAAGACCGACCAGGATTTCCACGCGGATAATGTCGCGGGCAAACGCTAGCTTAGAATAATATGAGTTACTTACCCGGGGCGGTTTATCAAGTTTCCTGATCATAGGGAGTCTAATGAAACTACCCTGACTCAACAGAGTCCTTAATCGCTAATACTACTTACTAACGAGGATTCGACATAATCTTTTCATGTGCATATTGGCATAGAAGATTAGACTTTGTACTTAGGTACTACCTAGAGTCTAGACAAAGGTTTCTTCCGCTCTCTTGTGTCCCCCTACTATGATGCCACGATATATTTTCTTTCATCATCGTTTGACTTTTAAGTTCATAACAAATTGTATGAATATCCTACATCTTCTTGGTCCCTGGGTTTATTTGGGACTCGCTGATGCCCGCGTCTTCGTCCGCATGGATTGAGGTAAAAAGTAGCAGTGTTATTCCAGATTATTAGGTACTTATCTATCTCTGTGCCAAATATTCAATCCGTTCAGCCATTTCGGCGTGATTGAGTAACAAACGTCCATATAGTCCATACATCCAAACTTTCGCATTAATAATATTAGCATAGATTTTTTTTAAACCGACGATCTCAGATATAACTTATACTTAATAAGTAATTCCATATTCCACAATAAAATTATAAATGCGAAAATGCGTCTGTCCATCTGTCTACTCTGTAGGTAGGCTGCGTTTTCACGGCCCATCTGTTCAACCGATTTTGACGAAATTTGGTACAGAGGTAGGTTGTATCCTGGGGAACTGGGGAAGAACATCAAGAACAAGAAGATGTAGAATAAGATAATATTCGATAGAAGCAGGCGTTACTTTGCGGAAGTCCATGATAATGAAAAAGACTAGAAAACTAGATGTTTAACTCGCTATAATCCGCCACAGATGGCAAATCTATGTGGTACAGTGCGTATCTCGAACCTGATGCCCGCGACATTCACACCACATAAACTCTAAACTAGGTACTAAAAGGCGAAACCTCATGCACACGATACGACGTCGCATATTGTAAAGTTTGTGTTTTACGCAAAACCGCTGTATTATCTAAATGTATCCGTATCATCAGCTGGTACTTCGCTGTACTGGTAATGGAAACAGCCCTTGATGTATTGCCTCCTCTGTACACGCATGTATAAATAATGAAACACGCGCCGAGAATGCCAATGAGGTGCCGATGTACACCGCCCCTCGTATTACGCCCTCCCTACGGTCCTCTACGGTCAGCTATAGTCCGAGCACGAGCTCCGAGGAACCGGGGTCTGAAGAGGAGGTTTTGTACTTTAAACAAGTCTAGGTCACTACTTTAACAGTCCATAGGATTCCTCGGAGCTCGCGCGTGGACTATACTTATATTGCCGAGTCTATTAAAGCTGCTGGTCTCATAGTACAAAGTTTTGACTGTGGCGGTCTTGGATTTCCAGGTAACTTGGTTCCAAAAGAGTTTCTGGATTTGCCATTGCATAAATTTAAAAACTGTGTTACAACATTAATTGTTAAGTCGAGGTTTTTTAATTGATGATTTTGATAATGACAAAGTTGCATGCAAGCAACCGGCTTCGCATCCAGAAGCCCACAAGTCAGTGTAATACTTGTAACGTAACGTATGTGTTGTTTACTTATTTTAACATTTGGCTTTTTATGAAAAGAATAACTACTGGAGTTTCTTAAGTCTTGACGTATCTTGAGAGACACAAGTAATTGTCCTAAGTGAAATAACTTGAGTGACTTGGCTGCAATCAGACTTGCTGGAAGTAGTGATACAGCCTAAGGTAGAGCGCAATTAAATAAAAGATGCCTATTCACTCTTGATTTGAAGATTCGACAATATTATAAGCGGTGGGAAAACCGGAAAGCAGAACGGCGTTCCATATCCTAGGGAATTGAAACTTGACTATACCTACATATTATGTATACTTGACTCTTGGACTAGGCCTTGGGACATACTTACATGAAAACTTGAGGTTCACTGGGTAGCCGAGGACTACCCCGCCGTGGTGCGATGCCGCGCACTGGTATACTCCCTCCGTGGTGCCGCCATTCTTGCGCACCACCTCTAGCGTGCCGTTGTGGGAGATCCTGCGAAACGTACTTGGTTTAAATACTCAATACTCAATTATTTATTTCATGTTATGTTACGTCTTGTCTTGACTCTACCACCGGTTCGGAAAATTATTCTACTGAGAAGAGAATTCCTCCCTGAAACCATGGCGAGCGCTGTGGGATTTATAATGGAAATTCCCAGGTTCGATCCCCGACAGCAAAGACAATATATATCCCACCAGGTGAGATGGCAGTCAAGGGCTAACTTGTCTAAACAAATAAAGGGAAAAGGTGACAGTCAGTCACCATTTTCTTAGACTTACACTGACTGCCTCGTTGGTCTAGTGGTTAGCATAGTCGACTGCGGATCACGAGGTCCTGGGTTCGATTCCCGGTCGGGCATAAAAGTTAGGTATTGGGTTTTTCAATTAAGAAATTCTCAGTGCCAGCCCGGAGTTGGAAGTTGGCGGTGTTTCACCCCCGTGCCTCGGAGAGCACGTTAAGCCGTCGGTCCCGGTTATTATCACTAACATGATAGTATAGTCGTTAAAGCCCGCCAACCCGCATTGGAGCAGCGTGGTGGGTCTAAGCTCTAATTCCCGCTCTTCTAGGTATGAGAGTGGAGGCCTGTGCCCAGCAGTGGGACGTTAATAGGCTGTAGTGATGATGATGATGATGAACACTGACTGAGATTGACCGACTGATCTATCAACGCACAGCTCAAACCACTCATGCAGATAGCTACTATGACGTAGATATCCGCTTACAGAGGACATTTGAAAATTCAATCCCTAAGAGGGTAAAATAGGGGTTTGAAATTCGCGTAATCGCACGAAGTCGCGGGCAAAAGCTAGTTGTGGAATGAAAAAGTGCTCACCGTTTCGTGATCACATCCTCCCGTGTCGTAGTAACTCTGTACCATGTGTAAGGCCTGGACCGCACTTGGTCGTCATCGAGCGGCGGCGGAGGTCGTCGCGGCTGGAAGCGCGTCCACTCCGGCACTACGCATGGCAGAGACGCGTTTCGTACCGACTGCGACCATGTTATCGGGATATCTGTACGGACAAACACATTTTATTAATCATCATCATCCTCAACCGATAGACGTCCACTGCTGGACATAGGCTTCTTGCAAGGCATCGTTGGCAGACCCCCTACTCGCTGGACAGACGACATCAGGAGAGTCGCAGGGAGCCGCTGGGTCCAGGCGGCGCAAGACCGAGGCGTGTGGAAATCCTTGCAAGAGGCCTATGTCCATTTTATTAATACCAATTATTTATTATATCTATAAAAGAAGATAACATTATAAGTTAAAACATATCTCTTTTTTTTCCTTTAAGTCACTCACTCTTTCTAATGTTTTCACGGTAGGCATGGAATTTGACATCGCCATGATTAGTTATAATTTTGACAGATCTACGCTTAATAAAATTACTATACAGGCATTGATGTAGAATTTTAGATTACAGGTACACAAAGCTACTTGCTATCTAAACTTAGACCTACACTAGGAATGAATTTGATGTTTCCGAGATAAAAAGTAGCATATGTCCTTCCCCGGGATGCAACATAATTCTCTACCAAATTTCATCAGAAGCGGTTGAAAAATGGGCCGTAAAAGCGTAGCAAACAGACAGACACACTTATTTATAATTATAACTAGCTGATGCCCGCGACTTCGTCCGCGTGGAATAAGTTTAGTAATTCCCACGGGAGCTCCTTCATTTCCCGGGATAAAAAGTATCCTATGTCACTCTCCATCAGGTCCTCAACTATACCCATGCAAAAAATTATGTCGATCCGTTGCTTAGTTGAGGCGTGATTGAAGGACAAACCAACAAACCAACAAACAAACTGACTTTCGCCTTTATAATATTCTATTAATAGGTATAATATTTTTATAATATTGGTATGGATTAGGTACTATAGACGAGTTTTACGATTACCAGCCCCTGCTAGCGCATTTCCATTTTAGACCGCAGAGATGCACGATACATTGAAAAATTTAAATAAAACAAAAATTATCCTTCTATAGTAAATACTTAAGTATGTATAAAATCGATGATATATTATATTATAACAACAATCTGCTACGAAATACTACCATTATAAGTCATTTTAATTAAACATAGGTATTTAATATTTATTTGCAATAAATAGGTATTTATTATTTGTGCCCAGTACTTTTTCAGAAAAATGGTGACAAAAAAGCGCACAAACAAACACAACCTCGTAGGTAGGGCAAACACATAATATTATATATACCGTCTCCGTTCCGTCGTGGGTAAAAAATATAGGTAGGTATTTTATACCTCTATGTGGGTATTATAAAATAAACGTTCAGTTCATACTCAAAGAGCTGGTCCAGGGACTTTCGCCCGGGGCGGTTATATCCCGGCCATACACGTGTAACGAGACGGTGGGCGCTTACAGTGGAAACTACCGAAACCACTTATTTTGTGTGTGTATGTAGCCTCCTCTATAAAATATATAGGTAATATAATCGTTATTTACTTTTTTTGGACATTAGAGAAAAAGGTATAAGAAACTGTCAAGTCAAATAAGTATATTGTAGATAGTAGGCAGTGATAGTAGATTTTTTTTACGCCTTTACAAGGTAAATGATGGTAAGTGATGATGATGTTAGTGGGCTCACTTGTTAGGCAATTATACATATAAAACCCATACCTCTAATCGGTTTAACACGGCATCGTACCGGAACGCTAAGTGGCTTGGCGGTACGCCTTTGCTGGTAGGGTGGTAACTAAATAGTTGGTCGAAACCTCCCACCAGGTATAATATTATTATGTTCTCACTATGGAGCTTGATAGAAAAGTCACACAGTATCACATTTTTAATACTACGTATAAAATAAATAACTATTGTCCGTCAAACTATTGTATTTGTCACCGTAAGATTGCAAAAACCGTTAGATTGTAATCCCACTAGCGATATTGTAAACTGTCGACAGATTGAACCGTTCAATAAATTTTTGAAATATTCATTGTATTTACGTTTTCTTGTCTCTTTCTTGTAGGTTAGGTTAGGGTTCGACATAAATAAACAGGTAGTGCTTAGGTTTTATCGGGTTAATATACCTAACAGATTACAATCTACCGAAAAATAATACGTTAAAGTGTAATCTGTCGACAGTTTACAATATCGCTAGTTAGATTACAATCCAACGGCCTTTGCAATCTTACGGTGACATACCTATACCTATATGTTTTTAAAAATCCCTTTCGAACTCTATCTGGAGTTCATTGAGCTTTCAAATGTCTATAATATTGAAATAGATTTGTAGTTGAGTGAATCCATACTAATATTATAAATGCGAAAGTAACTCTGTCTGTCTGTCTGTCTGTCTGTCTGTCTGTCTGTCTGTTACGCTTTCCCGCTTAAACCTCTCAACCGATTTTGATGAAATTTGGCACAGACAATCTTTAGACCCTGAGAAAGAACATAGGCTACCTTTTATTGCGAAAAAAAGGGATGAAGAGGTTGAAATAGGGGTTGAAAGTTTGTATGGGATTTCTTAATTTTAAAAGATAAAACCATGTAACTTTATATTTAAGCACTTGATAAGAAATAATTAAACATTTGTTCTAGCGTTTTTGAAATTTAAAACTGTGAGGGGATGAAATAGGGGTTGAAAGTTTGTATGAAGTTCGTCATTTTTGAAGATAAAAACATTACATTTTGTATTTAGGCACTAAATAAGAAACAAAAAATCGTTTGTTCTAGCTTTTTGAAATTTTTACCAGTGTGGGGGTGAAATAGGGGTTGAAAGTTTGTATGATCTTGGTACGTAGGTGTCTTAAGATGTGCAGAGTTTTTCTACAAACGGAATTCCCAAAATTCGAACGGAACGGAACGGATTCGGAACGGGAACTACGAAGCCAAACTTTTTGTATACAAAATCTTTTTACCTAAAAAATTTGGCTTTTGAAGTTAAAGTTCCTTTTAACGAATACTCTGCATCGCCGCCGCTGCCGTCGGTCGTCGGTCGTCGTCGCGCACATTCGCCTAACTTGGAAGATCTTAAAAACAACGTCTATCCCGGTTTGGAATATAACATGAGGAATAGAGAGTGGCTGTGTGAAAGGGCAATATTAGCACCGACCAATGAAATCGTGGGACAGATCAATGAACGAATGATGTCACATGTGCAAGGCGATGTTGTCGAATATTTGTCAGTAGATATTGTCATGGACAGTGAACAGGTGACATCTTATCCTACAGAGTTTCTAAACTCTTTAGAGCTGTCAGGAGTGCCGTCTCATAAGCTGAGACTGAAAGTTGGGGTTCCAGTTTTGTTAATGAGAAATCTCGAAGCGCCGAGACTATGCAACGGGACTCGATTGCAAATTACGCAGCTAGGACGCAATATTATTAGAGCAATTATAATGACAGGAATAGCTAAAGATGAAGAAGTTTTGATACCCCGCATACCCATGATCCCTACGGATTTACCTTTTCAGTTTAAAAGAATCCAGTGTCCCCTCAAACCAGTCTTCGCAATTAGGTACCATTAACAAAGCGCAAGGGCAAACACTCAAAGTAGCAGGTGTCCATTTAGAGAAAAACTGTTTTTCGCATGGCCAACTGTACGTGGCCTGCTCGCGAGTGTCGAGTCCAAACAATCTCCACATTTTAACAAATAATAACAAAACAGCAAACGTTGTGTACAAAAATGTTTTAAATTAGGTCATTTTAAAATATTTTTGTACACAACGTGACGCTGGCCCCTGTAAGTGTCTCTTGGACATAAGGGACCAATAAATTTTCCTAGGTACTTTCTGCCACTCAATGGAATACACCTACTCTCTTTTAACCAAATGCTATACCAAAATCTATACCGTTCTTCTAATAAAATCCATGATATTCAAATTAAAAGTACGCAGACGAAGTCGCGGGTACCAGCTATTTAATATAAAAGTATTGCATTTCAACTGTGTGATGTGAAAACACTGGATAAGTTATACCTAAGTATATCCTACTAATATTATAAACGCGAAAGTTTGTAAGTATGGATGGATGGATGGATTGGTGGATGTTTGTTACTCTTTCACGCCAGAACGGCTGAACGGATCTGGATGAAATTTGACATATATATAGATTATAGTCTGGAATAACATATAGGCTACTTTTATCCCGGAAAATTTAAGATATCCCGCGGGAACCAAAAGCCTCAATCCACGCGGACGAAGTCGCGGGCATCAGCTAGTAGTTCTTATATAAAGAGGTCCAGGGACTCTCGCCCGGGGCGCCTATCTCCCACGGTCTATAGGTACACGTGTAACGCGACGCTGGCAACGGAAACTAGGTACCTACAGCCCGGATCTTCCGCTGTTTATGTAACCTTCTCTATAATTAATTAGTCTCGTTATTTACTTTGTTTTGATAACAGAAAATAATTTAAAAGAAACGATATACCTATAAAGAGAGCCCAGGAGCCTCAACACAAACTGGGTATCTCTTTTGTTGGTAGCGCCGCACTGCTGTAAACTATTTTTAATACATTGTATTATGTAACTTAGTATAGTTTTGTAATTTTGATTTATTTTGTAACTACATTTTGTGTTTATAGCTGCCACTAAAGATTTTCTATTTCTATTCTTTATGGCCAGCCATGCCAGCGTCAATGGAGTCCTAAGTTCGATAACTGTACCTAGGTTCGATTGCTGTCATTTGAACCTTTGCTGCAAGGTTTCAACTGGTGTAGAAACTTTTTA
The DNA here is from genome assembly GCA_963932025.1 of Erebia epiphron. Taxonomy (NCBI): domain Eukaryota; kingdom Metazoa; phylum Arthropoda; class Insecta; order Lepidoptera; family Nymphalidae; genus Erebia; species Erebia epiphron. Next base: position 40,754,140 of record OZ009945.1, read on the forward strand.
GTGCATGAGTGACCTAATTTGGAAGTCCGAATTTGGCCTTTTCGTTTCCCCTGTGCCTCGGAAATCATGTTAAGCCTCGGATGATAATAACCGGAATTTTTATCACTAACATCTGATAGTAAGTAATCGTTAGTAACCTAGAGTTGAAATAGTACTCTTGTCGAGTCGCATATTTAAAGTAGTAGAAAAAGGCCCTTGAAGTAGTTCAAGGATCTTGGATCTTGGATCCCGTATAGTCCGGGTTGATAGTATAGGGGTTCCTAAAAATATTTACAAAAAAATAAACGTGTCCAAGATCATTAAATGAATAATATGAAGTTTAAGGTCAAACCGTATCAATTCTATCTTCGAAAAGAAAATGTTATCAATCAAAATATGAATCATTCGATCATTGACTTTTGAAACACGAAAAATAAGTTATCTACTAACAATACGACTACGTTTTTGTATTTAATTAATTTCTGGAATTAAAAATAGCTTAATAAAATGAATAAATAAATAATAAATAAATCAATTTATTTTCCAGAAATATTCCAATAATTTACAAATTGAAAGTTAATAATTAGACAGATGATTTTAATCTTAACCTACTTAAAACTAACTAAAACTAACACACTCCTTGATGTCTCAAATGTATTTGAGACCAATGCCTCAAGTAAATATCCCACGTTCGTCTGCGTACAGGCTTTTACGATGCAATTTTCGCTTTGTAGGTACCTCCACCAAGTATTGGCGATCCTTTTCCGCATCAATGCCCAGAAACCGTGCAGCCTACCCACAGTGAACATTGTCGAAGCACTGCAATAACGGGGGAGGCCAAATAAAACCCATAATGTCTCATACTGTTCAATTTATATATAACTAGCTGATGCCCGCGACTTCGTCCGCGTGGATTGAGGCTTTTGGTTCCCGCGGGATATCTTAAATTTTCCGGGATAAAAGTAGCCTATATGTTATTCCAGACTATAATCTATATATATGTCAAATTTCATCCAGATCCGTTCAGCCGTTCTGGCGTGAAAGAGTAACAAACATCCACCAATCCATCCATCCATCCATACTTACAAACTTTCGCGTTTATAATATTAGTAGGATATACTTAGGTATAACTTATCCAGTGTTTTCACATCACACAGTTGAAATGCAATACTTTTATATTAAATAGCTGGTACCCGCGACTTCGTCTGCGTACTTTTAATTTGAATATCATGGATTTTATTAGAAGAACGGTATAGATTTTGGTATAGCATTTGGTTAAAAGAGAGTAGGTGTATTCCATTGAGTGGCAGAAAGTACCTAGGAAAATTTATTGGTCCCTTATGTCCAAGAGACACTTACAGGGGCCAGCGTCACGTTGTGTACAAAAATATTTTAAAATGACCTAATTTAAAACATTTTTGTACACAACGTTTGCTGTTTTGTTATTATTTGTTAAAATGTGGAGATTGTTTGGACTCGACACTCGCGAGCAGGCCACGTACAGTTGGCCATGCGAAAAACAGTTTTTCTCTAAATGGACACCTGCTACTTTGAGTGTTTGCCCTTGCGCTTTGTTAATGGTACCTAATTGCGAAGACTGGTTTGAGGGGACACTGGATTCTTTTAAACTGAAAAGGTAAATCCGTAGGGATCATGGGTATGCGGGGTATCAAAACTTCTTCATCTTTAGCTATTCCTGTCATTATAATTGCTCTAATAATATTGCGTCCTAGCTGCGTAATTTGCAATCGAGTCCCGTTGCATAGTCTCGGCGCTTCGAGATTTCTCATTAACAAAACTGGAACCCCAACTTTCAGTCTCAGCTTATGAGACGGCACTCCTGACAGCTCTAAAGAGTTTAGAAACTCTGTAGGATAAGATGTCACCTGTTCACTGTCCATGACAATATCTACTGACAAATATTCGACAACATCGCCTTGCACATGTGACATCATTCGTTCATTGATCTGTCCCACGATTTCATTGGTCGGTGCTAATATTGCCCTTTCACACAGCCACTCTCTATTCCTCATGTTATATTCCAAACCGGGATAGACGTTGTTTTTAAGATCTTCCAAGTTCGGCGAATGTGCGCGACGACGACCGACGACCGACGGCAGCGGCGGCGATGCAGAGTATTCGTTAAAAGGAACTTTAACTTCAAAAGCCAAATTTTTTAGGTAAAAAGATTTTGTATACAAAAAGTTTGGCTTCGTAGTTCCCGTTCCGAATCCGTTCCGTTCCGTTCGAATTTTGGGAATTCCGTTTGTAGAAAAACTCTGCACATCTTAAGACACCTACGTACCAAGATCATACAAACTTTCAACCCCTATTTCACCCCCACACTGGTAAAAATTTCAAAAAGCTAGAACAAACGATTTTTTGTTTCTTATTTAGTGCCTAAATACAAAATGTAATATTTTTATCTTCAAAAATGACGAACTTCATACAAACTTTCAACCCCTATTTCATCCCCTCACAGTTTTAAATTTCAAAAACGCTAGAACAAATGTTTAATTATTTCTTATCAAGTGCTTAAATATAAAGTTACATGGTTTTATCTTTTAAAATTAAGAAATCCCATACAAACTTTCAACCCCTATTTCAACCTCTTCATCCCTTTTTTTCGCAATAAAAGGTAGCCTATGTTCTTTCTCAGGGTCTAAAGATTGTCTGTGCCAAATTTCATCAAAATCGGTTGAGAGGTTTAAGCGGGAAAGCGTAACAGACAGACAGACAGACAGACAGACAGAGTTACTTTCGCATTTATAATATTAGTATGGATAGTGTGGTCTAATGGGAGGCTTCAGCCGCCGCTTTTTACCTCACTACCAGCAACGACGTACCGCCAAACGATTTAGCGTTCCTTTCATTAATATAATAAGTCTATGCGTTCCTTTACTGTGACTAGGAGTAGGTATGAATTCCATAACCCACAGGCTAGCCCCCTACCATCTTAGGCTGCTTCAACACTTAGGCCCGTATTAAACAGATATCAGCTAAGAACAGGTTTTCAAGTATCGGTCCTAACTCCTCATCAGTAATCATAATAAATATATCGACCGATACTTGAGATCGTCTGCTTAGCTTGATGTCGATTTATTAATACGCGCCTTATAGTACGGGACTAATAAATATTAACCCTAAAATAAAAAATGTAAAGCTGATTTTTGGCACAAGTGTTCCTTGGGGTCTGAGAAGTACCTTTTAAAAATTTCCCCCTCCTAGGCCGCGGGCTCGCGGGCTTCCCCCTCTACGCCCTCAAACGTCTCCCCGACCGCAGTTTTTTGTAATTTTCTCAAAAAATATTAGTGCTAAAAAACTATATTTTATCTAAACGCGGGAGATATTATAGTGCACAAGGTTGTTCGCAAACACTGTCTGTTCCTTTACTCTCATACCCCGATGGGACGGAAAATCCGACACGACCCGAGAGACATCAGGCGCAGGACCGACGGATTTACGTGCTCTCGAGGCACGGGTGTGAAACACCGCCAACTTCCTTACTCCGGGCTAGTACTGAGAATTTCTTCTCAGAAAAACCCAATACTTGTTATGACACGACCCGGGAATCGAACCCAGGACCACGTCGGTCGCAGTCGAACATGCTAACCACTAGATCAACGAGGCAGTCAAAACGCGCCTTAGTACCATCAAATCAAAAGCCAATTTGTAGTAGATCAAAAAAAACTTAGTTCTATGTACCGAAAATCATCACAACTTGGGGGGCGCTTGGGGTACTACTGCGCAGGTCAAGGTTACGTCACCCGTTTTGCTTACCCCCACGTGGAGTGTACGTCCATCTCTTTCTACACGTAGTCCGCGTGATTACGTCCGTTTTTAGTGTGTCACCGTACCGCTCGTCATTTTGGTCAATGTTAACGTGCGAAATCGGTGTAGAGACGCCGGTTCTTAACGATATTTGAATATCGATTCTTTATTGGTATCGATAATTTTGTTTCAATAGTTGCATTACCAAACGCATAAGTACTACCCTGTACTGTGGTACAATGCGTTAACTTAAGAATAGGACGGACAATGAACTTTATATCCCACTGGAGCAAAGCTACGGGATGTCGCTAGTTATTTAAAAAGTAAAAATATTACTTAAAACTTGGTAATATTAGGTACGTCATAAATCAGTATGAAAGTCAGACCTATCACAATATGCTTCCAAACAAGCAGTTTTGGCAATAGGTATAATAGAACCCAGATTATTACAATTCGATATTTCCGAAACGTTACCGATTTATCATTTTAATTTTATCGATATTTTCCGATTCCGCGCATCTCTAACCGCGTGTAGTTAGGAAAACGCGTCTTGATTTGGATGTGTGAGTTATACACTCACAATTCGCGTGTAATTGCGATGTTTTTGTGATACTCATGTACACAGCCCGCGTATAATAGTACCTATTGGGGGAACGCGGAAGATTTTACTTATTCTGTAGCATTGAAGAATTAAAATGAAGAGCACTTTTCTTGAGTATTTCTCAACATTGAGTGTTCCAAACAAACAGTTTTGGCAACATAGTATAACCCAGATTATTACAATTCGATATTTCCAAAACTTTACCGATTTATCGTTTTAATTTTATCGATATTTTCTGAATCCGCAAATCCCTAACCGCGTCTAGTTTGGATGTGTGAGTTACAATTCGCGTGTAATTGCGATGTTTTTGTGATACTCATGTACACAGCCCGCGTATATACCTACCTACCTAGTATTGGGGGGAACGCGGAAGATTTTATTTATTCTGTGTACTGAAGAATGAAAACGAGGAGCACTTTTTCAGCCATTTTTCTTGGGTAGGTAGGTATATATTTCACAACCTTGAGTGTGAGCTGCGATATTTAAAACATGTGAGCTTGTTATTAACGTGAAACAACTTATCACAAAAATAATGAACCAGTTTACTAAACTGTAAATGACTGAACACGGACCTAGTAGGTATCTACCTAAATTGGTATTTTGAAAATTTTTGCATGGGAAATCTGTCAGTAGTTTTTTTTTTTGTGGTAAAACTAAAAACAGATTTTGATAATATTTGGTATATGGATAGATTACATCTTGGAACCCTATTCTACTTTTTACTCCGGAAAATTAAGGAGTTCCCGCGGGAATAAAAAAACACTAGAAAAACTCTTTAGCGCTTTTAGCGTTTAAAAAATTATGTTTTTAATCTATTTAAAAATAAGTATTTACTTACGTAGCTAATCCTAAACCCTTTCTCTACGATGAGACAAAAATTTCCTTTATGAAATCCAAGTCCTCCCTTCACAATATAGTAATGTACGTATAAGCATTTTCCCATTTTTCTTCCCTTGCACAAGTACTCATGATCTCCCTAAAGCAATTTTTTACGCGAAGGGTAACCTGCAGCAGCCCCCAAATTTAACCCCAAATACGACGATTCTTAAATCCTATTTAGTTTATCCACACATACTTAGGGCCATAGATTTACGATTGGGAGCGATCTACCAATCCTAAATCTATGCTTAGGACGAAATTAAATAAGTACCTATATGACAACAACTAAGTCAAATCAGCAACTTTCAAACGTCAAAACGCGCGCATATTATGAGATTGTGTTGGAATTACTAAATTGTGAAGTTATCAAAGTTGTACGCTCTTTTTGACCGAGCGAAGCGAAGGTCTCTGAGTCTACTTGAGTGAATTTGCACTTGTCCGTCCTAGGGTTGCCAACCATACTATAATACTATTATTATTGGTATTGTACTGTATTTCGGGTCTGCGTACTATATACTGTTGAAGAAGCACATAGTACGCAAAAATATTCCATAAAATACTATTTTTGTGAAGTGTACTATATTTTTTAGGGTTCCGTACCCAAAGGGTAAAAACGGAACCCTATTACTAAGACTCCGCTGTCTGTCTGTCTGTCTGTCTGTCTCCAGGCTGTATCTCATAGACCGTGATAGCTAGAAAGCTGAAATTTTCACAAATGATGTATTTCCGTTGCCGCTATAACAACAAATACTAAAAATTAAAAAAATATATATATTAAGGGGGGTCCCCATACAATAAACGTGTTTTTTTCGTATTTTTTTGCTCAATATTAAAAACGGTAACAGGTAGACGGTTCAAATTTTCACAGAATATTAACTTGTATATTACCTTTCAAAATAAATAATTAAATATCAATAAAGTAAATATTAAAGGGGGGCTCTCATACAACAAACGTAATTTTTTGATATTAACAGTAAACCTCTACAAACAAAGTTAGTTTTGTGGTTCATTAACAAAGGTAATTATACCTACTTCTTGAGTACGGAACCCTCGGTGCGCGAGTCCAACTCGCACTTGGCCGGTTTTATTTATAGCTTAGTCCGAAAAATACTATATTTCGCTTAAGAAATGTTAGCAACCCTATCCGTTTGTCTGTCAGAGCCTTATAACTTCTGAATTACTGAACGTAATTACTTCAAATATAAATATAATATGTAAACCGATGGCCTCCCGCCAAATATGGCTTAAAAAGTTATAAAAATCTTTATTTCAGGGGGGCTCTCATAGAAGCGAATGCGAAGTAAAAGATTTTTTATAGCGTTATATATGGTTGCGGTATATCATTTTAAAGATAATTAGGAATAGAGTCTAAAAATATATTTGTTTAAATTTTTCCCCTAAAATTGACGAAATGGGGGGCTTTCAAAGTGGTGATTTTCTAACGTCCAAAGTTGACCTCAGAACTCTCAATTTTCTGAAAGGCTAAGACTGAAACTTGATCAATTATTTGAATTATATCCTGTACTTGAACAACAAATACTAAAATTAGATAAATATTATAAGGAAACGAAATTATTTAATTTTTAATGAGATTTAGTATTTTTAACAGAACCTCACAATGATGTCAATAGATGGCGCTAATGTTAAGAGATAAATATTATATGGAAACGAAATTGTTTAATTTTTAATGGGCTTCAGCATTCAGTCAGTTTAACAGAACTTCACAATGATGTCAATAGATGGGGCTCTGTAAAAGTTTATTCGTTTTATGGATACCGCGAGGTCTCAGTTCGGGGCGAACCACTAGTTTACTCTATTCGATAGTTTAAAATGGTTATCAAACATAATATTATAAGAGGACGTGGATATTACGTCTTTTGGGAGAACCTCTATTTAAATCATTAAAAAATAATTTATTGAGTCAAGTAGGTACCCAATTATAGAGTTCCCGCGGGAATCAAGTCGTGGGCATCATTTAGGTAGTAAGTATGTAAATAATTAGGACAAGGAATTAGAATTTCATTTTTATATGACGGCTATAAATATTTTATATGGCTATTGTGATGGTAATGTTACAGCGAATTGCTCAAGTTGTGCCATTCATCAACCGCCCGGCACGATAAAAGATAAGTAATACATCATTCAGATCAGAGTAATCTGCGCAAATATCTGAATTCATTCTCATTTCGCTGAATTTGCATGTCATTGTATTAGAATTGTAGCGAATCATTTCCGCACTGCGGTATAAAAATATTATAATTCCTATCTGAATCTTCTGCGCCATTTTAACGCTTATAATTGGTAAATTACACACATAAATTATAGATACACCATTTTAACTGGTCTTATTACCATCGCATCGGTTCAAGCAGTATTTTTTTATACTTGCAGTTTTATATGACGTAAGTACCTTAAAGATCCAAAAATAAGGAGTAAGGCGTCAACAATATTAAAATAATTCTGATTCGAGCGATGGCAGTCTATAGGCTGTATCCCGGGGAAGGACATAGAAAAAAAGAAGAAAGAAAATATATTTATTCATCGATGGTGTCACAAACAAACAGTCAATTATTGTACTATTGTACCTACAACTATGCTTGTCTGTGACAACACCCAGAATGTGTGTACAGGTCAGCAGTCAGCTTTTGCCCTGCATCAAAACTTACGTTTGCACGTTTTGTGCAGGGAGCTGATTTTCATACTGCATACAGCTTATGCTACTTTTTATCCCGGAAAATTAAAGAGTTCCCTCGGAAATCAAAAAACCGTAATCCATGCGGATGAATATCGTGATCTAGTAATAGGGTAAGGTTGCCACTATTGGACCACTTAACTTTAAACTGCCATAACATTAAAAGTATAAGAGTATATGGATATATGATTCGTCGGTTTCTTAGGGCTTATACTCAGGTATTCACAACTATGATTTTAGATTTTTTACTTTGAGCATAAATACATATATTTACAAAAAATCATTTTTGGGATGGTTGCCTTGTATGGACCACTGTTTCCTTGATTGAACCACCTAGTTGCTATAATCGGACTTAGGAAGTTTTATCGACTGGTCCATTCATTGCACCCAAGGAGTTTTAATAAATAAAAGGCTAGATTATTACTATTCAGTCTTTTTAATTGAACAGTCGTTTAAAGTAATAGGTAATAAATTAATAATCAACTATAATAACTTTTAACATATATTTTTAAGTTTAGGAATCCATAATACAATTTTTTACCGGCAATTTCTTTTACTTTATTGAATCTGTGCTTTAAACCATTTTTCTCTGCTATTTTGAAGCCAAACTTCTGACATCCAGTGGTGTCATGCCGTATAAACAACCTTCCATCTCTAAAATATAATCTACTAATTTTTTTTCCAAATCAGGTGTGAGATCTCCTTCAGAGCCTGCAATCTGTTTTTCCCCTTTAGCTTTGACGTTTTTATTGTCAAATCTTCTTTTTAATGTTGCTTTTGGCACACCATAATATATCCTGCTAGCTTCATTTAAACCAACTTCTTGCTCAAAGCTAACAACGCTAATGTCATGCTGCCTTCATTCCACTTATAATACTGGCCTCGTTTTGCCATGCTAAAACAAAAAAAAAGTTTAAGTGACGACAAAAACTTAGTTCCTTTGATTGGACCGGTTCAATGAAAGAAACTTGCATGAGTTCATTCATGGCAACTCACTGTGATCCCAATCAAACCATAACTTTTAAAAAAGTATATAATTTTTGTGACATGTTATTAATAGGTTAGCTGAACGAATAAGTATGCAATCCTACCGAAAATAATTGGGTAGAAATACCTTAAAAATCTGTACTTACATGGTAAAGAATGACGCACACATTTTATATCGGGAGCTTGTGAAACACACCGACGTACGTCCTTCCTCAACGAAGCCTGCGGCGACACTGAAGGTTGAGGGGCAGGGTGTGGGGTCCAATAGCTAGCGTCTCATCAATAATGGACAATTTTAGGACTGTTTATTTGCAAGAAATCTAAGTGGTCCAAACAAAGCACTGGTCCAATGATTGCAACCTTACCCTAAGTAATAACTAGAAGAAAGGGCGCAGAATCCCTTGAACTGACGTAACTTGAGTCACACATCTCTAATGGGTCCGATCTCCATCAAAGATTAAGATTAAAAAAGCTAAGCTTTCAAACCGTAAATGTTAAGAACCTGCTGGGAGACCTTGTTTTAGAAGTTAAGTAAATAAATAATTTCCACCCCACGACACCCTCACGTGTTGGGAGGGGCGGCAAGGAAGCGGAAATTCAAGGTCGACGCCATCTTTACCCGAATTACATGTTACAAGAAGAGTTACGTAACACAGGAAATTTTTCACCACTTACTTTGCGGTGACAAAAGCAATTTTATCTTCGCACTACTTAACTGATGCCCGCGACTCTGTCCCCGCGGTTTTAGTTTTTTTTAATTCTCTTGAGAACTCCTCAGTTTTGCAGGACACTCCAGATCCTCTAATATACCCATGCAAAATATCACGTCAATCCGTTGCTCTGTTGGGGCGTGATTGAAGGACAAACAAACAAGCAATCTCACTTTCGTATTGATAATATTAAGTATCGCCTCATTGATAAGCTGACATCAGAGCATGTTCTCAAGATGTCAATCTATGCTAAAGACCAGCTAAGCAAATAAACGGCGATAATATAATATAGGAATATTGCTGACTATTCCTTTAGTTCAGGAAAAACTGCCTGTTCCGAATTTTCATATAAGTTGGTAATTTGGACCCATGGCCAGTGTTTAGTTCTCCACAGTTTAACAATCATACAGATTTGTTAATAAATTGCTTATAAGCTTTTGTTATACGTCAATTGATCAAGCTATAATAACCAAAAATACATACAATGTACCTACACGCAATACAAAAACAGTCAGCGTTTCGTGTCAGTCTATTTGAAACTGCTTGAAGTGAAGTGAAGTTCTAAAGGGTTTTACAGATTTTCTTGTTTTTTAACAATAAATATGTCCTATCAATCCTGGAAGCCAGGACAAGTTAGTGGAGAATTATTAATTAAAGTCGAGTCCGTAATGTAACTGATAGCGAACTGAGAAGAGATAGGTACGCCTTGATTTTTGAGAGAATAAACTGTAGTTATACCACAGAATACTAACAGTACCTTTTAGGTTGAATGGCTCTTAGCTAGTCAAAAACCTAATGACATTATTCATTACCTATAGTATACACACAAAAAAGACTCGGATGGCCAAGGACAAGACCAGGTATTTTCATCTGTATCTGATTCACGTACCTTACCATAATAACATAATAATATATCTGTATATTATAGTATAATCTTTCTATAGAGATGTCAAAATTAAAATTGTTAGTAGTAATTATTTGATAGTTAACTACGAGTCCTATGGAATTGTCAAGTTCTTGATGATAGATAACAGCTGCTGGCGCTCGATTAATTCCATACGAAACTTAAATTCTTAACTTTAACGCGAGCAAATAGGTAAGGTAAAAATCTCCCACTAGGCCCAACAACAGTTGTGTCGTTCAGTCTGGTTGTGGTAATATGTTCGCCGCTAGAATATTATAGCTTGACTGAACGCTAGCTAAACGGTGTGTGTTCACTGCTCAGTGTTCCGCAGTGACAGCTGGTGGAAATAGGAAGAGAAGATTAATGTAGGTCCTTGTTATTTCGGGCACGCCTTTCTTGGGCGCTCACCAAGACGAACAGTTAGCGTGGGAATTACTTTAACATGCTGTAATGTACGGATTTACTTACTATTCTTTTCACTCACTCACTACAACGCATTAGAATAGAATACAATAGAATATTTATTTGCATTGTTGCTAATGTGTACTGTTTCGTCCGCAAGTTCCCGGAGCTACTAACCAAAACTAATCTAACGAAATAAGGTATTGGGGAGGGAAATGGTATTAACTTGTGAACCGACCTCCTAGGTACCCGTCAGGCCCGATTCTTCTGTTTCCAACTTGCTGTACTTCACTTTGTATGTATAGGTCGTGTAAGTGGTGTGATGTGGTGTTTAATAACACCGAAAATATATTATAGGAACCGAAATCGGGAGCCGATATGTATGCTAACAAGACCGAAAACTACTTCTTTTTAGTTTGTTTTTTGGCTTTTATTTTTGCCACTGCCAAGCCCTATTTAAACAAAGTACTCTGTGGCCAAGCCAGCACAATAGTGTATTATCTATGCAGCACAATTTACTTCGCCAATGACACGTTCCTGTAAGTTACTTCATTACTTGTCTTGTCCGAAAACAAAACCAAGAAAAGAAGAAGAATACTATTAAAGACTTAAAGAGGGAGAATGACAATGACAACATCACCTGTCAGAAAACGAGTGACAACTCCATTGGTCGTTTGGGGTTAACGCTTGACAATTAATTACATAGATAATACACTTACTAGAGAATTAATTATTACAAAACAACAACCTATTGGTACGGTATTACAAAGTAATAAGGTGAGCAAATTACAATCAGCCATGAAATGGCGTGCAAAATACTACTAATCTATCATAGGTAGTAAGTTACGAAACAAGTTGCCGGCTCACACCTGAGCACGAGTCTGTCTCTCTGAATGAGAATGGGTTGGTCATAGTCCACCACGCTTTCCAAGTGCAGATTGATAGACTTCGCACACCTCTGAGAACATTATGAAGTACCCTTGGGCATGCACGTTTTCTCAAAATGTTTTCTTACACCATTCATAGCAGGCACAGACCATTACTACTCGGTGATAGCAGGTGATATTTAATTTCTTAAAACTTTTTTTATCCCTATTGGGGCAGGCAATCAATCTGGGAAATCCATGCCTCCCCTCCAATCAGTCTCTCAAGTATGAGAATTTTTATTACCACTACGGATGCAGTTAAAGACCAGGATAGTGACATAGGCTACTTTTATCCCGGAAAAGTTTCCACGAGATTTTGGAATAAGCCTACCTATATTACTATCCACGCTGACGAAATCACAGGCAATGACTTCAGCTAGTAAAGTAGCTGGCGCCAATTATAAAGTCGCGTTTGAATTTGACCACAAGACGCGTTGCAAATCGCAATATAGCATATTTTCGCGCGTCGAATGTACCTATTCCTATTACGTAGGTACGTTGACTTCGACAGTGTATCAGAGCTGCGCAAACAAGCACTCTAGACGACTATTTGACTGGCGCTACCTATATAATATTACTTCACGAGTAAAGTCTACATCACCCACACAATATCTGCCTACCACAATAAATTATCTATTTGCACAACTGAATCACATAAAATTATATTAAGCATTTACAATTCACACACACATGTAAACGCTGCATTCTTCCGCTCTCTGCAAAATGTTCACTTATTGATGTAGGTCAGTGCCTCCCTCTCTTTCGCACTTACGAGGAATCTGTTTGCATCCCGCTCGCACTGGGAGCTTTATAGGAATTTATTGAGCCCCCACTTGGTACGGTACTTGCGTTTAATATTCCTTTCTATTCTGACTTGCCTTGCTGGAATGTCCAGTTCACTTGTAGTGCATTATAGGCGCCTAGTATATGACTGAGTTAAACTGACACGCCCTATGTTTCCTAAGAAAACACTGAGCCCAGGTTGTTACCAAAGAGATTATATAACTTACTTATTTTCATACGCGACCACGACTAACTCAAACCTTACTTTATTATGAAGAAGCCTAAGAAACTTTCTTGATTAAAAATAAATTTAAATCTAAAAAACCAAATGCGCGCCCACCGAGAGTTCCGTAGCTTGATAAAAATATAATACTTAGTTTAAATATTTGTAAAAAAATTAGTCCTAACTCCTAACGTTAACCTCTATCAAATTCTAATGTAACATGCATTTCAGAGATAATGGAGGAGGGAAGCGATATTTTTTAAATTTTTAATCGTTAGTCAAAAATTAAGTAAAATAAAGCCTTAAGGGCTTTAAAAAGATTTTTTTAGAAGGTTTTATGTGCACATAAAGCCTTTCCAAATTTTAAAAGCCATTAAATGATAAATTGACGATAATATTTTTGAATTTTTTTCATTGGCAATTGTTTTATTCTTATATTTAATAAAACAATTGCTAAATCAGCAATAAAGCAATAACAGTTACTGTAACAGACGACATCTTATAATACCATTCCTATTTTAACCATTTTAGCACGGAGCCCCAAAATTCAAAGTTGCACTTCAATAAGTACTGAAAAATACGTTCGACTTTCGGTCCTTACGTCACTCTGCGATTACCGTCACGATACCTACGAGTAGTTACATGTCATGATCTTTATGATGAATTCGTTTTACGAGTGAGTAGAAGCATATTTCTTTTCGTTTTTATTATAGCTTGTACGAGTTTCATAAAAAAATTTATGACTCCTTTGATAGGTACCGGATTTGAGATTAAGTAACTCGATAATTTATTTTTAGTGAGTAGCTAAGTATAATCGTCTCTACAATCTACATTGGATATGGATCCATATTAATATTATACGGAAAGTGTGTGCATGTCTGTCTGCTACGCTTTATCGGCCCACCTTTTTAACCGATTTTGAAAGGGGAAGGAGCTTTTATCCCGGAAACTTAAGGCGTTCCCGCGGGAATAAAAAACCTAAAACCACACGGACAAAGTCGTAGGCATCAGCTAGTATCATTTATTTATTATTTTTGTTTGTTTACTTTTTTTAATGGTTTGTGAGACTATAAATAATTTTACCATTTATCTATCCATTCGGGCAAAGTCGCGGTATCTTACATCTAATGTTCCTACCAAGGTTTTTAGGGTTCATACTGCCAACGCTTCAACCAATACCTATGTAATATTACTCAAAATGACAGTATGATGTCACGTACCTTACCTAAAATAAGGATTATAATTCTAAAACACGATAGTCAACAATAATGAAACAGCTTTGGTTTGGCAGTATGGCCCAAGTTATGCTAGCATGTAAAGTATGTTCCACCATATAAGGTGCGTCATGTACGATGCAGCGTGTGCATTATGCAGATATTATAAGGAGTATAATATGGCATTGATACAATGCAGGGGGGTTACTATCAACGCTTAAAGTAATATTATTAAAATTTTGTTGACGCTTTTGTTTAAGGAATACAACTGTTATTTTAAGGACGTCAAGGTACGTCATATAAATCTGACATTTCAAAATAATACTGCTTTAGGCAATGGTAGTATGCCACCAGTTCTGCAGTCTGCGGCGTAGCGGTGATGCAATCAGCGGCAGTGCAACGATCGATTGTGTATTCGCTAAATTGATGTGCGTCGTAGTTTGGAAGAAATAGAAAAAAGTTAATTATTGAAATAAACCTGAACGTTTCTAATTAGATTAAGAGATTTTGAATTGCGAAGTAAATTTATCACTAGTTCGGAATACCCAATAAAGAAAATCCAGCGAGAAACTCGGCGGTTGCCCTTTTCATAAACTTAAAGCTAGGTCTTTCTAATATTATAAAAAATAGAGTGTGTTCTAGCAAAAGTTCTACGGGATAGATTGACCTATAGTTGAGGACCTGGGGCCATAATCCATACTACCAACGCTTTTAAGCCATATTGTTTCATTATTATTGACTTTCGTGTTTTACAATTCTTCTTCTCTTCTTCTTCTTCCTCCTGCCCTTGTCCCACGCTACGTGGGGTCGGCACAACATGGTTTCTTCTTCCACTCACTTCTGTTATCCGTCAACCTATCATTCACCCCTTTTATACGCATATCCTCTTTCACACAATCCATCCATCATCCACAATTATAATCCTTGTTTTAGGAGCGTCAAGGTACGTGACAAGAAACTTTCATTATGAGAAATATTGCTTAAGTATTGCTTTTTAAGCGTCGTTGGCTCGTTGCGTCGTTGCGTCGTTGGCAGTATAGCCCAGTGAAAAATTTCTTAGTCTTACATTTTCCTACAAATGGTTGCTACGAAGAAGCTACGCAGTTCGGATAGCATCGAACTTTCGAGTTTTAAAAAAAAATTAAAGTAATCTACTTATATATTACAGCAGTGCTAGGTAATAGGTAAGTACTGCTTTAAGTAATGGTAACAAGTGCTATTGAGTTTAAAGCATAGATCGAATCAATGAAATCACAGGCTAGGAAAACAAAGCAAAAAATCTTTAACCGGCGGATAGAAAGTCCGCGTGACGCATTTTTATATGGAAGTGCGCATACTAGCGCGACAAGATAAAACATTATTCCCTTTGGACGCGGAAGTTTCGCGCAGAACCTTTTTCCGGGTCACTATCTAGTTTTTACCGACGTCGAGGGCTAATTTTTAGTAATTTTTATACGTATCTATGTCCTACAGTTTGTCTGATATATACGAAAATTCGCCGAAGGCCCAATAGTTTAACGGTAAAAAGGTGAGAAGAAATCCCAAAGGTCACCTTCGAACTAAGCGGAGCCGCGGGAATACGCTAGGTTTTTGTAACGAGTAAAGATATATTACTATAAAGGTCATGTCGGTGGAACGACTTTTGTAAAAAATATATCAGCAAATAAATAACTTAGGGCTGCCACTGTACCAGTGGCGTGCTGCAGCTGCTGTGCTGCATTCGAATAGTATTTTTAACGATTTCAATTTGATCACATAATATGTACTTACTTATTTAAAAAAATAAATAGAAAATCATCTTTACTGTTTCTGAATAAAAACTGAAAAAATCAACATTTTCGAATAGGTAAGTATTCTTTAGGAAATAGTTTCATCGAGAAAATCGCAGCCAATCGTGTTTCTGTCATTCAATAAATTTAGATCATAGATGCATGAAAATCACATATTGAAATATCAAAGTTAGTGTATTTATAGTTTTGAAATAAAACGCTTTCAAATCTCGTAAAAAATATACTGTAAAAAAGTTCAAAAAGGACTGCCCAAGTGACTATGGGACTCATGTATCGCTATCAAATCTGTTGTGCCTTAGTGTAATTGAGCTTAATTTTTAGAATGGATTTATTGCTTTTTAAAATTTTCGAAACTGTTATTACGCTATGTTTTACTGAAAGAGTATGTTTGTGCGATGTGGCAACCCTTGTACCCGGTCATTAAATTAGGAGTGTTTTACCAGTAACAGCCGTTTGGCAGCACGGTGCTCGCGTG
This sequence comes from Erebia epiphron, assembly GCA_963932025.1. Taxonomy (NCBI): domain Eukaryota; kingdom Metazoa; phylum Arthropoda; class Insecta; order Lepidoptera; family Nymphalidae; genus Erebia; species Erebia epiphron. The sequence goes on from OZ009945.1 coordinate 40,770,476, forward strand.
CCTACGACCACTTCCTCAGATAAAAAGTACCTTTTAATACGAGAATTATTGCTTTACCAACGTAGGTACACATTGCGAGCAGGTACTTCGGCTTTTTAAATGCCAGTTATTATGTTTTATTCTATAAAATAATTATAGTACAGCTTTCGACCTTTGTTTAAATATGAACCAAGCAAATTCTATAATCTATTATATTCATATAAATAATATAACGATTTCCATTAAACTACACAGTTACACTATTCACACATTTAACGGGTAAGTTACAATATCTTTATTATTGGGCTTCGCAAATCGCAAGTTCCATTGAAAATGGTTCTATCCTCACTAATTTCGGTCTATTCCTAAACGCTCTTGGTCTTCCAAAATCTAAGTAAGTTGTCAAGTTCGCATTATATAGATATGCATATAGATCAACTTGTCCATTGCAACCGTAGAATTCACAATAAAAATGTTCGCATTTATGTTGGCCGCACATAAAACAGTCTATCTCTGAGCTCAGGAGACATGTTAAGACGACGGTCCCAAATCACGAAACAGTTGGAGATCGCTCACGTAATTTGTACCTGACAACATGAGTTCACTGAAAATGGGATCTAAAATATGTTAGAAAAACTGTCATTAAGTATGTCAAAATTATTAATTTGACCAGTCCCTAAAATTTATTGTTAGCAGTGAATTTCAAACAAAAACTCCAGCCGTTTGGATGCTATTTATAAAGGCAGCTGTTAGGTTGTAAAAAGAAAAAAGTTCTCTCTCAGTCTCCGTAAATAATTATATTGACTCACCGAGCTCAAAATTTACTGAAAGAACCTCTACAGTTCTACACCATTTGGCACAAATAAGAGTCTGGCTCTATATGAGTTCTGATATAATAGTTACAGTTGAACTATAAGTCTAAAAAATTCATCACTATTTGACTGTTATATTACCCAAACAATATAAAAAGGTTTAAACAAAATTATAAATTAAGTACTAGATAATGCCCGTGACTTCGTATGCATGGATTAAGGTTGTTTTGTATTCCCACGAAAGTTATTTTCCAGAACAAAATGTAGCCTATGTGTTCAGGTTATAAGCTATCTCGAATCTAAATTTCAGCTAAATTGGTTCAGTCGTTGTGGCATGAAGGATTGAGAAACATCCAAATTTACAAACTCACAAACATACCAACTTTCAAAGATCCAACCGGCCCTACATGAAATAAAATTGGAAATACCACACTTTTTGCGGGCAAAAGCATGAATCCTCTTACGGCAAATAAATTGAGGAGGATGCGCGATGACGCAAGACGCGGAAGATGACGTCACACTTTCATCATTGATTAACGGCCCGTGGGCGAGCAACACATTAATTGACCCTGTTTTATGGGATTGGGAGAAAGTTGCGTTCCTAGGCATTATCTCAGTTATAAACATAGAATAGGTACTCACAATAATATGTTACTATGTCACAATAACTCACATGTTTTGTCGGAACATTATATTTATCTCAGTTTATATTATCTGTAGCGAAGCAATGATAGCCTAGTGGTTTAGACACTTAGCTTCCGGGTGGTCGGGGGTTCGAACCCGGGCACCCGGGAGTGGGACCTACTTTTAACATTGATCCACGGCCTGTGGGAGAACAACACATTAATTGACCCTGTTTTATGGGATTGGGAGATGCCGTGTTCCTAAACATTAAGACTTATACCTACGTTCTATACGGAGGGTGTAGGGTTCTCTCGGGTATCTCCAGCTATTTTTTAACAACTGCAAGTTAGATAATTGCGATTTCGTATGGTTAAGTTTTCTGTTAGAGATACGAGATTTATATGGCAGTTATATTAAACCCTAATTGGTTTTACACAGCATCGTACCAGAAAGCTAAACCGCTTGGCTGCATTTTTTGGTTGGTAACTAGCCATGGCCGAAGTCTCCCACCTAACCAGACCAGAAGAGCAGAAATTATTGAAATTCCCAAAATGACCCTGCCGGGAATCGAACCCGGGACCTCTGCGCCAAGGATATTATAGTGCACAAGTGTGTAAGCATCATTGTAGGTGCAATCCATAATGACAGACACAATATAAATTAACATTTATATTAATAGTATATGTATCCATACTCTTTAGTATAACAAAGGAAAAAATTTATAATAAAGTAGGTACATAATATTCATACAATTCAAGTATAATTCATTGCACTCAAATGCGTACGATTCATGAATGGATATTGCGTTTGAATACATAAATAAAATTAATTTTACGCATGAACTGCCTACATAACTATTTGGGTTCTGTAGCTTTATTTTTATTATTCTACTACAAATTATCCCTTGAATACCATAATAGAACGGAGATTTTTAGTATTCGATATTTTCATAGCGAGGTGATTGTAATCGTTACACTGTAGCAAACAGAAAGACACGCTTTAAAAATTATAATGGACATGGATTACCAAATTAATTACAAGATATTATATGTGTAATACAATGTTTAGTTTGGTAAAGTTTGTAAGTTGGGGGAAAACCATTTGTTTTTATCTCGAATTTATAAATATTATAGCAATAAAACTAAAATTAATCGCTCCTTTTTAAAAACATCAGTTTTATGCTGCTTGGTTCTTTACCTATATAATATGTTACTTTTAGATATTAGGTATATATACCTCCGATTTTTCATCTCTGTAATAACTTATTTTGGTGTTAAGTTTTTAAGTGTTAAATTTTTTTCTGTGATTCTTTTTATCCAACGCCGACTGTTTTCGAATTCGAAGTTAATATTGCGGTACGGAACCCAATATCAAATAAGAGGAAGAAGGGAAGTAGTATGCAGGTCACGTCACGGGCCGGGGTGACGTCAAACCGATGTTTTCTTAATTTCACACTTTGGGACGCGCTAGTTGATCCTCAGGATTTACCCCGTATTTTTATGAAACAAACTCGATTAAAAATATAGATTAACAATTTAAAAGACTAGTTGATGCCGACGACTTCGTCCGTTCGACTAAGTTTTTTTTAATTAAGTACCACGGGAACTAATAAATTTTCCGGGATATTTAGTAGCATATGTCACTCTCCAGGTAGTAGTGTAGTGTTAGATGGGTATTTTTTCAAAGTTGATGATTCTACTTTTCCTTACTTTTAGAACCAGGGAGAGGGAAGACAAACTACGGCAGCAAAATATTGTCTTTATTCCCGGATTAGCTGGAAGTAAAACATACTAAGTACTTAAGTACTTACTATTCAATAAAAATAAAAACATTAAGTTTTAATGCAAATTAAAAAGTTTTTTAATTGCCGCCATTTTTCACTCACACCGCACACGCCACTTTCACTTTTTTCACCAATTTTCATTTTTGCCGCCAAGATTGCGTTTGCATTAGAAAACAAATTCATATTTTAATTTAAAAATGCTATGATATTAGAATAAACATTAATTTTATTAAAGTTAATTTGGTTATTAGTACAATAATTAAAGCAATTGATAACAAAGAGTTGGTTTAGGTTTCATATACAACCCCTTTGGTACAAAATCCTCCTTCGCCGTAAATCGTTTATTTAAAAAAATGTGAATCGACTATCGAGTATGGCTGTTCAAACTGTTCTTTTTTTTCTTTCATTACCTCCCGCGGGGAAGTAATGTAGTACTTTCCACCCGCGGTTTGGATAAAGAATGCCTATTTTACGAATATGAGATATGAAAAATACTGGTCGTGATCTTCTCGCTACTTATTTTAAGGTGTTTATTCTCAACTGCGCAATAAATACGACACGCGACACCACCACAACTGCCAATTAACGTCGCGATGACACTAAACAGGTGATTAATACGCCAAAAAGCGGATAAAGTAAGTATCGCTGTTTCTTATAATTCATTATTTTAATGATATAACGTAAATAAATAAAATATAAATAATTATTTCCACTATAGCCCATTAACGTCCAACTACCCAGTAGTTATACTAGTAGGTAGGCCTCCACTCTCAAAGAAGAGGTGGATTCGTGCCTTTAAATCCCCCCACTACATTCAGTATTAACTCCCTTAAACTAGGCACTCACAACAAAAACTCACTTTGTTATTTCGTTAAACAAATAACCATTACATAATAGGGCTACCGTACTCGGGAACGAAAACAAGAGTGTCGTCTGCGCCCGCGCATGCATTGCCCCCGCCCAAGGCTGCGTCGTCGACCAAACTGTCAGGAGCGTTACAGTCTAGAGTCTAGACTCTATTTGAATACGCACACCTATTTTCGGATTTTGTTTGCCCCACAATACGTCTTCTTTGGGCGACGCGTCTATTTCTTACAGACTTTTTTTTTCAAATATTTTATCAAGATTACTATTTGACTTATGTACATCTGTAAAGCTACGGCGTGTTATCATACTAGGTACATAGTATTATCGTATATAGTTGAAATTAGTTGCGTACCAAGCGATTTGCTTCCTCGTTTCTAATTCTCTCCGGCTTCCGTTTTTCCATCCGCTTAATAATACTTATTGTTATTTTTTTCAAATGAAGAGTCAATAGGCATCTTCTAGGCAAGCACGCTCCACCTTCGCTGCATCACTACTTCCAGCAAGTCTGATTGCAGCCAAGCGCTAGTCTATAAATTAAAAAAAAACTTCATACTATCATAAGTTTAATATCATCATGCTAATATTATAAATGCGAAAGTATGGCATGGGTATAGTTGAGGACATGGGTATAGAGAGTGACATAAGCTACTTTTTATCCCGAAAAATTAAGTAGTTCCCGCGGGAATCAAAAGATTCCACGTGGACGAAGTCGCGGGCATCAGCTTGTTAGGTATAAATGCGAAAGAGTGTTTGTTTGTCCTTCTATCACGCTGCAACTGAGCAACGGATCGAGTGATTTTCTGCATGGGTATAGTTGAGGACCTGGATTTGAGGACATAGAGTACTTTTTATCCCGGAAAATTAAGGAGTTTCCGCGAGCACCAAGAAATCTCAATCCACAAGGACGAAGTCGAAGGCATCATTAGTCGGAAATAAATCAAAGGAGTCCGTTTTACCGACTTGCCGACTTGGAGCTTCGTATTTCTGTCACGCGCCCCCTTTGCCTTACGGAAACGGATATACCTAGTTCCTACGCCCCATTGACTCATAGGTTCATCATATCACCTAGGTATTCTATTGAATTGGTATGCTGTTAGCGCCCGATTTGGTCTAGTTCTTGGAACGGCGTAGGCAATTTGTTTTGATATAGGTCTGCCTAACTAGGTATTCGGCGATGGTTCTTTTTTGTCTGTTAAAGTACCTACCTGTCTGGAATTGTTATTCTTATACTTTCCGACTATAGAATTTATTTTTATAATAAAACTTTATCAGCTGAACTATTAATACTTAGTTCATTTAAATGTATTTTCAAATTTTATCTGAAGTAAATAATAAATAAATAAATAAATAAATATTTGTTTCAGGCAACTACAAACTGACGACCCATAATTTGTTAGTAACAATTAATAAAACAGAATATTATTTTACTTTTTTCGGTAAATGTAGTTTGTACCTACTCTGTAATGTTGATGAAATTTCGTAAGAACAGTTACTTTCTTAAGCTATTCGATTTTTCCAGGTCAGATCTCCGTATTTTATCGTCTCAAAATGAACTAGGTATGTTCTAGAGTAAATAGAAATCTTTATTATTGAATCAACTAACGTACAGACTACAGAACAATGAATTCCTGACCTTAGGGGCTAGTGCCTTCCCAAACGTTGATTAAAAAGATCAGTGCACTATGACAAATAAATAGGTATTTTTCAAAAATGTGTTGAGATATCCAGCTAACATTTTTTTCTAATTTCTTATTTTACATTTTAAGTTAAGTTTATCAGTGACATTACTTAAGTTAAATAATACAATAGAACTTAATGCTAGCTAGCTTAACCTAATTACTATATAAATCATGCCCGCGTGTAAAATTAAAATATAAATAAAATAAAAAGGATAACAAATTTATGTAAGCTTATAGATCACATTTGTGTGAGTTTCCAATTTCCAATTTATTTATTAACAAAGAAATTTTTACATAATTACATAGTTTCTTATTTGTGCGTGTGTGAGTAGTGTAACATAGTTCATTTTCAGTTTCATCTGTTTTCGGATCCTTTACGTACCTACTAGATTTTACTCTTTAATACTCTTGTAAAAACGAGTGCACAACTATACGATTTAATTTACCAGATGTGGCTGTAATTAAAATAGCGTGGCTTTGACATTCAAAAGCCGGCACCGAGCTCGCGTGCGTTGCGATATCGAGGGAGGTAGGGGGAGGTAACGGGAGGCAGGTCAATACCCTCCCCAACCCTCCCTAGTCACTACCCCGACCTACCCACTAGATATCACACGTTTGGTTATATTTTCACACGTACAACTTTTTATCGGCAAAAATCTACCAATTGAAAGGTTATTTGTGGTTTTTTTTAACTCTTTAACGAACCTACTAGGTACGACGTGGATACTGGATATCTATGTAAAATGATTAAAGTAATTTCAGGTTAGCATAAATGAAGAGTAGAAGGATTATTAGTAGTAAAGAAAAATATTACTTTGTATATCGGAATTATCTAACACTAGCGTCTGTAGTCTATGCGTCCGCGCGTCCGCATGAATTCGTATTTTAATCTCCTGGAAACTCTTTGATATGTACTTTTGTGAACAAGGCGAAAAGTATTAACTCTTAGTATTCTACCACTTAAGAGTTCCACTTGATTAATTTCATAAAATATAGTGTCTATTATTAGGCTACAATATTACAAAGCCACTTGACAGCGTACTCTAGATAAAGCATCTCTATTCTCCTAAAGCCTCTAGTACAATAGGTACTCTATTGGACCAGGCAAAGGCTTGCAACCCTGAAGTGCATGGATTTTAAACGGTCAATGAACAAGTCCATTACGTCGAAAGCCCTTCTTAATTTGCTGAGTCGGTAAGGGCTTGGAAAGACATAACGCACGTTACCAGCGGGTCGCGTATTCAACGCGGCTTCGGAAGTTGTAATACTTACCAGGAGCAACCAGACCAGACCAGAGTAGCAAAAAAGTGGCGATTTAATAAGAACAAAAACCAAAGTTAATTTACTTTGTTTTGTAGTATTATTACTATAGCAGCGCGCATCCTTCGTGTACTTTTATTTCCCCGCTGTCCTAGGTGAGTGACACAAGCGATACGAAGCCATTGAAAATGACAAACTGGCAAACGTAGGCATCTGAAGGGTCAGATACTGTTTGATACCGTCGCGTCGCGTTGTATCGACTCGCGGAGTCGCGTTTGTCGCTCACGTTGGACAACCGGTCCTACGTAAAGTTTCCTTGAGGTTCCTTACATTAAAAATTGTACCTACTTGGCATGTAACATATCCCTTGCCATCTCAATTTAAATGCATAGAATGATCCGTTTAAGCATTCCGTTTTATTCCACTATAACTTCTAAGTGTCTAAACAGATTTGCATGTATGGGGTAATGTTAGAATCCTTACAATATCCCTAGTGACACGGGCTTTAAATTTTTTGAAAAATTCAATACGGGCTACGGCAGAGCAGTCGTATTTTTTAATAATTTTCATTAGGTTCACTTATGTCGAATATCACTTTATGGTTAAAGAAAAAATATACGTGAGTTGGGAACTGTTTGATTCTACATTAGTTATTTACCTAGTTAAGTCATATGAATACAACGAGATTTACTGAAATACATATATTAAAAAACAATAATACTTATGGATAAAATATTTTTCAGCAAAGACAATAATATATCAGTAATCCATTCCTATAGTCTGGACACATTATACGCGCGCGGCGTTCACTTTCACGGACTGCCGTACAGCTACCATAGCGCATAATTCCCGTACCGCTTAGTGTCTCTCCAGACCTTTAGAGCGTAGAATACGTGCACCCCCTCCCACTTCTCGACTCACCCTTCTCGCGGATGTCCCCCACTGCACCGCGCTTCCGGTCTGAATATAACATGAGCAAGCACTAAGTAGGTATACCAACTGCTGAATTCCCAGTAAGAAATATATATCGATCATATCTCTTTAATAACGTAATAACTTCATTATTATAAGGTTGCCGGTGTTCAAAGGAAAAGCTTTCCCAGAACCAATTCCAACCGGAAGTCCCGTTTTTAATACCTGGTGGAAATAACGGGTTTATAAAGTAGAGGAGGTCCCCCAAACATTTTTTTTCAAAATTTTAATTTACCCCTTTAGCGGCGTGATTTATATGACGTTCATAACTACATAAGTACATAGTACATACTCATGCCAAATTATAGCTTTCTAGCACTAGGGCCTCTGAGCTAAGCCGTTGACAGATAGGCAGACAGACAGACGGACAGACATGGCGGAACTAGACCTACGCGTTGCGAATTTTATTCTCACACTGCGAACACTTCCATATGATTTCTTGTGTTACAGGATTGCGAAAAACGATGCGATTGTTGACTACGGAACCCTAATAAAAACGACGCACCAAAAAAACAAAACATAACGAGACACATAAAACATAAAGGAAATGGAGACGAACACAAAATATTTTATTAGAAGTATAAATAAATAGAACGATTAGGTACAAGTTATTGGCTGTTCGATCATAAAACACTCAAAGAAGGTATCATCTTAGATCCCTTTGCCCTTTGGGGCCACGATAACACTTTGGACAGGTCATTAATCCCGAACTTTGACTAAACGTAGGGCTGGCACCTGTCTGGAAAAGTGACGTTAAATCAGGGGCCTTACTGCCTGACGCTTAAAGCCATATTGTTTCATTATTGTTGACTTTCGTGTTTTAGAATTATAATCCTTATTATTGGAACGTCAAGGTACGTAACATCAAACAGTAATTTACGATAATATTGCTTAAATTATTTCTTTAGGCGTTGGCAGTATGGTGCCAGGGCTGGAATCGAAATCCATACGAATTTTACAAGTATGTGTGTCTGCCTGCCGGTTTAACGCTTTAACGGCCTATTTTTCAACAAATTTTGATGAAATTTGGTACAGAGAATAAATTTTGATGAATTTGGTACATATATTGATAGATACCTAAAATCCACTGAGGAATCAAGACACGACATCAAGGATATCTAATTAAAGTGATCCTTGAAATTTCCCAATTTTACTTTGTTGTTGTTTTTGTACATAATTTTGCATGTTAGGTAAGTACATAATTTTTTACTTCAAATACCATAATTATAATTTATCAACCTGACCTGACTCAAGTGAGTCAGGTCAGGTTGATAAATTATGGTATTTGAAGTAAAGCCAAGATTTATTTAAATTTACTATCTAAGTTAAGTGTGCTCTAACATGAAAGAAAAGTTAGCCTTTAGAAAACTTTTACCTATTATAGGTACACGAATATATTGTATTTAAACGTGTACTATTACATAATCAAGAGATATTTTTCTATTACAGTAATGAGGTGAAGGTACCTAATTAGTAAGGTGTAAAATCAAACTTTTGGGCTGAGTAATTATGTTTAAAACTATGAGTTCTATTAAGAGTTCTCAAGAGATTCTTGAAAAACCTAAATCAATGAGCGTTTTGTGCCATGCGTTCCTACTGCTTTTTTTTCTCTTTTGGTAAACAAAATCAGATGTAGCGTCAAACATTTTCTCTTTGTGCGAAGTGCAGACCATGTCCTGGACATTCCTACTATGATATTATAAATGTGAAAGTTTGTATGTTTGGATGTTCGTTACCGCTTCACGCCGATTTGGCTGAAATTTGGAATGCAAAAAGCTTATACCCTGAATTAGCACATAGGCTACGTTTTATCCCCAAAACAATTCCTGCGGGAACAAAAAAGCCTTAATCCGCGCGGACGAAGCCGCGGTCATCGTCTAGTATCTCATTCAGAGGTCATTGCTTCAACCGATGCATCACCACGGCCAATTCACCCCCTGATCTACGCCCACCCTCCCAAACCCCAGGAGTGTCACGCATACGGCTTCGATAGCGACCGCGCATACCTAAATAGCAAATACTAAGACCCATCACCCAACTCAGGTGTTTGGAATGACGTATTATTTTCAATTACCTACCCAACGCGCAACGCCCGCAACTTCGTCGGGGGGTTTAGTTTTATAATTCCCACGGGAGCTCTTTAATTTTCCGGGATAAAAAGCTGATGCGTGCGACTTCGTACGCGTGGAATAAGCTTTTTTAATTCTCACGGGAAATCCTTTATTTTTCAGAATTAAAAATAGCCTATGTCACTCTCCAGGTCCTCATACTCATGCAAAAAAATCACGACGATCCGTTGCTCCGTTGCGGCGTGATTTAAGAAAAAACCAACAATCGTTTATAATATTAAGTATGATGGTATCCCTATATAAATAAGTAAATTAACGTTAACCTACTAGTAGGTATGCAACTTAAGTGTGGACAATGGACCACCTCCTCAGCCTGTGCCACAGCATGAAAGGTAGGCATGTACCTAGCTACCTAACAGACTGCAACGCTGATTTGCAGGAGGGGCCCAAGGGCCGAAACGTCACGGACCATCACTGGTAAGTGTACCAACTAGGTACACTTACCAGTGATGGTATATATTATTTTATCTACTCCAGCATTGAAAAGTTCCAATTTCGAATTTGACAACTATATCGAATTGAACCCTCCTTCGTGTTTGCTTCTCATAACGATACAGTTCGTTGTATGGGAGCTGTATCGTTATGAGTCGTAGCTGTATCGATATGGTTATCTTCATAAATAGGATACCTATAGCTTAGTGGCTCTGGGTTCTGGCACTTTTGGTTTTTATTAATTTATAAAGTAAAAAATTATAAAGACGTCCTTGTCGTAGATAAAATCTTGTATGCAACTGCACGTAATTAGTCATTTTAATTCTCGTACTATCCTATTTTGATACTCGGCAAGCCTCGTATCAAAAAACAGCACTCGAATTAAAATGACCCTCATTACGATACAGTTGCATAAATAGCTATTATCTACTCCAGCATCGAAAAGTTCCAATTTCGAATTTGACAACTATATCGAATTGAACCCTCTTTCGTGTTTGCTTCTCATAACGATACAGTTCGTTGTATGGGAGCTGTATCGTTATGAGTCGTATCTGTATCGATATGGTTATCTTCATAAATAGGATACCTATAGCTTAGCGGCTCTGGGTTCTGGCACTTTCCCAACCAAAGTAAAAAATTATAAAGACGTCCTTGTCGTAGATAAAATCTTGTATGCAACTGTACGTAATTAGTCATTTTAATTCTCGTACTATCCTATTTTGATACTCGGCAAGCCTCGTATCAAAAAACAGCACTCGAATTAAAATGACCCTCATTACGATACAGTTGCATAAATAGCTATAAAAAATTAAAAATTAAAAATTAAATTTTAATGAAATTAACTTAAAACTTGCTAAGTGTGTAGATATCGTGTTAACGTAATTCCAAAGCAGACTGGCGTGTCAAACTGGGCAAAGTTTAAGTTACTAATTACTAATACTTACAAAATTTCTAATACTAAGTAAATTTACAAAATACTAATAACACCCATACTAATACTAATACCAATATTATACTACTAATAGCTAATCATAATATATAAACAGTTCATTATCGAAGCAATAAATTAATAAAGTTCGTTAAATAAGCTCAATATGTATCATGCAAGTGCTCCCTATCAAGTTTTTGCCCGACAGAATCGCTACAACTTCACGGTCGTATACCTGCGAGATATTTCTATAAGCGACGGAACTTGGACAAAAAAATTTGAATACCTACCTACGCTAAGGACAAAACTCCATTCATGCGGAGCGAAGTGAGGAAGATTAGTTTTCAAAATGGCCGCTTAAAAAAATAACGCGGGACCATACTAGCGACAGGTCGACAAAAAGTTTTATACGAATAATGTAAATATAGATTTTTATAGATTCTGTAGAAGGTAAGTATAGAGCCTACTACAAGTTTAACGTTCTACACGTGTGACGACGACGCGAGCTTTCAGGCACGTATTTGATTTCTTCATCGGTAATGTTTGTAAAGTTTTAGAAAATATGTATTACTTCAAAGAGCTTAGAAATATCTCCTTCTAAATATATAAAAGGAAAAGATGAATGACTGACTGATCTGATAGACCAGTATAGTCAGTACGCACAGCTCAAACCACTGGACGGATAGGGGTAAAATTTGGCATAAAGATAGCTATTATGACGTAGGCTAAGAAAGGATTTCTGAAAATTCAACCCCTTAAATAGGGTTTTGAATTTTTTTATGTGAATCGAACCTCACGTGGGCGAAGACGCGGGCAAAAGCCAGTTAAAGATAGGAGTATAATTTATAATAATAAATGCGTCCTCCCAACCGCATTTCGGCCACGCCAGAGAAACACCATAGCCATCTGAAAGGGAAATAACTGCTATACTGCATAAGTATGTGCGGAAAATATACAGGTTCCCCCTCTATTCCGGAAACGGCCGGATAATCCGACACGACTGGACAGAGATTAGGGAGCAGGACTGGTTTACGTGCTCTCTAAAGCTCGGGAATGAAACACCGTCTCCGGGTATACTGGGTAGACGGTAGACCCAGGAATCGAACACGGGACTTTGTCATCCGCAGTTATATACATACATATAATTATAGGCACTGAAAATAATGGCATACACCATACATAGGAAGGCACCAGAGAGATTTTTAGAGACCTAGAAGTGACGAAACGGTGACGGAGTAAGAAAGTCTTCTGTGTGCTTTTGTACTTAATTTAGTTACAGCGCTATGTGGCGTGACTACATTCAATAATGGCGGTTATTAAACGGAGATAGTTATTCCTATTTGCATCTTAATAACTAGGTACTTCAGTGGTATCTTATGTACAACCTAGCTAGTGTTTTGTATGCGCCGCTTTTTGTGCAGGGAACCTTGCACTACTTATACTTTAAATACCTACACTAGATGATGCCCGCGACTTCGTGCGCGTTGATCAAGGTTCTTTGCGGGGGAACCCTTTAATTTTCCGCGATAAAAATTAACCTATGTGTTAATTCAGGTTATAAAAGCTGTCTCTATTCCAAATTACAGCCAAATCGTTACGGTGTGAAGGAGTACCAAATTTTCAAACTTTCATATTTGTTATAATATTAGTAGGAAGTAGGATCATTATTTCCCTTAAGTAACTTTTGAAAGAAAGAAAGAAAAATCTTTATTTGAGGCACTGTACAGAAATGAACTTAAACTAAACATTGATTGTACAGCAGTGCAACAAACAGGTTAGCTAGTGTTGGGACTCCAGCCTCTCAGACACGAAACCACTATAGTGGCGCACATCTGAGGTACCAGATGCCCCAACGCTGATTTTCAGTGGCCGCCTTTTCGCGAACGTCATTGGCAAAGTAGAATTTAATAATGAACTGTTTGGTAGAAACTTGTAAAGGCAGAATAATAAGGTAGAAAAAGAAAGTAGTAGATACTTAAATAGTTATTTTTATAATATAAAATATATTTTATTCTTATTTAAGCGGTAGATTAAAAAAAAAACTTTTTAAACAACTCGAATCCCAAATTCATTAAAGATTGATAAAAACCAACAAAGCGCACCGTCATCCCAGGGGGCCGTGAGATCGTAGTATATGACTGTTTCGATATAGATATCTCTTAAATTCTTACGAAGAATACATATGCCTACCTGCTATATAAATCTTGGTAATGTACCCCCTTGGGTAGTGTCTAGCTCACAGTCTAATAAGAAAACATCATTTTTGAAAAAAAAATTGTTTGGTAATGAAACCATTATTGAAAAAAAAATTTGCTTGCTTAGCGTAACTCATCTTGTCTTGGAATTATAATATTTATTCGCTTTCATCTAAAACAAAAACCGACTTCAAAACTATACTAAGTAATGTAGGTACCAACTTAAATTAAAAAGTAAGAAACATTACTTATCTGGTTATATGTATATTTCGTTGATTTTCTCGAAAAGCGCTAAATTCATTTCGATAAAATTTATATGGGACCACCTCTGAAGTATAATCCACCACACAAAAAAAGAATCATCAAAATTGATTCATAATTGGCGGAATGATGGCGTAACTTACATATAAAAGAAAAACATGCAGTCGAATTGAGAACCTTCTCCTTTTTTGAAGTCGGTTAAAAATTGGTTGGTTTGGTCATTAGTTTCCAATGAAATAGCGAACATTACGAGTCAAATACAGAACCTAATTTTTTTGAGTCCGTTTAAACACGTGATGCTATATTTTAGGTACTATTAAATACAATAAAGAATAATGTACTTAACAATTCTATTAATAGGAAGGTATTTTAGCAGTAAACCGTGTGACAGTTTTTTGACATTATTTTTCCTTCACGATCGAAATAGAAAAATTGGCACAAAATCCGAACCCCCACCCCGCACCCCCATATTAACACCACTATAATCGAGAACCAATAAAACCACACACACTCATACTAGATCATTATCCCACTCGACGCAAAAGAGCAATAAGCTCATTTTTTGCTACCCCTGCAAAATGAGTTCAATATTGCATAAAAACTAGTGCCCTTACCACGAGCTTGCACATCTCGACAACGATGATAGATTTCGACTACATGTCCAAGTATAACCTCAAACTACTTTTTTTGGAAATGAGATGATTTATTTATTTCACGTAGGGCAAAGTTGTATCACCTATGATAACTCTAGTAGCGGTTCGGAAAATAGATTCTACTCAGAAGAACCGGCAAATGACTCAGCAGTTGCTCTTTTTTAGGGTTCCGTACCTCAAAAGGAAAAAACTGAACCCTTATAGGATCACTTTGTTGTCCGTCCGTCTGTGTGTCAAGACGCTTTTTCTCAAGAACGCATGGAGGTATCAAGGTGAAATTCATATCAAATATTCAGGTCTACTTGGAGCTGTGAAAAAATCAAGATTCTAAGATTTGATCACAACTATGGTGACAACTATGGTGTTGACAACAATGTGATAAATCCAACATTCGTAATGCATTCGTACCAATAACTACTTAGCTACTCGAAATCTATCAACGTTGACGTGTAAATTGCAAACTCATGCTAAAGTTATCCATATGTGTCAATACGTCGTCAACCCTAAGTCCTAGGCAAACCCTACAACTACGCGTTACTACATCTAGGTATCCCGTTCAAGTTTTTCCTGTTTTCGCCCCATTGTTCACGTAATAGTTGCGTAATAGGGTGACCACGATTTTTATTATTTTTTATTTTTCTACAAGTTATACCTTGACTGCGATCGATTTCTCCTGATGGTAAGTGATTATATTATCTGAGATACAAACGGGATAGCTTGATATTAAACCCAGCCCCCTAATTGGTTACTACCTACTACACGGCATCGTTCCGGCTACTTGCTAAACGGCATGGCAATGCGTCTTTTCATAAACTGCTGAACTTGGACCGTGGCTGAAAATACCCCATCGGACTAGACAGTTCAGAAATTATCAAACGCAGTACCTCCCACTTATAAAGGCGGTCAGCCGATCACCAGCCGCAGTGGTGAGCAGCGGCTCACCACTGCGGCCTGACCTGAGGGGCCACCTGAGGGGTTATCAAAAAAAATAATTGGCAGTCATTAGGGACTGCCGATAGAACTGAAAACGTTTTTTAAAAATAAAAATAAGTAATTAAAATATAAACCTTAACACTAAGGCATTAAAGTTTAATTTCGAATATAGTATATTTATATTTAAGACCTTTTGTCTTCGTAACAACGCGGGCATGTCGGCGACATGCATGTCGATGACGCCGCGAATCAATTTTACCCCTTACCAAAAACTACTCAACGCGGCTAAAGAAGTTTTCACTTCAATAAAGTAGGAGAACTAGTGACTTATATTATAGGTAAGTACATATTATGTGCGAAATTTCATTTTAACAACTTCTACAGCTCATTTTAAAACTGACATGACACACCGACAGACAGACGGATAGGCGGACTAGATGAAATTTTAAGTCTTCCTTGTTTTACAACGCAACCCTAAAGATTCATAATATGTATTACAATGAAGAACATTTCTCTAAACAAAACGTGTACGATTTCGGAATAAACCATGGTAACCCTATTTAAGGGTGATATAAAAGTTGCGTAGGAATTACGCAACATAACCTGAATATCTTACACCGAGCTGTTTGACATTGTTCCGGCACTATAACCTCAACAAGTACACCACAACTATTGTAATGGGTTTAAGAGTTTATTTTTACCCCTCTCCACACCCATTTTCACACGATCACCCATTATCGAGGCGTGGGTGGTGCTCTACAATGTGAGGGGTAGATATTTTATATTGATGTCGTATAGTTGGATAGTTACCCCTTTGATTTGTATTGAATTTAACAATTATTGAGTTTTCCCGACAGATTTTCTGATAGCAACAAATTCCAGCAGTGGGTTATAGTACCTATAGTGGTAATAGCTTTTTATTTGAATTTTGATCTAAATTAATTAATTCTATATGAGAATAGATTAATGATGATGTGGTTATAGTTTTAAATATTATTTGAAACAAAATAATACCCGCGACTTCAACCGCGTGGATCGATTAGCCTATGACCTTCCCCGGAACCATACCAAATTTTATTAAAATCGGTTGAAATGATGGATGGATGGATTGAATGATGTTCGGATTAATGCTGGATGGAAAAGCGGTCAGACAGACACACGCATGTGTTTCGTTCATTCACTAAATGTTCATTCATGCAAAATTTCGGTTTTTATAAATTCTATTGGAACTGTATAGTTTACTTAGATAATAATGTAATAAGTAAGTACCCTTAGAAGTAGTAGCTATGTGACTTTCTCCAGCTTATTAGTTCTATGTGCATCAAAAAATCCGTGTGATCCGTTACTGCGCGATTATAGAACAAACCAACAGACGAACAATCACACACAAAACATGTAGTAGGTAATTCAATTTGTATAAAATATGTAATTCATAAGCTAATAGTATAAATGCGAAAGTGTATCTGTCTGCTGCGCTTTCACGGCCCATCTGAGGTGGAATCATGTAAGGATTGTCGATCGAATCGTTAAAGTTCGGCTTGTAGGTATGTACGATACCTTAAACGTATGAGATTGGATACGCGAAATTGAGCTCTAATTCAATGATGTTATGGTATATTTTACTTTGAAGCGGAACTTTAACGATTCGATCGACAATCCTTACATGATTCCACCTCAGGTCCACCGATTTGGATGAAATTTGGTACAGGGGTAGATTGTACGATTTGTATCCCGGGGAAGGACATATGCTACTTTTTATCCAGCGATCGCGCGGGAATCAAAAAATCTTAATTCACGCTGACGAGGTCGCGGGAATCATCTAGTCACAAAATAAAAAGTGATTTTGCCTACGGGAGTCGAACCCGGAGAGTTGAGTTAATAACTTAGTTAACTTTAACACTAAGTACCTAATTGTTATTTCATTTAATTTCATCTGTGACTAGGCTATAATGGCGGCTACTCAATAACAAGTAGAGCAATTTCAAATAATTACCCTCGAACAACATACTCACTTTAACAACAGCAGATGTATCACCACCTGCTGAAGATTCTTGACCACCATCTTACACGATTAACGATTAACCATTTACCGACTGCCTATTAAAAACTGACCCGCTCAAGGGAAAACACTTGAGACTAGGGGCACAAAAACGCACTCTTTTTCAATTCAATTTTTTTCAATTTTTTTATTCAAATTAACGAACGAAGACAAGATAAGTTAGGTGATTATTTCGAAATATTGGAATGATCTGGTGGATTGAGGTTTTTCGGTTCCCACGGGATTAAAAAGTAGCCTTTGTGTGTTTCCAGATCGTTCAGCAATTAGCCGTTCTGGCGTGATTGAGTAACAAACATCCATCCATCCATCCATCCAAACTTTCGCATTAATAATATTACTTTTATAATATAGACGATGCCCGTGATTTCGGTTTTTAATATGCCGTAGAAACTGTTTGATTTTCTGGAATAAGGAGTAGCATAGATGGGATAGGTACATCTTCTCTCTTTACGAAATTTCGTCCAAATCGGATAATCAGATGAGCTTTGAAAACGTAGCCGACAGACACACACTTTCTTTAGATTTTTATTGAAAATGATTGAATTTAGTAATTCTAATATTTGGGTTATGGAAACGGAGTCTCCATTTATAAAAATTATAATGGACTAGAATCTAGATGATGCCCGCGACTTCGTCCGCATGGATTAAAATTTTTTGATTCCCGCGGGAACTCTTTAATTTTCTACGATGAAAAGTAGCCTACGTCCTTCCCCAGGATACAACCTATCCCTGTACAATTTCATCAAAATCGGTTGAACAGATGGGCCGTGAAAGCGTAGCAGACAGACAGACAGACAAAAAAACAGACGAACTTTCGCATTTATAATATTAGTAAAGTATGGATTAAGTACTCAATCTCGTTTACTTGCAAAATTCGCTAGCGCGATTTAGTGGCATGTTTGAGTAAAGGTACGTATCCGATATTGAAATCAATCAATGCAACTTTGCTAACGTCTACAATTAACGTTGGAAATGGAATAACTAAAGACTAGTGATGTATAAAATTATTACAAAGAACGTACCAAACGATCCTTCTGCTATATCCATATGGATTTTATGAGGGCATATTTTTGTGTACTAATGACTCTATTTTATTGTACTTATTCCTAATAGAACGCCATTTTTGTACGTTTTAAGTCAATATAATATATATAAGGGCTAGGTAATATACCTCAACGTATATTTGTACATTAACCATCTGATGAAGAAAGTTCTCTACAATCGCAAACTTAAGATCTCTTTGTGCATTCGACTCCTACAGTGCTACATCTGGCCCATACTTCTATACGGATGTGAGGCGTGGACGAATAAAGAAGACCTCAGGAAACGGATAGAAGCGTTTGAGATGTGGGCATATAGGCGTATGCTGGTCATTAGCTGGACTCATAAAGTCACGAATGAGGAAGTTCTGCGACGCGTCAACCAAACACGCAAACTTTTACAGACTGTCAAGATGAGAAAAGTCGCATACCTATTTGGGGCACGTGTTTAGGCACGAGAGATACGAACACCTACAACTCACCATGATGGGAAAAGTTGCTGGAAAGAGAGGCGTTGGTCGCAGAAGAAAGTCTTGGCTTCGCAACATACGGGAGTGGACCGGAATCGAAAGTGCCGCAGAATTATTTCGCCTTGCGAAGAACCGAACTGAGTATACAAAGCTGACTGCCAACCTTCGTTGATCGGAGAGGCACCCGAAGAAGAAGAAGAACCATCTGATGCCCGCGACTTTGTCTGCGTGGTTTGAGGTTTTTCGGTTTCCGCGGGAACTCAGTAATTTTCCTATCTCTGTGCCAAAATTCATCCAGATCCGTTCAACCGTTCTGGCGTGATTGATTATTAAATATCCATATCCATCCATCCATTCAAACTTTCGAAGCTGGAACGCAAAAGCCAACAAGGAAGCGCTAGCAAATCGAAAGAAATCGAAAAGAAATCATTACTAATACTAGATAGACAGCACGTTTTCTTTAAAGTATGCAGACCAAAATATCAGTTGGGTCAGCAACGTTAGCATAATCGAGTATCTAAGGCTGTAAGCTGAAGGCAGCCCGTTACCGCATGCCGGCGCAAGTACCGGCCGGCATTCCTAAGCCGGGCTCCCACGGGCAGGGCTGCCAGCTGAGACTTGCCATTACCCTGCCCTAATTCTAAAAAGGTATGAACGTGGGGTTCAGCTGATTTAGTTCCTGTCGTATAACATCCGTTCGGGTTGTTACCTGGCACCCGCTAACACAAAGTACACAAACTATATGTCTTACGATCCTAAAAAGGACATAGTGTTTCATTTTAAAATACCCAAAACCATGCCGAGTATACGACTTGCTCCACCTAGAAAGTCTGATCCTTCACGGGGTTTCGTAGCTGATAAAGTGAGTGTGCGAGAACTGTATGGTTAACTTATGAATGATAATAATAAAAAACGGAGCCTGGGTATTTTGACAATCTTTGAGCTCGCTTCGCTTCGCACCATAATTGAAATTGTTTAACTTACAGTCACAGTTAAACAACGCTTCAGTTATGATACAATTTTTTTTAAATCTGAAAAACTGCACTCTCGGAACTCGCTTTATAAATTTACGAGTACCTAGAATAGGCATGATGACTGATTTTGAAAAATGGTTAGATTATGTTCGGAAGTATCTACTATTTCGAAAAAATATCTTATTTCAGCAGAAAAATAAAGTTTGGTCGATAAAATTAGCATTTGAAATTTTAATTTTAAAATTCACGCCAAAACGTTCGGCGGTGTCATGGCGTCGTTGTGACGTCACTATTGTTATTACCAATGTACTCTGTGCAGTGTGCAGTAAGCAATAGTGTGATTTTCAAGGCTCGAAAACAAACAATTGTGACGTCATTCGCTTCTTTGTGTTTTATGCAATATGGCGGATTGCTGTATTTTATAGTTTTATTTTATCAAAATAAATAGCAATCTCACTAGAAATAGAAAAATAAATACGTTTTTTTATAATCCATGAATCTAATTTCATTAGATAAATTCATAATTTCATTGATTCTTGGTTACTGTCATCATGCCTATTAGAGGTAGAGAGAGAGAGAGAGAGAGAGAGAGAGTAAAGAGGCCGGAACTATAACCGACTTTCACCGGCATTTACCTCTTTGAATTCAGCTGCGTGCTATGTGGCAGCCCTGCACACGAGGTTGTATCCCTCCCCGCGCTGGGCCCGCGTGCGCCCCCCGGAAATACCTCCGTCCTCAATACCTGCGCGGGCGCACGGTACCTAACCTAGGGTGAACGCACGCGTTTAGGGGTCGCAATCGGAAATACTTCGCATACCTATGCGCAATTTACATTACAGGTGTATCTCAGGTAGGTATTTACCGATCCGTGACATTTTATCCCTATAGTTCCCCGGTAATGAGTTTTTGTCACGTTAATATAATGGCGCTCGCAAATTCATTGTAGAAAATTATTGCATTTTGCAAACATTTCGTAAAAACCTGTAATTTTAAAACGCTGTCTTTTACTTTTTCGAGTTTCTTGCCGGCTTATGAGGGTATTTAATTGCCGAATTTTGTGCCAGCTCTTCTCAGTAAAATCTACTTTCCGAACCTGAGATTAAGCGCTGACGTTAAGAGACTTGTCTGGATGGATGGCTGCATGGGATAGATGGATGGATTACTCAATCATGCCAGAATTGCTGAATGCATCTGGATGTTGGCACAGAGATAGATTATAGTCCGGAAAAACACATAAGTAGACTACTTTTATGCCCGGAAAAACAAAAGAGTTCCCGCGGGAACCAAAAAAACTCAAACCAAGCGGACGGAAAAAGAAAGAAAAGAAAGAAAGCTACTATTTCATAGCTGTGGTTATAGGCCGGACTGGGCGTTAAACCTATCCAGATGAATTTCCAAGATTTTCATCCAAGTTCAGATTCAAATAAGATTAAATATAATGGTGAAGCGCGAATCACTTAAACCCCCATTAAAACCACCAGCCGAGTGGAACAAATAACGCAGAACAATGTCGGGCTATTAGTTTTTGTACTTCCCTTATCTCTGGGTTTGCTTGTTTCCGAGGATTTAACAAATCGCGGCAATTCGATTAATGACGCAGATTCAGAAAACGTCTGCTATTTCTGCCTCCTTTTATTTTAATATAATATTGTCTGTAATTTACCTAAATTAATCCATAAAAATATAAATAATTTAATCCATTAATTCATTAGGTAGGTACGGTGTACAGTAAATCCGACTGTGGTTTTTGTGGCACTGTTTGCAACACAATTTTATGTCAATTTTATAAGATTTATAATAAATAATAATAATAATAATACTTCGGATCGCATGGCGGTATGGGAGAGCAAGGAGTTGCATGGTAGATTTTACAAGGCCCTAACCAGGGCGGATGTAGATCCAATAGCATCTTTATTTTGGTTACAGTTCGG
This sequence comes from Erebia epiphron, assembly GCA_963932025.1. NCBI lineage: Eukaryota > Metazoa > Arthropoda > Insecta > Lepidoptera > Nymphalidae > Erebia > Erebia epiphron. The sequence goes on from OZ009945.1 coordinate 40,792,457, forward strand.
TGACCTTCGGGCATCGGAACCGCACTAAATCGCTTGGCGGCACGTCTTTGCTGTATGGTGGTAACTAGCCACGGCCGAAACCAGACTGGACCGTCGAAAATTCCGAAATCAGATCGAACCCGTGAACTCCCGCTTAAAAGACAATAGTGCTCGCCACTGTGCCAGAGAGGTCATCAATATATACCTACTTATACCTACTTAGTATATTTTTCTTACCGTAATTTTAGCTTTTGCTGTTACAAATACATAGTAATCCTCTTATTTGGAGGATAGTTAAAACCAAAACCTCTAATTATACTATCGCAAATCAGAATATAATTATCAACATTAACGGAAGTGCGCCATAGTAACCTGCCTATTTTATATCATCAAGCCATAATTTAAACTAGATACTTGTAGTTTTCGGGCCCTAAAATCCTTGAGGTGCCTTGAGGCGTTGCGTTGAGACAAATAAATTACGTAACTAGAGCGTGCTTGTCTATGTTAATTATTTCACATCGAGTTTCCAAAGCAATGAGCATGGTAATGATAATGTTACCAAAATTTTAACTAAAAGTAAACATACGCATTACGTATAATCCATACTAATATTATAAATGCGAAAGTGCGTCTCTCTGCTACACTTTCACGGCTCAACTACCCAACCGATTTTGATGAAATTCGGTACAGAGATAGGTTACATCCCGGTGATGGACATACTTTTTATCTCAGAAAATTGAAGAGTTCCCGTAATCAAAAAACATCAATCAAAGCGGACGAAGTCGCGGGCATCATCTAGTAAATAATTAAAAATAAAAAAAATTGAGTACATTTCACTATAATAGCGGTGAAGGAAAACAGCACGAGGGAATTTGCATACGTTCTCCATAACGTTATCAAAAGGGAGTAAAATCTGCCAGTCTGAGCTTGGCCAGTGAGGTGGAATATGCAGGGCTCATTCCGTATAGGTATCTACCTATCCCGGCGTTCCGCTTTTATCTTGCACCGACAAAAATTTAATTTGACTTTTATCTGATACCTATTAGAATTTCTTTTGATAAATTACTATTACTATGACTTACTAGCTGATGCCCGCGACTTCGTCCGCGTGGTATAATTTTTTTGATTCCTGCGGGAACTCCTTAATTTTAAGGAAAAAAAGTAGCCTATGTCACTCTCCAGGTCCTTATCTATTCCCATGCCAAAAACCACGTCAATGCGTTGCTCCGCTGCGGCGTGATTGAAGGATAAAACCAACAAAGTACACACTTTCGCATTTATAATATTAGTATGATTTAATATTATATTGTTTATTGTTGTAGTACTGGTATCTTTGACATAGGTTAAAAAATGTTTACTTTGGCCGTAAGCTTTTTTGCCGACGTCATCACACAAAAACTTTCACCCATAATTTTACCGCATTTAGGGTAAAACATTTACAAACTTTGAATGTCGTATTTATTTATATATAATCAAAAGCCTAAAAAATAAGTTTCACTACCTACTTTAAAAAATGACTTAATTTCCATACAAACTTTCATCCCCTATTTCAACCCCTTACAGCCCTTTTTTCGCATTAAAAGGTAGCCTTTTCGCATTAATGTAAAGGACATTAACCCAGAATCTAGACTATCTCTGTACCAAATTGTATTTGAATCGGTTCAGTAGTTTAAGCTTGATTGCGTAACACACTGACAGATAGAGTTACTTTCGCATTTATAATATTAAAGTATGGAGTATGGATTATGAGTTTGTGATGAAAGGTCGCCTATACGAGCAATAATTATAATGTTTATAATATTTTATGCTCTGCATTTAAAACCATATAGAAGTCTACAACGGGATAAGTATTTCGGTAGGTATAAGACTATGTATAATAAAATTGGTAAATAGATCATTATGTTTTGCTACAACCACTATCTCTCAAGATGATCTTCATTAAAATAAATTCTAGCATTTTGAAGAACAGGTTTATAATTATTAAGTAAGTATATTATAAAAAAGAGCTTCTAAGATATCATAGGAGGCACTAGAGGAAGTGAATCACCCTGTATAAACTTGAAATACAAAAGTATTCAATTAACACGAACATTTTTTCCCCATTTTAATGATAATGTAGCTAACATTCGGCTCGTAACCAGCGAGCGTTGATTAAAAACAATAATTAAAGCGATTCACGTTAAATAAGCAAGATTTTTTATGAATGAAGTGCGCCGCGTATAATGCCTCGTATACCGAGTGCAACCTCCACGGGTCGATGAACTTTTGACGTAGCGACGCCATGTTGGAACATAGCTGCCTAGCGCGGGAATACCACTTATTGCGATTGCTTCCACGCTATTTTTTTTCATAAAAATTGCGGTTTTAGTAAATTTGTTGGTTATTAGGATTCAGCGGGCGTGCAGCTTTAATCACAGGTCGGCGGCACTCGGCACATATATTGTAATCGTCGTAAAATGAGTACTTTAGTGCAAGGCGGGCTTTTAGACATGAGATAAGAGGGCCTTTTTGGTGGAGTGACAAACGAGTGAGTTATAGCGAGCATATTTCGCCGGGTTTACTGCCTGATCCTTTGCATGGCTTCAATGTTAATGGGTACAATCGCGTTTAATTATTCCGTTTTAACCTCTAATGATTCTTATTGACTACGACGTGGATAAAGAAGGGAACGACACGGCATTCAAGCTTTATTTTCAATATATCGTAGCGAGTAATATTCTTTAGTATTAATAGATGAGTATTCTTTGGTAACCCGCCGCCCATGAACATTTCCAGCATCAGAGGAACCTCCAATGCGTTGCCTGCTTTTGAGAAATTTGTTCACTTTAAATTTTAAAACGTGTTTGTTTATCACTTTGTAACGCACAAAACGTAACGTTTGAAAAGTAAGAGGTGCCTGATATTGAATCGCGAATCACCATAACAGAAGGGCTTAAAATATAGGCTTTCACCGCGCTAATGAGGAAAGAAAATTTCCATGGGCTTTATACCACGTCCTAGTAAATTTCCAATAATTATTCTATTTATGTATAAACGTTTCCCGCGGGTAGAGCTCGATAAATAACATAGCCCTACGCCTGTGGGCGTCAAAAAACATGTTTACAACGCTTTCAAAATTAAGCGACGATTCGGGAGCGGAGTATTTTTAAAATGTTAATTTGTTCACGTTCGTGACGCCCTGGTGACGCCTTTTGTTTGTCTATTACTAGCCCGTTTTACAATACGATATCGACATCTCCAGACTGTTATAGTGTTTGAAATATCACGAAAGCAGGAAGAAGCAACAAATCATAGCAAAAGAAAAGGGGAAAATCACAATCGGAGAAATACCTCGCTTAGTTGAGGGTAAGGAGAAGCTTAGAAAACCGGAATCTAGTCTTCTGAAGATAAAGAAGAATTACATAAGATACCTAATAAGTTCTTAATTTAAAACCTGGAAATCGGAGTCCTACAAAAAGTGTTACCACAAAGGATCATAAGCTAGAAATTTCGACAAGATTTGAGACCTATTAACAGATTTGAAACGACTAATGAGGATACCCTCGAAAGGGACACCCCTGACCCCATCATATGCAACATGATGCAACTTGCGAATGAAATCTTCTTGGGGAAGCTAAGAAAGGGAAAATTAAAACCTGGTGAAGATCCATAGCAAGATACCTTTGTCTAGCAATTGAAAAGACGACGACATGAATAGCAAAGGAAGTATAGACCTAAATAAAGACTTATAAAAGTAAATCTCCAAAAAATGTGGGCAAACGGATTTGTCAAAACTTCGCTCCAATCCGCAGTTCCAGATCACATTCACGTCTTTCCGTATTGTCATCATGAAGTTGTTAAAAAACAATTGGGGCTAATGGGGTAGCAAGTTTTGGGAGCAACGCTTCCCAAATGATTGTGGTCGAACTTCTTTTATTAGATCAGTGTACGCCACTAGAATGATTTATAACTACTTTCAATATCATGTCAGTCGCGTTCGCGTAAGGAATACAAATGGCAAAGTTTGGATGCCGACTGCTGAGTTGTGATCTAAGATGCCGCATTGCAGTCAAAGTTACTTCTTAGTTCTGATATAGATAATTGACACACCCATTTATTTACTGATAGCTTCTGAACACGACTTCATCCGCGTGGATTGAGGTTTTTGGCTCCCGCGGGAACTCTTTTAGTTTCCGGGATAAAAAAAAGCCTTTATGTGTTATTCCATACTATAATCTATCTTTGTGCCACATTTCATCCAGATCCGTTCTGCCGTGCCAGTGGCGTGATTAAGAGGATATGGCATGAACGGGAAACTTTGAGAATAGGCATAGGTATAGGTATTGAACAATTATATTGCCGTCGCGCTGCTCCTCGAATATAATTCCTTAACACCCGAAAGGGACAACTGCAGCTTGGACCTAAAGTACCTACGAAAAAGCAGTCGAAATCTAACTCTCGTATTTTCTGTTTCCTCCTCCAAAACTGAACCGTTTTTTTTTTGTTTTTTAAGTATAATTTAAGAAGTACTCAGTCTATGATGGTATGTTTTTCTTTTTTTTTGATTATATTCGTTAAATTTATTTGAGGGCAGACATCCCTCGCGATGAAGGCGCGAATGAAGGCGCGAAAACTTGGCCATGTTTTGCAATTTCTTAAGGTTCTATGTTCTTAAAATTATTAATTTAAGAAAAAAAGGAAAACCTAGGGGCAATTCACGGATACTGTGGATTTTATGGCGCAAGAATATGTTCTCTATTGTCAAAACAGACAAATGTTTTTGTATGGAGAAACCGCAGGTAGAATGTAAAAAACATCTATCCATCCATCCAAATTTTCGCATTTAAAATATTAGTATAGGTAGATGGCTATCGTGGCTTAATCCGCGTGGATATTGTTATTGTTACAGGTTATTGTTTAGCCCGGGGGAAATCCCGGGAATAATTTCTTGTCAGAAAATCCCAATATTTAATTATGGTCCGACCGGGGAATCGAACCCGTAGTCGAACCTGTTAACCAATAGACCAACGAGGCAGTTAAAACAACTAGACTACTCGTCCTTCAACGAACAGTGGAACGTTACTCTAGTTTCATTTCCATTCTTACATCCGGTATCGTGTTTCCTATGGCTCGCAGGCACCATGGCTTACCGATTTGGAAGTAAATAGCTCGAGTTGCCGCGACAAGGGGCTTTGTGTTTGCCCAATCAATCACCGCGCGTCCTTGAGCCGCTCTCAATCATAAATATTATGAAAAGCCGCCAACTTATAGTCAAGTCCCTTTTTACCGAGTTCCGTATAAGTAGGTACGTTATCTAACTTCCACTTGCATGAAACCATATTATATGACGTGTTTGAGTTAAATACCTATTCTATAATATCTATATTTTCCATGTCAACTCTAGAATTAAATAATATCATAAAGAGATTAACACAATTTAACTGTTTTATAATTGAATTAGGTAATTGTTTAATATTTAATTAATCAGTTTTGATCAATTTTGTGCAAAAGGACCTTAAAATCTTAAAATATTGACATAATCTAATAGTCCTAATTTATTAGATGCACCATCAGTATCATCGTCTAAACTCTAAACCCACCACTATGAATATCTCAGAATGAACAGGGCTTAGACAATTGTCCATCACAGGCCAAATGGTTAAGTGCGAATTGGCAGATTTACACATCTTTGAGAACATTATGAAGAGCTTTCAGGCATACTGGGTTACTTCACCATTTTTTTTCACCGTTTTCAGCAAGCGATATTTAATTCAAGAAGTTGGAGCCCGCAATTTGAAACGTGGACCCCTCCAATTCCATCAGCTACTAAAAAAATGTCTACAGAACTCTAGAACCCTAAAACATTCCCCCCTCCATAACGCTCAGCGATGAATAGAACGAGGAAATGCCGCCATTGTGGAGGAAATTAGTACCCTTGGAACTCGATAGACCTTGAATTTGATGCTTTGTTTTTCTATGCAAATGATAGGAAAGTGAATTAAGTTCTGAGTACAACCAATATAAGGGCGAAGACGTTATATAATTGTACTAGATGATGCCCGAGACTACGTTCGCGTTTATTTAGGTTTTAAAAATATAAAAAATACGCCTAACCCTCAAATTGTATTATCTATTATTATCATAGGACCAGCACATGAAAACGGAAAATAAATAATTATCGCAATCGTTATTTCAATTTCCAACCCCCATCAAAGCCACCCTCGCGATTCACCCTCAAACAAGACAATTCAATGATTTCGACATTCGCAAAGGACAGTTTATAATTGGTGTTGGGAATCGACAGAATCTGCCATATTGTAACGGGACAATTTGTTACTTATTTGGATCTAATTTAGGGTAGCTATCCTTTCTGACTAATAGGACAGATCCTGGTAATTTTTACGACCTGTGACCACTTTTTGAAAGAGCAACCGCCGAGTTACTTACTGGTTTTTCTCGGTAGGAATGGCATACCAAACCAGTGGTAAATTCCCTTGACGATCTAAACGCACTTTTTCTTTTTAGTGATGAGCAAACTTATCTGGCCCGGTGGCCAAAATTGGAACTAATTTTTATGCCTGTTAAGTTTTGTTTTTATTTTTGTTGACCGAGCGAAGCGAAGGTCTCTGGGTCTACTTGAGTGAATTTGCACTTGTCCGTCCATCCGTCCGTCCGTCCGTCTGTCAGAGCCTTATAACTTCTAAATTACTGAACGTAATTACTTCAAATTTAAATATTATATACATACACCGATGGCCTCCAGCCGAATATGGCTTAAAAAGTAATAAAAATCTTTATTTCAAGGGGGCTCTCATAGAAGCGAATATGAAGAAAAAAATATTTTTATAGCGTTACATAGGGTTGCGGACTGCGGTATATCATTTTAAAGATGATTAGGAATAGAGTCCAAAAATATAAATTTTTCCTCTAAAATTGACAAAATGGGGGGTTCTCAAAGTGGAGATTTTCTAACGTTGACCTCAGAACTCTAAATTTACTGAAATGCTGAGCCTTTATTGACTTGATCAATTATTTGACTTATATCCTGTACTTGAACAACAAATACTAAAATTAGATAAATATTATATGGAAACGAAATTATTTAATTTTTAATGAGCCTTAGTATTTACAACAGATCTTCACAATGATGTCAATAGATGGCGCCGCGAGGTCTCAGTTCGGGGCGAACCACTAGTAGTAGATACTAGCGACTATCACCGGTTCATATAAGTTTATGGAACTACGGACTATACAGTCTTATGGAAGCTCTATTGTCGGCACGTAGGTACCTAATCACATTTTTTGCATGCCTGGGGGTCCATATATTATAGGCTATAATGTCGTCAAATGTGACGCACTTGTCATGAATGGTTGACTGTGACCTAAATCTAGAAAGTGCGTCTGTCTGATGCGTATTCGGTTCAATAATCTATATATTAATACCTGTTTACCCAAAACTAAGCTCTTTCGAATCGAGTAGCATATTTTTTTAATGTCCTACATTCCGAAATAATATAGTAGCCGCCCTAATCTAATTTGTTTGCCTGTTCATAAGCCATTACAATCTGAATTACCATCGGCATAACGACGTGATTTGCATGAAATATCCCCAGCTGTTATTGCTAGTCCGTGAAGCGTTATAGTTACTTTGTGACAAGCAGAGTTCAAAAGTTGCTTTGTAGTTTGTATCGAGTTTTTAACTAGATTATTATCCCGAGTTATTTCGACGGGAAATACGAGATTTGGAATTAGGTACTTAGCTTTACTTAGTATACGCTTTATGTAAAGCTAAGGCCATTTGCACAAGGACTCCTAAATTGATTTCATCATCACTACAGCCTATTAACGTCCCACTGCTGGGCACAGGCCTCCACTCTCATAGGAGAGCGGGAATTAGAGCTTAGACCCACCACGCTGCTCCAATGCGGGTTGGCGGGCTTTATCGATTATTATTGAATTTATTGTCCTACCGAATTGATTTAGTTAGCTATAATATCTATCCTTTTCATGTCAATCTAACCAAAAACTTATCAAAAAGTGACAGAATAAAAAAACTAAATCAGTTTAGGCAGTGATGTGCAAGTCGGCCTTAATGTCCTTGTACTAGCGGCAGAGTATCAAAATATAGCTATAAGTTATAGGTAGCTGTGGTGGCTCCTATGGCGTCAGTACATACTATTATATTATTCTGTGCCTATGGTTATAGTTCCGGCCTCTTTACTCTCTCTCTCTCTCTCTCTCTCTCTCTACCTCTAATAGGCATGATGACAGTAACCAAGAATAAATGAAATTATGAATTTATCTAATGAAATAGGATTCATGGATTATAAAAAAAGTATTTATTTTTCTATTTCGAGTGAGATTGCTATTTATATTGATAAAATAAAACTATAAAATACAGCAATCCGCCATATTGCATAAAACACAAAGAAGCGAATGACGTCACAATTGTTTGTTTTCGAGCTTTGATAATCACACTATTGCTTACTGCACACTGCACAGAGTACATTGGTAAAAACAATAGTGACGTCACAACGACGCCATGACACCGCCGAACGTTAAGGCGTGAATTTCAAAATTTAAATTTCAAATGCCAATTTTATCTACCAAACTTTATTTTTCTACTGAAATAAGATATTTTTTCGAAATAGTAGATACTTCCGAACATAATCTGACCATTTTTCAAAATCAGTCATCATGCCTATTTGTCGGAGCTGCATGCGTTTGAAGTTGATAAATATAAAATATTACTTGCTGAGTGTAACCTGTATGTCTGAAACGTTCTCATAATATTTTCTCAATGGTGTGTGAAGTCTGCCAGTCCGCACTTGGTCAGCGTGGTGAACTATGGCATAAGACCGTGAATCCTTAAAGTTCTCAGTCGTGACTTTATATAGAAGAAAAGGTAGATCAACCTTAACCCTTCGGTTCTGTTAAGGGGCCTCAGTCTTAAACCAGCAAACACCTTCGTTTTTCCAAACCTCATACAGAAACAGATCGTAATCGTTGTAATAGGTATTTTGTATTTTAGTGCTTGTATTGTAATATATTTTAATGAAGAAAATAATGGTCCATTAATTTAAAAAAAAAACTACTATTCGGTAGACTAAACAAGATAAGTACTAAGTATTTTGCTGTAGGCGTAGTTAATTAGCCTACGAGTACGACGCAACGCAAAAGATGTCGACGGCCTCTACGCAACAAACAACAATTAACTGACCACGTGTAATAGGTAGGTATTCCGCGAAATGTTTGTTACCTAAATAATTCCACAACATCATTATTATTATAGCCTGTTATTTCCTTAATAAATAATGATGTCCAGTCCAAATTTTAAGAAAAGTTCACTAGTTTACTTATATATACCTACTGTCCATCTCAGTTCAATAATAGAAAAGTATTTGTATGCACTCTAACTTATTACACTTAATAGTTTTTCATTTTTATGCAACCATAATTTTTAAATCAAATAAGTAAATTATTTATTTTGTAGATATCCATCTTTATAATATTACTAGTGGGCCCGGCAGACTTTGTCCTGCCTTGAACGTCGAAACAGATTGCAGTATAAATGCGAAAGTCTGTTTGTTTGTTGGTTTATTGGTTTGTTGGTTTGTCCTTCAATCACGCCGCAACGAAGCAACGGATTGACGTGATTTTTGGCATGGATATAGCCTATAGGTGAGGACCTGGAGAGTGACATAGGCTACCTACTTTGAGTTCCCGCGGGAATAACAAAAACTTAAACCACGCGGACGAAGTCGTGGGCATCAGCTAGTTGTGGATATGTGACCGTAAGATTGTAAAAACCGTAAGATTGTAATCTAACGCTTTTTTTTCGGTAGATTGTAAACAGTCGAAAGATTGTGAACCGTTCAATGTTCTAAGTGTCAATTTTTGAACTATTCATTGTATTTTCTTGTCTCTTTCTTGTTGGTTAGGATATGATTCGACATAAATAATCAGGTAGTGGGCACTTAGGTTCTATCGGGTTAATAAACCTAACAGATCACAATCTACCGAAAAATAATGCGTTATATTGTAATCATTCGACAGTTTACAATTTCGCGAGTTAGATTATACCTAATCTAACGGTTTTTACAATCTTACGGTGACAGATGTAAACCATCCCGGGGTCCAAACAAACACAATTAGCGAAATTGGTCCAGCCGTTCACGCGTGATGCCGTGACCAAGGGAAATAGACATTCATTTTATATATATATGTATATAAAGATAAAGATGATAATGCGAAAAAATTCCTACAATATTTTTTTTCTTTTACAAAATAGGTGCCTACTTATTAAATCCTATAAGTAGTAGTAAGTGATACTAGCATATACTTAGGTAGTACTACCAAACTATTACAAACGTTGCAACTTATGCGACTCTTGTTGGATCTAGATTCTAGGTAGTCTGTACCTACGCCACGCTTTCATGCGCCTTTTTGAATACTTTCTTGCCTGCTTTCTAAAAAACAGGTAACAGGTTTTTTTCCTGTAACGATTAGGTACATAAATTCTCATCAACTCTAATTATTTTGGACTTCGTAAAATTCGGAGATCTTAAATAAGATAAAAATAATTCTATGTACCTACGAAGGTGCGAATGAAGCCTTATCATATTATGCACCAAAAATGTTTATATCTGGTCTGGTCTGGTGGGTGTGGTCCGGCTTGGGCCGTGGCAAAGACGTACCTACCGCCAAGCGATTTAGCGATACGATGCCGTATAGAAACTTACTAGGGGTATGGGTTTAATATAACTGCCATACCCCTAACAGGTTAGCCCGCTACCATCTTAGACTGCATCATCGCTTACCATCAGGGGAGATCACAGGGACTTACTTGTAGTGGAATTAAAAAAAAACTCCGCGCTCGCCTCGCTCCCGCGAGTGCCTCATTACGGCGCGCACGTTTGTCCGTTGTTGTGTAATGTGTAACGTCTAAATTCGTCTAGCGAGTAGTGCCACAAGGTCAGCTGGCCTAGCGCGCCGTGCGTAAGATACCTACCAGAAAAAAAACTTCATTAACGACCGGTGGCGTGACGTTGGGCAAAGATTAAACCGCGCCGCAGCATACGTAGATGCGCTGGTTCGAATGGAATAAGAAATCGGATAAAACGCATTTCTTATTCAAGTTAAATGACTTTGATTTTTTTTATTGTTTATATTTCTTGTTTTTGGTGTACAGTATTGTAAAATTCATTCATTCAAATCAATTATTTTTCTGCCTTTTCTTTCTAAAAGCTAAGAGCTAACAATATGTACAAGTACATATTATGTACAAGTACATATTGTTACCTCATAGGTTTAGACCAGACTTAATGCTGATTATGAAACGAACTTTTAAACGATCGTGAGAAAACCTGCATGCCTGAATGTTTTCTATAATCCTCGCAACGGTTTGTGTCAATCCAGTCATGGTGGTTAGACTATGCCCTAAATCCCTTGTCATTCTGACATTGATTATGATGATAAATATTGAGAGTTTCTCGCTTTTTACGTAAGAAATAAACGGTTTAGTAACATCATTCTGTATTTGTCTGAAATTTAAGACTGAAAAATGTCTTCCTACTTATTGAAATGGTAAAATAAGTTCGTAAAATAGAATTTATCGATATTCCCACTGAAATAGGGCATCGAATTTTAATAACGTTTTAAATAACGACTTTAATTACGTAATAAATCCCTAGGTACATAAATGTATGTAAGGTAACCTTCAGAATACAAATGAGTAAGGAAAAATTACGGTACCTTTACGTTTGATTTTAAATGTATGTGTATTTAATTAATACCTATTACTTAAATAAACAATTCATTATGCGAAACATTTATTAATTCAACTGTGAGGTAACTTCTAATTTGTTCACGATCAATGCTTGCGTGACATTGATGGATAATATTAATTAAGTAATTGAACGGTGTTCTACAGAGCACCTGCAACCAGCGTGTTGACATTATTCATGAGTAATTATAATATAAGTACACGGTACGCTAAGAGCTATGCAGCTCTACATAAATAATTTACTTTAATTTAATGCTTACGAACATAATTTATTGATATATACAGTGTATTTATACGTAAGTGCTATGAGAAATTATTTGTATTAAATACACACTTAATAGGCAGTATAGTACTTACGTACTTAGTACATTTTGATACAATAAGGATTTACAAGTTGAAGAAATCGTGCACTCTGCCATAGGTATTTTGACTACGTAAGTACGTAAGAAGTAAGTTAAAATGACAAGAAACACTTATAAAAACATCTCCATGCCTAATCATACGTTGATATTTTAGAAAAAGTTTAATATTATGAATGAAAAAATATGTTTGAATTCGTGTACCTACCTGTAGAAAATCTTTGCCCAATCTTTTTGAAAACGATGTATTAGTTATATTGTCCTCTCCGACTGAATTCTGGCTACAGCAGCTAATATCTTGAGATTAGCTTACTTAGGCTAACTACGCTCGTTAATATTGACCAATTTAAAAATGCCACTTTGGGTTGCAAAAGAGTTTGCCTACTTATTGACTTGTATTTAAACATACTGAAGCTCACTTGCTAGCTTTGTGTCACCCTTGGTGCGATCGACTACAAATGGATCGTCACATCTGCGCTGCTAATATAGTATATGACGCGGAGATCGTTGCCCGGGGCCCGCGTGCTCAAACGCGACTGAGTGCTGTGTTTTTCATTTTCATACGTACGCTTCGTGATACGTCTTAAAATATACCTGCTACTACGATATTACTACGATAAAGACACATAGCCTTATAGATACTAGTGTTAAATCCTGTCTAAAGGAGACGCGAAACTTTGTCAGCAAAAAATGTGGTATTTTGTTATAAATTTACACACACCTAAGATTAAGTAAATTAAGTAGGTACGGTAGGACTTTAGAATTAAGCATAATTTCATTTCTTTTAAGCATAATGCACCATCTAACATGGCAGCCTTATTTTATACTACGATCTAGCCTATGGGCTAAAAAGTAATATTACGTTAACTTTACAGATGTACAACAACAGTAAGTAGGTATAAGTAGTAAGTAAGTATACGAAAATACTTATGAGTAATTTCTACATCTAATTTACAGACCAATAACTATTCTCAGTTAATTCTAATATGTATACTTAGTGTTCACTATGTTAATGTGACCTAGATAAGTAGTACAAGCACTATTTCACTGACACTGCAGTGCACTTTCTACACTAATTCGAACGGTTTCGTTCTTTTGAGACTCCTCTTGATATCGGTGTTATCAAGAAGCTTAATAGCTTCCAGATTAACACGATGCCGAAGTCAGGGTTGATGAACTTTGGCGTACTTTTGTATGGTTCTGTCTACGAGCTCTATCAGTTTAGCGACCTAAAATAATTTAATACATTATCTAACAAGGTTTAGATTTTATCAGATACAAATCGAGCGATCTTCAACTGTTCCTATTTTAGAACGTCAGCTTAAGCTTCAATTTTAGCCTCACTGACCCGTCCCAAATCCTTCCTCCTGTATACCCCACCAAACCTAGTCTTCCTATAGGTCAGTTTCGCGTGACGTCATAATATCTAGCCACTCTTTCTGTCCTTCACCCCTTTGTTATTTACCTACCTATAATAATAAGTCAAAACTATAGGGGTATAAAATCCCTAATGTGATTCCTATTTTTATTTTATTGTTCACTTTTGATATAAGGGGTAGTAATTACTTATTACTGATTTTCGAATTCAGTTTGTTTTATACATAATAATAAATGCCCGCGACTTCGACCGCGTGAATTAAGTTTAATTATTTACTGTCGCGAGAACTTAATTTTCTGGGATCAAAAGCCACGAAAAGAATGTTCTTCCCCGGGATGAATGATAAACACATACCTTCTTAAAAACAATTACAATAAAACTAAGCGAGTGGCGGCCTTATCGCTTTAATTAAAGCGATCTCTACCAGGCAACCATACACATAATTGATTAACCTAATGAGAAAGCTTCAAGGGTGTACGTTATTTAAACAGGAAAATTAATAATTAGATATAATATATAGGTCCAATCAACTTGCAATGATTGACTTGATGCAAATTATCCCTGTACTTACCTAATTTCACCATACTTTATTTCTATGCTTCTCTTAGAATATTCATCTAAATTAAATGGTATAAAGTGCAGTTTGGGTTAAATTTAAATGCTTGAGATGAACAACATTTTTTTTTATAAGGATACTATGTTGGTAAAAACACCTTTGCAAGTAAAGCATAGGTAGTTTTAGTGAAATTTGAAAATCATAAAAACGGTTTTTATGAGTTATCCTTAAAAGAGATATATATGCTATCACGGTCTTTCTTTTAGAACTTTGTAAGAGGAACAATTATTCCACCATACATTGTTTTCGTTTACGCAGCGCACGCCACGGAAGCTCTCAGATGAGACGTTTTTTCCGACTTAATTTGCAATTATTGCAATTTTCATAGGAATCTCTAATTATTTTGAAAATAAAATATATTTTGAAAATAAAATATAGCCTATGTTACTCGCTGATAAAGTAGGTTTTTATAAGTGAAAGAATTTTATAAATCGGTTGAGTAGTTTATCCATTACAAACAAATCTTTCCTCTTTATAAAATTAGTTTAGACAAGTAAGTGTTTCTTGATTTGGTGTACAATAAAGAATAATATTTCATTCATTCTTTCATTCACATTAGCTCCTGGCTGAGACCTGATGGTGGTAAGCGATGACACTTTCGATAGGTAACTATTAACTTATTATTCACGGCGATCGATAAGTGATTTTCTAATTTGATTAATATTTTTTTCTAAAAAATGATATGAAATGTGCACATTTCATACCCTGTAGGTAAATGAGTTCGAAAGTTAAACTTCCCGGCCTAGGCCAGTAAAGAATGTATGTATTTTCAGTACCTACATATTCTTTCAGCTGGCGTGGCCTACTCGATTTGACAAACAAACGAAGTTCGTCTCAGTGGAATCTAGTGGGTCACGGCCTATATAGCCACTTCTTTCAGCTAGCGTGGCCTACTCGATTTGACAAACAAATGAAGTTCGTCTCAGTGCGAATCTAGTGGGCCACGGCTTCGGTTTTCGAAAATCGAGTTGGCCGCGCCCGCTGAAACATATCATAAGTTTGAATTTGGAATCTTTCTTCCTGAATATCTTGTAACTTGTTAAAATGTTCTTTGGCCTAAATAGTTTAAATTTGGAACTCTACCGTATTACGCGTTCAGCACTCACAGCGCAAAAATAATATTAAAAGTATAATAGTTAATTCCCAAGACCAATCCTTACATTCCGACGTACAAACAAACATAAATGTACCCGGAAAACCAATTACAATTTCAATTAGTAATTCAAATATAACTAATTTAACTTTTAATATTTCTTAAGTAGGTTGCTTTTTTATTTACTTTCTTTTAATTACATAATATAATATATTTAAAAAAAATCACTTGTTTCATTTTGTAGAAAAGCTCTATACACACCTCGACCGGGAGAGCATTTCTGGTCTCGTATATAGCCGGCCTCGCGTAGCTCGGCCGTCTATCTAACACTCGACCAGAAAACGCGTACTTCCCGGTTTCGCGATGTAATGTATTACTTTTGTGCCTTTTTGTCTATGATAAATCAGCTTTTCACTGAGACCTCATCTCTGGTAAGTGAAGCTTTCTAAGATGTAAAGAACCAAGAGGAAACGGTGCTAGGAAAATCAATTAGTAATCCAATTTTGTTTGTGATCTGTTTTTCTCAGAAACTCAGTTAATGAGTTCGGAGAAATTCCAATAACTTATACCTATCAGCCGTATATCTATAATATTATCTAAATAGGTAAGTAGGTACTTAACTTTTCTATGTACTAATATTATAAATGCGAAAGTTTGGTTGGATGGATGTTTGCTACCCAATCACGCCAGAACGGCTGAACGGATTTTGGCAATTTAAATCTATCTCCGTGCCAAATTTCATCCAGCTCTGGATAAAATTTGGCACGGAGATAGATTTTATAGTCCGGAATAACACATAGGTTAACTTTTATCCCGGTAAATAAAGGAGTTTCCGCGGGAACCAAAAAAAACTCAATCTAGTTTTTCATAAAAGGTTTTCAACTTTATTTCTATAGCATATTAATATTATGACATATCAATCCAATTTGTTATGCTTTGAATGGGTATAGGAAAGAATTTACTTAATTACTACAAAGCCCTACTAATATTACCTGCCTATAAATGTGAAAGTCTCTGTCTGTCTGTTTTAACTTTTAACTCTTCCGATACAGAGATACCGTCCATGTTTGAGGACCTCCATGGTGCAGTGCTGAGCTCTGTTGTCTTATTAACGTGCGAGGTCCCAGGTTCGGTAATTTCTTTATTATTTCTTTATATTTATAATTTCTGAATTTTCCCTGGTCTAGCCTGGTGGGAGGCTTCGGTCGTGGCTAGTTATTGTACTGCCAAGCGATTTACCGTTTCGCTACTATCCTGTGTAGAAACCGATTCTAACTGCCATACCCATTCCGGAAGTTCGCACAGGCAAGCATGCAAGCAGGCAAGTTTTAAGCCCACGCAAACGAAGTCGCGGGTATCATCTATTAATAGAATATGAATAAAACATCGTCTTAAACACCTGCAAAATCATGAGGTATTGATCCTATCTATAGTTTCTGAGCTATTCACTAGGTATATGGCATTACAATGATCCACTTTCAAATAGGTCCGCATTCAAATAGGGAATTGAAAACAAATAAATTAGACCGCCCTCCACCCACATAAAACTCAAATTCAGAACAAACCCCAAATTCTAATAAGAGAATAGAACCTACATTCTGAAGGGAGAATAGAGTTCAAATTCTATTCTAAACACACTAATCGTTAATAAGGTGAGTTCCCACAGATGTCTCATATATTCACGATTAATATAAGACGTGTATGAATACCCGTCCAACCCGATCCCAGACAATTCCTGCCGCTAAACTTGTATAGAGTCCAGTCCATCTGTCTGAGGAATAGAGATTTGAAAACATTTTATCGATAAACTGGTCATATTATCTTTTATTGACAGCAAAAATCGGACCAGCTGCAGCAGTCAGCACGGCATGCATTCAACTCACAAGCAGCTCATAATTCTGTTTCAAGCTTCAAAGTCAAAGTCAATAGTCATTTATTAAAAGTGGTTAGCACTTTACACTTTTTGAACTTCAATAGATAGGTACTATTTGATTTTAACAACTTTATAATTTTGACGTGAATACGACGTCTTTTAAATTGCTTCCATAGGGACGCAATTCAAAAAACGATTGATAACAAAATCGGGGGATAGATACAGTTTAGTGTTGCAGCTACATATATCTATCATCCCCATCCAAATTTCAATTACACCACTGGATAACTAAAGAATCAGAGAATGTATTACGCTAAGTAAGGACTGGAACACATCGCGCGCGGCTGAGGGGAAAGCCCGCCATTTGAAGATCATTCTGCTGCGTATCGAGATTTCCATTTAGTATAACCATAGATAATACACTATGTATAACTTTCGACCCGGTGAAGGTACGATTTATACGATGTCATACAAGTTTCAGTCGTCAGCTCTCGTCAAAATTTACGTCATAAATAATAATATTTTATATAGACACTATTACTCGTTACAAGACGTATTCACGTACAACAAACGGCCGTGTCCATAACACAGCCACACCCCATTTTTTGATATGTGATGGTGACAATTAATTTTATCATTTAAACAATCCTTTACAATTACGATTTTGCGAAACTTTCAAAATCATAACATCCAAATTCGAAGGCTGTATAACCGTAGTTCAACAGCTACAGTGTGGAGATAATGACAATCAGACGTGATTGCGATTTCAATTATTAGTTACTGTTACTGCAGTGCCAATTTTCAACTGCTTGCTTACAATTTTGAACTGCAATCAAGGGTAAAACCGGTAAAACGGAGTTTTTGTAAAGTAGTGTATCGAATGTGTTTCGCAGGGTAATAGATAAAATAATACGTTGTTTACAAGACTCACTCAAAACACAATTTTTAGAAAAATTCAGCATGGGAAAAAATCTTTAAACCTACTTACGCCTTAGTTTTAAAGAAATTTTTCTACTCATTGAAACTAATAGTTTACTCTAAAAATAGTACACGAAATTGCCATTTCTAAATCAAACACCTTGTCACACACCGTGTTAATTTTTATTGAACAGTAAATATAATTTTTTTACAAATTATTTCTTCAATTTTTTGCGACATGCGCTTTCTGGATTGAAACCCCGCGCGCCTGTATTTTGATATCGTGATCTAGGAGCACCTTAACGGCTGCTTGTCGTAACGACCAGTAGCCAACCCTATCGACTATCGTCTATCACTTGAATCAGCAACCAGTGGCTATCAAAAACTGAAAGCCACTGACAAATATTTTTTACCCATTGAAGGTTTGCTATGAAATAAAAATAGCGTTAACATAGCAAACCTTCAGTGGATACAAAAATATAATATATATGTCTTAGTAGGTAGGTAGTTAAAGAATAGGGGAGCTGATCGAAAGTGAGCCCCTTACTGCATATTTGCCCTATTTGCCAATCATAACTGCCAAATTAGACTTCATGAATTTTTCCGTGTAAGTATACACGTGTCTAACGTTTGGGAATATGAAATTAGAATTTCATGAAGAGTAATAAAAATAGGAGCTTCAATGTTATTTTGGTCTTTTTGATGTTTTCCTTTGCTTGAGTCTATCTGGAAATTGTATGAGAGCTCCGTGAATTTCCCTGAAACGCTAATAATGTAGGAGTTTGGGCATGAAAACATTATTTTTGTAAAGGAAGTATTATACATTGTAATGATGTCGTATAGTACTTAGGTTATTTTTATATTGCTCGTATATTATTTACTTACTGAGCTGACTGGCGGGTTACCAGCCATCTATTGTGTTTGTGCCTACCTTTAAAACAGTTTTATTTCAAAATGACAGTTTAATGTCAGGTACCATGACGTCCCTAAAATAAGGATTACAATGCTAAAACACGAACGTCAACAATATTAAAATAGCTATTTTAACGCCAATTTTCATTGTCCCGATCTACCTAGTGGTTTAAGCTGCGCATTGATAGATCAGTCAGTGGCCTTTTCCTTTTATAAAATACAAACTTCGAACCCCCATTTCAACTCCTTTGGGGTGAATTTTCTCAACATCGTTTCTTAGCTGATATCTACACTATAAAAATTAGAAGGAACCTACCGTCCAAATTTCAGTCTGTATGCTTTATATATATATATATATATATATATATATATATATATATATATACATATATATATTATAAATAACATATTGGTAACAATACATATACAACACATAGACATAGCTACAAATAAAACCATTATAACCTTATTGTTATATTGGTTTTATTTGTAGCTATGTACTTTTACAGTTTACAGTTTACACCATTGGTTGCCTGGAAGGAAATTGTAAACTTGCAAATTGTTTATGTACTCGCTTTGTTTTGTTAAGTTTACTATATTGTTCAATGTAATCTTTGTGATGTACAATAAAAGTGTATTTATTCATACATTCATTGTTAAATTAAATTAACTGATACCTACTAAGCTAAGTTACTAACCTATCAGTAATAATAAAACCACAATAGAAAACCGCTGTAATATTATATTTATAATAAAATATTAATAATAAACTTGTAAGTAAAGTGGTTTTCACACAATCAGTAGGTAAGAAAATAGGTATATCTCGTGTTCTAATAAATAGACAAGGATAATATTACTTGAAGTGGATCAATGTCAGTACTAAGCAACATTCTCAGATTGCATTAGTAACCGTAACTAATACCTAACCCATTTAATTACAACTAGCTCTAATCCGCGTCTGCCACTTATGATAAGTCGTAAGACCCGGTGGTAGATTCTTACGACTTATCATAAGTGGCACAAGTTGTCCTACGTAAAATAAACCATTTCATTTTCATTTTCATTTTCTGTGTCCACGTAAATAACAGTTTTTGAAATTCTATTGAAATATTTCTTTTACGAAATACGAGGAAGGTAAAGATGAAAGTCTGCTATGTCCGTCTTCAGATTTCGATCCCTCCCACGCATAAGATCGTTATCCACTTTTTGGGAAAAATAAAAAGTCTAGTCTCTTTTTAGGGTTCCGTAGCCAAATTTGGCAAAAACGGAACCCTTATAGATTCGTCATGTCTGTCTGTCTGTCTGTCTGTCCGTCCGTATGTCACAGCCACTTTTTTCCGAAACTATAAGAACTATACTGTTGAAACTTGGTAAGTAGATGTATTCTGTGAACCGCATTAAGATTTTCTTACAAAAATAGAAAAAAAACAATAAATTTTGGGGTTCCCCATACTTAGAACTGAAACTCAAAAATTTTTTTTTCATCTAACCCATACGTGTGGGGTATCTATGGATAGGTCTTCAAAAATTATATTGAGGTTTGTAGTATCATTTTTTTCTAAACTGAATAGTTTGCGCGAGAGACACTTCCAAAGTGGTAAAATGTGTGTCCCCCCCCTGTAACTTCTAAAATAAGAGAATGATAAAACAAAAAAAAATATATGATGTACATTACCATGCAAACTTCCACCGAAAATTGGTTTGAACGAGATCTAGTAAGTAGTTTTTATAATAATTCAAAATTTACTATATGTTTGTACGGAACCCTCGGTGCGCGAGTCCGACTCGCACTTGGCCGGTTTTTTTTATTTTAATAAGCCAAAAGAATATTCCAAATAAATTGGGTTACGAGTTACGATTTTATTGCGTGTGAGGGGTTAATTAATTTTCATGATCATTTAAGCGTATTATTATTAACAGACGAACAAACAGATACACTTTCGTATGTATGATCTTAAAGAAAGTATAGGTTATGTATCTAAGAATAGTCGTTCGTACCTAAGTCGTTCGTACTAATTGACTTATTTAACTTAGTAAGCAGATTTTCAAAGTTCGTAGCAAAGCCTTAGCTGGAAATCACTTAAACTATCTCTAGGTACCTACGATTTGAACATTTCTCGCATTCAAAGCTAAGCTAACAAAAAATATCCAGATTGTCACTTTAGTAAATATTTTTTCTGATATTCACGAAATCGCTTGAACCGAATACCTATGAGCAGGCAGATAGACACATATTCGCATTTAAAATATTAATTAGTTTTTTTATTTTCATCGATAGATCAAATTAGATGTTAGTACACATCCCTACGTCAAGCCGTCGCGTCGCGTTAGAACCGATTTTGAATGGAAGTATGCCATGAAGGACGTCCTTGGACAATTCCCTATTCACATAAAAAGTTGTCGCTTTTTCAACCGAACGGCTAACTACTGAAGCCTTTTTGCGATCTCGAAGGAGTAAAAGCCATAATTTAGCGAAACTTGTTTGTACGGTTGCGGAGAATTTGTTGTTTGGTTTTAAGCTGTTAAAAAGACTATGTCGCATAAATGTGGGAAAATGAATGAAGAATAATCTAGAAATAAAAATGTTTGCAGATTGTGGACTTTCGCTACACCATAAATTCAAATTCAACACTTTTTTAATGGTTGGTACTAGGTACCAATGTCGTGGATTCTACAAGTACCTAACTATCATATTTCAGCTGTTCGAAAACTACTACTATTGCTGACTCTACTACGGTTTGATAAACAGAGAAGTCTCTTCACCTCAGTAGAGAGTCAGTGAAAACGAAAAATGCGAATTTATTTTTTGTCTTCCAGTTATTTAATAACTAGAATTATTTAGCCCTTGCCTGCGTTCTCAATACTGCTAAAAGCCACTGAGATGGAGAATAAGCATACCTGGTAGGTAATGATTGATGATGTAGTCTAAGATAGCAACGGAATAACCTGGTATGGGTTTATTATGGCAGTTTATATTGATATAATCTTTACATCCGGCCCCTGCCGTGTTTCGGTGACCACGGACCTCTACAGCGATCACCAATGCACCAGAGAGGCTTAAGGCTACCAACATGTCACATATCAACATATTATCAGGGTATTGTGCCGCTGTAGTCTATAGAACTGTTTAGGCTACGCCATGAACACTGCAATAGGATGTAAGAATCTTGTCAAGGTTTACTTTTTAGGGTTCCGTACCTCAAAAGCACCAATATTCTAGACATATTTTATTAGTCTTAGAGAATGTTTTAAATTTTGTAATTTCTGACTCGGTACGCGTTTTGGCATTGCCTTAAGCGTACTGAGGATATTGTTTTCATAAATCAATAAAAAGGAACCCAGGATCACTTCGTTGTCCGTCTGTCAACTCCTTTTTTCTCAGGAAAACGTTGAGGTATCAAGTTGAAATTAATATCAAATAATAAGGTGCCTTGGAGCTGTAAAAATATTAAGTTTCTAAGTCAACGCAATAAAAACCTTGACCTAGTTGACCTAGAATCATGAAGTTTGGCAGAAAGCAAGGTCGCACAACACAAGTACCGGAATAAATCCTAAACTCAGGGGGTATCGAATTGTTTATCAGGCTCTACCGTTATTTCACATTTGATTACGTCTATGACGTCTTAGATCTTGTTATTTACTAAAACAATTTATATTGTGTGGTTTTACGGAGCCCTTTGTGCGCGAGTCTGCGAAATTTACGCTGCGAAGCATCGTCTTATAGCACAGATAAAGGAAAAATTGCGCTGAAAAATCAGCTCCAAGGCCCGGCCACCACATTGTAGACGGCCTACCACGTCACAGTTTGTACGGAACCCTCGGTGCGCGAGTCCGACTCGTCAAAGTGAAAAGTAGGAGAAACCTAATAGGCTTAGGCGCAAAGCTAGGTTGTAAGGTAAACGCGGTACACTGTTTTATTGTAGTACGACGAAAGGCTTCTTGGATTTGACGTGAGTCGTGACGTAATATTTAGTAGGTATACGAACCTAACTGAAAACCTACTTTGCATGGATAGTCTAAGTAGACCGTAATGTATAGGTATTTATCAAAACTAAATAGTAGAAGGCCATGACTTCGTTCAGTTGGATTTAAGTTTTTGTAAATTCTCCTTTAATTTTTCAGGATAAAAAATCTAGTCCTTCTTCCCCGTCTTCCTTCCTCTGCATACAAGTTGCATATAACTCTCTACTAAACCTAACCTATGTGTCTAACTTAACTCTGTAGATAGTAGATACCTACCTACCAAATTTCATCAAAATCGGTTGAAAACTTGGACCGTAAAAGTATTGTATCCCGGGGAAGGACTGTTCATGCCGGAAAATTAAAGAAAATGAAAAAAAACTCAATCCACGCGGACCAAGTCGCGGGCATCATCTAGTAACTTGTTAACGAATTAAAAAGGAATTCAATCCGCTATGCAAGTGGCCGAGCAGCCAAACTTTTTTTTGCAAAATTTAAAAAGTCTATTGAAAGTATCCTTACGAAAAAATACATGCCTGCTATACAATCGAATAACCGGAAAAAATATTTAATTCATATTAAATCACATTCAACCACATGCAAGTGGCTTAACAACAAAAATTTAATCTAGAATGATCATTCGCCAGTAAAAATAAGCACTCGAGTCTGCCAACCCGACAGACGCGTTTCCCACCCCTCTCTAAATCTCAATATAATAAGTATTAGGGTGAAAAGGCTTGCGGAAGGTCAGGCCTAGCACGCGGGACCCGTTTAGGACGCTAAGTAAGGTACATATACGGGCTAGTATAGCCATAGCCTTTTTTCGGCTATTGCGACTTGCTGTTTAACTTGCTGACAAATAATACCCCATTATACTATTCATCATACTATTGATCACGGGTCTTTTCTCATAAGGGTTAGGCCATAGTCCACCACGACGGCCAAGTGTGGATTGGCAGACTTCACACTGTCACACACCTTTGAGAACATTATGGATGATGCAGGTTTCCTTCGCCGTTACAGCAAAAAGCGATGTTTAATTTCTTCAATTACTCATTGTTTCAAAAAAAGAGGTGTGTACACGAGAATCAAACTTGACTGACTAGCACTTGTATTCCGGATCTCGCTGCAAAAAACCTTACCTCACAAGATTTGCCTGCTGCGTGACGTGACGTGCCGTCAAGCGATTTAGCGTTCCGGTACGATGCCGTGTAGAAACCGATTAGGGGGGATTTAATATAACTGCCATACACCTAACAGGTTAGCCCGCTACTATCAGACTGCATCATCACTTACCGTCAGGTGAGATCGCAGTCAAGGGCTAACTTGTAATGGAATAAATAAAAAAAGATAAGTTCATGAACGTTGTTAGCATATTGTAGTGAAAGTAAATAATAATTAGTGACATTGTATGTGCGTGTTGTCATTGTAACCTGGAAGAAAAATCATGAAACACAAGCTAAAGACTGAGAAAAATTGAGAGGAAGATTGAATGAGACTATAAAAATTGCTTATTGCAGTTAAACTTTTATCAGCTAAATTAAGAGCGAAGAATTAGAGTTCCAATTATAAATTCGCGCCAGGCATTCATTTACGCTTGACTGCAATAACACCTGAGTAAGTTAACTTTTCCGCAACAAAATTGCATTTAGAAATTGCCAAAAAATGTCGCCGGTTTGTATCTGCCTCGTTAAGGTCCTCCCTTATGTTACTGCCCTTGATTGGTGCACTTTGCTCGATAGGTATATATCTACCATACAGTGAACTGGGGGCTGGGGCCATACTGCAAACGCTTAAAGTCATATTGTTTCATTATTGTTGACTTTCGTGTTTAGAATTATAAAGGGACGTCAAGGTATGTGACCTCAAACTGTCATTTTGAGTAATATTGCCTAAGTATTACTTTAAGCGTCGGCAGTATGGCCCCCGGACATAATATAGAGCTTTTAAAACCGACTTCAAAAAGTTCTATGTATGTAGGTATTAGGTCCTTACTTATGAAATTGGCAATTTGTCGTACTGGCCACTTTGATCTTAAATATCACCTCTTTGGTTAGGAATTCCAATTTTAAATTTATACAGCTATTTACTCATGATTTTTGTTTTGAAAACCCTAATTAATTTTTAGGGTTCCGTACCCAAAGGGTAAAAACGGGACCCTATTACTAAGACTCCGCTGTCTGTCTGTCTGTCTGTCTGTCTGTCTGTCTGTCTCCAGGCTGTATCTCATAGACCGTGATAGCTAGAAAGCTGAAATTTTCACAAATGATGTATTTCCGTTGCCGCTATAACAACAAATACTAAAAATTAAAAAAATATTTATATTAAGGGGGTCCCCATACAATAAACGTGTTTTTTTCGTATTTTTTTGCTCAATATTAAAAACGGTAACAGGTAGACGGTTCAAATTTTCACAGAATATTAACTTGTATATTACCTTTCAAAATAAATAATTAAATATCAATAAAGTAAATATTAAAGGGGGGCTCCCATACAACAAACGTAATTTTTTGATATTAACAGTAAACCTCTACAAACAAAGTTAGTTTTGCGGTTCATTAACAAAGGTAATTATACCTACTTCTTGAGTACGGAACCCTCGGTGCGCGAGTCCGACTCGCACTTGGCCGTTTTTTTTTCCTCTTTTGGTTTTTTCTTTGCGTCACTCAGTTTACCTGGAAAACTTGAAATATTGCGTTATTTACGAGTACGAGTTCCATCGTGGCACCAGTGCTGCAGAAACGGCTCGAAGGATTAATGATGTGTAGGTATGGCGGCGGTGTCGTCACTACAGCTTTCTTAAATCTGGCCAGACGATTACGGCGGATGTCTATTGTCAGCAACTGCAAACCATGATGGAAAAGCTAGCTGCTAAACAACCGAGGCTGGTCAATCGCTCTAGGCCACTGTTGCTTCAGGACAACGCTAGACCACACACTGCACAACAGACGGCTACCAAATTAGAGGAGCTTCAATTGGAATGTCTAAGACATCCACCGTACTACCCGGACCTTGCTCCAACAGATTACCATTTTTTTCGAAATTTGGATAACTTCTTGCAAGGGAAAAAATTCAACTCCGATGGGGCAGTCCAAAGCGCCTTCAAAGATTTTATTAGTTAATTCCCGTCCGAATGTTTTTTTTAGTAAAGGGATCAATGAACTACCTATGAGATAGCAAAAGTGCATAGATAGCAATGGTATATACATTGATTAAATAAATATATTATGTTTAAAAAAACGACTTTATGTTCCTCCCATAAAAAACGGCAATTTCATATGTAAGGACCTAATTTATATATGTCACCGTAAGATTGTAAAAACCGTTAGATTATAATCAAACCCAAGCGGACGGCGTCGCGGGCATCATCTAGTTTAAAATTTCTGGTAGTCTAATAAACATGAGTTTAATGGACAATTTATTCCCCTAATGTAAACAAGAAAAAAATAGGAAACTTCCAAAGTTCTACGAAGCTGAAATTTATGTTCAATGATGTAGCTAGTAGCCTAGCAAGGAATGGCTGGAATCTGATTTGCTAGAATTGGTTATTAGCTTTAATCAACAAGTTGGAACTTTAATTGTTTCTTAGTAACCGTTAATGGTATTCTTTGATGATTCCTTTTACTATTCACTGGAAGTAATTACAAAAAGCGGCCTTCCTAATCACTGTTACACTGCTATCGTTATTTAGAAATTACGCTTTGGGCCGTACTGCCAACGCTTAAAAAGCCATATTGTTTCATTATTTGTTGACTTTCGTATTTTAGAATTATAATCCTTGTTTTAGGAACGTCAAGGTACGTGACGTCAAACTGTCATTTTGAGTAATATTACTTAAGGGTCCCCGAAACGGTCATTTGCAATTGACAATATTTACGTGATTGATACACATTGATGCGAAAAATTATCGTTTGCTTATTGCAATTGAAGCGATTGTCAATATTTCTACGTTATTGACAGTAAATGACAAAAATTTTGATTGATGGCAATTGACGCGCTGTGCATTGACGTTCAATGACAGCAAATGACAATCGTTTTTTACTTTCAACCGCACCACTAAACATGGCGGACGTACCGGAACACGATTCCGACATGGATGCGACCTTGGACGCTGGCTTAATAACAGAGCGCGATTTTGTTTTATTGCTCATATCATTATATAAAGATTTTCCTGTATTATGGAAAGTGAAGAGCAAAGATTACATGGACAAGAACAAAAGGTCCAATGCTTTACAAAGCATTACCAAATCCTTGCGGATTTATAAGCCGACGTACACTGAAGTACTCGTACGTTTATAATCATCCGGCTCTGTTTCTTGAAGAGTTTTTTGTAAATGTTCATGAGTAAATCGATATCTTAGTTTATACCATTCCTTGCACCAACGTCTAGTTCTTTTCTTTTTTTTCTGAGTAGAAACCGCAATAGTTACTGCAAGAAATGCTATATCTGCGTTTGAAATCATATTATTTCGAGCGACTTGACTTTCTTCTTTACAGTTCAGAATCAGACTGAAGCAAGCACAAATGATACACCTTCATTTGGAGCTTCAATTGCTCATCATTTAAAGTCTTCAATCACGTGAGCATTGTCAATTGCAAATGACCGTTTCGGGGACCCTTTACATAAGTATTGCTTTAATCGTTGCAGCTGTGGTTACTGGTAATAGTCAAGTAGTTATGTGATACCACACACAACGTAGCATTCTGTAGTCATGACAGTCGTTAAAGCTTTGTGGGTCAATCCTTCGTAAACGGTTGTTTTATTTCCAAAAAAACTATCATAATTATTGAAACAAACTTCATTAATTACAATCGTGCATTGCCGAGTAAAAATCTCCTAAGGATGCTCCGGTATCGGAGTGAAACGTACGTTGAGAATAATTTGGAACGTTTTTGTGATGTGGTGTTGTTGACTTATAGGGCGTTGAAGATTGCAAGCTACACGCTATACCACAAAGATTTTTGTGATTTGGCGGATTTATAGCAAACAAAAGACACAAATTGCACATCGACATTAGTCAATAATATGCTACACTGTCGCATATTGTTGCTCTCTGTCTGTCAGTTACGAGTAGATAGGAAAATATTCAGGGCTTCTCAATCTCAAGTAACTTTTAACTGACGAATATATTTGATGTATTGACAGATGGGAAGGCATAGGGAAGAACTAAAAGGCATAAAATTATAGCTAGAAATGTAGCCAGTATAAGAAGTTTTCAATATTTATTATTTGGGAACTCGCATAGATGGTAATGAATTCCAAATGGCGGGCGTGTCAAAAACACAATTTATCATCGGCATGACCTTTCCGCACTTCAATACGGCATGAGTTTGGATTTCTTTTGTAGGGAGGCTCTAGCAGATATGTTTTGTAGGCGAGGAGCTAATATTTTTTTTTAATATTATTCATGCTCAGGCCATAGAAGCAAAGTCGTAGGACAGCGTAGGCTAGAAAAGAATTTATCATACGCCACTACAAGCTAGCCCTTGACTGCAATCTCACCTGATGGTTAGTGATGATGCCAGATGTCTAAGATGGTTGCGGGCTAACCTGTAATAGGGGTATGGCAGTTATATTAAACCCATACTCATAATTGATTTCTACACGGCATCGTGCCGGAACGCTAAACAGCTAGACGGTAGCATATAAGCATTATTATAAAATAATGCTTGCTTTTTTAATTTCATCCTAGAGGAGGGCCAAATATGGCAAATGATCTTCACATTTGAAACGTATTATTCGATGACTAGGCACAGCCCGCCTCCGCAAACTAAATATAAACTACGCCCATGAAGATGTTACCTAATTAGTAATCACAAAACAAACTCAAAGCTCATATTTTTTATAACATAGATAAGTACATGTAATTTGAATGCGATTTTTTTTTTCAGACATTATAGTGTAACTATAAAATCTCATTCATGTTTGAATAATATTTGGTCAATTCTTGTTAAGATTTATGGATCTTTTTGTCACTTCATTACAACTTTACAACCTTGTTCCTTCACCTTTCTACCACAAAACAGCGAGAAAACGTCAGCGTCGGTATCCTTAAGGTCTAGTTCCTCTACAGAAGTACTCCGCAGACGTACTCTACAGTACAATTATGTTGCAACTCGCATTGCATCTCCGTGCCGCTTCGCGTAAGTGGGCCCAGCTCCGTAAACACTCATGCAAAGAATATTTGCCGCTACATGCCGCGTCGCTCATGTATCTGTAGTGGGGCTAGATCTTTATGTGGTTGACGTCAAATCTGCTCGAACGAAACGGTTTTGCTCTACGTTTCCTAAGGATTCGAATGCCCTTCCAAGTTTCAGCGCACGGATTCCATGCCACGTATAACTTAAGTATCTACAAGGCAAGAGTGAATAAGCATCTTCTAGACAAGCGCGATCTAACTATAAATACTTACTCGTATCTCCACATTGCTTAGCAAGCCTATTTTGCAATAAAAAATCTAATAAGTAGTTAAAATGTTGAATACTGAATACTTAAGTAGGTACTTAGGTAGGTACTGCCACTGAAGGCACAGCTGAAACTATCTTCAAGATTTTCTTGGGTCGAAACATCATCTTGGAATTTGGAAAGCTCTGACTATTAACATTTGTCACTGGTCAACAGTGGGATGCGAGAAATTACATATTTTGTAATTTATGAGAGAACTCAACGCCTTCTATTATGCTGTAATTCGAAGGCTAGAGATTCAATTTGTCCTCAAACATTGAAGATTTAAAAGCAGTTTAGGGTCTAGAGTCATTAATAATAATCGACTGCATTGTTTCGCATTTTGTTCATTGAAAATGCCTATTTTGTATGAAGTCGTCGCACGTTTTGTGCGTCAGACTCGGTAGGTACATTGCGCTTCAACGCTCCTTTCCGTTCCATACAAATTAGGCATTTTGATTTTAGCAATTGTGAAAATGCGAATCGTTAGTGAAAAATGCGATTCCACCCTGAATCTCCATAATATTATGATCTATATCCTTTGAGTAGCCCAAACCTAGGTCTTCACTAGTCGTGTTAGTTAAAAAAATACCTGAAAGAAAAATGTTTAACAAAATACCTACTCGATTGTAGGAAATCTTATGGTACTGAGAGTAACGGCCGGTTTCTGAATTGAGAATTTCATGTTGAGTCTGTCTCAAAAACTACAGGACTAATTAAGCTATTATTATTATTATTTATTAATTAATCTTAATTAATTTAAAGTTTTTGAGACAGATTCTCAATTCAGAAACCGGACGTATAACAAGTAACAACGCATGAATTGCCTAAGTGCATAAAATCCATCTGCAATTCATAAGTTTGGCTAACACCTGCCAAATTATTATATAAAACCCTATTAGACGTTGAGGAAACGACTGAAACTAGCTAGCATATAAAAACAATCGCGGTTCCATCAAGTCTAGTTTGTTCGCAGGAAAAAATCGCATAAAAACAACTCTTGAATGATATATTCACAGACTAAAATGACTAGAGATAGACCAAGGAAATAAAAAATATTTATAAGTCAAACTCACTGCATAATACAATGGAGTCCTGACCTCCAAACTAGGAAAGCCCGTATCTTAGGGCCATTAGGGTATCAATATTGTATTTTTACAGCTTCTCTAAGTAGCCATGTCAAATAAACATAAACCAAGCTATAAAACTTTCAAAAGTTACCTCTGTGATCTGTCCAGAAACTGCCACTTTAAAAATATTCGTAACAAGAAATTGCGGGAGCTACATTTCAATAGAAAAACCGGTCAAGTGCGAGTCAGACACCGTTCCGTACCACAATACAATATAAGTGATATAATTTGTTAGATAGCGCGTGTTAGGTGCGCGCAGCGCTATTTCAAAATGCCTGCACTGGCTTCTTTAAGGATACACTAGCTGATGCCCGCGACTTTGCTCGCGTGCATTGAGGTTTTTTGGCTCCCGCGGGAATGCTTTAGTTTTCCGTGGTTGTGTTATTCCAGACTATAATCTATATCTGTACCAAATTTCACATAGATCGGTTAAGCTGTTCTGAAGTGATTGAGTAACAAACATCCATCCATCCATTCAAACTTTCGCATTTATAATATTAGTATAGATAACTGCACTCGGTCTGTATTTTCCCATTAGTCCATGTATTAGAGGTATGATTAGGTATAGCTCGCCTACATTTTGCTTGACGTACAGTACTCAAGTGTCTAGGTTCTCAATCAAATCCATCAGCCTACATGCGTCCACATTCCGCAATCCACATGTAACTATGACACAATACAGAGCCAAATCGATGATGATTGTTTAAGACCTGCTCATCACTAGAGTAGTGCTAAATTTCGGCATTTATTTCATACCCACACTTTTATCTACTTATACTAATTACTATTATAAATTCGAATGTTTGTATGGATGGATGTTTGCTACTCAATCACGCCAGAAAGGCGTGAAGTAAAGTGGGAGATGTGACAACAGTAGCTGCTCTACGGTAGGTATGCATGGAACTGTCAAGCGCTTGACAATTACTGTCGCTCTATCAATCATATCATCATAGATCTTATACTTTATTATAAATGCGAAAGTGTGTTTGTTTCTTGGTCTATTGGTTTGTTGGTTTGTCCTTCAATCACGCCGTAACGGATAAACTGACGTGATTTTTGCCATGGTAGTCTAGGCAATAAAGCTAGTCGACCCCAACAATAATTTCTCAGGCGACGAAACTTAACAGTATGATAAAGTATCACGAGTTAAACGTATATTGTAAATATCCAATAAAAAATCATAAAGGTAGTAAGGGTTTTATGCTATACCTAATTGTTAAAGCAGGAAGGTACATTATCGCGTAAAGGCAGTTTAGGTTTGATAATAAAATCGGTTTAAATATCGATGTTCTGCATGAATTTTTCGTTTGATATTTCGGTTTTGAGTGTAAACATACTACTTACCTACTATTATTTTAAAAAGAAATCGATAAAATACCTATTCAGTCATAAATATTAAGTTTTAGGTATAAATAGCTAGGTACCTAACTTCCGGGTGGATTTTTTGTTGGATATTTTTGTATAAGTATTGGTTCATTACCATACTACAACCCTGGGAGGGTTTCAACGACTGAGGATTTAATGCGGGGGTCTCCATACAAAAAACTGCCCCATTGCCTAGACTATGGGTATAGTTGAGGACCTGGAAAGTGACATAGGCTACTTTTTATCCCGGAAAATGAAGGAGTTCCCACGGGAATCAAAGAAACTCAATCCACGCGGACGAAGTCGCGGGCATAAGCTTAGTTATTATTTTGTGATATACCTAGGTAAATGGTAGTTGACGTCACTGACGTTGTCGCAATCGAATACCTAAAAGAAAACTACCACTCGGCCATACACAACGCGAACGTCAAAAAATTTTTTAAGCTAATTTTGTATTCCTCTCTCTTTACTAAAATCAATCAGAAAACACGGATCTGTGTACCTATCGAGTCCGTAACATTCAAATACTTCCATGGAGACTTAACTATTTATTAAATAATAAATAGTTGTTTTTTTACTTTCTTGGGATATCAAATTCAAGGATTTCATGTCTGGTAGGTTATATTCTTTTGAATAAATCTACTCTAATTTAGTCAAATTAAAATAAAGACTAAATTAAAGTATAGTAAATCCTACCTTCTAACATCGGCTTCTAAGTTGTAACCTAGAATAGTCTTGCTTCTTCTTCTTTCAAGTACTTATATAATATAATTTTTTCGACATATCAACGGCACCTGACCTTGCCATATACATAATATATAGGTAGATACTACCACTTTTAGGTTGTTTACATTAGTAAACAAAATTGTTTTGTAGAGTTGAGAGATCTCATCAAATGATCCAAAAAACCTTTGAGATAAAAACTTCTCATTTCATCGACTACATCACTATAAAGTATTATGAAATCGATAGAAAAGGGATAAAGACCTTTTCCCATTAGTTTTGTGCCTTGTATTTCGCTAGGGGGGGTGTAAGGTGAGGGGGAGGGGAGGAGGGCTATGCTGCACAAGGTCAGGGGCCCCAACGCACGCCACGCGCATTTTTGCACAATCCACCGATCGGAGTGCCGTTTGACCGTTTTGCTTAGTGTATAATATATTGCCCAAAAATATAATTATACCTAGGTACTTACTTATAATACTTACCTACTAGCTGATGCCCGCGTGGTTAACTTACGTGGATACTCATGTGAGCGAGTTACGTGAGTAAAACTTGCAAGTGTAATCGTGGCCTTACACCTAGGTAATTATAATAGTACCTAGTAGATTCTAGATAATAAAAGGTATGTATCAACCTGTTGATGTCATAGGTACCTACTACCTCGGTAGGTAGTTACTTACGATCATAGGTAGCGGCTCGGCGGTAGGAGGTAGTGTTAGGCGAAAAAAAATTGCATAACGGAACGCAAACGTCACCCCAGACTATCCTTGTCTGTGGCGCTTAAGAAGCCCCGTTTGACATTTTGACGTTCCTAGAGTTTTCGCACGCTTTTGGTTGACAGGCGACAGCTATTAAAAAAGCCATAAGTGCGGAGGAGTTAGATTTTCGACGCTGTAAAGTTTATTTTTTATTTTTTTTAATATATAGGCTAGCGCTTGACTGCAATCAGACTTGCATGCAAGTGGTGATGCAGCCTAAGGTGGAGCGCGCTTGCCTAGAAGATGCCTATTCACTTTTGATTTGAAGGTATTAAAAGAGCAACGGAAGCCGGAAGGGCATTCCATATCCTAGCGGTTCGAATTAGAAACGAGGAAGCAAATCGCTTCGTATGAGCCCGCGGATATTCGACTGCGTAAGGGTGCAGACCTTGTCGATGCCTTGCGGTACGATAATATAAAGGTGATGGAGGAACCAAATCGAATAGTTCTTGGGCACATTCTCCGAAATATATCCTGTATAATACCAACAGACGGGCAACTTTGCGCCGATGTTCTAAGCTTTGCAGCTTCGAACTGACCAGCGCTTTGTTACCAATAAGTCTCCTGGCGCGACGATCCACCGAATCCAATGCATCAAGCTGGTACTTGGCAGAGCCATCCCATAAATGGCTGCAGTACTCCATGCACGATCGAACTTGTGCTTGGTACAGGATAAGAAGCTGTTCCGGCGTGAAGTACCGCTTGACTTTGTTGAGGATGCCAAGTTTATTGCCAGCTGTTTTTGCCTTGGATTCGATGCATTGTCCAAAGTTGAGGTTGGACGATATGTTGATACCGAGGAGCTCGACGCTGTTGGTAATTAGAACGGATTTATTTCGGAAAGTCGGAGTAAGTGGGAATGAACTCCGTTTCGCGGTGAATAGACACGCTTGCGTTTTGGTAGCGTTGAACTTGACGAGATTGGCGTCACCCCAGTCGGACACCTCCTTCAAAGTCAAGTTCACTCGTTCTACCAAAGCCTCTCTGTGCTTAAGAATCTCAGCTCCACTGGCACGTGGACCGGACATGTATCTCTCTGTAACGGTGCTGTCATCTGCATACCCAAAGATATCGGGTTTTAGCATGTCGTTTATGTGCAGCAAAAAAAGTGTTGCAGAGAGAACTGATCCCTGAGGGACACCGGTAACCCACAGTAGTAGCATAAAGCGTCGAAACTTATATTTCCATACTAATATCATAAATGCGAAAGTGTGTCTATCTGTCTTACTGCTACGCTTTGACGGCTCATATTGTCTTAAACCAATTTTGACGAAATATTGAAGGTCGCATCCTGGGGAAGGAAGTAGGCAACTTTTTATCCCAAAAAATCAAATAGTTCCTATAGGATTTTGCATAAAACCTTGATCCACCATCGCCTTGTTCTAAATATCTTAAAAACCATAACTTTTGAATAATTTAAAGTTCAGAAAACAAGATGAATACATAATATACACACCACATACATTCGTTACATAAAAAACCGGCCAAGTGCGAGTCGGACTCGCGCACCGAGGGTTCCGTACTCAAGAAGTAGGTATAATTACCTTTGTTAATGAACCGCAAAACTAACTTTGTTTGTAGAGGTTTACTGTTAATATCAAAAAATTACGTTTGTTGTATGGGAGCCCCCCTTTAATATTTACTTTATTGATATTTAATTATTTATTTTGAAAGGTAATATACAAGTTAATATTCTGTGAAAATTTGAACCGTCTACCTGTTACCGTTTTTAATATTGAGCAAAAAAATACGAAAAAAACACGTTTATTGTATGGGGACCCCCCTTAATATATATATTTTTTTAATTTTTAGTATTTGTTGTTATAGCGGCAACGGAAATACATCATTTGTGAAAATTTCAGCTTTCTAGCTATCACGGTCTATGAGATACAGCCTGGAGACAGACAGACAGACAGACAGACAGACAGACAGACAGACAGACAGCGGAGTCTTAGTAATAGGGTCCCGTTTTTACCCTTTGGGTACGGAACCCTAAAAACACGACTGCCATACAGCTCAAAAAAGCTATAGCTAGTGTCACTCGGAATGATGTAACTTCATAAGAGATAACTGCACTTTTGGTAACTATCCCCAGAAAGGCTGATTCAGTATTAGGTGGGTGTAGGGTTCTCCACTGATGACAAAAGTGAAAGTCTGCCCGCATGCGGATGGACCTTTCGCTAGATATGGCCGCTGCAAGAGGGTTTATGGTTACCAAAAATGAACCATAACTAGAAAGGCTGATTCTTGTACAGTATTAAAGCATGCGCAATACCTATGTATGTGCAGTACAACACATAAGATTATTGATGAAAACAAATTTGAATATAAAACTGTTTAATAAAACTAAATAATTAAAATAATTTTACAAAATTTATTAGCGAGTTTGCTTGGTGTTGGTCGCTTGACTTAATGGCGAATAAGTACATGATTGTGTAGTAATTGCGAGACGGGCCGCCCGCGCCCCGGTGATTACCCGCACCCCCACTTCCGCGCTGCTTGGCGGGAGAATTTAAATATCGCGCGAACATAGGCAATGGGTTAGGTCGCGGGTTTAGGCAATTTGAAAGCGAAGTAAGTTATAAATAGGAAGTAATAGATATGTGAATTCGATTTTCATTAGTTTACTTTATACAATTAGAAAGAATATAAGGTTTAGGCACAAATATATGCAAGATATCGTCCTATATTCTTTCAGCTAGTTGCAAATAGATCGAATATAAGGATTAGGTATAAGTAGTCAGCTATATAGCTAAATTAGGCATAAATATATGCAATTCGTCTTATATTCTTTCAGCTAGTTGCAAATAGGTGGAATATAAGGATTAGGTATAACTATATATAGCTAAATTCAGCACAATTATATGCAATCGTCTTATATTCCGATAGGCTTGTTGCAAATAGGTAGAATATAGGGTATAGGTAAATAAGGGCATATATATGCAAAAATATCGTCCTATATTGTAATATAGTGCAACAATAAGCTTGACAACTAGCAAAATTAATTATTAATTATATTTAAAATGTTTTAAGCGACTATTAGGCTTCTGAGAATAGTATTCAGGCGCAATGAAAGTAGCAGTTAATACTGAAGACCGACCACGTCATTAGGTTTAACGTGATGAATAGTGCATTAACTGGAGTCCGATTACGCGATTGATCGTTCAAGAAGCTATTATGAATATTGCAAACTCAAATAAATTAGGATGATCGAATGATAGGGAATAATAAAGGAACGGGCTCACTTTTTTGCTGGCAAAACCTTGCTGAAGCGCGTAGATGTCCGACTTCAAAATGGCTGCGATGGCTGCAAAATGTGAGATTTTTGCCGCTTCCTTGTTCTTGACCTGTGATGGATGTCTTGATACCAATTTGCTTCGCTGCTGGGTTGGTAGGAATCTGCTAGGCGGCACCTCGACCGATATTTGCGAATATTTCACGATTCCTTTGTTCTCGAACCCGCGGCGCTTGGACTTCGAACCCGTTGATCGGTGTATTTAATTTACACGGTCGCCACTTTATGTGCAGTACAACACATAAGATTATTGATGAAAACAAATTTGAATATAAAACTGTTTACTAAAACTAAATAATTAAAATAATTTTACAAAATTTATTAGCGAGTTTGCTTGGTGTTGGTCGCTTGACTTAATGGCGAATAAGTACATGACTGTGTAGTAATTGCGAGACGGGCCGCCCGCGCCCCGGTGATTACCCGCACCCCCGCTTCCGCGCTGCTTGGCGGGAGAATTTAAATATCGCGCGAACAATGTACACAGTATTAAAAATGACGCTATTCATCGGGCCTTTCACTCGATATCACCTCTCAAAGACGTTATGAACATACATACAATAAAAAATATTAGCAATTATTATGTAGTCACGTTGATTACTGTTAAATAAATTCTTACGCCTTCATAATTTTTCTTAGCAAAGGTCCATCCGCATGCGGGCAGACTTTCACTTTTGTCATCAGCGAAGAGCCCTACACCCACCTAATACTGAATCACCCTTTCTGGGGATAGTTATCTACCAAAAGTGCAGTAGACTAAGAGATAGCTGCACATTTTGTAACCATCCCCAGAAAAGCTGATTCAGTAATAGCTGGGTACTACACTCTCCACTGATAATGGTAGTGAAAGTCTGACCGCATACTGTTGGGCCTTTCGCTTGATATGGCCGGTCAAAGACGTGTTATCGTTACCAAAAATGAGCCATAATTAGAAAAGCTGATTCTTGTACAGTATTAAAGTAT
This sequence comes from Erebia epiphron, assembly GCA_963932025.1. Taxonomy (NCBI): domain Eukaryota; kingdom Metazoa; phylum Arthropoda; class Insecta; order Lepidoptera; family Nymphalidae; genus Erebia; species Erebia epiphron. The sequence continues at coordinate 40,829,982 of OZ009945.1, forward strand.
ACGCAATACCTATATAAACAGTATGAGAACTGGCGCTATACATTGGGCCTTTCAGTAGATATCACCTTTCAAAGGCGTTATGAACATACATACTGTAAAAAAATATTAACAATTATTATGTCGTCACGTTGATTGCTGTTAAATAAATTCATACGCCTTCATAATTTGTAATAGCAATCAACGTGACGTGAATAATTGCTAATATTTTTTTCCAGTATGTATGTTCATAACGTCTTTGAGAGGTGATATCTACTGAAAGGCCCGATGTATAGCGTCAGTTCTCATACTGTTTATATAGGTATTGCGTATACTTTAATACTGTACAAGAATCAGCTTTTCTAATTATGGTTCATTTTTGGTAACGATAACACGTCTTTGACCGGCCATATCTAGCGAAAGGCCCAACAGTATGCGGTCAGACTTTCACTACCATTATCAGTGGAGAGTGTAGTACCCAGCTATTACTGAATCAGCTTTTCTGGGGATGGTTACAAAATGTGCAGCTATCTCTTATAATACAGCTATCTCTTAGTCTATAAGGATTCTAACGATAACCCATACTATCCAGATCTGTTCACGCATTTAGAAGTTATTGTGGAATAAAGAAACATACATACATACTTACTTGCATAAATAATATGAACCCTGAAAACATTACATTATTTTTATGGGCATTCGTGTAAAGTTATTGTGAAGTAAAAGTTACTTATTAATTATTACGTTAAGTCTAACCTAACCTAACATAACCTGTTCCTCAGACAGCTTAAGTTTAATAGCTCAAGAAACTTTCTAATGCGGGTAAGTGCCTACCTATTCATGAATCTCGAAATGCTAGTCTAGTGGTTGAGAACCTTTTACATGTCGACCCATTGCACAAATTATTTTTGTGAATTTTCAATTTTCATACAATTTCCCTCTACGAAACACGAATTACCTATATCTTTTATCTGCCTAGTTGTCGTAGACTAGATGTGTTTTTTAATTTTCACGGGAAGTCTTTAACTTTCGGGATAGTAAGTAAAAGTAGCTTAGGTCCTTCCGGTTGAAAATATTGAGTGAATACAATCATCGAATCTACCTATGACTGATACTTATAGATAGATATTTGTTTTTGTTGAACAAGTTGAATGTAGATGCTATTTGATATAAAGATAGTCTTTGCTTATATGGCATTTTCGACAATCCTTTCTTAGTGGGGTTTTTTAAGAAATTGAAATCCTTCGGTAAATGGGAAATTTTTGTTGAGTCAAGATCAGATTTCTCCTGAGGATGCTCCGGTGTCGGAGTGAAACGTACATTGAGAGTGTTGTAGAAGTTTGTGTGGTGTGGTTTTACGGCGGTGCTTATTGCTTGCATGGTGACTTACTTTTCCTGCATGTTTAGAAGCATATCGCATACTCACTGCATGTTGTATCACGTTTTGTCTGTTTCGGCGAATCATAGCAAATTAAGCTTTTTGCCCGCAAAGTAGGTACTTAAATCCCGCTTCTATCAAATAATCGAGATATCAGCAAGGTGCCAATGATTGTTGCAGCTTCATATAACAGGGCTACAAAATTTGTACCCAAGATCTAGGCATTCTAGAGGCATTCTAGTAATTAATTACTAGTCATTCACAGCTTCCTAGACACGAAATCTGACGTTTCCTAAACATTCTGGATGTTGGCCACGTGCCCGCTTCGTTCTAGTGGGAAAGTATCCCCGCTTGGATACTATAGATAACATAGGTATGACATATAAAATAAACAGCGATTCAGCACATTTAATTCATCATTGAATATATTAGCAATATCATCAATAACTATATTTATAATAAGAGATGATCCCCGCGACTTCGTCAGCGTAGATTTACGTTTTTATATTCCCGGGAGAAGTTAATTATCCGGGATAAAGAGTACCATAATATTATGTCCTTCCCCGAGATACAACCTGCCTCCGTATCAAGTTTCATTCAAAATCGGTTGAAAAGATGAGCTACGAGTAACGGCCCATAAGCGTAGCAGACAGACAGACACACTTTCGCATTTATAATATTATTATTGAGTATGGATCTACTTGATGAAGCCCGTCATCCCGTGACTTCGTCAGCTCGGATTTAGGTACCTATTCTACAATTGCCGTGGATCTTTAATCACTTTATTCTTTCGGGATTAAAATATGGAAATTAACACATAAGTGTTAATTTCCATTCCAGACAAAAATAATCGGTTTAGTCATTGTGGCGTGAAGGACTAAGGTGTGACAAATATCCAAACTTGCAAAGAGTTAAATTAAATAGGTAAAAGAACAAAATTAAAGAGTTCCCGTGTGAATAAAAACTTTGGAAGTCCATGCGGGCATCACCTAGTCTAATTTAAAATAAAAGATCAATTATTATTAACTATAGTGTAGATTCCGAAAATAAATATATAATTTATGTACTTATATATAGTAGGTATATTAAACTCTGTGAATTGTAATGGAATTTATAATAGCAATAGGTACCTAGTCGTAGTCGGGTTCTATTTTTTGGACTTTATAATATGGTAGGTACATTATATGCAGATAAATTGGTATCAAATCGTTTATTGCTTTTAAATACAATTGATTAAGTAAATTAATGGTTTGGCCTTGATGATCGCGTGTAGCTACGCCGTTGTATATTTTTTTCGTATTGGCGGCCTCTCTAGGGCATAATTCGAATGGCACTACTCTCTAAAATAATGTTTTGTTGATTGTAGATTTGTTAGTTTTTGGTGCGCTCATAATTACTTGCCAATCTACTTACGAAGCGATTTCAAAATTCAAATGCTTTTAACCTACTTCCCAATAATGTAATATAGACTGTATCATCACTTACCATCAGATGAGATCGCAGTCAAAGGCTAACTTGTAGTGTAGTAAAGAAATAATTTAATATAAAAAATTCTTTTTAAACAACCGACTTCAAACTCCCGCGCCAACTTTACAACAACAAGCACACGCTATACAAAGTACTTATTTTATTGTTGATATTTTAAAAACCGCTTGACCGATTTCGATAAAATTTATATGGGACCACTTGGGAAGTATGCCCTTTCAAATAAAAAAAGAATCATCCAAATCGGTCCACCCAGTCAAAAGTTCTGAGGTAACAAACATTTTTAAAAAAATACAGTCGACTTGAGAACCTCCTCCTTTTTTTGAAGTCGGTTGAATAGAAGGAGGTTCTTAATTCGGCGCCTGTTTTTTATTGATGTTATGTATTTCTCCGAGATTTCTGAACTATAAACTACCTATTGGTCATCTAGATTGACCAGCACTTGAGAACGTGTTCTTAGCTGATGTTGGTTTATTAATATGAGCCCCTAAGGGTTACCAGATGACAGGAGTTTTCCTGACATGTCCGGAATTTCAGCTGTCTATCAGGGAAACAGGAAAAATTAGAAATTGTCAGGAATTAAAAAAAAGAAAACGCCCCGAACGGTGCGGCCCGCACCCCACCACACCGCATCTCAAACGTATATTCAAGCTTACCAAGTCACCCGCGAGTTTTTAAAATAAGATACTTAGCTGCCGAAATGTCAGGAAATTCATTCCTAGGGATTTTTTCAGGAAAACTAATTTTCGGATCTGGTAACCCTCTGCCTAGGAAACTAAAATCACACTTGTAGAGGCAGGTGGTGATAGGTGGTAGAGTCATGACGTACCTATCATAAGTGACACAAGTTGTCCTACATGATTTATCATTTATCATATTTATGTTACCGTAAGATTGTAAAAACCGTAAGATTGTAATCTGACGCTTTTTTTCGATAGATTGTAAATATTCGAAAGATTGTGAACCGTTCAATGTTTTAAGTGTCAATTTTTGAAATATTCATTGTATTTACGTTTTCTTGTCTCTTTCTTGTAGGTCAGGTTAGGGTTCGACATAAATAATCAAGTTAGGTTCTATCGGGTTATAATAATAATAATAATAATCCGTTGTATTGTAATCATTCGACAGTTTACAATTTCGCGAGTTAGATTATAATCTAACGGTTTTTACAATCTTACGGTGACATTTACACTGAACGCGATTATGCAATACAATGCCCGTGCGAAACCGGAACGGGTTGTCAGTTCATTAAAAATCTGAAATAGATACAAATCCAGCAAACGGAACAGCTAAGAGAAACGTGTTATAAACGAAAACTCATCTGGTATTAACTAGCTTTCTAATTGGCTCTAAATTAATTAACGCCTGAGATCCTATAACTACTCTAAGTAGTTATTAATAGACGATGCCTGCGGTCGTCTGCGTGGGTAAAGTATTTTTAATTCTAGGAAGAATTCCTTAATTTTCCGGGATAAAAAGTAGCTTATGTCCTTTCCCGGGATGTTACTTACCTATCTCTAAAAAACTAAATTCGCGCGGATGAAGTCGCGGGCATCATCTAGTTTTTTATAAAAATCTTTAATTAGCCAAGTAATCAAGAAATAGAAAGGTTTGTTTTATTATTCATTTCAGTCCTCGAGTGAGTCAACTTAGCTGTAACAATAAATTAAGTAGCAAAGTGGTTTATTAAATCTCTACTGTGATATTAGGTACAGCAAAACATTGCTTGTGTAACCAATTTTTTGTTGCCACACTTCGCAAATTAGCTTAATAATGCTTTGCAGTCAATTTGCGGGCGATAAAAAGTGAATAAAATTTTGAATTCACAGTTTGGGAACAATGAATGAGAATCATCAGGCAACTCTGCATTAGAGTCTCCCAAGCATTTTCGACATGATTGCGACAGATTGAATGAGTCTGAGAGCTGGCTACAAAAATCGGCAAGAGTTTTGTAATGGCCCATAATAGGCATGATGCCTGATTTTGAAAAATGGTCAGATTATGTTCGGAAGTATCTACTATTTCGAAAAAATATCTTATTTCAGGAGAAATATAAGGTTTGGTAGATAAAATTGGCATTTGAAATTTAAATTTTAAAATTCACGCCAAAACGCTCGGCGGTGTCATGGCGTCGCTTGTGACGTCACTATTGTTTTTACCAATGTACTCTGTGCAGTGCAGTAAACAATAGTGTGATTGTCAAAGCTCGAAAACAAACAATTGTGACGTCATTCGCTTCTTGGTGTTTAATCCATCACGGCGGATTGCTGTATTTTATACTTTCATTTTATCAAAATAAACAGCAATCTCACACGAAATAGAAAAATAAATAAGTTTTTTATAATCCATGAATCCTATTTCTTTAGATAAATTCATAACTTCATTGATTCTTGGTTACTGTCATCATGCCTATTCAATATGATTTAGCATTGAGGGTGTACACTGTACATAATATGTCAACATCCACTCACAAGGTCGGGTTTTGGATCACCTGGCAGCGGCGCGTTTTGTTGTACGAAAAATTGCAACATGCTCTACAAGTGTTTTGTAATGATTGAAAAATGGCAGTAAAATAAGGGGTCATTGTAATCGAACGGCGAGTCAGCACGCCACGTAGTAAGTTGTCGCCAGAGTTTTGTAATGGCTGAAAAATTATTTACTGCTTAATCTAAATATATATACCTAAATCACGTCACGTTGTTTGTCCGCGATGGACTCCTAAACTACTTAACCGATTTTAAATTAAATTTGCACACCGTGTGCAGTTTGATCGAACTTGAAAGATAGGATAGCTTATATCTTAATCCATACTAATATTATAAATGCGAAAGTGTGTCTGTCTGTCTGTCTGCTACGCTTTCCCGGCCCATCTTTTTGACCGATTTTGCTGAAATTTGGTACAGAGGTAGGTTATATCCCGGGGAAGGACATAGGCTTTTTATCCCGGAAAATAAGGAGTTCCCGCGGGAGTAAAAAACCTTAATCCACGCGGCCGAAGTCGCGGGCATCATCTAGTTATACAATATAATAAGATTAAGAAAAATAGTCAGTCCACAGATAAATCAAATATATATTATAAACTAGTGTTTCGCTCTGTGCGCGAGCTGCTAAAGCAGCTGTGTGCGCGTAACCTATTTCACTATCTTCGGGTAACTGCGACGCGAGAATGATCAGCGCCTTTTTTAATATATTTAAATAGGTAAATACAACGGCAGTAGCTGTGGACACTTCGACATTAATTTGATAGGTGTACTTAAGGAGTGAGGCGGCTTTGTATGAAACTACCCAACGATCATTGATTTTAATTTTCCTACCTCTATGTTATTTCAGCTAACTGCATCAAAAACGGAAAAATCAAAAATTTGAAATCACTACAGCTCGGCCGCCATCTTGTTTTTCCAATTTTTTCCACTTTTATTATTGATTGTTTACTAATTTCTTCAACAGTTGCGAGTTTTAACGAAATCGGTTGGGAAACAAAAGAGTTGCAAGGATCACGTCGGCCGCCATCTTGTTTTTCCGAAATGTCATAATTTTTCCTTACTCGAATCCCGCACTCGAACACATCTCTCGTACATCATTGTATTGTTTTCTGGCTCTTTCCGTTTCAAAATCTTGCATAGTTCTACACTTGTAGTCTCTTCAATATTTGCCATATATTTTCTATGAAAAAAAAAAATCCGCCATCTTGAATTTTTTTCCTGTTCATCAAGTAGACCTTCAGGTCTTGATCATCTTTTGCCAAGAAACCACACTTCCATCTTTTATACTTTCTGAGATAGACACCAAATAAATTTGTATGGCAGCCATCTTAAATCCGCCATTTTGAATTTTTTTTTTGCTCATTGTCTATTGGATAAAGTTTCGAATGACATTTGGTCGAGCACCCCGCACCTATCTTCAATACCTTGGCCGTGCTCTTAACCCGTCTCCGAAATTCTCAATCAGCAGGTGTCTCCATATTTTTCTTCAAGTTAAATTTTCTGACTTCTATAAGAAACCATCAGTGAAAAAAAAATTTTTCATACAAAATTTTACAGGAGGAAGATTTTGGGGAAAATCTCGAAAACTTCCCCAAATGTGGCAACACTGTTTAGATACCTCGATACTGCCGGTCGAAATACACAATCGATCCATACATTTCAACTTTCCCAAATGTTGCCAACTGCCTCAAAATCGTGATCGAAATTTTCAAAAACACAAAAAGAATACAAAATGGCCGCCACCTCGTTTCACATAAACATTTTACTTAGTTTCATAATTTTCCCGTAAACTACAGGATATACCGCTCCTGATGACGTTTCAATTTTTCATCTCGCTCGCACCCAGCCGAAATGATTGCTCCTGAAAAGAGACCACGTCGAAAATCACTTTTTCTTTGATAAATTCCAATGTTGCCAGACCTCGGCGACGAAAATACCCAAATGTCATTCGTACAAGTGGGACACGTGGTTGCTCGTACTCGAACTTTGCAAAAAATACGTATTTCGATTTTTTTATTTTTGGGGTAAATCTTGAAAACTTCCCGAGAAATGGGGTATTTTTTTTCCCCAATCCATACGTCGAGTCAGTACACACAATCGCCCCCTAGAAGTCGAAACGATCCGACGTTGCCAACTGTGAGAAATTTGAATTTTAAAATTGCGTTTTTTCGTACCTCAAACCGAACGGCAGCCACGACAGCCGCCATCTTGAATTTTTGAAAACTACTCCCATTCTGTCAAAATACAGGATAATTGTAGGCGAAAAAAGGAAAAAATATTATGCTCGACCACGCCGTTTCGGATCTGTGGCGCCGCGGTTCGGGGTCGAAAAATCAAAAATTTCAAAACACTACAGCTCGGCCGCCATCTTGTTTTTCCAACTTTTTCCACTTTTTCTATAGATCGTTTACTAATTTCTTCAATAGTTGCAAGTTTTAACGAAATCGGTTGGAAAACAAAAGAGTTGCGAGAATCACGTCGGCCGCCATCTTGTTTTTCGAAATGTCAATAGTTTTTCCTTTCCCTCATCCCGCACCCGAACACATCTCCCGTACATCATTGTATCGTTTTCTGTCTCTTTCTAGGAGAAACAATTCTGTCAATGAGTGAGTGAGTGAGTGAGTGGTAATTGAGCTATATATAGTATAATGCGAAAGTTTGGATGGATGTATGGTTGTATGGATGTCTGGAAGGATGTTTGTTACTCAATCACGCCCGAACGGCTGAATAGATCTGGATGAAATTTGGCATAGAGATATATTATTCCGGAAAACTGAAGAGTTCCCGCGGGAACCAAACTATCTCAATCCACGCGGACGTACTCGTGGGCATCAGCTAATGGAACATAAATAGTCAGCAGTCGCTCAAAGTGCTGATGCCAGTGGGTGCTGACTCATACACTCATTGAGGGTTCAATACTAAATCATATTACAGAACTCTTTCCGATTTTTGTCGCCAGCTCTCGAACTATAAGAATTTGTCCTTTATCAACATCGATCGCTTACGAAACGGTTATAGATGAGTTATTGCCAATAAAAATTAATGACGGGCTATAAAAGTAGTAGGTAAGTACTTACCAATGTTAAGATATTAGACAGCAACAACAAATCAGCAACTTTTTCTAAACGCGCTTATTAGGGGATTCTGTATGAATTGCTGTGACGTCATCAAAAATCAACACACTTCGATTCTGTCCGATAGTTTAGAATGGTTATCAAACATAAAATTATCAAAGGACGTGGATATTACAGCTTTGGCAAGGTCCTCTATTTAATAATCACTAAGTAAATCAATACTTTTTCATTACGAACTTCCGCGTTGGAACTGGAAGGTCCTTGCTGCGACGCGACGCTTTGTCCTGTCAGGACCCAAGTGTGCTTTCGCCCTAAGCTGACCCAGTCAGGTTATATAATTATTATTTTAATAATACAATCCTTACTATATACTATCAATCAAATATTATAAATGCGAAAGTTTGGATGGATGGATGTATGGATATATGGATGGATGTTTGTTACTCACACGGCACACCCGAACGCCCGAACGGCTGAACGGATCTGGATGAAATTTGGCACAGAGATAGATTATAGTCAGGAATAACACATAGGCTACTTTTTATTCCGGAAAACTAAGGAGTTCCCGTGGGAGCCAAAAAACCTCAATCCACGCGGATAAATTCGCGGGCATCAGCTAGTCAACTATAAAAGGTTATTTTAGTAGGTACCTATTTATCAATAAAACTCGTCTATAAAATAGGAGCTTAACTGTTCTTCCAGACGAGTAGGTCTTCAGATTAACATAGACAAAACAAAAATCATGTTTAACAAGCACGTTATGTCAAGACCTATCAACGTCGGCAATGTCAGCATCGAAGTTGTTCAGGAATACAACTACCTTGGCCAGATTATACAACTCGGTAGGAACAACGGTAGGCTGACAGAAGAATTCAGTTGGGCTGGGCAGCACTTTCTAAGCTTCGTCAAGTCTTCGATTAGTCGAAACCGCAAAGCCTGAAGACTAAATTCTTCAACGAGTAGTGACGTATGGAGCTGAAGCGTGGACACTGACGGTAGGCCTCGTCCACAAATTAAAAGTCGCTCAGCGTGCTATGGAGGCGTTGGGAATCTCACTCAGGGATAAAATCCGGAAGGAGGAAATGCGTAGAAGAACTAAAGTGACCGTCATAGCTCTGCAGGTTAGCAAGCTGAAGTGGCAGTGGGCAGGTCATATCTGTCGCAGAACCGATTGCCGTTGGGGCAGACGTGTTCAGGACCAGGAGTGGAGACCGCGTACCTACCGGTAAGCGCAGTGTAGGACGACCTCCAGTTCGCTGGTCCGACGACCTAAAGAAGGTTGCAGGAAGCGGGTGGACGAGGAAGGCGGAGGACCGTGTTTGGTGGCGCGCTCTAGAAAAGACCTATGTCCAGCAGTGGATGCATACAGGCTGATGGATGGATGGATAATAATATTTTTTATTATAAAGCATATATTGGCTTATTAGCCTTAAAAGTTAAAATGCAGGATAAGGAGATAACATACTACTTACTTATTGATCTCTATTTCCAACAAAAAAGTTTCTCGTCTCGTTTAGAAGGTCCGATTTCCCGGGAATTTTTGCTTTGAGAAGTCTCTATCAGAAACCCAGCACTTGGCTATCACCATTCACCAATGACCGCTTGAACTTACAGCTAAACTTTAATGTAAATCATGCAATTTATGTGAATCAAGATGAATATACCATTCCTATAACTTGAAGTAGGTACGTAGCTAGGACTTATTTACGTTGTCATGAGACAAATTAGGATTTAGGTCGTTAGGTATGTCTAAATTAAGAAAATGACTGCTCAGTTCTCACATAGGTACTTAATATAATCTGATATTTGATTTCGGTAATAGTTGCGAAACAAATTCATGAAAATGTTCTTATTTTGGAGGAGTTATCCAAGGAACTCGGTCACCTTGTGCTTTATTGCCATGATAAATTGTTTTGCCTATTTGTTTTCTGTATTCTTTTTTTGTAGGTACCCAAATTACCTAGTAGCTAAAGAGAAAGTTGTTAGGTACCTAAATAAAGTTCTCTCTAGATTTGGCGTGACTATCGAGACATTCAGTTATCCGTCTTTATCATTCGCTCTTAGAGATTCCTATTATAATTAAATGATCCACGCCGTAATTAAATGTCATAGTTACACGTGATTATTAGTGTCAAATTTGACAGTTGTTGTATCAGTCATGGATATGACAGTTATTGACAGTACAGTATCTTTTCTAATATCTCAAAAACTTATTTTACCCGGTGACAGCGTCGCTAGTTTAAATATGAAAAATAAATACAAAAAATAAACAGGCATAATCCAATTTTGGGCAATGGACCAGATTAAAGTTTGTGGTACTTTTAAACATGTAGTTATTGATGGTTATTGATGTGAAACTTGACAGTTTTAAATATGTGGTTGTATTGTATAGTACTGCCTCGTTGGTCTAGTGGTTAGCATAGTCGACTGCGGATCACGAGGTCCTGGGTTCGATTCCCGGTCGGGCATAAAAGTTAGGTATTGGGTTTTTCAATTAAGAAATTCTCAGTGCCAGCCCGGAGTTGGAAGTTGGCGGTGTTTCACCCCCGTGCCTCGGAGAGCACGTTAAGCCGTCGGTCCCGGTTGTTATCAGTAACATGATAATAATCGTTAAAGCCCGCCAACCCGCATTGGAGCAGCGTGGTGGGTCTAAGCTCTAATTCCCGCTCTCCTATGAGAGTGGAGGCCTGTGTCCAGCAGTGGGACGTTAATAGGCTGTAGTGATGATGATGATGATGATTGTACAGTACAGTAGTGAGCTGGTGATGAATTGAAATCATGATGATGATAAACAAGAAAGGGACGGAAACGTAGTGATTCGCCGTCCTTTAACAATTTTGGAGGATACGTAATTACGTTTACAAATAACGTTAAATTGAAAAGTTTCACTAAGGCCTCGGCAGACAGATCACGTCGAATAAGCAGCCGTATAAATAAATAATAATTCAAAGCATTGAATAGCTTGTGAATCCACACATGAACTCGTCATACTCAAACTGCGACGTAAAAACAAACATATGTCATTGCTAACTCATGCTTTGATGGCCCTAATTATCACAACCAGGGATGTGGTTTTTCAATTGATAATGAATTTGTAATGTTGAGAAAGTTAGGAAATTTTTGACAGATAATTTTTCCGCGGTGATCTTTTAAATAAGTTTGTAATATCTTTCGTTTAATAGAGACTTTAGGTAATAACTTATTAGTTGAAACTTCATAGTTCAAAACTTTACAATTTATTAAGGATAACCATCAGACTCTACCATACGTAATGAAACTATTAAGAATAATTATCAATTAACATCCGTAATAGTTACATGCGCGGTACATCGTTTGGTAGGAATAAGACAAAATATATAGGTGTTATATTAATATAATAATTTGGTAGGAAAAATAATAATTATTTCCATTAAATAAATATGAAATATCATCACATTTTACTGTTAGGCCTTCAGGTTTCCTATCACATAAGCAATTATCCAAAATAGAATTTCTTGTTGTCTCTCATTATAACATGTACTATGGAAAATAAGGCTTCCCATCTCGAAGTAAACAGAATCGATTAAGCAATATTATACCCATGAATTTCACTGACAGTAAGAGACTAAGAGTCATATCAGACTGGTATTATGACTATAAGAATCTTAGTAAGCCAAAATTTTGCGAACGTTTTCGACGAAGACGGTTTGTTTTGTGGACGAAACAGACGCCACCATTGCTGCTCTCTTATAGAATCAGTATATATTTATTATTATAATATACCTATTTATAGTAATCTAATTTTTGTAAAACAGCACATTCAGAATTACAAAAGAATATGCGATCTGCATGACAGGCCAACTAGAAACCGCCATAGGCTCGTGACTCCATCGCACCGCCTCAAGAAAATCCGAAGGTCGTTCGTGGAAATGAGCATACTATTCTTTAAAAAAATTCCTCAACCTATTATAAAATTGTCTTTACACAAGTTTAAGATAACCATTACAAAAATTGCTCCTGAAAAAAGCTTATTATACTGTAGAAGATTATATTAATGATACTGGATTTGACTCACTCCAGCAATGTTCAGGACTGTGGTTACTTAATATGTATCTTTAGATTATTGCAATTATTGTAAACATACCATATAATTTTTCAAAAGAACAACCACCGAGTTGGTTCTTCTCGGTAGGAACGGCATTCCGAACAAACATATTTTGAATTTTGAATTTTCAATCAAGTTCAGAATCTGAATAGGCTCCCTGTGACTCATTTGATGTTGTCTGACCACCTAGTGGAGAGGTCTGCCAAGGCTGCATTCTCCGGTCCGAGATAACATTCCCACACCTTGGGATCCCAACGTCAATTGGATCTTCAAATTTTATAACCCGTTGAGCTTGGCTACTCTTTGTCGGATGTCCTTATCTATGATTTGATCTTGTAGAGTTACTTTGAGCACAGCTCTCGCCCGCTGACGCTGACTTCTATTTTTCTCGTGTCGATTGCTTTGTTTGGTTCCCTCGATTGTTTCATTCACGTTGCTAGCCATATCATATCTATTAGAAGCCATGCGGAAAGCATTTCAAAATAGTATGTCAACCGCTTCTTTTATCTGGTCAGACAAGCAATTCGGACTTCGTAAGTGGTTTCTCTTCCCTCCGATCTTGCTACTTGCTATTTTGTTCATGTTTCTCGAGTTTTCCTAGCAATTTGTCCGAAACGCAAATTTAAGACCGAGCCGTTAGCGAGCTGGAATCACGCCCGCAACTTGCCAGTCTGACAACGCCTTAAAACACAAACGTTGTTCAATCTTATATTTTATTTAAAGTTTTCACATTGGCTCCACCGACCGTGTAAATACCATTGTGCGATAACTAATGTACAGGACCATTTTCCTAACGGCTTTTGTAATTCAATACGAGCACAACAACACCATTGTTAAGGTCAATAAGAGGTTCCTTTTAGCTTTAGGTGTTTATTGAACAAGACCTAACTGCCGCGGTGGTCTTATAAGAGGGAGAACCCGGTTCCGAATTAAAAATTTATAATATCTCAATAATCGTCTCTGGTCTGCTCTGGTCTGGTAGGACCTGGGAGGTTTCGGCCATGGATAGTTATTGCCAGTTCTGATGTTCGGTTTCGGCATGATTCCGTTACTTAAATATCTAGTAGGGGTTTGGTTTTAATACAAACACTTGTACTATTACTGTTTTACAGCTTCTAAGTAAGCATGCTTCCATCTTAGACTATATTATCACTTACTATTATGTCACTCATCACTCAAGGAATAACTTCATCAAATAAAACAGCAAGAAAAGCCTAGTTAGTTTAGTTTAAACTATACTTTAGCGAATCAAAACTATTTCTGACCCTTCGCTGCCCGTTTGGAATTTTGAGGTTTCTGATAAAAGTTTATCCGTGTCCGTGGCAGCCTATCATGGATCTTACCTACCACTGGTAAATCCACTTGACGATTACCCACCTATAACTTAGTTAACGATTATCTACCCAGCAATAGTAGATAGGTAGTCCTACTCGACGATTGAAAAGCACGTCTTGTAAAAGATTACTTTAATTCCCATTTTGATATTTACAATTCTATTTATGACGTAGACGTAAATAGAGAATCAGACGTCACAGCAGGAATTTACTAGCTCTTGATAAAATTAACTTGTTGGAATCCAACTAGATTATTCATTCATCTCTATGATATTCAAATTGTAACAGATTACTACAAACGCAAACTTGACAGTTAAATTAATAAAAGAGCTGAAATTTAATTTGCTTTAACCTGCCACAATAGGTAAATCTATGTGGTACAGTGTGTATCTTGCGATATTCACTACACCACACAAATCTTGCAAATTACTCTCAACGCAAGTTTCACTCCGACACCGCAGCATCTTCAGGAGATATTGACTCGTGCATTGTAGAGTCAACATCTCCTGAAGATCGTGTCGGAGTAAAACGTGCGTTGAGCATATTTTGCAAAATTCGTGTGGTGTGGTGAATATTGCAAGATACACACTGTGCCACATAGATTTTCCTATTGTGGCGGAAAGTAACGCCTGCTTTTATCCAATATTTGAAAGTTATTATATCAAGAACAAAGACATAGAATATCAGCTGTCAAGTTTTATGTCGTACATATCATGCTTTGTTACTATGTTAGTTTTGACTCCTTACTACTTGTTAGAATCAAACTAGATCTTTAATGTCTAACATTTTTGAATTAGTTATAGCAGAAAAACAGATTATCTACAAACTACTGTTCGTAACGCCAAACTTGACAGTTATTGTATTTAAGTATTATTCATACAATAATTGTCAAATTAAACGTATTTTTCGTAGTTCGTACAATCGTTGACAATTTTGACGTAACAGTGATTTCTTATGTCAACAATCATGGCTTATGGTTTGCTGAAGTGCGATTGCGTAACTTCTGCATCAATCATTGTTACAGTATCAATTGTTGTGATTGGCTGAATTTATGGTATTCTTACTGCGTCAATGGATTTTGTCCAATAGTGGAAGAGTGTTAACCAATCAGAGGTGATTGCGATCGTTACACTGTAGCTGTCATTTTTAACCAGTCGTCCTGGGAATGACGTAGTTCTGTCACTTTGACATCTTCGTCTTAAAAATAGTAAGTTAAAGTAGGTAACTTAACTATGAAGTTCTCAGTAAGAACTAATTACTAGCCTGAAGTTAGAAAGTTGGCGATGTTCCACCCTGGCCACAGATAGCACGTCAAGCCGTAATTGGTCCTGCACCTAATCTCTCGCCGGCCATGCCGGATTGCCGTCCGATCGGATACTTGCGTGAGCGTGCTCATATTGTGTTTGCGCGTACACTTCAAGTACACTAGATTATATCTCCCGCGCAGATGGCTAGTCTCTGTGGAGACTGGCCACCGTGGCCGAAATCCCATCGAAAGACATTATAACTCCGAAAGCTTCAGATAAACAAGCAAGCTATATTTATACCTGTAGTAGAGTCAGCGTAGTATTTCAAACGAGTCTAAAAACAAGCCATCGTATCCGTCCAATAGGTACATCACAAGGACACACAATTTATATTCATGTTATAATTACGTTTCATTTTAATTTAGTAACTTCACGAATCACGATAGGCTTGTACTCATTGATTGTGATTTATGACATGAAATTTAACAGTTATTGTGTGAAGGACTGTCAAATTTGACGTCACAATGCATTACGCGCGATTTGAATGCCACATTCAGGGTCGGGGGCCCCGATAAACAAGTAAATTATATACACCTACCTATAGTATTTTATTAATACTAGAGTCAATGTAGTATTCCAAACGAGTCTAAAAGCAAGCGATCGTATCCGTCCGATACATTACAAGGACACAATTCATGTTTTGATTGCGTTTTATTTTAATTTACACCGAGAGACTTGTACTCATTGATTATGTATAGTTTTTTTGCCTTTGTTTTATTTCTGTGCTATGTAATAACTACTTCTCATTCTGAATGAATTAGTTTTTTTTTTCGCTTGATAGGAAGAAGGTATTTTATAGATGCATCGTCAAAAAAAAGGAAAGTGAAAATTAGTAACACGGTGAAAATTGTAGAGTAGGGTAGAGGCTCTTCAATGACTATTTATCGATATTCGATAACTGCGATCAATTGTATCGGCTGCATCTCGATCTGTGTCGAAACTTACCCACTTGGCGGGTCATAATTACGTATAGAGGCTTCGTAGGTTAGGCCGGTGTTTGACCTGGAGAGGCAAACAAGCGGCGCGCATGCGTCCGCTGCCGTAAACACTGCCCGCTCCACGGCTGACCACGTGGTACGCAACAACATTAAAGCACAGAAACTGACCGTCGACAGCCGCCGCAGTCACACCCAGCACCAAAACTCGCAGAAGTTGATATATGAGCGCCATAAAAACAGAATCATTTGCACATACACGTTTATACGCGGCGGGCTGCGGGTACACGAGCGGCGCAGCCCGCTTCCTCCGGCGCACTGACGCGGCCGCGATGCGGCGCTCCGTATAGGCACGGTCAGGCCACATCGATACAACGACAAGTTTCACTTACCGGTCCGAACTTCCATACAAAACTCCAAGAGCGCTTTGTGATGTTAATGGGGCTTAAACATAACACATGGCAGCTATAACTGTTAACTGTTCATCTACCAAACACAACTGTTTAAAGTAAGTATTCAAGTAACTACCTTATTGTTTTTAATAATAACTAATTCTGCCTATAATTCAACAAATTACCTAATTCGAAATATTTGGACATAATATTTTGCTTTACATTACGAAGTTTGTTTCGTTATTTCCTTAATAAAAATAAAATATGACTTTTGCTTATTGATTCATAAGTTATATTATAATTATCGTTACCTTCTTTGATCATTTACGGTTAGGTACATTTTTTTATAAATATCCTTAACATACTCTACAAATTTAATTTATACTACACTCCAAAATTACGTATTAAGTATCAAATACGATTCAATGTCATCATCGATATGCTTACATTACCATCGTGGTCCATCACTATTGTACTCGGCGTGATGTCCGCACGCCCAGCGTGGCCTCCCCGCCCGCGACCCTCACTATCCTTGTCCATTCAACACATTTTCTGTCATATAAGCAAATCGATAATCGCATAATACTTCCGCTTCCATTCCAAGCACACGCGCTTCACCCAAACTATGTCACAGGACCTTTCACAGCACATAACTCGAATAACATCCACTGTTGTGCTAGCAAAACCAAGGTTATGAGAGTCCTCCAAAACGACAATGACTATTAGGGCTATACAAGTGGTGATTAAACAAATTCCTCAAAAGTTTGTTTTATATTTTTATATTTGTTAAGATATTGACAATTATATTTTCAAATGTAATATGCACTACATAATATAATATATGTAATTAGTAAATTTCTCATTTTTAAAGATTTATCGTGCCTTTCGAACTAACCCCGGCAAAATTTTAAGGGGTAAGATAGTAATATAAATCATTCCGTCTTACCCCGCTAACAAAATACATAGAAAAAGTCACCGGTTCTCAAATTGTAGAAAAAGATCAATATTCAAATCATCTTAAAATTGGGTTGAAACACCTGTAATTTAATATTTTTTTGTATAATATAACTAGTAAAAATACTAATATCAGCCAATACTCAAATATAAATAAAATAAACAAGTTTATTATTTGCAGAATTTTCGTTATATATAAAATTATAAGACGTGAGGCTAAGTACGGTGGAACCAATAGTTTTTTTGTTTCAGGAAGAAAATGACTTGTAACTACATATTGCAGAAAATCCTTACGGGCAACTTATTATATCTACTGCTACTGCCATACGGAGAGTGGAGAACACAGAAATTACAATGTACGCAGCTTAGGACTATAAGATAATATAAAGCTAGTTCGACTGATTTTTGACTGTTACCTGAGATTTATGCTTCGAGGCTTTGAAGTGTTTTGTTAAATGGTTAATTTTGTATTATTTTTGTATTTTTAAAAATATACTATAAATTTTACGTTTTTATTTTTATGTATCTACTTACTTGAAAAAGTGAGCCTGTATTTTTTAAATTTCATATCAAAATATTTGAGAACATCAGGCTGTCTGCCCTTTTACGGGGTAAGATTGATATATATTTTGATGGATTATTGTATTTTGCGTATTATACAAAGCGATTTTTGAATTTCAGTTACTTTCAAGCTATTTAGTTCGTAGGAGCCGGTAGTTTATTTATCATCACGAATGCTAATGGTCATTTAAAATACGATTCTAGTAACTATATCAATCTTACCCCGATGTGGTTCAATCTTTCCCCTGTTTTTTTTCTGAAGTGCAAACTTTGAACCAGTTGTTCAGTTTCAACCGTTCAGTTCAGTTTCAGTTTGAACCATTGTTTGATTTTAAAAAAGGTTTTTTTTAAATCAAACAATGGTTCAAACTGATTTCTGACAGCTTTAGTATAATACTATACTTAGTATAATATTTGTACTATACTTTTTCACTCAAAACAAAATTATTAGCTTCTCTATAATTTACAACAGTTTCAAGTCAACAAACACTATTTATCTCACCAAAAAACCATTTTGACTTACCCCCACTCACCTTAAACTACTTATATGTTAAAAATTACAACTTGAATCGTGTAGGTTAATAATTAATCTACGGTAATTTCAAACAATAACGGCTTGATAGTGTCAAATTGTTGCCTGAAAAGTTATTAAAAAGTCCCTTGATCATTTATGTAGAGTCCCTGTCATGAATTAAGTCTTAATTTATTGTATTTAATAGTAGATTGTTCAACTAGGAAGAAAAGAATAAGAAAATGTTGTGAGAGTGAAAACTCTACTTTTCCCTTCGATTGCGATAAGTAAGATCACGATTTTAATTATTTCTTTGCCTTCCGGTTACACTTCCATACCAGGAGTAGGTCTTTAATTACACTGATGGCATTTTAACAATTGAATAGTCGCGTTCATTTTACCTTGTATAAATCGATATATATGTAGGTACTAGATGAGCCCTTTCATAGAAAAGGGTCGGGCATCCGACTTTGAGAGCGCGTTCCTAACCTGTCTTTGTCCCTATCGTAGCGTAGTCATGGTCGCTCGTCGTGTAGATAATTTGGTTAACATCTAAAGTCTTTTACAATTTTTAATTTAAGGTACCTAAGTGTTTCATTTCACAATTATAAATTTCCAAAAAAACGTTATTTAATATTCCTATTTATTATTTTTATCCATTAAGCAATCATTTAATTTCCGCGGCAAACTGTATGATATATTTTTTTTACTAACTGGCCTTACGGCTTCTATGGCTATGACCTATATTATCTATGACCGAGTCAAACGATTTCAAGCTTTCATTCAAGATGTTGCAAGCAAGTCCCCGCTTTTCGGACTAGATGGCGTTGATGGCGTTGCTAAAAATACGCCCACATTCTTTGTTCGACAGGGCCTGTCTATGTAAATTGAGGTCGTTGCTTGTATATGAAATACGTAATCCATACGTAATATTATAAATGCGAAAGTGTGTCTGTCTGTCTGTCTATCTGTCTGCTACAATTTCACGGCCCATCTGTTCAACCGATTTTGATGAAATTTAGTACAGGGATAGGTTGTATCCCGGGCATGGACATAGGCCACTTTTTATCCCGGAAAATTTAAGAGTTCCCGCGAGAATCAAAATACCTTATCTAATCCACGCGGACGAGGTCGCGGGAATCATCTAGTACCTACAAGGTAAAGCGAACGCATTCCATTTCTATGCATAACATTATGCATCGAAATGGATTAATTAAAGTAAATGGATAAGTAAATCCATTACTTACTAACAAAAAAATATTTTATAGAATTTCCTAGACGCCTCCGTTGAACGGCTGGTATGAAAGAACGTACTTATTAAATAACTAGATGATGCCCGCGACTTCGTCCGCGTGGATTGATGTTTTTTGATTCCCGCGGGAACTTCAATTTTCCGGAATAAAAAGTAGCATATGACCTTCCCCGGGATACAACCTATCCCTGTACCAAATTTCAACAAAATCGGTTGAACAGATACATTTTTTTAATTCCCGCGGGAACTCTTCAATTTTTCGGGATAAAAAGTAGCCTATGTCCTTCCCCGGGTTGTAACCTATCTCTGTACCAAATTTCATCAAAATCGGTTGAGTAGTTGGGCCGTGAAAGCGTAGCAGACAGACAGACAGACAGACAGACAGACGGACAGACAGACAGACACACTTTCGCATTTATAATATTAGTATGGATACTTATTATATATTTTTAGGCTGTTGATAGTAACCATAGACTATTGTTCAATATGGGAATGAATAATCGAGCACCTACCTTGAGCACCACCGTGTGAGTTCCAACTCCCAACCCGGCCGGGTGGATAGAAAGCAAGAAAAAATAACAAAAAAAACAATATAGGTACCTACTTACTTACCTCATACTTACCCAACTAACTCTGTAGCATAGTTCTCTTTTATCTTGTTCTCTGCAAGTCTTGTCTACGACGCACTGCAATTATGTGTAGCAGCACCAATTTTGCATGTAGAACAGAAAGGCCAAAAAAAAATGCCATTCAGAGTACCGACCTAGAACAGTCTCCGATCGCTATAATCTCCCAATATTTTACACAATTAGAAAGGGTCACTGGTCCAGTGTGTCACCATCACAATCACAGACTACTTTGACCACAATAGCATCAGGCAGAGTACGGAGACACCAGATAGGGATTAGAAAAGATTAATTACACTGAAACGTGTGTATTGATCGACCATTGATGAACATCGTAATGTGCCGCCATAATAAGTAGTACCTAATCTCGCCGCTTCAGGTGCAGCGGTTCGCTGAACCAACCGATGGGATACATTGGCCACCCTTTTCTCGGCCGCAAGAGGGCACTCGAAGATCAAACTCTTTGAATGAAATAAAACAATGCATTATGTTACTAGAAAAGAATAACTCCATATCGTGTTGATCCTTGAATACCCTGTTCCGGTACGGAACAACTATAAATTTTGATTACCGATAACAACGACTAGGTACCTAGTTAAATCCAATGTCGAAACAACTGCGGCCGTGGCTTGTCACCACCCTACCGGCAAGCACGTGCGATTTAGCGTTCCGGTACGATGTCGTGTAGAAACCAATTAGGGGTATGGGTTAATTTTAACTGCCATACCCCTAACAGGTTAGCCCGCTACCATCTTAGACTGCATCATCACTTACCATCAGGTGAGATCGCAGTCAAGGGACTTGTTGTCAGTTGTGGGTAAAAAAACTGCTTAAAATAAAAGCCTTGAGTAAGACTTGCAACAGTGGTGTGCAAAATATGTTATGAGTTCAACCATAGCGCAGTAAGGGTAGGTCAGTGTATGCTGCCAGTGATATACGAGTACGTAGTTTCTAATATTAAACACTAACATTATGAACCGATCAAGCTGAGTATTCAATCTACTGAACTAAAATATTATGTTGTAGTTGTAAGTTCAACCGCAACGGGGTAAGGGTAGATCAGTATTTAAGATTCCAGTACAATGACGTAAGTAGTTGTTATCAGTTGAAACAAGTGTATAATACAGTGTTTTCACTTTCTAGTATACTTAGGTCAACTGGAGTACCTACTTAATAAAATAATATACTTTTCGTACCACTTGCTCAAAAAAGTGACATTCTATGCCACAAAAAGCGAACATAACAATAGTCATTTTTAATCTGTCAAAAACAGGGAAAGAAAATTGTACTGAATTTCATTCAGCCTCTAGGGGGAGAATGTGATTTAAATTTGGAATACTTACCGAAATTTATACTGAACTACATCTGAGTTTACACCAGTGAATTTGTATATAAAGCATTAAACATCTTTTTGAAAAAGGAATACGCATTTATTATGCAGTTATGATTAATAAATAAAATTACGAAAACCGACGAGGCCGTATGAGCTTGATGCCTTTGCTTTTCCGACAAAAAAATATTAGTCTAGGAATTTGCCGCGTTTTTGTTTTCTTCAAATACATAAACGTTAAGTTTATTTTAATTTATTTATATAAATAAGTTATTTTTTAATAAATGCTTATCTCATATTATTATTGTGTTAATTTTTTCGCAAATGGTACGAAAAGTAGAGTATTTTCCTCGGTGATAAAGCTGTCTTAGTCTTGGGTGAACTTAAATCCCTCGCTACACTCAGGACTCGTTTTAAATCCCTCGCTTCGCTCGTGATTTAAGTTTTTAACACCCTCGGTACGCTCGGGAGTAAACCTCGAGTCCTTCGTTACGCTCGCGATTTAAATCGTCACCCGCGACAGAAGACACTGCTTTATCCCCTTGGTTAATAATCTACTATAATGTTCTCCCGCCCGAATTTCGGCCACGGCGGCCAATCTACATAGAGATTAGCCATCTGCGCGGGAGATACTCGTATTATAGTGCACAAGTATTGCGCAAACACTTGCGCAGTATCTGTTCCTTTACTCCCATAGCTCCATGGGACTGAAAATCCAACACGACCGGAGAGAGATCAGGCGCGGGACCGACGGCTTTTACGTGCTCTCTGAGGCACGGGGGTTAAACACCCCTAAATTCCTAACTCCGGGCTAAATGAAAATGTCTTGTCAGATAAACCCGATACTTAATTATGGCCCGACCCGAGACCCGAACCCAGGACCTCATCAGCCGCAGTCGAACATGCTAATCACTAGAGAGAACGAGGCGGTAACTACTTACGTACCTAAGTATTGAGTAAATGTTGCAGTTGCGAATTCAAACGCAGTACAATAAGGAAACCTAGGTCAGTATAAGATGCTAGCGCAATGGCGTAAGTTATAGTTGCTCATATTTAAAAAAACAATATTAATATCATACCTAATATTTACAAGCACTAGTGAAACTCCTCTTTTCTTGAGCTGCAAATGTCGCAGCTGCGAAGTCAACAGCAACGCAGTAAGGGTAGGTCAGTTTAAGATGCTATTGCAGTGACGTACCTACTTAGTTCCTAATTTTAACACTATGAACTAAAGCAAGCGTACTGCGTAGTGTTCTAAAACTAATCTTTCTAGTGTAAACTGATTACAAATTCCCATATTGACCCTATGGGAATCGAACCGGGAACATCCCACGTTTAGCAACAGCGCTCAACACTGCGACAGGGAGGGAGGAAAATTTGTTAGGGATTTCAGCCAGTGGGCGCAAGCCCTAAGGGCTTGCGCCCACTGGCAGAAATCCCTAACAAATTTTCCAAGGAACTAAATTAACCCTGTAGGTACTAGATATCGAGCGGCAGGTATTTATTTGGACGAAAAGCTAAAACTCTAACTTTATTAATTCTTAAAGGACATAGAAACAGGACGTGTCTATGACACGTTTTGATTTGACTCTACCTCCGGTTCAGAAAGAGCGGAATTTACCTACTACAGCCTACAGGCAAACAGTCTACTTTACTTTACCACTAAGTCTAGGCAGATACCTAAGTAGGTATAGTGGTACCTAGGTCAGTTTATACAGCATGCATAGACGCGTCGCTTAAATAATTATCAACTGCTTTGAAATAATAGATCAAGCATTCCGCCCAGTTCGCATACCGGACTGAAATTAATAAATAACACCCCTACGCTCCGCTTTGCCTTAGGCACCTAGGTATATGTATAACGCCCAAAGTGATAACGAGGGTTTGTATGCTACTGCGTGGGTACGGCAACAACGGTAGAATACCCTATTAGGTAAATACCTAACTATACTAATAGTCAACACCTGTTTTGAGATATTTTTTTAGGAATGCGCTTTCCAACATGGATATTGTCATCATTGCTTAGCAGTTTGCAGGTTGCATGTTTTTTTTGCAATATTTGTTAGGTACCTACCTCCCCTACACGTATAATAATGGGTGATTCTTTTTCTCGCCTCTCCCATGGTATGTCGGTCGTTCAAAAATATTGCGGGTATGGGAAAACCATTCTTAGATTCAGGGACCCGTTTGCGAAATAGTACACCCGGGCAGTTGCCCATGCTTGTTACCCCATAATGCCGCCACTGTTTGTGGGACTATACTAGAAACTCCTTTATTTTCCGCGATAAAAAGTAGCCTGTCCTTCTCCGGGATGCAACCTACCTCTGTACCAAATTTCATCAAAATCGGTTGAAAAGATGGACAGAGAAAGTGTAGCAGACAGACAGCCACTTTCGCATTTATAATATTAGTATGGATGTAGAACTTTCTTGCTCAGACGAAAAATAGTCGGGTGCGACTTCGTGGATTGAACTTTTTTTACTTAAATCGTTGAACTTAACGTTCACACATGAACATGAACCCTTGTACATATTGAACTTGATAACTGTATAGTTTTGCTTGTTATAAATTATGTTGTTAAACAACTACCGATTAAGATGAAATATGGCGATTAGATCTTAATATAATTATTATTAACTGAAGAACAAGGTGCAAAACAAAAACACGAAAATGTTGAAATGAACTTTATTCACTAACATAATAAATCAACACACAGGTTCATTACACCGAATTACATAAACTAGTAAAGAAAACACGAATCAATTTAATTATAAACAGCCGTACTAATTACCTTAGTTAGCGGTTGGTCAGCTACACAATTTGGGTATTTAACCACTAGTCAAATGTAGGTACTTTTTTTCAAACGTACATACGCGCACTCAGGATTTTGTATGAAATACGTCATCAAAGTTCGACGCACTTTCTACTTTAAGCGATAGTTTTAATGGTTATTCAATAAAAAAGCTAACAGGGGACCTGGATATGAGGTACTTATTTTGAAAGATCCTCTATTTACTTAATTAATAATTAATACTAAAAAATATATTCGACTAGTTGACAGTTGTCAAATACCCAATGGAGAAGTTTACCATTTTTTTTTTATTTATTATGAAAATTAAGACAAAATAAAACAAAAATATGAAAGAATCATTAAAATATCTCAACAAATGAAAAAGTTATGGAACTTTAAAGTTGCGCTTGCAAGACGGGAGACGTGACGTCATAACTCCCTATCGACCGACTTTATAAAGCCAAATAAATGAAATAAATGGACTTAATTGAATTAAAAGCACTTAATTTGTGTGTGAAGATAATTTTGAAGTATTAAATCTCGGCTAGGTATTAAAACTCACTCACAAAATTTCTCAGTCCAGTAAGATACATCAATAAATAATTAAACTTTTAAATCGTCATTTCTCAGTCATTTATTGATGGATTTAAAAAAAAAATAACACTGATTTATTAGTTTTAATCTATATTTTACTTCCGTTGTGTTAAATATGATATTCACAACATCATGAAACTTCTCCATTGTCTCCTTTTCTTTAACAAAGCCTTGCTCGCCCTTCAATAAATACACCAGCAGGCCGAGTGGGAGTTCTTACGTATTCGATCGCGACAACGTTAACGACATGTAATTGATCGAACACCAGCTGTCAAGCGCTTGGCAGTTCCATACAAATCGTATATGTCACCGTAAGATTGCAAAAACCGTCAGATTGTAATCCAACTAGCGATATTGTAGGAAATAAAGAATTATTTATTATTAATTATTTATTCTTTATTTCCTACTTACTAGGAAATAAAGAAGTTCAAACCACCGCTTATTAGTACGACCAAAAAGTGAACATAAGCACAAAATAGAAGAGTAACAGAAGGGTACTGAGGCTTCGGGAATGGCTAGTTTTTTTTCCAGGTTTTCTGGAGACTGCAATC
Organism: Erebia epiphron; assembly: GCA_963932025.1. Lineage (NCBI taxonomy): Eukaryota > Metazoa > Arthropoda > Insecta > Lepidoptera > Nymphalidae > Erebia > Erebia epiphron. Next base: position 40,855,600 of record OZ009945.1, read on the forward strand.
CTCCGACTGGATCGGAGACCTTTTTTATTTATATTTGATTAATGTATTCTTTTTTTATTATATTAGTATTTTGTTTGTTATAATAACACTAGCTGATGCCCGCGACTTCGTCCGCGTGAAATAAGTTTTTTAAATTCCCACGGGAACTCCCTAAATTTTCGCGTTAGTATAAATATAGCTCACAAATAATGTGGCTATCTTTGGTAACAGAATTTTCAAAATCGGTTCAGTAGATCCAGAGATTACCCCCTACAAATCGACGTGATTTTTGGCATGGAGAAAATTGAGGACCTGTAGAGTGACATAGGCAACTTTTATCTCGGAAAATTAAGAAGTTCCCGTGGGTATCCAAAAAATCTTAAACCACGCGGACGAAGTCGCGGGCATCAGCTAGTACAAATTAAAACATTGGGTCGACAGGACCTTTTGTTACTTCTTCATTTGGTGGTAAATACAAGGAATAGCTATGATACTTAATAGCTAAAAGGTACACAATAATAATAATATAATTCATGATACTCATATTTAATCACTATGAACTTTACGTCAACTTAATTTTTTAAAATTTAATGCTCACCTGGTTATTTTGATATTTATGGCTGAGCTGATGTATTTTTTTAAATTGAAGTACTAACTTAAAACTGCCCATCACCATCACATCCCGCTTTCTACTGGACTCTTTGAATTTTGTGGGACTATACTACGAACTTAATTGACCCGGTGACCGCGTCGCTAGGAGGTAAAATGCTAGTAGGAAAAATAAAATAAAAATAAAAACTAAACAGCCATAAAAAGTTTCAATGTTCCCACACGCAGTGTGGGACAACCTCCAGCCCGCTGGACCGAAGACCTTAAAAAGGTGGCGGGAAGTGGGTGGATGAGGAAAGCGGAGGACCGTGTGTGGTGGCGCGCTCTCCAAGAGGCCTATGTCCAGTAGTGGACGAAAACAGGCTGACGTACCATCGTACCCTTTCGTACCATCCATTCATCAGCCTGTATTGGTCCATTGCTGGGCACAGGCCTCTTGGAGAGCGCACCACCACACACGGTCCTCCGCTTTCTTCATCCACCCACTTCCCGCCACCTTTGGTGGAATAAAAACGGTCTCATAATATAGTTTTGATTATTATTAAATTTTAAAAACTGTTTAAAAAGGAAATTACTAGAAGGTATATTCAATGATATTTTTATGCATCAAACTATTTTGGATTGTGTTTTGAAAACATCTCTTATATTATAATTATCAAAAAGTGGCAGCATAAAAAAACATTATTACAGTTTAGGTGGGCGGGTTTAGTTTATGTGAGCCTTTTTATTCTTGTTAAGTTTAGTTTTTCATATAATAGAACAGAGTTAACACGGATCGTGACAAAATTTACAACTTGTTAAAGTGTAAAGGCGGCCTCTTCCAGCCAGGCAACCTATCTAGGTTCATATTTATGAAAGAAGATAGGTTGCAAGATGACTCGGAAAATGGAAGAGTTGTCACAGGAATTTCAAAAACCTAAATTATGATATGATAAGATAATTCGCGGGTAGTATAGTTGATATATAAATAGATTTATTTGTGTTATATTTTGTACGAATGTACGGAACCCTTCGCGTGCGAGTCCGACTCGCACTTGGCAGGTTAATTCAACGTGGTCGGGAAGATGTAACACCACATTAGGCTCACTAGCCACTACTGCGATGGCAGTGCGTAAATGGGTGCGCAATTTTAAGTTAGAATCCTTGTTGAATGAATGAATAAAAAATCAATGAAATAAAACAGTGAGATGAAGAAAGTTGTATTCAGTGTGATGACGAGGAGCGTCGGTGGCGGTGCGAGCGAGAGCGGCGGGACCGGGTGCCTCTGTTGAAATACACAATTTAATCGTTAGTTCGGATGTTGAGGCACGAGTGGGCTTGTTGCGACAACGCATATTAGTCGATTGCGATTAAGCAACGTTGACTCAAGTCTGTAACTGGATGGGTGACCTAATTTGGAAGTCCGAATATTATAATACATATATATAATACAGATAATATAATATTACTATATATACTATAATATTATAATAATATTATATATATAAATAAAAATGAACGAACGACTGCACCAAATCGGATAATTCTTTTTTTGTGTTCGTTATAGTCAGGACAAGGTTTGTATAAAAGAATTAAGAGTTCCAGCGGGAACCAAAAAACCTAAAATGGATGTTTGTTACTCAATCACGCCAAAACGGCTAAGCGGATTCGGATGAAATTTGGCACAGAGATAGATTATAGTCTGGAACAACACATAGGTTACTTTTTATCCCGGAAAATTAAAGTTCCCGCGGGAACTAAAAAACCTCAATTCACGCGGACGAAGTCGCGGGCATCAGCTAGTAATACATAATATTATATTTGAGTTAATTTGTTAAAATATTGTCAGTTATTGTGTGGGTCAATTCATTTATTTTTTTAATGTGACCTTTTCCTTTCCTCCGTGCCTCGGAGAGCACGTTAAGCCATCGTTACCGGTTATTATCACTAACATCTGATAATAATAATATAAACCTAGGTGATACCTGCTGCGACTGCGTCGGCCGCGCTCCGAGGAGCGGCGTCGGCGAGACTTGTCGTCCCCAGAGCCGGAGGAGCGGCTCGACGATCGATGCTTCCTCTTTGGTTCCTCTGCAATATGGGTCCAATTAAATCGATGATATATGCCTATAGAGTTGGCTTCGGGCAAATAGTGATGTGAACGTGCTAGCTTGCTTTTAGCCATTTAGGCCCGGACTCCACCAGAGCGGAGAGGAGACGAGAGGAGAGGAGATGTGATTTAAACAACCAATAGAACTTCGTTATTCCCACATCTCGTCTCCGCTCAGCTTCAGTGGACACCACTGAGCGGAGATGTATCATATTTGTATGGCGCGATCGATGCGGAGATGTGAGCTGTGGCTCGCAAGCTGGCGGCGGCGCGCAGCGGAGACGAGAGATGTGAGCGGCGTGCTGTGAGCGGCGCCGCTAGTTCCGCCGCTCACCGCACGCAGCTCAGTCCCGCTTTAGCCAGCATACATCTCCGCTCTAGTCAGTACACATCTCTGCTCCAGTCTAGCCAGTACGCATCTCCGGACAGCTTCGGTGGATACACCCTAGCTGAAAAACATCTCTTCTCGTCTCCGCTTCAGACATCTCCGCACATCTCCGCTCTAGTGGAGACCGGGCCTTAAGGTAAGTCAAGTTAATAGACGCCAAAATTTTTGCCCACTCCGGCACCAGTTCAGGTAGGTAGGCGATCGACACGGCCTCCTTTGACTACGTTGACAATGGCAGGTACGCTGGTTCTCCTCGGTAAGAAAAGCATTCATAACCAATGGTACTTTACAATTCAAAATCACTTGTAAACATTTATTAAATTAAAAAATATTTTAATTTGAATTTACGCGAGACGCCATATTTGACGTCATGGCGCGCGGATTTCGCAAGGGATGCTAAGAACCTAACGCCGTAACGTCACAGCCACCGGCATCATCTAGTCTAAATATATAAAAGGAAAATGTGACTGACATATCTATCAACACACAGCTCAAACCACTGGACGGATGGGGCTGAAATATGGCATGCAGATAGTTCATATTATTTATATTCAAATGCATTCCAATTCTTATGAAGTTTGAAGTTTATTTATTTGCTAAATATGGGTGGTTAATAAAGTTCTTAAAATTAATGATGCCCTGCATATTTTACTGACACTTCAGCATGCAAATATTAGTAACACACATATACAAGAGAGTGTAGTATACACTCGCCGGCATATTTAGCGGAACATAAAAAAAAGGTTTGATATCAGTATCATATAAGGTTGCTGGCTGGTTTATACGTCATTTAATTTAAAAAGAAATATTTTCAAATTAAGAAAACAACTGAACATCACATTTTATGCAATTGTTTTAATTTTATTCAAATACACCTTATCTGGAGCGAACTTCGAGTATTTCTTCCTTCTGAGTTTGATTTAAAATTTCATTGAAATACTGTTTTTTGTTAATTTTTTTAAATCGCGTATCTTTCTGGAGTTGATGACTGAATTATGCCTGACTTAGCCCCAACGGAGATTGCCAGGGCACTCGAAATGCGAAGAAATGGTCAAACCTACAGAGTGATATCCAGAGATCTTCGTCGATCAGTTTCAACGATCCATCGCAGTATCCAACGGTTCAGGGAGACCGGTACTTATGTGAGAAGAGCAGGACAAGGCAGAAAAAGACGCACTTCGAGTAGGGATGATCGTTTCATTCGGCTTCGTGTACGTAGGAACCCCCGTTTGACGGCCGTCCAAGCCCGACATGAGTTAGAAGCAGTGCGGGGTGTAACCGTAAGTGAGCGTACGGTACGAAGAAGCCTCGAAGAAGCTGGTTTGGGTTCATTTGTGCCCGCCAAGGCTCCAAGGCTCGAGGTAAATCATCGTAGAAACAGGTTAACTTTTGCTCAGGAACATCGACTTTGGAACGCGGACCAATGGAGTAAGGTATTGTTTAGTGATGAGTGCAGGATTCTCTTAAATCAAATTGACGGCAGGCAAAGAATATACAGACGCAAAGGAGAACGATACATTCAGACAAATTTTGAAACTACAGTTGCATACGGTGGTGGATCAATAATGGTTTGGGCGGGCATTTGATTGGGAGCTCGCACAGACTTGGTAGTGATTGACAGAGGGAGTCTGACTGCAGACCGCTATATCAGAGAAGTTTTAGAAGAAAATATCGTACCGTTTGCGTAATATATCGGTGACAATTTTGTTTTTATGCAGGATAATGCTCGGCCGCATACCGCTCGGGTAACTCAAGCTTATCTTAATGATATGAATATCACTGTTATGGAGTGGCCGGCGAGATCACCGGATATGAACCCAATAGAGCACGTTTGGGACTTGCTGAAAAGAAAAGTTAAGTCCAGAATTCCAGCTCCTGCCAACGTGGGTGAACTGCGAATCGCCGTAGTTGAGGAATGGCGGAGACTATCCCAGGAGACCATCGATAACATCATTCTCAGTATGCCTAGACGGGTACAAACTTTAATAAGAGCACGTGGAGGAAATACGCGATATTAATCACCATTTTTCTAATTTAATTAATTGTTATTTTAATATTAAATTTCACTTTTCCCGGTTACATGAAAAGTTCAAAAATGTACCATTTTTCACAAATAGCCTTTACTCGCAAAATCTGTTCTTAATGTGATCTCATTTTAAGTAAAACAAATGAAACTTTAAATAACAAAAGAAGTGTAGTAAGTAGATTTTAAAATAAAACCATATTTTTTTAATTATGGACCTTTTTTATGTTCCGCTAAATATGCCGGCGAGTTTATTATAAAATGTCAATTATTTAATTATATAAAGTTATAAAATTCTAAGATTCTGAAGTTCAATTTCAAATATATATTAATACTAGCTTATGCCCGCGACTACGTCCGCGTGGATTGAGGTTTTTTGGTTCCCTCGGGAACTCCTTAATTTTCCGGGATAAAAAGTAGCCTATGTGCTATTCCAGACTATATTCTATCTCTGTGCCAAATTTCAGCCAGATCCGTTCAGCCGTTGGCGCGTGATTGAGTAACAAACATCCATACATCCATACATCCATCCATCCAAACTTTCGCATTTATAATATTTATTTGATTGATTGATTGATTACAACTTCCATGATAGGTTATTAAGGTAATCTGAAACAGAGTAAAATGATTTATCGGACAACCACTTAAAGAGCTTCCTTTTAAAGAGATTTGTCGGTAGCTTTTTTATATTTATGTCCAGTTTATTATAAATTTGAATGCTCATTGCGTAAGGCGATTTTTATAATAATTAACATAATGTCACTAGAATATTAAAGTTCTTATTACAATATTGGAACCTGGAAATATACCTACGGTAGTTTTCATGACGTGGGAATACGCTAAGAAAGGATTTTTGAAAATTCAACCCTAATGGGATAAATTAGGAGTTTGAAATTTGTACGAAAATCGAACATGCCGTGAGCGAAGCTGCGGGGCAAAAGCTAGTAAGAAATATGACGCAAAGAAAAAGAGATCACAATTAAATACCTGGAGCTTTAATTTCTCTCTGCTTCTGTCGGGACTTGATGAGACGCACAATCTCCATTAACTCCTTGCGGGCTTCGTTTCTTTCTTCCTCCTAAAGCAAATTATGTAATAATGAATTTTTTTATCTATTCATATGTATTACAATGTAAGCGTTGAATGAAAACTGCATCCTACGTACCTTCTTTTTATCATCTTCAGGTTTTTCTTGACTCTTACGATCACGACTACGTGAAGATCTGTGGAGCACAACATGTAAGATCACAGTCCTTTATCCTAAAGCGAATCCCACACTACGACGAGACCATAAGTACCTATATTTGAATAGAATCACACATTAACAACGCACGTGGAATTTATTGCCTTAAAAAACATAACAAAGTTATACTACAATTTTGTATGGACCAAAGCACTAGCACAAAACACACAGACTGGCGTTTGAAATTTGCAACCCAAATAGACGGTAGTCTGCGTTACGGCTGACAAAAATGAGCGACCAAATTACTCGTAACGTAATACGCAGCTCCGCGATCTGCCGCGGGACGCAACGCAGTGATGGGATTCATATAACTAATATGTTTGTACGCTTTCACGGCCCATCTTTTCAACGGATATTGATGAAATTTGGTACTGACATATTATGTGTCCTTGGGAAGAACATAGAAACCTTTTTATACCAGAAAATTAAGGTGTTTCTGTGGAAGTTAAAAATAACTTTAACCACGCGGTCAAATTCGCGGGCATCAGCTACTAGTGTCCTCACAGAGTTAATTAAAGAGACTATACGTGATCATCATCATGCTAGGCTGACGACTCTAAGTAAATTAAAGTTATTAATTTAAGTTATTTGTCTTCAATCTTGAAATAGTAGGCTATCAAATAAAATATATTATAAATGCGAAAGTTTGGATGGATGGATGTTTGTTACTCAATCATGCCGCAACGACTGAACGGATCTGGATGAAATTTGGTTGAGATAGATTATAGTCTGGAATAGCACATAGGCTAATTTTTATCCCGGAAAATTAAGGAATTCCCGCGGGAACCAAAAACTTCAATCCACGCGGATGTAGTCGCGGGCATCAGCTTGTACTAAATAAAAATCAAACCTCTCTTTAGTAGAAGAATGAGCTTTTGCATCACCCATCTCGTCTTCACGGTCCTTATGTCTGTCCTTTTCGCTCGATCTATCCCTCTTATCATCGTACGATTTGTCCCACCTGCTGTTTCTTCTTTCCTCATATGATTTGTCTCTCCTGCCATCTCTTTCATGAGACTTGTCGTTCTTGCTGTCTCGCTTATCATCATACGATTCGTCCCTTTTGCTATCTCTTTCACGAGACCTGTCCCATTTACGATCTTTTTCACGAGACTTATCCCTCTGGCTATCTTTTTCACGAGACGTGTCCCTCTTGGTGTCTCTCTTGTCATCACACGATTCGTCCCTCTTGTTATCTCTTTTATCATCATAAGATTTATCCCGCTTGCTATCTCTTTCACGAGATGTGTCCCTCTTGCTGTCTCTCTTGTCATCATACGATTCGTCTCTTTTGCTATCTCTTTCACGAGACCTGTCCCATTTACGATCTTTTTCACGAGACTTATCCCTCTGGCTATCTCTTTCACGAGACGTGTCCCTCTTGTCATCATACGATTCGTCCCTCTTGTTATCTCCTTTATCATCATAAGATTTATCCCTCTTGCTATCTCTTTCGCGAGACCTGTCTCTCTTGCTATCTCTATCACGAGACCTGTCCCTCTTTCTATCTCTTTCTCTTGATCTACGTTTGTTATCCCAATCTCTGGATTCATCTCTCTTATCTGTGGAGTTTTCTCTCTTAGTCCTTTCCCGAGATTTATCTCGATTATCTTTTTCCTGTGATGGGTCCCTTTTGTCCTTTCTATCTTTTGATCTATCTTCCCTGTTTCTTGATTCTTCTAATGACTTATCTCTTTTATTAGCTCGTTCTCTCGAAGTATCTCTATCATCATGTCTTTCATTAGACTTTTCACGTCTTGAATCCCTTTCAGGAGATTTTTCTCGTTTCTCACTTATATCTCTAGCTCTATTATCTTCTCTATCTCTTGAGACATCTCTAATATCAATCTTTTCCGATCGTTCATACTTATCAGATTTATCTTTGGATTCGCCCCCTTTTCCTACTTCTAGCGATGGTATCTTGTTATACCTATCTTTAGATCTGTCTCTTTTATCTTTATCTTTGCGATCCTGACTATCAGAATTTTTATGGCGATCTTTATTGTCAGCTTCATTTTCATCTCTTTCCAGCCGTCGTTTTACTATATGAGGTTTTTCCATGGTTTTGCCTCGATCATCCCTGTCTGAACGTCTATGCTCTCTTTCACTCCTGCGTCTATCGTGTCTTTCTTCTTCCCTTGGCCTTTCCTTTTCTTTATCACGCTTATCTTGTTGAACTTGCCTGCACGTGTAAAAGAGTTAATTATATTTATTTTTAACATATTGCAAATAACAAGGGATGAGAGTCTTGGTGGTAGATCCTTAATTTCTTAATACTTATCATAAGTGGCACATGTTATCCTACATGAAATACATAAAACATTTCATTTAATTTCATTTGAACCTAACTGTCCTGTCTAACTTGGAGAACTGAGTATTTCTGAAACTTGACCAGACCCCTAAAACTTGCTCAGAATACTAAAAAACTCAAAATTGTGAGAACTAACGCTATCTACTTACAACAAATTACCCCCAACTTCTAATACAAGATTTTATCACCCAAAATCCTTGCAAGTTGTCTAGAGTGCTGATAACTTACTCTATGTAATCAATATTCACTGTACCACTTACTCAAATTACTAGATATTTAGAGCTTACCCAAACGACATCTTTCCTTTATTCTTGCTAAACTGACTGCGCAAAAGGCTGAAAGGATCATATCCCTGGTTATCGTCCATCTTCGATGGTTCAACCCTGGATTCTTCATGAGTCACGGTGGTTATAGCTGACGATAGCTTGGGCGCCACGTGGCTGACGGTGGAGGCTAGACCTTCGCGGCGTTTGGGTTCATAATAGTCTCTATGATCTCTGACCTCTCTTGGGTTTCTGATGCTAGTGTCTCTCGTTAAGGATTCCCTGCGATTAAAAAACATAATTGGTACCAAATGAGCACTCAATTTTCAGTCAGCTCGACGTTTTTACTCTTAATTTTTCTTACAAAAAAAAGTAAAGTAACAAAAGTTAGCCATTGAATACGACCTCATATGATGGTTAGTTCCTCAAGCCTCACGATCGTCTGCTGATGTTATGCATTACATACCTCTGCTTAGGGTTGACACCCAGTGCTCGCGCCAACATATCGGCGCGCTGTCCGCCCGTCCAATGCTGCTGGGTAGCCCTCGTGCGATCCGGCTTGCGCTTGTTAGAAGCCTCACGATCCTCTGATGATGTTATGCATTACTTAGGCCCGTATTAATAAACCGACATCAAGCTAAGAACACGTTCTCAAGTGTCGGTCAATCTATGCTTAAGACCGATATTTGAGAACCTGTTCTAAACTGACGTAAATTTATTAATACTGGCCTGAGACAAGATCAGTCAGAAAAACGCGTTATAAGCCAAATCAAGCACGTCATTGATGGTAAGTCATTTAACTTAAGTCAAACGGCTTAAATGAAATGGATGGACACAAACATTTTTGCCCATTCATGGCATCTGTTCAAATAATTCCATTTCTCGATCGACAACTACAAATGCAGAGAAATAACAATTTCTTTCCAACAACTTTTTTAAAATAAGTATTAAAATTGGCTACTCTAAGACAGCACTACTCCACGCCACATGCGGTCGGCGTACGGCGAACCGTTATCGCTCGACTAGTCGACTACTGCCTACTGAAAAAACGGAGTTGAAGAGGGTCTAGACTCCAAGCCTAGAGTGTATAGTGAAAAGTTTTTTTAAAGTGAATTTTTTACAAGTTGTAGAACTAAAGTTTTTCAGTATTATTGTATGCCGAGAGATTGCCCGTGAGAGATTATTAGAATTTTTAAATTAACACTTTATAACTTAAACATACCATCATGGTCGATGTCCTCCTCGAAATCCAGCGCGTTATAGTCAACTCTCTCATGACGCGATGTGTCTAAACAAAAACAATGTTATTAATACAACAACTCAATCAAATCAGCAGCTCTTTAGACAAACAACACACACATTCGCATTTATAATATGAATATGACATAAACATATTAAAAATGGTCAATATGTATCATTAATGATTCAGAACAAAAAACGAAACATACCTATCGGTGTATCACATTCGCCCTCTTCCTTTTCCTGCGGCCGTTCCGGAGTGCCTTCTTCACCCTCTTCTGTGATACAAATTACGTTTTTAAGAATAATTTAGTCTACAAACAATAGTATAAGTTAGTTCTTCATTTCTTAACTAAACTAAATTGACAAGCTTCATACTGTAGTGTCCGACCGAAAGTTCGGTTTCGGTTTCGGTCGAGTTTCGGCAAAAAACGAGTTTCGGTTTAGTTTCAGTTTCGGCGGCAAACCTGCCGAAACTACGACCGAAACCGAAACTGAATTCGGGAGTTCTCGCGCTGTGATCGGTCATGTTCGTTCGTTAAATTCCATCCAAGCGAGTAAGCGACGAAGACATTTCGCCGGGTTAACGTGCCTAATCGTGTTGTGACTGGCTTGAGTTTGCAGTTTGTTCTGTTTGTTGTGAGTTTTCGTGTGATTTATTTTGAATTTGGTAAGTTTTATTACGTGATATAACATAAGAGTAGGTAGTCACAACCTTGTAAGGAAGTTTCGGTTTCGGTTTCAGCCGAAACTGAGACTAGCCGAAATTCGGTTTCGGTTTCAGTGGTAAAAACCAGTTTCGGTCGGACACTACTTCATAGTGATGTCGTTGGAAATAGCACTTATTTTAAAGTATTCAATTTAGTTTAAACAAGATGATGTCAGCGAGAATCTCTGTTTTAAAAATCTTTTTAGGGTTGCGTAGCCAAATTTGGCAAAAACGGAACCCTTATAGATTCGTCATGTCTGTCTGTCTGTCTGTCCGTCCGTATGTCACAGCCACTTTTCTCCGAAACTATAAGAACTATACTGTTGAAACTTGGTAAGTAGATGTATTCTGTGAACCGCATTAGGATTTTCTTACCAAAATAGAAAAAAAAACAATAAATTTTGGGGGTTCCCCATACTTAGAACTGAAACTCAAAAATTTTTTTTTTTCATCTAACCCATACGTGTGGGGTATCTATGTATAGGTCTTCAAAAATGATATTGAGGTTTGTGATATCATTTTTTTCTAAACTGAATAGTTTGCGCGAGAGACACTTCCAAAGTCGTCTTCCACTGCCGCCCCCCCCCCCCCCCGTAACTTCTAAAATAAGAGAATGATAAAACTAAAAAAAATATATGATGTACATTACCATGCAAACTTCCACCGAAAATTGGTTTGAACGAGATGTAGTAAGTAGTTTTTTTTAATACGTCATAAATCGTAAACCGCAATGTACCTTTCATTCAATCAACTCAAATATTTAAAATAAAAATATTTTTAATAATTTAAAACTTACTACAGGTTTGTACGGAACCCTCGGTGCACGAGTCCGACTCGCACTTGGCCGGTTTTTTTTAAATGTAGCCTACGTCCATCTCCAGGAGGACACCTATAACTTTATCAAATTTCGTCAAAATCGGTTAAACAGGTGGGCCATGAAAGCGTAGCAGACGGACAGGCAGACAGAGGGACAGACAGACACGCTTTCGAATTTATAATATAAGTATGGACAGTATGGAAGTATGGATTATGTGCAACTGAATTAGCACTAAAGAAGTCGACGACACAGCTGCTAGTAATGTAAAGTACACCAAACTTATCTGACCCGGTGTCAGCGTCGCTAACTTATCTATTAAAAGTAAAATAAAAACAAAAACTTAACCACAACTGGTATAAAAATTAGTTCCAATTTTGACCACAGGGCCAGATTAGTTTGACGGACTATATGTACGAGTATATTGATTTGAACTCACTGCTATGTTGGTTTTCAATATGTCTGCTCTTTGATACATCTTGCTCGGGCTGCTCTCGATTCATCTGTTTCAAAAACATAAATATGAGTCACTATGAGTGTTCATATGTCCAAAATATTAAATCTATGAGTTGAAAAATGCAATGCAACCTGCGCCTGACGCCAGTGCGGAGGCGTGGCCGAGCGGGAGCTGGAACGGGAACGAGACGGCGTGCGATAACGCTGCAACAAACGCTTACCTCCAAGTGAGCCAGTTTGACGATACGTCTCTGCGCCTGACGCCAGTGCGGAGGCGTGGCCGAGCGGGAGCGGGAACGGGAACGAGACGGCGTGCGATAACGCTGCAACAAACACTTACCTCCAAGTGAGCCAGTTTGACGATACGTCTCTGCGCCTGACGCCAGTGCGGAGGCGTGGCCGAGCGGGAGCGGGAACGGGAACGAGACGGCGTGCGATAACGCTGCAACAAACACTTACCTCCAAGTGAGCCATTTTGACGATACGTCTCTGCGCCTGACGCCAGTGCGGAGGCGTGGCCGAGCGGGAGCGGGAACGGGAACGAGACGGCGTGCGGTAACGCTGCAACAAACGCTTACCTCCAAGTGAGCCAGTTTGACGATACGTCTCTGCGCCTGACGCCAGTGCGGAGGCGTGGCCGAGCGGGAGCGGGAACGGGAACGAGACGGCGTGCGATAACGCTGCAACAAACACTTACCTCCAAGTGAGCCATTTTGACGATACGTCTCTGCGCCTGACGCCAGTGCGGAGGCGTGGCCGAGCGGGAGCTGGAACGGGAACGAGACGGCGTGCGGTAACGCTGCAACAAACGCTTACCTCCAAGTGAGCCAGTTTGACGATACGTCTCTGCGCCTGACGCCAGTGCGGAGGCGTGGCCGAGCGGGAGCGGGAACGGGAACGAGACGGCGTACGGTAACGCTGCAACAAACGCACACATAAGGCGCCATTACAATATAAAGGGTTATTTGAATGATAAAAAAGCATGGGTATAATATACTGTTGTGAATAATCGAATTGATTATTATATATCTAACTAATTTACAATATTTTGTGAGATTGTGATAATAATAAAAAACCTGGTTGAGTTTGTTGTGGGCACTTCTCAGGCCAGGGCGCGTTTGGAACCCTAGTAGCTTTAGTTTTAAGATTCCGTCGTTAATTATCACCATCACGTCTTATACTTTGCATACTTAACATTCAAAAAGTGTACTGTGTAGTTACCAATTTTGAATAAAATCATACTTTGACTTAATTCGGTACTTGACTGATCTCTGAAATGATACATAGAAAAGGTGCAGAGTTCTAAGCACGGTAAGCAATAGGCACTCCAAATGGCCAATATGACCATCGAATTTATAGTTAAAACGATACTTACAAATACTCCACGGCCTTTTATGATCCTTCCACTTCGGGTGTAAGAGTGACGCTCGCGTTCACGGTAGCGCATCCTTCAAACAAAAATAAAATTTTATGGCCGAGTACCGTTCCGCCATTTTTTTCGAATTAGTGGCCACTCATAAAACCTATCAGTACAAGCAAATATTATAATTATATACCTATCTAAAGTGTCAGGTTTCCGTATACTATAAGGAAAAACTTTTAATGAATATTATTATTATGAGCATTATATACCAAGGACGTAACTTACATCAAAAATTGGCTAAAGCTGAAAATTAAAACAGAATTTATTTTTTCTATTTTTTAAAGATACTCTTCAAATATGGAATGAGTAATGTATACTCCTTTACTAATTTTATGTTTCTTTTGTTGTTTGTTTTAATATTAAGTCGATAAATTGTTAGGGTACTTGTTCTAGTTTCCAACCTGTCTGATGTTTAAATCTGGTATATATTAATCGATCATATTCAAAGTTGTAACACAACACTGACATCGAAAAATAAGAATGTTTTAATGTACAAGTAAAATGTATATGGTTTATTCTTATTCAATCATTTAATAGTTAATTATTTTTTGTTAACCAGCTTTGTGACCAAAAATACACATGCATTCAAATGAAACGAGCTACATAAATAGGAAAGTAAATCAAATCCAGCCATTTTGAAATTATCACATACCTTTCTCTGTCCCTCCTAGGATCGTTCCTATCTTTGTCCTGGTCGCGGCCGCCTCTCATCAGGAACCTGTTGGTGGGGACTTCAGGTATTTCTCGAGGGTCGATCTTGGATGTGGTGACGAGGGGGTGAGAAGGCGCTTCCGGAACTTCCTCATCGGCTGAACGCTCGGAATTGTGACTACCAAGAATTCATAGTACTTTAAAGACAACCTCCACAGTGCTATATTAAGCACTGTGTGTGCAGTATTATACGTCCCGCCCCGGGCACAAGTCCTGGCCTTAGTTAAAACTTAATTTTGAAACGAACATCTTATAAACCAAAACTATCTGTAAGCTGATAAATAGGGTAATTGGTATAGGGTAACACTCTGTTTCAGATCAATTACAATAATGGTTTTGTCACAGAAAAAGGAATATGCTTATTACTAAGAATAGCACTTGCAAGTGGGCGTGGACCGCATCAACATATTATATGAGCTACAAAAACCCATCTTTCCAAGAGATGTAAATTCAAATTATGATAATCTTATATGTATGGTAGTAGAGTTTAAATTAAAAGAATTGAATATTCAACTCCATCTAGCGTGTCTAAGCAGTACTTGAAAGAAAAATGGGCGTTTTTATTCAAATGAAAAAAAAAACATATTAGGAGATCAAATTTATTAAGATAATTTGAAGTTTACTTTGCTTATCTAGCAAAGCTAAATTTAATGCATGTAACACAATAATACAATTCTTATGTTCTTTGGGTTTAGTAGTCCAGTTTTTTTTGTATTACTTATGTTAAAATAATCATTTACATAATATTTTCAATTTTATTATTCAACTATTTTAATATTATGTACATTTTTATTTTTGAAGATCGATCCGCCGTCTGATCGTTTATTAAAAGGAATAAGTTAGGGGCGGTAGAAAATTCCTTACCGTTTCTTCTTCTTATCTTTTTTCTTCTTTTTCTCTTTCTTGTGAGAGTGGTCAGACTCCTCTCCACTTTCTTTTTCTTTTTCCTTACCCTGCTTGCGCTTTTTACCTAATAAAATTGAGTAATATTCATTAAACAGAACTACCTACATGTATTCAAGTAAGAGAACTTTTGAAATTAAATGAAAATATACTTTTATTACCAAACCTAATTTAGTGTGAAAATAACATAAAAGGCTTATCACTTTTTACCCGACTACGGCAAAACTAAGGGAAGCAATGAGGTTATAATTTTAGCAGTATAATTATGTATGTAAGTTCGTTTGTATTTATGTATGTTCCACCATAGCGCCTTAAATACTGAGCCGAATTTGTCGATTTTGTCAATCAATAATTCGTTACTATGGTCCGGGTAACATAGGCTACATTTTACTCGAACAAAGACGATATGACGGATGGAAAATCCAAAAATTGGGGACGCTCAGATTTCGTTTTCCTTAGTTGTATATTGGGTTAACATTTTATTTGGAGCTTTGTTACAAAAGTATTTACAAAACAGTAGGGTAAACTACACCATTGTCGTAAACGTAGTGATTAGTTACCGTGTTTGAGTTTCACGAGTTGTCCGCAGTTGGCGACAGTCACGTCCTGCAGAGGTCGCGCGTTGCGGTCCACCGGTAGCGCCTCCAGCTGCCGCACCAGCGCCGCGCCGCCCACCACCGTGCCGAACACGCAGTGCACACTGCATCACCACACAATACCCCACATTACGATTTTGAAGTAGAACTTTTTTAGCCGCACTTTTTTCCCAACATTTCTGAGAAACCACTAAGTACCTTCAAGGCAACAGTAAATTGGTAATTTTTGGGCAAGCGTTCACTAATAGAGACCATATAAGATATATAGACATAATAGAGTCATTGTTTTTAATAAAAGCATGATTGTTGTCAAGCTATCTTGTAATTAAAAAAAGCCGCGAGGAACATGTATTTTATTTAATTGGACCATAGATTACTGTAAAATCAAGTGTAGAAAAAGTAAATACTCACTTGTCGAGATGCGGCGCCGGCTGTGTTGTACTACAACACACAGAACACAACAAGAATGATAGCGCGCCGCTCGCCGCCGCGGCCGCATTCTATGACACAACACAAATGTAAATGTGTGCCCGCATGTGCTGTTACAGCTTACAAACACGTCTCATAATAGGGACCTATACCCTACTTACACTAGTGGCTCAATATTTTTGTTTTGTATCAAGGGAATAATAACAAACACAAATGTAAATGTATGTCTGCATGTACTATTACACACATGTAAGTCTCATAATAGGTATCTTCGGCCTAGTTTAGTCAGGAGTATAATATTTTTTATATCTAAAGAACAAGACAAAAATATGTAATTGTGTCACCTATGCTTGCACATACTGTTCCAAGCATAGGTCACGTTATAAGGGCCTTTACCTTATTTTTGTTAGTTAAATTAATTAATATTAGACAAACAGTTTCTTTTAATAACCAAAGTAAAAGCATGATCCATCTTTCATCCAGAATTCAAAGTCTAAATAATGTCTTTATTATATGCCTAGGGATAGACTGCTTGATACTGATACGGCCGGTTTCTGAATTGAGAATTTCATGTTGAGTCTGTCTCAAAGACTACTTAAGGACTAATTAAGCAAATTTATGTTTCTGAAATGATATTGGGCCGGTTTCTGAATTAAGCATTCAAGCAAAATCAGCAAGCTCCAACTCTCAAACCTTACATAATATCATTTCAGAAACAAAAAAATGCTTAATTAGTACTTAAGTAGTCTTTGAGACAGACTCAACATAAAATTCTCAATTCAGAAACCGGCAGTATACATTGGCTAATATGGCCATAAACAAAACCTAAACATCCATTTAAAAAAATTATCTATCTGTTTATTCATGGTTCATGGTCATATAAATGGTTCATCATGTCCACATATTATATGTTGCAGTTCCAAAACAAAAAATTAAAATTAAAATTTACATTAAAATTTGTAATACATAACATCCAGAGTTATTGCAAGTCCTAGATAAATTAAAAAAACAACAGTTTATTACTGCAAAACTCACAATAGTTCTTACCATTTGCCCACTTGATTTTAACTTACATAAAGAACTGGGAACCATTTGTGTCCTTGCCCCTGTTAGCCATGGACAGCAAATAAGGCCTATCATGCTTCAGCTCAAAGGTCTCATCTGAAAGGGATAATAATTATATTGAAGTAAATCATTTTTTCTCAAGACTTGAATGAAAAGTTAAGGATGGTATGTTGAAGATAGTCTTGAAGTCACTATTAAACTTGCCTATTTCTTTAGATTGATTACAGATAATGGAGAATATAACTAGAAAATAAGTACTTATACAAAATTAGAAATTAATTAAAAAACTATTATTACAACTAGTTTTAAGTGTATATAATATGGAGATCCTTTTCAGGTTAAAGCCTCCTCCAGAGAAAGCCAGTTCGGTCCCGCCACTTTTTTGATGCCATCATTCCAACGATAATACGGCCTGCCTCTACCACGTGTACCTTTTGGGCCGGGCCAACTCGTTATTGTGATTGTCCATCGTTCGTCAGTGAGTCTAGCAACATGGCCCGCCCACTTCCATTTAGATTTTAGTGTGTAGGAAATGGCATTATTTTGGTTTCCTGTCTGATGACAGAATGGCGGATTTTATGTAGGCGTCTGATTTTCAAGATGCTTCTTTCCATCGCCCTTTGGCAAGACGTTATCATTCTCTTCGCTTTTTCTGTGATTTTCCAGGTTTGGCAGCCATATGTTAGCGTGGGTAATACATTAGTATTCATTATTATTCTTTAGATTTTCATTGGCATTTAACTTTTTAATACCTCTTTTAGGCTCCAATATTTATTCCAGGCAAATTTTATCCTTCCGTCAATTTCCTCTTCGTTGTTTTGGCTGTCGAAAGATACTTGTTTTCCCAAATAAATATACTTCTTGACATACTCTATCTGTGTGTTTTCTATCTTTATTGGAATTTTTTTACTATTAGTCATTAGCTTTGATTTGTTAAAGTTTATTTCCAGTCCTGCCTCTTTACTCGCCTTGCTCAAAGAGTCCAACATATATTTCATTTGAGTGCTACTTTCCGAGAACACGACAATGTCATCGGCAAATCTGAGGTGGTTGAGATATTTTCCTCGAATGTAAATACCCAGCTTTTCACATTTTAATGAGCTGAGGACTGTCTCTAGCACTGCTATAAAAAATTTTGGAGATAAGGGGTCCCCTTGCTTTACTCCTCGCTTGATGGGCCTGTTGATTCTAGTCGGATCTTACTGATACTATTCTCGTAAAGGTATTTTATTATAGCAATGAATTTTTCATCTATGTTTAGCATATTATGTAGCGACTTCCATATCACTTGATGTGTCAAACTATCAAATGCTTTCTGATAATAATCAATAAATGCCATATACAGGGCGTCCCACGGCTTTGCCGCATGGAGGGGAAGTACCTTAAATATCGTAGATGGAACATTTTACTGAAAGAAGACTTCATTTTTATTTAAAATACAATTTAAACTGCATTCATAGATTTTTAAATAATTGCCTGGTTGAACCGGGACTCGAACCCGCTATACGAGAAAAAAAAATTACCTGTAGCTTTATCATACCGATCGAAAGGCTTCATTAAAAGGGTTATTTTTTGCTAAATAACTTAGCATCAGAAATAAAAACAATGTTAAGTTTAGTCCGCGCGCCAGCTCTAAGGAATTGGGGCTTGAGGTAGCAGGCGGGTGCGCCCCGCCCCTGACTGTCACTTCATACTCCGCACGCTACCATACTAGTGCCAACCGTGACGCGAGAGTATGCTTTATCGAGTCCTGTTTTTAACCCCCGACGCAAAAAAAGAGGGGTATTATAAGTTTAACGTATCTGTTTCTGTATCTGTCTGTGGTATCGTAGAGCCCAAACAGATGGACCGATTTTCGTTTAGTTTTTTTTGTGTCATAGATAATTTTATCCCGAGTGTTCTTAGCCGTGTTTCATGAAAATCTGTTCGGCGGTTTAAGATCATCCAGCCCTTTAATAGTTGATGAGGGGATCTTACTACCTTCCATATGTCCTATCGATTCGAAATTTGGTACCGTATTTAAAAAAGACACAATAAAAGTAAAATATTAAAAATTCAATAGCAATAGCAGATTTATATGGTACTCTAAATAGTATTATACTTAAATGTTTCTTTGTCTGTGCAAATAGCTGTTTAATCTTTAAATTCCATTGAGTACTGATAATTCGGATTACACTCTCACAGATACTAAAGATGTGTTAGAATCGATAACGTAATATTGACTAAATCACAACTCTATTTCATTATGTAAATATTCCTTAAGATTCCTCAGACCTCATGTGCAAACTATATGTTAATGTAAGTCATGTACACAGTTGCCGCTTAAGTTTGCAATTAGTAAGTGGTCGGATCTTATTTTTTATTTGGAAACTCCTTAATTCTTCAGGATAGTCTTTCCCTGGGATGTGACTTATCTCTATACCAAATTTCATCAGCTGAAAATCATTTCTTCATTTCAGAAACTGCCTGAGTTGATAGAAAACCCATTGCCAATTTATTTTCAAACAAGAAAGGTTTATCACTTAGTTGTACTGCAAAGTGCAACCCCCAATATGGGGGTTGCACTTTGCAGTACAACTAAGTGATAAACATGCACTAACTTTTTTATTGGTCCAACCATAAATAACAATATTTAAAACCAAAACCATATTATATAATCAGGGAAATCATTGACTACACATTGTATAGTTGTAAAACACTTAACTTCAAAAGTGCCGCCGTAAATAGACTCGCCGCCAGTTCCATTTGCATTGGTAAAGTCACCTCCTTGAATCATAAAGTCTTTCACAACTCTATGAAACACCATACCCTGAAAAAAAAAAGGATTAAGGGTCAGTTATCCCAAAAGATTTTTGATTGACCAACATGACATCCATACTGAGTAAATGTGATGCCTGTGTACTACCTTTTCACAGTGCATCACAAACCTAAACCATGAAGATGAAGTCAAGATCAAGGATCTAGAATCAAAATACAGCTGAAATGAGTTGCTATAGAATATGTGAGCCGAATATGTGAAAGTTTAATTTCATTTAAATGAGGATGAAGGGACAAGGTGTAGTGAAGAAATCATAGTTTTTTAGTGACACAGGTCGGGCACTTTGGTTCTATTTAGGGTTGCCACCCATATTTTACAATAAAGTATTGTAGGTTATTTCTGGTAATTATACTCTATATTTTATGAGAACAATAAAGTATGCGAAAATACTTTATTTCGCATAATTTGATTTGTCTGGGATTACAAAAACCAAGTAATAAAACTAGGTCTATTGAAGCTAGCCTCATATGGATTACATGTACCTATACAATAAAAGGTGCAAAACGTCTTCATTTATTGCTCAACAGGAACACTTCCGAGAGTGATGTAGCCTAGTCTCTTGCAATCTTTTTTTCTGGCTTCCTGAGCATCTTCAGACAATTGCCCTAGAGGCAAAACTGCATAAAGCTCTATTATTTTAGCACCATTTTTAAGTATTTTATGGACTGATGACGGCAAAAAGTACTTAAGCAGCAATATTTTTAACATACCTATGTTTAAAATAATAACCACAAAAATCGGGTCACAGGATGATATATTTTCAAATTTACAAGTGAATATTAAATTTAAATAGCATATAAACCATAAAAAATTTAACACAAAATGAAAGTACTTAATTTTAACAAAAAAATGACCTTAATCGACAGAAATAAGAAGAAACGTAATTTTTAGAGAAATTTTTTTTCTTCCCTCGTTGGACATTTTTGCTTCTAGATCAAAATGGCGCGCCTAAGACATAGATTTTTTGTTTCCTTGTATAAAGGAATATTTAAGGAATCTAAAAGAGTGATTAACTCAACACCGGTAGCTTTCAGCAACAAAGAAACCTCCAGTCACTGTCACCTCGTGTCACTTAAAAATATACACAATGTTTATTTTTTTTAAATTGTGACGTATTTGTAAAGCGGCTATTCTAAGCAATCTAAAAATATATAACACTCAAATACTTCTTGTAAAATTTAAAAGTAGGTAATCTTAAGTTAAACTTTCACTATCGGCTATTTCATCCATCCATCCATCCACCAGCCTGTATGCATCCACTGCTGGACATAGGCTTTATCGAGAGAGCGCCACCAAACACGATCCTCCGCCTTCCTCATCTTTGGAGTATCGGCTATTTAGTTGGATGTAAATATCGTACATTTTTAAATTATTTATCGCATATGTTTCTAGTGTTATTTTATATACCTAGAAGTAAAATATTTTTATTTTTTCAATTTATAAGTCTTATTATCTGAGAAAATTAAATCATGGAAAAAGCATTGGAATTACAAAATTCGTTAAAACTAGTTATGAGACTATTCATACCGTTTCATCCCATAGTGCGACGGAACAGAAAAATAAACGATTTCATCCCATAGTGTGATGGAACAGAAAAATAAACGATTGCAGAAGTACTTGTCCATGGGAAATCACATTGAAATGAACATGGTGATTGGTTAAATAATGATCCACTAAACAAAAGATAGGATCTCTGAATCTGATAAAAAACTAATTACTTATTTACTTTAAATTAATTCTTATAACTATATATAAATAACTTCAATAAATTGTACTTTATTTTGACACAATGTAGGTACCTTTTTTTCTTATGTATAAATAACCTGTGTACCTTAATTGCCAAAAAAAAAGGTGGAAACCCTAGTTCTATTGGGTTAATATACTTGAGTAATTTAAATTAAATTTTAAATGGGGCACCAGGATCTCTTCACCTATCACCTTATCCTCATTTACTTAAATGGAATGTAGGCTCACATTTCACATAATGCAGCCACAAACTGCTGGGTCTATAAAACTTGAGATTTTGGATACTTGTGTCTTTTACAACAAATTGTTGTACTTTTTGAAGCAAGACCTCACAGTCTACTCTGTGGAAGCATTTTTCTGTCTGTTAATCAGTCTTATAACCTCTGAGCTAGTCATTAAATTACTTCAATTCACAATGTTTTTCGCTGTCCCAATGCTGACATATAAAGTAACTAGAAATAAAATGAATAAGATTTTTCCTTGCAAATTTTTTCCCTTTAGATAGGTAAGAATATATAGGATGCGAGGTCTTAGTTTTGGGCGAGCTATTAGTTAAATAAATAAGCCTCCACTAACCTTATAGGTTAATGGTTTGCCAGTAACCTTCCCGACGCCCATTTCCCCTACGCATAGTGCGCGGAAGTTCTCCGCGGTCTTCGGCGCTATATCGTTAAACAGCTCGAAAACTATACGACCTGAGGGCAGGCCTCCAATCGATATGTCCATAAACACGCGATCCCGCTGGGGTTGATCATCGTCCCCGTCCACCGTCATCTTATCAGCACACGCAAAGCTTTTTAACACTAGTTATCACTTTTGAAAGCAATCAATGGCTGCCAACAAATAAAATTTTAAAATTACTTAGCATTTACAGCTAACATCTACCGGGCAACAAAACACGTTTTATCAATATCAATTCACACTAAAATCGAAATGAAGGACGAAATCAGAAGACAGAAATTCGACAAGTTGTTTGACGAATTCAGAGACAAGTAACATGATATTAATATTATACTCTTTGACATGGACGAATTGACTTGACGACTTTCTTGATTGGTCGCCCTGCTGCAGATCATAGATAACTGCAGTGCAGACAGTTATCAGGGCGACCGCGTATCTTTAGGTATCTTTTGCATCAATCATTGATACATCGCCCCTGATTGGTTAACACTCTTCCACTATTGGAAGAAATCCATTGACGCAGCAAGAATACCATAAATTCAGCCAATCGGAGGTGACTGCGATGTATCAATGATCGATGCAAAAGATACGCGGTCGCCTTGCTGGTAGGCAGACACTGCATTGAACTGTGCTGCAGTTCAACTTCTGTCCTGCTTTAGGAGCTTAGGAAAGTATTGTATATGGATATAGGCGGGTGACATTGTTTCCTTTGATTTTATATTTGTTTCTACTTTGATTAGGTATATAGAGAGGATGTGTTACATTTTACTCAATTATAGTTATACGATGCATTTTGTTACATGTACTACTATGTTTTGACCTTTCTTACTTATTTGAATGCTACGTTTTTAGAATGAGACAGGTGTATTATGTTATTGCGTGAACGTGTCAGGCAATTGTCATATGACGTCATCAAATTTTGCTATTGAAGCCAATTTTTTTGTACCTTTATATGGCGTCTGTATTGCTTCCGGTGTTTTGGTTGTGGCTAATTACCAGTTTTGTGAATATTTTCATATTATTTTTATGTGTTTTTGCTTAGTTTTGTGCAGTTTTGTGTAATCAACAATGGTGAAGTGCTCAGTTGTGGGGTGTCGTAATAATAGTATTGTAAAACGCCCAGGATTTTCATTTCTTAAGTGAGTAACATAGTTGTTTTTCTTTTTCTTTTTGTGGCGAGTATTTTAAGTTATTTCAACTAATTATAGCTTAGTTTCTTCTTTACTGAATCCAAAACACGTAAATTTTTGCGCTATCCCCGAAAATTTGGATTATTTCATTAGTTTTTGTTTGAGTGTTTATATAGTGTGGGGATTGTTTTGTTTACAAATAAATTGAGTACTTATCGATAAAATTAAAATTTCATATCACTTTTTTTTTTATCCTCTACAAGTTAGCCCTTGACTGCGATCTCACCTGATGGTAAGTGATGATGCGTTTCACTCTTACTGTTTCTCACTCAGAGGGGTAGAGAGATGAAATTGAACAGTCAGCTTCTACTTACAATATTGCCAAACTCATTTTAGGCTGTAGCGATGATAACCTTGTGATTAAGACACCCGATCTCCGGGATGGTGTCTCGTATTCGAAAATTACAGTATCTATTCAAGTGGTGTTTGGTCCCTTCATTGCAGTTATTGTGTATCATTTTAACTAATTACTATTTTTGACTGCCTCGTTGGTCTAGTGGTTAGCATAGTCGACTGCGGATCACGAGGTCCTGGGTTCGATTCCCGGTCGGGCATAAAAGTTAGGTATTGGGTTTTTCAATTAAGAAATTCTCAGTGCCAACCCGGAGTTTCATACAAAATTTAACCCCCTATTTCACCCCCGTAGGAGTGGAATTTTGAAAAATCTTTCCTTAGTGAGCGCCTACGTCACAAAAGGAACCTACTGTCAAAATTTCAAGTTGCTAACCCCAGCGGTTTAGGCTGTGCGTTGATCCCTTAACGATTTAGTATAGGTACTTTCACTCCACTCTTCCATTTAGTATAGGTACTTTCTGAAATAAACACCTCCATATATTTTGTCTCCGAAAAATTATGGAGAGTTCTTCTTTAAAAACAAATTTTGAAATGGAACCGCACCCGCCCGCGTAGACCACGCGGCCCACTGTCTACTTACTTGCTCTCCTTCTATCCTAGTGTTTACTGCCTACGTGTTCTGAAGTAAACAACCCACTGCTATGCTAGCGAGCACAGTGGAAGCGCCAGAGTGCCACGCGTCCGATAGACGTAAAAAAAATTCTCATAAGAAAACATAGAACAGAGACCCCTTAAATATCTAAAAGGGCCTTTTAATGTAAATAAACTTGCAAACCAGACATGCATACAGTGTAAGAGACCGTTGAAGTAAAAACACAAAGAAACCTTCCTTAGTTGATTAATATCAATATCATACCACTGACGATCGGGTACCTTTGGGTGCCATTGAACTTCGCCATCTTGGCTTTCCTAACAGCAAACCGACAATTCTTCCATACAGAACAAATCTTGTAAAAAAACCGCATCAAAGTCTTGCATAGTTCTACACTTGTAAGCCTCTTCAATACTACATTTTCTATGGAAAGATAAATTCCGCCATCTTGAATTTTTTCCCGTTCATCAAGTAGACCTTCATGTCCTGATCATCTTTTGCCAAGAAACCACTCGTCCATCGTTTATACTCTCCGAGATAGACACCGACGAAATTTGTATGGCGGCCATCTTAAATCCGCCATTTTGATTTTTTTTTCAGCACACTGTCAATTGGATGAAGTTTCGAGTGACATTTGGTGGAGCACACCCCACCTATCTTGAATACCCTGGCTGTGCTCTTCATCCGTCTTCGAAACCCTCAATCATCAGCTCTCTCCGTATTTTTCCTCCGAATGAATTTTTGTCTTCTATACGAAACGATGAGTAAAAATTTTTTTTTTCATACAAAAAACCTCAATTCACGTGGACGGGGTCGCGGGCATCAGCTTGTTCATTTTAAAATACGAATACTAGTGTATTTCAAATATTATGTTTAATTATTTATTAATTATATTTTGATAATTATATATCGAGTATATAAGTATCAACATAATCAAAGGTATCGATATTTCAGCCCTAATGCCCGCATTAAGCTCCGCCCATGCGCCATTTTAAGGTTAAAGGAAGCTTCAATTTAAATATGTTAGGGCACATCCTCTCTATATACCTAATCAAAGCTATGGCCTATATTGTCTATGACCGAGTCATACGTTTTCAAGCTTTCATGCAAGATGTTGCAAGCAAGTGAACGCTTTTCGCCATCTAGTGATGGCGTTGCTAAAAATACGCCCACATTCTTTGTTTGACAGGGCCCGTCTATGTAAATTGAGGTCGTTGTTCATAACACGTTCATTTATCATTATTTACACTGTTTGTTGTTTTGATTGTTTTTATAGGTATATAGAGAGGATGTGCCCTAACATATTTAAATTGAAGCTTCCTATAACCTTAAAATGGCGCATGGGCGGAGCTTAATGCGGGCATTAGGGCTGAAACTATCGATACCTTTGATTATGTCGATACTTATATACTCGATATAAAATTATCAAAATATAATTAATAAATAATTAAACATAATATTTGAAATACACTAGTATTCGTATTTTATAATGAACAAGCTGATGCCCGCGACCCCGTCCGCGTGAATTGAGGTTTTTTGTATGAAAAAAAAATTTTTACTCATCGTTTCGTATAGAAGACAAAAATTAATTCGGAGGAAAAATACGGAGAGAGCTGATGATTGAGGATTTCGAAGACGGATGAAGAGCACAGCCAGGGTATTCAAGATAGGTGGGGTGTGCTCCGCCAAGTGTCACTCGAAACTTCATCCAATTGACAGTGTGCTGAAAAAAAAATCAAAATGGCGGATTTAAGATGGCCGCCATACAAATTTCGTCGGTGTCTATCTCGGAGAGTATAAACGATGGACGAGTGGTTTCTTGGCAAAAGATGATCAGGACATGAAGGTCTACTTGATGAACAGGAAAAAATTCAAGATAGTGGAATTTATTTTTCCATAGAAAATGTAGTATTGAAGAGGCTTACAAGTGTAGAACTATGCAAGATTGTTGTTGGTTTGCTGTTAGGAAAGCCAAGATGGCGAAGTTCAATGGCACCCAAAGGTACCCGATCGTCAGTGGTATGATATTGATATTAATCAACTAAGGAAGGTTTCTTTGTGTTTTTACTTCAACGGTCTCTTACACTGTATGCATGTCTGGTTTGCAAGTTTATTTACATTAAAAGGCCCTTTTAGATATTTAAGGGGTCTCTGTTTTATGTTTTCTTATGAGAATTTTTTTTACGTCTCTCGGACGCGTGGCACTCTGGCGCTTCCACTGTGCTTGCTAGCATAGCAGTGGGTTGTTTACTTCAGAACACGTAGGCAGTAAACACTAGGATAGAAGGAGAGCAAGTAAGTAGACAGTGGGCCGCGCGGTCTACGCGGGCGGGTGCGGTTCCATTTCAAAATTTGTTTTTAAAGAAGAACTCTCCATAATTTTTCGGAGAAAAAATATATGGAGGTGTTTATTTCAGAAAGTACCTATACTAAATGGAAGAGTGGAGTGAAAGTACCTATACTAAATCGTTAAGGGATCAACGCACAGCCTAAACCGCTGGGGTTAGCAACTTGAAATTTTGACAGTAGGTTCCTTTTGTGACGTAGGCGCTCACTAAGGAAAGATTTTTCAAAATTCCACTCCTACGGGGGTGAAATAGGGGGTTAAATTTTGTATGAAACTCCGGGTTGGCACTGAGAATTTCTTAATTGAAAAACCCAATACCTAACTTTTATGCCCGACCGGGAATCAAACCCAGGACCTCGTGATCCGCAGTCGACTATGCTAACCACTAGACCAACGAGGCAGTCAAAAATAGTAATTAGTTAAAATGATACACAATAACTGCAATGAAGGGACCAAAAACCACTTGAATAGACACTGTAATTTTCGAATACGAGACACCATCCCGGAGATCGGGTGTCTTAATCACAAGGTTATCATCGCTACAGCCTATAAAGAGTTTGGCAATATTGTAAGTAGAAGCTGACTGTTCAATTTCATCTCGCTACCCCTCTGAGTGAGAAACAGTAAGAGTGAAACGCATCATCACTTACCATCAGGTGAGATCGCAGTCAAGGGCTCACTTGTAGAGGATTAAAAAAAAGAAGTGATATGAAATTTTAATTTTATCGATACTCAATTTATTTGTAAACAATACAATCCCCCCACTTTATAAACACTCAAACAAAAACTAATGAAATAATCCAAATTTTCGGGGATAGTGCAAAAATTTACGTGTTTTTGATTCAGTAAAGAAGAAACTAAGCTATAATTAGTTGAAATAACTTAAAATACTCGCCACAAAAATAAAAATAAAAACAACTATGTTACTCACTTAAGAAATGAAATTCCTGGGCGTTTTACAATACTATTATTACGACACCCCACAATTGAGCACTTCACCATTGTTGATTACACAAAACTGCACAAAACTAAGCAAAAACACATAAAAATATTATGAAAATATTCACAAAACTGGTAATTAGCCACAACCAAAACACCGGAAGCAATACAGACGCCATATAAAGGTACAAAAAAATTGGCTTCAATAGCAACAAATTGGATGACGTCATATGACAATTGCCTGACACGTTCACGCAATAACATAATACACCTGTCTCATTCTAAAAACGTAGCTTTCATGTAAGAATAGTCAAAACATAGTAGTACATGTTTTATTAACAAAATGCATTGTATAACTATAATTGAGTAAAATGTAACACATCTTCTCTATATACCTAATCAAAGCTTGTCTCTGTACTCTGTTGCTGATATATTTCTCTCTGTCTACGTTGCCAATACTTGTCTCTGATTGCCAGACGCCAGAGACAAGTTCTGATTGTAAGATAGCTTCCTTCTAGGTCCTCTATTGACTTTCTAATTTCTTTTTCTGATCGGTGATTGCTAGCGACGTCATTTTGCCGAAGTCAATTTCTATTTTTAAAATTAATTGATAATTAAACTAATATAGATTATTGTTAGAAGTTAATTCTCATCCGTTTATCTTTTAATATAATTAGTGTTAATAAAATTTTCCCGAATATTCGTAACAATAGTTGAAAATGATGGGAGCTGGCGACGGTGGCCACATTATCAAACTGCGTGGTTTGCCTTTCTCCACCACTGTTGAGGATGTTCTCGAGTTCTTATGTGGTGTTTCTGTTGTAAACGGCAGAGAAGGTAAGAGTTTATTTACTATTCACTTAACAAAAACACGAAATATTTGCACAAAACTTCGATGATTGCGGCAGACGGGTTGCCGCGCAATCGATAGTTTTATTCTAGGGTTGGGCTTTAGTATACTGGACGCGGCGGAGGGGGGAGGGACGGGGAGGGGAGGGAGGGGGGGAGGGGGTGAACCCCCCCTGTAAGCCAAACTCGTCGAATCCTAATAGTTTCCGAGATATTAATTTTTTTAATTTCAAAATGTAGAGGCCAGTTTTACTGAAATTCGGGCTTAGCTCTACTTAGTTAGGTGTCGAGTGCTTAGTAGTTAATGGGAGAAGCCAGGGGATAACATATACTAAATAACAACCGTACATTTTTTTTATTCCTTGTAATAATTTTTTTTTATTAATGTAATAAAGTCTAATAACAAAAATATTGTAGTAATATTATGACTTAACTATATTCACATATATGTTTGCTTTAACAATTCTTTATTTACTTAAGTTCGGTTTGGTAACCCATAAGAACCTAAGTGCCCGGCCTGCGGCCGGGCACTACCTGTATATTTACGTTCAACCCTAACCTAACCTAGCCTTTTGACAAATATTTGTTTTTTACTTAAGTTCGGTGTATTAACCCCATACGAACCTAAGTGCCCGGCCTGCGGCCGGGCACTACCTGAATATTTATGTTCAACCCTAACCTAACCTAACCTTTTGACAATTTTTTTTTTAACTTAAGTTCGTAGTATTAGCCCAATAAAATACCTAAGCGAGCACTTATTAAACTGCTCTGATTCCATCACAGCCTTCTATCACAACTGTAAGGATTTCTGGTGGTCGTCTTTATGGGCAGTTAAAAAAAATTTGTGGGGGAGGGGGAGGGGGGGGGGGCGGATGCAGCCTAGGTAGGTTAGCCTAGTCCTACCTAATTCCCTCACACCATCTTTCACACAAACAAAACAAGTAGAGATTTGCATGAATTTTGGGAAAACTAACCTCAAAATGTCGAAATTTCAAAAATTAATTTCTCGAAAATATTTTGGCGTTAGGTACGTTTATTACATTAATACCTTTCTGTAAAAAAAAAATGAACTGTCTACTGCACGGCACATATACTTTCCAATAATCGATAGGTATAGACATTGTTTATGGTTTGAATTAGCATTTTGTGATAGGTACTTTTTAAGTTCGGAACGGATTTTATTACGTACAACGAAACTTTAGTACGCCAACTAAACGTCAATGAGTCTGTAATCTATGGCAAATGTCGTAATAAATAGTGAAAAGTGTTGAAGAATTGCGAATTTCAAAAAATCATTTCTCGAAAAGTATTAGGATTCGACGTAAAATATTTTAGTGCAAGGCTTACCACATGAAGATCTTTCTGTAAAAAAAATATGAACGTCCAACTCCGCGTCCAGTATACTAAAGCTGAGCCTATTCTAGGTTTTACATAACTACCAAACTCTTCCTGGTTCCATTTTTACCCTGGGTTTGCATGAGTTGGATGACGTGGGGGTGAACACTGAGCTACTTAGCTTCATAAATGTGTTAAAAACGTAACATCATTTATGTTGTACCCATAACCTTGACAGTGAAATGGTCTAATGTACATGAAATAGTGCACTTTGGGGCTCCCACAACTAGATGAATAGATGAATGAATTATGTAAGTATACTAACTAGTTACATAATTCACCATTACGATGGCTCACTGGGCACAAGTTTCCTTTCAGAATGAGAATGGTTTGGAATCGCAAACTAAGTATGTTAAGTATCCATAGTACGGCACTTACACTAACACACACACTGCATGTTGTCATAAACTGCTAATATTTTTTTACAGTATGTATGTTCATAACGTATTTGAGAGGTGATATCTAGTGAAAGGCCCGATGAATAGCGTCCATTTTAATACTCAATCAATCAATTATTAATTAACTTTCATAAAGTATTTTTGAAAAATAAATAATTTCTGAACGGAACCAAATGGTAAGGGTAACTTTAGAGGAAACTTGTTTTCACTTTGTACAGGTGTCCATTTGACTGAAGTCCGACCAGGGAGGCCTTCGGGGGAATGCTTTGTGGAGGTGGAGTGCCAGGAGGATGTGGATGAGGCTCTGAAGAAAGATAAACAGAACATGGGCAAAAGATATATTGAGGGTATGAAGTATAATATTAATAACTAGATGATGCCTGTTAATGTTTCTATGTGGATTAAGTTTTTTTAATTCTCGCAGCAATTTTTTAATTTTCCTGAATGAAAAGCTTGTGACCTTTCCCAGGATACTACTTTTATCTGTTCCAAATTTCATCAAAATGTATTGAATAGGTGGGCCCCGTGCAAGTGTAACAAACAAA
Source organism: Erebia epiphron (assembly GCA_963932025.1). Taxonomy (NCBI): domain Eukaryota; kingdom Metazoa; phylum Arthropoda; class Insecta; order Lepidoptera; family Nymphalidae; genus Erebia; species Erebia epiphron. The sequence goes on from OZ009945.1 coordinate 40,886,704, forward strand.
CACACATTCACATAATTAGGCTAGGATTACCTACTGAACCGTTTTGTAATTCCATTTTCTTATGTGCCTTTCATTTTGAAATCACAAGTACTATAAATTCTGCTAATCACAACAATTTCACGATTTTTCATTAGCAAGAATGTCTAGGTAAGTACTAGTCTCTCATACTAGAAAACTGGCAGGTTGGTTCAAACATATTCTGATATTTGGACAGTATGTGAGACAAAGTTTTCTGTTTGACAATTTCGATAATATGGGGTCAGTCATGGGACATGCTCATGTCATGGTACTATGGAGGGTAGAGTAAAAAGAGTGTTATCTCTGTATGTGTATATAAAAAGTGTCAGTCAAAATCAAAGACAATATATAAACCAGTGTAAGACTGTTCACTTCATACATTCAATCAAAGCTCGCTAAATGCGCATTAAAGTCGCCGGTACCTTGTAGTTCTTTGCATTATCTGAGATGGCGTAACTGTGCAAGCTGAAAAATAAATAATAACGAACATAGCTATTGCCATCTAACGAGTAGTAGTTGAATCATCAACTCGATCAAACTTACCTAGTGCCATCTAACGTATAGTTATATATCCATGACTGCCTCGTTGGTCTAGTGGTTAGCATGTTTGACTGCGACCATAGATTAATTATAATACAGGTTTATATATTGTCTTTGACTGCGACCGACGAGGTCCCGGGTTCGAGTCCCGGGTCGGGCCATAACAAGTATTGGGTTTTTCTGGCAAGAAATTCTCAATACAAGCCCGGAGTTAGGAAGTTGGCGGTGTTTCAACCCCGTGCCTCGGAGAGCACGTAAATGTGACTAATTATATATTTTTTTAAATAAACAATCTAGATCATTTCTTTTGTGTTTTTTTAAAGTATTTCTTATAAGTATATGTTAGTTATTCTTGTTTTTTGATTCTTTCACAAGTCAGCCCTTGACTGCGATTCAACCTGATGGTATTTGATGATGTAGCCTAAGATAGTAGTGGGCTAATAAGAAGGGGTATAACAGCTTGGTACTTATAATAAACCCCAAATCTATTTCTAGGTACGCTAAATCGCTTGGTAGCACTTGGCTTCGTCGGTAGGGTTATAGCTAGCCATGACCGAAGGCTCTAAGCAGATCCGAACTCATGTACTAGATAGTTCTAAAGTAGGTAGAGTCTAGAGTAATGGTAGATTTAGTTTTTTTATCAAGTATTTCTTGAATAATGCACAATACCTACTGTAAATATTTTTTCTTGATTATTACCTAAGTACCTACCTAAATTATATCGCCATCAACCAGACTTCTACTGTAATTAGCTATAAATAAAATAATTATCTTTATTATATTTATTTATTTACATATTTCGGAACCCTGCATGTCAATAAATATATTATTATTATTAGCTACAATAAATGGCTAAAGAATACCTGTCAATTGCCAAACTTAACCTCAAAGATTAATCGTATAGCAGCAGAATCTCAGAGTCCAGAACAAGAGTAGTTAAGTAGCAGGATCTCGGAGTCCATTAGTCTTATCACGGTCACAAACAAAAAAAAAAAGTCCGACTCGCGCACCGAGGTTTCCGTACAAACATGTAGGTATATAAGTAAAAGTTATAGTATTTTTATTCAACTTATCTAATATTTTAATTTCAATTTAATACCTCTACCCGTTCATGCGGAAAGGGGAAGTAAGTTTAAAATTATTAAAAAAAATTTTTTTCTTATATAACTAGATGATGCCCGCGACTTCGTCCACGTGGATCGATGTTTTTTTTTTTTTATTCCCGTGGGAACTCTTGAACGCGGAAGCCTATGCCCTTCCCCGGGATACCACCTACCCCTGTACCAAATTTCATCAAAATCGCTTGAACAGATATATTTTTTTGATTCTCGCGGGAACTCTTCCATTTTCCGGGATAAAACGTAGCCCATGTCCTTCCCCGGGATGTAACCTATCTCTGTACCAAATTTCACCCAAATCGGTTGAACAGATGGGCCGTGAAAGCGTAGCAGACAGACAGACATACTTTCGCATTTATAATATTAGTATGGAGTATGGATATAGTATGGAAGTATGGATGTAACTAAAAATTTATGCTTTTCTCAATTTTTCCTTTATCTGTGCTATAAGACGTTGCTTCGTACCAAATTTCAAGATTCTGGGTTCACGTGAAGTGCCCTGTAGGATTTGATTCCCTTGCGAGTGTCGAAATTTGCAGCAAATAATAATAATAATAACTTTTTATTTCAGGCTTCAACACCCATAAGTTGTTAGTAACAATCACTTAACCTATGTTAGTAAAAAAACAACATAAAATACCTAAACTAACCTACCCTACTCTCAAACCTAAGCCTCGACACATTTACAGGTCTCTTTGAGGCCTCCTCATGAGAATGTGTGCACCATTCCAGCGCCTCCAGAGAGGGCTGTCCAGCTTAGTAGCCAACGTACTGAGGAGGGTGTTGGTGCTGCTCACTAGCCTGCACATCATAGACGCAGCACGCTTGCGCACGATCACGTAGAAATCATCCACGCGAGCGTCTGCGAACATGGCCGACGCGCTGCAGTGTCGAGGCCTCCTCAGCACCGCCCTCAGCACATTGTTATATTGAACACGCAGAGCATTGTAGGTCCGCTGCGTATAGTCTATCCACAGACTGCACGTGTAGAAAGACGGCAAAGCAAAAACGGCTGTAGATATTTTGATTGTGTTAGCTTAGAAGTTTGATTTTTTCACAGCTCCAAGGGACAGTAGACCTGAGTAGGTATTTGATATGAATTCCAGCTTGGTACCTACCTCCAGGTGTTCCTGAGAAAAAGGGTCTTGACACACAGACGGACGGACAACAAAGTGATCCTAGGGTTCAGTTTTTTCCTTTTGAGGTACGGAACCCTAATTATTAAAAATATTTTTACTAAATGATATAACTAAAAATTTATGCTTTTCGCAATTCTTCCTATATATCTGTGTTATAAGACGTTGCTTCGTACCAAGTTTCAAGATTCTGAGTTCACGGGAAGTACCCTGTAGGTTTTGATTCCCTTGCGAGTGCAAGAAAAATCGAAAATTTGCAGCATAAACGGCTGTATCTTTTGATTGTGTAGGCTTTGAAGTTTGATTTTTTCACAGCTCTAAGGGACCGTAGACCTGAGTATTTGATATGAATTTCAGCTTGATACCTCCATACGTTCCTGAGAAAAAGGATCTTGACACACAGGCGGACGGACAACGAAGTGATCCTATAAGGGTTCCGTATTTTCCTTTTGAGGTACGGAACCCTAAAAACACAAGAAACGCACAATTCACTGAGCCGGCACCATAGATCTTACTAATATTATAAATGCGAAAGTTTGGATGGATGTATGGATGTATGGATGTTTGTTACTCAATCACGCCCCAAGAGCATAACGTATCTGGCTGAAATTTGGCACAGAAATAGATTATAGTCTGGAATAGCACATAGGCTACTTTTAATCCCGGAAAATTAAAGAATTCTCGCGGGAACAACAAAACCTCGATCCACGCGTACGAAGTCGCGGGCATCAGCTAGTTAATTATAATACCAAGTACCAACCTGGTTTATAAGCATATTGTCTTTGGCCGGCACCAAAACAAGAGGAAAAAATTATTTTAGTGTATCGTCAGTTTGTGACGCCATCTATAGGAATGCAGCATAACTGCATGGTCCACTAGCTGATTATAACATAAGAATACACAGAACTTGTTTCAAATCGAATTACTTCTACAAGTTAATTTTGTTAAAATTAATTGAATGTAAATTTGCTATTTGCTTATGTGATTTTATCAAATTTTTGTATTTTGATAATTTTATATAAATAATTAATACAAACCGAACCAAGAAAATACGATATTTCACCGATTTTACTATAATCATTTGTCGAGCGAGCCTGGTAGCGCCACCTATCGATAGTATTAACCTAGAATTTTTTTTATAAGGGAGTTAGCAATCTATACTTGGTTTATAATTAATCTATGGTCAAAATGAATTCATTAAATTGGTGGAGACACCTATCATCAGGGTAAATTTAAAAGGAAGCACCAAATATTATTAGAGAAGCTTTGAGAAATAAACAAGGAAAGAAAACATTCATCATTATTTTGTATAACGTAAATTGACGAAATTTTTAGTAAATAACTACCTTATTTGCCAATTACAATAAAAATAAATTAAATTTTTTAACTCGGCATACTTCACTTCATCAACAATTGTTACATTCATACCATACCCTTTTTGTACACCAGTGCCATTGTGGGAGCTTTTTGAACTGTTATTCATAGCAACAACTGGACACTTTTTCAACTTTTCTCCCATAAGAGATAACACTCCTACTCTACCCTCCATAGTCAGTACTAATAATTATAATGTAACTTATCATACAACAATTTTGGTCCTTCCAGTATTTTCTACTGACCGTCAAGACATGGAATGGGCTCTCAATGCAATGCGCCAGAGCGAGAATGGCTTTGAGAGCATACCTAATGTCTCGGACGACTATGGCATAGTAAAGCTGAGAGGCTTGCCTTTCGGCTGCTCCAAAGAAGAAATTGAACAATTCTTTGATGGTAAGTCACTTTTCTAAAATCATTTTTAGGTTTTTTTTGTTTAATTCCTAAATTTTTTGACTTCTGGGGATGTGTAGGCAAATCACATCTTTAATAGATAAAAAACATACTTTTATAGAACTTACATAGCATGCAACTAGATAGATAGGAAAATGGTTGGTTCACACTTCTCATTTGAATTTACCGTCTGTGTTTGGTTTCATTATTTTTGTCATAGCCTAAGCAGCTGGTTGAAATTAGTTACAATATTGAGCAGTTTAATATTTAATATTTTTTAGTCTACTTATAAATGGTTGAACAAGATTAGTTTAATGACGAAAATCATAGGTCTTGTATTTTTAAGCTATTGCATAGCTTCTATCGCGGGCCTTGAGCGTGGATACCGAATCCAGAAATTCCGTAACGAAAAAAAACCTAACACTTTGGTTGCTATGACTACTTTTGTTATTGACTTCAAGTTTTTGAAAATAAATAGACTATTTTTATGAAAAGATGATTTTGGTTGCTATGACTACTTGTGTTGTTGACTTCAAGTTGTTGAACTTGTTGACTACTTGTGTACAGGTACTTGTGTACTTGTTGACTACTTGTGTAATAGTACAGGTGTCCAAGGGGAATCAAAAAACCTCTATTGAGGTTTTTTGATTCCCCTTGGACACCTGTACTATTGAAAACATGATTCTTTAAAATTATTTCGCCTTTATATTTTCAACAACTTGAAGTCAACAACACAAGTAGTCATAGCAAGTTGATAAAAAATGCTATGCAATAGCTTTACCGAGTGCCACACGTCTTTTTTTTAATTCAAATATAGCACATTTTACTATATTACACAACATAAATGCACAATCTAATAACTGCTGATTCCAAATTATAATAGTAACATTTTCTATTTTCAAATTTTCTATTAATTATTTAGGGGCTTGTCTTTACAAAGCAAAGATCGTCAGGCCCTTCATAATACGAATCAAAATATCTCCAGTAATATTATAAGCAAACATTTTTACATATATAAGTATTTGTCTCTAAAGCTGTGAAACCAACCATATGAATTAATCATTTACTTATTTACACGCAACAAGCAAGAAAACCTTTGCATTAGAAAAATTACATAAAAATTTCATCTGACCAACAGTAATTTGGTAATACAAGTATGATATAATGGTTTTGTTGGATGGGGCAGGGTTGACGGTGGCCCAAGACGGGGTGCACTTGCTATCGGACCACACGGGGCGGGCCTCGGGCGAGGCGTTTGTTTACTTCGTTGACAAGCAGAGCGCTCAAGACGCTCTCAGCAGGGACAGGGAGAAAATAGGACACAGGTGGGGGGTTTATGTATTACACTGTGGTGTACGGTCAACGGTGTTTGGCAATCTTGCTTGTATTACTTTGTTGAGTCAGTAACTGTGTAATCACAACTGATCCCCAATTTTCCTAATAGTGCCCAAATTTTGGAGAACACCCAAACCAATAGATGATAGTTTCATGTATAATAACTGTCACTTAATGGGCTTAGGTGTCACTTAAAATTAAGCCATTGTGACCAATTCTGTATTATAACACAATCTCTGAACTAAAGTGACAGCTTTAAATCTAGTTCTGTCCCTTTCCGCAGGGAGTATTATGAAAGGGTTAGCAATATTTCTAATGCTGTCATTTTAGTTTAGTTTGAGATTGTGGACTACAGAATCAGCCCCATTGTTGGTGAAAATGGGCATGAGACATACCTAATTATTATATAGTTGTAGTTTGTTATCAAGTTTGTTTTGCCATTAAAGTAGCTAGTCTATAGGCAAATGTTCAAAAAGTCGTCTCCTTCACGATTCTCGTAGCACCCTCTTCTATATACCTACGACTGGTATGTATGTGTTTGTCATGGTCTCTGGAGCACGAAACTGTCGGTCGTAGAACGCGGACGCGTGCACACGCTTAGCTGTGACGTCACAAAGATGGCGGCCGACCGTTGTAGATTATTGATGATTTCTCGAGTTATAATTATACAAATGGGTTGTGTGAGGTGTCTTTGGAAAGCTTATTTAATGACCTATAATTGCTTCTTTGATACCTATTACGTAAATGTAATGATTATAAAAATATTTAAAAAATATTGAATTTTTTACCTTATGCATTTGCATACTTACCAATTTAACTCAATAAATCGAAACGAAATCGAAACTTTAGCTAAATAAATGTTATTATAAAAAATATAGAGAAATACTCTATATTTTTTATAATAACATTTATTATTATAAAAAATATAGAGTATTTCTTTAGCTTTCTAAATATATAAATAAAATTTTCATACGATAGTAAACTAATAAATTATGAACAATTCCATAAAGTAAGTGCCAACGCGCTCTTGTGATACGCTCCAGCCCAGTTCGGGCCACGCGCCCGCGTTGCTCGTAGGTAGTTTTTAGGGTTCCGTAGCCAAATTTGGCAAAAACGGAACCCTTATAGATTCGTCATGTCTGTCTGTCTGTCCGTATGTCACAGCCACTTTTTTCCGAAACTAAGAGCTATACTGTTGAAACTTGGTAAGTAGATGTATTCTGTAAACCGCATTAAGATTTTCTTACAAAAATAGAAAAAAAACAATAAATTTTGGGGTTCCCCATACTTAGAACTGAAACTCAAAAATTTTTTTTTCATCTAACCCATAGGTGTGGGGTATCTATGGATAGGTCTTCAAAAATGATATTGAGGTTTGTAATATCATTTTTTTCTAAACTGAATAGTTTGCGCGAGAGACACTTCCAAAGTGGTAAAATGTGTGTCCCCCCCCCCCCGTAACTTCTAAAATAAGAGAATGATAAAACTAAAAAAAATATATGTTGTACATTACCATGCAAACTACCACCGAAAATTGGTTTGAACGAGATCAAGTAAGTAGTTTTTTTTTAATACGTCATTAATCGTAAATCGCAATTTACCTTTCATTCAATCAACTCAAATTTGTAAAAAAAACATTTAATTTAAAACTTTTTACAGGTTTGTACGGAACCCTCGGTGCGCGAGTCCGACTCGCACTTGGCCGGTTTTTTTATTGAAGATTATTTTAGGAGCCCCTTGTTTTTCAACAGAATCATAAAAAGATGCAGATTCAAGAAAAATAAGTATTATCTTTATTTTGAATCATTATTATTTATGCACACACAGAACACACTCAAATCAAGTAAAAATGATAATTTACGTAAATATAGTAACTTACATAAAAAGGTTGGTTTGGATTATGCTTTATATAAATGCCTAAAACGATTACAAATACTTCCTTATAGTTATTTTCTATCTAACATTATTTCCGATTACGATCATATTGAAAATCTTTATACCTAATAGCAGTCACATTGTTTCTTAAAATTGGTTTTTTATACTTTAGCACACGCATTGATCTTTGGAAACTTTTTTATCATCCCCTTTCTACCACCACCACCACCTACAAAGTTGTTTTACTGGTCGAAATTATGTTCTAGCAATCACTTTTGCTTATTGCTTACACAGCCGCATCTCGCTGTTAGCAGTCTTTCTCACACTAGCAAGATATGAATTCGAGATCTTTCATGGCTATTGGAGGTTTCAAACTAGTTATTGGAATTAAAATCTTGCTATCCAATCTCCAGCCACAATCTTCGGGTGAGGGTAAGTTTTTAATTTGGTTTTTCATGCTATTACGGGATGCGATAATACAAGCTCATTCTCTGGTTTCTCTAAAAAGTCAATTTGGAAGGTGTATTTCCAGTGTGTGTGTTCACACATTTCTGGAATAGTTTGGTACCAACAAGGAACTATCAGAAAAAATCATGAGGAACGGAGAAAAGTTTGTTATCGCAATTTGTACAAAAAAAAAAGCCTTCGATAGCATTGATGACCTAAGGTCCGCAGTTTTTCAAAACTTACCCTCACCCGAAGATTGTGGCTGGAGATTGGATAACAAGACTCTAATAATTCTAATAACTAATTTGAGACCTCCAATATACATGAAAGATCTCGAACTCATACCTTGCCAGTGTAAGAAAGACTGCCGAACAGCGAGATGCGTCTGTGTAAGCAATCAGCAAAAGTGTATGATAGGACTGTATCACAATAAAACATAATTTCAAACAATTTTGTAGGCGGTGGTGGTAGAAAGGGGATGATAAAAAACGTACCAAAGATCAATGCGTGTGCTATAGAGTATAAACACCAATTTTTAGTAACGATGTGACTGGTATTAATTATAAAGGCTTCCATTTGACCGGATACAAAGGTGGGCAGTTCGACTCGTAGACAATCCCAAAATTACTTGCACGCTGGAGTCTCTAAAGCACTGAAGAGACGTTAGTTCTCTTTGTGTGTTCTTTCGTCTCTACAATGGGGAGTGCTTTGAGGAGTTATTCAATTTAATACCACCTTCCGTGTTCTCCAGTCGCACCCTACGTCGCAGAAACAAATTTCATCCTCATCACCTTGATGCCTGGTCCTCTTCCACCACCCGTTATTCCAGGTCATTTCTGCCACGTACCTGCAAATTGTGCTTCCATCTACTGTGTTCCCTCATGATTATAATATGGGACTCTTCAAAGGGCGGATTAACAAATATCTCAAAAGCCAGCAACGCATTGGCGGTTCCTCTGGTGCTGCAAATGTTCATGGGCGGCGGTAATCACTTACCATCAGGTGACCCGCCTGCTTGTTTGGTCACTATACATAGGTATAAAAAAAGATTTTCTATATATCGGTAACTGTACCATTTCTCGTAATAGCCACTGATAGCAGCAGTGAGCGTATTCGGAAACAATGTTGGAGGAAAAGGACTATAGGAAGTGTTTGAAATCGTTGTAGGTATTTATTTAAAGCATAACCCAAACCAACCTTTTTATGTAAGTTATATAGTAAATGTAAATTATCATTTTTACTTGATCTGAGTGTGTTTGTGTGTGTGCATAAATAATAATGATTCAAAATAAAGACAATATTTTTATTGAATCTGCATCTTTTTAGGGTTCCGTACCCAAAGGGTAAAAACGGGACCCTATTACTAAGACTCCGCTGTCTGTCTGTCTGTCTGTCTGTCTGTCTCCAGGCTGTATCTCATAGACCGTGATAGCTAGAAAGCTGAAAGGAGATCGGCGAAGTATGACCCAGCTAATTTAAAAACCATTCAGATTCAGAAATCATTTAATATTTTTTAATATATTTCAATGTATTTTTCTGTGTAAACACCAAATTTTTAGAAGATGGGGATCAAAAATAAAAATAATTACGAAACAATGAAAAAGTCATTCTAATGGCAATACGGAGTATAGGTACCAGAGTATTTACTCTGTTATAGTAGAAACTAACGTGTCAAATGTCAATTACTGTCAACTCAATCAAATGTCATTCGTGGACCGTGGTAGAGATGTCGGAAAAAACACGTTAACTTGAGTTGAAATTCAGGCAACTTGGAATTGAATTCGAGTTTCACAACTCGAACTAACATAAAGAAACTAAGTGTATTTTATTTGTTACAAAATACTTTTTTACATACATATGTGTACTTCAATCCAACTCTCTGTTAGGACAATATAATTAGTACATATTATGTGATATGTTATTAATAGTTTTATCATCACAATGAAAATATTCAATAACTTTTTTAATCGTTGGTGTCATTCGGTCAATGCAATAGCGGGAGTACGTAGACAGAGAAAGAGATATATACAGGGTATCAGCGTATACAGTATGCGATATTAATTAATTAATAAATACGTACCTAATTGTAATTAAATAAAAACGTTAATTTAATTCAAACGCGATGCATTATCGATACAGTCCTGCGCTGTATCGATGCTGTATCGATACAGACCTGCCGGCACCCCTCGCTCTTTTACCCGATGTCACCTGAAATGCTCACGCGTTAGCAAATATTACGAATTTCGATACTTCGCGACGCGATTGTATCGCTATTGAATTGCTTTTGTCGCGCGTTGTAAATGCGACTAACGCCCAAAAGTAGCGATACATAAGCGCGTTAGGGTTAATCCCCCTTTTCAAACAGTAAAACTTAACGTGCGACTGCGCCTTGATAAATTTTATTAATATTATACGATTTAAATTGTTATTAATGAAATACTTCAATTCATGTCTTGTTTTATACTTTTTGGTATCCAAGCAGTCGGGTTAGAATAGTATGACAACCATCAATTTGTGTGTCATAATAATTATACCTACTGGCCGCGTTATGAATTACATACCTACTATAGGTTTAATGTACCCAGCAGGTAGGTTACTTGTTTTTATGTAGGTAGGAAAGCGTATTACTAATTGGTACATAGTCAGATAATGTTAATCTGCAGTGTCTGATAGATTTTTCAAAGCTATTCAATGGTCATCTGGCTTAAAAACCATGAAATAGAAATCTAACCTCACTTTTAACTATTACTACGAATATCTTTTTTCTCCCAACTTTATTTGATTAACTTTCATAAACTTTTTTGTTAGTCTGGTTTAGTATAAAAAGTATGAGAAGTTTGATGCGTGAACGTGAACCTCAAGTTTGGGTCACATACTATATGGGAGCTCGCCGACCTCCTTTTCACAAATGATGTATTTCCGTTGCCGCTATAACAACAAATACTAAAAATTAAAAAATATATATATTAAGGGGGGTCCCCATACAATAAACGTGTTTTTTTCGTATTTTTTTGCTCAATATTAAAAACGGTAACAGGTAGACGGTTCAAAGTTTCACAGAATATTAACTTGTATATTACCTTTCAAAATAAATAATTAAATATCAATAAAGTAAATATTAAAGGGGGGCTCCCATACAACAAACGTAATTTTTTGATATTAACAGTAAACCTCTACAAACAAAGTTAGTTTTGCGGTTCATTAACAAAGGTAATTATACCTACTTCTTGAGTACGGAACCCTCGGTGCGCGAGTCCGACTCGCACTTGGCCGGTTTTTTATGATTCCGCTGTAAAACAAGGGGCTCCTAAAATAAAATCTTCAAAAATTACAAGCAACACGGGCGCGTGGCCCGAACTTCGCAACTCAAGCGTTCGGAGGCACTTGCTTTACGGAATTGTTCATAATTTATTAGTTTACTATCGTATGAAAATGTTATTTATATATTTAGAAAGCTAAAGAAATACATACTCTATATTTTTAGGGTTCCGTAGCCAAATTTGGCAAAAACGGAACCCTTATAGATTCGTCATGTCTGTCTGTCTGTCTGTCTGTCTGTCCGTCCGTATGTCACAGCCACTTTTTTCCGAAACTATAAGAGCTATACTGTTGAAACTTGGTAAGTAGATGTACTCTGTAAACCGCATTAAGATTTTCTTACAAAAATAGAAAAAAAACAATAAATTTTGGGGTTCCCCATACTTAGAACTGAAACTCAAAAATTTTTTTTTCTTTTTCATCTAACCCATAGGTGTGGGGTATCTATGGATAGGTCTTCAAAAATGATATTGAGGTTTCTAATATCATTTTTTTCTAAACTGAATAGTTTGCGCGAGAGACAATTCCAAAGTGGTAAAATGTGTGTCCCCCCCCCCGTAACTTCTAAAATAAGAGAATGATAAAACTAAAAAAAATATATGTTGTACATTACCATGCAAACTACCACCGAAAATTGGTTTGAACGAGATCAAGTAAGTAGTTTTTTTTTAATACGTCATTAATCGTAAATCGCAATTTACCTTTCATTCAATCAACTCAAATATTTAAAAAAAACATTTAATTTAAAACTTACTACAGGTTTGTACGGAACCCTCGGTGCGCGAGTCCGACTCGCACTTGGCCGGTTTTTTTATAATAACATTTATTTAGCTACAGTTTCAATTTATTGAGTTAAATTGGTAAATATGCAAATGCTTAAGGTAAAAAATTCAATCTTTTTCAAATATTTTTATAATCGTTATATTTACGTAATAGGTCTCAAAGAAGCAATTATAGGTCATTAAATAAGCTTTCCAAAGACACCTCACACAACCCATTTGTACAATTATAACTCGAGAAATCATTAATAATCTACAACGGTCGGCCGCCATCTTTGTGACGTCACAATTAAGCGTATGCACGCGTCCGCGTTCTGCGACCGACAGTTTCGTATTTTAGAGACTATGACGAACACATACATACCAGTCGTAGGTATATAGAAGAGGGTGCTACGAGAATTCGTCAAACAGCTCGATTTCCTCCATACTAAGCTGGCAGTATGGCTTTATATTATGCCATTGTACCATTGTTAAAATTTAATGCTATTGATTACGAATAAAATAAGAAATATATTGACTGGTTACATAATGTGTGATATAAAATAGAAGTATCATATTTGCAATTACATCTGTGCTCTCTTTCTGGAGTGATTGAAAAAGGCACTTACTTAGATAAAGGTTGTCACGTTAGTGACAGATATGTAGTCCCATTCAAAATGGGGCAGAAAGTGTCACAAAAATATATTTTTAAAACTGTATTGCATTTTAAAACTTTTCTTATTTATAAATAGAGAACACAAAATATTTAAGTCTCAGTTTTCCTGTTATTAATTATTTAGTATCATTTTTTTACAAATAATAATCCAGCCAGGAAGTGACTGGGTTGTAAAAAAATTATAACATGGTAATAATAACCTCCTCCTTTTTTTGAAGTTGGTTAACAATCAATTACGAGTAATATTGCCTTACACCATCGTTATTTATGACTATGTACACCACATTAACTTCAGTAAATTGGTGTAGAGGGTTATTATGGGACCCCTTTTTATGTGGATCTGTGATTTATAGAATACATATTTTTCCAAAAATATCACTAAAAATTCACAATAATACAAGGAACATGATGTAGGAACTTTTCATCAAGGTTTTCATTTAAACTAGAATTTGTCACATATTTATTTCTATAAATCATAGTTTCTTTTAATACTTTGGAGGTGTTTAATTTAGTTAAAAATTGGGTAAACTTAGTAAACTAAGGGCTAATTAAATATTTGCTGCATTCCTATAATGCTTCTCTCTGTGACCTTGTTTTGGTGTAAAATTCATAGGCAACACATTACAACAAAAAAATAATTTGTGTTTAGTTTTTTAGAATATCAGTGACTACTTCAATGAAAATTCCTGTCCAATCAACATAAACACATTGCTAACAACATTGTTTTATTCATAGATGAGATGATTGGTCCATACTCAGACTTTTTTTTCTCTTTTACTTTATACCATCTGTGATCAGTCTTTGGACTATCTTCTGATCTGTGGTCCTTATATTTTCTTAGCATTTGAAATTCAGCCATTATCAAATTCTGTTTATTTAGTTACAAATAAGTAAAAAATTAATTTAAATTAAATAAACATTAATCTTTCTACTTAATACTTGTCTATGATTTTTTCATCACGAAACGTCATATTAGAGAGTGTCAGCATAATATAGTAATGAACTTCATGATTGGTTGTTGAGTTGTCAAAGGTTGGGCGATCGAAGGGCGGGAGCGGGACGGCAATATGGGAGGCACGGCGGGGAGACGAAGACGGGGGAAGAAGACAAGTGGATTATAGAAATTGGTTTTATTTGAATTGGTACATTGTAAGGGTTACTCTGAGGCCAGAGTGTATGGGTAGATGTAGAATGGATCGGTTGACTCTGTAGCTAGCAGAGTTTATGGGTAGACTGATATGTTATTCTGTGCAATTTATGTCCAAATATAGTCCGACATACTTATCTGACCCGGTGACAGCGTCGTTTGTATTATATGAAAAATAAAATAAAAACAAAAACTAAATAGGCATAAATATTAGTTCCAATTTTGGTGACAGATCATCCGTTTTGGTCAGATAAGTTTGTGGGACTATAAGTTTTGACGTATAAAATTTATTTTATTAGGTAGCTTCTTGAAACACACTTGTTTTTCTAATCAGCTCTGAATAGGATCTTAAAGGAAAATCTTATTTTCTCCACTACTTGCAACCTACCAAGTCAGTCCGTATAATAACTTTGTAATTTATTATCTTAAAATCTTGTCTGTCTGGCATCTGCATAGCAATTAGCAATTCATAGCAATTCATTTTGTATAAAAAATAAAATGATATGAAGATTGAAGGGCGATGATGATGGATGATGGCTAGATGTGTGTGTATCAGTTTAAACGGTTTGCAAGTACCACTAAAAATACCAATGTGTATCGCTAACTTTCCATCCCAATTAAAAACTATGTATGTATTTATATTCACAGGTAAATATCAACTAATGGTGACATATATCTGTGAAGATATGTCTGTTTATTCATTATGTACATTATTTTAGGATACCAATAAAATACATAAGAAACTGACTGATAGACATCAACATACATCTCAAATAGATACATCTAGAAAGTTTTGAAAGATTCTGCATGTGGGTTATCACTTTTCTCTATAACTCTTATTGTGAGATCTATAGAGCGAACTTTGACTTTGCTTAGACTTAAGACATGGTTAAAACAGGACAGATTTATGTTACTCACATAAATCCATCTCGTTTTAACTCACTTAAAGTCTGAGTCAAGTCAAAGTACGCTCTATAGGTCTCAGGATTAGACAAAATCTTATTAATTCCACTCGATCGATGCTGGGGACGTTCAAATAGTTGCCTACGTCATGGTAATTAGTAATTACATAGAATGTCTTCCATTTGCAGATACATAGAGGTGTTCGTAAGCTCAGCGGATGAGGTCCGTGCGTACGCTTCGCGCATGGAAGGCGGCGGGTTCAAGTCTTCGCGCGGCTATCGCGCTACGCCGTACGACCGCAACGACAGATACTCTGGCGGACGCTTTGGAGGCAGGGGCGGCCGGGGCGGGGCTGTTGGACGAGGTAGATTCAATACCACGGGCAAAATCAATCGTGTAAACGAAACATACCGGTCACGACATTTCAAATTTGCTATCAATATTTTTACTGTTGTTTATCACAAATCACTCACAAACGTCTTATTTCCTGAACTAAAACATTTAAAGTTTGTAATATACCTATACAAAAGTAGTTCAATTTACTTAATGCACTATTATGATATTATTTTATCTAATGTCCAATATAAAAACAGAGACTAATGACCAAAAAGGTGTTAAACATATAGAAATAGAATGAATCCATAGAGATGTGACACGAAAAGTGATCCATAGGCTGAATGATAGGATTTGGTTTAGTCGATTGTAAACATCGTACTATTGTAGATCTTCGATCTCTTTCGCTGCTGGAGGGAGCACCAAGGGTATGTTCCGATATACACTGCGAGCACTGTAAGGTGTGACGTCAATTTAGAATACTGTGAAGCCGTTCTTTTATAGTTAGCTAGACTGGTTACTGTTTAAAACGCAACGCAGTCAGCACTGAGAGCACCTTACCTCGAAAACGCCAGTGCTAACAGTACAAAAATGCCGACGATTTATGACATCAAATATTTCCCTAGGATACTCTGGCAGTATACTGTCAGTCCATAACGGAACGAATTTCTTCCCAGTAAGAGCACTGAAGTGCGTTAGCTGGCTTCATTAAGTAACCAAAATGTATTGACAACTGACATTTACGTTATACATCACACAATATGTTAGTGTGATGTATAACGTAAACGTCAGCTACAATGTTGGGATGTAGGTGGCGGTTTCGCCGCGCGCGGCGGCGGCGGCGGCGGCGGCGGATTGCGGCGCGGCGGATGCCACTGCGTGCACATGCGCGGTTTGCCCTTCAAGGCCTCGCCGCAGGACATCGCCTATGTGAGTGTCTTGATAATTAATTTTGACATTTAAGTATTATTTATTTTACATAGGGTATGTTCCGATATACACAGCGAGCACTGTAAGGTGCGACGTCAATTTAGTATACTGCGAAGCCGTTCCTTTATAGTTAGCTATACTGGTAACTGTTTAAAACGGAACGTAGTCCAGCTGATTATCAAGTGATCAAAGCACTGAAAGCACCTTACCTCGAAAACGTCAGTGCGCGCAGTACAAAAATGGCGACGATTTATGACGTCATATATTTCCCTAGGATACTGCGACAGTATACTGTCAGTCCATAACAGAACAATGCAGAATTGCAGATATTTTATGAATTTTCCGGGATAAAAAGTTGGTACCGAGATAGGTTGTACCAACTTTATCAAAATTGGACGGATGCTTTACAGACACACTTTAGAATCCATACTAATATTATAAATGCGAAAGTGTGTCTGTCTGCTACACTTTCACGGCCTATCTCTTCAACTGATTTTCATGAAAAGAGACGGTTCGGATTCAAACAAAAGCTAAAGTAAAGGTCGAAGTGGTTGCCATTACATAGACCATTGTCAAGCAGTGCCAGATGTTCGAGTGAAAGTTCTCTTAGGTTTTATGGTTCAATTTAAAAACGTTCCTATGTATTGTTTACTGAAAGATTATAATCCTTTACAAGGCGCTTTTTGAGGAACTATACCACAGCTGTCTGTTTATATAGGGCAGTTTTATGGTCTGCAGAATAGATTTTGAACATTCTTACATTTTTTAATTCTCTTATTTAATTTATTTGCAATTCTTTTATATTATATTGTACTAGCTGATGCCCGCGACTTCGTCCGCGTGGTTTAACTTTTTTGTTATTCCCGCGGGAACTCCTTAATTTTCCGGGATAAAAAGTAGCCTATGTCACTCTCCAGGTCCTCAGCTATACCCATGCCAAAAATCACGTCACTCCGTTGCTCCGTTGCGGCGTGATTGAAGGACAAACCAACAAACCAACAAACCAACAAACCAACAAACAAAGTGACTTTCGCATTTATAATATTAAGTATGATTGTAGATATAGCTGTAGCTCGCAACTTCATCCGCATGGTTTAAGATTTTTTTAAATTCCCGCAGGAACTCCATTATTTTTGAGGATAAAAGTAACAAACAAACCTTTGTATTTATGATATTAGCGTAATTATTATTTTTAGTTAATTGTTCCTATCTTGAAGTCAGGAGTGAAGACTCATGCTCAGTAAAGAGCTGGTTGAAGAGGTTTGTAGGTAATCTCATAAAAACAAACACAAATATTTTTTGCAAATACATAAAATATTCCCTAAATATAATATTACCTAGGTACCCTTCCGGTAAGTTTATCGTATGATCAACTCATAATCAACTTGAACTTTAGCTGGAAAAAGTTCTGGATGTTTTTTTTTAAATATTTTATTACTTAATAAAATAATATCCAGGTAATAGATAAATGCACAGTGACATTTTGATAGAATTTAATAGATGTTGAAGTACTTAAGTATAACAAACAACTTCGACAAAATGTGCAAATGACAGTCACTTTAGCTTTTACAGCAGCTCTATGAGCAGTAAAGGTTAAGGGTAAAAGTAACAGTAAAAGTACCGGCTAAAATTGTGAAGAAACAAATTTAGCCGTTACTTTTACTTTTAGCCGTTACTTTGGCTGTTACTTGCGATGAAGAAACTGGCCGTAAGAGGTTGGATAAACATAATTTTAAAAAATCACTTTGAATTTTTACATACCTACTAACTGAAAATTTCCATTTTTTCTTTGTTTTTTTTCTATAACCTAACTAATATTTCTTATGTCATTATTTTTTTTCTTTCTAACCTAACTAATTAATTAGCTTATTTTTTCTCTCAATGTTGTAAAGCCACCTATATTATAATTATTATTTAGCACTAAGTCCACTCAAAATGTATCATCATAATTTGTTGTTTGCGTGGTTGACGCCACAGTTATTGTTGATAGACTAAGACTTAACCTATGTAATACCTACTGTCTCGTTGTTTGTGAACCCAAAGAAATAAAATAAAGTAAAATTGATAGTTTAAATCCACGAATTCGTCCTATTTTCAGTGGTGAAATTATTTATTCTTTCCACGATTGCCAACAATAACCATGAGTAAGTGACAATGGCGGATTTATAGGTTTGAAGTTTTCTGTCAAATATCAAAAATTATGAGAGAAAAATAACACGATGACTCACGTCACTTGTCAGAATGACATTTGACACATTTCGCGCCTACTGCTTTCTCTATGGGTGAAGGACGCCATCTTGGAAACATATCGAAACTTGAAATAGATTTTTATTTTTTGCACGTTATTTGTTTGCTCTTTTAATTTATTTTATTTTCAATAAAAGTAATGTATTTTACTCTATTTATGCTAAAGTGGCATATGAAAGACATAGCCTACTTTTTATCCCGGAAAATTAAAGCGTTCCCGCGGGATTAAAAACCCCTTCCACGCGAACGAACTCGCGGACATCATCTAGTTTATGATATTAGTATGGATTTATGGCCATTTAATAATTTCTTGATCTACATGAACGTGTATTTGTGTACAGTTCTTCAGGCCGATCCGTCCAATGAACATCAACATCCTGTACGACAACAGCGGTCGGCCCAGCGGCGAGGCGGACGTCGAGTTTGAGTGCCACGAGGACGCTATGAGGGTAAGGCTCTGACCTTTTTTTTCGAATTGAATCCTCTACTGGGCGCAAAGCGCAAGGCATCGCAAAGAAATAAGCCCTAGGGCTTGAAGACATCGGGGGAGCAACTGTAAAGCTCGGACCTCGGCTTACGACGCGTCAGTCATTTTCTACGGCGACGCGATACGGCGCCATCGAAATTTTGTCTTTGCGACAACGTAGGCCACGTAAAGGGTCAGCTACTGTTTTATATAAGAGATAACTGTACTTTTGGTAACTATCGCTAGGAAGTCTGGTACAGTATTTGGTGCGTGTGGGCTCTCCTCTGGTGAAAATAGTGAAGGTCTGCCCGCATGCGGCTGGGGAACTGACTACTACTGACTACTTGTATCGTATTAAAGCTCGAGCAGTACCTATGTAAACAGTCGTCGTCGTCGTCGTCGTCAACCGATGGACGTCCACTGCTGGACATAGGTCTCTTGTAGGGTCCTCCACATGCCACGGTCTTGCGCCGCCTGGATCCAGCGACTCCCTGCGACTCTCTTGATGTCGTCCGTCCACCGTGTGTAAACAGTACTGTATAAAAATTGACGCTATTCATCGGGCCGTTCATTAGATATTATTGCCTCTCAAAGACGTGATAGCCTTACAAAAAAGTATTTGATGTGCTAATAAATATTATGAATGCATATAATTGATTGCATTGATATTCTTACTACACTTGTTTAAGGCCTTAGGTAGTATTTTATGTTCGTTTTTGTGTGTAGTATTTAAAAATCTCCTTACTATTAATTTTCCTCGCGATTTTTATCGCAGGTGATCTAAAAGGTGATATAATATGTTATTTTGAATACTTAAATCGTAAATACAATCTGAAACAGGAAAATAGTCGCTAGTAGATATGAGAAATACAGTTTGAAGGACTATATGAAGGTTTTGCATTCAATATCTCTCTTCACTCACAGGCTATGAGACGAGACAAAAATAACATGGAGCATCGTTACATCGAATTGTTCATGAACTCATCCCCTAGCGGTGGCGGTGGCGGCGGTGGCGCCGGCGGCTTCAAACCTAACCGCACGTTCCGCAACTACTGAAGATTTCCGCACTAATGCGCAAAATATATTCAAAACACGTGTTTATTTTTTTTACTCTGTATAGTCTCAGAAACTTATCTGACCCGGTGACAATGTCGCTAGTATATATTAAAAATGAAATGAAAAAAATAAAATAAAAAGGGATAAAAATAGTTCCAATTTTGGCCACCGTGTCCGATAAGTTTGTGGGAATATACTTAATTATATGGGTAAAAGTGACAAACGACACTTGTCTGTAACGATTCGCAAATATCTTACGCCTTTAGTGCACCGACACATCGCGGTATGCCTTTACAGCATAGACTTACTTATATTTAAAGTTAACTTGAGGTATTGCTCGGATGACCTAATCGCGCGACAACTAACAGCAAAAAATGTAGCGTAGTTGTCGAATACTATCGAGTGCCGATTATTATTAACTCAGTAGTTAAGTGAAAACGGAGGTATGATTTATTTAATATACTTTTTGAAAAAGGTAGACGTGACTACTGAATAATTGATTATTGACTTTATCTGGTTCTTCTAAAGTCTTTAATGGTTTTACTACCGTGAAAATGCATCCTGAATTCCTCTTACACTAATTTCGATCACAGTTATTGTAATTTTCTTTATCGGGCACAACAATGCAACGTTGATGAATCTTACAAATATCACATGATATAAAGTAATCCACAGTTTACCATTGCGAATGAATACCGACAAGTGTGTTCAGCCCCATCCATGGATGATTTTCATGTTTCATAGCATTAATCAGTTGTACTTAATACAGTCGAATTGTATTTTTTTCTTGTATATAATAATACTTATAGCGTCGACCCTCAGCCACAGTCTTAGGCTACACAAGGCTGAAACTGAATTTATTTAAAAAAAGCTTTGTATGAAGATACATACTTTTTTACCTTTTTATCTCAGAGTTCTGCGTTTCTCCTTAGTTATCCTCTCTCACTTGGACACCAGCAGTCCAAGTGGGAGAATTTTACGTATTCGATCGCGACAACGTTAACTACCATTTATATGGAATTGATCGTGCGCCAGCTGTCAAGCGCTAGACAATTCCATACAAATCATAGTTAAAGTTGTCGTGATCGAATGGGAAGAAAATCTCCCATTCGGAACTCTGTTTAAAGTGTGTGAGTGAGACAGAATGATAAGCACCGTTTTTTCTTCTTTTTTTTTTGGGACTACAAAATAGGTACAGTACGATACAATATTTTTGCCGGCTAAGCTTTGATGTAAAATATTTCGGTGCACAGTGTCAAATACAATATTGTTATGCGTAAAAAAGTCAAAATATACCTACTATAAGTTAAATATTAATTCATCTGATAAAGTTGTGTAATGGAATGGGGTCCAAAATTGTTTTGTACAAAGATTTACGGTCTTTTTGGATTATTTGTCATTCTTTATTTTTTTGAAAATTTTTGCATTGAAAATATATCATAATATAATTATTATTTGCGCACAAAGTTTTTTACCACCGCCATGTTTATGTTGAGTTCATTATGTAACTTTAAAATCGACAAAGAGGACAGTGCTGACTCAGACGTAGAAGAAGTATTTGATACTCACAGCTCTTCAATAATATATAGAAGTCAATTTTATTTGCATTACTTACTCCAAATAAGACTGGCTAAAATATAATAATAGTTTTTGTTTATAGTGTTTGCATGGCGATGGTTCATGCAACATAATGATAAATGGTTTAAGAAAGTATTTAATTTGTATTAAAATAAAAATTGTAGATTTCAATACTAGTTTTGATCCTAATAACATGCATTCAATTGCTAGTAAGCTTAAGATTTCATAATATCCATAAAACAGTGGCGTGCAGTCCATAGAGGTAAAAATAAAAAAGCACTGCCTACCCCAGTGTATCTGTCACCGTAAGATTGTAAACACCGTTAGATTATAATATAACTCGCGAAATTGTAAACTGTCGAATGATTACAATATAACGGATTATTTTTCGGTAGATTGTAATCTGTTAGGTTTATCAACCCCATAGAAGGCCAGGCACTACTTGATTGTTTATGTCGAACCCTAACCTAACCTACAAGAAAGAGACAAGAAAACGTAAATACAATGAATATTTCAAAAATTGACACTTAAAACATTGAACGGTTCACAATCTTTCGAATGTTTACAATCTATCGAAAAAAAAGCGTTAGATTACAATCTTACGGTTTTTACAATCTTACGGTGACATATCCAAGAGATTTTTATAATTAAAAACATTTTATTCATGAAAAATATAAGTACAAAATTCTAAAAAGCGTCATACTAAAATAGGTGTAATTAACACTTTAATTCGGTAATTCATTAGTACCCACGAATGTTTTTAAATATCTAATGTATTTACGCCATTGGTCGCGTAACTCGTACTAAGCTCTTAGAAGAATATTGAACGCCATCAGTTGCGTAACTCGTAGTAAGCCCTGTAAAGTACGTATCGGCCCGCTAAACGGCAGCGGTCGTCCCAGCTTTTTTTACGACTTCACACTATACGTATTCGATACACAGACGCATTTCCAAACCTCACAAAGTGAAGGTGTGTGAAGTATTTTGCATGTGTGAGTATATTCACCATAGTGTAACAGTGACTGCAGAAAAATAAAGTACACACTACTCCTGTCCATCAGCCGCTAAGGAAGGAGTTTAGCGTTGGTTATCTAGCGTTCCTCATCCCATCGTTGGCTCTCGTTGGATTTGTATGTACGCAGTACGCACCATGATGCGTGCAGTGAAGTAACTTTATTTTACTTAGGGCGCGTCTAGATTATTTAACGTGTTATATTATAGTCTTTAACATACCAATAATTATTATATCCATATTAAAAATATAACCATGAGACATGTTATTTAACCAAGGTTTATAGCATGTTATGTTGTATGGTCTGGACATACCTTTTAGTTAGTACTAAGTATTTTTTTATGACAACAACGATCACTAAGTAAACATTAAAATATTTTAATAGGTGTTCTGTTGATAACTCGATAGATTTAGTAACAGTTAGTAATAATAATAGTTGTAACCTAATGATAGTTAATTACTTTTACATTAATAAAATCTCAATAAACTTGATATATTGTGTTATTATTTGTAAGGTCCTGCTATGGTTCAGAAAAATAAACAGCAAAATGTTTGAGTAAGTTTATGCAAACACTGAGTGAAAATCCACCGCATATACTTATATTATAAGAGAGTAACTGCACTTTTGGTAACGATCGCCAGAAAAGCTGATTCAGTGTTAGGTGGGTGAAGGGCTCTCTACTCATGACGATAGTGAAAGTTTGCCCGCATGCAAATGGGCCTTTCACTAGAAATGGCCGCTCAAAAACGGTTTATGGTTTCCAAAAATGAACCATAATTAGAAAAGCTGATTCTTGTACAGTATTAAAGTATGCACAGTACTTATGCAAACAGTACTAAAACTGACGCTATTCATCGGGCCTTTGACTAGATATCACCTTTCAAAGACGTTATGAACATACAAACTGTAAAAAAATATTAGCAATTATTATGTCGGCAATTTTTATTAGCAAAAATTATGAAGGCACCTTCATAATTTTTAATAGAAATCAAAGTGAACTGAGTCGAAAACTGTGCAGTTTCGTCAGTTTTGTAATTTGTCGCAGCGAGCGTGAAGTGAATACGTATTTTTTCTTACACATCTCTTTTACGGCAAGTCAACGCTCGACCATGGTACAACGCGAATGGCTGGAAGAGTTTACACACATTAGCCCTACGATCGCTAAAGCATCGGCTCTGGAGGCCATATTGATAAAAACTGAAAGGTCGCGCGTTTTTACTTGAAGGTGTGTAGGCTGTATGGACTTAAGATTTATCTGTACAGTTGGACTGTGCAGTTAAAACTGAAGGTATGTAGCGCCCTTAAGATGGTAGTGGGCTAATCTGGTAGGCATATGGCGGTTAAAATAAACCTATAGGCTATTCCCCCCATTCGGCACCTTACTGGAATGCTACATTGCTTTACGTCTTTGCCGATAGAGTGACCACAGCCGAAGCTTTCCACCAGTGAAGCAGAGTCTATATTATATAGAAATTTCCTTTTTTGTATTAGTGGGGCAGATTACATCAAAGAAAAACTCAGTGGAATCCTAGACTCGTAGGTAGGTAAGTATGAATTGAAAAATAAACGAAATTGGTAGGTACTAAATTGTTTTAAAATCACAAATAGATTTAGATTTCAGAATAGGTACCTACTTAAAACAATTTTGTAACTACAATAATAGTACCTTCAGATGCTTAGTAAGCATGAGTGAGTAGGTACTGAGTGTACCTACCTACCTATATTGCATCCTTTTTCCCGTAAAAGGCAACGACTTATTACAAATATCGTAGGTAAAAGGATATTTTAACTAGGCACAGAGTAGGTACATTATATCTACACCTACCTACTACATTTTATCTCGGCGTGACGACCTCAGTGGCGCAGTGTGTAGCGCTGTTGCCAACATGCGGAGGCCCCGGGTTCAATCCCCGGCGGGGTCAATTTGGGAATTTATAGTTTCTGAATTTTCCCTGGTCTGGCCTGATGGGAGGCTTCGGCCGTGGCTAGTTACCACTCTACCGTCAAAACGACCCGCCAAGCGATCCTAGCGTTCCGGTACGATGCCGTGTAGAAACCGAATAGGGGAATGGGTTTAATATAACTGCCATGCCCCTAACAGGTTATCCCGCTACCATCTTAGACTGCATCATCACTTACCATCAGGTGAGATAGCAGTCAAGGGCTAACTTGTAGTGGATAAAAAAAAAAATTGTGTGTGTCAGCTCCGACGCACGACTGGAGTTTACTCGTACTATCCTATTTTGATACTCGGCAAGCCTCGTATCAAAAAACAGCACTCGAATTAAAATGACCTTCATTACGATACAGTTGCATAAATAGCTATATTGATATGTATAACAAAAACAGCAATATAAGTACATTGACACTGATAGAAACAAACAAGCCCAATAACATATAGGTATAGTCGCCTTGCAGCATACACTATGTACGTCTCACTCTTACGTCACAACCAAATTAGAAAGGTGCGCACCATAGGTGCGCACCAAAAAAGTAACGAGGTCATTCATCAGTAGATTTTACCTCTCATATTTTTCTCATACCGGGCGCCTTATATATGAAAATCGATTCTTAAGGAGTAAACTAAACTCCAAAAAGTTCCCTCTGGATACCTATTTCTAAAACCTATAGCATGATATTTAAGTGATCTAGTTATATAATAATTATTGTCTTATACCTACTGGCTACTGCAAAATAAGCGAGGGTCGAATGTCGATACAATGATGATACATAATAATATTATTAGATAGAGCATCAAGCATGGTGTACTTACACTGTAGGTACAGTGGGGTAGTGTGGTGGTGAGCGGTAAAGCCGAGGCTATACACTCGTGGCGCCTGCTTATTTGTGAGCGGCGCGGGCGGTGCCGCGGCGCCGGGACCGGCCGCCGCCGCGTGCGAGGCGCCCCGCGGTCCGAAACTTGCGTGTGCCACAAGTTATAAGTACAAACAATACCCATTCTCTCTCTAGTCTCTGCTTCGTATTCCTCATTGCTGAGGGTCGTGAGTCGTGACTCGTGACCCCTTTCCATTAATCACTTAATGGCGGGAGTGTTATTGGGATAATAACGCGGTGGATTTCCAGGTCCAGGTTACTAAAGATTATTATCAGATGTTAGTGATAATAACCGGGACCGACGGCTTAAGGTGCTCTCCGAGGCACGGAGGATACGAAAAGGCCAAATGCGGACTTCAAAATTCGGTCGCCCATCCACTTACCGACTTGGTTCAACATTGCTTAGCAATCGCAATCGATTGATATGAATTATCGCAATTTATTACAACAATTACCTACCTACGATGTAAGTACCTAATGAGTGATGACCCTAGCAGCGGTGCATTAAGCCCGTTGTAGGCTGGGGGCAGCCTCACTGAATGATATCCTTGGTTTCTTTTATGTTATTACGGTATGTTTCTACTTACCAGAGGATACATCCGCGATTTCTTTCCGTGGGAATCCTTTAATTTTTTAAGATCAAAAATAGCCTACGTTCTGACTCCTGACCCGAGATGCGACCTATCTCATTGCCAAATTTTGTCAAAACAGCTATTATAAGCTAAGCTAAGGTATTATAAGCTATTTAATGATATAAATCGTTTTTATGTACGGAAAATAGACTAAAAGATAATTTTGGATAAATATGTAAAAAGTATTATGTCAATATATTCCGCTATAATCTCCCCCGCTCTTGGCTTGCGCCGGGCGCCGAGGACCCCACTAATGATTGCCCATGATTTATTTGGGAGCCCGTTTTTATTGCCGTTGCCGCCTGACTCTCGAAAGAGCGATGAAAGGTGCCCGCTTGTTTGTTTCGTACGAGAGGACGTTGACACATGCTTACTTTATATACCTACTTACATAAACAATAGGTACAATATTTGACCAAGCGAAGCGAAGGACTCCGAGTCGACTTGGGCGGCTACTGCTAAAAAAAGGGCATAGAGAGTGCACCTGTGTTTGTGAACACTGATCACCCTGTGAACTAGCACCGTAAGAGAAATATCTGCCGCGCAGTTGCAAATCCTGAGATTAGCCGCCGTGGCCGAAATTAGGTTGTGAGTATATTATAGTAACCTATAGTACCTATACCTAGTACCTACTTACCTAGACTTAGAGAGATTGAATAGGATCTTAAAATGCAAACTGCCTCAGCTGTGCCAAACCCGAACCGCCAAAAAGTACCTAACAGTTATTTTCGCATTTATATTGTCTAAGCATCATTGAAGTAGGTAGGTACTATACTCCAACATCATTGCTAAGGATTACTTATATGAAAACTTTGTTGTTTTCATATAAGTAATCCTATAGAGATCTACTATAAAGATCTTAAAACATAATTCAATATCAATAAGGATCGTCTTCACCACGACACGTGATGTAAAGTAGTTGCATCCCCCGCCTGTCTGCCGCCCTAGCCGCCGCCCGCCCGGCGCGGCTTCTTTCTTGCCAAAACATCTCTGATATTCTTTCAGACTTAATTATCGACATATCAGGTAAACAAATGCGTCATCATTTCATGAATTGAGACATTAATAGCTCAATGGTTGATTGTACTTCAATGGTTGTTTACAAGATAGTCTTGCGCGTGACGACAGGAAAGCCATGATGGGGTCTAGGTTGCAGCGCGCTTGCCTAGAAAATCCTTGAAGGTACTAAAGATTACGTGGCAACTGGCAAGTTGATCTAAACTTTAGCGGTTCGTATCAGAAATTTTGATCAAAAACGTTTCGTACGAGTTCATAGGACATCGCGAATAGGTACTAAAATTCTACATCAATGGACATGATGCCAATCTATGATGCCAACGTTTACCTTTGCAGCTTTAAAGTCGTCCGCCCGAGGCGCTGAATTTTTCTGCACGTCTTTTTTCCGTACTAAGTACCTACGAATACAATTTAATCTTGGGAAATTCAGGAGGGGGATAGATCCCTTGATCGATAGTTTTTGTACGCAATGCTTACAATTTGGAACTTCCAAAGTAAAATTAGTGGACAAGGACATTTAAATATCTCTGAAAGACTCTAACAAAAAACAATCTTCCAGGTCCCGTTCGATCCCTCGCAAAATACCTAAAGAATAAGAATTTTATTAAAAAAAAAAACCGGCCAAGTGCGTGTCGGACTCGCGCACCGAGGGTTCCGTACAAACCTGTAGTAAGTTTTAAATTAAATGTTTTTTTAAATATTTGAGTTTATTGAATGAAAGGTAAATTGCGGTTTACGATTTATGACGTACTAGCTGATACCCGCGACTTCGTCCGCGTGGATTGAGGAGTTTTAGTTCCCGCGGGAACTCTTTAATTTTTCGGGATAAAAAGTACCCTATTATTTAATCCGGACTTCTAACTTTACGTCTGCAAAATTTCAAAGCAATCGGTTCAGTAGTTACGGCGTGAAAGCGGAACAAACATACAAACAAACTCACTTTCCCATTTATAATATTAGTAAGGATAAGGATTAAAAAATAACGACCAAAGATGTAAAACGGTAATAATTACCTTTGTTAATGAACGGCAAAACTAACTTTGTTTGTTAATATCAAAAAAATTATGCTAGTTAGAGCATTGGCTATAGTTTTCCTGTAAAATATACATAAATTCCTATTGACCATAATTATTTCAGATTTTTCGATTAGTAAACTCCGGAGATAAGGGGGGGGGAACGGTATTTTTTTAATCCCTGATAAATCAAAAACTATCATGACTAAAAATAATTAAAAATCTGTTTTAGAATATACAAAGTAAACCCTTTTAAATGATACCCCACACAGTACAGTTATCTCACTTTTAAATTTCAACCCTCCGATTTTCCCCCCTTTTTAAATAAGAACAAAAATAATTTCCAATTTCTTTTAATTCCAGTGTCTTTGGGCCACTAATGTACACAACTATTCTAAATTTCATGTCGATAGCTTCGGTAGTTACTGAAATAATCGAGTGTGACGGACGGACAGACGGACAGACAGACGGAGAAAGTCTGTCCAAGTAAGTCCATTTTACCATTTTGGTACGGAACCCTAAAAATAACTCCTAGGATTTATAATAAAGTTCTTTTAGTAGGATTTCAAAAGAGGTTAGTCAAAACATCGAGTCAAAACCACAGCGTCTGTAGGGCGGCCGGTGGGCGGGCGTCGTAAGTTATTGTAAGCGCATTTCATAATATCATCATCTTTTTATAATCTATACCTACACCATAATCTGATGGCCGCTGCTTCGTCCACGTGTTTTTTTTTGTCCCGTGAAAACTCTTTAATTTTTTACTCTTATACCTATTCATGGAAAAACAAAATAACATGTAAAACTTTTCAGTTTATTTTACGAGTAGGTAGGTACGTAAAATACTTAGATATTTAATTTTGCGCCTCTGTAGTCTTTACTTATTGTTATTGCTTTAAAACTTAATTATTTTTGTACTTAAGTAAAGAGCCTGCTATTAAAACTTTTCTCATTAAAACTTTAAGTAGGATCATGAGCAGACGCAAAGTACAGCTACAGACAAAAAATATGCCGCTACTTAATTTTATAAATAGAACCAACTCGTTCTTTATAACCCCCTCGTCAGATAAATATGCAATGTGGTGGTTCGGATAATGAATAAAAAGTATAAAAATAGTGTACGCTTATGTTGGCGGCACGACGTCGCGCCGGCGCCGACGACCGACGACCGTCCGACACCGCGCCGCGACTATCCACCGACCTTCCTGGGCCACTACAATAGCGGGGCCTTTATTATTGTTGCAACTTGTAAAATTAGCTAGCCTGACGTGTGAAAATAAGGTAATAGAAGTACGAGTAGATAGTAGATACACCTAATATCATTGGAAATTGTGTCCTTTCATGAATAGTGTTGTAAAGCTGTCATGATAGATTAGTGGTTTAGATGCCCAGCTTCCTATTCGGGTGAACGGGGGCTCGATCTCGGGCACGCACCTAAAACTTTTCGGAGTTATGTCCGTTTAAAAATATATCACTTGCTTTAGCGGTGAACAAAATCATCATGAGGAAACCTGCATGCCCGAGAGTTCTACATAAAGTTCTCAAACGTGTATGAAATCTGGGAATCTGCGTTTGGCAAGCGCGGTGGGTGGCAAAACCCTTCTCAATATTTTCATTTTATATTTTCATTCTACTTTTTTCCATAATAGGTAAGTAGGTACCTACTTCCCTACATGGTAGAGCATGACTGTTTTCCTCACGTTCCCTGGCCGCATGAAAGAATGTCCAAGTATATGACTACTTGGGATGCATGTCTGCCGAAGCCTCTTCGATATAAATTAGGGGATCGCTTATTGATTCCTCCCCTGCCTATTGGATGCTATTGAGGCCTTCCGGAATTTGCGAGTTATGGCATTATGGGGCGCAAACGGACTCGGGTCTACAATGGTACCTAACTGATACAATTTAACTTGACGTGTAGGTAGGTATACCTACTACAAGAGTAATATTATATACTTTTTATTAAGGAATATAGTGGGCCCGGCAGACGTTGTTCGCACTAATCCTAGAACCCAATCAAGTCGGAGAGCGCCCTCTACCATGTTGAATTGTGAATCTGAACCATCCCGGGACCCACTCAAACACACAAAATTTTGCGGTCCAGCCTGATTTTGACAAAATAAAATTCGAGTTTTTGCGAGACTAAAGCCCGCCCGTTGATATTTATTCAGTAGAATATTGATAAAATTACTTGAACTCTTACTCTTTATGTTTCTGGGATAAAAAGTAGCCTATGCATTATTCCAGAATCCAGACTATAGGTAGGTAGTCTATCTCTGAGCCAAATTTCATCCAGCTCCGTTCAGCCGTTCTATCGTGATTGAGATACAAACACCCATGCATCCATCCAAACTTTCTCATTTATAATATTAAATATAGATTATTTACTATGTTTTATACAATACAAATGAAAACTAAAGAATATCAAATTGTTTTACTGTCGGGGCGTCACGTGAGAGAATGGCGCCTGAATTTGGCGCCAATACGAGTCGTCACAGTGGCGCTGTGTCAGTCCACACAAAAACGACCAAATTAAGGTGAAACATACCCAAAATCGGCGCGATAAGCACTATATTTGGAGTGATGTTTATAAGGAGACGTAAACAGTTGTATTGCTTCTATTTTCTACACAGGGTTTGATTGACTTTGTTTATGGATAAACAATTGCTTGTTTTTAGTTTTAGCAAAGACAGGGCACTGCTCGCTCTACACAAACCTTTCCATTTTAGGTTCTTAATTGTTTCAGAAAATGTGTCAAATCATTGAATAGGCATGATGACAGTAACCAAGAATCAATGAAATTATGAATTTATCTAATGAAATAGGATTCATGG
This sequence comes from Erebia epiphron, assembly GCA_963932025.1. Classification (NCBI taxonomy): domain Eukaryota; kingdom Metazoa; phylum Arthropoda; class Insecta; order Lepidoptera; family Nymphalidae; genus Erebia; species Erebia epiphron. The sequence goes on from OZ009945.1 coordinate 40,917,693, forward strand.
ATTATAAAAAACGTATTTATTTTTCTATTTCGAGTGAGATTGCTATTTATTTTGATAAAATAAAACTATAAAATACAGCAATCCGCCATATTTAATAAAACACCAAGAAGCGAATGACGTCACAATTGTTTGTTTTCGAGCTTTGACAATCACACTATTGTTTACTGCACACTACACAGAGTACATTGGTAAAAACAATAGTGACGTCACAAACGACGCCATGACACCGCCGAACGTTTTGGCGTGAATTTTAAAATTTAAATTTCAAATGGCAATTTCATCTACCAAACCTTATTTTTCTGCTGAAATAAGATATTTTTTCGAAATAGTAGATATACCCGAATATAATGTGACCATCTATCAAAATCAGTCATCTTGCCTATTGTAGACGCCGAAGTCGTTGGCTGTAATGATTCAAATCTAACGACAATAATATTAATGTAAGCAAGGAGGGTATGACAACGTATTTATTTGTTAGTATTTGTAAATCACAGACATGATATTAAATAAACAAGAAGAATCTTCTTACTAATACATACTAATCTAGGTATATACATAAAATTCAAAGTCCTGACTGACTGACTGACATATATCAACGCACAGCCGAAACCGCTGGTCCTAGAGACATGAATATCGAACCTTACGCGAGCGAAGCCGCGGGCAAAAGCTAGTGACATAATAAACATCAGTTTGTACTCACTCTATTATTGATATTAAACCCGAAATATCGTCTCTTACAATGTAACGGAAAATATTTACCGTTTATTGAACATAGGAAATATGAATTTTAAATCGCCTAAAGCGCTGTGATTGATGAAAATGATACCCATCGGATAATATGAATCAATCGTTCGCTCCGTGATAAATCATGTTAGCGCTTCGTGCGCTGAATTATTCAAAGCCTGTTTTGGGTTTCAGTTACTGCGGCGTTTATCTGAATATCTAAATCTCATCGATAGGGAATATATTTTAATACTGCATGATGCCCGCGACTTTGTCAGTAGCCCCGGATTCAACCTATATCGGCGTCGTATTCCTCATTGCTGAGGGTCGTGACCCCTTTCCATTAAACATACAATAGTAGGGGTTTTCTTGGGATTATAATTCGATTTGTTCCCAGATCCTTCCGCATACGACTCGACAGAGTAGGTATCAAGTATTTCAATTTTCAACTCTTAGGTTTCTACCGATTATTATCAGATGTTAGTTATAATCTGATAATAACCGGGTCTGACGGCTTGACGTGCTCTCCGCGGCACGGAGGAAACGAAAAGGCCAAATTCGGTCACCCATCCAGTTTCCGACTTGGGTCAACGTTGCTTAACAATCGTAATCGACTGATATACGCGTTGTCGCAACTAGGCAACTCGTCCCTCAACCTATGTCTAGAATTACCAAATTTCATCAAAATCGGTTGAAAAATGGGATGGGATAGCGTAGCAGACAGACAGATACTTATGGATTATTATTACATGAATTCTGAGCAGAGGCAAACGTAGCGGAATTCCGCGAGTAGAAATTCGCACACATCGGAGCGGATCTTCCGCTCCGATGTTGGGGTGTTACCTTTTGAATATGATGAATAAACTGTAGATGGGTAGGTAGGTAATAGGTATTTGATGAGTTTACAAATTAAGTAGGTACATGTATTGAATTACTAGACATAATTCGCCCTACCCAGTGATCGTCGAGGACTCGACAAAAATACCTATACCTAAGTAGGAGGTAGGTACCTACTTCACGAGATTTTAAATAGGTTACATAATTTATGTAGAGTTCTGGCGCTACAAAAAATTTGCTGTTCGAAACTGATTTCTCATTTCTTAATTTTTTTGCTTCCTTCCAAGATTAAAGAAAGAAAAAGCTTTTAAAATGGGAGTTCGAACCAAATACCTACCTAAAATACCTACCTGTATAAGACGATTAATAATGAGGTGTGTGGAGTGGTCTCAAAAAAAAAACTCCACACAGCATTTGCTATAATATTTATAAATTATTTTCTTCCAGTATATTAATTAGAATATAAAAAAAAAAATATATGACGTGATGTTGTTATGAATTAAAAGTAAAGTATCGGTGACGTCCAGGCGCGCGGCGTTGGTGACGCGACGCGACGGCGACGACGCGGCGCGGCGGCCCGACACTCTGCCGACACGGCGTCGACGCGCCCCAACAACAGTCAAAGCCTGCGCGCGCAGACACTCGCGTATGATGTCACAAGTTCACAACTCATAGTTAGTTACTTGATGACTATGATGATAGTACATAATATTAGTATATCAACGTTCTTACGTTCAAATCACTGCACGACGGTAAAAAAAAAGAAGTAAGTACGTGTGTCGCAGTTTTTCAAAATTCTACCCCCAAAAGGGTAAAGTAGGGGTTGAAAGTTTGCATGAAAGTCCTTCATTTTTCAAGTTATAGCCATGAAAGTTAGTATTTGGGCTTGTGGTTTTAAATAAAGAAATAGATAGGTAGGTACGTGTTTCAGTTTTAAAAAAAATTATCCCCAAGGGCGTTAAATAGAGAGTTTGTCCTTCAATCACGCCGCAACAGAGCAACGGATCAACGCGATTTTATACTTGAGGACCTGGAGAGTGTATAGGCTACTTTTATCCCGGAAAATTAAAGCGTGCCTGTTGAATTAAAAAAACTTATGCCACGCGAACGAATACGCGAGCAAATGCTAGAAGTTAGAACCTACATACCTAGATAGACTAGATCATGCCCACGCGAAGTCGTGGTTTAAGTTTTTTGATTGATTGATTAAGTTTTTTATTTTCGCTGGAACTCCTTAATTTTCCGGGATAACAAGTAGCCTAGGTATGTCGGGAATATATCCTTCCCCGGAAAACAAACTAATCCTGTACCAAATTTCATCAAAATCGGTTGAACAGATGGGCCGTGTAAGCCGTGCCGCGGCTGGAATTCGGTGGAGAAGAACACAAATTATGTATTATGAATTGTAGAAATTATGTATCATATTATATTGTATGAATTATCCGCTCGGCCGGTCCGGCGACTTGACGCGACGCCCCGGCGACGCGACGGCGACGACCCGACGCCGGTCAGCGCCTGCTAATCTCCTGCACGCAGGTACGCACTCTCGCGTGTGATTATTGGGGTTCCGTACCGTCTTTCTGTTGAACGCATTGCGGAACTGTCTTGTGTGGAGCTGGAGCGTTTTATTGTAGTCTGTGTTTACCGGCCCCACTCAGGTGATCTCACCCATTTTGAGGATGTGTTAAAGCGATTGTGCGTGTCCACTAAGAAGATTATAATAAATAAATGTAAATATTTTAATGGAAAATGCTTTTACTGGTAGGTTGCTAAACTTATTTAAATGTTTTAACTTGAAACATGCTTTTAGTGAACCTACTCGGATAACAGAATCTTCAGCCACTTGCTTAGACAGTATTTTTTACAGTGGCGATATAATTTTGGAAAAAGCTGTTATAAACAAGCTAAGGTCGGATCATTGCGGGCAACAGATAACTGTTTTAAGTAGTGCCAATAAAAGAAAACAAATCATCAAGTGCAGACCAATAACTAAACATAAATTGACGCGGTTTAAAGATCAAATTTCCGCCAAACTTCCTGCAATCACCTATAAAAAGGGTCACCCAGACCGCATCTATTCTAGTCTCTTCAAGACAATAGACAATGAATTTAATAAAGTATTCAATTTTAAGCAAATAGAAAAAAGTGAGAAATTAAAGTTCAGTGATTGGGCTACTGTAGGCATTTACAAAAGTAGAGACAAGTTGTACGAGTTGTACAATGAAAAACAATACAACCGGTCTCCCAGTTTTGTTGAACTCGTGAAAACTTACTCAAAGACTTTCAAAAATGTTTGTATTCATGTTAAGGCACTACATATTAAAGAGAGAATTGTGAAGTCGGATAGCAAAATAAAAACAACTTGGAAAACGACGAGTTTGGTAAAACTAAATCTCGTGATGTCAACTACGAGATTGTTATTGATAATAATAAAATAACGTCCGATAAAGAGGTTGCAAAAACCTTCAAAAAGTTTTCCCAGGATGTTCCTATTTTGTTGACCGACTCACTAAACTCCTCACCCACCGCAACTCAGAGTATATTGAGGGACAATGTAAAAGAGTGCAATGTTTCTTTTGGATTTAGACACATCACTGCCATAGATATTATAAAAAACTTAAAGTTATTAAAATTAAAAAATACTGATGACCTATGGGCCTATGTCTGTGAAAGTCATATCAAACATAATAAGCGAAATTGCCCTTACTTAGCTGTAATTTTTAACGAATGTGTAGACTTAGGCACCTTCCGGAGCCTAATGAAACATGGTTAACTCATTCCTTTATTTAAGTCAGGAAATAAAAACGATCTTAATAATTACAGACCTATTTCAATTTTACCAACTCTCAGTAAGGTTTTTGAAAAAAATATTTTGAGCGAATTATTAAATCACTTTAATACAAATAGCTTACTGCATCCCGAGCAGTACGGCTTCACTAAGGGTCGTAATACAACTGATGCGGGTGTAAAACTTTTAAAACATATATACGATGCCTGGGAGCGTTCACAGCATGCCATTGGTGTCTTCTGTGATCTGTCTAAGGCATTTGATTGTGTTGTGAAGTCAGAGGGCTCAACTGCATTAATGGGTGTCCCACAAGGCTCGATCTTGGGTCCTTTTCTATTTCTGGTGTATATAAATGACTTACCATACCATGCCAATAATGTCTGTGACATTGTATTGCTTGCTGACGACACATCACTTATTTTTGAAGTGGATAGAAGTAAGGACAATATCACACGTATCACACTGGTTTACTATCAATAATTTATTATTGAATGCTAAGAAAACCAAGTGCTAAGAGTTTGTTCTACCTAATGTGAAGAATATTGACAAAACTAAATATAATGATAAATGGAGGAACACAAAAAAATGGAGAACTCCACACTTCTTTTGGGGGTGACCTTGGACAATAAGCTTCAATGAGGCGCTCATATAGAGACACTAGCGGGAAAACTTAGCTCAGCTGCTTTTGCTGTTAGGAAAATTAGACAGTTTACCGATATTTGATACGGCTAGGCTTGTCTACTTTGCTTACTTCCAAGCGTTATGTAGTACGGCATTTTATTGTTTTATTGCAGCTGATATCCAATCATTATTTTTATATTGCAGAACTCGGATCACGCGAATCACTTCGTGAAAAATTTAAAGAGATTGGTGTTCTTACGGTGCCTTTACAATCGCAGTCAAGGGCTAACTTGTAGTGGTTAAAAAAAAAATACAATAATATAGTCTTTGTTAGGCAGAACATTAATCATTATAAGCAAATAGCTGATACTCACAATCTCTGTACTAGAAACTGCCATAAGCTAATAACAGCGTAATATCGTGCGCGTAAGGTGCAGAAATCCTTTGTGGGGTCGAGTATACGTTTTTATAACATCGTTCCAAAAGAGTTTCTAGATTTGCCATTACATAAATTTAAAGACTGTGTATACCAGCATTTGTTAAGTCGAGCTTATTATACTATCGACGATTTTATTAACGACAAAGTTGCATGGAACAACCGGCCCCGAATCCCGTGACCCACCCGTTGCGTATTGTATTGCTTATATATTGTAACCTCTTTCTTTTTTTTGAAAAGAGCAACTGCTGAGTTTCTTGCCGGCTTTTCTCAGTAGAATCAGCTTTCCGAACCGGTGGTAGAGTCTTGACGTATCATAAGTGACACAAGTTGTCCTATGTGAAATAAATAAATCATTTATCAAAACATTGGATAGAAGCTGACTTTCCTTTGCTTTTCCTCTCTCTCTGCGTCGTATTCCCTATTGCTGAGGGTCGTGATCCATTCCATTAATCACATAATGGCAGAGGGTTTGTTGCGATAGTACCTAATGCGGTGGGTTCCCACTTCCCACGACTTTCCGCATACGACTCGACTAAAGAGTTCTATAACCGGGACCGACGGCTTAACGACGTACTCTCGGACGAAATTCGGACTTCCACATTTGGTCACCCATCGAGTTACCGACTTGGGTCAACGTTGCATCGACTGATATTCGTTGTCGTTGTCCTTGTTATCAAGTCCTTGATAAACAAGGAACTAAAGAAGCCGGTTTTTTAAACCTTTATGGTAGTAGGTACATGATAAATAACAATAAGGAACAAGATGAGGTATTACTTTTCCACCCACGGAACGCTCGATGGGCGAGTCTGAATCGCACTTGGCCATGTTTTTCTCAATTGCCCGTAAATAATATCATCACTAATTGTGTATTGTATATGTCACCGTAAAATTGCAAAAACCGTCAGATTGCAATCTAACGCTTTTTATCTCGATAGATTGTAAACTGTCGACAGATTATAAACCGTCAAATGTTCTGAGTGTCAATTTTTGAAATATTCATTGTATTTACGTTTTCTTGTCTCTTTCTTGTAGGTTAAGTTGGGGGTTGACATAAGGTTCTATCGGGTTAAAATACAACAGATTTCAATCTACTGAAAAATTATGCGTTAAATTGTAATCTTTCGACAGTTTACAATCTCGCTAGATAGATTACAATCTAACGGTTTTCACAATCTTACGGTGACATATATACAACTCTTGCTGAAGAGTATAGACGAGTAATAACGTCTTTTAGTAGTAGGTAGCTTGGATTTCTAGACAAATCGACGACATTGGTATATCTACTATACCTGAGTGAAATAAGTATATTATTATTGGTTTACTTATATTTAAATACCTACAGAAAACAAGTGAACTTATTAAAAACACGACTGCCCTGCCATATTGTTTTTTTTGGCTCAACGGATCTGGATGAAAGGACAATGCTCATGAAGTATGAGAATAAAACCCAGGCCCGGCGCAAAAGAAATGTAACTCAAAATATAGGTAAAAATAAGTAATTATATATTACATTGGGGGCATCATCGAAATCAGTGGCTATATGTGTGAAATTGCTATTCGAATTTTAACATCTGCGCCACATTGCTACTCGAGATTTTAGAGGTAACATAATGTATTAGTAAAAGGAACAGTAAACAGATACAGTTGTGGTTTAAGAGTGTATATAATGACATTTTTATGGCAACTTTTCTGCTATTCTACCTACTTTTACAAGATAATAGGATGGTAGAACTAAAAACACGATATGAATGTACTTTTCATTTTAATAATTACGTTTAAAAGTCATCGATTCTCTATGTCTAACACGACATGATCCAAAAATGATGCGGGATGCGCGAACTCTTCCTCATGTCTAGCCCACCCTAAGTAATATAAAACGCTCATGACGTGGGCGCAACAGCCCAATGTTCTCCTCCCATGAATACAGGAGCAGTAATATCCTGATATGCCATTCCTGCCATTTTCCCTTTTATAAAGAATGTAGGTGTTATAGATCTTGCTTCTTACGTGCCTCGATTGTATGCGACATCTTATTAAGACACAATTTTCATCATTAATGTGTATTAACTCGGCACAGAGTTAGATTATAGTCCGAACAACGCAAAGGCTATTTTAAATCCCGAAAAATTAAAGAATTCTCGCGGGAATATAAAAACCTTAATCCACGCGAACGAAGTCGCAGGCATCATCTAGTATTTAAATAAATAAGTTTACTTCACAAAGAATTCTAGTAATTTAGTAAATCAAACCAAGCGATGGAAGGGACGTACCTGTATGGGACTTAATATTGTAATCCGACCAAGAAAATGACCCTTGAATAGACATCAACGGGTGTCGCTCACTCGTTTTTCTTTTCTCCTTATGAAACCGTTGCGAATCCTTATTTTTTACTTTTTTTTATATTCAATGTACTCTGTGGTATATATGTCACCGTAAGATTGTAAAAACCGTAAGATTGTAATCTAACGCTTTTTTTTCGATAGATTTTATACAGTCGAAAGATTGTGAACCGCCAATGTTTTAAGTGTCAATTTTTGAAATATTCATTGTATTTACGTTTTCTTGTCTCTTTCTCCTAGGTTAGGTTAGGGTTCGACATATATAATCAAGTACCTAGTGCCCGGCCGCAAACCTAACAGATTACAATCTACCGAAAAATAATCCGTTAGGTATATTGTAATCATTCGACAGTTTACAATTTCGCGAGTTAGGTTATAATCTAACGGTTTTTACAATCTTACGGTGACATATACATGCGTTTGCCCTTAAGAATCCGTATCCCCGCTAACCGAAAATTTAAGAACTTCTGATGAGCTTTGTGCATGATATATTAGTATTATAACAAAAAGAAAATTAAAACATTAAAGTTTAATCCCTCCTTAGTAGAATGTTGCAAAAAAAATATTAATTTTATTGAAATATAATAGTGAAATTCTCATTCTTGCGGAATACGATTACCATTTTTACACTTTTAGGCGATACTTTTGACCCATATAAATCCAAGAAAAATTGTAATAAATGACTTATAAAAAATATTAATATGATAAACACACTCTTAAAATTGGACTGTTGCAATTCGTTTTTAAACGTTCTATACAAAATTAATTAATAAAAAAATCAAATCAATGTGCACGATTTATCAAAATGTACGCGTCACAATAACCCCTATTCCTTAAAAGTTTGGCGAATTTACTGATAAAATAAAATTTCCCATGAATGTTTAGTATTTATATAACATAAATTGTACAAAAATACATTTCTGTAAAATACCTATATGACCAAAAAAAATATCAAAAGTCTTATAAATTTCACGTGTAAAATGCTACTGCAGACCGCACGACCGGCATACCGAGCCCAGCGCTCTTCGAGGGAGGACGTGTTGCTGGATGGGCTCTTTTGTATGTGTGCGTGAGCTCTCTCACAAGCCTTTGTAAAAACGTGTTGCTAACAATACATAGCGCGACTGCCTTAGTTTGATGAGCAGAGAATGTTAGATTCTTGATCCGATTCAATCGATATTAAATGAATGCGTGATACGTATTTAATAATAAGGATAAATTTTTTATAACTATTAAATAATTTTGAACGATACAATATTATAATCGCATACTGTTTTTCTCGTATATCGGGATTTAAATATGCGTAATATTTGTATGGGTTTTGAATTTACTTTCCTGAAATATTATATTTTCTTTGAAATCGTAATTGAAAAACTCAACGTGGCATACGTTGTTGCTGAGAGATTTTGGTGAATACAGTTTTCATAGCATTACTTATATTAAATTTTTATTTATCCACTACAAGCTTAGCCCTTGACTGCGATCTCACCTGATGGTAACTGATGATTTCTATTCTACGAGGCATCGTACTGGAGCGCTCAAGGGCTTCAGAAATTATGAATTCCCAAATTGATCGTAAACAATCATTATATCACGGGTCAATAAAAGGTACCTATTATAAAAAAAATTGCCTCGTTGGTCTAGTGGTTAGCATAGTCGACTGCGGATCACGAGGTCCTGGGTTCGATTCCCGGTCGGGCATAAAAGTTAGGTATTGGGTTTTTCAATTAAGAAATTCTCAGTGCCAGCCCGGAGTTGGAAGTTGGCGGTGTTTCACCCCCGTGCCTCGGAGAGCACGTTAAGCCGTCGGTCCCGGTTATTATCACTAACATGATAATAGTCGTTAAAGCCCGCCAACCCGCATTGGAGCAGCGTGGTGGGTCTAAGCTCTAATTCCCGCTCTTCTATGAGAGTGGAGGCCTGTGCCCAGCAGTGGGACGTTAATAGGCTATAGTGAGTGAGTGATAAAAAAAATTATACGACTGCCTGAAAAACGGAGTATATTGTTTTCAGGGTTCATGTATGTATGTATGTATGTGAGTTTGTATATTCCACCATAACTTCTATACGCCTGAACCAATTTTGATAAATGATGTATCGTTAGAATCCTTAGCTTATTCCGGGTGACATAGGCTAGTAAAATTTTCAAAAAAAGTGATGGGTGACCATGGTCTCGCATTAAAGACTAGAGTAGATTTTTTTTTCGAAAATAAGTTTAACTATAAATTCATCATCTAGAAAATGATGAGTAGATTCCAAAAATATATACTAATATAATTCAATATCTAGTGATTCCCAAAAAATATCATTTAATAAAAATGTGAATAAGACTCCATTGTTAATTAATCAATGACTGTGGTATCGTTACGTAGTAGATAGTTACGGGATACGGCAGAGCAGTCGTATTTATTAATAATTTTAATTATATTCACTTGTTCATTGTTTGTATAGATTTTATTTATTCTTTTACCTTTCGACAATAGTACCGTGCAAATCGCACTGCCTTTCGATCAAAATACTAAACAATATTATAAGTCATAAAGTATTACCGCAACGATTTGAAATTCTCAAATCAAGAAGCCCATCATGAATACAATTTAATTTGTACTTTATCGTAAGCTGCATAAGGTATATATTGCAATACACATTTTAATACAATATCATTTCTTTTACAAATTTACTTAGAGTAACAAAGCTCAATGGTCATAAAGTTTTTATTTATAGCATATTGTTTCGTTTGAGATACTCTGCTCTGCTCAACTGCTTCCAACAAAACCATACAAGTTTGGTGTTTTTGTTTTTCTGACCTTGGCATCTCTATATGGACTTTGACATTGTAATCAGTGAAAATAATATTTAGGCCCTTGCTTTGTAATTGGATTGGAGTATTCGCTTCTGGATTTGATTTTACTTGTTTTATATATCACAAGGTAAGATCAACATACTTACTTACTAATATTATAAATGCGAAAGCCACTTTGTTTGTTGGTTTGTTGATTTGTCCTTCAATCACGCCACAACGGAGCAATGGATTGACGTGATTCTTGGCATGGATATAGTTGAGGACCTGGAGAGTGACATAGGCTACTTTTTATCCCGGAAAATTAAGGAGTTCTCGCGGGAATAACAAAAAACTTAAACCACGCGGACGAAGTCGCGGGCATCAGCTAGTTATTTTATATTCAGTAACCTGAAAGTTGCATAGTCACTAGCCACGGCCGAAGCCTTCCACCAGACCAGACCAGAACAGAAAATATTATAAATGCGAAAGTGTGTTGCGTCTGTCTGTCTGTCTGTCTGCTACGCTTTTACGGATAACATTTCAGCTATACAACTTAGTAGAGAAAACGAAGCTCTGCTGTTTAGGAACAGCTGGCTGAACAAGAAAATATCAAAATTGGAAGATGCGGCCTTTGGGACTCTGTTTTTTTTTGGGTGCCACGCCAGATGCATTGTATAGTAAAGAGATAATAGAAATAAAATGTCCCCAATCTGCCATTGGAAAGGATCCTGAGGAAGCCGTAAAGCAAAATCAAATAAAATAAAATGTGGAAAGCAGTAAATCAATCAATGACACAAAATAAGAGCTATGGTATTACCAAATTAGAGCCAGTTACACATAACTCAAAAAATTATTATACTTATTTACTGCCAGAAATTTTGGATTCCTGAAAAGCTAGATCTATGCCTCTCAAAGACAGTTTTATGATAAAAATATTTATATAAGTATAATATATAAGAATATTTAAAACTCAGCCCTTGACTGCTTTCTCATCTGATGCTAAGTGATCATGCAGCCTAAGACGGTAGCGGGCAAACCCGTTAGGGATGTCATATCCCTAATCGGTTATAACCCATAACCCTATAACCCATAACCCTTATCGGTTTCTAAACGATATCGTACTGGAATGCTTACTCCCTTGGCGGCTCATCTTTGCAGATAGGGTGATATATAGCCACGGCCGAAGCCTTCAACTAGACAATACCAGACAAGATTTGGAACCTTGCAGTGGTCAATTTGTGAATTGAAAATAGGGTTAGGATTTATTTATATCTTTTAACTAATCATGATTACAATTGAATTTGTACTTTATCACAAACTGCATAAGGTATGTTTTGCAAAGACATATTTTAATACAACATAATTGGTAACATTTACATTACCTGATACCTGAGAGGGTCCGCGTGTTTGTGATATTATTTATGACCAATCCTCTGCACGTGCTAACTAACTACACCTGCGTAATACACAATACCAATCGCTTATCTGTGAGTTGTTTTCAAAATAACAATGGCGTTTTCGAGACAATTGAATTACTCTAATGACCCATGTAATAAAACTTGGTCAATAATCGTGTACCTTAATTGTTAATAACAGTCAGATAGCCGTATAGGTTTTAAAATTTAAAAAATCATAAATTTTAATGATAAGTAAATAAACGAAAAACTTGTAGGTGTATCTAGTTTTTAGTGTTACATTTTGATACCCGTGTGCAAACTTATTTTATAAAAGTTTATGTATGCCAAATAAACATTTATCAAATGGGAAAATAATATTTAAGTGATAACTAAGATTATCACATGGTGATTAGTTTTATTAACATGGTGAAAATATTACGAATTTGACTACACAATTTGACAAAGTATCAAAGTAGCTTTATCGGCCTATGCCGTCTTTGTGTGAGTGCAGCTAACGGTCTTGCTGTGCGGTATACCTACAGATTCCAAAATTGGCTGAGCGCGCAATTAGGCGGGCGAGAATACGGACCCTTAAAGGATGTGTGTTTGTTTGTTTTTTAGTTGCATTTTTCTTTCATTTTCTTGTCAAACTGCTGGATCGATTTTATTTCGGTGTTTGCAGTAGGTTATACTTTTGGGTAGGTTCGTATCTAGTTTCTTATTTCTTAAATATTTTTTCTCACTAGGGAGTACTGCAGAGAATCATAGGCTTTATAAAAAAATTACTAGCTTGGAGTATTATAGTTTTATCTACTTTCGTTTTAAGCACTTAACGTAGGTTACAGGTTTAACACTATTATTACATATTATTACGTAGGTATATTTTATACTTAGGTTCGTAGGTACCTAGAATGCCAAGAATAGTGTTAGTTTTAAGTTTAGTGCAACAATGGTGTTATTCGGATGAAAATAGGGGAGGCAGTGCGTTTTCGGTCCTACGAATATACGCCAGCTATCTAACCAAAAACCACCCCTGCATACGAGTGATTTCATCAAGTTTCATTCACAATATCGTGGCTGAAGACATAAATACACCCCGTTTCGCGAATTCCCGCCATTCTTCAATCGTTACGCGACCCGGCTACACGCTGGCATGTATGAAACAATAAATACGAAAGATTATAACTTTTAATGATATTATGTATTATTTTATATACATGTCGTGATCTTTGATTGACTGTAACATTAATAGAAAAATATATTCAGTAGGTATTATTTTATTTACGTTAAAGTGAATATAAATGGACTGTAACTTTTATTCATGATACTTTTCATTTTATTTTTAATTATTTTTATTTAGAATTTAGTGAACTGTGATAACAATGAAGTACATAAAATTATAACGGATGGCTGTAGACGACCCGGGTATGGATTTCATTATACCTATTATGATAAAATTGGTGTTTTGTTGTGTATTAAATGTATTAATTAAGCATATTTATAAGTACTTAGCTTAGGTGAATAGAGGAATTTGTAGCCTAGGTGTCAGGCGAAGTAGTTCAGGTTTTTGTCATATTATAATTATTTAGATCACTATACCTACCTACCATGGAAAAATAAATAATAATATATGAGTAGGTATTAAAACTACAACTAAATATATACCTACCTATTACCTATGCCTAAGTAGGTATGTTCTTATGTGGCAAAATACTTCGCGCTTGTTAATATTTTTTAAATCCTGTAATTCCGTGTCCAAAATTACTCTACAATGTCAGTGTCTATTTAGTGGTCTCGTGCAAATTTCATCAAAATTGGTTTAGTTGGTGTACCGAGAAAAGGGAACAAAGAGACATGCGGACACACGGTAATATGTTATGCAGAAGCATGGAATTGCATTATAGATAGGTAGATAGGTATGTCATTTACTATGTAGAGTCTCAGTGATATTGCAGAGCGTGTGATAGATAGGTATATTATTCCAATATATACTTAAATTTGTTTTATGCATATAGTTTTTTTTTAATTAAGCTTCTTTTCAGTTTACGAGTTTAGTCCACATATTCTTCTTAGCATTTTGATTAATTCTAATAAGAATTACCTACCCAACTTTTACATTTTCTTCTTACTTTCGAGATTTTTCTCTGTTAGATACCTCTCAGCATTGTAACTACCAAGTACCAGACCATGGTGACTTATTTCATCCCCATTATCTTTCATTTATCAATAAAATATAAAACAAGTGATAAAACAAGTGATATTCCTGCGCTCATTGAGCCGGCAGGGATAAGTCGGGATGATGGCAAGAGACCTGATGGATTGACGCTGGTTCCCTGGGAACGGGGACGGGCGCTAATGTGGGACGCAACATGCGTAGACACATTGGCCCCGTGTCATATCAGGGAGACAGCATCAAGGCCGGGAGCCGCAGCAGAAAAGGCTGAAACCGGCAAGCGGCGGAAGTATGCCTCTCTCATAGAGAGTTACATATTTGTTCCGTTTGCCGTGGAGACCCTGGGGCCATGGAGTCTTAGTGCCAAAAACTTTTTACGAGATATTTCACCGCGGTTAATTGCCTCATCTGGTGACAGAAGGGCTGGCTCATTTTTTGCGCAAAGGATCAGCCTGGCTGTCCAGCGCGGAAATGCAGCCAGCATTCTTGCCACCATTCCACGCGGGCATGATTTATATAGTAATTAGGTTAGGCTAGCTAGCATTAAGTTCTTTTGTATTATTTTCAATAAAAAAAAAAAAAAAAAAAAAAAAAAAAAAGTGATAAAATAAATAAATAAATAAAATCTTTATTTGCAAAAATTACAACGTCAAAAATTATAATTGGACGCTGTAGGTAATTAAAAAAAAATACAAAACAGCATGCAAATCTGTTCAGCATATATTAGTTATGGTGGAATAGAGAAACTTACATAGGTACCTACATGACATGAAGCTTGAAAACATTACCTACACTTCTTTTTTTAGCCAGTCGTGTAAGAAATCATCCCCAATACTGACGAGCCTCATGTCTAACGTGTGCACTGTGCAGGACCAAAGTCCACCACGCTGACCTAGTCAGAATTAGTAGATTTGGTGGGAAATTATTAGTAGAAAATAGAAATAGGTCTGGTGGGAGGTATCGGCCGTGGCCACCCTACAGGCAAAAAGGATTCAACTAATTCCTTTCAAGGTACGGAACCCTCGGCGTGCGAGTCCGACTGGCACTTGAATGGTTTATTTTTATTTTCGTTTGTTAATTTGCGATAAGTAGAGTGATTTACAAAGCCATCTGTAGCCAGGGCATGGAACTTCGTATAAAATGTATGAGGTTGAGTAATTGAATCAAGTAGACCTACATTCGCTCTTATTTCACGGCAATACAAGTGGCTCCATCTTTCGTCAGTCGCGAAATTTATTACTGTCAAGCGCGAGCCGGAGCTTCCAGGGTGAATAGTAGGTATGCAAGTGGGGTAACGTGAGATGATCTAAAGAACTTTTCACGATTATTGTTGTTATTAAACTAGTTTTTGCCCGCAGCTACCTCCAAGTTTGTATAAAACCATGAGCTTAACGATTTAAAATTGTTAAGCTCGATTTCAAACCCCTATTTTGCTCCTTTACGGATTGAATTTTCAAAATTTCTTTCATAGCGGATTTTTATTTTCATCCCAATCCGTTCAATTAAGTTTCAAGTTCCAACAACTTGCGAATTGCGATGGAATGGCGATGGCACGATCTGGATGCGAGATCCATTCATCATAGGTAGATGAAAGAGATTAATTCTAACAATAAGACTAGGTAGGTACCTATCATGTTATTTTTTACCATCGAAAGTTAGGTACTTTCTTTAGTTAAAAAATAACATGATAGGTACCTGTGAATGCTGAACGCGTAATACGGTAGAGTTCCAAATTTAAACTAGGTATTTAGGCCAAAGAACATTAGGTATAACAAGTTACAAGATATTCAGGAAGAAAGATTCCAAATTCAAACTTATGATATGTAATGAAAATACATACATTCTTTACTGGCATAGGCCGGGAAGTTTAACTTTCGAACTCATTAACAGGGTATGAAATGTGCACATTTCATATAATTTTTTAGAAAAGGTATTTTACTTAAATAAACTTTAAATGATTCAAGCAATTGTAAATAAATCGCAGCGCAATGGAAAACCGCAAAGCAAAACATTCCAATTCCAATTAATTAAAAATTCGACATTGAAAGATTCCGCGTATCGCTACCGATGGTACCTAAATGTCGTAGGTACATGACCGCACACCGAGTTGGCATAGAATATAGATTAAAAAATAAGTAAGTATAGGTACCTATGTCACCGTAAGATTGCAAAGGCCGTTAGATTGTACCTAATTTAACTAGCGATATTGTAAACTGTCGACAGATTACAATTTAACGCATTATTTTTCTGGAGATTGTAATCTGTTAGGTAGGTAGGTATAAATTAACCTGATAAAACCTAAGTGCCCGGCCGCATTTAAAAAATTGGCACTCGGAACATTGACCGGTTTACAATCTGTCGACAGTTTACAATATCGCTAGTTGAATTACAATCTAACGGTTTTTGCAACCGTGTGAAACTTGATAATTTTTTTAAAAGTTTCGTACCAATATGGATAAAACAGAAACCAGGTTTCGTCTGTTCGTCCGTCACTGTTGCTTATTTCAGTGATTATAATATAGGTACTTACATCTACGAGGCAAAAGTCGCGGTAAAAAGCTAGTGGCAGTATAATGAGCATTACAGACCACTGGTAGTGAAATTCCGTTGGTGACGGTACCTACCTATGAGCCTTACGTCTTGTTATAGGTAGTTACAGTTTCACAATTATTAAAATACTAGAGGTCGCCCGCGACTTTGTCCGCGTACAATTGTTGATTTCCTATGAGATTATGAAATTTTCCCGCTGCAAACAGCCTATCCATAGAGGCTTTATATAGCTTATGCAGGTTTTTTTATTATTTAAAACTGATAACTTAAATGCTGATTTCATGTCTATACTTCAAAGTCACAAAATTTGTATGTGACACATGGTACATTTTCGTAAAATTACTTATACAGGTTTTTATTATTTATAACTAATAACTCAATTGCCAATTTTCATGTCTCTAACTTCAAAAGCGCAGGACTTTCATACAAACTTCCAACCCCTATTTTAACCCCTTAGGGGTAGATTTTCTCAAAACCCTTTCTTAGCTGGCGTCTACACCATAGAAGGAATCTACCTTCCAAATTTCAAGTCTGTACGCTTTATAGTTCCTGAGATAGGTATCGTGATTAGTCAGTGAGTGAGTGAGTGGTATTTCGCTTTTATATACCTAATATATAGCCGCTTTTTACACACTTTTTTCTGCTACAAGGTTTAAGGTGGTACCTATTTGACATATTATATTTCTGTGATTTGACTAATCTACTACTGTCAGTTAGTCAGCAGGGCGACGGCGTATCTTTTGCATCAATCATTGATTGACATCGTAATCACCTCCGATTGGCTGAATTTATGGTATTCTTGCTGCGACAATAAATTTCGTCCAATAGTGGAAGTCCAATTATTGATGCAAAAGATACGCGGTCGCCCTGCAGGTTAAATTAAATTCAATTAAAATTATTTTTATTCAAATAAACCTGTACAAGTGCATTTGATCTTTAATTGAATCTACCTCTGGTTCGGAAATTTACCATACACGGTTGGTTTCTAAGTCTTCGTTGCTGATAGAAGTGGTAACTAGCCACAGCCTTCTCCCTAAATTGGTACACCCGGGAATCAACCCGAAGACCTTCTACATATTATAATGCTCGCCACTGCGACACAGAGGTTATAGGTGTGTTGACGTGGTTAAATATTAAATAATTTACAGGGGTTCAATCCCAGCCCAAGCATGCCTTTGTAACTTTTTGGAGATAGGTATGTGCGTTTTTAAGAAATTTAATAAGTAGTAGGTATGCATGCCTAAGAATTCTTCATAATGTTCTTAAATATTTGTGAAGTCTGCCAATCCACGCTTGGTCAGTGTGGTGGACTATGGCCTAAACCCTTCTCATTCTGAGACCCGTGCTCAGTACTGGGTCAGCTATGAATTTAGATGATGATGATGATGAAGTGAGTCCGAGAGACGGATTTCGCGTGATCGACGATGATATTATATATTAGCTTGTTGCATGTCGCCGCGCATTCCGCCTGACGACATGCCATAGAATAAAACTTACGACAGAAGCGCCTATTATAAGACGTGTGCTTATTAAACTACTCTAATAATTACAAGAAAATATTTAAATAGACTCTTTGTACTTAGAAAAACATAAGTGGATAGTATTAATAATTATGGTAAATAAGTTTTTGATAAAAAATAAAAGTTCAAAGTTTACCAAATTATGATGAAAAGATTATAAATATTTTTTATTGTAAATATTTTTATTTTATCATTTTTTCTTTCTCCAGTGTCACGTTACACTACAGTTATAGAGTCATAAAGGAAAGAATTACTTAATAATTTTAGCTTCAACTTTTATACCATTCATTCACAACTAGAATAACTATAGCTTACCTATATAGAGTTTCTCTATTGAATTTAACTTAGGCTTACTTAGAGCCCGCTAACCCGCATTGCAGCAGCGTGGTGGGTCTAAGCTCCAATTCCCTCTCTCCTATGAGAGTGGAGGCCTGTGCCCAGCAGTGTGACGTTAATTATGGACTTTAGTGTGTGTGTGGATGTGTGGTTAACTTTAACTCATCGTTTAAAATATGCTCTAAATAAATACAGAAATTATCTGAATGTTTTTATGTTTTATTTCATTGCATTTTCTAAAACAACACCAAACTTTTAAACTAGAGTAAAAAAAAAAGACTAGACGAATTCAGTTTTGTCTCTCAGAGACAATAATATGAGTGTATCCACAAAAGCGTGCTCCACTCGGTTAGTGTTGCGTGTGGCGGTGGCGCCGCACTCACACACGCGCGCGCACCTGACGCCGCCGGTGGCGCCAGCCGCCCGCGCCCCGCGCGCGTTGCTGTTCCCCGCGCATGCTTGCCAGCGCGGGGAAATTGCCCACAAATGGGGAGATTTACCCCGATATTGCTAGGCAAATAAGAAACTGTGAGAGCAAGATAATACAGTGGCGTGAAGATTATAGAGGCATAAAACACTGCTTAAACTCAAAGTATATTTATTCCAAATTGGTGCCTAAACAGTACCTTCTGAACTTCACGTTTACAAAATATAAGCCGTGATGGTGATAATTAACCACGGAATCTTAAAACTAAAGCTACGAGGGTTCCAAACACGCCCTGGTCTGAGAAGAGGTCTGAGGTGGAATCATGTAAGGATTGTCGATCGAATCGTTAAAGTTCGGCTTCAAAGTAAAATAAACCATAACAGCATTAAATTAGAGCTCAATTTCGTGTATCCATTCTCATACGTTTAGGTATGTACGATAGCCGAAACGTATAAGAATGGATACACGAAATTGACCTCTATTTCAATGATTTATGGTTTATTTTACTTTGAAGCCGAACTTATACGATTTGATCGGAAATCCTTACATGATTGCACCTCTGGTCTGGCCTGGTCTTACCAAAGAGTATATTATTTTCTTACCAGAGCGGCTTAGTCTAAATTTGAATAACAAGCACTATGCAGCATAGTGCATCGATAGTAAGAAAATAATGATAAAGTAAATCATTAGGTAATTTTTGATGCAATTTAAAATATTTTTGTACAACAAAATCAACAAAAGTTCGACTGAAACAATCTTGATAAAGAGGGGGCTGCCGGGCAAGTAATAACTAGACAACATCCGGGCACGTGTGTTTGCTATTTATTGATTGAACAAGGCGCCGACACAGGCAGATGAGAAAAAAATAACAACAAAAAAAACGTGTCTCTGGCAGCGGTGGGGTACGCTGTTGCGGGCAGGTGTCGCTCGGGCGCGAGCCGGCGGCGTCTGGCTCTGGTCATGGTGAGCGTTCGCTGATCGTGTCAGTCTGTCGAACGCAGTCGAGCCGCGATGTCGCGCCGTGAGTGGTGCAGTGTGTCGTGACGGCGGCATGTGATGTTCCGGAGACGCGCGCTGCGGCGGCGGCTGGCGGCGGGCGGCGCGCCGCCGCTGCCGGACCCGCAGCTGCGGCGGCTGGCGCGCGCGCTGGACGCGGGCCCGACGGGCGAGGACTGCGTGCCCGCGAGCCCGCCGACCGCGCGCCTGCCCGTGCTGCGCGCGCTGGTGCCCGACCTGGAGCCGGGCCAGCTGCGCCGCCTGCCGCACTGCAAGGACCCCCACTGCTGCAACCCCTACCACTACAGCCGCCTCTGCGAGCCCGGTACGTCTTAACACTAGCGAGCGAGGACGTTAACCCCGCGCAACAAGTGATGTAAACATGTGTCGCGACGCGGCGTACGGTTATGGAATTCGATCAGCCGTAATGTGAACGCCTGATATCGAAGATGTGGCCTGGCACCCTGTCTAAAATGTGAAATTGAACCGTCTCGATGATGGTGATTCTCTATGAATGGTATACACTAGCGGCGAATGTTCCGCTCTCGAAAGTACCTAGTCTGTTCGTAGAAAGTAGACTCCGCATCGTGTGATGAACTCTTATCGCAACCTAACCTATTTGTGTTTATCTCTACGCTTACAGTAGTTAAGATGTTGCCGAGCTTGTTGTTAGACTCTGTTCGACCATTCCTTTAATCTATCTGTACCTACGACCATCCGTATGAACTATGAAATTCCCCCATTTCACGTGAATACGCTGCACCGGTATCAGTGCAGCCCGTTATCTCATATCAGTGTATTTATCGCCACTGTTTGCTTCTGTATCTGTCGTTACGTTCATTGTGGCGTCATCCGCGCTGGCATGATATTGCCGGTTCATATTTAATAACGCATTGTCAGTCAGTAATGATTTCCATCCCCCGAGTTGACTGCAAAGTGTAAACATTGGTGTTCGGCGAGCTATTTATAGAATCTGACATCAGCGGTCGTCTTAGACCGAGACGATAGTCGAGTGCCTGTCTTAACGAAATTTCATAAGGTCACGCTCAAATCCCTAACACGCTCACGTCTCAACAGTCAACTTGTTACGATTCCATCCCATCTTCCAGCTCCTACAAATTGAATAGTACATTTGGAATTCATTTGGCAAGTTAGCGATGATCTGTGGACTCATTATTGGAATTGGAATGCGTGGTCGTAAGAATTTGTCAGTTGTTAACGACAAAGATCACGTACAAAATACAAATCCCTGACATAGATACACGCCTCAAGCTGTGCCTCACCAGTCACCAGCCAATCCACCAAGCCACCAACTCATTACAATCTTTCTCACCCTCCTTTAATTATTGTGAACTTTGTAATATATTTAGCATTTTAGCGATGATTTGTGGACTCATTATTTTATATCGGTATTGGATGTTGGAACTACCTACTTAGCTAAATCATTTATCACTTTTTACCAAATCTAAAACGCACTCATATTTAAACAGTCTCATTACAATTAACTCATTACTATTATCATCAAAATCGGTTGAACAGATGGGCCGTGAAAGCGTATCAGACAGACAGACAGACACACTTTCGCATTTATAATATTTTTATGGATTACAATTATTCCATCTCAACCTTTCTCTTCCAGTTTGGAATTAATTTGGCAAGTTAGCGATGACTTGTGGGTCCCACTGTTCAATTATAATGGAATGCGTGGCCGTAAGAATTTATAACTTTAAAAAAAAATTAAAAGGTCACACCGCACACGCAAATCCCCGTCACACTCATTTCTCAACCCTCAACAGTCAACTTATTGCGATCCCATCCTCCCACAAATTTAATAGTACACTTTGGAATTCATTTGGCAAGTTAGCGATGGCGTGTGGGCTCATTATTGGTATTGGAATGCGTGGCCGTAAGAATTTATCACTTTTACTTGGCGCCAGGCGAGGCGGGGTGGAGGCCGCGGCGAGGCGTCAGGCGGAGCATGTAACATGTAGCGTGGAGCATGTAGCAAGCACTAATCTGCGAGGGTCACTCGTTCACGATAAGTAACCAAGGTCACGGCGCCGGCGCCGGCACGCCGCGACGCCTGGCGCGCGCTGCCCGTTAACTTTTTAATTTGTCGAGCGCTAGCGTCAGCCTTGTTAGCATCTACAGACGACCCAACTTCTTGCTCTGGAACTCCAACTTAGGTCGAAGGATGACATTTTCACTCGGCGCTAGGTCAGTCGTAAGCCAACTTCATTGGAAGTTGGCTCCGGAACTCTAACTTATGTAGGTCGACGTCTCTTTCGCACGTCTTCCTTAGGTTGTCTTGTAGTTCTAAGGAGCTACTGTACTTCATCATCTTTAACATGATACTTATTCCATTTCCATTGCTAAACCATGACCTGTTGTCTCTTAACAAAGGGTGTATGCAAAAAGTGAATTACCAATAATTCATCATGTAGGTCCGATGGCCGGTGCTAACTTGAGAGCTTAGCAATATTTGCAAGTTTTGAAATTCACAAAAAAAAACTCCCACCACTAAACGGCTGTTGTTTCCTGAACAAACTCCTGTATAGTTAAAGATAAATTCATATACCTAACCGATCTTCTAGGTGGAAGATGTTGGCAACCAACGAGCTAGCACATCTACAAATGGTTTAATTTAATGCGCATACGCAGTTTCCTCGCTACCGACCTTTGAGTTGAACCTTCCTGAATTTAGATTGAGATTAAACACGTTCATTACGTACGACAATGTCTATAATTTTTTTCCGTCATTTAGTAAGGAAATGTGGAAAAAGTTGATTGGATTTTCCCTTTACCTGTGATATTTTAGTGGTAAAATCTTCCTTTTACAAAAAAGGTACCTATTTCAGATTTTCCCTGAGTTATTCCGGGAGCCTCTCTTGAATCGTGTAAGTTTCTTGTCCAACCCTAAAAAATAAATTGAGTACTTATGTGAAGAATTGCTTTAACTAAATACAGATTCCAGCAATTTTCATACCAGAAATCTTCCAGTTAGTCCATTCAACTATTTGCCAGAACTCTTGGTGATAAATGGAGTGAATTGGGGAATGTTCAGTCACTTCAGGAGGTCTTGAAATATCAAATTTTGATTTTGATTGAGTAGTTTATATCAGATGCTCGCATTTGAACGCTCCCTGAATTTACCTTAAATTTACACAAATCCTCTTAATAACATTACGCATGTTTCAATACAACATCATCTCTTGCAGAGCATCTTTACTAGTTGACTCTACATGTTGCATTAAAGAGTTGACTTTAGTAACTACTTGTTTCACATTGTACTACTACCTACCAAACCTATACAGGTTTGACAAAATAATTCGATATTATGTAAACCACTGAAACACAAAGGCGGTCGATATTTGAAAGTACATACACAAACAGAATTTTAAAATTTGGTAAGAACAACGTAACGTGTCCGTGACACAGGCTCACGCGGCGGCGCCTACAGCCTCCCACGTGGCAACACTACAAACACAACACGGCGTAGGTGGTGGCATATTAATTAAGAAGAAAGCCAGCTAACATTTAACTTTAACAATCTCACTATGAAGATAAGTCAAACGTAATATCTCATTAGAAAATAAATGTTTTTTTTTAACATAAGGCTTGCGCTTGACGACTAGCTTATAAGAAGCAATGATGAATTCTAGGCGCAAATCGTGCCTTGAAGGTACTCTAGTCATACGTGGCAGGAAACACGGATGGCGTCCAAACCAAGCGTTCCAAACGCAAGCACTTCGTATCAGAAATGTTAAAATATTTTTATTTTTAGATGATGTTGGGTTAGCTTCAATTGAAGCTTAGAACTAAAGACAGGATTCTTATGTTTTTAGTAATCAACCTGTAGAGTATAATATATAAGCCATGCTTGTTTTGAAATATACGCAGTATTGCTTTAGCTCTCGAGTTTCGCACCTTACATGGCGACCCTTGCCATGCGCGTGTTTCGTTGCGTCGCTTCTGTTGAGCAGCTAAGGATGCATATTAGCACCACAAATCGCAGCCCCAGAATGAAAGTGTCCTAGCTCAAAAATTGCAATTTGTGGGAAATGAAAAAAAAGGGTTTCAAAAAGGGTGCGAAATATCATTCTTCCTACCATGATGAGCGTAATAATGTTGGGGGTGTTGGTACCAAAAATGTTTCCGCGTTCGAAGGACCAAAAACATTATGACCAGATAAATCGAGTTAAACGATAATGCATGATACTGGAATTGCGAACAGGGAACACCAGTTATCTTTTCGGCGCGGTGGCTCGTTAAAACCATATCGATTCGATATGCCGGCGCCTGCCGCCTAACCTACGGTAATTAACATTTCCATATTTGCCAACCGAATGTACAATATTTCTCTTGAAGCATATTATATTCATTGATGCATGTGGCTCATTGTTATTTGAATGATCAAGTCATCATAACATTTCAATTTTAGACACCATTTATACTCGCAAAGTTCATTTTGCAACACACTTTGTCTTGAATATCTTTAATTTTTTCTGACTCAATGTTCAATAAATGGGCAATACTAAGTCACTGAAGAGTCTCAGTAGTAACGGACTCTTTTATGTTTTTTTATTCTTTCTTTGCAGTGCTCGTTTGAACGTTGGACACAGTTTTTGTACCGTCCACGCTAGACGAAGTTTACTTACTAAAGTTGGGTTTACTTACTTATTTATTTATAAAATCTTAAATTTGCAT
This sequence comes from Erebia epiphron, assembly GCA_963932025.1. NCBI lineage: Eukaryota > Metazoa > Arthropoda > Insecta > Lepidoptera > Nymphalidae > Erebia > Erebia epiphron. Next base: position 40,942,328 of record OZ009945.1, read on the forward strand.
TTGATCTTAATTCTTAATCCTTAATTTACGAATAGCACGCTTTGTAAAACATAAGTACAGCAATAACTAGTTATAACATCATCATCTTATTCCGAATAAATTTTGTAAACCGGTATTCGCTAAGGTATTTGACGAGCCTATTTGGCCATTTCCGTCTTAAACTTTCTTCGTACAGCAGGAAATACCTTAAAATCATCAGGTTTACACACTTGACATCAATGTCCGTTTAGATCCTTGTATAATACGTCTCTCTATTACGATTTGCTTTCACTTTTGTCAGGGTGAAAATTCAACTATGTAGTATTGATGGCATTCCACCTTTAAGCCTTTGTAAAGTTGGCTTCTTCTGTCCTCTTATTTTCCGTTTTCATAAAATTAGCTTGAGTATTTACTTGAGTATATGGAATAAAATGTAGTTGCGATAAAATTGAAACTTGGAAGGTATCGTCAGATATTATATAAGTTAACTAACTAAAGTAGACATTGTTTTTGCTCTTGCATCTGCATCTGCATCTCATTGTCCAATTCATCACAAAAACCTGAAGCATTTCATTCGCATTATTTGTATTTTGTAGCAATCACGAGTCAAACTGAATTTATGATTCCAGCCCATTGGTGGATGTTTTGTCAATTCGGGTTTTTATTGCCATTCCCGCTCCTAACTTTATTAAATACATCTCCAAATTCGATTGCAATTACGTACAAAAGTATATGGTAATTAATGTACCCCGATTGGGGAGTCCATCTACACATATCTTTGGAAACCCGTCGTATGTCCTCGTGAAAGAAAATAAAAAATTCAGAATATCTCCATGTATAAATTGATGTTGAATATAAATTTTCGTGGAATCGTATAGCATGCTATTTACATGGCGTCATTGCCTCCGGTGTCTGTAATGGTGGACCTCACCTGTTGGGTTTTTGCCGTCGTCTCGCCGATTACTCGTCGCCACTCCATTTTTTTGTCAACTTTCGCGGCATGTTCCCACTTGCCACAGTGCGCCGGCGACGCTCGTGAGATATTCTTTTGAGTCATGCTTTCAACGGTATATTTTTTAGTAGATAATCTCTAATTATTTTTGTGTAATTTTTGGCAAGTATTGTGGATTTTATTACTATAGTTTATTTAGTTGCTCTATTACTGTTGGCTATTACCTACTTACTTAAATGCATATTCAGTTGTTCATCTTGATGTCTACTATTTTCATCAGATGTCATCATATCACTGTTATGTAGTACAAACAACAAAAGACGCACAGCTTCGATAATAAATCTCTTATGTATACTTTATATTAACTTTTATTGCTGCGAATTTTCCTCGTGGAATCTAATACTTTTGGTAGCGACTCTACAATCTTTGCCGTCGTAAAAAATGTCGTAAACTTAATCATCGATGGAAGTTTATTTTGGCACACCTGGTTCACTTTATTTATATGTCTTTATGTTTGCCAAATGAAATTTATTATTTGGGGTAATTAATTATCCACGCTTTAATTCTAAGGCTGTCATGCAAATAAAAGATTCAAAAGTCTTATATTTGTGTGTATGACGATAAATCATGGAGATTCATGTGAAGAGTGGTCTTCAGTCTCCACCGAGCCTTCTATTAGATATTAATATTAACGTCAATGGACTTGTATTTTTGGATATATGATTCATAAAGGAAAAGTTATTCGGCGTGCACTTAAAAGTGAATGTAAAGTACCCATGCACATCAATTTCGGATCGTAGTACGTGCCCCAAGCATGTTTGCGGATCGGCGCCAATAACACCGTGCCGGCGGCCTTTATTTGTGGATGTTTTTATCCAACTCGACGCTTTCCGAACGCACTCGAGGGAAGGGGGATCCTTATCTTATCGAGCGCAGGCGTCGACGCGACGGAGACGAGCAGGATTAAAGATCATCACGGAGCACAGGCCCCGACCCCCGCGCCATTAGCTTAATGCTCTTCACGGATGTCGATCCCCCGATTAAAAGTTAAAACACACGAAAGATGCACGTTATCAGGGCCCTAACTAGTCTAACTGCCGTCTCAGACATGCGAGACATTTAACATTTCCCCGTATTTACGAGGCGAGTACGAAATTTAATGATGTAGTCTAGATATAGCAGAATCCATCTGCTGTTAGCGTTGCGTCGGAGGCGGCGGCGTGGCCGATATTTATTTAGCCATAATTGCTTGTCGGCTGGCTGGCGCCGGCGCCATGTCGCGCCGTGCGGGGCCGCGGGTGGGGGAGGGGAGCGGGTGCGCCGGCGCAGGTACGCTCGCCGCACTGCGTAAGCTCAACTCGATTTTCGTGATCGGTTTTTTCTCGTTTTATTGTAGTCTGGTCATGTTTTTGGGTTGCTTTGTAGAATTTGTGAATGGTTATCTTATTACGTCCGCCGGGGCTTATTATGGACTGTGTTTCGACAAAAGATTTGTATTGAATCGGTGAATGCTTTTGTGGCAATGTTTCTTTATGGTCCGCTGCTTACGAATTGGTGTTATGAGTTGTTGTCGCCACCGGGCCGTGGGCGACGGTTCGACGTCGGAAATCCTCGATAACTTTCTTCCGTTTCGTTCTTGTCCGTTACCGAAATATCGATGATCTCAACTCTGGGGTGTTTACTAGGTTCTATCGGTCGTGTGTGTCACCGGCCGGCGGCGGGTGGCGGCCCATTGACTCGGCACCTGTGGCGGAACCGGTCCCCACCGGCTCTTGCGAAACTGGTCAAATTCTCTTTACTTAATACCTACCTACTCTCCAGCCGCCGACCCGACGCGTCGCCGATCGCTCATTTCTCGATCTTCTCGATGTAATGTCTTTACTCTTTACAAATTTGTTTTGTAGGAATACCTATTGTTTTGTTTGCCAACCGTTTATCGCTTGTCGGACGACTGCCGCTGTTTTGTTGTTCGCCTATTGTCTCTTCATTATAATGGCGCCACGATTCTCGCGTTGTCGAGCGCTGAGCACTTATCAACTGCTAAATATTTCTATTACTTATCTACACACGAAGTTTACCGACTTTTGCACTCGAGCCTACACACTACACTGACGGGTCAAAATTGTAGTTTGGTTAATTTCATTTCAGTACACGTGCATACACGTAATGCCGACTGTCTAGTCGGCATTGAGAGCTGTTTTTTGGTTTGTTCATATGCTTTAATCTGAATCGGGCACGCACTTAGAGATCTATAATTTTCCTCTGATATCTTTCCTAGATACCTAGTTACCCTCCTGGCAATTCAGCCGATATATTGAGGATTGTCTATTGCGGCTTGCACTGCTTACATAATAATATGTTCTCTAAACCCTGAATTACTATGCCACATGTCACATACCTGTTGAGTAACTACCTATTAACTACGTATCATTTTTCACTTATCATAAATATCGGTTCCTAAGAAATGTTACTATTGATGAATCAGGGGTAGGTATACCTACCTACCTAAGTGTTATAACTTCCTTGATTAAAGGTTTTCATTCGTCCTCAACTGATACAAAATTCGATAATTCATGACGAGACTTAAGTAATAATAATAATGTCCTCCCGACCGAATTCGGCCACGGCGGCCTATCTCCAGAGAGATTAGCCATCTACGCGGGAGATATTATAGTGCACAAGTGTGGGCGCATACACAGGTGCACTCTCTGTTCCTTTACTCTCATAGCCCGATGGGACGGAAAATCCGACACGACCGGAGAGAGATCAGGCGCAGGACCGACGGCTTTACGTGCTCTCCGAGGCACGGGGGTGAAACACCGCCGACTTCCTTACTCCGGGCTAGTACTGAGAATTTCTTGTCAGAAAAACCCAATACTTGCTATGGCCCGACCCGGGAATCGAACCCGGGACCTCGTCGGCCGCAGTCGAACATGCTAACCACTAGACCAACGAGGCAGTCAATTTAATTATAATGTAAGCATAATTATTAAGAGTGACTTAGGTCTAAATACTAAGATAGAAATTGTCCGTGACGAATTGACGATATTCTAACAGTTAGGCAAGATCTTGAATAACGCAGGTTCATCACTGTATCAGCAGATTATAATTTATAGCTCATAACGAGTCTAATGTTATGACTTGGTTTGACTGTATGTACCTACTTAGTTGTCAATCCTTTAGTGAATTAAGCATTTATGAAATGTACAACAGACGCTCATAAAATAGATTCGCTCATTTTTAAAATTGACGATAAATATTACAAAAATTTTAGCAAAAATAAGGGGAAAGTTAATTGGTCTGCAGATAATTTGTGGTTACGGTAATAGGGCTGAAACACACTCAATTTTATTAATTACATATTATTAATTTTTATTACTTAAGTTTCATCCATCCATCCATTCACCAGCCTGCATTCGTACACTGCTGGACATAGGCCTTTTGGAGAGTGCGCCACCACACACGGTCCTCCGCTTTCCTCATCCACCCACTTCCCGCTACCTTTGACTCATCTGGACCGTCGTCAGTCCAGCGGGCTGGAGGTCGTACCACACTGCGTTTACCGATAACTACACGGCCATCGGTTCTGAGACGGACATGACCTGCCCACTGCCACTCCAGCTAACTAATTCTCTTTGCTCTGTCAGTTACCTTAGTTAAGTTTAATTAGTTTTAAAATTCGGAATACGTCGGCAAACCATATTTTGTTAGCTCATAATATCAATAATTCAATACTATGAGTGAGGCCTCTTGAGGATAGCCGGCCAGACAAAAAGGTCTTACGTCAAGCTATTAAATTAAATCAATTTTAATATCATTCATAATACAACTTGTTTTCGAAGAGCACAAAACAAAGACAGGTTGTTTAGTTCATATTTAAAAACGTTCCAATAAGGCGCCTACTACTATCGTTTGTAGTGATCACTTCTTTTCAGAAGCTGGGGCCATACTGCCAACGCTTAACCTTAAAGCAAATACTTTTTTTTTTCCTAGGCAGGAGGAAATCTTCATGGATGTCACTAATGGCATGCCCGACTTCACTGGGATGCTCCCGGCGACCTACGGACTAAAATCTCCTGCCTTCTCTGGCCGCTCTTCCCGGTACTACGATGTGCATAACTTCGGGAAGGGGCTGTCTTTCTGCTCAGGCTTCATTTGCTTTTTGCCTGGCAACATACCTTAACGTTCCTAAAATAAGGATTATAATTCTACAACAAGAAAGTCAAAAATAATGAATCAATATGGCTTTAAGCGTTAGCAGTATGGCCCCTGAACCACTGTACTACTTAGTATAAATTACCCACCTATTCTGTGGCTGAACTTCTGAATTTTAGCAGCGGTTCCGTGTGCGAAATGTGGGCATACTACCATCGCTTAAAGCAGTATTGTTTTGATATTTTTGCGCTTCGTGTTTTAGAATTATAATCCTTATTTTAGGCAAACGTAGGCCTCCAGGCCCTCCAGGTGCACCCAATGTGGGTACACAAGACGGGGACTACCCATAAACCTGCCCTTAAGGTGTAAGGTACTAATACTATTAAGTATTTTGTGTCATTTAAAGAAAAAATGTTATTTTGGCGATCCTTGCACGGGTCATCTAAACTCTAAAACGACTATCAATGGGGAGGGACACTGCCAATTTATCCCGCTAGGTGTCGCATCGTCGCTGGTATTGTTTACCTGTCAAACACCATACCAGCTATATTTTTTACGCGATAGTTTCATTTTCTTAGATTAATTCATTTAAATGCCTAAATGTTGTGCATTCCGTTTCCCTGCTAATGAGGAATGAAGAAGACTATAATGTTACAAAGCCTTGCGCCAGTAAAATTGGAAACCCAGTTCATCGGCTCACTTTAGCGCGCTCACTTTAGACCTGCCGATTATTATGGCAACAGCACATACACTGTTTTTTTCCCTGATTCAATTAAAATAGGATGCCTAATTACCTACCTCAATTATGTACGCAAATGAACCTGACAGTTACCACCGAGGGTGGCGCCATCTGAGATTAGCTTTGCCTGTCCCTCCCCATTGAAACGCTGATGACAGTAACGATTGTCAAAAACCGGAAAGTCCCGCGAAGCTCTCAACGATTGGCGACAATAGCCATCAACTTCCTTCCAAGCTAACTTTTAATGAGCTATAATGTATTCTTTAAGCCGGCGGCTCGTTATGTAAACTATGAACGCAGATGTCGGTCATTTCAATGAGGTTCAAACGATATAATTGGGTATAATTAGCCACGGAGCAGTATACTAGAGTATTCGGGCACGTAATCTTAGCGTTAAGCGGTGCTCAGGCGGTATACTGTACAATTTAAATCGATTCTCTCGTGCGATTTTATTCTTTTGATCCACCCGCATCGAGTAATTGATTCGAAAATTCTATTCAAGTATTTACTTAAAGAACTTCTGAAAAACCGGCTACCGATGCTCTGAATATAATATCTACCTATATTATTATAAGAGAAGATACTGACTGACGTAATATCAATGTAAAGCTCAAACCTATATAAGAAGCTTCTAAAGCCGCTAGAGCCTTAAAATTTTGCTTTGTTAGTCAAAATATGTTTGATTTAAACCCACGTAGTCAATATTAAAAAGCCACGGTAAGGGCGAAAGATTTATATTTTTTTTATTAAATAATTCGACGTTGATGTGTGTAGAACATATACTTAACTTTATTATTTAATTCTATGCCGGGAATGTTGTTGGCAACTGACTATTAATTGAGCGATTTATATTACTTGCTTGTACAGTAATAATTTTATGCAAAATACTTGTCGTATTTCAGAAATACTGGTCATAGTGGCCTAAAGTTATTGTAATTAGAATTTATAGCTGCGTAACACAACATGCCTTTCCTGTTAGTTAATACATTTTTGTAGCCGAATTTCCATACTCTGCATTTTATAATTTCTCAGACCGGTGAGTCAACGCTGTTTCACATTTTTAAATGATATTTTAAGTTCTTACTCTTACATTACTCTCCCAATTTTACTTTAATTTACGTCACTTCACGGTTAATCTTCGTCTCCATATCATTTTGAACAATTCGATGTTTTTACACTATGCTTTTATTCACAGACATACATGAAACCCTAGGGATCTATTACGGTAAAAAGATAATTACAGTGTAACTATCACAATCTCCTTTGATTGGCTAACACTCCATCGCCAAGGCCAAAACACATGTTTGCGGCCGAAATACAATAAATTCAGCAAATCACAATAATTGAGATTGTAACAAGGCAGCAATTGTAATTGTGCAGTTTTTTCGTATTCGGCGGCCAGTAATTTCACTAATCTTAAGAAAACCTGCGATTTCACATTGGCTTCGCTGCACTATAGTCATTACCGATTATTATTATTTATCAATACTATTTTCGACTAGGTCATTTTCCTGCTTTACTCAATCGTCATCTCCATATTACATCTGCCAAGCGTATTTCTACATCAGAAATTGCTTCCACGTTTCGTCTGACGTCTCAATCAGCGTTCGGGATAATATAGGTGCGTCAATTAATTTCGTATTGGTAGTTACTCGTATAAGAAGCCAAATAGCTATAGCTGTATATTCGATTGTCTACAGTCCACACGTCATACACGTCATATTATCGTCTTCCGATGCGAGCAAGCTTTGACGGTTCACGCCAGGTTAATCCATTTTCCATACTATTGTTATAAATGTGAAAGTGTGTCTGACTGTCTATCAGTCCGTCTGTCTGCTAATCTTTCCCAGGCTATCCTTTCATCCGATTTCAACGAAATTTGGTACAGAGGTAGGTTGTACTTGTATCCCGTGGAAGGACATATATGCTACTTTGTTTCCCACAAAATTAAGGAGTTCCCTCGGGAATCGAAAAAGTTAAATCCACGTGTAGTCGCGGGCATTAGCTAGTAATGAATATAATAAACTCCGGATGGGAGCAGGCGTAACTTTGCAGAAGTCCATGATAATAATGGAACAAGAAGCTTACCTATTTCGCTAAGCTAACTATAACCCGTCAAAACGTTTTGGTGGATTCAGTATTTGTCTTGCCATCAAGTAAGGGAGCTTACCATTTACAAGATTTGTTTCTTATCCAAAAGAACGAGCAGGAAATTCTGCTGCCTAATTTGTTTTCCTACTTTAATACTTCAAGTATTCCAGCTATGTGTTGTGTTTTTAGCTATATTTAAATTGTACATCTTGCCTGATCTTACTACATTTAAATCTAGGTAGAGGTTATTGTTGATTTTTATTTCACCTTTGGCAAATAGCGTATACAGGTGACCGTGATTGGAACGCAACGAAAATTAATTAAACGATAGGTACATGTTAGTGAGCCCAGAAGCTTGCAAAGACCTCTAAAAGCCAGCACCAGACACCTGACACAGTTTTAAGGAGAATGAACTGGGTAAAAATTTACGTATTTTAAATGTTGAATACATTTAAAATACGTAAATTTTTACCCAGTTGTATTGGTACTTCAAATAATGAATTACATAGTTACGAACTTGAATTTTTTTAATTTGCGCTGTCGCAGCTCGCAGTTCTTTTGGCGCACGTTTGTATTGCTTATTGTTTTACTTTCGAGCTCATTTAAATCTCTAACCGTAGATCAGATCAGTAGACACAGAACTTATAAAATAAGTGAATCTGATTAAAGAATTAGAAGCTAGGTAGAGCCAATTTACCAGACAGACTAGAAGACCTAAAAAGGTAATTTAGAGATTGTAGGGATTTTAGAGACACAGTTGCAACTTGCATAAGCACAGTATTAGATGATCACCTTGAATTAAACATGGTACGCGATACTTATGTGTATTAATGCGACAAGTCGACAACGAATGAGGTGTGTCCATTGACGACTTAATCTCCGCCTACATTAAATATAGCTTGATGAGCTAAGAATGCAAAATCGTGCACTATATCCACCGCTAGCGATACTAAGCTAAAATATTATGAACACTTACAACCAAAATATGCTGAAGAACATACGGCAAGGGTGAAGTTAATCAATACATTAAACTTACATAGATGTTGCCGATGTGGTCTGTAAAAGACGTACTAATGAAACTAATGAAAAGAATGCTAAAATTAAAAGAGGAGTGTTCACATAATATTATGTTGTTGAACCCCATTAAGTACGTAGTACAAGTACATTATTTTAACTAGGCTCACGTTGCAACTTGCAACTAGAAATAATTGTTGATAATCGCTTCCACAACAAAGATTTATAAGTAAGATTTTAACTAGTTATTCTATTTTGATTTTGTCCAAGCAACCATTATTATTTATCGCTCGTGGTGACGTGGACATCGTTGCAACTTGCAAACTTAAGCTTGAAACAAATTTTTTATACAGGCTAAGCTAACTGTGAACTAACTTAGCTCCGCTCTCAGTGGATTATGTGCGACGTGTGCGCAGACTATATTGGCCACTCCTCCTGCTTCTAGCGTTGTGAGCTGTGACGTCAGTCGTGGCGCCTGTCAGCATTCCTTAGCCATTTATTTCCTTGTTTTCGAAGATGTTATTCAGATTTGAGTCTTTATTTATTGTTAACCTCTTGACATCAAATTAGAATTATAATATTCGAATTGTTTTAAGATTTACTGCCTTTTAACTTTTTGCTAGAAGCTTGGGTGACTGAAATGTCATCAGAAATTCATAAAATGAGGTAAATTAAATGCTTCTGTCGGTGACGCAAATGTTTTTATTAAAAATCTAGTAACTAATCTCATATCAGTTTTAAGTCATGCGGAATTAAATAAACGCCTCTTTAGATAGGACAGATAAGAGTACGTTACGAAAAGTTGGCACAACAAACAAGCTAACCGAAAGCATTTCATTTGCGAATGAATATAAGTGTGTGTGTGTGTAACCTTGAAAGAACATATTGTGAAGTTTTACAAAATGTAATCTTTTCATCAGCCCACGACATTTCAAGACTTTAGACAGCATCAACTTTTTATTCTTTAATCATGCCTAATTGGTTTATAACAAAGTTAACACTAATGTATTTGGAGTTTGTAAGAATAACCCTAAATATCAGAATCAGTTGTATTTATCAGCTTTACTTCATTTACGGAATTACTTCATTGAATAGCCTGAGATGTTAGTTTTTCAATAGATTTTTTTTCCGACGATGTTAAATTTTTACGTACCTACTACATTTTGCTCATTTTATAGGAAATTAGTTATATTAGCATATTTAGGTTATTCCATTTTGGCCATGTTTCTAAGACTTGTTGTAGAAAACTTGCCACTCTCAAGTCTCATAGCAAATATGTTATTAAGAATCTTAGAGATAATCAAAATAGGCTGCACCGTCTGGTGCAAGGGCGCCATTCAAGCACCTTGGATTATTGTTTATCGATTTTTCGAACTGTATCCTTAGCGACCATAGGAAGCTTGTCAATAGGCCAAAGCTCTCTCCATCGTCCGATGAGGGACCTAAAGGCTAAAGCCTCCTTGTCAGGCCTTTAGTACTTGAACATAGGAAGCTTGTCACAGAATAGTCCAAAGTGTGAGGGAAACGTCGCCGGCGCGCTACAAGCGCGTGGGCCGCGGCCGCCCGGCGCCGACGCCGGCGCCATCCGACATGTTATAATTCGGGCGGGCTATTTCGGGCGATTCACACGCGCGCAACGTTCCGTGCGTAATGCGTTCTTTTTTATCAGTTCCAAAAGAACGTGGTTCCCCATGCGTCGACCCATGGATGCAAAAAATTCTCCTTCATCGTCAACGTAACCTTCAAATCTTAGACCATACTCGTGGAGCGTTTATGCGATATGGTTGTGCAGCGTGCTCTCGGTGATTTGTCCAGGATGCCCAAAATCGTGGTCGTTCACTATTAACTAGGATTTGAGGATTTCCTTTCTCCGTCTATGCAAACTATCTACGTATTTTTTCCACCTGCCTAACTAACTAACATACCTACCGCAGAAGGTAATAATTAAGCAAGTCCTATAGACTTACTTAATTGTTTTGTAAAAATCTTGGGAATATTAAATGACGTATTTTTCAAGGATAAGACTATCCTAGTATCCTATGTCCGTCTTCAACTCTTCAGGGTGCAAGGTCTATGCGAATGTCCAGATCAAAATCATTATACTTAATAATAAGAATAAGATGTATAAGGCTGCTAGTTGCCTCTGTAACTAGTAACTGATGCTGAAAACAAAACTCTTCCTTCCATAGATCAGTCTCACGTATATTCTACAGTCTACAGTCTCTATCATCTCGATAATTCTCAAGAGTTGTTTTCCTCCGGAATTCGTTACGACGCAATGGGACGGATTCGCAATTTCATGAAGCATTCATGATCAGCTGTTGTTTCAAGATGCTACTGCCTACCACACTATCTATCCATCAATGCTTTATAAGTATAATTTGTTTAAGTAAATGAATTGTTTGGCATTTCTCACGTCTTCATGCGGGATTAAAATTTACATTATTAGAATTACAAAAAATATCGTCAAGCATTACTTGATTTTCTTTTATTTAATGAGTGTTTTCGTTTAAGTAATTGAGTTTTATGATTTTCATTTAAGTTATAGCGAGTAATTCTACTAAAGTATTTATTTACATGTTACCAAAAATCTGTACGAGTATTAAAACTAAACAATACGAGTAAAATAACTAAACAATGAAACATTTTGTGAGAATTAAGCTGTTAAGCATAATGAAAAGTTAATTTTGGGTGTAGGAGTATATTAAGATTAACTAGTACCTACTCCAACACTAGTATATGTCGTGGATAATATAAATATGGTAGGAGCTGCCGTGACCGGTTTCCTAACATAGTTATGGAAAGACGAAGCGTTAACCTAAAGCGGCTGGATATTTTTGATTCTGTAGGTATTTACTTAATTGAAAAACTTAAAATCGAATCCTATAACTATAGGTACAGTATACTTAGTAAGCACTGATAATTTCTCTGTGAGAATTTGATTGAACATGTATCATCTTATGGTGTGTAAGAATTTATTAAATTGATTATTCAATAGTGCCATTTATAACCATCGTAATAGAGTTATATATCAGAGTATTGTATTTTACGATTATTGCTAAATTCTAGCTTATTTACATTGTAATAGAAGATTGTATCAGATTGTAAAACTTACTACTGCTACTATTCCATTCTTGTTTATACTAAAGCTGCGCTCGTATCATAAGTTGGCATTCCATCGTCCGGCCAAACAAATTGAAACCATATCGTAATTACTATACGGTAAAAATTTCAATGATACGTTTAACCCGATAATTGAAACACGATATACTATATCGGTGTATTGAAATTTAAACTATGACTCTGTTGCTATACAACACATTTCAGTTCGTGTCTCACACAGTTTTAGTTTCTGACAAATGTAATATTAATTTCTAATTGAATGTACTTTATGATTGTCTTAGGAGAGTCTTTTTTCCTTTGATGTTCGGGGGGCACATATGACGTAACAATATCAAAAGAAATTTCAGTCACGCCACTCTACATATAATTATGTAGACTTTCCCGTTGGAAAATGTTGGATGTATCTATCGTGGTTAGGAGCGTTATAAAGTCTATTTGTTAGACTTTAAGGATAAAATTCGCATTGTTTGCGATAAAGTTTAGTGTAGATGTGACACGCGAATCTAAAAGTCAACAACTGATATTATTTATATCTTCTTCGTACGCTAGTCGTTTAGGGTCATTTACTTTTGCTTGGTCGTTTTTCAGCCTGCTCCTGGGCGAAGGAATCTTATTGTGAGTCATGGAAAGTATTTCAGGCTTGCAACTGGTTAGCGTTTAAATTTCTTTTAATAGGCAATACTCGTCGAGGGATGTCTTGGTATTGAGGTTTGTCAGTCTGGCACTGTAATTAAGATGACGGGTACTTGTACAGATCGTGTGTTGTTAACACAATTTTGCTGTTGGTTTGATTCTCTATAAACTATATGAGCTGACTTCGTGAGATTCCAGAAAAGACCAAGGGAGTCTTAATTCTAAACATAGTCGTTCTTGAAGATTCTTCAGTATTTAAATGCTTTAAAAAGTTTTAGCAGAGTGTAAAGTATAAAATTTACTGTAAAGTGATATGGATTGAATATTAATTCAGGAAAATAAACTATGAAATTAAAGCAATTCAAAAGTTTGTTTTCTACTTTACATGACGTGGAAATACTTTTGCAAATGATCTCTAATAGATTGAAAGTTTTTTTACTCCAGCTAAGGAATCTGGATAATAATATTTTACTTAATGTCATTTGAAAACAATTCAATATGCAGGTGCATACACTGGGTAGGTAATGGATTGTTTAGAAATTTCCTTCGCATGCGCCGTTAAAAACTTCTTGGAAGCGGCAGCTAGCGTTCGTTATAAAATCTCATTGTGCCGGGGTGATTTGTATTCGATTAGTGTTGCAGGAATCAAAAATATTCACACTTCACACGTCCAACGCCGCCGGCGCCGAATTGCAAATGACATTATTGACAATTTCACGACACGCGTTCGGAATTCGAAAATATTAATGGCGCCCGAAATTCGAAACAGTACAGACGGCAGAGCGTGCGACGTGCTGGGTTTTTTTGTAAATAGGATAAATGGCGATTTGTTTCGAAATTACAGTTTGTTTCGAGTATGGCCTAGAAAAACACTGCGAACATGTTTGCTTGTCGAGTCCACCGAGAGAAACATTGGTGGCTGGTACCGCACATCGGTGAAACTGCATCTATCTATAGATAAGAGTTAGTTTAAAGAAAGTCAAAGGCGAAATAAGGATTAAATTGGATCTTATTTAGCAGGCGCTCTTCACTTAGCATAGCAACGACCCTACCGGCAAAGACGTACCTCCCGGCGATTTAGCGTTCCGGTATGATGCCGTGCAGAAACCGATATAATAATTAATATAACAGCCGTACCCCTAACAAGTTAACCCGCTTCAATCTTATACTGCATCATGACTTACCATCACGTGAGATCGCAGACCGCATTCAAGGGCTAACTTGAAGTGGAATACTTATTTTTTTTTATTCCACAACAAGTTCACATTATTTTATGTTTAGAGTTTTTACACTATGGGTCCATACTGCCAACGCTTAATGCTATGTTAGTATGGTTGACTTTCGAGTTTTAGGATTATAGTCCATATTTTAGGAACGTTAAGGTACGTGACATCTAACTGTCATTTCGAGTAATATGGCCCCAGCCATCAACTACAACGTCAGTGTAAGAACTCTCAACTCTGAAGGTACATCTACGACATTATTATAACTATTGTGATGTTGGCCTGCCATCTAAAATTGTATCTCCCATCATTTGTTGAAAACGTAACGACCGAAAAGTAGAGAGTGTAATTTTGAGTCTTCCTCAAAACAAAATGATATAAAATTAACAAGAATGATCGGATTTTTATGGAATTTGTTATTGGGTCAAAATATAGGTTTCGCTTCGGTTCCTCGGCCTGACATAATTGCCCTACCTGATCTGGTCGTGTGTTTGTTTAGTGGTTTTTAGGGTTCCGTAGCCAAATTTGGCAAAAACGGAACCCTTATAGATTCGTCATGTCTGTCTGTCTGTCTGTCTGTCTGTCTGTCTGTCCGTCCGTATGTCACAGCCACTTTTTTCCGAAACTATAAGAGCTATACTGTTGAAACTTGGTAACTAGATGTATTCTGTAAACCGCATTAAGATTTTCTTACAAAAATAGAAAAAAAAACAATAAATTTTGGGGGTTCCCCATACTTAGAACTGAAACTCAAAAATTTTTTTTTCATCTAACGGCTAACCCATAGGTGTGGGGTATCTATAGATAGGTCTTCAAAAATGATATTGAGGTTTGTAATATCATTTTTTTCTAACCTGAATAGTTTGCGCGAGAGACACTTCCAAAGTGGTAAAATGTGTCCCCCCCCCCCTGTAACTTCTAAAATAAGAGAATGATAAAACTAAAAAAATATATATGATGTACATTACCATACAAACTTCCACCGAAAATTGGTTTGAACGAGATCTAGTAAGTAGTTTTTTTTAATACGTCATAAATCGTAAACCGCAATTTACCTTTCATTCAATCAACTCAAATATTTAAAAAAAACATTTAATTAAAAACTTACTACAGGTTTGTACGGAACCCTCGGTGCGCGAGTCCGACTCGCACTTGGCCGGTTTTTGTTATTTGGGCTTGCGGCTAACGTTTTTGAGTTCTCAGAACACTAACTTGGTACCTAAGTTTATGGACGTATTATTATTATGGTTGATAAAGGTGGTTATTTACCTATTGTATTGTCTATTATACCTATTTACTTAAATCGGCATATTTAATGAAAAGCTCAATAGTCAATACTCCATTTATTTATAACATGCAGGACGTACAGGCGTCTCTTATGTTACGTCATGTTTTGACTCTACCACCGGTTCGGAAAGAGTTCTACTGAGAAGAGCCAGCAAGAAACTCAGCAGATGCTCTTTTTAAATAACAAGATATTACAGTGCGTAAAGGATGCGCATTACAATAAATAAATTGTTTTAAATTATATTTTAAGCTTAATTACTGGCCGTTGAAAAATTAGTAGCATACCTACATTGTCAACCAAGTCATATACGCTATAATATTCCTGAGCCCTGAGGTAGGTACATACCAAAGTGAACAAATCAAATGCCAGTATCGTATTAATATTATAAATGCGAAAGTGTGTTTGTTTGTTGGTTTTCCTTTAATCACGCCGCAACAAAGCGACGGATTTTTTGCATGGAACAGTGACATCTAGACTACTTTTTATCCCGGAAAATTAAGGAGTTCCTGTTGGAATTTTGAAAAAACTTTTCCACGTGGACGAAGTCGCTTGCATCAGCTAGTAGTAAATAGTTGTCACTTATCAGTCATCTTAGAGTCATTGAGGTACATAATAATTTTAGTATGACGCTTAGTTTAGATTCAGGGATTATTTTACCAGATTTTTAGCGGCGAAATTGATAAATCACAACTTTTAAGCGACTTTTTGAGCAATATTTTGTGAGTTTTAGCAAAGACAATATACTGTTCACTTCATACATTCAATCAAAACTCGCTAAATGCGCATTAAAGTCGCCGGTACCTTGTAGTTCTTCGCACAATCTGAGATGGCGTAACTGTGCAAGCTGTTTGTTAAAATTAGTTGAATGTAAATTTGCTATTTGCTTAGGTGATTTTATCAAATTTTTGTATTTTGATAATTTTATATAAATAATTAATACAAATTGAACCAAGAAAATACGATATTTCACCGATTTTACTATAATCATATAAAGAGCGAGCCTAGTAGCGCCACCTAACGATAGTATTAACCTAGAAAAAAAATTATAAGGGAGTTAGCAATCTATACTTGGTATTATAATTAATCTATGGTTTTAGAGAATTTACTCAGTAGAGTTGTAACTAACACTCGTTTTATGTTTGTTACAGAAACCCCTCCGCCTCCATACAGTCGGATCGCAATGGACCACGTAAAACCGAAAGGTTAGTTTTAGTTAGCATACTGCATGATATTAAAAAATTAAAAACAAACGACTGCCCTCGCATATTGAAATTAAAAAAAAATTATAACCAGTGTCACTCGGGAGGATGTAATGATTCTGACGTTACCTTAAGAAAGATGTTATGGTGGAATGAAGAAACTCGCATACTAACATAATATAGGTACGAGAAATAGTTCCTTAGAAGAATTCTCGCACGTCTTTCAAAATTTTCACTTCACTGACCGCTTCCTGCAAAGTTAGTGGAGCTATAATTTAATAGCAGTGCATAATGAACTCTAGTGGAAGTTTTAAAGCATTTTAAAATGCTGGGAGCAGTCTGTGAGTCGTGGAAAACGGGAGATTGAGGAATCCGACCGAAGCCGGCGCCCGAGCCGCTTCCTGGAAATTAGGGATATCTAGTGATGTGGCCCCGTGAGTACGGGCCACGCTATCGATATAATTATTGATTATACAATACCATTAGTAAGATGTATGTAATATGTGATAGTTCCACTAATTGCCACGGGATTTCTTTCGTGGCACGGACTCTATTTCATATTTGAGTACAATTACCTAAATAAGTTACTCTTACGTCGTTTTCCTATGTCCACTTATTTTCTACTAAAATAACAATTATGTGTTCGTACTACTTAATATAGTTGAAATAATTTAGAGTGATTTGATGATCCTTAAACCTTTAATTTTCCATACATAAAACTACTAAATCAAGTAAGTAATTAGTAGTTTTTGTGCTGCTCGGACATAGGTATTATGATAAGTTATACACAAATACTTGTGGATATTTAAGTAGCTATTAATAAAATGTGGAATTATTAATCGGATTTTTGAATTAGGACCTCAAACATTGGAAAGTGTTTTTTACGTTTGTAATCTACTTACTAGTCTTGCGAGTTGCGATATGATAATTTATTATTTTTACATAATTACTTTAATATCGTTTAGCGTTGTTTTGTGTGAAAAATATAACTATTAAAATTAGCATACAAAAATTATAACATAATTATTATTAAAACAGAATATTAAAGTGATAAACGTGCTATTTTTTTCGCAAACAGAGCTATCTGCTAATCAAATAGCGACAGAGCCGGCCTGTGACTAAGCATCCTTACTGGTTCTGATAAATATGCAAAAGCATGTTCGTTGACAGTCGAACACCGCGATGAATATCGACAATATTACTATCTCAATCAATATTCCCTTTTAGAATTTAAAATATTATTACTATGCGATTTCTACTCGATTTAATCAACCAATACAAACGAAGTTTCAAGATAATAATTCAAGATAATAATTATACAATTTCCAAGTATACATAGAATCTTATAAAATTTCATCAAATCAATATATGAGAATAATAAATAAAACAACAATAGTGGAGAAATCAAAATCTTGCGTCGAATACGATTGAAATACTGAAATACTGTCAATCGGTAGTAAATATAATAACTATGCTATCAATAAATCCATTCGCACTTTAAAGAAATAGACAATAATTCGTCAATTTAAGGAAAATTGTAATAAAATAAATGGCTGTCGATTATTCCACCAACTCCACCGCAGCCCTAGAGAGCTCGTCCCTCAGCTTGCGCGCATTCCAACAGCGGCCGCCATCTTTAAACTACATTATTAATGCTTACGGCACGGCAAACATCACAGCAACTTTTTTCTCTTCCCTTTGAACGACGTAACTCTGCGGGGAGGATATATATATTTGTTTTTAATAAAGATCTTTCTTAATATTTTTGTATTGACATCTTTGGTTGACAATTAAGAGATTGGCTTTTCGTAATGGTGCTTCTTGCGGCTTTTAATGAACAATTGATTCAACCATTGAATTTAATTGAGCATTCTATTCTGTTTATCATTCTTGGTGTTTATTACATTCGCCATTATATCTATACGAGCGTCTTTATTGCTTGATCATTTATTACATTGTTTAGTGTTTTGGTTTTTAGATGGTCTTCGTTGGTCTTCTATTTTTGTGCCGTAACGAATCAAGAATCTTGTCTTACAAAGCTGTTGTCCGGACATACCAAAGCATACCTTTGTTGTTCTTTGTGTTTTATAACTGACTGCCTAATCCTTTTTACGATATTATAAATCGAGTTTAGAAAATAAAAAGCATGTGTGTATTGTTCAACAAATGTGCAAAAAAAATTTACAATTTATCATTCAACACGTCACAGGAATTTCCGTTTGCCACAATCAATGTTACCGCACGGGGGTGCAAACCTTGCTCCTTTATTACTACGGGATTCCCTTTTATTTCCTTCATCATAGGGTTTTCCGGGATTGCAGACAAGTTCTTCCCCTACGTTTTTCAGCTAAATTGGCGTCTGACTGCACTATATTAACCGTTTGATAAAACCCTCTTTCTATTTAAGTTAATTAAAATTCGGGGCCAGGGTATGATTTATGACTGTAAAATTTTCGGTCGGTGTTTTTAAATATTGGCATTCGGAATGATACCTATTTCATTAAAAGGCCTGACTATATCTTTAATGTTATTCTGATCTGACCCAGGCTCCGTCATCGCTTTCAACATTGCGCTTAGTGAATGGATGGGCACAATTTAGACCCTTCCTTTTTTCTGATACGGTTGACATTGACATTCCGATTGGGTCCATTACGGTCTTTCTCACGTGCTTCCCCGAATCCATTCATTCCATTTGCACCGCTCCGGACTCACAACGACTAACAAACATCGCAAGGACGTAACGGAGATTCGACCTTAGCTGTGAAGGTTAAGGGACTTTTTCAGATCGCCGGCCGTTTTCTTGTTTTAAGTGATTCGGTCCCTTCTTGCGAGTATCGGCTGAGTGTCGCGATAACGATGGTATCCATTAACGTTATCGTTACGTTATCGTGGCGCCGGCGCCGCTTGCCTGACACAAATATAACTGGTCAGCGTTTGCTTTTCATCGCTCTCGTTTGGTATCTATTAATTACCCCTTAGATACCTTATTTAATTCATCTTTGCTATTTAGAGCACTTTAGAATTATTGTCCTTTACATTCTCGATCGAACAGCATGTAAGTTAATGCCTCGATTTGATCAGTGTCCAAGCCCCTGAAGCATTGCCCCTGCGATTCAATGGACAATTATATAATATACTATATAATTATGATACCATCAACATAGACACTTGTGGCGTTACCTCCTTTGCTAGCTGGCAACGCACATAAGCTTCGCGTTCGGAATTCGAACTTGCTTTTGGAACGTTTTTGAATTCGGAAGGTCCTGCGCGCGAGAGCTGCGCTGTAGCAAGAGACGACACATCATTCTATTACTGGACGTCCAGCACAACGCATCTTTTGATATATTTCTATTGTACTTCTTTTACCATTTATCTATACAATGTTCTTATTCTATAAGTCGTTATTATAATTATACTATCTTGATGGTGATTATCAAGTGTCTCATTTCAACGCCTACACTTAGGAAGTGAATCCTAACTAGGTAGTTGGTTGTAGAGCGAGGAAACTCAGTAACTCCCTACAAATTGGTGACCCCGACAAGCAACACACTAACAAGTCAAAATCATGGATGGAGTCAACAGTCAACAGTCAAATTCAAATTCAAGAAGAAATAAACATTTGTAAGTCGTCAGCACAGCATCAGCACAGACCGCGGGTCCACAGCATCAGACGATACAGCGGGTCAGTAAGTAACCCCCTACAAATGGTGACCCTACAAATGGTGACCCCGAGAAGAATATTTTCAATAAAAGGTCAGTCTATTTTCAAGTGACCTCAATAAAAGGTCAAAGCTCGCTTTTTGAGGACGTTTCATATCAAGCTAGAAGAAGAATAATCTTTGAAATTTAATAATAATCTGAAGAATACTTATTTAAACAAGAATATTATTGTGAAGCATCGTTGCCAAGGAGAAACATAAATTCATCGAAGAAGACTTCGAAATTATTTTCGAATAAATAGAATGCTGTGACGGATCGATGGACATTTGACATCGCAGATTTTATTTCTTTTTTCAAGATTCAAATATAAGAAGGAAGATTCTAGTTCAAATTCAAATTTTGGAAGAGAAAATTTATAGACAATAGTGTCAATTGTTTTGAATTAGTTTTATAGGAACGTGTCTATCTGACATTTTCAGATATTTTGTAAACATTGTAATATTTTCCGTGTATTTTTCTTTTCATTTCAGCTTAATCATTTATTTCAGATTAGCTATAGTGATAAATGTGGTAACGTAGATTTTATACAGCAGTTCGAATAGTGAGTTTCTTAAAGCCAAGTTAGCAAGCGCCACAGCAATTTTCAAAAATTTTAGAAAACAAGAAGAAGCAGATTAAGGCTTTGTAAGCTCCTGATGGGTTTATCAGTCGTGCTCTTCTTTGCTCAGGGTATTCTTCGCGTCGGTTCTGCAAAGTGACGTCGCCGCATTACTCATTGCGCTGCTTGACGCCCCGTCGGAATCCTTCACGCCCAACGTTGTGTGACTCTTCCGAAGTTCTTCCGTGCCCATCGCTGCACGACTCAACCCGACCGACGCGACGTCCCTCGTGCTCAACGCTGCACGAGCTTTTGGAAACGGTCGCGCCCATACGCTTCGTGATCTGACCGACGCCCCTTCCGCATCTAGCGATATGCTATGCGGTTATCGACTGGCGATTTTTTGCGCTCAGCCTTATGCTGCGCTGCTTCTGCACGTCTCGACGCCTTTTCGTGCCCAACGCTGCACGAACCGTCCGACGTGGCTAGCTCGCCTCAGTCGCTTCGTCATGGTCTTTGTTTCCTTTTTAGCCTATTGCCTAATTTTATTTTATTTTTCTCCCCTTGTTTTCTTTTCTCTCCGCAGGGGGGTGATGTGGCGTTACCTCCTTTGCTAGCTGGCAACGCACATAAGCTTCGCGTTCGGAATTCGAACTTGCTTTTGGAACGTTTTTGAATTCGGAAGGTCCTGCGCGCGAGAGCTGCGCTGTAGCAAGAGACGACACATCATTCTATTACTGGACGTCCAGCACAACGCATCTTTTGATATATTTCTATTGTACTTCTTTTACCATTTATCTATACAATGTTCTTATTCTATAAGTCGTTATTATAATTATACTATCTTGATGGTGATTATCAAGTGTCTCATTTCAACGCCTACACTTAGGAAGTGAATCCTAACTAGGTAGTTGGTTGTAGAGCGAGGAAACTCAGTAACTCCCTACACACTCACTGAACACTAAGCGTCAATAATTTTCGTACAATTCGGTACTTAGTCAGTTCATAACCGCTTCGCTCGATCGTTCACCTTCACCGTTGTTATCGCATTCAATTTTAATCTGTAAGCCGCCGTGGTCCAAGCAGAACATTACTCGGTAGAAGCGTCAAGATACTGCTTATGGGACCGGTAATGCATCCATCTGGTTTTATCGACTAAGGATGAATCTTTAAAGTGCTTTCGAAGTTCTAACAAGCGCAAGACACCCGATAACCCCGTGGCATGTTTATTACGGAGGTGTGCTCTCTATTTGATACGTCATTGCTTGATTTATGACGGTTTTATATTATACATAAACGATTTTATTGTTATGCCATAATCAGACTGTTCGTGTGACTGATGTTTCTGGTTTCGTATTTTGTTGTTTTGAGGTCTATTCAACTAATCACGTAGTTGGAGTCGTTAATATTTTATTGCAGGATGAAAAACTATTCTGTATCAAATTTGCCATTGTTTTGGAATATTTGTGACGTGTGACGAGTGGTTGTGTGTGACGGTTTGAGGTTGGCGTTGCTTATAATTAAACAATTGCGTTTATCGACTAGTCGTTAAACGGATCGCTACACTGATTGTGGTTCATTGAGGTCAATATTTTCCACGTTTCTAAGAACATGTTAGGCTGGCTGGTTATTTTTACTTCAAATCATTCTGAATTCTAGTTTTGGTCGATTCTCAACGTTAGCCAATAACTTGTAAGATCTGGAAGCCTTGCAAATATTATAATACGAGTACATAGTAGACCTTAAACACCAGTAAAATGTAATGCCGAAGATGTGTGATGGAGTGTGCCCTGGTGTTATTTCGGACGCGTCGGTTATAGATGTTTATTTGCGTTCGCTAACGATTCTGAAACTGAACGCGGTCGGTTTGTAAACAAGTCTCGGTGAATAAAATGCTTCGTTAGTATGTCAGACCGCTGCTGTTATGTTTACTGCTCGAGAATTTCGAATTCCGTTAAGGTATTTTTTATTGCATTTTCGACAACTGGATGTCGTACGTGCAGTTGATGTTTATGATGTCGCTTGGGCCATATAAATACTACTACATTTATTTTGATAACGCCCGTGAGAAGATGTAGCCACAGTGCTAACTACGATTGTCGTTCTAAGTGATTATTAAGTGGTACTTCACGCAAGAACTCATATTTTGCTCATCAATTCGTGAAAAGCTCGAGTTTAGACATGCGTGGATTAAGTAAGTACTTCAGTCTTCTGTTCTGTTTAGTTATGTAATCTGTACGTCATCAAGTCTACTGCTGTGACTGCTGGTCTCTTGCAAGGATTTTCACATGACGTGGTCTGGTGCTGCCTGGATTAAGCGGCTCCCTGCGTCTCGTTTGATGTCGGCCGTCCACCTAGTGGGGGGTCGGCCCACGCTGCGCTAGTTCTGTAATCTGTACAGTACCACCTAATATTTCCTTTAATTTTTTTTTGATTAGATCGTAGATCTAACAGAGACTTGAATATTGAAGTAATTAATATTGATAGTGATATGACAAACTCATAAATTGTTTAGGGTGATATTTCTATTTCCTATGTTGAGCTAACTTTATCGCATTTATACAGATTATTTATACACTATTATCACCATGTACTCCAACAACAATCTTTTATTAGTACATAGTTAGTACTAAATCTTAATGAATTTTTTTTGACAGCTACTAAATACTAATCCAATATTGCATTAATTATTTTAACTATTAGGTTTGCTAATAAGAAGTATAAGCATGAAATTAACTCTGGGCTGGTGTTTGTCTTCAACTTTTAATTTTATTTGCAAACCGAAGAAGAAGTTAAAAGTTAAAAGTTCTTTTGCTAGCTCATGAGCGTTTCCTTTGTTTTTATCGTTGTCTGATCGTTTATCACTCGTTGGCTGTAAAGAGTCGGTGTCATTGAGCCGCTAATTATTCGACGGTCGCGGGAGCGCTGTGTAAAGAGCGCATTCTCAACAATTTTCGAAGTTTTGCTGGAGGATCGATTTAAATTGTAGAATGCGTTCTTCCCGTCCACACTTAGTAGGGTATTGAAAGTTCCACAAATTCAAAGTCACACAGCGATCTATGATTGGAGACTATAAACTGCTAGAAATTTCCCTGTAAGATCTGAAATGAGAACTAACACAACCCAAGCCATGTGGCAGTGGGTAAGTCATGCTTAATTTAGTTTTATGTAGGTATTTTCATTTTTGGTTTTACTTTGGTATAAGAAATATTGGACTATTTAATTCAAACCTACAAAATATGCACATTGTTTCCTTTAAAGATATTGTAAGTTCCAGTAGAATAATTTATTGTTTGAAATAAATAATTCGTCAGTAAATTATAAAATATAAATCGAGAAACTTTTGACAATGTAATATTGCAGATTGCAGTGTAAAACAAAAACAGTTATGAATTTATGTAATTGAAAATACAATATATTCAATATAATATAAAATAAACAAGGGAAATAGTTTTGAATGTCTTCTTATAATAATGTTGGAGGAAACGCGCATACAAAGTGCAAACATAAACTTCGTTACACGTGGAATCTTTGTTTTAACTTTCTTGTAAAAACAATTTATGTACCGTACCTTGTTACGCATTTGCTTGACCGGTACATATTTCTGAAACTAGCATTTACATTGTGGCTTTATGTGCATAGTTTACGAAATTAATTTCGATTCTGCATGGTTTTTCAACTGATTTCAGCGGTTGAATAAGTTTAATAATAATTTGCGATCGTCCTTTGAAAAACGTAAATCCAAGTTTTGGTATTAATCTTTGCAGCTGCAGAACTCTTAGGAATATCGTTTCGAGTTAAAATGATAATTTCAATACAAAATTGGTACCTTCTCAGCAAAATGCATTCAAATACATAAATGGTTGTGAATATTCACTAACATGGTAAAGGTATGCGCAATCGAGTAAAAAATACCTCAAGAATGTTTCCTCCCAGTGTCTTACACCGTATGACATCTGTATGTACATAATTAAATATATTAATATGTGTACGCAGTCGGGAGGCCTTGATTAAGATCTCTAATATGCTAATATATCTCTCATTATGCGGACATACAAGACACGCCTACAATAATGTACTTGTACTTTATGTGTAGGTAATTCTAAATGTTTTATAAATTTATATTTGACAATCTACTATTAATGTCCCATAGCTGGTAAAATATTATCAAAGTGGAAGTAAAAGAAGTTCATTTAACTCAGATAATAACTACAAAAATTAATAGCAAAAAAACCGGCCAAGTGCGAGGTTTTTATTTTCTTGCGAATGTCGAAAATTTGCTTAACAATATATTTATTATATGATGTAACTAAAATTTATGCTTTTCGCGATTTTTCCTTTATCTGTGCTATAAGACGTTGCTTTGTACCAAATTTCAAGATTCTGAGTTCACGGGAAGTGTTTTGATTACCTTGCGAGTGTCGAAAATTTGCATAAAAATATTTTTAGTATATGATGTAGCTAAAATTTATGCTTTTCGCAATTTTTCCTTTATCTGTGCTATACGAAATTGCTTCGTACCAAATTTCAAGATTCTGAGTTCACGAGGAGTACCCTGTAGGTTTTGATTCCCATGCGATTGCGAATGTCGAAAATTTGCATAAAAATATTTTTATTATATGATGTAACTAAAAATTTATGCTTTTCGCAATTTTTCCTTTATCTGTGCTATAAGACGTTGCTTCGTTCCAAATTTTTAGGATTCTGAGTTCACGGGAAGTACACTGTAGGTTTTGATTCCTTTGCGAGTGTCGAAAATTTGCATAAAAATATTTTTATTTTATGATGTAGGTAAAATTTATGCTTTTCGCAATTTTTCCTTTATCTGTGCTATAAGACGTTGCTTCGTACCAAATTTCAAGATTCAAAGTTCACGGGAAGTACCCTGTAGATTTTGATTCACTTGCGAGTGTTGAAAATTTGCATAAAAATATTTTTATTATATGATGTAAGTAACTAAAATTTATGCTTTTCGCTATTTTTCCTTTATCTGTGCTTAAGACGTTGCTTCGTACCAAATTTCAAGATTCTGAGTTCACGGGAAGTACCCTGTAGGTTTTGATTGCCATGCGATTGCGAATGTCGAAAATTTGCATAAAAATATTTTTATTAATGATGTAACTAAAAATTTATGCTTTTCGCAATTTTTCTTTTATCTGTGCTATAAGACGTTGCTTCGTATAAAATTTCAAGATTCTGAGTTCACGGGAAGAACCCTGTAGGTTTTGATTCCCTTGCGAGTGTCGAAAATTTGCAGCATAAACGGCTGTATCTATTTGTCAGTGACGATGCAGTCTAAGATGGTAGCGGGCTAGCCTGTTAGGGGAATGGCAGTTATATTAAACCCAAACCCCTATTCGGTTTCTACACGGCATCGTACCGGAACGCTAAATCGCTTGGCGGCACGTCTTTGCCGGTAGGGTGGTAACTAGCCACGGCCAAAGCCTCCCACCAGGCAAAATTCGAGTATAATCTATCTACGCTACCAGCATGACTACGGAATAAAGGAACCTTACCTAATGCGTGTTCTGGCACGCACTTGACCAGTTAAATTCGATTTCTGTGTATCGCGAGTAGGTACAACTAAAAAATCATTAGCGCTCGAGAAAAATCGGCAACCCAAGGGGGTCTCGAGTTACGTCTCCCATACACCGCCTCACCGCGCCGCAGGTGTCCAGCTGATGTCATCGCTGACTAGAAATACTGGTTACAGATGACTTTATAATTTATAACCTAATTTTTTTCGAGACAATTTATATAAACTCGCTCCGTCCGCGGTCCCATGTCACGTTGTCATGATGGTTCATATTTTTGTACGTTTGTGAATTGTGATATTTTTTAACGATTGATGCGAAATTGA
The DNA here is from genome assembly GCA_963932025.1 of Erebia epiphron. NCBI lineage: Eukaryota > Metazoa > Arthropoda > Insecta > Lepidoptera > Nymphalidae > Erebia > Erebia epiphron. The sequence goes on from OZ009945.1 coordinate 40,968,842, forward strand.
AGTTTATATCAGAACCTGGAACGTTTATTCTGGTATACTTATTACCTAGACTACCTAGCGCGCATTTGGATATAAGGCGAAAAGGCATTGGCTAAACGTAATTGGAGTTTAAAATAATACACTTGTTAATCATAAACATTGATGTAGAATTTTAGTACAAACGACCAACTACTAAAAGACCAACTGAAGATAAATGCATTCCATTTCCAAAACTTAGGTATGTTTACTGACGAGTAGGTTTACAGACGAGTAGTAACTATTCTGTTCCAACACGCGCTTTCATGTTAGTTAGCAGAACAGTAGGTACGCAGATAGATGCCATTCATATTTTAAAATTGAAGTTTTATAATATTATTATGAGGTACCTTGACATCCCTAAAATGAGATTCATAATCAGCGATATAATTGTGATAAGTCTACTTAGCGACGATGGTAGTATAAAGCCCCTAGTACTACGTTCTACGACATACGAACATCGGTACTTATAAAGATGTAGAGAAGTGTTGATTGAACATCGATCACGCTCTGACAGTATGTTTGTCTGTTCCAGAACACGGCGAGAACACACAAGACGCGAGGAGGACGGATCATGAACGGCTTGCTACGGGCTCCCTAGCCACCGACGGCGAAGGTTAGTTCCTCGTCTTCTTCTTTTGGCTATGTAGGTCTTTAAAGCGGTACTAGCACAGTTTAACGAAAAGGCTGTGGTACTAGCTTGGTGGTGAAGACTTCAAGGGAGTTCGATCCCCATTTGGGTTATAGGGATTCCCCGAACTCATAGAACCAACGACAACTCTCTCTCTTCTTGCTCTATACGGCATCACCGTATTGGTCTCTACTACTATCCAGTTTGCCTTCCAGCAAATATTTTGGGGGTCTTATGGCGGCTACGCCCGGGGTCATACTACCATCGCTTAAAGCCGTAATGTTTTAATATTATTGTCGTTCATGTTTTAGAATTATAATCCTTATTTTAGGGACGTCAAGGTACGTGACATTAAACTGTCATTTTTAATTAATAGTAACCCCCCATGTTCTACACACTCAATAGTTTTACAACATTCGGTTCTTGAAAAGGTTTCGAGAGTTTTTATCTAACAGTAAAACAGAGTTTATAGAAATGGATATGTCACCGTAAGGTTGCAAAAACCGTTAGATTGTAATCTAACTAGCGAAATTGTAAACTGTCGACAGATTACAATTTAAAACGCATTATTTTTTGGTAGATTGTAATCTGTTAGGTATATTAACTCGATAGAGCCTAAGTGACCGGCCTTATTGTTTATGTCCAACCCTAACCTAACCTACAAGAAAGAGACAAGAAAACGTAAATACGATGAATATTTCAAAAACACTCAGAACATTGAACGGTTCACAATCTGTCGACAGTTTACAGTTTCGCTAGTTTGGCAATCTTACGGTGACAGATACAACCTTAGATTCCAGACCAAGGGTGGTCTTGATTGGTGGTGGTGTTATGTATTGTAACTATTGAGTAACTACCTTTTTAAAAGTCTTGATTACCTACTGCCTACGTAGTTCATGTTTTGAATGTATTGTAATTTCGATTGAAAAACAATATTTCATCCCACCATCTCGGAAAGAGTATTTTTAATCTTCGATATCTGAATGCAAAAGCCTACACTGGATGTATCACATACTGTGATACATCCAGTGTAGTTCTCTGCTATGCTATTTACCATCAGACTGTATCTAACCACTATACCACGTGGTGGTGACATGGTAGTGGTGTAACCTTGGCGATCGATCGCCTGCCGCGACCGCCCGGCGCCAGTTACCGACCTACCATTTTTCATGGGGCTTGGCAGACACCTGGTGGCATTGAGTTAAGGCCATAGAGATGCAGAATTCATACGTTGAAAAAAAAAAACACTGCCACTGCACTAATAAATATTTACTAGTTTCAATTAGATGACCGCCACGACTTCGTCTTTTTGATTCTCGCGGGAACTCTTTAATATTCCGGGATAAAATCAGAGCTCCTCGGGTTTCATAAAAAACCAAAACCCACGCGGACGATTTCAATCTTCTAAATCTAGTCCGTACTTCCATATTATATACATAATATTATAAATGCGAAAGTGTGTCGGTCTTTCTGTCGTTATCCGTCGGTTTTGATATTTTAACATTTGGTACAGAGATAGATTGCATCCCGGAACAGAGCAATAGCTTACTTTTGCCTCGGAAAATCGAAATTTTCAAAGGGTTTTTAAAAATATAAATCCGTGCGGACGAAGTCGCGGGCATAATCTGGTTAGTAACATTATACATAGGTGAATTTGGTTGTGAGATCATCGCAATTTCAAGACTCGTATACCTACTTAATTAATATTTTAATGGCGATCAAAAAGCTGTCGTGAAGGCTGTTAGGCTGCTTTTACATCATATTTGTTTTGAATATTTTTATTAGTTAGGCGTTACCTACCTATAGGTCCGTGATAAATTCAAGTATTTTTATTCTTTAAATACATGGTGACTCTTTCGTCGTCCTGTCCAATAGGTATTTTAAACAACTGATTATTAAAATTAATAATTAATTTAAAAAAAATAAAATAACACGGCGGTAGTCGAGATATATGTAAAATTTAAAAAAAAAATAACAGTCATAGGGACTGCCGATAGAAGTGAAAACGAATAATATTTTTTTCTTTTTTTAAATTTGTTTTATTTAATTAAAAAAAATATATAAACCTTAACGCTAAAGCATTAAAGTTTAATAACGAATGTAGTACATATACTAAATTCTGTTAAATGTCCTACATATACTAAATTAATTGAGTATCAATGTGTAAGGAATTGATGATAATGTAAAAGGTCCCCTATGAGATTTTCCGAGAAATATTAAAATTTGGCCCCGTTGATGACAACCCGTCAGTTCGCGCCGCCCGTGCGCCAAATTCGCTCTCTGGAACAGTGGTATGATGTAACTAGGCTGAAATACCTGGATCTAAGTACCTAACAGTGGATACTGTTAGGTACCACTATACAAATTTGATACATCTCCGCTCAGTGGTATTCCACTGAAGCTGAGCGGAGACGAGATGTGGAAATAACGAAATTCTATTAGTTGTTTAAATGACATCTCCTCTCCTCTCGTCTCCTCTCCGCTCTGGCGGAGACCGGGCCTTATTTTCCAGTCAACCTTTGGTAGGTGTGAAAAGGCGTCTTGTGGGTTCGCTCAAAAGCAGTCATCAAAAAAAGGGTTATATTATGTTAGGGTGTAAATAAGTATTTTTCTCAAACATGCTTAGAAATTTGAGCATTATTTTGACAACCTTCTTCGAGATAAATCGAACTTGCTGTAATAGCCAAATACATGCGAACAGCGGCCGTTCGAAGTTGTATGAAAATCCATATCTGTCGTGGTTTAGCGACCAAATAAATTACATAGTAAATTCATATCTGTCGTGTAATTTAAAATGGAACGATCTTTTACTCCGAAACATGGCAACCAAGGAGGTAACTTCGATAAGTTACCTCCTTGGTCCGAAATTTAAATAAAACCTCCTTATACGATTATAAGGAGGTTTTATTTAAATTTCGGACTAGCTTGCAAATAAATAGAAAGCTGTTTATTGAAAAAAAAAAACAAATGAACACTTGAACGCGGGAAAAATTATTGTTGTTCGTTGTTCGTCATTGATTTTGAAATGTATTTGACAAAATGAGTTCAAGTGAAGACAATGAGTGTGATGAACTTACTTTAACGCCACCTGAAATTCAAGAGGCGGCAAGAGCCGTAATAGCAAACTTGTTACCGCCAAAATCGAAAGAAAAATAATTGAAAACTTATGAAAATTTTGTTCAATGGAAGAATGAAAGAAAATTATAAGGAAATAAAAGTTCTGTCTAGATACTACTTAGTTTTAATTTCCGCGCATTATTTGAGAAAAGTACTATACAAGCCTTGGCCACAACTATAGGCATAATAGTAATATAGACTTACGTACACGTTTACACGTTGGTCCTTCAATGCCTGTTTTGCTGGCCGCTGCAGTAATGTACTATATAATTTGTTATATTATTGAAATAAGATTTTGTGTTGGGATATAAAAAAAATACCTAGTCAGCAGGTAATTGGTATGTATGGTATTTGGTAACACGATAGATGCTGTAGCGAGTTCCCTTCCTTGTTCCAGAGCGGCAGAGCTGGGAGACAGAGTGGTGCAGACTAGCGTATTGGGAGCTGACGCAGCGCGTGGGCCGTCAGTTCAGTGTCCGCGTGAGGGCGGTGGACGTGTTCGGGGGTGGTAGTGGCACGGGCGCTGGCCTGCACGGCCTCTGCCTTGATGCGCTCGACACGAAGGAACCGCAAGTTGAACAGGTGAGAAGCTTATCTCTAATGACTTCTAGTCTTCTATAACAGTCTGGTTACGTGGTAGAATCGCGATCGCTGTCCCATGTGCTGGAATAGCGATCGCGCACTGAATAGTGCAGCGTTGGCAGACCTTCCACTCGGTGAACGGTACAGTAACAGGACAACTGAAGTGCAGTCGAGGATTATGTAAAATGTAAATGATAAAATAAATTGAATTTGACTCGCTCCAATCTCCAGGAATGCTCGGTACTCCAGCTTGCTGATATTATTGTAAGTTAATGATTTTTTGTCGAATTCTAAGCGATGACCATTTGACAATTCAAAAGCACTTGCACAGCTTTTTCTGAATACAAAATTTCTATTGAAATTATTTGTCTTGGAGTTTAATACGCCCTCATGGTATACATGAATTGTGTTCGAAAAACATTATTGAAATTGAATCGATACTGGAACCGCTATTCGCTGTTGGATGGTCGTCATCGAAGCGCCATGGTGCCAAATTCGCGAATTCGCAGTACTTGCCTCGAATCACATCAACCGACCACTGCCGGCGTACGTGAGACCCAGCATGACGACGATATGTGCACTGAGTACAATCTAGGTACATTATCAGTCGGCTGGTTCATAAAACTTTAAACGATATTCTGCATATTATGACATATCAGAGGAATCTCTTTGCTTTAATTGAGGCGTTCCTTTGCAGATTTAGGTAGTTATTGACACACCGTCGTCCACTGCTGGACATAGGTCTCTTGTAGGGACTTCCACAGCCCACACGCCGCCGCGGCCGCGGTCGCGCCGCATGGATCTAGCGGGTCCATTCTGGGGTCTGCTAACGTTATGCTTTCCAGTGCGGGGTCGCGACTCCTGCGAATCTTGGGACCTTAACCACAGTCTAAAGTCCATAGAATCTCCGAATTAAGTATGTTTTATAAGTTATTAGAGAACCCTTTTGCCAATAATTATGTAATTGCTTGAAAATTTGTTATCAATTCTTGGGGTATTAACAAATCCTGTGGAATTTAAAATCCCAAAATTCCTTCCAGTACTTACCAGCATAAAAAGTTGCCCATGCCTTTTCTTGAGATATCTCTGTACCCAGTTGGACATAACCAGGTGGGCCAAGAAATCGTAGAAGACAGACAGACAGACAGAGAGATAGACAGACGGAAGGACAGACGCTTTCGCATTAATATATTAGTATGGATTTAATCAACAAGTTATTGGCCAGACATTCTAACAAAGAGCTTCTCGGAGAAGCGGTATACTCGCATGGTAAAATTATTGCCAAGCTTTCAAATCGTCCCTACCCCCACTAGCAACAATTTAATGGAATCTGAGAGTCGAATGCTCGATTCTGATATAGTATTGAATGTATAGGCCAAAATAAATCAACCGCTTTGAATTGAGCAGTATGAACTTTGTGCGTTGCATCTACGAGTATGTAAATTGATTTAGCGGCGTGCGTACAGATAACCCCGGCCGATAACTTTAGATACGTAGGTACATACCTACATGAGCTGTACGCTAATAATTTACTAATAAACTGCCTATACTCACGTACCTACTCGTCTTGTACTCTTGATATCTTATGCATACGGTCTACAGAGAATGGAATGTCCTAAAATTCTAAACACGTATATGAAAATGGCGAACTTTCATACTAACTTTGAGTCCCTAATTAGCTCCTTAGGAGAGGGATTTTTAAGAAAAATTGCTCATAGCAATTTTTGCTTTAGATATCATTCTCTAAGGTCTCCAAGCTTAAAAAAGTTGTCGCTTGGTAGATTTAGTTAAGTTTTTATCATTAACCAATTTTTCTCCATCGTTTCAGGTGCGAAAAACTCGAGCGAAAATCGGCTTGGGTGTCACCCTGTCCCTCGAATCCGACGGAGTCTGGCTTTACAACAGAAGTCAGGAACCCGTGTTCGTCAGCTCACCAGCGTTGGACGCGGCCGCAGCGAAGGCCCTTCTGGTGTGGAGGGTCGCTCCAGGCCACTGTTTGTGCATCTTCGACCCTGCGTCCCCTCCGCCAGCTGTGTCGTTACCCCACGTAGGTCCAGTAGACCCAAGGTCAGTGAGGATATCCTTCGCAAAGGGCTGGGGGCCTAAATACTCGAGGCGGGACGTTACAGCCTGCCCTTGTTGGCTCGAGGTCCTTCTAGCACCTCCAAGCTGACGCTAAGACTCTTTTAACTTAAAAAAAGTGCGGGCTTGTGATAAGTAGTGGAAAATTTTGTGGCAACGGACCAAAGTGATTTTGGAAACTTTTTTATGTAAATGGACCAGGATTCTACTTATGTTACTGGACATTGTTTTATATAGACTGAAGAAATGTTTAAAGATGGTTAAGGGTGGTTATGCTTATTCAGCTCGATTCAGCTTTTGTCCATCCAAACTGGAGTTTACTATGGAGATGCATACGTTTAGCTGCATAAAGCAGTGGATGCTTTTGCATTTCCATGAATTAAAGCTGAATCGAGCTGAATAACAAATAAGTCCCTATAAGGCTTGCCCGCAAATCGAAACACTTTCGTACTGTTTCATATGAATGTGCAGGCAAACCTTGAGAATTTTTTTCGTTGGCATTTTATGGTGATGCTTATTTTCGTGTTACTTTAGTGGGCTGTACTAATCTCGTCAATAAATTGTGTGTCTCTCTTGTGCTTCTTCGGTTTTTAATGATTTAACACTTTGTTTGGGAACACAAAGAGTGTGAACAATTTAAAAAAAAAATTGTTTCATTTTTTTAAACAGTCATCAAAATTGTAATCAAAAATCATTGTTCAATAATTATAGTGAAATTAAATTTGATTAATTTCTTTATACAAATTAAAAATAATAAGTTCATTTGATAATATAATTATGTCAAATCGAAAATTCACAGCAGAGACGTACCATGGTATGAGCAATTGTTATCAAATCATAAGACCAAACCTGTATAATCGGTTAAATTTTATTTAATATAAAAAAGTTGTTTGTAAATTATATTATAAATTGAAAATTTATTTACTTAAGTATATTGAAAATTTAAGTGAAGTTTGATTTTAGAACTAGTTCTCATATCACACTTCATTAAAATTAAAGTGGTTGGAGAATTAAAATACGATTTTTTCTACTACAAAAGAAAAACGGCATCATTACTAGTTTAGTTTTCAAATTAAAAACTTACTCGCTCAAATTGGAATGGCCAATTTTGAAGCGGAGTGCTGATTATAGAGTATGTACTTATACAAAAGATTTTTGTTGAAATAAATTTGTCCAAAATTGTCTTACATTTAAATGTAAATTTTTTCTAAGCAACAAGCTGAAACTCTATATTTAAAATTTGCAATCAAATTTCATGTACAAATTTTTGAAATTCAAACTAATTGACATGAAATTTGATTTGAGCATTAAGTTTTGCTAAGTAGAAAATAGTTGTGTTTTCATCGTCCCCGATTACATTACAATTAAATTTGTACAATAATAATTATTATAAAATATGTAAAAAATATGTATAAAATATGTATAAAACTCTGCTTTAAATTATGCGAGACTGTGTATATAAAAGTTTATAATGCATAGTTATTTGTAATTAATTTATAATTAATAAATATGCCTTACCTTAGCATGTAATTTATTTAAGTCTAAGTTAAGATTTTTTTTTTCAAAAAATATTATAAGTACTTTAATAATTGTACTAATTTTTATTTGAACGATTGCACGTATCCGTTGATATTTTTTGACAGTGTCGTATAAAACGGTTAGAATAATTCTGTACAATCTGTCTTCATAAAATATGTTGATTCGATCTAGAATACACAACTTGACAAATATTGACCTTCTTGAGAGATTCTTAAATAATAATTAAGTAACATTTTTAAGACAAATATGTGACCAAATGCCAATTATGTATAACACAATCTCTAAACTAAAGTAAAAAGTCAGCTCTAAATCTATTACTGCCCCTTTCCGCAGGGAGTACTATGAAAGGGATAGGCTTTAAACATAGAGATGTGATTTTAGTTTAGAGATGGTTTACAACAGAATTGGCCTCGTTATCTGCTAAAATCCGTCATTTAACTTTTAACACTTATAATTAATAATAAAATAACGTTTGAGTTTCAATCATCTAGCAATCTGTCAAATAAATAATTAGTATATTTGTACGAAGTATAATTGTACGCAATTCGTATCGAGTGGGTTCATTGACGCGTTTAAAGGCTGTGCGACAAGCATTTTAACCGGTTTCATTTAAAGTTGATTATGATTTAAATCTCAAATTCGATGGGAGCAACACCGAGAAACGTAGATAGATTACCAAGTGTGTGTTTGTGAAGATCTGCAATTTATTGGATGCGTATGAAAAATAGTGCTTTCGAGTTAAAGATTATGATAAAAACGTAAATCTACGAGGAGTCTGGTACATGGATCAAACGTAGATACTTGATAGAAAAAGTAAACTCGCAGATACACAAGAAAAAGCAGGATAGGATTTCTTTTTTTTTTACATACATCTTAAATAATTAAAAACCACTTATTGCCATTTGCTGCAAAGTGTAGATAGTATTATAATTTGATTGGGTCGGTGTAAACTAGGTTGGATAAAAGTTTCAATGTATGAAATACAAATTAATTTCACTTGTTAACAGTTGCAAAAACCAGAAAATAAAGAATACAGAAGTATTTTTCAATAATTGTAGTTTGATCCATGCTTTCCCGGTCACTCGGTATAAACACGTTGTAAAACTTTGTGCCTTGCGTTGTATTCAAATATAATATTATAAATAAATATAATCCAAAATAGGGTATATCAGTCAATTTCACTGAACTATACGACAAAGGAATATACAATAATGATTATTATATTATACAAATTATGTTTTTATTTTTAAAGCTCGAATTTAAGAGTATAGCTTTGACAAAGTAGCGAGAGTTGACAATAAGATATTTCAATCTAGTCTCTAAATCAATCTTGCTTTGTCTTTGGGTGTTTTGGTGAATAAGGCCAGTCTGTGAGTTAATTGTATAACGAAATTGTATAAATTATACATTGTATACTTTTAATTAACAAATAATCATATTTTTAATTTGTTTATCTAAAATGTTATTTCTTCATAATTTTTAAATTCATATTTTTTTCCGAAGTTGTATTATTAAATGCTAATGCCGGCGTTCCCCAAAAATATTATTGCAATAATAATTACATTTTAATGCTTAATAGAGTTATTAGAAATTTCAAATTATATTGAAAATCTAAATAATATGCTACTATTCTCTGCCAGCATCTTTGTGACTTCTCTTGTGCTAACATTTAAAAAAAATTTGTTTCAAGTAAAGTAAATACCTACTTACTACTTGTTTAACCAGTGAAAAATCTCATATTATGAAAAGACATATAATTTGGAATTTCTATTTACTAAGCACAAGTGCCTAACCAAGCATAATCCGTAACCGTAACAGATGTTAATTAATTAATTAAGTAAATAACACAAAAAAGTAAGTAAAAGTACATAATTTATTTATATCGTAACGCATTTCGCTATTTAGTCATTTACATTAGACTGATGTAGCGCCATATTATAGGTACAGGTTGCGGCTAATTTTAACAACGTATGTGAATGTATGAATATATTCTAAACGTACCCCTACCCAATGTTATTTACGAATACATGACACTATACGTAAAGAACATTGAGAAAAAAAATGAGCAACTCTCATTTTTTTTCTCAATGTTCTTGTATATTTTCATGTATTCGTTACTTCTCTGCTTCAGTTTGCAAAATGCACGTTATTTTTTTATTTAAAATTATTTTGGTAAATTCAAGCAAAATTCAAGCTGTTATAATTTCTTTTTAAAAAATTATGAATAGAAATAGCCTACGATATTTTGTTTATTGTATTAATTTCCAAACGCTATATTTAAAAAATAAGTTACTATTATCGTTTTAAACAATGATATTATATACATTGGTTTTAAATTGTTAATTTAACACACTTACGTTGTTAAAATGTGTCGCACATACAAAAAATGTAAATAGCAATCATAGCTTCCACGTTTCGCCGATTTATTGTTAAGTTGTGAGTCTGACTGAGATGAATGAGATTAGGGTATGTTAAAGTATAATAAAGAAAAACCATATTTTTAATTCACTTGTTTTCTTTCTATCCTATCCTTTATTTAAAAAAAATCTAGCACATTCTAAACTTATCATTAGAATCATAGTATCTAAGTAGAAACTTAAAATAAAAATTAATCGTCCTCAACCGAAACTTAGTGGAGCAAGCGGCCGTTCGTTGATAGGTGTCCTTAGTTCTAGATTCATTCCAACTTTTTCAGTGTTGTATTTGGTAAAAAGAAGCAGGCCAGCCCGCATACTGAAAACAGAAAAAATATAACCATTAATTTAATAATATGTAAACAGAAAAAAAGTCCGAATAGTAAAACATCGGTGATATAATATGATAGCAGCGTCATCTATAGAAATATTAATGTACTAACAAGGGAAAAAAATTAACAGCACCATCTAGTAGAAAATTATAGTACTAACAAACAAAAAAGGTTCACACATAATTTTACACATCAAAGAAACATTACTTCCAAGCTACTAGAGTAGTTTATTACATTGCTAATAGATAGCTCTTTTTTATTTTAGCAGTCGACGTAGGAAAAATAGTAATTAAATATTGAATATTTTATCAACATCGAATATTTGTGTGTATAAAACTTACTCATTAAAACTACAGCAATTGTCATAAAAGGTGGCAAGCATCCGAAATCCATGAGCGCAGGGAAGATAACGGTTCCCATAATGGTGCCCAGTCGACCGCTCATCAGAAATGTTGCCATTGCCATTACTCTGTGGAGGAGTACGTTATAAGATTAGCGTGCCTTGTGGGAGATTTTCTTCCCATGGTGGTGGATACTTCATTACTGTTAGGTAGTTACTATATTCAATGTACTCTGTGGTAGTTACCTAAGTGAAGTGGGGAACAGGTCGACTGCAATACTGGACAAAGTGGCAGAACACAGTGAGGTGAGCGCCAGGCCGGTGGTGAATATTGCCACTAGGGTCAATGCCTTGCTGCCCGTGAACGGCAGGACCACGATGAAGGCAGCGCTGAAGATACCGCACACGCCCGCCACTGACCTCTTACCGCATCTAAGCAATGCAACACTTGAAAATTATAGGAAAAAAAATGAGGGACTATCGCTGACCTAGTAGACTATTATATTTTATTGCCGGTTTTCAAAGTGACGCTACCTGGCGGCAGCGAGTGGCGTAACCTGAACGCTGACGTCACCGTTTCTGGATCAGTTTTCGAAGTGGTGGCCACGGTCTATCGGCGTGACAAGTCGTGCCACCTATCGGCGGCGAGTGGCGTAACCCAGCCCTGTCGGTGGCCTGCGCTAGCGATCCGGGTCAGGGGGCATATTACCATCGGTTAAAGCCGTATTGTTTAAATTTTGTTGACATTCGTGTTAAAGAATTATAATCCTTATTTTAAGAATATCAAGGTACGTGACATGAAACTGTCATTTTGAAATAATATTGCTTTAAGCGATGGTAGTAACGACCCAGGGCGTGCTTAGAGGACGCTTTAAGGCGTGCTTCTCTTCTTCTTCCTGCCCTTATCCCACGCTATGTGGGGTCGGCACAACATGTTCTCTTCTTCCACTCACTTCTGTTATCCGTCAACCTATCATTCACCCCTTTTATACGCATATCCTCTTTCACACAATCCATCCATCTTTTCTTTGGTCTCCCTCTACTCTTTTTTCCTTCCACATGCATATCTATCATTCTTCTCGTAATATGCCTTTCTTCCCTCCGCATTACATGCCCATACCATGCTAGCCTATTACTCCTCATCTTTTCTATCACTGGCGCTACTTTCAAACTTCCCCTTAAATATTCATTCCTAATCTTATTATCCATTCTAGTCACACCACACATCCATCTCAACATTCGCATTTCGGTCGCATGTACTTTTCTTTCATCCGTCCCTTTCACCGCCCAACATTCTGAACCATACAATGCGACAGGTCTAACGACTGTCTTATAGATTTTCCCTTTTAGTTTAAGGGGCATTCGTGGGTCGCATATAAAATAAATAGTGCAAAAAAATAAGTAGTCAATAGTCATGGAACTTTGAATTTTGCGCTAGCAAGAATAATTTCGTTACGGTTGTGTATTTTATTTACATTTTTTTCTTTCCCGTGGATAAAATGTCCCCTGCCCATGCTCACCCTGCAGCAAAGACAATATATAAACCAGTATAAGACTGTTCACTTCATACATTAATCAAAGCTCGCTAAATGCGCATTAAAGTCGCCGGTACCTTGTAGTTCTTCGCACAATCTGAGATGGCGTAACTGTGCAAGCTGTTTGTTAAAATTAGTTAATTGTAAATTTGCTATTTGCTTAAGTGATTTTATCAAATTTTTGTATTTTGATAATTTTATATAAATAATTAATACAAATTGAACCAAGAAAATACGATATTTCACCGATTTTACTATAATCATATAAAGAGCGAGCCTGGTAGCGCCATCTAACGATAGTATTAACCTAGAATTTTTTTTATAAGGGAGTTAGCAATCTATACTTGGTATTATAATTAATCTATGCCCTGCAGTGAAAAAAACGGGCCAAGTGCGAGTCGGACTCGCGCACCGAGGGTTCCGTACAAACCTGTAGTAAGTTTTAAATTATTAAAAATGTTTTTATTATATGATGTAACTAAAAATTCATGCTTTTCGCAATTTTTCCTTTAACTGTGCTATAAGACGTTGCTTCGTACCAAATTTATCTCATTTGTCAATATTTGAGTTGATTGAATGAAAGGTAAATTGCGGTTTACGATTTATGACGTATTAAAAAAAAACTACTTACTAGATCTCGTTCAAACCAATTTTCGGTGGAAGTTTGCATGGTAATGTACATCATATATTTTTTTTAGTTTTATCATTCTCTTAATTTAGAAATTACAGGGGGGGGGGGACACACATTTTACCACTTTGGAAGTGTCTCTCGCGCAAACTATTCAGTTTAGAAAAAAATTATATTACAAACCTCAATATCATTTTTGAAGACCTATCCATGGATACCCCACACGTATGGGTTAGATGAAAAAAAAATTTTTGAGTTTCAGTTCTAAGATGGGGAACCCCCAAATTTTATTGTTTTTTTCTATTTTTGTAAGAAAATCTTAATGCGGTTCACAGAATACATCAACTTACCAAGTTTCAACAGTATAGTTCTTATAGTTTCGGAAAAAAGTGGCTGTGACATACGGACGGACAGACAGACAGACAGACAGACAGACAGACAGACAGACAGACAGACATGACGAATCTATAAGGGTTCCGTTTTTGCCAAATTTGGCTACGGAACCCTAAAAAGTATCGTAGTAGTAAGTGATGTACATTACCATGCAAACTTCCACCGAAAATTGGTTTGAACGAGATCTAGTCAGTAGTTTTTTTTAATACGTCATAAATCGTAAACCGCAATTTACCTTTCATTCAATCAACTCAAATATTTAAAAAAAACATAGGTTTGTACGGAACCCTCGGTGCGCGAGTCTGACTCGCCCATGGCCGGTTTTTTTATAAAAAGGTCACGACACGATCAGCTAAAGACATACTATACACAAAGAGACACGCACTTATTAATCAAAGCGCCTCCAATCCCATACGTAAGCACGGAGCCAGCTCCCACAATGGCGCTCTGTAAGTACGTCAGCATATCTGTCTGTATGGGCGTGCATATCTCCTCAACTGCCACCGGGGCAGGCGCGATGGCTGAACACAGCGTCTCGTTGCCTTCGGAGCCGATCATTGCTGCGAGTTGGGGGTACCACAGCCTGATCGTATTTGATCTGGAATGGAGGATATTAAAATAAAACCGGCCAAGTGCGAGTCGGACTAGCGCACCGAGGGTTCCGTACTCAAGAAGTAGGTATAATTACCTTTGTTAATGAACCGCAAAACTAACTTTGTTTGTAGAGGTTTACTGTTAATATCAAAAAATTACGTTTGTTGTATGGGAGCCCCCCTTTAATATTTACTTTATTGATATTTAATTATTTATTTTGAAAGGTAATATACAAGTTAATATTCTGTGAAAATTTGAACCGTCTACCTGTTACCGTTTTTAATATTGAGCAAAAAAATACGAAAAAAACACGTTTATTGTATGGGGACCCCCCTTAATATATATATTTTTTAATTTTTAGTATTTGTTGTTATAGCGGCAACGGAAATACATCATTTGTGAAAATTTCAGCTTTCTAGCTATCACGGTCTATGAGATACAGCCTGGAGACAGACAGACAGACAGACAGACAGACAGACAGACAGACAGACAGCGGAGTCTTAGTAATAGGGTCCCGTTTTTACCCTTTGGGTACGGAACCCTAATAACAAGTCTAAGTATCTTGTGGGCAAACTAGGGCGCATGAGAAACCCTTATAACTTTTCTTTAACCCGTAGACGTCCACTGCTGGACATAGGTCTCTTAAAAGGATTTCCACATGCCGACCCTGTTGACGCCTCCCTGCGACTCGTTTGATGTCGTCGGTCCACCGAGTAGGGGGTCTGCCGCTGCGCTTTCCAGTGCGAGGTCGCCATTCCAGCACTTTGGGACCCCAACGTCTATCGGTTACCCAGCCCATTGCCACTTCAGCTTCGCAACACTCTTCGCTTCGCTCTACGGAACTATACAATTCTGATCGGATCGCGTACAAAAACTCCGAGCATAGCTCTCTCCTTCACCCGTTGAGTGACCCTGAACTATCATAGCAGGCTCTTAGTTAGCTACAAGGGTAAAATAAAGAACGGAATCTCCTTAGATTTTAGGGAGATAGAAGAAATTTTACCCAAACATGCATCCCATATGAGTGGCACATATGAGCACCAGCCAGGCTATGTGTGGGGGTTTGAACAGGGGCGCTATCTGTGCTCCTCCACCTCTTAACGCTTCTAAGCCACGGCCGCGTTGCTTGGTCTTTTCCTCTTCTAATTTTGTAACCTGCACAGAAAGAGAAAGTGACGTGGTCACTGACGGTTGGCCTCGTCCTTCTACGACCTTCCTGGCGCAATGGAGAGCAGTTTGTAAGCTGGATATCTCGAGTTCGATCAATTTATAAATTTATAATTTCTGAATTTTCTATGCTCTGGTCTGCTTTGGCAGTGGCTAGTTAAATACCTACGTGCTGCCAAGCGATTTAGCGAACTCCGGCACGATGCCGTGTAGTAAGCGAATAGGGGTTAGGTTAATAATATAACTGCTAAGAGGATAATAATTATATCATAAGATATTCATCTAAATTAATTGGTGTACAGGGAAATTTTGGTCGTAACATAATATTATAATATTTATTTTGATAAAGATTAATACCTACTAGGTATGTCGATAAAAAAAACTTCGCAAATAAAATTGTTTTAGACCAAATTTGAAAATCTAAACCTTAAAGATAGATAGATATAAATAATATAATTATGCTATCACGGACTTTTATTTGGATGTTTTAGAAAGGAATTATTCTACCATAGGTACCTACATTATTTTCGTGTGCTTAAATTTAACTATTTACACAGCGCACGCCACGGAAGCTCTCAGATTTTTGTGGAGAGAGATTTTTGTAGGGATCTCTAATTTCCTTGAAAGTAAAATACGTACCTGAACATGTAGCTTACTATTACAAGCTAACTTATGTGAAAGAACTGTAAAAAAGATTGAACTGTATTCTTTAAAAAGAACTGTAAAATGTAAAAGTATTTTTTTGTGTTCATCCATCACAAACAATCAAATTTATCTTTTCTCTTCATAATTTTAATATTATTAGATTAGATTTATCGTATCGTATATAGCTGATGCCCGCGACTCCGTCCGTGTGGTTTAAGTTTTTTGATTCCCGCGGGAACTCCATAATTATCCGGGATAAAAAGTAGCCTATGTGATATAGGCTATGTCACTCTCCAGGTCCTCAACCTCAACTATACCCATGCCAAAAATCACGCCGATCCGTTGCTCCGTTGCGGCGTGATTGAATTGAGGGAGAGGGACAAACCAACAAACCAATACACCAACTAACAAACACACTTTCGCATTTATAATATTAGTATGATATGTTTTGTCTGTTTCGGTTCTTTAGGTAGGTAATGATAAACTTACCGAATAACTTTCAGGGGGTTTCCCAGTATTCAGAGAGTAGATCCATTGGAAGACCACCAAAGCTTCGTCGTTGCGTCCGCGGGACATGAGGAACTTGGGGCTTTCAGGGAGGAAGTGGAACACCACGCCGGTCAACAGTGGTACCATTGCTGTTGCCAGCAGGAAGAGATTCCAGCTGTGAATTACTGGAAAAATGATAAAATTTTTGTACTTAACAAGGAAAAATTCAGCCGCTGTAGGTATACCCCTTGGGTTAGCCCGCTACCATTTGCCCCCCAATTTTGTAAGGAAATCGTCATAATAATCATTTGTTAAACGGATAATTCGACCTGTATAAGAAGTTCATAGATGCCTGCACGTCAAAAAGCATTTTATGAACTCCTTAAACAATTCAAGTACTTAATGATTACGATTTGCTTAAATGTAGTGCAGCAGAAGAAATTTAAGAGTTCCCTGATGCAGTCGTGAGCGCTGTTGTATGATAAACTAGCTCATGCACACGACTACGTCCACGTGGCTTGAGGTTCTTGGTTCCCATGTGTATGGTATTTTGGATAAAATGTAGCCTATGTTCTTCCCCAGGATGCAACCTGGACATCAATACCAAATTTCATCAAAATCGGTTACTAAGATGGATCGTGAAAGCGTAGCATGTCTACTACGCTTCTTCGGATTCATAATATATTATATTATTACTAGCTGATGCCCGCGACTCCGTCCGCGTGGAGGTATGAAAAATAGATGTTGGCCGATTCTCAAACCTACTCAATATGCTCACAAAATTTCATGAGAATCGGTCAAGCCGTTTCGGAGGAGTATGGGAACGAAAATTGTGACACGAGAATTTTATATGTAAGAAAAATATAAGTATGGATTGAAGTTCTGGTTGGTACCGGCATGAGCTATTCTTAATTTCTAAACTGTCTGGCCGGGTCTGCTGGGAGGTTAGTCTGTCTGCTTGTTGTCTGGTCGGGTCTGTTGGGTGGTTTAGGAAACCATTTAGTCTGTTTGCCTGTCTACTTGCCTGCCTGCCTGCCTACCTGTCTACCGCGTTTTCAAAGCTCATCAACATCTTAACCGATTTTGACGAAATTTGCTATAGGGATAGCCGGTATGTAGATGTGGTAAATTAAGGCGTGCCCATTGGATTTCTCACAAACACATCCACGCGGACGAAGGCCCGGGCGTCATCTAGTATTGATGAGGTAGGTAGATATCCCGAGACACCTACCATTTTCGGTCTCTTACCAATACTATTGCCGAAGAATTGGAAGTCCAGGTCCTTAGTGATGATAGCCCAGGCGAGGAGTGGTAGCGTGGTGTTGGCGACAGTGAAGAAAAGACCCGTTAGAAGCAGAACTCGAGCGCGCAGATCCGTCCGGTGCATTTCTGCTAGGTACGAGATGAGGACTGCGAAGGGACCGTTGAATCTAGAAATTTCAAATCTCGAATCAATACTCTCTCTCTCTCTCTCTCTCTCTCTCTCTCTCTCTCTCTCTCTCTCTCTCTCCCTCTCTGTCTGAGTTGTATTCCTCAATGCTGATGAGGGTAGATTTCCATTTATCACATTTATTCAGTTTTCTCGGGATAGTAACGTAGTGGGTTCCCAGGTAATAGTCCTTACCCATACGATTCGACTGAGAGTTGTCTACCTACACTTGGGTTTGACTAGGATTATTATCATAAACAAGCTGATGCCTACGACTTTGTCCACGTGGTTTAAGCTTTTTGATTCCCGCTGGAGCTCCTTAATTTTCCGGGATAAAAAGTAGCATTTGTGTTTTTCAAGACTATAATAATCGCAGAATAGGTAATTATATCTCTGTGCCAAATTTCATCCAGATCCGTTCAACCTTTCTAGCGTGATTGAGTAACAAACATCCATCCATCCAAACTTGCACATTTTATAATATTCCTAGATGATGCCCGCGACTTCGTCCGCTTGGATTAAGGTTTTGGGATTCCCGCTGGAACTCTTTTATTCTCCGGGATAAATAGTAGCCTATGTCCTTCCCGGGCATTGATGTAGAATTTTATAGATGTTCCCGGGTAACAAACTATCCCTATACCAAATTTCATCAAAATTAGTTGAACATATGAGCCTAAAAGCGTAGCAGACAAACAGACACACTTTCGCATTTATATAGTGGTAGATTCATTCGACTATTCTTAAGTACTTGTGAAGTCTTTTTGAATAAAAAACTTTTGAATTTGAATTTATAATATAAGTATGGATTATTATCAGTTATCTTTCTAATATTATAGTTAATAAGTGCTCTCCGAGGCACGGGGGTGTAACATCACGTACTTCCTTATTTAGGGTTAGTTAGTACTCAGGTTAAAACAATCCTATTAGTCCTATTACTTACAAGAACCCACTG
The DNA here is from genome assembly GCA_963932025.1 of Erebia epiphron. Taxonomy (NCBI): domain Eukaryota; kingdom Metazoa; phylum Arthropoda; class Insecta; order Lepidoptera; family Nymphalidae; genus Erebia; species Erebia epiphron. The sequence goes on from OZ009945.1 coordinate 40,987,726, forward strand.
CAGAAGCGTGTGATGAGCAGCATGGTATAGTTCTGGCTGAGGCTGGCAGCTACCTCCACCAGTCCAGAGCAGAAGAAACCCCACACCAGGATGCATTTCCGTCCGAGGGTGTCTGACAGGAACCCCCAGATCATCGCTGATGATATCATACCTGAAACAAGCGGCATATTGGAGCAAAACGGTTTTTACACAACTGCCAAAAAGGAGTGTAATGTTTTCGGGGTTCATGTATGTTTGTATGTGAATTTCTTTAGTCAAAGTATTTTTATCCAAAATTGGTACCTGCACAGTACACTTTTTGATTGTCTATTATACAAAGTATAAGATGTGATGGTGATAATCGGTATCTTAAATCTAAACTACAAGGGTTCCAAACGCGCCCGACTGAGAAGAGCCCACAACAAACTCTAAGTATGTATTTTATTTGTATTTTTATTTTATTTTTATTTTATTCCACGATAACTTCTAAATGCCTGAACAGATTTGGATGTATCGTTAGAATCCTTACATTATCCAGAGTGACACTGGCTATAAGTTTTTTTGAAAAATATCCAATATGGCAGGGCAGTCGTGTTTTTATTAATAATTATATTTATTTTCATCTCTAGTATTAAGTGATGATGCAGTCTAAGATGGTAGCGGGATAACTTGCAAGGGGTATGGTACTCATACTAAACCCATAATCGGTTTCTACCGATTTTCCAATGGTACTTTCCAACCGATTTAGGTAAAAAATTGGTATAGACATAGAGATAGGTTGCATCCCGGGGAAGGACTAAGGCTCCTTTTATCCCGGAAAATTAGGTAGTTCCCACGGGGGAAAAACACTTAATCAATGCGAACAAGTCGCGGGTATCATCTAGTTACCTATAAATTCCCAAATTGACCCTGCCGGGGATCGAATCCAGGACATCCCGTTATAAGACCATAGCGCTCACCACTACGCCAAAGAGGTTGTTAAATATCACAAACAAAGACTCTATGTCTAATTGTTTGCGTATCTCGCACGTTTGTATTGTACGCCATACCAACTGGCGTCTAGGCTAAATATTTGTATTTCTACGCCGTAATAATTATTATTAATTATGCTGTAATCCAATTTTGGGTACATATTTTCGCACTTACATTTGGCTATAGGTGAATGAATCTAAGAAAAACTATCTTCGTAAAAGTTTTTTTTCTTTTTTATTCTGGTAATTCTGGTATTTTTTTGGGTCTTTTATATAGATAACCTGCCAAGTGCTAGCCCAATCGTTACACACAAAATTACATACAAATTATAATTATATCTAAAGCAATATCTAACAATTTTAGGGAATCCCTAAATCATACTAATATTACAAATCCTAAAATGTGTTTTTTTGTTGGTTTATTGGTTTGTTGGTTTGTCCTTCAATCACGCCGTAACGGAACAACGGACCGACGTGATTTTTGCCATGGGTCTATTTGCGGACCTGGAGAGTGACATAGGCTACTTTTTATCCCGGAAAATTAAGGAGTACCCACGAGAATAAAAAAAAAAAAAACCACGCGGACGAAGCCGTGGGTATCAGATAGTAATTTATATAACTGCAGTGGCGAAATACCCAAGGGTTTGCCAAAAATTAAATTAAAGGTACCAAAATAAGTAAGTTGCAGTTTTAAATGGTAGTGGACTAACTTGTTAGGGGTAAGGCAACCCTTTCATCAATCGAATTTGCAATGTAAAAACGTAGTGGGATTTCATCACTTGGGCTTGCTTGTTGTGAAAAAATAAGGGGGCATAAAGAAGACTCACCTATATAAGTAATGGCGTTTATGGTTCCCATATCCAACAGTCGTAGTTCCAAGTCGCATTGGGCTCTAGTGAAGATGAACGAGGGTGCGCTTGTCACCGAGACAGCACTCCAGAAGGCGGGTAAAGTACAGAGCATGAGAATGATGTTGAACCAGCCATAGCCCGTCGCGGCAATCGCCTCTTCGAAGTCGGATCCTGGCTCTAGAACAGACGAAATACTCGAAAATCATCTTCTAAACATCCTTTTCACCTCTCACTCATGCTCTAAAAAGGTGTCATTATAGCTTAGCGCAGGCGGACTAAAGTTAGCATTTAGGGTCTAGAGATTAAAGTATTTTTTAAAAAATTATTGCCGTCCTTATTCAAAAATAGCCGCTAAATAATGTACCTTGCTTGGCTTAACGGCTCTGGGTAACAGCCTTTTGAGCCATGTGAACCTATAAAAATACTATATTATGTAATTACTAGCTGATACCCGCGACTTCGTCCGCGTGGATTGAGGAGTTTTAGTTCCCGCGGGAACTCTTTAATTTTCCGGGATAAAAAGTACCCTATTATTTAATCCGGACTTCTAACTTTACGTCTGCAAAATTTCAAAGCAATCGGTTCAGTAGTTACGGCGTGAAAGCGGAACAAACATACAAACAAACTCACTTTCCCATTTATAATATTAGTAAAGATAAGGATAAGGATTAATTCCATGTACTCGACTCGATGTTCTATTTTTAAAATTAGGAACATAGGATTTTTTTTATATAACAATTTATTTTGAAAATGGAACGGCAAAAGCGACGTCTGTAATGCTTATAATACACTGGTGATCCTTGGTGCTCGTCGGATGTATGTGTCACCGTAAGATTGTAAAAACCGTAAGATTGTAATCTAACGGTTTTTTTTTCGATAGATTGTAAAAAGTCGAAAAAATGTGAACCGTTCAATGTTTTATGTGTCAATTTTTGAAATATTCATTGTATTTACGTTTTCTTGTCTCTTTCTTGTAGGTTAGGTTAGGGTTCGACATAAATAATCAAGTAGTGCCCGGCCGCAGGTTAGGTTCTATCGGGTTAATAAACCTAACAGATTACAATCTACCGAAAAATAATCCGTTAGGTATATTGTAATCATTCGACAGTTTACAATTTCGCGAGTTAGATTGTAATCTAACGGTTTTTACAATCTTACGGTGACATATGCATCAATACGTTTGTCAACTAGAAAAACAAAAAAGGAGTCGGTTACATACAAACATACAAACATACCTACAGGTGAAGTTAATAAAAAGCGTGTAAAAAAGGTTGCCGCGAAATTTCCAGATTATTTTCTGTTCGTTAGTTTCTTACTTGGAATAATTTAACACTGAATAAATTTTGCATTTTTGCTGCTATAAATTGTTATATTTAATTTGAGAATGTCGTCAAATGAAAGTGATCTTTCTCCGGATATGGAAATCGAGCAACAACGAAAAGAGACAATTGAAAATCTGTTGCCGTTGAAATCACGTGAAATTTTGCAATTGACTCGTTTTTGTCTCTTTAAACTGGAGCACTTTCACACTCCAGTTTAAAAAGACAAAAACGAGTCAATTCGCTTTCCGAAGGAGTTTTTCTGACTTATTTTGATGAGCTATCTAAAACTTTCAACCATCGTCGTCTCTTTGGAGCACATATTCAATGTTGAAAATTACCATTCAACACACGGAATAAACAAAAAGAAATAGCTATACGTATCAATGTGACGGCTTTGCTGAAGAAAATGTCCACCGGATACAAAGTTTTTATTATATTTTGTACCAAGTTGTTTTATTTTCTCGCAATCGAAGTGAAAAGTAGAGTGTTCACCACGGGACTAAAACCCATTCTACTCGCGAGGGATGCTAGATGGCTATGCTATATTCAAATGGCTATACAAAATTTCAAGATGGGCCGTTAAAAATTGCAGACAGACCGATAGACATACACACTTTCGCATTTATTATATTAGTACATACATAAGTACATTACATGCAGTGGGGCTGATTCTGCAGTACACTATCTATAAACTAAACTAAAATGACAGCATTAAAAATATTGCAAACCCTTTCATAATACTCCCTGCGGAAAGGGACCAAAACTGTGTATTATTTAAAGCTGACATTTTAGTTTAGTTGCCAGTGCAGTGCCAGCCAGTGTGTGATATCCATGCTTTCTTTCGTATCGAGGACCATCTTTAATGTCCGAGGTGATATTCCACAAATACTCGTTTTGTTACGACCCATAAACTCCACAGTGACACTACCAAGAGTGAGGACCGCTGTTTACTTGGCTGGAATCCAGATTTGCGGATAAAACCAGACTGGCTTGAGACGTATTTTGTTTTGATCGCCCAATAATGTTATTATTGGAATGATTTCGATGCGTTGGCGCAGATCGAGACGTTTTCGCTTTATTTCACTAAACTGCATATAATCCATTAAACGGTGTACATTTTAATAACGAAGCTTATAGGTATGTCACTATTTTGCACGTATGTCTAGACAAACAGTCTAGTTTACAAATTATCTAGATTTTAGAAAAGTTGACTTCTCTCTAGGGTCACAGTTTGGAATATTTTGATCCTACATTCTGAAGTCGTTTTTACAATATACTTTATTGTACACCACAAAAACACAAAAGAAACAAGATACAAGGAAGCTTAAAATATAAGTACAATAAGGCGGTCTTATCGCCGAGCAGCGATATCTTCCAGACAACCTTAGTGCTAGGGGAAACAACTAGGGAGGTACTCCGTACTAGTGGGAATTTCGAAAAATCCTTGTCTACATTATAAAGGGAATATTTGCGCAAAACTTCAGAAAGCCTAGTGGGAGATTTTCTTCCCATTCGATCGCGTTAAATACGAATAAATACGATGGAAACATCTTTTCTAGAAAATAAACGATTAGTCGTACTTTTGAGTACTTTAATTTCACAGAAAAAATATAATAAAGCTACTTCAAAAACCATCTTATCTTAATCTCCATCACTATCTCTATCTTTATCGACTTAAGCTTATAATAAATCTGTTAAAAAAAACTATTCGAATAATATGTACCTACTACTGTAGAACATGTTGATCCTTCAACTAATTTAAAAATAAAGTATTTAAGTATTAACATAATGGATAAAACATTATGCTAAATTTTCATTATAAAATCGATCACCGATGACATTGGAGGTAAGAATTTCGCCTTCAGCCGAAATGCATCTAAAATATTATTATTAGACTACCTCAAGTTATTAATAAAGTCTCTACCTTGAGCTAATTTCTCCAAACTCATTGAAGATAACTTTGTATAAGTGAGGAAGCTTCTTTTTGCCTACAAAGTGTTTTAACTCAAAATATAATAAGGTCGGAAAAAACTAGTTTTCTTTGAGCATGTGCCCCTATACCCACATGACTAGTGTTGAAGGAAGGATTGCAGGCAAGAGTGTTCCAGCCCCACTTGTCTATAGCTCAGTGGCTATCAAAAAATGAAAGAAATTGACATACATGTTTGGCCATTGGAATTTGCATAAAACGCGCATATAACCAGATAATATTAAATAGTAACTTTCAGAGTCTGAAAGTTTTAGACATAACACAGAAAAGTTATAAGTGCGTGCCCGATATTCGAACCACCGGAATCGAACGTCTCAACCGCCGAACGTATCACCGCTTACATCTCAAAACTCTTACCTTGAGCTAACTTTTCCAAATTCGTTGAAGACAACCCTGTGACTTTGTACAAGTGGTCATGAGGAATATCTTCCCTTGGTTTTTGGGCTTCGACGTCAGTCTTTGACAGGACCATTTTTGTTTCTTAACTTTTCAAAAAACTCAAAATTTTGTACCGAACCGTGACCATGTGGTAAATCCTTTGGATTATATAAACCACTGGCATTCTTAAAATCGGTAGTTGGAATGAGGTAATGTTTTTGATACCATGTTATATAGAATGTGCAGATATTATCTGCAGAGTTTGCATTGGGATCTGTGGTGTATGTAATACAAACAGTATACATGTTCAGTTTTCCACGGGCTGATATCTACGGTAAATATGGACTAACGTCAAAATGGTTATTGCAAGACAAGACAAAATATATCAAGAGAAATCTTGTAAAGTTTACTGACGATACATAAAATTATTATTAGGTATTTACATTACAACTGTAATTAATTACGATTAGTGGTGACAGCCAAGCGATTGTGATTTCGGCCTCCTAGTCCGGGGAGTCAGTGTTTGATCCCTGGTCGGGTTCATTCTAACAATAATTGGATCCACTGATGGGGCACCATGGTGGAGCAAAATCGATGAAACCCCCTGGATCTGTAGCTATTCTACTAAATGTCACTTGCTATAACGTTTAGTAATACCAGAAAAATACTATTCAAAGTACTAGATGATAAACGCGACTTCTTCCGCATTGATCAAATTTTTGTTTCCCGTGGAAAACTCTTAATTTTCCGGGCTAAAACGTCCTTGTCCTATGACCTTCCTCGGGATGCAACCTACCTCCTACCTCTATACCAAATTTCATGAAAAATTGGTTGATAATATGGGCAGTAAAACCGTAGCGGACATGTCTGTCTGCTACAGTATACAGACATACGGACAGACGAGTCTGTCTGTCTTCGCATTTATAATATTATTAGTATGGATATGGATGTAGCAACAGTAGGTACGGAACCAAACAATGCTTATTTATTTACGTATCTATAGGTAGTGCGCGATCTTGTGTGATGAACAAACACAAATACGATATATTATATTAATACTTGTTTAACATCTAGTTGTATTATTTGCTATTTTTACATCATGTACATAATGACATGATGACAGATAAACAGACACCTAATAATATAATTGTTTGTTTGTTTGTAATGGATGAACTCAAAAACAACTCAACCGTTTTTAAAAATACTTTCACATAGAAAGCTCCATTATCAACGATTAACATATTTTCAAAAAAATCAGAGATCTTTACGAAAATTGCAATACTAAGTCGGAAAAAATCGTCTCTTCTGAGAGTTTACGTGGCGTTCGCTGCGTCAATAGTTAAAGTTACACGAAAACAATGTATGCTGAAATTGTTCTTCTCAAAAATTTCGCGCGCGATACCATATATCTATCTTTTAAGGTTGACTCACAATAACCATTTTTATGATTTTCAAATTTGGTATAAACCAATGTTTTACTTGCGAAGGTGTTTTGACCGACATAGTATTAATCCTTAACAAAATAAATATGTTACTCATCTCATGTATCTAATTAAGATAAAAATTGTCCTTTACACCTATTAATTTAGATGAATATCTTATGAGATATCATAGAAATAAGGAGGCAAGGGAAAATGGCGCGACTGTGGCTGGCGCTCATCAGATTAAATGCCCACAATCTGAGGGCTGGCGGCTGTGGCAGGTGTGGTGAGGACGGGGCACTACTCTTACAATGTAATGTTAAAATGTAAAACCTGCCCACTGCCCATTGGCTATATTGGATATGGACTATTAGGATTATTAGTGCTACGCAGTGCTAGGCGGATCGTAAAACTAAACATAGCAAGGCGATGCCCGCGTTCTCACCCGCGTAGATTAAGTTTTTTGATTCCCGCCCATTCTGGGTGGTGTCACAGACAAGCATATTGTTAGGTACAATAGTATAGTGTATGATTGTTTGTTTGTGACACCATTAGTGAATAAATTTCTTTCTTTCTATGTCCTTCCCCTGGATGCAAAAGATGAGCTGTGAAAGCGTAGCAGACAGACACTTTTGCATTTATAATATTACTATGGATTCTTAAAGATAGATGACCGCGGTCGCGAGGATTTAGGTTTATCCATGAAATCCCATGGGAACTCTTTGCTATTAGATGGACGATCTCAAGCGAGTATAGCTGGGATTCGCTGTAAGCAAGCGGCACAAGATTGTGTCTAGTAGAGATCCATGCAAGATACATTCGCCCAACAGTGGAAGTCTTGAGATGACGACTTGGAAATAATTCTTTGATTTTCTGGGACAGAAAGTAGTCTATGTCCTTCCTCGGGATGCAACCTTTATCTGTACCAAACATCAAAATCGATTGAACCATGAAAGCGTAAAAGACCAACAGACACACTTTTTCATTTGTAATATTAGAATAAATTATTTAAATAATAATTTACAAAGGTATTTTTATTATTTCCGAAAATAAAGACATTCAGTTGCAGCGGCTGCAGATAATATTTTTTAAATCACTAATAAGTATATCGACGGGTTCCGGGCTAATTGTATTAAGCGACACTCTGAGCGATATAGACTTTTATACATATTTGGAATCAGCGAATTTTTCTGCGTCATTTGAGCTGGGTTTGGTGACGATCGGAGCACTTTTTTGTCGCTTAATACAACCCGCATTTTTGGGCCCATTTTGGACTGCAATGTATGAAGCGACACAAAATATTGACAAATTTAGGAACTCTGTACTTAAGCTGACTACCAAATACCAGGCAGTCGTTTAAACGTTTTTTCCTGGAGCAACAATTTACAGGCAACGTACGTTAAAGCATTTAGCCTGACTTTATAAATATATAGAAATGTCGCTTAATACAATTAGCCTCTTTGTTAAATTCTTATCCAGTGTCGCTTAATACAATTAGCTTTACCTTGTAAATATACAAGAATGTCGTTTAATACATTTAGCCTCTTTGTCAAATTCATACCCAGTGTCGATCCATACATTAGCTCTGTACATGAAATGTTAGATGTTGTCACTTCAACCATTAACGAGAGATGTTTTTGATTTTGATTACTGAGAAAGTTAGAAAAAAATATAGAAGAAAATAAGTAAAGAAATGAAAACCAAAGAAACGCTCGTAAATATTTTACTGGACTATTTTACTGAAACTGGACGTTGGCAGGCAGAATGGTCACATTCCTTATTCATTCCATTACATAAGAAGGGATCAACAAAAAAATGCAACAACTACAGACTGATTTCTCTCATATCACATGCGAGTAAGGTACTGCTTCACATCATAAATACTAGACTTCAAGCTTACTTGTCGCGCCAAATCGCACTGGAACAAGATGGTTTCGTCAAAGGAAGAGGTACACGAGAACAAATACGAGTGATCCGCCAAATCATAGAGAAAGCTAGAGAGTTTAACAACCCTCTATACATTTGTTTTGTGGATTTCAGGAAAGCATTTGATACGGTTAAATGGTTAAAACTCTGGCAAATACTTTCTCAAATGAGTGTACCTCAGCATCTTATATATCTTTTGACGACCTGCGTGGCGCCGTGTATAGCGCTGTTGTCTTAACGTGCGGAGGTCCCGGGTTCGATCCCCGGCAGGGTCAATTTGGGAATTAATAATTTCTGAATTTTCCCTGGTCTGGCCTGGTGGGAGGCTTCGGCCGTGGCTAGTTACCACCCTACCGGCAAACATGTGCCGCCAAGCGATTTAGCGTTCCGGTCGTGTAGAAACCGAATAGGGGTATGGGTTTAATATAACTGCCATGCCCCTAACAGGTTAGCCCGCTACCATCTTAGACTGCATCATCACTTACCATCAGGTGAGATCGCAGTCAAGGGCTAACTTGTAGTGGATAAAAAAAAAAAACTTGTACAGAGGTTTTACGTAGATGGTACAGTAGCTGTACGAGTGGACGAACTACAATCTTCAACCTTTAAAACTCAAGCTGGCGTTCGACAGGGGTGTATTCTCTCACCGCTTCTTTTCAACATTTACACTGAACACAATGCGGATTGTTTTGGAAGACTGGGATAAAGGTATATCTGTTGGAGGACGCAAGATGTGTAATCTCAGATATGCGGACGATACTACGCTTCTTGCCCAAACTAAAGAAGATATAGAAGACCTACTAGAGCGTCTGGAGACAACTAGTCTTGAGTTTGGACCATAGATTAAATATAAAGTGGTTTATATATTGTCTTTGGTTTGGACTAACCATCAACAGGGATAAGACCAAGATGATGATAGTAGATCAGGCTTATCATAATAGGCCAGAAATCCAAAATATCGCCAATTGCGAGGTGGTGCAAACCTACATCTATCTTGGTTCTACCATCTCTAATACTGGGGGCTGTGAACTGGAAATCCCTCGGCGATGTGCCATAAATAGGTCTGCGGTAAAGAAGCTCAATAAGATTTGGAAGAACAGGAAGATCACCAAAACCACGAAGGTTCGGCTTATGAGGTGTCTGGTTTTACCAATCTTTCTCTCCGGAGCTGAAACATGGTCGCTTAGACTACAAGACCGACGTAAAATTGATGCCTTGGAGATGTGGTGCTGGAGGCGCCTTTTAAAGATACCCTGGACAGCCTTTCGAACTAACAACTCAATCCTAAAAGAACTTAAGATAAAATAAAAGAAAGGTTATCGTCGACTGTGGTATCGCGAATTCTGAACTTCTTTGGCCACATCTCCAGAAATGAAGGGTCAATTGAGCGCCTGTTGGTACAAGGCCATGTGGAAGGAAAGCGAGCCAGAGGACGTTCACCTACTCGATGGACAGACCTAATAAAAAGTGTGACCCAGAAAACTGTGGTGGAGTGCTCCCGCAATGCTACCAATCGAGATAAGTGGAGGAGCATCGCGCGGGAGGCGGTGCGACCCAATTTAAAGAAGACCGATGACGAGTGTACCAGTATCGACCCAGCAGCCACGACCACTCTGTCAAGAGTGCACGACTGAGAAGAAATGTTAAAGTTTAGGAATGAAGAAGAATGAGAATAATTATTTCAGGTAATAAGACTGTAGGCTACGTAATAAAAAGACTGTTTAACTTCTGATTCCTATACAATTGTGATAAAAACTTTAGTTTGGTAAGCTAAGAAGTCACTGCTGTTCCTAGGTGATTGTCATTCTAAAATCTAAATAAAAAATTTACCTTTAAACAATTTATAATGTGCGTTTTATTTCTCATTTCATAATTATTAACAAGATAGGTAGGTACACCCTATGTATGTACCTTTTAATTTATCAATGTTTTAACCGCCAATTTCTGCAAACTTCATTATTCAAGTAGGATTACAAACAATTTATTTAAAAAAAAACAGTCGCATAAACTAATTAGCCATACATTAATAAGTTTAAGATATGGTATTTAAATCAATTAGCTTAGGTTTGAAATATGACCAGCTATTTGATTAAAGCACTTAGCTTAGAGCCATTATTTGCATGCCTAGGCGGTTAAGTCGTTTAGCCTGAAATAAGAAACAATAATCATAGGCGGTTAAGTCATTTAGCCTGGAACAAAAAGAAGTAAAATATGGGTCATTTTGTATTAAGCGACATTTATCTTCGTTAAAAATAGGAATACTAGAAAAAAAATATAATCTAATTATGAGGAATATGTTATAAAAACAGTAATATCCTTCTTTTTAAAGAAATAATGCGATTTGCTAAAGTTATTATTTTTTTTCTAAAAATCGAAACTTTAAACTGCTCTGGTGTAAAGTTTCAAAAATGTCGGTTAATACAAATAGCCCGGAACCCGTCGAGTTTTTAACTAACAATATAGAACTAAGCGTTTTTACATCAACTGGTAATTTTTCAAAACTTAGGATTTTTACGTCAAGAAACCAGCTTTGATGAACTCAATATGTTCTCAGATACAAAATAAACAAGCGCTTTTGAACTGTTTGCGTATTTCAGGAGAGTCTTCTTTTATCTATCGGACATAAACCGTCGCACTCTCATAAATACAACTTATCTACCTATAATAATACCTATTATTCGAAACTGCATAACACACTGTAACAGTGCTCGTCTCCGACCGTGACCACATGTGACATCTATTATTCGAGTGAGATAGTGGTGTATTGACCAACACCATTTTTATTGTGACATTCAAATATCTTGTTCCTCTCTCACCTTTCTACTATCGTACCAAGGCATCGTCAGGGTCTGCATCCGCACATACTTATAAGTAGTTGAAATTCCACGGAAGCGAAGGTGATTTGCTTCCTCGTTTCTAATTCGAACTACTAGGATGTTCCCGGGTCGGGCCATAATGAAGTACGAGTATGTAGTCGGGTTTTCCGACAAGAAATTATCAGTAGATACTATCCCTGAGTTAAGAAGTTGGCGGTGTTTCACCACCGTGCCTCGGAGAGCATTTAGCCCGATTATATATCTCCGTTGGGGTCGGATTTTCCGTCCAATCGGCCTATGAGAGTAAAGGAACAGAGAGTGCAGCTGTGTTTGCGCAGTTGTTTGCTTATGCACTGTAATAGGTATTATCTCACGCGCAGATGGCTAAGCTTTCTGGAGATTGGCCGCCATGACCGGTCGGTCGGGAGGACCCTTCTAATAGCGTCACGTGCCCGTATACGCAGGAATGTCGATCATATTAACTTATTTTGTGTTTATTTTTTATTAATTAATTAAAACAATTAATTAATTAATAAACAATATCAAATCACAATGCGTGATTAGGGGCGTCGTTCGGCGTGTAACAAAGGCTCAAGGTCACATTACAAGCTGCAGTCAATGGTCTGATATCTCAAGAACGACAGATGTGGGTGTCACGGCCGGAGTTACTTTACAGTGTTATGCAGTCTTCAATAGATAAAATAGTTTTATAATAATTATTATATCGATAAACCCTTTACTGTACCCTATACCTATTCGAAAAATGCCCGCCGAGTGCACGGAGTGTCCTTGCGTTTAAATATCCCAAATCCATAATGTTATTGTTTATTCAAATACCCGGCTGACTTTGTTGTGGGCTCTTCTAGTCAGATCAGGGAGCGCTTGGAACCCTTATTTATTATCACCATCGCGTCTTCTACTTTGTATAATCGACCATCAAAAAGTGTACAGTGTAGGTACAAATTTTGAATAAACTAGTAAATAGGCGACTAAAGAAACATAGGTACTTTGACTGTGACTAAAGAAACTCACATACATACACGAACCCTGATAACATTACACTCCTATTTGGGCAGTCGTGTAAAAAACATTTTGCTCCTACGAATCGCTAGGATATGGAATGCCCTTCCGGCTTTTTAATAAGTTTATTTGAATTAAAAAATATGAGTTTGAGTTTGATGCAGGTTTTGTACTTAATAGGGCTACTGGTTCGTAGCAAAGTAACCATACCTTACGTACGTAGCCTTTGTAGCACGTAGTAGGTAATGTAGACAGGGATGTAGATAGGTATTCGTAGGCGATCACGTGAACGCGGCGTGCCGCGTGGTCCGTGTCTTCAGAACTTCATCAGTATTTATAGGGCTTCATTACAAATTTCACTTTCTTGTTTGCAGGGTTGGCACTCTCATTTTATGAGGGATAATAATTTTAACTTCATTATACGAGTACTTCATACTATTATTATAATAAAGTTATTATATTGACTACCGATTATAATGCTGCAATTTTTTGACCGAGCGAAGCGAAGGTCTCTGAGTCTACTTGAGTGAATTTGCACTTGTCCGTCCGCTCGTTCGTCCGTCCGTCCGTCCGTCTGTCAGAGCCTTATAACTTCTGAATTACTGAACGTAATTACTTTAAATTTAAATATATACATATAAACTGATGGCCTCCAGCCGAATATGGCTTAAAAAGTAATAAAAATCTTTATTTCAGGGGGGCTCTCATAGAAGCGAATGTGAACGTAAATATTTTTTATAGCGTTACATAGGGTTGCGGTATATCATTTTAAAGATAATTGGGAATAGAGTCCAAAAATATATATTTTTTTAATTTTTCCCCTAATATTAACCAAATGGGGGGCTTTCAAAATGGAGATTTTCTAACGTCCAAAGTTGACCTCAAAACTCTAAATTTTCTGAAATGCTGACCCTGAAACTTGATCAATTATTTGAATAATATCCTGTACTTGAACAACAAACTTACTAAAATAAGATAAAAATTAAATGGAAATGAAATAATTAAATCTTAATGAGCCTTAGTATTTACAACAGAACTTCACAATTATGTCAATAGATGGCGCAGCGAGGTCTCAGTTCGGGGCGAACCACTAGTTTTATCTTCCCAACCAATCTTGTGTTTGAGGTTTTATATAAAGTGCGTACGCAAATACAGACGCACTCTCTATTCCTTCACTCTCATATATCGATGGGATGGCAAAGATCTCAGGCACGGGCGTGAAAGTATGGACTTGTACTGAGAATTTCTTGACACCTAGCTATTTTTGGCCCAGCCTAGGAATCGAGAAGGCACCGAGAATTTTTGAACTCTAAAACCCAATACCTAACATTTTTTTATGGCCGACCGGGAATCGAACTCTGGCGACCTCGTGATCCGCAGTCGAACATGCTACGAGGCAGTATCTTCGAGTGCCAACCCTAAAATACGACATGGACTTTGACCAGTCCATATAGTATTGTCTCCGAGTAAATAAATGACATTGATACAAAGTCCGATAGAGTGTTTTTAAATAGAAAAGTACTTATTGGACTTTGCTTTGTTAGTGGAATCTTTTATTTTTACAAGCTTTTATTTAACTTGCAATGTTTGTGTGTTTGTTCAAATGCAACTGAATTTTTAAACAGTTATCCCCAACCGATTGAGCTGAAATTTTGTGTACACGTTCAGTTTCGATGACAATGCATGGTAAGCTGAGTGACCTCGTTCTAAATCCATCATGGCGGACTTCCAAAAATGACGGACTAGTTATTCTGCACCCCCATAATATGGGTATCAATTAAAATGGTTTGCTAATAATAATAAACTAGAAAAATTCTTTCCAAAAAACCGACTTCCAAAGCCACTGTAAAGTAAAAATTTTGATTTCTACACACTATGTTGAAGTCGGGCGAGCCTGACGCGTCAACTTTGCCTATCTTTGTTATACTCGCCCGACTTCAACATAGTGTGTAGAAATCAAAATTTTTACTTTACAGTGGCTTTGGAAGTCGGTTTTTTGGAAAGAATTTTTATTTTTGACTTTTTAATGTACTCTTAATCCCCACGGCTTAGGAGTGCAGTACCCTGCAGCATCAGAATTGAGGAGTTGGGACTTGGGTTTAAGTATGAAGTCGTTGCTTGACACCTACAATATGAATTTACCATTAAAAAATCCTAAATCGCTATTTTTAAGGAGTTCTGTACCCTGCATCAGGGTTGAGGAGTTGGAATCGTATACACGTGACTTGATACCTACTATATGAATTCACCATCAAAACTTCCTAACTCCCTAGTTTTGAGACGTAGGTATACCTACAGCATCAGGATTGAGGATTTGGAGTCCATTGAAAAAAAAAATTTTCAAATCGATTTGGAAACCACGGTCATATGCGGTAACATACATTTAAAAAAAATACGCGCCGAATTGAGAACCTCTTCCTTTTTTGGAAGTCGGTTAAAAATAAAATGACGTCACACTAAATTCAATATGGCGGACGATGAAAGCTTGCTTGAAGCTAGAGCTTCATTTGGAGGCGAACCTTCTATTTAGTACCAAGGCTTCGATTTCCAAAAAGTGTCAATCAATCATAGCTATCTGACCCGGTAATGGGAACTAATTTTTATATCTGTTAAGTTTTTCATATCTGTGAAGTGACGGTGTCACCGGGTTAGATAAGTTTGTGGGACTACAATTATTTAAGAGTCCTTGTGCAAGTTTGCCTAGACTTAAAATACAGAAAGTCCTAGCTTTCTACCACCTAGCAAACAGAACATTTATAATTTGTTATTTTATTTGTGCGTGTTTATTAAAAGCATCCGTTTCCGTAGCTAAATTGCTAATTGAGACCTATTTCTATGGATGATCTGCAAACTCGTTCAAAACTCGCAGTTTACTAGACTTTCTACTGTTAAAAATCCAATACAATTTTAAATTTATATTTAAGGTACCTATTCTAACCTTTGACTGCGTCTCACCTGGAAGTGACTTGCACGCTGGAGTCCCTAGAACATGGATGGATGTACATCCATCAAATAAATTAGGTACCTACTTACCTCATAACATCCAAAAAGTGGTAGTCTGTAATTTGTTTTTTTTTCTAATGTTCGATACATTAAAAAATAAATAATGGGATGAATGGATTGTATATTTTAAAGAAATAGTTAAATAATTTTGAAATATTATTTAAAAAATTAAGTCGGGTTACATTTTTTTAAACATTTTTATCTTGTTAAACACTAGATAAAAAAAATATGCGTCAATTACACTTGTGTCCTTGGCCAAGTCTGCCAGTGGGATGGGTGTCGGCCGTCGGGCGGGCAGGGTAAATACGGGCAAGGCGGGGTAAATACACACGCGTCGTTTTGCGCGACCTAGCCACCATTAGTCGACCTTGGGCTTACAGTACACCTGCCTTATTAGCTACAGACTATAATATCTATAATATGTCATTAATTAATGTTTAATGCCTCAGCTGTTTGACCTGAGTGTATTAGAATCAGATTCAGAATCGAATATGTTACTTTCTGCACACTTTTTGAACTTCAATAATAATTTTTCAAGTGTAAGAAATGATGGTGATTAATTATTAGAGGTATCTCAAAATTAAAGCTACGAGGGTCCCAAACGCGCCGTGATCTGAGTGGAGCCCAAAATAAACCAGCCAGGTTTTTTTTTTCTATTACCACCATCTCACAAAATATTATCTATAAGTAGCATTGATGTAGAATTTTAGTTTTTATTTCAATGGTATTTAGATCTATCAGAGCTGCTTGAACCATTTATTCCTAAGCTTTCTTGTCATTTAAATAATCCTTTACATTGTACTTAATAGGATTTTCCATTAAGTTCGCGTTTTGTAAAAACTTTAAACTTGTTGAGAGATTTTCTCGTAACAAGCAGGTGCCCGCGACTTCGTCCACGTGAAATAAGTTTTTTAAATTCCCACGGGAACTCCCTAACTTTTCGGGTTAATATAAAGCCTACGACGCTTACTAATAATGTGGCTTTCTATTGGCACCAGAATTTTCAAAATCGGTTCGGTAGATCCAGAGATTACCCCCTATAACATAAAAAACTCACAAACTTTACCTCTTTATAATATTATAGTACAGATGATACGATCAATTGGTCACTATGCTGGCTGGGATTAGTCGGGATGATGGCAAGAGACTTGATGGATTGACACTGGTTCCCTGAGAGCGGGGACGGGCACTAATGTACGCAACATGCGTTGACACATTGGCCCCGTGTCATCGAGGGAGACAGCAACAGAGCTGGAGCCTGGAGGGACGACATAAATTCCTCCATTTAATCATTTATCCACTGCAAAGGAATATTTCAGTTAGGTATAGTTTTAATATAGATATACATATAAATCCCACTCTCATTATCGTTTTACTGTCTGTCACTTCCCTGTCATCGTGACTTGACTGAAGTGCTTCAAAGTGCTCGATCGAAACAAAGGTCATTCTACCCGAGTCGAGTCAAAGCGAAGCCGAAGCGTCAAATTCACAATCACAATAAGGGCGAGAGCATACTACGGATAGGACAAATTTTCCGCGTGAAACCTTTCGTCTTGTCGCGGTAGTCTGTGCAGATCCATATATAACTGTGTCTTTTTGTGCCGACTTTTTGTTCGCAGTGTGTTTCTGCACTAAAACCCAATTTGTGTGTTTTTTGTGTGTAGTGTGTTTTTGCCCTAAAACCCAATTTATTCTTTCCTGATAGGTAACTATTACCTATACATATACAGACTAATATATACAGCTTATAGGTTATAATCATATAATAAAAATATTTTAATTAATAATTTTAAACTTCCTAATGTTATGGATTTCATTTAGCAATATGGATTTGGATGGATGGATGTATGGAACTATGGATGGATGTTTGTTACTCAATCACGCCCCAACGGCTGAATGGATCTGGATGAAACTTGGCACAGAGATAGGTTATAGTCTGGCATAGGCTACTTTTGATCCCGGAAAATTAATGAGTTCCCGCGGGAACCGAAAAACCTCAATCCACGCGGACGAAGTCGCGGGCATAAGCTAGTTTAGCAATAAAAATAACATTACTTTTACTTATATACCTACAGGTTTGTACGGAACCCTCGGTGCGCTAGCATTTTTCTGCATTGTTGTGGCACAGTTGTGGTAATATTACGATTACATGGTTTTCCCTAGATTATTCAAGTTTGGTATACACCTTGTTAGTTGTAAAAACCAATGTAAATAATTTAATTTGGTAACTAGATTATGCCCGCGACCTCGTCCGGATTAAGGATTTTGATTTCTGCAGGAACTCTTAAATTTTCTGGGATAAAAAGTAGCCTATGTCCTTACGTTCATCAAAATCGGTTGAACAGATGGGCCGTGAAAGCGAAGCAGACAGACAGACAAACAGACGGACCGACAGACAGACAGACAGACAGACACACTTTCGCATTAATAATATTAGTACCTATGGATTCAAAAAATATTAACCTAAACCTAAAAAATAACCAGAATTGCTTTTCCTTTCCACATTATACACTGCCCTTTTATTAGCTTGTTAAGTTTGATTTTAATTGGTAAATTCGCAACCCCCATTTTAGTCCCTTAATAAAATAAAATAAAAATAAGTATTTTTTGTATTCTTTTTAAATTTATTTTATAAGCTTACGTTAAGTTTGATTTTAATTGGTAAATTCGCAAATTTAGCCCCTTAATAAAATATATTTTTTTTTTTTTAAATTGATTTTATAAGGTTACGTTAAGTTTGGTTTTAATCGGTAAATTCGCAACCCCCATTTTAGCCCCTTAATAAAATGAAATAATTGTTTTTTTTTTTTGTTTTTAATTTATTTTATAAGCTTATGTTAAGTTTGATTTAAATTGGTAAATTCGCAACCCCCATTTAGGCCCCTAGGGGTTGGGATTAGCCTACGTCTTCTGTAATCTGTCTGATGTCTCAGGACATATGGGTAGTGGATTGAGCTGTGTGTTGATAGATCAGTCAGTCACCTTTTCCTTTTATATTTAGATGGAAGAAGATTTACACTAGATCATGCCCCCGAGTTCGCACGGGGTTTGAGTCATAAAAATGTATCTTGAAAACTATTTATTGAAAACAACTGAAAAAAGAGCAACATATAAAACCAATGAATAATTACATATGCTAATAAGCAAGTATATTGATACGAAGTACTTAAACTTGAATATAAATTAAAGAAACAGGTCCATTGTCATTCAAAACTAGGTTATCTGAGTTTCATTATTATACAAGCAGGTGATTATGATTTTACTGAAATTACAGTAGGTACATTTAAGTACTAATTAAGCAGCCTGAGACTTCTCCTTAATAAACCGACATCAGCTAAGATCAAGCTCACAAGTATCGGCTTTAAGCATAGATTTTTCTTAGCTTAATGTATCGGCTTACAAATCCCGGGAAATCAAGGACTTTGGGTTCGATTAGAAATGTCCTGAATTTGGTATGGATCTCTAGGATGCGAACTATCTCTGTAAAACTTTCATTAAGGTTCAGCGATAGGTACACAGAAACACGATATGTTAATAATGTTCAATAATTCAAAAGTAGGAATGAATACAAAGTAATATCTAACATCTTACTTATCACTTTTAATATAATTATCTAATACCTTTTCCCAATTCTCAAATTATATTGTAATTACATACATAAAATCTCAGTTAAAGTGGTAAATCCCAAAAAACTGGAAAGAATAAGAAGAAACTGGAAACTTTTTTCTTCGCGATTACAAAATCTGCGTTAAAACTAACCAAATGGAATGTCTGTAAAGTGATTTCATTCCAACGTTTGATTATCCGTTAAATTCGCATGAAATTGTGTGATAAAGATGTCTTTTGTAAATTAAGGAAGTGTAAAACGTTAGAATTCGGCCTGCCATTCCGATAATTCAAGGTAACACAAAATGTATTATGCAACTAACAGTGTACTTACTTATAAAAAAAAATGAATAGCATCCAATAATTAGATAGGTACCTATGCTTACCTTAAAAAAAAATGCAATCTGCATAATAGGCAAACTAGAGGCCGTCATAAGCTCGTGACCCCATCGCTTCGCCTTAAGAAAGTCCGAAGGTCGTTCGTGGGAATGAGTGGGAATTCTATTTTTTATTAAAATTCCACAACCTATCTTAAACTTGCCTTTACACAAGTTTAAGAAGTCCATTAAAACTATGCTCCTGAAAAAAGTTCTTTAAACTGTTGAAGATTACGTAAATGACAAAGGAGCATGGATTTGACTCGCTCCAGCAATGATAAGGACAGTTGTTAATTGTGTATTGTACAATTTAATGAAATTGTATTTTTTTTTCAAAAGGGCAACCGCCGAGTTTTTTGCTGGTTCTTCTCGGTAGGAATGGAATTCCGAACCAGTGGTAGATTCACTCGACGATTCAAAAGTACTTGTAAAAGTTTATTTGAATAAAAATCATTTGAATTTGAATTTACGTGATCAAATCAGAGATGAAGAGATCTGTAGGGGAACCAGGGTAACCGACATAGTTCTATGAGTCATGAGAAGGGGCACCATGATGTTAATTCATTGAGGGGCACATAGTTCGAAGAACTGATAGGCGAAGGGGTACCAAGGTGCTGGAATGGCGGACTTGCATTGGTGATCGCAGCGTTGAACGGCCCCTAATAGGTGGAGGGACGATCTCAAGCCAGAGTAGCTGGGAGCTGCTGGAATCAAGCGGCACAAGACCTTGTCCTGTGGAGATCCACGCGCAGAAACCGTCCAGCTGTTAACTCCTGTATACCTACAGATTATGGGGTCGCCATTCCAGTACCTACCTTAAAAAAATAAAAAAACCGAGGTGTCACTCGAGAGGAACGACCCCGAATTTTTTTAACTTGGCTCTGGCTTTTGTACTGGAGAAAGTTACACTAAAATTATTTAATTTTTTTTCAAAAACTATTTAAAATACTCTCGTTTTCTGCTTTCTATAGCTGTAGGACTGTATAGCTCTTTTAGGTTACTTTTTAAATGGCTATGAAACACAGGCGGGGGGATAAGCCGACTGGACTAAATTATACGGAACCCTAAAAATCTGTACTGATATTACGCTAACAAAACCGAAATGGTGCTACGAAATGTGTCTTTCAGGGTTCCGCCGCGCGTGAAACCAGCGAGTAGCGAAATTGGTTGCCCGTCCGCCGTCGATTAAAATTAGTATCGATAACGACGCTCGTCGCGTCCCTAGCACCCAGTCCTTGTTTGAACGTCTATAGACACGCTCGCCCGCCCAATGCCGCCTACTTTCCGAACACGGGTTAAGCTGAAGTAAAAATTTCACTTCAAAACCAACTACCAACAAATGGGATAGTAAAAAATAGACTACTGTGTGTAAAAGTGAGACATTGATTTCCAATTGAATTGTATTGTGATTATTACTTTAAATTAATTAAATTAAATTTTTCGTGTGATACTAGCTCGTAAGTTAGTCTAAGTGCTTTTGACTTTTGTGTTTAGTGCAAACTACATATAAAGAAAAAAATTATTGACATGGAAGAGCACGCAGGTTTGTACTTTGTACTTTCAATACATAATTTTTATTGGTTTTATTTTAAACACTTCAAAAATTGCATGTCACTTTTTTATACTCTTTTATTTTTTATGTGGTGTTCTTTGATAGTTTTGCACTACTAAAAATAGCTAAATGAAATTTGTAAAAAAATATGGATGTGTAAAAAAGTTCTCAAATATTTGAATTAGGTATTGTATTATCGTTCTAAAGCTAAAACTTTTGTTCATAATATTACGTGTCGCGATACATTATCACCGCATTCATATCAACAGGTTTCATTCCGATATTACGCCAGCTAAGAGGTACTTACCTAGTAAGAATAAATAATTTCAGGGTACTGCCAACGCTTAAAGCAATAGGTACCTAGTTTGATGTCACGTAAGCACCGTGACGTGCCTGAAATAGGGAATATAATTCTAAAACAGGAAAGTCAACAAATTGAAACAATATGGCTTCAAGCGTTGGCAGTATGGCCCCTGGCATGTTGTTTTGGGAAAATTTATTGAGGGTTGGATGACGTCATGGGAAAAATATACGGCTGCTAAAGATTATTTTATTTGTTTAGATTTATGTTTACTTATGTACTCGTAAAGCATTCTAATAAGCTGGAGAAATAAAATAAAATAATGCCCTCCCGATCGAATTTCGGCCACGGCGGCCAATCTTCTGAGAGATTAGCCATCTGCGCGGGAGATATTATAGTGGACAAGTGTGTGCGCAACCACAGGTGCACTCTCTATTCCTTTTACTCCATAGCCCGATGGGACGGAAAATCCGACACGACCGGTGAGAGATCAGGCGCAGGACCGACGGCTTAACGTGCTCTCCGAGGCACGGGGGTGAAACACCGCCAACTTCCTAATTCCGGGCTAGTACTGAGAATTTCTTGTCAGAAAAACCCAATACTTGTTGTGACCCGACCCGGGACTCGAACCCGGGACCTCGTCGGCCGCAGTCGAACATGCTAACCACTACACCAACGAGGCAGTCATCGAGGCAGCCAAGCTGGAGAAACTGAGTGACTGGCATTATAAGTTATACCTAACAACGTAGAATCACAGATTTTGTAATTAGTTTCGTGTAATTGAAACAGTTGATCTGAAAAACCGTGATATATAACGTTATTTTAGGGTTTCGTTATCACGGGGATTGGGGACGTTGATTATGTTTATCCCAAAAGTATTTTAAGGAATTCCATCCGAAAACTGTAGCGGGTTTTAAAGAAAATTGTCTTATAAGCTTGGGTAAAAAAATGCCAAACGACTACTAACATAAATAAAAAAATAAATTCTTAATCGACTTGCAATGTAGGTACATAACCTAAATCCTCTGTATTATGCCGAAATAAATATATTTGGTTCACTGCATTCATCTTTACAACCCAGTTTATTTATATTTACAAAATTAATACATATTTTGTTTTATGTTTTATACGTATATTATTTATAGTATAAAATATTTAGTCTATTTCTAGGCATTTTTCAAATATAAGTACTACATACTTAAGTTTCAAGTTACCATACTACATTCGAATTAGTGTAAAAAGTGTATATTGGCTGTGTCAGTGAATCAGTGCTTGTGCTACTTATCTAGGTCACAAAAACGTAGTGAACACTAAGTATATTAGAACAAACTAAGGACAGTTAATGAACTGTAAATTAGATGTAGAAATTAATTATAAGTAGAAGTTTAAGTTAAATTAATATTACTTATTAGCCCACAGGCTAGATGGTAGTAGATAATAAAGTTGCCATTATAAAATTGTAATGGAACTTTATGGCAAGGAAAAAAAAAAAAACTTAAGTAGTAGTAAGTAGAATAGGTAATAGTACGTTAGTACCCTTAAGACCAAGTTCGACCCTGTTTTTTTATTTCCAGTTAATTTTTAATCGTCTAAAGATAAGATAGTAAATCCTTGCTAATTTCCGGGTTTTCATGGAAATTGATCTATTTTTTAGTGATTTTTTCCTGTTAAGTAGGTAATCTTTGTACTTTTTCAATGATATTATCAATTTTATTAAATTCGTATTTTTTGCATTCAACATTAATTGCATACGAATAGAAATTAGCATTTCCTGTTTTTTATCCAGTATAGGACAACTTTTATTGAACTGAAACTGAACGAATATAAGGTTTTTGCTTTCTGTATACGATTTGGTTTGCTTTATTTAGTGGTTTATTAAAATAGGTGTCATTTTGAGAAATTAAAGATTATTAACCGACTTCCAAAAAGGAGGAGGTTCTCCATTCGGCGCGTATTTTTAGGGTTCCGTACCTCAAAAGGAAAAAAACCGGGCAAGTGCGAGTCGGACTCGCGCACGAAGGGTTCCGTACCATTATTAATAAATAATTACCTTTGTTAATGAACCGCAAGACTAACTTTGTTTGTAGAGGTTTATTGTTAATATCAAAAAAACTATGCTAGTTAGAGCATTGGCTATAGCTTTCCTGTAAAATATACGTAAATTCCTATTGACCATAATTATTTCAAATTTTTCGATTGGTAAACTCCGGAGATAAGGGGGGGGGAACGGTATTTTTTTAGACATTTTCCCCAATAAATCAAAAACTATCATAACTAAAAATAATTAAAAATCTGTTTTAGAATGTACAAAGTAAACGCTTTCATATGATACCCCACACAGTACAGTTATCTCACTATTAAATTTCAACCCTCAGATTTTCCCCCCTTTTTAAATAAGAACAAAAATAATTTCCAATTTGTTTTAATTCCAGTGTCTTTGGGCCACTAATATACACAACTATTCCAAATTTCATGTCGATAGCTTCGGTAGTTACTGAAATAATCGAGTGTGACGGACGGACAGACGGACAGACGGACAGACGGACAGACAGACGGAGAAAGTCGCACCATAAGGGTTCCATTTTACCATTTTGGTACGGAACCCTAAAAACGGAACCCTTATACTTATAGGATCACTTCGTTGTCCGTCCGTCTGTGTGTCACGACCCTTTTTCTCAGGAACTCATGGAGGTATCAAGCTGAAATTCATATCAAATACTCAAATCTACTGCTCCTTGGAGCTGTAAAAGAATCAAACTTCAAAGCCAACGCAATCAAAAGATACAGCCGTTTATGCTGCAAATTTTCGAATTATCTTGCACTCGCAAGGGAATCAAAACCTACAGGGTACTTCCCGTGAACTCAGAATCTTGAAACTTGGTACGAAGTAACGTCTTATAGCACAGATATAGGAAGAATTGCGAAAAATATAAATTTTTAGTTACATCATATAATAAAAATATTTTTATGCAAATTTTTGTTGTTTATCATCCTAACTTCTTGTCGATTTGTTCGTTGTGCGGTAGGTCAATAATTACGAGACATTCGTTTCGAAATACTTAGCTTGTTTTTTCTCTCTTCCTTTGTTTTCTCTATTATTTCATGTCTGAGACCCGTGACCCGTTCCCATAGAGTTATGTGCCATTGATATAATATGTCCTCCCGACCGAATTCCGGAGGCTAATTTCCAAAGGGGTTGGACATCTGCGCGGGAGATGGAGGTATTTGGATTAAGTTTTTTTGGTTCCCGCGGGAACTCTTTAATTATCCGAGATTAAATGTAACCTATATGTTATTTCAGACTATAATCTATCTCTGTGCCCGTTCAGATCCTTTCATCCGTTTTGGCGTGATTGAGTAATAAACATCCATCCATCAATCCATCCAAACTTTCGCATTTATAATATTATAGGAAGTATAGATGCACAAGGGTGTACGCAAACACAGGTGCACACTTTATTCCCTTACTTACATATTATGTAAGTAAGGGAATGTCGTCCCATCGTATTATTAATACACGACAATCCGACATAACCGGAGAGCGAACGCAGGCTTAGGTAAGACATAAACAAAGCCTAGTATTAGTTAAGTAGTATTGTTAAGTTAAACAATAGATATTTAACTTAACAATACTTAACGATATTTTGCTCGAACATTCAGACCCCTAGACACGAGACAGTCCACCACGCAGAGGAGAGACCTTATCATTCTGAGAGGAGACTTATGCAGTGGGTTGGCGATGGGTTGATGATGATAATGAAATCTAAGAAACTTTTTTAAATAATGACCGGTCATTTCATATAAATTCTGAATTTTCAGTGTGACCACAGAAGCATTAGTCACGTGTGAATGTAATTTCCGCTATTGATCGGTTCGTGCCTCTGTCGCCGACTGTATATGCTACGTTAAGAGGCCATACCGAAAAAAAATAAGAGAAGGATAGATGATGATAATATTCATTGTTGTGAACCGAGAAATTATAGATGGTAATAAATAAAATATTGGTCGCCTGGAAAAAATTAAATAAAAATATTCTAGCGCTTACGTACAATATTTTTGGTAATTCTACAAGCAACATAATTTGAAAGGAATTGAGAAAAAATCATAACATTTTCCTTTTAATACTAAAACAAGTGATAATCGAAAAGATTAAAAGTTAAACCCACTTCACCACGCACGTAACGGTCCATATTTTGAAAAATACTGTGTTGATTTTGATGAAACTTTAACTGTTCCCTAAGTTGAAGTAAATGTAAGCCAATAAAAAACGGATGGTCACAACCCGATTAATAGTTTCGGAGAAATCATTGGACAAACATACATACATACATATACCTATGAAATTTTGTACATTTGTTTGGAAGCCCATAAGATAATCTTCTTTGTTGAAGTAAGTAAAAAAACAATCCTTGGAGCTTCCTTTGGAAAATGTTTCAATCACACTAATTTTAGATTAAAGAGATTATCAGTGTTAATGTGTAATATAGGTACTTTGGATATAAAAGCTTCCAAAATTCGCAAAACTTTTCATATGGGCCCTTAAGCTCATTATTTTGCATACCCTTGATGGAAAAAAGTGATAAGTTTTAACGTTGATTAAGTGAACAATATTGTGATAGGTATTTGCTTATTATAATATTATTACATTTTTTATTGAGTTTGCGGTATAAAGTTTGTTCCTAGATCTGAAAAAAGTACTTTACTTTTTAGTTCGGGTATAAGAGCTAGAAACACATGCCTTTACACAAGTTTAAGAAATCCATTACAAATATTATTTGTAATGGATTTCTTAAACTTGTGTAAAGGCAAGTTTAAAATAGTTTGTGGAATTTTGTTATAAAATAGAATGCTCATTCCCCTCAACGACCTTCGGACTTTCTTGAGGCGGAGCGATGGAGTCACGAGCTTATTGCGGCCTCTAGTTTGCCTATCATGCAGTAATTGTGAATGTTCTGTTTTATGAAGATTAAATTACTGTAAAAATATTGCGAGGCTACTGTAAGAATGCCTATTTCCTTAAATTTATCTCTAAGTGATTCGCGTGGTTTTAAATTATAAATTGCAATAAATACTTACAATTTTTTTTTGTCTGCCGCTTTACCCTATAGTAAGATTCCGTACGACATAATACTATGAAAGTAAGCAAAATATACAATTGTTGCAGTTTCAACGTCAGTAAACTGTCGAATCTTTCTGACATCGAAAGCAGCAGAGCTGAGTTTGCCAGCCAAAGTTGATATATGGGTGCCCCATTGAACCTTTGAATCTAAGGTCACCCCCAGGAATACAGTGGTCTCTTCTATTTTTAAAATATCATTATTTACAGTTAAATTCATGTTTCCTGAGGACTTTGTATTTAGCAATGCGAATTCTCCTGATGCTTATGATATTATAAATGCGAAAGTGATTTGTTGTTATGTGTGTGAAGTGTTGGTTTGTTCTTCAATACCGCTGCAACAGAGTAACGGATCGACGTAATTTTTTGGCATAGTCGAGGACCTCTAGAGTGACTTAAGCTTCTCCCTTAGAACTCCTTTATTTTCCGGGATAAAGTACGCTTTAAATTAAAAAAAATACTTATTCCACCGGAACGACATCCGTTAGTAATAAATATTTAGTTGAGATAAATCAACTCGCAGTATCCTCGTGCGGCGAAGCAATTTTTATAAAATAATACACGTACCTACTTGCCATATAGCTGTTCTATTAAATCATCATTGCCATTACAAGTTATCGCAAAGTCAGTGTTGATCGGCGCAGCTGTGTGTCCAATAAAAGGCAATGTTACCTACTGATAGGGTTGTCACTTGTAACATAGCATAACTTGCCGTGTAGAAACCGATTAGTATGGGTTTAATATTACTGTCGTATCCCTAACAGGTTAATTAGGTGCCATCTTAGACTGCACAATCATTTAACTTACCTTACATCAAAAGGGCTAACTTGCAGAATAAAATAAATAAATAGACCTTTGATGCTCAGAACCGTATGTCTGATTGTGTACTTTTTACCTGTATACGAGTTCATATGAATATGATGGAATATTTCAATTAAATTTTTGCCCGCTTCCAGATATCTTGTAAACTAGATCTTTCGGTAGTTTATTATTGAAATTATCTGCTTATTTTATTAATGGATTTTATAAGTTTTTTTTTTCTGCTATTAGTTACATAAATCAGGAAACCAGTTATTTGTTAGTTTATCCTACAAAGTCGACTCTGTATAAATAATTTTCTTTTAAACAACGTAATTTTTTTTAAATGAAATTGTGGGTTACACTTGTACATACCATTTCTAAACAAAACTAAAACCATAGAACTAATAAAATTTTATTAGTATAACTTATATACTGCTCCCTGCTACGTAAAAGGACTGCACTGGTTAGTTAATTGCCACAATCTCCACGTTTTCACAGACGTGGCAACCCTATATCTGTTTGATTGATTTCTAACTCGCGAATCGCCTTTACGAGCGTGTATGGGGTCGATATTGATATAGCTTATTGATGTCCAATTAAAGTTTACAATAAAAATGGACGAGTCGTTGAAACATCACAAGTACGTAATTGTTTCACTGTCGAAATACTGGTCAAGTGCAAATTAAATATACGGCCTGACTTTGTTGCTTTTCTTGGATCATGACGCGTTTGGAACCCTCATAACTTTAGTTTTAACTTTGAGATACCGTAATTAATGATCATTATAATCACGTATTGAGGTTCAAAAGTGTACAGTGCACCAAAATATATAAATAAAAATCATAATATGAATTTGAATATGAACAAGTGAACATCATATTGAATTGTTTAAAAAAATTATAGCCAGTGTCACTCGGGATGATTTAAGGATTCTAACGATACCCCATACATCCAAATCTGTTCAGGCATTTTGAAGTTATCACACTAATATTATAATTGCGAAAGTGTGTTTGTTTGTTGATTAGTCCTTCAATCACGCCGCAACAGAGCAACGGATTGGTTTTGATTTTTTGCATGGGTACAGTTGAGGACCTGGAGAGTGACATAGGCTACTATTTATCTCGGAAAATTAAGGAGTGGGAATTAAAAAAACTTAGTTCATGCGGACGAAGTCGCAAGCATCAGCTAGTGGTGGGATAAAGAAACTCATGTCTCATATGTAGTATAACGTGAACGTACATGAACCCTGAAAATATTACACTCCTTTTTATGGGCAGTTGTGTAATACGGTCGAGTTCCGTAGTCTTGATATTTGGGAAAAAATATTTTTGATCGTTATTTCGTTAACGGTAGACTTTTTCGAAAAAAAAGTCTAGTTTACCTCATAAAATTTTTAAGATAAAGGGATCTAGACATGGATCATAAATAAATAATTATAAATCAAAACTTCTGTGCAGCAGTTTCAGCTGATTACTAGACTTGTATCTACTAATGACCTCTCCGATGATGACCTCTACGATGATGATGTCCTCTCCTTTGAGCCTGACGAATACCAAATGGCGGTTCAGAGGATTAATGAGGATCTCCAACGAATAGCAGAATGGTCAGATAACAATTCGTTGGTTCTCAATCCTTGCAAATCAAAGCTTTTAATTTTCGGATCCAAGGCGCAAGTTAATAAGATAAAATTTGATTCTGCGAGCGTATCTTTGAAGGGTATCTTTAGCGTATCTTTAGAGCGGGTCTATGAAGCTCGGAACCTAGGATTACTTATGGACTCGGATTTACGATTTGAGAAACATGTATCGATGGTAGTGCGCAATTGCTTTTACCGATTGAAAATTTTGTATAAGATCCGTAAGTATATCAGTCAAGAGGTGCGAATACGTCTGGTGGAGAGTCTGATTCTATCGAAGCTTAATTATGCTGACGTAGTTTATGGACCTCGTCTACTAGCCAGAACGTGCAAGATTGTTCAGCGGGTCCAAAATGCATGCGCACGTTTTTGTTTTGGTATACCTCCTAGAACGCATGTGACGCCATTTTTAAACAAGTTTGGGTTGCTAAAAATGAGGTCGAGGAGGAAGATGCACCTCGCTAGCTTGCTGTTCGGCGTGTTCAGGAATGGCAAACCGCCGTATATTTATGATAAGTTAGGGAGGCTGTACGATGGTAGGGAGCATTTTAGAGGGGTGCGTAAGATTTTGAGTGTTCCACACCACTGCACTGCCGCTTTCAGGGGTAGTTTTAAATATGCCGCTACCCGATGCTGGAATAATATTCCTCCCCCAATACGCGATTCCCGGAGTAAAATTACATTTATTAAAAAGTTAAAAAGATTTTTGGTGTCTAAACAGATTGAATTCGAAAATATAGCGGCCGATATTTCAGTGCTTTAATATTATTATGTATAGGTATGTTATATAGTTATGTGTCATATTTACTTGTATATTTACTATTATAAATTTATCGTATATTTATAAAGATATTTAATATGTATTTCTTCTTAACTCTAGTAATATTATTATAATTAATATTAATAGCGAATTATGTTTCTTTTGTACTTACTGCTTCCTTTTAAACTTTTGGTTACTTTTATTTATTTTTTGTTGTAACTGTGACGTCACCCGGGGTCACAGCTGAAAATCAGCGCCTTGCTTTGTATGCATTCATGGGCATATGACACAGGGCAAACGCTGAGCTGTACACCCTTTCTGGGTGGTGTCACAGACGAAAGTGTTACATTTGTATCTAGTTTTGTCTGTGACACCATTGGTGAATAAACTATTTTTCTTTCTTTCTTTTAATAGAGACGGTTCAGATTTGTATGGGGCGTAGGCCTGGTCTTGTACAAGTACGAATTCTACGAATTCATCGTAATTTCAGTGGCGAAATTATTTAATCTTTCCAAGCTAAGCAACACTTAACATGAGTGTGTAACAATGGCGGATTCATATTTTTTGACGTTTTCAAAAGAAAACCACGTATTTTGACAGCGACTGTCAGAAATTACATTTGATACATTTCGCGCCTATTGCCTTCTCTATGGCTGAAGGTTGCCATCTTGGAAACGTATCGAAAACTTGAAATACATTTTTATTTTTTCTCATTATTTACTTTACTGTTCTTAATCATTATATTTTTATGTAATCTATGTATTTTCGTCT
The DNA here is from genome assembly GCA_963932025.1 of Erebia epiphron. NCBI lineage: Eukaryota > Metazoa > Arthropoda > Insecta > Lepidoptera > Nymphalidae > Erebia > Erebia epiphron. The sequence goes on from OZ009945.1 coordinate 41,018,323, forward strand.
ATTCATGGTAGAGTGTACAAGAGTAGGCCTAAAATGAACCTATTCCTTTCAAAAAAATATTACTATCTTATTAAATTAATAAGTTATTAATTAATATTATTTATTTTCAATATACCTGCGCATTATCGATCCATAGAATCTTCCGCGTGACTGATGCTTATAGCTTTGACATTTGAACTTCAATATAACAGACTGGGAGTGCCGGCACTGCCCACGCGACCGGGACTGGGAAAAATCCCTTTATGATGTTACAGTAGTGTATAAATGTATTTGAAAAAGGATTTCAAGTACTATGTACTCGCACAAGCGGTTGATATGTAGAATTTGAGATGACGTCAGAATTTACTATACGGGTACGTACCTATAGTACCTATATTTGACGACTTCCCTAGCGCAGTGTTGAGCGCTATTGTCTTAACGTGCGGAGGCCCCGGGTTCGATACCCGGAAGGGTCAATTTGGGAATTTATAATTTCTGAATTTTCCCTGGTCTGACCTGGTGGGAAGGCTACGGCCGTAGATAGTTAGTACCTAGTTACCACCCTACCGGTAAAGACGTGGCACCAAGCGGTTTAGCTTTCCGGAACGATTTCGTGTATAGAAACCGATTAGGGGTATGGGCTAATTATAACTGCCATGCCCCTAACAGGTTAGCCTGCTACCATTTAAGACTGCAACATCACTTACCATCAGATGAGATTGTAGTCAAGAGCTAACTTGTAGTGGATAAAAAAACCTACCCATGTTATATGTATTCTGTGCTTCGCACGGTTTGTGGTACGTAACCCTTGGACATACCTTAAACGGTGAAGGAAAACATCATGCTGTACTTGGCTTATGTACCTACTAGCGTGGTGTTGAAAGATTTTCGAGAAGAACTCATTTTCATACTAAAAATCATTGAAATAAATTAATTTTATGATGATTGCACATTAATACTACTGATAAGAGCCGATTCAAATAGACAACTCAAAAGTGATTAATATTATAATTTCGATATACTGTAGGATCTTTGAAGGCAAAATCATTAATTACTTATACCTTGCTGCCATGTGCTCGCGGATTAGCCTTCTTATCTGTAACATGCCCTAATTATCTATAATTAATCTATTTTTATCTAATTTTTACTTAATTTGATTATAATAACACTAAGTTGCTGGCTTCGCATCGCCACGTTCCAGTGTCGCGAAAACCACACTCGATTTAACTAAGTACATAAGTAGGTGAACTCGATTTTGAAATTTCTTTGGTACTGTTTCATATTTTTTTAGAATAGAATAGAAACATCTTTAATTATCATCTAGAAACACAAAATTAGCAAAAAATTAAACTAAGCTAAGTACCTTACATACCTTTATAATATTAGACGATGCCCGCGACTTCGTCCCCGTGGATTAAGTTTTTTTGATTTCGGGGGGAATTACTCAATTTTCAGGGGTAAAAAGTAGCCTATGTGTTATTCCAGCCTATAATCTATCTCTGTGCCAAACATCCAGATCCGTTCAGCCGACACAACGAGGTCACCCGTCCCTCAATATCGTCTCATGCTCTTTTGTCGTTTATGTAATCTTCAATAGTATAAAAAGCTTTTTTCAGAAGCTTAATATTTTGAATGGATTTCTTAAACTTGTGTAAAGGCAAGTTTAAAATAGATTGTGGAATTTTGTTATAAAATAGAATGCTCATTCCCACGAACGACCTTCGGACTTTCTTGAGGCGGAGCGATGGAGTCACGAGCTTATTGCGGTTTCTAGCGCGGCTTTAAATAATAAATTGCACGTATTGCCCTTTTTTGTAATACAATTTTTTTTTGAATGTCTGCCGCTTTACCCCATGCTAAGATTCCATACGACATCATACTATGAAAGTAAGCAAAATATACAATTCTTGCAGTTTCAACGTCAGCTGAGTTTGCCAGTCAGAGTTGATATATGGGTGCCACATTGAAGCTTTGAATCTAAGGTCACGCCCAGGAACACAGTGGTCTCTTCTATTTTTAAAATATCATTATTTATAGTTAAATTCATGTTTCCTGAGGACTTGGTATTTGGCAATGCGAATTCTTCTGATGGTTATGGTATTATAAATGCGAAAGTGATTTGTTGTTATGTGTGTGAAGTATTGGTTTGTTCTTCAATACCGCTGCAACAGAGTAAAAGGATCGACGTAATTTTTTGGCATAGTCGAGGACCTCTAGAGTGACTTAAGCTACACTTTATCCCGGAAAATAAAGGAGTTCCCTTGGGAATTAAAAAACAACTTATGACTTATGAGTCAAAGAATACCTAAAAGAAAGATTAGATTAGGTAATCGGAAACCAAAGAGGTTCAAAGTCTATCATCCCTTGGCCGAAAGCGGATAAAGGATAAGATAAGATAACAAAAGCTTTAAGTCGGGATAAGCAGGTGAGGTATTTTTAAAAATTCATGTACGAAGGATAAAGAATAATATAGAAGATGGAAGTTAGAGATAACGTGTAGTGGGTTGCGGTCCTGGTCATTGGGCCAACTTTCGTCATTTATTTATTTTACAAAATAGGTCTTGTTATTTAACCGAAAATAAGGGGAAAATGGTATATTATAAGCTTATCTCTCGAATTTAATTTCTTCCATCTTTCCTTGCAAGTGAGTCATGTGAAATTGTTAAGTGGTATAGGTATATTTAGGAAATAGTTTGCCAAGTAAATGATACTTATAAAAATAATAGGTATGACTAGCAGCATTGAACTAAAATTCTACATCAATGTCTAGCAGGCTTGAATAATAAAACTGACCCGTTGTCCTAGTCGAGCGACACGTCACACTCCAAAGCTAATTTCACGAAAGAAGTAAGACAATATAAAAAATAAAAAAATTATTGATTGGGTGGCTGCGTTTAAACCCGTCTGAAGTCTGAAGCTTTTGTGCCTCGAAAAAATTCGCGTATTTCTAATTACAAACCGTTTATTATTAAGGGATGCAGAGCTAACTTAGGACAAAATAATGTGTAGCTTAGAATATGTCATGAGTACAATAGTCAATAACCTCTTCAAAACTGCTAAAATTATCACGGATCCTCATTTACTCTCTTTACAGCAGTACTAAAGGATGCTGCATCAGTTTATTGATGCAGTATCATAGACTTAAATGCCGGCTTGCCAGTAATTAGGTGTACACTCAAAAAAAATTTGTATGTTTGTTGTTATTTTTATGTTGTTATTGTCTATTACCTGTTGGCAAACCATTAAACAAAAATAAAACAAAATTTACGGGTAACGCAGACAGCTTTTTGGGCACATTGGCTCATTGCAGTGCCAGTGGTTTTGGTGTTTTTTTTAAATGTTTTTGTTTAAATTTTAATGTATTTCATAGTTTTAATTTGATATTTTTGTTATTAGTAGGATTTCAAATAATTATAATAAATAAAAAATAATAGATTAGATAATTGTTTTCGCTGCAATTCTTGTAGATAAGACCGAATGTGACCCAAAGGGAGTCAACGTTTGGACAAAATAATATAATATTTATAATTCTGCGCAACTTGACATAATTATAATTATACCTATTCTGATAACGCCATATTTACGTTTGTGAAAGTTGATTGACCCAATTTTATTGATTCAAAATCTTAAAAAGTAATAGGTTTATTACGTACCTACTAACTTTATTTGTAACTAGATGATTCCCGCGACTTCGTCTGCGTAAAGATCGGATAAGTCTTATTAAAGTTAGACTTAAAGAAGATCGGATAAACTTATTAAAGTAGGTAGGTACATATTTAATACCCCCGTTCGAAATGATCTTCACAACAATATATCAATACTCAATATACTATCATATATATATATAATATATCAATATACTCAAGCACAATACATTTTCTCTCCTCATACCCTTACACCACTTTTTCCTTATATTTGCATCTTTGGGCATATGAAAATATATCTTGTCAAGTGCAGTTTTAATATTATTTTTGAACATATAGGGACAATACAATATTTATAATAAGCTTTTGGGTACTCTTCCATCACAATAAGTTAATCTTTTACGCTTTACTTCACTCACTTTTATTAAAACTGTGAATCAAACACTTCGTTGTTAGTTTATTCATAGTGGACGGTGACGTCACAGAACGAGCTCGCCAAAATGGGGCGTTTAAATCGTCCGAAAATGATAGTAGTTTTATTTTTTTTAGCTTATCTAATAAAATTGTGCAAGTATTTTATTTTTCCGGTTATGTAATCACTTAAAGAATAGTTAAAAAAATAAAAAAAATATATGCATATTCCCCATTAAGTAGATTTATTGTCTTCTTCTATATCTCGAATAATCTAATGGCCTATTTTATAGCCGTGGCACTTTTTGATCATCGATCTTCAAGAAATCTATTTATCTATTCTGTAAAACATTTGATTTTTCTCTAGAAACTTCAAGATAACTCAAGGTATTAAATTCGTTTATACCTTATAAATAAATGTATCCGCCGTTTGATAAAGTTTCAATAATTGATGTCAAAGTCCCCAAAGGTTAAAATAATTTGTTATATTATGACTATCAGGCCAGGCCTTACACTTGTTTTGTATCTACACAGAGTACTCACTTATAAGGGTATCGGTAAGTCAATGGTTACAAGTAAGAACTTGTCATCATCATCATCATCATTTTAACCCAGTGACTTGAATGAAGCGGGTTAAATGATTAAACCCGCTGAGCACTAGTCTCTCCTCAGAATCATAAAGGTTTGGCCATAATCCACCACGCAAGCCAACTGCAGATTGAAAGACTTCACACACATTTGAGAACATTAATTATTTATTAATTTTATTATTATATTATATATTATTTATTTATTTATTATTAGTAATACATATCCGCTAACACATTGCAGTTTCCTAATTCGTCCATTCAGATTACAATGTTATTTATGAACTAATAAAAAGGCCACTAAACAAGAAAAACATACCTACTTACTGATAAATCAACAAACGAAATTAAAACAAGCTATTCTCTAACAATAATTTTATCATTTTCGTGAGCTGAATCAGTGGGGTGTGGAAAACGTCCAGTCCGGGATTTTTACTAACCAAATCATTATAAAGACCTTTCCCCCGGCTATCGGGCATGTCTACCTTCCTCACGATGTTTTCCTTCACTTCAAAAATACCCATTGTTTATTTAAACGTACATGACTCGAGTTGTGTTCCCGAGGATCAAAGGATTATTCACGTCACACGTGTTTTTTTCGGGTGAATGTGCCAAATAGCAATAATTAATGATTCACATATTACGGAACATAGTAAGTTGTTATCACTATGATTATCTGTAAGCTGGTACATCAATCATTGCTGGCCCTAGATAGTGGTTAACGTGACAGCTTCAATGTGATGAAAATTATTAACCGACTTCCAAAAAAGGAGGAGGTTCTCAATTCGGCGCGTATTTTTTTTAAAATGTGTATCGGTGCATATCTCCGTGGTTCCTGAACAGATTTGAAATTTTTTTCTATCAGTCGTCAGAAGAAGCTCTCGAGGTGGTCCCATAAAAAATTCTGACTCCAAATCCTCAACCCTGACACTAAAAAGTTAAAAATAAAAATTATTTCCAAAAAACCGACTTACAAAGCCAGTGTAAAGTAAAAAATAACTTTACAGTGGCGTTGGAAGTCGGTTTTTTGGAAAGATTTTTTTTTAGTATTGTGATTTTGGACTGGAATGAATCAATTTCAAAATTTATTATAATATCATCATTTTATGAATTCAACTCTTTGAGAAGTCCACGTAGTGGTCTTTTCAATGATGACCAGACATAGCGATAATTCAAAGTAAGATACCTACTACTAAAATAAAAGCTAAAAGCCCTAGCTCACGTATTTGGCATATTTTTATAGTCAAACTCAAAGGTTAATAAGTCATAAATTGTTTTTTTAAGCAAGAATTTCTCGTCCGCCATATTTAATCTAGCGTGACATAATTTTTAAGTTTCGTATTCGTCTCAGAAAACCCTTGAAACCCATAGGTATAATGGGGGTGCATAAAAATGTGTCAGTCTGTCATCGGCGTCATCTTTGAGATTCTGCCATATTAAGAATGACGTTACGTAGCTAACGTCACATGCATTCTCATCAAAACCACAATCCGTACCTACATGAATGAAAAAAAATATGCAGTGTAAATATTGCTCAGAACTGGGTGTCAATTTCTCGTAACATCTACGGTACCACATTACAACGACCTTTTGTCGGGTGGCATTCCAAATAACAAAATAAACATACATAGGACAAATCATAGTTATATGAGACATGAGAATGTAAATAATTCCACCTAGAAACATTTGACACGTCCTTATAAGGTAGATTCGGAGGGACAATGTGTAATATACTTATCTAGATAAATGTGTGCCTAACTTAGAAACGAACCTTACATAGAAATAGTTTATCGTTTTATTTCAGTTTTATTAATGTGTAAATGAAAAAAGTTAAGGGTCTTGTCGGTACATATTACTTATATACGATCGATTGTCTTGGATATTACTGACTTTTTAGATCCATGATTAGTCTTGTGCTTTGAAAAACAAGTTAAGGTAGTCCCAGTCAGGCAAAAGCTAGTATTATACAAAGTAGCTTTGAGTACCATATCCACCACCACTACAGCCTATATTAACGTCCCACTGCTGGGCACAGGCCTCCACTCTCATAGGAGAGAGGAATTAGAGCTTAGACCCACCACGCTGCTCCAATGCGGGTTGGCGGGCTTTAACGACTATTATCATGTTAGTGATAATAACCGGGACCGACGGCTTAACGTGCTCTCCGAGGCACGGGGGAGAAACACCGCCAACTTCCAACTCCGGGCTGGCACTGAGAATTTCTTAATTGAAAGACCCAATACCTAACAATTTTTATGCCCGACCGGGAATCGAACCCAGGACCTCGTGATCCGCAGTCGACTGCGCTAACCACTAGACCAACGGGGCAGTCGACCGAGTCGTGAGTACCATATGGTACATCAATATGCATAGTTATCGCTTCTGAATGTCTGATATAACCAGATATATCCGGACATGTAGCACGCACAAAAGCTTTTATCAGCTTAATATCGCCGCGCCATTCCTGATCATGATTCCATGGCGTATATTGAATTTGTTTTACGCTTTATATCTCGATATGACAATCTAATCCGCGAATTTATATTTGAAGAGCTCTCACAGACAAACGTACTCCGTTCAAATCTAATTTTTATTTTTAGACAATTTGGGAAACAGGGGTTGGGAGTTTGTATGAAAGTGCTATGTTATTGAAGTAAGAAACATGAAACACAATATACAAAATTACAAACAAAAGGCGACCTTATCACTAAAGTGATCAGGTCAGGTCTGCCAGGCAACCTACATGAATGGACCGTACTTGCTGTGAGACGGGAAATTGCTTTGAAAATAAGCATTGGTTTTAAATAATAAAAACCCGTATAAGCAATTTTACGAAAATCGACCCCAAAGGGGGTGAAATGGTAGTGGGAAGCTTACATGCAAGTTCTGTTTAAGTCACGAAAATCGGCATTTAGGATAATAAAAGCATAAGTTATATTAACCTGCATCCTTACTAATATTATAAATGCACTATTATGCGAAAGTGTGTCTGTCGGTCTGTCTGCTACGCTTTCTCGGCGCATCCGTTGAACCGATTTTGATGAAATTTGATACAAGGATTGGTTGTATCCCGGGGAAGGACATAGGCTACTTTTTATCCCGGAAAATTAAAGAGTTCCCGTGAGAATAAAAAACTTAATCCACGCAGACGAAGTCGCAGGCATCATCTAGTCTATATATATAAAAGCGAAATACCACTCATTCACTGACTGACTCACTGACTGACTAATCACGATATCTCAGGAACTATAAAGCATACAGACTTGAAATTTGGAAAATAGATTTCTTCTATATTGTAGACGCCAGCTAAGAAAGGGTTTTGAGAAAATCCACCCCTAAGGGGTTAAAATAGGGTTTGGAAGTTTGTATGAAAGTCCTTTGTTTTTGACGTTAGAGACATGAAAAATTTGGCAATTAAGTTATTAGTTATAAATAATAAAAACCTGTATAAGCAATTTTACGAAAATGTACCCCAATAGGGGTGAAATGGGGGTTCGAAGCTTAGATAAGGGTTCCAAGTTTTTGAAGTAAGAGACTTGAATATCGGGATTTAGGTTATTAGTTTTAAGTAATAATAACCTGTATAAGCAATTTTATGAAAATCTACCCCACAGAGGGTGAAATGGGGGTTGTAAGTTTGTATGAAAGTCCTATGTTTTTGAAGTTAGAGACTTGTAAATCGGGATTTAGGTTATAAGCTTTAAATAATAATAACCTGTTTAAGCAATTTTATGAAAATCCACCCCGAAAAGGGTGAAATGGGGATGAAAGGTTACATACAATTTTTATGGTTTTGAAGTATAGACATGAAAATCAGCATTTAAGTTATTATTTTTAAATAGTAAAAAGCCTGCATAAGCTATATAAAGTATAGATAGGCTATTTGCAGCGGAAAAATTTCATAATCTCATAAAATTAGAAATTGTATACGCGAAAGAAGTCGTGGTAGATCGCTAGTAACCTCAAAAAGGCTCTCAAATTAAGTAAATAAAGTACACGCAATATGATGTAATAAATTCTATATACGACATAATAGGATTGCTTATTAAATTGATAAAAGCTTTCATACAAGATATTATATAGCCTCTCCGATATCCCTCGCATACAGTGGCATTGACCTTGGATTAGTGACGTATAGTCTAATCATCGATTGTCGATAAGTTAATTAGGTTTAGAAGTATGTTTAATTATCTTATCTAACGTTGTATCGAACGAACCTTCCGTGTAAATTGTATGTTAAAGCTTTTGAATACGTAAACATTTAGTTGTAATCTTACTGAATATATGAATTGTATATTTATTTATTTTAGCTATAGATATCGGCCTAAAATCTATTGGTACTACTTATTGCCAGTAAGGTACAACGCACACCGGTGGAACAAAGTGCAGATGAAGCGTTGCGTTTTTCTTGATAGCAACTCAAATTATAAGCACTTTTTATTTTTACACGAAATGATGCGACTTCGTTCGCGTAGATTTTATTTTTCGAGATTAAAAATAGTCTATGCTACTCTCCAGGTCTTCACTTATAACCATGGAAAATCAACAAACAAACCCATGTTCGCGTGACATTATCATTAGCTGATTAGTAAGATTTAAACGGTCCGGCCCAACTAAGCATTTACATTGCACGAGCGCGCCGCGCGGTTTCACTTTATTGATTCAGTACTTAGGGACACGCAATTTAAACTATAGAAAAACAAATAATTGAGTTATTTAGAAAGAAAAAAACTTGTCTCGACTCCATTCCGTCAGTAAGCGTTGACCACTTAGCAAGCGTGGTCTAACCTAGACCTCACCGTTGCTTTCCTTAAAGATACATTTTTCGTCAAGCGGAAGCCTATTTTGACGACTTCCCTGGCGCAGTTTTGAACGCCGTTGACTTAATGTGGAAGGTCCCGAGTTCGATTCCCTAGTCAATTTGGGAATTTATAATTAATTTCTGAATTTTCTCTGGTCTGGTCTGGTAGGAGGCTTCGGCTGTGGCTAGTTACTGTCCTACCGGCAAAGACGTACCGCCAGGCGATTTAGCGTTCCGTGTAGAAACCGACTAGGAGTAGGTATGGGTTTAATACTACTGCCATACCCTTAACAGGTTAGCCCGCTACCTTATTATCTTAGACTGCATCTAGACTCTAGAGTTACCATCAGGTAAGATCACAATCAAGGGCTACCCAAGTAGCACAGATAGCTGTATAAATACTCACTTTTAGATCTATTTGAAACTCTATGCGTATTAAGACTCTTTTATGAGTACACTGGTGATCCTACAGCTGCATAATAGCTGTCAGTGATATTTAAATAGCTTAGGCTGATTAAGAGCTGCATTAAGGCTGATTAAGACCGACAAAACTACCATTAATACGCTAAAAGTGCTATAAAGGTATATTTTCAACGACTCTATTCAGCTTTTAACATTTTCTAATGCCTTTACCGTAGTAAGGGCTGTTTAGTGGATAAAATTACGCCAAATGCTGTACAAGAAGGTATTTGTGAACTCCTATTACACTGACTTATTAAAGGGGCACGTGTTAACTATTATGAAATTAATAGCTGTATAATGGATGATTTGTGGCCCACATTACAGCTTATTGCTGAATATGTCTACCGCTAATCAGCCTTTATACTGCCATTGATAGTGTCTGCATAGCGGCTGTTTAAACATTCACTAGATGCCTCGCAGCTGTTTAGAGACTCACTAGTGTATCGAATTAACAGCTTCTACTTTATAGTGGTTCACATAAGTACCTTTAATCAGACTTTATCTGAATAAAAGTAACATGTGTGTGTGTGTAATCAGTCAACGTGTAACTTAATGTTGATGGCCATTATTATAACCTACGTATATTTTATTGCTTTATAAATATGCATTCTAGTAATTCGTATCCATGGAAATTTCGTATCCATGCGGTGGTTTTGGATATAATAATACGGATCCCTAAAGAGTCTGTATAACAACTGTTTAATTATTCACATTATGACTAACGGTAGAGCCTGTGAACCATTAAAAGTAAAGAAAACAGCTTATAGCTGCATACAGTCCATATGTGTAATTTTATTCACTTTATTGCTTAATTACAGTACACTAGTGAACATTTAGACAGTCTTTTGCAGAATATAAGAGTTTTAACTATTCACGTCGCTGTTTAACATGAATCCACCATTTTATTGTATAACCTATGTAAATATACTGATTGTTTTTTCAACTTTTAGATGTTTTGTGTATGAATTAGGAATGTGTTGCATTAGTTTCTACTTCCTGATATCGTAATAATAACTTTATATCTTATAATTCTCTTCGAAGCACTAAATATTGTTTATTCAAGTTTTCATCACGGCTTATTTATATCACAAAACTAATTAAAAACCGAATATATTCGTGGCGCATTAAAATTTTCTTAGATAATATATATGTATAATGTCAGTAAAATTACATTCCCAATCATTTATCTTTTATTAATATGTAAAACAATGGACTTAACCAGGGAATATTGAATATTATCCATGTATTTAATTCACTCCATGAAACAATTGTGTTCAATTGGCAGTTGTAGGTTATTAATTTGCTTAAAGTTTGCTACTTACAAATATGTTCACTTTTACACAGGCCGCAAGCAGCTTTTCCCGGTTTAAAACATGTATAAGAGCGTACATGTGACATATTTTCTAAGAATAAAGAGTAACTTGTGATCTTTTAGTCAGTCGATATTCAGCGCATAGTACTGTCGTTACCCTTACAACACTGTTAATTGGCTGCTACACAGCTCTTAAGCAGCTAATTGAACTTAAGGCTGAAAAATGTGCGCCCATTTAAGAGTTATAAGAGCTGTATAAGCCCCTATACAGCCCTTATGCAGCTTTTTTATTCAGCTTTAAGCGTGATGGGAATTCGTTATTCGGCTGATTCGGTAACTTGTAGTGGAAAAAAGAAAAAAAAGAAGGATGACATCATAAGTTCTAGACTCTAGTCACCACAGCACAATTAGGTTACGGCGTGGCGTGGTTATGGAAATGCGCGTCGGCGACGTCACATCCACCCCCTGGAGACTCGGCGGGACGCTGGGGAGTAATGGTGTACTTACTGACATAAAATACCACAATCAATATTATCTGAATCCTTTATAGGTAGTCCGTGTCACGAAAGAAATACTCGGACAGACTCGGACTTTTAATTAAATGCAGTAAAATGACGTATAAATAGTATATTGTGTGCTTAGGGGTGAAACAAGACGATTTCAGACGACGGTGAGCTGGCATCAGCCGAAATCTGAAATCGTGTTTCATGATCATCCCGTGTCGCACACATTATTTTTCATAAAAACTGCATTAAAAGTGCGAGTTTTATTAATATTGTATTTCTTATTTATTTTAGTTGAAATAAACAAAAGATACTTTGACAGGATTGAAAGGCATTGAAACTCGCATTTTCAATGCAGGTTATACCTATGAAATAGTATATTGTGATACAAGGGTGGAAAGTAGGTTATTGCAAACGAGCTGTCATTAATAAGCCCGAGCCGAAGGTGAGGGTTTTTAATGTCACGAGTTTGCAATAACCTTCACACCCGTGTATCACACGACGTTTTTCAATACAGTTGTGGGAAATAGTAATAAACAAATCAAATAATTACAAGTTTATTTCAACATACATACGTACATAGTAATTAAGTTCTGAAAATTCAGAGTAAAGCTTGAGCAATTAACAACTTTGTTAACAAATATTTATCGTCTGGCGCTTCATTTAGATATTTCTCCACGTCATCAGTTGTCAATACTTTTGATTTTTTGCCTATAAAACCATCAGACTGCCGTTTCATGAAAGCTGATAATTTTAGGTAACTTTGGAGATCTATGTCATTATTTGTTTTGAGAGTAGTTTTTAACATGGAATAACTTGACCACAATGTAGATGGTTTATATTTTCCACTCAATTCATGAAATTGCTAACAAAACATTTTCTGAGAATGACTTAGTTTTTTTATGTTTTCTCCATGAAATAAAATTATTGTAAGCCGTCATATATCTTTCCCGATTTTGGGGGCAAAATTCCATCTTGCGCAGTTTTCGCCTCAGATAAAATATCTGGTGGAGTTAATTCCATTTCATCATTAGTAGGTACTAGAACAAAAATATAATCAATTTATCACATAAAAAATAAATAATTTCAGCAAATGGCGCGTATTTACACCTGGATATATATTTTTTTTCAACGAAACTAGGCTACGGGTTCGTACCTACGCGTATACAGCCTATTCGATTTTTGTCCAATGTTGAAAATAATTAAATTAAAACTGGTAATTAAATATAATCAACAACCATTTAAAATAATTTTGGAAATTCAATGCTAAAACGTACGGATTCATTCATTTTTCCTCGTAAAAAGGCTATCCGATTATATTCTATGTATGAAAACTCCTTGCTACTAAACTTTTTTAATTGACTTGGAAAATTTAAAAATAAAATGCAAAAGTAAGTGTCGAGCTTGTAAAAGTAAGTCACGACCGTGTAAAAGTAAGATGCATATGCGAAAGATTCAATTTTCGAATCATAACTACAGCCTCTGAAAGTGCGCCATGTTTGACAACTGTATTGAAAAATATATTTTTCATCCCACCATCTCGGAAAGAGTATTTTTACTCTTCGATATCTGAATGCAAAAGCCGTTATTATCCTCTTGAGGATAAAGTAAAATGAATTTAGAACATCGTGTGCACGTTAGTAAATATCACTCGTCTATGAAGTTTGGGAATTCAAAACATCATTAAAACCTATTTACTTCTACCTCTATGGTGCTGAATTTCCATACAAACGTTTTTAATTTGTTAAAAACTCACACTTGTAACCTTCTTGGTGTACTTTTTTTTTTTGCATTAGTCATTTCCTCGCTGAGGTGGGATGAAAAGTTACGTGTTGCACTCGAGTGAAAAGATTTTTAACCGCGTGCTCAATTTTGATGACCGAGCAAGCGAAGGATTCTAAAATTGAATCACGAGCGCAGCGAGTGGTTCAAAAATTAGAATCCTGAGCGTCAGTGAGGGAATCAAAATTGAGCACGCGGTTAAAAAACAACTTTTCACTCTTGTATAACAAATAACTATTGTTGAAAAACAACTTTTCACTCTTGTATAACAAATAACAGCAATTTAACAAAGCACAGCAAATTAAAAAGTACACCAAGAAGGTTACGAGTGTGAGTTTTTAACAAATTAAAAACAGTTGTATGGAAATTCGGCACCATAGAGGTAGAAGTAAATAGGTTTTAATGATGTTTTGAATTCACAAACTTCATAGACGAGCGATATTTACTAACGTGCACACGATGTTCTAAATTCAATTTACTTTATCCTCAAGAGGATAATAACGGCTTTTGCATTCAGATATCGAAGCGTAAAAATACTCTTTCCGAGATGGTGGGATGAAAATAACTATTTACCTACAAAGGTTTCAAAATGTTATATATTTTAACATGTGACATGTGATTAAGTGAAATGACATTTTGAAAGGTATTACATTGGTTTATTGGTAAGGTGACAAAATGCGGCGTGTTATTATTCCCTTGTCTTTGAGTTGGAGGGGCACAGAACACTTAGGTACTATTTTTTTTTTTTTATCCACTACAAGTTAGCCCTTGACTGCGATCTCACCTGATGGTAAGTGATGATGCAGTCTAAGATGGTAGCGGGCTAACCTGTTAGGGGCATGGCAGTTATATTAAACCCATACCCCTAATCGGTTTCTACACGGCATCGTACCGGATCGCAAGTCATCAAAGTATTACATATTCTTGTTATTACATATTAGCAGCAGTAAATTCTGGAATCATTTAAACTTAGTTAAAACCCAAGGCTTCGAAATGAGCTTGCGTGACTGTCAGTCATACTCAAACGAGTACTCACAACAATTAAATTCCCGAAGGAATGTGATGACGTCAGCGGTGTTATCTCTCTCCCATAATCTTTGACCATCGCATCAACACCAATCAACACTCATCAAGCTCCGGCTAATCGGCAGAGTAATTTATACCGGATGATTTTGGTTTAAGCCAGATTTAGCTGAATATGGCTGGTTACTTTCACAACAAGTCGTAAACATTGTTTTGTTATTAAACTGTTTACGGACACTTACTTGAAGAAGCTTTCCTAATATTTTTTCAGTTCAAAAAAAATATGAGTAGGTGGTGCGAAGTCGTAAACATTATTAAATGTTATCCGGAGACTTATATAACCAACTCTTGTACTGTTACCATTTTGTGATATAACTATTTGCCCATGAAGGCGTAATTGCAATATGGCATAATATTATATTACAGAAACCTATACAGTGACAACTATTCCTTTGTTGGAACTTGAATGTCTCTGGGATAAGTTTCGCTAAAAGGAAATCCGAAGAGAAAATAATAATAAAAAACAGCCAAAATAAATAAATTTATTCTTACCATGGTGAAAGTATAAATTAAATTTTGTATACCTTATTATCCATACTAATATTATAAATGCGAAAGTGTGTCTGTCTGTCTGTCTGTCTGTCTGCTACGCTTTCACGGCCCATCTGTTCCACCGATTTTGATGAAATTTGGTACAGGGATAGGTTGTATCCCGGGGAAGGACATAGGCTACTTTTTATCCCGGAAAATTCAAGAGTTCCCGCGGGAATAAAAAAAACTTAATCCACGCGGATGAAGTCGCGGGAATCATCTAGTCTTAAGTAAAGAAATAGGGAGGTTAAAATTGGTACTTTTAGACTATTTTTTTTACATTACTAATTCTTTCACCAATGGTTGTTAGTAAGACATTACTTTAGCAATTATACCGCTTTTGCACGTTTCTTTGTAGTTTTACCACTTTTTTAAATTGTATACTGTATATTATGTGTGTGTAATTTATATATATAATTAAATAAATTATTTTAGTTCATAATAATTTATATACGGAACCCGAATGGAACGACTTCCGAGACGCACTTTACTGGTGTTTTATCGCAAATGGTGATGATGGTAACCGCCATTGTTATGTCTACAGCTAATGGACTCCTCTTTGTTATGTGTAGTGAGACATACTCGAACACAAAACAAAGTTTGTACCTACTTACCCATGGAAATACTTATGTACCTACCTTTTCACCCGACTATGGCAAAGACAGAAGAAAGGTTGTGACTTCATTCCACTACAAGTTGACTCTTGACTGCGATCACACCTGATTGTCAGTGATGATGCAGTCTGAGATGGCAGCGGTCTAACTTGTTAGAGGTACGGCAGTTATATTAAATTCATTAGGTACTTATACATTTTTCTGTACGGCATCCTACCGGAACCCTAAATTGCTTGGTGGTCGTCTTTGCCAGTAGAGTGGTAATTAGCCACGGCCGAAGCCTCCCATCAGAACAGAAATTCCCAAACTCACCCTGCCGGGAATCGAACCCGGCACCTCTCACTATAAGAGCACACTGCACAGCGCTCACCACTGTGTCAGGGAGGTTTTCGCCTAGTTATGATTTTAGTGGTCTTTGTCGGATCATTTCCTGAGATGCGACCTATCTCTGTAACAAATTTCATTAAAATAGGCTAACAGATCGGCCGTGAAAGACGGACAGACAATTACACTTTCACATTTATAATTAATAGTATAGTAAGGATTTAGATAGTACAAGCATCTTTTCGTGTTAAGACGTAATCCGCCATCAGAATCTCTCTCTTTTATTGCAAGTGCAAATTAATTGACTTTCAGTTTGTTGTGTTTTGTTGCAAAACGTTTGTACTGTTTACAAGTCTGCGAGCTTCACGCGCATTAACGCGTCGCGGCGCCTACGCATATTTTGATTAAAATTCCATTCGGTAACGTTTGATTTTTTGAATTTTTACATTTGGAATTTCATGAAATGGTCTGGGAATGTTTTGTGAGTTTATACTTGTCTAGCAGCTATCCCAATATAAAAAACCGGCCAAGTGCGAGTCGGACTCGCGCACCGAGGGTTCCGTACAAACCTGTAGTAAGTTTTAAATTAAATGTTTTTTTTTAATATTTGAGTTGATTGAATGAAAGGTAAATTGCGATTTACGATTAATGACGTATTAAAAAAAAACTACTTACTTGATCTCGTTCAAACCAATTTTCGGTGGTAGTTTGCATGGTAATGTACAACATATATTTTTTTTAGTTTTATCATTCTCTTATTTTAGAAGTTACGGGGGGGGGGGGACACACATTTTACCACTTTGGAAGTGTCTCTCGCGCAAACTATTCAGTTTAGAAAAAAATGATATTACAAACCTCAATATCATTTTTGAAGACCTATCCATAGATACCCCACACCTATGAGTTAGATGAAAAAAAATTTTTTGAGTTTCAGTTCTAAGTATGGGGAACCCCAAAATTTATTGTTTTTTTTCTATTTTTGTAAGAAAATCTTAATGCGGTTTACAGAATACATCTACTTACCAAGTTTCAACAGTATAGCTCTTATATTTTCGGAAAAAAGTGGCTGTGACATACGGATGGACAGACAGACAGACAGACAGACAGACAGACAGACAGACAGACAGACAGACAGACAGACAGACAGACATGACGAATCTATAAGGGTTCCGTTTTTGCCAAATTTGGCTACGGAACCCTAATAAAGGAAAAGGTGACTGACTGACTGATCTATCAACGCACAGCTCACATCACTGTACGGATCGGGCTGAAAAGAGTTTTTTTTTTTATCCACTACAAGTAAGCCCTTGACTGCGATCTCACCTGATGGTAAGTGATGATGCAGTCTAAGATGGTAGCGGGCTAACCTGTTAGGGGCATGGCAGTTATATTAAACCCATACCCCTATTCGGTTTCTACACGGCATCGTACCGGAACGCTAAATCGCTTGGCGGCACGTCTTTGCCGGCAGGGTGGTAACTAGCCACGGCCGAAGCCTCCCACCAGGCCAGACCAAGGAAAATTCAGAAATTATAAATTCCCAAATTGACCCCGCCGGGGATCGAACCCGGGACCTCCGCACTTTAAGGCAACAGCGCTACACACTGCGCCACGGAGGTCGTCAAAATGGAGATGGTCAATTTTTGCTCCAGGCTGTCCAAACATACGAACATATTAAATAATTTTATTAAAATAAACAATGAATTTTAAATAAATAATTATGTTTTATAGCTTTGCTGAAAAAATATTGAAAAAAATAAGACTTACAATCGATTTAATGTTAAAAATCACGTGATCTTTGTCTTACGTCGAATTGACGTCAGATGACAATTAGACATATTCTACTGTCTATAATTAAACTTATGCCCATGGATGTAGGAATATCATATGCCACTAATGTTGCTAGTCTATATTATCTATTATCAACGGTAACAGAAAAATAGCGCGACTTAATGTCTGACAGCGACATCTATAGGTAAATAATCTGACATCTACAACAGGGTACGAATAAATCATTACTGCGACCAGGCCCAGGGGCCCGTAGCCTTCAAGGCAGACCCTAGCCAACACACGGCTCAAAGACAATCACTGGGGTACAATGTTACCCCGCGCCCCGCCCGGGTAATGAGGCCAGGCCTTGAAGCCCGTACCCCCGATTGGACCTCACGGGCCAACCGGAGAAGACCCCTGCTGCTGAATACTGTGACTTATCGTACAGCGCCATCTAGGTCATGAGCAGTCTCATTTAAAATAGTTTTTTAAAATCAATAAAAGCTGCCTGACCGGTTTTTAAAGCTCAATCCTAGGATTTCTATTGCCTGAGATTAGATAATATACATGATTAAAACATCACTCAATTATAAGTTTCTAGAAAAAAGTATACCATCACGACGAAAACTGAGCAATTTAATCAACTTTTTTGAACCTTCATAATTTTTATTAACGACTGCAAGGCTATATGTAACTTTCTTGCTTTAAATAGAAGATCTGTACTATTTAATGATATAGGTTTCATCTCTGGACATTCTCGGACAGACTTCCATACAATTTTTGACCATGTCGTTTGGCGTAAAGATAGCTATTAAGACGTAGACGTGCTAAGGGGGTTAAAAAGGGCGTTGAATTTTGTGTTAAAATTGAACCTAACGCGAGCGGGCAAAAGCTAGTCTTTGATATAATGTATAGTACTGTTTAACGGAAATTTAAAAAAAAGGATTGCATATTATGGTATCACTTCTATGTTTTTGTACAGTGGCAACACTGGTCTGGGACTCTATGATTGATTGTATATGGTGGATGTGTTGTTCGTGTAAATTGCTGAATTAAAGTTGTATATTAAAATGGTTATCCAGCCTAAATAAAAAAAATAAAAAACACCTTTATTTACTATTACTTACGTTACAATTTCTTAGTCATAAGTACACAATAAGTAATTAAAAAGTCGGTTAAGTATTAATCAATTAATATGAATTACTTTTATATAGGTACTATAGTACCTATAAGGGTAAAAATAATACATGACGTAAATATTATGATCACTTTGCTATCCATTTTCTATTTGTCCGTGCGTCAAAGCCAAAAGGTATACATAAAATTATCATAGCCTTATACTTATATGTATTTTAATTTTTATGTTAAAAATACCTACATCTGATATTGAGATTGAAACTAAGCACAATACGGAACCCTAAAAAGTATAACACATAATTATAATATAGATAATGAAACCTCTATGCTAATTGTATATTCGCATCGAAATCAAAAGATTCTAGGTTCTTACTTGGAAGGACTGAATATGAATACTTTTTGTTTTCGCACGCACCGCGTTAAAAATTCATTTGTACAAAATTTGCTATCAGCTTTTTAGCAGGTCGCGGTCGTAGATCCATAGATGCATCTATAAAGAAAGACTCACACTCAACTTTTATGTAGTGAGAGACCTATCTATACTAATATTATAAATGCGAAAGTTTGGAGGGTTGTATACATGTATTAATGTTTGTTACTCAATAACGCCTGAACGGATTTGGATGAAATTTGGCACAGGGATAGATATAGCCTGGAATAACACATAGGCTACTTTTTATCCCAGAAAATTAAGGAATTCCCGCGGGAACCAAGAAACCTCAATCCACGCGGACGTAGTCGCGGGCATCAGCTAGTATTATAATAATTAATTATAACGTTAACGTTAACTGACGTAAACATCCGCCACCGGTCCCGTGGAAGGCGGCCCAGCTGCAGATAGTTCTAGGGCGAGCTATTTCCGAACTCTTTGTCAATGGCGGCCGACTCAATTTGTACACCTGCCGTCGGTTCACTGAACTACGAACTTTTGGTGGAAAACCCTACAGCATACACTATACAAGTAGCAAACATTACGCGTGACTTGGAGTTTTGAGATCTTTTCCCTCTTCCTTGCGTCGTGTTCCCCATTACTGAAGGTCGTGACTAAACCACCAATTATATAATTCTTTTGTGGACGATGTCGCGCCATGTTGTTCTGTTTTTTGACACATGCAGGTCTTCGTGGACCTTGCTATCGAGATCGGTGCGGATTTGATCAAACCTCGGGCTACGTCCCCGAGGTCTCTTTCCATCCTCTTTGCCAGTAATTACAATCGTTTCCAAGATTGTGTCCCTACCTTCAGGCAATGTGGCCGAAATAATCAAGGATCCTCTGGGGGAGGTGGTCGATAGCCTTTTCGTGATATTTAGTTGTTTGAGGATCGATGCGTTGGTTCTGTGCGCTTTCCAAATTATCCGAAGCATTCAGATTTTTTCAGATCTTTCAGATCTTTTCCATTTCTCTTTAATACGGCCGCGAAACAGAACAGCTGTTTTGAAACCGCCGTCTATTTATCAAGGTGTATTATGCCGGCGGCGGCGTCTATTTATCGAGGGCCTCCAGACCAGTGAGAATTGAGAAATTATAAATTCCCAAATTGATTCTGCCGGGGATTGAACCCGGGACCTCCCATTTATAAGATCACATCGGCAGCGCTCTCCATAGAGTCATATATATGTAGGTACTATATAAAAGTTGGGCGTTCGACTTGTGGCGCGTGCCCCTCACCTGTATAAGCTTGTCGATGTCCCCGCCGCGCCGTAGCGCTGTCCCGGTTTTCAGACTAGGTAGATGGCGTAAGTAAAATAAGTCCACCTTCTTCTTTGTTTGACTTGCATAGAGTAGGATCTCTTTTCAAACCTTCTCAGTCAATTATTGACTACTAGATGATTCCCGCGACTTCGTCCGCGTGGACCAAGTTTTTCGATTCCCGCGGGAACTCTTGAATTTTCCAGGATAAAAAGTAGCCTATGTCCTTCCCCGGGATACAACCTACCCCTGTCCCAAATTTTATTAAAATCGGTTGAACAGATTTTTTTTTTAAATATTTATAGCGAGCAAACGAGCAGGCGGGTCACCTGATGGTAAGTGATTACCGCCGCCCATGAACATTTGCAGCACCAGAGGAACCGCCAATGCGTTGCTGGCTTTTGTGATATTTGTTTATCCGCCCTTTGAAGAGCCCTTTGAAGAGATATTATAATCATGAGGGAACACCGAAGATGGAAGAATAAATTGTTTGATTTCCGCGGGAACCTTCGAATTTTCCGGGATAAAAAGTAGCCTATGTCCTTCCCCGGGATATAACCTATCCCTGTACCATATTTCATCAAAAACGGTTGAACAGATGGGCCGTGAAAGCGTAGCAGACAGACTGACAGACAGACGCACTTTCGCATTTATAATATTAGTATGGATGCATAATCGTCATCGATATAAATAGTATCTTTTGTAAAAATAGTAATACTGTTAATTAATTAATTAAGTACCTTATCCCGTTTAGGATTATTATGGAATTTGAGTATCATTTAAGTACGGTAATCCTTTTATCTGATGTAGATATAGGCAGGAGAAGATGGATGATTCATAGCGACAGTCTGTTAATCCTTTACGGTATTTTGCTTCTATTATTAATAATTTGAAATTATTGCGCAATGATTGACTGAGTGATAAAAGCTTATTTTTTAAAGCATTGAGTCTACCAATAACCATTATTGATAGCTGAAGTGTAGAATAATTTATGTACCTACATTAAAAAAAAAAAAAGGACTTATATTTTCCTGAAAAATAAAACCAATCTAAAATGTATATTGTAATAATTATTACGAAGTAGGATTGCCAATAGGTTTCACGTTAGGAACGCAAGAGGTACGCTACGGGGGTTATTCTGAAAATTCGAAAATATTAGAACATTTAGCTAGTTAGCTCTTGCCTGTGATCTTATCTGGATATTAAGTGATGAATGATGTGCAATGTAAGATGGGACTTATTAAATTCTTGGTTGATACCTACAAAAATTGCTCCTAAAGTATAATATCTAATAATGTCCTCCCGACTGATTCGACCACAGCGGCCGATCTCCAGAGAGATTAGCCATCTGCGCGGGAGATATTAATAGTGCACAGGTGTGTGCGCATACACAGGTGCACTCTCTGTTCCTTTACTCTTATAGCCCGATGGGACGAAAAATCCGACACGCCCGGAGAGAGATCAGGCACAGGACCGACGGCTTTACGTGCTCTCCGAGGCACGGGGGTAAAATACTGCCAACTCCGGGCTAGCGTATTTCTTGTTGAAAAACCCAATATTTGTAAATAGGACTCGAACCCAGGACCTCGTCGACCACAATCGAACATGCTAACCACTAGACCAACGAGGATGTACCTAGCTATAGATTTGATGATCGTCATCGGAAATCGTCGGCCGTTTCACCTCGTCTGAATGGAATCCTTGGTATATAGTGTATTATGTTTGCCGACATTTGGCACAGTTCTGATCTATTTGTGTGTTTGTTGGCAGAGAGCAAGGAGCGACTGCAGCGGGCGCCCTTCGAGACAGCGCTGCATCACGCCGGTGAGTTACCTTTGAACTTCGCGCTTTTGTGTACCTACTGCGGAACGTGCCGCTTTTCACTGACTACTTGTTAGCCTCCGTATCCCTATATACATAGTACATATACCCTGAGCCCG
This sequence comes from Erebia epiphron, assembly GCA_963932025.1. NCBI lineage: Eukaryota > Metazoa > Arthropoda > Insecta > Lepidoptera > Nymphalidae > Erebia > Erebia epiphron. The sequence goes on from OZ009945.1 coordinate 41,040,893, forward strand.
TATTCAAGTTACATACGCTTCGTGTCTATTCTCTTTCTACATATAATCGTCTATACCGCGGAGAGAAAAAACAAATGAATAGTCTATGGCTATAGCGTTTTTAATCGCTTTGTCTAAAGCATTAACGATTATAGAAAGAGAATTGAAAGGTATATAGGTTGGCTAGAGATCCTAGAGGGGCAGGAGTTTGTCTACCCAAAGGCTTCTTTAGCACAGAGCCTGCAGAAGCGTTTAAGTGTAGAAGCATTTGGGAACACGCGTCTGGACCACTTGTTGCTTAATTCATACCAAGCTTGATCCTTAAACTAGTGATATTATAAATGCGAAAGTGTGTCTGTCTGTCTGCTACGTTTTCCCGCTCCAACCTTTATACTGATTTGATAGGTTGCATGATGCATCCCAAGGAATGTAGTACATTAGATCTCTTGCGGTAATTTTAATCAACCAGAAACCACGAGACGAGGTTTTGATGACCTCTCTGGCGCAGTGGTGAGACCTGTGTTCTCATAGTGAGAGGTCCTGGGATCGATTCCCGGTAGGGTCAATTGGGAATGTATGAATTCTAAAAATTTTCTGGTCTCGTCTGGTGGGAGGCTTTAGCGTTGGCCGTGGGTTGTTACCACTCTACCGGCAAAGACGTATCGCCAAGTGATTTAGCGTTCCGTTACAACGCCGCGCAGTGTACAAACTAATAATTGCCTAGTAGGTTAGCCTGTGTCAACACTTACCGTCAGGTGAGCTCGCAGTGAAGGTGGTGGTATAAAAAAACGCGAACTATGCCCAAGGATTCATCTAGTATTAAAGTAAAATGACCCAGAGCTTAATTGTCGCTCGTAAACTTTGAAACGACTACGACATCGAACGTATAGAGTTTATGCTTTTGGCATTGGGGAGGAAAGTTAATTTGTACTAGACTTGTTTTCATTATATTTTATGACTTTTATTTTGTTACGAGACTATTTTCCTCGATTGCATTTAAAAATGTACCAACTATTTTATTTTAACAACTTGACTTCAATCTCACCTGATGGTAAGTGATGATGCAGTCTAAGATGGTTATAGCGGGCCAAGCTGTTAGGGGTATGGCAGTTAAGTATATTAAAGCCATACCCCTAATCTGTTTCTACACGGCATCGTACTGGAACGCCAAATCGCTTGGTAGGATGGTAACTGGTAACTATAACCACGGCCAAAGCCTCTAATTGAGTTATTTACTACCTACTACGTTACTATACGTAACGATACCACAGTCATTAATTACCTTTGGAATCTTATTCGCATTTTTATTAAATGATATTTTTTTGTGAATCACTGAATATTGAACTAACTTATCAGGGGGGCTCTCATAGAAACGAATGCGAAGTAAAATATTTTTATAGCTTTACATAGGGTTGCGGTATATCATTTTAAAGATAATTAGGAATAGAGACCAAAAAATTATTTTTTCCCCTAAAATTAACGAAATAGGGGGCTTTCAAAGTGAAGATTTTCTAACGTCCAAAGTTGACCTCAGAACTCTCAATTTTCTGAAAGGCTAAGCCTAAAACTTAATTATATCCTGTACTTGAACAACAAATACTGAAATTAGATAAATATTATAAGGAAACGAAATTATTTAATTTTTAATGAGCTTCAGGATTTTTAACAGAACTTCACAATGATGTCAATAGATGGCGCTCTGTAAAAGTTTGATACCACGGTCAGTTCGGGCCGAACCACTAGTCTTTAATTAATGCGGGACCATGGTCACCCCATCAATTTTTATTTCAAAATTTTACTTGCCTAGTATTTCACGCGAAATAAGCTAGGGATTCTAACGATACCTCATTTATCAAAATCGGTTCAGGCGTATAGAAGTTATGGTGGAATATACAAACTCACATGCATACATACATGAAACCTGAAAACAATATTCTCCTTTTTCAGGCATTCGTATAAAAATAGCTGATAAAAATCACCAGTCTCGAAACTATTGCAATTCAACCGTCGCGCGTTAACAAAGCGAATTGTTTTTCAGTAACAAATTTGGTTTTTATTGTCAACAACACGCTGAAATAAGTCGAGAGACGAAATCCAGTGCGTATTGTTTACCCGTTTACAGATACCAGAATAGATATTTTACTCACATACTGACTGTAATCGTCTAAGCACTAAAAGAAACGATCTTCTACACTGAACGGGGAAAGTTTTAATCAAACAGTCAGTTTGAATGCGTTTCGTCACTTGTGTGTGTAAAAAAAGAGAAACCGCCGAGCTTCTTGCTAGTTCTTCTCGGTAGGAATAGTATTCCGAACTCCCTAATCCCTATTTTATGAACTCCGTTCGAATTATCCGTTTAACGAACTTAACTTATAACGATTTTCTTAAACAACCACTACTGATTTTTAAACTGTACTATAAAAGGTAAAACGAGGTAGTTACTTATAAAAAGCATATGCACGCCACAGCAGTTATATGGTGGGTCTTTCCAATGCAGGGAATCCCGTACCGTTCAATAACAACCCCTTCGTATTATCCATTAAGGTCTAGCCCCACTACAGAGGCGCGGCGCGTAGCGGCAAGTTTAATTTTTACAACTAGCGGATGCCCGCGACTTCTTACGCGTGGATTGAGGTTTTTTTGTTCACGCGGGAACTTTTTAATTTTCCGGGATAAAAAGTTCCGGCCTGTGTGCTATTCCAGACTATAATCTATCTCTGTGCCAAATTTCATCCAGATCCGGTCAGCCGTTGTGGCGTGATAGAGTAACAAACATCCATCCATACATCCATGCAAACTTTCGGATTTATAATATTAGTATAGATTATTGTCGCAGTGCATCTCCGTACCGCGTCGCTTATATGGGCCCAACTTCAATACAAACTCATACTATAGTTATTTGTTATACAAGAGTGAAAAGTTGTTTTTAACCGCGTGCTCAATTATTTTAATGACCGAGCAAGCGAAGGCAAAAATTAGAATCCTGAGCGTCAGCGAGGGAATCAAAAGAGCATGAGGTGAAAAATCTTTTCACTCGAGTGCAACACGTAACTTTTCATCCCACCTCAGCGAGGAAATGACATGACGTGAAAGAAAATGGTGCGCGCAAATCAAATTAAAAAAGTACATCAAGAAGGTTACGAGTGTGAGTTTTTAACAAATTTAAAACGGTTGTATGGAAATTCGGCACCATAGAGGTAGAAGTAAATAGGTTTTAATGATATTTTAAATTCACAAACTTCATAGACGAGTGATATTTACTAACGTGCACACGATGTTCCAAATTCAATTTACTTTATCCTCAAGAGGATAATAACGGCTTTTGCATTCAGATATCGAAGAGTAAAAATACTCTTTCCGAGATGGTGGGATGAAAAGAATATTTGCCGGTTTGTGCCGCGCCGTGCCGTGCATCTGCAGTGCAGCTAGACCTGTAACCGTCCCTACACCATAGTTGTATGGGCGAACTGTTTGTTTGGTTTCAATGACTTTATTGCACATAAAATACAATGTTCAAAGTACCTAAAGGTATAACCTTCCAGTTAACCTTTGGCATGGTGACAGGGTTGAAAGACAGTGACCTATTATAAAGAGAATAGTTAGGGGAAAGAAGAGACATATTTAGGTACCTAGTAGGTAATACAGTGAAGTATGATAATATCATGCAATTCGGTTATGTAAATGACTTGATGTAGCAAAAATACAGTGCATGTAATACACAGAATTATATTATAGTATACAAAAATATATAATTAAAATTAAACTACCTGTGGCTTATGCAATAACTAGATCCTAATATATAGTGTAATGTCACAAAATAGGTAATAGTACATTAATACTATAACCTATTCTGTGGTAATGTGTAAGTAGGTAGTGCGTAAACAAATCCGGGCATCAATTTAAGTTTGTATTGACTGTCCAACAATAGATTACCTTTATAGGGTCACCCCGCAACACTAATTCAGTTCCCAGTTTAGGGCGGGCGGTGGGTTAGTCAATGCCAGCTTTTAGCTAATCAAGGGCGGCGCCCTGACGTCACATGGTTTGCTCCCAAGGGCAGGTGCAATTTAATGGCAGGTAATAGCTTGGTGATGATACCACTTTGATAGCGTAGTGGGACTCCAGTCTCTTATTTTCCGAGCACGCACCTTAAAAGTTTCGGAGTTAGGTGCGTTTTTATATTAGGTGCGCTTCGAGAGCATGGTAAGCCGTTGGTCTCGGCTGTTATGGATAACATACTATCCATAATTACAGCCGAATGGTATGGATACCAAACATTAGTAACAAAAGCGAAAGTGTGTCTGTATGCCCGTCCGTCTATCTGTCTGCTACGCTTTCACGGCCCATCTTTTCAACCGATTTGGACGAAACTCGAGGAAAACTGTTCCGTTTGATGTGGAAACCCTGCGGCTACATGGGGTCGTGCCAAAAATTCTTTGAGACATTTGACGCGGTTGATTCCCCCATGGTAACGGAAGGGCCAGCTCATATTTTGCGCAAAGTATCAGCATTGTTGTCCAGCGCGGGAATGCCGCCAGGCATAAAATAATGTATGTACTAATTAGATTAATCTAGGTAGTTTTATGATATAACGTTTTAAAACATAACTATTTATTACTTCGTCTATGACCACATAAGTAAATCGTATTTGTTTGCCACTTAGGAATATTCCCCTTTCGTCAAGAATGACACCATCAGATCTTCAGATGGTGGCAGTTATGTTTTAATGCCCCATAAAACAGTTTTATGATCTGAAACATATAAACGGGATATAGTCGATATCTTACGGAAGTGTACTTTTTACCCAACTACGGCAAAGGAAGGGTTATGATTTTAGCAGTTTATGTATGTATGCACTATGTTGGTATATTTATTAATTTATTTATTTTAGGCAACAGGGCTCATACAATAAAATAAATAAAATACAATTATACTTAAAAATAAAAACAAAATAAAATACATACAACCTTAAAATGTATGTTCTGCCGTAGCGTCTAAATTACTGGGCCGATTTTGATGAATAAGGTGTTAAAAGGTTCGTTATTATGGTCCGAGTAACATAGACTACATTTTATACTGATAAAATATATATATTCGATGGAACGGATGTTACATCCAAAATAGTATAAGTTAAAAAACAACCTAGAGACTGGAGAGAATATAAAAAAACTTCCCATAAAAATTCTTTCCAAAAAACCGACTTCCAAAGCCACTGTAAAGTAAAAAATAATTTTGATTTCTACACACTATGTTGAAGTCGGGCGAGTGTAACAAAGATAGGCAAAGTTGACGCGCCAGGCTCGCCCGACTTCAACATAGTACTGTGTAGAAATAAAAATTATTTTTTACTTTACAGTGGCTTTGGAAGTCGGTTTTTTGGAAAGAATTTTTATTTTTAACTTTTTAGTGTACTCTAAATCCCTACGGCTTAAGAGTGCAGTACCATGCAGTATCAGAGTTGAGGAGTTGGAAATTGGGTTTAAGTATGAAGTCGTTGCTTGACACCTACAATATTAATTCACCATAAAAAATCCTAAATCACTATGTTTAAGGAGTTCTGTACCCTGCAGCATCAGGATTGAGGATTTGGAGTCAGAATTTTTTATGGGACCATCTCGCGAGCTTCCTCTATCCACTGAAAAAAAAAAACCAAATCGGTTTGGAAACCACGGAGATATGCGGTAACATACTTACTTAAAAAAAAAAAACATACGCGCCGAATTGAGAACCTCCTCCTTTTTTGGACGTCGGTTAAAAAAACCGACTTCCAACGCCACTGTAAAGTACAAAATAATTTTGATTTCTACCCACTATGTTGAAGTTGGGCGAGTCTGATGCGTCAACTTTGCTTATCCTTGTTATACCCGCCGTTCGAAAAAAAAAATCAAATCGGTTCAGAAACCACGGAGACGTTTTGTCTTGTCTCCTAGTGTGCGCGCTCCATATAAAAGTGTATAGCACGGATTTTTGTCCGCCAAACGAATTTTTTCGTAGCGTTTTCGCTCTAAGCGTTGTTTTTCGCGCAAGTTTACATCAGAATGTTTTCGGAGTCGCAATTTAGGACATTGTCCGTGTAATTCAGCGTATAAATAGCACTGAAACCTTGTTACGAGTATTTATCGTTCATCTAGCGAGGTGTCGCCGGTATAGCCACAGTCTATGGAGATGCGTACGTGCTTTCCTATCAGTCGTTCAACGGAGGCGTATTGTCTAGACAGAGCAACGCTGCCGGGTGACAGGGGCGTGACGGAGGAAACTGTTAGAACTTTCAACACAAAAAATATTCAGTTACTGTAAATTCATAATCCCGGCGCTTCTGTCACCTGGGCAGTTTAGCTCATTGCTTTTGCTCACCGAGTAGTAAGGTATGTGCTTTTGCTGGTGGTGATGGAGGCGCCGGGCTTTGATATAATCAAAGGCGCCGGGGTAGCTCCCTTGGGGTAGGGAATGTGTGGCAGAACTGGCAAATAAATGTTTTTTCTTTCTTTTATATTTTTTATAATATTGATACCACGATTCAAAACCGAGTTTTATGCACTTTCGGTTTTTGGGACCATAATTTGTTTTTTGTATAACGTTCGATAACTGCAGTTTCCTACCTCTATATCTCTCAACCTATGTCGTTAGATTGGCATGGAGACATATATAGAGAGCTAACTGTGTCTGTCATTTGTATGAGCGTTAATTGACCCACTGTATGAATATACATTGACGCTGTGGTCTAACGTAGATCAGAGACTCGTGCGGTACGTGCTAGGTCGCTCGTGACGAAGTCTACCGATTTTTGGCAAACCGTCAACGTGCGGCGCAAGGTATGAGCGGAGCGAGTGATTCTTTATTCCACTACTAGTTAGCCCTTGGGGGTCACTAACACCGCTCAAAGCGGTATTATTTCAAAATGACAGTTTTATATCACGTACCATAACGTCCCTAAAATCTATACTATTATCATAAATTCGAAAGTCTGGATGGATGGATGAAGTTTGTTACTAAATTACGCCAGAACGGCTGAACAGATCTGAATGAAATTTGTCACAGATATTTACATAGGCTACTTTTTATCCCTATTTTTTAAGAGTTCCCGCGGGAACCAAAAATACCTCAACCTACGCGGGCGAAGTTGCGGGCATCAGCTAGTACTTATAAGTATAAAAAAGTTTCGAGACCCCAATCGCTAATAACTTGTACCGAATACCCATCCATCGCAACATTCGTGTTTGTAAATACAAAGACAGCTGACAGAAAGCACATCTTAGCTAATTTTAGTTTCGCGGCGGAAAAAACAATAGGATCACGTGCTCCAATGTGTTCCTAGCATTAGTCACATTCGCTTAGAGATAGTTGGTTTGAAACGATTACCAGACGCCGCCGGGATTCCGGCCACCTGAAGATTTAGATTTTGTGTGTGTGAGTTCTGCCAACCTTCAATAATTGGTCAGATGTTTTTTCTTGCTGGACGTTTTCTTGCTGGACTATGATCCTAAACCCTTCTCATTCTTAGAGGAGAACCGTGTTCAGTAGTGAGATGGGTTGAGATCATTGATGTAGAATTTTAGTACCTATGTTGAGATGATGAAAAAAAACGAGCCTAGCGCGAGTCTGACTCGCATACGAAGGGTTCCGTAAAAGCACGTTTATTGTATAACCCCCCCACCCTCCTGTTTATCACTTTTATTTGCAATCTTGCATTGTCAACATCTCCTGAAGATGCTCCGATGTCATAGTGAAACGTAACTACGTTGAGAATAATTTGCACGATTTGTATGGTGTAGTGAATATCGCAAGCTACAAATGCAGATACACACTGTACCACATAGATTTACCTACTGTGGCGGATTACTTATAGCGAATTAAACTTCTAGTTCCTTCATTATCGTGGACGTCCGCAAAGTAACGCCGGCTTCTATCCAATATCCTTACTATTTGTTGTCATAGCAGCAATAGAAATACCTACACACTCTGTGAAAACTTCTACTATCTTTATATTAGGGTTCATGAGATACAGTCCACTGACAGACGGAGGCCTAACTGGGTCCTTTTGGGCACGGTCGAGCTCGAATAACAGATAATTGATAGGGAAACAAGTATAACATGATCAAGCAAAGTGATTACCGGCGTAATATTACCATACAAGGAACAAGTTACCCATTGTAATATTACCCGGGTAATCCCACGCGGTCTGGTTTTAGGTTTAGAACTAAAATTAACAGGATTTGGTGACGACACCGTCCGATCCAATTAATTGGGCGCCCTGGGGTCGAAGTACAATATAAGTACTTACCTACTTCTTTTACAGTAGTGTACAGTATGATCCCATTTTATTTTAAAATATAGTAGAATAATTTTAAAAGAGACGGTTCAGATTTGTATGGAGGCGTAGGCCTGGTTTTGTACAAGTAGAGATATGAAAGAAAATAAAATACTAGACCAGTTTTAATTGGTAAAATCTACGAATTCGTCGTAATTTCAGTGACGAAATTATTTAATCTTTCCAATTTATGCAACACTAAACATGAGTGGGTAACAATGGCGGATTTATATATTTTGACGTTTCCAAAATAAAAATACGTTATTTTGACAATGACTGTCAGAAATGACATTTGATACATTTCGCGCCTACTGTCTTCTCTATGGCTGAAGGTTGCCATCTTGGAAACGTATCGAAAACTTGAAATACATTTTTATTTTTTCCTCGTTATTTACTTTACTGTTCTAAATTATTATATTTTTAATACAATCTATGTATTTTTCTCTATTCATGGTAGAGTGTATACGAGTAGGCCTAAAATGAACCTTTTCCTTTGAGTTTTGTTGCAACCGAGACTCGGCCCGACCCAGGACTCGAACCCGGGAGCTCGTCGGCTGCAGTCGTACATGCTAATAATCACTAGACCAACGAGGCAGTCAATAGCTATTAGTAAACCCCTCGGGCTCATTTGGCTTGTTTTAACAAGATTCATTAACCGTTAACAGTACAATTTGGTAAAGCTTGTTGTTTATTTTTGTAATAACATGTTAATTTCAGTAATATACCAATTTAGACCGAGGTGTGACAACGTTTACTTATTATTTCGTTATAAAATATATTTCACCATTCAAGGTCACAATACTGACCTTACCACTTGATGTTCCATTGACGAGTTTATTCGCTACATTGCCGTGAAGGCAATCGGATGCAAAGTGCATCGATTGAACATCGTTAACATCAAGTGCATCCAATACATTTTCATGATCGTCCATAAATAAATATATTGTAATATATTGCTTATATATTATAGGAAGTGATGGGTTTCTACTATCTATTGATTGCTACGCATGGTCGAATGGATAATAAATACATATTTCTAGTTCAAACTGGAAATGACGACCTCCTAGGCGAAGTGGTCAGCGCTGTGGGCTTCCATAAGTTGAATGTCCTGGGTTAGATTCCTAGTAGGGGTAATTTGGGAATTGAAATTTATTATTTCTTAATTGTCTTTGGTTTGGTATGCTGGGAGGATTTGGCCGTGCTAGTAGTAACTAGTTTCTTTACCGGTAAAGAAGAACCGCTGTAACTGCGATAACTGCTGATCTACATATTATAGAGAGAAAAGTCCTGAATTACTCCCTAATTAACTCACCAACGCCAAGTTCTTGGATCTAGATTTATTTGAATAGTTATCAAATACCCAATTCATACGAAGAACAGAGATCTTTCCCAGGGAACGAAGTCGCGAGCAGTCGTCAGTTTTGATATTTTTAAAAAAAAAAATCACCTCCAATTTTTTTTAAATATGTAGGCTAGCGCTTGGCTGCAATCTGACTTGCTTGCAAAAGGTAATGCAGCCTAAGGTGGAGCGCGCTTGCCTAGAGGATGCCTATTTACTCGTGATTTGAAGAGGAGGGGAATATGGAAGCCGGGAGGGCATATTCCATATTCTAGCGGTTCGAATTAGAAACGAGGAAGCAAATCGCTTCGTACGAACTCGCGGAATTTCGACTGCGTAAGGGTGCAGACCTTGGCGATGCCTTGCGGTTCGATAATAAAAAGGTGACGGATAAACCAGATCGAATAGCTCTTGAGCACGCTCTCCGAAATACATCCTGTAGAATACCGACAGACAGGCAACTTTGCGCCGATGTTCTAAGCTTTGCAGCTTTGAACTGACTACTGTTTGGAAGTTTGTTAAAATTATGGAACTTACGAGTATTATATGTGAAAATTTCGTGTTGTTTCCAGGTTATGGGTCTTTCCAATGGCTGCTGCTCATGTCGTGCGGCGCAGTGTACGCCGTGTGCGCACTCAGCACCACCACCCTCAGCTTCGTGCTGCCGGCCGCTGAGTGCGACTTCAACCTCAGCTCCAGCGATAAGGGGAGGCTGACCGCTACCCCACTTATTGGTGAGGATTCTTTGTCATTGCTCATACATCCTACTTATCTAGTAACTGGGAACCTAAATAAGCGTTGGTAGACACCCCACAAGGACGGACGACATCATGCAAGGTGGAAAGAGTCACTGGATTCAGGCGGCGCATGACCGCGTCATGTGGAAAAGAACTATAACTAATTATGTTTAGCAGTGGGCATCAATCAGTTCACGACAGTGGGGTCCTATTGCGGTAAACACTACTGCTTCTCAATCACTTTTGATTGGTGTGGTTAAAATCCAAATGTAAGAGTACCGGGATACATTCAGCCAAACACAAATGTTGAGAGTATAGAAATGATGGTTGCTGCTTTTACAGAATACGCCTACTTATAGTTATATGCTTGTCATAAAATCCTTTGCTCGACGTTGATTTTTTTAATTCAAGTACAAGTCAGCTCTTGACTGCGTATGCGACCTCAATTGATGTTATAGTACAGATCATGATAGTGTATGATTTAGCAGTTTCATGCGACTTTGTTTATGGCGTCTGTCTCTGACGTATATCGGTATGTCTCCAGGTAGAGTTTAGTTCTCTTATTGCGAAATAGGCTTGCGTTTGACGACAATCATGCTTAAAATGGAAAGGAATGATGAGGGTTGGAAGTTGGTACACCTTAGATATAGAATTTATGTGTTTCCACCTAGGTAGTAATTAGGTTTAACCCTAACCTAACGAATTGTCTTCTTGCTTGTAATTTGTCAGGCAAAACCCTAGCATCCAATTAACAAATTTTTAACTTTTCCAGGGATGTGCGTGGGCTCCTACTTCTGGGGTAACCTGGCGGATGCGCGCGGTCGCAGGAAGGCTATCATTGGCGCATTGCTGCTGGATGCACTTGCTGCCTTCTTGTCTAGTCTTATGCAGTCTTTTCCCGCGTTCCTGGCTTGCAGGTTTGTTACCATCTTCTCCTTCTTTAGTTTATTTTGTTTTTAATAGGTCTGATTATTATTTTTAAACTACTTCATCAAAGTACGAAAGCTTTAAATATATTTGATCTAATTTTCCAATGTTATTTGAATTTTTACAGTTGTTTGTTTGTTTTATCTCTTATTTAGAATAATGTCCTCCCGACCGAATTTTGTGCTCATAAACAGGTGCACGCTCTGTTCCTTTACTCTCATAGCCCGATGGTACGAAAAATCCGATACGACCGGTCAGGTCAGGCGCAGGACCGACGTGCTTAACGTTCTCTCCGAGACACGGGAAAGAGAGTATATAAGTATTTAACTCACATGCACAAGTATTTAAATGGGTCGAAACTAATTGAAAGGAACACAAATCTGTATTCTAACTCATGTTCATGCAAATCGGTCTAAATCTGTGCTAAAATTAACACCAAAGTTAGAAATATTGATTGAAACTTAGGCCCTAAGGCTCGTATTCATAAACTGACATCAGCAATAAGACCAGGTTCTCAAGTATCGGTCTTAAGTATAGATCAACCGGGAATTGAGCACTTGTTATTATAGCTCGATGTAGATTTATTAATACTGGCCTAATCTGTGCTTAATTAATACCGGTCTTCGGCATCGATTGATCGACACTTTAGAACCTGTTATTAATTAGCTGACCAGCTGATGTCCGCGTGGATTGAAGTTTTTTGGTTCCCGAGCCTATGTGCTATTCCAGACTATAATCTATCTCTGTGCCAAATTTCAGCAAGATCCGTTCAGCCGTTGGCGCGTGATTGAGTAACAAACATCCATACATCCATCCATACATCCATACAAATTTTCGCATTTATAATATTAGTAAGATTCCAGACTATAATCTACTTCTGTGCCAAATTTCACCCAGATCCGTTCAGCCGTGATTGAGTAACCAACATCCATCCAAACTTTCGCATTTAGAATATGAGTATAGCTGATGTCGGTTTATTAATAAGGGCCTTAGTTGAAAAAGCTTTCATTCAGTTATTTACTCCTCCTATAAAACCATTTTGATCATCAGCTCCTAATTTATGTCTTTACGCCATTAATTCGAAATTCCAGGTTCTTCTCGGGCTTCGGTATAATAGGAGCCACAGGTCTCGTATTCCCCTACTTCGGTGATTTCCTCTCCTTACGGCATCGAGATGTGATGCTGTGCAGGCTAGAAGTGTTCTGGACGTTCGGAACTATTTTATTACCAGGTAAGAAAATATTGTTTAATCAAAAATATTAGACATGCACCCCATGGGATTTCCCATCGAAAAGAGATTGAGCCTTTATTTCCACCCCAGGAAATAAATTTCCAAAAACGCTGATACAACTGAATCCTTCTTTCGTAGCCATTTACATTTACATAATTTACGAATAAATAGAATTTTCTGAAATCCTTTCTATATTGTATAACAATGTAATAATTTTATTACTTACATTTAAGCTACGAATCTGCTATCTTGGCTATTTCAAATTAGCTCTAACTCGTTTTCTATGACAATCTTGGCATCATTGTCCATTTAAAACAAATACTAAAACATATTCTCTTTCACAGCTCCAATTTTTCTATTTGTATCTCAATTGATCTACGCAGCTGTTGTGACTTATTTACAATGCACGCGATTACTAACATCTCAATGTTTTTCGTTTTGACTACCCAGTCTATTTTTTTACTGAAATTAACTATCTGTATGTACCGTGACTGAAATAATACAGTTTCAAGCTGTATTCCAAGCCTAATCAATAGAGTTAGTATAAGATTTACCTAACATCTCAGCAAAACACTTAGTTTTTGTAGTTAAACACATAAAGAGAACTGACGTCCCTTTGGTGTTCAAGTTATTTTGGAATTGTCTGCGAATCGAACTACCCGCTCTTGTATCTGGTCTAATGAAAAGAGCTGGTACTGGGGTGCTCCAGTCCAAGAGTGACTCGCAGTGCTCTGCTAACTTTACTTATTTGTTCCTCAGGTATCGCCTGGCTGATCATCAAAGACCCGCACTTCAATCTCACAGCCCCAGGCGCAGACTTCCAGTACACATCCTGGAGGGTGTTCGTCTTTGCCTGTGGTATCCCCAGTTTGCTGGTGGTATTGCTGCTGCTACCCTTTCCAGAGAGCCCAAGATACCTGCTTCACGCAAACAAGACGGAACAGGCCCTGCATGTTCTGCAGAGGATATTCGTTGTCAACACCAAGCTGTCTGAGAAAGATTTTCCTGTAAGTATTTTTGTTTAGCTAAACCATTTGTAAGTTGAACTAGCGGTGGGCAGACCATAGTATGCTTGCCATAGAGGCGACGGCCAACGGAGCCAAAGTCAAGTCAATCCTTGAGTAGAGACCGCGTACAAGTGAGGGTATTGTGGAGCACCACAATCAATTCATTGACCGACTAGCTGATGCCCGCGACTACGTCCGCGTGGATTGAGGTTTTTGGTTCCCGCGGGAACTCCTTAATTTTCCGGGATAAAAAGTAGCTTATGTGCTATTCCAGACTATAAACTATCTCTGTGCCAAATTTCAGCCAGATCCGTTCAGCCGTTGGCGCGTGATTGAGTAACAAACATCCATACATCCATATATCCATCCATCCAAACTTTCGCATTTATAATATTTATATTTGATTGATGATATAAGGGAGGTGGCGGAAAATAGCTGAAGAACGCTGCGATCCGGGTGTGGTGACTCCCTAGTGAGTACAAGAGGAGGTTTACTCAACAGTAGACCTCAAAAGGCTAATAAAATAAACGATGATGATGTGTTTTTTTGTTGAAATGATGTTTCAACAAAAACACTGTTAGTTTTCTCAGTTTTTTGGTGCTTTTAAATTTCCGAAGAGTTCGAAAAAGGGTTTCCTTTCATTTTCATTTTTTTAAGGATTAGATAATGGATTTAAGTGAGAGATAAACCGACATCTGACTTAATTCTAGATCTAGAACAATAAAAAAAGAATAATTCGCGTAATAAGTTTTGTGACACCTGGTATTAATGATGACACTGATGGTTGATGAAACTTACAGGTAGAATCAATGATCAGCGCGACAGACGGCGAAGAAGAAGAAGTAGTCCCGGCGGACAACAACGGCAATGAGACCAAATTGCCGCTCACCTGGAAGCAGAGGTGGAATGCCTTCTGGTTCAGGAAGAAGATGCTTGTCACCCCACCGTACATTGGTCTGCTCGTTCTTTGCTGCTTTGTCGATTTCGGGCTGATGTTCAGGTAAGAGATTTAAGTGTTCAATGTAACATTTGCTACACTAAAGAATAATGAGACCTTCTGGATTCCTGATCGAATTTCGGTCACGGTGGCCGATCTTGATAAAGATTGCTTTGCATTAAGCATAATTGGCGACAAGCGCAAGCCGAATCTGCATTCAAAATAAATATTAGTCATATATGTAGGAAATAATAATAATAAACATACTAGTGCACAAGTGGTATATTAACTAAGCCACATACACATAATTACATCAAAACTCGGCTATAGCCAAACAAAAGCTTGTAATAACAACAAGGAACATTCTTTACGGCATTTTTACAGTTAGAAATAACTCGTCGCTTTTTTCAGTTACTACACTCTAATGATGTGGTTCCCGGATCTCTTCGAGAGATTCAGTCAGTTTTCCTCGCTTTTCCCCGGAGTCTCCGCTGGCGTCTGTGAAGTGTCTGCCAACGTCACGAGGAGCGAACTGTTGGTAAGCTATATCACGGATATCACTAGGTACAATATAAGGACAGATGATAATATTATCCGAAACCATCTCCCTCGAGACTATCAGAAGGCAGTAATATAATCGCCACGATCCTCAAAGTTGAGGAAACGACGCGAGTAGAAGAGAATCTACCTGATAACGACTATAAAAAACGGCTGATTAAAAATAATGTATGTACAGCAACTTTCCTGATGACACGAAAACTATAATGCATTTTCGTGAATTGAACTGTCTCATACCAGAGATAGTCCAGGGTCGATAATTTTTAAAACCAAAAAAAATCATAATAGGATGAAACCCATTAGAAAAGGAGGGAAATATGATAAAAATGAAAGGAAAAATAATTTACGGGCGATCTGAGGTTGGGAAGGGGATGGGGGTGAGTTTTTAAGGGTAAAAAACGGTTTTTCTCGATTTCCGGCAAAACTAAAAGTCCTATCGAAAAAAGTCAAATGGAAAAGTTGTAGATAATAAAAAGATCTAAAACTTTTGTATTTACACTTTTTTCACATAACCTCAAAATTTATGTGAAAAATTCAAAAAACCAAGTTTTTGGTTTTTTATTTTTATCTTTTACAAAAATTTTTTTTTTTTAACGAAATTTTGTGAAAACTTACCTTTTTATGTCCCAAATACGCTGTAATTTATTTAATTAAAAATATTTATTTTTTCACCTTATTTTGAATTAATATCGAAAAAACACCCTAATTTTCAATCGAAAATTCACCCGTCAAAATATCAGCTTTTTTCAAAAAGTTGGTGTGGTTTCTGTTCGTTGGAATCTCTACTTTCCGATGGTGAAAAAAAAAATATATGTTACTATGGTAAATCTTCTCAGAAAATGCAAAAATTCAAAAAAAACTTGAATTCGAAAAATTTTTTTTAATTATTATAATTATTTCATCTAAAAAATGTGATTGCTGCAATTTGTTTCAATTAAAAAGTTGATTTATTTAATTCTAATTACATTTATGTCATAGAAAATCTCATTATAGATAAATATAAATGTAAATCGTACTATTAATTAATGTAGATGCTTTATTCTCATTACGTTATTCATTACAATATTTTTAAACACATTAATCTCATCATTCATAAATACCTTATCTTCAATTCTAATCACTTATTCATAAGTTTTTGTCTTTTTGATGGCATTTCTTCATCGTTAGATTCGTCAAACATCTCCGATTCTAGTAGATCTTCGAAATCTTCATGATTATCACCTTCTTCCTCTCCAACATTACTTCCAGACTGCGTTGGTTCTTCATCCACAATATCTTCTGAACTTGTCACAATTATCTTCAAGAAACTCAGCGTGCACGTGTATTTTTATAAACGATGTTGTATACTGTACTGTATTTCGAATACTGGTTAGGCTAGCGGTTGTAACAGCTGCTACGAAATATATAGTATATAATAGTAGGTATGTATGTAGTAAGACCCAGACCCGCCTAGCCCCTTCCCCACTTCTCCACGAAATCTTTTGATGGGCTACAATTTTTCGTAGGTCACTCAGGTATATCTACTCAGGTATATATATAATTTATCTCAAAATAGTTATAAATAAGCATCTACGCATATAATTTAAAGAAAATTAGACAACTTTCTCCAAATATTGTAGATGTCTTATTAAATATTAATTTAATTAACTTATTTGTTTGTTAATTATAGTGTATATTTTTATTTGCAATTTTTTTGTTATCAACGTCACATGTAATCTAACGTTTTTCGAGTAATTAAAGTCTAAATTTTAATAAATAGCTCAAAATTATTTATAATAATTAAAAAAAATTTTTCAAATTCAAGTTTTTTTTGAATTTTTGCGTTTTCTGAGAAGATTTACCATAGTAACATATATTTTTTTTTTCACCATCGGAAAGTAGAGATTCCAACGAACAGAAACCACACCAACTTTTTGAAAAAAGCTGATATTTTGACGGGTGAATTTTCGATTGAAAATTAGGGTGTTTTTTCGATATTAATTCAAAATAAGGTGAAAAAATAAATATTTTTAATTAAATAAATTACAGCGTATTTGGGACATAAAAAGGTAAGTTTTCACAAAATTTCGTTAAAAAAAAAAAATTTTTGTAAAAGATAAAAATAAAAAACCAAAAACTTGGTTTTTTGAATTTTTCACATAAATTTTGAGGTTATGTGAAAAAAGTGTAAATACAAAAGTTTTAGATCTTTTTATTATCTACAACTTTTCCATTTGACTTTTTTCGATAGGACTTTTAGTTTTGCCGGAAATCGAGAAAAACCGTTTTTTACTTTTAAAAACTCACCCCCATCCCCTTCCCAACCTCAGATCGCCCGTAAATTATTTTTCCTTTCATTTTTATCATATTTCGCTCCTTTTCTAATGAGTTTCATTCTATTATAATTTTTTTTCACTTTTCATTATTTTTAAAGGCTTCTACCCTGGTCTAAGACTCAAACGATCGTTGTCGGGTTCTGCCACCAATAGTTGGTGTTGAAAGTTTTAAAAACTTTATCATTGTTTCAGGGTAAACGAGAGTGTCCGCAAGTGATAGACGACAAGGTATTTGTCCACACTCTGGTGGTTGCGCTGAGTTGTATTCCCACCGCATTATTGGTTGGCCTCACTATTAATAAGATTGGGAAGAAAATCATGCTTGGTGAGTATTCGAATATTTAGCAATTCCAACCATATTCGCTTAGCTATTGTTTCATCTAAAACTATGTTGATATTTACTTGGTAAATCTTATTTGCCCAATTGTATATTACGCTACCCTACAACAAGTTCTTCAGAACCTGAGACCCAGTTGTCTAAGTAAATCGTAATCATTTGACAGATTAAGAAGTATTACTCGAACTATTTTAGGAGTCCATACATGGTTTTTGACGTGAAGGCGTGTCTATGAACTCCTTAAACAGGTTGAATTATCCATTTGACAAACGATTACGATTTACTTACACAATCGGAGGGCTAATCTCTCTGGATATAGGCCGTCGTGGCCGAAATTCGGTCGAGAGGAGGACATTCTAGAAATGCTAATGGATGAACTTTCTTTCCAGTTGGAATGTTGATAATCTCTGGGCTAGCCGCGTTGGGCCTGAACCTGGTGGCGTCATCGCTGCAGAACCTGGTGCTCTCGTGTGTGTTCGAAGCTATCGTCAGTTGCACCGAAGCGGTGATGTTTTGCGTTATATGCGAGATCTTCCCAACAAAAGTTGCGTAAGTATATATCTAGAGGCTTTTTGCTTTAGGGCAGAAAGAAGCCTTTATTTTCGGTACTGTTAAAAAGGGATATGCTTAAATACTAACTGACATGTGATCCCCAAAATGATCTTCACTCAGCAGCTAAATGGTCATCAGTCAAGGGATGGTAGTAACCATCGCTTAAAGCAGTATTATTCCAAAATTACAGTTTAGGAATAATACACAGAAATAAGCTTTATAATTCTAAAACACGAACATCAAAAATATTTAAACAATACGGCGTTAAGCGATGGTATTTTACCCCCTGTATCTGTTAGTAACTTTTAGGAGTGGCATAGACAAAGAGATACGCTCTTTTCTTTCTACCAGTCGTTCGACGGCGACATCTAAGCGCAAAACTAGGGAGCATATTATTATCTCCAAGCTGGAAAGAATTTTCAGTACATAATTTAGATATTCTAGCAAAACATTAGTATGCAGGTTCTAGGTGGAAACGAAGGTGTGGAAGTTGAGCCTGTGGAAAGCATTTTGTATGGATAATGTTTTGTGTGGAAGGCAAAGGGAAGGCAAAGACAGTTTAGTATTGATAAGTCTGAAAGTTTTTATTGGTCTGTTCAATTTCCTTATCTTCAATATTCTTGGAAGAGTCGAAAGAAGACGTATTATAAGTGACAACTATGTATATTCTATATGAATTTGAGTTTCATAATATTATTATTTTGATATTTGTCTTCCACAGCGCAACAGCAATGGCGGTGACGGTGATGAGCGGCCGAATCGGCGCCATCGTAGGCAACGTGGTGTTCGGCGCGCTCGTCGACGAGCATTGCATTGTGCCGATATACATATTCGGAACGCTACTCATATGTAAGTTATTCTCATTCTTCTTGATATCAGCGCCATCTTCAGTGACGTGGTGTTCGGCGCGCTCGTCGACGGACGACGAGCATTGCATCGTGCCGATATACACGCACACACACAAGGGCTGGCTTTATTTCCGCGCTGGACAGCCAGGCTGATCCTTTGCGCAAATAATTTAATATAAAAAATTCTTTTTAAACCACCGACTTCAAACTCCCGCGCCAACTTTACAACAACAAGCACACGCTATACAAAGTACTTATTTTATTGTTGATATTGTAAAACCCTTTCAAATAAAAAAAGAATCATCCAAATCGATCCACCCAGTCAAAAGTTCTGAGGTAACAAACATAAAAAAAATAATATATATACAGTCGAATTGAGAACCTCCTCCTTTTTTTGAAGTCGGTTGAAAAGCGAGCCAGCCATTCTGTCACCGGATGAGGCAATTAACCGCGGTGGAATATCTCGCAAAAAAATGATAATTTTGTGTGTAATTAGTTGTTTTTATATTTCCCCCTAAACTTACGTACACCCTCGACCCTTGTTCACTAGTTATTAATTCCTAGTGGTTGCCTGGAAGAGATCGCTTTGTCACCGTAAGATTGCAAAAACCGTTAGATTGTAATCCAACTAGCGATATTGTAAACTGTCGACGGATTGTGAACCATTCAATGGTCCGAGTGTAAATTTTTGAAATATTCATTGTATTTACGTTTTCTTGTCTCTTTCTTGTAGGTTAGGTTAGGATTCTACATAAATTACCACTTAGGTTTTATCGGGTTAGTATATCTAACAGGTCACAATCTAACGAAAAATAATGCGTTAAATTGTAATCTGTCGACAGTTTACAATATCGCTAGTTAGATTACAATCCAACGGCCTTTGCAATCTTACGGATGACAGCTTCAAAGCGTTAAGGCAGCAACACGCCGCAATTTGTACCGATTTTTCATTTTTTATTTTAATGTTGTTGTTTTAATGTATTTCTCGTGTTGTATGTAACAACGAGGACGAAGTCGTGGCCAGCTAATAAGGAATATTTCATTCAATCATTTTTAACTTCTGTTTGTTTGTTTCAGCGAGCGGCCTGCTTTGCATCATTCTGCCGAAGAGCACGCGACCGGAGCGGCCGCAGTGAAGCCCCCTTGTTATATTATTATATGTATCGTGATAAATAAAATAGCTACTATAAGCACCGTTTATGTTGTTTAGTTCTTTTGAAACAGTGCCCTGAATCACATTCCTAGGTATAATAATTATCTAAGCAAACCGTTGCCTCGTTAATTGCCTCGTTGGTCTAGTGGTTAGCACTTAGCATAGTCGACTGCGGATCTCGAGGTCCTGGGTTCGATTCCCGGTCGGGCATAAAAGTTAGGTATTGGGTTTTTCAATTAAGAAATTCTCAGTGCCAGCCAGGAGTTGGAAGTTGGCGGTGTTTCACCCCCGTGCCTCGGAGAGCACGTTAAGCCGTCGGTCCCGGTTATTATCACTAACATGATAATAGTCGTTAAAGCCCGCCAACCCGCATTGGAGCAGCGTGGTGGGTCTAAGCTCTAATTCCCGCTCTCCTATGAGAGTGGAGGCCTGTGCCCAGCAGTGGGACGTTAATAGGCTGTAGTGATGATGATGATGATGATGAAGCAAACCGTAATCATTTGATTGCCTAAAACGTATAACTCGAACTTTTTAAGCAGTTCATACATACCTTTTGTTGTGCAGGCATCTATGAACTCTTTATATAGGTCGTATTAAATACGTTTGACAAACCATTACGATTACGATTTCCTTACACAATCGGGTCTGATCCATAACAATAACACCATATTGAACCAAGCCCCTAATCGGTTTCTACACGTCATTGTTCGCTTGGTGGCACGTATTAGCCGGTACCTAACCTCGGCCGAAGCCTCCCACTAGACCAGGTCAGAGAAAATTCAGAAAACATAGCAAAGACCGGCAAAGTCGTACCGCCAAGCGATTTAGCATTCCGGTACGATGCCGTGTAGAGACCGTTTTGGGAGTATGGGTTTAATATAACTGATAGGTATATATCCCCAACAGGTTAGTCTGCTACAATCTTAGACAGCATCATTACCTACCAGCAGGTGAGATTGCAGTCAAGGACTAACTTGTAGGGGCGTTAAAAAATTAATGATTCCCCACATTGACCCTGCCGGTGATCCAACCCGGGACCTCCCACTTTAAAGCCACGACAGCGCCAGGGAGGTCATCAAATCAATAAATTAGTTTAGAATAAAATATTATGACTGAATACCTTCGGTTAAATGCTTATCCAAGAACGGTAGATATTTTTAAATGTATTTTGTAACAATTATTATTATTTCACGCCAGAAGGGTTCGTTAACGTCTATATGCTAACCTATAATATGTCTTATTTCATTAAAAAACATTTTTTAAAACAAGCTTTTATCGTCCGCCATACTGAATTTAGTGTGACGTAATTTTATCTTTCGTATTCTTCTTCATCAATCCTTTTTATGTGATGCCCATAGCATGGGGATGCATAAAAAATTACTAGTCCGCCACCGTTGGGAGCCCGCCATATTGGATTTAGAACGACGTCACTTGCATTGTCATCTAAAGTAAACGTGTTACATGCAAATTTTTCAAAAGCTTATTGTTCTTCAGAGTTGAAAAAAGGTGTGTCAGCGATTTTTAAACGGTTTTTATCAACACACTCTTTAATAAATTAAAAGTTAATACTAAGAATAGGGCAGAAAATGCTCCCCGTCTGTCTACTTACTGTGAACGAAAACACTCTGCATCCTACGTGAAGATTTAATCAATACTAGATTATGCCCGTGACTTTGTCTGCGTAGATTTATTTTTTGGAAAAATCCTGTAGGAACTCTTTGATTTTCCGAGATAAAAAGTATAGCCTTTGCCCATTACAGTAATGCAATCTATTTTTGTACAAAATTTCGTCAAAATCGTCACATCAGCTGTAACGTAGCAGACAGATCGACACACGTTTACAATTTATGTATGTAATTTATTAATGTATGTGATAACAATTCAAATTATTGTAGCACGCAGCACGATATAGCTTCGTCGATTCGTACATTCTGAATCATCAGTTAAATAATATAACTCTAGTGGAAGGA
The DNA here is from genome assembly GCA_963932025.1 of Erebia epiphron. NCBI lineage: Eukaryota > Metazoa > Arthropoda > Insecta > Lepidoptera > Nymphalidae > Erebia > Erebia epiphron. Next base: position 41,063,091 of record OZ009945.1, read on the forward strand.
AAAATGTCCGTTCAAGGCAAATATTTCAAGAATATAATAGAGTTTTTGGAGAAGAATGGTAACTGTGTAGAACATAGTTGTACTGCAGGTGGTCAAAAGAAAACTGACAAGATTTATACTTATGACGAAGCTTTGGATTTGTCAGGTCAGTGCATAGGTACTACGGAACCTTCTCTTGAAAATTAAAAAAAAGAAACAAATGTTTTTTATTCAAATATACTTTTACAAGTACTTTTGAATCATCAAGTGCTGGTTCCACATTTGAACTTGAAATTTTGATTATTTGCAGGAAGAGGATGGTACACATACGGGCTCGTAGCATTTCTGTTATTGGCATTTAAGGGGATGAACCTAGACATGTTCGGTATCTCAGTCATCCTAACAGGAGCTTGTGATTAGAACCTCACTCATTACCAGAAGACAATTCTTCTCTCGATGCCGTTAATAGGTACCAATAGAAGTAGTTGAGTGATGATATTGATAGCGGTAGACACGAAGGCCGATCTCTTAGCTAGGCACTTCTTGTCCAAGGGTCCGGAGGCGTACCTATAAACCTGTAACTTTTATTAGATGAGTTGAAAACCATACTCTTTTGACTTGCCAAGTAAATATCTGGGAATTATTTGTAGAATACAAATAACCTCTACCTTACTGTGATTTTTGAAAAAGGTATTCAGTATCTGAGAATCAATTAACCTAATTTTACTAACTTCACGACATGTTCCAAATAACGAACAATAGATTGTTGTAAAGGAAGATAATCTTATGAAGATTATTTTGTCCGGTATCCGAGGATTTTGTTTTGGCTCCAGATATGGTTTTGTTTAGATTAGTCTCGTATTGTATATAATTCAAATCGAGCACAGTAGGTGGAAGCTAACTTTATCACTTGCAGATACGTGGCAGAAAATACCTCGAATTATGAAATGTGGAAGGAAACTAGGCCTCCAGGTGGTGTGGATGATTGATGTTGGTTTGTATTTACGACGTAAGGTGCGGTCAGAATCCGGGGAAATGGTCAATTAGCCAAATAGTTTCACTCGTAACTTCGTTTTCTTATCAAAATAATTTCATTTGTGAGCGAAGTTAGTGACGTAGGAGATGTGAAACCATACCTGTTAACATTTTAATGGGATTACACTGTAAATCACTATCTTTGTATGTTTAGGTTCCATCGTAATGGCTTGGCCTTGGGGATACATTGCAGACACTCAGGGTCGGCGGAAGGCGATGACCTTCTCGTTATGGGGAAGCTTCATACTGTCTACTATCAGTGCCTTTTCACCAAATTGGATTGTCCTTGCCGTGTTAAAATTTGGAAGTTGTAGTTTGTAAGTACTAATCTTTGTACGCTTTTAAGGTCTTTTAAAAATCTATCTCCAACAAGTTATCTCTGTACTAAAATTTTGACTAAATCTAAGCCGATGCTGTAGTCTACGTAATTTCAGCAGCGTAAGTGAGTGGTCGCTAAAAATTCTTCACTCACGGCGATCTATAGAGTCTATTGATAAAATTGAGTTGGTACTTGGTAGTACTGTATTACTTATTCTGTTTATTGTGTTAGTACTCCATACAAGACCGAACCTGAACCTGATAAAGAGTAAGGCTTTTTGGTGTAAAGTACCGCTCTACCTAGCTTTATTGCAAAGGACATTAATTGCAAATGGACATATTATAATTATAAATCTTGTTCAAGATACGAAGTTTTTTGGCAGTTTTATTTTTTTATCCACTACAAGTTAGCCCTTGACTGCGATCTCACCTGATGGTAAGTGATGATGCAGTCTAAGATGGTAGCGGGCTAACCTGTTAGGGGCATGGCAGTTATATTAAACCCATACCCCTATTCCGTTTCTACAAGGCATCGTACCGGAACGCTCAATCGCTTGGCGGCACGTCTTTGCCGGGGATCGAACCCGGGACCTCCGCACGTTAAGGCAACAGCGTTACACACTGCGCCACGGAGGTCGTCAACAGGTCGTCAGGCAGTTGTTTTGGCTAAGCGTTTCTTAAATAGGGTTAATTTCTCTAAATGTGTCTTTAATTATCTATGAAATTACTTTGTTGAAATTTACAGGTCCAGTGGAACTCAGTCTTTAGGTTATACATTACTCGGAGAGTCCTGCAGTCAGAAATTCAGAGCTCCTTTCTTTATTATAGTGTCTACTTCTTTAGTTGTAACATTTGGAAGTTACATAGGTACCTATATTACTTTCATTTGTAATTTATTTATAATTTTTTACCCCGATCAGGCTTGCTGCCTGAGGTTGTTAGCTCTGCTAAGGTCTGCGTAAGATGTAGGTATCTTCTATCTATACCTACATCTTCTATTTGTAACTTACTTTTCTTAGGAAATCACGTAAAATGCTTAAACCATTCTTCTACAGTAGTCTTAATAATAAATAATCTTAATTATTATTAAGTTTGGCTATGGGGTAATGCAGCCAACGTTCTTGGCACCCTCATTCCAGCGGTTTTGTAATTTAGATTTAAATTTATTTTTGTGATACAAATAAATATAATATACTTATTAACATATCAAATGATATAAATTATTGATTCGGATTATTATAATAGCAGGCAAATATTGAATAAGATTGATTCATCAAAAAAATATTTTCAGCTATTGGATATTTCATCCTAAATCTGGATATTTGGGTGGATTTTGACTTCATAATTTTTAGCAATTGGCGGTTGCTTATTCTAGTCTTCGCTTCACTTCTCGGTTTGTCCGCTGCTTTCCTCACTTTCATTTTTGAAAGTCCAAAGTTCTTGCTTAATGCTGGACACGACCAACAGGCTATTGAGATTCTTCGGAATATTATGAGACGAAATGGTGGGGATGATACGAAATATCCGGTAAGTGTATTTGGACGATTGGCTTTGTTCTCAGTTTTGCTGCTCCTGAAAGATAACCTTACATCTAAAGCGTTCTATACATCAAAAGGTTAAATGCCCTTTTTGCAGCGACTAACATTTGCATTAAAAATATCTGCTCAAAAAGTTTTTAACGAACTCAACCCGCCTTGCACAAGAGTTACGCTGTACTGTGACCTACCAATATAAAAAATCACCTGGGATAAATCTATGCTGAATTCTGTGCCAGAAACCAATGTGACTGGAGAACAACTTTTGCCTCTACAACTAGTTTGTCTACTACATCATGTCACTGACTTTGTATAAAAGTACGTGACACTTTAGTAATGTGAATGTTTTGTAAAGGGTAAGGTAAAGTAGTAAGGGGATTTGATGTGTGAAATGGGAATCGCCATTGTTGCAGCGACAAAATTGCTATTGTGAAAAACCTCTGTATCTATATTTTCTACCTTTCCAGGTTAAAAAGATAGTCCTACAAGAGCATACTAGTCTAAGGCCTGATAACGTTCCGCTGTGGAAGTCAGTCAGAGATCAGACACTACCTTTGTTCAAACCTCCGCTTCTGTACAGAACCTTGCAATTGTTATACGTAATAGCTACCATTTTTGCCGTGTAAGTAGCTACTTATTTAAACTTTTTTACACGATTTATCTATGCCGACTTGGTATCCAGAACATAAATCGATATAATATGAGTTTGTGTAACTATCAAAATATAAAGTGTTAACTTGGACGGAGTTACTTAAAATCCTTTTTTAATGGGGCTCTACTTGTATGGAAAACCTGCTATGTAAATTCTAAGGGTACCTGAACTGAGCAGTAAAAGTTGCATTTGCCCGCATTGATATGGCAATCACATATTCATACTAATATCATAAATGTCAAAGTGTGTCTCTTTAGTTGACTGTTTTATGTCTGTAATGCTTTCACGGTCCATCTGTTCAACCGATTTTGACGAAAGTTGGTAGAGAGAAAAATTAGATAATTCCCGCAGGAATCAAACTACTTTAATCCGGACGGACTAGTTTTATAAAATCTGTAGCTTGTACGAGACTTTTATTTTGTATGTCTTGATCGCCTTTCTATCAATATTAAGGACCTTAGGGGTGGATTTTTTGATAAGTAAATGTTCTCACAAAATTTCGGAAGATCTTGATCCCAATTTAATAAAAAGATGAGATACGAGTATATATTGAGGATTTCGTATTGGTTGTAGGAGTAACGGGTTTTACTTATGGATGCCGTTTGTTATGGACTCATTTTACTCCAGCTATTATGAAAATGCCACAACCGACGGTAGTGTCTGTGATATGATTGTTAGTTCCAATAAACTTGATTATGAAATGCAGGTAAGCATACTTCTTAGAATATGAACATCGACCTCCCTGGATCAGTGGTATGCACTGTGATCTTAAGTTGGTCACAGAATAGGTAATAGTAGGTACACATTCGGTACCCGCGTAGTGGCAATTTTAGAAGCTTATTATTTCTGAATTGGTCTTCGAGTTTTATCTAGTGGCCTAGTTGTGACAACGCATATCAGTCGATTGCGATTGTTAAACAACGTTGACTCAAGTCGCGGTATCTGGATGGGTGACAGAATTTGGAGGTTAAATTATGGCCTTTCCATATCCTTCGCGCCTCGGAGAGCAAGTGAAGCAGTCGGTTCCGGTTATTATCTCTAACGTGTGATAATAATCGTTACAAAAACCTAAGAGTCTAATACTCTTAGTCGAGTCGTATGCGGAAGGACGTGGGAACCCACCGCATTATTATCCCAAGAAAACTCCTACCATTATGATTAATGGATCACGACCCTCATTGATGAGGAATACGACGCGAAGAAAGACAATATGGATTATTAAGTTAATGAAAATAATATGTTAGGTACGTTCCGAGACATGAAACAGATTATTTTTAAAGAATCAGAATAAGTACCTTCTTCTATATAATATATAAAAATCAATTGCTGTTCGTTTGGAATTTTTTGTGTGTGTTTGAGTGGATCCAGGGCTGGTTTATATTCACAATTGGACCCGGGAGGGGGCGCTGCAATCGGGTTCTAAGTTCATCGTCTACCGGGCCCACTAGTATTATTTTAAATTGAGAAGCTCAAAACAAAAGTGAACATAAAAGAAAAATCAACATTGCACGATTGTAAAGATCTCTCTTGGTATTTTAATGATTCATTATTATAATAATTTATTTAATAATAATAATTAATAAATCAATTTATTTTTAGAAATATTCCAATTTCAAATTAAAAATTAAACAAATGATTTTTTAAGCTTAACCTACTTAAAATTAAATGTATGTGGGACCAATGCCTCAGTACATATCCCACCCAGGCACCCACGTTCGCCTGCATACAGGCTTTTGACGAAGCAATTCTCGCTTTGTAGATACCTCCAGCAAGTATTTGCGTTCCTTTTCCGCATCAATGCCCAGAAACCGTGCAGCCTATCAATTTTTACCATATTATCAATTCAATTCCACCAATCAATGTTTTTAAATAAAAGATAAACACCTAAATCTAATATTTTACAGGCTATTTTTACAGCTTAAACTAGTATTTTTACTAATATTTTTACAGGCCTGTGTCGGTACAGTAAAAGACTTGGTACTCTGGATTGGCGTGGTTCAAGCAGTCGTGTTTTCTGTTTTGAACTTTGGAATATCATTTCTATCATGCTGGAAGAGATCAGTGTTGATGGCTCTGATCCTGGTTACGTTCACATGCGGTATCGTGATCCCTACAGTGTCCGATAGGATGGCCAGTATCATCCTCCTGAATGGGTTTTTGATAAGTTGTCTCGGTGTATCGATCATTTTCTCCTACTTTGTCGATCTGATCCCAACATCATACCGGTATGTTCATTTATTTATTCTAGTAAAATAACTTTTTTTTTGCTAACCTTAAACTAATGATCCTGAATTTTGTGAAATTCCTTTTTTTGGAAGAGGTCGGTTGTGAAATTTAGGCCCCAACTAAAAAGGGGATGGCCCCTACTAAATTTAAGAATAGGAGGAATAAGGAAGGAAAGGATAACCTAGATGCAAAATCTTAAGTTTTTAGAGCTGTAAGATACTTCAGTCCCCCGATTAGGAAAAGCTGAATCATTATTTATTACTAGACTAGCTGATGCCCGCGACTTGGTCCGCGTGGATTGAGGTTTTGTTCCCGAGGGAATAGGGATCTTTTCAATTTTCCGAGATAAAAAGTAGTCTATGTGTTATTCCAGACTATCTCTGTGCCAAATTTCATCCAGATCCGATCAGCCGTTAATATCATAAAAGAGTAACAAACATCCAATACATCCATACAAACTTTCGCGTTTATAATAGGTATTAGTAAGGACGATGAACGCGACTTAGTCCGCGTGGAATAAGATTTTTCATTCTCGTGGGAACTCATTAATTTTCCAGGATAAAAAGTAGCCTATGTCCTTCCCCGGGATATTACCCCTGTACCAAATTTCATCAAAATCGGTTGAACGGATGAGCCGTGAAAGACAGACAGACAGACACACTTTCGCATTCATAATATTAGTATGGATTATTTTCTATTGTTTCTACTCTATGATGCAGAGCAACGGCTGGATGTCTGGGGGTGATGGTCGCCAGATGCAGCGCCCTGGTCGGGAGCAACCTAGTCGGCAGCTACATCGACTCTCATTGCACCGCCTCGTTCTACGCATGGTCTGGCTTCGTTTTCAGTAAGTGTTATTGAGCTGAGAAGTATATATTCAAGCAAACACGCCACTAAAAAATAATTGTGTGTGTCAGCTCCGACGCACGACTAGAGATAAGCAAATGAATTCTAAAGGAGGTAAACTCCAAAAACTTTTTTGGATGTCTGTCATTATACTGAGAACTTATATACACAAAATAGTACAGTTGTGTTTTAGAAGCAGCAGTTTGAGCAGTTGAGTTTACTTCAATATGTTATTAAAATAATTATTTTATACTAGCTGATGCCCGCGACTTCGTACGCGTGGAATAAGTTTTTTTGGATTCCCGCAGGAGGTCCTCAACAATTTACTATACCCATGCCAAAAATCACGTCGATCCGTTGTTCTGTTGCAGCGTGATTGAAGGACAAACCAACAAACCAACAAACAAACTGACTTTCGCATTTATAATATTAGTATGAAGTATGATACCTACTAGACCATTGATGTAGAATTTTAGTACCCATATACTTCTATTTTGATGTACTAGACCTCGTCGTCGTGGAATAAGGAGATTTGATTCACGCGGGAATTCTTTAATTTCCCGGGACGAAAAGTATCCTATGTCCTTATCCGGGATGTAACCTAACTTTATACCAATTTTCGTCGGAAAATTAAGGAGTTCCCCGGGAATTAAAAACACTTAATCGACGCGGCCGAAGTCGCGAACATGATCTAGTTCCATATAAATGGCAGCTAACTAAATATCTTGGTAGAATAGGTACATACTCTCAAAGCATGCAGATTTTGAAGTTACAACATACAATAGCAATTGTTTTGTTTCAGGTGGCGCCGTCATCAGCTGGTTCCTACCACCGGATAATTCAGCAAGATAATTAATGGTCATTAATAATTAAAATATTAAAATTTGCAGACGATTTTTAAAGCAGAAAAAAAGTTATTAAAAATGAATTTTTATTATTAAAATTAAAACAATGGGTTTCATATTAAAATGCTTATTTTATGGACGTCAAGGTACGTGACCACCTGTACTAATTTTAAGTTTTCATGTTTGTAATGTTTCTTTTGTGTTTATGTGGTGTACAATAAAGAATATACATACATACATGCATACATACATACATACATACGACGTGACTAACTGACATTTTGAAATAAAATATTTTATTTATTTATTTTTATTTAATGGTTTGCCAACAGGTAATACACAATAACAACATAAAAATAACACAACACATAGAAAACATTTTTGAGTGTACACGCAATTACTGGCAAGCCGGCATGCATTTATCATCACGCAAGTGCGGGGTTACCAGTTAACAAATAGCGTTAAACTTAAAAATTATAACTAACTTTATAGAATTTACTTAACTTTATAGATAATATTATTTTATATACCTACTTAGGTATATTTAAAATTGCAGTGGCTTAGATGATATTTTTAATTTTTGGTTTTTAATTAAGTTTTAATTTATTTCATATGTAGTTTGAATTCGAATAAAGTGCGAACTAAAAAGAAAATGCGAATGTGAGTTTGTACCTACGCTTTCACGGCCTATCTTTTCAACCGATTTTGATCAAATTTGGTACGTCTGTACAAAATTTGATCAAAATTGGCTCTGTCCCGGAATATTAATTATGGAAAGGTAAAGAGTTCCCTCAATAATTAAAATAAACACAAACCACGTGGATAAAATCGCGGGCAACATCTAGTTCTTGATACTTAAATGCGAAAGTTACTCTATTTGTTAACTTTTACGGCTTAAACTATTATCCCGGAAAATCAATAAGCTCCAATGGGATTTTAAACAATATATAACTTTTAGAATAGTAGGTAAATTTGTTATAATTATTATGAAAATAATAAATTAAATAAATCAAACGAAAAATTTGTTTGTTTTTTTTTTCGCCTGCCAACTGTAGGTAGGAGTAAGGTAGATGTCGGAGGCAGGAGTTCATCAAAGGTCATTAGAAATACCTACTAAATATTTGCAACCCATATACTCTACGTAGTCATAGAAGAGTGAACACGAAATAGTATCTAGTTAGTATACTGTTATGAGCCGTAACTACAGTTAATTTAGTATTGTGTTTACAGACATTATTCTGTGGGAAAACTTGTAAGTAGGTACATCAAAATTCATAGATAACTGTTAGATTAGTATGTAAGTGGATCACAGAAATAAAGGCCGTTGGCAGGCAGCGGTATAGGGGTTCAATGTTCAAACCCCCACGGAAATTCTTCCACCTCCCGTTGTTCCAGGTAATTTCTGCCTGCAAATTATGGAACCAGCTTCTATCTTCTGTGTTCCCTTATGATTATAATATGGGGCTCTTCAAGGGGCGGATAAATAAATATCTCAAAAGCCAGCAACGCATTGGCGGTTCCTTTGGTGCTGCAAATATCATGGGCGGCGGTAATCACTTAACATCAGGTGACCCACCTGCTCGTTTGCTCGGTATATATATTTAAAAAAATTTAAAGACAAGCTTATCAATTCTTAAATTTTGCCTAAAAAAGTGTCATCATCGTTTCAACTCCTTGCAAACTAATTTCCTCTCAGACTGAAAAGGGTTTGGTCACCACAGTCCACTACTTCAATTTCCAACCCACCTAAACTTAATTCCTGGTCACGGCCCTGCATACATTTCAATACAAATGTGGTTAATTATTTGGAAGTCGATGTACTTTTTTTAGGACATGATCTCTGCCCACAACGATATTTCTGTGATAATAATTTACGGTTACGCAAAATAAAGCCAACAAAGCGTACAACCAAGAATAATACATTATTATTTAAACAATGCTAGGCAAAATGAATGAATGAATGAAATTTATTAGCTGAATATGAGTATGTACAGATGTTCACAATTTTGAGCATAAACTACTATATTATAAATTAGCATGCAAATATTAAATGTAAGTACTCATTAGGAATAATATTATATTTAAAATTATTAATTGTGCCTATTTAAAAATTACCATTCTGTTACGGAACCCTGAAACTAAGGACATGATGGTCTAGTTGGGCCAGCTAGTAGGTAGATTGCCCAAGGTGGCCAAGGTTTGTAACTGGATGGGTGACAGGATTGTTCCATAAGTGACATAGCCTACATCATAAAGTTTGCATATCTACATTCTATCCTATCCTATCCTATCCCACTTAATAATATTATATAATGTAAAAGTTTGGATATCTATATGTGTCCGTACAGCGTAGTAGGTATTTTTTTCCTCGGTATTTTCCAGTAAAACCTACAAAGAAAGCCTAGTGGAAGATTTGGAGCCTAAGCAATGATTCTAATATGGTAATTACTATCTCTACCTCATAAAATGAACCTTTATAAGTAGGCTGTTGTACCTGACCTAGCAATTACTTGCTTTGTGCCAAATAGTAACATAATATTATTAGAATCATTAGTAGCCTATGATTTAAGTAAACTAACTTTCTTCGAGTCAATTTAATATAATATAATATCGATTTACTAGCTAAGTTATTACACGTTCTGGTTTGCAGTATCTTATTAAAATAACAACATACTAAAATTATACACAGGGGGCAAACTACCATCGCTTAGAGACGTTTTATTTTAATATTGTTGTCAAAACAAAACACGGAGTTTTAGAATTATTGTAATCGCGATGAGGCGAGGATAATTCAAACTTTGAAATTTGAGATAGGTACGAGAATTAGGCTATTTAGTTTATTTTGGTCGTTTTAGACCCACCGTATCTACCGTATCTATATAACTGCCTTGTTGGTCTAGTGGTTAGCATGTTCAACTGCAGCTGACGAGGTCCTGGGTTCGATTCTCGGGTCAGCCCATAAAATGCAAGTATTGGTTTTTCTGATAAGAAAATTCTCTGTACTAGCCCGTGTTTGGATGGTGGCGGTGTTTCACCCACGTGCCTCAAAGATCATATCGGATTTTTCTTCCCATCGAGCTAAGAGAGTGAGGCAATAGAGTCCACCTGTATTTGCGCACGCACATGTATACTATAATGCCGCGCAGATGGCACAGTGGAGATTGGCTGCCTTGGCAGAAATTCTGTCGTAGGAACCGATGTACCTGCTATTTTTTTAACCTAAAATCTATCTATCTAACAATATACCTGCTATTTTTTAAAATCTAAAAGTTACTTACACCAAATTTCTCAGTCTGTACTCGGTATACTGCAGACCGCTTAAAGAAACAACCTGTATGTGTATGCCGACTTTAACAGTGTTTAGCTTTGCGCCCGATAACGAAAATATCACATCATGCAGTGTCCGTGACATCAGTCGTAACATTGATACCGAACTGATAGTGATAGCTGATTAGATGCAAGTGGCCGTCGAATGTGGCTGATGAGTAACACGGCAAACTTACTTGCGCGTCGGATACCGTCTCAACCATCGAAATAAATATCATCATCAAAATCGCGTGCCGTCTTCAAAATGAAGTTTGGCGGTCATCATCCGAAAAACTTGTCTATTTTGTGCCGCATCTTTGAGCTTCGGATAGCTTAGACCCATCCACTCCCGTATATCGTCCAACCACTTACGCCTTTGGCGACCTGGAGCTCTCTTGCCTGCAATTCTTCCTCCCAAAATAAATAGACCCATTCTAATTATTCGCTTTCATCTAAAACAAAAACAGACTTCAAAACTATTATCTTCATCATCATCCTCGACTGATAGACGTCCACTGCTGGACATAGGCCTCTTGCAAGGATTTCCACACGCCTCGGTCTTGCGCCGCCTGGATCCAGCGGCTCCCTGCGACTCTCCTGATGTCGTCTGTCCAGCGAGTAGGGGGTCTGCCAACGCTGCGCTTTCCCGTGCGTGGTCGCCACTCCAGTACTTTGGGACCCCAACGTCTATCGGTTTGCGAGGGCGGTTAAGACTAATTGGGGCCTTAGTCCCGAAATTACAAGAACCATTTATTTAGCTATCGTAGAGCCGGTTATCCTCTATGCAGCAAGCGTGTGGGCTCCAGCAGCTGAGCGGAAATACGCTATCAAAAGATTGGACAGCTTGACACGGATGTTCTGCATTAAAATTACGAGAGCGCATAGAACCATCTCACTAGTCTCTCCTAGCTCGCGTTCTGCCTCTCCATCTGAGAATCCGGGAGCAGGCAGACCTATATCAAATGAAGCGAGGGAAACCTATAGACGGTCTGCCTGCAAGAAAGCTGGAAAAGCGGGTTAACCCCTTCCATTTACCACATCCTGCGGAACGCATCCCGATTACTTACCGGCAAATCTCCAACCACGATGAGCTAGAATCGATCGGTAATGACTGGATGAAGGTATATACTGATGGCAGTAAGGTTGGTGGCAAGGTTGGTGCAGCAGTAAGTTGCTGGCAAGCAGCAAACGAAGTCCACAAGATCACCTGTAAGTTAGAGAGCTATTGCAGTGTGTACCAGGCGGAGCTGGTCGCGATACACCAAGCTGTCCTATACCTTAAAGAAAAGAGAACAAACGGTAATATTCTCAGTGATTCTCGGTCAGCATTAGATGCTTTATGTTCCCTAACACCAAAACATCCACTAGTTAGAGATATTCAAGAACAGGTAAAGCTTATCATTCTAGAAAACTTTAACATAAATTTCTACTGGATCAAAGCGCATATAGGACTGGATGGTAATGAAAGAGCGGATGAGCTGGCCAGGGGAGCAACACTACTTGACGAAGGAGTAACAAACATAAAGACCCAACTACTGACAGGTCACTGCGGAATCAAGTCCTACCTATATAGATTTAGGCTCATTGGATGTCCAGCTTGCCCTTGCGATGATACAAGTGAAGAAACAATAGTTCATATTTTAATATCTTGCCCTCGTTTCGGTGCTCATCGCCTAGACTGTGAGTTCAAGCTGGGCTTCCAGCTGACCAAAGACAGTCTACGCACTGCGATCGAGGACGAAAACTGCCGAATTCACTTATTTGGGTTTGCTGAAAAAGTACTAAAAATAGCAGCTAGGGCAAATGGTGCTATCGCCCTTTAGTATAATTTAGCATTATAGTTACTTAGTTAGTGGACTTAAGTTAGTTATTATATAAGGTAGTTTGTAAGGCATGGAACTGCACGCAAAGAATTAAAGTACAAGAATTTTTCAAAATAATTTAAAATAGTAAAAAGGGTGCCGCCACATCAAAAGCGGCAGTTCTTAGTAGTATTAATTAAAAAAAAAAAAAAAACGTCTATCGGTTCATCTAACTATGTGCCCCGCCATGTGTGTAAGCTAGCTAGTTAGTAACTGGCTTCGTGTATACAGAACTAGGGGTATAGGTTTAATATAACTGCCATACCCCTAACAGGTTAGCCCGCTACCATATTAGACTACAGCATCACTTACCAGTCAAGAGCAAGTCTCGCAGTCAAGGGCTAGGTGATTTTTTAAAGAAAATACAATTTCTAAAATTGCATGACATAAATGTTACATAACGTTTCGTGAGACAATGAAATAGACATACATACCAATCCACAGCGTAATAATTAACTACAGTGTTCTTAATCCGAAACATTTTTTCGGAGTGAACAAAAACAACTTTTCTTCACTGAATTTAAACAGAAAAGGCGCTCTTTTTGAGCTAATGTGCTGATACAAGTTTTAAACTTAGCCGAACAAAAAACATTGGCATGTACGAAGGAATGATATATTATGCAATAGACACTGTTTCTTTTATAGTACCTGTTACCAATACCGGTATCCCGGTATTAGACATTTCAATACCGGTATTGAAAACCGACCGAAAAAGTCCGGGATCCCGGACTTTATCCCGGTATCGGAAGCACTAGTTTGAGTGTAAGTTACCGGAACAGCGGTTGTTTTTTTAAGTATGGTACCTAATTAAAGATTACGGTCAATCATACTAATTCTTAACATAAATGCGAAAGTGTGTTTTTGATATGTCCTTCAATCAACGCAATGAAGGACAAACCAACTAACCAATAAACCAACAAACAAACAAACAAACAAACACTCTTTCGCATTTCTAATATTACTATGAATTATGATGCTAAATAACGAAGATAGAAGTCGAACCGAAGCTCCATTCAGAAAGCAGACGAAGAAAGAGTAACTATATATTGCATTCCGGTTAGCAATACAAAATTTGACTCAATAAGTTATTGGAAACCTAGGTAATATACGAGTAACATACGTTTCGCTTACTCGAGCACCTGTAGGATTCAATCACGCCAGAACGGCTAAACGGATCTAGAGATAAAATTTCGCACAGATATAGATTATTGTCTGGAATGACACAAAGGCTACTTTTTATGCCGAAAAATTAAAGAGTTTCCGCGGGAACCAAAAAAACCACGCGGATGAAGTCACCGGGCATCAACCAGTCAATATTATATAACTAGTAGCTGATGCCCGCGACTCCGTCCGCGTGGAGGTATTAAAAATAGATAGTAGCCGATTCTCAGACCTACTGAATATGCATATTAAATTTCATAAGAATCGGTCAAGCCATTTCGGAGGAGTATGGTAACTAACATTGTGACACGAGAATTTTATATCATATATAGAGAAGATAACCCAGGTGTAATTAGCAAATAAAGTACTTACATAGATCATTTTACACGGTTTTCTATCGCTCTCCTGTTGATTGGTTTCGATTACCCCTGTATTCGTTTGGGTCATCGAATTTCGAGTGCAGAGAGAAGTGACGACATAAACATTAGATATAATATAATTATGATTTTCAATTAATCTGCATTGAAAATGCGTCTTAAAATGCCTGTTGAGCATAGAATCAATGCCGCATAGAATCAATGCCAGCGTGTAACCGAAAGGGTTAGGTAATAATAGGTAAAACGCTGCAATGCACCAAGCACAATAAGTGCTATACGAACAAAACAAACTAAAACCGTGACACGCAGAAAGGGATAGAAGAAATCATATTTTGTTCTCATTCTATCTTGTGTAACATCTCAACACTGCATCTCTTTCATGTGAGAGTGAAAAGGAGATATGGCTTGGTCTCGCTGTTGAGCCACCCGAAACTAGTCAATTTCAGACAAATACGTCTACGTCATTCAGCGGGTAGAAAATCATCGTTTTGATTTTTTACCCGCTGAATGACGTAGACGCCCTCCAGACTAGGTACTTGTATTTTGTTTATTTCAAAGTAACTCGCAGTGTTAATGCGGATAATATGAAAAATTTGTGACGCGGGATGAAACACGATTTCAGACGAGGGTGAAGTTGCCTGCCTGAGCGAAGCGAGAGCTGGCATCACCCGAAATCGACTTGTTTCATCCCTATGCACACAATATACTATTTGGTGTGATATCGAGGTCTTCTCTGCCACGTAACTGCAAATTATGGAACCAACTTCCATCGTCTGTGTTCCCTCATGATTACATTATGGGGCTTTTCAAAGGGCGGATAAACAAATTTCTTGAAAGCTGGCAACGCGTTTGCGGTTCCTCTATGTTTTGATTTGTAGCCATTGATGTAGAATTTTAGTACTTACTTATTCTATTTCAATGTTTGTAGCGTGTCTTAGTAAAATTTTCCATCTTTTCAAATTACTATTGTTCTTGCAATACTTCGGTAATATGTTAATTATTTATGTTAATTTTTAATTGTGTGAATAAGTATTTGTTTTATATTGGCACAATAAAAAACTCGCTACTATTATCTACTTAGTAATTATTAATGTAATAAAATAATGATTTTTCCCACACGAAACAAAATAAAATAGTATAATTTTTAATACATAATTTTATAATTTAATCTCGGTACTGTTAAAAAACTACTCAGACGAACGACCTGGCATAGTATTCTGGGTTCTATTTCCAGCTTTAAGATTTTTTTTTCTAGCTCAGGTCTGAATTTAGAGCTTCGGCCTTGGCTAATGGCAAAGCCTTGCCGGTGCCGCCCAGAGATTTGGCTTTATAGAAGGTAGGTACGATAAAAAAAAACAAAACCTAATATTTTTTATTCAAGAAGACTTTTTACCCTCGACGAAGCGGAGACGGTATATGTGTTTGCCCTAAGAGGTTGTGTGTTTGTTTGTTTGTTTGTTTGTTTGTTTGTTTGTTTGTGCACTTTTTTGTCACCATTTTTCTCAAAAAGTACTGGGCCGATTGAGATGCGGTTTTTTGCATTAGGTACGTATAGCTTGTGAGAAGGTTTTTAGATATATTTTAGGACCATAGACAACCAAGCTGAGCTGTAGTCTATGATTTTAATATTTCAACATGTTACCATTTTTCACAAAAACTACTGGGCCGATTGAGATGCGGTTTTTTGCATTAGATGTGTATAGCTTGTGAGAAGGTTCTTAGATATATTTTAGGACCATAGACAACAAAGCTGAGCTGTAGTCTATGATCTTAATTTTTCTATGTGTTAAAAATTTTCACAAAAAGTACTGGGCCGATTGAGATGCGGTTTTTTGCATTAGATATGTTTAGCTTGTGAGAAGGTTCTTAGATATATTTTAGGACCATAGACAACAAAGCTGAGCTGTAGTCTATGATTTTATTTTTTCAATATGTTACCATTTTTCACAAAAAGTACTGGGCCGATTGAGATGCGGTTTTATGCATTAGGTGTGTATAGCTTGTGAGAAGGTTCTTAAATATATTTTAGGACCATAGACAACAAAGCTGAGCTGTAGTCTATGAACTTAATTTTTCAACCACTGTTACCAATTTTCACAAAAAGTACTGGGCCGATTGAGATGCGGTTTATTGCATTTAGGACTTCGTACGATTACAAAACAGGAAACTGGTACCAAAATTTTAAAAAATCAGCGCCATTTTGAAATTCTTTGCTAATTGACCGATTTCGTTCAAAATCGATATTTAGGGCTCCCTGGGGTCACAAAACAGGAAACTGGTACCAAAATTTTAAAAAATCAGCGCCATTTTGAAATTCTGTGTTAATTGACCGATTTCGTTCAAAATCGATATTTCGGGCTCCCTGGGGTCACAAAACAGGAAACTGTTACCAAAATTTTAGAAAATCAGCGCCATTTTAAAATTCTTTGTTAATTGACCGATTTCGTTCAAAATCTATATTTAGGGCTCCCTGGGGTCACAAAACAGGAAACTGGTACCAAAATTTAAAAAAATCAGCGCCATTTTGAAATTCTTTGTTAATGATCGATTTCGTTCAAAATCGATATTTATGACTCCCTGGGGTTACAAAACAGGAAACTGTTACCAAACTTTAAAAAAACAGCGCCATTTTGAAATTCTTTGTTAATTAACCGATTTTGTTCAAAATCGATATTTAGGGCTTCGTGGGATTACAAAACAGGAAACTGGTACCAAAATTTTAAAAAAATCAGCGCCATTTTGAAATGCTTTGTTAATTGACCGATTTCGTTCAAAATCGATATTTAGGGCTCCCTGGGGTCACAAAACAGGAAACTGGTACTTACCAAAATTTTAAAAAATCAGCGCCATTTTGAAATTCTGTGTTAATTGACCGATTTCGTTCAAAATCGATATTTAGGGCTCCCTGGGGTCACAAAACAGGAAACTGTTACCAAAATTTTAGAAAATTAGCGCCATTTTGAAATTCTTTGTTAATTGACCGATTTCGTTCAAAATCGATATTTAGGGCTCCCTGGGGTCACAAAACAGGAAACTGGTACCAAAATTTTAAAAAATCAGCGCCATTTTGAAATTCTGTGTTAATTGACCGATTTCGTTCAAAATCGATATTAAGGGCTCCCTGGGGTCACAAAACAGGAAACTGTTACCAAAATTTTAGAAAATCAGCGCCATTTTGAAATTCTTTGTTAATTGACCAATTTCGTTCAAAATCGATATTTAGGACTCCCTGGGGTTACGAAACAGGAAACTGTTACCAAAGTTTTAAAAATCTGCGCCATTTTTATTTATTTTGTTATCACCATAATAAATGAATTCAGTTTAGTACAGTAAAATCTGTACTACTTGTAAGTCTAACCACAACGCGTGAGCTGCTTTAGCAGCTCGCGCACAGGGTGAAATACTAGTTAGATATATATAGCTTGAGAGAATGTTCTTAGATATATTTTAGGACCATAGACAACCAAGCTGAGCTGTCTCTATGATTTTAATATTTCGATGTTACCATTTTTTACAAAAAGTACTGGGCCGATTGAAATGCGGTTTTTTTCATTAGATGTGTATAGCTTGTGAGAAGGTTCTTAGATATATTTTAGGACCATAGACAACAAAGCTGAGCTGTAGTCTATGATTTTATTTTTTCAATATGTTACCATTTTTCTCAAAAACTACTGTGCTGATTTAGATGCGGGCTTTTTGTTTTAGATATATTTAGCTTGTACCTAGATGCTGCCCAGGGTATCATGATGGAGTCAGGAGACGATCATGGGAACTCCTTAAATTCTCATCGTATACCCGTCGCGTTTGGACTCTTTTGATTTGTCCATTTGAAAAGGGTTTGGCCATAGTCCACCACACAGGTCAAAAAAACTACTGAGCTGTCAAAGATGCAGTTTTGTGTTTTAGATAATATATAGGTACGTTTGCTACGTTCTAATTGTTGTTTCAAAGTTATAAAGGTCAAAGGTATAATGGAGCTCAGCAGTTCGTCGTGGGTTTTTTTAAAATTTTTAATTTTATTACTTGTATCATGTTCTTTTGAATAGTCGAGTGAATCTACCACTGCATCTGGTTTGGAATGCCGTTCCTACCAGCAGAACCAGCAAGAAACTCGGTGGTTGCTCTTTTGAAAAATAAATAAATTTACAATTACATTCATGTGAAGATACATATAAGTACATAAGTAACCGCAGTCCTAAGCCGCCTAAGCATTGCTGGAGCGAGTCAAATCCATGCTCTTTTATCATTTATATAATCTTCAACAGTATATTAAGCTTTTTTCCGGAGCATATTATTTTGACAAGATTTCCTTCTTGTGAAAAGGCAAGTGTAAAATAGGTTGAGGAATTTTGATATAGAATAGAATGCTCATTCCCACGAATTACCTTCGGACTTTCTTGGGGCGGAGCGATAGGAATCGGCCTATCGTGCAGATCGCATATTCTTTTGTAATTCTGTAGGTGCTGTTTTGTGATTGGGCGTGGAAATAGATATTTTTTTATTCCATTACAATTTCGTTTAAGTGATGATGCAGTAATGATACTAAGACGGTAGCGGGATAACCTTTAAAGGATATGGCAGCTATATTAAACCCCACTACCCAACCGAACGTTTCTACACGGCATTGTAACGAAACACTACATTGCTTGGCGGTACATCTTAACCGGAAGGCTGGTAGCGACTCGCGACCGAAGCCTCCGACGTCTTATGTCTATATTTGCGATTACTCTGTTGACTCTATATATACTTAGGTAAACAAATCAGAACTACGTCAAACTATAGGTAGGTACATAATCTAGTCGCATAATTAATTAAACATATTCATCAAATCAATGAGTTTCATCCTCTCATCGCACCCCGCGCCCCGGCGCGAACAAGCGATCAACCGTTGAATGCCCGGATTAGTTGGCGCACTAAATTTCCCATCTGGCTATGTTAATTAAATGTCTAAAAATAATAGTAAATAAAATGACGTCACAGGATTCGCGTATTTTTTTTCATTCTCCCACTTTAAACCCCTTTTAAATAAAACATATTTACACTTCTACAATATTTTTTACATTATATGCGAAGTTTTATACCAGGTCTACATGAATTACTTACAAAATTAAATCATACAGCATTAAACCTTTAAAAAAAAAAAATATATATATATATATATTTATCACCCGCACTAATGGGGTTGGCGAATAAAATTGCAACTTTACGCTCGGCCACTCTTTAATATGGCTATATGTCACCGTAAGATTGTAAAAACCGTAAGATTGTAATCTAACGTTTTTTTTTCGATAGATTGTAAACAGTCGAAAGATTGTGAACCGTTCAATGTTTTAAGTGTCAATTTTTGAAACATTCATTGTATTTACGATTTCTTGTCTCTTTCTTGTAGGTTAGGTTAGGGTTCGACATAAATAATCAAGTAATATAATAATAAAACCTAGTAAATAATCACTACTTGATTATTTACTAGGTTTTATCGGGTTAATAAACCTAACAGATTACAATCTACCGAAAAATAATCCGTTATATTGTAATCATTCGACAGTGTACAATTTCGCGAGGTAGATTATAATCTAACGGTTTTTACAATCTTACGGTGACAGCTACATTTGCTTTATATCTGGTAATTATTATGTACTAGATGATATCCGGGACTTCGTCCGCGTTGACCAAGTTTTTTCAATTCCCGCGGGAACTCTTGAATTTTCCGGGATAAAAAGTAGCCTATGTCCTTCCCCGGGATACAACCTATCCCTGTACCAAATTTTATCAAAATCGGTTGAACAGATGGGCCGTGAAAGCGTAGCAGACAGACAGACAGACAGACAGACAGACAGACAGACAGACACACTTTCGCATTTATAATATTAGTATGGATATGGATTCCCTGATAGGTCAAGATACTAAAAAACAATACATAAGCACTTTATTCGTTTAATATAAATATTACGAGAGTACATATAACATCTCGACAAAAAACCCTATCATCCGAACATAACCTCCAGCTTTAAAACACAGAACATGAATGAAAATGAGTAAATACCACAGACATCTATATCTATACTTATAATAAAACTGTAACTGGAAAATTTCTGTACATTTAATATATTCTGAAAATTTTAATCGGGGTATGCTTTACTATCGATACTGAGCCCAAAACAGATTTTTATTTAATTTTTGTCTGTCTGTCTGTTTGTCTATATGGCCGCGCATCACGCTAAAACTAATGAACGGATTTTAATGAAATTTCGTATAGCGGTAGCTGATGCTCCGGGTCAATATATAGGATAGGTTTTATCCCGATAGAAAATAAGGTTCCTCCAGGATAGAGGATTTTTGTTGATAACTCAGTCAAACTCCATAACTCAGTCAAATCTGAACTGATCTGAATAAATCTTTCTTTATTAGAAGGTAAGTTTTGCCCAATTTTGGTGATGATTTGATAAATAATAGAGGACAAAACTCCTCAACAGAGAACTGCAATTCACTTGATTAGGACTTAATAATATCTTTTTGGTGGCGTTTGAAGGAAACAAAATTAATTATAAAAAATTGCGACCAAAAGAAAATCTGTCAACAGCCTGACGGCTGACATAATTTACTGTTTACATTGGTATTTATATTTCGATGCCATATTATTATGTTTGCCTGTGATATGTCTCGTTTAAAAAGTATGCCAAATAGTTTTTTTCTTCTGAGGAACTAATTATTTTAGTGTACGGTGAAACAGAGAATTTGACAGTTCGAGAGAGTTCTTGGTTCTTTGAGCGCGCTATACTAACTACTCGAAACGATCAAGCTGCTGCAATAAACAACACCATATTGATGCGTGTTGATGGGGACAATGTGCAGTATAGCTCAATCAATCGGGTTGCAGATCAAGACGGCCACAGATTACCCAATAGAATTTTTGAATTCGTTATCTGCCGCTGGGCTTCCATCGCACACATGGAATTTAAAAGTTGGAGTGCATATAATTCTGCTGAGAAACCTAAGCCCATCGCTGAACAGAAGAAACGAGAAACACGCTGCGCACTGCGGGCGTATAGAGTATAGACCTCACCACCAGCTGCTTTAGCCCGCGGTTCGGCTCCTGTTTATAGTAGGGAGCAAGGCCTATTGTAGTTAAAATTTTCGTAGTTAATTATTTTATTAATGCCTCTAAAAGCGCAAGAATAACGATCGCGAACGAAGTCGCAGGTACAGCTTGACTTAATCTTTTAATATCATAAATGCGAATGTGTCTGTCTTTCTGTTATCTTTTCATGCCTCCAACCACTATATAATATTTTGGCTCTATTTTTTAACGTTCGGCACAGATTTAGCTTTCGTCGTTAGTTGCGACAGGCATAGGTAACCTATATATATATATATATTATGAATTTCCGGAATAACAATTGAAGGATTGAATTGAATTAGATGAAATTAAACTATAATTAAAATGAATTTAAGTTCATTAAATAAGAAATTGTGAATGTATAGTTAAGTAAACATGAGCATCTGCTTTGTATCAAAAAAATTGTTATTGTGTTTATAATGTGCATATCGGCTAGCAGTTATCTTTAGCATCAATAAACTTCAAGTATTCATGAATCTCAACTTATTTCTTAAATTTCTGAATTTCTTGGTGTAAAATATGTCTACTTTTTATCCCGGAAAATCAAAGAGTTCCCGAGGGATTTAGAGGGAGGGAAAAACTAAATCCACGCGGACGAAGTCGCGGGCATCAGCTATTATTATAATAAATCTGTGGTAAAGACGTATTATATTGATCATAGATTTACTCTATATAATCCTAATAAACATTTTTATGAGTATTCCATTAACATCTATGCCTAAAAATAAAGTAAACAAAGTTCCGAAAGACAAATATAAAAAAAAAACTGATCTATGCACGGAGTTCGGAACCAAAGACAAATTTAATATAATCCTTTTTAATTTCAAAGACAAAAACATAGTTAGCTTTATTCTTCTTGTCTATTAACCCAGAGGTAGAAATGAGACAAGTAAAGTAGTTTTCACAATAGATCGCTTTTTGTTTACGGGCAACCTCCAAGAGTCGCGTGGTTGCAGGCCAACCAAGGGCGCTCCGGGGAGATTTATAGCATGGTTGGCAGGGAACCAAGGGCGCTCCAGCTGATTCCAAGTAGAAAAATTCTGAAAATTAAAAGAATCGAAAAAATCTGCAATCGAAATAAATGGAAAAAAAGCTTGGGTGTTTAAACATTTATCAGATACTAAATCATGTAATTAATATGGGATACGTTTCCATTATACAAGAATATAATACTCGATACGTGAAATAAATATGATAGAGTCGATTGAAAAATATTTAAGTATAGAGCAGTAGGGTAGGTTATCAGATATAGTTTAGATAAATTTAGAATATCGTCAAGGCCACGATTATGCTAGTAAGTTTTACATAATTAAAAGGTGCTTAAATGAATAATTAACGTAATGTAAACACGTCTTGTCAGTTGCGAATCGTATGCAAATGTTAGTTTTGTAACTTACGTACACTACGTACTTAACGACTTGCAAGACGTGTAATCGCAGCCTTACACTTGAGAAAAGCTTTGTGTTAAAGTTTTGCAGCATACTAGCTGATGCCCGCGACTTCGTCCGCGTGGTTTAAATTCCCCCGGGAACTCCTTAATTTTCCGTGATAAAAAGTAGCCTATGTCACTGATGACATCCGACATGCTATAGATCGATCTATGGTTACGTTAATTACGCTATTAGATTTTAGCAACGCTTTTAACTGTGTAGATCACGACATATTGATGGCAATTCTACGCTCTTTTAATATCTCACAGTCAGTAGGTGAATGGTTAATCTCATATCTTCGGGGCCGTCGGCAGTGTATCCGAACTGAAGAGGTTTCCTCTGAATGGACTGTCATCACTGCGGGCGTACCCCAGGGCGGAGTACTGTCTTCTCTTCTTTTTTCTGTATTTATCAATACATTAGTTTCCGTTTTAAACTTCAGCTCCTATCACCTGTATGCAGACGATTTACAGCTATACATTTCTTTCAATGTTGAGGATGTCCTTGACTCCATTGATAAACTCAATAGCGATTTGGAGTCAATCCGTGTCTGGACCGAAAACCATGGACTTCTAGTTAACCCTGCTAAAACACAAGTCATGTTTGTCGGCAGACCTAGGCTACTTTCTAAACTGGATCTAAATTCCCTTCCACCTGTTACATTTAATTATATAAATTTACCATACTCCACTCAGGTGAAAAATTTAGGACTACATATCTCGCAAGATCTCTCCTGGTCTTGTCACGTTGCGGAAATCAGTCGTAAGATTTTTGCAGCTATGCATGCACTTAAACGGATGCAGAATATGCTGCCACAAAAAGCAAAACTTGTGCTGGTTAATTCCTTATTGCTTCCAATCATCGACTATGCAGATATCTGCTATACCGACCTCACCGAAGAGCTTCTGAACAAACTAGACCGCCTGCTCAACCTGTGCATTCGATATGTATACGGTTTGCGTAAGTATGACCACATTTCTAATTTCCGTTCAAGACTAGGTTGGCTCAACATTCGCTTTCGCCGAGATGCGCACGTTCTTGCTTCTCTCTATGGTATTCTTCATGATCCAAGTTCTCCTCAGTATCTCCAAGAACGCTTTAAGTACCTCGGCTTATCTGGACGTGTTCAACGTTCCTCAAACGTAGATATTCTTGTCTACCCGCAACATAAATCAACACTATATTCAGATTCCTTCACAGTTACTGCAATCAGGTTATGGAACGCCCTTCCCCAGAAAGTACGTCAGGCACCGTCTTTAAACGTTTTTAAGCGTCGAGTACACGAACACTTTCAAAAATGTCAGAATACCTCCACATAATCACATTCATAAGTATTAATTTATGTGTTGTGCCCACAGCACTTTGTTGCGTCTCGTTGATCGTATGTTGCAGGCGTTTTGGATCTTCGTTATTTAATAGCGCTTTGTTGGATGCGCATAAAGGCGGCTAAAAGATACTCGGTTTTACTGCTATAAAACGACCGTTATATTTTTCGATTAACAATTAATTGTGACATTTTAAACTGACATATAAGAATTCACTTTGTGACACTGACAGTGACTGTGCACTATGGTTGCGTTCCAATTTACGCCTTTACATGCCCCCGGCCTTGGAATCGCCAGGTTCCAAAGAAGTCTTCTTCACCTCCTCTTCACAAAACAGTGGACAAATCTTCGGAAATGAGCGTCTGACCACGCCCGTTGCCGTGCGAATGTCTGCTACACGTGAGATGCCATCCTTGCCTGGGACGGCATTGATGATGCGTCCAAGATGCCATTTTAGTGGAGGAAGATTGTCGTCTTTGATAACGACCATCATGCCTGGTTGCAGTGTGTCGACGCCGCTCATCCATTTGCATCTCGTTTGGAGTTCAGAGATGTACTCCTTTGACCATCTCTCCCAGAAGTGATGGCGCATCTGTTCGACTCGTTGGTAGCGACTGAGGTATGAGCCGGTGTGATTCCGCATGTCCTCGTAGACTGGCGCTGTCAAGGGTCGGCCAACCAGGAAATGGGCAGGACTAATGGGTAATAAGTCTTGAGGATGGGACGACATAGGTGAAAGAGGACGGGAATTGAGAATTGATTCGACTTGTGTGAGAACTGTGGTAAGTTCTTCGAAAGTTAGGTGAGCGTTTCCTATGACGCGGAGTAAGTGGAATTTGGAGGATTTCACCCCAGCCTCCCACAGGCCACCGAAATGAGGACTATAAGCGGGTATGAACTTGAATTTAATGCTTTGATTAACCGCATATTCAGAGATGTCAGCGGAACATCTCGTTAAGAATTTTCCAAACTCGTTCATTGTTCCGACGAAATTTTTTCCGTTGTCAGAGGAAATTTCTGACGGTTTAGCGCGCCTAGCGATAAAACGTTTAAGTGCCAGAATGTATGACTCAGAAGTGAGGTCACTGACAAGCTCCAAGTGCACTGCGCGAGTAACAAAGCAGATAAATAAACAAATGTATGATTTTGCAGTTCTAGCACCTTTACCTTTCCGGTTCAACGTAAGCACTGGCCCTGCGTAGTCAACTCCACAATAAAGAAAAGGGTATGTTGGAGTGACTCGTTCCTTTGGTAGGTTACCCATAAGAGGATGCAACGTGTTACCTTTCAATCGTTTACATAAGATACACTCATGAACAACCTGACGTGCAAGGTTTCTTCCGCCTACAGGCCACCACTGCTGTCGCACTTCATACAATAGTGCTTGAGGTGCTGCGTGGAGCATACGCACGTGCACGTGACGTAGCAACAATTTTGTAAATCGATGGTTTGAGCAGAGTAGAATTGGATGCAGTTTGTTATAATCGAATTCCTCTGAATTTACAATACGACCACCTACACGTATGAGGTCCGAATTTTTATCGATAAATAAATTGAGTTTCAATAAAGATGATTTTAAATTATGCGTCGTATTTTTATTAATTAATTTATGTTCTTCACTATATGACTCTAATTGCGATAACTTTGCTAAGCCCAACTCCGCTCCCCTCAATTCATCCAAGCTGAGAGCACCGGTCCGCCGATTAATTTTATAATTGCGCGAGTTATGTATAAACCGCAGTACGTATGCGAAGGTGCGTCTCATTCGATTGAATTGAGAAAATCGTGAAAATGGGAATAACTCTCGTTCTTCAGTGCAAACTAATACTGAACTAGATTTTACTTCGGGCAGCTCTTCGGGTACCGCAGCTTGATCTTGTTTGGGTGTAACGCATGAGTGATCGAAATTAGGATCGCGTAGGAACGAGGGTCCTTCCCACCATAGAGTGGAAGTGGCGAGGTCGTTCAGTAGAACTCCGCGTGATGCCATGTCAGCTGGATTTTCTTTGCCACTGACATGCCGCCACGGAAGCTCACCCGTTAAGTCGTGAATCTCAACTACCCGATTTTGAACGAACGTTTTTAGTAAGTTCGGAGCAGTTCGTAGCCACCCCAGAACTATAGTTGAGTCAGTCCAGAATGTTACACTATTAAAATGACAGTGAAGTGATTCATTTATTTTCTTATAAAGCCGCGCACCCAAAACAGCTCCCCTTAATTCGAGCCTGGGTATCGTGAGAGGCTTCACCGGCGCGACCTTTGCCTTTGCACATAATAACCTATTGCAAGTGGTTTTGTTTTTTGTTACAGTGCGAATGTATGCGCATGCGCCATAGGCTACTTGCGATGCGTCCGTAAATATGTGCAACTCGATGGACGCAGGTTCTAGCCCGATAGCGTGTCGCGGAACGACTATGTTATTTAATGCGGATAAACTTGACGCAAACCGGTTCCACGTCTCGATGACGTCATTCGGTAGCGCGTCGTCCCAATCGGTTTTTGTTAACCATAATTTCTGCAATAGTATCTTCGCGATTATGATTGCAGGGCTTAATAAACCCAGCGGATCGAATATCTGCGATACATGTGACAGTATCGTGCGTTTAGATATTTGCGTATCATTTTTGAACTGTGTGTTATAATTAAATTCATCGGTGGAGCTATTCCATCCTATCCCCAATGTCTTACATTCACTTTTCCCATCTAAATTTAATTGTTTAATGCCGTTGAAAATAGACTGATCGCATTCGTAATTAAATATCCATTTTCGCAAAGGGAAGCATCCCGATTGCAAAACCTTGTAGATCTTTTCGCATAATTCCGTTAACTTGTCTTTGTCGTCTAGGCCGGTAATCATATCGTCGACAAAGAAGTCTTCCGTGATAACCCTCTTTACGTCGGGATCCGAGCTGGTATACCCTAATTCTTTTAGGCACCTTACGGCGAGAAAGGGCGCGGACGCGGTTCCGTACACGACAGTATTGAGCCTGTAAACACTTAAAGGCTCCGCGGGATCATCACGCCATACGATTAGTTGTAGATCTCGCTGGTCCTCTGACACCATTACTTGACGGTACATTTTTTCTACGTCAGCACAAGCAACGTATCTGTGCTGCCGCAAACGCAATAAAATTGCTAATAGATCGCCTTGTATGGCAGGGCCTACACGTTGGAGACTGTTATACGAGACTGACGTGGATGACGGAAAGCTTGCGTCAAAAACAACACGCAGTTTCGTTGTGGTACTATGCTCTCGGAATACCCCATGGTGAGGCATAAAACAATGTGGTGTTCCATATGTAGTTATTCGAGTCATGTGACCTAGATTTTCATACTCGTGTATGAAATCACTGTACATTTTTTTGTACTCTGGTACGCGTTGTAACCGCTTTTCTAACGACATGAATCTGTTAACGGCTTGAGGATGCGTCTCACCTAACTCATGTGGTGATAATTTGAGGGGAATATTTACGCAAAATCTTCCGTCACTATTGCGCGTGGTAGTTTTGATGAAATGATCTTCGCACGCTTTCTCCTCTTCTGTGCGCGTATCACATGGCTTAGGTAGTTCCTCAATCTCCCAAAACAGACGCAATTGATCGTTAACCGCTTGAGAGAAATTGCACTGGACATGGCCCTTACTGCGCGCATTAATATTTAAGGGACCTGAAATAATCCAGCCAAGTCTAGTGTTTTGCAAGAAAGGACCAGCAGGTAAACGCATTTTACCTTGGCTCAGTAAATCCCAGAACTTATCAGCCCCTATCAGTATGTCTATACTTTGACCTACATAGAAATCAGGATCCGCTAACTGTAAGTTGCTAGGAATTTTAAATTGCGCATCATGTTTAGGTATCGCAGGAAAAGTAGATGTAATGTTTGGTAGAACAATACATTGTAAGTGTGTAGTATAGGAGCTGGTGCGTGACTTAATTTCAATATCACAGATGAGTGTGGCCTGTGTCACCGAATTTCCAACTCCACGAATTTCTTTAGTGGACTGTATCACTGGTATATTTAGAATATCGCATAAAGATTTTTTAATAAGGCAACGTTCACTGCCAGAATCTAAAAGAGTGCGAGCTAAATGGTAATTATTAAATTTATCACGTACTTCAACTAACGCAGTCGATAAGAGGACTCTTTGCACACAAGGATATTGAGCGCATAATATATCTGTGTGCAATTGTTCACCATGCAGCTGAGGTGCAGCAGAGTCACTGAGGGATGCTAGTGTAACTAGTGAAGGCCGTTTGTCATCGCTAGGTAGTGCTTGAGACGGGACTTGGCTCTGTGTGTCAGTAGCCTTATCACAGATTAAGGAATTATGTTTAACATTTTCACACTTCCTACATGGACCAAATCTACAGTCGGCTGCTGTATGCCCACCAGGCCGTAAACAATTTTCACATAATTTATTATCCCTCACAAATTTTAGTTTTGCTTTTAAATCTAGACCTAGAAATTTGCTGCACGCATATAGTGAATGATTTGATTTACATAGTAAACATGCCCTCTGTGATGTGTACGGCTTGCTCTTGGTGCTAGAAACATTGCAGTGTACCTTTGAATTTGTGCTTGCATGATGCTTCTTAATATCATTTGATTTAGTACTATTTGCCTGCAAAGTGTCTAACATGTCTGCCCTATCTTTTAGGAAAGTTAGTAGTACATCAACTTTCAGGCGGGACTTGGAATCATCAGATTTATTTAATATTGTATTCCGGTGTTGTTCCCATGCTCGCTCTGTTGTTTTATCAAGCTTGGAAACAATTATATAAATTAATATGGTATCCCAGCTATCAACTGGTTCGCCTAATATTTTTAATGCGCGTAGGTTCTTTAAGTAAGTGTCTATTAAATTTCTTAATAAATCTGGTGCTTCCTTGGTCAATGCCTGAAGTGTAAACAATGCCTTAATGTGACTATGAATTAACAATTTATTATTATTAAATCGATTTAATAATAACTCCCATGCTACCGAGTAATTATCAGCCGAGAACTCCACTGAATCTATAACTAGTGCTGCACTACCCTTTAAGGATGATTTTAAGTAGTGAAACTTTTGAATACTGCTTATCTGAGTAGACTCATGAACCAACGATTGAAAGGTATCCCTAAACTCTAACCAGTGGTCACATGATCCGTCAAAGGTAGGAACTGAGATAGTAGGTAACTTTATTGTGTCATTGTGACTATGACAGCGCTTAGAGCATGCACTAGTGCCTTCCTTCTTTATCATACGCTCAGCACAAGCCAATGTACTATAGTAACTATTTTCAAATGCATCGCGTTGATTTAATTGTTCTTCTAAATCTACTTCCAACACTGATTCTTCAATCTTTGATTGAAGCTCATTGAACTCAGTATACAGGCTCATTGCACCTTGTATACGCAGCTTTAAATCGAGTTGAGTTTGACTAGGCAAATCATCACATTTGATTCCATTAATATATTATGTGGAAAATCTTGTTAACCTACTCTTAACTATGGCGCGTTTTTTGACTAATTCGCGTATTAACTGATTAGTACTCTCGTCATCGGTTAATGCTATTCTGTAAGGCGATTTAGACCTAGGTTTCAACTCATTTGTACTCATCTCGATAGCCTGTAAAAGGTGGAGTAAATTGCAAGAAAAGGGTGAAGTACTCACGTTTAACGCGTTGAAATACCTTAGGAAAAGACTAGGATGGGAGTGGTTGGCTGGTGATTGGCGATCCACGTCGTCCGGCTCGAAAGGAACAGCTATGTGCCCACAGCACTTTGTTGCGTCTCGTTGATCGTATGTTGCAGGCGTTTTGGATCTTCGTTATTTAATAGCGCTTTGTTGGATGCGCATAAAGGCGGCTAAAAGATACTCGGTTTTACTGCTATAAAACGACCGTTATATTTTTCGATTAACAATTAATTGTGACATTTTAAACTGACATATAAGAATTCACTTTGTGACACTGACAGTGACTGTGCACTATGGTTGCGTTCCAATTTACGCCTTTACATGTGTATATATTATTTTTTACAATTGTATATATATTCATGTATATATATAAATATATATATATATATATATATATATATATATTGTATTTTTTATATTATTTTTATCCAGGTACATTTACTACCTTAATATTAAGTATCATATTTTTAAGTAAGTTTATTATATTTTTTGGTGTATATCTTGATATGTATTTTGACTTAAATTCTTTATTCAAGCCATTTACTAAATTGCTTAGTAAATTACCATACCTCACTTTATTACCTACTACCTATTATGTTTCTTCTTACTCTAACTTTTTCTCTTTATATTGTACGCACTGTGATCTCAACCCTGTCCCCACTACCAAAGGTTAACTGGAAGAGAATACCTCTAGGTATTAAGTTCGCCTTTGTACATTTGTTTTACTTTTGTGCAATAAAGAATTTAAAACAAACAAAACTGTCCAGGTCCTCAACTATACCAATGTCAATTTTATTAAATAGAGGATCTCCCAAAAGTCGTAATATGCACGTTCCCTGATAGTTTTATGTTGAATAACCATTTTAAACATAAAATGGTTATTCACACCGACTAAATTAAAGAAGGGCGTCCAACTTTAATGACGTCACATTTCAGAATTTCATAAAAATCCCATACATAGGACGCATTTTGACGTTTGAAAAAAAGGTTGCTGATTTGATTATTTGTCAAATACCCATTTTTACTCGTTGTACGCATGCTAGCCATACACGTCACTAAAGAAAACGCTTCAAACGAGGTTGTCACTTTTTACAAAATTTCATGAGCTCACAAACGTCAAAGGTATGATGGCCCCCTCGTATAGCCCTCGTAGACTCGTGCCGCAGGTTAATTAAGTTTTATAACTGGAAACCCAAGCCGGAAACTCGTACTATATAAGTTATTGTACAGGTTTTATAATCTACAAGCTGATGCCCGCGACTTCGTTCGCATGGATTTAGTTTTTAAAATCCCTCGGGAACTCTTTGATTTTCCGGAAAAGCCTATGTCACTCTCCAGGTCCTCAACTATGCTCATGCAAAAAATCAAGTCAAACCGTTACTCTGTTGTTAATTTCATCTAATTAAATTCAATTCTTCAATTGTTATTCCGGAAATTCATAACCTATATATAGGTCACCTATGCCTGTCGCAACTAACGACGAAAGCTAAATCTGTGCCGAATGTTAAAAAATAGAGCCAAAATATATAGTGGTTGGAGGCATGAAAAGATATCAGAAAGACAGACACACTTTCGCATTTATAATTTTAAAAGCTCAAGTCATGCTGTACCTGCGACTTCGTTCGCGATCGTTATTCTTGCGCATGCAGGGGTGGTAATAAAATAATTAACTACGAAAATGTTAACTAAAATAGGCCTTGCTCCCCACTATAAAATTAAAACAGGAGCCAAACTGCGGGCAGGGGTTTGTACCTACTTTTATTGGTCATTTATAGAGCTTGCTTGTAAGCATAAGTAAGCAAGTAAGCTTGTTTTCCGTGGTATTGCCGGGAGCATACACAAACATGCTAATAGCGTCGCTCAATCTCGATAAAGCCACGTACAACTGCCCGAGACTAAACAGCTGCTGGTGAGGTCTACGCCCGCAGTGAGCAGTGTCTGTCCTTGCGCTTTATTTATTGCCATGTCATAGCAGACGCTGACAGGAAACTGTACGTGTTTGAAGCGGAATGGAAAGTTGTTGGGGATTAGAGGTATTCGAGGAATAAAGATGCGTTCTCCGACTCCACACCCTGTCAACACCTCCGCTTCTATAACGTTGCGCTGTAGAGTCGTCACTTTTAGTTAGTCGGGTGCCATTGCATAATTTTGGTGAACTTAGATTTCTCAGCAGAATTATAGACACTCCAACTTTTAAATTCAATGTGTGCGATGGAAGCTCGGGGGCAGATAACGAATTCAAAAATTCTCTGAGGTAGTAATTTGTGGCCACGTCTTGATCGGCAACCCGATTGATGGAGCTATACTGCACATTGTCCCCATCAACACGCATTAATATGGTATTGGTTTAGCGCGCTCACAGAACCAAGAATTCTCTCGACCTGTCAAATTCACTGTTTCACTTAAAGTTCCACAGAAGA
Source organism: Erebia epiphron (assembly GCA_963932025.1). Taxonomy (NCBI): domain Eukaryota; kingdom Metazoa; phylum Arthropoda; class Insecta; order Lepidoptera; family Nymphalidae; genus Erebia; species Erebia epiphron. Next base: position 41,095,202 of record OZ009945.1, read on the forward strand.
AGAAACTGTTTGGCATAGTCCACATATCACAGTCAATGGCATCGAAACATTATGAAAATACCGATATAAACAGTAAATAATTATGTAAAAGGCTGTTGACAGATTTTCTCTTTGTAGCAATTTTTTTTATATTTTTTTTTCCTTCAATCGCCACCAAAAAGATATTATTAAGTCCTAATCAAGTGAATTGCTGTTATCTGTTGAGGAGTTTTGTCCTCTATCTCTGATAATATTTATCAAATCTTCACCAAAATTGGACAAAACTTACCTGAATCCTGATGATACATAGCTTCTAATAAAGAAAGATTTATTCAAATTAGTTCAGATTTGTCTGAGTTATGGATTAAAATCAACAAAAATCCCCTATCCTGGAGGAACCTTATTTTCTATCGGGATAAAAACTATCCTATATATTGACCCGGAGTATCAGCTACCGCTATACCAATTTTCATTTAAATCCGTTCATTAGTTATGGAGTGATGTGCGGCCACCAGACAGACAGACAGACAAAAATTAAAATCTGTTTTGGGCTCAGAATCAATAGTAAAGCATACCCCGATAAAAAAATTCAGGATATATTAAATGGACAGAAATCTTCCAGTTACCGGTTTATTATAAGTATTATAGATAGATATAGGCCATTGATTATAACTCAAAAAACTGGTCAATAAGGAACTAAGACGTTCACGGGTTTTTATTGCAGGTATCGGTCAATGTGTTAAAAAAGAAGAAAAAACTGCATTATAGTAGGTACTCCGCAGGGTTTTCTTCTTTTATAACCCACTAGCTGTACCCGCGACTTCGTCCGCGTGGATTGAGGAGTTTTAGTTCCCGCGGGAAATCTTTAATTTTCCGGGATAAAAAGTACCCTATTATTTAATCCGGACTTCTAACTTTACGTCTGCAAAATTTCAAAGCAATCGGTTCAGTAGTTACGGCGTGAAAGCGGAACAAACATACAAACAAACTCACTTTCCCATTTATAATATTAAGTAAGGATAAGGATTGAACGATTCCTGCAATAAAAACCCGTGAACGTCTTAGTTTCGTTCTAAATGTTATAATCAATAGCCTAATAGTAAGAATATTTATTTTGTCAACGCAGTTTAAAGTTTGGCGAACCTTGAATATCAAAGTAACCAAACTATATTAAGACCTCGCGCAACAACTTTAATTTCTTTTAAATCTAGTTTTTTTAAATTTACATAACATCATCATTACATTATTGACCGAGCGAAGCGAAGGTCTCTGAGTCTACTTAGAGTGATTTTGCACTTGTCCGTCCGTCCGTCTGTCAGTGCCTTATCACTTCTGAATTACTGGACGTAATTACTTCAAATTTAAATATATTATGTAAACCGATGGCATCCAGCCGAATATGGCTTAAAAAGTTATAATTAAATCTTTATTTCAGGGGGCTCTCGTAGAAGCGAATGCGAAGTAAAATATTTTTTATAGTGTTACTTATGGTTGCCGTATATCATTTTAAAGATAGTTAGGAATAGAGTCCAAAAATATTATTTTTTAATTTTTCCCTTAAAATTGACGAAATGGAGGGCTTTGAAAGAGGGGATTTTCTAACGTCCAAAGTTTACCTCAGAACTCTCAATTTTCTGAAAGGCTGAGCCTGAAACTTTACTGATCAATTATTTGAATTATATCCTGTAATTGACCAACAAATACTAAAATTAAATATTAGAATTAGATATTAGGAAACGAAATTATTTAATTTTTAATGAGCATCAGTATTTTTAACAGAACTTCACAATGATGCCAATAGATGGCGCTCTGTAAAAGTTTATTAGTTTGTGCTTACAAATAGTAAACTATCTTATGGATTCCGCGAGGTCTCAGTTCGGGGCGAACCACTAGTTTAGTCACCATCAAATCACATCCATACTAATATTATAAATGTGAAAGTCAGTTTGTTTGTTGGTTTGTTGGTTTGTCCTTCAATCACGCTTCAACGGCGCAACGGATCGACGTGATTTTTTGCATATTATATTATATATTTGAGGATCGGGAGAGTGAAATAGGCCACTTTTTATCCCGGAAAAACAAACAGTTCCTGTGGGATAGTATGCTCTTTTTCTCGCATTTTTCTTCAATGGCGGCAACGACGCAACGGATCGACGTGATTTTTTGCATGGGTATATTTGAGGATCTGGAGAGTGACATAGACCACTTTTTATCTCGGAAAAACCAACCATTCCTGTGGGATAGTATGCTCTTTTTCTCGCATTTGTTTTTTAATTAGGCGGCAATGGAGTTACAGAGTAACTTTTTATCCCTAACCAACAGTTCCTGGGGGATATTTGTATGCTACTTTAAACACATTTGTCCTTCAATTATACGGTAACTAAGTCAAATGTCGACGTATTTATTGTTTCGGACCTGGAAAGTGACATAGGCTATCTATTGGTTTCGGGAATAATAACGGTTCCTGTGGGATATCATGCTGATTTTCTTTGCTTTTATCATTCATTCATACGGCAACGGAGTAATACATCAACGTGACTTTTGTTTTGGACCTGTAGAGTGACGGGCTCCTTTTTGTCCCAGAAAAACTAACCGTTCCTGTGGGATCTCATGCTGATGTTTACTTATTTTTCCTTCAATCATACGGCAATGAAATAACAATTCGACCTGATTTTTTTTAGGACCAGGAAAGTAACATGTGCTACCTTTATCCTATAATATTATAAATTCGAAAGTGTGTTTGTTTGTTGGTTTATTGGTTTCTGCACTAAAATATCAAGATCTGAGTTCTTGGAAGTTGTTTGCAGTCACTGGGACTGCCGATAGAAGTGAAATAGAATATCCATACTAATATTATAAATGCGAAAGTCAGTGTGTTTGTAGGTTTGTTGGTTTGTTGGTTGGGACCTGGAAAGTGACATAGGCTATCTTTTTGTTCCGGGAATAATACCTAAAACTAAGTCATTAAAGTTTAATTACGAATATACTATATTTATAATTAAGACCTTTTGTCTTCGTAACAACACGAGGTGTCAGTCACGGTTACACATGACTTTTTTAAATATAAATCTTAAAACAAAGGCATTAAAGTTTAATTATGATTGTACTAAATTATTTATACTTAAGACCTTTTGTCTTAAGAAGAATGTTGTCGCGTGACCGACACCGTTCCACATTTTTACCCCCTACCAAAAAGTGCTCAACGCGCCTAAAGAAGTTTTCACTTCAAAAATTGACAATTTTTTCACATAAAACTCAGTTATTGTTCCCTTGAGCCACGCAAGCGAAGCCGCGGCTAATAGCTAGTATTATATATTTTAAGAAAAAATTAGTTAAGTATATTTATCGGCTTTAAAATCATAGGTATATTAATCGATGCCTAACAACCTGGGTGGATGATTAGTATCTGTACGGGTATATTAAACTAGCTGATGCCCGCGACTTCGTCCGCTTGGATTGACGTTTTCTGGTTCCCGCAGGAACTCTTTAATTTTCCGCCAAAAAAAGTAGCCTGTGTTAGTCTAGACTATAATTGATCTCTGTCGCAAATTTCATCCGGATCCGTTTAGCCGTTATGGCGTGATTGAGTAACTGACATCCATCCATCCATCAGTCCAAACTTTCGCATTTATAATAGGTATTAGTATGGATAGAATTGAATTTAAACATCTTTGACCTCCGATTGTTTGATTTTTAATCCCATTTTTGGCTTTGTTATTTATTGAATTATGCGCGTGAAATTATTCATCAAATTTTAATGAATATTAAGCAATTATTTTGTATCCCGTGTGAACATTTTAATATTCCGGGCATAACAGTAGATTATGCCCTTCTTCGGGATAGATATTTAAAGTGATTTCTGAAACAAATCGTTATTGCTCAAATCGGTTAAAAAGTAGGCCGTGAAAAAGGAACGGACAGATATGCACTAGATGATGCCCGCGACTTCGTCCGCGTCGATTCAGGTTTTTTGATCCCTGCAGGAACTCATTAATGTCCCGGGATAAAAAGTATCCTATTTACTTCCACCTAGTTACCTCTGTAGGTATCAAGGAGTAACTTCTGTACTAATTTTCATCAAAAAAAGATGCGCCATGATAGAGTAGCAGACAGACAGACATTCACATTTATAATATATATATATATATATATATTAATGGATGTGATGCCAAAAAAGCCTATATCCGTCATTAATCAGAACGAAATGGAAACAAGTTTCCAAGTTCATAATTTTTACTAACGTAAATCCGTTAACGGAATGCTCGTTTGTTCACTTATGATCTTTAGAGTGATCACTCACATCTACAGCGATTATGAGTGTACGAGTTGTAATAAATTAATATCATAAATTGATTTGTGTATAAAAGACAGCTGTTATAAAACAATAATTTAAAATCATTAGTTCTATGGGTGGTTTAGAAATATATAATATTAAAATCAAAATTTCAAAAGTGAGTTAAATAATTAATTTAAAAGACTTTCCTGTTACAAGCAGTAAGCGTGTAAGTGCATATAATTTTTAATTTTTATAATCTAAGGAAAAGGATGATCCCAATTTTCCGCATTTTTTTGTTGTAAAGATATACTAAGTCATATTTCTTCTTTCTTGAAGTAAAATATTTCATTTAATGCTTTTTCTACAAAATATGTATAAGTTATAAGATTTTAGAAAATTTTCATTTCCATATTCGAACCTGTTATTACAAAATATCAAATTAAATCTACGAAATACATTAAAATCTAAATTAAAACTTAATTAAAAAAATAAACATTGGATATTATTATACGTATACAATAAATTAATGAATTTAAATGAATAAATTCTTTGTTAAATAAGGCCAGCCTTCAATTTAAATTCGCATTCTGAATCTAGAAACTGAGGACGTTTTAAACTCAGATCACTGAGTAGTTTGACGATCTCCGTGGCGCAGTGTTGAGCGGAGGTCCCGGGTTCGATCCCCGGCAATTTGGGAATTTATAATTTCTGAATCTTAGATTTAAAAGTTTTCTGACAAACTGCCAGAATAAAATAAGGTTTTCTGAAATAAAACAACCTTTTCTACAAATTTATGTATGTAATGTTTATTCTATGCACAAATAAACTTGAAAAAACAACAAAACATAAATGGTGAGCTCCAGATAAACGTTTCTTCACTTAGTTAAATTATAATTGAGATGTCTCGGAGATTTAACCTGTCTGTCATACGTTTGTAGTTTCGCACCCTTAAAAATAAAAAAGGTCTTAAGTAGGTATATACGACTGAAGGTTAACTGGGGTAAGTGGTTCCTGGGAACAACTAGCCCCATCAGGAAGGAACTTTTAGCCCCAAATTACGTTTATATACGAAGACCAACATACTAATATACCTAATCAATTATAAAAATACCTATGCAATAATATACCTTATCAATGTCATTACAATTTCGAAAAGTTACGTATGAATCGGTCCATAATAAACAGAGATAAACCAAATAGTTTAAACACGAAAAAATTTACTTGCGTGTCGTTTTGTCAGCAGTGACAGCTATATATGCACACAGCTTCTCAACCGTCGTCCCCGTAGAAACTAAAATGACCGCTTTTTACCCGACTGCGGAACGCACAGGGTTATGTGTTCATCAGTCTATATATGTTTGTATGTTCCTTGCAGGACGCCTACAGCCTAAACGCGTGGACCGATTTTGATGATTATTGCACCAGTTTGTGCCGAATATATCATTAGAGTGTCACTGTGGAAGCCAAATTTGACAAAAAACAAAATGGCGCCCTCTAGAAGCCATAATGTAACAAATTAAAAAATAAAAGTCGATGGACTATGGGCAAGTGGGGTATCGATGAAAAGGTCTTGCAAAATCATAGTTAGGTTTCCTTGATCATTTTCTCATTTTAATTCGTGAGTCGATTTATTGCAATTTTGAAGGAATTCTGTTTTTATATAACTTTTTTCGAGTCAAATCAATTGTTAAGGAACACATAAAAGCCCTATTCAAAGTTTTATTCAAATGGACTTAGCCATGCCTTTCTGTAAGCTTATGAAATACGAGCGCTACCATTACGGTGACGAGTAATAAAAGCAAGCCCCACAGCTGTTTGTGGCCGTCTGAGAGTTTCGAGGGTCGTATTGCTTTCAGTTTAGCAGCCAAAATGTTGGTATTTTTTGACAGGTTAAATGTTAGAGATTTCAGAGAAATTAAATTGCTTATTTTTTGCTCCAAAAACAAAACTCACGAAATAACGTACTATCACGAAATAGGGGTCCGTTACCTTAGTCGAGTGTAATCTAGCCGAGATATAGAGATAAATATTATAAATGCGAAAGTTTGGATGGATGGATGTATGGATGTATGGATGTATGGATGTATGGATGTTTGACTCAATCACGCGCCAACGGCTGAACGGATCTGGCTGAAATTTGGCACAGAGATAGAATATAGTCTGGAATAGCACATAGGCTACTTTTTATCCAGAAAAATTAAGGAGTTCCCGCGGGAACCAAAAAATCTCAATCCACGCGGTTGTAGTCGCGGGTATAAGCTAGTAGAGATATAATAGAACGGTCCAGTTCTAATACTTACATCAGAATGATCTTCACGCACATAATTATGTGATTTTTTTTAGATCACGCCTTTACTTACACCAATTACTACGCAAAGTAATTGCGTAAAAGTAAAGTAATTACTTATAATTAAGGTATTCGGTTGTTTAAAATCGCCGTTACGGTAAAGTGACGTCACACGACTGTAACGAACTTACTTGCAACGCAACTTTAAAGTTGCATAACTTTTTCATTTGTTGAGATATTTCAATGGTTCTTTAATTATTTTTTATATTTCACCTTAATTTTTATAATAATTATTTAAAAATATTATATTAATTATTTAAAAAGATAAGAAAACTTCTCGAAACATAAGTAATTATTTATTGAAAAGTATAAACCTATTATGCAAAGAATATTATGGTACCCAACTAAGTAGCAACCACTACAGCCTAATAACGCCTCACTGCTGGGCACAGGCCTCCACTCTCATAGGAGAGAGGGAATTAGAGCTTAGACCCACCACGCTGCTCCAATGCGGGTTGGCGGGCTAAGTATATTATACTATATTTACACTTGATGGCAGTGCTTTTTACGCCACTAGCACTTGAGTGCAATCTCACTTGGATGTAGTCCATGATGGTAACGGGATAACTTTTTTTTTTAAATTTATTTTGTGAGTAGCAAAAAGTTATAAAATGTGTAGAAAAACAGAAACATAGTTACTTAGGGAGCACTTATCTAAGAGATCTCTACCAATGAGCCTTGGCAGTTACTAGTAACTTGTTAGGGTTATGGCAGCGGCAGTTAAACCCATACCCCCAATTTGGTTTCTATACGACATTGTACCGGAAATCTTAATGGCTTGGTGGCAACTAGCCAAGCCTTCCACAAAAGTTAGACCAGAAAAAATTCAAAAATAATAGATAAATTCCTGAATTGTCCCTACTGGGGTTTGAACCCGGGACGCCCCACTAATCACCACTGCACCAGGGAGATCGTCAAACGTTGGTAATGAACTAAGCCCCTAATAATACTTATTTAACACTTTCGCTGCGTTACGGCAAGTATTTTGCCGTATTTGACGGTCAGCCAGTGCGGCAGCTAGTTTTCCTTGTTTTGCGCACGGTGCGGGGGTGATTTATCTATGTTCCCGTACGTGTAGGAAAGAGACAGTGATTTTTTCTATATGGTTGCTTTTAATATAATGATATTGTATACTAATAATGTACGGCAAAATAGTTGCCGTAACGCACAGCAAGGTAATTATTTTTATTCAGTGCGGTACGGCGACTATCTTGCCGTACCCCCCCAACCCCGCGCCTCACTGCATGCGTCCGCGCGGCCTCGCAGTTTGCATTAGTGTTGGCCGTAAGTGCTCGATATTTTTTATGCAAAAAACTACGCGACGAGACTTTCACGTAAAAAACATGATATGAGTAAGGGAATTACCTACTTTTTAAAATTTATTTTATTTCGTTAAAGTTCCTAATATGATCTCATCATAGATTAAAAATAAAAAGTAATTACTAGTGGTTCGCCCCGAACTGAGACCTCGCGGTTTCACAGAGCGCCATATATTGACATCAGTGTGAAGTTCTGTTAAAAATATCATCATCATTAAAAATTAAATAATTTCGTTTCCTTATAATATTTATCTAATTTTAGTATTTGTTGTTCAAGTACAGGATATAATTCAAATAATTGATCAAGTTTCAGGCTTGAGAGTTCAGAAAATTGAGAGTTCTGAGGTCAACTTTGGACGTTAGAAAATCGCTACTTTGAAAGCCTCCCATTTCGTCAATTTTAGGGGAAAAATTCAAAAAAAAATATTTTTGGACTCTATTCTTAATTATCTTTAAAATGATATACTGCAACCCTATGTAACGCTATAAAAAATATTTTACTTCGCATTCGCTTCTATGAGAGCCCCCCTGAAATAAAGATTTTTAAAACTTTTTAAGCCATATTCGGCGGGAGGCCATCGATTTACATATTATATTTAAATTTGAAGTAATTACGTTCAGCAATTCAGAAGTTATAAGGCTCTGACAGACGGACGGACAAGTGCCAATTCACCCACGCTTCGCTCGGTCAATAATAATTTGGTACCCTAATATGAATCAAAATTTAAAAAACCTATTTGTATTTATTATTATTTATTTATTAATCAGTGTATTTGTACTAAACTTACATGAGTGACTGCTTTTTATTTTAATTTTTTTTATATTTAAATATATTTTTTTAAATTGGCGATAGGTACTTGTAAGAGTAATTATTATGTTGACTAATTATGAAGAATTATGTTGATTTATACACTTAAATTTGTTGTGTCTTTAATAAAGAATATCTTTAAAATATCGATTGTCATTTCAGAAGTAAACCCATCCCTAGCAATTTTTTAACTTCTATGCTATACGGCATATATATTGCCGTAAATGACTGATTTTGAAAAATCTCTGTATCTTTCGAAATATCATAGAGAACCCGGGGCTACCGCAGCTAGGTATACACGAGGATGTAGCCTATCGATTTGTTCAAAAAACCCATTGATATGGTGAGTTTCCACGTCTCCATGGACTTTGAAAGTCAGGTTCCGGTACGGCAAAATAGAGGTCGTAACGCATATCAGGAAATATAGATACGGGCAGTATTTGTCTCGTACCGCACGAGCCGTAGGTTTAGGATCCAATGCTGCCGCAGCGAATGTGTTAAAAATTAAAATACCTACTTATCAGAAATTAAAATTATAATAATTAAAATTTGAGTGATAACATAATAATAATAATAACATTAACAATTATTTAAGAGAGCTGCATGGTTTGTGAGTTGTTGTAACCTTCGCAAAACTTCAAGCACCTACTCACAACCATGCTCCATTGGTCTGCAAATAATTTATATCACAGGCGGGGGAGACTCGGCCAACAACGTATTCAGTGCGGTCAGTGTGCGCGGTATTGGGGATCTAGCGCGTGACACAGTGCGGCAAGGCCGGGCAGCAAAGAATCGGAATATGTCTAGATAACATGGTTAATCTAGAAAATAGTACTGATAACACTATGGAACTTTGATTTTTTATTTCACAATAACATAAGTATTAAGTAATAGTAAGTATTTAGAACAAACACAAAATAATAGTCTCGGTTTTCTAGCTAGTTACTAGCCGACACTATTAATTTGTGTGCTATGGAATAGCTAAGCTCCGAGTTCGCACGGTTTGACTTCGCTTCTCGTTCTTTCTTCTTCGTATCCTGGGATTATTTTCCGCAATTGGACGCAGGCGTCCGTTGTACGTGAAACCACTGGTGCGACTCCCCGACGGATCATTCCAGCCAGCCGGCTCACTCCAGAACCCAAGCAGGCCACCCAGGTCGGCGAGGACTTCCGGTAGTGTTGCTGGGGAGCCAATGTAGGATTCTCGTTGGGTGGAAACACCGCTGCACTCGAGCAGCACGTGTTTCGGTGTCTCGTCGCTCTCCATGCAGGCACTGCATAGAGGGCTATTGGTGGTACCTAGAAGGCTAGAATAGACAGGTGTTTGTTTAGAGGACAGTGTCCTGTTTTCACTGTCTGTTCAACTGATTAAGTTGCATCCCGGGGAAGGATAAAGGCTACTACTTTTCCAGGAAAATGAAAGAATTGCCATTGAATAAAAAATATTAATCCAAGCAAACAAGTCTTTTGCGTCATCTTACTAATATCATAAATTCGAAAGTTTGGATGGATGGATGTACGACTGAACAGATCTAGATGTAATTTGGCACAGAGGCAGATAAGTCTGGAATAACACATATGCTACTTTTTATTCCGGAAAATTAAAGAGTTAGGTTCAGTTCCGCGGGAACAAAAAGCCGCAATCCGCGCTAGCAAAGATGAGCAAAGAAAATTATCAATGTGTGAAATCGATTAAAATTTCTTCATAAAGAAAGTCGATTGTTATCAAAAAAAAGAATCAGTTAGAACATCATTGACCTGCCAAAAGTAAATTAAATCGTTAGAAAAAAAATATAGGTAGGTACGACAGTATGATAAATGTTTGTTTGTGACACCACTTTATAAATAAAATTGCCTGTCTTTCTTAATCTATTGGTTTTTTTTCGTAGAAGTTGTGCTTGCCACAAATTCACTATCGAGAGCCTGTGCATCACAACAGCTATGAAGCCGAATACGAGGACTAACCAAAAAACCGGAAATGTCATTGCAAGTAAGTAACGTTGTTTTAAAAGCATTATAATTTTCATTTTTTCTTTCGCCGACGGCCTACCTTTACAAGGTTATTTTAAAAATACAATTAACCTATTTAAGGTTACTAGACCTCATCATTGCTTTCCATATGCGGTCTAGATTGGTAGTGACATCGATTTTCTAAACCAAACCAAAACTTACCAAATGTTTCGTAAATCGATGGGTGGTAATATACTCCTATATAATACGAATTACGATACTTATTCACATCCAACTTTTTTGTCAGACCGTACGTAAAACCATTAAAAAAAATACAATGGGATTTATGGGAGTTAGGAATACCCGGGGAGCCAAACTGGCATATAAATGCTGTGGGATGTGTAACGAGCACAAATGGGTTGAGTTATGAAATAAAAATCAGTTTGATGAGATGAAAATATGGGTTGGGTACGTTTCAATTCCTATATTACAATTAATAATTAATTGTCAATTGTCATATATCAAACAAAAAAAAACATTTTTAATAACAAGCCTTTATCGTCCGCCATATTGAATTTAGTGTGACGTTATTTTTATTTCGTATTCTTCTCAGCAAACCTTTTTAATTGATACCTTTTTAATATCTTGGGGGTGCATAAATATAATAAATAACTTGTTCACCATCTTTGGGAGTCCGTCATATTGGATTTAGAATGCCGTCACTTAGCTAACCATGTGACTGAACTAGGCTGTAGGTATAGGTATATTATAAAAGCGAAAGTTTGGATGGATGAATGAGTGGATGTTTGTTACTCAATCACGCCAGAACGGCTGAATGGATCTGGATTAAATTCGGCACAGAGATAGATTATAGTCTGGAATAACATAGGCAACTTTTTATCTCTGAAAATTAAAGAATTCCCGCGGAAACCAAAAAAATCCTCAATCCACGCGGACGAAGTCGCGGGCATCAGCTAGTCCAAACTAAAGGCGGTCGCTATACACGAAAATACCACAACAATACTACATCAAAGTACCTAACAAGTATAAATTACAAATTTAAAAAAACCCCCGACTAGAAAAAAGCTGATGACCTTCAGACGGATGAACAGATTTTCATGAAACATGGCTAAGAACACTCGGGATAAAATTATCTATGACACAAAAAATACTAAACGAAAATCGGTTCATCCGTTTGGGAGCTACGATACCACAGACAGATACACAGATACACAGATACACAGACAGACACGTTAAACTTATAACACCCCTCTCTTTTTGCGTCGGGGGTTAAAAATAATACAAATTGCGACGCAAATACCTACGACATTGCATTTGCAATCGCATGACTGCACATATTATTGTAGAAACTGATAGAGAATAACTTTATTATTAATAATAATCAATAATTGTTATTATAATAACCTTTTTTTCAATAAAGTTAATAAAAAGGTCTGAAAGGCGCCTGATAAATAAATATAATCAGTAATAATGTTTTACGAGCTCATCTTAAGTTCATTGTATGTTTATTTTAAGTGATCAGCACGCAATTAAAAGTTGAAATCATACTTACTCGGCATTAAAAGTAATGTACCTACTTAAGTCTAAGTTAAATGAATCCAGTCATAATAATTAAGGAAAAATAATCTAAATTCGCTAAAATCCGCCAAAACAGACGAATTCGGAGTAGCTAATTCGGACTAAGTATAATCTATTCTAATGCTTATCTATTTGTTCTGAATTAGCTACTAATTTGGAAAACTAAGAATTTAAAAAAAAACCGACGATGACCTCCGTGGCGTAGTCTTGAGCGTTCTTGTCTTAATGTGCCAAGGTCCCGGGTTCGATTCCCGGCGGGTCTATTTGGGAATTTATAATTTCTGAATTTTCCCTTGTCTGGCTTCGGCCGTGGCTTGTTACCACCCTACCGGCAAAGACGTGTTTTAGCGTTCCGGTACGATGCCGTGTAAAAACCGAATAGGGGCATGGGTTTAATATTATATAACCGCCATACTTGATCGCAGTCAAGGGCTAACTTGTAGTGGAATTTAAAAAAAAACCCCCGACCCATTCAAAGGAACTGTTAAAATATCAAACGTATGACAGAGATGCCGATCGACTGGGAAAAGAGCTGATAGGTAGGTACATGAACATAATATTCTAAGAATCAACCCAGACAAACCCGCCTTCAAATAATTTATTCCCAAGCTGCGTTATCTATATGTTCTGGTATTTTATATTAATATACCTAAACGGAATCTATCGCCTGTATATATTTATATACTAGAGATGGAACGGATATCCAGTAACTATCCGGTATCCGGCCTATCCGGCGTAAATTTATCATCCGGCCGGATACCGGATGTTCAAAATCTACGACAATTTCATAAAATCAACTTTAAAATATAAGTTTTTGTGAGGAAATACATTAATAAGAAAACGGGTTATAATTAAGATGTCTTTTTTTTACTGAGAAGTTACAAAATCTCATAAGGTAGTTCGTTCTCTTCCAAAAAAAATAAGATTTTTCTTATTTTGTCTTAAATTACACTCAAATCACGCCCAAATACTCAGCAAGTAAACAACAAACTTTCGCTATGCAATTAATCCCTCATGCCTCCTGCCACGATCACTCATGATGACACCCGCAACCGACCGAATTGATCCGATCGCTTTCGCTATACCTGTGCGGCACTAAACTTGTCACGACCTGTTACGAGACCACGGGCTGGATATCCGGCCGCCAGATATTCTGCCATCTGGCTTTGTAGCTAGCCGGATATCCGGTATCCGGTATCCAGCCAAACAAGTATCCGTTTCATCTCTAATTTATACTTATCAGCTAGTATTGTCACCTACAAATGAATGGCATACTTATTTGATATCATTATCTTAGTTGTCACAATCAAAAAACGATGAAGGGTGATAGGGTCAGAAAATAACACGGCTAAGATGTAGGTCATAATTTTGCATATCACTGTTCTTCAGAATATTTGCCATATGTCAATGTAAAATTGTAAAAACCGTTAGATTATTAGATAACCGTTAGATAATCTAACTCGCGAGATTGTAAACTGTCGTAGGATTACAATATATAACGCATTATTTTTCGGTAAATTGTAATCTGTTAGGTATATTAACCCGATAAAACCTGTGCCCGGCCGATTTTCAAACCCTAACCTAAGCTACAAGAAAGAGACAAGAAAACGTAAATACAATGACAATCAGGAACATTGAACGGTTACCCAATTTTTCGACAGTTTACAATATATCAAGATAAAAAGCGTTAGTTTAAATTATAACGGTTTTTACAATCTTACGGTGACACAATATATAAAAACTGTGATAATTTTTAACCCAGACTAACACTAAAAATAAACGTGTAGTTTGACCCGTCGCGGCGGCAATCTCAAATCTTCTTTAAACAATAACATGATAACTGTTTAAAAATCCGACTACATTACAAAAATGTGTCGCTTGGTATGTTTTAATATTATACGTATATATATATATTTTATATATTACTAGGTATATTTATATTCCTGAATTCAGAATTTTCCCCATTTTAAGTATTAACGTGAGGTTAGAGGTCTCTAACCTCACGTTTTACATGGAATAAATAAATTGAGTCTCCACAGTGATCTTACACTACTGTATTTAGGTAATTATTATTATTGTAATATCTAGTTTTTACCCGACCGCGGAACGCACAGGACCGACCGACCGATTTTGATGATTCTTGCACCAGTTTGTGCCGAATATATCATTAGAGTGTCACTGTGGAAGCCAAATTTGAGAAAAAACAAAATGGCGCCCTCTAGAAACCATAATGTAACAAATTAAAAAATAAAAGTCGATGGACTATGGCAAGTGGGGTATCGATGAAAAGGTCTTGCAAAATCATAGTTAGGTTTCCTTGATCATTTTCTCATTTTAACGATCATTTAGGATTTACGAGGTTTCAAAGGTTGCATTCCTTTGTGTCACATTACAGATAAAACGGCAGAACCGATTTTGATAGTAAATGCACTAATGGATTTGTGTTGGTCTTCCGAGTGTCACAACGGAGGCCGAATTTGAGAAAAACAAAATGCCGCCCTCTAGAAGCCATAATGTAACAAATTAAAAAATAAATGTCGATGGACTATGGCAAGTGGGGTATCGATGAAAAGGTCTTGCAAAATCATAGTTAGGTTTCCTTGATCATTTTCTAATTAGAAAAGAGCAACTGCTGAGTTTCTTGCCGGTTCTTCTCAGTTAAAACTATTTTCCGGACCGATGGTAGAGTCAAAACATGACGTAACATAAGAGACACGTGTATGCTCACATGCTATAAATAAATTGAATAGTGAGTTTTCAGTACTTTTGATGTTTTGAGTACTTTTGATGTTTTGAGTATCGAGATCCAAAAGATGCCCCCCCCCCCCCTGTCTATTTGATTGCATAAGGTGCAGCAATTTAAAAATAAAATCTTTTTTTTCAGCGAAGTTAATACTGATCGCAGTTGGATTTATATTGCTGGTTTTGCCAATAATATCACTGTTGGTGGATACGCAACTTATTTTTATAAAACACGTAAGTTATCAACTTCATTGTTTGCATTAAATTATGCTTTATCCGTACTTATATTAAATGCGAAAGTGTGTCTGTCTGTCTGTCTGTCTGCCCGTCTGTCTGTCTGCTACGCTTTCACGGTCCATCTGTTCAAGCGATTATGGCTACAGGGATAGCTTGAATCCTAGGGAAGGACATAGGCTACTTTATATCCCGGAAAATTAACTAGGTACCTAATGTATAAAAAAAAATTATACTGATGTATGCCTCTACGTGTTGGGCTTATGAACTCCCACAATCTTTTATCCGGGCGTTTGTCCCGGTCAGAGATCGATTTAAATCTCTAGTCCCGAGAGAGTATGTGTAGCCAAAGATAAGAGTGTAAAATAGCGGATTAAAAGTAGGTTAGTTATCTCCAAAATAATGTACTATAAAATTGTTTGGCCTTGACCAAGCAAATATACTGAGTTTTGTATGGCGCCAGTGTTGTCAGAATCAAAAAAACATAAATAGGTAAACTATTCTCAGCATCTTCTAAATGATCGGAGCTCAGCTTTTACTTGATCAATAGACTGTAACAATTTACCTATACGGTTATTTTGACTTTTGCAATCACATATCTAAGACGCTTCGTGCTAACGGGACAAGTAGGTACCTATCTCATAATAAAACGCGAAAATAACTGTGCTTTTCTTAACTGTCTGTTCTCAATGTTGATGATTTAACTATTCGGTCTTAGAAAGTATTCGGCATTGGGTACGATGGTTCCAAGTCACGATAGTTTATAATTTAATATAAAAAATTCTTTTAAAACAACCGACTTCAAACTCCAGCGCCAAATTGTTGATATTTTAAAAACCGCTCGACCGATTTCGATAAAATTTATATGGGACCACATGGGAAGTATGCCCTTTCAAATAAATAAAGAATCATCCAAATCCGTCCACCCAGTCAAAAGTTCTGAGGTAAAAAACATTAAAAAAAAAAAAAAAAAAACAGTCGAATTGAGAACCTCCTCTTTTTTTTGAAGTCGGTTGAAAATACGAATTGCTTTGTCGTAACGCGAGCTTTTTCGCCAATGTTTTTTTTAAAATTCCACTACGAGTTAGCCCTTGACCTAGCGATCTCACCTGATGGTAAGTGACGATGCAGTCTAAGATCGTAGCGGGCTAACCTGTTAGGTGTATGGCAGTTATAAACCCAATCTGGTAACTAGACACTTTCAAACCAGAGCAGACAAATTCAGATATTTTAAATTACCAAATTGACCCTGTTACCTGGGATCACCCTCTAAATAAGATCAAAAAGCTCACCACTTTGCCAGGGAGTTCGTTAAACAACGATTGACACATTTTTGTCTGGTAGGAGGTTTCGGCCGTGGCTATGTTACCACCCTACCGGCAAAGACGTGCCGCCAAGCGATTAATCGTTCTGGTACGATGCCGTGTAGAAACCGATTAGGTGTTTAACTGCCAAGTGCCATGCCCCTAACAGGTTAGCCCGCTACCATCTTAGACTGCATCACCACTTACCATCTGGTGAGATTGCAGTCAAGGGCTAATTTGTAGTGGATAAAAAAATATGATGGTCTCAGTGGACCACATGATTTAGCACTTTAATGAAAACCTTTACAAAACCTGTATACTCATTTAAAAAAAGAGATGCAAGAATATACAAATTTGTTAACAGATGACAAGGATAGCGAAGAGTTCTGATGTACACTCCATACTACAACAAGAGATACCGGGAGCGTTTGTCCACGTCTACGTCTTCAACGTCACCAATGGAGAAGCCTTTACCTCGGGAGAGGATGATAAACTGAAGCTGCAAGAAGTCGGCCCTTTTGTATACCAGTAAGAGTGAAATTTTGGAAAAGTGTACTATTTTGAATAAAAGGCTTTGACTGGACATGATTTGACTAATGTTCTCAATGGTGTGTGTAGTCTGCCAATCCCCACTTGGCCAGCGTGGTAAACTATGGCCAAAACACTTCCATTCTGTGGGGAAACTCGTGTTCAGTTGTGGACGGGCAATGGGTTGACATTGTGATAATGATTTCTTGATAGAAGTCTTTGCGGAAGTCCATGATCACACAGGAATTACCTAAAATTTTCGGAGTTCCCGCGGGAATCTAAAAAACCTTAATCAACGTGGACGAATTCGCGGGTATCTTCTAGTTCGCTATTATCCACTAAAACAGACAAATCTGTGCGGTACAACCTCGGTACGACGTGCAGCATAATATCTCAATCTCTTTTTATTTCAGGGAGTTCCGAAGAAATGAACAGTTCGAGTTGGACGAAAAGGCTGGTGTGATGCGGTACACGCCGCGTTTGTGGACGAAATTCGTCCCAGAAGGTTCCATCGGGGACCCTCACAAGTTTAATGTCACAGTGCTTAATACAGCTTTGTTGGTACGTCTTATTATTTTATTTTATCTACTATAGTAAGTTTATAATCCATCCGTTGTAATGAGGGATTGTGTAGCTGGATGGATAACTGAATATTGAGACTCAAATGTAGCCTCATCGCGCACGTGAAGCTGTCAGTCCCGCGTATCATCACTAAAGATACCTATGTGAAATCCTTTTTCCAGGCAACGGCATCAATGCTCTCCGAACAATCGTTCATCACAAAGACAACCTTCAACCTCCTGGTTACCATCGTGAAGGCCTCTGTCCTGATGAATATGGATGTCCACAGCCTGCTGTGGGGTTATGAGGAGCCGCTCATCACCGTCGGCAATTCGATGCTCCCTGGCTGGATCACTTTCAGCAAAATGGGCATTTTGGATCGGGTATGTATTTTTTCCCGGGACATGGTCTCTAACTATGGACCTGGTAAGAAGGCTCGGGGTCAATTAAGGCTCGGAGACAATTCCCAAATTATCCCTACCGGAAAACGAGCCATAAGAGCCTGCCGTTTATAAGACAGAAGCACTTACCACTGCATCAGGGAGGTTTTCAGTTGCTAAGATCTTGTACGAGGCACTACAGCTTCTTCGGCTTAACGTTATTCTACTAGGAATGTGCTTTAACGCATGTTCTAATCTACAGCCTGTACCAGGCTACGTACAGAGGGATTTAAGCCAGGGTTGGCAATTAGATATAGGAAGGTACCAAGTACCTATTCAATAGCTGTTTATGATGAAAAATTTTTCCACTAGATCTCGCTAATTTCTCGCTTATTACAGCTGTACGACCAGGCAGCTATACCTCGATTAGAGCTTGGAATCACAGGCATGGACAAGTTCAGAATAATTACTGTGAACGGCGCTCAAGGACTGGACGCGTGGGAGTACGACAATCCCAGTAAAAGGTATACTACTTGTTTTGGCTGTCTATAGTGTAATAATCTATAATATTTTTAACCGACTTCCAAAAAAGGCGGTTTAGCGTTATAGTTATGGGATTGCAAACACTAATTTAATGCACAATAATATAATTTATTAATGATAACTAATCAGAAGGATGTCACAAGTCACATCAATACGTAATTACTAATTAGCATTTAAATAATTAAGTTCGCAAACACAGGGTAGGTACTTAGCCGTGGCGGTGGGGCATACGCTAACACGGGTCTCGCGTCGATCGCTAAGGAACACCGACTTTATATATTTAAGATTAGAATAATGGAAGAAATAATAATAGAAGATAGATAATATAGGAATTAAGTTAGAAAATAGGTAAGTATACAATTTAAATCCCTATATAAGCTAATGAAATCTTAATATATATAAATCTCGTGTCACAATGTTTGTCCTCAATGGACTCCTAAACCACTTAACCGATTATAATAAAATTCGCACACCATGTGCAGTTCGATCCAACTTGAGAGATAGGATAGTTTAAATCTTAAAAAAACATCAATTCACGCGGACGAAGTCGCGGGCATCATCTAGTATATTATATTATCTTAAGTTAATTATGTGTGTATGTTTTTATTCGATGTAGGTATATATTATAATACGTTTATTTTAAATCGTTTCACTACATCACCCCCCGTAAATTCGTACCTTATGCATCGATATTGGTAAGTCAATGACTTTAAGTAATTGTTACTTTATAAGTAAGTACATCGTTTTTATTAAATTACACTTTAAAAAGCCATTTCAATGTACCTATACAGTTTTATAAGCTACTAACAGGTATGACTTGTAGGTTCTCAATTCGGCGCGTACTTATGTTTTTTTTTCTATTTCTTTTATATTATGTTGTAGTAACGCAAAAACTGTGCATTGAATATTTTTCGAAAAAGAATACTTGATTACCGATCTAAATAACGATAGTCTTTTTAGGGTTCCGTACCCAAAGGGTAAAAACGGGACCCTATTACTAAGACTCCGCTGTCTGTCTGTCTGTCTGTCTGTCTGTCTGTCTGTCTGTCTGTCTGTCTGTCTCCAGGCTGTATCTCATAGACCGTGATAGCTAGAAAGCTGAAATTTTCACAAATGATGTATTTCCGTTGCCGCTATAACAACAAATACTAAAAATTAAAAAAATATATATATTAAGGGGGGTCCCCATACAATAAACGTGTTTTTTTCGTATTTTTTTGCTCAATATTAAAAACGGTAACAGGTAGACCGTTCAAATTTTCACAGAATATTAACTTGTATATTACCTTTCAAAATAAATAATTAAATATCAATAAAGTAAATATTAAAGGGGGGCTCCCATACAACAAACGTAATTTTTTTATATTAACAGTAAACCTCTACAAACAAAGTTAGTTTTGCGGTTCATTAACAAAGGTAATTATACCTACTTCTTGAGTACGGAACCCTCGGTGCGCGAGTCCGACTCGCACTTGTTTAGAATTTTTGTGTATTTGTCTGCAATGTCTGTCTAAGGTTTGAAGGATACTGATCGTTTCCTAAAATAAAATATTTCACGCGCTGTTTAGTCTGTTAATGGCAAATCTTATGTCCCGATTTCGTTGAAATTTTGTAGTGTGATACTTTAGGAGCCTAGTATGAAGCCGCAACATACATTTTTGCGACCTTAGCTATAGGAAGTTAATAACAAGGCATTTTTAATCAAAGAGTCAATGCAGGAATGCCTATTACAAGACGAATTTTTGTAACTGTTTTTTTTGTCTGTTTACTGATCATGTTTTCCCGAATAGGATAAGATGGTAATAAATCTTCACATCTAATATTAAGGCCCGCTTGCAGAAAAGTCGGATTGTCCTTTTAACCCACAGTTAGCTACTACTTTGCCAAAATTCAACAACAAACGTCAACGAAATCGCAGGGAGCCGCTGGTTCCGCGGCGTAAAACCGCGGTGTGTGGAAGTCCCTATCGGAGACCTATGCCCAGTAGTGGTCGTCTATCGGTTGGTGAAGACGACGGTGATAACTACACGCCACTTGAGAATTCGGCAGGTGTGGCACTAATAAAAGCCTTAAAACGAAATAGGAAGAAGAAAATCGGTCTGAAAATTAAAAGTTTAGGAAAAAAATTGTTTTATTTTTGTATAATGTTTCAAGTTTTGATGATACCGATTGCTGTTATTAATTTTAATTATTATTTTAACGGCGTCATAAAAAACATATAAAAAGCTAATAAAACAAAAAGTGGCTACTTATTCCTATGTGTTAGTTGACTCGTTTTTGTTTTTTAATGCCTACTTAATTACTTAATGATTGAATACAATGTAATTTAAATGATCCGACTGCACTAAAGGAATGGTAATAAGGACTCAATTTATTTATATCCTACCTACATCTTATAAATAAATTGAGTACTTATTACTAGGTGTCTCTTATGTTACGTCATGTTTTGCCTCTACCACCGGTTCTTTCCGAACCGGTGGCATCAGCTTTCCGTTGAAATTTCCTGTACTTTCCAGACCTGAAAATTTTACTTGCCACTTTGTTCTAATCATAATATACCTATAATCCATCCATAATTCCCACGGTTTTTAAAACCCTAAATCCACACGGACGCAGTCGCGGGCGTCAGCTAGTAGTATATTTTCTCTACTTGTTTACTTTATATCTTTATGCTTGTGTGGCAATAAAGAAATGTATCTATCTATCAAGTCTATTCATAAGCCTGCATGCGTTCCGACTCCCGGGCAAGGGTAGTAGTAGTGCCACCCTTCATAATAAGCGGTATGCCTTCCGATTGGAAAACGACATTTGGCTAAGAGCTAAAATAGTAGGCCTGAATTATTGTCAACGCAAATTTGACTCTCAATCACGAAACGTTATCTTATCTCATTTCAGGACTCGTTGCAATACTCTGGAAGACACATACGAAGGCATTGCCTACCCCCCAGCATTGACATCTAAAACCAAACTCAGAATTTACCGCAATGTCTTCTGCCGAATGCTGGATCTCGATCTAGTTGGCAACAGAACTATGGACTACGGTGCAGAAGCTTTCGTCTATAAAATCAATAATAACAGCTTCAATATTTCACCGAGTACTGAATGCCTTTGTGGTAAAAGGGGATGCAAAAATGGCGTGTCAGATTTGTCGCCGTGTTTGTATAGTAAGTTTAATCATTTAACTTGTTTTGATAAAGATGCATTTGACTGTAAGTAATGATTTAATCGTTGGAAGAAAGGATTGCAAGCAAGAGAGCTCAATGCTGCCATCATAGATTTAAGAGAGACCTAAATCCTAAATCTATGGCTGACAATTATAATTTGCGGGTGGGCAGGGCTATTTAATGGAAGATTACTCCACTAGCCACCACCACTTGGGTTTGGAAAATCCCGTGGGAACACTTTCATTTTCTAGGATAAAAAAGTGCCGACTCCAGCCCCCTTATTCTTTAACTCAGTAACTATCAAAAATTAAAGCCACTGACGTACATGTTTTATATATGGGAGGTTTGCTAATATATATATTTTTAAGTATTTTGCTAATTAATTAATTTATTTTTTTTAAAAATTAGCAAACCATTATTATTATATCCATTGAAATGAATAGAGAATAAGGGTTGCCGGTCTTTAACTAATTGCATGCAAAAATTAATCATGCCAATCCATTGCTCCGTTGCAATGTGATTGAATGAAACAAAAACACATTTTAGGATTAGGATATTATCATACGGAAAATTCACCGTTAAGTCGTTTTTCAGATCTCCCTATGGCTCTATCTCACGCCCACTTCCTACACGGGGACCCTCAGGTATATGAACGTATTGAAGGCATTTATCCTGACGAAGAGAAGCATGGCAGCGAGATTGTAGTAGATCGTGTAAGTTGATCCCACTTTGAGGCGCTGTGAGCTCACGAGATGAAAACACAGGCGCGCGTGGGTGAAGTTGAGCAAGCGGATGTCCTAAAAATGCAAGAAATCATTTGTAAAAAATGAATTGAATTGAATCCGACAAGGTGTTTGATTTAGAAATATGAATAATATCTTATATTTCTAGAGCAAATTATTGGTTTCAATAAGGAGAAAAATTGCTTTAAAAGGTGAAATAAGAGGTATGTTTAAAAGAAATTTCAATGCAGAAATTTTTTAAAAATCATGTTTTGAGATGCGTCAATGGCTGCTTAAAGGTCTTCAAAACAGCAAATTATTTTTACAAGCATATAGTATATGTCACCGTTTGTTGGATACACTGCTTTGAAAACCTCCGTTTTGCCTATCACAGGGCCTTAACATTAGCCTTAACAATAGCCGTTTCCTCTTGGCAAGACTTAAGACTTCGGCCTATTCAAGGGTCCGAGGCTGGAATCTCGTATGTGTATTTAAAGGCTCTGTCATAGCGCAAAGTCGGTAAAACGGAGTTCATTAAAGCAGTGTATCTTGTAATGCAATGTACTTGCAATGTACTTATATCAAACGGTGACAATTAGGTGTGCTTGAAAAAATAATCAGATAATTGTTTTCAAGACCTGACGCATCTCAAATACAATTTAAATAATTCTCTGCATAGAAGAAATCTCTAAACAAACCCTTACCATTTAAAGCAATTTTTCTCCTTATTGAAACTAATAATTTGTTATTTGCTCTAAAAATATTACTTACATAAAATATCAGTGGGTACTAAAATTCACTGATTTTATGATCTTTATGCTTTTAACTTTAATTTGTGGGTGATTGTCGTCATTAATATTACTTATCATTCCTCTTCCAGATAGTTGGCTTAGTACTGAAGACGCGTTTCACCCTTCAAATCAACGTCGACGTGGCAGACGTCGGCTACAGTCGGATAGCCAAGCCCTTCTCGAACATGATAGTGCCTGTCGCTTATTTCACAATTGTACGCAACCATTACGTTTCCTTAATTTCGTTATTTGCATAATTTCTAAATTTTCTATGGTCTGGCCTAGTGGGAGACTTCAGCCGTAGCTAGTTCCCACCCTACCGACAAAAACGTACTGCCAAGCGATTTAGCGTTCTGGCACGATGCCGTGTAAGTATAACCGGGGGTATGGCTTTAATATAACTGCCATACCCTCAACGGGTTAGCTAGCTACCATCTTAGACTGCATCATCACTTACCATCGAGTGAGATCGCAGTCAAGTACTAACTTGTAGTGGATATCCATACTAATATTATAAATGCGAAAGTGTGTAGACTGTCTGTCTGATTAGCTTTCACGGCCCACCTATTTAACCGATTTTGATGAAATTCGGTACAGGGATAGGTCACGGAGAAGGAAATAGGCTACTTTTTATCCCGGAAAAATAAGGAGTTCCCGCAGGAATCGTAAAAACTTAGAAAAACTCACTTGCTTCAAAGGTGAAGAAAACCTGCATGCCTGAAAGTTCTCAATATTAAGTGTACGAAGCTGCCAATCTACTATGGCCTAAGCCCTTCTCACCCTGAAGGAGATTTGGTTGGCGATGAATGCATCATAACGCTGGACTGTTTGCTGTTTATTAAAAATTGTTATTCTGGTGAAAACGTAGCAGACTGCGACTGGCTTATCAACGAGATCATCTTTTCTGTCTCCAGATACAAGCGGACATACCAGAAGAAGCCAAGGAGAAATTCAATTGGTTGTATTTCGATTTCTTTTACATTGTCCGTGGAACTGAAATATGTACACTAATATTAGGCTTAATAGTTTTATTGTTTGCGGTAAGAAAAATCTTGTGGAACGTAGTTTGCGCGAAGAGACTTCCGTATCAAATCTATGAGAAAACAAAGCCATTAAATATTGTACAGACTGAAGTTCCACTTATGGATGAAAAGGGTTTTGCACAAATAAAAGTTTTAGAGTCGGACAATTAATTCAAAAATTCATGGGTTTTTGCTCACAATATAACAATAAAGAAAACCTTTATTCGTATCAAAGAGTACCAGCAAGTGATTTAAAAATAAATGGGTCTAAGGAAAAAAATATCTTCAGGAAATCCGGCCACTGTTAGAAACAGAAGCAATTAGTTAAGAATTGGGTATATGTCACCGTAAGATCGTAATAACCGTTTGATTATAATATACCTCGCAAGATTGTGAACTGTCGAAAGATTGTGAACCGAACATACGGCTTACAATTTAACGCATTATTTTTCGGTAGATTATAATCCATCGAAGTGAAACTGTTATATCACAATCTGCCGCGCGTTAAAGCGGCTACACACGACCCTAAAATCACTGGCAATATCGGGACAGTGAAATCGGGGCTGAATCGGCGATAAAATTGTCTCTACTCTACACACGTCCTTGCCTGTCAGTACGTAACCGACCGTGCTACAGACTGCTCGTTTTTCCGAAATGCCGCCGACGCTCTCAAAACAGCAGAAAATAGGAATTGTCTTGGCACTTACTACGGTGCCACCTAACCAGAGACGAAAAAGGAGGATCTGGGTTAAAAACTGGTTAATGAAACGCCATGAATTAAGCCACATGAACGTCATGAGACATTTAGAAGCAGATGATTTCAGAAACTTTTTAAGAATGGATATTGAGTGTTTTGAAAGTTATTTTCTTGGTAAATCTTTAAATAAATCAATGACTTTTGTCCACGCTTCTCGCTCATTTTCCTTCGCCATATTTTCGAAATAAAAAATAGTAGCCGTAAGCACGTCGTATCGCCCGCGGCGACAATAGTAACCGCAAGCACGTCGTATCGCCGCAGCGCTCGAGCGCAGACTGCGCAAAAATCAGTCCTGATTTCGCTACACACGTCCTGACAACGCTCCCTGAGCCGATAATCGTCCCTGAATCGTGAGCTCGCCCGTAGCGATTTAGGGACGAAAAAAATCGGGTACGATTTGCCTACACACCAGGCGATTTATGATACGATCTAGGGTCCTCCCCACCACTGTCCCGATATTGCCAGTGATTTTAGGGTCGTGTGTAGCCGCTTTTAAATTGTCAGCTGTCCGAAGGCCGTCCCTGATTGGTCGGTGTTGATACATAGGCTCAATATCCGACATGGTAAATGTTATCAAATGAGATTACATAGGTTCACGCGCATAAAAAATATTAAAACACGCAAAATTTCTGTAATTTAAGGCTATGTTCAGTGACGAATACTAACTTATCTATCATTCAAACTGCACTTCTTTGGTTAATCATAGAGTCATTTTACTTCCACAACAATTTTATGTAACGAATTCTAAAGCTGTGAGTTATTTTCAACACGAAATCAATTTACAATCACCAAAACACTGTTTGTTTACATTCGACAACAAATGAATTATCAAACAAATATGGCGACGCATGGCATATGTCGTTCAACCACTCAGCGCGCTAGGTGCGTTCCGTCGCACGGTATTTCACAATTTGACGGTTTTACTTCGATGGATTATAATCTACCGAAAAATAATGCGTTAAATTGTAATCAGTATGTTCAGTTCACAATCTTTCGACAGTTCACAATCTTGCGAGGTATATTATAATCAAACGGTTTTTACGATCTTACGGTGACATATACATTGAAAGTGATAAAATTTAAATAAAATAAGTAAGTATAGCTAAAATCGCGCTTTTAAAACCTGTCCTATGGAAATTGAAAATAAAAATAGTTAGAATAAAAGTTAAATTATTGTAAATAGTAAATAAATATTTAGGAGCATTTAGCATTAAGTTTACGCTTTAATACATTTTAAGAGTCATTTCTTTTTTTATTACAACTAAGATTTATGAAAGAGAACAGGGTACAACATTACGATAAAATAAATGAATTATTTTTATTAATAAGTATTTGTTTTATTTTCTCTAGAAAAGCCACAATATAAACAAACTAAAAATAAATTATTTAAATGCGAACAAATTTTTTTTTTACTTACGAGGTACATATATTAGAAAAAGCTATAGCTAAGTGTCCACTAGTAGGTACTAAAACTCGCAGAAGCCATGATGATAGTCAGGTTATATAAACGAATGCGCTAGCATTGCAAGTGCTTGCACCGTGTTAGTACCGTGCCGTGAAGATGTAAGATTGGACATCTGCAAGTTTGATTGTTAAACTTGGCGTAATAACGCTACTGTCAATGCTTAAAGCAATATCGTTTCTTTATTGTTAACATTCGTGTTTTAGAATTATAATCCTTATTTCAGGAACGTCTATTTCATCAAACTGACATTTTGAGTAATATTGTATTGCTTTAATCGTTGGTAGTATGGCCCCAGGTCATAATAATTGAGCTCGCACAATTAATTATTGAGCTCTTAAAGTGAGAAAACGTCATGACTATCTGAGCAACAGATGACTAATCACCAGCCTACCAGTCTGTATCACTATCTGTTTCTGTACTACTGGAATACTCATTGCTGCTCGAACTTGACGAAGAGGAGTGCTTTCTCCATCTCCTTTTATCTCTTTTAATAATTCTCTTTATCTTATCCAACGGCGGGTGATCATGTACCACTGGTTCGAAGACTGTTCTAGCAGGCACAATTATTGGTGCAGGCATCGAGTAAACTGCCGGTGGAAAACATGGATTTGGACATGGAAAATTTTTACAGCAACTATTTGAAGTTGCATTATTCTCAACAATTCTTACCATTGGATTCATAGGTTGTTCCATTTGCCAAGGATTTTTGTACATTATCTGGTTGTTTTGATTTTGGTACATCTGCTGATTTTGATTTTCGTAATATCTCTTTAGAATTTCCAGCATCGATTGTCCTTGTGGTAAATTTGCGAAAGAACATACCTGACTTATGAGAATTGAAATCAGGAAACTTCTATGCATTTCTCAACATCAAATCTTTGTAATGGATTGGTGAGTTTCCAGCGTATTTTATACGATTTGGTACCTTATTGTGTTTTGTGATTGCATAAAATTACTATTGTTGCGTGAAAATGTTTGCTTTAAATGTAAGTATTATTATGTAATGTAAGTACTGTTTTGTAACTTATTGGTGCTCGCCACTTCGTACGCGTGGATTGAGGATTTTGGTTCTCGCGGGAACTCTTTTATTTTCCGGCACAAAATGTATCGTAATTATGAATGTTAATTCAGGTTGTAAGCAATCTTCGTTCCAAATTTCAGCCAAATCGGTCTGTTATTGCAATAAAAAACCATTCTTCCCATAATATAATATTACGTAGGAAGTAGGATTTCTATACCTATCCTCAAATTTGGACATGCTTTCGCTGTTACAATATTCATAATACATAATTCATAATTCATAATTCATTTATTGTCAAGAACATGGTACATTATAATACATATAGTTACATATTACAGATGTTACATTAAATACATAGTAGGTTCTGCATGTTCTACCGTAGCCGGTGTACAATTTTCAAGGTATTAGTAAGTATGGAATTATAATAGGCATGATGACAGTAACCAAGAATCAATGAAATTATGAATTTATTTAATGAAATAGGATTCATGGATTTTAAAAAACGTATTTATTTCTATTTCGAGTGAGATTGCTATTTATTTTGATTGAATAGAACTATAAAATACAGCAATCCGCCATATTGGATAAAACACCAAGAAGCGAATGACGTCACAATTGTTTGTTTTCGAGCTTTGACAATCACACTATTGTTTAGGCTTAGCACGCACTGCGATTAAACGCACGCTTTTAACCGTAGGTCTGAAACCGCACAAAAATTTAACACATAGCTTTCTATACAAGCGCACCCATTAGCGACTTTTTCCAGTGACTGATTTTAAAAACGTAACTTGCTACATTTCTATCGCGGTTTGTAAAAGCGCGATTTTTTTGTGCCCCATAGTAACAGCACAGTTTAACGAAATACAAGGCTGTGGTAACAGTATGGTGGCGCACGCACGGCGGTTAACCGCGTTTGGTTTTTTATTCAGTCTCGACTGAGCGAGCGCAGAGCAAAGAGGATATAATCACTACGTTTTTGCGCAGAGGATAGTCGTCGTTTGCGGTGCAGATTATGTCATGTCATCCGACTCAGAAACATCGTCTGTAGACTACGATAATTTGTCTAAAAATGTCCTTTCAAATGTCTTTGATCTGTTAATAGGTGTACCCAGTACCTATGGCGGCAGCGTTGTTTAAGTTTTCTTTTTTCTATTTTGAAAACCAAAGCCGCAACACACGCTGCTCGCCAGAAATCCATAGTGGCACTGAAGTAAAATTAAGCAAAACACCCGCCGCAGTGCGTGTTTGTATGCGATTTTGCGTTTTCAGCTATTCCTAAACCGCTCGCCTATAATCGCAGTGCGTGCTAAGCCTTACTGCACACTGCACAGAGTACATTGGTAAAAACAATAATGACGTCACAAACGACGCCATGACACCGCAGAACGTTTTGGCGTGAATTTTAAAATTTAAATTTCAAATGCCAATTTTATCTACTAAACCTTATTTTTCTGCTGAAATAAGATATTTTTTCGAAATAGTAGATACTTCCGAACATAATCTGACCATTTTTCAAAATCAGTCATCATGCCTATTATTAGAGGGTTAGAAAATAATTCTTATACTGAGATACAGAAAATAGGATCGCTGTTTTCTTACAAACTTTTATTAGCTGTATAATTTTTAATAAAACCTCTGCAGCAAACATAAAAGTATACTTAATTAAAATAAATATTATTTCTAAATTACTTATTTAATATTTTACACTAGCTTATTTGAAAAGATACTGACAAATTACTAATTTTCTTATCACCGGTTGGTCTAAATACTAACTCCTTCTTTCCGTTCCCTAAAACATGATTAGGTTCTGCTTCTCTTAACAAAATTTTCTTGTATCTCTCACGTTTCCGTTTCCCACCGTTATTCGTAAGCACAACAATTTTAGGCTTGTTACTTTGATCTTCAGCGGTCATTACTTGAACTGTTTGATAACTCCTTCTTGGATCTTCCATTTCGCCAAGCAATTCTGCCACGTCATCTCCACTAATCTTAGTTTTAAATTTAACATCCCCATTTTCTGCAATGTAACTTAGCATCGGTTTCACTAATTCATTTTCGCTATCTGAACTGCGAAGGCTTCTTCTTAAACTGCCGGACCGTTTTCTGTTTTTGTATCGATGTCTTCTATTATAGTTTGATTCAGAGCTGCCCGATTCAGTTGAGTCGTCAGAACATGATGAGTATTTGGGTTTTCGCTCTTTCCGTGGTCTGCGTCTGTCTTGTCTAATTGGCATAGCTATCGGTGGAGGGTAAGGGACTACTACGACTGGCGGTGGCATAACGGCCTGCATGGGCATAGGTACGGGTACATCTTCTTTGTTTCTACATCTACATTTCTGATGGCACGGGGAACAGTATGCGAAGGCTGGTGGTGTACAGGAAGGGCTACAGACGCAAGGTGGGCAAGGCGGGCAGTTGTTAGGTCTTTGAGGTGGTAGTGGCGGTTGCGGTCTTTGGTAAACATTGGGCGGTGGGAATGCTGGGACACCTACTGGAACTGCCATTGGCATTGGCACTGGCATTGGTACTGGCATGGGTACAGCTATGGCGACGGTCTCGGGTTTCTTCGTCGTTGTTGTCGTCGTTGTCGTTTTGCTCCTGTTGGAATTTAACATATCCCCTGATATTGGAAAAGGTAAGAAAGCTACAGGCATAGGATACATAGGAGGAGGCGGAGGGGGGTACATGGGTGGGCACGGCATTGGTATTGCGAATTGGACGTTAACTGGTTCTAAAACATCCGCTATGAATGCTATGAGAAGCCAGGTGTGCTTGAGTTTCTGGAACAAAAGATATTTTTTTCCTTTCAAATTAAATAAATATAGATCCTGATGGTAAAGTGATTACTGATTTTAGATAGGACTAAAAATAACAAGCTTCCAACGGATTTGTTTATGATTGGATAACCCCATTTCATAGTTGAGCGTCGCCTTAGGGATCGAGGCTTTGATCCCCGCTCTGGGGCGTTCTTGATGCTGCAAGCGATAAGGTCACTTTTGCACCAGGAACGTCCCAAGGTGGGCTTTTTGACGAAAAAAATATAGATAATGATACCTATCATTACAAAGTACCTACTTTCAATTTAGATTTGATTTCATAATTTGAGAAAACATCGCAGACATTATAAATGATCTGATACGTAATTAAGTATTTGTCAACATAGGCGTGTCCACCTGATTGTATATATCTATTCATCTGTACTAATATTATAAATGCGAAAGTTTGGATGGATGGATGTGAGCATGGATGGATGGATGGATGTTTGTTACTCAATCACGCCCGAACGGCGGACCGGATTTGGATGAAAGCTGGCACAAAGATCAGCTAGTAATTCCCTATTCTGTGGTTATACTATGAAAATAAGGAAAAAAAAAAAATTTTTAAACAAGCTTTTCTCCAACCATCAGACTCTGCATATTCATGAGTCCAAACACGACGGAGATTTCTAGGTTCTCAGGTTTCCAGAACGCGTCTGTCCTAGGTACATAGAGTCGTCAACGTGTTGCCGAAAAAAAATCAATTTTTAAAAGTTAGCTATTTTTTTATTAATTGGGTTATATAATGCGTAAAAATGATAAAAAAAAGTAACTCACGCTACTCATTCTCGGCACTCGGTAGTTATCGCAGTATTTTCAGGATTGGTGTACGTTTATATGCATATTTTTACCTATTCGTTACACAACGTCGATTCATTGTGGAGTAAAAAGAAAAATCTACTTCGACTGTGTGGTAAGCGAGCGGTAAAATTATGTATGGTGCTTACGTACGATTAGATTTAAACTTTCAATAATAAAATTTACAATAACCAATCTAAAACAGAAAATCAATTTGTTACATGAATAATATAATATAATATCACAATATATATTAAAAATGCGAAAGTTTTGATGGATGGATGGATGTTCTTTACTCAATCACGCCAGAACGGCTGAACGGATCCGGATGAAATTTGGCACAGAGATAGATTATAGTCTGGAATAACACTCAGGCTTATCAGGCTCAGGCAGGCTTTTTATCCAATCGCGCGGGGGGCAGAAGGGTAATAAATTGATTTGTTTTGTTAGAAGAACTTCAAACTTCAATCTTTTTTATTCAAATAAACTTTTGAACAACAAGTGCTTTGAATCGTTGAGTGAATCTATCGTTGGTTCAGATTGCCATCCCTACCGAGAAGAGGCAGCAAGAAACTCGGTGGTTGTTCTTTTCAATCAAAAATTAGTCAATAAAAGGCAAGAGTGATGGCAAGTCTAAAATGGGTTGTGGAATTTTATTGCAGAAGAGTACGCCCTTTACCAAGAATGACCTCCGGACATTTTCGAAGCGGAGGGAAGGAGTCGCGAGCTTATTGCGATCTCAAGTTTGCCTATCATGCAGATCGCTGATTTTTTTGTACTCAAGAGTATGTTATCTTGCGAATTATATTTCAGAAAATTTTTGTATTACAGAAAGGGCAATAAAATAATTAAAAGAAGTTATTTATACTCGTATATATATATATTGATTGAAGCTACTGTGAGAATACCTATTTTCTTAAACTTCTCTCGAAGAGATTCGTGCGGTTTAAAATTGTAGATTGCACTTATTGCCCTTTCTGTAATACAAAAATATTCTCAATCTGCCTCTTTGCCCCACAGCCAGATTCCATAAATAAGACATTATACTTATCTATGAAATTAAGCAAAATACATTTTTTAAACAAGCATTTCTCCAGTCATCAGTGAGTTCACACGACGGAGTTTCCTAGGTTTTCAACCTACTTCAAAAAAAGGAGGAGGTTCTCAATTCGACTGTATTTTTTTTTATTTTTTTTTATGTTTGTTACCTCAGAACTTTTGACTGGGTGGACCGATTTGGATGTTTTTTTTTATTTGAAAGGGTATACCTACTTCCCATGTGGTCCCATATCAGTTTTATCGAAATCGGTCGAGCGGTTTTTAAAATATCAACAATAAAATAAGTACTTTGTATAGCGTGTGCTTGTTGTTGTAAAGTTGGCGCGGGAGTTTGAAGTCGGTTGTTTAAAAAGAATTTTTTATATTAAATTATTTCTTTACTACACTACAAGTTAGCCTTTGACTGCGATCTCATCTGATGGTAAGTGATGATACAGTCTAAGATGGTAGCGGGGCCCGTTAGGGGTTTGGCAGTTATATTAAACCCATACTTACCCCTAGTCGATTTCTACACGGCATTGTACCGGAATACTAGTAACTAGCCACGGCCGAAGCCTCCCACCGCAAAACCTACTTGAAGTGTTAAAAACGTTAAAAGTGCTCTATGAGCAGCTCGTAGCCAGTTCGTTCGGCAGAAGTTTTAAATTAAATTTTAAGTAATTAAGTGGGTAATTATTCTAAGTGAAAAAAAAAATGAATAGATCAGAAACTCCCTGACACTCACTTACTGACTGGTTTATTAACGTCCCTACCAAACCCTTGGACCTAGAAAGCTATAATTTCGGAGAACATATTGTCGTCTAAGCCGAGAGTTTGGAAATTCCCATAATAAGTGGTCGCTAGTTTACTTAGATTTGTCGCACTTGCATTTACATTCAAATACGTATGAATTGTGAATCGCATATTAAAATTCGATTGATAATAATCATTTACGTACTTGATTGTCTTGTTATTGAATATTATAGTTGACATTTCTTCAAGAGATAAGTTGTCCTTGTGTTTATATTTTCAATGTTTATGTTTTCGCAACAGAATTAGGTACCTACTTAATATAATTCTTCTATAAATAATTTAAAATTAAAATTTTTAAAAGAGGTGCAAATATCAGTGAGTATTCACTATTAAATAAAAAATATTTAATAAACAATATTAAAAAACTATAAAACTTAATACAAAAACTTAAAGTAAAATTAATTATTTTTTTTAATCGGCTTTCGTTTTAAATGTTTCTTTTTGTGCACTTGATGTGGATTCGGCTCTGTTTTAACTTCAATTTCTTCAACGTCCTTTAATAAAAACTTGTTACCACCTTTATTCTCTATAGGTTGTCTAGGTTCATATTCAATATTATCATCTTCCTTCTTTGGTGTAGTAGCTTCTACTGCATTGTTATGTTCATTTTTAGTGTCTAACCAATCGTCAGCCTCACCTTTGGATATCTGTTTTTCAAATATAACGTATCCATCTTTAGTGACATACTGAAGAATTGGTGTTAAGATTTCTTTGTTCTGTTGTCGTTGATGTTTCCTTTTTTTGGATTTATGATGTCGATTTGACCTTCTGCCTGCTCTTGAACCTCTCCACAAACCACGGTCAGAAGAGGTATCATTCGAATCGTCTGTATCTGTAGATGAGTCGGTATCGGTGCTGTCTTCATCAGAACTATAGTGTTTTGGCCTCCTTTTCCAAACAGGTGATCTGTGATTTCTTGGTGGTCTGCCTTGGTGTGATGCATGCGGTTTGTTTCTAGATGTGTCAGGTGAATAGAATGGCATTACGATTACAGGAAGTTTTTGTGCTGGCGCTGGAGGCATAGGTACCATTGGCATGGGCATCGGCCCAGGTATCTGTCCAGGTATTGGGCCAGGCATTCCTGGAAAAGGAACCGGCATTGGCAGAGGTTGTTTTCCTGGTAAAGAATTTTGATAAACTGGTGATGGAAAAGGAGGCACTGTTCCTGGCAATCGACAATGCATTGGAAGATTTTGTGGAAAATACTGCATGTTGGTTGGACATAATGGCAGCTCGGGATCTTTTGCTTCTATGGCCATAAAACTTAAGATTACTAGTAGTCTTCCTAAGTGCAGCCTCCACATTATAACCTGTAAATAAAAGGTTTTATAATAGTGCAATTTTTGTTACATTTTAATAAAACTTAACTATTTGAAAAGAACTGATTTTCACATTGTAAAATATAACGTTTTTTTATTAATCAGTACAAAATTATATACAGAACAAATGCTTACCTATGAAAAACTTCCATCAGCGACCGGCGCGTTGAAATTCTGACCTGGAAATGTCAAATCAAAGTAAGATGTTAGTCCTTTTAGTTACTTCGACAGAAAAGAAAATAACACGGCGAACAAGCCTTTTACATAATTATTGAACAATGAAAGAATGGTATAATTGAATAAGAGTTATGTAAAGCTAACTTGCTAACTTGGAAATTTCATGCTATCCATTTTCTTAAAAATAAAGATCTATATTTAAACGGGATTTATTTTGGTAATCTTTTAGTTAATACCTACGATAAGTGTAGGATACGTATTTATGATTCATAATTTATGTTTCCTAGGGTAATAATGATTGTCATTGGCTGTTTTTTTTTTCAGTGGATTAATGTTTTCAGTGGGACCAGTGCTTATATTGATCGACCGAATTGAGCTTGTACCAAGTTTAAGTATAACGTAGTTATGACTTTTAAGTACTCGTAGGTAACAAGTACACGCACCTGCCTTTTACGTAACAATCCTAACCTAGGTATAGCAAAAGCCATTGTAGTAATTTTTCATAGAAGTATTTAAAGGTTGAGTAAGTGTTTAGGTTAGTATTACGCTGTGGGTGGCCGATGACGAGACTTCAACGACATTAACTAAGGTTTTTTAAACTTTCTTAATTTCAAACTAGCTATCCGTATTTTATAACACCTTTTAAAGACTGAAAGATGTTCTTTATCATGCCTATCTTTGCATTATAAGGTACATGATATATTATATTTTATTGAGTTAATCCAACTGGTTATCGAACCTGGTCCTTTTCTAAACACGGTGAGGGAAATGAGATACCTACAGGTTTTGCAAAAAATGTGGTCGTAAGTACATGTTCTGTGACAAACATGAGAATATTACGCATATTCAATACAATATTTACACACGTATTTAAATTTATTCGCAGAAAAATAGCTTGCAAATTTTTTTTAAATTTTCAGATGTGCCGCTCCTTGAAAACTCATTCAATGGTGGTGTACATTATTTTATATCTAGTGACTGGAATACTGTCACAGTTCTTACCTCCGTCACTTTATCAAAGTCCGGGTATGTCTGGTGGTATGTCTCCCCCTATGGGAGGTATGATGATGCCTTCGCCTATGCAAATGCCTGGATTTCCTCAACAACGGTTACC
Organism: Erebia epiphron; assembly: GCA_963932025.1. Taxonomy (NCBI): domain Eukaryota; kingdom Metazoa; phylum Arthropoda; class Insecta; order Lepidoptera; family Nymphalidae; genus Erebia; species Erebia epiphron. The sequence continues at coordinate 41,130,789 of OZ009945.1, forward strand.
AGTGATGGTGATGCCGTTTCACTCTAAGGTTGCAGATAAGAAATACATGAGAGGGAAAAAGAGAAAGCCGAAGAAGATCTATGGTGATTCAGATTCAAATAGTGCCAGTGGTAGTGATAGCATCTCATCGAGTAACGAACAGCTCAGGAGTCAGAAGCATAGGTCTGGTTTAATTTTCTTGAAATTTTTAGTTACAACTTAAAACTAAGTAATCCGTTCTAAGTGTGAGTGTAGGTAAATGAAGATTTGCGCACTCTGCAGTGATTAATCTAGTCAGAGTTTCCCGTACCTAGTTAACCTGAATAGCAAATAAGTTGCTGAAAATAGTACTACTAGTTTTTAATATAATATAACATTTTTTTTTTATTGAAGTAGCCTATTAGTTTCTAAGTAATATAACATTTATTTCTAGATCTGGCCATAGAAAGAAGAGAAGACAAGTTTTAACGCCAGTCATTTCCTACGTTACAAGGAACGGGCGTGTTGTTTACCAGAAGAAGATCAAGAAAGAGAACGCAGGTGACTGGTTGGAGATCGGAAAGAAAAAGATACCGTCCAGATTAGTGGAAGAAGAAGAAAGAAATAGCGGTGAAATGACGATACGTGAAATGAAAAATAAATACGGAATTAGACATCATCATCACAGTCATGATGATTAGTTTTAAGTAATACTTTTATTATCTACGTACCTTTCAAGTTTTATACCATTTTGTACAGTTAATTAAATTGTGTAGGTACCTAAACAGTAATATTTTATTTTTGTAACCAAAGACACCTATTTGAATGAAGTAGCTAGATAATATATATTATGTAGATGAATATTTTATTGCACACATGAAAGAATACAAAGTAAAGTTAACAAAAAACGTAACTATGCAAAGGCGGCCTAATAGCTTACCGAGCAGTCTGTACCAGGCAACCTTTGGTGAGAGGATTGATCAAGATGTGTAGGGTAGTGTGGCACAATAGAATAGGTAGGTGGTAGTTAAGTATCTACTTTCCTTTTCAAGAGAGTAGATTGCACCGACCAGATTGTAGAAAGTTTTAGAATTTACCGAGAATCTATTTATATTAACCAAAGGCTAAGAACAGCCAACAAGGGATACCTATAAAATAGGTATATTTGGTCCTATGATTCGAATATGGATAAAAATAACCTATATGTAAACGTACCTATATCTATCTTTTTTTAATTTTCAAATTACCTCGGCTGGGAGTCGTGCCCGTTACCTCCTGCTTCAGCGCTCAAACAAAACGTGATGCTACCTAATTATAATAATTGAAATTACAGACGGTGCAATTTGTTTCATTTATTTGAAAAGTTTACAATTAATACTAGCTGATGCCCGCGACTACGTCCGCGTGGATTGAGGTTTTTTGGTTCCCACGGGAACTCCTTCATTTTCCGGGATAAAAAGTAGCCTATGTCACTCTCCAGGTCCTCAACTATACCCATGCAAAAAATTACGTCAATCCGTTGCTCTGTTGCAGCGTGATTGGAGGACAAACCAACAAACAAACTAACTTTCGCATTTATAATATTAGTAGGTATGATATTCTGGAATAGTATTCAATCTCCTTTATTTTAATTTTTTTTTTCAGATGTTGCGGCGTCTGGCGTTAATGTTTATCATTTTCCTGTTTAATTTTGAAACAGGGACAACTCATTACTTCCCCATTGTGAACCAGAATACAAATGAATACGATTACGTTTCTTATTCTAGGCCAAAATATTATTGGCCTTGGCTACCAGGATATCGCCTCGAGAACCCCAGTAATTTAACAGCTGTATTTTTATATGGAAAGTAGTAGTAATACTACCTATTATAAAATCTGTTTTCAACTGTAACTCGTTGAAATATATTAATTAATTTGGTTGCTTTTTAACAGGCTTTTCTTGAACTTGAAGTTCTAGTCGTAGGTAAATAAATACTCGTAAGTGTCAGGCTAAGTCTTATAGTATCTAGATCATAGATAAATAATATGTACCTACTAGATTATCGTGATTTTTATTTTACATTAACATAATATCGACTAAAATCGTCATCATATTGTGACTACAACCACAGTCCACAAGCCTGTGCATAGATAATTCACTATATCACTACAGCCTATTAACACGTCCCACTGCTGGGCACAGGCCTCCACTCTCATAGGAGAGCGGGAATTAGAGCTTAGTCCCACCACGCTGCTCCAATGCGGGTTGGCTTTAACGACTACTATCATGTTAGTGATAATAACCGGGACCGACGGCTTAACGTGCTCTCCGAGGCACGGGGATGAAACACCGCCAACTTCCAACTCCGGGCTGGCACTGAGAATTTCTTAATTGAAAAACCCAATACCTAACTTTTATGCCCGACCGGGAATCGAACCCAGGACCTCGTGAGCCGTAGTCAACTATGCTAACCACTAGACCAACGAGGCAGTTATACTTAATACTAATCACTAATACACTTTATTATACTAGAGATAGATGCGCCACTCACATTTCAAGTGTCTAAAAAGGTGTACCCTGTACGCTAGATGTCGCTGTATCGTGTGCAACGCAGCTGGCAGTACCACTAGATTTACTAGATATATTTTTTTTTTTATCTCAATAAATAGTGATAAAGGTTTTTTTTTACTAATTTTAATATTATCTACCAGAGAATTAAAGTAAATGGAGCTTAAACGCAAGTAACACTAATATTGTAGATAACATTAACATTATTGTTAAATAAAAACAGCCTATTTCACTTATGAAATAAGATTTTTTTTATTAAAATCAATGACCGAACATACATTTAATTAGTCGCACATCCAAAATAACACTTTCTTGCTGATTTTCTCGGTATTTTAGCCAAGTTCGTTGCGGCAAACAAAGTCCGGTAGGGAAAAGCAGGGTCGATAAGTTGGCAGTGGCAAAGTCCAGTTAGCAAGTGCAGGTCAATTGTCAAAGGCAGGTAACACGGGTCCAGGGCATAAAAGAGGTCAAACGTTCAAAGAAGATACAACAAAACAAGCAGATAATCCAGAATTTTCAAACACACAACGCAAGCAAGAGCACATCAACGGAATATCATCACTACAGACTATTAACGTCCCACTGCTGGGCACAGGCCTCCACTCTCATAGGAGAGCGGGAATTAGAGCTTAGACCCACCACGCTGCTCCAATGCGGGTTGGCGGGTTGGCGGGCTGGCAACGGAATATACAATATACATAGATAATACTCTCTGGTTAACTTGTCTCTGGATAATACACTATACTTATTGTAGGAATATATTTGAAAAAACTGTCGAGTCAACCACAACTGATAACTGTCAGTTTTTTTTTTGGATTTTTTGGGCTCTGGATTCAGAGATTTTTACTAATAAACACCATCTATAGTACGCTCTAGAAAAATAGCTTACGAGTTTTTGTTCCCCGATCACCAGATGGCAATGTTTTCTACGCAATATTTGTTTACGTGAATTTGTACGACAGTTTCACAATTCACCCCCCTGAGCCTGTGTAGCAACACTATTAAATGGAAATGACAGCCTGGCTGGCTGTCACTGTTAGGCTTCATTCATCAATCCTCATTCAATTTTCATTCGCTCATTACGTTTGACATCACCGTTTGTCAATTTGACAATTTTTAGTTTGACATTTGCTCACTGCTGCTGATTTGTTGAATGCTGTTAATTTGATGAGGTGGTGCAAAATTGGTTTCAATGTTTTTCGCCGGTAATTGACGAAAATTATGCGCAATTAATAGTTTTAAAGTGGTGTTAAAGATGCTTTGCGTGTGACTTTAGAACTTAAGTGCTAAAATCAGGCCTTTGGATGAGTTTTTACGTAAGTGCAAAGTAAAAACATGTAAGGTGACGCGGGAACTTTGCTTGTTCCAAATTCAATTCTTGTTTTAATTCAAAATGGATTCTAGCGAGAACAAGGATTGGAAGAAGACATTGGGGTTCCCAATCAATTACGATTCTGACCAGAGTTCAGACGAAGACTTGTGAGTTGACTTTTTTATTTACCTACGTATAATATTTAGGTACATAGTTACAGGTTAGCGCCTGACTGCGATTAGGTGAAGGCCAAAACAATTTGAATTGAATTCAGCGTAAGATATTAAAAAATCCAGATAATTTTACCGCACTTTATTGTTTTGTTTCATAATACTTAAGTACGGTCTACTAAATAAATTATTATATTTTTAAAGTTATAGCGCCATCCATCCAGCACGATACTCTTAATTTTAAATTTCAATCCTTGCGCATATAAAGAAGGCCAGAAAGTACTCAGCTCCTACCTGCAGGGGAACACATTGATTTTCTAGCCTTTATTCAGACATTACAATGGTGTGAATTATTCTAGTATGTAAGTAGGTACAATGATATATTAATTATACACTATTTTCGGGTATTATATAGACATCCGGTACTCGCTTTCAGGGGAGGGGAGGGTGGGGGAGGGTGGGGAGGGGGGAGAGGGTACCCCCCCTCTTTGTTCCCCCCACCTGAAGTGCATAGTTTTTGGTTGGGTTAGGTTAGGTTAGGTTAGGGGGCGGGGGAGGGGGGAGGGGGAGGGGTGGGAGGGGGGGGAACCCCCCCTCCAAGGGAAAAAGTGCGGAACGCAATAGTTTTCGAAAAATAAATTTTTAAAGTTTTGAAATTATGAAGTAATTTTATCGTAATAATGACTAAAATACATACTTTAGAGGGGGAGGGGGAGTAAGGGGGAGAGGTGGGGACGCTAGGAAAACTCCTTAGACTTCACCCTCTCCCTCTCACCCCCTCCAAGAATCCTCCTTAAATAGAATGGGCTACGCCAGAAGACTCGCTTCGTCGCCCCTGAATGAAGCTTCGACTACTCGACCTTCGTTTCGCTGCGGAGGTCGCCGGCTCGCTTCGCTCGCCACCTCCTCCCTTCGCTCCCCTCGCCCTCGTAGGCTCGCTTCATTCAGGACCTCCTTCGCGAGCTTCTGGCTTCGCGCTTAAAAAAAACACTCTAGGGGTAGGGCAGACAAGACTGCGTGGAGTCGGGGTGTGCTGATTCGGTTTTGCCTATCACATGCTGAAGTACCTAATTATAACTAGAACCGACATTTATACCTTTTAATTAATTGTACCTACTTTAACCTTCTCAACCTTTAACCTTGAAAAGCGCGTAAAACGATGACTCATAGATTTGAATTTGGCGCCAACGCACGCGTTCCGTTCCAATAATCGGTATAGACATTATCTATGGTTTGAATACGATTATTGACATTTTATGATACTTTTCATGTTTGGAACGGATTTTAATACGTAAAACGAAACTTCAGTACGCCAACTAAACGTCAATGAGTCTGTAATCTATGGCAAATGACGTAAGAAATAGTGAAAAGTGGTGAACATTTACGAATTTTCAAAATATATATCTTGAAAACTATTGAGTTCCGCAGTAAAATATTTTAGTGCAAGGCTTACCACATCAAGGCCTTTCTGTAAAAAAAATATGAACGTCCAACTCGACCGTCACTATACTATAGCTGAGCCTAGTTTTTTTTTTATGAATTTTTAAAAATCTCATTTTGAGGTTATGTTTTCATACATTTACAACGCGTGCAGGGGTGGGGAGGGGTGTGGATGGGTGGGGAGGGGGGGAGGGTGCCCCCCATCTTTTTTCCCCCCACCGGAAATGCATATTTTTTTTTTAATGAATTTTTTAAAATCTCATTTTGAGGTTATATTTTCATACATTTACAAAGAACCTAAGTGTATAACAATATTTATGTTCTAACCCAAACTAATTTAACTTCCAATTAATAGAACCTAAGTGCCCGGCCTGCGGCCGGGCACCAGTTATATTTATGTTCTAACCTAACCTAACCTACCTTTAGGTTTTACTCGCGTATGATGACTCAAGATATGTGGGGACTTGGTTCTATGACTGTTATGATGTAAATAAAACAATTATTGAAATAATTGTTTTATTTCAACACTGCCAACACGATTTGCGTTCCGTTTCACTCGTTATTTTGATTTTGACATTATCACTAGACCAAAATTGATAGAGCAGCTTAATTTTTGTGGTGTAAATGTATGAAAACATAACCTCAAAATGAGATTTTTAAAAATTCATAAAAAAAAAACTATGCCTTTCCGGTGGGGAGAACAAAGAGGGGGGGCACCCTCTCCCCCCTCCCCACCCTCCCCACCCCTCCCCACCCCTGCACGCGTTGTAAATGTATGAAAACATAACCTCAAAATGAGATTTTTAAAAATTCATAAAAAAAAACTATGCCTTTCCGGTGGGGGGAACAAAGAGGGGGGGCACCCTCTCCCCCCTCCCCACCCTCCCCACCCCTCCCCACCCCTGAAAGCGAGTACCGGATGTCTATAGCCAACCCCTATTTTCTAACACTTCTTAGCTTCTTTTTAATACTGCCTCAACAACCTTGTCTGTTTGCTTTTTCTTGGCAAAGGCCACCAGGTTCAATAGTCTCCACACACCTCTGTCACCAGCTATACCATGTGCCACCTGCTACTGCTCTAATACTGCTGACACATCTTTGCATTAGTCTACATCTTTTTCTCAAAATTCTCAATCATACCCATACAAAAATTCATGTTGACCCATAGCTCAGTTGGAGCTAGATTGAAGGGACAGGCCAATAAACCTAGACATTTTTACATTTATAGCTTAGGATACATTTATTTATAAACTAAACAGGGTGTACAACTCAGTTTTGCAATTAGGAAAGATTAGAGTTAGTAAAGTAGTGTAGTGAAGTGTTTGTATTGAATAAGTTAATGGGTGTTATAAAATGATAGTGAAGCTATCTGCACCAATCAGCTTTATCATTCATCCACATATAGGCTTCATTGTATGTACCTAGTATATGTATAATATATTGGTAATAGGCATTTTTCAATCGTCCATCAAGTGAAGAGAAACATTTTTGTATTTCATGTGTTCAAATAGGGTCTACATTGCACTTTATTTTTTAGTTAAGGTTTAAGAAAGTTAGTTAATGACTACTTGCTTATTCTTGTTGCATTACTATAATATACAGAAATGATTTATTAAATTTTTTGGATTTGATGATTCATTGACACAAGTTAGCGTTTGACTGCGGTCTGCGGTCTGCAGTCTGCAATGTCAGCTGATGGTAAGTAAGTGATGATGCAGTCTAAGATAGTAACTGGCTAAACTGTTGGGGGGTATGGCAGTTACATGGTACAGGAACACTAAATCGCCACCACCTCCCACCCGGCCAGACCAGAGAAAATTCAGAAACATTCAAATTCTTGCTCTCCATGTTCATGGACCAATAAAAGAACTCTACATGTATTGCTGCCAAAGACAAGTTTAAACTTGAATACACATAGTACCTACTACATACAGGCACATAATATGATATTGGTAGGTACTAGTAGGAAACCTAGTGGTACAACATTCTTTCCCATTGGACTGATAAAGTATGAGTTAGTAGGTATGTCAATACACCTATGCCCTTGAGTCCATAAAATATTCATTTTTTACAAGCTTTTATATAACTAGTAATGTTTGTGGGTTTGTTTCGGTCAAATCTTGCAACTGAATTTTAAAACAGTTATCCGCAAATGATTAAGCTGAAATTTGGCATACAGGTTTAGTTTAGATGACTTTTCATAGGCATTGGTTACTTCACAATGGAGCACCTGACTCACGATAGGATTTATAGGGTTCCGTAGCCAAATTTGGCAAAAACAGAACCCTTATAGATTCGTCATGTCTGTCTGTCTGTGTGTCCGTCCGTATGTCACAGCCACTTTTTTCCGAAACTATAAGAACTATACTGTTGAAACTTGGTAAGCAGATGTATTCTGTGAACCGCATTAAGATTTTCTTACAAAAATAGAAAGAAAAACAATAAATTTTGGGAGTTCCCCATACTTAGAACTGAAACTCAAAATTTTTTTTTTCATCTAACCCATACGTGTGGTGTATCTATGGATAGGTCTTCAAAAATGATATTGAGGTTTGTAATATCATTTTTTTCTAAACTGAATAGTTTGCGCGAGAGACACTTCCAAAGTGGTAAAATGTGTCCCCCCCCCCCCCCCCTGTAACTTCTAAAATAAGAGAATGATAAAACTAAAAAAAATATATGATGTACATTACCATGCAAACTTCCACCGAAAATTGGTTTGAACGAGATCTAGTAAGTAGTTTTTTTTTAATACGTCATAAATCGTAAACCGCAATTTACCTTTCATTCAATCAGCTCAAATATTTAAAATAAAAATATTTTTAATAATTTAAAACTTACTACAGGTTTGTACGGAACCCTCGGTGCGCGAGTCCGAGTCGCACTTGCCCGGTTTTTTTTAAATGTAGACAGAATAGATAGATAAATATTGATCTATCTATATATATCTTCTATCTATACTTGCTTACACCTCACGATAATCGTGACACGAAAGATTCTGCTAAAATAGCACGTTATCTTATCACCTTCAAGGAAATTGACCATTATCACTATCAGTATCAACATAAACAAATATTCTGGTGATGACAATGTGTCGGATTAGAATTTAAATGACTATGTTCCCAGAAAAATTATAGAATATAAATTTTGCTGTTAAACAAAATTTTACCTAATTATAAGATATAAGTTTGAGAAATATTAGTAACTAACAGGGCTATGAACCTGCATAAAATATAAGAAAACAGCTATCACATATATAATAAAACAAAATCTCTCCGCAGTGTTTGTATACCTAGTTATTGGGGCTAACCTCAGAATCTACTATAACTAAGAATTTCATATTACTTTCACCATTGCTCACCAATGGATGATCGAGATGGTTTCTTTGAAAAGGCGTACTATTTAGAATTTAGATGAATATTTTAACTATTAAGGTTGAGTTTAAATTGATCAAACCCCAATAAATGATAATTGGGAATTGAAGTGGCAATGGGTGGCGGCACATAGTTCGAAGAACAGTTAGTTATTTGTCAGCAGCGACGATGAACCAAAAATTAAAATTTGAATTTGTGGACTAACGGCCAGTTTCTGAATTGAGAATTTCATGTTGAGTCTGTCTCAAAGACTACTTAAGGACTAATTAAGTATATTTTTGTTTCTGAACTGATATTGTGTAAGGTTTGAGAGTTTGAACTTGCTGTTTTTGCTTGAATGCTTAATTCAGAAACTGGCTAAATATCAATTCAGAAACAAAAATTTGCTTAATTAGTCCTTAAGTAGTCTTTGAGACAGACTCAACATGAAATTCTCAATTCAGAAACCGGCCGTAAGTAACTGGTCCCATGAATTTAAAGCACACTTTAGTACAAAATGTGGCTATAGCGACTTTGGATGTAACGCCGAGTTCGGGTGTAGCGACTGTTTTTAATGAATCATTTGTAACAAATTCCTAGAAATCCCATGCAGATATTGCGACCGGAGTCGGCCGCAGAAGGCACAAATAATTCTTTCTTTCTCAAACATTTCATATCTTCACAAACATTTCATATCTTTTGTTTACATCCACACAGATGGTCAGCAAGTGTGGAGACCTTTACCTTTTGTTTATAGATATCAGCTAAGTAGGTAGGGAAGCGTGTACGTTAAATTTATGGTTCAGTTACAAAGTGATATCTGATTCTGAGTAGAAACTGGGTTTAGTAAACTTTTGAATAACCAGTGAATAACTATGTGTGCAAATATTTTCAATAATAAATGAATATAAATTATGCATGTGTACGTGTGTATCTCTTTACCTTTGCCTGTAACGACTTCCGGATATAACGACGAAAATAGAGTGGTCCCTTCATCGTCGTTATACCCGAAATCCACTGTATATATATATATATATATATATAGGCAAGCACGCTCCATCCCAGGCAGCATCAGCACTTGCCAGCAAGTCTCAAGCCCAATTGTCTAAGAAAATCGTAATCATTTGAGAGTTTATAACCTTAAACGTATTACTCGAACTGTTTAAGGAGTTCATACATGCTTGTTGACATGCAGGCATCTATGACCTCCTTAATCAGTTCGCACTATACTTACGTTTGACAAACGTTTACGATTACACAATCGGGGGGCAGATTGCAGCCAAGCGTAATAATGGTCTATGGCAATTTCAGTTCAACGACTGTTTCGTGTTTGACAGTGACTCCAAGGATGTGGTGATGCGCCATTCGCGCCACTCCTCAGGGTATTACCTGGCGGAGAACGGGGACGGTTCAGTAGCTGACCTGCTCGGCAGTACACCACCGAGAGCGCGGATCAGGGACAAGGAAAAGAGGAGGTAAGGCTTTATGGCACGTTTGAATTGTGTATTTCAATTCGATTCTTGATTTTATGGCTTGCATTTGTACCAAATGGGTACAATATACTTGCCAATGACGCGTGAAACGGAAAAAAACACGCTTTAGAGGTGGAATACGGCCTCTACGGGGAATCACTGACCTTAGTCTTGCCTATAGATTCTATAGGAAATGGTCTAAGTTCATCATACTTCATGCTAATATTATAAAAGCGAAAGTGTGTTTGTTTACCTCTTCACGGCGCATCTGTTTAACCGATTTTGACGAAATTTGACGCACGGGATGATGAAAAACATCTTTATCCGTTCCTTACAAATGTGTAGGTATATAAGTAAAAGTTATGGTATTTTTATTATGGTATAGTTATTGCTAAATGAAGTCCATAACATTACAATGTGGAAAGCTGGAGGAGCATACATTTTAGACAACGGTATCTTTATCGTTTGAGTAATCATTTATTTTATATTAACACATATCATTTATTTTATAATATACCCGAAATACCTACACTAGCCTTGCAGCAGCCTTGCAAAAGTTCTTTTATCAAAGTTATTTATTTACTAAGTCTTTTATTCACTATTTAGAAATCTGTAAATCTGTAAATGGTGACTGAAAACGGTATGAATAGAAACATTGATAATTGAAGTTTAAAAAAAATATTAAAAATATTTTTATTAAATGATGTAACTAAAAATTTATGCTTTTCGCAATTTTTCCTTTATCTGTGCTTCGTACCAAATTTCAACATTCTGAGTTCACGGGAAGTACCCTGTAGGTTTCGATTCCCTTGCGATTGCGAATGTCGAAAATTTGCAGGACAATATTATTATAATATTATGATGTAACTAAAAATTTATGCTTTGCGCAATTTTTCCTTTATCTGTGCTATAAGACGTTGCTTCGTACCAAATTTCAAGATTCTGAGTTCACGGGAAGTACCCTGTAGGTTTTGATTCCCTTGCGATTGCGAATGTCGAAAATTTGCATAAAAATATTTTTATTATATGACGTAACTAAAAATTTGTGCTTTTCGCAATTTTTCGTTTATCTGTGCTATAAGACGTTGCTTCGTACAAAATTTCAAGATTCTGAGTTCACGGGAAGTACCCTGTAGGTTTTGATTCCCTTAGCTATAGTGTCGAAAATTTGCAGCATAAACAGCTGTATCTTTTGATTGCGTTGGCTTAGAAGTTTGATTTTTTCACAGCTCCAAGGGACAGTAGTTTGTTACAGCTTAAAGGTATTATAAACCTGAGTATTTGATATGAATTTCAATTTAATACATCTACGCGTTCATGAGGAAAGGGCTAGTACGAGTTTTAAATTATTTAAAATATTTTTATTATATGATGTAACTAAAAATGTATGCTTTTCGCAATTTTTCCTTTATCTGTGCTATAAGACGTTGCTTTGTACCAAATTTCAAGATTCTGAGTTCACGGGAAGCATCCTGGATTTTGATTCCTTTGTGAGTGTCGATGCAAAAAAATATTTTTATAATATTATGATGTTACTAAAAAATTATGCTTTTCGCAATTTTTCCTTTATCAGTGCTATAAGACGTTGCTTCGTACCAAATTTCAAGATTCTGAGTTCACGGGAAGTACCCTGTAGGTTTTGATTCCCTTGCGGTTGCGAATGTCGAAAATTTGCATAAAAATATTTTTATTATATGATGTAACTAAAAATTTGTGCTTTTCGCAATTTTTTATTTATCTGTGCTATAAGACGTTGCTTCGTACCAAATTTCAAGATTCTGAGTTCACGGGAAGTACCTACCCTGTAGGTTTTGATTCCCTTGCGAGTGCTGAAAATTTGCAGCATAAACGGCTGTATCTTTTGATTGCGTTGGCTTAGAAGTGTGATTTTTTCACAGCTCCAAGGTACAGTAGACTTGAGCATTTGATATGAATTTCAGCTTGATGCCTCCATGCGTTCCTGAGAAAAAGGGTCTTGACACACAGACGGACGGACAACAAAGCCATCCTATAAAGGTTCCGTATTTTCCTTTTGAGGTACGGAACCCTAAAAACACGAAGTGGCGGGTGTCGGGGCACAACTAGTACATAAGTATATAAAACAGTACCATGACCGACAAAAAATTGGTTCGGTCCAGTGCATTGAAATAGAATTCTACATCAATGGTCCAGTGTATTTTTTTTGTGGACATATTAAGTATATTCCTTAAGTACACTAAGGAATAACGCCGGAGCGATTATATCTAGAGGTTTGCTAACCTAGGAATCGATTGGATGCAAAAAGTTAAAGGTAGAGCACGGAAGAGCGTCTAGATCCAATCCGTAATGGCGTACACAAGGACAAAGGCATCCTTATGATTAAGTAGTCGTTTCTTCTGTGGCCGTATACAATAGCAGAAAAAATTAAGTACTCATACAAATTGTTACTATAAAAATATTTGAATAGCCGATGACGAATCACGCAGACATGTAATCGAGACTCTTATCAGTATAGCAACTGATACGTTATCAGTGCTCGGCGTGTGAGAGGACGACCAACTAATTGCCCCATAAGCTCATCCAATTACCTCGCCACTTCACTGTATATTGAGGATCATGACAACTCAATCAAATCACAAAACGCGTTTCTAGTATGGAAGTTTGTATGTATTGTAGGTAGTTGTGACGTCATTAAATTATCATACTTAAAACTAACAGAAGATGTGAATTTTAGGTATTTTGGAAGGCCTTCTATTTAATTTTGACATAGTCATCATCCCTATTGTGATAGGGGCATTTATTTCGTGACTAACTGATGCCTGCGACTTCATTCACATGGGATAATTAAGTATCTTGATAATTATCAATGATAATAACGTTTATTGTGTGATATTATGCGTAAAGTCTATAATAGAATGTGGCTATCCGAACGTGGGTAATATTGTGGGTTAGATACTTACTTTTGGCACTTGGCGAGAAATGTCAGCGGGAGGGGATTCCCCTCGCCTTCTCTGTTGTTTTTTTGAAAGTTTTTGTTTTGTGTGGTTTCGATTGAGCAAATATAAAAAGATATACTAAAAACATATATATACGAAAAAAAAAATTGTTTTAGAAATAAAATAATACGCTACTTTTTATCCCAGAAAATTAGTGATCCTGCGGAGATTTTAAAAAACCCAAATGCTCACGAATGAAGTCACATGCACCATCTAGAATTCTAGAGTATAGGCATAGTTACCATGTCATTTGGAGTGACTACAGTCAATTCAAGGGCTAACATGTATCTGAATTCTTAAATCAAAACGATTATCTTGCTAATCATCCCTTGACTACACAGGTAGGTAGTAATATCTTGTGTCTACTATCTACTATTTCGTATGCTTAGATGCCGTTGCGATTCATCATAGCTGTCACAAACCTTTTTACAGTTCGAAATTGTATTTCTACAAGATTGACAAATCTTTACAATGTGGGTTTACAATTTTCAGGAATATCTATGAATCTGGAACAAGCTTGCAGAAGATGCTAGTCGAAGGCAAGAATCTGAACGACATACCCCCACCAACACCCCCAGGTTAATTTTAATATTAAGTTATCAATACAAATGTGTAATTTTCATGGGAACTTTGTCCCGTCTTAGTTATTTCTAATCTATTCTATAAAAGGAACCTCTGTCCAAAATTTCAGCTTTCGAGGTCCAAAGGGTTTGGGTTGGGCGTCCATGAGTGAGTTGGTGAGTGAATGAATCAGGATTTTTACTGCATGAGATAATTACTTAATAAGGTCTAGATTGAAGCGCTCTTGCCTAGAACATGCCTATATATACTCTTGCATTGATACGTTCTTATCTTACTTCACAATCGAAATCGGATTTTGTAAACTTGCAGTGTCAAATTGATTCAGATGATGTGGACAAATCACTTTCAAGCTTCATCACTTCCACCCAGTGCCGACTCACTACTGAGCACAGGTCTCTTCTCAGAATGAGAAGGATTTGGTCATAGTCCACCACGCTGGCCAAGTGCGAATTGGCAGTTTCACTCGCCTTTGAGAAAATTGTGAAGAACTCTCGGGCTTGCAGGTTTCATAACGATGTTTTCCTTCACCGTTTAAAGCAAGTGATATTTAATTTCTTAAAACGAACATTATTCTGAAAAGTTAGAGGCTCTCGCCCGGGAATTGAACCCCTGACCATCCGAATAGATAGCCCAACGTCTAAAGTACTATGTTATCACCGCTTTTTTTCCTTACTTAGTATTCACTTAAGACTTAAACATTCATATCTTTCTTATAAGTTTTGTATGTTCTCAGAGCGGCCTAGAAGACGCTGTGGTCTCAAATTGCACAGATCACAGGAGCGTGATTGGAAGGACAGTCAAAGGGAGCCGAGGGCCGACTCCCTGCCCTCCCCTAGTCCTCAGACCGCTGTGCCTACTCTGGTAAGTATTTACTGTTTAGGGCTCCCAAGTTGAAAAACTTGCGGCACAGACTATAAGCGTAATTTTTGTCGCGTATACATCAAAATGAAAACATGTGCACTGGTTGATGCCGGCTTTGGGTAGTAGCTTTATACATTTTATGTAAGCATTAGTTTGCGTTGCGTTGTGAACGATTTAAGTGTACCGTGTTTGTATTGTTAAGTGTTGGAACGATTTGCCACCTTAATATATTCGATTGCAATGATTAATTAGATTGAGCTTTAAATTAAAACCAGTGCTGTAGCGCTGTTCCACATTGAATTCTGCAGTACTTAAATAGATTTACTTACTTTAGTACAGATACAGCTTGCAAATGTTAGACCCAGTATGAGAGAGACAATAACATTATTACTCTACTGCTCTGACTAGTCGAGTCTGTGGAACGACGATAGATATTGTACTCTGTAATTGCTTGACAGATGAATCTATGGTTGACTCGGGAATTGCTCTACCAGTATTATTCGTGTGAATTGCTAAAGTTTATTGTAATGGATAACCAGTTTTTGCTTCTATTACAACATAGGATTTCTATCCCTGAAAATCAAACACCTACCCTTGATTACAGGTGGAATCCTGCAGTCGTTTTATGTCGCTCACTTCCCGGCTGAAGTGTCAAGCGGCGTGCGAAGAGGACGTTCAGGAGAGATGTCCTGACGACGGCATGCCGGCCAGTAGAGTCAACTTCCACAATACATTCAGCATGCTCATCAATATGGGCAACATTGAGAAGGGGTGTAGACGCACGGTAAGTGTATTGTGTTAAGATCAACGACCTCAATTTACATAGCCCTGTCAAACAAAAAATGTGGACTTATTTTATTAACGCGCCATCTAGTCTGAAAAGCGGTGACAAGGACAGGCTTATACAAGTGAGGGGCATGCACCACAAGTCGGTCGCCCCACTTTTATCTATGAAAGGGCCCATCTAGTACCTACTATATCGATGGTTAAGATGCATCTAAATCATCGTACCGCAAGACGCCGTGCGAGTTTCCACCCCTATGTCGTCGACGTTCCATCCACACGTACAAAACGCTTTGCGTTTTCATTCCTCATTTGCATGGCTAGGGTCTGGAACACTCCCAAAAACTGTGTTTCCCACCAATTATAATCCGGGTATCTTTAAATCAAGAGTGAGTAGGCATCTTTAAGGCAAGTGCGTCCCATCATAGGCTGCATCATCACTTCCCATCAGGTGTGATTGTGGTCCGTAAGCGTAAGCCTATAGTGAATAAGAAAAACGCAATACACAAAGGGGACTGGCGCGAACGTACTTTGCCAGCGGCAGCGCAAAGAAAAAATTCAATCTGCTGCCATATTCTTGCTTTCAATACAGTATGTTTGTACATTTTATAGTTTGGCTCATACAAATAAATTTGTTTACGATTTACGTAAATATGTTTATTAATTTTCTCAAAACGGTTTCTTACAATATGGAAGGAATCTACCTTCTAAATTTCAAGATTGTATGTTTTGTAGTTTCTGAGATAGAGAACAATGAGTGAGCGAGTGGTATTTCGCTGTTATATAATAAAAATTATAGATTAAATATAACCAAATATTTTGTCTCGACAGATAAGTCGTGAGGAGCAAGTCTGGCAGAATGAGCTAAAGGATCTAATATGGCTGGAGCTAAAGGCCAAGCTGGCCGGGCGAAGCCTGAGCCAACAGGACGAGTTTCTCTGCACCCAGCGCAATATGATCCCAGCCATCATTCTAAGGATCCATGAGTACAAGTAAGTGGAATAATACTCTTATGTGTCCTGCGTGTAAGAGGACAGAATCAAATGGCGTAAAAGCATTGAGGGTGGTTGCCGTGCTCACGACGAAGCCTGGGTTTGACGTTCTCGCTCACAGTAAGGGATCATCTATAAAGTACGTCACATGTTAGGGGGGGGGGGGGGGGTTCCTAAGTTTCGTGACGTCACATTTCAACGTTCACACGTCACGTGGGCGAGTTCACACTCGCTCACTAGTGTCACGTGCCGGTAGCCTATGAGCTTTTATGGGGGTTCACGGATGAGACCAACTGTGACAAGGACGGGAGGGGTTAAAAAAATCACGAAATTAGTGTGACGTACTTTATGGATGACCCCTCCCCCCTCCCCATATATCAAAATAAAAAACAGGAAAAGCCCAGACAGAATGTAAACCGTCTGTCAAGACGTAAAGGCGAAAGACAACCGGTAACGACAATCTTTAAATGAATGAGCTAAAGGATTTTAATATAGCTGTAGCTGCAGGAAAAAAACTGAGGAACCATAGTTTATTAAGGGTAATTGTGTTTTAGGTTCGAGAATCCAGATCCGTGTAGAAATCGATCGCGACTCCTGTCTCCCATTCAAGGATCGAACGAAGATCTATCTAACCAACGTGAAGAACAAAATTCTGAAGACAACACCGAAGGTGACTAATTTATATTTATTACTCATTATGGATACAATTTTCGATAACTGTACAGGTGTGTGAGCAGGTGATCTGGCTCGATCATAAAATTTGGGTATTTGACAACAAGTGGAATTATTATCTTTTTTCAAACGTCAAACCGCCCGTGTAGTATGAAATGTTGTTGAAATGAAACGGATGTTGTTTGAAATAATGAACTGTGACTTCATCAAAATTTGACACACTTTTTTACTTCAATCGATAGTTTAAAATGGTTTTCAAACAAAAAACTAATAAGGGACATGGGTATTACGACTTTTATGTATTCCTCTATTTAAAAATTACTAAAAAAATAATTTATTTGAATAGTTGTCAGATACCCAATTCTTCCCAGAGTAAACTTCGTAATCGACACCGGTGATATATTTATTATAGTCATAATGAATACCCACTCACGATAGTTTAAATGTTAAAATAAAATCAAACTCAAAAATAAATATTTAAGGTTCATTTTACTTTGACGCCAATACGATCTGTAGAATTTGCTATGTTAAAACTGGGACTCTGTACTGATCTCTTTCAGATTATCTCTTCGGCTGTGTATCATTCGACTGCGAGCGATGCACAACCGCAGTGGGAATCGCTATGAAGCAAGTAGCAGAGTTGTTAGACGCGTACGATACTGCAATAGCGTTGTACCCGTCTAGCACTGCGGCTTGTGTTGAACATCCCGCGCTCTTCTCGCACAGGACTATGAATAGACTGAGAGTAAGTTGAGTTCAGTAGCTGTGACTTTATATTTAAGTAGACTTTAATTTTTACAAAAAAAATATCAACCTGGAAACATTCACAAAGAACCTCGGAAATGACACCCATATAAATAAATTAAAAATACGTCACCATCTTTGATTTCAAAGTGGACATCATTTTCGTAGCAGCCCGAAAAACCTCAATAGTGACCCTTATTTTAATTTCTTTAAAAAAAATCAGAAGGTCATTTTTGATTTCAAAATAGACGTCATTTATAAATCCAAGATGGCCGATCTAGTGGTAAAATAAATCGATTATATTTATTTAGATACTAGCGGATGCTCGCGACTTCGTTCGCGTGGTATAAGTTTTTTTTCCTACAGGGACTCCTTAATTTTCCGGGATAAAAAGCCTATAACACTCTCCAGGTCCTTAACTACCCGTGCAAAATACCCGTTGCTCTGTTGCGGCGTGATTGAAGGACTAACACTCTATTTCATCCCTTAGGGGGTAGAATTTTCAAAAACTGTGAAAAACATTTCTTTGTTTTTAACCTGTAGCTCACATACCAAGTGTCATGGGTATAACCTGAAAAATAAAGTACTTTCATACAAACTTTCAACCCCTATTTTACCCCTTTGGGGGTGGAATTTTGAAAAACTGTGAAACACGTATTTCTTTATTTTTAACCGGTTGCTCACGTACCAAGTTTCTTGGCTATAACTTGAGAAATGTAGGACTTTCATACAAACTTCCAACCCCTATTTTATCCCTTCGGGGGTGAAATTTTGAAAAAACTATGAAACACGTACTTCTTTATTTTTTTACCGTAAGCCAAAATACCAAAATTCGTTGATATTACTTGTAGAATACCTTGAGAAATGAAGGCCTTTCACACCAACTTTCATCCCCTATTTCACCCCTTTGGGGGTCGAATTTTCAAAAACTGAAATACGTATTTTTTAATTTTTAACTCGCAGCTCATATACCAAGTTTCATGGCTATAGCTTTCATACACATTTTCAACCCCTATTTTACCACTTTAGGGGTTGAATTCTGAAAAACTGTGACAGACGTAATTCTTTATTTTTGAACGAAAGCCGAAATATCAAGTTTCGTTTATATAACTTGAGAATATCTTGAGAAATGAAGGACTTTCATGGAGACTCTCATCCCCCATTTCACCTTTCGGGGGTAGAATTTTTGAAAACTGTGAAACACGTATTTCTTCATTTTCAACCGGTAGCTCGTATACCAAGTTTCATGGATATAACTTGAGAAATGACGGACTTTTATACAAACTTTCACCCACTATTTCACCCCCTTAGGGGTGGAATTTTGAACAATCCGTTCTTAGTGAGCGCCTACGTCACAAAAGAAACCTACTGTCAAAATTTCAAGTTTGTAACCCTAGCGGTTTAGGCTGTGCGTTGATTAGCTAACGATTTTATATATTTGTATACAAGCGGTCCGCCCCGGCTTCGCACGGGTAGCACTTGATCAAAATAGTCCATATCCAATATTATGGTCAGTCGGCACTGAGACGAACACCTCCACCATAGGTACGTTCTCAAATTTTGTTCAGCAAACCGCTGTGAACGCTTGGCACTTGAGTATCCAATACGACGTATTTTCGCTGCCCTTGCCTGGGAACTATGTTTAGAACTAACAACTAAGTTGAGACCTGGCTCTTTTAGGCATTTCGCAGTCTGTCTACAACAGTAAGATATTAAAATGTTAAGAAAAATGTTAGTAAGTTCTCTTGTATTTATTATGACATACAATTGACAAATATGATACATAGAAAAGTCAGTCAGAATTTGAATATAATAAAAAAATTAATAGACGAATAGAGGTCTAACGTAAGAAGTTGTTATTATTAAAAAAAAATTGTTATTATTGCAATATTCGTAGGGATCTCTAATTTTTTGAAAATAAAATATAGCCTATGTTACTCGCTGATAAAGTAGCTTTCTATAGGTGAAAGAATTTTTAAAATCGGTGGAGTAGTTTTTTAGTTTATCCATTACAAACAAACAAACAAATCCTTCCTCTTTATAATATTAGTTTAGATAAGTGTGTTCTTGAGGTGTTGAGATGCATTGTTGTGCGAAACTAATCGTTGTAATATATTGGCAGGCGATGTGTCTATGGTACAATACGGCGCTCCATATGCGGCTAAAGGTGTTATCCGTGCGCCGCATGCTGCGCACCGTTCGCGCGAAGTGCCGCCGCGGGCTGGACCACGGAATCTCTACGGAACCCAGTAGCAGGTTAGTGAATGAACTTGAGCTGTGTCCATCACGATTTATCGAATCCATCTGTCGGCCTGCACTCGGCAGTGGTGTGCAGTTCATAGAGGCATAAAAGCGCTGCTTACCCAAATGGAAATGCGTCTAAGCTCATATTTTATCAAAACAGCTAATATATAGGTATTATGACTAACTAATGCCTACCCTAGCTTCAAAACCTGTGCACGCCGCTGGCACTTGGCATACATCTATTATAGGATTTTTGGTAACTATCGCTAGGAAGGCTGATCCAGTATTTGGTGGGTGTAGGGCTCTGCTCTGGTGAGAATGATGATGGTCTGCCCGCGTGCCCAAAAAACTTTTAGGCTACTTATCGCCGCTGAAAGATGTGTTATGTTTGCCAAAAATGAACAATAATTAGGAAGGCTGGTACTTGTTACTTGATTAAATTATGTGCAGTACCTATGAGAACGGTATATAAACTGACTATTCATCGGGCTATCAATCGGCAAACCTCGCGCAGTCGCGTGCCGTTAAATGTGTTGTAGATAGTAGGAGCATCATCAACTATGTTTTTCTCTTTCAATCGCGTGTAACGCAGCAGTACCGCGCGCTCAAATGTAAAGAACCATCTATGATTATGTTTGTCTCATTCAATCGCAGGGGGATCTATCGATTGCCAGATTTTGCATACTTATTATGTGGATGAGAGTATTATCTTTCTTGATTTTGTCACTCACTCGATCACGTGTGAATCCGTGAATCGTTTGTGCCGCGAATTAGGACCCCGCGACGGGTTTTGACTTTTCTGATCCTTTTCTGTCTCAGTTTTCGGCGTTTTACGTGTAATGGATAGTTTATTTTACTATAGATATCTATCTAATTAACTGTGTTGTTTTTATAATTATGATCTACTCGTAATAAATATAACTGCCATACCCCCAACAGGTTAGCCCGCTGCCATTGACTGCATCATCAGTTACCATCAGGTCAAAATTGCAGTCAAAAGCTAACTAGTGGTGGTGTAAAAAACATATCGAATGTACCCATTCCGTTGCTTTCATAAGGAATCAATTTTATGTCTGATTTTTTTGACAGAAAATCCTCAACCACCCAAAGACCATGTCAAGTGCGTTTCAACGTAAGCAACAACAACACTAGCGACTCCAACAACAGTGACTCAAGTGGACTGTCTGACAGGAAGTCTGACCATTCCGATGGCCAGAGGAAGAGCCCTGCTGGCCAGGGAAAGGGCCCAGATGACCAGGGGAAGGGCCCTGATGACCAGGGTAAGGGCCCGGATGACCAGGGAAAGTGCCCTGATGACCAGGAAAAAGGCACTGATTACCAGGAGAAGAGCCATGATTACCACAGAAAAGGCCCTGATGACCAAGGTGAGGGCCTTGATGTACAGAGCAATGAAGTCATAGTTATAACTGAAGAAGAAAGTGGAGAGAAGAAAGGTGTTGATACTACTGATTGTGGACACCAGAAACCGGGTACGTTTTAAGGAATTTGTTGACGTTATAAAGATTTTTCATTCGATGACAAATAAGAGACCTTCACTACGATCTCACTCAAGAGGTTAATGACGATAGACATGCTGGCCAGGAAAGAGTATAGGGTTTTTACGCGGGCGTCATGACAACCGGTTCCCCTTTTTTTTCTTTTTGTTCAAAATATGTCTAATGAATAACAGGAAATTAGTGGTCCCTCCTTTTCGGGTGGTCGGGGGATGATCCCTTGGCTCGCACCTCAAACTTTTCGGAGATTTTTAAGAAATTAAATATTTGCTTTAAGCGTGAAGAAAAATATCGTGAGGAAGCATGCTTGCTCGAGAGTTCTTCTTAGTGTTTCCAAAGGTATACCACGTGAAGTCTGCCAATCGCCAGTTTGCCAGTGTGGTGGACTTTGGCCAAACTTCTCATTCTGAGATGAGACTCGTGCTCAGTCATGAGCCTGCATTGGATTGAAGTGAGAAATAGCTTGCTGTTCCTGAAGCAATCTGTTCCAGGAATTACCCTTGTATAAAGTTACATTGCTTACTTAATAAAAATTAAAAAATTGTTAGCAAGTTTGTGATGTTATGTTAATTCACACCTACTAATCAAGGCCAATATTTTTACGCCTAGTGGCATGAAATATAAACTATTTCTTAAAAAACAAGTACCAACTTATACTACTTACCAATCTCAACTGACTGTTGAAATAGGTAAACTGACTGACTGTGTCTGCTAAACAGCATCTGTTAAGTCGAGGTTATTATACTATACTATATTTGAGTTTCTCAATGGCAAAGTTGCATGGTGGCAGACGGCTTCGCATCGAGCAACCCACAAGTCAGTGTAATAGTTGTACGTAACGTATGCATTGTATATTATTTACAAAGTGTAACATTTTTCTGTTTTTAAAAAGAGCAACTGCTGAGTTTTAGTAGAAGCATCTTTCCAAACCGGTGGTAGATTCTTGCGACTTATTTCAAAAACTTAATTTATTTTGATTATCTGTTTTACAGATTTGATCGGAGATATGACACCCGAAATA
Source organism: Erebia epiphron (assembly GCA_963932025.1). Classification (NCBI taxonomy): domain Eukaryota; kingdom Metazoa; phylum Arthropoda; class Insecta; order Lepidoptera; family Nymphalidae; genus Erebia; species Erebia epiphron. The sequence goes on from OZ009945.1 coordinate 41,153,430, forward strand.
GTCATATCGGAGACATACAGTACCACCGATACGAACATGTCAAGCGAAAGCGGCTATATATCCGGCGAGCAAACCTGCAAGGGAGAAGTTCCATATGACGTTTATGACATCGGTCCCTTGCGTGATGTAGCTCAACTGAGGCTACTCGGACGTACCGAAGTGTCTGCTTACCGGTAAGTGTTCTCTAAAGGGAACCATAAGTCGTGTGTTGTTGATACATTTTTCAATAACAGCAAAATATTAGCCTGGACGCTGTTTACTTGACGTGTCATTGAAGAATTTACCTTGATTACACGACTTAAAGCTCATAATTGGGTCACGATCTGTGATACAATCAAAGTATCAAGCGAAAGCGGCTACATATCCGGCGAGCATAGCTTTAAGGAGAAGTTCCATATGACGTTTATGACATCGGTCCCTTGCGTGATGTAGCTCAACTGAGGCTACTCGGACGTACCGAGGTGTCTGCTTACCGGTAAGTGTTCTCTAAAGGGAACCATAATTCGTGTGTTGTTGATACATTTTTCAATAACAGCAAAATATTAGCCTGGACGCTGTTTACTTGACGTGTCATTCAAGAATTTACCTTGATTACACGACTTTAAGCTCATAATTGGGTCACGATCTGTGATACAATCAAAGTATCAAGCGAAAGCAGCTACATATACGGCGAGCATAGCTTTAAGGAGAAGTTCCGTATGACGTGTACGACATCGGTCCCTTGCGTGAAGTAGCTCAACTGAGGCTACTCGGACGTAAGCGAAATAGTAGTCCGTTTACTTGGCGTGTTATTGAAAAATATACCTTCACTACACGATCTAAACGCTAAGCAGGGAAAGACGACGACATGGCGCATAATTAAAAAAGAAATGTCGGTACAATTAGTTAATGCTATTCGCCATATTCCTGTCATCAGAAGTGGAATCGATCGGCAAAAGTGTGATTCCCTGTTCTAATGTTACAAATGTGTTTTTTTACAGTGACTACCACTATGAGATGCTGAAGACGCAAGGCGTTCGACGCTGTATGATGTTTATGAACAAAATGTGCCACAAACTGCTTAACAAAGTCTACCTTACCCTGCTCGAACCGCAGGTAACATCATAATTTTACCTTTTTTTTGCACATGACATGGTAGGGTTACCGAACATCCAAATTGCCGTTTCCTCCGTGCCTTGAAAGGCAAGATTCCGGTTATTTTCATGAATGCATTATATCCATACTTACTAGTAGTATTATAAATGCGAAAGTATGTCTGTCTGATTCCCTGATGAAATTTGGAATAGAGACAGTTTACATCACGGGGAAGGACATATTTTTCATCATCTAGTTGTCTATAGCACTCTCTGGTCATCAAACTCTCTCGGTGCGCACATTATTTTCTTGCTATAATATAGTTAACATAAAAATGTATTTAGTACAAGCATACAACCTCACAAATGTTTATTTTCAGCCGGAAGGTGCAGAAGACGATGCGCAAGAAGTACTAGAAGATACCAAAGATGCAGAACAGAAGACTGATACACAAAATAGTTACACCATTAAGAATACTTATGAATTCCGCAGGTAACACATCTTTAAGTACTTCTTTGGGAAGAGTATTTAATTTATAGACTAGCGCTTGGCTGCAATCATACTCGTTGGCAAGTAATGATGCAGCCTAAGGTGGAGCGCGCGCTTGCCTAGAAGATGCCTACTCACTCTTGATTTGAAGGTACCAATAGTATAAGCGGATGAACAAACGGAAGCAAATCGCTTTGTACGCGTCCGTGGAATTTCAAATTTAGACGGATGCAGACCCTGACGATTTTTTCTTGACGATTTGACGACCTTTAGGTGATTTTGCTGAACCGATTTAGATTAAGGTACCTTGACATCTATACTAATATTATAAATGCGAAAGTCTGGATGGATGTATGGATGGATGTATGGATGGATGTATGGATGGATGGATGGATGTTTGTAACTCAATCACGCAAAAACGGCTGAACGGATCTGGATGAAATTTGGCACAGAGATAAATTATAGTCTGGAATAGCACATAGACTGCTTTTTATCCCGGAAAATGAAAGAGTTCCTGCGGGAACCATAAAACTTCAATCCACGCGGACGAAGTCGCGGGCATAAGCTAGTGATATATAAACCTTAATCCACGCGGACAAAGTCACGAACAAATTAAATGTTATTTTTACAAATTAAGATTTGTTGTTTTTCATAATCTTCTATAATAATATATAGTTAGCAAAATTATTGTGAGTAGTGTAGGTACCCGACTAAAACCTATAAAAGCGGGCAGGAACGTGTATAAAAAGCGCTCTCTGTATTACCGCGTAGTCATTCTTTTGTCACCTTCCGAGCTGTAAACTGCGTTATTGTGAAACTCTTAATGAGTCATAATTGTGTTCAGATTTAAGTGTGTTCCTTTTTAGTTATTTTATGTGTGATATGTTGTAATCGTTCACTAGAATAAATTGTGGTTTGTTATATTTGCTTAGTTTCACTTTACTCCACTTCCAATTTCCTAAATTCAGAAGTGGGATAAAGGACCGCTAAATAGGCCCACATACGAGATGAACCAAAAAGGAACATACCCAAATTTAAAGTGCTTAAAGTTGATCACGTGACCGATCAAGATATCTCTCGAAGGGTGACTCGCGTAATGTGCAGTGTTTATTTGTGTGCTAAAGTTGTGTTTTGTTTTCATGTGATTGGTAACGCTGGCTCGCGGAGTGTGGCCGAGCTGTGGTGTTGCACAGCTCGTGTGCTTGAGGCGCCTCACGAGTGCGCATGGGTGTGCAACTATCACGTGGGCGCTCTGGGCAGCGTTCACGAGGGCAATTCAGTCTGCGCGACACGCTGTCGTGCCTTGCTGCGTGCCTCGGAGCCGCGATGCTGCGCGCTTTCCCGTGTTACGCCTGGCATTTGCCTGGAATGGTGGTGAGGTGATGACACCATCGAGCCTCTGGTGGTATGACGTATATGCGACATCGGTAAGACCGTTTAATTTATTTGCTTAAGGATGTAATACCCACCAAGCGTAGCCACAAAGTAAATGAACAGTAATTCATGTTACTGAATTGACTGTTAATTGTGTTAAGAAAAGGTTTAGACCCCAATTGTATTTACGCGATTTCCATTTTATGATAATTTCCCACTAAATTAGCAAGCTGTGTTGGCTCAGTGGTTGTTATTGGCATAACGCATACATTTGAGTCCCTAAACCGCCCTGAATGCTAGTTTGTGAACAGTTTAAAGTGTCTAGCAGAAACATCTTATTCAAAAGTAGAACCTTTGTGGGTACCAACCGGGTACAAAAATATTTTTGTGAAAAATAGGTGACTCATACCCTAAGTTTGAATGCATAACTTGAGGCCTCTAAGTTTGCTGAGTTTTGAACACATAAAGTAGTAATGTTTTGCTAAAGCATGATGTACGGATAAATTGTTTTTGCGTGATTTGGTTTTTTGTATTTAAAATGAGGGTTGTTATTTAAAACTCTTGACCTAGTTACGATCGGATACCAATCATCCGCAATTTAGAAAGTTTTGTGCGTCAAATACGTAATAAATGCGTGATGGTTAAAAGTCAGATTATACCCACTTTACGATTCAATTGTTTTAAACATGCTGTGTTTATAAAAAGTGTCTCTTAATAACGCTCACTGTGTTTCGAATGATGCGATGCATTCGTGATGTAAGACAGCGGTTTAAGAAAACCTGTTAAACTCGCTAGTATCCCTTGGGGTTTGTTAATGCTTCTGTGATACTTTTACAAAGGAATAGTGCTTGTACACAAAACAATAATTGTTGAGGTCAGGTATGGACGAGCAAACATATTTATAGTTCTGATAAACGTTAAAATTAACTTGAGTTTTACAGGTTATTTTTTTTTAATATTACCGAACCAGGTTACGTAATTTGTTGTTGAATGTTGCATTCTATTTTGATTAGAGAAGTATTGTTTATCTACCCTCGTGGATAGTTAAAGTTTGATTTCATACAAATCGATTACGAGTCTACATACCTACCTGTCAGAATCCTTACTTTTTCTCGTTAGTAATTTTACATACGAGGCTTTTATAAACCAAATGGTTGTAATCCGCACTAAACAAGGATTACATAAAGTGCAATGAAGTTAAAATTCAGTTGTGAATGTATGAGGCATAGTGGCAGCTGGTTAAGACAATTGATCGTCGATGCTATAAATTGCTCGTAAAGGTACTCAGAACCTGTGATGGACATGACGTGTGTGCTGTGACCTACTGGTCACAGGTTCATTTTCTGTTCTATGTTCCTTTCGTCTTCGGCGCTCACCACGTGTGAGGCGTTCTGGTCGCGCCGGGCTGCGCGCCCGCATGCCGCGTGTGTGAAGTGCGTCACTACGCGTCTGCTGGTCGCGCAGGGCTGTGCGCTTGTCTAGTGCGCGTTGCTGCGCACTCGCCTGCCGCGCTTAAGGCGTGACACTGCGTGTCCACTGGTCGCGCAGGGATGCGCGCCCAACTAGTGCGCGATGCTGCGCGCTCCTGGTTGCGCATGGCTGTGCGCTCGCCTAGGGTGCGATGCTGCGCGCTCGCATGCCACGCTGTGAGGCGTGACACTGCGCGTCTACTGGTCGCGCAGGGCTGCGTGCTTGTATAGTGCGCGAGGCTGCTCGTTAGCCTACTCGATATGGTTGAACATAACTGGTATGAGTAAACTTTCTTCATTTTCTGTGTTCATCGATGATGATGTTTGATGTTTTGAATGTTCAAAGTTGTTTCGACATGGTAAAACTGTGACTTTGTACTATGGTTGAGCGACCTTTAGTGAGGGCTCTACCAGCTTTACCGACTCTTGTTGCTCTATGAGCTCTACTGACTCTTTGTGCTCTACCAGCTCTACCGACTCTTGTTGCTCTATGAGCTCAACTGACTCGTTATGCTCTACCAGCTCTACTGTCTCTTGTTTCTCTACGAGTTCTACTGTCTTGGTACTCTACCAGCGCTACGATCTCTAGGAGCTCTACCAGCTCTATTGAGAGCTCCACAGGTTCTGTGAGTTCTATCGGCTTTGTATGTATGAGCTCTGCTGAAGCAGTCAAATAATTTTGTTGGTACCTGTGCTGGTACTGGTAAGTGTGCTGGTGATGAACTTCTAAGTCAGAGAGCTTGTGAAGGTAATTGACTATGCGTTGAATACCTGCTATGTATGGATAGCCACGATGATCACGTCGTTTCGTGATAACGATTTGGTGTTAATTTCTGTTACATGTTTGGCGCCATGGAGTGGTGCCCTGGAACGGGGCCCTGGAGGTGTGCCCTGGAGTGGTGCCTTGGAGCGGGGTCCTGGAGCGGTGCCTTGGAGTGGTACCTCGAAGTCGTGCTTCGGACTACGCGGCACGTTCTTCGGTGACAGACACTTTCAACTTAATTTGCATAAACATTGCCTATGGCGCTGCTTGTTGTCATCCAATTTAGTTACATGCTTTCTCTAGTAAACTTAGGTTAGTCGTAAATCAGGCGTTAGGTCAGTTGTTAGGTCAAAATGTAAGCTTACATGTTAGGTTAGGTTACTTTAGGCTCTGTTAGGCTAGTGGATGACAGCGGACAGCGTTGTATGTAGTGGGCAGATTGAGAAGAAGGTTATGTCGGCAGACCTGCGAGGAGTGTGGTATAGCACTCTGTCAGGTGGGTGGTAGGATGGCTACCACCGACAGGGAGATGCAGCACGAATGTATGTGTCGACCTCGGGTCCGGTGTGGACCCGGTTCATTGTGAAAATCACAATGGTACCCATGGTTTTGGGTAGGTGCGTGAGCGCACTAAAGACTTCTGCAGTTCAGTACATGGTTCCTTGGAAAGGAGAATGGTGTCCCGAGAGTTGCACTGCATTTTTTTGAAAGTTAGATTCAACCGAACATTTTAATGTTTTCTTATGATTACAGTAGCACGTTTGATGTATTTGGGTGTGAGGTGAATTGCCTTGCTGGTCGAGCTGTGTGACTGGTGTGGCCCAGATGCAGAGTGCTCCCGAGGCTGGCGACCTAGAGTGGCTGGCTCCGAAAGTCGCGTCCCTTGGATGCGCATCAGGCTGTGTCCTGGCAGGCTTTGTCCTGGGAAGTCGCGTTCTCTGAATGCGCATCAGGCTGTGTCCTGGCAGGTTTTGTCCTGGGAAGTCGCGTTCTCTGAATGCGCATCAGGCTGTGTCCTGGCAGGTTTTGTCCTGGGAAGTCGCGTTCTCTGAATGCGCATCAGGCTGTGTCCTGGCAGGTTTTGTCCTGGGAAGTCGCGTTCTCTGAATGCGCATCAGGCTCTGTCCTGGCACGTTTTAAACGTGGTGTGTGTGTGTGTGAACTTGCAAGTTCTGGTATGAGATTGATTGAGATGTAAAGTCTGGAGAATTATGCATACTTTTGAATGTGAAGCGTTTTATTTTGTGTAGCGAAAGTTGTTATTTTGAATGAGGGCCTCGTATGCGTGATGATTGTCAGAATAGGCAATAGCGTGCATCGTCATGAATAATCAACCATTTGTGTCTTATGCAGGTTCTGATGACAGTAACTGTGACGATGCGGGTGAATCTTTGGGTGCCCTCACTAGTTCAGGAGACACCGCAAGAGGGGGAGCTTATGAAGATGGCATACGCACACCAGCTCTTCCTGCTTCTGATGAAATTGTTTCCGGTGCAGCCGAGGGCGGCGCACAATCAGGATAGGCCGAGTTAGCAAAATTATTGTGAGTAGTGTAGGTACCCGACTAAAACCTATAAAAGCGGGCAGGAACGTGTATAAAAAGCGCTCTCTGTATTACCGCGTAGTCATTCTTTTGTCACCTTCCGAGCTGTAAACTGCGTTATTGTGAAACTCTTAATGAGTCATAATTGTGTTCAGATTTAAGTGTGTTCCTTTTTAGTTATTTTATGTGTGATATGTTGTAATCGTTCACTAGAATAAATTGTGGTTTGTTATATTTGCTTAGTTTCACTTTACTCCACTTCCAATTTCCTAAATATATATATAACTCAATAGCTGTTCGTTTGTCTCGGTAAAACTCGAGAACGGCTGGGCCGGTTTAGCTGATTTTGGTTTTGAAATGTTTGTCGTAGTCCAGGGAAGGTTTAAACGGTGAAAAATATGGAAAAATTGCGAGGAAGATAGGGCAGGACAAAGTCTGCCGGGCCCACTAGTCGGATAATAAAGAAGGTTTTCCATTTTAGATATGGTTGCTGGTGTGAGGAGACGTTATCGATGCAGCTGCCGTCGTATCGCTCGCACTTTCTGCTGCTGACGAGCATTTGCATGGAGGCCGTTCACGACTACCTCTCTCTGAGGATGGAGGGCCGCCCCGAACGGCCCTCCTGCCTCACTATCAAACAGGTATTGCTATTTATTATCTACACCTATATATTTATACTAATATAATAAATGCGAAAGTTTGGATGGGTGGATGTGTTTTTGTTACTTAATTTCGTCAATCTCGATGAAATTTGGCACAGAGCTAGATAGTCTGGAATAACACATGGCAACTTTTTATCACGGAAAATTTTAGTTTCCGCGGGAACCGAAAAACCTCAATCTATGCCGATAGTCTGGAATAACACATAGGCAACTTTTTATCCCGGAAAATTTTTAAGAGTTCCCGCGGGAACAAGTCGCGGACATGAGCTAGTTGTCTACATAAATATATATATGGAAAATGAGACTGAATGATCAGCTATTAACGCACAACTCATACCACACGCGCACAGATACTAAAGATTTGTTAGTATCGATAACGTAACATCGACTAAATCACAACTCTATCTCATTCCGTCATATCATACGTCAGCATTCCTAGATTCCTCGGGCCTCGCGAGAGTACTGTATGTATTATGTATGACGTATTACGTACGTAGTATTTGTATTGAATATTACACCACAACCTATTAACTTGCCTTTACACAAGTTTAAGAAATCCATTAAAAATATGCTCATGAAAAAAGCTGATTATACTGTTGAGGATTATATAAATGATAAAAGAGCATGGATTTGACTCGCTCCAGCAATGCTCAGGACTAAGCTAAGATACTTATGTATCTTTACATGAATGTAATTGTAAATATATATTTATATAATTTTTTTTCTTTCAAAAAAGCAACCACCGAGATTCTTGCTGGTTGTTCTCGGTAGGAACGACATTCCGAACCAGTGGTAGATTCACTCGGCTATTCAAAAGCACTTGTTAAAAGTCAACTTGAATTAAATAGATTTGATTTTGAAGGAGAAAATAATTGTTTGGAGTTGCGTGCGTACGTGTTGCTGGGCGTGTGCGCGTGTGAGTGTGAGCATGTGTGTTGGTGTGGAGTGACGTCATCAATGCAGCCGTCTATTCACTTTCGCAGAGTGTGCGAGCTAGTTCCTGCTATTGAAAATGTTAATGTCGATTTGGTCTAACGTAGTAACTTAGTTACTTGTGTGCGTACGTCCGTGTGCGACCGTGCGTGCACGTGTGCGTTTAGTAGAGCGTGCGTACTTGATCTTAAACCCGAATGTATTCAATATATATTTTATTTATTTACAGTTAATACACGAACTCAAGGAGGGTTTGGACATAGCGGCAGAAATGCGCGCTTCGTTCGCTAGAAACGTAGAGGCCGCATTGCGAGGCTCGCGCGCCTTGCCACAGACGCGTAGGGATCTACTGGATATACTGTATACATTTGACGCTACGGTGGAAACTGCTTTACAGGTAAGTTTCTTGTGAAAGCCGGACATATTCAGCTGGAAAAATAAATTATCATTATGAGCAGACATTCGGAAAAATCGCGTTTGCATTTATCGCTCAACTAGAACAGGACCTATGCTCTACGACGTAGAGTCTACGTCAATGACAAACGCGACAACGCGACTCTATAGGTATGTTCCTGACTGCCTCGTTGGTCTAGTGGTTAGCATGTTCGACTGCGGCCGACGAGGTCCCGGGTTCGATTCCCGGGTCGGGCCATAGCAAGTATTGGGTTTTTCTGATAAGAAATTCTCAGTGCAAGCCCGGAGTAAGGAAGCCGTCGGTCCTGCGCCTGATCTCTCTCCGGTCGTGTCGGATTTTTCGCCCCATCGGGCTATGAGAGTTAAGGAACAGAGAGTGCACCTGTGTATGCGCACACACTTTTGCACTATAATATCTCCCGCGCAGATGGCTAATCTCTCTGGAGATAGGCCGCCGTGGCCGAAATTCGGTCGGGAGGACATTATTATTATTTATGTTCCGATATACACTGCGAGCACTGTTCAGTGCTCTTACTGGAAAGAAATTCGTTCCGTTATGGACTGACAGTATACTGCCGCAGTATACTAGGAAAATAAATGTCGTCATAAATCGTCGCCATTTTTGTACTGTGAGCATTGGCGTTTTCGAGATAAGGTGCTCTCAGTGATCACGTGATCAACAGCTGGACTGCGTTCCGTTTTAAGCAATAACCAGTATAGCTAACTATAAAGGAACGGCTTCGCAGTGTACTAAATTGACGTCACACCTTACAGTGCTCGCAGTGTATATAGAACATACCCTATATGACGCGATATGACAGTATCAAAGAGTAGTTGACATTTCACGTGGCCTACGTTGTCGCGTAGAACCGCGTCGCGTCGTATCGTAGCGTTGACGGGTTTGTCATAAGTTGGAGCAGGGTCTTATAGCTTAGCGATATACATGAAACATTTTGGTTTACATAGCAATATCTATCGTACCTACGCACGATGTCGGAAACTGAGACGCAAAGTCGCGCGGCGCTAGCGGCGGAGTGGGCCTTCACCGCGAGACTGGCCGCCAGGGCGCCGCAGGCCGCCGAACTGGCACCGCCGGCTTTTGCGTAAGTATCCATACTTTTTTTTTGAAGTGAAAACTTCTTTAGGCGCGTTGAGCACTTTTTGGTAATTTATATTGAAGTGTAAAACTTCTTCAGGCGCGTTGAGCACATGTAGATTCGCGTGACCGTGACCGACATGCTCGCGAACATATAAATATACTACATTCGAAATTAATCTTTAATGCCTTATTGTTAAGGTTTATATTTTAATCATTTTAATTAAAATAAAAAAAAATTAAATAAAAAAATAATAATAAGTATATCATTTTCACTTCTATTGGCAGTCCCTATGACTGCCAATTTTTTTTTATAAATAGGCTAGCGCTTGGCTGCAATCAGACTTGCTTGCAAGTGGTGATGCAGCCTAAGGTGGAGCGCGCTTGCCTAGAAGATGCCTATTCACTCTTGATTTGAAGGTGGCTATATTAAAAGAGGAGGGGAAAACGGAAGTCGGAAGGGCATTCCATATCCTAGCGGTTCGAATTAGAAACGAGGAAGCAAATCGCTTCGTACGAGCCCGCGGAATTTCAACTGCTAATTAATTAATTAGGATTAAAAATTAATTAATTTTAACTAATTTCGACTTGGACATTAACAAATCCTTTTTGCTTAGAAATTGTACAATACCAATCATGATACTACATACTAATATTATAAATGCGAAAGTTTGGATTTATGGATGTTTGTTACTCAAGGCACACATATAGTCTGGAATAACACATAGGCTACTTTTATTTAGAATGAAATATGATTTTTTCTGCGAGTATTGAAAGTTTTTTGATTTTTCAATATGTCCGTTTTGCGTCTTTAATTTAAATTTATTACGTGCATGTATAAATAAATGAATCTATGCTCACGCTCTTTGCATCGATATGAGCATTCATCTTGCTTGTATTCACATAATACTAATATTTTGTTTTACTGCAGTGACATGGCCTGCAATCAACTCAACAGCGTGTTAAAGAGGTTTGAAGACAAGTTCAAACAAGTTATGGAACTCGAGAAAAGCGAGCACGCAGATCCGGACAATCAAAGGTAACAAACAGTTCTTTCATTAAATTCGCGTTTCGATTACTGAAAATGCTTGGGCTTCAACCCAGCATCATTTATCAAAATTAATAAATAATCTATTGACAAATGCTACCTATAAGGTGTTGTTTCATGAGCCTGTGTTGGCAAAGAAACAATAAGACTTTTCATTTGGTGTCAAACTCTTAAGATTGTATTATCTACTAAATGATGCCCGCTTACTACTATATCTGTACTCTCCTATAGTCCTACCAACTTAGCTGACCCGGTGGCCAGAATTAGAACTAGTTTTTATGCCTGTTAGTTGTTTTCATTTTATCCATACTAATATTATAAACGCGAAAGTGTGCCTGTCTGTCTGCTACGCTTTCACGGCTCATCTGTTCAACCAATTTTGATGAAATTTTTACATACATACATACATACATACACACACATACAGGACATAGGCTACTTTTTATCCCGAATCAAAAAAACCTTAATCCACGCGGACGAAGTCGCGGGCATCATCTAGTCTAGTTTTTAATATTTACTAGCGACGTTATCACCAAGTTAGTAGGACTATACATCTAGATCTGCAACTACTAAACTCGCTACACTCTCACTTCAGGCTCACCTTCTAACAACATGCTCTATTTTTTCTTGGGGAGGAGGCACGCCGTCTTGCGAATGTGTGCACATAAGAACCAGCGAAACTTTAATAATCAAAACATTTTGTCTGCAGATATTTGGTGTACACAATTTGCCGCGAGGCACAATGTGTTTATGCGAGCGAGCGCGAAGCAGCTCTGCAAGCGGCGCAGTGGGCTCGCGCGCTTGCCTCGCGCCTCGGCCAACGGCATAGAGTACATTCTGGAAGGATATTTGTAAGTATAACCTTTAAAATGACAGATATTTAATGCATATTTGTCGCGAGGCTCGCCTATGCGGGCAAGCGCGAGGCGGCTCGCAAGCGGCGCAATAGGCTCACGTGCTTTCCTCGCGCCTCGGTCATAAAGTACAATCTGGAAGTATATTTGCAAATGTAACCTTTAAACTGAAGAATATTTAGTGTGGCTCACAATTTCAAAACAAAACTAATGTGACGGACCTTAATTTTAATTATTATCATTGCGTGCTGATTTGTGGCTATTAGTTCTAAGTATATCTAAAGTGTACATTTAGAGTCAATTATACTAGCGCAGAGTCGAGTCAGAAGTGAAGCGTCAAATTGTACATCAATCTGGGCAATGCAATACGTTGTGGACATAGGGGTCAATTTGCTAAGCAAAAACGCTTATATGCACTTCGACTCTTGACCTAGCACGAATTGACCTATGAGTTACACAAGCATGACGTATAGTTTTGAAAATGCAAAAATCTTAGATATTTAAGCTCCCCACAAAGATAGGCCTAAAATTCAACGTTATTGTCCCTACAGCACAGTCTAATAGCCGTCCGGGACTGCCTGGTCCGTCACACAGCGTACATATTGGAACGAAGCAAGCAAGAACATTTGTCGTCACATGAACTGCCGAAGGACATACGCGACAGTATGATAGCTAGAGTCAGGGAACTTTTGCTGCAGGTCTACAAATTAGGATTTGAGGTAAGCCAAATCAAAATTATAATAAAGTATTTTATTTCCAGTTTATTTCCAGTTTTATTCCAGTTAATATTGAAATTGATTTGAGAAAATTACACTTGAAACATGTTTTGTTTTTGAAAAATCTAAATCTATGAGTTATGTCTTAGTCTAACCTTTGAAAATAATTTCTTAAGTTGATATTTATTTTACTATTAAATTATTTTTTTTACCTATATTTTCTTTTTAGTGATTTTTTTTTAATATATCTAATCCAATTATACTAGCGCTGAATGCTAATAGCAGCTTTCCTGCAGTGAAACAATAATTAAACTTTAGTTACCGCCAGCATAAACTATATTCTAGTATTAACGTTTATCCATTTGCATGCCTGTAAACGTCACAAGCGCCGCACGCATGCGTACTAACCGCACGCCCGCACACACGTATGTTCGCAGCTGCACACAGAGCTGTACAAATTCGCGCAGACGCCCTTCAAACTGCGCGAGAAGGAAGTGCGCCGAATGCGTCCCTCCTCCCTCCAGCCCTCCCGCCCTCAAACCCCCATATTGAGGAGAAAGAGGCCTGAGACTATGCTTGTACACGAGACCTCGTCTACTTCGAGCCCGATGGTAGGGACGACGAGTTGGAAAATATCCAAACGCTTCGCAACTTCCCAACTTTTTGGGTTCAATGCTTGCTTTATATTGTGGTGTTGGTATTTTGTCTTTGGAAGAAATTGTGTTATTTGAGCAAAATAAAACGAGATTCGTTATGTCCATGTTGATATTATTTTTCGTATTTCGCCTATTTTACTTAAAAGAAATGTTGTTCCGGGTCCTTCATTATCAAAATTTTCAAGATTTCTAAGAAAACATCTCACTATACTTAATAATCATAAAAGAAACTCATGTGTCCTGCCCTTAAACCCACAAACTGAAGAGAAAAAGGCCCGAGACAATGCTCGTACACGAGACCTCTTCTGTTTCGAACCCGATGTAGGACGGTGTTGTAAGAAAATACGAATGCTTTGTTGGCTCAAATATTTGCTTTGTATTCTGGTGTTGGTGTTTTGTCTTTGAAGGAAAAAACGAGATACGTTATGTCCATGTTTGATATTATATTTCGTATTTCGGCTATATTAAAAGAAATGTTTCAGATTCCCCATTATCAAAATTTTCAAGGTTTGAAAACATCTCTGATCATCACTGGGGATCAACGTGAAGAGTATTACTAACTGAAAAATGCGTATACTTAAAGATCATAAAATAATGTGTGTCTCATGTGTGCCCTTGCCGTCAAATCTCCAAACTGAGGAGAATCTCTAGACCCTTCTCTCTCAGTGCTCTTCTACCGCCAACCCGATGCTAGGACGATGTTAGAACAAATTCCAAACGCTTTGTTGCCTGAAATATTTGCTTTGTATTGCGGTGTTGATGTTTTGTCTCAGGAGAAAATTGTGTTTTTTAAGTATCTTCCATTTTGTGTATCTTTATTGAATTGAAAGGATCAATGAACGTTAAAAGCCATGTCGCTCCAAACGGAGGCAAAAGGCCAAAGCAGAAGAGGAAGCCGATATTGGTCCAAATGTTTTTTTGGCGCAAATGTTTGCTTTATATTTTTTATATTGTAGTGTTGGTATATTGATTAATAAGTCATCTACTTTGAAAGAAACTGTGTTTTCAGCACCACCCAAGTTGTGTTGGTTTGTTGTTTGGGGAGCACGTAACAAATTTTGGCGTAATTAAGTGCAGAGATAGCTACATTTGACCTGATAAATCAGAGTTCCACGGGATTTAAAGAAACCACGTGAACGAATTCGCGGGTATTAAAATAAAAATGACAAGAAGGTTTTTAAAATTTGTTTTTGAATTTATGTTTTTGAATAATAATTGCCCATTGTTACAGATACACAAGGAACTGCACAGATTCGTCAACGATTCTCCACAATGTAGGATGTTTCCTACGCGGAATGCGGGTGGTTCTCCGAGGAAGGTGCGTCTGTTGAGATCCGAGAGTATTGGAGAAGAAGGGGAAGCTGGTGTGATTGATGATAACACTTTTGTTAGTCCAGTAAGGATCCTTTTGTATTTGTAAACCGTTCCGTTAAAGAAGGGTAGAAAAACTAAAATCATTTTTTTTTATAACTGGCCCAACTGACTATGACAGTTTTGTGTGTGAAGTTGAAGGAATCGCGGGTAGAAACAGTTTCCTAGAGAACAAAAATAATATTGCCTTTGAATTACTCACGATTCCGAATTATAAAAGATCATCTATTGATCTATCATAACTATTTGAAAAGTTGTAAATGATGATGAAATCGAAAAAACCAATAACTATATATCCTGCCATCCACTGCTAATTTACATTTCGAACAGAGTTCCCGATTTAGGAGTATAAATTCTTAGGGATGCTGTAAAACTGTTTTTTTTTTACAGTCCTTAAACGACATCGAAGCTCTCCTCTCGGGGTCCAAATCAGCCAAAGCGAAACGCGCTGAAATGGACGAGTCTACGCAACAAGAAGCAGAATGGGCCAAACGAGTAGCGCGAGCGGTTATCGAATTCGCGCGGTGCTGGATGAGTTTCGTTGTCGAGCGATGCGATCGGGGACGTGGATTGAGGCCTAGGTAAGACAGTACAAGAATCGAATCCAGAATCGTTCTAGAATCGGAGAATCGCTGACCCAAGTCGGTAACTGGATGGGTGACCGAATTTGGAAGTCCGAATTGACCTTTTCGTTCCCTCCGTGCCTCGGAGAGCACGTTAAGCCTTCGGCCCCGGTATTATCACTCACGTGATAATATTAGTTAGAAATCTAAGAGTTGAAATAGTACTCTTAGTCGAGTTGTATGCGGAAGGATCTGGGAACCCACCGCATTATTATCCCAAGAAAACCCCTACCATTATTCATTAATGGAAAGGGGTTACGACCCTCAACAATGAGTAATACGACGCAAAAAGAGATAAGACCATCCATATCTTAAAACTTAAGCCTCGAGGGTGCAAAACGCGCCCTGGTCTGGGAAGAGCCCAAAACAAACTCAGCGTTGTCAACAAAAAGCATTGAAATAATTTCGAATATTATTTGACTGAACCCATTAGACGTTGTGTCAATAGTGTCGGGGTATAGTATAACATATTATATGGTATATATGTACTAGTATTTGAGTCAAATGATTTTCGATATTATTTCCATGCATTAGCAATGTCTAAATATTCTGCGTTGCGCTTCACCAGATATTCGCTGGCCCTTAGGCTGCATTATCACTAGCCATGCGCTAGTCTACAAATTAAAAAAAAAAACTTTTTGACCAGATGGGCCAGCCAAGGATTAGAGTTCTTAATGTTGGCCTGTGATCCTTGCAACACCAAACATTTGAGCGATGAAGAGTTTGAGGTAAGTTGTATCTTCTGCTCTTTTATTATGTAACTACAATATAATATCCGTTCCTCTCACCAGATAAAATCCGTACTAATATTATAAATGCCAGCCCGCCAACCCGCATTGGAGCAGCGTGCTGGGTCTAAGCTCTAATTCCCGCTCTCCTATGAGAGTGGGACGTTAATAGGCTGTAGTGATGATGATGATGATGATTATATAGGTCGGTTGCATCCTCGGGAAGGATATAAGCTATTTTTTATACCGGAATATTAAAAAGATCCCGCGGGAATCAAAAACCTTAATCCACGCAGACGAAGTCACGGGAATCATCTAGTAAACTTAAATGCAGAGAAATGAGGTGTTTGTCGTGTGTACAGGATCTGAAGCAGCTAATGGATGGATGCATATCGCACGTGATCGGTTCCCGCGCGCCCACGCCCACGACTATAACGCCCACAGCGCCGCACCGGAGACCTAGGATACATGTGAGTTCATTACCATATCGTAATCATATAAAGATTTATAATCTTAATGACATTCGTAAGAGCTTTATACAAGCCAACATCGAAAAAAAAAGAGAACCGCCGGACAAATATCATATCAACGAAGGGTTAACGATCCGGTTAATTGATGTCATACTAAATTCAATATGGCTGATATAACAAACAAAACGTCAGGAGAAAAAGAAAGTAATCCAAAATAATATTATTATAAATGCAAAAGCGTGTCTGTCTGTCTGCTACGCTTTGACGTCCCAACTTTTCAACCGATTTGGATGTAATATGGTATATATGGAGTTAAGTTAATTTTGTTGTCACATGTAAGTTCACCTCTCGGAATAAGATGGTTTTAAGTCAACTTTTCAACCGATTTTGATGTAATATGGTATGGAGTGGGTTAAGTTAATTTTGTTATGTAGGTTCGCCTCTCAGAATAAGGTTTTAAGTCATGGTTAACGCTAATGCCATGGGCTTCTATTCCATTTACCTATCACACCATAATATTTATTCGAGACGACAAAAAAAGTCACCCAGTATTTTGGAGCAATACAAGTTTTAATGTGCATCGCGACAAACAAAATCGCGTAAAGTATTATGGCAACCTGCATAGTAAGAATTACACCCTTTGTCGCTCATCCTAGTTATTCAGTTGACAAAAAAATCCAATTGTAATAGACTAATTAATTAATTTGTATATACGAGTGTATACTATAAATTAGCGTCTACAAAAAAAATCAAGCGCCTCTATCGTTCATCCTAGTTATCCAATTGCCAAAAAATCCAATTAATTTTTTTTTTTTTTTTTAATTTATTTATCAAGATACAAATTTACAACACACACATAGTAGTTAAGTATACATTGAAAAAAACCACAGAGGTTTGACCACAATGTATGAGCGTCTGCGCCTTGTGGTAACTATTCTTAGACGAAAAAAAAATACCAACTAAATAAATAAAATAAAATCATAACAAAACCCACAATATAAGTAATAAAACTAGAGATAACATAAAAAACAATTATTTGAAATACCTACTAGACCAAACATTAATTCATTCCTGCAGGAGCCAAAGAAACATCTCCTAGGCAACAAAGTTAGTTATGCAGAATCTTGAGTGCAAGTTCATATTAAGTTGCCCAAGAAATATTCCTTTAGCTTCCACTTCACATTCGCACGCGTCACTCCACTCGACAGAGCGGGTGACAACTGATTGATAAGACGTGGAATAATATAGCCCGTAGTTCTTTCGCCGTACGTATTGTTAGCTGGCTCAGTGCGCAACCGGTTTGCAGTTTTTGCCCGCGTATTTATAGGATGTTCTATTTTGCGACGTAAATTATCGTTAAAAAATTCTTCTTTTAAGATGGTAAATTTGAATTGTTCCTGTATAGGTAAGGTTTTGCAGTGTTTAAATATGCCTGGATCATTGTCGCTGTACTTTTGTCTAACAGAGTCTGATACGATGGTTTTTAGGATTTTGAGCTGAAGTTTATATATATTTCTCAGGTAGGTACTGTATGTACGTCCATAGCTGCTAAGGCCGTATTGTATGTAAGATTGAGCGAAATAGTTGTATAACATTAACTTCACTTTGAAAGGTACCCGACGGTTTAGAATTGTTATATTTGCTAGGAATTGCCTTAATTTATTACAAACGTGATCGATATGTAAGCTCCAGTTAAACCTGCAGTCAATTGTAAGCCCGAGATACGTATATTTGTCAACAAGTTCAACAGTGGGACAGTTACATGTAATATAGCTGGGCGCGTGTAAGCAGCTATGATTGTGAGCAGTTACACTTTTAAACGACTCACATTGGTATTTCAAATAAGGCGACCTAATGTGAATCAGTTTGGTTTTGCTAGCGTTGATAACTAAACCTGCGTCGTGGCACCACTTGGTCAATGTGTCAAAGTCCATCTGAACTTGATCACGGATCTTGTTCGGATCGTGGTCTGCGAGTATAATGCAGATGTCGTCTGCAAACTGATAACACGAGCAGTATTTAATGCAAGTACTCATGTCGTTAACGTATGATAAAAAATGCAAGGGACCAAGGACAGAGCCCTGTGCGGTACCTTCACTAGCTACAATGGTGTCACTATTGGTATTACAAATGCTGACAGAATAAGTGCGATTACGAAGGTAGTCGGCACACCACGCTAGTAAAGGTCCACGTATCCCGCATACATCTAACTTATCTTGCAGCTGCTCGTGATTAAGGGTGTCAAACGCACGCGAGAAGTCTATAAATAGTGCTAATACATGTTTCCTATCATTTAGGTATCCATTGACTTCGTCAGTAAATTTGGAAAGAAGATTCGTGGTACCTTTTCCTTTTTGAAATCCAAATTGATTATGATAAATGACCTCATTCTTTCTATAGAACTCATGGATTTGCTCACATATATACTTTTCAACTATTTTATCCACGGCAGATAGAAGGTTGATAGGTCGATAATTAGAAAATTCATTACGTTTACCCTTTTTAAAAATCGGTCTAACACATCCTTTTTTTAGAGTATCAGGGTAAACTCCACATTTAACACTACTATTACTCAAATTAGCTATAGCTATGGAAATTTCTTTAGTAACCATTTTGATGTGACTCACTTTAATGCCATCAGGCCCCGCTGCTTTTCTGGAGTTAAAGTCTTTAATAATTTTATGGATTTTATCACCTGAAGCTTTCTGAAAATAAATACTGGAGTCAACAGGTATGGAGTATGAGTTTGCACTCAACAGCCTATTGGTACATTTTGGGATGATTGACTTGACTGCCTCATCAAAACCTTTGGCAAAGTTGTCCGCAATTGTTTTGTGCGTCAATCCCTGAGACTCAAAAGCTTTTAAAATAGCATCATCGATCGACAGTGTTACTCGGCCCAACATTTCATTAATTAATTTATAAATTTTCCTTATATTATTAGCATCTGCTTGGATCCGATGAGTGTAATAAGAATTTCTGCTATGTTCTAAAACTTTGAATGCTTTATTACGCGATTTATTGTAGTCTAGTCGTAATTTAGCGTCATTTGGACTTTGTTTCCATAAATTAAATAATTTGTCTCGCTTATTACACAGCCGATTAACATTATTATCCATCCATGGGACCCGAAACTGCTTATTACAAGGTTTATGGGAATATGTTTTACTCGATGTGTCGCATGCTTCTTTAAAAGAGTTTTTAATAAAATCATAAATTTGATCAGGAGAATTCATATAATTAGTTTGCGTCCAATCAACTTTATTTAATTCAGTATGCAAAGTACCGAGATCAGTGTACGTTTTGGACACAGCCTGTATACGCTTCGATGCAACGCTATTCACGCAGGTGAATATAATCGCTCGGTGATCAGCCAGTACTAGATCGATGGCTGCCGTGTGCGGTTCAAGCGTGGGGAATCGAGCAAATATGTGATCGATACAGGATCTAGTTACAAAGTTGTTTCTCATCTCGATTCTAGTGTAATCCTCGATTCCACACTCTAGTCCACACTCACTCAGCGCATTTAGATATGAGTCAGTGTATGAAGAATTGCTTTTAAGGTCGATGTTCGTGTCCCCAATGAGAAGAAGGTTGTATTTGTGATCAAAACTGGAAATATACTTGCGTAGTTCCTTAGTAAAAATGGTTTTGTTAGTAGACGGGGGTCTATAAACTGCACACACGATTGCGTCCTGGCCGTGACCTAATTTTAATACACCTGTAACGTTTTCAAATGTTGAACTTTTACACAGGATCGGTGTAAACTTTAAATAATTTTTGGTATAAATAATGATGCCACCACCTTTCTTGTTTATTCGCAGCTTAGAATACATGTTATATCCAGCAATATTATATAACTGAACGATATTGTCGGCTATTCCAACTTCTGTAACAATTATCATATCTAGGGGAAAAGAACAATTATGGATTACTTGTAATAGTTGAGCAAAGTTTTTAATGAGTGACCTTATATTTATATGTACACATGAGAAGTTTAGATTGCTATTTGTAGGTAAATACGAAAAGAAGTGATCAATTGACTTACAATTATAAATTTCTTTAATTTTAGACATTGTGATTATTATATTAGAAAACAAGTATGAAAGGTATGTATTAAATATAGGTAAAAAACAAAAAACGTATAAATTAAGTATAGGTATGTAAATCTAGCGTTAAGTATAAATAAATCTAGCGTTGACTTAACTGCTGGTTTTGTTTCTCGACTAACTCAATATCTTTTAGACAGCGGATGTAAAAGATTTTGCTATTGGAAATTTTCCTGGCACATACCTTCCCGTCCTTGCACCATATGAATTGGAAAGAGTTACGTAGTTGCTGTTTTGTGTTATAAAGCAGGGTTTTTGTGTGTTTAGTTAAAGCTTCTCTCACGATTAACCGATTTTCAGCCTTTTCTTTCGCGACATTAGTAAACACACTCCTTATAGAAATACCTTTTTCTTTACTCGATGCAATCCACTTGTTACGTGCCAATTTTGTTTTTAATTCGACTAAAATAGTACACGGTTTATCTTTGCCACTTGACATACGATGAGCCGACTGTATTTCGTTCTTGTCCACTTCTAGTTTTGAGGTTATTATGGTTAGCACGGTATCCAGCTCACGTGGTGGAACCTCCGGCAGGCCAGCAATTTCAACTGATGTGGATAGTGCGCTCTGTTCCGTGTGTCTAAGTCCCTGTTCCAGAACCGCCACACGCAGCTCCAAATTCTTATTCTTATTTTGAAGGTCTTGATTTTTGAGTTCAAGGTTCTTGATTTTACCGTCCTGGTTGTTGAGTGACTTTTCCATTGTGTTGATTTGATCACTCAGGAACTCTAACGATGATTCCAGGTTGCTAATAGCTTCCTTGAAGGTTTTTTTTATTTCGCGGCTTATGTCACTAATCAGCTTCTGCGTATCGATTGGTCTCGTGTGGATGGTGTGCCCCGTATCTGAATCCTCGTCCGCATCATCGTCTGGAGTTAAGAAGGAGGACCTACGGGTCATGTTTTGCTGGCAGTCCTCGCAGCTCCACTCGATGCCTGATGAGTGCCGCAGGGTATTAATTTGCTTGTTGGATAGTTTGCAGCAAGCTGGATCGGCATGTACCACCTTATTACACCTGCTACATTCCAAACCAGGAGTTTTCTTGGTGATGTTTTTACTACATGTTGCACATTTTTTAACGACCATATTGCGGGTGTGTTAAAAATTTACGTTAGAAGAACGTCAACCGTACACTAAGAGCGCTCGGCACAGACTGAATAAATTTATTTGTTTAAAGAGTCCAGACGAAATAGCGTAATGTATACTATAATAGCCTCCACAAAAAAAATCAAACCCCTTTGTCGCTCATTCTAGTTATCCAGTTGCCAACTATCCATAAAAATCCAATTGTAACAGACAAATAAATTTATTTTTCATCCCACCATCTCGGAAAGAGTATTTTTACGCTTCGATATCTGATTGCAAAAGCCGTTATTATCCTCTTGAGGTTAAAGTAAATTGAATTTAGAACATCGTGTGCACGTTAGTAAATATCACTCGTCTATGAAGTCTGTGAATTCAAAACATCATTAAAAC
The DNA here is from genome assembly GCA_963932025.1 of Erebia epiphron. Classification (NCBI taxonomy): domain Eukaryota; kingdom Metazoa; phylum Arthropoda; class Insecta; order Lepidoptera; family Nymphalidae; genus Erebia; species Erebia epiphron. The sequence goes on from OZ009945.1 coordinate 41,175,299, forward strand.
CTATTTACTTCTACCTCTATGGTGCCGAATTTCCATACAACCGTTTTTAATTTGTTAAAAACTCACACTCGTAACCTTCTTGGTGTACTTTTTTTTAATTTGCTTTGCGCGTACCATTTTCTTTCACGTCATATTGTTTAAAATTAAAACCTTCGATTAAAGACAAGAAAATTGAAAATAAGTGAAAAACCTAAAATGAGTGATTCTAGTGACGAAGAAGTTAATTTGACGCCAACAGAATTGACTGAAACTGTTAAAAATGCGGAAATGAGCTTTCTCCCTCAACAATCACGCGAGAAGTATTTCATTTCCTCGCTGAGGTGGGATGAAAAATTACGTGTTGCACTCGAGTGAAAAGATTTTTCACCTCGTGCTCTTTTGATTCCCTCGCTGACGCTCAGGATTCTAATTTTTGAACCACTCGCTGCGCTCGTGATTCAATTTTAGAATCCTTCGCTTGCTCGGTCATCAAAATTGAGCACGCGGTTAAAAAACAACTTTTCACTCTTGTATAACAAATAACTATGTAAACAGAGTCCGCTAAGTACAAGCAGCGCGAGCAGCAAAGAAAGCGCCTACCCACCGACTCCCCCTAGCGAGAACGACGGACCTCTCAGCTTGCTTAGGTTCGAAGATACGCGTGAGTATTAAGCATTTTTTTTACATATTATAAAGATAGGAACTGAGTTTTTTGCTGATTCTTCTCGGTAGGAATGTCATTCCGAACCACTGGTAGATTCATTCGACTATTCAAGCACTTGTAAAAACTTTATTTGAATAAAAAACTTTTGGATTTTGATTTTTTTGAAACACTTTTAATTCAATTCATTTATTTGCAGTAACTTGTTTTATATGCAAAAGGTGATAAACAGAATGACGGAGACAATGACCCCCACTTTATTGGTGTGACATCAGTCATATCGTTTTTCTTCGTGTTAAATCTAAAATATGTAGCCTGTATAAGACCTTAACCTGCATAAGACCATAATAACGAATCGATTGACACCTTATTCATCAAAATCGGCTCAGTGGTTTAGGCACTACGGTGGAACATTCCCTTTTCTCCTAGTCGGGTAAAAAAGCAAAAGAGTTTGATTTCACATTTTTCTCGAGATTTATATGATTGTATTGATATCCACAGAGCACAGCAAGCGTGTAATAGAAGCAATACAAAGACTCGATGAAGCCAGAGACGAAAAGCTGCAACAGGCGAAAACGGTTGGAAAAGTCTTGGAGTCCACTGTGAAGAGCTACGAACCAAAGCTAAGGCAGTTGACCTTCAAGTGGCAAAGAGGATTGAAGATCGGAGCTGGCACTTTTGGCAAGGTTTGTAGTAGTAAAAGTATTAGTACTTAGTATTAGTATAATAGTTTATTGCAACAAATTACAGAACATTATCATACATCGGTTTTTTGATGTTGTGATTGTTAATTTTCTTTCATTGTAGCATTTATAAAACTGTATGTAATTTTTAGCAAACCCTTGGTTGGGTATTTCGGCAAGAAAGTGTATATATATTCCTTAGTGATCTTTAAAATTGTTATAGCTTTAGATTTAATTATAATTTACTAACATGACTGCAAAACCCGACCTCATGGCACGCATTTGACCTTTCAATTTCGAGTTGTTTTTTTTTTAACAACCAAAACAGATTACAATAAATACTGATCTAACCTAAAGTCATAACTAATAACATTTTAATCTTAGTCACTAACTAATAAAACTTTAATAATGTTCTAAACATACTGTGAATGGCCATTTGTTACAGGTGTACACTGTCGTAAACACGGAGAGTGGCCAACTGCTCGCAATGAAAGAGCTCAACATCGGAGCAGGGGATAGACGAGCGTTGCAGAGAGCGGCCAACGAACTGCGGGTGTTGGAGGGGGTGTTACATCCGCATCTAGTCCGATACTATGGATGTGAACTTCATAGGGTGAGTATGTATGACCCGCTAGCGAATGCCCGCGACTTCGTCTGCGTGGTTTGAGGTATTTTGGTTCCCGCGGGTTTTTTTAAATTTTCCGGGATAAAAAGTAGCCTGTGTGCTATTCCAGACTCTGATCTCTATACACACACAGCACAGAGATAGATATATATAAATTTCAGACGTTGGGGCGTGATTGAGTAACAAACATCCATACATCCATCCAAACTTTCGCATTTATAATATTAGTAAGACTAGACGACCTGGGGCCATACTGCCAAGCCATATTGTTTCATTATTGTTGACTTTCGTGTTTTAGAATTATAATCCTTATTTTAGGAACGTCTAGGTACGTGACTACAAACTGTCATTTAGAGTAATATTTCTTATGTATTGCTCTAAGAGTTGGCAGTATGGCCCCTGACCCGGCTTCGCACCCGGGATGTTTTTTCCTAATGCCTATACTAATTAAAATATTGATGCCTATAAATAAGCACTAGCTGATGTCCGCGAACTTGTTTATTTTCCTGTATAAAAAGTAGCCTATGTGTTATTCCATGCTATGATCTATCTCTTTGCCAAATTTCATCCGTTCAGGCGTGATTGAGTAACAAACGTCCATCCAACCAAACTTTCATATTTATAATATTAAAATAGATTAGTATGGATATATGCTCGTAGTATGGACTATATCCATACTAATCCATACTAATATTATAAATGCGAAAGTGTGTCTGTCTGTCTGTCTGCTACGCTTTCACGGCCCAACTACTCAACCGATTTTGATGAAATTTGGTACAGAGATAGGTTACATCCCGGGGAAGGACATAGGCTATTTTTTATCCCGGAAAATTTAAGAGTTTCCGCGGGACTCATAAAACATCAATCCACGCGGACGAAGTCGCGGGAATTATCTAGTATTATAAAAGTGAAAGTGTCTGTCTGCCTGCTACGCTTTCACGGCCCATCTATTCAATTAATTTTGACGAACTTACTTAAACATGCATATCAAAAATTCGCGGAACCGGCAGGATTTGAACCTGCGTCTCTCTGGGGCTCAGGGCGCGATTCCCAGAGAGACGCAGGTTCAAATCCTGCCGGTTCCGCGAATTTTTGATATGCATGTTTAAGTAAGTTTAGAAACTATACTCGTGTGTGAAGCACTGTAATAAAATTATAAAATTTAGTTTAACGCAAATTATGTCCTTCCTCGTTCAATGAGTTCCATCGAATCTGGGCCTTGAAAGTAGTTTCGATACTGCAGTGTATCGCTACTGGATGGCATAAACAGTCGCGTTAGAAGACTGGATTACAGATGCATATCTCAAATTTCGGCACTGGTAGGTAAGTGAACCGTGGCCTAGCGGTCAAGGCACTCAGGGCGCGATTCCCAGAGAGACGCAGGTTCAAATCCTGCCGGTTCCGCGAATTTTTGATATGCATGATTAAGTAAATTTAGAAACTATACTCGTGTGTGAAGCACTGTAATAAAATTATAAAATTTAGTTTAACGCAAAATATGTCATTCCTCGTTCAATGAGTTCCATCGAATATGGGCCTTGAAAGTAGTTTCGATACTGCAATGTATCGCTACTGGGTGGCATAAACAGTCGCGTTAGAAGACTGGATTACAGATGCATATTTCAAATTTCGGCACTGGTAGGTAAGTGAACCGTGGCCTAGCGGTCAAGGCGCTCAGGGCGCGATTCCCAGAGAGACGCAGGTTCAAATCTTGCCGGTTCCGCGAATTTTTGATATGCATGATTAAGTAAGTTTAGAAACTATACTCGTGTGTGAAGCACTGTAATAAAATTATAAAATTTAATTTTGACGAAATTTGGTACAGGTATAGTTTGCATCCCGGGGAAGGACATAGGCATTTTTATCCTATATATAGTAGATCCATGAGTATTAATTCAGACAAAGTAATGTTTTTGTACAATTCTTCGCTGTTGGAAATGCAATTCCAAGAAATTGCTAAGAAGTAAATATGTCCTTGTAAACAGGAAGAAATGCTGTTATTCATGGAGCTGTGTGTAGAAGGTTCCCTAGAAGCGTTAGTAGCCACTTCTGGAGCTCTCACCGAACACACTACTAGAAGATATACGAAACAACTGCTTAGCGCAGTGTCCGAACTGCATTCCCGTTCCATCGCACACAGAGATATTAAGAGTGAGTATTTACATGTAATGTAATTAATAATAATTTAGTAAATAATATAATAATGTAATTATTAAGATACATAAGTAATTGCAGTGCCAAGAATAGCTGAGATCGCAGTCAGTGGCTAACTGTAGTGGATAAAAAAAAGTCACAAAGAGATATCTCGCGACGAGAGAGAGAGAGATGTTGTCGTTGCGGGCTAATTTATCGTTTACCCTAACATGCACAAAATCCGGGAAATTACGAGATAAATAGTCGGCAAGGAAGTAAGGGTTCATAGAGCAAAATTACACAAAGATAAGAAATATTACTTTTATACTAACTACTTTTGTACTAACGAGACAAATCATTATGTAGCCATCTCGTTAAACAAATAGAGATAACGGGTAGACATAATTTTACTCGTTGTGCGCATGTTAGCCCTACTGGACATCCATGTAGCGGCATCTATCTCAATGTATAATAGAGTGTTTACAATAGTGCTTTTGAATGCCCAAGTGAATCTACCATCGCATTGGTTCCAGGTGGCAACATATTCCTTACAAACGAGGGCCACTGTCTGAAGCTGGGCGACTTCGGCTGTGCTGTGAAGATTCGCGCCAACACCACCGCGCCGGGCGAATTGCAAGGCTATGTCGGCACGCAGGGTAAGAACAACATGATTTTCTTTGATTTTAATTCATTTTGATTTCAATACTTGCATAATATACGTCGGCACGCAGGGTAAGAACAACATGATTTTCTTTGATTTTAATTCATTTTGATTTCAATACTTGCATAATATACGTCGGCACGCAGGGTAAGAACAACATGATTTTCTTTGATTTTAATTCATTTTGATTTCAATACTTGCATAATATACGTTGGCACGCAGGGTAAGAACATCATGATTTTCTTTGATTTTAATTCATTTTGATTTCAATACTTGCATAATATACGTCGGCACGCAGGGTAAGAACAACATGATTTCCTTTGATTTTATTTAATTTTTAACCGACTTCCAAAGAAGGTTCTCAATTCGGCGCGTATCTATTTTTTTTTATTTTTATTTCAATACTTGCATAATATACGTCGGCACGCAGGGTAAGAACAACATGATTTCCTTTGATTTTAATTCATTTTGATATCAATACTTGCATAATACTTGCAAGTGATACTTGAGAGCTTGCGGCAATATGTGTACGGTCGCGGTCTGATGATGTTTACCAGTTTTCAAATTAGATTATTTGAAACACTGCCCGCATTAAGGTCGAAAACGCTTAAGCAAGGTATCTATAACGTTTCATAGTTATCAAAAGTTTTCAAACATCGAATTCAACAAAAAGAGTAGATATTAATGACTTTTTTGTAATAAAATTCATTTATAATATCAAGTTGGACACAATATTAACATCATCAAAGTGACATTTACTAAAAATATTGAAAGAGGTTTTCTACATCTATCCCACATTTGCCACCTACTGCAAAAGTTAAAAAAATTATGATCTTTGCCTAATCAAACCACATAACGACCTTCTAGATCAGAGGTTCCCAAACTTTTTTTGCTCATAGACCCCTTTCAAAAGTTTGCTGGTTCCGGTGGACCCCCTGCAGCTAAATTTCTATCATATTTCCAGTCGACAAAAAATGTGAAGATAAATTATGAAAATTGGCGTTGCGAGTGAGTTCCAACCACGAAAAAAACATTCTTTGAAAAAAAAAGAGAATCGATTGGTAAATTAATTAATTGATTGTGCTGTGAGTGGATGTCAAAAGTAAAGTTGACTATTCAAAAAGAAGTGATTCCATCTCAAACTTACATTTTTGACATCTACTCACAGCACAAAAACCAATCAATTCTCACTTATTTTATTTAGAAAACTCGGAGTGGTAAAAATAAAAAAATATTATATTTTCTTGTGTTGTATTTATTCAAATACTATGTAAGTAACTATTAATTATTATTATTGTTATCATATTTTACAATATTATATTAAGTAAGTATAGTAAATCAAAATATAATTGTACCTACAATCAAAATTAAACATTAATAACGTAGGTAACGTAACTTAATGGGAGGGATGTACTTGACGCTGGGTTGATAATAAAGATGACTTATATTAGTGAAACACCACACAGTCGGGAAATAAACAATTACTAATAAATTAGGGACAAAAAGTTCTACCTTTCTCGGCTTTCTGTTCTAAATAAATAAATAAGTAATAAATAAAATAAAAGTATGTATAGCAAAAGGCAGCCTACTTACTTTTTCCGTCACTGGCAATCACTAAGATCGATTCACTTTAGGTACTTTTCTCTCCGAAATTCAGGGAACAAATGAGTTTATTCTTGGCATGCGTATTTATAATGGTGAAGAATCAAACAAGTTCATGCAAGATTGCAAGCACACACACCACCCACAAGTCGTATTTGGTCCCTTTGCACGTCTGAACAAGCGTTGCGGACGGCGCGTCGGCGGGCGGCTTTGAGTATAAGGCGGGCGGCCGCGGCGGTGCTTTGCAAGTCTCGACACGTTGTACTGATTATGGAATATTACAAGTTTTTACAAGTAACAGTCGCTAAGCTTCTTAAAATATTATCTGCCTACATTGATAGGTGAAGTCAAGCCAACATTTTAGGTCTTCACTATCGAAACCAGATAAATTTTCGTGGACCCCCGCTTACGAATTGTGGACCCCCATTTTTCTGTCACGCCAACGTAGACCCCCGTCGAGTCTCCCGTGGACCCCTGGGGGTCCACCTGGACCACTTTGGGAATTACTGTTCTAGATGGATCCATGCCATTATGAACCTCAAGGTGGTAAACATTTTCTGACCGGGACTGTATGTGTACTACGTGTACTTATGTAGGTACAATATGTATTGTACCTACTTAAGTACCTACTTAGTTCATGTTCATGAACGTGATTGCGCATACGAATTTTTGAGAAAGCAAACCGCTTTTATTTTAATTTTTCGTATATACTAATTGGCAGTCAATTTCCGATAAAATGCAGTGTTAACATGAGTATACGTATTTCAGCGTACATGGCACCCGAAGTGTTCATGAAGTCATCGGGCCACGGCCGAGCCGCGGACATCTGGTCTTTGGGCTGCGTCACCACGGAAATGGCTTCCGGGAAGGTGAGACTAAATACAACTTTAATAGTTATTTACGCTTCAAGTGCAGGATGATGAATATTACACTCGACGCGAAAACTGGCGTAACTAACGTGAGCATCACTCCAGAAGTAGGTATTAATTTAACACTTAATATTTTTGTGCCGCTTATGTAAATTGTTGCACAACCGCTGTCGACGTAGGTACAGCAGCTCTGCCTCAGTCGCCTCACTCGCGAGTCGCGACCCTTTTTTTTAAATCCACTACAAGTTAGCCCTTGACTGCGATCTCACCTGATGGTAAGTGACGATGCAGTCTAAGATGGTAGCGGGCTAACCTGTTAGGGGCACGGCAGTTATATTAAACCCATACCCTATTCGGTTTCTACACGGCATCGCACCGGAACGCTAAATCGCTTGGCGACACGTCTTTGCCGGTAGGGTGGTAACTAGCCACGGCCAAACCCTCCCACCAGGCAAACCCCTGCACTGAGGCAGTTAGTTTGCTAAGCTGTAGTATTGTTTCCAGCGCCCCTTCATACTGTCGCCGGAGAGGCTACAGCTCTGCCTCAGTCGCCTCACTCGCGACCCTGTACTGAGGCCATTAGTTTGCTAAGCTGTAGTATTGTTTCCAGCGCCCCTTCATACTGTCGCCGGAGAGGCTACAGCTCGGCCTCAGTCGCCTCACTCGCGACCCTGTACTGAGGCCATTAGTTTGCTAAGCTGTAGTATTGTTTCCAGCGCCCCTTCATACTGTCGCCGGAGAGGCTACAGCTCTGCCTCAGTCGCCTCACTCGCGACCCTGTACTGAGGCCATTAGTTTGCTAAGCTGTAGTATTGTTTCCAGCGCCCCTTCATACTGTCGCCGGAGAGGCTACAGCTCGGCCTCAGTCGCCTCACTCGCGACCCTGTACTGAGGCCATTAGTTTGCTAAGCTGTAGTATTGTTTCCAGCGCCCCTTCATACTGTCGCCGGAGAGGCTACAGCTCTGCCTCAGTCGCCTCACTCGCGACCCTGTACTGAGGCCATTAGTTTGCTAAGCTGTAGTATTGTTTCCAGCGCCCCTTCATACTGTCGCCGGAGAGACTTACAGCTCTGCCTCAGTCGCCTCACTCGCGACCCTGTACTGAGGCCATTAGTTTGCTAAGCTGTAGTATTGTTTGCAGCGCCCCTTCTCGGAGTACGACAGCAACTATCAGATAATGTTCGTGGTGGGCATGGGCGGCCGGCCGCACATACCGGATTCGCTCTCGCCGGAGGGACAGGAGTTCTGTCTCAGTTGCCTCACTCACGACCCTGACCAGCGCCCGCGTGCAGAAGCCCTTAGTTTGCATCATTTCCTAATGGTAAGACAACAATCCTTTGCCATACGTAGAGAATAGTTAAATAATTATTTACACAGTGTTACGATCGCAATCACCTCGATTGGCTAACGGTTTTTTTTTGTTATTGGCCAAAATCCATTGTCGCGACAACAATACGACAAAGTCACTATAATTGAGATTGTTGAATAGAACAGAGTGATTGAGAGTAAGCAGGCGTTACATTGCGGAAGTCCATGATACAAGAAGCTTAAATTATTTATTATTAAGAATTAAATTCGCTGTAATAATGACAACTCTTAGTTAGCAACTCTATATCAGACTTGAAAACGCGCTTTATATGAAATACCTAGTTGTGACGTCATCAAACTTCAACACACTTTTTCTATAGTCGATAGTTTAAAATGATTATCAAACTTAAAACATGTGAATGTTAGGTCTTTTGGAAGACCCTCTATTTAAATATGCGTAGCAATAAAACGAGTGACTGTAAATTACAGTTTTAAGTGTCAAAATTAATTAATTTGGGTTATAGAATAACTTAGTGAGCGACTGACTGCGAGTGACGAGAAATCAACAGAACAGCAACTTACATGAGCAGCTTCATAATATTTGAGCGACCTAATATTTGTTTGAGTGTCAACGTTACGTACTGCATTTTTTTCAATATTTGGCAAATGTTTTTTTTTTTACTGAGCGGCATTTTATCTTAAATGAAGTGTTTCGAATACAAAAACCACTTTGAAAAATACACTAATGAGCAGAGTATAATGAGCTCACATTTAAAAAAAAAATTAATATGAAATAACTATTTGAAGAAACGCTATTCTATTAGCGAAGAAATTTTATTATTGAAATTTAAGGGTAAGTAAATAAAACAATATACTCCGTAAAAATAAAGTAATATGCATTTATTTAATATGTATATATTTTATATCAAGAATAATTCATTGGTCAAATTCGCGATTTTACATAGTGTCGGTACATTTTACAAACTTTAGTGCTTCTGAAAATACATTTTTTTAAACTTAAGCTAGGTATATTGACCCGATAGAACCTAAGTTATATTTATGTCTAGCCCTAACCTAACCTAACTTTTTGACAAATATTGTACTTATTAAACAATATTACTTATTGTGCGCATTTATCAATCTGTAGTTTTCATTAAAAAACGTATCAAAATAAAAAACATAAGCCCTCAAATAGAATATCAGTAACCAATAATTAATCATTAATAAAGCAGCTTACAAAACTTTGCTCAAAGTGAACTTTTTAGTTCGTTATGTATAACCTCACTTAGAAAAATCGAATCTATCATAATATTGAAGTTGCCCTCTCTGTATTTCCAGTCGCTCACTTAGTAATGTAGTCGCTCGGATACAATTTTAATATCTGAAATGGATTAATCACAATCCACTTTTTGTAAGCTCGTTCTGGATTTTACTATTAATCAATATTCGTCGTTAGTTTAGTTAATTTTTCGCTTACTCAAATTCATACCGCTCAAGTTATTAAAACAGTATGTCATCATCAGTCGCATTTTTTTTTTCGCTCGTTTTATAATTCCCCTTTAAATATCAGTTAGAAATTTAATTTATGACATCTGAGGCATCACCTTATTATATTGTATCATGAATAGCCAGACCTTATTAACGTTAGTTGTTTGCTTGTAGGTAAAATCTGATGACGACTGCAAGTGCGAGCCGGCGTTTCTAATCACATAGAAGGCACGTGTTACATATTTAGCATCCTATCTATTACCCATAAACGATTTTGTTCGATGTTCAGATGTATGTATATAAATAGATAGATAAACTCTTTACTGCACACATTAAGCAAAGAAACAATATTACACAAAAAGAAGAATGGAAGCTATATATACAAGCGTAATGGCGATCCTTGTTAAAATTATGTTACCGCGATTTTGACATTGCTGGTGATTCCTTCGTAGATTCGATTAGCGCCATCTAGTATTGCATGTGGAAACCATCACACTTGTTAAAGTAATTAAAAAATAAGTCTCAAATACAACTTTATTGTTATGAGATAATATGTTTTCAACTATAATAATATAAAAATTATGTAAATTTTAATATAACTTGATAATATTTTGATCATGTATAAAATATGAAGATTTATATATTATAAAGGATTGTTTTTGTATTTATGAGAACCTTAACGCAAGTATGAGCCATATTATTAAATTAAAATCGTGTGGCAGGTAAAAGACGTAAATACCTAACTCTTCAGAGTGAAATATGTAAAAAGAAATGAAATTTTAACTTTTTAATCGAGGTAGGGAACTAAAATCTTACTATAATGTATAATAACATTTTATAATAATAAATTCAAAAGTATGTCTGTCTGTAACCTTTTCATTGTCCAACCGTTTAACTGATTTTGACGAAATTTTGTTCAGGTCTAGCTTTCATTCCAAAAACGTACATTCCGGCCACTTGGAAAACCTATGCAACCAACGGGATTTAAAAAAAAGAAATACACGTGGACGAAGTCGAGATTTCGTCCTTGTGCAAAATGTTTTCTTTTTTCATCATTTCATCTAATAGAGAAATACAATTTTAAGTATAAATTACTAGATGATGCGCGCGACTTCGTCCTCCTGGATAAATGTATATTGATTCCCGCGGGAACTTCTGAATTTTCCGGAACAAAAAGCCGGCGTCCTTTCCCGGGATACAACATATCCTTGTACTAAATTTCATCAAAATCGGCTGAACAGAGGGGCCGTGAAAGCGTAGCAGGCAGACAGACACATTTTCGCATTTATAATGTTAGTATGGATACAATACACGCGAGTTACATAATGGACAGTAAACGAGGTACGGGGGAAAGAATATAAGGGTTTTTTCTTGCAAATAAGTAAAAAAACTGTTACAGTATGTATTTAAGTAAGGTTTGAGCTGTACTTTGACATTATTATATATCTAGGTAAGATTAGATAATTTGGATGATAAGACTAGCATTTATTTTGAGCAGCTTGTTTTGGAAATGGCTTAAAAATATTTTTATATTTTTAGCTTGTAAAGTATAGTCAGATGTAGAGTTAAGTGCCATCGAACATTTTATCGTTATGTTAGTATTATATTATATTGTTCAAGAACAAAAAAGCTAATATTTTAGTGTTTATTTTTGTCGGGTTATGGAATTTAAGGAACTATTATGTTATATGAAGGAATAGTAGTTTATGCAACAGTTATTAATTATTAATAATTGGGGTGCGAGGTTTTTAATAGTATCACACGAGTGTTTTGATACCTAGTTATGTGGAGTTACTTACAATTCTTTATCTAAACTCATATCTCAAAATCGTCTTACAATCTAATTAATAAAATATTAGTTATATACATATTTTGTCGTAAGCTTTTCTTAATATTGTTCCTTACGTTTCATTGCTGTTTCTAGAAGGGCAGATGAAGTAAAAAGATCATTCACACACATTTTCAGTTTACATTTTCCCGTAGAATTTAAACTGAAAATGTTTTATTGGTAACACGTTAGCGTTTTACCAATAAAAAAGTAAATAAAATAATTTTAAGTAAATATTGCGCCAATATACCTATTCATTTCACCGCCGCACATGATCATAGACAATGTATCGTATGCGTGATTCTCTTCAAAAACCAATGGCAACGCGCGAATTCACTGTCTTGTTGCCGTCAATTATAGGCAGGTTTGTGATAAGCAGGCCGTCAAGTATGAATGAAAGCTAAATATTCATAAGCTAGAATCCGGAGCTGATAATTTTGACGAACGATACTTTAATGGTAAAAATATTCATTCAAGATGTGCGTGAATAGTCAATGTCACTAAGCCACATTTTTTTTTCATAAGAATTTTAAGATATGAGTGTAGTTATAAATATGTTTAATTAATTTCCAGAACTGTTGTCACTTCAGTGTGAGGTAGCTCATATTAAATTTTGATAAGAGATGTCGAATTGTTAAAGTGAAATGGCCCTTAATATCTATAAAGTTGTAAAAGCAGTACTACCAATTTTTATTCTGAGCGCTAGATGTAGATGTATCGACAAATTCAAGCCTTAAGGCATGCTAGTTTAGGTCTATTTTACTATTATATTGTGTCTCGATGATTGAAGATTTGTAATGCGTGTATGTTGGTAAGATCATACCAACATACACCATACTGGTTAATTAGTTTTACTAAAGCTATGTAAGTACAAGAAAATGTTATTAAAAATATTATGTAACGTGTAATAAAATTACGATTGTTATGAAATTTAAAATGACTTGAATATAAAAGCAAGTATGACTGTGGTTATTTGATGCGTTTAATTTAAAGACCCGATTCACATAGAAATACTAATTCACAAGACACACAATTTATAGATATTGTTTAATGTGTCGTTAAAATTTACTCTGATAATATCTAAAAAATTAACCAATAACGTCGTCGGTACCACCTTTTAATTATACTCACGCTTTGTCCTCATACTTAACATGTGGTAGACACTCGCCAGTCTGCACTGCATTTTTTTCTAACCAAGCTGATATATTTTCTTACCAAGTTGGCTCTGAACATTTTTCGGGGGCTTCCCAAAAACGATTCCTATACTAGCCTACCATCCATCCACGCATCCAAACTTTCACATTTTTAATCCATACTAATATCATAAATGCGAAAGTTTGGATGGATGTTTGTTACTCAATTACGCCACAATGGCTTAACGGATCTGGATGAAATTTGGCTCAGAGATAGATTATATTATATAGTCTTGAATAACATATACACTACACACACTACATCCCATTAACGTCCCACTGCTGGCCACAGGCCTGCACTCTCGTAGGAGAGAGGGAATTAGAGCTTAGACCCACCACGCTGCTCCAATGCGGGTTGGCGGGCTTTAACGGCTATTATCATGTTAGTGATAATAACCGGGACCGATGGCTTAACGTGCTCTCCGAGGCACGGGGGTGAAACATCTCCAACTTCCTAACTCTGGGCTAGTACTGAGAATTTCTAGTCAGAAAAACTCAATACTGAATTATGGCCCGACCCGGGACGCGAACCCAGGACCTCGTCGACCGCAGGCGAACCTGCTAACCACTAGACCAACGAGGCAGTTAACAAACAATAGGCTACTTTTTATCTCGAATTAAAGAGTTCCCGCGGGAACCAAAAACCCTGAATCCACGCAGACGAAGTCGCGGGCATCAGCTAGTATTAGTATAGTTTTAAATAGTTCCTGTATATGATAGTATCTGATTGGATTGTAGTAGCAGGGTTAAGGAAATGCCCTTATTAACCTAATGGGTTCAGGTATTATGTAGCATTAAAAAATCAATCCACATAGAAGTATAGTTTATTTGAGATCAACATCGAATTGACACGTATACAATCTGTTACACATAGTGATATGTTTACATTTCATTCCCTGCTACAAACTGACGAACACATAACATACTTGTGCCTATTTTCTACAGATTAAACGATAAGTATACTAGCTAATATAAAGGTGATACTTAGCGTAGGTATGCGAACGCTCTAACATTCTACGCGGTCAAGCTAAGAATATGTGACGGAATTTCCGGCATATTATTATGACTTTATAACTGCTAATATTTTTTATTAATTCATTATATTTTTGCTTTATTTGTAGTAGGTAACTATTTACTCAGACCGAGATAACTATAAACTAAGTTAACAGGACTAAATCCAATGCTGTCTTTGTCTAGGGTTAGTAATACTTTAAGTCTTGTCATTTTAGTTTAGACTTTAAAGATTGTTTATAACAGAAGTAGTAAAATAATATAAAATAATTAACTGTAAATGGTATTGTAAAGTATGGCAAACCGTAATTTTCACGATGATAATTGAAAGCTGACAGCGTTCATTGGCCGTCCCATTCTAGCGCACGCGTTTTTTTTTGCAGTAAATATCAACGCTAGTGGGGCTAAAGTCACATCTAGTTTTCACACCTTCGACGGATGATATTAAGATTAAGAAATGAGTGTGTTAAAGGCCGAAATAATATACTGGCTGCGTACGCGTGGACGTGCACGTGCACGTAGACGTAAATGCTGTGTGTCACGTCTTATACTTTACAACGCAGTGGCAAGTACGTGTGCACGTGCACGTCCACGCGTACGCAGCCGGTATGTTCTGCCTTCAACAACGAAATTACATAGATAAATGGAATTTATGTAGCTCTATTTATTTTTCATTTCATTTTCATCAGACAATTCTGAAAAATTGCGCTACGTTCTCCTAATTAAATGATCAATTCATTTCAACAGAGGACAAACCTGGAGAAAGCTTTTGAATATTTTTTATATGTATTTAACTTACTGACTACATAATATAATTATTAATATACGCAGGTAAATATATTTTCGAAAAGTAAGTACTTAGGTAACTAAGCGAACTTTTTTTTTAAATGTTTGACAGGATAAAAGTACGCTAATTTAATCAGCAAAAGTTTTACAACAACAATTAGGTACAATATTAAGCTTATTTGTAACGAGAAATATAAACTGTGAATGAAACAATTTAAAAAAATCTGGTCACTACTGTTAACAAAATGCCTGGAACACTTTAAGCTTGGCTTTTCTTAAAAATGATCTTTTTTTCCTGTTTATTTGAGAGACAAGAATATAATGGCACCTAGTTTTTTCGTGAACTCAATCTAGGTACCTACTTATCTAATTAGGTACTCACTAGAATCAAGTATTAACTCGTCATTTCATACTGAATATATTTTCTACATATTTAGGTATTACGCTACAACATTCATTAACGGTCTCAGAAATAATGATTTACATACACTTTCTACACATTGATAGCTGATGCTACCAGAAGCATATTATACTTAATCAACATAGCTTAACATTTTATCATTACCTACTTCTACTTTGCTAGTGATTTTGATCTTTAAGTAAATTTCCATTAACTTACTCAGGTACCTACATAGGCACCTATTTAGAAGTAATAATCTTAAAGCAAGATTATTTTAGAAGAAGTAATATTTTTATAATAATGTCGCTAAATGCTCTTTTTTTCAATAAATGTCTTCATATTTTATAGTTACTAGTATTAATAATAATCGTGTATAACTAACAGCAATATGTATAAGTAGACATTCATAAAATTTAAAGATTATAATAATAACTGCTCAATTCGACATAATTATTTTAAAAAGTGCTCGTACAGAGACATAATAAATACGTACTTAGGTAAGTACTCTAACCGATTAAGGATACATTTTGATATGTATACTTTTCCTAATACTAAATCTTTGATATGTTTTCGATATTCTTGGCCATGTCAAACATGATCGATGACATCATGATATGTTTTGGCTCCCTAACACTAGACATGAGGATATAATGCTTTTAATATAATTATGTTATATTATAGTATATATAGTAAATTATTATTATACTTACATAATATATAAATTATGTGTATAATAAATTTTAATTTTAATAGAAATGCTAATACCTCCAGTATTATAATTTATAATGTAGGTAGGTATAAATATTATGAGACTCGTACTAAAGAAAAAATAGCGTAATATCAGATAAATAATACATAAGAAAGTTTTAAAAATTCTCAAATGTATTAAGTGGCTCTTATACTAAATAGATTTTAATACATTATTTTACATTTCTAATTGTTATGTTATCACCACAGCATTGACAGTATTTTATTAACTATAAACAGCCATTTATTATTTGTAATAATAAATATTTAAATTGAAATACTCTCAAATTATTAATAGGTTTATTCTTAGCGCTGTGATATTATTCTATTTTTCCTAATTCATAAAATAATCTTTTTGTGCAAATAGATAGTGTAAAATGTTGTGTACACAATTTATTGGTAACATATAAAATTGTCAACAATTAATTGGTTGATTAAAGAATGTAAGTAGGTACTTAGTTGCATTTCATGCAACCTATTGCACGAATGTACCTAACTAAAGTAACAACAAAACACTTTGTGCCAAATTTGCATTCATTATAAACATAACAACATCATAAAGTAGGTAGTATCTGAGCTATTGTATAGTTAAATACGTAACATCTATGTAAGATTTCAACAATGTATAAAATATATTAAATACTAAATAGGAATTGTCTATTCAATACCTACAAACTATCGCGCATATCGCGCAAATCTAGTCGCATATATATACTTAACAATAACTAGAAATTCAGTTATAAAATACATTCTGATAAATTAAACACACCAACGATAAGCTTGTAAGAATATAACTGCTATTACGAGTAAGTAGGTTAAACCTACTACTAGGTTTAGGTATTAAGTAACCTATAATATAGGTATTTTAGCGTTTCTTGCGATTTTTATAAAAGTTAACAAATATTCTACTATAAAATGTAAATTATGTATTTTTATTAACGAAAAAATTAATAGATATACTTTACGGTATCCCCAATGATAGCATAAGACAGCACGGCGTATATTATAAAATATATATAAATATGTTAATTTATATAAGTTGTCACCACAACGATGTACTTATGGATACACAACGATACGAAATACGAAGTCTTCTAATATAATAAACAATTAAACATGGATAAATAATGTTTTTTTTTTAAAATTGAAATTTAGAAATACAATTATTTAAATATTTGATAGAATCAGGCGTTACTTTGATTGAAGTTCATGATTTAGCATGAAAATATTACAATTATTTTGCTATAATTATTATTATATTAATTAATTATTAGACAAACAAACAAGATTTTGTAGACAATCTTGCATTGTAAAGTCGACATCTCCTAATGATGCTCCGGTGTCGGGGCGAAACGTGCGTCGAGAATAGTAAGTATAAAAATCTTGTGTGGTGGTCTAGGTATGTGAGTGGTGGTGGCATTGCTTGCTTGGGAACTTGGCTTTCTTGCTTGGTTGGGAAGGTAAACGATGCTTCGCTTGTAACTGCATGCTTGACCATACAGATTTTTTTCTGTTGGCGGATTATAGCAAAATAATTGTAATCTTTTCTTACTAAGACAATTATTTTTGAATCCGAACCTAATTTATTTCAAGACTTCTTTCTTTCAAAATGTACTCAATTTATTATTCACTTTTCCTGAGCCAGTCTTTTTAAACCCCTCGCAGCTTTAATAATGATCAATTAAGTGCTTGATTAATAATAAATCCTTTCAGTTCAATCAATTATTATTATCAATAACTAATGATTTTTGTTGACTTTTCAATGAAACAATTATTGTGCCAATGATCAAGTTAATCAATTAATTGGTTGAACGTTTGTATTTTTAATTACTTAGATTTACTATAAATAACTTCATAACTTCCTAAAAGGTACCTATACTTAGTATTTTTTTTTAAATATAGAAGTAGGTACGTTTTCTCTAATACCTATTTCGTTACTGAACAGGTGATACATAGCTACAGGTGATTTTGTAGACACAAGCTCAATAGAATATATTTATTAAAATGATTTTAATAAAATGCAACGGTAACATATATTCGTATAATTTACTTTGAACTAGGTACGATACCTTTAGGCTATAAATCCTATCCAATTTATAAATATTAATAATTTTATCGCGCTAGCAATACAGCCTCGAAGTGATATGTTCAGTTACAACAATTGTTATGTTATTATACTTCTTAGTTAGTTAGATAATAATTTATTATGTAATATAATATTTAAAAGTGTGCGTTTTAAATAAAAATAATAATATAATATTTTTATAATTAACGCACAGTAATAAAAGAAAGTATCTATATTCTTTAATACCTAACAAGATCCCCAAAGTTAGAAATTATTTATTTTTATAGTTATATATTAGTACCTATTTGTTTAAATTATTAAGTATCAAAATATGAACAAAATTTTAAAGAACATAAATAAACCACAGTCCATCAAGAGATTTTTTTTTTATGCAGCACGGTGCCGCACACTGGTGGAATGCAAGAATTTTTTAACAAAGGTAATAATACATATATATTAACATTATTAATTATAATTATTTTGACAAGAAAATCCTTTTACGAAACGTCATACTTTTGAAACTAAAACGATAGAACTTAAAATGGCGTTCTACTGTTAGGTCAGAATCGTAAAACGACTTCCGACGTTCTGCTTTTAATTATATTTTTCTCTTGCGCATATAATTGTAAACACAGAACAAACAGGACAGGACAAAAAATCCGCGTCAGAGGAGAACGACGTTCCGTTTTGTCCGCTAGTGTGCGCGCTCTGTATTTTCGCCCTAAAGCAGGTTGACTTCTCAAAAGTTTGCCTCAGTAATACTTAGCTTTCAGTTTTCCGATTCTGAAACATTAGCTTCATTGAGTCCAGGGCTTCTTCTAGAGCTTGCCGGAAGGCTTCTGTGTTGGTGACGCTAGAAGACACAAAGGAGGATATGCAGAAGATTACGCAGTCCTTCTTCGGGTTGTAGCTGCAGCCATAGCCATCAGGGACGACCGCTCCGTACCCCATGAATGTACCATCAGTTGTTGTGGCCACCTGAAACAGAGGTAAGCTCAAAGCTGCTTCAATACATTCTAAAACAAAAATCAATAAGTAGGTACTTAAATTTTAAACAAGCTGAAGCCCGCGACTTCGTCCGCGTGGAATAAGATTTTTTAATTCCCACGGGAAGAACTCCTATAGCCTATGCCACTCTCCAAGTCCTCAACTATACCCATGTAAAAAATCATGTCGATCCGTTGCTCTATTGCGGCGCGATTGAAGGACAAACCAACAAAGAAACACACCTTCACCTTTATAATATTAGTATGATGCAAAAGTGTGTCTGTCTATTTGTTACCTTTTCTCAGCTCCTATTATGTTTGTAAAGGCTCACTAGAGATTACCTGACTGGTGCTAAGTTTGAAGTCGATCATGCGTCCATAGGTAGGATCTTTGAATAACTCGGGCAGTTCGCCCAAGGTCTCCCTCGCCGCTTCCCGCAAGCCCAGGAGATGGTTGTCGATGCCACGACCTAGGATGTTTGCTTCCATTATCACCGTTTGTTTGCGCGCTGCTTCCTCGAATAGCTCTAGTTTCTTTTGCTCCTGTTTGCATAAACGTTATAAGATGACGTAGAGTAGGAACATTATAGACGTAAGTGAGGGTAGGTTAAGATAATGTGTCTTTTTTGAACCTGACGTGACTGTATTAGCTGTATTCCTCTCGCAATAAATTCTCATAAAGCCGGACGTGTTTCCTTTCTTCACATAATATACTTATGTATAACAATTCCTGAAGTTGCTGACACAAAAAAAAGTTAAAAAAATAACTATAAAGGGACGGAGCACAGAGCATACTTAAGTAGTTATGGTGTGGTGTAGTGTAGGCCTGGCCAAGAATCACTACTTGGCAAAGGTTTCACCAAGCAGGATAAGAAAAATGTCAGGCCTTGTTAAAGACAGAAGAATTTGCCAAATAAATAGCACAAAATGGAGAACGTTATTGTTTATTTTTAACTTGGGAACATCAGTTACCATAAAAGCAAGCATAACAACTATACTACTTCACTTTTTGATTTGCTAGATATGCCTAATGATTGTCGTCACCTCTGACTAATTAGGTTTTCATACATAATTTAGAAAACCATTCGAATTTTTTTTCTAATTCTATCTCTGATAATAATTGAAGTTTTTAGGCAAGAACTTACCCCGTACAAGTTGAAGGACACCTTCCTCTGGCCGTCCTCATCAGATTGAGGTGGTGTGTCAGCGGTGCACATGGCAGCTGCCCAGGCGTGGGCCGCGCTGTGAGCTGACCTAATGTTGTCCACGCGGCCATTCCGGAACCGACGCAGAGACGCTGACTCGTAGGTAGATACCAGGTAGCCGTAGAGTCTAGACAATTAGTAAATTTTTAATACTGAGCGAGTGGCCTTAAGCAATAAATGATACCGTGATAGAATTTATTGGGACTGGAATTAATTTACATTTTGCATAGCGCTGCATCCTAAGCCGTATTGTTTCAATATTGTTGATGTTCGTGTTTTAGAATTATAATCCTTATTTTAGTGACGTCAAGGTAAGTACGTGACATCAAACTGTTATCTTGAAATAATACTGCTTTAAGCGATGGTGGTAACCCCTCTGATTTTCTTTATGGTTTTCTTAAGCCAATGAGAAAAATAATGATTTAATGCCTTTTCATCGATGTACCTATAGCGGATTATTTTCTTCGGCTTTCGCTTCCTATGTTCAGAAGGTTCCCAAAATTTCAAAATTTTGATAGCTTTGTTTGTACACTACAAATAATAACTAGACAAATTTCAACTGCATAGTTCTTAAATTACCTACTTGGTTTTAAAATTGCTGAGGCACACTGACAGACGGACTGGGCGTTCAACTATAAGAGTTTTTAGTTACTATACTGAATCATGTAGGTAAGTAGACTGTAAATTAGAAACAATTTTCACAATTTAGAAACATACTTGTAATACGCATACTGCATAGCCAGTTGTATGTAGACGTCGGGACTGGTGCGGCAAGACTTCATGAATTCACGGCCGTAGTTGCTATACGTGTACACCTTCAGGTCTAGGTCTGATATTGCGCTGAAATTATTACATAAAGGATAAAGTATGTCTAGTGAAAGCTGAGAGTCGATTTTTAGATACTGGCAACACTAGCGTATAAAAAAGCTCAAGGCTAAACAAAAAAACAAGAAGTTTATTTGGGGATACCAACTAATTTTGTTTTTAATTTTTTGCCATTTTACACTTTCTCATGCTTAGCATGCGCACAAAGAGATATCTCGCGACGAGAGAGAGAGATAGAGAGAGATGTTGTCGTAGCCGGTTAATTTTTCTTATACCATAACACGCACAAAATGCGATATGTTACGAGAAAAATAATAGTCAGCATGTAAGGGTTTGTAGAGAAAAATAGGTACCACAGATAAGAAATATTACTTTTATCTCTACTTTTGGCGTAACGTTGATTCCCTCTCGAAGCGACGTTTCCCTACAGCGTTATTGCAAGTTATATTTCATTGCTCAAAACGTAAGCATAACTTCCAACAAGATAGAAGCTTTGAACTCTGAACCCCTTAAAATGGAGATTAATGATGGGCAGTTAAATACTTAATTGAAGATTAAACCCCTTGCCTTACCGGTCAAAATCTCTAGCAGCATGTTCAATAGTTCTCTGCAAGTTCACACTAAGGTTCCATTTCATAGGTTGCGGTGCCGGCAACAGCACGGGCGGTGGAGCAGGCCTGTCTGACACTTCTGCTCTTGCAAGAGCTCTTTCGGCTAGTCGAACCACTGCGACGCCCTCTGCTGGGCTGTGTTCGTAACACATACCCACTGTACCATCTGATGATATGATCAGCTGCAACAAAGAGCTGGTTTTTAAAAGTTCATGATAACCATGTCTGAATTAGTGATACGGCGTAGGTTTTTAAGAAATTGCACCAAGTCCTTTCAAAAATGTAAAGTAATAGCAAGATTTATTTCGATGCATCTCTTTGTGGATAGTAACTACCTGCCTTCAAGGATGTAAAAATGCCACAGGGCTTTTATTTTCTTCACAGGCGAAATCTCATCACTCAGCCCAGTGGCGTGCATAGTATTTGGAGCCAGGGTAGGCATTGGTAAGGTAGATACCTATTTTCAGGCTGGGCATGATGCAAAATAAGCATCGAACTTTTTTAAATTGGGTAAGCAACGCTTTTATGACTCTGTGTCGTGCACGCCACTGACTCAGCCATCCCTCCTACAACTATGTTGCATGAGCCAGGCTTAAATCAATATTTTAGACAGTTGGATATCCGTTTTCTCGTTCTAATCCTGTTATTTAGGTCCCGTACAAAAATATGTATTCTTCCTAATTATTAATTTCACTGTTTCCTAATTTACTAAGGAACCAATTTTGCCTTCTTACACACAGTGGAGGTTTTTTTATTCACAAATATTGATGTCCAGGTTTGAGAACGCAAATTAAGTTATAGCTCACTAGCTGATGCCCTCGACTTCGTCCACGTGGTTTAAGTTTTTTTTAATCCCGCGGGAACTCCTTAATTTTCCGACATAAAAAGCCTATGTCACTCTCCAGGTCCTCAACTATAC
Organism: Erebia epiphron; assembly: GCA_963932025.1. NCBI lineage: Eukaryota > Metazoa > Arthropoda > Insecta > Lepidoptera > Nymphalidae > Erebia > Erebia epiphron. The sequence continues at coordinate 41,197,884 of OZ009945.1, forward strand.
CCATGCCAAAAATCACGTGGATCCGTTGCTCCGTTGCGGCGTGAGTAAAGGACAAACCAATAAACCAACAAACAAACACACTTTCGCATTTATAATATTAGTATGATTAGTCATTACCTGTACAGTCTTGTCGAACCAGCGGTTGGCAGAGTGGTGGCGAGTGCCCCCTCCGTGCATAGCTCGTAACAACGCGTTGGTGTCGTTGTCCAGCTCGGATCGGTCCCCGCCCGCCTCGTCCACACACATGATGCATAACGCTCTGGATATCAGCTCCAGGTTAGCACGGTTGTTTTCATCTGTTTACAAGAGAACACGACTCTTCATCATTATTAAATACAGATGATGCTTTTCAAATTTGGACGACTTCCTGCAATTTGCTAGGCATGCAAAATCACGAATACACTGATTCGGTCTGGTTTGTGGACTGTGGTATTTAGTTGTTTCTTCTAACAAAAATTAACAGTCGTTTCCAACACAGCTAGCTATGCATCATTATCTTCATCATCAACTTATTATGGGCCCACTGCTGACCACGAGTCTCCTCTCAGAATCAGAAGGGCTTAAACCATATTCCACCACGTGCCCACCAAGTGTGGGTGACAGACTGTTCAAACCTCCGAGAACATTATGGAGAACATGCAGATTTCCTCAGCTAGATGATGTTCTTTCCTAAGCAGACTAAGATCAACTAAGACATAACAGCCTGACGACTCAGTATGTCCTCAGTAATATTTTTTAATTATTACCTCTAATAAGCTGTTCCCTGGCTTTTGCCCACTGGTCTCTGTTCATAGAGGTCAATATCCCGACCCTGGGCGCTGGGGGAGCTCCGGCCGCGTCCACCATAGCAGTGAGCAGTTGTGCTTGTATCTCTCCAGGAGTTAGACGTCCTCTGTCAACTGCTTTAACCGGGATCGGGTAGAACTGGGCATGAAAAGAGTATTTTGATATCAATTTGTCGTAGAAATACCAATGTATTGGTGGTTAATATATGCTTTGGAAGGAAAGCTTTTTCATGTGGAATATTTTGCTTTTAAAATTGTTCGCTGGGAACGCTATTCAAAATACTCTTGTGAAATAGTTTGTTTTCGTTACAATTGCCCTTTTAAAACTTTTAGTAAAAATAATTACGACTGCTATCTACCGTCACGGGTCACGATAATAACTAAAACGTAATACTAAAACTGCCAGCCAAGACATTTTATTCCAGTTAGGTATTCTATCTACTAGCTAGTAATAAAAGTTAAGCACCAATCTCAAGATCGCAAAGTCGGTAATATAAAATTACTTGAAATCCCCAAAGGATCGTGAGGCTACAGAATATTGCAGAATATAGAGATAATAGTTGAATAAGCAATAAAAGTAGATTAAAGTTGTTTCAATACCCTTCTCTGCAAGTTTGAAAGATGTTTTATTGAGTTTAAAACTTTGGAGTGAAAAAATCGATATCAATTTGCTGTCAATTTGCAATATCAGGGTCTAATAGCACTTTACATGTGATGTGAAATTGCTACAATCAAGTTACTGTTTGTACCGTAACTCCTACTGTGTATTTTAGTTATTAAGTTCTGAGTTTTACGTTTTCTAATTTGTTTGAAATGTAACGATGTACTTACATAGTTTCTGCACGCTACGATCACCAGTTCCTCGCATTCTTTGCCTTCCTTGGGTCTATTGGGCAGTTCTAGACGATCCTTGCCAACTTCTGGTATGCGACAGACTCCTAAAAGCCGGTAGAATTGCTCCATACACAGTGGTTGGCCCTTTTCGCGACTTGTGGCTCTTTCTTGTGGCAATTCACCCCTAAATAATAGTTTAAAAAAATCGTTATTGTAAGAGAAATATTTTTTGTCAAACATCCATGAGGGCATCATTACTGAGCACTGGTTTTTTCATTTAGTATCATGCTAATTACTAGTTCGAAGTCAACATGAGTTCGCTACGATTCAAACATCACAAAGTTCAATCACAAAGTAAGTCGAAATCACAAGAGTGTATTTTTTTTATATACTTGCATGTTTAGGAATAATTTCATGGAAATTAGCATACGAACGAATGAGAGAATAATAAATAAGATCTTATTGAATACATTATTTTCTAAAGTTCTCTTTTTCTTGTGCAATGTTATACTTGATTGTTTTTCTTTATTGTAGCATTTACCTGTCAAGCATTTCCTTGTAGTCGAGAAGATCATCGATGTATAAAGCAGCTAGGTCTGCCACTTCGTCGATTTTAGCGAATTGCCTCCTTGGAAACACCATGCCAGGGTTCGAGTTTATCGGCAAAGGATATCGCACTTTCAAATACATGTCATCCAGCCACCAGTCTGTCACCTTAAGGCATTCGTTACCCGTGTTACTACCAGTAGAAATATGGGAGAATTTTTCTTTCCCATAATACTACTGGTAATTTAATTTATTAGTTAAAATATCAATTGTTTAAAATATTATAACTTAGGCACTCAGTATATTAATTTATTGTAGACTAGATCAATACAGTGTTTAAATAATATTGCAAAATTTAGATTTTCAATATTTAGGATATCTCCAACTGTGACATTATGGAAAGGTTGAAAATACCTAGTTATATACATAATATTTTAAATTGTCTATAAAGTGTAGTTTAGCGGTTTCACATAGCTAATAAATTAATAAAACTCGGAAAAAATTCATTCATTTCTTTTTATTCTTGTTTATTACAAAATTAAAAATAACGATTATAAGGAACAGTTGGACTTAAAAAGAAAATAGTTCTCCTTTGTCGTTTTGTTGACTTTTTGATTGTAGTTGTTGTCGGCGTTCTGTCTGCCAAATTATCCTCGTACCAACCACTTTTTCTGAAATAGTAAATTGGATCTCTATACGGCTCATTGTCCTTTGTAGTACTTTCAACAAATACTTTCATCGGCAACTGTGTTTGTTTGATGAGTTCAGTGTTATACAAATAGTTTCTTATATAATTGATTCGATCCCTTAATATTATTGGCTTCGTATTTGGTGGAGGTAGATACATAGGTATATCTATCACCGTTTCATCTGGTACATTGGGGTTTGAAATAGGAAATGATTTTATGTAATTCACTTTTTCTCTTAATGATAGAGCCTCATTTTGATGATGTGCTATGAAATCTTTTCTGTAGAAGTCATCATTATTTGTGAAAAATAATGGTTTTGGTTTATAATTTTCTCGTGATGTTTTAATAATTCCATCAAGTTTGTCAAAGATAGGTTGTATGACATGATGTTTGGTTTTAACTGTGGCAATATTCAGAGTGTGATGACTAATAGGCGAATTATGTAAAATTTCTTTAAAATTTGACTTTACTGATAATTTTCTGTTTGTAAAGAAATCTTTAGTGTCCATTGCAATAATTTCTTTATCTTTATTTGGTAAACGTATTCTTTTCATCACTTTTTTGTGCGGTTTGGATGGGTATTTCATTAAGAGATTTTGATTAGTTTTTTTAAAACTAGGCAAAATTACATTTTTATTTTCCGAAACATGAGTTTTCTTTATTTTATTTCTGGGCAGTGGTGTTATCAAATTATTATACTTATTGCTTTTAACTATTTTGTACTTCGATATAAATTGAGGTTTAAGTGTTATTTCCAGATCATCTTCCATAGTTTTGTATGTATTGTACCTAATAGTTTTGCTTTGTCTCCTTAATCTCGTTGTAGATTCTAATGATTTAGTTAAAATAACTGGTCTAACTGCAACAGTTTGAGAATGTTCTTTATAATATGATCCCTGATTGTTTTTAATGACGTTAAGATACTCGAATTTCGGAGTGCTATCATAGTTTTGGTTATTTTTATTTTTTTCAAAATCGACTGTAAGATTAAATCCGACAAAAATTTTCGGAATTTCTCCGGTAGATGTGTTAAGATTTAGCTTCTGCTGAAATTTTATTATGTTGGAATTAATCTGTGGACTTGCGACATTAGAAACAATGTTTTTAATAACTGGTGTTGTTGTTATCACCTTAGTTAAGTCATTTACCTTGACTTCTTCTATACTCTTTTTTTGTTCTGTATAATGATTTTGATCATACAGTAAGTTCTTACTTTTAGGAAGAGAAGTAAAATAGATTTGGTTTAATCTTTTAAGATTGGTTTCACGAGGTGTTGTGTTCAATGTTTCATTTATTTCAAAAATAAATTTATTTCCTGTTAATTTTGCATAATCTCTTTTGGTCGTAGAAGCAGCATACTCTCGAATGATTCGTTTTGTGTTCTTAATTATTTGTTTGGTAGTGGCTATAAACTTGTGAACTGCTTTGCTACTTTGACTGCTTGTTAGAAGTTGTACCTGATTTGTTGTAGGAAATGTTGTAGTTGAAAATATATGACAATATCTAGAGATTATGTTAGCGGTAGAGATGTTCAATTCACTCCATCTAGTAACATTTAATTCTTTTTTTTTAGGCATGTAAGTTTCGTTTGATTTTAAAATTTTATCCGTAGGTGGTATTATAGTTGTTAATTTTGACTTGAAAACATCTAGTTTATTTTTCAATACCGTGATGGCGTCTTTGTTTCCTTTTTTATTCGTTTTCTTTGTTTCAGTAAAACCTTGTTCATTTAAAGCCTGAAGTAGATCCTTGATATACGTTTCATATTTTGTTGTACTGTTATGCTCATAATGAGTATAATTTTTTTTCCACGATTGTGTGCTTTCAGCATATCCATTCCCCTTAAGGCCTTCTTTATTAGTTTCAGCTGTGCTAAAATTATTAAGAAGTAGCAACTGTTGATTTTCCAAAAACGGATAAAACGACGTATTTCTGGTTAAATCAATTTCCTTTGTTGTAATGTTTTCATTGACACTTACAGACAGCATTTTCAATTTGGTGGGCGTAGTTGATTTCGATGTATAGTTTGATTCAACAAAGAATAGTTTATGATTATCTGAAATCAGGTTTGTAGTAGAAATTGATTTTGGAGTCATGTAAATTTTTGAAATTTGATTGGTCTGATTAGCATTGTATGTGGTAGAAATAACGGCTCTTATTGTTGATGATAGTATATCACTTTTCCAGGGAATATCGAAGTTTTGCTTTAAGTTTTTGTTTTTATTAATACTATTTTTCATGATATTTTTACCATGACTTTTACTTGAAGGCGTTGTGGTTAAAATAGCTTTTGCTTCTTCTTGGGATTTCTGGTTGAGTTGAATATTACTAGGGAGAGTACCTTTATAATCTGTTGAGGTATACAGCAAAGCATTTTTAATTCTTAAAGGCCCAGATTGAAAGATGTTCAAAGGCATCACCGTAGACGTATTTTTTATCAGTGTTGGAATTTCAAAGAGGTTCATCGATTCCTTCTCTTTAATTTTAGAGCTAAGCGCAGTTGACCTAAAAATATTTTTACGGGTCTGTATATATTTTTTGAAAATCTGGCCGTCTTGCTGGACTGTATTATTTTGGACGTTACGTTTTGTATTGGATATTGTTTGGTTTGGAAATCGTGTAGATTGCTGAATTATAGGTAAATTTTGCTGAGAAGAGGAGGATTTATTTAGTTTAATCATGAAGCTTCCAGTACTTAATTTATTAAAACTAGGCACATGTTTTTTGAGTGACAAGTTTTGTGTTTGAGTCACTATAGATGATGTTTCTAAATCAGGCAAAGTCATACTACTTATATTATTCATATTCGTTAAAATTTGGGGTGCTCTTTTTATACTTTTGTTTGTTAAATCTTGCTTTTTCAGAGTAGTAGTGGTAGTTACAGCAGAATTGTCTCTCGTATTATTACTTCGTTTGACTGTTAGTTTCGTTATTGTGACTGCAAGTGGAATGTCCGTAGATATCGCTGAATTCTTAGAATGTATATCTTCAGGTAGTGATGTGAATTTGTTTTCAGAGGATATTTTATGTAATGGGTTTGTCAAATGTGGAGTAGTATTTTTGACCTTATATTGACTTACTCTGTCTAATGGCATTTTATTTAAAATGTTGATATAAGTGATATTTGAATGCTGTGTACTCATTACTGTAGTCATTTTTAATTCTGGCTTAGTAAAATTTATATTGCTATTTAACAAAATTACAATCGTTGGTTTGAAATTAGTAAAGTTAGCATCTAACTTTAAATGCATTGTTTTTATAAATTTATCATCTTTCAATGTTGTTATTGATTCCGGAGGGGTCCTTTTTGATTCAAATGCACTACTTCTTTGAGCTATTTCATCTATAGTACTTCGTGATATATCTTTCGTTCCTGCGTGTTTATTTTCAAACGGAGCAGGAATTGTCGGCGTCAATAATGGAAATGAAAATATTATACTTGAAATACATTCTTTCGCTTTTATCAGTATTGGATTAACAGCTGATATGTCTGAATTTTTGGTCTTGTTAAAAAAGAAGTGAAGTGGTGTTACAGAAGCTTGTTTTTCTATTTGTGATACATCAGATGTAGGTAATGGCGCTATTGATTCATAAGGATCCATCTTAACGCTGCGCATAGCTTTATTTACTTTATTAAACAGAGTAGACAATGTTGGATGTATTCCGTTTAGCACTTCTGATATATTTTTAACATGAGCTTTGGTTGAGCTGTGCGTTGAAGTTACAAAAACTATATGAAATCCTTTGCTACTCGTATTTTCAAGTTTCATAACTTGATTCTCTGAGGATTTATAAATCGACTGATTCTGAAATTGGTGATTAAGTGTTGTTGAATTATACATTGGAAATGGTATTTCTAAACCATGTGTATTCAGGAATTTTGATTGCTTACTTCTTGCGGTATCAGTTGTAGAAATTGATATTTCCTTATTTTCAGTCGTTTTGTTTAGTAGCCTAAAACCTGCTGAAAGTGTGAAATAGTGTTGTTTGTCTTGTGGCTGCATTTTTTTTACTTTATTTATCTTAGATGAGAATGAGGTTCGTTCATGTAAAATAGGCATAATCTCTTGTTTTATTTCATTTTCTTGTTCTTGTTTGTTTCTTTGTAATATGTTGTTAATAGGAATCTTTAATTGAGTAGAAGCAGTGGTAGTAGCTCTTTTTGCATCGTTGACAAATATCCATTTTGAATATATAGGCTTCTTCGTGTAAGGTACGATTTTTGATGAAACTGATGTTGGTAAAAATGTTTTGAGTCTATATGTGCTTACAAACTTTGTGAGCGTCACTTCACTATCTTTAATAAGTAATGGCAGTATCTTTTTTGTTGTCACTTGGTTAGTTTTGAGTTGATTATTGAGTGTTGTGTGATCTGGTTTTTCTAACTGAGTGGTTCTCATATCACGAATTTCTGCAGTCTGATATGAGTTGATTGTAGTTATTTTATGAACATTTTTATCGCTGATAACTTTTATCTTATTGCTATTATCTTCCGCTATATTATTGCTACTTTTTTCTATTGATTTGTATGTGATTGACTCAGTCATTTTATTTCTTTCATCATTTAAAACACTTCTTATGGTAGGAATTTGTTGTTTTTCTGAGAATTGATAATTCTTTTGGGTAACGTAATGCATAGTGTATTGTTTTTTGATTGTACTTGTATCAGGAATCGTATCATGCAATGTATTTTTTTTATCTTTTTTGTTGGTAGAACTGTATGTCGTCAGCATTGGTTTAAGCTTATTCACTTGTAGTAAATATCCTTGTTGATACTCATTCATCTTAGAAGAAGTTGTAGGTACAATATGTATATCCAATAATTTGTTATCAATTACTTCAGAGAATGGTACAGCAAAGTATTGACTACTTTCTGTTGTTTTAATTAGATTTGTTACAATATAATTACCTTGAGGTGAAAATATTTTATGAATATTTTGCTTTGGTGTTGAAGTCATATTTTGAGTCAACAGATTTAGTCTGTGAGTTTTGTTTCTTCCTGCAGAATTTGAAATTTCAGTTGTTAATTTTTGATTATTTTGAGGATTTTTTCCGTTTACAACATTTTTTTTTAAACGGAATGGAACGGATGGATGTCGAAGCATTGATTCATATTTTGTATTCTTTATCATACCGAATAAATTACTTTCAGTTGAACTATATATTTGTGTATATGGTGCATGATGGTGAAAGCTGCCAGGTGAATAATTAGTAGTTTGTTTTTGTCTTTGAATTCCATCGCTTTTTGTTACTTTAAGTGTTTTCTTGTTTCTTTTACTTTGCAGATTAGTTATGTATGGTGTCACCTGGTCTAAATTTTGTGATACTGAATTTTTACTGATCAAATGAATAGCTGCATAATTATTAGCGTTCCGTAGAGGGTCTACGGTAGGTTGTTCAATATCTTTAACTAAAACTTGGACTGTAGTGACGATGGTTGGAGATTTAGCATCCCTATTTGTTTCTATCAAATTGAATTTGTTAAAGTTCTTCTTCGTTATGGATAAATCAAAAGTCTGATTCCTCGAAAAAGTTTTTTCTGTATACATTTCTTTTAAGTTATTTCGCACCGTAAATTTTCTTGTTTTTAAATTTTCTTCGTTTGTCTTATAATATGCTGTAGATAAAGTTGGTGTAGCCGTTGTTATATTTTGTATATTTTGCAAGTTTTTATTCGTCGTTCTAGGGTAAGACATCATAGTTGTATTATTTTTAAGGTCTAAAGATACCCTTGATTGCATAGGTGTAACTGAAAGGTCTATTCTAACTTTATTTTTGCTATTATGCGAATCAGTATTAATTGGACCAGACAATGTATCATTTCTATTTGAAGTCTGTTCTGGCGTAGTAGTCATAAATTTACTATTATTTTCTAAATTTTCAATTATGTTAAAGGTATACGTTTTTGGTTGGTGTTTTAATTTAGTTATAATGAATTTCTTTGAAAAAGTTTCAGCTTTACTTTGATTAATCAAATGCATATTTTGGTTACCGTTATTTATCGTCATTAATACTCTAGGAAGTCTATTTTTATCTGTAATTAATTTTGGTTTAGTAGTTTTTGGTAGCAAATAGTCAGTGGGTACTATTGTTTGAGATAAATTTTTGTTACGCCTTAGAATTCGTGTCACTTTCTCCTGTACATCTAAAGTATTTCTCTGCTGCGAATATTCATTCTTCGAAATATAGGGATAAGAATCATTACTAAGGGTTTGTGTTGCAGAAGGCAATGCATATAATGGATAAATTGTATTGGTTTCAGTTTGGAACGAAAACGGCTCATCAGTTACTGTCTCGAGATATGAAATTTTTGTGGACGTAGAGCTGTTACGTATGGTAATAAAACGGTTTTTATTCCTAAAAACATGAATAGTTTTACTATCTGCATTTTCTACCATTTGCTTGTCTTTTTTATCCATTATGAAAACAGCACTATTTTTTAATACACTTGGTTCAGGCGTACTCTCAATCTGGTTTTCTATAGCGGAGTTAGACAATAATTCGTATAATGGGTTTAATGCATTTCTTGGTAAGCTTGCACGATTGTAAACTATAGTTCTTAAAGGATCTCTCGAAGTCAATATATAGCTATCATTTATGATATCCTCTTTGAAATCAATTGTTTTTATTAAAGTGTTAAAGTGATTGACTTTTGCTGTATGTAGAAGATTTGTTGTAGTCATTACTAGATTATTTAAATTATTTTCCATCTCATCATTTTCACTTACTATCGGTGCTTGTGATGCAGAAAAATTATTTGTAGTTTTACTTTCATTGTATAAAGTAGAAATTTTAAAGCGCGTGGTACTTAAACTTAAATTCTGCGATACAGCTTGTGATGGAATCATCTGTGTCGTAATAAAATGAGTAGTTATTTCACTATCTGATATATTGTTTAAATTAATCGTTGTTAATACAGTCCTGTTACTAGGGTTTAACCAGTCTTTCTGTAAATATTTCTTTATTTCATTGGGTAAAGATGAAGTTTGTACTGTCTTGTCAAGTTTATATTTATGTTGTTCTGTTGGGATTTTTGTTGACGAAGTAGCTTGATTATTACGAGTAGGTCCTAATATTTTATTTAAGTTAAGTTCTTTAGTGTCATTATGTTTAGCTGAAACTTGTATTGGTTGCACAACATCGAGAGCTGGTGTTACAAGAAAATTTGAAATTATATAAGCGTTCTTTGTTATAAATAAATGCTTAGTCTGATTTGTGAGTAAAGAATTTTCCTTCAAGACTTCTGTTGAATTGTCTTTCATTATTATAGTACTTATTGCGTTTTCCACGATTCTTGGTTTTATAGTTTCATCTTGTAATGTACCTATTGGTCTATTTGGCACAGTCATCTGTTTATTGTTAGTCATCGTTATACTAGATGTTGTTGAAGATGGCTTAGATTTATTTGTGTCCTGTCTTTTTCGTTCTTCAGTTGTGACATATGGTTTTGTTAATAGAGAAGATTTTTCTGTACCGATCATCTGCACATTCTGCAGTTTAATGTCTGTCTCTCGCTGCAAATGTACCACAGTAATATGATTTTCTGTTTCTTCAGGTAGTTCATTTTGTTTAGGCGAGACTGAAAGATCTATTCCAATTTTATTGTCGTCTTTTGTTTTAGAAAAAACAGTTTTCTGATTCGGAAACAAAGTATTGCCCTCTGAACTTGAATTCCCCACTTTTGATTTACTTGTTTTATTTTCTATTATTTGTTGCTTTACATTTTTGATTTGCGGTGTTTTTGTTATTGTACTTAGAAAAACCACACTTTTGTTTTCGATATTAGTTATATCGTATGGTGGTTGAAATAAATTCAGGTTTACTTGTATTTGGTTTGCTTCATTTGTAATGTATGATACGTTAGATAAATTAGGTGTTACCATTTGTAAAATTTTTGCTTGCTGTAATTTAATATACATAGTTTTAGAAAGAGGATTCATTGTTGTATCGTTTTTAAGTTCTTTAGGGGATACTAACTGTGTAGGTCTTACTGTAAAACTCATTTTAGTTTTTGTTTCGTTCTTTGTTAAAAGCAAATCAATACTCTGATTCAGGAGCATAGCTTTTTCTGTTTTTCCTATTAGTGTAGTTGGTTCAGTAGTAATTTTGTTTTTCGTGCTTAATACAATGTGTGTGATTGACAATGGTTTATTGTTTGTTGCTGTCTGTTTTTTATTTTCTTCATTTGCCATGTTTAATGCTGTTGATAAAGTAGGCGTTGTTGTTTGTCTATTCTGCATTATTATATTTTTCGCTCTAGATAGAGTCACTGCTGTTGTATGATTTTCCATATCTGCGGGAATTCTAGATTTATTTTCGTCCCTTGTTACAAATAAATCAAGTGTCCTATTAGCCTGTGAAATCTTTTTTGTATAAATTTCTGTTGAATTATCTGCTAATGTAAACAGTGTATAGCTACTCCATTTATTTGTCTTTGCTTTTGGCTGTATATTTTCCTCTTGATGTGTACCTCTTGTTGTATTTGGGACGTTGATACTTGGGTTTCCTGTTGTGTTTATCGTTTCTGTTTTCAAAAAATTATAAGTGGTATCATTTATTTTGTATGATGCTGTGGATGAAAATAATATTACCTTTGGAAACATCTGAACGTTCTGCATGTTTAAATTATTTTCAATAATTTGAGGTACCTTAGTTGCATGGCTTTCATTATATGCAGATTGTGCGATTTGTGCCTGTTCTATTGAAAAATTCATTATATTTTTATTTTTAATCCTTGTTGAATCAATAGTTAAATTCCTCAGGAAAGTTTTTTCTGTGAAAATTTCTCTTGAATTTTTACCCACTGTCACATTTCTTTTTATATTTTGCACAATTTTAGTCTTCATATTTTCCTCTTCTAATCTTGTTATTATGGTTGTTGTGCTATAACTATGAGGTCTCTCGTCCTTAATATCAGTAGCATTTTGTGAAGACGTATTGTTTAATAGTGAATATTCGCCAAAATCCAATCCTTTGGTAGTTCCACTAGTAGTAGTAGAGCTTTGAAGTACGGAGGGAAGACCAGTATCAATATTTGATAATGTAGTTCTAGATGCATACGTTTTTTCGTAAAAATATTGAGTTTCATTGCAGTTTTTAGAAAGGAACTTCTCGTTGGGGTTATCTTCTTGGATAATTTTAGCGTTGTATAGATTAATTAAATTCTTAATTTTAGATATGATATTTTTGAAATTAGTTACATTTTGTTGTTGAGCCATGTATTTAATTTGGTCTTTATCTGTAAACTCATTCTTTTCTGAATTAATACGATTCTTACATAACGATAGTAATGATTTATTACAACATTGATCTGGAAAGTTTACCAGATTTAGATTGCTCAAGACATCTATGTACATTTTTATAGTTCCTTTAATACGAAGCAATTTATAATTCTTAATAAAATTCTTTCTTCCACTTTCTATTATGAAAATGTACAAAGAATACAGATGACATTTTTTCACAGGACTGATTCTTTCATATTTGTTAGTAAACATGGAATCTATGATATGGATATCCACTAAACTATTTGTATTAAGAGTTTGATTAACTTCATTTTCAGTCACACTATAAAAACTTTGTTGTAGAATCGAGTTATTCAATAAGGGAAGTAATGTTATAATTACTATTACACTTCGTTTATCTTCACTGTTAACAGTAATATTATGTTTGTACAAAGGATACTTTTGTATCTTATAAGTGTGGTTATTAATACCTTTGATAAGAGCATTGTATAATAATCTGTACTCTTTTTTTCTTGGATGCCCAGTCGAACTTTGATATTGTTTTATCGAATCTACATCATCTTCATGGTCCTGATTTAACACAGCTTCTTTATTACTTTTAACTATTTCACTATTAATATTTTGTGACGCTTGATGTAAGTCTGCACAAGTGCGATTGTACATATTTTTGTAAAAATCGATATCACTTTCTTGGCCTGCTTCATCAACGGCAAGTAGCAAATTCGTTTCACCGTTGAATGTTTTATTTTTCTTGAGCTTTTCTCGTAAACACGAACACAAACTCTTTATTAAATTTAACGTGACATCACTAGTTGCTTCATTTACTGACTGTTGAGATTTCAATGAAACGGGATTATCTTTGTGATCCGATTGTGTCATAATAGCTTCATTTTCCGTGATCGTATTTAAGAGCCAAATAATCAAGCACCAATTCGTGATTCGTAAATTCATTTTCGAAGTAAAATTGGGTTATGTTTTGACGACATGTTTGTTTGAAATAACTTGGAAATGGTCGGTTTGGTTAAACAATACGACTAACGTAATACAACTGTTTTGAGTTATGAATTCATAAGGAGAAACGCAGTGTTCGTGACTGATAAGGTGCTGAAATTTGGAGGAAATTCGTGAAAACCATTTCAGTTTCCTCAAACAAAATTACAGGTATTTTATTAAATTACGGGTAGATACAAAATTGTTTATAAAAATATTGGTGGCTTCCCGTTATACCTAATGATGGCCTTTATACGAAAAGAAAAGCGTCATATTTTACTGTCCACTCCGTGAAGATAAATTGGAGAGTTAATAAAATATTTCCTTGCTTTAAGTAAATGTGCATTTTTAATCCATATTTTAATTATTGCTCAAGGCCCGCATTCAAATACGCCAGGTTACGTTAACCCATGAAGAAATTTGAAATTTTGACAGAAGTTTTATACGAATTCTGTCAAAGTAGCAGCTAACTCTGGGTTAAAAGGATAGCCCGGCATTTCTGAAAGCAGTTTGGTAGAATCAGATCATAAAAACGCGAGCTCACCCAGTTAATCATTTCTTTTTGCCTTTCCACGAGTTTCGTCTGCATTTTGGGTCCGAGGTCCTCCGCAAACTTCTTCACCAGCTCCTGTGTCTTCTCCAACTGCTGTTGGCTCACGAGCACCGACGCGAACTCTAGATACGACTCCAGGGTGGACTGCAGATCCGGTACTGGCAACTTCGCCACTTGTACACACTGGACAGAGACAAACTAGTAAAAAACACTAAAAATTTGAAGAGAGCAGTCGCATTACACTGTTCACATATGTATTACACTGAGCGCAATTGATTTGCTTTTGAGGAGTTGAGAAGGAGTTCCGTTAGGAATTTCCGTCCGCCGTCTCAAAACTATTCACCAATATTGATGACACCTAACTGATAGAACAAACTTTGTAAAGAAAACATAATTGTCAAAATCGGTTCCGATTTGAACGAGTTATGGAGTAAAATTGGTCAAAATCTTCATCCCATATCCCAAAGGAACCCAACTATATTTTGTGATAAAAAGCGGTTTAAAAAGTACCATATTGATAAGTGACTCTCCGTAACGTATCCATCTTCGGTTGGTCGTGATTGAAGGAAAAACTAACAAGCCAACTTTTACACTATCGCCTGGGTACGGGGGTACGGATAGTACCATAAATAAATTGTTATTTATGGAGAGCACTATCGCCTAAAACAAAGATCTATATATCTTATGTAGGACGTAGGTATTACCTAACTTAGAGACTGTTGGTTTTCTGTATGGTATCTATTTCGTTTTGTAACTACAATCATTAGGAATATAATATACTTACTTAAGATTTATCTTTGTAAAATGCCGAATTTGTTTTTAAGTATGTTTCGTTGGATCAAAACAATAATTTTATCATTTATTTTATTTGATTTTTACCTGGAAGTCTTCGTCGTCGGTGCCGTAGACCTGGGTACTGAGCCATCTCTTCGGCAGTGACAGCAGTGACTCTCCCCATCCTGAACAAAAAAAACTCAGTTACGTCTTACTCTCAAGATGCGCATAAAGTAGTTTTACCTCATAAAGGTATCTTAATCCATACTAATATTAGCGAAAATGTGTCTGTATGTCTGCTACGTTGTCACGGCCAAACCGATTTTTTAACCGATTTAGATGAAAATATGTGGTTCTAGCTGATGCCCGCGACTTAGTCCGCGTGTATTGAGGTTTTTTGGTTTCCACGGGAACTCTTTATTTTTCCGAGATAAAAAGTAGCGTGTTATGCGTTATTCCAGACTGTAATCTATCTCTGTGCCAAATTTCATCCAGATCCGTTCAGCCGTGGCGTGATGTAGTAACAAACATCCATCCATCGATCCATCCATCCAAACTTTCACATTTAGGTATAATATTAGTTAGTAGGTATAGATAGATAGAGATCGAATGTATCCCGGGGAAAGGTAATATAGAAAACCGATTTTGATGGTGATTTTTGTATGGATTATCTCCCCATACAAGAAACGTGATTTTTGAGCGTCTCTCTTATTTCTCTTACGAAAGTATTTAAAAAGAACATATTGTGAAATCTTGTACGATGGTACGGAACTCTTTGTGTGCGAATCCCACTCACCCTTGGCATCGGCCAATCGGTTTTAAAATATTTCTTTCGGACCTTTTTATTTATTAACCGACAGTGTAACCTCTTCCTATTTACTTTCGGCAATCTCAATAAACTAAGGCTGATATAAATACTTACTACGGCCTTGAAGGGTATGTAATCCTCTCTAGCGAGGCTCTATTGGAAATATCCTGCCGGGGAAATAGGGAAATAACTCGCAGTGTACGTACCAACTAAACAGGATTAGTTCGCCGATCTGTTTGCGGATGTTCATATATTTTGGCTTAGGTAGGTAGGTATATAATATTTTTCTGACTTAAAAAAGGAAGACCTGTTAATATGCTCTGGATGGAGCTCTGGTTCCGCTCAGCCCAAAATAAGAAAGAGTGGAAGGACACGAGTAGGGTTGCCACCCGTACTTTATAATAAAGTATTGTACGTTATTTCTGGCAATTGTACTCTATACTTTATGAGAACAATAAAGTACGCGAAAATACTTTATTTCGCATGATTTGATTTGTCGGGGATTACAAAAAGCAAGTAATAAAACTAGGTGTATTGAAGCTAGCCTCATATGGATTACATGTAGGTACCTATACAATAAAAGGTGTAAAACGTCTTCATTTGTTGCTAAACAGGAACACTTCCGAGAGTGATGTAGCCTAGTCTCTGGCAAACTTTACCTATTTCGGGCTTCTTGAGCATCTTCAGACAGTTGCCCTAGAGGCAAAACTGCATAATGCTCTATTATTTTAGCACCATTTATAAGTATTTTATGGACTAATGACGGCAAAAACTACTTAAGCAGCAATATTTTTAACATGCCTCTGGTTAAAATAATAACCACAAAAATCGGGCCACAGGACGATATATTTTTAAATTTACAAGTGAATATTAAATTTAAATTGCATTTACACCATAAAAAATTTAACACAAAATAAAAGTAGGTAGGTACTTAGTTTTATCGACAGAAATAAGAAGAAACGTAATTTTTAAAGAATTTTTTTTTTTCCTTTGTTGAACATTTTTGCTTCTAGATCAAAATGGCGCGCCTAAGACGTAGATTTTTTTGTTTCCTTGTATAAAGGAATATTTAAGGAATCTAAATGAGTGATTAACTTAACACCGGTAGTTTTCAGCAACAAAGAAACCTCCAGTTGAAACATAAAAAGATGGAAAATTGCCTTATGTCACATAAAAATTTACAAAAAGATACACAATATTTATTTTAAAAAATCGTAAGTTATTTGTAAAGTGGTGATTCTAAGCAATCTAAAAATATATAACACTCAAATACTTTCTTGTAAAATTTAAAAGTAGGTAATCTTAAGTTAAACTTTTCGGCTATTTGGGTGGATGTAAATCGCATTGATTATTTATCGCATATGTTTGAGAGTAATTTTATATACCTAGAAGTTAAATATTATAATTTTTTGACGTTATAAAATTCTTATTATCGAGAAAATTAAATAATGGAAAAGTTTTGGAATTACAAGATTCGTTTTAAAACTACCTACCTATGAGACTGTTCATACCGTTTTATCCCATCGTGCGACGGAACAGAAAAATAAACGATTGCAGAAGTATTTAAAAGTCAATGGGGAATCACATTGAAATGAACATGGTGATTGGTTAAATAATGATACACTAAAAAAAAACAAAGGATCTCTGAATCCGATAAAACCTAATTAACTACTTACTTATTTACTTTAACTTAAATATAGACTGCAAAGATGCTGGCAATTATTGTTTAGCAGTGATATTAATTTGATGAAACTTGCAGAAAGCAATAAAAATACGTTTTTAAACATAATAAAGAAAAATAAATTGTACTTTATTTTGACACTATGTACTTTTTTTCTTACGTATAAATAACCTATGTACTTTAATTGCCAAAAAAAAGGTGGCAACCCTAGACACGAGGGAGGCCTTTGCCCAGCTGTGGGATGATATATATACTAATATATTTTATATTATTCGATATTATTATAAATGCGAAAGTTTGGATAGATGGATGTTTGTTACTCAATCACGTAAGAACGGATCTGAACGGAACTGAATCGGACTTATCTGAATGTTTGGCACAGAGATAGATTATAGTCTGGAATAACGCACAGACTACTCTGTTTATCCCGGAAAATTAAAAAGTTCCCGCGTGACACAAAAAACCTCAATCCACGCGGACGAAGAAATAATTTTCATGGTTTTTGATTTGTTGTATTTGCCTGGCATTCTTGGCTTCGCAACATACGGGAGTGGACCGGAATCGCAAGAGCCGCAGAATTATTTCGCCTTGCGAAGAACCGAAATGAATATGTGCATATTCAGTCAGCTATGTACATAGCTGACTGCCAACCTTCGTTGATGGGAGAGGCACCCGAAGAAGGATAAGAAGTATTTGTCCCCGTCCCGAATAGCAGATTAATTTTCTTGTGACACTAATTATTTAATCCACAGAAAACAAAGCTAATGATTCTGGGCACAAAAGGTATCATAGCTAAAATTGAAACTTATAACCCTACAGTTAAAATAGGCAATGACGTGGTGGAAGGAGTTCATGAAGCACGGAATTTAGGCGTTATCTTTGACGCTAACTTACGGTTTGAAACACATATTAAAAACATTGTTAGAAATTGCTTAGAATTGTTTTTCTATAGCGCCTCGATCACATGTCAGTCCGCATATCAATAACGCGAATATGCTAAACATGGAATCGCGGCGTAAGCTTCATCTGGCTACAATGCTGTTTGGCATAATCGCTACAGGCAAACCAGCTTATTTGTATGACAAAATTAAATGGACTGATGTAGGGAGTAAATACAGCGTGAGGAGAACTACACCCAAAATCGCTATGGTGAGACACAAAACTGCTGCATTCCGGGGCACATTTAAGCATGCCGCCTGTAAGATTTGGAATGACCTCCCTCCCCCAGCTCGAATGCTTAAATCTATAATTACTTTTAAAACCCACGTAAAAAACCATCTTTTAGAACAGCAAAAAGCACGACCGTAGAAGATAGTTTCAGGTCTTACAGGCGTTATGTCTTATGTGTTATGTATAATGAGTTGTGTTATCAATATTGTACTTATGCATGAATCTAGTATATCTTATATTTTATTTTACATTCTATTTAGTATATATATAGCAAATTTTCTGTTACCACCTAATTTTTTATCCTATTTTTGTTGCCTAACTTAAGCACCGTGTTTGAGAAAAGTGTGCGCTGGTCGCTTCCGGGTCGTTAGTCGTGACGCCACAGGCTCTGCCTGAAAATCAGCGCTGCAGTTATCGTATATATTGCAGCAACATGCTGAGGTAGCAGCCTTTTTAGCGTTTACACGGAGTAATTTATTTTTGTAATCATTTTGTAAAATACATCTTGTATTTTTAGTAAGTAAGTAAGTTTAGTAAGTATTTATTCTGTAGTTATAATTTCTCATTTCTGTGTTTCTTTTCCGTGTTGAGCTAAATAAACATTTATTTATTTATTTATTTAATACTATAATGACTTCGTCAGCATTATCATCGTCATTTCAACTATCTCAAGCAGCATTGCTCGCAACAGAATCTCGAAATTTAACTAAATCAGTTTAAATGTCCTTGTGCAAGCGGCCCTAAGTAAGCCAATCCATACTTTCCATACAAATATTATAAATGCGAAAGTGTGTCTGTCTATCTGTCTATCTGCTACGCTGTAACGGCACATCTTTTCAACTGATTTTGATGAAATTTGGTATAGAGACATATTGTATGCCGGAGAAGGGCATAGGCTTTTTATCTCGGAAAAATAAAAGGAGTTCCCGCGGGAATAAAAAAATAACTTTATCAACGCGGGCGAAGTCGCGGGCATCAGCTAGTAATTAATAATTTTTGAACTGTATTATTATTACAACGAGATAAAACCAGGTTGCATGTTTAGGTAATTTACATTTTACAATTTAACAATAGGTACAAAAAATTAAGCGTATATAGGCTATAAATTCAAGTGAAGACAGAATAGCCACTCTGGGCGTTCTCTACTGCCTGACAGTGAGCGATGGTCTCATCGTACCCTAGGGATATAGGAAACTTAGCTATAACGCTATAAGTACCTACATATATATTCCAATCCAATACGACCTTAGGCCGCAATTATTACAATAGCAAGTTTTTACGTAAGTAGCGTACATAAGTAACTCACATAACTAATATTTGTATGCGATACACGAATTACAATAGGTACTATTTACACTTCGTAAGTTAGGTAGGTACCCATGTGAGCGACTTACGTGAGTAAAACTTACAAGTGTAATCGTGGCCTTAGGGGATGAGTAGGGCGCCATTTTCACGCTGCAGCATCACTTACCATCAGGTGAGATCGCAGGCACGGGCTAACTTGTAGTGGAAATAAAAAAGGTATCTTTATTAAGTGCTTGGAAGCATTCGAATTTCAGTCAGCTCCCCTTCGAAAGTAGGAGGTACTTTAAAATGCAGAATTTCTATTTAGACCAGTGTCGATAATTTTTGAAACCAAAAAAAATCATAGTAGGATGAAACCCATTGGAAAAGGAAGAGAATACAACAAAAATGAAAGGAAAAATAATTTACGGGCGATCTGAGGTCGGGAAGTGGAAGGGGGTGGTTTTTAAGGGTAAAAATCGGTTTTTCTCGATTTCCGGCAAAACTACAAGTCCTATGGAAAAAAATTAAATCGCAAAGTTGTAGGTAATAAAAAGATCTACAACTTTTATATTTACACTTTTTTCACATTACCTCAAAATTTATGTGAAAAACTCAAGTAACCAAGTTTTTGGTTTTTTATTTTTATCTTCTACAAAACAATAGTTTTTTTTGTACGAAATTTACTGAAAACCTTCCGTTTTATGTTCCAAATACACTGTAATTTTTTGGATTTAAAATATTTATTATTTTAACCTTATTTTGACTTAATATCGAAAAAGCAGGCCTATTTTCAATCGAAAATTCTCCCGTCAAAATATCTGCTTTTTACAAAAAGTCGGTAGGTTTTTTGTTTGTTGAAATCTCTACTTTCTGATGGTGTAGAAAAAAATATACATTACTGTGATAAATTTTCTCAGAAAATACAAAAAACTAACTCGAACTTGAATCCGATTTTTTTTAAATCATATAAAATATACCTTCCTTTGGTAAATTTTCTCAGAAAATGCAAAAAAAAAACGAAAATAACTCAAATCCGAATATTTTTTTTAATCATTATGTCCAATGTCGCATGTATTGTGCAATTTTTATGTTTTATGTCTTCTTGATTTTTTGTTAATCAATGTTATATGGAATCTTACGTTTTTCGAGTAATTAAAGTGTAAATTTTAATAAGTAGCTCAAAATTGTACATAATAATTTTTTTTTAAAATCGGATTTATGTTCTTTTCGCTTTTTTGCATTTTCTGAGAAAGTTTACCACGGTGAGGTATATTTTTTATGATTAAAAAAAAATAATTTGGATTCGAGTTCGAGTTAGTATTTTGCATTTTCTGAGAAAATTTACCATAGTAATGTATATTTTTTTCTACACCATCAGAAAGTAGAGATTTCAACAAACAAAAAACCTACCGACTTTTTGTAAAAAGCAGATATTTTGACGGGAGAATTTTCGATTGAAAATAGGCCTGCTTTTTCGATATTAAGTCAAAATAAGGGTATAATAATAAATATTTTAAATCCAAAAAATTACAGTGTATTTGGGACATAAAACGGAAAGTTTTCACTAAATTTTGTAAAAAAAAAAATTGTTTTGTAGAAGATAAAAATAAAAAACCAAAAACTTGGTTACTTGAGTTTTTCACATAAATTTTGAGGTAATGTGAAAAAAGTGTAAATATAAAAGTTGTAGATCTTTTTATTACCTGCAACTTTGCAATTTAATTTTTGTCCATAGGACGTGTAGTTTTGCCGGAAATCGAGAAAAACCGATTTTTACCCTTAAAAACCACCCCCTTCCACTTCCCGACCTCAGATCGCCCGTAAATTATTTTTCCTTTCATTTTTGTTGTATTCTCTTCCATTTCCAATGGGTTTCATCCTACTATGATTTTTTTTCACTTTTTACCATTTTCAAAGGCTTCGGCACTGGTCTAATTGTATACAGGCAGATATTCTGCATTTTCACTTTACTTTATTTAAATTTCTATTCACTCCACTGAGTGAATTTAAATTTTATTACTGAACCGAAGTACAGTCTTACTCTTGGAGCATACAGACAACTATCTACATAGTTTACAATTGAATCTAAGTAACCTTCCGTGGAAAACTCGTTTCGAGTCGTTCGAAGTCTAGGCTAAAATTGTATTTACATCGTATTTGTCTTGGTCTTTTCAATAGAATCACTCAGCAGGTACCGGTACTTTTCCTTGCATTGTTACCTACCAAAATGGGAATGGGTGTCGCCGATTTGCACGAAAAATTATTTAAGTACTAGACTTCCCGCGACTTGATCCATGTAGATTAAGTTTTTTGAATTCCTGCGGCAACTCCTTAATTTTCCAGGATAAAAAGTATCACTATCATGTATGTATCCTTTTCCGGGATACAAGCTATCTCCGTACAAAATTTCGTCAAAATCTGTTGAAAAGATAGGCCGTTAGGTAAAGCGTAGCAGACAGACACACTTTCGCTATTCCCAGCAGTGGGCCGTCGCGTCGCGTCGTTGGGTTGTTGATGTAGACGAGTCAGTCAGTGAGCGAATGAATTTAAAAAAGAACAACTGCCGAGTTTATTGTTGGTTCTTATCGGTAGGAATGGGATTCCGAACCAGTGGTCCATTTGACGATTCAAAATCACTTGAAAGTTTATTTGAATAAAAAAAAATTAATTTTGTTTGAGTACTTTTCTTTTCAACCGACTTCAAAAAAGGAAGAGGTTCTCAATTCGACTGTATTTTTTTTTTTTTATGTTTGTTACCTCAGAACTTTTGACTGGGTGGACCGATTTGGATGATTCTTTTTTTATTTGAAAGAGCATACTTCCCATGTGGTCCCATATAAATTTTATCGAAATCGGTCGAGCGGTTTTTAAAATATCAACAATAAAATAAGTACTTTGTATAGCGTGTGCATGTTGTTGTAAAGTTGGCGCGGGAGTTAGAAGTCGGTTGTTTAAAAAGTATTTTTTATATTAATTATAGCATGACCTCGTGGTTAGGGACAAACTTGCATTAACCCGGTATACATATGACTATAGGCAATATACAGTATCCTTTAGAAGCCCCCTTATGTGTCTGCCAAGGTGTCTTTTCCCACGGGGATCGACTCGCTTCTTAAGGTCTACCCCCACTACAGAGGCAGGGTGCGGCGCGGCACTTAGCGGCAAGTATTCTTTGTTTGTACAATTATGTCGCAGCGTATCTCCGTACCGCGTCGCATAAGTGAGCCAAGCTCCGTACAAACTTATATGATACAATGCATATTCACCGCTACGCCGTGAATCTGTAGTGGGGCTAGACCTTGACTTCGCATGTGAACGTGAGTCATGGAGACCGATGGCAATAAAAATTTTCCCAAATTCAATGCGACGTATTTTCTTATACCTAATGTTATTTTTCAACTAACTTTTTGTTGTTATAAGTACTTTTTTTATTAGATGAAAAGAAACGTGGTATTTCATAAGGCTACAACGTCTGGACTACTAGACTGACCTGAAATCTCGTTAGGCTAAAGTCGAAGTCAAAACTTTGTGCATTCCTGAGAGTTGCCTAGGTTAATCGCAAGGCTTTGGTCCATAACATATAGATTAGAAGATTATTTTGACTGAAATCTCGTATGTATTAAATGTATTAATTTTCAATTTCAATTAGGTAATGTGATTAAATACAGCCCACAGGTGCACGCTCTGGGTATATCCCCCTTACTCTCATATTCCGATATGAGACGGACCGATGACTTTAGATTCTCTCCGAGGCACGGGGGTGAAACAGTATCAAATTCATAACTCCTAGTACTTACGGAGAATTTCTTAAAAGAAGAACCCAATACTTAGTCATCCGGAATCCAGCATGTTAATCACTAGATCAACGAGGTAGACTTTCCGAAGTACCTAGATTTTAAATAGCAGCAAAAAGCTTTGAGGGTATTGCTACGTTACGGATTAAAATTGGTCAACCCTGCGATTTTTAATTAAGCAAACCTAGCGTGCCGTGTGATGCATTGACCACGAACCAGGGTGGCAAGCGGAGAGTCTAGTCGTGTTGGTAGGTATTTTAATTTTTTACATACTTCAATTCAATCCTTAAGTAAAATCATTTATTTTGATAGTCCTGATGCAATGCACGATTTGAAGCTTTAGTCCCACTACAGAGGCGAGGCACGTAGCGGCAATTATTCTTTGGAGCTGGCTAGTGGCTGGGGGATACTACCATCGCTTAATATAGTTGAGGTTAATGTTTTAGAATTATAATCCTTATTTTAAGGTCGTCAAGATAGGTGACATAAAACTGTCATTTTGAAGTAATACATGATAGTAACCTCCCTTGGCCCGTTTAAGTGGCGCGACGCGGCCCCATAAAAGCTCATACAAATTATAATATTTGCCGCTAAGTGCTGCGCCGCACCGTGCATCCCAAGTGGGACTAGAACGTAATCGTAGCAAATTACAGTGCCCGTGGATCGTAAGAATTCGTCAGGAATTGTCTACGTGAGCAATAAACAGTACCAAGCTGACCCTTCCCGTGTTCGCATAGAGTCATATGTTGTGTCGACGTCGCTTACCTAAGACCACGGGTCAGAAAAAAATTAATGCTGACATTAATGAAAGTAAAACAGAAGCATTCTCGCGTGTTTGTCCACCAGTTGTTCGTTTCTCCGATTTCTACGCGGCTATACCTAGTACCGGAGCGCTAAATTGCTTGGCGATTCGTCTTGTTTTTTTATAGACTAGCACTTGGCTGCAATCAGACTTGCTGGCAAGTAGTGATGCAGCCTAAAGTGAAGCGCGCTTCACGCTTGTCTAGAATATGCCTATTTACTCTTGATTTGAAGATAAAAAATATTACAAGAGCGGAGAGGAAAACGGAAGCCGGAATGGCGTGCGGTTCGGATTAGAAACGATAGAGTGGTAATTAGCTGCTGAAGCCTTCCACCAGACCATACAATATACAAATGGTACTACCTATTAAATATTCTGTGATACAATGAACTAACCCAGACTTTTTACATAAATCACCACTGCGTAAATGCGCCAGGGAAGTCGTCAAAATGTAATATTGTATGTTCCGAAGAACACTGAACCGAAAACATATTATCTTGGCTAACTATAGCTTGTTAATCGTCTTAGCCGAATAAAGTCATTGAAAAAAATCATAAAATGTAATATAAATTAATAATATTTTGGAATTTGATAGATTACAACTTGCGTCTTTGGGGGCTTATATACCTTATATAAATTATTTATCGGGGAAATTCAAAGACTTTCCACGAGAACGAAGTCGCAAGTAGATATTTGTACACTCTTATAATGCTAATGCTTAAGTATATTTTTAATTTTTAAAATTTTACAATATTTATTGCAAAAAAAGGTACGCGCCGAATTGAGAACCTCCTCCTTTTTTCGAAGTCGGTTAAAAATATTATTATCATTGTTCAATTAACTTAACACTCTCCTAGTTATTTCGTTTCATTGATTTTCACCCGCTCTCTCATGCGATATGATCTCAGCCCAAGGGCGGGTCGTAGCTATGGCGACGCAGGTGCGCGGATCGATGAGGGCAGGTGGGCCCCACGCCAGCGACGTGCGATTTTGTGTATGTAGGACTCTTTAACTGAACAGGGGCCATACTGCCAACGCTTAAAACAATACTTAAGCAATATTACTCATAATGACAGTTTGATGTCATGTACCTTGAAGTTCCTACAGTAAGGATTATAATTCTAAAATACGAAAGTCAACAATAATGAAACAATATGGCTTTAAGTGTTCGCAGTAGGTATGTTCCCTGACTCGAAAACTTATACTCATGTTTTTTTTTATTAAAATAAACTTTAAAAAGTGCTTTTGAATCGCAATGTGAATCTACCACTGGATCTGATTACCATTTCTACCGAGAAGAAAGGCAGTGGTAGCTGCATTGAAAAAATTAATTCACAAAAAAAATATCGCAAATGTCTTGCTAGTCAAGTAACATGTCCGCCTGTGGATGCCAAGGTCCTGAGTTCGATTAATGGGTTGAATCAAAATAGGTATTGGGGTTTACACTTTAGTCTAGGTTTAGGTTTAGAAGTCCGGAACGTAAGTAGCCCGTACTATGTAAAACTCAATCATCATCATTCGTTATTACAGTCTCCGTAGCCTTCATTGGTTAAATTTATGCTCGTCTTGCTGCGACAATCGATAGCCAATAGCGGAAGATTGTTAATATACAATCTCAGGTGATTGCGATCTTCACAGTTTTTTTTAATCCACTACAACTTACCCATGACTGCGATCTCACCGATGATGGTTAGTGATGATGCAGTCTAAGATGGTAGCGGGCTAACCTGTTAGAGATATGGCAGTTATATTAAATCCAAACCCCTAATCGGTTTCTACACGGGATCGTACTGGAACGCTCTAAATCGCTTGGCGGCACGTCTTTGCCGGTAGGATGGTCAGTGGCGGCCTTAGGGGGTAGCAAACAGGGCAACCGCCCGGGGCCTCGCTCTTGCAGGGGCCTCGCACAACAGCCCAAGTAGAAAAAAAATGTCAAATAGGAAGTGAGCTAGGAAAATCCAAACTAGTGACAAACTACATAGACAATACACTATCTATTCTATTTTTTGATCTGAGATGCCAGTGCTGTCAACTGCGAAAGGTAAAAAAACGTGGACGAAAAAGAATGGACTATACCTAATCCACAAAGCTTGGCCCTTTTAAGGGCCTCGCAAATATCTACCACCCAGACACTCGCAATGTCTAAGGCCGCCACTGAGGATGGTAAAAGTCCGAAGCCTCCCACCATTCTAGACCAGATAAAAATCAGAAATTATAGGTATATTCCCAAATTGACTCTGCCGGAGATCGAGCCCGGGACATCCCACGTTAAGTCAACGGCCCTCATCTGGCGCAACACTGGGCCATGGAGGTCGTCATAGTAACACGAACTGGCTTTTTAGGTAATCTAATTAAACGTTACCATAAACACATGACTGAACCTAAAATGAGTTATATCATTGTTAAACTCCATGGAACTAGGAATCTGCTAACTATATATTCTTATTTCTATTGTGGCGAAGTCCCACGAGACCTACTGAACCCTCGGGAATTTCCGTTCCGACTCGCTTTCGGTCGGGATTCTCCCGGGCGTTCGAATCAGTGAATTCTGAACCCCGACGACGGGAGGCCGCGTACACGCATCTCATGTCCGGCTAATTCACTCAATTCAATCAATTAATTATTATATTTGTTATATCGTACATAGTCCGTAATTAGTGTTTTAAATCGTTTATCATAATATATCAATAGACTTTGTAACTAAATAAATAATCAACTTTCATAATATAATATTCGTAAATTACATTGGGTTTGTTTAACTTCAATCCTAACATTCCCATAACTGGTGACACCCGACGTTCCCATAAGTGGTGAACCGGCGACGCGTCCCGAACTCTCAAGTGCTTGCATATTTCGAACATTCTTTGTGTGCATAGTGACGAACTTATTTTATTCCGAAAATAGATTCAGTGTAATAAAAGTTTTTTATTTTAAACAATGGCTGAAGACAACAAATCTCCCGCGGTAGAAACTGTGCGCGTAAAAGTCCCACCTTTTTGGCCAGACGAGCCAGCTCTTTGGTTCGCACAGCTAGAAGGGCAGTTTGCTTTAACAAATATAACAGCAGACACGACTAAGTATAATTACGTAATTTCAAATTTGGATTATAAGTACATAACCGAAATAAGAGACGTTATTAAAAACCCTCCCGATAGTGATAAATATAATAAGATTAAGACAGAGCTGGTGAAACGTCTTTCGTCGTCACAGGAGCAACGAGTACGTCAATTATTAACCCAAGAGGACATTGGGGATCGTAAGCCATCGCAATTCCTGCGACACTTACAAGGTTTAGCAGGTCCAAGCGTACCCGACGACTTTTTACGTACCCTATGGACGGGCCGACTACCTACTCATATTCAAGTAATCTTGGCGTCGCAATCGAAGAGTAGCCTCGACGAGTTGGCTACACTTGCGGACACAGTTAAGGATGTGATTGGTACCGCGCCGCAAGTTCATCAGCTGTCTGCGTCGACGTCGAATAATGAGATCAGCGAACTGAAACAATCAATCGCTGATTTGTCGCGCAAAGTCGCCGCACTAGCATCGTCATCGCGATCCCGCTCGAGATCGAATAGCAGCACGAGATGGCGCCGACGTTCCCGTAGCCGATCCAATGATTCTGCGACTGATGCCCACTGCTGGTATCACCGCAAATTCCAGAGCAAGGCTACAAAGTGCCGTAATCCGTGCACTTACTCGTCGGAAAACGAAAAACGCAGTCATTGATGGCGGCTAACGATGACTGTCGTGACGTCACACCGAGTCGCGTATTTGTAACGGACAAACACTCTAACGTTAAGTTCTTAATAGACACTGGTGCTGATTTGTGTGTGTTCCCAATTAGAAATGTAAGTTCTAATAAGACAATTGTTAAGAAGACTGACTATAAACTTTTTGCCGCTAATGGTACAGTGATTAATACATATGGAACAATAAACTTAAATTTAAACTTCGGGTTGCGGCGAGATTTTCGCTGGCGTTTTGTAATAGCCGACGTAACCCGACCGATCATAGGCATAGATTTTTTATCATATTATAACCTACTTGTAGATGTAAGGAACCACAGATTAGTTGATAATACGACTACGCTTATTGTAAATGCTAAACCCGTGTTGTCTTCCTTAGAGTGCGAAATTAAGACTGTTACAGGTAATTCTCGTTATCATCAGTTACTCAAACAGTTTCCTGAGGTCACGCGACCCTCTGGTGAGCCAATGGTGCGCGAAGTTAAGCATCAAACGCTGCACTACATACGCACTACGCCCGGTCCACCGGTGTACAGTCGACCTCGCAGATTGGCACCGGACCAGCTCCGCCGAGCTAAGCGTGAGTTTGAGGATATGGTAAGAGCAGGTATTGCACGTAGATCCGATAGTCCGTGGGCAGCGCCTCTCCATCTAGTACCTAAAAAAGACGGTACTGATCGACCTTGCGGAGACTACAGAGGTATCAACGCTCGAACAGTACCCGATCGATACCCAGTACGCCACATCGCAGATTTTTCCCATAATCTACATGGCTGTACTGTGTTCAGCAAAATTGATTTGGTGCGTGCTTACCATTTGATTCCAGTCAACCCTGCGGATGTACCCAAAACTGCCATAACTACGCCGTTCGGATTATTCGAGTTTCCGTTCATGAGTTTTGGTCTAAGGAACGCCGCGCAATCGTTTCAGCGGTTCATGGACGAAATCTTAAGGGACCTGGATTTTGCTTTTCCGTATATAGATGACATATTGATTGCGTCACGCGACCACACCGATCACGAATGTCATCTCAAACAGGTTCTAGAGCGCCTTCGAGATCATGGTGCTGTTTTAAACTCCGCTAAAAGCGTATTTGGTGTTCCGGAAGTCGAGTTCCTCGGCTACTTAGTTACGGCAAACGGCACGAGTCCTACGCCAGAAAAGGTAAGTAGCATCCAGAACTTCACACAGCCCAAGACCTTGAAAGAATTAAGGAGATTTCTCGGTATGATTAACTTTTATAGAAGGTACCTACCGAACGCTGCGAAAATCCAAGCACCTTTACACCAACTACTTAGCGGCACGGATACCAAGCCAAACACTCCAATCACTTGGACGGTTGAGCTGGAACAGGCTTTCAACGAATGCAAAAAGAGCCTCGTCGATGCAACACTGCTTGCTCATCCCGATCCTACAGCGGATCTGATGTTGATCTCTGATGCGTCCGATATCGCCATCGGCGCCGTATTGCAGCAGAAAGTTGAAGGTAATTGTCAACCCCTTGCTTTCTTCTCCAAGAAACTGACCTCTGCTCAACGTAAGTATAGCCCTTTCGATCGAGAGCTTCTCGCAATTTACGAAGCCGTGAAATATTTTCGTTTCATGGTCGAGCTGAAGCCGTTCACGATCTGGACAGACCACAAACCTATTGTTGCTGCGTTTCGTAAAGCGTCTGAAAAATGCTCTCCACGTCAGTTCCGATATTTCGATTTCGTGTCACAATTCTCGACCGACGTGCGACACATTTCCGGAGAGGACAACGTCGTTGCCGATGCGTTCTCTCGGATTGAATCTGTTACTGATAGCATTAGTTTAGATATACTCCCTTTCTCAAAAGAAACGGACACCGAGTTGAGACATCTTTTGCACGCTTCTTCTTCGCTGGATTTACAGAAAATAAGAATTTCTGCCTCTAGTGCATGCAAAGTGTATAGCGATGTTTCTGGTCCAAAACCACGTACGTATCTTTCACCTGTTACTTCAGAACCGCCTGCCACCAAGCCTGATACAGTTACTCGCTCTGGCAGACGGGTTAGATTCCTTCGTATGTGAGTAAACTCACATATCATAAGTATGTAGAACCATTTTTGGAGAATGCATTTAGCTATTAATATTGTACGTAAACTTCTAATATCGCACTGTATCGTTTATTTTTTGTAAACATATAATAGTTTAATTAATACCTAATTAAGTTTTATGTTTAATTTTAATTATAATACTTACTTTTGTAACGAGTGAAACGAATTGTGTAAAAGAACGAATTCTTTATTCGTCATGATCGACCT
Source organism: Erebia epiphron (assembly GCA_963932025.1). Classification (NCBI taxonomy): domain Eukaryota; kingdom Metazoa; phylum Arthropoda; class Insecta; order Lepidoptera; family Nymphalidae; genus Erebia; species Erebia epiphron. Next base: position 41,227,873 of record OZ009945.1, read on the forward strand.
AAAGGTCTCCGGGGGGGCTGATGTGGCGAAGTCCCACGAGACCTACTGAACCCTCGGGAATTTCCGTTCCGACTCGCTTTCGGTCGGGATTCTCCCGGGCGTTCGAATCAGTGAATTCTGAACCCCGACGACGGGAGGCCGCGTACACGCATCTCATGTCCGGCTAATTCACTCAATTCAATCAATTAATTATTATATTTGTTATATCGTACATAGTCCGTAATTAGTGTTTTAAATCGTTTATCATAATATATCAATAGACTTTGTAACTAAATAAATAATCAACTTTCATAATATAATATTCGTAAATTACATTGGGTTTGTTTAACTTCAATCCTAACATTCCCATACTATGTTAAGCTCCATGGAACTAGGAATCACTATAATCGTGCTACGAGTAGCTACTTACATCTTTGTAATCCGAGTGACCTGTGAAATCCTGTGAGATACCCTTGGTTAACTATTTGCTTAATTTAGTTACACTAGCTTACGACAGTTGTAACTAAATTAACGTTGTTTACGTGTCTTGTGTAGTAATTTTAATGCGTTGCGATTCACGAGTAGAAAGGTAGGTAATTATAAAAGTTCTTGGGCACACTCTCTGAAATATTATATCCTACAGAATCCGAAACACAACTCCATCATCAATGAGTAAGGTCACTCACTGTTAAACTCTTGTTACGAGGAGGTACTTACATCTTAGTAATCCGAGCGGCATCTGTGAGTAGATACCCTCGTTAAGTTCCTTTCCTAATTAAGTTACCCAAGTTACACTAGATTACCCCGGTTGTAACTAAGTGAACCTTGTGTTTGTGCCTTTTGTAATATTCTTGATTACTTCATTACTTCGGTGTATACAAAAGTGATGAGTGCTTTGATTTTAATACTTAGAAATAAATATACCTAATTAGATAATAATGTAAGTACATAGCAAAATTACGTTGTGATTACGTGACATTTTGGTCTCTGTTTTAAATTGAGAAGGAATCAAATCAAATCAAATGTTTTTTTTTGATTCAAATAAACTTTTACAAGTACTTTTGAATCGTCAAGTGAATCTACCATTTAAAACGTATTTACGTATTATAGGTAATATCGTGTACATTTCTGTGCTAAAAGTTCCAGGTGTTGGCCTTCTAAAGATGACTATAGGCCTTTTAGCCAGAAATTTCATCATCGTCAACTCATCGCCAGCCCTCTATTATTGAGCACGGTTACATTCTCAGAATGAGAACGCTTTAGGCCATGGTCCACCACGCTTTATTAAATCATTATCAAATTCCAGCCACGTAGGTTGTGCGCAATATTTTTCTTCATCGTAAAATCAAGTGATATTTAATTACCTTACAAGCATATAGCTCCGAAACGTAAAGGTGCATAGGGATCGAACCTGTGACCCAAAAGGAGACCGCTACTTACTAAGTCTAACGTGTGTAAAAAGGGTATTAAAACCAAAAGGTATTGCTGCAAATACAAATTGATCCACTTACTAATTAATATAAAGGCACGTACACACGTCAAGGGGGATCGACGTCCGCCCTCAAAGGATTCAGTTTGTATTGAGAGGATCGAGTGCAACCGGAGGGCCGGAGGGAACTGAGAGGGAACGGTATTTGCGTAGTTTCAATTACATTCTACACCGATAAAGGTAGAGTTTGTTTTGTTTATTTAACTAAGTCTATTTGGACTTGTGTGTTAGTGATGTTTTTCTTATGCACTTAAAACATTTGCTCTAGATGCGTTAATGTTTTTAGTTTTTATTTCTACATTAATACTTATTTGCCGTTATTGTACTGCCCGAGTTATTGTAATTTATCGGTAAGTCTTCAATCAATTTTCAAAATTCGAAGACTGAATAACGTCTTCGAATTTTGATAATGGGTACAAGGTTCGGCGGTAAACAGAATTTACCACTATAAACATGTATTACGTATTTGTTACCTAAATCATTTACCTATACCCAAAAACGTACCTATCTGGCCCGGTGGCCAAAATTGGAACCAATTGTTATGCCTATATATTTTTCGATTTTATTTTGTTTTTAATAAAGGTATACTAACGACACTATCACCGGGTCAGATAAGTTTATGGGACTATACTTCATCACTACAGCCTATTAACGCCCCACTGCTGGGCACAGGCCTCCACTCTCATAGGAGAGCGGGAATTAGAGCTTAGACCCACCACGCTGCTCCAATGCGGGTTGGCGGGCTTTAACGACTATTATCATGTTAGTGATAATAACCGGGACCGACGGCTTAACGTGCTCTCCGAGGCACGGGGGTGAAACACCGCCAACTTCCAACTCCGGGCTGGCACTGAGAATTTCTTAATTGAAAAACCACAATACCTAACTTTTTATGCCCGACCGGGAATCGAACCCAGGACCTCGTGATCCGCAGTCGACTATGCTAACCACTAGACCAACGAGGCAGTAACTATACTTAGTGTGAGTATATTTTCTAGGTACACCAGTAGGTAAATCCAGAATTAAATGCAGAATGAGAACACGATCGACTGTTAAAAAAATATTATTGCTATCAAAACCTGCCGCGCCAAATATCCAAAGGCGTATAATGAGAGAGAGACTTCGGGGATCCGTGAAAATTTAACAAGCGTCCACCCCTACTGAGAAACAAGCCATAAAATATTTAAACTTCCATAAAAACGTAATAGCCCGCTCGGGGCAGAGGTCCCGTCTATTGGCGTAATGTTAAAAAAATATATCGCCCCTATATTTCGCAGTCTTAAAAGGGTATCTTTCAAATTGAATTGAGGTAAATTTTCGTCTTTATTTTAATTTATTTCCTTCTCCGGGACACAACCTCTGTCTGCTACCAACCTAATTTCATCATAAAACAACAAAAAACTAACATTCGCATAGTTATATCTGCGACGACACCTGCTTTTCGTATACTTACACCTCCATGCTGCATACTAATTTTGTGCTAGAATGACTGAATTTTGTACCTACTGAAAATTCTGGCAGCGTAGAGATACCCACCTTATCTTCATTAGATGACTGGTAGAAACAAGGCATCTATTAGTTTATTGTAGGTACCTTTTGTTAACAAGATTATTTACTCATAAAATTCAAAAGTTTTTTTTAAATTCAAATAAACATTTACAAGTGCTTTTGAATAAAACCCTTACTACCTTATCATTAAGTAACTTTCGTCCTCAGCTTCGCTCACGTTAAGTTCGATTTTCATACAAATTTCAATTTTACTGCTTTAGGGGTTGAATTTTCAAAAATCCTTTCTTAGCGGCTGCCTGCGTCGTAAACCCTTTCAAAAAAAATTTCAGCCCGATCCGTCCAGTGGCTTGAGCTGTGGGTTGATAGATCAGTCAGTCAGTCACCTAATCCTTTTATATATTTGGATGAAAATGAGGAATAAAACACATACAGGTTTTAATACTGAAGCATAAATACCACAGTATACATAACACAAATTAATAGTAGGTACCTTGAAGGGTTTACTATTTTCGTAACAACTTTTACGCCGTAGCGTATGGTAAAAACGAAATTATTCATAAATCAGTAGTTTTGATTTTCACGAATAAAACATATAAGTGGTAGTTATAACTAAAAGTAATAATAAACTAGCAGAAGAATATATACTATTTGACATAGGATTGCCAGGTCCGATCTCCGGCATTTTCTTTGGTCTGGCCTGGTGGGAGGCTTCGGTCGTGGCTAGTTACCACCCTACCAATAAAAACGTGCCGCCAAGCGATTTAGCGTTCCGATACGATGCTGAGTAGCAACCGATTATACAACTGCCATACCCCTAACAGGTTAGCATCAGGTGAGATCGCAATCTAGGGCTAACTTAAATAGGAGTTTTTAAACGTGGGATTCTTTTTCAATTTATTTAGCAACGCCGTAGCGTAGCATCTACGCCGCTTGGGTGTCCGGTACATTGTATAAAGCCCTGAATTAGTTCAGTAGGGACCTAATGGGTCAAAGAGTCGCCCTTTTCTGTTTAATTAACCAATTTTTAAACTGGAAGAGTTTCTTAAAACGCGAAATTAGAAATTCATCCGCACTTTACGTGTAGGGGAGATATGCTAAATTATTTTTTTCAAAATTCATTTAATAGTCGTGATTTATTCTCTTATATATAAAATGCTCGTGTCACAATTTTCGTTCCCATACTCCTCCGAAACGGCTTGACCGATTCTCATGAAATTTTGTGAGCATATTGAGTAGGTCTGAGAATCGGCCAACATCTATTTTTCATACCTCCACGCGGGCGGAGTCGCGGGCATCAGCCAGTATATTTATAGTATATACCTATCTATGCCATACTGTTCAACTTTTTATCCTATAGATGAAAATTTAGAATTTTCTGTCATCTTTTTACCCAATAAGTACTTTCCCTAACAGCTTAACAACACAATATCGATATTGTATCTACAACCTTACCTACAGAACAACAAATTCGCCCTCGCTAATTAGACTAATTACTATTGAAAACAACTTTACCGCTCCCTACCAGCCCTTTCGACCCACCACAATCGAATTTCAGCTTAAATAACAAAGCCACACAGTTCACATTTAGTTATAGCACCCCTAAATTAATTCTATTGACATGCCAAAGAAAATACCACTCAATATAAAACGTTTTAAAGTAAGTATTCCCGTAGCTCTGAATCAGTTTCCAAAGCAAAACGTTGAGTATTAAAGATTTATCAATATCAAACTTTATGTGGAAATATTTAAGTTGAATATTGTTCCACTGATTTATAAATCGATTTTTAGAGTAATTGGTTGATTTGCATAGAAGGTGAGGGACGGTATTCGTGATAATGATCAAAGAATTTACATTTGTTTTTAAACACCTGAGACTATAAAGAATCTTTAAAAAAAAATGAAGAGAAGTTCAATTTAAAAAAAAAGATTTACCCTTGATATTTATGGGGAAACACCATATAACTATACCACTTAGAGCTTTCTTTGGTATAAACAGAAATTTAATATTTTATTCATTCATGTAGGACAATATGTATCTATCACTTTAAAAGATATAAGTTGGAACTTAAGATCGGCACTGTTCCACCGGTTCGGAAAGCATATTCTACTGAGAAAAATGAATTCAGCAGGTGCTCTTTTTTTAAAGAATAAATGTTACAATATGTAAGAATTGTAAGTAGACAATATTATATACTAAAAAACCGGCCAAGTGCGAGTCGGACTCGCGCACCGAGGGTTCCGTACAAACCTGTAGTAAGTTTTAAATTAAATGTTTTTTTTAAATATTTGAGTTGATTGAATGAAAGGTAAATTGCGGTTTACGAATTATGACGTTTTAAAAAAAAACTACTTACTTGATCTCGTTCAAACCAATTTTCGGTGGTAGTTTGCATGGTAATGTACAACATATATTTTTTTTAGTTTTATCATTCTCTTATTTTAGAAGTTACGGGGGGGGGGGGACACACATTTTACCACTTTGGAAGTGTCTCTCGCGCAAACTATTCAGTTTAGAAAAAAATGGTATTACAAACCTCAATATCATTTTTGAAGACCTATCCATAGATACCCCACACCTATGGGTTAGATGAAAAAAAAATTTTTGAGTTTCAGTTCTAAGTATGGGGAACCCCAAAATTTATTGTTTTTTTTTTTCTATTTTTGTAAGAAAATCTTAATGCGGTTTACAGAATACATCTACTTACCAAGTTTCAACAGTATAGCTCTTATAGTTTCGGAAATAAGTGGCTGTGACATACGGACGGACAGACAGACAGACAGACAGACAGACATGACGAATCTATAAGGGTTCCGTTTTTGCCAAATTTGGCTACGGAACCCTAAAAACGCTATGTGACTAGCATAATTTATGACACTGACTTGTTTGGACGGTGGGATGCTGAACGCGAAGCCGATTGCTTCCATGTATTGTCTTTGTGAAATTCATCAATAGTATAGTAACCTCGACTTAGCAAATGCTGTTTTACACAGTCTTTTAATTTATGCAATTGCAAGTCTATGAACTCTCTCGGGACCATTTTGTGAGGAGCAGTACCTTCCAGCAACTTTTATTTTTCGTGGGTACTTATACGAAATTTAAGTTTATATATAATAGTTCTATATAAGTACATATAGGAGATGTAAAAAATAAACGAATATATTTTGATGTAACAAGTATATTCGATCACTGAATTAATTTTGATCACGTTACATACAACTATATAGAATCATTAATCGATTAGTATGTATTAACTTGATTACTCTAACCCATACGACTACTGACTCGTTTTATTGGTGAACAGTTGAAAAATCACGTACCTAGGTATCTAACTATAGACCATCCAATCATAACGAATTTAATGTAACGCGTTCTCTAGAATCTATGCGAAGAACGTAGGTATCAATAATAATTGATTATTATAGATGTATAAATAATGTGACTACATTTATACTATACCATTTATATATTAGCCACATTATTTATATATATAGTGTACCTACTCCTAAATGTTGCAACTCAGACCATACAAATTGATGGAACTACATATTAATTATATATAAAACACTGCTTTCTACTGTAACGTAAGCTTTCTAAGAATATTATTATTTTGCTTTTTTTTAACATTTAACTCATATAACAAGCCTGTTAACGTATATAAGATATTATAATTTCACGAATCATATTCGAAACTAATTGCTAAATCTAAAATATCTCGCTTATGGAATACCTTTATATGATTTAATTTTTAACGTTCTTATTTTGTACCCTTCCGTATTTCTTTTACGAAATGTTCACCAATAAGAATGAATCTGATACATGTCTACATAACTTTAAAAATCTAATTTTAAGAATAAATTACACAGGTAAATATTTATTATTAATGTTGATTTCATCCAAAATTACACATGTGCAGATACACCGTGATAGTTCGCCACTTTTCTGGCTTTGTCATGATACATAATTTTGGTACTAACGTGATTATTACTGGTAAGTACATATTTTAATACGCAGAGCGCGTTATAATGTGTGCGCAGAGTGGTGTGTTAAGATACGGTTACTTTGATTCAAATAGAAACGTTACCTTTGACATAATTCGACTTTTGAAAGGCAAAATAAGAACGTCATCAGCCCTTGAATTTTGTGGCTTTTTGTGGTTTGTTCCTCTAAGGAATTCCTCATTCCATATTAGAAGTACAATTCCCTTATATGCTTCAACAGAAATGATGGCAATAGTCAAGCCACTGTCGCTAAAGGCAAAACTAAAACATGTTCACAAACCTCTCTCCACGCACACGAATGATATAATATTTATGTTACTTTCATGCAGATTACAATTAAATATACAATATAATATTTTTGTTTAGATGATATTATGATTATTAAAATAAGTTAAACATACTACTCGTTTATTTTTACAGCATTGAAAGTATAAGTAGTTTTAATTTAAAATTTCTAATATGAAAACTATCATAGGTAATCTAAGATGCATGGCTATCTATAGTGATAATACGTAGTATTATGTTTAGTTTTATGTTAGTATTATATTTAGTGCTAAGCAATATAATGTATATTTTTTCTTGATTTCTACTTATAAGTGAACTTGAATATATACCTGAATATATCACTAATGATTTACATTTTAAATGTTTCTTAAGTTTAGCCATTTTGACACCTGCCTGAACAAATTATGTTATTTTAACAATTTTTCCGAATAATATTAATAATGTAATTATTTAAAAAACAAAACGTAATCAAATCATCTTTACCGAGTTATAATCACTTATTTTTTAATGAGAATGCAGTAAGTAATATATGAAGATTACCAGCAAAAGAGTGAACTAGCTTATTCATTTCGCTAGTTTATAACCTCTGAAATATTGCTATAAATGATAAAGTTACATTCATTATGACAGTTGGTGTATTTCCTTGAGATCCGATAAATATGTTATTTACTGATCAAAAGTTACACCGTGCGAACTCTACCCATACACTAATAATAACATTATATACTATCCTACTGATCCCTTAATCCAAATTAAACTAAGTTTAACTATGGCTTAAGTACATTAAACACTTGCTATGCAAACAGCTACAGTGGTGTCTTGTGATTTTTCGTAGCTATGTTTGTGCTTAAAGGTTATATTATATGAGGTATTCATGAAATATTAATAAATTATTTAAAAATAATTTAAATAACTGATAAAGTTTTCAACCAACTAAGTAATATTAAGACGCCAAATTATTACAATTTATTTAATTATTAAGTTCTATAAATTAAAACTGACCTAAGTTATTTCTAATAGCTTGGGAAGACTACTAGGTATATATTATGAGATAATTAAAATAAAATTTGAAGTGATTGAAATCAGAATTTTAAGAGACTTGAAGTTCCTTTAATATTCTTAGTTACACCATAACGATTAATTATCTACGCAATGATATCCACAAAACACATTTCTAGTTATCAATATTAATGCCACACACAACGATTATTATGTGACACAATATAATACATCATCTACTCAGAAAGGTATAAAATTACACATAGTAAATAATTTTGAGACTAAAACAAAACAACTTTTTTAATTCATTCGTCTGTTAATTGCAACGCATATAGACGTAACTGAACATATAAAATTGTCTTATATTTCTAAGTGATATTGCACTATAACACGCCCTTTGATCTAATATTAACACGAAAACATTATTTACAAGCTTAAAATAATACTTATTTTTGTTATTAAAATTATATTTGCAGTCATATTGTACTACTTTTTTAAGGATCGTGTGAAATTGTGAATGTCATTATTACATTGAAGTATTTTATAATATGTTATACAAATTTAAAGAACATAATAAAATATGGAATATATTATAGTTGACTTTAAATTAATAGTAGAGTTTAAATTAATAATGATTCATCATCATCATCACTACAGCCTATTAACGTCCCACTGCTGGGCACAGGCCTCCACTCTCATAGGAGAGCGGGAATTAGAGCTTAGATCCACCACGCTGCTCCAATGCGGGTTGGCGGGCTTTAACGACTATTATCGACTATTATCATGTTAGTGATAATAACCGGGACCGACGGCTTAACGTGCTCTCCGAGGCACGGTGGTGAAACACCGCCAACTTCCAACTCCGGGCTGGCACTGAAATTTTCTTAATTGAAAAACCCAATACCTAATTTTTATGCCCGACCGGGAATCGAACCCAGGACCTCGTGATCCGCAGTCGACTATGCTAACCACTAAACCAACGAGGCAGTCATAATAATAATGATTACTTAACTTCTTTTTTTTAATTTAATCATAATAATGATTAAATTTAAAAAAAAAGTTATCGCTGTTTTTTACGATTAATATGACATTTAGAAATTTTTCGCATTAGAATGTTCCATTTGTCTATTATGAAATTTATATAGAGCAATAATTTTTAATTAACTATACATGATTTCGTCATAATTTATTCACATATCTTGAAGATCATAGTGGCAAAAGTGGTGTTAAGGTATAATATCTAAATACCACTTTTTTGATTAATTTAATTTTTTCAAACTGCTCGATTTAAATAAAGAATGTAATCTTTATTACGCTCCATTTAAAATTTTACCTAAGAAAGACTGTGCGTCTAATTTTATATATTAAAAATAAATAAAAGCGTACTAGTTATATACCTACTCATTAGTTACCTCGATAATAATTAGGAAATATTACTAAAGTTAAGGATAGTTAAGACAAAGAACTAGCGGACGGGTGTTGACCTAAGAGGGAATAGCAACTGCAAACATTACGTCTAATTTAATATTAATTGCAAACTGAATCACTAAGAAGTGTACCGAAACCTCTGTGAGAAATTAACGACGTAAGCTGTTTACTTCTATAGGTATATAATAATACACAATAATTAATTCACATTAATATTAAAGACTTATATAAGAATTATAAGGAATTAAACTAAAATAATAATTTATTTGATAAATGAAATAGTAAATTCTCTGTACAAAATCATGGTTTATATTTCAAAAGATATTAACTTTATCAGCATATTCTTTGCTACAATTGTAAATGTTTGCAGTAGAATTCTATTAGAAAGTAGAATAATAAAGTCATCTCACACTTACACATACGTATACAGACATAGACACTTTGACTCACACAAACTAGGTACATGATCGTAACAAATTATTATAATTAAATAATTTTGTATTATATGAAATAAACTAAGAAGAATTTAATATATCATCCGCAAGCATTATTACAAAGTAAATTAACTAGGAACATGTAACATTCAATTTTAAATAACCTTTTTAGAAAAAAAATCTCCTACAAGATCACTATAAAGTTTAATTTAACACAATGTTTGTAATGGAACTTTGTTTTATTTGAAACTTTACTCATGCGATAGTTCAAAGTTATCATGTTCATTACGTGTCCAGTTATGTTTTCACGGCATATTTATACTGGATAAAACTTTGCCATTTTGTAGTTTTATCTCTATTTTACGACTTCATGAGCCATATAAATAAAAACCAATTTATGGTTTGAGCTATTTAGAATTACATGTTAAAACTTTCAATGCCAAATTGAAATATGTAGATTACATATGATTTGAGATGTCCATAGAGTAGACCTCGACTTTCTAAAGTTATAAGTATGGTTAATTGTTTATTTGATAGTTCATGTGACCTAGACCTTATAATGATGCTTATCTGTAACTTAATACCTAGCCCTTTTTTGCGCATTGTAAAAATTGACTAAGTACTTAATCGATAAGAGTTTAGTTCACTCAGTGCTATAATTATTATGTCTTAACTTTGGTTACCTTACAAAAATAATATCGAAAAAAAAAAAATTTGACATAAATTGACCCATTTTCTTGAATACGTAAAAATTATGAAATTGAACTTAATTTCGAAACTTTGTTCTAATTCAAAAGAAATTAAAAGTAATATACCTAACATTTTCCCAAAGCGCATATTAATTTGTATAAAAATCATCAATGAATGCATAAAAGATGCTACTGTGCGTGTAAAAATGTAGATATACAATAATACAATACTAAGATATGTTTTAAATGTAATAAAAATTTAAGTATATTAAAAAAACACATATAAAACTAGTACTTTAAATATTGTATATCTTATTCTAATGATATGTGTGCGATATATAAAGGTTCGTTATGGCTGAAATAACTATGGTTTAATAGACATTTTTAGTAATAATACCTATTATTTTATATCACCGAGCCTAAACACAGCGAAATATAAATTTATCTTGGACTGCGGAGAAAAATTAATTTGATTCATATTACCTTTTATAATGATATTTTTTCATATCAATTATTTCTTACATTCTGGAGCCATACTTCCAACGCTTATAGCAACTACTCAAAATGATAGTTTGATGTCACGTACTTTGACGTTCCTAAAATAAGGATTCTAATTCTAAAACACGAAAGTCAACAATAATGTAACAATATGGCTTTAAGCTTTGGTAGTATGGTCCCTTTTGTGGTTTGATAACAGTTTTGTTTATAAGAGTCCAATACAAGTTGCCCTTTATTATGAAAATTAAGTTTGAATCTTTAAAATGTAGAACTTGAATTGTCTGATTTGGCACATGGTACTTCAGCAGCATGTGCTACTTTAGTAGTATGTGCCATTATATCTCATATTAAAGTTATATTTTTATACGTACGCGTATCAAAGAAATTTTAATTTAGCATTATGTTTTCACTTTTCATCAAAATCTACGATAGTACCTATCTAAAAGTAAGCCTCACTCAGCATCGATACTCTACTAAGTAATTGAATTTCGGGAGAATTTGACACGAAATTGACTTAACTTACGATTAAAGGTCTCCACCTAATACATAGAAATGTACAAATGAAACAAACGCACCGTGGCAATCTTAATGATAATGATGATTATTCTTGCTGTTACCTCTAGTATCATAGAGTTATTAGGCTTTACAATATTATGAAGGCCTTTCTTGGAGGCAACAATATTCACTTACTGCTCCAAATTATCCTTTTAATGCTCTTCGATGGTAAATATTTATGCATAGAAGGCCTTTATATAAAAGGTATTGATTATGTACCTAATCTTTCCAATAAGGATTAACTGATTATTTTTAAGCTGTGTTGAGATTTTCCATTACTCATTATAATTTATAATCTTTTAAATAATCACTTTCGAAAAAGCGTTTTCGTTTAAGTTGCACAGCAGGCGATATTAATAATAATTGATCATAAATTGGTGCGTTCGAATCATAGTGCGCTTCGATTTAATGAGCGAAAACCTTAAATAATATCCGATTGAACTAAGATTACTTGCATACGTATTCCTTAATAACTCTACAATTAGCGACCATACCTAATGATAATAATGCTGCTCCCGATGAATATAGGGAAATATTTCATTCCCTACGGATTTTAAAATTTTGCTGTGTCGTGCCTTTTCATAAATAAAAGATTTCAAATATTAAGGCAACGCGAGTTAATTCAGAATTCAGAGGATCTAAGGAGATTGGCGTGAATTCAATTTAAAGATGGATTTTAGCATTACTTTTCTTTCGGTAAGACCATACCATGAGATCAAGAGCAGATTTTAAGATAGAATCTTATTAAAATTTGAATAAGTAAATAAAATTATTTACGCTTATTGGTGAAAGAGGCTGTATTATTTACCTTTCGTCGGGAGCTGAATCTATTTGTGCGTAGTAAAATAATGTGCAATAGGACAATCCCTACGATTACTATTGTACTTTGCAGGCTAACCACTAACTCCACGAGGAAATATACCCAAATATATTTTCCGTTTCAGTAACGCAAATATGCAAATAATTTACCTACTTTCTTTACATTAGTGATTCTTTCCATATAATATCATAAAATATATTGCATTGAATACTGTTGAATCCACAAAATGTTATAAATTGTAGATACAGTTTTCAATGTTCGTATAGTGCTATTAGACTACCAAATTCGCTTTACAACTACATTTAAGAATTAAAAATGATTTATTAGTTCTTTTTCTGCAATGAATAAATAATAGTTTTTAATTGGCGTACCTAAGGATCTTTTTTAGGAAAAAAACACTCCTGTAAGCAGTTTCAAAGCGTTTGAAAATACATTATCATAAATAATATTAATTATTCACAATAATCACTTTTTACTTTATACACTCTTTCAATTGACATGTCGGGCTCGTCACATTTTCTTGTACAATTAATTTTAGTTATTTTAGTTTTGTATTCCTTTATAGCCAAGTCTTTGATTATATTTTTGTGCTAGGTCATATCGGTGGGCACTATAAATTGCTGTTTTGGTGATACTGAATTTAACAAAACCACATTTACTTTAATAACTTTATAAGAATATTAAATGAATAAACAAAATTAATTATAATATTTAATTTGGATATATTGTTGTCCATCGTCTTAACTTGGTATTTAAATCATTTAATCGTTACTTGATTTTCGTATTTCTGTTTTGCCTTCAGTTATCACTACACTGTCACTTTTATTTAAATCAAAATAGTATACTATTTAATTATATTTCGAACAGAGATTAAGTTCGAATTAATATTCATAGGTCTTTGTTAGTGAACACTTGAAATTATTCAAATCGTTGATGCAAATGCCCATTTTTACCAAGCTGGTATTTAATAAATCGTATTTTGCAGGATATTTCAAAATGCAATATTGCAATACTCTGATTCTAAATAACCTTTTTAAAATGTATAAATCATTGCTTAAACATTTCAATCTAGAATGCATTATGAAATTTTGTCGAACAAATTATTGCGGTTCATGACTTTATATATTTTTTTCTTTTAGAAACAACAGAAAATTTAATTTTAATTTTATTAACCCACCATAATATGACCTCTGTGCTATCAATCTTGTCAACACGTTACAGCTAAACAATACAATAATATGATACAGATAAAATTACACGGCTAAAATCGACAGCAAATATCTATTTTACAAGTCAAGAGTTAAGACACAATGAGACTCAATATAAATTCACTTTCTTCTTGAGCTAAATCAATTTTTTTTATCATTTCAATTATTTTGACATCATCAAAAACTGAACTAAGTAAGTTCTGGTGTAGAAATTACTTAGTTTCAAATAATATCAAAATAGATTAATCGCAATAAATGATTGCTAGTAAAAAACAAAAGTATCCTAAATGATCGTTAAAATGAGAAAATGATCAAAGAAATCTAACTATGATTTTGCAAGACCTTTTCATCGATACCCCACTTGCCATAGTCCATCGACTTTTATTTTTTAATTTGGTACATTATGGCTTCTAGAGGGCGCCATTTTGTTTTTTCTGAAATTTGGCTTCCACATTGACACTCTAATGATATATTCGGCACAAACTGGTGCAAGAATCATCAAAATCGGTCCACGCGTTTATGCTGTAGCTGTCTTGCAAGGAACATACAAACATATATAGACTGATGAACACATAACCCTGGGCGTTCCGCAGTCGGGTAAAAAATGACAATTTATTATAAATAAAAGTCGTAAGTATTAAATTTTTTACAACATTTTGTCCGATACAACAGTCAGTTCATCTTTCAGTTATCATTGTTTTAATTTTTATATAATAATATTTTTTTGTTGATTATTGAGTTGATTTCGCAGTTTTTTAGTCTGTTTCTCGTTTCAAATTAATGATGCCTTCAAATGATAAATCTGTTCAAGTAATGAATGTTACAAAGGAAATGAATACTCTAATGCGTCTTGACTCCTAGACAAAAAGTAGGTACCTACGTGTAATAATAATTATTAATAACTATTAATAATTATTTTATAATTTACCTTAAGGCTAAGTGAATCAAAAGATTCTGATATGTTTCGTTACCTTGGTTGCAACTTTATCACAAGTTGATCTTAACTTCTAATTAATAATAATTGATATTAATTAATTGATAATGTTTATAACTATCCATATTGATATATGACTTTGACATTGATAGAAGCATGGGAAGATAATCGCCATACTTTTGACTACTCGTAGTTTTG
The DNA here is from genome assembly GCA_963932025.1 of Erebia epiphron. Taxonomy (NCBI): domain Eukaryota; kingdom Metazoa; phylum Arthropoda; class Insecta; order Lepidoptera; family Nymphalidae; genus Erebia; species Erebia epiphron. The sequence goes on from OZ009945.1 coordinate 41,242,897, forward strand.
AATTTAAACTTGAGTAATAAAATAATACATATTTTGATAATTCACTCTGACTTTGATTCTTTCTATTCTCATTGAAATCGGTACTAAGCGGAACTTAGGGCCCAGGCACATTGCGAGATTGTGAATTTACAATATAGTCGAGATTGAGTTAAATAAACTCAATTGCAAACTTTGCAAAAATTAAAAACAATAGATATGTGTTGCATCGCTTGATATGAGCCCTATGAAAGAGGCAAAACATAATATTTGTACTCAAAAGTTGAGTACAACCATACATAACTGATAGTGTAGTTACTAGCTTCTTTAAATCATAATTATTAATTCTCAAACCGTGATAATCAAATCTCCAATAAAGGAATTATGAGTCTACTCATCAAACGAAACATCCCACGTAAACTATCGTATCTCAAAGACAGTTTTATTTATTTTATTTATATCTAAATGCAAAAAGTGACGACATTTTTAGTATAATATCGTAAATTTACAATGTTTTTACTGGATCACACACTTTAAATAAATTATTTGAAATTTAAATAAATATTTGACATATTCAGATACGATAGTTATTAAAGTCCATCCATTCGCGCCCATTTGTTTACTATCTGTTGCAAATTACTTTACGTAATTACTTAGAAATAAAATTATTTCTAATAGACGTAAGTGCCACTTTCAATTTACATAACATTTTTAGGCCCTTAACATCTTACTACCTACTTCATTTCTTTACTGCGCCTTTTAATTTCTTCATTTTTATTTACAATTTAAGTAAATACCCACTACGCTTATAATAGTTCATTATAATCTTAAATTGCTTCAAGAATAATTTTAATAATTTATAATGATAGCGTAATATTTCGTGTCATGTCTACACACACATATACATTCTAATTTTATATTACGCCTATTATATTATTAATAATATATAATAATATACTTTTTCTTAAATATAATTAAATAGTGAGAAGTTGATTGAGGTCATCTCATATAAAAATGAACGTTCCTTAAATTTATTTCATGTAAGGTATTCTATGCAAAGAATTATTGCTCTCTTTTACCAACCCATTGCCGGCTCACTACTGAGCACGAGTCTCCTCTCAGAATAAGAAGGGTTTGTCCATAGTTCACCACGCTGGCCCAGCACGAATAGGCAAACTTCACACACCTTCGAGAATATTTGAAGAAATCTCAGGCATGCAGGTTTCCTTGCCGTTTGAAGCAACATTTTAATTTCTTAGAACGCACATCGAAAGTAGGAAGTACGTGTCCGAGAACTGAACCCGCGACCCCGTACAGGAGGTCGGGTGCCTTAACCACTAGGCTATCATCGCTTCCTGTAGGTGTATAGCAATACACACAAAATATCGGTCGTTGTCAAAGGTCGTTCAGTCATCTGATGACTTGTTTAGACATTATATTCTACTGCCGGATTTGTTGGCCAACTGGTGTGAACGTCCTCTGAGGCGCGTTCATTTTTAAATTAGACGACCTCTATTTTAATATGAAAACCTGGTTTAATAATTAAACTGGTTTCAATAATTATATCAAAAATGTTGAGAAGTTGTAACAGCTTGAACAGTATTCGTACAATATCAACAAGAAACTTTAGAGCTGCCTACAAAGTCACACCAAAATCTTGATGATTTTAAGCATTTGCTATTTGCGCATAAGTTTTAACTGGAACCGAGTTTTATTATTATTTCAGTCAAAAGCTATTGACAAAAATACTTACTAGCAACACTAGTTATTGCAGTGTGTACATTTTATTTTTAACGATATACTCGTATGTACAAATTCGTTCACAGTCATACTACTAGATCATTCCTCAAGGGTGGCACTCATCTCGAAAGCTAACTGAACTGCACAATACATCGTGTAATTTTGTAGGCAACAGTACTTAGTAAGACACTACAATACAGTTATTCGTAAGCACAGTTAGATAATAGACATCTAGTCAGACACTAATCAATGCCGCCAGCTGTTGCTGCGGCTCAGTGATCGAAGTTAACTACAAGACATTTATAAATACACAACAAGTAAATTCAAAAATATAGACAACAATTCTAAACAGCTCTAGAAGCCTTGTCGGAAGGGGTTCCTGATGGGAGCCTGTGCTGGAGCTGGAGGCACTGGGGCGGGCGAGGGTGCTGCTGCAGCAGCCCTGAAGGGGTTGCTCGGTGTAGGCTGCGGTTGCGCGGGCAGCTGCCTTGGCTGACTGTACGCCTCTTGCTGGTAACCCTGCTGTTCGTACCCTTGAGAATAATTCTGATACCCCTGATTCTGATCCTGATAGTCGTACGTCGCACTATCCACGTTAGACTCCTGCACCTCTTGAGGCACATTACTATACTCTAAGTGATTCTTGAAGTCACCATTCACAGGCCTCTGGTCTTGCATACTGTACGTCTGATACTCCTTCTCTGGCGGATCGGCCATTAAGATATTCGCCTCGTTCTCGAACGGCTTGAAGTCATAAATATGCCGGAGATACATTAGCACTGGTGCGTACAGGAGATTACTGAAGGCGATGAAGAGATTCAGGGCTGTAAAACCTATCATTTCAACGACCTCACCTGCAATGATTGGACCGACAGCGTAAGCGAAGGAATAAGAAATGTCTGCGATTGCGTAGATGCTCCCGTATACGGAGACGTAACGAACGTCCACCAAATAACCCAGAGTTGGTAGTAATGCGGTATCGATGAGAGCGATCCCAAAGCATATCCCGCATATTGGTATCATTAGCATCTTATATGAGCTTGCGAATGGAATAATGAAACAACATAGACCCTCGAGCGCTAAGCCAGCTGCTGCCATCAGCCACTGTAGATGTGGATACTTCTTCGCCATTTTAACTGTTATGACTACGCCGAGAACGTGCGGGAAGAATGCTGGCAACCAAATCATTCCAATCTTCCAATTGTCTTTCGTAAGGTTGTCTTCCATCCACAGTGATATAGTTGGCTCCAAAAATGCTAATGCTACGTTCGACATCATTAGAGCTCCAGCACAAACGGCAATATACGGATCTATTAAAAGTTTCCAAATCGGTGTTCCGGGTGTCTTAGGTTCTGCCGCTTCTTTCATTTGTGTCTTCCAAGGTTTCATCACAAGAAGCAACATAAATCCATCCAAGAGAGATACCAGTGCGAGAATAAGGAAAGGAACTTCTTTTCCGGCAAACTGGTATAGAGCTCCTCCAAAAGGCGGTGCAACCAGACATCCGAAACTGATAAATGCAAGCGCAATACCTAATGCTTTTGAACGTTCGTTCTCTTCAGTGAACCTGTCAGCAATCATGGCTAGCCCGGAGGTATCAGCAAAGGCGGATCCTACACCTTGAAGACTTCTCGCAAAGAATAACATGCCGTAACTTCTACCGCAAGCAAATATCGATGTAGACAGAAACATTATGATAAGTCCGATCATCATGGGTATGTCGTACCCTATGCGGTCAATTAAGGCACCGGAGAAGGGGTTAACCATGAGCTGCACTATCGCTTTTGATGCGAAGAGTACCCCCGTGGCTGATTCTTGCCCTTCGTGTGTGGCTGGGATGATTTTTGTTGGTATAACAGTTCTGTTGCCTACTATTATAGGCTCTAAAGTGACAACATGGTCGTAGGCCTCCTCGCCCCACGCACCGATATATCGCAAATAATCCGGTATGATCGGCACGATGACCATGTAAAGCATGTTGTCTAAGAGAAGAGCTATTGCTACAATAACTAAGATGATCTTCCTTTGCGTGCTCGGTTCGTGAATCTTCTCCCATAGTATTTCGCGGACTTCCCGCACCTCTAGATTCACGACAGGAATAACCGAACTGTCTACCTTCTGCCATATTGACTGTGGTGGGTCCGCCATCTTTGAATATTCAGTGTAATCTTTGGTGTACTTCTTTATTGCAAGAGACTATGAGCATGGTACTGCCTCCTCTTTAGCTTATACAGTCTGTGTTCATTTCATACGCCTTGCCCCTCGCCGCAACACTCGAATGGGACTTCGGAACCTGACAACAAACAGAAATGATCATTTTATATATCATTTCCTCTTCACATTAGCTAAGGATGCCCGCTGGAGCGAGCGCACAGTTTCAAAAGGAATTTGAGTCGATCTTTGTTTCTGTTAGTTGACATGGTTCCTCTATCCCGGGTTTGTTACGTCGGCAACTTGCAAAGACGATTCAGAGTCCTTTTGAACATAGCACTACAAACACATAAAATGTTTTTGTATTGACGATTAAAATAATTTCGAATTCGACGAAATAAAATACACCAACGCAGATGTATTAACAGTTAACACGTTTCGTACACGAGAGTAAATCAAAAACTGCACCGCAAACGACAATTTTTTTTCCTTTGAAAAACAAAACACTTATACGTATTTTTTGCTTTTTTTAAACGTTCGAAGAAAGGTTGTTAAATCGTAAAGCCACACGAATAGGTTTGTAAGTATGAATAGGTTCTAGTAATTATTATCACTTTCGAAACTTTGCTACGTCACGTGGCATGAAAACCTGTGGGCATAAGTATTACCATCGTTTAAAGAAGTATTATGGATCCATAAAACCATCTGAATAGGATAAAATTTAAGTAAAAAACACAATTTCTAATACATCTCGTAAAGGCGTTCATTAGGCCGACGCTGAGTGTTTGCACAAACTGTTTTGATGAGACGACGATTGTAACGACTTGTTTAGCCTAAATCCAATTTGCGTCAGGCGTCGTGAAGGGAACCTCGTTACGGCTACAATGGGGGACTTTCCTACTTTTTCATTTCGACGAAAAAAGCTTTCCTTTCCAATCAGTAATTTGATATTTAAAGCGATCGTTGTAGTAAGATAGGTGACTTATTTATTGTATTACGGTGACGTGTTTGTAATAAGATATTAAATAATAATTTATGAAGATCACATTATAAGAGTAATATCTGGAGTATTTTATTTGGTGGATGGCTTCGGCCGTGGCTAGTTACTACCAGCAAAGACGTGCATGCAAGGACGTGCCGCCAAGTGATTTAGCATTCTGGTACGATGTCGTGCGTAGAAACCGATTAGCGGTATGGGTTTAATATAACTGACATACCCCTTACAGGTTAGCCCGCTATCATCTTAGACTGCATCATTCCTTACCACCGGGTAAGTTAATGGATAACTTGTATCGTAAAAGTTCTGAAGTACAATTCTCGCCCGAAATTCGACCTCGTTGATTTAAAAGGCCTCGGCTTCGCCTCGTCCTTCCAATATTACTCAGCTGCGAATTCTTTATTTCCGGTATTTTTATTCAATAATTGGCTACCTTTTTTTCCAAGAGCATGTAATTATTATTTTATTTATTAATTAGGCTGTAACTAACAAACACTGTGTGTAACAAACGCCCCACCTATACAAGGCATCTCGAAAAGTAAAGCATCCTCAGCGCAGGGACGTGGTAGGAATTTGAACAAAGGGAAATCCCTAACAAGACTCGGAAGGGTTGTTTTACGCTCGATATAGCAGCTATTGAAGTTGCGGACATTATTGGAATAAATTGGGCATTTTAAGCGGCTTTAAAAGGTGAGCATTTTTTTAAAAGGTCAGAATATCTTGCGTTGGCTTTTCTAAAAAGTAGGTACCTAACTTCTCATTATTTTGGTAGATAACTATAGGAGTAGTTACGTATATATAAAACCTACCATATGACCTATGTGAACGAATGATTAAACGTAAATAAACTTAAAATACGTAACTAAAACGTCTAATAAGTAGTAGGTATTAATAGTAGAAAAAATTACATTTCTTGAAAGCAAAATCTAGCAAAAGCGTTGTTATAAATAAAACTCCAGTAAGTACATACCTACATAGTAATTTCGATTCAATTGTAGTGCCGATGTAAATCTATGGCCGAACATGCAAAGGCCACATTAAAAAAATCAGGTCATGGACAAACATGTATGCCTTTATTAACCGACTTCCATTAAAGGAGGTTCTCAATTCGGCGTGTTTTTTTTATGTATGTCGGTGCACATCTCCGTGGTTTCTGAACCGATTTGAAATTTTTTTCTATCAGTCGTTAGAGAAAGCTCTCGAGGTGGTCCCATAAAAAATTCTGACTCCAAATCCTCAACCCTGATACTAAAAAGTTAAAAATTAAAATTATTTCCATAAAACCGCCTTCCAACGCCACTGTAAAGTACAAATAATTTTGATTTCTACCCACTATGTTGAAGTCGGGCGGGTATAACAAGGAAAAGCAAAGTTGACGCATCAGACTCGCCCGACTTCAACATAGTGGGTAGAAATCAAAATTATATGATGCCCGTGAATTCGTTCGCGTACTTATTTTTATAACCGGGAGAACTTATTTTTCCGGGACAAAAAGTATCATATATCACCGGGATGTGACCGGCTACCTACCTCTATACCAAATTTCATTAAAATCGGTTGAAAAGATCGGCTGTTAAAGCATGGCAGACATGGACACACTTTCGCATTTATAATATAAGTACCTATGGATTAACTAAACAGGAAGCAAACACAAAATAATCTGGAAATTTAAAGGAGCACAGACTGCTAAAAATGAAATACTTACAAATGGCTCAAATAAAATGAACTTTTACCAAAATGGAATACTTACAAATGAGTTTAATAAACTGAAAACAAGAACAAGCTAGTCTAGCAAAGGATTTGACCAATGTACCTGGTAATTTGAATTTAAAAAAAAACTTTGGTATTAAGACAAATGCTGTTTAAGAATTCTGTCAAAATTTCAAATTTATTCGTAAGTTACAGGCTAATCGGAGTTGGAGTAATCGAACCTTAAACCATAGAGGTAGAGATACTTTTGTAAAAACGGAAGGCACGTGATGGAAATATAAATAATTACTGGTGTACTGCGGAGGGGAGCCCGCCGCGACCCTAACGGAATTATATTGAAGGTAAACAGTCGTATTAAAATGGAATGAAATTGCAATTTCTATAGAAGCGCCGCCGCTCGCCGCACCCTGCTGCGCACAGCTACAGGGGGTTGCAGCTTTGACAGATTTGTGGGACGAGTGAGTAATGTGTGCTCGTCCACACCAATAGGTACTAGATCGTCCTCCGGACTGGTGCTGTACCCGGGGAACTTTCTGGTCCGACCGTTGTAAGTTTGAACAGTCTATATACAGTGCTATTACAGACAACTTCGTATTCGCGATTCATGCTTGTATGTAAGTTATAAGTTCACCATCCCATGAGATGGACAGTCCATGTGAGGGCTGCGGTGGACGTCCCCTTATACGAGTGCACTCCCAAGGCTGCTATCAGAGAAGAGTGGAGACGGATCTTTAAGCGTGCCACAACACCCAACTGACGACCAGCTACGACAAAGAAGAACCGCTACACAATTATAATTATTATTATACTTCATGCAAATATTATAACTGCGAAAGTGTGTTTGTTTGTTGGTTTGTCCTTCAATAGCATTGCAACAAAGCAACAAAACGGACGCAACAAGCGGACGAAGTCGTGGGCATAATCTATTACCCTAATATAAATAAGCTGCGAGTTGGTAGTAGCGTAGGTAAGTTATTTTCTACTCCGACGTCAAAACTTTATGAGAGTTACGCCATACTTTACCGACAAGGTATTTGATTTTATGTTATAGTACATGCTCGCGTACCAAGGGTTCCGTGCCACCACGCAATATAAATACTTTTAGTAAATAACAAGAAAGGTATATCAACACGTAATCAGCTGAGAAATAAGTGGCTCACATGTAACGCTAAACTGGTAGCGCCTGACAGACAGGCATAAGCTAATTCTTCTTCATACGAAAATGAAACCTGAGTGGTCATACCCCCCTTTTTTTTAAAGGTTTTTAAAAAAAAAAATTTGTTGTTAGCCTCGTGGTTTAGACGCAGGGCTTCCTATTCGTTTGAACGGGCCTTCGGCCCCCGGGCAAATACTTTTAACTTTTCGGAGCTATACTATGTGTTTTAAGAAATTTAAATAAATCTTGGTTGCTTGAACGAAAACATAGTGTGAAAAACTGCATGCTCGAGAGTTCTTCATAATTAATTGTTTGTTGGAATATTCTTCAATAGCTCCTTAAAAGAGGTCGGATCGACATGAGATGTGGTTATTAAGAACTTGGAGAATGATTTTTAACAGACTTCAAAAAGGAGTATTCGACCCGTATGTATGTGTATTTGTTGGTTAACTTTTCTCGGAAACCAATGGACCGATTGTAATGGTTTTTAGGAAGGTTTTAGTATATTATAATACACGGTATATTTCTTAACTACGATATTATTTTATCCCAGATAATCAAAGAAATCTTTCAGCATATTTAAGAAACCAAAATCCACGCGAAGGTGCAGGGCATCATCTAGACTATAATATTAAGCATGGATTGAAAACCTATGACATATTCAGATAAATAAATATCAAGATCCCCTGTAGCTATACAGTCGGTGTCTTCTAAGGGCAGGTGAGGGCGAGATGGTGTGCACTCCCGGGGGAGGAGGAATGACCTTCCCTAAAAAGACTAGTCAGACACACCACAAAGGGATATACAGCTTTAAGATTAACGCAGTAGGGTAGGTTTTGGCTTCAATTGCATTTTTCACCTTGCGTGTATGTTAGAGGGTAGTAGAGTTCTAGACAATTCGGGGACATTGATCTATGCAGGATATGGAGTGAATATAATGTATAGCGGTCGTATTCGATACTAAAGTTTCTTTTTTTAAATTTTAATTTGGGCCTTAAAACTGTTAACTTATAATTAATTAGGCTTAGGTGAAATGCATGAGATTGAACCTCCTTGATGGCCACAATATGCGTTACAAAATTAAACTGTGTTACTAGCATTGTATGCGAATGTAAACTATGTCCATATTCATACTATATTATAAAGCGAAAGTGTGTCGGTCTATCCGACTGTTTGTCTGTCTGCTACGCTTCACGGCTGTTCAACCGATTTTGGTACAGAGGTAGGCTGCTGGTCCTCAACTATACGGTGTCAGTCCGTTGCTCTGTTAGGGCGTGATTTAAGGACCAACCAACAAACAAACACGCATTTATAATATTAAGTATAATGCTTGGACGATGATGATTTTGGCTAAGTATATAAGTGTACCAAGTTGCATTCAAATCTGTACAAATAGAGTTTGAGAGACAGACTGACATGGTTTTGGGATCTGTATCATTAGTAAAGTTGCTTTCAATCAAAATTTTTAAAAAATGTACAGGAATCGTTTAGCTTTTTGTACGTATTGATATGTTACGACAAAAGTGGTTATTTATTGTACTAGTAAATACAAGTAGCATAGAAAAGCGAACTAACTTTTGCATAGGTAGTAAAGTAGGTAATCATATCCTCCCGGCTAGGGTTACCATATGTAAATAGAGGAATGCCTGTTTATGGTACCTAAAATGCCTGAATTTTCAGAAAAATGCCTGTCTAAAGCAAAACGCTGTAGGTAATAAACCTTAAAATGCCTGTCAAATGCGGCAAACGCCTGTCATATGGTAACCCTACTCCCGGCTGAACGGCCGGCCACGGCGGCCAACCTCCAGAGAGATTGACTGCATCTACGTGGAACATATTTATAGTGCACAAGTGTGTGCGCACAGGTGAACTCTCTGTTCATTTAAAATAGCCCAATGGGACGGGAAATCTGACACGACCGGAGAGAGATTGGCGCAGGACCGACGGCTTGACGTGCTCTCCGAGGTACCGGGGTGAAACACCGCTAATTTCCTAACTCCGGGCTAGTACTGAGAATGTCTTGTCAGAAAAACCCAATACTTGTTATGGCCCGACTCGGGACCCGAACCCGGGACCTCGTCGGCCGCAGTCGAACATGCTAACCACTAGACCAACGAGGCAGTTAGGTAGATAGTTCGTAGGTGAGCCCTCTATTCTTGTCTAAGCACTCGAAACACAAAAGCTTGAAGCTTTTGTGTAAATTCTATCTAGACAAAGTTCAAGTGTACCCGTGCCCTATCACCGGCGGGCCTCGTATGCCACCCACAATTATCATCCCTTCATAATATACTGTCACAACACAAACTAGAAATTCATACTGCTTAGTGCTTGATATCTTTTTAATTTAATATACACTAGATCAAGCTCGTAAGCTATCTCCATTCCAAATTTCAGTCAAATCGGTTCAGTAATTGTGACATGAAGGATTAACAAACATCCAAATATCCGAACTTTCACTGCATTAATAATATTATTCCTCATAATCTGCGTCCTCAATTATAAATTTAAAGAAACGTAACAGAATAACAGAACGCGACCGAACACTTTAGTACTTCGCGCTTGACATAGCACTCAACCCGAGAGCTTGTAGCGCGCTCCGGACAAAGGTCAAGTGTGATCGTGCCCTATCGCCGCCAGACGATGTTGTCGCGCGTGTGCACTGAGCCTTACGCCGTGCTCACTTTGCATGTTTTTTCATACGAAATTTGGTCGTGCGAACACGTATGAAAAGATACGAAAGATCCCGATGCCGATTTGGCTGAATGAAATTTAGAATGGAGAAACTTTAGAACCTGAATTCTCGAGAGCATCAAATAAAAACTCAATATAGGGGGCAAAGCCGTGAGCATAATTGAATTAATTCTTTATAAAAAGGTAGGTAAGCAGTGTCTCCTAGCCTTTGTAGAGTGCGACAAAGAACGCAAAACAATACCATAATCGTTATGACAAGCGACAATGACAAAGAATACCTGACGAAAAGAAACCACTCAAAAGCAAAAAAAAACCTTTTCATCTCAGACGTCACGGAAACGGCGAAATGTAAAAGAGAAAATAAATTGGTTTTTTCGCTTTCCATTTTCAAGGGGAGAATGGGCAAAACTGGATTATATCGCCAGAGTCCCCTGGGGCAGGGGAGGCAGGGGAGAGCGGGGAAAAGTTGGATAAGTCAACTGTAATCTCGTTTGACGGGTTTGGGTTAGTGTGGCCGGCTGGGGTATTATGCCTTTATCTATAGGTTTTGGTAACTACCTACATTGTGTTTACAGATGTTCGGGTATAGCATTCGGTTTATCTTAGTTTGTTTGTTTGGAGGTGTGCGTAGTTGGAAAGATCAAATTTTTGTATAGTAATTTGGTACAGTAGTTTAGGAACAACAGTGGTAAATTCGCTTGACGTAACAAAAGCACTTGTAAAAATTTATTTGATAAAAGTTTTTTTTTAAATTTTGAATTAGTACCCGATGTCAGAAGTGGATATAGCTTTGTGGTTTAGACACCCGACCTGCTATACAGGATCGCGGGTTTGATCCCCGGGTACCTACGCACCTCGAATTTCACCATAACTAGAGAATTTTGAATCCTCTTGGTTGAGTAATCAAGGAATTCAATAAGGAATTTTGTGTTGCTTTACTTCCGCACTTAGAGTCGCTTAATCATACCTACTCAAGAAACTCCTAGATTTTGTCTTGAAATCCATACTAAGGATTTACCTTGGGATTTACTTAAAACAGTTTCGTTTTGAAAAAAGATTTAAAATAGATTTTATATGCCTCAGTATATTTCGTCCGTTATAATTTATCACCGATTCTACCGAATTTTACATCCAAGGTTCGCTTGTCTTCAAAGATGTAAGAGCTAGGTGTAAAACATTGAATAATAATTATTGTATCCAAATTTTATTACTGGGATAGGTATGACATATTAATTATTTTTTTCTTTTTTTTAAGTAACTTTATTTATTTTGACTTTGTATAAGGGTAGTATTTAAACGAGCGAAAATAAATTTAAAAGGTGTCAAAAAAACAGAATATAGCGTACTGAAATACTAAGTTAGCGACAGGCTGTGGGCGACAACAAATATTGAAAACGTTGACTTGAAAATACTAATTTGAGTTACTGGTTATTCAGAACGATCAGTTTAATAATTCATAAGCAAACACTTTTCTATTTTAGGGACAATTTTATGGCTCACATTATATTCAACATTATGTATATATTTTACATCAAGAATAATTCATTGGTCAAATTCGCGATTTTACATAATGTCGGTACATTTTACAAAGTTTAGTGCTTCTGAAAATACTTTTTTAAAACTTAAGTTAGGTATATTAACCCGATAGAACCTAAGTGCCCGGCCATATTTATGTCTAACCCTAACCTAATGACAAATATTGTACTTATTAAACAAGATTTAACGCAGAGATTTTGTACGAGACGAACTTATCTGTTTTGCTATTTTCAAAATATTAATATACTAAAATAGAAAAACAAATATCTCAAATAGTATTATCAGTATATTTTTGAAGCACTCAATGTATTAACTAAACCGGTTATAAAGTTACTTACTTAGATTAGTAGTCGCTATAACTCTTTTAAGTATTTTTGTCGCTAGCTTTAGTATTTCATTCGGTCACTTACAGTCGTCAGTTAATTTTTTAGTCGATCGATTAATAATATCCCTTTGTATAATATCACAATGTATTTTGAGCAGTAACTCTACTGCCAATTATGCACGCCAAATATTTCGCAAAATGTGTAATATAATAATCATTATTTTGTAACAAAATAAATGATTTCCACATTTAGCAAAGTAAATAATATCAAATTCAAGATGGTGTTTTATAGGCAGATCATCACACATTAAAACTTTTAATGAAGGCAAAGTCGAGGTTTCGTAAATAAATAATATTGTTTGCTTTTAATACCTAACCCGCCGAGCCCGTGACTTCGTCGACGTGGTTTCAGTTTTTAATTCCCGGGGTTTTTTTAACTCTTTAATTTTCGGGATAAATAGATAGCCTATTTATTTCCCCAGGATGTAACCTACCTCTGTATCGAATTTCATCAGAATCAGTTGAAAAGATGGGCCGTTAAGCGTAGCAGACAGACGGACAGACAAACTTTCACACATTTGTAATATTACTAGGGACAGTACATGGTAAAATATTTTTTATACAAACAACCAACACTACATAAATATTAATTAAGCTACAGGGGGATATTAGTCCGCCATCTTTGGGAGTCCGCCAATAAAATAGGAGTTTGAAATTTATGTAGTCCACGCGGACGAAGTTGCGGGCAGAAGCTAGATGTAATATAATAAAATAAAATAAAACATAAAATTAGTTCCTGTCCACAATACTACACTAATTGGAGCGCGCCACTACATCCATTAAATTTGCACGGGCCATGGAATACGACGCGGCGTAATTGCTTCACGTAAAACGGAACGCAGGGGAGGTTGGGGCAATGAAGCCATTCTTTTCGAGTACAGGAGATAGCAGGAGACTGGTATAAGCTAATTAGAACCTTTTTACTTCTATACTAGAGTTAGTTTTTGTATAAATAAATGGGATGCAAGGTAGTGTTTCAAAATATGTGTAGTTTGGCGTAAATAATAATCAGATGTTACCTGATAATTTTATGTTGCTCTTGCTAGATTATTGTAGATAGGCTAGTAGGAATCTAGGTGCTTTTCCTAATTTCATTTAACAATCTAAGGGTGGAAATACACTATGGCCATGGCAGGATAAAACGTCCTCGCGACGCGTGCGTCGTATGAGAAACACGTTTTGTCTTGTAGCGGCAGTCTGGGCAGCGAACTTTTTGTCAGAAAAATGTTGGCCGTATTAAATTAAGTAATTTGCATCTCGGAAAATCAAATTCTCACGGAATTTTTAAAATCCTGGAGCTATTTACTTATTTTGTAGAGAAGTTAATAATTTTATTTGGGAGACTTTGCTGAGTTGCACGAAACAATTGTATAAATTTAAGTGTTGATTAAACTAATTTAATGACAAGACTTCATACAATTCTTGCGATTAAATAAGTTTAACTGCCGCTTAAATTTTTGAATTTGTTTCGTGCAACTCAGCGTTAGCTATTACCGCCCTTCCTCCAAAGTGCCACCAAGCGATGTAGGGTTCCGGCTCGGTGCCGTATAAAAATAGATAGATAGATAGATAGATAGATAATTAATTTATTTGCCCACGAAAAAACAATTTACAATATTTACTTACATACTTACAATTAAAACTATTTTTTATTTTTATAATTCGTGAACAAACAAGGCTCCTCACTCAGCACAAAGCCGCAGCAAGCTGCAGCGCTGGTTTTCAGGAGGAGCCTTAAAGTGTCCATAGACGTGTTTCCGACAGTTTTTTTATCTATATAAATTATTAAGTAAAGCGGTTCTTAACAACAATTCAATACTACCCTACACTACTTATAGCCAAGCTAATTATAGCCAAGCTAAAAATCGGTTAGAGATTTAATATAACTGCCATATAGATAACATTTTAACCTGGTACTATCTTATATGATAACAGGGTGAGATTGCAGTCAAAGACTTATACTTGTAGTAGAATAAAACAAAATTAAAAACAACCTCTCAGCGCTCCGCGTGACATCATACTAATATTATTATAAATGTGTTTGTTTTTTGATTTGTACTTCAATCACGCCGCAACGGAGCAACGTATCGACGTGACATTATTAAGGCTACTTTTTATTAAGGACTTAATTGTTATTGAAAAAACTTAAACCACGCGGACGAAGCCGCGGGAATCTGCTGGTTTAGAATAAAGGAAACCGATCCGGGGGCTGAAACCACTTAACAGAGGCTCCTGCATGCCCCCGTTTCTCGTTAGGCGATACTCTTAAATGGTATGCGAAAATGTCACGGATTCTTTTCCTTTTGTTTTGACAACGGATTGAAATGTCAAGTGCCGAGGGGTTGAGGGCGAGCTACAGTAGGGTCTACTTTATTGCTGACTAGATAATTCCCGCGACTTCATTCGCGAGAATTGAGTGTCTTTTAATCCCAAACTCTTTCAATTTTTCTGGATGAAAAGTAGTAATTTATTTCACGTAAAATCAGCAAGAAGCGAGATCTAATATATCACTAGCGCCATCTATAAAATTGGTCTCTTGATGTGTCGTTTATAAACGGTAATAGGAACAGCGGAACACTCTGGATCGCACCGCCGACCACCCGACCTCCGACCGGGCGTCCACTACCTCGCGAGCTCCTACGATCGCCATCACCTGCGCGGCACGCAGGCGACCGTAGCGACGTTCAACGATGCGACCCATACCGGATTTGACATCGACTCCGCGCGCAGCGGCGACTTTATCGCCCACGACGCGGAGTCCACCGATTTTGACACCATCTCGGCGCGCGAGTGCGACCTTATTGCCCGCAGCGCCGAGATCCCTGGACGAGACACGGGTCCTGCACGCGGAGGTGATGACGTCACCCACAGTGCGGACCCAACACCGGAAATGACATCCAACCTAGGGGCCCGTAGCCTACAAGGCAGGCCCTAACCGGTTTTATCCCGGTTTAAAGACATTCACCGGGGCACAGAGTTGCCCCGCGCCCCGCCCGGGTAAGGAGGCTCAGCCTCGAGGCCCGTACCCCCGCTTGGCCCTCACGGGCCAAACGGAGAAGACCCACTGACGAACACTCTGGAATGATACATCTTAATATTATCTTCGCGGTTGTGTGGTGAAGATCAAAGCATTGCAAACAGTGCCGGAAACAGCACTTTTATTGGAAGTCGTTTTATATTATAGAATCTAGATAATAAACGCGACTTTTTGCCGATGGATTATAGATTTTTTTAATTCCTGACTCCGGGATACAAGCGAAACTGGAGTCAGGATCCAGGACATTTTGATATAATCAATCAAAATAATAGACCTTGAAAAGGAAACGAACAAGCAGACAGACAAGCACTTTCGCATTTATAATATTAAAGTATGGATTAATATGAATTTATGAAACAAAAAGACACTTAACTTTGTAAAACTAGCAAAATATAAGTAGTCAAAAACAAATTGCAAAATAAATAGAGTACAGTTAGAATGAGAACGAATGTGTGTCACATTAAAGAGACCCGAAATGGAGAAGCTTAAAAAATTATAGTAAGGGGACGTCAGCACAAAATGGAACATGACAATACAGTGGTGGGCGGCGGAGGCGATAAAAGCTTTTCGTGATGTACACACCGTGGAACAAATGGCTCTAGAGAACAAAGTGCTCATCGCGTTTACTAGGACTTGGCGTATTACGAGTAAATAGACGGACTTATAAGATAAACATTGGACATGAGATGGCCTTTCTTTGGTTTACTGGGTACAAGTACAGTGCACACTCTATCTATAAACTAACTTGTCTAACTGCGGTTAAGGAAGCAAACCAAAGTTAAGGAAAAAACCAAACCAAACCAAATAAATGTAAAAAGTGTGTTTGTCTGTTTGTCGCTACTAGGCTCTCATGACCCATATACAAAATTAGGTACAGAGATTAGGTATAGGCTGGCCGGTGAGCCTTCCACGGGCATCATATTCTAATTCCCCAATCGAGATAGCTGCAGAATTCAAATCTGACTATCCGATTACTGTATTTTTTAATCAACTACAAGTTAGCCCTTGACTGCGATCTCACCTGACGGTAAGTGATGATGCAGTCTAAGATGGTAGCGGGCTAACCTGTTAGGGGCACGGCAGTTATATTAAACCCATACCCCGAGTAGGTTTCTACACGGCATCGTACCGGAACGCCAAATCGCTTGGCGTCACGTCTTTGCCGGTAGGGTGGTAACTAGCATAATGAAATTAAAAGCATGCTTCCGTTCTACACATCCACGCGTCCCTTGCCCTAGCGGATGCTGGGCGCGTCATCATCATTATTCAAGGCACCCTCGAGATGGGAATCTCGGTCAATTTTCCTCACGAGCGTGTTCCGCCGCGTATTAGCAGGCCTTATCTGGATCGCAACAAATCATCTCCCCTACCTCACGTTACTGACGGCTAATTTAACAGGGGACAAAGGAACATGTGTATTGGTTAGGGCGGACGTAGTCTTGCGCCGGAAAAATAAAACTGCCTTTAGAAAAATGCGGTGAAAAATAGAGCATCGACGAAAATTGTACGATAGTAGTAACTAGCTGATTGTCCGCGACCTTGTCCTCGATTAAGTTTACTTAATTGCCGCGGGTACTCTTTAATTTTCTGGGATAAAATGTAGCCTGTATTAGTCTAAGCTATCTCCATTCCAGATTTCATCCAAATTGGTTCAGTCATTGTGGCGTGAAGGAGTAACAAATATCCAAATTTACAAACATCAAAACTTTTATTTTTGCATCAAATAAAAGTAACGTTTATCATCTGCCTTTGTGATGACGAAGCGGTTAGGGGTAGGATATCTTGCAAAATAATATTATTGTGTCATAACGCGCCCACATGGCCCCGGCCTCCTCCGATATTTATGATACGTTCCATTTCACGCATCATTAGTTATCAAGCAGCGTGTCGTATCTGGAGTAAATAAATAATATTTGTGTAATTACCTATTTATACAGTAGTTGTATAGGTTTTCTGCAGATACAAATATACTTATTTACGATTTGTATTCCATTCACGGGAAAAACTTCTCGAAATATTTTTACACTTCATTAAATATTAAAAGGGGATCCTCGTATTTTCAAGCCTACCCAAACCCCTGGAAACAGCAAGCTTTATGGCTCTCCTGTAAAGTTGCTATAATTTTTATTCAGGTGGTGTAAGAACGATTTGGGAAATAAATAAACCTTCTAAACTTTTAAGAGGTCTTTAAACTGAATGCAGTTGAGTTCAACTGCATTCAGTTTAAAGACTTCTTCCAAGACCAGTTGTATTTTCAGTTGAAAATACAACACAAAACGTTTATAATATGAATACGTCCCGCTATATGTATCTATATAAGGTAAGATTCCAAGTTCCAGGACCTGATGACAACCTAGTCTGATATTGTTGAGATTCTAATACAATATGGTAAGCCGTATGAAAGGGCGAATTAACTAAACCTTGCAAATTATCTAAGAGGTGTTTTAACTGAATGCAGTTGATCAGAAAATACAATAAAAAAAGTACACAGGTACTCCCCCCCGTTAAATGTTTTAAATTTTGAATTCCAGAACGAGTTGACAACCCTACACCTAGAAAACACACCCGCACTACTGAAATTGTAGCGGTTCCAATACAATACCACGATAAGCCATAAGAAAGAAGTAAGTATGTATATATTCGTCCCGCTATAGCTCATGCCCGCGACTTCGTCTGTGTGAAATAATTTTTTTTGATTCCCATGAGAATTCCTTAATTTTCCTTGATAAAAAGTACTTAGCATACATCACTCTCCTGGTCCACAACTATATCTATGCAATAAATTACGTCAATCCGTTGTTCTTTTGTGGCGTGATATTGAAGGACAAACCAAAAAACAAACACACTTTCAAATTTATAATAAGTATAATAAGAAGATGTAAGGTAACATTCGAAATTCCGGGACTAGATGACAACCCTACACGCAGAAAACACCCTACTCTGATATTGTTGCGGTTCAAATACAATGGTAAGCCTCAGGAAAGGGCGAATATTAACAAAGGGGGAACGGTGTTTATTAAAAGTGGGATTAAGTTTGTTCCGCGCCCAAGTTGCCGAACTCGTGCAATCGACAATATAGATTGTGGCTTCAAAGGGAATGTATGAAGACAAAATTCTGTATCGGATAATATGGGTGTTAGGTAGTGTTTGGTAAAGTTTACATGGGTCCGCTGTTAACGGCGATTATCTTTATCTTTTCAACCGATTTTAATGAAATTTGGTATAGGGGTAGGTTACCTCCCGGGGTAGGACATAGGCTTCTTTTTATACCGGAAAATTAAGGAGTTCCCCGATTGATAAATGATTTATTTTAATATACATACTTTAATATACTTAGTCATCTGAACGCTTCTGTATGTTTATAAAACAATAAAAAAACGTTGACCAAAGATAATATCAATGTGTCAAATCGATTAAACTTCTTCATAAAGAAAGTCGATTGTAATCAAAAATCGAATCAGTAACGCGTTAGAACATCATCGACTCCATCTGCCAAAAGAAAAATAAATGATTGGACAGAGATTAGGAAACAGTAAATAGTAAAATATAAGTGAATAAAAATACTTACTAGTAGGTTCTTGTTTTCGGCCTTTTTTTATAATACAATAGAAAATCTGTTTTTAGCAATAACACGCAACAGAAGTTAATAATTAGAACTTAGATAAACCTACTCAGTTATCAAATTACATTGGGCATTTATATTAAGGAAAAATATATCTATGGTTTTCCCGCGTTTCAATTTTCTGTCCCGGAAAATGTTTTTATTGTGTGGCAACCCTAATTAGGGGCGGATATTGTCCGTGAAGACCACCGAATAATACCGGAAGTGTGCCTGGTATCTTTATTGGGCGCTGCTTTTGTTCAACTTTCCCTAATGGACACAATAATATATCTTGGGATGAAAATTTTATGTTGTTGTATTGTTTTGTTTCTGTTTGAAATTAATATTGATAAGATGAGAGTATATTTACGAATTTTGATAGTTATTGCAACTTAGTTGTATGGAGTCACAAAATTAGTGCTTTCTCGATTTTCATTCGATTTCAAACCCCTTTTGACGCTATTAGGGGTAGATTTTTAGGGTTCCGTAGCCAAATTTGGCAAAAACGGAACCCTTATAGATTCGTCATGTCTGTCTGTCTGTCTGTCCGTCCGTATGTCACAGCCACTTTTTTCCGAAACTATCAGAACTATACTGTTGAAACATAGTAAGTAGATGTATTCTGTGAACCGCATTAAGATTTTCTTACAAAAATAGAAAAAAAACAATAAATTTTGGGGTTCCCCATACTTAGAACTGAAACTCAAAAATTTCTTTTTCATCTAACCCATACGTGTGGTTTTTTTTTAAACGTTTCCTATAGCTATCATGCCATGTATGCCAAATTTCAGCCCGATCCATCCAATGGTTTGAGTAGTACGTTAAAAGATCAGTCAGTCAGTCAGTCCCCTTTTCCATTTAACATGTTTCGATTTTGTTAAAATACACAAAGAAAGACAAGCGTTTGCCATTTGCGTTGAATTTCCGTTTTATCACGGACCAAAATACATCGGATTTTCGTGAAACCTTCCGTCCCCCTTTTCACCTCCTCAGGGAATAGTTTACATTAAATCCCTTCCCATCCTGCCCAAGTTTGTAAGCTTTATAATTTCTGAAATGTCGTGATGTCGTAAACTCAATGGTTCTATAGAATTTTAGTTTTATCACATCAGATAAGGAAATTTTGCACTAGACAGTGATTATGACGTACGTATCCGCTATGAAATGATTTCAGAAAATTGAACGTATGAGGCCCGGACTCCACCAGAGCGGAGAGGAGACGAGAGGAGAGGAGATGTGATTTAAACAACCAACAGAATTTCGTTATTCCCACATCTCGTCTCTGCTCACCTTCTGTGGAAACCACTGAGCGGAGATGTATCATATTTGTATGGCACGATCGATGCGGAGATGTGAGCTGTGGCTCGCAAGCTGGCGGCGGCGCGCAGTGAAGACGAGAGGAGATGTGAGCGGCGCGCGGCGGAGACAAGAAGGGATGTGAGCGCCGAGCGGCGTGCTGTGAGCGGCGCCGCGTTCATCTCAATATCCAACGCTCGCCGCACGCAGCTTAGTCCCGCTCTAGCCAGCATACATCTTCGCTCTAGCCAGTACACATCTCCGCTCCAGTCTAGCCAGTACGCATCTCCACACAGCTTCGGTGGATACACCGTAGCTGAAAAGCACATCTCCTCTATCTCATCTCATCTAGTGGAGTCCGGGCCTAAGTAAGGATAGGTATGGAATTCATAAATCAAAATTGAACATAACATGAGCGAAGCCACAGGCGAAAGCTATTTAAAACTTATAACATAAAAAGAGATTTTTTTTGGTACTATAAATTAATAGAAAGCAGAAAAATATTGTACCTATAGTTTTAAGTTTTGTAAACATTTTTCCCCTTAGTTACTTTAATAATAATTGAACGTAATCCATATGGATTAAATCGGCAATCCTTTGCGAAGCCTATTAGAACACCTATCTCAAATCATGACACAGTAATTCAGTGGAGTACATTCCTATCTGAAATCAGCTGATTAAGTGATCTGACCCCCCGATAGAGAACGGCGTTAGGGAAGGAGCTGCAGCCGTACAAATTCTAATCACGTCGCATCCGCGCGGGCAATCAGCGCCCTCTGCCCGGCCGGCTATTTATCTCTGCTCTAACCGGGGCCGCTCCTTTGTCCTGCTTACATCCCATGTTCACATAGGTAAGGCATACGGGTAGATTTGAAAGGGAGGAAGGGAACCCCAAAAAATAAATAAACCCCCGTAATAATTCGCTAAATCTCAGAAAATAGGCGAAATTTCCTTTCCTTTTTGAAAATGTTCGCGCTCACAGCGCTTGCGTTTAGCGTTATTCTACATTCTTGTCACATTAATAATTTAATATAAAAAATTCTTTTTAAACAACCGGCTTCAACTCCCGCGCCAACTTTACAACAACAAGCACACGCTATACAAAGTACTTATTTTATTGTTGATATATTAAAAACCACCCGACCGATTTCGATAAATTTTATATAGGACCACATGGAAAGTATGCCCTTTCAAATAAAAAAAGAATCAACCAAATCGGTCTACCCAGTCAAAAGTTCTGGTAGGTAACAAACATTTTAAAAAAAAACAGTCGAATTGAGAACCTCCTCCTTTTTTTAAGTCGGTTGAAAAGGGCAAAGTTTTAGTGACTGAAACTATTCAATAATAATTGACCACATTGACAAAAAGTTACGTCTAATTCAAAAATTAAGGTCTCTCAATTCAGCTGATTGGTGGCAACCAGATTCAAATTCTGCGCACGCATTCCTATGCACATATTTATTTCCATAGGTCATTGAAAATCAAAATTGTATTGACCAGACACTTGCTAGAATTAAATTTGTAAAGCTAGCGATATGGGCAAATTAAAAAAAAAACTCTAACTTAGAGAGAAGTAAACTTCAACTACTAGGTACTTCAAGTCCTTTTTCTGATTGCCTTTTTTTTCCAGGATTAAACTTCCTCCAGCTAAATTCCTGCCTACGGCCCTGCGTACGTCTCCCTTCGTTTTGCGAGATGTGTATTTTAATTTGATATTCAGATATGCTAATCAAATTCACGAAGCATCCATTAAAATATTGTATATTTTTTAAATTCATATTTTTTACTCTGTGAGAAGTCAGCTGCACCTACCTACCGAAATGCTGGATTGCTTGGCGATTTTTGCTTTGAAAAAGTATAGTGATTTATCAAAAAACCTCATGCTGTTATCATAGCTTAGAAACATAACTTATCTTTCGTAGTTAGGTATCATAAAAAGTAAACTTAGCTAACTTAAATGTGTATATTATGTCAACGTAAGATTGCAAAAACCGTTAGATTGTAATCCAACTAGCGATATTGTAAACTGTCGACAGATTGTGAACCGTTCAATGTTCAGAGTGTCAATTTTTGAAATATTCTTTGTATTAACGTTTTCTTGTCTCTTTCTTGTAGGTTAGGTTAGGGTTCGACATAAATGAGCAGGTAGTGCCCGGCCGGGCACTTAGGATTTATCGGGTTGATATACCTAACAGATTACAATCTACCGAAAAATAAGGCGTTAAATTGTAATCTGTCGACAGTTTACAATATCGCTAGTTAGATTACAATCCAACGGCCTTTGCAATCTTACGGTGACATATATTTACAATAATTAAAATATTTACAAAAAATAACCATCATTTCATGGATAAAGTACCCAAGACACTGGCGCTTTTGCCTCTCTGAATTGCCAGGCTAATCCGTTGGGATTAAAAACAGCCAGCTCTTGGGTCACCAGTGGCGTGGATTGATAAAATTTTTGGTGTCCGAAGAACATGAGCCCCGAGTCTCAAACGCATTCGCCGCAAAAGTGTAGTTCTTACTAATGACTGAGTATCTATGCTGTTATATACCTGGTGGTAGGCTTCGGTCGTGGCTAGTTACCACGTTAGCGTTCCAGTACGATGCCGTGAAGAAACCGATTGGGGGTGTGGATTTAATATAACTGCCAGACCCCCAACAGGTTAGCCTGCTACCATCTTAGACAGTATCATCACTTACATCATCATCACTCAGGTGAGATTGCAGTCAAGGGCTAACTTGTAGTGGCGTAAATAAAATTGATCAAGTTATAAAACTCGTGCCCCAAAAACCTCGAGTACCCCAATTATAATTTTATACCACACTAAGTATCTCGCCATGGTTGCCCGGAAAATCCATTTGTCACGCGACGTAAAAGCAAGGGGGTTCGCAACCCGCTAACAATCGATGACAATCGCGATTGTCGCTCAAGCACCATTCGTTGTTAACTAGTTACAATGACACTTACATCCGCTATTTATTGATTGGATTTTCCGTTATTGTAGCTTTAGGTTGTATTTAAGTACTTTAGCAATTTACACAAATGTTATTTTAATTAAAACTAAGAAATAAATTAAAATTAAAATCTAAATTAAAAAACTTTTTATATTTACAATGTAGCTTTTAATTATGATATTTTATAAAATGATTATTATCATTTGTTGATAAAATATACATTATCTTATTATTATTTATTATTAGTGATTAAACGAACTTACCTGTAAGTGAAGTTCTCTCTCATTCATCATAATTTGTATATGAATCGCTTCATTCGAAGATATAATAATATTTAATGATAATTTATTATGTTATAATGAATCTGAAAATTTCCATGCTTTCATCGGGGTTTAATTATCAGATGTTTAAATAATTAAAGCATAAAAATATTTATGCACGCCAAGCTTGCAACAAAAGTATAAGTAGGTAGGCACCTACATAGAACAGAGACAGGAAGCAAAAGTAACCAGAGGTAAAAATCAATACGTTTCCCATCACAAATGTTGCCCCGGGCTCGAAGGGTAACCAATTTATCTTTATAAATATATAATGGCCTCGGCGGGTGTCTTGGTTTTTTGCGAAGTAGGCATAGGATTTAATTACCTACGTACCTCTAAGTACCTACTTAGAGTTTATTTGTTTTGGAAAATCGTTGACTACGATTTTCTAACTTGAAATGCGCTAAAAATTATCTGAGTCTCCTCCATTCCAATGTGAAAATCTCACTGAGTTTTCCACATTGGAATTCATTTCTTTGGTCTCTCCTTTCTATTTTCTCTTCTTCTAAGTTCTCTTATTTATACCAAACCTATCTATGCTTGCTTAAATAGGAAATTTACGCCTGCGCATTTTTCGCTTTTTGCGCGTGTAGGCGCTAATCTAGGTACGCGCTTTCAAAAACGAGCGTAGATATACGCGGCGCGAAAATGCGAATCTGATGCTAGAAACCATGTAGTGAAACCATTTACTTAGTAATTTGCTTAGTTATGATTTTAGTTTAATATACAGGTACTTAGTTTAAAACCTATAAGAGTCTGTAATTACTCCAAATAAACTTCTATTTATTTACTAAAACTCTGTCTATTCGTTCAAATGCATTTATTTTAGTTCACCATCTGTCGGATATATACGCGTGTTACACGAGCTGAGAACTTTCGAGTCGTGCCCGGGGCGCAGGCGATATCAAATATTCATGGCCTTCGCTTCGGCGACCCTCCCCAACCTCTCCGCTATACCTGCTATACCTTTGTTTTGATAGCCTTATGGTTATTGATGTAATATACTATGTATTATATTTCTATGATAACATCAAAGAAGCAAAGGAAGGAAAATCAAAATAGTTTATCGGGTATTCAATTCAAATCATTAACAAGTACTTTTGAATCGTCAAGTGAATCTACCACTGGTTCGGAATGCCGTTCCTACCGAGAAGAACCAGCAAGAAACTCGGTGGTTGCTCTTTTTAAATAATTCATTTACAATAATTATTATATCAATGTGTACATAAGTAACCGCTGTGCTTAGTATTGCTGGAGCGATCAAATCCATGCTCCTCTATAATTGACTTAATCTTCAACAGTATAATAAGCTTTTTTAGGAGCATACTTTTAATGGATTTCTTAAATTTGTGTATAGGCAAGTTTAAAATAGGTTGTGGAATTTTGTTATAGAAAAGAATGCACATTCCCACGAATGACCTTCTGACTTTTTGAGGCGGAGCGATGGTTTCACGAGCCTATTACGGCCTCTAGTTTGCCTATCGTGCAGATCGCAATTTTTTTTGTAATTATGGATGTGCTGTTTTAAAAAAATTATATTACTGTAAATATATTGCGAAGGAACAGTTAGAATACCAATTTCTTTAAATTTCTCTCTAAGGAAATCACGCGGTTTCAAATTATAAATTGCACGTATTGCCCTTTTTTGTAGTACAAAAATTTTTTGAATATCTGCCGCTTTACCCCACAGTAAGATTCCGTAAGACATAATGCTATGAAAATAAGCAAAATATACAATTCTGGCAGTTTCGATATCAGTTAACTGTCGAATCTTTCTGACAGCGTAAGCAGCAGAACTAAGCTTGCCAGCAAGTTTTTAAGACGTGCCGCCAAGCGATTTAGTGTTCCGGTACGATGCCGTGTAGAAACCGAATAGGGTTTAATATAACTGCCATGCCCCTAACAGGTTAGCCCGCTACCATCTTAGACTGCATCTTCACTTACCGTCAGGTGAGATCGCAGTCAAGGGCTAACTTGTAGTGGTTAAAAAAAAAATTGTTGATATATGGGTGCCCCATTGAAGCTTTGCGTCTAAGGTCACCCCCAGAACCCGAACTCAACACATTTAGTTTTTTTTTTATTTAAAAGTAGATTGTTTACCGTAAACCAGTTAGTGACTTGAGAAATTGCAGTATTTACCTCGTCAAAGTTGTCCTTATGTCTATCGACTTTAAAAATCAAGGACGTATCATCAGCAAATAGTACACTATCTCAAGTGTTACGGACAAAATATGGCAAATCATTGATGTACACCAGGAACATGAAGGGACCCAAAATTGAGCCTTGAGGAACACCCGTTAGTGAGGCTGATCCGGATGACTTCACGTCGTTGATACATACTGTTTGAATGCGATTACTGAGGTAGGATGCAAAGAGGCCAAGCGCAGTGTCTTTGACTCCATAGTAGCTCAACTTAACTAAAAGCGTCTCGTGCTCAACGCAATCGAATGCCTTGGACAAATCACAGAAAATACCAATAGCATTCTGGGATTTCTCCCACGCATCGAATATATGTTTTAACAGCATTGCGCCCGCATCAATTGTTAGTAAAACCATACTGCTCAGAGTGAAGAAGTTTATTTGAATTAAAGTGCTGACGCAGTTGGTTGAGCATAATTTTTTCAAATGAGCTGAGTGTGGGCAAAATTGAAATTGGTCTGTGATTATTTGGATCGCTATTGCTACCCAATTTAAAAATTGGAAGCAGTTTACTACATTTCATAAGATCTGGAAAGGATCCTGAATCTATAGACTCATTAAAAACTAGAGCAAGATAGGGTGCAATAACATCAATAATATTGCTGATTATTTTAACGGATATCCCCCACAGGTCTCCGTTTTTTTTAAGTTGCAAGATTTAAATACTTTAATAATATCATATGGGGTCACATGTCTAAACTTAAACAGCTATTAGATAATACCTGCTACTTTCCGGGATAAAAATTAGGCCTGGGATTAATCTCTGTACCAAATTTCTTCAAAATTTTAAATTTATCCGTCGGTTAAACGTTACTCTGAGATGGTTAAATCGCCCTTTAAAACATTATTAAAAAACAGTAAGTATATCATATTAGTGGAATTGTTGTAGAAGTATGGGTTGTGAATCCATACTTGCGTCGATACATATAGCTTAGGACACCGTATGAAACTTTTCATACCATCAAGCTATTCACTATTTCTCGTTTAGTCGTTTACCTAACTGAATTAAGCTCTCCGACAATATAAAACAAGACTAAGTACGAGGTAATAGTCTCGCAGCCTAGCCATAATTTCTCGTTGGGCGTAATTGATGCAATTAGACGGGGTGAAAGAGCAAAGTTGGCAAATTGTTACTCCTTTGAAGATTGTCGTTACGCGGCTTTCACTGTGCTCGAACCAACCGGCTGGGGTGAATTTATCCGCTTACTAGATTTATGACGACGAAATGTTTTGCGGTCCTGTAATATACGATTGTGTAAGGAAGTCGTGAACATTTGTCTACGTTTGTCAAACGGCATTCGAACTGTTGGAGTTTATAGAATTCCTTACATATCGAAAAGCAGGTATGAATTAATATAATCGTTTTAACATTCGAATGATGACGATCATCTTAGACAATCGTCAACAAAACTTGTGAATAATTCCTTTTTTAGAAATTTAATGTAAAACACTAGGATGAAAATTATAAAATGTTTATTGTTTTAAAACTTATACTAGAATATAGAGTAAGTATAAATACTCTATGAAATAGTTAAAATATCTTGCTCAATATTTCAAAAATTGCATATTTTATTCTGAGAGGGAGCTAACAACGTGCAAATATTTGGCCCTTATTAAATAAAACTGGGGTTGGATGACTTAACAAGGACAAAGCAAACAACGGAGAAGAGAAGCGATGTTTTTCCTGAGTGAAAAGTTTGCGACGCAAGTAGAGTGCTGTTTAACTCTATATTAAACATTTGTGTTTTATAAAACTTCTGAGTTTCCTAATGAAGACGGGTAGGTACGGTAGGTAATTAAAACTTAAAACAAGGTTTTATTATCATACTAGATGATGCCCGCGACTTCGTCCGCGTGTATTAAGGTTTTCTGATTCCCGCGGGAACTCTCGAATTTTCGGGATAAAAAGAGGCTTACGCCTTTCCCCGGGTTACAACCTGTCCCTGTACCAAATTTCATCAAAATCGGTTGAACAGATGGGCCGTGAAAGCGTAGCAGACAGACAGACTCACTGTCGCATTTATAATATTAAGTATGGACTGGCTGATAACCGCGACTTCGTCCGCGTGGAATAAGTTTTTTTGATTCCCACGGGAACTTCTTAATTTTTCGAGATAAAGAGTAGTCTCCAGGTCCTCAAATATACCCATGCAAACAAGATAAAAAGGATTAAAAAACTTTAATTCAACTTTTTAATTTGTGAAATTTTTAATTTGTGAAATTGGTTTTCTGTCGCTTGGTATATTTTAAAATTGTACTATGATCATATTTATGAACTCGGATTTTTTTACTCTTTCATTTGACACCCCACTCGATACATACGCAAAAAAATAAATTTTCAGACCCCCACGTTTTGGATGTAACATCCGTCATATCAATTTTGTTAGTATTTTAAATGTGGCCTATGTCACCCGGACCATAATAACAAATCGATTGACACCTCATTCATCAAAACGGCCTATTAGTTTAGTGGCCACGGTGGAACAAACATAAATACAAACATACATAATATATACTCGTACATAGACTGCTAAACTCATAACCCTTCTTTTTGGCTTTCCGGTAGTCGGTTAAAAATCACCTGTGATCCCAAAATGTTGTTAGTTAAATGACAATTTGCTGGTAACGTGTCGGATCAAAGGCAACTCAATTTGCCGACGTCACTCGCAGCCTCCCGGTCCATGATTAGGGTGCTGAGGGATAAATGTGAAACTGTTTTGACGACCTCCTCGGCGCAGTGATGAGCATTTCGGTCTCATAAGTGGGGAGTAGGGTTGAAAACCCGGCAGGGTCCATTTGAATTTTTTGAATTTCTGAATTTTCTATGGTCTGGTATGTTGGGAAGCTTTGGTTGTGGCTCCCACTCTACCGGCTAGACGTACCGCCAAGCGATTTACTCGATCCGGGATGATGCCGTGTAGAAACCGATTAGAGAAATGAGTTTTGTAACTGCCAGCCACCAGATGAGATCGCAGTCAAGGGCTAACTTGTAGTGAGATAAATAAACCTGAAGATTTATACCTTCAAAAGGCTTGAGTCGTAGTTTCAATATGTTCAAGTTTTAGTTTAATGTATGCCAGTTCAAATCACCAAGCTTTTAGTTTTAGTGTGTCCCAGTAAAGGATACTTGGGACTTTTGGTTATTACAGACGCTAAACTCACTTTCATGTAAAACTATAGGTAACAGTTGATCCCCGAAATATACTGCGCCGCGTACTGCGCAAGATACACGACGCACGCAAAATACGCTAAAGTTTGGTAACTTGGTGTAGCCGCTGAAAATACGTCGTATATTTTTGAATTACGTTGCGTGCAAAAAGCCAGTCAGTATGCATTCCCATCGGTCTAATCGGCGCAAGATGAGCGCGATCCTAAGCCTCGGCCTTATCAGGTGCACCTCTAGGCTCTAGCGTATAATCATACTATTACTCATTCTGTGGTATAATGACGTATATTTATAACCGCGGTAGAGCTTTTCAGCAGAAATCGGAATATGCGCGTAAAGAAGGATCCAAACATAATAGCGACAAGTGCAAGATGTTTGCAGGACCCAATTCTGGCGCTTTCGTAAGGACTTGAGGACTTCACCATAGTACTATACCCTGTCACGAATATAATATGCGCAGCAGACGTCCAATAATAGCGCGGCATTCGGCGCGCGGCAGCCGCGCACGATTGCCGGTCTTAGTTTGGCCACACCTTAACGTGACATAAAATGAGCCGCGCAAGATACTCTAGTTTTGTTTGTGTAAGCCTGCCAATTTTGATAAAATACCATCAATTCACGTATAAGACTTAGAATAAACATACCTGTGTCTCTCAATTGAAGCGAGCCAACTTTGTTAGTGATGTAGCCCCTGATGGAGTTAGCGACTCGCGAGGGCGACGCGGCGGCGGCGCCGCCTCGCAGCGCGCCCTGCAGCCGCCCAAACAGCGCTCCTCCGTCGTCCTCCACGGTCAAAGGCCACGGGGCGACTGCCCCACGCGCGCGCGAAAACCTCTCGCAAACTTTCAAATTCCGAACGCTTTTCCGAACGTCGCTACTTTGTTTTTAATTTTTTGCTTATATAAAAGGCAAAGGTGCAATACTTAGTCTTCTTCGAAATAGCCAAGGTGCTTTTTATATAACTAATTTTGTGTATAAGCTAATAAGTTAACGCTATCAGTGCATTTTTTGATATGTATCCGTTTCGTTTAGGAGTTCCTTTTTTTGGGCGTTAGTGCGTGTTCATTGTGCGCCGAGGTGTTTCTATAACAAAAAGAAAAAATACCTATATCATTACCATATAAAATTATATATCCACACCTTTAAATTTTACTAGTGGTTCACCCCGAACTGAGACCTCGCGGTATCCATAAGATAGTACCTAACTATATATTGTAATAGTTAACTTTTAACATTAGACGCAAAAGAGCTAAAGAGTTATTGGAGATCATGGTTGAATTTTTGGGTACTCCTACTTTTTTACATTGAGTGCTGCACACTGGCCGGAATTATATCGTATACCTAATTGCACCACAGATAAACTTTGATACATTAGACAGAGCGCCATCTATTGACATCATTGTGAAGTTCTGTTAAAAATACTGAAGCTCATTAAAAATTAAATAATTTCGTTTCCTTATAAATATTTTACTTCGCATTCGCTTCTATGAGAGCCCCCTTGAAATAAAGATTTTTATATTTTTTTAAACTACATTCGGCTGGAGGCCATCGGTTTACATATTTATTATATTTAAATTTGAAGTAATTACGTTCAGTAATTCAGAAGTTATAAAGCTGTGACAGACGGACGGACGGATGGACAGGTGCAAATTCACTCAAGTAGACTCAGAGACATTCGCTTCGCTCGGTCAATAATAGACCATGAGATTCAAATGATACCGATTAAAACGGTATTTAAATGTAGGTTAACTGAAATTATTCTAAAAATTATTTAAATAGTTTTCCATTGTTTAGACTATAGTGTAAAACTCAAAACAATGGAAAATTATTTAAATTTATCCAGCGACACATATTTTAAAAAGTTAAGCCATTTGGAAGTTGACGTGAGATTTTCTTTACGTAGGTAAGAATATTCCAGAAACTAAGATGCATGCTTATTCTATAAAAGTCTTTCGCAATAGCTTTGAATTTACGTATGAGAAAAGCCGGAAGTCATAAAACCGAGCAGGCTTCCGCTCCGAAAATGGCGACCGGAAACGGTTAGAGCACCGGTTTCCGGCAGTAGACATCCGAAAGCCCTTATCTTGAGACGTAATTTCACTCTCAGACTGTGTGTGTAGAAAAATTACTACGAAAAATGTTGCAGGAAACACGCAAGTGTCTAAAGTCTAGACTCTAACCATAAATTCCACTACCTATTTTAAATGTGAATGTTTGGATATTTGTATGTTTGATATATGACTGAACCGATTTGGCTAAAATTTGTATATAGTTAAACAGGTAGAATTTGGATTTAGTTAAACAGGTATATAAACAAGTGCTTGAATTTTCGAAATCTCAGGCATGCAAATTCCCTCAAAACAGTTTCCAGTCTGTGTCAGACAGAATTTTGTTTTGTTCGCTACATTGTAACAGCCCAACATTTCAACCGATTTTGATGTTTGATATAGAGATTACATCCCGGGGGGGGACATAGGCAACTTTTTATCCAGGAAAATTAAGGAGTTCCAGCGGGATTCAAAAACTTAATCCACGCGGACGAAGTCACGAGCATCATCTAGTTGATAATATGACGTTTGCTTAATTACTAATATTTTTTAATCTAAATATTATACTTGCAATGGTTGACAGTAAAAAAAACAAAATACAAAGCCAAATAGGTCAACTTTTGTTAAATAAATTAAATGAAACAATTTTTAGTAGCTTTTAAAGTGGTCTACATATTATTAAGAATTAATTATCTACGAAAACGGTTTTTCTCTCGTGGAAATTTCTAAAAACCTGAAAATGATGACTGATGAGTTGACCGACTGATGAATGGGTAGTTTGATTAAACCGACTTCAAAAAAGCGGAGGTTCTCAATTTAGCGCGTATATTTTATTAAATGAGATTATTGTAGTATGCTATGTGCTACGAAATAATTCATTTGCAGCAGTGCGGTAGAGTCTACGAGAGTGCGTCTACAAGAATACCGCATTAGCGTACAAATCGGCTATCTATTCCACATAATTGAAAATAAAATACATAGAGATTATACATAGTGGCCACCAATTTAAAAAATCACTAACTAACGCCATCCCTCTCACACACCCCCAAAATATCCTCCCACTCACTCGCACACCACATACATTACGCAACCAGCGAAGTCACGATTATATAATACAAAGACACATAATACCGAAGTGCATAGAAAATAAAACACTGTAAAACACCTGCATTTAAAAATGGAACACGAAATTTAAACTTAACGTAAAACCAAAATGACGGATAAATAAATGGAAGAATATTACCTTTTGCTGTGTCGGCGGGAGCTTGGCACACCTGGGTTTTGCGAGCCCAGACTGAAATCCTTCGCTGGAGCCGATGCAAAGCCTTCCCGGCCATGCGCAAACCCTCCGTCTCTGATTGGTCGGCGTCTCATTGTGACGTCATGATGCCTCAGCCAATGGGGTGCTCCTGAAATTTTCAGGTAGGTATAGGAGGCAAATGGGTCGATTGCTAAAAATAGGCCCTGGGCATAAGGCACGGTCGATATCTCACGCCTGACCACAAACGATCATCGGATTTAGGAATTTCGGCTGTTTCGCGTATTTTGATTTCGTTTAAATCGAAATTCAATCAATTTGCAGTGAGCAACTGTAGTATGATTGAGAGAAAATCGTTATCTGTTTGTCAATAATTCAAATAATCGTCATAGGTCAGATTCAAATAGATAATATAAAAATTTCTGATGCTTAAAAATCGTAAACCATGTCTGAAATCCTTACAAAGTAGTTTCAAGGCTCTTAAAATGCACTCAATCGGCTCTCTGTTATGTCTTTAAATGAACAATAATTTTTGAAGTTTTATGCTATAGGTACGATGTGATACTGTAATCCATGTAGGAAAAAAAAGGACATAAAAGTACATAATATTATATTATTATTGAAATACTACTTTGCCTTGTTGGCTGCTAGTAATATTGAAAGTGAATATCTTTCCTCAAAAATAGATTTAATTTTTACTTTCACCAATATATTGAGTGCTGTACTTTATAATGGAAATATCGTACCTACAAGGCTTAGATTTAACGCTACGAAGTCGCAAATTTTAATGTTTTACATTTTTGGCAAATGATTTTCAAATGAGCTTCTGCTAGACTAAAAACCTTGATAATTTCAAGTTTCGATATTAAAAGTTAAGTAAGAATTTTTTCATGGATTTTTTGTGCCTTTTGGTCGGTATTGGTGTAAAAGATCCCATTATTAATCCATTATTAGGATAATGCAAAGTTGAATAGAAATCTATTTAGCAGTTTTGGCCGTAACAGACCAACAGAAAATATAAATATATTTAATGGGGTCTGTATGCATAATAAAACTTCCTTCGTTTTTTTTAAATATTGATTAATATTGATATAAAAAAACCGCCCAAGTGCGAGTCGGACTCGCGCACCGAGGGTTCCGTACAAACCTGTAGTAAGTTTTAAATTAAATGTTTTTTTTTAATATTTGAGTTGATTGAATGAAAGGTAAATTGCGGTTTACGATTTATGACGTATTAAAAAAAACCTACTTACTAGATCTCGTTCAAACCAATTTTCGGTGGAAGTTTGCATGGTAATGTACAACATATATTTTTTTTAGTTTTATCATTCTCTTATTTTAGAAGTTACGGGGGGGGGGGGGGGGGACACACACATTTTACCACTTTGGAAGTGTCTCTCGCGCAAACTATTCAGTTTAGAAAGAAATGATACTACAAACCTCAATATCATTTTTGAAGACCTATCCATAGATACCCCACACCTATGGGTTAGATGAAAAAAAAATTTTTGAGTTTCAGTTCTAAGTATGGGGACCCCCAAATTTTTTTGTTTTTTTTCTATTTTTGTAAGAAAATCTTAATGCGGTTTACAGAATACATCTACTTACCAAGTTTCAACAGTATAGCTCTTATAGTTTCGGAAAAAAGTGGCTGTGACATACGGACGGACAGACAGACAGACAGACATGACGAATCTATAAGGGTTCCGTTTTTGCCAAATTTGGCTACGGAACCCTAAAAACTGTTGTTTCAAAGCAGCAATGATTTTTCGTTCTCTTCGACTTTGTAGAAACTATACAATTTTATACGTTTTTAGGTAATTACCGGCTTTAAAAATAATTATTAAATACTAGCTGATGCCCGCAACTTCGTCCGCGTGGATTGAGGATTTTTGGTTCCCGCAAGAACTCTTTAATTTTCCGGGATAAAAATTCCAGACTATAATCTATCTCTATCTATCTCTGTGCCAGATTTCAGCCAGATCCGTTCAGCCGTTGGGGCGTGATTGAGTAACAAACATCCATACATCCATCCATACATCCATCCAAACTTTGTCATTTATAATATTAGTAAGATAAGATTAAATTAAGACACAAAGTGGGACGAACGTGGTTTAAGTAGCGATAAATTTTAGCATTCTGCCAAGTTATTGGTAGGCTGCCAAGGCGATCCGGGCCAAGTGGAAGAGAAAAGCTCGGTTTACATAAAGAGCTCCTAGATAACGAGGCGGTTGAACAAGTTCGAATTCATAGGAAAGATCCGAAACTTCGCTCCTGTGTGAATTTCGAAAAATTTGGCCGTATTTTGTCCTTGTTGACCTAGAAGTGGAACCTCTACGCAAAAATTCAGATTTATAGGTCCGAGGGACCTAAACTGAGTCGGTCAGTATACTTAGTGAATTAGTCGGGATTTTTGTCTTGAGTAATATGACGTATAAATGGGTACATCCGTATGAATCTGTAGTAATATTATACTTGGGAAAGTGTGTCTGTTTTTCGGTTTGTCAGTTTGTAGCTTACCTCTATTATGTAGGTATATTTGTCTACTGTCTTGGGTGTTGGGTCTATCAGCTGGACCTTGAAGTGAACAGACAGTCCGGCGGGTTTTGCAAAAATTTAGTACAGAGAATCCGTTTTTCTATCCGCTTATAATATTGATCCGCTTCAAATCAAGAGTGAATAGGCATCTTCCAGGCAAAAGCGCTCCACCGCAAAAAAAAAACAGATAGGGGGTTTCCCGGGGAAGGTCGTAGGCTACTTTTCATACTAGAAAATCAGAAGCTTCCCACGAGATTTTTCAAAAACTTAAGACCAAATAAATCTATTTTTTGAAGAAATTTGGTACAGAGGTAGGTTGCATTCCGGGGAAGGACATAGGCTAGCTTCAAGGAGATAATTAAGTAGTTCCCGCGGACATCTTTAATCACGGGGACGAAATCGTAGGCATCATCTAGAATTTGAATAAAAACTTATCAATTCTGTTTTACTTGATTTATCAAACATCATTTTTTCAGATACAACTCAGGTTTAATGTGTTTCTTATTGCTATTTAAAATACAACTTTAATGTCAATTAAACCTAAGGTATGAACTCGGGGGTAATTTTTTTTAATTCCACTACAAGTAGGTAAGCCCTTGACTGCAATCTCACGGTACGTGACATAGCAGTCTAAGATGGTAGTGGGCTAACCTGTTAGGGGTACGGCAGTTAAATTAATCAGTTAAATTGGATGCTACACGGCATCGTACCAGAACGCTAAATCGTTGGGCGGTCTTTTTCGGTAGGGTGATAACTAGGTGATAACTCCTACGAGACCAAATTAGAAAAAAATCAGAAATTATAATTTTCCAAATTGACCCTGCTGGTAATCGAACCCGAGACTTTAAGACCACAGCGCTAAACATTCAACACTGCGCCAGGGAGGACGTAGTTCGGCAGTCTCATTATAACCCCACGTCTGAGTTTGACTGAGACTCATTAAATATCCAAACTATTTTACGTAACGCAGTTTTACGTGACTTGGCGTTATAAATCATTTGAAAGTAGGTAATGGCAAACGAAAGGTATTGAATAAAAGAAGAAAATAGGTTAAGGGGTTATATTATGTCTTTAGGCCAATTCTCTAGCTGATGAAGTCTTCTTTGTCCGCTTGGATTGAGGTTTTTGGTTCCCGCGGGAACTCTTTAATTTTCAGGAATGAAAAGTTGCCTACATGTGTTATTCCAGACCCAAATTCTACCAAATTTCTCTCTCTATGCCAAATTTCACCAGATCCGTTCAGCCGTTCTGGCGTGAGTAGGTAACAAACATCCATCCAAACTTTTGTATTTATAATATTTGTATAGATTCTAGCTAACATCTTACCGCGACTTCGTTCGCGTGGAATGAGATTTCTTAAAGATCCATTTTTTCGAGTAAATTTCCCGAGACTTTTTAAAAATAATATCATAACCTCATACCTAACTCAAACTCATGCTTTTTTATTCAAATTAACTTTAAAAGTGCTTTTGAATCGTGAGTGAGTTCGGAATGTCGTTCCTACCGACTACCGCGAATAACCAACAAGAAACTCGGTGGTTGCTCTTTTGAAAAAAAAATTACAATATTACATCAATGTGTACATACATAAGTAACCGCAGACTTAAGCAAGAGCGCGCATGCTAGGCGACCGGACGAAACGTTGTTACCCTCCCAGGCGGACGTTTCACGCAGACTATGCAGCATTTAGTGGACGTTCTGCCGTCTAGGGTCAGTAGTGCGTTTTTCTTTAAGTCATTCAAAAAGTCTCAATTCTGTTATTGCTTTTATATTTAAACTAGCGACCCGCCCTTGCTTCGCACGGGTACGTAAGCTCTCCTAAGAGACGATTTTTCCCGACTTAACTCACATTATTGCAATTTTCGTAAGGATCTCTAATTTTTTTTAAATAAAATATAGCCTATGCTACTCGCTAATAATGTAGCTTTCTATAGGTGGAAGAATTTTTAAAATTGGTTGAGTAGTTTTTGAGTTTATCCATTAGAAACAAACAATCAAACAAATCTTTCCTCTTTATAATAATTATTATTTATAGATTTACACTATGAAGAGTATGACAATTGAACTGGAAAGGTATGATAGAACCCTGGGAACAAAATTCATGAATCACAGTGATAAGGGTATTTCCCAGAGATTTAATGGATTTCTTTGGGAATAAAAAGGTATCGTTTGAAAAATGAGCGGGCAGATGATGTGGAAGCCGCCCCGTGTCGTTTTAGTTTGTTTGTGTTTTAGTTTGTTGTTGTATTAACTTATTAAGGATATTTTTGTTTATTTATTAAATGTATATAAAATGTACTTATTTTTAATTTATTTTATAGTTAATTTAATTTTTAGATTTTAGAATATTAATGTTATTTGATTATTTTAGTAAATAAATCTGTACTAATATATAACTAATATTATAAGTGTGAAAGATTGGATGTATGGATGTTTGTTACTCAATCACGCCAGAACGGCTGAAAGGATCTGCATGAAATTTGCGGCACATAGATATATTAGAGTCTGGATTAGCATGCTACTTTTTATCCCGGAAAATTAAGGAGTTCCCGCGGGAACTCTCTTCTGTCTCTCACATATTGTGTCTGGAAGATAAACAGACAGAAACACTTTCGCATTTAAGATATTAGTATGGATATAATATAAGTATGGATTACCAACCAACATTAATTTTAGTTTACCAACATCGATTTTTAGGGTTCCGTACCACAAAAGGAAAAAACGGAACCCTTATAGGATCACTTTGTTGTCCGTCCGTCTGGGTGTCAAGACGCTTTTTCTCAGGAACGCATGGAGGTATGAAGCTGAAATTCATATCAAATACTCAGATCTGCTGTCCCTTGGAGCTGTGAAAAAATCAAACTTCTAAGCCAACGCAATCAAAAGATACAGCCGTTTATGCTGCAAATTTTCGACACTCGCAAGGGAATCAAAACCTACAGGTTACTTCCCGTAAACTCGAAATCTTGAAATTTGGTACGAAAACACGTCTTATAGCACAGATAAAGGAAAAATTGAGAAAAGCATACATTTTAGTTACATCATATAATAAAAATATTTTAATGCAAATTTTCGAAAGTCTCAAGGGAATCAAAAACTACAGGGTACTTCCCGTGAACTCAGAATCTTGAAGTTTCGTACGAAGCAACGTCTTATAGCACAGATAAAGGAAAAATTGCGAAAAGCATAAATTTTTAGTTACATCATATAATAAAAAAATTTTTAATAATTTTAAACTTAGGTACTAATGTTATAAATTTCATTTAGCAATAAAAATACCGTAACGTTTACTTTAAATATATCTACAAGTTTGTACGGAACCCTCGGTGTGCGAGTCCGGCTCGCACTTGGCCGTTTTTTTTATGAACTAGTATTAAGAGTCGATTCCAAGTTCCAACGCTAGTCGTGAATTTAGCACCTCTAACAATAATTCTTAGCTTGTATTGATTCAATATAAATATTTGACGTTCGTGTTTCAGAATAATTATAGACCTTATTTTTAGGGATGTCAAGGTTCGTGACATAAAACTGTCATTTTGTAACTAATAATGCTGCTCTAAGCAATGGTGATCCCCCAGTACTGAATAAACCCTCAAATATCAATAGTGTTTACTGTGTATAGATCGTGATTTTCACGCACTGCTTAGGTCTACCTTACTCAGTCACGGTGTCCTGAACTTGGCCGTGTCACATATGAAAGCGAGTTGCATGTCGCTTGAATTGGCTCGCAACATGCATACAAAAGTTTGTTGATTAGTAATTGGTTTGTCTTTCTATCTTTGCTGCAAAATAGCGGATTGACGTGGTTTTCATGCTATTCCCATTGCAAACCACGTCAATCCTCATCAAAAAGAACTACAGAGTGACATAGACTTCTTTTACTTCTTTTTATCCGGGAAAATCAACAAGTTTCTCGAGGATTTTCAGACCTAATTCATCGTCTAGTAATAATATAAATGCGAAAGTAATTTTGTTTGTTAGATACCCTTTCACTGCTGAAACTGAACCAATCTTGAAGAAATTTGGTACAGTAATAGCTATTGCTTCCTGGATATGAACTTTTATCCTAACAAACGAAAGGGCTCCCGAGATTTTGAAAATATTTTATTTATATTTATACCACGTGGACGAGGTCGTAAGAATTAACTCGTCACGTCATGACACAAAAAAAACTAAACGAAAATAGGTTCATCCGTTTGGGAGCTACGATACCACAGACAGGTATACAGACAGACACGTTAAACTTATAACACTCCTCTCTTTTTGCGCCGAGGGTTAAAAATTCAGTGTGGGGGTCTCTGAAATTTATTTTTAAATATAACATCCGTCATATTACTATAGATTTTGTTCGTGTAAAATGTAGCCCTATATGTCGTCCGGAATATAATATAACAACGAATCGAATGATACCTCATTCATCAAAATCGGCTCCGTAGTTTAGCCTTTGGGCGCTACGGTATATAAACTGCTAAAATCATGACCCTTGGCTTTGCTGTCGTTGGGTAGAAGTATGTTTCCAACCCTAAGCTTGTTAAATATCTACTCAATGTATATGTATACATGACCATCAAGTGTCAAACTTTCTTTTTAGACCACCAGACCCGAGATTACCCCACTAGGTTGGGATGGGGGGGTTTAAAAATGGCGCCGGTCGATGTGGCCACGCTTGCGCGGTGCGTGGGATGGCGTTATGCGACGACTGCCAAGAAATAATATATTCAAATCCATATTGAGTTGTAGGTATTATGCAAATTCGTTTATATATTATGTTGGTTGCTTTTTTAATTCTACTTTAAGTAAGC
This sequence comes from Erebia epiphron, assembly GCA_963932025.1. Lineage (NCBI taxonomy): Eukaryota > Metazoa > Arthropoda > Insecta > Lepidoptera > Nymphalidae > Erebia > Erebia epiphron. The sequence continues at coordinate 41,282,462 of OZ009945.1, forward strand.
CTTTGATTGCGATCTAACCCGGTATAAGTGATGATGCAGTTTATGATTGTAACAGACTAATTTGACAAGGATATGGCAGTTTCGGTCACAAATCGGTTTCTACGCGGCATCATACTGGAAACCTAAATCGCTTAGCGGCACGTCTTTTCATGAAGGTTTATAGCTAGCCTCGGCCGAGCCATTCACTAGACCCAGACCATGAGGAAATAAAAAGTTATTTTTAAGTTGACACTGCCGGGTATTGGACCCGGTACCTCCCTCTAATAAGACCACAGCTCTCACCACTACGCCAAGGAGATCATCTGTCTGCTGTTTAATTTAGCCCACTTTGCCCATCATTTTAAAAAAGCACAAAACCTTTTCCTATCGCAGTTTCACTCAATAATTAAATCACTGCTCGTTCAATTCTAAACTAAATTAAAACCTATGGATTTTCATAAAAGCCAACAATTTAAAACAATATTTCATTTGCAAAGGAAAAGTTCTAAAACTTTTGATTAAGCGCAAAAAAATCTAGCTTGAATGGGAACCAGATTCATTCATCTTTTTCCTCTCTTCAGTCAATTTTAAACCTTGTTTTTTACACAGCAAAGTTGTGTTTAAAACCGTAGCAAATGCACTTAAAGACGATATGAGTATATCGCAGAGAGCTTTTTCAAACAACTGTAGACCGTAGACTTTATTTTTTAAACAATAAAGATCATAACACTATTGTGCATTTTAAATAAACATTATTACGCCTTTGTGATTTAGCTTGGTTTTTTGTTGGTTCTTCTCGGTACGAAAGACATTCCAAACCAATGGTACTATTCACTTGAAGATTCGAAAACATCCAAATCAAGAGTGAATAAGCATTTTCTAGATAAGCGCGCTCCACCTTAGGCTGCATTACCACTTCACAAAAAGTTTGATAGCAGGCAAGCGCTACTTATATTTATTTATTTATGTAGTAAATAAGAAATAAAAATACTTATAAGTATATTTTTTTATTTATTTATATACCATGGTGTATAAATAATTTTAAAAAACTTTTAAAAATATATTTGTATAAAATCTCCTTAATCCCGTTTTACTGAAAATCAGGTTCCTGCAGTAGGTTCCCATTTGATCATTCTACAAGTTTTTTGATAAACCAATCTTCCATTTCTGATACTGAGGTATGAAATGCTCTACCAGTACCCGTACCTCCTGCCATGTAGGTATAACGGTATAACTCAAACACCTTCAGAGCAAGAGTGCATAGGCATCTTCTCAGCAACCTAGACCTCATCATTGCTTTGTATTTAGCGCAATTGCCGTCAAGGGCAAACCTATTTTCCGAAAATTTTAAAAAATCTCTTGAATTTTACATTGACTTTGACTTTGATAGATACACTATATCTAGGTATATATCGTTAGTGACACCATAGCACATAAAGGCAATTTGAGAAGAAGGTGAGAAGAGGAAGAACTTGAGAAGAAAGGCGAATGTTCCTTCATTAACAAGGTATCTCCTGTCATTTAACAACTCATGTTGGCGAAACTTTATCCAATTTGAGGTGACACTTAAGATAGATGGTCACTCTACCCTCTTTTTACCCGACTGTACCGAGAGGGTAACGATTTTCTGGGGTTTGTATCAAAAATTATTTCGCTTTTCTACAGTCTACAAATCTAGACCTTTCTACAAACGTCTAGATTTGTAGATGTTGTTTCTCCAATCTATATGCCCAATTCGCAATTTCTATAGAATGTGGCGATTCTCTTTTACAAAATATCATTTGAATTGTTCTAGCATATTAATGATCGTATCGAAGTATTGAAAATCAGGGCAAACGTATTTGTCAAGTTGCCCAATCTATTCACCTATTTGTTCAAGACAAAGTTAGCAATGCAATTGACATATTGGATTCCCTGCGGTCCTAGATCGGACGCGGTTAATTCGATTATAGCGACTTATTCCGGCGTGGCTTGTGGAAGGGATGGGGGAGTGGGCGTGACCGCTCGATAACTGAAGATACTCTTCGCATCAGTAGGGTTAGTAGGAGATTTTGCATCCTACCAACTATATGGCAACGTTACCGGCAAAACACAATAACGGTAGAGTAAAAATATGGCGTCATTTATGGTCAAAAAAAAGTAGTCAGTACCATAATATTCACTACCGGTCAATACCATAGACTTAATACTGATTTAAATTTCGTGAATATTGTACAAAATGCACAACTTTGAGCTTTAAAACATGGCTATGGCATGGTAATTTTGAAAGTAAATTTTGAATTTTGAATTTTAAAACATGGCAGTCCATTGTGTGTGGCAATGGCGCGCCTATTTATTTTAACGCTAGTGTCTCAACGTTAGTGAACCCGATAAAATACAAATTCTTCAGAATTCATGACAGGTTGCTGTATGATTTTGAGTATCGAAAACGGTTTTCCTATGCACCGGACTCTACATCGGTGGGTCACCCCCAATAAATTGTATAGGTACAGCAGTTTTAATGGAAATAATAATGTGAATTCTGGAATTTTACTCATGCGATTTTCTCGTTTAATAGGACGATATGGTCTTTTACTTTTCGGACGCGATTAAAAACCACAAACCTAACAACCTTTAGAAAATGTATAGACCTTAGCCACTCGTAACCATCATAACTTTTATTTTTTACTGTTTAATTTAACATTCATACATCATTGAAACTTCGAGCTTTTGTTTAGTTTTACAGAATAATATACCTACTTACCTACTGCTTTAAAACCAAGTTGATTTATGTTCATTTTACTCTGCTTTTACCTGTGGTGTTTTGACATACGAAATACATATTTTATTAGGTACTTCTTATTCAAAAAAAATTTTTGAATCAGATTCTACGACTCATGTCGACTCATGTACGATTCTACGAAAAGCCGAAATGTGAAATCTCATACTAGGTAGGTGCTGAAGATGAGCTGAAAAAGAAAAACGATCGGGTTCCGCCAATTGGACAGAATAGTTCATTCTGTCAATCTTGCTATCGGGTTACTGGTTGACGATGATTAGTTAATTGTTACTTTCTTCTTGGCAATTTGTTAACTTATTAGATAGCAGTCGGTATTGATAGACTCACGTCTTGAGGAATCAAAAGCCCTTGTAAATTGTAATAGCTTATTTGATTTATTGATATGCTTCCAATTCTTTTCTTTTTAACTTTATCTATATCACAAATGAATACATTATAAAATATTTCATGCTTTCTTCAATAGATTTTTCCAGCTCCAATAACATGCATCAGAGGCTAACCTGACAGTAAGAAATTAAAAGAGCACAAAATCAATGAAGATTTGACGGAAATTAACATTTAAAAAAATCTTCTCTTATCCTGAAGGAACACTATTCTTTCTAGGATTAAAATATCCTTAAAGATAAACCAGAGAGTTAGTTAGGTATTTATACATAAGTACTAGCTGATGCCCGCGACTCCGTTCGCGTTGACGTATGAAAAATAGATAGTAGCCGATTCTCAGACCTACTGAAAATGCATATTGATCAGTTATCGACCGGAGATGAAAATGGCCGATTCTCAGACCTACTCAATATGCTCACAAAATTTCATGAGAATCGGTCAAGCCGTTTCGGAGGAGTATGGGAACGAAAATTGTGACACGAGAATTTTATATATAAGATGATAAATTGCAATCAAATTCAGTAGTCTCAGCGCGATGCATGCACAGTCAGACGGTTAAAAAATAGAATACTAGGTTATCAAGAATATCTAAGTGTACTTAGTAATTAAAATTTTCAAAATACACCCACCTTTGTAATGTATAAAAAGTCCTTTTATCGTCCATTACCTAAGTAAAATATTGATATTGAAGCTCACTCTATAAAATTATATAAACAAGCAAACATTTTCAAAATTATCAAACAAACTCTGTACTTAAATAAAATTTTACAGATTAAAATAAAAGTTATAAAACCTTATATACCTACTTAATACCTATTCCTATTAAGTTACTCCCAAGCGTACTGCGTAGTCTAGAGCAGTGTAAAGTAGAAACCTAGTGCACTAATTAACTAACATAATTAAGTTAATTCATTAGTATTAGCGCCCGCAGTTCTCATGTTGACCAATTAATTAGAGTAAGTATTTCTGTGAAGGTGTAAAATAAGAAAAATACGCTAAGAGAATTTCCTACCAGCAAAGGACGTGTCGGATTCGACTTTCGAGACAATTAATTAAGTACACCTGCTAAACGCCTACAAAAACTTGTATGGCAAATTTTTTCACTGAACCTTGTGCCAACAATTGTATTGGTCTAAAACCCAGATGGAAATTTTCTAAATTCTTTATTTAAATCCATCACTCCAATTACTGAGCATGAATCTCCTCTCGGATTAAGAAGCGTTTGGCCATAGTACACCGCGCTGTCCAAGTGCGGATTGACAGCGATTTATAGGATACCAAATAAATACGGTATCATACAGCATCATACCGTTCTAAAACCCAGATGGAAATTTTCTAAATTCTTTATTTAAATTCATCGCCCCAATTACTGAGCATGAATCTCCTCTCTGATTAAGAAGCGTTTGGTCATAGTACACCACGCTGTCCAAGTGCGGATTGACAAATAAATAAGGTATCATACAGCATCATAACGTAAAACGATTACCCATTGGTACCTACTTACCTATTCTATGTTACTATGTTACCTATTTTGTATAATGACAAAGTTGCATGAAAGCAACCAGCCTCTCATCCAGTGACCCACAAGTCAGTCTAATACTTGTAACGTTACGTATATTGTGTTGTATTGTTTAATTATATTGCAACCTCTTTCTTTTTTAAGAAAAGAACAACTGCTGGGTTTCTTGCTGGCTCTTCTCAGTAGAATATTTTCCGAACCGGTAGTAGAGTCTTGACTTATCATAAGTGACACAAGTGGTCCTACGTGAAATAAATAAATCATTTATCATTTATCCTATCCATTTGTGGTTCTAGTCTACGGTATTAGGTACGGTAAGATAGAAGGTATTACTGCTATAACTATAAGAGCTCCGGTGAATCGACAAACAGTTCAAAGCACTCAAGAACCCTGTTTTCAGGGTTCCATACCAAAAGGAACCTAGTAGAAGGAGTCCTACTATGTCTCTATGTCTTTCACAATTGGATATTTGCAGTAACTACTTACGGCGACCTCGTAATTTCATATTTGCAATTATGTACTTACCCACTATAAATATTGTTTGCCCAACCTTATTGCAAATGAAAGGAGTAAATAATATTGTGACCTCCCCCATTTCGACCCTATTTATAGTAATAGGGTATTTCAGGGTTACCCGATCAATATTAATTTAACGCCATTCACTCTCAGCTTTAACTATAAAAACTTTATTTCTAAGCTACGGAACATACTATGGGTAAGTCTGGCTCGCTCTTGAGCTGGGTTTTTCTGTTAGTGATAAACGATAAAGCCTCTTATCTAGATCTCGTAGACTCATAACTCATAACCATAACACATAACAAAGGAACCGTCTTCGAGGAAAGTCCAATAACTCTGGTATTTCGCACTAGCCACATACCTACTCGTAGGTAAACAAAATATTTGAGGAAAAAATTTTTTTGCTCTATATTTTCTTTGAAACAGATCTTACCTTGCTATGTTGTCACGTTAGTCTAGTGGTTAGCATGTTCGACTGTGGATTACGAGGTCTTGGATTCGACTCGACTAAGAGTTGGTACTGTTTCAACTCATTTTCTAAAGATTATTATATTATTACGTCAATCCGTCGTTTATTACTCACCGACGGCTTAACATGCTCTCCAGGCACGGAGGAAACGAAAAGGCAAAATTCGGACTTCCAAATTCGGTCACCCATCCAGTTACCAACTTGGATCACGTTGCTTAACAATCGCTATCGATTGTTATGCGTTAATAAATAATAATAATAATAATAAATTCATTTATTTGCTTTAAACATGGGTTCAAACAACACAGATAGGTTATAATACCATAAAGGAGCCAGTCTTTTTTTTCGACTTCGAGAGAATCGGACACAATTTTATTACATCTTATTACACTATTTATTATGTGTATTATTATTTATTATGTTATTCTTATGAATTATTTTTTCCAAGATTTTTCCAAGAAGACTGCTATGCTAAGACAATCACATTATACATTTATAAATACAATTACGTTGTCGCAACTAGGCCGCCTAGTAATAATAATCGTCCCTCAATCTCGTCAAAGAAAATATTATAACAAGTAAATTAGCTATCCTAACTTAGTTTGCGTGAGGGCTTGCTGCATGGCTGAAACCTTGGAGCAGTGGGTCACATTCAAGCCTAACATGATCAGGACTCTTTTAGACCTATGTCCAGCTATATGGACGTCCATCCGATGATGACGAAGCTTACGAACAGAATAGGTATATTCGCAGTTTCCGAAGAGAGTGGCATCCGCAAAAAGCTGTAAAGTTCAAGTACCTAATACATTCTCCCATTACAAGTAGGTATGTTATCTAAGTCCAACATTAGCTGTCACATGTGAAAATGTCCCTGCTTTCGATTAGATAATCGCATACTCATAACTTGTCAATAGAGCGCGAGTAGTAAGTAATAACGCATAGTCACTGTATAAGGTCAGTTGGTCAGTTTGTTAATTGTTTCGATATTTCTCTTGGTTTAGTATACTGTATCATACTAATATTATAAATGCGAAAGTGTGTTTGTTTGTTGGTTTGTCCTTCAAACACGCTGCAACAGCGCAACGGATCGACGTGATTTTTTGCATGCGCATAGTTGAGGACCTGTAGAGTGACATATAATATCCGGAAAATTAAGGAGTTCCCATGGACTCAATAGAAGATTGTATTATATGGGAGCAAAATAGTATTTTTACGGCGAGGGCGCTTTTTTGAATCCAGAGCGAAGTGAGGGATTCTAGAGTAGAATTCCGAGCGTAGCGAGGGGTTCTTTAGTAGAATCCTGAACGTAGCGAGCGATTCAAAGTACGTCGCCCGAGCCAAAAATTTTTGCGCCCAAATGATACACTCTATCACTTTTCATCACCCTCAACCCTGTATGAGAAAACATACTAATATTATAAATGCGAAAGTCACCTTGTTTGTTGGCTTGTTGGTTTGTTGGTTTGTCCTTCAATCACGCCGCAACGGAGCAACGGATTGACGTGATTTTTGGCATGGGTATAGTTGAGGACCTGGAGAGTGACATAAGCTACTTTTTATCCCGGAAAATTAAGGAGTTCCCGCGGGAATAATAAAAAAAACTTAAACCACGCGGACGAAGTCGCGGGCATCAGCTAGTGAGAAAATAAAAGGCGCCTCATATTTTATTGTAATATTATTATTTAATAAAACAAAGAGTAACAACTAAATTGAAATAAAATAGTATCTAATAATAAAACAACTAAAAACTTATAAGTATTTACATTTGAGACATTTTCGCAATAATTATGAAAATTTATTGTTACTATTTTATTAGGAATAGAGATTGTTGTAATAAAGAAAGAAATAAAATAGAACTGACTGTTGCTTTTAGCATTGTTTATGTACTCCAAAGAGTGGAAGGTTGTTTAGTTTTGGCTAAGTAGGCCAAAACCACAAATTCGGAAAAATTCTTGGCGCTTCTTGCATTTCTCCATTCAATAAAATTACCATAGGCTTTCATATATTTCTTCCGGGATTTTGCAGGTAATAGATTATTCATCACACTTCTTGCGTCAGTTCTAATACTTTCTGGAGTTAGTTCTATACTTTCACTGTCACTTGAAGAACTCATTTTTCAAACCAAAACCATGAATTTCTATCAATCTGTGAAAAATGACGAAAACGCGGGCTGTAGTTCGCGCGTTTTAATTTGATTTCTTTTTTTTTAATTCAACCGGCGCGGCGGCGCGACTATAGGCCGTCGTACCGGCCAGTGTTTATTCAAACAATATTTGCGTTCGATTTCTTTGGCGCTGAACACTAAGATGTTCTAAATTCAAAAAGTGCGCGGCAAATAGAATTGCGGCGCACTTTTTGAAATAAAGAGGATTAAAAACTCATTTCTGCCCGCTAAAACTTTCTTATATAAAACACCACCTTTGAGTGCACTTAAAGGCGAACCAAGTCTTCCTTTTCGAATACATGGGAAGAAAAAAAATTAAACCACGCGGACGAAACCGCAACCGTCAGCTAGTTTATATTATTAGTACGGATTCTGTGGGCAGTACATACTGAAGAATTTTAACACTTGCAAGTTATACAACAATTTATGTACAACTAATATAAAGTCTCTGTACTTTACATTAGACAATCGTTAAATAATAAAATAATTATCGTACGACGCGTAACTGCGGTAACGTATAATACCTAACATGCGCTTTGTAGGTTAATATACGAGATAAAATCTTCTTAACGTTCGTAATTAGATTTTAATTGACGCTCTTTAATTTTATTTCGTTGTTAGACAGTTTTTAGTAGGTGTAGTCAAAAAAACGTGTTCATAGAAAGTAAATCAGGTGTTGTAAAGTAATCTGCATATTCTTTATTATTTATTATTTATTGTTTATTTATTATAAGTTTGAGTTGGTAAACTCAAAAAAAACATGTTCATAGAAAGTAAATCAGGTGTTGTAAAGTAATCTGCATATTCATTATTATTTATTTATTATATTACTTTATCTACTCCAGCATCGAAAAGTTCCAATTTCGAATTTGACAACTATATCGAATTGAACCCTCTTTCGTGTTTGCTTCTCATAACGATACAGGTCGTTGTATGGGAGCTGTATCGTTATGAGTCGTAGCTGTATCGATATGGTTATCTTCATAAATAGGATACCTATAGCTTAGCGGCTCTGGGTTCTGGCACTTTTGGTTTTTATTAATTTATAAAGTAAAAAATTATAAAGACGTCCTTGTCGTAGATAAAATCTTGTATGCAACTGTACGTAATTAATCATTTTAATTCTCGTACTATCCTATTTTGGTACTCGGCAAGCCTCGTATCAAAAAACAGCACTCGAATTAAAATGACCCTCATTACGATACAGTTGCATAAATAGCTATTATTGCATACAAATACAGGAGATTGTTTACAAAGTAAAAAAAAAAACAGTACAACGTCCCAATTCTGCCGCGTCCTTGTGACTAATGACTATACCCACGAATATTATGCGCGGCTTATGTATATCCAACGTCAGCCGCGCACGATTGCCGCTTTATGTTTAGACATACTCGTACCTTAAACTTTAGCCCGCTACCATCTTAGACAACATCATCACTTATCACGACAGAGCTAACTTGTAGTGGAATTAAAAAAAAAGCCTCATTACCATGTTCTTTTCAGAGCGCATCTGCCTCAATTCCCAACACTTCTACTGAAGACTTGACCTGAACAATGCCACTTTACCTTTACCACCTTCATGTTATCTAGGTTACTTTAGCTCACCTACATAACACAATGTTAATGCATTCTATGATAGCAACAACTTACATAAATTACAATTAATGTAACAGTTTCAATCAGAAGTGGCACAAGACAAAATATGGCTTTTTTATTCAAATCTAAAGTTACCCGACACGAAAACAAACCAATTTTGTTGCACCAAAAAGTAGTTAAAAGTGAATCATAAATGTTGATTGTATTAAAAACGTCACAGTTGTGATGTAACTGGTGTTATGCTAACAACTATCACCTACCATCAGATAGTAATAATAATTGTCTACATAATGCACGTCTATCCACAACGGCCAACACCAAGTTGAGAATTATTTAGCATATTTTGACGTTTTCAATTCAGATTATTCAAAATTTTAATCTTCCATGCTAATTTATACTTACCTACTTATATTATAAATGCAAATATGTGTCTGTCTGTCTACTCTTTCACGGGTCATGTATTCAACCAATTTTGATGAAATTTTGTACTGGATTAGATTGTATTAGAGTGTGTAGAGTCGTTTAGTATGGTATGCAGGGATTTAAATTAAAGAAATTTCCTGAATTTCCTAGTGACTTTCAACTACCAATGTTCGAGATTTCGTTTCAAAAGGGATTTTTTTAGAAATTTCACTCAGTGAATTTTGAACCCATAAAAATCTCTACTATTAAAAAATGCCAATGGCGCCACAGGAAGATAGAATTCACCTTACATTTTTGAAGGAAAACTTCTTTAGAATCGTTGCAGTGATTTGAAAATTCGATGAAACCAAAGAGCCACACCAAAAAGAGACAAATATATTCATAAAAAGATTTAGCCTGCGAGAGAATGAGATTGAATACAAGTTATATTTATCTCATTCTCTCATAGGCTACTTTTCTGAAGTTTCACTTCTGCTATGTGAATTGCATACACACACATGCATACACACACACTAACGCAATCGTTTAAATATTATGAATAAGTCATACATTATGTAACTAAAATAAACAAATATTATATATTAATATGTACTAAAATCTAAATATTAATAAACTAACTATAAAATTTTAAAATAAATTCTTACCTACCACCATAAAAAACCATAATCAAAAAGATCATCCCCGGTTGCCCCTGGACCAAAGGTACCCATCAAGCTTGCAATTGATTAACATATATTTTCTAATACTAGGCTGACATCATATATAGGTACTTATTTGTCAATTCATGTTTATGTGAAGGATATTTAGGATCCACGTCGCGTAGCCCATAAAATATACGCCGCGAGGAATACCTAATTCCTTAAGGTATTTCTACATCATTTCACTATCTTACAAATATCTAAGGAGAGAATTAAATAACGCTTTATATTCCTCTAGTGTTTAGATGTTTCTATCAATGGTGCGTGGATCGTAGGTTTACAAGGCTGTATGAAGGTCTTTCAAAGTAATTTTGGTGTTCGAAAAATCCTTTTAGGTAGAAATGACGCCTTCATTTTATTAAGACTGTATTTACGCCCACATTTTATTACGAGCACTAAGATATCAGATCAAGGCTATTATAATTACCACCCTATCGAAAAAATTCTGGGAACCTTATTTGTTGTTTTACTGATAGCTTGACAGACACACTTTTTTTGCTACACCAAATTTCGTCAAAATAAGTTGCAACGATCAGTCGTTAAAGCGTAGGAAACAGCTGATGGACAGATACACTTTCGCATTTATAATATTAGTTTGGATTAGCAAATTAGTAGTTGGTAGGTATGGAAATTAGTATGGATATTGGTAAAGAGTAGACTCGGAAAGCACGCAGAAAAAGAAAGAGGTTATATTTGCAGTTAGCAAAAAATTGCTCTATTTATCGAAAAATTAGACACTTGAATGAAAGTAGAAAATGTTGCACCTGCCTTTTTTATACATTATACATATTATATCTAAAGCGAACAAACGAGCAGGCAGGTCACCTGATGATAAGTGATTACTGCCGCCCTTGAACATTTGCAGCACCAGAGGAACCGCCAATGCGTTGCCGACTTTTGAGAAATTTGTTTATCCACCCTTTGAAGAGCCCCATATTGTAATTATGAGGGAACACAGAAGATTAAAGCCAACTAAACATAGACTAAAGTCCCACAAACATATCTGAGTCGTTAGTATATATGAAAAATAAAATATAAACAAAAACTTAAGAGGTATAAAAATTAGTTCCAATTTTGCCACCAGGTCAGATAAGTTTTTCAGACTTAGATGCGTTGGGCTAACGTACTTAAAGAATAAGGCGACGTAGGAAAGTCTCAAAGAATTAGGCCACGTAAAAATTCAATTCATTGAAGTAGCAAGTAACCTTATAGCATTGCCTAATACATTTGAAGGTATCTATAGATGTTACGTGAACCTTTGTGTTTTGATGGTGTTATGTGTATTTTGGTCAAGCGTCGCCGTTAATGTCATTGTCTCACTTTCGGTCAATATTGGGTAATTTGTTATAAAAAATAATACCACTTGTGATCTCCTGAGATTTGATGGATTGTTATCAAACGATCGCCGGCCCACTGTTGTGCACAACAGTGGGCCGGCGATCGTTTGATAAGTGCCCTCTCATATTGGATAGAAGCAGGCTTTACTTTGCGGAAGTCCATGATAATGAAGGAACTAGAAATTTAATTCGCTAAAATCCGCCACAGTAGGTAAATCTATGTGGCACAGTGTGTATCTTGCACTTGTAGCTTGCGATTTTCACCACACCGCACAAATCTTCCAAATTATTCTCAACGTACGTTTCACTCCGACACCGGAGCATCTTCAGGAGACTACTGTGGCGGATTATAGCGAATTAAACTTCTAGTTACTTCAGTCTCCTCTCACTTCTCAGAATGAGAAGGGCTTGGTCCAAAGTCCACCTTTGGGAACATTATGGAGAATTTCTGGCATGACGAACTCCTCACGATGATTTCTTTTACCGTTGAAGCAAGTGATATTATATAACCTGGGGGGTTACTACCACTGCTACAGGCAGTATTGTTTCAAAATGTCAGTTTAATGTCACGTACCTTGACATCCGTAAAATAAGGATTAGAATTCTAAAATACGAACGTCATCAATATTAAAACAATACGACTTTAAGCGATGGTAGTACTAGTATGCCCCCTTTATTCATAAACCGAGATCAGCTACGAGCACGTTCTCAAGTTCCGGTCAATATAATATGCAAATACCGATCTTCAGGCCCTGTGAGAGCGCGTAAAATCGGCAAAATGGAGTTTTTTAAAGCAGTGTATCCACCAAACGGTGACATAATTGTATGCTTGTAAAAATAATTCGCTGTTTTCAAGACCTTTAAGCAGCCATTGACGCATCTCAAAACAAAATTTAAAAAAAATCTCTGCATTGAAATTTCTTTCAAACCTACCTCTTAGTTTACCTTTTTTTCTCCTTATTGAAACCAATAATTTGCTCTAGTTATAGAAGATAAAATTTATATTTCTAAATCAAACATATTGTCGGATTAATTAGTATTGAAAAGTAAATATTTATTTTTTTACAAATGATTTCTTGCATTTTTTGCGACATGCGCTTGCTCGATGTCACCCCCGCGCGCCTGTGTTGTCATCTCGTGAGCTCACAGCGCCTTAAGCATAGATTGAGCGGTAGGTACTTGAGAACCTCATGTCCTAAGCTTGATGTTGGTTTATTATTACAGACCTTAATTACTTGAAAACAATATAGTTAGCACTTTTAAACTCCGAAAAGTAAGGTGCCCAGGGATCGACTCCCGGATCACCACCTTGTAATGCCATCGCTTACCACTGTTCAAGGAGGTCTTTGAAATTCTAAAATAAATGTTACCTCTAGCCACCAAAATGATGTAGCTCTTAAAATTTTACGTAATAGGTTATCGCAAATGACGTTGAAGAATAGCAGCACATGTCAAAGCGACGGTCACTTATGCGAGTCATCAAGCGGTGATGCGATGGCGGGTGAGCGGCATTACCGGCATCACGACAACCACCGTGCCGCACGATCAGCTTGAGATGATCTGCTTAATGTGCACCTTATTCACAGACTATAGGAGCCATAGACCATAAAAACTACTAAAACACAATAATTATGGAGTCTGTTTTGTCACTATTAAGTTGAGTATTTTTTTGTTAGCCTTGATTTTGTATAGCCCATGGTTGTCAGTGCATAATAAACAAAACTAAGTTTTCACTAGGCAGACTGATGCCATTGACTAAAGTTTAGTAAATAAGTCTAAAAGAAAATTAAGACAGCTATTTTAACGTTGCGTATGATTGCATGCGGACACGACTCGCCTATTATACGACACTAGGTCTAGACAAGCCTATTATTTTATGTAATAGTACCAAAATTAAACATGGGAAAAAAGAAACTGGTCTCGAAGCTAAGCCGCGGACAGACGGGCAGACAGACAGACGAACGGATGGACATGGCGAAACTTTAAGGGTCCCTTTGTTGACTACGGAACCCTAAAAAGTCGTCAGGAAATACTTAGGTATTTCTTTAAGAGATCTTCATCACCTGAACTAATAGGTTCCTTCTTATTAATAGTAATGGCAAAGTGTATGGCAATCGGCTTTGTATTTAGCTTTCCACAAAATTGGGTATTTGACTACTTAACTAGTCTAATTAATTATTTTTTAGTAATTATTAAATAGAGAATCTCATACTAAGCAAGTTGCTGAAGAAAAAAAGTTGCTGATTTGAATAAGTAGTTGTCCCATTATATATTCAATTTGTATCAGTAAAATCTGCTCTTAATTGCACGAGTGACAAGAATTTGTGGTAGAGATTTCTCATAATAGTGGTAGGCTCACCTACTATCTACATGCAATAATAGTATAATTTATTTTTATCTACTCCAGCATCGAAAAGTTCCAATTTCGAATTTGACAACTATATCGAATTGAACCCTCTTTCGTGTTTGCTTCTCATAACGATACAGTTCGTTGTATGGGAGCTGTATCGTTTGAGTCGTAGCTGTATCGATATGGTTATCTTCATAAATAGGATACCTATAGCTTAGCGGCTCTGGGTTCTGGCACTTGATTGATTTGACTTTTTTATTAATTTATAAAGTAAAAAATTATAAAGACGTCCTTGTCGTAGATAAAATCTTGTATGCAACTGTACGTAATTAGTCATTTTAATTCTCGTACTATCCTATTTTGATACTCGGCAAGCCTCGTATCAAAAAACAGCACTCGAATTAAAATGACCCTCATTACGATACAGTTGCATAAATAGCTATTTGAAACATCTTTAAAATAATAATATGTATGCTATGAAACCCGAACATCAGGTTACAATATGGACGCAAATGGCTTCTTTTTATTGTTAGGGCTCCATCCATCTTTTTGTTAGTCTCCGTTTGAAATCAACTGTAAAATATTTACCTAAAATGCGAAAGTGTGTCTGTCTGTCTGTCTGTCTGTCTGTCTGTCTGTCTGCTACGCTTTCACGGCCCATCTGTTCAACCGATTTTGATGAAATTTGGTACAGGGATAGGTTGTATCCCGGGGAAGGACATAGGCTACTTTTTATCACGGAAAATTCAAAGGTTCCTGTGGGAATCAAAAAATTTGGTCCACGCGGACGAAGTCGCGGGAATCATCTAGTTACAAATATTTTACATAGCGATGGGTGCTGCATAACTGCAAATTACTAAATAATATTTCATTGACGCAATATAACCTAAATTTTAAGTAAATTGATTGTGATTGCTTGATACGAGTATATATATAGTTGACGATAATATCATATACAGCTGTCATGATAGGTATTATGTATTTTTTTATTTCTTTCATTTGCCATTAGGTAAATGAATAAATGAATGACTGCCTCGTTGGTCTATCGGTCAGCATAGTCGACTGCGGATCACGAGGTCCTGGGTTATATTTCCAGTCGGGCATTAAAATTGTTAGGTACCACCTACTAAGTTTTTCAGTTAAGAAATTCTAAGTGCCAGCCCGGAGTTGGAAGTTGGCGGTGAGTCACCCCCGTGCCTCAGAGAGCACGTTAAGCCGTCGGTCCCGGTTATTATCACTAGCATGATAATAGTCGTTGAAGTCCGCCAACCCGCATTGGAGCAGCGTGGTGGGTCTAAGCTCTAATTCCCTCCTATGAAAGTGGATGACTGTGCCTAGCAGTGGGACGTTAATGGGCTGTTGTAGTAAATGAAGCCTTATCCCCAAGTCGATAACATTAGTAGTAACTGAAATAAGCATCCGTAACAGACAGACGCACAATAATGGTCCATTTTTAAAGCCATTTGAGTACCTACGGACCCCAAAACGGTACTGTGTCGTTTTTCTTTTAAAATTATTAATACATAACCAGCAATGAATAAAAACCGCCTGCGTTATAATGATGACATACGAGTGGCTAATTTTGCAGCTTTACCGCAAAAATGGATAAGTACATTCTTTTTGAACATTGATGTGCATTTTTAACTGCCGCAAAGGAAGCTAATAGTAGATTGTTCATCAAGGGACTAAAATGAGCCATTTCATACGAGGTGTTTAGCTTCCCGAACGTAGCGAGGGATACTATAGAAGCGAGTATGAATGGCTTTTAGTCCCTCTACTTTTCACTGCGATTGCGAGAAAATAAAATAAATAACGATTTTTAATTATTTATTTGCCTTTCTGTTATATTTTCATATTAGGAGTAAGATCTTTATTTTTATTTGAAATAAATAGTCACATTCACTTTACCTGCCTTCACCTTGTATTACGTATTGTGTTTTGAAATGGATTATTTATCATCCATAAAACACCCATTTAAATAAATGTAATAATTACATTTAAAAAATCTATTATTTCGCGGCAAACTGCAATACCAACTTTATTTTTCTCCGTATCGTTATAAAGAAGGAATTTTAAAAAAAACAGTAGTACCATAGACATAGATCTGTAGGTTATTGGCACATTGACATTCAACTAAGTGACATAAATTTTTTGGCTGTTGATAGTAACCATAGACTAAAAATTTTGAATAACCGAATGAGGATATTATATGACGCATACCGTAATTTAATCCCTAGACCCTAAATGCTAACCACAGATGCTAATTTTAGTCCGCCTATATGACACCTTTTTAGAGCATGAGAGGTGAAGAAATGTTACGCGCCGATGAATTCGTTCTCTATGTTGAATGTATGTACAATCTATATTCAAATTCAAATGATTTTTATTCAAATAGACTTTTTACAAGTGCTTATGAATAGTCAAATAAATGTACCACTGGTTCGGAATGCCGTTCCTACCGAGAAGAACCAGCAAGAAACTCGGTATATCTCATCTCATCTCCTCTAATCGCATCTCCTCTCATCGCATCTCATCTCATCTCATCTCATATATATGTATATAAAATCGTTAACTAATCAACGCACAGCCTAAACCGCTGGGGTTAGAATCTTGAAATTTTGACAGTAGGTTCCTTTTGTGACGTAGGCGCTCACTAAGGAAAGATTTTTCAAAATTCCACCCCTAAGGGAGAGAAATACCTAGGGGGTGAAAGTTTGTATGAAAGTCCGTCATTTCTCCAGTTATATCCATAAAACTTGGTATACGAACTACCGGTTAAAAATGAAGAAATACCTACAGGTTTCACAGTTTTTGAAAATTCTACTCCCGAAGGGGTGAAACAGGGGATGAAAGTTTGTATGAAAGTCCTTCATTTCTCAAGATGTTCTCAAGTTATATCAACGAAACTTGGTATTTTGGCTTTCGGTAAAAAATAAAGAAGTATAGATGCGTCACAGTTTTTCAACATTCAACCCACTAAGGGGTAAAATAGGGGTTGAAAGTTTGTATGAAAGTCGTTCATTTGAAACTTAGCATTTAGGCTTTCAGTTAAATATAAAGAAGTATATATTTCATCATTTTTTTAAATTCTACCCCCAAAGGGGTGAAATAGGGGGTGAAAGTTGGTACCCAAAGGGGTGAAATAGAGAGTTTGTCCTTCAATCACGCCGCAACAGAGCAACGGGTATTTTGCACGGGTAATTGAGGACCTGGAGATTGGCATAGGCTACTTTTTGTTCCAGAAAATTAAGGAGTGCCTGTGGAAAATTAAACTTATACCACGCGAACGAAGTCGCGAGCATCTGCTAGTTTTACTGTAAAATCATCATATTATTTTTAATAAAAAACATCACATATCCTAGTATATCACATCTATGATATCATCACATAATGTGTCACTCTACAATAGGCATGATGACAGTAACCAAGAATCAATGAAATTATGAATTTATCTAATGAAATAGGATTCATGGATTATAAAAAACGTATTTATTTTTCTATTTCGAGTGAGATTGCTATTTATTTTGATAAAATAAAACTATAAAATACAGCAATCCGCCATGTTGCTTAAAACACAAAGAAGCGAATGACGTCACAATTGTTTGTTTTCGAGCTTTGAAAATCACACTATTGCTTACTGCACACTGCACAGAGTACATTGGTAATAACAATAGTGACGTCACAACGACGCCATGACACCGCCGAACGTTTTGGCGTGGATTTTAAAATTTAAATTACAAATGCTAATTTTATCTACCAAACTTTATTTTTCTGCTGAAATAAGATATTTTTTCGAAATAGTAGATACTTCCGAACATAATCTGACCATTTTTCAAAATCAGTCATCATGCCTATTACAGGGGTAGGTACTAGGTATACTGAGGACAGTAGGTATACCTAGTACCTACCCCTGCAAAAAATCATGTCGATCGGTTGCTCTGTTGCGGCGTGATTGAATGACAAACCAACAAATCAACAAACAAACACACTTTAGCATTTATAATATTTGTATGATTAAGAACAGGTCTCAACAAAATCATGAAAGCATTCTTCGGCATCAAAGGATGAAACTAAAAACTGTCTGATGTAAAATTGGAAGAAGGGAAAGATGAATTAAAGGACTCTTTGCATTAAAAGATGATACCAAAGCTGTCTGTAGTAAAGTAAGATTCCCCATTTAACCTCATCTCGGAAGACGGCGTTTGGGTGATCATGAACAACCTCTGTGACCTCAAGTAAGTAGATCACAAACGCTGTGACCTCGACCCGGTTTCGTGGATCCCATTCGTGGTGGCTATTATTTCGTGTAGTGCGAATCTTTTGACAGTTAAGGACCCTTCTAAGTCATTGTCTTAGCTGTGTTGCGACTCGAGAATAGCTATTTGCCAATATTTATCTCTCTTAACTATCGTCGTTTAGGATTCCGTAGTGAATTCGTCCAGTCTGTTTGACCTGTATAAAAGCTGTTACCGCTACATATAAAAATTTTGAAAAATATATTTTCCACGTCAACTCTCGAATATGAAAAGCGAACGCCAAAAATATTTTGGTAAATTATTACAAAATTCTGTATAATTATACCTTAGTAATTAGAGTGACAGAATTTTGTACTTATTGTAAATTCTGCCAGTTTCCTTCGTCACGTCCCATCAAGCTCCGATGTCGAGATGCTTTCGTCGAACGACTGCCAGGTAGGAAATAATATTATCTCCGGTTGTGGCTATACCATGGTTTTCGACGAAAACCATGGTAAAGCCAAAACGAAAACTTTTCGTCATAAAAAGCCGCCGGATTGTGTAAAGAAATCGTAATCGACGTTTGTCAAACGTATTGTTCGAACTGTTTAAGGAGTAGTGAAAAGCATCATGAGTAAATTCCATAAACAGTTCGTGTAATACGTTTCAAACTCTAAAATAGTTACGATTTTCTTAGACAATTGGGCCTCTGCCCCCCGATTGTGTAAGGAAATCGTGATCGTTTGTCAAACCGATAATTCGCCCTGTTTATGGAGTCCATTAGATGCCTGCACGTCAAAAAGCATGTATGAACTCCATAAACAGTTCTTGTATAATACGTTTTAAGCTGACAAATAATTACGATTTTCTTAGACAGTTGGGCTCCGTGATCATAATCCTCCCAGATGTTGTCACGTCAAATTCCTACCTTAAAAATGCCTAAATTTTACCTAAGCACTTGACATTTTGCGATTCGCTAATGAGCCAGAGAGTGTGTATTTTAAACACATAAATGGCATATAATCACCAACATTCAATTATCACATTGGATTAGTATTATTTTACAGCCGCATTATGCAAGACAACGTAGTTTTGATTTGAAAGTAGGTATTTCAAATGTTTACCGGGCTATCGGGGTTACAACTCTACACTCTACATTAATGGCGGGTCAATTTCAGAAAGTGCGACGGCAACTGCAATACCGACCTCCCTGGGGCAATGGTGAACGCTATAAATATTATAATCATTATGAATTCGAAAGTGTATGTCTGTGTGTCTGTTACGCTTTAACGGCCCATCTTTTCAACTGATTTTGATGAAATTTGGTACAGATATAGGATATTTGGTATCATGGAAATTTAAGGAGTTCCCGTGTAAATAAAAATCCCGTCTAATCCACGCAGACGAAGTCGCGGGCATCATCATATGTATAAGTCGGAGGTACTGGATTCGAATTCAGGCAGGGATAATTTTGGGAATTAATTATTCTGTAAACTGAGTGTAGTCAGATCTGGTGGGAGGTTTCGGCCGTGGCTACTAGCTAGTTTACCACAATGCATCCAAAGACGTGCCACCAAGCGATACAGGTAATATAACTAACGTTCGCCATTATTATGTAAGTATAATAATTTTTTATTGCCATCATATCAAAACAATAAAACAAAATATTGTACAAATAAACCAAAATTGGTCTGAGTAAATAAAAAGATGGATAATTTCCTAAACCTTTCTAAAACAGTTCGTTATTTCTAATTATTAGCTTACGTAATTTCTTCACTAAGATATTTTAGATTTGTAAAAAGTGCTGTCTAACGATAGATAAAACTAGTAACATAAGTGTTCCCAATTAGTGTATGATTACATAAACTGCTCAAAATATAAAGCTATATAATTATAACAATAGACAAATATAACATCAGATTTTAATTAAATAGTGAATGCACCGAGACTGTACAGCTTTTCTTACAGTTTCCTCTTGACGATAATTAGTAGTTAATTGAGATGTTATCATTTACCATGTGTTTATGTCAAAAATAAAGTATTATTACCGATTAATTATTAAATAGAGGCCAATTATTAGACGGATTATTTAATAGAGCCAAAAGACGTAATATTCACGTCCCCTGTTAATTTTGTCTGATAACTTTTTAAACTATCGATTAAAAGCGCGTTGACTTTTGATGACGTCACGTCCAGGGCGGGCAGAATATGTTAGTAAAAAAGGTATCAGTCTTGTTTTTCTAGAGTATGACCACCATGCCTATTGCTTCTGTGCTAACTATAGAAACAAAATAAAAACCGGCCAAGTGCGAGTCGGACTCGCGCACCGAGGGTTCCGTACAAACCTGTAGTAAGTTTTAAATTAAATGTTTTTTTTGAAATATTTGGGTTGATTGAATGAAAGGTAAATTGCGGTTTACGATTTATGACGTATTAAAAAAAAAACTACTTACTAGATCGCGTTCAAACCAATTTTCGGTGGAAGTTTGCATGGTAATGTACAACATATATTTTTTTTAGTTTTATCATTCTCTTATTTTAGAAGTTACGGGGGGGGGGGGGGGGGGGGGACACACATTTTACCACTTTGGAAGTGTCTCTCGCGCAAACTATTCAGTTTAGAAAAAAATGATATTACAAACCTCAATATCATTTTTGAACACCTATCCATAGATACCCCACACCTATGGGTTAGATGAAAAAAAAATTTTTGAGTTTCAGTTCTAAGTATGGGGAACCCCAACATTTATTGTTTTTTGTCTATTTTTGTAAGAAAATCAGAATATATCTACTTACCAAGTTTCAACAGTATAGCTCTTATAGTTTCGGAAAAAAGTGGCTGTGACAGACAGACAGACAGACAGACAGACAGACAGACAGACAGACAGACAGACAGACAGACAGACAGACAGACAGACAGACAGACAGACAGACAGACAGACAGACAGACAGACAGACAGACAGACAGACAGACAGACAGACAGACAGACAGACAGACAGACAGACAGACAGACAGACAGACAGACAGACAGACAGACAGACAGACAGACAGACAGACAGACAGACAGACAGACAGACAGACAGACAGACAGACAGACAGACAGACAGACAGACAGACAGACAGACAGACAGACAGACAGACAGACAGACAGACAGACAGACAGACAGACAGACAGACAGACAGACAGACAGACAGACAGACAGACAGACAGACAGACAGACAGACAGACAGACAGACAGACAGACAGACAGACAGACAGACAGACAGACAGACAGACAGACAGACAGACAGACAGACAGACAGACAGACAGACAGACAGACAGACAGACAGACAGACAGACAGACAGACAGACAGACAGACAGACAGACAGACAGACAGACAGACAGACAGACAGACAGACAGACAGACAGACAGACAGACAGACAGACAGACAGACAGACAGACAGACAGACAGACATGATGAATCTATAAGGGTTCCGTTTTTGCCAAATTTGGCTACGGAACCCTAAAAATGACAAAATGACACAACCGCGTAACTTGGGGCGCAACAAAATGGGTTAGATGCGTAAAATCCGCGTAAAATCAATTATTGTTTGTGCTAGTGCAGGCGATAAATAAGGGTTGTCACAAACCATATAAAACGGGCTGTATTAATTTGTATGGAAGCTGGTACTTAAGATTATTTTATGTTTTTTTTTCAAAATCGCAAACTCAATGTACTTCGTATTTTGTATATTAATTGGATTGAGAACATATTATTAATAAGGTTGTAAGTAGGATGACATTGCAAGCGATTCCCTATGTCATTGAATTATTAATTATACGTTCAATCCGTGAATTCTGATTTCTCGATTACCTAAATTCGTTTCACAATGCGTAGACCAGATACCTAATACATTAATTCGTCTTTGAATTGCAATTCCAGTATTGAGGAATTTTATAAGTAGGCAACCATTTAAGACATTGAAACAGTCATAAAAGCAGAAACCGAGGTTCAGCCATACCAATAATATTTTAACACCTTTCTGGCATTTCTTATGGAGGAAATTTAGACAACCCTAACCAAATCGCATGAGCAAATATCGTTATTCACGTATGTCAGCGAGGCGTGGCTAGTTAATAAAACACTTGCACGGCCACTACTTACAACAACACAGATAAGTTGAAAGCCGGGGAAGGACATGGATGGTTTTTTATCCCGGAAAATTAAAGAATTCCCGCGGGATTTACTAAAATCATCACTCATTTATCCGTATCTAGCAGCACGCTGTTAATCACGAGCGATCTGCCGGCCGCTCACATGCTTTCATAAAAATGCTTTCATGCGTGCTATAGCATAGCATATTTAAAAGCATGCTAGAAATTTATAGTTTATAACCTGTAGCATGCTATGGTTTACCTATAGCAGTTTTGAACACCTCTAACTGATACGTAAGTTTATTATATTTACCTACCTATTATGAGTTTTCGTTTATAAACTTACACGTGCAACCTATATCCTTTCATATACCTAGGTTGCCTGGCTGGAAGAGGTCACTCATAGTGATAAGGCCGCCTTTACACTCTAACAATTAGTTGTACCTAAATATTATTGTCACGATTCGTGTTAAATCTGTTCTGTTATATGAAAAACTAAACTTAACAAGAATAAAATACTTATGCTCACATAGGTAAACTAAACCCATCCACCTAAACTGATTAAAATTTTTTTATGATGCCACTTTTTGATAAATTAGGACAGGTATATATTTTATCAGCCTTGTGCAAGATATAATGTATGCTTAAAGAAATATAAGCGATGTGTTCAAAACACAATCCAGAAGAGTTCGATGCATACAAATATATTTTCTTTGCATACGTCATGCGGCAGGTGGAAAACCATCACTTTCTGCAGTAGGCCAAGTAACGAGTAGTTTAAATTTGTAGAGTAAAAATATAATGAGTCATAGTTGATTTGTCGTTCCAATCAGTACGTCAGTAAACAAATAGAAGCTCTTAAATTCTACATTATTCAAAAGGATCATAAGAGATTGCAGTTAAAGAATAACTTGGGGAAGAATCATAGCTATTATATCCTCTACTCTGTGGTATACTAAATATTTCAATACTCTTCCCTGGGGCAACATCACTCAGCTAAGAGAACATGATGTAGTCAGACGCCATGTCATGAATGAACACCTAATCACATATGACCGGGAGTACTAATACCTACAAAGATAGACCAGCGGCTACAATTACTGTTTTGTGACGTAATAATGATGGACAGGCGCCCATACTTTACTGCTCATACGCTCCAGGCTTCTATATCTCATCCATTAATGAGTTACCCAATAGTTTAAGCGTGCCTGCCATAAAATAATCATTAAAAATCTTTTTTTAAATCAAGCTTTAATCATCCGCAATATTGAATTTAAGTCGAAATATAAAATTTAAAATAATGGTAGTTCTAGTAGTCTTTGTGATTAAAAAATTAAAATATTTAAATTTAGTATAGTGACTCCGACTAGCAAGTAGCTCTCCTATACTAGCTCAGCTTTTGCAATAAGTCTTTGAATATACCAATATGTTCGGCATAATTCCTTTTTGTGTGTTCGCCATGCCTCGTATATTTACCACCCTATCCCAAATCTAGGGCTGATAAATCAATCTTTTTCGTGATAGGTAGAAGGCATTTCATGCCGATAGGCTTCAGGGTATTATAGCCACTAGGTGTTATCTCCTATTTTCTCGGATTATTCAGCCTACGTTAGATTTAAAACGAAATAAGCTCCAGTATTTACGCTCAGATTGGTTCTCCAATAAATAAATAAGGGTAGCTTCTGGGATTTCTATTAAAGAGTGCTCCATTTCAGTTTTTCAATCAATTGCAATCGTTTATTTGCAAGAAACATTGTACAATTCAGATAACAAGTGAAGGTAAATCATCATCCATACTAATATTATAAATACGAAACGGCCCATCTTTTCCGATTTTGATAAAATTTGGTACTGAGATAGGTTTTATCCCGGGAAAGGACATAGGCTACTTTTAAACCCGGAAAATTAAAGAGTTTCCACGGGAATTAAAAAAACCTAATCTAAAACCTACACGGATGAAGTCACGGAGTCTAGTAAATTATAAACATTACAAGCAATAATAGTTTCTAAGTAAACGTTGTTCCCGCAACCTATAGAGAAAAACTATTCGCCCAGTTTTTATTTTATTTTATTTTATTAATACTCTAATTACTGTTATATATGCCTTTGATACTTGATAGCTTACGGCTGTAGATGTTCGACTTCCAGTTAGGGTGGTTGGGAGTTCAATACCCGGGCGTTCATTTCTAACGTTTCTGAGTTATTGCTCTATCGATGAAGAAAATCATAAATGCAAAGTCATAATGCGGGCATGATCTAGTCGAAAATAATTCTTTAATCATCAATTTTGCGAATAAAGTCAGTAAAACAGGGCAACCAAATATCGGTGACGCATATTATATTCTACAGTATCGATTTACCTACTTCGCATCACGCTCTGACGGATTTAAGTTTTTGTTATCAACTACGACCTCGCGAGGTCGGGAATTTGAGGATATCTAATAAACGTTTTCTAAAATATCTATTTTCTGTGACTTGCTTGTATCCCGGGTCCAAATTGCAGCCTCGCACTGAAAAGCAAGCAAGTTTTTTAAAACCGTAACTTGTGGAGATCTTACCTACAATATCCAGAAGTGGACGTCTATTAGTTGAGGCGATGACGAAAAGCTTCAAGCGTTAGGTATACTTGACAACAATCATTTCGATCAATCACGAGTGAATGTATGATGGTGCAAAGGCCGGGTGGCAGGCTTCGATCGTGGCTGGTCTCCTGTAGTTCTTAGTTCTAAATTTTCAATGTATTTTAGTCTCTATCATCGAAATCCGTAACCGGTCCTCTATATCTGAGATGGGATTTCCCCTCAGAATGAGAAGGGTTAAGGCCCACCACCCTCACCAAATGCGCATTACGATTCTTCACTCGCCTTTGATAACTCGCAGGCATCTGCAGGTTTCCTGAAGATGTTTCAAATAAACAAAAATTGCTTAAAATGCACTTTACTCCGAAACATATACTCTTGCCCGGTTATGGAACCCCGAACCTTCAGAGGAAGAATAGACCTACGGCCCGACCTACCGACGGCAGTAGGTATCAACCGATTTTGACCGACCGAACCGACGAAATTTGATACAGAGAGAGGAAGAACATAGGCTACTTTTTATCCCGTACCTGCGACATAATAAAATAATAAATAAATAAAATAAAATATATATTTATTAACAATGCGCAGTTTACAGTCAATTTAACTTTGGTTCTCCGCACTAGGGAACCTGTATCGCGGAGACCGTATTATGATTAGGTACCTAAAGTTAGACTTAACCGAGGACTGACTAGGACACAATAGATGAATTTAAGTAAATTATAATACATAATATAAACAATTAGTGTAATTTTGCATGACTATAAAGTGAAACAATTCTACTGGAAATCTAACAATGTTTCTGCAAAATAAATAATTTTGAATGTTTGTTTTTGTTTTTCTTTTTTCTTTTTTTAATTTGAGATAAGTTTGCATTATGAGTATATACACGAAAAAATAATAGTGTTAAAAAGGTAAGATATTTAATTTTAATGAGAGCATCATAAAAAGAACTTAATCCACGCGGACTAGTCACGGGTATCATCTAGTTAATTATAATTTATAATGGATTGACGCTGGTTCCCTGGGAACGGGGACGGGCGCTAATGTGGGACGCAACGTGCGTAGACACATTGGCCCCGTGTCATATCAGGGAGACAGCATCAAGGCCGGGAGCCGCAGCAGAAAAGGCTGAAACTGGCAAGCGGCGGAAGTATGCCTCTCTCATAGAGAATTACATACCTATTTATTCCGTTTGCCGTGGAGACCTTAGTGCCATGGAGTCGTAGTGCCAAAAAAAATTTTACGAGATATTTCACCGCGGTTAATTGCCTCTTTTGGTGACAGAAGGGCTGGCTCGCGGGCATGATTTATATAGTAATTAGGTTAGGCTAGCTAGCATTAAGTTCTATATTTATTTTATTTTACAATAATAAACACTGTTCACGTGAAATAAAAAATTATAATACCTAATATTTTAATATTATTTTTTGATAATATAAGCAGAATTTTAGCATACGTAAACCTAAAATTCGGTCAAAACACGTGCATACGTAACATTCTTGCACATAAATTATTATGATATTTCAAATAATTATTTGAAATCATTGTTTTACTATCTATAGTACACAATAATAATTATAGTAATAATATTGTGTTCTATAATTACATAGAAGTACGGGAAATGTATTGGTCTTTTTCAAGGAAATACCACAATATAGAGGCGTGAAACAAATAACTAATAACTGTACCTACGGTAAACCCTGAGACTAAGTCATAATGTAGGTACTTATGTAATTTATTATGAGGAATATCGGAGTTAAATCTCTAAGGATAAGAATAATTTTAAAAAACATAATTTTTGTAGTCCCTACGGACAAGATTCCTAAAAAAACTATACGACCTTACAATTAAATCTATAACCTTTTGACGTCCTATAAGCGAAACCAACTTTGACGAAGTAGAGCTGTAGCTAGCATCTCGGAGACGAAATTATGGCTAATTTACTATTATATTTATCCCGGGAAACCAAAGAAAAATTCTGGTTCGTAAATAACCTAAATCCACGCGGTTGAAGGTCAAAGTGTACGAAACGTAATCTATAGGTGCTTAAATTATATCTTATAGAGCACCTCTATATAATATGTTAGCGTCCACAAGCGGCTGCGCACAAAAATTTTGGCCTCTTCTGACTTTTATTCCTTTCTACATTATGAAAGGAACCTATTTACTTATGTAAAATTTCAGCTTTCTAGTTCCAAGGGTTTATGCTACGCGTTAATGAGTCAATTAGAGAGTGCGCGAGGACTTTTCATTTTATTATTCACTCACAAATAATGTGGCTATCTATTGGTACTAGAATTTTCAAAATCTGTTCAGTAGATCCAGAGATTACCCCCTACAACCTCACAAACTCACAAACTTTACCTCTTTATAATATTAGTATAGAGGTGAGGTTAGGTAATTATATATTTAGTTTAATTTAAGATAACCCCATGATTCTCAGATGAAAATCACTTCAGAAGAGTATCTTACTTGTAACCACTGTTGAGATGTACGCAGACATAGAGGGGGTTCACATATAAAGCGAAGATGCGCCGGCGCACTACACACAGTACCTAGCCGCGCACTCGAGGTACTTTTCTTTTTTTATTGTTAAAAAAAAACTAACGTAACTGACTAAAGTTTAGTGACCGGATATTTTGTGTGATTCATAAGGATTTGGTGACTTCTTGGTGAGTTCCCATTTAACTCACACGCATATTATATTTATAAAAAGTAATAATCAAGATTTTTAATAAATATAAAAACCTAACAAATGCTTTAATAAATAAAAATGAACTGAGATCAGATATTTTTAAACAATAGTTATTTATTTTTAAAGCAAAGTTCGTGCATTATAATTACACAGGCGATTATTATAATTTGAAGTCGTGATTTACCTAATTATGGGGGAAAATAACATTGTAAGGTTTTTTCAGAAGTTGACCGCAGAGTAATTGCTCTAAAATTATATTTTTTATATATAGTAATAAAATAAATATATATATATATGTTATCGTTGGATAAACGTATATACTGTTTGTTTGCAGAAGACGGGCACTCTTTCCCAAGATGGTGCACCTAAGAACTATGGTAAGTCGATAATTTTAAAAATTTCCGATCAATCATCAGAAAATATGGAATATTTATATTTATTTTTAATATATTTATAAAAAAGTATTTCTTTGAAAAATAAGTAAGTAAATAAGTACTTTTCGGTTTTCGCTTTGTGAAACAGAAAATTGGCTACGCGAAAATATCTTCAAAAATACGTACTTACTTATTAAATTAATTGAAACTTTGTTGGTCCTAAAGTTTCATTTAAAATTTAAGTAAGCAGATTTGCGAATATTTAGTTGATATAACCAAATATAAATGTACTATAGCTGATGTCTGCGACTTCTTCCACATAGATTTAGATTATTGCAAATGCCGAACTTTCATAACCCCGATTTTCCGAGATGAAATTATCCTTAAGACTGGTTCACTACTTGAGCCGTGAAAAGGTAACAACACACGGACAGACACACTATATGTTACTTTCGCACTTTGACTTCAATAGAAATTGTAAATCTTCTAAAAAAATCTTTTTATCAAGCAAACAATATAACAATTTGTAGGTATCACATGAATTGTACTTAGCTATCTGAACCCCTGCCAAAACCCCTGTTTAGACTTTTCAGGTCGTGTAGTTTATCTGTATCTGTAACTTTGTAATGCGGGCAAACAATTTCACTTTTTATTTTTATTTTGTAATATTACTTACAAATTTAATGGAACTAAGCCCTTCGAGTTGGCCTAGTGAAGTAAAAATATAGTGCTAGTGTAATGCAAAGAACACAAGAACTCTGTCTCTTAGTAAAATCTAGCGTAAACTAAGATAACTCAATGGTTTATAGTATACTAGCTGATGACCGCGACTTCGTCCGCGTGGATTAAAGTTTTTTGATTTCCGGGGTAAAAAGTAGCCTAAGGTAGATTTAATCATAAGAAACTACTAGAATAGATACTAATTGACACCCATAACGTCGTCCGCTGATTTTACGTTGTTAAAAATCCCGTGGAAATCGTTTATTTTTCCGGTATGCATATAATAATCGTTTCAGGGATGTATGGATCTATGTTACAAATTTATTTCAACATGGTTAAACGGATGACTATAAAATGTAGTAGACGGACAGATAGACACAATTCGCATTTATTAATTTACGCCGTGTGCAAAGGCTCTTATGGCTGAAGCCACATCCGCCCGCCTCGGATTTTTTAAATCGTAGAATATGGATTTTTTTAAAAGTTTAATCAATCTCACTTGACCTTTGCCTCGACTTGAGACAAAAGATGCTTATTAAATAGCAAAAAGCGAAACCCAATTAAAAATCCGGCAAAATAATAAGGCTCGATGTTTGCCAGTAGATATACCTATGTATAGTGTTTCAATTTCATCTTCGCGTGGATAGAAAAAAACTTAGATACAATCCCTTCATACGATAGTCTGTAAATATTATAAAGCTAATTATAGCTGTTGGAATTTCTGAAATATATTCATATATTATGGGATAATTTCCAAAAATGCTGAAATTCGTATTCTTTAATTTTCAACCGAAAACTGAATTAGTTTCATACAAACTTTAATCCCTTATTTTTAATATAGGGGTTAAATTTTCAAAAATCCTTTCCTTAATTGGAAATTTAGACAGTAAGTACGTTCCTTTAAAGTATAAACTACTGTCAAAATTTCAAACCGCAGGTGGTTTAGACTATGCGTTCATAGATCAGTCAATCAGTTCGGACAAGTTGTATTAATTTTATATTCGTAAAGATTAAGTATTATAAAATTATGCAGATAAATCGCTGAAAAAATGATCTGTTTCATTCAGATTCCTCTCATGATTTCCATTAGAACAAAACACAGCTGTACATTGTCCGTCTGACAAGCTTATCCGTGCGTGTCGCAAAATTCAGAACGAACAAAATCTGTTACTACTCGGTGGTTGCGATAGTGTTGATTTTTAATAGACAGTGGCGCCTTCGTCACACGCACAAACAAGTTTGCCAAGCTGTAGCAGTTTTTAGCATCATACTAAAACAATATAGTAGTTCGTGGGAAATATTTCTAGATCGATGCTTGTGGGACCAGAATGTTTGTTATGTAAACTATAGAATATTTATGTTTTGAGGGTACTATGTCCTGAATAATGCGTTGACTATGACTACCGAATCGATGCCGATATAGAATTATCCGTGTCTATACTTTAAAAGGAACGTCTGTTGCAATTCTGTATTGTAAGGCCCAGGTTTCTGACGTGACATGATGCCACTCTACCGGCAAAGACGTGCCGCCAAGCGATTTAGGCGTTCTAATATCATGTCACTATCCATTAAAGTGAAAAAGTGCGTCGAATTTTGATGACGTCGCGTCATAAGTGCATGTTTTGACTTTTGAAAAAAAGTTGCTGATTTGATTTGTTGTCAAATACCCAATTCTATCAGTCTGTACGTAAGTCCGGACTATTCTCTTTAAACAAGATACCATTAACAATATGTAGAGATTAACCATAAATAGGTCTATGGAAGCATTTAAGTCGCACAAGAAACCATAAATAACGCTCATCACTCTCGGTTCGGTGGAAAGTGCCAAATAAACCACAAACTAGGCATCTCTACTACAGCACGAGCACAATTACGCGGTGGCCATTTTTTCAAAATTATTTGTAGGACATGGATGGGTTGACAATTCATATGATTAAAATTAGTATCTTCTATCCAGATGAATACAATATGCTTTAAAACTTTTCTATCTCGATATACCTACTTTAAAACTGAAAATGAAGATATCTTCAAGATAAAATCGAAAAGTACTTAATGTTCCGTCTCTTGGATGCAAGTATATATCTAGGTATACTATTCAATATCCGTTCAACAAATACGCCTTGGAATAGTAACACTCTCTTTTGCATTTATGGTGTAAGTCTAGATATATAATACTAGATACTTCCCGCGACTTCGTCCGCGTGGATTAAATTTTTTTGATTCCGCGGGAACTCTTTAATTTTCCGGGATAATAAGCCTATGTCCTTCCCCGGGATACAACCTACCCCTGTACCAAATTCCATCAAAATGGGTTGAACGGATGAGCCGTAAAAGCGTAGCAGACATACACTTTCACATTTATAGTATTAGTATGGATTATGTACTTTCAAGGTTACGATGCATAAATAAATCCAAACAATACATAATATACGCGACTGATTTGATTAAGATCAAATGAGCATTAATTATTATAGTTCGTTTGACAACCACTTAACGGATTGCTACGAAATTTTTGCAGTTCGGAAACATAAAATACTTAGCTAACACATTGGTTAGTCAGCTCAAATCGGTCCATTTAACTCGAGACACGATTACAGTCCCACCTCAAATAATAGAGCTAAACTAGATTCGATTTTAAAAAAATTATCCTACACGTTTGTGTAGGATTTGTGCATTTTTCGAGCCTCTACGAGATTAAATGTTAATCATATCATGGAGGGTAATAACTTTCCTGGAATTTCCGGAATTTTCCGGACCAAATGGTCACCCCAGGCAATTACACCCGTAAGGCCATCGTCACACGCCGCAAGACGCCGCACAATGTTGCGTCACCTGCGACCGCAGATTACGTCACAAGTCACAACCCAGGCCTGTGTCGTGCTATATGGTTGCCGTGAAGAATTAGGATTAGGGATTTAAGATTCATCATCTCAAGTTGTCGCGGGCCTACTTCTGGTTATGGTTCTATGTAAAGGTGTTTATTTGCGTCTAGACTATTCGTTTAAGAACGGTAGTAGGTTCCGGCTAAAGAAGTTTCTGTAATTTAATTGATCACATCATCATCACCTATCACTTAGCACTTGCAAAGCAAGTGGATTTTGAAAAAAAAATACAAAAAAAACTATTCAGAGAATTTTTGCAACATTTAGCAAGATATTTTTTACCCCAGTGACAGCGTCGCTAGTAGGATCTATTGAATAATAAAATTTAAAAAGAAGTTTGTTGTTAAAATTAGTTCCAATTTTGGCCACCGGGTCAGTTATGTTTAAGGGACTATAATATACTTACAGCCTTTAAAAACCTTATTTTGAGGACCTAAGCTCAGATACTCAACGCTTTAAAACCATAACAAATAATCTATTCAACTAAAAATCGAATATAACAAACGAATTCTGAATAGATGAATCAGCGGGCTTCCAGCAATTAATTATGTAAATGCAATTTTGTAAAAATCTGCAAAATTTTCTAAAATTACAAAACCATGGCACGTGATAATAATATATTTATTTCACAAATAAAGCATGTAATTCGCATAATTAGTACACGCAAAAATCGATAGCTGAATTCGCAAAAAGAATTATTTAGCATAGTTATTTATTGGACTTGTATGCAAATGCAAAGTAGCTGATTAGGCGCAAATAGAAAGCGGTAAAGAAGGTCAAGGTTGGCACACACTTCCGTAGTGGCCGTGACGTAATGCACGCATGCGCATCTCGCGGTCGGTAACGCCACTACAATTTAAACGTAACGTGGTATTGCATTTGTATCCCATTTTCGTTTTTATTTAAATAGTTAATACTTAATCTCTAAATAAATTTAAAAAGCGAAATAAATATAAATCTCCCACATCCCAAGTTATGAACTAATGAAAAGATTATCAGGTATTTAATTTTAAAATAAATGTTCTCCAGCGATCTTTTGTGTCTAACTTGTTTTCTGAAGGGGGATTTCAATTTCCAGTATTATTTTAAAATTGACGATACGATGACGTACTTTGACGTCTCTAAAAAAAGGATTATTCTGAAGCAAGTGCGTCAACAAGATTGAAATAATATTGCTTGAGTGCTAAAAATATTTAGCACTCAAGCCTCAAGCAATAGTATTAATACTAAACTTAGGAATAGTAGTGCCTAGAGAGTAGAGTAGAGAGTGAGTAGAGTAGAGAGTGAACACCAAAAACTATAAATATTGTTTCTAGTATAAAATATGGTTTTCAGTAGGTACTAGGTATTATGTAATAATACTAGCGGGCCGCCCCGGCTTCGCACGGGTGCAATTCTAATTTGTAATTTTATCGTGAAAAAAAAACAAAGTAGGTAAACAATTTACAGATGAGGTTTACATTGTTAATGTTACATAATTTCTATTATATTATATGCACCCGTCGGTATCCGTTTTTAATCCCCAGGTGGCACGCGATTGCGACACGTATTTTCTCTGACTTGCAAGGCGATTTTCATTTTCAAAAGAAGATTCTCCAATACGACGTATTTTCACTGCCCTCGCCTGGGAACAATGTGTAGAATGTTGAGACCTTGATCTTTTAGGCTTTTATGTTTTTTTCTGTCTACAGCAGTTAGATATTAAAATGTTTAAAAAAAATGTTGGTAAGTTTTCTTGTATTTATTATGTTTGTCTTGACAAATATGACATAAAAGACAGTCTGAATTTATACGAATAGGGGTATAACGTAAAAAGTTAAATTAGGTGATTTTTTCCGACTTAATTCACATTATTGCAATTTTCGAAGGGATCTCTAATTTATTTTAAAATAAAATGTAGCCTATGTTACTCGCTGATAAAGTATCTTTCTATAGGTGAAAGAATTTCAAATCGGTTGAGTAGTTTTTGAGTTTATCCATTACAAACAAACAAACAAACAAACAAACAAATTTTTCCTCTTTATAATATTAGTTAAGATGAATATGAAGGTAAGAGCTAATGAAAATAAAACAATATTGTTATTTTCTATTAATAATAGATAACCGACATTGACTTGACATTAAGTCACGAGCGTCTCCGAGAGTCTGAGGTTGTTTTCTGTGAAAATAATAACAATGATCTTCCCACATACCGAATTGTATATTATGAAACTTTATCCCATGCTTGTACAGAAAATCGTTTTCACTGCCTAAGCAAAAGTTGGATTTAAATTGAAGATAGTGAATGTCTTTTTCCTAACGTTTATCAATAACAATACAGGGAGATTATAGTCCCACAAACTTATCTGACTATCTTAAAAAAATAAAATAAAAACAAACACTAAACAGGGATAAAAAATAGTTCCAATTTTGGCTACCGGGTCAGATAAGTTTGACGGACTATACCACCATTTCATATAGCAGTATTATTACATAATTACAGTTTTATGTCACGTACCTTGACGTCCCTAACATAAGGATTATAATTCTTAAACACGTCAACCATATTAAAATACAGGACTGTTTCTACTACTATTATATACATATAGGCTACTTTTATCCTGGAAAATTTAAGTTCCCGCGGGAACTAAAATACTTCGCGCGGACGAAGTCTTTTTTGATTTTTTTTAATTCACTACAAGTTAGCCCTTGACTGCGATTTCGCAGATGGTAGTGGGCTAACCTGTTAGGGCATGGCAGTTATATTAAACCCATAGGTACCCCTAATCGGTTTCTACACGGCATCGTACCGGAACGCTAAATCACTTGGCGGCACGTCTTTGCCGGTAGGGTGGTAACTTGCCACGGCCGAAGCCTCCCACCAGGCCAGACCAGGGAAAACTCAGAAATTATAAATTCCCAAATTGACCCTGCCGGGGATAGCGCTACACACTGCGCCGCGGAGATCATCAAAAAAGTCAACACTCAATAGGTACTCAATTTATTTATAACATGTAGGACATACAATACAGGTGTCTGTTATAGTCATGTTTTGACTCTACCACCGGTTGGGCAGCTAGTCAAATATCAGCTAGCATAAATTAAAATACAGCAGTTTCATTAGCAAAGCAACAATTTGAGCCCGTCTGAACCGCGTGGATACCCATTTGTCGTCTTTTTGTGTAGCCGGAGCGATTGCCGCAAAACCTTAATGTTCCCATTCACTAACGACCCGACAGTTTTCCCCTTTCTTTGTGAACAATGGATTTAATATCAGACCAAACTAATTACAAGATTATTATAGATAGGTATACCTACTTATATGGCTTACCTACTTTATATAATGCCGATACTAGGTACTAATGAATTCAGGTACTTTGGGGTATTTATCCCAAAGTACCTGAATTCAATTTTGCGACACTAAAACTTCGTTAAAAGATTACTATGTGCCGGCGATTTTAACGTCCGAATAAAAAGGTCTTCTGACTCTATTCTGTCAGCTTTGTGTTTAAAATTTAATTGAATTATTTTAAAAGATAATAGATCATTAATTTATTTATTGATGAAGGTTTAATTAAACAGATATTTGACTCATTCGATGTATTTCACTCGGTTCTTTCTTTGGCGGGGATACGCCATATTGGAATAATTTGCATAAATACTAGTATTTTGACGTTTGAAATTCAGTCTCCTGTCGGCAGACTCAGCGATTATTAAATACTTTTGTAGTCTAGGCAATAAAGCTAGTTGACCCCAACGATAATTCCTCAGGCGACGAAACTTTATAGCATCACAAGTTAAACGTATATTATAAATATCCAATAAAAAATCAGTCAATCAAGTAAGGTTATTTTATGCTATACCCAATTGTTATCGACTGAGGATTTAATGTGGGGGTCTCCATACAACGGACTGCCCCATTGACTAGACTATTGTGTTCAGATCGCAATTTCATTTTGAGCTTAGCAGTAGCAACTAGCAACTGCAGCCTGATCAAATGATTAATTAATTATTGTCGTAATGCTTTGGCCAAGTTTTTAATTAACTGTTTACATTAAATCTCTCGTGAAACAGCTACACGTTGTGACCATTCGCTAGTGCAAGTTTTAGAAAGTACAAATATACTTAAAAGTAATTTCAATTATTTGCCCACTTCTGGAAATATGCTTATAATTCGAACCAATATTTTTTACTTTAAAATCCAGGTAGAATATCACAAAAACGATTTTGCACAGTCAATGCAGGTCACGGGTTACTTGGGTAGATAATTAATTAATTACAAGACTTGGGCCTTTTCACTAATAAACTAAAGGCAAATATTTATATTCCACGTTCTAGTTTCCAATTTGCCTGAATCCTACACCGTCTTCGAAGTTAGAATTTGAATAGCAATCCGAGATGCGACAGAACTTGATCAAACGTCCTTGGCTCCTTCGTGAACTTTGCTCTTTTACTAGAATACATCTTTTTATAACCTTAGCACTAAAATACTACTTTAGAAATTGATATTTTTCTCCTAAATAGTTTAAATCTATATCATAAGAAGGTAAAATAAATTGACTGTCTAAATCATTGTCCAGCGGTGCATACATTTCCACAGGATTTTCCAAAAGCCTAGCAGAAGTTGTGGGCAGTTTCCTTACCTAATAATGTATATTTTTGCAGACTTCCAAAACTACGTAGCTACCTCATTAAGGTTAGTTCGATCCATCTTAGGTTTCTTGCGAAAAATAGCTACAAAAACAGTCGTATTAAACTTAGCTTAACCTTTTTGTCATCAAGCGAAAGTTGCTTATTCGCAACGTATGTATAATTGTATAGCAAATCTTTTATAATAAAGTTGTAAAGAAATAAAGAAGTCACAATAACAATACTCGTATACTACGAAAAACCGCGGTCATAGTTCACACACTGCAATAGATAACTGCATTACATAACTTTCAACCTAATGCTTTTAATGCATCGACGGCTTAACATTAACCCGTATTTCAATTCCTCCTTCCAACGGGTCAATGTATACCGTTCGAATCAAAAGCATCGTAAGCATAAGTGCAAATATACCTCTCTTACTTTCGCTGTAGGCACTTGATTGTGTTACATCATTGCTGTCATTATTAAGCACAAATGTTAGGAATTCGGTATAAAATAAAAATTTATGTTGCCATACGACACACATACCGTTTTTTATGCGTTGAATATTTTCTTGGTTTTGCTGTAACTTGGTGTGATAATTCCCGTTACTTGCGTTTTGAAAGGAGTGCTACCAAGTTACTTAGTTAGTTCTATACTTTCAGAGAACGTCTCTGACGGTACCAAATTTTTCAAAAATGCATGAGATCCAAAAAAAACACATCTGTATAAGGTTCCTATACAGGTTCATACCTACATATAAGTTATACCTTCTGTCCCAAAAAAATTGGCATTCACTAAGTATGCGTAACCGAAAAATTAACTCAGATTAGTAATAGTTACACACTTGTACTAATTTTTTTTATTCATAGGCAAGACAAAATATACTTATTTACTTAAAATGTGCCTATTATATTGCAGCCGCCATGAGGAAATTAAGTTTTTCTAAAAAACTTACCGAGTGAAAGGTGACAAGTTCATACTAGCTGCATTACGTAGTCATCTTCGCTTTCAATAGTGTAGGAACTAGGAAATGATTGAATAGATTATTTTTTGCAAAAGGTCAAATCCACGTACACTTTAAATTAAATGACTCATGCCATTTGAGATACGTAACTTTAAAGAGATTGAAACAGATTTTCGTAACGACTACTGCAGGGCGACCGCGTATCTTTTGCATCAATCATTGATGCATCGCAATCACCTCCGATTGGCTGAATTTATGGTATTCTTGCTGCGTCAATAGATTTCGTCCAATAGTGGAAGAGTGTTAACCAATCAGAGGTGATTGCGATGTATCAATGATTGATGCAAAAGAGTCGCCTCGCCCTGCACAATCAATAATCATTGAAATCGTAATCAACTTTAGTTTCGTTTAAATTGTACTAGGTAAGTACGTGTTTATAATTTTTGCAGTAATCTTATAAATAACTGTGGTCCGAACTCGAAGACCTCAAAATGAATGGCAAGGAAACGTGAAATAAAAGCGCCACAAGACCGTCACGTATGGGAATCCTTGCAAGAAACCTATGTCCAGCTGTGGGCGATGATGATAAGTGAGACAACTGAGTGAATAAAGGAAAGCGTATGAAATAGACATTAATACCAGGCTGTCATAACGAACGATAAGTCTCAACGCATATATACCTCCAGAAAGCCTTAAAAGCCTTACTTATTTGGAAAATCGTATGTTTTTCATGCTTAATCTCGACGTTAAATAATAAAATCGTCTAATACGAAACGTCACTACACCAGATGTTATTCGAAAGTATCAGGTCGCATTGTGCGTGGTTCCGCACATTTATATTGCTTCCGTCTGGAAAACCTCTGCATTCACTACTTCGACAATTGACAGTGAACGTGAGAAGCTCATAAAATATAGCGTTAATGGAGTATGATAAAGATTATCTTTCTTTTTATTGTTAATACAGTTGACTACTCATTTATCATCATTATCAGTTTAAAGGTTTGTTGTGTAACTTTTTAATTTACGATTTCAGAGGTGTCATCAGTTTTTGTTGTTTACCTTGTTGGTTGATTAATTTATCACACCAAATTATATTGAAACTTCCATATTAATATTATAAATACGAAAGTGTGTCTGTCTGTTTGTTTGCTACGATTTTCCGGCCCACCTTTTCGACCGATGTTGATGAAATTTGGTATAGACATAGGTTCCGTCTCGGGAAAGGACTTTTTATCCTGGACAATTTAGAAGTTCCCGCGGAAATCAATTAAGTCGTATTAATCGCCTAGATTTTAATGATTTGCAAAATAAACAAATAAAAATTGACCGATTAGTTTATACTTAAGTTAGATTTTCTCTGCTACTACAGTCACCAGCTTTGCACCTAATCGTAGAAATATTAAGATGTATTTGACTGAACACGTATGGACACGTCACATAAATTCGTCTGTTATAAATATTGGTTTCCTCGAA
Organism: Erebia epiphron; assembly: GCA_963932025.1. Lineage (NCBI taxonomy): Eukaryota > Metazoa > Arthropoda > Insecta > Lepidoptera > Nymphalidae > Erebia > Erebia epiphron. The sequence goes on from OZ009945.1 coordinate 41,321,351, forward strand.
ACGACAGCAAATATAAAGGCGTTGCACTTGTAACACATTAGAATGTACTGCAACCAGACATGCATGTTAACATTGTAATCGCTTCTGTCACGCCCGCTGGGATCTCTTCGCACAGTAAATAAAGTGGTGTAGCAAATAGGTTTTGCACAATGTAGAACAATAACATGCCTTTGGCGCAGGAATATATAAATTATGTGACTATTATTAAGAAACGAGTGGTGTCTGCAAACTTGTAATTCCTCTTTGGCTAGTCCAATTTTATTTTCATCATCTAGTGACTAATTTTACTGTCCATAATCTCTTAAGCTAGCTATCTTCTCTTATGCTAAACTAAACTGATTGCATTAATTCCAGTGATTTTCTCTTCCGCATCATAAAATAAATAGCAATACAATTTGTCTCTTATACTATTCTTTATACTACTCTAATAATACGAATCTTTTGTAAGTAATATTACAATAGTTAAGTAAAATTCAATAATTAATATTATTTTATCAGCCTTTTATGTACTTACTTTTTTCTGAAAATCATAATCAAGCTCATAATTATTGGCTATAACACCTGTATTATTCTAAAATTCTATTAGGTATACCAAAACGGATTATACAGTATACATCCTGCTAGATCTACAAACAGTAATAGCCGAGAAATACAAAATTTAATAACACAGCAAAATGGTTCAATTTTAACTCTAAAATTGTCTCCCAAGATGAAAATTATATTTAGTCAGTTTAAAGTTATTTTTGTATGGTAATATCTTGCACAGATTCCTGTTATCTTATTCCATTTGTTTCCATCTCTAATCTTCTACTACCTACTATTGTTTACAAATATTTTATCTTCCACTGAGTGGGTACAACCATTATTTGCACAATTCAGAACAATACCGGTTAATTGCATACATTAGGTAAATTACCTATATGCCATTGTTGCTACCGGCTCCCGTGTGACGCGTCTGCGTGCTCTAATCTATGATCTGATTTATTTGCCTTTGATACGTCCCTTTTTTCGCACAGCGGAATTGATTAACCGTGTGACGGTAGTGGCAATCTGAAGCAATGCTTCAATTCTTTTACAATCATTTCACTATTTTTGAAATTTATTATTGTTTGATGATGTTCTCCCCGTTTTTTAATTTCCATCAATTAGCCCGCCATTATAGTTATGATGCAGTTCCTGCAAGACGAACGGAATGACGCTTTTGTGAAGATCTAGTACTTTGATATGTCTCCTTGCACATAATATAATTAGAGTGACACTAATAGCGAACTGGAATGATCGGTATGTCTTTGAAATATGGATTTACGCCATTTTGACCCAGTTTCCTATGCTCTAATCTATGATTTGATTTATTTCCCTGTCATAATATTGTCTTTTTAGGGTTCCGTAGCCAAATTTGGCAAAAACGGAACCCTTATAGATTCGTCATGTCTGTCTGACTGTCTGTCACCGAAAATTGGTTTGAACGGGATCTAGTAAGTAGTTTTTTTAATACGTCATAAATCGTAAACCGCAATTTACCTTTCATTCAATCAACTCAAATATTTAAAAAAAAACATTTAATTTCATAATGCATAAACCGTGAATCATTATTTTTTTTAATCTGTAACAACGTCTTAAAGCACAGTTAAAGGAAAAATTGCGAAAAGCATGAATTTTTAGTTACCTACATCATATATAATAAAAATATTTTTAATAATTTAAAACTTACTACAGGTTTGTACGGAGCCCTCGGTCAAGTTACTATTCTGTGCCTCGATGCGCGAGTCCGACTCGCACTTGGCCGGTTTTTTTTGTAGGTAAATATAGTCAGAGATAATAAATTCCTAAGTCGGTTTAAAATCATTTCCCAATACATAATATTATATTGTTTTAATTAATACTTTTACAGAATATATTTTATTATCATATTGATATATTGGCAGAAATAGTAATGCCTTTTACTTATTCTCTAGCCCTATAGGGAAAAATTACAGACAGAGGCATTACTTTTTATGCAAAACCTTCGGATTGAGCCTTTTTCACGGCAAAGTTATCAGCCTCCCAAGGGACAGGGGACTGAAACAAGGTGCCACATCTCACCATCTTTAGACTTTGACATACTTTTCCCCTTTACGAAATGGATCTGTGAAACAGTCTAAACCTTTATTTTCTCAAGAAGCTTTTAAAATATATCCTTTTTTTTAAATAATTTTACTCTTCTTCGATGATACAGGTTTTCAAAAATTCCGTAGGTATTCCCTGGTTTCGTTGGAATATAACTTGCCTAGTCCTCATTAACGTAATATCACACTTTACCTGGAAAAAAAAACTAGGTACAAAAAGAACTAATAACAAAAATGAAGAAAAATGTACCTAATAATGTAATTTATTCGAAAGTCACATTTAACAAATTTAATAACTGGGAAACAGGTATAAATAACAGTTATTAAATTTGTATAAAAAAATAAATTTATTTATATACTTATTTTTCAGGTACCTATTTTAAATCCCAGGCACATTCTTATTATGAATTATGATAGATTTTCATGTGGATAAGAATGTATAGGTACTTACTTCATTCGCGAAGTTCAAATACATTTGTGACTTGTAATTGATTTATTTAATGCGCCCAGCAATGCAGTAAGTACCTAACTTACATAATTCATTCCGTTGAATTAATCGTACATATTTATAAATCAAAGGTTAGTCATACCGTTTCTTCAAAACTAAATAAATAATGTTCAATTATACCAATAGGTAGAGTAACCATCACTGAATTGATAAACAAATACGAAGAATGAATATAGGTATCATTAGATACTTTATTGATTAATTGAAATCAGGAAACATGCATAAATTCTTAAATATTAAGCTCTAACAAACTATTCCTTCAAAATATTTGATCATATAGGTAACAAAAAGTTGTTATGTAGTTCAAACAAGGATTTTTTACAAGGAACTTTGCTGCTTGAAAGGAAGGAACACAGTATAAAAAGTCCAAAAGGTAGGTATAGCATTAAAAATAGCAATGTAGCGCACAGAGCTGAAATAGCTCGGAAAATACGCGGAGAAATAAAGAAAACTAACTTTGTCCTAAGAACTTTGTCGATGGAGAGCAATTTGCATTTGCATCTTTTAATAATAAAGCCCTGTTAAATATTTTGCACAGAACATTTTAAGTGTCTTGCTTCCTTTAACAGATCTTAAAACCGAAGAAAGAAATGCTACAGATAATGCAAATATTATAGTGAACGAATGAATAAATAATAATTCATGCACTATTCAGAAGCTCATTTCGTCAAACGTAATAGCCACATCATTTATAATGCTAAGTACCATTTTTTTTAAATCTATTTCGTAAATAATATGCACCCGAATTTTAGCAACGGTGGCCAATCTTAGAGATAATCATCTGCACGCGAGATATTGTGCCTACGCCTAGTGCTCAAATGAATGTATGTGCTAACATAGATGCAATCTTTATTCCCTTACTCTCATAATTAGTCACAGAGCCGACGGCTTTACGTGCCTTTTCTATTGGTTTTTTATCTAGGTTACCTAGTCACGGTTAGTCCGTAGTCATTACTAGTCCGGAGTTAGGAAGTAGGCGGTATTTCGCCCCCGGTCTTGGAGAGCATGGCGCATTCTCTGGTCTGGGCTGGTGTGAGGCTTTGGCCGTGGCTAGTCAACACTCTAACTATTATATATTCTGTGACCCTTCTGGCAAAGACATAAGATACAATTAGGTACTGTGACATAAGTACCGCCAAGCGATTTAGCTTTACGGTACGTTGACACTTTGACATGTCTAAACCGATTAAAGGTATGGTTTTAATATAACTGCTGTACCCCTAAGAGGTTAGCCCGCTGCCATCTTACACTGCATCATCATTTACCATCAGATGAGAGCAACCTTATGGCAAGGGCAAACTTATGGTAGAATAGAAATAAATTAAAGGTGTTACGTATTTCCGCTCGCTTACCAAATAAGTCAATACAAACATAATCTATTTACCTAGAGTTTAACAGTTACTAAAGTCGGTAGTTTATGTAACTAAATATTGTAGTATATAATGCGTTGGCACTTATGACTTAAGTAAATAGAAAACTTAGCACAAAGCATTCGTGTTTAGAACCAGCCTCACTATTCATTCGCACAATACTGTGTTTTGTAGCTTTTACACTATAACTTATATACCTATTCTACCTATTATGTATTCTCTTCAATATGTTTAGGTTCTTTTATCAATATTAATATTTCTTAGAAAGGATATTTTCACGTTTAGACACAGAACGCGCGACGTTACGTGTCCAACACGGTAATGGTAAACAAGATACTCATTCCTCCTGACATGTTAATACTCCGTTATGCATTAGCCTACTGCGTATAACAAATGGAGAAGTTTACCTTTTAAGCTATTGCATAGCTTCTATCGCGGGCCTTGAGTGTGGAGACCGAATCCAGAAATGCCGTAACGAAAAAAAACCTGACACTTTGGTTGCTATGACTACTTGTGTTGTTGCAAGTTGTTGAAAATTAAAAGACTATTTTTATGAAAAGCTGATTTTGGTTGCTATGACTACTTGTGTTGTTGACTTCAAGTTGTTGAAAATATAAAGGCGAAATAATTTTAAAGAATTATGTTTTCAATAGTCCGGGTGTTCAAGGGGAATCAAAAAACCTTTATGAGGTTTTCCATTCCAGTCAATAAAATGATACTAAACTAAAAGCTCAATAGACACGGCGAAAGTCTAACACCGCACCGGACTAGAGACAGTTTAGAAATATGTACTTAGATTCCCAAATTGCGCTCAGTTCAGCCATATTGGTGCAGCTATTTCGGAATACGCTTTTTCATCCCATCTATTCGAAAAGGACGACTTGGTTCGCCTTTAAGTGCGCCCAAAGGTGGTGTTTTCTATAAGGAACTTTTAGCGGGCAGAAATGAGCTTTTAATCATCTTTATTTCAAAAAGTGCGCCGCAATTATCTTTTCCGCCCTCTTTTTGAATTTGGAACATCTTGTTCAGCGCTAAAGAAATCGAACGCAAATATTGTTTGAATAGAGACTGAATGGTACGACGGCCCATTGTCGCGCCGCCGGCTTTAATTTGGTTTCCTTTTTTTTAATAAAAAAAAAGGAAACGAAATTAAAAATGCGCGAACTACAGGCCGCGCTTTCGTACATTTTCACGGATTGTTAAAATTCATGGTTTTATTTTGAAAAATAAGTTCTTCAAATGACAGTGGAAGTATAGAATTAACTCCTGAAAGTATTAGAACTGGCGCAACAAATATGATCTACTTGCAAAATCCCGGGACAAATATATGAAAGCCTATGGTAATTTTATTGAATGCAGAAATGCAAGAGGCGCCCAGAATTGTTCAGAATCTGTGTTTTGGCCTACTTCCAGTACTTACCCAAAACTAAACAACCTTTCCACTCTTATTGGAGTACCTACTCAATGCTAAAATCAACAGTCAGTTCTAATAACGACGTAAAACTGGACACATATTCGAAATTAATAGCGTATTTGAAGAGGATGTCTGATGGATTTGTAGTTTTATTTTCTCATAGAGGGTGATGAAAAGTAGAGTGTATCATTCGGGCGCAAAATATTTTTGGGCTCGGACGACGTAGGTACTTTGAATCCCTCGCTACGTTCAGGATTCTACTAAAGAATCCCTCACTTCGCTCTGGATTCAAAAAAGCGCCCTCGCCGTAAAAATATTATTTTGCTCCCTTATAATACAATCTACTATTTCTCTACTAGAAATCTTATAAAAGGCCAGGACACATAGATCAAGCGTGGCCCTTCAGAACAGCCTTCAGTACCCTTGCGCTTTGGGTGGGTTCAAACCTTTACTTGTTTTTAGTTGTTTAGTGTTATGATAGAGGACGGTCGACGGACAAACATTATTTATGTAAAAGGGAATATCCGAAAGTGCCATTCGCTGTTTTAGTCAATATTATTTATTGAAGATAAATAATATTGACTAATAATATTTGTCCGGTATATTTTCCGGCAGGAACTTTAGCGTCTTTTAATAGATATTTAAAGTTATTAGTACATAAATATTATAAAATATGTGAAGTATACCTACTATATGAATGAAAAAATGTAAATTCTTTATTGCGAAACAAACAATTACTGAAAAAATATTTAATAATATTAGAGAGCTAGCATGCAAATTCGGACTTGCGGCACGAAACCCTGTAAACGATGAAATAATTGTAGGCTAATTTTGATCAAAAGGAGTGATTTACCTACTACCTTCGACTACCTTCTTACTAAAAAGAAAGTTCATCGCCCGCAAAGAGAGATGCCACGATCAAAGGAATCTCATTTCATCCTAATACAAATTCACGCGATCTCCCAAACGCAATAAATTGTGAAGATATACAACGTGAAACTGTAAGTAATATGTATCGATCACGTAAAACGGACGACCGATGCGTACTAAATGTACATAAACAAGGCGAGATATACCCGATTATCAGGTAAACCGCCAATTTCACCGGATTTCTCGCCGCTTTATCTTCGACCGACGAAAGTTGAATGCTAATTATGCCTTGTTGATCTAGCGGTCGAGTTCAACTCCGGATCATAATTTCAACAAATTGTCGGCTCTCTGCTGAGCAAGAGTCTCGTCTCGAAATGAGAAGGGTAATGACATAGTCCACCACGTTGGCCAAGTGCGCATTGGCAGCTTCACAAACCTTCGAGAACCTTATGAAGAACTCTCGGGTATATGCAGGTTTCCTCACTATGTTTTCCTTCACCGTTTGAAGCGATATTTAGATTTTCCGCTCATAATTTTGAAAAGGTAGAGGTGCGTGCCCGGGGATCGAACCCGCGACCCCGTATAGGAGGTCGGGTGTCTGAGCCACTAGGCTTTACCGATTCGCTACGAACATGAAAATCAGCTGGTTTTATTTCCTGGGTCGGGCTAAAATAGTAAGCTATCGAGCTATGAGAGGGTATAGAGAGTTTTTTTTTTTTTATGCACTACAAGTTAGCCCTTGACTGCGATCGCACCTGATAGCAAGTGATGATGCAGTCTAAGATGGTAGCGGGCTAACCTGTTAGGGGCATGGCAGTTACATTAAACCCATACCCCTATTCGGTTTCTACACGGCATCGTACCGGAACGCTAAATCGCTTGGCGGCACGTCTTTGCCGGTAGGGTGGTAACTAGCCACGGCGAAAGCCTCCCACCAGGCCAGACCAGGGAAATTCAGAAATTATAAATTTCCAAACCCTGCCGGGGATCGAAGCCCGGGACCTGCGCTGCGCCACGGAGGTCGTCTAAAAGTTTGTTAAAAAGTTCACCTGTGGTTTCTCATACACTACAACGCCCAAAGTTAGGATATTGTCTATAAATATATTTTTTAATCTTTTTGAGAGATAGTTTTGTGTGACCTGCTTATAATTATTATCATTTAACATACATAACTAAAATTCTTTCGCCTCACTTTTTTGTAAGTAAGTCACTTTTAGGCCTAAATCGAATGCTGTCCTTCTCCCCAGGGAGCATTATGAAAGGGTTTAATAACACAGTAAGACCTAAGTATAATTATAGTTTAGTTAAGTCATTACGAGTACATACAACCGTATTAGCCACAATCTATCTATACTAATATCCATACTAATATTATAAATGCGAAAGTAACTCTGTCTGTCTGTCTGTCTGTCTGTCTGTCTGTCTGTTACGCTTTCCCGCTTAAACCTCTCAACCGATTTTGATGAAATTTGGCACAGACAATCTTTAGACCCTGAGAAAGAACATAGGCTACCTTTTATTGCGAAAAAAAGGGATGAAGAGGTTGAAATAGGGGTTGAAAGTTTATATGGGATTTCTTAATTTTAAAAGATAAAACCATGTAACTTTATATTTAAGCACTTGATAAGAAATAATTAAACATTTGTTCTAGCGTTTTTGAAATTTAAACCTGTGAGGGGATGAAATAGGGGTTGAAAGTTTGTATGAAGTTCGTCATTTTTGAAGATAAAAACATTACATTTTGTATTTAGGCACTAAATAAGAAACAAAAAATCGTTTGTTCTAGCATTTTGAAATTTTTACCAGTGCGGGGGTGAAATAGGGGTTGAAAGTTTGTATGATCTTGGTACGTAGGTGTCTTAGCACTGACCAATGAAATCGTGGGACAGATCAATGAACGAATGATGTCACATGTGCAAGGCGATGTTGCCGAATATTTGTCAGTAGATATTGTCATGGACAGTGAACAGGTGACATCTTATCCTACAGAGTTTCTAAACTCTTTAGAGCTGTCAGGAGTGCCGTCTCATAAGCTGAGACTGAAAGTTGGGGTTCCAGTTTTGTTAATGAGAAATCTCGAAGCGCCGAGACTATGCAACGGGACTCGATTGCAAATTACGCAGCTAGGACGCAATATTATTAGAGCAATTATAATGACACGAATAGCTAAAGATGAAGAAGTTTTGATACCCCGCATACCCATGATCCCTACGGATTTACCTTTTCAGTTTAAAAGAATCCAGTTTCCCCTCAAACCAGCCTTCGCAATTACCATTAACAAAGCGCAAGGGCAAACACTCAAAGTAGCAGGTGTCCATTTAGAGAAAAACTGTTTTTCGCATGGCCAACTGTACGTGGCCTGCTCGCGAGTGTCGAGTCCAAACAATCTCCACATTTTAACAAATAATAACAAAACAGCAAACGTTGTGTACAAAAATGTTTTAAATTAGGTCATTTTAAAATATTTTTGTACACAACGTGACGCTGGCCCCTGTAAGTGTCTCTTGGACATAAGGGACCAATAAATTTTCCTAGGTACTTTCTGCCACTCAATGGAATACATAGGTACCTACCTTATACCTACTGTAAACAGATATTTTTTAATTTTTTTAAATACACCTACTCTCTTTTAACCAAATGCTATACCCAAATCTATACCGTTCTTCTAATAAAATCCATGATATTCAAATTAAAAGTACGCAGACGAAGTCGCGGGTACCAGCTATTTAATATAAAAGTATTGCATTTCAACTGTGTGATGTGAAAACACTGGATAAGTTATACCTAAGTATATCCTACTAATATTATAAACGCGAAAGTTTGTAAGTATGGATGGATGCATGGATGGGTGGATGTTTGTTACTCTTTCACGCCAGAACGGCTGAACGGATCTGGATGAAATTTGACATATATATAGATTATAGTCTGGAATAACATATAGGCTACTTTTATCCCGGAAAATTTAAGATATCCCGCGGGAACCAAAAGCCTCAATCCACGCGGACGAAGTCGCGGGCATCAGCTAGTAATATTATAAATGCGAAAGTTTGGATGGATAGATGTTTGTTACTCTATCACATCGGAACGGCTAAACGGATCTGGATGAAATTTGGCACAGAGATAGATTAAAGTCTGGAATAACACAGAGGCTACATACCTAATATACACACATTTTTATCCCGGAAAATTAAAAAGTTCTCGCGGGAACCAAAATACCTCAATCTACGCGGACGAAGTAGCGAGCATCAGCTAGTGTTTCATCTTTATTTATCTACAAAATTACAGAGATCATATTTTAATGATGCTCATCTTACAATTTTCTCGTATTCTCCACAAAGAACAGCGGTTGCCTTGACTACGAGAGGCATTAGGTGCAGTTATTTCGTTTCGCAAGTTTGCGTGAAGCTGTACTTCTAACTAAGAGCACGTGCGGTTGCCAAACTAGAGCCTTATTACGTAAACATGATTGCTACTGAGTAACGATCACAATCCCCTCTGATTGGTAACCACTACAGCCTATTAACGTCCCACTGCTGGGCACAGGCCTCACCACTCATAGGACTGAGGAAATTAAAGCTTAGACCCACCAGGCTGCTCTAATGCGGGTTGGCGGCTGATTGGTTCTTCAGCTATTCGCCCAAATCTCTGCAGCAGCATTTGTCGCAGCGAAAATTTCATAAACTGGTATAGAGGGGAATGCGATCATTACATAATTATATCATCATCATCGCCTTTTTAACCCATTGCCGGCTCACTACTGACCTGAGGAAGTGTCTACTTTTTTTTTTAATATATCTAGGCTTGCGATTGGCTGCAATCAGACCTGGTTTCAAGTAGTGATTTTCAAAAAGCGCGCTTGCCTAGAAGATCGCCTATTGCCTATTCACTCTTGATTTTAAGGTACCTATACTAAAAGAGGAGAGGAAAACGGAAGCCGGAAGCCGGAAGGTCATTCCATATCCTTGCGGTTCGAATTAATAACAAGAAAGCAAATCGCTTAATGTAATTAAATTTAATTAATTCACTAAACCCTCCTTAATCCTCTCAGAATGGGGTTTAATTAATTCAAACTAACATGTGCATACAATTTGCGACTTACGCGACTGTTAAAATTTCTGTAATCGTGGCCTTACTCTAAACAAATAACTTTTTTCATTCCAGCTGCTGGGAGTCCTACTGGTGGTGACGCTGGTTGCGGCCACGCCCCGCAGGCATAACAAACGTGATGGTAATTATTTTATTTCCCTCGCTTTCAGACCATTTTTAAGGTTGTGTAGGGTATGTCCGTCCGGGTGTCAAGGGCATTTTAAACTCCTTTACATTTTAAATTCGGTAGAGCTATAGAAACCTAAGGCTAAGTTCCTCTAACATACATACTAAATACACGGCGGATACAAGAAAATACTTTCAATAGGTACCCACCGTATACCTCATTACTACCTACACCTACTAGGATGTACCATCTAGTGCGTCCTATTAGTTACATGGCTTTCTGGCACGCGTTTGACAACTTTTTACCCGACTGCCCAAAAAAGGAGTGTAGGTAATGTTTTCAGGCTTCATGTATGTATGTGTGTATGTATCTATGTGAGTTTCTTTATTCCACCATAACTTGTAAATGCCTCAAAAAATTTGGATGTATGGGTCATCGTTAGAATCCTTATCCCGTGTGAAACTGGCTATACATTTTTAGAAATAAATCTTTTTGGTAGGGTAGTCGTGTTTTTTAATTCTTTTGATTAATTTTAACTTGTTTTCATTTTCTTACACCAATCGCTTAATTTTCACATAACATTCTCACATATATGAATGAATGAGTCATCGAAAAGTTTGTGGAAAACATAGGACTGTTAAATCTATGGTAGGAAACGCATTTCTGGTCACGTCACAGTTTACTCATACTTATTTATTACATAAGTCCTAGCTTTTTTAAAGTTAGATGCTAAGTGACAAAATGTTTGTTTACGAGAGGTCGCCAGTACATCATTTGATGGTATAACATGCTTGACCATAGTAGTTACAAAATAAAAATAATTTCTGGCATTATGTAAGAAACAACTGCTTAACTTTTTATGTACTTACCCAAAATGCGGATGCATATTAACCTTTCCGTATCTTTTGTACTCGACCCTTTTAAACTCACCGCAACATTTCTTCAAAGCGCAGAATATGATATTTCAATTTTGATTATGAGTATGTCTAAGCACACAAGTTACGGTTTTTTTTTATCCACTACAAGCTAGCCCTTGACTGCGATCTCACCTGATGGTAAGTGACGATGCAGTCTAAGATGGTAGCGGGCTAACCTGTTTAGGGGCATGGCAGTTATATTAAACCCATACCCCTATTCGGTTCCTACACGGCATCATACCGGAACGCAGAACGTGGAACGGATTAGAAGCAGCCGCTCTTTAACTCCACACTACCAAACTCTCATGTCCTTTTCCACATCATCAATACACCGGCCTCTTTAGCCTTTGTTATCCAGCAATCTTTTTCAAAACAACCGCTTTAAACCGAGGACAAATTACGAAGTATGAATTAAGCTCCCATTCCTTTGTTCGCAGCACCGTTAAGCTCATCCTACGGAGCCCCAGGCATTGGAGGAGGCGGTGGTGGTGGTGGTGGCGGAGGCTTTGGAGGACCCTCCTCATCATACGGCGCCCCACGACCATCTTCCAAATACGGACCTCCTTCAAGACCTTCCAGCAGCTACGGTGCCCCATCTCGCCCGTCTTCAAGTTACGGCGCGCCTTCCAAACCATCCGGATCATACGGAGTACCTAGACCCCCCTCGACTAGCTATGGCGTACCGACTGGCCCTTCGACAAGTTATGGAGCTCCCAAAAAGCCATCGAGTTCTTATGGAGTCCCCTCAAGCTCTTACGGCGCTCCTTCATTCGGCTCAGGAGGCGGCGGTGGTGGTGGTGGTGGTGGAATTTCGTCTTCTTATGGAGTACCTTCACACGGCGGTAGCGGCGGCGGTGGGGGCGGAGGTGGAGGAATCTCTTCCTCATATGGTGTGCCTTCATCTGGTGGTCATGGCGGTAGCGGAGGCGGCGGTGGTATATCATCCTCCTATGGTGCACCATCCCATGGCGGTGGTGGTGGTGGCGGAGGAGGAATTTCATCCTCATATGGGGTGCCATCACATGGCGGTACCGGTGGCGGTGGAGGAGGAATTTCATCCTCTTACGGAGCACCATCCCATGGCGGTAGTGGTGGCGGCGGAGGAGGAATTTCATCCTCTTACGGAGCACCATCCCATGGCGGAAGCGATGGTGGCGGAGGAGGAATTTCATCCTCTTATGGAGCACCATCCCATGGTGGTAGTGGAGGTGGCGGTGGAATCTCGTCATCTTACGGCACCCCTAGTTTTGGCTCATCAAGCTCTGGCTTCGGATCTGGAGGTGGCATTTCTTCGTCTTACGGCGCTCCTGGACACGGCTCGAGCGGAGGCAGTGGTGGTGGAATATCATCCTCATACGGCGCACCTTCTAGTTCTTACGGCGCGCCTTCGTTTGGTTCATCAGGAGGCGGAGGCTCGTTTGGTTCATCTGGATCAGGAATTTCATCTTCTTACGGAGCCCCATCGTCTGGTTCAGGTGGCTCATTTGGAGGTGGAATCTCTAGTTCTTACGGAGCACCTTCCTTTGGTTCTTCGGGTGGAGGAGGAGGTATTTCATCGTCATATGGCGCTCCGTCATCTGGAGGTAGTTCAGGTTTTGGTAGCTCAGGATTTGGGGGTAGCAGTTTCGGAAGCAGTGGACCATCTTCTAGCTATGGAGCTCCCTCAAGCAGCTATGGAGCTCCCTCAAGCAGCTATGGAGCCCCAAGCAGCGGCGGCGGAGGTCATGGCTCTGGTGGATACTCTTCGGGAGGCTCTGGAGGTGGTTATAGCTCAGGTGGTTCAGGGGGTGGACATAGCTCTGGCGGTTATAGCTCCGGCGGCTCCGGAGGTGGATACTCTTCTGGAGGTTCAGGGGGTGGATATAGTTCTGGTGGATCCGGTGGTTATTCCTCAGGAGGTGGCCATGGATCCGGTGGATATTCGTCAGGAGGTTCAGGAGGTGGATACAGTTCTGGTGGATCCGGTGGTTATTCCTCAGGAGGTGGCCATGGATCCGGTGGATATTCGTCAGGAGGCTCAGGAGGTGGATACAGTTCTGGTGGGTCCGGCGGCTATTCCTCAGGAGGTGGCCATGGATCCGGTGGATATTCGTCAGGAGGCTCAGGAGGTGGATACAGTTCTGGTGGGTCCGGCGGCTATTCCTCAGGAGGTGGTCATGGATCTGGCGGATATTCATCGGGCGGTTCTGGGGGTGGTCATAGCTCTGGTGGTTCAGGTGGTTACAGCTCAGGGGGTGGATACTCCTCAGGAGGAGGTGGTGGAGGAGGCCATGGCTCGGGAGGTTACCCAGCGGCAGTGCCAGCCACTATCAGCCAAAGTTACGACTCTAGTGGCGGGTATGTGTACTAAGGCTTTTCTAAATCAATTCAGTTGTGGATAACAGTCAATTGCGCAACTTGCGAACTCTTGGTAGAAGTATGATCAGTATTAATAAGTTACCATGTCATAAACTTCATAGTCCGGGAGCCAATTGGTTAAATCCAAGGCTCTATTTCAAAGTGCAAAGGATTTGCCACATTAAAATCGAAATATCATTTCAAACAAAATGTAACTATCAAATTTTTCCCTCACTTAATTTTATGTATGTTTCTTATTGTACTGTTATATTTTGTTAGTATTTAACAAAATTTTTGTATTGTTTTTTGATGAAGCAATTGGTTTTCTGGACGTACTGGAAAAGTTGTCTCTCTATTTAATTGCAAAGACGTAAAGAAAAATATAGACTGAGCACAAACAAAGGAACTCAGATAGATAGGCCCACATAAACGAAGCGTCATTGTCATGCAATCGACGTCTATGATTGTTGAAATTGGTTGTAATGTCTTAAGTTTTTTTTAATATTATAAACCGTACTAATAAATTTTTCTTTGTCTGAATTTAATTTAAGTATACGTCTTATGAGTATAATATAATGTAATAGGTAATATTTAATTTGTAACAAACGAATGTACAAACGAGTAGTAACTAAGTATTAATTGTTTTTTGTATAGAATAAAAATTTGTAAATAAACTTTAATGTTTTTCCTTTAAAATTTATTTTTTGAGAAATAAATTGCCTGCGACTCATTTTCTAATAATAACTCTTAGAAAAACTAACTATTTTCTCAGACATTTGACTTTACACGCTGTCCATAATTTGTATAATACTTAAAAAAATATCTGCATAATGCATTAAAAACAGATTTTTAGAACAGAAAGACTTTTATTTAATGTTTTTAGTTGTTTATACAACGTTTGTGCTATATTGAGCATTCCACCTACACTGATATCAGAATAATGTTAATCTCTTATCCAGGTTTCGTGAGCAGGGAGCACTACATCCTTCTGCATTAGTCTAAGAAAGTCCTAAAATAATTAATAAATCAATCAGTGTCACCTTAGCTATGTTATTAAGTTCATAGAGGTGCAAGTGTTCTTTGAACATTGTAAGCTAAATGCTCAATGAAAGATTGTTCTTATAGCAAAGTTTCTTATAAACACGATACGTTTTCTATAAAAGAACGGGTGTACCAAACTCTACCTATTCATAATTATAGGTTCCATTAAATGAATAAATATGGGAGATCATAAAAACAAAATAAGCCCATCAACATACTATATTGTTTTATTTACGTCGCAGGGATTGCTGTAGTCACAACATTACACAATTTACACATTTCAAATATTCAACAAGAACTAGGAATAAGTCAATAGTAGGTATAACTACTAGCTAACAGTGGCCCGTCCCGCCCTAAAGTTGTAGCAGGCAGACAATCTCATGGCAGTAAATTTTAAAAAAATGGGTAAGTATCTATACATAATAGTATTATAAAAATATTTCCCATACTAAACTAAAATCGAATAATTCGAAAAAACAGAACATTCAGCCCTATGCAAAATAATCTGGTAGATTATGAATCTTCAGGCAAATGCTCAATGTCATTTTTTCATTACAATGTTCATGGATATTATTTAATATTTTATTATTCGTTAAAATATCTGAAATATTATATTAACATGTTATATATAGATTTTATAAAAATAAGGAAGAAGATAGATAAAATATCCGTCTGCAACGACATTAGCACATGACGGTGTTAAGAACAACAACGATATCTCTAAAACTACCTTAAAAATATTTGATATGTATCCGTTCCAACTAGTCACTAACATAATATGTGATATATTTTATAATAATTTAAAACATTAATTCACATAATGATATGTATTTGTTGAGTCTTCGCGAAGTGTTTTTCAGGCAGGTGACTATATCACAACTATATCGATAGCTGGTATAATACGTATATTTATAAATTCCAAATATTCTATTAGAAATGCGCGTATACCTTTATTACACGTAAAAGCCCCGTTTCGAATATCTCAATACTGGATATAAAGAGGAGTTCAAACACTTTAAGAGACTTTAATATCATGGATATAATAAGGGATCAACTTTGAGGGGTAACATTTATTTTAATACATCCATATATTTTGAACACCGATACATTTTAACCTACGATTCAATACGATTTCAAGGTTTTTCACAATATCAGCGAAAAACTGAGTAAGTACCTATAATGAGAGTATATGATAGAAATATCTTTACTTTTTCTCTTATCTTACTCGCATACTACTCGGATATTAGAATTCTTTTATTTGGCGTCAAAACTTTAATACAATATTTTCAAGGTTATTCAAAAAACCATCGATCAATATAAATATTTGTACGTTTGTATTAAGTTACCTGTTTATGATATGTTCAATAGATTGATTGAATAGATTGATTGATTATTTGAAATCTTTTATTAAACATTGTAGGTATTTTATTCAATGTATTTGAGAATGCATTTATTCGAAATATATCTTCCTTTTCGATAGCTCAGTCCATCAGATGAGCTGGCACTAAGAATAAACATATAGGTATCTCAGCTAATTATTGCCAACTATATCCTAAGAAAATAAAATACAACCATAGATAACATATAAAAATCTTTGCTCAAAAATTAGTTATGCGTTTTTACGATTTTCTTAGAACCTAATAAAATTTAATTTATTGTTACAGCAACTACTTATTTTATTGTATGATCTTGTAACAAACATAGTTATTTTTGAAAGCTATTTATTAGAAAATTATTAAGGCATAAAGTAGGTACCTACCTTTTTGATACAAGAACGCTCTATTAACGTTTTTCTAATATATAAACTAAAATCATTACTACTACTAGTGCCAAACAGGGACACATTCGACTTGACACATTCATTTTATAAATTTGAATTTAAAATTATAAATGTAGATATTTATTTTATTTGCCATTAAATGGGCGTTACTTAAATTTATTCAAAGTAATTGCTGTGCCAATTCACCTTAATAACTAATACATATTTTTAAACATTAAAATAAAGAGATCTAAAAGCGTATCAATATTAAACTCTCAAAAATTCATTAAATAAACAATATTAATAATTTGAAATATCTTTTTATAACAGATGTAATTTATTTTTTCTTTATTAGAATATTATTTACCTTTTTCTAAAGGGATTCATAGTTTGGTCGTGTGACGCATCTACAAAGCTCTAAATAAAATCATCTTAGAGTTAATTGCGCAACGAAATCGCAATCAACATCCTTTAAAACTACAACGCGACAGTTGAAATGAAGATTGAGATTTTCATAAATCGATTAAGTACCTACACGATTGATAATTGTGTCAGACAGGCAGGCAGATATACCTGGGGTAATTCCATAAGTTTTCCGTTAATTATTCAGGCATTTGGTAATGTTGACTACGAAATGCACATCATCACTAAATGTCACCAATAAACACAAATTTAAATACTTCCAATATGGGCTAATTCCTTAAGGATGCTTGAATACGACTGCATTTCACAATTACTCCCGTCGTCTACAAGCGTTGCACATAGAATAAGTATATTTATGCTCATCTTCCTACATTAATTGACTTAAATAAGGAATCTCTTCAATAAATAGTGATATATCATTACTAACAACAAATATAATAATATAGTTATACTTAGTTTCACATTCCATTGATATGCATGCGTTTCATTATCATAGACAGATATACAGGTATTTCCTACAAAATAAATTCTCTTATACTCATTACACATACACTAGACACTATTGCTTTAATGTCTTCTACGAATCACACACTAAGGATAATAATACAGACAGCTGGCGGTCTTTTGCAACGATGTAAAGCCAGACCGTGAATTATCACATAAGTTAAATACATTGGCGACACGCAATAAGCTCCGTAAAGGATGTTATGGGTTGTTCTGTCTATTTTTTCTAATCATTATAGTAGACGATCTTCGAATTTTCTCACTAAAACAAGCCAAAGACTCTTGCTTATTTAGCTTCTTAAATCAATTTTTAACAAAGCTATAGCAACGCCGCGAATGTATAAAAACTTTAAACTCATAAAAATTGTGCTTCACAATACAAAAGTTGTGCTTTCGGAAGAAACTATCAACAGATATGTATTTCGTAAATTTTGAGCATGCTAAACTATAACTTTGAATAATGTTTATATTTACCGCTCTTCGATGTTTGATCGTTAAGAGTCCAGCACTAACTCTATGTCTACGTAATCAGTGATATCCAGTACAGTTAAAACCTAAAGATTGATGCTTGGAACATTGATATAAAAAAACACGATACGATCTCACATTTTCTACTCTGTCTACACGCCAGCATTAACACACTGGATTGGCTATTTCAAACAAAAAGATTGCAGACTGCAGCTCGCTTTGCTTATAATGTTATTAGGTTTGATAACTTCATAAAACATGATTCTTGGTCGAAATAGTTAACATAAAATTCAATACCACACGCAAAACATAATTTTTGGGCGATTCGGTGTTTTAATATCAATGTTCTTAGTTTAATGCTCGTTTCAATGTTCAACTAATACAAATAATAATCGTCTCAGAAAGCGGTCTGTTTGCCAAACGGTTGAACAGAAGGCGCGTTGTTGCCATAGAAGTCCGTCGGTCCATCGTTAGGGTCATCTAGATCATCGTCATCGGTTTCAAGCGCCGGATTTATCCTTCCTGACTTCTCGTCAGGTCCTACCAGGGTGGAAGCGGCTCCGTACAACCTACCAGGGACTCCTCCTAGTACTGACATCTGCTCCCCAGCTTCGGAAGGCTCGTCGACTCGACGGATGTCTTCTGGGATGTTGACTACACAGTTGAAGTAGTCGGATTCTGGACTCAAGTAGCCGGAGTTGAAGAGGTATCTGAGGACAAGATATGGGAATGTAAGTTTTATGTAGAGTTATTGAGGTCATGAATCATAACTCATGAGTTTAGTCATAAATGTCATGTACTTAGTTGACGAATTGAGTCATGAGATTTAAATGTTTGAAATAAAAATTTACAAATCTTATGCACCTCCGATGATATTAATCTTAAAATTGACTAGTATTTGACCTAGACTCTAACATTGACAAGTATTTTTTAGAATATTCAATTGGTTAAATATCTAGTGTGTGTGACAATTTTTTTTTTATTTATAGCTACCTATCGTTTTGCTGCATTAAATTACATCAATGTTTTGCTGTAATCATACTCGATGATACATGAACAGATGACTCGATGATCTTTGATGATACAGCCTAACGTGGAGAGCGTTAAAAAGTGAAGAGGAAACCGTAAAAATTAATAAAAGAACTAGGTATTTAATTTTTGCTAAAAGCAAAGTTATAATGATTGTTACTTTGCGCATTTACCCTATTAGAGTAAAATCAATTAAATGTTTCAGTCTTCTCAATATTCAGTGCAAACTTTCCAAACCGAAATTAATTACTTTTGACTTTTGATAACCTTCACGACCTTATATGTTAGCATGTTACCTTTATGTTATCATGCGGTATGAGTAGCTTTACATTTCAAAACCAATGTTACCTAAGAATCTTAGGTAACATTGGTTTTGAAATGTTACCTAAGATTCTGTACTGATACTTATATCACAGAATCCTAACATTATTAGGTCTATAAATGCGAAAGTGTGTCTGTCTGTATGTGTGTCCGTCTACCTGTTTGTCTGTCTTTCACGGCCCATCTGTTAAACAAATTTTGATGAAATCTGGTACAAAGTCTGACAATCTCGTTCCCAGAAAAAGAGTTTAAAAAACCTAAATCCACGGGCATGGTGTAGTAAGTACGCACTTAAGCATGACATTTTCGAAAATCTAGGACGATTGCAAAGGACCGGATAATAATTTGAGTAAAAATAGACAATATTTACGTGTCGACTGTACGAGTATCTATATATCGCAGTGTAATGGATTTACAATAGCAAAGTTTTGTTACCTATTTATTACTATCAAGGCAAAACAAAATATTTGCCTCTTTTATATAAAAAATAGTGGAACTGTTTATTTTTAGTCAAATAAAAAATGCTTTGTCTTATAATGCGTAGGTAGTAGGTACCTACATTTCCAATTAGGTAAAAATCGGTGACAGCAGAGTACTTTCTGAAAATAGAAAGAAATCTCCGAATACAATGGCCCTATCGCCGAGAGATGAGTATTGCATTTATTATTCATCCACCAACCGAAGAGCCCCTTGATATTTCAAAGGGCGAGCTGTCTGACCTTGAGTTAAGTTTTGTGTATCAAGAGAATACAGATGAAATTTCGTTATTGCTTTTTAATAAGTAAAAATAATAATTTTATTAAGATTATTATAATGTCCTCCCGACCGAATTACGGCCACGGAGGCCAATCTCCGGAGAGATTGCGCGGTGATAAGTTAAGGTATCTGTAGCCGTACATGATGAGAAGTGGAAGTCCCAAGAGACCTATGGTTAGCAGTCAACGTCTATCGGTTAACGACGCCCACGATTCTTGAGTTTGTATCACCCAAGATTTCCCAAAGCCTGCGCTTTAATAACTGTCTGGCCAATCAATAAACTTTACTGACCCTGTATAACTCTTTGAACTATCTCCACCCATTTACAACTACCTGTAAAACTAAAGAATTAACAACTAAATACTCACACAGTCAGCCAGGATATGAAGACCAGGGTGAAGAGTGACAGAACCATCGCCATCGTCCGGAATGGGAACAGCTGCACTTCGTTTTCCGCGTCCCATCCTGGGTAGTGGATCAGCGCTGGCAGGCCAAGCAACTTCTCTCCTCCTGACAGCCGCACCAACAGTGCCACAATGTAAGCAGCCAAAGATCCGTAGGTGTTGCAGTGCTTCTTGAAATGCACCACCATGAGCAGTTGGGGGAACAGGATCACGTACACCAGGTCTGAGCACATTGACCTGCGGAAATAAGCTGAATTAATTTTTACTGATTGGTATCCTAGCTCAACATATGACAACCACAACGTAAACTTTGATATCTAAAACTTTATTTCTAGTTTCATTTTAATCCACAGATGAATATGTTTAACCTGAATTTTAATCTAAAGAGAATTGATTGGTACGGAATAAGGACTCCGTCAAATTTATGTCCCTATATTATAAGCTATAGCAAGTTTTAATGATAAAAAATCAAACTCCATACATTAGGTTAAAAAATGACAACATTGCTACTTGCTACTTTTCAAAACAATAATTGCTGTGGACGTGCAAGTCGTATGCAAAAATATCAGAAAGATAGATTGTACATCCATACTTCCAAACTAATGTTATAAAGGCAAAAGTGTGTCTGTCTCTGTCTGTGTTTCTGTCTGTCTGTCTGCTACGCTTTCACGGCCCATCTGTTCAACCGATTTTGATGAAATTTGGTACAGGGTTAGGTTGTATCTAGGGCTTTCGATTATCGGTTTTTTTTCAATACCGGTATTAATACCGGAAATAAAATTACCGGAAATTAATACCGGAAAATAAAATTGGCGTAGATGTTTTTTAACTTCAAATTAGTACTTTCTGAAGCAAACGGCACCATAACAAACAGTTTTTTCATAAAAATTTTTTTTCACCAAATCAACTCAAAATGCTGCTTAAATTCTGTGGTTGATTTTTACACTGTAGATTGGTATGTCTAGTTCATTGTCTCGTGAATTAACTCCTTTACTCTATTTTACATCATGCAATATTGTATGAAATTGTATTTTCTTTAAAAAATAACCAAGTATAGATTTTTAGATTTATTTATATTTTGAGAATCGAGATATTTCTTTATGCGTTGACTTAATTTTTACAAAAATATCGTTTGTTTCATGTATAAGGTGAAAATTACGGACAACGTATGACGGAACGTTCTTATAAATACTTATATTATTATCAAATAATCAATTTCTTTTTAATTATCAATCAGTATACCATCAACTGTATGATTTTCAATATAGAACTATTTTTGAATAAAGTCTTACGAATATATATATTTATAGCCTCCATTGAATTATGAACTTTCAATATAAAGTATATTTGTGACGCACTTTCTCAATTGACACTCATAATTAAATAAACATTAAGAAATGAATAAGGCGGAAATTTAAATTTTTGAATAATGAGTGCCAAAAATTGTAATTTAAACCACTATCATTGTCGTCGTCTTAACCTATAGACGTCCACTGCTGGACGAAGGCCTCCTGCATGAATCTCCACGGAGCATGGTCTTGTGCCGCTTGTTTCCAGCGGCTCCCAGCTACACGCTTGAGAGGTGGATGGACATCCACCTAGAGGGGGGTCATCCAACGCTGCGCTTCCCGGTGCGAGGCCGCCATTCAAGCACTTTGGGATCCCAACGCCTATCGGTTCAACGAACTATTTGCCCCGCCCCGCCCATTGCCACTTAAGCTTGGCGACTCTTCGAGCTATGTCGGTTACTCTGGTTCGTCTACGCATCTCCTTATTTCTGACGCATTTCATTTGATCACGCAGGGATACTCCAGGCATAGCTCTCTCTATCGCCCGCTGAGTGACCCTGAGCCTTCTTATCCGGTCCATAGTTAGCGACCATATTTCGGAGCCGTAAGTCATCACTGGCAAGCACTGTTCGAAAACTTTCGTCTTCAGGCACTGAGGAATTTTGGACGAGAAGATGTCGTGGTTTCCCAAACGCTGCCCAGCCGAGTTGGATTCGGTGGATGACCTCTTTCTCGAAACTGGACCTACCTAACTGGACTGTATGTCCCAAGTATCTTATGTACTCATCAACAATTTCGAGTGCAGTGTTCTCAACTAACACTGGGTGGGGCTGAACGTGTGCATTAGACATGATCTTCGTCCAGCTTATATTTGTAGGCTCAGCTGTTGAGAAATTTTCCTGAGGTCGTTGAGCGTTAAAACGCTATATTAAAGTGTATTGTGACTACTAAAATATGATAAACGATATTTTTGTAAAAAGTCGATCGAAGTCGAAGAAAACGATAATTTTGTCAAAACACAAATTAATCTTAAATTCAATAGCTATTGTTTAATAGAAAATACGCCATAATAAAATATGTATTATATTAGTTATAAAACTAATTTTTGAACGGTTTGAGAGACAGTGAAATAGAAATGCCAAGCCACTGGGATCTAAATTCAAACACAATTTTTTTCCCCTGAGTGAACAAAAACGACTTTTCATCACTGGTTTTAAGCAATAAAGGCGTTATTTTTGAGGTAATATGCATAAATACAAATTTTAAACCTAGCCGAATAAAATACAGTGGCATGTACCAAGAAATATATGCAATAGTCACTGTGTCGCTTATAGTGTCGCCAATACCGGTATCCCGGTATTAGACATTTCAATACCGGTATTGAAAACCGGCGAAAAAAGTCCGGGATCCCGGTATTAGCCAATACCGGGATCCCGGTATTGGAAGCCCTAGTTGTATCCCAGAGAAGAACATAGGCTACTTTTTATTCCAGAAAATTCAAGAGTTCCCGTGGGAATCAAAACAATTCTGTTCAACCAATTTTGATGAAATTTGGCACAGGGATAGGTTGTATCCCAGGAAAACATAGGCCTCTTTTTATCCCGGAACATTCAAGAGTTCACGCAGGACTATAAAACACTTAATGCACGCGGACGAAGTTGTGGGCATCATCTAGTGTACCCATAAAGACAAAATTAACATGGAAGCCTCTATAATAATTTATTCATTTGTATTGGATTTTAATCTCATTTTAATTACTCTGAAACATTAACATCCACAATTCTGTGAACCATCTAGATTATACGTAGAGATTACACTCTCGTATTATCTGAAATGAGAATTCAACAATGTTTTATATTATAACTAATACGTTTAATAGATAAATAGGTATAATTAGTATGCTTATCAATTCCCAAATCTCCTAAACAGTAATTCGCATTGCGAAATGATTATTTTAAATAATATTTTGTTTAATATGCCGAATAATTATTAAAACAAAGAAGTATCATCGCTATAAATATACACAATCAAAAATCAAAAATCACATCACAATCAATCAATCACAATCAAAAATCATTGTCTGAAATTTTCATAATCATAACAATAATTTGATATCAGTCTAAATCACAATAATTGGTAAGCACGAAATATAAGTAGACGGTACAAATAGAATTGCGAATACCCGGCCTATTTTCTGATATTTTTAATGATTAAGTATTTTAATAAATAATTAAAAATATCAGAAAATAAAATTATTTCACCTCCTCTGTAAGCTCGATACCTAACTATATAATATAATGCACAAAATACTTAAGTAGGGCAAGAAGCTCAATTCTTTATACCCCGCTAAAGCAAAACAGACATTTTACATGAGTATGTGGTACACGTGCAGTATGCGATATGCATCGTCCGCCCTCCCTTTAATAAATTATTTCTTACTTTAATACTTTAAACATATCCTTAGGATACTGCACTCATAGTCATTTCCCATTTTACCACATGATGTCATTACTTTGTATGAAGCAACAGTCTGCCTTTATTAAGTACAGAACATAGTGCTTATATAATTAGTGGCGAAACATGACCGACCATGGGCCCACAATGGGCCGTAACGGCTTCCTACGAAAGGAGCATGATTAGGCCCACTGGGACTCCAGTTACGTGATCCATTACTTGGAATAATAAAATAACCTACAAGTCGAAGGAAAATGTCTGCCCTAAGAGCTTTGAAGTCTTTATTACAATTGACGAATATAAGGAGCGGAATTAAATGTTTTAGCAGAAATACTGTTGTATTGTAAAAATAAGAACAAGCCTTACAAAGGAACTGCCTTTTTACCAAATGTGTTGAATCCTGAAATGTATAACATACTTACAAGCGGATGCCCGCGACTTCGTCTGCGTGGTTTGAGTTTTTTGGTTCCCGCGGGAAGTCCTTAATTTTCCGAGATAAAAAGTAGCCTATGCACTATTCCAGACTATAATCTATCTCTGTGCCAAATTTCAGCCAGATCCGTTCAGCCGTTGGGGCGTGATTGAATAACAAACATCCATCCATACATCCAAACTTTCGCATTTATAATATTAAAAGTAAGATTCTATAACATATTCAGTGAAATACTCAAATATTCAAATCAATCGAAAACAGAACATTGCAAGCAAGGGATAAAAACATGTCACGAGATCAGCTGATATACATAGTTAATTGTAGCAACCTACTACGAAGCAATAGTGCCACTTCATATCTGTTACGAAACGCGCTAGATCGCGCGACAATGGGCCATAAAGCCTTTTTACGAAGGAGCCTAATTGAGTCACTGCTTTTAGTACGTACCTACTTAGGGCTGGAACGTGCTCTTTGACACCTTTATTATTGGGAAATCGTCTGAGATTAAAGGTTACTTTAATAAAATTATGAGACCATTCATATCAATTTAAACTCATTTCGTTAATCCGCTAAATGCTTAGTTTACGTGTTTTCGAAAACAAACTTTTTGAAATATTCCTCATAATATTACTAAAATTGCTGTTTTAACAAATAGGTACACATGTAAAAATAAATGCACTTTATAACTAACTTCAAAAAGGAGGTTCTGTATTCGACCCGTATGTATGTATGTTTGTAAACTATTTTCTCGGAAACCAATCTTTCAACCTTCTCAGCGAATGGCATAGTAGGTACCTATTGATAGCGTACCTATCTGATAAATAATAATTAATTGGTGTTATTGATCTAATTAGTGTTTTTGAAGAAAAAGAAGAAAAGGTTGAGTCGAAGGTGTTTTGATTTATAAAACTTTAACTTCATGAATAAAATTACGTAATAAGTATGTATTTATACCTTTCGACTTGGTTTTGATTACAGAAGCCAACCATAATGACAGAAGGGCTTGCTGATTTTTTTGTGCAAAGGCTCAGCCAGGCTTTCCAGCGTGAAAATACAGCCAGCATTCTTGCCACCATTCCAGGCGCGCGTTTAAATTAAGTTTTATTGTAATGTTTTGATTAAGTAAAGATATTTTAAAAAGTATGTCTTTATATTTAAAACTAGCTGATGCACGCGACTTCGTCCGCGTGGTTTTTTGTATAGGAAAATCAAATGGAAATGCTTTTTCTTTTATTTTATTTTTACGTCAATTTTCTAATGTTTTTTATAGTTATTCTGAATAGAATTAATTAGAATACAACAAATCAAAAACCATGAAAATTGGTCCAGCCGTTCTAGAGTTATAAGTGTTCGAACAAACCCGACTTTATTTTATATATGTCACCGTAAGATCGTAAAAACCGTTAGATTATAATATACCTCGCGAGATTGTGAACTGTCGAAAGATTGTGAACTGAACATACTGCTTACAATTTAACGCATTATTTTTCGGTAGATTATAATCCATCGAAGTAAAACCGTCAAATTGTGAAATACCGTGCGACGGAACGCACCTAGCGCGCTGATTGGTTGAACGGCATATGCCATGCGCCGCCATATTTGTT
Organism: Erebia epiphron; assembly: GCA_963932025.1. Classification (NCBI taxonomy): domain Eukaryota; kingdom Metazoa; phylum Arthropoda; class Insecta; order Lepidoptera; family Nymphalidae; genus Erebia; species Erebia epiphron. The sequence continues at coordinate 41,347,570 of OZ009945.1, forward strand.
TGATAATTCATTTGTTGTCGAATGTAAACAAACAGTGTTTTGGTGATTGTAAATTGATTTCGTGTTGAAAATAACTCACAGCTTTAGAATTCGTTATATAAAATTGTTGTGGAACTAAAATGACTCTATGATTAACCAAAGAAGTGCAGTTTGAATGATGAATAAGTTAGTATTAGCACTTAGTCAGACCGACCAATCAGGGACGGCCTTCGAACAGCTGACAATTTAACGCGCGGCAGATTGTGATTTAACAGTTTCACTTCGATGGATTATAATCTACCGAAAAATAATGCGTTAAATTGTAAGCCGTATGTTCGGTTCACAATTTTTCGACAGTTCACAATCTTGCGAGGTATATTATAATCTAACGGTTATTACGATCTTACGGTGACATATATATTTAAAAAAAGATATCTACTTACCACAAGCCATAGATGGATGGGATAGTAAGTGCCATGATTGTGGACAGGAAGCCCACTATCAGGATAGAGACGCGCATCACCCAGATGATCTCCATTTCGGAAGCGTTCTGCCTGAAGATCAGCTTGTATACGTTCCTATGCAAAAGCCAAAATATGCATTCAAAGCAGGGATATATATAGGAAAACTATGGGATATCGGATAATAATTTCATATCCGCAACCGTATCTGAAACTGGTATAAAATTATTAAAGTAGAATATATATAGGCAATTCTACCATGTCTTAAAAACAATCCCTGGCCGAGTAAATCTATTTAGAATGCAATATATGGACCCCACAATACAGGTCTCCTAGTATGGGGTTTACAGGACACCATATGATAAATGATAAATGATAGGTAAATGTAAGAACATCCGAATGTAATATTTAAGTTATATAAAGAAATTTGTGTTTTTTTTTTTGTATTTGTATTCATAAACCCGTATCCATATCCCGATTTAAAATTTCATATCCCTAGGTCAAAGTTATATAAAGTTAAGATACAAAAAACAAAAATAGGATAAAATTTTAGTTACTCAACCACTAAAATAATTCAGAGTGACAAAAAATTTAAATGGTCCTAACATCCTGTTTAGAAAAGCCGGACGAAACCTAGCTGATGCGAATATCCGTCCTTTGATTTTACCCACATAGCATATATCGATCAGAGAAAGCATAATATTAAAAATGTGAGAAAATAATAAATGTTTATCAGCTTTATTATTGAAATAAAGTATTTCTGTACGTTGAATAAAAATACATGTTTTTTTAAATCTTAAGTCTAGGCATGTACAATATACAATTTAATTAAATAACCAGCCAATTTAGAAAGGCTTTAATGACTTGAGTCATATGATCAATAATACACATTATTATGTCATACTATGATGGTAATAATGATCACGTCTTCATGAGACCATAATTTGAAACACCAGGTTACCAGGCAAACTAATGTGGCAGTAACATAAAAGAACCAATAAAAACACACAAGAACCAGCCATATCGTAGCAATCATAATAAACTAACAGATATACTACAACTAATAAGGTATTACTTACTCCCCATGCAAAAATACTTCGATAATAATTCACTTAAAACCTGTTAACCTGTTATTCCGGGGTCACAGCTGAAAATCAGCGCCTTGCTTTGTATGCATTCATGGGCATATGACGCAGGGCAAACGCTGAGCTGTACACCCTTTCTGGGTGGTGTCACAGACGAAAGTGTTACATTTGTATCTAGTTTTATCTGTGACACCACTGGTGAATAAACTATTTTTCTTTCTTCTTTCTTTCTTTCTTATAGGCTGAGATGTTGTCTCACGCACAGCGGGCACCAGTGCTTAAGTGCGGAAAAGCCCAGAGGAAGAAGAAGAAGGCTGAGATGTGATGATGGTGATAAATTAAAACGTGAATAAGAAATACCGGCCTTTATCAAAACTAACCTGGCAAACATAGAAGAAGCACTGAGCACACTGGAGTCAGCTGAAGACATGACAGCAGCCGAGACTGCTCCCAAACCGAAGAAAGAGACAAAGTCCGGTGTCAGATGCTGCAGCACCAATGGTAGGATCATGGACGTCTGCTCGGGGGTTAGTTCGCCATCGGATGTCAAGGGTCCACGGTAGGCCGTTTCGTTCCATGCTGGAAAAAAATTGCTCGTGAATTTTTTTGACACTTTAACAGCCTAGCTGTGCCAATGTACTAAACTTCTAAAGCCTAAGTATACTCTATGCTGTCTTTACTTCTGGCGAATGCATTGGGCGCTTCTTCATTGGACGGCCCGGCCCGGCAACGACACCGACACCGACACCGACCGCGGCGGCTAAATATATTTTATTTTACAGTAGGTCGTGAACTCATGAACAAGAACGATGACAGCGTTTAACAAATTATATCTGTTGTATGACGCAAAAAAAGAAGTATCAGTAAACGGTTTTGGGTGCATCCAATTATAAAAGTAAGATATTTCGTGTATTAAGTACAATTTATTTGAAAAACTAACCGATGATCCGGATAAGTTTTTTAATTATTTCCGTATGAGTAAAGACACCTTTGATTATTACCCTCGACGAAGCGGAGACGGTATATGTGTTTGCCCTAAGAGGTTGTGTGTTTGTTTGTTTGTTTGTTTGTGCACTTTTTTGTTACCATTTTTCTCAAAAAGTACTGGGCCGATTGAGATGTGGTTTTTTGCATTAGATACGTATAGCTTGTGAGAAGGTTTTTAGATATATTTTAGGACCATAGACAACCAAGCTGAGCTGTAGTCTATGATTTTAATATTTCAACATGTTACCATTTTTCACAAAAACTACTGAGCCGATTGAGATGCGGTTTTTTGCATTAGATGTGTATAGCTTGTGAGAAGGTTCTTATATATATTTTAGGACCATAGACAACAAAGCTGAGCTGTAGTCTATGATCTTAATTTTTCAACCACTGTTACCATTTTTCACAAAAAGTACTGGGCCGATTGAGATGCGGTTTATAGCATTAGATATATATAGCTTGAGAGAAGGTTCTTAGACGTATTTTAGGACCATAGACAACTAAGCTGAGCTGTAGTCTATGATTTTAATTTTTCTATGTGTTAAAATTTTTCACAAAAAGTACTGGGCCGATTGAGATGCGGTTTATTGCATTTAGGACTTCGTGCGTTACAAAACAGGAAACTGGTACCAAAATTTAAAAAAATCAGCGCCATTTTGAAATTCTTTGTTAATTGATCGATTTCGTTCAAAATCGATATTTAGGACTCCATGGGGTTACAAAACAGGAAACTGTTACCAAACTTTAAAAAATCAGCACCATTTTGAAATTCTTTGTTAATTGACCGATTTCGTTCAAAATTTATATAGGGCTCCCTGGGGTCACAAAACAGGAAACTGGTACCAAAATTTAAAAAAATCAGCGCCATTTTGAAATTCTTTGTTAATTGATCGATTTCGTTCAAAATCGATATTTAGGACTCCCTGGGGTTACAAAACAGGAAACTGTTACCAAACTTTAAAAAATCAGCGCCATTTTGAAATTCTATGTTAATTGACCGATTTCGTTCAAAATCTATATTTAGGGCTCCCTGGGGTCACAAAACAGGAAACTGGTACCAAAATTTAAAAAAATCTGCGCCATTTTGAAATTCTTTGTTAATTGACCGATTTCGTTCAAAATCTATATTTAGGGCTCCCTGGGGTCACAAAACAGGAAACTGGTACCGAAATTTAAAAAAATCAGCGCCATTTTGAAATTCTTTGTTAATTGATCGATTTCGTTCAAAATCGATATTTAGGACTCCTCGGGGGTTACAAAACAGGAAACTGGTACCAAAATTTAAAAAAATCTGCGCCATTTTGAAATTCTTTGTTAATTGACCGATTTCGTTCAAAATCTATATTTAGGGCTCCCTGGGGTCACAAAACAGGAAACTGGTACCAAAATTTAAAAAAATCAGCGCCATTTTGAAATTCTTTGTTAATTGATCGATTTCGTTCAAAATCGATATTTAGGACTCCCTGGGGTTACAAAACAGGAAACTGTTACCAAACTTTATAAAATCAGCGCCATTTTGAAATTCTTTGTTAATTGACCGATTTCGTTCAAAATCTATATTTAGGGCTCCCTGGGGTCACAAAACAGGAAACTGGTACCAAAATTTAAAAAAATCAGCGCCATTTTGAAATTCTTTGTTAATTGATCGATTTCGTTCAAAATCGATATTTAGGACTCCCTGGGGTTACAAAACAGGAAACTGTTACCAAAATTTAAAAAATCAGCGCCATTTTGAAATTCTTTGTTAATTGACCGATTTCGTTCAAAATCTATATTTAGGGCTCCCTGGGGTCACAAAACAGGAAACTGGTACCAAAACTTAAAAAAATCAGCGCCATTTTGAAATTCTGTGTTAATTGACCGATTTCATTCAAAATCGATATTAAGGGCTCCCTGGGGTTACGAAACAGGAAACTGTTACCAAAGTTTTAAAAAATCAGCGCCATTTTTATTTATTTTGTTGTCACCATAATAAATGAATTCAGTTTAGTAGGTACAGTAAAATCTGTACTACTTGTAAGTCTAACAACAACCCGTGAGCTACTTTAGCAGCTCGCGCACAGGGCGAAATACTAGTTAGATATATATAGCTTGAGAGAAGGTTCTTAGATATATTTTAGGACCATAGACAACCAAGCTGAGCTGTAGTCTATGATTTTAATATTTCGATATGTTACCATTTTTTACAAAAAGTACTGGGCCGATTGAAATGCGGTTTTTTTCATAAGATGTGTATAGCTTGTGAGAAGGTTCTTAGATATATTTTAGGACCATAGACAACAAAGCTGAGCTGTAGTCTATGATTTTATTTTTTAAATATGTTACCATTCTTCTCAAAAACGACTGTGCTGATTTAGATGCGGGCTTTTTGTTTTAGATATATTTAGCTTGTACCTAGGTGCTGCCCAGGGTATCATGATGGAGTCAGGAGGCGATCATGGGAACTCCTTAAATTCTCATCGTATACCTGTCGCGTTTGGACTCTTTTGATTTGTCGTGACAAGCGCGCCTCGGAAAGAAAAGGGTTTGGCCATAGTCCACCACACTGGTCAAAAAAACTACTGAGCTGTCAAAGATGCAGTTTTGTGTTTTAGATATTATGTAATATATACGTTTGCTAAGTTCTAATTGTTGTTTCAAAGTTATAAAAGTCAAAGGTATAATGGAGCTCTGCAGTTCGTCGTGGGTTTTTTTAAAAATTTTAATTTTATTACTTGTTTACTCATGAACTTAATCGAAAACATCCGAAAAGAAGACACAAACTTCAGAATGGCAATTCGTTTTCCTTTTTTCCTCATCATTCATTTCTGTTTATCTATCTTCCAAAATATTCGCAAACTTCCAACCAACATTTTTCTCTTAATATTTTATTTTTGCTTTCCGCTCTTGTTTTATCCCAAAGGGAGGGTTTCGACTCCACCGCTTCAATTAGTGTTACTACGTCATATTTAAAATGAGCCATAATAATATATAAAAATATAACCCCATGCGTACCACAGCTTAGCAAAAACGTGCAAACCTTTTCCCAAGCGCCGCTGCAAATGAACTACTACTAGAGCTACGGGGGCGCGGGGCGGGGTCTCTCATCACGCCACTCGCACGCCCACATGGACGTACACAACACATGCATAAAAATGTCGTCCCGACACCAGCGGGAGACTTGCTAGCGACGACATGCCGGTGTCGGCGACGGCATGTCGTTGCCGGGCCGTCCCAGTGAGACCGCGTGCCATACAACTTCATACAATTATGCCTCCACTGATGTCGGTGTCGTTGCCGGGCCGGGGCCGGGCCGTCCAATGAAGAAGCGCCCATTGGCTTGCCACAATAGCTCTGTACCTAGGTACTAGGTAATATATGAAAAAAAAGTTAAGAAATCATCATAAATCCAACTACACTTACTATTAATAAATGTGTGTCTGTCTGTGTCTCCGTCGGTGTGTCTGTCTTCTATGCTTGCACTATCTTATCCACCGATTTTTACTAAATTTAGTATAGAGATAGCTTGCATCCCGAGGAACGGCATGTGCTTCTTTTTATACCGGAAAATTAAAATCTATCCGCGCGGATTAAAACGCGGGCATCATTTAGTCTCCTTATAATCTAAGGCTGGCTATCTCTAGGCTGATGCTTGATTTCATCATCAATGCATTTTTAGGAAACACCTAAGACCAACAGTCCGACACCTAAGGTGACAGATTTTACTAACAATAATAATTGTCACCTACTCAAATTATACATCAATGCCTATTTGGCTTATATGCGTTTCCTATTTAGGTATTGTTGGTGAAAACGGGCATTAGTAGGTATATTATTCAGAAGTTAGTTATTCAGTAGGTACAGTTTCAATTAGCTTACCAGTGCCCTTCGCTATGGCTCCAATAAGCACAGGTGGGATGGCCATGAAGATGCAGCCGACAGCCGCTACATAGGAGAGCACCTGAGCTCGACCCGCCGTCTTACTGCTCAGCACTCTTTGAAAGTATACCTGCACCAAGACATAAATGAGGTTAATTCGATTGGCTGAAAAATCTCAGTAAGGAGAACTATTTATCCATTATTAGCAGGTTCGCCTGCGGCCGACGAGGTCCTGGGTTTGAGTCCCGGGTCGGGCCATAATTAAGTATTGAGTTGATCTGACTAGAAATTCTCAGTACTAGGAGTTACCCGGAGTTAGGAAGTTGGAGGTGTTTCACCCCCGTGCCTCGGAGAGCACGTTAAGCCGTCGGTCCCGGTTATTATCACTAACATGATAATAGTCGTTAAAAAAAGCCCACCAACCCGCATTGGAGCAGCATGGTGGGTCTAAGCTCTAATTCCCGCTCTCCTACGAGAGTGGAGGCCTGTGTCCAGCAGTGGGACGTTAATGGGCTGTAGTGGTGGTGGTGGATTAAGCCAAGGAGATATATATCATCTATATAAAAGAAATGAAGCATTTTCTGTCCCTAATAATGTCATTAATAGAATCTAGAACACGCTATCTTCCTTCAAGGGCTTTGGGACCAAGGCAAAGCACTATAACTACGTGGAAAAGAAACTATTATCTAGAAATTTAATGATTTGGGGTTTCGCTTTCAGTTTTAGCCTACTAAAATCATTGCATGAATGATTGCAGCCAATAACTTGGTAGGTGTGAGTTTTTGACGAGGCTACACCATTTGTTGCCTGTAAGATTGTCAGCAAAGATTACCTGCCAAGGAATCCCTCCAAATATCAGCAAGAGGCCGTAATCTATATAGAACCAGACATAATCCGGATCAACCCTTCCAATCCAGTCCATTTCCATGGAGCTCAACGGCTTGACGTGCTCGTTAGCCCAGGCGAAGGGTATGCACATCCACAGCCCTATGAAAATGCAGAAAAGTTGGATGACGTCTGTATAGGCGACGGAGTAGAGGCCTCCGAACAGGGTGTAAAAGACGGCTACACAGGCGCTGAAGATGACTGACGTACGGTGGTCCATGTCGATGATTACAGCCAGGGTAGCTCCTGTGGACAACAGTGATTCGTCAAGAATAATGCCCCAAACGACATGTGTGGAACGAAAACACAAAATTGAAAGTTAATCTACTACAAACCAACGCGCTGCGCATGCGCTGAAAAATTTCTTAGACTGAGCGAAATATCTCAACCAAGTTGTAACTATCAAATCCATGGAGAATAGGAGGATGCTATAATAGGTTGACTAATCTATACTTCCATACCAAAATATTATAAATGCAAAAGAGTGTCTGTCTGTCTATCTATCTGTCTATCTGCTACACTTTAACTGCCTATCTTTTCAACCAATTACGACGAAATTTGGTACAGACATAATATGTCGTTTCCCGGGGAAGTATATAGGCTAGTTATATTCCACGCGGACAAAGTCGCTGGCATCATCTAGTTTGCAATAAATCGTTTTAAACTTGGGATTTTCAAAACTCCAATGCTAAAATCAGTCAGAATTCTGTTGATCTATGCGTTGGCCAGACACTAAAAATATCTAAATAATCGTACCTACATGCAATCGACTGCACGTTAATAACGTATTGAATGCATTCGGTTATTTCGGGCCCTGGGTTAAAGCGGAGATCAAACTTTGTTCCGTCTACTCGGAGACCTACTATTTCTCAATAATCGTTCAAAATTTGTAGTTCATCACTTTGCAAGCGTGACCCAAGAAGAAGGTAAATGTGGTTCTCACTTCTCACTTTTTTTAAAACCTACCTTCACTTCTCACTTTTTTCAAACCTACCTTTTAGCTACGCAACCCATAAGGCCTATTACCTATTCTGTTGTGCGACTAAGTCTGTCCGGTCAAATTGTTTACTCAGAGTGTGCTCAGAGCCCGAATCATTCAATTCGCGCGCGTACTGTCTGATGCCTTTTCAGTTTTGTCGTTTGAAGAAAAAAACACAACTAGAACCTTATAGTACTTTTTATTGTCTTTCAAAGTATTCACCACGTAGCTTAATACACTTTTCCATTCGCTCAAACCAGTTATTATAACATTTATTCCACTCTAAAGTGGGGGTGTTCAAAATGGCTGACTTGAAAGCGACGACTGCTTCTTCACCGGACTGGAACCTTTGACCACGAAGACTTTTCTTAGTTTTAGGAAATGTAAAGAAATCGTTAGGGCTTAGGTAAGGACGGTATGGAGGATGGTCAAGAATTTCTACTTTTTCCTGCTTCAAATACTCAATCGTTTGACGAGCGCTGTGTAAGCTTGCATTGTCGTGGTGCAGGATGATGCGTCGCTTTGAGTTAGATTTTCGAAGTTCGGCGATGACTTGTGGTAAACAAACTGTGGTATACCACTCTGCGTTAACCGTTCTACGATCTTCAAGTGCAATAGTCGCAACATGGCCGGTTTTTCCAACGAACGTGGCCACCATCTTCTTTGAAGTGCTTCGAGAACGAACAACTTTAGTCGGCTTTGGCTCGTTTTGAAAGACCCAGATTGTAGATTGTTGTTTGGAATCAGGATCGTAGGCATAGATCCAAGATTCGTCACCACTGATGATGTCGTAGACGTGATTTGACTCTCCTCGGTTGAACCTTTGCAGAGTTTTCTTACACCATCTGACGCGGGCCGCCTTGTGATCGTCGGAAAGCAGATGCGGTATCCAACGGCAAACTAGCTTTCTCACACCAAGCGCTTCATGCAAGATCTTCTGAATGGTTATGCCTGAAATGCCTAATAGCGTCTCTATCTCTCGATACGTCACATGAAGATCTTCAAGAATTAGTTGTCTCACAGCAATGATGTTATCTTCAGTGAAGGCGGATTTTGGGCGTCTTTCGCGAGATTTATCACTAACACTAGTATGTCCACGCAGGAATTCTACATACCAGCGTTCGACAGTCCGCAGACCTGGGGCTTCATCACTGAACACAGATGTTAGCTCTTCAAACCACTGAAGCCCGGTTAGGCCTCTACACACATCTACTTAATTGAATCCGAAAATATACCTTTTCCATTAGGTACTTTTCCAATCATGACAGCCAATATCAAAATGTATGAGCGGCTCAACGGGGACGTGATCAGAATTCTGTCCTTCATCACGTTTCTACCCAACTGCCTCTGTTTAAGGAAGATTAAGGGGCATCAGTGTTTTCTTAACGACAACGTTGTTTTTTTAAACTTCATAAAGAGAAAACTTCTTTGTCACGTAATACTAAGTAACGCCCGTGACTCCAACTGCGTGAATTTATTTTTGAAAAATCGGGTGAGATTATCCGGGATAAAAAGCCTTAGCTAAAGCCTTGCCTTTGTCCATCCCCGGGATACAAACTAATTGTATAAAATTCCATTACTATCAGTTGAATAGATTGGCGGTGAAAGCGTAGCTAACAGACAGACACATTTTCGCATATAAATAATACATAATATGGATGCTTAGCTATTTTTTAGTCCTCTAAGACTTGGCAAGTAAAATAATAATTGACAGAGTTTCGTTCGACTGTTTTATTTTTCAACAATCATGACTTTTGAGCTTAAAATATTTTATCATAGCATCCAAAGGGCTGGAAAAGTTGCCTTATATTCTACTACTGTCACTTGAAGAAGGCCTAGCTCACTAGTCACGTGACCTGAGTGCTCGACCAGCATTAAAGCTCGATAATAAATTATTTATCATAAGGTAAGTACTTCAACTCCCTTAGAAGTCTCGTCAGCTTAGTTGTTCGACTTCGATCTGTTTATTTCGGTATACATTTATTCCATTTCAGACCTTTTATCTACCTTTTGTCACAGAATAGGTAATGCTTTTAACTTATATTTTCTGTTCGAGCGTTCTTCGAAAACGGCTCTTCAGATTTCAATTATGTCTGTAGGACAGGTTACTCAGGGAACTTCTCTCTCTGCGTCGTATTTCCATTACTGAGGGTCGTGACCCTTTTCTATTAATCAATTAATGGTAGGAGTTTTCTTGGGATAATAGGTAATATAGTCGGTTCCTACGTCCTTCCGCATACGACTCGAAAGAGTATTTCAACTCTTAGGTTTTTGTAACGAAAGGGATAGCAATATAAATAGAGCTATCGTTTTAGTTTAGTCTAAGAGATTGTGTTTTACAGAATTGGCCCCATTATCACCATACCTAAATAACGGTAACAAGTACAACAGTCGCGATCTACGGGTAGATACGGGTGTGGTTACAATGACGCATGAATGTAGCCTCCCTCTTTCCCCCTTTCCCTTTGCCAACACCGACCCCTACTCAGGTTCCTCGAATATTCATCATCATCATCATCACTACAGCCTATTAACGTCCTACTGCTGGGCACAGGCCTCCACTCTCATAGGAGAGCGGGAATTAGAGCTTAGACCCACCACGCTGCTCCAATGCGGGTTGGCGGGCTTTAACGACTATGTATTATCATGTAAGTGATAATAACCGGGACCGACGGCTTAACGTGCTCTCCGAGGCACGGGGGTGAAACACCGCCAACTTCCAACTCCGGGCTGGCACTGAGAATTTCTTAATTGAAAAACCCAATACCTAACTTTTATGCCCGACCGGGAATCGAACCCAGGACCTCGTGATCCGCAGTCGACTATGCTAACCACTAGACCAACGAGGCAGTTACTGAAAATATTCCTGAGTTACAATATCTCGACTTCTAGAGGCAATAGATTTTCAATTATATCAATTTTAGCATTATTTCAATATGATTTTAATTCAGCTCATTGCAAAATTTCGAAAACCTAAATAAATTGATAAATAATTATTAAATTGTTACTTATTTTAAACTAAACAAATATAGTATCTAAACAAAGTATGGATTCTATGGTAGTGGTAACTTCCGAATGCTACAGCACCCCTTTCACAGATACCGAGTAGTTACCGTTGTACCTATAATATAATAATAGCCGCGAACATTGTAGCCAGCCCGACCCTCGCCCTTCGGAAATGTGTTCATTAATTTTTTCGCTAACTTTAGTATTTAATTTGGTCGCTTAGAATTTTAATTGCTAGCTTAGATAAATTATTATTACCCTCCTTAAGCAGCACATTTTACTTATTTTTAGTGATTCTTTATTATAGCCAGTTAAAAAAAAATTTCGCACTCACAATTTAACGCCGGTAGTATATCATTAACAGTCGCCAATTATTTTTTTATTCGCCCGATTAATAATTTCCCACTTACTTTCTGAATAACTATTTGGACTTTATTTTAGTTGCAAGTCATTATAAAGTTCTAAACTAGCGTCAACTCTTCGCAATTCGTTTGCCTTGGCTCCCTGATTACAAAGAAAAATTATATATCAGCGGAAATTATTCAATACTCAATTTATTTATTACATATTATGCGAAATACACATTTCTCTTTTGTTACGTCATGTTTTGACTCTACCACTTTAGCAGCAGAAAAGAAGATTCTACTGAGAAGAGCTTTTTAAAGAGCAAGATATTACATTAAGTAGGTTTATATAATATACACTACCTTGTATAAGTTATTACACTATCCTGTGAGGTGCTGTACGAAAAGTCGATTACTTCCACACAACTTAGTCACTAAGAAATTAGTCAATTGTATAATAGCTTCGACACAACAAGTGCTCTTTTACGATTTTTTTAATTTGTGTAACGGCAATTCCAAAAGTTCTTTTTGAACCATATTATAAAATCAAATACTCGAATTATGCGACGAATACTTAGCTAAGTAAAACTATGGCCTGAACACCGAGTAGTAGTATGGTCTGTGGGCCTGAAGAAACATCTCAGATACGACATACAGATTAAAAAAGATCTTCAAAAGACGTTTGTAAAACCAATATACTCGTATGATTAGGTAGTAAGTGTAGGACCATAAACAACAAAAGTAAAAATATGTAGTGAACGGCTTGTGCCGTCTCGTAATATTATCAAAAAATAAAGGTAAATTAATGTGTTTGGTGAGCCTAATAGTCCAACACATCAGAATTTTAAGACTTCAATGGGCTAAACATTTTGTAATAGCCCTGACCGTCGCCCTTCAGAAAAGCGTTCATTAACATTCACAAAATTGCTCGACAGAAACCTTCGTGACATTTAATTACAAATATTCCGAATTGTATTAAACTATGAATAGGATTTATTAATAGTTTCATTGTTTCGCTTGACCACCCTGGAATACTTTGGTTAGATTCATTCTATTTCATTCATCGGATCACGGATGTATACAATATCTAAACAACAATCAATTATCTTCATACAGTTAAAATGAAGTCCTGACTCACTCACTAGCCCTTGGTCCTATAAAATTCCTGTACTCAATACTAAATTTATTTATTACCGAGATTTTTTTATTATTTAGAGGTTTGTATGTATTGTGAACATCTAGCATCCACCGAGGAAAATGGTGCATTGTACTCGTACTTCTTATTCGTCCTTGGCATTATACTGGAAAAAAAATACTAATGATTGCGGTAGCATAATTTAGAATGCTATAATCCTAACTAAATCTACCACAAGGCTTTTTGAAGACGGTTAAAAATATAAGCTCATTTAACATACATGTGTTTTATTTAATTTTTTTATTCTTTTTGTACAAAATATGTCTTATCCAACAGAAAATAGGCGGACAAAGGTGAAGTTTATCTCTCGAATAGTAAATATTATATAACATAGTTAGGTATCCAACAAAAACAGACTAAAACTAAAATCAGCACAGCTTAACTATACTAGAACAGTGTTCGTAGAGCTTTTAGCATTTCAAACAAAATTCAAGTGTGTTCAGAGAGGAAAATGGAAATACAACACACTCCACCAATGGCAGGGTTGATACGACCGAGTTTTAAAAATAAAACAGTTGACCTTAGAAAGCTTTGTAAAGCCCGGTGCAGACAGCGAAATCTAGAAAAGCGGCGCCGTCACAAAGCGGTTATTAGACGAAAACTACTACAACTGTTGCGAACTTAGGAAAGTAGTACCACATCATGTAAATCTAAAGTAATAAATAAAAAAAGCTTTTCGTGGGTGAGCAGATAAATAAAGAACGAGAACGAGGCTGAACTGATTTGCTTTTTAGGGAAAAAAATTGCAAAAGTTTCCTGAAATCAAATACAATGTCTAGACGAGGAGCGAAATACTAAATGAAGAATTTGTAAATTCAGCGTGGCTAAAGGTCACTTCACTAACATCTTTTGAATATTTTATTTCGTTCCCTCGCTCTCCACTCTTGGAACTGAGGTGGAATCATGTAAGGATTGTGGATCAAATCGTTAAAGTTCGGCTTCAATGTAAAATAAACCAAAACAACATTGAATTAGGGCTCAATTTCGTGTATCCATTCTCATACGTTTATGGTATCGTACATACCTAAACGTATGAGAATGGATACACGAAATTGAGCTCTAATCTAATGCTATTATGATTTATTTTACTTTGAAGCGGAACTTTAACGATTCGATCGACAATCCTTACAATATGATTCCACCTCTGGTTCTCGAGTCTCGACTCCACAGACAGAAGCGAGTTTATACTCCAGTGAGTATAAACTCGCTTTCGAGTTTATACTCCAGTGAGTATAAACTCGAATGAAATCAAATCAAATTTATTTTTCATCCCACCATCTCGGAAAGAGTATTTTTACGCTTCGATATCTGAATGCAAAAGCCGTTATTATCCTCTTGAGGATAAAGTAAATTGAATTCAGAACATCGTGTGCACGTTATTAAATATCACTCGTCTATGAAGTTTGTGAATTCAAAACATCATTAAAACCTATTTACTTCTACCTCTATGGTGCCGACCTCTTTGACGCCAACAGAATTGACTGAAACTGCCAGAACGGCTGAACCGATCTGGATGTGGCACAGAAATTATTGTCTGGAATAACATATGAGCTACGTTTTATCCCGGAAAGTTTGACGTGCCGCGGGAACCAAGAAACCTCAATCCACGCGGACGAAGTCGTATAGGCATCAGCTTGTATTATAATAATTGTGAAAGTATGCCTGGCTATCTCTGTGTGTTAAGCATCCGCGTAATCTGCGAAATTTTACTTTCGAAATTTGATGCTGAGATATAGCGGAAAAGGACATAGGCACTTATTTATCTCGGGAAAGATTCCCGGGAAGGGATTTCAAATTCAGGGCAAATTGATTTCGTAATTTTTCATCATAATTTAAAAGCAAAGGAGCTATGATCACACTATACCTTACCCCAATTAAGAATTTTCAAGACCATCAATAATATTTTCAGATTCCTATACACCTGTATCCACAATGAGCTATTGGTTGATTTGATATAAACGAAGGCATTTTTTTTGCCTATCACAATTTAAGCTAAGTGTATCAATATGAGACTTTACATACCAACTTTCTGGAAAATACAAGAAACAAGTTATGAAAAAGGGAGAAAATATCTCTACATATTCTTACGGAACTTTGACAAGCCCTCGGAGTAAACTTTACTTGACTGACGGTTTCTTAAACTCAAAGATATTAAAATTGGACGTGTGATAGACGTAATTCCTTGGTTACAATGTATGCAGTAGAATAAGGAGGCTTGACGGGCGTTATTGAAATATTGGATTTCATATAGGTAAACCTGGAATGTAAAAATAATGAAAACATTACCATTTAATTTTCAATTTTAATAAGAAATTGTCATCTTATATTCTTTCTGTGAATGCTAGAAATTAATTTTAGGTAATTAGCATCTGGATTGGGCTATACGTGAGATATTTTTCTGGAATGAGAAATAATTATCATTATCTTCATCTATCATTATAATAGCTTCGCACCGGAAAGTGCAGCATTGGACCACCCTCCACCACAGAATACACCCAATACTGAAGCCTGAAATAGTAGATTGTATTATAAGGGAGCAAAATAATATTTTTACGGCGTGGGCGCTTTTTTGAATCCATAGCAGTATAATCCCGAGCGTAGCGAGGGATTCTTTAGTAGAATCCTGAACGTAGCAAGGGGTTCAAAGTACGTCGCCCGAGCCCAAAAATATTTTGCGCCCGAATGATACACTCTACTTTTCATCCCCCTCTATGAGAAAATAAAACTACAAATCCATCAGACATCCTCTTCAGATACGCTATTAATTTCGAATATGTGTCCAGTTTTACGTCGTTATTAGAACTAACTTTAGCATTGAGTAAGTACTCCAAAGAGTGGAAGGTTGTTTAGTTTTGGCTAAGTACTGGAACTACTTCCAACACACAAACCACACACACACACACAAAACACAGATTCTGAACAATTCTTGGCGCCTCTTGCATTTCTTCATTCAATAAAATTACCATAGGCTTTCATATATTTTTCCCGGGATTTTGCAAGTAATAGATCACATTTCTTGCGTCAGTTCTAATGCTTTCAGGAATTAATTCTATACTTTCACTGTCATTTGAAGAACTAATTTTTCAAAATAAAACCATAAATTTGTAACAATCCGTGAAAATTTAAAAAACGCGGCCTTTAGTTCGCGCATTTTTTATTTTTTTTTTTATTTAAAAAAAAGGAAACCAAATTAAAGCCGGCCGCGCGACTATGGGCCGTCGTACCATTCAGTCTCTATTCAAACAATATTTGCGTTCGATTTCTTTGGCGCTGAACACTAAGATGTTCCAAATTTAAAAAGTGCGCGGAAAAGATAATTGCGGCGCACTTTTTGAAATAAAGAGGATTAAAAGCTCATTCCTGCCCGCTAAAAGTTCCTCATAGAAAACACCACCTTTGGGTGCACTTAAAGTCGAACCAAGTCGTCCTTTTCGAATAGATGGGATGAAAAAGTACATTCCGCAAGAAACTTAGACACACACAGCAAGCAGACACCCCAACTAACAAAATGGTCATAACATTTTAAACTTTTATGACTAATTCGTCACATAGGTGTCGTATATTAGCAAACTAAAGTAATAGCAATCAGAGTGACGACATAATAATTGCTAATATTTTTTTACAGTATGTATGTTCATAACGTCTTTGAAAGGTGATATCTAGTAAAAGGCCCGGACAATAGCGTCAGTTTTCGTACTGTTTGCATAAGTACTTTGCATACTTTAATACTGTTCAAGAATCAGCTTTTCTAAATATGGATCATTTTTGGAAACCATAAACCGTTTTTGAGCGGCCATTTCTAATAAAAGGCCCATTTGCATGCGGGCAAACTTTCACTATCGTCATGAACTCATGAGTAGAGAGCCCTTCACCCACCTAACACTGAATCCGCTTTTCTGGCGATCGTTACCAAAAGTGCAGTTATCTCTTATACTACAGTAGACACGTGTTTACATGTACAGACAGGCAGCTGGTCATCAATTCAAGCATCATCGTCTAGTGAAACTGATACCCACCAGAGAAGCCAAATAAACGCGACAGAGAGTGATGTTTCCGTACCAATTTTTTCTGCTGAAAATCGATGTCATGAAGATTTCGATGAAAAACTAAGTATTGTGAACAATGAATTGTTTTGTGAGGATGTATGTATGTATGGATCATCATCAAGACTCACAAAATCATCATCGTTCACAATACTCAGTTTTTCATCGAAATCTTCATGACATCGACTTATGAACCGATTTGGCTGAAATTTGGAATGGAGATAGCTCACACCCAGGATTGAAGCACAGGCGACATTTTATACCGGAAAATTAAAAAAGTTATATTAAACCCATACCATTCGGTTTCTACACGGCATCGTACCGGAACACTAAATCGCTTGGCGGCACGTCTTTGCCGGGTGATAACTAGCCACAGCCGAAGTCTCCCACCAGGCCAGACCAAGGAAAATTCAGAAATTATAAATTCCCAAATTGACCTTGCCGGGGATCGAACCCGGGACCTCCGCATGTTAAGGCAACAGCGCTACACACTGCGCCACGGAGGTCGTCAAAAACCAAAGAAACCAAACAAAAAAAATAGCAACTGTACTATACCATAGAAATTGCTTACAATTATTATTACTTTCTTAAAATACAATTGCGACTAAAAACGTTAAGCGAAGTCTATAATATACCTATCTATATAGTTAAATTCCCAAAAAACTCATGGTCTATAAAATGGTCTGTGAATGTTAAAGAACTATGTTTTGGAATGACAAATGACGGATTACTAAAATGTTTAAAGGAACTCTAAAAGTTTTGTAATGATGACGTTCTTTAAGAATTTTACCTCTTAACACAGCAGTATTCATCGTATATGTATAAGTATTTTATAAATATATATAAAATTCAAAGTCCTGACTGACTTAAATATAAACGCACAGCCTAAACCACTAGGTTAGAGCCTTGAAATTTTGACAGTACCTTCCTTTTGTGACGTAGATTCTCAATAAAATCCTTCCTGATTTTTCAAAATGCCACCCCTAAGGGGATGAAATAGGGGTTGAAAGTTTGTATGAAAGTCCGTAATTTCTTGAGCTATATCCATGAAACGTGGTATATGAGCTATCGGTAAAAAATAAAGAAGTATGAGTGGCACAGTTTTTCAAAATTCTACCCCCAAAGGGGTAAAATAGGGATTGAAGGTTTATATGAAAGTCCTTCATTTCTCAAGTAATAGCCATGAAACTTAGCATTTGGGCTTTCAGTTAGGTATGGAAAATTCGACCCCCAAAGGGGTGAAATAGGGGATGAATAACCTTCCTTTATCAAGATATTTTTCAAGTTATAAAAACGAAACTTGGTATTTTCGCTTTCGGTATAATATAAAGAAGTACGTGTCTAACATTTTTTCAAAATTCTACCCCCAATCGGGTAAAATAGGGGTTGTAAGTTGGTGTAAAAGGCCGGCGGTTTTCAAGTTAAAGCCATGAAACTTGACATTTGGGCTACCGATTTAAATTATTATTATGATTTATAATTTTACGAAAATGTACCCCAGTAGAGGTGAAATGGGAGTTGGAAGCTTACACAAGGGTTCTTAGTTTTTGAAGTAAGAGACTTGAAAATCGGGATTTAGGTTATTAGTTTTAAGTTATAATAAACTGTATAAGCAATTTTATGAAAATCTACCCCACAGAGGGTAAAATGGGGGTTGTAAGTTTGTATGAAAGTCCTATGTTTTTGAAGTTAGAGACTTGAAAATCGGGATTTAGGTTATTAGCTTTAAATAATAATAACCTGTATAAGCAATTTTACGACAATCCACCCCAAAAGGGGTGAAATGGGGGTGAAAGGTTACATACAATTTTTATGATTTTGAAGTATAAACATGAAAATCAGCATTTAAGTTACTAGTTTTAAATGATAAAAAAACCTGCATAAGCTATATAAAGCCTCTATAGATAGGCTGTTTGCAGCGGGGAAATTTCATAATCTCATGTTAAATCAACAATAATTGTCGCGGACGAAGTCGCGGGCGACCTCTAGTATTATAAATGCGATAGTGTGTTTGTTTGTTAGTTTGTCCTTCAATCACGCCGCAACAGAGCAACGGTTCGATGTTTTTTTTTATTTATTTATTTCAAATGGATACAACATTTTTTTACAAAATATAAATCTCGCCAAACTAGTAGACCAGTTTGTTGGCGAGTTGGCGCTCTAAACAAAATATTTAAGTTGCATCTAAACATTAGCACTAGTAGGTACCTATACCTAATAACCCAAAACTAACAAACAAACAATTTAAAAAAAAGAAACCCATCTGGTGTGTTCGTGTTGCCTGTAAATTTTACTATAGTATATTTTGATGTTTTAGTAATGAAATTTCTCTAATAATAATGATTTAAATGAGGATTATATTATGACATTGTACCTATGATCTAATGAAATTTAAACTCAAAAATACATAACCATTTGCACACCATTGTATGGTAGGATATGTGAGGGAAATATTACTTTTAAGGCCTATATCTGTACCCATATTCCGGCAAATAAAATATTATTTATTTATTAATTTTATTTTTTGACAAATACAAAAGAAAATTCAAATAAACAATATAAATAAGAGAGCAAATAAACAATACAAATGAAAGAGAAGAGAAAAATAAAAAAGTAAGTAATTAATCAATTAATTAATTAGTCAGTCATAGGAGTGTTCAGTAATAGGAGTACTCAAGTGACCTTTTAACTTCTTCTTAAGTACTCCTACACTAACCTTATTTTCATCCCTTAGCCAATCTATGCTATTGTAAATTTTGGGTACTAAATAACAACTCAACCTTTTACCGTAATAGTTACATACTTTTGGCAACGTGAATCTTATCTTTCTACAACTTCTCACGTTATCTCTTAGTTTAGTAGGTGTTTTAAATTTGTCCGAGAAATAATGTGATTTTAGGCGTGGGTTTAGTTGAGGACCTGGAGAGTGACATAGGCTAATATCCCGGAAAATTAAGGAGTTCCCGCGGGAATCAAAAAACTTAAACTACGCCGCGAACGAAGTCGCGGGCATCAGCTAGTGACAAATAATAATTTATTTTTATTAAGAAAATATAAAAGGCATTTGAAAAAGTTGGTCGAAAAAGTGATATTCGCGTTAGGTTTTACTAACTTAAAAATAAACACATCCCATTTCAAACTTGTAAATATTGATTACACTGTAGTTTAAAAGTTATGATAAATAATTAAATACTCTTTTTGTTTTTTAATTTTTTGAACGCGCCGAGCTGCTCACAGACAACAGAATTTATTATTGTTACCTATGATTGAAAGCGCTTCAATACTGCATCAAAACGATTCATTGGTCAGACAAACTTTTGCGCTATGATAACTATATGACTAAATACTCATACAAATAATAAATTACAACCATACTATGACGAAATATACTTAAAATATTAATTTTATAACACCCAATTGACTAAACGTTTTTGCTTATGACTTTTGAATAACAGCTGTACGACTGTAAAGCCATAGTAACTGCGCCAAAATCGCGTTGTGTAAACGTTTGTACTTACGACTTAAATTGCATACCATTCAGTTTTATCAAAAACGTTTGCAAAACTCATATATACTCGTATGACTTATTTTTGCTAGTTGGGACAGTCTTGAAATTCCTTTGTTTTTTTATATCTGGATAAAATTTAGCACAGAGATTGACTAACAAACATCCATCCATACATCCATCCAACCAAACCTTCGCATGTATAATATAAGTAATATAGATTCTTGCCTATCATATAAGGTGAACTTACCAAGTGCAGCCAGGATACCAGCAGCCCAGAAGACTTCACCGCACAGGGCTGGCAGGAACAGCAGCCCTCCCATACGGCTGCCGAACGAGTCCTGCAGCGGGTCCAGCATCGTGATGTAGCCCTGCTTGCGCATCGGGTTCGCGAAGAAAATCCCGCCTGTTGGCAATACCAGGCCATGTTAAAAAAAGATCTTTACTTTGTTAGGCTGAAAAATAAAATACATTCAAGGCCTTATTGTGGTATGGTTGTGGACGGCTAGTCTGGCAACACTGGTCTGGAACGTCCCACGGTACCTACGACATGATTTTTGGCATTGGTATGGTTGAAGACCTGGAGAGTGACATAGGCTACTTTTTATCCCGGAAAATTAAGGAGCTTCTAAAGTAAAACTACGTGGACGAAGTCGCGGGCATCAGCTATCAGCTAGTAGGTACGTATATATATATATATATATATATATATATATATATATATATATATATATATATATATATATATATATATATATATATATATATCCCGTTTGTGTAATTTGCTAATTAAAGTTAAATATTACGTTGTTACAATGTTTGCTTTTAATAATTGGTTGAAGTGGCAAGTTTGTTTACATCTATAAGTAGCTCATGGGCGTAAAACAAAATAAACTGAACGGAAAAACGACGGAAGTGACGTCATAACGGATTTTCTTCTTGCGTAGGAACTATTATTATATCTATTGAGGAAAACTATATGGGTTTCGTAATGCTGGTTACGAATTTTGCGGGTAACTTTGGAAATTCTGCTATATCTATTTAAAATTTTCGGTTGCTAAGTATAATTTTGGAAAAGTGGAAATGGTTTTTCATTTTACTTGTTTGTAAATTGCAATAATATGGGAAATGTCACCGCAGGTACCTACTCGTGAATATTTACTTTTACAAACAGACCACAAAATGTGGTCTGTTTGTAAGAGTAAATATTCACGATGATCAATAATGTTGATAATTAAGTACTAGATCACAAAATCAATCAGTATCAAGTGATTAATAAGTTGATATTATTGAACGCACCTGAGCATACTAGCTAGTAGCAATCGATTTATTTTATCGTGTTCAGGTATAATATATTTAGGTTAAAGAGCCAACATTCATTTTGTCCGGAAATTCTATGGAAATTATTTTTCCACTGGCATGGATTTCCGCAAACTTGAGCGCACGTGAAATGATACCGCTGATGCATTTGTGCCGCTGTGGTCTGTTTGTACGAGTAGGTAGGTATTCACGATGATAAGTGATTACTTAGTTAATTAAATTATGTTGATAACGATCACGTAATCAGTCAGTGGATATCTAGTTGGTTGGGGGACGAGTAATACGTACCTACATAGTACCTACCACAGAATAGGTACCTAATAGTAAGTAGATACAGGTCGTAGGTACGTAATAGAGGTTTGTTGGTACCGATTCTTTTTACGGTATTTGTAACAAATATTTTCCAAATATTAGGACCCATTTGTCTCTCATCTCGTCGTCTTAGATAGATGAGTTTTAAGGTCTAGCCCGTTGGTCTAACCCCACTAAAGAGACGCAGCGCGGCGCGGCATGTAGCGCCAGCGGCAAGTAAGTATTCTATGTATGAGGTTGTATGGAGCTGCGACGCGGCACGGAGATGCACTGGGCGACGAAGCCCCGTACAAACTCATACAAATAATATTTGCCGCTACGTGCCGCTCCGCTCCGTGCATCCCAAGTGACCTTTTTTTTAAAAAAAAAATTGCTGGAAAAATGCATTTACGCTTCCCGCACAAGGCGGGTATGTGGGCCTCACAGATGAAGCGGAATACGGGCCACTAAAAAACCAGCAACACAGTCCGCGTCTAGAAAGAGATGTCTCAGGGTCCCAAGGGGTATTGGATGCAGTTGAAACGCATCCCAAGTGACCTAGGCTAGACCTTTATCGTGACACACGTATAAGCGATTTTGCAAAAAAAATCGGTTCCTCCAGAAGTTCTGCGTCGTTATAGTAATTGCTGAAGGCTTGACGATCAACGTTTAAATTAATCACATTACTGATTTTCTTGGGATAATAATAGGGCACGTCCATACGTACTCCTAGTCCGACTCTACCTATGCTCTAACTAGAGTAATCATACACTCCTGGAACACCAATTAACATCAAATGACATACGGTCGAGTTGCAACCAAGATGAGCGTATAGCAATTGTTTAACCTGAAACTACGGAATAACGAGTGTAGTACGAGTTGTAACAGTAGTTAGTGAGGCAGCAAAGGGGCCTCGTTCAACAAATATGTGTCAAGCGCCTCTCGACATCGGCCTGAGTTGATGTTTCTTTTTTAACCTTAATTTATATAGGTAGGTATTCAATCCCATTACACTCATCAAATGCATCACTGAAGCCTATAGCACTCTCTGCATCATAATCCTCATTGCTGAGGGTCGCTACCCCATTCTATTAAAGACAGGGGAATGGCAGGGGTATTTTTTCGGTGGGTTCCCAGGACTCCTTCCGCATACGACTCGACTAAGAGTATCTATTTCAACTCTTAGGTTACTAACGCTTATTATCAGATGTTAATGTTAATGATAATAACTGGTACCGACGGCTTAACGTGCTCTCCGAGTCAAGGAAAAAATGAAAAGGCCAAATTTAGAATTCTAAATTCGGTCACCCATCCAGTTACCGACTTAAGTCAACGTTGCTTAACAATCGTAATCGACTGATATTCGTTCGTTATCGCAAATAGGCCCCCTCCCTATTACGAACATCGGTATAAAGGTCATCGCTCACTTACCAAACACAAGCGACAGCGCGTACCCGAAGGGCGCCTGGCACCACACCAGGCCGGAGGTGTAGATAGCTTCCGCTGTGCCGTTGATGTAACCACCGCCTACCCACGTCGCTGCAACAAACAGGCACTCAACAAACAGGCACTGTCATCTGCTTATGCTAAGACTAGCCGACCCGTCCCTGCTTCGCTCGGGTGAAATTTCTGAAAATTCCTTGGAGGTGGAATTTCCAAAACTCCTTGTGTTCTTACGTGTTTCTTAATTTTTTATCGAAAGCTCAAAAGTTTCTAACCTCAGCTGTTTAGGCTGTGCGTTGATAGACCAGACAGTCAGTCAGGACAAACGATATTATATATAGCTAGACAGATTTCAATCAATTTCATATTTTTTTTCAAAAGCTTACAAAACCACACAAATATCCAATGTCCAATCAAGAAGACTACTAACTCAACTCAATAATAAAAGAGCTTAAAATAAAAGAAAGGCTATCGTCGACTATATGCAATTGCGAATTCTGAAGTTCTTTGGCCACATCTCCAGAAATGAAAGGTCAATTGAGCGCCTGGTGGTACAGGGTCATGTGGAAGGAAAGCGAGCCAGAGGACGTTCACCTACTCGATGGCCAGACCTAATAAAATCTGTGACCCAGAAAACTGTGGTGGAATGCCACCCATCGAGACAAGTGGAGGAGCATCGCGCGGGAGGCGGTGCGGCACAAATTAAAGAAGACCGATGACGAGTGTACCTGTATCATCCCAGCAGCCACGACCACTCTGTCAAGAGTTCACGACTGAGAAGAAGAAGAATCAAGAAGAAAATAATCTTTATCCCTGCTTTCGGTAAACATTCAAACATTCTAGACAACTTATTACGAAAAGGGTAAAAGGCAATTGTCGACAACCTACGACCTCTGGCAATTTGGTCTGTCTACCCTTATATCAATAAAAAGAAAAACACGGTTTTAATGGGTTTTTGTTGGCGCCTATACCGCCGTACTAATAACGGAGGTCAAATGGCATTCGATTCGAGTAACTAAATACCTACCTAAAACCTCAGGTGTATGCCTTTGAAATTACCTCCGTAGCAGACTCTGTTATACATCCGGGAACATGCATGCTAGGCCGAAGAATTGGATTATTATCTATAAGACATGTTCTCAAGACTTCTCAACAACAAATGTGTTGAATATGGAATCTCATACAACCATATAGTCACTCCTTCACTCCATTCATAATATATCTTAAGGAAATACAAAGTTTAGTACAAAGACCAGTATTTGATTAAGCATCATCTCCTCTTCTGAATCATTGCCAGCCTCCTATACTTGATATATCTTCAGAAAATTTACCCAAAGTTTAAAATAAGGAAGTGTTTGAGTTGGCAGTGTGCCCTACCTGTCATCGTGAATATCCCCACGAAAAGCCCAATAGACCTGCCCGCCAGCATCACCTCCTCTTCTGAATCGTTGCCAGCCTCCTTCTTCCGTCCCGCCCATATCCCCACCGCCAGGATGAGCACGTAGAAAATGATGATCGAGATCACGCCCGCTATGTTGATCATTTTGATTTTCTGAGAACAAAAATAAAGGAGAGGTCAAGGTCATAACATCTCGCACCAACTCACTGGATATTTTCGGTAGAGAGGGGTTACCGATGGTCATGGATCACTTGGCGATTCGAAAGCATTAAATCAAAACTTTTCTATTCTTGGTACAATTTCTTAAATCTCGGCAGTATAATACCCCCTAGTCCTCCTACCATGGTTAGCTCGCTACCAACTTAGACTGTTAACCAATCAAGTGAATTGCAGTTAAGGGCTTACTTATAGAAGAATCCAAAAATCACTTCCTAATATCATAGGTATTTCATATTATATAGGTGGGCGAAGAAAGGCGTTTTACAGCGGGTAAACGGGCAGTTACCCGCTGTAAAACGCCTTTCTTATTGACCTAATAAATCATTCCGAAGTAACTGTGCCATACCTAAAAACAAAATGAACGATATCGTAACACACTTAATAGTTATTGGATTCTAAAGTTAAGGTATTACGATCATTTCAACTAACGTAACCAAAGACAATCGATATTAGCAGAGGTGTCCAATTTACCTGATACTTAACAGGTAGGATTATTACCTACTAATCTATTGATTTTTTATGTAAGCTAGGTGTCTGCTTGTCTACACGACAACCACGCCTGCTACAAAGCAATGACGAGTTTAAACTTTTTCTCCAATTGTCTTCTTTCCTTATTGTCGTCAAGGTTATACAGGAACCAAATTATATAGGAACTAGGACTTGGCTTGGATTGATTTTCTTTCTATTTTTTCATGAATGATGGAGTAGAGTCTCTTATTATTATTAGACGAATGAAGGAATTATTAGATGAATTTATTAGTCTCTTATTATTTATTAGATTAACAACCCAGTTTCAAATGTATGTTGATATTTTAATCCGTTTTTTAATTCTTTTTTATTCATAAATAGGTACGTGGTATAAAAATTTCGCCTTGAAGCTAACTGAGCTAAGACTATCTAAGCTAACATTCTATAGGCAAAGCGTTCTCCACATCTAAGATAAACGTTGAAGTGCCATACAAAACTCACTTGTTAATGAAAAGCCCTCCGAAGATAGAATGCGCCTCCCTCACACTCACTCGAAAGTTCGAAACGTCTTTATTTCCAAGTATAACAGTTGTTAATAATATAAGAATAAATGATCCATCATAAAATATATCTAAATACACTATAAGTTATGTTATAACACTCGCGGTAACCTAACGACCTATGGAATTAAAACTGATTGCTTTGTTAAATTTTAGGCCTGGCGCAGCTGTCGCCCCATCGGAGGGAGGTCTTCTGCGAAGGGCTATTCCTGGTTCTAAAGCTTAGTCCGCACATCAGCGCGCATTGGCTTTGCCCCAGACATTAAAACCAGTGTGGTGGACCGCGTTACGTAACCCGTGCTGTCGACATCTGAACTCACATGTTAGCTGTGACAGGTCACAGGAGCTGAGGGGGATCGCGCCGCGCTTTGAGCCCCGATCGATGTCCTGACGTCATTGGTTGCTCTGCCGTGGTACTGCGCATGTCCGAAAACCTCCCACACGCCTGCCATTCCAAGCACAAGTTCCACTGTGAGCGATGAGAAGATACTTAACGCTTTGTTAAGGTCAAACACCAAAGCGTGGGGTGATCAATACCTTCGTGGAGACAAAGCCGCGGCGATATTTTAGTCCACGTACTCGTAGAACTATATCGATGCTAGCGTAACTCCACTTTTAAGTTCCTTGTTTTAGCTATAATTTATAGCTTTTGGAGGATATTGCAATTAAACTGAAACACCCATCAATCCTATACATTTGCCTCTATAAACTACCTTATTCATTTTCATTCGTCTAACATAACCAGACTTGTACATTTTACCTCTGAAGAAATCATGCTACCTGTAGACCAAAGCATTTTTTTTTCTTGCTCCTTTGATGTATCAAGCTTTGTACAGCAAAAAGCTGAAGTAAGCAACCTAGTACAACGATGCCTCCTAACCAACTGCCCTTCTCACAAACCTACGCAATGTATGCTATCCATCACTACCTGGAAACAATATCTTATTTCACCCGCTTTTATGTAACAAGCCTTGTACAGCAAATATGCCGAGGAATCTTGCAAGTAGATACATTGGAACATCCAAAAATGATGGAGCGTTACCCATTTGCTTCTCCATTGACAAATTGATTGAGCCCCAGTAACGGTGTCTTCGAGCTTCGTAAGCTTGGACGGAAATAGCGTGCAGAGGGTACTTGATAAAAAGGTCAGAATGCCTCTGATCTTGAACGTCGAGAGGTCGAGACAATATTAAAGACTTCATGAAGATTTTCAATAATAATTCCAAAGGCTTGTCAAAAAGACGAATCCACTTGTATTGCAATATTTTTAGAACATTTTAAGAGGAATAGGTTGTGGCAAAAAAGCAATGAACTCTATCTCTGTCCATCTATACTAATTGCTAATTGACTGCCTCCTTGGTCTAGTGGTCAGCATGTTCGACTGCGGCAGACGAGGTACCGGGTTCGAGTCCCGGGTCGGGCCATAACAAACTGTATTGGGTTTTCCTGACAAGAAATTCTCAGTACTAGCCCGGAGTTAGGTAGTTGGCGGTCGTGTCGGATTTTCGGTTTTCAGGACATTATTATAAAATTACTATGTAATTGAAATTGAAATTAATTTTATTTTGCTAAATGTTAGTAGGTAGTACAAGATGGAGAATAAATATTACACAGTGCTTAAACATTTTGCCAAACGTTTGGCGTCATTGAAATAGAATAGGTACTAAAATTCTACATCAATGTTTGGCGTGCAAAATTGGCAGTACATTTACTGCTCAAGATACATAATTGCATTATATAAAGTCAAAATAAGTTACTTTAAAATAAGTTACTTTACAAAAAAATGAATTAAAATGTCATCATCTAGTAATGTTACATACAATCCTTATTAATGTCATGTCACCTAGCTAAAAATTCATTTAGGTACATTATAAAAACATTCGTCAGTCAAATATAATTTTTTCTTAAATTTAGATATCGGCAAACTTTTTGTGCTGTCTGTGAGTTTATTATATAAGGTTACAGCCATACAATATGAATTACGGGAACATAGAGCTAGTCTGCGCTGCGGTGTCTCTAATTTGAGTTTTTGTCGCCGGTTTCGGTTATCAGGCTTCATCTCCAACAGGTAATTGTGTTTTTTTACAAATACCTAAACAAGTTTCAAATATATATATAAACATGGCAATGGCAATATCTTTTTTCTTTTAAATAGAGGCTGACATGGGGCTATTATATCAGCGCCACACAGTGGCCTGATGCATTTTTTTTGTACTCTAAAAGCATATTCGATATCAACAGAGTTACCCCATAATATAAGCCTGCATAGCGTAGTATAGATGCTACATAGCCATGGTACGCAGTTGTTGCTGCTCCTTCAGATGTTTGACATCCCAGAAACTGTAAGCTGAGCAGAAACAGCAATGGCCCTGAATTACTTCCTTGCAGAACTCCCGATGTGACTTCTCTATATAAAGATCTATGTGTAACTTTATGTTTATTATGCATTGCAGTAATTTCAACGCACTGTTGTCGTTTATTTAAATAACTTTTAAGCCAATAGTGGCTATAGTGCCACGGATACCGTACCTATATAATGTTTCTAGAAGTATATCATGTCTTACGCAATCGAAAGCTACATATTCAGTAGGATTGCAGCTACCGAACTTTTTTGTTTAGAGCATTTGTTACTTTTTTTATCTTGTTGAAACATGCAAGTGTGGTAGATCGATTTTTTTTTATCTATACTGGTTTGTTTTTAATAAGTTATTTTTGTTAATGAAGTCACTTATTTTATTATGCATCACTTTTTCGAAAAATTTTGACAGTATGGGTATAAGAGTAATCGGTCTGTAGTTTTTCATTTCATTTTTAGCTCCATTTTTATGTTTAGGTTTAGCTATCGAATATTTTAGCTTTTCAGGAAATGTACCACCTTGGAAGGACAAATTTATAATGTGGCATAGTGGCGCTGTTATTAATGGTGCCCATATTTTCAATATTTTAGTTGTTACGGTATGATACCCAGTAGAATTTGTATTTTTAAGATTTTTAACAACTTTAAACATGTCGTATTCTATTATCGGTGTTAAAAATAAGGTTGTGGTATTAAGAGGTACATTTTTTATGGATCTGTATACATGAGTGGGTTGTTTTTGCTGCGTTATAATAAATAAAGTAGTCATAAAAAAGATCTGCTATTGCAGATGGCTTTTTATATGTCACGAAGTTGGTCTTTATTTCCTGGATGTCACTTGAATTATTATTATTTTTGAAACTATTTTTTATTATTATCCACGTTGCTTTGCACGTATTTTTGGACTTTCTAATGAACCGTGTATTCCCTATTCTTTGAGACCTGAAAATACAACGTTTTAAATTTTTTGAATATCTTTTTAATTCTTCTCTAATTTTATGAATTTTTTTTTATTTATATATTTTTGTGTATTTTTGTAGGTTCAAATTTTTATTAGATTTTGTATATATCGACGGGTTCCGGGCTATTTGTATTAACCGACATTTTTGAAACTTTACACCAGAGCAGTTTAAAGTTTCGATTTTTAGAAAAAAAAAAATAACTTTAGCAAATCGCATCATTTCTTTAAAAAGAAGGATATTACTGTTTTTATAACATATTCCCCATAATTAGATTTTTTTTTTTTTCTAATATTCCTATTTTTAACGAAGATAAATGTCGCTTAATACAAAATGACCCATATTTTACTTTTTTTTGTTCCAGGCTAAATGACTTAACCGCCTATGATTATTGTTTCTTATTTCAGGCTAAACGACTTAACCGCCTAGGCATGCAAATAATGGCTCTAAGCTAAGTGCTTTAATCAAATAGTTGGTCATATTTCAAACCTAAGCTAATTGATTTAAATACCATATCTTAAACTTATTAATGTATGGCTAATTAGTTTATGCGACTGTTTTTTTTAAAATAAATTGTTTGTAATCATACTTGAATAATGAAGTTTGCAGAAATTGGCGGTTAAAACATTGATAAATTAAAAGGTACATACATAGGATGTACCTAACTATCTTGTTAATAATTATGAAATGAGAAATAAAACACACATTATAAATTGTTTAAAGATAAGTTTTTTATTAAAAACTAGCGGACGCCCGCGACTTCGTCCGCGTGGCATAAGTGGACTGTGAATTTTATATATATAGACTAGCGGACGCCCGCGACTTCGTCCGCGTGGCATAAGTTTTTTAATTTCCATAGGCATTCCTTAATTTTCCGGGATAAAAAGAATCCATGAAAAAAACCCGTCGATCCGTTGCTCTGTTGCGGCGTGATTGAAGGACTATTTAACGTCCTATGGGATAGAATTTACAAAAACTGTGAATTATATATTTCATAATTTAAACCGGTAGCCCAAATATCAAGTTCCACGGCTATTTAACTTGAAAAACAACGGCCTTTTACACCAACTTTCAACCCCTATTTTACCCCTTTAGGGGTGGAATTTTAAAAAACTGTGCTACACGTACTTCTTTATTTATTACCTAAAGCCAAAATACCAAGTTTCGTTGATACAACTTGAGAAATGAAGGACTTTCATAAAAACTTTCATCCCCTATTTCACCCCTTCGGGGGTAGAATTTTCAAGAACTGTGAAACACGTATTTCTTTATTTTTTACCGATAACTCATTTATACTAAGTTTCATGGATATAACTTGAGAAATGACGGACTTTCATACAAACTTTCAACCCCTATTTCACCCTCTTAGGGGTGGAATTTTTAAAAATCCTTTCTTAGTGAGCGCCTGCGTTACAAAAGGAAGCTACTGTCAAAGTTTCAAGTCTCTAACCCTAGCGGTTTAGGCTGTGCGTTGATATATAAGTCAGTCAGTCAGTCAGGACTTTGAATTTTATATATATAGATGACAATCACCTAGGAACAGCAGTGACTTCTTAGCTTACCAAACTAAAGTTTTTATCACAATTGTATATGAATCAGAAGTTAAACAGTCTTTTTATTACGTAGCCTACAGTCTTATTACCTGAAATAATTATTCTCATTCTTCTTCATTCCTAAACTTTAACATTTCTTCTCAGTCGTGCACTCTTGACAGAGTGGTCGTGGCTGCTGGGTTGATACTGGTACACTCTTCATCGGTCTTCTTTAAATTGGGTCGCACCGCCTCCCGCGCGATGCTCCTCCACTTATCTCGATTGGTAGCATTGCGGGAGTACTCCACCACAGTTTTCTGGGTCACACTTTTTATTAGGTCTGTCCATCGAGTAGGTGAACGTCCTCTGGCTCGCTTTCCTTCCACATGACCCTGTACCACCAGGCGCTCAATTGACCCTTCATTTCTGGAGATGTGGCCAAAGAACTTCAGAATTCGCAATTGCACAGTCGACGATAACCTTTCTTTTATCTTAAGTTCTTTTAGGATTGAGTTGTTAGTTCGAAAGGCTGTCCAGGGTATCTTTAAAAGGCGCCTCCAGCACCACATCTCCAAGGCATAAATTTTACGTCGGTCTTGTAGTCTAAGCGACCATGTTTCAGCTCCGTAGAGAAAGATTGGTAAAACCAGACACCTCATAAGCCGAACCTTGGTGGTTTTGGTGATCTTCCTGTTCTTCCAAATCTTATTGAGCTTCTTTACCGCAGACCTAGTTATGGCACATCGCCGACGGATTTCCAGTTCACAGCCCCCAGTATTACAGATGGTAGAACCAAGATAGATGTAGGTTTGCACCACCTCGCAATTGGCGATATTTTGGATTCCTGGCCTATTATGATAAACCCGATCTACTATCATCATCTTGGTCTTATCCCTGTTGATGGTTAGTCCAAACTCAAGACTAGTTGTATCCAGACGCTCTAGTAGGTCTTCTATATCTTCTTTAATTTAGACAAGAAGCGTAGTATCGTCCGCATATCTGAGATTACACATCTTGCGTCCTCCAACAGATATACCTTTATCCCAGTCTTCCAAAACTATCCGCATTGTATTCAGTGTAAATGTTGAAAAGAAGCGGTGAGAGAATACACCCCTGTCGAACGCCAGCTTGAGTTTTAAAGGTTGAAGATTCTAGTTCGTCCACTCGTACAGTTGCTGTACCATCCACGTACAACCTCTGTACAAGATATATAAGATGCTGAGGTACACTCATTTGAGAAAGTATTTGCCAGAGTTTTAACCATTTAACCGTATCAAATGCTTTCCTGAAATCCACAAAACAAATGTATAGAGGGTTGTTAAACTCTCTAGCTTTCTCTATGATTTGGCGGATCACTAGTATTTGTTCTCGTGTACCTCTTCCTTTGACGAAAGTAGCTTGTTCCAGTGCGATTTGGCGCGACAAGTAAGCTTGAAGTCTTGTATTTATGATGTGAAGCAGTACCTCACTCGCATGTGATATGAGAGAAATCAGTCTGTAGTTGTTGCATTTTTTTGTTGATCCCTTCATATGTAATGGAATGAATAAGGAATGTGACCATTCTGCCGGCCAACGTCCAGTTTCAGTAAAATAGTCCAGTAAAATATTTACGAGCGTTTCTTTGGTTTTCATTTCTTTACTTATTTTCTTCTATATTTTTTTCTAACTTTATCAGTAATCAAAATCAAAAACATCTCTCGTTAATGGTTGAAGTGACAACATCTAACATTTCATGTACAGAGCTAATGTATGGATCGACACTGGGTATGAATTTGACAAAGAGGCTAAATGTTTTAAACGACATTCTTGTATATTTACAAGGTAAAGCTAATTGTATTAAGCGACACTGGATAAGAATTTAACAAAGAGGCTAATTGCATTAAGCGACATTTCTATATATTTATAAAGTCAGGCTAAATGCTTTAACGTACGTTGCCTGTCAATTGTTGCTCCAGGAAAAAACGTTTAAACGACTGCCTGGTATTTGGTAGTCAGCTTAAGTACACAGTTCCTAAATTTGTCAATATTTTGTGTCGCTTCATACATTGCAGTCCAAAATGGGCCCAAAAAATGCGGTTGTATTAAGCGACAAAAAAGTGCTCCGATCGTCACCAAACCCAGCTCAAATGACGCAGAAAAATTCGCTGATTCCAAATATGTATAAAAGTCTATATCGCTCAGAGTGTCGCTTAATACAATTAGCCCGGAACCCGTCGATATGTAATTTAGATAGAGTTTTCTCTTATTAGTATTTAGTACAACACCTTTTTATGCCCTTTGTTAGCCATCTTGTTCTTATGCCCATGTTGACTATTTTAACTGCAATATAATATGGCAAACACAGGTCATAGAAGAGAGTAAAAATTTCATAGAACTTGTTAAATCCAGCGTTAGTTTCAGTCTCCTCGTATACGTCACTGAACGATAGAGACGACATACATATAAATTTCTCTATATTTTCGCGATTATAATCCCTTTTTTTCTCGAACCAGACGGAGTAGTTTTTCTTTGTCTTGTTTATAGTAAGCTTACAGCTTATACTTTGAGCCATGTCGTGGTCTGAGAGAGCTAGCTGATGAGTACGGGGAGTGACTTTACTTTTTCCAATGTTACTAATGATCAGGTCCAGGCAGCTATTTTGCCTAGTTGGTTTTGTAATGTGATTTTTCATATTAAAATTGTCTAGAATCTGTCTACAATTTGTGTAGATACCTCCCATGTAATTATTTTAGTAAGTGTTGAACATTTTGAACTTGCAGGTACCCCTTCCTAGTTCAGTTGGAAAAGTGCTGCGTTGAAAGCAAAGTGTCACAGGTTCGAATCCAACTCCCGAAATTCGTATTATTTCATTGGTTTTTAAAATATTTTTAAT
Organism: Erebia epiphron; assembly: GCA_963932025.1. Classification (NCBI taxonomy): domain Eukaryota; kingdom Metazoa; phylum Arthropoda; class Insecta; order Lepidoptera; family Nymphalidae; genus Erebia; species Erebia epiphron. Next base: position 41,381,316 of record OZ009945.1, read on the forward strand.
AGAATGGCGAATAGTAATTATGTTCTTACAGGGCGACGAAACACAACCGGCTTGTTTTAAATAATAAACAGCAGACTCTTCAATCGACTTAACGGATTTTGATAAGACTTTTCATATCTTAAATCATCATCATTATACGATCCTCTTTAAAGTGAATTGTCACAACAGAATGAAATTTAAAAAAAAATGAAATGTCAAAATTGCCAATCAGCAGTCACTTTTTAGTATTGACGAGTTTCAATTATTTTTACTCCTAAAACCAAAATTTTAAGCGAAAATAGCATAAAACCAGTATATACCATACAAATTCAGCGTTAGTTGTTCAAACTTTTCGACAAAGCAAATTCGCCCAGTTCTTTATATAAAAGTGTATCAAAATGCATGACACAGTAAGTACCTGCTTATTATAGAATATAGATGCCCCCGTCCATTTCCGGCCACATCTGTCCAAGCGACCTCGGTCCCAAACTTCGTCGATATCGGTTAAACAGATGAGATTTGAAATGGTGATCAGACAGACATACTTTCGCATTTATAGTAAACTTATATGAATAAAGTGTTTTCTTTTTGTTTAATTAAATATATATTTTGATAAGGATTAATACCATGTCGGTAGAAACTAGGACAGCACTAGTTAGGAATAAATGGTGTAGAAAAATCTGTGGTGTGATAAACGACAAAAAAACCTGTTTGTCATACTGGTGTGATAATCTGGTGTGACTAAGAGTCGGCACTCGAATAATATTTCTAAAAAATTCTTTTTAAACAACCGACTTCAAACTCCCGCGCCAACTTTACAACAACAAGCACACTCTATACAAAGTACTTATTTTATTGTTGATATTTTAAAAACCACTCGACCGGAAATTTATATGGGACCACTTGGGAAGTATGCCCTTTCAAATAAAAAAAGAATCATCCAAATCGGTTCACCCAGTCAAAAGTTCTGAGGTAACAAACATTAAAAAAAAAAAAATACAATCGAATTGAGAACCTCCTCCTTTTTTTGAAGTCGGTTGAAAATTAATGATCCACATAATATTTCAATACTTCCCTTTCCAGTAGCTCTAAACCTGGGAATATTAACTAATCCTTTTACATTAGGTACCTATGTCAAGTTTATAATACAGTTGGCTATTTCTGTAACCAGATAGTACGCCTGGCAGATGTCTGGAAGACATGCAACAAGATTCGCGCTGCGGCATTCCGAGTGGGCCTTAATCTATGGGATTTTTACCGTCCTCTGGATCCTGAGGGAAACTCCCTCATCTCTGGTTAATTCGGTTTTTATCCTGGATAGTTTAAGGTGTAACGTAGCCAGAAACTGGAGTGGACATTCAGCTTGTTCACTTTGGCAGAGCAGCCGCAAATGAAAACAACACGCCGCGACCCTTTGATCTATTGTAAAATTCGTAGGACACCTGGAAGATTGGCATATTGACTGATAGTTCTGCGGTTAGCTCAGCCGATTATGTACCTATTGTGACTTAGAAAAAAAATCTAACTAAAAACCACCTGAGCCAATTTTGACAATTTAAAGAAGTAGTAATCTATATCTACCTACTCGTCGACTACTTATCTACTTCTTTGGTGTTTTACAAAAATCAATGCAGAAGATAGATATCTACATGATATTGTTAATCAAGATACGTATCCATCGATATATATGTAGGTATTACTAGATGGGCCCTTTCATAGAAAAAAGTCGGGCGTCCAACTTTGACAGCGCGTTCCTAACCTGTCTTTGTCTCCATCGTAGGGCTGTCACGGTCGCTCGTCGTGTAGATAATTTGTTATTCTTAGGTTAACATCTAAAGTCTTATTAGTTTGGCACTGTACAATTTTTACTTTAAGGTAAGTGTTTCAATTCACAATTATAAATTTTCAAAAAAACGTTATTTAATATTCCTATTTAATATTTCTATTTATTACGCAATCATTTAACTAATTTCCGCGGCAAACTGTACATGATATTTTTTTTAACTAACTGGCCTTACGGCTTCTATGGCTATGACCTATAATATTGTCTATGACCGAGTCATACGTTTTCAACCGACTTCAAAAAAAGGAGGAGGTTCTCAATTCGACTGTTTTTTTTTATGTTTGTTACCTCAGAACTTTTGACTGGGTGGACCGATTTGGATATTCTTTTTTTATTTGAAAGGGCATACTTCCCAAGTGGTCCCATATAAATTTTATCGAAATCGGTCGAGCGGTTTTTAAAATATCAACAATAAAATAAGTACTTTGTATAGCGTGTGCTTGTTGTTGTAAAGTTGGCGCGGGAGTTTGAAGTCGGTTGTTTAAAAATAATTTTTTATATCAAATTATTAATATGGAGATATCAAGCTTTCATTCAAGATGGGGCATATAATATGTTGCAAGCAAGTTCCCGCTTTTCAGGCTAGATGGCATTGATGTCGTTGCTAAAAAATACGCCCACATTCTTTGTTTGACAGGGCCCGTCTATGTAAATTGAGGTCGTTGTACGTATCTCATAAATGTCTTAGCCTACATTAAAACTTAAATAATCTCCGAAACAGAGTCAAAGTTCGTGTCAGTGCTAGCGGGTCCACTTCGCTCGGTCCTCGGCCTCTCTGATGCGGAGATAGCTCAGATTGCGGACTACTTCCGTGCCCAGGACGGCCGCGTGCTCTACCACCAGCTGTGCCAGATCATACATGGAGAAGGTAAACTGAATCTTGCGTAGCTTTTGCTTTTAAACCAGAGGCAAATATGCTAGCCGCTGTTCTGCGGAAGTGGTTCAGATTGCGGACTACTTCTGCTGCTTGACTACCTTCGTAGCGGTACCTTCTACCGGTACCGGCCTTTCAGATGCGGAGATAGCTCAGTTTGCGGATAGTATAGGGATGATCACAACTCAATCATATAAGCAACTCTTTATCAAACATAAAAACGCACTTCTAGTATTGAAGTTGTATGAAATTCACAGTTGTGACGTCATCAAATTTCAACGCATTTTTTTTCTTTAACCTATATTTTAAAATGGTTATCAAACTTAAAACTAACCGAGGATGTGAATTTTAGGTCTTTTGGAAGACCCTCTATTTAATAATCAGTTAGAAATAATTTATTTTTGATATACCTATAACTAGGCATCATCTCGATTACTTCCTTGCGCTGAACAGGCCGCGTGCGGAGTTATCAAATCTTACGTTTATCTTACGTAGCTCTCCTATGAGTTAACGGTCCTGAGCCGCTTATAAGCTGAAGTAGCTAAGATTGCGGACTAATTCGACTGCGTGCTCTAACTCCAACTATGCCATCATTCACGGAGAAGGTAAATACTGCGTGGACTGATTCAACCTGTCACCAGCTGTGCCAAAATATCCATGAAGAAGTAAATACCTAACGTAGCTATCTTCTTCAGCTCAGAATCGACTCTCGTATCAGTACTAGATGATCCGTTAACGAAAAAATCTGGAATGATCTGCCTCCCCCGCTTCGCGAATGGAATAAACCTACCTACTAGCGAGATTACATTAAAAAATAAATTAAGAAATTTCTACCTAAACGCCCATATAGAGGCAGCTAAATTTATCTATTCTAAATGATTAAATTAAAATTAAATAAATTGTTAATATTATTGTCTGTACCTATGGAATTGAATAATTATTTGTGTTTTTAAAATATGCTTTTTTTTAAAATGTTAAGTAAAATATAGTTTGATCTTTATTTTAATTTTCAGGTTGCAGGGAAGGGAAGTTAGTTTTGTTTTAGTTCTGTTTGAATTCCACTTTAACTGTCTATTTTTTTTTTGTATATATAAACTGTAGATTTACTTATGAATAGTAGAAAACTATATATGAGGCAGAGAGGTTTTTCTGGAATGGAGCAATCTGAAAACCAGCGCTGAGCATTGTTGCTAATGCTCGGCAATGCTGAGGTTGTCTCCAATTGTTTTGTTGTTAGTTTTATTTTTATTTTTATTTTTATTTAGTCTTAAGATAAATTGTATTCAACCACTAACAATAATGTAAACAATAAAGCTATGTATTTATTTATTTAAAAACTCTTTGGGGCAGTTTAGGTATGGCAGTTATACATCTAGTCGCTATAAATCGCTAAGCGGTACGTTTTTATCAGACCAGAGAAAATTCAGAAATAATAAATTCCCAATTTGACCATGCCAGGAATCGAACCCGGTCTCGTGGGAGGCTTCGGCCGTGGCTAGTTACGTGAAAGAACTGTTTAGGGGTATATCGGCTTATAATAACTGACTGTATCATCACTTTCCACCCACCAGGTGGGATCGCATTCAAAGGCTAACTTGTACTCAGATTTTTTTTAAATAGCTGTGTAACTAGATGCTGGAGGTCGGGATAAGACGTCAGCAGACTGCCTGTTGGAAGCATGCCCGCCTCCGCCGGAGCCAGAGTGCCACAAACTGGACCAGTGGCAAATGCGGCGCCTGTGCTGCCTGCTTGCCACCATCGCGCAGCGCGACCTTCCGCTCAAGCCTTACTTTCAGGATTACGAACTCGTAAATATAAAGTTTGTCTGAATAATTAAAAAATAATAATGCCCTCCCGAGCGGATTTCGGCCACGGCGGCCTATCTCCAGAGATTAGCCATCTGCACGGGACATATTATAGTGCACAAATGTGTACACAGCTGGTGCACTCTCTGTTTCTTTACTCTCATAGCTCGATGGGACGGAAAATCCTACACTGATAGTTCCGATAGTTGTTATGGCCCAAACCGAGACTCAAAACTGGACCATGTCGGCCGCAGTCGAACATGCTGACCACTAGACGACGAGGCAGTCATATATGAATAAATAGTATAGTAATGTAGGCTTATATTAAACCCTTACGGCCCGGAAGTTCTAGCTCACTGAATTTTCAGTATATCCGTTACGAGCAATTATCTACCTTCGCCTGCATACTCTAACCATTTTCTGTCTAGTCGTACAGTCACGTATAGCCAAACTTAAGCTTAAATTTAAACCTTTACTAGACAAGAACTGATGGAGTATCTAGCACCATCAGTTGTTGTGTAGTCGTAGATTCACTCTACGATTCAAAAGCACTTTTTATAAGTTTATTTGAATAAAAAAATATGAGTTTGAGTAGTGTCACGTACAAACGAACAAATAGTTTCATTAGCGCCTATTAAAACTTGGTCTACCTATACGAAATAAAGGCATTGAGTATGTAAACGGAGATATTTTGCAAATATGTATATTACGTTCAACAATAAATGTGTAAGACATCATTGTAAATCACTTGCTACAGCACAAAAAATTACCCTGATAATAATATCAGCGCTCATTTCTGAAAACTTGCAAGTTTTCATTGGAGTATAATTCATTGTACCTAAGTTTGAATTGGAATTAAATTTGGATTCCACTATTGATGTCAATTACCTATTTTAACCTTAATTTTAGGTGGCGAAAAACGACGGGCGTATAACCTTCGCCCATTTCGCCCGAATCCTGGACTACATCGGCGTGATCGTGAGTCCTGAGGACTTCAACCTGCTAGTGCGCCGCTTCATCAAGGACTCCTACACCCTCGACTACGTGGATTTCATCAAAGCCGTGGAAGCGGTCAAGAAGGAGGGCATTCAGGGGCTTGGCCCGGTAAGAATACACTGAGAAAAATGGAATTCTGGCCTACGGCGAATTAGGCCTTAGACGGTTGAACTGTAATTGCGTGGGGCGAAAATGTAACGCTTACGGTAATTTTTACATAGCTAAGCGAAATCGTTTAAATGGTAACGTCAATTATACCGGACACAAAACATAGAAAACGCTTTCAGTAAGGCATTTTCGGAATTTAACTTTTTACCGTAATTACGGCAGTATAGACTGATGAAAACGCCTTAAGATTACATCGTCAGCGTCGTAAGCGAAAGACGTTTTTAATAGGCATATATCACCGTTCATACGGCAATATTCGCCTTATGAAAAGGTGAATAACGATTTAGTAACACGAATGTATACTGAAAATTAAAACTAAACAAACGTAAGCTTAAGTGTGAAAACGACATACGTAAGCGGCGAATATCAACCGTGCAATCCCGCGCAACGTCAATTTCATCTTAGATCGAGGTAGAATATACCGCGATTAAGGTAGTTACATTATGATGACAGACCATCGTTAGAACATTACTTTTAGGCGAAAACCAATACCATGTCAAGCGGTGGTCGACGTACCACATAACATTTTCATAATTTTGATCTAATGTCAATGGCAGATCCGCCTTACTGCTAAGATGAAACCAATTAAAAGTGCAGGGAAGATATAATTTAACAAAAGATGAATAGGTGGGTAGTACTTTACAAACAAAACAACACCAAATTAAAGTAGCAACCTTAACTGATTGTACGTAAAGTCAGGCCACATAGGGCATAGGGCCCAGTTGAAAACCAGCGCCAAGCGCCCACCAGTGCCCGGTACAAAGCTGAACTGGGTTCCGATTTTTGGTGCAACCGCGAGATGCTTACCTACTTCTCCTCTTGTAAAATTGTTTTTCTTTTTTGTTTATTTAGTATTAAGAGTATCGGTTAGAGTCTATCATTATATTAGTTATGTTAGCATCGCATTAGTTGTGCCAAAAATAAAGATATTTTCTTTCAGCGACTCTTACATTACAGGTCTAAATTTCCTATCAGTGTGCGTGTTTACTTTTTTATGGATACCTAGCTTCAATTTTACCGTCGGAAAAAAATTATCGTAGGGCATTTGCAGGAAATCTTTGAGTGAAGCACATAGGCGTAGAGCTAAATTGAATGTACCTACCTAAGATTAAGAAATTGCCCTCCTTCATCCCAAACCAAGTCATCAACTGTTTGTTTTACTTTTACAGGTGGTGGAAGGAACCTATTGTCTAGTAATCTAAATAAGCCTTGCAATGCTTACTACTAATTATGCTTACAATACGTCTGCTCGCTATAGTATCCAAACGAAACAATACACTGACAGAGGAAATTTAGATAAGTGAATAGCGCGCGGTAATTCCCCTACTCGGTTCTAAAGCAAGTGCCTAAACGTATGCGTTACTTGCGGGAATCCCCGAAAATGCGTTTCGTTTTCAAGCAAAGACAATGTGAGGGTTGCCATACGTGTAAAGAAGTAAATAACTACCGATGACGTAATCATCATCTAGACTCCCCCACCCCCTATGTCATCCAAAATAAGTAAAGCAAAGACCCCCCCACCCCCCCTAGTGCTTACGTAATACTTGAACGGCCCCTTATCAGGCCGAGCATTATTGGCTGAACAGTATTGGGATGTCCAAGTACCTATCGCTCTTTTCCAGCTAATTTTGTCGTATTACAAACGTAATTTATTTTTCATAAGTAACAATCGGCCTTTATTAAGGCGGTCTTATCCTCTCTTTTCCAGCTAATTTTGTCGTATTACAAACGTAACTTATTTTTCATAAGTAACAATCGACCTTTATTAAGGCGGTTTTATCCTTTAGGTAAGACTCTTATCGCCTTATCTATACGTTAAAAGTTAAATATTTAAAAAATACCATGGAAATGAAACAGTGTTGCCACCTCATATTTTAAAGAGTCAGTTGATAGGTAAAATAAATTGTTGATGAGATGGCCCTATACTCATGAAGAAAGTGTAGTAAGATGGAAAGTGTTTCGAACTAACGACGCGTAGTACTAAACCCACATTTGAAATTTGAATCCTACACGGGTTTCAGCTCTCGGTGAAGGTAACATCGTGGTGAAATATACAGGTGGTAGGGCATTTTTTCTTGTGTTGCGTTGCTCGTCGGCAATAGGTTACCACCAATAAGTAGAAATACTATCGCCAATCATCAAAACAGTGTTCCTGCAGCACTATCCTGTAGAGCCAGTTTCCAATGATTTAAATCCTAGCGACCTTACCACCCTCATGCACCATCACTTACCACCAGGTAAAATAGATGTTGTCGAATGTTAGCCTATCAGATATATATTTTTTTAACAAAGTTGGTATCCCTGCCTATTATTATTAAACAAAATAACATTATTTCAAGAATACTGTTGAGATTCTATATAAACAGGAAAATTTATACTTAGGTAGTTACTTTAAAAATTTCGTTAAAAATGTATTTAAGTATTTAGGTACTTTTAATAAATATGTAAGTAGCAAGTTGAAGTGGCAATGGGCATAGGGCACATAATACGCAGAACGCATTAATTTATCTCTGACTAGCTTATGCCCGCGACTTCGTCCGCGTGGTTTAAGTTTTTTGTTATTCCCGCGGGAACTCCTTAATTTTCCGGGATAAAAAGTAGCCTATGTCACTCTCCAGGTCCTCAGCTATACCCATGCCAAAAATCACGTCAATCCGTTGCTCCGTTGCGGCGTGATTGAAGGACAAACCAACAAACCAACAAACAAAGTGACTTTCGCATTTATAATATTAATATAAATATAAATATATATATATATATATATATATATATATATATATATATATAAATACAAATATAAATATAAATATAAATATGAAATATGATATGATAGGCTAGCGTTTGACCACTATCTCACCTGATGGTAAGTGATGATGTGGTCGAGGATGGTAAACACGCTGGGCCTAGAATGGGACTGGCTTTCAACGATAGCAGCCGGAACACACTGTTAAGTGCTAGCGACAGATTTTTCTACTTGAGGGTTGTAAACTACAACTGTATTTTTGGTACAGCGTACGTAGCTAGCCAGGCGGACACGAGAAAATGCCCTGCCACTACGGATTTCATCACGAGGTTACCTTCACCTGAAGCTCAAGCCCTTCTTGCGGTTGGGATGATGATGATGATTAATTATAATTAATTAAAAGGTATACTTATATAATTACCATTGATTTTCTTTATTAGGTACGCTTCTAGACATTAAAGATGAAACATAATAATATGAATTAAATCATCAATGATTCGCAATTTTCCATGAAAAAAGGTCACGTGAAATTATTTCACCGCAAATCATTTTCCTACTGATGCCCGAAAACTCATGTGTGGAAACTACGAAAATATTCTTCAGATCTTAATCAATTTTTATGTGACTACGAATACCTTTATATTGAACTAGCTGGTCCGCCCAGCTTCGCAGGTGTACCTACTGTGTTTTTTTTAATATTAGGAATTTGTTTTCATAAAAAACTTCTAATAACAAACACAACAAAAAAGAATTAGCGAAATCGGTTCAGCTATTCTCGAAATTTGCGCTTAGCAACACATTCAGCGATTCATTTTTATGAATTTTATTTTTATAGATACGTTTTAACTTTTCATGCAGCTATTTTGTTTAGTAATTGAAAGGTAATTTATGGGAAATCTGGCAACACACAAACAGTCGCAACGCGTCTCGCCCGCCAGACTCCAGAGTCCCGCTGCTCCGTGCTCCGCGCCCCGCGCCCCGCGGGCTTCCTACGCGGCTCGCCCGCGGTCCGCGCCAGCGTATTTATTTCATTCCGCCGCTGAGCGATCACTGGAGCACTCGCATCCACATTTAATCACAACAAAGCGCTGAACCATTTTGTAACCTACTTGTTATACAATTTATTAATTCAACCATACATCGTGTCGTGTCGCCTACTCATTCAGGAACCAAGAACCCTCAGTCGTTAACAGGTACCTACCTAGGTACTTTACAGCAGTGTTTTTGGTAAGTAGGTACTTACATTATTTTTTCTTTGATATATATCGATAATATCGATGGATAGGTTGTTCAATTCTAGGTGCCCCATGGTGGAATAGGCATGAAATCTGCTATATAATTCAAGTTATTTTTTTTATTATTCCAGTACCCGACTCACGGCAACGTCAACGGCAGCGTTCCAAATGGCAGACCAATATGTGAGAGATCTATTATATAAATGGAGTTGCGTTCATCTAATTGATTCATTTCGAGGTTAGTGAGATGTCTCTAGACTCATTATTGATTAGAATACAATTTAGTTAAGGCCTTTTAATAACCGCCAAATGATCGTAAAACTATAAAACAGGTAGGTTATTTCATCAATGTACCATTTCCTTGATGTGAAATCCCGTTGTCACTGATAGCCACTGAGGTAAACAATCTGATAGCACATTACTTCTACTGCCATATTCATATTATATAATATATGTATGTATGTACAAAAAAAAAGTATATAAGTATTATTTTCCGTGGTCCGGTATCCATAACACAAGCAGTTAAGTCTTGCTTAGGTACTTTGGGACCAGATGGTGCTGTGTAAAATGTTAGTGAATATTATTATTATTATGTACCTATGCATGAATATGTCTATTTGCATTGGTCTGGGTGTGTATAATATGTATGTATTTACAAAAAAAAATATAAAAGTATTATTATCCGTTGTCCGGTATCCACAACACAAGCAGTTAAGTCTTGCTTACTTTGGGACCAGATGGCGCTGTGTAAAATGTTAGTGAATATTATTATTATTATTACTAACAACTCTGTTCAGTGGTATTTACATATTAACCGACTTATAACACAAATAAACTGTTCTATATTGTTGTTAAACTTTGTTTTTATCTAAAATTTATATTTTTATGTTTAGAACTCTTCATCACCATCAAATTTGGTTACTGATGCAAGCCTGAATTTAATAATTGATGATTTACAAGGAAATGAAACATATCAAACTGTAAACTTGCAAGTTGAAAAAAACTGTCAACCTCAGCCAGACCGAGATAAAGTTAGTAATAGTGGATTTTCAAAAAAGAAAACCTTTATTGTGAATGATATGAATCAATGACAACTATTTAAATTTGTGTCTCTGCTAAAACAGATTTCTAATTTGTTACTTATGTTTATTTTTTCAGATAGTATCCATATTACAATCAACTCATAGAGGAAGGGCATTACTTAGTAGTGAAGGAGCTGACAAAGGCCTCCTTGATACAAGCCAGAGAAAGGAGTTAGCCCATTTACAGCTGACATGGCCTCAATTCCAGTCATGGGCACGGGGAATCGGTGAACTATTTACAAAAGAATCACCAGTTGTGTACTATGCGTCATATATTGCTGTAAGTTATAATTTCTTCTTTTTACAATAAATTACACTTAATTCTCAACATGGTTAGTTATATAAATGCACAGTTCAATATAATAATATAAGTAAATATAATGTTTAAGTTACCGGCAATCTGTATAGTTTAGGTATTCTATACATTGCCTAGGTTTTGTATAGAATTCCGTATTATACAGATTGCCGGTAACATATATACTAGTAAATTAATATATGGTGATTAGTTTGTTATTAAACGGGTTAATAGACGCATCGTCCGTCCTTAGGTTACACATTTCTCCACTGAATTGTTCAGACAATTTTTTTATTTTTCTAGTAAGTAAGATCTAATGTGTAAGTTATAATAATGTAATAATATTAACATACCTAATATAATAATAATAATAACTTCATTTCTAAGAATATGGTCGGTTACAGATGTTCTTCATTTTTGAGTAGGTACAAACATAGTCTGCCTCTCGTGGCGTGCAAATATCAATATTTAATCTATTAAATTATATATTACCCTGGATATTACATTTATCATACAGCATGTTCACAAATCACATAATTAAAAAAGATGTCCAATAGTATAACTTAAATTAATGTCAGTTTTACAATAAATCAATTTTAGTTCGTCAAAATGGAATTATAATTATTAAATAAGGTATATGTCAATAAATTAGCATAAAATTCAATGTCATCGTGTGTTGTAAATTCAAATAATTTTATGTTTGTTTGTCCGTAGCTATTAATATATATCTATATATCATCAAAGTATTTATTCATATTGTACCGTACTCCTAATAGTTTTTAACAATAAGAAGGAATTTTAAATAATTTCTTGCGATACATAATTGTAGTTAATACATACCTATACAAAATGTCAAATTACAGTAAATTTAAATATCAGAATTAAAAAAGAGTGATTGATAGAAAATTAAAATGTCTGTAACAAGTAGGTACCTACTTTACAAATAAAGTAACTCTTTTCTAACTGGCATGTTGTTTCATTGTAATACAACTTTCCTGCGACAAAAAGGAGAAGATGTATCCTATTAATTAGTTAATCATTGTTGTTCTATTTATTGCAGAACCTTACGAAAACCGGAGAAAGGCTATCAGCTGGCAAGCAACGCTGTTCCCTAAAGTGACGGTTAGCTGCTTTACTATCATGAAGTTCATGATAAAGGAATTTGAGCTGCTATGTCTGCATCGGTGCAATCGCTTCGTGATAATGCGTTTAAGTTGTTTATTTCCCTTTATATGATGAACGCCCTGCGGTTTTTTACAAAATTTCCAATACCTACTTAGTCATAAACAATAATGATTAGAATGATCACTACTCAGATTAAAATCGGTTTAACTTCCTTTGGCTACTCGTCGAGTAAATTGATAAACCTAAGAGTATTTCCAATTTTGTAAAGAACCGCAGGGCGTTCATTATTACAGTATCTAATACTGAACTTACGCGCATTGTCACGAAGCGATTGCACCTATGCGGATTAGGGGTCCAATGACCCTAGTTATGAACTTTATGATAGTAAAGCAAATGAAGCAAGCCTTCACGGAACTGCGTTACTAGCCGTCAGAAAGCTTTTTCCCCGGTCTCTATAAAACATTATCGTTTGTAAAGAAAGCAAAATATACCTTACTGAACATATAATATAACTGTAAGAAGCGACGAAAACAACGTCAAGAAGGTACATAACGCTTTAGTATAAAACGTTTTTGTTCGTAAATAAAGCATAATAGACCTTATTGAATGTTTGATATATGTGTATGAAGCGACGAAAACAACGTCAAGAAGGTAAAGAACGCTTTAGCATAAGACGTTTTTGTTCGTAAATAAAGCATAATATACCTTACAGAACTTTAAATATAACTGTATGAAACATTCTTAAACATCTTAAAAGAAGGCAAAAACGCATTATCGGACGGGGTCTGATATGGTCAAAAGCGACGGATATCGCCCCACCTACAATAGAAAACGCTTTATAGAAAGCATAAAGCACAGTAACAAAAGACGCAAAGCGCCTTAAGAGAAATCAATTATGACTTAAGATGCGTCAGATATTGCCCTGAGAAAGTACCACGTGTGTTCCTTGAACAATCCTTATTACCGCTAAAATCGCCTTACGGAAGTCAAATGCCATCGTCAGGCCTTCGATTTCTAACTGACTGACCACGTTTAACGCTATTTCATTAAAGCTAATCTGTTCAATAGTACGACTAAAAACGTGGTCTTAGAGCGTAACTTACGGTCTCGGTTCATGTTAGATTCACCTTACGCTGGAAGGCGTATAACGCTTTCTACGTAGGAAGGCGTTTTTGTTCTTATTTACGTTTGGTCGGTTTTTTGCCTTATTACCAACTAAATCGGCCGTTATTGAAGCGCTATCAGCTTTACATTTTTCTCAGTGTAGAGAAAGCCTTAAACGCGTGGTGTGGCATAAATAAAGGCGTGCTGCATCAAAGTATGATTGTTCATGTTAACTTACTTGTCAAAGTAAGTACTTAACAAATTATTTTGAAAGAAAAATAATGACCTTTTCATAACACTTATATAACTGGTTTAGCGTTCAAATGAAAAAGCGAAAAAAAACGGTTCAGGGTCCCCTCACAATTTATAAACCTATTTTGGGACCAACGATGCGCTTTCCAGCACCTTGAAACACCAATGTTTATCGGTTCTTCCTGTGTGCCCATTGCCATTTCAGCTCTTCTTCGGAAGCTTAGCTAGCCTTGTTGAAAATGGTTTGCCATGAACATAATATACTGATACAGCTGTACTATTACCTGTTCTGTGATACATTGAATGCATTTTTGTCCTGCCGACGAGGTTTGATTTTGAATTGCTTTTTGTTCAGGCCTACAACCACCCAAAGGCTGTAATTGATACTACTCTACCAAAGCTGGTACGACCGGAAGTAGAGGCGGGAATCTCTGTAACGAGATTGGGTCCCTCAGAGGTCTTCCACCCAGCGTTGGAGCCGCCGAAGCCAACGCGCCATCTGATTGATCTGATGATGCGCGTGCAGGAATACGTGCTACAACGACGGATCAGAGTCTCGGAGTTCTTTAGAGTAAGTGCTCATGCTCAATGCAAAGCCATGATGATGTTGGAGCGCGCGCTAGCATAGAGAAGATGTCTATTCATTCTTGCCATGAAGGCACTTAAGTTACTTATCTATGATGTGCGTTTGTGAACCAAGTATACTTAAATTTTAGGGAACACCTAAGAACAAAAGGCATGTGACAGTTACAATAACTATCACAGGGGTTTAGGTATAGGTATACCCTGAGGCATTCTTGGTGAAAACGGGCATAAATTACTTTAAAAGCCAAGGAAAAAAACTTTAATTCGCTCTAATCTGATATGCAGCGTACTCTTACTTCTAAATGAAAAGCCACCACCGTACCTCACCTCATAGTTACATGCTACAAAACAACGATATAATCATAAATTATTTCACTCCGACACCGGAGATTGCAAAGCAAACTTTGCATTATGGACTCAACATCTAAGAATGCTTCGTAGTTAGAGTGAAACGTACTAGCTATGTATATATTATACTAGCTGATGCCCGCGACTTCGTACGCGTGGATCGAGGTTTTGTGGTTCCCGCGGGAACTCTTTAATTTCCGGGATTAAAAGTTAATTTTCCGGGATTAAAAGTAGCCTATGTGCTATTCCAGACTAAGTATACTTATAATCTATCTCTGTGCCAAATTTCAGCCAGATCCGTTAAGCTGTTGGGGCGTGATTGAGTAACAAACATCCATACATCCATCCATCCATCCATCCATCCATCCATCCATCCATCCATACATCCATAGTCCATACATCCATCCAAACTTTCGCATTTATAATCTAAATCTAAACTAATTTTATAAAGTGGAACAATTTGTTTGTTTGTTTGTAATGGATAAACTCAAAAACTACTAAACCGATTTTAAAAAATCTTTCACCTATAGAAAGCTACTTTATCAGCTAGTAACATAGCCTACATTTTATCTATATATATTATATATATATAAATGAATCCCTATTTCCCTTAGTCACAGCATCACGCGTGAACGGCTGGACCAATATCGCAAATTTTTTTTTGTTGTGTTTGTTTGGACCTGGAGAGTGACATAGGCTACTTTTTATCCCGGAAAATTAAGGAGTTCCCGCGGGAATAACAAAAAACTTAAACCACGAGGACGAAGTCGCGGGCATCAGCTAGTTTTAAAATAAATTAGAGATCCCTTCGAATATAATTGCAATAATGTGAATGAAGTCGGAAAAATTCACCTAATTTAACTTTTTACGTTAAACCTCTATTCGTCTTTTAATTCAGACTGTCTTTTAGGTCATATTTGTCAAGACAAACATAATAATAAATACAAGAAAACTTACCAACATTTTTTTTAAACATTTTAATATCTAACTGCTGTAGACAGACTGCGAAAAGCCTAAAAGATAAACATAGTTCCCTGGCGAGCGCAGTGAAAATACGTCGTATTGGAGAATCTTCATTTCAAAAATATGAAAATCGTCTTGCAAGTCAGAGAGAATACGTGTCGCAATCGCGTGCCACCTAGGGATTAAAAACGGATACCGACGGGTGCTTATAATATAATAGAAATTATGTAACATTAACAATGTAAACCTCATCTGTAAATTGTTTACTTTGTTTTTTTTTAAGATTTACAAATCAAATTGCACCCGTGCGAAGCCGGGGCGGACCGCTAGTATTAATATAAATTATATCATATACAAGGTAATGTTTCAGTCCTGAAAACTAGAATATTATTTTTATTGTTCAGGACTATGACCCCTTGAACAGTGGTCGCATAGCCCCTCAGCAGTTCCGTCGCGCGCTGGACGCGATAGGCCTCGGCAGTATCCTGTCCAACCAAGAGGCGATGTGTGTGATGCGGCACTACGTCGACCCGAACGACCCCGAGCGGATCTGTTGGCGAACCTTCGAAGATGACTGTGATCAAGGTACCTACAGATTTCTAGCAGCATGTTACAAAGGAACTAACTTAACTTTAAGGATCAAGCATTAGCAATGTAGCGTTGTCATGAGCTTATTATTGATAATAACTGGTCAATAGTGCTACTGCCCATTTTGAATAAATGAGGTACAACTTTGACTCGAATCTTTGAAGTTATCAACTATTAGGTACCTAGTATTATTTTTAAACGTTAAAATAGAACTATTAAATAGTTTAGCGATAAAGTTTCTAAGATCTATTTGATAGAAACATTTCCACGGTAGGTATCTACTTTGTTTTTGAATAAATGTTAATTTCTCCAGCTTTCAGGTAGCTTCATTTTAAAGACTTATCGAATTATAATCGTACTCCGGTCAATCTACACTGTAGGGGAGACCGGTATGAAAGTAACACGGGATGAACGTAACAAATGAGTTTTTGAACGAGTTTTTTGGGCTACACTGAAAGCTGTATCACCAAAATTTGCAATTTTGAACTCACCTCCCATCCTCAGTTGCGCTTACGGCGCTGTGCCAACGGTTTTTGAAATAACGAGTAGGTGCCGAAAAAATAGCGCCGAAGTAAGTTTTGTAAATTTTTTTCAACTGCGTTTGTTTTTAATATGGTAAGTTTATGCTTGCTTGTCAGGTGTCAGTAAATTAGCATAAGCATTCATCTTTTTTAATTGGCATTTGAAACTGTATATTTTTATCGGATTTTTAGTTTATAGGCATTTGTTTGCCATATTCGGTATTTTTTTTAGGTAGGGATGAAAGTAACAAGTTGTTACTTTCATCCCAATTATGATCGTGACATCTCAAAGCATGTTTTATTGTGGCTTTTTATATTTTAAAGTATTGCATAGGTTCTTATTTTCTTGTTCCAGGATGCCTAATATATATAATCGAAAGGCCAATAGAGGCTTAGTTACTGCAAAAATTGTAGATTTGGCTACAGAAGAAATACTTCGCAGAAAAGTACACTCACCAAGAACCCCTCCTGAATTAATTGCGTACACGAAAACAATGCATTTAAATAAGTTCCTCTCAAAAAGTTTTAATAAAAAATCCGAGACATCTGTCTTTTAAGGTTTTAATTAACCATTTTTATGATTTTCAAACTACGACTAAAACAATGCTTTAATTACGAAGGTGTTTTACCGACATAAAATTAATCCTTATCAAAATAAATATATTAGTCATCTCAAGTATTTAATCAAGATAAAAATTGTCCTTTACACCATTTAATTTAGATGAATATCTTATGAGATATCATAGAAATAAAGTAAAGTGAAATAGGAAATGGCGCGGCTATGGCCGGCAGCGGCAGGTGGGGTGATTTGTTTGTCTGGTTGATATCTAATTTTTAATTATTTAGTTTTTTTTTCTAGAAATGTTTTTTTGATATTTGTGATACTTATGTAACACATAAAAGGCTGATTATGTTGATTATGAATTATTTGTAATGTTACAACCAACCCGTTACACTGTTACAACGAACCCTAGGGGTATTGATGGGTGTAAAAAATTCCACTTCTTTTATTTGATAGTTTTTCTCAAAATCTATAACATCAGTTGCATTTGTGCTAATGTTAAAAGATAGCTGAAAGACCAATCTTTCATGTGTACTGATAAAAATTTTGATATTCAACAAGCTCTGTGAGATATTACGAGAAAATTGAAAATTGTTACGTTCATCCCTGGTCTCCCCTACCTTTTTAAATAATGCATCTAAGCCTTGTCAAATAACCCGTCTATCCATTGGTGAAAAACATAATGTAACATTATGTAAGCCCATTCAGTAGTTTCTGAGATAATCGCGAACAAACAGACAGGCAGGAAAGGTTTATAATCGGCTTAATTTCTGTTCCCAATCGCCACAGTGTTCGCAACAAAGGAGCTGGAGAAGCATCCGGACTTGGTGCCTGGGGCCGCAGCGGAGGCAGTTGCGGAGTTGCCGCCACGGGGCTCCGCGGCCGAACGTGGCGGACAACCGGAGCATGAGATGGACCTGGCGCAGACCGCGTTGCTACGCGTACGCGCCGCTTGCAAGGAGCGCTCCATCGACTTGAGGCCTTCGTTTGGAGAACATGATGAGTATGTGGTTTCATGTTTTCTAGAGCAAAAACTGAGGCCCTTGAGTCTGTCTACCAAAAGCTGAGAGTTGAAACTGACACGTAATTTTAAGAAATTTGGTCGGGTATACCCAAAGTAGGTATTATAAGAACTAGTTTTATTTTTAATGTTTTAGTCCTTAGTTTTGTAAAATCTTGCCAGTATCTAGAAATCCGGATATCACCTTTCGTTAGGCAGACTATCTTCGAATGCTAAAAATCTGCTGGACCCAAGAGGTTAACAAACGAAGATGTTTTACGTTGGGACCAATGCTCCTTAATTATTATGCGGTTGGGCTTGCGGATTGTTAAGTATAGGAGCGATGCTCGAGTGCAAAACGATGAGCTCTGCTGATCACCCGAAGCTTGTTAGATGCTAGCATTATATGGAAAAATAATATCACCACATAAAGTGAAACAAGGTTATAAAAAGGTATTAAGTGCTTAATTTATTTTATACTTGTTTCATGTTAAACATGAACCTGCAGCTGAGAACCTATAGCGTCGCGTCAGTATAGTATCTATCCAACTTTGAAATTTTCTCTTGACCGATTTTGATGCAGTTTTTAGTGACGTGCGTATATTTTTTTGTTCTTTGCAGACACAATAACGGGCACGTGTCCCGTACTCAGGTGCGGCGCGTGCTCGCGAGGCTCAGCGTGCTGCCCACGCCGGCGCAGCTGCGCGCGCTCGAACAGCGCTACCTTGACGACTGCGGCTTTAGCTACGTGGCGCTGCTCGATGAGGTGTATACTTTCTAAAGACACGACAACGGCCACATGTCCCATACTCAGGAGGCCCAATTGTCTAAGCACGATTTGCTTAGAGTAGACAATTGGGCCTCCTGAGTACGGCGGGCTGATTACGTATCAGCAAACGATTCGCGATAGCAAAAATTGTACAATATTTGCTGTCTAATCGCAAATTCGTAATAGGTATCGACGATACATAATCACATACATAAATACATATGATGTTCATGACGTCTTTGAGAGGTGATATCTAGTGAAAAGCCCGATGAATAGCGTCAGTTTTATTACTGTTTAAATAGGTATTGCGCATACTTAATACTGTACAAGAATCAGCTTTTCTAATTATGGTTCATTTTTGGTAACGATAAACCGTTTTTGAGCGGCCATATCTAGCGAAAGGCCCATCCATATGCGGGCAGACTTTCACTTTTGACATAAGTGGAGAGCCCTACACCTACCTAATACTGAATCAGCTTTTCAGGCGATAGTAACAAAAAGTGCAGCTATCTCTTAGTCTATTTTCGGAAGTGATGGCAGAACACAGAACTACGCAAGCGATAAATACGATTGACGTCAAAAAAATCCTCTCGAATCTTGTGCTCCTCAATATCGTTTCAGCTGGAAGATAGGCCAGTGGAGAGCGCCACCATTGCGGGTCCTTCGGCGGTGGTGCGCCGACCGCCGTCCAGCTCTGCTGTGGACCCGCGCGAGACTGACATCGTGCAAATACTCGCTAAGATAAAGGGAAAGGTAAAGCTAATGAACTAGAATCCGACTGCTAGTTCAAATAATAGACTATTTGAGTAGGTATAAATATGAGTTTTTATATGCAATTCCGTGCTGACAGCCTGGTACTTACAGTAAAGCTTGTATGAATTGTATGAATAAACGGACATCAGCGTAAAACAGGTTCAAAAACAGTAAAAAAATATTTTAGGTTTAAAGAGACTTATTTCCCAAAAAACCGGCCAAGTGCGAGTCGAACTCGCGCACCGAGGATTCCGTACAAACTGTGACGTGGTAGGCCGTCTACGATGTGGTGGCCGGCCCAGCTCCAAGGGACCGTAGACCTGAGTATTTGATATGAATTTCAGCTTGATACCTCCATGCGTTCCTGAGAAAAAGGGTCTTGACACACAGACGGACGGACAACAAAGTGATCCTACAAGGGTTGCGTTTTTTCCTTTTGAGGTACGGAACCCTAAAAAGAACAAAAGTTCTTAAATAACTTACAATAATTTATGCTTAAACATAATTGGAGTATAGGTGACCCTATATAAAAATTACTAACTTAAATACTAATTATAATTTATATTAAAGTTCCAAAAAAATATTTTTCACCTCACACGCTCTAAAAAGGTGTCATTATAGCTCAGCTCAGTTATAGCAAAGAGTTAGGTATAGATTAAAGTAAATTTTTTTTTAATAATTCCTTAATCAACAAAAGTACCTACTCAAGTCATTGTTCAATATTGTACTGACTTCACGGCTCTGGGTACCAGCCTTTTTGAGCCTTAATTTAAAACTATAAAAAGACTTGCCTATGTAATTATTAATATGTGTTTTGCATTAAAACAAATTGTAAATATTTTATTTTTGCAAAACAAATTTGAGATTTTTTATCTGTGGATTACAAGAAGCGAAACGCGGGCGGTCATGATAGAGTTAGAGCCCCGTGTGACGTCACATTTCGAAAAAAAAGGTCGTGTGTACTAATGTTTGCGTATTGTTGAGAAAATTAACACTAATATTATATCTCGATTTGTGATTGTGAGAGGAATGCAAATCACTAAAGTCGATTCATTTATGGTTGCAAATTTATTTGCGTGTAAACTTTTGCTCTACCGAGTTTCCTAATGTAAAATCTTACATGTAATTGCCGAAATACACAAAGTAATAGTAATCCCATCAAAAACATAAATGTAAAATGAGAGCCAAATCCAAAATTGCGATATGTAGTATAATATATGCATTGGTTGTTGACTTCAGTGACAAAAGAAGTGAGATCTAAATGGGTGCCAAAGTTCAATGGTCAGTCCTGCAATTTATTTATAACAACATAAAATATTTTATAACAACTTAAAATATCATTTCTTCATATAACTTAGGATAATATGTCGAAGACTAAGGTTTGACTTTGCTAGTTTTCATATACGAATTATTATTAAGTACCTAAAAGTACAGTTTAGAACTTGCGAAGTCTATTATATATTATTCATCTATGAAAACTAGCCAAGTCAAACCTTAGTCTTCAACATATTATCCTAAGTTATAAGAAGAAATGATATTTTAAGTTGTTATAAAATATTTTATGTTGTTATAAATAAATTGCAGGACTGACCATTGAACTTTGGCACCCATTTAGATCTCACTTCTTTTGTCACTGAAGTCAACAACCAATGCATATATTATACTACATATCGCAATTTTGGATTTGGCTCTCATTTTACATTTATGTTTTTGATGGGATATCATTTCTTTTTGTACAGAAATTATTGAACACAATCTCAAACTCAAAACATATTTATTCAAAATAGGTTCCTACAAAGTACACCTTCTGAACGTCATGCTTACAGAGCATAAGAAGTGATGGTGATAACTAACTACGGTATCTTAAAACTAAAGCTACGAGGGTTCCAAACGTGCCCTGGTCTGAGAAGAGCCCGCAACAAACTCAGCTGTGTTTGTTTTATTATCACCATCTCACAAATATTTGAAATTATATATACTTATAATATAACAGTTACATAATCAGCCGCTGTAACAATTCATACCCATGCCTTGCTATCATTCAAATAATCCTTTACACTGTAATAGGACTTTTCTATTAGTTCATTGATTTATTCATCTTCATATTAAATAGGTAATCACTGTCGTTACATTATCAAGAAAGCTGCCGGTGCAACAATATCATTTCGATGGTGAGCCCACCCATGGTAACAACAGGTCTTAGCATCCTGTTTACACTCAGGTGACAATTTATGCACCTCAACGTAACGTACCCAAATTGCAAACAATGGTCATCCATGGAATATAGCGCGAAGTCGGCGAGATCGAATCCATATTATAGTATAGCAAAAGTTTTTAGTGAAACATTGAAAACAAGCACGGTAAACAGTCGATATCACTAAAACCACTATAAACAATGAATACAAATCAAAATGACTGACAACTTGAACTGACGACTTCAAATACGTTTCTTCTTCTTTTCTGTCAATGACGTTTCGTTGCACAAAATGCGTGAATACGAAGGTAAGGTTTTAATGCAACTATATTATTATTCATTATTATTTACATTAAAATAATAATTATGTGTCATCTTCAATAGTTAACAACAAAAAATAACGAATTTAAACAAAGACCTGCAGTATGATTTATGTAATAGGAGTTTTTTTTTATTTAACAACTCTTGTTTTATTTAGTTGTGCATGCACTATGCGTAGAATGTAATGCAAGTTGCCGCAGGAAGTGGACGAGGGAGTTACTACCACCGCTTAAAGCAGTATTATTTCAAAGTAACGGTTGAATGTCACGTACTTTGACGTCCTTAAAATAATGATTATATCACTACAACATGAACGTCAACAATATTAAAATAATACGGCTTTAAGCGATGGTAGTATGCCCCGTGTCAGAGTTTTGATCTATCCGTAGGTAGATCATAAAAATGACGATTTTTGAACGTTTATATCTAAATAACCATTTGAGGTGTGCTTATGAAATTTGGAGCACATACGTATCTCGCGGGTCTCAATATATGAGCCAAATTTGACATGTTTAAGTGTAATAGTTTTTGAGTTATGAGGGGGTCAAAAGTGGCTCCAAATGGTTCGTGTAATATTACACTCGGTGCTGCTCGCCAGTTCTATAAAGTTCTTCCTTCTTTTTTGGACTTTGGCTGGACACGCTGCCGCGTGTCTTGATTAGGTCTCGTGTTTAAGACCTAAGAAAGTCGTGCTGTAAAGTGACAGAAATATAATTTATGTCATGTTTTATGAAGAAAATGTTAGGTTAGGTTTTATTCATTTTTGCTAGATCAGAGTTTTAAGTTGATTTCTTTTTATCACTAACATCAAAGTAATATCGCAGATTTATCCGATTTAAATTCCGAGTCTCGGCACTCGGCAGATTAACTGTAACCACTGCTTTCGACGTTTATGACATACTTAGGTATTATTGTATATAGGAATGTGTTTATACAATTTGATAGGATACGAATTAATTATTATTTATATAGTATTTCTACACACGTCTTGTAGCTTGTAATTTTCACAATTGCATCAAAAAAGCTGTAAACTTTCCACTCAAAATCACTTATAACTCGGTGCGTCGTAGTTAGCTTTATTTTATTTTGAGCTATGACGTCACAGCTAGCAAATGTCACGTGACCGGCTGTTTTCGCGCGAATTTAAAATTAATGTATTATAAATGTATTTTTTTCTAATAAATAACGCTTTTTTTGAGAAAAAGATAATTGTAAGGGGAATAAAATGAACCCACGAACATTCTTAAGTAATTTTCCGAAAACGGTCAAATAGCCAATTGAGAACCTCCTTCTTTTCAACCGACTTCAAATAATTTAATATAAAAAATTCTATTTAAACAACCGACTTCCAACGACCTCAATTTACATAGACGGGCCCTGTCAAACAAAGAATGTGGGCGTATTTTTAGCAACGCCATCAACGCCATCTAGTCCGAAAAGCGGGAACTTGCTTAAAACGTATGACTCGGTCATAGATAATATAGGTCATGGCCATAGAAGCCGTAAGGCCAGTTAGTAAAAAAAAATATCAGACAGTTTGCCGCGGAAATTAAATGATTGCGTAATGGATAAAAATATTAAATAGTAAGATTAAATAACGTTTTTTTGGAAATGTATGATTGTGAATTGAAACACTTGCCTTAAAATAAAAATTTTTCAGTGCCAAACTAATAAGACTTTAGATGTTAACTTAAAAATAACAAATTATCTACACGACGAGCGACCGTGACAGCGCTACGATGGGGACAAAGACAGGTTAGGAACGCGTTCTCATAGTCGGTCGCCAGACCTTTTTCTATGAAAGGGCCCATCTAGTACCTACATATATGTCGATGCCGACTTCAAACTCCCGCGCCAACTTTACAACAACAAGCACACGACAAAGTACTTATTTTATTGTTGATATTTTAAAAACCGCTCGACCGATTTCGATAAAATTTATATGGGACCACTTGGGAAGTATGCCCTTTCAAATAAAAAAATAATCATCCAAATCGGTCCACCCAGTCAAAAGTTCTGTAGGTAACAGACATAAAAAAAAACACTTGAATTGAGAACCTCCTCCTTTTTTTGAAGTCGGTTGAAAAAGGAGGAGGTTCTCAATTCGAAAAGTAGAGTGTTTACCACGGGACTAAAAGCCATTCTACTCGACACTATAGCTTACCGAGCGTAGCTCGAATGAAATGACTCACTTTAGTCCTTTGATGAACAATCTACTATTATTAATGCAATATGTTGGCCCGCAGGTTTGCTCGATGTAGTAAAGAGGCCAAAATAACACTGTTTGCATAGTTGCATGCTGCCAAAACTTCATTCTACTCGGGAAGCCTGTGGGTCAACTATTCAAAAAAGGCGTACACTCTGAGAGTGCAATATAATGAAATGAAATGAAACGAAACGAAACGAAACGAAACGAAACGAAACGAAACGAAATGAAATGATTTATTTTTTCCACATAGGACAACTTGTGTCACATAAGAAACGTTAAGACTCTACCAATCTAATAATGGATTCAGGATGCTGTTGGGATTACCGCGGTTTTGTTCAGCGTCGGCTATGTTCGCAAATGAGCGGACTGAGTCCTCACTGCTGACAAGGCTGCGGAAAGTACCAACCACATCCTGAATATGTTTGCGAGTAGGTACCTATAAGGTGGACTCACCAATGCTTGGACACATTATTCAAGTGTTGGTGAGGCCAAAATAGTTGTGATGATAATAATGTTTATATTTTTGTAGGTAATTAGTAATTACTAACATTAATTAGGGTTCCGTAGCCAAATTTGGCAAAAACGGAACCCTTATAGATTCGTTATGTCTGTCTGTCTGTCCGTCCGTATGTCACAGCCACTTTTTTCCGAAACTATAAGAACTATACTGTTGAAACTTGGTAAGTAGATGTATTCTGTGAACCGCATTAAGATTTTCTTACAAAAATAGAAAAAAAACAGTAAATTTTGGGGGTTCCCCATACTTAGAGCTGAAACTCAAAAAATTTTTTTTCATCTAACCCATACGTGTTATGGGTATACCCTATCCATCATATCTATGGATAGGTCTTCAAAAATGATATTGAGGTTTGTAATATCATTTTCGTACCACTTGCTCAAAAATGTGACATTCTATGCCACAAAAAGCGAACATAACAATAGTCATTTTTAATCTGTTAAAAACAGGGAAAGAAAATTGTACTGAAATTCATTCATCCCCTATGGGGAGAATGTGATTTAAATTTGGAATACTTACCGAAATTTATACTGAACTACATCTGTGTTTACACCATTGACTTTGTATATAAAGCATTAAACATCTTTTTGAAAAAGGAATACGCATTTATTATGCTGTTATGATTATTAAATAAAATTACGAAAACCGACGAGGCCGTATGAGCTTGATGCCTTTGCTTTTCTGACAAAAAAATATTAGTCTAGGAATTTGCCGCGTTTTTGTTTTCTTCAAATACATAAACGTTAAGTTTATTTTAATTAATATTTATAAATAAGTTAATGTTCTAAACAGTTCCTCAGACGCAAGGACAGAGAAGTACTCAAAACAACTCATCAACAATAAATGTACCAAACAAAAATGTAACTCTCTCTATCAATAATTGGACCAATGTTTCGAATGTTAACTTTTACTTTTAATTGTCATTATTTTTAATAAATGCTTATCTCATATTATTATTGTGTTAATTTTTTCGCAAATGGTACGAAAAGAAGAGTATTTTCCTCGGTGATAAAGCTGTCTCAGTCTTGGAAGAACTTAAATCCCTCGCTACACTCAGGACTCGTCTTAAATCACGAGCGAAGCTACGCTCGGGAGAAAACCTCGAGTCCTTCGTTACGCTCGCGATTTCAATCGTCACCCGCGACAGAAGACACTGCTTTATCCCCTTGGTTAATAATCTACTATTTTTTCTAAACTTAATAGTTTGCGCGAGAGACACTTCCAAAGTGGTAAAATGTGTGTAACTAACCCCCTGTAACTTCTAAAATAAGAGAATGATAAAACTAAAAAAAAATATATGATGTACATTACCATGCAAACTTCCACCGAAAATTGGTTTGAACGAGATCTAAGTCTAAGAGGTAGATGCAATATCGTCTTTTCAGGCGCTGCGTATCCCCAGTAACACAAGAGGAAGTACCTCGACCCATTTCTCGTTATCGTGACACATAATTGCTGCTTTTAATTGCCGGTGAAACCTCTCTACTAAACCGTTGGCGGCGTAATGATACGCCGTAGTGGTGAGGTGTTGGCAACCAGTAAATTTTGCCAGCTCTTTAAATAAATGGGAGTCAAATTGGCGCCCTCGGTCTGTCGTTATTTTACGAGGACAGCCAAAACGTGCTAACCAACCGGTCTCCGGGGGGGCTGATGTGGCGAAGTCCCACGAGACCTACTGAACCCTCGGGAATTTCCGTTCCGACTCGCTTTCGGTCGGGATTCTCCCGGGCGTTCCAATCAGTGAATTCTGAACCCCGACGACGGGAGGCCGCGTACACGCATCTCATGTCCGGCTAATTCACTCAATTATTCAATCAATTAATTATTATATTTGTTATATCGTACATAGTCTGTAATTAGTGTTTTAAATCATTTATCATATATATCAATAGACTTTTGTAACGCAAATTAAATAATCAACTTTCAATAATATAATATTCGTAAATTACATTGGGTTTGTTTAACTTCGATCCTAACATTCCCATAGTTTCCAATTTTCCAATACTGTCCCAGTTAAAAAACACTAAGTAGGTAAACTAATTACTGGTGATAACCAGCGTAAGCTCATTTGTTCTCTTCTCATGACTGACAGATGGTGCGCGAAGGCATACGTCCGCGCGAGTTCATCGCTCAGTTTGACAAACAACGCGAGCTGGTGGTGCCGCGGGCTGACTTCTACCGCGGCCTCGCCACCGCTGGCTTGTCTCTCACGCCGCTAGAGATGGACACGCTTATGGAGGTGTAAGTTTCTCAGTTCGACAAACGACGCGAGCTGGTGGTGCCGCGGGCTGACTTCTACCGCGGCCTCGCCACCGCTGGCTTGTCTCTCACGCCGCTAGAGATGGACACGCTTATGGAAGTGTAAGTTTCTCAGTTCGACAAACGACGCGAGCTGGTGGTGCCGCGGGCTGACTTCTACCGCGGCCTCACCACCGCTGGCTTGTCTCTCACGCAGCTAGAGATGGACAATGCAAACAACCTGTTTATCCAATCAAACTAACATTCGGATTTCGGCCTAATCAGGGGCGGTTCGCTAAGATCATGATATTACTAATGTCTGGAGGATTCAAGAAAATAATTGGCGTCTGTTCAAAAACTTGTCACAGCTATACTATAAACAGCTGTGTTAATACCACAGTAAATACCCTTGTACGAATACACCAAGCACCATCTAGTAAAAGCTTTAGAAAACTTCAGAAATGTAGAACTTTTCACCGAGTTTAAGCTTGATGTTAGTAATGCAAGAGCCTAAGTATAATTTTATGAAAATTTTATTTTATTTCATTGTCTACAGTTTCTGCGCCCCGGGTCGACGGCGTTACATAGAGTACGAGAGATTCTGCGCGACTGTGGGCGAAGCTCTGACTCAGAGTGGCTTAGAACGAGCACCCTTGCTGGAACCCGTCCCACACATTCCCACAATAGACTCGCCGCTCAACTACCTCAACTTCGAAGAACGGAGCGTGGTCGCCGGGGCTTTGGCCAAGCTTGCGAAATACCCCGATCAGCTGTCGAATATATTGGAGGTTTTCAAGGTGCCTTATGCCTAGTTCTGGTGGGAGGCTTTGGTTGTGGCTAGTTACTATCATAATAATTAATATAGGCACATCCTACTTTAGGTATGGTTACTACCGTACCGGCAAAGACGTGCCGCCAAGCGATTTAGCGTTGCCACTACGAGCTCACCTGGTGGTAGCTGATGAATATTGTCTAAGATACTTAGTAGCGAGCTAACCTGTTAGTAGTCTCATGTCGGCAAAGACGTGCCGCCAAGCGATTTAGCGTTGCCACTGCGAGCTCACCAGGTATCTGATGAATATTGTATATGATGGTAGCGAGCCAACCTGTTATAGTAGTCTCATACCCCTTATCGGTTTCTACACGATATCGCACCGGAACGCATCGCTTGGCGTCTGCCGATACAGTGGTAACATGCCATTGACGAAGAAAATATAAATTCCCAAATTGAATTTAAATTTTACCCTGCCTGGGATCGAACCCGAGACCGCCCACTTATTACAACAGCGCTTAACACTGCGCCAGGGAAGTAGCCATAGGTAATGCCAAGAGTTTTTCTATTTGGTTTTGACGGTTTACAGTTCATATAAACCTATCACACCAAATAACCAAGAAAGAAGAAACCACCAAGAACCTACTATTCCCTAATTTTTTTTCTGTTATTGTTGTGCAGGATTCCGACAAGGAGCGTTGCGGCACGATACCGCGCATTGCAGTGGAGCGCGCGTTGTGCCGGCGCGAACTGCTGTCGCTAGTGTCTGCTCGCGAGAGAGATCTCATCTACAAGTGCTTTGGCTACAGGAGAGGTTGTGGCGACGAGGTCAGTTTATATTGCATATTTACTTGTCTCCTAATTGATAAAATTATTCATCTTAAGAAAAATCAAAATCAGGTTTTTAATTGAATATGCAATTTCGATAAGGGCGCATGACGCATATTTTTCGCAATTAATTTTTTCATATCAATGTGTTCTAAATGCTCCCTGCACCAACCCCTGCAGGGGGTTGTGGGAGGGAAGAGATGGGTTGTGGGCGGTGGAGAGCGAGTGTTGTGGAGGGTAGGCAGGGGGCTGTGGGATGTGGTAGGGGGGTTGTGGAAGGTGGGAGGGGGGTTGTGGGAGGTGGGAGGGGGGTTGTTACAAAAATATGTTATTTATTTATGGGTTAATTTTACGTACGTCACACGACAACATTTTACGTAGCTCTATCAGTTTTTATGGAAATTACAAGAAACTACATAGGAAAGCCCGCGGCCTAGGAGGGGGCCATTTTTAAGAGGTACTTCTCAGACCACAAGGAACACTTGTGCCAAAAATCAGCTTTAAGTCAATGGTCCCGTACCATATTAAGTTCGAAATCGGCACATTTCTGGCATTCGTTCTACTGTCGACGTCATGGCGTGTACAGTAATAATTTCGAAAAGGTCACAACTCAACAAAAATTATATAGATAATGACATCTTTCAGGTTCGTTGTCTAGAGTAAAAGGCACTTGCAGTAACTTACCAAGCCAAGCTAGTCGAGCTTTTATTGGGAAAGTACCTACCTATCAATCATCTGAAAATTGCATCTATGGCAAAAGTGAAACAATTTACAGAATTTTATGACGAAATACTGCAATGGCCAATTACGAAAGAGAGCCCCACCAGATTTTCCAGATGACATTTCAGATACCAAAAAGAAATGTTTCATCAAAAATTTGAAAATAATTAGTTTTTTCGACATGTGCCCTTTTCGAAATTGCATATTCAATTAGATCAAATACAACCCTAAAATATCCAATACCCCTGCAACTCCATGCAATCTAAAAAAATCGGTTCACGCGTTTAGGCTGTAAGCTAATACTGCTGCTCAGCAGCAGTTGCTAGCTTACAGCTGCGCAGCCGAGCTGCAAGGAACAACCAACATAATATACCTATAGACTGATGTACACATAGTTAACCCTGTGCGTTCCGCAGTCGGGTAATAGGTCTTCTAGCGGAGCCCTTAAAGAGTCCTGAGTCCCTTCCTCTTCTGATACCGTCAACCCGCCTTATAAGGTAGCACGATAAAAGAATTTGTACCCTAAGCATATTGGAACACCAGCGAACTGGACCAGGATAGATTTGAACAAATCGTGATAACCTCTCCCTTTTCTGCTCTACTCCCTTCTAACCTGTGTGAAGATAGCATTTCTTGATTCATTTTTTTTATTTTTGAACCAATCGCAAATCAGTTGAATTTGACCAATAATTTATGAGAATTGGATCGACGCTCGCGATTTATTTGGTACATTGCGCACGCACCTGATACCTAAATAATATGCATTTCAATGGATGGATAACTATTGGTTTGGTGCCCAGTTGCGTCTGAGCCAGTGCAGAATGCAGATTGACCGGTGGGCTTACTACCATCGCAAAAAGCAGTATTATTCTAAGCACCCTGTTCTGCCTCTACCATACTACGACCGTTTCGTTTCAGACTGTTAATCCCAGCTGCTTGGCCCCAATCCCCATTAGTGGGTCCATCAGGTACTTTAGGTTATAAAGGAAAGGAAAGGTTCAGGTTTCAAAGTACTGATATGTACTCTTTTAAAGTACTGATGCCCACTGTATCATGAGTGGGGCTTTAAAGATTTATTTGAATATCCTACCGCACTCATAATAATTATAGTGGGACCATCGGTAGGTACTTTAAAATCCCAATGAACCCACCAGTAGGTACGGCCTAGGAGTGGGGCCAACAGCCCAAAACGGATTGTTTTGTTTGTGTTGACTACATATTGACGGCAGCAATATATAGTACACTGCAGTCGCCGAACAAATTGGGAACATGCATACTCACCAACCTACCAAAACAATGTTTCCAGGTAAATTACAGAGCCCTGTGCAATGCTCTGGACGTCCTGCATGCAACTTCCAGTGCGCAACCATGCTGAGTCTTCTACGCCACATTGTGATGTTAAATTTTAATAAAATTATTTTCAAAGCATCATCATCGCTGCCTTATTTATACAGCAGTTTCCTCAATAACGCTAATAATTATTGTAAATAAAGAATTGCCATATTTTCTTAACCTAACTTCCTTCAATAATCTCTTTTACAAGCAAATAGGCAAAAATGAGATTGAAATCTTTTAAATTAAATGAACCTTTTCAAAAGCTCAGCGGTCATGGTCCAACCTACTCTGTCAACCTAGTTTAGACCCGTGGTCTTACTGGTTGGAGCACGTGAATATACCTACTACATCAAAATAAAAGTTGATATTCACTTTTCAGGTTGATGAATATTGAATAAGGCCTAAATCATTTCTCCTACGTAAGCAGTTGAAATCAATCAAGACAGACAAAAAGTCAACATTTTATTTACATAATATTGTTTATTTCGATATACAACTTGTATATCTCCAGAAGTTTGTTCATGTCAGAGAACTTATTCTAATTTCAATCGAAGAAACAACAAGTTTGTATAAAAAACATGATTCTGATTTCTTTGTTTTGATTACCAAAATTATAAATTACAAATCTACAACATTTTCTGCAATGAGATCCAGAACAACGCAGAGTGTAGGGTGGCCACGCACACTCACAAACACACTCGCACGCACTCGACTCGCACATCGACAGGACACGGACACCGCTATTTACTAACGATAAGCTCTGACAGTTATTATTACTCTAACAATCAGTTAGAAAGTTAAGATTTCGATACTAGAATGACAAAATTGAATCTAATCAGCAATAATACTCAAGTTAATCTATAAATCTATATTATTTTAATTTTATGCAGGACCGCTCCCGACTGCGGTCACGTCACATATGACGTACTATTTTACTTTTATCCTTAAACATTTTCTTAAAAAGATTTCTTAAATTAATTCTGTGGAATGGAATGACGCGTCCCCGGCGCGGCGCTCGCAGGGCGAAGGCACGGGCGCGGGGGACGCGCATGACCGATCACTTAACCTGCAACGAAAGAAAACACCGTAAAAGCATACCATCATAATATTATTAACAATCTTCATTTTATTTCTTGGTTGTGATCAATAAGTTATCGAAAATTTGATACCAGCAAGTGTATTTCTTCTGGAAATCACGCATTTTATTTATCATTGGCTGGTATCCAAAAACAATTAAGTAATAATCAACAGTAATTTCATGCCAAGATCTCATTAACTTTAACTTTAACTGTACTCTTTAATTGTAATGCAATGTAAAACATTGCACACGAGATGTTTTTCGAGTTTCTGAAAGGGCTGGACAGATTTCCATTTTATATAAGCACATTGCAATTATTAACAAGTTACTCTTTCAATGAAAACACTTTTTTAATACTTTCCGCTTCCGCTCGAAGCGTTTACAGAAAATGGATGTAATCCTAACAAAAACAAGTAAATTACCTTACTATTGGACTGAGATGACTTTCGGCAGGTACTGTTTTGTTTAGTAGGGCTGGTGCCTCTGGTTGGCGCGGCCGCCGCCGCCGCCGCCGCGCTGCTTGCCGCCCTGGTACCCAGCTGCAACATCGTCAGAGACTGTTGGAACATAACACACATACAAACACACTGTCCTAATGTCAAACTTTCATAATAACTAAGTGTGATTACCGCAATGCTTGCGATTGGCTATTTTTATATTGACTAAAATCATTAGGTTATGGTGCGATTCTACCAGTGTGCCTCACAAATGTTTTTCTTTTTTTGGTCGACTCGCACAAGCAAACATGTGTTTTTCTAGCCATCCACTAGAGATGAAAATTTTCGTACACAAGATAATGTGCTGCACTCGATTTTGGTGGAATTGCATATAGCAGATTTGGGAATTGGAAGCTAGTGCATGGACAACTTTTAGGTCTATAATTTGGTCATCCACAAAAACAAACTCATTCCGCATGCCAAAGCGAAACATTAACCGCCTTTATACCCCGTAACGTATATTCCGCGCTTTGGCATGCGAAATGTGTTTGCGTGAAATTTCGCTACCCACACTCGGTTATGTAATCGTAAACTATTCAACGAGATGGGAGATGCTCATGCCCTCTCCTCCATTCTCAATTTAAGAGTGTTAGTTGTTCTGTAGGATGACACTAATAACGGTTTAGGCGCGCATCCAATTTGCATATGGTCAAAAATAAAATATTGAATCATCCTACCTCCACGGCGTGCTGAAATAAATAAGTGAAGGGGGAAGTTATTTGTTTCCACAGTCACAAAAACCCCTTGGTTTTAAATGGGCTACACCAAAAGAAAAAATGAAAGTATGCGGTAGTAATCATACTGACAATTGTAGTGAACGGATTTTGAACTTAACACTGACACCAAGCAGTCTTGTCGGTCCTACCGTTAGTGTTTTTTTAAAGCGCGATGCCAGTATCTTGAACGAGGTCCTGGATGAAGGGAGCTCCGCCAACATCCGCGGGGTTTGTGGGAGTGAAAATTATGCAATTTTATTTTAGACCATGAACAAGTTAGAACATCCACGAATTGGGTACAACTGCGAATTGCACTATTTGCGCCTAAACGAATAAATATTAAGATTTCAGCCAATCACAATAATTGCGATGTCGATTTAAAAATCAAGTTTAACAATACAGCGACTGTTAAAACAAAAACTGGTCATACACGGTGTTAGTCATGCGAGTTAATAAAGTAACGGTACACACGTAACGGGAAAACCACAAGATATTGAACTCTTGAAGGACTGGTTACCAAAAACCTTTTTACGTATAAAGCTATAATATGATGGATCTGATGACACACACATGTAGTTATATTTCGTCTTATGACCGATTTACCTATACATTCAAGATAACGAGAACCAGAGGTTTAAGAGTTTTTGGAATAGATCTTTAAAAATCTGACTAATTTTCCATGTAAACATAATAATTTTGTAGAAGTAGACTCATCTAGGCAAGCGCGACCCTACATATGTTATCATTGCATTACACACTAAGCATGATTGTCGTCAAGCGTAAGCATGTTTTGCAATTTAAAAAAATACAATTATTATCTCTACAAAAAGTTGTACATAATTTTTAACTTGGGTAATATAAGGTAGATGATGAAACTCATTTTAATATATAATGATGAATTATCAAGCTATTCCAAATATTTCTACACTACAGAAGCAAGATTTTACAGAATGTTACACCCATGTAGGGGGTAGCCATATTTTAGAAACCATAAAGGCTTACTTATTCGTTATTTTTTCAGTGGTATTTTACGAATATTCTCTGCTATCCGACCGTATATTATGATTAAATGCCAATTTATTCCGAAATTTGCCAATATTTTTCACATAAACTTTGGAAATACACTAAAATTGTAAAATTTTGATAAAAATTTAACCTACCTAATTTTACTTAGCACAATCATTCTGATTAGACAAATTATTTCAAGTGGCTCCAAAAATTTGTCCTATCAGAGTACGCTTGCACCTATTGTTATAGCAGGAGGATAAGTTAGCTGGAGTATTAGAGAGAACCGGTGTACATCCGATAAGTGTAACCTCGCATAAGCACTGTACTATAATAATGATGCACGTAAATTACTATTTTTACTATGGCTTGGCATTAACATTTTAACTACATATTAATATTATGGAATCGTGTAGTTCGAAAGTTTAGTTTGAGTAACAATTACATGCAAAATCATTAATTGCAACACTACAAATCTATACATACGCGTGATTAAAGACAACTATTCAACATGTCAAACGTTTTGGTTACTCGTGTAATTAGGTAAAATGAGTACCTACGTAAATCCACGATTTACTTCGGGCAACCATGAATGCAAAAAAAAGCGCAGCGGGCCAAAACGTTTGTGAACACAATGGGTGCGATACAATGAAAACTATCACACTCTCAGCGAGGAAATCTCGCATCAGCCTTTTTATACCTGTATATTGGCTATTTGGTTTCTTTTGTAGCTGTGGAAGAAAGCATGCCGTGGCAAGAAAAGTACAAGTAGAAAAGTATGCAAATCTTTGTAAGAATTTCGCTGTAATCAAATTAACTGTCTATTGAGCCAAGTCTTGTTTAAAGTTCGCTTTCAAAAATGTTAAATTTTTCAACTGCAGGAATCGTTTCCGACATAGACCAGTATGCAAGTAACGAGCGAGGCTATCGACAAATTCTCGGCCGAGAGTGCAACCTTTGTGAATCACAGTGGGGTGGGGTGGGGTGAGGACGGCAGTACCTTTCCCGCGTGGAGCCGCGCGCGCGCCGTAGCCGCCCTCGTACCCTCCGTACCCGCCGTAGTCTGCCCGCAACATAAAGCCATTAGTCTCCTCCAGCCATTATGCGCCGCTTATCCTTTGCCGCAGCCATTGCTTTTTTTTTTAATTACCTATTCATCTAGTTCTTCTCCATGTACACGATCGATCGTTTATCTCAAATTAGGGACATTGTACTCATTGAAATGTTTAGACAACTATTACTAAAACATTTCTTATTCCTGAATGCCTTTTGTCCTCCTGTTTGTTAACTCAAATTCTTCTTTTTATCCTATTCTTTGATAACACTATCAATTATTTATCATTGTTTATCACTAAGCAAGTAACTGTAAAATTTGATTCCCACTAACTACTATAAAGATTAATTTCATATCAGAAGTCAATAATTAATTAAGAGTATCAATTTCAAATTATCGTTAAGACAAATTCAACCAACTTCATGATAATATAATATTATGCATGTAGAAAATTAAATGAATATAAATAGATTGATTGATATCAGTATTTTTAATGAGTATTAAAGTTAAATTTTCAAGATAATAAGTAATAATATTTTGTTTATAGATATTGTATCTAATTAATAGTGTGGTCCCATCAGTCATGCGATGTTAGTGGCCGGTGTGGCGAGAGGGTGAATGAGGGGGGTGAGCGGGATAGGCGAGGAATATATGGAAACACATTGATTTTTTTTGGTAACAGTGCTTTATTCAAAAGCTTCATCATATCTTTATCACTTTCACAATGTCTCTCCATATATTACCCCAATTACCCAAATGTAGCATGTAGCGAGAGCGTTAATAGGTAAAATAAAAAAATACCAAAAAAAATAAAACTCGGGCGACATGGCTACATATGTCAAAAGTGGTATTACAAATAAACACTTATAAAACATAAGGCGGTAACATATATGTACGAACATAGTACCTAGTGAAACAATGATAAAGAGTGATCGATAGCTGCGTGGCACGCGCTACTCCGCTATGGATACAAACGGGCAGCTCAGTGATGCAAATTAGTGGAAATAAACTAAGTTTCGCAAATAAAAGTATGATAATATCCAGAAGTACGATACACTAAATGATCTCAGGTCAGGCCGATTACACAAGACAAGTTTTATTCAAAGATCAGAAACTATCGCCCCGACAACATTCACTACACATTATCTCGATAGAATATCAATGTAAATACGCAGTTATAATAGAAAAATAAATATTTTCTACGCACTAAGACATACATCTAAGGTTCACGCGACGCCGATCTCCCGTCTCGCGCTGCGCGGCGGGAGGGCACAGGACGGAGGGGCTCCCCTTACGCTAACCTAGCGCGGCGCGGCGGCCGCCTTACTCTACGTTTACATTCTAGATCAGGTAACATCAGTCGAGGTAATGTGTCGGTGAGCAGCCAGCGATGCTAGCCTACTAGTGCTGCTTGCCGCGTTTACCGTAATTGGGGTAGCCGGAGTAATCGTATCCGCCGTATCCCCCGTAGCCGTCGTATCCGTAACCACCGTAGCCGTAGCCGTCGTACCCGCCGCCGTACCCGCCCTGACCGTAGCCGTAGCCGCCGTAGCCCTGATTGCCCCACGCGCCCTGGCCGCCGTAGCCGCCGCGGCCCCCACGCCCGCCGCGCGTGCCCCGTCCGCCGCGTCCCCCGCGGGTGCCCATACCGCCGGGGCCGTCGGGCTTGGGTGTCGCGCGCTTCACATCGACCTGCAGGACACAAACACATGTAGCACTCAGAATAAATGCATAAACTGACAATAAAACATAAAAATAATAATAAACAGCAATGTGACCATCTCCATTGCACACAATCTTTTAACTAAATTGTCACATCCTGGTAGGAGCATTTCAAAAGGAACCGCAATAAATTTAGACCTTAGCTTCTTATTTCAGAGATTGTGTACAAAAAATTTCAAAATTGATTGCACAATTTCAGCTCAATTCAAATAGTTTCCTCACAGATCTGATATTTTCTGTGGAGATGTATATTGCACAACGATTCAGCTTTACTCAGTGAAATAAACTCTTACCTCTCCAAAGAAAACGCCAGTTTTATAATATGGACTAAAGCTGAATCAAGCTGGATAAGTGCCATTAATCCTTTAAGTCACAATATTTGAAAACAATCTCATGGTCAAAATGTTTACAAACCTCCTTGCCGCCGATTGTCTGTTTGGGTGTCTTCAAGAGTTCACTGACCACCTGCTCAGACTCAAATGTAATGAAACAGAAGCCTTTCCTTTGATTCTTGGTCTTGTCAAACGGCATTTCAATGTCAATGACCTGTAAAGAGTAAAATAAAATGAGTTATATTTTTTATTTGTTCATACTTTTTTTTAATATAATATATATTCAGTGGCCCGGATTCCTCTTCACCAACATTCGAGAATTATATTATCTCACCACAACCGGAATTTTCATCATAAAATGTATTAATGTTTTGAAACATTACTGAGACAAGTGTAGAACATAAAATTATTTCTAAGAAATGAACTTACTGTTCCAAAATTACTGAAAAAGTTTTTGATTTCATCATCTGAGATTTCACTGCTGAGGCCTCCAACAAATATTTTCCCATGCCTCGCTTTCGCTTTTTTGGGATCTACTTTTTTGTTGTTGATGGTGTGATCCCCAGCTGCCATGACCTTGTCAATGGAATCTGGTGCCTTGAAGACAATGAAGGCAAAGCCCCGAGACCGGCCAGTGTTTGGATCTGTCTTGACATTGATGCTTTCAATATCACCATAAGCACTGAAGTGATCACGTAATTCCTCTGCAACAAAAAGTGACTCATAAGACCTAGTTGTACAATAACGTGCATTTCTGTGGAAATAAGTTCATATCAGAAGGGTGGGTATGTTTTCTTCACAAAAATTCAGAAGCAGAACTGAAATGTTCATCATTAAAATTTGTCCGAGGCTCAGCATATATCGAGTAAATGCAATCATCAAGTAAAAAAACAGGCTACTATTAAAATCAAGTTTGATGTCAATTGTTAAGGTCAATGAACTGAACTGGTTTTGCTATTCAATGATATTATGCATGCCAGCTACCTAATTTTCCTTGTCTATTATGCTGTAGCAAATAAAATTACTAATTGTTAACTTCCTATCCATAATTAAAATAATAGTACTTATAATTTAAAAGTAATAGTAATAATATAATTAGTACTTAGTAAAGAGGAGTCAAATAGGACACTCACTGTCTGTGGTTTCCCAGCTCAGGCCTCCAACAAAAAGTTTTCTGTAATCACACAACAAAATAATCAATATATGAATACATTAACATAGGATTGCCTCTATGTATAAAGGAACTGACTTAAATTACAATTTAACATTAACACTATGCAGTACTTGTTTACAGTACTTTACAGCTACTTTTTTGTTAAAAACAAACTCCAAGCACTGCAGCAAAACAAATTCAGAATACCTGTAAGTTACAAAAATTAAACTGCAAAATTTATTATCAAGACAACGAGAAATAATAACAAGAATGTTACAGTGATCGCAAGATTTGAAATTGGCAAGAGTGAATGAGGCCCAAAGTTAAGTGGCCTACAATCTAGTCAGTTTGGCGAGTACTTAGTGTGAGCCTTGCGGATATATACCATGACGTCCCTCGGCGGCGGCAGCGGCGGCGGCGCAGGCTCACACCTGCAGAGAGACAGGGCGTTAGTGGCTCCCAACTGACCGCCGTCGATAATGCTCTACCGATTTGAAATCTTGCAAGTAGCTCACGCGGTCCACGCTCGATCGGCGACCGTAACATTCAATCTAACCACTAGCACGATGCAAAACAAGATGCAAAAATCAATAACGTGACCGCGCCGGCGGGAAAGTGACGCGCGCGGTGACGCCATTTTGCGTCGGGCGGCTACAAAATGAATTTTACTAAGTTCGAAACCTGCATTTAATCTGAAATGAAAACTACGACAAGGAGGACTTAATTTAATGCGCGAAGAACCCACTGCAAAGATAAAAACATTGAATTTTGAAAAAACCTTGTGGATTGAAATAGATTGAAATGCCGATAATGAAAATATGCCGGACCGACGCCGCCATTGCGGCGAGCGGTAAGCGGTACTGTAAAGATAAATTTAGAACGCAAATAACTATTTCATAGGTCAATACTTATTGTTTTACGTCAAAACCATCACAAACAAGTAACTTAATGATAATTAGAACGATTATATCTTTACCTGTCGTCATCGCGTCCCGGGGCGTCTGCACTGTTATGTTCCTGGCCATCACCACCACCGTTCTCCGCATTTCCATTCACTTGATTATCAGTAACGTCTTGTGCAAAATTATCGTTATTTGCCATTATTACTAAAATATAGACAAAGTTACAATAAACTATAGCCTAAGGTCCATACACAACCTTCAACGCCGAGTGCCAAATGCAGAAGAATGAAAGAGGGCGTATGATGAGTCGGCGCGTAATGATTTGCTATGTTGGCTGAACTCGAAAGAGACGCCACTTTTTTGCAGACAATAGGCTATCAACCAATGAAAAGAGCGTACTCACTATGAGGTCAATGGCATGCACCGGTATCAACAAGGATAAAACATACAGAATTAATGAGAATGAAAGAGAAAGATACACAAAGCTAGAAAAATCAATACTTTACCAACATTGAGAAAATAATACCGCCAAGCCGATTCAATCAACCAAGTCGTTCAGAAATAAAAGTATAAATAATTATAAAGCTCGAAGTTCATTTAAATACAAAGTACCTATTCATTATGTTAAAAAATTATTTAAGTGTACATAATGATAAACAAAAATCTGAACGGTCGATATAACTTTTAAAAAGTTTAAACTAAATTCTATACTTTGATCTTAAATATATCAAAGATTCTTTAGGCCAAGTAACTTGTCTACGTCTCGCTATGGGTGTTGCCATGTTAACTTGTACTGGAAAGTATTTGTACTATAACAAAAAGATAAAATTAAAACTATGAAATACAACAATCTAAATTAAAAACTAAACATTAAAAATATAATCCAAACTGCTGAATTGAGGCAATGTGCCCAGAATGCTGGCTGGACGTTAATTAATTCTAAAACTGCAGGCACTTTAGCGGTGGCAAAAAATGGAAAAACAAATCTGATTTAAAATTCATGATTTAAGTCTCCTAAATATATTTTTTACTCAGAATTGGCGCCACTGACAAAGTTTTCAGTAAAGCTATGAATCCGATTAGAAATAGCACAAAATCAGTCGAACTAGAATTCAGCGGAGAGGACATGAGGTTATTACGTATTGAAGTAGTAATCAAGTAATAATTTTAATAAATGCTTAAACTCCAAAGGGATGCCCTTTCAAAGGACGCGACATTGGTAGGTATCATGATATAAGCAATGCTCGAGAACGTATAACTACTGCACAGTCATTTTATCGTACTACAAGAAATCTTTGATTATGTACCTACATACTTATATTAGCAAGAAATATTAATCGTATGTCTAAGAAACTTTTTAATCTTAGGTGTTCGGAATGCCATTCCGAGAAGAACCAGCAAGAAACTCTGAGAGAAATTTGAGAGATCCAAGAAATTTATCTAAATTATGTCCGTGACTTCATCCTCGTGGATAAAGATTCTTTTATTTCTTTACTTTACTTTACTTATAGTCTTAAATTTTCCGGGATAACAGTGGCTTAAGTCACTTTCCACTTCCAGATCCTCAACTATGCCCATGCATTAAATCACGTCGATCCGTTGCCATCCGTTGCAACCATTTAACTACCATACTTACTAGCAGTTGTAAAATTATTTTGATTTATTAACATTATTTTTTTAATTATACCTAAACTAATTTGGTACTACTTACTCTCAGATTTACCCGAGTACCTGAGGTACCAGTAGTACCTGAGGTACACCTGAGGTACTACTAAATAAAATAATTAAAGTTAAATTAAAAGAAAAACTATGCCACTATGGCAACATTGTAGCTAAATAATTGACACCGAACGGTGAGGTAGGCTCTTTTTCTGTTTTCAGTCCTTATTTATCGTGAAAATTACGCGATTTTCGTGACAATTTGTTACCTATTACACTATTTTAATGCCTATAATTTACTGAGGTAAGTTTTTTTGCATAGTTTAATGTGTGAAAAGTAATTGTGATGATATTTTGGTTGTCGGCAGATAGATTTCTTTCTATAGGTTAAAGCCCTAGTGTTTCTCTGTCACAATAATTTGGCTAAGTTAGCGGCTGTAAAAGGCATACAGATGAGATATTCTACTTTTCCTGGTATAAATTAATGTCTTACCTTGTAATGTATTAGCTGCTCGAGTGAGAGCTTGACAAATCGTGATCAAAGTCGCCATGCGTCGTGGTTCGACAGAGTCCTGAACAACTGTCTTTATTGAAACGGACCATTCATCTTCACCACGGTCACGACCAATTGCTCATAAGATATTTACGTTTTTAATATCAATCATTTTAATATAGATTCGCTAAACACGACAAGATTGTCCGTTTCCGAAATCATTTGGATATCTATATCTTGGCGCCCGGTTTCGGTGTGTATAAATAATTACAATGCAATACAAAAATAATTTCTTCTAGCAACATACTGTTGTGTTTAACTCATAATTGAATCCTGCTACTAATTGTGCTATGTTCACAGACAAAAATATAATTGAAGACAATGTTTATCAAAATACAAAAACAATTAAGTCATCAATGTAAATAAAAATGAGAACAAAATTTTCTTATAGGTGACCCTTCTTTCTTGTCGTTGAGTTCCAAGTACACTATATTATTATCTGCACTGTGATTGGGTATGAAACTTAGTTTAATTTAAGGATTCCAAAAGACATGCTTATTATTCGGATAAATTATTTAACAGTCTCAAAATGAAAATACTTTAACAAACCTTTTTAATGTGAAGGATTTCTGATTTCTAAAACACTGGTATTTTTGCCTGTAATCCCAACAATAATAAGAAAGAATATTCACATATAATAAACCCCTATTATTTTAGATTTTTTACATTGCAATCTTTCACTCAGCTTTTGACTTCAACTCAAAACTTTTGACCCAGCAAATGATGTTCTTTCATATTTTGATGTGATCATATTCAATCTAGCAAGCCTACTATTATTACTAGCCACATTAAAATTATATCCATCCTCAATTTTTCCTGTTGAAATCTTGAATTGAATTCTGACATTTGCAGTTAGCGTTATTAAAACTATTCTAATGTCTAATTGATAGCATTAATAATAATAAACAGCTCCTGTTACACCTAAAGCTGGGTACACACACAGCGACTTTTATTGTCAGGGACTTGGTGGTGATGTAAGCCTACAATTGTACTTGTACTACATTGTATCCATACAACAGCGATCTTTAATAAAACCTTTGCCTGTGCGCTGTTATTACTAATTTCTGATGATAGAATAAGTGTTGCTAGCGCTAGTAACTGTTTGCATACATGACAACTATGTGACTTCGTCCACATGAATTAAGATTTTTTGATTCCCGGTGTAACTCTTTAAAAGTAGCCTATATGTTCTTCCCTGGTATTCAACCTACCCCTGTACCAAATTTCATCAAAATTGGTTGAATAGATAGACTTTGAAAGCGTAGCAGACAGGCACACTTTCACATCTATAATATTAATAAGTAGTATGGATGACAAAAAAAGCCACATTTTAGATTTGCAGCAATTCGATTGCCACATTGACAGTGATATCGCGATCCCTGTTATTTTCAGGTCCACATAGCAAATATTACATCGCCAGCGAGTAGCCATCAACCAAAGTTGTTACCGTGTGTAGTGTGTACCCATCTTTAGACAGATGTAACCAATGTGTCTGAACCAGTTGCATATTCTATGACAATCCAAAAGCACTTGTAAAAGTTTGCACAAGAATCCTTTTG
The DNA here is from genome assembly GCA_963932025.1 of Erebia epiphron. Classification (NCBI taxonomy): domain Eukaryota; kingdom Metazoa; phylum Arthropoda; class Insecta; order Lepidoptera; family Nymphalidae; genus Erebia; species Erebia epiphron. Next base: position 41,424,270 of record OZ009945.1, read on the forward strand.
AATTTTGAACCCTGAAAGTTGAAACCAGCTGATAAGGCAAACTTTTACTTGTTACAGCAGTTATTCTGTTAAGTTTAACCTTGATTGCACAATGATTTCCATTTTTATTCAGTGACTCACTGGTTAATTCCAACCAGAATATAAACTGCAATTTATTTTGGTAACCAACTTCCCTCATATAATTTTAGGATAACTACTACTAGTCTAGGAAAGGAAAAAGGAAATTAGGTTTTTTAACACTCGTTAATAGGCTGTAGTGATGATGATGATGATGATACCCAAATACATGTACTATTGTACATGTTATGTACATGTTGTTGTATGAAGGTACATGTTGCTGTATGAAGGTTGATTATCGCGTAAATGCCGTTTAGGTTTTATAATGTGATCAGTTTAAATATTATTGTTCTTATGATTATTTCTTTTTAACCGACTTCCAAAAAAGGGAGGAGGTTCTCAATTCGGCGCGTATGTTTTTTTGATACTTCGGTTTTAATTAAGTGTAAATGAATCGAGAAATTATTCAGTCCAAAATATGAACTTTTAGATATATATGTATATCTTTCATGCTAGTTTTTCCAATTTTTGTAAAACATGGACCTGTCTCTTATGGCAGTGTGGTTACCAGACTTTCCCGGACTCTCGCAATTTTTTAACATTTTCACTAATTGTGACAACTGACAGTCTCAGATTATTTTTGACAATAACTGATGTGGCCGATCGAAGTCTTGACAGTAAAATTACGATCATTTTAGACCTATATATAGGGTTCTGTAACTCAAGAGGAAAAAAAGTGCACACTCACACACAACCTCTTAGGGCAAACACATATACCGTCTCCGTTTCGTCGTCAGTCCGTGTTCTGTCTGTCTGTTAACCACCTTTTTCTTGGGAACACGTGGGAGGTGTCAATTTGAAATTAATATCAAAAACCTTGGGTCTACTGTCTCTTGGAGCTGTAAAAAAATCAAGCTTCAAGTCAACGCAATCAAAAGATAGGGCCGTGTATGCCGTACGGAACCATTTGTGCGTGAGTCTGACTCATGACCAGGTTTTCCTAGTTTTAATAGAGAAAGATGGCGAAAGCAAATAGTATTTTTCCTCATATGCATCCCGGGTAGGTAGAGGTACACACACACACATGATATTTCAAAAACCTAAATCAACGCTGACGAAGTCGCAATTATCATCAAGTGATACAATAAAGTAGTGTTGACTGTTGATGTTGCAGGGCAGCGTATAGCGGAGGGCTGTATCGGCGCAGTGTTAACAATAGCGATGGTAATGGAGGCGTCCCCGTCACCGCAGAGCGTTGGCCGCGAGTTTGTCCGCCAGTATTACACGTTGCTCAACAAGGCGCCCGCCCATCTGCATAGGTATGCTATTTCTATTTCTTTGTCCTATATTCTACAGCTTGCCTTTGACGGTAATTTGTCTTGAGCCACAATATGCATCCAAAACTTGATAGTGAGTGTGAATTGTGAAAAATGTGTGTGTCTTTGGGTTTGGTCTTGAGCAATTTGGCATTATGATAGTAAGTTAGTTGATGCCCGCGACTTCGTCCGCGTGGATTGAGGTTATTTGATTCCCGCTGTAACTCTTTCATTTTCCAGGATAAAAAGTAGCGTAAGTATGTGTTATTCCAGGGTATAATCTATTTCTGTACCAAATTTCATCCAGATCCGTTCAGCCGTTCTGGCGTGGTTGAGTAACAAACATCCATCCATCCAAACTTTCGCATTTATAATATTATAGTATAGATTTGACGATGCGAATGCCTTGCGTCAAGGTATGAACTATCATGCCGCACGACCGTGAGTGTAGGAGGCCCTGTCGATCGAGAAATTTGGATTTGGCCATTCAGATGCCATGGGTCGGTGAAAATTTCTACGTCCGTTCATTTGAAGTAAATTGTTTGACTTAAGTGAAATGTCCTGTAAATCTCGAGGTTTAATTTAGGGATATTATTAATCGATAGACTAAAAAATTAACTGACGACTGTAAGTGACCGAATGAAATACTAAAGCTAGCGACAAAAATACTGAGTTAGCGACTACTAAACTAAGTAAGTAACTTTATAACGGGTTTGAGTTAATACATTGAGTGCTTCTAAAATATACCTTTTAGGGTGTTCTATTAGTATTGTTAGGTACTGATAATACTATTTGAGATATTTGTTTTTCTATTTTAGTATATATTATTTTGAAAATAGCAGAACAGATAAGTTCGTCTCGTACAATATCTCTGCATTAAATCTTGTTTAATAAGTACAATATTTGTCAAAATGTTAGGTTAGGTTAGGGTTAGACATAAATATTCAGTCAGTAGGCACTTAGGTTCTAATCTATCGGGTTAATATACCTAACTTAAGTTTAAAAAAATGTATTTTCAGAAGAACTAAAGTTTGTAAAATGTACCAACATTATGTAAAATCGCGAATTTGACCAATGAATTATTCTTGATATAAAATATATACATAATGTTGAATATAATGTGAGCCATAAAATTGTCCCTAAAATAGAAATGTGTTCCCTTAAGAATTATTAAACTGATTGTTCTGAATAACCAGTAACTCAAATTAGTATTTTCAAGTCAACATTTTCAATATTTGTAGTTGCCCACAGCCTGTCGCTAACTTAGTATACGCTATATTCTGTTTTTTTTGACACCTTTTAAATAAATTTTTGCTCGTTTAAATACTACCCTTTAATTTATAATGCTTGTCGATAATTTATGGTAAGTAATAGGAAAGGTTTATCGAGATGGTTGCAGCACTAGCGCGTTCAGTACACTACATTCAGTTCATACACATACAGTCTACTAAATATTTACTTGTTTTTATTAATCTCACAAATAATAGTGTATCTACCTCAAATCGCTTCAGTGGTCTCCCTATACATCTGAAAGATGACCAATGAACGAATGTCACAATAAAAATTCTTTCCAAAAAACCGACTTCCAACACCACTGTAAAGTACAAAATAATTTTAATTTCTACCCACTATGTTGAAGTCGGGCGGGTATAGCAAATATAAGCAAAGTTGACGCATTAGACTCGCCCGACTTCAACATAGTGGGTAGAAATCAAAATTATTTTATACTTTACAGAGGCGTTGGAAGTCGGTTTTTTGTAAAGAATTTTTATTTTTAACTGTGTCAGGGTTAAGGATTTGAGTCAGATTTTTTTAATGGGACCATCTCGAGAGCTTCCTCTAACGACTGATAGAAAAAAAATTCAAATCGGTTGAGAAACCTTGACATACATTATAAAAAAAAAATACGCTCCGAATTGAGAACCTCCTCCTTTATTGGAAGTCGGTTAACAAAGTTATCAAACTACCTCTTAATATTATTCTAGGAATAGAAGATGTTTCAAAAGTAACAAAATAGTACTGGTACCATTGCAAGTGTTTAGTTTTTCCTTTGATTTTATATACATCGGAAGCAAAACAGACGCCATATAGGCTACAAAAAATTGGCTTCAATATCTAAATTTGATGACGTCATATGACAGTTGCCTGGCACGTTCACGCATTAACTTAATACACCTGTCTCGTTAGAATAACCTAGCTTTCAGTAAGTAAGAAAGTTAAAACATATTTTTACATGTTTTGTTAACAAAATGCATCGTATTTAAACTATATTTGAGTAAAATGCAACATATCCTCTCGTATATATAAAATCAAAGAGTTTTTCATCACATTTTTATTATTTGGTTATTAATCTTGTTTTAAAGTTACCCACCTTTTATATTTGTTATCTATAATCTATGTATAAGTTTTTATCTGTCCTTCCAGAATTTAATTTTCCTTGCTTTTCCCTCCAAATTGTGAATTGTGAACTGTCAAAAAATGGTGGAGCAAGAAGCTTACATATTCTGCACTTAATTAATATTATTAAACAAACATCACGTATTGGTTTATGCGTGTGCCGGCCGCAGGCCGGCTTGTGTGTGAAAAAGTGTCATTTGACATAAAAATTCCCGTCTTATTTTGTTAAGTCTATGTATTTCATGTTATACACAGTGCCAAATTTCCAAATAAGCCTGGACCCAGCAAAAAGGAGTTGAGAGGTGTCTTTCCTCGGTTTATTGTTGAACATTTGGTCCTTCGGCCGGATGTATCGAGGTTTCGATACTACGGAAAATTGGTAAAATTATTGTTTGGTCCAGTCTTGTTTGAATTTGGTTGCTAACGGAATTTACTTTTATTGGATGTTTTTACAGAATAAAGTACATATTAACACTACACAAGCCATATTTTATTACCTACGTTACATGTTTATTATTCGGATTTAGTTTATTGTTCCCCCTTATTTACTTGGTGTAGTATATAATACAGTATATATCTACATTCACACACATAGGGCAACGCTTCTGGGTTTTGTATTATTGTTGCTTATATATTATAGTTTTTCAAACATGGGTGGGAAAAAGGTAGTGACCAGGGTTAGGTATGAAATGGTTGTTTCAAATATTGAATCTATACATTCACTCTCCCAAGTAGTTAATACCACCTCTAATGAAAATTCACTTATGTTCAAAGCAAGGTGCTCTGATTTGGAGACCTTGTATGTAGAGTTTCAGAAATTACATGTGCAATTAGCTTCAGAATCTGGGTCTGATTTCGATCAGGAGAAACATTTGGCAAAGTTCAAGGAAATAAGCAACTTTTATTATATAGCTAAGGCTAAGTATGCTGAATTGTATAGTACTTTGGAGCTGCCAAGGGCTAATCCCAGTAATAGTTCCGCAAGTCAGTCAGATAAACCTAAAGTTACAATTCCAACTTTTTGTGGTAAAATAGAGGAATATGAATATTTTATGGATCTGTTCTTAGCGATGGTAGGGAATGATGAAAACTTGTTGGATAACTCAAAAAAAAAATTATTTGTGCGGGTCCCTGGGTGGGAAGGCAAGGAGTTTGGTACAACATTTATCTAATACTGGGGAAAATTATCCAGTAGTTCTTGATATTCTAAACTCCAGGTATGGCAATCCTAGGTTACAGGCAGATAAGTTACTTCATACATTAATGTCTGCATCCCCCATTAATAAAAACTTGGGTTCACTTAAATCATTTTTAAAATTATTACTTGAGACTACTAAAGGGTTACAAAAGTTAAAGTTTCCTATTGCAGAATGGTCTTATTTACTTTTGTATATTAATTTGAATAAATTGGATAATACAATGAAGAGACAGTCTGAAGATTTGGTGGTAGGCAGGAGTTGCCAACATTTGGAAATTTAATTACATTTTTAACAAAGGAGGTGCAAATTCTAGAATCCGCTAATTCTACAAAAGGTAGTACTAGCTCCTCTAGTTCAACTCAGTAACATAAAGTACATGTTTCTTACTCTAATAAAAGTTTAGGCTTGTACATCCAATGATGTTACATCCCTTTAAAAGTACCAAAATAATTAATTATTATTAGTTATACTATATGCTGGCCAATCTTGCCCTATTGAGGCGATACATGATGTGACTAACATCCATTAGCTGCACTGCTAAGTAATTTTATGTCTCTGTTTATAGGCCACAAGTGACCTTTCTATTTCCTCTTTCACTGTGGGGATTTCTGTATATTTCGTGCACTTCCGAATTTTTGGTGAACCAGGGTGCAATGCATAAGACCTTTAAAACATTGTTTCTCTATGTTTGAATGGCTTACTGAACCCCAGAGCTGGATGCAATGGAACTGGGCCAAAATTAATAAAAATATTTATTAAGCCTTGCCTTGCGAGTGTCGAAAATTTTAAACAAGTTTAAAATTAATAAAAATATTTTTATAATATTATGATGTAACAAAAAATGTATGCTTTTCGCAATTATTCCTATATCTGTGCTTTATGGCGTTGCTTCGTACCAAATTTCAAGATTCTGAGTTCAGGGGAAGTACCCTGTAGGTTTTAATTCCCTTGCCAGTGTCGAAACTTTTAAACAATTTTAAAATTAATAAAAGTATTATTATTATATATGACGTAACGAAAAATTTATGCTTTTCGCAATTATTCCTATATCTGTACTTTTTGGCGTTGCTTCATACCAAATTTCAAGATTCTGAATTCACGGAAAATACCCTGTAGGTTTTGATTCCCTTGCGAGTGTCGAATATTTTAAACAAGTTTAAAATTAATGAAAATATTTTTATTACTAGCAGTCCGCAAAATAGTCCATACCCAATAATGGCCAGTCGGCACGACGAACAACTCCACCATACGTTCTCAAATTTTGTTCAGCAAACCGCTGTGAACGCTTGGCACTTGAGTCTCCAATACGACGTATTTTCGCTGCCCTCGCCCGGGAACTATGTTTAGAACTAACAACTAAGTTGGGAACTGGCTCTTTTAGGCATTTCGCAGTCTGTCCACAACAGTTAGATATTAAAATGTTTAAAAAAATGTTAGTAAGTTCTCTTGTAATTTATTATGACAAACAATTGACAAATATGATACCTACCTATAAAAGTCAGTCAGAATTTGAATATAATAAAAATAATAATAGACGAATAGAGGTTTAACGTAATTTTCGTAGGGATTTCAAATTTTTTGAAAATAAAATATAGTCTATGTTACTCGCTGATAAAGTAGCTTTCTATAGGTGAAAGAATTTTTAAAGTCGGTCGAGTAGTTTTTAGTTTATCCATTACAAACAAACAAACAAATCTTTCCTCTTTATAATATAAGTTTAGATATGATGTAACAAAAAATTTATGATTTTCGCAATTATTCCTATATCTGTGCTTTTAGGCGTTGCTTCATACCAAATTTCAAGATTCTGAGTTCACGGGAAGTACCCTGTAGGTTTTGATTCCCTTGCGAGTGTCGAATATTTTAAACAAGTTTAAAATTAATAAAAAAAATTTTTATTATATGATGTAACAAAAAATATTTTATGCTTTTCGCAATTATTCCTATATCTGTGTTTCATGGCGTTGCTTCGTACCAAAATTCAAGATTCTGAGTTCACGGGAAGTATCCTGTAGGTTTTGATTCCCTTGCGAGTATTGGATAGAATCAGGCGTTACTTTGTGGAAGTTCATGATTTAGCAAGAAAAGAATACAATTATTTTGCTATAATCCGCCAACAGAAAAAATTCTGTATGGTCAAGCATGCAATTAAAAGCGAAGCACCGTTTACCTTCACCAAGCAAGAAAGCTAAGTTCCCAAGCAAGCAATGCCACCACCACTCACATGCACCACCACACAAGACTTTTATAATATTCTCGACGCACGTTTCGCCCCGACACCGGAGCATCTTCAGGAGATGTCGACTTTACAATGCAAGATTGTCTATAGTCTATTCGCCGAATGAACCAAGCACTGAGAATTTGGACTTCCACGTGATTGGTTGGTTGATTGGCAGATAGAGCGCTTAGGCCGTGATCACAATAGAAGTTATAATTAGTCTGTCGTTACACTCCGTGCCGTTCAGACGTCTCCCGCGTACCTGCTTCGTTGCGAATTGCGATCATATCTATTTATCTTTGACCTGGCTTGTTTTTCGGACTGTTGTTTTGTGCTCATTGTGTGAACTTGGCTTGTCTACTGGATTCCGTTTGATTGCTTACCCAACGACTTGGCGAGTTTATTGGTTGTTGTGAATATGGCGGAAGGAAGAGTGCAAAAAAGGCTTAAACGGGCCTTTTCTTCAACTGAAAAGGTTATGATGTGTAACATGTTTAACATCTTTAAAATTGCTACACCGACTGCTTCCCACAACGAGATTTGTAAAACAGTTGCATCATCATTAGGTGTAAACTGGTGTTCAGTTTATAAAGTGGTGAAGGAACAACAAGCCAATGCACGTTTGAAGTCCCCGATCAGAACGAAAGCACGCCTCACAATATGTGATAAAATCGACGATTTCACAAAATGTGCTATTCGAATTATAGTACACAACTTTTTTCTCAATAATGAAATTCCCACCCTTGATAAAGTGATGAAAAAAATAGAAGAAAACGGCACATTGGGTAGGTACTTTTAAAAGAACGTCTTTGCATAAGATATTAAAGAAAATTGGCTTCAAATTCAATAAAAGGGGCAGAAATAGTTTATTGAGCGATAGAGATGACATATTCTTTTGGAGATACGTTGGAAAGTGAAAGTGAATGAATAATTTATATTATTTTTTAATTTATATTGCTTTAATGTTGATTTTATTTTATTACAAATAAAGACCAAATCACATGGTAGCTCTTATTTCATTTATAAAAAAAATCTGTTTCAAATTACTTATCAATAATAGGTATAAAAATTCCTTACTAAAGCATTAACAATATGAACGCGCCCTATGATTTCAAACGGGTCGCAAGCGCTCCTGGGCGGAGCTAGACAGTTTTCTGTCTTTATCAATTTGTATGCAAATGTGGGACAGAGAAAGCGCTTTGCTTGGTTCACTCCTTGAATAGAGTATAGTATTGTAAAGACATCTCCTGAAGATGCTCCGGTGTAGGGGCGGAACGTGCGTCGAGAATATTATAAAAGTCTTGTGTGGTGGTGCATGTGAGTGGTGGTGGCATTGCTTGCTTGGGAACTTAGCTTTCTTGCTTGGTGAAGGTAAACGGTGCTTCGCTTTTAATTGCATGCTTGACCATACAGATTTTTTTCTGTTGGCGGATTATAGCAAAATAATTGTATTCTTTTCTTCCCTTGCGAGTGTCAAAAATTTGCAGCATAAACGGCTGTATCTTTTGATTGCGTTGGCTTAGAAGCTTGATTTTTTCACAGCTCCAAGGGACCGTAGACCGGAGTATTTGATATGAATTTCAGCTTGATACCTCCATGCGTCCCTGAGAAAAAGGGTCTTGACACACAGACGGACGGACGACAAAGTGATCCTATAAGGGTTCCGTTTTTTCCTTTTGAGGTACGGAACCCTAAAAAGGAGATTGCCCGCCTGTTAAACTAAACGAGACTGTTTTACCCCAGCAAACAACAGTTAAATACCTAGGTATACATCTGGGTAGAAGATTGACCTGGAGAGACCATATTAAGGCAAAATGAGATCAGGCCAACTGGAAAATTCGCGAACTATACTGGCTGATAGGCAGACAGTCCTCATTAAGCTTTGAGAAGTAAGGTCCTCATATACAAAAGCATAATTAAACTGGTGTGCACGTATGGTATCCAGCTCTGGGGTTCAGCAAGCCATTCAAACATAGAGATACTCCAGCGTTTCCAAAACAATGTTTTAAAGGTCTTATGCATTGCACCCTGGTTCACCAAAAATTCGGAAGTGCACGAGTATACAGAAATCCCCACAGTGAAAGAGGAAATAGAAAGGTCACTTGTGGCTTATAAACAGAGACATAAAAAATACTTAGAAGTGCAGCTAATGGATGTTAGTCACATCATGTACCGCCTCAATAGGGCAAGATTGGCCAGCATATAGTATAACTAATAATAATTAATTATTCTGGTACTTTTAAAGGGATGTAATATCATTGGATGTACAAGCCTAAACTTTTAACTATATAAAGACCACAGATCTGTTTATAGTCCTAGGACTCATAGCAGGTGGACAAAAGCTAATCAAGAGAAAAAAAACACGTAGGACAACTTGTGTCACTTACGATACGTTAAGACTCTACCACCGGTTCGGAAAGCCGATTCTAGCGAGAAGAGCCGGCAAGAAACTCAGCAGATGCTCTTTTCTTAAAAAAGAAAAAGGTTACAATAAGCAGACAATACAACACATATGTATCAAGTATTACACTGACTTGTGGGTCACTGGATGCGAGGCCGGTTGCTTCCATGCAACTTTGTCATTAAGAAAATCATTGACCATCTTTCTTTCGAATCATCTTTATTAAAATTGCATTGTACTAACAATAATGGGCCTCTGTTGTCTTGATAAAGAAAGTTATTTATTTATTGACCGAGCGAAACGAAGGTCTCTGAGTCTACTTGAGTGAATTTGCACTTGTCCGTCCGTCCGTCTGTCAGAGCCTTTAAATAACTTCTGAATTACAAAACGTAATTACTTCGAGTTTGCATATAATATGTACACCGATGACCTCCAGGCGAATATGGCTTAAAAAGTTATAAAAATCTTTATTTCAGGTGGGCTCTCAAAGAAGCGAATGCGAAGTAAAATATTTTTTATAGCGTTACATAGGGTTGTGGTATATCATTTTAAAGATATTTAGACATAGAGTCCAATTTTTTTTTTTAATTTTTTTCCTAAAATTGACGAAATGGGAGGCTTTCATAGTGGAGATTTTCTAACGTCGAAAGTTGACCTCAAAACTCTCAATTTTATTATTATTATTATTATACACTTTATTTGTACCACCACAAGTAAAAATAACAAAGACAAAAATTGGAAAAAAGTAAACACAGACAGAAGTAGGATACAAAAGGCGGCCTTATCGCTTAGGTAGCGATCTCTACCAGGCAACCTTAAATTACCAATAAAAACCTTAAATTTTCTGAAAGGCTGAGCCTGATTTTTATCCTGTACTTGAACAACAAATACTAAAATTAGATAAATATTATAAGGAAACGAAATTATTTAATTTTTAATGAGATTCAGTATTTTTAACAGAACTTCACAATGATGTCAATAGATGGCGTTCTGTATGTAAAAGTGTATTCATTTCTCCAATAACTCTTTAGCTCTTTTGCGTCTAATGTTAAAAGTTAACTATTACAATATATCGTTAAAACTATCTATCGTTGGATATAAGAATATTGTCATAGTGTTTTGGAAAATAAACATTTTTCATTTTTCATTTTCATTTTTTCATCTTATGGATACCGCGAGGTCTCAATTCGGGGCGAACCACTAGTTAATTATGTTGTTTGTCCTAGATTCTACAACAATTACTCGTCGTTCGTGCACGGCGGGCTGGACGCGCCCAACCGCGAGACGCTGCCCGTCATCGGACAGAAGCAGATACACAACCGCATTCAGCAGCTCAACTTCCGCGACTGCCACGCCAAGATCAGCCAGGTATTACTGATGGCCACACTTTAAGCTTTATGTTGATGTATGTAATTTTAAAAAAAGTTTACCTATGGATATATATATGTAGTGTTAGACGGAAATTCAAAAGGGATTGCATATGGTATCACTTCTATGGTTTGGTAGAGTGGCAACACTGTTCGGGGACTCTATGATTGATTGTATTAATATGGTGGATGTGTTGTTCGTGTAAATTGCTGAATAAAAGTATATTAAATTATTATCTAGTGTTTGGACTTTTTAGTAGGTAAGTACTAGATGGGCCCTTCCATAGAAGAAGTTCGGGCGTCCGACTTTGAGAGCGCACCTGCGCCTTTCTCAACCTGTCTTTGTCCCTATCGTGGCGCTGTCACAGTCGCTCGTCGTGTACATAATTTGTTATTCATAAAATCTAAAGTCTTATTAGTTTGGCGCTGTACAATTTTTATTTTAATGTGTTGCAATTCACAATTATAAATTTCCAAAAAAACGTTATCTAATACTCCTATTTAATATTTCTATCCATTGCGCAATGATTTAATTTCCGCGGCAAACTGTATGATATTTTTGTTTTTTACTAACTGGCCTTACGGCTTCTATAGCTATGACCTATGTTATCTATGACCGAGTCATACGTTTTCAATCTTTCATTCAAGATGGAGCATATTTTGCAAGCAAGTTTCCGCTTTTCAGACTAGACGGCGTTGATGGCGTTGATAAAAATACGCCAACATTCTTTGTTTGCCCCGGCCCGTCTATGTAAATTGAGGTCGTTGTGTTTACCCCTCAATGTCAGTCAATCATAACAGCTAAGGTCATCATTATTTGGTCAGTATCAGTAAAAATCAGGGAGGTTATGGAAATAAAATTTCGGATCTGGATAGAGATATAGGAATAATATTATTATTCTACCGATTTCAGTTAGGTGAGGGATGAGCAATTATTTCGGATTATCGGATAGTTTCGGTTACGGATATTAGATTTATTTGATTTAGGCTTAGGTGTCGGCTCGGCTGGGCAAAAACAAAAACCTGTCATAACATGTCTCATTTAGACTCGAAATATTAGAAATTATTCGAAACTTTTGTATTGGAGTCGGTTATGGTTAAGCAAAGATTTTTATGTCGGATCGATTATGGTTACGGAGCTCCGTAACTCCACACACACACACACAGACTATGTGACACACTAAACTCCATATCCATAGTACAATTCTACTTTCATTACCCGTTAAGGTGGACGCGCAAGCAACTCTGGGCAATGGAGTGGTAGTGCAGGTGACGGGTGAACTGTCCAATGGCGGTGCCCCGATGCGTCGGTTCACCCAAACTTTCGTGTTGGCCGCGCAATCACCCAAGAAGTACTACGTTCACAACGACATCTTTCGCTACCAGGTACATAGCACTAAGTGCATTTTGTGTAAGTTAACCTGTAGCCATACTAATATTAACCTGTAGTCTGCTACGCTTTAACTGCTCATATTTTCGACCGATTTTGACAAAATTTTGTATATATATGTAGATAGGTTGTATCGCTGCCCTGGTGAGGACAAAGGTTTTTTGTTCCGGAAAAGTGAAGAGTTCCTGCGGAAATCAAAAAACCTTAAACCGCGTGCACCATCTAGTTATAAATATTATTAAGTTATTTGAAAAGTTGTAGAATAAGAGCAGTAGGTATTATGTAAAGAATTGACCATTCAGAATTACTTTAAATTAGAAATTAATTAATTTTAAGTTAATTTTAAATCAACCCATAAATAAATGATCAACCTATAATAAATACATTAACAAAGATGGCGGCATCAAAACGGCTGTTGTTTTGTATGGCGGCCATTATATTACCGCACTTATGCGAAAATGTATATTACCGCAATCCTTTGTAGGCTATTAACTGTGTGGTAATATTTTTACTGTCCAAGGATGGAAAAGTCTTCTATAGTTATTATTAAAACTAATAAATATAAAGTAGAATTATTAAGTGGTGAAGCAGGTGGTAAGTAGGTGAAGTAAAAACTCCTTTATGAGCAAGTGTAATAATAATACATTTTATTTTGTTAGGTAAACTTACAGCGGTACAAAAAGTGAATCATACTAATATTATAAATGCGAAAGTCACTTTGTTTGTTGGTTTGCTGGTTTGTTGGTTTGTCCTTCAATCACGCCGCAACGGAGCAACGGATTGACGTGATTTTTGGCATGGGTATAGTTGAGGACCTGGACAGTGACATAGGCTACTTTTTATCCCGGAAAATTAAGGAGTTCCCGCGGGAATAACAAAAAACTTAAACCACGCGCACGAAGTCGCGGGCATCAGCTAGTAGATAAATACATTAGAAAAAAATAAGGTAAATTAAAAGTTTTCACATTTAGTATTTGTATTGGATCGAAAATTTTGGAATATAATGAACAATTCCAGGACATAGTGTTCTCGGACGAGGAGGGCTCGGGATCGGGGCGGTCTGAGGGCGAGGAGGAGGAGGGCGCGCCGGCGGCGGGCGGCTACTTCCCGCCTGCGCCCAGCTTCTCCGCGCCCTTCCCCGCGCCGCCCGCGCCCCCGCACGTGCCGCTGCTGTCGCCCGCCGCGCCGCCCTCGCCGCCGCCGGCGCCGCCGCACCTCAACGGCCACCCACCGCCGCTCGACGACGCCGGCAGGCACCTCGTCACTGCGCTGCAGGGTAATGGGCCTATTACACTACACTTTTTCAAGGGCCCTGTGGCTAGGGTGGACGTGGCCGCTAGTTTTGACGTCGCTATTACACTGCACTGACTATCGATCATTAACTCAGTATGACCGAGAACCTAGATGGTTGTGCCATCTAAGTTCTCGTTCGCTTGAGCCGGAGAAACGCAACTACTGTCTACGCTGGTCGTGCGACGACTGAGCTCCCTAATCACGTGTTACTACATTGATTGATTTGATTTTTAAATGTCTTTATTGTGGCATAAAAATTACAAAAAGTTGAACAATAGTTAGGTAACTTATTGCTAACATCATTAAGGTAGAATGTTGTCCAGGTTAATTCACCTCTATAAACATATAACAAAATATGAGCACTAACAATTAGAACATATTATGTATTTTAGGTAATGAGCAATCACAGAAACATAATACAATGATAATCTGCCTTATTATGTATGTTATAAAGCACTTTAAGGTTAATTAATTAGTAACTAGATAGATATACCTGTGTAAGTATTAAATCTTACAATAAATTATTATTGCGTCTAAAGTAAAAAACGATTACGAAAACAATAGAACATTATTATTTAACGAGTAACGCAGGTATGTAGAAAAATACCGAGCCACGGAATCGGTAACGAGCAACGTAAACCGGTCGCTTGCATTGTCAACTCCATTATGAGTCATGAAGGAAATAGTGATGGGGCAGTCTATATCTGTTGTATGTATCGGCGTATGATAATGTGTGGAGTCTACTTCTGCCAATTGTCGATACCAACATAATATTAGGATGATTGGTGTTTTTACGTATATAGAAATTATGGGATAGTTTTAAAATAGTCTTTTAAAAATGGGTATTTTATCTATTTATGCAGTTTTTTGAGATTAGTTCGAAATGGGGTATTATATGCTGTTTTAATAGCCTTGTTTTGTATTACCTGTAGTTTAGCGTATTTACTGTCTGTGATACTGCACCAGACAGGGGCTGCATATGTTAAACAGGGTCTCACTAAGACGGAATAAATTTTCAATTTAGTGGCAGAACTTAGTCTAGACTTGCGGTTTAGTATTGGTCGCAATGCGTTAGTAGCTCTAGCGCCTTTAAGAATCAGGTTGTCAATATTTTTACACCAGTTGACTTTATCGTCATTCATTACATCGTATCGTATTACATTGCCCGGTCGGCAGACCGGGACGAGCCGATTTTTTCATATCTTATTGTCTTTTTTTTCTTGTGTGGTGCAAATAAATAATAGTAATAAAGCGTTTAAAATCGGTTACCATAGACTATTCACTTTTTTTTCACTTCGCTAAAGCGTTATTGATTATAAAAAGTGAATAGACACTAAACGTATGTAACACTTACACTACTAAACACTTTCACATTGATGCCTTACATTGCATGTATTTTGCCAGTGAGCACAATCTCGAGCGGTGCGCCCGCGCCGGCGCCAGCGGCGGGCGTTAACACCAGCGCGAGCTCTGCGGAGCTGGAGGAGGCGGCGCCCGAACCGGAGCCGGAGCCCGAGCCCGAACGCGAGCCTTCGCCGCCGCCGCTGCCGAGTGAGTAGCTTTTCCTGTCCTGTCCAGCCGAATTGGTTCGATTGATTTATTTATTTCACGTAGGACAACTTGTGCCACATATTAAATGTCATGATTCTACCACCGTTTCGGGAAGAAGGTTCTACTGAGAAGAACCGGCAAGAACTCGGCAGTTGCTCCTTTTTAAAAAGAAAAAAGGATTTACAACATGTAGCCAGCCTATGACGTGCCTGATTTATGTTCATTTGCTGTACTGTTTTACATAAATGATTTATTTTAATGCATACAATTATTATACTTAGTCATTGAAATGTTTGGGTATGTTTATTAAACAATATAAAATGTTGAGCAAAAATAAAATGTCAATTTGTTAAATCGATTAAAATTTCTTCATAATTAAAGTCGATTGTCATCAAATTCGAATCGGTAATGCATTATGACATCATTGAATCGAGCTGCCAAAAGTAAAGTAAATGATTGGACAGATATATGTGTAATGTGTATGTATGTAATAGTGTCGATTATGTTAATGTGCCCTAGATAAGTATCACAATCACTATTTTACTGACACTGCATTTATGCACTTTTTTTTAACAACCTTGTTAACAACCTCAATTAACATAGACGGGCCCTGTCAAACAAAGAATGTGAACTTATTTTACTATCGCCCATCTAGTCTAAAAAGCGGGACAGCACTATGGCGGGGACAAGGACAGACTTATACGGGCGAGGGGCACGCGCTACAAGTCGGGCGCCCAACTTTTTTCTATGAAAGGGCACATCTAGTACTTACATATACAGGGTGGACCAAATATAGTGACGTCCAAAGAAAAAATTTAGATTCCTATTACACCTACAAGTTCACACCTTCAAGTTTATTTACCTGTTTTTGTCAGCAATACTTTACAATGCTGCCGACGAAAACAGGAAAAAAAGCTTGAAGGTGCGGAAAAGCTATACTTTATTGACAGAAGGATAATAAGATAAAGCTTTTTAGTACCTAACCGGGTGCAATTCCTGTTTTTTTGTCTACTGACTGTAAAAACTAAAAAACTAAACTTTTACGTAACCTTGATATCACTTAATCGAAAAATATCGATAATTTTTGTTCAAAATACTTAAATTCAAAAATTTCCTACTGCAAGTAACCATAAAATTGTCAAAAATAGGCAACTCAATTTTAAGAATCAAATTTTAAGCTCAGAAATTTCCGCTTTACCACATTTGAAGTCCGATTTCTCACAATAATGCCCAAAGTACTAAATTTTTAACTAATAAGGGAAGCTTAGGAACCCCTAAAAGTTTTTGAAATTAGTCGGAAGTGACGTAGACAGGTTTAAGTATTTGTAATCTTAAGTTGAAAATTCGTCTCTACTTCTGTCGAACTTAAATTTTTCACTTTTGACCATAAATTTGTCAACTTGGGTTAATATTATGATGGTAATTCATTTATGCAGAGTAGCACACTTCATAGCAAGCACGTTCACAAAAAAAATGTTCGGGAAAAAACACTATATAAAAAGAAGAAAAAATTAAACACTCACTCCCTCAGAAATATCAAGATTTTTTTTAAAAATTATAACTCGAAAACTACCAAAAATCGCTGTACACACATGGGGTATTTTCTGATAGGTCTAGGTACGAGGAATCTAAATTTTTTTCTTTGGACGTCACTATTTGGGTCAACTGTATATCAATGCACTTTGTACATTAGTTCGAACTCTTTCATTGCAAAGTGAACGCTCTCTTTTATTGCAGCTACGCCCGTAGCGCCGGAGCCAAAGACGTACGCGAACCTGCTCAAGTCTGGCTCGTCGAGCGGTGCGGGCGCGCCCCGCGGCTCGCCCCCCGCGCCCCCCGCCCCCGCCGCGGCTCCCGCGCCCGCCCAGCACGAGCCGCGCCCGCGCCCGCCGCGCAACCCGCAGCCACAGCAACAAGGTATTCAACCGACCTGTTTTTTAACGTTCAAACCATTTTTTACGTTAAGTACCAACTACTTCACTTTATAGACGGGCCCTGTCAAACAAAGAATGCGGATTTATTTTACTGACACCATCTAGTCAGAAAAGCGGGAGAACGTTATGTCGGGGACAAGGACAGGCTTATAGAGGTGAGGGGCACGCCCTACAAGTCGGACGCCCAACTTTTTTCTATGAAAGGGCTCATCTAGTACTGTCTAAATTCTTTTAAGCAAATACGGACCTGTGTATGTGTGAGTCCGTCCCTATGCGGCTGTTGCATCAGCCAATTCTTATTGACAAATAAAATCTATAAGTGAGTGCACGCATTTTTCTTCAGAGACATTCTTTCATTGTAAAACGCTCGACTCTTTGGAGTCGAGCGTTTTACAATGAAAGAATGTCAACATCAATATATATGTAGGTACTTGTTTACTGCAATAGGGTTTGCCCTATTGCAGTAAACAAGTACCTACATATATATTGATGTTAAATACTGGGACTAATATTGCCTTGGCATGCCGATATATTTTTTTTTTTTTATGGTTTACCAATAGGTCATACACAATCATAAAATAAAATTGAGAGTAAGCCGGCATGCATCACTTAATTATCTGAATTTGCAAGTGTGGGGTTGCCAGTCGCCAAATAGCCCTTGACTGCGATCTCACCTGATTGTAAGTGATGATGCAGTCTAAGATGGTAGCGGGCTAACCTGTTAGGGGCATGGCAGTTTTTCTGGAGGAGTGCGGAGGTCCCGAGGATCGAACCCTCCGCACCACCTCCGCACCGGGACCTCCGCACGTTAAGACAACAGCGCTCAACACTGCGCTACGGAGGTCGTCAGAGTCATACTTTGTTTTAACTGTTGTAACCCGTGTCGACAGCGAGCAACCCGAGCGAGAGCGGGCGGCGTTACTCGGACGCGCAACAGCTGTTCCTGGGCAACCTGCCGCACACGGCCACCGAGGACGAGCTGCGGGCGCTGTTCGCGCGCTTCGGCGCCGTGGCCGAGCTGCGCGTGCACAGCAAGCCGGCCGCTCCCGGCGCGCCGCGTCACCCCAACTACGGGTTCATCACGTACGAGAGCGCGCAAGCCGCCGCCGACTGCCTCAACGCGGCCGTGAGTAGCGAGACACTAAACGCGCGCTCGGCGCCGTGGCCGAGCTGCGCGTGCATAGCAAGTCGGCCGCGCCCGGCGCGCCGCGTCACCCCAACTACGGATTCATCACGTACGAGAGCGCGCAAGCCGCCGCCGACTGCCTCTGCGCGGCCGTGAGTAGCGAGACACTAAACGCGCGCTCGGCGCCGTGGCCGAGCTGCGCGTGCATAGCAAGTCGGCCGCACCCGGCGCGCCGCGACACCCCAACTACGGGTTCATCACGTACGAGAGCGCGCAAGCCGCCGCCGACTGCCTCAACGCGGCCGTGAGTAGCGAGACACTAAACGCGCGCTCGGCGCCGTGGCCGAGCTGCGCGTGCATAGCAAGTCGGCCGCGCCCGGCGCGCCGCGTCACCCCAACTACGGGTTCATCACGTACGAGAGCGCGCAAGCCGCCGCCGACTGCCTCAACGCGGCCGTGAGTAGCGAGACACTAAACGCGCGCTCGGCGCCGTGGCCGAGCTGCGCGTGCATAGCAAGTCGGCCGCACCCGGCGCGCCGCGTCACCCCAACTACGGGTTCATCACGTACGAGAGCGCGCAAGCCGCCGCCGACTGCCTCAACGCGGCCGTGAGTAGCGAGACACTAAACGCGCGCTCGGCGCCGTGGCCGAGCTGCGCGTGCATAGCAAGTCGGCCGCACCCGGCGCGCCGCGACACCCCAACTACGGGTTTTCACGTACGAGAGCGCACAAGCTTACCTCGCTCGCGTCGCATTTTGATACGTCATCCCTGATTTAGTGTATTCGTCACCAGCCCCTGTACTTCCCCGCGGAGGGCGGCGAGGGCGCGCCCGTGAAGCTGAACGTGGAGGAGAAGAAGACGCGGGGCCGGGAGCCGCCGCGCCGCCGCCCGCTGTCCTCTCACCGCGCCGCCTTTCAGCCGCGCCAGCCCTACCGCCGCTAGCGCCCGACTCTGCCAGGTACACACATGGAAAACAATGCCCTC
Organism: Erebia epiphron; assembly: GCA_963932025.1. NCBI lineage: Eukaryota > Metazoa > Arthropoda > Insecta > Lepidoptera > Nymphalidae > Erebia > Erebia epiphron. Next base: position 41,443,504 of record OZ009945.1, read on the forward strand.
ACTTCACTCGCCCTTAGTAGAAATTTTACTGTTTTGTTAGTAGACAACAATTAAATTTTTTGATATAAATCGAAAGATCATAAGTAATTGTTAAGTTTTGTTATGAGTTTTATAGCAAAACTATTTTTAGATTTTTTGTTTCGCTATGATTTAAAAGTTATATCAAATTAAAAATAAATTTTTGAATTCAGTACCGAAAACACGCTCATAGTTCCCTAATAAAACCGAGCGAGTGTGACGTCAAGATCAAGATTTCTTTTTATAATATATTATTTTTCCATGTTATGTCTATAAGAACCATGCCACGAAACCAGGGATAATATTAGTAAAGATTCAATAATATTCGAATTCTTTATTTTATAAATCTACCTATAGATCCCTACCTTGTGGGATTTAATGGCATATCATATGATATATATATATATCCATATTATAAAGATTACGTTATGAAGTCCTGCAACATTGCACTACCTATTCCGATCACTGGTTATGTTATGTTATTAAAAATGAAGTATTTCTGGTACCCCAGAGTCGCTGGTGGCACTGCCATGGCGAGCGCGCGCGTCGGTGGCCGGCCCTAACGCGTTACTACTGAACCTCGACACACACCGAACGCGGGACGACTATATTTCGCCCGGGACTCACCTCGTACTGGGCCGCCGACCTCTATTGTTACCACTGGACAGGCTGCTGTCATATTTTGGTGGACCTCGGTAATTTACGCTATTTTGGTGCTTTTAACTCCCCATTGACGATTTAAGTCATTTGACTTAAGCTGTCATATGTTTTGCACCTAATAATTGTCGAGGCCATTTTAGCACCTAAAGCTCGCCATTGATGATCAGTCTTAAATAAAAAAAACTTAAGTCGAATAACATACGCCAAGATTTATGGCCAACGTTGGGATACGACGCGTGTGAGGCTTGATGCCAAAGCACACGGATATAATGGCATTATCTAACATCTAGCTAAGCTATGAAAGCGTTCCTATTGTTAGGTTTGACGCACATCCGTAGCTCAGCAACTTAATGGGCACGGAATTTTACGTGGTTTGGCATCATGCCAAAAGTTAGCTTACAGATTTTACACTCGCTATAAAAAAAATGATTTTTTATCGCGACTTCAGTCAAATGACTTACCGTCAATGGCCAGCGGGTCTGCTGTTAAAGCTTTCATTTGTATGAAGGCAACCAATCCAGTGGTAATAATGCAGATCAGTGTATAGTGGGCTTACTACCATTTAGCAATATTATTTTAGAATTGCAGTTTTTAATGACATGACCTTGACATCCCTAAAATAATGATTTTAATTCTGAAACAAGAGTATCAACAATATTTAAAAAAAAACTGCTTTAAGCTATGGTAGTAAGCCCCCAGGGCTCATTTAAATATACAAGTAACTTCTCAAGGGTAACTTCTCTACATAACCAACCCCCCATTACGGTAAAAGCTGTATCAATTGTTGCCGCAATCTCTATGGGGGTGTTTCCTATGTCACAAATAAATTATTTTTTAGTTATTACGAAATAGAGAATCTTCGCAAAGATGTAATCGACGCTCTTTGGTATTTGTGAACTAAAATTAAACTAGATAAAAGTAAAAAAGCAAGTCAAATGGTTATGACGTCACATGTTATACAATCAAACAATTCAATTTAGTTCAGTTAATTCAAAACAATAGGCATGATGACAGTAACCAAGAATCAATGAAATTATGAATTTATCTAATGAAATTGGATTCATGGATTATAAAAAACGTATTCATTTTTCTATTTCGAGTGAGATTGCTATTTATTTTGATAAAATAAAACTATAAAATACAGCAATCCGCCATATTGGTTAAAACGCCAAGAAGCGAATGACGTCACAATTGTTTGTTTTCGAGCTTTGACAATCACACTATTGTTTACTGCACACTGCACAGTTTACATTGGCAAGAACAATAGTGACGTCACAAACGACGCCATGACACCGCCGAGCGTTTTGGCGTGAATTTTAAAATTTAAATTTCAAATGCCAATTTTATCTACCAAAACTTATTTTTCTTCTGAAATAAGATATTTTTTCGAAATAGTAGATACTTCCGAACATAATCTGACCATTTTTCAAAATCAGTCATCATGCCTATTGACGTTGCTTCATACAATGTTCATCGAGCGCGCGTTTCTATGTTTGATAAAGATTGAGAGAAGTTGTGATTGGCTGTATTAAATGCATTCTTGTGAATGTAATGAATTTGGCCCAGAGTGCTAGTTAAACAGAAGTAATTGCGATCGCTACACTGGAGTTGTAATTTTACCGTAATCGGGTCTCTAAACAACTTTTGTTACACGACTTTGAAAATACTCATAAAAATATTCATACAAAAATAAAAATATTCAAACTGACTGCTCTAAAATGGCATTGCTCTACGCGACGCTTTACCGGCGCTTAGTTCATCGATCGCCTATAGTGTCTATTAAAAATATAGTGCTGAAAAACTTCACAGTGTACAGCAAAAAATTGAAATAATTTATTTTTGGCGTGAATGATTTGAGTTGTGTAAAAAGTTGTCGAACAAAAGTTTTTCAGAAGTTGCCCTTGAAAAGTTATTAGTATTTTTAAATTTATCCTGTATATAAAGACAGAATTAATTTAAAAATCAACGCTTGCTTATCCGCAGGGCTAGTCAACAATAAGGTCGTGTTCTCACATAGCAATATCATAATATTGATTGTTATCAATCCTAGTTTGTAACTCCTGCTAACTTCACTACCATCAAATCCAGATTCTATTTGGATTCTGTCCTTTTCTCGAGTGACTGTAATCATAAGAGGAAAAGAGATAAACCTATTTTTATTATCCTAATAGCACCTGGATTGGGTTATACTCACAAATATAGCTAGAAGTTGTAAGGCCACAATTACACTTTAAGTTTTACTTACGGAATACACTTACACGAGTAACTTACGAAACAGTCTTGTAAGTCATGTATCGTTTGTAAATGTTAAACATGTACATTGCTTACATGATCCACTTTCGTAAAAAGTGTAAATTGTGGCATAAGTGAAATTAACAGAGAGCGTCAAACTGACAGAGCCAGCGCATATCAGTAATGTAGTGCAGATCATTTTTCACTGCCGAGCCATTAATCGGCTTTGCTTACGTGAAAATAATACACAAGTTAATGCGCTTGCCTCAAGTCCTTTCGATGTTCTCTGGACCTAGTTGTTTTGTCAGTTGAATTTTTATTTTATTTCAAAGGGCAAAGTCGATAATGGTTTGGCAGTGAGAAAATCTCTGTGCTGCGCCTCGCCAGATGTGCGCCAGTTCTTAAGGTAGACTTTGCAACCGCGCCATGCGACACTTGCTTTGTATGTGATGTATGGAGAGCAATAGCGATGAGCGAACGTTTTGCGTGAGCCGTGAGTTGATGTGCACAATTGTCGTCTGCCAGAGTCGCGCATCGCGGTACGCAACTGAAAAGTCTAGCTTTTGAATATTTATTTATTTATATCTGTTGAAAATTCAATGCTAATCGTGCAGGAGTTCATATATTAATATGTATTTGTTAAATAGCAATTTTGTCGTCATCTGTCATCGGTATACAATTCTTTGTGACTATTTTGCAATTGTAGCTGTCAAATAATTTAAATTGCTACACGAATAAAATATGTAAAGAATGGTAATTACTTATTGCAATCATTGTATGAATTTATGGTAATAGTACCAAACCTTATTTTTAAAACAGTTATTTAAAAAAAAATTAAACTTAATTTTAGCCACTATTAATGAATGCGTGTCAGTATGATGAACGGGTTATAGTGTCCGGTCGAAGGTCGACTTCTGACCAAAGCTGAAGCCGAAGATTTAATAACGCTGAGAAATTCAGTTCAACATTGGCTAAACGTGAATAAAATTGTTTAATTTTAACCCCCGTGGATCTAGGCGCCTCTTCCATTGCGCTTTTGCGCATTCGTAACAGTTAGTACAATTTCGGCGCTTGCTAGGAACCGATTAGGGGTATGAGTACATATATATAACTGGCATATCCCTAACAGGTTAGCCAGTGGAATAAAAAACCTTCGGCCCATTTTGACCGAAGACGAAGGTTTGGCCAAAGGTTGTTTTTTCGGCTGAAGGTGGCCGAAGCCGAAGGTTCGGTGGGACACGAATGGTTTGTTTGATTATCGCCTTACAGCTGTCGATTGGTACAGTTCGATGTAATCTTTTTGGCGGTCCTTTGCGTATCAGCCAATCAGAGGGGCTTTGATCTTGACTGTACCTAAACTGACTGTTCTAAGCGGGCAAAAAAATTGAATCGAACTATGACTGTATTGTCCTTCTAATGGTTCATTTTTTTACTGATTTTTATACTAATGCGACTTGTTTATCTTTTTTTTAGTAGTGAAATCGAGCGGTCCCGCCGTCTGCCGGTCCCGCATTCGGTGTGCCGAAGTCCTTAGATGTATAACTTTGGGTCTACTAAAATTCCAATCGTGTACGCGCTCGCAAGCGTACAGGCTACTGTGTACATAAAGGTATCCGCCTATTACACATCGTACCTTAAAGCGCACCATTTACCATTATATTTTATTACCTATACCACAAGATTTTAAACCACAACGTCAACGAGCGTAGAAAATATAAAGTGGACCGTAAGGCTGTTGATTTAAAGTCACATATTATTTTTGTTATTGTAAATGAGTGAGATCAAATACGGTATTCCACTCGGAAGTTTTTGTCAGAATTGCATATGCTCATGACGTCACACGACCGTGCAGCGTCGTATTTCTTGCTTTTATGCATTCAAGAAACGAATAAATAATATTTTTTTGTCATTTATTTATGATTTTAAAAGCTCAATGTCACACTTTTTAACATACCAGTGTAACATATAAGTTTGATCAAAATTTAACGTATTTCTGCTACACTTACTAAATTATAACGGTGTACGCTGTTACGGACATTTCAAATAATTATCGTCAATGCACACAATAACTAATAACTCGATAATTATTTTCCTTGTGTTCAAGGACCATTGCACGTTAAATGCAGGCCGTTTACGTACCGGTTCTATGTTTGTACTATTTTTATATAGGTACAAAAAAATCCGGCTGTGTAGTGGGCGGGGATCTTTACAATTTTTTTTTAATTTTTTACACATTTCCATGGTAAGTCCGTTCATTCGTGGTCTCCCAACTTAATTAACACGCTTCGCATATCGCTTCTTTTTTGTTAAGTAGTTAGATAGTATAAATTAATTTTGGTCAGGGGTGTGTACCAACCACAACCTTTCTGGAAAATTTTAAGTAGATTTAGTTTTCGCTCAAAGTTGTTTTGCGAATATAACCAAATAACTAATTTCTGTTTTAGCATTTAATACATCGTGAGGGAAATTAATCATAAAACATTAAACGGTTAACTTGAATTTTTATCGGAGTATGTCCGACTATTTTCAAACTTCGCGCTCATGGGTCAGGCCCCCGGATGGATTTTAAACTAGTGAGATTTAGGTAGTTTGTCAAAAATTCGAGTCAGCTTTAATTAGGTTCATAAAAATGTTTTTTATTTGCCCTAATTAATTTTAAAACAGTCTTAATACGCTAAACTTTTATTTGTTACTAGCTGATGCCCGCGACTACGTCTGCGTGGATTGAGTTTTTTGGTTCCCGCGGGAACTCCTTAGTTTTCCGGGATAAAAAGTAGCCTATGTGTTATTCCAGACTGTAATCTATCTCTGTGCCAAATTTCATCCAGATCTGTTCAGCCGTTCGGGCGTGATTGAGTAACAAATATCCATCCAAACTTTCGCATTTATAATAATTTTTTGATGACGTTTGTCCAAAATCCTTGTTGATGTGGTAAAAAAAGCTGACCGACGTTGGATGCAGCGTGGGCCGTTTGGTTATATTTCGCAGAAATGAAATTAGAATTCAAAGTTGAAATTCCCTATTCTACTTCCTCTGGAGCATGATACTTTATTACACTATTATGTTATATGTTAGTTTTGGGTGTCAGCTTTCTCTCTTTCCTAGCAAAAACCTAGGAAATTAGAAAAAAAAACTGTTCATGTAATTCATCGATTTTACTATTTTTGACAGTGAATTTTGTTTGCACGCCTGTTAAGTTCCGTATCTTTAACAGAAATCAAGCGTGTACGAGACTGTCAAAAACGATGTGATAACATTACTCTTGACAGTTGTGCGTCCGCAGAAAAGCAATCGTTAACCGATAATAATCTATTTATTGCGATCTATGAATTCGAAATAGTATAATGGTTGGATTAGAAATTAAATATTATTAACTAAATAATATATAAATAAACCAAGTAAAAACGAAATCTGTAGCTCTGACATCTAAATATAACACGTTTATAAGCATCTACAGATGTGCCAACGGGCAATAAAGTAGGCTGGCGATTTTGACGTGATTAGTTAATATTTCACCTTGTTTCACGATCTCTAGTATAAATTAATTGTCAGGTCCAAAACACAGTGTTATGCTTTTGCGAAGTAAAAACTGTGTTATGTAAAATAATTATGTAAAAACCTTTTTTTTTAAGATTTACAAATCTAAAAAGTCTTTCGCATTATTATTTTCTATTATGATCGAAATAATTTAAGGGATTGGCGCTATATTTTTGTCAAATGTCAAATCACGTGTAAATCTTCGATCAACAAGTTGCCACATCTGGGGTGCTATTAGAATGGTCTACACACCATGATTATTGTATGTTTGTAATTAATAAAAATAAGTTATTATTATTAAGCAGTTAAAAATTAATTCTCCTTTTTTGTTAATAATAACGACTATCCTGTACACTTGTAACTTGCGTGTGAATAAAATATTATTTATACAATATTATACTTAATATGAATTTGACTACATTAATTTGTGGTGTAGTAACTTTATTTCTTAACGAAGTTATACGTGCGTATTATTTTAATTTTATATATATTGTGCAGTAGATGTAATTGAATAATATCGGTCAGGTACTCTCTGATTTTAAAAACAACTGATCATTGAAAATTTTAAACTGACGCGGAACGTAGATATGTGTTCAATCGACCAATCCAATCATCGAACCAATTATGTCAGAAAAACAATCAGCTACTTTTGTCAAACATTACTCGAACTGTTTATGAAGTTCAAAGATGTCTGCTTGTAGAAACACATTATGAACTTCTTAGACAGTAATTTTCTTAGAGAAGTCCTCAGAATCATCTTCCAAAATCTGATTGGGGTCGGGTTTACAAATCTCCGCTCCGCTCCACGGGTCTGCAATCTTCGATATTTAGAACTACACAAGATGAGCTGTCGGACGTCAAAAGTAATGTGATGATACATTTGCTCCCACTATTGCGAGAATTTATTATTTATTTTTCGTGTAGGCGATTTATAGGTAGTTTAATCTAAATCTGAATTGTGCAAGTTTTTCCATTACATATTTTATTTCTAAGTGACTTACGTAATTTATGGTTATGACAAAGACAAGATTAATTTTATTTTTACTTGTTCATTTTAATCATTTTTTTATGTTTATGACAAAAACAAGACTAATATTATTTTGATTTGTGCATTTTAATCAAATGTCAATGGTTTTAAGAAAACTATACGCTTACTTTATTATAGCTTATTTTATTTCTCGGTTCTGCTCTTAAATCGTAGGGTAAAAATATAATCTTGAAACGGACACTTTCTTTTCAATTTTGTATGTGGCTAGATACCTTGTGTAGTTATTTGTCGATGATTTTGTATTGACGGAGCTTGAAAAGAAATGACCGTCGGTATCATTAAATTACATAGACTGTGCATTCTATACGTACAAACTACTATTACTATTTTTACTCTTTTTATTCAATGACAATGTTTAAAAACTCAATCTGCGATTCCTTTATTTGGTCAAAAATTGATACATTGAGCCATGAGCTATACCTTTGTGTTGTGTGTTTTCCATAACGTTGGGGTGCGCTTCCACCACAGATGTGCTACCTTGTTGAGCTACGGATATGTCAAACCAACCAATAGGGGCACTTAACCGCAAAACGGCAAAACACAGGGGGCGGACGCGGGTCAGCGTCACCCGCCGCGGAATTCCGCAAGGAATTCAACCTTGTTTTGCCCTTAAAATCTAAGCTATGAAAATCAAGCGCTTTTATCGGTGAGTTTGACGCACATCCACAGCTTCTAAGCAACGTAGCACATCTCTTGTGGAAACGCACGGAAATCTCGACATTATTTTCCAGGTTTCTTAGTCCGTAACGCTCTACAACAGACTAGTTTGCATGTTTTCCTTCACATAGTACTTACAATATTCTATTTTTCCCTGATTAGAGAACAGGTAAACAAGTAGCTTCTCGTTAAAAAGCGTAAGAGACGCGCTTTGCACGGCAGATATGACGTTGTTACCGCGAACTAACGGTGAAATTGTGATATGAGTGAAAAGTCTGCGTCGAGAGCGTCTAAAGCGCCGGGTAAACCGCGTCGCTTACGCATTTCGTTTAGAAGGTTACAGCGATTTGTTTACATCTTCGACACTTAGGTAATATAAAATATGTAATGTATTCCATCACTCCGCCGTCACGTGGCGTTCACTGTATGACTACGTAGTACGAAGAAGTGAGACAAGAATGAGCCAACACAATATGCAAAGTTCATGGAGCATTGAATCAAGCAATGCAGGCCTTATTTTTATCAACGCTAGATTTTGAGATCTAAAAGTTAATAAAACTAAGGCGTGTAGTAATAAATAATTTGGAAAGTAAATTATTTTGAATACAGTAATAATTTACTTTGTAGGTACTTCGAAATAACTTGTATCGTAATTCCCTTTAAACAATTTACAGCCCTTCTGGTAAGGGAATACAATTGAAAACTGGTCGCATCGTCTCATCGAAATTGTACCATCTGAAATTGAGATTGTTGTCAGCCAAATTTCTATGGAAACTGTTGGTACTTTTCCAGATGCTATTAGGATGACAGTTAGAATTCTATCCTTTTCTCTCGAGTGAGTAATCATAAAAGGAAAAGCGATATCCTATTTTTATTATTCTAATAGCTATTACAAGTATTTTCAATAAAGGCATATACATAGCTGTCTGATCCGAGCGAGCGATTGAATATACATAACTTTCTATGTATTTGACAGAGATACCCGTACTTGTGTTTCATAGCATATTTGTGTATCCTTCCCTCATCAGCGTTTCCATAGAGTTTGTTGAAGCGATGTAGTGATGTGATCTATATTCTGTTTATGTACTGAAATAAGCCAGTGGTATGAATTAAACGATCAGATGTGCATAATAAATGTTGTATTCTTTATTATATATCCACAACTATCTCCTTGAACAATAAGGTTTTCCAATTTGGTTACTAGCATTTTAGCAGTAGCTATTAGTTATTACCCGTATTAATATTTAACAACTAAATGGTCAAAAATGTCTGCACATTAGCCAATGTGGCTAATTCTGACAACTGACTGTGTATATATATATATATATACCCTTTCATAATTTCTGCGGAAAAAGACAGAACTAGATATGTATCACATGTATTGCATTTTGTTTATAGAAAATAGCAATCATATCATACTAATATTATAAATGCGAAAGTCACTTTGTTTGTTCTTCAATCACGCCGCAACGGAGCAACGGATTGACGTGATTTTTGGCATGGGTATAGTTGAGGACCTGGAGAGTGACATAGGCTACTTTTTATCACGGAAAATTAAGGAGTTCCCGCGGGAATAACAAAAAACTTAAACCACGCGGACGAAGTCGCGGGCATCAGCTAGTTCGGTATAAAGATGCGTACTACTAGGTTTCCAATAGGAAACGAGAATTTATGCGTACGTATAATATGTTATGTTATAACATATTTCCATACAAAATATTCATTTTCAGTAGACAAAATGAGATTCAGGATTTAGAAGAGATTGTGTACAACTGATTTATCCACGTTGGTGATTATTCGCTCCTACACTATCTAAAATAAAATAGCAAGTCTAAAATGAATGCTATTTTTTTCTCTATTGCAACTTGTGTAAAGAAAAACACTATTCTTATATCTGTCCATTTATTGAAGAGACTAAAGGCGAAGAACTGCCCTATAGAAGTTTTCAGGATGCAAAAATTCTCCAACCTCAATACTATAAAATAATGTAATCTGAATACATTTTTTTTAATTATATAATTTATAAGTAGTACTTTGATTAATTAATATTTTTATAAGCTCGCTCTTGCCGAGTTAAAGAAATAAGTGATTGGTCTTGATCATCATCATCATCACTACAGCCTATTAACGTCCCACTGCTGGACACAGGCCTCCACTCTCATAGGAGAGAGCGGGAATTAGAGCTTAGACCCACCACGCTGCTCCAATGCGGGTTGGTGGGCTTTAACGATTATTATCACGTTAGTGATAATAACCGGGACCGACGGCTTAACGTGCTCCCCGAGGCACGGGGGTGAAACACCGCCATTGGTCTTGATAGTAAATAATAATTATTCCCTTTTCTAGGGAAAATTGTCCAATTAAAATACTAGGTAGTTACTAGGGTAAAAATTAAAATAAGCCCATTGAAAATATCTCATTGCTCTTGGTAATAACTAAAAAGGAAAGTCACCAGAAATCGAAGACTAATAACTAAAAAGCGCTGACCAAGAGCTCGTATAACGTATGTACGTATAACGTAGTCGCTTTATGTAGTGTGAAACAGGAGCGGTCCGGAATTCCGGACCGTGGAACTCGAGAATCGTGACCCGATGCGCCCGCGCAGTCGGCGGCGTCACGGTGCTTTCACTACGAGCAAATTGACTGGAAAACGTATTTGGTATAGTTTAGGAACCTATCGATAGATGGCGGTGATCAATTTTGAAATATCAACACTTAAAATTATTTACACTGGCATCCCCTTTTTCTTGTGTCGTTGAATGTTTCATTTCACGCAGCAGTTTCAATAAATAAAATCAAAATATCGTGTAATATCAAACAATTTTGACCATAAAAAATATTTAAATAAATTCACGGCTAATTTAGTTGTTTAACCATATTTTAATATTAATTTTAGCGTTCTTTATTTGTAAGTTTTTAAAGAGTTACATTAAAATGTCACCTGTCAGTTGCCAATCACGAAGTGTCATTGATTGTCTTGTCACTCGTGTTATTTTATTTTGTTTTATTCATTGAGTAAACTTGTGCGATAATATTTCTCTGTTATTTAAACTCTTTATTCTATGCAACTTTGCTTTAACTGGACACCGACGGACCCGCTTTTTATTGTTGACCCACGCTATATTCACTGGATTTTGATTTGCCTTTCGGTTTGGTTACTGTCGAAGATGCCGCATACATTTACTACAAAGTGCTGTGTACCTAACTGCGGCAAAACACGTAAGTAAAATTTTATTTAGAACTGTTACTATCATAGACTTAATATATTTATGCCATTGATTACTAGCACATTTCATATTTCATTACTTACGCAATGCAATTATACGCAAATTACATATAACCAAATCTAAACTAACCTAATCAACCTTGGAGAGATACATTTTTCTGTAAGCAGTGTGCTGTTTTAAAAATATAGTTTATTAAAAAGTGAAACGTTTCTTTTATAGGATTGGATGGAACAATCTTACTCTATTTTCCCAATCCTGAAAAAGACCCTGACCGGTTTCGGACTTGGCTGTATGCAATTGGTGGAGATATACTGGCACTGGAAAACAAGACCATTTTTAAATATCGGCGAGTGTGTCATCATCATTTTCAGACTCGCTTCTATACTACCAGCAATAGGTTATGTGCTAATGCTGTGCCAACACTAAATTTACCAGGTTAGTAAAGCTCTATATGGGTTTTTTTAATGGAAGTAAAACATTTCCATATAAGTAAGATGAAAATCATGTGGAAATTAACAATAGAACCCACCCATGCTAACCAAATTTACATAATAAATACTTAAGTTTTAAGATACAGTTAATTATCCACATCACATCTTATACTTTGTATAATCTACCATCAAACAGTGTAGTGTGTAATTACCAATTTTGAATAAGCGTACTTTAACTTTGAATTTAATCTCTGATAGCCAGCTTTAGAGACAATCAGTACCCTCCTTCAGTAATCAGGCAAAAATAAGACAATATCAATAAATCTATGTCTATAACACTGACTGCCTCGTTGGTCTAGTGGTTAGCATAGTCAACTGCGGATCACGAGGTCCTGGGTTCGATTCCCGGTCGGGCATAAAAGTTAGGTATTGGGTTTTTCAGTTAAGAAATTCTCAGTGCCAGCCCGGAGTTGGAAGTTGGCGGTGTTTCAACCCCGTGCCTCGGAGAGCACGTTAAGCCGTCGGTCCCGGTTATTATCACTAACATGATAATAGTCGTTAAAGCCCGCCAACCTGCATTGGAGCAGCGTGGTGGGTCTAAGCTCTAACTCCCGCTCTCCTATGAGAGTGGAGGCCTGTGCCCAGCAGTGGGACGTTAATAGGCTGTAGTGATGATGATGATGTCTATAAAAAATAAAGTTGTAGTTTTTCTGTGATTTCGTAATAACTGCCTCTGATTAAGCTCATACGATTATTTGACCGGTAAAATAACCCAAACACTTGTTTACAAAATTATAGTAATTTAAAACTGCATTGTGACTTTGTTATGTAAAATACACATAATATTATATTTAATTAACATACTTTTTACAGGATTCTATGCAACATGTAGGAAGCCCCTGCAAGAAGTTAGTAATATGATGCATGTTGAAATAAGTCAGTCAGAAAAAGCTGAAGAGATTAATCTGTGCAAGCCATCTTCTAGTAGTAAGTATTATGCTTTTTTACAACTGTTACATAACTTATGGAGATATAGCTGAAATGGAACTCATTTAGGGTGTTACTGTAACCTAGAAAGTTTCAGTTACATATGAACATATTAATATCTTTCTCTCTCTTACTGCCTACACTACAAAGAACTCCTTTAATTGATTTCAAGGACATTAAACAGTGATACCTATAGTAGTATAAAACCTATTTATTATACCTACTTGGTTTTTCTCAAAAAAAATTATGATCTAGAGCAAAAAAATGCAATTTCAAACCCATTACAATAATTCTAAAGAACTTTACGAGCATGAGAGTTGAAAAATATATTTAGACTCATATATTTTTTGTTTTTTTCAGAGATTTTTACAGAAAAAAAACCAGATGATGTAAACAGCAGCAAGATGATCAAACAGCAGGTTTTGAAAGGTATGTTAGTTTTATGTTGCATATGGTAGTCAAACTATCTATATATATAATAAAAATGAGTCTCTATTTCGCGTGGTCACAGGATCATATGTGAACGGCTGGACCAATTTCGCTAATTCTTTTTTTGTTGTGTTTGTTATTGTAAGGAGAAGGTTCTTATGAAAGAAAAACTAATGAAGTTGCGCAGAACATAAGAAAATTTGAGAAAACTTAACGACCATATTAACTTTGGACTCTTTCACAATTGGTAGGGGGCGCTGTAATCGGGTCCTAGGTTCAGGGTCAACGTCTGCCGGGCCCACTAGTATAATATAAAAGTATTTGCTCTGTCATTGATGGAAGTGCATTAATTAATAATCAATATTAATTTTATTTGCAGGTTCTGTTAAATATGGTTTTTCTGACCCCAATGAAGTAACTTTTCTTAAGCGAAAAAATTAAGAAGATAGAAAGAAGTAAGGACAATTATTTGAATAAATGGAAAAAAGCTCTTAAATTAACAGAGAATCCATCATTTTTAAAAGAAATTTTACATCTGCTGCTTTGATTTTACTCATTGATGCAATTAACCCAAGCAAACAAAGATAAATTTGGACGGAGATACTCCAAACAGGAAAAAATATTATCTCTAGCATTTTATAAAATGGGCCCTAGAGCATACAGATGGATGAGGAACATATTAGTTTTACCTGCCCCAGTAACATTAAGTCGCATGATTTCAAGCGCAAATCTGAAACCAGGGGTGAATGACAGCATATTTTCCCATTTGAAAAAACGTGGTGCTAATATGTCAGAAACAGACAAATTATGTGTTATATTATTTGATGAGATGGCTCTTTGTCCTCATTTTGACTATAATAAAAAAAAAGATTTGATAAGAGGTTTTGTGGACAATGGAAAAAAAGTAGAAAACAAAATTGCTGATCATGCATTAGTATTTATGTTAAGAGGGGTATTAAAGAATTATAAACAGCCACTAGCTTATTCATTTTGTAGTGGGAGCACTTCAAAAGTAGAATTAAAAAATCAATTAAAAACTGTTATAAGTGAAGTACAATCAGCAGGCTTTAAAGTAATAGCAACCATCTGTGATCAAGGAGCTTCAAATGTAAGTGCAATAAAAGAACTTGTACTCGAAACTAAAAGTACATAATATTTAAAAGACAATAAGGAATTAAAACATAACATTTTTATAATAAATAACCAAAAAATTGTTCCACTCTTCGACATACCACATATGCTCAAGGGAATCCGTAACAACATGTTAAAAAAAAATATTGTTTGTAAAATTAATGATAAAGAAGTAGTAGGAAAATGGGATCACATTGTGACACTATATGAGGAAAATCCTGCATATAAAGGATTAAAATTTTTACCCAAGTTGACTGAGCATCATGTCATACCAGGGAAAATTAAGAAAATGAAGGTGCTATGTGCAACTCAGGTGTTTAGTGCCTCTGTTGCTATGTGCATGGGATATTTTGCAGGTGAGAAAGAATGTCTTTTTGAAACTATTGTATTTCTACTAGCTCAGGGTACACTATATTATAATTTATTATTACTATGTTCGAAGCTATTTATAATGTCCTCCCTGGCGCAGTGGTGAGCGCTGTGATCTTAACGTGGGAGGTCCTGGATTCGATTCCCGGCAGGGTAAATTTGGGAATTTATAATTTCTGAATTTTCTCTTGTCTGGTTGGTGAGAGGCTTCGGCCGTGGCTAGTGGCCACCCTACCGCCAAAGACGTACCGCCAAGCGATTCAGCGTTCCGATACGATGCCGTGTAGAAACTGATTAGGGGTATGCGTTAAATACTGCTGTACCCCTAACAGGTTTAGCCTGCTACCATCTTAGGCTGCATCATCACTTACCATCAGGTGAGATTGCAGTCAAGGGCTAACTTTAGTGGCGTAAAAAAAGCAGAGTTCTTACAAGCTGAGGATGCAAAGCTAGATTTTGTGATTAACCTATTTTTTAGAATAGAGAAGGAATTTTGTGTGTATTAGTCCATAGAATAATATATCATTACTTGTAAATAACACTGCTAAAATTAATCATTTTTATAACTATTCAATATTTTTCAGATAAAAAAATTATTCCTGAGGAAAGCAGAGGCACAGCGGATATAATTAAATTCTTTGACGAATTATTTGATTCGTTAAATGGAAGTTATGGGAATTTCAAGAAAAACCGATCAAAGGAATTGCTTGGACCAGTAACGCCATCATCATGTCATGGAAATATTTGGATAGAAGCCAAAAATACCTTAAAAACCATGAAATTTGTAGATAAGGAAGGAAAAAAAAACAGTGTGCCATCTATAAATAATTGGATTTGGACAATCGAAAATGTTGAATATATTCGAGAAAAGTTATATAGGGATTACAAATTGACGTCTTTTTGGATGAGGCATTTTAATCAGGATCCTTTGGAGAATTTCTTTGGCTCTATTCGAAGCCATGGCGCTAGAAATATTAATCCCACATGCGCAAACTTTGAAGTTGCTTTTGCGGCAGTATTGGTAAATAATATAAGTAGCCACTCCAAAGGATCCAATTGCGAAGCGGATTCTGCGAAGAATATGTTGTTAAATTCCTTAAAAAAAAATATTTTTTAGAAAAAAGGTTTCCTCAAGTTGTAATCCAAATGAAATAGAATACAATGACCTGGTAAATGACCACATCTTGGTTGGATTAGAATACAAAAAGGCCAATACTAAAATATTTGAAATATTAAAATATGTTGCTGGTTATGTTATTAAAAAAGCTGCAATTGTTTTTAAAAATTGTGAAAAATGCAAGAAAAATGTTCTCACTAATAATTTTATTGATTGTGAATTCACTTTTAGAAAAGAACGAATAAAAGATAAATTTCTTCTCTCATACCCAGCAACAAACGCAGTAGAAATGTTTTCAAACATCCAAGATGTGGTCTAGTACATTTTAAGGAGCCGAAGCAATATTTATAATATAAAAACTTATATAAAAACAATATTACAGGTCCATTGTAATTTTAATTTTTTAAACAGTTGTGATCAACATGGCTCAGAATTGTCTAAATTCATTATAGATGCCTCCTGTAATTTATTTTTGTACAGCTGGTGCAAAAACACAAATAAAATATTAAATGGTGAGACAAAAGATGTAGATGTACAAGATTTTATCCAAAAGTGCTGTATTGAATATTATAATAAAAGAAAAAAATGAAGTATGTTTTTCTTTTCATTTTGACACACGCTTTATGCTCTTTTTGTTTAATTTATTTTATAGCTACCAGAAAGAGCTAAAGCGTGTGTCTGTAATGTCCTCAGAATTTACTTAAAATTTTTTAATAATGGGCAAGCTACCTATATAGTAAAGTTCATATCTATAGCTATATACACAAGAAAACTAGTTCAGGAACCAACCACCAGGAGCGCTGGTTTCCATAGCTCGTATATTACGTGGGAGTGATAACTCTATACCCTTTTATACATCCTACTCTATGGGCGGCGTTTGCTTCGGCGGTGAGGCGGCCTCGACATCGCATTTGCTTTGCTGTCTTTTCGGGTGAGTATTGACTTTTATTGTTTTTAGTTTTTCTTAAAAAATCTGTTTGTCTTGCCTGAAAGATTTTGACGATTTAAAGAAATGCCTAAATATATCTTAAATAACTTCTGAAATCGACAATGAAATTAATATTTCAGGCTATCATGTCAATTAAAAGCTGTTTGGAAGTTCTTAGTTTAACATAATATGCCGGTATTTATTTATATGAACATACTACTCAAATACGTATAGTCAACTATATAAAAATGAAAGATGCAACCTTTTTGAAGCGCATCCTAAACGGGTTTCTAGAACTTTTAGTACTTACCTATTCTTATTTAGACTATGTTAACTCGTTCAGTCAAAGCTTCATTTGAATAGCTACCTAAATGTCTCGGCCTATTTCCACATCCTATCCCAGTCTTTTTCAGTTATATTAAATTAAATACATCATTTTAAAAGTATTTTGACGATCTCCGTGGTGCAGTGTTGAGCGCTGTTGTCTTAACGTGCGGAGGTCCCGGGTTCGATTCCCGGCAGGGTCAATTTTCGAATTTATAATTTCTGAATTTTCCCTGGTCTGGCCTGGTGGGAGGCTTCGGCCGTGGCTAGTTACCACCCTACCGACAAAGACGTGTGCCATAAAGCGATTTAGCATTCCGGTACGATACCGTGTAGAAACCGAATAGGGGTACCTATGGGTTTAATAATTAACTGCCATGCCCCTAACAGGTTAGCCCGCTACCATCGTAGACTGCACCATTAGGTACTTACCATCAGGAGAGATCGCAGTCAAGAGCTAACTTGTAGCGGATAAAAACAATTACCGTGATTTCAACTAAATATAATTATTTGGTAGAATATTATATTTGCATTTTTATTAGGGGTCAAGTCCCTGGCTGCACATGCGTTTTTTGTAGCAATTTCCTATTTTGATTTTACTTAGCTTTGCCATAGGGCATCATCATATCATACTAATATTATAAATGCGAAAGTCACTTTGTTTGTTGGTTTGTTGGTTTGTTGGTTTGTTGGTTTGTTGGTTTGTCCTTCAATCACGCCGCAACGGAGCAACGGATTGACATGATTTTTGGCATGGGTATAGTTGAGGACCTGGAGAGTGACATAGGCTACTTTTTGTCCCGGAAAATTAAGGAGTTCCCGCGGGAATAACAAAAAACTTAAACCACGCGGACGAAGTCGCGGGCATCAGCTAGTTATACTATAAAAGATCATTGCCATAGGGTAAGTAAAAGTTTCTAAAACAATAGATATTATTACGTATACCAACAAAAAATTCTAAAGTCCAAACATAAACGCGACTCTCTGGGATAAAATTGAATCTTGACAAAACCACGGTACCTACCTACTACACGTAATTATAAAATTGTTAATTTGTTTTCATATCAAACGCTTACAATGCTTAAGCTATGCAGTGCGATATTATTAGTCATGAACTCAGCACTATTCATACGGAATGGCATTTTATATTGTGTGTCCATTGGTTATAGCCGGAGAGCTGGTGGGAATATTTTGAATGGTCTTCTATCAAATCAATTTAATTGCAGAAATATTATGTTTTATTTGTACAAAAAGTTAAGAGCGGATTCGCTCATCAATGAGAATGTGGTCTTGTGTAAAAAAAAACTTGTATAAACGATATGACTTATGGGTACATCTTACCTAAGTATGAACCCGCAGAATACGTAAAAGACGGCCTTGCATACACGTTTTACGAGATTACACTCCGTAAAACGATCCACCATGGCCGATTGCCGTCTACTAGCCTTTTTCGTAATGACGAAGTATATAGGCTATAAACCTCTACATATAGTAGCATGCGCCGAACATAAAGTGTTTCAATAGGTACCTCTAGGTATACCAATCACGCGTCGATAGCTTCGAATCTCTGCAACCGCATCGGAATTGCAAGCGTTTTAAAGCAATAAAAGTTCTCAAAAGTCTTATTAGGTACTAATTTTATCTAAATCATACTCATTTTGGGAGGAGCTCCTTAGTCAGTATAGTGGGTAACTATAATATTATTTAATCTGTGGTATTAGTAGCCCGGCAATAGGTTCAGATGATAATGATGAAGTATTTTGAAGGAACTACAAGTTTAATTCACTATAATCCGCTACAATAGGTAAATCTATGTAGCACAGTGTGTACCTTGATTCTTGCACTTACAGGCGGCGATATTCACCACACCACAGAAATCTTCCAAATTACTCAACGTACGTTTCACTCCGATATCGGAGAATCTTCAGGAGATGTTGACTTCGACAATGCACGATTTACAATCATGTTAAATTAATAGTTTAGGCAATAAAGCTAGTCGACCCCAACAATAATTCCTCAGGCGACGAAACTTTACATTACGATAAAGTATCATGAGTTAAACGTATATTATAAATATCCAGTAAAAAATCATAATGGAAGTAAAGGTCTTTATGCTATACTTACCTAATTGTTAAAGCAGGAAGGTACATTACCGCGTAAACGCAGTTTAGGTTTGATGATACAATCGGTTTAAATATCGATGTTCTGCATGATTATTTCGTTTGATATTTCGGTTTTGAGTGTAAATATACTACTTACCTACTATTATTTTAAAAAGAAATCAATAAAATATTCAGCCATAAATATTAAGTTTTTTGTTGGATACTTTTGTATAAGTATTTGTTCATACCATACTACAACCCTGCCAAGTTTCAACGACTGAGGATTTAATGCGGGGGTCTTCATACACCAAACCGCCCCATTGCCTAGACTATAAACCGAATTAAACTTGTAGTTCCTTCATCATCATGGACTTCTGCAAGGTAACGCCTGCTTCTATCCAATAGATGAAGTATTAGTAAATCAGCTTTTATCACGAACTAAAATCTCACCAGCTCTTAGACTAGCTAGGTAAGTACTTGGTACTGAGGTACTTGGTGATTTCGGTTACTGTTAGGTAATAGTAGATTATTCAACGGGGGTAATGCGATGTATTATGTCACGGGCGCCGAGATAAATCCCAAGCGGAACGAGGGATTTTAGAGTAACTCCCGAGCGTAGCGAGGGTGTTGCATCTAGAATCCTGAGAGTAGCGCGGGAATTAGGGGCGCCCAAGATTAATACAGCATTACCCCTACGGTGAATACTCTACTTTTCACACCTCGCGATACAACCACTTCTTTCAGCTGGCGTGGCCTACTCGATTTGACACACAAATTTCGTCAGTGCGAATCTAGTGGGCCACGGATTTGGTTTTCGAAAATCGAGTTGGCCGCGCCTGCTGAGAACACATTATGTTTACCGAAATTAGACTTTATGGATATAGCAATAAGAATTATGAATAAAACCTCTTTGGAATGAATAGAATTTCCTTCAGATCTTGCTTCAGATGCGCGATGATTCTAAATTCAAATCACATTATAACCCTAGGGAATAATGGATTTCAGTACAACATTATAACCCTAGGGATTTAATGTCTTACTTTAACCTTAGATAACAGGCCATGTAATAAGGCGTTGTTGAGCGAGTGGTGTGAAAACTATTATTTAGGTCACTTGTTCGCTACAAAGTACAAACTAAACTAAATCGTCTTGCTACCGAAATAGGTACATAATACTCCTAGCTAAATCTACCTACTGCTGTAATAGTAGGCATTGCCTCTAGCTCTGGTACACAGCGCCTTTATCTGGGGGCACGGAAGGCGAGCCATAATATTATCAGGAAGTCCTGAATTCGATTCGCGGTTGTGAGAGTTTGGGAACTATTAGGTATTTCATTTGTGATTTTGGACATCTATACTTAAAACCGCAGCTTTTACGTAATCGCCCTGCTGGGTACCACAGAATATATAATTGCGTACCTACTGCCTAAAGGTAAAATATATGGCAATCGCTAGCACAAGTTAGCCTTCGGCTGCGATCTCTCCTAACTGATGACGCAGCCTAAGATGTAGCGGGCTAAGCGAGATAGAGTATAATTGGCAGTTATCGTTTTCTACACGGAATCGTATCGGAACGCTATCGCTTGACGGCACGTTTTTTCCGGTATGGTGGTAACTAGCAAGTAGCAACAGTCCAATCGGCTCTACCTTACTAGCAAATAACAAAATAAAACAGTCAACTGCGAGTCAGACTCGCTCACAAAGGTTTCCGTACCACCACACAATGTTATTTATTTTAGCATATAATAAGACAAGGGGACCGTAGACCTTACCGTAATTGATTTTAATTTGAACTTGATACCTCCAGACGATCCCGAGAAAAAGGGCGTTGACAGATAGACAGACAACGAAGTGATCTTATCATATTATCTTCTTTATGTATTGAGGTCAAATGTTTCAATAAATATACATTGGAGACTGGAGTAGTTACATATAAAAACTTAGGTAAATCATAAAATATATACTTAAGATAAAACTTCGTCATAAGGCACATTATCGGTGCCCACAGTTATTCATAATATTATACTCGTTTATGACACGGAAAGCTGATTTTTTTACAAAATATGTTTTTATCTGTTTATTGTAACTCGTAATATGAGGGGTCACAGTGGAACTGCTATCGGCGGACACGTGATAAGAGCCGGTTTCCGTCCTGCGAATAACCGCTGGAATTATGAATTTCGCAGGATATGTGCTCTAACTAGGTCATTGCGACTTTTTAAAATTGTATCTAACAAATAGATGGCCCGTCACCCACGGCTTCGCACGGGTGGGCTTATTTACAGTCCCGCCAACTAATCCGCCCGGTGGCCGAAATTGGAACTAATTTTTATGCTTGTTTAGTTTTTGTTCTAATTATTTTACTAGATAAATGCCCGCGACTTCGTCCGCGTGGATTAAGTTATTTGATTCCCAGGGGAACTCCTTAATTGTCCGGGATAAAAAGTAGCCCGCTCGGTGTCGATACCAATAGTAGGTAAATATAGGTAATAAATCTGTGGTCGATACTAAAGTTTCAAAAAATATATTTTAATGTTATTAGACTATAACCGTTTTGTTACAAAAGACGTTGTAGTATAGCCTCTATCTCAATGTAGTGCACGTTAATTCGAATAGCAGAATATAGTTTACGGCTGCCGGTGTATTAATTTTTCAGAAGTCGTAAAACGGGCGAGCTGTTCCTCGACGACGCAGATAGTATTGAGGTTGCCGGTCGCAGGTTATCGCTTCTTATCCGTTGTTTTAAAAATAATTGTGACATACATTCCTTAAAAAATAGTAGCTAGTAGCTACCTTATTTATCTAAGTAGTATGTCAATGTAGTATCTAGGTACTTAAAGTTCCAGCTTTTTGTGTTTTTCAAATAAAAATAGGAATAGCTAACTTGGGGCCTAAGCTAAAGTATATACATAGTAAAGCTTTAAGAATAATAAACGATCAACACCTCATTCATCAAAATCGGTTCGGCAATTTAGGCGCTATGGTGGAACATATCCTACAATAAATACAAACATACATACATGTACATAGCCCGCCAAACCGCGTTGGAGCAGTGTGGCATAAGCTCCAATTCTTTCTCTCCTGTGAGAGTGGAGGCCTGTGCCCAGCAGTGGGTCGTTAATGGGCTGTAGTGGTATATACTATATATACATAGTACATACATAGACTGCTAAAATCATAACCCTTCCTTTTGGCATTGCCGTAGTCGGGTAAAAAAAATCTGCATAGAAACAATCTATAAACATACCCATTAGTTTACCTTATTCAGCAATTTTTCTCCTTATTGAAACTACTAAATTGATCTAAAAATTTCAAATAAGTACATATCTAATATTATATACATAAAATTTCAATTCTTAAATCAAATACACTGTCGGATTAATTTTCATTGAAAAGTTAAAAGGTAGGTACTTATTAATTTTTTTAGAAATTATTTCTTCCATTTTTTGTGAGATGCGCTTGCTCGATTCCACTCCCGCGCGCCATTTTGATCTCGTGAACTGACAGAGGGCGCCTTAAGTATGTATACTTGCTTAGTTCCACAAATTTATCAGACCCGGTGACAGCGTCGCTAGTAGGTATATAATATGAAAAATAAAATGAAATCAAAAACTTAACAGGCTTAAAAATTTGTTCCAATTTTGACCACCGGGTTACTTAAGTTTGTGGCACTGTACCTATATTATTGTGTACGATGTAGGTATGTAGGTAGTGGAGTACCCACGCATCGCATCTGCTAATCATAAGAAGCTACTGATAGTCATACCCATCCTGCTGAATTAATTAAGATCCGTCGCCATTGAATGACTTCTTTCAGACCATTCACAAACTAACAGCTGTGCAAATACTAAAAGTGTATAACTAATGTACATAGTTCTATAAGTATTTTTTATATATCCTCGCTTATATAGGCACTATACTTAGAGAGACTCACTGAATAGGTAAATAATGTTAGACTGCAGGAAATGCCTGCGTACCTACCTGCAAATTATGGAACCCTCCCGTCTTCTGTGTTCCCTCATGATTATAATATGGGGCTCTTCAAACAAATATCTCAAAAGCCAGCAACGCACTGGCGGCTCCTCTGGTGCTGCAAATGTTCATTGGCGGCGGTTATCACTTACCATCAGTTGACCCCGCCTGCTCTTTTGCTCGCTAACTAACATGGCGCGTGGATGCGCGGCCCGCTGAAGCGGACCGCGTAGAAGAGTGGATAATAAGTCCGTTTGGATTTGTAGTTTTGGTGTGTAATACATAGTGGTGTCTTTTACCCGCCCGCCCGCTACCATTTTAGACTGCATCATCAATTACCATCAGTCGCATCGCAGTGAGATCGCACTCAAGGGCTAACTTGTAGTGGAATAAAAAAAACACGTAATTCCCCAACCCAACCTATCTTTAATACCCTGCTCTCTAGCTAGCTAGCTCCCATCTTGCAGACCCTCGATCTCCATATTTTTTCTCCTAATCATTTGTCAGAATGACACTACGAAGATACAAAATTTGAAAAGGTCTTGCATAATTTCCAAATCCCAGTCAACATTCGCCAAACATTTTCTGTGATAAAAATATATTCCGCCATCTTGGTTTTTTTTTCCTGTTCATCAAGAAGACCCTGATCATCTTTTGCCGAAAAACCACTCTTCCATCTTTTATACTCTCCGAGACAGATACCTACTGACAGAATTTGTATGGCGGTCATCTTGAATCCGCAATTTTGGACTTTTTTTTCAACTTACCGCCAATTGGATGAGGTTTCGAGTGACATTTGTTCGAGCACCCCCCACCTATCTTCAATACCCTGGCTGTGCTCATCCGTCTTCGAAATCCTCAATCATCAGATAAATACTTAAGTACCTACTACATAATATTAAAAATTGATCATAAGACCTACTAATTTAGCAACGAGATAAGGAATATTTGGATGAACTACATATTAGAACTAAAAATGGACAACAATATTATCTACTAAAAAACTTAAAAGTAAACTTATAGTCACTTGTGTATTCGATATTAAACATTTGGGTCGGAGGTCATGGACCACTAACAGTATCTCTACAGCATTCATTAAACTTATCAGTAGGTACCTACTTACCGAATTTAAAGTTATCGTCAAAATTGCCACTGAGTTTCAATTTATTCAGAACTAGCGGTCCGCCCCGGCTTCGCACGGTTAGCACTTGATCAAAATAGTCCATACCACCAAATAATGGTCAGTCGGCACTGAGACGAACAACTCCACCATACGTTCTCAAAGTTCAGCAAACCGCTGTTAACGCTTGGCACTTGAGTCTCCAATACGACGTATTTTCGCTACCCTCGCCTGGGAACTATGTTTAGAACTAACAACTAAGTTGAGACCTGGCTCTTTTAGGCATTTCACAGTCTGTCTACAACAGTTAGAATGTTTAAAAAATGTTAGTAAGTTCTCTTGTATTTATTATGACATACAGTTGACAAATATGATACCTATAAAAGTCAGTCTGAATTGGAATATAGTAAAAAAATAATAGACGAATAGAGGTTTAACGTAAGAAGTTGAAAAAATCAAATTATTATTGCAATTTTCGTAGGGATCTCTAATTTTTTGAAAATAAAATATAGTAGTATTAGTTCGCATTAGATACTACTATTAGATATTTTTACTACTATTACTATACTATTAGTATTATATACTAAATAGTATTAGATATACTAGTATCAGATTACTTAGGTTACTCGCTGATAAAGTAGCTTTCTATAGGTGAAACAATTTTTAAATTCGGTCGAGTAGTTTTTTACAGCAAAATCATATTATTAAAAAAATATTTAAGTAATCTTTTTATGGGATAATTACCGAATGTTCAGCACATTTTATCCCGGATAAAAAGTACCTATTGCCTTTTCCGGGATAAAAAGTAGCCTAGTTATGTGCTATTCTAGACTAATCTATCCCCGTACCAAATTTCACCT
This sequence comes from Erebia epiphron, assembly GCA_963932025.1. NCBI lineage: Eukaryota > Metazoa > Arthropoda > Insecta > Lepidoptera > Nymphalidae > Erebia > Erebia epiphron. The sequence continues at coordinate 41,468,653 of OZ009945.1, forward strand.
AGATCTATTCAGCCGTTCATCGATCCATACATCCATCCAAATTTTCGAATTTAAGTATAATAAAAATAAAAATAATTATCTCATCTTTTCAATTCTTTCACATTATCTGTAGGTAAATCAAAGTTAATAACTTTCAATTCCAATCGCAGTGCCTTATTGCCTGCACAAATTGTACCGCTTTAGCGCAAATCGCAGTGGCATATTTGGGTCAATAGAAACAAATACGTGCCCCAATGATAGGGTTAATTATGAATATTGCTCGCTACACGATCAGGGAGTTCAGATGTGATGGTAAACTACTTAGGCAAATGGGTCTCGGGCAATCAGCGGTCACTTATTGAAGTCACTGTTATTTTAAACTGCCCCTGGTAGTGCTTACATCATCAAAAGTACATTCGGAAGATGAGAGTCGATTTTAAGATACACTGGCGTATACAAATTCAAGGCTCAAATATGGCGTGATGGCTAAGATTTTACATGACATCTTACATTAATTTTTTTTCTTTTTATGAAAAGAGCAACTGCCGGCTCTTCTCAGTAGAGCAGTTTTCCAAACCGGTGATTGAGTCTTGAGTTCTTGACCTATCATAAGTGACACAAGTTGTCCTACGTGAAATAAATGAATCATTTCATTTCATTTTTACAGTAGTACATAATATAGGTACCTAACTACATGTAAACAATCAGAACTTAACTACTGTAACAAAAAAATAAAAAACCGGCCAAGTGCGAGTCGGACTCGCGCACCGAGGGTTCCGTACAAACCTGTAGTAAGTTTTAAATTAAATGTTTTTTTTAAATATTTGAGTTGATTGAATGAAAGGTAAATTGCGGTTTACGATTTATGACGTATTAAAAAAAAACTACTTACTAGATCTCGTTCAAACCAATTTTCGGTGGAAGTTTGCATGGTAATGTACAACATATATTTTTTTTAGTTTTATCATTCTCTTATTTTAGAAGTTACGGGGGGGGGGACACACATTTTACCACTTTGGAAGTGTCTCTCGCGCAAACTATTAAGTTTAGAAAAAAATGATATTACAAACCTCAATATCATTTTTAAAGACCTATCCATAGATACCCCCACACCTATGGGTTAGATGAAAAAAAAATTTTTGAGTTTCAGTTCTAAGTATGGGGAACCCCCAAAATTTATTGTTTTTTTTCTATTTTTGTAAGAAAATCTTAATGCGGTTTACAGAATACATCTACTTACCAAGTTTCAACAGTATAGCTCTTATAGTTTCGGAAAAAAGTGGCTGTGACATACGGACGGACAGACAGACAGACAGACAGACAGACAGACAGACAGACAGACAGACATGACGAATCTATAAGGGTTCCGTTTTTGCCAAATTTGGCTACGGAACCCTAATTATATCTTGAACAGATGTGAAGTAATGATGAACTCATCGTTACTTATACCTACCCACCCAATTATTTTGTAGTGTAGTGTAGGTAGGTATTCAGGCAGGACTGAAATTGGATTTGCTAGAATCGAATGCAAAAACCGTGCATTTCTATTACAAATACTGTATACTTCCTACGTGACGTTTTAAACAATAATTCCCCTCTCCAAAAGACGATACCTAATTAACATGGAACAGGGAATTTGCTTATTTTATTCAACAACTCCTTTAAAAATGCATAACAAGTTGTAATAGCAATTTAGACCGTCGAAAGCTTTTGTGCTTTAGTGGTAAGAACTGTCTATCGGATAGACAGAGACTTCAAAAACCCTTCCATAATAGTTAGTTACGATCACAGGTTACAATCTAGAGTAACCTGTGATCCCATATATTCAACAACCTCAATTTACATAGACGGGCCCTGTCAAACAAGGAATGTGGGCGTATTTTTTTAGGAATCAAAAAAACTTAATCCACGCGGACGAAGTCCCGGGAATCATCTAGTAAAAGAATAAAATTAAACTTTAGATGTTATCATAACAAACAAATTATCTGCACGACGAGCGATCTTGACAGCGCTACGACGGGGACAAAGACAGGCTTATGACAGGTGTGGAACGTGTTCAGCAAGTCGGACGCCCGGCGTTTTTCTATGAAAGGGCCCATTTAGTACCTACATATATATCGATGCATATATTAGGACAAACTTGGGCTACCTTTCCACCAGAGATGTGCTACGTTGCTAAGCCAAGAATGTAGAAAATAACTCACAATGCATACGACGCCAATGCACCTACACAGTTCCTGCAAAAGCTCAATAGATCCTGTTATGATCATAGATTTAGGATTAGTCTCGCTCCGGTTATGATAAAATATTATAGCTATCATTTAAAAAGAACCCTATTGTCATCAAATCTTAAAAGGAATGTTAGGTAATGTTTTAAAATACCAATCATTGGTATTTTAAAATTATTCCCGAAACAGATACGATAAAAAACTCTTTTAAAGTAGTTATCCAACCTTGCTGGACTAGGGCCTGTATTATTAATACACTAACATCATCTAAGAACAGGTAAATAAATAAATAAATAAATAAATAAATAAAATCTTTATTTGGGATTTACAATACACAGAAAACCAACATAATACAGAATATGAAAATAATACAGAGACAAATAATCACTAATCCTATAAACGTATATATACTAAAATATGTAATTAGGTAGGTACCTAAGTACCTACTCAAGTCTCGGTCAATCTATGCGGTTATTACGCATAAATTGACCGATACTTGAGACCTGTTTCTTAGTTAATGTCGGTTTATTAATACGCGCCTAGGAGTGAGGACTTAGCTCTCAGCCTATAAAGTCCACACTGTTTATTGTTCACACATAACGATCGGCCAATCACCATTCGATACGACAGGGCAAGGACCTTTCGATATACGGCTGTAAGACGAGATAGAAAACTAGCGAACGCGTTAATTGTTTGCTTCGTTAAAAGCATTGAAATAGAATGAGTTACTAAAATTCTATACATCAATGGTTGAAAGGTTCGATAAAGTTCCTAGCTAGTGCTTTAAAAATAACTGTTTTTACAACTTATAACAGCTGAATTTTAAGACAGCTAGATCCCCAAAACACGGTTAGCTAAGTGACGTTATTCTAAATCCAATGGGACTCCCAAATATGGCAGACTAGTTACATTTTCCGGGTTCAGTCCCAGGCTCGCAATTTCACAGCTCAACTTTTCGGAAAAACAATTAAAATAGTTACTCGTATATCATATCAGTATCTGAGTTTGTTTTAACTAACATCGTGAGGGAACCTGTTTATGATTTCTTTTTATTCAAAGGTGCGTGAAGTCTGCTAATCCGCACTTCGCCGGCATGGTAGATTATGGTCTAAACCCGAGAGAAACCCGTGCCCACAAATTGGGCCCGGGGCTGGATAAGTTTCGGAAAATAAAGAAAATGATTGTCTTCACAGATTGCAACCACAATGAAGAGTAAACTGCTGTTGCTGATCGTGCTGGTCGCGGCGATTATATGCTCCACAGAGGCTGTGGTAAGTAATGGAATGCTTTATTTATTTCACGTAGGACAACTTGTGTCACTTAAATGAGAAGTCAATCTCTCAGATACCTACCACCGGTTCGGAAACCTACTGAAAAGAGCCGGCAAGAAACTCAGCAGTTGCTCTTTTTATAAAAAGAAAAATGTTAAAAAAGGAAAAAAATATAAGTACAATTCATACGTCACGTAACAAGTATTTACACTGACTTGTCGGTTGCTGGATGCGAAGCCGGTTGCTTCCATGCAACTTTGTCATTAAGAAAGTGTCCAACCTAGACCGCATCATTGCTTTTTAAGCATGATTGTCGTCAAGCGCAAGCCTATCTTGCAATTTAAAAACCGGCCAAGTGCGAGTCGGACTCGCGCACTGCAGAGGGTTCCGTACAAACCTGTAGTAAGTTTAAAATTATTAAAAATATTTTTATTATAATAATGATGGAACTAAAAATGTATGCTTTTCGCAATTTTTCCATTATCTGTGTACCCTACAGGTATTCTTTTGATTCCTTTGCGAGTGTCGAAAATTTGCATAAAAATATTTTTATTATATATGATGTAACCAAAAAATTATGCTTTTCGCAATTTTTCCTTTATCTGTGCTATAAGACGTTGCTTCGTACCAAATTTCAAGATTCTGAGTTCACGGGAAGTACCCTGTAGGTTTTTATTTCCTTGCGAGTGTCAAAAATTTGCATTTTTTTTTTATGATGTATCTAAAATTTATGCTTTTCGCAATTTTTCCTTTATCTGTGCTATAAGACGTTGCTTCGTACCAAATTTCAAGATTCTGAGTTCACGGGACGTACCTACCCTGTAGGGTTTGATTCCCTTGCGAGTGTCAAAAATTTGCATAAAAATATTTTTTTAAGTATATTATGATGTAACTAAAATTTATGCTTTTCGCAATTTTTCCTTTATCTGTGCTATAAGACGTTGCTTTGTACCAAATTTCTAGATTCTGAGTTTTGATTCCCTTGCGAGTGTCGAAAATTTGCATATTTTTTTTTTTTATATGATGTATGTAACTAATATTGCTTTTCGCAATTTTTCCTTTATCTGTGCTATAAGACGTTGCTTCGTATAAAATTTCAAGATTCTGAGTTCACGGGAAGCACCCTGTAGGTTTTGATTCCCTTGCGAGTGTCAAAAATTTGCAGCATAAACGGCTGTATCTTTTGATTTTTTCACAGCTCCAACGGACAGTAGACCTGAGCATTTGATATGAATTTCAGCTTGATACCTCCATGCGTTCCTGATAATAAGGGGCAATAATTGACACAGGCGGACGGACAACAAAGTGATCCTATAAGGGTTCTGTTTTTTTTCTTTTGAGGTACGGAACCCTAAAATGTATGATTTGCCTTCAATGCAATAGCGACTAGCGAGCTTCCCTTGTGAGAATATGAATATTCGCAGAAGCAAATGGCGGCTGTTTATATATCCTTGTCGCTTTGGTGTGCCGTGTGTATGAAAATGGCGGTTATATCTGCAGAAGCGGCGTCGGCACCGTCGGCTGCGCACCACCACGACGACGGAGCCGGCCATGCTGGCGGCGGCGCGGCTGTTCCCGCCCGCGGCGCACGTGCAGCGCGAAGACGCCGAGGCGGAGCACCTCGAGCTCGGCATGGCGGAGCGACGAGACGAGAAGCGCTTCCAGGTATATATAACAATCAAGGTCTGAGGCAACCAATAACAGCCCCCCGATTGTGTAAGGATTTAAATTTTAAAGGATAACGATTACTATTTGTAATCGTTTGTTAAACGTATTATATATTTTTTTGTAATATGTATATTATTCATGAAAACTCACATAATATACACTGTATTTTTAAAGGAAATATAGTACCAGTACAAACCTAAGTGATCTAGGTACCTATAATAAGAAAAAAATATTAACAAAAATTGTGTCTAGCTAAGGTTCCTGGCCCTCGCCCGTACCTTCTCATAATAATTATTTATTAGGTTACAACTAATTTCAATGTACCTGTTTAACTAGTTCATACTTAGATGCCTGCACGTCAAAAAGCATGTATGAGAGTTCATTACATGCATGTTTAAACCAGTTTGAGAATTACGTACGTTTTAATCTTGAACTGCCAAATAATTACGATTGGCCTCTATTTAGGTTCTCCATTTCCTTCAAACTAAATTCGATACCTGACAATGAAAATTCAACTCTGCAGTTAGGTCCACGATAGAGATAGGTAGGTATCCTATTACTTCTATATTATGTCGACTTTTTTTTTTAAATTTTATGTGGGATGTGGCATTCAGAATACCTATTATATTTTTATTAAAGGAAGCAGAGAGGGCCCGAGTCAATGAATTAATGAATGAAATTCCCGACGAAGAAAATGGCAACGAAGTTTTTCTTGAGGGTGAGTATCCATGACAAACGCCTGGCTATTTGAAATGGTGGCTGTTAAAGTATCTACGAGGCCGGATTATTTTATATATTGAAAACGTTTCTTTTATTGTATATTATTTAATTAAATCAATAATTGAGATACATTTTTATATTGTTATAGATGACATAAAGTGACAAGATAATAAATTAGTTTTCTTTTTCTACTGTTGACAAGATAGATACAAAACGAACCTTCATAGAATACATTATTATCGAACCTTATTTCAACACACCTCCTTGAGTTTTGTATCTATTAAATGGTATTAATAATTCTTCAATTAATTAAATATATAAAGTTAATCATTTAACAATCATGGCAAAGAACATGCAAAGAACTTAAAATAAAATAACATTCTACTTCTAACAATATCAATTACGCTACATTCAGTATATTATAATAAACCTAATTAATAAACATTAATTAAACCTCTTAAATATTTAAATTTATTTTTCCCTAAAGCCTTTGTAAGTATATCAGCTAACTGATCATCTGTATTTATCTTGGTTACACATATGATACCCTTTTTTTCATAATCGTTTATAAAATGATAACTAACATCGATATGTTTAGAATTTTTACAGAATTTACCGTGTTTTGAAAGAGTTTTGATATATTTCCTCATTTTCATCATAGATTTGTTGAAAACCTTTTGCCACTACGCGGGCTTTATATCTTCCATTTGATTTAATTCTAAAAATCCATTTTACTTCGATCACATTTTTATCAATTGAATCATCAACGATCTCCCATGTATTATTTTGTTTTAAACTATTTATTTCCGCATCCATTGCTTCCTTCCATTTTCTCCCTTCTGCACTTTTTATTGCTTCTTCGTAAGTTTCTGGTATATTAACATCACAAACGTTTACATAAACAACATGATCATTAAATTTTTCAGGTAATCTTCTTTCTCTTTTAGGACGACTTTGTTTCACCTCCTCAACATTAAGCTTTATTTTATTTTCTTCTTCGTCATCTTCAACAGTGTCAAAAAATTCTTCTTTATCATTATCAATCGTTTCTTTTAATCTACTATTTTCAACTTTCTCAATTTCTTTTTCATCATTTTCTTCATTAGTGGTTTTTCTTTTGCAATTCTCTTCTTCATTATTAATACTGAATCTAATGATTTCTGCTTCTGGATTAATAAAAATTACATGGCGACTTATAATTATTTTATCGTCTATTAGAATTTTATGTCCAGTTTCTGTATAACCTACTAAAGTTCCCTTAATTCCTTTTGGATTCAATTTTGACGTTCTTTTTTCTTCGGGTATTCTTACAAAACATTTGCTTCCATATATTCTCAGATTTTTAATATCTGGTTTTCTCCTAAAAAATATTTCGAAAGGACTTTTCTTCTCCATTGAATTTGTTAGTATTCTGTTTCCTAAATATGCGGCAGTTACTATGCATTCAGGCCAATATTTTTTGTTTAAATTTGCTTCTGTCATTAGGCATCTAGCTCTATCCATAATAGTTCTATTAAAACTTTCTGCTACACCATTTAGTTCATGAGTATAGGGTGGTGCTGCTTTTATGAATATTCCTGTCTCTTTTGCGAATTCAATAAAATCTCTGTTAATATATTCGCGACCATTATCACATCTTATTTCTTTAATTTTTTGTCCAGTCTGATTTTGAACTGCTTTAATATATGTTCTGAAGCAATCAAATACATCACTTTTATTTTTAATTACAAATACAACTGCATATCTACTATAATCGTCTATAAATGACACGAAATATCTTTGATCATTATATCCTACAGGAGTTATTGGACCATTAACATCTGTATGTATAATTTCTAATATTTCTGTGGCTCTTCTCCGATTGTTTTGAAAAGGTAAATTTGTCATTTTATTTTGTAAACAAATTTCGCATTGTACGTAATTTTCATTTAATTTATCGGGTAAACCATCTAACAACTTATGCCTACACATTACTTTCAATGTTTCAAAATTAACATGACCTAATAATCGATGCCATTTTTCTTTTTTTTCTATTGAAACGTCTGATTTATTTACATATATATTATTTTTATCGTTAATTATCTTACATTTCAGTTCATACAATTTGTTTATTTTATTAGCTATTCCTACTAATTTATGATATGTATTATATATAAGTGCTGTTTCATATTGAAATTTAATCATATTTCCTTTATTAACAATAGATGATACGCTCAACAAATTTCTTTTCATATCTGGTACATAGTATACGTTATCTACTGTAATTGTATGTATTTTATTATTAACCTGACATGTCATCATAACTTTCCCTATTTTAGTCGATTTCAGTATATAACCATCGCCTACTTTAATATCTATTGGATTATCTAATACTTTATACTCACAAAATAGTTTATCATCATTTATAATATGATTACTGCATCCACTATCGATCAGCCAAATCGCTTCTTCTGGTTTTTCTGATTCGTTAAATGAGTTCATGACCTCTGCTATAAAACCTGTGTTGTCGTTATGTTGAATTCTTTGTTGACCTCTAAAATAACCATTTCCTCTACCTTGAAATCTATTCGATATATAATTTTGTCCTCTTTTGTATTGTCTAGGTGTATAATGATTTTGTTCTCTTGAGTATTGTCTAGGTGTATAATGATTTTGTTTTCTTGTTAATTGTCCACGTGTATAATAGTTTTGTCCTCTGGGTATATAATATTGCCCTCTTGATATTGTCCTGTTATAATTATCTGTTCTTTGTTTATCGTCACTGTGAAAAACTTGTTGTTCGTGTTCGCTTTCATTCTTTTTGTACTCTAAAATAATTTTTGATTTCACATATTCTACCGTTTGGTTTGATTTGGGCAATGCATCTACTATATTTACTATGTGTGAAAATTTATCTGGTAATGTCAGTAATAAATAATTTAGTCTGTCTTCTTCATTTATTATTTCTCCCGCAGTTTTTAAATCATTTCTTAGCGTTTCAAATTTTTGGAAGAAATCTACGGGGTCTCCATCTTTGAATTTCGTATCTGGCAATTTTCTTTTTAATAGAAGTTTATTCGCACATCCTTTCATCAAATATAAGTCGTCAAATTTTTTAATCATTTTGTATGCCGTATCCTCGGTAATAATTATATTGAGTTGCGAATTACTTACACTCATTACAATGTAGTTTTTTGCTTTTAAATCAATCTCTGGCTTTGTTTCTTCTTTTTCAATGGCCTCATCACATTTTTTTAGTTTTAAAAATAATTTTAGTCGAAATTTCCATAAGTCATAATTTGCTCCGTCGAAAATAGGTATTTTGATTTCCTCTTTATTATCCATATTAATCTTTATTTTTACTCGTTATTTCCTTACGTTTTAGTTTCTATATTTTTTAAAATTTTTCTTTAATTATTTTTACGTATATATTTTATATCTTACCATTTTATATAATTATATTTTCAACGATCTGCTACCATGTTAAAGTATCTACGAGGCCGGATTATTTTATATATTGAAAACGTTTCTTTTATTGTATATTATTTAATTAAATCAATAATTGAGATACATTTTTATATTGTTATAGATGACATAAAGTGGCAAGATAATAAATTAGTTTTCTTTTTCTACTGTTGACAAGATAGATACAAAACGAACCTTCATAGAATAGGTACATTATTATCGAACCTTATTTCAACAGTGGCATTCAATGAAAACTTTAGAAAAATATTGCAAATAGCACATTAATTTCATAATACCATCAGCCTTTATCGAGGCCCCCGTCATAAGGAGGCCTCGAAATTATAAGATACTAGACTAGATGATGCCCGCGACTTCGTCCGCGTCGATTGAGTTTTTATTCGCGCAGGACCTTTTTACTTTTCCGAGATAAAAAGTAGCCTATGTCCTTCCCCAGGATGTAAACTAGATACCTTTAAGTCATACTTCATCAATACCGTTGAAAAGATGCCGTTAAAACGTGAGCAGACAGGCAGACATACTTTCGTACTTATAATTTTAGTACTTATGGATTTTTTTTAATGTTCAATTGGATGCGGGTTTGAAGTATAGGTATTATTTTATTAGCATAGCTTCATGGGACTGCAATAATGATAATAATATAATAATATGTATTATATAATACATATTATTATATTATTATTACTATTGTAAATAAAATACGCGCCGGATTGAGAACCTCCGCCTTTTTTGGAAGTCGGTCAATAAAAGCAAGAACTGCAAAGTTTCTTACGGATTCAGTAGCGATTTGAAAGTACTAATAAAAGTCAATTTGAATACCTCCATTCCATTCTATATCAGATTATTCAGAGGTAAGAAATTACAGTACCTATTCTATTTATGACTATATGATGAACATTTTATTTGCAGATCCTTGTCTAAAGGTGCATTGCAGCGCCGGTCGCGTTTGCGAGATCGATGAACATGGAGACGCCGTCTGTAACTGCATCAAGGAATGTCCGTATGAGACGGACTCCCGCCGCAAAGTAAATAAACCTTTTTTTTCATAATTATTTATTGTTATTGCTTGTAACTTAAAATTGTAGCAACAACAACAACAAAAAATTCACAAAACATCTTTGAATCCTTTGATTAGGTATCAAAGTTTGAATCTTACATTCGAAGTGGTTTGATCTAGTTCATGACTTTTTAAGTTATATCCTTTGACGGTTTTAGTTTTTTACATGTACGAGTATTTATGTTCAGCTGTTATTTATTGAGTAGGTATGTTAAGTGGATGGATGAAATTGCTCTAATAAATAATAGTAAATAGTAAAAAAAATATTCGGGATTTATTGGCCGAGAGTTATTTTATTTTGATTTTCACACACAATTTTACTGTTAGGATTATTTTTATGCGGCAGGTCTGCACAAATGCCAACGAGACCTGGACATCTGACTGCGAAGTGTACAGGCAGCGGTGCCTTTGCCTCGACAACTCGGAACTCTGCCGCGGACCCGAGTACAGTCACGTGCAAATTGAGTACTATGGCGCCTGCAGGGAGATGCCTGTATGTATCCAAACTCCACATTCCCCAAACTAAACTAAGGTTTATGTTGGCTACTAATATATATAATCTATACTAATATTACAAATGCGAAAGCTTGGATGGATGTATGGTTGTTTGTTACTCAATCACGCCCGAACGGCTGAACGGATTCGGATGAAATTTGGCACAGAGATAGATTATAGTCTGGAATAACACATAGCCTACTTTTTATCCCGGAAAATTAAGGAGTTCCCGCGGGAACCAAAAAACCACAATCCACACGGACGAAGTCGCGGGCATCAGCTTTTTTTTGGGCCAATTTTTCCGCCCCCCTAATTTTGCCGCCCTAAGCTGCAGCTTTTTCAGCTTCTATGGTAAATTCGGCACTGCATACATCCATCCATCCAAACTTTCGCATTTATAATATTTATTTGAAAAGCGATAAAAATTATCGGTTGACAATACCTGGTTGTACACGCCTAAATGCAGCGGTTTCCTCTGATTCGTTTAATGTCTTCTGAACATGTGACTTATAATGAGAGGTGCGCCGACGCGAGGCTTTCCGGTGTGATGTTTTTCCATTTTTCACCTTTTCAACCCGCATCTGAGGCCTGAGCTATCTATGTCTGTTACTTTAGTTCATCTACGTTTTCTTTTCTGCAGCCTATATTATTTTGATCACGTAATTGAAAAATAGTAATAATTTAATATTGTATCACAAAACAAATTGGTAACCATCGTAACTACCCTTATAGCGGTATTCATACCTTCATCCATTCATACTAATATTATAAATGCGAAAGTGTCAATCTGTTTGTCGGTCCATCCGCCCTATTTTGACGATATCTGATACAGAGATAGCTTGCAACTTTTTATCCCTGAGAATTAAAAACCTAAATCTACATGGATTGTGTAGTAAACTGTATATTTTGCGTACTAATAGGAGTGCACTGAGAACGAGAGGGCTGACTTCCCGCGGCGCATGCGCGACTGGTTGTTCAACATTATGCGCGACATGGCCGAGCGCCGCGAACTGACCCCACACTACCTGCGTATGGAGCGCGAGGCTGAGTCCAACCTCACGCGCCGCTGGACCAACGCCGCTATCTGGAAGTGGTGTGACCTAGACGCGCACGACAATGACAGGTGATTGAAGAATTAAAGTTAGAAGAAAAATGCAAAGGCCCCCAGCAGCAGCGGGCCACCGTCCCCGAGCAGGGGGCATTTGCATTTTTAGCGCTGCCACTTTACGAATAAATATTTTCTCTATTAGCTATTAAGTTTAGAAAATTGTATTCCATTTCATTGGAAGAATTAGGTTTAATTTATCTTTTTTTGTCTTTGTTATACATATTTTCGATTAGGCAAAAAATATTTCTTTATATATTATGCTCCAATAAGTTTGATTAACTCGATTTAATTTGTTTTTTCTATCGCTCGTTGCTTATGCGTTTGCGCAGTTTTTGTTTAAACTTGCGTGAAAGTTTCTGTCGCATCGCAAAGCATGCGTGGCATAGGCTAGCCAGGAATACATCATGTTAACTTTTAAAAAGTTCTGCGTAGGTATCTCGCTACCTAGTCATTTTCACCAAACTCATTCTATATTTTGTCCAGGTTTGTGTCCGTTCACGAGCTGTTCCCAATCCGGGCGCCTCTGATGGCCCTGGAACATTGCATAGCGCCGTTCCTTAAAAGCTGCGATGAAGATAACGACCATCGTATCACGCTTGCCGAGTGGGGCAAGTGCCTACAGCTGGATGAGGTATTTTTATTAATCGATATACCTATATTATGTAGGTACTAGATGGACCCTTTCCATCAGGTGCCCCTCACCTGTATAAGCCTGTCCTTGTCCCCGCCATAGCGTTGTCCCGCTTTTCACACTAGATGGCGTTAGTAAAATAAGTCCACAATCTTTGTATGACAGAACCCGTCTATGTAAGCTGAGAGCGTTGCTTTTATTAACACGTGATAAGAAACGTCCTATTAAATTACGTCCTGTTATACTACTGTTTTATAAATACATATATGTATATATTTCATGATGTTCCTGGCGCAGGGGTGAGCAATGTATATACAATACATATAAACATGATCTCATTAGCGTGTTTCATGGAGACTGTAATTTTAGAAATGAGAAATTGTATGCCAGCTTTATTTCCCTTTATTACTTACTAGCGACCATGCGTGACTTCATTCTCGTGGGACTTTCGAAAAATTTATCTACTTTATGTCACTTTATTTTATTTATTTATTATTTTAATTTTATTTATTTTAATTTTACTTTATTTATTTACAAGGTAACCAAGGTTTACAATCATTTTAGAAGTGAAACTTCTTTAGAATCGTTGTGATTTCAAAATTCAATGAAATTTGAAAAAACGACACTAAAAAGAGACAAACATATTCATATCTAATAGTATTTTACCTGCGAGAGAATGAGATAGAATACAATTTTTATTTATTTCATACTCTCGTAGGCTGTACTTTTCTGAAGCTTCACTTCTGCCGTGTGTGAATTGCACACACACCCTTTTTTTTTACTTTGGTCTCCACACTAGTGAGCCTGTATCGCGGAGACCACCATATTATGATTACCTATCTAAGTTTAGACTTAACCGAGGTTAAAGGGCACCTTAGTGTAAAATTTCAGCTATCTATCTAAGGGTTTGGGCTGGGTGTGGACTGTGGATGAGCCAGACAGTGAATATGATACGAGTAATCTGAACCCCTTAACTTTGTACTTATAATGCCAAATCGCTAAAATCGTCCAAAATATTGTCAACAGCCCATTATGGCAATTCTCATTTTGGTGAATTTTTTTGTGCATGTGATTAAAATGAGAAATTCTTGTAATATTTATCTAATTTTCTTGTATTATTTCTCGAAGTAGTTTATATTTTTAGGATCTTTTATATTAATTACAATATTAAAATAATTATTTAAATTATCATCAAAAAAGTGTCGAAAATGTAATCTCCATGTCGCGTGCAAAGTTCACTCGGGGCAATTTATCTAAAAATAAATGTTACAAATCACAAATGATTTAACGAGTGCCTACTGTTTTGCGCTTAGATCGATTAAAGATTCTAAAAAACACTAGAAAATTTAAACAGCGGTAAAATAATGATTTTAAAATATTTCATAACATTTGTGCATTGTGGAAATGTCACCTCCATGAACAAGCATATTGAACGCAGCCATAATTTATTGAATAGGTAAAAAATATATTTAAACGGACATAGACAACGGGTATGTCGCCATCTTGCAATTTTTTGAAAGTTTGCCCATTCTGGGGGAACAATGTCGGAACCCTGACTCAAAAGGTGATTTTTGAAAAATTTATATGCTATTACGGTCATTTTTGTGGATTACATATCACCAAGTATTAATTCAATAAAGGTCCAGTAGTCGTTGAATAATACGAAATTTTAGCCATTTTCGAGGTATTTCAATGTTTTCATTATAAATTAATGAGTATATGAAAAAAACGGTTGTCACCCACGTAGATTATAGTCCATGGAAGTAACAATATTATCAAGATTTTATAACCAATTTGAATAAAAATTTTGGTTTTGGTATTAGTAATCATTGCACCATCTAAAAACAATCAAATCTTAGATTAGACTTATGAAAAGACGATGATGAGTAGGCACAGAGTATGTTTGGCCACAATGTGAGGGTATTTCGAAAGTAAACGATGATGATATCATAGTAAAACCATGTAAAATTTATATTCTTTTAGCCTAATTAGTTTTATATATTAATTAACAGTTAATTAAAACATAAATAGTTAAAAAATATATGTTAAATTCTACAACAATTCAAATACATATGTATTACTGATATTATTTGAATTTGTCACTTCCATGGAAAGAGATTTTCTTTTTTTTAATTTTCATGAAAACTACAGTGAAAATAGCTTGGATCATAATCGGAAAATATACTAGGACACTGTAATTTTAATTTAAGACTACTTCGGACCATATCAATAAACATTTTTTATTTCCAAAATTTTTGGTCCGTTTTTGAGAATGGCCCATTAACGTTCCACTACTGGGCACAGGCCTCCACTCTTCTAGGAGAGAGGGAATTAGAGCTTAGACCCACCACGCTGCTCCAATGCGAGTTGGCGGGCTTTAACAACTATTATCATGTTCGTGATAATACCGGAACGGACGGATTAACGTGCTCTCCGAGGCACGGGGGTGAAACACCACCAACTTCCTAACTCTGGGCTAGTACTGAGAATTTCTAGTCAGAAAACCCCAATAGTTAATTATGGCCCGACCCGGGACTCTAACCTGGGACCTCGTCGGCCGCAGTCGAACATGCCAACCACTAGACCAACGAGGCACTCCAAAACATTATCTAATCTTATCTATGTTGTTTCAGTATGAAATGGAAGATCGCTGTGACGAGTTAACGGACGAGGACGGCACAAATAAGAATGAAGAATAATTTAACTTTACATAATAACCTTTTTACTTAGATACTTAATACAAAAACACCCATATAACTAAGAAAAGAGATTTTATATCAAATTTAAGAACCTAACTTCTCCTTTCTCGCAATTTAATAAATGTGGTGCTTTTAAAATAAATACTCGTAGTTAAGATTTACTGCCATTATAATAATTCATAATTTTGTATGATTGATATTTTATTTCGCCTAGCAATGCAGGTTGTATGTATCCAAAATACTTTTACCTTCAATAAATAAATAAAAATTGTAACATATTTTACTGTGATTTAGAAACCAAAAACTCTCCTAGGCATATAAATATTCTAATGTAACATTAAAAATTTGTTTTATTGCCCTACCAGTTTCGTATATACCTACTTACCTACTATAAATTTTAATGGTTTTTCGGCATGATGCGTTTTAGAATATGCAAGTAAATCCCATGTAAATCTAACATTCTTAAATCTGACAAACTGTCTAATGAGAGATGAAGTACATAAACACTGTGCGTACCTCGCACATAAATTATAGAAATACTTACGAAATACCTACGTCACTCGTTCCCGCGCTCACAGCTGTTTACCTCCATATATATGTCAACGTAAGATTGCAAAAACCGTTAGATTGTAATCCAACTAGCGATATTGTAAACTGTCGACAGATTGTGAACCGTTCAATGTTCCGAGTTTCAATTTTTGAAATATTCTTTGTATTTACGTTTTCTTGTCTCTTGTAGGTTAGGTTAGGGTTTGATATAAATGAGCAGGTAGGCCGGGCACTTAGGATTAATCGGGTTAATATACCTACCTAACAGATTACAATCTACAGAAAAATAATGCCTTAAATTGTAATCTGTCGACAGTTTACAATATCGCTAGTTAGATTACAATCCAACGGCCTTTGTAATCTTACGGTGACATATAAAAACCCATAATTTTATCTGTTGAAATGTCAAAAAGCACATAGTCATGCCCCTAATGAGGATCTTACCAGCCTACGTTCCTTTAAAACATCATAGGTGGTGCTGAAACTCACACTATATGAGTATAATATGAGAGTTCAAGTATTTTATTTATATGAAACTAGCGGTCCGCACGGGAAGCACTTGATCAAAATAGTCCATACGTAAAAATGGTCAGTCGGCACTGAGACGAACAACTCCACCATACGTTCTCAAATATTGTTCAGCAAACCGCTGTGAACGCTTGGCACTTGAGTCTCCAATACGACGTATTTGCGCTGCCCTCGCCTAGGAACTATTTTTAGAACTAACAACTAAGTTGAGAACTTGATCTTTAGGCGTTTCGCAGTCTGTCTACAGCAGTTAGATATTAAAATGTTTAAAAAAAAAAAGACGTGTGGCACTCGGAGACTGTCGCGGTAAAGCTATTGCAATTTGCATAGCATTTTTTATCAACTTATGTAATTATAATTATTTATTTATTTTATTTATGCAGTATTTTTTTTCTTTTTTTTTATATTAATTCAAGTTACTAAAAGTTCAAAGTACAAGTCATTAAAAGTCCTGCTATTCATCGATAGATGGCAAAACTAAAAAGTATCACCGCCACAGATCACTCATATACTAGTCCCTGGGGACAGTAGTTGTGTGGGTCTTCTCCGTTTGGCCCGAAGGGTCAAGCGGGGGTACGGGCCTCGAGGCAGAGCCTCCTTACCCGGGCGGGGCGCGGGGCAACTCTGTGCTCCGGTGGGTATCTTTAAGCCGGAAGACCGGCTAGGGCCTGCCTTGTAGGCTACGGGCCCCTTGGTCGGGTGTCATATCCGGTATAGGGTCCGCACTGCGGGTGACGTCATCACCTCCGCGTGTGGGACCCGTGTCTAGTCCAGGGGTCTCGGCGCTGCGGGCAATGGGGTCGCTCTCGTGCGCCGAGGTTGTGTCGAATCCGGTGGACTCCGCGTCGCGGGCGATAAGGTCGGCGCTGCGCGCGGAGTCGGTGTCAAATCCGGTGTTTGTCGCGTCGTCGTCGTCGGGCGAAGGTGCGGGGCTAGCCTTCGCAGCAACAGACGGTAGCTTCCTGGTAGGCGGCGGTCCTTTCCCGGTTTGGGGATAGTAATAACTTTCCCCAATTTCCATGATTCCGGGAAATGAGCGGTACGGAGTACGCCGTTGAAGAGTCTCGCTAATGCAACGAGTGCTCTTCTCGGCAGCTGCTGTAGGGCGGCGATCGGGATCCCGTCGTAGCCTGGCGCCTTCCTTTTAGGAAGTCGGAAGACGGCCTTCCTCAGCTCAGACGGGGAGATGAAGTCGTCTCCCCGGAGCGGGGGAGTCCGGCTCGACAGGAAGTCTTCTACCTGTTATATGATCGCCGCATGGTGTCTGGTCACGGTGTCGTCGGGGGCCGGTGGGTTGGGGTTAAATTGTCCTTCCATGTACTCCGCCATGATCTCAGCTCGATCCATGGCGGGGTATCTTCGTCTACCCTGTCCGTCAAGGAGAGGGTAGACGGGTGAGTCGGAGCCGGTGAGGGTCTTGCACAGGTGGTACAATGATGTTTCAGATTCGGACGCCGCGTCAATGGTCTTCTCCCAGTCGTCATCTTCACGGGCGCCGAGTGCTTGTGACACTTCCTGTGCAAGACGGTTGAGGTCACGCTTGACCCTCGAACAGCGAGTGCGCGCCCATAGCTTGCGTAGGGCGCGCTTCTTCTCGAGCTTGCCCCGGAGCGAGCTCGAAAGCAGGTCCCGTCGTCCAGCGTGAGGCATAGTGGTAGTGGCCTCACTTTTGGCCTGTTGGATGGCCGCCGTGATGGAGCAGGCGGCTCTATCCACGTCGGCTGGGGTCGAAATGGGCCCTGCGAGCTCAAGCTCCGACAGCGCGGCTGCAAACGTCTCCCAGTTGGTCTTGGTTCTGGGATGGCGTGGGATTGTGAAGTCGCGCTGGAGGTTGAGTGTGACCAATATAGGTAGGTGCTCGGTGTCTAGCTCGTATAGTGGTTCGATACTGATTGGGTGGTCAATCCGGTGATGCAACACGATGTCCAAGACGTCGGGTGCAAAGCTGGGATTAGTCGGCACATTGGTCGGTGCACCCGGGCCCAGTATGCCGTAATTATGGCGTTCGCTGTCTTCGTGTAGCGCACGGCCAGTCGTGGTGCTGACTCGCGAGCCCCAGGCTTGGTGCTTCGCGTTCATATCCCCCACGACCAGTGTTGGGGCTTGCGACTCGAGGAGTGTTTGGACATCGGTGCTGTAGAAATTCGTGTTCGGCGGGAAAGTCGGCGCGGTCGGCGCGGTCGGCGTCGTCGGCGCGGGTGGTGGTGAGCGGCGCGGTGCGGGCGGTGCGGCGGCGGCCTCAGCATATGAGGTGCTTGGCTGAGGCGAGGCCATATGCACGTCGCGGGTGGTGGGCGAGGCTATGTCCGCATAGCTGGTCGAATCTTTCGGCCAGCTAGCCGACTCTGTTTGCTCTCGCTGTTGTTCCGATGAAGGCTGCGAGAGCGAGTGTGCCGCGCTCATCGCTGCCTCACCGGAATGTGAGTGGGGCGGATGGTGGGCAGGCGTTGGAGGTGCAGTGCGGCGTGCGGCAACAGGCGAAGGAGTCGCATGTCTACTCGCAGGCGCGGGCGAGGGTACGGGCGGCGGGGTGAGCGGCGGGGCGGCCGTCTCCGGTTGCTGCTGGCTCTCGGTGCAAGGGGGTGAGGGGCGCACCTCCTGCAGTGGGGAGCGCCTGCTTTGGGTCGACGACGAGGATGATGATGTCGACGAAGCTGACGAGTCCTGGTAGTCAGGGGGCGGTGCGGGTAGGGCTAAGCTAAGCTTAACCCGCTTGTCCTCCTGATTTCCGGACGAGCCTGAGGAGGAGGAGCTCGGACGTGCGCGCTTGGCCAATTCGAAGCCAGGCGTAGGTACAACTACGCGGGCTACGATGGCAGGCGTATCGTCGTCGCTGTCTTCGCTTGTTTCCGATTCTATCGGCGAGGTGGTGGCGGCGGTAGTAGTAGTGGTCGGAGGACGACTGACGAACTCGGCGGCAGGGAACGGGGTAATGGATTGGTCCATTATATTCCGGCGTACCACTGCGCGCGGAATCCCTGTTCGTCCTCTTCCCTGTTTCGGCGGCCTCTGGTCGAGCGGTTGCTTGTCGGCCATGGCGATGCGATTGAAGTACGTTTAAAATGTATTTAAAAACGATGAAACGATAAAACGATAAAAATAATGATTTAAAAGCGGTTAAAACTATTAACCTTTAATTTTTTTTTGGTAAATCATATTAAATTAAATTAAAATTTAATAAAAATAAAAATAATAATAATCGAAAAATAAAATAAAAATAATAATAACCGAAAAAAAAATCGGTCTGGAGACATCTGGATTCGAACCGGGATCTTCTGGTATCGTGACCGCCCATTTCCCACCTGAGCTACTATAACCTTATGATGGTGGCGAAATTTACCTTCGTATTGGCAAATTGAAATATTTTTTTCGTTACGGAATTTCTGGATTCGGTCTCCCCGCTCAAGGCCCGCGATAGAAGCTATTGTTCCAAGATCCCAGAGCCGCCAGACCTTACTTATTTTCTGAGAAACAAAATGTGTGTAATATAGTAGCTTTGTTACGTAGATTTAACGTACGCATACTCGCAAATTTGGAGCGACGGCCAATTTATAGTTATAAGGTGCTAAAGGTACGTAAAAACGTTGCTATCTTTACTTATTTTCTGAGAGCTGATTTTTATGTATGTTTCACAGATCAGCGTTAATAATTTATAATAAATACTCCCAGACTCATGCAGTGGGCCGTTATTTCAGCCAGACACTTTAAAGCTGGCAAAAAAAAAACTTAACTTTACTTATTTTCTGAGTCTTGATTTTTTATACACGATACTCAGGGAACTATTTCAATACTAATTATTTGCAAGCAGCCAGACTAATCTGATGGGCCGAACATCCGCCAGACTCAATTTGAAATTTCGCTGTGATAAAATTTTGCCTTTATTTTCAAGGTTTTAGGCACCTATTTCATTGCGTGGAGTAAGGAAAACCATTATTTATTGCCATATCTAAGCCTGTTTAAGCAGGTTTAATCCACAACAAATGGGGTGAAATTGAAGTTGGAACCTTACATGAAGGTTCTAAGTTTTTGAAGATAAAGACTTGAAAATCGGTATTTAGATTATTAGTTTTAATAAACTGGGAGTATTGATTATTCATTATTAACAATATTCTCTAAAACATACATAAAAGTCAGCTCTCAGAAAATAAGTAAAGTTAGCAAAGTTTTTACGTACCTACCTTTAGCACCTTATAACTATGAAATGGCCGTCGCATCAAATTTACTAGTATGTGTACGTTAAATCTACGTACCAAAGCTACACACACACACATTTTGTTTCTCAGAAAATAAGTAAGGTCTGGCGGCCCTGGCATCTTGCTCTATATGCAATAGCCTAAAAATGTTGGTAAGTTTTCTTGTATTTATTATGTTTGTCTTGATCTTGACAAATATGAAATAAAAGTGTCTTGACAAATATGACTTAAAAGACAGTCTGAATTAATAGACGAATAGAGGTTTAACGTAAAAAGTTAAATTAGGTGATTTTTTCCGACTTAATTCACATTATTACAATTTTCGAAGGGATCTCTATTTTATTTTAAAATAAAATGTAGCTTAAGTTACTCGCTGATAAAGTAGCTTTGTATAGGTGAAAGAATTTTTAAAATCGGTTGAGTAGTTTTTGTATTTATCCATTACAAACAAACAAACAAATCTTTCCTCTTTATAATATTAGTTTAGCGGTACCGGGTACTTGCTTGGTTTATTTAATCCACTTCACAAAGATCCACGAATTATGATGGCCGCCATTGCCATAGACCATCATCCGGTCACAGATAACTCATAACATTATAATCATAGATTCTTATAACTAACGCTTTGAACTAACTTATTTAACATACTTACGTTCTATGATGTGAAAACTGGCCACCTATATAGAACCTACCCTACCCCAGCCTGCAAAATAATAGCATTATCTAAAAAAAAAAATACTAATCGATAGGGTTTTAATAGCTCAACTCAGATAAGTAATCCTTCGGATTTGCTCACCCTTAATTTTTAAGTTAAAAAGAAAAACAAAAATTAGAAAAAAATAAAATTATTTGTATCTTTGAACGGTCATATCTTATAATATTATGCAATATACGGAACTGCTCACAGTCGTAAAAAACTGCTCACGTCGCGTATTATTAATTGCTCAAGTATTATTTTTACCAGCTCCACCTTTTTTAATTATTAAATAAATAAAAATAGTCGTACCGAGTTGAATTCATGATATGCGCATGAGCGCTAAAAATAAAGCGTGCAAAGTACTATTTGCTATTCAAAACAAGTTCCCGAATGTGTAGATCTAATAGAAAATTGCAATTAAAAAAATATATCAATTGGTTAGAAAGAACCCTTCCCGCCATTATAAAATTCGGGGAGGCTCTACGGAAGGTCACGTGATGGTCACGTGACTTGTGTCGAATTTAATAGCATTCTCAATAAAAAAAATACTAATCGATAGGGTTTTAATAGCTCAACTCAGCTATGTAATGCTTCGGATTTGCTCACCCTTAATTATTAAGATAAAAATTGTAATTTTGGGGCTGATAACGTAACAAGTAAGACTCAATTTAAGTAAGCATTTTTATTATTCATCAATTTTTGTATATTGTTTTAGGGAGTAAAATAATTCAAGACCAAAAGATTTTTTTGTAGTAATTGAATTTCCTTTTATTTTTATATTTACTTAATATATGCTTTTTGAAAAGCTCTGATAATATTGATATATATATATATATATAGTTAGCAAAATTATTGTGAGTAGTGTAGGTACCCGACTAAAACCTATAAAAGCGGGCAGGAACGTGTATAAAAAGCGCTCTCTGTATTACCGCGGAGTCATTCTTTTGTCACCTTCCGAGCTGTAAACTGCGTTATTGTGAAACTCTTAATGAGTCATAATTGTGTTCAGATTTAAGTGTGTTCCTTTTTGGTTATTTTATGTGTGATATGTTGTAATCGTTCACTAGAATAAATTGTGGTTTGTTATATTTGCTTAGTTTCACTTTACTCCACTTCTGTTTCCTAAATTCAGAAGCGGGATAAAGGACCGCTAAATAGGCCCACATACGAGATGAACCAAAAAGGAACATACCCAAATTTAAAGTGCTTAAAGTTGATCACGTGACCGATCAAGATATCTCTCGAAGGGTGACTCGCGTAATGTGCAGTGTTTATTTGTGTGCTAAAGTTGTGTTTTGTTTTCATGTGATTGGTAACGCTGGCTCGCGGAGTGTGGCCGAGCTGTGGTGTTGCACAGCTCGTGTGCTTGAGGCGCCTCACGAGTGCGCTTGGGTGTGCAACTGTGCATGCCACGTGGGCGCTCTGGGCAGCGTTCACGAGGGCAATTCAGTCTGCGCGACACGCTGTCGTGCCTTGCTGCGTGCCTCGGAGCCGCGGTGCTGCGCGCTTTTCCGTGTTACGCCTGGCATTTGCCTGGAATGGTGGTGAGGTGATGACACCATCGAGCCTCTGGTGATATGACGTAATATGCGACATCGGTAAGACCATTTAATTTATTTGCTTAAGGATGTAATACCCACCAAGCGTAGCCACAAAGTAAATGAACAGTAATTCATGTTACTGAATTGACTGTTAATTGTGTTAAGAAAAGGTTTAGACCCCAATTGTATTTACGCGATTTCCATTTTATGATAATTTCCCACTAAATTAGCAAGCTGTGTTGGCTCAGTGGTTGTTATTGGCATAACGCATACATTTGAGTCCCTAAACCGCCCTGAATGCTAGTTTGTGAACAGTTTAAAGGGTCTAGCCGAAACATCTTGTTCAAAAGTAGAACCTTTGTGGGTACCGACCGGGTACAAAAATATTTTTGTGAAAAAGAGGTGACTCATACCCTAAGTTTGAATACATAACTTGAAACCTCTAAGTTTGCTGAGTTTTGAGTCATAAAGTAGTGTTTTACTAAAACATGCTGTACGGATAAATTGTTTTTGCGTAATTTAGTTTTTTGTTTTTAAAATGAGGGTTGTTATTTAAAATTCATGACCTAGTTTCGATCGGACACAAACCAACCGCAATTCTAAAGTTTCATACGCAAACATAGCTAAAAGCCAACATCTGGGAATTTAATTGAACTACGATACGTAAAAATTGTTACCTACCTACTTTACGATTTCATTGTTTTATTTAACATGACTTGTTACATAGAAAAAGAGTCTCAAAGTAAGTTGGTTGTGTGTTCCTGAGCTATCAATGCGTTTTTGAATAGTTAACGTGAATACATTTTGCGAATACCTTCTCGATTTTAATAAAAATTGTTGAGGTCAGGTATGGACGAGCAAACATATTTATAGTTCTGATAAACGTTAAAATTAACTTGAGTTTTACAGGTTATTTTCTTTAATATTACCGAACCAGGTTACGTAATTTGTTGTTGAATGTTGCATTCTATTTTGATTAGAGAAGTTTTGTTTTTCTACTTTCATGGATAGAAAGTTTGTTTTCGTTTCACCTGCGGTCAAGTTTTGGGTGGATCGATTACGAGTCTACATACCTACCTGTCCTGATAATATGAAACCGTTAAGGGGTTTTTATGAAGTTAAATTGCTCGATAAGGTTCATTTTCTGTTCTATGTTCCTTTCGTCTTCGGCGCTCACCACGTGTGAGGCGTTCTGGTCGCGCCGGGCTGCGCGCCCGCATGCCGCGTGTGTGGAGCACGTCACTGCGCGTCTGCTGGTCGCGCAGGGCTGTGCGCTTGTCTAGTGCGCGTTGCTGCGCACTCGCCTGCCGCGCTTAAGGCGTGACACTGCGTGTCCACTGGTCGCGCAGGGATGCGCGCCCACCTAGTGCGCGATGCTGCGCGCTCCTGGTTGCGCATGGCTGTGCGCTCGCCTAGGGTGCGATGCTGCGCGCTCGCATGCCACACTGTGAGGCGTGACACTGCGCGTCTACTGGTCGCGCAGGGTTGTGTGCTTGTATAGTGCGCGAGGCTGCTCGTTAGCCTACCCGATATGGTTGAACATAACTGGTATGAGTAAACTTTCTTCATTTTCTGTGTTCATCGATGATGATGTTTGATGTTTTGAATGTTCAAAGTTATTTCGACATGGTACAACTGTGAGTTTGTACTATGGTTGAGCGACCTTTAGTGAGAGCTCTACCGACTCTATGAGCTCTACTGACTCTTTGTGCTCTACCAGCTCTACCGACTCTTGTTGCTCTATGAGCTCTACTGACTCGTTGTGCTCTACCAGCTCTACTGTCTCTTGTTTCTCTACGAGTTCTGCTGTGTCTTGGTACTCTACCAGCGCTACTGTCTCTAGGAGTTCTACCGGCTCTATTGAGAGCTCCACAGGTTCTGTGAGTTCTATCGGCTTTGTATGTATGAGCTCTGCTGAAGCAGTCAAATAATTTTGTTGGTACCTGTGCTGGTACTGGTAACTGTGCTGGTAATGAACTTTTAAGTCAAGAGAGCTTGTGAAGGTAATTGACTATGCGTTGACTACCTGCTATGTATGGATAGTCACGATGATCACGTCGTTTCGTGATAACGATTTGGTTTTAATTTCTGTTACATGTTTGGCGCCATGGAGTGGTGCCCTGGATCGGGGCCCTGGAGGTGTGCCCTGGAGTGGTGCCTTGGAGCGGGGTCCTGGAGCGGTGCCTTGGAGTGGTACCTCGAAGTCGTGCTTAGGACTACGCGGCACGTTCTTCGGTGACAGACACTTTCAACTTAATTTGCATAAACATTGCCTATGGCTCTGCTTGTTGTCATCCAATTTAGTTACATGCTTTCTCTAGTAAAGTTAGGTTAGTCGTAAATCAGACGTTAGGTCAGTTGTTAGGTCAAACGTTAGGCTACTTATTAGTTCAGTTGTTAGGTCAAAATGTAAGCTTACATGTTAGGTTAGGTTACTTTAGGCTCTGTTAGGCTAGTGGATGACAGCGGACAGCGTTGTATGTAGTGGGCAGATTGAGAAGAAGGTTATGTCGGCAGACCTGCGAGGAGTGTAGCATAGCACTCTGTCAGGTGGGTGGTAGAATGGCTACCACCGACAGGGAGATGCAGCACGAATGTGTGTGTCGATCTCGGGTCCGGTGTGGACCCGGTTCATTGTGAAAATCACAATGGTACCCATGGTTTTGGGTAGGTGCGTGAGCGCACTAAAGACTTCTGCAGCTCAGTACATGGTTCCTTGGAAAGGAGAATGGTGTCCCGAGAGTTGCGCTGCATTTTTTTTGAAAGTTAGATTCAACCGAACATTTTAATGTTTTCTTATGATTACAGTAGCACGTTTGATGTGTTTGGGGGTCAGGTGGATTGCCTTGCTGGTCGAGCTGTGTGACTGGTGTGGCCCAGATGCAGAGTGCTCCCGAGGCTGGCGACCTAGAGTGGCTGGCTCCGAAAGTCGCGTCCCTTGGATGCGCATCAGGCTGTGTCCTGGCAGGCTTTGTCCTGGGAAGTCGCGTTCTCTGAATGCGCATCAGGCTGTGTCCTGGCAGGTTTTGTCCTGGGAAGTCGCGTTCTCTGAATGCGCATCAGGCTGTGTCCTGGCAGGTTTTGTCCTGGGAAGTCGCGTTCTCTGAATGCGCATCAGGCTCTGTCCTGGCACGTTTTTAACGTGGTGTGTGTGTGAACTTGCAAGTTCAGGTATGAGATTAACTGAGATGTAATGTCTGGAGAAGTATGCATACTTTTGAATGTGAAGCGTTTTATTTTGTGTAGCGAAAGTTGTTATTTTGAATGAGGGCCTCGTATGCGTGATGAATGTCAGAATAGGCAATAGCGTGCGTCGTCATGAATAATCAACCATTTGTGTCTTATGCAGGTTCTGATGACAGTAACTGTGACGATGCGGGTGAATCTTTGGGTGCCCTCACTAGTTCAGGAGACACCGCAAGAGGGGGAGCTTATGAAGATGGCATACGCACACCAGCTCTTCCTGCTTCTGATGAAATTGTTTCCGGTGCAGCCGAGGGCGGCGCACAATCAGGATAGGCCGAGTTAGCAAAATTATTGTGAGTAGTGTAGGTACCCGACTAAAACCTATAAAAGCGGGCAGGAACGTGTATAAAAAGCGCTCTCTGTATTACCGCGGAGTCATTCTTTTGTCACCTTCCGAGCTGTAAACTGCGTTATTGTGAAACTCTTAATGAGTCATAATTGTGTTCAGATTTAAGTGTGTTCCTTTTTGGTTATTTTATGTGTGATATGTTGTAATCGTTCACTAGAATAAATTGTGGTTTGTTATATTTGCTTAGTTTCACTTTACTCCACTTCTGTTTCCTAAATATATATATAAATAATTATATATTTAATTCCATATATAATTATTTATATATATATATATATATATAAATAATTATATAGCTGATGCCCGCGACTTCGTCCGCGTGGATTGAGGTTTTTTGGTTCCCGCGGGAACTCCTTAGTTTTCCGCGATAAAAAGTAGCCTATGTGCTATTCCAGACTATAATCTATCTCTGTGCCAAATTTCAGCCAGATCTGTTAAGCTGTTGGGGCGTGAATGCGGAACAAACATAGAAACAAACTCACTTTCCCATTTATAATATTAGTAAGGATATATTATATAAATAATTATATATTTAAATAATTATATCTGAAGAATAGATTAGACTTATAAAACATATATAACTACTACTAGCGACCCGCCCCGGCTTCGCACGGGTGCAATTTAGATTTGTAATTTTGTCGTGAAAAAAAAAACAATTAAAGTAAACAATTTACAGATTTTACATAATATGTACTAAGTATATTTCGGTGCCCTCGCCTGGGAACTATGCTTAGAAAGTTGAGACCTGGCTCTTTTAAGCATTTCGCAGTCTGTCTACAGCAGTTAGATATTAAAATGTTTAAAAAAAATGTTAGTAAGTTCTCTTGTATTTATTATGTTTGTTTTGACAAATATGATATAAAAGACAGTCAGAATTTGTCAGAAAAAAATTAATAGACCAATAGAGGTTTTATGTAAGAAGTTGAAAAAATCAAATTATTATTGCAATTTTAGTAGGGATCTCTAATTTTTTTGAAAATAAAATCGGTCGAGTAGTTTTGAGTTTATCCATTACAAACAAACAAAATATCTTTTCTCTTTATAATATTAATTTAGATTGGTTTGAAGATAGTGTTTTACTGCTCTTGACTAAATCATTTCTTTCTATCCAGGTATTTCTTAATGTGCGGCAGTAAGATAATATATAGTGACCAATTCCACCGTCGATTGCTGGTTCATCATATCGTACTACACCTCCAAGTCTACAAGTACCTATCTCCCATATTGGTTAGTTTTGATCTATGGTAAGTTATTTCACAAAACACGAAACAAAAACTCTTTTTACCCGACTGCTCACACTAAAACAAAAACAACAATAAAAAAAAGTAAGTTCGTGTCCTGCTCGCACAAAACTTCTACCCATAGATTTATGTCATTGCGTTATGCGTAGGGCCTCAAAAATATGCACAGTGTTTCCTTGTATATCTATATTTTATATAATAATTAAGGAAGGTGGAGCTGGTAAAAATAATACTTGAGCAATTAAATTCGCGACGTGAGCAGTTTTTTACGACTGTGAGCAGTTCCGTATATTGCTTAAATTCTTAAATTAAAAGATATGACCGTTCAAAGATACCAATAATTTTATTTTTTTCTAATTTTTGTTTTTATTTTTAACTTAATAAATAGGGATGATCAAATCCGAAGGATTACTTATCTGAGTTGAGCTAAAACCACGATTAGTATTTTTAGGGTTCCGTACCAAAATGGTAAAATGGAACCCTTATGGTGCGACTTTCTCCGTCTGTCTGTCCGTCTGTCCGTCTGTCCGTCCGTCACACTCGATTATTTCAGTAACTACCGAAGCTATCAACATGAAATTTGGAATAGTTGTGTATATTAGTGGCCCAAAGACACTGGAATTAAAAAAATTGGAAATTATTTTTGTTCTTATTTAAAAAGGGGGGAAAATCTGAGGGTTGAAATTTAAAAGTGAGATAACTGTACTGTGTGGGGTATCATATGAAAGGGTTTACTTTGTACATTCTAAAACAGATTTTTAATTATTTTTAGTTATGATAGTTTTTGATTTATCGGGGAAAATGTTTAAAAAAATACCGTTCCCCCCCCCCCCCCCCCCCCCTTATCTCCGGAGTTTACCAATCGAAAAATTTGAAATAACTATGGTCAATAGGAATTTACGTATATTTTACAGGAAAACTATAGCCAATGCTCTAACTAGCATAGTTTTTTTGATATTAACAATAAACCTCTACAAACAAAGTTAGTCTTGCGGTTCATTAACAAAGGTAATTATTTATTAATAATGGTACGGAACCCTTCGTGCGCGAGTCCGACTCGCACTTGCCCGGTTTTTTTTATAAATAATGCCATTATTTTGCAGGCTGGGGTAGGGTAGGTCTATATAGAGCTGGTTTTTTTTTTAAACTTGTTTTACGGCTTTGGATTCTAGCCCTTTTAAGCCTTATAGAGCTGGCTGTGTAAGAGTTCATAGATAATACACTATATACTAGAGATAAGAGTTGACACAGCTGCGTCGTCAATCAGTCATTCAATTTGTATTTCGATTGTTGATGTTTCAATTGATGTAAACATCTAGATAAAATAATATATTTTTATCCATATCAAAGATGCCTTAAATTATTAAATCCCTCACATATGATCTATGGCCTGATGCCCTTTGCTCGGATTTTTTACGAAGAAAACTACTCACGTCAATTCGATTCGAATGATCGTCACGTCGATCATACCTATATTAAGGTATACCAGCAGGGCCACCGCATAAACTTTTGCATCAATCATTGATACATCGCAATCACCTCCGATTGGCTGAATTTATGGTATTCTTGCTTCGTCAATGGATTTCGTCCAATAATGGAAGAGTTTTAACAAATCAGAGGTGATTACTGATTGCGATATATCAATGATTGATGCAAAAGTTACGCGGTCGCCCTACGGTTCATTAGCACTCTCATATGACTCTTAGATTATATTTCAGCGCCACTAATGATGTTTTATAGGAACGTCATCAATTACCATCAGGTGAGATCGCAGTCAAGGGCTAACTGGTAGTGGATAAAAAAAAAAAAAATTAAACGTAGGCTGGAAAGTTCCTCTTAGATAAAAAAGTAAAATTAGTTATAATTTTGCCCGCGCTATGGCTTGGCAGCACTGCGCTACCCCGCCATTTTGAACTATTCTCATTGGTGGCCCCGTTTGGTCCCGGTGCAAGTGAGTTGTCTGTTGTTGCGACATTTCCGGTAGACCGGTTGGCCAGCCTGTACATAGTGCATTGAGAAGAGCGGCGCTGCCATCTTTGTCTTGTCGATTTGGCTTGGCGCCTTTCCTGTATAGGTTGTTCAGTAGTGGTGATAGTGTGTTACACGTTTCAAAATGGTGAGTTTTACAAGTTATCGTAGAAAATAATCATTGTTGTGTTGATTTTACTGTGCATTTCGGTGAAAAACAGTGTTATCTACGTCCTGGCGAAGTTTCAGCTTCGTACGATGAAAATTAATCGTGTTTTTCGTGATTTTTAGGCTGGAGGTAAAGCGGGTAAAGATTCAGGCAAAGCAAAGGCAAAAGCAGTATCCAGATCAGCGAGGGCGGGATTGCAGGTATGCTGATTAGGTTTCATAATTTATTTAATGAATTTAGAATTCTGAAATTGTGGTGAAATCATAATATTATATTATTTCATAAAATTAAATTATACGCATGACCTCTAATATGGCGGCGGGCCGTTGTGTCAGTGGAAATAATCGATGAATCTCCGATCATTATTTATAAAAAATTGCAGTTCCCTGTCGGAAGAATTCACAGACATCTTAAAAATAGGACAACGAGCCATGGGCGTGTTGGGGCTACAGCGGCCGTGTATTCCGCAGCTATTCTCGAATATCTAACTGCCGAGGTAAGTGACGCCTTTGCAATATGGCGGCCCTCCAGCGTAATTACAATACGATAAAGCTAGCATTTTCTAGAAAACTAGTGATGAAAATCCTGCAATACCTTTCTATAAATTAATTCAATTTCATTACTGTTTTTGAAGCATAATTATTATTGTGTTGTTTACTCAGCAAGTGAATCATTAATTTTGGCGGGAACTCAACTAAGTAATTAAGTTTTTGATTATTTACATAAAAACAACTGCCGAAGTGTTCCTATTTTTTGTTTACCTTTACGTTTCATAAAATTAACTACTAAATGTTACGTATTCCGTTAAGGTTTCATTTAACTACTACAAGTTTTGGCGGGAAAATTAGATCAATACCTACCTACTCAGTTATCTTATTTTTTGTAGGTTTTGGAGTTAGCAGGGAACGCATCCAAAGACCTCAAAGTAAAACGTATCACACCGAGGCATCTCCAGCTGGCCATCAGAGGAGATGAGGAACTGGACAGCCTGATCAAAGCCACCATTGCAGGAGGTGGTGTCATACCACACATTCACAAATCGCTCATCGGTAAAAAAGGTGGACCGGGGGCACCAGTTTAAACAAGGTGATTTAATTCATTAAAATTTATTTTGAATGATTAAGTAAATTGTTACAGTGGATTTCATTTATAACGACCTTGTAGCGACCATTTACCTATAGCGACGTTAAATCTAAGTCCCTTGAATTTAAAGCACACTTTAGTACAAAATTCATTTGGCTATAGCGACTTTGGATGTAACAGCGAGTTCGGGTGTAGCGACTGTTTTTAATGAATCATTTGTAACAAATGCCTAGAAATCCCATGCAGACATTACGACCAGAGTCGGCCGCCAAAGACACAAAGATTTCTTTCTTTCACAAACATTTCTAATCTTTTGTTTACATCCACACAGATGGTCAGCAAGTGTGAAGATCTTTGCCTTTTGTTTATAGATATCAGCTAAGTAGGTAAGGAAGCGTGTACATTTCGGAGTTAAAATGAATTGAACATAATTGAAGAAAACTAATATTACACATTTTTCTAAATGCTGTGAAAGTGAATAACTATGTATGCAAATGTTCAATAAGAAATCAATATAAACTATACATATAACAACTTCCGGATATAACCACGAAAATAGAGTGGTCCCTTCATCGTCGTTATACCCAAAATCCACTGTAGTTGCTAATATTAGCATTGATTAAGGTTTATTTAGGTGAAATATTAAAATGCTTAACTGTTAACCAATGATACAAGAATTAACTCACTAGAAGATACTTTATCTTTTGATTAGTTACGAGAAGATGCCTGCGACTTCTCTCCATTTCAAATTTCAGCTAAATCAATTCAGTCGTTGTGGAGCGAAGGAGTAACAAACATGCTACTATTGAAACTTTCATTATAATATTCTGTGTCATTCCTATGTACAATATCTCTAAATTATCAGGAAAAATTTAAGTGCTGTCCTTTCCTGCGAGGAGTATTATGAAAGGGATAGCAATAAAATTAGTTCTATTGTTTTAGTTAGATTGTGTACATCAGAACTAGCCACAAAATTGACCTTACTATAGCTATATTATCACAAAAGAAAAGGATAGGACTAGATTTAGTCCTTATTTCTATAAAGGGAGACAATTTTAGTATAGAGATGCAACAGTTAGGCCATGAATAGGTATATCTCAGCAGAATATACTTCATATCAATAATTATACAATATTAAAATTTCTACAATTTGCTGGCCTAACAATATTCTAAGCATTAATTAATTTCAACATTTGTTATCCAATTTTGGTATATTTTTAGTAACAATATTTTATCATCAACAGGTTAACTTCAGCCTACAACATTCTCACTGCATTTGACCCGGACACAAAATCAGCAAGTATAATGAATCGGCCAATTGGTAAACATAGTTTTCTATATAGGTAGCAATAGGTAGTGATGTGGACTCTTGACAGTGGAGTAGGGTTGCCAACATTTCTTCAGCTAAATATAGTATTTTTCAGGCTGAGCTATAAAAAAATATAGGACACATAAAAAACTAGTATTTTGTGGAATACATTAATTCTTGCATTTTTTACAATTCTTGTCCAAAATAAAAGTGTCATATGCTTTATTACATTAATTTTTTAAATTAATGTTAATCAAAAGCTAATTTTTTTATTAATGGGATACTACATCTCTTTCTTTCTTCTCGCCACTTCGAATTCATAATCGAAAGTATCCTTTCTGTAAATGCCGAAGTGGCGGGAATAGCGATATATACTTTTTTCGTACCACTTGCTCAAAAAAGTGACATTCTATGCCACAAAAAGCGAACATAACAATAGTCATTTTTAATCTGTTTAAAAACAGGGAAAGAAAATTGTACTGAATTTCATTCATCAAGTTCAAGTTTGAAACCACAGAACACATACTCCTCAGTAAGATAGATACAGATACGTTCGGATATACTACACGCTATTGCATCAGCCAAAGTCAATGAAAAGGCACGTTCATAAATTTTTTAACTAAAAGATTTGTTTGTTAGATTTCGGTGTTGAAAATATAGTATTTTTGCGTCCTATGTGCTTCTTCAACAGTATATAGTACGCAGACCCGAAATACAGTACAATACTGTATATTATAGTACAGTTGGGAACCCTACAGTTAAGTGACCGCTCGAAACTGGTGATCCGGACTAAATAAACATTAGTTGTAAGAATTAGACATATTTTAGAAATAAGGAGATTTAAATAAGATTAGAAAAATAAGTTTTAATTTTTTGGTTCATGATGAGACCTATAAAAGTTTTTTTCGCTAGACATTGTGTTCATTTTAGTTCAACTTGTACTGAAATCGTTGCACTGTCAGTTACTTTTTGTAAGGACTGCCAAACCTCAAAAGCTACAGTGTTATAATTTTATCTTTATGACTGTAATAATTGCAATTGTTTTAGCTCTAAGCTGTCATATTTTAATTTGCAACATTTTGTATTTTTTTAAGCTGAGGTATAATATTCTTCATAGTGGTAATTTGTTACAAGTTGTAAGAAATGTATTTTGATCTTTGAAATATATTGAGGAAAACTTAGTTTTATTCTAAAATTTGTTTTGTTTATAATATCATTTACCTTAACTACTTCCCCAGGATAAACTATCGCCTAACCGTGATAGACGGTTTATTTCTGTGTTCAATAGATGGCAGTACTTGCCTCAACATGCGCATGGAATCTGTGTTTGAGGGCATATCATGTTTAATGAGCAAAAAATCTCGCACTTTTAAATTTTTTTTATGAGTTATAACATAAGCGATTTATAAAAAGGTAGATGTAAAATGGATGGGCCACGCCAGGGAGGTTGCTCTTAAAGCAGGTCAGATATTGAACTTTGCTGCAGTTCAATTTCTGTCCTGCTTTAAAAGCTCAAAGTAACCCCCCAGAAGGCTCGCTTCATTGACCTACGCGACCTAGCTTCGTGCTTTACAAAAACACTGGGTAGGGCAGACAAGACTACGTGAAGTCGGGCTGCCATGATTCGGTTTTGGGAGAGATTTTCATTTTTGACCACGGCGTCATGCAGACTCGTCATGCTAGGCGTAGACAGAGAAGGAATAGTAGATTGTATATAAGGGAGCAAAATAATATTTTTACGTCGAGGGCGCTTTTTTGAATCCAGAGCGAAGTGAGGGATTCTTGAGTAGAATCCTGAACGTAGCGAGGGATTCAAAGTACGTCGCCCGAGCCCAAAAATATTTTGCGCCCGAATGATACACTCTACTTTTCATCACCCTTTAGGAGAAAATAAAACTACAAATCCATCAGACATCCTCTTCAGATACGCTATTAATTTCGAATGTGTCCAATTTTACGTCGTTATTAGAACTGTTGATTTTAGCATTGCATACTCCAAAGAGTGGAAGGTTGTTTAGTTTTGGCTAAGTAC
The DNA here is from genome assembly GCA_963932025.1 of Erebia epiphron. Lineage (NCBI taxonomy): Eukaryota > Metazoa > Arthropoda > Insecta > Lepidoptera > Nymphalidae > Erebia > Erebia epiphron. Next base: position 41,502,876 of record OZ009945.1, read on the forward strand.
TGGAACTACTTCCAACACAAAAACCACACACACACACACACAATACACAGATTCTGAACAATTCTTGGCGCCTCTTGCATTTCTCCATTCAATAAAATTACCCTAGGCTTTAATATATTTCTCCCGGGATTTTGCAAGTAATAGATCACATTTTTTGCGTCAGTTCTAGGTAATACTTTTAATTCTATACTTTCACTGTCATTTGAAGAACTCATTTTTCGGGATAAAACCATGAAATTTTAACAATCCATGAAAATTTACGAAAACGTGGCCTGTAGTTCGCGCATTTTTAATTTGGTTTCCTTTTTTTTATTAAAAAAAAAAGGAAAAGATAATTGCGGCGCACTTTTTGAAATAACGAAGATTAAAAGCTCATTTCTGCCCGCTAAAAGTTTCTTAAAGAAAACACCACCTTTGGGCGCATTTAAAGGCGAACCAAGTCGTCCTTTTCGAATAGATGGCATGAAAATACTACGAAGATTAGTCATAGATTGGGATAAAGCACAGGTATATAGGCCGTGACCCACTTCTGTCTGGCCGTTTTCGACTTTGAAGTGATTTAAACAAGGTTTAAGTACCTAAATTAGTCTATGGTATACGGTAATTGGATTTTCCCAGTCTATATGTATTATCTATGGATTAAACTATGGCTAACCAAATACAAATGTCAGCTGTCATGTGTCAAACGTCACTGAGATGATAGTTGTCAATCAGTTTGAAAAATGAAATGTGATCATTTGCTATTAAAATCATTATGAACAGTGGGTCAGTAATCAGTTCTCTCAAATCTTTGTTTATTTTTTTTATGTTAACCTTTCAGCCCTCGCCAATTTGACCTTGTGTTTTTTGCACGGTTCATATTTCGCGAACCGCGGACCACCCGCGCGCCCCTCGCGCACCCCGCATGCATCACGTTTCAGAAAAATGCCTACAAAAAAATACCCAGACCACTTATCATGGTTCTGTAAACGGCATTGGCTTTATAAATAATATATCTAGAAGGTATGATTTATAGAAGCTGAAGTTTACAAACAATTACATATAAACGGAAAGAATGCGTCATAACGACCGCGATAACGATCGTGATTTTTCAAAAATATATTTTCCCGATAAAGATATTACATTTCAATGATAATCCAGTCTAACACTGAACTAAATTACATTTATAAACGTAATGTATTGAGTTTTTATTTGTATTTGTCACCACTTGTCATATCAAACAATAAATAACACAAAAAAAACCCCAAAATTTTGGCACAGATTCAAATGACTTTTTACCATAGCTATATTTTTTTTATTACTCGTATTACATCTTATGCTTATTGTCTTAGTAGAAATAAAGTTATTTGCTCACCATACGTATGATAAGTGGGGTTAAAAGCCGGTGGCCACAAATGGAGCAAATAATATACAATTTCCCATCTTTGGCCAGATCGATGGCCAAGAGTGGCACACGTAGAAATACCAGTTCTGGCCACTTAATGTTAACCGTTGCCCTTTTTGGAGTTTATTGGAGTTTACTCCTTAAGAATCGACTTTCATATATAAGGCGCCCGGTATGAGAAAAATATGAGAGGTAAAATCTACTGATGAATGACCTCGTTACACCTTTCTAATTTGGTTGTGACGTAAGAGTGAGACGTACATAGTGTATGCTGCAAGGCGACTATACCTATATGTTATTGGGCTTGTTTGTTTCTATCAGTGTCAATGTACTTATATTGCTGTTTTTGTTATACATATCAATATAGCTATTTATGCAACTGTATCGTAATGAAGGTCATTTTAATTCGAGTGCTGTTTTAAAATAGGATAGTACGAGTAAACTCCAGTCGTGCGTCGGAACTCGGAGCTGACACACACAATTTTTTTTTGTTATTTCTTCATCATATAGATATTATGTATTACTTAAAGTTACTTATATAAATCTATTTCTAAATGATTATTAACTTTCTGGTGAGGCACCTGAAACATCTGGACATGTGGGACCTCAAGCAGTTCCTGGGAATCAAATCGAAAATGAACTTGTTGCATGGATAAAAGAGTGTGCTCGTGTTGGATTTCTAATAAATAAAGAAGGACTATTGGACTCGGTCAAAAAAATTGTGAAAAAAGGAGGTTTGAAAACACCTTTTATAAATGACAGACCTTCGAGATCCTGGTTTGAGGGATTTATGGCCAGACATCCCGATCTCAGACAGAAGCATGCAGAATACATAAATAAAGCACGTGCATTAATTAGTGAAGAAACAATAAGGAAGTGGTTTCAGGAAGTATCTTCGTTACTAGCAGAAAATCTGATGATATTAGAAGACCCCTCACGAATCTGGAACTGTGATGAAACTGCTTTCTTTCTAGCACCAAAAGGAGGTCTCATCTTAGCTGAAAAGGCCAGCATGTCTATGACACCTCAATGAACAGCGATAAAGAAAATATAACAACACTGTTTACTGTTAATGCCCTTGGCGAGTATGCATCTCCTTTAACTGTTTACAAATACAAAAGGATGAGTAGTGAAGTCATTCAAAATGTACCAGATTCATGGGGTGTTGGAAAAACGGATAAAGGTTGGATGACCGATGAGGCCTTTTACGAATACATAGGCAATATCTTTATTCCTTACCTAAAAGCTAAGGAAATAGAATTGCCTATAATATTGTTCCTTGATGGACATAAGTCTCATTAGACGATGCGACTAAGCAAATTGTGTCGTGAAAATGGAATCATAGTGGTCGCGCTTGTTCCAAACATAACACACATGTTACAACCGTTCGACATCGCGGTATTTTATCCTTTAAAACAAAACTGTTAAATAAAACCGGCCAAGTGCGAGTCGGACTCGCGCACCGAGGGTTCCGTACAAACCTGTAGTAAGTTTTAAATTAAATGTAGTTTTTTTTAATATTTGAGTTGATTTAATGAAAGTTAAATTGCGGTTTACGATTTATGACGTATTAAAAAAAAACTACTTACTAGATCTCGTTCAAACCAATTTTCGGTGGAAGTTTGCATGGTAATGTACAACATATATTTTTTTTAGTTTTATCATTCTCTTATTTTAGAAGTTACGGGGGGGGGGACACACATTTTACCACTTTGGAAGTGTCTCTCGCGCAAACTATTCAGTTTAGAAAAAAATGATATTACAAACCTCAATATCATTTTTGAAGACCTATCCATAGATACCCCATACCTATGGGTTAGATGAAAAAAAAATTTTTGAGTTTCAGTTCTAAGTATGGGGAACCCCCAAAATTTATTGTTTTTTTTCTATTTTTGTAAGAAAATCTTAATGCGGTTTACAGAATACATCTACTTACCAAGTTTCAACAGTATAGCTCTTATAGTTTCGGAAAAAAGTGGCTGTGACATACGGACGGACAGACAGACAGACAGACAGACAGACAGACAGACATGACGAATCTATAAGGGTTCCGTTTTTGCCAAATTTGGCTACGGAACCCTAAAAATGGCGTATAGAAAAGAATGGACAAGAAATTACAAAATTTAACCTTCCTTCAGCACTTCATAGCTTACTGGTAAATAATGAGACTTTTGCAAACAATATAAAAGCAGGATTTAAGACTTGTGGCTTGTATCCATTTGGACCTGATTTTGTAAATTACAAAAGAATTGTGAAATCTAACAGCGATTCAAAAGAGAACCATGATGTTATTACAAAATTTACTATTACTGAGTCTAGCTAGCTTGCATATTTAGAAAGCAAAATAAACCCGATCTTGCTTAAAGAGTTTTACGCTACATTTGAATCGGGCATTGAATGGGAAGGACATATGGAGGCATCGAAGCTATATGATACTTGGCTGGCTTTTAAAAATGACACTGCTGTGAATACGTGAAGTGACCAGGCAGTCATATCGACAGAGTTTGAAGATACGTGCACATCTGCTTACTTCCATAATAACGCGGATGGAGAGAACTCTGTCAGACAAACAGATACCGAAAGCAAGGACAATCCCAGGAACGAATGTTCGACGTCTCCGTCACTTATTGATAATAGTTGCTATCAAGAGGACACGGTCAAAGAGACTGCGTCTCAAAAGATGGATAATCCCCGCAATAAAGATGATGCTGTCCATAAAGATGGCAATACCTTTGATAAACCTTGTGTATCCTCCTCCCAACCTGTTTCATGTGACCAAGAAGGCCTTGCCCAACCCACTCCCGAATCGAATGATACTCTTGATCAATATAAATGTGATGAAGACCCTTGCACTTCAAGCCATCTTGATACGTAAGGAGGGAGGACGAAAAGAGGAAATACAAAATGACAAAAACAAGAAAAAATCCGAATTCTCATCAAATTTACAGATTTTTCCTTACACAGCAAGAGACTTAGTGAGAGAATGTGTATTGTATCCAGGTAAAGTAGTGCCTAAAAATACTAGAAAAGCAATGTACGTTCTTTCAGTAAACTTCAAACAAATGGTGGGATATTACGCAAGCAGCCGAAAATGAAAAGAAGCAAAAGCAAATCAATAAAAAGAAAACAGGGACGAAAATGAAGGTTACTAAAAAAAGTAGGTAAAGATATCTCGTCGTCCGATGAAGATGGTGAAATTGAGTATATGGAAAGTGATGACAGTGAATAGAATGAACAGAGTGATACCAAATCAAATGAAGAAGAAATGATAGATCAAGAAAATATGTAAGGTAATAAACAGCTAAGAGGTTCAGAGCAGAGGAAAAGGAAACGGTCTGTGACTGAGGACAGTAGTTCTGAATCAGTGTTACCTTCGAGTCAGATATCAAACTCTTTTACTAACATAAAGAGGAATGAAAATTTAGAAAGGGGTAGTTATGTGATTATTAATTATGAAGGGGAATATTTTCCTGGCGAAATTGAGAATATAGATAAGGGTCTGTATGAAATTAGTACGATGTCTGTCTACTGGGAATACTTTTAGATGGCCGGAAAGACCAGACAAAATATGGTATAAAAAAAGTGAAATCATGGAAATAATAAGTCCTCCAGTTAAGCATAACAACAGGGGCTTTTTCAAAGTTAAAGCGATGGATAAGTTCTTGCCGGACATATATTGCTAAGTATATGTATTATCTAAAATAAAAAGGGCTTAGTGATAGCACTTGTAACAAAGTTGATCTATTATTTGATTGTGATCGATAAATATTGAACCCAAGCAAAAGACAGCTTGTAAAAGTAAATTATGGTACAAATTTTTTGATTATGGAACTAATGAGTAGTTTGTATCGATTTAGTAATAAATACTTAGTTGATTTTGATGTTATACGTGTTTTATTTCATGATGGCCAGAACTGGCATACAGGGTGGCCACTAATGGGTAAAAAGTGGCCAAAAATGGCTCAAAGTCACCTATTTTGCAGTTTTACAAAAATATAAAAATGTATATTGATAATTTTGTAACAACAAGGGTCTGTCTGTATGGCAAGGATAATATATTTTCGATGATTTATTAAGTAAATGACGTCCGAGCTACCTAAAACTATTAAAAACCTAACGGTTAAGTGGTTAAAATCTCTTAAAATGGCCAGAAACGGGTCATCTGCCCTAGCTTGTGCATGTCACCGTAAGATTGCAAAAACCGTTAAATTGTAATCCAATTAGCGATATTGTAAGCTGTCGACAGATTGTGAACCGTTCAATGTTCCGAGTGTCAATTTTTGAAATATTCATTGTATTTACGTTTTCTTGTCTCTTTCTTGTAGGTTAGGTTAGGGTTCGACATAAATAATCAGGTAGTGCCGGGCACTTAGGATTTAACAGGTTAATATGCCTAACAGATTACAATCTACCGAAAAATAATGCGTTAAATTATAATCTGTCGACAGTTTACAATGTCGCTAGTTAGATTACAATCCAACGGTCTTTGCAATCTTACGCTGACATGCACAGATGAATTAATGTCTGCCTGGTTGGTCTAGTGGTTGGCATCCCGCATCAGAGACATAAAAGTGTTTCCCAAAAAATTGTTCTGCCATGGCCCGGTAATTTTCACACTCTCCCTTCGTGACCCACTTAATACTTTTAAAACCAAGCTGGTTCCATTAGGTAAAGTAATACGCATTTATTAATACTAAAAATGTTTTTCACACCACTCGCTCAACAACGCCTTATTACATGGCCTGTTATCTAAGGTTAAAGTAAGACATTAAATCCCTAAGGTTATAATGTTGTACTGAAATCCATTATTCCCTAGGGTTATAATGTGATTTGAATTTAGAATCATCGCGCATCTGAAGCAAGATCTGTAGGAAATTCTATTCATTCCAAAGAGGTTTTATTCATAATTCTTATTGCTATATCCATAAAGTCTAATTTCGGTAAACAGAATGTGTTCTCAGCAGGCGCGGCCAACTCGATTTTCGAAAACTGAAGCCGTGGCCCACTAGATTCGCACTGACGACATTTGTTTGTCAAATCGAGTAGGCCACGCCAGCTGAAAGAAGCGGTTGTATCGCGAGGTGTGAAAAGTAGAGTATTCACCGTAGGGGTAATGCTGTATTAATCTTGGGCGCCCCTAATTCCCGCCCTACTCTCAGGATTCTAGATGCAACACCCTCGCTACGCTCGGGAGTTACTCTGCAATCCCTCGTTCCGCTTGGGATTTATCCCGGCGCCCGTGACATAATACATCGCATTACCCCCGTGGTGAATAATCTACTATTATTAATAATAGGCATGATGACAGTAACCAAGAATCAATGAAATTATGAATTTATCTACCTAATGAAATAGGATTCATGGATTATAAAAAACGTATTTATTTTTCTATTTCGAGTGAGATTAGTAGATAAGTGAATATAAAAAAATAAATAAATCACAAAGTGTAACTTATCAACTCCGGTTCCACCTCTAGTGCCATACGACAACCTCCAAAGTAAAGCGCCGCGTAGTCCATCGAGAGACGGGGCTGATATGACTCGAGCAGTGATATCTGGTTTGATTCCATGGAGAAAACAATACGAGACTCGCTTTGGAAGCCAATCTCGTGCTCATACTTTGTCAGGCGTTTGATTTTTTGAAATTATTCACAACCTTAAATTACTTTAATAAAGGGACATTATTTTGTAGCAGTCTCATAATTTATTGGAACATTAAAATATAACTTACTAACATACTAAATAATTAAATTGATCACAAATTAATTGAAGTGATCCTAATGCCTATTAATTTCAAGCTGCTCCTCAAATCCTTTTTGACATCATCTTTGTATGGTCATCATATTATATACCTATGCCGTTATGATTTGGCCACCTTTGGTCTGAAATAATTGAAAAACATGTTATTGCTAATTTATTACAGTTACTAGATGTTCTGGGACTTCATCTGCATGGATTAAGGTTTTAAATTCCTGCGGGAACACTGGAAAGTCTACCAAAATTTTGTCAAAATCGGTTCAAAAGATGGTTTCTCTCATTTCTCTCTTGTTATCATCATCCAAACGGCGCGGCGCTGAGTCTAGCGACTCTACCACGGATTTAAGCAATCGTCTGAGCAGCGGCAGAAATTTCATCCTTGATTTCCTGGCTTCAGAGTCGACTAACTCTGCAACGACGGACCATTCAGTGCTGTCCTCGGTGCTCCAAAAAATCAAACGCCTGACAAGGTATGAGCACGAGATTGGCCTCCAAAGCGAGTCTCGTATTGTTTTCTACATGGAATCAAACCAGATATCACTGTTCGAGCCATATCAGCCCCGTCTCTCGATGGACTACGCGGCGCTTTACTTTGGAGGTTGTCGTATGGCACTAGAGGTGGAACCGGAGTTGATTATAGTTACACTTTTTAATTAATTTATTTATTTATATTCACTAATAAATTATGAAAGGAAAATGTTTAGTTAAGCTATATTTATATTGCAAAGGTAATCTGCGTGAAGTTGCCGCTAAAGAGAGACCTCCCAAAAGCGCCGCGCATGCGCGAAGAAGCCGTAAAGTTCGGCGATTGATACCTTGAGTTTTAATATCTTTTTGCAATTAATATTGCATTAAGTATATGGATCTTCAGCGACGGTGCAGTTTGATTCAAGCAGGGTGCAGTTTTTTTAAATTATAAGAAGTACCGAATTGTAAGTATCTGAAGAGATATCGACGTTATAAGCGCGTTATATATGCGCGATATTTACCAATTTTTTATTCATAAACTACGGGGGTGCTTTTTGACTAATAAACATTTTTGAGAAGTGCTATTAAAAATACATCTAAGTATGCGTATTTTTATTTATTTCAATATCCCAAATTCGCAGGCTGGCGTAGGGGGGGTGTTGCTTACTGCACACTGCACAGAGTACATTGGTAATAACAATAGTGACGTCACAACGACGCCATGACACCGCCGAACGTTTTGGCGTGAATTTTAAAATTTAAATTTCAAATGCTAATTTTATCTACCAAACTCTATTTTTCTGCTGAAATAAGATATTTTTTCGAAATAATAGATACTTCCGAACATAATCTGACCATTTTTCAAAATCAGTCATCATGCCTATTCTACATATTTTGGTATCGCCTATTTAGTCACTAAATTTTAGTGCGAAGTATGGAGCTGCTCCTTATTTTTTACCAAAGAATCAAAGTTCATGGAAAATGACGAAAGTTTTATCCTAAGATCTGGTTCCACTTCAAGTCGGTTTCTATATTTATTTTTAAGGTAAACTGGTGTTGAAAACCTAACTTCACAATTATAAGTTGTGGCAAAAGGAATTAAAAAATTATTGCTTGATGAGCTAATTTTGTGTATTCTTGACGACAAGATAACCAATGATCCGCGCGCCGCTCACGGCGCTCACCGCTTACGAATATAAATTACGATGCGTCGATCGACAACCGGTATTATATTTAAAAGAAGGCGGCGTGGAGTCGGGGTGTGTCGATTTGGTTTTGTGTATCATATGCTCAAGTACCTAAATATACATATAATAACCTACCTTTATACCTTTTTAGTTAAATAATTTAACCTATAACCTTTAAACGTTTTTTTAACCTTTAAACTGAAATGCGCGTAAAACGATGACTCATAGATTTGAATTCTGGCGCCAATGGACGCGTTCCGTTTTGCCCAATAATCGTTACACAGATACATATTATATGATTATAACTCGATTATGTTAAACATAATTCTTTAAAATTATTTCGCCTTTATATTCCAAACATAGACTTATTATATTAACATCAATGATTCCAAATCATCTTTTCATAAAAATAGTCTTTTTATTTTCAATACTTTGAAGTCAACAACACAAGTAGTCATAGCAACCAAAGTGTTAGGTTTTTTTGTAACGGAATTTCTGGATTCGGTCTCCACGCTCAAAGCCCGCGATAGAAGCTATGCAATAGCTTAATAGTAGATTATTCACCACGGGGGTAATGCGATGTATTATGTCACGGGCGCCGGGATAAATCCCAAGCGGAACGAGGGATTTTAGAGTAACTCCCGAGCGTAGCGAAGGTGTTGCATCTAGAATCCTGAGAGTAGCGCGGGAATTAGGGGCGCCCAAGATTAATACAGCATTACCCCTACGGTGAATACTCTACTTTTCACACCTCGCGATACAACCACTTCTTTCAGCTGGCGCGGCCTACTCGATTTGACAAACAAATGTCGTCAGTGCGAATCTAGTGGGCCACGGCTTCGGTTTTCGAAAATCGAGTTGGCCGCGCCTGCTGAGAACACATTCTGTTTACCGAAATTAGACTTTATGGATATAGCAATAAGAATTATGAATAAAACCTCTTTGGAATGAATAGAATTTCCTTCAGATCTTGCTTCAGATGCGCGATGATTCTAAATTCAAATCACATTATAACCCTAGGGAATAATGGTTTTCAGTACAACATTATAACCCTAGGGATTTAATGTCTTACTTTAACCTTAGATAACAGGCCATGTAATAAGGCGTTGTTGAGCGAGTGGTGTGAAAAAATATGAACGTCCAACTCGACCGTCATTATACTATAGCTGAGCCCAAAGCGGGAATGTTGCGACCCGGTAGGTATTTAATTTTGATGGCCCGGTACATCGGTTGATGGGAAACGCTGATGTAACTAGAATAGTTGGCATCTCTAGTACCTATATAGTGTACTATCTATGGTTGGCATGTTCGACGACATGTTCCACCCCCCCTACGCCAGCCTGCGAATTTGAGATATTGAAATAAATAAAAATACGCATAGATGTATTTTTAATAGCACTTCTAGCAATGATTATTAGTTAAAAAGCACCCCCGTAGTTTATGAATAAAAAATTGGTAAATATCGCGCATATAAAACGCGCTTATAACGTCGATATCTCTTCAGATACTTACAATTCGGTACTTCTTATAATTTAAAAAACTGCACCCTGCTTGAATCAAACTGCACCGTCGCTGAAGATCCATAAAATGCAATATTAATTGCAAAAAGATATTTAAAACTCAAGTTATATCAATCGCCGAACTATACGGCGTCTTCGCGCATGCGCGGCGCTTTTGAGAGGTCTCTCTTTAGCGGCAACTTCACGCAGCAGATTACCTTTGCAATATAAATATAGCTTATCTAAACATTTTCCTTTCATAATTTATTTGTGAATATAATTAACAAATAAATAGGTAAATTACAAAGTGTAATTTATCAACTCCGGTTCCACCTCTAGTGCCATACGACAACCTCCAAAGTAAAGCGCCGCGCAGTCCATCGAGAGACGGGGCTACCTACACAATACGAGACTCGCTTTGGAGGCCAATCTCGTGCTCATACTTTGTCAGGCGTTTGATTTTTTGGAACACCGAGGACAGCACTGTATGGGCCATCGTTGCAGCGTTAGTCGACTCTGAAGCCAGAAAATCAAGGATGAAATTTCTGCCGCTGCTCAGACGATTGCTTAAATCCGTGGTAGAGTCGCTAGACTCAGCGCCGTTTGGATGATGATAACAAGAGTCTTGAAATGAGAGAAACCATCTTTTGAACCGATTTTGACAAAATTTTGGTAGACTTTCCAGTGTTCCCGCAGGAAATTAAAACCTTGGAATTAAAACCATGCAGATGAAGTCCCAGAACATCTAGTAAGAAGTAATAAATTAGCAATAACATGTTTTTCAATTATTTCAGACCAAAGGTGGCCAAATCATAACGGCATAAGTACATATGATGACCATACAAAGATGATGTCAAAAAGGATTTGAGGAGCAGCTTGAAATCAGGGCTACCGCGTTTAAATTCGCCGCTAGGGGCGCTAGTGTAGTGTGAGGTCCCCGAAATGTCAAATATCACTGGGCTTTTATCGCGGGTCTAATTATTTAATTAATTTTATGAATATTTAGCTATAACCGATTAATTATGTAAGATGTAAGATACGTGCCAAAGAATGCCAGTGCTCTGTGCTTTGAAAGCGTAGCTAAGAAAAATAGGTGCAAAATTAAGCGGATTCTTTCGAACAGCTAATTCATAGGTTAGTATTTCCCTGGTTCCTGTATTTTTACTATTTAAAAAAGAGTTCTTTTTTTCAGAAATATGCTTGTTTACCGAATATACAGCTATACTTCAGGACCTTACTCGCAAGTGGCGCCAACTAGTGAGCATAAAAACGGTAGCCCTCATTAATAGGCATTAGGATCACTTCATTTAATTTGTGATCAATTGAATTATTTAGAATGTTAGTAAGTTATTTAATGTTCCAATAAATTATGAGACTGCTACAAAATAATGTCCCTTTATTAAAGTCCTTTAGGGTTGTGAATAATTTAATTATGCAGGCAGGCAGTACAAATTGAAGTGGTGTGCATCAGAATGACTGCCCAAAGTGATGGATCGGCGTAAAATTTCACCAGGATTTAGTACTTATTTAGTACTATTTAGTACCTTTGTTTAAATATTTTGTACCTAATTATTTACGAAGAAATATAATTATTTAAGTGGGCAGTCATTCTGACGTCAAGATGGCTGCCCACATTCTGATTTCCGCATAAGGGGTCCGTATTTTGGATATGTCTCTGCACAATAATTTAGTACCTATTTAGTACCTACACATATATTTTTTCTAGAATTTTTTAGGCGAAATATAAAGATTTTATAAGAATCTAAATATTCAAGAAGTCAAGTCCCGAACACTCGCTCGCTGACTCATCAACGCTCAGCCCAAACCCTTGGACCTAGAGAGCTGAAATTCAACTAATTAGAACTATCAGAGCTGTTAGAGCTGATTGCCAAGCTTTCTTGATATATAAATAACTAGCTGATGCCTGCGACTTTGTCCGCGTGGATTGAGGTTTTTTGGTTTTCTACAATTTTTCGGGATTAAAAGTAGCCTGTTAACACTCTACAGGTCTTTATATCCATGCAAACAAAAGGAAATAAGTTATTTTCACAGCTAAAAGAAATTCCTTTATTCCTGAAATATCCTGAAAATTGCTTGCCAAATTTGAAGCCTCTCTCATGATTATAATTCCGGAAGTTCTAAACTCTTTATCCCGATCCCGTGGGAAATTCCTTATTCTTTGTCTACCTCACAAAGGGAACCTCTGTGCAAAATTTCAGCTCTCTAGGTCCAAGGGTTAGAGCTGAGCGTTGATGAGTCAGCGAGCGAGTGTTCGGGACTTGACTTCTTGAATATTTAGATTTTTATAAAATCTTTATATTTCGCCTAAAAATTCTAGAAAAAATATATGTGTAGGTACTAAATAGGTACTAAATTATTGTGCAGAGACATATCCAAAATACGGACCCCTTATGCGGAAATCAGAATGTGGGCAGCCATCTTGACGTCAGAATGACTGCCCACTTAAATAATTATATTTCTTCGTAAATAATTAGGTACAAAATATTTAAACAAAGGTACTAAATAGTACTAAATAAGTACTAAATCCTGGTGAAATTTTACGCCGATCCATCACTTTGGGCAGTCATTCTGATGCACACATTGAAGTGGTTAAATTTTTTTAATATTTTGTGCATTGGTAAATAAATGTTCCTATATTATTACAGTAAAATAGGGCAGTTCACTGCATTTTTTTATTATTTGGAGAAATAAAAAGGATAAATGTGTATTCATAAAGGTTTTTATTCAATCTAAGTATAGTAATCAAAGTAAAAATAAAATAATTTTTATTTTATTTTATTATTATCAACGACCTCAATTTACATAGACGGGCCCTGTCAAACAAAGAATGTGGGCGTATTTTTAGCCACGCTATCAACGCCATCTAGTCTGAAAAGCGGGAACTTGCTTGCAACATCTCGAATGAAAGCTTGAAAACGTATGACTCTGTCATAGATAATATAGGCCATAGCCATAGAAGCCGTAAGGCCAGTTAGTAAAAAAAAATATCATACCTACAGTTTGCCGCGGGAATTAAATGATTGCTTAATGGATAAAAATATTAAATAGGAAGATTAAATAACGTTTTTTTGGAAATGTATAATTGTGACGTGAAACACTTACCTTAAAATAAAAATTGTACAGTGCCAAACTAATAAGACTTTAGATGTTAACCTAAGAATAACAAATTATCTACACGACGAGCGACTGGGGACAAAGCCAGGTTAGGAACGCGCTCTCATAGTCGGTCGCCCGACCTTTTGTCTATGAAAGGGCCCATCTAGTACCTACATATATATCGATGATTATTATACAAAAAGAAGTCATACCTATTCTATCTCTGGGCTTTTCCGCACTTAAGCACCGGTGCCCGCTGTGCGTGAGACCTCTGGTGCGACTCCCCGCTGGATCACTCCAGCCAGCCGAGCTCACTCCAGAATCCAAGCAGGCCGCCCAGGTCGGCGAGGACTTCCGGGAGTGTTGCTGGGGAGCCAATGTAGGCTTCTCGTTGAGTGGTTACAGCACTGCATTCGAGCAGCACGTGTCTCGGTGTCTCCTCGCTCTCCGTGCAAGCTCTGCACAGAGGGCTGTCAGTTATACCTAGAACATATAGGTGTTTGTTAAGTGGACAGTGTCCTGTTATCATGCCTACAGCCGTCCTGAGTTTAGCTCTGTTTAACTGCAATAATTTCTTAGTTAGGTGTTGGTTTGGGCTGGGCATAGCCTCTTTTGTTTGTCTACAGTTGGTGGTGTTTGCCCAAAGTTCGGCATGTGTACCTACTGTTTGTTGTTTTAGCCAAGTCTTGTACTCACTGAATGGTATTGGAACGATCGGTTCAGGTCCCATTACCTTCAGGTTTGAGGCTCGTCGAGCTAGTTCGTCTGCTGCGTCATTACCTATGTTTCCGCTGTGACCTTTAACCCAGCCGAGTGATACCAGGTTTGATTTTGTTAGTGTTTGTAGTGCGTTATGACAATCCAATACGAGCTTAGATGAGGTTGTACTTTTGGCTAATGCCCGCAGGACTGCCTGACTATCACTTTGAATGTTAATATGAAAGTTTGTTACCTGTCTGTCGGCCACTGCCATGGCCGCCGCAGTGATGCCGACGCACTCCGCTTGAAAAACAGAGTTATTCTTACCGAGCGCGCGAGCAATATGTATGTTTAGTTCGGGACAGTACACTCCTGCACCGGTTCCCTGGCTCGTTTTTGATCCGTCTGTGTAGACGTCTATCGTGTTTTTGGTAGTTCTGTGTATTTCGGTATCTGAGATGTTGATCTTATAATCTTTCTCGATTATGTGTTTCTTCTGTGTTTTGTCGCAGATCCATCCTAACAGTGGACACTTCATGTTCTCACCTGACAGTATCCGGGTGTGTGTTGTGTTTGTATCTTTCCACAGCCCATAAGTTTTAATTCTTAGAGCTGCGAGGGTAGCTTCTTCTTTTATGTGAAGATGTAGGGGGGGGATTCCCAGTATTACCTCTAAAGCATCTGTTGGGGTGGTGCTCATGCAGCTAGTAATCGCTAGGCATGCTTGTCTTTGGAACTTTTGTAGTTCTTGTTGGGTTGTCGTCTGAAGCGTTCTGGGCCACCATACTAGTGACGCGTATGTTAATGAGCTTCTTACCACTGTCAGATACAGCCAAAGCATTATCTTTGGCTTTAGACCCCAGGTTTTCCCGATCATGCGTTTGCATTGGTTTAGGATTATTGTTGTTTTTTGTATTTTCATGTCTATGTGTTTCTTCCAGTTGAGCTTGTTATCTAGAGTTACCCCTAGATATTTAACTTCTGTTGATAGTGTTAAATTCGTACCGAAGAGTGTTGGCATTCTTGGTACATTTGGTTTCCTTTTGTTTGTGAACAGTACTAGTTCGGTCTTTTTTGGGTTTACTGTTAGTTCATTGTCTTTGCACCATTTCTCTATGAGTCTCAGTGCATCTTGCATTATTGCACAGAGTGTGTTTTCGTGTTTGCCACCTATCAGAATCGTTATGTCATCTGCATAACCTATGGTGTAGAATCCGTTGTTGTTCATTTTTGTTATCAAGTTGTCAACGACCAGGTTCCACAGTATTGGAGATAACACTCCTCCTTGTGGGCACCCTTTGGCTACTATGCCCTTTGTTATACCGTTTATGTCAAGTTGGATGACCCTTTTTTCGAGTAGGGCTCCTATCCATTGCCTTAGAGTTTTGGGTACTTCGTATCGTTGTAGTGCATTGTCAATGCTCTTAAAGGTGGTTTTGTCAAAGGCTCCTTCAATATCTATGAAAGCTCCTAGTGTTGATAGTTTGTTATCTAGGTCGTGCTCTATCTTCGTTACCACGTTGTGGAGAGCCGTCTCTGTTGACTTGCCGGTAGTGTAGGCATGTTGGTTTCGGTGTATTGGTATAGTCCTTAGGGCTCCATCTCTAAGGAAACGGTCACCAAGCCTTTCCAGCGTTTTCAGCAGAAAGGATGTTAGGCTGATAGGTCTGAAGGCCTTTGGTTCGGTGTAGTCATTCTTGCCTGGTTTGGGCAGGAATACCACTTTCACTTCTCTCCACGAGATTGGTATGTATTTAAAGGCTATACAAGCTTGGAAAATTCGTATAAGCCATGGTGTTATCTCCGTAGCCCCCCACTGCAGGAGGGCTGGGAAGATTTGATCTGTTCCCGGTGATTTGAAGGGGTGGAACGTGTCTATGGCCCACCGTACCTTCTCATGTGTGACTATTCTGTAAGCTATTTCCCAGTCAGCTTCTGAGGGTGTGTTCTGTGACTCATCCGCCCAGTCTGGGTTGTCCACTATTTTGCTGCCGGGGAAATGTGTTTGTATAAGAGTTTCACTGACCTCTTTGTCGTCTTTGGTATAACTACCATCAGTTTTCTTCAAAGTACCTAGTGTGCGGTTGTTGTCGTCGGCTAATATTTTCCGGATTCTAGTCGCCGTGTCGTATGATTCTATGTTAGTGCAGAATCCCTGCCATGATTTGTCGTCTTTACTTCGTACTAGCTTCTTGTATTGGGATTGTGCTTCTTGGAAGTTATCCCAATCCAAGTCCTGTCGGGTGTTTTTGGCTCTGTTGAATAGGTGCCTTAACCTTTGTCTTTTCTTTTCTAGGTCCGGGCCCCACCAGCTATGTTTTGGTTCTTGTTTTGTCTTACGTGCTTTCAAAGGGCATGCTATCTCGTAGCATGACCTTATACTGTCTGTTAAGTCTGTTACCTGCTTGTCGATCTGTGACACATGTTGGATTTCGGATATGTTCTTCTGTCCTATGTGTCTTGTTATGAGTGATTTGTACTGTTTCCTATTTGTCTTCCTCGGATTTCTTCGAGGTATTTCTGGTTTCTTGGTTAGATCGAGTTCAAAGCATATTCTGCAGTGATCCGACAGCGACGGTTCCTTGCTCACATGCCAATTTTTTACTTGATCTACTATGTTATGTGAGGCTAGAGTAAGGTCTATTATCGTCTGATACCTACTGGATACAAACGTCGGTTCTTTGCCTTTGTTTACAATGTTGAGGTTAGTTGTTAGTAGAAATGATACTAGCGACTCACCTCTTGTGTTGTTCTTTTCACTACCCCACAAGGTATGGTGTGCGTTGCTGTCGGCAGAGATTATCAAGTCTGTCTTTTGTTCTTCACAGTGGTTGATGAGATCCGTGACTTCCTTCGTGGGGATCTGGCCATCAATGGGTAGATACAGTGATGCCAAGACTAGTGGTCTAGGCGTTAACCCGTTGTTTTGTTTTAATTCGTTGTGTATTTTAACTGCTGTTAGGTCTCTGTAACAGTAATGTGTGAGTAGTGTCGCTGTGACACAGCGTGGTATGTAGCAGAGGCGGCTCGTGAAAGATCATATTGGGAGTTCACTAAAAAAAAAAAAATGCTTACCAATTATTTGTAAATGAAGTCCATTCGGCGGTCATTACGTTATATTGTTCCATTTTAATCGCCTACCTACACTATTTACATAAATCACAGTCTTTTTCACATAAATACACAACACAATATGTACACTATTTAAAACAACAATACAGATTTTCCAGCCCCTGTACAATGATCCAACGCACTCGCGAAGAAATCAAAATAAATTTACTTTCATATTTTGTGTTTTGTTTACATCTTACCGGCATAATACGAATAAAAAAAATACTCGCGAGTTTTAACTCTTTCTTCGTGACAACAGGCCATGTCATTTAGTCGGGTAATATCGCGCATGCGTACTTCGTGTCAGGAGCGCCGCTCCATATTTACCAAATATCTCATACAAATCTTTTGTCTCACGCGCCGCTCGCATCGAATGCTCTCTTTTACTCTCATTACATTTCAATAGTAACGTTGTACTAAACTTTCGTCTATAGGAGCGTTGTTCTAAGCGCTCCACTTAACAAAAATAAATTTGTGTTGATTGATGAAATAAGTAGTAAAGTAGGTAGGTAGGTACATAAGGATATTCATGATTAAAATGACAATGGGAATAGATTTATATAAAAATATTTAAAACGTTTATAGCAAAGTTTATTTGATTATTATACCTACCTAGTACCTATGTATTTTTTAAAATTTTGTGGGAGTTCACTGCACCAGCGCTCCTTTGAGCGAGCCGCCTTTGGTATGTAGATACATGTTCGTGGCGGCTCTTGCAAACTGTGGTCATGCAAAAGAAGTCATACATACAGAGGTAAAAAATAGGTATTAATTTTATTGAAATATTACCTACATACCTATGAAAATAAAATTATTTTAAAATTTATTTTTTTATTTATATTCAGTAATAAATTATGAAAGGAAAATGTTTAGAAGCTCTTATTTTGCAAAGGTAATCTGCGTGAAGTTGCCGCTAAAGAGAGACCTCCCAAAAGCGCCGCGCATGCGCGAAGACGCCGTAAAGTTTGGCTGGTTTGGCGATTGATACCTTGAGTTTTAATATCTTTTTGCAATTAATATTGCATTATATGGATCTTCAGCGACGGTGCAGTTTGATTGAAGCAGGGTGCAGTTTTTTTAAATTATAAGAAGTACCGAATTGTAAGTATCTGAAGAGATATCGACGTATTAAGCGCGTTATATATGCGCGATATTTACCAATTTTTTATTCATAAACTACAGGGGTGCTTTTTAACTAATAAACATTTTTGAGAAGTGCTATTGAAAATACATCTATGCGTATTTTTATTTATTTCAATATCCCAAATTCGCAGGCTGGCGTAGGGGGGGTACATGTTCCTTGTTCGACGAGATCCCGGCACAGACATAAAACGGGTCGGGCCATAAATAGGTTTTACCATTGAAAATGGTAACACTTTTGGCCATAGCTCCGAGGATTTTGGGAGGATCGTTATCTCCCCGTAGTAAATATGTTCCTTGATCGAGATAGGAATAGAATTTATCGAGACACGTGTCAGCGTTTGAATTTGGAAAATCGGCTGGTAGGTTACTTTTTTTGGAATATTGAAATATGTAAAAAAGTCGGGGTTTTTGGGGGGTGTTTGTATCACATGTTTGTATGCTAAATTGTAAATATTTCGGAAAAAACCGACTTAAGAAAAAATGAAAAAAGGGTCCTAGGGAATTAGTTTAGCTACATAATGGCGAAACAATTTTGAAAATCGGTTAATAGTTGTGCAGGTGGTCCCTTTAGATTTGGTATTGTAGGAAAACGGGTATTTCCGTATATAAAAAGTTATGTAGCTTCTATGATTATTGACTGATCGTTATGGTAATGGTGTTAAAAGATGCGCATGCAGGCGAGAAGTGCATTCGAGTTGTAATTTTGATAATCGGTTAATAAATTGAAGAAGATATTTTTTTAAGCATCAACAAAAGCTGGAGTGATTATTGACCGTTTGCGTGTCCTCCAATCCCGCACGGGTTTGCAAGGAGGTCCTGAATGAAGCGAAACGAAGGTCGAGTAGGCGAAGCTGAATGAAGGGGCGACGAAACGAGTGTTCTACTGTAGCCCATCCATTTAACATTTACATTTTTAAAAATCGTTATTAGTTTATAAAAACTATAAAAATTGAAATTTTTGCGTTTCTTGCCTATTCATCAAACACCTCACATCAAACAAACACGGATTCCGTGCATCAAGGAAAATACTGCCTTCTATTAAGTACGGAAATAAATGCGCCTATCAGGGCCCAACGCGTGCGCGATTGGAGGACACGAGTTTGAAAGGAAGTTAGCGTAACAAAACCGTGCGGGTTTCGAGGAAGTAGGCACTTCTATTATTTTGAACACGCAAACGTAAATATGCGCTGACCGATCGTCATGGTAGTAATGGTGTTAAAAGATGCCTTGTAAGTAATTGTGTAATTTTAGGGAAGTAAAACTCAATAAAAAATTATTATTATTCAACTAGTAATGTGCTATTCAAAATAAAATAAATTTTGTATTCATTTTCAATGCTCCGATTCTTGCGGGGACTGCGAAATCTGTGAATATTTTTTCTGTCTAGAAATTCTCAGTACGTAGCCCGGAGTATGGAAGTTGGCGGTGTTTCACCCCCGTGCCTCGGAGAGCACGTTATGCCGTCGGTCCCGGTTATTATCACTAACATGATAATAGTCGTTAAAGCCAGCCAACCCGAATTGGAGCAGCGTGGTGGATCTAATATAAGCTCGAATTCCCTCTCTCCTATGAGAGTGGAGGTCTGTGCCCAGCTGTGGGACGTTAATGGGCTGTGGTCGTAGACAGAGAGAGATATATAAACATTTCATTTCATTTCATTTATTTATTTCACAAGTAAAAAGTACATATATATTTTATGGTTTCTTCGTGCTCGTAAACCAAGCCATATCTCCTTTTCACTCCCACATGAAAGAGATGAAGTTTTGGGATGTTACACAAGATAGAATGAGAAAAAATATGTTTTTTCCTATCCCTCTGCGTGTCACGGTTTTTGTGCTTATTGCATACTATTGTGCCAGACAAATTATGATGTTTGTATGACGTTTGGTAGGTGTTTCAAGTTATTACCTAACCCTTTCGGTTAGAGGCACAGACATAATAAAAACCCCTTTATAAATCTGTGGTTACAGGCTGGCCTTGATTCTAGAGGTTATGTGGTGGTGGTGGTGTCACAGGTGAAATACTTGCTTCTCTGCGTAGACAGAGAAAGGACTATTCTATGCTTCTCTGCTTGCTTCGTGGCCAGCTGGGCGACCGCGTATCTTTTGCATCAATCATTGATACATCGCAATCACCTCCGATTGGCTGAATTTATGGTATTCTTGCCGCGTTAATGGATTTCGTCCAATAGCGGTGATACAGTTAAAAGATAAACCAAAATAAGATATTGGCTTTATTCAACAAAATAAGACATAGATGATAGGTGTCAATAATATACAATCGTTATAATGAACAGATGCATAGACGGTTATAAAACCTTTTCTTTACAAAGTAGAATATATATCATTCTCCCCCTCTAAGAAGAGACGTAATCTTTAAAGAAAACTGGAGGTCTGCGTTCTCGTGCAGAGTGACGAACTTCAGCACTGTCCACTACTGGGTCATCGTTAGATGAGGCCTCCACTACTGCACCTTCATTAGATGAGGCATCCTCCGTTTCCAATTGTTCTTCGTAATCTGACGGGTCGTCGTCAACGGTCAGTGGCAGTGGTGCTAAGGATCTATTCGAGACCGTCGTTTCACGCCCATCCGCTAACCGAATGTACGAATATTCAGGGTTGCTTTGTAATAGTTGTGCTTCTTCTACAGCCGGTTCATATTTGGAGCTCCTTACGTGCTTCTTAATAAAAACAGGTCCAGGTGAATGAAGCCAAGTTGGTAAAGATTGTCCATTTATCGAGCGGCGAGGATGGTTGAACATACGCTCATGTGGTGTCGCATTTGTTCCCGTACATAAAAGGGATCTTATGGAGCTTAGTGCTGGAAGCAAAGCTTCTTCCCAGTTAGTAATGTCTTCGTTATTTGATTTCAGATATAATTGAATAGTTCGCCACAGAGTACCATTTAGGCGTTCTACTAAACCGTTTCCTTGGGGATTGTAAGGAGTGGTGCGACTGCAAGATGTCCCAAGTGAAAATAGAAACTGTCTCAGTTCATCTGATAAAAACGAAGATCCTCTATCGGAATGGATATACGCCGGAGTACCGAACATGGAAAACAAATCTTTAAGGCATTTTATGACAGTTCCGGAGGTCATATCTTTGCAAGCATAAGCAAATGGGAAACGGCTGTATTCATCGATTATCGTTAAGATGTATCGGTTTTGGGTATTGGATGGAATCGGTCCTTTAAAGTCTAAATTCAATCTTTCAAAGGGTGCAGTTGCCTTTATAAGATGCCCTTGGTGTTTTGCATAGCGAGGTTTGATTTCAGCACAGATGGGACATGCTGCTGTCATTCGTTTCACTTCTTCGACAGAGTATGGTAAGTTCTTTGATCTGATCCAGTGTACCATACGTGCGATTCCAGGATGGCAGAGAGATCGATGAAGTTCCACGAGTTTGGAGTTAGAAGATGCAGCATCTATGTGCATGCAGACTCGAGAGAGAGCATCGGCAGCGAAATTCTGTTTCCCGGGTCGATAAATAATGTCGTATTTAAAACATGACAATTCCAGGCGCCACCTCTCGATCTTTTCGTTCTTGATCTTATTAGAATGTGTTTGATTGAACATAAATGCAACAGATTGTTGATCTGTTATGAGCAAAAAATGTCTTCCGACCAAATAATGTCTCCATTTGCGCAGAGCTTCGACGATAGCACTGGCCTCCTTTTCAATGGAGGGTTGTCTTTTTTCGGAATCGTTGAGCGAACGTGAGAAGAACGCTATAGGGCGCCCTTTTTGTGTTAATGTTGCTGCGATAGCGAAGTCAGAGGCATCTGTTTCGACAGAAAATATTTCTTTGTCATCTATTCCAGCTAAAGCTGATTTAGAAATATCAATCTTTATTCTGTTAAAAGCGTTAATAGCCTCTTCAGATAAAGGAAAAGTAGCTTCAATCAACGGTCTGATTTTGGCAGAAAAATTATTGACCCACTTGGAGTAATGAGCGAATAGCCCAAGTGCTCTTTTCAAAGTAGCAGTATCAGTTGGGATTGGAAGATTTATCAGTGGTTCCAATCTGGTCTTGTCAGGCTTGATGACGTTATGATGAATAGTATAGCCAAGAAGATTGATGGATTCTGATTCAAAAGTGCATTTGCTCATATTCAGAGTGAGTTTGTATTTCTCAGCGGCTTTCATGAATTTTTGAAGATTGGCATCATGGTCCTGTTTATCTTTGCCACATACAGTTACATCATCTAGATAAGCATATGTACCTTTAAGTTTCTCCGAATCAATGATAAATTGTAAAGTTCGCTGGAAAGCTGCTACACCATTCGTGACTCCAAATGGTATACGAGTAAATTGGTAGAGATTCCCACATGCTTCAAACGCAGTGTATATTTTTTCCTTTGGAAGAATCGGGACTTGATGATAAGCACTTTTAAGGTCAATTTGGCTAAAAAAATTGTATTTAGCGGTGGTTGCGGAAGCTGGTGGGACACTAGCTTCCAATACGTTGCAAATTTTCAATGGTCTTTTATCTCCTCCGAACTGCAGTTCCAACGACGAATGTTTTCCTAAAATGTCATGTCCTATGATAACATCGGCACACAGGTTGCCAACAATAAGAAGAGGTTGTCGATGGTGTACATGCTCACCAATCTGAAGGGTTGCGTGACACATTCCGTTAACGTATGAAACGTTGTTAAGAGATGCTAAGGTTATTGATTGTCTGCAGGGTTTTCTTTTGAGATTCATGGTTTGAGCAATAGTGTTGTCGATGAAACTAACTGAGCTTCCGGTATCTAGCAGTGCATCTGCATGATAATTATTCAATAGAATTGGAATAGTGGCTTTTCGTAAACTCGACGGGGCAGCAGCGGAGATTGTTGGTAAGTTAGATTCAGCGTTTTGAGAGAATTCGTCATCGTCCATTACAATAGCATTCGCGGTACGTTGGCTAGAACTACGACAAACGTTGGCAAAGTGACCCTTTTTGAAACAGAGTTGACATTCAGCATTATTTGCAGGACACTTGACTCTCTGATGTATATTTCCACCGCAGAAAAAACATCGACGACCACTTGGTGTAGGACAGCTGTGTTGAAAATTGTTCTGAGTGTTTGTTGCTGCTACTGTTTTAGAAATTGCATTAATAGGGACAGACAATGGAGATGGAGATGAAGTAGTAAGAATTTTAGAAGTATTTTCAGCTGTCTCTAATGATATAGCGAGGTTAAATGTTTCTTCAAGAGTCATGGTATTTTTCTCTAAAAGTCTCTCTTTGATTTTTTGTGAAGATATCCCGGAGATGAACGCTGCACGTACAGTTTCGCTTTGATGCTCACTAGCAGTGACAGCTTTGAAGTGACATTCATGAGCGAGAATGATAAGGTTTCTTGAATATTCTGCCAAAGATTCACCAGTCTGTTGCTTTCTCGTAATCAAGCGGTGCCGAGCTAAGATAATATTTTGACGTTTCTCATAAGCAGTATTAAGAGTATTTATGGCATCAACATACGTGGTACAAGCTTGAATGAAATTGAAAATTGATGGCGAAATATGATTGACAAGGAGTTTGTACTTAAGAACATCGTCAGGTGAGGTAGCTTCTTGTGTGATAAAATTTTCGAATGAATATTTCCAGTGGGCCCACTTCAGGTCTGAGCCAGGCATTGCGGGTTCCACGTCAAAACGTTCGGGACGTAGGTATCGTGACATTGACGAAGACTTCTCCTTTTCGTCAGACATGATTACAATCGGTGAAAAATAAAATTTATTTTGTTGAATAAATTGATACAGTTAAAAGATAAACCAAAATAAGATATTGGCTTTATTCAACAAAATAAGACATAGATGATAGGTGTCAATAATATACAATCGTTATAATGAACAGATGCATAGACGGTTATAAAACCTTTTCTTTACAAAGTAGAATATATATCAAGCGGAAGAGTTTTAAACAATCAGAGGTGATTGCGATGTATCAATGATTGATGCAAAAGTTACGCGGTCGCCCCGCGGAAGTCAGAGCCATGGACTAATCACAGATCCAGTCAAATCCATAGAGCTACCGTGTCAAATCCAAACCTCAATGTGTAGTACTTTAAGTCAAGCCGGCAGGGCGAGTGGCTAAAATTGACAGCTACAGTTAACGATCGCAATCACCTCTGATTGGTTAACATTCTTCCACTAATGGACAAATTCCATTGACGCAGCAGGAATACATTAATTCCGCCAATCACAACAAATGATCATGTAACATTGATGTATGTCGAAGTTACGCAATCGCACGTCAAACGTCACGTAACGTGCCGCCATTTTGTTTTTGTGTTTTTGGTTTTGGTGTTTTGTGACGACCTGCTTGCATCACTTGCGAGATGCGATTTTATAAATAAATCTTCGACATTATTAGGAAATTCTATGATTACTAAGTATTGTGCGTTCGTTTAAAACTTGTGTTAATACTACTTGTGTATCGTTTAGTCTACATTTCGTGCAAGTGAGAAAATGAGTTCTCGTCACAGAGACCGAAGTCGCTCGCGGTCTCGAGACCGCAGCGACAGGCATAAGGAAAGGGATAAGGGCCGTGAGCGCGATCGTGATCGGGATAAGGACAGGGACAGGGATCGAGATCGTGAACGCAACCGGGACAGAGATCGCGACCGTGATCGCGACCGAGATCGGGATCGCCATCGCTCGAAGAGGTTAGTTCAACTTCCAACAAAGTTAGTGTTCAGATCAGATCAGCAATGGCTCTGTTGAATTGTATCATATTTAGCCTTCTTAGTCACTTACATACATTTGAGTACAAGCTAGTGTGTGACATGTGTCTTGCAAACCATTTGCGAACAACCATTGCATAGTTAACACTCTAAAAAGCCTATATATCCTGCAGTGGATGGATGTAGTTTGAAGAGTGGATGGGACAGCACTGTCATAGAACTTGTATTTGATTGCAGAGATAAAGAAAGAGATCGCAGTCGCAGCCGTGAAAGACACAAGGAGAAGAGGAGGAGTCGCTCACGCAGCAGAAGTCGGGGAAGGAAATCTAAGGACAGGTAACCTCTATCATTTTCAAGATATCTCATAATAGCAGGGTAAATTAATATAGCAATGGTTAATCACACTCAGTATTCTTTAAAAAGCTAAGTGGAGAGCTAGAGTTCATGAAGTTCAACAAAATTTAAAAGAAGAACAAATCAGTTCAGAAATTTCAGAGTAATCAGTCTATAAAAAGATGAGCCAAATTGAGAACTTCCTTTTTGGAAGTTAGTTTATGTAGTTACTTTATGAATGATTTGTTTTTAGTATGTCAAAGTATTTATAGTTGAATTTTAGTTATCAACTCTACTGTGCTTTACTTTGAAGCAGTACAGTTTAAATTCATAATACTGCATATTATATGGCATAATATAAAGGACCAACACATACAGTTCAAATTCATATTCATATTATGAATGTGTTGGTCCTTTGATTACAAATTCTACTATCACTAGATTATTCTTAATTTGTATAGTATAGTTCACAATACTTTGGCACAGGGATGGCACAATCGCCCTTCTGGACAAGATGGTTGGCACTACCACCAAGGCAACAGCACGCACTGTGGCATCTACTACCACCATCAACTCGGCCACACAGGCTGCCATCCTAGCAGCAGCGGCCGTTGCACAGGTAAAGTACATAAAAAATGACTACGGCAATAAATAGGTAACATTGCATGAAAGTATCATTTCATGTTACCTATTAGTTGCTGTCGTCGTCACCCCATACAAGTTAAGGTCCACTATTGGTTTCTTGTAGGGACTACCACACACCAAGTTCTTGCGCTACCTTGATCCAGCAGCTCTCTTGATGTCGTCCTTCCACCTAGTGGGGAGTCTGCCAACAGAACTCTTTCAAATGCTCTAGCATTTGCACTTTGGAACTTTAACAAAGTTGAACTGATGAGTATACATTGGTCATGTGTGTCACATGACCAAAAGATCCTTGAGTGGAGACCTATGTCTTAGAAAACAGGTAAGAGGATGGCATGGAAAAAGAAAAAGCTTATTGGGGCTACTTAGAAAGAGGCATATATCCAACATTGGGTGCATAATTTCTAAACTGGCTCACTTATTTGGTCTTAATATTTTCGAATATTATTCCTTCGAGCTGTGAGTCCTTTTGTCATGTGCCTGGTGACACCATTCGGCGCAACTCAAACTGTGGTTGGAAGTATGCAGGGTGTGCTGTGAGACTGATTGCTAAAACTTTATTATGGCATTGGAGGTTTTAAATATCTATAAATTAACACTATTGGTATTATTTTTAGCACAATGCTGAAGAGAGACAGGTAAAATCAAAATTTAATTTTGTTACAGACAAATTATTGTTTGGTTAGACTTTTTACATTATATAAATACCGATACATACCGATTTTATTATTATTTTCTAGAAATATGTTAATTATATGGTAAGTATAACTACATATTAAGGGGATTTAAAGTCATGACTTTTTGTCTAAGTCTTGTTTATATTAGCTAAATAATTTATCTATGCATAGTGAATCTTGAAAAATCCTTCAATTTTATGCTGATTTTCGTGCAGCACAAGTACAACATAACTCATTTTACAGACCATTATTTAATACATGAATTAATTGAGAGTAACTTAGTTGTTTGCAACACAACAAAGTGACATGTTTTACTTCAGGCGTAATTAATTTTTTGAGGTGTTTTTTACATTTAATGTCACATGTATGTTTGGAATGTGTATTGTATGTTAAGGGGGCAAGCTTTCAAAAAATATATAGGCTAAGAGATAGCTGCTGATGTGATTTTCATATAATATTGTTATGTTGGTATTTCAGTAAAAATAAATTAGGATTAGATACGTATTGTTTAAATATAATTACATATCTAAGCCTCTTATAAAATTATAATAAAACTAGATGTACTTATAATCTACTTTAAAAAATAAATGGGAAGATGATGTGAATTTTATATAATATTGTTATATATTTCAGTAATAATAAATGTCAGTTCTCATCAAGTGCTCGTATCATTCACAACAGTAACTATCGTCTGGTGAAATTTGTGATGGTCTGCCTGCAAGCGGCTGGAGACCTGACTACTTATCGCCGCTCAAAGACGAGTTATTGTTACCAGAAATAAGCAATAACTAGGAAGGCTTATTCTAGTATAGTATTAAAGTATGTAAAACTCAAAGACGTAAGGGTGTTTACTAGATATTGCCTCTCAAAGACGTAATACGTCGTTAAGTACGTCAAGTAGTACGTCAAGTAATAAAATTAAAATTAAAAAAAAACCCACGACGAACTGCAGCGCTCCATTATAATTTGTGACCTTATAACTTTGTAACAACAATTAGATCTTCGCAGATGTAGTTTTATCTACACAAAACTGCATCTTTGTCGGCTCAGTAGTTTTTGACTATGGCCAAATGGTAATGAGTAGAGGTGTCAAATTGTGTTAAACTTTAATATTCTGATAAATAAATGTTAAAATATATCAGTTCACAAAATACGTTATTAAATATAATGGATAAAAAACTGAACCACAGCATCTAGGTTAGCCCTTGTCAAGATAAATCAAAAGAGTCCAAACACGACGGGTTTACGATGAGAAGGAGTTCCTATGACCACCTACCAAATCATGATTGCAACACAGCTTGGTGAACTATGGCCCTAAAACATATCTAAGAACCTTCGCAGAAGCTAAACATATTTTTTTTTTAAACTGCATCTAAATCAGCAGAGTAGTTTTCCAGAAAAAAGGTAACATAATAAAAAAAACACGATAGCAGCGCGCACGATAGCACGATAACTTAAAATATATGTAAATCTAAAGAACTTTTTCACAAGCTATACATATCTAATGCAAAACACCGCATCTCAATGAGCCCAGTACTTTTTCAGAAAAATGGAAACATATTGAAAAATAAAAATCAAGATTGCAGCTCAGCTTAGTGGACTATGGCCCTAATACATATTCAAGAACCTTGACAGAAGTTATGCATATCTATTGGTCCAGTAGTTTTCCAGAAAAATGGTAACTAAAAAGTAAACAAACAAACAAACAATCGCGCAACCTCTTAGGGAAAACACATAATAATATATACCGTCCGTTCCGTCATGGGTAAAAAATAGCTCAAGTGTCGCCGCTTTGATGTGATACTCGTATGTGTAGTATTTAAATTATTTTAATTTTTAAGTATTCAAAATAACTCGTATATCACCTCTTAGACCACCTGTGATAATACTTACATAAATCTGAAACATGGAAATTAATAGTAAGGAGATATAATTATAGTTACCAAAAGGATAGTTACCACAAATACAGTTCTCTTAGGCTATAAGTTTTGACATTTGGGTTGGACGAGCCAGTGTAAATTTGTATGAAAAATTCGTATGAGGGATCTTTGGAACCAGATTGTACAAAAACTTTAAGTTGTATTGAAAATATTGTTTAATTAAAGTGTTCCTTGATCTTTAATGATTAATTTGAAATAACTTTTGTTTAAATAAGGTCTCAGATTAAATCACAATAGTCGGAACGCGATGACGCCTTTTTTGAGATTTCCATGAATTTCCCGATAATTTTCTGCAGTTACTATACGATTTTATGACCACTTTTTTTAATTACGTCATACTTCATCTAACTGAGTAGCGAATGGTATTAATATGGCAATGAAATTTTCATTTTTCCTATCCTAAAACGTCGGAACAGAAAACAATGTTTCAGTACTTGGGCTCTTAAGATAAAATATTGTATATTTTTAGATTTATTTTGTTCCCAAAGTTATAAAATATGTAGAATAACAGAAAAATAGTGGGCAAGAAAGCACTAATTATTATCTCTTGAGATCGAAGAGATCCCTACCTGTGACCCAACAGAGACCCTACAGTTTAGAGCAGTTCCCCCCAACCAATCTGGCTGTGTTTGTGTTACGTTAATTTGATGACAATGCAATAATAATTATTTATGTATACCATAGGAATTTGAATTCTCAATATTCCTTTGTGTTTGGGCTCATTGAGTTTGACAAGAACTTGTTTAGACTGTAATGGTTGGAGAAAAGCTTTTTTTTAATAATATGTTTAGCTAATCTCTCTTTGCGTTGTATTCCTCATTACTGAGGGTCGTGACCCCTTTCCGTTAATCACATAATGGTAGGAGTTTTCTTGTCACAGCTAGGCCACTCTTACCTCGTTTAGCTAATGGTTTATTATAATTCGTTGTCGTGTTGGCCCAACAGACGTTCGTGGCCCAGCGGCGCATGGCCGCGCCAGTGCAGCCCGCCGCTGCCGCCGCGGCTGCCTTGTCCGCTGCCACGGCCATACCGCCGCCCACATCCGTGCAGCAAAAACTGGAGTTGATGCAGGCGCGGACTGAACTGCGGTACAGGGATAAAGTCCCTTACGACCATCCCGACGACGACAAGGATGACGGCCAAGGTGAGATATTACCCTATTGTCATATCGCTCTTACCGTCGCCACGGCGTTGCTCTCTCTAGACGTCTCTGTCGAACGACTGGAAGGATATAACGTATCTTCTTATAGCCCATCTCTTCTGCTATATGAAGGAGGAGAAGACTGAGTATATCTTGAAGCTTTGCTTGTAGATTCTTTGTATAAAAAATTATTATAACAACGTTTTCTGTGGTGAAATAAACCCGTGGCTGGTTCTGCAAGTTTATTGATTGTTTAGTGAGTTTATTTAACCTAATTGTCCTTGTTTACACATGAGTTTATCCTGCAGTTCAAACATTTAATCATAAATAGAACCTAAAAATTGATCTTATTTATTCACTAGCTGATAGGTATAGTGGGCACGCACGTAGCTATAGGTAACGAATGCAGCAAATACTCCTAATATCAATTTCATGCAAATCTCATATATCGTTATCTCACTTCAACTGCTGAGTGAAAGCGCGAGATCGGACACCACTGGGTGTCTGAACTCTCGCTCTTAATTAGTTAGTCGTAGTGCCCTATAGCTTCCTGGGTAGGCGGGTGTAAAATTAAAGTAAAGGTTCGCCAGGGCCGCCGGGTGAAACGGCGGCGGAGAGGCGCGCGCGGCGGCGGCGCACGCGCTGGATGGGCTCCGAACACGACAAGACCTTCATCCCCGGCCTGCCCACTGTCCTGCCGTCCACGCTCACCAAAGAGCAAGAGGAGCAGTATCTACGTGAGTATCTCACTGAACATTTGTTAAGCTACTATACCATTTTGATGAATTTCTTTGTGGCAAAGTGAAAATGCGAAGCGACGTAATATTTTGATCCATTATAATATGAGAATTGTAACATTTTTTTTTTTTAAAAGCAGCACTTGCTGAGTTTCTTGCCAGCTCTTCTCAGTTCAACCAGCGGTAGAGCCCAGACTTATCATAAGTGTTCGAGTTGCCCTACATGAAATAGAACATTATTTTCCCCGGCCCTAGACTATTACATGCTTAATTGTTAGCACAACTGAGTACTGTTATCCCAAAAAAATTATGTTCTTCATAGAAAGGGTGTATGTCACTCAGCAATGAACAATTTTATGCTTTGAAAGATATAGGATCGAATGTTCATACTTAAAATTTAAATGTACAATATAATACATTTTATTGTTCATGCTGAGATAATTTACATCATCACTACATGTATGTTTACGGTAACTTGCGGGCGCGACATTCCCGTACCTTTATGTAGTACCTAACACCTCACTTGTTCTTATGAAAAATTGCCATATTTTGTGTCCGTAAGTTGGCGTCGACATGCAGAGTAATCAAATTTCAAAATATTTAACATATTTTTTTTTAATTATTACTGTATTTTGTTTCGTGCCCAGTAATCCTAATCTTTGCTTTTATTCCCCACTGATCCCTATATCCTGACGTTTTTTTGAACCTTAATTTTTTTGAAAATTATTTTTTACAATGGAAAAGGGCAACATATTTTAATATGTTTTCATATTTCCATAGCTAAAATTAGATCTTAGTGAACAAAATTATGCAGCTTGTCAACTTTTTTGATAAGTATTTGGAAATTAATTGGGATTAAATACAACATTTTAAAACCATTCCTTTTAATATTTCAGTTTCGGTTTTCCTCTTAGTTTACGCCAGTTTTTAGTAGGAGACATGTCCTTGTGTTTTTTGTATATTAGTTAGATGTGTATTTTTATTATTTGTGTGTGTGCGTGCGGCAATGTTCTAATGCGGCGCAATGGCCGCGCGTGGCTAACCCGTTCCCTTGCAGTGCAGCTGCAGATCGAGGAGGTGAGCCGCAAGCTGCGCTCCGGAGACCTCGGCATTCCCGCCAACGTGGAGGAAAGGTTCGCACCGCCCGCCCCCTGTCGCCGGCCCTGGCGCCCCGCCCCACGCCCAATCAGTATCGATACAAGTACATTAGTTAGACAAGCTCCAATTTTAGGACGAGGGACATATCTATTTAATTTGATTACATTAAAAAAAATACGCGCCCAATTGAGAACCTTCTTTATGGAGGTCGATTAAAATGTTGATACAGCAATGTTTGTATGCAATTTTGCACATTCGTTTATTTGTTGTGATGATAAATTTAATTCATGGGTTAGCTGTTCTGCCATGTTGAATGATAATGATAAAGCCGCCCTTTGCCGGTAATAAAACTCAAGTTTTTTTTTCAGAAAATTAATAAAATAAAAACAAAATACAAAGTACAAAATTTTCTTAAATGGTAGGAAATTCGATCTAGTGTTACTGGAGTAAGAATATATTTAAAATGAATTCACTCTATCGTTTATTTATCTACTACCTACAGCTCGGTAATCGGTATTACTAACAAAAAAAAATTCGCGCTCGCTTTCCTCGGATTCTCATGTTGCCTCATATATTAGTCACTATTCATTAGTTGAGACTTATGGGATTAATAATAAACTAAACAAAATTTTTCTTCCAGTTCCAAACCTACACTCGTAGTAAAACTTTGATCAAATTATTTTGGTGAAGATGAAAAAATATAAGTTTGGATTGAGATATTCCTTTATAAATTCAGAAGATTAATAAAATGACTATAGCTCTTCTAGCTAGATTGGATCGTTTAAATTTTTTTAATAATTTGTTATAAATTAAATCTCAACCTCCCCTCAATGTGTATTCTCCCGGTCTACTAATTCGTCATTTTCTATTTTGCAGGTTGCGCACTGCCGCACTAATCATTATTAATAATAACCAAAATAATTATTAATCAAAACTTTTTCAGCTATGCAGGGTCTAATAATATTTTAATGAATAATGATCGAATTATTTTCAGCGCTAACGATATTCAAATTTCAGGGTTAATAATGATTTATTAATACTTAACAAAATAATGAAATTATTTTTTCTCAGGCCATTTCGTAGTTTAGGATCTATTAGGATAATGGAGCATTTTTCTTATTCTAGCATCATTATTTTTATTTGCCACCAATTTTTTTTAATGCGTACACTTTTTTAATTGTTGTTAAAAATTACACATATCTCACAAAGTGAAATTGTAAAGTATTGAAATAATATCTACCTAATCTGATATTAATCAAAAACAAAAATATGTGTAATGTTTATTTTTTCATTACTGCATTTCAATTTTATGAGGATAGTAGACCTTAAGATTTTGTTATATATAATACATATTACGATCTCTAGAACGTGTGTAAATTTCGTTTGTGTGTTTATTTTCTTTAGTTTTGGTGCCTAGACAAAATAGTTTGAGATGCAGTAATGTTCTGTGACATTTTATGTATGCATCCACTTGGCTGGTAGAAAATATACATTTCGTTACCAGTGCAAATCATCCTAAAATAGTAAAAAACAATTTAACAATTTGTCCCATTATTTTTGCAGTAAATATTAAAAAAAGAAAACCTTTTAACTGATATATTTTATACTACTTCGAAAAGTAAAACTAAATATAAATATTACAACTAAATGTAAATATTAAAAGGGATATTATTTAATCTGTGGTACAGGCGCGTAAATACAATTTGCCATCTAAGTATAGTTAAAGTACCACATCCCACTTCAATCAAATTCTCGTTATTATATTATGTATTAATGAGTACAACAACACTACTAACATTACAGTCAGTGAAAACTATACCAATCCTTTTTGAATAAAGATGGTGAAATAAACGTCTTCCACTGTTCCCCCACTTTCTCGTAAATTGCTTCATTATTTTAAAAAAAATCTACGTCAATCGGCTCTTTTCGGTACGTACGTTAGTAATTTCCAACACGACAATAATAGAATTGCTGCACATTTGTGAGTTTTTTAAAGGGCACAGTTACATAAATTGGTGCCACAATGGGCATTAATTGCCAAAAGTATTTGTAATGGTATCGAAACGAATATTTCCACAGTAGAAAACCAATTGATACATACGTGACGATTCACTGAGCACGCATTTCAGATCACCGTCGCCGGAGCCGATCTACTCGACGGACGGCAAACGGCTGAACACGCGAGAGTACCGCACGCGCCGCAAACTGGAGGAAGAGAGACACCGCCTCGTGCAGAGGATGCAGCAAATCAACCCAGACTTCAAACCCCCGCCCGACTACAAGTATGTGTATACTAGTCATATTGAGGAATACCACACGCGCGTCGCGGTAATGCGCTGCCTGGAATCAGCGG
Organism: Erebia epiphron; assembly: GCA_963932025.1. Taxonomy (NCBI): domain Eukaryota; kingdom Metazoa; phylum Arthropoda; class Insecta; order Lepidoptera; family Nymphalidae; genus Erebia; species Erebia epiphron. The sequence goes on from OZ009945.1 coordinate 41,536,833, forward strand.
CTCCCTGCGACTCACTTGATATTCGTGCATTTCAGCATTCCACCGTTTCAGCACCTTGGGACCTATCGGTTCTTCGAACTATGTGCCATGCCCATTGCGACTTTAGCTTTGAGTGCACTATTTTTTGTTTTACTACACAAAAAATGGCTTGCCTAAATTAATTGCTACGCTAAATAAATTTTATTGCTACATATCCAAACGTTCGAGATGGTTTGGTATATATGTATACGTGTTATCACCAGAGCAAGTAAGTGTCTTTACGAAGCAGTGTTACTGAAAATTATTGTACTTTCAAGGACAAGGTGACATAACAGGTATACTGACTAACTGAAAATGTCTTTGTTCCAGGCCACCCATCATCCGTGTGCACGACAAAGTTATGATCCCTCAGGAAGAGCATCCGGATATCAACTTCGTGGGGCTTCTTATTGGACCGCGCGGGAATACGCTTAAAGGTTACATTTCGTCTCCTTTCTATGCAACCATTCTAGGCAACCATTAATTAATCCATGGTCCATATTATACGACCAATCTGTTAAACTGTTTTGACGAAATTAGAATGTCCGTTTCAGTGTAGTCATGTACCCTACTAGTAATTTACCAAATAATACTGGACACAATATGTTGTATGTAAAATAAAATTTGAATAACAAACTAAACAACTTGCTAAAAATAAAATTAAATTTACAATTCTTCTATATGGTTCAAGATAGCGCCCATGAAATATACAAAAATTTCAGCAAATCTCAATTGGTACACAAAATTAAATTTAGAATTATATATATATTTATAAGCTGCTCGTGCTGTTTGACTCACTCATTGATCACCTCTCCTGTACAATTTTGTATGAAAAATTTTTTTTTTACTTATCGTTTCGTGTAGAAGACAAAAATTCATTCAAAGGAAAAATACGGAGAGAGCTGATGATTGAGGATTTCGAAGACGGATGAAGAGCACAGCCAGGGTATTGAAGATAGGTGGGGGGTGCTCGACCAAATGTCACTCGAAACTTCATCCAATTGACAGTGAGCTGAAAAAAATTTCAAAATGGCGGATTTAACGTGGCCGCCATACAAATTTCGTCGGTGTCTATCTCGGAGAGTATAAGAGTTGGAGGAGTGGTTTCTTGGCAAAAGATGATCAGGACATGAAGGTCTACTTGATGAACAGGAAAAAAATTCAAGATGGCGGAATTTATTTTTTCATAGAAAATGTATGGCGAATATTGAAGAGGCTACAATTTAGGGTTGTACTATGCGAGACTTTGATGCGGTTTCTTTTCAAAATTTGTTTTTAAAGAAGAACTCTCCATAAATTTTGGAGAAAATAATATACTTATGAAGAGCGATGATGATCGAGGGTTTAAAAGATGGGTGAGGAGCACGGCCAAAATTTCATAGGTGTCTATTTCAGAAAGTATGCTAGATGGAAGAGTGGAAGTAAGAAATAAGCATGACTTTGATATGGTTTTTTTTTACAAGATTTGTTCTGTATGGAAGAATTGTCGGTTTGTCGTTAGGAAAGCCAAGATGGCGAAGTTCAATTCAATTTGGAAGATCGGGCACCCAAAGGTACCCGATCGTCAGCGGTATGATATTGATATTAATCAACTAAGGAAGGTTTCTTTGTGTTTTTACTTCAACACTGTATGCATGTCTGGAAAGTTTTTTTTACACTTAAAGGCCCTTTTAGATTCTTAGGGGGTCTCTGTTTTTTGTTTTCTTATGAGTTTTTTTTTACGTCTGTCGGACGCTTGGTAGCTGGCGCTTCCACTGTGCTCGCTAGCGTAGCAGTGTGTTGTTTACTTCAGAACACGTAGGCAGTAAACCCTAGGATAGAAGGAGAGCAAGTAAGTAGACAGTGGGCCACGCGGTCTACTACGTGGTCCGCTTTAGCGGGCCACGCACCCACGCGCCCTACTAGTTTTTCTATGTTTTCAAGATAGCGCCCATGAAAAATACAAAAATTTCAGCCAATCTCAATTGAGTTTCCACAAATTGGAGGATTTTTGAAAGTAAGATTCTCGTTTGTCCCCACAGCTATGGAAAAGGAAACGGGTGCGAAGATCATAATCCGTGGCAAGGGGTCGGTGAAGGAGGGCAAAGTGGGTCGCAAGGACGGGCAGCCCTTACCCGGAGAGGACGAGCCTCTGCACGCATACATCACCGCCACCAACGCTGACTGCGTCAAGAAGGCGGTGGAAAAGGTAGGTTTTTTTTCTTTCAAATTATAACACAAGTTTCCTCAACCCCCAACCAAAAGAAATCACTGTTAATTTAATTCTTATTCGTTAATTTATTTTATACTAGCTGATGCCCACGGGAACTCCTTAGTTTTCCAGGATAAAAAAGTAGCCCATGTGTTATTCCAGACTATAATCAATGTATTGTAATTTGTAACCTGTTGGATGTCCTAAACAAAATAAATAAATAAACAAATATGGTCCAAAGAAAAATGGTAGCATTGTTTCAAAATTTGACTGCAGATTCCTCTTTTACGATCAGAGGGAACCCCAGATATCGATTTTTAAAGAAATAGGTTGCACTCACGGTCAAAATGCATTTGTCATTTGGACATGCTGGGCTGGATTATGGTGGGCACAGATTTTCCGTGGATTGGCATGGCACCAAAATTGTACGTACAGATGTCACACTTACGATTAGACCGATATTTATGTTTTGTTTGTGTTACAGATAAAGGAGGTGATCCGTCAAGGCGTGGAAGTGCCGGAGGGACAGAATGACCTGCGTCGCATGCAGCTCCGCGAGCTCGCGCAACTGAACGGCACTCTGAGGGAGAGTGACGCGCCGCGCTGCGCCAACTGCTCCGCGCTCGACCACAAGACTTGGCTCGTGAGTGACTAATACAAGACTTGAGACGCTCTTATTATTGTCAACTACCTGGTACCCGCGACTTTTGCGTGGATTGAGGGATTTGGTTTCCGCGGGAACTCTTTTCCGCGGTAAAAGTAGCCTATATGCTATTCCAGACTCTATATCTCTGTGACAAACATCCAGATCCTTTCAGCTGTTATGGCGTGACTGAGTAACAAACATCCATCCATCCAAACTTTCGCATTTGTAATATCAGTGTAGAAGTATAGATGTATAGCAAATCTACTATCAGTTTTGCAATCTCTTTAAAGTTGCGTGGAAGCAATCGATAAAGATGGTAGAAATTACGTCTTTGTCTTTATGTTACAGTGTCCCGACAAGCCGAACGTAACCAACAGTATAGTGTGCTCGTCGTGCGGCGGCGCGGGACACATCGCGCGCGACTGCCGCGCCAAGCGGCCCGGGCACGCGCCGCCGCGCGCTCCGCACGATAAGGTGAGAGTGCTAAGGAGAGGATAAGGTTAGTTAGTACTGGCTAGGAGTCTGTGACATTTACACTGATAACTGACTGACACTAGAAAAATAATTTATTTGATTAGTTGTCAAATACCCAATCTCTCACAAACTTATCTGACCCGGTGACAGTGTTGCAAGTTATGAAAATAAAATTAAAAATAAACTTTCATTTACTACAGCCTATTAACGTCCCACTGCTGGGCACAGGCCCCCACTCTCATAGGAGAGCGGGAATTAGAGCTTAGACCCACCACGCTGCTCCAATGCGGGTTGGCAGGCTTTAACGATTATTATCATGTTAGTGATAATAACCGGGACCGACGGCTTAACGTACTCTCCGAGGCACGGGGGTGAAACACCGCCAACTTGCAACTCCGGCTGGCACTGAGAATTTCTTAATTGCAAAACGCAATACCTAACTTATAAGCCCGACCGGGAATCGAACCCAGGACCTCGTGATCCGCAGTCGACTATGCTAACCACTAGACCAACGAGGCAGTAAAATAAACTTAGCAGCCATAAAAATTAGTTCCAATTTTGGCCACCGGGTCAGATAAGTTTGACGGACTGTAACGTCATTTTGCTCCTATTTCATAGCTGCTATTCTATGTAACAGGCTAAGATCGACGAAGAATACATGTCACTAATGGCGGAGCTGGGCGAGGCGCCGCCGCCGGGCCCGGGCATGGGCGGCGGCCTGCGCAGGCCTACGCACTCGCCCTTCGCGCCCGCGCCTCCGCCCCGCGCCATCATGGCCCCACCAGGTAATTGACTTGTGCACTAAATAGTGCAGTGTATCTGAATATAATATTTCTAATTGAATTGTATTCAAAGTTCAAAGTATGTTCATTCAAAATTGGCACCTAGCATGGCATACAGTACACAAAGTATGCAAATATAAGATGTGATGGTGATAATTTACGACGGTATTCTAAAACTGATGCTACGAAGGCTCCAACGTCCCCTGGTCTGAGAAGACCTTAGTTGGAACCTACCAATAGAGGTACTATTTTTGTGTAAATGAAATAAATATAAATATATATATTCGAAAGAAATATATGTGTACGGGAGCAGGTGTTATGGCTCGACCGTAACAAAGGATGATCATCCTCCGAGCGGGTGTTGTGCTCGGGGACCACTGGACCGACCGTTCAACTTTGGAGGTCGTATATATAGCGTAATTTAGAGAACACTTCGTAATCGTGAGTTGGGCTCTTCGTGGTCGCGTGCATCGTACTAGTAATCTGTAATGCCATCTATTGGATTATGTGCGGACTGCGAAGACATATGTATTCTTATCAGCAGTTATATTTCTAATCAATTTCTACACGGTATCGTACCGGAACGCTTAATCGCTTGGAGGCACGTCTTTGCCGGTAGGGTGGTAACCAGCCACGGTCGCAGCCTCCCAGGCCAGACCAGAGAAAAATCAGAAAGAATGAATTTCCAAATTGACTGCCGGGGATCGAAACAGTGCTCAACAATGCATCTGGGGGAGGTCGTCGAAATTCAAACTGTGATATTTCTTTTTATTTTACACTGCAATGTGCAACGACCTCAATTTACATAGACGGTCCCTGTCAAACAAAGAATGTGGACTTATTTTACTAACGCCATCTAGTCTGAAAAGCGAGACAGCGCTATGGCGGGGACAAGGACAGGCTTATACAGGTGAGGGGCATGCACTACAAGTCGGACGCCCAACTTTTTTGTATGAAAGGGCCCATCTAGTACCTACATATGTATAGACTATAGATGGTAATGTGTGTATGTGTGTGTGCGGCAGGCGCTCCGTCCATGCAGCCGCCCGCGCCGTTCCCGCACATGCACCACGGCCCGCCGCACCCGCCCCACCCGCCGCCGCACGCGCCCTGGCTAGGTAACTACTGTTTTATACTAGACTAGCTGATGCCCGCGACTTGGTCCGCATGGATCGGGGTGTTTTTGGTTACCGCGGGAACTCCTTAATTTTCCGGGATAAAAAGTAGCCTATGTGCTATTCCAGATTATAATCGATCTCTTTGCCAAATTTCATCCTTATCCGTTAAACGTGATTGAGTAACAAACATCCATCCATACATCCATACATTCATCCATCCAAACTTTCGCATTTATAATATAATAGTAATAGTAATATATATACTAGATACTAGACTAGAGGTCACCCGCGAGTCGCGACTCATCCGCGTAGAATTGCTGATTTCCTATGAGATTATGAAATTTTCCCGCTCCAAACAGCCTATCTATAGAGGCTTTATGCAGGTTTTTATTATTTGAAACTAATAACCTAAATGCTGATTTTAATGTTTATACTTCAAAATCATAGAACTTTTATGTAACCTTCCGCCCTGACGTCTGCACCATAAAAGGAACCTACCTTCCAAATTTCAGGTCTGTATGCTTTATAGTTCCTGAGATATCGTGATTAATCAGTGAGTCAGTGAAGGAGTTGTATTTCGCTTTTATTTATATAGGTCAAGCACGGGGTAATTCGATCAATCCTTACTGCCATTTTATCACGCCAGATGGCGCATCGTCGCCATGGCCAATGAAAACTGTCAGTTACATATATTTTATAAACTTTCATATCGTCATTTTTACTGCCCTCTATGACACCACCGCCACTACAGCTCATTAGCGTCCCACGGCTGGGCACAGACCTCCACTCTCATAGGAGAGAGGGAATTAGAGCTTAGACCCACCACATTGCTCGAATGCGGGTTGGCGGCCTCATGTTCGTGATAATAACTGGGACCGACGGATTAACGTGCTGTCCGAGGCACGGGGGTGAAACACCGCCAACTTCCTAACTCCGGGCTAGTACTGAGAATTTCTAGTCAGAAAAACCCAAGACCTCGTCGGCCGCCGTCGAACATGCCAACCACTAGACCAACGAGGCAGTCACTAATGTACTAATTTGATAGCGTTATAAACTTATAATATTGTTAATGTGTTGTGTAGGAGGCGGCTCGGGCGCCAACGTGAGCGCAGCGCAGCCGCCGCCGCCCGGCAGCGCGCCGCCCTTCCCGCCGCCGCCGCCGCCGCACGTAAGCATTTTCAGCAACACCATATTGTGAAAAAACTAGAAGTCTAACTATCTATAATCCGCCATAGATTGTAATATAATAATATTATAATTAGTGGTTAATGTATAATGTATAAGTGTTTTAATTATTGTATATTATGTAATAATTTGCACGCCATATGATTGGCAGATTGTGGCTAGGAACTACATTATTATAATAACTTAGTATGTACCTGCAGTCAGCAAATAAATGATTATGATTACAGAAAGCAAATCTATGTGGTACAGTACATCTCGAACCTGATGCCCGCGACATCCACCACACCACATAATCCCTCAAAAATATTCTCAACGTACGTTTCACTAGATAGATTTGCCTTCTGTGGCGAATTATAGCTAATTAAACTTCTAGTTTTTTCTTTGTCATGGACTTCCGCAAAGTAACGCCTGCTTCTATCCAATACACCATATTATTATACTGTGTTAATTTAATTGTACAGTCGACGTCAAAACTCCATAGAGAATAAGCAAACAAGATTGCTTGTTAGTTACAAAGTCAACCTCAAACTTACATAAAATAAATAATATATAATATATTATTTTATTATTATATTTTATTATTATATTTTATTATTATATTGAACCTAATGTTGTAAAATTAAGGTAAATAAATATCTTGGATAGAATTATGTTTGTGTGGATGACTGATTCAGATTACTTGCACACAAATTTAGCAGTTAAGCTATGTATGGACTTTTGACGTCGACCGTACATTACTGCCATGGCTGGACATAAAGCAATTCACGGCTGAGTAATATTGGAAGGACTTTTCAAGTGATATTAAAAGGACGAAGCGCTAGCCGAGGCCTTTTTAAGTAAACGAAGCCATGAGTTACTATTTCGATCGAGACTGGTATAGTACTTTTCTCTAATTTGCGAGGAAACAATAAATTTTCCTATTAATTAAGGAAAGAATTTTGTTCTCCTAGAAAGAGACAGAAAACGATACAATGATGTACGAGAGATGTGTTCGGGTGCGGGATTTGAGTGGGGAAAAATTATGACATTTCGGAAATACATGATGGCGGCCGACGTGCTTTTTTGTAACTTTTTTGTTTTCCAACCGATTTCGTTACAACTCGCAATGATTGAAGAAATAAGGAAACGATCAATAGAAAAAGTGAAACAAATTGGAAAAACAAGATGGCGGTCGAGCTATAGTGCTTTAAAATTTTTGCTTTTTCGACCTCAAACCTCGGCGCCACAGATCCGAAACTGCGTGGTCGAGCATAATATTTTTTCTTTTTTCGCCTACAATTATCCTTTATTTGGACAGAATGGGAGTGGTTTTTAAAAATTCAAGATGGCGGCTGTCGCGGCGGCCGTTCGGTTTGAGATACGAAAAAACGCAATTTTAAAATTCAAATTTCTCACAGTTGCAACGTCGGAGCGTTTCGACTTCTAAGTACATACTTGATTGTGAGATTGTGTGTACAGACTCGAGGTATGGATTGGGGAAATAAATTACCCAATTTCTCAGGAAATTTTCAAGAGTTACCCCAAAATTTTAAAAATGGAAATACGTATTTTTGCAAAATTCGAGTACGAGCAACCACGTGTCTCACTTGTACGAATGACATTTGGGTATTTTCGTCGCCGAGGTCTTGCCACACCGGAATTTTTCAAAGTAAAAGTAATTTTCGACATGGACTATTTTCAGGGCCGATCATTTCGGCAAGATGAAAAATTGAAACGTCATCAGGAGCGGTATATCCTGTAGTTCACGGGAAGATTATAAAACTATGTAAAATGTTTCTGTGAAACGAGGTGGCGGCCATTTTGTATTCTATTCGTGTCCTCCTCAGACCTCATCCAATTGGCTGTGAGTTTTAAAAACACTCCAAATTGGTGGATTCAAAATGACCTCCATACAAATTTCGTTAGTGTCTATCTTGGAGAGTATAAGAGATGGAAGTGTGGTTTCTTGGCAAGAGCTTAGCAGGACCAGGAGGTCTATTTAGCGAAATGAAACAATTTCAAGATGCCAGAATATTTTTTTTCATACCAAATTATATGGCGAACTATAAAAGACTGGGTACTTATGGTTCCTTTTCAAACTTTGTAACTAAAGGACTCTCATTCTAACGAATCTTTGGGTGCAAAAATGTGAAGCGAGTTAATGATTGAGGAAGTCGGGAAGGAAGAGCACGGCTAGGGTATTGAAGAAAGGGGCTGTGTTCGACCAAATGCATGAAAAAAAACAAACATAAAACTACCAACATACCCGCCTACTTGCATACCCGCCTACTTGCATACCCGCCTACCTGCTTACTCGCCTACCAACATACCCGCCTACCGACATACCCGCCTACCGACATACCCTCCTAACAACATACCCACCTACCAACATACCCGCCTACCAAGATACCCGTACGTACACCCCAAATCGCACACGTCCTGCAATAGGCATGATGACAGTAACCAAGAATCAATGAAATTATGAATTTATCTAATGAATTAAGATTCATGGATTATAAAAAACCTATTTATTTTTCTTTTTCGAGTGAGATTGCTATTTAGTTTGATAAAATAAAACTATAAAATACAGCAATCCGCCATATTGGATAAAACACCAAGAAGCGAATGACGTCACAATTGTTTGTTTTCGAGCTTTGACAATCACACTATTGCTTACTGCACACTGCACAGAGTACATTGGTAAAAACAATAGTGACGTCACAAACGACGTCATGACACCGCCGAACGTATTGGCGTGAATTTTAAAATTTAAATTTCAAATGCCAATTTTATCTACCTAACCTTATTTTTCTGCTGAAATAAGATATTTTTTCGAAATAGTAGATACTTCCGAACATAATCTGACCATTTTTCAAAATCAGTCATCATGCCTATTGTAAAGTCGTCGATTTTCTATTATTATTATTATTATAGGGCTCCCTGGGATTACAAAACAGGAAACTGTTACCAAAATTTAAAAAAATCAGCGCCATTTTTAAATTCTTTGTTATTGTAGCGATTTCGTTCAAATTCGATATTAAGGGATCCCTAATATGACAAAACAGGAAACTGTTACCAAAATTTCTAAAATCAGCGTCATTTTGAAATTAATTAATGCATACTTGCACCGCTTGCCGGTTTCGTCTATCCCGGCTGCGGCTCCTGGTTTTGATGCTGTCTCCCGGCAATAACAATATGTAAATATCTTTTTATGTTAGGTATGTTTAGAAATATATTATGACACAATTGTTGATAAAAAACATTACTTTCTTTTTTATATGTAAGTACAATAATATTTAATGTATCTATTTCTATCTATCATTAACATATTTAAGTTATAATTATGGCGACAGTCAAATGTATTTTATATGTCGTGTTGTGTCTGTAATTCTGTTAAAGGTGAATTGCGTATCTAAATAAATAAATTCGGTTTAATACAATAAAGTCAAGTCTGTAGTACTTGTTAGTCTAACCACATCCCGTGAGCTGGTTTAGCAGCTCGCGCACAGCGCGAAATACTAGTATAATAATATTTTGTATTCCCACAGGGAGACAACTCGATGGGCCCACCGAACAGCGGCCCCGGCCCGCACATGCCGCCGCCTCCGCCCGGTGAGTTGAACGCTTTATGACTGTTTTATGAATATTAATAATGTCCTCCCGAGTCCCGACCAAATTTCGGCCACGGCGGTCTATCTCCAGAGATTATCCATCTGCGCGGGAGATACTATAGTGCGCAAACACAGGTTTCTTTACTGTCATATCCCGATGGGACGGAAAATCCGACACAGCCCTCCGGTTGTGTCGGATTTTCCGTCCCATCGGGTGACCAGGCTCAGGACCGACGGCTTTACGTGCTCTCCGAAGCAAGGAGGTGAAACACCGTCAACTTCCCAATTCCGGGCTAGTGCTGAGATTTTCTTGTCTGAAAACCCAATACATAATTACTGACACGACCCGGGATTCGAACCCGGGATCTCGTAAACTGCAGTCGAACATGCTAACCACTAGATCATCGAGGCAGGTTTTTTTACGAATATTATTTTGTGAATAATTGGGTAGACTACTAGTCAAAAAGAAAATGTTTTTGTGATTATTAAATCTCCCAAAAATCGTAATATCCACGACTCGTGTTAATTTTGTTTGACAATTATCATCATCGTCATCACGCTTTTTTACCTTAATCGACATTTTAAATTGTCGATTATGGTAAAAAAGCGTGATGACTTTTGATGATGTCACAATTCACGCACCCATACTAAGCGCGCGTTTTGACGTTTGAAAAAAGTTGCTGTTTTGACTAGTCATATACAAAATTCATACTAATATTATAAATGCGAAAGTGTGTCTGTCTGTCTATCTGTCCGTCTGTCTGTCTGCTACGCTTTCACGGCCCACCTGTTCAACCTATTTTGATGTCATTTTTTAATGGGGATAGTTTGTATCACGGGGAAGGGTACTTTAATCCCACAAAATTAGGAGTTCCGCGGGAATAAAAAAATTTTATCCACGCGGACGAAGTCGCGGGCTTTATCTAGTTGTATATAACTCGTACATTACCGAAAAAATGTATTTATAAAAATGTTGCGTGTGCGCAGGCATGATGGGCATGGGCGGGGGCGGGCCGGCGTGGCGCGGCTTCCCGCCGCCCTGGGCCGCGACGCCCGCCTTCCTCGCGCCGCCGCCGCCGCCGCCGCCCGTCTCCTCCTCCTAGGCGACGAGACGATCACGATTTATCAACACATACGAGCACTTCCTGATTCGATATCGGATCGGACAATCTGCTAACGCTCTTATGTTCCTATTGACGTCACAAACTGTCGGGCAACAGGGGCCTTGTTGCGTAACAATACGGATGGTACATATGTGTCAAAAATAAATTATTTCTTGCTGATTATTAAATAGAGGGTCTGCCAAAAAGACCTAAAATTCATATCCTCGGCTAGTTTAAAGTTTGATACCCTTTTTAAACTATATTGCCATAAGGAAAAAAAAGTGTGTTTAAAATTTGTTTACGTCACAGCTATGGGCTACTTTTTTATTGGGATTTGGTCAATAACGAAACAGTGTAAAAGAATCAAAGGTAATTGCGATCGTTACGCTGTGGCAATCATTTTAACGTAATAAGGCCCTGGGCTTAGTCTGTTCATCCTAACCAACCGAAAGCGTTGGCCAACGGTAATTTAGACAAGGCGATTTGACGGCGTTGTCTGTCTGTTGGTCAACAATTTGTGACGTCTTTAAGACTGCGCCGAGCATAAGACGCGGGCGCTGTTTAGGTATGTCGCTAGACGTGTGCGTCAAGTCGCGAACGCACGCACACAACAGCAAGTTTCCCTAATTTAGTAGCTTACCCGGCCGACTGGACGCAAAAGAACGTAACTGATAATATTTTTAAATTGGGGGTTATCATGTAAACACTATAATTGTTAATTTTGTAATGAAATGTGGTACTAGTTTGCATTAGAGGTGGGCGTTGCAAACCGTAAATAGTTGCAGTAACTATGTATTGGTAAAATACCATAAATAAGGTATTAGGCTGTATGAAAACTATTTATTTCAAGAAACTATGTATTGGAGAATACCACGAATGACGCAACAAACGCGCACCCGAAACGCGACAGTCAACGAGTAGCGGCCGGCCGGTACTCGGTTCACGGAACATAGGTATTCTCCGATACATAGTTTTCGACAGAAACTCTTTATTGCCGAATAACTACGCAACGAAACGAAGTAATACCTTACCCGTCTCGTCGCGTTACCGAATCATGACGAGATACGCCTTCGGGTGAAATCGCCGGCCGCAAGCGCCGAAGCGAGTACCTACCGATATCCGAACATCCCGATTCCCGACTCTTGCTCTACTCACGAGATTTCACTTAATTTTTGTTTTTTCTGCAGTCATGAATTATGTGCGACTGCGAGTGCGTAGTGTATAATAATAATTATTGTAAAACAAAAACAATAATAACTTAATAAGTGTTTTTGTATCAGCTTGTGAACTGTTTTTGTTGAACAATTTTTAGTGATTTTTAAAGTTTTAATTAGGGTGTAAATAGAAAATATTTTTATAATACCGGCGAAACGTTATAAAACACCTACACCTAAGTAGCTCGGTAGTCACTAGTCAGTATTGCGGTTTCGCCAATAAATAGTTATTAAAATAAATAGTTTCATAACTGTTTCTTCTTCTTCTTCCTGCCCTTATCCCACTCTATGTGGGGTCGGCACAACACGTTCTCTTCTTCCACTCACTTCTGTTATCCGTCAACCTATCATTCACCCCTTTTATACGCATATCCTCTTTCACACAATCCATCCATCTTTTCTTTGGTCTCCCTCTACTCTTTTTTCCTTCCACATGCATATCTATCATTCTTCTCGTAATATGCCTTTCTTCCCTCCTCATTACATGCCCATACCATGCTAGCCTATTACTCCTCATCTTTTCTATCACTGGCGCAACTTTCAAACTTCCCCGTATATATTCATTCCTAATCTTATCCATTCTAGTCACACCACACATCCATCTCAACTTTCGCATTTCGGTCCCATGTACTTTTCTTTCATCCGTCCCTTTCACCGCCCAACATTCTGAACCATACAATGCGACAGGTCTAACGACTGTCTTATAGATTTTCCCTTTTAGTTTAAGGGGCATCCGAGGGTCGCATATTACACCCGAGACCTGTCGCCATTTCATCCATCCCGCATTCATTCTTTTGTTCACGTCTCGGTCAATATTGCCGTCGTTTTGAAAGACCGAACCGAGGTACCGGAAATCGGAACAGACCGGTAGGGATACACCATCTAAGGCAATTTCATGGAAACGGGAGGGGCCACCGAAGTCACAGTACAGATGTTCTGTCTTCGTTCGGCTGATCCTCAGGCCAACACTCTCCAATCTCTCTTGCCATTTTCCCAGTCTGTTCTGGACCTCAGACGCCTCTTCCCCGACAAGTACAATGTCGTCAGCGAACATCATGCACCAGGGTGCCTGCTCCTGTATGTCTGATGTTAAAGCATCCATTACCTGGAGAAACAGGTAAGGACTTAAAGCCGATCCCTGGTGCAAGCCCACTTCCACATTGAACCTGTCTGTAACGCCAGCTTCTGACCGGACCCTTGTGCTCGCTTCTGCGTACATCGCTTTCATAAGCCTGATATACTTCTCAGGTATTCTTTTCACTTTCATAGCCCACCACAAAACATCTCGAGGAACTCTGTCGTATGCCTTCTCAAGATCGACAAACACCATATGCAAGTTTCTATGTGCACTCCTGTATTTCTCGCATAGTTGTCGGAGTGCAAATATTGCATCTGTCGTTCCTCGTCCCGGCATAAACCCAAATTGATTTTCTGTGATCTCACTCTCCTCTCTCATTCTTCTTTCTATCACTTTTTCCCAAATTTTCATGCTATGTGACATGAGCTTTATTCCTCGATAGTTATAACAGTCCTGTACATCACCCTTGTTTTTGTAAATGGGCACCAGCGTACTGTTGCACCACTCTTCTGGGATCGCCTCCTCAAGTAATAACTTATTGAAGAACAAAGTCAGCCAACTCCATCCATCCGCTTTTAGAAACTTCCATACTTCAGCTGGTATACTGTCTGGCCCTGTCGCTCTACCATTTTTCATACTCTGCACGGCCATTCTTACTTCATCTACACTCACCTCTTTCACCACACCCAAGTTAGGTGGTACATCGTCTAGCTCTCTGCTCCAGTCATTTTCTTCATTCATCAACCTTCTAAAATATTCCTTCCAACGAACTTTTATTTCATCGTCATTCATTAAAACCTTCCCATCATCACCTTTTATGCATTTGATATGTATGATATCCCTTGCACTCTTTTCTCTCGTTTTCGCTAGCCGGTACAAATCTTTTTGTCCTTGGGGGCTTTCCAGGGACTCATACAACTTGTCTTGGGTATTTCCCCTAGCAATAGCAACAGCTTTCTTAGCTTTCCTTTTACTCTTGACATATACTTCTCTTTTATTCTGTTTTATCATGGTGTCGCCACCACTCACACTTTTCCAATCTTTAAAAGCATCCTTCTTTTCTTTTAGAACTTATTGACAATAATACCAATAAATAGTTACGGTATTAAGAAAACGGGTACCGACCCACCTCTAGTTTGCATGTATTCAGTATGTAAGTTTGAAGGCACCTATGTAGGGTATGTATAATGTATATATATAGGATGATTTTTGAGAGCATATGAGATTTCTTCAAAATTTTTGAATGCAATTTTCATTTTTTTTGAAATATATGACGAGGTTCCTTAGACCAAATTCCTGTATCTCTAGTTAATTTTCATCTTACTGGCCGCTATCAAAAACATCCTATATATAGGTAATAGCAATTATTTTAATGTAACTTTTATTTATTTGTACACAATAATAATTTTACAAAACTCGAAGGTATGTTTTATGGTAATGACTATATTGTATACAAGCGGTCCGCCCCGGCTTCGCACTCGCCCGGTCTCGAGTATATCAGTTTGTGCGTTTCAATGGAACTTTTAAAACCTTCAACCAAAGCTGTTGCTTCCATACCGCTTGAGGAGCCCGTATAATTCTTAAAGCAAGTGTGATCTGGTGTTGTCTCTTTTTTATTTTCGGCTCGAGCACAAACCATACAATATTTATTCTTCACCGCCATATATATAACTTTTTTTGTTCTGTACCCTATGATCACAGCAGCACCTGATTATGCATTATAATTTTTTCTATAGGATCTTTTTGACCAACAAGCATCTGCAACCACAGTTATTATTGGTATTCCATTTGAGTTAACCTCTCCATTCAGAATAGCTAAATCGTACTCTTCTTTAGCAGCATCTGCCATGCATTTTTCTTTAGCTAGTTCCCATAGTTCACAGACCTTGGTATGGCACTTTGCGTACAATTTATCGGACATACACGGTATGTTGAGACTGGCTGAAACAAGTTCCAAACCTGAAAACCCCGCCCCTATAGACATAAAACTGCTTACTACATTATTGTTGAGGTTGAGATCTGCGGACTTACTAGAATCTTTACAATTATTTATTTCGAATTTCAGGTTACACATTTGACAAATAAAATGAAATTTTGTAAGAAATCCTCTCCTTATTTCCTTAGTTAGTTTTAAACAACCCAGATTACAGCCAAGTACTGAGTTATGATTTGAAATTTCTTGTAACTGTTGAAAAATGTACGCAAAATCTATAATTCGGTTTCCATTGTACAGAGGCCCGGGCCTGGTCCAGAAGATTTCTCCATCTGTCTCTTTCCTTTGCGCTCGTTTTCTAGTTTTTAATTCCAAGCCGCTTGGCGTCTTGGTTAACTCCATCTAACCAACGAAGTTTTGGCCGACCAATGCTTCTACGTCCATGTCTACAAGGGGTGGTTTCCCAATGTATTTTTAATTTAACATTGTATTAATAGATCCTTGAAATTTAATTTTAATTTACAATGAATTCCTAAATAAATAGGTTTTTTATTTCTCATTTTATTACTTTTTGTTTTATTGAAATGAATGTACCAAAATACATAAAATTGTTAAAAGTATGTATCGAATAAAATCGTATATCATTATGATATAAAACTATATAGGTCGGTCTTTTTTTTAAAATTCAGGTTCATTAGTTTTATGTTTACTCATCAATATTGCACTGTGATCATTATGACTGTGTGTGAACCATACCAACCAACCAACCATACTTGTGTATTTTAGTTTTATTTAAATAAGAAAATAAATATAGATGATAGCTGAAATTGCGTTTTATTTTGAATCATATATTATTATTGAATTATATATTACATAATTTTTGCTATTGAACGCTCTCCAATGTCTAGTAATTAGTTGCAAAATAAAATAACGTTCTGATTTTATCATTCGTATATTATTTCTTTCACATTACATTGTAATTATAAATAAAATAATCAATTGTCAGTCGCACGTACATCAGCAGCCCTAGCACCAGGGACAAACAATCAAGGCGATAATCTACATATTATAATGTATTTGTAAAAAAAAACAATGGCCAGGTCTAAAAATAATGCTTTTCAAATTTTGAGAAAAAGGAAACCAATTTAGATCACATAAATACCTACTGATTATATATTCCTTTTCTATTATTGGTCAAATATAATTGCGACGATCGCCATAAGACAATCACTAGTTCGGTACTAGGGGGCAAATAAGAATTTGCACAAACAATAACGATTGTAAAAAATGCGCAAATAATTTGCAAAGAACTTAGAAGCTAACTGAGTAGCGTTAAATAAACATAAACACAGAGCTCCTAGGAGTTTCACATGCGTTTACACTTTACTCGTTAAATTTGTCTAAAAATTTGATTTGCTCAAATAGTAAAACAAGTCTTGAAATAGTACCTCATTTCAGTTGTTTTGTACAAAATATACTTGATTAAATATGTCTTCATATTTATGACAAAAAGTTTCTCACGTGACCGCTAAGAGCGCTGCGCTGGTTGTCATAAATAACTTGACACAAATATATCTACTTATCGCATTTGGTCTTAATTAAATAAACGTTTGCAAAACTCGTTAAATCCCTATAGGAGCATTGTGTAGTAATCTTTTACATCTATATTCTATACCGCAAATATAATAATCACAATAAATAAATAAGGAACCTAAATACTTATACACAATCTGGCGTCAAGTCGCTCGTTTACTTTATAGTAGGTATGTGACTGAAACTATGAGATTATAATATTTACTAGATGATTCCCGCGACTTCGTCTGCGTGGACCAAATTTTTCGATTCCCACGGGAACTCTTAAATTTTCCGGGATAAAAAGCCTATGTCCTTCCCCGGGATACAACCTACCCTTGTACCAAATTTCATCAAAATCGGTTGAACAGATGGGTGGTTGGGGAAGGTTGTATTCAATGTCTTGAAGAAAATCCTATTTTTATGGACGATAACGCTCGCACTCGCCATTCTGGCGATGTGGAAGCGTATATTCAAGAGGTTGGGATTCGTCGTTTGGATTGGCCAGTCCGAAGTCTCGACCTCAATCCCATAGAGCACATCTGGGACATACTAAAGCGACAAGTAAAATCGTCGCAGCCCGCTCCGCAAAACATCAGGGAGCTGAGGAATGTAATTGCTGCACAATGGGAGTGTATTCCACAAGAAGCAATTAAGAACATCATAGATAGCATGCCCAGACGAATACAAGCTGTCCGCTTAGCAAGAGGGGGCCACACTCGATAATTTAATCGAAACTTAACGACGAAATTAACAGAAACTACTTGCTGATTATTAATTAAAAGGATTCTGAGGATACAAGTTACTCAGAATAATCAAATAATCTGAAGGAGCCAATGAAACAGGTTATTTTCCTAGGTGCCCGTTATTTTTGCAAAAGAGTGTATTACAAACAAATAGTTAAAACAAACACAAACAAATAGTTTTAGCACTTATTAATAAATAATTATTTTTATTAGTGAGATTACCAATTGAAGCAATTTTTATGGTTTGTAAAAACATTATTTACAGATTTTGAGTGTGTATTTTTTATAATCTTAAACCCATATTAGTATTACAAATCTTCGTGTGTTAATAAATAAAAAGTGTGTGTATGGGTGTGTTATTGAGTGATAAGACGCCAGACTTACCACCATACAAATAAAAGCATTAAATTGTAAAGATCAAACGTTTCTACTTAAGTATAAATATTATCATACTTTTTGTATCAAATCTAAATTACTTTACAGGATATTAATCATCTTTAATATTATAATATTGTCGTGACGACATTCAACGACGCCGTGGGTGGTCTCAAATTATTTATTAGTAAAAAAAAATTACAATACCATATTCAAATGCGTTCAGGCACTTCCAATTTTGACATCTCCATGTCCCGCTAACTTCAATCACTGCTTCAATGATACACCAAGCATATAAGCAGCAGACAGCAGTTTAACCAGCAATAAGGTACCTATTTTCAAAAATGACAATATTATACGATGAACGGATACATTTGACAGTTTGAATTTAGTGACGAGTTCATAAATAGCGAGAACACAAATAGCGATGTTTTTATTTTAGTCTCTGTTCTATTATAAATTTTACGATTGATTGATTGATGATGAATGTTTCTTTGTGGTAAAACCCTATTTTAATGTCCTAAGGCTGATATGATGGTGAGACCAACCACAGCGCCGCCGATATATTTTAATTTCATACTAAATGCTCGGTGACGCACAAACGCGCTTGTGATGCCTGCATAGTGCATATGGACGTTATTCGACATCAGTAATTGTAAATAAAAAGTATTTCTTCATTGACAAAATTAATTTTATATAAACAAAAAAAAAGCCCCCGATCATATTACGCAGTACGCTGTACGCACCACGTTAGTTAAAGAAAGCTCTGTGCAGGGGATGTATATCGTATGGGGATGTATATCGTATGGGTATGTTAAAATTCGAATCGCGCGATGGAGTGACTAGTCAATTGACAGAACAGACAACTCGCTGACTGCATACAACTAAACCGCTATATCACCAAGATTGGTCATAACAGGGACATAATTCCCTTTTCCTACTTCGTTATAGTTTCAACTTTAGTGACGCGAATTGTAAGTAGTATGAGGATGTGTCCACTGAAGCGGAGATGTGCTTACGTCAAGCAATCAGATTTTAAAGAAATGTGGTGATAATGTTATAATTTCATTACCTAAATATAAATACATACGCGTCAAAATAAGGATTTCAAAGGACGAGCTGACATAACTTGCGTCTGGTAGTTTGCATTAGGAACGGAAATTATATGAAAGTTATAGAACTATGGTTAAAATATAATTGGGCATCTATCAATAATCTAATTGCTCATTTAAACACAGATCTGCTTCAGTGGGCAGGCAACCTAAGCGGGGCCTTAAAATTACTCCCTCAACGGCATCGCAAGCCGTTGTGATTCGTTTCGACCAGTTTACAAATAGCTCATATCACAATTTCATTCACAAAATATATCAGTTATGAATACATTAGTACATTATATTAATAAACGTCGAAAAATCGGTAAGTCGCTATGAAAGTTTTCAAAACAGTTTCGAAATCACATACCGCCTCGTTTTTTCGTTAATCTTTGAAGTACTGGAAGGAAACGTTACGATACTGAGTCTTTGGTGCGTATTAATGCACCCCATACGCGCTTCGTACGCAATACGCAGCGTCAAGGTCACCCTAGAACGGCGCTGTATTGAGAAATAAAAAAAAACGCTACTTAGAGAAAATAGCGTTTTTTCTCTTACAGTTGGTTTATGAAAACCTGATCTAAAAGTTCGTATTGCGGATACTCGTCACGCCGTTTTCTAGCTTAAGTAAGCGAGTTTGACAATGTTTTCAGAAATAATAAAAAGGTCTGACAAAAACTTCTTGTCAAGCAAGTAAATTTGATGAAATGTAGTACGATTCATCGAACTTTTTTATGTTGCATGTTTGTGTTACCACCAATGATCCACTACCTTTCAGCGTTCCGAATTCCAGTCTTAGATACATTTTATAGATAGTCTAATATATTTAATACAAAATAAGGATTAATCTCTTTTTATTAGTTTCACAGATTTTTTCCCATAACTTATATTAGTCAATCTTAAGTACACCTTGTACATAGAAGCCGAGTATTTTATATTGGCCCAAACTAAAAATAAAAGAGACTACAGTCGTGTTGAGGCCGCCATTTTTTATCAAGGTGTTATAACACACCAAAGATTTAGTGCCATAGATTAAAACTTAAAAGCTCAATTTTGTGATTTTAACTGACTGTTTTATATTGTTAAAAAGTTTTCTCTGACTACCAAAATGGAATTCCGTGTGCAATTTGATTTACTTCAAATGCTCCGAAAGGTTTCACACACAATAATCTTATTCTCTATTATTTCTCAGGAGCCCAATATTTTTATCTTTTCGATATTATAAACAATATATACTTAAGAATATCTAGTAATGTGGCAGGGGTCATACAGTACTTAAATCATTATTAACGTTACTTATAACGGCCTAGACAGTTTCTAAGTAGTCTATATAGGCAATTAAGATTATATCTGAAACAATGACTTTGTAAGATTTACATCTGACATGTTTTGACAAGTTTTGTCAAGTATTATGAAAATATTTTTGTTTGTGTAAACTAGAGGTTATGACCAGAGAAAATAGTAAGCGGGATTTCGCTTAAAAACGATAACGTTTTATCTGTGTTTTTGGAACATGACGTAATTTTTCCTACTTATTCCTCAACTTAACTAAGCGAATTTCCGCGTAAGATTTTCTGCTAGTTTTGATCCAAGCCTTACCAATAAGGTAAGCGTAAGGTTTTACATCTAGCAAACGTTGATAGAATTCGAGCAAAGCGAAAACCAATAACGTCAGAGTAATATAAGCCGCATGGTTATTGATTTAAAGCCATGTATGCAGTATCGATTTTCAGTTCCGCTTTAGAGTGCTGGCTTATTACATTACTGCAGCGGCCAGCATAACAGGCATTGAAGAACGAACGTGTAAATGTGGGCCGAGGCGAAGCCGAAAACACACATACGTTAGTCCATCAATGCCTAGTTGTGGCCAAGGCTTGTATAGTACTTTTCTCAAATAATGCGCGGAAATTAAAACTAAGTAGTACCTAGACAGAACTTCGATTACGATTTTCTTTCATTCTTCCATTGAACAAAATTTTCACAGGTTTCAAATATTTTTCTTTCGATTTTGGCGGTAACAAGTATTCTATTCGGCTCTTGCCGCGTCTTGAATTTCAGGTGGCGTTAAAGTAAGTTCATCACGCTCATTGTCTTCACTTGATCTTATTTTGTCAAATACATTTCAAAATCAATGACGAACAACGAACAACAATAATTTTTCCCCGCGTTCAAGTGTTCATTTGTTTTTTTTTTTTTTTCAGTAAACAGCTTTCTATTTGCAAGCTAGTTCGAAATTTAAATAAAATCTTTGATAAGTTACCTCCTTGGTTGCCATGTTTCGGAGTAAAAGATCGTTCCATTTTTAAATTACACGACAGATATGAATTTACTATGTAATTTATTTGGTCGCTGATATGGATTTTCATACAACTGTACCCGGCCGCTGCTCGCATGTATTAGGCTAGTACAGCAAGATCGATTTATCTCGAAGAAGGTTGTCAAAATAATGCTCAAACCAAGCATGTTTGAGAAATAGTTAAATGGACGAACTTCAGCTTTAAAACAAAGAGATTTTAGGTCCATTTTATGTTTCGATGCCCCAATTCTATCAATGTTTACAAAATGTAAAATTTCATATTAAACCTATTAGGCATTGCCTTAGGGTGTGGTTTCGTCATGGCCGGTGTGTAGGTTAGGTCAGTGTCAGATGTCATAGTGTGGAGTGTCACGTGTCACCATGTGACACTCATCGCGCCTCTTTGGCGGTGAGTTTCTCGATTAATTCCTGCAACGGCGCCAACTCCCGTCGCTCGATCAGGTTAAATTCCTAGAACGAAGTAAATGGAACTTAACTTGAGTTCAGTTGGAAGATAGGTGGTAAGTAATTAACACTTTATGACACAAAAACAGATAATATAACAGAAGTACCACAATTTACAAATTGTAAATTGTGTCACGATTTGTACCTCTTGGTGGTTCTAGTTACGTTACAATTTAGGACTATCGTTGAACTTTGACCAATGAAAATCTTATGCCCAATTCCAAAGTAAAAATAAATAAAAAATCATTTCAAGTAACAAGGATAACCTACTAAACAAACTAGATTAGAGTAAGGTAGATTCTAAAATAAACAAAACTAAATATGACGTATACATGGCTTCTTCGCCAGCTGAAACTTTGTAGCAATGGTTCACATAACAGTAATCAAGCCTATCATGCTTAAGACTCCGTTGGCGCGGGCCCAATTGTATGTTGAGCCTCCTTCTACTAAGTTAGCATAAACCAATATTGACTGTATGTCACGGTTAATAGAGCAGAGTGTGTGTTGTCCTGCTACCTCCACAAAGAATATGAAGGCCTGACTTATATGTTGTCTTACACCAATTTCTACGTTATGTCAAACTAGCTGATGCCCGCGACTTCGTCTGCGTGGTTTAAGTTTTTTTGATTCTCGCGGGAACTTCTTAATTTTCCGGGATAAAAAGTAGCCTATGTCACTCTCCAGGTCCTCAACTATACCCATACCAAAAATCACGTCGATTCGTTGTTCCGTTGCGGCGTGATTGAAGGACAAACCAACAAACAAACACACTTTCGCATTTATAATATTAGTATAATGTAATAGAACTGAGTTCGAGCCGCTATTACCTGCACGAAGAATATAAAGTGCTTGAAGGATGTGTTGAGATGTGCCTCTTCACCCAGTTGCACCACCTCGGGAAAGTGTTGGTGATAGATGTGTGCGTAGACCCGGAATAGTCGCTTGAGGATCGTCTTCGCCATCGAAAGGAAGTTCTTTGGGAACGGGACACCTGGACAGATGCTAGGGTGATTGGCCATAACCTGCATAATGTCTACAGCACAGGCAACTGAACAAGATACTGGTTTGTTAGAACCAATTATATCTGTCCAAGATTACATGCATTGCAGTATATAGTAGTGACAGCCTAGTAGTTAAGATTCTACCTATCAGTTGGGGGGCAGTAGGTTTGATCGTTATAGAAAAATTTAAAGAACACTCGCTATAACTGTAAAGGAACACATCGTGAGGAAACCTGCATGATTGAGTTTCCATAAGTTCTCTAATGATAAATCTGCCAATCCGCACTTGGCCAGCATGGTGGACTAGGGCCTAACCCTTCTTGGATTTGACTTGGATCTTCATTACACCTTATTCATTTAAAAATACCATAAAAAAATTAAAAACACGTTTTTCTTGTACAGAGTTAACCAATCTTCCATGAGTTACAAATCAAATGAAATGGATGATTGTCTCACCAATTTTAGAAGGGAACAACGTCTCGTCATCGAGCTGGTCCTGCGCCCACGTCATCAGATAGTCTATGTACTTCGGCGCAGAGCACTTGATAGGCTTCTTGACTGTGTGCCCGTCAGCCCAGTGGTACTCGTACTTGGGACCAGCGGACATCACTGCGCATGACTCTTCTGTGCAGAACTCTGTTATTGTCCCATACAGCATGTTGATCTGGTTGAAGAAATCTACCGCTGGAAACAACAATATTTCTTTTAAGGTACACATTGGTGTCAAAGTAAAATGGACGCAAAGTGCCCTTGATTTAAAGTCACAAATTCAGTACAACTGCTTGTAATTTCGAAACGTTTCCGTTTGGAGCATTGGCTGTGAATGCATGCACGAAATTGAGATGTACAACAATGCATTTCAAGTTAATTTTACTTCGAATGATCGAATATGATCAAACAAAATTGCAGTGTTAAAACTGGGGTCTGAAACGGTACAGAACTCCCGTCGGAGGTCCCGCACATTGATCGAGAACAAAATCTTTTGAATTTTAGACTGATAATGTCAGCTGTTTTAAACCCCTATTACACCGCACTTTCCCCTGGATCAGTGTAGTGTAATAAGCCACAGGGTGGAAGGGTCCCTGTGCAGGGAGATCGGGTGGTCCCGATCTGCCTAGCTGCCTTTGCGCCCTGCAGTCAGGGTAATGTAATAACATTCAGGGCGGTGAAGGAGCTCAGTCGTCGCACGACCAACGTACTGTTCAGTAGTTGTTTTTCTCCGGCTCGCGCGAGCATTTTGACAATATTATGTCGTGTCCAAAGGAAAAAGAAATTTTGATGAATGTGATTGAGATGTACAAAGACATGCTTCATGTATGGAAAAAAGAACATACAGATTACATGAATAAAGATATAAGAGCTAAGGGATTTCGTATTTTACTAGCTGATGCCCGCGACTTCGTGCGCGTGGAATGAAGTTTTTTGGTTCCCGCGGGATCTCTTTAGTTTTCAAGGATAAAAGTGATGAAATGTATATTTTATGTAGGACTAGCTGATGCCCGCGACTTCATCCGCGTGGTAGAGGTATCAAGTCCATATTATTCCATACTATATATACTGTCTGCTACGCTTTCACGGCCCAACTACTCAACCGATTTTGATACGCTACGTTTTATCCCGGAAAATTGAAGAGTTCCCGCGGGAATCAAAAAATGTATCTGTTCAACCGATGATTTTGATGAAATTTGGTACAAGGACAGGTTGTATCCCGGGGAAGGACATAGGATACTTTTTATCCCGGAAAGTTGAAGAGTTCCCGCGGGAATCAAAAACATAAATCCACGCGGAC
The DNA here is from genome assembly GCA_963932025.1 of Erebia epiphron. NCBI lineage: Eukaryota > Metazoa > Arthropoda > Insecta > Lepidoptera > Nymphalidae > Erebia > Erebia epiphron. Next base: position 41,561,500 of record OZ009945.1, read on the forward strand.
GAAGTCGCGGGAATCGTCTAGTAATTAATATAGCCGTTAAATGTATTTAATACTAGCTGATGCCCGCGGCTCCGCGTCCGCGTGGATTGACGTGTGTTATTCCAGATTATAATTTGATGTTTGACAGTTACGAAACCCATGAACATTTTGTATGGGAAAATCAAGGGAAAATGTTTCTTCTATTTTATTTTTTCGTCAATTGTCCAATGTTTTTAATAGTCATTCTGCTATTTGGGACCGAAAAAAATACAACAAATCAAAAACCACGACAATCGGTCCAGCCATTCGATAGCATGGGTGCCTATTGAACGATAATTAACATACACGTACAACTCTCTTGACGTTCTCGTTCAGACTGAGTTAGGGCCCGATAGTCAGTGCAGTGTAATAGCGACGCCAAAACTAGCTGCCACGCCCACCCTTTCCACAGGGCCCTGTGAAAAGTGCAGTGTAATAGGGGTTTAAGGCGGCGGAATATCCTAAGGTCCCCTCTCTCTCGCACATTCTCACTTCTTCAATTATTGTAAAAGTCTCAGTACACTTCAGCCATGACAATCACATTATGGACAATGGACATTGTAGACATATTTACTGTAATATACCTAGTCTTTGTAATAGAAAGATGGCATAAAGCTGTAAACCACTAGTAATTTCCTTGTCATTTTTCTCTATCAAAAACAAGGTAGGCACATTACAATAACTGCCTAAAATGTCCAAAATTTGACTTGGTCAAAACCTTGGAAGACTTGGATTGGCCACAATTGAATAATATGTTTCTTAGAAATTGGGGAAAACTTTTATGCTAATTCTTAAAAACAAAATAATGTTTCATTTGAGTGAAATTTTATACCCTCAATATTTCATGTACTTTTCCTCCATGTCCGGTTGGTTATTTAAACCCTGTATAATCTTGTTCATTCTCTACTTTTATTAAATTCTAGTTAAAAAAACAGATTGTCAGGAAACATGACTCAGCCTATTCAGGCACCTGCATTGTCATTTATAATTAACATTCAATAAATTGTTATAATTAATGTTATGTTATTCAAACTATGTGCAAATGTATGAGTTTTACTCATAATCATTGCATGTGTATTTCATGACATCAGAAAAAGCATGCCAGATAAATCATACTATGCTAGGAAAGATTTTTGGTTTTTGCATACAAGCTATTTAGGTTTTCTAAAAGTCCAATAAGAACTTTTTGATTTTCCAGAATAAAAAGATGAAAGTGGTAGATTTACTATTCAAAAGTCTACTTGAATATAAAAATATTTGATTTGATTTGGCAAAATATCAAGGATACGGTTCATGTACCAAACGCCAAAACTGATTTAGTACATGAGCTGTGAAAAGGTAACAGAAGACAGACATGCTAACATTCATAATATTATTATGTATTAATTACTCTATAGCCCTTGCTGTAATGCATATTGTATATAATAATTATGTTTTCGTTAATATCAGTTCTTCCTGTTGTTATGGACCGGAAGAACTTATCAATATGTTTAGTCATGGAATGGGTCATTCACATAGCAGTTTTATAAACTCTATTTATAACATGTAGGAAATATTAATCAAATATCTCTAAATACTCACTGTTAACTGCAACCCATTCATTGAGGTCTTCACCCTCAGGCAACATGACTGCCAGCCTCAGGTTCCCAGAGCCCAGGGTGGCAGCGGCATGGCGCATCAAGTCATACTGATGAGTCCCTTCCGGAATGTTCTTCTTTGGCTTGAAAGTTTTGTTAGACCTGCTTCCACTGAAAGAGACACAAAATAAAAACATTCTAATACAGATATTCGGAATAATAAACAAGCAACTAAATTTCCAATTACCAAAACCAGGTTAAAAACTAATTTACTATATGTCTTGTTTAAAGGAAAATCGGTTTCACTTTATGTTAAAACTAATTGATACAAAAGTTTGGAATAAATTTAAGTAGTTAGCTTTTGATTTTTTTTAGCCAGAATATCAATGTCAAGCATTGGCACCCTGCATTTTATATTACTGCTCCTTGCATACAACAATTGGTATGTATTTTTATTCAATTATTATTTCTAAAAGAAATTCTAACTTTGTTACCACAATAGGTACAATATGCACTCCACACAATGAGTTGTGTACAAACAAAATATTGGAAATCCAACAGACAACACATAGATCACAAATCACAATAGGTAATAAGTTGCACATTTATTAACATGAAATATCGAATCCGATCTATTGTCCAAAGCCCTAAAGATAGAAACAAGACGTCAAAGCTTTACAGGTACTCCTTTGATACTTTTGGCTAAAAATAGATACGAAATCTATCAACAAACTCTTCACCCATACTTACAAGAGAAAGCTCATTGTGTTCCGTAAAATAAGCTTTTTAGAATAATAAGTTATCCTCCACTGATTAGGCACCGAACCATTAAAAAAATAGGTTATTTATTTAGCAAAAATAATCATCAGTAAAACCACAGAGAACATAAATATCAGAGACAATTATTACTATAAATATTATATATACAATCTGAGTTATACAATAAGCAATCTGTATACAATTATTAAGCTGTCAACTTGTGACAATTTTTGTTTTGCTGTTCGATCGTGGAAACGTTGCAATCTCTACACTCTTTATTGCATCATGTATACTTTCTACAATCTCAATATATACTGTCTATTATTCGTAAATATCGCTCATAGATAGGTCAATGGTAAGGCAACGGTAAAACCAGCCAATTCAAACAACTGAGATTGTTTAAAACAATAGATACTAAATTACTACGGAGGTTTATTACGTAAAATTGATAAAAATGATTGCTATAGTCCCTGTCACGAAGCGACTACTAGCGCTACCTGTACGGGTACGGGTCTTTCAGGGACTTCTTTTGTGACACGGACAAAGACACGGACTACATTGTATTGATCTATCCACGGACATAATAAAGAAAAGGATCTATCACATCGAGTAAGAATTTAAAGAACTATCTCTGTCTACGATCTATCGCCTCTGATTGGATGAACACACTCTTTCGTTAAAGGCCAAAATCCTTTCAAAATCCATAGTTGCAGCTAGATACCACAGAGTACATTGAATATAACTTTGATTTTATATACATAATCAAAGGAATATAATGCCAGATCATCGATTTACCAACTAAGGATACAACATCACCTACAAATTAATGTTCAAAAAGCGTCCACAATCGCTACAAACACAGCTATAGATAATATAGACTGAGACACCAAACGGTTCACAAAAACCAACCATAACGTTTTATACTAGCTATTCTAGCTAAATTTTGTAATAAAAGTTCGACACTGCGACATTTTGCAATGAATCAGCGGAAGACTTTCTCTGTTCCGGTTTAAAGTGCTATAGGAGTCGCCAATTTTGTATTTGATATTTTTATTTTTTATGAATACTTTATTGGTGATAGGTGATTTTATGAAAATTATCTTGTTATTATGTATTAAATATTTTATTTTCGTATTTTAAATAGAATGCAGTTTTTTCTTGGCAGGATAAAAAATCATTAAGTAGTAGGATGCCGCAGGTTCCAATCCCTCTCACGAAATTCGCGAATTGAAATCCATACTAATATTATAAATGCGAAAGTGTCTGTCTGTCTGTTTGTCTGCTACGCTTTAACGGCCCATCTTTTCAACCAATTTTAATTAAATATGGTATAGGGAGATTACAACCTGGAGAAGGATAAAGGCTACTTTTTTAACCGACTTTCAACAAAGGGGAAGGTTATATTTTTTTTAAATATATGTACACCGTTTTCTAAGATGTTTCTTAACTGATTTGAAAAAAATATGTTTGTCTGTCTCCTTCGCTTTGCTGGCCTATCATTTCAACCTATTAAGCTAAAATTTGGTATGGCGGTAGGTTTTATCCCGGGGAAGGACATAGGCAACTTTATATCCCGGGAAATTAAGGAGTTCCAATCCACGCGGACGAAGTCGCGGGCATCATCTAGTAATAAATAATTATTTCAAAATCGATATCTGGGAGTTATGGATATCATCATAGAAAATAAACTGTTGTCAATAATTGTATTTATTAAGAACTAGATGATGCCTGCGACATCGTCGGCCTGGATTAAGTTTTTTTGATTCCCGCGGGAACTCTTCAATTTTCCGGGATAAAAAGTAGCCTATGTCCTTCCCCGGGATGTAACCTACCTCTGTACCAAATTTCATCCAAATCAGTTGAGTAGTTGGGCCTTGAAAGCGTAGCAGACAGACAGACAGACACACTTTCGCATTTATAATATTATAAGTATGGATAAGAGGAATTTGAAATGGTTTTAACACTACTTACCGATTTTAAACATACTCATTATAATAAATAAAAAAAAATGGGCACTTTAATTAAACTAGTTTATAACTTCTATACCTATAAGAAAATTAAAAATTAACTACTCCATATTTTTTGTATTCATTTCGATCGGACGCGCCTATATCGCGTTCTCTATTGGCGCGTTAATGCGTGAAAGTGATAGCTTCACGTTTGTAATATTGTAATTATGATGACAACGTAAAGTAAGTGTATATAAATTATTTCCTTACCTAAAATTAAGGAATTCGCATTTGTCGGATTGTTTTTGCATTTTTTTACGGAGCAAAACGGCATGTTGCCGCCTTGTGTACACATGCGCGACTGAGGTGAAAATAGTTCAGAATATCTATTTATGCACTATTTGACCGTGCCGTTTTTTGCGCCTCGATGGTGCGTTAAGGCATTGGTAAGTCAATGTGCCAGATACCTTAAATTCAGCAGGGCGACCGCGTATCTTTTCAACCGACTTCAAAAAAAGGAGGAGGTTCTCAATTCGACTGTTTTTTTTTTTAGGTTTGAAAGGGCATACTTTTCATGTGGTCCCATATAAATTTTATCGAAATCGGTCAAGCGGTTTATAAAATATCAACAATAAAATAAGTGCTTTGTATAGCGTGTGCTTGTTGTTGTAAAGTTGGCGCGGGAGTTTGAAGTCGGTTGTTTAAAAAGAATTATTTATATTAAATTATGCATCAATCATTGATACATCGTAATCACCTCTGATTGGTTAACACTCTTCCACTATTGGACGAAATCCATTGACGCAGCAAGAAAACCATAAATTCAGCCAATCGGAGGTGATTGCGATGTATCAATGGTCAATGATTGATGCAATAGATATGCGGTCGCCCTGCGGCTAATTATCACAACAATTGAGATTGTAGCAATCATCGATTCATAGATGAAGTTATTCATCTCCGTAGAAAGAGAAAGAGATATTTTATGCTTTATTCTTACTCTATGTTCGTCTTTAATATCTATGGACGATGGCGAATTGAGAATTCAACCACCACCATTCAATAATCTACTTGTCTCTGGGTGAATTTCTTGGTTCTTGGCTTGCAAGTTGCAATTTTGCAAAATCAATTTTGCGGATAATCGCGCATAGTTTTCAGTTTATTACTAGTAGTAACGAAATATCAAAATGCAAGGTCTCAGCATTCAGAGTTTGAAAAAGCACAAGGCCGTAAGTTAATCGTTATTGCCTTTTATTGATTACTACGTCTTAGCTTACATAATTAACCTAAAATCTCTTAATGTCTTGATGATAGTCCATTCTTATCTATTTCGAGTACAGAAATCAATTTCTTTTGTAATAAAAAAGCTATTACCTTATGACTAATTATTATGTCACCAGATTTTTCATTGAGGATTGATTTCGTTGTACCTGTTATAGCAGCCTAATATTAATATATTTTCACTATCCACTCAGTTACTCAAGGTAATTTAAGTAGGTATCTGTAACCAGTTCGTAGAAAATATCACGACGAAATTCCTAGGCTAGCAAACAAATTTCCAAGTATGTTATTTCGTCCTTGTTTTCCAGCTGATCCCACTGTATGTGTGTGTGGGCTTGGGATGTGCTGGATCGATGTTCTATCTAATTCGTCTGGCGACACGCTCTCCCGACGTGTCCTGGAACAAGCGCACAAACCCCGAACCCTGGCAAGAGTATAGAAACAAGCAGTACAAGGTATGTTTGGACTTAAAGTAGAACTTAGCTGCACTCTTATAACATGAGATAATAATGCAGTATGAGATGGAAGTGCACAATCCAAGAAGGGATCTCATCTATTGCTGGATGAAGGTATCCTGCATGGATCTCCACAGAACATAATATTGTGCCGCTTGCTTCCAGCGGGGTATTGTAGTTTATTAGACCACTATTATGATAGGTGAATATTTAGCCACACCCAGATCTTCTATTTACATTCTACAGTTCTGTGTAAACTGGAGCTTATTCAACACATTTGCATTGAAGTTATAAAAGTTCTAAAACAATTTAGTCATTAGGTAGTCTATTAATGTAATGCAATTTTCCTCATGTGATGTGATGTAACATGCTGCACTGCAGCTTGTATGGTATTGATTTATTTCATCTGTTGGTTGTGTGTATCCTACAGCTTAATGTCAATGGCATTTAAACACAGTTTTTCTTTGAGTTCAACTATACATTGACTATATAATAGTTTACAAAGATATAATTTTGTATACCTAATAGTAATTATTCAGTTCTCATAAAATTATGTTTGTCAACAGTTCTACTCCCCCATCAGGGATTACTCCAAGGAAGAGTCTCCTGCACCCAAGTTCTAAGCTAATGTTATTATTATCCTACATAATACAAGCAGTGTTATAAATTTAGAAACTTTTATTTAATAAATAGTACCATGTGATAACTTTATTTGAGTTTCATTGAGAGCCCTCGCCAATAACTTATACTATAGCATGGAGAAAGAAATGTGAATAAATATTTGGATCCTAGAGTATATATTTTATATATTCTAGGATTTTGATAATATCTATTCTTAGTATAGACTATAGACCATATCATATCATGAAAGTAGTTCTGCAGAAAGTAGTGGATCTAATTCATTTTACATACAATAATTGCATAAACATGCAAATAAAATTAATTCACCAAAGTAAACTCACATTTACGAAATAAGACTCCTATTCTTATGTGATAAAGACTTTTTATACTTATGGTGTTGAGACAAGGTTATTAGTGAAACATCAGTGAAAAGCCTAGACAGTAGAGGATAAAGGATTTGATGTTAAATAAATATGGTAGTAAATATAAAAAATCTCTGAAATAAAACAATTTCAGTTATTTAAAAAATATATATAATTACCTACATATTACATTTAAAGTATAACACATTATTTAAAACAAAGATACTTTGGAGATTGTTTTCTTTTCTCAAAATATGCTAAAGAAGAATTATTTTATTACGAAATAATCTATAGTTGTATGATGCACCTAAAAGCACTTCAGTTTTGTGAAACAGTTATCAGCCTATTTGAATTATATCAGTCTAGTCCTTGTTGGGCCAACAAAAGATATTGAGTTGGTTGATTATTTATGTTATGTGTACAATATAGAGTATTTCATTCATTCATTCAGAACATATTCAAATCAACTTCGAAAAAAAGGGTTCTTAATTCAGATACATATACCCAGCCAATGGACTGGGTAGCCAGAAACTCACCATTTATTAAGCTTTACAAGTCAATAAATACAAAGCATTACTCTTTGACTCCACATACCTTGATTAGGTTGCAATTGTGTTAGTGTTGGTCCAACATAAATAAAAAAAATAGGGAGTTTGTTGCTATTCTTTTTGGTTCTGTGTTTTTAGAAACTTAATAAAGAAGCTAAAGTAAGTATACAAATTTATAAAAATACCATATTATGTATGTATCAGTGATATAGTTTAATTCAAATTATAATACCATATTTTAAGCCTAATAGAAAACACTTCAACAATTATTATACTCCGAACATTACCAACATATCTTTTAAATCTAGCAACACCATCCCAAATTAAAAATAAATAAATAATAATATTTCAGGCAAGGGTCAAACGATCAATAAATATCGAGAACATGTTAATGCATTTAGATGTTTTTAGACATCAATAAAAGTTAAGGGAGAACATAAGATAAAATTAATTGACCATTTGAACCATGTCATATTAATAGCTCACTAAAATCATCGATTAGTAATATATTTTGATTATTTTCACTATATTAATTTTATTACAATAGAAACAAAATATGTAGATTATAGGTAAACTAATTTGATTATTTGTACATAAAACAAGTTTTATTGTAGTCTGTAGCACTTATTTAACCCTGATTCTTTACAACCCCAGAAATAATAGAATCTCTTATGCCTTTTCTTCATATTTCGTTTACTGTACTTATCCAGTTTACATAATTAATAAACACAGATTTCCATATCTGACTTTAAACAATTGAAAGCTTTCTTTTTATTCTACAAGCCATGTCAATGTAAACAAGCTAAATGCCAAAATATTGTAGTTATAAATAAGGCCTTTTACTGCATCTTAAACTTTTCACTAAATAAACAGAAAGTACACATTCAAAAGTTTGAGCACAATAACTACCCTTTTAATTTGACGAAAGCCCAATATTATTAATTTCATTGTTTGAAACCCAAAACCTATTTTGGCTACACCCAACAACCTCAATTTACATTGTACGGGCCCTGTAAAACAAAGAATGTGAACTTATTTTACTAACGCCATCTATTCTGAAAAGCGGGAAGCGCTATAGCGGGGACAGGTCGGACGTCCATTTTTTTTCTATGAAAGGGCCCATCTAGTACTTTGCTACGCCTATTTATGATGTTGCTTTCAGCAGCTTTTGAGCAGTGTCTTGTAGTGTTGTTGGTAGGTGATTGTAGTAAGTAGCCAGGTGGATTGTTGATGATTTGAGTTGACACCATCAGTGTAGTGTTGTGTGTACAATGTTTATTATTCCACTACAAGTTAGCCCTTGACTGCGATCTCACTTGATGGTAAGTGATGATGCAGTCTAAGATGGTAGCGGTCTAACCCATACACTAGTCGGTTCGTACACGGCATCGTACCGGAACGCTAAATCACTTACCGGTACGTCTTTGCCGGTAGGGTGGTAATTAGCCACCAGACGAGAGAAAATTTAATAATTATAAATTGCCAAATTGAACTTGCCGGGGATCGAACCCGGGACCACCCACATTAAGACAATAGCACTCAACACTGCGCCAGGGAGGTCGTCGGAGGTTTTGTATCTAGTGTTTTATGTTTATTGTTTTTAGTAGTCTTTTGCATGTGTTGTGTTGTGTGTTCCGTGTTGTATGTCCAGTGTTGTGTCTCGTGTAGAATGTATGTGTCGTGTTGCGTGTCTAGTGTTGTTGGTAGGGGTTGTAGCCGGCGGGGGGCGGCTGCGGATACCCGGCGGGGTGCTGCGGGTACTGGTAGGGCTGGTACTGCGCGCCCGGCGGTGCGCGCGAGTGGTGCGGGTAGGGTAGCGTGGCGTACGGGTTGTACATCGGAGGCATCGGTGCGTACACGGGGTACGGGCCCGCGGGCGCGCCGTACGGCAGCGGCATACCTACAGACGAAACAAATATTTGTTATTTTGAAAATAAACTCTTTAGGCGCCACTTGAGATTAGGCTCCGGCGTTGCCTCCGCGCATACCTGCACAAGCCAGTGTAGCTCACGCAAGCCCTGTTTTTTTGCAAACCTTACAATTAGTGTAATCGCGGCCTTAACACTTGCTACTGAGAATTTATGAATTTTAAAATAAACTCGCCGATTCTTTTGTGCTGACCCCAGGGTCCAGACCAATAAATAATAATACCAAAACTATGGCAATAATGGGGGGTTTCGGCAATCTATGTATGGGAAATCTGTCAGATTTAAATTAACCACACATCCGACGTTGTATAAGTTGTTTGTATAAGTGTATAGTCTGTAGAGGTCCCTTGTTTTATCATGAAACCCTGATAATAATCAGTAAGATAGCCGGCTTACCTTGCGGTTGTTGCGGGTACGGCAACGCAGAGGGCGCGGCGGCGGCGGCGGCGGGGGGCGCGCCGGGGGCGGGCGCCGCGGAGGGAGGGGGAGGCCGCGGGGGCGGGTCGCGCTTAGCAACCACTGACGGCTGGAAAACATCACGGGAGTGATACATTTTACTATAACTTGTTACGCAATTTATGCGTTGCATATTATTTTCAAAGTGTAACATTTTTCTGATTATGAAAAGGGCACCTGCTGAGTTTCTTGCCGGTTCTTCTCAGTAGAATCAGCTTTCCGAACCGGTGGTAGATTCTTGCGACTTATCGTAAATGGCACAAGTTGTCCTACGTGAAATAAATCATTTCATTTGAGTAACTTTGAGTGGCTTTGCGCTTTACAAAAACACTTTAAACTCTGTTCCAATAGAGATGAGCATTTTTTTATCAACTTCATTATAATCTGATCACGTAATCTCATCTGCAATTCACTATTAGTCAAGTGACAGATAAGATGACATGATCAGCCGTTAAAGGAGTTGAGCAGTCTATAGGGATAGGGCAGACAAGAACCCATTTAAGTAAGTAAATAGGTAGTTTAGATTTTTTTATTCAAGTCTTTAAGTCTAATTAATTCTAGTTTGTTAGTGTAGTTTGTGTCTAGTTTAATTTTAATTTTAAGGTACTTTTTGTAGGCTGGGGAGATCTAATATCTCCCAAGGCGTGTTACGAAGAATAAAGTTAGTGGGAGTATACGTACCTCGTTAACGCCTGCGTCCTGGTAGTGGGGCGGGGAGGGCGCGGGGCGCGGCGTGGAGCGCGAGGCCTCCTGAGTGAGGTCCTTTAGCAGCTCGTCTTTTTCCGTCTTGCGCGCGAAGCAGAAGTCCGACACTTTGTTTTGGAACGCAACCAGGAGCTGTGTAAGGAAACGATGTATATTAATTTTACGGTATACAACTGTGGGTCACAAGTTGAAAAACCAACACAATGCGCATCCAAATGACCCAAAATAAAATAACGATAACTCCGCCATGGTTCACACGCAGCTCTGAAATTCACCAGTATCTGGAACAATCAACAGTCGAAGATGAAATAAAGAATACTCCATAAAGCACATAAATCGGCTCACCAAGCATCCCGTACTTGCCAACTAACGGCCCCAAGAATCAAGAGATTAAAACGAGCTAACGTGTTCGATGTACTCCGTTAAGGCGCGTATCCATTAGAGCAGCCTCAAGTCGAGCAGCCTCGACTTGATGCAAACAGCCTCAGTTTGAGGCTGCTCGGCCTGAGGCATAGGCCCGATGCACGTTGCGGATCAAGCTGAGGCGACACGCCTCATCGTGTTCCGCGAGCCAGTTTAAAGTCAACACGCGATGGCGCCGCCAGTCTCCATCAAATGCACGGCTCAGACTGAGGCTTCTTTGAGCACGCCAAAAAAACCGACAAAATATGGCTCGGCTCGCGGCGCCGAATTTGCCTCCACTTGCGCGGCCTCGGAGCGAGACAGCCGCTCGGCCCGAGGCTGCCTCTAGCTAGTGGATACGCGGTTATAGACGCCTGAGCCTACAGCTGCAAGGGTCTGCAACAGCCAACATCGCGGAACGCATCCGATTATGGTTTCATGACTGATTGCGGGTTTAATTTAATAACATATTTTTTTTTTAAAAAAAGGTACTGAAATGAAGCTTCTTGATTTAGTCCTCACTGTCCTCCAAAGGGACGGTAATAACAAACGGATACAATAGTACTCTCTTACTCGCCTTTTTTTCCCTGTCTATTTCTGTGTCTCGGCAGACAGAGAATACCGATACAGAAATAGACAGGAAGAAAAATTAATTTAGAGCAAGGTATCTTTCTACTGACGGACTCCCCTATTTTCTGAAGAATCTATGGGGCAGATCCAAGACACTATTGCTTTTCAATCTGCAGAATCAGCCTTCTTTATGCCATAATAGGGAATATAATAAGGAAAGGAATTCTTAAGTGTAAGAAAGAATAGTAGCGGTCAGTTTTATTTGAAGCACTACATTTTGTTTTACTATTCATAATTCGAATAGCCTTAGTAACTAAGAATATCTGTACAAATCATGGCAGATACCCAAGGAAGTAAAATCCGGTATTTAATATACGGTTTCACATCTTACCTGTGTCAGATCATTATAGAACTTGACGCCCTCCTTCAGATTGCCAGTCAGGTCTTGATACGCGTCGTACGCCGCACAAAGTTTCCCCAGCACCTCATCCCTGTTACTGGCGCCTCCTCGAGTCTCCATCAACGCCGCATGGTTCCTCTGCAGCTCCCCAGCCAAGGCCTCCTGTCTCTCTAGGGACTCCTTGGCCCTGCGCTGTAAGGGCGCTAGGGCTGCGCCTAACGCCCCCGCGGATATCGCGGGCTCGTCCACAGCGCCATCCGCAGCTAATGCGGAGAGGAATTTCTCTTTCAAATCTATTGTTGCGCTTTTCAGCTCAGATTCGATTGAGTCGCGCTCCGATTTTATCTCTTCGACCTGAGTAAAATAAAGTAATAATTGAATCGCTTTTTTGCAAAACCACACTTGGTCGGTTTATTCAAAAGTCCCGAAATTATGTTGCTTGGAAAATTTATCCAGTTTCAAAGTATAAAAGGACGTATTTTTAACCGAGTCCAACAAAAGGAGGCCTTCTATTCGACGCCATTTTTTAAACTTTATTTATAGAGAACGATAAATTATTCTGATACATCTGTTACAATAAATCAGCTGATTTCTCGCTGATAAAACATAAATATGCCGGAACTCTTTGATTTATTGAGATACATTTTGCCTATGTTCGTTTATCGAGATGATATTTGGCACAGATTCCGTGTCAAATTTCGTCATGTTCGGTTCAGCAGCTGAAGCGTGAAAAGATATCGACAAACAGACACTTTCGCATTTATTCGCAAGGTATTAATTTGAATAAAATTAATAAATTTAACCTGGCTAAATCTCTTAGAAGTTGGCTAGCTAGCACCTAAGGGCTATGATGCAACTGAAAATATTTTAAAAATAAAAAATAGCATTGCGCGCAATTACACATGCACTAACACACACACGTCTACGCACACACACGCACACACATACACACACACGCACACACATACATACACAGACACACTCAGTTTTTCACACGTAAATAAGAAATTAGTTTTTAGTTATATTTTCACATGTATCACTGGAAGGAACTACCCTCTGCAATACAGGTTATCCTAGCGTAGAGGGTAGGGACCGCTATATTTTAATCATGTCACTCTTTTGAAAATAAATATTATTCTTATTCTTATTATTCTTATTCATAACACAAGCATGAAAGTATGGATATTTACCGTGTTCATTAGGTTGCGCAACTTGCGTAAGATGTCTCCATCGCCGCCGGTGGGGGCGGGCGCGTTGGGAACCCCCGCGTCTATTTGGTCGTCGCTACGACTGAGTAGCTCGATGCTCTGTTACACAATGCATTCCAATTAGGCACGAGTCATTTAAGATTTTAGAAATCTTAATACTATTCAAAACTCTAAAAAACTGGAGTTTTTAAAATTCACATCCTCTGTTGGTTTTAAGTTTGATAACCATTTTAAACTATAGATTAAAGGAAAAAAGTTTGTATAAATTTGATGACATCACATCTATGAATTTCATACAAACTTCCATACTAGAAGCGCGTTTGTAAGTTTGTTAAAAAGCTGCTGATTTGATTGAGTTGTCATCATTCCTATTATAGTCCCACAGACTTATCTGACTCGGTGACAGCGTCGCTAGTATATTATATTAAAAACAAAATTAAACAGATAAGTTGGCCAACTTATTGGATAGAAGCAGGCGTTACTTTGCGGAAGTCCATGATAATGAAGGAACTAGAAATTTAATTCGCTAAAATCCGCCACGGTAGGTAAATCTATGTGGTACAGCGTGTATCCCGCAACTACAGCCCGCGATATTCACCACACCACAGAAATTCCCCAAATTAAATTTTAAAATTATATTTCTAGTTCCTGCATTGGGCAACTTATCTGTTTTTGTTATCTGATATAGTTTCTGTTTATAAGTTGGTGGGACTATAAGCCCTAACTATTACATTAATACACCAAACTCTCTCAAGTTCTGTTGTATACCCCACGTATACCTCTTTATGCTGCTGGAACTTCTGCTGCACAATGGCGTCAGCTCTGACGGCGCCTTCTGTGATCTGCGAGTATTTGGCCACGTTCGCGCGGATCGCCTCCGTCAGTTTATCGGACTCAGAAACTTCCATACTAGAAGCGCGTTTTTAAGTTTGATAAAGAGCTGCTGATTTAATTGAGTTGTCATCATCCCTATCAACCCCCAAACATACTATTACATACCTCAAAGTACTAACTATTACATATACACCAAACTCTCTCAAGTTCTGTTGTATACCCCACGTATACCTCTTTATGCTGCTGGAACTTCTGCTGCACAATGGCGTCAGCTCTGACGGCGCCGTCTATGATCTGCGAGTATTTGGCCGCGTTCGCGCGAATCGCCTCCGTCAGTTTATCGGACTCGGTGCGCGTCCACCGCGCGCCGAACTGCGATCGCAGCGTCGCGTCCGCTTCCGCTTCTTCGCGTAACATGCGCTCCGCCTAATACAAAAAAATTACCGTTAAATTTAATTGTTCGATAAATTATGAAACTTTTATTTAAATTGGCAAGTTAAGGCGTTCTTTTTTTGTATAAAGTTTGTGACAAGTGTGTAATACTTTGAGAGACATCTTACGGATATGTCACCGTAAGATTGTAAAAACCGTAAGATTGTAATCTAACGCTTTTTTTTCGATAGATTGTAAACAGTCGAAAGATTGTGAACCGTTCAATGTTTTAAGTGTCAATTTTTGAAATATTCCAATGAATATTTCAAAAATTGACACTTAAAACATTGAATACATACAATACATTGAAATACGATTATTTACGTTTTCTTGTCTCTTTCTTGTAGGTTAGGTTAGGGTTCGACATAAATAATCAAGTAGTGCCCGGCCTCTATCGGGTTAATAAACCTAACAGATTACAATCTACCGAAAAATAATCCGTTATATTGTAATCATTCGACAGTTTACAATTTCGCGAATTAGAATATAATCTAACGGTTTTTACAATCTTACGGTAACAGATACATCTTTGCACAAAAACGAAATTCTTGGAAAACCAATTAATACACAGGTGCAGAGAAGTGTTTGTCAGTGAAAAACGTTAGACTATGACAACAAGAACCACAAACACACTAAAGTCAAATTTTTTTTAAAAACACCTTTGCATATGTTTGCCATTCCCACCATATGATAGCATAAGTAACGTTTTAATTTGAGCACGTCGCCCGCCGCTCGCGGTCCAGCCATTTCAGCCATGAGTTTGTGTAAGGCTGGCAAGCTGTTCCCCCCCGCCCCCCTCCAGTTCCTTTAACCTCAATACAGGCTGGCAGGGTCAGCATACTTCACCTCTGTCAATATCTCTCTGTTCCGCTGCAACAGCTCCGGCAGTTCAGCCATGAGCTGCTGTAAGGCTAGTAAGCTCCACCCCCCTCCCCCCTCCAGTTTCTTTAGCCTCAATACAGGCCGGCAGGGTTAGCACTAGGAGCATACGTTAGGTACACCTCGGTCAATATCTCTGTTCCGCTGCAACAGCTCCGGCAGTTCAGCCATGAGCTGCTGTAAGGCTAGTAAGCTCCACCCCCGTCCCCCCTCCAGTTTCTTTAGCCTCAATACAGGCCGGCAGGGTTAGCACTAGGAGCATACGTTAGGTACCTCGGTCAATATCTCTCTGTTCCGCTGCAACAGCTCCGGCAGTTCAGCCATGAGCTGTTGTAGCGCTGGCAGGCCCCCCGCCGCCCGCACCGCCGCGGCCTTGCTGCGGATGGACTCCGGAAGTCCCGCCCCCCCAGCGCCCTCTGTCTCGATGCAGGCCGGCAGGTTGAGGGACGCTAAGATGCTGTTGAAGATACGTTTAATTTCAATGTATCTGTCACCGTAAGATTACAAAGGCCGTTTGATTGTAATCTAACTAGCGATATTGTCAACTGTCGACAGATTACAATTTAACGCATTATTTTTCGGTAGATTGTAATCTGTTAGGTATATTAACCCGATAAAACCTAAGTGCCTATATGTATGTTGAATCCTAACCTAACCTACTAGAAAGAGACAAGGAAAACATAAATACAATGAATATTTCAAAAATTGAAACTCGGAACATTGAACGAACAATCTGTCGACAGTTTACAATATCGCTAGTTGGATTACAATCTAACGGGTTTTGCAATCTTACGGTGACATATTCATATTATATATTATACCAGATGATTCCTGCGACTTCGTCCACGTGGATTGTTTTTTTGATTCCCAGGGGAACTCCTTAATTTTCCGGGATAAAAAGTAGCCTATGTCAATTCCCTGGCAATCTCTATACCAAATTTCATGAAAATTTGTTGAAAAGATGGGCCGTGAAAGCGTAGCAGACAGACAGACAGACACACTTTCGCGTTTATAATATTAGTATGGAAGTATGGATTACATATAATTATAAATGTGAAAGTGTGTCTGTCTGTCTGCTACGGTTAACTAATGTTTCACAAAAAACATTTAACAAATGATCATTTCAAAAAAAACCTTTTACAGGTGACAAACAACGTATTCCGCAAAAATATCATTCTATAAGACTAGTGAACCCGGCAGACTTTGTCCTGCCCTGAACCTCGAACACGATTGCAGCACCCCCTACCACCCGGTATTGTGAATATGAATGAATGAATGAATGAATAAATGAATCGTTTATTGAAAGACAACAAATATAAACCATCCCGAGGTCCAAACAAGCACTACAAAAAAAGAATAAGCGAAATTGATCCAGCCGTTTACGCGTGATACTGTGACCATGGGAAATAGGGATTCATTTTTATATATACCTATAGATAATTTGACAAATATTCAATTCGCAAATGTTTTCCTTTGCAAAATTCCTGAACGTTAATGTATCATTTACAAATTTTTTATTTCACCAAATAATTTATTTGTCAAATTCACGATTTAACAAAATGTCGGTACATTTAACAAACATCAGATCTTCTGAAAATACATTTTTAGGGTTCCGTACATCAAAAGGAAAAACGGAACCCATAGAGCCCACTTTGTTGTCCGTCCGTCTGTGTGTCAAGACCCTTTTTCTCAGGAACGCATATCAAGCTGAAATTCATATCAAATACTCAGGTCTGGAGCTGTGAAAAAATTAAACTTCTAAGCCTACGCAATCAAAACATACAGCCGTTTATGCTGCAAATTTTCGACACTCGCAAGGGATTCAAAACCTATAGGGTAGGTACTTCCCGTGAACACAGAATCTAGAAATTTGGTACGAAGCAACGTCTTATAGCACTGACAATGGAAAAATTACAAAAAGCATAAATTTTTAGTCACATCATATAATAAAAACATTTTAATGCAAATTTTCGACACTCGCAAGGGAATCAAAACCTACAGGGTACTTCCCGTGAACACAGAATCTTGAAATTTTGTACGAAGCAACGTCTTATAGCACAGATATAGGAAAAATTGCGAAAAGCATCAATTTTAGTTACATCATATAATAAAAATATTTTTATGCATATTTACGACACTCGCAAGGGAATCAAAACCTACAGGGTACTTCCCGTGAACTCAGAATCTTGAAATTTGGTACGAAGCAACGTCTTATAGCACAGATAAAGGAACAATTGCGAAAAGCATAAATTTTAGTTACATCATAAAATAAAAATATTTTTAAGCAAATTTTCGACACTCGCAAGGGAATCAAAACCTATAGGGTACTTTCCGTGAATTCAGAATCTTGAAATTTGGCACGAAGCAACGTCTTATAGCACAGATAAAGGAAAAATTGCGAAAAGCATAAAAATTTAGTTACATCATAAAATAAAAATATTTTAATGCAAACTTTCGACACTCGCAAGGGAATCAAAACCTACGGCGTACATCCCGTGAACTCAGAATCTTGAAATTTGGTACGAAGCAACGTCTTATAGCACAGATAAAGGATAAATTGCGAAAAGCATAAATTTTAGTTAGATCATACAATAAAAATATTTTTATGCGAATTTTCGACACTCAAAAGGGAATCAAAACTTACAGGGTACTTTCCGTGAACTCAAAATCTTAAAATTTGGTACGAAGCAACGTATTATAGCATAGATAAAGGAAAAATTGTGAAAAGCATAAATTTTTGTTACATCATATTATAAAAATATTTTTATGCAAATTTTCGACACTCGCAAGGGAATCAAAACCTACAGGGTACTTCCCGTGAACACAGAATCTTGAAATTTGGTACGAAGCAACGTCTTATAGCACAGATAAAGGAAAAATTGCGAAAAGCATAAATTTTTGTTACATCATATTATAAAAATATTTTTATGCAAATTTTCGACACTCGCAAGGAAATCAAAACTTACAGGGTACTTTCCGTGAACTCAAAATCTTAAAATTTGGTACGAAGCAACGTCTTATAGCACAGAGAAAGGAAAAATTGCGAAAAGCATAAATTTTAGTTACATCATATAATAAAAATATATTAATGCAAATTTTCGACACTCGCAAAGGAATCAAAACCTACAGCGTACTTCCCGTGAACTCAGAATCTTAAAATTTGGTACGAAGCAACGCCTTATAGCACAGATTAAGGAAAAATTGCGAAAAGCATACATTTTTAGTTATATCGTATAATAAAAATATTTTAATGCAAATTTTCAGCACTCGCAAAGTAATCAAAACCTACAGGGTACTTCCCGAGAACTCAGAATCTTGAAATTTGGTACGAAGCAACGTCTTATAGCACAGATAAAGGAACAATTGCGAAAAGCATAAATTTTTTGTTACATCATATAATAAAAATATTTTTATGGAAATTTTCGACACTCGCAAGGTAATCAAAACCTACAGGGTACTTCCCGTGAACTCAGAATCTTGAAATGTGGTACGAAGCAAGGTCTTACAGCACAGATAAAGGAAAAATTGCGAAAAGCATAAATTTTTAGTTACATCATATAATAAAAATATTTTTATGCAAATTTTCGACACTCGCAAGGTAATCAAAACCTACAGGGTACTTCCCGTGAACTCAGAATCTTGTAATTTGGTATGAAGCAACGTCGTATAGCACAGATGAAGGAAAAATTGCAAAAAGCATAAATTTTAGTTACATCATAAAATAAAAATATTTTTATGCAAATTATCGACACTCGCAATGGAATAAAAACCTACAGGGTACTTCTCGTGATCTCAGAATCTTGAAATGTGGTACGGAGCAAGGTCTTACAGAACAGATAAAGGAAAAATTGCGAAAAGCATAAATTTTTAGTTACATCATATAATAAAAACATTTTAATGCAAACTTTCGACACTCGCAAGGTAATCAAAACCTACAGATAAAGGAAAAATTGCGAAAAGCATAAATTTTAGTTACATCATATAATAATATATTTTTATGCAAATTTTCGACACTCGCAAGGGAATCAAAACCTACAGGGTACTTCCCGTGAACTCAGAATCTTGAAATTTGGTACGAAGCAACTTCTTATAGCACAGATAAAGGAAAAATCGCGAAAAGCATAAATTTTTAGTTAGATCACATCATAAAAATATTTGTAATAATTTTAAACTTACTACAGGTTTGTACGGAACCCTCGGTGCGCGAGTCCGACTCTAACTTGGCCGGTTTTTTTAACTTTAGTTGGGTATATTAACCTTATAGAACCTAAGTGACCGTACCTGAATATTTATGTCTAACCCTAACTTAACCTTATAATTTGACAGATAAAGTACTTGATATGCGTTTTTTTAATAATTAATGTGAATAATAAATGATTTGTTTGACAAATAATGCTTTGTAAAACAAAAATATATCTGCAAAAAATTTGTCAAAAAAATCATTTATAGAAGTACTCGTAGTTGTTTGTATAAAGTTGAATTTATGATTCATAATTTTGCTAAACATTGGTTGCGAAATGAAAATTTGTGATTTGTTTTTTATGAAATGATAGGTCACCGTCTGCTACGCTATCACGGTCCATCTGTTCAACCGATTTTAATTAAATTTGGTAATCGGTTGTATCACTGGGAAGGACATAGGATACATGTTATCCCTGAAAACTAAACAGTCCCGCGAAAATCAAATACCTTAATCCACGCGGAGGACGTTGCGGGCCTCATCTAAACTAATATTATAATGCGGAAAGATTTGATTGTTTGTAATGGATAAATTAAAACACCACTTAACCGATTTTGACGAAATTTTATAGGTTTTTGTAACGCGAGATAGGTTGCGCCGACAGGGACACAGGTTTTTAAAAATAAAAATTCCAGGTGGGCATTATCTATCTTAGATATCATACTATTAATATAAATGTGCAAGTGTGTTTGTTTGTCCTTCAATCAGGCTGCAACAGAGCAACAGAGCGACGTGATTTTTTGCCTGGATAGTGAAATACTTTACCGCAAAATTAAGGAGTTCCCATGAGAATTAAACAAACTTCCACGCGAACGAAGTCGCAAGCATCAGCTAGTCAATATAACTGGTTGGGTGTGCAAAAGCATACCTATTGAGCAACTGCGTGGCTTCCCTCAGTTTGTTGATCTCCGCGTTGACGATCTCGGCGCGGCGCGCGGAGCTGGCCTGCATGGCTTGGTGCACCGCCATTGGCACCAGCTTCTCAAACAGATCTGTACACAAATAGCTGCTCAACAGAGTGACCGAACACACATATCACTACAGTCCGATAACGTCCCACTGCTGGGCACAGGCCTCCATTCTCATAGGAGAGGAAATTAGAGCATAGACCCACCACGCTACTCCAATGCGGGTTAGCGGGCTTTAACGACTATTATCATGCTAGTGATAATAACCGGGACCAACGGCTTGGCATGCTCTCCGAAGCGCGGAGGTGGAACACCGCCAACTTCCTAACTACGGGCTAGTACTGAGAATTTCTAGTCAGAAAAACCCAATACTTAATGGGCCGACCCAGGACTCGAAGCCGGGACCTCGTCGGCCGCAGTCAAACATGCCAGCCACTATACCAACGAGGTAGCAACACACATAAGGTAGGGTTTATAGTCTGCATACCACTTGCAAATATTTTGTAACAACTAAAACGGTCATTATTTCGTGTGTTTCTCTTAAAATGTAAGTGAAACCTTGTAATAATTTAAAATACCTATTCAACAAGACACTCGAGGAGGTAAACCAAACTTTTTTCACTTTTTATATTCGGGAGATATCCTATAATTCGCTCAGTAGATGTTGAATCAAAAATGCACTGTTGACAGCATCTCCTGAGGATGCTCCGTTGTCGCGGATAACAAACAGAGTATGGAAGGACCTACATCAATTGTACAAAGAGAAACCGAAGCAAGTCTTACCGTGGTGTTTGGGAGACCAGCGCTCCTGAGGAGGCAAAGCTTGAGCAACAGGCGCGCGTGACACTGGTTCGAGAGTCCTCGCGTCCGGGATCCGCTCGTGGTATATAAAGTCGTTGTCGCGAATCGCATTGGCCAGTTGTCGCGCGGCCTTCGCGCCAAGCTCATATACGGGAGCTCCTTCTCGCATGTTCTTCAACAGCTCTGAAGCGATTTGGAGACGCGCGATCTCTTCGCCGACGGACTTGTTCGCGCGGCAAACTTGCGCTTGATAGTATTGGGTGAGGCCGCGGAAAGTTGCTTGCTTCGCTTGTATCTGGGTTATAATAATGATAAAATTTTATAATACCCTACTGACACTACATGACACACACACTAGATGACACTATGCCATATTTAAAGATCCCAATATCTGGGTGACTGAGCTTTGCTCGGTATTTTTATTTGGTAAATTGTGTTTTTTGGAAATTATATTTAAATAATAAATTATATTTTGTTTGTTTTAAATGAAATATTATATCATATTTAAAAAAAAAAAGAAAAAAAAAATCGGGCTGGAGGACATCTGGACTTAAAACAGGGTCTTCTGGTTTTGGGATCGCCCGTTTCCCACCTGAGCTATTATAAATTTGTGGAAGGTGGCGAAATTTACCTTCGTATTCTAATGATATTGTATCAGCTTTTCATTGCCTAAAAACACGGATAAAACGAGATTTTCTAAAAAATGAATCCTAGCTAGATCGATTTATCGCCCCCGAAACCCCCGCATACTGAATTTCATGCAAATCTTTTGAGCCGTTTCCGAGATTCAGATTATATACATATAATATATCCTTACTAATATTATAAATGGGAAAGTGAGACGTAAAGTTAGAAGTCCGGATTAAATAATAGGGTACTTTTTATCCCGGAAAATTAAAGAGTTCCCGCGGGAACTAAAACTCCTCAATCCATCCGGACGAAGTCGCGGGTATCAGCTAGTATACAATAATTGCTCGTTTAAAGGTATTAGATGGAAGGGAACCCTTTGATTTTTACCTGACTTCCAAAAAGGAGAAGGCTCGTATCTTTTTTTTACTAAAATTACAAATCAAAATAAGTATTATGTAACATGTAACATGGATACTATTGAACCACAAAAGCATGGTACATTTAAAATAAACAAAACACTCAAATATGGACTGTTAATATGGAATCTTTTACGGAAACCACCTAAATAAATTTTAGTTTAAGATTTAGAAAACACTAGCGTGGGTGCGATCCTGCAAGAAAAAGAACCCCAGGACAGAAGAAGAAGAAGAAAAAGAAGAATGTGAGCAATGTAAACTCACGGCTGGTATCCACTCCCGATCCCAGAGATTGCGAAGGTTGTCCTTTTGCATAGAGCGCGTGGCGTCCATGAATAGCTCCTCACACTGAGAGCACACTTTTGCCACCATGCTGTCTTTCATCTCATCTGAATCAAGCAATATCTTTTCAATAAATTTTGTTGTTGTTGAGCTCAACTGTAGTATGACTAAGAACTCTTTTTGATAAGAATTTAAACAGCTTTATGTTCTTTGACATATGGTCGAAACTGGTATAGCTGGTAAAAGTCTAGAAACTAATAAATAATTCATTCATTCCCGGCAATACTCCATAAAGCTGTCAAGTGTCTATGCTCTGTGGTCAGTATTGCATCATTCGATATTTTGAAATGCTTAAATATTAAAAGAAAACTATGTTATACAAAATACTAGAAAATCATTATAGTGCCTTCAGACGATGTCAACAGTTCAACACGTACCTCTGATGCACTTGTAAGCGATGACCTCCTGAGCCTGCGCGAGCATCAGCTGTGACAGAGCAGTGAGGGTATCAGGGTTGAGGTCAGGTGTGGTCTCCTGATGCACCGCCATCATAATGTTGCCTTTCATGTAGCTGAATATGCCCGCTGCTTGCTGAAATAATTGATCATAAGCACATTAGACTACTTCAAAAACAGTTTTATTGCCTGCCACACATGACATAGATATTATTAACAAAAAATATAAAACAACCCGTTTGTAAGGGCAGTCTTATCACTAAAAGTGATCTCCTCAAGACAACCTGTTTCTCAAGGAACTTTAAAAAGAAGAGGGAAATTGCAAAAATAATGAAAAAATGCAATAATAATCTAAACTACCGTTGTCTAAAGAGAACTAATTATGTCAACCAGTCAAAGTTTAGCTGCCGTGTTGCGAGAACAGGCTGATGAAGGAGATATAAATTTTGAGGTTATTAAGAACTAACTGGTTTAGCTGTTGTATGCAATAAAAAAATGTTAGCCATAGTTTAGTCAAGTTCTATCTGTTCAAATCTGTTCTCAATGCAATGTTAGTTTATTAGTTCATCATCTTGTTGTTGGTGAAATATCTAAATAGCTATCAATAAATAAATAAATGGCTAAATAACTAAATTACAGTTACTTAATTGTCTAATGTCTGTGTATTTATGTAATTATAAGTCATGTTTTTGTGTATATGTATATTCAATTGTTTACTCATATTCTGATTCCTAATGCTCCATCCATTAGGGTCTCACCAAACCTTATAATATATCGACGTGATAGCGGCTGAGCCGGTCAGAAAAGCTTTATGTATAATTATGGTAATGGTATTAAAGGTGAAAACGACGTCGCCCGCCCCAACCGGCGCGGAAACGTCGATTTGCCACGTTTTTACCCTTTATTATTGCACATAAAGCTTTTTAAAGTGGCTCAAATGGGTTTGATAATAGTGACACACATGGGTACATTTACTCTGCATTCAACTCACGCGTGAACTGTAAGTACTTACCTATGACATACGAATATTATTTATTTATTTATTGCTTTCATGTACAATGCTCATAAAACAATTACATAGACATGAGGCCCCGTCAGGGCATTGCAATATTGAATATTTTATACAATCAATTAAACGTATACTTATATACTCAATAACAGTGTCAACTTAATTTAAAAAAAAAAATTAAATCGAAAATTAATTCCATAAAAATATAAAAAAAAAAAAAAAAAAAAAGAAAAAAAAAAATATATGTATTATCGCTGTAACTAACTAATTGGGCCTCATTAAAAAGCTCATCTGTGGGCTCGGAGGTTCTCCATACGTGGCCAGAAACAAGGACATCCTTAAATAAATCATACCTACTAATATTATAAATACGAAAGTGTGTTTGTTTGTTTTTTGGTTTGCCCTTCAATCACGCCGCAACTGAGCAACGGATCGACGTGATTTTTGGCATGGGTATAGTTGAGGGGAGGCTACTTTTTATCCCGGACAACTAAGGAGTTCCCGCGGGAATAACAAAAAACTTAAACCACGCGGACGAAGCCGCGGGCATCAGCTAGTGATGTTATAAAATTATAGTATGATGATAGATTTAAAGTAGCTATGTAATAATTATTTATGTATGCAGATTTCCTCTCTACCTCTCTCAACAATAGGTAAAAGTAGCCACGATATCTTTAGTATCTATTCTCTGTTCAATCATTTATTTACCTTTTCGCAGCTCGAGACAAGGTTTTGTGGTTCCCTCGGTAGCTCTTTAATTTTCTGGGATAAAAAATAGCTTAAGTGTTAGCTGGACTAGGATAATCTATCTTGAGTCGATAAGTTTAGTGAGACCCTTATATAAGCAACTCACTCCTACATACAATAAATGCTAATATAACCACTATGATGTTAATCTTTCTACTTATTTCATGATCTCATTTGTAATGCTCATTTCCTAACCTCAATATGAATTTCAACATTACGTTATTTTGACTAATCAAGGCAATTGTTATGCAAACATGGGTGAATGTCTCTGATATACTTTTAAGTTTTATCATTTAATTGTTTTTATGTTACTTAGATAATAATTTAATTAACCAAGTATAAACATAATATACACAATAGCAATATGGAAATATTTAGTAGCAAGATGAATATAATTAGTAGGTACTAACAAGTTCTTTAAATACAGTTATTTGTAAGAATTCTAACTAATATTATAAATGCAAATGTACAGTTTGTTTGTCGCACTTTCATGGCCTATCTTTTCAACCTATTTTGATGAAATTTGCTACAGACATATGCTGCATCCTGTTTTTTATCCTGTACAATAAAGGAGTTCCCGCAGGAGGAGGCGGATGAATTAAAGAAACTTATTCAACAGTCAACATCAACAATCACAGGCAACATCTAGTATAGTTTGTGCAGTTCACTAGTGTGCATGCTACATGGTTGTTTCAAAGTCCTATCTGTATACATTTGTATACGTGTAAATGTGTGCGTGTTAGTGATTGCGTGTACGATTTACCGCTCTGAGAGACACGCACGCTTACACAATATGCATAACTAAAAGCAAGGTTCACGCGTGCTCATGAATTGCAAGAACTAAAGATAATAAACTAAATACATAACCATGTTTACACACAGACACAATGGCAATATAGAAATATTAAGTAAGCATAATGGATATAAATATTAAGAACAAACTCTTTAATTTTGTAATTGTGTGTAATTTAATGATGTATGCAATAAATCATGCCAGTCAAGTTTTAATTATTTTTAATCATGTGCACTTGTTTTGGAAGTATGCAAGTTAGTATGAAATACATAGCTGTTGTGATAACAAAGATTATCGAACTTAAAACTAACAGAAGATGTGAATTTTAAGTCTTTTGGAAGACCCTCTATTTAATAATTAATTAGTAAGAAACAAATTTTTTTTGACATTGGCATCATTCCTATTCCGTGCCTCACCTGAAAGAGTTTGGCCGCCAGTTTAAGCGAGTCTTCAGTATCAAGAGGCTGCTGTGCTGCTATGGCACTCTGCATGGCCGCCATGTTGAATAGGATACACATCCGCTCAAACGACAGAGAGCTAATAGCTGGAAATGAGACCATATTGCAGTAATAAACAGTTTGTTGCTTTAAAGATCTTTGGAAGCTATTTTGTAATTAATATACAACAATAAGTACAATTTTTTTCCTATCCATTTTAGTGTCTCAGCAATCTGTTTTGCGAAATTAAGCCAGACATAGCCTACTTTTTATGCCAGAAAATTGAAGAATTCCTACAAAGAACCTCAATCTACACAGCAGTCACCCTTATCAGCTAGTAAGTAATAATAAGAGCCAGATATTATGGGGAATGCCATGCCAGATATTAGTGAGTCACTATATATATAATAAGCAAGTCTATACCTATGGATAAAGTTTTAAATAACAAAGGAATACATACTAAGGCTCATCCTGCCTCCAAACAGGGATCCTTTATCAAAGGCATCCTTCCACTTGAATGGAATCTGCACCTCCTGTGGCGGTATCTTACTTTCCAGGGATGCCAGTTGATCATAGTAACTATGAAAACAAGAAAATATTTTAAAATTACTAATTTAATAATTGGTTTTTAATTGATTGGTATTAAATTAATGTGAGACAAAGTGGACCTTCTCAGTTTGAGCAAATAAATTGGAATTGAATTTACACATTTATTTATTAAAAAAAAACCTAAAACTAATGTCTAAATTACTTTAATGTCTAAGCTTGGCTTTGTCGTGTCGAGAATTAGTCAGACTGTTTATTTGTTTTACCAATGGCCAAGAAATATTGGGTTCATTCTTTGTTTTACAAGGTAGGATTTACAAGGTAATCTGCAAGAGATGGGTGGTCAATTTTGTTATGTCTAATATCTGTGTAATATTTATGTATGTGTAATATTTTTCTATCGGAGTAATGAATCAATGATTAGCGAGTGACTCATGCGTTAATACCTGTAAAGAACGTCTAATGACGACTTCTCGAACACTTTCCATATAGCGTTGGTGCGAAGCCGGCTGAGCTCGTTGATGGCATCAGTGAAGTCTTCATTTAGATCCCCTGTGTTATACGTCGAATGGATTAAGTTCTTCAGAGGTTTGACGATATCAACGTCGGAGGATTTTTTAAACGGCACAAATAACAATTCAGCCATTTTTGCGAATGCGGATTGCGGAATGATTTGTTTGTTCATGTGTCATTGTCAGTGGTTGTCACAAATTGAAACGTTTTTGACAGCCAACAACCAAGCACAATTCGATACTTATTTCCTACCTCCATGGTTCAAAGAATCTGAATAGTCCAAAGCAGAGTCCAAACCTAATGTTCATGACTGCTGTGTATTTATTTTTAAAATGTTAAATAATATATATATTTAAGTTTAATGTATTTTAGTGCCCTGGATTCAAATCCTGCATGACCTTCAAACTACCAATTATACCTCTGACCAAGGTACTCAAGGACCTTGAAGGCACTGTACCTTGAATAGAAAAAAAAAAAAAAAGATACGCGCCGAATTGAGAACCTCCTCCTTTTTTGGAAGTCGGTTAAAAATTGCGGGAAATTTAAACTTATATTTCCAGCGGATAACTCATAGGATAGCTTTATTCAAGTATTATTTAAGGACGTATTTTGGAACAAATCGAGAGGCCAGAGACATACTAAGGGAATATGTCTGTGTAAAGCATGTGCTACACGGTTTTAAACGGCGGTTTGAAACAGAGGTTTAAAACAGTGTAGATAGTTGTTTTATGCCAAATTTCGTTTGACCTTGAAACACCCTTGGCAGCAAGGATTGCGTTTGAAACCACTGGTAGAAGCGTTGGTTTAAAACTTGTTTGAAACCGTCTAGCCGCTTGTTTAAAACCTTGTGAACGACAGTCACGTTGCAGCGGCGAGCGCAGGCAGACGTACGCAATGGTACGAGAACAAAAAGAACGAGAAGTTTTGTATGAACTTCAGTCTGTCAGTCCATAACGGGACGAATTTCTCCCCAGTAAGAGCACTGAACAGTGCTCTCAGTGTATATCGGAATAGCCCTATGACTGTTCTTCAATAGTTGCTTATTTGAAACTAGAATTAACAATTTATTTGTATGAGCAAGAAAGAAAAATAAAAATAAATAAAACCGGCCAAGTGCGAGTCGGACTCGCGCACCGAGGGTTCCGTACTCAAGAAGTAGGTATAATTACCTTTGTTAATGAACCGCAAAACTAACTTTGTTTATAGAGGTTTACTGTTAATATCAAAAAATTACGTTTGTTGTATGGGAGCCCCCCTTTAATATTTACTTTATTGATATTTAATTATTTATTTTGAAAGGTAATATACAAGTTAATATTCTGTGAAAATTTGAACCGTCTACCTGTTACCGTTTTTAATATTGAGCAAAAAAATACGAAAAAAACACGTTTATTGTATGGGGACCCCCCTTAATATATATTTTTTTTTTAATTTTTAGTATTTGTTGTTATAGCGGCAACGGAAATACATCATTTGTAAAAATTTCAGCTTTCTAGCTATCACGGTCTATGAGATACAGCCTGGAGACAGACAGACAGACAGACAGACAGACAGCGGAGTCTTAGTAATAGGGTCCCGTTTTTACCCTTTGGGTACGGAACCCTAAAAAAGAGCAAGACACACCCCTACTCTTTGTTCTTTAGATAGGTAAGGCGCCATGACGTCGTTGTATTGAATATACGGTGCGAGCGTAGAGACGTCCTATTCACGCAACGTTCTATAAAATCTGATGGTTTAAACATGTTTTAAACCGTGTAGCCGGCAAAGCGCAAATCTGTTTTTTCTGTTTCAAACCGCCGTTTAAAACCGTGTAGCACATGCTTAAGAGGCACAGGAATAGTTCCAATTTTGAATCGACGTTAACTTGAAGTTGTCATATATAAATTGATTCATGTGACCTAAAAAATATATCTTAAATATTAGAAAATCAATCAAAAATTAATTGTGAGGTATACGTGATATTTAAATTATTATGGTTATTGGAAATAGAACTATGCCGAAAGGGTTAGTCCATAAAAATATTTATTAATCCGCATTAGCTCCTGTGTTAGATTTCGATCATCGATGATTTCAACATACCTATTGGCTTACCATCTACACATGCAATACAAATTCTATCCTCCATGTACAACAAACGTAACGACTGTGATGAAACATTTGTCAACGGCTTAGAGTAAACGTACTCGTAAGTGTAATGCATGGTGCAATCTGTTGTTCAAGGAGGTGAAGCCCTTTATAAGGGGTTTAAACTTTAGACGTTCGGCTTCCTGTCAGAGATTAAGTACTAGTAGGGTAAATCTGCCTAAATTGTATGGAGATGACAAATACAGCGTAGGTGAGTAGGCACAGTAGTGATTAAATAATATATACCTAACTATATATCAATGTATGGAAACGACTGGAGGAGGCCTTCGTGCAAAGGGCGTACTGAAAATAAGGGAAAAATCGTAAATAAAATGTAAAATGGACTAATAAATAATAGAGTGTTAGTCAAATAAGTAGGATAAGTTATTTTAACAATTAAATTAAATTATTGTATGTAAAATAGTTTATATATTGAATTTTTTTCAGTAATCAAGGCTTTATTATTTTTATTTTAAATATATATACCAACAATAAATAAGTTTTAGTACGTTTTGGTTTCCCGTGTATACTAGTGATAGATTTATCTTTCAAGCCCAGTTAACGTTAACTTACTTATATGTATAATTATTAATAATATACATTAAAGCCCCAGAACTAACCGAACAGAATTGATAGCTGCAAGTTCGATAGTTGATACTAATAGTATGAATGCGAATGTTTTGTTGGATGGATGTTTGTTACTCAACCATGCCAGAACGACTGAACTGATCTGCATGAAATTTGGCACAGAGATAGATTTTCGTCTGGAATAACACATAGACTACTTTTTATCCTGGATATTTAGAGAGTTCCTGCGGGAACCAAAAAAACCTCAATCCACGCGGACGAAGTCGCGGGCATTAAGCTAGTAGGATCTTTGATTGTAATTAAATCTTAAACGTAACTATAGGCGAAAAGTTAAAACTTTAGCCAATAAGTAAAAGGGATGCGGGAGGAGCATGCGCGATTCATTTTATCGTAGGACCGCGCGGGGCAAATGTGAATCAACCTTGTGGTGAGGTCGCCGGACGAAACCACATCGGTGCGCACCCCGCGCGTGTTTTATATATCCTAAATTACGTGTATTTTGTGTTCTCTACCAGTAAAAACATATTGTAAGTATTGTTTTTCATCCAAATTTTTTTATTATTGGTTTTTGGGACGTTTGATGACCAGTAAATAGGTCCCGATGTTGGGCCTACGTCGCGGTCACTAACTGTTGCTTGGAAATCGATATGCTCGGTGTGGTTTTGTTTTGATTACGTGAATAGTGGAGTAAGTTTATCGTGAAAGGTAGTGCGTGGCACATTTTTTTGTACCTGTTTTGTTTTGATTCGTATTTCTTCGTTGGGGTACGGGAGAAGTGGGGAAAAAGTGTTGAGTATTCAACTTTGGTTCTGTAGTGATTTTATTTCGGATTTGGGGGGTTTTTAATCATTAACTAAACATTAGCTAGGTAGGTAGGTATTACGCCGGATGGTTCTGATTATTAAAGTTATGTTTTGATCGATATTTATGTACTTTAAACTCTACCTTGTCTCTATTTATGTTGGCCGCAATCATGGACTCAAGGAATTCTTAAAGTACCTATACCTAATACATACATAACGCTTAAATGTTAGTATGCTAAGTGTTATTATAATCATATTCTATGTTTACTTAGTCCTTCACAAAAAGGGTGAAAATTTAGCTATTCTTGTGTTAACTACTAACTAATGACCCCATTCACCCCAGAATGGATTTCTGTGCTCATCTAAAATTGACTTAGTTGTTTAGAGTATGAACTATGAAGCTTTTTAGCTGTCGAGTCTTTTCGTCGCCCATACCGCAGTGCTTAAAGACTAAGGTCTTCGACCAATGCTTCCTACCCCTAATGATCTACGGTGCCGAAACGTGGACACTGACAGCGAGACTGGTACCTACACCGACTGCAGGTCGCTCAGCGTGCTATGGAAAGAGCCATGCTCGGAATTTCTTTGAGGGATGAAAGTCCAGAACGAAGTGATTCGCCAAAGAACTAAAGTGACCAACATAGTCTTAGGGCTAGCACGCTGAAGTGGCAGTGGGCTGGTCACGTGTGTCGGAGGACCGATGGACGTTGGAGTCGCAAGTTTGTTTGTTTGTTTGTAATGGATAAACTAAAAAACTACTCGACCGATTTTAAAAATTCTTTCACCTATAGAAAGCTACTTTATCAGCGAGTAACATAGGCTATATTTTATTTTCAAAAAATTAGAGATCCCTACGAAAATTGCAGTAATAATTTGATTTTTTCAACTTCTTACGTTAAACCTCTATTCGTCTATTAATTTTTTTATTATATTCAAATTCTGACTGACTTTTATAGGTATCATTGTATCATTTCTCAATTGTATGTCATAATAAATACAAGAGATCTTACTAAATCTATGATCTAACTGTTGTAGACAGACTGTGCCTAAAAGAGCCAGGTCTCAACTTAGTTGTTAGTTCTAAACATAGTTTCCAGGCGAAGGCAGCGAAAATACGGCGTATTGGAGACTTCACTTCGTTCACAGCGGTTTGCTGAACAAAATTTGAGAACGTATGGTGGAGTTGTTCGTCTGAGTGCCGACTGACCATTATTGGGTATGACTATTTGGTCAAGTGCTACCCGTGCGAAGCCGGAGCGAACCGCTAGTAATATTCTATGTTCCATATGTATGGATAAAAATTAGCAAATTCAAATTCAAATGATTTTTATTCAAATAGACTTTTTACAAGTGCTTATGAATATAGTCAGATGAATCTACCACTGGTTCGGAATTCCGTTCCTTTAAAGTTTCCATCTGTTTCCGTCATAATGATCGCGTGGCAACGTCAACCTTACGCCGCTTGTCGCGTTTTAACCACCGTACCTATCTAGCGGAAAATCCGCTGCAGGTACAATTTATTTTCCTTCAACTGCGGTCGTAACTTCATTTTCTTTCTCATAAGGAAGTCACGCTAACTGCAAACTTGTTAATCATTTTACGTAAACCTAACTTACCTACTGCGTTGTATTTTTAAGAAAAAAGTAAATAAAGAAATTCGATGTAAACGTAGACCTTAAATATACTTCTTTATTGAACACAAATTGGCGACCTCCCTGGCGCAGTGTTAGAGTTTAGCCCGCTACCATCTTAGACTATGACATTATCACTTGCCATCAGGTGAGATCGCAGTCAAGGGCTAACTTGTAGTGGAATAAAAAAACATCTCAACTTCTCCAGCAGTTAGCACTGAAAATATCTTGTGATCTAGCTTTTTGTAGCTAAGTAGGTAGGTAAGTATAAAGAAAACTAACATTAGAGAATGGAAATAAAAAAATGAAAATTTTCAAGCGTATTCACCATATTTACTTCACACTAATACTATAAATGGGAAAGTGTGTGTGTTGTTGGTTTAAATTGGTTTGTCCTTCAATCACGCCGCAACAGAGCAACGGATCGATGTGACTTTTGCTGGAGAGTACCTAACATAGTATAAGCTACTTTTATCACGAAAAGTTAAGGAGTTCCCGTAGAAATTAAAAAACTTTTTTCACGTGGACGAAGTCGCGGGCATCAGCTAGTACCTTTCATATTGTCACTAAAATTTACAACGCAGTTTCATATGGTGACCAAAAGCTTTATATTGTAGATTACCTTCGCAAAAAAACTTTTAAGTAATAAAGTTGGCAACATAATTCATGATCCATTTGGCTTCGCCGTAACTTGTAGTCGTTTAACTAAATAAACAAACCCTCGTGTATATTATGCACATAGTATGTATACCTACATCACCATACCTGGTATAAATAGTTTTTAGGCGTTTCAAATGTAGGCCGATACGGGCAATATCACGGTTGGATCGCGTTTAATCTGATTGATTTTCATACAGCTGTATGAGAATCTATCAGATCGGAGCTTTTTGAGTCGTAAAAGATAGTAAAATAGTAAAAGGATGAATATAAACATAGTAGGTAGGTATATGAATGTAACTATATGTAGAGCTTACAATAAAACGCAAAATAATGTCTTACTGAGTCGTATGAGCCAGGTAAGTTTAGTCACACAACATATTATTATGTAAATAAGTTTTAAATCATTAAAAACATTTTTAAAAACGAGCTTTTATCGTCGCCATTGAGTGTGACGCCATTTTTACCCGACTGCGGAACGCACAGGGTTATGTGTTCATCAGTCTATATATGTTTAGGCTAAACGCGTGGACCGATTTTGATGATTCTTGCACCAGTTTATGCTGAGTATATCACTAGAGTGTCACTGTGGAAGCCGAATTTGAGAAAAAACAAAACGGCGCCCCCTAGAAGCCTTAATGTAGCAAATTAAAAAATTTAAGTCAATAATTATATCACTAATAGAAACCTACATTATTAACAAGTAAAATAGGCTATATTTTATTTCCAAAAAAATTAGAGATCGTTACGAAAATTGCAATAATCTCATCTGAGAGCTTACGTGGCGTGCGCAAGTTACACGACAACAATGTATGGTAGAAACGTTCCTCTCAAAATGTTCTAAAAAAAAGTCTGCGATAGCTTAAATAACTATCTTTTAATGTTGACTCACACTAACCATTTTTATGATTTTCAATTTCGGTCTAAAACAGTGCTTTACTTGCGAAGGTGTTTTTACCAACATATTATTCATCGTTAATTCTGAGGAATTAACGATGAATAATATGTTGGTCATATCAACATAAATATCATATGAGATATCATAGAAATACAGTAACCTTCAACAGAAAATGACGCGGCCGGCAGCGGATAGGTAAGGGTGAAGCCTGAAGGTGGGGCGTACTCTCACAATATAATATTACGGTAGTAACATATCATTGTAGGTATACCTAAGCTTAATGTGACGACATAACGAGTCTCAAAAACTTGATGATTTGTACTCCTTCAATCGATCAATCAATAAATTCATCAATGCCACATGTAGCGCATATTCGACTAACATAACTTCCGACTAACATATTTAAAGTCTATTAAAATATTGGTTCCGAGTCCACTATAGTTTTTATAAATACGTACAAATTGTGTTTTTGAAAATACTTTTTTGCATTGTCTACGGGCATTTTTGTAAGTGGCCGACGTTCATTGCCGAGGTCTCGTGACGTCGATGCGATAGGACTCTCGAAAATTAATGACCACATTTTCAGGAAAAATAGCGGATTTACGAAAGGAGACTGAACATACACAGGCTATGCTTGTGTCAGAAGATAATTATTTTCATAATTTAAGTTTGATTTTATAATTCAGTTTGGCATAAAAAACAAAGTGCTACATATCCCGAGATTTTTTCATCATTTTAAAAGTACTCCAATTGTATTTGTAAAACCAGACTCCATTTTTATCCGTAGACATACCTAGTGATGTTATTATTGAAATCGATGAAATAAAAACGGGCGGTGATCGACTTATAATCGATTAAAAACTATCATTTTCATAGTACTATAAAAAAATATCGATATTTATTTGCAAACCATTTTGATAGAATCGACTCAACTCGGTGCTAGTTGCAACACTTGCAGGTTAGTTGTCTGTGGTTTTTGCTTACTGACATTTTTGCTATTTTCAACAGCAAAGGTGATTCGAATTTAGATATTTTAATCCCATGCCGTTTTCTTGTACGTCGATTTGAGATATAGTATATTATTTCCTCCGTATGCGCTAAAACTTCTCTACGTTGCAGCTTGCGTTTACGCGTTTGTCCAGTGTTGTTATTTTTGGAGCCCTGTGACTCTTTATTTTAAGCTCGTTGACTTTATTAGTTTATTGTTTATTTTAAGTGTTTGAGCTCGTTGACTCTGTTTTAGTTGTAGTTTTTCTTTTTACCCGACTGCGGAACTGAATACGGAACGGTTATACTAGTTCGAATAGCTGGTAGGCTTCTGGTAGGTATAGGTAAGCGTTGTCTATTAGCAAGGTTAAAGTAATACTCACTGATACTGTAGACATTATTTAAAAATATAAATACAATGGCACCTTATCATTGACTTTAACTTATATATCTTCAAATATTGATTCATTGGCAATAACTATTCACGGGTTTTACCATAGGCAGAAGTAGAATCGTCCTGGTGAAGTGTGGTACCTACTACCATACCTAATAACCTAACCTTTTACATAAAATTGTTTTTCTCAAAAACTGGGAGGAATAAATTAAAAATTATTTTTGTATATGAAAGTAGGGTTATCAAACTTTATTTTAAGCAAACTTTTATCGAGACACAAAAATATTTGTTACTAGCCCAAACTCCATATAGTGCTGCTCAGTCTCCTTTACCAAATTAATATTAGTATTATAACTTATGCAAATTTGATGATGGTTATGGCACAGTATTGGTATCTATACAGGATTGTAACTCGGCCTTGTCCTTGAATTAAGTACCTACAGCTGCGCGGTACGTACACACGCGATAGGGCTGCCCGCCTACAGTACTTATTTATTTTAATTTCATCCACCTACCTGAGTTTCTTGAGATTTGTAATCCGTTAGCAAAGATGTGAATGAGATTTAACGTTATTTTATTTACCTACCAAAAGACCACTAAAATCTAATATACATAACTCTAAAGCATTTTACGCCGTTAGAGTTCAGATTTTGTTTTTCGTTTTATATTGTAGGTAAGGTATTTGTAATACTTTTTCCACCCTATCCACTTATTAATTTACTAACCCAAGTTTTTTACTCGATGAAAAAAGCGAAATAACTACCTATTAGTAAAAGAAACAAATTGCGTACTAGTAGGTACCTACTTATATAATCATTATTTTATATTCTTATCTTTCGTAGTATCTATCTAAGTACCCAGGTCACGGTAATATTATGTATCCTACTCGTCATATTAAATATGTACTTAAACTTATTTTTAGTCAAAAAATCGCGCGGTTATTGTTAAAAAAACAAAACACCGTCCGTTCGTCACTGCGGCACAGTCGCGACTGTCTGCATGCCAAGCGCGTGCTCATGAGATCGAGACGCGTAGGCATAGCTCGCGCTTCGTCCGTTTGTATGAAGTTGGAATAACTGTATACATAATATTACCGTGGTTATGGTGATCACCGCTCGTCATTACGATTAAATTAATCCGCTGCTTATTTCTACTTCTCATACAAAATACTTAGTAGTGCCTTTGGTGCTAACACAGAATAGGTAATAGGTGCTACTTCGGGCGGATAAAACGTCGCCTGTTTACGATAAATACTTAACTAAAAAGTTTGAAATAAAAAAGTTATTTTAAAAAACAAAAAAACCCGACTGCTCGGATACCAAAAAGTATAAAACAAGACATGAATTGAAGTATTTTATTACTATCAATTTAAATCGTATAATATTAATAAAATTTATCAAGGCGCAGTCGCACGTTAAGGTTTAGCTATTTGTACGTGCGACTGCGCCCTATTCGGTATCCAAGCAGTCGGGTTTTTTTTTTTTTTTAATTACTTTTTTATTTGTAGGTATTCTTCTCAGCAAACCCGCATCATATAGGGGTGAGCTTTTTTATCTAACTGCGGAACCTGCGGAATTCTGTGTCGATTCAAAACACGTCTTCGGAAAGTCTCAAGTAGGTAAATATCAAAGGCCTTCACTGTCGTATAGTGCATTTAATGGAAATTAACAGTGACAGAATTATGTAAGCAAATTGCGAATAATGAAAGATTATTCTCAACGTACGTTTCATAAGATGCTCCGACACACCGGAGCATCATAATGGAGATGTTGACTCGACAATGCTCGATTGTGACAAGTGACAATCTGTGGCGAAAATTATAAAAATTATATTATAGCGAATTAAACTTCTAGTTCCTTCAATATCAAGGATTTCCGCAAAGTAACGCCTGCTAGCTACTCTAGTTCTTTTCGTGTCCGGATCGTACTTTGCCGCGTATTCGTTGATCGTTGATCGGGACATAGCACTTTGTCGGCGTAGAAGAATATTGATAAAGCTAGCGGACGCCCGCGACTTCCGCGTGGCATAATTTTTCGATCCGTTGCTCTGTTGCAGCGTGATTGAGGGACTACTTAACGTCCTTTGGAAAAGAATTTTCAAAAATTATGAATTATGTACCTATTTCATAATTTAAACTCGTTGCCCAAACGTCAAGTTTCATGGCTATAACTTGGAAAACGCCTGCCTTTTACACCAACTTACAACCCCTATTTTACCCGTTTCGGGGTGGAATTTTGAAAGAATGTGACACACGTACTTCTTTATATCATACCGAAAGCCAAAATACTAAGTTTTGTTGTTATAACTTGATTTTTCAAGTTATAACAACAAAACTATCTTGATGAATGAAGGACATTCATCCCCTATTTCACCCCTTTGGGGGTCGAATTTTCAAAAAAAGGTGAATCACGTTCTTCTACTTACATATCTAACTGAAAGCCCAAATGCTCAGTTTCATGCTATAACTTGAGAAATTAAGGACTTTCATACAAACTTTCAACCCCTATTTTAACCCTTTGGGGGTGGAATTTTGAAAAACTGTGCTACACGTACCTCTTTATTTATTACTTAAAGCGAAAATACCAAGTTTCGTTGATACAGCTTGAGAAATATCTTGAGAAATGAAGGGCTTTCATATAAACTTTCATCCCCTATTTCACGCCTTCGGGAGTAGAATTTTCAAAAACTGTGACATATGTATTTCTTTATTTTTTACCGGTACCTAGCTCATATACCAAGTTTCATAGGACTTTCATACAAACTTTCTGTCAAAATTTCAAGTCTCTAACCCTAGCGGTTTAGGCTGTGCGTTGATATATAAGTCAGTCAGTCAGTCAGCCAGGACTTTGAATTTTATATATATGTATTTATAGATTAAAGAAAATATCCTTCCGTTTTAACATCACCCGTAGGTAATTGTTTCTTTTTTTCAAAGAAGACAATGATTATTAAAATATTTCGCTTTTCTTTTTACACGTGCCGTTACTGAAAATTACGCGCCACAGAAAACCTATTCTGCATAAACTTTTCCCCGACTCGGTGAAGTACCTTAATTTTCTTTCGCACTGAAAATCGCAGGTAAGTCACGCTAGGGATAAAAGTTTCCTTATAAATTACAGTACTGGATTTGGAAGGAAACATTTTTTATATTATAGAGTTGAAAAGAAATAAGTTGCCTTTTTATTACCAATCCTTGATTGGCCTTTGGGTGCAATTTTTGTGGGCGAATTTAGACTTAGTCGTCGCTGTCTAAACCAATAGACTTCACCTCCTGCATGGAGAATTAAGTTTAATTTATTACTTTATCTGTGTT
The DNA here is from genome assembly GCA_963932025.1 of Erebia epiphron. Lineage (NCBI taxonomy): Eukaryota > Metazoa > Arthropoda > Insecta > Lepidoptera > Nymphalidae > Erebia > Erebia epiphron. The sequence goes on from OZ009945.1 coordinate 41,600,053, forward strand.
CTGTAGGACATACAGGTCAGAGTCGCTATGCTCGCTGTACATGTAAATGGAGTGAGATTTCATAATGTATGCTATGTTGTCGCAAACTATTTTCTATTTGAATAAACAAAGGATGTTATATTGTAAAAGTTCTAAAATATTAATTCGGTAATGTCGTTTGTATGTAGTGATGCGTATATTTTATACTATTGGTATACCTATACAGGGTAGAAATAACTAATGGGACATGAGGAAAGTACTTTAAAGCTTACAAATACCAAAAAAGGAAACATTTATTTTGTTTTTAAAAATAAGAATAACCGCATTGAATAATTGTTTTAAAAGCCTACCTGAGCTGGGATTCTAACCAACCAAAGATACAAAAGACCGTCACTATTTTTTGGACTAATCGATAAAATCTCTCGAACCAACCGTGTCTGAAAGTTAATTTAATATGACTACCTAAGTATGTACCATAATTAATTTGTCTTTATTTCCTTAGTTGTTGTAGGTTCCATCGATATAGCAAGAAAGGAAATAAAGAAAACCTAACCAATGCCAGAAATTATAATGCTCTGGACGTGGCGTGCCGTGCCAAGTTATTACGTACATGGTATAGTAGTTATTGTGAAGTGTTGGTCAACGAGCTACAAGTTCATTTAAACAGGGACGAAAAACTAGGAATTTTCGCCATCCGAGCCCGAGGGAATTCCTACATTCATACTAATATTTCAAAATAGCTGATTGCCTGCGATTTCGTCAATGTGGTTTAAGTTTTTTTAATTCCCGCGGAAACTCCTTAACTTTCCAGGATAAAAAGTAGTCACTAGTTAATCAGTGACAATACATTTCACTGACAGGGATGCAGCCTATCTTTGTACATAATTTAATAAATATCGGTTGAACAGATGGACCGTAAATACGTAGCAAACAGACAGACATGATTTCGCATAATTTATTACATTAGTATGGATGCTGATGTACCTATAGCTGTTAAATTTTGACGAAATTTGCGGCAGAGATACCTAGCTATGCTGCATCCCGTTGACGTGAGAGCTTTTTATCCGGAAAACGGAATTTTGAGAATATTAAAAAAAACTTTTCATATAAAAGGGCCCGACAAAATATTAGCACAAACGTTATGTTTTTAAGTAATTTTAGGTGAGCAATCGTTTAAACGTGGACATCTACTAAAATAATATAGCATTGCCTAGGTATCGCAATGAAAAAGTAATTTTCTATTCTGTCCGTGCAGTGGTCGGAAATGGACAAAATATTGTTCCTACAGCATAAGTTAGATCTGTTTGCAAGCTAAGCTTTAGGAAAATAGGAGTTTGTAAAAAAGTCGTTTAGCTAGAAATGTATATTTTATTTTTATTTTTTAAGTAGAATATTTCCTACAATTATTTTCTTTCAAGTACAATATTTCCTAGATTCGAAAATCGACTTCGGCCACAAAGTCGATTAAATTCTAATATTGTCCACAAAACTCAATCAATGACCAGTTCGCGTGTTCGACCACGTCCGCCCTTTCGACCTACTGGCTGCGACGGCTAATGGCTTCCATCAACGCAACTCATTAATGCACCTGCATTTTACGCCACCTTCAAGTACCCTGCACCCTGTTTACCCCACTCCAGTACGTCTACTTACCTCACTGCGATCCGGTGAAATAGGCGGCAAGTCACGAACTAAGTTTTAAAGCTGCATACATTTACATACATTTACCCCTGAAGTGAAGAGTTGAAGTTGGCGTTTGTTTGCGTGGAAGCTACCTACTTATGGATCCTCAGTAATATTTATAAATCTAAATCTAAACTTATATTTTAAAGAGGAAAAATTTGTTTGTTGGTTTGTTTGTAATGGATAAACTCAAAAACTACTCAACCGATTTTAAAAATTTTTTCACCTATAGAAAGCTACTTTATCAGCGAGTAACATAGCCTACATTTTATTTTAAAATATATTAGAGATCCCTTCGAAAATTGCAATAGTGTGAATTAAGTCGGATAAATTCACCTAATTTAACTTTTTACGTTAAACCTCTATTCGTCTACTAATTCAGACTGTCTTTTATGCCATATTTGACAAGACACTTTTATTTCATATTTGTCAAGACAAACACAATAAATACAAGAAAACTTACCAATTTTTTTTAAATATTTTTTTAATATCTAACTGCTGTGGACAGGCTGCGAAAAGCCTAAAAGATCAAGGTCTCAACTTTCTAAACATAGTTCCCAGGCGAGGGCAGTGAAAATACGTCGTATTGGAGAATCTTCTTTTGAAAATGAAAATCGTCTTGCAAGTCAGAGAGAATACCTACGTGTCGCAATCGCGTGCCACCTGGGGATTGCAAAAGGATACCGACGGGTGCTTATAATATAATAGAAATTATGTAACATTACCAATGTAAATACCTCATCTGTCAATTGTTTAGGTACCTACTTTGTTTTTTTTTTCACGATAAAATTACAAATCTGAATTGCACCCGTGCGAAGCCGGGGCGGACGGCTAGTATGTTAATAAGTTAGATGATGCCCGCGACTTCGTCCGCGTAGTTTGAGCTTTTTTGATTCCCGCGGGAGCATTTTTATCCCGGAAAATCAACGAGTGATTTTCCAGGATAAAAAGTAGCATATGTGTTATTCAAATTTCATCCAGATTCGTTTAGCCGATTGGCTTGATTGAGTAACAAACATCCATCCAATCTTTCGCATTTATAATATTAGTATAGATATGTATCTGCGTGGGTGTCTGCTACAGAACTGTCTATCTGGTAGGGCATAGCCTACTTTTTATTCAGGAGAATGAAAGAATTCCTACAATTTGAACAAAGGAAAACAAGTAAATCAATAAAGAAAAAAAGTTTGTTACAACACCTAATTAATGTTTTTTATTTTATTTTTATTGTTAGCTAGCCTAACCTAATTACTATATAAATCATGCCCGCGTGGAATTGTGGCAAGAATTCTGAAGAAGGTTCTGGTTGCATTTCCGCGCTGGACAGCCAGGCTGATCCTTTCAAAAAATGAGTCAGTCCTTTCTGTTACCAGATGAGGAAATTAACCGCGGTGAATTAATGTTTGCCTTTGCATGTAAAAAACTTCGCAACTGTCCAGCAATTTCTATTACTGTCGTGTTTTTAAACGCGGATAAATTGTTAGCACTTCCTGGCGTGCGGCCAGAAAAGAACCAATTGAGGTTTTGAGTTTGATTTTGATTAATGAAGCATTTCCGAACAAGTAGAAGAAAAACAACAAACAACGCGGCTAGCTAATCGTAATTGATTTTTTGATCGGAAACTTAAAACTACGTACAAAAAAGTAGATAAATATTCAAAGAAGAAAAATAACCCGAATTACAAGTTTTCAAAGATAGAATATTTACCTGCATAAGATAGAAATAGCTCGCATGGGTGGAAAAGTAAATAGTAGAAAAATAGTATCTATTGTATAATGTACCCCTATTAATAACATCACAGACGCGGAGTCGACAGAGCCGGCAAGGCATCCCGGAAGAATTTGATCGTGATCGATGCGCCATTTGATTCCTCTGCTAATATCTATAGGTGAGTTGGATTTGTTCGATTTTATGTTGTTTCTATTTTCATTAGATTTTTTAAAATTCCACTACAAATTAGCCCTTGACTGCGAATTCACCTGGTTGTAAGTGATGACGCAGTCTAAGATGGTAGTGGGCCGACCTAGCAGGGGTTTGCAGTAATTTAATAAGTGGCTGTTATAAATTTATAATCAGTCTCTACTCTCTACACGGCTATGTACCGGACCTCTAAATTGCTTGGCGCACGTCATTGAAGGTACTGTTAGTCACAGCCGAAGCCTCCAGTCAGACCTTAGGCCCAATTGTCTACGCCAATCGTAATCATTTGACAGCTTAAAACGTAATTACTCGAACAATTTAAGGAGTCCATACATGCTTTTTGACATGCATGCATGATATAAACAGTTCGAACTATACCTACGCTTGACAAACGATTACGGTTTCCTTGCACAATCGGAGGGCAAATCAGAGAAAATTGGTTGAAATTGCCTGCCAACCCCGTGCCTCCCACCGTATAAGCCCATAACGCTCACTACTGCGTCAGGACAGGCATCGTAATATTGCTCAATGGGTTTCAGTACTACCTACCACTTTTATAAAAAGTTACGCCGCCGTACGTGCGCAGAAATCTTATTTTTGGAAATGAAATAAAATAATATCAAGCCAATCATAGCTCGGAGTCCGATGCGTCGCAGCGTCTCACGGTCTCAGCAGTCGGTGACCGCCTGGCTCGTGATTCTTGTGTAAGTATATGGGCGAAGAAATAAGGGGAAATATGTATTTCATTGGTGTTCGCATTCGGTTTTAGTCGGCGTCAGTTTGCGCTTTTCTGCGCAAACGAATTTCGCCGATGCGACTTATAAAAGTGGTAGTAACCTGTAACATGTACGTTACTTTACTTTTAACTTGCCAATTTTACAAACGTCGAATTTAAATAGAACTGTTGTTCATAGTCAGCTAACTTGACCAGGACTAATTTTAACTTTTAATATTGAATTTTACGTTTTATCTTGCCACAGTTTGAGTACGAAATTTTTTTATCCAACGTCTTGTTTACTGTTTGTTTTCAATAATAATGCTGTGATATAAAAACCTATAAGTACCTAAAGGTAGGTAGCATATGGGGCCCCATTCAGAGGGACACAAAAAAAATTGTGAAAATTCACAAAGAAAACTGGTGCCATTAAAAAGATGGAGGCACAATTTGTGTTAAGCCGTTGAACGTGCGTTGCTTGCAATCTGTCAACTTCAGTGTTTGTCGTCACAGACACAAAATACTTACTCGTACGTGTTTTTAGGGTTCCGTACCTCAAAAGGAAAAAACGTACCCCTTATAGGATCACTTTGTTGTCCGTCTGTCTGTGTGTCAAGACCCTTTTTCTCAGGAATGCATGGAGGTACCAAGCTGAAATTCACATCAAATACTCAGGTCTACTGTCCCTTGCAGCGGTGAAAAAAATCAAACTAATCAAAGCAATCAAAAGATACAGTCGTTTATGTGAAATTTTCGACACTCGCAAGGGAATCAAAACCTACAGGGTACTTCCCGTGAACTCAGAATCTTGAAATTTGGTACGAAGCAACGTCTTATAGCACAGATAAAGAAAACATTGCGAAACACATAAATTTTTAGTTACAACATATAATAAAAATATTTTTAATAATTATTTTTAATAAAAATACCATAACTTTTACTTATATACCTACAGGTTTGTACGGAACCCTCGGTGCGCGAGTCCGACTCGCACTTGGCCGGTTTTTTTTTCTAGAAAACACTCGCTGCTGTACCTACTATAAAGAGCTCTTGAGATGAGGAGGCTTTCTGTCTAGATTTGTTATACTGTTTCAAATTGTGGAATGTGAACGTACATAGCGCAAATATAGGTACAGTGTAAAAAATATATATTTGCTCGAATATGGGTACAAAAAAGGTACCAGTAGTCTAGGAAACGGGGCGGTCTGTTGTATGGAGACCCCCACATTGAATCCTCAGTCGATGAAACTTGGCAGGGTTTTAGTATTGGATGATCCTAAACTTACACAAAAATATCCACCAAAAAAAACATCCAGAAGTTAGGTATTTATACCTAAAAGTACAAAAAGCTTAATATTTTGAACTAAATAATTTTTCGTCCCAATTTTTTTTTACCTAACTAATTAATAGCCGTATTATGAGATGCTCGATAAAAATCCAAAACTTTATTCAAACGAAACAATTTTTTTTAAAGAGGTTTTCTTTATCTGTCCATAATTTCAACAAAAAAATTGCTCATACTTTTTTTTATTTTCACATGTCCTTAAAATGCTATTTAGCATAAGGTGTAAGAAAATCCACCAAAATGTGCATACCAAAATAAATTTATCTCGCTTCAAATTAAAAAAAAAATTATAACTCGGTATGGAAAATTTATCCATCCTATTTTTTTTCTTTATTATAGTAGGTAGTCAAATTTACACTCAAATCCTAAATATCCAACAAAATATCCACGCAAAACACCGAATTAAACCGAACGTATGAAATCTAAACTATGTTTACGCGATAGTGTATCTTAATCCTTCATCTATTGGGTATAGTATAGCGTGCGCGAGCGAAGCGAAATGTGAAAGTGTCACAATCTTAATAATCCTGATGTCTCCCCAAGGGGCCAATCAGGGGAGACACGAGTCCGGGACCATGTTATTACTCCAGCGTGGATACTACAGGTGGATATGGTTGTCGTCACTTGTCAGCGCTTAAGCGCTTACTGTCTTCTTTAATGCTATATTGAACACTAGTGGTCTGCCCCGGCTTCGCACGGGTAACACTAATCATCATAATAGTCCATACTCAATAATAGCCAGCTGGCACTGGGCAGCACATCAGGTTTTACATTAGGGCTGTGATATCTTCGCACTGCCGGCCGCCCCTATTTCTATGGCGCATTAACTAATTTCTATGTTATCTTTCTAAGATATCCAACTGAATTAAATGGTGTAAGGGGCGAATTGGTTGATATTAAATACTTGAGTTGAACAACCATTTCATTTAGATGAGGATTAATATAATGTCACGAAAAAACCACTTCGAAATTAAAGCCATAAAAAATTCTTTTATTTTTGAGCTTTGTTTAAATAAATATTTAATTGATTTCTTCTCATTACTTCTAGAATTTGAGAAAATGTATTAATTATATTTTGTTTAAGTTAGTATATTACACGCCAGAAATTGGCAAACTGCCTAAAGCCTTACTGTAAACATATTTGTACTTTTGTTGTAATTTGTAAGTAAATTTATGCAACAAATAAATGAATTATTAGCCATACGCCAATCTAAGGTCACTGGACTTATTAAAAAATGCAGTTAAGAATCATTATCTTGCAAACTAAAGACGACAACAAAAAATATTCTTTAAGCAGAGTCGAAATAAATAATGTATTATAATACATATGTTTTAGTATATTTTATAATTAGCTGTATTATATTATATAACTACTATTTCGCCCTGTGCGTGAGCTGCTAAAGCAGCTCACGGGTTGTGGTTAGACTTACAAGTAGTACAGATTTTACTATACTGAATTCATTTATTGTGGTGATAGTAAAATATATAAAACTGGCGCTGTTTTTTTTAAACTTTGGTAACAGTTTCCTGTTTTGTAACTCCAGGGAGTCCTAAATATCGATTTTGAACGAAATCGGTCAATTAACAAACAATTTCAAAATGGCGCTGATTTTTTAAAACATTTGTATCAGTTTCCTGTTTTGTAATCCCAGGGAGCCCTAAATATCGATTTTGAACGAAATCAGTCAATTAACAAAGTATTTCAAAATGGCGCTGAATTTTTAAAACTTTGGTATCAATTTCCTGTTTTGTAATTCCACGAAGTCCTAAATATCGATTTTGAACGAAATCGGTCAACTAACAATGAATTTCAAAATGGCGCTGTTTTTTTAATGAATGAGAGTCCTATAATTAAAACAAAGTTTGAAAAGGAACCATAAGTACCCAGTCTTTTTAGGGTTCCGTACCCAAAGGGTAAAAACGGGACCCTATTACTAAGACTCCGCTGTCTGTCTGTCTGTCTGTCTGTCTGTCTGTCTCCAGGCTGTATCTCATAGACCGTGATAGCTAGAAAGCTGAAATTTTCACAAATGATGTATTTCCGTTGCCGCTATAACGACAAATACTAAAAATTAAAAAAATATATATATTAAGGGGGGTCCCCATACAATAAACGTGTTTTTTCGTATTTTTTTGCTCAATATTAAAAACGGTAACAGGTAGACGGTTCATATTTTCACAGAAAATTAACTTGTATATTACCTTTCAAAATAAATAATTAAATATCAATAAAGTAAATATTAAAGGGGGGCTCCCATACAACAAACGTAATTTTTTGATATTAACAGTAAACCTCTACAAACAAAGTTAGTTTTGCGGTTCATTAACAAAGGTAATTATACCTACTTCTTGAGTACGGAACCCTCGGTGCGCGAGTCCGACTCGCACTTGGCCGGTTTTATAGTTCCTATTCGCCATATAATTTGGTATGAAAAAAAATATTCCGCCATCTTGAATTTTTTTTCATTTCGCTAAATAGACCACCTCGTCCAGATAATCTCTTGACAAGAAACCACACTCCTAGACTTATCGAGATAGACACTGACGAAATTTGTATGGCAGCCATCTTGAATCCACCATTTTGGAGTTTTTTTAAAACTCACCGCCAATTGGATGAGTTTTCCAGTGACATTTGTTCGAGCACCCCCACCTATCTTCAATTCCTTGGCCGTGCTCTTTACCCGTCTCCAAAATCCTCAATCATCAGCTGTCTCCATATTTTTCTTCAAGTTATATTTTCTGACATCTATACGAAGCCATCAGTGAAAAAAAATATTTCATACAGAATTTTACAAGAGGAAATTTTTGGGGAAAATTTCGAAAACTACCCCAAATTAACGAAATACTTTTGAATGTCAAGTACAGGCTCGCGTCGTCGTAGGCATATTATCTCTGTATCGTGACGTCACCACGCTCCTTCTTCCCCTGATTGATTAAATATAAAATACTAGCTGATGCCCGCGACTTCGTCCGCGTGGTTTAAGTTTTTTGTTATTCCCGCGGGAACTCCTTAATTTCCGGGATAAAAAGTAGCCTATGTCACTCTCCAGATCCTCAACTATACCCATGCCAAAAATCACGTCAATCCGTTGCTCCGTTGCGGCGTGATTGAGGGACAAACCAACAAACCAACAAACCAACAAACCAACAAACCAACAAACAAAGTGACTTTCGCATTTATAATATTAGTAAGTAAGTATTTCTTTCTAAAATTGCGCTTGATTATTATGTTGGATATTTTGATAGTTGATAGGAAAAAAAATATTGTTATCATATCAATAAAAAAAATGGACGGATTTTTTTTTCACTACGAATAAAAAGGTAACTTTCGAAAAAAATATAGACTGATGGAATATTTAGTGGATTTTCAATTTTTAGGTATTAAACGGCAATAAAAGGGCATTCCAGTGAAAAAGTTTGAATGAGCAATTTTCCGATGCAAGTAACATTAAAAAAACATATTTTTTCAAAATTTGGTTGTTTCAGCTTGGAGTATTTGTTGGATATTTCTTATTTAGCTTCCATACTTTACATGAATGTTTCCAGTGAAGAAAGTTTTTTCGGAATATTTTTCTGAACCAAGATATTAAACATAAAAGAGTTTAGGTAAAAAAAAAAATACTTCCGTTAAAAATTTTTGGTGGATATTTATAAATCACCTTTAACTCATGATACTTTATCATACTGTAAAGTTTTGTCGTCTGAAGAATTGCTGTTGGGGTCGACTAGCTTCCTTTCCTGGACTACAGTTCCAGCAAACACTGCCATTTCGACGTGCAACTATCAAAAATCTTACAATTAATGGACTTTATAATATAAGTAAATAAAAGGTATATAAAAGTACATAGGTAAGATTAGCGGCGTAGCTTAGCGGCGTAGCTTAGCTACAGCCTACGAGGTGGCGTAGCCGGAGTAAGTGCTACATTGAAAGATACAGCAGTGTAGTGAGCTTGTGCGGGAGATCCACTCGACGATTCTAGAGCACTTGTAATTTATTTGATTAAAAAAACATTTAAATTTCAATTTGTACTACATTGAAAGCTAAATCCGGTAAGTGTGAGATGGAGCGACATAAACATCGCGATACAAATTAACGGCCAGTTGCATATCTGGCGGTTAAAGTTAAGGTGCTGTTAAACTTTGAGCAATAAAAACAAATTAATTATCTACCTGTGAACATAAAAATGTTTTGGTTACTCCCCTCAAAATGATTGAGGGTTGTTAGACAGTTTTTTGGAACTACCGTTTACGAAACAATGACTTTCAAAGTTTTTAAGCAATTACCATGTAATTACAGAAACCTACCTACCTACCTTATACGTGCAGAATAAACTATACTTGAGCACTTTATCGGCCTTTTCCGCAGTGAACGTGTTAACCTCCTTATTACGTAAAAATTATTGCTAAGGGTTCACAAGTAAGTACCTCTGATTGGCATCATTCCACTATTTGCCAAAATCAATTGTCGCTGCAAAAATACCATAAATTGAGCCAATTACAACTATTAAGACTGTAACAGAGGTTGATACAGGTTTTAAACAATAAGGCTACAGTTTTATTTCATTCTAGGTCGTGTTCGTCGTCGCTAGAGCCGGAGGACGTGATAGACCTCGGCGCGCCGCGCGGCTGTCGCATCAGGGCCAACAGAAGCGCCGCCGTATCGCGAACTGCGCCTGCACTCTACACGCCGAATCCGCGACTGTGCGTACAATCTGTACCTACACTTCTTACGCTTAATATTTATATATAATAGTAGGCTTCGGCCATGGCGGCCAAAATCCACTGACAGTTATTACCATAGGAGGTTATTATAGAGTAAATACAAGTGTGAGCACAATCTAGGTTCATTAGGTAAGAAACTCTCGTAGTTTGATGGGATGGGATATTATATTCGTAATACGACACGAATGGAGAGAGATCAGCAGCAGGTCAGACGTCTTCATTTACTCGTCTTGGCCAAAGAAGGATAAACACCATTTAGCTGCTTCCTAACACCCAATTCCCAAAACAATTGAGACTATTTTTTGCCCAATTCCTGTTTACTAATCGGGCTAAATCGATCTCAGAGTCACCAACAGTAAAATTATGCTGATTAGGTTTATTTACCTGTTTTGCTCATAATTATCCCAAATAAAGCTTTTTTTGTAGATACCCAGGACCGGCAGCCGTTCTCAAAAAACGTCTGAAGACACGCTCACCGGAACGCAGGCGTAAACGGCGCGGGCGCGATCGTAAGAAGTTCACTAAGCCCGTCCCGAACTCTCGACTGTACCGGCCGGCGCCAGCGCGGCCTCCGCCTCCTTCCCCCCAGCCGCGTGACAGCTGGCCCGCTCCCGCGCCGCCTGCGCGGGGCTTGGACACAGCGTCGAGAGCTGCCTTACGTTTGCTGCAAGACAGACATTTGCGACCGCCATCTGTATCGCCATTACGCGGTTCACCGCTCCCCCCATCCCCAAGCGCAACAGTTGCCAATGCATTAAAAGCACGGCGGCTAGTGGTGACATTACCAGCGGCTGATTCTGGGGACGCTCCGAGGTACAAGCCGACGAGTGAGCACTTCCGGTTGCGCGCCAGGCCTTCGCTGGGCTCGGGCGTGTCTACGCCGCCGGCCGCGCTCCGCGCCGGCAGCATGGCCGCTACCAACAAACACTCTACCAGCCCCGACTGTTCGGACGGAAATGACGCCTCCTCAGCTCCCAGCGAATTTTTAGCAGAGGTAACTACTTACTTTATTATTAAACAAGCTCGCTACTAGTTGTATTTACAATAAATTATAAAATAACTCAATAATGTGCACTTAAATAAAAATAATAATTTAAAAAAATAAAGTGCACCTAAACAAAGAAAAGCTCTTCTTTTACCTTTAATATTTATAAAAATAGCTAGCTTATGCCCGCGACTACGTCCGCGTGGATTGAGGTTTTTTGGTTCCCGCGGGAACTCCTTAATTTTCCAGGATAAAAAGTAGCCTATGTGCTATTCCAGACTATATTCTATCTCTGTCTCTAAATTTCAGCCAGATCCGTTTAGCCGTTGGCGCGTGATTGAGTAACAAACATCCATACATCCATACATCCATACATCCATCCATCCAAACTTTCGCATTTATAATATTTATTTGATTAAAATTATTTAATTTAAAAATAGTCTGGACCAGATTTTGATAGGCAACCTATTTTAGGCGTATTCATCTATTATTAAATAAAATTAATCGATGAAGGTCGTCGTATATCGGGATCTTAGGCTATATTATATAGTTGTACTTACTGTCATGAATGTAGATCAAATCGAACTAGGTCAAATTTCATACTGTAAAATTAATGTTTTTGTGTGTTCGTATTCCATACATTAGCGCATCCTTAGTCCGATTTCGTTGACAGCTATTGTTGTCACTTGCGTGAAATTCAACGCCTTTTAATATCGCATATCTAGTCAATAAAAATATTATGTTCGGATCCAAAAACAACATATATCTAAACAGGTTCAGATAAACAGCTGTCATTATTCACAATTTTGTAAAATAAATGTTTTATGATATACTAGCTGATGCCCGCGACATCGTGCGCGTGGATTAAGTTTTTTCGATTCCCACGGAAACTCCTTAATTTTCCGTGATAAAAAGTAGCCTATATGTCACTCTCCAGGTCCTCACCCATGCCAAAAATCATGATGCAGCGCAAGGAAAACTTGCAGAAGTCCTTATAAAGGGTTATGTCCAGCTGTGGACGTCATCGGTTGACGACTAGGATACATATTAACTACTTATTTAAGTCCCTGCCTGGTTTTTTCACGACATTTTATCTCCAAAGTCCAAAGTCAAAACGAATTCATGACATGCATGATGCACCAAAAGGACTGCTGTTGACGTTCCATTTATTCTATTTACTTTTTTGATGTTCTATCAAAAAATACTGAATGGATTTTGATGCAATTTTATGCATTCACTAGGTATTACTTCAGAGCAAATTTTAAAAGAATTTTTATATTTATAAAATTAAGAACTATATTTTTAATCTATAATTTTCTAATTTTTACTGATATTTTACTGTTTTATTTTGTATTTATATAGTTATTTCAGCCTAAATTTTTTTTTTTCGATTATTGTTATTACAAGATTATATTATTTCCCAGTTATTTATAAATTCTATGCCCAAAATATTCTTAATTTTCTTATATAATGCTTTTATTTGTGTCTTGTTGCCATTTTTGTATATTTTTTTAAATTTCATTCATTTTAATTTTTTTGACGTCTAAATATATTGCAAATAATTATGTATGCTTATAATAATTAAAACCTTTCCTAAAACTAAAGAAATTTCAGAAATATCTTTGATTTAGTTTTAAAATAATTCAAAATGGTCATGGTAATTGTGGTAATTAGAATCATGGTAATGATAATTTCGCCATTTTTAAATAATAAACAGACTAATTATTTAAAATTTTACAGGCTATGTATGTGAATTAAAAACACGTCTTACATCATAAGAAAAAATATCAAGAAAATATAGTGTATTTTAAAAGTGGTGATTTTTTAAATGAATTAGATAGGAAAGTTGACAAAGTGCGGAATAACAATATTATTTCCCAATATCTTCTAAACGCTAAAACATGCGCTTAACCTGTTACAATAAGTTCTTGAAACACAAAAGCCTTACGTATTAATGCTATCACGATGGATGCAGTAGGTACATATATTATCATGTTATGATAGTGTTTGTATCGGGTCACGTAAATTAGGAAAAAGTCGTGGGACAGACTTTAGTACCTTGTAATTTTTTCATTTTTCGTTATTATGTTACACTAGCAGATACCCGCGGCTTCGCCCGCGTAAATTTTAGTTTTCCCTATTCTCACGGGAACCATGGAATTTTCCGGGATGAAAAGTAGCTTATGTGTTAACCCAAGATGCAATTTATCTCCATTCCAAATTTGAGCCAAATCGGTTCAGTAGTTGCGGCGTGAAGGAGTATTGAAGCTTGGTAAATACGAACTTTGGAGCCCCGTTTCACCCCTTTAGGGGGGGAATTTTGAAAAATCCTTTCTTAGTTCACCCCTAGACCTCATAAGGAACCTGTGTGCCAAATTTGAAGTCTCTAGACCCAGCGGTTTGGGCTGTGCGTTGATATGTCAGTGAGAGCGTGAGTCAGTATATTCTTTGATATACCATGAAATTTTCCGGGATGAAAAGTAGCCTATGTATCAATCCAGGATAAAATCTATCTCCTTTCCGAATTTCAGTCATATCAGGTCAGTAAGTGCAGCGTAAAGTAGTATTTTTCACGCGTGAATATCAATTTTTCAGTTTTCCCGCAAAAACCATGGATTTTTCCGGGATGAAAAGTAGCTTTTTTATTAACCCAGGATATCATCTATGTCCATTCCAAATTTCAGCTAAATCGGTCTTGTACTTCCGGCGTGAAGATTTTTTTCCGCGTGAATTTCGGTTTTTAACTAATCCCACGGGAACCATGGATTTTCCCGGGATGAAAAGTAGCTTATGTGTTAACCCAAGATGCAATTTATCTCCATTCCAAATTTGAGCCAAATCGGTTCAGTAGTTGCGGCGTGAAGGAGTATTGAAGCTTGGTAAAATACGAACTTTGGAGCCCCGTTTCACCCCTTTAGGGGGGGAATTTTGAAAAATCCTTTCTTAGTGCACCCCTAGACCTCATAAGGAACCTGTGTGCCAAATTTGAAGTCTCTAGACCCAGCGGTTTGGGCTGTGCGTTGATATGTCAGTCAGTCAGTCAGTCAGTCAGTGTCTTCTTTTATATATTTAGATGTTACATTCAATTTTACAGGTTTATTATTTATAAACAATATATATATATAAATATATATATTTAATCGATAGTTTTTGAGGAAAAAAATAATGTTCCAAACAACTTAGGCAGTGGGACAGTCATGGTAGTGAGAAATTTGAAAGGATCTGACCTCTTTTATCTTCTTTTTCTTGATGGAAGATATAGAGGACACTGTCTAGTGTCTACAAAAAAAATTACATAAGCCTGAGTTAATTTTAAGGTACGTTCTCCAGCTTGGGACACGCTTTTTACCACAATTCGAAGAAGCATCCATTTATAAGACTAAGTATGATTCATGATTTAAACTCTTTGATCCAGTTCCTGTCAGCAATAATGCGTCGTCAGTACGCGGAGGCTCTGAAGTACTGTCAGCTGATACTGCAGTACGAGCCACATAACTCCACCGCGCGCGGCTTCTACCCGCTGCTGCAGCACAAGGTGACCGTGCACGCTGACACGCAGCGCAAGCTGCGGAAGAAAGGTAACAAACAAACAAACATACATCACTTGAAACATATAGTACGCGCGCGAGTTGGATGCAGAGCTTTTGTATAAATAAACTCTGCATTCAACTCGCGCGCGAACTTTAGGTAGCGCTATATGCTTCTAAGTCGCGATAATGTAAGCGTGCAGTAAAAAAACCCCGTAGCTTAGTATTCGTCCTAGGGTTTGAAACCAATCTTACATCTAACTTTGTCTTTTTACTGAAATACCTACCTACTAAAATCAGACAGATTATTTATACTATGAAAGTATTAAATAATTTTACCCTTGCAGACGAGACGAGTTCAGAAAGCGAAGATACCAGCCCCAAGAAGGGTGGTCTGTCCAGCGCACATATGCAAAAGGTATAGATTGTGGTTTAAGCCAAATTTAAAATATGTTAGCCATAAACGGGAATACCCAAAATCTAAAAAATGTTGTTAGGTATCTACTATATATAGCTTATGCAGCAGAGGTTAGAAACAGGCACGCATTAAAGAAGGTTTTTGGAAATCCTATCCCTAATAAGGGGTTAAATAGGGAATTAAACTTTGTATGTAGCTTTGTTATTTGATCTTTTGGTTAAAAATGAAGAAATACGTGTTTCCAAATTCTTCGAAAACCATCCCCAAGGGTTTTTTAGAAACTTCACTTTTATATATTTATCCGTTGTGAACACATCAGCATTTATTGTACAAATTAAATTATTTACAAAAATTAAATTGGTAAATTAAATTCAAAATTATAAGTAGGTACACTCAATAATGAACAAGTGGCAGCTAATGATGACGCTATTCTTTAATTATTGATGTAGTTACAGAAGCCAGTGGACCTGGACGCGGAAACGGAGGGCTCAGCGGAGGCGTCCGGGTCTGGGGAGGAGGAGATGGAGCAAGGCGCGGACGGGTCGGGCTCGGCTTGCTCGTCCCTAGAGCTGGACTCCGAGCCCTCGCCCGCCTCGCCCTCGCCCCGCACGCCGCACACGCCGCGCCGCTCCCCCCGCGACACCGACCCCGCTGACACCGACCCCACCGACCCCTCTGACAGTAAGTCAATATAACATTCATAATAATCAGTAGAATCAGATTAAAATGGGGTGGAGGAATAGAAAGAGACATAGCTAGAAATTAAGGGACACAAGGAGCACCTGGGAAATACGACTGATCAGGATTCAATGGGCTTTGTATCCAACCAAATCTCTTTTACTGACTGAATTGGACGATCTCACATCTGATATGAGTAAGCAAGGCGCAGATGGTTTGAGCTCGGTTTGCTCTTCGCTGGAGCTGGCAAGAAGTGAGGGGTGCAAGCCGCAAGGAGCATAAAAATAGGAATTCAATCAACCAAATCTCTTTTACTGTCTGTGAACAATTGAATTGAATTGAAAATTGAACTTCCCACTTCTGATATCAGTAAATAATGTGTAAGTAGCTGTTGAAAATGGCAAATAGTAACTAATATGTAAAAAAAACCCTCTAAGAAAGAAAATCACGGTCTGGGAGGTGATGGAGCTAGACGAAATGGGTCAGGCTAGATTTGCTCCTAGCCGGAGCTAGATTATGAGCCCATATCACTTGCCATAACGGTGAAAGAAGACATGGTGAGAAAATCTGCATGCCCGAGATTTCTTCATCATGTTCTCTAAACTAGCGGCACGCTATGATGGCCGGTTTGACACATTACAATAGTGATGTGGAATGTCAATTTATTCTCGAACAAAAAACAATTAAGTTTTGTTTTTGTACCTGATTAAATAGGTTTAATAAAACAAAAATGTAAATGTTTATTTAATTTATTTGAACGAACTGAATATTTGAATGAAAATGAATATACATACTTTATATGCACACAAGAAACATATGAATACAAAAGATACCAAAAAAGGTGCCACAAAAGGCCATAATTAATCAGATTCGTCCATACTACTATTTTCACTGTCGTCACTGCTATCATCACCTGCATTAATAATTATATGTTCGTTTTCTATAATATTATCTATTTTCACATCTCTTTCATAATCTTCCCTTATTAATTTAACAGTTCTATTCACAACCTTTTCCCAGTCTCCTTTAGTCACATGTTCACAAGCTTCTTCTAATAATTTTAGCATTTTTTTTGTGGTAAATGGGGGTTCTGTATTGTGTCTTGCAGCATATCCCTTAATTTGAGCCCACACCAACTCAATCGCATTATAAACATAAACGGAGCACATTCACGGATGGAATTACATTCAGACGCAAAAAAGCGATTTCAGAGGTTTGTCCACATAGTGAAAATTGTTCATATTCACAAGTACATTCACCCCTTAAATGGTGCAAACTGATTTTTCTACACTTGTATACATTTTAGAAATCAATTTAATAAATAAATTTTGAGTCCTAAACCTAAAACTACATTCGATAAAATTTATGAATCTCTGCACATCACTATCGTCAATAAAGTAATACAATTATTTCCTTCAAAGTCGTTATCAATTAATACGGAACTTCATGAGCGGACAAACGTCAAACCGGCCATCATAGCGTGCCGCTAGTGTAAGATGTGTGAAGAATGAATTGTCAATTCGCACTTGGGCAGCATAGTGGATTATCATCAAACCCTTTTCAATATGAGAGGAGACTCATGCTCATTAGTTAGCCGGTGATGGATTGAAATGTAGAATGATGATTCTGTTTGTAATCGTGATTTTGTGTTTGCGTGCGCAGGCGCATCGTGGCGCTGGGAGAGCGGCGGCTCACACTCGGAGCGCGACGACAACGGCAACCATCCCGCGCCGCTCGCGCACAGTCACACGCACTACCAAGGTACCTGTGACTCAAACAATCTTATCGGGTACCCACTTTGCGCGCGCCATCCTACCGGTGAAGAGTAACGTCAGAAAAAATATGGCGGATACAAGGATGCAGCACTGAAAACTAATAGCTTTTGGGGCAGTCGGTGTAAAGAATAAAAACAAAGTAAGAAATATAGGTTTGATTTTTTTTCGAGATTTTTTAGTAGCCCTCGTTTTAATAGGTTTTTAAAGTAATTATGATCCTATGAAACTCAAGTAAAATTCAATGTTCTCAAAGAATGTCACAGGCAGCAGGTTTAACAATCAATAAGTATGTTCCTTGGCTGTGATACTCGTTCAATTAAGTTTTGTATGCTTTTGCCCAGTCGGATTTATTTTTTAGGGTTCCGTACCTCAAAAGAAAAAACGTAACCCTTATAGGATCACTTTGTTGTCCGTCCGTCTGTGTGTCAAGACCCTTTTTTTCAGGAACGCATGGAGGTATCAAGCTGAAATTCATCAATCAAAAGATACAGCCGTTTATGCTATTTTCGACACTCGTAAGGGAATCAAAACCTACAGGGAACTTCCCGTGAACTCAGAATCTTGAAATTTGGTACGAAGCAACGTCTTGTAGCACAGATAAAGGAAAAATTGCAAAAAGCATAATTTTTTTGTTACATCATATAATAAAAAAAGTTTTACGCAAATTTTCGACACTCGCAAGGGAATCAAAACCTTCAGGGTACTTCCCGTGAACTCAGAATCTTGAAATTTGGTACGAAGCAACGTCATATAGCACAGATAAAGGAAAAATTGCGAAAAGCATAAATTTTATTTACATCATACAATAAAATATTTATGCTAATTTTCGACACTCGCAAGTGTTGTTTTTGAAGTCTGTAGAATCAGGAATAACGTTCTAAATACTGGGGAAATAGCGAAATTAAAACACAATAAACGTTATACAATGGTTGCTATTCGAAAAAAAATCAATGACATTCTTTTTTATTCGACATTATAAAAATCACAGTATAAAACCTAACAAAGTATCTTATCCAAGTAGGTTTTACAACATCCGCCCTTAATGGGAATAAAAAGATAAAGTAGTAATGCTAAACACAAAAAAAAAAAAATTACTACCAGACTAAACAGAGATACAAAACATAAACCGAAGAAAAATAAATAAATAGAAAATTATTCTACCTATTTATCCCTAAACCCATATTAACTACACACCTTAGATGAGCTATGCGCCTTAAGGGCTTGGTTAAAACATCGGCTGTCATTTTATCCGTAGGTATAAACTATATATCTATAAGACCCTCAGTAACCTTTTCACGAATAAAATGAAATCTCGTATCAATGTGTTTGGTTCTATTGTGGTGGATTGGATTGAGCACAAGTTTCTGTGCACTTTGACTATCATTGTATAACAACACCCTATGAGCAAAACCAGTAATGTCACACACTAACCGTCTTAAGAAAATAGCCTCCTTTGCAGCGCTGGTCAAGGACATATACTCAGCTTCTGTAGATGATAAGGCTACCTTCGGCTGCTTCTTACACTCCCAGCTAATAGGTCCACCTGCTAGCATGAAGTAGTAACCCGTATATGACCGACGGTCATGTACACAGTTCGCCCAGTCAGCATCCGTGTATCCACACAGACGTCCACCGACTTTCCTGTAAGTAATGCAGTAATCCATTGTACCTTTTAAATACTGTAACACCCTTTTAGCGGCCAACCAATGCCTTTTATCGTGACAGTTATTAAACTGACTTAAATAGCTTGTGGCATAAGCTATATCGGGTCTTGTATTCACAGCTAGGTACATGAGACATCCTATCAAGTTTTGGTAAGGATATTCACCAAGAGATGTTTGATTACCTTTCTCCAACTTGTTATTCTCCAAAGGTGTAGACATCTCCTTGCAATCTTGCATATTAAAACGCTCCAATACCGCCTGTATATAGGTCTTCTGACTGACCACGATTTTATCATCAACACGGTTAATATTTAAGCCTAAACAATATGACAATGCACCTAAATCCTTTAGTGAGAAAAATTTTTTCAAGTCATTTTTGACAACGTCAAACAAACTTTTTTCTTTGTAAAAGACAATTAGATCGTCAACATAGACTGCAAGTATTATGGTTTCATTACCAAACTTTTTCAAGTAAACACATGATTCCGCAGATGTTCGTGCAAAGCCAATTTTCGAAAGAGTTTGATGCAATTTTATATTCCAGGCTCGAGCTGCCTGCTTCAACCCATAAATGGATTTTCTGAGCAAACAGACTTTACCTTCTGCCCCGTGCTCAACAAATCCCTCAGGCTGTTGCATGTACACCTCCTCCTCTAAGTCTCCGTTGAGGAATGCGGTATCTACATCCATGTGTTGAATTTTCAAATCCATTTCTGCCCCCAACGCTATAAGGGTACGCAGAGATGAATTTTGAACCACAGGGGCAAAAGTCTCGTTATAGTCAGTCCCCCAAACTTGACTAAAACCTTTCGCAACTAGTCGCGCTTTATACTTGACTATTGCTCCGTTCGCGTCCCTCTTTATCTTGAATACCCATTTACAAGGAATTACCTTTTTATTTGGTTTATCCACTAATGTCCAAGTCTGCTTATTCAATAAGGCATCGTACTCATTTTTCATTGCAGAGATCCAATTATCTTTATTATCGCTATTAACAGCTTCACGATAATTTTTTGGATCATCATACAACAAATCAATATCGAGAGTGCCATATGAATAATAATCAGGAGGTTTTCGTACTCGTTGAGGATATCTTCTCTCAGGACAAACATCGCTGGGTTCATCTGAAGGAACCAGAGACAGATCACTTTGTTCACCCGAGTGTAGAAACTCCGTGTCACCAACACCACCAGCTTCATCAGTCGCGTCCACAAAATCGTCAACTTGCTCTACCTCTATCTCCACATCTTCTGAAGTACATGAAGAAGAAGTAGAAACAGATGAGATAGAAATCTCCTGTGGCAAAGTGGTATCTGAAGAAGTTTTTGAAAAAAAATCAATGACATTGGGGCTCACAACAACTTCAGGCTGAACAGGTTTATCCTTCAATCCTGAAAAAATATTTTCAAAAAACGTGATATCCCGTGACTTAATCAACCTCCGAGGGTTTTCCGCGCTACGGAAATAATAACTCCTTGGATCATCTGAATATCCAACGAAGATATGTTCGGAAGCTTTCATGTCTAGCTTAGTTCTCTGGCATGAAGGCACGTGAACCAAAGCTCGGCAACCAAACACCCTTAAATGAGACAGGTCTGGTTTACTACCACACCACATTTCATATGGTGTTTTACCATCAAGTGCACGATGAGGTGACCTATTCTTTAAATAAACACTAGTCTCAACAGCATCCTGCCAAAAAGCTTTCGACAGAGAGCTCTGTGCTAACAAGGAACGGGCCTTCTCTACAATACTACGATTGCAACGTTCACTTACCCCATTTTGTTGAGGGCTGTAAGGTACAGACGTTTCATGTCGAATCCCTTGAGCTTGCAAATAATCTATCAACTCCTTGTTGACATACTCAGTACCATTGTCTGACCGAAGAGTTCGAATCTTAGTACCGGTCTGTCTCTCAACAAGTGCTTGGAAAGCACAAAAAACTTCTGAACTTCTGTCTTAGATGACATACAAAAAAGAGATATAAAACGTGTATAATCATCTACAAAAATAATAAAGTATTTATTACCTTTAAAAGATTCTGTGGTCAGGGGACCACAAATGTCCGTATGGACCAATTCTAATGGTGATAAAGCTTTCTTATACTTTATCCCTTTGAAGGGCTTTCGGGCCTGCTTACCCTCTACACAAGGTACACATGGTTCTTTGTCAACCTCAGTATACTCCACACCAACAGCTAGACCTTTTCTGAGTAGATCCATACCGACTCGGCAGAGATGTCCTAGACGCTTATGCCAAAGCTGAAACTGGGACAAATTAGTGTGAACATTATAAGCTGAAACCTTTTGCGACTTTATTGTACAATCTAAAGTGTACAATCCACCACAAATAGAACCATGTAAAACAGGACCATTTATAAAAGAAACATCATTAGAATTATAAAAATTACAGCCATTTGTATCAAAAATAATCGAGAAACCTTTCTCTACTACCTTTTTGACTGAGAGTAAATTACAATCTAGATCAGGAACATGTACAACATTAAAAACCTTCTTGAAATCGGTTTTTGTGTCAATCGCAACATCTCCTAAACCCACAGCTGGCAAACTTTTACCATTTGCGACAGTTATCTTCCCATCACAGGGTCGGTAACTATCAAACCATTCAGCATGTGAAGTCATATGGGTAGACGCACCAGAGTCGATAATCCACTTCTCAGACATCTGAACATTAGGTGCAGACAAAGCCAGTTCCGTGACATCATCCAAAACCAATTCCGTCTCACGATTCGTCATATTCCTTTTACTAATAGCAATCAGTCCCTTATCTTCTGAACAATTTTCTGTAGAGCAACGCGCCTCTGCCTTTTTCTCCTTCTTTTTGAGAGGACAATTAGGACTCTTGTGCCCAGGCTTCTTACACCGAAAACAAATAACTTGTTTAGTATGCAACGCAGCCACACCATCTTTAGTCTCCTTCGTCATTTCGTTTAATAACTTAGTCCTCACCAAATCTGTTGTGACATCAACGCTCCCATTCTCAAGCGCCATTATCATGGGCTCGTAGCGAGACGTTAGACCTCCCAATATAATAGCTGCTAAAGAGCTATCTTCTATGGTTTTGCCAATATCGGCCAGGTCTAGTGCTGTAGTAGTTATTGCCGTTAAGTAAGCTTCTAAATCAGAAAAATCAGATAAGGAGTACCTGTATAACTTACGTTCCAATGACAGTTTACGACCCAAACTTCGATCCTCGTAGGATTTCATAAGAGCACCCCACGCTTCTTTTGCAGTCTTAGCTGGTCGAACAATCGAAATCGCAGCGCCATCCACAGTAAGGCATATTTTAGAAAGAGCCTTTTCTTCCTTCCGTACATGGTCGGATGTCTTATTACCTTCGACCACTACTCCGTTTACGGTTTCCCACAATCCTTCATGGATTAACAACATTCGCATTTTAAATTTCCACACAGTGTATCCTTCTCTACTACGAAGTATCGGAATACCATTTAGGGACATACCAGAATCTGCAGACGACATCTTACAATTTCACCACCAATCTTCTTTTAAATTTGATCGTAGATAAAATATACAGAACTTCGTGCTGATAACGTGTTGTTTTTGAAGTCTGTAGAATCAGGAATAACGTTCTAAATACAGGGGAAATAGCGAAATTAAAACACAATAAACGTTATACAATGGTTGCTATTCGAAACAAAATCAATGACATTCTTTTTTATTCGACATTATAAAAATCACAGTATAAAACCTAACAAAGTATCTTATCCAAGTAGGTTTTACAACAGCAAGGGAATCAAAACCTACAGGGTACTTCCCGTGAACACAGAATCTTGAAATTTGGTACGAAGCAACGTCATATAGCACAGATAAAGGAAAAATTGCGAAAAGCATAAATTTTAGTTACATCACATAATAAAAATATTTTTATGCAAATTTTCGACACTCGCAAGGGAATCAAAACCTACAGGGTACTTCCCGTGAACTCAGAATCTTGAAATTTGGTACCAAGCAACGTCTTATAGCACAGATAAAGCAAAAATTGCGAAAAGCATAAATTTTTAGTTACATCATATAATAAAAATAGTATTATGCAAATTTTCGACACTCGCAAGGGCATCAAAACCTACAGGGTACTTCCCGTGAACTAAGAACCTTGAAATTTGGTACCAAGCAACGTCTTATAGCACAGATAAAGGAAAAATTGCGAAAAACATAAATATTTAGATACATCACATAATAAAAATTGTTTTATGCAAATTTTCGACACTCGCAAGGGAATCAAAACCTACAGGGTACTTCCCGTGAACTCAGAATATTGAAATTTGGTACGAAGCAACGTCATATAGCACAGATAAAGGAAAAATTGCGAAAAGCATAAATTTTATTTACATCATACAATAAAAATATTTATGCTAATTTTCGACACTCGCAAGGGAATCAAAACCTACAGGGTACTTCCCGTGAACACAGAATCTTGAAATTTGGTACTAAGCAACGTCATATAGCACAGATAAAGGAAAAATTGCGAAAAGCATAAATTTTAGTTACATCATATAATAAAAATATTTTCATGCAAATTTTCGACACTCGCAAGGGAATCAAAACCTACAGGGTACTTCCCGTGAACTCAGAATCTTGAAATTTGGTACCAAGCAACGTCTTATAGCACAGATAAAGCAATAATTGCGAAAAGCATAAATTTTTAGTTACATCATATAATAAAAATAGTATAATGCAAATTTTCGACACTCGCAAGGGCATCAAAACCTACAGGGTACTTCCCGTGAACTAAGAACCTTGAAATTTGGTACCAAGCAACGTCATATAGCACAGATAAAGGAAAAATTGCGAAAAGCATAAATTTTATTTACATCATACAATAAAAATATTTATGCTAATTTTCGACACTCGCAAGGGAATCAAAACCTACAGGGTACTTCCCGTGAACACAGAATCTTGAAATTTGGTACTAAGCAACGTCATATAGCACAGATAAAGGAAAAATTGCGAAAAGCATAAATTTTAGTTACATCATATAATAAAAATATTTTCATGCAAATTTTCGACACTCGCAAGGGAATCAAAACCTACAGGGTACTTCCCGTGAACTCAGAATCTTGAAATTTGGTACCAAGCAACGTCTTATAGCACAGATAAAGCAATAATTGCGAAAAGCATAAATTTTTAGTTACATCATATAATAAAAATAGTATAATGCAAATTTTCGACACTCGCAAGGGCATCAAAACCTACAGGGTACTTCCCGTGAACTAAGAACCTTGAAATTTGGTACCAAGCAACGTCATATAGCACAGATAAAGGAAAAATTGCGAAAAGCATAAATTTTAGTTACATCATATAATAAAAATATTTTCATGCAAATTTTCGACACTCGCAAGGGAATCAAAACCTACAGGGTACTTCCCGTGAACTCAGAATCTTGAAATTTGGTACCAAGCAACGTCTTATAGCACAGATAAAGCAATAATTGCGAAAAGCATAAATTTTTAGTTACATCATATAATAAAAATAGTATAATGCAAATTTTCGACACTCGCAAGGGCATCAAAACCTACAGGGTACTTCCCGTGAACTAAGAACCTTGAAATTTGGTACCAAGCAACGTCTTATAGCACAGATAAAGGAAAAATTGCGAAAAGCATAAATTTTAGTTACATCATTTATTAAAAATATTTTTATGCATATTTTCGACACTCGCCAGAGAGTCAAAACCTACAGGATACTTCCCTTGAACTCAGAATGTTGAAATATGGTGCGAAGCAACGTCCTGTAGCACAGATAAAGGAAAAATTGTGAAAAGAATAAATTTTTAGTTACATCATTTAATAAAAATAGTTATACGCAAATTTTCGACACTCGCAAGGGCATCAAAACCTACAGGGTACTTCCCGTGAACTTCAGAATCTTGAAATTTGGTACGAAGCAACGTCTTATAGCACAGATAAAGGAAAAATTGCAAAAAGCATACATTTTAGTTACATCATATAGTAAAAATAGTTTTATACAAATTTTCGACACTCGCAAGGGCATCAAAACCTACAGGGTACTTCCCGTGAACTTCAGAATCTTGAAATTTGGTACGAAGCAACGTCTTATAGCACAGATAAAGGAAAAATTGCGAAAAGCATAAATTGTAGTTACAACATATAATAAAAATATTTTTATACAAATTTTCGACACTCGCAAGGGCATCAAAACCTACAGGGTACTTCCCGTGAACTTCAGAATCTTGAAATTTGGTACGAAGCAACGTCTTATAGCACAGATAAAGGAAAAATTGCGAAAAGCATACATTTTTAGTTACATCGTAATATTAAAAATAGTTATATGCAAATTTTCGACACTCGCTAAGGAATCAAAACCTGCAGGTACTTCCCGTGAACTCAGAATTTTAAAATTTGGTACGAAGCAACGTCTTATAGCACAGATAAAGCAAAAATTGCGAAAAGCATAAATTTTATTTACATCATACAATAAAAATATTTATGCTAATTTTCGACACTCGCAAGGGAATCAAAACCTACAGGGTACTTTCCGTGAACACAGAATCTTGAAATTTGGTACGAAGCAACGTCATATAGCACAGATAAAGGAAAAATTGCGAAAAGTTAAATTTTAGTTACATCATATAATAAAAATATTTTCATGCAAATTTTCGACACTCGCAAGGGAATCAAAACCTACAGGGTACTTCCCGTGAACTCAGAATCTTGAAATTTGGTACCAAGCAACGTCTTATAGCACAGATAAAGCAAAAATTGCGAAAAGCATAAATTTTTAGTTACATCATATAATAAAAATAGTATAATGCAAATTTTCGACACTCGCAAGGGCATCAAAACCTACAGGGTACTTCCCGTGAACTAAGAACCTTGAAATTTGGTACCAAGCAACGTCTTATAGCACAGATAAAGGAAAAATTGCTAAAAAGCATAAATTTTAGTTACATCATTTATTAAAAATATTTTTATGCATATTTTCGACACTCGCCAGAGATTCAAAACCTACAGGATACTTCCCTTGAACTTAGAATGTTGAAATATGGTACGAAGCAACGTCCTGTAGCACAGATAAAGGAAAAATTGTAAAAGAATAAATTTTTAGTTACATCATTTAATAAAAATAGTTATACGCAAATTTTCGACACTCGCAAGGGTATCAAAACCTACAGGGTACTTCCCGTGAACTTCAGAATCTTGAAATTTAGTACGAAGCAACGTCTTATAGCACAGATAAAGGAAAAATTGCAAAAAGCATACATTTTAGTTACATCATATAGTAAAAATATTTTTATGCATATTTTCGACACTCGCCAGAGATTCAAAACCTACAGGATACTTCCCTTGAACTTAGAATGTTGAAATATGGTACGAAGCAACGTCCTGTAGCACAGATAAAGGAAAAATTGTGAAAAGAATAAATTTTTAGTTACATCATTTAATAAAAATAGTTATACGCAAATTTTCGACACTCGCAAGGGCATCAAAACCTACAGGGTACTTCCCGTGAACTTCAGAATCTTGAAATTTGGTACGAAGCAACGTCTTATAGCACAGATAAAGGAAAAATTGTAAAAAGCATACATTTTAGTTACATCATATAGTAAAAATAGTTTTATGCAAATTTATCGACACTCGCAAGGGCATCAAAACCTACAGGGTACTTCCCGTGAACACAGAAACTTGAAATTCGGTACGAATCAAGCTCATATAGCATAGATAAAGGAAAAATTGCGAAAAGCATAAATTTTAGTTACATCATATAATAAAAATATTTTTATGCAAATTTTCGACACTCGCAAGGGAATCAAAACCTGCAGGCACTTCCCGTGAACTCAGAATTATGAAATTTGGTACGAAGCGACGTCTTATAGCACTAATAAAGGAAAAATTGCGAAAAGCATACATTTTTAGTTACATCGTAATATTAAAAATAGTTATATGCAAATTTTCGACACTCGCTAGGGAATCAAAACCTGCAGGTACTTCCCGTGAACTCAGAATTTCAAATATTGGTACGAAGCAACGTCTTATAGCACAGATAAAGCAAAAATTGCGATAAGCATAAATTTTTAGTTACATCATTTAATAAAAATAGTTTTACGC
Source organism: Erebia epiphron (assembly GCA_963932025.1). Classification (NCBI taxonomy): domain Eukaryota; kingdom Metazoa; phylum Arthropoda; class Insecta; order Lepidoptera; family Nymphalidae; genus Erebia; species Erebia epiphron. Next base: position 41,627,571 of record OZ009945.1, read on the forward strand.
CAATTTTCGACACTCGCAAGGGCATCAAAACCTACAGGGTACTTCCCGTGAACTTCAAAATCTTGAAATTTGGTACAAAGCAACGTCTTATAGCACAGATAAAGGAAAAATTGCGAAAAGCATAAATTTTAGTTACATCATAATATAATAAAAATAGTTTTATGCAAATTTATCGACACTCGCAAGGGCATCAAAACCTACAGGGTACTTCCCGTGAACACAGAAACTTGAAATTCGGTACGAAGCAACGTCATATAGCACAGATAAAGGAAAAATTGCGAAAAGCATAAATTTTAGTTACATCATATAATAAAAATAGTTATATTATGCAAATTTATCGATACTCGCAAGGGCATCAAAACCTACAGGGTACTTCCCGTGAACTTAGAATTTTGAAATTTGGTACGAAGCAACGTCTTATAGCACAGATAAAGGAAAAATTGCGAAAAGCATAAATTTTTAGTTACAAATTATACTATTTATAATTACTAAAAATATTTTTAATAATTTTAAAATTACTTCAGGTTTGTACGGAACACCCGGTGCGCGGGTCCGACTCGCACTTGGCCGAGTTTTATTTAATTAATTTCATTTATTTGTGATTATTACTCATTCAGGTGGTGTAGACGACACAGATGTGGAAAATGACAACGCTGTTCTACCCTCACATTCGCATCTCAAGGTTTGACGTTTTTATTTCACATATTATAATCATTATATTATACTTATTTAACCGACATAATTGTTAAATTGTACGAGAGTACCATTTAAATGATAGAGTACAATGGGTGAATCGTGTTTTTTAGTTTTTTTTAACTAAGTCTTATATATATAAGGACATTTGAATTACTTATATATTAATTAAAAAAAAATACTATATAATATATTAACTTGCAGATACTTAGAACTAAGACACTTTTCGTCTTTAATCATGTTTTCTCCGCAGAGCGAATCGGTGTCGTCGTTGCAACGGTTACGCGCACAATTCACGTGCTCTATTAAGTGAGCACAACTCACCCCGTCTCACCCTGTAGGTTGTAACCCAACGCACCCCAAAGTACGTCTACAAAACCACTTGTCCATCTTGTTGCGTTCATTATTTTTGGATTTCTGTCTGTAAATTGTTCTTTGTCTTTATGAATTGTAAAGCTGGGCACGCATGACCATTTTTTCTTATGAACGATTTTGAAATCGGTTAAAAATCATAAACAAACAAACATTAGATTATACAAACAAACATTAGATTTTAGACCTCAATAATGGCCGTATTTTGCTTTGGCCGAATTCTGATTTTGTAAGTTGAAACTTTTTACGATTTTTCCAGTAAAAGAATCGGTCATGATAACTAAGCTAATTTGTCATTTTCACACCTTGTGTAAATTTTGTAAAACTGTATAAATGTTCCTCTTTTCTACCTCTTTCCTTTCCACTTTTCTACCGAATTTTACTTTAACACAGAAATCAACTAGGTTATTAAAATTTTGTATTGTCAAAAATCAAACCCCTTGCATTTATAAATTAAAGTTTAAAGTATTAGAGGAATTATTAATAAATTGTACAAGTTGTCATTTTTAATGTTTTACTTTCTTTATTTTAAAGTACATAGGTATAGTTTAATATATACGAGAAGGTACTAATTTAGATTAGAACCGTTTTAAGGCGAATTCTAAAATCCTTCAATACTTAGGCCATCAGTCGACCTAATTAATTGCGCCTATTTTTCTAATCCGAGACGTAAGTATATCGTCTTTGAGCAATAATTAAGCAGAGGAAAGCAGAAGAAGAGCTGAGCACAGTTTCCTTTTTGAACAATCTACATAAAATATGACAGAATAGGTAAACTCATATTCCGGTTACAAACTTAACAATATTAATAACAAGTATAAATTACAAATTTTAAAAAAAACCCCGACTAGAAAATAGCTGATGACCTTCAGACGGATGAACAGATTTTCATGAAACATGGCTAAGAACACTCGGGATAAAATTATCTATGACACAAAAAAACTAAACGAAAATCGGTCCGTCCGTTTGGGCTCTACGATACACAAGCAGACTTATAACACTCCTCTCTTTTTGCGTCGGGGGTTAAAAATAGGTATGATTCACACTTCACACAGAAAACTGCGCGAATATTTAAATACTTTTTTTAAAAATTTATTTAGTACCAGAAAGAAGAGAAATACGAAGAAAAAGTAGAGTGTAGACCTACGACAGCGACGTCAGTAGTGCGAATTTCTCACCGTCAGTGTTTCCCATTGATCAGATTGGGGGTTATTCTAATCTGACCAATGGGAATTTTTGTTCACGTTGGTTAGATTGATTTGACACAAATTTTCGTGGACCGATTTTTGCATCATAATGCAGTACAAAAAAAGTATTGTGAGTGAATCTTTATCATCTTATATTATGTTGTAGGTATATTCATTATAATATGATCTCTACGTAGTGTTCGAATTTAAGTTTACTCATAAGGCTGTGTCCACTGAAGCGGAGCGAAGATAATATTATGTTGGGCGGGATCGAATTTTTGAAGTAGGTACCTAAAACTTCTTTACGCACGCTTGACTTGGGGAGTAAGCTGGTGAATGCGTGACGAGAGCGTTACGAAAAGTGTGATCGGGCGAGCCGAACGGAAGTTGAGGGGGATATATAAGTTAGTTAAGAAAGAAAGAGAGAGAGTTACGTTTCGTATATATTACTGTAGGGGCAAGAGGGAAGGTGCGAGCACACATTTTCTTTCTCTCTTCCTCTCCTAGCCAGTTACTAAGTATTACGTCTTCAGTCGTGTGGTCTAAAGCACACTCGTCTTTTTTTATAGATGAAGCAATAATTTAATCGAGTCACCTGTCAGGAATCTGATTAGTTACTTGGCACATCCGCTCCGCTCCGCTCCGCTTCAGAGGACAGGAAGCCTTGGAAGGAGCTAATAGGGCTGAATCTGTAGTGCACTATCTCTAACCTAAACTAAAATGACAGCTTTAAAAATATTGCTAATCCTTTCTTACCTATTACTCCCTTCGGAAATGGACAGAACTAGATTTAAAGCTGTTATTTTAGTTTAGAGATTGTGTTATATAGAATTGGCCAAACACAACACAAACACAACTTGAGCATTGGGTGTGTATCTTGCTTGTTGAAGCTTGTTGGTATGTGTGTAGGGCCCTATTTATTATGGACCTAAGAATGCCGTGACGGCCTAGGTACCGCCGTAGGTGTTACATATCTGTGTGTTATCTACTATTACTGATTAATATACATATTATGATAGATTACTGCACAAGTTAAGAGCGTTACTTTGCTGTATTAGTAACAACTCTTTATATCTGCAAACAGCGGGCGTTCGCTATATGACATTTTGTACCAAATTATACCACCTTATCAATTAGTTGCGAGGTTTAATTGAGACAGCTCCTCATTAGTCATTACTCGATTAGCTTGAAATGAAGTCGTTATTATAATACCTATATTTAATCACGCAATTATGCAAAAAAACTTAGGCAGTACGATAAGGCCTTATCCTTAACCTCACAATTGTCTTTTGAATCTTTTCCCCGCTGTTGGCCGAAATTATTAATTTATTACTAGTTATTCTAACTACTGTACCAATTTCAACTAGAAATTAAGAGAAGTACCTACTACTACTATAGCTCGCCATTGACGATAAGTCAAATGATTTACGTACGCCAAAACTTTTGCCCACTCACATTAGGTAGCTGTACCTATAGGCGATCGACGACTACGCTCAGGCTACTTATGCAAGCTTTGTATGGGAACCCTAAAATAAAAAATGTAAAGCTGATTTTTGGCACAAGATATTCAAAATTCCCCCCTCCTAGGTCGCGGGCTTTCCTATCCCCCCCCCCCCCTAAAATGTCTCTCTGAGCGCGGTATTTTATAATTTTCTCAAAAACTATTACAGCTAGAAAAAAACCATCTATGGTGAAAATATTCTACATTAAATAATCTACCAAATGGCTTTTAAATCATTATGATAAGACAAAATATAGTTTGGGAAATATGCCGGCTTATTTTGCGTATTTTTTATAAAAACTGTTTATGTTTCTTGTGATTTACACGAAAAGTATAACAGCTAGGGAAAAAATGAAACAAAATGAAAGTTCATGAAATCATCTACAAAATGCTTTTTATTTCATTTCAATAGACCTAATACTTTCGGAAATATTACGATCAAAAATGTGCATGACATTTTATTTGAAAATCATCGAAGCTATAATACAATAAACTGATAGTAATAATCATGATATATCTTTATCTATCTATCTACAAAACAACACCACACTTCGTAAATAATGGGGGGAGGGGGTTGTGGGAGGGGGGAGGGGGTTGTGGGCGATGGAGGGCGGGGGCTGTGGAGGGAGGGAGGGGGTTTGTTACAAAAATATGTTATTAATTTATGGGTTAATTTGTATTTATCTCGTAGTATTATGCTTATTCTACATGTCTACCACCGGTTCTTACACAACAGCAAGGTATATTTCGAAAACTATTTGTCCTATCAAAATAAACTAAACACTATTTTATAGGTAAATTAATAATCTTTGTACTAAGTCCTGACAGCTTTTTTCCTAACTCTAATACTTTTTCTTGAAATTACAATAAACATTTGCGGATTTTACAAAGGTTTAGTTTTTGATTCCAGTTAGGCAGCCATATTTCCGAAACTATTAGTTTTATCAAAATAAACTAAAAACTATTTTGAAGATAATTTAATGAAGTTAATTCTTGCTTATAATATTTTATTCCTAGTTCTAATAGTTTCTGTGAAAATTCTTAAACATATCCACGGTTGTTGAAAAAAAAGGAAACTTGGAATATAGGTTGCCATATTTCTTGAACTATTAGTCCTATCTGAATTCACCATAAGACTTTTTTGTAGGTAATTTAGTTAAATTAATTACTCTGCCAAGGTTTTTTTTTCCAGCTCTAATACTTTTTGTGGAAATTGCAAATAACACAGGATTCTACCAATTTTTTGATTTTTTTTCGTACAATACAATATGGAAATATATATTCGAAATTATTAGTCCTATATTTATGAACTAAATTTTTTTTAATAAGTGGTTCAAAGGTGTTTATTTTCACTTCTAAGAGTATTTTGCCCAGCTCTAATAGTTTTCTAGAAATTACAGAAAACATATAAAATTTTGAAAAATATTGTTTTCATATTAACTATGACAGGTATATTTTTTTCGAAATTATTAGTGCTATCAAAATGAACTAAATACTATTTTGTAGGTAATACTTCTTACGGCTTCAATCAGTTTTTCCTAACTCTGTTATTTTATTTTCGGAAATTAAAAACAACGTACACGGTAATATCAGTTGTTGTAGGGTTACAGTTTGACGTATAAGTATAGACTAAATTAAATTAGTACATATAAGAAAAAGGTTTATTTAGGTTCTAATAGCTCATAATATCGTTGAATATATTATGAGTAGATAAAATTAAAATCTAAATTAAATCTAAATTAAAAACTAAATTAAAAACTAAAAACTAAACATTAAAAATATCATCTATCCCGCTGCAATGAGGCAGTGTGCCCAGAACGCTGGCTGCGTTACCCCGCTGAATAGCCAAACTTATATGTTGGCCGAGGTAACTGCCAGCCCTCCGGTCACCTGTGGACTCTGTGAGACGAGAAGACAGATCCTTAAAAAAGGATCTGGTATCTTCGCCCCACGACCCCAGGGTTTCAACACCAAAAGGCACAAAAATGAAATTATTTTCAATAATTTCATATTTGCGCCTCTTGACTCTTTCTGCATTAGTGGCCGCCGCCCCCGCTGACATGGAGGACGCCTGCAAGTGGGATAACGCTAGCGTATCCACGCATGTGGCATCCCAAACAAGCGACCTTCCTTGCTTCCACGGGACAAGAGTCATCCCGTCAGGTCTCTTACCATCACTGCGCGCCAAGCCATTAGGCTCTAACATTGCAGGCACTTTAGCGGTGGCAAGAGACCTACGAATGATGTCGTTCAGGGAAGCATGTCGCGAAAGACGACCGGCACTTTTAATACAAGAAAGCCCGTGATGGCCATACGCGTCCACTGCCCCACCACAGTGGCAAAGATGTGGCTGTTGTAACTTGGCGCCAAGTTGAAGACCAACCGCAATCGTCAGAGTGAGGTGGTCCAACAGAGTGCCTAAATGCTTAGACGGGAGAGCATGAAGCCAGTAACTTGATTCCCTCGTAGACACCGCAAGAAGACGAGCACGGTCGCTTGCAGTAGGTGATGAATTTATAAGCTCCTGCAAAACATCTGAACATAGTGCGTCGTCCCATTGTCTTTGAGAAAACAAAGATACCGGCTCCTTACTAGGACATGCCACATTGAAAGCACCTCTAGCTTCAGCCAAATACGACGGCTCAATGGGACCTAATGATTGGTTTAAAATATTGCCAAAGAGCTTAATCGTACTATAAGCAGAAGATAAAAATGCTGGTAATGATACACTGCTAATTTTACGAATGCCTAAACCACCGTACTGAACTGGGAGAGAGGCTTGTGTCCAAGTCGTGCCATCTAAAGGACAATTTAGAATTTTGGATAGAGTGTTTTTAATTTTCTTATCCAAATCGTTCAATAAGGGAAGGAACTTCCAAAGTGGTGAGCATCGAAGAAAATATGTAAATTTTGGAACGAAAAGACAATATTTAATAATAAAAAGGGCCATGTGTGAATTAATTTGGAAGAGGCGTTCCGAACATTGATCAAATTTAGTAATTTGGTCATTGATAAAAAGTGGAATAGAATCAACTAAGACGGGAGCCCCAAGAAGGCGTAGCGAATCTTCACTTAAAATTTTGATTCCTGGTGCCAAATGATTAAACTGTTCAGTAATGATGTGTCTTTTTTGGTCTTCCATTGAATTTGGAATATAGAGCTCACATTTGCCAAAATTCAATTCCAAACCAACAGATTTAAATTGTTCAATTAAAACCGCAAGATCACCTAAAACAGATGACGCTTCACCTCCTAAAGTTCCATCATCTAGATACCAAATGTTAAATTTAGAATTCAATTCCGAAATAATTGGGTGAATAGCCAAACTGAAAATAGCAGGTCCCAGTGGATCTCCCTGTTGGCAGCCTACAGCAGAGCTTAGAAAATTGGATTTATATAATAATTTGGTAGGTTCCGCGTAACATTGCCAAAGGTAAGGGAAAATTTTTGGAATTTTGTTTTTAACCTCAGAGAGGAGGATGTTACGATCAATTGAGTTAAAAGCATTTTTAACATCAACTTTCAGCAACACCTCCTCACCTGAGTTTAATAGAAAAGTACGAGCAGCGTGAACTGCAGCTTCACAACCACCCTTATATCCGAAGCCTAGTTGTACCTAAGTATAGGTTGAAAAAATTCTGACATAGATGGTGCAATGTTCTTGCAGCAGATTTTGGAAACAATGCGTCTTATGGTGGAACCCACAGCAATCGGTCGTACACCACCATATTTTTTGGCAAGGGAACAAAGATTGGCGCCGTACAAAATTGGTGTTATTTCTTTAGGTACGACGCCACGGTAATTGCATATTTTCTTTATCTTACACAATAGGTAGGCATATCTCCAAAACTGTTACTCTTATCAAAATAAACTAAATATAATTTTATAGCTTATTTAATAACCTTTCATTTTGCTTTAGACAATATTTTCGTAGCTCTATCAGTTTTTATGGAAATTACAAGAAACTACATTACAAAAAGCCATATATGCAAAATATTTTCTTTTCATGCACAAAGGGTTAACATATCTCCTAAACTATTAGTCTTATCGAAATGAACCAAGATATTATTTTGTAAATAATTTAATGAAGATAATTTTCGCCATAGAAAGTTTTTTTCTAGCTCTAATATTTTTTGAGAAAATTATAAAATACCGCGCTCAGGGATAAATTTTAGGGGGGGGGGATAGGAAAGCCCGCGACCTAGGAGGGGGGAATTTTGAGGAAATACTACTAAGACCCTAAGGAACACTTGTGCCAAAGATCAGCTTTACATTTTTTATTTTAGGTTCAATGTTTATTTAGTCCCGTTCGCGCGCCTTGAGGCATCATGAGGCGAAATTGACGCTTCCATTCCATTCCATTCCATTCCGCGGCGGTGTAATTTGACCTTAACCTTGCTATATCGTATGCATGTTAGAGGTAGACTGTTTCCACTATGTAAATTATTATTGTTTTAATATCTCTAATTATGTACTCAACAGTCACGGTGGGCACGGAATTACTGTGGATTGGCATTGCACCAAAATTTGGCTTAGGTAGGTACAAGTTTTATATAAATCACCAATCAATAATATAGAGCAAGATCCCTGAGCCGCCAGACCTATGTTATTTTCTGAGAAATAAGTAAGTAAGGAAAGTAAGGTCACAAATAAGTAAGGTCTGGCGGCTCTGGGATCTTGGACCAATATATCACCAGTTATGTCGAATGACTAAACTGTTAATGGCGAACATAATACCTTGATGTAACTACACGAAGTATTTGTAGGCAACCGCGTCTTTTCCTGCTCCGTCTGTCTTTTATTTAACCAATAAAAGTCCACCATCTGGTGCTCAGATTGCAAGGAACGCCACAGAACATGACAGCACACGTTTTAGATCGTCAGTTTGCCTCCAAACAAAGCTCTATGCTTTGCGAACGCTTTAGAGTTTGGTTCTTTGGTTTGATTTAAGTAGCACAGATCTTACCTTGTTTTAGTCAGTTTAAAAACCGTTAGTATGAACTGACACTGTGGTGCATGCCTCACGGGGCGAAGTTGGTGTATGTGAGCGTTGGTATTGCTACAGGCTACTTTAATGGAGTATTTTGCTCAGTAGATAGACGGAGTATGAAAAGGCGCCCGCCTTCGCTATTGCTGTGTTGTAAACACCGCTTTACTGTGCAGGGCTCACTCGCTTTGCTTTCCCAAGATGAAGTCCCGAGTTCCCGGAAGTTTAATTTAGGATGCATAAACAAATAATGCCAATATACGTACGTACGTAATGACTAATGATATCGTCAACAACTAATTTGTGTGGCACAAACTAAAATGGAATGTAGTGTGAATTTCAACGTAAAATACAAACTCTATCTTAAAATATTACCTACCTAAGTTTTAGTAACAACTGCAATACTTAACTGATTCTTAAGAGTGAGAAAAGCTGGCGAGCCCTACAGAGTATGATATGCGATAGAGCAACCGTTTTGTATGAGCTGCGTGCAACGAGAAGACTGAATGAAGTGTTGACTTGTTTTTAGATTGCCCAGTGGGAGATTTTCTTCCCATTCGGTCGCGACAAAGTTAACTACGATTTGCACAGAATTATCAAGCGCTTACTTAACAGCTAGAGCTCGATCGATTTCATATGAACGGTAGTTGACGCTGTCGCGATCGAATACGTAGGTAAAGAAATTTCCACTTGGCCTGCTGATCCTTTTCGACGACGAATTGACACGTGCGCGCCTCTACCACATTTAAAGACGCAGCCTATACCTACTCTTTTCTTTGGCTGAATTACTTAAATGTCGTTTATTCATACAATACCTAACATCATCTCAGAATCCAGATTGAAATCTTGATTGTATGATTTTGTTACCCACTGTGTTCGCAAATAAACTGTTATCATATACCTACCTACCTATTCAGCATCTAGTGTAGGTAGTAGGTACCTAAATAACAAAATGATTGAGCGAATAGAAGTAACAAAATACATCACGGCTTTGTTATCTACTAAGGCAGTTAATTTTTAAGCAGCCCGATCTATATCTATGTTTGCGGTATTTCTGCTAAAATGCAATATGCATAATTTAATAGTGCACCCAGCGGCATAGCTGCAGAATCGTCCCGCCATCTGACATGCCGATGTCAGGTTTCGTTGGCATCCTGGCTGTAAGGTAAGATGACAGAAATCAATAGAGGTCAACGGTAGAGACGCGCAACGTTATCAATTGTTCCTTATTATATCTACATGTACGTAGTTTTAAGTATGATATAGCCCAAGGCTTAGTTGTTTGGACATTTGAGTAGCAATCCATGTAGGTACGAGTATTTTTAAAGCCAATGCACACAGCAAAACGCAAGCTATGGAAACAACATGTTTTCCGTATGCTTTATTGCGACAACGTATATCGCTGTGTGCTTTAACCTTTATACTACTTATTATATTATATTATATTATTGTTATATTTGACTAGTTTAAGCGCTTTCTAAATTAAATAGTTTCTTAAAAATGGACTTTATAAAGCAATCTATACGTACCTAGATACCTTCTTGAGTTGCACTTTTTGGAGTTGTCTGGTGTTTTTGGTCATTTCCTTGTAAAGAAATGAATGTAAAATGTATAAATTGTATTGAATTGATTACTATAATATTATTATAATGATATAGGTATTTCTTATATTTTATTGTATCTAGATGAAAATATTAAAAATTTGGTGTGACCGCATCGCAGTCTTATTTCATACCAAAGTAGTACGTAAGTACCTACCTCCAAAGTAGCCGGTGCCATAGAATATCTGAAGCCAGCTAGTAAAAATAATTCCATCCTACATTTTATGGAGAGTTCAACACCCAATCGTGTCACAGTGTGACTCGAAGGGGAAAAGTCGGAGTCAAGCTCCCAACGAGTCACGCCCGTGTGAGACCATCGTTGGTTACTACATGAGAATTCACACTTAATTAGTCATTGGTAGGTATTTAGTCAGTTTTCTTAATTAGATAAACCTAATATTCCAGTGTCACTGGTCTATATGTAACTAGAACTCTTGAAACGTGAAACCGTCAAATAGGCGGACCGTAGGTACACAGTCAATTTAGATCATTGCGAATCCAGATTGAATGTGTACTGGCCGCCATAGAATGACCACCGGGACCAAAACTCGATGTAGGGTCAAGTGGTTTTATTTTTATGGAGCACAATAAAACACATAAGTTGTAAAAACTTTCTTAACTTTTATTAAAAACGATAAAACATTTTTTTTCATAATAAGTAATCGCTGAAAACGTAACATGCCATTTACATATTTCGTCTTAACAGGAAACGGCAGGGCGACCGCGTAACTCCTGCATCAATCATTGTTACAGTATCAATTGTTGTGATTGGCTGAATTTATGGTATTCTTGCTGCGTCAATGGATTTTGTCCAATAGTGGAAGAGTGATATCCAATCAAAGGTGATTGCGGTCGTTACACTGTAGTGTCAGAGATACGCGGTCGCCCTTCGGGTGTTCGCCGCATGCCACCGTCGCACGTTTAACAAGATTATAATAGGTATATCACCAGAGGTTGCCCGCGACTTCGTCCGCTTACAATTGTTGATTACCTATGAGATTATGACATTTTCCCGCTGCTAACAGCCTGTCTATAGAGGCTTTATACATATAGCTTATGCAGGTTTTTTATTATTTAAAACTAGTAACTGAAATGCTGATTTTCATGTCTATACTTCAAAATCATAGATAGGAATGGTAGATTCATTTGACTATTCATAAGCAATTGTAAAAAGTCTATTTGAACAAAAATTTTGAATAGAAATTGTATGTAACCTTTCACCCCAATTTCACCCCTTTTGGGGTAGATTTTCGTAAAATCGCTTATACGTCATGTTATTATTATTTAAAGCTAATAACTTAAATCGCGATTTTCAAGCCTCTAACTTCAAAAACTTTGAACCCTTATGTAAGCTTCCAATCCCCATTTTACCCCTATTGGGGTACATTTTCGTAAAATTGCTTATACAGGTTTTTATTATTTATAACTAATAACGTAATTGTCAATTTTCATGTCTCTAACTTCAAAAACAAAGGACTTTCATACAAACTTCAAACCCCCATTTTAACCCCTTAGGGGTGGATTTTCTCAAAACACTTTCTTAGCTGGCGTCTATATATATATATATATATATATATATATATATATATAAGATTTATAAATAATAATAATTATTAGTACCTACTGCAACCTAAGTTGATCGCACACTAATCAGCCCTAAACAAGACGCACAGGGCCGGCCTAGAGGTAGATTTTTGACCTTTTCCATTCGAACGCGTTATACACGATGAAATTTTAGTGGTTTTAAAGCCGCGGCGAGTTGAATCGCCTTTAGCAGTACTACCGACTCCACTTGTTTTTTTTTTTTTAAAGTACTTACTAAACTCGTAACTGTGAGAAACATTAGTACCGCTACGCGGCGAAGTTCTTTTACAATGCGACAGAAGCTCGACGGCTCTACTTGCAACCGGATGACTTAAACTCCTTTCGTCTGCGAGGAATCCGAAACCCACAAGTTCCGTCGAGTATTACTATCTTAGCTGCAACGCAGCGTTTAATCGACCATGGGCAATTCCGAGCACCAGAGCATGCTCAAGGTCGAGTTCGTTCCCGCATGTAGGTACTCGCCGGAGCGAACGATGGGCCAGCCAGGATTGAGTTTTGTCAGTGGTCATTAAACAATCGTGAATTAAGCATTCTGTGGGCTGACGAGTCAACTTTTAATTGTATTGGAATTTTTAACCAGCACAATAAACATTTTTGGGCCTTTAACAACCCCCACGTGATCCGCTAAAGTGCTTATCAAAGAAAGTGCGTAAATACGTGTAAATAAGATTGTAAAATTTAATACCTAAAATAAGTGTACCCACCTACTTCGTGAGCTGTAAATAACTGCAATGATGGTAAGTAGGTACATCGAAACTTTACCGAATATTTAACAGGTGATAGCCAAAGGTGAACGACGAACAGGCGCGCGCCGCTCGGTTCGTGCGTCACGTGACTCGCCCAGTCAGCTGGCGCTACCGCTACTAATTGATCGCAAAATTTTCGACATCATAATTTCTCGATTTTTTATTTTAATACTAGGCTCAGGATGAATGGTAGAAATAAATTGTACTGTTAATTCCGAATCACCTCTCTGAGGCCTTAAAACCACTAAAAATTCAGCTTGTAGATAACTGCGATTTGTATGGAATATTACGAGCGCCATCTGTCAACTGTCATCAAGCGGTATATACTTATCAGTAATTTTACCACCAAAATTTAAATGATTGAAAGTGTGCCTTCCTGCGGCGATTAATGTGCGACCAACATAACAAGAATTGGGGCCATAATACCAACGCTTAAAGCCATATTGTTTCATTATGGTTGACTTTCGCTACACAGTCATGGGAACACGCGGTCTATAACTCGATTCTTTTAACGCGCAAGAACCTTTAACGGACGGTGGTCGGCATTGAAGAACGTAACAGCAATAGACTACATTATAATATTATTATAACGCCGCGAGCGCGCCACGCACCAAGAACTGCTTTTATACAGTGAGCCTCGGAAATAATGAACAATTCATTCATAATTAATTACCTTTAACTGATTAATAATCAGAATTTATCTGAAATACCATTAAACACAACACACATTTAGGAATGAAGGCTTGTAGCATACAAGAGCTGTGAGGTGATAGCGTTGGGTCGGGCATATTTTGAAAAGAGCGAAGTGGCATTACAAAGTATAGTTCGCGCGCGAGGTGAAAGCAGAACTTATGTATGGTGACACATAGGCCCAATTGTCTAAGCAAATTGTAATCATTTGACAGCTTAAAACGTTGTACTCGAAATGTTTAAGGAGTTCATACATGATTTTTGACGTGCGGGCATCTATGAAATTCTTGTAAGTCCGTCAAACTTATCTGACCCGGTGGTCGAAATTAGAAGTAATTTTGATACCTGTTTAGTTTTTGCTATAAACAGATCGAATTTTCCGTTTGACTAACGATTACGATTTCCTTACACAATCGGGGGGCTGATCGACCAAGCAACACCTAGAAGTTGTTGCCAACTACACTCTTTTAAGGTCTTCATCTATGAACCTCGTTGAGGGTGAGGCAGACCATAAAAAGGACTCGAGAAACCCAGTCATGGCAGTACTGCCAAAGAACAGGATGGCATGGACAACTACTGCTTAATTTCATGGAGGAATAAAATGGATTAATCATCAATCTTTAATTAACAAGATGATATTGTTATGATAACAAAATAATATATTTCTTATCACTTAGCTGACTGAAAAAGAGGAGGTTCTAAATTCGGTACGTATTCCAAATCAACATGTTTCTCACAAGAAGAAAGTTATCTAGTGACCTGAAAAAAAATTTGAAAAAAACTATTCATTATTTCGAGATAACTCTATCAAATATCGACATTCAGCCTGGAAATCTTTCTTTTTGCATTTGAGCGATAGAAAACACTATTTAAACACAACTCGAAGCATACTAAACACGCAACAAGACCAATATTATTTTATTAGATATATCATTTTGAGCAAAAGTGATATTAATAATTTGCACATAACACAAACTTACTTCTGAACCGTAGACCCGAATTTGAAAATGGTGCTGAGTTTTACCCAAACCTTAAGCACAAATTTCATCATCATTTTCTCAAATAACCAGCCAACTCAGCTCTCAGAAAGATCAGGGCTTAAATGCGGATTGGCAGACTTTACAACCCTTTGAGGACATAACAGAGAACTTCATTCATGCAGGATTTTCTCACAATGTTTTGTCGTCGTTAAAACATGTGATATTTTAATGAAACAAAGACAACCCCGAAAAGTTCGAAGCGACGGTAAGCGAACCTCAGTTCCTCTAAATTGAAGGACGAAATTAGGCACGGCTGTCTACCACCCCTATCTAACTCTAAGCTAAAATTTAAAAGCTTTTATCACCTTTATAGCTGTAAACATTGTGAAAATAATGCAATACTAATAATATAGCCCGGTCAATTTAATAAGCTTAGATTTGGGTATGACCAAATTAGCACCAACAAAGGACTGATGAAAAACTCCTAATTCTAAAAAAAGGTTAACCGAAGACACTAAAAATAATGTGGATTTTTAGCAAGCAGAAAGCAAGACTGGGCTTGCCTCGAACCGAACATAAACAGGTTTTGAAATAAAATCTGTTCAGTCAGTTACCACCCGCTGATATGCTCGATAACCTTTATTGCTTTTTATAGTCCTCCAAACCGGACTATATGACTACATCAGAAAATGGCAGAACACCTAATAAGATAGGTGAAAATGCACTGTCTAATTGATAAATACAATTTATTTACCGCTACAGAAACACACTATTACTCTTATTCACCTAAAAATTGTGATTGATTCAGTTAAATTATTTTCTAAGGTATATACAGTCTTAACTTACACAGCTATTTGAACTCTAAGAACTTATACTTTAATTACACTTACTTTATTCAGATAAACAGGTCTACGGTCCAGAGAAATGGCAGAGTTAAATTATATCGTAAGTATAGTATAGTTTGTGATTAGTAGTAGCGCAGGCGCACTCGCTCGCTCGCTCGCTACAACAACCCGCTAACAATGTAAACCATATTGACAAACAAACACTCAAAACATCCTGATATCGGCGACATATGCTTCTGTATAACTAATGACTCATTGGTACATTGTAATTGGCAAATCTTACATTAGGCCGTCGGTAAATTGGCATATTTGGCAACTTTAATTGGCACACGAAAGGATTGGGTGATTTTCGTATTGGTCGACAATCAACAAACTATCACCTAAACACATTGTTGCACTTTAAAACGAAGGACGTGTATTTCAAATGCTCAGCTTTTGATTAAAGGGATTTTAGTATGGAGTCTGTCATACCTCCCCTTTACGCAACTTTAATTTGTTTAATAGCAGTACAATCATGAAATATGTCGTTGAGAATGGTATTTGCTTGTATTAACGGATTCTTCTTCAAATCTTCAAATCAACAAGATAATTTCAATTTATGCTTGGCTATTCAACGAGTCGACCAAAATGAAAATATTACCCAATCGTGGATCTAAATAAACGTTCACAATAAAGGAAATCTATTTTATTTTCGTGACAACGTTAAATACGATTTGTATGGAATTGTCAAGCGATTGACAGCTGGCGCGCGATCAATTCTATACAACGACGTAGTTAACGTTGTCGCCATCGAATATTTAAAAAAAGCTCCCACTCGGCCTCCAAAGTATTATAAACGTTTAATCGATAGCGTCTGCGTAAAATACGACAAACTGTACTCACAAGATTAAATCATAATCGTGCGTCAAAACATATTGACGTTTTATTTACTAAAAGGGTCTTAACCAACTCATTTTCGCGCCGTCGATTCGCATCTTCGCATTATCGAACCGTCGCGAAATTCAAATTGGTGAATTTGTGACTCTAAATTTCGGACATTTGGGTTACAGTTTTCGACGCTAAGTAACTTGGTAGAGTGGATGTGAGGAGGTATACTTAGTTTGTTAAACATAATATGTTGACGCAGGATCTAACGAGAAGTTAAGTAGTCGCTCTACAAACCAGTCGACAGCCTACTCAAACTCAAATCTAACAACGGTGGACTTAATACTTATTGATTATTCATAGTATTTACCGCTAAATTCCAATACAAACACGGGATTAGGTCGTGCAAACGCTAGGTAAAGGCCGACCTACTGGATCTGACTATCAATCGTTGCCATCGCCATCAAAGTAATCTATGAAAAATTAACGAGAAAGACTGTATTGTGATATCTTCAAAAATGAGGGAGACACGGAATTAAAATCAAAGTAAGTCATTCCACTTGGTGTTTTTCTCAAAATGTCGGAACGAAAACAGTATAATTATTTTAATACTGTTCCTTGCGTTTAGTAGGTATAAGTTTTAGGCAGGTTCTTCGACATGTTTCACTGCAGGGGGTTTACTATGAGCTCTTATAGCAGGACAGATATTGAACTGCACTTAACTTCAAGGCACTGAACTGGATGGCAGACACTGCATTGAACTGTGCTGCAGTTCAATTTCTGTCCTGCTTTAAGAGTTCATAGTAACTCCCCTGTTGTAGGTCACTAGAGGGCGCGGAAAATCAAAAACTGTAGACTACAATATGATCGTTCGATTTGAATTGTTAAAATATGAAATACAATATAGTTACAAACCCATCAACAAAAGCGCTTGATTTTCATAGTATTTTGTGTATGACATGCATCTGTAGCTAAGCAACGTAGCACATCTCTGGTGGAAACGCACCCTTACCCTTGCGTTTGATACGTCGTAACGCTTACTTTGTATTGGCATTTAATGTACTATCATATCCAGATGCTATTAGGATGACGGTTAGCATTTTATCATTTTCTCTCGAGTGACTGTAATCAATAGAGGAAAAGAGATAAACCTATTTTTATTATCCAAATAGCACCTGGATTGTGTTATATGTGATATAATTCTCTTTTAATTACATACTCTATCAATTTAAGCTGCTATAACAATCTGAACGTGTAACGTGTATTTTTTACTTTAATTTCACACAAGGCGGATGCGATCGTGAGCTTACTTTAACACTTTCATACCATATGTATAACATTATTATATGCTCTTTTTACATGAGTCCAGCCAGTCTCGACTTACTGACAACTTATATTAATAAATCATTCGCATAACTCACAGCTACCTTTCTGACACACTGAGAACTGACCTGACCCACAAAATACATAGATCTTCCGGGAATGTTAATACTTAATTAATGTTATAAACCTACGGTAGCTAATATTACCATTAATACTTGTATACCAACGAACTGTATTTAATCGTACTTAAGTATGTAAATAGAACAAATTTCTTCCAGTCAAATGATCATAAATGGGGCATAAAATAATATCATGTAAATATATTATTATTCAAGTATTACGCTATCTAGAATTAGAATAGTATTATTAATGGATAAAAATCACTTTATAGAGAAATCTGTGCCAAACCAATACAATAAAACGCTAAGGTTTCACATTACTTCACATTATGGTGAAAACACATTACTAGAGGTTGCTGTGTTGTGGTGTGTCGTGACGCTCCGTTATGGCAATTTTTTTATGACAATGCGACATGTTACAAATGGAAATATTAATAATATTGTATTTGTAACATAGAATTTTAATATTTCGGTACAAAATTCTCTTGCTACATTTTAAATTATAGCCTTGAAGCATGTCTCAATGTCGCACAGTGCTGTTCTGGTAATATGACCTTTATATCCACGCCAAGCCAGGGTCTGTAGCGAAACACAACAACACACTGTTTGCCTTACATAATTCACACAACTTTTTTCGAGTAGAATCTATTAAATAGTCATAGATTAACAAACAAGGTGGAATCACTGATGTAAAACGCGAATTTACCACCGGCGTAGTTTGTTTCTGATCTAAAACGATTTAATACCGTGGAATTTTTAATATTTAAATTTTGGAATATTTTTCGTAAAATACGGAAAATATAGATTGTATTTTAATAATTTAGACTATGAATTAATAATGTTTGCGCCATTTAAAGTCAAAATTAAAGACAAAAACAAATTAGATCAAGAGGTAAAACGCGCTAGCCTGACAGGTTTGCCCTGCGGATTTCCCTAACTGAAAACGTGTCTCGTTTTACAAGTATGATTCCACCCTAATTAATATCGTATAATGTCCGAAATCAATTCCGTTTTTACAAACTCCAATTATATTATTATTTAAAGTGATTCCTTCACCTGCCTTAAAGGTTTTGGCACGAATGGAAAACTTTATTGAACACTATAAGGTCAAAATAAATATAGTACTATAGAATAAATATTAATAAGAGTAACGTCGTTTTTTTGTTCTCAATAAATATTTGCAAGGGACTTAAAATATATACAGTACGCGCGCAAATTGAATGCATTCGGGTGCTAAGTTTAAGGGCGAAGATCCACGATATCACATGTACGCTTATCTTTAAATATGTAGTAGTAATAATAGCACAGAATACTAATTAATCATACCTTCCAAGTAAAGAACCTTGCAAAGTTTTTTCTTTTTAATCTTAATTTTTATGGGTTTTTTGTTCTTTCCAAAGATGTTTAAATAAACAGCGACTTGTTACAATGCACTAAAGCGCAATTCAAATCGCAGTGCTGCAAAAAATTTTGTAAGCACTTCTCTTTCTATCGCGCAACTTCTTATCGCCTATCTCTTTCCTAAGAGATGAGTGCTCTATGTTAGAGCACAATGGAGAACACAAAAGGGTCAAAATATTATTATCAATACACAACCGGAGCGTAGATCATGTACGAGTATATTAGATTAGTTTTTATTTCACTTCAATACATGCAGTATTTCCGAAGTTATAACGACGAGAAATTTCAGCCCTTTTTTGAATTTCCGAGAACAAGCGCTCATACTATGACGTCACACCCCCGGTTACCCGCGTCCGCGAACGGCGAACCGTCCACTTTTTCCTCATTTTTAGGTCCTCGGGCACATAAAAATAGTACATTGAGTGATACATAGTGCTTTATACTACACCTGCGAGGAAAATAAGCGATAATTAGTCATTAAACGAACTTACAAAGTGAGGTTCTATCATAATTATATGAGTCGCTTCATTCGAACCTTCACTGTCACAACTAGACAATATTTTGAGGATTATTTCAATATAGATTTCGATATCGACAATCGACATCGATAGCGACATTCAACATTGATATCGATATCGATGCACTCAATCGACATTGACATCGACAATCTACTATCGAATCAATATCTACAAACTACATCGATATCGATATCGACAATCGACATTTGACATCGACAATCGACCGCGACATCGATATCGACAATCGACATCGATATCGACAAACGACATCGACATAGACATCGACATTACTATCAACAATCGACATCGATATCGACAATCGACCATCAAAATCGGCATCGATATCGACCATCGACATCGATATCGTCAATCGACCTGAGTATCAGCATCGATATCGACAATCGACATCGATGTCGACAATAGACATCAACATCGATAGCTGCTTCTAATATTATATCCATAAGGTAAGGTAAGACATAACCAAATTCTCAACGTCCATACCATATTTAGTTAAAATTTTAAAAAAACAGCGCGTTAGAAATGGATTTTTATACAGTTTTTCTCCCCACTTAGCACGTTAGAATATACATTTTTCCCTCCCGCATATTTGGTTTGTAGCAATGAAGTACTTTCTACCTCGTTTAGAAAAAAGAATGATGGTATTTTCCGAGCGGGTGTAGGCGGGCGGAGTTTATCAGGTGTTTTAACTGTTGAATTGAAGCACCAAGGCACAATACAGTATTTTTTTCCATTTTTACCACAGAGAACTTTATAATTTTGATTTTTATTGCCCAGCGGCGTGCGAACGAGAGCACGACTGTCGAATGGCCGGGGACCTGACGTCATCGGCTAGTTAGCGCCCGCCCGCTTTTTTAAAAACCTTCGGCTGGAAATACGCACTTTGATCGTCAATATCTCAGCCATTTTTTAAGATATGAAAAAGTAAAAACACAGTTTTTCTCGTAATTTTTTGTAGATTTATCTGGCATGTAAAAAACGTTTGTCAGACCCATCTCTGGCCACTTGACCAAGTGAGCCCGGCCCTATGTCAACCCCAACAAAGACTACAGATGTGGTCAAAAACTAATGTTCCTTTTTTTAAATCGTTAAGTAAATTCACAATACTCAAAGCTGCATTTAATTCGCACGCGTACTTTAGATATTTCTTTATACATCTAGAGTGGCTCTGTCGACCTTCGACTTCAAAGACCCTAGCGTAACTTATCAAGTATACGTGCGTAACATGAGTGTTCAGGAAAATTATTATTCAGAAAGGACGGGCAAAAATCGTGATTTGTATCTCTATAAGTAAAATTAACTCGAATATCGCGTTTCCTAACATGAAAAATGACACCTAAGGCTTACAGCCTTGATTTTCTATGACATATAAATTGGCACAAGAACAGTTTCGCTTATCGTTAAGAAATGAGTACGAGACATACTAGCCCTCGATCGCACAAGATTTTTAACGTGAGGTAAAAAGTGTTGACATGAAGCATGTAGGTAGGTAACCTTCTATCCATACTAATATTATAAATGCGAAAGTGTGTCTGTCTGTCTGTCTGTCTCTCTGCTACGCTTTCACGGCCCATCTATTCAACCGATTTTGATAAAATTTGGTACAGGGGTAGGTTGTATCCCGGGGAAGGACATAGGCTACTTTTTATCCCGGAAAATTCAAAGGTTCCTGCGGGAATCAAAAAATTTATCTGTTCAACCGATTTTAATGAAATTTGGTACAGGGGTAGGTTGTATCCCGGGGAAGGACATAGGCTACTTATTATCCCGGAAAATTCTAGAATTCCCGCGGGAATCGAAAAAAATTGGTCCACGTGGACGAAGTCTTGGTAATCATCTAGTATTTTATAAGTCATTGTTTGTAAAACGCAACGCTTTCAATGGAATGTGAATTCAGAATTAGCTAATGCAGGAATTTTAAAGGAAAAATTATTTAAAAAATTTGAACGCAACGCCTTTTTACTTGACGTGTGAATGAAGCCTACCAATTTAAATGTCATAGCCAATAAAGGACTTGCACAATAACCACGAACATTTTCAACATTCGTGACGCGCAGTTACTGTACGGTCGATCCAATCAAGGGTTAACAGGGTTAATCAGTTACCATTCGCCACCGCGATATCTACTCCTAGACTACGTGTAATGTAACAGACCACTTACGGAACTAGTTATTTATTTTTTATTTATACTTCATAAGATCCTAAACCGGGGTTATCCTAGAGACGTCATAGGTTAAGTGCTGATGAACGATTTGTTTTAAGTTTTTATATTTTACAAATTTTGAATTCGACAACCAACTACAAAGTTGTATGTAACCAAAAACAAGTTATGACAGTAATTGAGTGATACAAAACTTGGAAAATAATTTAAAAAAAATTTCCTTGGCTCTGCTTTCTCTTAATACACAAAATATATCTGCAATAATGACAATGCAAGGTTTTCATTATTTTAAAACTAGACCCGTGTCAAAAAATTTACTATTTTTAAGGTTTTGTCGACAAAAAGTATCTTTACTGTATGAGTTTGTTACTATAACCCAGGAGTAATTCGTATTATAAAAATAAGCCTAATAATAATAGAGAGATACCACAATAACCCATCCCATTTCCGAGAAAAGGCCTTCATAATTTGGGGATAATAATCCATACTATCCATACTAATATTATAAATGCGAAAGTGTGTCTGTCTGTCTGTCTGTCTGTCTGTCTGCTACGTTTTCACGGCCCATCTGTTCAACCGATTTTGATGAAATTTGGTACAGGGATAGGTTGTATCCCGGGAAAGGACATAGGCTACTTTTTATCCCGGAAAATTCAAGATTTCCCGAGAGAATCAAAAAAACTTAATCCACGCGGACGAAGTCGCGGGAATCATCTAGTGCTGTATAAAATACCTCAACAAATCGTCCACCGACTCCCAAACATGACGTCGTGAACACAATGCGATCCCCGTACGCCACGCGGCAAATAACGTCACCGACGCGACACAGGCACCGTTATAATATAAATGCAAATAGTTTAGATGTGAGATTACGGAAGTAGAGCGTAAAGTACAATTTTACACTAATTAACAACTGTGCTCACCAAAACTTCTCTTGGAAGTTTTTTCATGTATATTTCAGTATTTCCGTAATTATTTTTAACTTTTCTTACATTTTATATCATTGTAAATAAATGCGATATATATGTCAAATCTTTGTGTATCCGTTTTGACCGTTCGACCATGGTCGAGATTAACTACCATAACATGGGTCGCCTTTCCAAATTACTGTTTCAATGTGTGTAGCTACAAAAATTGGATTTATTTTTGTTTGACGGCCGTCTCAGCACGCACACGTTTTGTGTGGTGGCGCTTTGTATATACTTTCACAAATACTTTCGAACGTTTTAAATCTTGGAGAGGTGCGCCATGTTATCGTACTTAATCTCTACCTCTATTAACTTACTCAGGGTGAATTTCATCATCGATTAACACAGTGGTCAATCAGTAGCAAATGGGGGGTGTTTGGGAGTCAAGGGTGTCAGCGCTAAAGCAGCACGTCCATGCGGCTGCCGCGGCGCAGGAGACGCGCGCCGCCGTCGCCCAGTGGCGCGCCGCCCACCGCGTGGAATGATACAGTCACCATCTGCTGACCGAAGTTCGCCTCGAACCTGCGCCGAAATTTAATAAATAAAAATATAGTTGAACTTTATCTATTTATTTTCATTAATTAATAAAAATCTGTTGCCATATTCTTGCTTTCAAATCAGTATTTGTGGAGTTTTTATAGCTTTTGTACGAACAAATAAATAACTTTACGATTTACGAACACATTCTATAATTTTTCATTCAAATCCAATTTAAAAGCGAACTATTTTTTGTAAATAAATACAAAACCAACTCACGACCCGCATACACGCCAATGCCTTTCGGAGAATACGTGAATTCAAAGACGCTGCGCCCGCTCGCTACTCGCTCAACTCGCGTCCTGTTTGCGGTGGCAGGCGACCGAAATACTCTCCCACTAGGCACACTGTTGCGCGTACACTCACTCGGTGGAGATGTTGACGTGTGGCGGCGCGCCCACAGCGTTCTGCACGACGAGGAACAGCTTGGTGGCCAGCTCGAGCACGTGACACGTGCGCAGCAACAGGTCGCCGCGCCGCCGCCACGCGCCCTCGCCGCCGAACAGGCAGCCCGGCGCGTCCAGCGGCTCCCGGGACGAGCACTGCGATAGCTCCTCGGTTGAACTCTCTACGCCTCCGCACTGGAAATGTTCAACACATTATCCATAAAGTTACACACCATCACAGGTCATTGCTCCAATGCGACAAAAACAAAAAAACTCGATCTATATCCGTACAGTACTCTTGGGATGATTACAGATACGCAGAGCCAAATTAAAACACAAACACAGGAGACATGATGCTCTTTTTCAGATTACGTGCGAGAGATCTAAGACCTAGTTTATATCACTTATAGATCTAAATGCTTCCAACCTCAAAAAAAGCTTTTTTGTTATTATAATTTTTTTGGAAAAGACAACGAGAAAAAGTCTTACCTCGAAACAGTACGACCACATTGCGAGGACGCTACTACAACGACAACAGGGTTCACAAAATTTACGAGCACTCGGTAACTTAAAACAAGATTTTTATATTTCATGTTGTTGCAATGATCAGCGACCTTTTTAGAAGTCGCAGTATGATATTCTATGACACAATGAGCGCTACTACAGATGGCCATCTTGAGTAAGTCGTGCCACGTGCTCCAGCTGGCCACTAAACCGCGCACCAGCAGCTCGCCGAATACACTTCATCGGCTAGCGGCGATTTCTTAAAGCGGTGACGAATTCGCGGGAATCAGCTAGTTTATACTAATATCATTTTTTATTTTATTCAATTTAGACAACATACCCGAAGAGACCTTACAGTTGCCCAATGTGTCTCTCCGGGCTACAGAATTAGAGTGACAATAAACAAAAACTTAATTACAACTAATTAGCTTACAACTCAGAAAAATTCAGAAAAAACACATAATTTGGTACACAGATCACAAAAACAATGTCATTCCAATAAGACTAAAATTATGTTATGACGTAAGCATCGTTCAATTTCATTAGGTTTAGGCTTAAGCATTTAGGTACTATACTCTGTTGTAATTACCTACACTATAAACATAATACACATAAAACAACAAATTAACCAAAGTAATAACAATTAACCAAAATAACAACAATAAAGTAAGACTTTCCAATATATTTTTTATCACTTTTGCGAGCTGAAGCGGTGGGGTGTGGAAGAAGTCCAGTCCCGAATTTTCGCGAACTAAATCGATGAGCAAGCGCAGCGCACGGGTCAATGGAGCCTGCTGAGCCAGCTCTGTACTGTGATATAGCAATGCAAACAAATGACGTCGACGCGCTATAGCGTATCCGTCAGGTGCATGAAGGGAAATATACATTGGTACTCTAGAGTTACTTCTTTTCCCTTTGATAAGACTGAGTATGTACAAAAGTAAGGCTATATTGCGCCGTAGTTTTAAAGTTATTATGGTTACTGAATAACGCCAAAACGGTTGAACGGATCTGGATGAAATTTGGCACAGAGATAGGTTATAGTCTGGAACAATACATAGGCTACTTATCACCGAAAATTAAAGAGTTCTCGCGGGGACCAAAAACCTCAATCCACGCGGACGAAGTCGCGGGCATCAGCTAGTGAAACCAAAAACTCAAGCGGCCAGAACAGTTACACGGCAACTCACCGCTCGCACATGCACGACAAGCAAGTCGTCGGCGTATGGCGACAGCGACAGACGGTAGACCGTATGCGCGGGCACGCGACGCTTTAATCGCAGCGAGCGCGCCTCCAGAAGGAGTAGCGCGCTCGTCGACACCACTGCTAGGCAGCGCGACACTCGCCCGCTAGAGCGCGCCACCTAAAACGATTTGAGAGAGTTGTGAAGGTTTCTTCCAAAAACCACGTCCATTTGATCAGCCAACGGTTTTGCTACGTCGCTCCAAACGGTACGGTAATCTGCAATAGACTCACAGAGTCTAAGTCTAGTTTGTGAGTTCTCGCTAAGGTGTTGCGACTTTAAGACCGTCGACTCGCGCAGCCGCACGTAGTCATCCACGAACGGATGCGCTACGTCACCTTATGATACTTCGTGTGCAACTGTATAGCAATGAACCAGTGAACTAGCCTTGCCCACGACGTCCGCGAACACCACGTATCGGTCAGCCGCTTGTGCGCCCAGGCCACGCCGCCACGCCGCAGACGCGCGCAGTCGCACGTAGTCGCCCACGAACGGGTGCGCTACGCTACGCGCGTACGTCACCTTACGGTCCTTTGACACAAAAATATTTGGTCTACTTCATTTTGATCAATATTTATTAACTTATCTTTACACGTACCGTTTCACTGAAACGGCTTGTGAGATAGGGCGAGGGTTGCGTGAAAGTAACAGGTCAAGGCTGTAACATCGAGTCATGCCGTCTCAGTCAAGCGGTATATCTATAGCAGTATATATGTCACCGTAAGATTGTAAAAACCGTAAGATTGTAATCTAACCCTTTTTTTTCGATAAATTGTAAACAGTTGAAAGATTGTGAACCGTTCAATGTTTTAAGTGTCAATTTTTGAAATATTCATTGTATTTACGTTTTCTTGTCTCTTTCTTGTAGGTTAGGTTAGGGTTCGACATAAATAATCAAGTAGGTATAATAATACTTAGGTTCTATCGGGTTAATAAACCTAACAGATTACAATAATCCGTTATATTGTAATCAATCAACCGAAAAATAATCCGTTATATTGTAATCATTCGACCGTTTACAATTTCGCGAGTTAGATTATAATCCAACGGTTTTTACAATCTTACGGTGACATATACATATATAGAATTTACAAAGAATTTCCTTAATTTAAAATGAATAATTTTCTTTCTTGCGATGATGCCCGGATCTTATTCGTTATAAACAGACACTTTCGCATTTCTAACATTACTATGGATTTGAGGTTTTACTTGAACAAAATAGATTTCGGCCGTCAACAAAAGGCATTTATCTCACCTTAAACAAAACACTGGCAGTGACTTTCTCCCGCATACGGTTCCTCGCGGTCTGATCGAACGCTCGCCGGTACACCGCACATCGCCACTTGTGATGCAAGCGTCGCAGCAACGCATCCGTGCGCGCTAGCAGCCGTGGGCGCGGGCACGGTGGCCACGCTACGCACGCGGGGGAACGATGCCTGGCGGGCAATCGTGCCCACAGACCCAGAAGATATGACCTCTTTGCGTACGTTGTCCACGCTCGCCATATGACATACGCTGCCCGTTCTCGTGTACTTTGCTCGCTCTTCTCTGCGCTACCGCATGCTTCTGCCTCCAGGTGGAGGTTTCGCTATTAGATAATAATGCTACTGTGAGTATGTACAGATAAACTACAATTACAGGATATACGAGACACTCCGCGCAAGGGGTTAAAGTAGACTAAAAGTAAAGCACAGCCGCTAAATACTTACATGTGATAACCGTTTCACAGTCCGCCTCTCTATTGTCGCATGTCTTTGCTGAAATAAAATTACACTCGAATTTTTAATTTGACAACACATTTTGACATTAGCTAAAGTCAAATTGAAATTGTAAAATAATGATGCCATAGGTAATAGTGACATGATAAGGTCCAGTAGTGTCAGGTGAATGAGTCAATGAAACAGTTTCTGCTTCTCTACTTTTTAGATTGAGCCATCGACTCACAAAATTGGACACATTTCTATAGTAACCCGTGACTACTGTACCTAGTGAGTGAGCTGTTTCATATCATCAATATTTATTGTCCCCAGCACTATTTACTTTTCATAAAAATGTGGTAGCACTGGAAACGTCAAAAAATATGCAATTAAAAATTCTGCTATAGTGACATGATTAAGTGCCTTACTTAATCTTAAACTTACATCTGACAACCGAGCGCTCAGCTGTTGCGCGAATATTGCTTAGATTCACCGCGAGATTCACATTAAAAAGCCGCGACAAACGTTAGAAAAAATATAGCAGTACAAGTACCCGGTACCGCCTCCAAGCGGCGACTATTTTCGCGGCGGCCGCGTGTCTCTTTCGGGCGCGGTATCTTCGCCACGCTCGCTGCGCTCCTCTCACTAATTTCTCCACACGCGCCGCACGCAACGCTTCCAATTCCCACACCTGACAAAAATGGAGATTTAATTAGCTGTGCTCAGGTCAAATACATTTCACTCAATTTGTTATTTCACTTCAATAATTATTATGGAGTATTTAAAAAACTAGGACTGTTAGTTTTTACATCTTTTTGACTTTGAGTTTTTAGTCGGATTAAAGAATACGCTTGGTTTCTAATGACGTATTTAGCTTTAAAAATATCTAATAACTACCCATTACCTATTCGTTTAGTCGTCTAAAAAGAGCATAACAGCAAAACTACAGTAATCTTGGTCGAGTGACGTCATAACCTGTGACCATTCTTCGAGCACTGATCGATAAAAAAAAACGGTAATCCTGATCCCAATAAAGTTGAAGTGTTACAGGATCCACCCAGACTATTGGTGGATCCTAGTGGACTCCAGAGTTCTATTCGATTCCGTGGTGGATCTAAAAAGTGGATTATTTGATCCTAGTGGATTGAGGAGACTCACCGTGCGAGGGCTGCGGATGAACACTTTGGTGCGGCCGTAGGCGAACTCGGCGCTAGGGATGGGCAGGCTGCGCAGCAAGGCCCGCGCGGCGCGCACGGGGTCGTCCCTCGCGTCCAGCGCGGGGGAGGCGGGCGCGCTGGGGGGCGGGGCGGGGGTGGCGCGCGCGCGCAGCACCCCGTAGCGGGATACCACTGCGCGTGCGCACATCGACTCGCACCAACCCGCGCGACGTAGCAACGCCATGTCCATTATCCTATAGGTATACATAGTATAGGCTAGTATATTATTGGCTAAGCTAGAGCGCTATGGGATTCGAGGTAAAGGGCTTGAATGGCTAGAGAGCTATCTACACCATCGTGAGCAGTGTGTAGAAATCCAACAAGTTGAAAATGCCCACTGTGGTCAATATCGATGTCCATTTAAATGCCAAAATCCGTACGGTGTACCCCAGGGAAGTGTACTGGGACCGTTACTCTTTTTATTGTATATCAACGATTTACCGGACCAAATGGACCACAAATGCACTCTCTACGCTGATGACACTACAATCACGGTAAAATGCCAAGATAAAAACATGCTGGAAGACGAAATTAATAAAACGTTAAAGAAAACTGGGGAATGGTTGGACGCTAACAATTTGTCAGTAAATATTAATAAAACTAAGTTAGTCCAATTCCTCACTTATAATAGTACTAGTTTGAACCTACGTATTCAACTTAATTCTTCGCCCATAGAAGAAGTCGATACGGTATCTTTCCTTGGCCTCTTGCTAGACAAACATTGTAACTGGAAAGACCATGTGGAAAAATTGTGTGGAAAGCTTGATCGATTTACATATGTTCTGAGACGACTGAGCCGAACATCGAACATAAAGACCGCTTTACTTGCATATCATGGGTATGTGTCGTCTTTATTGCAATATGGCCTAATCTTGTGGGGTAATTCCGTTGATGCCAACAAGGTATTCATTAGGCAGAAGGCTTGTATTCGATCCTTATCTGGAGCGCACTACCTAGATAGCTGCAAACCACTATTCAAGAAACATAAAATCTTACCATTACCAAGCTTATACATTTACCAAACACTTTTATTTGTAAAAAAGCACAGTTACGTATTTCCCGTCCATAACAACAACGAAAACTTAAGAACTTGCCGAAAAAATAAAATTTGCATACCCCCCCAAAAACTTACGCTATTTTCAAAAAGCGCATATTGTATGGCCGTTACATTATTTAACAAACTACCCGACAATCTAAGAGAGAAGCCTTTGACAGTATTTAAAAATAAAATTTATAATATTTTAATAAATAAAAATTACTATGACATTAAGGACTACCTAGCGGATAAGGATATATCAAATTATTAAATTATATTTCATTACGGTGACATAATATAACATGCTGCAATATTATTATTATTATTATCTTTTGTACGTTTTTAACAATTTGTCTAATGTAATGTAATTTAATCTTAATTTTAATTCAATGATCTAGTGAAACAGTTTAATTTAATTACTCTAAAAACAAACACACATTTGCACACCATTGTATGGTAGAATATGTTAGGAAAATTAAAACTACTTTAAGACCTAATTTGTACCCATATTCTTGCAAATAAATATTATTATTATTATTATTATTATTATTACCTAATTATGCAAAGTATTAAATGTTTAAAGAAAAACGTCTACTTCAAGAAGACTCAATTGTATAAATAAAATTTAAATATTGATTTATTATGACTTGTACTCAAAGCAATTGTGGTCAGTTTTGTAGGCTAAATAAAAAAAAACGATGCTTATCCGGTTGTAACTCTTTAAATTAAATATGCAAAAACTAAACAAAAAAAAGACCTATCCTATTCACGATGTTCTCTGCTCAGAAAGCATTTCTTTAAGACTTTTTCACCGACTCAGCACCGAAAAATTTAACTTTGAAAATGATTGGAAAACATCGACATTTTGAAACATGTTCAAAGATTACTGCATTTTATCGTGTTTAACGCGACAACGCCTCAATCAATTTGTTTGAGATTGATGTATTCGGTTACGCTGCTGAAAGGATTATAAAATAATGAACTAGTTGGGACAGTCGGAAAGAATCAATTAATGTAATAGTTACTATAACTTTTCGCGATGATCGCGTCACCAATACCACTTTGATAACTTATATCTCGGAAAGCTGATGGTTTAGAAGGTTTTATGTATGGTTGATGCCAGCTATTGATTAATACAGGTATTATAAGTGGCCGTTACTTCGGAAAATGAAGCTGGGACGGTAAGTACACTCCATACAAAAATATTCAAACCACTTTATAAATCGAAATTTGCACTCACCCCTGCGTGCGTATCTGATGCCTCAGCAGCGTGGCGTCGAACCTATGCGGCCGCAGTGCGGCGTCGGCACGCAAGCAACGCACGAGACGCGGCGCGCTGGGCAGCCGCCGCACCAACGCGCCGACCAGCGCGCGCTGGCGACACGCCAACGCGCACGGCCGACGCGGCGACCCACTGCTGCTAACCATTTAAACGTGTTACTATAAAGTCTATTTGGGTTTTAATGAGCCATTTATTGAAAACAAAGAGTGCGTGTTGACGAGTTTATACGGGCACGAGTAAGTAGTAAAAAAAAAAGACGTGTGGCACTCGGAGACTGCCGCGGTAAAGCTATTGCATAGCATTTTTTATCAACTTATGCAATTGGCTATTTGACATTTTTCGGAAAAGTACTTAAAAATGTACGTGGGTTCATTTTATACCTCTTACAATTATCTTTTTCTCAAAAAAGCGTTATTTATTAGAAAAAAATACATTTTTAATACATTAATTTTATATTCGTGCGAAAACAGCCGGTCACGTGACATTTGCTAGCTGTGACGTCATAGTTCAAAATAAAACAAAGCTAACTACGACGCACCGATTTATATGTGATTTTGAGTGGAAAGTTTACAGCTTTTTTGATGCACTTGTGAAAATTACATGCTACAAGACGTGTGTAGAAATACTATAAATAAAAAATAATTCGTATCCTGTCAAATTGTATGAACACATTCCTATTATACGAGTACAATAATACCTAAGTAATTATACGAGTACAATAATACCTAAGTACGTCATTAACGTCGAAAGCAGTGGTTACAGTTAATCTGCCGAGACCCGGAATTTAAATCGGATAAATCTGCGATATTACTTTGTGAAGACCACTTTGATGTTAGTGTTATAAGGAAACCAACTAAAAACTCTGATCTAGCAAAAATGATTTAAACCTAACCTAACATTTTCTTCATATAACATTCCATAAAATTAACATAAATTATATTTCTGTCACTTTACAGCAGCACTTTCTTAGATCTTAAACACGAGACCTACTCGTAATTACTATTATTTTGTGTATTTCGGCAATTACATGTAAGATTTTACATTAGGAAAAGTTTACACGCAAATAAATTTGCAACCATAAATGAATCGACTTTAGGCAGATTTGCACTATCAGCTGTATAGCATTCCATTCCTCTCACAATCACAAATCGAAATATACTATTAGTGTTAATTTTCTCAACAATATGCAAACATTAGTACACACGACATTTTTTTTTTGAAATGTGACGTCACACGGGGCTCTATCATGACCGCCCGCGTTTCGCTTCTTGTAATCCACAGATAAAAAATCTCAAATTTGTTGTGCAAAAATAAAATATTGACAATTTGTTTTAATGCAAAACATAATATATTGTATAATTATTGTTAACCTACAAGCTACCAAATCTAACTTATTTCATATTTTATAGTTACAGCTGTCAAGTAGCCAATTATAATTATTTATTCATTTTATTTATGCAGTATTTTTTTTCCTTTGTTTTTCTTCGATATTAAGTCAAGTTACTAAAAGTTCAAAGTTCAAAGTACAAGTCATTAAAAGTTCTGCTATTCATCGATGGATGGCAAAACTAAAAAGTATCACCGCCACAGATCACTCATATACTAGTCCCTGGGGACAGATAGGACAGTGCAAAAGTTGACGGTTAGTTTCGGTGCATTCGCAAAGCGCTAGTGTCGCAAGAAGTGTTGGGACATAATTTATCTGGGTGGGTATTTTTTTTTTTGGTAAATCAATTTAAATTAAATTAAAATTTAATAAAAATAAAAATAATAATAATCGAATAAAATATATATGTCGGGGGAGAAGCCAAAAGGGCGTCGAACTCGCAACCCGATCTGATTAGTTTTATGATAATATTAGCAATTTATTGTTAAAGTTTATTAATTGTTTCTAACATCGTGAGATTTAAAGAGGAGTTTATAGATTTAAAAGGCTAGTCTTGGCCGCATGTACTATTTAGTTTATTATTTATTTTTATGCAGAGATTTTGCTGTTTAATTACTCGTAAATCTAACAATGATTTGTTTTAATAATTTTAGAAACTAGTTGGGCTCATTTAACACTGTAGTTAAGTGATTTGTTAACAATAAGAGTTTCAATTGTTTACCCGCTATATCGTTCCACCAATCGGGGCGAGTCGGCTATTGTTACGCCGCGAGCTGCCGATGGGGGCGCGATAGTGCGCTTAAAAAGCATTGTAATGGCCGATTAGGATCATAATTTTTGGAGCTCTGGTAAGCGAAAGGTTGTAAGACCAATTTCTACTTATATTGTGTGCCTAGGTTTTAGTTTGATTTTAGACCAAACTAACTTTGTTTATTATTGTTTAAGTTGTGATAAATAATTGTGAATCGGTTTCCATCTTGAATATCGTAAACTAAGTTAATATTGTAAAACATTATTGTCAAACCTTTTAAAAAGAGCTACCGCAGAGTTTCTTGCCAGCTCTTCTCTGTCAGAGTGGCCTTCCGAGCTGGTGGTAGACTCATTTGATCATTTGAATAAAAACCATCTGAATTTAACATCTAAATCGGTGTTTCTTTAAAGTAATTAAGGATTGGAATCAGTGAGGTTAAATCATTATTATTAAACTACCTACGTACTTACCCACGTATGGTAATTATCGTAGTATTTCGTTTGATCACCTTTGCTATTAGTGATTTCCTTAATGGTGACAATAGTAAGGCTTTGGCAAGGCAGTGGTGGATTAACTATTAGAAGCATTACTTACAATTATAACCTACGTCTTATAGTGGCGTAGTGTTTCTATGAGTTGCATTTGTAGGTAGTCTATTTATTTAGTGATTGCAAATACCAGTGATAGACTAGGCAACTATTAAAATCAGTAATTAAAGCTATTCATTCGAATAGTAACCTTCAGTTGCAATCTGTGACGTATCTGCATTTGCGGTGGTCATTGTCAAGATCGGTACGTTAATCTAGTTCTGCTTTTCGATAATTAACTTCAGTGCCTCATTTGGATGACACTTGCTTGTGATATTAGTTCTAGTACTGTAGATAGTGACAGCAGAGACGGTGACCCTACTAAGGGTCAGCGGTTCTGCTGATTTAAAAGAAAAATGTGACGCGCTTTACCGACGCGTCACGTCTTTTCTGACATAGGCCGCCGTTCAAATGCGACATATATAATCGGACTGGAGACATCGGACTCGAACCGGGGTCTTCTGGTATCGTGACCGCCCTATTTCCCACCTGAGCTACTTTAATCTTGTAGATGGCGGGGAAATTTACCTTCGTATTCTAATGATAGTGTTAGGTTAGTTTCGTTACGGAATTTCTGGATTCGGTCTCCACGCTCAAGGCCCGCGATAGAAGCTATGCAATAGATTAAAAATATTATCTGCCATCTTGGATTTGAAACTGGATGTCAGGTTACTAAAATGCCACCCATATACCACCACTTACCACTACAGCCCGTTAACGTCCCACTGCTGGGCACAGGCCTCCACTCTCATAGGAGAGTGGGAATTAGAGCTTAGACCCACCACGCTGCTCCAATGCGACCCATATAATTTAGTCAAATTTCATCGACCACCTTGGATCATCTTAATAGGCATAAGCCAATGCACCAATTCGACGCGACGGTTTTGGCGTATCACGCGACAATTTTGCACAGGAGTTTATTATTTGCCTCAGTTGAAGAAGCTAGAGCTCAAAAAGATTTGTATTAGTTTTCCAAAAAAATTCATTAAATGTTAATTTTCTTTTTCTGTATTTGTTTCCTATATGTTGGACTCTATTTAAGGACAATATTTTTATAATCAGCAAACCTAAAAACCCAAAAGTATTAATATTTTTTATGTGGTCTGAGGTTTAATAGACTTTCGAATCATCGAAGTGTTACCTGCCAACGAAGGCCCCCGCCCCGGGCGCGAACAACGCCGCCAGCAGGGGTTCTCGTGCCGCAGCCAAAACGGCGGCGCAGCGGCGACACACCGCGTCACGGTTCTTTGCCACGATACCCCGCGCGCTGTATACCACCGGCCCACCGAAATGCACTACCCTGCCGACACATTTAACAAGTCAAAACGATGCTCCTGTAACAACAAACAGTTGAAGATCGCTTGAGTAAATTGTTTGGGGTTTCCAAAGCTGGGACTAACGATTTTTTTATAAGAAAGTCAATACGACGGCACACCTCGTCACGGTTCTTTACCCCGTGTACTCTAAATAATTATTAATTACTAATTTTATTAAGTGAACCAGTGCAAAAATAAACCAATACCGAAGACCACAAGAATCTTTTATTTAAAATACTACAGTTTTCACTTGCGCTTTTTTCATATTAATTTTGCGTGTTTCAAAATTTTACGAATATCAAGCCCATTTATTTATTTATTGTAGAATTCGTCCTGAAATCCCGTATTTTTACAAAAAATGATACTTATAATACCGACCGATTAAACCGAACCGAACCGAAACCGATGAAACCAATTAGGGGTATGGGCTTAGTATAACTGCCGTGCTAACAGAAAAAAACTAGGACTCACTGAAACCGGTCGGGCGGTAGCACCAGAAGCCGCGGATGTCGCCGCCGCTGGCACCTCTGCAGGAACATAGCATCACTGACGCCGCGCGACGAACAGTCGCGCAACATGCCGAGCACGCTCTCCGGACCCTGGAGGATGGAAGCGGCATTTGAAATCTTTAAAAACACGCTCGCGTCAACCTCGCCGCCTTGTGGGTTCAAGGACCCCCAGCGTTGCTCTGTACAAGTACATTCATTCAACAATATAGTGCCAATCGCCTCGCGCTGGTACTTCTCTTGCTCCCGGCGCATAGTGGCCGCGGTAACGGCTGCCTGCACCCTCTCCGCCGCGTAGTTGATGAGTAACAATATAGTGGCCAATTCCTCAACACTCACCGCGTCCAGCAAGTCAGCGTACAGCTTATGGTCGGCGTAGGGTAAAGGCGCCCAGGCGAGCGCCTCGCGCGCGTACTCCTCTTGCTCCCGGCGCATAGTGGCCGCGGTAACGGCTGCCTGCACCCTCTCCGCCGCGTAGTTGATGAGTAACAATATAGTGGCCAATTCCTCAACACTCACCGCGTCCAGCAAGTCAGCGTACAGCTCATGGTCGGCGTAGGGTAAAGGCGCCCAGGCGAGCGCCTCGCGCGCGTACTCCTCTTGCTCCCGGCGCATAGTGGCCGCGGTATACGGCTGCCTGCACCCTCTCCGCCGCGTAGTTGATGAGTAACAATATAGTGGCCAATTCCTCAACACTCACCGCGTCCAGCAAGTCAGCGTACAGCTCATGGTCGGCGTAGGGTAAAGGCGCCCAGGCGAGCGCCTCGCGCGCGTACTCCTCTTGCTCCCGGCGCATAGTGGCCGCGGTAACAGCGGCCTGCACCCTCTCCGCCGCGTAGTTGATGAGCAGCCTCTCAAGGCCGTTGTGAGCCAATGACTCGAGACCGTACACGTCTAGGATGCCTAGTGAACGACGCGCTCCCACTACTGCTGGCTGCGGAATGGAATATTATAGCATTACGCCCCGTATTGAGTTGGTTCTATTTAATGTACTTGTGCTTTTTATCACTAGAATTTATCAGATGTATAGTCCCGGTAGACTAATCTGGCCCGGTGGTCAAAATTGGAACTTATGCCTGTTTAGTTTTCGTTTTTATTTTATTTTTTACTAGTGATCCGCCCCGACTTCGCACGGGTAGCACTTTTCATCATAATAGTCCATACCCAGTGGGCATTGGGTGCGCATGCTGTATCAAACATAGCGCTGACACTACCGCCCGTGCCTCGCCCTCACCCCGTCTGAAATGCCGGCCGTGGTTGTTCAATTTTCTGTTGCACGTTACTTTATTAATTCTATATCTCATAATATATTCATCGAAATTAAAAAAGAGCAATTTTGGTCTCAATTAAATACTTGAGATGACTAACATATTTATTTTGATAAAGATTGATACTATGTTGTTAATGAGTCGTTCTATCTTAAAAGATAGATATATACTATCGCGGACTATTTTTTTAGAACTTTTTGAGAGAAACAATTCCACCTTAATGTTTTCGTGTAACTTAAACTATTTACACAGCGCACGCTACGGAAGCTCTCAGAAGAGACCATTTTTCCGACTTCATTCACAGTATTGCAATTTTTGTAGGGATCTCTGGTTTAAAATAAAAATACAGCCTATGTTACTCGCTGATAAAGTAGCTTTCTATAGGTAAAAGAATTTTTAAAATCGGTTGAGTAATTTTTGAGTTTATCCATAACAAACAAACAATCTAATCTTTCCTCTTTATAATATTAGTTTAGATATCTACGAGGGGCGTTCAATGTATTCCCGGTATCGGGGTGATTAACTAATGATAAGAGCAAATTAATTACCTCATTAGTTAAAGACACTCTTTGAGGGTATAAATATAAAATTTAATGTAATTGTCATCATTAGTATTCAATACGAGAAGACAACGGACTTCGCTTGCGTTTGTGGTGTTGAAAACACGTGTTAGTGAGCTGTTTTTTTTTAATTATGTTGCGTGTTGATAGACAATAGTTCGTGTTTAGGTGGTAAGTTTTTAGTTTAAGTTTTGGTGGAAGTTGGTGGAGGGAACATGGAGATGGATTCTCCGCCTACACCCCCCGATCCCGGGGAACATGTAACTGTTACGACAGAACCGACTGAGAGCCCACAGTCCGTACCTATGGACTCTGAAACAACCTCGCGGGGTACAAAACGAACCAAGGATGATACTGAAAATAACAAAACAGGTTCCACTAAAAAAACTGTCACAGAAACCAGTTCAACGAATCCTTCCATCCAATCGGTATACGTCAACCCTTCCTTCTCAGACTCCCCAAATAAGTACTTAAATAATGATAAAGGTCCATTTATCATTCATGTTTACCGAGAAGTATCCGACCCTTCAGCCGAAGCTTCCATGAGAGCGATTAAATTTGGTCAGTTTTTACATAAAAACCAAATTAAGTCAATCCTGAACGACGGCGTCAAGAATGTTGGCAGAAACAAGGTGTCTATTGAGTTCTCATTTGCTCAAGCTGCCAATGAGTTTTCAGAAAACCCCATTCTGAAATTATCTAAATATACTGCCTCTATACCAACTTTTAATATTACCCGCATGGGACTGGTAAGAGGTGTACTAGTTGACTGGCACCTTGAAGAGTTCATTGAATCTTTAGACTTCCCTACAGGCTGTGGGGAGATTCTCAAAGCTCGTCGGCTTAATCGAAAGGCTGTGACTGACAGTGTTGTGACCTGGATTCCAAATCAATCCGTAGTTTTGACGTTTAGAGGGCAATCCCTCCCACCTAGGATCTTCTCCTACCACACTTCCCTCCCTGTGGAAACTCACCGACTCCCTACAATACAGTGCCTGAATTGCTGCCGCTTTGGGCACATTAAATCTCAATGCAGGTCCAATCCCAGGTGCTATAAATTATTGCTCCCAACCTCATACAGGTGAGTCCTGCGAGGTACCCAATGAAAATGCTACTTGCGTGAACTGCACTGGAAAACATTTGGCTACCAACAAAAATTGTCCGGAACACTCTCGGCAACTCTTTATAAAGCAGCTAATGTCAGATGAAAATCTTTCATACCAAGACGCCCCCTCCCGCTTCCCCCCTGCACATCCTACTTATGCTGGAATGACCAATATTATGTTCACCCTTCTCTCCTTCATGCCCTACTCCCAACTCCAGAGTATACGACCTACTCCTGCTACGGTAAGATCCCAGAAACAAACAATCTTCCGCACCCCTCGGCCCAGACCCCAACCTACAAAGGGGTATGACCGACAAGCACACCACGATATCACCAGAAATGTACCCTCCTCTGCACCCAATGGCTGTGCCCTTAATACCGACCATTCATATGCCTCACCAGCACCAGATAATAATAATATACATCACCTCACCAAATACTTGAAAAACGAAATCACTCCCCCCTACCGAACAACGTTGCCGAAATTATCATCAAAATCGCTTTTATACTTAGCAATGGCCCCCATGGAAATATTCAATGGAATAGGCAAAGTCTCCGCCCAAAGAAACATGAACTCCTCATGTAAATGAATACAGACCTGCTGTTCTTGCCATCTCTGAGACATGGCTTCGGCCTGACTCCCGCTTTCGGGTTCCGGGCTTTGCATGCCTTAGTGATGACAGGGACGACGGGTATGCAGGAAGAGCCCTTGCATATACTTCTATTTCTCTTCCCCCTCACTCCCAACAGTTTAATGCTGTTGCTGTGAGAGCACTTGACATATCCTTTCTTTCAAAAACTTCAAACACGAATTATTGGTCCAAGAAGTATTTATACAAGTTTTATCACAGTTTATTTGAATCTAGAACTATACCTAGGTTGTTCCGAAAATTGATAGCCACAGAATAAATAGAACCTCTTCTTTCATGAAACTATTTTTAATTGACGGCTAATTTCAACACAAACCTCCTTTGTGAAAATCACTGGCCAACTACGAGAATGTGTAGTTTTTTTTTTAAATTATGTTTACAGATTGTCTGTTACTCTTCTTTTGTTTGCAAAAATGGACGTCTCGCGGGAAGCTTTTCGTGCTATGATTGTCTATGATTATAAACGAGGGTTAACCTTCAAGGAATCTCAAGAAAACTGACAAGCTGCTTTTGAGGAGTCTGCTCCTGCGTTAGCAACAATAACTTATTGGTTTCGTGAATTTAAACGTGGCCGAGAGAACTTAAACGATGATCCCAGACCCGGCCGACCACCAACTGCAGTAACTCATGAAAACGTCATCAGGTTAGAGTGGCTATTGCGAGAGAATAGACATATTACACATCGAGAGATACAGGCTGAACTAAACATTGGATCACAGGCAGTTTCCACCATCCTGCATGAACACCTTAAAGTTAGGAAGCTTGCTTCGCGATGGATACCTCATTCTCTCACCGATGAGCGAAAATGCCGTCGTGTTGATTGGTGCAAATTTATGTTAGAAAAGTTCGAAAAGTTCGTTTTGAAAGCTGGTTCACCCGAATGCATAAGTGCATTGGGATTGGAGGGAAATATCTTGAAAAGATGTAAATAAACTTTTTTTTCGTACCACTTGCTCAAAAAAGTGACATTCTATGCCACAAAAAGCGAACATAACAATAGTCATTTTTAATCTGTTAAAAACAGGGAAAGAAAATTGTACTGAATTTCATTCATCCTCTAGGGGGAGAATGTGATTTAAATTTGGAATACATACCGAAATTTATACTGAACTACATCTGTGTTTACACCATTGAGTTTGTATTTAAAGCATTAAACATTCTTGAAAAAGGAATACTTACTCCTTTATTATGCAGTTATGATTATTAAATAAAATTACGAAAACCGACGAGGCCGTATGAGCTTGATGCCTTTGCTTTTCCGACAAAAAAATATTAGTCTAGGAATTTGCCGCGTTTTTGTTTTCTTCAAATACATACACTTTAAGTTTATTTTAATTTATTTTTATAAATAAGTTAATGTTCTAAATAGATCCTCAGACGCAAGAACAGAGAAATACTCAAATCAACTCATCAACAATAAATGTACCAAACAAAAATGTAACTCTCTCTATCAATAATTGGACCAATGTTTCGAATGTTAACTTTTACTTTTAATAATTGTAATTATTTTTAATAAATGCTTATCTCATATTATTATTGTGTTAATTTTTTCGCAAATGGTACGAAAAGTAGTGTATTTTCCTCGGTGATAAAGCTGTCTTAGTCTTGGGTGAACTTAAATCCCTCGCTACACTCGCGATTTAAATTGTCACCCGCGACAGAAGACACTGCTTTATCCCCTTGGTTAATAATCTACTATTATATTCTAACTACTTTTTATTTCACTAACTATTTTTGGAACAGCCCACGTACAAACGCAAAAAGCGCCTAGAGATATTCAATTAGGTAATTTTCAAGTAACAAAATGTGTATGTGTCGCTCGACGGTTTGCGAAATTGAAGTGGCGATGGGCGAGGCACATAGTTCGAAAAACCGATAGACGTTGGAGTCCCATAGTGCTGGAACGTGATGGGAATTGTTAGTGATTGGAACGTGATGGTAATTGTTAGGTGCTAGGCGATATCAAGCGAGTCGCAGTGATTCTGTGGATTCAGGCGATAGATATAGTCATGTCAATTTAATTTAGAGATTGTATGCAAGAGAGTAAGTTATCCTCAACGACCTCAATTTACATAGACGGGCCCTGTCAAAAAAAGAATGTGGACTTATTTTACTAACGCCATCTAGTCTGAAAAGCGGGACAGCACTATGGCGGGGACAAGGACAGGGTTATACAGGTGAAGGGTATGCACTACAAGTCGGACGCCCAACTTTTTTCTATGAAAGGGCCCATCTAGTACCTACATATATATCGATGGTTATCCTACCTTAAGCGCATCGTTAACGGCGTTAACAAGCCACGTGAACAGTCTCGAGTACAGTGCGCACAGCAATCGGTCCCTGAGTGCGCGCGCCCACTCCGCGCCCGCGCCCGCTCCGTTGCTCTCCGAGCCGGCTTCTGAACTGCACTCCTCTTCCACTGAACACGACTCCTCTGTGCGGTAACAACGGTATATTACACGCCGAAATTTTATTGTGAGCTCGAAACAAGTTCCCGAATCTCAAGCTCTTTATTCATTTCACTAGCTCATTTCACTAGCTGATCTCGTACGCGGGGATTGGGGTTTTTGGTTTATTTTTACGGGATAAAAAGTAGCCTATGTCTAATTCTACACTACAACTTATCTTCAGATCCGTTCAGCCTTTCTGGCATGATTGAGACACAAACATCCATCTATCGAAACTTTTGCATTTATAATATTCCTAGAGTATAGTATTAAAGAAGTAGAATATCATGGTTCAATTATGATACGTCTTGTCTTAACTGTCTGACTGAGGGCTCTTGTTCACGACCGGTTTCTATCCGGCACGGCGCTGGCCCAGTCGACAGTTATGCATGAAGCACTATAGGATTGTTCACAACACCAGTGCTAGCGCCGGTTCATCTCAACGGCGAACCTGGTCTACGGCACGGCAAGTCGACAGTCCAGCGCATAATGACAAGGCCAGGCGTACGCACGGCGCATGTGAATGAAACCGCACCTTTTACCAACTAGCAACCAGGTTAGTGTGTAATCCGACGCCGTGTCTGGTAAAAACAGACCGTAAACAAGAGCCCTTAGGCCAGGGCCGCACTGCGAAACGTCCGCACGATTTTTAATCTCGCGATTTATTTCCCGCGTACGGATTGCGAATGCGGTGGGCGTCATACAACTACATACTGCACAAAATATCGCGAGAATATAGCTAGTTCCCACCCTACCGGCAAAGACGTACTGCCAAGCGATTTAGCGTTCCGGTACGATGCCGTGTAGAAACCGTCTAGGTGTATGGATTTAATATAACTGCCATACCCCTAACAGCTTAGCCCGCTACCATCTTAGACTGAATCATCACTTACCATCTGGGGAGTTACTATGAGCTCTTAAAGCAGGACAGAAATTGAACTGCAGCACAGTTCAATGCAGTGTCTGCCTAT
The DNA here is from genome assembly GCA_963932025.1 of Erebia epiphron. Lineage (NCBI taxonomy): Eukaryota > Metazoa > Arthropoda > Insecta > Lepidoptera > Nymphalidae > Erebia > Erebia epiphron. The sequence continues at coordinate 41,669,601 of OZ009945.1, forward strand.
CAGTTCAGTGCCTTGAAGTTAAGTGCAGACTGCAGTTCAATAACTGTCCTGCTATAAGAGCTCATAATAACCCCCCAAGTGAGATAGCAGTCAAGGGCTAACTTGTAGTGGAATAAAAAAAATGTGGGGGGAAATAGATAACTTACCGGGCGGCACGTCGTCGTGTGGCGGCGCGGCGCCCAACGCTAGCACCAGCGCGTCCGCCTCCACACCCACGAGCGCGCACGCTTCGCGGAGCTCTGCGGCCGAACAAATACATTCCTCCACATGAACATGTCATAACAACACGTAATAAGCTGCGAAATGACTGGCTTACATATGGCGCTAAACTGGGAGCGCCTGACAAACAATTCGACAACCTATAAGTACGGAACTGTAATTAACGATTTTCGGATTAAGAAAAGGAAAAAAACGGAACTTATAGGATCAATTTGTTGTCCGTCCGTCTGTGTGTCAAGACCCTTTTTCTCAGGAATGCATGGAGGTATCATATTAAATACTCAGGTCTACTGTCCCTTGGAGCTGTGAAAAAATCAAACTTCTAAGCCAACACAATCAAAAGATACAGCCGTTTATGCTGCAAATTTTCGACACTCGCAAGGTAATCAAAACCTACAGGGTACTTCCCGTGAACACAGAATCTTGAAATTTTGTACGAAGCAACGTCTTATGGCACACAGATAAAGGAAAAATTGCGAAAAGCATACATTTTAGTTACATCATACAATAAAAATATTTTTTTGCAAATTTTCGACACTCGCAAGGGAATCAAAACCTACAGGGTACTTCCCATGTACTCAGCACATGTCTTATAGCACAGATAAAGGAAAAATTGCGAAAAACATACATTTTTAGTTAGGTCATATAATAAAAATATTTTAAATAATTTTAAACTTACTAATGTTATGGATTTCATTTATCAATAAAAATACCAAAATTTTTACATATATACCTACAGGTTTGTACGGAACCCTCGGTGCGCGACTCCGACTCGCACTTGGCCGGTTTTTTCCTAAACTTGTGTGAGAATAGTTGCTTCTTGCCAAATTTCATTATTCTATGTTGACGGGAAGTACCCTAAAGGTTTTGATTTATTGGCGAGTGTCAAAATAAGCGGCATCAACGGCGTATCATTTTACTGTAAAAGAGCACTTTAATGATATAATAAACGCTTTTACGCATTTCAATTCTTTACACATTTTAATATTATTATTAAACACTTTATTTGCACCACACAAGAAATTATAAAAAACAAAAACCCGACTGCTTGGATACCAAAAAGTATAAAACAAGACATGAATTGAAGTATTTCATTATTATCAATTTAAATCGTGTAATATTAATAAAATTTATTAAGGCGCAGTCGCACGTTAAGGTTAGCTATTGGACGTGCGACTGCGTCTTGATAAATTTTATTAATATTATACGATTTAAATTGATAATAATGAAATACTTCAATTCATGTCTTGTTTTATACTTTTTAGTATCCAAGCAGTCGGGTTTTTGTTTTTTATAAATTACTTTTTTATTTCAAACTTTTTTGTTAAGCATTTATCGTAAACAGGCGGCGTTTTATCTGCTCGAACTAGCACCTATTACCTATTCTGTGGTAGCACCAAAGGTACTAATAAGTATTTTGTATGAGAAGTAGTAATAAGCAGCGGATTAATTTATTCGTAATGACGACCGGTGATCATCATAACCATCATCAAATTTGCATCTGTTGTAATGCTAATATTAATTTAGTAAAGTTCGTAAATCTGCTACTTTTCCCAAAAATATGCTCATTAATTTTCGAGAGTCCTATCGCATCGACGTCACGAGACCTCGGCAATGAACGTCGGCCACTTACGAAAATGCCCGTAGACAATGAAAAAAAAGTAGGTACTTATTTTTAAATATTTTCAAAAACACAAATTGTAGGTAGTGGACGTATTTATTTATTTAGTATTTAGTTTATAGCTAAGTGGACTCGGAACTAATATTTTAATAGACATTAAAAATGTTAGTCGGAAGTTATGTTAGTTGAATATGCGCTGCATGTGGCATTGATGAATTTATTGATTGATCGATTGAAGGAGTACAAAAATCAAGTTTTTTTAGACTTAAGTTATGTCGTCACATTAAGCTTAGGTATTACAATGATGTGTTACTACCGTAATAATATGTGAGAGTACGCCCCACCTTACCCATCCGCTGCCGGCCGCGTCATTTTCTGTTGAAGGTTACTGTATTTCTACGAGATCTCATAAGATATTCATTTAAATTGAATGCTGTAAAAGACAATTTTTGTCTAAATTAAATACTTATGATGAGTAAGATATTTATTTTGATAAGGAATTATCGATTAATACCATGTTGATAAAAATACCTTCGCAAGTAAAGCACTGTTTAGGCCAAATTGGAAAAACATAAAAATGGTTATTGTGAGCCAACCTTAAAAGATAGTTTTATGCTATCGCGGACTTTTTTTAGAACTTTTTGAGAGGAACGTTTCTACTATACATTGTTGTCGTGTAATTTTAACGATTTAGGCAGCGCACGCCACGTAAGCTCTCAGATGAGATGATTTTTTCCGACTTAACTAACATTATTGCAATTTTCGTAAGGATCTCTTATTTGTTTGGAAATAAAATATAGCCTATTTTACTTGTTAATAATGTAGCTTTCTATAAGTAATATAATTTTTAAAATCGGTTGAGTGGTTTTTGAGATAATCCACCTAGTTTGATAGACATAGATGATATGAGTAGGAACTTTAAACATTTCCTTTGAAACCTCGTAAATCCTAAATTATCATTTAAACGGAAAAATGGTTTAAGGAACCTAGGTGTGATTTTAAAAGACCTATCTAACGATACCCCACTTGCTTATGGCCTATCGATTTTCATTGATTAATTGGCTTCCAGTCGACGCCATTTTGTTTTTCTCAAATTCGGCCTCCGTTGTGACACTTGGAAGACTAAAACAAACCTATTAGTGTAATTACAATCAAAATCGGTTCAGCCGTTTTTTCTGTAATGTGACACAAAGGAATACAACCTTTGAAACCTCGTAAATCCTAAATGATCGTTAAAATGAGAAAATGATCAACTAAACCTAACTATGATTTTGCAACACCTTTTCATCGATACCCCACTTGCCATAGTACATCGACTTTTATTTTTTAATTTGTTACATTATGGCTTCTAGAGGGCGCCATTTTGTTTTTTCTCAAATTCGGCCTCCGTTGTGACACTCGGAAGACTAAAACAAATCTATTAGTGCAATTACTATCAAAATCGGTTCAGCCGTTTTTTCTATAATGTGTCACAAAGGAATGCAACCTTTGAAACCTAGTAAATCCTAAATGATCGTTAAAATGAGAAAATGGTCAAGGGGACCTAACTATGATTTTGCAAGACCTTTTCATCGATACCCCACTTGCCATAGTCCATCGACTTTTATTTTTTAATTTGTTACATTATGACTTCTAGAGGGCGCCATTTTGTTTTTTCTCAAATTTGGCTTCCACAGTGACACTCTAATGATATATTCGGCACAAACTGGTGCAAGAATCATCAAAATCGGTCCACGCGTTTAGGCTGTAGCTGCCCTGCAAGGAACATACAAACATATATAGACTGATGAACACATAACCCTGTGCGTTCCGCAGTCGGGTAAAAAAAAACAACAACATGAAGTAAAGTAATGAAAAAGGATAGGTACAAAAGGCGGCCTTATCGCTAAACAGCGATTTCTTCCGGGTCCTCAACTACGCCCATGCAAAAAATCACGTCGATCCGTTGCTCTTCTATTAGCGTGATTGAAGAACAAACAAAGACACTTTCGCATTTACACTATTGGTACAATTTTGTGGCTGTGTGTCTTGTTGCAATGTAAAGACTCGCAGTGGGCATATCTCACCGTACTCGTGCTGCAGCCGGGTGCCGATGGAGCCGTCGATGTTGTGCTGCGGCTCGAACTGCACGTTGCCAAGCTTCAGCAGAAACGCCAGCACGCGCAGCACCGCGCCGCACTGCGCCGCGCCGAACCCCAGCGCTCCCATCGCCGCCTGACGCCAAATATTTGTATTTAACAAAGAGATTGTGCGCCTTTTAGATTTGGTATTTGACAACTAATCAAATCGGCAACTCTTTTTCAAAAAGCACATATGGACGTTTATAAATGCAAAAGTGTGTCTGTCTGTCTGTCTGCTACGCTTTCACAGCCCATTTGTTCCACCGATTTGAATGAAATTTGGTACAGGGATAGGTTGTATCACGGGGAAGGACATAGGCGTAGGGGTTTATCCCGGTTAATCCACGCGGACGAAGTTGCGGGCATCATCTAGTAATAATGTAATTACGAATTTGGATTCCAACAAACTTTAGTAAAAGCGAAGTGGTCTCTGTCAGCCTGCGGCGCTCGAGGCCCGGGCGGGGGTTGCGGGGGCACGCGGCGCGGGGAGGCGCTCCCCCCTGCCGCCACAGAAGCTCCCACGCACGACGCACACCCCGCGCAGCCCGCGCCCGCGCCCGCGCATCCGCCCTCCGCGCACGTGGCGCCGCCGCGCAACACCCGGTACTGCTCCCATGAACGCTGCAGCTTCAACCGCTCTAAATTCAAAATTCTTTATTTGTAGAAACATTTTTTAATAATTTTCCAGTAGAAATGTTTCACCTTGTATAATCAGGCACGCAAAATTACATAATTTATATATTTATATAATAAGCGCGGAGTTTTCGCCTTTGTCAGTCTTAACTGCCTTCAAATGCAAACCTATTTACTCGCATGTGCATGTGTGTAAGATGTGAGGTTTCCATGAACATGTTGATGATGCTGATGATGCCGAATTGAGAATTTCATGTTCAGTCTGTCTCAAAGGACTAATTAAGCCAATTTTTGTTTCTGAATTGATATTGTGTAAAGTTTGAGAGTTGAAACTTGCTGTTTTTGCTTGAATGCTTAATTCAGAAACCGGCCCAATATCAATTCAGAAACTTAATTATTCCTTAAGTAGCCTTTGAGACAGACTCAACCTGAAATTCTCAATTCAGAAACCGGCCGTAAGAAGCTTACTTGAGTAAGATGTTGGAGATTTTTAACTTGGTAGTTTTTTAATTTGGTTTTTTGCTTGATGAATTGAAAATTGTAATTTTTTTTCCTATGGGCAATGTACCACAGATCAGCGAATAATGCACAGGAAACGGTTGGTTTTTTAATTTGTTGTTGGTTGGCTAGGTGCTCAAATATTGTTGATGATTCAATAATCATACTAAAAATAGTACAATTACTATTTTTAGTATTCGTTACCATTGTATAGTCCGTAAAACTTATCTGACCGTGGCCTAAATTGGAACTAATCTTAAAGCCTATTAAGTTTTTTTTTCATATCTACTAGCGACGCTGTCACTGGGTCAGATAAGTTTGTGGGAATATACTCACTGAGTAAATGTGCGTCCGCGCCGGCCAGCAACTGATACAGCACGTGAAAATTCCTCTCGCCCTCCGCCACACAGCATACGCGCTCCTAAAATACCATCATTGTGTGAGATATTAAATGGCCGTTTTGTTTTAATATTGTTGACGTTCGTGTTTTAAAATTATGATTCTTATTTTAGGGGCGTCAAGGTACGTGACATAAAACTGTCATTTGGAAGTAATACTGCTTTAAGTGATGGTAGCAAACCCCCTGTTTACATTAGGTCGGTGACCGATTGCGTCAGCCGGATTTGGTGTAACCAAATTCGTTAACAGAATCGGCTTGTTTACATAAGGTCGGACCGAATGCGTCGGCTGCATTTGAATTTCGGCCAACAGGAAGTTTCCACAATCACCGAATACGGCCAAACGTAACCACTTTTATGGTAGGGCGGTCACCGCAAACGGGTTTCAGCATTGCATACAAGCTTCCATAGAAAGCGCGCGGCTAGCCATTTGATAAAGAACTACTTGCTGATTTAATTCTGCTCGGAGACATCGAAATTATTAACCGTGAGCTAAATTTCGCTACATTGGTTGCTATCATTAAAAAGAAACCCGGATTTGGTAAATAGAATGATCCCCACGTACAACAGACATCCAACTGGAGGTTTAAGTGCGAAAACCTACTGGGCACAACGATCTCATAAGAATTTCAATACAAAAATTAAAACGTGATTTACCTTCTCCAATAGGTCTGCATGCAAAAAAAAGAAACATCAATTTCTTAATTTGCAGTTTTAAAAAAACAATTATTTCAATTTGACAGTGAGATATCCTCAATTCCTCATTAGGATGGTTTGGAACAGGATTCATAGATTTTGGTTTGGCCTGTGGCCAGCAGACATGCTGGTTTTTTTCCAAAATCACTATTGCATCTAGTAGCCTTTAGAAATCGCTAGAGGATGCTCAGATGATCACAAAATATAGGGAATGATTTTGTACTACGTTTAGAATAATATGAAAAAAGTCTTCTTGTGTATGTCTCATACATTGATGTTATAATTTCCAACCTGTGTAATTAAACCTTTATAAATGGCGATGTTAGGACAAAATGACCTACTATATTTTTAGATGAACGTGATCGATGGATTTTTTGTTGAATATTCAAAATGGTGGCAGGATTGGCCACTTATATTCGAACCCTTACGTAATTTCTAATTGGTCCCAGGTACATGCAAGCCCGCTTTCAAGACTGCATCATGACTTACCATGAGGTGAGATTATTTTATTTTATTTATTAAGTTTAATAACAATCACTAACACATTACTAAAAGTTAAAAACCATCACATAATAAACAAAGTGAAGTTATTACTTATAAGAAAAACAGTAGATCTCAGTTAAGGGCACATGTATTTTTTTTGAAGAAGTGTTGTGACAATGTATTTTTTTTGAAGTATTTTACTGACCATAGAAATTAAATATAAACTCACAGTGAGTAATATGACCCCCAACGGGCTCTCCTTTGAAATCAAACTCGATGTCTAGTAGCTTTCCCTGAAATAAACATTACGGTTTTAAGCCAGAATTCTCCCCATCTTAAAAAAGGAAAAAAGCAAATTTAAATAGGTATATTTCTTTTGTTGGAAGGTGTTTTGTTATTTCTCAGAGTTTTAAAAGCTGTTCAGTATCACGTACAGAATCCACCTTAAGACGTTATTAGTGTTTTTAAATTCACCCCGTATTTATTAAATAGACAGATATTACACGTTAAGTACGACTGCAATGCGTGCACAAAGGAGGCTTACTAAATATGTAAATGACTGCGACATCCGAAGACTTGTACTGTCAATATAATCAAATTTTATTCAAGGAATCCAGAACACTCCCGCTTATGATATCTGATCAAACCACGAGTAAATCTGGGTATTTACAAGTTTCTGAATTCGGAATGATTGACTGGGTACATTTGTCAAAATTATTTGGTTAAGGAGCTCGTTCCACCCACGTCCGATTATCGGTGACCGATTATTGTTCCGCTTTTGGACCGCTCACGTCCTAAAAAATCGGTCAAAAATGACAATGTCGGGGGAAAATTAAAGGTTTGAACGTTGAGTCGATCACAAAATCGGTGAGGTCGGCCCGATTATATCGGACCTACCTTTATATATATAAAATTATAAAGTGCCACTTCAAATAAACGTCTTTGTCTTACAAATCTGCTCGCGTTATGGTTCCTAGCAGTGGCGGCGTTGCCAAAGGCCTCCAGTAGCGTCCCAGCGGCCGCCAGGGCTCCGCCGCCGCCGCCGCCCGCCACCACAGCGCATTGAAGGCACACCCGCGCCGCTTCCGTCTTACCCGCGCCGCTCTCACCTGCGCGAAGAAACCTCTTCAAATGCAACCTTTTTCAGCAGAACCTATTGGGAACCTTGTTCTTTCGCACTGACTGTTAATTCTGTTCTGCTAACGCACTTAGACAGCCTTGAAATTACAGGCATTTTGCGCTCCGTCGCCTTGAGTAAAATGAGAAAATAGTCAAGATTGTGGCGAAGTCAAGATCACTTCACCAACACGAATAATTTTATCATATATAATACTGGACAGGAACTTCTTATTTTATTTGACTTCTATCTGAACTCTGAAGTGAACATGACATCGGATTCGACTGGACAAAACTAGTTTCACTGAAAGATGTATCGAAGCTTCGCTATATTGTCGGGCATCCCCCGACAAGCATACTTCGGCGAGTTCTTTAATGAGTACATAAAACGTACCTGTTATAACTATACATTGGTTTTCATTTCTATCACGAACCCAGCGGTAGGCAGTGGCAGTTATGGCGTATCTGTAAACGATGATTAAATGTGATCTTATACAATTCTAATACCTAATCTTGGATAGTGTGCCAAAGGCGTTAGAAATGGCAATATTTATAATAATTCGAATCTCAGGCGGATTGGATTCTTAACTAGATTTAACTAGCAGATGCTTCAAATTAAACTATAAACTATTTTGAACAACAAAAATGAACTTGTTCGCACATGGTGAATGAACATATTAAAACTTGATGTAGGAATATGTTCGAGCGTGTAGGACGTGGGTGGTAAATGGTAATGCAATGTAATAGGTAGGTAGGTAATGTTAATACAAGAAATAAAAATAAAATGGTAGTGCCTTCTACAAGACTTTGTAAAATTAGTAATTCCTTCGGCAACAGTATACGTTTTTATAATAAATTCCCAGAAGACATATTGGAGATGTCTCAACAAGTTGAAAGTTTTCGTAAAACCTAAACTAATTGAAAAATCCTATTACAATGTAAAGGATAATAAAGCATGAGAATGATTTATTCCAGCAGCCAATCATTAATATTATTGAAAATATTATGTATAGTTCTAATGAATTTACGATATTTATGATAAATTCCCGGCTGAGTTTGTTGTGGGCAGACTAGGGTGCGTTTGGAACCCTCGTAGCTTTAGTTTTAAGATACCATAACTGATTTTATCACCATCATGTTTTATAAGTTATTGGAAGCAGTGGCGTAGCGTGGGTTTTCGCCGCCCGGGGCTGACTGGTAATTCGCCGCCCCCCCCCAATTTTAATTATTAGTTTAAAGTTTAAATCTTTTATTCAACGGACCTAATGTAGGTAGGTACATCGTGCAACTTATTGAAAGTCAAGATAAACCACTGCTTCGTAAGGAACACACATCTATGGGAAGAAATGGCGCAAGAAACCCACAGGAAGTTTAACTTTTAAAATATCAGAATGTGTACAAGGTATAACTTTATTAAATTAACAATACATTAACAATTACAACAATCAACAAGGCATATTTTATCTCTGAATTTTGCAGCTGTTAGATTCGATCACGAATTTCAACAATTACTCTGTTTACTGAAGTAAACATTAATTCTCGCCTCAATTTGTTCTCGTACGATAACCCAAACATCTACATTTCCGTCGCCAAAAATATCCCTACTCCTGATATCGTAGAGCGTCGACCACAAATTCCTTTGAGTGTCATTAACTTCACGCAGTACTGGTTGCCAGAAGCGTAACATAAAAATGAAAATGCATAGCGACTCATAAACTTCTACATCCGTCCGTGTGTTCAAGCTTCATTCGTTTCCGTCAGTTTTTCCAGTGCAGTCAAAGTTGCTTTGTAATGATCTCAGTCAAGGAATTTACAGCATCACTTCTAGCGCTCCACCGATGTGTCCCTGTGTTATTCCCTGTACCGTGTGAACCCTGTCTTTTTCAAACTTTTTCCTGTGGCTGCAAGAAGAACTCCCCACCGCTGCGTTGACGTGGAAAAAATCACAGATTTCACAGTCCCCGCAAGAATCGGAGCATTGAAAATGAATAGGTATAAAAATTTACGAAAAAATATATCAGATTTTTTTTTTTTAATTTATTTACTGATTTTCAAAATGCTAACTCAAATGCACTTCTCGTCTGCATCTGCATTTTTTAAACACCATTAACATGACGATCGGTCAATAATCATAGCAGCTACATCCCTTTTTAAGTTTTTATATACGGAAATACCCATTTTTCTACAATTCCAAATCTAAAGGGACCTACAGGTCACAAGTATTAACCGATTTTGAAAAATTTTTCGCCATTTTGTAGCTGAACTAATTATACCCTTTTTTTCGTTTTTTCTTAAGTCGGTTTTGTTTCCGAAATATTTACAATTTAGTAAACAAACACCCCACAAAAAACCCGACTTTTTTTCATTTTTCAAAATTCCAAAAAAAGTTACCAGCCAATTTTCAAAATTCAAACGCTCACACGTGTCTCGATAAATTCCTCAACTCTTGGTACTATTTTCTTCTTGATGCTCCCAAATTCCTCGGAGTCCTTAAAATACGTCTCAAGCGATTTGCATATGATAACCCATGATTAATGGTAGAACAGTGTAGCAGCGTTCTAGCGTGCCAAAGAAAGTCGCACACTTGTGGTTTCGCTTAGCACGTAACGTTGCGGGCGCGATTAAGAGTTAATTTTTTTTCAATTTCCTATTGAAAATATCGTGGCGCTTGCCGCCGCCCCCTTTCGTATGCCGCCCGGGGCCATGGCCCCCCCGGCACCCCCCACGCTACGCCACTGATTGGAAGTCAATAAGTGTACAGACGTGTACCTAATTTAAATAAATAAATATTGATTGACTAGTGGGCCCGGCAGACGTTGTCCTGCCCTATCTTCCTCGCAATTTTTTCCATATTTTCTCACCGTTTAAACCTTCCCTGGACTACGACAAATATTTTAAAACCAAAATCAGCTGAGCCGAGACAAACGAACAGCAATTGATATATCAATCAATCAATCAAATCATTTATTCAATATAGGTACACTGTAGGTACACTTATTGACGTTAAAAATTACTTACTTATAAAACGTGATGGTGAAAACCGGTTACGGTATCTTAAAACTAAAGCTACGAGGGTTCCAAACGCGCCCTGGTCTGAGAAAAGCCCACAACAAACTCAGCCGGGGGTTTTTTTTTATTATCACCATCTCACAAATCTTCTTAAATAAGGAACTATCAGAGCCAGTAGAGCAAATTATTGCCAAGCTTCTTTGTCGTTTAGGTAATCCTTTACATGGTAATAAGATTTTTCAATGAGTTTACGTTTTACATTAACTTTGAACTTATTCAGAGACATCTTCAATATGTCTTCTGGGAGCTTATTGTAGAAGCGGACACTGTTTCCAACAAATAAATATATTACATACATTCTAATATATATAAATCACGTGTCACGTTGTTTGTCCGCGATGGACTCCTAAACTACTTACTTAACCGATTTTAAATTAAATTTGCACACCGTGTGCAGTTTGATCCAACTTGAAAGATAGGATAGCTTACATCTTAATTATATTATAAATGCGAAATTGTGTCTGTCTGCTACGCTTTCCCGGCCCATCTTTTTGGCTGATTTTGCTGAAATTTGGTACAGAGGTAGGTTATATATCCCGGGGAAGGACATAGGCTTTTTATCCCGGAAAATAAGGAGTTCCCGCGGGAATCAAAAACCTTAATCCACGCGGACGAAGTCGTGGGTATCATCTAGTATAATATAGGTACAATATAATACTAGTTTGCCCGGCAGACCTTGTCCTGCCTTGAACCAAGAACCCGATTGCAGCGCGCCCTACCGGGTCCAATTATGAATATAAACCATCCCTGAACCCACTGAAACACGCACATAAAATTCCATCTTTATCGGTCACGCCGTTTCTGAGTTTTAGCGAGACAAACGAACAGCAATTGATTTTTATATACATATATATACAGATACAGACATATGATATGATATGATGATTGAATATACTCACAGATGAGGCGGCAGCAGGTAGGGCGGGCGCGCGAGGTAGGTGCGCACGAGTTCCGCCGAGTAGAGCGGCAGCGCGCGGCACGGGTTCACCGATACCAGTGCGTTGCCCACGTATGTCTGTACACAAGTGAACACATTCTAAACGTTCGCACGGATGCCGTCCTCGAAGCTTAGGCGCCGTCCTATTTTATTTGCTCGCGCGATGATGCGATGCGATTTCATCGTGCGATGAAACTGGTCGCGCGATAAGAAATCGTGTGTCCTATTTTGGAGCGATGCTATCACACTCGAAATGGCTCATATGCACATGCACAGTTTTTGCTGTCGGGCAATATTTCTTTAATCGTAAACAGCATTAAAAAAAAGAAAACGTGAACCACATAATATACTCTATAAAAACAGAAACCCTACGTGGTCACGCGAGCGCCATTACGACATTCAGTACTGATCAGTATGTTCGATCGGCGATCGGTCGTGCATCGATGGTCGCGCGATCTTCAATAGGACATTCAGTAGAACACAGTATGTTTGAATGCACGGCGCCCAATCATTTTCGTCAGACGCACGCATCATCGCACGAGCGATGACAATAGGACGGCGCCTTAAGCTCAGCTTTGCATTTGTGTGAGTGACAGTGTGAATAGCAGTACTGAGATGTTTTCAGTCCACACTATCAGCACAGAATATTGTCTACATCTATGTACCTATACCTTCTGAGTTCTGTTGGTGGGCACACAGGAGCAAAGCTGAGAATCATTATTTTAATATATTTATGACTAAAAGTAACATGACGTTTTAATGCTGTTTTGTTTCTGCATACTTTATACTGTTGAAGATATTATAATAGTACTAGATGATGCCCGCGACTTCGTCCGCGTGAATTGATGTTTTTTTTAAGATTTAAACTATCCTATCTCTCAAGATGGATCGAACTGCACATGGTGTGCGAATTTTATTATAATCGGTTAAGTGGTTTAGGAGTCCATTGAGGACAAACATTGTGACACGAGATTTATATATATTAAGAAGAAGATGCATAAATACAATAACAGATAAATATATGACAATACATATAATAGATGGATACATATTATTATCCTCAACCAACAAATCCTGCAATTTTAAAAGAAAATATTTTTTAAATTTATGTGTTAATGTCCTATGTCCCCCCAGTGGGGCAGAGGGCGTCTATAGTGTTGCGCCATCTCGAGCGGTTACAAGCTACACCCTTGACCTCATCCACATTCTCATCCTCTGAGGTTATTTCAGAAATTTTCTCTAGTCTTGTCTGGTGGGAGGCGTCGGCCGTGGCTAGTTTGGTAACTAGTCTAGTCACTAGCCACGGCCAAAGCCGGCAAAGACGTACCGCCAAGCGATTTAGCGTTCCGGTACGATGCTGTGTAGAAATCGACTAGGGTTATGGGTTTATTATAACTGCCATACCCCCAACAGGCTAGCCCGCTACCAACTTAGACTGCATTATCACATACCATCAGGTGAGATCTAGGGCTAACTTGTAGTGGAAAAGAAAACAACAAAAAAAATATCTTATATGTATATCTTATCTTATATACGCATCTAGAAAACAATATTTAAATATATACCTGTCTTCTTATACACATTATTTATTTAATCTTCCAGTCACAATTCTGTCCAGGAAACTATTAGCCATAATTCAGAAGTCATAATGGCGCAGGCAAGGATTTATTGTTGCTCAATACTGTATCGAGTGACACTAAATCTGCTGACGGCGAAACTGCGCGGGATGAGAGTCAAGATATATAGCGACGTATATTTTCCCCTAAATTAGCTGTACCCACCTTTGGAAGTGACTTTGAATATCACTAGCTACTGATGCCAGCGACTTTATCCACATAGTGTAAGTCCTTTTAATATTCCCGGGAACTCCTTCACTTTCCGGAATAAAAAGCAGCCTATTTCCTTCCCAGGTACACAATCTTACGTCTGTACTTACTAAATTTTCATCAAAATCAGTTGAAAAGTCGCCATGTAAGCGTAACAAATAATTAAACTACGTCACATTCGCATTTATAATTAATATTAGCTACAATAGGATAACCACAATGGAACGGATTTCAGAAGGCGTCGTGGCGATAGAAAATGACGAGTATGACGCAATGAATGCCACATGGTATCCACAAAAAACATGCACATTATTATTACAATGTTATGGAACTCTGTCCAGGAAACTATTCGCTATAAATCTAGACCTCATAATGGCGCAGACTTGTAACTGCCGCTGCTGCGGTTTCAGCCAAGGATTTATTGTTGCTCAATACTGTATCGAGTGACACTAAATCTTCTGCTGACGGCGAAACTGCGCGGGATGAGAGTCAAGATATATAGCGACGTATATTTTCACTGAAATTAGCTGTACCCACCTTTGGAAGGGAGTTTATATATCACTAGCTGCTGATGCCAGCGACTTCGTCCACGTAGTATAAGTCCTTTTAATATTCCCAGGAACTCCGTCACTTTCCGGAATAAAAAACAGCCTATTTCCTTCCCAGGTAAAAACCTTACGTCTGTACTTACTAAATTTTCATCAAAATGTGTTGAAAAGTCGCCATGAAAGCGTAACAAACAAACAAGCTCAAATTCGCATTTATAATATTCGCTATGATTAGGATAACCACAATGGAACGGATTTCAGAAGGCGTCGTGGCGATAGAAATTTACGAGTTTGACTCAATGAATGTCACTTGGTATCCACAAAAAACAAGCACATTATAGGAACTCTGTCCAGGAAACTATCCGCTATAAATCTAGACCTCATAATGGCGCAGACTTCTAACTGCCGCTGCTGTGGTTTCAGACAAGGATTTATTGTTACTCAATACTGTATCGAGTGACACTAAATCTTCTGCTGACGGCGAAACTGCGCGGGATGAGAGTCAAGATATATAGCGACGTATATTTTCCCCTAAATTAGCTGTACCCACCTTTGGAAGTGACTTTAAATATCACTAGCTACTGATGCCAGCGACTTTATCCACATAGTGTAAGTCCTTTTAATATTCCCGGGAACTCCTTCACTTTCCGGAATAAAAAGCAGCCTATTTCCTTCCCAGGTACACAATCTTACGTCTGTACTTACTAAATTTTCATCAAAATCAGTTGAAAAGTCGCCATGAAAGCGTAACAAACGAAAAAGCTTACATTCGCATTTATAATATTCGCTATGATTAGGATAATCACAATGTAACGGATTTCAGAAGGCGTCGTGGCGATAGAAAATGACGCAATGAATGTCACTTGGTATCCACAAAAAACATGTACATTATAATTACAATGTTAAGGAACTCTGTCCAGGAAACTATCCGCCATAAATCTAGAACTCATAATGGCGCAGACTTGTAACTGCCGCTGCTGCGGTTTCAGCCAAGGATTTATTGTTGCTCAATACTGTATCGAATGACACTAAACCTTCTGCTGACGGCGAAACTGTACGGGATGAGAGTCAAGATATATTGTTTGAAATTGGCTATACCTAGGGAAAGGACTTCACATTTAACCACAATTATTTTAAGCTACAGTTGAAGCGAGTTGAATGCAGAGTAAATGTATGGTGAAACATAAATTTACCCTGCATTCAACTCGCGCGCGAATTGTAGGTTGGTACATATTATGAACTAGATAATAGTATTACAGTAGAATTTTTCGAAATTATCTACAAGACAACAACAAACTTCAAATAGGAAATTTTACGGCCAATAAACATCATTTTCAATATTTTATCAAAAATGCCATAACATAAATATGAGTCTTGGGAAGGATCTTGATAGACATAGAAAGTAATAAAAGACTAAATAAAGAATTTGAAGCACACAAAAAACATTTTCCTAGAGCAACGTTCTTATAACCTGGCTCCTAGAAATTCAAACGGCGGAAAAGTAAATAAAGTTAAAGGAAATATTTTAATTGTAGGTACACGAAGAGAAAGATATGACAAAGATATGTATTAGGTAATTTAAATATATGAAAAACATCTTTCTTGTCCATAAATAAATAAAATAAAAAATAAAATAAAATTTGTTTATTTCAGACAATTTAAAGTCCATATTATTTTGTTAGTATTAATTTAAATAACTTAAAAACTATGTTAGTATACACAAAAATAAAACATAAAACAAAATAACTAATTTAAATATCTGCTGTTGCACGCTGGGGCACTAGGTACATACATATGCGTATGTATCCAGTGCCTCAGCATGGGGCAGTCCGGCTTATCACCTAACACCCTCAAAATGACATTGGAACTCCCCCTCACTCTGCGCATCAGCGATGCGACTCGTTTGCGCATGACAGCATAAAAGTCGTCGGTGTGCGCGTACGCAAACATAGCCGACGCACTACAGTGCCGGGGGAGCCCCACCATCATCCTGAAGGCGTTATTATATTGTACTCGGAGCGCATTGTAGGTCTTCTTTGTATAGTTGGTCCACAGGCCGCACGTGTATAACGTCTGGCAAAACGCTTTAAAAAGTGTAACTTTGACGTCTACCGTGCATCGCGCGAACCTGCGAGCCAACATATTATTACATCGGACCGCAATGGCTCTCCTTTCCCTCTCCATGTCAAGGTCATCCTTCAGATCCTCTGTTACCACATGGCCAAGGTATCTGAACTCTGACACTCTCTGAAGAACGACCCCTCCTAGTGTCACTGGCGGTACATGTTCTGTTTTCCGTGACCTTACTCTAAACACTAGGAGTTCGCTCTTCTTCACATTATATTGCAGGCCGTGTCTCTGCGCATAGCTCTCGCAAATCGCCAGTAGCTTCCGGAGTGCACTCACCGATGGACTCAACAGCACCATGTCGTCCGCGTAACTAATACTGTTTACACAATGGCCATCAATAGAGCAGCCGACACCGGTGCTGCCGAGCTCTACAATTAGCTGATTTATGTAGAGATTGAAGAGCGCTGGCGATGTCAAACCACCCTGTCGAACACCGCTCCTCAGTCTATACTCATCAGAAAGTGCACTCCCCCACCTGACCTGGTTAATCTGATGATCATACCAATATTTGAAAATATTTACCACCTCCTGCGGGACACCAGCATCCGTTAATTTGGACCACAGGATGTCATACCTAACCCGGTCAAATGCTTTAGAGAGATCCAGAAAGGCAGCATAAACAGGAGTACTCCTATCTGTGTAGTATCCGACGGTATGCTTAAGCGACATAATTGCACATTCCGTTGATACACCGGGTCTAAATCCAAATTGAGCATCATGAATTTGAAGATATGCATTGAGCTGTCGCTCCAACAAACCATCAAACACCTTTGCTATAACTGTTGCCAATGAGATCGGTCGATAGTTTCCTTTATCGGTAATGTCACCTGTTTTATTTTTAATAAGAGGTACGACTACCGTCCTCATTAGCTCCGCAGGCAGATAGGAATGCCTGATACATATGGTGAACAGCAAGCCCAAGAGCCTCGGGAGATGCAATCCAGCATGAACGAGATGTTCTATGCTAAGGCCATCGTGTCCCCCCTGGACACGATGGCCTTAGCATAGAACATCTTGCCACTCTTCATTCCTTTAAGTATTTCGCTTATATTTTTCGCAGTTATACTAGGAAGCACGTCACCAGACACGACGACTCTATCACTGGCTCTATGTACAGGTTGCGACATTAATTGTACTTGGAAATGATCTTTGAATAGATTTGCTATCTCCTTTGGCTCCTTTGAACCCCCAACGCTCTAAAACAACTTTTCTAGAAAAATGCTCATTAAAACTAAAATGACGGAAATTTACCTGTTGTCCTGCGTGAAAGCGACGCGATGCAACGCGACGTGATATGAAACGATCAATAAGTAGAAACTATCAAACTACGCGACAACGTAGGCTACTTCACGTAGCCTACTACTGTAATTACTGTTTGATAATGTCGCCTCACGTCGTCGTCAGAGCAAGTCGCGTTGTCGCGTTTGTCGCTCATGATTCATGAAGGACAATGTCTTCAATCATTCCGTATTTGCAACCAGATAAGTTGATTCATGAAGCACAATGTCTTCAATCATTCCGTATTTGCAACCAGATAAGTAATACCCATTACCCATACTAATATTATAAAAGAGAATGTGTGTTTGTCTGCTACGCCTACACGGCTCATCTTTACGACCAATTTACTACCATCTATATCCTGGAAAAGAGCTCCCGTGGGAATTATTATTTCTGACCTCCGACAGAACCTTACGCCCGCACCGCCAAGTTGGTTTGGGTAGACCATTTGGCCGTTCAAGTTCCATTTGCATCGTTCGTCTATTGGTTATGTGAGAAATATATGTAAGGGTGTTATTTCCCATCAAAATAGCCTCAAAGTAGCAAAAACGAATCCTAAGACGCCAAATCCCTACAGAATGTGATGAAATTGGTAAAAAATTTCTAACATATGTTACCAAATGTCTGAAAAATTTTAGTAAAAATACTGTGTAAACTCTACATAATAATAATAATTTAATGTCCTCCCGAACGAATTTCGGCCACGGCGGCCAATCTCCTGAGAGATTAGCCATCTGCGCGGGAGATATTATAGTGCACAAGTGTGTACACAGGGGCACTCTCCGTTTCTTCTACTCTCATAGCCCGATGGGACGGAAAATCCGACACGACCGGTGAGAGATCAGGCGCAGGACCGACGGCTTAACGTGCTCTCAGAGGGAATTAGAGCTTAGACCCACCACGCTGCTCCAATGTGGGTTGGCGGGCTTTATCGATTATTATCATGTTAGTGATAACTGATAATAACCGGGACCGACGGCTTAACGTGCTCTCCGAGGCACGGTATTGTTGTTGTTGTTATTTAGAGTAAGTGTTTTAGTAAGGAAGGTAAAGTAAGGTAAATCAACCAGAGTTAAGTAATTTCGATGTTTTAAGTAGTTTGTCGTTAAATTGAGTGGTGTTAAACGGAGTTTACCCTGTAGTGTAATTCTTAATAAAATAATGTATTTTTTACCATGTTCTGTAATTAATGTTGTGTAGAACTTTAGGAGGTACGTTATTATATAACAGTTTATTCAGAAAAATACTACATTCAGCCTAATAAATGTTGGCAAGCCTAGTTTCTGGTATCATCTCAACCTCCATCCATCCACAGCATCCACAGCCAGTGATACTCACATAGATAATGTCCCGTTTGTAGCGCACATGCAGGTTGTGCAGGAAGGAGTCCTCAGTGAGAGGCGCCAGCAGCACGGCGTCGGCGAGGCCGGCGGGCGCGGGCTCGGGCTCCGCCATGGCCCCGCGCCGCTCCTCACCTGCCGCGCCCTCCGCGCCGAGCAGTGACCATGCCTGAGACTTAATGCACTGCGTACACAGGACTCACTTAACGAGGCTTGGAACCAGGCTTACGTTATATGTGGCATGAACGAAACACAAACACCATAATTACCAAACCTTAGCAATTCGTATATAAAAACATTTCGTACTTATAAGTATATTATGTAGATTGTTGGCTGTACAAAAATACCATCAGTAATTTGAACTCTTGCTCTTTTGATAATTTATACGGTAAAATAATTTTTTTTTAATTTGGATGTATTCTTAATGCGAACGAATTATATTATCTCGATTAAAATTATGACTCCGTTCATAATTATAAGTCTACACAAGTAATGTATAAAAAATATTATAAAAAGCGATAATTTTAATTAATTAGCTCAATAGCACATCTTATTCTTACGCTTATTAAACCAATAACCCTTCAGACACTTTTATTTAACCATTGTATGTAAAGAATACTCACGTTTGCATAAATTTTAAGTATTTAATTCTACTTTCGTACCATTTATATAGAATAATCTATGCAATAAAATTTAGCAATGTGCAGAATTTAGTTCACTTTTCAGTTTCACTTGGTTCACTTCATTGCCTCAGCAGGGCGACCGCGTATCTTTTGCATCAATCATAGATATTGCTATTTGATACATCGCAATCACCTACGATTGGCTGATTTTATGGTATTCTTGCTGTGTCAATGGATTTCGTCCAATAGTGGAAGAGTATTAACATTATTTGGCGATGGCGAAGTATCAATGATTGATCCAAAGATACTCGGTCACCCTGTATCTTACGGTTTGACAGTTGACAGTTACCACAGACTAACAACTACAGTCCTTCTTTATTTTATAAACTGGCTTTACGGCTGTGGGTTCCAACCTTTCTGAGCTTAACCACAGAGTCAGATACAGTCTTTGATTATGTATATGTCACCGTAAAATTGTAAAAACCGTTAAATTATAGTCTAACTCGCGAGATTGTAATCTGTTAGGTATATTAACGCGATAGAACCTAATTGTTTATGTGGAACCCTAACCTAACCTACAAGAAAGAGACAAGAAACGTAAATACAATGAATATTTCAAAAATTAACACGCAGAACATTGAACGGTTCACAATCCTTCGACAGTTTACAATCTATCTAGATAAAAAGCCTTAGGTTACAATCTAACGGTTTTTACAATTTTACGGTGACATATTATATCATCACTACATAGTATAAAACAAAGTCGCTTCCCGCTGTCTGACCCTATGTCTGCTTAGATTTTGATTTTGATTGTGATTATGAACGTTATTACCTACGGAATTCAGTATTTTATTGAAATGATTTTGGACAGTGGGGAGATTGCTTTTCAATAGTGGACAGTGTGAATTTTGCTTAACAGTAAGACGGACAGTATAGCATTTGCAACTGATGACCCCCACCATTTTGTTGAGGGTAAATGTGCTCATTAATTACCTATCCCATGGATATTTAAATTTTTATTGATTTTTAATAAAACCTATACCTAATAAAAGTTATAATTATAGCTTATCTATTACTTTAAATTCAGCACAGTACATAGATTAATTAATAGATTTGTAAACTAAGGTATTCCAAAGTAAGAATGTTTAAATTTAAAATCTTTGGTTTTTACCTACTTATAAATTTACCAGTAACCACTCTTTAACCACTTATGTTTATGGTTTAAGCCATATTAATTGTTATTATCCAGAAAGTATGGAAGGTGGTAGAGGTAAGGAGAATCATCTAAGTTGAAACAGTGTCCAGTGGTTGCTATAACAGTTCAAAAACCTTCCACAGTGGCGCTGGTGTAGCAAAGGGTATGGTATGAGTAGATGAACTGAAGTATGCCGAGTTAAAAAAAATAGTATCATTGTCGACTAAAGTAGATAGTTAGGTATACGAAAAATATTATGAATGTTTTCTTTCCTTGTTTATTTCTCAAACCTACTCTAATAATATTTGGCGCTTCCTTTTAAATTTACCCTGATACTAATGTGGCGCTCCCAAATTAATGCATTTCGACGGACACATTTCATATACACTTAATAAGTCTGTGATATACACAGATGATCACGCACGCACCTTTAGATGTCTGTGGGTTCACGATAGCTATATTTATCTGTATATAACATAGAACAATATATCTCTCTCAGTCTACGGTATATAAATATCTTCTTCTTCTTTTGTATATTGGCTCCGCGCGTCGAGCGTTTGAGCCATAGTCAAGTTTTTTTTTTTTTATAACTAATAAAACGGAGAAACTTAATTTAAAATAGTAAAATCAAAAATTTTAATAAAAACGGAATTTAGGAAATGATCAGAAAAGGGTAGAAAATAATATAAAATGGAATATACATACGTACTTACTACATATTTACAGTTTAATATCAATATTAATTTAAATAATCAAAGAGCTGTATAAACCACAGATTATTAAAAAGTATCTTGAATAGTCCACTTTTAATTCATTCATAGATTTTTAGACTATTGAGCATAGATCAATTGAGCAATTGAGCAATATTGAGCATAGAGAATATGTACAACCTGAAACTATTGAGTGTGAGTGGTATTCATGAGCTCCGCCAGGAGTATAAGTGTTCTGTGTTCATGAGCACCTATCTGATCCCCAGGGACTAGTATATGAGTGATCTGTGATCTGATATTTAAATAGGCTCCACGTTTTGTTTTGGCTCTGAACTCAAGAGCCGTAGAATGACGTTCTAAATGGCGGCATTTTAAAAAATAGTTTTGAAATTGAATGAAAAGTCTTTGATTTTATATTAAATTCTCTCTCTACTCAAAGGAAAAAGTGACAAAATGTCATGTTCAGTCGGTAATATTTATAACAGTAGGTAGTACCTACTTAATTGAATTATTTCGATGAGTTAAATCTCTATCTTTCTATCTCAATAGACATGGAGACGTTAAACATAAAGCGAAAAAAAAGAAAAACAAGAAGATGTCTTGACGAATTAAGAACTAAATCACACCAAACAAACAGTGTCTGTAAGGTGAACAAAAATGCAGCTGCCAAGATCCCTATACATAAATCAAACGGCAGTAAAAACACTTATTTAACAAGTAACAGACTCACTTTATTTAACAAGGCTGTGAGATCGGAAACTGTAACAAGATTACAACTCTCTGAATTAGAATGTAAAAAATCAAAATCAAATAAGAATAAAGAAACTACTACTTCTAACTGTACAAATGCTGTATCTCCAAAAGAAAAGAATAATAATAAAATTGTATTAGAAACACCAAATCCAGATATAACTGAAGATAACACTGAAATAGAAATAACTTCACAAATTTCAAATAATGGTAAAATGGACAGTGAAGTAGAGTCTCCAAAAAGTGCTTTATTATTTAGTCCTGAAAGTCAAAAAAGTCAAAATGCAGGAAAAACCACAAATTATGCCAGTGATAGCACTGATACAGATTTAGAAGCTAAAGTCTTTGTTGATATGATGGAAAATATAGACCATTATTTACGACAGAACTTTTCTCATTGTTTATATACTGATATTATGGAAAATGCTCATGCAAAACTCAGAAAACTTTGTTCAGAATATCAAACCAAGAATAATATAAGTAATACATCATCTGAGTCACAGATCATGAGTCAAGATGTCTTGCGTAATTCTTCATGTTCGTCACCCAGTGTTCAAATAATACAGAATCCAAGAGAATATCTTGGATATTCATGGAATCAACTTTCAGAGGCTATGACCAGTGAAGTGCATGAATCTAGTCCTATGGAAAGTACAAGTAGCTTTTCTATCTCAATGCATATTCCGACCAGCTCTCCAGTTGTTTCAGCTGTTTATAATACTCCAGAGTACAAATACTATCCACATAGATTGAATTAAAATTTATGTAGTTCATGAGGTGAGGTGCAATAACATAATATATAATGAAGAGAGTCAATGTAAAAACTAGCTAAAATATAACGAAGTCGATGTAAAAACTAAAAAGATGATACAAACTATTTTAAATAGTGCATAGAATTATTTCTTGTAGATTTTCTATTTGAAAATCTTAAGAAGAAGGGTTCTCTAAAGTACATTATCACATAGCAGTAAATGCCTTACGTAGAACATAGGTAATCTAAGGCAAGCTCACAGGTTAAGGGTTACATTTAACCCAGGAATAAATTTAAAATTTTGAGAGAAGTTTTATATGAATTCCGTTAAAGTAGCAGCTAACTCTGGGTTTAAAAGGATAACCCAGTGTTTCCACAAGTAGGCCTAAGTAACTCATGGACTGTTTCATTTGACTTAAAGTTTGTAATAAAACTACAGTTGATTTTGTTTACAGTTACAGTTTGATTTACAGTTACAGTTGATTTCAACTATTCTATATTAACATAAATAAGTTAAAAAAGAGATGATTTATTTTACAATATAGATCAGATTATTTATCTTAAACTAATTCTATATTTTCTAACTCTGTAATCAAATCCATATGTTTAAAGGAATCTGGAGTTTTTGTGAATGTTTCCAGTAATTTCGATTTATTTTCATCTTTGCCATTGTAGTACATTTGGAACTGATTCGCCAAGCACTGGGCTTCTTTGCCAGTCAATGCATTCTGAAATTAAATATGATTCAAATTAGTTGTATGAAATAATTCAGGGAACAAAACAAAACCACAATAATTATTATGGTTGTTTAGTTTCTTCACGAGGGACAAGTGGCCTAGTTGCCGACAATGCATATATAATCAATTTAAAATTTCATATAGGCATTTCAAATTATAGCTCTCACACAAACATACTTATTTAACACAGGACTCACACACACTCCCATACACACAATCTCACGCACGCACACACATACACACACACACACACACGCACACACATATACACACAAACACATACTCCCACACATACACTACTTATTATTTCAAATCTATTTGTATGATTGTTGTTTAGTTAATTTTTGCATGTTGTACCCATTTTATCTTTTAGTTGTAGATCTACACCGAATCATATATTTTGTCAAAAGTGATTTGATTTTCATAGATATTGGGAAGACACTGTCTCCTGTAACACAGTTTTTACTACCACAGGAGGCAGGGTTTCAAGTTGATAAAAATTGTAAGTTTTTTATGACAAATAAAGATTTATTTATTATACTAATCCTAGTAAGAGGTGGCAAGAAACCCAGCAGCAACTAAAATGCGAAATGTTACAATAAAATGTGTGTATTTTCTGGAAATACAATTATTCTAATTTTTATATACTCTTAAATAATAGTAGATTGTAGTATAAGGGAGCAAAATAATATTTTTACGGCGAGGGCGCTTTTTTGAATCCAGAGCGAAGTGAAGGATTCTAGAGTACGCTCGCTACGCTCGGGATTCTTTAGTAGAATCCTGAACGTAGCGAGGGATTCAAAGTACGTCGCCCGAGCCCAAAAATATTTTGCGCCCAAATGATACACTCTACTTTTCATCACTCTCTATGAGAAAATAAAACTACAAATCCATCAGACATCCTCTTCAGATTAATTTCGAATATGTGTCCAGTTTTACGTCGTTATTAGAACTGACTGTTGATTTTAGTATTGAGTAGGTACTCCAAAGAGTGAAAGGTAGTTTAGTTTTGGCTAAGTACTGGAAGTAGGCCAAAACACAGATTCTGAACAATTCTTGGCGCCTCTTGCATTTCTCCATTCAATGAAATTACCATAGTATAGTATAGTAATATATTTCTTCCGGGATTTTGCAAGTAATAGATCACATTTCTTGCGTCAGTTCTACTAATACTTTTAGGAGTTAATTCTATACTTTCACTGTCATTTGAAGAACTCATTTTTCAATAAAACCATGATTTTTTAACAATCCGTGAAAATTTACGAAAACGCGGCCTGTAGTTCACGTATTTTTAAGTAAAGCCGGCGGCGCGACTATGGGCCGTCGTACCATTCAGTCTCTATTCAAACAATATTTGCGTTCGATTTCTTTAGCGCTGAACACTAAGATGTTCCAAATTCAAAAAGTGCGCGGAAAAGATAATTGCGTCGCACTTTTTGAAATAAAGAGGATTAAAAGCTCATTCCTGCCCGCTAAAAGTTCCATAAAGAAAACACCACCTTTGGGCGCACTTAAAGGTGAACCAAGTCGTCCTTTTCAAATAGATGGGATGAAAAGTTTATTGTTTACATAAGTCAATGATTGTTTACCTTGTCATATTCTCCACGCATTAATACTATTCCTTTTTCACTCAGCTCTGTGTAATGCACCATGGTTAAGCATTCCGGAGCATTCTCGTGATGTACCTGTGTAAAATAAATGTTATAAAAAATTATAAGTAACCTGATAAAGTTATTAAAAGAATTTATTGTTTAAGTTTCAATTGTTTATACATTTTTGTATAAAATAAAGATAATAATTAATTAAATTTAAATTTATTTAATATCTGTGAGCAGTTTTGTTTAAAATACATTTTTTGGCTAACTTTTCTGTGTGAATTCTGTATTAGACAACTATTCCAATTAACTATTTTTAAGTAGAGGATCTCCCTTATTCGTAATATCCATGTCTCCTGTTTTATGTTTAAAAACCATTTTTTTAAATCATTTTCTTTTGCTAACAATATTACGATTGATATAATATCTGGACTAAGTGATTTGTTAAAGCATATAAGGAAACAAAAGACACTGAAGTATATTCTAGTGATCCACTTCAAATGTTTTCTTTGACTATTTGGGTTTCTGGAATAGATATTAAAATAAAAACAGTGTGGTAACCGATTTAGATTCTGTGCAAAATTCAAAAGCCAGCTATGAATTAAATAATAAGTGGCATAAAATATTTACTGACGGATCGAAGAGTGATAACAACAGAGGGGCTGCTATTTATGATCACAGTAGAGAACAAAGGGGAATTTTTAAGATTAAAGATAATGTATCGATAATGACGTTGGAGCTCATTGCAGTCTTAAAAGCCGTAACGCATGCTTCCTCAACTGGATCACCTTTAACTGTAATTTTTTCTGACAGTAAAAGTGCGCTTCAACATTTGGCTCGATGCGCCTCTGCTTACAGAGGTCTACCGATAGCCTATGCTGTACTTCAGAAGATCTATGAATTGAGTCAGAGCGGCAGGAAGCTGAGACTGCAATGGGTTCCAGCTCATATAGGTTTAAAGGGAAATGAAGAGGCAGATAGGCTTGCTAAATAAGCAGTACGGCAGGAACGGATTTCAGTGCCATTCCTTTTTATTCTGAGGTACTTTCAAAGTTCAATCATTTAGCATACTCCCTTTGGAAATTGTATTTTGACGACAGATCTAGAATGAAAGGAATTTGGTACAAAACAGTCCAGTCCGAGCCGCTGCGGGTGCCTTGGTTTGAGCACAAGAAAATAAGTAGATTGCAAACTAAGTTAGCTTTTAGAATTAGGTCTGGGCATTATCCATGTAAGAAATTTTCATATTCAGTCTTTAGTAATGGACTTATTTGAATTTTTCTTGTGACAAATTATTTATTTCAGGTAATAGATAAGTATGTAATCAATTTGCTTCATACAGTTATTTCTAACCTTAAAAAAGTCAGTGTCAATAAAAAAGGCACACAAAAATGTTTGTGACAACTGATAATCACAACTGTCAGAATTCCACCGTATTAAAAGTCAGACTTAGGTTTGCAAAATCAATACAAGTATCAACTTCTAAACTAAAATTGATAAGGCCCACTTGCAGAAACGCCGAGTTATCCTTTCAACCCAGAGTTAGCTGCTACTTTAAAAGAATTTGTTTAAAGCTGTCACAATTTCAAATTTAGTCCTGGGCTAAATGTAATCCGGCATCACTGCAAGCGGGGCTATAATATTAAAAATTATGCTTGTGTGCTTACATCAACAAAATCATCTATAAGTATTCTGTCTGTCTGTCCCTTCATCGCTCTGTCTGTCTGTCTATTGGTGCTCTATTGTGTGAAACAA
The DNA here is from genome assembly GCA_963932025.1 of Erebia epiphron. Taxonomy (NCBI): domain Eukaryota; kingdom Metazoa; phylum Arthropoda; class Insecta; order Lepidoptera; family Nymphalidae; genus Erebia; species Erebia epiphron. The sequence goes on from OZ009945.1 coordinate 41,696,629, forward strand.
AAACTATAAAATAAATAATATTATTAAACAAATAGAATGACAGGGCCTTTTTATCCTAGGAAATCAAAGAGTTCCCACAGAATTTTGAAAGAAACTTGCGGCCAAATTCACAGGCCATTCACAGTTCATAAAAAAATAAAGTGATAACCATCATCAATCATTATTTACTTAAATTCTATTGTAACATCAACAAACATGCCTGATGCAGTACAGGAATAGGGCAGCCTGTTTTTATTATTTGCTGTTAATTATTAAAATACCAAACAAATTTTGAGATTCCATTGAGTGACTGATACTTATGCTTAGCTGTAAAAAAGCGACATATAGGAGCTACTCTCGGAAAAAGGCCTAGGCCTAAAAGTGGATGCATACAAGCTGATGTAACGAAATGGTTTATGGGAGGTACACGTTATATAGTTTAGTATACCTGATATGCAAGAAGTGGAGTAAAATGCACAGCATGTCCATAACTCTGGCACATTACATATTCATATCCCTCAGACCTAGGCAACGGGAATAAGAAAGTCGGATACTGAGTCATGTTCTTTTGAATTTGACTGTAAAGATCCTTTGGTATGGTTGCTGAAATAACCTCCTTATTCTTATGGTACTCCTCCCATATAATTTGTACCTGCAAACAGTAGCAAGGGCACAGTAGTAAAAATATATGAATAGGGAAGTTTCCTAGGACAAAAATATATTATGTTTAATTGATAATTAAATAGAGGATCTTCCAAAACATAGAAAATCTACATCATCTATTAGTTTTAAGTTTAATAAGAATTTTAATATCAGAAGTAAAAGTGAGTAAAATTTTGACAAAGTCACAAGTCAGTATTTCATACAAGAATATATATATTCATACAAGTCCTATAGAAAATGCCCATTTTTGAAGTTTGATGTAAGCATTCCTAATTTGACTACAGATTACTATACCATATTATAGTAGACTAGTATTATAGACTAGTAGTAAATTACTCAATTCACACCTCATTAATGTTTATAAACTTCACAGTTGTTTATAAGATGTATATTAATATGATACATTAATATTTACAGTAAAAAGAAAACTTTTTGAGGAAACCTACAAGTCTTGGGAGACATTGTGCATTATTTTATGACCAGCCAATATTACACTAGTTTATTATTCCAATTATTGAGGATTTTTTCAGCCTGCCTGCAACATCATCTGCACAAGATCTATGTTCTGAATTAAACAGTTAAATTATGAAACATCAGTAACTAATTCAGTTGAATCAATCCATTTCAACATTAATCCACTATCAACCTACCTACCACTTTTATCAAATCCTTTAGCTTTCAAATAGCTTACCTCAGCTGTATCTTTGTCCTTCACAAGTTCCACTTTGAATATATCACTTAACTTTTTATCTTGTGCAGTTGCATCTTGAGTGAGAGACTCTTTAGGATTCAGCACTGATGAAAATTTTCTGCAGAATAAATTAACAATAATCAAACACACTGACAGCTAACTCTCTAAAAATCTTTATTGGTTAGTTTTTTTTGAATAAAAAAAAAAAATAGCCAAACTATTTATTTAGATTTCAAAGTGTCTTTATTATATGGTATTTAAGTTGTATTATGAATGGTGGAATTGTATTCTTGCAAGAGACCTGTGTCCAGCAGTGGAGGTCTATTGGTTGATGATGATGATGTATGGTGGACCAGAGTTCAAGTAATCATAGATATTAAGCTTGAGATTTATATTAACACATTTGGAGCATGTACTATTGTTACTATAGAATCTTAACAACACTAACCTTGTATCAACAGAAGCAAATTTCTTTTTTTTCTCAGCAATCTTGTTTTTCTCCTGTTCTTCTACTTTTCTAAGAAACTCTTCTGGAGAAGTTTTTTGTAGGGCGGCGATTCGCTCGGCATACTTCTCAAAGTAGGGATTCTTTTGTAGATTCTCCAGTGCTTTCTCTGATTTACTAGGTGTTGTCATTATGGTACGGATAAAAGAGGGATGTTTTATGGAAACATTAATCAAACCCTTTAAACTGATTGCCATACCCGAATAAAAGATATATTAGTAACTAGACACGAAAAATAATGCTTTTTTCTATTTCTCGTTTGAAACTATTTGAAACAAAATAATATTATTTAAAAGTTTAGAATTTTAGATCACGTAACATTTTTTTAGGTTATCTTTCTATCATATCCATAAACATAATATGTAAAATTCAAATAAGGTATTATGTCTGTGGTACAAACACAGACATAATAAAACAAAAAACAAATCACCAATACCAAAGACCAATACTGTGTCCTTTTATTTGTTGTGTCATGGGATTATATTGTTTATGGAGAGCATGATAGAGAGGATTTTTATTTACGTTTTCTTGTCTCTTTCTTGTAGGCTATGTTAGGGTTCGCTTAGGTTTTATCGGGTTAAAATGCCTAACAGATTACAATCTACTGAAAAATAATGCGTTAAATTGTAATCTGCCGATAGTTTACAATTTAACGAGTTAGATTACAATCTCACGGTTTTTGCAATCTTACGGTGACATAAACAAATTATCCCTATCGGAAATGAATCCCGGGACCCCCCACCTTCAGTTAAGATAATAGCGCTCAACACTGCGCCATGGGGGTCATCAAAAATATATACCTACTTACATAATAAAGAATAACTTTAACGAAATATATCTAACGTAACTAACTAGCTTAGACTAACTAGAGCTAGACGAGCGTAATTTCGTAAGTTGTAAGTCGCGTAATTTCGTAAGCTGTAAGTCGCGAAATTTCTGTTCAACTCAAATTCTGCTGACGTGCCAGACGGATGAACAGAAAATAGGTACGCACCTACATCACCTCATGTCACCTCTGTCAACCTCAGTGGCAGGTTCGAACTTTTATGAAACATAATGATGATTGATGCAGCAGAAATTAAACTCAAAAATTTACGCTCGCCTTGTCTGACCCTTACTCGCGTGTGAATCACAGTGCGAAAGCCAGCGTGAAACAATCGATCATTATCCATCCATACTGTTTTTCACGGGCGTTCACGCCAGGATTCGCACGCGAGAAAAGCGGTCAAAGTACCTTGTATAGTATAGAGGTATATTTTAAAAAGGAGGGAAAATAAAACACGACATATTCATTTTAATTTTTAATTTATTGAGTATTGAATAAAACTTTTTAAAACCATCGACACATTTGTAACAAACATAGAAACTAATCAGTCTATTTAATAGGAACTAAGAGGTAATCCATATTAATATTATAATATTATAAATGCGAAAGTGTGTCTGTCTGTCTGTCCATCTGTCTGTCTGTCTGTCTGTCTGCTACGCTTTCACGGCCCAACTGCTCAACCGATTTTGATGAAATTTGGTACAGGGATAGTTTACATCCCAGGGAAGGACATAGGCTACTTTTACCCCGGAAAATTAAAGAGTTCCCGCGGGAATAAAAAAAATGTATCTGTTTAACCGATTTTGATGAAATTTGGTACAAGGACAGGTTGTTTCCCGGGGAAGGACATAGGCTACTTTTTATCCCGGAAAATTGAAGAGTTCCCGCGGGAATCAAAAAACATAAGTCCACGCGGACGAAGTCGCGGGAATCATCTAGTAGATAATAAATCAATCGAGAAAAATCAAATGAAGACCATAATATTCTTAGTCGACTTCTTCTACGGTCGGTCCGGAATAGGAATGCTGCTGCTGTTGGTAGCCAGGGTAACCATTAGCTCCCTGCTGGAAGCCACCTGGGAAACCACCTGGTCCTCCCTGCTGGAATGCTGCCTTCAGAGAGCATGCGATCAATTTCCGCTTGGGATAACCTTCCTTTATCATTTTTGATGACGATGTTTTTGCTGCGTCCTGTGCTATTTTTTTTTTTTTTTTTTAATTAATACTACTAAGAACTGCCGCTTTTGATGTGGCGGCACCCTTTTTACTGTTTTAAATTATTTTGAAAAATTCTTGTACTTTAATTCTTTGCGTGCAGTTCCATGCCTTACAAACTACCTTATATAATAACTAACCTATGTCCACTAACTAAATAACTATAATGCTAAATTATACTAAAGGGCGATAGCACCATTTGCCTTAGCTGCTATTTTTAGTACTTTTTCAGCAAACCCAAATAAGTGAATTCGGCAGTTTTCGTCCTCGATCGCAGTGCGTAGACTGTCTTTGGTCAGCTGGAAGCCCAGCTTGAACTCACAGTCTAGGCGATGAGCACCGAAACGAGGGCAAGATGTTAAAATATGAACTATTGTTTCTTCACTTGTATCATCGCAAGGGCAAGCTGGATTTCCAATGAGCCTAAATCTATATAGGTAGGACTTGATTCCGCAGTGACCTGTCAGTAGTTGGGTCTTTATGTTTGTAATATTCAGGTGGCTTAAGATTTTGTAAGCGACAGCTACCTCCGGGAGAAAGGTTTTCGTGACTGAGCCTGTAGGAGCCTCCGAGTATATTTGCTGTCAGGTTTTGATAGAATTGCTTCTGATGAGTTGCTTAGCAAACGAAACGGGGAACCTGTCGTAAATTGTTAATTGTCCTTCGTCAAGTAGTGTTGCTCCCCTGGCCAGCTCATCCGCTCTTTCATTACCATCCAGTCCTATATGCGCTTTGATCCAGTAGAAATTTATGTTAAAGTTTTCTTGAATGATAAGCTTTACCTGTTCTTGAATATCTCTAACTAGTGGATGTTTTGGGGTTAGGGAACATATAGCATCTAATGCTGACCGAGAATCACTGAGAATATTACCGTTTGTTCTCTTTTCTTTAAGGTATAAGACGGCTTGGTGTATCGCAACCAGCTCCGCCTGGTACACACTGCAATAGCTCTCTAACTTACAGGTGATCTTGTGGACTTCGTTTGCTGCTTGCCAGCAGCTTACTGCTGCACCAACCTTGCCACCAACCTTACTGCCATCAGTATATACCTTCATCCAGTCATTACCGATCGATTCTAGCTCATCGTGGTTGGAAATTTGCCGGTAAGTAATCGGGATGCGTTCCGCAGGATGTGGTAAATGGAAGGGGTTAACCCGCTTTTTCAGCTTTCTTGCAGGCAGACCGTCTATAGGTTTCCCTCGCTTGATTTGATATAGGTGTGCCTGCTCCCGGATTCTCAGATGGAGAGGCAGAACGCGAGCTAGGAGAGCACCTGAGACTAATGAGATGGTGCTATTTTCTTTAGCAGATACATTCAATATTCCATTCGCGTCCAAGTCGAATGTTACGTTGATTTTTGGCAATCCACGAGGGGCTGGCAGGATACCAGTCAAGTCGAACTTCCCAAGGAGATTATTGTCTTTGGTCATAGCTCGTTCACCTTCAAAAACTTGGATCGTGTCAGCAGGTTGGTTATTTATCAGAATAAGTTGTGAAGGTCTGACTCTGCTTGCAAGGGATTTTGGCGTTCCGTTCTATGATTTTCGTCATGACACCTCTAGCGGTTTCAATTCCAAGGGACAAAGGAGTGACATCCACCAGTCATACATCCTGGATCTTGCTGTGTTGTTCCCCACTTAGGATCGCAGCTTGAACAGCAGCACCAATATGCCACCGCTTCGTCTGGGACTCTGGGTTAATTAATTCTGACTCTTATATCCTGTGTGTCAAAATTCATAGAAATGCATCCGCCATTTTGGTTTAACTGTCTCAAATAAATAATGAATAATTTTATTTACCTTTGTCGCTAAATCTATATCATCTGGGGTTTTAATTAAAAATTGCTTTATGTTTTCGCCAGTAAAAATTTTCGATTTGAGATTTCTTGCTTTTGAATCCGGTCGATTGTCGTCTAAGAAAAGTAGGTAGTTCCCATAATTTTTTAGGGTTCCGTACCCAAAGGGTAAAAACGGGACCCTATTACTAAGACTCCGCTGTCTGTCTGTCTGTCTGTCTGTCTGTCTGTCTGTCTGTCTGTCTGTCTGTCTCCAGGCTGTATCTCATAGACCGTGATAGCTAGAAAGCTGAAATTTGCACAAATGATGTATTTCCGTTGCCGCTATAACAACAAATACTAAAAATTAAAAAATATATATATTAAGGGGGGTCCCCATACAATAAACGTGTTTTTTTCGTATTTTTTTGCTCAATATTAAAAACGGTAACAGGTAGACGGTTCAAATTTTCACAGAATATTAACTTGTATATTACCTTTCAAAATAAATAATTAAATATCAATAAAGTAAATATTAAAGGGGGGCTCCCATACAACAAACGTAATTTTTTGATAATAACAGTAAACCTCTACAAACAAAGTTAGTTTTGCGGTTTAGTTAGTTTTATACCTACTTCTTGAGTACGGAACCCTCGGTGCGCGAGTCCGACTCGCACTTGGCCGGTTTTTTTAACATGAACTGTACATTTCAGCATGGAATAAATTGCCCATAATGTAGATGGCTTTTTAGTTTTAGCAATCTCATTAAAATACGCCAAAAATACTGTTTCGGAGAAAATGTTTACTTTTTTCTCGATTTTCCAACTCATAAAATTTTCATAGACTTTCATGTATTTTTCCTTGGACTTCGCTGGAAGCAGGTTTTCCATTGCCAATTTGGCTTCTGATCTTAAATCTGGTGGAGTACAATCAATCTCCATTTCACTCTCTGAACCTTTGGAACTCATTTTACTTATTATTAAATTTATATTTTTAAGTACCTATGTAAATAACAAATCAAGATGAATTTTCAGCTTTGCCGCCAATTTTTTTTTATATCATCTGTGCCGACAGGCAAACGCATGTAGGGCTATACCACAGGCCACAGGGCTGCAGCCCTAGCCCTACAAGAGATCATAGACACAATAAATTCCTAACTTCATGCAAGAGATTAAGGTATGTATGCCAAGAATGACAAAAGAGATCCGATCAAAGAGTATTTAACCACATAACCCCAGCACGCCGTTTCATTGCAGGAGCGTTGTAATGTTCCAAATTCAAAAAACGCTCCTGCAATGGATTTGATTTTCTTTGTCCGAAAATTCGATACTTCGCGTGTTCTTTTTTCGAAAATAATGACAATATTTCCATGCATGTTTGAGAAAATGATTTTGACGGCTGTTGACAGATTTACTCTTGGTCGCAATTTTTTTATAATTCAGTTTCCTTCAAACGCCATCAAAAAGATATTATTAAGTGAATTGCTGTTATCTGTTGAGGAGTTTCGTTCTCTATCTCAGATAATATTCATCAGATCTTCACCAAAATTAAACTTACCTGACGATACACACTTTCTAATAAAGAAAGATTTATTCAAAACAGTTCAGATTTAACTGAGTTATGGAGAAAAACCAACAAAAAACCCCTATCCTGGAGAAACCTTATTTTCTATCGGGATAAAAACTATCCTATATATTGACCCGGAGTATCAGCTACCGTTATACCAAATTTCATTTACATCCGTTCATTAGTTTTCGCGTGATGCGCGGCCATACAGACAGACAGACAGACAAAAATTAAATAAAAATCTGTTTTGGTTTTAGTATCGATAGCAAAGCATACCCCGTTTAAAATTTTCAGAATATAGAAATCGTCCAGTTACAGTTTTATTATAAGTACACCATTTTTCACAAATAGCCTTTACTCGCAAAATCTGTTCTTAATGTAATCTCATTTAAGTAAAACAAATGAAACTTTAAATAACAAAAGAAGTGTAGTAAGTAGATTTTAAAATAAAACCATATTTTTTTAATTATGGACCTTTTTTTATGTTCCGCTAAATATGCCGGCGAGTATATATAGATTATAATATTCCTAATATAACAGGGGACGTGGATATTACATTTTAGGCTGTGGTTTTAGGGCAGATCCTGTTTTTTGTATTTAGTTACTGAATAAAACAAACACTCTCAATTTAACTTTATAACTTAAATACTGTTTGTAGAGGTATAATATTCATAGTATACTTTTACTGAGAGAAAAGAGAGAAGGGAGGATCTTTACTCTGTAGGCTAGGAACGCCTTTTAAGATTTGAATTCAGGACCGTAAAATATAAGAAATAAAATCAAAAATGTAGTCTGTGGTAAAAAAAAGGGAAAAAAGCATTGTTACTTGTCTCGTGTTATGAGTGATCTGTGGTCTCGTGCTTGTCTCTGAAAAAAAAATCTAGACAAAAATCTTCTTTTTCTGGTCGGTGGGCAAAAAACTCAATGGTTTCATATTAATTTAATTTTAGAGACTAGAGTAGTATATTCCTTGGTTTACATTGTAATGGAGAATTATTCAAGAGTTGAAAAAATTGGTGAAGGAACATATGGCGTAGTTTATAAAGCACGGGACTTACTAAGTGGTAAAGATATTGCATTGAAGAAAATTAAACTTGAAAAGTAAGTTTTGGCGCGTAAATTGACAACTTCAATATTTAGCAACATGAAAGTTATTAAATTACGTCTAACTCCTATATGGAGAGAAAATAAATAATCGTCAATTTATAAAAATACAATGTCTTACACTAAACAGCTATGCTCGACATTCCAACATTAATCAGAACACTTGAAGGGTTCAAGCTCCTATAACATGCTGCCTATTTCAGAAATCATATTCATTTAGATATTATATTCAATTATCATTGAGTAAGGATTTTAAAAAACATGTGCCCTTGACAAACCAACAAACACACACACACACACACAAAAAGATGCACACACTATCTAACGCACACTGCTTGTCTACTTAATTTAACTAAGTGTAACAATAATATGGTAGTCATTGAATTAGAAATAGGTAATAAAATTCTACATCAATGATGGTAGTAGTGTAGTTATTTAATACATATAAGCAATCCTGTCACATTTCACAGTGAAATCCTGGAGGAAGTCGTTACTGCTGTCTTATAGGACAATTATGTATAGACTAGAGATAACTGCATTTTTGGTAACCATCGCTTGAAAGGCTGATTCAGTATTAGGTGGGTGCTACGCTCTTCACTGATGTCGATAGTGAAGGTCTGCCCGCATGCGGATGGGCCTTTCACTAGACATGGCCCATCAAACTCGTGTTATGGTTACGAAAAATGAACCATAACTAGAAAGGCTGATTCTTGTATAGTATTAAAGTATGGGCAGTACCTATGTAAACAGTATAAAAACTGACGCTATTCATTGGGCCTTTCACTAGATATGATCGCTCAAAGACGTGTTATGGTTACCAAAAATGAACGATAACTAGAAAAGCTGATTCTTGTATAGTATTAAAGTATGCGCAGTACCTATGTGAACAGTATAAAAACTGACGCTATTCATTGGGCCTTTCACTAGATATGGCCGCTGAAAAATGTGTTTTGGTTACCAAAAATGAACAAATAGAAAGGCTGATTCTTGTTTAGTATTAAAGTATGCGTAGTGCCTATGTGAACAGAATGAAAAGTGACGATATTCGACAGCTGGTTCGGGAGTTATAGCCAATTTAACATGTAAAAATACTAAGTAATAAAAATAATATATTTTGTGATTTACTTCCGTCGTAAAACTTTTCCATCATTCTTATCAGGCCTGGTACCGACGTTATACAACGTTAGTTTTAGTTTAAGCAAAAACCGAAACACGTGTCGAATAGTTTCACTTAAGGAATATTCATACTAAATTTCAATTTTTTTATTGAAAACTTTATTGGGTCATTGTCCTCACTAAAACATGGTCACCCAAAACGCGGCGTCAAGACGCGTTCCGCCACTGTGCCGCGTGGTAGGTAATAGTTAAGTACAGCGCGTGAGTGTTTATAAGAGTATGTCATTATCACAATTGCACTATTACACTTCATTAATTAAGTATTTACACAGTACACAGTCATTTACAAGACGGCAGTTAGAGGGCGGAACTGACCATTTTCCCTTAGACGTTATATGAACAGCAAGCACGGGCGCCTCAAACTCCTACCGCGGACACATTGTCACCACATACCGTCAATGGTTGCACCAGTTCCGTGTGTTGCACGTTCGTAAATACTTATTTTCTCATACGATAGCGGTAAAAGTTACGCGGGAGCAAGCGATTGCGTAAATTTGCGTGTCATACCCATACGCAAGCTTCTGGACGAGTGGCGCGCGGGGCGCGGGCGCCGGCCATTGCTGGCGGGCGGGGTGATGACGTCATCATCGACCGCGACTCCCAATGTATTATAGTACCGCTTGCGACGCCGCAATGCCAGCTGATTAAGTCATTCAACTATGTGTCCAAACTTGCAGGATTTTAAAATATTTTTTGGACAAAATATAACACTGTGTAAAAATGGTTACATTAGATTATGTTACTGATTCTAGACAAACTACTTTCAGGTTTTGCTTATACTAAAACTAACGTTGTGTATTATGACATTACATTAGGTATGTATATATATTATGGGAACATTAAAACTGAGACATAAATATATACTGGATGTGTTGGATTTTAATGGACATCTAGTTTTATTTTATTCATTTTAATAATTGTGTGGCATAATGCGACATAGGAACAAAGATATAATTATCAAAGATCTATGGTAATAATATTAATCTACGGGTAATGGTAACGTTTCTTATTAGGAATTATTATAGAGTTAGAAAACGTCTTACTGATTTTTGAAACACAAAAAATATATAATTCTGAATAAATCTTATATAAAATCAACAATTAACAAAATAATTGGAAACATTGGAAACATTCAAAATAACATATTATATGGCCTTTTGTATTGCCTGTGATAATTCTTACATTTTAAATACAATCTGAAACAGGAAAATTAATACTAAGGGGATATTTAAATCTGAATAAATCAAAAAATAGTTACAACAGAGGACGTTACAAAATATACCCACTGTAATTAATCTTCGAAAGATTTTTCTGGAGGATTTTTGAATTTTAGTATTCATAATAAAATGTCATCTATCGGCAAATAGATAGAAAAATCCGGCACATTAACTGCCAAGAAATAACGTTATATAATCTTAACAAAGTCTTCGTTGTGGTCGGAGCGTCTTTTTCATTGTGAAATAGCTATCTAACCTAGCCAGGGTAAAGTAGACCGTATGAATATCTCAGTTTTCATGTTTCCATAAGATTTACCTATCTACCTTAATTATGCTTAAAGGTACTGCGCATACTTTAATACTAAACAAGAATCAGCTCAATCAGTTGTTCATTTTTTGGTAACCGAAACACATCTTTCAGTGGCCATATCTAGTGAAAGGCCCAATGAATAGCGTCAGTTTTTATACTGTTCACATAGGTTCTGAACATACTTTAATACTATACAAGAATCAGCTTTTCTAGTTATCGTTCCTTTTTGGTAACCATAACACGACTTTGAGCGGCCATATCTAGTGAAAGGCCCAATGAATAGCGTCAGTTTTTATACTGTTCACATAGGTACTGTCCATACTTTAATACTAAACAAGAATCAGCTCAATCAGTTGTCCATTTTTGGTAACCAAAACACATCTTTCAGCGGCCATATCTAGTGAAAGACCCAATGAATAGCGTCAGTTTTTATACTGTTCACATAGGTACTGCACATACTTTAATACTATACAAGAATCAGCTTTTCTAGTTATCGTTCACTTTTGGTCACCATAACACGACTTTGAGCGGCCATATCTAGTGAAAGGCCCAATGAATAGCGTCAGTTTTTATACCGTTCACATAGGTACTGTCCATACTTTAATACTATACAAGAATCAGCCTTTTAGTTATGGTTCATTTTTGGTAACCATAACACGACTTTGAGCGGCCATATCTAGTGAAAGGCCCATCCGCATGCGGGCAGACCTTCATTATCGACATCAGTGAAGAGCGTAGCACCCACCTAATACTGAATCAGCCTTTCTAGCTATGGTTACCAAAAATGCAGCTATCTCTTATAATATAAGTGTTATATTAAAATGAAAAACTTTGAAGTGATACTTATTGATAACTGTGCATCATGTAGATTGTATGTTTTCGATTAAATAAATAAATGATAAAATTATTTACTACGGAAGGAACAAAAAAAAAACCCTTTATAAAAATCAAGAAAAACAAGATCTATCCTGTGGTTCTACTCTAGATTGTAGATCTTCTTCTTCTTTCTCTCTGGGCTTTTCCGCACTTAAGCACTGGTGCCCGTTGTACGTGAGACCTCCGGTGCGACTCCCCGCTGGATCACTCCAGCCAGCCGAGCTCACTCCAGAATCCAAGCAGGCCGCCCAGGTCGGCAAGGACTTCCGGAAGTGTTGCTGGGGAGCCAATGTAGGCTTCTCGTTGAGTGGTTACAGCACTGCACTCGAGTAGTACGTGTCTTGGTGTCTCCTCGCTCTCCATGCAGGCTCTGCACAGAGGGCTGTCGGTTATACCTAGAACATATAGGTGTTTGTTAAGTGGACAATGTCCTGTTATCATGCCTACAGCCGTCCTGAGTTTAGCTCTGTTTAATTGCAGTAGTTTCTTAGTTAGGCGTTGGTTTGGGTTGGGTATAGCCTCTTTTGTTTGTCTACAGCTGGTGGTGTTTGCCCAAAGTTCGGCATGAGTACCTACTGTATGTTGTTTTAACCAAGTCTTGTACTCACTGAATGGTATTGGAACGATCGGTTCAGATCCCATTACCTTCAGGTTTGAGGCTCGTCGAGCTAGTTCGTCGGCTGCGTCGTTGCCTATGTTGTCGCTGTGACCTTTAACCCAGCCGAGTGATACTAGGTTTGATTTTGTTAGTGTTTGTAGTGCGTTATGGCAATCCAATACGAGCTTAGATGAGGTCGTACTTTTGGCTAGAGCTCGCAGGACTGGCTGACTATCACTAAAAATGTTAATATGAAAGTTTGTTACCTGTCTGTCGGCCATTGCCATGGCCGCCGCAGTGATGCCGACGCACTCCGCTTGAAAAACAGAGTTATTCTTACCGAGCGCGCGAGCAATATGTATGTTTAGTTCGGGACAGTACACTCCTGCACCGGTTCCCTGGCTGGTTTTTGACCCGTCTGTGTAAACGTCTATCGTATCTACAGTATTTTTGTATTCCGGTATCTGAGATGTTGATCTCATAATCTTTCTCGATTATGTGTTCCTTCCGTGTTTTGTCACAGATCCATCCTAACAGTGGACACTTCATGTTCTCACCTGACAGTATCCGGGTGTGTTGTGATTGTATCTTTCCACAGCCCATAAGTCTTAATCCTTAGCGCTGCGAGGGTAGCTTCTTCTTTTATGTGAAGATGTAGGGGGGGATTCCCAGTATTACCTCTAAAGCATCTGTTGGGGTGGTGCTCATGCAGCTAGTGATCGCTAGGCATGCTTGTCTTTGGAATTTTTGTAGTTCCTGTTGGGTTGTCGTCTGAAGCGTTCTGGGCCACCATACTAGTGACGCGTATGTTAATGAGCTTCTTACCACTGTCAGATACAGCCAGAGCATTATCTTTGGTTTTTGACCCCAGTTGAGCTTGGTATCTAGAGTTACCCCCAGATATTTAACTTCTGTTGATAGTGTTAGATTTGTACCGAAGAGTGTTGGCATTCTTGGTACATCTGGTTTCCTTTTGTTTGTGAACAGTACTAGTTCGGTCTTTTTTGGGTTCACTGTTAGTTCATTGTCTTTGCACCATTTCTCTATGAGTCTCAGTGCATCTTGCATTATTGCACAGAGTGTGTTTTCGTGTTTGCCACTTATCAAAATTGTTATGTCATCTGCATAACCTATTGTGTAGAATCCGTTGTTGTTCATTTTTGTTATCAAGTTGTCAACGACCAGGTTCCACAGGATTGGAGATAACACTCCTCCTTGTGGGCACCCTTTGGCTACTATGCCCTTTGTTATACCGTTTATGTCAAGTTGGATGACCCTTTTTTCGAGTAGGGCTCCTATCCATTGTCTTAGAGTTTTGGGTACTTCGTATCGTTGTAGGGCTTTATCAATGCTCTTAAAGGTGGTTTTGTCAAAAGCTCCTTCAATGTCTATGAAAGCTCCTAATGTTGATAGTTTGTTATCTAGGTCGTGCTCTATCTTCGTTACCACGTCGTGGAGAGCCGTCTCTGTTGACTTGCCGGTACTGTAGGCATGTTGGTTTCGGTGTATTGGTATAGTCCTTAGGGCTCCGTCTCTAAGGAAACGGTCACCAAGCCTTTCCAGCGTTTTCAGCAGGAAGGATGTTAGGCTGATAGGTCTGAAAGCCTTCGGTTCGGTGTAATCGTTCTTGGCTGGTTTGGGCAGGAAAACCACTTTCACTTCTCTCCAGGAGATTGGTATGTATTTAAAGGCTATACAAGCTTGAAAAATCTGTACTAGCCATGGTTTAATCTCCGTAGCCCCCCACTGCAGGAGGGCCGGGAAGATTTGATCTGTTCCTGGTGATTTGAAGGGGTGGAACGTGTCTATGGCCCACCGTACCTTCTCATGTGTGACTATTTTGTTAGCTATTTCCCAGTCAGCTTCTGAGGGTGTGCTCTGTGGATCCGCCCAGTCTGGGTTGTCTACTATTTTGCTGCCGGGGAAATGTGTTTGTTTATGAGTTTCACTGACCTCTTTGTCGTCTTTGGTATAACTACCATCAGTTTTCTTCAAAGTGCCTAGTGTGCGATTGTTATCGTCGGCTAGAATTTTCCTAATTCTAGTAGCCGTGTCGTATGATTCTATGTTTGTGCAGAATCCCTGCCATGACTTGTTGTCTTTGCTTCGTACAAGTTTCTTGTATTGCGATTGTGCTTCTTGGAAGTTATCCCAATCAGAGTCTTGTCTGGTGTTTTTTGCTCTGTTGAATAGGTGCCTTAACCTTTGTCTTTTCTTTTCAAGGTCCGGGCCCCACCAACTGTGTTTTGGTTCTTGTTTTGTTTTTCGTGTCTTTAGAGGGCATGCTGCTTCGTAGCATGTTCTTATTTTTCCCATTAGGTCATTTACATTGTTATCTATCTGTGACACATCCTGAATCTTGGGTGTGTCCCTCTGTCCTATGTGTAGATTGTAGATTTGATAGTACTTAAGTTTATCATACTTTGACTTTTGCAATAATTAAAAATCATTTAATAGTCAAAGCTAATTTATAAATATAAAGTAGCTGACATGCCCCAGCTTTGCTGTAGAGGAAATTTTTGAAAATCAATGAAGGGATTAAATAAATAAAAAAGTAATTTATAAAAAACAAAAAACCCGACTGCTTGGATACCAAAAAGTATAAAACAAGACATATTCATGTCTTGTGAAGTATTTCATTATTATCAATTTAAATCGTATAATATAATAAAATTTATTAATATTTTTAACTTTTTTGTTAAGTATTTATGGTAAACAGACGACGTTTTATCTGCCTGAAGTAGCACCTGTTACCTATTCTGTGGTAGCACCAAAGGTACTACTAAGTATTTTGTATGAGAAGTAGTAATAAGCAGCGGATTAATTTATTCGTAATGACGAGCGGTGATCACCATAACCATCATCAAATTTGCATATGTTATAATGCTAATATTAACTGTTATATGCTAATATTTTCATTATTATCAATTTAAATCGTATAATATAATAAAATTTATTAATATTTTTAACTTTTTTGTTAAGTATTTATGGTAAACAGACGACGTTTTATCTGCCTGAAGTAGCACCTGTTACCTATTCTGTGGTAGCACCAAAGGTACTACTAAGTATTTTGTATGAGAAGTAGTAATAAGCAGCGGATTAATTTATTCGTAATGACGAGCGGTGATCACCATAACCATCATCAAATTTGCATATGTTATAATGCTAATATTAATTTGGTAAAGTTCGTAAATCTGCTATTTTTCCTAAAAATGTGCTTATTAATTTTCGAAAGTCCTATCGCATCGACATCACGAGACCTCGGCAATGAATGTCTGCCACTTAGGAAAATGCCCGTAGACAATGCAAAAAAGTAGATACCTACTTTTAATTAACACTTGAGTGTACAAAAATACTTTTAAGTACACTCGCCGGCATATTTAGCGGAAAATAAAAAAAAGGTTTGATATCAGTATCATATAAGGTTGCTGGCTGGTTTATACGTCATTTAATTTAAAAAGAAATATTTTCATATTAAGAAAACAACTGAACATCACATTTTATGCAATTGTTTTAATTTTATTCAAATACACCTTATCTAGAGCGAACTTCGAGTATTTCTTCCTTCTGAGTTTGATTTAAAATTTCATTGAAATACTGTTTTTTGTTAGTTTTTTTAAATCGCGTATCTTTCTGGAGTTGATGACTGAATTATGCCTGACTTAGCCCCAACGGAGATTGCCAGCGCACTCGAAATGCGAAGAAATGGTCAAACCTACAGAGTGATATCCAGAGATCTTCGTCGACCAGTTTCAACGATCCATCGCAGTATCCAACGGTTCAGGGAGACCGGTACTATGTGAGAAGAGCAGGACAAGGCAGAAAAAGACGCACTTCGAGTAGGGATGATCGTTTCATTCGGCTTTGTGTACGTAGGAACCCCCGTTTGACGGCCGTCCAAGCCCGACATGAGTTAGAAGCAGTGCGGGGTGTAACCGTAAGTGAGCTTACGGTACGAAGAAGGCTCGAAGAAGCTGGTTTGGGTTCATTTGTGCCCGCCAAGGCTCCAAGGCTCGAGGTAAATCATCGCAGAAACAGGTTAACTTTTGCTCAGGAACATCGACTTTGGAACGCGGACCAATGGAGTAAGGTATTGTTTAGTGATGAGTGCAGAATTCTCTTAAATCAAATTGACGGCAGGCAAAGAATATACAGACGCAAAGGAGAACGATACATTCAGACAAATTTTGAAACTACAGTTGCATACGGTGGTGGATCAATAATGGCTTGGGCGGGCATTTGTTTGGGAGCTCGCACAGACTTGGTAGTGATTGACAGAGGGAGTCTGACTGCAGACCGCTATATCAGAGAAGTTTAAGAAGAAAATGTCGTACCGTTTGCCCCATATATCGGTGACGATTTTGTTTTTATGCAGGTTAATGCTCGGCCGCATACCGCTCGGGTAACTCAAGCTTATCTTAATGATATGAATACCACTGTTATGGAGTGGCCGGCGAGATCACCGGATATGAACCCAATAGAGCACGTTTGGGACTTGCTGAAAAGAAAAGTTAAGTCCAGAATTCCAGCTCCTGCCAACGTGGGTGAACTGCGAATCGCTGTAGTTGAGGAATGGCGGAGACTATCCCAGGAGACCATCGATAACATCATTCTCAGTATGCCTAGACGGGTAGAAACTTTAATAAGAGCACGTGGAGGAAATACGCGATATAAATCACCATTTTTCTAATTTAATTAATTGTTATTTTAATATTAAATTTCACTTTTCCCGGTTACATGAAAAGTTCAAAAATGTACCATTTTTCACAAATAGCCTTAACTCGCAAAATCTGATCTCATTTTAAGTAAAACAAATGAAACTTTAAATAACAAAAGAAGTGTAGTAAGTAGATTTACAAATAAAACCATATTTTTTTAATTATGGACCTTTTTTTTATGTTCCGCTAAATATGCCGGCGAGTATATTTTCAAAAACCGAATTGTACGTATTTAGTACGTAGTGGACGTTATTTATTTAGTATTTAGTTTATAACTAAGTGGACTCGGAACTAATATTTTAATAGACATTAAAAATGCTAGTCGAAGCGCTGCATATTTGAATTGATGAATTTATTGATTGAAGGAGTAAAAATCATCAAGTTTTTTGAGACTTGTTATTTCGTCACATGAAGCTTAGGTATACAATGATATGTTACTATACTACTGTAATATTTATTATATTGTGAGAGTAACCTTCACCCTTTACCTATCCGCTGCGGGCCCCGTCATTTTCTGATGAAGGTTACTATATTTCTATGATATCTCATAATCTTCATCTAAATTGAATGGTGTACAGGACAATTTTTGTCTAAATTAAATGCTTAAGATGAGTAAGATATTTATTTTGATAAGGAATTAACGATTAAAACCATTTTGGCAAAACACCTTCGCAAGTAAAGCAGTGTTTTAGACCAAATTTGAAAATCATAAAAATGGTTATTGTGAGTCAACCTTAAAAGATAGTTATATCGCGAACTTTTTGAGAGGAACGTTTCCACCATAAATTGTTATCGTGTAACTTTAACTATTTAGGCAGTGCAGCGCAAGCCACGTAAGCGCTCAGATGAGATAGGTTTTTCCGACTTAACTCACATTATTGCAATTTTCGTAAGGATCTCTAATTTTTTTGGAAATAAAATAAAGCCTATTTTACTTGTTAATAATGTAGCTTTCTGTAATATAATTTTTAAAATCGGTTGAGTGATTTTTGAGATAATCCACCTAGTTTGATAGACATAGATGATATGAGTAGGAACTTTAAACATTTCCTTTGAAACCTCGTAAATCCTAAATTATCATTTAAACGAAAAAATGGTTTAAGAAACCTAGGTGTGATTTTAAAAGACCTATCTAACGATACCCCACTTGCTATAGATATAGAGCCTATCGACTATTGATAGGCTATAGAGCCTATCGACTTTTATTTATCAATTGGCTTCTAGTGGACGCCAGTTTTATTTTCTCAAATTCGGCTTCCGTAGTGACACTCAGAAGATTAAGATAAATCTAGTGGTGCAAGTATAATAAAAAGCGGTTCAGCCGTTTTGTCTGTAGTGCGACACAAAGGAATACACAAAAATAGACCTTTGAAACCTCGTAAATCCTAAATGATCGTTAAAATGAGAAAATGGTCAAGGGAACCTAACTATGATTTTGCAAGACCTATTCATCGATACCCCACTTGCCATAGTCTATCGACTTTTATTTTTTAATTTGTAATATTATGGCTTCTAGAGGCCGCCATTTTGTTTTTTCTCAAATTCGGCTTCCGTTATGACACTCAGAAGATTAAGATAAATCTAGTGGTGCAAGTATTATCAAAATCGGTTCAGCCGTTTTGTCTGTAGTGCGACACAAAGGAATACACTAAAAATGAACCTTTGAAACCTCGTAAATCCTAAATGATCGATTAAATGAGAAAATGATCAAGGGAACCTAACTATGATTTTGCAAGACCTATTCATCGATACCCCACTTGCCATAGTCTATCGACTTTAATTTTTTAATTTAATACATTATGGCTACTAGAGGGCACCATTTAGTTTTTTCTCAAATACGGCTTCCACAGTGATACTCTAGTGATATACTCGACATAAACTGGTGCAAGAATCATTAAAATCGGTCCACGCGTTTAGGCTGTAGCTGTCCTGCAAGGAACAAACAAACAAAACATATATAGACTGATGAAAACATAACCCTGTGCGTTCCGCAGTCGGGTAAAAATCTATTTATTATTATTTTTTTAGACTACTTTTTGTGTCTATTCTTACTGAAAGCCCAACTATTTATAGTGAAGATCATTTTGATTCAGGTATTTTAAAAAAATCCTGTGGGAACTTGTTGATTTTCTGGAATTTGTCTTGTGAGAAATGAGATATATATTTCTGTACCAAATTTTGTCAAAAGTTTGAAATTGTAAAATAGGCACAATCGCATTTATAATATAAACTAGTGGGCCTGGCAGACGTTGTCCTGCCTTGACCCTAGAACCTGATTGCAGCGCCACGTACCAGGTCCAATTGTGAATAAAACCCATCCCAGGACCCACTCAAACACACAAAAAATCGGTGTGTTTGAGTGGGTTGGTTGGTGGCCTATCGGTTCTACAAAATATATGCCCCACCCAATTCCACTTAAGCTTGGAACTCTTTGAACTATATCGGTCACTCTGGTTCTTTTTAGAATCTCCTTATTTCTCCTCATATCTATATAGTGTGCTCCATATAAAAGGTAATTATGCAGACCCATATGAATTACTATAATATGAATGTTTTTATTTCCAGTGAGCCAGAAGGAGTACCATCAACAGCCTTGCGTGAAATCTCAGTATTACAGGATCTCAAGCACCCCTCAGTGGTTCAGTTGCTTGATGTAGTCCTGGCGGATACCAAGCTGTTCCTGGTCTTTGAATACTTGCACATGGATCTCAAAAAGCTCATGGAACTCACTAAAGGACCTTTGAAACTTGATCTTGTTAAGGTAAACATTTTAAAAGCTTTTTTTCCAACTAGAAGATGTCTGCAATTTCACCTGCATGGATTAATGTTTTTCTGATTCTCACGGGAACTTGCTCATTGCCTGGGGTAACAGTCTATGTCCTTCCCAGGATACAACCTTTCTTCAATCCTAATGCCAAATTTTGTCAAAATCGGATAAAAAGATGGGCCATGAAAGCATATGAGACAGACAAACAGACACACCTTCGCATTTATAGTATTCATTTGGACTAGATAATGCCCTCAAATTCATTCCTTTGTCTTACGTTTTCTTAGAATCCTGTGGTAACTCTTACATTTTCCAAAATAAAAAAGTTCTGACACTGCGATGCAACCAACCAAGCTTCGTCCAGCATTGGGTATCTCTAGATTGAGATGACAAGTCAGCGAGACATTACAAGATTGTAAATAAAATCTTCTCAATCACTTAAAAGCATAAATTTTGTTTCCGTTGATGTCAATCAATCAAATCATTGATTCAATATAGGTACACTGTAGGTACACTTATTGACGTTAAAAATTACTTATAAAACATGACGGTGATAATCGGTTACGGTATCTTAAAACTAAAGCTACGAGAGTTCCAAACGCGCCATGATCTGAGAAGAGCCCACAACAAACTCAGCAAACTCAGCCAGGGTTTTTTTTTATTATCACCATCTCACAAATCATCTTAATTAAGGAACTAAGGCCTGTCCTGCAAGGCTTTCACCTTAGTTCTCTTTCTCTCTCTACAGTCTTTACTTCATTGCTGAAGATCGTGGTCCTGGGGATTTTGCAACCTTGTGCGGATTAAATTTTTCCATCGGGTTCTATTGGAGGCCAGTCTTGCAATGGTGTGAAATTTGCGCTTGGAGTCCCTCAGCTGGTCTGACCATCTGGTTGGTGAGCGGCCTCTCGATCTTTTGCCCTCGGTGTTGCCCGTCACTATAAGCTTTTCTAAGCTGTCGTTCTCACGTCGCATGGTGTGACCGAAGTAAGAGAGCAGGCGCTGATAACATATGGAGGAAAGTCGCGTTTTTACCCCTAGCTTTGACGCGTTTGTGCGCTTGGCTGTCCAAGGAATCCTTAACATGCGTCTCCAGCACCACATCTCGAACGCGTCTATCCTTTGCCTTTCTCTCGCCTTTATGGTCCATGTCTCCACTCCGTAGATTGGAAAAATCAAAGCACGGATCAGACGACTCTTGGTGGTGTTGCTTATACTCCGATTCCTCCATATTCCGGTTAGACGTGTCATGGCGCTTTTCGCCATTGCAATGCGTCTATTAACTTCCGGAACACAGCTCCCATCACTGCATATTCGTGAGCCTAGATAGGTATATTCCTCCACAACTTCTATCGATGGAATTGTGGAGGATCTTGCGAGTTTTCCAGCGCGGTCAGCTATCATGAGCTTGATCTTGATGTTGTTGTTTATAGTCAAGTTCAACTCCAAACTCTCCGCTTCCAGTCTTCGCAGAATTCACCTTAATTAATTATAATTAAAATCACCAGAAGTCACCCTAGTTAATTATGATTAAAATCTTGTTCCCAGAGCTACCTCCAGCAGTTACTAGAAGGCGTAGCATACTGCCACGCCAACCGTGTCTTGCACCGCGACCTCAAACCACAGAACCTCCTCGTGGACACTGAAGGTCACATCAAACTAGCGGACTTCGGTCTCGCGCGCGCGTTTGGTATCCCAGTGCGCGCGTATACACACGAGGTGGTGACTCTGTGGTACCGAGCACCTGAGATACTGCTCGGAACCAAGTTCTACTCCACAGCTGTTGATGTGTGGAGCCTGGCCTGCATCTACGCTGAGATGGTTGGTATTACCAACATTTTGTAACTACCCTGACTTTTTATGTGTACTACAGCTCTAGGATGACTGTAAAAGCATTTCGGCACCTTGACATTATTATACCACACCAAAATTTATGGAAGATGTCACGAACTCAGCAGTGAGGATTACAACACTGAGATACAAAGTCGTACTAAGATTTTGTAATTGCCCTAATTTTTTTAAAAGTAGAAGTATAAGACTTCCACAAGATTCTGGAGTCCAACGCATTTATACCTTATCATTATGTGATTTATTGAAGGAGTCACAACTGTTACCGGGTTAGTGACACAATATTGAGAAATAGGAACGCTGTTATAATGGGAAGTTTATGAAGACTAGTTTATAGGGCGGATCCAGCTTGGGCGCCAGGAGGGGGTCACATAGTCGTGGTCAAGTCAAGTACTTACCTATGTAGTTGCATAAAATCTGTATGGTGACAAAATATATAAATAAAATCATTATGTTCAATTAGTGGTCCACCTAAGTCCTGGAACCAGCTCAGGGGGGGGTCATGACCCCCATGACCCCCCCCCCCCCCTGGATCCGCCGTTGTAATAAATATAGGAATAAGATGCGGATAGACAGAAAAGACAAAATAATCCAAAATCTTGCACCTATGTAAATGAGTTCTTAAACAATTTCTGCTTCTTAAGCTTTTATTTCTTAAGCAACGAGAAAGATACACGTGAAAAAGCGCAAAAGAAAATAATATTCCTTCCTATGAGTACATTATGAGAATAATATATATATATATGTATATATATACATATATATATATATATATCTATATATATAAAAGCGAAATTTTGCTTTTTGAAGTTAGAGACTTGAAAATCGGCATTGAGGTTACTAGATATAGATAATAATGACCTGTATAAGCAATTTTACGAAACAAAGGGGGTGAAGTGGGGGTTGGAAGTTTGTGTGAGAGTCCCATGTTTTTGAAGTTAAGGACTTTAAAATCGGGATTTAGGTTATTCGTTTAAAATAATAATAACCTGTTTAACCGATTTTACGAAAATTCACCCCAAAGAGGGTGAAATCGGGTTTCGAATTTTGTATGAAAGTCCTATTTGTTTGAAGTTAAAGACTTGAAAATCGGGATTAAGGTTATTAGGTTTAAATAATAATAACCTGTTTAACCAATTTTACGAAAATTCACCCCAAAGAGGGTAAAATCGGGATACGAAATTTGTATGAAAGTCCTATTTGTTTGAAGTTTTACTTGAAAATCGGGATTTATTTTAAATAACAATAACCGGTGTAAGCAGTTTTACGAAAATCCACCCTAAAGGGGGTGGAATTGGGGTTGAAAGCTTGCATGACGGTTCTAGGTTTTTGAAGTCGGCATTAAGGTTATTAGTTTTAAATAATAAAAACTTGCCGTAGCTATAAAGCCGCTATTATATTATATATAGGCCTTTTGCAGCGGGTAAATCTCATAGGAAAACAGAAATTGTACGCAGACGTACTCTATTATTTTTTGTTATATAAAACAAAGTCGGGTTTGTTCGAACACTTATAACTCTACAACGGCTGGATCGATTTTCATGGTTTTTGATTTGTTGTATTTGTCTCCGTCCCGAATAGCAGAATAACTGTTAAAAACATTTTAAAATTGACGAAAAAATAAAATAAAATATAAATCATTTTCCCATACAAAATGTTCATGGGTTTCGTAACGTGATTTTTGGCATGAGTATAGTTAAGGACCTGGAGAGTGACATAGGCTACTTTTTATCCCGGAAAATTAAGGAGTTCCCGCGCGAATCAAAAAACTTAAACCATGCGGATGAAGTCGCGGGCATCAGCTAGTCAGGAGATAATTTTGTTTAATTTCAGGTGAGTGGCAAAACCCTATTCCCAGGCGACAGCGAAATCGACCAACTATTTCGAGTATTCCGCGCCCTCGGCACACCGGGTGACGACGTCTGGCCGGGAGCGCGGCTTCTACCCGACTACCGCACTGCTTTCCCGCGCTGGCCGAAGCGCGAAGCACGAACTTTACTTCCCACAGCCGTGCGCGCTTCGGTTGACGCTTGTACGCTTTTCGAAGCAATGCTTCGCTACGAGCCTAGCGAGCGCGTATCAGCGCGCGCGGCGCTTCAGCACCCTTACTTAGCGGACGCGCGCCTTGTGCCGCCAGTGTTGCCCGCTTTGCCAACCTCCTCCTCCTCCACTATACACCACAGCCTCGCTGATCTCTGACATTTTATTTAACAGTATTTATAAGCTTGTATTTATATTAAAATGCATTTATGGACTTAATAAAAATAGTTACATAGTTTTTTATGTCAACCGGTAGTTTCATTTTCAGCCCTAATCCCCCAATATTACACCAGATTTTAAATCGTAACAACGCGACGATGAGCGTCGAAAATGGACCTTTAGACAGACAGACAGTTGCTTAGAGCTACATCCACTGCCAGCACTCCAAGCGAAATTAAAATCAGTGGTAGCTATTGACTTTTTTCATTTAAGGGCCACTTCACAAGCCCGTTATATGTGTTTAAGTTAAATATTCTATACATGTCCTCAAAGAGAATATAATCACTACGTTTTTATGTCCTTTTCATCTCAACCCCGGAATAAGCTTGTCAAAAAGTGACGGTGAAAGTGAAAGTGACGATAAATAATTTAACAAAATCTGCCCCCCGATTGTGTAAGGAAATCGTACCTAATCGCTTGTCAAACGTCAAAAAGCATGTATCAACTCCGAGTATTCGTTTTAAGCTGTCAAATGATTACGATTTGCTTAGATAATCGGGCCTCAGTTATGTAACGTATTGTGCCTCTTGTTTGGGTGCATTATAAGGCCCGGACTCCACCAGAGCGGAGATGTCTGAAGCGGAGACGAGAAGAGATGCTTTTCAGCTAGGGTGTATCCACTGAACCTGTGAGGAGATGCGTACTGGCTAGACTGGAGCGGAGATGTGTATTGTGTACTATCTAGAGCGGAGATATATGTTGGCTAGAGCGGGACTGAGCTGCGTGCGGTGAGCATTGGATGTTGAGATGAACGCGGCGCCGCTCACATCTCTTCTCGTCTCCACCGCGCGCAGCTCACATCTCCTCTCGTCTCCGCTGCGCGCCGCCGCCAGCGTGCGAGCCGCAGCTCACATCTCCGCATCGATCGCGCCATACAAATATGATACAATATCTCCGCTCAGTGGTATCCACTGAAGCTGAGCGGAGACGAGATGTGGGAATAATGAAATTCTATTGGTTCTATAAATAACATCTCTCCTCTCGTTTCCTCTACGGTCTGGTGGAGTCCGGGCCTAAGTATAGAGGGTAGAGTAGGAGTGTTATCTCTGTAAATAAAAAGTGTCCGTCGAAATGCATTAAATTTGGGGCGCCACCTATCATCAGGGTAAATTTAAAAGGAAGCGCCAAATATTCTTAGAGTAGGTTTGAGCAATAAACAAGGAAACAAAACATTCATCATTATTTTGTACAACGTAAGTTGTTGAAATTTTTAATAAATAACTACTTTATTCGACAATTACAATAAAAAAATTTAATTCGGCATACTTCACTTCATCACCAATTGCTACATTCATACTATACCCTATGTCTACACCAGCGCCATTGTCGGAGTTTTTTGAACTTTTATTTATAGCAACCACTGGACACTTTTTCAACTTTTCTCCTATAAGAGATAACACTCCTTCTACTCTACCCATTTTATGTGGACATTTCACTCATTCTTATTTCTTGTCCATTAGAACAAAGCCAATGAATTTTAGTTTGTACAATCAGAAATGGCGCTTTTATAAACAAACTAGCGGATGCTCGCGACTTGACCCCTTTGGGGGTCGAATTTTCAAAAACTGAAATACGTATTTCTTAATTTTCAACTCGCAGCTCATATACCAAATTTCATGGCTATAGCTTTCATACAAATTTTCAACCCCTATTTTACCACTTTTAGGGGTTGAATTTTGAAAAACTGTGACATACGTACTTCTTTTTTTTTTACCGAAAGCCAAAATACCAAGTTTCGTTGAAATAACATGTAAAATATCTTGAGAAATGAAGGCCTTTTATACCATTTTTCATCCCCTATTTCCTTTGGGGGTAGAATTTTAAAAAATGTGATACACATATTTCTTAATTTTCAACCCGCAGCTCATATACCAAGTTTCACGGCTATAACTTGAGAAATGAAGGACTTTCATACAAACGTTCAACCCCTATTTTACCCCTGTGGGGGTGGAATTTTGAAAAAACTGACACACGTACTTTTTTATTTTTACCTTTAGCCAAAATACTAAATTTCGTTGATATAACTTGTAAAATATCTTGAGAAATGAAGGCCTTTCATACCAACTTTCATCCCCTATTTCACCACTTTGGGGGTCGAATTTTCAAAAACTGAAATACGTATTTCTTAATTTTCAACTCGCAGCTCATATACCAAATTTCATGGCTATAGCTTTCATACAAATTTTCAACCCCTATTTTACCACTTTAGGGGTTGAATTCTGAAAAACTGTGACACACGTACTTCTTTATTTTTTAACGAAAGCCATAATAACAAGTTTCGTTCATATAACTTGAGAATATCTTGAGAAATGAAGGACTTTCATGCAATCTCTCATCCCCTATTTCACCCCTTCGGGGGTAGAATTTTTTAAAACTGTGAAACACGTATTTCTTCATATTCAACCAGTAGCTCGTATACCAAGTTTCATGGACATAACTTGAGAAGTGACGGACTTTCATACAAACTTTCACCCCCTGTTATGGTGAAATAGGGGGTGAAAGTTTGTATGAAAGTCCCTTAGGGGTGGAATTTTGAAAAATCCTTCCTTAGTGAGCGCCTACGTCACAAAAGAAACCTACTGTCAAAATTTCACGTTTCTAGCCCCAGCGGCTTAGGCTGTGCGTTGATCCCCGATTTTATATATATACCTATTAGATAATTTATTCTGGTATCCATTGATGTATAATTTTCTGGTATCACAACGACTTCAAAAAGTTTTATACACCTGATGATAGCAAGGGTATAATTGAAAGGGGTTAATTGATTAGTACTATTTTTAGGATTAAGATCTTTACATAAGTATAGAAAGCCCAGCGTCCACTACAAATACAAGTGGCATTGTAGATTTGGTAATTATTATCATAGCCGAAAACCATGCTACCTAGCACCTACTATTTTAGCGTCAGTAAGATCATAAGTTTATGTATGTTAAATAAATAAATAACGCTCACGTAATTGTCAATAGCAACGGCACAAAGTTTCAACTAGAACTCGGGAAGATCTCAAATTTGACATGAAAATTAAGTTAAAAAGTAAACTCAGCAAACAATTTCAATTGTTTATTTCGTCATTTAAAACTAAAATTAAAAGTAGCTTTTTACTCACACTATTTTTATCGCGACTCTTAAAACAAGACTCTTAAAAGAAGTCTTAAAACAAGACTCAGTCCATACTTGAATACATAAAAAGCTCATAAAACACAGTAACTCAAGTTATGGTCTCCACAATTTGAGTAATCCATCTTCACTGTATGTAGCCAATAGATTCTGATGAGGGTGGTGTGTCATACCTATTACAGCCTTTTCGTGAATCTGCAAATAATAAAAATTAAACGATAACAAAGACCAAAATTACAATAGCAACCATGAAAAAAGACGTTAAGGTTAGGTAATAATCGTTTGTTCGTCTTAAATAAGGTACTATTTAAACAGACTTCTAATAATTGATAGCATTAGCCTCTAAAAATTACATTGTCCTCTGAATTACTAAGTCACCCACTATCAATGTGCGTCTGAAAAATACTATTTTATATTTAGGTATATGTCTTTGATGTAAGCTACAGTAAATACAACTCATCATGGTAGTTATTTTTTAGCATCTAAATTTGTAACATATATTCAAACAGTAAGCTCCTAAAATATTTATATTTGACACCAATAAGGTGCTTCTATCCACTTCTAATTTTATAACTCAGCATGGTTAAAATAAAGTGAAACATGAATAATTTATAACTACATATATTGATCTATCCTCAAAATGTACAAAATATTATCATCAAACAGTAAATTGTGGCCACTAAATATAAGGAACCACTGAGGGGAAATGTTTAACTGATCACCAGAAATAATAAATGATCACCAAAATTAGTGAATGACTGCCAAAACTTTAATCACATTTTATTTTTGCGATCTCACCAGGTAGGTGATTATACAGTCTAAGATTGTAGTTAGCGTTGATGTAGAATTTTAGTAGTGTGCTAACCTGTTAGGGGTATGGCAGTTATATTGAAACCAGGACCTCCCAGGTATAAGACCACAGCACTCACCACTGCGCTACGGCTTCCCCGTCAAAATAAACAGCTTAAATGAACTCACACTGATGGTTCTCTCGAGTCTCGAGAACGAGCGCGCTATCTGACCCTAAGGACAACAGAGTTACAACTCACGTTGATGGTCCTCTCGAGTTTCCCGCTGGCCGCGCAGAAGGCGTAGAGCAGGAGGTCCTCGCCCGCGCAGTACACGAGGCGACCGCGCGCGCCCAGCGCCGCGCACACCAGCGACCCGCCCTCCGCCTCGCGCCGCCCGCTCGAGAACGAGCGCACTATCTGACCCTAAGGACAACAGAGTTACAACTCACGTTGATGGTCCTCTCGAGTTTCCCGCTGGCCGCGCAGAAGGCGTAGAGCACGAGGTCCTCGCCCGCGCAGTACACGAGGCGGCCGCGCGCGCCCAGCGCCGCGCACACCAGCGACCCGCCCTCCGCCTCGCGCCGCCCGCTCGAGAACGAGCGCACTATCTGACCCTAAGGACAACAGAGTTACAACTCACGTTGATGGTCCTCTCGAGTTTCCCGCTGGCCGCGCAGAAGGCGTAGAGCACGAGGTCCTCGCCCGCGCAGTACACGAGGCGGCCGCGCGCGCCCAGCGCCGCGCACACCAGCGACCCGCCCTCCGCCTCGCGCCGCCCGCTTGAGAACGAGCGCACTATCTGACCCTAAGGACAACAGAGTTACAACTCACGTTGATGGTCCTCTCGAGTTTCCCGCTGGCCGCGCAGAAGGCGTAGAGCACGAGGTCCTCGCCCGCGCAGTACACGAGGCGGCCGCGCGCGCCCAGCGCCGCGCACACCAGCGACCCGCCCTCCGCCTCGCGCCGCCCGCTCGAGAACGAGCGCACTATCTGACCCTAAGGACAACAGAGTTACAACTCACGTTGATGGTCCTCTCGAGTTTCCCGCTGGCCGCGCAGAAGGCGTAGAGCACGAGGTCCTCGCCCGCGCAGTACACGAGGCGGCCGCGCGCGCCCAGCGCCGCGCACACCAGCGACCCGCCCTCCGCCTCGCGCCGCCCGCTCGAGAACGAGCGCACTATCTGACCCTAAGAACAACAGAGTTACAATAAATAAATAAAATACCTTTCGATATTTATATCATAAGATGAGTGATGTGCCAGATAGTTAAAAATGTATATCCGCGGATACGGATACGGATTTTAACTTTCTTACTCAATCGGTGTGTGATTCTCATTATAAAGATGGTCGATTGAGTAATTTGAGTTTGAGTAATAACATATGTACTCGTACTACTGGTAAAAATAATCTGAATGGAATTTAATAGTTTTTTGTTGCTACCTTTTCACCTAATGTATAGAATTTCATCTATGTATTGACAATTAATAAGGTAAAAGATCCGTCAAAAAAGTAACGGATACAGATCTTTCTTCTTCCTCGGATATCCGCGGATACAGATACGGATATCATCATGAAGATTTGGCTTCACGTATCATTAAGACTGTCCATAACCACAGACTGTAAAATATTACGTACTATTTAGACAATTCCCGCGACTTTGTCCGCGTGGATTAAAGAATTTTTGATGTCCGCGGGAACTCTTTAATTTTAATTTATGAGGTGTGGTATGGTGGCGGTACGAATTGTTGGCTAGTTGGGTGGGGCATATCGCAAGCTACACGTTGTACCACATAGATTTGTCTGTTTTCTGTTCTTGGCTTTAGTTTGATTTGAGACCAAACTAACTTTGTTTATTATTGTTTAAGTTGTGATAAATATTTGTGAATCTATTTCCATCTTGAATATCGCAAACTAAGTTAATATTGTAAAAATGATTGTCAAACCTTTTAAAAAGAGCTACCGCAGAGTTTCTCGCCAGCTCTTCTCTGTCAGAGTGGCCTTCCGAGCTGGTGGTAGACTCATTTGATCATTTGAATAAAAACCATCTGAATTTAACATCTAAATCGGTGTTTCTTTTAAGTAATTAAGGATTAGAATCTGTGAGGTTAAATCATTATTATTAAACTACCTACGTACCTACCCACGTATGGTAATTATCGTAGTATTTCATTTGATCACCTTTGCTATCAGTGATTTCCTTAATTGTGATAATAGTAAGGCTTTTGCAAGTCAATGATGGATTAACTATTAGAATCATGAATAATAATTACAACCTATGTCTTATAGTGGCGTAGTGTTTCTATGAGTTGCATTTGTAGGTAGTCTATTTATTTAGTGATTGCAAATACCAGTGATAGACTAGGCAACTATTAAAATCAGTGTTTAAATCTATTCATTCAAATAGTAACCTTCAGTTGCAATCTGTGACGTATCTGCATTTGCGGTGGTCATTGTCAAGATCGGAACGTTAATCTAGTTCTGCTTTTCGATAATTAACTTAAGTGCCTCATTTGGATGGCACTTGCTTTTGATATCAGTTCTAGTACTGTACATAAGTGACAGCAGAGACGGTGACCTACTAAGGGTCAGCGGTTCTGCTGATTTAAAAGAAAAATGTGACGCGCTTTACCGACGCGTCACGTCTTTTCTGACATAGGCCGCCGTTCAAATGCGACATATATATATATATATATATATATATATATAAAAGCCACTCACTCACTCACTGACTAATCACGATATCTCAGGAACTATAAAGCGTACAGACTTGAAATTTGGAAGGTAAATTCCTTCTATGGTATAGACGCCAGCTAAGAAAGGGTTTTGAGAAAATCCACCCCTAAGGGGTTAAAATAGGGGTTGGATATTTGTATGAAAGTCCTTTGTTTTTGAAGTTAGAGACATGAAAATTGGCAATTAAATTATTAGTTATAAATAATAAAAACATGTACAAGCAATTTTACGAAAATGTACCCCAATAGGGGTAAAATGGGGGTTGGAAGCTTACATAAGGGTTCCAAGTTTTTTAAGTAAGAGACTTGAAAATCGGGATTTAGGTTATTAGTTTTAAGTTATAATAAACTGTATAAGCAATTTTAGGAAAATCTACCCCACAGAGGGTGAAATGGGGGTTGTAAGTTTGTATGAAAGTCCTATGTTTCTGAAGTTAGAGACTTGAAAATCGGGATTTAGGTTATTAGCTTTAAATAATAATAACCTGTATAAGCAATTTTACAAAAATCCACCCCAAAAGGGGTGAAATGGGGGTGAAAGGTTACATACAAATTTTATGACTTTGAAGTATAGACATGAAAATTAGCATTTAAGTTATCAGTTTCAAATAATAAAAAAACCTGCATAAGCTATATAAAGCCTCTATAGATAGGCTGTTTGCAGCGGGAAAATTTCATTATCTCATAGGAAATCAACAATTGTACGCGGACGAAGTCGCGGGCGACCTCTAGTTATTTAAAAAGAGGAACCACCGACTTTCTTGCTGGCTCTTCTCGGCAGGAAAGGCATTCAGAACCAGTAAGTTTACTCAACAATTTAAAAGCACTTGTAAAAGTTTATTTGTGTAAAAAATATTTGAATATGAATTACCTGCATGTTCATAATAACAACGGTGTTAGTCCGGTTGCACACTACGAAGTGGTCGGGGTTCTTTGGCGTCAGCAGTAGGGAGTTGACGGGGGGTTCCCCGGACCCCAGAGGTTTGAGGGTCGCCGTGCACTCGCCGGTTCGCACTGACCATACCTGCAAATAGATAAAATTCAAGTTCAAACTATGGTTTGTATGTTGCGTAAGAAACATTACAGCTTTTCAATTATTATAATTATTTATTACTAGCTTAAGCTCGCGACTTCGTCCGCGTGGATTACACAAATTTGAAGCCCCTATTTTACCCCTTTAGGGGTTGAATTTGCAAAAATCCTTTTTTATTGAATGTTTACGTATACGCTTAGCTATTTGCATGCCAAATTTCAGTCCTATCCATCCAGTGGTTTGAGCTGTGCATTGCTAGATTAGTCAGTCAATCACCTTTTCCTTTTATATATTCAGGTACACTCAGATGCAAGCATTTATCAATTATCATGCACGAGACTTTATACGCAAGGATTTTACCATTGAAAATGGTTATATTGGCCATAGCTCCGAGCATTTTGAGAGGATCGAAATGGGAATAGTACCATGAGTTGAGGAATTTATCGAGACACGTGTGAGCGTTTGAATTTTGAAAATCGGCTGGTAACTTTTTAGAAATTTTGAAAGAGAAGTGCATTCGAGTTAGAATTTTGAAAATAGGTTAATATATATAAAAAACCAATTGCAGTTCGTTTATCTTGCTAAAACTCTAGAACGACTGGGCCGATTAAGCTGATTTTGGTTTTGAAATGTTTGTCGTAGTCCTGGGAAGGTTTAAACGGTGAGAAAATGGAAAAATTGCGAAGACGATATGGCAGGACAACGTCTGCCGGGCCCACTAGTAGATTAATAAATCTTTGAAAAATTTTGAAGACGAGATTTTTATTTCAGAAATTTTTTTTCGTAAATTTTTGTATTCATTTTCAATGCTCCGATTCTTGCGGGGACTGTGATTTTTTTATGTCCGAGGGAGCTTTTTAATTTCCCTCGATAGAAAGGGGCCAGGATGCAACCCCTTCTTGTACAAAAATTCGCCGAAATTGGTTGAAAAGATAAAGAGTAGCAGACAGGCAGACAGATAAAAGTATGAATGACACAAGTTCAACGTGAAATAAAGCATTTTAATTGCTAATTTCTTAGAGTGTAGTAAGTGTTGACAGCCTAGTAGACACCCGCCTACCTGTACGGGGTCGCGGGTTCGATCCCTCACCTCCAACTTTTCGAAGTCATGTGCGATCATGTAATAAATGGAAATCGGTCAGGAACTCCAGGCTGCATCACCACTTGCAAGCAAGTCTGATCGCAGCAAATCCACCACTACAGCCCATTACCGTCCCACAGCTGGACACAGGCCTCCACTCTCATAGGAGAGAGGGAATTAGAGCTTAGACCCACTAGGCTGCTCGAATGCTCGGCTGCGCTGTTAAAACATATATTTGATGCTTGGGAGAACTCACAGAATGCTATTGGTATTTTCTGTGATTTGTCTAAGGCATTCGACTGTGTTGAGCACGAGACACTGTTGACCAAATTGAGCCACTATGAAATCAAAGACACTGCACTTAGTCTCATTGCATCATATCTTAGTGACCGTATTCAGACGGTATGTGTAAACAATGTGAAATCATCCGGATCAGCCCCTAAATGGGTGTCCCTCAAGGCTCCATTCTGGGTCCCTTCATGTTCTTGGTAAGTATATATAAATGATTTACCATATTTTGTCAAGGATACTTGCGATATTGTGCTATTTGCTGATGATACGTCTTTAATTTTTAAAGTCGATAGAAATAAGGATGATTTTGACGACGTAAATAGTGCCATTTCTCAGGTCACTCACTGGTTTACTGTAAATAACTTACTTTTAAATGCAAAAAAAACTAAGTGTGTTGAGTTCGCACTGCCCAATACCAAGAATACACGTAACATTAATCTAGTGGTAAATAATGATATGTTAAAAATAGAAGAGGCCACCGTGTTCTTGGGGGTGACCTTAGATGCTAAGCTTCAATGGGGCACCCATATATCAAATCTAGCAGGTAAACTCAGTTCTGCTGCTTACGCTGTCAGAAAGATTCGTTAACAGACGTTGAAACTGCAAAGATTGTATATTTTGCTTATTTTCATAGTATTATGTCTTACGGAATCTTGCTGTGGGGTAAAGCGGCAGATATTCAAAAAATATTTGTATTACAAAAAAGGGCAATACGTGCAATTTATAATTTAAAACCACGTGAATCCCACGTCAGGGAGAAATTCAAGGAAATAGGTATTCTTACAGTAGCCTCGCAGTATATTTACAGTAATCTAATCTTTGTAAAACAGCACATTCAGAATTACAAAAGAATATGCGATCTGCACGATAGGCCAACTAGAAACCGTCATAGGCTCGTGACTCCATCGCTCCGCCTCAATAAAGTCCGAAGGTCGTTCGTAGGAATGAGCATACTATTCTTTAACAAAATTCCTCAACCTATTATAAACTTGCCTTTACACAAGTTTAAGATAACCATTAAAAAAATGCTCCTAAAAAAAGCTTATTACATATACTGTCGAAGATTATATTAATGATAAAGGCGCATGGATTTGACTCGCTCCAGCAATGCTCAGGACAGTGGTTACTTATGTATATGTTGTATGTAGATTATTGTAAACATACCATATACTATTTTTTTTTCAAAAGAGCAACCACCGAGTTTCTTGCTGGTTCTTCTCGGTAGGAACGGCATTCCGAACCAGTGGTAGATTCATTTGACTATTCATAAGAACTTGTAAAAAGTCTATTTGAATAAAAATAATTTGATTTTGATTTAGATTTTTTTGAATGCGGGTTGGCGGGCTTTAACGACTATTATCATGTTATTGATAATAACCAGGACCAACGGCTTAACGTGCTCTCCGAGGCACGGGGGTGAAACACCACCAATTTCCTAACTCCGGGCTAGTACTGAGAATTTCTGGTCAGAAAAACCCAATACTCAATTATGGCCCGACCCGGGACCTTGTCGGCCGCATTCGAACATGCTAGCCACTAAACAAATGAGGCAGGTAAAAATATAATATTACCTTAACGGTACCATCAGAAGACGCACTGAGTACGCTGTGGCCATCAGGAGTAAACACTGCTTCGTTGACGAAAGATGTGTGCCCGCGGAACTCTTTCAAAATCTTACCAGATTTCAGCCCATGGATCCTGTACAAGTCAAAGTTATAAGTCAAAGGATGTTTATTCAATACTAGATGATGCCCGCGACTTCGTCATCAAGTATTTAAGGTTCTTGAAAAATCCTGTGGGAACTCTATAATTTCCCAGGATAAAAAGTAGCTATGTCCTATCCCAGGATTTAACCTACCTCACGAAGTCTGTGATGATTTTTCTGGAAATTCAAGGTAAAATCTGTCTAGTGAAGGATTGGCGTATAAAATGCCGGCAAACAAAAAAAAATGGTATCCCAAAATTTACATAATTTAAAAATGTGTTTGCTTCGTTAAGGATGGAGTCAGTGCTAGTAACACCCATCCTACCTAGTCAAAATAGCTTTCACCTGATGGTGCGGTCGAAGGAAGCCGAGAGGATCTGCGTGTTGTCTCGCGTGAACTGTAGACATGTGACGCCCTTTGCGTGCGCTCGCTCCAGTTTGCGCTGCACTTGTCCTGATGATACCTTCCATACCTGATACATCATCATCATCGTCATCACAACTCATGAGCCACACACACAACACAATGGCCCATTATTGAGCAGATCTCTCCAAAAGTGGAGGGTTTAGTCCATACTTAACACGCTAGCCAAATACGGCCTGGCTAGCATAAACACCAGACTTGACACCTTTGAGAACACATTACTAATAATAATTACGGCCACTTAATAATAATTATGGACTTTCCTCGCGTTTTTCTTCATCGTTATCAAGCTACACGTAATTGCTTAAAACGCACATAACCAATTAAACAAAAAACAGTCTGACAAACTCACTCGCATTTATAATACTAATGATGCCCGTGTCTTCGTCCGCGTGGATTATGGTTTTAAGGTAATTATTTTCACGAGAAATCTTCAGATTTCCAGGGTAAAAGGTAGCCTATAATATCCTTCGCCTGGATGAACAGATCGGCCATTAAATCCTAGCAGACAGACACACTTTCGCATTTATATTGTTAGGCTGAAAATCGAAATACATACAAGATCAAATACTGCTTCTATGGTTCTCAAGAGTGGCAACTAGTCTAGGAACGCTAGGATATATCGTCAAGAGGGCAGCGCGGCCGCGTTTGTGTGAATTGCTAAATAAAAGTAGGAACTAGTTTATTTTTAATAGTATGGATATTTGTTTAGATAAACTTCCTTTTCGCCTACACAGAGTACAGACTCACCTTAATCTTTCCGTCATTTGACCCAGCAGCCAGTGTATCACTGTCCCGAGCGAAGGCTAAGCTCAGCACAGCCTCCTCCATACTCATGTACTCATCATGAGCCTGGTAACGGAGATCTTTACGAATCTTGCCCGTCGTGAAGTTCCATACTTCAACTAAGCCGTCCACTGAACCCGTTACTAGGTACTGCCCGTCCGGTGAGAACCTAGAAACAACTATTCTTTAAGCAGCAATTACTTGGTAAGTTTTACTCATGTAAGTAAAATAAGTAAGGTACACAGAGTTGAAGTAGCGTTTGCAAATGTTAGTTATGTAAGTCACTTAAAACTTTACAAGTGCAATTGCAGCCTTAGAGTATCACTAGCCAATAGGGAGGTTGCCAGCAATCAATCGTTTTAATGTTTCTAGCAAACGTTTTTATCATTCAATCACGATTAATCTGATTTATTACATGATGAGGGATAAAGACCAGCAACCCTATTCTCTAACTCAAGGGCTATCAAAAAATGGAAGCCACACACACTTTTATTATTTATCCATAAGAATCCATAAGATATCAATAAGATGGGTTTCTCTATGAAATAAAAATAACATAGCAAACATTTCAATAGATAAAAACTATATGTCAGTGTCTTTAATTTTTTGATAGCCACTGAGTTAGAGAATAGGGGTCAGGTGCCTTATCACGTACAAACAATAACTACAGTGTGACGATTCCAACCATCTCATTGGTTAACACTCTGCTATTGGCCAAAACCCATTCCGCATCCAGAATATAATAAATTCAGACAATCAAAACAATTGACACTGTAACAATGATTTATGCAAGTTTTACATTATAGTTTGTCAATATTCTACAGAGAGAATAATTTATTTTCTTTTTCTTGAATTAAAATAAATACCTTGCGCATTCGACGTGTGACTTCTGGCCGAATTTAATCATTTTGGAGAGCTGCGTGGGACATTGATCGTCTTCTTCGTCTCTTATCGCCGCTTTACCTCGGAACAAATCGATGGTTGTGCCTAGAATGAAGAAAATCCATGTCACGTTAAGAGCCTTCTCCTTTTATTTGCAAGATGATAAGTATAGGTGAAATAACACTACGCTTTCATGGCCCATCTGTTCAACCGATTTTGTTGAAATTTGGTTGAATCCCAGGGAAGGACACAGATTACTTTTTGTCCCGGAAAATTAAGAAGTACCCTCGGGAATAAAAAAAAACTTAATCCACGCGGACGGAGTCGCGGGCATCATCTAGTTGAAATTAAAGATGGCAAAAACGGCAGCATGGATACTTCACTCGCTATAGTTAGGTTACCATCAGTAAATTATTTACTTATCACACGGTAATAACACCTGATGCTGCTGTCACTTCAGCATCTGTCCCAACAAAGCCAGTAGATGTGAAGATGGTTTATCAGACACTGCTCACGTGGACCCTCAGACTACAGTAAGTTGCACACTTACCAGTGGGTAATAATAACCACTGATGTTGCTGCCACTTTGACCCCAGTCCTAACAACCAATGTCTACTTGCTAGACATAAAGACGGCCATCGCAATTTTACAATTTAGTTTGCTCATTTACCAGGTGGTAACAACCCCTGATGCTGCTGCCACTTCAGCGCCTGCCCCAACAAAGCCAGTAGACGTGAGGACGGCACCACAGACACTTCTCCCGCCAGAGCCGCAGCGAGCGCCGCGCGCCTCCACTCCTTGCCCCCTCCCGCCCCACCCCGAGCCCCTCCGTACGCCTCCCGAGGGTCGAAATACGAACGAGCTAACATGTTTTCTGTAAAAGAAAGATGTAAAATACACAATAATAAAATTTGTACAAACAAGCTAACATGTTTTTGGTAAAAGAAAGATGTAAATTACACAATAAAATAAATTGAACTTTTCTCTGAGTTAATAAATAATCTGCAAACAGTGGAAGTTTTAAGAAATTGAAGTAGTTAGAATGGTCAACTGAGGATGATAGGGACCTTAGTTTGATAATGGGACTGCACCGAGTATAGTTAATTTCACATTTTCTGAAAAGAAATACCTAAATGCATGTATCTATCAGTCTCCTGCTGCTTCATCAACAGGCACGGCTGTGTTTGCCGCAGCAGTGTCCTTGCTGCGCCCAGTTCCCTCAACTCAATCAGTTCCAGTACAACTTGTTCATATAGATCCATCAACTTCTTGTCTGGCAACTTGAGGGATGCTGTAGCTTTGAGGACAGTGTCCCAGTGGCCGTTGTTGATGTCAGCACAGAATCCATCAACACTGTCCACTGTGTTGAGAGACACTCCCGTTTCTTCCTACAAAAATGTTGTTTAATGATAATAATGTCTTTATCTTCTATCTATCTCTATATATTATATAAAAATCAATTGCTGTTTGTTTGTTTCGCTAAAACTCGAGAACGGCTAGGCCGATTTAGCTGATTTTGGTTTTGAAATGTTTGTCGTAGTCCAGGGAAGGTTTAAACGGTGAGAAAATATGGAAAAATTGCGAGGGAAAATTAAAGAGTTCCCGAGGGAACCCAAAAACATCAATCCATGCAGACGAAGTCGCGGGCATCAGCTAGTTTCAGATAAAAAAATAAATACACTGTTAAAGGGCAACTCTTTGAGCATTAACTTTTATAATAAAATCACAAGCAATTTGGGTTTTGACAAGAGCTGAAAACCTTTCATTTATATTATACTAGCTGATGCCCGCTACTTCGTCCACTTGTTTTAAGTTTTTTGTTATTCCTGCGGGAACTCCTTAATTTTCCGGGATAAAAAGTAGCCTATGTCACTCTCCAGGTCGTCACCTATACAACAAAAAAAGAATTAGCAAAATTGGTCCAGCCGTTCACGCATGATGCTGTGACCAAGGAAATAAGGATTCATATAGATGTAGGTATATGTCACCATAAAATTGTAAAAACCTTTAGATAATAATCTAACTAGCGAGATTGTAAACTGTCGAAAGATTACAATTTAACACATTATTTTTTGGTAGATTGTAATCTGTTAGGTATATAAACCCGATAATACCTAAGTATCTTAATATTTAATAGGCATTTAACATCAAATAAACAGCTACAAACAATTTGAAAACCTCTGGGTTTAGGTCTGCAGATTAATGGTGGTAAAAGGTAGTGGTTGCTAGAATGGTTCAGCTAAGTAACTACTGTTACTTTAGTTATTAACCTAAATGTAAAATTTTAATGACTGCTGATCTTGTATTTATTTTTTAGATTCAAGTAATAGGACTTACAGTCCAAAACAATGATTTGTTTTATGAATAAAAATGTTTGTTTTATTGATTCACTAGCTGATGCCCGCGACTTCGTCTGCGTTGTTTGAGGTTTTTGGTTCCCGTGGGAACTCCTTAATTTTCCGGGATAAAACATAGTCTATGTGCTATTCCAGACTATAATCCATCTCTGTGACTAAATTCAGCCAAATCCGTTCAGCCGTTGGGGCGTGATTGAGGAACAAACATCCATACATTCATCCAAACTTTCGCATTTATAATATTTATTTGAATTTGATTATTTGATAAACAAACCTATGCTCATAATATTATTCTAAACGCGTAAGTATGTGTACGGACGCGGCTCAGTGTGCGGACCAGTAGGCTACCCTAAGCTAGTTTAAAAATGTTTACCAGCCAGCGTAGTGGACACGGGTCAGCTAGTAATAATAATATAATCCTGCACAAACTAACCTGCAATGTTTGTAAGGTTTTTGTGAGGTTAGACTCTTTGAGGTATTGTTGAATGAGGCGAATAACACTGGAAACATAAATAAAAACCATATTAAAGCATTAAAAACTCCCATTCATAGTAAAAAACGTTTATTTATACTCACTCCGCAGATTCTATTTCTATGGACATGGTTTTGTTGTGACGGAAGTCTTCGTGTTTGAATTGATTGTGTGTTCAATGTAATATTTAACTATTCACAATTACTTGCAATATCTACCTATATGCAAAGGAAATGATTACGGACAGGATTTAAATCTAAGCAATGCAAATGCAAAACGAAAACCAATACATTACAACATTTTTTTAATTCAAAATCTGACATTGACATTGACGCAACAAGTAACAATTAGTACATTTTTTTTTTTTTTTTCTCTTCTGGCTTTACACAGATTAGCCAATGTCAGGTTTGTAATTTATGTTAAAAGTTAGGGAAACCTAAGAGTATAAAATTATTAAAAAATCGGGATTTGGAATTGGAAAGGAAAAGGGTTGGATTTTTTTTTTTTCCAAAATATATACATGAACTATATCTTGATATCATTTTTTTCTAGAAATAAAGTCAATTAGTACATAAACATGAGATCCATTTTGAAATCCATAAAACCAACAGACAAAAAATATAGAATCACTTGTTTATAACCGTATACCATGATCTTACTTATAATTATAATACGTATAATTAAATGATATCGGGTTAAAAAAAATGTTATAAAGGTTGTACGCAAACATTAGAAGGGGCCAGAGCGGGGTGGAGCGGGCCGAATCGCTGCAAAAAATGCGGTTTCGTGCAACCTGCGATACAATATCATACAATGCAGCCCGCTCCATCCGTCCCATGTGCGATGTTTTTATAAATTGTTTGGAAGGAATTTAGGCGGATTTTTGCTCTGCGTTACGACCGGTCGATATGCGGCAGTAAATCAGTAAAAAACACAGGTTTTAGGTTTTTGAAGCTATTATTTCAATAGTGCAACAGTGCAACAAAGCCAAAAGAAATCATTAAATAAATTTTTTTTTTTTTTTAGAAATTATACGACGCAGAAAAGTAAAAAACTCTTTGATTGAAAGGAGAAAAAACTGGCTTGCCTGTGGCGAACTGGCGAGTTACTTCACAAATCACAACTGTCAAAATATCTCTCTCGATGCCAACTCCTGTTGTTTTTAGTTTTTCGGCTATTATTTTCAAAAAAATGCATCGAGATCGAGATTCTCGCGTAGTTTTATTCATATAGCGGAATAAATTCAATGAATGCCTTTGGAAATTACGGGATACGTTGATTTCGATGAATAATCCCTAGGCATCCAAATGTCAGATTGTTTTTAAAGTTGTTTTGCGCGTATTTTGTTAAAAATATCGTGTAAAAAAGAGGTGATTTAAGTGTTCAAAAGCTTATTTAGTGTTTGTGTGTTGCTAAATTAATTGTGAAGTGTTAAAATAATGAGTGTTATGTTGTGTTAAGGTTAGTTTTGGTTCCCGCTTTTACCTTATTTAGAGGTCTTGTCCCCGTTAGCAGCCTGCAGTACGGTGAGTAGTAGCGTGTAAGATTTCTATTGAAAGATATCCAAACGTTATTATTCCGGTAAATTGACAAATTTGATGTAAGTAAATGGAGTACAAACTGTTTGTTTTGATTGAGTGAAAGGCAGGTATTCTGTGTTATTATTGTTGTATGATTTCTCCTCTTTCTGTCCTCATTTCATATGTTTAATAATAAAAATAGCACATAAAGAGGTACATTTCAACAAGTAATACCAAGTAGCTGTTGTTTGTAAACAAACCCCCATGTGTATTACAATTCATTGCATTCCATATACATAATTGTTTTATAGGTTAGTATATTAACAAGTTCAAATAATATTTTAATATTAAAGTGACATTATGTTTCAAAATTAAAGTTTAAACATTTCAAAGTCAACTACAACATGTTTTAATAAATATCTTGATTTATAAACAATTGCTAAGTCTGCTGATGGTCAATGTAATATTACATTGGCTTTAATTCAATTTAGTTAAATAGTACTTAATATAGTTAAAGCACTCACCATGGGTTTGATTCCCATAACTTTTAATCTTTTAAATGTCAAGAACCGGGTATAACAAGTACTTGGTACTCAGTCAGTACTCCTCCCCAGGTTTAATGAAATACTGGGAGATTAATTAGTTTCAATGTTATAGTTTGCAGTATATGTGGAATTGAGTCAATGATGGATTCTTGAAAAAACAGGGTTTGATTCCCTAAATAGAATAAGCTGAGTCAATGAAAAATTCTTGAAAACACAGGGTTCGATTCCCTAAATGTAATAAGTTGAGTCAATGATAGATTCTTGAAAACACAGGGTTCAATTCCCTAAATAGGATAAGTTTAGTTAATGATGGATTCTTGAAAACACAGGGTTTTATTCCCTAAATAGCACAAGTTGAGTTGATTATGGATTCATGAAAATGCAGGGTTTGATTCCCTAAATATAATAAGTTGAGTCAATGATTGAATCTTGAAAACACAGGGTTCGATTCCCTAAATAGGATAAATTGAGTTAATGATGGATTATTGGATACATGGGGTTCAATTCTCTAAAAATAACAAGTTGAGTCAATTATAGATTCATGAAAACACAGGGTTCGATTCCCTAAATAAAATAAGCTGAGTCAATGATTGATTCTAGAAAACCCAGGGTTCAATTCCCTAAATAGGATGGGTTGAGTTAATGCTGAATTCTTGAAAACACAGGGTTCAATTCCCTAAAAAGAATAAGTTGAGTTGATTATCGATTCACGAAAACACAGGGTTCGATTCCCTTAATAGAACAAGTTGAGTCGATTATAGATTCATAAAAAGGCAAGGTTCGATTCCGGAAATAGAATAAGCTGAGTCAATGACAGACTTAAAAACACAGTTTGATTCCCTAAATATAATAAGTTGAGTCAATGATTAATTCTTGAAAACATAGGGTTTGTTTCCCGAAAAAGGATAAATTGAGTTAATGTTGGTTTCTTGAAAACACAGGGTTCGATTCCCTTAATAGGATAAGTTGAGTTAATGATGGATTCTTGAAAGCACATGGTTTGATTCCCTAAATAGAACAAGTTGAGTTGATTATGGATTAGAATAAGCTGAGTCAATGATAGATTCTTGAAAACACAGGGTTCGATTCCCTAAATATAATAAGTTGAATCAATGATTGACTCTTGAAAACACAGGGTTTGTTTCCCGAAAAAGGATAAATTGAGTTAATGATGGATTCTTGAAAGCACATGGTTTGATTCCCTAAATAGAACAAGTTGAGTTGATTATGGATTAGAATAAGCTGAGTCATTGATAGATTCTTGAAAACACAGGGTTCGATTCCCTAAATATAATAAGTTGAATCAATGATTGACTCTTGAAAACACAGGGTTCGATTCCCTGAATAGGATAAGTTGAGTTAATGATGGATTCTTGAAAACACAGGGTTCGATTCCCTACATATATCTTAAGTTGATTCAATTATTGATTCTTGAAAACACAGGGTTCGATTCCCTAAATAGGATAAGTTGAGTTAATGATGGATACTTGATAACACAGGGTTCGATTCCCTAAAAATAATAAGTTGAGTTGATTATGGATTCATGAAAACACAGGGTTCGATTCCCTAAATAGAATAAGTTGAGTCAATGATGGATTCTTGAAAACACAGGGTTCGATTCCTTAAAAAGAAAAAGTTGAGTCAATTATGGATTCATGAAAATACAGGGTTCGATTCCCTAAATAGAATAAGTTGAGTCCATGATGGATTCTTGAAAACACAGGGTTTGATTCCTTAAATAGAATAAGTTGAGTTGATTATGGATTATTGTACCCTCCTACACAAAAAAAAAACAATTAGTTCAGTCAATAGTGGATTCTTAAAACACAGGGTTCAATCCCGTTTATAGAATTAGTTCAGTGAATTATGGATTCTTGAAAGCTCAGGGTTCGATCCCCTGATTAGAATTAGTTCAGACAATAGTGGATTCTTGAAAGCACAGGGTTTCGATTCCCTAAATATAATAACTAAGTTACTAATACTTTGAATAGAATAAATTCAGTCATTTGTAGATTATTGAAAACTTGTTATTTGATTCCCTTAATCAAAACAGATAGCCACTCTTAGAAATTTTGGGTTTGATTAGTTACCCAAATTATTATATCTTAAGTTACATTAAATTTAATAATTACGGCTAGATTAGCAGGGTTTCAACTACTTACCTAAATCTTGATTGAAATCTAGTAAAAAATAATTTGATTTGTCAACTTTAAATCAAAGGTGGGGTCGAATCCCATTACTTACAAAGATTAGGAGTAATTAATATATTGAAAGATTATTGAACTGATTGTTGAACTGACCTTGAGCTTGTTTTTTTTATCAAACAATTATTTTTAGTACTTAATAGTTACTTACCAACTATCTGATAGCTATAGTTTGTTTCTGTAAAGTTGTGTTTGGTAGTTACTTCAACAGCTGCTATGGTGTTGAAATATGTTTTGACCTCTGTTAAAAACATATAGCAATATTTTATTTCAGTTCTTTAGAATCCTTGCCTGCCACTATTTGGATGTCTTTCATTTTTATTTTATTTTAAAACAATCATGGTGCCATTACCTGGTTAGGAAAACATTTTGTCTGTATTATACCTTAACTATGATTAATTATTAATAATTTTTTATCTTTTTTTTTAATTTTGTAGATG
This sequence comes from Erebia epiphron, assembly GCA_963932025.1. NCBI lineage: Eukaryota > Metazoa > Arthropoda > Insecta > Lepidoptera > Nymphalidae > Erebia > Erebia epiphron. The sequence continues at coordinate 41,741,100 of OZ009945.1, forward strand.
ACTGAAAGAAGATTACTGTATAGCCTTTTTAATAAATAAAATGGAGAAGTGAAAGGGAGAAATAAAAATATATGGGACGGTGTGTCTACTTTATTTACCCTACCCTATCCTTGATATTTATTATTATTTACTTAAATCCCTATAAACAATAAAGCATAAACAATACAGCTGATGGTATTTGCAGGTGTAAGCCATTGAAAATTTATTTAGGCCTACACTCACAATATATTCAGCTGTAGTACATAGATAAAATAAATAATAAATAAATATATTATAAAAGTAAGGGTTGTGTTTTATTACCCCCTCCCAAACAAAAGGTAATTATTTTGGTTTTTCTCATCAGTGCCGGCGCAGTTCATACCGGGGCGAACTGGAGCTGGCTTACTCATACTGAACGGGTTCACGTTTTACATGAAGAATCATCAGGCTCATGGCAAGAAGCAATGGTACTGCTCTTCGAGGGATGTCCACGGGTGTAGAGCGGATGTAATTACGTACAAAGGCTTCGATGGACGTGACTACATCTCAATTTTCCGTGGAAAACACATACATGACCCACCACGTCTACGGCAATGTCATGACGGTCGATACATAAGGGAAAAAGATGTGTGGCGACTAACATCTCTTAAATGATTCTCATGTTGAATATTTATTTTTGTATAGTTTTTCTTTATTTTCTTATTGTTTTAAATGTATTAAAAGTAAGTAATTCAGATCATGTGATGTTATAGAAAAAAAATGTACTTATTAGGGATAATATTATATTTAACGTGTCTTTGGAAGCATGTTTCTATGGCAGGGACCTGCTAGTTTTTAGGTGGAATAAATTTCGACGATATTTTAGAATACAGTATTCTGATACATGTGTATGTGTTTCATTTCATTGTACTACCCTTATTGAGTTCTTAGGCGGTTCACATATAATATGACTCCATCATATATAATATGATATAATATAATGACTCCATCGACCGAGCAAGCAACTTTGGTTTTAAAATTGAAGGAAGAAATGTAATGCGCTGATTGGTTACCCTTATGTTGCATACGATTTTATTCGGTTAGAGCCTAAGTTCTCGTTATTCCTTAGTAGTTACGGTTTTTTTAACTCATGATCTAGAATATGGTTCTTTTTCAGGCATTTATTACCTGCCGTCGCACAGGACTGGCAGCATGGTCCTGATATTCAAGGACAATAAGTACTGGATCAACAACAGGTACCAAAATACCATAAATTGGACTTGCAGGGATCGTAAGCGACTCGGATGCAACAGTTGCGTTCAAACCACGGTGGAGGGTCGCTACATAAAACATAAAGGTTTCCATAACCATCAAGATAATTACACGAAATATAATTTCAACGACTGATATATGAATTTCAATCCAGCATTGCCAATTATTACGTCCGTTGAAAGCTATAGCGCTCAACAGGATTAATTTCGTTAATGAAATGAAAAGGACGTGAGTAAGTTATTATTTCGTATGCCAAATATTGCTTAGTAATGGTCGTAGATTTGTTTACTTAATTTATTTATAGCTCCTAGAATCTTAGATGACTCCTTAAAGATCTGTATTATAATGAAGGTGTAATCAGGAAATCGAATTTACTATCTTTGGTAATGGTAACTAGTGCCTGTGGTGTAATTTGAAGTTCCTGTGAAATATCTTTATTAATTTTTATTAGGGTTTTATACGGTTCGCTTAGTAATTACTTTAAACCTTTAAATTTTTGAGTGCCCCTTATTGTATTAAGCGCTACCCATTTATAACATTATTTTGAAAAATTAAGTGTAAATTAATAAGTAGTTAAGTTTTATTACTTAGCTACTTGATACAATTTGCATTAAAGTGTGGACTTACCTCTGTCAGTACTATTATTATTATTCTGCATCTCTGTCGATATTTGGTATATAATATCGACATATATATGCTTATGTATATTGTATGTAGAAACGCTGGATTGGTACTTATTTTTAGAGGATTTTGTTCTTGTAATAAGTATTCGTCGTAAATAATTCGTTGATCATCCGATAGCTTAAGCGATTTTACAAAAATACTTACCAACTTATCTAACTATATTGACGAAAATAAACAAATACTTAAGTAAGTAAAGTCCCACTAATTTATCTGACCCGGTGACAGCGTCGCTAGTATATTAAGTATATGAATAATAAAATAAAAACTAAACAGGCATAAAAATTAGGTCCAATTTTGGCCACCGGGCCAGATAATTGGGGGGACTATAAATATAATTACTTTTTCGTCTCATCGATTTATTTGAATAACTAAATCGGCATCTGCATAAAAACATGTAATATATAATTTAAGTAGATCTTGTGCCTCGATGCTATGGGAAATCTTTCAATGCATGGGATGCATCATGCAGTGCCACATGCAGCGATGCACATAGTAAAATTAGTTATATTCAAAATATTATATAAATATGAATCCCACTTCTGCTGTTGCGATAGTAGTATATTATACAGTTGAAAGCTCATTTTAGTAATTAAGATAAACTTTATTGATGTATTCAATTGTACTCTTATATATATTCATATTCCGTTAGTTTATAAGTTAGGTTATAATTTATTTTATTTTATTTAGCACACGAACTATGATTGCGAATCACAGCCGAGTCGAACCGCATGTGTCTAATTTTACCAACATTAGGTACGTTATAACACAATTAATGAATTGTGTTGCTTCTAAGTCAAGTTAAAGTCTTTAGGCAATGGCTCTAGACGTTCAGTAAATACTGTGGTCCATCAGTATTTAACAAATACCGCGGTAATCTTGTATATTACGTCAACGGAATGTAATCTTACAGTATTAATCATACTGACGGACCACAGTATTTACTGAAAATTTAGCCTTCGCCTTAGAATCAGTCTTGGTCGCGATACTACGGACCTATGATTCAGAACGCGTAATAGCTTTTCTAATTTCTTAATTGCTTTCACAATACGTTGTGGTCAAATAGTTAACAGGAAAGCAACGACACTTTCGATATGTGGTCATTCTGTGCTTGCCACGTGATGTTTAAAAAAATATTTTCTTTTCTTTTACATAAACAAACATATATAAACTGATTCAAAAATTACCAAAAATTTCTTTGACATTAGGTCCTACTAGATATTTTAGGTTTTACTATTATTTTTTTATATTTAAATGAACTTAATGCGAATGTTTTTATTCCATACTTTTATCTTAATACTTAGTACCTAGTTACCTATTTTGTAAAAATGTTAGTGTTTATCTTCAACAAAGGGCTATATTTATAGTTTCATATCAGACGGTTAAAAGATCAACAGTGCAAAAGCAGTGGGTTGCATAAGCAATGTTAAATAGTCCCTGAATCGTGCCACCTCTATTTTGCTTAAATTATTGAAGTTATCAGTCTAACGATAACCGTAACATATCTTAATCATGTTGATTTGCATCTGGCCCTGCCCTAAGTTACTTATGCCAGTACTTTATTTTTTATTGCTGTTGAGTGCTGAAATATTTTGTAAATAGCTAGTTTTTATTATTTAGAAACCATGTAGTTACTGTCAGATTATGTAAAAATTATGAAGTATATTGTACATGTCAGTATTCCATTAGAGGTCACAAAGTGGCAGTAGCTTACCTAATTATGCATTCAAAAGTAGGCAAAGTGATTTAATTAAGAATATAGTTCTAGTGAGTGAGTATAATTATTAGGGTAATTTAAGTAAATTGTTTGTATAATATTTATAAAACTTGCTTAATTTACAAACTAAACTTCATTTTTAAAGTATGGTTCAAGTTTAAAATGTACTCAATACAAAATAAAAATTACCTGTACAGAAATCACCTATAAATAACTAGATTAAGGATTCAAACCTTTTTTTTCCCTCCTGTTTTACCTCTTTGTGAAGAAGAATTGACATTAGGAGGAAATTTACATTAGGCCAGTTAGTTAAAAGTTCAAAATTCGAAAAAGTCAGCGATGTTCATGAAAAACAATCATGTAGTAACAATGCTATTTTACAATAAAATATTTACTTAATATAGTTTAGGTAAGGTAGTTCAATCCACGAAGTCGTGCCCCACTATTTTTCGCCTCTTCAGGAAACTTGCTCTACGAAAAAGTTGTGTGTTTTATGGTCCTTATTAGTTACATGCTTCCTATTATAAAACAATATTTTACATTCTAGGGAAGGAGTCCCCAAGCTTTTTCAGTTCGCGGCGCACTTACAGGGTTAATATTTTGTGTCGACGCCCCAGCTACTCAAAATAGGGTACAATGATACTACTTAGTTAGAAAGATATTTATTTTGGACCGATATCCAAAACTCCACCAAATCGGAAGAGGTTCTATTAACTTTAAGGCAATGTTATTTTAAGGCGGCTGAGTTCAATGAGACACTGTTCTTGTTGCGAAGTGGAGAATGTGTGAATTTTGGTGGAGCTTGTGCAAGGAAAGTATCTTGGATCTACGCAAATTTTAATATGTACTCTGGAATACCTAAGATAAACTAGTTTAGTTTCCAGAGAATGATAAACAGGAGCGCCTCATCGAGTTCCTCTTGACTCTCTACGGCATATCATTGGGGAACCCCTGTTCTAGGGTATAACTACTGCATGCTAAATGGTTTTATCATCACAATTCACAATAAATAAGATTGGGGCGCGGCTTCGTGGAATTAACGATCTATATTTCATAATTAATTGTTCTAATGTAATAGAACAGTATAACTACTGTGTTACTTATTTACTTAACATTTTATTATTCAATCTACCTAGTCATTATGGCTATTTATACAATTTATGTGTGCCAAATTATATTAAGGTTTATTTTGTATCTCCACTTAGATATGCCATATTAAGTACCTAACGTGAGAAATACAGACACGATGTAACTTTATAAATAGGTTTTTATTTTTACTGCGTTTAACCAAATCAATCATTTTGATTACCTTCATCTTACTACATTCTAAATTCTTCGTTAGAAATTTTTTTCTGCAATTTTGGCAACAATTTTAGTTGCTTCCTAAAAACTTATGTAGTTCTAGTTAGCTGGCATAATAACTTAAACATAAGTACTTTCTTTTACTTACAGCAAATTCAATGATTGTTGTTGTCTTACCGACAAACGCAAATCAGATAACTCTTTTAAATATATGTCACCGTAAGATTGCAAAAACCGTTAGATTGTAATCTAACTAGCGAAATTGTAATCTGTCGACGGATTGTGAACCGTTCAATGTTCTGAGTGACAATTTTTGAAATATTGTCATGTCTGGAAAGTTTTTTTTTACATTTAAAGGCCCTTTTGGATTCTTAGGGGGTCTCTGTTTTATGTTTTCTTATGAGAATTTTTTTTACGTCTGTCTGTTGGCACGCTGGCGTTTCTACTGTGCTCGCTAGCATAGCAGTGTGTTGTTTACTTCAGAACACGTAGGTATCGTAGTAAACACTAGGATAGAAGGAGAGCAAGTAAGTAGACAGTGGACCGCGCGGTCTACTACGCGGTCCGCTTTAGCGGGCCGCGCATCCACGCGCCATACTAGTTATATATAATGTTACAATTATCTAATTAAAATAATACAAAGCGTCAGCTCTGTCAATGTACACCTCCGAGCTGTATACCAGATTGACTCTACTAGTAGACTAAGAGATAGCTGCACTTTTCGCCTGAAAAGCTGATTCAGTATTAGGTGGGTGTAGGGCTCTGTACTTATGTCAAAAGTGAAAGTCTGCCCGCATATGGATGGGCCTTTCGCTAGATATGGGTGCTCAAAAACGGTTTATCGTTACCAAAAATGAACCATAATAATTAGAAAAGCTGATTCTTGTACAGTATTAAAGTATGCGCAATACCTATTTAAACACTATTAAAACTGACGCTATTCATCGGGCCTTTCAGTAGATATTACCTCTCAAAGACGTTATGAACATACATACTGTAAAAAATATTAGCAATTATTATGTCGTCACGTTGATTGCTGTTAAATCAATTCTTACGCCTTAATAATTTTTAATAGCAATCAACGTGACGACAATAATTGCTAATATTTTTTATTTATGCGATACTAAATTATACCTATTCGAAACACTATTGAGTTAAAATTGGCTACCGATGGAAATGTTCGAAAAGATGCTCCCAACAGTGTCCACGTATGTAGTCGTGACTAATGACGGAGTATTGGTTATAGACTAAGAGATAGCTGCACTTTTGGTAACGATGTCCAGAAAATCTGATTCAGTATTAGGTGGGTGTAGGGATCTCCACTGATGACGATAGTGAAAGTCTGCCCGCATTCGGATGGGCTATTCACTAGATATGGCCCCTTAGAGACGGTTTATGGTTACCAAAAATGAACCATAACTAGAAAAGCTGATTCTTGTATAGTATTAAAGTATGCGTTGTTTCGTAGGTTAACTTGGAATAGATCATATGTTATAGTGTTACAATTTAGTGGAAAAAATTTCAAGGTTAGTAAATTAAACCTTAGGTAGTCAACAATGAAACAGTTGCATAATGGACACAATGAAACACTGTTTCATTGCGTACCATATAGAATCATATTATACTTCCTGTGCAAGTGAATATTTTTGTGGCTAGAATATTAAACCCTAAAAAGAAAGAAAGGTTATCATTCAGGAAAAAATACGCTGAGCTAATGCATGGACAAGGAATATTTCTTATTTTCCCGAGGAAAAATGAGAAAATATGAGAAAGGTTGCATATTTGGGGCACGACAGATACGAACTCCTACTACTCATCATGATGGAGGAAAAATGCTGTAAAAAAAGGCGTTGGTTGCAGCAGAAAGCCTAGGCTTTGCAACATACATAGAAATGGCATATTCTGACCCAGTGGGGTGGGGTCCAAATTTCAAAAGTTTTGAGTTAAGAGGGCCAGATCATGAGTGCCGCCGATTTATTTCGCTTCGCGAAGAACAGATGGGGATATACCGAGCTGACTTCCAACCTTTGTTTATCAGAGAGGCAACCGAAGAAGAAGGAATTTATGACTCTACTAGCGAATACCCGCGACTACGTCTGCGTGGTTTGAGGTTTTTTGGTTCCCGCGGGATAACAAGTGGCCAATGTGCTATTCCAGACTATAATCTATCTCTGTGCCAAATTTCAGCCAGATCCGTTCAGCCGTTGGGGCGTGATTGAGTTACAAACATCCATACATCCATCCATCCAAACTTTCACATTTATAATATTAGTAAGAATGAAGGCTCATCCATGGACTGGAAAGCGCAAACCAAAATAAAGTGAAATTAAGAACAAAAACCTCTTATAATCGAACTCAGCATTTTTTTGTACTACCTACTCAATAAATTTCAAAAAATGTGAGACAGAGAGTATGAATTTATTATGTTTCATTGTTGAATTTGTGGTGTTTCATTGAGTACACCATTGTGGACACAATGAAACATTTCACGTTTTTTAGGGTTCCGTACCCAAAGGGTAAAAACGGGACCCTATTACTAAGACTCCGCTGTCTGTCTGTCTGTCTGTCTGTCTGTCTGTCTCCAGGCTGTATCTCATAGACCGTGATAGCTAGAAAGCTGAAATTTTCACAAATGATGTATTTCCGTTGCCGCTATAACAACAAATACTAAAAATTAAAAAAATATATATATTAAGAGGGGTCCCCATACAATAAACGTGTTTTTTTCGTATTTTTTTGCTCAATATTAAAAAAGGTAACAGGTAGACGGTTCAAATTTTCACAGAATATTAACTTGTATATTACCTTTCAAAATAAATAATTAAATATCAATAAAGTAAATATTAAAGGGGGGCTCCCATACAACAAACGTAATTTTTTGATATTAACAGTAAACCTCTACAAACAAAGTTAGTTTTGCGGTTCATTAACAAAGGTAATTATACCTACTTCTTGAGTACGGAACCCTCGGTGCGCGAGTCCGACTCGCACTTGGCCGGTTTTTGGTTTTTAATTTTTTGCTGATTGATTACACATTAATCAAAAGAACTATAAATGCCATCCGATACCTAATAAAATTACCTATCTACTTGTAAAAAATTAGACTTCAACTGTAAAAACAAAAGTTTATGAGACTTTGAATTTTTGGTGTTTCATTGTTGGACACTTGACCCTACTTCATATATAAAAAAAAATTATAATGTCAAGTAATAAGTTTATATTATCTTATTCATTTCTCATTTATAAAGTTAAGTAGTACTTGTTGATGTTTTTAAGGTTATAAGACGTATAACTTATATCTTACCTGTGACCTGTAAAAATGTGTAAGTATTCTTCTTACTTTCTTATTCTTTTTAATTTCTGTAAGTACTTTGTTTCATGTTATTAAGTCATCATCATCATTGGCCTAACAGCCCTTTGTGGGTCCGGGTCTACTCCGGTCGATTTCTCCATCTATCTATCTTGTGCATGGCTCGTCCAATGACTGGCATCCCGGTCAACTCCATCTATCCAGCAAAGCTTTTGGTCTTCTAATTGATCTTCGTCAATCAACGCTGTGACGTCATTAACTTCTTTGGAGATATTAGGCACTCGTTTAAAAAAATCCAATAGTGGATGCATAAGGCATATATATATATTATATATATAGGCAGTTGATGATGATGATAACTTTTAGTAAAGTACCTACTTAAATTTTGTGTAATGTTTGTTTTTAATTTCAGCTCATTTTGTCCGCACAATAACTGGTACGATCGCCATATTGAATAACTTCACATTCTCTAAACATTATCCGGTTAAGGATGGTTTTCGATGGAAGTGCTCCAAACAGTTCTCGCAGTCTTGTCGCGCTTTTGTAGTCTTAAACGACTACGGTATGGTGGTTCGATATCAGAACGATCATAACCACGGACCCACAGGGTATCGGTATTTTAGGAATTCATCTGAGATTGCTGATTACGGGCAAACATCAAGAAGATAATACTTACGGAAACCTTATATAGATGTTTTACTTTTTAGTCGAATTCCTAAAAGAAGGAGGTTCTCGAGCTATCCCAAAATTAAAAAGCGTGCTGGCTATGACCAACAACTTTAGTGTTCGTTGTATAATATATTAATTAATGTTTGTCTGTCTGCCTGTGTATGATCGTTACCTATGCTTTCGTGCATAATTTATCCGATTGGGTTGTACAGCTGTTGTTGACATTTGCGGGATGATTTATTTCCTTGAACAATTAAAGTGCTATAGATAGCGCGAAATCCGCATGGAATAGCTTACCGGGCATAATATTATGATTATTTTCAATGTTAAATGACAAGCATATATAAATATAAAATATTTATAAATGCATTAATTTAGAACTATTTTATTAGAATAATACTATAAGTTATTAAAGTAATTAATTACTTTATTATTACTTTTTAGAATCTTAATATATATAAATCTCGTGTCACAATGTTTGTCCTCAATGGACTCCTAAACCACTTAACCGATTATAATAAAATTCGCACACCATGTGCAGTTCGATCCAACTTGAGAGATAGGATGGTTTAAATCTTAAAAAAACATCAATTCACGCGGACGAAGTCGCGGGCATCATCTAGTACTATTATATACTTATTATTATGTACTAGATGATGTCCGCGACTTCGTCCGCGTGGATTAAGTTTTTTTTGATTCTCGCGGGAAATCCTTAATTTTCTGGGATGAGCGTAGCCTAATATGTCATTCCCCGGGATATAATACCCTACCTCTATACCAAATTTCATTAAAATCGGTTAAAAGGATGGACCGCTTAAAGCGTAACAGACAGACAGACAAACACACTTTCGCATTTATAGTATTAGCATGGATTGCAGTAGTTTACTACACATTCACGAATTATGTTGATAATTAATTTAAGCATATGGATTGTATTATATGGCTACTCTTTTTTTTATAATAAAAATATTACAGGCCAATTGCCCTGGTGCACTCAATATTTGTTTTTGTAAAACAAAGTTTTCTAAGGTCCAAGAAGATTTAGAAGTTTCATCTAAGTAAGTAAGTATGATATTTTTTAGGGCTTAGGGTTTTAGAGTTGCGCAGTCATTTTAACAAACTATTTTAGTTCAATGCCATTCCGAACCAGTGGTACATTCCCTCCACGATTCGAAAGCAATTTTGATAAGTTTATAAAAAAATATGACTTTGAGTTTGAGTTTGTCAAATACAACTTTACATATACGCAACAATTGGTATAACTTTACAGCTTTACATACTCAAATTGATATTTTTTATTTAAATAAACTTTTACAAGTGCTTTTGAAACGTCAAGTGAATCTACCACTGGTTTGGAATGCCTTTATGATTTGATATCAAGGCGTATTACAGATATTCAGATATAATTTGCATAACATAAAATTATGTCCCATTGTCATTATAGCTGTCTACAGCTGGATATGAACCATTTCAAATACACTCTGCAATACAGGTACAGGTGTTCTCTGCCTTCTTCATCCAGCCATTACCGCTACCATTTGGGTCGTCGTTGGTAAATAAAAGTACCAAATTAATTTTGATTTGTTTTATTGATAACACCAATGTATTTTTCAGTACTCCGAATCAAAGGTCGTAATGGAAAAGATGTTCTCATGCTCAACGGGTACACGTACTATCAGCACAAAGTTCTACGGGACGGTTTCCGATGGAGTTGCACTCGCATGGGGTCTAGGTCTTGTAAGGGCTTCCTCCATGTCACGAATGATATGGTGGTCAGAGCTCAGACTACCCACACACATCCGCCGAAGCTGCAGCCTGCACGCTGGCTATGTAATCCTATGAGGATGGGGAGAAGCTGATGTGAGTATTGATACCTATCAAATAAAATGTATTATTCTGGTCATAAATACAAAAACGTAAAACATGCGGTGTGAACGAATTCGTCTGCGTGTTTTTTATTCCCCCGGGCACTCTTTAATTTTCCGAGATATAAATAAGCCTATAACTTACCCTAGTACCAAATTTCTTAAAAATCTATTAAAAAGATAAGCCGTGAAATCGTAGCCGACAGACATACACACTTTCTCATTTATAATATTAGTATGGGAGTATGGATTACTTATATGCTAGCCAACTCTAAGATTCTTATAAAATCGTAAGTGATGTAGGTTTATGGATTCTTCACAAGCTTTAACCCGTGGCTTCGCCTGAGTAAAATACCTTTGATGTGCATACAAAATGTGCTAGTTGATGATAAGTCAAATGTGTTTTCTATTTGTTACAGATACTTAAATAACACGAAACGTTGAATAATAGGTTGTTGACATGGAAATAATGGACTTATTAAATTAAAAAATATGGTTATTGTGTAATTTATAAATACTTAAATCGATATTAAATATCTATGTAGCAAATCTGCTTAGTCAATAATCTAATTTATATCTGGGTATCGCTACTAAAATATGTAAATATTTTAATAAATATACTTACTAGAAAAAATACAAACTTAAAATAATAATTAAGTATAAACAAATAATAATCTTGTGTACATTTATTTCGCTACTGCTAATATTTGACCTAATAATAAAATTATGATATATATATATATATATACTTAAGTACTTAATTAGTATGAAAAGTATTTGGAAAAAGAAAGAAAGAAATATATTATTAGAAGATTTCCTACCAATTTACAGCTTCTTGAATTTCTTTTTTTTCCCAGTATAATTTAATAATTAATAAACAGTAGATAATTATAATTTTATAATTTTGCCTTAATTCACGCGTGTGAAACTTGCTTGTGGTTACGTGTGTAGACTGTAGAGTGTAGCACACTGCGTCAGTGTTTGTGTTGGAGCAGTCACGACGACACACAACCAAGAGACAAGCGCGTGAGGTAATTTGTTATATGTATCAAATAATAACTATCGGTATCTTCTTAACAGTTGAGTTCTACCTTCGCCCCAACGGGAGGATCAATCTTCGTTTGAACAACTTCACGTTTTACAAACACCTGAAAGCGCGTAGCAACGCCTACAGGTGGAGCTGTACAGCTTACGGCTCCAAATGGAAATGCAAGGCCCATCTGATAATCACGGATAAGTTAGAAGTCCTCAAGGCTAACGTGTCCCACAGTCACCCGCCTAGCACAAAGAAAGACCCACGTAACCATATAAAACCAATCCATCCCATATGGAACGGAGCTGGGAATAAAGAGAATGGTCACTCTCTCACTCCCATTCGGCAGCAACCTCCCACACTAACACCACTTCATGATTACCTGGTAGCCCATAGCGTGTTTAGCAACTTTGATTAAATTAAACATAAATTTCTAGCGCACAATTTGGTCATAATCTAAACTAAATTGACTCCGAACTAAAACGGCGTCATGACCTGACCGGTTTAGTATACTCCGTAATCCGTATACGTAGATTTAGTTTGGTTTTATAATTATTTACCTCCTCTACCTACTCTAATAAGCACATTGCCTTATTTAGTGAGCGTGTAACCAATAAGCAATAACCATATTACTATCACTCGGTTGGCTTAGCGTTACCTTAGTTTTAAGTAAATCTCGCATATCATGTAAAAGTTGCAGATTATCCGATATGAAAGCCCTTTACACGCGCCGCGACAGTCCGCGAACACTGCGAAACATTCGTCTAGATTTTAAACTCCGTTACTATTAGGTACTTACAATGAAATTGGCGTTTTGTCGTACCGGCCACTTTGATCTGAAATATCTCCTCTTTGGTTAGGAATTTCAATTTCAAATTTGTAAAGCTATTTACTCGTGCTTTTGTGTTTTGAAAACCCTAATTCATTTGAAGGAACCAGAAGTTTAATTCGCTATAATCCGCGACAAAAAGAATATCTATGTGGTACAGTGTTTATATATATATATATATATAGATTAAATATTTTATATACTATTATTATTATATATATATAAATATAAATAAAATTAAACTTCTGGTTCCTTCATTATGATGGACTTCCGCAAAGTAACGCCTACCTCTATCCAATACCTAATTCATTTGTTTTTTCCTGGTTTTTTCTTTGCGTCACTCAGTTTACAAAATGGAAAACTTGAAATATCGCGTTATTTACGAGTATGAGTTCCATCGTGGCACCAGTGCTGCAGAAACGGCTCGAAGGATTAATGATGTGTATGGCGGCGGTGTCGCAAAAGACAGAACTTCCAGAACGAAAACGTTGGTTCCAACGTTTTCGTTCTGGAAATTTCGACCTGCAGAACAAGCCCCGTGGATGGCCGGAGACCAAAGTTGATAATGAAGAATTGAAGGCTATTGTGGCAGCGGATCCATCGCAAACCACGTCTGAGCTATCTGCAGGCTGCGGTGTTAGTGATAAAACTGTTTTAATCTGTACGATAAATAATCGGAAACGCTCATCGCATTGGCTGAACCCTGGCGAACCAGCCAAATCTTGCCCCAAGCGAACTAAAAAAAAAAATCTTGTGAGCGTTTGGTGGACTAGTGCCGGTGTCGTTCACTACAGCTTTCTTAAATCTGGCCAGAAGATTACGGCGGATGTCTATTGTCAGCAACTGCAAACCATGATGGACAAGCTAGCTGCTAAACAACCGAGGCTGGTCAATCGCTCTAGGCCACTGCTGCTTCAGGACATCGCTAAACCACACACTGCACAACAGACGGCTACCAAATTAGAGGAGCTTCAATTGGAATGTCTAAGACATCCACCGTACTCCCCGGACCTTGCTCCAACAGATTACCATTTTTTTCGAAATTTGGATAACTCCTTTCAAGGGAAAACATTCAACTCCGATGGGGCAGTCCAAAGCGAACTCAAAGATTTTATTGATTCCCGTCCGAATGGTTTTTTAGTAAAGGCATCAATGAACTACCTATGAGATGGCAAAAGTGCATAGATAGCAATGGTACATACTTTGATTAAATAAACGTACGTCAAATGAAAGCTTTGCTATTTTAACGTTTAATCTATCGTGTGTGATATATTCATTTTAACAATAAATTAATTTTAAATATAAATAAAAATAAAATAACCGGATCGGATCAACTTACGCGTTTTGTCGGAAAAGTGCAGGTGAGTTTAACCAGCAGTTTTGCCATATTTGCTATTTACAAAATTGAGAACGTTGCTACTTGCAAAGCCGCGTCACTATCCGCAGTACGGTTTACTTTTAGCATCGTTCGTGGGCTATTGCGGCCGAGTGACAAAGCGGCTATATAAAATACACTGAATGAATAATAATGTTTAGTTCATAGAGGAAGACTAGTATTTATTTTGTAACTACATCTGTGTTCAACTTAGCACAGTGATCCGAAGAGAATATTCGCTTTCGACACCAGGCTACCGCACTTGCGTGTCCTAAGTTGTTTGACACCAAGCATAGTTGATTATTATTATTCTATCACAACAGACGCTAATCAGACATTACAGAACTCATCTCACACAGGGTGGTTTTCAGCGGGTAAAAGTATGATGTGAATAATACTAGGTATCAGTTTACTAGCGTACGTCGCCTGCTACAGATGCTTTCTAAACGTAAGGTTCACATCATTCAAAGTTTCATAAATGAAAAATATGTTGCATTTAGGCTGTAATATGCGAGAAGCTTTTTCGTTCACTTTTTTTTTTATTATAAGACTGTCGTTATATTGGAAAAATTATTTTTATGTGATTTACATTTTACACCTAATATTAGTGCTTATGATGTTAGATGTACGGATGTATTACCATAGGTTACGGTTACGATATTCGCAATTTTAAAATTACAAATTGTCTAGATCCAAAGTTCTTTGAAACGATGTTTGGATAAAGTGCCTTCTCATGTCTTATCTTGAAATTAGATTAAGTTTTATAACGGTTTTAGTTAACTTTGATTTTAGGTCGTATTATTAATTTTGTATTCTGGCTAAAAGTATGAATTAGCTACTTACGTAGATGTTTTTGGTTAATTATTATATTTCATAGACATCTAAAAATTCTTCAATGTCAAAAATAAGCTAACACCGGAAGTTTCAAAAAATATTATATTTTCGATATATTTTGAGCTTTCAGTGTTAGCTGTTTTTAAGCTACAAAACGTTACACTAAAGCTAGTTAGTTTAATCTAATCTCTCTAGCATTTCAATTTCCAAAGACGACCGTTTACAAAATCAGATTTGTAAACGGTCGTCTTTGGTTATTTTAATTATTATTATCGATTTTTATGGAAACTTACGAGTTCAAATAAAAATATCATTACTTAAAAATTATGTATTTGAAGTTTATTATGTAATTTAAATAATACTTTGTATAAAGTTATGTTAAATCAGAGTGTGTAGCTGCATTTTAAATACTTTTAGCTGCAATATATACATATTTTATAGTTGGTGTGATATTTTGCATTTGTGACGTGTCCAGTATTAAGTATTGTGATACAATGGTATAATATTAGAATGTTTTAAGACTGTGTGCTTAATGTGATAAACACGTATCTCAATGGTTAGATCTCGTTTTATTTGTAAAGGATAGTTGACATGATTTTCTGCATTTAATGGGCTAATGTCTTCTATTTTTATACTTACCCATAGTAAATAAGTGAATTACTATGCGAATGTTTTGATGTCAATATTGTACTTTGATGCTGCTTTTGTATTATTCTGGCTATCGAACGCATTTAATAAACTATTTTACACTAATGTGTTGTTTAACTATCATATCTCAATATTACCTACCATTAATATCGTGGTTTTGTACATGAGGACATTTACCACACGCGGTCTACTGCACTTGTAACTCGATTTGGCTGAATGCCTACAAATAATTAAAAACTTTAAGGGCTGCTATAAAGTCGTATACAGTCTCAAACGGTTGCGTCTTCCACGCTTTCCATCATACATAATATGAATATGACGTCGAGTGCACAGTTACGGAGCGGAGCTAATAAATTCACTAGAATAATATCCATTTCTTAAAAAGGATTCACTGTGAGAGTACCATTAGTAACGATATGTGATATGATACTTTACAGATTCACTATGGCAGACAGGTCAACTAATAGAAATGACGAATGGAAAACACTTATTGTTAGTAAACAAATATACGTTTTACCATAGCCAGATGATGAAAGGTTGTACCTTAAGTCGTTATCGTTGTAGTAGGGTCAATTGTAACGTCTATTTGCACGCGGATCACGATTTACGAGTAGTCTACGTTGGAGGCCGTATTCATAATCACCCACCTAGGGAACTATTCAGGACTAGCACTGGAAAATATATAAGACTTTAAAATTATATATAGCTGACTCGCAAAGGCTTTGTACAAGTGGGTTTCCTTATTCTATTCTATTGATAAAATGTGAATGTTATGTATATGTCACCGTAAGATTGTAAAAACCGTTAGATTATAATCTAACTCGCGAAATTGTAAACTGTCGAATGATTACCTACTATATAACGGATTATTTTTCGGTAGATTGTAATCTGTTAGGTTTATAGAACCCGATAGAACCTAAGTGGCCGGCCTGCGGCCGGGCACTACTTGATCTGTCTATAAACAGACAGACACACTTTCACTTTCACAAAAAAAAAAAATTTGTACGTCAGGGTTGCCTGACTGGATATGCTGCAACTTTTCATACTGTAACCATCATTGTAACACATATTCAGACAAATAAATTCATATTCATATTCACATCTGTCTGTCTCTGTCTGCTACGCTCTAACGGCCCATCTTTTTAACCGATTTAGATCAAATTCGTTATTATACAGGTTGGTTACATTCCGGGAAAGAACATAAGCTGGTTACTTTTTATTCCGGAAAATTAAAAAAAAAAACTAATTCCACGTGAACGAAGTCGCGGGCATCATCTAAATAGACATAGCACATAGACATAATTATTAGACGTTTTATAAATTACTGCCGTGTAGGAACTAATAGTAAAGATTTATCATTTTTTTTACAGATGCTTTAAATCAGACAGGCGAACTGGTAGAAATGAGTAATGGAAAACACTCATTCCTCGTCAATGGATATCCGTTTTATTATGCTAAGTTGATGAAGGGTGGCCTAAGACGTTATCGTTGTAGCAAGTACAATTGCAACGTATATCTGCACGTGGATCATAATCTACGAGTGGTTAACGTTGGGGGCCGTTCTCATAATCACCCACCCAGGAAATTGTTTAAAACTCAAACCGGAAAATATATAAGAATTTGAACTTGGATGTTGTTTACTTTACACTAGAAAGATCAAGAAGTATCACAAAGAGGCTATTTTATACACATTTACGGTGATTGCGCGACTAAAGTTTTGGGATTTATGAATAAAACTGCAGATTGGGAGTAACTAAAAAAAAAAGAGCTATTAGGAAACTGATACCACATAGCATTTTAGACCCTCTGGGCATCTCATCCTTCTATGTGTTGTGGGGCGAAATTGGGTGAAATCTGTTAAGAATGGCGTGGCCGTGTGAGAGCATCAATGTTAACGATTTGTCATAACTTTGCAGATCTATTATGGCAGAAAGGTGAACTTATTGAAATGGTTAATGGAAAACACTTACTGATTGTTAAAGGTTATTCGTATTACCATAAGAACTTGATGAAAAATGGGATCTTAAGGCGTTTTTGTTGTAATAAATCTTATTGTAACGTATACCTGCACGTGGATAATGATCTGCGTGTGGTCTACGTTAGAGGTGTTCCTCATAACCATCAACCCAGAACTTTTTTGCAAACTGTTGATGGAAAATATAGAAGTTTGTATTAGTGTACATTTTAAGACTAACTAAGATAGTTAAATAATAAGAGTAGATTCTGTTAATATACTTGAGATGTCTTCAAACGGTGAGTTATTGATTTTTGTAAAATAATGTATATATTTTTTCATTGTTTTGTTTGAAAACAAACAGTGGGCTTCATAATACAGTAAGCGGTGAATTACATAGCCCTACGTGATGGTATCTCCAAAGAACTATAGATGCATCAAGAGCGCAACCTCGCATGCATAAGCGTACAGCGAAGATGTACAAGCAGATATCTTCACGTCGACGTACCTCAGTGGAAGCCAGCGACCAACGAAAAAGATTATAGTGGGATATATAAGCTAAAATTTTAGTGTAAGATGGACACATTAGATCTGTGCTCTAAAATCGACACAGAAGTAAGTTAGGTTTAAGTACTTTAGATTAAATTAGTATTAGTCAAAAGTCTTCGTTTCCTTCCGTCAACCCTTCCCAGCTGTCGCGATCGTAAGTGGCGCAGTCGAAAGATACTTTAAAGGACCTGCTGCAGTAATAGGAGGGGATCCCAAACTTCGGATCAAGACTGGATGGAGCGGAGTAACCACGGGATGGAGTTCATGTGAGTGCATCAGAATCGTTCTTATGTTGCTTCCTTGATTCCTAGCCGGAATAGCGGATTCGAAAGGATAGGAATAGGCACTTTGACTCGAGAAAATGCCTTGACATTGATATCGCTCAAAAACGAATGCAGCAATATGTTCAAACGCATAGGGAACAAATGAAGAAGGTTTATGACATTGCTAACTCATCCTCTCTGTCCGATCGAGTTCAGATTATTGAAAATAGGAATAAAAATGGTTGTCTATATTATGGTTGTCTATATGCAAGTTCAAAAATACTTAGAAATTCACCAAATTTTACCGTCCCTACAATCCGGTTTTAGGAAGGGTCGCAGCACTTCGACTGCTTTGCTTGATGTTTTTGACAACATTATAGCTGCCCAAGACTCTGGTATGGCCACTATTATAAGTCTTTTAGACTTCTCTAGAGCATTCGATTCAATAAACATCACACTTCTCCTATCCAAGCTTTCTTATTATGGGTTTGATATAAATAGTGTAAACTGGTTCCATAGTTATCTAATTAATAGACAACAACTAGTTTCTTTGCGACAAGTGGATGGCTCATACCTTAATTCTGTGGTTCAACCAGTTGATAGAGGAGTGCCTCAGGGCATTTTAGGACCACTTCTTTTTATTCTTTATTCGGCCGACATAGTCAAACATATTAAAAATTTTAAATATCATCTTTACGCCGATGATCTACAAATCTATACGTCTTTTTGCCTAAGGATGTTAACTGTGCTTTAGAAATAATTAACAATGACTTAGAGCGAATTAGTCAATGGTCATCGAAAAACTCATTAGTTTTAAATCCTACGAAATCGAAATTTCTGATTCTGGGAACCAAAAAGCAAGTGCTAGACGTTGGCTTTGATACGGTCAAAATAAATATAAATGGAGTTGCCATAGAACGAGTTTACGAAGCATGAAATTTGGTACTTACTATAGATGCGAAACTTCATTTTGAAAATTATGTACAAGAAGTGACCCGTAACTGTTTCTATCGACTTAGGATTTTATACAACATAAGAAATTACATCGATACCGATCTGAGAACTAAGTTGTGCGAGACACTTATATTATCTAAGCTGAATTATTGCATTGGTGTTTATGGTCCATACTTACTCCAACGTTCCATGAGACTTATTCAAAGAGTCCAGAACGCGTGTGCTAGATTCTGCTACTATATTCCTCCCCGTACCCATGTGACTCGATTTTTAAATGATGCTAATATACTCAATATGAAGTCGTCGCGTATTAAACTGCATTTCAGCACACTTTTGTTTGGTATTATCAAGAACAAAACGCCGGATTATCTTTATAATAGGTTATCTTGGCATACGCCAGCTTTTAATGCTCGAGGGCCACTAAATAGGCTGACTTGGCCACGCCATAAATCAGCAACTTTTCGTGGAAGTTTTCGATATCTGGCTACTAAATGCTGGAATAATATTCCTCCTCCACTGAGGAATCTAAGCTCAGTTCCCGCGTTTAAGAGCACATTAAAAAAGAAACTTTTAAACGATTAAAAACAACAAACTTCAACTAGGTCCAGGTTATTTAGTTTGGTGGTTTGAAGCTGCTATATGTAAGTACTCATATAATATGCCGATTCTATTTTATTATACATACAAATCTATTTTATTTTATTTTATCTCTATCTCTAATATTTAGTTTTACACACTAGGTTCACTCACTGCGCAAATTACATATTTATTTTACTCCATTTTATCACACTCATCCCGTTACTGCAGACGGCTGCGAAGACTGTCGAGCTCGTGCGTGTCACTCGTTTGGGTTCCGGCAGAATACCAGCGCTCAGGTTTTGCTTTCAAAACCTGCAGCATTAATGCTGAGTCGGGGCCTTTTCATCTTGTGCCATGTGGGTGCAAAGGCAAAAGCCATAGCCTAATTTTAAAGTTTGATTTTACGAGTATGTACGAGGCACAAGATGAATAAATGATTTTTCTTTCTTTCTTTCTAAAAATCGCGAAACCGAAGTTTCGTCGCCCCATACCAGCAGGTTTTCATAAAGAACCCCTTGAGTGACCGACAAAAACCGCCCCAAGATATACACAGGATAAAGTACTAGCTGATCTCCCAATTCATATTTATACGTCTAAGAAGCGTAGCCCTGTAGCAAAAGTTAGACTTAAACGAATTCCTAAAGCAGCTTAATTGCTACAGGATCGGGATAGGATATCATAAGCCCGGTGTATGATTATTTCAGTGGTAGGCAGATGTTCCTAATAATGAAAAAATAATTTAAAAAGAACAAAAAACCCGACTGCTTGGATACCAAAAAGTATTAAACAAGACATGAACATGAATTGAAGTATTTCATTATTATCAACTAGCTGATGCCCGCGACTTCGTCCGCGTGGTTTAAGTTTTTTTGATTCCCGCGGGAACTCCTCAATTTTCCGGGATAAAAAGTAGCCTATGTCACTCTCCAGGTCCTCAACTATACCCATGCCAAAAATCACGTCAATCCGTTGCTCCGTTGCGGCGTGATTGAAGGATAAACCAACAAACCAACATACCAAAGTGACTTTCGCATTTATAATATTAGTATGATTTAAATCGTATACCTACCACCACCACCACTACAGCCCATTAACGTCCCACTGCTGGGCACAGGCCTCCTCCCTCATAGGAGAGAGGGAATTAGAGCTTAGACCCACCACGCTGCTCCAATGCGGGTTGGCGGGCTAAATCGTATACCTAATATTAATAAAATTTATCAAGGCGCTCATCCAATAGCTACCTTAACATGCGACTGCGCCTTGATAAATTTTATTAATATTATACGATTTAAATTGATGATAATGAAATACTTCAATTCATGTTTTGTTTAATACTTTTTGGTATCCAAGCACTCGGGTTTTTTGTTCTTTTTAAATTACTTTTTTATTTCTATCTTTTTAGAGCATTTACCGTAAATAAGCGACGTTTTATCTGCTCGAAGTAGCATCTATTGTCTATTCTGTGGTAGCACTAAAGGTACTAAATAAGTATTTTGTATAAGTAGTAGTAATAATCAGCGGATTAATTTATTCGTAATGACGAGCGGTGATCACCATAACCATCATCAAATTTGCATATGTCATAATGCTAATATTAATTTGGTAAAGTTTGTAAATCTGCTATTTTTCCTAAAAATGAGCTCATTAACTTTCGAGAGTCCTATCGCATCGACGTAACGAGACCTCGGCAATTAACGTCGGCCACTTACAAAAATGCCCGTAGACAATGCAAAAAAGTATTTTCAAAAACACAATTTGTACGTATTTATAAAAACTATAGTGGACTCGGAACCAATATTTTAATAGACTTTAAATATGTTAGTCGGAAGTTATGTTAGTCGAATATGCGCTACATGTGGCATTGATGAATTTATTGATTGATCGATTGAAGGAGTACAAATCATCAAGTTTTTTGACATTACTTACTTACTACACATTAAGCTTAGGTATTAGTGGTATTACCACCGTAATATGTGAGAGTACGCCCCACCTTCACCCTTACCTATCCACTGCCGGCCGCGTCATTTTCTGTTGAAGGTTACTGTATTTCTGCGATATCTCATATGATATTCATGTAAAATGTAAATAGATGGTGTAAAGGACAATTTTTGTCTAAATTAAATACTTGAGATGAGTAAGATATTTATTTTGATAAAGAATTATCGATTAATACTATGTTGGTAAAAACACCTTCGCAAGTAAAGCACTGTTTAGACCAAATTTGAAAATCATAAAAATGGTTATTGTGAGTCAACCTTAAAAGATTGTCTTATATTGATTGAGTTTTGTGGCTTTTTTAGATCTTTGCCTGAATCTTATCAACAGTAAAAAAAAACTTGATTGTCTTTGTCACGCATTTCATAGAATGATTGTCAAATGTCAATGTCAGTTTTGTATGACATTAAAGTGACAGTAACAGGTGCCAGATTTGATAGATCTATAAATCTAGGTTGCGTTCCACTAAGCATTCACAACGATCACGCTCACGACCGCAGTTTTTCCCGTTCTTCATGCGTTACTGTCGTAAACTCAAGTGGTATGGATTATAGAGCGTTTTGAGCATGGAGGTAAATAATACAAACGGCGAGGTAGTAAAAAGAAAGCAAAAGATTTAAGAGGTTAGGTTATAACCTGTATAAGCCTTGAAAATAAACTGAAATTATTATTGATTTAATCGTTTTATATTGAAAAAATTACAATTTAATTTTTTCAATAAGAAAACTAACTTAAAGAAGGCTAACTTAATTTTGATTTCTAAAGTTAGTTTATATTATTGGCAATCAAGGAAAAATGTATACATGTATATGCTAATTATATGTTAATTATATTTACCTGTGGAGGCACGTTGAGCATCAGCTGCAGAAACATTCACTTCTACTAAAATATCTCCTTCCGCATGAAATAACGTAAGTTTCACGGTAGCCATCTTTGATGCTTTGAGTTTTGAAAATGCCGCTAATTTTCTCAACAATCACGACGACCCACCCTTTTAGATGGGGTGTCGCGAGCTTCGAGTGAGCGTAAGTCATGACGTCATAAGTGACGTTTTCGCCGCGACCACAACGACCGCGGTCGTTATGTGGAACGACTAAAGGAGGATTTTGATCGTCGTAGGCGCTTAGTGGAACGCACTGTAGAAAAAGTATTAGTGTTGCCATCCATCGAAAAATATTTTCTACAAACGATATTTTTCATAATTAATTTTAAAAAAAACGGGGTTTTCTAAAATTATTATTTAAATGGAGTTTAATGTTATATTTTTTTCTCTTTCACGTGATGGCAGTTTGGTTCTGGTTCATTTACACTCAGAATAAAAAACACCCTCCATACTGAACTGGGACATGTCATTTGAATATAATATGTAAACCGATGGCCTCCAGCCGAATATGGCTTAAAAAGTTATAAAAATCTTTATTTCAGGGGGCTCTCATAGAAGCGAAAGCGAAGTAAAATATTTTTTATAGCGTTACTAGCTGATGCCCGCGACTTCGTCCGCGTGGTTTAAGTTTTTTGTTATTCCCGCGAGAACTCCTTAATTTTCCGGGATAAAAAGTAGCTTATGTCACTCTCCAGGTCCTCACCTATACAACAAAAAAAGAATTAGCGAAATTGGTCCAGCCGTTCACGCGTGATGCCGTGACCAAGGGAAATAGGGATTCATTTTTATATATATAGATATAGGGTTGCGGTATATCATTTTAAAGATAATTGGGAATAGTCCAAATATATATTTTTTTTAATTTTGCCCCTAAAAGTAACGAAATGTGGGGGCTTTCAAAGTGGAGGTTTTCTAACGTCCAAAGTTGACCTCAGAACTCTAAATTTTCTGAGCCTGAAACTTGATCAATTATTTGAATTAATATCCTGTACTTGAACAACAAATACTAAAATTAGATAAATATTATAAGGAAACGAAATTATTTAATTTTTAATGAGCTTAAGTATTTTTAACAGAACTTCACAATGATGTCAATAGATGGCGCTCTGTTGTGGCGATACCGCGAGGTTCGGGGCGAACAAGTAGTCTAAGTATATCTTTTTAGGGTTCCGTACCCAAAGGGTAAAAACGGGACCCTATTACTAAGACTCCGCTGTCTGTCTGTCTGTCTGTCTGTCTGTCTCCAGGCTGTATCTCATAGACCGTGATAGCTAGAAAGCTGAAATTTTCACAAATGATGTATTTCCGTTGCCGCTATAACAACAAATACTAAAAATTAAAAAAAAAAATATATTAAGGGGGGTCCCCATACAATAAACGTGTTTTTTTCGTATTTTTTTGCTCAATATTAAAAACGGTAACAGGTAGACGGTTCAAATTTTCACGGAATATTAACTTGTATATTACCTTTCAAAATAAATAATTAAATATCAATAAAGTAAATATTAAAGGGGGGCTCCCATACAACAAACGTAATTTTTTGATATTAACAGTAAACCTCTACAAACAAAGTTAGTTTTGCGGTTCATTAACAAAGGTAATTATACCTACTTCTTGAGTACGGAACCCTCGGTGCGCGAGTCCGACTCGCACTTGGCCGGTTTTTTTCATTATTTTGTTTAAAAACATTTCATAATACGGGTGTGAAGTGTCATCCAATAATATTGTTTTTCGTAGGTTTATTTTTTTCAATTTCAAATATAAAACTTTTTCACTAATTAAGTAGGTATGCAAAAGAGGTGTAAAAATAACACTTTACTTACTTACAAAAATAATAGTAGATTGTTACACAAGGGACGTAAGTAAGCTATTACAGAACAAGATCCAATTTGGCGCCAGTGCGAGCGCAGCTCGCATAGGGCGCTAATGGATCGCGTGCACCCGAGATATATAGTTCGAGGGTGTAATAGCTACTTGCAACCGAGGTAAGCATTCTACTTTATATCATTCTTGCGAGGTAAATAAAACATTGGTAATGCAAAATCACTTTACAAACAAACTTCACAAACTTTCAGATCAAATGAAATGCCGCCATTTCCATTTTTTTTTCGTAAATAGTTTTCCATTTTTTTTTACGGCTCTGGGTTCCAAGGAGTTTTGCATAGCTTGAACTGTAATGTGAACATTACAATTCAAGCATAGTGCGACGTAATGTTGCCTTGAATTGCAAACACCAACTTACAAGGAGACTTTCCACCATAGTAATCCCTAGTTACTGAGCAAGTATGATATAAAAATAAAAATGTGTATTTTATGGAGATTTGGTGTTGCATTTTCTTCTTAACCAGTAAGAAAAGTACAAGTAAGTACTTACATTAAATTAAACAACTTAAACACTTTAATTATTCTGTATAATATTCTTTTGTGTCTACGATTAGCTGAACGAATTGCAGAAAAGAATGTTAAGAATATTTTTTTCTGAAAAAATTACATGTCATAGAGTTGATTATCTAGAACTGAAGTCTTTTTTTTACATACCATAAACCATGCAGTTTTACGTAACTACTTAATTAATCAAAAAGCCTTGATGCAGCATACTTGTATCAGAAGCCGCTTACCAATAATTATTTTGACTTGTTTCCGTAAGAAGGAAAATGAAAGAACGCTTTATTTAAGTCTATATGATGCCTGCAACTTCGTACCGCGTGAACTTTTTCATTTTCCGGGATAAAAAAATCCTTCCCCGGGATATAAACTATCCCTATACCAAGATTCATCAATATTAGTTGAACAGACGGGCCGTGAAAGCGTTGCAGATAGACGGATAGATAGAGAGACACACTTTCGCATTTATAATATTAGTATGGATTAGGTAAGTACTAATAAAAGGTTTTTCTTTAAATTTTTCTCACGAACGAACCTGAAGTTGCTTCCATATTTTATTTATTTTATTTTAAGTACTATAATTTTATTATTGGCCTCCAGGAATTTGTAACTTCGCTAACGGCAAACAGCTGTACGTGTTGCATGGGTATACATTCTATAAGCAGAAAATCATACGAAAAGGTGCCGCGGTTAGATGGAGATGCACTCAAAAAACCTGCTCCGTGTACTTGCACCTGGATGAAAAACGTATGATCAGCCATTGGCCATTACATGAACACAACCATCCACCGCCAAGATTGCATAGAACATTAACAGGAAAGTACACCAAGATTAGGAGCTAAAAAATATTAGTAATGATTTATTCTTGGGACACGAATTCTGTGGTCTCCCATGGACCAGCTAAAGTTTAAATAGACGGACCAGATAAAAGAACTGGAAGAACCGATAAAAGTTGAGGTCCCAAGGTTCTGGAATGGCGATTCCGCATTAGAAAACTCAGAGTTGTGCAACGTACCTCGTTATTAGATAAACCAAAACCTACCATTTTAAATTTTAAGTAAGTAATAGAGCGTATTTTGTCAGACTTATTTTTAAAGGAAACAGATTTATGTCACTCACATGCTGAACAAAGTCAAAGTACGCTCAAAGATTTCAGTATAATTTTAGCTATATGATCGGTGATCTCAAACAAATCCTTGAATAAAAGAGGCAAAATACCTTGTTAAAAAGATGGATATCTAGTCGTAGATGATACTCTTGTTTGTAGATAAGTCTGAGCTTATACATAATTTAGATTTTACTTCACAAATATACATACATTATGATGAAGCTTCTTTTTATTTAATTATTTAAGTGTTTGAGTTGAGATGCTCAAAAAGTGCAAGCGTCCGTCTACTATTTAAGTTTTAGCAAAAGATTGCCTTCGCTAGTACTGAAACACTGGCTAGAATTAGTAGGATTGGTAGTAGCATGGATACATACAAAACCTACAGTGTGATACCCCATTTTCATCGACGCGCGATGAAAATGGGCCTAGTTTATCCCGGTTTGGTAAGTGCACTTTCCGGAGAATCGCACCGTATAAAGTGACTAAATATGCAGCTTTTTTCAGATAGTCTAGAGGAACATTTAAAAGGTACACCGCAAAACAAGTTAAGATTAGACGGGAAAAATCATCTACCAGGATATAATGAAAAGAGGGGGAGATGTCGATTGTGTAAATGCAATAAAACTAAAATATGTTGTTCAAAATGCAACGTGAGATTGTGTTTCACAACTAAAAGACGGTGTTATGTAAAATTTCATACCAAGAAAAATATATAGTATAAAGTTATTCACTTATTTTTCTTCTTTTAGATTTTTTTTTATCTGTATATTAGCCTTCTTATAACCCTACTTTCTTTACTGTTAGTTTCTGTGTCTATAGTTGAAGTGCGTCACCTTTCCTAGAGCATTGTAATAATATTGGTAGGTATTTGGCAAAAACGTGTTAAAAAGCTCAAGCAAAATTAAACTGATCCATGAACCCACGAACAACGCTAAAGATTGTTATTGTTGTATTGCGGATATATTATCCTTCTTACTCCACTCACAGATTAACTAATACTTATTACTTACTTATGATATTACTTACGTTATTCGTAACGTCGCGTCGTTGCCACGGTGTGATACAAGATTGTGACTGATCTGGGGGCTTACTTAGTAGTAAGCCCCCAGATCAGTCACAATTAAGGATTATGTTCCAGAAACAAGACCGTCAACAAAATTAAAATAATACTGCTTTCAGCTATAGTTAGCTGAAAGCAGTATTATTTTAATTTTGTTGACGGTCTTGTTTCTGGAACATAATCCTTATTTTAGCGACGTCATGGTACGTCATATGCTTAAATCTGTAATTTTAAAAGAATACTGCTTTAAGGGATTGTAACTTGTAACAATGACTTTATAACAGTTCCATATAGTTAATAAATTCTATGGTTCAGTGCTTTGAGGTTATTCCGTGATATTTTTTAAACGTTTTTCTCCAGGTAAATTGATACGGTACACGAACGGAAAGCAGCTGTACTTCCTCAACGATTATACGTTTACAAGAAACAGTGTGATTCGTAAAGGAGCCGCTACACGTTGGATTTGCTCGCAGCATGTAGCACAGAAGTGCCAGGCGTATGTTCATCTAGACAACCAGCATAGGGTGCTGTTTTTACCACCGGTTTGCCACACACACCCTCCTCCGAAATTACATAGACTCAATAACGGACAATACGTTAGATATAATTAATTGTACCTAAGTAATTAACTGTGTACCTACTTCATAAAATCCTTTGCCCTATTGAATAAAGTTTGATCATTTCATCATTTCATCAAATAATAATTTAAGTTGTTTGGAATAATTATAATTGAATTGTTAGGAAAAACCATTTACCTACCGGTAAAGAGCAAGACGAAGGGACAATGTAGATTTTGAACAAAACACGTCTTACGTTCAAAATATAACATGAGATTGTGTAGGTCCCACTAATGTTAGATCAAGAATATACAATTAAAATTGTTCCACAGGAATAAAGATAGAGCTTGAAAACGATAAGACATTGTATCTGGTCGACGGCTATACGTTCTGCAGTGAGAAAGAAAGTAGTTTGAAGAAAAAAGGAGCAGCCACCCGATGGGTTTGCACTCTGAACAAGATGTGTCACGCGTACGTGTATCTGGACTGTGATGGGCGTGTGTTGCAGCTACCGACGGGCCACACTCATCCACCGCCTATATTTTTGAAGACCAAATCTGGAAAATATAGCCACTATTACACACAAGAAACGAAAAACGGAGACATCGCCAAGTAAACACAGGACCCGCTCCAGATGTAGATATATCCAACTAGATGATGCCCGCGATTTCGTCCGTGTGTTTTTTTTATTGCTGCGTGAACTCTTTAATTTTCCTGGATAGAAGTATCCTTTCTCAGGATGCAATCTAACTATGTACCCATCAAAATCGTTGTAAAAAATGGGCCGTGAAAGTGTAGCAGGCAGACAAGACAGACACTTTCGTACAAGTGCCTCGAGTTTTTTTAAATACCTTTTTTAAGTTTTAAATGATTTCATAAACATCTTAAATTTCGAATTGTTATGATTTGGTGATATGATATTTTTATAGTAAATAAATAATCATTCATTTGAGTACTATGCTGTTTGTTTCATTAATATTTATTTATCTACTCAATTCCCATTTGTATGAATAGCCATATAATATATAAGTAAATCAGTAGTTCAAGCATAATATATAGCATAATATAGATTGTATCGCATAATATAAATTGTATCGCTAAACGAGCACATACAAACTTTATTGTTTACCAGGAGAAATGATAAAGCTTGCAAATGGAAAAACAGTATTTCTTTTGCAAGGCTACACGTTCTGCAGGCAAGCGTCTATACGCAAGGGCACAGCCTCTCGGTGGATTTGCACTGTGAACAACAAATGCAATCTTTATGTTCATATCGACAATGACTGCAACATGACATCAATTCCAAAGAGCTACCACACTCATCTGCCACCGAAAGTTGTTAAGCTAAAATCTGGAGTTTATACGAAGCTGTAATCTGTAAGGAATAAGGATATCTTTTGGACAATGTTTGTTATTTTTTTGTAAATTTTTCGTTGGATTTGTATTTTTATTCAGTTATCTAAGTACTTATTACCTAATTTCGACGAAGTGGCGGGTATTTTTTAAATACATTCGTTTTTAGGGTTCCGTACCTCAAGGAAAAAACGGAACCCTTATAGGATCACTTTGTTGTCCGTCCGTCTGTGTGTCAAGACCCTTTTTCTCAGGAACGCATGGAGGTATCAAGCTGAAATTCATATCAAGTACTCAGGTCTACTGTCCCTTGGAGCTGTAAAAAAATGAAACTTCTAAGCCAACGCAATCAAAATATACTGCCGTTATGCAGCAACTTTTCGACACTCGCAAGGGAATCAAAACCTACAGGGTACTTCCTGTGAACTCAGAATCTTGAAATTTGGTACGAAGCATCAAGCAACGTCTTATAGCACATATAAAGGAAAAATTGCAAAAAGCATAATTATATTAGTTGCATCATATAATAAAAATATTTTTATGCAAATTTTCGACACTCGCAAGGGAGACAAAACCCGTGAACTCAGAATCTTGAAATTTGGTACGAAGCAACGTCTTATAGCACTGATGAAGGAAAAATTGCGAAAAGCATAAATTTTTATACATCATACGATAAAAAATATTTTTAATAATTTTAAACTTACTACAGTTTTGTACGGAACCCTCGGGGCGCGAGTCCGACTCGCACTTGGCCGGTTTTTTAATGTAATAATTAAGTAAACTTACTTCTTTATTATTACACCCTCATTTCCACGAATCGCCAATCGTGTTCTGACTTTGCTTTTAGGCTTTGGCAAAATTACGAATTTATCAAAATCTCTTTGTCATAGTACGAGAAATGTAAAACCTGAATGTGACTAAGGCCAGAGCGCGCCGGTTTATATTAGCACTCATACAGTATAAGTATAACACTTAATTGGCGTGCCTGTGTCAGAAGTAAAATAAATGGAATATAAAAAAGGAAATTCTGTCTGAATGACATATCAGTACAGTACGTATAGTTCGTACGCGAGTTGTATGCAGAGTAAATGTATGGTGACACATGGATGGTTTCTATGACCCGACGAATTCATGTACATTTACTGTACCTACTGTTGTACATTTAAATGATTTATTTTAACACACTTTAGTCATTTAAACGCTTGGGTATGTTTATAAAACAATAAAACAATGTTGAGCAAAGATAAATATCAATGTGTTAAATCGATTAAAACTTAACTTCATAAAGAAAGTCGATTGTTATCAAAAACCGAATCAGAAACGCATTAGAACATCATTGAATCGACCTGCCAAATTAAAATAAATGGTCGGACATTTATAAATTTATAGATGAAAAGACAAGCATATAAACTCGGTACCTTAATAACTTGAACGATTTTATTTTTCCACCAGGAGAAATAATAAAGTTGCAAAACGGAAAAGAAGTATTGCTTCTCGGCGGCTTTACGTTGTACAGGCAAAGAACTGTTCGCAAAGGATCGGCCTCACGATATGTTTGCACTGCACACCACAAATGCAGTGTTTACGTACACCTCTACAATGGGTCCAGAGTAGTAATGGGAAAACAGATGTGCCACTCTCATCCACCGCCGCAGCTATTTAAGCTTAAAAACGGAGAATATATTAAGCTCGGCAGCAGGACACATAAAACCGTGCAGTGGCAGGAACTTGATTGTTAACGTACTTTTAAGCTGATGCCCGCGACTTTGTCCGCATGGAATTAGTTTTTTTAATTCCCACGGGAACTCTTCAATTTTCCGGTATAAGTAGCCTATGTCACTCTCCAGATCTTCAACTATACCCATGCAATAAATCACGTCGATCCGTTGCTCTTTGGCGACGCGATTAAAGGACAAACCAATAAACCAACAAACAAACACACTTTTGCATTTGTAATATGTATTAGTATAATTACGTAGTGGTGTCTATTAATATACGAGCTGGAGCTCTGCATAATATGTCACCGTTAGATTGTGAAAACCGTTAGATTGTAATCTATCTAGCGAGATTGTAAACTGTCGAAAGATTACAATTTAACGCATTATTTTTCGGTAGTTTATAATATGTTAGGTATATTAACCCAAAAGAACCCGGTTATTTATGTCGAACCCTAACCTAACCTACAAGAAAGAGACAAGAAAACGTAAATACAATGAATATTTCAAAAATTTACACTCAGAATATTGATCGGTTCACAATCTGTCGACAGTTTACAATCTATCGAGATAAAAAGCGTTAGATTGCAATCTGACGGTTTTTGCAATTTTACGGTGACACATATTATACAGTTTACACTGTAAGCAAAGTCATATTATGGAATTAAGCAAATGAATCTAATAAGATAAGATTCTTAATAGAGAATTAGAGAGAGATTTCTGTACTTGTTTATGTTTGTGTGGCAATAAAGAATTTATCGGTCTATCTGTCGCTTCTTCAAAGTTAAGCCACTTCTTTAGCTTTACACGGTTATGGTGGATTAGCAAAGTAATTAAAACAAATAAAGTGATAATATTTTATTAAATGAGTTTTAATTCTTTCATGATTTGTTCCTACTACGTAGGTACAACTTAAAAAACATACAAAATTCAATAGCTCTATGTAGCGATTTCAGTCTCAACTCTAATGGATTGCTAGCTTGTTATCATTACCGAAGGTAGATATAAAGATTTTGAGACCACATCAAATATCGATGGTAATAATCAATGAATCGCTAGTGACTGGTATTAAATGTTGTTCTGTTCCCTACTCAATAATATATTATATACTTCATACGCCATACGTAAAAAATACCCCAAACTGATAAACCGATTTTGATTTAGTTTTTTTTTGTTTAAAAGGTCAAAGGTTGTTTTGTGTGACTTGATCGAGAATGTTCTTAAACTAATATACCAATGGCCCTCAGGAACCGTTGGTTTTCCCGGGATAAAAAGTAGCATACATCACTTTCCAGCTATACCTGTGCACGTCAATCTGTAACTTCGTTGCCGCCTAATTGAAGGAAAAATGCGAGAAAAAGAGCATGCTATCAGGTAGGAACTGTTTTTTCCCGGGATATAAAGTATGTCATTCTCCAGGTCCTCAAATATACCCATGCAAAAAATCACGACGATCCGTTGCGCCGTTGCAGCGTGATTGAAAGACAAACCAACAAACAAACACTTTCGCATTTATAATATTAGTATGGATTTAAGAAAAGCTTTTCAGCCATTTGAAAATCATTAGCGTTCTAGTTGATAGAGATAATATATATGAGCAATTTCCACTGGTCTGATCGATAAAAAATTTGGTATTCTGTAACTACAATGATATTGCAAGAATATGTTTACCTTGAACTGATGCTGCGGCATTACATAAAATCTGCATGATACCCAACTTCTTACCAACTAACAGCAAAGGTATTGGGCTCATTAGAATGATCTCAATCAATACGTTAAAGATGAATGGAGGTTTTTTAAATTAATGTTCAGTCAGGACAGTTTTACGTTCAAAATTTCTCATTTGTTGCACTACAGGAAGCCTGATAACTTACGCAAGCGGGAAGACTGCCTATCGGTTCAACGGTTACACATTCTGTAGACACACGACCATCCGCAAAGGAACCGCATCTCGATGGATTTGCTCGCTCCATACAAAATGTCCTATGTACTTACATTTAGATAATGCACTTAATGTTGTTTACCTACCTCAAATGTCACATACTCATCCACCGCCGAGATTACATAGGTTGAATGATGGAAAATTTATTAAGCTGTAATTTTTTATATAATATTGGCTATAGTAAAATATTATATTGATTTATATCACTCCCTCATTTCAACTCATTGCCAGCTCACTACTGACTACTATACCTAAATATGGTGGTGCGTGGCATCGAACCCTAATTATTACACATAAAGTTTTTAAAAAACGTGTGGTGTCGTGGGACACTAGGTGTATTAGTGTACTAGGTGTACACACACACACGATAGTTCCGCTGGCCTGCTGTCTGCCATTGGGCTGGTATGGAACCGGAATTGCTCTGTATTAATATAATAAAATAAATATATAATACGCCTTTAACTCACCCCCCCGTTGTATGGTTTTCTTTCTGTATGGTGATCACCGTTTCGGAGTTCAGATAGTGCACAATAATATAACTTTATCATAAATTGATCCGCCCCGACCGTAATTAGAATACATAACAATAATGCCGCGTCCATACGCTTGCTAAACCTCAACAAGCCATCACAAATTCAAACGTGTGGATAGAGTGTTTTAGGTACTTGATTTGTGTAGGTTTCCAAGCGTCATAGTTATGTTCTTACTTTATAGTTTTCTTTAATATAGCATCGAAGCGTGAATAAAATCATATTATTTCTAGGTTTCCTGATAAAATTCGGCAAAAAGTACCTATATCTTCTTGACGAGCATACCTTCTACAAACACACTCAGATCCGTAATGGAAACGCGTATCGTTGGGTTTGCACGCGGAATCGAAGATGTCCAGTTTATATACATCTGGATAACGACGATAATTTGATATTCAGACCACCCATTGAACATACCCATCCACCGTCGGAACTGCTTCAGCTGAGCGACGGTTCTTATATCAAAATATGAAGCAATTTTATTATTTGTCCTTACTCGACAGTCAATCGATGTCAGTACGTAAGAAATTGTCTTCTGTAATAAGTTCGCTGCCCTCAGCGTCCACACCGACGACTGTTCGTTATGGAATAATGGAATGGACACACTGTTTTGATAATTACTGAATTATCAAATAAATATAAAGTAAGGCTTATTATTCAATGTTTAACTTGTCAGTCTCCTATTAGTACGGGACTAATAAACATTGACCCTAAAATAAAAATGTAAAGCTGATTTTTGGCACAAGTGTTCCTTGGGGTCTGAGAAGTATCTCTTAAAAATTCCCCCCTCCTAGGCCGTGGGCTTTCCTATCCCCCCCTAAAATGTCTCCCTGTGCGCGGTATTTTATAATTTTCTCAAAAAATATTAGAGCTAGAAAAAAACCATGTATGGCGAAAATATTCTACATTAAATAATCTACCAATTATAGCATTTAAATCATTATGATAGGACAAATAGTTTTGGAAATATGCCGGCGTATTTTGCGTATTATTTATTATTTTTCAAAAATTGTTTATGTTTCTTGTCATTTACACGAAAAGTATAAGAGCTAGGAAAAAAACGACAGGAACAAAATGAAGGGGGGAATTTTTAAGAGGTACTCAGACCCCAAGGAACACTTGTGCCAAAAATCAGCTTTACATTTTTTATTTTAGGGTTCCCATACAAAGCTTACATAAGTAGCCTGAGCTATATATCATAAAAGACTGAATCGCATGCACTGTTGTGTGCGACTTTTTAACCGTTTTCTTTAGCAAATGCCAATGACAAGCGCCGCGAACAGAGAGAATACTCAGCGAAGGGACATTGTTTTATGATAAGTAGTTAGTGAAGCCGGCTATGGACCATACTTATAAATATCATGATGTCTAACAGGGCTAATAGAGTTCGGGAATGGAAGGCAAAGATATTACGTGCAAGGCTATACGTTTTACAAGCAAAAGACAATACACAGAGGAACTGCATCTAGATGGGCGTGCACTAAGCGTAATTGTCCCGCATACATACATTTAGATGAGTATCTTAATGTTATATTACCACCAACGTGTGCGCATCTTCATCCAACCGTAAATGTCCTAAAGACAAATAGTGGAACATTCGTTAAAATATAGAATGAATTTTTCGAAATATGATTAAAGTATCCACGCATAGGCTATATTAAAATGTACCTAATTATTAAACACTCACGCACGTGAATCTTATTTGCAGTTAAGCTTATAGATGTCACCGTAAGATTGTAAAAACCGTTAGATTATAATCTAACTCGTGAAATTGTAAACTGTCGAATGATTAAAATATAACGGATTATTTTTCGGTAGATTGTAATCTGTTAGGTTTATTAACCCGATAGAGCCTAAGTGGCCGGCCTGCGGCCGGGCACCGCTTGATTATTTATCATCATCATCACTATAGCCTATTAACGTCCCACTGCTGGGCACAGGCCTCCACTCTCATAGGAGAGCGGGAATTAGAGCTTAGACCCACCACGCTGCTCCAATGCGGGTTGGCGGGCTTTAACGACTATTATCATGTTAGTGATAATAACCGGTACCGACGGCTTAACGTGCTCTCCGAGGCACGGGGGTGAAACACCGCCAACTTCCAACTCCGGACTGGCACTGAGAATTTCTTAATTGAAAAACCCAATACCTAACTTTTTTTTTTATGCCCGACCGGGAATCGAACCCAGGACCTCGTGATCCGCAGTCGACTATGCTAACCACTAGACCAACGAGGCAGGCAGTGATTATTTATGTCGAACCCTAACCTAACCTACAAGAAAGAGACAAGAAAACGTAAATACAATGAATATTTCAAAAATTGACACTTAAAACATTGAACGGTTCACAATCTTTCGACTGTTTACAATCTATCGAAAAAAAAAGCGTTAGATTACAATCTTACGGTGACATAGATAAACCACGAGTTAATTGCACTGATTGTTTACTTGTCTACAGTCTAAAGTGTTATATTAATAGAATAAATGTTGAATATAATTAGAGTGAGATTTACTGGAGTACTTAAACATACATATTATTAGGTAAACGCCTTTTTGATGTGAATTCAATGACCGAATAAATGTTCCAATATTATCTATAGAGTCAAAAATTCGATAAAATATATAAAATATTTACTTTGCTATGTTAAACATATAGACTAGAAATGTTAGAATTACAAATATTATGTGACTACATAGTGTTTTTCATTGAAATTCGAATTATTATATGTACCTACCGTCCCCCCACAATTTTCCACTTTTTGTGGGATCAAAGCGATTTAACAAAGGGTCAGAAAATGCGTCAACAGAGTTGCCGCTTGCTTTTAAAAATGATAAAGAACAATTCAGTGTACATGTATGTAACATTTCAGTGAACATATTCATGACGTCAAGAGGTAAGGAACGGTTAGTGTACGACAACTTTACTTACTACAAGCAGAGCAGGACTCGCAGTGGCTTCAGATGGGGATGCACCAAGAACAGATGGCATCGGTGCAAAGCATACCTACACTTAGCAGATGATCTCACTATTGTTAGGAGTAATATGGAGCACACCCATCCAGCTTTCGCTATACCACCAAGTAAATGAAGGATTACTGCTTGGCAAACTTATTTGTGCGTGAGGCGGAGGCGCAATTGTCTATTACAATAAAAGCAAAATTTAAGGATCAACACAGTAGATTCTAAGTTCCGAATTTTGCCACACATACAGATAAGGTGGTCGGAGTGTAAAATGGTTTAGAAAGACTACACAATTGCAGCTGCGATGCAGAGTTAAAGTTGATATACATGCATCGCAATAGGGATGTTGCCAAGAAACAAATCTGCAACTTTTTATCAAACATCGTGAAGTAACATTTGATGTCATTATTTTGCAATGGTTATCAAACTTAATACTAACAAAAGGTGGTCATTTAAATTAATTTAGAAGACTCTATTTAATAATAGAGTCTGTCTTGTGATGGCTGTATACAGCATGGCGGGAGATTTAACAACTTGGTCGGATATCCCCAATAGTTCCAATATTTTTTGTTTTGCCTTGGCATGGCTTTGAGTTTAGCATGGCCCTAAAATTGCCTGTATTATAAATTAGCGGCTCTCGGCTTTCATTATTGTGAGACTCTAACCTAAGGAATAACTTAATTTTGACATAGCAACATCCCAATTGCCCGCAGAAGGCGCGGCCGCGGCGGCGTAAAGTTCACACTCAAGAGTCAAGTTGTATCCCTGCTAGAACCGCAAGCTATGCTGTCAGACGGCCTGCAGTCTAAATTCGAACTGTTTGTCTTGACCCTTATAATTTACTAGCTGATGCCCGCGATTTCGTCCGCGTGGAATAAATTTTTAAATTCCCGCGGGAACTCCTCAATTTTCCGGGATAAAAAGTAGCCTATGTCACTCTCCAGGTCCTCAACTATACCCAAGCAAAAAATCACGTCGATCCGTTGCTCCGTTGCAGCGTGATTGAAAGACAAATCAACAAACAAACACACTTTCGCATTTATAATATTAGTATGATATGATTCAACTAGGGCTTTTATCTCATTTTGGTGCTATTAGTAATGGCGAATAGTATAAATTGACTGGGTTTGCTGGAGTGTGATGATCATACTAGTATGTAGTACGTAATTATACGTAAAAAATTTAGTAGAGCTTAATAAGACTGTAGAAATCGTAGTAGGTAGGTAATAATTATTATAAATAACGGGCTATACTGTAATATATTTCAAAACAGTAAATTATAACAATTACAATAATATTATTGTTTTGCATAAGGCTACGATTGCATATGTAAGTTTTA
This sequence comes from Erebia epiphron, assembly GCA_963932025.1. NCBI lineage: Eukaryota > Metazoa > Arthropoda > Insecta > Lepidoptera > Nymphalidae > Erebia > Erebia epiphron. The sequence goes on from OZ009945.1 coordinate 41,778,719, forward strand.
CTCACGTAAGTCGCGTATATGAGTAGCTTTCGAAATGTAAACAGTCTTGTAAGCCGCGTATCGTATGCAAATGTCAGTTACACGTAAGTTAATCACTTGCTCTACTTTCGTAAAAACTTATAAGTGTAATCGTGGCCTTACATTAGTTCTTGCAATTCACTCATACAGAAGTACCTGTTTTTTAGATTTAGATAATAAAACAAATAATTATAATATTAAATTTAAATGATCGAATTCTCGATTGATCTCTTTTTACAAGTTTCTAGTCATGTCAAGTTAAAAAGCTTTGTTGATTTAAGCTACAAATTACTGTGATTTATTTTAATTTAAGTTAAGTAAGTTTATTAATTTTACTCAGTATGTGTCTATGACTTATAAAGTAGTTTACGTTTAGTGTTACCAATAGGTACATCATTGTGTTAAAAAATGTTTTTTTGTTGGTGATGCTGGTTATTCTTATTCTCCAAAGATCTCCGAAAATAAATTCGAACAGTGACCTTCATTATTTATTTACTCATGAAGTCCTCGTATAATTATAATTATTATAGAAATTTACACAGCTAAAATCTAAATAGTAATACAGATACATTGTTCTCGGTAGGTATATCAGGAAGTCCGTTTAGCTATGTTTGTCGTAACTCGTAGTGCATGCACTTGTGCGTACACATGATTGTTCTAGTGTGCGTAAGTATCATGAGCTCACAGACTGCAGTCACACTAAAAATAATAGTTAATAAGATATATGTTCTTTTCTTAGCTTTATAATGAAATTGTAGATACAAACATTCATTTTTATTGAAAATAAGTTTTTTGGTCGGAACACTAGTCAATAAATGGTCATTGTAAATGGTTCTCTATTTATGTTATTTTTGCAATATAAAAAATTGTACATCTATTTTAACCAAACGTTTTTTTTGTAGCAACCCATCCTATTAATTTGTAAAGCAAATAAATAAACGTTCCTTTTCTCATTTCTTTAATACTGTTTCTGGTACTGGTACTTTTACTACAGATTAATGTGTATACACCATTTCACTTTTTTCTCTAATATTTAATTCATTCTAAAATATCACGTAATTAGTAAGTATTCCAATGCTATTAATCTATGCCACTAACTGCTTGGTATTTCAAAACACATAGATTAACACGGCGGCTTCAATGTAGCTGATCATTCTAATATTATAAATGCGAAAGTGTGTTTGCTTGTTGGTTTATTGGTTTGTCCTTCAATCACATTGTAACAGAGCAACGGATCGACGTGATTTTTTGCATGGGTATAGTTGAGGACCTGGAGAGTGACATAGGCTACTTTTTATCCCGGAAAATTGTGGAGTTCCCGCGGGAATTTAAAAACTTATTCCACGCGGACAAATTCGCGGGCATCAGCTAGTTAAATAATAAGCCTTACTTTATATTTATTTGATAATTCAGTAATTACAAGGTCCATTCCATAACGAACAGTCGTCGGTGTGGATGCATGTGATGGATCGTGGTGATTTCTTGCATGGGTAAAGTTAAGGACCTGGCGAGTGTCATAGGCTACTTTTTATCCAGGAAAATTAAGAAGTTCTCGCATGGATTTAAAAAAAGCTTACCCACGCAGACAAACTCGCGGGCATGAGCTAGTAGCTGATATGTTTGGTGGCCACTATCAATGGAACGGATAAAAAGTGACGATTGAACGTTACTTTCATTGGAAAAAAAATTATCTCCAGTCGCACCAAAAATTTCACTTCACAAACTTCGAAATCAAGTAAGTAGGTACTTAGGCACTGATAATTTCATTCTTTAATGGTTTTAGAATAATTGCAAGACATATTTTGTTCTAGATTTCATCACTCCGTCGAAGCTTCACTTTTGCGAAGAATACACATATTTCAGAAGCGGTGCTATTCATAGAGGCGGTTGGAGGTTTTGGAAATACAGTTGTTCTTGTTTGGACACCAAGAATTGCCATGCGCACGTGTACCTACATAAAGATGATATTATAATCACTGACACACAACATAACCATCTTCCGATGGAGTATGTGAAGACGAAAAAGGGTCTCTTTTTACAAGTTTAATTCTTCTTCAAAGTCTTCGAACAGTTACCACTGATGATGACTGATGATATGCTCAATGAATTATGAATGCACATGCATAACTAAGATCAAATTTTGGGAAAAAGTAAAAGCACTCAGACTTTTGCGACCTGAAAATGGTTGCTTTTATGTGGTAAATTTAAAGATTACTATCATGAAACCGTCGATGGTGCAAGCGACCCTAAATCTTAGTGTGTTAAACTCAGCACTGTAATCCATAAACTGATATGAAGAGCTGAGATTAGGTATGTAAAAAAAGAAACTTTCCAAATTGTCTCAAGTCTAGATTAGAAATAAAAATAAAAATATACTTACTTAGTTTGCTTATATTTTGATTGTGTAAAAAAAATTAGGCCGTTATTACTTGTACATCAGTACCTTAACGTATTTTTATATCGTAAAAAATGTTTTTCTTTAAAGTTCTAATTTTTTCGTTACTATTTACCTATGCGGAGGTACTTTGTCCGAGATTTGTAACGAGGTTAGTGATTTTGTTATAATTAAGTAGATATTAGGAAATACAATTCTAAGAACAAATATTATTATGAGCCTAATTTTTCTAGGAGTTTTTTTTAGGATGTGCCAATTATTATCTATAGATTTTTCATAATGACTTTGTTCCTAATATTATGCATTTTTACTTGATTATAATAATACTTATAAAAGAGTATCTACTCATATTACTTATTTGTTTTCTAAACGTTATTAAAACTTGTATTTAACGACTTGCAAGTTTAAAGCTAGATCTCGATACCAAGTATATAGTATTTCTTCAATGATTCTTATTGCGTAAGTCTACATAGTTTACCGTAAGAAAAAAGTTAAATAATTTGTGTGGACTGTATTCTAGTCTTCAGGTTGTAAAAATTCAACATTTATATTGTAAACATTCGGTTTAAACAGACGTTAAGTGTCAATATAAACCGCACCTTTTGTGATAAGACCATATCAATACAATAGTATTATATTTGGTAGAAATATATATGTTTTTTGAGTAACGGTTACACTAGCGTTTTATTATTATTTTTGGGCTACATATTTAAGTAATGTATAAGGTGAAAATAATATTAAATATTGAATCACACAATAGAAAAACTACTGAAATGAAATGAAATGAAAATTATTTCATGTTGGACGAAATGTGTCACTTGTGATAAGATATTATAAGGACTCTAATACGACCGAAATTTTTTTTTTGTAATGTCATAACTTGTAAGTATAGGTGTGATGGTTTTTAGTGTCAAAGAAACATTTTATTTACAAAAAATACTGATTTTGCAGTAACTGCGAAATTCATCAAATTGGAATCCGGAACTAAACTGTTACTGTATAAGAAGTATACATTTTCGAGAAGCGGAAAAACTCGCGGCGGGGGATCAAGATTTACCTGTTCCTGTTCCCATAGCAAGAATTGCAAGGCACATATCCACATAGATAAGGATAACCATATCACTTTAGCTGCAGCTGAGCATAACCACGAACCACTTAAATATATGAACACTCCAGAAGGTTATGTACGAATTAATCCTAAATTCCCATATCATTTCGATGCAAAGCCTGAAATTTTTGAAGATTGAGAATTTAAAAGTTAAAAAACAGAATATTTTCTTGGGTTTTGGTCTACTATGGGTGGACCATTTATACTCATAATACGCAAGTATGTTTTATTTAGATTACTCATTAAAGTGTAGCGGTTATTTTAAGTGTAGTGTGACTATTCAGTACAGATCTCTATTGAGTATTTTTTTCGCAGTAAAGCTGATGTGGAAACTGATTTTATTTTGATTAATTTTGTTTATATTTGATTTTTTATTGAAATGTTTTTTTAAACCTTGAGATTTACATAATAATGTCATAAGTGAGAAAACAACAAATTTTTCGCATTTCTTTATAAAAATATCCTTCAGGAGACTTCAATCTAAGTATTTCTTAATTTTAGCATTATACTTAATAACATACAAAATACCTTGAGAAATGAAGGCCTTTGAACTTTCATCCCCTATTTAACCCCTTTGGGGGTTGAAATATTTCATACATTTTTGACATCCTTTTTGACATTTCTTACATATTTGACATATTTCTAAATTTTCAACTCGCAGCTCATATACCAAGTTTCATGGCTACAGCTTTCATCAAAAATTTCAACCCCTATTTTACCACTTTAGGGGTTGAATTTTGAAAAACTGTGACACGTAATTCTTTATTTTTTACCGTAAGCCAAAATGCCAAGATTCGTTGATATAACTTGTAAAATACCTTGAGAAATGAAGGCCTTTGATACCAACTTTCATCCCCCATTTCACTACTTTGGGGGTTGAATTTTCTAAAACTGTGAAATACGTATTTCTTAATTTTCAACTCGCAGCTCATATGCCAAGTTTCATGGCTATAGCTTTCATAAAAAATTTCAACCCCTATTTTACCACTTTAGGGGTTGAATTTTGAAAAACTGTGACACACGTAATTCTTAATTTTTGAAGGAAAGCCAAAATGCCAAGTTTCGTTTATATTACTTGAGAATATCTTGAGAAATGAAGGACTTTCATGCAAACTCTCATACCCTATTTCACCCTCTCGGGGGTAGAATTTTTAAAAACTGTGAAACACCTATTTCTTCATTTTCAACCAGTAGCTCGTATACCAAGTTTCATGGATATAACTTGAGAAATGACGGACTTTCATACAAACTTTCACCCCCTATTTCACCCCCTTAGGGGTGGAATTTTGAAAAATCCTTCCTTAGTGAGCGCCTACGTCACAAAAGGAACCTACTGTCAAAATTTCAAGTTTCTAACCGGTTAGCTTTATTTCTAGCCGGTTTAGGCTGTGCGTTGATCCCTTAACGATTTTATAATATGTCACCGTGAGATTGCAAAATCCGTTAGATTGTAATCAAACTAGCGATATTGTAAACTGTCGACGGATTGTGAACCGTTTAATGGTCATAGTGTCAATTTTTGAAATATTCATTGTATTATGTTTTCTTGTCTTTTTCTTGTAGGTTAGGTTAGGGTTCGACATAAATTAGTGCCCGGCCTTAGGTTTTATCGGGTTAATATATCTAACAGATTACAATCTAACGAAAAATAATGCGTTAAATTGTAATCAGTCGAAAGTTTACAATATCGCTAGTTAGATTACAATCCAACGGCCTTTGCAATCTTACGGTGACATATATATTAGATTCATCATAGTACTTAAGTTGGTATATCCTACACATATAATTTATTAACAAGTTTACATAATCTACTATATAAAAATAAGTCGGGTTTTCCTTCCTGACGCTATAACTCCAGAACGCACGAACCGATTTCCACGGTTTTGCATTCGTTGGAAAGGTCTCGGGCTCCGTGAGGTTTATAGCAAAGAAAATTCAGGAAAAATTTCAACAGAAAAGCGGGAAAATCTTTTTAGCGGGAAAGCCATCTGGTGGCGAAACGGAGTTCGCCGGGTTTGCTAGTATATGTATAAATATTATAAGATGCAGCTTTACGTTTTTTACTGTAATATCTAATTGTTGTAGAAATGCATGTGCAAAAGTACTTTGTGATTAAGACGTCCAACTAAGGGTCTGTTTCACAATGTCCAAATAAAGTTCCTAATACTTACCTAACAAATAAAATATTTGCTGGGTAAATCTGTCTAATAAAGGTCTGATATTTTTTTTCTGTTTCACAACTCAAGTGTCTAATAAAATATTTGCAAGATAACTATTGTACAGTTTATCCGAAGGTCGAGGCGGCAACGTCGCATTATGATTGCTATGTTCCTATTTTTAGGCAGTTTCAAAATAAGGCACACTTCCCAAATTAGGGAAATCTTATTTTTTTAAATATTTATCTACGCGTAAATACTCGCATTACATGTTTTTCATGGTAAAAGCTTTGATGATGCCCGCGACTTCGTCCGCGTGGATTAAGTTTTTCAATTCCCGCGGGAACTCCTTAATTTTCCGGGATAGTAGCCTATGTCCTTCCCCTGGATACAAAGTACCCCTATGTCAAATTTCATCAAAATCGGTTGAACAGATGGGCCGTGAAAACGTAGCAGACAGACACACTTTCGCATTTATAATATTAGTAGGTATAGATATTGTATGAAAAAAAATATTCGTTACGCGTATAACGAATCTTTTGATTTTTGACATTTGCTTTCAGAGTTCAAGTAAACTTGTGATTGTGTGGCTCTTTCGTGGTGATTTTTAATTAAAATCTGACTCTATAACTACCTACTTATCGGTTCATCCAGTTACTCCATATAGTTTTGTCGATTTCCAAATACCGGAACTCTTCGCGATAACATCAGGCGATCATAAAAATCATCAAATTCGTCCTCAATTAATTCAAAAATATCCATTTTTACAAAAACACTATAATTATATTTACCATTGAATATGTAATGTTAGTAAACAGCGTGTGAAACGCTGACGCGGGTAAGAAGACAGCTGTCAAACTACATAGTTATCCATCAAATAACTGCTATTGGCCACTTGATCCGACCTATAACTTGTTGAGAACTTTATGTTATGGTTAGCTTTATTAGATGATTGTGAAACGCAAACAATGTGTTTATTTGCCAAATAAGTTACAAATAGCTTATTAGGAACTTTATTTGGACTTTGTGAAACAGACCCTAAGTGTGTTATTGTACGTCCAATGTATGAGGACTTAGTATATTGTATTATTTTTAAAATATTAATGATATAGGTTAAAGAAGGTTTGTTATAGTTCATAATATTATATGTAACATTACGCTGAGTTCTTCAAAATTCAATAAAGTAAGTATACTCTTTCAATGAATTCTTTTTATTCAGTTGAAATAAAATATAAAATCTTTACCCCAATAATAAGGCTATAACTTACATATTAATTAAGAATTACTTATATATAATAATTTTTTCTTATATAGTTTTTATTAGGTTATAATAATTATTCCAATTTTCTAATAATGAGTATATATACCTATTTAAGTAGATATATTTAAATTAAATATAGTCATGTAGGTTGTTCCTGTAACATCCATAAAATAACTAATATTTTAGGTCAAATAGTGGTGACAATCAACGGTACTGAGTTTTATCTTCTGGATGGTTACACGTATAGCAAAACCAGGTATTTCCAGATGGAGGGATACGATACGCATGTCGTAACAGACTCTCCAAGAAATGTTCGGCATTTGTCCGTTTATCTAAACACAATGTTATTTTGAAATGTAACACTGAACATAACCATGAACCGGCAGGGTACACTTTTACAAAAAATGGATATTTTGTGAAGACGTGAATAAAAATAAATCTTGTAGTGTACCCAAATCTATAATTTTTTAATTATTTTAGAGGTAGATACCAGTTTGGTTGAGACTAAACCAAAAAGTTTTAGACAAAGGGTGACAGCACAGAATGCTATAGTATAGTCCCACACACTTATTTGACCCGGTGACAGCGTCGCTAGTAGATATGAAAAATTAATTTTACAAAGTTTAACAGGCAAAAAAATTAGTTCCAAATTTGGCCACCGGTTCAGTTGAGTTTGTGGGACTAGGGATTTATAGATGGCTAGTTATAATAGGGAGCATAACTAGCTATTACTGTGTCATTGACAATCAAATGAAACTCATATTCTTCTACAGCGTTATGCAATAAAAGTTATTAAACTGCATTCTACATCATTATATTATTTGCTAGTGTAAAATCCAATATTCTAAGTTGTGTTAATTGTAACTTCAATTATTAATTGAAACATCAGCAGGCTTCTAGTTGAAATATTGGGCTTTAAATATTCACTGAGCTATTTCATTGCCGGTGCGGATAATTCAGCTTAAGTCAGGAAACCAGCTGACGATGGTGCACGGCTTCACCTTCCACCATACAAAGGTGTTGAGGAAAAAAGGCGGAGTCAGGTGGCGTTGCTCCTACAAAATGAAGGGATGCCGAGCCTATTGCATCCTGGATGAAGAAGGGCGCTACATTCTAGATTTGTACAACTATCATAGCCACGAACAGGCGAATTATAAAGAAATTAATGGATTTTATTATAGGATTTAATTTATGATCTTTTGTTTAATACACTTTACTGTATAATCAGGAGGTTCTCAATTCGGCGCGTAACTTATGCGTGGTTACACCCATTTTTCCGAGATAACGGGATTTAGCTGATGGTATTCAAATTTTTTTTTTCATCTGAACGACTTTTCTTTCTGATTTGATTATTGGAGCCCTTATAAATAAATAATAATTTATTTCACTAAATTTTACAAAAGTTAGACTTAGGTCTACACAATGCATGGTCCGTCTCTGCAGCCAAATGTAGGTTACCCTGTGAATTAAACATCAAGATTATTTCATTGAAAAGCAACATTTTGATCTGGGTCCTTCATTCCATATTCTGTTTCTGTTTTCTCTTCTTTCCCTTAAGTAAGTACTTGTGTATCTTTTTTTCTTAATTTCTTTTTTTCCTAGTTAAAATCATACGACTGATAAGTGGAAAAAATCTGGTCATGATTTAGGGGTTCACCTTCCACAGAACAGGTATGAAGAATAGGGGGGGGAGTGAGGTGGCAATGTTCGTTCAAAATGAAGGGGTGTCGCCACCGCCAACTGCATCATGGATGAAGAGAACTGGGTACTGCTCGCCGTGAAAGGCAACCATTGTCATGCCGCGCCACAGAATAAAGAATTTGAGGGTTACTATTACAAGTTATAAATTATAAATGGATTTTAACAACCTTCATAATGCAGATATGTTCTTTCCTATCAGTCGATCGACGGTGGTGTCAAGACAGAGCAATGCTGTGGGGTGACAGTAGGGTTGCCACCCGTACGTTATAATAAAGTATTGTACGTTATTTCTGGTAATTGTACTCTATACTTTATGAGAACAATAAAGTACGCGAAAATACTTTATTTCGCATGATTTGATTTCTCTGGGATTACAAAACGCAAATAATAAGACTAGGTCTATTGAAGCTAACCTTACATGGATTACATGTATATAATAAAATGTGCAAAACGTCTTTATTTGTCGCTGAATAGGAACACTTCCGAGCGTGATGGAGCCTATATCTCTTTCAATCTTTATTTCGGGCTTCAGCATCTTCAGACAATTGCCCTAGAGACAAAACTGCTTAACGCTCTATTATTTTAGCACCATTTTTAAGTATTTTATGGACTGATGACGGCAAAAAGTACTTACGTATCTACTAAGTATTTTTAACAGTTAACATAATAACTACAAAAATCGAGTCACGACACTATATATTTTCAAATTTACAAGTGAATATTAAATTTAAATTACTTACGTTTATACCATAAAAAATTTAACACAAAATAAAAAGTACTTAATTTTACCAAAAAATTACCTTAATCGACAGAAATAAGAAGAACCGTAATTTTTAGACATTTTTTTTCTTCCGTCCGCGTCGTTGGACATTTTTGCTTCTAGATCAAAATGGCGCGCCTACCACGCAGATTTTTTTGTTTCCTTGTATAAGGGAAATAGTTAGGAATCTACAAGAGTGATTAACTTAACACCGGCAGCTTTCAGCAACAAAGAAACCTCCAGTTGAAACATAAAAAGATGGAAAATTTCCTTGTCACTTAAAAATGTACAAACATATACATCACAAATTCACAATATTTATTTAAATAAAATCGTAACGTATTTGTAAAGTGAAGATTCTAAGCAATCTAAAAATATATTACACTCAAATAATTACATTCTTGTAAAATTTAAAAATTAATCTCAAGTTAAACTTTCACTATCGGCTTTTGGTTGGATGTAAATATCGCACGTTCTTTATTATTTATCGCATATTATGTTTGAGAGTATTTTTATATACCTACCTAGGAGTAAAATATTTCTATTTTTTGACATTATTTATAAAAGTCTTATTATCTGAGAATATTAAACCATGGAAAAAGCTGTGGAATTATAAAATTCGTTAAAACTATTTATGAGACTGTTCATACAGTTTCATCCCATAGTGCGACGGAACAAAAAAATAAACGATTGCAGAACTATAAAAGTCAATGGAAAATCATACATGCTGCAATTGGTTAAATAATGATTCACAAAACAAAGCAAAGCGTCTCTGAATCTGATAAAAAGCTTATTACTTATTTACTTTAACTCAAATATAGACTGTAAAGATGGTGGCAATTATTTAGCAGTGCTAATAATCAAATCCATACTAATATTATAAATGCGAAAGTTTGAATGTAGGTATGTATGGATGTTTGTTAATCAATCACGCCCAAACGTCTGAACGGATCTGGATGGGATTTGGCACAGAGATAGATTATAGTCTGGAATAACACATAGGCTACTTTTTATCTCGGAAAACTAAGGATTTCCCGCGGGAACCAAAAACCTCAATCCACGCGGACGTAGTCGCGAGCATCACCTAGTTTGATAACAGTTGCGAAAAGCAATAAGAAATATATTTTTAAACATAATAATAAAGAAAAATAAATTGTACTTTATTTTGACACTATGTACTTTGTTTTCTTACGTATAATAACCTCATGTACTTTAATTGCCAAAAAAAAGGTCAGTGACGTGACGGTGGAAACTGGCAGAAATCTCAGTACTTAATTAAATCACTCTTATCTCAAATTCGTATGCAGTTTCCTACCTCTATATCTCTCTGTAACCTATGGTCGAGAGAGATATATAGAGATACCGACACTATGTAGGCACTACAACTGTCATGCGGACAGCATGAGAGGGCTATATAGGAGGGATAGTGGTTTTATAGATAAGTCAGTAGGTAGGCACTATCTTATGCTAACAAAATTAACCAAACGATATTTTTACATCCCTTACAAAATACCTCGGTAACGCCCATGGCATTTGATGGTTTTATATAATATGTAGGTAATATAACTAGATAGAGCTTAAATCCATTGGAAATTGTATCAATCGTTATTTATATCAATGTGTCTCCAACACAGATGCGCACTTCATAAAACTGATGAACGGACCAATATTATTAATCGTCGATAATTTTTCGTACCACAAAATCGCCGGCGTCAAATATGGAGGCGGGATCAGATGGCAGTGCTCGTCCAGAAAGAAGTCAAAGTGTAATGCTTTCGTTGTACTTTCGGAAGATGGAGAAAGCGTATATAGGATTGGTGGTGTTCACAATCACAATCCTCCAGATTATATACGAACCTCGCCAGGAGTGTACTTGAAAATTTGACTCCGTTTTCTGCTTCAACTGTCCAATTGTAGTGTATTCTGCGTTGCAATTCTGATTTTTGAAGATAGGAAGTAAAGGGACGCTATCAACAAAATAACCTGTTTGACTTTATATTAAGTGGTTAACGAACTCTTTTTCGTAGAGCTTCTTGGACAATTGAGTTCCTGCACAATAATATGCGAGTAGACTAAGAACCTGTAGTTAGTTATGATCCGACTCACCTAACTTCCCGGCCTTGGCCAGTAAAGAATGTATGTATTTTCATTACATATCATAAGTTTGAATTTGGAATCTTTCTTCCTGAATATCTTGTAACTTGTTATAATGTTCTTTGGCCTAAATAGTTTAAATTTGGAACTCTACCGTATGACGCGTCCAGCACTCACAGCGCAAAAAAAATATTAAAAGTATAATATTTACTTTTTATCTTTATAATATTGAAAGACGGGAATTAACCACATACCTAATCGTTATAATTTATTATTTAAAAGTGACAAAAAATTAATTCGAGTGAGGATATTATGGATTTAGATTGTACGCCTCCTTTTCTGAGAGCGGAGGCCGAATTAGCTAAAAATAATTTGCTTCCGCCGAAATGCAAAAAAAAGTCACTTGTTTCATTTTTTAGAAAAGCACTATACACACCTTGACCGGGAGAGCATTTCTGGTCTCGTATATAGCCGGCCTCTAACTAACACTCGACCAGAAAACGCGTACTTCCCGGTCTCGCGATGTAATGTACTATTGTCACCTAAAGCCAATTCGAGCCAATTCGAAGGGCTTACCTTACAAGTCTTTACAAGCTGAAGCTTTCAAGTTTTGTCAATGTAATACCTAGAATGTCCAACAGTTTACTTACTGGGAACCCCAATTTAGATCTTTCAGCTTAATCCCCTGTAGTTAAGTATAAAAACATAATGTAAAATTCAAAGCTGATACAATTTGGTTACAGAAGCGGAATTCATAACGCTCATTACTGGAGTGACCTTGTTGCTAATCAACAAGTATTCTTACCACAAGATTGGAACAGCGAAGTACTGCGGAGGATTCCGTTGGCGGTGTTCATCTAAAAAGAGGTGCAAATGTAAAGCTTTTGCGGTGCTTTCAGACGATGACGCTTTAGTTCTCAGAATAGTTGGACCTCATAACCACGATCCACCTGTATATACTCGCAATCAGTCGGGGTATTACGTGAAAGCATAAAATTGGGATGAATACATACTAAAAGCTGATATTCTAGATGCACAACGAAAACTTAAATTGTGTCGATAAATATAAAAATGCATCGATTTTAAAGGTTAGTAATTGAATGACGATTGATACAATATATAATATATTTTACTACTCACATTTTATTTTTGATTCCTGTAAATAACCAGCACCTAGTATGGTAAGTCAAAAAGATGATTCGTTTTTTACATTCACACGTGATAACAAAAAATTATTACATATACCTACCATATAAGGCTTCCAATACCGGGATCCCGGTATTGGCTAATACCAGGATCCCGGACTTTTTTCGTCCGTTTTCAATACCGGTATTGAAATGTCTAATACCAGGATACCGGTATTGGTGACAACTGACAGTATAAACGAAACAGTGACTTATATTTTTTGCAGTTGCATATATTTCTTGGTGCATGCCACTGTTTCAATTCGGCCAAGTTTAAAACTTGTATCTTAAGCACATTAGATCAAAAACCAGTGAAGAAAAGTCATTTTTGATCACTCAGAGGGATAAGTTAGTGTTTGAATTTAGAACCCTGTGGCTTGGCATTTCTATTTCATTGACTCACGAAACGATCAGAAATCAGTTTTTTATCCAATGCAATTTTTCTATTATGATTTTTTTTCTCATAAAATAACTATTGAATTTTTAATTAATTTATGTTTTGACTAAACTATGTATTTTAACGAGTAAAAAAATGGCAATTCTTCATTGAATTTAAGCAGAAAAGTGCTCTTTTGGAGTTAATGTGATTAAAAAATATTATTTATGGAAAACTGTTTTTTATGGTGCAGTTTCCTTCAGAAAAGACTAGTTTTAAGTTAAAAACAATGTATCTAATTTTAAGTTTTTAGATAGATACTGGGATATTGAAAAAAAATCTTTCTCGTATTAATACCGGTATTGAAAAAAACCGGTATTCGAAAGCCCTAATACCATATAGAGAGTAGAAATAGAGTAACATCATGCAACCTTTCTAGCATCATTAGTCATCACCTTCTCTCAATCGTGAGACAATTAAATAAATACCATAACAAGTAAATGAGACATTTTATTCGTGTCAGTAAAAAACTAATGCTTCATATTTTGTCCCAAACGCTTAGGATTATATTACAAAAGCATTAGGCAGGGATTAAATAGCTTTTCAACTCATAATATATGGTATTGATGAGTTTAGGTCCGTTTAAACCGCGTCCAAACTTTTAATGAGACTTAATGAGACATATTATTTTATTTAATTTATTTATACCAGACACTTTTATGGTATCCATAGTCCATACCAATATTATATATGCGAAAGTGTGTCTGTCTGTCTGTCCGTCCGTCTGTCTGTCTGCCTGCTACGCTTTCACGGCCCATCTACTCAACCGACTTTGATGAAATTTGGTACAGGGGTAGATTGTATCCTCGCGGACGAAGTCACGCATCATCTAGTTCTAAATAATTTCAATCTAAGTACTTAATATAATATATTTTTTACACACTGCCTCTGAAAGTAGATTGTGTACGGGCAGTTATTACCCACAATTTTACAAAAGACATTTCATTTATAAGTATAATTTGATATTATTCAAACATTAAAAACTATGTAATATGTCAACAATTTCAGTTATTCCAGATACAAAATTCATCCCCTTATCGAATGGAAAGAGACTACTTATGGTTGACGGATATACATTTCATAAAGGCGGTGGTCACATCAGATGTTATGGTGGCGTCAAATGGAGATGCTCAGCATCTAAGAAAAAGTGTAATGCTTACGTAGCCGTGTCAGACTGTGAAAACTATATCATCAAGTACAGATTGAACCACGTTGATCATGATCGGCCAGTGTATAAAGCTGATAAAAGTGGCTTATATGTTAAATTGGTATAAGCACAACTTATTTACAACAACTTAGTTACAAGAGTCTATACGCACTATAAACAGCAGTTAGAGTGATGGAGTGAGTAGAGTGATGGACGGTGTGCAAACGCGTTTCTTTATATCATTTTTAAAGATAGTTATGGTTAGATATACAGAAAATTGATCAGTTATTACTGTCTATAATTCCGTTAAAACATATTAAATTTTATATATTGATTTATTTATCTTTCTTTTTAATATGCAAAACATTATTTTGTAGTTAAAAAGTAAGTGAGATCTATTACTCAAGTTTAACTCATCGGCTTACAGAAAGTATAGTTACACTAGCTGATGCTCGCGACTTCGTCCTACCATCCAAACTTTCGCATTTATAATATTAGGTATAGAAAGTGTATTTATTTTTATTTCATTAAATTAAAATCAACTAAGTAATTTAAATCTTCAATGGTGCTTTCTACCTTTGGTATGGAAAAACAGGATGATGTCCTCATTACTGTTTAAATCATTGTTTCACAATCGTCCTTTCAGATAGTGAATCTGGAATAGAAGAGTCTTCAAATAAAAGAACAAGGAATGTTAATAGAGAGTACATTTTTGTGAAGAAATTCAGAAACGCTAAAGAAGCAGAAAACTTTATAATAGCTGAAAAAACGTGGTCTTGCAGGAAAACCCACAAAACGAGGGAAGGTACCAAAAAGTACTATCGTTGCAATCAGGTCAAAAGTCGTGGGCCTCAGTGTGCTGCAAACGTATATTTGCTTTATAAAGCCGACTCAGATGATGTGCTTCTTTTCCGAGCTGATTCCGAACATGACCATGAATTAAGCTGTAACAAAGCTAACTATGAAATAAGTCAAGAAACTAAAGAAAAGCTAAATAAGCTTGTCGCTCTTCATTTCAAACCCAAGCTATAATAAACAGTTTACACAAGGTAAAATGTATCACAGTATCTTCCAAAAAGCAACTGGAAGTAGCTAGTAGCTTTGTCCTTTCCTGTGATCCATCCTATTTCATAATCTCCGTACCAATGTCATCAAAATCGGTTGAACAGATGGTCCGTGAAAGCGTAACAGATGGACAGAGATTATTAGTATAGATTGCCTTTTGTAAGATTCTTAATCTTACAAATCGTAACTGTACGCAGCTGTGTGATGGTTTTTCTGTTTGTTTGGAAATTATGCCAAAAATAAGTCACTCAATACGAATAACAATTTACTACAGTTTACTTACAATTTACTTCATCACTACAGCCTATTAACGTCCCACTGCTGGGCACAGGCCTCCACTCTCATAGGAGAGCGGGAATTAGAGCTTAGACTCACCACGCTGCTCCAATGCGGGTTGGCGGGCTAATTTACTTACAGTACTATTATAATAATTAATCGTCGGTATAGTTTTAAAATAAATATAATGTGGACACCTTAGAAAAAACAAATGAGATCTGACATATTTTCTCATTTATGTGCTATATGATTTTAACATATAGTAGGTACTTTTGGACCAATTCATGCTGTCTCAGAAATAATTATATAACTATTCATGGTTGTCGATTATGTTTACGTTTTAATGATTAAGGTTTCATAAATTGTATTGATTACCTTGTTACTTTATAAATTTGCACGACAGCAATGACGAAACATGTTTATTCCTTAATTAGTTTGTCATCTTAATTGTACTACGTTTCTTGCAAATAAACGATTGATTGATTGAGCTTATGTTGTTGCACTACATTTCTTTCTTGATTAAGCTTCTAGATGAGATTTAAACTTTCTTTTTATTAAGTAATTTTATTTTTTGTTGATGATCATTTTTATTTCTTACTAAAAGAATTTATAGATATAAGAATTCGAAGCCAACATCCATAACAACATATAAGTACATTATACCAGATATATAAGTATTTAGTATTGCTGTCCACCTTTTCATTTAAATTCAGGTTTAGGTATAGGAGAATTGGTCAAGAGAATAAACAGGCGTTGTATATAGATCACACAGGTTGTACGGCTGCTCTTCATGCCGACAAAGACAATATCATTATAAGAAACAAACTTTGGCAACATAACCATCCAGTGCCCGATTTAGTTACAACGCGGGACGGAATTTGCCAAAAAAGGGGAGTTAACATTTTCGAGGAATTAAAATCCTTAAGGCTGGAAATATTCTAGCGTGTCGTATTATATTTACGCGAGGCACGCCTATCAGTTTCTTGCTGATGTTAAATCCCATTGGACACGCGGCTATTTTATTTTAGAAATGATGAAATTCTCAATAAACTTTCCATGGAAACATTGTATTTTTTATTTCTGCTGCTAGGATTATGGAATTCTGCGCCGGCTTCCGTTTTATTCAATGGAAACCTTCAAATCAAGAGTAAATAGGTATTTTCCAGACAAGCCCGCTCCATCTTAGGCCGCATAATTGTTTGCACAGCAGCAGGATTGATTGCCGGCAAGCGCTTGTCTATAAATTACAAAAAACTAAAATCAAATCATTGGCATACCAGACTTCATGCCTGGCTGACACGATGGCAGTGACTGAACTCAGTGACTCAGAATCAACTTATTAAATGCACTCCACTGTTCAGCGCGCCTAGGCTTGCCGCGTTATTGTAAAATAAATATCTGCAGAATCAACTTATTAAATGCACTCCACTGTTCAGCGCGCCTAGGCTTGCCGCATTATTGTAAAATAAATATCAGAATCAACTTATTAAATGCACTCCACTGTTCAGCGCGCCTGGGTTTGCCGCGTTACTGTAAAATAAGTATCAGAATCAACTTATTAAATGCACTCTACTGTTCCTAGAGCCTGGGTTGCCGCGTTATTGTAATATTAATGTAAAATAAAGCTAACTTTGAGTTCTCATCAAGAAAGACATGTGCGTAAATATTGCACCAGTTTCAATGTTATCTGTGCTGACATGCGCTTACGAGTCACGCACATACAACCGCACGAAATGTTTCGCTTTTGAAGATAAAAATCTATGAGCTTATCTGTAATTATAATAGTCTATGTACAATTGAAGCTTATGTTGTAATCAAGAAGACTGCTGCACTCCACTATCGGACTGTGCGTTGCCCCTAAGTTTTGCTTGCTTTAAATATGAACGTGACAGATTTTATTTTATAGGTAAATTGGTCAGAATAATCAACCACGCTAGACTGATGTACGAAGGCTTCATATTTACGCCACAGTACAAGACCACAAGAGGCTACAGATGGCGCTGCCATCAACACAACTCAGGATGCACGGCGGCTATACATCTTGATGCGAATAATAAAATTATAAGGCAATTTAAGGTTTCGAGCCATAATCATGAACAACCAGAGTTAGAAGTGATGGGCGGATTTTGTCATGTAAAAAAAGGGGCACATTTTTCTTATTTTCGATAAGTAACCTATTTTCAGTTAATGTCCAAGGGTCCTGATATTCGATTGCACTATTGATGGTCATGGTTAAAGGTGAAAGAAAAACTTTAAAAAACCACTTCGGGATGCAAATGTCAAGGGTCTTCTACATTTACCAAAATTTGACTTATACCTAACCTTAATTCGGGATGTAGGAATACTGACTTGTTTCACTCACTTTGCTAGTTTTTGGTGGTAAAATTTAATGTTAGTTCTTCACAGTAGAATTTACTATCCGAATCGGTGGTAGGGTCCTGACTCCTGACATATGGTAACTGACACAGGTTGTCTTACAGGAATTAAAACATTTCCTTTAACCATAGATGGTGCAATTTATCCTTAGTATGGAAATCATGTATTCAATCGTGGTTTTTCACCTCTGCAGTTTTATATGAGATTGATGGAATTATACGAAAAGTAGTAGTTAGTAGTTCTGTATTGTGAAATAAGTAGGTATTAATACTTTGTAGGATAATATACCTACCGTCACGTGAATTTATGTTTAAACTAACAGTAAGACGTAGCCTACCTCATATCCCTATCATAAAAATAGATTGTTTTTATTTTCATTTTTTTTTAGCAGAATTTCTTAAAGTTTTCGAACAAAATTTACCTGTGCTACGTACGCTGGTTACACTTCAGAGCTAATTAGTATTTTTAAATTAACCCCTGAAGAATAAATCTTTTCCACGAGTGTAACACTAAAAATTGCGAGAAATTCGCTTGGAGATAATCAATGAAAACTACTTAAATGCATAGGCTTAGATTTTTAGTTTGTACCAAACAAGTTATCTCTAGTCTCTACCAGTGACTATTGGCAGCAGGAATTTCATATGTTGGTTTGTTGGTTTGTTGGTTTGTCCTTCAATCACGCCGCAACGGAGCAACGGATCGACGTGATTTTTGGCATGGGTATAGTTGAGGACCTGGAGAGTGACATAGGCTACTTTTTATCCCGGAAAATTAAGGAGTTCCCGCGGGAATAACAAAAAACTTAAACCACGCGGACGAAGTCGCGGGCATCAGCTAGTAAGTATAATCGGAGTCGATTTAGTTTATCACCACTGTTCTCTGGAATAAAGGAAATAGTCAGCTCAGTGTTTTTTTTATTTGTAATTAAAATAGAGTGTATAATTACCTAATATTATCAATTTACTCAATAGCCCGCATAAATCATACTAATATTATAAATGCGAAAGTGTGTTTGTTTGTTGGTTTGTTGGTTTGTCCTTCAATCACGCTGTAACGGAGCAACGGACCGACGTGATTTTTGGCATGGGTATAGTTGAAGACCTGGAGAGTGACATAGGCTACTTTTTATCTCGGAAAATTGAAGAGTTCCCATGGGAATTTAAAAAACTTATTCCACGCGGACGAAGTCGCGAGCATCAGCTAGTATTATATAATATGTTAAAACGTGTGGCTTACAGGTAAATTGGTCAGGAGAACTAAGAACAGTATCTATTGGAATGGTGTACAAAGGTTTTATGTATAAGCCGCAGTGCAGAGCCAGGCATGGCTATAGATGGCGCTGCGATGAATACCACTTAGGCTGCAAGGCGGCGATCCATGTTGGCAAAAATAATTTAATTACCAGAGAATTCCAACTCTCAAAACATAATCATGTACAGCCAGAGCTAGAAATAATGGACGGAGTTTGTAACATCAATAGAGGAGCAAGATTTTTTTCTATGATCATGTAATAAACTTCTGCGACAACCGTATATTTCCGTATATCGTTTTTAGGGTTCCGTACCGCAAAAGAAAAAAACGGAACCCTTATAGGATCACTTTGTTGTCCGTCCGTCTGTGTGTCAAGACCCTTTTTCTCAGAAACGCATGGAGGTATCAAGCTGAAATTCATATCAAATACTCAGGTCTATTGTCCCTTGAAGCTGTGAAAAAATCAAACTTCTAAGCCAACGCAATCAAAAGATTCAACCGTTTATGCTGCAAATTTTCGACACTCGCAAGGGAAACAAAACTACTTCCCGTGAACTCAGAATCTTGAAATTTGGTACGAAGCAACGTCTTGTAGCACAGATAAAGCAAAAATTGCGCAAAGCATAAATTTTTAGTTACATCATATAATAAAAATATTTTTAATAATTTTAAACTTACTACAGGTTTGTACGGAACCCTCGGTGCGCGAGTCTGACTCGCACTTGGACGGTTTTGTTACAAACGATGCCCACGACGGTGTGCGCCTGGATATACCTAGGTTTTATATTAAAAATCACAAGGGCCATTAGTTTTCCTGGGATCCTACAAAGCGGTTCAGGCGTGTGAAACTAAAAAAAGACAGTCGGTCACATAAAACTCGTCACCGTTTCTGAATTAAGCTAAAAAATCAAAATTGTAGCCAATCATGTTTCTGTCACGTAAATATCGACTAAAGACCCAAAAAGTACATAGGTTAAACCAGGCTAACGTGCTCTAAGTCTACAACCAACAGATTTAATTTAAAATTTGGCGCTAGTTAGATCCGAATAGGTCTGTGACACAAGTATGGCTACGCTTTAAACACAATAGTACTGGTTTTCATGTG
The DNA here is from genome assembly GCA_963932025.1 of Erebia epiphron. Lineage (NCBI taxonomy): Eukaryota > Metazoa > Arthropoda > Insecta > Lepidoptera > Nymphalidae > Erebia > Erebia epiphron. The sequence continues at coordinate 41,799,052 of OZ009945.1, forward strand.
TTTAGAGTGAGCAAACGTGAATTGAATGTTCGTAAGACTACGTGAATTTATTTTGCACTTTTATAAAGCCTGTATCTAAATCTAACGAAACTATCTAACATTTAACGTTTTGACGGAAGAAAATATGTTAAAAGCAGTTGAGGGTGTGATAAATAATAAAATCGGAGTGAATGAGGCAAGTCGTATTTATGGGATACAGTCGCGAACTCTACGAAGACTCATCCTCAAGGGTTGGAAGTGCAAGCAGAACATTGGTAGACCTTCGGAATCAGGACAAGAAAATGAGTTAAGACTTGTGACTCACATTAAAATAATAAAAAAATGGAGTCTATCGGATTACCTATTGACGAATTGAGACTGCAGTCTATTGCCTATGATTTTGCACAAAAACTAGGATTGCGACATAGATTCAATAATGAGAAAAAGCAAGCAGGCCGGACTTCAAGGGTTCATGAAACGACGTTCATATAACGATTTGCTTTGCAAACCGGCAAGGATTGAGCACCGAAGCACCGAAAAAGGTGAAAATATGTCATTAATAGAGTGTTGCAATGCCGAGGATACTTTTATCCCACCCGTTTTAATACTGACTGAAGGTCTATCGCCGCCTATAATTATTCGTAAATTAAGTTAAAGAAAACAAAAAGTTAAGATTTTGACATCAGGAAATCAATTATCTGCAGGTACGTAAACTGTTTGGAAGAAAAAAATTCACAACAATAAAAGTTACTGTGCCATTAAAACGTAAACGAATTTAATTATTACAATTAGAAGATTTTTTAATTTTTGTTATGCGAATTGAGTCGATTAATTAAATATTAAACTTTTTATGAATACATACAGTTTTTAATTTATTTCATTAAATTCTTTGATTTGTAAAACACGTTTGCCAGGTTTTACCCTATTGAAAAATCAAAAATATTAAAGCTTTCAAAGTCGCAAAAAAATATTATATGGCCCGTTAATATGTATATGGCAAATTTTGTTTGTCAGGTAAATTGGTCAAGAGAACCCGCAACCGTATTGGGATAGTGTATAAAGGCTTTATGTATAAGCCGCAGTATAAAACCCCGTATGGCTATCGGTGGCGCTGCGATGGATTCCACTCAGGCTGCAAGGCGGCTATTCATGTTGACAAAAATAATATAATTATAAGAGAATTCAAACTCTCAAACCATAATCATGTACAGCCAGAGTTAGAAATAACGGATGGAGTTTGTCATATATTAAAGGGACCTAAGAATTCTCAGTTATAATAACTCTACCGCCCGGCACCCCTATTCTCAAACTCAGTGACTCTCAAAAATGAAAGCCACTGAGTTAAAGAATAGGGGGCCCCCTGTTAATATTATACTAACTGTTACTATCATATCCAGTTGCTATCAGTATAATAAAATTGGGGTAATACTATATAATACTATTGGGGTAATAACTAATATCTTCTCTTATTATTACACTCACTCGTGAGAAAAGGATAAAAGGCTAACTGTTATCCTAATAGCATCTGGATATCATAGTTAGTAAGTAAGTGTAACTATCGCATTCATCTCAGACGCTATTCGCCATTGGCTTAAATCTTCGAGCATTTGATTAACAGGAGTTGAGTTGTGCACTAATTTATTTGCAAAAAAGTATATCATTTTTATCGTGGGAACACAATGATATTTAGCAAACTATACCTTAATACGCGGCCCGGGGGCAGTTTTCATGAAATATCGAAAGACTTGACTTTTAACTATTAATTCGTTGCGTCACTATCACTAGATTTTTTGTTGTGATTTATGAGACACTGATTTTTGACAGTCAGTTTGCCTTTTTTGATTATTTGCGTTAGCTAAGCTTTGAATTTACCGCTGCTGTCTTCTTGTTGTCTTGGTCAAATATGCCAATGAATTTGATGGCGTGGGGACTGGGGATAGAATGATCATTCCTTTAAATAGTCCATTAATTCCATATGACGGCACAAATTTATAACTTTTTGAAACTACTGTTGTTTTATACCTACCTATGAGTGAGTACATTAAAAACACAACTCTCCCGCCCCCTCCGCTGGTGGCTTCCCCCCTCCCCGCCTTGCAGATTTCCTAGATTTTCAAGAAAACTTTACGAGCTAGGACAAGACTGTCAAAAAGAATATTGTTCCGTAATAAATTACCTACAAATAAGTTCATAACATTTATGATAGGAGTTATAGTTTACAAGCTATGGTTCGTTGGTAAGTTGACTAAAATTCGCAGCTCAGTAAAATAAGCCTTAAATTAGTTTAAAAACACGTATTCTGTAATTTCTAGAAAATTATTAGAGCTAGGCAAAAACTTTCAGGAGTCAAATACACCATTTACTTAATGACCTTAAAAAAAAAAACCGGGCAAGTGCGAGTCGGACTCGCGCACGAAAGGTTCCGTACCATTATTAATAAATAATTACCTTTGTTAATGAACCGCAAGACTAACTTTGTTTGTAGAGGTTTATTGTTAATATCAAAAAAACTATCCTAGTTGGAGCATTGGCTATAGTTTTCCTGTAAAATATACGTAAATTCCTATTGACCATAATTATTTCAAATTTTTGGATTGGTAAACTCCGGAGATAGGGGGGGGAACGATATTTTTTTAGACATTTTCCCCGATAAATCAAAAACTATCATAACTAAAAATAATTAAAAATCTGTTTTAGAATGTACAAAGTAAACCCTTTCATATGATACCCCACACAGTACAGTTGTCTCACTTTTAAATTTCAACCCTCAGATTTTCCCCCCTTTTTAAATAAGAACAAAAATAATTTCCATTTTTTTTAATTCCAGTGTTTTTGGGCCACTAATATACACTATTCCAAATTTCATGTCGATAGCTTCGGTAGTTACTGAAATAATCGAGTGTGACGGACGGACAGACGGACAGACAGACGGAGAAAGTCGCACCATAAGGGTTCCATTTTACCATTTTGGTACGGAACCCTAAAAATATTGAGTTCATAGAGATAGGACTAATAATTTCGCATATACTATATCCACGTATTGTGTACAAAACTTTGACAGTTTTGTCCTAGCTTGTATAGTTTTCTTGAAAATCAGTAGTTTCATAAAGTTATAAATTTTGCCGCGAAAAAATATAAAATGAATCTACGATTTTAGACTGTAGCAATCGGATGCAGCTATTCCGTGAATTGACCACCAGCAGCTGCTGATCATAATCATGTAACGCGAGAGTTAAAATTAAAAGAAAATTTTTGTTAATTATTACTAAGAGTTTTCGATAGATAATTTAAATACGAATTCAATAAATTTTAAATAAAAAAATATGACGAATATGTGGTTTATATTTGAATTGCTTAAAAAGAAAAGTTTAATAAGAGGCCTGTCAATTTTATTTAAAAATTAATTTGATCGACGTTCGAATATTTTTAATGTTCGTGATATGTTAAGTTGTGACAAAACATAGAGCAGCAAGTGTAGAGTGCAGCCGCGCAAAATTGCCTCTTTATGTTATGACACACCTTTAAATGAAAAATCTCATGCATCCACCATCAAAAGCAAAAGTGAATCTTCTAGGCAAGCGCATTGTAACCCAGATCCAATAAAAAAGTTTTCCATCGAGCATGATTGTCGTCAAGAAATTTGCAGTAAGATTTTTTTTAAGCTACTGACTTCATGGATCATAATATTTATTTATTTCATTTGTTACCTGTAGATTTAGTAGAATACTTTAAAATTTTCAGTGCCGACAGAAATGAAAACGATAACCCTTTCAAATGGGAATTCGCGGCTTATGAAGAATGGGTATACATTCTATAGAGCCACGGTGAGAAAGAGAGGAGGTTCCAGATGGCAATGCACTAATGCGTCAAGGTGCAAAGCCTTTCTCCTCCTATCCGATGAAGGTAATGTGATAAATTCTAGTGAAAATCATGTTCACGATCGTCCTATGTATTGTGTTTTGCCAACAGGCGAATATCTCAAAATACGAGGCGTTCACTTTAAAGGAAAACGTAATAAAAAAAAGTAAATAAAAGTCTTATAAAATTGGGATGATGGCAACTCAATCAAATCAGCAACTCTTTATCAAACATAAAGGGAGTTTGTAATGAAATACATAGTTGTGCCCTCATCAAATTTCAACGCACTTTTTCTCTAGTTTTCATCTATTCTATAAAAAAAGGTTACCAAAATTAAAACTAACCGAACTAATTAGAAAGAAATAATTTATTTTTGGCATAGGCATCATCCCTATATTGTACCAATTGACAAAAGATCTCTAAGTATATAACCGATTGTTTTTAAATTGAATCTAAAATTGTTTATAATTTTTAATTGATTGCGAGAATGCCCACCGCGCTGACAAATATTTTAAGTTCTTGTGTTTTTTGAATTAAAATTTGATTGTTTTTTTTAATACAATGATCGTTGGTGTCGATCGTGATTGCAGCTGTGGATTATATTGACTATGAAATTGTGCACAATTTTACTGTGCATTATTGAAATGTGATTGAATAGATAATTAAGCTATTTTAGATGTTTTAATGAGCCAATTCTTCTGTATATTGATGTAATCGGTTCAGTAATATGGATACATCAGACATAGGTAGATTTTATGCTCTGCAAAATATGACACGAAAGTAAGTGAAAGTTTTCTGTAAACACATTGTATTTTTGCAGTTGTGATGACAACATTAAGTAAAAGAGGTAGACAGCTTCTCGTTAAAGACGCCTTCACATACTACTCCCACAAACCAGTAAAGGGTGGCATGAGATGGAAATGCACTAATTCCTCCAAGTGCAAGAGTCACCTAACCGTCATTGACGGGGAAGTAAAGAGAAGTTTAGAAGACCACAACCATATACGACCGTACATCAACTCTGACGGAACGTATGCCGAAATTGTAGCACCATGTGTAGGTATGCTATTAGAAACTAGCTGGCTGGCGCGGCGTCGTCATCGTCGGCAACTGATAGACGTCCATTGCTAGATATAGGTCTGTGACAAGGATTTCCATACGCCGGGCTCTTGCGCCGCCTAGATCCAGCGGCTTCTTGAAACTCGTTTGATGTCGTCCGTCCACCGAGTGAAAAGTCTGCCACCGCAGCGCTTTCCAGTGCGGGTTCGTTTCAGCACTTTAGTACCCCAACGTCCACGGTTCTTCGAACTAACTGCGAGTGGTGGGATTTTTAAGCTTTGAAATGTTAGCAGCTCTCAGCTGTTTCCTCAAAATTACGGTACAAGACTATTCAAGCGACGCGACGGATAAACAAAAGCCGGCAACGCGTTGATTCAAAGTTTCTTTGGCTGTGTAGATTTTCATGGGCGGCGATTAATCTTCTGACCAATAATTGTAAACCTGGTCATTAGCTCTCTATAATATTATTATGAATCTAAGGCACATTAAGTGGATAGTCAAAAATATTCATGATCTTAATATAATGAATTATTCTCATTTATCGACTGATAATAATTATTAACATTAATTTATTTCAAGAATTATTCATTAATTTATTATATTTATTTAGAATTTATTTTATATTATGTATTTTATAGAATGTATTTTTTAGTAAAAATTATAATATTTGTATATTAGGTAATACAGTATAATATTTGTTTATTTTAGTTACATAATGTATGACTTTTAATAGGTAGATTATTATTTTATACAATAATAAAGTCTCTGGTAGTTATTTGTTAAATAATAGATTTTATCTTTATATATACACACCTACTTACTTAACATACATACCTACTTAAATACCTATGCTTTTTTTATTATGAAGTTTATACGCTCAGTGTTTTTTTTAATTTTCACATCTAGAAATAGCTTTTGAAAATAACATATATATACGAGTAGGTATAATTTATTTGATCTCTGAGATCTAAGGTCAGCTATGCTAGGCTGAAAATCTTTTGTGAATCGAGGGATGGCGCAGTTTTTTGTTGGAAATAGTACAAAGCAACTATTTATCTGTCATAGTAGTCTGCAACTTATTTTTTACATTACCATGGAATAGCGCTGTAGAATTGATGCTGATGGGAGGTATGGCGGTGGCTTTTACTTTTATTGGCTTCCTTGGAGTAAACGAAATCTGTATTTACAGCTCAATTGATTACGATGGATAACGACAGGACTTGCTTGCTGTACGCGGGGCATACATTTTTCTTTAGGTACAGACTGCTTAAAAGGGGCCAAAAGTGGGTCTGTACCAGCTTCCCCCGATGCAAAGCGTACCTATGTGTGGATGACGACTTTTACATATTTGAGTGTATGACTCACCACAACCACGAAAAAAAACTTTTATACGTTTGCCCTAACGGAAAATATGTTAAGACAAGAACGAGTGCTCAAGTTTGCAGGCCAACGTCATCAGGGTCCTGAGCATGACAGCCTCTCTCGGTCTCGGAACCTATGCAGCAAGGTTTACGCCGGTATAGTTGTGGTTCATATAAGTATAGTTTAATTTACTTTTAATATTTTCCCGTAATAAATCTTGTTATTACACTCTTAAAGTCAAATATTTATTTATTTATAATATATAATGAAAAATTAAGAAACATTTACGCATTTTTATTTATCATCGTATTTTATAAATTTCGGTTTTATCGGCTTCTCAAGAATTATTTTGGTTTAAATAAGTGTAAGAATCCATACTATAATTTTATAAATGCGAAAGTGTGTCTGTATGCCTGCTTGCTACGCTTTCATAGGAATAGTAGTTTCGGTATACCGAAATAACCTGTTACACCTTCGTCCGCGTGGATTAAGGTTTTTTTATTCCCGCGGGAACTCTTTACTTTTCTGGGATAAAAAGTAGCCCATGTTTTATTCCAGACTAGATCTATCTCTATGCTTTGGCATAGACCCGTTCAGGCGTTCTGGCGTGATTGAGTAACAAACATCTACCCATCCATTCATATATCCATCAAAACTTTCGCATGTATAATATTACTAGATGTCGCCCGCGCCTTCGTCCGCATACAATTGCTGTTTAAATATGAGATTTTTCAAATTTTCCAGTTGCAAGCAGCCTATCTATAGTGACTTTATATAGCTTATGCAGGTTTTTAATATTTAAAACTAATAACCTAAATGCTGATTTTCATGTCTATACTTCAAAATCATAGAACTTTTATATAACCTTCCACCACCATTTCACGCCCTTTGGGGTGGATTTTCGTAAAATTGCTTATATATAGTTTATTTTAACTCAAAACTAATAACCTTAATCCCGATTTTCAAGTCTCTAACTTCAAAACTTGGAACCCTTATGCAAGCTTCCAACTTTCATTTCACACCTTTTGGGGTAGATTTTCGTGAAATTGCTTATATAGGTTTTTATTATTTATAACTAATAACTTAATTGCCAATTTCCACGTGTTTAACTTCGAAAACAAAGGACTTTCATACAAACTTCCAACCCCCATTTCAACCCCTTAGGAGTGAATTTTCTTAAAACTGTTTCTGAGCTGACGTCTACATCTTAGAAGGAACCTACCTTCCAAGTTTCAAGTCTGTAAGCTTTATAGTTCCTGAGATATCGTGATTAGTCAGTGAGTCAGTGAATCAGTGACTCAGTGAATGAGTGGTATTTCGCTTTTATATATATAGATAGAAGATAGAAGAAGATTAGTATAGGTGTCCGACTAACTTCTATCAATAAGTCCCATTTCAGCACGCAATTTCATGGACTGATAGGGGTGGTAAGGACATCGTAATTCTTATATAGGAAACCTCGTAGTGTAATAATTTATGAATTTGGTGGTCACACCGACTTACTCATAAGACTTACTTTTTAAAAGAACCTGTAAAGTTACTATAAGGAGTAAACGTAATTTTTATTTGCAGCTCAACTAATCACGATGGACAACGACAGGAGCTGTTTACTATATGAGGGATATACATTTTTCTTTAGGTACAGATTGTTTAAAAGGGGCCAAAAGTGGGTCTGTACCAACTTCCCCCGATGCAAAGCGTACCTGTGTGTGAACGATGACTTTTACATCGTCGAGTGTATGATTCACCACAACCATATACAGAAAATTTTACACCTTTGCCCTAACGGCAAATATGTTAAGTCCAGAATCACTGCGTATGAAATTAATAAAAAATTAAGCTAGCAATACGTATTTTATTTTTAAATAGAGACCCTTATTTTGGGTTTTAGCGGTTTCGCAGTTAAACGAGTAAACCACGTTGTCCAAGGTTTCGCAGGAATTCCCGTTTGTATTATTTTGTCTTTCCTAAAAGTTAAGGTTTGCTATAACCCTAGTATACTGGTTTGGATTACTTGGTAGAAGCCAGGCCCAGAGACGGAGTGTAGTATCGCCCAGGCGCTGCTCCTATTTTTTTATTAAGTAACTTTAGCTCAGCTTTCTTACTTTGATTAACATCAAAAATTTAATTGCGTTCAATATGAGTACGCTCATGCGGCTCCAGGCGCGGTGAGCGGTTTGAAGAGCTCCTAAGACTTTCAGAGTAAAACAGAGTAAATACAGTATATTGGAATACCGTCAAAGTATAAAAATTAATAAAAGTTTTTTCCCTCCAAGCTCAACTTATTACGATGTCAAATGGTAAGGAGACATTGCTCTACGGTGGCTACACGTTCTTCCTCCGCAGCGTTCGTCGTGACTGGCAACGCTGGGTCTGCACCCGCTTCCCGAAGTGCAAGGCCGATGTGAACGTCAACGAGTGTCTCATCGTGCTCCGCTGTAGAACTAATCACAACCACGACAAGCAGCAACTGTATAGGTGTCCCAATGGGACATATATGAAGAAGAGGAAACCGTAGATTAGTTGTTGTCATCTTTGTTTTCCCCCTTATTCTGAGAGGACACCATCCCTCTCATTACATCAATCGTCATCAACTCTGACTGGTTGACACTCTTTCGCTATTGGCCAAAATGCATTGTTGCGGCAAGAATTTATGATTACCATAGATTCAGGCACTCACGACACATTATTGAGACTGTAAAAATTATTGATGCAAGTTTTACATTATACGGCTACTGAATTCTGTAGTGAGTCAGAAATGGGCTAAGACGATTGAATGATGATCAACATTTTATGGTTCCGTATCCTTGTTGTGTCGGACTGTCGGTCCGTCTGTCACTGCTGCTTATTTCAGTAACTGCTCATGCTATTCAATAGAAATTTGGATTATTTTGAACTAGCGATGCCCGCGACTACGTCCGCGTGGATTGAGGTTTTTCGGTTCCCGCGAGAATTTCTTAGTTTTCCGGCATAAAAAGTAGCCTATGTGTTATTCCAGACTATAATATATGTCTGTGCCAAATTTCATCCAGATCCGTTCAGCCGTTCGGGCGTGATTGAGCAACAAACATCCATCCATACATCCATCCAAACTTTCGCATTTATATAATTAGTATGGATTGATGCTTACCCTCTCCTGGCGGTGTTTGCTGATGCAGTCTAAAATGGTAGTGGGCTAATTTGAAAGGGGTATGGCAGTGTAGCACGCACGGCTAGTCACCACCGTATCGGTGGCTAGTTACCAGAAGTGTCGTAGCTTTAGCCACAGCTGTAGCCTCCCGCCAGACTAGACCAGAGGCAATTTAGAAATGGGATACTTTCACATAATTATCTACTGCCTGCTACCTGCAATTCATCCATACATAATATTGCGTAAATTATTTTTATCTATCCAAAATTAAAGATAATCAAAATATAGATTAGATAATATATGTATTTAATTTATACCTGTAAATAATTTCACTGAATACAGAAGAATCTCACTAATCCGGCACTATTATGTAAAAACCGGCCAAGTGAGAGTCGGACTCGCGCACCGAGGGTTCCGTACTCAAGAAGTAGGTATAATTACCTTTGTTAATGAACCGCAAAACTAACTTTGTTTGTAGAGGTTTACTGTTAATATCAAAAAATTACGTTTGTTGTATGGGAGCCCCCCTTTAATATTTACTTTATTGATATTTAATTATTTATTTTGAAAGGTAATATACAAGTTAATATTCTGTGAAAATTTGAACCGTCTACCTGTTACCGTTTTTAATATTGAGCAAAAAAATACGAAAAAAACACGTTTATTGTATGGGGACCCCCCTTAATATATATATTTTTTTAATTTTTAGTATTTGTTGTTATAGCGGCAACGAAAATACATCATTTGTGAAAATTTCAGCTTTCTAGCTATCACGGTCTATGAGATACAGCCTGGAGACAGACAGACAGACAGACAGCGGAGTCTTAGTAATAGGGTCCCGTTTTTACCCTTTGGGTACGGAACCCTAAAAACCAGAGGGTGCCGGATTATTGGAATGATCGGATTATTAGAATATATAAAAAAAACATAATAAATAAAATAAAGAATTTAAGAATAAGAAGAAAACAGCAGGTAAATATGTTGGTACGCACGTGCACGTGATAAGTTTTGAGGTTAGACTGCGCGACGACAACAGAGCGTGTTGTACGTGGCGTAGGGAGGAGCGAGGGAGGCGTAGGCGGAAGGTGCCGGATTGGCATGAGATTCTACTTAATTAAGGTTAAGTAAATAATTAGTTTTTGTTGTTATAGTTTTGACATGAAAAAGGTACTTAAATAAAGTTTTAACTCTTTATCTAAACGATTTGATTTATTTCTTCTTTTATCAGAACTGAACAGAAAAATCAAAAACCGGTAGCCAGAAAACTTCACTGTAAGATTGAAAAACCGTTAAATTGTAATCTCTAACTAGCGAAATTGTAAACTGTCAATTTTTGAAATATTCATTGTATTTACGTTTTCTTGTCTCTTTCTTGTAGGTTAGGTTAGGGTTAGGTTTTATCGGGTTAATATACCTAACAGATTACAATCTACCGAAAAATAATGCGTTATATTGTAATCTGTCGCTAGTTAGATAACTATCTAACGGTTTTTGCAATCTTACGGTGACATATATAATTAAAATCTAACAACGTGTCGCCGACTTTCTGTAAACATCACTCGAAAGTACATATTATATTTAGAATCCAAAGAAAAATAATGCTGTATATAGTGTATATCACGGTAATTTGCCACTTCTAGGTATAGAAGTGAAGTTTTGAATTCTATTTGTAAAGTCCTTTTCGAAGACTTCACACATCTTTGGGAACTCTAGGGTATGCAGATTTTCTCACGATGTTTACCTAACCCGCACTTGGCCATCGTAGTATGGCCAAAACCATTCTCATCTGCTATTCATCATCAATCATTCTGCTAGGAGAGTCGTGCTTGTTAGTAGCCTAGCGATAGTTTAAGGTGATGCAGAGCCCTTTAAACTACATAGACTAAACTTTCATGTAATTCCAGCCGCACTCATAACAATGTTGAACGGAAAAACTTTACTTCTATTCCATGGTTATACTTTCTACAAAAGATACGAGCTAAAGAAGTTTAACAAATGGAACTGTACCGTATATCCGAAATGTGACGCTTATGTCAATATCGACAATGAAATGAACGTGTGTGGAAGCAGCACGAACCATAATCACGTGTCGAAGATGATCATTCAGACATCTAGTGGGCGATACACACGACTATAGATCCAAAATTGCAAAACTAACTTGATGTGTATGAACTATGTACACGATGGTACCAAATGCTTGTAAAATAAGAAGTTTCTTAGTATAATGAATATGATTTATTAGATTTTCCGATAAGATAACGACACGGACCTTTATGAGAACTCGGTAACGATGATGGTTAATAAACAAGGAAAGGAGCATAGAGTTTGAGAGTGAATTATAAAAATATAGAATAGTAGGAATATAAAAAGGATGATAGAAAACCTTTTTCTAAAATTAAATAGTAGCTATTTTTATCAGTCTTGAGTCTACTCATTAAGTAAAAGGTGCATCAATATGGTTACAAGTGGATGATTTTATGAATATAACCCAACAGCCCAGAGATCATACTCATCCACCGATAGTGTTCATCAGAACTAGCAACGGGACCTATGTAAACACACGGGCATCGTATACCTGTGACGTATCACCTACGCAATCGCATATTCGGGTAGGGACAATTCCGTTTTAATGAAAAGCATTATTGATAACTGAAATAATTGTTATACCTACAAATGCTTGTTATAGTAATAGGTAATGACGACGTTATTTTGATAATTGAAGTGCTGCAAATAATATCTTATGGACTTTAAAATAAATCTTTTTCAAAATCTGGTAATTTGAGCACTCCCATCCCATCCCATCGTAAGCTTGTTTTTGAACTTAAGTCATCATAACTATCATAACTACATTTCAGCTGTGTCGTCGTTCACTGTAGGACATAGGCCTTCCCCAATGACGTTCAACTCAACATAACTTAAAATGGACACCCATTAAAATAAAACTTATTACAGGTGCTCAAGAGATATTTACAGTGACCGGAAAGCGTTACTTGCAATATCAAGGCTACTATTACTCAAGAGCCTCTATGTATCGATGGAGATGTATAAACACAAATAAGTGTTTCGTTCGTCTGTGTGTGGACGATCTATTACGCGTTGTTAAACCTCCAAAGGTCCACACGCACCAGCCTCCATTATTCTATAGAACCCTTTCCGGTGCATATATGCATACACGTGGTTACCATAGCCAAAAGTAAGAACATCTACATTACAAAATATATCATGAACTACGTAAGATTTTTTTAACGCTCTTCCATTATACGAAAAACCCGATAGGAATATCACTTTGCGAAAATTTACTTTCTGTAGCACCTGCGTAAAATGTTTGTTTGACGACTGGTTCTTCCAATTAATATTTATTTTTCCTACACTACCACTATATCTCTATATAAGAAATTTAAGTTCTCCAAAGTAGGTATACTATTTAATGTATAATATAAAACACAAAAAGTGTTTCTACCTATGTCCGTCATAGACTTTGAAACCATCCAACCAATGTACCCTAAACCTTTTCATAGAAAGGCAATAATGCGAAGATGGTTTCAACTACTAGAATTATTTTCAAATTTCCTTTTTTTTAGCGTATTACCTAGTACACACCGGGTATCCCCTAGTTTTAAATATTTGTAAGCAAACGCTGTGCTATTAATTTAAAAAAAGTTAATTTAAAAAAATTATAATTTAAAAAGTATAATTTTTTAAAACTGTGCCATGATGTACATAAATATGGCAATATATTATATTTTCTAACCTATAATAGAAAATCATTGAAGTGTTAATAGCTAGAACCCCATCAATAGTTAGAGAATTTTGAGTTAACTACTAATTCATAACAGTATAAATCAAAATTCTAATCTACTTTGTTACAGTACAATTTATAACAACGACACAGGGGAAGCAATACATGAAATACAAAAGCCACTACTACACTAGGACTCCGAATCTACAGAACCGATGGCGTTGCATGAACACCCACTTCTGCTATATAACTCTGTGCGTGGACGAATTTATGAACGTATTAAGGGAGCCACGGGAACACATGCATCCACCCAAGCGGTTCTATAGAACATTAGACGGAACCTATATGTTGGCAAAGGAACGACGTCTCATTTCACTTCCAGCCTATGACGCATCGCGACGACGTGCTAATAGAAGGAAAGAGGAGCATCTTGCTAGAAGTATAAATCAAAGTCCTAGTTTTGAAATTCCATTGTCTAATATGATAACATAGAAGCTGGCTTAACGTGATCTCACAATATGACCGTTCGATGCGCAAGAGTGGTACAAAATGAATTTTCAGTATAAAAAATCGAATGACGTCATCAGATGATCTCTGATATGACCGATGCGATTGCAATCTTCACTTCACTAATGTGTTCAGAAATAATACTCAATACCTACCTAACATGAACCACTTGAGTGGTATGAACTATGGAGAATAATAAAAGGCGTAATTGTTTTCTTATAACGGCGAGCCTAACGCGTTAACTTTGCCTATCTTTGATATACTCACCCGACTTCAACATAAAGTGTGTAGAAATCAAAATAATTTTTTACTTTACAGTGACTTTAAAGGTAGATTTTTTGGAAAGAATTTTTATTTTTAACTTTTTAGTGTACTCTTAATCCCCACGGCTCAGGAGCGCAGTACCCTGCAGCATCAGAGTTGAGGAGTTGGGACTTGGGTTTAAGTATGAAGTCGTTGCATGACACCTACAATATGAATTCACCATTAAAAAATCCTAATTCGCTATTTTTAAAGAGTTCTGTACCCTGCACCATCAGGGTTGAAGAGTTGGGACTCAGAGTTGAATCGTATACACGTGCCTTGATACCTACTTATATGAATTCACCATCAAAATTTCCTAACTCTCTAGTTTTGAGTCGTAGGTACACCTACAAGGGCATCAGGATTGAGGATTTGGAGTCAGAATTGTTTATAGGACTACCTCGCGAGCTTCCTCTAACCACTGAAAAAAAAAATTCAGATCGGTTTAGAAACCACAGAGATAGGCAGTAACATACATTAAAAAAAAAACATGCGCGACTAATTGACCACCTCCTCCTTTTTTGGAAGTCGGTTAAAATATTACCGCACAGTGATTAGCCATAATAATTGTTTTATTACGCTAGAGTGGTAAAAGTCTATAGTTTTAATAGTATTAAAGTAAGAGCGACTTTACAAGTTACGAGGTATGAGGTATTATTTATTTTATTTATAAGTAGAAGAATTAGTAGGTTAGTAAACCACGTATCACAAACCATGCTAGTAAATGTTATTGGTTCAGTTATTGTATTGTCTATAGCAAAACGCCTAGGACATATTTTTTATAGGAGATTAAAATAATTTTAGTGATTATCCTATATTCACAATTGTATATCGGCAAAAACTAATTAGGTACATTCACTTAATAGTTTTGCAAGCCCGATTATCGACCGCCCGCGACGTCGCTCCCGTGGGAAGGGCAGAAAATCCGGTCTGCCTTGTCTAACAGGAAACTGTGCAAAATTGGGTATTAGACAACTAGTCAAATCAGCAACATTTTTTTCAAACGTCTGCCGGGCCCTCTAGTCAAACATAAAATTAACAGGGACGTGGATATTACGTCTTTTGGCAAGTCCTCTATTTAATAATCGCGAAATGATAATTTATTTTTGTTGACATAGGCAACATCCCAATTTCAGTTCCCAAGTCCAAGGGTTTGTACTGCGAGTTGATGTGTCAGTGAGTGCGTCTTTTCCTTATATTGAAAGAGATTATTTTAAACATGGAATAGTTAAAAAATATATTTCAGTAAGTTATTGCAGTTAAAAACTTGAAAAACATTATAAGTAGGTACACAATTAGCGCTTAATATTCATATTATATCTCGATTCTGCTAAGTTTATATTGTAAGTATTAAGTATATGCATTTTATTTTATTTTATATTAACGAAATAATAGCCTTATTATGAGGATACTCATAATGTAATAATTGTGATTAAATATTAAATCTGTCAACTTAATAATTTTTGTTTAATTTATTTCAATATAAATTCCTATGGATTTAAAGCTCACAACATATTAATTTAAAATATTATGTATAGCATGTTTAAATAAAGAAGCATACAAAATGTCAATTTCAATTTAAGTACTTAATTGATGATATCTGTCAAACTAAATGTTAAAATAAGAAATAATCTTGTAATCTGTAGTGTATCATGTTTCAGGGACAATGATAACCTTAGTAAGTGGCAAGTCACAAATGCTATACAACGAATTCACCTACTTCAAACATGTTAAAACTCGCACAACTCATAGAAACAGATGGAGCTGCACTAAACATCCCAAGTGCAAAGCATATGTATATGCAGATGAAAACTTGTACATATTAGAAGTTCATAATGAACATAACCACAAGAGTAGTACGCTTCATATGGTCAAAAACGGGGCTTACATTAAAGTTAATTGAGAGCTAACATCTTTAATGATGTTACACAGTTTACGTTACATTTAATGTTAAAAACTGTAGGAAATTTAAGCTTCATGTAGAAAACTAAGACTTCACTGGTTGAACTGTAGGCGTACATCCGTCGCTTAAAGCTAAGCGTCCACATGTTTGCATCGTATGCATCGGACGCATCGCACCAAACGGATCGTAGTATTTTTTGGATAGAATGTTACACAAGTGCGTCCACTGGTCCGCACCGTACGGATCTTTCGAATCTGCTCATCGCAATGCCGACGCCGATGCTCCGAGAGGCAACTTTTGCGATGCATGCCGATGACGTCATACGGAATGCCGACCAGGTGGACGCACCTCGATCTCACAGACACATTTCGCACGTACACTCACTACGATAATCCGAATGAAGTGGCGTCGGCAATCCGATTGCTTGTAGTTGCGTCGGCAAATCCGATCGCTGCCGATCCTGTCCACCGCATCCGATCGATGAGGTGGACGCATTGTGAAAAATTCATCCGTTTGATGCGATGCGTCCGATGCTTACGATGCGTATATGTGGACGCTTAGCTTTAAGCAGCATTATTTTAAAATGACAATTATATAATATGCCGTTCCTTGACATCCCTAAAATTGTGATTGATGTCTGAAACAAGAGCGTCAATAATGTTCAAATAATATTGTTTTTAGCGAGGGTAGTGAATCCCCTGTATGATAGTTGTTATGGTAACTATAACCTTAATTTTTTAATCAAATAAAGCTGCTGGTTTTTTAAACTTACAAAAGTAATTTCATATTATTAATTATTATACTAAACGTCTTAATAATATTCTTTCTCTCCTTACACCACGCTAAGTGGTGTCGGCACAACATGTCTTCTGCTCTCAAGTCAGTGCGACTTCTGTCATCCGTCAACTCCACTTATAAATCTGTGGTCAACTCTTATAATAATCTATGATCCATTCCTCTGCCACTCATAATCCTTTACAAGAAAATCCATCCTTTTTTTCTCCGGTTTGTTATGGCTTCTTCTTAACTCTTCAAAGGTAAGGTATGTTCAATTAATTAATATTATTATTGTTATACTTTACAATAAATAACTTATCCAATGTTAATAAATACCTATAAAAATGAAATTTATATTATTTCAGCTAAGTATATTTATCTATGTAATGGTAAATCTCACAATCTGTTGTTTAAAGATTACACGTACTTCAGGCATTCAAAAAACCGGTGGAGTTGTACAATCTACCCTAAATGTAAAGCCTTTGTGGTTGTAAGTGACGATAAGGTGATTGAAACTGGACATAATATTCATAATCATCCTGTGCGGAAACTTCATATGACAAGTCGTGGCTTGTACATAAAAATTTAAAACTTGTGTATTACTAAATTACGTTTCAAAATTCGGAAAAAATGAACATTATAAATATAAATATTATTAAGCAATACAAGTATAAAAAACTGGAACTGGATGATTTCTGTAAATTAGGTAAATATATTTCGAAAATTGCATTTAACTGAAGGAGGTACTAATTACAGAGCTTAAAACAGTACCTGCTTTTAATTGTTTTCTCTCTGATTTTGTGACTATTAGACTGTAACTATCTACAACGACTGCAACTGAGTGGAATTAAAGTGCAACTTGGTAATATTGTTTTGTTGATTTATTTTGGGTTTACTAACAATCGCTTACTCATTAACAAAAATAAAAACCATCTGTGAAGTGATTACTTTAAATAACTAAACCTATGGACGTAAAACAAAAGCAACAACTATTAAGGGGAGCTAAAAGAATTACTTTTTAAAGAATTATTATCAATGCCCAGCCCAGTTATATTATAGTAATAAACCGTAACTGGGCTGGGCATTGATAATAATTCATTGATAAAAATTTAAGTATGTTATATTAAATGTAATCCTGTTTAATATAAATAAATAAAAAATTCCAGCACAACTAATAACAATGCGGCATGGCAGACAAAACCTCTTGTACAAAGACTATGTATATTTCAAGCACTACAACAGTCGGTCAATGATTCGCTGGAGTTGTACGGCCCATCCAAAATGCAGAGCCTACTTGTTTGTAGACCAGTATATGCAAATTAAAAGTGTACATAATGAACACAACCACGCAGTAAGAAAATTACACTTGACTCAAGATGGAACGTATGTTAGACTTTAATCTACATTCCACGCCACGGAGTACTATAGTAGGTACCTTGACGTGATATTTCACCGCGTTTAAATTAATTATATTAGGCTGGGTGTAATTATTTATTTTCAGTAATAATAAATAAAATATTTATACCTAAGTATATTATTTTGGAGTTCCTTTAGAATCGATTTTCATATAATAAGTAAGCCCGGGTAATGAAAATTTATAGGGAGTAAAATCAAACTTTCTCCGTTACGTTATTGACTTTATGTTTCCATGGTAACACTTGTTTATATTTCCACTATGTAATATATTGTGATAACTATCAATTATATAATTAATATACTTAAATAAATGCACCAAGCATGCTTTTTAAATAATATAAAAAATGCGTTCATTTACCCTCATTTACTATCTATATTATATTTTATAATCGTTCGTAAAGAGTAAACTCCAACAGTGCGTCGGCGCTGACACACACAATTTTTAAAATTATTAAGTATGGATGCACTAATATGTATCCAGGATAAGACACTAGGATTGAACAGCAAAATCACTCACTAAAGGTACGTGTGTTAGTTCAACCAATCTTAATTAGAAATTATTGAATAAATAATTTGATTTTCAAGCGCTAAGTACCGTTTCAAAAAAATCTTAAACAAGTAATGGCAAAAGATTCTTACTGGATAATATGAACGTGTTATGTATAACATTTAAACACGAAAGCTTAGGAATAATGAGCTACTATTATATATTATTGCAAAATCGATTCTTCTCAGTTGAAAGCCTTCTGATAGACGGAGGCGATTTCCTTCTGATAAATTATTATGAGTGCAAAAACAAGTAAATTATAAGTGCCCGTAATAGGTCTTTGAATCAACCATGTGTAATTTATAAACTTATAGCCCGTTAGCTCATTTAAAGTATAGGATTATATTTCAGGAAAACTTATAACACTCCGGCCTGGCAGAAAAAATCTCTTGTTCAGGGAGTACGTTTATTTCAAGCATTACCCATTACATAGTCTTTCGATGGTTCGCTGGAGCTGTAATAACTACCCTAGATGCAAAGCGTACTTGTTTGTAGATGCGAATATGGAAATTAGGAGAATCCATAATGAACACAATCACGCAGCAAGAAAACTACGCATGACTGCAGAAGGAAACTACATTAAACTTTAAGTAATGACGCGCGCGACGGGCATATGGCAAGGGCATAGCCAAAAATCATCTTTCGCTGTATGTATGTGAAGAAAAACCCAGTTATTTTTTATTTATAGAACAGTATTGAGGCAGCATAATATAGAAAGCCCTTAAGAAGAAGAACTACCTAAAGTTTGCCATTAAACGTTATCGTATAGAACATATATAATATACACTGAACTTGTATTTATTCCATCTCATTGTTTTTTCTTACAATGTCTCTGAGCATCCTTTTAGATTGTTTTTGTACAATCTTTCTATGTTAGCCTCCGGAGTTTAAAGTCTAAACTGAAATTTTGAAATGTTGAAAATATTATACTTTAAGATTACGTAAAATTATGTTCTTATCTTTTTTTACACTCTTCTCCGTACAAAAGCTGCTTCTTGCACATGAAGCATTACGTTGATTGATCTGAATTGATTTTTATTGAAAGTGTACTCTTAGTTTTATGAAGCCTGAAAACATCAAATGCTTTTTCACTTCCCTATGATATTATGGTGTTTCTTACTTGGTAAATGAACTGGTTTTATTTTAAGTTCAACTGCTAAAATTATCGACCGGAAAATCTCAGAGCCTGTTGTACAAGAACTATACATATGCTATAAGCACTACACTACTAAATCCCAAATAAGGTGGACTTGTACTAACAATTGTAAGGCATACTTGTACACTGATGTAGACTTGGTAGTACAAAAGATGTGTGGCGAACATCACCACCCACCAAAGACGATGCACAAAAGTCCAGACGGAGTATATTTTGTTTTATAAAATAAGTAGACTATGTTTCGGTCTCATGCTTTCGGCAATATTCAAAAAGAGACAATTGATAATTAAAATGGTCTTTATCTACCTACTCTTTAATATTCAGCTATTATATTATCTCATTTATTGACATGTTATTCGGAATCGATTTTTATATCCAGTCATTTTCGTTACAGTCTATCAAGTGGTTACAGGAGAAGGGAAAATGTTTATACGGTACAAAGGCTTTTATTTCACCAAGTTGTCGTCAAGTAGGACTAGATGGCGTTGCGTGTCCACCAAGACTTGCTATGCCAGTATTATTTTAAGACATGATTTTTCGATCGCCAAGGAAACCGGTTCGCATGATCATTTGCCGAAAATGCTCGTGAAATTGAAGAACGGGAGGTATATCTTTGTGGCGGATTGGCAGAGGTATGAGGGAAACGTTGTTGAAGTTCAATAAATGAGACCGTATAACCTACAAATTCATTATTGATAGAGGAAATTTGAACTGAGCAGCATCCGGTGCGCCGATATGATGTATAAGTAAACTCACTTCTGTAGTAGACCTCCTTGCGTATGGTGATGGATAGAGTTTTTAAGATGCAAACTAACAATATATACGAGTAATACACAGATTCGGCCATTTATTTTGGAATCAACATAAGTACATATTAATTAATTATTGCAATGCAACAATATAACAACAGCTAAATCCATAACCACTCACAACGAAGGTATAGGTAATATCTACTTTCTAGACACTTGCTACTCAAGGCCATGCAGAGTATCGAATGGTTAGAGACACTGAAGTTGTTATAATGTAATATTCTAAAGCAATATTGTGAATTCACGCCATTAAACACAGCTGCCACATGAGCGGCAATTCTCTAATTGGCGGAAACCCCGCGTAACGACTGCTGCGCGCACTACAAGTCCAACGCCCTCTGTAGTCATCACACGACGCTCGAACGCTGTCTACGTCAATCGAATTTGCAATGTAAAAACTCAGAGTAAGCGTACTTAGCAGCACGCGTCAAACGCTGGAACATAAAATAATCTAAAGAAACACAGCTGTTGACGTCATCATTCCAACAAGGAATGACAACCTTGTGTCACTTATAATTTGTTAAGTCAGGACTCTACCACTCAATAGGTCTTAGAAGGTGTACTATAATTGAGATATAGTCCGTCAAACTTATCTGACCCCGTGGCTAAAATTGGAACTAATTTTTATTCATGTTAAGTTTTTGTTTCTATTTTATTTCTAGCGACGCTGACACCTGGTCAGATAAGTTTTTATTTCTGAAATTAGGTTGAACTCGCAAGTACTTATCACTTTCAGCAATACCTACAATTTTTACGTTTTAATAGTATTATATTATACTTAAATACATGATACTAAATTCAATTGTATTTTTTAAAATTAAGCAATTGACTATCCCTACAGTATGAATTAACTTGCTCCAGAGCAATCAGAGGTGCTAAAGAGAATATGTTGGAGAACCATCATTCATGCAGGTTTAAACGATGTTTTGCTTCACCGCCGTTAACCACCGCAAAGTTATTTATTTTAATTAAAACGTATGTAACTCCTAAAAGTTAGACGCGAAGGGGATGGGATTGAGAGGAAACCCATGTCCCCCAGACCCATAACCCCGAACTCGAGGCTGCAGTCTGAACCACCAGACTATTACCGTTCTCTTTGTTATGATTTACAAGATTAATATTTTAAACGAATTTTCAGATAAGCCCAGAAAAATTTGTTTGTCCAATGGCAAGACGTTTTTAATGTTCAATAACTACACGTACACGTATGGAACGGAATTAAAAAAGTCCCAATCTGTGCGGTGGCGATGCAGTGTAGGTTGTAAGGCCTACATCAGGGTCTCACACACGGGAGAACTGGTCAGACCTATTGATGCCACACATAACCATCCACCTCCTAACTACCACGTGCTCAAGGATGGAAAGTATATCAAAGTTTAAACCTAAAACGATTATAAGAAGCAAGTAAACTGTAAAGAAAAAAACCTTAAGGTTTTTTTACCCACAACAATTCATAGTCGATATTATGTAGATCCTCAGAGTATGGACTAGATAACTAGCTAGATCAGGATAGAGTTGCAACGAGGTTGAAGATAATGGAAAATATCAATCAAAGCTACAGTCTCGATTGTTGTGAATTGCTGAATTTGTGTCTCTTGTAGCAATAATGCATTTCATATTCATCGATGATTGCGTTTATGAGAGTGTCGGCCAATCAAAAGTTATTGGCGAACGTCTTATTGTGGCTGTCAGCTTTCCGTAAATAGGGGGCTGAAGTTTATGAACTCTATGGAGATGGAAGTAGTCATGAATATAGTATATGTAAAGACATTTCAATGTAAAACTTAAACATTATTAACATTTTCATTAATCTCCGGTACTTGAACATATCTCGGATAGCAGAAGTGAGTGGAAGAAGAAAACATGTTGTGCCCACATAGCGTGGGGAAAGGGCAAGAAGAAGACTTGAACATATCTGACCAGGGCTGCCCATAATTCACTATCTTACAGCCTACAGGAATACTGTTCGGATGATGGACTGAAACCGGTTAGTCCTATCATTTTGCTAAGAAGATGATTAATAAAGGCTAATTATTTGATAAAATTCAGTCAGTTGATAAGTTTTAGTCAACAAAATGCATAGGGTCTAGGGAGGGTGATTTTTCAATTAAAATAATAGTCCATAACTGAGAGAAAACCGGTATGTGTTAGAAATATTAATAGACAATAGTTTTTATTTAAATGTTAACATATGACTGGGTCTAGGTCAAGAAATCGAATGTGAATCACCCTAAAAGAGGCCGGAGGTCCTGACTATACAATGCTACCAAGTATTATCCTCAGGACCGAATTTAGCCACGGAGCGGCTTCAAATGTTAACGGAGACTGACCAACTCAGCAAACTCAACTAGCAGGAGGTATTAAAACGTTGTGTAGGTACATATTTTCTTCTCTCTCTCTCTCTCTCTCTCTCTCTAACGTGAGAGTCTCTCAGAGTGGTGAAACGGCCCTATGCCGAGGCAGGCTGAAAACCTTATAACCAAGACCTGCAGCCGAATAATCTAGACACTAAACTCACGAGGCATTTAACGAGTAGCTAATAAGCATAGCTGAACATTTTATGATCAAGTTTCACCTAAAAGATTACCTGTAGGTACTAATGTTCTATAATATATAACACTAGCGAATGCCCGCGACTTCGTCCGCGTGGTTTGAGGTTTTTTGGTTCCCGCGGGAACTCCTTAATTTTCCGGGATAAAAAGTAGCCTACGTCCTTCCCCGGGATACAACCTATCCCTGTACCAAATTTTATCAAAATCAGTTGAACAGATACATTTGTTTGATTCCCGCGGGAACTCTTCAATTTTCCTGGATAAAAAGTAGCCTATGTGCTATTCCAGACTATAATCTATCTCTGTGCCAAATTTCATCCAGATCCCTTCAGCCATTCTGGCGTGATTGAGTAACAAACATCCATTTGAGGTTTTTTTGGTTCCCGTGGGAACTCTTTAATTTTCCGGGATAAAAAGTAGCCTATGTGCTATTCCAGACTAATCTATCCCTATGCCAAATTTTAGGTAGATCCCTTCAGACGTTGGGGCGTGATTGAGTAACAAACAGCCATACATCCATACATCCATCCAGACATCCATCCAAACTTTCGCATTTATAATATTTTTATTATGATGATGACTAGGCTCCTGTCTTAATTTTATTCAAAAAAATTACAGATATAAACATGAAACGGAGACAAATTATCGTCTATGTTGTTCCATGTGAATTTAATATAAAACTCAATACCGTAGGTACTTTCCAGTAGTGAACACCCAGTAGAACCCTTAATTTCTCGATCTCCTTTACCAATCCAGGAGAATTGAAAAAGACGGCAGTGCAAACATTACAAATGTAAAAATAGAACTCTTGAGGTATGTTACAAGTGTAAGACGTCAATTATTCATTCATTCAATTAATTTATCAAGAAATTTATTCGCTGGCTTTACAAAAAACAGTATGGGTATTGGGTAGGGTATCCTACAATATACCCAAGTATGTTTCTTCTTGGTATGACTGGGTATGAAACTTTAAAACTACGGCGCAATATAGCCTTACTTTTGTACATACTCAGTCTTATCCAAGGGAAAAGAAGTAACTTTAGAATACTAATGTATATTTCCCTTCATGCACCTGACGGTTACGCTATAGCGCGTCGACGTCATTTGTTTGCATTACCATATCACAGAACAGAGCTGGCTCAGCAGGCTCCATTGACCCGTGCGTTACGCTTGCTCAACGATTTAGTTTTCGAAAATTCGGGACTGGACTTCTTCCACACCCCACCGCTTCAGCTCGCAAAAGCGATAAGAAAAATATTGGAAAGTCGATAACCTTATTGTTATTGTTTTTGGTTAATTGTTATTATTTAGGTTAATTTGTTGTTTTATGTGTATTATGTTAATAGTGTAGTCTTATTGGAATGATATTGTTTTTATGATCTGTGTGCCAAATTATGTGCTTTTTTGTAATTTTGTTAATTGTAAGCTAATTAGTTGTAGTTAAGTTTTTTGTTTATCGTAAGTCTAATCCTGTAGGCTGTAACCCAGAGAGACGCATTGGGCAACTGTAAGGTCTCTTCGGGTATGTTGTCTAAATAAATAAATAAATATTTTTTTTTAAATGTAACAACTGTTCGTGGAAAATTGACATCACGCTAAATAATAAATTTTAAACATAATTGTTTGCTCTTTTTGACTATCATAATTTAACGGCAACCAAAAAGTAACTCAGGTCCGTATTAATAAGCCGACAGAATAGGTTCTCAAGTATCGGTCAATCTATGCTTGAAACCAGTCTTTAGCATGTCCTACACCGTTAATAGGTTTTTTAATTGAAAGAGTCCTTACTAAAAGTCCTGTTCAATGTCGTTTACCCCTTTTGATATCAACTCTCTTGGTCCTGCAATCAAAGATCCTGCAAGTAAAAAGAATGTGCGGAGAATAATACTAAGAATCGCTATTTGATATTTCTCAGAATGTAAGTTGATCACTCTCGTCAACGGCCGGCAATACTATTACTACAATGGTTACACTTACACCGCCGTCCGTCGGTCCAGGGGCAGATGGCGATGCACCAGTACTACAGACTGCAAGGCTTTTATTGTCTTGTCTCCCGAGGGAACGCTTACTCGGAGTGTGGGCGAGCATCTACATAACCAGCAAAACTATCACGTGATGGCGGATGGACGTTATGTTAAGGTTTAAACTCCACTTCTTCAGAACATTCACAGAATTTCGTTGTTTATCTCTAGAGCATTATTTTAAAATAAATGGTATATATACAGATTTATCGAGAACTTCTTATCTTAATATATAAAACAAAGTCGGGTTTGTTCGAAACTTGTAACTCTAGAACGGCTGGACGGATCTGGATGAAATTTGGCACAGAGACAGATTATAGTCTGGAATAGATATTTATAGTCGTAGGCTACTTTTTATCCCGGAAAATTAAAGATTTCCCGCGGGAACTAAAAAACCTCAATCCACGCGGACGAAGTCGCGGGCATCAGCTAGTACAATATAAAAAGGCAAAAACTTACTTATCGCTATCCCATTTTGACTGCGCAATTAGAACGAGAAGACGGGCAGAAATGTAGGTGGAACTCTCTTCAAATAGGTATTAGATGGTATTAGGAGTGTGAACTCTGTCTAATGTAGCTTGTGATTCATATTTCATACCTGTCTTAAAAGAGACTGTGTTCAACAGAATTAGGCACAATTCAGGTTTAGTTTTATATTATTTTAACAATTAGGTTAATTTTTATATCTTTGATTTAGAGAAAAGCGAGAAAAATTTAGTAAAAGTTATAGTACCTCAAAAGTAGTTATTTTATATGAAGGTTTTAAAAATATTGCAAACTTGATTTTGTATTTGCAGACGCGAATCGGCCCGTAGTCAGAGAAATAACTATGAACACGGGGAAGGTATATAAGCTTGTGAACGGGTACACATACGGAGCGCCAACTCAACTCCGTTCATCGATGAGATATAGATGCACTATGGGCTGTGGTGTGTATTTGTATTTGAGTTTCGATGGAGACGTTATGAGTCCAATTCCGATCCATAATCATAAGCCGGCGAACCTCTTTCTTACTTCATCCGGTATTTATATTCGAAAATGAACATTATTACGTCCTTTGGGTGTTTTATTTTACACGTTATTGGAGTACGCGTAAAATTTTTCCTACTAACCTATGCATGCATAAAGGGACAGTTGAATATCAGGCAGTTACCATCAAAATTAAATCACCTAAACCAAATTGGGTCTGCTGAAGTCAAGATGTAAATATAGCAGCAGCTACTGACCAAGAGGAACCAAGTATTCAGCATTTAAGTAGCAATTTGAAGGAAGATGAAAACCAGGAAAAACAAATAAAACAAGAAGGATTGGAAAAGAAAAGGCTTGTTGAGCAAAAGAGATTCGAAAGAATTAAAAGCAATCCTGAACGTGAATCCTGAGCATGAGTTAAACGTATATTATAAATATCCAATAAAAAATTATAAAGGAAGTAAAGGTTTATATGCTATACCTAATTGTTAAAGCAAGAAGGTACATTATCGCGTAAACACAGTTTAGATTTGATAATAAAATAGGTTTAAATATCGATGTTCTGCATGATTATTTCTTTTGATATTTCGGTTTTGAGTGTAAATATACTACCTTCTATTATTTTAAAAAGAAATCGATAAAATATTCAGTCATAAATATTAAGTTTTAGGTATAAATACCTTACTTCCGTATGGATTTTTTGTTGGATATTTTTGTATAAGTATTGGTTCATACCATCCTATAACCCTGCCAAGTTTCAACGACTGAGGATTTAATGCGGGGGTCTCCATACAACAAACCGCCCCATTGCCTAGCCCTAGACTATATTGCCAATCAGTGAGATGTCAACCAACGACCAAAAAATTTCGACGCAACAGAGACCACTTGCTTTTTACCATAAAAAAAAACAGCGTATGACTTTTCGAATAGATTTTTCAAGATATACTTAAGTTTGATCCCAAATGAAACGAAATGTGACTATGTTTAACACTATGTATTACAATACTATACAAATAATGCTTTTAAATACGAAACAAATAAATAATATTTTATTTGTAATATAAAGAGGTAAGTACAATGTAAGAATAATATTTTGTATGCGCATAGGTAATAAGTATTATTATAGTTTAGTATAGTTTATTTACTTACCTACTTGTTTATTATAAATAGTATGAAACACGATTTTACTAAGCACATTAGCCATAAAAATATATAATATTTCATGATTAGATTAAGTTAAAGATGCCTAAAGCTAACTTTTTTGGCCACAATTCTAATTTTTTTGGCAATCTCTAATTTCTTTGGATACAGTTCTAATTTCCTTGGGAATTATTCTAATTTCTTTGGACTAAATCTAATTTGTGTTGGCAAAAATATTTTAAATTGCTAAAACTTCAAAATGGCTTGATCAAACTGAGGACCAAAGTAACTGTAGGTCTTAGGGTCGTCTACAAGGCATGCTATTTTGTATTGAGCATATATTGAAAAAAATGCGCCCATGAATACATTCTTTTAGTTCCACTTGTTGATAACTACCCCTACTAAGTATTATTTAACACGAGAATGCTATGCAGTCTTTTACATGTGAAAAATACTTTACCTCTGCATAGCGTTTTTTTAAAGGATAAAAGTATGTTACAGTTCATTTGCAGTTCACAGATTTCCATGTCCCATGCACCTCGAGTCACAATAATATTAAAAAAAAAATGCTTATTACTTTGCGGATACATCACAAGATGTTAAATGAATTGCATGATGACCAAAAATAACCTATCCCTGCTTTGGTGATGACTGAAATTCTTTCCGATGAGTTCTAATTTAAAAATTACGCTTTCTTTGTGAACCTGTTAAAGATGTTCAAGCATCTACTTGAACGTAAAATTTTGTTTATTCCGTTTTTAAGTAATATTTTCTGTCTAGTATTCTCTATTAATTAAGCTGCGTTTTCTAAGTAAACTTTAAACTTAAAACGTTAAACTTTTTTATGTTTTTCAGTCTCGTTTGCCATATCCCAGAGAGGCACCCGTCTTCTTCTGTGCAAGGGTTACTCTTACAGCTACCAATCTATTAAAAATGACTTCATCTACTGGAAGTGTACCATGAGTCGACCGGGAACATCGAGGCGTTGTACCGCCAAGCTTTACACCACTATGGACTATGCAGTTATTGATGAGGATGGTAAGCATTGTCATAAGAAACCGGTCTTTGTACAAAGAAATAATACGATAGTCAGGGTAAAGACCAGTTCAAGGGAAAACTCTGATTCGTACGAACTGCTATAAAAACGGCGTCTCGTAACCAGAGTTTTTAGAAATACCAAAATATGTAGTACAAAATTATTACGGGTTATTAGAAAGAGTAAGAAAGTGGAAATAAGACTGTGATGACGAATTAAAAAATATTAAATCAAAGCAACATTATTTTTTGGAATTGTATCTTAGCCAACTTACTTAATAGGTAAGGAATATACTAATTAGTAATTATACATTGCGCATGCGCATATTTGCAAAATTGGATCTTGTTATTGTTATACTAATCGCTTGCGTGCTAGTGTTATATGTGCCTGTGACTGAAAAACTGGCTTACAATTTTTTTTAAATATATTATCTTTAACGTGCGAATATTTTTTCCTACTAGATATATGTATATTTAGTATGTATATGCAAAAATTAAGACTTTTCTGAAAGTTATAAAAGCATGTTCAATCGAATCGATGGTGATCGATTGTGTGCACGTATTCGACGGTCTAATAAAAAAAAATCTTGAAAGTACTCACGTTGTTTTGTTATACTATATTATAATTCTACCTCTTATCACATTGGTCTATTACATTCGTATTTTTAGAAATCCAAATTCCAATTAAACACTAGGTACAATAATTACTGTTGTTTTCTAGCATTGTTACTGTTTGTCATTATATCTCATGAAACAGGAAGTGTATTATCTGTCAATTTGACTCGTTTCATGTCATTCGATTTAATCTACGGATACGGACGCCATATTGAAAATAGTTAGTATAAATGCGAGTGTTTTGACGATGGTAATTCAGTCTCCTGCCGGCAGACTCAGCGATTATTGAATACTTTTGTGTTTAGATCGCATTTTGATTTAAAGCTTAACGATAGCAATCGTGGCCGGATCAAATGAATATTATCTTTAAGTTTAGCCAATTTTTATCTAATTACATTAAATCTCTCGTGGAACCTCTACTACACGTTTAACTATTTACTCGTGCAAGTTCCAAATGAGAGTACAAATATATTAAAAGTGTTTCATAAATACCTACTTCTGGATTGTCTCTCACAGTATGTATATTTTTTTAAATATTATCATGTATTTGCGTCCTCCAGCTTTTAAGCAACTTAAATACTTGATGTAATTGTAGTTGTATTATTTAACTTAGTTATTAATTATCAGGTACCTTCGTATGGACAAAAAGAGGGGGGAAGCATCCCCTTCTATTACTGAGAGGGTTCACATATAGCTATCAGAAGAAGAACGCGGACGGAAGGGTCTCATGGTACTGTTCGCGAAGGTTGAAGGGCTGCAGGGCTGCTGCGATCAGCTTAGGATCTATGGCCTATGCGTATAAACCCCACGATCATCCTCCACCGAAACTTCCAGACCCCATTCCGGATAATATGATGTCCGTCACAGAACAAAACGCCAAGCTGTTTTGGTAGCAGGACGTTAATTTAAAGAGGAATATGTACCTACCTACACACAACGTAACGAAAAATGCCTCATGTTTCAATACAAGGAATAGTATGAAGGCATGTAGAAAATAATGTGTCGTAAATCGTAGTATGCATTGCTTTTTATACGTAATATAAAAACCTGACTGACGATTGTTCTATCACCGCACAGCCGCGGTAAATCGGTGCGGGTTAGCTAGTATTGCTGTGTATGTATGAGTATATGAATAATAATCATACCTATTATAGCTACTTATGTGACAGGCTTTAGTTGCTAGTATAGTAAAAATCAAAATATCTTTAATATTAAGTAATAATAATGATATATCAATTAAGTAAATAAAATAGTTGACAATTATAGTATTATTTTGTAAGTTATGATTTTGGTAAAGCATATTTCGCAATCAATATGTAGAGAAATATCGTGACATTAACGTCGTTCTAACTTTGTAGTATTATGACACGATTGGTTTTGTTATTGCTAATTATTTTATCTGGTATTAATTATTATTACCATCAAGTTTATTATATTAATAAATGATTAATTTGTAAAGAGAAGCAGCGACTTATTTTATTACCAAGTATTTGTCTAAATTGTTTTAAAAACAGTTTATAAAATTGATATAAACGATGTTTAAAAATCAAAGGCTATTATAAAAGATGAAGAAATTGAAAAACCTAATACGTGTATCTTTTCCAGGCATTTTAATACCATCAGGAAAAGGTAAACACCCGCTTCTAATGTACAGGAACTATACATACACATACAAGGTGCTGTCAGCCAGCGGTGTGCTCTGGCATTGCTCGAGGCGCACCCGGACTGGCTGCAAGGCTTTCATAAAGTCACATCCTGACCGCATTGATAGGATTCAAGCAGTGTTTGATCAACACTGCCACATCCCGCGTTTGGCTCCTAAGCAGAAGCAAAGTTCCTTAGAAAAATATACCTAAAAAGGCGGGCTTTGCCTTTGAGCTTTTACTGACCACGCATCCACACGGTATCGCGAATAACCTGTGTAATTTACGTTGCCGGAAGTTCGGCAGTTGAACTTGCGGCCGGCATGCATATTGGGTTGACATGACACGTGTAAAGACGCGACTGATCTTGCGTCTTAGCATGCCACACCGAAATTTCGGTTGCGCGGGTTTTGATGTGTCATTTGTTATGCAAAATCCATTGAATCTCGCCGAGTTAATCGTTGGACGTATAAGGTACGGCATTACCTCGAACGCGACATAACTTCAGTAGATGTGTGTAAAATCTTTCATCGACGTAATTTATACAGGCTACAAGGGTGTTGTGATACACTGAAACGGCGCAAGCGCAACTCCAAGCACCTCCGGTTAACCCTGAGGTAATCAAAAATGTGATGGGCAACTGATTAAATGGGGGTCTGGATGGGCAATCTAGCTGTCTGAACTAGTTTAGACAGCAAGCCTTTTTACATGACTGCCCAAAAAAGGAGTGTAATGTTTTCAGGGTTCATGTATGTATGTGAGATTTTGATTGCGTTGGCTTAGAAGCTTGATTTTTTCACAGCTCCAAGGGCCGGCCACAACATCGTAGACGGCCTACCACATCGCAGTTTGTAAGGAACCCTCGGTGCGCGAGTTCGACTCGCACATCGCCGGTTTTTTTTTTTAAATTATATTCACTTGTTTAGAAGAGCTAAACAAAAACTTTTCGACGTGCTCTGTTATGGTAAAACGTTGAAAGTTTTTTCGCTCTAAGCTTTGTTACGATTTAAGTATAAACTCTATTATATTTTAATGGACACTTAGAAGCACGGTAAGATTTTTGTTAAAATGTTAAATTAAGTACAAGAATTTTAAATTTTTATTTTTTAACGTTCTCTAATGCTATTTTAATCTCATAAGTTGATGTGAGACCCATTTTCGTTTTTTTTTACTAATTCAGTTATGTACTAATATTATGTACGGTAAATATTTTAATTAAAATATTAATATTTTAATTTAAGTAAGTACTTAGTTCTTTATGGATTATTTTATTTTAAATTAATTGAGGAAAAAATGCTCGAATAAATTAATTATATGTATACATCAGTGTATTTTATTTTAGACTGCCTCGTTGGTCTAGTGGTTGGCATGTTCGACTGCAGCCGACGAGGTCCCGGGTTCGAGTCCCGGGTCGGGCCATAATTGAGTATTGGGTTTTTCTGACTAGAAATTCTCAGTACTAGCCCGGAGTTAGGAAGTTGGCGGTGTTGCACCTCCGTGCCTCGGAGAGCACGTTAAGCCGTCGGTCCCGTTTATTATCCCTAACATGATAATAGTCGTTAAAGCCCGCCAATCCGAATTGGAGCAGCGTGGTGGGTCTAAGCTCTAATTCCCTCTCTCCTATGAGAGTGGAGGCCTGTGCCCAGCAGTGGGACGTTAATGGGCTGTAGTGGTGGTGGAAAGGTGGTGTATCGCCTGATAATAATCTATGTCGAGATAACTCATCAAATAATAATATACTTGTTCATTTAAATTAATGAAACCTGATGAAATAGTAGACAGATCTACAATGTCGCCGGCTTTCGATTATTTCGTTAACTGACTTCCAAAAAAGGAATAGGATCTCAATTCGACGCGTATTTTTTTTAAAAATGTATGTCGGTGCATATCTCCGTGGTTTCCCATAAAACATTCTGACTCCAAATCCTCAATCCTGATGCTGTAGGTGTACCTTACTACATGAAATCCTCAAAACTAGGGAGTAAGGAAATTTTGATGGTGAATTCATATAGTAGGTATAATCTAACAGTTTTTGCAATCTTACGGTGACATATACATTTCATATTTAGCTAATCTAGAAAATATTTGCTAGGTTTTGTGGAATCTTTAATTTGTCAACTCTTCTGTAGAAAGTTGACGAGAGACGAATTAATAAGACGTTTCGGTTTTTTATCAATTTTTAATTATAATAGGCACACAGTCGGAAAAGTTTGAGAAGGTTTGACTTTTATGATGATTTTTTGTAGCATTTTAGGAACATTATTCAGGAACATTGTCGTAATGTTACTACACATTGTGTAGATTTGATTTTTAGATCTTATTTTGTCGTTACATGCTTACCACACAGTTACTACACATTTTGTCTAGATTGCGTACTAGTTACAAACTAAACGCAAAGTGTATAAAAATTAGTCGACGCAAATAACACACATGTGGACACAGCGACGACACACAATTACTGAAACTTTTTTGGTCAGATTGTGTGTGAACTATTACCACACATAGAAACCAAACCTTACACAGTCACGATGTGCCGTAGCAGTTACGACACTGCTACCACTTGTGACTGCTTTATAAAATCTGCGATCGAAAATGGCTATATGGGATATATATAACAAAGATAGGGAAAGTTGACGCGTCAGGCTCGCCCGACTTCAACACAGTGTGTAGAAATCAAAAGTATTCTTTACTTTACAGTGGCTTTGGAAGTCGGTTTTTTGGAAAGAATTTTTTTATGATTGCTGGTATGAGGTTGAAAGACGGCATTGCCGACGAAGTAAAACCGCCGGGTTTAGTCTTCCGACAGCTATAGTCTCCTTTAGATGAATCAAAATCCTTTTGGATGTCACCTTAAATATTGGTATGTAGTTTGGTACTGCATTATGATCTTTTTATGCGGATAAACCCACCTAAACGGCCACCGTTTTAATATTCCAAGCATATCCTTGGTAATTTTTCTGAAGTCATAAGTGCTCGCAAATAAAACGGGTCACAACTTTTACCATTGAGGATTACAACGCTGAGATGTATCGTGTATGTATATTGTATATATAATAATCATGTTATATCATCATATAACATCATACTGATAACACAATCCATCAGGAATATGTGCATCAATTTAATATCTATCTCCTTTTCCACTGTTAATAATAAAATAGTTATGTAATTGACGTAATCAATTTCGGCCATATTAATTATTAGTTATATTTCACGTTTTAGCCGTAACATACGTAACGAAGAATAGAAAATATCCATCGCTGATATTGAACGGTTACGTATACAAAAGGATTAGGCAAAACTTGTCTGGTAAAGTGTTTTGGAGGTGTAATCAAGTACACCAAGGATGCAAAGTGTCATGTCTTGTAAACATGGATCATACTATCATTGAAATGAACGGCGTGCACACCCACGAGCCGACTTGCCACATGAAAAATGGCGTATGGGTCCCTAGGCGGGCGAGAGAAAGACAGTTTGATTAGCTAGTTCACAACTTAAAGTCTCATGTGTATCAAAACATGATCATACTGCTGCCATTGACTGCGTACCAAAATACCCTCGGGCAGACTTTCTAGAGGAAAATGGTGTATGAGTCCCTAGGAGGACAAGTGAAAGAAAGCTAGTTTTTAGGGTTCCGTACCCAAAGGGTAAAAACGGGACCCTATTACTAAGACTCCGCTGTCTGTCTGTCTGTCTGTCTGTCTGTCTGTCTGTCTCCAGGCTGTATCTCATAGACCGTGATAGCTAGAAAGCTGAAATTTGCACAACTGATGTATTTCCGTTGCCGCTATAACAACAAATACTAAAAATTAAAAAAAAATATATATTAAGGGGGGTCCCCATACAATAAACGTGTTTTTTTTCGTATTTTTTTGCTCAATATTAAAAACGGTAACAGGTAGACGGTTCAAATTTTCACAGAATATAAATAAATAAATAAATAAATAAATAAATAAAGCTTTATTGTTTACATTATTGTTAGTGCTTGAATACAATTTATCTTAAGACTAAATAAAAATAAAATAAAACTAACAACAAAACAATTGGAGACAACCTCAGCATTGCCGAGCATTGACAACAATGCTCAGCGCTGGTTTTCAGATTGCTCCATTCCAGAAAAAACCTATATATTGCGCCGCGCCCTCTGCCTCATATATATTTTTCTACTATTCATAAGTAAATCTACAGTTTATATATTATACAAAAGAAAAAAAAAAATAGACAGTAAAAGTGGAAATCAAACATAACTAAAACAAAACTAACTTAACCCTTCCCTGCAACCTAAGAATTAAAAATAAAGATCAAACTATATTTACTTAACATAAAAAAAAAAAATATTTAAAAAAAAAACACGAATAATTATTCAATTCCATAGGTACAGACAATAATATTTACAATTTATTTAATTTTAACTATTAATAATTTATTTATTTTATTTATTTAATATTAACTTGCATATTACCTTTCAAAATAAATAATTAAATATCAATAAAGTAAATATTAAAGGGGGGCTCCCAAACAACAAACGTAATTTTTTGATATTAACAGTAAACCTCTACAAACAAAGTTAGTTTTGCGGTTCATTAACAAAGGTAATTATACCTACTTCTTGAGTACGGAACCCTCGGTGCGCGAGTCCGACTCGCACTTGGCCGGTTTTTATTACTTCACAGCTGATGTAAAGTAAGTATATGTCGTGAAAATCATTCGCCTATAAAAAGTGATTTAAAAGCACCTATATATAAACCGACATGCTAGAGGTAAAATAGCATAGCGGTCTCTAGGAAGATAAAATAATGGACATTTTAAAATAAATAAATTATTATTTATTACGTAGTTTACGTTGCTGTTTTATTTCAAGGTTTCGTGGGCTTTATTTGACACCATGGTACTTCATGGTCACAGATTAAAAAATAATAGTTTCTTGTATGCTACAGTTATAAAAGATGTTTGGATAAATCACACAGTGCCATCTTGGTAACCAAAAGACAATGGAGAACAATCAAAATAGCATCAAAGTCTCAAGTCCTTATCGTCATTATAGTATGTATATTTCTAGTATACAAATATGTAGATGCAAATCTATCTAAACCTTTTCTCTGCCAATTTTTATCGTACGATTTGTATTTTTCGAATTAAATAGGATATAAATACTCTCGTGTTTATGACCAAATTCCCACCTAACTACTAGATACGCAGTATAATTTGGCTTTCTTTACAGTCCATCTCTTGCCAACCCGTAAAGGAAAACATCCTCTACTCATGTATAATAAATACACGTATAAAAAGCAACGTGTGTGTCTATCGGGGAAGGTCATTTGGTACTGTTCTAATCGGCACAACGGCTGCAAGGCGTACGTTGGAAGCATTAATAATCATTATCGACCTGGTGAGCCTGAACATAATCATCCGCCTCCGAACTACTGTAGGCTGAAGGATGGCCGATGGGTCAAAGTCTGATACAGTGGATTTCGGGTATAGCGACGATGAAGGAACCACTCTATTTTCGTCGTTATATCCGGAAGTCGTTACAGGCAAAGGTAAAGAATATTACTTTGTAACTGAACCATAAATTTAACTCCGAAACGTACACGCTTCCCTACCTACTTAGCTGATATCTATAAACAAAAGGTAAAGGTCTCCACACTTGCTGACCATCTGTGTGGATGTAACAAAAGATAAGAAATGTTTGTGAAAGAAAGAAATCTTTGTGTCTTCTGTGGCCGACTCCGGTCGCAATATGTGCATGGGATTTCTAGGAATTTGTTACAAATGATTCATTAAAAACAGTCGCTACAACCGAACTCGGCGTTACATCCAAAGTCGCTATAGCCACATGGATTTTGTACTAAAGTATGCTTTTAATTCAAGGGGCTTAGATTTAACGTCGCTATAGGTAAATGGTTGCTACAACCAAGGTCGTAATAAATGAAATCCACTGTATATCCAAAACGGGCTACGTCGAGTTCAACGGCAACGGGGTAGAATTCTGATGCAAAATAGGCAGATCCCTGCTAGTCTATTCAAATGTATTGATTTTGCTGTTATTGATGACGTCATTTTAACTAATTATGAGTAAGTACTAAGTACAGAAAATTTTGATGCCCATGCCTTTCACAGTTGTTGTCAATAAACAATGAAAAAGAATCAATTTTTTAATTAACAACCAATATTCAAAATTTTATTATTACAATTGATGTACACGCCAGCCATTGACTGCCAGTTTATTATTATGTATGCGAGTAAAATAAACACGTCGTACATCTTATTATAGGCATTTATTGCGAGAGAAAGATGACAGATGACATTGACATTTATATTGAAAAGAGGATACAATATCTAAATCTATGATCTTAACCTATCCGCAATTACGTCTTTATTACCCTACATTACACCTCAAGACAATGCCGTTGTACCTAATAAAGTATGATCTTTTCAGCATGTTTCCTGCCAAGCAACCGGAAGAAGAATCCACTATTAATGTACAACAACTACACATACAAGAAACAGTGGGAGTGCACTACAGGAAAAGTCATTTGGTACTGTTCTAAGAGGAAAAGGGGGTGCAAAGCTTTTGTACATAGTATGTACGGAGTTTTTACACCTGGCGATCTGAACCATACTCACCCTGCGCCAGCGTACACGAGGAGCCAAGATGGTTCTTGGGTAAAACTGTAGTGTAAGAAGACGCAAGCCTAAGCCGAAAAAGCCGCATCAATCATTGCTAAAATCTTAATTGTTTTGATTGGCTCAATTTATGGTATTCAGGCTGTGACAACGGAATTTGACCAATAGCAATAGATTAATAACCAAGTGATCGCAATTACTACATTGTAGCAATCATTTTTGGGCCATAGATCTCTAAAATAAACTGACAGTGACAGGAATAAAAGTTGTACTATACTTTCTATGGAAAGTATAGCGCGCTATGCGGCGTAAAGCACTGTTTTGAGACTTAGAAATTTAGTAATTAATATGTGTGCAAACGAAAAGCCACGACTACTGGATCTTTTTTGAGATAAACTCATTACACAGATACACTTATTTATTCTAAAATTTATTTATTCTAAAAGTTTAGTGTCACTTAGAATTATTTGTAGAATCATACCGTATGAGTAGCTTGATTGATTTCTTATGTAATGTGTACTAGAGGTGTCAAATAGTGTTAAATTTAAATATTCTGCTATCAATAAATGTTTAAAAAAAATATATGTTAATTTTATAGGTTTAAAAATATGGATAGTTCGGTGATGTCTCAGCACTAATCCTAATTCCTAGCGATAACAGGCACCCGATTGGCACTATGATCTGCTGCCGCGTCACCAAATCCAACAACATTATCACTTCCGTTGCTCCTCCCACCACTGCCCCCAAAAGCACTAAAATACCTATGCAGCGATAAATCATAAA
The DNA here is from genome assembly GCA_963932025.1 of Erebia epiphron. Taxonomy (NCBI): domain Eukaryota; kingdom Metazoa; phylum Arthropoda; class Insecta; order Lepidoptera; family Nymphalidae; genus Erebia; species Erebia epiphron. The sequence continues at coordinate 41,836,982 of OZ009945.1, forward strand.
ACACACAACAAGAACTCGAAACTCGGACTTTAAACTCCTACTTTGAACGAAGGAATTTTAGAATACTTAGTCAATTTTTTGTTGTGAATAATTAGCTTTTTTTTTCGTGTGACGAAGTGAGAATTGATTTACTTTTTTTTTTCGTGTGACGAAGTGAGAATTGATTTAAGTAAATCAATTCTCACTTCGTCACACGAAAAAAAAAGCTTAACCTTCAATAGTTTCATTATACTTAATAGTTAATTGTACCTAATCGTAAAATCGTAGAATTAATAAAACAACACATTAATCACATTTTCCAATGCCCGACTAAATAAAACGACATCGAGTTGTTTCAACATATCACGAAATACACTAACAAGTTAAAAATTAAAACAAACGAAACAATAACAAATCGCATGCTACGAGTAAGTTAACACAGATCATTCTCAGGTCAGGTATTTTTATCACTAATTATCACAAAATGTTATTGACAACTATTTCACAATTCACGTATTACGCTTTATCGGGATGCTGTACGCGTCGAACTTCAACACTGCTAAAATTAACAAATTACGAGCTTGGCTGCTAATGCTAAGTTCGGAACGGTCGATTCGGCAATCTTCGACACTTTTTGCGACGACGCGTCTCGTTTCATCGAGCATTTGGGAATTGTGATTTGTGACGTAGGCGGCCGTTTTTTATGCTTATTTAGTACTAGTAATGTGTTGGATCGTCAAAAATGCATATCCGCGGATACGGATTCGGATACGGATATTTGATGTCAAGATCCGCGGATACGGATACGGATACGGATCTTAGCTTCCATACTTATTCGGTGTCAGTGCGCGTGACCTTAAAACGATAGTCGACGCCACTTGACGCTTTACGCAAGACAAGTTTCGACATGCAATGGTCATGGACATGCGTGGGTCTTTCTTTTATTTTGTTTATAGTTTAGTGTGACACTGGCAGCATAGCTGATAACATTTGTGTTTGTACATGAGTTAAAAAAAAGTCTGCAAAGAAGTTTAGTAATATAAACTTTACACTAAAGTTATGTACTACTAGCTGATGTCCGCGACTTCGTCTGCGTGGATTGAGGTCTTTTAGTTCTCGCGGGAACTCTTTAAATTTCCGGGATAAAAATATGTAGCCTATGTGTTATGCCTGACTATAATCTATGCCTGTGCCAAATTTCATCCAGTTCTGTTCAGCTGTTCTGGCGTGATTAAGTAACAAACATTCATCCATCCATCCATCCAATCTTTCGCATTAATAATATTAGTGTAGATTGGTATGGTTGGTAACTCAGTACGATAAATGTTTGCAATATAAAGGTGCCAAATATTTGATTTGAAGAAATAATCTGAATAAAATTTAATAGTTATTCATTGCTACTTAATCAGTAATCACCTAATACATAGAATTTCATCTACGTATTAAAATTAATAAGGTATAAGATCCGTCGAAAAAGTAACGGATACGGATATTTTTTCCCACGGATTTCCACGGATACGGATACGGATACGGATATCCGGCACATCACTACTTAGTACCAATACCGAATGTTTGTACTTTGACCACGCGCGGAGTCTTACTCGCGTATTTATTAGTATTCTGTTTAGTGTGGGCGCTTGGTGCGTGGCACCTTGCTTCGAGGTACTTAATGGTATCTTTTTCGTTATAATTGCTAAATTGTATTATTAAATATGAATGTTCAATTTAAATATTGGTTAATTAAATCAGTTAATATATTAATTATACACCTCTAATGTGTACCTAATATAAATCGCTCGCCTGGACGCCTGTAGACCCGGCCTCTCCTGTCACTGCCATGTAGGCAGGTCGTCTCTCTCTGAAGTAAACCGTTGGCGGCTGGCTCTTGGTCTCCGAATAAAGGCTCCAGTCTCTTGAAACCTTCTGTATACCCTTGATACAGAAGACTGGCTCAAGTGCAGCTGAGCAGCGACTGTACGCTGACTGAGTCCTTGTTGTAAGAGGGCAACAACTTGAGCAGCTTCTTCATGCGTAGTATCCATAGTTTTGTCCAAACAATTAATGAAATTCCCGGAGATGTGTACAGGTCAAGTTCTGATAAGCTAATGATAAGAAAAACCGGTTATGGAGGGTTTTATAGGGGTGTTAGTAGCGCAACTCGTTGGTACCGTAATGAGTCAGTTTGCCTATATGCCTATTTAAACTGCTTACATGCTTAAGTCTCAAGCTTTTCATAGGAATATGTTTTTTTTTTAAATATCTAGATATTAAAAAAAAACATAATTGCGCAGAACCTGGCTGAGTCGATTAGCTTGCTCGCGAGTGTAGTTATTTTTAATTATCTTTATATTTTGCCGGTTGCCCAATGCCATATTAAATGTAATAGTTGAAGATGCAGAAATCTGTAACTGTACTAAAATAATTCCCGATATTTACGTAAATAGAATATAATTGTAACCTAGCTGATGTCAGCGACTTCGTCCGCGAGGTTTTTTGGTTCCCCGGAAACTCTTTAATTTTCCGGGATAAAAAGTAGCCTATGTGTCATTCCAGACTATAATCTATCCTTGTGCCAAATTTCATACAGATCCGTTCAGCCGTTCTGGCGTGATTGAGTAACAACCATCCATCCATCCAAATTTTCGCATTTATTATATTATTATAAAAGTATAGATTATTTATACAAGAATGTTTTGAATGTAATTTAAAAATTTGTAATGTTGTTTTGGAAAATAAAGCAAGAATCTTGGTAATTAATGATACTTACCATTTATTAATTTAAATAACGAATATAATAGTTAAGGAATTCGATGGGCACAAAATACATTTTATAATACTTTAAGTAATAGTATTTCATAGAATCTTTGAAAATCCAAACGTTTTTTTTCAGTTTTTTTCAGAACCTCTAGCCGGGGTACGCGGCAGCTGGTTATTAACGGATACTCCTTCATCTGCAGGAGTTATTGTCTCAACCACATCAAGAAGATATGGAAGTGTGCGACTAATGCAGACTGTACAGCCAAAGTGCATACCATCCAAGACGAAATCGTTATTTTACACAATGATCACAATCATCCATCTAGCGCTTTTGAATGGAAGTTCCCTCGGTTACCTCGACACATGATTCACACAAACCTAGTCAATAATGCAATTTAAATCATAAAAGTCAGTTTTAAGAAATGGCCGAAATTTAGCAGCACTGGATATCGGATTAAATTTAAATAATGTTGGTTCTAGTTAAACTGTAAATTGTAAACACACATAAAATATATTATATATTATTTTTACTCATATTCCCACTAAATCAGTAGGTATATTGCAGTTCGTAGTACCTGTGAATGCAATCCATGCCATATTAATATTATAAACTAGCCGATGCCCGCGACTCCTTCCGCGTGGATTTAGGTTTTTTGGTTCGCATGGGAACTCCTTAATTTTCCGGGATGAAAAGTAATCTTTGTGTTGTCCCATACTATAATCTATCTCTGTGCCAAATTTCATCTAGATCCGTTCAGCCGTTCTGGCGTAATTGAATGAATGAATGAATTACTCTTTATTGTACAGTTAACCTAAATAATCAGAAACAATAAAGAAGAGAAGAAGAATTGAGTAACAAACATTCATTTGAGGTTTAATGTTTCCAGCAGGAACTCTTAAAACTCTATTTCATACAAACCTTGTCCTGACAATAACGAACACAAAATAAGAATTATCCAATTTGGTACAGTCGTTCTACTTTTTATCCCGGAAAATTCAAGCGATTCAACAACTCTTCCGAAGATATTACATTAAAATATTATTTGCATCAAATTAATTTTAAAGATATTGTGTAAATATTTAGTCCACAATACTTCAGTGATTTGTACACAGTGTAAATATTTTTATTTAAAGTAATTATAACTAATTTATTAAATTTCGAAATGTCATAGATTTACGATGATTTTAAAACATGTATTTTGATTTTAATTTCCAATGTTACCAATAGTATTATCAAATTTGAATTTCTCATTACACATAGCAGCTCGTTTTATACCAAAAAATGTTTGGTGAATATAAACGGACTAGCTGGTAGCTAATTATGTAACTGGTAACTCCAAACCATTAAAATGATAATATTTGTTCTTAAAACATGTTTTAATTACGCTCTGAATAACTAATAAAAGTGAGAATCTATTCGCTCACTCGCTCGCTATACGAGTGTGCTGGTAAAATATTTGGAAATGGTGATAATAAGTTTGTTGATCGGCTGTTAGATCTGAAATTGATGATTGAACCTATAAAGTTGCAAGAAAGACCTACAAAATATTTCAACAACCAATGTTAAATAATTTAAGGAGAAGTAAGTTTTAATGGAACTTAACATTATTACAGGTATATTCTTCAGATCCTCACAGAGGGGTGGAGTGATCCTTCATAAAGATAACTATACGTATAACAAACGAAACACGACCGGAAATAAAATTTCGTGGTACTGTACAAACTATTACAACAATCCACCTTGCAAAGCAAAAGTTATTACTATGGAGAAAGAAATAATAGCTGAACTTGGTACACATAACCACGCAAAAGTGTGTTAATCCAATTAAAACTGACTGACTGACTGTTCAAATCCTAATGCTGGATTCGGACAGTCTCGTAAAACAGTCGATAATCACTAATTAGGATAAATTAATACTCGTAGGCCTTACGTATTTTATTTTTAATACATTTTAGTTTTTTTTACAACAAACGACTTCGGTCGGTACTATTTAATATTATCAGAATATATTTTCCCTATATAATCCGCTTCTCTGCGTGCATATTAATGACTTGCTCATCGAGTCGTTTTATTCAGCAGCTCGTATCTATACAACTTCGAAAGGAGGTCAAGTGCTGATACTGCAGGGCCAGCGCTTTCACCGGGAATACGGAAGAGTGGGAAGGAGCTACTGGCGATGTACTAAAAGACTGATGTACTCTTGCAAGTGTACCGTCAGGATAATTAATGGACAAATATTCCCTTTAGGTGTACATAGTCATACATGAATAAATTTTTAGATATTTATATTTTAGATTTCTTAAATCCTGAAACTGTTATTGAAGCGGAGATGAGAGGAGAGGTGAAATGTGGATCAGTAAAAATAGATACTTCCTTTTTCGTCTATGTAAATAATCAGGTATTTGTTTATTTAATTCCATTCGAAATAAGATTATTTATTGAGATTTTTATAATAAAATTATAATAATCTGATATTAATTTTATTGTATTAAAATTTAGCTTGTAACTACTTGTTAACATGGTGTTTTTCAATGACATGTTTCACTTATATTTTTAAAACGTTATAAAATATTTGTGGTTAATTTATAATATTTTACTAGACTGCCTGCGATTTCGTCCCCGTGATGTTTTTTTTGGTTGTTGTTAAATCAGACCTATCTGTGTGCCAAATTTCCTTTAAAACCGTTCAGGTATCTCAGAAAGTACGTACGTTTTCGAGTTCTTTCGTAAGGATTCCAAATACAAAGCTTTTGTTTTCAATTTGCTATGTATTAGCGAATTAAATAAGAGCTTTATAGTGCGATGGTGGTTGGAATCTTTAAAATAACAAAAATGAAACTGTTACAATAAAAGTTACAGCTGGTTAGACTAACCTCATAATAACTGTATCAGATAAGTCTACAACCAGGAGATGAATATACTTTCAATCCGGAAAAATCAAAGTTCTCACTGGATTTTTGAAAACCTTAATCCACACGAACTAAGTCGAGGACATCTAGTGCAATGATATACGATAACACTCCAATAATGTTCCGAAGGATAATTTAAAAATAATAGCAGATGAACTTTTATTTTATGTTAAATTAAAACGTTTTTAATTTCCTGGCCGACAACATACTAAACTGTCTACAAGCTAAGATTAGTGTAGTTGTAGTTATGTAGTATGTAGTAGTATTCATGCCAAAGTTTTTAAGATCTACTTGCTGAAGTTAATTATTACGTTTGAAACCCTAACCTACATCTAATAATGAAGTAGACTTTTTTACAGATTTCAACCCATCGGAAGTCTTCATTGAGAATTTAAGTGATACATTGAAGAATTTGCCACCAAAGTCTAGGGAAAAATATGTCGTAGCTTACGAAAATTTCATGAGATGGAGAAATGAAAGACATTTGGAATCCTTCTCTGAAGATGTATTTTTGGCATACTTTGAAGAACTGGCAATAAAATATAAGCCTTCTTCGCTATGGTGCATTTACTCAATGTTGAAGACTACTGTTAAGGCGAGAGATGACATAGATATGAAAGGCTTTATCAATCTGGGTTATTTTTTGAAAACGTCAGCTAAGGGTTTTAAAAGTAAGAAAGCCAATGTACTGACAACTGAACACGTTCAAAAATTTTTAGATGAAGCTCCAGACGATAGATATCTAGTGACAAAGGTTAGTAAAGTTTATATATTTCTCCTTTACCTGTAACTTCAATTATTTACAAGTCTGGGATTTTTCAACATTGGAATTTTGAACTAATTTCGCAGGTCGCCCTTATATTCGGTATTACCGGTGCATGCGGACGTAGGGAACTAGCTGATATTACTACAAAAGATATTGAAGAGTACGGTGAAATGTTTCTTGTTAGAATCACTAACAAAAAGAACAAAACACTACGAACATTTACAATCCATGGTCAATTTTACAAAATAGTGAAAAGATATGAAGTCCTACGCACGCCACTTGCAAAACACGACCGATTCTTCCAAAATTACCAAAAAGGAAAATGTACTTGTCAACCCATTGGCGTAAATAAATTAGGTTCTATGCCAAGGGAAATCGCTACGTACTTGGGACTGCCGGAACCTGAGTCTTATACGGGCCACAGTTTCCGAAAAACTTCATCTACGTTGTTGACTGATTATAGAGGAACCCAACTAGTGTTTAATAATTGAAGAACTTACTTATGTTTATTTTTAAAATCTTAACATTTTTACTCAAACATCAAATACCTATAGCTGATATGGCACCAAGAATGATGGCTGATTTTTAGAAACGAATTACTTAATGTATTTTGCAGCAAATAGTTGCATACATTTTCAAATAATATTAAGTAATTGTGGTTTTTCAATCTTTAAAAAATGTACTTACTTAAGTAAGTACCTAACTAACTATAATAACTTTGTATAATTTCCTCTAAATTATAATTTTTTTTTATTACTTAAGAAGTAATTGTTGATTTGAATAAGAATAGTAAAAGTATTTATTTTACTTAATTGTATGTGGAGAATGATTGAGTTCTGAAGAGAAAGTACGTAAAACGTGTGTTTTACCTATTACTGAATAAAGAAATACTTACTAATACTAGCTTATATTACTAACTTAGTATTTATATAATGTATTTATACCAATGTTTAGATATTTCAATTTGTAGTACGTACTTCAATATCGTTAGTATAGTACAGTATGCATTTTAACTACCTTGTTTCAAATATTACGTATAATTTCAGATAGCAATAATCTGAACCTGAATGCTAGTAGCGAAGGAGTGTTAGACAATGCATCGGACGATGACGTCATTGAAGTTGTAAGGGATGAAGCACCAATTGAAATATTATCTGATGATGAAGAAATGGAAGTTATCAAATCAAATAACTTGTGTTCATTTGATCAAAGCTTTACGGTGCCTTACACACCGGGTGAACTTGACAAAGACAATTTGAACGAGCTTGAAGACCCACTCAAGAGTTGTTTCGGTGAAATAGAAAGTACCTATTCAATTTCTGAACAAGAACACGCGATTGCAGTACCAATTATAACTCATGCTATTTCTTTCGAGAACAACCTAAAAACAGATGATAAAACAAATCACGACAGCAGTGGAGAGAACTGCTTCGTAAATGTTACTGATCTAGGTAATAGTTCAAAAAATGATGCAGAACAGTTGAAACAAAAGGTACAAGAAGAGAATGATTCAAAAGAAGATAAAGACTCAAATATAAATCTCGTAAACGTTCCTAATGTCAATATTGCTATGGAAAACGTTAACTCAATATAAAAGTAACGATTATTTTTGGTCGCTTTTAAATTCGTAAGAGTTAACTATTCCTTTTTAATAAAACTTAATATTTACAGTAAATAAATAATATTTAACCAAAATGTAGTTGTGGTAGTAAAAGTTGCCTTTAGAAATTTATATTTGCACCAGAGATGAGGATATAACGGATGTTATAGTGGAATTTATTGCTTAAATCACGATGTAGCGAATTTTGGTTTAGATTTTTAGGGTTCCGTAACCAAATTTGGCAAAAACGGAACCCTTATAGATTCGTCATGTCTGTCTGTCTGTCCGTCCGTATGTCACAGCCACTTTTTTCCGAAACTATAAGAACTATACTGTTGAAACTTGGTAAGTAGATGTATTCTGTGAACCGAATTAAGATTTTCTTACAAAAATAGAAAAACGAGTGTGACGGACGGACAGACGGACAGACGGACAGACGGACAGACAGACGGAGAAAGTCGCACCATAAGGGTTCCATTTTACCATTTTGGTACGGAACCCTAAAAAAACAATACATTTTGGGTGTTCCCCATACTAAGAACTGAAACTCAAAATTTTTTCCCCTCTCGGGTTGCCTGCACCGGATGGACGGTGTGTCCTACAAACTACAAACCTACTGAACTACGCATATGTTACCTGTCTATCGGGTTCATAAAAAAAAAGTGTATGCGTCAATACACACGGCAGAAGTGAAACTTCAGAAAAGAAGCCTACGAGATAATGAGATAAATATAACTCTATCCAATTCTCTCGCAGGCTAAATCCTATATATGTATCCTCTTTTTGCTGTCGCTTTTTCGTTTCATTGAATATAACAAGTGAATATAATTAACATTATTAAAAAATACGACTGCTCTGCCGTAAACACACATACATACACGAACCCTGAAAACATAACACTCCTTTTTTCGGCAGTCGTGTAACACAAAATCCTCCTCGAATGGAAGTACGGCTACCACTGCTACTACGTAACTACGTATTTAATGAATTTTTTTATGAATCACTGGATATTGAACTATAGTTTTCTATATTTTTGGAATCTCCTCATCATTTTCTAGATGATGATTATATAGTTAATCTTATTTTCGAATTATTTTTTTCAACTTTAGCCTTCAATGCGGAACCATGGTCACCCTATGATTTTTTTTTAAATTTTACTAGCCTATGTCACCCGGAATAATTTAGGGATTTTAACGATACCTCATTAATTAAAACCCTGTAACTTCTAAAATAAGAGAATGATAAAACTAAAAAAAATATATGATGTACATTACCATGCAAACTTCCACCGAAAATGGGTTTGAACGAGATCTAGTAATTTTTTTTTTTTAATACGTCATAAATCGTAAACCGCAATTTACCTTTCATTCAATCAACTCAAATATTTAAAATAAAAATATTTTTAATAATTTAAAACTTACTACAGGTTTGTACGGAACCCTCGGTGCGCGAGTCCGACTCGCACTTGGCCGGTTTTTTTATGTTAATGATTCATCACACCAATAGGATCAACATTTGGTGCTAATCACTTTAAATTTCGAACCTAAAGTTAACTGAATAAATGTTGATGGTTTATCATACCTGCGAGGGTACTAACGGTGTTATGATAGTTACAACTTGTGTGATCTACAATACTATAAGTTGGTTCCATTAAGGACGCATTTCCGAAATGGATAGGTATGAAATCGTACTACTACACATGGTTCATTCCCACGCACACACATGCACGGATAAGCTGCGAGGTCATTGATCTAAAATTCTACATCAATGCGTTGAATCAACTTATATCATAACTTCGATATATTATTATTTATTGGTGACGAGTTTAGGCTCGTTTTGTTAGTTATAATGAGATCTTAGCGCAAGACTTGGTAAAATGCACTTGTAAAAGTTTATTTGAATAAAAAGCATTTTGATTGATTGATTGAATGACCTGAAGGTACACTACTGGAACTCCTAGACGCGTAGAGCTAGGTGTATCGAATTTGGACTCAATTTGTTAGTTATGATGAGATCTTACCTCAAGACTTGGTGGAGTGACCTGAAGGTACACTTCGACGACCACTACTGGAATTCCTAGACGCGTAAAGCCAGGTGTTTCGAATTTGGGCTCGTCGTTTTGTTAGTTATGATGAGATCATACCACAGAACTTGGTGGAGTGACCTGAAGGTATACTTCGACATCTACTACTGGAACTCCTAGACGCGTAGAGCTAGGTGTATCAAATTTGGGCTCGTTTTGTAAGTTATAATGAGATCTTACCTCAAGACTTGGTGGAGTGAACTGAAGGTACACTTCGACGACCACTACTGGAACTCCTAGACGCGTAAAGCTAGGTGTTTCGAATTTGGGCTCGTTTTGTTAGTTATGATGAGATCTTACCACAGAACTTGGTGGAGTGACCTGAAGGTATACTTCGACATCTACTACTGGAACTCCTAGACGCGTAGAGCTAGGTGTATCGAATTTGAGCTCGTTTTGTTATTTATGATGAGATCTTACCACAGAACTTGGTGGAGTGACCTGAAGGTATACTTCGACATCCATTACTGGAACTCCTAGACGCGTAGAGCTAGGTGTATCGAATTTGGGCTCGTTTTGTTAGTTATGATGAGATCTTACCTCAAGACTTGGTGGAGTGAACTGAAGGTACACTTCGACGACCACTACTGGAACTCCTAGACGCGTAAAGCTAGGTGTATCGAATTTGAGCTCGTTTTGTTATGATGAGATCTTACCACAGAACTTGGTGGAGTGACCTGAAGGTATACTTGGACATCCACTACTGGAACTCCTAGACGCGTAGAGCTAGGTAATATCTCATCATAACTAACAAAACGAGTTCAAATTCGATACACCTAGCTCTACGCGTCTAGGAGTTCCAGTAGTGGATGTCGAAGTATACCTTCAGGTCACTCCACCAAGTTTTGTGGTAAGATCTCATTATAACTAACAAAACTAGCCCAAATTCGATACACCTAGCTCTACGCGTCTAGAAGTTCCAGTAGTGGTCGTCGAAGTATACCTTCAGGTCACTCCACGAAGTTCTGTGGTAAGATCTTATCATAACTAACAAAACGAGCTCAAATTCGATACACCTAGCTCTACGCGTCTAGGAGTTCCAGTAGTGAATGTCGAAGTATACCTTCAGGTCGCTCCACCAAGTTCTGTGGTAAGATCTCATCACAACTAACAAAACGAGCTCAAATTCGATACACCTAGCTCTACGCGTCTAGGAGTTCCAGTAGTGGATGTCGAAGTATACCTTCAGGTCACTCCACCAAGTTCTGTGGTAAGATCTCATCATAACTAACAAAACGAGTCCAAATTCGATTTACCTAGCTCTACGCGTCTAGGAGTTCCAATAGTGGATGTCGAAGTATACCTTCAGGTCACTCCACCAAGTTTTGTGGTAAGATCTCATCATAACTAACAAAACCAGCCAAAATTCGATACACCTAGCTCTACGCGTCTAGGAGTTCCAGTAGTGGTCATCGGAGTATACCTTCAGGTCACTCTACCAAGTCTTGAGGTAAGGTCTCATCATACCTAACAAATTGAGTCCAAATTCGATACGCCTAGCTCTACGCGTCTAGGAGTTCCAGTAGTGGTCATCGAAGTATACCTTCAGGTCACTTCACCAAGGTTTGAGGTAAGATCTCATCATAACTAACAAATTGAGTCCAAATTCGATACACCTAGCTCTACGCGTCTAGGAGTTCCAGTAGTGGTCATCGAAGTATACCTTCAGGTCACTCTACCAAGTCTTACGGTAAGATCTCATCATAACTAACAAATTGAGTCCAAATTCGATACACCTAGCTCTATGCGTCTAGAAGTTCCAGTAGAAGTCGTCGATTTCATTTAGGGTTGCCACCCGTACTTTATAATAAAGTATTGTACGTTATTTCTGGTAATTGTACTCTATACTTTATGAGAACAATAAAGTACGAGAAAATACTTTATTTCGCATGATTTGATTTCTCTGGGATTGAAAAAAGGTTTGTTTTTGTGTAAAAAGGAACGTTATTGTTTTGGTGCCGAATCTATAGGTCGCCAAGGCCACTTGAACGCTCGTTGTTGATAAATTATGAACGCAACCTACCTATCCTCAAATGTCAACATTATCAATGTCATTGTCAAAACTTCTTGTTTGTGTGTAAAGCGGTGGAGTGCAAAGTTTTATAGATTTACATTACAGTAAAAAAATGGACAAGGACGACTTCAGTAAAAATCCTTCGTGTACACCTACAAAACTTAATTTTGATACTGAAATAGATCAAATAGATAGTGAACATTTTACACTGAAAAAATGCGTCAAAAAAATAAAAATCTAATACCTTTATACGATCAATTCTTGTATATGTCAATTGTCACCGTAAGATTGTAAAGGCCGTTGGATTGTAATCTAACTAGCGATATTGTAAACTGTCGACAGATTACAATTTATCGCATTATTTTTCGGTAGATTGTAATCTGTTAGGTATATTAACCCGATAAAACCTAAGTGCCCGGCCGCAAATTATGTCGAACCCTAACCTAACCTACAAGAAAGAGACAAGAAAACGTAAATACAATGAATATTTCAAAAATTGACACTCGGAACATTGAAGGGTTCACAATCCGTCGACAGATTACAATAATTATCGCTAGTTGGATTATAACCTTACGGTTTTTACAATCTTACGGTGACATATACATATAATTTGAATCTTGGAAACGATTCGAACGATTTTCATGAAATTTTGTATGCAGGTGGTTTCGGGGGCGATAAATCGATCTAGCTAGGATTTTTTTTTTAGAAAATGTCGTTTTATCCGTGTTGTCAGGCAATGAAAAACTGCTACAATATCATTAGAATACGAAGGTAATTTCGCCACCATCTACAAGGCTATATAGCTCAGGAGGGAAACAGGTCGGTCCCGAAACCAGAAGACCCCGGTTCGAGTCCATATGTTTTTGTTAAATATAATATTTTATTTAAGAAAAATAATATTACTAATATTTTATTTTAAAAATAAAGAAGTATAATTTATTATTTACTTAAATATAATTTCCAAAAAACACGATTTACCAAAAACAAAACTGGTCACCCAGATATTATGTTTTTAAATATACTTAATAAAAATTCTTCCCAAAAAACCGACTTCCAAAGCCACTGTAAAGTAAAAAATAATTTTGATGTCTACACAATACGTTGAAGTCGGGCGAGTATAACAAAGATAGGCAGAGTTGACGCGTCAGGCGAAATTTTTTCAAATCGGTTAGGAAACCACGAAGATATGCGGTGACATACATTAAAAAAAACATACGCGCCGAATTGAGAACGTCCTCCTTTTTTGCAAGTCGGTTAAAAATAAAGAAAAATAAATTGTACTTTATTTTGACACAATGTACTTTTTTTTCTTACGTTACCTATGTACTTTAATTGCCAAAAAAAAAGGTGGCAACCCTAATTTCATTTCGTATACTATTTCTCCTATTTTTAATATTTTTATTACCAAAATTTTTAGGTGAACATATCTACTAATAGATGGTATTTTTTAATGACAAATGTACCTAAAGTCACCCCTAAATCGTCAATTTTGAGTGAAGAGGTGAGGGAAAATCATTTTTATAGTATTAAAAATAAAGATTTTTTACAATGTTATTACCAAAAATTGGAGATATAGGATCAATCTTTGTATAGCAATTTTTAGTTCTATCCTATTTTGCTTGACTTTGTCACAAAATGTACTGAAAACTCCAATATTTTAAGGGATTTGCAAATGCGTTCTTAAGTAAAAATATTTCCACTAAGTTATTTATTTAAAAACAAATAAATTGTTTGCCGGAAACATGTGTTTATCATCAAAACTCTACTAAAACACTGTACTTTCGAGATACAACAATATCAAGCATAATATAATATACTAGATGATGCCTGCAACTTCGTCCGCGTGGATTAAGGTTTTAAATTCCCGCAGGAACTTATTAATTTTCCAAGATAAAAGGGTCGCCTACCTCTATACGAAATTTCACCAAAATCGGTTGAAAAGATGTTTGTTGATGTTAAAAGCGTATTGCATACCTAGCAGATAGACACACTTTCGCATTCATAATATTAGTATGGATTAAGAGGCATATGTCTGTCATAAGTCAGTTTCGTTTTATAATAGGATCCTAGGGCCAGTTGCGTATAAGGTGGTTTAAGTTACGTTACGGTTACTGTTAAACTTTAAACACAAATAAAAACGAAAAGGTGATCAGAGTTTGTTTTGGAGCAAAATTTTACCTTTTACCATTATGGAGGTATGAATAGGCGTGGAGCCCTCTTCTTTATTTTGTTCAAAGTAAAACGATAGCTGTAACATTACTTTAACCTAACCTGGCTCTGAGAAAATTTTGAGCACAGACACAGTATGCTTTATTAGGTCTTTTAGAATAGGATTCAGGGAGAACTATTAAAATATTTGAACATTTTGTTCGCTGGCTTAACAACGAATACCTCTTATCCTTAACATAGAGTCTCATATCATGTTGCAGATGTTGGTGAAACACTAGGTTTGAACTACAAATTGACGGAAACCAGCCGCGGAGCAATCATCCTCCAGCACGAAGACTATACATACCGCAGAGATTATTGCCATCACGACAGAATCACCTGGCGATGTATCAGACGACACAAGGGATGTAAAGCTACCTGTGTTACTAAAGGAAGCTTGTTGTTTAAGACTATACAGTACACACATAACCACGGAAAAGATATAACTGTGAACATAGACTCAAAGACCTATGGACCCAAACTAACTGGAAAGTAGTAGAAATCTTGTAAGTTTAATAATACATATAAGAAGAGATCCGCAGCTCGCGTCGAAAACGAAACTTCGAATATATACCGTTAGTTCCATTTTATTCTCAAGATGATAGAATCGCTTAGCGATGTATCAAAGGACACAATGTTAATAAAACTACATTTTTTAAAGATGGTTCAATCTAAATATGAAAGCGCCTCACTAAGTGCCAATTTCACCAACTCCGCGTTACGTTTAACCTAGGATTAAAATTAATGTTTTGACAGATGTTGCATAGTAATTCTGTCAATTCGGAGCTGGTGAAATCGACACTAAATGTTCGCGTCATTTATGTATTACTTGGCTAACAAATCTGGTCGTAGAATTCATGTCTAAGTAGCCGGCGACTGATCGACCAATCACGACATCCAATTTGTGGTTTGCTATACACCTACTCTACATGTACACACACATTGTAAACGCGTTCATTTTTAGATTAATTAATGTGTTTTACTAAAGTAAGTAGTGCAAGCCTATTGAGTAACTATGGTAATGAATTCATCACTAGGAGTATGAAGTCGTACCTAGTAGGTACAAGTTCCGGTTTATCAGAGTTCACATATTAGGAAACGAGCCCGTCAATAATTTCGATACAATATTAAATAGGTAGGTACTGTTTTATAGAATCATATAATAATTTACTTTTTTGCAATGAAGTGTATTAATGTTCGTCTTTTACCAATTTATTAAAACAATAATATATCAAAGATATTTTTGCAATAGGCGCTGTGTTTATTAATTATCCTTTCCATTTCATATGAGTGTGACATGCTTTAAACAGCAATTTCTATTGCAAATTTTCACTTTTATTCTAGGTTTAAAATGAAAAGTGAGGGAGGTGAAAAGGTATGGGAAACCATCATCATCATCCATCCATCAGCCTGTATGCATCCACTGCTGGACATAGGCCTTTTCTAGAGGAAACCACGACATAATTTTCTCAAATAATGCGGTGGTTTCCCAAACTTTTCGGCATACTCTGATAAATTTAGTACAGGAGCGGAATTAATAATTACCTAAATTTCAGCCGACATCGGGGCTCGGTACGCCACCATGAATGGGCGGAGAGTGCTGATGATCGGCAACTATCGATTCATGAAGCACTACGATGGAAGGAACGGCAGGACAAGATGGCGGTGCTGCAAATCCTTCAACAAGTGCAAAGCGATAGTTATCACATACGGTGACGTCATTAGGAAACTTAAAAACTTGCATAATCATTAAAGCCTGTGGTACACGGATATAATGAACGGTAGAGCCAACCAGTTTACTGCTCTACCATTTCACGATACACTGCCGGTTTAGGGCCAGTAGCTTTAAGTTGAAACATACTGTTATTATAAATATGAAAGTGTGTCTGTCTGTTACGATTTCACGGTCCGTCTTTTCAACCGATTTTGAAGAAATTGTCCCGGGGATGGCTACGGAACATCAAAGAGTTCTCAGGGGATTTCCAAAAACCTAACTCCACGCTGTCGAAGTCGTGGGCATCATCTTATTATGAACTTATAGTATACTAGTAATTCGCCCCGAACTGAGACCTCGCGGCGCCATCTATTGACATCATTGTGAAGTTCTGTTGTAAATACTAAGGCTCATTAAAAATTAAATAATTTCGTTTCCATATAATATTTATCTAATTTTAGTATTTGTTGTTCAAGTATAGGATATAATTCAAATAATTGATCAAGTTTCAGGCAGCATTACAGAAAATTTAGAGTTCTGAGGTCAACTTTGGACGTTAGAAAATCTCCACTTTGGAAGCCCCCCATTTCGTCAATTTTAGGGGAAAAATTTAAAAATATATATTTTTGGACCCTATTCCTAATTATCTTTAAAATGATATACCGCAACCCTATGCAACGCTATAAAAATATTTTTTCTTCATATTCGCTTATATGAGAGCACCCCTGAAATAAAGATTTTTATTACTTTTTAAGCCATATTCGGCTGGAGGCCATCGGTTTATATATATAATATTTAAATTTGAAGTAATTACGTTCAGTAATTCAGAAGTTATAAGGCTCTGACAGACGGACGGACGGACGGACAAGTGCAAATTCACTCAAGTAGACTCAGAGACCTTCGCTTCGCTCGGTCAAATATGTTAAAGATACTTAAGTGAAAATTTTCATTATGTAACTAACTTTTACACTTTTTTTATGCGCGGATTACTGGTAGTGTTTTAAGACTGTGGTCAATTCTTTTATCGGGTAAAGTTATTTATCACTGATTGATTTTAGATGAACCATTGCTAAACTAAGTTGCCATTCTGTTTCTATGTCTTATGATTATTTAAGTAAATACTTTACTTATAAGTTTTTAAAGGTTTTTATCATTATTTTAGCCATTACTAAGGCCACTTCCTTAGCAAAATGCAATTTAGATTTACTATTACTAAGTAATCAAAAGTGGAGTCCATTGAACAAAAGTATACTTAGGTACTAAATAAGTTATTAATACAAATACAAATAATATTACAAGTACATAGTTTTATCTTTAATAAGTATATCTAATAAATATATTTAAATGAATAATTTGTATTAAGTAGATCTGGAGTAGGTACGTATGAAGGTGTGATATATGGATTTATTGAGTTTGGGTAACTAAGTATAATATTAATAATAGGTAAGTATTATCGTTCTTAAAACGATTCGATGCGATAATTCGTAAAAAGTAAGTTGGGATTGGTTACGTTTATCAATGTGTTAATGTTTATTAATCAGATTGTTAATAATATCCAATAACGTACTGTTCATAATTCTTCTTCATTTATTAAAATTTGAAAGTGTATGAGTTTAATTCTTTTATTGAGTACCAATATCTTACCTAAATCACTAAATAGTACTAACTCTAACATATATTTAAACTTTACCCATACCTTCGTGAGCATGTCGGTAGGTACTAAATATTATGAAAAAGTAATATATAGTCTATCCTTACTAATATTATAAATGGGAAAGTGAGTTTGTTTGTATGTTTGTTCCGCTTTCACGCCGTAACTACTGAACCGATTGCTTTGAAATTTTGCAGACGTAAAGTTAGAAGTCCGGATTAAATAATAGGGTACTTTTTATCCCGGAAAATTAAAGAGTTCCCGCGGGAACTAAAACTCCTCAATCTACGCGGACGAAGTCGCGGGTATCAGCTAGTTATAATATAATTCCTTTAAATTGCTCTGTGGTGACAATTTGGCGTTATATCTAGTCCTACCTAGCGACCCAGAATATACTTAAAATATAGATATTAAATAGAAGTAGGTGTTGCAAATGCATATAAAAAATAATAAAAATATCATAAATGTAATATATTTAAACGAAAATATAAAGTAACATAAAATTTCATAGACAGTGAGTCATAGTAACTGTCAAACATACTTACAAAAAGTTAAACTTAGTTGTTTGGTTGCCACAAATTAAGATTTTTAATCAGTCTCCTAAAGATAATAATAGACTGGGCCACTTCCAAAAAGCTAGGCGCTTATGATGACTCTTTTAAAGAAATTTTAAATAGTAATATTTTCATGTCTAAATGAAGGTTTCTTTTACAGCCGTAGAAGTGGTGCATACGCGCGGTGGTTACCCCAAACTTATGTACTGCGGCTTCCTATACCGGCCGCACAATGCTTACAGACACAGAAGGTTGCAGCTCTGGTACTGCAGGTACCGGAACACGAGGCAGTGCAGAGCGATCGTCAGGACCATGGACGGCAGAATCATTCAGAAGGAAGCCAACCTGTACCATACCTGCATGGACCCTAACAACGTCAATCTTAAAATTCGAAAAAGTTTGAAGTCAAATGTTGTATAATAATTGGAGCAGGCATTACTTTGCGGAAGTCCATTATCCATACTAATAATATAAACTAGCTGATGCCCGCGAATTTGTCCGCGTGGTTTAAGTTTTTTATTCCTCCTTAATTTTCCGGGATAAAAAGTAACCTACGTTACTCTTCAGGTCCTCAACTAACCCATGCCAAAAATCACGTCGATCTGTCGTTTCGTGATTGAAGGACAAACCAACACACTTTCGCATTATTATTATATTATAATATTGGTATGATGAAGCGAAAGTGTGTATGTATGTCTGCTACGCTTTAACGGCCCATCTTTTTAACCGATTATGTCGAATTTTGGTACAGAGGTAGGTTGCATCCCGGGGAAGGTCATTGGTTTTTCATACCGGGAAATGAAAGAGATCCCGCGGGAATATAAAAACCTTAATCCACGCGGACGAAGTCGCGGGCATCTTGTAATTTATAACCATAGAACAAGTAATATCCGCTAGTGTCTAGTCCACAAATTTTGTGTGGTGTGGTAGTGGTGCGTATCTACCTAATGCTTGATTTTCCTGCATGTTTAGTTGCCATAAAAAAGCCTACCTCACTCTATTTGTAACGACCTCCTTGTCGCAGTGTTGAGCACTTTTGTTTTAACGTGGGAGGTCTCAGGTTCGATCCCCAGCAGGGTCAATTTGGTATTTTATAATTTCTGAATTTTCTCAGACTTGGTCTGGTAGGAGGCTTCCGCCGTGGCTAGTTACCACCCTACCGGCAAAGACGTGCCGCCAAGCGATTAAGCGTTCCGGTACGATGCCGTGTAGAAACCGATTAGGGGTATAGGTTTAATATTAGGGGTTAAAGTATGAAATTGCCGATTTGTAGTGAAAAATTGAAATGCGTTTTTTTTTTAATTTAACATATTTATTTAATCAAAATAATTATCATTATTATCTATATACATTACTGCCATCTAATAGGAAGTCATTTATGCCTTTGCGATAGAACTCTGGTGATCTAGATTCGACAAACTGTGTGAAAGCATTTTGTACTGCCTCCTGAGAACAAAACTTTTTATCACGTAGAAAATTGTCCAAATGACGAAACAAATGGTAGCCCGCTCGAGCAAGGTCTGGCGAATACGGAGGGTGACGAATGGTTTCTAATTGCAGTTCCTGTAGAGTTAAAACGGTTTTTCGTGCTGTATGAGGTCTCGCGTTATCATGGAGCAGTAATGGTGAAGATCGATTCATGAGTCGGGGCTGTTTCACTGCTAGTTTTGCTATCATTGTTCGGAGTTCGGCACAGTAGACATCTGTCGTTAATGCTTGACCAGATCGGAGAAAGCTATAGAGTATAGTGAATAACACCATGCTGAGACCACCAAACAGTTACCATTAGATTTTTGTTGGTAAACTTTGCTTTAGGACACTTGCGGCGTTTGACCTGGGGTCAGCCATTGCATTTTTCGCTTATGGTTATTGAAAAGAATCCACTTTTCATCACGTCACAATTCGATCCAATATTCCTTAATTTCTGTATCGATTCAACAAGGCTACACAAGTTTCAACACGCGTTTCTTCCTGCAGATCAGTCAAATCATGAGGCACCCATTTTTAAAAATTTTATTTTATTGATTTGACGCAATTGAGTCAATATTGTTGGTAAGGTAACGTTAAATCATGCCGCTAATTCCTGGGTAGTTTGGCTCGAATCAGCTTCAACCATCTCTTTCAATTCATTGTTTTTCACCTATGTGGGCGGTCTTCCACGTGGTTCGTTCTTCAAATCAAAGTTTCCATCGCGAAAGCGTTTAAACCAAAATCGCACGGTGCGTTCATTAGCAGTCCCCTCTCCAAACGCAACATTGATATTGCGAGCTATTTCTGCCGCGTTAGTTCCGCGTCGGAACTCGTACTCAAAAATCACTCGAATTTTCTAAGTATCTATCTTTCTTGTTTAAGCTGAACAAAAAACAACTGAAAGTCGATGATCGAATGTTGCACATTTTTTTAAAAGAAGAACTACATAGGTACCTACCATGTGAAAAAAGTTTCACTCAAAAATCTCAAACCATGAAGGTTCTATGTCAATTCGAAGTACCTATTACAATAAAACGGCAATTTCATACTTTAACCCCTATTATTTAAACTGCCATACTCCTAACAGTTTAGCCCGCTACCATCTCAGACTGCATCATCACTTACCATCAGGTGAGATCACAGTCAAGGGCTAATTTGTAGTGGATACTAAAAAAACCACCAACATTAATTTATTTTATTTATTTATAAAAAAAGTAAGCTGATCACAAATCACAAAGTACTCAATGCGAAATGCGAAAGTGTGTATATTCTTCTGTTACGCTTTCGCGCCCCATCTGTTTATCTGATTTTCACGAAATTTGGTACCCCGGGAAAGGATTAAATCCCGAAATTACGAAGTTCCCGCGGGATTTTTAACTAACCTAAATCCACGCGGGCATCAAGTCCTTTACAAAAATTTTAAATTAAACAGAAAAGATAAAAATGTATCTACGTTAATTATTATAGTATAAAAAAGATCATTAGTTCCATAATTCTAGTCCAATATCAACTAACTATAGATTTTAAGTAGGTAAAGTTGTAAATAGTTTTTTTTTCGTATTGTTTACCTTTACAAGCTTTAGCAGCACACAAGCAGTCTGGTCTAGATCATCCAGTTTGGATTGCTATTTAACTTTCATTATAAAGATTAAAGTATGAAAAAAGTTAAACACATGATACAATAATATTGGTGAATTTCCCAACAGCAAAATGTATGCGGCATGGATGAAATCGCTAGTGCAGGACGTTACCACAACGTTACTTTACAGTTCTAATATTTTTTTCTAGGTAGAAGAGGTAGTTATCTATGTGCGAGGCAATAAATACTTCTTGATTAGGATTACAGTTTAAAAAAAAATGGTTAAGCTCCGAATTTTTCATTTCGGTGGCTGTCACTGCAACATGTTTCTGTGTAATTTTCCTCATAAAACAATAATTATTGGTTACTAAGGTTTAGGCTACCTTTGTTTTAACCATGAATAGTGATAGTATAATCCCAAAGTATTTTTTAATAATATCTACCCAGTTTAATAACAGGGAAGTAAAAATGCATGTGTCCCAGAAAGTTCTTTAATTTCGGTGAAAAAAAGTTTATCACGTATATTTTTGCTTAAAACAACTCTAGCTCTCCCCGCGTGCGCTTAAAACTTATAGACTAAGAGATAGCTGCACTTTTGGTAACCATCCCTAGAAAAGCTGATTCAGTAATAGGTGGGTGCTACACTGTCCACTGATAATGGTAGTGAAAGTCTGACCGCATGCTAATGGGCCTTTCACTAGATATGGCCGGTCAAAGACGTGTTATTGTTACCAAAAATGAACCATAATTAGAAAAGCTGATTCTTGTACAATATTAAAGTACATATATGCAATACCTATGTAAACAGTATAATAACTGACGCTATACATCGGGCCTTTCACTAGATATCACCTCTCAAAGACGTTATGAAAATACTGCATACATACATACTGCATGCATACATACATACTGCATGCATACATACATACTGCATGCATACATACATACTGCATGCATAGTGCATACATACGATTAAGCTTCTTTTTTTGTAATCATCAATGTTGAACTTCAAACACACAGCCAAATGATGGATCTGCTGAACCACCTGAAATAGTTCCTGAGGAAGACGGGCTATAAAACAAATACCTCAATTACCAAGAATTCAATAACTCAGAAAACGTTTCTTACTGGGCCTGGGAAAAAAGAAAAAAATCTTATTCTAAAAAGGAATCGATAAAACTGCTATCACTGTCGAAAAAATAAGACACTATGTAAAACCTATAGAAATCACACTTTTTAAAGATGCTAAGACATGCAGCAATATAGGTAAAGTGTTAGGTAAGTCTTTGCTCAGTAGGAAGTAATATTTCAATATTTAAGAGCCTGCTTGTATTCGTTTTCGGTGGATTTTAATTTCGGTGGATAGGTGTTTTCATTTCAGTGGCATCAACAATTTTAACACGATTTTTCATTAGTTTATTAAGGTATATTTTGATGGCATTAAATAAGAACATAAAGAATATCAAGAAGTACAAAAAACTACTGCTTAAATTTGAGAAAACTTGATAATACGAAAGTTGAATACCGGAAACTTGATAATACCGGAATGAAACAAAAAAACGCCTTTGCTGAAATTGACCCATAATATTTATTGTCTAAAGTAGAAAGAAGCAAAAATCTTACCTACAGTATGTCAATTCATACATAAACAATTATAAAAATACTGTCTGACGTAATATTATGTTAAAGCTTGATTTCATAACATTTCAAAGGCACTCAATACTAACGTTAGAGATTCTCAATAACTATACTATAATGTTGTTAAGGTCTAGCCCCCATTAGCAATTCTCTCACTGACGCCGTGTACACGCATAGAGATCGTCTAATCTGAAAATTTACGCGTTTCCATACGTATATTTATTATTTACCCTTTCATGCAAAGTAGGTAATGATTGATGTCATTGGTCGCTCAGTCACAGGCTATTTTGTAACGAATTCAACGGCCAGTCAAACTGTTGGCCAGCTGGTGCATTACTTGACGTTTTTGTATCGCGTTCAATCTTAGATTAGAAGAACTATCCAGTTCCACTAGCAAGGTGCACGCGCACCAGTAAATAGGGTGCTAGAACTTATTTAATATTTTAGTAAAGGCGAAGTATAAAATGAGGAATGCTTTTTTTCGCAACCTAGTACGTTAATTATCTAGTCAATACAAAATTATGAATAAATATAAAATTCTTAAAAATAAGAAAATACAAGCTGAGTTACTTATATTACCAATAATGAATATGTTATATTAAAACATTAAACAAAACATACATAATCGGGGGGCACGGCAGCGCTCTCGCCAAGACTAGCAATAATATTATTGATTAAAATTATTTAAAGCATGAAGGTGAGCGTACACCGGCTGTCGATTATAGTTTTTAAATGAGGTTAACAATTTTTTTTTCCTTGTAAGTATTATAATTTATAGTAAAAACATTGCCTAATTTAGATGTTGCATAAAATAATGTTACTCCATACAAGAAATCAAAAAGTACAAAATATATTTAATTTTTAGAGATCATGTTACACATATTTTTATTTAGGAATAACAGCAAAAATATTACTCAGCAAATGATGTAAAATACCCTTACTCACATTCCGCAACATTTGATTTTTTACTAAGGTATACACAGATCTATATTTCTTCATTATTAGGTATAACACTAACAACCAATTATTTGATATCATTCAACGCTTAATTTTTAATCACGTTAAAGATTATAATATTTCGTTCAAATTTTTACGTTGGGCCGTTTACATAGCCTATCATTTTATTTTTTCCACATGAGAGCAGTACGTATTGGACCAACACTTTGGTCCTTTAGAAATGAAAAAATCAAATGCTATGACGGGTGATTATGTTCCAGAAAACATCGCACGATAACGCTATTTTGAGTCGTGAGACTCGCCCTGCATCCCAATTGGATGCGTTTGTTGCAAGTCCATCGAATCTTCTTTTTATAGCTCTCGTGCTTTATGAATATGTAATCACCTACATGCACCACCATATGCCCACGCTTGGAGAGACCGAATCGAACTGCAAATTCAAAAAGAACTCCAATTAATACCTACATTAATTTAAACGTATACCCTTAGAAAATGTACATATAAGCTTAAGTAATATATATATGCAGTTAGTAAGTTTAAAAAAACGCCATAAATAATATCCATTTTATTTCACTGCCATAATATTTTATTTTAAATATCTTACACTTTTGCAGACAACGTGATACCGGTATATAATTTTATTGTTATTTTAAAGTACTTATTTTTTTATTGTTCCATCATTTATGTACAAAATATTAGATTAAACGAATTTCAAGTTTAATACAGTATTTCAATTTAGTATACAGAAAAAATTGTATATAGTTTTAATATCCATGTATTTTACTTAAAGGTCTGTAAAGATATGAAATTTAGAAAAGGTTTGGGCTTAACGGCATTACAATTATACTCGCAGCTGTGATATAAGCCTTATAATATATCTATATTGTAGCTATATTATGTGTGACCATTTATGCTATGCTATAATTAATAATAATGTGTCATAAATAACAGCATTTGCGTCGGTATTTTGGCGATATGCTAATTCTATATGGGTGTTTATTAATAAAATGTTGTATATTATGTAAATATTCGCAGATTTTGATACAGTTGTACATTGCAGTTGGCTTGATCGGAACCGGCCTCGACTGTTTTGCATCCTATTGCCTCAGTAAACAAGGGAAGATGGGCATCAACGTGGGAGGCTACCGGTTCAGGTTCAACGGTTGTGCGAGGAACGGCAAGATAAGATGGAGGTGTTCCAGAGGACCTTGGTGTAAGGCGGCCCTTCACACATACAGAGGCAGGATAGTATACATACAAAGTACACACAACTGTGGACCGAAACCTCCTAGTTAAAGGATACATTAATATGCGATCTTATGGATACAAATTGTTACTATAGTCTTTTTGATGTCCCTTATTTAAAACATCGCATGAAGTAGAAAAATAAAATAGTATATATTACTGCTCCTCTTAACTCTGTCTGTCACGTCTGTGTAGACATGCTCTAGAGGTAAAAGTGTAGTGCAGTCTTGAGTTCTTGACCAAAGATTGAGGCAGGCGTATTATTATAAGAGATAGCTGCACTTTTGGTAATTATCCCTAGAAAAGCTGATTCCAGTAATAGGTGGGTGCTACACTCTCCACTGATGACGATAGTGAAAGTCTGCCAGTATGCTGATGGGCCTTTCACTAGATATGGCCGCTGCAAGATGGTTTATGGTAACCAAAAATGAACCATAACTAGAAAGGCTGATTCTTGTACAGTATTAAAGTATGCGCAATACCTATGTAAACAGTATAAGAACTGACGCTATTCATCGGGCCTTTCACTAGATATCACCTCTCAAAGACGTTATGAACATACCTACATACTGTAAAAAATATTAGCAATTATTCACGTCACGTTGATTGCTATTAAAAATTATGAAGGCGTAAGAATTTATTTAACAGCAATCAACGTGACGACAATCATTGCTAATATTTTTTTACAGTATGTGACGTCTTTGAGAGATGATATCTAGTGAAAGGCCCGATGAATAGCGTCAATTCTTATACTGTTTACATAGGTATTGCGTATACTTTAATACTGTACAAGAATCAGCTTTTCTAATTATGGTTCATTTTTAATAACGATAACACGCCTTTGAATGGCCATATCTAGTGAAAGGCCCATCAGCATGCGGGCAGACTTTCACTACCACCATCAGCTTTTCAAGCGATAATTACCCAAAGTGCAGCTATCTCTTACAGTCTTATTCATAAAAATCCCTTATTATAGGTTTACAATGTTCATTAGCTAAAATGCTCATTAGGCGTATTAAACGTTTCATAACTTTCTTTATTCATAAAGGTTCAATAAACCTCTCACAACTAAATTCTCGCTATAGGTCGGTTTCGCTTTATTAAGTTGTCGTTCTGACGAATTCATAGACGAAATGGCGAAAATACTAGCCTCTATACTCCGTGAATAAAAAAGTAACGCATGTTATCCGTCAAAAGTCTCACTGAGTTGACTACGAATCTGTCATCTGGGATTGATTGCGAAGTTTTGTTTGTTTATTTACATAGGTGGAAAATATGGAAACAGGAACAACTTTAAAAGTGGCTAAAAAGAGAGACAGAAGTGAGAATTGGCAAATAATAAAATATGAACTTTTATAATGTTTAACAATAATGCAATGTCACTAATAGAAACGCAATAAAATAACCTCACTATCATCTCACTTCATAACTCACAATCAAATTATCAGCTGTGTGAAGACAAGACGGCCATCTTGTTCACCATGTTTTAAGTTATAGAGCCGCTAGTGAATAATTTTATAGAGCGTTATAGCACTATTGAACGTTTATGAATCTTTTTATGAATAAGATTTTACTATATCATGTCTATAACACATCTTAGTATTACAGTTTGCATTAAATTATATTATGTATAGTCCGTCACAATTTTCGAACACAGAACAATCTATAGAGCGTACTTTGCACAAGCCTTACAAGACTTAGATTTAAAATGAGATTTATTTATGGTGACTAACATAAATCTGTCTCGTTCTGTGTCTTAAGTCCGAGGAAAGTGTACTCTTTATCTCGAGTAGCAATTTTTTAATGAGACTTTTTCAACATCTACATAACTTACAAAAATCATGATAAGTAAAATTACGTCACGTTTTTATTAGAACTTTTATATTTATTTTACACTAGCGAATGCCCGCGACTTCGTCTGCGTGGTTTGAGGATTTTTGGTTCCCGCGGGAACTCTTTAATTTTCCGCGATAAAATATAATCTATCTCTGTGCCAAATTTCAGCCAGATCCGTTCAGCCGTTGGGGCGTGATTGAGTAACAAACCATCCATACATCCATCCATCCAAACTTTCGCATTTATAATATTAAGTAGTAAGATAAATCTCGATTAAACAATTATCATATCGGAATATCGATGAAGCATACTTAAGGTATGCTTTTCATGATATAAAACATAGTATTGAAATACCGCCAAAATAACTTAGTGATAAATTTAGTCAGCCAATTACATTTTTTGTGATATAATATACCTACTTTCCTATTTACATCTTGTACAACAAGAGCTCACAAACCACGGTGAAAACATGACAACGCTTTTTATATTTTTCTAACTGCATATAATATTACATATATCATTACTAATATTAATAATAGTTTACGGTACCTTGTTTAGGTAAGGTGTATTATATGTTATATTGAATCATAATTTATCGTGGGATATTTTAGTAATATTTTTTGTAAATAAATAATTAAGTAAGTATAAGTATATTTATTGAAAAGATTGTAAGTATTTATATCTGCTGGTTCTAAGCGATTAGAACAGCTATAAGCAATACATATTGATAATCGTGGATAATATGGTTGCGTAATATTGCAGCCGGTGGACGATCAGCATAATTATTTATTACTAACAGTACAAAATTAACGCAAACCTAACAGGATAATTATAGATAGTTTAGAAAATACTTAATTGTTGTATGTGATAGAATATATATACCAAAATAATGTCATACATATTATAGTTATTATGCGTACGTATATGTACGTATAATATTTTAAGGATAAAAAATCTGCCATCTGGTGTAAAATTATTACAGGGTTTAATATTTTATCAGAGAAATATTTAAATATGCATCTAATATATTCACTCTTGGCGAAAATGTGGAGGCTCCATAATTTCGCAATTTGAAAGCCAAAAAAATTATAACCAATACCTAACAACTCCGAAAATTGAAATAATATGACAATTTCTCATATTAATTAACTGGGATTATAAATTAACACATTTTGTTATTTGTGTATTTTAATTTAAAAAGACAAACTTATGGTTCACGTACCTGATAAAACTGTGTTTTATAACACGACATCAACCAAAGTATAAAATTAGGCACTAAATGTATTCCTATTGGAATAATAAACAGATACGTGATAAGTCTTTAAACCCTGAAAAATAGCATCGCAATACTCGATATAATATAACAAAATTTTATTATACACATAATTCTTAAACATTTAGATGACAGCAACTAACGATTGGATCATATACAGGGTTCGCTTGCTGAGCAATTTGCGTATTTATTTTTAAGAAATATTTATAATTTATATCTTATTTGTAGGGTTTAGGGAAATGTATAATACTTACTTACATATTTTATAAATTTAACATGTTGTCGTAGTATTTGAATAAGAATGTTTGTAGGTTGTAAGTAATAATTGGAAAGTCATCATTTATTCTTTCGAACATGAAGTTTATTTTCGAACTGTTTTTTTACAAATTTGTAATAAGCGTGCTAAAAATGAACGCACGTCACCAACACGCGGGATACATGTACATTATCAGCGACGATATATCGATGTCGTGTCAGTCAGAGAAAAAGTATCATAGGTAACTATGGTATATATGTCACCGTAAGATTGCAAAAACCGTTAGATTGTAATCCAACTAGCGATATTGTAAACTGTCGACAGATTGTGAACCGTTCAATGTTCCGAGTGTCAATTTTTGAAATATTCATTGTATTTACGTTTTCTTGTCTCTTTCTTGTAGGTTAGGTTAGGGTTCGACATAAAGGGCACTTAGGTTTTACCGGGTTAATATACCTAACAGATTACAATCTACCGAAAAATAATGCGTTAAATTGTAATCTGTCGAAAGTTTACAATATCGCTAGTTAGATTACAATCCAACGGCCTTTGCAATCTTACGGTGACATATACATTTCAGTGCCCGATATCGGCGAGTCTATCGGCGCCAACACAGGGACACATACCTACATTATCAGCGACGATCTATACCGGTTAAGTTGTATTAATATATAACAATTATTCTGTCATCGGTTTATCTTGTCTTGAAGCTTTTTGATTGAGCAATAGGTACTCAATCAGACAGCTTCAAGATATATGGATGTCACTACCGTGTGGGGGCGTTGATATTACCGTTATCGTATCGGTGAAAGAAAAACACTCTCATGCGTAGGTAATAACAAGTATTCTTAAAGTAAGGAATATGGTTGGGTAATGGGTTGGAATAGGCATGCTAGTTGCTAAAAACTTTGACCGTCGTTAATCCGTGAACGGTAGTTTTTTCCAAAAACTGTTAGAGAAATCTGATTTCAAAATACATTTTCAGCGAGGTAAGATACTCTGGCAAACCATAATAATAAATATATAGATTTCGTTGTTAAGTACCCTGAATTATATTTTCTATGTTTAATTATGTAGTGTTGCTCTGCTGTATAGCGATTCTCGATGATGTTATATATTAAAAAGAGGCCGATATGTTATAAGCGCGCGCGTTGTGATGACTCAAACACGTCCCAGTTGGGACGTCTTGTGATTAGTCTGCGTCGATTGTATCATTATAAAGGTTACTCTACGCACAAGATTATAATTGAAATATTTGAAGCTTCGTAATATATCTCTTTCGTTTGCGTGCTGTTTCGTATCTTTTGTTTTACTTATCAGTGAAACTTGTCAATGTGTGCGTACGTACGTGTAGCTTTGAATTGCTCGGCACAGATTTTAAACGCAATTTACTATGAAGGTAACGTATCTTTTATAAAATATCATTGGCGATTCTATAACTTTACGCCCATTACTTATTAGCTTAGCTATTTAAAAAGCAGACATAGACATAGACATAGACAAAGACATAGACAAATGGACGAACTGAGCGAAACTATAAGTATCCTTGTGCTACGGAACCCAGCGGTTTCACTTTCACATAATCAATTTGTGACACAGACGTATACGTTCCGTCGAATGTTCTCAGAAGAACCCTTTCACAATGGCTATGGAATAAATCCTTAGCAACGACTTTTAAGCCGTCAAGAACCACGAACGCTTTACACCTCGGATAGGACACGCAGTTCCATCTGGAACTTTTATTCTTGCTGTAATAGATATATCCTTGATAGTAAAATCGCACCTTCATGTTTCTCATT
The DNA here is from genome assembly GCA_963932025.1 of Erebia epiphron. Lineage (NCBI taxonomy): Eukaryota > Metazoa > Arthropoda > Insecta > Lepidoptera > Nymphalidae > Erebia > Erebia epiphron. The sequence continues at coordinate 41,867,271 of OZ009945.1, forward strand.
GTGACAAACTCGCCTGAAACGAAAACATCTTATGTCATATTTAATTGGCGTTATGAAACTATTATTTTTTACTAATCTTTCCTTTTCAAAGCTCTATCAATGTGGCTCATCAGATAGGACCCTTTTGCGAACAACCATTTAAAATCAGGCATACGTGGATTTGTGTGGCGTGAGTGTAGAACGGGCATTAGACAACATGAATTCTAGCTTTCTAGGCATCTACCTAGCATGGCTGAATCCTCCCAACAGACCAGACTAGAGAAAATTCAGAAATTATAAATTTCCAAATTGACCCTGCCGAGAATCGAACCTGGGACCTCCCGCGTTGCGCGGGAACAGCGCTCAAAACTGCGCCAGGGAGTTCGTCGTACCTACTACCTACCATTTTAAGACCGAAATATATTGTATGTGAAGCCGATTCTTATTTGGTCGAAACTTTTCACCACTTCACGTATATAAGCCGAACGATTTCATTTCCTGAAACTTCTGCTTCCGTTTAGAAGTAGCGCTTTCTTCCGGCTCCTTCTTGTTATTAGTGCAGCTGGAAAGTTTTAATTGATTGCTTATGAAGCTGGTACTTTTAGAGAAGAATTAATTATTAAATTAATTAATTCTTAATTAATTTGATTGATGAATACAATCTTCATCGTATTGTACCTACAGCTCAAACCGCCGCCGCGCTGCTCGCTGGCTTGATTAGCTTTGCATGTCGTTTTGGTTGAATTGCTGAAATCAGCAACTCCACCAAAACGAGGTTGATATGGGACTGTTAAGTATGGTAGTTATAATTTTTTACTAGCTAATTACCTTTCCACAGGAAGTATTAAGAAAGGGCTAGCAATATATACGTATGAAGCGTCATTTTAGTTTACTACAGAATTATTGTACTAAATTAGAAAAACAACCAGTCTTCAATATTATTCATGATTTTAAGTCAAAATTAGTACCTAAACATTGGTTATTCCAACAAACCTTATTGTGGTCATAGAAATAAGTCTTGAAATATTTAGTTGTTACAACTTGTGTGGACTGTACACACCAACACCGTATTTAACATGTGACGACCTCCCTGCCGCTTAGATGAGCACTGTTGTCTTATAAGCGGGGATCAAACCGATCCCCGGCAGCATCAATTCGGAAATAGTCTGGTCTGATAAGAGGCTTCGGCCACTCCACTCTACCAGCAAATCACATGCTGCCAAGCGATTTAGCGTTTCGCTACGATGCCACATACTAACCAGAAACCGATCAGGTGTACCTATGGGTTTATTATATTTTACTGCAATACTTCTAACTAGTTAGCTTGCTACCGTCACTGACCATCGAGATAGCAGTAAAGGGCTAACTTGTGGATAAAAAAACGTACAATGCAACTGGTATATTATGTATAAATGTAACTAACTATACTCTACCTATATTGTATGCTTACCAAGTACAGTAACTATAAGTGATATTGTTACCAATGTTCATTGTCAAAAAAACCTTTCTACCTCTTAATAAAGTAACACTTTCATACGTCTCCTGTGGTTGTGTATTACATATTATTACATTGTAATTATAATATTAAAATACCTCTATTGTGGTAGTGGTCAAGGAATATTGCCAAATTATTATATTCAATAAATTATCTTTGTGTAATTTGATGTTTGTAAGAATAAACTAGTCAAATCATATAATTTACTTTCATTTTGTTATTTAAATGTTCATTTAACTAAATCTGACATATACTCGGACTTAATTAGATGCAGTAAACTGATGTTTAATGAGCATATTTATTGACATTTACATATTAGTAAATGTCATTCCACTAATTACATTGGTGAAAACATCAGTTGACTGAATCTAAAATATCTTTTTTGAACCCATGATATTTAGTTCACTAGATACTCACCTATCCCAATTAGGTACTTAAGTAAATAAAGCTTCTACAAGACTTAAACCATCTATTCAAAAATAAAACAAGTTTCGATTTATTATATACTTATTTCATTATTTTAAAATTAACTAGAACATAATATTTCAAACAAAAATTTATGAAATTTTTTGATTCATAGGACTTATCAAAATTCTTTTATCAGGTTAATAATATGATACACTTGTGATGTGATACATACATTTTTAAAGTTAATAAATAACTGTTATGAAAGATAGATCAAGCAAATCACTGATCAGCATTGACAAAATATTCGTGACCTAGCCATTTAAAGCCATTCATATAATTATGAAGTGAAGTGATTTTGTCTAAGTAGCTCAAATAGAAACTTTTTTGAAGTGTATGATTGTATTTGTCTACCTTACCTAAAAATACATTTTATTCAGTAAACATAGGCTTTTTATGGTTATGGAAATCTCTTACCACCTCAACGCCATACGTTTGCATGTTTATAACGGATATACACCCTGTCTTCTGCCTATATGAACAACACCACTGCTCAGCACCACATTGTAGTCTGCTTTTAAATACATATGTGTAGCCTTTATATAAAATATGATGGCCTTTCTTTGTGGGCACACACTGAACTAACTCGTCACCTGAAAGTTTATGAATAAATTAATTGAATTGTAACTTTTTACAACTTCTCAATTACTCTAAAAAACAAAACACAAAATTTTGACAATATTCTTTATTTGACATACACAAAATACAGGTTTATAACACGATATTCGGTACATGACTACGCCAGTAAATAATTTACAATAATATTAGAATAATCGGAAAGTTGATAAACATAAAATAAATAATTCCTCGATTCTTAGCTATAATTTTGAATAGCATCGGCATTCCTTGTCAGTTGTCACTGTCAATTGTCACTTGTCAGAAATTTCGTTCATTAATCACACAAATCTAAATATCTGTGGATATTTTCCTAGCACGTTGAAGTTATATATCTTATTTTAGGCAGTGTAACTTATTTTTGAAAACGCGCGAGTCAGACTCGTTCACCAAAAGTTCCGTAGCTTAGTAAAACATAGTGATTTGGTTAAATTAATTTTTGAGGTGAAAACTTCTTTAGGCGCGTTGAAAACTTTTTGGTAGGGGGTAAAAATGTAAATTCGCGTGACCGTGACCGACATGCTTGCGTGACCGATATGCTCACGAACAGCGACATGCTCGCGAACACCGACATGCTCACGTGGTTACGAAGACAAAAGGGCTTAAATATAAATAAACTACATTCGAAATTAAACTTTAATACTTTAGTCATAAGGTTTATATTTTAATAATTTTAATTATAAAAATTTATTATTCGTTTTCACTAACTATCCGCAGTCCCTATGACTGCCATTTTTTTTTAATATAATGAGAGAAGATTAAGAAGATGGGCTGTGAAAAAGTAATAGATAAACACAGTCGCACTTATTAGGATTAATTTAACGAGACGGCTATTTGAAATGTATTATTAATTCGACACTAGCTAAGTTTAAGCAGATTAAGTTTTTTAATTACCCGAGAAACTTTAATTTTCCGGATAAAAAGTAGCTGTCACTCTCGGTCCTTAATTTATGTTCCTTAACCATGCAAAATCATGTTCATCATGATCATTTCAGCTATTCCAAAAATTATCAGAAATAGCTCAGGCTGCTTAAGCAAGCTTTGTATGGGAACCCTAAAATAAAAAATGTAAAGCTGATTTTTGGCACAAGTGTTCCTTGGGGTCTAAAAAACCATCTATGGCGAAAATATTCTGCATTAAATAATCTACCAAGTAGCATTTAAATCGTTATGATATGACAAATAGTTTTGAAAATATACCGGCATATTTTGCGTATTAATTATTTTTTTTGAAAAATTGTTTATGTTTCTTGTGATTTACACGAAAAGTATAAATAAGAGCTAAACTCGGAATTATAATTCGATTCCAGATTTGACAATTTCAGTGTTGCAACGTTATGACAAGTACTAAATAGTGACGTTGCGAAATTATTCGATACGGAATTACTCGTTTATAGTAGTATATCTAAACAACTACTACTTTAATAGAAACTAAGTATATCAGGAAATTAAATATTTCTGAACGGATAATTTAGTTATGACGATTAATTTTATTAAGGATCTGTGAGTTTTCTTTAATAATTGTGTGTGAAATAAATAAAAAAATGTGATCATGAAGGAACATGAGAAATAAAACAAATAGATGGATTATGGTAATATTTTATTTTATAAATCGTTGCCGTCATCGCTATCGCTATCGCTGTCACTTACTGTAACATTTATTATAAATGTGTCTGTTACTAATTAATAAATAATTATTATGAATAATTATGTATTTATTTAAATAAAAATCAATAATTTAGTCTTTAATTGGCACACCAATATTATGATTACATAAACATAAATCGCGATTGTTTATCGATTTTTGTGTTCGTCACTACACTATTATATGTGGTATCATTATTTTACAAAATGACAGTAGCTAATGTCAAATGTGGAATCGAATTATGATTCCGACTTTAGGAAAAAAACGACAGGAAGAAAATGAAAGTTCAAAAAAACTGTGCGGGCTGTGGGATGTGGTAGGGGGGTTGTGGAAGGTGGGAGGGGGGTTGTCGGAGGTGGGAGGGGGGTTGTTACAAAAAAAATGTTATTTATTTATGGGTTAATTTCTATTTATTCCGTAGTATTATGCTAAGTCAACATGACTACCACCGGTTCTTACACAACAGCAAGGTATATTTCGATAACTATTTGTCCTATCAAAATAAACTAAACACTATTTTAAAGGTAAATTAATAATCTTTGTACTAAGTGCTGACAGCTTTTCTACTCTGATACTTTCAACTCTAATACTTTTTCTTGAAATTACAAAAACATTCACGGATTTTACAAAGGTTTAGTTTTTTATTCCAGTTAGGCAGCCATATTTCCGAAACTATTAGATCAATCAAAATAAACTAAAAACTAGTTTGAAGATAATTTAATTTTTGCTTATGATATTTTTTTCCTAGTTCTAATAGTTTCTGTGAAAATTCTATAAAATATCCACGGTTGTTGGAAAAAAAAAACTTGGAATATAGGTTGCCATATTTCTCGAACTATCCTTGGTCCTATCTGAATTCACTCTAAGACGTTTTTGTAGGTAATTTAGTGAAATTAATTTCTCTGCCGTGGTTTTTTTCCAGCTCTATTAGTTTTTGTGGAAATTGCAAATAACACAGGATTCTAGCATTTTTTTTATTTCTTTTCGTACACTATACATGGATGTATATTCGAAATTATTAGTTCTATCTTTATGAACTAAATATTTTTAATAAGTGGTTAAATGGTGTTTATTTTCACTTCTGGGAGTATTTTGCCTAGCCCTAATAGTTTTCTAGAAATTACAGAAAACATATAAAATTTTGAAAAATATTATTTTCATGTTAACTATGACAGGTATATTTTTGAAATTATTAGTGCTATCAAAGTGAACTAAATACTTTTATGTAAGATATTTAACTATGTATCTTACCGCTTCAATCAGTTTTAACTCTTTTTTTTTCGGAAATTAAAAACAACGTACACGGTAATTACATATTATTTTCTTTATCTTGCACAATAGGTAGGCATATCTCCAAAACTATTACTCTTATCAAAATAAACTAAATATCATTTTATAGCTAATTTAATAACCTTTTATTTTGCTTCAGAGAACATTTTACGCAGCTCTATCAGTTTTTATGTAAATTACAAGAAACCATACATGCAAAATATTTTCTTTTCATGCACAAAGGGTTAACATATCTCCTAAACTATTAGTCTTATCGAAGTGAACTAAAATATTATTTAATGAAGATAATTTTCGCCATAGAAAGTTTTTTTCTAGCTCTAATATTTTTTTAGAAAATTATAAAATACCGCGCTCAGGGAGACATTTTAGGGGGGGGATAGGAAAGCCCGCGGCATAGGAGGGGGGAATTTTTAAGAGGCACTTCTGAGACCCCAAGGAACACTTGTGCCAAAAATCAGCTTTACATTTTTTATTTTAGGGTCAATGTTTAAAAGTCCCGTACTAAAACAAACAGTCACAGAAAAACTTACGTAATACGTTGTAGTTAATTTTTAAAAGTCAACCGGCGCAAACAATAAATAATTTACCACCGCTTTAAACCAATGTTACCCGCGTCGAATGTACCTGATGATTATTAAATTCGGGGTGTAACTCTCGAGCATGCAAAGAACATTTTCTTTTGACATTGACAGTTTAGCTATTTGACAATACGTTATACGATTATTTTGGAAATTGAAATCCAAATTCCAAGTTTTGTTTGCTGATAAATAATTTATTCTAAATTATATTATTATGTTTTTATTAAGTAAATTTAGTACCTAGATCTTAAGTATGAGTTCGAATTTCTCTACAGTAAATAATACAATGAATACGTAGGTACGCTGCCTCGAAGTTGTAGCAAAAGTAGCGATATGTTTCAAGTTTGTTTTTTAAAGAATTGAAAATTTTGTCTCGTTCTAGGTCAGCCTTGTAGTTGCAGGTCCTAACTGTAGGCAAAAGTATCAGAATTGGTTCTTGAGCATGTCAAGGGTACAATAAGGTAATTACCTACTAACCATCAAAAATCTAAAGTTGATTTTTAACCCTTTAGATCAAGAAGAACTTGACCTTGTGTTTTTTGCACAGTGCACCTCGCGAATCCGCGAACCATCCGCGCGCCCCTCGCACCCCGCAGGTATCACGTTTCATAAACACTCCTACAAAAAAATACCCAGGCCACTTATCATGGTTCTGTAAACGGCATTGGCTTTATCTATAATACATCTTTATGAAGGTATGATTTATAGAAGCTGATGTTTACAAACAATTACATATAAACGGAAAGAATGCGTCAACGACCGCGATAACGATCGCGATTTTTCTAAAATATATTTTCCCGATAAAGATATTACATTTCAGTGATAATCCAGTCTAACACTGCACTAAATTACATATAAAAACGTAATGTATTGAGTTTTTATTTGTATTTGTCACCACTTGTCATAACAATCAATAAATAACACAGAAAAAACCCAAAATTTTGGCACAGATTCAAATGACTTTTTACCATAGCTATATTTTTTTTATTTTTTTTCGCACTTGACGATTTAGTGGTGTCGTGTAAAGATGACTTAATAAACTTCTCTATGGTCTAAAGTTGTTCAAACAGTAATAAACTCTATAATTAAGATAAAACCGTTTATAATGGTCTGGACCGGCCCGGCCCCCAACGACCGCTTGCGCCCTAGCGCAACTTCGGTTAGAACTAGCGCCCGGCCCCCAACGACCGGTTGCGCGCTTATGGGTGTCTTATGTCAATATAAACTGAATCAAAATAATGATTTTCTTGCATCTATCAAATACTTGTACAATTAAATTACATAGATAGTGCATGAATACTAGATTAAGAACAAAAATTAGCACTACTATTTATGTAGTAATTTTCTGTATTTTGTTTCTAATAAAGGCTTGTTTGGTGAATTGATTTGGTTTACGCTTTTTCGTGTACTATAATTTTTTAATATTATTGAAATAATAATTTTATTGAATTCCTGAATATAAACATATCATGAGTTCTTTTATTTTTGTCCTAATCCAATTATGGGTAATGTTATAACAATACATTTTAAAAAAGCACTGAATTGAGTACTTTCTCCTGTACTATACTTACTATTTGTAAAGTATATTACAGTACAAATAGTAAGTATAGTACAGTACATTGCACATAAATGCCATAATATTTAAGTTAAACCTAAGATTGGTTTCTGGTTTGTTACTAAGTATATTGGATTATTTTATCATAACATTTCTTTTACAGACCTACCAGAATGGATACCAATATACTTTGTTAAGAACAACAATGCAGAATATCGATGTAATATATGCGAAGATGCCATCAGAACAGATCTTAACCCAAAAGAACCTCTAGAACACATTAAAAATATGCACAAAGAAATCTTTGAACTACACAAAGATTGGCGGAGAGATGAACAGGATGCATCTGTCAGATTTCAAATAGAATTCCTCCAACTAAATGAAAAAGATGATTTAAAGCAACAGCCTGTTATGTTGGACCAGATTTGCGAAGTTACAGGCGAAATGGTGAAAGTGGCACAGAAACCGGAAAAAGACGGCAACTTTCTACTGGTGCCTTCTAAGAAAAAGAACAAGACAAGCTATGGTAAAAATTGTTTCTTTAACATTTTTACACTACGGTACCTGATTACATCCAGGTCCTGATCAGGATAATATCCAGGTCTAAGTTATGTGATTGCGGATTGTTTTCTAAAATGCTTTTCTCTAAAATATCTAAATGACTAAAGGCTTTAGTTTTTTGACAAGGTCTTTGACTAGGTCAAACACAAGGCGAACTGAACATGTGGCAATCGTTTTTATTTTTCAATGTATTAGTTGCTAGAACATTATCACATAGAAATTAGCTTCCTCATTTAAGAATGGAGCGACGCTTCGCCACTCATGTGGTTTGCATTATGTTTGACAAGGGCTTAATTTATTTCATCAGTTGGTACCCAAATCAGGTTTTAAATAAATTTATTTTATTAAAGCTGCACATTTCTCATAATGGAGAAGTTAACCATTTCTTTTTAAATTTATTATGAAAATTGGACAAAATAAAACAAAAATATGAAAGAATCATTAAAATATCTCAACAAATGAAAAAGTTATGGAACTTTAAAGTTGTGCTTGCAAGACGGGAGACGTGACGTCATATTTCCCTATCAACCAACTTTATAAAGCCGAATAAAAGAAATAAATGGACTTAATTGAGTTAAAAGCACTCAATTTGTGTGTGAAGATAATTTTGAAGTATTAAATCTCGACAAGGTAATAAAACTGACTCACAAAATTTCTCACTCGAGTAAGATACAGCAATCGGTGTACATTAAATAATTAAACTTTTAAATCGTCATTTCTCAGACATTTATTGACGGATTTAAATAAAAAAAAACACTGATTTATTAGTTTTAATCTATAATTTACTTTCGTTGTGTTAAATATGATATTCACAACATCATGAAACTTCTCCAATATCATTTCAAACAATTGCTTGATTTGAAGTCTTTAATTTTTGACTCAGAAGTCTTTTTCTATGTTATATTGATGTCTGCTATTGCATCATCATCTTTAAAAATATGAATTTATTTTTACAGAATACAGTAGGAAACGCAGCTGGGTATGGAAATACTTTGACAGACTTACCAACATCATATACCGATGCAATCTCTGCAATGTCGTCTTATCCATTAAGGGTTGCAATTCTAACAACATGAACCGTCATGTCCGTACGAGGCACCCTGGTGTGTACAAAGCTGAGGTGGATAAGCCTGATGATACAACAAAGTGTGACATGGACGACGAATTTATTTTATTGGGCGGGAAAAGGGATGACAATTGTGGCAAGATAAAGGATGATGCTACATGTAAGTATTACACACTTTTCGTAAAAAAATAGAGATTTATTTTTAGCAGGTGATTTTTTGCAAAGTATATTATTTTTTGAAAAATTAATGTAAACACATACAGTCAGATTCAAATTTTAAAACGTATCTGCAACGCCTCGGAAGTAAGCCGCGAGTGTAGGCTGCTACGGTTTTGACGGCCAATCTTTCCAACCGATTTTGATGAAATTTGGTACAGAGATAGGTTGCTTCCCTGTGAATAAAAATAATTAACCCACGCGGACGAAGTCGTGTGCGTCATAAAGTTTTAATTTAATTCTACTGTAAATAATTTTAGTAGGTATTATAACGGTAAACTGACCGGTTGCCGTTGCCAAACCGCTGGCGAGCGGCTACCCACGACCAAAAAACTACTTAAGGCATCCTAATTTGAATGTTTGTGTCTATACAGCAGATTTGATGAAGCAACGTCGCAGCTGGATATGGTCCTACTTCAACCGCATATCCAGTACTCTGGCGCAGTGTAAACTGTGCAATCGCAACATCTGCCACGGCGGCAACGCGACTGGCAACATGAACCGACACCTCAAGATGGTGCACAACAAAACTGCGGGTAGGTAACACAATCATTTCACAATACGACCCTGGGAGTATGGCAGCTTGGTGATTATTTATCTAATCATTTATTTGCCAGAATGTTTGTACATAATGATGGTTAAAAAATAGTCATTAACATTGAAGTTCATTAATATTCAACTAAATTAATAGTGTACAAAAGTTGCTTACAATAAGAGTGAAATGAAGAATTAATAGGTAAATAAAATTATTAGGATTTATGTTATACATTATTTCAAATAATCCAATGTCAAATAAATCAATCTATATCATCTATACTATATATAATATCTATACTAATATTATAAAGAGGAAAGATTTGTTTGTTTGTTTGTAATGGATAAACTCAAAAACTACTCAACCAATTTTAAAAATTCTTTCACTAATAGAAAGCAACTTTACTATCAGCGAGTAACATAAGCAATATTTTATTTTCAAAAAAATTTGAGATCCCTTCGAAAATTGCAATAATGTGAATTAAGTCGGAAAAATTATTTCATCTGAGAGCTTCCGTGGCGTGCGCTGCTTACACGAAAACAATGTATGGTGGAATTGTTTGTCTCAAAAAGTTCTAAAAAAAGTCCGCGATAGCATAGATAAAAGATAGATATATTATATCTATCTTTTAAGGTCATCTCACATTGATATTCGTCACTTGTATTATAAAAACAGTTATTAATTGCAAAATATTTAAAACTAGCGAATGCCCGCGACTTCGTTCACGTGGTTTGAGGTTTTTGGTTCCCGCGGGAACTCCTTAATTTTCCGGGATAAAAAGTAGCCTTCGTCCTTCCCCGGGATACAACCTATCCCTGTACCAAATTTTATCAAAATCAGTTGAACAGATACATTTGTTTGATTCCCGCGGGAACTCTTCAATTTTCCGGGATAAAAAGTAGCCTATGTGCTATTCCAGACTAAAATCTATCTCTGTGCCAAATTTCATCCAGATCCGTTCAGCCGTTCTGGCGTGATTGAGTAACAAACATCCATTTGAGGTTTTTTGGTTCCCGCGGGAACTCTTTAATTTTCCGGGATAAAAAGTAGCCTATGTGCTATTCCAGACTATAATCTATCCCTATGCCAAATTTCAGCCAGATCCGTTCAGCTGTTGGCGCGTGATTGAGTAACAAACATCCATACATCCATCCATCCAAACTTTCGCATTTATAATATTTATTTGATAAATGAAAAAAACTTTTCAACGTGACTGTACAAGAACCCAGTCGATTTAATTTTTTTATTTATTTTTCTCGAAAGTTGTGTGTTATGACCAATCTCAAAAACGATGGCTCATGTGTATTGGTTCAACTTAATTACAGGCCCAACTCCCATAGTGATCTGCCCATTGTCCTTTGGTCTAAAACAAAGCTTTACTTTCGAAGTTGTTTTACTGACATATTATATTAATCTTATCCAAATAAAATGATTTTTCATCTCAAGTATTTAATATAGGCCAAATTTGCACTTTACACCATTTAATTTAGATTAATATCATAGAAAATAAAGGAACGCGCAACAGAAATAGGGGCGGCCGCGACCTGCATATGTAGATATCGCAGTGCTAATGTAAAACCTGATGTGCTGGCCATTGCCGACTGGCTATTATTGGGTATGGACTATTATGTTTAATTGCTACCCGTGCGAAGCCGGGGCGGACCGCTAGTGTCCAATAAAACAATTGATGTGGCCACCAAGCAGCCATATCTCATACATAGATAAGTCCGGGCAATGAGGGGACTATTTCAGCTGTCCGGAATAAGCCCAATAGATGTTGCGCAAGGGGGGCACCAATACTTTCTTCAGAGATCTCGGAGCCTCCCAATATACCCTGAGGTTGGTCACTGAGTAGAAATCAGCTAAGAAGTTGTGTAAATAACCGGGTTTCCCCTTTATCAACGAAAAAATTTACGAAAAAAATTTATATAACTTGTAGTGGAATGATAAAAAATCTTATATTATCGTAATTATACTTCTTAATTATTCCACTACAGGAATATGTAAATTTAAAATTTCTGTTTGCACAGGTCTAGAAAACCACAGCTGGATATGGAAAGTATTCGAGAAAGAAGAAGAACAGATTGCTTGCAAGATTTGCCATTTCAAGTGCATCAAGTTTGATGACATCGAAAACAGTACCAAATGCATCCTCCATCATCTCAAGACGGAACATGGGGTTGTTTCGAGTGATCAAATCATTACTGAGACAGAGTATGAGATAGAAAATGTTGCTTAAGGGCCTTAAGGCAAGGTTTTTACATTAAATAGTTTTTATTTTAAGTTTGATAAGTTTTAAGTATTGGTCAGGTTAGGTTAACATTTTTTTCATACTGAGGATTAACGGCGTTTTGACAGTATTTGTCTTCAACTTCCTCCGCCGAAATTCTTCACTTAATTACTTAATAATTAAAAAACCAAAACAAACCTAAATAAAACGTCTTTATTCCTCAGTTAGTAATTAGAAATCAATCAGCCATAATTCCAATATTTTTTTATTTAATTTTAAATCTCTTCAAGTCGGTTCCACCAGAGCAAATATTGATGATTCATATAACCTATTGATGGATGTAACACACATCTGAAGCCTAGCAATGTAGCACATCTCTGGTGGAAATGCACCCTTAGAGCCGCATATGGGATGTTTACCTCCTCTACTAACTACCCCAAACTACTTGAAAAAAAAATCTAATGCACATTGCACCTTATCATTTGTTGGCGTTTTATAACATATTTTAGTACCAATATTTTCATAATGGGATTAATATGGGGGTATTTATCCATTTTACTGGTGAATCAAATGGAGCAACATACACACAACTACACTACACAAAATCTAACAAAACGACGAACTTACAAAAATACACGACGTATTCAAAAATACTCAAACACTGTATTTTTAGGTCTCAAAAAATAGGAAGTACAAAATTCATTACAAAATCCAAAAATACGTGTAAAGCAACGTGGTTGATAATAAAAAATAATTTTAAAAATAATAATAGTTCAAATGACATCCATGAAATAAAGATTAACTCTATGACATATAAAGATCCCTCTATGATATGCGAAAAGTTTAATGACTATTTTATTAATATAACGCAGCAAAAACAATGCCCTAATATATACAACTCAATAAAAAATTTACCATTCAATACAAAGACCTTATTTTTAACGCCAATAATTGAACACGACATGCTTAAAGTTATTAAAAATCTTAAAAACACAAATTCCACTGGTTATGACAACATTACAACCCAAATATTGAAAACTTGTGCGCCATTTATAACAGCGCCATTAAGCTACATTTTAAATATATCCTTCCAAGACGGTACATTCCCTGAAAAGTTAAAGTATTCCGTTGTTAAACCTAAACATAAAAAGGGAGCTAAAAATGAGATGAATAATTATAGGCCAATTACTCTTATACCTATACTATCAAAAATTTTTGAAAAAATTATGCATAATAAAATAAACGACTTTATTAAAAAAAATAACTTATTAAAACCAAATCAATACGGATTTCAAAAGAATCGATCAACCACGCTAGCATGTTTTGACTTGATAAGAAAGGTAACTAACGCTTTTAATAAAAAAAAAACAGTAGCTGCAGTCTTATTGGATATGTCAAAAGCCTTCGACTGCGTTAACCATGAAATACTGCTAGAAAAATTATACAAGTACGGGATTCGGGGCACTGGTTATAATTGGCTTAAAAGTTATTTACAAAAACGTCAACAATGCGTTGAAATTACCACAATACGTAATAAACATAAAATTACACATAGATCCTTATACAAAGAAGTCACGTCTGGAAATCCACAAGGAAGCATCCTTGGACCATTGCTGTTCCTGCTCTATATAAATGACATACCGGAAACCGTAAAAAATGACACAATTCTTTTTGCTGATGACATAACATTAGTAATTGAAAGTAATAAAATGAACAATTTTGAACAAGTCATTAAGAATAGATTAAATAATATTATTAATTGGCTCGAATTAAACATGCTTTGTGTTATTTAAATAAAACAAAAATAGTTGAATTCCAAACATATAATAGCGCACCCCATAACCTTAATATCAGCTTTAATAATGAACAAATAAAAGTGGTATCATCAGCAACATTTTTAGGTGTTACTATTGACAAATACTGCAGTTGGAAAGAGCATATTCAGCTCATCTGCAAAAAACTTAACAGGTTTGTATATGCGCTGTATCGACTGCGAAATACAATTTCCGAAGAAGCAGCCACCACTGCATACCATGGCTATGTAGCATCAATACTGCGCTATGGACTTATTTTATGGGGTAACTCGGTCGATATTGAATATGCTTTTCGAGTTCAAAAAAAATGCATCAGATCACTGTGCGGCGCTGATATTATAGCCCATTGTCAGCCTTTATTTAAAAAGAAAAAGATATTGCCGTTACCATGTTTATATATTTTCGAAATTTGTCTTTGTGTAAAAAAACACAAATACTTATTCGAGATGAAGCCTGATAATAGGAATCGCCGACAGAAATTCAAATTAGAGGTACCCCAGCGTAGATTAGCTTTATGTACTCGCAATTCCTATTGTATGGCTGTAACTATATATAATAAACTCTCTGACAACACTAAAAGTTTACCGACATCTAAGTTTAAGAAAAAATTGTTTGACTATTTAATTGAAGAATGTTTTTATAATGTTAATGATTTTTTATCAAAATGTAAGATTTGACCGAGGTGTATTGCAATTCTTTATTATTATATCTAGGACATTATGACATGTTAATGACAATTCAATTTAATACAAGAATCTATTAAATCAATTTTAATTTTGTAATTCAACATAATAATTAATCTAATAATCTATTTTACTTTGTAATTTTATATATATGCTAATCTAATAATGTATCTAATTTTCTTACATATTATAACCTATGTAGTTTGAGCAGCAGGTATGTGTTGTTGTGCCTACTGCTAATTTTGCACGCCAATTATTTGGCAAAATGTGACCGACTTATTAATCCAATTTCCATCTTACTATGTATTTCAAATCACATTTAGCAAAATAAAATCATTTGTTTGTTTGTTTGTTTGCAATCGGATAAGATGTATTATATAACTTATATATTTTATTACTTAAGTACTTGCTCCTATTTTAATTTCATTAGTTTAAGATCTGCATGTACACTTTGTAATATTCTATGTGCAATAAAAAATAAATTAGATTTTCATATATTTAGGGTGCGTAATGCATATGAGCAACTTAGGTTTCTGCATAATTTCGGACTCCAATAGCTATTAATCTTTAGATATGGCCTGTGTATACCTAATACCTATAGCCCGTGTCACGAATGAAGTCCCCTAGGGCCAACACTGTAGTTGTATGTACATGAAATTATTGTGCATAAAATGTATTATTTCCTTCTTCTTCTGGGACTTCTTTTGTGACACGGACTCTTCATTCGCAACCATGGCCTTCACACTATACCAACTGCATATTATGGAGTGGAATCTTGCGAAGACAAAAGTTGCTCGTGCGTCGTGTGCGCAAGCACTTATGTTTTGGAATCAAGGGCACATATATTTTTTTGTAATAAGTATACCTATTTTATGATGTGAGGGGATATGTAGGTATAGAGAAATGTTATGAAATATATTATACTTAAGTAATAGAGGTTGAACTTTTTTATTTTTATATAGGTATCTACCTAAAATTAGGGACCCTGTTTAGTTTTGCACCTGCAAAATTCTTTTAATTAATTCCCAATAACCCCCCAATCGCGAAGTTTAGAGATGGGCTTACTTACAATAATATAAAATGATGTGCGGATGTAGGGAGCTAACGGGAACGAAAATAGCAGGTGGTGAAACTGGAGTTGTTTACGCTGAGCTGGGCGAAAATTAAATGATGGTTTTAAACCAATTTGATCACAAGTCCTGTGATTAAATATTAGTTTATTCAATTGAATAACAGGCTCTTAACTTTTTCAATTTCTTATTCGCAACTCGGCATAAGTAAAATGAAAAACAAAATACCTAATTAAGTACCTAAGTACATAATATTATAACTTATATTGAACGATAACGAATATCTATAAACTATAACTAAACTTAATGTAAACCATTTCCGAGATTAATTTATCTCGGAAATGGTTTAAGTATATATAGAGTGATAGGTCCACTCTAATAAATACAAATGCGAAAGTGTGTTTGTACGCCTGTCTGTGAAATACGTTTTCACAATCCATCTAGTTAGTCAACAGATTTTGACGAAAGAGATAGGTTCGATGCATACTATACTTACGGTTGGTACAGACTTGCAGAGATAGTTTGCGTTGCATTTCGAAGAATTCCATAATTACTAAAATAAAAATAACTAAATGATTACCGCGACTTCGTCCGCATTAATTTAAAAGGTAAAGGTCTCCGATCAAGTCGATAAGCATCTGCCTCATTCGTCATGAGCGAAATCAAATAGGCAGACAAAATATAGTTACTTTCTCAAAGTATGGACGTAGCATTAGGCCAAGGCTAGACCACCTACGTCTGACAGATGATCTTTGTACCGATGATATCTTGCTTGCGCAGGCAATGACGTCACAGTCAAAAGGTCGTCCGTGATATCGCTGATAACACAATGAACGTCCTTGTACTACTATGTCAAAGCTTTAGTTATCGTTAGCACCAATCTATCTGAATTATAAATTCGAGAAATTACCCAAATGCCAGAGCACGTAAAAGCGAATAATAGTTAGTAGGTATTCTATGCTAACCACCGAGTAGTAAACCTATTGAGAGCTAAGAGCCACATTTTCGCTTTGAAACACATCTCACCACTTTCAGGCGGGGGACGAGGTAATAATAGCATTTCTCATTGGCTGACTCAAGGTCAACTTTACACAGTTAAAAGTACAAAGTATATGTTACAGCGGCACTTGGGCTGCCCTCTGCGCGACAAAAAATGTATCGATAAAAATTACCAGTAGGTACCTATTGGAAAATCAATACAAATAATTGTATTCAAACAGCAATATACAACCATATTATGTATGATTATGCCTCGTTGGTCTAGTGGTTAGCATAGTCGACTGCGAATCACGAGGTCCTGGGTTCGATTCCCGGTCGGGCATAAAAGTTAGGTATTGGGTTTTTCAATTAAGAAATTCTCAGTGCCAGCCCGGAGTTGGAAGTTGGCGGTGTTTCACCCCCGTGCCTCGGAGAGCACGTTAAGCCGTCGGTCCCGGTTATTATCACTAACATGATAATAGTCGTTAAAGCCCGCCAACCCGCATTGGAGCAGCGTGGTGGGTCTAAGCTCTAATTCCCGCTCTCCTATGAGAGTGCAGGCCTGTGCCCAGCAGTGGGACGTTAATAGGCTGTAGTGATGATGATGATGATGTATGATTATGCATAATTATCTGATACTTATATATTTTTTTTTAATTGCCCAAGTTCTATACTAAAGAACTTAAGTTTTCAACAACAACTTTTAATCAAATAAATAAGAAACCTGTTCTTCTACTTCAGAATTGCTCGGAATTTAATGAAATATAAGTTTTTACTCAATAAATTAATTTATTGGCATTCAAGTGGTCTAAGGCTATCGATATAATTTATCGATAGTTGCACGGGCTACACTGGGCTATGCGTGGAAGAGACGGAGATATGTAGAACTACATGTGAAAGACAAAGAAATACTGAAAGACATCAACGGGTTCCTTTTCATTTTTGTAAATATTTTTATTTCTTTGCGTATTGATGATTTTTATTTATTATTACAAAACTACACTTACTTATGAAATGTTATCCCATCCTTTACATAGCTGGAGGTATTGCTTCTCTTTCCACGCCATTTAATGCTACAGAGAGGCCTAATTTTCGTTTTATACTAGATCAATTCCCGAGCACTGTCGAATACGGACTGAGGGCGACTATAGGCACAAAACGTAGCGTTAGCAGTCATACTGCTAACGTTTGGCTGGTGGGGGGCACGCTATGCTCAGTCAATTGGTTGTATGGTCTGTGATGCTAACAGTCCTATATTCGACAGTGTGTTAAACATCATTCTGTCTTCCTAATCTCCTTCCCGCATCCCTCCTCAGGTCATTGGGCATACGTCCCAATAGGTCCTAATTACGTATGCCGATTAACCCAAGAAACCAACTAAAGATTTGGAAAATTTCTTGCTTATAAATGCTCTCTCTGTATCAGCTCATTGCAAGAATCTCCTAGAAGAAATAGGTAGGTAACCCTTCTCATACTGACAACAATAATTTGATTGATTAACCAATCTAGAAGCTTAAATACTCCCATCATAACGCCTCACTTCGTAAGTTAGTACCACTCAATGGATCAACTTCCAATCAATTCAACTAAATTTTCATGAAAAATGGAGGGTTAACAATAGTAGGGTAGAGCGAACAAAAACTCTACTCATCCTCTAACTAGCTCAGCCTCTATGGAGGTAACTACGCCTAGATTCTGCTGTGCAGGTTGTAAGTATGGTGCTGACAGGTGGAACGTCTGCTTTAAACGAACCTAGAATTTGAAATAAAACAGTTGGTTAAGTAGGTAGCATTAGGTAGGTACATCTCTCTATATATCTAACTAAAATATCCTCTATGTTATCCTCAGCTGAACTAATAACAATGGTCAACGGCAAACAAGTGATCTTACTGGACGGTTATACATATTACAAGAAGAACAAATGTGGGCCGCTATTCAAGTGGGCGTGCACCGCGTCCGCCTCGTGCAAGGCCTGGCTGAAAGTGGACACCGACCTTTATATCTACCATAGAAATCCGCAACATAGCCATCCTATGAAGAGCTACGTGAAGACCTCCTCAGGCCGGTATCTTAGATTGTAATTAATTTGTACGTGTCCATTCTAATGCAGGTATAATTTTAGAACACTGAAACAACTAGAAACTACTACTTCATGTAGATAATATTTTTTAGCATTTGTCTTAATTTCGTTTTTATTCAAATATTATAAAAACACGGGAGCTCTGGAAAGAAGTTCGGGACTGACCCGTGAATTCCTGATTCCGTTGAATGAAACCCGATAGTTATGTAGGTACCTGCGTGCTATTTAATACTTTCATGTGCTGCCTATATTGTATGTTTCAGGCTTTATGTCAGGCATACGCCTCTGATCTACTCGCGTGCGAAACGCAGTGCAAAAGCCCGTGACTAAAGAAATAAATATAAGCGCGAAAAATCCACATTGTCATTTTGCGCCCATGATGGACCCACACCGCGATCCGCTCGCAAATGAAGAGAGGGCTTCATGCACATGAAGCCGGTGCGGTTCCGGTGTCTTGTACATGAAGCCATTTAATACAATTAGGCACATCATAATCCTAAAATCAGCAGGGCGACCGCGTAACTTTTGCATCAATCATTGATACATCGCAATCACCTCTGATTGGTTAACACTCTTCCACTATTGGACGAAATCCATTGACGCCGCAAGATTACCCTAAATTCAGCCAATCGGAGGTGATTGCGATGTATCAATGATTGATGCAAAAGATACGCAGTCGCCCTGCTGGTAATAACCTGATAGATGACGTAACTTAATCTATAAATTATCCTTCTATCTTATTATGATTAAATATTTTTGAAATCTCACTTGTTTCTTTATGATTTTTAGCGATTATCTTTAAATTTATTTCGATATATTTACCTCTCACCTATCATCTTATCTTACTAATATTATAAATGCGAAAGTTTGGATGGATGTATGGATGTATGGATGTTTGTTACTCAATCACGCACTAACGGCTGAACGGATCTGGCTGAAATTTGTCACAGACCTATATTATAGTCTGGAATAGCACATAGGCTACTTTTTATCCCGGAAAATTAAAGAGTTCCCGGGGGAACCAAAAACCTCGATCCACGCTTACGAAGTCGCGGGCATCAGCTAGTTTCATATATATATTATCATAAATTAGGTAACCTTAATTCCTTACTAATATTTATAATTTTAATCTTTAAAGTAGGTAAGTACCTAGGTACATTTAACTAGTTTACGTACAGTACCTACATGATAGTAATTTATTGGAAACAAAGTATGTTTTTCGTTTTCGATGTAGGTAGTTATTGGTCGTCTTAGGACCGTGCGCTTTCTAACTCGAATAGGTTCAATTCCCGGCCGGGTCAATTTAGAAATTATAATTTTATATTGGGTCAGGTCCAATATAAAATGATTTTGAGTTACAAACTAGGTATCTACTATAAACTCATAAGTTACCACCTCGCCGGCAAAGTTGTGGCGCTAAGCGAATAACATGGACTTAATAGTTTACTACTCGGTGGTCCGACCGAACCTTTGGCATCGGCTAACTTCAGCTTCGGCAAAATGGGCCGAACTTTTGGTCGAAGCTGAAAGTTAGCAAGGCTAGCAAGCGCTGGTATTGACGAACTAGATACTATTCGATACGAAATGGGACGCGCGTCGGGCGGGGGTCACACAAGCGAACTCGATTTCTTAGCTCTAATAAATGGTAGTTATACTTTGGATTTGGCCGAAGGTTGTGGCGATACCAGATTAATCAGCTTCGGCTTTGGCCAGAAAATGACTTTCGGTAAGACATTACTGATTTATTACCGTCCATGGCGATTAAGGGGCAAGCGCGATGGCGCGTGGAAACTAGTTAATCAGGGGGTTTGGGGTTTAAAAACCTGCCATGGATAGATATATACTTAGGTACCATTTGTCCGCTTCTGACTTCATTTACCGCAGTATGATCACATTGAACTCCTTATGTTTACTTAATTTTTGTATACATTGTTTCATCCAAGATTCCAAAGATTCCAATCGATACTAAGGAGTACCTACCTTAAGTAATGATTAAGCGTCAGTTAGAGAGTTATCTTATTAGGGTTCCGTACCCAAAGGGTAAAAACGGGACCCTATTACTAAGACTCCGCTGTCTGTCTGTCTGTCTGTCTGTCTCCAGGCTGTATCTCATACACCGTGCTATCTAGAAAGCTGAAATTTTCACAAATGATGTATTTCCGTTGCCGCTATAACAACAAATACTAAAAATTAAAAAAATATATATATTAAGGGGGGTCCCCATACAATAAACGTGTTTTTTTTCGTATTATTTTGCTCAATATTAAAATCGGTAACAGGTAGACGGTTCAAATTTTCACAGAATATTAACTTGTATATTACCTTTGAAAATAAATAATTAAATATCAATAAAGTAAATATTAAAGGGGGGCTCCCATACAACAAACGTAATTTTTTGATATTAACAGTAAACCTCTACAAACAAAGTTAGTTTTGCGGTTCATTAACAAAGGTAATTATACCTACTTCTTGAGTACGGAACCCTCGGTGCGCGAGTCCGACTCGCACTTGTTTTTAACTAGCTGATACCCGCGACTTCGTCCGCGTGCCTACATAATAGTAGTCCTCGTCCGGAACTCCTTAATTTTCCGGGATAAAAAGTAGCCTATGTCACTCTCCAGGTCCTCAACGATACCCATGCCAAAAATCACGTCGATCCGTTGCGGCGTAATTGAAGGACAAACCAACAAACAAACAAACTTTCGCATTTATAATATTAGTTAGATGATTATGATTGCCTTTAACTTTTACAAGGTGATTTTCAACCGTGTAGACAGACGCATTGCATCCGAGCTGGCGTTGCTTCGCACATTGCCATCGAGTCTTTACGCCAAGCGATGAATGCACGCTGAATCTATGATCCCCTAACTCCATCGTTGGTTTGCCTCGACAAGATATCCCGTACTTCAGTAGACATACTGGAAATAAATAAATTAGATTTTGGCCAATTCTGTATGACACAATCTCAAGACTAAACTAAAATGACAGCTCTAAATTTTGTTCTGTCCCTTTCCGCAGGGTGTATTATGAAAGGGATAGCAATAGGTCTATTTTAATGCTGCCATTTTAGTTTAGTGAGATTGTGTACAACAGAATTAGTGGCAATATTGTCATCACTTCAACCCATTTCCGGGTCACTACTGAGCACGCGACTCCTCTCAGTAGTTCACCACGCTAGCCAAGTGCGGATTGGCAAACTTCACACACTTTTGAGGACATTATGAAGAAATTGACTTTGAATTTGAGAAAATGACAGCTGGCCCTTTCCGCAGGGAGTATTATGAAAGGGATAGCAATATAAATAGAGCTGAAATTTTAGTTTAATTGAAAGATAGTGTACAACACTACAGAATTGGGTTCAATGCGGGCTTTATAATAATAACATCGTTTGCCTCGTTGGTCTAGTAGTTAGTATGTTTACTGCGGACGACGATGTACTGGGTTCGATTCCTGGGTCGGGCCAAAATTAGTCAGGTGCTGGCTTTTTCCATCAAGTATTCACAGTAGGTCAAAGGTCATTTTATCGTAGTTACCTACTAGCCCGCAGTTAAGAATTTTGGGGTCTTTCAACCCGTGCCTCGAAGAGTTACTGCGCCTGATGCAGTCCAATCATGTCGGATTGCTGTCCCATTGACTTCGAGAGTGAGGGAATATAATAAAGAGAGAAAACACGTGTGTGCATAGCACCTCATATATCGTGCACCGATGGCTTACCTTTGTGAAGATAGGCCGCTCGGGCGAAAAGCGTCCAAGATTATTTTAATCATCTGTTTTTCGACAGGAATTCTGCAAAGTAGAATCAACCAAGGCTAAACTATAGAATTAGGAAAAATAAAAACGAAAGTAGGTACATATTTTGTTAAAAAAATATATTTGGTTTTCCATTGAATAGGCACTTTAATTACATCTTATTTTTAATATTATAGGAAACATAACAATTAGGTACCTACTTAATTTTAAAAATAATGTCATCAAAATCAAATAAATCTTTAAACAAGAACAAGTGAGTCAAATTTAATTAACCCTAAGATTAAAATATAAGCTTTTGGTAAATAAAGGATAACTTTGGATTAAGTATAAAAATAAACAATAATCAAATCAAATTATTATTATTTACAAAAATAATATGAGTACTTCTTACTATTTATAAGTTAATTTGGCAGCATCCATTAGTTATTATACCTACCTACATAAACAAAATATTTCATATTAAAATTAATTAGGTAGGTACTAGGTACTACCTAAAAATAAGAAAATGAGTGCTTATGTCATAATTTAAAGTATGCACAAAAAACAACATTGATTTAATTGATAGGAACATTATAAACTGCACAATCATCTCGATTTCAATGAGCCCTCTGTTCACATACATATTGGCCCAATATTCCTGGCCAATGCAATGTGGCCAGTTGTGGAATTTGTAAGCAGAGTTGCCCAGCAATCACTGAACACTTTGGGCCAACATGCACTGGAGTTATAAGATATCATCGGAAATCTTAAACAGAATGGTTGAATTAAACTAGTATGAACACACAACATTTCTGGCAATCAATACTGATTCTAAAGGCTGTAATGCACACAACACCGACGGAAATGAGTCAAATGTAACTTCTAAGTCTTTCTTGTAATACAAGGAACTAGATGAAGATTTTTTAACTATGGTTTCCTAGGAGAGCACTGCCGCCACATTGCAGTTGCAATTAAGCATTGAATGCTGTCACTGAAACCTTGTCTAGAGACGTCAGTCAGACGTCAGCCACACTCTCTAGGAAATCAGCCGTCTTGTTGCTTTAGACAAGGTGCCAGTAATCTCTTAACTAAAATGACAGCTCTAAATCTAGTGCTGCCCTTTTCTACAGGGAGCACTATGAAAGGGATAGCAATATATATAGAGCTGTCTTTTTAGTTTAGTTTAGAGATGATGTACAACAGAATTGGCCTCAATATCAGGACTCAATGTTACATTGCAGATGTATGTTGCAACACCAATTTCCTATGAAACTGCACAGCCAAAGTTAACTGTATTACACCCATCACATTTACTGTGTATTCAGCCATAAGTCATTAAATTGTAGTGTTTTTAAAACACAAAAATGCAACAGACAATACTTTTACACATTTAGACAGTGATACAATTATAAATATGTACAATACTATAAAAACTTACAGTAAGTAAACAACAATTATATGAATTACTTGATATAACTATAATCATATTATTAAATAATATTTAGCAAAATTCTGTCAAAAATTTGAACCACTAAATAAACTAAAGGGAGTTTGTAGATTAGCATAGTTTTGAATGTTCATTTGGCAACAGTAAATAATATAAAATTATGTACTAATTGTTTAAATTTTTTTACTATCATTAATGCCCAGTTCACATTATTCCAATCCAGTAAGTACATCCCAAAATTTGAATGACATTCATGTCACTCAGTCATGACTGAAGAGGATAGTACTAGACTTCAATGTGCCAATTTAGAGTTATAGAGTACAATGAAGTTGGCCCCACATCAATTATATTCCCGTCATTTAGTTTGTCTATTACTGGACAGGATTAAGTAATCTATACTAGAATAAACACACTGTTCACATTATTCCAGAAGCAATCCAATGCTGCATTGGATTTCTAGACTGGAATGCTTAAGGAATTATGTAAACCTGCTTTAATGCTTGCTCATATTAAGTAGGTCTATCTGGAAGAGGTGGCAAGCTGTAAGACTTTCCATCAGGAGTCATCCAACAAGTAGGAGGGTCATGATTATGTCTTCCTATACATTCTGTAACTTTACCAGCATTGTTTATCCTCAGCTTTGCAGGGCAAGAACGGCTGAAGAAATACCAACAGTACCACAGCTGGCTCCCATATGCCTTTTTGTACATGAATCTGAATGTGTGATTTTGATAAATAAACAATTTTGAATTGCCTCTTGTGTTTATGAAAATACCTGAAAATAAAAATATTTGTAGACAGATTTTCAAGTCAATTACTTAAACCTTAAAGTATGTAAGATATTCTTATATTAATGTGTTTTCAGGAAAATAAAACAAACTATTCGTTTTTAAATTTTTTTAATTGTTAGGGTTCAAATTACAGAACAAGCTTTTATTTTCAAAGTACTCCCATCAGAGGAAAGTGTTTTCTACTGTAGTATAAACAAAATTTTAGGTTAGTATTATACTACCTACTAGTTTAAACACAATAAAATATATAGGTACTTTTCTACCATACATGTTACTTACTACTACTAGGTATTTAGTTTATTTTACTTGAGATTATAGTAAGTGAATTGTAAAGGAAAATACTGCTTACTGTTACCGACAGAGAACTCTACTGAGTTCTCTCCAAAAGTTTTATTGAACTGTGAATAAACACTATTACAGATGGTTTCAACTCGAGATGAAATTATCTTACGAAATATACTACTACTACTACACAAGAATAAGTTTGGAAACAAAAAGTTAGTACACATTAATACCGAACTTTAATCAATCTTTCATTTTCTAAACTTCAATAGAAATCTCTTTATATTAGAAGCAAAGCTTAGAAGTTTACTAATTGAATTGTTATTCACTTAAATTGAAATTCCTAGTAGGTATTTCCTTGGAGATTTGCCCATGTTTGACAATTAATTTGTTGCAAATGACAGCCAATCAAAGACATTTGTTTGACAGCCAATCACAGATTTATAGAGTTTATTCTGTGCAGCCAATATGAGCCAATAGCCATGGCTCTAGTGAGTCTTAATAGTCTTGGGCCCGTATTCTCTAAATCAGTGACTATCAAAAATGAAAGCCACTGACATATATGTAATATCCATTGAAGGTTTACTATGAAATAAAAAGTAACATTTCATAGTAAACCTTCAATGGATATTACATATATGTCAGTGGCTTTCATTTTTGATAGTCACTGAGTTAGAGAATACGGGCCTTGGTTTAGATTAAATCTAAGGTCTTCGACACGAAGCTTTCTGCTTTGTATAGACTGGAGTGCTTAAGCGCTTTATACACGTCCCGCCAAGGTCATGCACGATGCTAAAACAACATGAATAGGCAATACGTACGTCGATAATTATTATTAATTGTTTGCTGGATTTGCACGACCAATTTTGCATCTAGGCGAGCGGCCCCACCACTGCGAACGTCGTGCCAGGTAGACAGTGAATAACGCGGATGTACGTCAGAACAGTCCTGCGTCGTGCGTGCTTGATCGTGTATAGACTTGCTGTACAGTAGATTTAACATTTAGTTACAGCTTGTTTCGCAAGGTGACTGCATGTCAAAGTGGATCGTGAAACACTTTCAAGATTTTATTCTATATTTATTTAAGTATTTGTTTTTTTTATATTATTTATTTGAGTTTACTTTGCACGTTTATGATAATTTTTTTTCATCCAAAACCTCTTGCTATTTTTTTCCTCTCTTCTGGTGCTGCTGACAACACCAGAAGAACTCCCATTTTTTGGCGTTTTGATAAAACAGGTGGCATTTAAAAAAAAAAACACGTCCTCTCAATTCGTTCGATTTATTCTGCTCACGCTTGATGCGCGCACGATAGTCTGTATGCTACATCCAACACCGCGGCCTTAAGTTAACGTACGGCAAGACGGACCAAACTCAAAATATTATCTACTTTAAACAAATACAAGTACACTAAAGTAAGAGTAGTTTCGCTTTCGCTCGGCAGTTGAAGTGGCATAGGCGATAAATATGATTGGCTAAAAAGGTATTTCACAGAGTCTGAGGTATTTAGATTACGTCATCCACCTACTTTTACCTTTGTAGTGGACCAAGGTAGTTAAATGTGTACTATGGAGTGTAGAAGATAAGGAGTAACATCCTTTATGGGAGAAAAGTTGAAAAAGTGTCCATTGGTTGCTGACAATAACAGTTCAAAAACCTTCTACAGTGGCGCTGGTGTAGCAAAGAGTATGATGATTCATACTATGAATTCGACTAAAATAGTTAATTATTCTAATTAAGTAGGTTATAATTCCCGCTCTCCTATGAGAGTGGAGGCCTGTGCCCAGCAGTGGGACGTTAAAAGGCTGTAGTGATGTGAGTTAATTATTGAAATTTCAACAACTTATGTTGTACAAAATAATGATGAATGTAAGTATTCTTTCCTTGTTTATTTCTCAAACCTACTCTAATAATATTTGGCGATTCCTTTTAAATTTACCTTGATGCAAATGTGGCGCCCCCAATGTGGTGCATCAAAGGCATTTCGACGGACACTTTTTATTTTTATAATATACGAGATAACACTCCTACACTCCATGATGGGTACCTAATCTAAGGCTTTGACTACTGAGCATAGACAATAGAACATCAATTACGTTCCGTTTCAGTGTACAAATACCATAGTTTGTACTTTGTAGTCTGCAAAATACTAGTCTATGGTCAATGTTTCACGGTTCATGTTTCATAGTTCATGCTTTCTCTCTCTATACATACTCAAAGGTTTCATGTTTGTTGTGGTGATTTTTTAATTTTTAGTTTCTGTGACGAAAAATGCTATCGCGACCTACGTATTTCCTTCGTATTTCTCGTAATTTTGTAAGACTAATCCTTCGCCTTCGCCTTCGCTTTAATCCTTGTTCTAATTCAAAGTACAATAATTACGTTTTCGTGGGTAGGATTTTTGTGTTTTGTAGGTTATAAAGACGCATCATTATGTTGTTTATTTTTGGTTCTAATTTAATAAAATTAAAAAGCTATTGAATTTTGATGTACTTAAGTTCTTAATAAAGATTTAAAATTCATGATAGTGTTTTATTTTATGATTCTGCTAAAGTGTAGTTCTAGCAAGGCATGAGGTGAGTAAGAGTTGGATAATATTCATAATAAAACTCACGAGTCACTCACTCAAAAGTTCTGTAAGTAGACTACTTAGCTACTCCTGGCTGACAACAAAGCTAATAAAACGATTGACCTAATATTTGCATTTTTTTTTTATCATGCATATTGTAAAAAAATCATTTGTTCTACTTCTGGTGCCTTATAATGAAAATGATTAAGTACTACAGTGTAACAATTGCATTCAGCTCTGATTGGTTAACACTCTTTCCCTATTGGTCAAAGCCCATTGTCACAGCATGAATACCAAAAATACAGCCAATCATAATAATTATTGAGACTGAAACAATGATTGATACAGATTTAACGGAATGCAGCTACTGGGTCAATAGAGCCAGAATTCAAACAACCTTAACACTATTAGACAAACAGAAGCTTTACATTAAATTTCAAGGGGAAAGGGCAACGTTAGCCATATTTAACATTGAACAATATTAGTTCTAGTTATAGAACTTCAGACACATTTGTTAACTATCTCTTGTTTATTTCAGAAGCAAACTTCATTCCAACCAGAAAAGGAAGTACATTATTAGTACATGATGGATATGCATTCCGTTTAAAGAACAAATTGGCATATGGCAAGAAACAATGGTACTGTACCTCACGCACCAAGACTGGATGCCATGCTGACGTGACAACAGTGTTCCACCAGCTCCGCACCCTCGTGAACAGAGTAAGAAACAAGCACAATCATCCTCCACCAGGTTTTTATCGGCGCAATGATGGATCTTTTAGAATTGTGTAATTTTTCTCGATGACAAAAATACTAATAATATTGATGACTAACCTAATGACTTAGCTATTTTAAAATGAATAATGTTCATATTATTAGATGTGTTCCATAGGTCGTTGGTTTCATAGGAGAGATTCCATAACCCTCAAACTGGTTAAACTTCATTCTGGTTTCTTCTTCACTCCACTTCAGGTTCATTTTATTTTAACTGTTATTATTTTTAAATGAAAATATGCTTAATTACTTATCCAAAAAATTAAATTACGATAGAAGTACAAGTTTGACAGATATGCTAATATGGAATAATTCTAATAATATAAATTATAATTAATCTATTTGAATCACATTGAATTTGTATATATATAAAAAAAAAAAAGATACGCGCCGAATTGAGAACCTCCTCCTTTTTTGGAAGTCGGTTAAAAAAAGACTGATATAAATTTCCTACCTCATAAGTAAGACTGCTAGGTAAATAATATTGTGCTCAATTTTTATGTATGTTAGCTGTAGTTTTTAGTATAAGCTATCTTTTTTCCAAAATTGAGACTGAACTATTAGGATTAAGTAAATAAACCAAAATATCTCAAGGCCTGTATATTAACCAACATCAACTAAGAATAGTTTCTCATGTTAAGACTGAGAAATGGTTATTACCATTGATTGACCGATATTTCAGAACTTGCCCCCTGATTGTGTAAGGAAATTGTTTGTCAAATGGGTAATCTTTTTTTTTATAATATATAGGCTAGCTTGGCTGCAATCAGACTTGCATGCATGTGGTGATGCAGCCTGAAATGGAGCGCGCTTGCCTAGAAGATGCCTATTCACTCTTGATTTGTCTATATTAAAAGAGGAGGAAGCCAGAAGGGCATTCCATTCCATTAGAAACGAGGAAGCAAATCGCTTCGTACGAACCCGCGGAATTTCGACTGCGTAAGGATGCAGACCTTGTCGATGCCTGAATCTGATCTGTTTAAGGAGTTCATAGATGCCTGCACGTCAAAAAGCATGCATCAACTCATAAAACAGGTAGAGTAATACAAATGATTGCGATTTGCCTCTGTACTACAATTGGGCCTCTGGAATACCAGTTAAAGGTACTTATATCCAGAATATTATTACTGTGGTTTTTTAAATCTATTTGTAAAACTGAAAAAATGACAATCAAGTATTTCGCGCGCGAGTGGAATGCAGAGCTTAAATGTATGTGTCACCATACATTAGCTCTGCATTCAACTCGCGCGCGAACAATAACTAAATTAATCAATTTATTCCAACTTGAGAATTAACTAACTTGCAAGACTAAAATACATAATATAAGACTGATCTTCAATGTTCTACCTCATTGTACCTCCTTAGGTTTTTATGCACTATATGTTCGCTTTTGCCTATTGTAATATTTTACATGGTTACGAGTAGGTACCTAACTAAAATAGGCTAAGTTGGTCTGTGTGTAATGCAACTTTCTTTCAAATGTTTATGGATTTTTATAATAATTAAGTACTTAATAAAACAAATAAATAATTGCAAGTATGTAGTTTGATTTATATATAATACTAGATAATGCCCGCGTCTTTTTCCGCGTGGATTAAGGTTTTTTTGATTCCCGCGGGAACTCTCGAATTTTCCGGGTTAAAAAGTGTCCTATGTCTTTCCCCGGGATACAACCTATCCGTGTACTTCATCAAAATCGGTTGAACAGATATATTTTTTGAATCCCGCGGGAACTTGGATTTTCCGGGATAAAAAGTAGCCTATCTCCTTCCCCGGGAATCGGGATACAACCTGTCGCTGTACCAAATTTCATCAAAATCGGTGGAAAAGATGGACCGTGAAAGCGTAGCAGACGACACACTGTCGCATTTATAATATTAGTATGGATTAATATTTGTCCGTTGAAAATTAATATACGTGATAGTTCTTATGGCCAACCGCGCCATCGCAGTGTTCGCCTTATGGTGTACCTAGGCAACATCTCATTGCATGGAAAGCTTTGGTACTTGGATACATTTTTCATAAGCTGGAAACTATGTAAGTAGGTAGGTAGGGGATTCGTACACTTCGAGCCCTATAGCAGAAAATCTAAACGCTATTTGAAAACAATTTGAGCATTGCTAGATTGCTTATATATTTGCCTACAATGTTCCCTTAGACGACTTGTTCATAGAAAGAAGCGTGGCCAAGCTATGACGATTAAAAAAAAAATGGAAATTACCCGGTACGAATGCACCCCACTCACGGGCTTATGCTGGGGTACCTTCGTACATTGTGGGGTGCCTCCGTAGTCCGTACATCATGATTAGCTATTTATAGAAAACTAGCTGATACCCGCGACTTCGTCCGCGTGGATTGAGGAGTTTTAGTTCCCGCGGGAACTCTTTAATTTTCCGGGATAAAAAGTACCATATTATTTAATCCGGACTTTTAACTTTACGTCTGCAAAATTTCAAAGCAATCGGTTCAGTAGTTACGGCGTGAAAGCGGAACAAACATACAAACAAACTCACTTTCCCATTTATAATATTATATATTAGTAAGGATAAGGATGTAACGTTTATTGAGATCAAAATTTCACAGAATCAGCCTTGGGTGCGTACTTAATCACTACAGCCTATTAACGTCCCACTGCTGGGCACAGGCCTCCACTCTCATAGGAGAGCGGGAATTAGAGCTTAGAGCCTTAGACCCACCACGCTGCTCCAATGCGGGTTGGCGGGCTTTAACGACTATTATCATGTTAGTGATAATAACCGGGACCGACGGCTTAACGTGCTCTCCGAGGCACGGGGGTGAAACACCGCCAACTTCCAACTCCGGGCTGGCACTGAGAATTTCTTTATTGAAAAACCCAATACCTAACTTTTATGCCCGACCGGGAATCGAACCCAGGACCTCGTGATCCGCAGTCGACTATGCTAACCACCAGACCAACGAGGGAGTTACAGTTACGAGGCGTACTTAATAATAAGTTTTAAATACAATTAGGTAACCTCTTTGTTTTAATATTATTTAACTTACGTCCTATAGGAACTAATCAACATTAACATTTACCATTAAGGTAACAAAAGTCATAATATTTTTATGAATCTACTTATTGCACATTGCGGGAATAAGATTTAATTTATTAAATCATAACTGCATAAATTTATTAAGTAATTATTAAAAATACAAATCATTAAATTCTAAATTAAACCTAAATTAAAAACTGAAAACTAAACATCAAAAATATCATCTATCCCGCTGCAATGAGGCAGTGTGCCCAGAACGCTGGCTGCGTTACCCCGCTGAATAGCCAAACTTATATGTTGGCCGAGGTAACTGCCAGCCCTCCGGTCACCTGTGGACTCTGTGAGACGAGTGGCCGCCGCCCCCGCTGTCATGGAGGACGCCTGCAAGTGGGATAACGCTAGCGTATCCACGCATGTGGCATCCCAAACAGAAAGAAGATTGCACTGATTGATTGATTGGAGTGATTGCAGATTTTTTGAAAGCTAAATATATTAGCTGTTCTTCTGTAGAAGCAGATTTGGGTTCCGGTAATATACATAGGACTATGTCTGATATGTAAACAGTAGGTATTTTCGTCTGTGTTACTAGGAAAAACAAATTTCCAGGCGCCGGGGTTCTTTCTTAAAAATGAAACTTTGTACTCAGTGGAACTATATTTGGTAATCACCTGACCAACATAGTGTTTAACAGAATTTTTCTTCTCGAACTTCACTAGAATAAAGCCTTGTACGGAGTAGTAAGTAACTCTTAGGTGAGTAATAACTTATATTTCTTCCCAAACACAATTTTACAAAATAGAATTATAGCACGTAAACATTGTGAGATATGATCCTAAGCTTGAGGTGGAAGAACGGACTGCAGGTAGCTATCGCGTTCGTAACCTCGACTGGTTGTCAGAGTGGGCTGCAGGGAGCTACCGCACTCTTTAACCCGACTAGTCTTAGAGGACTGCAGAAGCTATCGCTCTAAGGCCGGTCGCTAGGCTAACTGACCATGATCTGATCTTGCACCGCCGCGCGGCCGCTTATATACCCGTCGATCCCCGCTCCTGCGTAGATAACGACTCGATGACGTAGCGTAGAACGGTACAGGTAGTTGGCGTGTGAGTGAGAAAGTATTCGGCGGGCGCGTAGATAGACGGTTTGTTATTATGTTTGTTACAATCTCCCCCTCTGGTACTCGTTGACGTCCCGTAAGAGTACCAGGAATTAAGGGTCTCGAGTCTTCCTTGGACGACCACGTTGCCGAATGGGTACAATTGGTGTAGGCGTTTCTTCATCTCGCTTTTCTAATTTTACCATTGCTGATGTATGGTATCTTCCAATAGGTTTATCAGTATCAGAAGTAGTCGTTACCTCCTGCTGACGTAAGTAGTCGACTTGCATATTCTATAGGATGTTCATTGGCAGTTGGCACCCTCCCCCTGCAGTAAAGCTGCTCTTTAATGTTTTGTAGGCTTGTTCTTATTTAAATATTGACGTTGGGCGCTAGAATGTTGGGAGTTGCGGTTCATCCTTCATATCCAAATGACCTTCTTCTTATTAAAATAATTTACGTTGGTCGCTAGAATGTAGGGAGTTGCTGTTAATCCTTCCATATTCAAGTGACCTTTTTCTTATTTACGTTGGGCGCCAGAATGTAGGGAGTTGCTGTTAATCCTTCCATATTCAAGCGACCTTCTTCTTATTTACGTTGGGCGCCAGAATGTAAGTAGGGAGTTACTGTTAATCCTTCCATATTCAAGCGACCTTCTTCTTATTTACGTTGGGCGCCAGAATGTAGGGAGTAGTAAGTAAAACTCTTAGGTGAGTAATAACTTATATTTCTTCCCAAACACAATTTTACATAATAGAATTATAGCACGTAAACATTGTGAGATATGATCCTAAGCTTAATCTAAGAACGGACTGCAGGTAGCTATCGCGTTCGTAACCTCGACTGGTTGTCAGAGTGGGCTGCAGGGAGCTACCGCACTCTTTAACCCGACTAGTCTTAGAGGACTGCAGAAGCTATCGCTCTAAGGCCGGTCGCTAGGCTAACTGACCATGATCTGATCTTGCACCGCCGCGCGGCCGCTTATATACCCGTCGATCCCCGCTCCTGCGTAGATAACGACTCGATGACGTAGCGTAGAACGGTACAGGTAGTTGGCATGTGAGTGAGAAAGTATTCGGCGGGCGCGTAGATAGACGGTTTGTTACAGCCTTATTCTTTCACGAATTCAGTTAAAACTGGAGTTTCGTTCTCCACATCAGATCCTTCAGCAATCTCTTCAATGGGAGAACAGGAACTTTCTCTTAAACTCATGTCAGTCTCATCTTCACTTTCAGTATCTGTACTTCGCTTCTTTCTCTTTGTTTTACTTAATATAATCTTAACCCGATATCAAATTTAATGCCCTTTTCATCTCTTTAGCCCTTTGTTTCTCTCTTGCTCTTGTTTCTTCTTCTTGAGTATCTGTGTAAATCCTAGATTTACCAGGCTGTTTATCTTTTTTGGTCGTTTTGGTCACATCTCTAGACACTAGGGTAGGGTCTGCTCAAGGATTAGTAGAATGATCCATTTCTGGCGTTACTAATCCTTGAGCAGCCCATAATATAAACCATATATAAACCCAGTATATAAACCATTAGCAAGAGCAGCAAAAATTAACTGGGGCTTGAACTCCGAGACCATCAAGACAATCTATTCGGCCGTGATTGAGCCAATAATCATGTACGCGTCCAGCGTATGGGCACCGGCAACACAGAAGATAATGACACAAAAACAGTGGAATTCAGTGCAGCGAGGGTTCGCCCAAAAAATCTGTAAAGCCTACCGAACTGTGTCATTAAACGCTGCACTTATACTTGCCGGTCTCATACCGCTGGACTTAAGAATACAAGAGGCAGCTCAGATTTATGAGGCCAAAAGAGGGCGACCGCAAATCGCGCTTAAGGTTGGCAAAGTGGAAGAGAAAGTCATTTTCCTGGAGGCCCCGCATCCCTCAGAGGAGGCTGCAGTGGAGTTTCGGTGCCTGGAAGACATTGAGCCGGGAACATTGGCAGACCATGAGAAGACTGGTCTGAGGATATTCACGGACGGCAGCAAGACGGACACTGGAGTCGGTGCAGCTCTGTCGTGCTGGTGGGATGGAGAGGAAACTCTGTATAGGAAGTTTCGTCTCCAGTCCTACTGCACAGTATTTCAAGCAGATATGTACAAAATTTATCAAGCTACTGAAGTAGCGTTAAAAGTGAAATACGACTCCGTGAATATCCTCAGCGACTCCAGGCCGTCTCTGGAGATGCTAGCAGGCACCGGAATATTCCACCCCTTGGCTTTTGCCATTAAAAGAAATTTGTCTCTTTTAAAGGAAAATAATAGAAAGGTGAGCTTCTTTTGGGTGCGTGCAAACGTTGGAACGGCAGGAAATGAAAGAGCAGACTTTTTGGCCAGGGAGGCTGTCGAGAAACTCAAAACCAGACCAAATTATGACAGTTGTCCTGTTTCTTATATAAAGAAACTGATTAGAAAGGAAACTGTCATAAAGTGGTCTGAACGGTATAATAATGGGAGAACAGGGATTGCCCGCAACACACTCGAATGCGAGAGGACCTCCATCAACAATTACAAGTAGAATTGTGTAGGGACTCTGTTCCTGCCTTACTTGAGAGCAAAAAATAACGAGAGCTATTTTTAACATATTGCTCAAAGATAGCACAAATGGCAATAAGAAGGAACAGAACACGGTAGTATAGATACAATGTTGATTTATATTATTGAATATGAAAACTAACATGTATAGAAACTTAACGTGTTCTGTTCCCTCCTTGAAGATCATGATAGCTAAAACTTTATTTCTTAAATTAAACTTAATAAAACTTAACTATAAAAAATTAACAGTATACAAAATAAAACTAAACTTAAAATTAAACTTTACTTAAAACTTAACAGTATAAAACTAAACTTAAAACAAAAAACGTCTCCGATCACCACATCGGAGGAAGCTGCCTCTTGTCAAAGTGACAGGATAAATTAAAAAAAAAACCTTGAGCAGATGTTGATGGCAGATCAAGTGCCTGCGCCAATAAAGACGGCGAGTGTGCCTCTGGTCTCGGTGACAGTTGATCTTCTTGGGTAATATCTATTTCTTCTGGAATGGCTTGTTGCACATTGTCATGAGGGCCTGCTGAGGACTGTGAATGATAAGCTTTTTAATCGCAGACTGCATAGTGCATAGCAACTTCATCGACCTCCCCTGATCTTGTCCCTTTTTAATATAATTATTATTATATGTATATAGCTGCTTGTGCTGATTCACTGATTGATCACCTCTCCTGTAAAATTTTGTATGAAAAATTTTTTTTTTACGTATCGTTTCGTATAGAAGACAAAAATTCATTCGGAGGAAAAATACGGAGAGAGCTGATGATTGAGGATTGCGAAGACGGATGAAGAGCACAGCCAGGGTATTGAAGACAGGTGGGGGGTGCTCGACCAAATGTCACTCGAAACTTCATGCAATTGACAGTGAGCTGAAAAAAATTCCAAATGGCGGATTTAAGATGGCCGCTATACAAATTTCGTCGGTGTCTATCTCGGAGAGTATAAAAGATGGAAGAGTGGTTTCGTGGCAAAAGATGATCAGGACATGAAGGTCTACTTGATGAACAGGAAAAAAATTCAAGATGGCGGAATTTATTTTTCCATAGAAAATGTATGGGGAATGTTGACTAGGATTTGGAAATTATGCAAGACCTTTTCAAAGTTTGTATCTTCGTACTGTCATTCTGACAAATGATTCGGATAAAACATATGGAGGTCGAAGGTTTGCAAGATGGGTGAAGAGCTAGCTAGCTAGAGAGCAGGGTATAGGTGGTTGGGTTGGGGAATTACGTTTTTTTTTATTCCACTACAAGTTAGCCCTTGACTGCGATCTCATCTGATGGTAAGTGATGATGCAGTCTAAGATGGTAGCGGGCTAGCCTGTTAGGGGTACGGCAGTTATATTAAACCCATACCCCTAATCGGTTTCTACACGGCAAAGACGTACCGTAAAGCGATTTAGCGTTTCGGTACGATGCCGTACGCGGTCCGCTTCAGCGGGCCGCGCATCCACGCGCCATACTAGTTTAATATATACCTACTCACGGCATGGTTCTGTTAACAATGTTTTCTTAGAAACAAGATTGTATAACATATGTGGACTGTTAGCTGGTCAGAATATCCTATACCTAAGTATAGATTTGAAATGAAACTGCTCAATGTAGTATTTAAGTCTTTTACTTTATAACACAACAATTGAATCAATTAAATGTATTTAGTAAACAATTGTGTTTTACTTATAACTAATAGAGAATAATAATTATATTATGGTAGTATTACTCTTCTTCTGAGCAAAGACTCGTGCTCTTGATGGGTTGAAGTGATGATGATTAGATATATATGATAATTACTCGTCCCTGCATCCAGCGACTTAATGCGCGACGGTAATGACAATCCTGCCTCAGAACCCGCCCAGCCGCGGCGCGGCGTTAGTAGTCACATATTTATCTCACCGTAAGATTGTAAAAACCGTTAGATTGTAATCTAACGTTTATTATCTCGATAGATTGTAAACTGTCGACACATTGTGAACCGTATCATACTGCTTACAATTTAACGCATTCTTTTTAGGTAAACTGTAATCTATTAGGTATATTAACCCGATAGAACCTACCTGAATATCAATCCCTAACCTAACCTATAGTGCGCGCGCGAGTTGACACATACATTTACTCTGCATTCAACTCGCGCGCGAACTGTACAAGAAAGAGACAAGAAAACGTAAATACAATAAATATTTCATAAATTAATACTCAGACCATTGAACGGTTCACAATCTTTCGACAGTTTACAATTTTACGGTGACATTTATTGTATGAAGCATTGTATTGAATTGTATTGTATTGTATGAAACTATTGTATGAAAATTGTATTAGTTCCACTACTTGCCGCGGGACTTCTGTCGTGACATGGACTAGCAAGGACTCTTATTAGTCCGTGTCACGAAAGAAGTTTCCTAGAGGCGTCGCGGCGCTAGTAGTCGCATATTTACGCAACTGTTGTATAAAAATTGTATTAATTCCACTACTTGCCGCGGGACTTCTGTCGTGACATGGACTAGCAAGGACTGTTATTAGTCCGTCTCACGAAAGACGTCTCCTAGAGGCGTCGCGGCGCTAGTAGTCGCATATTTACGCAACTATTGCATAAAAATTGTATTAGTTCCACTACTTGCCGCGAAACTTCTGGCGTGACATGGACTAGCAAGGACTCTTAATAGTCCGTGTCAGGAAATGTGTCCCCTAGAGGCGGCGCTGGCAGTCGCATGTTAATGCAACTATTGTATGGAAATTAGTTCCACTACTTGCCGCGGGATTTCTTTCGTGACACGGACTAGCACGGATTTCACCCACATAGCAAAAAAACAAACAAAAAAACAATACGAAGTTATGAACTCATTTTATATTTTCTTTAAACATTACATAACCCTATGGGGGCGTTATAATATTTTATCCCTGCCTAACTAATCTTAAAAGTATTTTAAAATCACTAAAAGTTTTGGTTTTAGATTGCCACCTGACTTAGTAAGTTAAGCACGAAAGTTACGCTATATTTGCACGAGTCAGTGATAATATTATATTATGATAGCCTGCGATAACTTATAATATTTTTACCATAAGGGCAGGAGGCCCAATTATCTAAGAAAATCATTATCATTTGAGATCTCAAAACGTATTACGTATTCAATCTGTTTAAAGAGTTCATACATCTAATAACTAATCTATATATATTAAAAGTCATCAGTAATTCAAAGTCCTGACTGACTGATTGACTGATCAACGCACAGCCTAAACCGCTGGTCCTAGAGACATTAAATTTGGAGGGTGTGTTCTTTGTGAAGAGTAGCCCACTAAGAAAGGGTTTTTCGAAATTCAATCCCCAAAGGGGTAAAATAAGGGTTGAAAGTTTGTATGAAAGTCCGTCATTTTTCAAGTTATATCCATGAAACTTGGTATTTGAGCTACCGGCTTAAAATGAAGAAATACGTATTTCGCCATTTTTGAATATACTACCCCCAAAGGGTTGAAATAGGGGATGAAAGTTTGTATGAAAGTCCTTTATTTTACAAGATATTTTTAAAGTTAAATCTACGAAACTTGGTATTTTGGCTTTCGGTAAGAAATAAAGAAGGATGTCTGTCACAATTTTTAAAAATTTCACCCCTAAAGGGATTAAATAATGGTTGAAAGTTTGTATGAAAGTCCGCCGTTTTTCAAGCTATAGCCGTGAAACTTGGTATTTAGGCTTCTGGTTTAAAATGATGAAAATATACGGATTTCACAGTTATTGAAATTTTAAACCCCAAGGACGTCAAACAGAGAGTTTGTTCTTCAATCACGCTGCAACAGAGCAACGGATCGACGCGAATTTTTGCATGGGTATAGCTGAGTACCTGAAGAGTGACGTATGGGCTTCTTCATCCCAGAAAATTAAGGAATGCCTGTGGGAATTAAAAAAACTTATGCCACGCGAACGAAGTCGCGGGCGTCTGCTAGTATATATATAAAATCGTGAAGGGATCAACGCACAGCCTAAACCGCTGGGGTTAGCAACTTGAAATTTTGACAGTAGGTTATTTTTGTGACGTAGGCGCTCACTAAGGAAGGATTTTTCAAAATTCCACCCCTAAGGGGGTGAACTAGGGGGTGGAAGTTTGTATGAAAGTCCGTCATTTCTCAAGTTATGTCCATGAAACTGGTATACGAGCTTCTGGTTGAAAATGAAGAAATACATGTTTCACAGTATTTAAAAATTCGACCCCCAAAGGGGTGAAATAGGGGATGAAAGTTGGTATAAAAGGTCTTCATTTCTCATGATATTTTACAAGTTACTTCAACGAAACTTGGTATTTTGGCTTTCGGTAAAAAATAAAGAAGTACGTATGTTTTTGAAAATTTCACCCTCGAAGGGGTAAAATACGGGTTGGAAGTTTGTATGAAAGTCCTTCATTTCTCAAGTTATAGCCATGAAACTTGGTGGGTATGTGAGCTACCGGTTAAAAACAAAGGAATGTGTGTTTCACAGTTTTTGAAAATTCTACCCCCAAAGGGGTGAAATAGAGAGTTGGTTCTTAAATCACGTCGCAACAGAGCAACGGGTATTTTGCACGTGTAGTTGAGGACCTGGAGAGTGCTATAGGCTACTTTTTATCCCGGAAAATTAAGGAGTGCCTGTGGGAAAACAAACTTATACCACGCGAACGAAGTCGTGAGCATCCGCTATAGTATATAATTATATGATTTTTTACAAGCAGGCATCTATCTATGAACTCCTTAAACAGTTCGAATTATACGTTTGACAAACGAGTACGATTTTCTTATACTATAGGGGGGAGCTCTGAAATGACTACGCCGTCACTCAGTGCACAATGGTAAAGAATTGTTGTAATTTTGTTAAGTCAACATCTCCTGGGTATGCTATGCAATAGAATGAGACTCAGTCACTGTGTCGTTTATACTATTACCAATCCCGGTATTAGACATTTCAATACCGGTATTGAAAACCGGTGAAAAAGTTCCGGTAACCCGGTTAATAGTCAATACCGGTACCCCGCTATTGGAAGCCCTGCTCGCAACTTAGGCAGACACTCGGGCACCGCACCAGAAGAAATACGTATTTCGCCATTTTTGAATATACTACTGGGGGTCCATTACTGCATCGACACAATAGGCATGATGACTGATTTTGAGAAATGGTCAGATTATGTTCGGAAGTATCTACTATTTCGAAAAAATATCTTATTTCAGCAGGAAAATAAAGTTTGGTAGACAAAATTGGCATTTGAAATTTAAATTTTAAAATTCACGCCAAAACGTTCGGCGGTGTCATGGCGTCTTTTGTGACGTCACTATTGTTTTTACCAATGTACTTCTGTGCAGTGTGCAGTAAGCAATAATGTGATTGTCAAAGCTCAAAAACAAACAATTGTGACGTCATTCGCTTCTTTGTGTTTTATGCAATATGGCGGATTGCTGTATTTTATAGTTTTATTTTATCAAAATAAATAGCAATCTCACTCGAAACAGGAAAATAAATATGTTTTTTATAATTGATGAATCCTATTTCATTAAATACATTCATAATTTCATTGATTCTTGGTTCCTGTCATCATGCCTATTGTAAAAGTACCTTGCACTAAAGCGCACTCCTCAGAACGGTACATAAAAATATACTGCGTTAACTTGGTATTTCTCTGAATGCGTATGCTCTCTTTTTGCCCTCATACAATTAGATATGTATTTCTACATATTTTTCTATCTAATTAATAGGATTCTGCGTATTATTTCTAAACGTATCAGCTAGTCGATTATAATAATTAGTAAATATAAACAACAATAACATGTTTCTCTAATGACCTTAGGAATATCTCTGAAGAGAATAGGATTTAGCCTGGCTACTTGTTCACATAAACTTAAGTAAGTACTTAGGTACAGTTCGGGCGCGAGTTGAATGCAGAGTAAATGTAGGTATGTGTCACCGTACATTTCATTCAACTCGTGCGCGAACTATACTTTATCTTGAAAGTTCAAAAATTTTAATTTGACTGCTAATTACCTATTCTAACTACCAAGGCCAACAGCATAGATACAATATTAGTCACTTGATATATTGACTTGATATATAGGACGTAAGTACGATTGAATCTTAATCCTAACTACAATTTTCTGTTTTAAATTTTTAATCGAGATAATAAAATTGTTAACAGTTTCTTTTGTTGTTTGTGGGCACAACCATTTTTGCTAGCATCCGCACAACGAGCTAAATTATGTCTACCCGTTATCTCTCTTTGTCTACCAAAGCTAACATGGTTACACATAGACTTGTCTCCCTATGTCAAAAGTAGAGATAAAACTAATATTTCTTGTATGTGGTATTTTTCTCTACGAACCCTTACATGCCGACTATTTTATCTCGTAATATACCGGATTTTGTGCATGTTAGGGTAAATGAGTAATCAGCCGGCAACGAGTAATCTGTCTCTCTCGTCGCGAGATATCTCGTTGTGCGAATGCTAAGTGTGCAGATGACCAATTGATTGACGTCAAAACTGACCACTCTGTAGTTTATGCCTCTCTTCATCTCATCTCAAGTGGGTCGCCAACTTAGCTGATGATTCGTGATAGGCAGATGGCCATGACTGCCAGTTTCTGCCAGTACAGTGTAATCATCAGTCGTCAGTAGGTAGGCTTTGCAGTTCTTCACTTTGGAGCAGTACCAACGCCAGCCGTATTTGAGGGGGTAGGGAAATCTGGAATAGGTGTAGTTTTTGTATAGCAGCAATGGCCGCCCTCTCTTCGACTTCAGTTCGATAGCTGTTAGGACAAACATGGAATCAATTAATTAAATCAAGTACTTAATAGGGGATGCTCTATCCCGAAACTTTGCTTAAATTAAGGTTTATTTTTAAATACTATGGGAACTGGGAACTCTTAGATTTTCCGGAATAAAAAGTACTCCGTGTCCATGACCACGGATGCAACTTGCAAGCTATCTCCGTGCCAAATTTCGTCACGATCGTTTCAGCTGCGGTTAAGCCGTGAAAAGCTTACAAACAGAGATACTTTCACATTTATTATATTGGTACTTACTTATGGAGCTAGTAATTATACAGGGTGAATTGTTGCAGGTCACCTGTAGTAATTTTAGGGATAGTTCAGAAATTCAGAATCGATGAATAATATAATCGGTCCATGAAATAACAAAACAATTTTATTTTCAAGATTTTTTCAATCATATTCCTACTAAAATAAACAATATGCGTCCTTGTGAAAGGTTCCTTCGTAGTACGTGCCTATTCGAACTAGATATGAGCGCCGCGTCGGCGCGCAGCCGCCATCGAGAGTCTGCGCGCCGAGAAAGTTAGCAGTGTCGCCAAGTTAGGCGATTTTTCGCCTTTTAGGCTATCTCAAAGGGTGTCGGGGGGCCTAAAATTGTGATCGGCGACTGGTCGCCATTTAGGTTACTTCGAAAAAGGAAATATTTACATAGGTTTGCTAAAATGCTATTTTTTTGTAAGAAAAATGTCCGCAGACAAAAAATGGCAAAATGTCAGGAGGGAGCACAGCACACGAGCATTGTTGGTTTGTTCCACAAAAAGAGTGACAGAATACTCCCAAAGAACTACGGTCACATCTCGGACCTCGAGATGATGAGATGAGACGGACACCGAGGCCAGTCCACAAACTTGAAGTCGCTAAGCGCGCTATGGAAAGAGCTACGCTCGGAATTTCTTTTAGGGATAAAATCCGAAACTAAGTTATTCCCCAAAGAACTAAAGTAATAGCTATAGCTCTCAAGTTAGCACGTTGAATTGGCAGTGGGCTGGTCACGTTTGCCGCAGGACCGACAGCTGCTTGAGTCGTAAGGTCCTAGAGTGAAGACCGTGTCTCAGCATGCTGCTCGAATAGCGTGTTGCTCGAAATATCAAATATGACGTTCACTCACAACAGCGCGTTACGCGAGAACTGCGTCGGCCAGCGGCAGCGCGCTACCGGCAGGCGGGCGCCGCTACGAGTTACGACGAGGCGCCGCGCGCGATCGTGTGATATTCATAACGCCGCGCCGTAGCGTCATGGCGGCTCCTCACATAACAGGTTATCCGCGTTATGGAACAATAACGCGTTATGATATTGCGCTACGTGTTATATTAACCACCTCTACTTCATAACTACCATGATTTTTGACATAATATTAAAAATGCACATTTATGATGATCTATAAATTTTCATCCATCAGCCTGCATTCATCCACTGCCGGTCATTCGCCCTCCTCACCCACTCCCCGCAATCTTTTTAAGGTCGTCGATAAATCTGTAAATCTTAAATTCAATAAATTGAAGTCGATTTCAAATAAATTACTTTGATTTTAAGGAAATCAAAGTCGCAATTATAAATCTTTAACTTGGAAATTCCTAAGTGGATTTTCATGCGGTTTTATCTTGATTGTTAAGAGTTCACGATACACAAGTGCAGCCTTTGCCTCTTCTATTAGGTACCTGTTATATTCACGGTTATTGAAGAA
The DNA here is from genome assembly GCA_963932025.1 of Erebia epiphron. Lineage (NCBI taxonomy): Eukaryota > Metazoa > Arthropoda > Insecta > Lepidoptera > Nymphalidae > Erebia > Erebia epiphron. The sequence goes on from OZ009945.1 coordinate 41,910,841, forward strand.
AGGGTTGCTGCGAGTTTTGTGAAATTATCAGGTATTTACTAGGTGGGTACTTAATGGGTATTTTTATAACGAAACAACAAACTAAATATTATTACAAAAAGGGATGGTTTATTTCCAATTTAACTTAGAACATCGCTTAGTAAATAATAATCTATGTTCGATATACAGTATACCTAAATGAAACTTAATGTACACATTAACACATTACATACATCTTCGTTTGTCTTTCAATCATTTTTGTAGTTTACAAATAATGTGGTTTGGCTGGCTTCCTGAGCTATCGCGTGCGGGTTACTGTTCGGTTAAAGTTCTTTAGTGTGTCTTACTCGACTTTTAAAAAATGCGAACTTTGGGTGACGGGATGACGGGAGGATGATTTGTGGTAAATTAGGATTTGTTCTCCATTTAGATTACATTCGGGAACCCTAATCAAGATTCTTCATATCAGATATGATAACAGCTCTCTAGAGAAACTAATTTAGTCACTAGACTTATGCGAACCAATGTGCGCACCCCGAAATATGGTACAAACTTATTGACTTACGAATAGATATCAAAATGTTACATATGTTAACACAATGGTTTTTTGGTCTTAAACCACTAGAAATGCCTTCTCAAATTTACACACGATAGGAGATCTAATATGTTCCTAATTACCGTTAGTTTATGAATTATTATAAAAAAAATGTAACAATCATGATTAAAAAACATTGATATCCCTACATACAGATTTTCAGATGAAATGAGATCATCATCTACCTTGTAGCGTTGTATCTTTTTTGCATATCAATATTTCACATTGTATCTTATATATTAGGTATGTATTTACTTACTTATGTATTAGGTATAATTATATAAACAAAAATTCGTTATTGCCAGGACATGGTTACTATTAAAAAATAAATAAAAAATCTAACAGTTTTTTTAAAATCTCTTAATATGAAAATGAGTGAGCGAATGAGAAAGAAGACTGTGAGAGATCTTCAATATATTGAAAAAACATTGACAGATTGACGATCAGAATATTAAGTAGGTACATTTATAATATTATGTGACCAAACACATCTCAGCATACTTAATTATGAGTGAAGTCACGGATGGAACTATGAATAAATGAGTGCAGTACCTACTTATTCTAATATATTACATGCATCTATTTATAGTATTAATTTATAGTAATTGTTACTTATCTATACTAGTATTATAAATGCGAGAGTTTAGATGGCTCAATCACACCGTAACGGCTGAACGGATCTGGATGAAAGGCACAGAGATAGGTTATAGTCTGTTATAACACATAGGCTACTTTTAGAGGCTACTTAAAGAGTTCCCCCCGGGAACCGAAAAACCTCAATCCAGTGGACAAGTCGCGGGCATTAGTTAGTTCATAGATAAAGATTTACATCAGGTATATGAAGTAACATGTAATTTTTTATATATCAGTTAGTAGTATTATAATATTGAGGTAAATTCTGTGGTAGGTACACCATCTCTAAACTTAACTAAGATTACAGCTCTATTTATATTGCTATCCCTTTATAATAAGGAAAGGAGGGCAGAAAGGGAACACGAGGTTTAGAGCTATCAGCTATGCTTATAGAGATTTTGTTAAACAGAACTGGCCACATTATTTCTTAGAAAGTGTCCAAAGATTAAGTAATAATGTAACCAACCTGACGGGGTCCCCAAGCATCTCCACCTCTCTCTACTTATAAAATTCAATATTTCTTTAAAATGGTACGTGAATCATCTAGCAGCAATACCCTCATATACTGTCGTGTCCATAATAGTCCAAGATCTTTTAGAGTTTTGGAAGCGTCGAATTCAATCAACCCAACGACTTGCTTATACACCGATTTAGATGTAATTCAGTTTACTTAAAACAGGCATTAAGTAACGTGTTTATATAATTAGTATAGTAATTAGAATATAAGAGATAAATCTCTTATATTCTAATAAATATCTTTATAATCTCGAGATATTTACACTTTGATACACTTGGACTATGAGAGTTAAAGACCATTTTTATTATACTACACGTTTTGAAACTCAAGGTTAAGATTTCTATCTTATTAACAACATAAATGTTTTCCATAAGGTCACAGTGAAACGAACTAAACCTAGTGGTAGCATCTTCCTCTTATAAAGGGAAAGGAAGATGCTTTGAATGGCATCATTTACTTTTATCCTTATCCTTATCCTTACTTCCTTACTAATATTATAAATGGGAAAGTGAGTTTGTTTGTATGTTTGTTCCGCTTTCACGCCGTACCTACTGAACCGATTGCTTTGAAATTTTGCAGACGTAAAGTTAGAAGTCCGGATTAAATAATAGGGTACTTTTTATCCCGGAAAATTAAAGAGTTCCCGCGGGAAGTAAAACTCCTCAATCCACGCGGACGAAGTCGCGGGTATCAGCTAGTAAAAAATAAATGATGGTTGGTTGGCTCCTCACCGCCAACAACGGTAGGCTTCTTCCATCTCTTGGTACCCCAAGAGGCATATTAAGTCAAAGACTAATAAGTCTCAAAAGTATACCAAATGTCAACAGCCCCCCCTTTTAACCACTTGGTCATCAATCGCGGAAATAGCGCAACGTACACGAGCGTACTTTATAGTGGTGCGTTCCACTTATGTCAGCGTATAGCTGGATAATTTAGAGTGATATAGCTGCATATAGCTGATTTTTAGAGTGGTGTACTCCCACATATACCTGTAATAGGTTTCAAGGATACACCAGGCGCACTGCAGGCCATCACATAATCCACAGGCGTGATGCAACCTTCAGTTCTTAATGAAATGTTAGATCAAATACAGCACGGAACCGTAGTAGGATATCGTTTGTACGTAATATAGGTTGTGAACCAATGTGCCGCAGCATAGGCCGTGAATCCATGCTTTTACAAGGAACATGGGTTGTGAATCCATGAAACTATGATTAAGTGTCGAGGTTGAGTCAGGCGTAGTGCAAAACGTAGCTAGATATTCGGTACATCTTATGCATGATCCAACCTTCGGTAATAATAAACAACGTCCTATCAACTATGGTAAGTTATCGTTCGAGCATAGCGAACGTCGTAATTTAAATAATGTAAGCATAAGTCTACAACTATAAGTAAACCGCAAGGTAAAGTCAGACGTACTGCAGAACGAAGTGCACACGAAGTACACTGCACACAGAAAGCAAGCTCTCTGGTTCAACAGCAAACCAATCCCATCTTAACGTCCAACTAGGCAGACATCAAGACATAACCAGCCGTGCTGAGGCGTCGCCGAAGCGAAATACCGTACGTTCCACAGGCCCAACTCAATATACGTGGAATTAGTTTAAATTTAAGTATGTATATAAAACCACCATAGATTGAATATCGTCGGAAGCTCTCCAAGCAGGTTCACGAAGTACATAGAGTACTAAGGCTCCCTTGCATTAGACAGCAACGAACAATGCATTGCGTTCGAATTGGTTTAACGAATATACATAAAATATTCATTGTAGGTATGTATCGCCCCCCCGTCTGGTATTAGTCGTGTGTAACTACAACTACTACACTACTACACCAGAACAAGTGATCAATCTGCAACGCCAATTGAGGGACCAACTATACCGAATACCGATGCTTACATACCGTGAATCAAATGGAATATGGAATGCCCTCCCGGCTTCCGTTTTCCCCTCCTCTTTTAATATAGGTACCTTCAAATCAAGAGTGAATAGGCATCTTCTAGGCAAGCGCGCTCCACCTTAGGCTGCATCACCACTTGCAAGCAAGTCTGATTGCAGCCAAGCGCTAGCCTATATATTTAAAAAAAAAAAAAATGTTCGTTTGTTCGCACCATGCTGAGTACACGTTTCCCCGAGCGGTCTGAATGTCGTTAATCACCTTAGTAAGTTCAAGATCGCGCCTCAATCATATCATAATATATACTTATATTTTTGAACAGTAAAATACGTATAGTTACATTATCCCCGTAACCACTAAATATTATAAGAAAGTTTACAAAGACGTTTTCTTATATTACTTAAAGTATTAATTTATAATTATAGAAAATCTGCCAAAATTAATCAGATTCTAAAAACAGAGGTTCTCTGATAGCTCCAAGAATATGTTTAGGGTCAAGGTAGTACTTCGGTGGAGTATGGTTGTGCTCCTCAAAAGCGGACGTTATCAGGTTATGGACGTCTGTGAATACGACCGCGCGGCAGTTTTTCTTGGTAGAGCAAACCCATCTCACCTTAATAGGGGTTTGGTATTGCTTACGGTACGTGAAACTACGGAATAGCAGCATTTCTTTTCCCTTCCGCGAGGTGATGATGACTGCCGTATCTGGAAACAATATTAAGTTTATAAAACGATTACATTCTTATTTTTAAATACTTTCTCAAGTTAGATTTACTATGTGAAGAGAGAAATGTAATGACTGGTAAACATAATAAGTAATTTAGATAGACTTAATCTGTGGTATGAGTGCTCTTTGTTGTTTTTTTTAAATAAGGCAAAGTTGCGAAAGAAGAAAGAAAAAAGAATGTACCTAAACCTAGTCAAAACGCACGTGGAAGGATCTGAAAACCACATTAAACTAAAGCCGTTATGAGGTTCCTAGGAATGAACAATACGCGGACGCAGAAAGGAAAACTTCGTGTAAAAAAGGAGCTTACCAACAGGATTTTGCTCCGTTTTGATAGTTTCCTCGTGGGAGCCTGGAGGGGGATGGTCGTGATTCTTAGAAGTCATCAGAATCTCATCCTCATCGTTCAAATACACGAAGGCTGAACAGTCCTTCTTCGACGAGCAGGTCCAACGTACGCCATTTTTGGTCCTGTAGGCTTTCCTGTATTTGTAGCCTTTGTATTGCAATATAGTTTTGCCCTTTCTTGACTCGATAAGCATGGCCACGTCTTCTTCCATGTCATCTTCGAGTACTTCATATATTTCAAACTCTGTGTCTGTAATGAATTCACAGTAAACCTCAGAACCTTCAAATACAGATTAGATAACGCTGACAACATAATTTCATATTATACAAGAATCGGGCCAAATTATTTATTTTTATAAAAAGAAAATGTAAGTTCCTTAAATTCGATTGCTAGACTTTTATAAATTGCAACCGCCTTTCATCGGATCATTATGGCGGCCAATCTAAGGTTTTGCTTTTTGTGACATACAAAGGTGAAACAAACTTGATCGTTCAAAATGTATAGTTATTTTGTAGGAACTGTCTTATTTCACAAATAGCAGTTACTAATAGTATTTAGGACTCTGCAAAGAGAGACGATTTAAATATTCAGTGGCGTCATGCATGAATTTTATGAAGTTTCATAGATGTATCATCGAAAAAGAAATCAATAATGAATCACATAAATCCATCCTTAATAAGGTTAGTTAGTTTTTGTGAAATTATAGGCCCTAGCGTTTAGTCACAGTTTTACGATACACCGTAAAACTGTGGTTTAACTGAGATGGTTCCTAATGTACGCGGTGTGTCAGGGACTTCACCGCGTACATTAGGAACCACGCACGCCCTATCTGCAGAACTATTTCAGGAGGTAGGATTACCTACTAGAGACGTCTCAGTACAAGGGATCCATGTAGGACGGTACATATTCGAAATAAAATTCAGCATAATAAAATTCATTTAATAAACAATTATCCGTTTCGCAATTCCAGAAATACGCTGCATTGGAACAGCTAAAAAATAGTAGGGTACATTATACTTCAATGAGTACCTACATTGTTCTTTACTAAACATTTTGCTCGAAAAGAAAACAAAGTGCCTTCTCTGGCCTTAACCTATTCTAACAACTAACGTATTGGCAGATAAATCTGGAATAACACATATGCTTCTTCTATCCCGGAAAATTAAAGAGTTCCCGCGGGAACTCAAAACCCTCAATTCACGCAGACGAAGTCGCGGGCATCAGCCCACCAGTTAGATAGGACTGATACATTAATAGTACAGTGGAACTGGTACCTAATCCTGAACGACTTACCTATAATACATCAATAATATTTTAAGTTCTTACTAAACGCGATGTCTCTAAACAAACTATTGTGATAAAACTGTCAAGAAAAAATCTGAATAAAAAGGTAGGTACATTTGTTGCAATTCACTCAGGCGTGACTCTTGGTTGGTTGCTGTCATATCGGTGTGCGTGCTACCGCGCGCTTGCGAGTCGTGAATGCGACTTTATCGTTCCATAGCCACAAGTAAAAGCTTTGCATGTTACTAATATTGTAAAACAGTTACTTGTCAACTTAAAATTGTTACTCAGCTGCCCAAAAAATATTTTAACCGTATGATATTTTATTTCATCAAAAAGGAAAAGAAAAGAAATTTTTAACAGTACAATTTACTTAAGTAGTACTTAATCTGAAGGAAATAGATGGATATAGGTAGCTTTTTGAAAAAACGAGGTCATTTAAGTGAAGACATTTTTGTGTGCAAGGATAAGTACAAGCATTAAGATCAGTTTTGTTCTTGATTCATGCTTAGATAGAATAATTAGAGTAATAGGCCTATATAAATATATAGGCCTATTACTCTAATTATTTCTTCTATTACATATTTAATATTTATAATTTTATAATATTAGATAGAACTGATGTCCTTGGCTTGGCCCGAAATTCACGTATAGCTGAATTTTTTGTGTAGTAGAGGAATTCTGGTTCTAGAATTGCTTTTTAAGTTTAATATTAATCAGTTTGGTAGTTTTTGCCTAGATTGCTCCAACAAACAAAAAAGTAGAATAGAAAAACATTTTATTTTCGTCCATCTTTTTCCTTCAATCTATCAACATGAAGACTTAAAGTTCCAAACTAAATTATCCTGCCCTGCAGCATCCTACACAGTATAGGCTCGTGGTTGTGCTTGTTTACGATTAACACAAGTTCGTATTTGTCGTTAACATGGGCGTAGACATCGCACTTTGCTTGCACTGGCTCGTTGCAGCACCATCGACTTGTGGCGCCGTTGCCACAATCCTCCCGTCTGAATGTATGCCCGTTTATTATCAAAAACGCGCTACCCGTTGACAATGTGACCACTGTAACTAAAAATATCATAGTTTTAATTACAGAAGAAAATGTTAATATACGTATACATAAATAAGCGAGGAATTGAATTAAAAATATACTACAACAAAAAACCTATAATATATGTGTTTTTCTTCTATACTGCCGCATATTAAATGTTTTACTTAATTCTATTTGGTGTCGGTTTTGTAAAACAGAAGAAAGAAATGTACGATCCATCATACTGACAACTATTGGCGCGGACTTCAGATTTGCTATAATATGGAATATACGCAGCTTAACCGTCCAGGTGCTATGTACTCAGTTATTAATGAATTAATCGTAGCAAACCAGGAAATAAGATGAACGGGTCAAGGAGAAGGTCATATAGATATGAGTTTTGTTGGGGAACGGAATTTGACAGCCAGTCGGATGTTTCAGGAAGTTCGCTGATAAAAAGTCAAACCAAACCTACATGAAAGATTAAAACTTTATCGCTTTGGTCCTTCATTGACTATCGATTACGTTTTAGTACTTAGTAAGTTTAACATACATTGTCGGTCGCGGCTTAGATAAAGCGCGCTTCGTGATTATGTTCTCCTGAGAAAAAAGTGACTTTCCCAATTTTGTTGAAACGGATTCTCGCTTTACATTTGCAGGCAGCTGTTCGTCTAGAGCAAGTCCAGATGTTAAATGGATTTTGGTAAAACGTATAGCCGCCAGCCAACAAAAGAGTCTTCCCTCCAACCGTTATGAATTTGCAATCGATCTCTGAAACTAAATTAGACAGTAATCCATTGAAACATTCTATTAAACAGTTAGAAAATGACCCACAACGTCGTGAAATTAAGAAAAATCATACAACTACAAACTAAAATAACTACAATCAATAAAATCTTTTTATTACACGTAACTAGGTATGACACTTTTCTTTCTTTCACAATCAAAAATAGTACTATTAAATACGAATATTATAAATGCGAAAGTTTGCATGGATGGACGGATGTTTGTTACTCAATCACAGCTGAACGGATCTGGCTGAAAGGTACAGAGATAGATTATAGTCTGGAATACAACATAGGCTACTTTTTATCCCGGAAAATTAAAGAGTTCCCGCTGGAACCAAAAACCTCAATCCACGCAGACGAAATCGAGGGCATCAGCTAGTCCACTATAATACTAATACGAAATCACACATTTGAAAATTGGAAAAGAATGAATTTTTCTGATCATTCGATTCGGATAGCTCTTAATACTTTGCTACTTGATTCTATAATATGAACCATTCTCAGTCCTATAATATTTCGGAACATCATGGTTGTGTTCAAGGGAGGCACGTATTATTTCGTTTTCGTGTAATTTGAGCTTGGCATTACATTTGTGAGTTAACTTTTCTGTGCAATACCAGTACCTGATGTCATTGTTGATTTTTCTAAATGTGTAGTTTTTCAAGAGAATAAGATTCTGCTTTCCTCTCGCTGTAGGGATGAAATCATAAGATAAACCTGTAAGATTTTAAAAATGGTATACTCATGTTGATTATTATTTATAGTTGATATTATTCTCGTAAGCCTATTGATTTAAAAAAGGATTCGTTAAAGATACTTCTCGGCAGTAAAAATAAATAAATGCTAGTTATTTGAATTCTTTGTTAATTTTTCCTTTCAAAGTATTCTTTTTTATATCACAGAATATATTGTTAGCTATGAGCTTAGAACGTACCTACCTGAGACTATCACATGATTTTTAGTTAATGTTATATCATATAATGTTAATGTTGTATGTTATAATATGTTATATCGCGAAAAATTTGCGCACCTAACCATCTTTTTTCATTTGTTTATTCCTATGTATTTTCCACTTATTGATCTTATATATGTTGGAGGGTAATGGTTAGCATCGTTAATGCTGGATATTATCCGAAGCTCTCCGTCAACCGTCAACCGGCAATGGATATATTTCTTGTAATTTCTTCTACCTCTTTCCGTGCAATGCCATGAAACTAACTCGGTATCGGTGTATTTGTTTGGCAATCGTCTTGGAAGACTGAATGTATAGTCAGAGTACATCAAGAAGTGTTTTCCATTTATTAGATTTATAAGTTCACCTGAAAGATTATTTAATGACATATAAGACATCGGCGGTCAATTTGTTAAGTAACACGTGGTTCAATAAGTCCCGAGACTAAGTACTAAAACAAGGTTTCTTTTATAAAATTATTTTTTATTCATCAACGTAGTCTCCTCCAAGAGCGATACAGTCCCTCCAACGCTTTTCTAACTTTTCTATCCCATGCGTGTAGAACGATTTGTCTTTGGCTTCAAAATAAGCCTCCGTTGCTGTGGTAACTTCACTATTTGAGTCAAATTTCTTACCCTGGAGCATTTTTTTGAGATCATCGTTCATCCATTGTCACATACCGATGTAAAAAATCCTTTTTATTACGATTCATCAGCGTCAAACATCGCTCTGAATCATTGATACGTTGTTCCTTTTGATCAGTAGTAAGCAAACGCGGCACCCACTTGGAAAAAAGCTTTTTCATGGCCAAATGTTTATGTAAAATAGTGAAAACACTACCAGCTGAAATCTTCACTATCTCGGCCATCTCGCGCACTTTTATCTTCCGATATTCCATTACGATTTTGAGGACTTGGTTAATATTTTGTTGAGTTACTGCTTCATCTGGACGACCTGAGCGTTCCCGATCTTTTGTGTCCATGCGACCGCGTTTGAAGTCGGCATACCACCGACAAATGGTTAATTTAGAGGGAGCTGATCCCGCATAACATTTCATAAGCCATTGCGGTGCTTCAACGGTATATTTTCCCATTAAAAAACAATGTTTTATCAACACGCGAAACTCGTTTTTTTTCATTGTATCGAAACTACAGGTGTAGCGTCACTTAAAGGTCTGCAAAATCAATATTTTAATGTTCCATTTTTAAAAATGTTACACATATCTTTTATTGAAGGCCAGTACTTTTTAAAAATCAAAAGATTTTTTAATATATACGCCATTTCCAAGTTAGTCTCGGGACTTATTGAACGATCTAGTATGTCTTAGGCCCGGAGATGTCTAAAGCGGAGACGACAAGAGATGTTTTTCAGCTAGGGTGTACCACCGAAGCTGTGCGGAGATGCGTACTGGCTAGACTGGAGCGGAGATGTGTACTGGCTAGAGTGGAGATCTATGCTGGCTAGAGCGGGACTGAGCTGCGTGCGGTGAGCGGCGGAACTACAGCACGCCGCTCACATCTCTTCTCGTCTCCGCTGTCGCCAGCTTGCGAGCCATAGCTCACATCTCCGCATTGATCGCGCCATACAAATATGATACATCTCCGCTCAGTGGTATCCATGACCACCTCCTAGCTCCATCATGAGACCCTGGGCAGCATCTAGGTACAAAGTGCTAGTCAAGACAAATCAAAAGAGTCTAAACACGACGGGTTTACGATGAGAACTTAAGGAGTTCCTATGACCACTTACCAAATCACGATTGCAGCTCAGCTTGGTTGTCTATGGTCCTAAAATAAGAACCTTCTCGCAAGCTATACATATCGAATGCAAAAAACCGCATCTTAATCGGCCCATAGACTAGGCAATAAAGCTAGTTGACCCTAACAATAATTCCTCAGACGAAGAAACTTTACAGTATGATAAAGTATCTTGACTTAAACGTATATTATAAAGATCCAATAAGAAATCATAAAGGAAGTAAGGTATTTTAGGCTATACCCAATTGTCTAAACAGGAAGGTACATTATCGCGTAAACGCAGTTTAAGATTGATAATAAAATCGGTTTAAATATCAATGTTTTGCATGATTATTTCGTTTGTGAGTGTAAATATACTACCTACTATTATTTGAAAAGAAATCGAGAAAATATTCAGTCATAAAAATTTAGTTTTAAATATAAATACCTAACTTCCGGATGGATATTTTGTTGGATATTTTTATTAGTTTTGGTTTATACCATACTACAACCTTGCCAAGTTTCAACGACTGAGGATTTAATGCGGGGGTTTCCGTACAACAAACCGCCCCATTGCCTAGACTACCAGTACTTTTTGAGAAATATGGTAAAATATTGAAAAATTAAAAAAATCATTCCAAAAAACCGACTTCCAAAGCCACTGTAAAGTAAAAAATAATTTTGATTTCTACAAACTATGTTGAAGTCGGGCGAGTTTTGTCTTTAGAAGTCGGTTTTTTGGAAAGAATTTTTATTTTTAACTTCTTAGTAAGTATCAGGGTTGAGAATTTGGAGTCAGAATTTTTTAGTTCAGACTGATAGAATATCGATTCAGAAACCACGGAGATATGCACCGACATACATAAAAAAAAAATACGCGCCGAATTGCGAACCTCCTCCTTTTTTGGAAATCGGTTAAAAATCATAGACTACAGCTCAGCTTGGTAGTCTATGGCCTTAAAATCTATCTAAGAACCTTCCCACAAGCTATACACATCTAATGAAAAAAACCGTGTCTCAATCGGCCCAGTACTATTTGAGAAAAATGGTAATATATTCACAAATTAAAATAAATCATAGACTACAGCTCAGCTTGGTTGTCTATGGTCCTAAAACATATCTAAGAACCTTGCCAGAAGTTATGCTTATCTAATGCAAAAAACCGCATATTATTCGGTCCAGTAGTTTTTCAGAAAAACGGTAACAAAAAAGTGCACAAACAAACACAACCTCTTAGGGCAAACACATAGTATACTGTCTCCGTTTCGTCGAGGGTAAAAATAATGAAAAAATAAAAATCATTGCTTCCATACTGGACAGCATATTTATTATTACACAATGAGAGACTATGATACTAGTACAACAAAGAATGATACTAGGTGATATCTCCAAACTATAAGCGACAGCAGGGCGATTTACACTATGATACTATAAATAGTATGATAAAAGATGAAATTTCCAAACCATAGGAGAATCCTACAATATTTGCACAGGAAAGAACCAAACATACACGAAAACATGTAATTATTGTATGAAACTGTCTAATTCCAACGTAAGCAATATTAACAGAAAGTGTACTTAATGCTTAACGCATTTTTTCGCAAATACTCGCGGTGCAAATGTAAAGCGCGCAAAAGGCTTTATCGCTGTAACCCTTCATGGACTACCGAGTATATATAGTTTTATGAGGATTTTCTAGGAGTAAGTTTAATATACTGTCCATCGCCGCTTAGATAAAACTCAGGCGCTTCGTGATTATGGTCCCCAGAGAAAAAAGTAACTTTCCCAATTTGGTTGAAACGGATTCTCGCTTTACATTTACAGGCAGCTGTTCGTCTAGAACACCTCCAGTTGTTAAATGAATTTTGGTAGAACGTATAGCCACCAGCCAACAAAAGATTTTTCCCTCCAACTTTTATGAATTTGAAATCGACTTCTGAAAAAATTTAACAGTAATCAATTGTAAGGCATTCTATGAAACAGTTTGAAATCGATTTATGAAAATTAAAGTTGAATAGTAATCGGTTTAAACTTGAATTATATTCTATTTAAAAGTTTGATTGATAAAAGATAATGTGACAAATCTAATAAAGTTGATTATTAAAATCATTATATATGCATATTATTATAACCATAACTCTCTACACACGAGTTTTTTTTAATATATTTATTATGCATTTATTCGCAAATCCTCGCGGTGCGAATTGTGGGCAAATCACCTATCACTTTAATCCTTCATAAACTACCGAGATAGTTTTATTAGGACTTCCTAAGATTAAGTTTTACAAACTCTCCATCGCCGCTTAGATAAAACTCAGGCGCTTCGTGATTATGGTCTCCTGATAAAAAAATAACTTTCCCAATTTGGTTGAAACGGATTTTCGCTTTACATTTACAGGCAGCTGTTCGTCTAGAGCAAGTCCAGATGTGAGATGAATTTTTGTAGAACGTATAGCCACCAGCCAATAAAAGATTTTTCCCTCCAACCTTTATGAATTTGAAATCGACTTCTGAAAAAAAAAAACAGTTATCAATTGTACGGCATTCTATGAAACAGTTTGAACTCGATTTATGAAAATAAAAATTGAATAGTAATCGGTTTAAACATGAAAGGTATTCTATTTAACAGTATGATAAATAGAAGACTGTCAACCTCACCTGCCCGCAGTACCCCCTGCTGATTTACAAACGAGGCTCTGACGACCGATAAATGGCGGTATACCCATTTCGAAAAAGCTAGACTGGACAAATGGCATGGACGGGCAGCAGCGACACCAGTGCAAGCAGTCTAGCCCTGCGATCGCCAACCCGCATGCCAAGCGTGGCGATTGTTGGGCATAACCCTATATGGATAGGTCATGGATAAAACAGCCCCTAGTCCCCGGCAGTCCCACTATTCCTAGCCCTGGCAGTGACTACGAGTGTATGAGTAATATAATATAAAATTCTAGTGAGTAACGGTGGGGCAAGAATCTCCGGCAGAGATTCCGCTGCCAACCCCGACGACTAGACCTGGCAACATATAACGCACGCACTTTGAGGACCGGCGAGAAGATTGTCGAGCTGGAAGAAGCAGTGAGCAAGTTTCGCAGGGGCATTATAGGATTGTCTGAAGTCCGAAGAGAGGGGGAGGACTCGATAATCCTGAACTCCGGCAACTTGTTTTACTACCAGGAGGGCGACCAACAGTCCCAGGGTGGTGTCGGATTTATCGTCCACAAGTCCCTCGTTAACAACATTGTACAAGTCGAAAGTGTGTCAAGCAGGGTAACGTACCTTATACTCAGAATTACTGAACGGTATTCGTTGAAGGTTATACAGGTTTACGCACCGACCTCGGCACACCACGACGAGAAGGTAAGAGCCATGTATGAGGACATTTCGAAAGCCATGCATGCTTCTAACACCTATTACAGTGTTGTGATGGGGGATTTCAACGCAAGACTAGGCAAGAGAAGCGGCGCAGCGTTGAAAGTGGGTCAATTTGGGTTTGGGTGCAGGAATCATAGAGGCCAAATGTTGGACGACTTCATGGAGAAGGAGGGCCTCTTTATGATGAACTCCTTCTTTGAGAAGAGAAGAGGTTGAGAGGTTCTAGGGACAGTTATACACCTCAACACCTATACACCTCAAGAAGCCGGTTGAAAATTTTGCTTAAGATCCAAGAGCCAAATTGACCCGACACTATACTGAAGATATCCCGGACGTCAGCCTATACGAGATTAGTATGGCTCTCAAACAGCTTAAAAACGACAAAGCGCCGGGTGATGACGGAATCACTGCAGAACTCCTAAAGGCGGGTGGAAGACCAATACTTAAAGTACTTCAGCGATTGTTCAGTTCCGTCATTCATAAGGGTACAACACCAGAAGCAAGGCATAGGAGCGTGGTGATTCTCTTCTTCAAGAAGGGAGACAACACCTTGTCGAAGAATTACAGACCAATCTCGCTTCTGAGTCACGTCTACAAGTTGTTTTCGAGAGTCATAACGAATCGTCTCGCTCGTAGGTTCGACGACTTCCAGCCTCCCGAACAAGCCGGGTTCCGAAAAGGTTTCAGTACCATAGACCACATACATAGGCTGCGGCAGGTTATACAGAAGACAGAAGAGTATAACCAGCCACTTTGCTTGGCGTTTGTGGACTATGAGAAAGCCTTCGATTCGGTGGAAACCTGGGCAGTGTTGAGGTCTCTACAGAGATGCCAAATCGACCACCGGTACATCCAGGTGTTGAAGTGTTTGTACGAAAACATACCACTATGTCAGTCCGTATACAGGAACAGACTACTAGACTAATCCAATTGCAGCGAGGAGTGCGTCAGGGCGATGTTATCTCTCCGAAGCTGTTTACCGCTGCGTTGGAAGACGTGTTCAAGCTTCTGGTGTGGAACGGACTCGGCATCAACATCAACGGCGAGTACATCACACACCAGCGGTTTGCCGACGATATAGTCATTATAGCAGAAACTCTGGAAGACCTTAATACAATGCTCAATGACCTCAGCAGAGTTTCTCAATAGGTGGGGCTAAAAATGAATATGAGCAAGACGAAGATCATGTCCAATGCACATGTTCAGCCTCACCCAGTATTAGTTGAGAACACTGCACTCGTACTTGTTGATGAGTACATATACCTAGGACATACAGTCCAGTTAGGTAGATCCAATTTCGAGAAAGGGGTCAACCGCCGAATCCAACTCGGATGGGCAGCGTTCGGGAAACTACGCGACACCTTCTCGTCCAAAATCCCTCAGTGCCTGAAGACGAAAGTTTTCGAACAGTGCGTGTTGCCAGTGATGACTTACGGCTCCGAAACATGGTCGCTAAGTATGGGCCTGATAAGAAGGCTCAGGGTAACTTAGCGGGCGATGGAGAGAGCTATGCTCGGAGTATCCCTGCGTGATCAACTCATAAATTATGAGATCCGTAGGCGAACCAGAGTAACCGACATAGCTCGAAGAGTCGTCAAGCTCAAGTGGCAATGGGCGGGGCACATAGTTCGTAGAACCGATAGGCGTTGGGGTCTCAAAGTGCTTAAATGGCGGCCTCGCACCGGGAAGCGCAGCGTTGGACTACCCCCCACTAGGTGGTCGGACAATCTCAAGCGTGCAGCTGGAAGCCGCTGGAAACAAGCGGCACAAGACCGTACTCTGTGGCGATCCATGCAGGAGACCTTCGTCCAGCAGTGGACGTCTATAAGTTGAGACGACGACGACGACGACGAATAAAAGACAATGTGACATATCTAATAAAATTAATTATCAAAATCATACATAGGTACATATTATTACTACCATAACTCTTTACACACACGTTTTTATAGGTATAATAGATAGATAGATAGATAGATAAATGCTTTATTGCCACACAAAACATTAAAAAGAAACAATAAAGTTAACAATCAAAAAGAAATAACAAGTGCGCAAAGGCGGTCTTATCACTAAAAGTGATCTCCTCCAGACAACCTTTAATAAAGAAGCTAATGCAATGAAGCGGGATAGTGCAACAACATTAATACATATTTATAATATACTACATAAACTATACATTCTAATAATACATAAACAATTACACAAATAAAATACTAAAACATATAAATAATAAAATACCAATACATTTAATCAAAATACATATATAAATATTTCGGACCTACTTAACAAAAGTAAACAAATACATAAATATTTTATAGCATATTAGTAAGATACAATTCTTTCAAACGATTCTTAAAAATACTCAAAGATTTTGACTGTCTAATATTACCTGGTAGCGCATTCCATAACTTGACTGTCTTTACCGTAAAGGAATTTGCATACACCTCAGTCCGACTCAATGGTATTTTTAACTTGTTGTCGTCCCTGGACCGCAAATAAAATTGAATGTCTTTGCTGCCAAGAAAAGTGAATCGCTCTTTCAAATATGGTGGCGTTTGAGGATGATATAAAATAGTGTATAGGAGCGAAAGAGCGTGTAAGTTTCTGCGGGATCGAATTGGCAGCCACTTCAACTGTGCCCGAAACTCAGACACATGATCATATTTGCGCAGGCCATAGATGTAGCGAATACATACATTCTGCAATCTATCCAATTTGTATGCATGGTCTCCGATAAATCCAAACAACTAACATCAGCATAGTCCAAAATGGGTAAAAGAAGAGTATTTGCCAAAAGTATTTTAGTCTTTATGGGCAAAAAATGTTTCCACCGTCTTAAATACCCAAGTGCAGCAAATATCTTTCGGCTTAGCTCTGTAACTTGTGGAACCCAAGACAAAGAATTATCTAAGATAAGGCCAAGATCCCTAACCACACTACTTAAGGATATGACTGTGCCATCTAAGAGAACAGGTGGTAGACTATTATGGGAAAGTAAGGAAACGTAATAATTGCTGCCAATAATAGTCACCTGAGACTTATTTGGATTTATCAAAAGACCATAAGAACGACACCAAGCACTAACTTTATTTAAATCTGCATTGATAGTATTAATAGCAACAGCTAGATCATCAATGGTTTCCGATACATAAATCTGCAGATCATCAGCATACAAATGATAAGAAGAAGAAATTACTGAGGTAACAGAGTTGATATAAATGGAGAAGAGAAGAGGAGATAGCACACCACCCTGCGGAACACCAGCTAGTAGAGAAATAAATGAAGAAAACTTATCACCTAAACGAACACACTGCTGACGGCCACAGAGATAAGACCGAAACCAACTGATGACAGTATGCGACAAATTAACAGTCTTTAATATAGCCAAGAGCAAATCAAAGTCCACGGTATTAAAAGCATTACTGAAGTCTAATAATGCAATCACTGTAAGGAGCTTATTATCAACCGCATACCTAATATCATCACAGACCTTGATAAGGGCTGTTGCTGTGCTATGACCCCGCCGAAAGCCTGATTGAAAACTTGTCAAAATATCATACCTAGTTAGATAGATGCTTAATTGTTGATGCACAATACGCTCAAGCACTTTGGATAAGAAAGGGAGGATGGAAATGGGTCGAAAATGAGATGGCATTACAGGATTTTGAACTTTAGGAACGGGAATAATATAAGCTTTAGTCCAAGCAATAGGGAAAGCACCAGAGGTAAGTGAAAAATTAAAAATATGACATAAAATTGGAATAATACCATCAAGTGCAATTGTAATCATCTTCCTGCTTACCCCATCACTACCAATAGCATCAGATTTTATAGCAAGAACATGCTTACGGACCTCAACTGCAGTTGTAGAACTGAACTGGAACTCGGGCCTACTATGCACAGGAATAGAGTTTAAGTAACTAAGCGTTCCTTGTTTAATGAGCACAGTATAATATTATGCATTCTTCGTAAATCCTCGCGGTGCAAATGTAGAGCGGGCTAATCGCTTAACGCTTTAACCCTTCATGGACTACCGAGATAGATTTATTAGGATTTTCTAGGATTAAGTTTAATATACTGTCCGTCGCCGCTTAGATAAAAATCAGGCGCTTCGTTGTTTGTATTATGTTCCCCCGAGAAAAAAGTTATTCTTCCAATTTTGTAGAAACGAATTCTCGCTTTACATTTACAGGCAGCTGCTCTTTTAGAGCATGTCCAGTTGTTAAATGAATTATGATAGAACGTATAGCCACCAGCCAACAAAAGATTTTTCCGTCCAACCGTTACGAATTTGAAATCGATGTCTGAAAAAAATTTAACAATAATCGATTGTGTAAGGCATTCTAATTTTTAAACAGTTTCTAATCGATCTCTGAAAATTGAAAAACAAATTGAATAGTAATCGGTTGCAACTTGAAAGGAATTTAACAATTTCAAAAAGCTAATGTGACCAATCTAATAAAATTAATTTAAATTATACTTACCTACAATAATCTTACAATATTTTGGAGGATAGAACCAATTAAAACACGAAACATAAGATATATATAATATACTATTCACTGAAGGAAACTGCCAAAATATGTCAACGAAATAATATTTACGTACCTACAGAATAACGCATTTTTTTAATGCATGATATTCTCATCGCTCATGGTCGAAAAGAACACTGTTCACATAATTTAACATTTTACATAACATCCGTTTCGCATCCTTACATAGTTCGGACGGTTGTGATTGTGAACATGGAAGCTTGCAAGGACTCTAAAGCAATCATCGACGTGGATGTACTTCTTGCACCGAATCCCCCCCCTGTCGGTACACTTCCATGAAACAGCGCCCTCTGTACCCAATGCCCGCGGTATGCTGAAAGTGTAGCCCCCCACATTAACAAATCTTTCCCAGAGGCCAGGGTTATCAATGCCGCTGTAACATAAATTTTTAAGCTTTGAAAACAATATATTTTTATTATGGGAACGTGTTGAATCCAGGACCTAACCGAACTTTTTAAAGGACCAAATATTGTCAAAACTGAGTAGACGCGATAGGCAGATGTGCAACGCGTGAACAGTATAAGAACTAATAAAGTTGTTGGGCAGCAAACTGGAGGGCCATAGAGGCCGGTGGATTGACGAAGTGGATAGACGTAAGCTGCTTATAATCGCCCAGAGAAGTTTGCTTGGCCATGCCAAGGCCCACCCAGGGCTAAAGAGCTTTGATCATGATGATTAGTTACATAATATTATAGTTATAGCGTAAAATAAAGTCAGATCGCCTCAGCTGATTAAATATGTAGCTTGTTTCCATAAAGTACCTACCTCCTTTGAATTTACTGTGTTAGCTGTTGAAAATATTCTTAGCCTCCATTCCCAAAAAAAAAATACAAAAAAAATCGTGCTGATTACATTATTTATTCTGATATAATTTGTAAATTATATTAAGTCAATAAATGTATAACACTATTCTTAACTATATGGTATATCGGTAGTAGGTAGGTATATTAAAATATCAATTTACAATATACAGTTTTTACTATTCTTTGTATGATGTTACAATTTCTTGCTTCTCAAATCACACACAAATGTGATCCATATTTTGTGATGCGTGTAATCATCATACTAATATTATAAATGCGACAGTGTGTTTGTTTGTTGGTTTATTGGTTTATCCTTCAATCACGCCGCAACGGTGCAACGGATCGACGTGATTTTTGGCATGGGTATAGTAGTGGACCTGGAGAGTGCCAAAGGCTAATGAAGGAAAATGAAGGAGTTCCCGCGGGACGAAGTCGCGGGCATCAGCTAGTATTGTATATACATCATGCAAATTTCGTCCGTGTGTGTCGGAGCGGTCAGTCACACAGATACACACACACACGCGTGACGGAATTTCAACACGAAATGTGAGGATATCATTCATTCATTCATTCAATAATAATAATTAATGCTTAGCTATAGCATAAAGACCGCCAGTAGTGATTTCCAAGACAGGTGGGTTATGAGTGTGTTCATGTGATATGCAAACAAGTTCGTAATCGTCATTCACGTGTAAACAGACGGTGCATTTCCATCGTATCCTCCCCGAGCAATACCAGCGCTCACCGTTGGACATTGGCGACGGATTCGTGAAAGCGTACCCGTTCAGCATTAGGATTGTTGCTCCGTCAATCGCAGTTACAACTTTCACTGTAATAGAATATTGGCGTTTTTTTGACTTATCTGTTAATTAAGAGTCAGTTCACAGTTGCACTATTATCGTTATAGTTAAACTTACCCACCAAGAAATTACAAAATGAGCATTATTACATCAATAATGGGCCTGCCGCGGTATTGCAGTGCTTCTACAATGTTTGCCGAAGCGAGAGTGCTCGACGTCTATTTAATTGTTAGAGCTCGTGTGGCGTCTTTCTAGGAAAGGCTTCAGAGCTCTAACAATCGAATGATCAAGGTCATCTGCGAGGGTCCTAGCCCTATTTATGACTATTGGCTGTCTGTGCACCGTGACAAGAACAGAAAGTAGTAAATTCCTGTGATCTGCTACATCTGAAACGAGTTTTTTAACCATTTCAGCTAGCCGTAAGTTATGTTTTTATGTATTGTGTCTTTTGACGTGTGACATCTGAAATGAACAGTTAGCCGTAAGTTTGAATGTTTTATATTACTGTATTTTTATTACTCATTTTATGCTGGGTTTTATATGCCTTTAAATAAAAAACTTTATTTATTATAATAATAAGCGTTAGTAGCTATGGTATTCTATAAATCTATATCTATATTAAAAGGGTTATAATTTGGTTTAAAAGTAAAACCCTGACTTTGGTTAAAAGTAAAACGTTAATCATAACTAGCTGTGTTACAACTTATAACTAAGTCAGTAGTAAGTTTGTTGTTTATTTCAACAATAATTTATTTTCAACAAAAGTGTAGTGTAACGTTTAATAAATACTAAATTTTTACTAAATAAACTCGAATACTTGAACAAATATAATTGGAATTAATTTTGACATTTGTGTTATACCCACCCAGGTTACAACTTAATGAAAGGATTTTAAGTAAAAAACAAAGTTATGAACTATCGATTTATTCTAAAAATTACTCAGACATAAAAATTCTTATGCAATTAAGTAAAAGTAATTAATTATGAAGTCAAAATAACGCGACATTAAAACTTAAATCTAAAAAAGATATATTTAAAACTATACTTAATACCTACTCTTGAGGATATGAGATGTTAGACAAAAACATAATTTTACTAAGTAACTACTTACTTAGTTACTAAGTAACTACTAACTTGCTTAGGGTAAATTCAAAAATTATCTTGCATAAATCCCTAGTTGATTTCAAAGCTGGCGTTTCACATTATGTATTAACTTGTATTCCTATATTTTTTAATGTAAGGCCTACGTGTACTCTCTACGGGACTCTTAAATTAATTATCAATATCTTTAAAACAATATTTTTAATATGAGGAGTGACTAATTAAAATATATATTAGACTGATGACTAATTTATTAAAAAGTTATTGCTTTACTTGCTTACTTCAGAACTAAAAATAATCATATTTTTTAGTTATAATTTTTCAAAGTTTTTTTGTGAGATTTCTGAGGGAGTGAGTGTATTTTTTGTTTTTTTCCGTTTTTTTTTTCTGAACATGCTATGGAGTGTTGCTGCTATGACCTTTTTTGCAGCAATACTTTACAATGCTGCCAACAAAAACAGGAAAAAAGTTTGTAGGTGCGGAAAAACTATACTTTATTGACAGAAGGATTATAAGATAAAGCTATTATAGTACCTAACCGAGTGCAATTCGGTTTTTTTGTCCTACTGGCTGTAAAAAACTAAAAAAATCCAAATAACTTTTACTAGATCGTTCAATAAGTCCCGAGACTAACTTGGAAATGGCGTATATATTAAAAAATCTTTTGATTTTTAAAAAGTACTGGCCTTCAATAAAAGATATGTGTAACATTTTTAAAAATGGAACATTAAAATATTGATTTTGCAGACCTTTAAGAGACGCTACACCTGTAGTTTCGATACAATGAAAAAAAACGAGTTTCGCGTGTTGATAAAACATTGTTTTTTAATGGGAAAATATACCGTTGAAGCACCGCAATGGCTTATAAAATGTTATGCGGGATCAGCTCCCTCTAAATTAACCATTTGTCGGTGGTATGCAGACTTCAAACGCGGTCGCATGGACACAAAAGATGGGGAACGCTCAGGTCGTCCAAATGAAGCAGTGACTCAACAAAATACTAACCAAGTCCTCAAAATCGTAATGGAAGATCGGAGATAAAAGTGCGCGAGATAGCCGAGATAGTGAAGATTTCAGCTCGTAGTGTTTTCACTATTTTACATAAACATTTGGCCATAAAAAAGCTTTTTTCCAAGTGGGTGCCGCGTTTGCTTACAACTGATCAAAAGGAACAACGTATCAATGATTCAGAGCGATCTTTGGCGCTGATGAATCGTAATAAAAAGGATTTTTTACGTCGGTATGTGACAATGGATGAAACATGGATACACCATTTTACTCCGGAATCCAATCGGCAGTCAGCGGAGTGGAGAGCGGCTGGTGAAAGCCGCCCGAAGCGGCCAAAGACTCCGAAATCGGCCGGTAAGGTTTTGGCGTCTATATTTTGGGATGCGCGTGGAATACTTTTCATCGACTACCTTGAAAAGGGGCAAAATATAAATAGTGACTATTACATGTGCTTATTGGAGCGATTGAAGTACGAAATTGCGGATAAACGGCCTCAAATGAACAAAAAGAAAGTGGTGTTTCACCAGGACAACGCGCCTTGTCACAAGTCAGTGAGAACGATGGCCAAAATTAATGAATTGGGCTTTGAATTGCTTCTTCATCCCCCTTATTCGCCAGACTTGGCCCCCAGCGATTACTGGCTGTTTGCAGATCTCAAAAAAATGCTCCAGGGTGAGAAATTTGACTCAAATAGTGAAGTTATCACAGCAACGGAGGCTTATTTTGAAGCCAAAGACAAATCGTTCTACACGCATGGGATAGAAAAGCGTTGGAGGGACTGTATCGATCTTGGAGGAGACTACGTTGATGAATAAAAAATAATTTTATAAAAAAAACCTTGTTTTAGTACTTAGTCTCGGGACTTATTAAACCACGTGTTACGTAACCTTGATGTCATTTAATCGAAAAATATCGCTTATTTTTATAGAAAATACTTAAATTCAAAAATTTCCTACTGCAATTAGCCATAAAATTGTCAAAAATAGGCAAAACACAATTTTAAGACTCAAATTTTAAGTTCAGAAATTACCGTCTTTCCACATTTGAAACCCGATTTCTCACAATAATGCCCACTAAAGTACAATTTTTTTTAACTATTATGGGAAGCTTAGAAACCCCGTAAGTTTTTGAAATTAATCGGAAGTGATGTCACAGACAGGTTTAAGTATTTTTAATCTTAAGTTGAAAATTCGTCTCTACTTCTGTCGAACGTAAACTTTTCACTTTCGACCAAGAATATTCCAACTTAGGTTAATGTTATGATGGTAATTATTTTATGCAAAGTAGTACACTTCACACAAAAAAATGTTCGGAAAGAAACACTAAAATAAAATGTAACACTCAGAAATCACACGAAAAAGCTTTAAAAAATTATAACTCGAAAACTACCAACAATCGCTGAACATAGGTACGTGGGCTATTTTCAACCGACTTCAAAAAAAGGAGGAGGTTCTCAATTCGACTGTTTTTTTTTTTTTTATGTTTGTTACCTCAGAACTTTTGACTGGGTGGACCGATTTGGATGATTCTTTTTTTATTTGAAAGGGCATATTTCCCATGTGGTCCCATAAAATTTTTATCGAAATCGGTCGAGCAGTTTTTAAAATATCAACAATAAAATAAGTACTTTGCTTGCGTTGCGTTGCGTGTGCTTGTTGTTGTAAAGCTGGCGCGGGAGTTTGAAGTCGGTTGTTTAAAAAGAATTTTTTATATTAAAATTAAAATTATTCTTTACGTGCCGTACGTTACGCCCTATATTATCGTTATTAAACATTACCACGATAACATTAAGTCAACAATATGTACTTTATCTACTCCAGCATCGAAAAGTTCCAATTTCGAATTTGACAACTATATCGAATTGAACTCTCTTTCGTGTTTGCTTCTCATAACGATACAGTTCGTTGTATGGGAGCTGTATCGTTATGAGTCGTAGCTGTATCGATATGGTTATCTTCATAAATAGGATACCTATAGCTTAGCGGCTCTGGGTTCTGGCACTTTTGGTTTTCATTAATTTATAAAGTAAAAAATTATAAAGACGTCCTTGTCGTAGATAAAATCTTGTATGCAACTGTACGTAATTAGTCATTTTAATTCTCGTACTATCCTATTTTGATACTCGGCAAGCCTCGTATCAAAAAACAGCACTCGAATTTAAATGACCCTCATTACGATACAGTTGCATAAATAGCTATTATATTATAAAGTCTAAAACATAATATAAAGTTGCATTTATAACAAGTGTTACTACTAAAAAAAGCTTAGGTCGATTTATATTAGGATTATTCTTTGCATGTGAGCGTAAATACATTGGAGCGTGCTAATTTTTAGATAAGAAAACTCTATTTCAATATAATTAATTATAATTAGGTCAGGACATAGCATCCATTAACATCGTTTATCAATCTTATCATTGACAGCAATTCTAAATAACTCATAGCATTCATTGGATTATACATATTTTTAGAGAACAAATTGCGTTATTTTAGTTTCCATCTATAATACACTTTTGCTCGTTTGAGGATTACTTAGTTTATTGCTACTAAGCTGCCTATGATATGCGAGTAATATACTCAGGTAATATAAATATTTAATATCAAGGTGTCATAAAATAAACATGTTTAGGTTTAGACTCAATGACGGGTTTCGAATGCTGGTGATTTCCTGTCGATGACACAATTTTGAGATTTGGATCTGTAGTCAAAGAGGCATTGCACTGGTCGGATTTGCTTGCTATACATTTCCATACAGTACCCTTTTTGGATTTAGTACACCGCGTGAATTTATACCCTTCATGAAGTAGAATGAATACGCCTTTCTTATTACTTTTTATTACAATTGGATCTTCAAAATTAGCACAAGGGTCAGGAGATTCGGTGACAGGTTTCGTATGATCGTGACTTCCTTTCGTCCACACAACTTTCAGATTAGGATCGGTGTTCAAAGAAGCCTTGCACTGGTACAATTTGCTTGCTTTGCAGTTCCATACCGTAACGTTATTGGACTGAG
The DNA here is from genome assembly GCA_963932025.1 of Erebia epiphron. Taxonomy (NCBI): domain Eukaryota; kingdom Metazoa; phylum Arthropoda; class Insecta; order Lepidoptera; family Nymphalidae; genus Erebia; species Erebia epiphron. The sequence continues at coordinate 41,935,976 of OZ009945.1, forward strand.
CTCGCTTCGTGAATTTATAGCCTTCGTACAGGAGAATGTCTACGCCCTTATCCCTTTTTATTAAAATTGGATCTGCATAAATAGTATGTTTTGGTTTAGTTTGAACCACGCGGGGTGTCTCGTGATCGTGACTTCCTTTCGACGATACAATTTTCAGACTTGGATCCGTTGTCAATGAAGCACTGCATTGGTACAATTTGCTTGCTTTGCACTTCCATACTGTGCCCTTTATGGACTTGGTTACCTTGATAAATTTGTGACCTTCGTAGAGTAGAATGTCTACGCCCTTCTTGTCACTATTTATTAAAATCGGATCTGCAATCAAATAATTATAGTTATTTTTTAGTCTGTTTCAACTTGTAAAATTTTTGTTGGTTCTATTTACTTACACAAATAATTAATTAAACTTACTAAACTGAAAACGCTAAGGTATACATGCACAAGATGTACCTATGTTCGTAAGACTTTATACATAGATTGAATTTTGATATTATATGAGTTTAGATAATGTAGTGTATGAAACTCCACTAAACTAGGTGTTAAAACACTCGTTTGATACTAGAAAAACCCCCGCTAGCTCGGATTTTAAACTCGTAATCATTTATTTTAATAACACTTAGCATGCAACAGTTTCATAAACTACTATTATAAAAGTGCTAGATGAAAAAATTAAACAAACAATAAATTCTATTCATTTATTTTAAAAAATCTTCATAATTGTCATGCATAACATTTCAACTAAGAAGTAAATATTATTAATAAGTCATTCTATAATCAAATAAATTAATCATCCAATTTATCGGGGTCTTTTGTGAAATGTTTAATTATTTTAGATTAGCTGATGCCCGCGACTTTGTCCACGTGAATTGCGGTTTACCGTTTTTTTGGAACTCTTTAATTTTTCGGGATAAAAAGTAGCCTATGTGTTCTTCCAGACGATAATCTATCTCTGTGCCAAATTTCATCCAGATCCGTTTAGACGTTCTAGCGTGATTGAGTAACAAACATCAATCCATCCATCCATACTTTCAAATTTATAATACTAATATTATAAAGTTTGGATGGATGGAAATTATTTTTATGCTTAATCTATACTACTATAAAAATTAAAATAATTTTGCACGCTAAGCTTGGCAGGATATGTGGATACTATATCTTAATCCTAACACCTACGTACTGAAATATGTTGCATGTACCATATTCTGGCATAATAAATAAATGATTATGATTACATCCATATTAATATTATAAATGGGAAAGTGAGTTTGTTTGTATGTTTGTTCCGCTTTCACGCCGTAACTACTGAACCGATTGCTTTGAAATTTTGCGGACGTAAAGTTAGAAGTCCGGATTAAATAATAGGGTACTTTTTATCCCGGAAAATTAAAGAATTCCCGCGGGAACTAAAACTCCTCAATCCACGCGGACGAAGTCGCGGGTATCAGCTAGTATTCTCTATAAATACTCTACTATAAAATCTGATTCTGTTGTAAGTACACATTCTATAAATTATAGTAATAGTTTTAGACATATCAATTTAGTGCAGTTTAGATATTGTGTACAGTAGAATTACTTAAAATATCTCAAAATTATATACCATATATTACCATTATATATTACCATAAAATAGAGTGGCTACAACGTGTAATAACAGCGACACGTGCGATTGTTGGTGAGGATTTTATTTATAACCCATAAACAAATATGTCACACACATATTTTTAAATAGGTTCATTCTATATATGAATATTAGGAATACAAATTAATAAAGAGTTCTAATGTCTTCCTAATACACCCCCTTAATTTGTATTCACATCTTATTCACATATGAATACAGTATTCTTAACACACAGAGCACATTACAAAAGTCCTAAATTTTTTATAAATAAATTATGTTTTTCTTTAGGCAATAGTTTCGTTAAAATATCCGCGATCTTTAAGTGTGTTGACAGATATTTTAACTCTATTTCTAATAACATCTCTTATAAAATGATGTTTTTTATTAATGTGCTTGCTTCGTGACTGGAATACAGGATCATTAGCTAAATGTACTCGTAACGCCCCCTGATTGTCAACACGCAAAGTTACTTTTACAAATTGCGGTAACTTGACTTCAGTGAGCAGACTATTCAAATACATAGCCTCTTTCATCGCTAATGATAAACTGATATATTCGGCTTCGCAGGAAGAAGTCGCAAGTCGTAACACACTTTTGTTTCTGCGATTTCCATGAAATACTCTCACCCCCTAAGATAAAAACGTATCCTGAATACGAGCGCCTATCTATCAAACAATTTCCTCAATCTGCATCGCAGTATCCCAATAAGGGCTTACCTGTCTTTTTGTAAATTAAACCGTAATCTGCAGTTCGTTTTAAATAACGCAGCACGCGTTATTTAAAAGTTTGCTGCTTTCCAACACTCTTCACTTGGCTTGGCAATTTACTGATTTTAAATTATGCTAACTTGACTGTATGTTGACACATATTTTAACTCTATTTTTCCATTTCTAATAAAATCTCTTATTTATATCATGATGTTTTATATCAATGTGCTTGCTTCGATAAACAATTATCAATAACGCCTCGACTTGTAATCGCCAGCTTTCGTAATTGTGTTTGTTGAGTACTTCAAGTCGTACTTAATTAATTTTTGAACTTTACTAAATTACTCTTCGTTGGCTATTTATTAATATTTTTACTTAATTTTATGAAAAATTCTCGGCCCCATAACCATTTGTTGGGGAGGATTTTATTAGAAGTGTTATAAACAAATATGTCACACACACATTTCAAATAGGTTCATTCTTTAAATGAATATTAGGAATACAAATTAATAAAGAGTTCTTATGTCTTCCTAATAGCGACGAGTTCTACCTATTCAGCCCTTTGATCTAAGTATATATAGACCTTGGATAGCAGCTCTTAAATATTAGGTCCTTACATATTATGAAATTGCCGTTTTTTATGGGAGGAACATAAAGTCGATTTTTTTTAAACATGATATATTTATTTAATCAATGTAAGTATATACCATTGCTATCTATGCACTTTTGCCATCTCATTGATCCCTTTACTAAAAAAACCATTCGGACGGGAATCAATAAAATCTTTGAAGGCGCTTTGGAGTGCCCCATCGGAGTTGAATTTTTTCTCCAAAGTCCAAAGTCTGATGTATCAACTTTGCTTATCCTTGTTATACCCGCCCGACTTCAACATAGTGGGTAGAAATCAAAATAATTTTTTACTTTACAGTAGCTTTGGAAGTCGGTTTTTTGAAAATATTTTTTTTCTAAGGAAATTTTGGAATGAATGAATTGGCTACATATATGTGTGGAACGTAGATTAATAGATTCTTATAAGTTTGCCGTATTTATCAGCGAAAAATTTAGGCGGTGGATGGTTGTGCAAGGTTTGTATGTCTTTGACGATCCCGTCGATACCAATGAACACTTGAGCAGTGCATTTCCTCGAGCACCTCGACGAGCAGTACCACTTCGCTCCAGAGCTGTTCTTGGCGTAAGTGTAAGACTTGTAGAACAGCAGTTGATTGCCTTTTCTAGATGTTATAAAATTAGCTGAAAAGGCAGATTTGTTTATCATCTGGGACCTGAGTCTGTCTAGCGAAAGCTGAGAGAGCATTAAGGCGGAAAATTAAAAAAATTGTCGCGTATCCCAAAATGTATGAGATTTGTTTGGCCTTGAGTTTTGTATAGCACAGGTTTGCCACTCTACCAGTGTTCTGTGTTATCTAAAAATCCGACTCTCAGCTTTCACTAGACAGACCCTATTACGTATATTGCCTTCCTTACACTGTAGCAGTGATAAATATCTGCTAGTGTAACGAACGCAATCACCTGACTGGCTTACACTCTTTCGCTATCGGCCAAATTCCATTGTCGAGCTACAGGAACTAGGTAGGTTAGATGATTGGTGTGGAAGGGATACAACGTAATTACAGAGTAGCTGCATCAATTATTAATATGTCAATTGTTGTGATTGACTGAACTTATGGTAATCTTAGTGCAACAATGCGTTGTAACTTGTAGCCATGGAATTAAAAGGTATAGGTAGTTCTTGTAGCCCAATAGTGACAGGAGGAACAAAGGATGTCTCAAACGCTGGGGATTTAGAAACTTGATAAATATTTTGAAAATAGGTTCTCTTTATGACCCAAGCATTAACTCAGAACGGATATTTACAAAATTCACGCCTAAGGTTGTAAAACAAAGAATTGTTAGAAAGTCCGTTTGTTTATTTACTTACTTATTTAAATATTCCATATTTTTCTTATATTATAAGAAAAGACGATAATCACATCGATGCATGCATAATATATGCTAATTTTTATTTATTTATTAGGTTAATTAACGGACACTTACATCAAAACATTCAAAGGTAAACATATCCTATAAAATAAAAAAAGTTAAATGTAGTACCCACTTAAAAGTAAACACAACATTATAAAATAAATTCGTTACAAAGCTAAAAAAAAATTAAATGAAAAAAACAACATTATACGGGAATAAAACTAAAAATGAGGGATAATAATAGGAACCAAATTATACTTACTACAAAGAATATTTATGGTAAGGTTCTTGTTCTGATTTTATCACGGAACTTGGGTAACGAGTCAAAGTGAATGTCAAGATTAGTGCTGTTGTGGTTTACGGTCTTACATAATCTTGAGACTGGAGAATGGGTGCCGAGGACAGTTCTACGCAACGGTGGATAAAGAGGTGTAATGGCTTAAAACTGCTCAACAATTGAGGACAGTCAATTTTAGCATTAAAGATTTTATACAGGAATTCCATACCTAAGAGCTCCCTGCGTTTTTCTAAGGAATGCATTTTACAACGAGACAGCCTCTTTATATGAAAAAGTTCTGTTGGCTTTTCCTATACTAGCAGCTAGCTGCCAAAGGAATCTTTTTTGAATACGTCCGAGTCTTAAAATGTGTGTTGCAAACAAACAACTGAAAAATATTCTAAGATGCATCAGGCTAAATTATTATAAAGAAGCTGTTTTCTTTTGATATTTTTATAAACTTTACAATTTCTAACTATAAAACCGAGCATCCGAGACGCCCGTTTAGTTACATTTTCAATATGTGGAATGAACGTAAACTTTTGGTCGTATATTACCCCTACTTTTATTGTTTTTATTTCTCTAATTTATAATTTTTTATGTGATAATCAAAGGTAACAGATTTTAGTTTTCTAGTAAATTTGATATAACAGCACTTCTTTATGTTTAACGTCATTCTGTTGTCCTCACACCATTTAATTAAATTGTCAAGGTCTTTTTGTATATACACGCTGTTTGTTCCATTATTGTGGATTATACTTTTAATATTATTTCTATGTTTTATTAAATAAAACTGTTTAATTGTAATAATTTCTATATTGCGTTCATTTTTTACACAAATCAGAGACAAGAAGAGACAAGTAACATAGGATAATGAAAAGTACAGAGTAATGACTAACAAAGAGCACAGAGTAATTTACAAACTGAATACAGATAAAACAGCTATTATGTTTATGTATTAAACATAAATTGCCACCCCAAACACTAATATTTGCATAATTATGCACTGTATATTATACATTTTCAAACCTAAAATATTTCCTAAATTGTTGGAGCAATTAATGCAAGTCATGCTTACTACAGTTTTTCTATTCGCTTATATTTATACATACAATAATATTATTATTATTATTTTTAACAAAATTAAAAAAAATAAACTACGTACGTATAAGTTTACACTACATATGAATAAATCTTCACAAAATCAGTTATAAGTATTTTAAATTTTCACCGGTACCTACATAATATTTATTACATAAAAATCAAGGTATCTTTATCTTTTAATGTTTTTATAAATTAGTCATTTACAGGAAGAGGACATATTTTCTTATATGAACGGCTGAAAGTTTTATCAGAATTGGCAAATTTCAATTCAACCACCCTTACCTTACCATCTTGGCCGGGAATGGTTTTTACTATTCTCGCCATAGGCCACTGTAATGGAGCCATATGGTCATATTTGACTATAACTAAATCTCCTACTTTCAAATTATCATTAGGATATTTCCATTTTGGTCTGTTCTGTAATTGACATAAATAATCCTAATGATAATTTGAAAGTAGGAGATTTAATTAAACACACTTAAACACACGCAGTCGTCAGAAGTTTGCGAATTTCAAGTCATCAGCATACAAAAATACAGTCGAATGATGGAAGCAACTGGAGATACCATTGATAAGCACATTGAACAAGATAGGACCAAGATGTGAGCCCTGGGGTACACCAGAAGAAATCTTAAAAACGTTAGATTGGTATCCATTAACCACTACAAAAAATATTCGATCATTTAAATACGAATTTATCCATTCCACGAAGTTTCCAATAAAACCATATGCCCGTAATTTAGAAACAGGAATTTCGTGTTGAACACTGTCAAACGCCTTACTGAAATCCGTGTATATAACGTATATTTGTTTGTTTTTGTCTATTGCATTGACAAGGGTTTCAGTAAAGGTTACTAGGTTTGTGGTTGTGAATCTGGAGCCAATAAATCCGTGCTGGTTATCGGTAAAATGTTTAGTTGGTATTGCAGAAGAGGGCAAACTATGTATTCAAATATCGTAGAAAAAGTAAATAAAATGTATATTGGCCTGTAATTTTGGACAAGAGTAGTTTTGTCTGACTTATGAATGGGGACAACCATCGCTAATTTCCATATATTTGGGTAAACGCCAGTTATTAACGACTTGTTAAATATAGCACACAATGGCGTAGCCAAAGCTGAAGCACATGATGCTGTAAATAAAGGCGGGATGACATATGACTCCGATGTAGAAATTGCAAATACATTTGAGAATTTCTTCCAAAGTATTCCAATCTCCACTACCAATTCCCTTAATTCCTCGCCAACAGAAGCCTATAAAATTCTCGGTAGTAATGTCTCTGAGTGCAGTGTTAAGTTTAAGTTTGAGTACGTGACCCCCTATGATATTATAAAAACATTTAAATCTTTACAATGCAAAAAAACGGCAGATCTATGGGGGATATCAGTGAAAATTATCTTCAATTTTATTGATGTTATTGCGCCATATCTTGCTCAAACTTTTAATGAGTCTGTGGATTTGGTATCTTTTCCTGACCTCATGAAATATAGTAAATTGATTCCTCTTTTTAAATCAGGTAGCAAAAGTGATCCAAATAATTACAGACCAATTTCAATTTTGCCAACCCTAAGCAAGATATTTGAAAAAATTATGCTCAACCAACTGCTCCGGCATTTTAATTTAAATAAATTACTTCACTCCGAGCAGTATGGTTTTGCGAAAGGTCGATCAACAGTCGATGCGGGCGCGGCGCTTTTAAAACATATATTTGATGCTTGGGAGAACTCACAGAATGCTATTGGTATTTTCTGTGATTTGTCTAAGGCATTCGACTGTGTTGAACACGAGACACTGTTGACCAAATTGAGCCACTATGGAATCAAAGACACTGCACTTAGTCTCATTGCATCATATCTTAGTGACCGTATTCAGACGGTATGTGTAAACAATGTGAAATCATCCGAATCAGCCTCGTTAATGGGTGTCCCTCAAGGCTCCATTCTGGGTCCCTTCATGTTCTTGGTTTATATAAATGATTTACCATATTTTGTCCAGGAAACTTGCGATATTGTGCTATTTGCTGATGATATGTCTTTAATTTTTAAAGTCGATAGAAATAAGGATGAGTTTGACGACGTAAATAGTGCCATTTCTCAGGTCACTCACTGGTTTACTGTAAATAACTTACTTTTCAATGCAAAAAAAACTAAGTGTGTTGAGTTCGAACTGCCCAATACTAAGAATACACGTAACATTAATCTAGTGATAAAAAATGATATGTTAAAAATAGAAGAGGCCACCGTGTTTTTGGGGGTGACCTTAGAAGTTAGATGCTAAGCTTCAATGGGGCACCCGTGTATCAAATCTAGCTGGTAAACTCAGTTCTGCTGCTTACGCTGTCAGAAAGATTCGGCAGTTAATAGACGTTGAAACTGCAAAGATTGTATATTTTGCTTATTTTCATAGTATTATGTCTTACGGAATCTTGCTGTGGGGTACAGCGGCAAATATTCAAAAAATATTTGTATTACAAAAAAGGGCAATACGTGCAATTTATAATTTAAAACCACGTGAATCCCTTAGGGAGAAATTCAAGGAAATAGGTATTCTTACAGTAGCCTCGCAGTATATTTACAGTAATCTAATCTTTGTAAAACAGCACATTCAGGGCTACAAAAGAATATGCGATCTGCACGACAGGCCAACTAGAAACCACCATAGGCTCGTGACTCCATCGCTCCGCCTCAAGAAAGTCCGAAGGTCGTTCGTGGGAATGAGCATACTCTTCTTTAACAAAATTCCTCAACCTATTTTAAACTTGCCTTTACACAAGTTTAAGATAACCATTAAAAAAAATGCTCCTGAAAAAAGCTTATTATACTGTCGAAGATTATATTAATGATAAAGGCGAATGGATTTGACTCGCTCCAGCAATGCTCAGGACTGCGTTTACTTATGTATGTGTATGTGTTGTATGTATGTGTATGTAAATTATTGCAATTATTGTAAACAACCCATATTTTTTTTTCAAAAGAGCAACCACCGAGTTTCTTGCTGGTTCTTCTCGGTAGGAACGGCATTCCGAACCAGTGGTAGATTCATTTGACTATTCATAAGTACTTGTAAAAAGTCTATTTGAATAAAAATTAATTGAATTTGAATTTGAATATTTTACGATCAATTCGATTTTTTTACGATAGTATTAGTATGGAATGATTGCGAAAATTGTTCTGCAAATAAGTTGCATATTTTAGTACCATCACTTGTTTCAGTTACCTGCGAAAATTGTTCTGCAAATAAGTTGCATATTTTAGTACCATCACTTGTTTCAGTTATGGGGTAACTGAAACAAGTGATGGTACTAAAATATGCAACTTATTTGCAGAACAATTTTCGCAATCATTTACAGGATTATTTGCAGGATACAATTCTGTACCCCCTTCTTTCATGAATGTCCAGAAGAGTTTAGTGTTGCTAATAATACCTTGTTCAATGTCTTAAACATATTGATTATACTTAACAGTTGCAAGACGAGAAGCCCGGTCGCTAAGTTCAAAGAAATTTCATCCATAGGTTTTTTGTATAGTTTATACAGTAACCTTAAGGTGTTTTTCTCATTAAGAGTTCTTCTGAGATTACGGTCGAACTAAGGGGGGGAGTACTTGTTTTGCTTACCTATAATCTTAAATGGGACAAATTCTTAATAGTATCACGTAAAATGCCATAAAAAACCTCAAGCATGTAATTAACATCCTTATCCATGAAATATGTCCTCCCAATTTTGTTCTTGCAAGTATTTACAAATAGTGTTTACATTATATGGGAGTTTAATATTTTCTGTAAAGGACAAGTTAACTTCTCAAGCAAGGATGCAGCAGGTCAACGATACTTAAAGGACTACATGGTGCAAATACTTCACAAGCAACATTTGTAAGCACTAAATCTAATATTTTATTCGATTTATTAGGAATGTTACTAGCTTGACAAAGTTTATGTAGGTTCACAAAGTCAAGTAAATGTGTTCCAATCATAGGTATAATACTGGGGTGTCCCAGAAGTAAAGAGACAAGTCAATGAAAATTTTTTTTAATGAAAAATTGTATGTCAACTGTTATGTGTGTCATTATAAATTATACAAAATAATAATAAAAATACAATCTATATCAAATTTGCTCCTGCGATGCCTTTATAGCCGATTTTTCTCAAATTAATGCTTGCACGTCTCATGACTGCTTTTCCAGAAGTTGTTGCCACCCGTTTGGCCAATCTAGCCCATCTTTGTTTGAAAGATGTCAACGTTTTTGATTTTTCTGAATACTTTTTGTATTCCTTTTTACACAGAGCCCAAAACATTTCGATACCTCGAGCTTGAGGAACATTTGGAGCATTGTTTTGTTTCGATATGAATTCGACGCCCATAGATTGCAAATATTGAGTGACTTCAGACTCGTAATGACACGAAGCCATATCCGGCCAGAATACAACGTCTTCCCTCTGATAATACTTGTCTATAAACGGTATTAATCGCTTCATAATACACTCTCGAAGATAAACTTTTGCGTTCATAGACCGTGTACAGATAAATGGTTCGGAAACATTGCCGTTTTCGTCTATAGCTTGCCAAACCAGATACTTCTTGAAAAATTTAGACTTTGTTTTAACTTTTTCGCTGTAATCCACCTCACCACGACTGGTAGCGTGGAAATATTGCTTCCCAGGAATATCAGAGGGGTCAACCGGTACATAAGTTTCATCATCAATTATGAGAATTTTTTTCAAAGTTTTTTGGTAAACTCGACGGCAACCTCGCTTAGCACGCACTTCTTGGTCTTTCACGTACTTTGGAGCGGACAATTTCACAAAAGCCTTCATGCCCAGATCTTGAACTTTAATTCTGGATATGCTTGACTTAGATATTTTCAATTTGTCCGCCGCAGTCCTCACAGATGTTGAAGGTGCTTCTTTAAAAACCTTTTTTACCTTATCTATGTTTCGATCAGTTGCTATGGTACGTTGCCTTCCCGGAATCTTCTTAAAATCAGTCTCTCCTGAGTCTTCATACCGTTTAATTATCCTGTAGATACTTGTTCTTATAGCCCCTTCTTGAGAAAAATGACGAACTGCCTCGGATTTCCCATTATTCAGATAGTACTGAATTACTCTTTTTGCAAACGATTCTCGTTCGGTTCGCTTCATGTTAGAAAAACATCGACAATATTTGCAAAACCACGCGAATTTGACAGATTTGTTACGGGTGGTTACCATGGCAACAGTTATTTTTTTTTTGTGAAACCTTTTTCTTGGCCGATATGAACACTCAGTTTTGTCTCTTTACTTATGGGACACCCTTATAGCTATTATTGTTCTCATTAACTGATGCCCAATCTATTGCACTTAAGTTAAAATCACCAACTATGTAAGTGCTTAAGCTTTGTTCACAGACAGAGTTACATTTATCTAAGTAGTGGTCGAGCACACTCTGACTTACTGGAGGTGGAAGATAGACTTCGCATAGAGCTATTTGCTTTGAGGATCTGTTATATTTACATGAACAGATATCGACAGTGACACATCTTCACATTCACTTTCCCAACTAATCATACGTTTAGATATATAATTATTACTAGCTGATGCCCGCGACTCCGTTCGCGTGGACGTATGAAAAATAGATAGTAGCCGATTCTCAGACCTACTGAATATGCATATTAAAATAACTAATTAAATGACGATTGATCAGTTATCGACCGAAGATGAAAAATGATTAAATTACTAAAATAAAAAATAAGGGTTGATCGTAGAAGGGTGAAAATTTAGGATTGTATGTAATTTTGTATGTTGTATCATAAAAAAATAAAAACTAAAAATTTTGTCTAAAAAGTAAAAAAATGACTACCCTTAACATTTAGGGGGATGAAAAATAGATGTTGGCCGATTCTCAGACCTACTCAATATGCTCACAAAATTTCATGAGAATCGGAGGAGTATGGGAACGAAAACTGTGACACGAGAATTTTATATAAGACTAGCGGACGCCCGCGACTTCGTTCGCGTGGCATAAGTTTTTTAATTCCCATAGGCATTCCTTAATTTCCGGGATAAAAAGAACCCATGAAAAAAAACCCGTCGATCCGTTGCTCTGTTGCGGCGTGATTGAAGGACTATTTAACGTCCTTTGGGATAGAATTCCCTCTCTCTCATGAGAGTGGAGGCCTGTGCCCAGCAGTGGGATGTTAATGGGCTGTAGTGGTGGTGGTGGTGGGATAGAATTTATGAAAACTGTGGATTATGTATTTCATAATTTAAACCGGTAGCCCAAATATCAAGTTTCACGGCTGTTTAACTTGAAAAACGTCGGCCTTTTACACCAACTTACAACCCCCATTTTACCCGTTTGGGGGTGGAATTTTGAAAAACTGTTACACACGTACTTCTTTATATTATACCGAAAGCCAAAATATCAAGTTTCGTTGTTATAACTTGAAAAATATGTTGATAAATGAAGGACATTCATCCCCTATTTCACCCCTTTAGGGGTCGTATTTTCAAAAATAGTGAAACACGTACGTCTGCATATCTAACTGAAAGCCCAAATGCTAAGTTTCACTTAAGTATAACTTGAGAAATCAAGGACTTTCATACAAACTTTCAACCCCTATTTTACCTCTTTAGGGGTGGAATTTTGAAAAACTGTGAAACACGTATTTCTTTATTTTTTACCGATAACTCATATAGTAAGTTTCATGGATATAACTTGAGAAATGACGGACTTTCATACAAACTTTCAACCCCTATTTCACCCCCTTAGGGGTGGAATTTTGAAAAATCCTTCCTTATAGTGAGCGCCTACGTTACAAAAGGAAGCTACTGTCAAAATTTCAAGTCTCTAACCCTAGAGGTTTAGGCTGTGCGTTGATATATATATAAGTCAGTCAGTCAGTCAGTCAGGACTTTGAATTTTATATATATAGATTAACTGCTATCAGAACACCACCGCCATCTTTTTTATTTTGATTAACTGTGCTCTCTCGGTCTCAACTATAAACTGTTTACCTACTCTCAAATAATTCATGGGACGAAAAGTTATTAGTAAGCCAAGTTTCTACAAGTATTACAATACCATAATTATTACAGCAGATTTGATTACAAAAATTGTGAGTTTTAGTACGTAAACATTTTAGTAGTAAACTTTTAACTTCGCGTATTTTATAAATAGAAAAAACCAATACAAGCAATAAGAAGACTCTACTAATACTATTTATACACTAAATATTTTTTTCCAAAGAATTGTTATCCTTGATCCAGATGTAGGTTGATTCCTCATCCTTGCGTACGAATATACGGCCACTTCTGACCCAAACGAACTTGTACTCGTAGTTCATTTGTTTTGCTTTAATCCTCTCGTTAGCATGTAGAATTTTATTAGCAGGAGAGAGGTGCTAAGCGACGTATATCTGTGTTTTCATTCCAGGAATACCAATCAAGTCATTGTTTAATTTATTGTCAGGGTTGGCTTTATTATATTTTATGACGGCAGCAAGCATTTCATCCCTGAGCCTTGGGGTGGCGAATTCTACAATAACCATACGTGGGCGATTCGTTTCTCGTTGTAATTTAGCAACTCTGGTGCAGGTAAGTATTTGTTCCTTATTAATGTTAAATTTAGCAGCCTTTCCAATTTCAATGACGACACTAACTAAATTCTCTTGTTTCTTTTCAGGTACACATTGTATTTCTATATTTTTGGCTCGAGAGTGTTGTTCTAACTGGCAGAGTCTACTGTTGAAATCAGAAACTTTCGATTTCAAAACTTCATTTTCGATTTTCAGTGCCTGCATGGCTTCTTGGGTGGCTTTGTGTTCAATAAGAACTTCCTCAAATTGCTCATTCATGTGTTCCATGGATTTTATCATCTCAATCATTTCATTCTGAATTGGTTTTAATTTATTACTCAATGCAGTAAGGAAGGTGTTATTAAGTTTGGACAGCATGCCATCAAATTTAGTATGCAGAATACTCTGGACGATGACTATCTTCTTAATATATATAAATCTCGTGTCAAAATGTTTGTCCTCAATGGACTCCTAAACCACTTAACCGATTATAATAAAATTCGCACACCATGTGCAGTTCGATCCAACTTGAGAGATAGGATAGTTTAAATCTTAAAAAAACATCAATTCACGCGGACGAAGTCGCGGGCATCATCTAGTACTATAATAAATACATGGTTTACCAGACAACCCATATTAAATCTAGGTATATTGTCAGTCTAGAAAAAGCAGAGTGTAAAATGGCGGGTTTAAAAAAAAATGGTAGGGTATCTCTAAACGTACTCAATTTGTTTTGTTTAGGTTTGAGTTTTGTATCCGCGAATCTATAAACGGCGTATGATTAAGTATGTACGATTTTCAGAATCGGCGAATAGTTCATCATTGGCAGCGTTTGCCGTCTAACTGGGTAGTGGGAGATGTTTCACCTATTCGATCTCGTTAAACATAAATACGATTTGTATGGAATTGTCAGGCGCTTGATGACAGATGACAGACGGCGCTCGTTCAATTCCATGTACGAATCGCAGTTAACTTTAACGCGATCGAATAGGTAAAAATCTTCCACTAACTTTGTCATTTATTGACATGTTGCTAGGTTAAAGTTCGGAGTTGGCGCAATCGACCCTAAGGACAAGTTATTTGTGTTATGAACAAAATAAACTAGTGGTTCGCCCCGAACTGAGAACTCGCGGCGCCATCTATTGACATAATTGCGAAGTTCTGTTGTAAATACTAAGGCTCGTTAAAAATTAAATATTTTCGTTTCCTTATAATATTTATCTAATTTTTGTATTTGTTGTTCAAGTACAGGATATAATTCAAATAATTTATCAAGTTTCAGGGTCAGCATTTCAGAAAATTTAGAGTTCTGAGGTCAACTTTGCACGTTAGAAAATCACCACTTTGAAAGCCCCCCATTTGGTCAATATTAGGAGAAAAATTAAAAAAAAATATATTTTTGGACTCTATTCCTAATTATCTTTAAAATTATATTCTGCAACCCTATGTAACGCTATAAAAAATATTTTCGTTCGCATTCGCTTCTATGAGATCCCCCCTGAAATAATGATTTTTATAACTTTTTAAGCCATATTCGGCTGGAGGCCATCGGTTTATATGTATAATATTGAAATTTGCAGTCATTACGTTCAGTAATTCAGAAGTTATAAGGCTCTGACGGACGGACGGACAAGTGCAAATTCACTCAAGTAGACTCAGAGACCTTCGCTTCGCTCGGTCAATAAATTAAACTGAAAACTTAGATTTTTATTAGTTAGGAGTTAATGTGCTTCCGAAGGATGGTTTCTGCGATATCTTCCATTTTGATCCACGCAAATGTCAGGCGGTGGATGCGTATGTATGGTCAGGATTTCGTTGAGAAAGCCATCTTTGGCCAGGAATACTTGAGCTGAACACTTCTTCGACCACAGAGATGAACAGGACCATCTCTCTCTCTTTTTACTTGAGCTATATTTGAAGTAAGTGTATGAATTGTAAAGCAATAACTTCTTGGCTTCATTCGTTGAGGTTATAAATTTAGGTTCTGAAAGAGGGATTTGCATCAGTTCAAATTACTTAAGTTGAATTTATGACCTTTTACTATCAAAAGCTAACCATGCATAGTACTTAATATCTTATAGGTACGTCCCCGTAGATAACTCCAGATACAACGATGAGTGATATGATCCTATAAATGGGAGGACCCGGATTTGATCCCCAGGGGCATACTTAAAAAAAAAAAACTAAATAGTATCTGGTAGTCTACTGGCCTATTCTGTATTTTTGTCGTCAGGAGAGAGTAGCAAAACCTAGTAATGCAAGCTTCTTACTGTCTTTGGCCATTTTCTGCGTTTATTAAGTTTAGCTTAGAGAAGACGAAAATGTCAGACTTTTTATTTTATTAATTTTTCAACCGTATGTTTTGTAAGTGTAATGTGTATGTAATGGGATCTTTTAATTAAATTCTCACCCACTTACAGAATCAAGACATGCGTGTTTTTTGAAAGCACACATAATACAATATTTTTAAATATATCATTTTTTAAGCCAGTGACTGCGATCTCTCCTGATGGTAAGAGATGTTGCAGTCTGAAGATGGTAGCGGCTATCTTGTTAGGGTACGGCAATAATATTAAACTCATATCCATATCTTGCTCAAAGGTGTCGATTATTTGTTAAAGTTCTATTACGAGTAAATATTGATTACATTAAAATGTGCTTAAGGTGCTTCTATGTCATCTAGGTATATAGTTATAAATTATTAAGTACTAAGTATATAATTAATATTTTCTCTTGTATTCTCCATTTTCATCTATGTAAATATCAGGTGGTGCATGATTATGTAGAGTTTGAGTGTCAATAATGGAACCGTCAGCATCGTAAGGTACATGTTTATACTAACGCAGTTGTTTCCGATCCTCAGTTTTTATGTATTCATGTTTATGAGAAAATAAATAAACCTATAAATCTAAATCTAAAATACCACTTTTCTCCCTTTTTACTAATGCTCGTCTTTGAGTAAGTGTACAACTTATAAAACAAAACTTGTTTCCCTTTATTCCTAGAGGTGAAAAACGTGGCTCCTGAAAAGTTAAATTTGACTATCAATTGAGTCTTATTATTGAAGGAGGCAATAAAAAGTTACAGAGTAGAAGATAACTTTATACCTATTGCCTTCTAAACTGAACGTCTAAAATCGTCTGTTTTTCGTTCAGTTTAGAACCAGTCCCTTGTTTAATAAAAGTTACAACCCGACAAATATGTAAAATAATGTAAAATTGTATTACTAATTTCATACAGAAATGTCGTATAATATAACAAATTATAAGTACCTACGTCTTTTTTTATAAATTTGTCGGATTGTAACAATTATTAAATAGGGGCCTGGTCAATCTTATGAAATCAATAATCTAGCAAGAAAAGAATACAATTACTTTGCTATAATCCGCCAACAGTTGGCGGATTATAGCAAAGTAATTGTATTATTTTCTTGCTAAATCATGAACTTCCGCAAAGTAACGCCTGATTCTATCCAAATCAATAATCATCGTTTCATCGTTTTCATGTGCAAAATTTCAAATAACTCTGATATCTGGAAGTGGGTGAAAATTATATTTACATTCATTATATTTACATCATCGATGTAATGTAAATTATATTTACATTACATTCATTCATTATTATAAACTAATATTATAAAGAGGAAAGATTTGTTTGTTTGTAATGGATAAACTAAAAAACCACTCAACCGATTTTAAAAATTCTTTCACCTATAGAAAGCTTCTTTATCAGCGAGTAACATATAGGCTACATTTTATTTTAAAATAAATTAGAGATCCCTTCGAAAATTGCAATAATGTGAATTAAGTCGGAAAAATTCACCTAATTTAACTTTTTACGTTAAACCTCTATACGTCTATTAATTCTGTCTTTTATGTCATATTTGTCAAGACACTTTTATTTCATATTAGTCGAGACAAACATAATAAATACAAGAAAACTTACCAACATTTTTTCCCACGACAACTTTCCCACGTGAGGGCAGCGAAAATACCTACGTCGTATTGGAGACTCAAGTGCCAAGCGTTCACAGTGGTTTGCTGAACAAAATTTGAGAACGTATGGTGGAGTTGTTCGTCTCAGTGCCGACTGACCATTAAATTGGGTATGGACTATTTTGATCAAGTGCTACCCGTGCGAAGCCGGGGCGGACCGCTAGTATAAAATATATTTACATTATACAGGTATACAGTTAAACTACAGGTATATATACAAAGCACGTTAGTAAAACACGGGTAACATCTAGATCCTGAAATAATCTCCACTATCGCATATATAGAAGTTTGGTGGGTCGTGGCTAATATGTGATTGTTGGAAGGCAGTCACAGACCCATCATAGGATGTAAACAGTTGCGTTTATGCCGGAGCTATTCCGAGCGTAAGTGTATTGGTAGTACAGTATCATCTTATTGCCTCTAAGGGACGTAATCAATTTTGCTTCTGAAATGTCATACGCCAATATTCAGTATAATATACAGTTTACCGAATGGTTACAATTATTTATCAATTGCCATGTAGCCGCTATAAACGAATATGTTATCCGATAATGATGGCTAGAACTTGCAGATTCAAGAAACAAGTAGTAAGTAACAGAAATATTTTAAGTCGTTATAATCTTTATTTGTACACAACACCGCAAAATATAATACTGACAAACCTATTTAAGAAGCAAGTTACAAAATGCGCTTTTACCGCTTTACTAATAGAAGTATTTCCTACGCATCTTTAAAAATAAAAATAAACTTCTCAGCCACAGTGACAAGGCGTCGTTTAAAAAAAACAATCTATCTACGATATCTCTATACATAAAAATGAATCCCTATTTCCTTTTGTCGCGGCATCACGCGTGAACGGCTGGACCAATTTCGCTAATTCTTTTTTGTTGTATAGGTGAGGACCTGGAGAGTGACATAGGCTACTTTTTATCCCGGAAAATTAAGGAGTTCCCGCGGGAATAACAAAAAACTTAAACCACGCGGACGTAGTCGCGGGCATCAGCTAGTCTAAAATAAATATGTGGAAAGTTAGGTGGTCCCCGAAAGATTTCCCATTATAACTAAGTGCTATTTATTTGGAACCATTACTATTTTATATACATTATGTATTATTGGAACCATGACTAACAAAAAAAATGCTCGATGACATAACAAGGCAGGTAAAGTTCAATATCCCGCGCTAGGCCTTGAAATTTAAATTCCTCATACTTAATATGTTCTTTCTAAAGATAGAACTCCAAAAAGAAAATAATTTCCAGAAATACCATCTGAACGAAGTAGGGTCGAGCCATTTATACTCTTATATATTCGCCCTTACTATCTACATAAAAGCTAGGAGGTTCATGATTGTGTTCAAGTCGGCAGGAAGTTATAACCTCATCACTATTCGTAACTAACTGTGCTGTACACTTTTTAGAACTTCGAGAAGGGCAGTACCATAGCGTTCCGTTCTTACTGAACCAATGCTGATAGTAAGTATATTGTCTGTAAAGCAACAATCTTCTGCCTTTTCTTGATGTAATATATTTTGCTTCTGAAAAGTCAGGTTTGTAAATCACATCGGTTATGTAACGATCACCAATATAATTTAACTATGAATAGGTATTATGTCATAGTAGTTAGCATTAAAGACTTATTCACTATCACACTATAAATAGATAAAAAATAATATAACAACGACCGAATCCAAAATCATACAATATGGGTATCGACAAAAAGCAATTTTTTTAAACTGAATTTAAAACATTACTTTTTTTTTTACCACTACAAGTTAGCCCTTGACTGCGATCTCAACTGATGGTAAGTGATAACTTAAGTAGGTTCATTTAAAAATTTCGAGATGTTCGTGTTAATTTAGAATTTATTATTAGTTTGTTATGGACTTAGTTATTTTTACTTAATTATCCTTAATAAAAAGTAAAACCTTAAAAAGAAAAATTACAACTCAATATTGAATATGGATATATACATATATTTTTTCATCCAACACTATGTGTACGCTCGTATAGGTTGTACTTTCATTAATATTTATTATTCCAAATTTTCATATTCGGTCGATATTTTATATGCTTACTTAGGGTACTTATGATATAAAAATATACAAGCATAGTTCCAATTGACTTAAAACTTAAAATTTCAAAAGAAAGGCAAGTCCAAAGCGGAAGATTGATGTATGTACAATGTAGGTACCTACATATTATGTAAATAAAGTATAAAGGATAAAAGTTGTATACAACCTAAAAACCTACCTACCTATAAAGGTAAAAGTTATATACAACCTTTATCTAGCCACAGTTAACATTAACTACAACTAATTTAATTTTAATTTTAAGTAATTTAGTCAATCTTACTTAAGTAGACATTTTAAATAAAATTAAGTTAATAACTGATACCTTTTTTAGAAAAACAATTTTTATAGGTTTTCTAATCTAAAAATGAGCGTGCCTCACTAACACTATGCATCATTTACGCACTGGTTGGTCAAATATAAAACTGACTAAATAAAAACCGGCCAAGTGCGAGTCGGACTCGCGGACCGAGGGTTCCGTACAAACATGTAGTAAGTTTTAAATTATTAAAAAACACGTTTATTGTATGGGGACCCCCCTTAATATATATATTTTTTTAATTTTTAGTATTTGTTGTTATAGCGGCAATGGAAATACATCATTTGTGAAAATTTCAGCTTTCTAGCTATCACGGTCTATGAGATACAGCCTGGAGACAGACAGACAGACAGACAGCGGAGTCTTAGTAATAGGGTCCCGTTTTTACCCTTTGGGTACGGAACCCTAAAAACTACGTATTACGACGACATACGTACGTTAACGTTATTTGTGTGTATTACTTTACAGGGGCCTTACTACCGTCGCTTAAAGCAACATTATTTTAATATTGTTGACGTTCTTGTTTCGGAATTATAATCCTAATTTAAGGTATGTCATACAAAAGTGCAATTTTAAAATAATACTGCTTTAAGCTTTGGTAGTACAACGCCAGGTCTATATTGAATATGAATGAGCATAAAGACATTGGCGGCGCGCTCATTTTTAGGGTTCCGTACCCAAAGGGTAAAAACGGGACCCTATTACTAAGACTCCGCTGTCTGTCTGTCTGTCTCCAGGCTGTATCTCATAGACCGTGATAGCTAGAAAGCTGAAATTTTCACAAATGATGTATTTCCGTTGCCGCTATAACAACAAATACTAAAAATTAAAAAAATATATATATTAAGGGGGGTCCCCATACAATAAACGTGTTTTTTAATAATTTAAAACTTACTATATGTTTGTACGGAACCCTCGGTGCGCGAGTCCGACTCGCACTTGGCCGGTTTTTAGATTAGACAACCTCTTATCCATATATTAATATCTCTTATTACAAACATTTTGAATGATGGGATATTTTATTATGCCGTTATTGGCAGGTATCAATTTTATAACTAATATTATAGAAAACCCAGTCTACTGATGGAATAAGTTTTAAATTACATTGCAAGAGCTTTAAAACAGTTATATTTACAATGTTATGGTCATTTTTTTAGATCTTACATATTCCCCTTTATTATTCACATAGAATGTTGGTGGATCATGGTTGTGTGTAGAATTTATGACAGTCAAGACTCCTTCTTTTGACAGCATAACTTGTGCACTACACTTCTTAGAACACCGAGACGAGCATGCCCAAGATATGCCTTTCCTTGACTCAAAGTTTTTAGCGTAGGGGTACTGTTCATAAATTAGTAACTGTTGGCCTCTCCTTGATGTTATGAAGTGTATTTCTGAAAATCACATTAGACATCAAGACATACTCTAAAAAATATAGATATGTATATGTTAAGCGAGCAATGATTCAAAAGAAATCTGGTTGCGACTATGTGATAAAATTTTTTACTCATTGTTCTAAAAAAATCGCATGAAGCAACTTTAGCTTTTGAATATTATAATATGTACGAAGATGGCCCCAGAAGAATAAAGAAAACCAAAAAATTGTAATTACATATTTTTATTCTTTTATATTTTAGATAAATTCTGTAGGGTCAGGTCACGATTAATTATTATCATTAGCAATTATATATTTTTCTAACCCTACATCCTGATAACTGGCTAATCCTGATACTCAGTACCTACAATCAATTATTAAATAATATAATATGTGTATTACTTACTTACCTAAATTAAAGAAAACTTTATAATTAAATCAAAATAATAGCATTTAATATACTTATGTGAGTTGTGATCCATTCTAATAAGACATGATTTAACTCATAGGTAATCACAAATGTCACACTATATAGTTATCTATATATCTTTTTCTTTTTACTACATAAAAATAAGTCGGGTTTTCCTTCCTGACGCTATAACTCCAGAACGCACGAACCGATTTCCACGGTTTTGCATTCGTTGGAAAGGTCTCGGGCTCCATGAGGTTTATAGCAAAGAAAATTTCAAGTGCAGGAACGGGAACGGAAAACCGAATTTCACGCGGGCGGAGCCGCGGGCAAAAGCTAGTTTCATATATATATAATCAAATCAAAAACAATCCGAATTTTGCAAAATAGCAGAAAAAAAAAAAATTATGTTGGGTGTCCCCAAATGTAATAAGTATTTTTGTAATGTTTTGCATTGAGTTTTCACTAGATTGACTGTAACTGTTATGTATTTATAATATTATAAATACATATTAATTTTACATGAATGACAACACGTTGATTTTATTCGCACTGACATATATTTCAAATATCTTCTAATTCTACCATAAAGTACTAATAGGTTTTATACCTATATCCAACAGTAACTATACCAGCAAAATAACTACCAGGTACAGTGTGCACCAGTGATTTTTATGATGTCACAATCCAAATAATCAAAAGACATAAAAAGTAACAGACCAGTGCATTCCACTGAGGTGCGTGCGTTTATATTTAGGGTGCCTTTCTACCAGAGATGTGTGTAATAGTTGGGTTGTGCGAGGAGGCATAGCAAAGCTTTGAAACAGCCCACTAAAGCTGTATGAGGCTAAGTTCTGCTAGGATCTGTAGCAGTCTCCATTCACAAAGCACTCAGTTTCAGCCTCCCAAGCCTCACAAGTACCTAAAAACAAGTAAAGGTGGGTCAAAACATAAAGCTGCTGAATTTTGCGGGGCTGTAATTGGATGTCTGCAGCGCATGTTATATTCGTCGGTATAGCCCTTAAGTCTTTACTAGCGGGCGGCAGGGTTGTGACCTACTGTTGCTGTTGCCTTTCCTCTTTGATTCAAATATTTAACTGGTAGTCCACTTAACCCTCTGTCGAAAAATGTGCCCATCGCACACTTCTCTTTCTCGTTTTGTAAACAAAACCTTTACACTAATAAGCCCTTATCTAGTAAAGCTGTGCTGAACGAGGCTAGGGAAATGAAGTGCACACTGTTTTGCTGCTTTGCACATCTCTGATGCAAGCACACTTTATTTCCACAGTTATATTAACTACTTATCTAAGCCCTAATAGAATTATGTTTTTAAATATATACATTTGAAGGATCAGTTAATATGATACTCTTATCCATTCTTTATATCATACCAAAATATCTACTACATATATACATTAGGGGGCATACTACCATCACTTAAAGCCATATTGTTTTAATATTATTGATGTTCATACTTTAGAATAATTAGCCTTCCCTAGCTGATGCCTGCAATTTCGTCTGCCTGGATTGAGGTCATTTCGTTTCCACAGGAACTCTTTAATTTTCCGGAATAAAAAGTAGCCTATGTGTTATTCAAGACTATAATCTATCTCTGAGTCAAATTTCATCCAGATCCGTTCAGCCGTTCTGGCTTGATTGAGTAACAAACATCCATCTAAACTTTCGCATTAATAATATTTACTTATTATAGACTAGCTGATGCCCACTAACCCGCCAACCCGCATTGGCGCAGCATGGTGGGTCTAAGCTCTAATTCCCTCTCTCGTATGAGAGAGGAGGCCTGTGCCCAGCAGTGGGACGTTAATGGGCTGTAGTGGTTGTGGTGGTGATGCCCACTACTACGTCCAAGTGGATTGAGGTTTTTAGGTTCCAGCGGAAACTCCTTAGTTTTCCAGGATAAAAAGTAACCTATGCGTTATTCCAGACTATAATCTATCTCTGTGCCAAATTTCATCCAGATCCGTTCAGCTGTTTAGGCCTGATTGAATTACAAACATCCATCCATACATCCATAAATCCATCCATCCATCCAAACTTTTGCATAATATTCACTTATTATAGAATTTAGGAATGTCAAGGTATGTAACATGAAACTGTAATTTAGAAGTAAAATGTTTTAAGCGATGGTAGTAATACCCCTGGTGTTATATAATACTTGGATATTTCACATAGAACTTACCAAGTTAGAAGGGCAAGCGCAGAAAGGAAATATGGATGACTTACCTGTAAGAGAAAAATAAAATTTAAACTTAAAATATTTAAGTAAGTGAACGCCTTTACTTTTAAGTGCTCTGTATTCAATACAAAAAAATTGAAACTTTTAGAGCCAACTGCCTATGTGTCTATTTTCCTGTTTTTAAAAGTTTGATTAAAATATGGTATGACACCACTGGGGGCAAAATACTAGGCATTCAAGCTGTTAAAGTAGTAGTTTCAAATACATTTTTGTGCTCCAACTAAGGTAAAAATTTACATAAATGGGTCTGAATAAAAACCTTAGTAGGTCTTAAAACTTTAGTTAAGTCAAATTATAATTATGCTTTATATACAGTTTTTTTATTCCAACCAATCAGCATGGAAATTAACGATGAAAACTTATCATAACCAAATGCTAGATAAGATATTACTTACTTTCAGGTCTATTGGAAATTTTTAGGTTAAGTATACCTTCTTTTGAAAGTGTAAAGAAACAGGAATAGTTAATCTCGAAAACATAATTTACTGAACTGTTTTTACACAAGTACTAAGTAAAGAAGTTACCTACTAAAAGTAAAGCATAAATACAATAATTACCTGTAGGTACTCGATATTTACATCCTTCCCGCCAATTCCATCACTATCACAACACGATAATACTCTTTTCATAGAACTTTTATTTAAACAACACTGTTCACAAATAACGCCACTTATTACTTATATACCAACAATTTTTCAATAAAAGCCTTAGGATAAAATTCATAAGAATTAGAAATAGGAAAAATCAAAATGATGAAACAATGGCATTATATCTCGCGACGATAGCACAAATTAACTATATTGATACAATTTTATCGGGTTTTTAATATCAAACTTTTAAGCAGCAATTAACAATGAAAAATAATTAATTTTTACAAAAAGTAAACAATGCTATTTAAAGGTTATGTCTTTTAGGAGTCGAGACTCGAGAAACGTCAAACAACTGGTGATGTCCGTTACATTTTTCGGCGATTCCTTTTACGGTTATTGCAAACTTGATTGATACAAAACACAGATTTATAAAGACAAAACTGCTTTGAGAAATAAACTACTTTAGTGATGTGCCGGATCCGAAGGATATTTGGTGTTAAGATCCGCGGATACGGATTTTATCTTTCTTACTCAATCGGTGTCGGTACGCGTGATCTTGAAAAATACTACGATAATTGTTTGAATAGATTTTAATAGTTTTTCATTGCTACCTAGTTACCTAGGTATTTAAAGAATTTCATATATATATTGAAAATTAATAAGCTAAAAGATCCGTTAAAAAAGTAACGAATACGGATTTTGCTTCTCCCTCGGATATCCGTGGATACGGATACGGATATCCGGCACATCCACGGATATCCGGCACATCACTTTATTATAAATGCGAAAGTGTGTCTGTCTGTCTGACTGTTGGCTACACTTTCACTGCCCAATTAATCAATCGATTTTGATGAAATTTGGTATAGAGATTGTATCCCTAGGAAGGACATAGGCTTTTAACCCGGTAAATTAAAGAGTTCCCGCGGGAACAAAAATACTTAATCCACGCAGACGAAGACAGACAGACAAACTTTTATTAGTATATACCTAATACATTTAATTATTATATCCAGCGGGTTCGCCAAATAGAAGATTGTTACTTAAATTCGTATTAATGTATTGAAATCGTATATGAACAATTGTTTATTTTATACAATTTCTCCTTGTTTTAGTTAGTTCAAAGAATTTTCAATGAATCATCTAATTTCTCCATAATTTATGAATTTAAATAACAAGCGTCTTTTTGGCGAACAGAGAGTCACACTTTTAGACTAAATTATATAAACTGTATTTGTAAAGAAGAAAAGAAACATTACTTTCTTAGCATAGGTACTCGTAGAAGATTATTATGAGCAAATATTTTAAATCTACAGACGATGAAAATACTGCAAGATGTCATGATGTCTGATGTCACCGCACTAGTTGTTATTGTGAATTGTCAAAATCTATTTATTTTATTTAGAAATAAATAAAAAACAATAATGTTTTCGCGTTTCGAATGGCCGATATTACAATATTACTTAAATCTTACGCGAGTGTAAAAAGTGTAAAAATCTTTCAGATTTGTTTTCTAACCTATACACCTAAATGTCAAAATATTTTTGTTTTGTTTAGTGTATTTTGTGATATTTTAGTGAAAACTAAGCGTGTTTAATCAGTTTCAATGTGAGATTGATATGCTGGATTGCAGTGAATCAAAATATATACAGTTTTGGTACTGTTTCTTCAAAGGCGCCAGATGGTAAGTACTTAGAAATAAGTTGCCACTTTTCCAAGTATTAGTCCTAGTAATACAACTTTTTATGTTTGTATTTGAAACTCGTAGCTATGAAAATATACCAAGTTCAAGGCCTGGCCATAATTTACAATTTTAATACATATTCCAGTCAATCTTAAGTTCTATGGCTTTCAAAATTTATATGATTTTAAATTTGTCTGATAAATTATTCTAATCTAATCTAATCTAATCTAGCCTGTACTGTCCCACGACTGGGCAAAGTTCTCCCTCCGATTTTTCCACATCTTCCTATTTTGTGCCTTTATGGGCCACTCAACTTTGAATTTGTCTATTCATCACACCATTGTAGCCTCGGCCTACCATACTGGTGTTGATGATTTTGGGGTGTCCAGAAAAAAGCAGATTTAGCCCACAAATCATCTGGCATACGGCTCACATGTCAGGCCCAATCCCACTTGAGTGAAGCTGCTGCAAGGCTAATTTTAATTCTTGAAGTGCTAAATTTGTATACCTACTTATATGTTATTTGTGTAGATATAGTAGTAGTATAGTAAGTCTTACTTTAATTAAAATAATTCTATTAATGTTTTGTATAATACAGAGAGTATTTAGTTGCTTGTCATCAAGTAGCTACTTAAGTACTAGGATTATATTCTTAACCAACCAGCCCTCGCAGGTGGAAAAATAATAATAAGTATGTGGAATACAGATCGCATGTGATTTGCTGGTACCCCTTCAGAAGTTTCGCCTGCCATCTTAAAACTATTCATCAGATTTTCAAGAACTTATTAACCTTCATGAGACCTATCCGATAGTAGCATAACCTTTGTTAAGAAAAATCTGTATTATGGAGTAAAATCTACCAAAACTTGCATCCCCTATCCCTATGGAATAGACATGGCTATTAAGAAATTGGAGACCCTTATATTTTATAGAACGAATAAATGATCTAAGTAATATGAGTAAATGTTGTAAAGAGTTTACATGTACATGATAAATGATTTAAGAAAGATATGGCCACAATTAGAACAATAATGATGCGGAAAAGATGACAGAGATCTGAAAAGAAATAGTTTTTTTTATAAAATAAGATCAATCACTGTAAAAAATGCATTCCATTAAGATATATGTCACTGTAAGATTGCAATCTGACGCTTTTTATCTTGGTAGATTGTAAACTATCGACAGATTGTAAACCGTTCAATGCTCTTAGTGTCAATTTTTGAAATATTCATTGTATTTATGTTTTCTTGTCTCTTTCTTGTATTATAGGTTAGATTAAACTAGATAGGTTCTCTCGGATTAATATATCTAACAGATTACAAATTACTGAAAAATAATGCATTAAATTGTAATCTTTTGACAGTTACAGTACAATTTCGCTACGTTAGATTACAATCTAACGGTTTTCACAATCTTACGGTGATATATATATAAAAAATGTCAAGAAGCAGCTAAAAATTTTTGAGAATGGAAAGGAACCGTATTACTTAAGTGAATCCATACTATCCATACTTTAATCCATACGTAATATTACTTAATATTATAAAGTGTGTCTGTCTGTCTGCTACGCTTTCACGGCCCAACTACTCAACCGATTTTGATAAAATTTGGTAGATAGTAAGATAGGTTACATCCCGGGGAAGGACATAGGCTACTTTTTATCCCGGAAAATTCAAGAGTTCCTGCGGGAATCGAAAAAACTTGGTCCACGCGGATGAAGTTGCGGGAAAAGTACTTTTATTTGAGGGCCTGGCTTTTCATTTTATCAGATTTACATATGTAATCCAGTTTAGCTTGTATCAATAACAGTCTCGTTTTTTAGATTTCAGCAATTACTTTAGACAGTTAATGCATTGTGTTGTGCCTTATGATCTGTTAAACGATATGCGATAAATAAACAGTTTTGCTGCAAGCATAATTAAAAAAAAAATGTTTAATTACTTATTTGGTAGCTCAAAGTTAAGTTGGAGATCTATCTATCAACTCATCAGCTTACAGCTCATACATTATATTTCAAGTATGCTGGGTGGAGAGTGGTTTTTTAATTGTATTTGTATTAAATCAACTAATTTTACATCTAATTAAGTACTAATCTTTCAACTGATTCTCAGTACCAAATTTATTCAATTGCACATAATGAAATTATAAAGTAGGTAGTTAGGTGTTTTACACAGTGTGGATGTGACGTTTAAAACCAGGAAGATGTTCCCATTTTACTGTTTAGATTATCACTTTACAATCACCCTTTCAGACAGTGAAACCGGAATAGAAGAGCCAAATAAAAGAATAAGGAATGCTAATAAAGACTACATATTTGTGAAGAAATTCAGAAAGCAAAAAACCTTATAAGAGTTGAAAAAACGTGGTCGTATAGAAAAACCCACAAAACCGAGCTGATTCCGAACATGATCTTGAATTAAGCTATACTAGAACTAACTATGAAACAAGTCAAAAAACTAAAGAAAAGCTAAATAAACTTGTCCAGTTCATTTCAAACCCAAGGTATAATAAACAGTTTAGACAAGGTAAAAGGTATCGAAGTACCTTACAAAAAGCAACTGGAAGTAGTTAGCTGTCCTTCCCCGGGATGCAACTGATTTTTTATTAATTTTATTTTTTTGTTTGTGGTCGTTTTTATTTCTTACATTTACACTATCATTTTCCCATGGGTCCAATAATTTAAAAACTCCACGGCAACTAACTTTTATTTTACAATTACACGGGATGGTTTATATTCACAATTGGACCCGGTAGGGGGCGCTGCATTCGGGTTCGAGGTTCAGGGCAGGACAAAGTCCGCCGGGCCCACTAGTCTCTTATAACAATAATTCAATATGATAAAAAACGATGGTTAACTTTTGTACTATTTACTTTTTTAGGGTTCCGTACCAAAATGGTAAAATGGAACCCTTATGGTGCGACTTTCTCCGTCTGTCTGTCCGTCTGTCCGTCTGTCCGTCTGTCCGTCCGTCACACTCGATTATTTCAGTAACTACCGAAGCTATCGACATGAAATTTGGAGTAGTTGTGTATATTAGTGGCCCAAAGACACTGGAATTAAAAAAAATTGGAAATTATTTTTGTTCTTATTTAAAAAGGGGGGAAAATCTGAGGGTTGAAATTTAAAAGTGAGATAACTGTACTGTGTGGGGTATCATATGAAAGGGTTTACTTTGTACATTCTAAAACAGATTTTTAATTATTTTTAGTTCTGATAGTTTTTGATTTATCGGGGAAAATGTCTAAAAAAATACCGTTCCCCCCCCCTTATCTCCGGAGTTTACCAATCGAAAAATTTGAAATAATTATGGTCAATAGGAATTTACGTATATTTTACAGGAAAACTATAGCCAATGCTCTAACTAGCATAGTTTTTTTGATATTAACAATAAACCTCTACAAACAAAGTTAGTCTTGCGGTTCATTAACAAAGGTAATTAATTATTTATTAATAATGGTACGGAACCCTTCGTGCGCGAGTCCGACTCGCACTTGCCCGGTTTTTTTTTCTGTGTCTTATCATGCGATCAGTCGTTGGACTATGAGCAGATTTGTTGTAGGTGGTTGGCGAGTATTATTTATATAATACTAGCATAAGCCTGCATGTGTTGCAATGCGACTCACACTTCACCTGTTCTATGCTGAATATGATTCCACTTCCGTACCTATTTTATGTTGGTACTAAGTATATCAGAAATTGACGACAACTTCTGTACAAACTATCAATTCTTTTGGATATATGTACGTTAAGTGAACACAATTTGCCTACATAAATACTACAAATAATATTTTTTCTATTAAGTATGAATGTCACACTAAGGCCCACTTGCAGAGATGCCGGGTTGTCCCGGCCCGCTTGTCAAAGTAAAAGGGGTTAAAAGGATAACCTGGTGTTTCTGCATGGGGGTCTAAAATGTTACTTTGATCAATTCATATTAATTATTTTTAAGTAATATTACTTACTTAGTATGATTATGCTTTAAATAATATATTGTTTATTTTACAGAGTAAATATTATTGGTATGAAGTTACTTACTTAGTTAATTAAGTAATTACTTTATAATAAATATTATATTGTATGAATAACTGTCATTTTCATTTAATAATCAATATTATCTCCAAGTTGTACTTTACCCTTACAAATGTTGTCGTTATTCCATAACTATGATTTATTTGTTGGCTATACTTTAGTAGTTATCTGTTCTATTGTGGCGAAGAGATTTAATAAAGACTATTTTTAAAATCAATTTTTGACATTTCATCCATACAGCAAGGATTGTGTAAAAACTGCATCAATCATTGTTACAATCTCAATTGTTTGATTGGCTAAATTTGTCGTATTTTTGCTGCGTCAATCGATTTTGGCCAATAGTGGAAGAATGTTAACCACACTGTGGCTGTCATTTTAAAACAACCGCCCTACAGCAAATGTCAATATCTTTAAACTTATTGAGATGCCCTAAGGAACTATTATGTTAGAATATTGAGTTATTCAATGTTTCACAGCTACATTATCATATTAATAAAACACATTTGCAGCTCGTATTGAATACATACCTACCAGAAAAGGTCATTTACTAATGCTAGATGGCTACACTTATTGGCAGGATGGAAGAAGTAAATCTGTTATATACTGGTACTGTTCGAAGCGCCACCAAAAATGCTCGGCATTCATTAGGATGGATCGGAGTCATCAAGATATACTGGAAGCTATCACAGATCATACCCATGAGCCATGCAAATATATGAAAGATAGATATGGAAATTATATTAAAATTTAATAATAATAAGTAGGTAATTGTTATTATTCAGTATTCTTTAAGTTATAAAGTAGGTAATTAAAAATAAAATGAAATAAATATGAGTTACTTAATTTCAAGACTTATAAAGGTAGCATGAGAAGAGGACACTAAGTATTATTCAGGTTTCCAAGATATACGGCCGGTTTCTGAATTGAGAATTTCATGTTGAGTCTGTCTCAAAGACTACTTAAGGACTAATAAGCTAATTTTTGTTTCTGAATTGATATTGGGCCGGTTTCTAAATTAAGCATTCAAGCAAAAACAGCAAGCTCCAACTCTCAAACCTACCCAATATCAATTCAGAAACAAAAATTTGCTTAATTAGTCCTTAAGTAGTCTTTGAGACAGACTCAACATGAAATTCTCAATTCGGAAACCGGCTGATAAGCTATCAAAGTTATAAACTAATAAAATCTATCTTATCTGTCCTAATGATGGCACCATCAGCATAGCTTTGATAGTATATGTAAATTCAGATTTACAAGATATAAACTAGCAGTAGCAAGTATTTTATGAGACAAAATCTTGTAAAGCGTCAGCGCTTTACAAGATTTTGTCTCATAAAATACTTGCTTGTACTGGTGCCAGCTTTTGATTAATAGGTACAGGTTTAATGAGTGGCCGACATTTCCAAAAAATCTATAAATATATAAAATTCAAAGTCCTGACTGACTGAGTGACTGACTGACTTATATATCAACGCACAGCCTAAACCGCTGGTCCTAGAGACATGAAATTTGGAGAGTGTGTTCTTTGTGAAGATTAGGTATCCACTTAGAAAGGGTTTTTCGAAATTCCACCCCCAAAGGGGTGAAATAGGGGATGAAAGTTGGTATGAAAGGCCTTCATTTCTCAAGATATTTTTCAAGTTATATAAAAGAAACTTGGTAGTTTGGCTTTCGGTAAAAATAAAGAAGAAAGTTTGTCACAGTTTTCCAAAATGCTATCCCCAAAGGGGTAAAATATGGGTTCAAAGTTTGTATGAAACTCCGTCGTTTTTCAAGCTGCTATAGCCATGAAACTTGGTATTTGGGCTTCCGCTAATGATGAAATACGGATTTTACAGTTTTTGAATTTTCTATCTCCAAGGACGAAGAAGGACGAGGATCGACGTAATTTTTGGCATGGGTATAATTGGGTACTTGGAGAGTGACACAGGCTTCTTTTTAGCCCGGAAAATTAAGGCGTGCCTGTGGGAATTAAAAACTCAAGCCACGTGAACGAAGTCGCGGGCGTCCTCTAGTAATTTATATGGTTCAAACCCCTTTATTACATCCAAATAGAGTGCTATTTTTCAGATTTTTATTTAGAAGGACAACAAGTAAGGCTGCTGAAACACAAAAAAATCAGCGGGAAAGGATCAAACAAAACGCTGCAAAGTATGAAGAATTAAACAGAAAGCTTCGGGAGCCATAAGGCCAAAAGACTTGTTAAAGATTGTAAATTGAGTGTAAACTTGTAACAGCAAAAGAAATGAAACATCCAATTATTGTTATATATGGAGGTTGAGGAAAAGACGAAAGATAAGACAAACTTATAAATGAAACATCAACGACATTCATACTCCCTGGTACAATTTGTGTGCTGTGGACTTTTAAAGGACTCGGGTAATATTATAAGAGATAGCTGCACTTTTTGTAACTATCGCTTGAAAAGCTGATTCAGTAATAGGTGGGTGCTACACTCTCCACTGACGACGATAGTGAAATTCTGCCCGCATGCTGATGGGCCTTTCACTAGATAGGGCCGATCAAAAACGTAATATGGTTACCAAAAATGAACCATAATTATCCTAGCTGATCCGTGTACAGTATTAAAGTATGCACAGTACCTATGTAAACACTACAAAAACTGACGCTCTTCATCGGGTCTTTCACTAGATATCACCTCTCAAAGACGTTATAAACTTACAAACCTTAAAAAATTATTAGCATTTATTATGTCGTCATGTTGGTTGCTATTCAAAATTATGAAAACGCCTTCATAATATTTGCTGATAAAAATTGCCGACATATTTTCATTGGCCGACACTTAACATTGTCAGCGGCGATATATCGGTACAGTGTCGGTAAGTAATAATAATAATAATAATAAAACCTTTATTTGTTCCAAAATAAATAATACAAAGGTTTCTTAAATTACCCTAGACCCCCAAACTAGGATAGCCCGTATCTTGGGGGTCAGTCTCTTCCCAGTAATTGTGCAATATATATGTCGCATTTGAACGGCGGCCTATGTCAGAAAAGATTGACGCGTCGGTAAAGCGCGTCACATTTTTCTTTTAAATCAGCAGAACCGCTGACCCTTAGTAGGTCACCGTCTCTGCTGTCACTATCTACAGTACTAGAACTAATATCACAAGCAAGTGCCATCCAAATGAGGCACTGAAGTTAATTATCGAAAAGCAGAACTAGATTAACGTTCCGATCTTGACAATGACCACCGCAAATGCAGATACGTCACAGATTGCAACTGAAGGTTACTATTTGAATAAATAGCTTTAATCACTGATTTTAATAGTTGCCTAGTCTATCACTGGTATTTGCAATCACTAAAATAAATAGACTACCTACAAATGCAACTCATAGAAACACTACGCCACTATAAGACGTAGGTTGTAAGTAATGCT
Source organism: Erebia epiphron (assembly GCA_963932025.1). Classification (NCBI taxonomy): domain Eukaryota; kingdom Metazoa; phylum Arthropoda; class Insecta; order Lepidoptera; family Nymphalidae; genus Erebia; species Erebia epiphron. The sequence continues at coordinate 41,969,340 of OZ009945.1, forward strand.
TCTAATAGTTAATCCATCACTGACTTGCAAAAGCCTTACTATTGTCACAATTAAGAGAATCACTAATAGCAAAGGTGATCAAATGAAATATTACGATAATTACCATACGTGGGTAGGTACGTAGGTAGTTTAATAATAATAATTTAACCTCACAGATTCTAATCCTTAATTACTTAAAAGAAACACCGATTTAGATGTTAAATTCAGATGGTTTTTATTCAAATAATCAAATGAGTCTACCACCAGCTCGGAAGGCCACTCTGACAGAGAAGAGCTGGCGAGAAACTCTGCGGTAGCTCTTTTTAAAAGATTTGACAATCATTTTTACAATATTAACTTAGTTTACGATATTCAAGATGGAAACCGATTCACAATTATTTATCACAACTTAAACAATAATAAACAAAGTTAGTTTGGTCTAAAATCAAACTAAAACCTAGGCACACAATATAAGCAGAAATTGGTCTTACAACCCTTCGCTTACCAGAGCTCCAACAATTATTATTCTAATCGGCCATTACAATGCTTTTTAAGCGCACTATCGCGCCCCCAACGGCAGCTCGCGGCGTTACAATAGCCGACTCGCCCCGATTGGTGGAACGATATAGCGGGTAAACAATTGAAACTCTTATTATTAACAAATCACATAACTACAGTGTTAAATGAGCCCAACTAGTTTCTAAAATTATTAAAACAAATCATTGTTAGATTTACGATTAATTAAACAGCAAAATCTCTGCATAAAAATAAATCCATACTATAATAATATTATAAATGCGAAAGTGTGTCTGTCTGTCTGTCCGTCTGTCTGTCTGTCTGTCTGTCTGCTACGCTTTCACGGCCCAACTACTCAACCGATTTTGATGAAATTTGGTACAGAGGTAGTTTACATCCCAGGGAAGGACATAGGCTACTTTTTATCCCGGAAAATTAAAGAGTTCCCGCGGGAATCAAAAAAATGTATCTGTTTAACCGATTTTGATGAAATTTGGTACAAGGACTGGTTGTATCCCGGGGAAGGACATAGGCTACTTTTTATCCCGGAAAATTGAAGCGTTCCCGCGGGAATTAAAAACATAAGTCCACGCGGACGAAGTCGCGGGAATCATCTAGTAGGAAACTAAATAGTACATGCGGCCAAAACTAGCCTTTTAAATCTATAAACTCCTCTTTAAATCTCACGATGTTAGAAACAATTAATAAACTTTAACAATAAATTGCTAATATTATCATAAAACTAATCAGATCGGGTTGCGAGTTCGACGCCCTTCTGGCTTCTCCCCCGACATATAATATTATAATACTTAGGAACAGGAACTGAATCAAGGTAAATAACATCAATTATATGAATATACAATTTAGCAAACAACTAATCCTAAGTGTGCGCGCGCGCGCGTGTTTGTGTGTGTGTGTGTGTGTGTGTGTGTGTGTCTAAGTGTGTGTCTTCGTAATTAAGATTACTCAACATGTAAAAAAGTTTATTTCTAAGTCCACGACTATTAGTACGTACAATTTTGAGCTTGTTATTAATATTTTTATATAGGAATTGTCCCAGGTAGGTAAATTGACGCTGAGCAAATGCACTGTATGTTCGGGGAATGTATATTATATCAGGTCGACGTCGAGGAGTATTGTCTGGATTTTATGAGACCGGTGGAATGTGGTAACACATCTGTCTATATACAGCTGCCGTACTGTGAGTAATTTGGAATCTTGATATAGTACCTGTGTGGAGAATCTGCGTGGCTTACCTAGCATGACTTTTATGATTGCCCTTTGAGCTCTTTCAACTTCGATCATATGCGAGGTGGCTGCTCCTCCCGACGCTGATATGCAATAGATCAGAAGGGATTGGTACAAGGCTTTGTAAACCTGTGTTATTATTTTTTATTCACAACATCAAGTGAAAAAGCGTCATGCGTAGTAGCGTAGTGCGTTTCGTAGTTTCAGAGATATTGGTGAGTTTTCCGCGACGATAATACTTTATCGGCTAATTAAAAACCGCCCTTATACTTCATATCGTGACTTACTACGAGGTGAGGTACGTAGTTACGTACTTTTCATCTAGCCAGTACCGAGGCTTCCCATCCAAACAATGTTACTCTAGTAAATAGAGCATCTAAGTGCTGGATATTTACAAAAATTTATGACTATCCGAAATGATGTTAATAAATATTGTTCCTATATTTTTCAATCGTGATTTATTGGACCTATAATGGCATATCCCATTTTTGAATTCGGCCTTGATTTGAATTACAATTAGTTTTAACACAATCTCTAAACTAAAATGATAGCTTTAAATTTAGTTCTGTCCCTTTCCGCATAGTTTAGAGATTGTGCACTACAGAATCACAGAATGCACACAATTTATATTTGGCTAACCATTTATGTTACTTTTGACATAAGCACGTCTATGAAGTGTCATAATTATTGACAGGCAACCATCGACAAAATGCAATACTCCATAGACGCTAGTTTTTTACAATAGCGAAGCGACGTGCTCTTTTATCCGATATTTCGTAACTCGTATACTCATCTAGTAATCACAAGTGCAGGAATGAATTAATGTTTGGTCTAGTAGGTATTTCAAATAATTGTTTTTTATGTTATCTCTAGTTTTATTACTTATATTGTGGGTTTTGTTATGATTTTATTTTATTTATTTAGTTGGTATTTTTTTTTCGTCTAAGAATAGTTACCTACCACAAGGCGCAGACGCTCTACATTGTGGTCAAACCTCTGTGGTTTTTTTCAATGTATACTTAACTACTATGTGGGTGTTGTAAATTTGTATCTTGATAAATAAATTAAAAAAAAAAAAAAAGTACGACTTTCCTTTTCCAAATAGTCACGGAGCTTCAACACTAGCTTTCTTAATTGTCTAGTAGATGGTGTTTATGAACTTACATCATGTACATTTACTGTACTGTTGTATATATGATTTATTTAAATACATCTATATATATATAAAATTCAAAGTCCTGACTGACTGACTGACTGACTTATATATCAACGCACAGCCTAAACCGCTAGTTGGGCAAATATAGTATCAGAAATCAGAATGAAACTTCCGCTGCTACAGTTAAAACCTTCATTAAATTACATTTTACTATGTACATTGTATTACATTACATTATTAAATTACATTTAACATTTAACAATGGTAAGGGTTCGAAAACTGAATGGATTAAAATAAACAAAACACTCGCTACTAAGACAGTTCGGCTTGAGTGCTTTTTAATTTTTTGTCCAGAACAGTAACTAACATTACATTACGCATTTTAATTAGTAAATTTAAGAAATCGTCAATCTACAATCATATCAAAAAGTTTATTTAATTTCTAACTGCTCCATACTGCAGATTTGAGACTCATGATTGCATAATGATTAACCTACGGTACGATTTGTTAACTAAGTAAGTAAATGATAAATGATTCATTTATTTCTCATGGGACAACTTGTGTCACATATGAAACATTAAGACTCTACCACCGGTTCGGAAAACTATTCTACTGAGAAGAGCCGGCAAGAAACTCAGCAGTTGCTCTTTTCTTCAAAAAATAAAGAGGTAACAATAATTATAAAATACAACACATACGTTACGATACAAGTATTACACTGACTTGTGGGTCACTGGATGCGAGGCCGGTTGTTTCCGCGCAACTTTGTCATTCAGAACATCATCGATAGTGTAATAAAGTCGCCTTAACAGATGCTGTTTAACACAGTCTTTAAATTTATGTAATGGCAAATCTAGAAACTCTTTGGGAACCATATTATAAAAGCGTACAATCGACCCACAAATGATTTCTGCACAGCGTCATGTCGTGTGCGCAAAGCACGATATGACGCTGTTACAAGCTTATGGCGGTTTCTAGTACATCGATTGTGAGTATCACTTATTGGCTTAAAAAGATTAATGTTCCGCCTGACAAAGACTATATTATTTGAAGTTTTGCGAAGGTTACAACTCACAAACCATGCAGCTCTCTTAAATAATTGTTTATGTTATTAATATTATTATTATATTATTACTCAAATTTTAATTATTATAATTTTTATTTTTAAATAAGTATTACTTATTGTAATTAATTTAATTTGTGTTAAGTAATTTTTTTAACAAATTTGTGTGATTTTAATTTATAATTAATTATTACTGTTATTAACTGTAAGTTGTGCTGTGTCATTTTTTTTTATTAATTAGTGTAATTGGCTTGTCCGTACTAATTAAATTAAATTAAATCAATTGCAAATATATTGTGAAGGCACCGTAAATATACCTACCAATCTCTTTAAATTTTTCACGAAGTGATTCGCGTGATCCGAGTTTATAAATAGAACGGATGGCTCTTTTCTGTAATATAAAAATTGTTTGGATGTCAGCTGCTCTGCCCCACAATAAAATGCCGTACGACATGACACTGTGGAAGCAGGCAAAGTAGACAAGCCAGCCAATTCAATATCGGTAAACTGTCTAATTTTCCTGACAGCAAAAGCAGCTAGCTGCTAAGTGAGTAGTTGGCTCCTACATATGTACCTAATTATTATTTTTGGTTGTAATTTTAGGAACGATTGAACGTAAACATACCAAATGGACACGAAAATATTATCAAAAAATAAATAACAGATTGATCAAGTGTAGAATCTGTCACAGAATTTTGAACATGGACATACATCAACACATTCAAAATAAACATAAAGATATTTATTTAAAGGAAAATCCGATAGCGTTGACTCGGGAACTCAGCGCCGAAGAAAAATTTAGGATAAAAAATCTAGGTGAAAATAGCGCTGTTGGGACACGTACGTATCTTTGTAATACCTAAGTACCTAAGTAAGTAAGCTTTACTAAAATATAAATCTTTTTAGTTTCTATAGAGTTATCAACCTTTAGTTCATGCGTCCAAGGTAACTTCATAGTACAGTTTTGTTCCGTTTGTTACCTTTTCACGACTTGACCGACCTGCTCGAGGCAGATTGCATCCTGGAAACGGACAAATGACACTATTGATATCACAAAATGAAAGAGTTGCCTTGGTATTCAAGAAAACAACATCCATGCAGACGAAATCTCAGGAATCGATTTGTAATATTATACGTATTACTAGATGATTCCGGCATCTTCGTCCGCTAAGTTTTTTGATTCTCGTGGAACCTCTTTAATTTTGCGGGATAAAATATAAACAATGTGTTAATTCAGCTACCTCCATTCCACAGCTAAATTGGTTCACTTGTTGAGGCCTGAAGGACTAACAATCATACATACAAACGTCCAAAATTTTACTATTAGTAAGATTATCCAAGTAGTAACATTTGCCTTTGACTCCTTCACGTAGTTTTTAAAAATCTCATAACAAGCCATTCCCGTGCTAAAGGTTTCATATATCCGTCTCCAAGATGTTCTTTATATGACGATCTTTATTGAGCTTGGTGAGATTAACGTAGTGTTATTTACAGTTACAGGTGTGTCAACCGTTGAAATAGCCTTCTCTAGGGATGGTGACACTGGAAAATTTAAATGTTCAAGATGTAACGCAGTTATCGAATGCACGGCGGAAGAAAGTGATTCAGCTTTAATTGAGCACGTTCAGAAGTGTCAAATATAACCAGAGCCAGTGGAAATTCATTCTGATGCGAGAATTATTAAAAGCTTGGAAGAAAGTTTAGATTAACCAATTAGTGGTTAGGCTGAGTTAAGATTTATGAGTAATTTAAGTATACTATTTTTTTGTTCTATATCTAAAACTACCAGGGTTTCGATTATTTATACATCTTCATTATATATTTGTAAGACTAAGAAATTATACTTAACTTTTATAGAACCTATAAAAATACTATACTAACTATGGATGATTGTAACGAATATTACCAAGTAATTGTGCTTACTTATATATTTTTTTAACTTTATCATTTACTTAGTAATTAAACCAATAAAGTAATTAAGTAGTAACCTGTTAAAATGTATTACAAAGCTGAAAACTATCGAATCATTTTATTTTAAAATCATCCGAAAAGTATCTGGCATGGATTGGATATGTAAGGTTAGGAAATATTGACGCTACTTAAATGTGACCGTAGTCCTATCAATGCGTGGCGTAATAGCTAATGATTAATGATTTGAGACTTATTTCGTGGTTTGAAAACATATTATTATGTATTAAAACGGGTACATACCACGATGTAAAACAATGATTTTGTTTGTCGATATTTCGACCCAGTTGCATGGATCGTGGTCACGACGGGACCACGATCCATGCAACTGGGTCGAAATATCGACAAACAAAATCATTGTTTTACATCGTGGTATGTACCCGTTTTAATACATAATAATAAGCTAATGATTATCTTGCTAGCTAATGATGAGCTACCTTCCTATATTATATCTAACAAGAAAAGTTTGTTAACTAGTTCAGATATGGCGCTCTTCTAACATACTTTATTAATTATGACAAATTCGAGCGTAGTCAGTCAGTTATATGTATCTAATAGTCTAGTCAACAAGTGCTTTTTGGGTCAAACTTTTTTTGGGAAATTTCTTCCTCTTTTTGAATCTTTTTCAAATTCGAAAAATATCAAATAGGTTTTGAGATATTTGCAAGAAACCAAACCCCATTATTTATATTCAGTTAATTGTTCATAACTTTTGCAACTTTTGCAAGCGGGTCTTGAATTTTGTTTGAAAATGATCTACACGCTATTCCGAATCGAATGATACCTCGTTCATATTTTTCGGAAGCGGAGTAAAAAGTTTGACCCAAAAAGCACTTGTTGACTAGTCTATAACTCGAAGAAAAAAATGACGATGAAAAGTATTAATTTCATGTTAGTAAACGTATTGGTTTTAAAAATTATGTCACATACATTAAATCACATTGGAATAACTTTCAGAGAATGACTATCAATTTATACCCACCCAAAAGGGTAAACATTTACTGATGATAAACGGTTTCACGTATTCCCAGATGAAATTTTCGAACAACTTTTATTGCTCTAAGAAACAGTCTGCCAACTGCAGGGCGAGAGTGAAACTGGATGAGTATGGAAGAATAGTCAGCGCTGATTACACCCATAAACACCCACCACCGACGTATGTGCAGACTTCTTCTGGACAGTTTTACAAGTTATGAAAATATATATTTTCCAAAATGTACACCGACATCTTTTTCACAATTATATCGCCTGTTCGTAAACGTTAGATATGTAAGCACTCAATGATTAGATTTTTTTTTTAAATGTTAATGCCACGATTTACATTCAACTGCTCGAACAGTTCGCCTCGCATTAAAAGACAGTAATGATGTGACAATAGTACTTGTTATTGGCTGACACTGTTTCAATGCACAGTTGCAGTGATAATGCGATAGTTTCCGCCAGTTACAACAATTGCGATTGTCGCAATGCGAATATCATAGCACAATAAAGCACAATATGTTATTTAACAGTTCTGTTTTTTAAAGGAATATATAAAAGTCACGTCTGGAACTATTTTGACAAAAACAACGGTTCCGCCATTACTTGCAACCTCTGCACGTGCATCTTACTAAAGGAAAATATGAACAGACACCTACGCTTGGAGCACCCGACGGCCTATAAAGAGTGTGTGCAAAAAAATGAAAAAAATATCATGAAAAGAGTCCATAAAAGTAAGTAAATATACAAAGTTACTGGTAAATGTAATGAACCTTAAGCGGTTGTCGATATGATCAGATTTATAACTCACACATACCAGCTTTGGGCGAAATGACATATTTTTTGAGCGATTTTCGTTTAATGTTCTTCGAAAAAATCTCAGCTTTGCTTAAAAGTATCATATTTTGTTCATCTCCGGAATGCAAGCTGTCTTCAAAATTTGTGTAGATCGGTTCAGTTTAGTGAATAGTAAATAAACAGATACTTTCACTATAATTTTGTAACGATGGCACTGTGCTGCGGGAAAGTACTGTATATAAGTCCAATTTTTTTACAATTTTAGACAATAATGCGAAGGGAAATCGGTGGAGGAGTTGGACTCGAAAATATTATTCCAAAGTTAATGAAAAATTCATAAAATGTCTTATTTGTGACCGTTTATTCAAAAAATCCCATCGCGGTTCTACAAGCAACATGAATCGCCACATAAAATTAAAGCATCCGTGTGTTTATTTGAATGAAAATAAGTCAATAACGTCAACTCAAGATGACGACTCTAACTGCGAAGTTGAAACATCAAAACGTAAGAACCTCTGTACCTTAATAGCTTGTTTTGCATGTAAATTATTTATGTGTGTATGTCACCGTAAGATTGTGAAAACCGTTAGATTGTAATCTATCTAGCGAAATTGTAAACTGTCAAAAGATTACAATTAAACGCATTATTTTTCGGTAGATTGTAATCTGTTGGGTATATTAACCCGATAAAACCTAAGTGCCCGGCCTGCGGCCGTAAGTAAGTAAAAGTATATCATTTAAAAGTATCATATCATTTTGTTCGTCTTCAGAATACAAGTTGTTTTTGTGCCAACGGTGAACACAAACAGACTCACTTTCGTATATCCGCGCCGGCTTTGCTCGGGTGGTATTTTATTAATTCTTTGGGGTATTGGGTGTATACGTTAACGACACGAATATGGAAAATCTTATTTTTTTGACCCAGCTATATTGTGAGTTGTTTTTGGCAATTGTGAGTTGTTATGTCAGTCTGTTAGGTAATTGTTTTATAAATTTTTCGTTCGTTTTTATTTCAATTTCAGACAGAAATGTAAAGGGAAAACGCTGGAGTTGGGCCCGAAAGTACTATTTCAAAGTAAATGAAAAATTCATAAAATGTAAAATTTGTGACCGTTTATTAAGAACTTCGTTTGGTAGTACAGGAAACATAAATCGCCACATAAAATTAAAACATCCGTATGTTTATTTCAATGAAAATAACTCAACAACGTCAACTCGAGATGACGAGTCTAGCGACGAAGAGACCGATAAAGCTACTGAACGCGAATCAATTAAAGTATCGAATAAAGTAGTACTGAGAGAACGTGTTAGCGAAATTCAAGACGATGATGTGGTTGAATCTCTTCTTAATGTGAGTGTAGAAAACAAAACTGATGTAGATAAGGCAGCAGAATCTGTAACAAGACAAAAATTTATGCTTACGAATATTGAACAACTTGTATGTGACGACACAGATCTTCAAGAAACAGAAAATGCTGTTAAACAAATATTCTACATTAAAGAGATCGATAAAATAGTAACCAAAGATAGTAATGATGAGGCTCCTGAATCTAACATATATGAAAAGTTAGATAATATGTCGGATGAGAACGAGACTGAACAGGCTCCACTTGCAGTAAAATTGGCAAATCGTGAGTTTCTTTGTATTTTGTACTCACTACCTCATCATACTTAGTTTAAATTCGATAGTACATCATGAGCAGACAATCAAATGCCGGTGTACAGACTCTTAATAATGTCAATAAACCTAAAGTATTATTGAGTAGTTAGTTACTTAGTACAAATAAGCAGGTACTTAAATACGTAATATTTTAATATTTTCTATAATTTTAGGCAAATGGAGTTGGACACGAAATTATTATAACCGAATAAATAATAACTTGATAAAGTGTAGAATTTGTCACATGCTTTTGAACATGAACATACACCGGCACATTAAAAGTAAACATCCTGATATATATTTGAAAGAAAACCCGATGCCGCCTCCTCAGGAACTTAGCATTGAAGAAGAATTGAGAATAAAAAATCTATGTGAACAAAAAGCTGTCGGATCAAGTAAGTGTCTATTTAATGATATAAAAAAATATATCTGATTAAGGCAGTTGCATCTACGAAACTTACGGTTAACTAGCCCACCAAAAAATAAGACAGTAAGTACTTGTTTTATCTCCGATGGTTGAAAGTATGCCCTGGCTAACATTACCGTTTAGAATTTAGATGATCAAAAACTTAAACGGTAATCGTCTGTTTAATTCATTTAACTAATTGACCCTGCCTGATTTTGTGGTAAATAACTGTAACTGTGAATGATTGGTGGTAGTGGTTAAATATTCGAAGGGTGGAAGTTATTTTGCTTACCGCGGATATGTAGATGTAGTTATTATTTTTTCTGTTACAGGTGACTATATAGGTACTTTAACCAAAACTTATTTCCGGTTTTTATTTTTATTTTTAGGTCAGCTCAGATCCTGCTTTTGGAATTTCTTTGAAATGATCAAACGGGATCGAGTATATAAGTGCAGCTTTTGTCAAAAATCTGTTGCCATATGTCCAAAAAGTGTTTCCAATTTGAAAAGGCACATTGCCAATGCCCACAGAAAACAATATGAACTGATTTTAAAGTATCGTGATCTAGGAACGAAAAATATAGTTGAGTTAGCAGCGATGGGGACAGAAGGTAATGTTATATGTATAAGCTATTAAGTAATATATAAAACCTGAGTACTGAATTTTGCCGGAAACTTCCATTGAAGGTTATTCTAAAATAAAAATAATCGTACAGATATGTGCTCCAGGATGCAAGCTATATCAGTGTACCTATCTTTAATATTGTCAAAGTTGTAAACCGATAGTCGTCCAGTGATGGACATAGGTCTCTTGTGGGGACTCCCTGCGACTCGTTTCTACTAATTCTAATTCTAATTCTATTGGTTCTTTGAACGAACAGTTCGGTGTCCCGCCCATTGTCTCTTCAGCGGCTACTACAGTTCTACGGATTTTCTCCTTATTTCTGCTCTACTCCGACCATAGCTCTTTCCATCGCCCGCGGCTGTACTTTAAACCACTGTTCTTTCCAGTTCCAGGGTTGTCAAGCGTCGAAATAGCGTTTTCGAGTGTGGATGATGACGATACTGGAAAATACAAATGTTCGAGATGTGACGCAGTGATCGAATGCACAGAGGAAGAAAGCGATTCTGTATTAATTGAGCACGTTCAGGCGTGTCAACTGGAAACCCTGACATGAGCCGTTGCAAATCGAATCCGATGAGAAAATTATTTATTAAAAGCATGGAAGAATAAAGTGAATCGCGAGCTTCTCCGAATCTCCATAAAATAAAATAAATTCTAGATGTTTACTTAAGTGTACAAATTATAACACAATTTATTAGTTTTTATGATAAGTACTAAACTAATATGAACTATTAAGTAGTTCATCAGATTCAGAAGTAGACTTCTACTGGTATGGAACTTTTAATATCTATCTGTGTTCCCGTATTTATAGGTACGAGTAGGTAAGTTTTTTGTTTCCTCGCAAATAAGTGTAAAGTGCTGTACGAGTTACGGCCGAAATAGCAATTGACTACTTCGTTTACTTTACATAGGCCTCTGCCTCGGCCTTCTCAAGTAATTTAAAAAGGCAGAGGCCAGTTAGTCCTTTTCAAATTACTTCGGAAGTCCTCGGCTTCGCCTCGTCCTTCCAATATTACTCGGCTGTTAATTGCTTTATTTTCGGCCTGGACTGCAATATACCTACCATAATATGTAATGAAGATACGGAGTTTGTTATTCAAAATAGTTATGTTATGTAGGTGATAAAAATAAATAAATGAGGTAACTATATGATTTTATTTAAATAAGTTATTATATATATTTTATAACACATGTTCATGGAAACTATTAGGCAAATAATACGCCAGCTTTGTACTCATTAGATACTAATTAATCATGATATTATATTCTCACTCAAAAGTTATTTTATGGCTTTCTGTTATGAGTTTTAACGTAAAGTGAACCCGTAAAATTTACTCTTTAATAAATGCTGACTGCTGTTGATTTCAAATAAGTAAATAAATAAATTGAAATATAATTAAGTAAGAACGTGCGTAGAAATATAAGTGGATAATTGTAGTTACTCGTAAATGTTATTTTCGTGTTATTGCAATTAAGTAAGTAAGTACTTAGTTAGTTCAGTAGATTATTAGTAATTCTCATTGTTCAATAAAGACTTCGTGGAAATGTCGAAATGGTTTTTTAAATGTAATTTTCTATTGGACGAGATTGACTGCCGGCCAATCAGATTGCGATTGCTACACTGTATATGTAATGCAAACCACTTGGACTTGGAAGGTTTAGATAGAGATAGATTCTATGATAAATAACTACTAAATTGCAGTTAAAATGTTGCTGTATCGCACTCAGCATGCACCTTAAATACAGGCATACAGTGTACACGTGAATGCCGAGACTGCACACAAAATATTAGTCGGTACAGTTGCAAATCAGTTGAGTCAACGGCATCCCAACTGCAATTTTTGAGTCGGCTTGCACTCTTAATTCAGTCCGTCTGTCTTCACACTAATCAATAATTATTAAAATGCGAAAGTTTGTCTGTTTGTTACCTTTTCATAGCGTATCCGTTTAGTTGTTCATGACGATATTTTCATGTACAAAACATGCATCCCGGAAACGGACGTTTCGAATCAATTTAAAAAAAAAAGTATTTAAGTACACTGCACTTGTGTTTTTATAAAACTTAATTCCATGCGAAAGAAATCACGGGCATCATCTTGTTAATTCCGATAAATCCCGACAAACAACTGTAAACGTAAATGATTTTCAGGTTACTTCAGCTACAAGTTTATACCGTCCCTTCGTGGGAAGCAGTTACTCATGTTCAACGGATACACGTTTTCACAGAACAACCACGCGAAACGAATGTTCTACTGTTCGAAGAAAGACAGCAACTGCAAATGCAGGATAAAACTTGGTTGCGATGGCAGAGTAGAGTCGATTAAGGATTACCATAACCATAGGCCACCAAAGTATGCGATGAATGACGATGGAACGTTTTTGAAAATATCGTCATAGTTAATTTGTCATATTTTAATAGCCCCTGATATGAATGCCATTCTAAAGAATGGATAGAATTGAAATACCTACGCACCGAATTGAGAAGCTTCCTATTATGGAATATAATACCTAATAATAGTAGCCTCTCATCGTCCAAACGGATACAATTCATGCGTTAACAGTAACACAGTGATGTAGTAACAGTTATGGTTAATGTGGAATCAAAATGAGTGTGCAAAAGAGTAAAGTTTATCAAGAATTACCATAACCAAACCACAGAACATTGAAGAATGTGATGCATGTCGATGAAACGTGTTTGAAGATTTTGTCGTAGTTTTGTTTTAAACGCCATAATTGTTGATCATTATGACTAAGTATGTGTTCTGACTTCTGACCAGCTGAAGAATCTAATAAAATATTGTAAAAATGGCCACCAACAGAAAAAATATCCTTTCGAGGATCTACGTTTACGACTAAATGTTTGTGGAGCCTGTCTTAATTTATATAATTATATAGTAACTTGTACATATAATATATCAATGGTCTACAACTTTTTAAATCAAAACCCGAGCTCTTTTCCGTAGAATTGCTTTTGAAATATCCACACAATATCATTCCTTGTCCAACGCCCTTTGTAACGTAAACTTTGAACCTCTCTGCAAAATTTCAAAATATCCATAGCTTTGGGCTGTACGTTAATCATCACCAGTCAGTGAATAAGTTTCTTTTTAAAATATAGTTATTTAGATTGGAAAATTTCGCGTTCTTTACTATGATTTTATATAACAAAAAAAATAACATTGGTTTTATAAAGGGTAAGTACCTAAACTTTCTTTCTAGCTCTTTCCAGTAAATAAAGTTGCTATCCGAACCGGCGGCGATAGAGTCTTGACAAATGGCACAAGTTGTCCTACATCTAATTAAGCTATTTGACTTGCATTAATTATTGTTCCAGATTTGGTATATAAATTGATAGATACTAGAAAAGGCGGGCATTTGCTAATGCTGAACGGTTACACCTATTCGAAGCATAGCAAAACCATGAACTACTATTGCTCGAAGAAGGATCAGCGCTGTAAGGCCAGGGTGAAATTGGACGCGAGAGGCAGGATTGTGTCGCACGATTTGCAACACCACCACCCACCGCCACAATATGCTGTGACGTCTTCGGGATTTTATTTGAAGCTGTCTTCCTAGTTTAAAAACTAATTTCCTATACTTAGGAACGTTACGGAAAGCCTGTAAAGCCGTTGGCACGGTCCGATTGTGATGAAACTTGAAATAGTCCCTTCCCTTCGATCTTTGAGAGTGACGGAATATAGAGTATACCTGAGTTTGCACACACTTAATTTTGCACTAGATATTTCTCGTGCAGTTGGCTTAATTGTGAAGATCAACCATCGTGGCTGAAATTCAGTCGGGAGTAAATTATATTTAGAATTCAGTAAGTAAATATTGGTGTTACGTTCAAAGCCTCGTAATCTAGGATCTTTACAGTGGATACTTTACGAAGTGAGGCGAGCTCATCAGCTCAGCAGGAGTGAATGATCTGACACGCTATTGGGCATTGGCTAAAAGCTGAATATATTTGCCAACTTTTTGCGCAGTGACAGTTTCGTAAATAAATAGTTAAGTGTATTCTTCTATCATTTATTTAGGTACTTAATCTTATATATAAAATTCTCGTGTCACAATTTTCGTTCCCATACTCCTCCGAAACGGCTTGACCGATTCTCATGAAATTTTGTGAGCATATTGAGTAGGTCTGAGAATCGGCTACTATCTATTTTTCATACCTCCACGCGGACGGAGTCGCGGGCATCAGCTAGTTAATATATATTAACTTAAGTAAGTATAAGAAAAATATTCCGTTCAATTTAAGCAGGAAACTAGTAGTTAACTACTTTGAGAATTTAGGAGATAGGCTTCACGGTGGCCCGGGTAGGTTTCATCTTATTTTTTTAATAGTTTCCTCAGGCAATTTAATGCCGCCCTTAAACTTAGTAACTTGTACTAGTGGGTTGTCCTTGGGCCATACTGCCAACGCTTAAAGCAATACTTTAGCAATATTACTCAAAATGACAATTTGATGTCACGTACCTTGACGTTCCTAAAATAAGGATTATAGTTCTAAAACTTGGCTATAATATATTTTTATTTTTGTCGACTTTCGTGTTTTAGAATTATAATCCTGCTAAGACTGGGACTAATTATGATACCAGCATTTAATCCCTTAATATAGGTGGGTAATCAAGTTATTTCGATTGTATAAAGTGTCAGGGGTTTGTTTCAGGTCCATTTGAATACCGATTCATCAGAACAAGGAAAGGAGGAAGTTTACTCATGTTCAAAGGGTATACATATTCTAAACGCGGCCACACTCAAAACTATTACTGTTCCAAAAAGGACCAAGGTTGTAAAGCTGGTGTTAAGTTGAATGACCAAGGAAATTTGGTGATTAAATCCTTGATTCACCAACATGCCCCACCGAATTACTATATCACGGACTCTGGAACATATATTAAATTGTCGTCTTAAAAAAAGTCCCTGATAAAAGTATCTTTATTAATAAGTAAATTAATGTTATTAAGTAATATATAGTCCCACAAACTTATCTGACCCGGTGAATAAAAACAAAAACTAGACAGTCATAAATATGTTTTTATTGTTCCAATTTTGGCCACCGGGCCAGATAAGTTGGCGGGACTGTAAATATATAATACATAGATTATCTTTTAATCTAAAAAATTAAATATATGAAGTACACTAAGTAATTATATTTAATTATTCATAATATTACTTATAATGCATTAGAATTAACACTCCAGTGCCCGCGCCACTATTTGTTATACCAGTGCTCGCGCGCTCTACTTAATAAAAAATTTAATAACGATATTTACAAGGTATAGGGATCATAAATTGTAAAAATATTTCATAGCATATTAAAACATACTTTATTTAAAATCTAAAACAGAATGTAAATTTTTCTATTTAAGTATCAGTAACTCAATATCAGCCTTCTTAGAAAACTTGGGAAAAGTTACCCATTTTATACCTCTTATTATTTTTTTAGTTATATTCTCTCGTCTCCTCTACCTGGTTCTTATCATTTATCCGGTAGTCAGGTCATTGAAGAACCTGTTGTTGGAGACAAATGTGGCCAATTGTTTTCATATGGAATAGGCAAAGTGCTCTTTTCCGCAAAAAAAAGATTTTTTTTTAATCGACCAGTAATTGATGGTTGTGCTGGACAAAGATGAAGATGAGATAGTTTTTTAGACTCAGGAGCGTAATATTTAAAATATCTTGCGTGGGATCTCATAGGTAATAGATCCCAGGCAAGATATTTTAAAAGAAGAAATGATACATCAACAAGAGTGTTACCAGATTGAATTCAGATGGTTGACAAAAAAAAAATATTTTTGACTTTATTTTCAGGTTTGGACTACGAATTTATTAAAACCGAGAAAGGGTCTGTACTAATGGTTAATGAATACACTTATGCCAAAGATAATAAGTCAAACAACTACTACTGTTCCAAGAAATACCGAGGCTGCAGGGCACGGTTGAAGCTAGGGTATCACGGTATTGAGGTGAAAATGATGGAAAATCTGATACACAATCACCCTCCACCGAAATATTACAAGTCATCTGCGGGGGTGTACTTAAAAGTGTATTCTTAAAAAGATTCTTGCTTCCGTGGCGCTATAAGTTTAAGTTTCACAACCGTTTTACTTTACTCCTTGTAACTTTTATGAATAAAATAGTAAAGTATGAGCGTGAGAAATTATTTTCTAGTGAGTACCTAGTACCTACTTAATCGAGTTTTATTTCATGTTTTCGCACAAATGTATTGAAATACATGGTCTTTACGCTTTTTACAAACTCGTAACGATGGTCAGATGTTTTATTGATACAATAATTTTTTTTGTTGAAATTCGTCGTGGAGGAGGATCTTAGCGGATTTGATAGAATTTCACTATCATAGTGGATGCAGAATTGAGCTTTTAAAAATATTATTCAAAGTATAATACTTCATTAATTTGCTAAAAAATTATCACACAGTCAATGAAACGCAGAGTCTACGAGTAGATGCCAAAGTTATTTTTTAAAATTTTATTAAGTAAATCTCTCAAACTCATCAACTCATCAACGCCAGCGTGGTAGGCCGAGGCTACGGTGGCGTGATGAACTGGGCAAATTTCATGCTCAGTGGCCCATAGAAGCACAGGATAGAGAGTCGTGGAAGAATCGAAGGGAGGCCTTTGCCCTGTCGTGGGACACCATAGGCTAGATTAGATTAGATTAGATTAAGTAAATTATAAGTATCTTTCTTTAGCAATAAATACTATTTCTGGTTATTTATAATTTATTCTTATAAGTAAGTTATTTTCAGGATTGGACTACAAATTTATTAAAACCTTGAAAGGGGGGTATCTACTAATGGTTAATGAATACACATATGTCAAAGATAATAAGTCTTTCAACTACTACTGTTCGAAAAGAACCCGAGGTTGCAGGGCTAGATTGAAGCTAGGTAAACAAGGAATTGAGGTGAAAATGAAGGATAACTTGGTGCATAACCACCCTCCACCGAAATATCATATGTCTTCAACGGGAGTGTACTTGAAACTGTGTTCTTAAAAGTACAACGCGTAAGAAAGTTTAAGTCAGAAATGAAATTATGATCATCTTACACGAAAATAAATGCTTAATTTTTATTCCTTAGTTTTTCACTGACTCCATTATGTTTTAAAAGCAGAAATGATAGCAGTAAAGGTGATGTATCCAGAATCCAGATTAGTTTGACGTAGCCGTATTAAAAAAAATATATTAACAACTGCTACGAAACACGATAGTCAATGAAGTGGGAACAACCTAAGTAGGTACATTATATTAACCAGGACAGGAAATTCGGAAGCCTTGACAATTGCCAGCGTACAAGTTGGCTTTTTCTGAAGGGTATTGCAGCTATCTTTCTGGGAACCTCGCCTCGTATTGGTTTGGATGACATATTTTTTGATTTTTATTAATTTATTTGAATTATTTGACTTTATTAGTTCTACTTTACCAATGTACTACTAAGTACTCACTTAATTACATTTCAATATTATAAATTATAATCAACATTGAACATACCAAGTCAATAGTCTTTAAAATGTTACCTTACAGATTGTCAGTTCATAGAGATAAAACCAGGACGACGTTTGCTAATGTATCAAGGATACACTTATTCGAGTAGCAACAACAGGAATTACTACTGTTCCAAAAAAGATAGAGGTTGTAGAGCTAGAGTGAAGTTAGATGCGTATGGCAGAATGGAGGTTATGAAACCGGAGTACAGCCATAATCATTCTCAACCACGATACTCTGTGAATTCGACAGGCATTTATACGAAAATATTTTCATACACTGAAAGAAATGTTTTGTATACAGTTACAAAAACTTTGGTTACTGTTTACACAAAAAAAGTGACTTGCAAACTATGTTTTACTAGCTACAAAACAGACTTTTGCTATTTGAGTTGAGGTACTAGTTGCTAAAGTTATTTCATTGAAATTAATTGAACTGTTTTACTGTTCTTAAGCTACCAGTTGTTGAACGTATAACACTCCATTTTTTTGTTAAGTACTTTTCAATTTTGTATCTTATAAGCAAACTGCGCCCTATTGGTAGCTTTATTATGCGTTTGTTATTAACAAGTCGATATGTTGTTAATAGGTTAAATATTTTGTATCAATTTAATAAACTGTTTACCTACTGGTAGCCTGGTACTGGTGTGCCTGGTTACAAAACACTTTGTCAACAGATTACTATTTTTTATTGTTACTGATATGTGAACAGTGTGATTGTTATTAAGATACCTTGGTGTGTTAGTAGTTACCAAACTGTTTAGTAATAAGTAACTAAATTAGTTGAGTAAAGGTAAGGAACTGTTCAGTAATAAATAAGAAACCTAGTTGAGTAATGGTATTATGGTTAATGAAATCTAGCTACAGTATTTACATACTTATTTTTTTGTAGTAGATACAATTTGCAAGCTAAAATGTAAATCTATACCAATATTGTGCCTGTTTGTTTAAATACCAACAAACACATTTACATTTTAGCAACAAACTACATCTGTTACAAAAAAATTAGTATAGATACTATTACAAGCTAGATTTCATGAACCATACCATTACTCAACTAGGTTTCTCATTTATTACTGAACAGTTCCCTACTATCACTCAACTAATTTAGTTACTTATTACTAAACATTTTGGTAACTACTAACACACCAAGGTATCTTAATAACAATCACACTGTTAGTATTGGCTAATGTTACTGATTTAAAATAAAATTATACATTACTTTTGTACTTATTTATTTTCCTCTCACATACATGGGTAGGTACGAGTATATTTATTGTATAAATCAAAATCCCAAAATTAAAAATACAAACCTATAAAACTTACAAATATGAAACTATCTATTCATAAACATAGCTGAAACTATGAGACAATTTTCCAGGATAAAAAAAGGGCTGTTTCATACGTTTTCTAATGAGCAGTGGCCTCTTGCATGAAACAGCTGTTTTTTTGTCCTGGAGGATGGTCTGACCCGCTTCAGTATTACTTTTATCATAACTTCGAAATAGCATTTTACCTTAATTATTAATAGTTCTTTGAGTTACAGTCATAAAAACATACATTTTTTTATAAAGTCTACAAAAAAATAATAATATTATGATGTCAAAACATACCAGTCAGTTCTTTGAATTTAACATTCAATCTGTCAGATACCACACTTATCGTTTCTATCCTAATCTAAAAAACGCTCTTTGTGTTTACATAGCTTTTACCGTTTGAAGCAATGGTCACATGTGATTGGGAATAAAAGAAAGTAATGAATATACATAAAGAACAATTCCATGTTCTGGAAACAACACTTCGAAACTATGCAAGTGAAAATCGAAATCAACTGTTTGCATTTGTATACATTCAAAAATAACTCTATCATTGTCATTAACAAAAATATTTTTAATCATCATAAATGAAATTTTGCCAAGATCTCAAATATCTTGAATAACAATTATTGTCCTGGGTCTGTTCGTACCTTTAACTTTGACCCATTTCACACAACTCACAAGAAATATCTGAACATAGATCACTTGCAGTACCTATAACTTCATCCCGCTTTTGTTTAACAATCCGTTGCAGTAACAGCAGAATCTGAAGACCCTTTTGAAAATACGTTATTTAGTTGTAATTGATGTTTAAACACACACACTGATCACTAAATAAAATTGAAACAGGTTTATCGCGCCGGTGACCGTTGACGAACAGAAATCAACCCATAGTTATATAGGCATCTGAGCGCGCAGCGTTTCGTTCGTCACATAGACGACATACAGGATAAATATCAATCAAATTTTGATTGATATATTTGAAATTGTTAGATTATTTGTAATTAAAGTTTGACTATATTAATACAGCATTTAGTACGCTTGATAGCAGTCAAATAAATAGGGTATCATCGGTAAAACCTTTGTAGCTATTAAATAAAGTAATATGTTTATAACAAACTTATTAGGCTTTCTAATGTCTACAAAAGTTTGGTAATTCATTAAATGTGCACGTTTTGTAAAATATGATCAAAGGCTTTGAGTAAATAATAAACAAATAGTTATGTTATGTATTAGACATCGGGTTTGTTGCTATAGAAAACCTAATTGGTTTACGTTGTTTCAGTTACTAGTAACCAAACGCTTTGTAACTTATTAACCTAATAAATTAACCCAACTGCCTTTGAGAACACACACTAAACTAGTTATGTAATAACTAGTCAAAGTTTATTTATTAACGACTAAAGTTTGCTTAAAATTTAAGCAACCAAAATAGTTTGGTTGATTCTTTTTTTCAGTGTAATGGACAAACTGCAGAAGGACAGCGAAAACTTGAAGAAGACCGTAAAGGAGGTCAGATCCCATAAAGGGTTCCAGTGCAGAAGAATAATGATCTTCATAATGATTGTAAGACTTTCTGAATATAAAAAATTTCGGCTATTTGTATTTTGAAAATTACTTGTATGAACTCATTTCTACCAGTTATTTCATGGTAAGTTATATTTATGTACTTATCTATTAAAAAAATCAAAATACTAGACATCATCTGGCTGGACCCTCTGAAATTGGGAAACATAGTTACAGAGAGTTTTAATTTTAGGAAAACAGTTTGTTGGGTAAGGGAATTATAATATATTGCATTGATCGTTCCTGTCATGATTTAGTAGGTACTTACAATGTTTTAAAACACGTGCTTCAATTTCAGTTGGTGAATTTAAGTTCATACCAACCCGCAGCGGCAAGTACCTCCTCATGCTCGACGGTTTCACCTACTCCCAAATGAAAAATAGCACCAATTACTATTGCTCCAAGAAGGACTCGGGTTGCAAGGCCCGGGTCAAGTTGCTCTCAGACGGGAACATCTCGCCACAATCCGTCACCATACATGCACACGCTCCCCCTAAATATATGATCACTGCTAGTGGACATTATGTTAAAATACACAATTGAGTTTCTATTGTAGGTACATGCTGCGCCAAATTTCTAGCACGCTTTTAATATGTTGACAATGTCATACGAAGATTATGAGCTCATTACACTTATTCGGCTTGATATAGCTCTATTCAGCCTTAGTCCATACAAAACTGACTCATCTCTATAGAAACCAGTTTTGTATGGACAAATGTTGTACATTTTAGTTAAGTATTATGTGTTATAGAAATTTAATAACACACATAGATGACGCCAGGCGCGGTATCTGAAATAAACAGTATTAGTATAATTTTAAGAGTATTTGTGTATCTTAGTCAACAATTATAAAATATAATTTATAATACAGCCTCTCAAATTTTATTTTCATCAAATTTTAATTGAAATTTGTATTTTTGGAGAATTATGGTGAATCCACAAATTGCAAATTATTCATATTATTTTGCCCGAATGTGAAACTATTTATGCTACGTAAGTACGTAAAAGTACTATTTGTCTCCATAAACTTTGTTCGATGGTATCCTTGTCATGTAAGTAAGCCAATTTTAAAATGTGATAAAGTATGTTGGAGAAATCCAATAGCGCTATGAGCTTTGAATGGCTATATTATTATAAATATTTACATGGGTACATCTTTATCATAACAATAATTATGAATTGCTTTGCAGACTTTTATGATGAAGATCGTAACGTTTACAAAATACCGACGCAACGTGGAAAGTTTCTCATCATGGTGAACGGGTTTACCTACTCCCAGATGAGAGATACGAATAACTATTATTGTTCGAAGAAGAACGCTGGCTGTAGGGCCAGAGTCAAAGTCAATGAAAATGGGAAATTAGTTGGTAATTCTTTGCCGCAACATATCCATCCTCCACCCAAATATATGGTGACATCTAGTGGTAATTATATAAAACTTTAGAGTTAAAATCACATTATAGAAAAAATGTTTATATGGCGGACATGAAGGCCGCGTATTAATTTTTGTATTAAATGCACATAAAAGTCGTCAGGACAAAACGTCGGTCCCCTCCGTTTTGTCCCTAGCCAGTTTTCGCTTCTATGGATGATCTTTTTACTAAAGGCATTTTCGCAAGGACAAGACCAGAATATGTTAAACTTCAAATTAACTATGTAGGTAAACCCTCGTCAGATTTAGTGGGAGTAGAGGGAAGAGGAAAATTATATGAAATACTATGATGAGTTAGGTAGTAGGTAAGAGTATCTATATTTTTAAAGGATATTTTTACAAACAAGTACATGATGTTCTAGTACTTAAATACTTAATGTATCACAATCACTTAGTTTTCTTGTTTTTAAGTATTCTACCTATTTATTTATAACACAGAATAAAATGTCATTTTTGTAAAATAAAACATTTTTATATTTTGTTGTTTTTTTTAAAGATAGGTACTTGCGTTTGCTAGCATGAACTCTCAAATAACTTTTTTTTCATTGGAAAACTCCGAAGAATCCAAAATCTTTAATTTTTTGTCTCAGCTGGTTGACCTGAATAAGTAATAGTACCTTTAGCCTGTACGTACCTGTTAGTTATATAACTATGTCTGTTGGCTTTGTTATATACAAATATCATTGGAATTC
Organism: Erebia epiphron; assembly: GCA_963932025.1. Classification (NCBI taxonomy): domain Eukaryota; kingdom Metazoa; phylum Arthropoda; class Insecta; order Lepidoptera; family Nymphalidae; genus Erebia; species Erebia epiphron. The sequence continues at coordinate 41,992,255 of OZ009945.1, forward strand.
TATTACAGAGTTACATTTTGAATTAATACCATCTCGAAGAGGCAAACAGCTGCTAGTTGCCGAAGGTTACTACTACGCTCAAGTTAGACCTGACTACTGGCGTTGTTCCAGCAAGAGCAAGTATTTGAAATGCCCAGCTATGATTCGGCTTAAGAACGGATTTATTGTGAAAAGCAATACTGATCATTCTCATCCACCGAGAAAACAAAAATCTGTAGAAGGTGCGAGTCTATTTTGATTACATCTATTGTATTTTAGTACGGGACTAATAAACATTGACCTAAAATAAAAAAAATTAAGCAGATTTTTGGCACAAGTGTTCCTAGGGTCTTAGAAGTATTTCCTCAAAATTCCTCCCTCCTAGGTCGCGTCCCCTAAAATGTCTCTCTGAGCGCGGTATTTTATAATTTTCTCAAAAAATATTAGAGCTCGAAAAAAACTTACTATGGCGAAAATTATCTTCATTAAATTACCTACAAAATAATATTTTAGTTCATTTCGATGAGACTAATATATAGTTTAGGAGATATGTTAACCCTTTGTGCATGAAAAGAAAATATTTTGCATGTATGGCTTTTTGTAATGTAGTTTCTTGTAATTTCTATAAAAACTGATAGAGCTACGAAAATATTGTCTGAAGCAAAATGAAAGGTTATTAAATTAGCTATAAATTGATATTTCGTTTATTTTGATAAGAGTTATAGTTTTGGAGATATGCCTACCTATTGTGTAAGATAAAGAAAATAATATGCAATTACCGTGTACGTTGTTTTTAATTTCCAAAAAAAAATAACAGAGTTAGGAAAAACTGATTGAAGCAGTAAGTAACATAGTTAAATTACCTACAAAAGTTCTACTTAGTTAATTTTGATAGCACTAATAATTTCTAAAATATACCTGTCATAGTTAACATGAAACCATATTTTTCAAAATTTTATATGTTTTTTATAATTTCTAGAAAACTATTAGAGCTAGGCAAAATACTCCCAGAAGTGAAAATAAATACCATTTAACCATTCATTAAAAAAATATTTAGTTCATAAAGAGAAGACAAGATAATTACGAATATATATCTATGTATTGTGTGTTATTTGCAATTTCCACAAAAACTACTATTAGAGCTGGAAAAGAAACCTCAGCAGATTAATAAATTTCACTAAATTACCTACAAAAAAGTCTTATGGTGAATTCAGATAGGATAGATGAGTTCGAGAAATATGGCAACCTATATTCCAAGTTTTTTTTTTTTTAACAACCGTGGAGGTATTTTATAATTTTCTCAAAAACTATTACAGCTAGAAAAAAACCATCTATGGCGCAAATATTTTACATTAAATAATCTACCAAATGGTATTTAAATCATTATGATAGGTCAAATAGTTTTGGAAACATGCCGGCTTATTTTGCGTATTTTTTATTTTTTGGAGACTTTTAAGGGGGGGGGGCGATATGAAAGCCCGCGGCCTAGGAGGGGGAATTTTTAAGAGGTACTTCTCAGACCCCAAGGAACACTTGTGCCAAAAATCAGCTTAACATTTTTTATTTTAGGATTTTTTATCCCATACAAAGCTTGCATAAGTAGCCTGAGCTATTTATATTAGCTCGATATAACTAGTTTTCTTTCGTTAAGTGGTAGTAGATCCTAGCAAGTAAACTATTATAATTCACTATACGCCGTGCTGGCGGTAGAGTCAATATCAACAGATCAACATGAAATGCCTGTTATCAACATTTCTACAAAGTGTCTGAAAGAGTGTGAAATGACTTCCTGGACGAAATAGTATACTGAAAGTGAATGTTACTCCCATTTAAGGATAAAAATTCTTTGATAGAGAAATGTTGTCCTGTTTCTTCCCATCTTCTTCTTTTGCAGGATTATTTCTTGGTCTTGAGAAGCTTAATCGATTTGTTCTTCGTTTTAATTTTAGCGTTGGCGATCAAGTACGAAATTGGATTGTCACAGAGGGGAAAGAGGTTGCTCCTTATCGATGACTACGCGTTCTCACAGATCAAGGAAGGCTACTGGATCTGTTCCAGCAAGTTTCCCGAATGTAAAGCAAGACTCCAGCTGAACGATGAGGGGGAAATCACCAGAATCTGCAGAGAGCATTCTCATCCACCCAGAAAGTATACTAGAACGGCTGATGGAAAACTAATACGTCTTCATAAATAGGGATTTAAACTTTTTAATATAACCTGCATTGAATTTGCGAGTTTCAATGCCTGTTGAGCCACCCGAAACTAGTCAATTTCAGATGAGTACGTCATTCGGCTGGAATAAAATCATCGTTTTCTGTCCTAGGGCAGGGCATCCCGCCTTAATTTGATGGGAAAAAAGTAGCCTTTTTCCTTCCCCGGGACACAACCTAAGTCTGTATCGTATATGTATCGAAGTATAAGTTAATTTGCTTAATAATAACGATGAAGAGACTAGTTTTGCGAGTATTATATGTACATTTCTTTTTAGAAACAAGCTATTACGAAATCGTAACGTCCAGGCGAGGCAAGGATCTGATATTGCTGGATGGCTTTACATTTTCCCAATACACGCAGCGGCTTTGGATATGCACGAAGTACCCTAAATGCAAGTCGAAACTCACTCGTTATCCCGATGGCAACCTCTCCAACTTGAGCGAAGATCACAATCATCTCCGAGACAAACTTTTTAGAACTGTAGATGGAAAACTGGTGAAGGGATAAGGTTATTGAAAAACATAAATTTTAAATGTGCCTCCCGAGATTAGCCAACTATAAACATCAGGATATATTACATAAACAAGACTTGTGCGCGAGACTAAATAAATAAAAACTTGTGCGCGAACTAAATACAGTGTTTGTTTATCTAATTCAAGTATGATGAGACACAATTCTAAGTCTTAGAGATTTTATATTTACTTTATTTAAAACTATGCTGCAGAAGAACTGAAAAAAAATTTAATATTCTAGTGGCTTTATTGGCTCACAAACGAGTTAGCAATGTATTCCTAATTTTTTGAGTGAATATACTTAAATTATATTTCCAAAACACTTGCTTCCTTTCAGAACCAATCAAGTATGACACCATAAAGTCACAGAGAGGAAAAGATCTTCTTCTAGTGGAAGGCTTTACATATTCTAAAAGTGGAATCTATCGGTGGAACTGTTCTACCCACTATCCTGGTTGTAAAGCTCAGTTAAGATTGAACAGGGAAGGTCAGATAGATCAATACATCAATAACCACAATCATGAGCCGAAGAAAATTTTTCGTACAAGCGCTGGGGAGTATCTTAGAATATAAGCTTTATTTATGTATCATCGTTCTATTCCCGAACGAATGTAGAAATATTATGTATTTAGATGTAATCTATCTATACCTATCATTATACATATTTATATACATATAAAAATGAATCCCTATTTCCCTTGGTCACGGCATCACGCGTGAACGGCTGGACCAATTTCGTTAATTCTTTTTTTGTTGTGTTGGTTTGGACCCCGGGATGGTTTATATTCACAATTGGACCCGATAGGGGGAGCTGCAATCGGGTTCGTGGTTCAGGGCAGACAAAGTCTGCCGGGCTCCACCAATTCTTAATAGAATACCTACGAAGTTAAACATAAATAAAGAAGTAAACAGATTATGTTTTGTTTCTGAATAAACCCCCTTAATACAAGACTGGTGTAATAAGAAATTAGATGAAGGGCTCAAAAACTGCAAAAGTCTTACTGTTATCAACAGTCTAATTTTTCTATCAGGTATAGCTATTCAAACCCATCTTGTTTCTATAGACCAGAGGCCCAATTATCTAAGCAAATCGTAATCATTTGATAGCTTTAAACGTATTACTACGCTACGAATTCTGGAGCTTTCCTAGGAAGACCTAGTTTTGGAACACGATTCACGTACTAGGCATAAGGCTTCATGTACCGACATGATAAACATGATGATTCATTTTTGATGAGCGATTAAAACACTTCGGCATAATAACTTAGCATCTACAAATATTTTTAGAATTGCACTACGATGTCGTGAAATCTCAAAGAGGCAGAGATCTACTCTTGGTGGAAGGTTATACATACGCAAGAGGGGGTAACTACCGTTGGATATGCTCCACCAATCATCCATATTGCAAGGCCAAGCTAAAGCTTAATAAGCTGGGAAGAATTATACTGTATGACAATAGCCATAATCATGAGTCCAAGAAGATTTTCCGGACAAGAACTGGAGGGTATGTTAGAGTATGAAACTCAGGGGAATTGCAATTTTAGACTTTTTAGTTTTGCGTATCATCGGCTAACAAATAATACGTGCAAGTAATATTCTACTACTTTACAAGACTGACGATTTTGATTTTATTTTGATTTTTGGCAAACTTTCATTTTGCCATCTTCAAAACCGCGGTATGCCGAATGCTGGTGTAGAACTTTAAAATTGGCTAATGCTGAGTATTTTTTTTAAATTTTGCTAATTAGTTAAGTAAAAGTCTTGAAAATTTAATCCGTTAACTAGGTGGATGAAAGCACGCGTAAAACACGATGGAAAACGCGGAATTCAAATGAAATGAAATGTTTAATTATGTAGTGGTTTGTTAGCCCATGATATATCGTTTCAAGCCGTAATTTAGTTTCTATAACTCAAATCTAATTGAAATGCCTTATAAAAATAAGTATTAATAGTTTAATTATGTGATTTAAAAAATATATTTTTGCGTATTAAAGAAGGCAGGAGTTTTTTACCCTGAAAATCTATTAAGACTTTTGTAATATCGACGTTTTCGCTCTCTGGAAATCTGAAGTTGATCGAAATGGTACAATTACTTTCATGTTATAGTAAAATTTTAACGCTTTCATTATGTTTTTTGCTCGTAATGTAAAATTGAATTTCGTGTATTTTTACAAATTTGTTCGTCTGCTTCTTAATAATAATCTTGAGTAAAGAGTGAAAAGTTAATGTTTTATTACTTATTTTTTTTAGTAATAAATTATGACACCTACGTCTCGCTACGCGGGAAAACTTTGCTGGTAACCGGTGGATATTCCTTTAGGCGAGCGTATTTAAGGCGAGCGAGAAACATTGGAAATGCTCAATACGAAAAGTTTCCTGCAGGGCGTCACTAACTCTCGAAATAAAGAAAAATGAAAAATCACTCACATCCACCTCCGAAGTTAGTCAAAGCAAAGCATAGAAAAGTGTTTCAAATATTATAAATTTACGAGCCTTTAAGAAACCCGCCCCGCGAAAGAAATAAGATATAAGTAATTTTGTTACACGTATGTATTATGTGAACCATAAAGTGACACATTATATTAAATTACACTTAATATGCGTTTAAAGACATAACTTTAAGTATCTCTATCAGAGTAGGGCAAACTTTGAGCAAAAGATTATTTTAAAAAGTGAGTCAAAGTAAAACATAAACATATTATATACCTACTTATATACACTCAAAAATTTTTTTTTGTGTGGTAAGTAACTGATATGACAGATGGATAAGGAGATTAACAGAATGGTCTTTAATTATAGCTCACTATCGACATTGTTGCCTGACTTAGATTCGCAAAATTATTTTTTAAGTTTTTTCAATTCCGTCAATGAGATAATTCAAGGAATTTCCTAAAAAACCCTAGCTTTGGACCACGGTTTACTTTTCAGCTAAATTTCAAAATTGTGATTAAAGTACTCTAGGCTAGAAGATGCATGAGTTTATTTCAAATGAGCGATTAAAATCTTCGATATCATAACTTACCCTTTTTTCTTAGAATTGCACTACGACGTCGTGAAATCTCAACGAGGCAGAGATCTACTTCTGGTGGAGGGTTATACATACGCAAGAGGGGGTCTCTATCGCTGGACATGCTCTACCAATCATCCATATTGCAAGGCCAAACTAAAATTGAATAAGTACGGAAAAATCGTGATGTATGACAATAGCCATAATCATGAATCAAAAAAGTTACTGCGGATGAAAACTGAGGGGTTACATTTTTGAGTATAAAATTTTACTTGATTCAATTAAAATTTTCAGCCTTTTAAGTAAATCTGATTAATTTGTATTGTTATTTACAAACCATAAGTTAGATATATATATCTCAATTGAGTAAGTAGCTACTTATTTAAATTAAAATTACTTACTAAATACCTTAGAAAAAATTGATTAAGTATATGTCTAGTTAAAATAGTTTAATTATTGTGATTTTAAATATATTACGACTATTATAGAGGCCGGTAGTTTTTTTACCCTGAAATAACGCCTCAATCTTTACTTTTGGAAATAAATGTACCTATTTGTAGACATTTAAATAGAATTTGATCAAATGACTTAATTAGATACTTTGCCTATTCAATGGTGTTTTTTTTTTTCAAATTTAAAATAGATAGTATACTTGGGTAAACTAACTAGTTCACCATTAGTTCACAGTGTTATGAACACAATTAAAAAGTCAGTGTTAATTACCAGACTGTAATTTAGTGGTATGTTTATATTCAGTCATAAAGTACGAGATAATCACATCCCAACGCGGTAAGCCGCTCGTGTTGGTCGGAGGGTACACCTTCGCAAAAACATCTTGCCAGAAGATATGGAGCTGTTCCAGGAGGCTGCCGGATTGCAAGGCCAAGCTGAAGCTCAACGATAATGGCATCATCGAGGAGATAGACAACCACCATCCACATCCTCCGCGGGCATTTGTCAAGACTGCGGAGGGCAAATATATACCAATCTGATTGCATTGTTGGATTCAGGGGCAAACTTAGCGTAATTCGGAATGTAGAAAAACGTGCGCAATTCTATTCCACTTACGGGCCTGCTTAAGTGCAAGGAAGCTCACAATATGCACTACTTTATGACTCCGCCTGCCAGGAGCGATCTGACAGGGTATACCAGAAAAGCCGAGCCGAGTTTTCTGCGCGGACAGTGCCGAAAAAGACTTGCTCTTTTAGATATAGACCGTCCTCATTTTCTGGTTTCTAAGCACGTGACTTCTGTATCTGGTAACAATTATTTGTGTGATGATTAGGTTGTTGATTCCAAGTCATATGTCAAGAAGTCACATATGGCTTTACTTAACTTTATTTTCCGGTAAATTGTATTCAAGCTAAATAAAATGCAGTTTAAAAAATTATTTGTCAGTAACCATCCTAATGATTTAACTATCCTAATAATAAGCAACTAGGCATAAATTATCTTACATTGATAGAACAAAAGGGTTTTTTATTTTATTTTTTACACTACAAAAGTTAGCCCTTGACTGCGATCTCACCAGGTGTTGGTTAGTAATGATGCAGTCTAAGATGGTAGCAAGCTGAACTGTTATTGGTACAAGTATTAAACCCAAAGGCTTACCTAACGGTTCAAACACGGCACCGTATCAGAACGTCTTTTAATAGCACGTCTTTGCCGGTAGGGTGGTAACTAGACACGGCCGGAAGGCTTTGGCCCTGGCCAAACTAAACTAGACCAGAGAAAATTAAGAAAATTAAATTATTAACCAAATTAACCCTGCGGAGGATTGAAACCGGGACCTCCCGCTTATAAGAAAGCAGCAATTTAGTATTAGTATTCAATTTAGTATTAGTTTACATTACATAAATAATGAATTATTACACCATTATGATCTCCAGCTCTGGTATAAATAAACTTAAGTGAAGAATAAAATGATAACTTACTGGCAAAACATTTTTTTTTGTCCGAATACATTATAAAGAACCGGTCACGAAAGATGGTAGAACTTTGGTGGCAGTCCGAGGGTATTCTTACATACGGATAAGACGAACGGCATAAAATGGAAATGCTCAAAAAGCAGAATGCAATCCTGCAAGGGACGCTAACTTTCGAGGACGGTGTTATAAAGAAGTTGGAAAATAATAATTTATCTAATCCAGCCGAGGAATTCGGCAAGCTTAGAAGCTTTTTCAGGGAACATATTTAACATAGACAATTATTTTTTAATATTTTTTATTCCCCTCTTCTGTCCAACTAAGCCGCTTTCTGATTTGTCGATGCGGTATCTGTATTCTCGGTATGCTCTAATTAATAAAATTGTTACATATTCTTTAACGAGCGGTTTTTTGTATTCATAGGTCTCTGATATTATTATAATTCTACTTATGACGTAATTTTTATATTTAGATATTCAATACGAAATCGTGAAGTCGAAACGTGGAAGAGAGCTTCTAATGATTGATGGGTTTACATTTTGTAAGAGCAGCAAATTCTCTTGGCAATGCTCAACGAGGGAGCACAATTGCAAGGCGAAGTTGAAGCTGAACGACGAAGGTGTTGTGTTGTTTATAGAAAACACGCACACGCACGCGCCCAGGAAATATTTCAAAACCGGGGATGGAAAAATGATTCCAGTTTAACTTATATGAGTATGTTTAAAAAAAAAACTTAGACAGTAGAGACACGTCAAATTTCACGTGTTTTTTGTTATTATAATACGATTGTTTATTGTTATTTAAACGAAATGTTTGGTTTCTAATCAATCTTTGAATCCATTTACCTTGTGTTTATTTACCTTCAACAGCTTACGTTGATATAGCAGCACAAGGAAGGTTTTGTTTGACCAAATGACATAAAAGGTTCTAGAAAATTTTAAGAGACTTTCTTTTTTCGTTTTTTTTTTAGGTTTGTCCTGCCAACAGTATACCTAATTATTAACTTCTAAAGAGCTAACGATAGGCTTTTCAAACACATCCAAATATTGTAATAAGATTTCTTATTTCGATAGGTGTCATACCTAAGTTTCTGCGGCAATTCAGGGATAAAACCAATTAAATTGAATCTTGTTTACGTGTCGAGTGCACCGAAACAAATAATCATTGTTTTGTTGCCAGTTTTGATGTAGTCACTTTCGTGACTGATGAATAGCTGCATCTTAGAGATCTGTATGAGTTTCTGCTGCGAAGGGAAGAATTAGCCGAACCTTGCATTAATAATATTATTACTTTATTAGGTGCTTCTTAATTTAAATTTATTTGCAGGGGATCCCAAATTCATGACTTTAGTCGGCAACAGGCGGTTACTTATGATAGGTGGCTACACTTTTGCTAAGACCAACAAAAGACACTGGTACTGTTCGAAAAAGGCCAAAGGATGTAAAGCGAGGGCTATTTTAGATAAAACGGAAACTGAAGTGCTTGCCTGTAACAATGTACATCCCCACGAACCACCTGTGTATCGCAAAAGTGTAGCCGGGTATGTTAAAATTAGTGGTTAAATAGTAATTACGTAGGGACTTAAGTATGTTAAGATATATATATTAGTAAAATAATAGTCATCGTGAAATTACTAACATATTATATAGACCACAGGAAACACCTTGCCTTGATGAAAAATTGAAATTCAAAGATTAAGTTCCTGCAGAATTATTAGATACGAATAACAAAGGAACTAGCTCTGCAGTTGCATTAACATTAGGAACAAAACATACTACCAGAAATATATTTCTGTAGCAAGACAATTAGCTATTATTTAATCATACCCTAACTTGACATTGAACAAAATTAATCCATATACTTAGTTATGTCAGATGACCGACTTTATTACTTTTAAGGGACCATATTGATTTTGACTAAGTTTTAGTTTATAAATTCCTTATCCTATAATATGTATCCCGAAAAATCAAGGATGAATATTTCTATAATAAGTCTATTTACTAAATTATTTAAAATTTATCTGATATGATGTTTCAGACGAACCTAGATTCATAACTTTAATTGGCAACAAGCGGGTACTCATGATAAACGGTTACACTTTCGCGAGGACCACCAAAAGGCACTGGTACTGTTCGAAAAAGGCTAAAGGATGTAAAGCGAGGGTTATTTTAGACGAAACCGAGACAGAAGTGATTGTCTGTGAGAATGTACATAACCACGAAGCACCTGTGTATGGGAAAACCTCTGAAGGGTATTTTAAAATAAGCGGTTGATTAAAACCATCATTGGCACCAAATAGGAAAAAGATAGATCGTAAAACATGTTGAATTAACAACGACATAATATGTCCCACATGAACCAGGCAAATAATCCTTAATGGCAAAGTTGCATGGATATGGAAGGAATTGACTTTGGGTCCAGCACCCCACAGGATAGTATAATAACTTACACTACTGTGTTTAATTTAAATACCTACGTATTGTAATATCAGTAGTTTTATAAAAAGATCAATTGCTGAGTTTCTTGCCGGCTCTTCTCAGCAGATCCTGCTTTCCTGTATGTCCTATATGTTATAAATATATTGAGTTTGAGTTCAGGTGAACTTGCTTCAAACCGAATCGAAATTTCTTGCCGAATTGTTAGAGATAATTATTAGGAGAACTCTATCAGAAATATATATTGTGTAGCAGTAAAATAAGGCTATTATTTTAACATACCTACCTACAGTGGACTAAATTAATATTTATCTTCATTAAGTAATCTATACATGTACCTACCTAATAAACAAATACTTGTCCTGACTGACTAATCTATAAACGCACAGCCTAAACAGCTGGAGTTAGAAATTAGAATTTCGAACTCCAGCTGACAGTATCTAGGTTCCTTTTATAGTGCAGGCATTCACTGAATAAATATTTTTGAAGCTTTGACATTAACATCTATTTTCTCCATAATAATTAACCCACCCATTTGGTTTACAGGTTTTGAATTCATATTAATAGCGGGCAACAGAAGGTTGCTTATGTACGGTGGCTATACGTTTACCAGGGCAAAACTCACACATTGGTATTGTTCCAAGCGGCTGAAAGGGTGCACTGCAAAAGTTATATTTACACCTGACCTGTCGAGGATAATACTCAGTGATGTATACCATCACCATCCCCCACCGGTGTATATAAGGGCTTCTGATGGGAGGTATATAAAGATGAGTTCTTAAAAGCCGTGGTCTTTTTCGACGGAAGAGGTTTCAATCCTTCGCTTCATGATTGTGTGCAAATGTGCACTGGTACAATGTCGATTCCGCTGAGGTGTAAACTGAAAACATAGTAGGGTAGGTACTCGAAAATCCTTTCAATCCACTAGGATCCATTATTTGGATGTGGATCTTAGTTTGAGGTACTAGAGGTTACTAGATTGAAGGTGTGTCAGACCGTTTGTCTGTCTGCTACGCTTTAAAGGCTTATCTTTTCAACGCGATGTAGTATAGATAGGATGTAATAGAGTCCCGGGGAAGGACATAGCCCATAGGCTACTTTTTATCTCGGAAAATTAAGGAAAAAAGGAGTGATTAACGCGGAAGAAGTCGCGGCCGGGCATCATCTCGTTGTAACTACAATATATGGACGAAAAATGGAGTGAGATTAGTTAGCCATTTATAAAAGCAAAAAGGTTTTTTTAGTAGTAGGTATATATTCTTTAGGTGTATTTTGTGATGTTCATATATTTTTTTAATGTTATCTTGATTGATATTAAAACTGCCATCAAACGTCCGTCTTTTATTATTCAAAAAATATTCATTTGTTGCTTTGTGTAAAAATTATGTATGTTATTTACGCACATCGAGTTAATCAATTTAGTTAAAAGTAATAACTCATAACTAACGCCTACTACAGAGTATACAATTTGGCGGTCATTATATCGTTAGTTCTACTACTAGCCTGCTACGGAATATCTATTTCTATCCATGTTTTTATCATATTATCTTAGCTTTAAGTATGCTAGCTTTCATTTCCTTTTTATTGATGCAGTCTGCCATACCCCAACAGGTTAGCTCGCTACCATTTAGGTAGCGAGTACCCTGTTGGGGTATGGCAGTTATTCCTACTTGGAACGTTCTTTATTTCTACACGGCATCGTAATATTGTCGTTTATCAACTTTTTAAATAAATATATCAAAATATAAAATAAATATCTTTTTTCCTTTGAACCATGGGGAACTCTAGGACTCTAAAGTGTTATAATAAAAACTCATGCATGTGATTTCTAATTAAAAACCCCATCTCACCAACAGTTCACCTATCTTCCATTCTCTCTGGGTGCTGCCAGCCTGCTAGCCAGTCTCACCCAGTATTATAAATTTATAATTTTTGTGTCACTTTTAGGCTATACTTTCATATCAACTGGGGCCAAAAACAAACTTTTACTGATGCACGGTTATACCTTCGCCCAGATGCACTCTCCTAAGCGGTGGTACTGTTCACAGAAGAGTAAAGGCTGCAAAGCCAAAATTAGACTGGATGATAAAGGCGTGATTTTAGCAAACGACCTGTGGCATGGCCACGACCCACCAATTCTTCATCTCACTCAAACTGGTCAGTACTTGGTTTTGAGGAATTCGGGTCCTCGAAATAAGGTGCTGATTTAATTTTTATTAAATACACTTTTGGCTGAATACTGAAGCGATACGGTGAGGATTTTGAGCTCCAATTAAGTAGGTACATTACTACTTAATAAATGTTTTATTTAACCACTTGTTTTTTTAACCATTTGAATTGTGTGATATGAAGTAACTACCAAAAATTTTCAACTTGTTGGTTTTCAGTTCATATTTAGTGTATAACACGTTCAGTGTGGGCATATTCTGTGTTAAAACCGTTCACACAAATGATTATATTGGGATACCTTACTCTACATGTACCGGACGGGCATGCGTCCGTGGGCAGTTGGTGAACATGTTCAAGAGGGTAACTACCATCGCTTAAAGCAGTATTATTTACAAAATGAAAAGACAGTTTTATGTCACCTACCTTGACGCCCTTAATATAAGGATTGGAATTCTACAACACGAACGTCAACAATATTAAAACAATACGACTTTAAGCGATGGTGATATGCCCCCAGGTGCAATTAATGACACCGGCGGCTTTTTTAACGTGAAGCTTTCGCAATTGAACACGCCCTTTATTCTTTCAGATTTTGAAATCATAACCTTAAAGGGTAACAAGATGCTCCTCATGGTGGAAGGCTATACATATGCTCAAACAAGTAGACGGCATTGGTACTGCTCTAAAAGGTTTAAGGGTTGTCAAGCGAGAGTTTTCCTCAATGAGGATGAAACCGCTATAACATTTGGTGATACGAGTCACCACCACGAACCACCTTTGTACAAGAAAGGGCCTATGGGCTATTATGTTAAGATTAGAGGATAATAAAAGCAGTAAATAAAACATATGATTGAACTGTGATTAAGTATTGATAAGAAGAAAAGGAAAAAGAAATTCTGACCTCTAATAGTACAAATATGTACTGTTATAACGTACTTATTAATATCGGTGAAGATATTAAGAAGTACCTACTTGAAGATCGGTGTGAAAAATATCATTTTTTTGTTCAGATTATGTACCTACTTTGACTATAGTTATGAGTATGTAAATACTATTAAGCTATTATTAAAAATTATATAAGTACTTAAAGATCTGAATTGATTTCACAATACCTGCATGTTTTATTTAGCCTTTTTTTAATATAATAATAAAATTCTAAAAATAAATTATTTAATAAAATTCCGACATAATTTTTGTATTAGCCATAATGCAGTCTGCAGTTGAAGTATAAGCAGGGGTTAAGTCGCGATTGGGCCATTTCTTATTTTCCGTCCGAATGGTATAAATCACACCTAATTCACGGTTGGTCCAATTCGTGGATGGCCCAATTCGCTTATGATCCAAAATATGAGTGGGTTGAGGGGAATAGCGGAGGAAAGGGAGAAGTTCATGAGTTTATAGGTTTAATTACATTATTAATCATGTAAGAAAATTTGTATCTCTTATGATACGTACGGACTCTGGCTCCGGTTTGTAAAGCAGATTCTACTGCGAAGTTCCAAAAAGAAACACAGCAGTTGCTCATTTTATTAAACTAGATGATTCCCACGACTTCGTCCGCGTGGACTAACTTTTTTCGATCCCCGCGGTAACTCTTTAATTTTCCGGGATAAAAAGTATGTCCTTCCCCGGGATATATAACCTATCCCAGCCCCCCTAGCATGGGCCGGGACATTTTCTCCCCGAGGAAAGGATAAAAATTAAAGAGTAACGAAAACAAGCAAAATCAAAAGCACAGATAAAAAATTATGACTCCTTGACATTAGTCGGGGACTAGTCTTTCCCCGCCTTATCACCGTCGATAATTATATCCACCCCTGTGCCCATACTCGGAGAGTGGATAAAACTGTCGGAGGGGATAAAATTTTTATCTCCGGCCCATGCTAGGGGGGCTGTACCAAATTTCATCAAAATCAGACACACACTTTCGCATTTATAATATTAGTAAGTATGGATATTGATTGAGCGCCATCAGTCAAGCCTTTGACAATTCCATACGGATCGTAGCTAACGTTTACTCGATCGAATGGGAAGAAAATCTCCCACTAGGCACTCTGGTTAAGCCTTTTTCACGAAGAATTACCAATTTCACTCTCAACTCTCTTCTTATCTTTGGATTGGGTCTCCGATTTTCTATTATTCAAATTATTCTTGAACCTTTCAGAGTATATCTTCATCATACCTCTCACCTGTAAAGTTTTTCATCCTAAATTAGACAAACCCATAATGATATATTAATTTCGGCCTTTAATAAAATCTTATGACTAAATAAGAAGTTTCTTCCAGATGTAGTCGAAATCATTCCGAATCCAAATCGGGCCAATAGCGTTCTCCTAATCTACCAAGGTCACACTTACTCGCATATGCACAACAAATCGAGATGGTATTGCTCAAAGAGGCTGTCTGGCTGCAAGGCTCGCCTGGTCACAACTCCTGAAGGCGAACTGATCAATACGATAGGTGATCACGATCACCCTCCACCCCACCTCGTGAGGACTCAAGATGGGCAGGTTCTACGTTTTAGATAAAGTGTCATTTATAAGCTCCGTAAAACTGCGACCATATTATGAAAACTGATCAAAATGATAGATGACCACTTGACTGATCACGATCACTCTCTATCGCGCCTCGTGAGGACTGAGGACGCAAGGTGACCAAGTTCTACGTTTTAGATGATAAAGTGTCAGCTACAAGCTGTGTATTGCTACTAGGCCTACTTTAGGTGTAAATACATTGTACGTTCATTCGTCATTAAATCAGACGAGACCTACTAAGTATATATTCTTTAAGATTTCTTAAATAAACTTATGGATCAATTAATATTAAGCATTTTATTTTAGGTATGTACTTATTTAATTACAAATATCAGTTGAGTACGTATAGCTAATAGTTAACTGCATCAATACTGTTCTTATCAAACTCTGTATTTCTGGTCTTACGTCCATTTAAGTTCTCTCATTCCATTTATTTTAGATATTAATTCATTGGAGTTCATACCAACTAAAAAAGGTACGGGATGGTTATTAATTTACAAAGACCACACCTTCGGTTACGTGAACAAGATGAAAACTCGCTGGAAATGCTGTAAAAGGCCGCTTGGGTGTAAAGCGCAAGTTATAACTACCCCGGAGGGGCATTTGGTTGAAGTTCTATGCGGTGAACATAACCATCCACCGCCGGTTTTGTTGAGAACGCCTGACGGGAAAGTGTGCACAGTCCGCAATCTACAAGCACTTTGATGACACTTCAAAATGGACAAGAAACATTATCGAGTGCGTTAAAAAAGAATTGGCAATGCTTCGATAAGAAACTTGTATACCTAAGAGTTCTCTCCATAATGTTCTCAAAGGTGTGTGAGCTCTGCCAATGCAGACCTGGGCAGCTAAAACTCTTCTCATTCTGAGAGAGAGCAAACCCCTTTATCGGCCGACCATGCGTTGATTCGATGAAGATGATGAATCAATTTTACGAAAATATAAAATATTTCGGTATTATAAGTTCAAGTGGTAAAGAATGTTAATTAAAATTTTTATGCTTCTGTGTGTTGTTTTATTGAACTACAAATCGTTGTATTGTGATTAAGGCGTTAGGAGCACCCTGCCCTCAAGCCCTCCAAACGCCTAGGCGTTTGCAGGCGCGTCTGCAAGATCGTCTAGAAGTCAATGTTTTATACACCTAGCTGTTAGTCTACAAACTGACTGACTATAGCGGGCATCGTCTTGTTTATCGTGAATTTTAAAAAAAGTCCAGCCAACCCCTTGGACCTGGAAAGCTGAAATTTCTTTATAATGTAGGCAAAGAAAAACGCCGGAATTTATGAAATTCCCACAGGAGCGAAGCCGTGGACGGTCGCTATTCAATAATATTTTGGATTTACTTTCAGATAGTACAGTCGAATTCGTACCACTAGGCCATGGCAATACCTTGTTACTAATTTTTTTTACCCAACTTACAAAGCGCAAGTAATGACGTCACCTAAAGGGCGGCTGGTTACCGCTCTGAATAGCGAACATAACCATTCACCGCGTGAAAAGTCAGTGTCCACCACTCTCACGATCAAATAGAGAATTTTATAAATACTTATATCACATAATTTATTATTTAACGATGCAGTAACATCCAAACTTCTAGATCAATTCAAAATTAGGCATGAATATATTATAAATCTAAAATAAAGTAAAAAATAGTCAAAATAGAAATATTTACTATGTCCTACACCACCATACTACATGTCAAGTTTGGAGTAAAATTTTATGGTCTTGTTTTAATTTCTGAAACTTTTAAAAATTTCGTACTAGTCAACTATGAACCTATATTACAATTCAATACCTTAAAACACACTGGTTACTGTTGAAATATTGAGCTGCGAAATAGCGTATGATGGAATTTCCTCTTACGCGACCGCATTATCGACTATTTCCGGCAAAAAGACTACCAATTAGGGCACATAATATTCCCATTCATGGCAGCATTTTTAGTCTGTGGAAGTCGCCATATTTGTATATTTGACAGTAGTTCGCCAGCAATATGCAAAGAAAGTCGTCAGACCCATCAGTCTGAAAATAATAATTCCACCAACTGCTTTTCTCCAGGTACCGTATTACTGTGTTTATTACGCTACTATCGCGTAAAACCCGAACCAGTGGTAGATTCACTTAACGATTCAAAAGCACTTGTAAAAGTTTATTTGAATAAAAAGCATTTAGTTTTTTTTTTAATGGATCTCAAAAGTAACCTAATGGAATCCTAAAAGTCTTTCCACTATGTGTGTTTTTACTCGAGATTTTTTTTAATGCGAAATTTTATGAAATCTGAACTTTTTTTAAACAAAAGGCTAGTAGTAAAACGTCACAACGAACGTCAGGGACCCGCTTCGTAGTTTTCGTTTTTTTTATATAAATGCGAAAGTACTATACTTACACATTTCGAAGTGCTTAAAATTTTCTCTATTTTAAAGACTTTATTTCGTAGCTTTTTCCAGCAGCTCCACCGTATTATTGGGATAATAATGCGGTGGGTTCCCAGTTCCCACGTCCTTCCGCATACGACTCGACTAAGAGTATTAGGTAGTAGTAATAGTATACTAGTAAACTCTTAGGTTTTTATGACGATTATAATCAGATGTTAGTGATAATAACCGGGACAGACGGCTAAAACGTGCTTTCCAAGGCAGAAAACAAAAAGGCCAAATTTAAACTTGGGTCAACGTTTCTTAACATTCGCAATCGACTTATATGCGTCGTCAGAACTAGGCCACTCGTCCGTCAAACCGTAGGTAACAAATAAACAACCACACATTCCTATTGTTATCACGTTTAGATTTATTGGCGAGGTGAATTTTCTAATTATTTGTCTTGGTTTTAGGTTTTCATAATGTGCCTTTAACAGCTGCTGAAAAATCAAAACGGTACCGTGAAAAAATCAAAAATGATCCGGAGAAATATGAAAACTTCAAGAAAAAGGAGCTGCAACGCCAAAAAAATTACCAAAAGACGGTTAAAGATCTAACCGAAGAAGAAAAAAGAAAAAAAAGAAGACACTGGAGAGAACAAAAAAAAAATCAAAAAGAAAAAAGAAAAGCCAATCAGATCCAAAATCGCGAATCTAAAAAATAATGCATAATTGGATGCATCTCATGTATTAAAACTTAAGAACAGAAAACAATACAATAAAAATAAAAAAGGTTTACTCAATCTCTAAATATAAAATGGCTTTACGTTATCTGAAAAAAATATGTCGAATAAAAAATAAGCATGAGCATTCTACTTTTGAACAACGAAAATTAAAAGCAAGAGATGTAATTCTAGAATCACATCCCTCACGCTCACGCTCATGCTCAAAATTACATAAACAAATTGAAAAATAAATAAGCAAGTTCTATTTAAGAGCGGACATTATTAAATGTAACGCAGGAGAAAAACAAACCAGGACAAAGCATTAAAAGAAAGAACAAATCAGATACTTAGTAGACACACTAGAAAACGTTTACGAAATTTATGAAAAAGATGGAGGTACTTACAGATTTTTCAGGCACAAACCCTATTATATATTGTCTCCAAGTATAAATAATAGAGATACTTGTTTGTGTATCAAACACAGTAAATTTGAGTACATGTTCAATTCCCTGAAATTTAAAGGTGTGTTAAGGTAAAAAAGAGCTTTTGACCTGTGTTGCATGCGATACAACATCCTATAATTGCATGTATAATATATGTGAAGATTTTCCGACTGTTTCTTACGAAGCAGACCAAGAGAAACTTCGTACGACGGTAACATGGTACAAATGGGCTAGAATTAGCCATAGTTATGAAAAATGTGAAAAAGTTGTTAAAACTAAGAAGACAACAAAGCGACAAATTAAAGGAACTGTGCTTAATATCATCACAGAATTTCAAAAAGGCTTACCTGCAATCAAAACGCATTTTTTTAATTGGATTGAACAGCAAAGTCAATATAGAAATTGTATTAAAGACTTGAAAGATGATGAGTTAATCATTTTATGTGATTTCTCTGAGAACTTTGATTGTAAATATAGTGAAGAAGTCCAATCAATGCATTTTGGTGCCTCTAAAAACTCGATCACTTTACACTGTGGTGTAATTTTCTGAGAACTATCTCAATTTTGTATCAATTTCAGATAATAATTGCCATGAGCCGAACGCTATCTAGGCACGCCTTTTACCGGTTATTTAACTTGCAAAAGAGAAGAACCCTCAAAGTAGGGTTATTCATTTTTTTCTGACGGCCCATATAGCCAGTACCGGCAAAAAAAACTTTTATCTTTTGAGTTTATTCACCTCAAAATTGGAACAATTATATTCAACGTGGTCATTTTCAGAGTCAGGCCATGGCAAAAGTATATCAAATCAAATCAAATCAAATGTTTTTTTATTCAAATAAACTTTTACAAGTACTTTTGAATCGTCAAGTGAATCTACCACTGGTTCGGAATGCCATTCCTACCGAGAAGAACCAGCAAGAAACTCGGTGGTTGCTCTTTTTAAATAATTCATTTACAATAATTTTATTACATCAATGTGTACATAAGTAACCGCTGTCCTTAGCATTGCCGGAGCGATCAAATCCATGCTCCTCTATCATTCACATAGTCTTCAACAGTATAATAAGCTTTTTTTAGGAGCATACATTTAATGGATTTCTTAAATTTGTGTATAGGCAAGTTTAAAATAGGTTGTGGAATTTTGTTATAGAAAAGAATGCTCATTCCCACGAATGACCTTCTGACTTTTTGGAGGCGGAGCGATGGAGTCACGAGCCTATTACGGCCTCTAGTTTGCCTATCGTGCAGATCGCAATTTTTTTTGTAATTATGGATGTGCTGTTTTACAAAAATTATATTACTGTAAATATATTGCGAGGCGACAGTTAGAATACCAATTTCTTTAAATTTCTCTCTAAGGGAATCACGCGGTTTTAAATTATAAATTGCACGTATTGCCCTTTTTTGTAATACAAAGATTTTTTGAATATCTGCCGCTTTACCCCACAGTAAGATTCCGTAAGACATAATGCTATGAAAATAAGCAAAATATACAATCCTGGCAGTTTCGATGTCAGTTATCTGTCGAATCTTTCTGACAGCGTAAGCAGCAGAACTAAGCTTGCCAGAAAGTGTTGATATATAGCACATGACATTGGTGGTTCAGTAAAGAGACAATTAGACAAAAGAATTTCTTATGGTCAAGACATTACTAACGCTACTGAAGCATTTCGAATTTTGAAAGACAGTATGAAGTCAGTCAAGTGCTTTTACATAAGTAATCAAGATATTCAAAACATGAACCAATTAATTCCCGACGACATTCAACCTATTCCTGGGACGATGCAATTGCATCAAATATCTTCTACACAATGTAACCAGATTAAATATCGGTATTTGAATTATTTTTGTGGGGCATTACGCGGTTTGTGCAGTTGCTACTATCCCAAAATCCATAATATTGTTTCTAGTAAAATTGCTCAAGAACTACCAGCCGTGGTGTCTAAACCATCAAAAGGACATTACGAATTGAGTGTTGAACCCTGAATTGTACCTGGCCCATCAAAAAATAACATGGATGTTTCCCCGTGCAATTTGAGCCTCAAAATTGCAACTGTCGTATGGAGTCGGGCTTATGAATTGTTTTTTATTAAATTAAAAACAAATCCTAATATACCTACTAAAATAATATTGTTATAACTCGTTTAAATGTGTAAATGTTTAAGTTTAGACTTACTATGTATATATATATATACTAGTCTAAACTTAAACATTTACACATTTAAACGAGTTTTAACAATATTATTTTAGTATATATATATATATATATATACATACACTATATAAATATATGTATATATAAATGTATATATATATATATATATATATATCGCAGTCATCTGGTTTAATCTGCTATTTGATTGAATGACTAGCGCGTTCATTGAATGACAACATTCAATTGAATGACTAGGCCGTACGTCTTGTCACCCTTTGAACAGAGCGGACGAAAAATCAGTCAGGTGAAATTTAGTTTTCTTGTCTCTTTCTTGTAGGTTAGGTTAGGGTTCTACATAAATAATTAGGTTAGGTTTTATCGGGTTAATATACCCATTCAACGACTATGCTAGATGACGTTCAGTCAAGACGTTGAACGTTACATTAAACAACTTGACGAGTTGTCCTTTAGTCAGCAGACATATATATATACTAGATGATTCCCGCGACTTCGTCCGCGTGGATTGATGTTTTTGGATTCCCGCGGGAACTCTTGAATTTTCCGGGATAAAAAGCAGCCTATGTCCTTCCCCGGGATACAATCTACCCCTGTACCAAATTTCATCAAAATCGGTTGAGAAGATGGGCCGTGAAAGCGTAGCAGACAGACAGACAGACAGACAGACAGACAGACAGACACACTTTCGCATTTATAATATTAGTATGGATATATATATAGTTCCATTCTTGATACCATATAGACGTTACTTTATAGTTCCTAAACGTGACTCCAAGTTCCATTATACGTCACTGTCCTATTATTGCTGTGATTTAATTATTAAGGTTAATTGATGGATCTCAAAGAAATTTGAACTATTTTTGGTTATTATACTTTATTATTAATTTGAAAATTAAAACATTAAAAAAAATGTTTCTCATTTGTCGTTGTACAAAAAAAAAGATATACTTAGTACAAAGTATCAAAAGTAGCGTTATTCAATAAATACCTTCAACAACGAATATTCAAAACATCTTAAAGATAGGTATGGCTTTCCAAAGCCGAATTTATAATCATAATCATAATCATAATCATAATCATAATATTTATTTGCTGATTGTAGGTTACATGAGAAGTTCTTACAATAAAGTTATAGTACCCAGCCACAATCTACCAATCATATGGTGTGCAAATTAATCGTACAATACATTATTATTTTTGAGTACTTTATAAATTTAATACAATAATTTATCTATACATTCAATAAAATATTATAAAAATTAAAAATGTCAGCTATAAAATATATTAGAATTAGAATTACAATTTATTTATTACATTATACACAATATTAGATGCTAATTATTATTATTGCAATTAAAATTAACATCAATTATTGAATTATTGTCAGCTATATAATATTATTTCTTAACTATTATTTAATTACGATTAAATTATTATTTGAACACAACAAATATTAGTGTAAAACCCAAATACATTTTATCCGGCATATTTCCATTCAGTAAAATTAAAAAAATCGTTAACAGAGTAAAAACAATGAAATAATAGCCACTCATGCAGGGCATGTTTAAATTTAGGCAGGGTCCTTTCTTTGATCGTCTTAGGGAGTTTATTGTATATTTGGATCGCCATACAAAATGCATTTTTTTATACAGAGTTAGTTTTATTCTAGGTACAAGTAACCTGTCTTTATGCCTTGTAGCTCTTTGTAGTGCCTGGCCGTGAGTTTCAAAATATTCGGGGTGCTTTTTGACAAAGATGCATATTTCCTTAATGTAGATACAGGGTAATGGTAATATCTTAAGTGCTTTGAACATGGGCTTACAACTATCTAGGAAATGTGCCTTACATATAACGCGTATGCATTTCTTTTGGACTTTAAATATTCTATCTGCATCTACTGAGTTTCCCCAAATAATTATACCGTAACTGAGTACAGACGACACGTATCCATAATATGCGCATAGCACTGCTTCTTTACTCGATACTTGCATAAGTCTTTTTAATGCAAATACAAACTTTTCTAATCTATTGCATAGGCCATCAATGTGGTTTTTCCAATTGCAGTGTGAGTCTAATGTAATACCTAAGAATTTAATCGTGTTGACTTCCTCAATTATAGCATTATTATATTCAATTTTTATAGGTATTTCTCTAGATTGTAAAGTTTTGAAGGCAATAAATTTTGTTTTCTCAATATTAATTTGTAAGTTATTATTTTCCAACCAATGCACGATTTCAGTAAAAGTATGATTTACATCCGATTCAAATAATTTTATATCTTTGCATTTAATAATTAAGGAAGTGTCATCGGCAAACAATAAACAATTATGTTCAGTAACGTTAGGAAGATCATTAATGTATAATAAAAATAAAATAGGTCCCAAAATACTGCCTTGTGGTACGCCAGAACGGTTCGTTATAAAAGAAGATTGAGCTACTAGCTTTTCACCGTTTATTATTTTAGTAATTTTTGTACATTGGATTCGATTACTCAAATAACTATAAAATGGAGTTTCGGCATTGGATTGTCCCGAAAACTCGGTGAGCAGAAGACGAAGTTTTTGTTCGCAACCAAGCGCTCTGGCCATTTCTGAAAATAGGAGTACGTCGAATTTTTTTCTTTCTTTCCGTACAGTCAGTCGTGTTTCTTTATAGATGTGCTGGAATTCATACCGACCAATCGTGGCAAGGGTATGATGTTGATATACAAGGGCTATACCTATGCCCATATGACGCACAACACTCGCTGGTACTGCTCCAAGAGGGCGGGAGGATGTAAAGCGCGCCTTATAACCACTTCGGAAGGACAGTTGGTTCAAGTTCTGGAAAGTGAACATAACCATCCACCCCCCACTTTGATAAGGACCGCGAGCGGGCAGCTTTATAAAATTTGATGTGTGTTAAAATGATTAAGCGTACCTACATTATAAGATTTTATAGCAAGTAACAAATTAAATTAAAAAACCAGTAAGTATTTTTTTTTATAAATAAAAATATTTTTCAGCGATTTTTTTTAAAGTTTAAAGTCCATCCTGCATAATAATTATCATCTGTTTGGGCCTTAAAATCCACAGGCAGACAGAGTTCTAGACGAGTTAAATGAAATAAGGTATTTATTAAAAACTCATTATCATAGATTAAGACTGAAAAGGTACGATGTGAACAAAGACAACCTACGTTAATACTTTATTACGCCACAGATTTTAAGTGCAAATCTGTGGTTCACACTCCGTTTTATTCTTTTACTCACAAAACATAGATAGATTAACATTGTCATAATACTTAGTTACTAACCTTAATCGTATACATTATCACAACATATACATATTTATTTATAGATAGGGAACCCGCTACCATCTTAGACTGCATCGTCACTTACCATCAGGTGAGATCGCAGTCAAGGACTAACTTGTAGTGGAATAAAAAATAAAAAAACCGGCCAAGTGCGAGTCGGACTCTCGCGCGGAGGGTTCCGTACAAACATGTAAGTATGTAAGTAAAAGTTATGGTATTTTTATTCCACGTATCTATTTTAATTTCAATTTTATATTTCTACGCGTTCATGCGGAAAGGGTGGGTTTCATTAAAATTATTAAAAATATTTTTATTATATGATATACCTAAATAAAAATTTATGCTTTTCGCAATTTTTCCTTTATCTGTGCTTAAGACGTTGCTTCGTATCAAATCTCAACATTCTGAGTTCACAGGAGGTACCCTGTAAGTTTTGATTCCCTTGCGAGTGTCGAAAATTTGCATAAATATATTTTTATTGTATGATGTAACTAAAATTTATGCTTTTCGCAATTTTACCTTTAACTGCGCTATAAAACGTTGCTTCGTACTAAATTTCAAGATTCTGAGTTCATGGGATGTACTCTGTAGGTTTTGATTCCCTTGCGAGTGTCGAAAATTTGCATAAAAATATTTTTATTATATGATGTAACTAAAAATGTATGCTTTTCGTAAGTTTTCCTTTATCTGTGCTATAAGACGTTGCTTCGTACAAAATTTCAAGATTCTGAGTTCACATTGCGTTGACTTAGAAGTTTGATTTTTTCACAGCTCCAAGGGACAGTGGACCTGAGTATTTGATATGAATTTCAGCTTGATACCTCTATGCGTTCCTGAGAAAAAGGGTCTTGACACACAGACGGATGGACAACAAAGTGATCCTATAAGGGTTCCGTTTTTTCCTTTCGAGGTACGGAACCCTAATAAGATATAATACTGATCGTATCTAACACTAGGCTACAGGCAGTGGCACTTGGGCAGGCTACGTTAATGGTATACTTATGTACAAACGTATAATAAAATAAAATGTAAAATTTTATTCGTAATTACTTTTATTCATTTTAAACGGGTTTTAATAATTAATCTTTAGACAAAACAATAAGGTTATGTTGAGGGCGCATGTGTATGTGTATATTTTGCTGAACTTTATAACTTCTTTAAGATTTGGTAAGTGAAGCTTATCAACGCACAATGTTGGTAGGTACGATTAGTTTTTTTCGTAATAGTTGGAAATCAGGACCCACTTGTAACGTAATTGGGGGGGCTTAATTTAAAACATGCCTACTAGAACCGTAGGCAAATTCTAAATATCATATTATGGTTGATATATATCCAGGTCCAGCTTGCAAAACCTGTAGTTTAAATTACGATATGTCAACTTCATACGTAAGAACGTGTCAACTGTGTAAAGCTTGTACCAGCGTGCAAATTAAATAAATAACAGTTCGCAATGAATTACACCTTTTTTTCAGACGCACTAGAGTTTATACCCAGCAATCGCAGCAATGGACATCTCATTATTTACAACGGATACACTTTCGCATCAATGAACAGCAAGACACGATGGTACTGTTCTAAGAAGAAGGGTGGATGTAAGGCCAAACTGGTCGTGACTCCAGAAGGGAGGTTTGTCGAGATCTTGGGGCATCATGACCACCTGCCCCCTAATTTATATCGCACTCCGGATGGGAAGGTGTTTAGAGTTTAGTCAGTTAATAAGTAATATAACAGATTAAATAATAGTAACGTTTAAATAAAAGTCTAGTTTAGTTCTAACAATTAACAAATTATTAAAGAGGCCTAGACGATCGTGTTCTCTAATCTCTACACAATCGTGGCTTCGAATTAGTACTTGTACAAAATAAATCCATACTAATAAATACTTCTATACTATAATATTATAAATGCGAAAGTGTGTCTAGGTCTGCTACGATTTCACGGCCCATCTGTACAACCAATTTTGTTGAAATTTGGTATCGAGATAGTTTGTATCCAGGTTCAAATGCTACTTAAGAACGTAATGTTAAAGTAATTTTTAAATAGGCTCAACTTTAGTGTAACTAACTTTATTTAACTCTATTTTCGTATTTTAGAGTTCCAATAAATGCGTTAATTTTATATATTTGACAAAGATTTGATTGTTTTAAATGAAATAAAAAACACACACACAAACATTGGATTACTATTAACTTAACCGTAATTGACGAATTTTGGTGCAGTTAGCTTGCACCTGTAGATGGACGCATACTGCTTGGTACAACCTAAATACTGCATGCCGATCACGATGACACATGACTATTATTTCTTCTTCTAGTGCATTCAGTAAACCCTAATATTACTACGCGACTGGTTTTTTTTCAGATGCGATAGAATTTACCGAGAGCCCACGAGGAACTGGCATCATTCTCATATTTAGGGGACATACCTACTCACATATGCACATGAACAATAAAACTAGATGGTATTGCTCCAAACGGATGGCCGGATGTAAGGCACGTCTGATCACAACTCCTGAGGGAGTGCTGGTAGAAGCTATTGGGGAGCACGATCATTGTCCTCCACAGTTGTTCAGAACCGCACAAGGAAAAATTATAAAACTGAAATGATTTTCTTTTCTCTTGATTTTATCCTGTTTTGGTCACGTATCTGACAACTGACTGCAATTTCGAAAATCTTTTAAATTCGGATAAACAATTAGTAATAATGTTTTTTGTTGTTTCTTCTCGGTATCTACAAGAAAGACATTTCGAACCATGCAGTGGTAGATTCACTTTAAGATTCGAAAACACTTGTAAAAGTTTATTTAAAAAAATCTGGTGAATCGTGGTAACAGCTTACTGATTTTATTTGTGACTTTCCAATAACATTATTCTAGGCTAAGGTACTTAGTACCCTAACCTAGAATAATGCTTTGTTTATATCAATTTAAATTATAAGTTTGTTAACAAATCAATATTTATCTTCTAGAGGTAGAAATTTTAGAATTCGTTCCATCCAACCGCGGTAAAGGCATCACGCTTATCTACAAAGGTTATACCTACGCGCATATGAAAAGTAAGACAAGATGGTACTGCTCTAAGAAGGCTGCTGGGTGTAGGGCCAGACTTATTACCAGTGATGATGGAGAACTTATTGAAGTTGTTGAGGCTCATCATATTCACGATCCTCCTAATTTATATAGAACCAAAGATGGAAAGGTTCTTAAAGTGTAAAGTAAAAAGTAAAGGTAAAGTAAAGTGTTTAAGATTTAGTTTTAGTGTTAATTCTATGGTCTAGTATAATCCCTAATGGCTTGCTACATCGTTGATGGCTGTTACATCGTTTCGGGTGGCGTGTTTTTTTTAAACAAGTGAACATACCTAATTAAAAAATAAAAACACGACTACCCTGCCATTTGAATTAAAAAAAATTTGATATGATCACGATAGCTCTCCACTCCTGTCCTCGGCTTTTCGCATCGCAGTGGTAAGCGGGAGTTTTGTATAAGAAAGATATATTGTGCAGAAGAGGGTACTAAGTTGAAGGAGGCTGCTGGATTATCACTCTACGCTAAACTGATCACAAGTGTTACGGGACAGCCTGCTTGTAAATATTGAGTCCCACCATATTCATGACCCTCTGAATTTATAATATAGAACCAACACATAAAGTGTAATTACTAATTGGTTGAAAAGATCACTAGGGCTACAGTAGATATGGTTTAAGTTAAAGAATCCTAGCATATTCACGTGCTCTTGAATTTGTATGGGATTTTAAAAAAAAACTTAGGAAAGGTATTAATTAGACCCTATACATAAAAATGTTAAAAATGAAACGAATTTAAGAATGACCGACAATCAATCACTGCTTTACTTGAATTCTGCTCAAAGTGCAAGCGATTTTGGTTAAGTAAAATTACTTAATTAATTATTTTTATGAAATTAAAATAATTTGAAATGTATCTTAATTTAAGTACCTATGGCTTTTGTTAGCGATACATCTACTTCTTTTAATGCATTTTTGTGTCTGAGTTGTGTCTTTTTTTTAATTAAAATAAGTTCTCATAATAAGTGCAGTTTTTACTTTTAAGCTTATTATGTCAACACTTAGTTCAAGAATTATTTCATACTTCGTTATTTTTCAGACACCTTAGAATGTGTTCCGACCGGTCGCGGCAAAGGTTTTATGATCGTCTACAAAGGGTACCTACACTTTTCTTAACAACTACAGGAACACTTTATGGTATTGCGCAAAGAGGAGTTCTGGTTGCAGAGCGAAGATTAATACGACAGCCGAGAGAGAGCTGGTCGATGTAGATGACCAACATAACCATCCACCACCTCATTTGTATCGGACGGCAGATGGAAATATTATCAGATTAAGATATCCTTTACTTAAAGACTAGTTTAATATAATATTTACGTCTATTATATATGTTCGTCTGTCTTTTATTTAAAAAACAGTGTGTATGTGTGCAATTCACACACGACAGTGAAACGTCAGAAAAGTAGCCTACGAGAGAATGAGATAAATATGTCTTGTAGAATACAAGACATCTCATTCTCTCGCAGGCTAAATCCTATTATGAGTATGTTTCTCTCTTTACTGTCGCTTTTTGTTTCATCGAATTTTCAAATCACAACGATTCTAAAACAGTTTCACTTAAAAAAAAAACTATGAGGGTTGTGGAGTTTAAACACAGCATAGCAATAGAAACTTGTACGCCGTTGAGGTAACTATTACGCGAACGTGTCTTTTCCTGTTTTGGACTAGTTGTATGGTTTTATGATGCCTTATAATGACTAATTATGATTTAGTGAACAATAAACTATGAGTGTTTGTTTCAGATGAACTAATTTATATACCATCCAATCGCGGCAACGGGTATTTGATTGTGTACAAGGGTTACACTTTTTTTAACAAGTACAAAAATACAAAATGGCTATGCTCGAAGGGTTCTAGTACAGGTTGCAAAGTCAAATTGTATACTAGTGACAAAGGGATATTAAGGGGTGTTTCGGGAGAGCATAGCCACCCACCCCCGCAAATGTTTCGGTCGGCGGACGGTAAAGTGTTTAAGATTTAGTTTTAGTGTTAATTCTTGGTCTAGTACAATCCGTAATACCTAGTTGATGGCTGCTACATCGTTTCGAGTGGCGTGTTTTTTAAACAAGTGAACATAACTAAAAAATAAAAACACGTCTACCCTGCCATTTGAATTGAAAAAAATTGGGCTAAAAATGCAGTTTTTTGCTATAACTAAGTTTACTTAACTAAGTTTTCTATAACCAAGTTTCTACACGTAAGTAAGTAGTTACGGACAAAAAAAATCGACTGGTTAACAAAAAGTCCGCTCGCGCTTTTTGTATGGCGCTGCACAGACTGGCGCTACTAGACGAAACGTTTTATCCTGTTCTGTTTGTGTGTTTTTACTCTAACTAAAAGCAAATTATTTAATTTCATGTGTGATTTTGAATAACATATCGAGTAATAAGTAATATGCATAGTTGTAATTCAGATGTTTCTATTATTTACATTTTTATATTGTAAATAGTTAAACTTACTAAATATGAAGAGGAATATAATACAGGATGGCCCAAATAGTGAAGTCCAAAAAAAAATTTAGATTTCTCATACCTAGACCTATCAGAAAATACCCCATCTATGTTCAGCGATTTTTGGTAGTTTTCGAGTTTTAATTTTTTAAAGTTTTTTCGTGAGATTTCTGAGGGAGTGAGTGTTAATTTTTTTTTCTTTTTATTTAGTGTTTTTTTCCGAACATATTTTTTATGGTCATACTTGCTATGAAGTGTGCTACTTTTCATAAAATAATTACTATCATACAATTAACCCGAGTTAACCTAACCTAACCTAACCTGTCTACGTCACTTCCGATTAATTTCAAAAACTTTTGGGGTTCCTAAGCTTCCCTTATTAGTTAAAAAATTTGGTACTTTAGGGGTAATTACTGTGAGAAATCGGACTTCAAATGTGGTAAGGCGGTAATTACTGAACTAAAAATTTGATTCTTAAAATTGAGTTTTGCCTATTTTTAACAATTTTATGGCTAATTGCAGTAGATTTTTTTGATTTAAGTATTTTCTACAAAAATAATCGATATTTTTCGATTGAGTGACATCAAGGTTCCGTAAAAATGATTTGGATTTTTCGTCCAACGCTACGTTTACCTGTAAGTGGATGCTAGGTAGATTGTAAAAATTCTAAAGAATCTATGTTCAGCAACAGAATAGGGAATGTTCAGCTGAGGAGGATGACGAGTATGATAAAAATATCTGTTACAAGCGTTTCACGTTTTATAGTCACCGACATTTCTCAATTTGTTGTGTTAGTAAAATGTGCTCTACTTCAATTCTACCATTTCAGATTTAAGAGTGTTGAAACTACAGAATGGAAAGGCATATATAATGTATCAGGGGTATTCATTTTCGTACAATAGCAGTAAGACGGCTCCAAAGAGATATCTTTACTGTTCAAGGAGGTTAAGTGCCAAATGTTCCGCACGTTTAAAATTGAACCAAGGTCAAATTGAGATGGCATTCAACGAACACAGTCATACACCGCCGGTTTATAGAAAGTGCTCTGATGGGACCTATATTAAAATTTAATAACCTCACTATCTGTTCAGATGGTTCAGAGGTTATACAAGTTGAAAATAACTAAATAATTATTATTTAAGCTCATCAGTGGTGCAATTAACTCAATACTCAATTTATTTATTACATGTAGGACATAGAAGTATCTCTTTTGTTACGTCAAGTTTTGACTCTACCACTGGCTCGGGAAATAGATTAAACTGAGGGGAGCCGGCAAAAAACTCAGCAGTTGCTCTTTTTAAAAAGCAAGACCTTGCAATAAGTAGGTACAATATATAATATACAGTAGTGTAAGTTGTATATATCCTGTGGGGCGCTGGACCCAAAGTCACGTCAATTGTATAATAGCCTCGACTCAATTTACAGCTTTTTAAAATTTATGTAACGGGGCATCCATAATTTCTTTTGGAACCATATTATAAAAGCTAATACTCGACCCAACAAAGGATTTCTGCACCTTGCTTCTGCAGACGACATAGCGGCATTACTAATTTATGCCGGTTTCCAATAAGTCGATTTTGTCTATCCCCTCCTTTGTCTATAGAGACGAATATTTTGTTTATAACGAATTAAAAGATGTCATGTTGGTTGTAATTTTTATTTATAACTAGAATTTTTATCAATTAGAATTTTTTATTTATTATTTTATAATTTATTTATTTTATTTTTGTCTTAATGTCTATACAGTCTATCATGGAAACTGTATTCCGTATTAATTTAAGAACAAGCGACTGGCCAGATTTAGGGCTTTGCATGGTATTTTCCTAGTCATAAATCCATTGTAGTTTTTTTAATAAAACGATGTCAAAAATGTTTCCTTTCTTAAAATATATTAATCTAATACCTTTAAACGAGTAACTCTCGAACTATTTTCATGAAATTTGGTATGAGGAGGTTTCAGGGGCGATAAATCGATCTAGCTAGGATTCATTTTTAGAAAATGTCGTTTTATCCGTGTTTTCAGGCAATGAAAAACTGCTACAAATAAATTCTAAGGTAAATTTCGCCACCATCAACAAGGTTATAATAGCTCAGGTGGGAAACAGGTCGGTCCCGAAACTAGAAGACCCCGGTTCGAGTCCAGATGTCGTCCAGTCTGATTATTTTTTCTCCTTTTTTTAAAAATATAATATAATATTTTATTTTATAAAAATAAAATAAAATCTATTATTTAAACCAGCTGATGCCCGCGACTACGTCCGCGTAGATTGAGGTTTTTTGGTTCCCGCGGGATCTCTTTAATTTTCCGGGATAAAAAGTAGCCTAACGTGTTATTCCAGACTATAATCTCACCCAGATATTTACAGTTGAAACGACGACGACGGTGTTTAATGTCTATACTTTTGTATCAAGATTCTTAACTTAATCTTGGGCAAATTTTATTCAATCCTACCTTTTCAGATTTGGAAGTTATGAAACTACGGAATGGAAATACTCTAATTATGTATCAGGGGCACACGTTTTCGTTCCAGGGCAGGAAAGACCAAAGGAGATATTATCTCTATTGTTCTAGAAGGACCAGAGCAAAATGTGCAGCACGTTTGAAATTGAACAGCGAAGGTCAAATTATAATGGCGCATACAGAACACAATCATGTTCCGCCGTATTTTAAGAAGTGTTCCGATGGGTCCTATATTAAAATTGCATAAATAACCTCATCATATCCCTGACGACCTCCCTGGCGCAGTGATGAGCGCTTATAAGATGTGGTCATATAAGTTGGAGGACCCGAAGGAATCGCCGACAGGGCCAATTCGGAAATTTATAATTTCTGAATTTTCTCTGGACTGGCTTGGCGAGTGGGCCGTGTCTATTGGGTAGTGTCTTGCATGTTTTTATCTTGTAGTTATTTATTTATTCAATAAAATACATTGTGTTGGTAAAAAAGGTTTTCTTATTTAAATTTCTAACTGTGTTTAGCATCTCTTTAAGCTGTGGTCTAACAGTGGCGTTAAAAATATCAAATACGCTTGCCATTCACTCGAGGTCATTTCTTTCCCGGCTGTTTTCCAGTTATTCAAATCTTCTTTTTCAGATTTGGAAAATGTGAAACTAAAAAACGGAAAAAACCTTGTTATCGACCGAGCGAAGCGAAGGTCTCT
Organism: Erebia epiphron; assembly: GCA_963932025.1. Classification (NCBI taxonomy): domain Eukaryota; kingdom Metazoa; phylum Arthropoda; class Insecta; order Lepidoptera; family Nymphalidae; genus Erebia; species Erebia epiphron. Next base: position 42,024,719 of record OZ009945.1, read on the forward strand.
GAGTCTTCTTTGAGGGAATTTGCACTTGTCCGTCCGTCCGTCCGTCCGTCTGTCAGAGCCTTATAACTTCTGAATTACGGAACTTAATTACTTCAAATTTAAATATTATACATATAAACCGATGGCCTCCAGCCGAATATGGCTTAAAAGTAATAAAAATCTTTATTTCAGGGGGGCTCTCATAGAAGCGAATATGAAGAAAAAATATTTTTATAGCGTTACATAGGGTTGCGGTATATCAATTTAAAGATAATTAGGAATAGAGTCCAAAAATATTTTTTTTTAATTTTTCCCCTAAAATTGGCGAAATGTGGGGCTTTCAAAGTGGAGATTTTCTACCGTCCAAAGTTGACCTCAGAAGTCTAAGTTTTGTGAAATGCTGATCCTAAAACTAGATCAATTATTTGAATTATATCTTGTACTTGAACAACAAATACTAAAATTAGATAAATATTACATGGAAACGAAATTATTAAATTTTTAATGAGCCTTAGAAGTCCTGTTGTAAGGTAGTTAGTTAGCCTTACAACAGGACTTCACAATGATGTCAATAGATGGCGCCGCGAGGTCTTAGTTCGGGGCGAAACACTAGTGTATAAAGGACATTCGTTTTCGTACCATAGCTTCAAAGATTTAGAGAGAGATATTTCTACTGTTCAAAAAGGGGCAGCATGAAATGTCTAGCTCGAATAAAATTGAGCAAGACACTTGGGTTCGGACGTGACCTATATTAAAGTTGCATAACTTTGCCAGTTAATTATCATTGTTACATTAAGGATATCGTAGAAGTTAAGAAATTAATTGAATTTTATAAGCATTTTTATATTTTTTCATAAATTTTATACCTAGTATTTCTAGTCAAAAAAATAACTAAGCGAATTTTGGGGCAGTTTATCCTGCTGAAAAATCTACTGTATACCCTCCTATTGTTTAAAGATTTAAAGCAAAAGAATGTTCAATTTTTCCGCTCCTGTTACCCCACACCATTGCTATTACTAGATGTCTCCGTCATTTCAGTGTCTCTATATTTAAGCTGTATCATCTAACAGTGAAGATAATGATAACAAAAATGTTAGACACTTGCCATTCACTCGCGAACGATTCTCTTTTTGGCTGTTCCAGATATCCAATCTTCTTTTTCAGATTTGGAAGTTATTAAACTGCAAAATGGGAAAACCCTTGTTATGTACCAGGGGCACACGTTTTCGTACCAGGGCTCGAAAGGTCCAAAGAGGTATCTTTACTGCTCAAAGAAGGGCAGTGCGAAATGTCTGGCGCGTTTCAAATTGAACCATGGAGGTCAAATTGAGATGGCATACATAGAGCATAACCATATACCGCCGTATTTTAGAAAGTGTTCTGATGGAACATTTATTAAAATTGCATAATATTGTGCTAAGATATGAACTAGTGCAATTCATTAGCCTCTTTAAGTTATTTTCATATTATAAGTCATGTTGGAAAGGCCATTAGTAGCGAAACAATAAATTGGGTATTTGACAACAGCTTAAATCAGCACTTAATCATCTTATTTTCGCACGTAAGCTCAACGCGCGCAGTATGAGATGTTGTATGAAATACTTAATTGTGACGTCATTAAATTCGACGCACTTTATTACTTCAATTGATAGTTTAAAATGGTTTTCGAACGTGAAACTAACAGGGGACGTAGATACTATTACGACTTTTGGGAGATCCTCTATTTATAATCACTTATATTACTTATTTGAATAGTTGTCAAATACCCAATTATACGGGTATATTTTAATATACTTTTTATGTATAAAGCTAAAACTCACTGACTGACTCATGAACGCCCAGCCTAAAAATCTGTAATTTTGCTGTTCCTTTTATAATGTAGACAAAAAAAGGTCTATTTTATTAGGGTTCCGTACCCAAAGGGTAAAAACGGGACCCTATTACTAAGACTCCGCTGTCTGTCTGTCTGTCTGTCTGTCTGTCTGTCTGTCTGTCTGTCTGTCTGTCTCCAGGCTGTATCTCATAGACCGTGATAGCTAGAAAGCTGAAATTTTCACAAATGATGTATTTCCGTTGCCGCTATAACAACAAATACTAAAAATTAAAAAAATATATATATTAAGGGGGGTCCCCATACAATAAACGTGTTTTTTTCGTATTTTTTTGCTCAATATTAAAAACGGTAACAGGTAGACGGTTCAAATTTTCACAGAATATTAACTTGTATATTACCTTTCAAAATAAATAATTAAATATCAATAAAGTAAATATTAAAGGGGGGCTCCCATACAACAAACGTAATTTTTTGATATTAACAGTAAACCTCTACAAACAAAGTTAGTTTTGCGGTTCATTAACAAGGGTAATTATACCTACTTCTTGAGTACGGAACCCTCGGTGCGCGAGTCCGACTCGCACTTGGCCGGTTTTTTTTATTAATTTTTCGAAATTCGTTAGTCTTTCTATACTATGTACTTAATATTATAAATGCGAAAGTTTATATAGATGGATGGATGGATGGATGGATGTTAGTTACTCAATCAAGTCAGAACGGCTGAATGGATCGGGATAGAGAGATAGATAATGAGAGATAGATATGTGTCTGGAATAACACATAGGCTAAATACCTGTATCCACTAGCTCTATCCAGCTTGTTTAATGATATGATATTGTAAAATGTTTGCTTAGTGCATAATAGTGTTTTATTGACTGTTACCGCCTAATTGAGTGATTTTGATGTAAAATTTAAGAAAAACTAATAATTAGTTTTCATTTAATTATACTACATAAATTACTGTCAGCAGCCATTTATTTGTACTTTTCAGATTTATGTGCGTTTTATGCACTAAACAATGGGTTATGCAATGGGTTATGGTTACATCAATGGGTTTATGCAACCGAATAATACCTGGCCGAGTTGACATTTGACGTATTCTACGAAATAAATGTTTCTCATATTACTGTCTGTTCTATAATTATTAGATTGTATTACAGAAACGCTTGTAACATTATTTTACAGAATATTTAGAGTACATACCGAGCAATCGAGGAAGCGGCCACCTAATCGTTTACAAAGGTTACACGTTTTCCAAAATGTCTGAGGACAAGTGGTACTGTTCTAAAAGAAAGGTCGGATGTAAGGTGAGACTGAGGACCACTTCTGATGGCAGATTGAGCGGTGTGACTGGAGAGCACGACCACCCTGCTCCGGCGATATATAGAACCTCTGATGGACAGATATTTAAAATATAAGAAAATACCTAAGGAGGAAACCTGATTTATAGATCCTGATGGATAGATCTAACGAGGAAACCTGCTTGCCCGAGATTTCATAATGTCCTCGAAGGTGTGTAAAGTCTGCCAATTAGCACTAGGCCAGCGTGGTGAATTATGGCCAAATCCGTATAATTCCGAGAATGACTCAGTAATGAGCCGGCAATGATGATGGAAGAAGATAAAAGCTTATATCGGGGATTTGCGCAAAAATCCACTGAGACGTATTTGCTTGCCAGGGTCTTTAAGTACAATATCAACCCACCGTCTGTAGATGTATGGTCCTATTTCTGAAAAACATGCAGACTGACTACAATGTGTCGTATGACATACCCATTGATGTAGAATTTTAGCATTATATTTCAATGGACATACCAGTAGAAAAGTTTTGTTTGAAACCTTGTCCAGCGGGCTTGTTGTTTACTATTTTCTGATTAATAAATAAGATAAAGTACATAAGAGTAAAATAATGTGTTGCAATAAAACTGTTGTTTTCCTAATAATGCTCCATTCCTATTTAATTAAACAAGAAATATTTTGGTTCAGCTTACTTTAGATAGTCAATTAATAATCGAATTGGGTATTTGACAACTAGTGAACTAAATAATTTTTAGTGATTATGAACGGTATGCTCCGATATACACTGCGAGCACTGTAAGGTGTGACGTCAATTTAGTATACTGCGAAGCCGTTCCTTTATAGTTAGCTATACTAGTTACTATTTAAAACGGAACGCAGAGCACTGAGAGCACGAAAACGCCAGTGCTCACGGTACAAAAATGGCGACGATTCATGACGTCATTTACTTAGGATACTGCGGCAGTATACTGTCAGTCCATAACGGAAAGAATTTCTCCCCAGTAAGAGCACTGACCAGTGCTCGCAGTGTATATCGGAACATAGGTACCCTAAATAGACGACCTGCCAAAAGACGTTATATCCACATCTCCTGTTAATGTTATGTTTGACTACCATTTTAAATTATCGATAAAAGTATAAAAGTGCGTTGATTTTTGATGACGTCACTGTTCAGTATTTCATACAAAATCCTATGTTGAGCGTGCGGTTTGAAGTTCGAAAAAAACTACCTGATTTGACCAGTTGTCAAATACCCACTTGTATTTTTTTTGCAATTCCCTTATTGGCACGCATAACTTCTCTCATTTAATTTTAGCAGACGACGCTTCTGATGGACGTTCTAACTTCTTGCGGTTCTATAAAGAGTATAGAAAGCAGAATGAGGGGAGGTTCCAAGTGAAAAAGGATGAACAAGAAAACGAAGAAGAAGAAAAGGATCCGGTCAACAGAGTCAGCACTATTCTTAGCTCTATAATTCCTAACATGAAGTTGTCGTAGAAACGTTCCTTTATCCTTTATAGCCTTTCCACTAGAGATGTGCTACGTTGCTAAGTTACGGCTGTGTGTCACACCAACCAATATGAGCGCTTGATTTTCTTAGCTAAGAACGCTAGATGTTAGACCAAACGCTCTTATTGGTGGGTTTGACACAAATCCGTAGCTTAGCAACGTAGCACATCTCTGGTGGCAAGGCACTCTTGCAGTTGTTGCTATGGACACGCGCGTGGCTTTTGTTCGTGTATCGTATCGTATCTGTATGAGTGTGAGTGCGTACGCACACGACTGTCTGGTTTGGCACACACACACACAGATGCAGAGTATCTGTAGTGTGTACACACGTAAACCACAAGCAACTTTCACGCGCATGACCCCCAAGAGCTTATTTGTGGTGACAGTAAAAAAAATCAAATATGTCATTTCTCTTATATTGTTCGCGCGCTTAAAAATTTATGTTGCTATCTTGTCGCACTCGCTTTCCAAGTAGGTGGTATTTATATAAGTAGATTCCTAGTTCCATGTATCAACTCGTATTAGCATTCCAATATAATTTTTAACTATAAGTTGTTTTTCTTCATACTACAATTATACATCTTCAATGTTTTTCTTGATATAGTTTTGAAACGTCAAATAAAAACACCGAATAGGTACCTACTGCTATTAAGTCAGATCAGTCGTTAAGTGGTAAGGGATTTGTTTGAAAAATATCAAGGATATTAAATCGACAGAATCTTACGGATACTTATTCAATCTGTGTATTCAATACAATATGACGCCCGTGACATAATTTGGATTTATGTTTTAAAATCCCGGGTGAACTCTTTGACATTGGATGAAAATGAGCCTGTGTCAATCTCCAGGTCCTCACATGTAACCATGCACAAATTCTTGGACTATTTATCCAAGAAAAATTCTCTCCAACTTGTTGCTCTGTTGCGGCGTGATAAACCAACAAACAAAAACACTTTCGAATTTGATTCGGGCTGTAGGATTTAGCTCCGCGATATTTAATAAATAAGTACATTTTATTTCCCAGATTACTTTGATTCCTTACAAGAACTTCCGCTAGAAGGTTGCGGGAGTACCTCAGTAATGTTCTATCAAAACTACACTTTCTCGTTCCAAGGCCCGAAGAATTGCAAGCGTTATTTGTACTGTTCCAAGAGAAAATCAAACTGTTGCCCCGCCCGCCTTAGTTTGGACAACAAGGGTAATATAGTTTTTGCCAACACCTCTCATAATCACGCACCACCGCAATTAAAACAATCTTCTACTGGAAAGTTTTATAGAATATAGATATAATTGAATTTACCTATTCTTCATAACAATAGCGCAGCCAATAGTAGGTGCGTTGACATAGGAATTTGGGCGAGGGTTCAGAGAGTAAGAGAAAGTATGAAAACTATTAAATAGGTACGTCATTTGATTTTATGTATTTTAAGTTTGACTGTTACATAATTAAAGGTGTTCTAAATTTTGGTCCTTTAAGCTTGTATTTATTTTATTCCTTCATAGCTACTTAATTATGTAAGTCAGTATAGTTCACTGTTTAAAAAAACTATATACCTATAGATCATAATAATTTCCACAATTGTTGTTTCTGTATAGGAGTTGCAACGGTTGCAGAAATTACAAAACTCATATTATTATCGATAGGAGGTCTATTGATTTCATTGCGTGTTTTGAAATGTTCTGAATATTTATCCTTTTTAAGCTTTCGAAGTTTTGAAGCTGCGAAACGGGAGGACGCTGATTATGTACCAGAAGCATACGTTCTCGTTCCAAGGAAACCAGGGGTCGAAGAGCTATTTATATTGTTCGAAAAAGCACACGACGAAATGTGAAGCTCGTCTACAAATGAACAAATCAAAGGAGATTGTGTATGCCCATACCCAACATAACCATAATCCCCCACTGTTCCAGAAGTGTTCGGATGGCACATACTACAAATTGGCTTAAAGAATGGATAAAGAGTAATGTACGTTTGACCACGACAGCTAAAAAGTTTTCCGTCTGAAATAAAAGTATTATAATATTATGTAAAAACACTTGCTTATTTAGAGTATTAGAGTTATGCATTCAATTGTTATTGAAATGAAATCTTTTCGATGTTTGTGGAATAAAGGGGCTACTTTTTTTATTATTTATAAATTAAAATTTTTCGGAATAAAAAAGTTGCCGATGTGTTATTCCAGACTGTAATAAATCTATGTGCCCAATTTCATCTAGATCCGTTCAGCCATTCTGGCGTGATCGAGTAATAAACATCCATCCAACCATCCATCCAAACTTTCGCATTTAGGCATATTATTAGCTAGTGTAGATCATACTACGGGAGAGACCACGGGTAGGGAGGGAAGAATACGAAGGTGATAAAATCTTTACTTGGATCAGAAAAGCGCACTTTGATCTTTATTATTTCACTAGCTGATGCCTGCGAGTTCGTCCGCGTGGATTGAGGTTGTTTGGTTCCCGCGGGTACCTACTCGTTAATTTTCCGGGATAAAAAGTAGCCTGTGTGTTATTCCAAACTATAATCGATCTCAGTGCAAAATTTCATCCAGATTCGTTTAGCCGTTCTGCCGTGATTGAGTTACAAACATCCATACATCCATCCAAACTTTCGCATTTATAATATTAGACTTATTTTAAGACACTACAAAATTAGAATTCAGTTTTACTTGTAATTTTTCCTAGATTTTTTTCCATACAAAACTACAAGTAACTTAAAGTAATGTGCAGACCCCAATGGCAGACCCATTAAAAAGGTAAGTTTAAAAAGTGCACGTGACGTTTATCACTCTACAGTCTATAAATGTGTACACTCACCCCTGTGACTCACCCAAATTAATGCAAAGCTCATATTATATCTCGCGGACTGTATTGTGCTACGTCAACTAAAACACAGACTAAATGTTTACTTTACGAATACGAAGCGTCAAATCAAGAGAATTGTATTTTTTTCTTTTAGAGAATCGGTATTTCCAAATCGTTCTCGGCCAAAGTTCCATTGCCTTCAAATCTAAGAAACGCATGTGTACATTTCGAGACGCCTGGGTAGCTGAAATCCCCTGGATCGAACCTTTGGATGAGAGGGACAAAGCCTACTGCAAGTATTGCGAAAGGGCCATAAGTATAGCTCACGGGGGCTTAAACGATATACACAAGCATAAGAAATCATTGAAGCATATGAGAAAAGAGAGGAAAATGAAGAACGTATGACAATAACTCGTAATGAATTTATATTTTGTTTCTGTTTGGAAGGGTACCTAAATGAAATATTTGGCAATTTTAATATATTATATGCATCTGTTATTTGGCATATTATTTTATTAGTCCCGTGCTGTTCTACTCAATCGACCAAAATTGGTCAGAGTGATCACTTAGTGGCGTGTTTCAATTTCAGTTTCAATTTATTAAAAAAAAAAAGTTTACAAAACCGCACAAATATAATCTACAATATACCTACTACTAACTTACTAGAAAACTTACTTAGTAATAACTAGGCCATTTGTGTGGGTGGTTGGGTCCGAATCCTAACTAGTTCTAGTAGGATCTAGGATTTAATGCCCATTTCCTGCAATGCGGTTTGCGGCTCGTAAGTTTTACTGATATAAGTATGCCACCATAATTTCAATCTATAAAAGTGTCATCTAAATTAGTTCACAAAATAAATCGAAATTAACCTATAAAAAAGTGCGACCAAGTGAGTAAGCGTGTGGTAAGCGTAGTAACACTGCCACTTCTAGTAACATGCTGTATAGAAAGAAACCGATTAAAGATTTGGGACTTAAAATCGAAACTGCCACCACACGAGTATGCTGCCACCCTCCTTCCAAGCCAGCCATCTAACATAATATTTTCTTACTTAACAGTGAAGTCAGAACTTGCGTGTCATCAGTAAAGACAAAAAAGAAATGCTTGTTTTGTGTAATATGTAAAAATGCGAAAGTGTTTCTGTCTGTCTGCTACGTTTTCACGGTCCATCTTCTCAACCGATTTTTATTCCGGAAAAAGGAGTTCCCCGGGAATCAAAAAAACTTGATCCATGCGGATGAAGTCGCGGGTAATAATTTGTAGATAATTTCCAGAAAAGCTTCAGTTTTTACCAACGCCAAAGGGCATGATACCAATGTTCAGAAACCACACATTTTCGTATGCTGGGAAGAAGCATTTGCGGTGTTCCAGACGACTCAGGGGTAAATGTAAAGCTCGATTGACGATTGACAGCAATGGATACGTCGTCAGAGGGAATTTTAATCATAATCATCCACCGCCTACTTATCATAGATGCCGTGATGGGTCGTATGCTAAAGTATTTTTAAAAAATATTTCATAATGTATTTTCAGTTTTGATCCATTTATTTAAATTCAAACTCAAATGTTTTTTATTCATATAATTTTTTACAAGTGCTTTATTGCTTTCAAATTGTAAATAGCACCTAATAATGGAGGAGTACATGTGCTTAGCTCCAATAACAGGCCATTTATCGAAATTATGTTAAAAGGTAACAAGTAAAAATTAGAAAAGTTCATTAGATATACCTACTGAATTGTTCTTTTTAATATAAAAAATATTTTTAAAATAAACGCGAGAGTATATTATTTTTGTAAGTAGGTAATCGGCGGCCTTAAAGTAAAACAATTTATTAAGTAATTAATATTATTTAATTATGATGGCCATGTATTGTACGAGTAATTTAAAATAAAGAGATTGTGAAAATAAAATGAAGTGTACTCAAAATACGTATATTTTATTTAAATTTCAATAGACGGTTATCGGTTCAATCAAAATCCGTTTGGATCTTTTTTACTTCATCTGAAATGCTAGTAGAAACTACAATGAAATGCAAGGAACAATATCAAGAAAAGCTTACGACAAAATATGTACATTTTACTCACTATTACTCACTCACTATTACATATTTTATGGATTAAATTTTAAGATAATTTTAAGATATATATATGCATTTAAATATTTTTTTGTATGAAGCTCTACATAACTAGGTGTTAAAACACTCATATGATACTATGAATTTAATGTACTGTGATACTAATAAAATTCACACTCATTATTTAATAACACCTATTGTGCAACTGTTTCATGAACTACTATTAAATAAGTAGTAGTAAATATAACAAATAAGAAAGATATGATCACAACAATAAAAGAAAAATATATAAGTACTTAAATAATTTAAGTAAATATAAAATAAACTCGCCGGCATATTAAGCGGAACATAAAAAAAAGGTTTGATATCAGTATCATAAAAGGTTGCTGGCTGGTTTATACGTCATTTAATTTAAAAAGAAATATTTTCAAATTAAGAAAACAACTGAACATCACATTTTATGCAATTGTTTTAATTTTATTCAAATACACCTTATCTGGAGCGAACTTCGAGTATTTCTTTCTTCTGAGTTTGATTTAAAATTTCATTGAAATACTGTTTTTTGTTAGTTTTTTTAATCGCGTATCTTTCTGGAGTTGATGACTGAATTATGCCTGACTTAGCCCCAACGGAGATTGCCAGGGCACTCGAAATGCGAAGAAATGGTCAAACCTACAGAGATCTTCGTCGACCAGTTTCAACGATCCATCGCAGTATCCAACGGTTCAGGGAGACCGGTACTTATGTGAGAAGAGCAGGTCAAGGCAGAAAAAGACGCACTTCGAGTAGGGATGATCGTTTCATTCGGCTTCGTGTACGTAGGAACCCCCGTTTGACGGCCGTCCAAGTCCGACATGAGTTAGAAGCAGTGCGGGGTGTAACCGTAAGTGAGCGTACGGTACGAAGAAGGCTCGAAGAAGCTGGTTTGGATTCATTTGTGCCCGCCAAGGCTCCAAGGCTCGAGGTAAATCATCGTAGAAACAGGTTAACTTTTGCTCAGGAACATCGACTTTGGAACGCGGACCAATGGAGTAAGGTATTATTTAGTGATGAGTGCAGAATTATCTTAAATCAAATTGACGGCAGGCAAAGAATATACAGACGCAAAGGAGAACGATACATTCAGACAAATTTTGAAACTACAGTTGCATACGGTGGTGGATCAATAATGGTTTGGGCGGGCATTTGTTTGGGAGCTCGCACAGACTTGGTAGTGATTGACAGAGGGAGTCTGACTGCAGACCGCTATATCAGAGAAGTTTTAGAAGAAAATGTCGTACCGTTTGCCCCATATATCGGTGACGATTTTCTTTTTATGCAGGATAATGCTCGGCCGCATGCCGCTCGGGTAACTCAAGCTTATCTTAATGATATGCATATCACTGTTATGGAGTGGCCGGCGAGATCACCGGATATGAACCCGATAGAGCACGTTTGGGACTTGCTGAAAAGAAAAGTTAAGTCCAGAATTCCAGCTCCTGCCAACGTGGGTGAACTGCGAATCGCCGTAGTTGAGGAATAGCGGAGACTATCCCAGGAGACCATCGATAACATCATTCTCAGTATGCCTATACGGGTAGAAACTTTAATAAGAGCACGTGGAGGAAATACGCGATATTAATCACCATTTTTCTAATTTAATTAATTGTTATTTTAATATTAAATTTCACTTTTCCCGGTTACATGAAAAGTTCAAAAATGTACCATTTTTCACAAATAGCCTTTACTCGCAAAATCTGTTCTTAATGTGATCTCATTTTAAGTAAAACAAATGAAACTTTAAATAACAAAAGAAGTGTAGTAAGTAGATTTTAAAATAAAACCATATTTTTTTAATTATGGACCTTTTTTTTATGTTCCGCTAAATATGCCGGCGAGTTTATTTTTAGAATACAAAAATATATATCCCACCAAAAACATTTCATGTAAAATTGGTTGCCAAAGACTCACAAGTGCATAATGCTTTCACTGTTAAAAAGTTATGAGATCTCTAATTAGAGCCAAGCCCGAAGGTGAGCTCCTCTTTGTGCTGCGCATCATAACCCACGGAGTCTGTCTCAAGTTCAAAGTACATAGTTCTAAATGCTCTTTACTGTGTACCAAACTAATAATATTAAATAACATGTAAGTCTATATATAAAACTTGTCCCTAGAACCTCTACATCTTGGTAAAAAGGTATGGCTTGGCCGTTTAATATTCGTCGAACATTTCCTGACATAACATTTAAGTCATTAAGGAATAGTTAGGGCGACATATACGAAACGGCCAAGCCGTACCTTTTTACCAAGATGTAGAGGTTCTAGGGACAAGTTTTATATATAGACTTACATGTTATTTTAATATTATTAGTTTGGTACACAGTAAAGAGCATTTAGAACTATGTACTTTGAACTTGAGACAGACTCCGTGGGTTATGATGCGCAGCACAAAGAGGAGCTCACCTTCGGGCTTGGCTCTAATTAGAGATCTCATAACTTTTTAACAGTGAAAGCATTATGCACTTGTGAGTCTTTGGCAACCAATTTTACATGAAATGTTTTTGGTGGGATTTCATTTATTTTTGGCAGGCGCCCTAGATTTTTTGATTTTTTTTAGCTGATTTTCCTGTACTTCAGCTAATCCTTTTTTCATGGCCCATTCCCTATCGTTGTTTCTTTTCTTTGTTGATTTGCCACATGTAATAAGAGGTAAATCAGGGCGGTACTTAAATATTAGCCGATTGTATTCAACGATAGCAGACTGTTGTGCTTTGATGCTACTAAAATCAATGTTTATGAGATGAACCCCTTTCAAACTAGTCACCCTTGAAAGTGCCACATAAGCCTGTCCACAAGAGAACGTCGACGACCCAATATCAATGAGAGCACTATTCAAACTCAGCCCTTGGCTTTTATGGATGGTAATAGCATACGCGACACAGATTGGGAATTGCTCACGAATGACGAAAGCTCTATAGTCCTAGAGATTTTGATTTTTTTGGTAAAAGTGAAAAAAAAAACCTAAACTACGTATTTCAAGTACCAATAAATCTGAAACCATAAATGCTAGATGATTGATACTTGGTAAGTTTAATAAATCTGTCAACGACATGTTATCCTGAAAATTACAGCTTTCTACCATGTTCCGTACCGAAGTTATGACTGTTCTAAAATACAAGGAAATGCTGTCAGATTTGCACCCCCTATACGAGGGGTTGGAGATGAAAAGATACAGATTTCTTAATTTTCCTGTTGTTTAAATGCAAATTCTAGCCTACATACCAAATTTCAGTCTTCTAGCACTTCAGGAAGTACCTTTTTTCAGTTGATGATCATCAGTGAGTGAGTACGAAATCGACGTATTTTAGGTAATCAATAAACTGAAACTATAAATGCTAAAAAATTGAAACTTGGTATATTCGGTAAGTCCCCCAACAACATCTTATCCTGAAAATTTCAGCTTTCTAGCGTCATTCGGACCGAAGCTATGACGGTTCGAAAATTCGACGAAACGCTTCGAGAAAAGGTAGGTAGTGCCCCGTTTCCTTTGGCTCGTCTTTGGCGGGGACACTCCCGTGTCCCCAGATCCATCGTGTTTGAATACACAGATAATAATCCGAAAATCAATTAAATACGTCGACGATTCAATGATAAACTGAATGAAAAAGAGTCAAAAAAACGTTTCAACTCAGTTCTTTACAAGCGTGCGTTACGTGGAGATGATTCAAATAGTTAAAGCTGCTAAGTATAAAGTATCGAAGAAAAAGCCAAAAGATTATAACCGTTTGAAAAAAATTCGATGTCATGACTATCGGAGAAACAGAAAAACTTATTGGTCCAGTGGACAAAGATAATAGCATCAAATTTTATGTGCATGAGGGAGAAATTTTTGATATTTTACACGACACGATACTCATCTAGCAACAAATCATAGTGGAAGAGACAAAATGAAGAAAGAGTTGAGCTTGAAATATAAAAAAAAATCCATCGACATGCTCCTCACTTATTTAGACTTATGTGAGAACTGCGGCAGAATACAAAATGCCCAAGAATTGATCAGAAAAGAATCGAAATGAATCAATGACTTATTATTGCTTAGTGAAGATATCATAATTGTTTTATAACACGTATGTTCTGGGGATTTATAATTTATAATTTATATTTATTAATCAAATAATTTTACATTTTACATTGCATTGTTGCAAGATCAAGAACTGGCTATCCTAGCTAGATTTTTTAGACCTGTGTTAAGGATAACCAGCCCTCTCCCTCGTTAACCAAATGTGTGCACAAGCTCATAATATGTTTTCAACTATAGTTATTTATGCATTCACTTAAAAATACTATAAACTATATAATTCATTATATATATATTATTGTACGTTACAATTTAACTTAAGCAATGTGAACTAGTGAGTAGTGTGTATGTGTGTGTGTGTGTGTGTGTGTGTGTGTGTGTGTGTGTGTGTGTGTGTGTGTGTGCGTGTGAGTGTGTGCGCGTGTGTGTGTGTTTATGTTTATGTACGTGCTTGTAAGTTCTTGTAAATAACAAAATGAAAGAGTAAATGTGACTGTATTTATATGTATAGGTAAATAACATTATTGGTTTTGTTTTCAGAAAATATAATAGATTATATATCAGATTGTAAGAAATCTTCCGTTTCTTCATAAGATTTACCCAGCAAAAAAGATGTAACTAGTTTTTTACATTGAGTAAGTGGCAGATTAAAAAAGGGTAATTCTGCATTAAGCTTATTGTATAAGAATGGGCCGAGATAATAAAAGAAACGTTTTGTAAAAGCTAGTTTAGGCGCACGCAGAGTACAAATTTTGTCTTTGCGGCGTTTTGCAATAGTTCGATACGGAGTTATTTTGTGCTGCTGTACAATCACATTTAGAATAAACAGCTTTCTAACACTAAGGACGCCACAGTCTTTGTACAACAAGGTGGTAGGGAAGAGTATAGGCCTAAACGTTGCCACCTTTAATATGGCCCGCTGAGCAATTTCAAGGGGCTTGAGTGTAGTTTTAGCGGTGCCACCCCAACATGTGATGCAGTATAGGATAATGGATAGGCACAAGGCATAATAAACATTACGGATTACATGGGGATTAGCAACGCTTCGTAGGTTTTTGAAGATAAATATTAACTTTCGGACCCTGATTGTTAGCAGATCGATATGGTCTTTAAAATTCAAGTTTTGATCTAAAACAATGCCTAGATATTTAATTTTATCAGTAGAAGCTATGGACTCACAGTTACAGTTCGAGCTAGTCCTATCAGAGCAAGAATGAACTTTTAGGGTTAACGGAGTCTCAGGTTGAGCAGCATTTCGTATTGAATATGTCATAAGTTTGGTTTTGGAGATGTTTAAAGTTAAAAAGTGAGAGCGGAGCCAATCATTGATAGTGTTGAATCCAAGTTGAGCAGATGCTACAAGTTCAGACCAAGATTTAGCGTAAAAGGTGATGGCGGTATCATCAGCGAAGGAAACTATTTGGGCGTTTTTAATACGAAGGTTGCAAAGGTCGTTTATGAAGACGAGAAAAAGAGTTGGGCCAAGAATGCTACCTTGTGGGACGCCATACGAGATTGGTAGCTCCTCACTCAAGTTGTTATCGATTTTGGTAATTTGCGTTCGATTAGTAAGGTAGCTGCGGAAGAAATTTAGTTGATTACCACGTACGCCAACTCTTTCTAGCTTATCTAAGAGAGTGGGAATAGGTACTGTGTCGAACGCTTTTGCAAGATCTAAAAATACTGTAAGGACTTTATTACCATTATTCAGGCGGTGAATAATATTATCAGTTAGTTCCAAAACAGCATCATTAGTACTTTTTGTTTTCCTAAAGCCAAATTGTTGTGTAGAAAGTAATTTAAAGTGTTCAAGATATTGAACAAGTCGTTTGCAAATCAATCGCTCAAGAACTTTTGACAGGGCCGGGAGTATAGCAATCGGTCGGTAGTTATTAATTAATTTTTCGTCACCACTTTTGAAAATTGGGATAATTATCGCTTTTTTGAGGATTTGTCAGATAAGTTATTGCATGTACATATGATTTACACATTTTTTTATTATTATCTTATAGTATTAAACTCTTATTTATTTACCAATTCATACCTATTTACTTAATATAATTTTTGTTTTCATTTACTTATTTATAATTAACTAGCGGTCCGCCCCGGCTTCGCACGGGTAGCACTTGATCAAAATAGTCCATACCCAATAATGGTCAATCGGTACTGAGACGAACAACTCCACCATACGTTCTCAAATTTTGTTCAGCAAACCGCTGTGAACGCTTGACACTTGAGTCTCCAATACCTTAGTTAGTTAGTTCTAAACATAGTTCTCGCCTGGGAACTATGTTAAGAACTAACAACTAAGTTGAGACCTGGCTCTTTTAGGCATTTCGCAGTCTGTCTACAACAGTTAGATATTAAAATGTTTAAAAAATGTTAGTAAGTTCTCTTGTATTTATTATGTTTGTCTTGACTAATATGACATAAAAGTGTCTTGACAAATATGACATGAAAGACAGTCTGAATTTATAGACGAATAGAGGTTTAACGTAAAAAGTTAAATTAGGTGAATTTTTCCGACATAATTCACATTATTGCAATTTTTGAAGGGATCTCTAATTTATTTTAAAATAAATTGTAGCCTATGTTACTCGCTGATAAAGTAGCTTTCTATAGGTGAAAGAATTTTTAAAATCGGTCGAGTAGTTTTTTAGTTTATCCATTACAAACAAACAAACAAACAAACAAACAAACAAACAAATAATTCTTTCCTCTTTATAATATTAGTTTAAGTTTAAAACAAACAAACAAACAAACAAACAAATCTTTCCTCTTTATAATATTAGTTTAGATTTCAAAAGAACTTTTTAAATAATACACATTATTAGGAACTTACTTAATTTATTGATTATTTCTTGAATCTATACCTATGCCTAATTATACTTATTCTACGAGTATGAACAATAAATCAAATAACTAGTAGTTTTGGTAACTAAACTCTTTATTACTAACAGGAAATAATATACTTACCTATAAAAGATCATAAATGTAAAAAAAAATATGATTTATATTTCAGAATACAAAAATGTTTGCATCGAGTTTGAATACACAGAGAATGATCCAAAAGTCATTGAAATGCGTCGACGATTCTATGAGATAATACTAGAAATAGAGTCAAAGAAAAGTTATAACACGCAGTTCTTTACGCGCGCGCGCTACGCAGAGATGATTCAAATTATTAAAACTGCTAAGAATAAGGAGTTGAAAAAAAGGCCAATGGATTATAGCCGCTTGAAAAAGTTTGATATCATGACTATTGGGGAAACAGAAAAACTTATTGTTCCAGTGGACAAAGATAACCAAATCAGGTTTTATGTACATGAAGAAGAAATATTTGATATTATACACTACACCCATTTAGCTACAAGTCACAGTGGAAGATGCAAAATGAAGAAAGTGATAAATATGAAATATAGAAACATAACGAGGGACATGATTTGCACTTATTTAGACTTATGCGAAAACTGCGAAAGAATAAATAGATTTCCAAAAGCTGATCCAAAAAGAATAGAAATGAATCAAGAACTAAACAGTTAAACATCTTAAATCTAAAAATCTGTTAAAATTATTTGGTGTTGGGTTTTATTTTATTACTTACTTGATATTTTATTATTAATGATATATATTATAATATATTATACATACATTATTAACTAATACTAATTAAAATAAACTGAATTCATAAAGCATCTTTTAATGTGAATGCGAATAATTACCCTGTAATTAGTGCTAATTTGCATAGTAATTTAGTACCAGTTGAATGTGTCAGGAAAAAATATGTTAGATAACACCACAGAACAGGGAATCTGCTTATACTACATAACACCAAAACATTTGTACTATATTCTAGACGGCAGAAACATCTTTCTTTTGCTCCATTGTATAATATTATACCAAACGTCTGATACGGGTGCCGTGCCAACTTTACTGTCAAATTGATTTATTTTTCCGTTGAATACAACTCGATTTCTTATAGGCAGGCATTAAGTGGCATCGACGTCAAATTTCGACCCGTAACCATTCTACGAGTAAGTACTGACCTATAACTAAAGTTAAGTTTACAATTCCAGGGATACTATTTAGATACCTTTGAAAATATATTTTATAAAAACAAATATATACTTAATTGTTATATATGTCACCGTAAGATTGTAAAAACCGTAAGATTGTAATCTAACGCTTTTTTTTCGATAGATTGTAAACAGTCGAAAGATTGTGAACCGTTCAATGTTCTGAGTGTCAATTTTTGAAATATTCATTGTATTTACGTTTTCTTGTCTCTTTCTTGTAGGTTAGATTAGGGTTCGACTTAAGCGGCCGGGCACTTAGGTTCTATCGGGTTAATAAACCTAACAGATTACAATCTACCGAAAAATAATGCGTTATATTGTAATCATTCGACAGTTTACAATTTCGCGAGTTAGATTATAATCTAACGGTTTTTACAATCTTACGGTGACATATATATTACTTATAACATTTTGTTAGTATATTTGAAAACCTTTTTTTCATGAATAAGTAACGTGTTTTTATTTTTACAGCAAACCTCCGCTTCCTGCCAACATTAAAAAGGGTCCATACAATAAAAATACCGGTGTCTAGAAATTATACCTTTTCGTATTACAACGGGGAAATGGGTCGCTTCAGGAGGGGTTATCATTAAGGGACCTCCTTTACCACTGCCATTCACCACTAAGTAGCCGACTCTGAAGCTTTGTTTTAATTATTAGAATAGAGTTTATCTTTTCCACGAACGTTTTATTTATAGCATAATGGTGCCAAAACATATTGAAAACATTAACTGGGAATTTAAATAATTTTCAAACATTGACGACAAGAAGACTCGACATAAGTCCTACATGAAATTATTGTTCTGGTGTCATGTTGGGCTGTAGCTACTGCATCGTGTATATGAGTGTATATGTGTGTATATTTATACGACTGCCTGAAAAAAGGAGTATATTGTTTTCAGGGTTCATGTATGTATGTATGTATGTATGTATGTATGTATGTATGTATGTATGTATGTATGTATGTGAGTTTGTATATTCCACCATACCTTCTATACGCCTGAACCGATTTTAATAAATGAGGTATCGTTAGAATCCCTAGCTTATTCCGGGTGACTATGTCACCTAGCTAGCTGTCAAGCTAGCTAGTAAAATTTAAAATGACATTGATGGGGTGACCATGGGCCCGCATCAAACACTAAAGTTGAAAAAAATAATCGAAAATAAGATTAACTATATAATCATCATTTAGAAAATTATGAGTAGATTCCAAAAATATGTATCACTATAGTTCAATATCCAGTGATTCATAAAAATATCAGTTAATAAAATTGTGAATAAGATTCCTAAGGTAATTAATGACTCGTCGTTACGAAGTAGCAGTGGTAGCCGTACTTCCATTCGAGGGAGATTTTTTAGTGCTAGCTAATTTAATAGATAAACATCGTCACTAAAAAGTGTGAAATAAAAAAGAAATAATTAAAAGAATCCAAAAACACGACTGCTCTGCCAAAAACATTTTTTTTATTTGTTTAGTCAACGCGTAAATAAGTAAATTTTCGCTTTTATATATACAGACAAACTAATACAACTTGTTTTAACTTTTTAGTTCGGTTTTTGGCAATGCAGTCGTGTTTTTTAATGTTTTAATTATTTATTTTTTATTATTCTGTCGAAATATCTGCGGCACTCGCTGGAATGCGATTCTCCCTTCGCTGCCCGAACCTAACTCCGTGTTCGCTTATTTATGTTGCCTGACCGTCCAGTTTGTATGACGTCATTTTGACAGGTCCGCAGATATTTTGACGGGTTATACTTGGCTTATCGTAATAGTGACAGATTATTGTACGAAATGTTGAAGCTTATTGTGATTTACAGACAAATTGCAGTTTCTGCCAACGATTAGTGGGGCTTTACCGATGTTCAGAAATTATACATTCTCGTATTATAATGGGAAAAGAAATCTGCGCTGTTCACGGTATCTGAGGGGAAAGTGTCCCGCGAAGATGACTGTCGATGCAGAAGGATTTATTATTAAGGGCCGTTTCGACCATAGCCATGCACCCCCGATTTTTCATAGGACTTCTAGTGGGTTATATATTAAAATGTAATGACATAAAAATAAATGATTGCCCTAAGTAATATGTTTCTTTTAAACAATCAATTATTCATTCCGAATAATTATGATTATTATGTTTCGTATAATGTTTTTACTTCAGATTTACTTACACGCGCTAAACATAATAATTATCCAGATTCGTTAACCAAATTGGTCTCTTTACATTAAGTCAGTGATCGGACGCGTCGGCCGCATTTAATTTTTGCCCAACAGCAGGTTTCCACGAGTCGGTTAATACCGAATACGGCCAATTGTGACCACTTTTCCACTTGTTCGGTACCCTTAAACGGGTATGTGGCAACAACTGCCAACAACTGTTGCTGAATAAAATAAATATAATAACGACAACTGTTACCTACTCAATAAAATTAATATAATCATTATTATTATAGGAAAACTGCAGTTGCTGCCAACACATAATGGCCATACTATACCAATGTTCAAAAAATTCACATTCGCCTATTGCAATGGGAAGAAAACTCTGCGTTGTTCAAGGTATTATAGGGGCAAGTGCCCGGCGAAGCTGAAGGTCGATTCAGAATAGCCACGAACCACCGATTTATCGCAAGACCTACAAGGGCTATTACGTTAAAGTGGACATCAAAAGATAAATACATCAAATTGTATAGATATACCTACTTGTAGATACTTGATAGGTACTTGAGGTATGGAAGACTAGGAGGGAGGACTTTTCCACAGTAACTTTGCCCAGTCGAGGGACAGTAGGAACAGGCTAGATTAGATTACATTAGATACTTGTATAGTTTACTTAAATCCAGAAAAGTATAAGATAAGGTCGCCTCTTTTGCTTTTATTTCTATTGTTTTATATTTCTTTTTTGTTTTGAATTACAATAATATAATTGTACTTATTGCAAATTTTAAGCAGAGACCACTCACACTATGTATTTTAAGACTTAAGTCTTACTTTTGTAAACTGTGGCATCAGTAAAACAATTTAATTAATTAATTCACGAATGATCGACTAAAAATAACGAATTCAATTCGTTATTTACCTTATTAACTCGTCTACGTGCGTGAATCTGTATGGTGCTGCGTATAGGTACAATGTACATGGGCATTGCGTTTGTGTGAATTTCAGAGTTGTCGGTAGAGAGCGCGCGCACTCACATATAACGTCAGACAACCGCGCGTGAGTGAATTGCAACAACCGCCAACAACCGCAACTCAATTTATTTACTTATACTTTAAGATTTAGTGTTTTTGTGGTTGTTACAGTTGCTGTTGTGCAGTACTGTTGCTGAATAAAAGTAATATAATTATGATTACAGGAAAACTGCAGTTGCTACCAACTAAAAATGGATTTATACCAATGTACAAAAATTACACATTCTCCTATCGTAATGGGAATACTATCTTACGCTGCTCGAAGTATTTCAGGGGAAAGTGCCCTGCTAAGCTAAGGGTCGACTCAGAATTATTTATCGTTGAGAAAAGTTTTGACCATTGCCACCCACCACCGATTTTACACATGAGCTCCGACGGATTTTACGTTAAACTGGCTAACAGCTAAATGAAATTCATGGTCTTAAATTGTATTGTAAACTAGCGGGCGCCCGCGACTTCGTTCGTGTGGCTTCAGTTTTTTATTTTCCACAGGCACTCAATAAATATGTCACTCTCCAGGTCCTCATCTATACCCATGTAAAAATCACGTCGACCTGTTACTCTTTTGCGGCGTGATTGAAGGACAAACTCTCTATTTAACGTCCTTGAGGATAAAAATTTTGAAAAACTGTGACACACGTAATTTTTTTTTACCGAAAGCCAAAATACCATGTTTCGTTGATTTAACTTGAAAATTATCTTTAGAAAAGAAGGCTTTTCATACCAACTTTCATCCCCTATTTCACCCCTTTAGGAGTCGAATTTTCAAAACCTGTGAAACACATATTTCTTCATTTTCAACCCGCAGCTCGTATACCAAGTTTCATGGCTATAACTTGAAAAACGACGGACTTTCATACAAACTTTCAACCCCTATTTTACCCCTTTGGGGGTAGAATTTCGAAAAACCCTTTCTTAGTGGATACCTAGTCTTCTCAAAGAACACACTCTCCAAATTTCATGTCTCTAGGACAAGCGGTTTAGGCTGTGCGTTGATATATAAGTCAGTCAGGACTTTGAATTTTATATATATAGATCAATTAATAATTAACTAAAGGATTGTAGGTACTTATAATTGCGTCAAAGAAATTCATGGTCTTTAAATAAAAAGTTTATTTGGAGTTTACTCTGAATTTCAGATGAATGGCGATGGTTGAAATGCATGGGTAGGATATACTTTAAATGTCTTAGATGGGCTGGCGGGAAACCGCCGATTTGTGTTTTGGTTTTGTGTCTTAGGTAGATGGGCGCCTGATTTTCAAAGGGCTGAGAATCATTATTTTTTAGACAGTTCTTTGAAAATCTTTCGGCACTAATTAGATAAGATTACCTATATTTTTGATATCCTTAATTCTTGCTGAATAAATGTTTTTTTATTTAAGTGATGAGGATGATGACGAAGCAACATTTGGTGTATGTTTTTCACAGAAAAGCTGCAATTGCTGCCAACCAATTACGGAGTGATACAAATGTATAAAAAATACACATTCTCTTATTGCCATGGGAAAAAAAGCTTACGCTGTTCAAGGTATCTGAGGGGGAAGTGTTCTGCTAAGCTGAATGTGGATTCAAACGGAGTTATCGTTAAGGAAACCTCCGAACACAATCACCCTCCACCGGTTTATCACAAGACCTCTGACGGAAAGTATGTTAGAGTGGATGCTGGAAAATAATTGAATTTCATGACGATTTTTCAACTGCGTAGGTATAACCCTTCCCGGGTATGGCAGTTATATTACACCCATGTCCTAATCGATTTCTACACACGAACGCTAAATCGCTTGGCGGCACGTCTTTGCAGTGGGGTGGTAACTAGCCACTGCCCAAGCCTCACACCAGACCATCAGACGAGATCGCAGTCAAAGGCTAAATTGCGATGGAATTAAAAATGTTTATAAAGCTCCAAAGTCAAGAATTAATAACATTTATATTTGCATGGTTTTTAATATAGTCAGGAATGATATTTTACCTAAGTATAATAATTATGAATGAAGGTGTACATTGTTGCATATAGGACTTTTCTACTAGTACTGTTTTGTAATTTTAATTTATGCTCTTATTAAGTACATTACCTAGGCAATAAGAAATAAAAACTACACTTTTTTACTTCCTTTTTTTATTTCTTTAAAGTAGGTATCGAACATATCTACTTCTGCTTCTTCTTACATAAGTAAGACTAACTGTTACTTGCCTTGAACTTGAGAGGCTTCGGCCGTAGCTAGTTACCACTTACCAGTATAGCCTTAATTTTAATTTTTGCATAGAAACTCTTGCAATATTTGCTTACGGATAAAGGCAATATGCCGCTGTATATTTATTAAACGTTCGTGTTCTATGGGAACAATCGTCAGGGGCCAATCTGCCAACGATTTTTTATTTTTATTTTAATCAATATTTTGAAATCGTTATGAAACTAATAAACAACAGGATCCGCGCATATTATGATATTTAACGTTTTTTGAGTGATCTTCTATTTAATAATAATCACTAAAAAGGGATTAATGTTTGACTTGCAACATCCCGAATGTAATATGTGTAATTTCAAATTATTTCAGAAAAACTGATCGTTTTGAATACGTCACGAGGAGAAGTATTTCTGTTTAGGGGTTACACCTTCTCATATTACACGGGAAAAAAGAATCTGCGTTGCTCTAAAAGAATCAGTGGCAAGTGCAACGCTAGGCTCAAGCTCAACGACGACGGTGACGTCATCAGCGGCTGTTTCGACCACAGCCATCCGCCTCCAGTTTATCATAGGACTTCTGATGGCTTATTTGTTAAACTATCAGTTTAAGGGCCTTTTCTCGTACCAATGTGCGCTTTTATAATTCTGCACGTCACGTTATCGTGGACGTCGACGTCTTCGATTTTACCGTTGACCTCAACGTCCAGGGTAAAAATGTATTTCGTGGACGTGCACATTACAACGGTATCGTGGATGGAAATTTAAAAGCGTCTTCATGTATTCCCACAAATTATAGGTACTTGTGTTGTCGTGATGCCGTGGGCGTCCAAGTAATATCTTCTCGTTTACCTTTTCATTTACCTTCACCTTACTGTTAAATATGAATAAGTAAACTTCTCGAGGTCCCTGATTGGAATCAAAACTATAATATGACTTTGACTGTTTGAATATTCAATAAAAGATGCAAAGTTTAATGCTACAGTTTTTATTAACTATGAAGATATACTGCTCTTATATAATGTTGTTGATTTCAAATCTATGCTAATGTCCATACTTAATCCATACCAATATTTTAAATCCAAAGGAGGTCTGTCTGTTAAAATGGTTGGACAGATACACGGCTCATCTGTCCAACCTATTTGCGTCGTTACTTTTTGCGTCGGGCTTACTCTCTAAAGAGTAAATTTACAAGTAAATCAATTTTTTACATAGTTTTTTTTTGTAAATATTACAGATAGATTACTGACCTTACGTACACATCGTGGAAACATTATATTTCTGTATCAAGGATACACATTCTCGTGTCGTAATGGAAAAAAGAGTTTGTGTTGTTCTCGACGCATCTGTGGCAAATGCAACGCAAAGTTGAAACTAGACGACCGTGGTTATATCATCGGTGGACATTTCGACCACACTCATCCGCCTCCAGTTTACCGTATAACCTCTGATGGAGTTATTTTGCTGTACCCGCCTAAAAGAAACTATGTTTAGTTAGGAATCATTATTTCAAACGCATCTATAGCCCACTCCACTAGTCGAACTCCTAGTTAACAAATTACCCGCATCTCATAGGTCGATGCGCGCGGATAGAGATAAGCGAAGACAGAAAAGGTTTGCATACGTCACAAGGTCATGCGCTCAATGAGTACATAATAATAAATAAAAATAAAATAACAAACCCTTTATTTCTACTACCACGTATTACATTTGCATTTTTCCTATATTACATAACATTTTTTATTATATTACTTTATGTTTTCTATTACATTAAATTTCTATTGCATTACATTTTTCTTTTTTTTGTGTGTGCGTCATTGTGTGGCAGAAGTCGCCTCCTCGGCGTAGGCCTCCCCCATTTGTCTCCACGCGTCCCTATCCCTTGCCATTGTCATCCAGTTTGTACCGACTCTTTGTGTGAAAATATCCCTCCATCTTTTTCTTTGTCCCTTCTTTCTCTTTCTGTTCCTTGGGATCCATTCTGTGAGACATTTATTACCCATCCTGTATTGTCCATCCTGCATAAATGTCCTGCCCATTTCCATTTTATCAGTCTTGTTCTTTTTGTTATGTCATATAATTTTGTCCTTTCTCTTATGTCGCAGCTTCTGACTCTATCTTTCATTTTTATTCCTAATATACTTCTTTCCATTTTCCTTTGGCATATTGCTATTTTCGCTTCATCTTCTTTTCTTATTGCCCATGTCTGACAACCGTATGTTAGCGATGGCATAATTACTGTTTCATAGACTTTTTTCTTAATGCTAAGGCTGACCTCGCTCTTCATGATTGCCTTCAGACTCCAATACTTGTTCCACGCCAGAGCAATTCTTCTTTGAATTTCGTTTTCAAAAGAGACTAGTTTCCCGAGATATATGTATTCTTTGACATATTCGATTTTTCCGCTTTCCGCGACGACATCTAGAACTTTCCCGTTTGTTAGTATCTTCGTTTTTGTGGCTTTTAGCGTCAATCCTACGCGTTTGCTTTCTGCCTCGAATCTTTTAACATATTTTCAAGCTCTTGTGCATTTTCTGAGAAAATTACGATATCGTCTGCGAAGCGCAGGTGGCTTAGGTACTTCCCGTCAACCCTGATCCCTTTCCTGGACCAGTCTAGTTGTCGAAATACGGCTTCTAGTACCGAGGCAAATATCTGGGGTGATAAAGGGTCTCCTTGCCTTACTCCTTTTCTGACGGGAAACTCTTTCCCTTCCCTTTCCAATTTAACCTTGGCCGTGCTTTTGGAGTAGATGTTGTGGATTAATCGAACATAGGTATTGCTAACACCTTGTTGTAGAAGTGCTTCCCATATAGCATTGTGACTAAGAGAGTCAAAAGCTTTTATAAAATCTGTGAAGCATAAATACATGGTTATGTCATATTCCTTGGCCTTTTCTATTATTTGCGTTAGTGACTGGAGATGGTCTGTTGTTGAAAAATTTTGCGAAAACCTGCTTGTTCCGGTGGTTAGTTCTCTTGTAGCGTTTTTAAAATTCTGCCCAAGATTATCTTTGAGAATATTTTATATATATTTGACATAAAACTTATTGGGCGGTAGTTGTTTAAACGTTTCTGTCACCTTTTTGTGTAACAATATGATTTTCGATTTCGACCACTGTTTAGGAGTTATTCCAGTCATCAGAATGTTGTTAAATAATGTCTCCAGGGGGCTCTGCAAAATCAGTAGTAGTGATTTTAGTGCTTCATTTGTAACATTGTTCTCTCCTGGTCATTTATCGTTCTTTTGCGTCTTTATATCTTGTTCTATTTCAAAGCCTAGAATGTTTTGTAGAGGTTCCGTATTATCGGCATATTGAAGTTCATTTTGAATGCTTGGGGACAGTACTTCGTGTGACGAGTATAGATCTTTATAGAATTTTGTAGCTTCATCTATAATATCTTGACGAGTAGTCAATATATTGCCTCTTTTGTTTTTTATATTAGCAGTCCATACTGATTTCTCTCTAAGCTCTTTTAGAGCTTTCCGCAGAGCGCCCTTTCTTTCAATAAATTTTGTGAACATCTTCTGTCTATAGATTTTCTTTTCTGTACTTACGGTTTATTTTCTTACTAATGTGTGTTATTTTCATCTTAACTTCCTTGTTCCTTTTTTCTTTGTATAAAAGCATTATTTCTTCTAGAAGTTTCAGTGTTTCTGAGCCTATTTCTTTGGTTTTAGCCTTCGGCAACTGTTTTAGAATGGTTATAATTTATTTTTCAAAATTATCGTACTTTATCTGAATGTCAGGTGATGCTCGTAGGGAGTGTAAAAGTTTATGTTACCATTGAGTTCCGCTCTCTTTAGATATTGCCGGGAGATTTCTCGTGATATGAGACGATTTATTTACGAATCTATTTACAAATATTCTCTTTTTACGGGTTCTCAGGTTTAGTTTACACCTTTTCATACGGTGGTCTGTGTTGAAGTTCAAGTTGCTAATGATGTCAAAGTCGAGTACGTCATTTGGTTGATTAGTTAGAATGTAGTCAATCTCATTAATTAGGGTTTGTCCATTTGGAGAGTGCCAAGTCCACTTCTTATGCGGTTACAGTCTAAAAAAAGGGGTCAACCTCGGAATGAGAGCTGGAAACTCGTATACACTTTCATTTTGTTGTTTTAAAAGTTGTCTCAAAAGTCTTATAAAATCTCGTGTCTGCGTCGTAAGTTATTCGAGGTCAAAGGTCACAAAAATAGGTTTTTCGCGATTATCTTGGTTTCTATGATTGGTTTCAATTATGCAATTATGTTAACATCTATAAAGGCGTAGAGCAAAAAATTAGCGACAAATTTTCTACCAAACACTTTTTCATGCGCTCAACCGTTTTTGAGATAGAGGCTCAGAATAGGTAATAGAGGGGACAGAGCGCGCATGGCTCAGCCGTATCTACGAGTACATAGGTACATACTACAGTATGCAAGGTCAACTGTGAATCTCGGTGAACAAAACCCTGTACAAAAGATTAAGTAAATCATTTAAGTAACTAGCATTAACAATTAATAATTTGTATAAATTATTAGTCAATACGTCAATGGAGCTGTAGAAACCTAGATAATCGCGAAAGATTCATCATTAACCTTCACCTTACTGTTACATGGGTAAGTTAACCTCTCGAGGCCCCTGATTTGGATCAAAATGGTCATTTGACTATTTCTGTTTGAACGTTCACTATAATCTTAATATATATAAATCTCGTGTCACAATGTTTGTCCTCAATGGACTCCTAAACCACTTAACCGATTATAATAAAATTCGCACACCATGTGCAGTTCGATCCAACTTGAGAGATAGGATAGTTTAAATCTTAAAAAAACATCAATTCACGCGGACGAAGTCGCGGGCATCATCTAGTATAGTGTATTTTTTACGTCATATTAGAATTTCATTATGAGTTTATACCTACTGCTCTTATAAATTATTGTTGATTTCAAATCCATGCTTAATCCATATAGTCTGTACTGTTACCGTTCCTTAGTTAATAAGGTATCATTGTAAAATTTGTCTGAATAAATAAATTCTTTCTTAGATATTATTATTATTACTCATATATAAATGCGAAAGTGTGTCATTCAATCTGTCTGTCTGTCTGTCACACATTCTCGGCTCAAGTGATTTAAACGAAATTTTCTACAGAAAAATACGTTGCATGCTGGAGAAGGACTAAACTGCATTTCACGCGTGGACATAATCAAGTAAATAAATATAACAAAAAGTAAAAGAGATTTGCGACGGACTAGCTCTCCCATACTAAAGAGCTAAGATATATAACTTATAAAGATTTTTTTTTATATTACAGAAAAAATACAGATCTTACGTACACATCGTGGAACCGATATATTAATGTATCAAGGCTACACATTCTCGTATCGGAATGGAAAAAAGAGTTTGTGTTGTTCTCGACGCATCAGTGGCAAGTGCGACGCTAAGTTGAAACTAGACGACCATGGTTATATCATCAGTGGGCGTTTTGACCACACTCATCCGCCCCCAGTTTACCGTATGACCTCTGATGGAATGATTGTGCTTTGTTCATCTAAAAAGTCTGTCAGCCTATCGCTGGCCCACTACTGAGCACCAGCTTCCTCTCAGATTGAGAAGATTTTGGCCATCGTCTACCACGCCGGCTAAGTGCAGATTGGCGAACTTCTCATTTCTTTGAAAAGCATTGGTAGAGTCTTGACATAATAATTATGTGGCGCAAATTGTCTGACATGAATTATTCAATTAAGTTTATTTTATGATTTGTACAATAAGGTTTTTAGCTACTATTAAAGATAATTCTATTCTATTTTGAAAAGTTGTGTTATTTTGTAATAATGGGCCATATTCTATGTAAACAGGTCTGATTGCAGCCAAGCGCTTGCCTATAAATAAATAAAAAACATTATATTATGCTACTTATTAATAAGTATATGGAATTAGATGGAAGGCTTGGAACTAAAAATAAACTCTCATTTATTAAAACTAAATAGGTCAGTATTACTTATATTTTGAATTTTTTCAGGTTTTGATTACCAAAAACTACAGATGCGTGGAAACAGATCTGTCATACTTTATAAGAACTACACGTACTCATTTCACGCGAAAGGTTGCTCGACGTTACAATGTTCAAGGAAACTGAGCATGCAGTGTGAAGCGTACCTCAAAATGGACAAAAACGAAAGAATATTTTACGCACAAACACACCACACACATCCGCCGACAAATTATGTTTTGTCTGAAAAGGGATATTATGTTAAAAAGTCAAAATTTTCCAATCCATTTTTTTATTAATATGTAAGTGCTAATCTTCTATAGGTACGAGGGCGTTCAATGTATTCTCGGTATCGGGGTGATTAACTAATGATAAGAACAAATTAATTACCTCATTAGTTAAAGACAATCTTTGAGGGTATAAATATAAAATTTCATGTAATTGTCATCATTAGTATTCAAGTTATCAATACTAGAAGACAACTACAATGACAGACGCCACAATGTTGACGAAAATCGAGCACCGCGCAGTGATTAAATTCCTTACAAAAACAAGGAAAGACTCAAAAAGTTATTCATGAAGAAATGGTGGCTATTTATCAAGATTTTGCTCCGTCATTATCTACTATTCAGAAGTGGTCTAGTAAGTTTAATGTCTGCCCATCAGCCGGAGAACTCATGGCCACAGTGTTTTGGGATATTAAGGGAATTTTACTGATCGAATACACAAAAAAGGGTCAAAGTATTACTGCCGCAGCTTACTCAAACAGCCTACGCAATTTGAAGGACGCTATAAAAGAAAAAAGGCGCGGAAAATTGACCGCTGGTGTCTTGCTTCTTCACGACAACGCGCCGGTTCACACAGGGCGAGTTGCCAAGGCTGCTGTGAGGGATTGTGGATTTGAAGAAATCACTCATCCACCCTTCAGCCCTAACCTGGCACCCAGTGATTACTTTTTGTTCCCAAACCTGAAGAAAGATCTTCGGGGTAAGCATTTTCCCGACGATGAAGAGTTGAAGGAGGAAAAAATGATCATTTTTCAGGCAAAGAGGAAATAGTTATTTGTTAATACAAGAGTGAAAAGTTGTTTTTTAACCGCGTGCTCAATTTTGATGACCGAGCAAGCGAAGGAACTGCGCTCGTGATTCAAAAATTAGAATCCTGAGCGTCAGCGAGGGAATCAAAAGAACACGAGGTGAAAAATCTTTTCACTCGAGTGCAACACGTAACTTTTCATCCCACCTCGGCGAGGAAATGACTAAATGCCAAATTAAAAAGTACACCAAGAAGGTTACGAGTGTGAGTTTTTAACAAATTAAAAACGGTTGAATGGAAATTCGGCACCATAGAGGTAGAAGTAAATAGGTTTTAATGATGTTTTGAATTCACAAACTTCATAGACGAGTGATATTTACTAACGTGCACACGATGTTCTAAATTCAATTTACTTTATCCTCAAGAGGATAATAACGGCTTTTGCATTCAGATATCGAAGAGTAAAAATACTCTTTCCGAGATGGTGGGATGAAAAATAATTTTTAGAGGGCATCGAAAAGTTATTTACCCGAGCAAATAAGTGTATTGAGGCTATAATTTTATTTACAATTTTCTGCCTATTATTTCAAACCTATACCGAGAATACATTGAACGCCCTTATATATATAAAAATCAATTGCTGTTCGTTTGTCTCGCTAAAACAAGAGAACGGCTGGGCCGATTTAGCTGGTTTTGGTTTTGAAATGTTTGTCGTAGTTCAGGGAAGGTTTAAACGGTGAGAAAATATGGGGAAATTACGAGGAAGATAGGGCAGGACAACGTCTGCCGGGGCCCACTAGTAAGTTAATAATAAGTTAGAGCGTTTCATTGGACGATGCGATAAGGATAATATCGTAGCCGGCACACGGGAGTGGGACAAACATTATTATAACCCGTTGTCCTAGTTGAGCAAGAAACGCGGAAACGCGACGCGATGCGTCGCAATGAGACAGTAATATGACACAGTAGCTGAACGTGGCTTAACCCTTCACGTGGCCTACCTTGTCGCGTAAATCCGTCTGTCATTTTCTATGGCGTCATATCGCGTGGCGTCGCTTCTGTCGCTCACCTAGGACAACGGTCAGTGAAAAAGCCTCATATTTCAGATTTTAGTGAGTAGGTATATCGGCGACGATAATTTATCCGCCAGTGAAAAAATTCCCTTAGAAGTAACTGTGTGTGAAGTTTGTCTGCATGCTATTTATTGATTGTGATTTTCTGATTAATAGATTATAAATAATTTTAAGCCAAGGAATTGTTTTTTAATATTATCTTAACGTTCACGACCCCTCGAGAGTATACCCATAGTTATAGATAAATAAAAGGGTCTCATTTTTTTTAATTATATGTGCCTAACACGTAAATGAAACAAAAAAATATATACTTACTATACGTATGAAAATAAAAGGAAGCGGGCTGTCTTGGAAGGGATATTGCATTTAAACGAGACCAGCGTACTGAAATGCTAAGACCACGTGTAGAAATCTCTACAAGAGACCTCAGTCCAGCAGTCGACGTCTATCGGTTGGCGATGGCAAAATGACTCTTGAAGGTTATATAACTTACTTATGTTTATGCCCTTAAATTTATGCCCTTAAATATTAATTATATATAAACTTCAAGACTCATTTTGTCAACCGATAGACTTCTACTGCTGGACTGAGGTCTCTTGTAGGGTTTTCCACACGTGGTCTTACGCCGCTGCGCCTGAATCACAGAATACTTAATATAATATTATGTAGTATGCCTGAATGATTAGCTTCCTGCGACTCGTTTATATCTACCGGCCATAATAAAAAGTAGCCTAAGTCACTCTTCATATTCTCAAAAAATGCAAAAAAAATCACGTCGATCCGTTGTCAAGTTGCGGAACAGGATGCTAACTGTTACTACGGTTGCGGCGTGATTGGAGGACAAATCAACAAACAAAGCTGACGCATTTATAATATTGGTATGATTGCATCCGAACATAAGCCAAGTAATTTTTTCTTTACAGACATACCATTTCAGTTCATCGAGTCTTCACGAGGCAGTGGCCGGGTTCTGCTAGTGGAGGGGCACGCATTCTTCAAAATGAACAAGAAAGCAAACTACTGGTACTGCTCGCAAAGGATTTACAGGGAGTGCCGAGCCAAAGTAAGGATATGTCCCGAAGAAAGAGAAATCGTTGACTGTAATCTCCAACACACGCATCCACCCAAAAAATGTCATACTGTATGCGCGACTTTCCATCCTTTTAATATGACTTACTAGCTGATGCCCGCGACTTCGTCCGTGTTGTGAGGTTTAAAAGGATGAGGAATGAGTATAAAAAGTAGCCTATGTGCCAGACTATAATCTGTCTCTGTGTCAAATTTAATCCAGATCCGTCCAGCCGTCCTTATAGAGTTATAAGTATTCGAACAAACCCGACTTTGTGTTATATATTAAAAGATATCCCTAAAACGAAGCACAGTGTCTTTCGTGAACAGCTTAAGCTAAGTCTTTCTGACGACAGTAGCAGTCGTGGTCTCGCAAGAGGGAGGTATTCAGTTCGATATGAGAGCTGAGAGAGATAGTTTAGTGTATTAAAAAATTTGGTAGGTATATTAAGTACAATAAAAATATATCTAAGTAAAATGTACGTAATTTTATTGTCAAAACTTGCATCGGCCATATATTTTGTCAAAAATATACTAAGTTCACAATCATTGAAAATGAAACAATGTACGGGAGCCTGGCCCCCTATTCCAAAACTCAGTGGCTGATATATTTTTTATCCATTGAAGGTTTGCTATGAAAATGTTAGATATTTCTATTTCATTGCAAGCCTTCAATAGATAAAATATATATGTCAGTGGCTTTCCTTTTTAGATAGCTCTTTTTGGCTTTTTAGTCGCAGCTTGAAGCTGTCATTTAGGAAAAATATTTACGTAAATAACATTGTTACTTTAAGTAGGTACAATCCGACACACTTATTATGAGTACTATGGCGAAATTCGGAACTAACAGAATATATGTACTTTGTGTTGTTCTTATAATGTAGGTTTTTAATAGACAGTGGCACCTCCTGACACTTATAAGTTTGTAAGTATTAAATTTCTAAATTTATATTTTTCAGCCTACCGACGATTTTACAAGTCGAAGAGATTTCACGATTACCAAACCCACGGTGGTCCCAGACGAAACTGCGTTGGTTGTTATAGGATACTGCGAGCCACTCTCAATCGACTAGACGCTAATAATAAAGTCAGAAAGATTAGATCGTTTTGCGTTCAATGCAGGAGGGCTTACTGCTTTGAATGCTTCTGTGAGACACATAAACCCTATTTATTAGATCCGTCGTAATTTAAAATGTTCTTTGAATATTTTTGAATGGGACTTTTCAATGGGCGCATAACCCGAATTATGTATTTGACTACTATAGTCAAGTTAGCATCTCTTTAGCAAACGTCAAAAGCGTGCGAGTTTGGAAGTTTCTATGAAATACTGATTATCTATATAACGATGTAAAAAAAACGATAAAATCGATCGATTGATCTATAAAAATCGATAGATTAAAATGGTTATCAAATTCTCAGTGATAGAAGATATTTGGGAACACCCTCTATAGTCTATTTAATGATCACTAAAAACATGCTCAATAGGGTTGTGAAGGATTTATTTCTATACTGATTACTGAGGATTTCTCAATTCCTCAGAGAAATGAGGAACTGAGAACTAAAATGAGTCCTATAACTATACAAAACTATCATAACGATCTAGCATAATTTCTGAGAGATTTAGGCATTTGACTATTGAAAATTGGGCCTAAAATACATTTCTTCTTGGGGCAACTTCAATATCAATCTTATCGCGAGATATCACAATCCTAAATCAACGAAATATTGAAGGTATTGAAGATGTCGCAATAATATTGACATGTATCCAGATGATCTTGGGATCATACGATACTACGCTTTACGGTATTGATAGTCTAGTACCCTATTGCTATTTATAAGTTTAAATCTTCCTTTAAATGATATTCTGCTCATTCTCATTAGTAATTGGCATCGCATCAGATGATCAATACTAGCAACGCGTGTGTGGAAAAACTGACATCAAAACTTATCGTCTGTTAGACGTCTATTTGTCTTATTAATTCTACAATGACTTCAATAAAACTATTATAGATCATACAAGATTAACTAGTCTCAAGATAATGTGACTAATTTGATTGTACTCAATCTCTAAACTAAACAGAATTGAGAACACTCAATCTTGTGCTGTCTCTCTCCGCAGGAAATCGTTATTATAGAAGGCTCAGCAACATAAGGAGATGTTATGCTAGATTAGAGATTGTGTATAACAGAATAAGTACATTGTCAAATAATAATTAAGTAGGTATATGCAAGCAGTCTTCATGATATCGTTTATAAAATTGTATCAATAGAAAGGAATTAGTTTTTCGTCATGTACCTAATTGCGATTGTAAAATTAAGATGCAAATATAAGATATTATATTGTAAAATAAACATCGGTATAGAAGAAATGCTATATGGTATTTAATTTTCCTGCTACTTACTAATTTTATAATATCACTACAAAACCATATTATAATAAAATCAATGAATGCGAAAGTGTGTTTGTTTAATGGTTTGTTTAACCTTCAATGATGCTACAGTTCAGAGAAACGGATCGCGATGTGATTTTTTGCATGAATATCGTTAAATACCTGGAAAACAATAGGTATACAATTGCTTTTTATCCCAGAAAATCAAAGAATTTCATACAATACAGGATTAACACAGAAGGATACAGGATTTTGAAGCACGGCACGAAGAATTATTCCAAATCTGCGGGTTGATTCTAGTGCGTATTTTTTACTAACATAGTTACTACCTACTTACAATGTTCTTTCAGATCTGAAATTCCACTTTATAACAACAATGCACGGTTGTCCACTACTCTTGAAGAACAACACTTTCTACTAGTTGAGCGGTAGCTGGTACTGTTCCAAGCGCACGTCAAAAAAGTGCCAAGCAAGACTGAAACTTGACAAAGAGAGGAAGACGATCGTTAAATGCTCCCTCGTACATAACCATGGCCCGACCTATGTTTCTTTTTAAATATGTTCTATAGTTGTGTAGTTAAGATACCAAATAACCAAAGTTGTTGATTGTTCTCATTTTAAATTAGTAAACCACTAAATAGTAGTAACTAGTAAATAATAGTTTATGGAACAAAAAATATTTATTTATAAAACTAAGTACCAAACACATCTCATGATTGTATTGAAGATATAAATTTCTTCAAAATTAATACATACTTACATGGTTTTAATAACAGACTCATATATTCCATGTAGAACAATTTACGTCACTTTGAGCTACTTACTTCTTGAACTCTACCACTGGAAAATCGGTTCGGTAAGCGTGTCGAATAATATTTTGTTTTTGAATTTTACAATAATATGTTCACAGACCTATATTGTTCACTAAAACAATATTTTATATGTAACAACGTGCAAAATTTGATAGGTGTGATAGCCCGCCCTCCCGTTTCTAAATAATGCAGGAAGACCAAGCAACCAAGCAAAGTACACGCACCGCCACCATACCACATCATAAAATCTTCCAACGAACTTAAATTACTTTATTTTAATTTTTATAGCGCGCTTGCCTAGAAAATGGCTATTCAGTATTCACTTTTGAATTAAAGATATACCAATACCAATCCATACTAATATTATAAATGCGAAAGTGTGTCTGTCCGTCTGTCTGTCTGTCAGTCTGCTACGCTTTCACGGCCCATCTATTCAACCGATTTTGCTGAAATTTGGTACAAAGATAGTTTGTATCCCGTAAAATTAGAGAGTTCCCGCGGGAATCAAAAAACCTTAATCCACGCGGACGAAGTCGCGGGCATCATCTAGTATTAAATAAAAGAAGCGGGGAAACGGAAGCTTGAAGGGCATACAATAATTTACGCGTAGGTACGCGTCCGTCCAATCTAGACTATGTACGGGAAATCATAATATAGGTACGTAATTCGTTTTTAGGTGCAGTGTTTTTCGAGTATATCACTTTAGCCATGGGTAAAAAGCCTGTGATATTAATCGATAAGTACACCTTTGCTCAGACCACTAATGATCAGCGGTACTGGAACTGTAGTAAGAAGGGTGGACAGGAAAAGTGTGGTGCTCGACTACGGTTTGATTATAATGGACGGCTGGTTCTTCATAATCTTGAGCATAACCATCCCCCACCACTGCTGTTTAAGCAAAAGGACGGCACGTATGTCAGAATTAGGTCCTGAAATAACGAAATTGTAATAAATAATTAAGAATCACTCTTAAAAAGTAGATGTGTTTTTTTTTTAGTTTACAGCATTCTTTTTTGAATAAACGATGAAAAAAAGTGGTCTTCAATTATTGCTAAGTTCACACCCATTATCACTATTTAATATGTCGCGGAGAGCCTAGATAATGTACTTACCGCAAAATATCAAAGTAAAAGGTTGTACCTTGGCCAAATTATCTTTGCGTGTGGCGTAGGCGATTTCAATAAAAAAATCAACATTTTAGGATCAACAAAAGGTAGATTATGTTAGGTCTTAATTTCGTCACATGCAAGATGAGTTTGTCAAGCCATATATTTTTTTAATCAATTAAGTATAGATTTTTCTACAATACAATTCAGATGGTCGATAAAATTTTTGTCGATAAACTCTATGATATGAAACTACTAGATAATCATAGGAAGTAGATGGTTGTACTAAAATCCATTGTTTATTTTAGGCCTTCTTGCGAGAAAAAGTTCCCGTAGAGTTCCGAAACGGGTCAAGCGGTGGGGGGATGAAGAAACACAGATAATAGGATCAACACGAACCTTTAATCTGCCCTACGAAGAAGAATTGTATGGCAAGGTGAAGCTTGAGGGTGAACCGAAACCAGGTGAGCTATTTTAAACATATATTTTCTGTCTCTAAACTAAACTAAAATGACAGCTTTAAAAATATTTTCCCTTTCATAATACTCCCTGCGGAAAGGGACAGAACTAGATTTAAATTTGTTATTTTAGTTTAGTTTAGATATTGTGTTATACAGAATTGGCCGCATTATCTAATATATGCAAACGGTTGGTAAAGTGTTTTGTCAGCATATACCCGACTAATTTTGAACCCACCCGGGCTCCTTATACATGAGCCCATGTTCGAGCGACATGGCGGTGAAAAGCTGACTGCGAGTAGCCATCCGTTGTGCCCATTGCGAGGTTCGATCTTTCTTCGAAGAGGGCTAATTTGGAATGGGTATGGCAGTTTCAATATTCCTTATCGGTGCTACCCTGCATCGTACCGGAACGATCAATCTTTTGGCGGGGTAACAAGCCTTGGCTGAAACTTCCCACCTAACTAGATCAGAGGCAATTCAGATTAGAACCCAGCGCCCAAACTAGGCTAGGAAGTTCATCAAACTTAGGAAGTCCTCATAGATTTAGTTGAAAATACTGTAGTAAACCATGCGGCTTATATTACAGTGTACAGTGTAGGTATAGTCCCACAAACTTATCTGTCCCGGGCTCGGCGACAGCGTCGCTAGTTTTGCTAATAAACAATTATGTATATACTTATTAAAAATAAAATAAAAACTAAACAGTCATAAAAATTAGTTCCAATTTTGGCCACCGGGCCGGATCAGTTGATGGGACTTACTTGTTTTAAATAAACATCTTTTGACGTGATTTTTAATTTTAGGACAACTCAAATATATTTTTTAAAATCTAGTTTTCTTATTCGTTCTAGATTTGTCCTACAAGTTCATCAAAGTTAGCAAAGTCAAGAGGCCAATGATGATCCTAGGCGCCCATGCGTTTGCGCAGACCACGTCCGACCAGAGGTACTGGAACTGCAGCAGTAAGGCGCGCAGGAGTTGCCCAGCCAAGCTGCGGTTTGACTTGAAGGGGAATATCGTATACTATAATCTACGTCACAATCATGTGCCCCCGCGGTTCTATCAGAAGCCTGATGGAGAGTTCGCTAAGCTTAAAAATTAAGTTCATGGCAAGAGTAGTCAAGCGGTCTATCATTTGATTATATTAGACGGCTAGTTCTTCATAATCTTGGGCATAACCATCCTATGCCACTGTTGTTTATGCAATAGAGGCGGTCTAATGTTAGAATTAAGTCATAAAGTAACGCGCGAGAATGAATCACAAGACCTTT
This sequence comes from Erebia epiphron, assembly GCA_963932025.1. Lineage (NCBI taxonomy): Eukaryota > Metazoa > Arthropoda > Insecta > Lepidoptera > Nymphalidae > Erebia > Erebia epiphron. Next base: position 42,062,911 of record OZ009945.1, read on the forward strand.
AATCGAACGCGCGCGAACTGAATGCAACTCTGAAGAATACATTGCTTTTAAATACGTTTATCGAAAAGCGTTCGAGAGGTTTCGTGGACATCACTTTCAGACTTAAAAGGAAGTTGATGGCGAGGCGAGGTGTTTCTGCGCCAAGGTGTTAAGGGCTAAAATGCGCCATGTGGACCGGACAGGGCAAAACGTCCGCGCTTCTTTCACTTTTATAAGGAGCGTGCACATTAGGCGACCGAACATAACGTCGTTCTCCTCCAAAGTTTTGTCGAAGTGCTTTTATGCTCTAACACCAATCCCGAATGAGGTTGTTTTTTTTTAATAATATAGGCTAGCGCTTGGCTGCAATAAGACCTGCTCGCAAGTGGTCATGGAGCCTAAGGTGGAGCGCGCTTGCCTAAAAGATGCCTATTCACTCTGTGGTCGTTCCGCATTCATCCCATTTCATCTCATCCCGCTAATAATTGCATACAGTTTGCGCGCGTACTGTAAGTACTACAGTAGTTACTAGCTAGTAATATTTCTAGTCAAGTACGTTATTGGTTAAGTTTATGAAGCATTTTATATTGCTGAGTTTTTACTATGTTTTCCATAACTAATATTTCATAAATTATGTTTCCAAATACATTTGTTTGTAAAGTGGCTCTGACTTTATCACCGTAAAGTAGATTTTGACCAACATTGAGCGAAGTATTACCGCACAGTTACTGGCCTGCAAAGCCTTGTGGTAAGATTCACTTATGCGGTAATACAGGTCGGTAACAGCTGTCGATGCCGCCATTTTTGTCCAGGTATTTTAGTAAGTAACTACATATCAAGTACTTAATAAGTACGATAGAATATTTAAAACTGTTTTGCCCTGCTATAGGTACTGTGCGCTGTTTTTGTACTGCATGGCATAGAGGGTAACCTCACGCTGAATTTTTATTTTTAACCGACTTCCAAAAAAGGAGGAGGTTCTCAATTCGGCGCGTATCTTTTTTTTAACTTTTTAGTGTACTCTAAATCCCTACGGCTTAGAAGTGCAGTACCATGCAGCATCAGAGTTGAGGAGTTGGAAATTAGGTTTAAGTATGAAGTCGTTGCTTGACACCTACAATATTAAATCACCATAAAAAAATCCTAAACCACTATGTTTAAGAAGTTCTGTACCCTGCAGCATCAGGGTTGAGGAGTTGGGACTTGGGTTTAAGTATGAAATCATTGCTTGACACCTACAATGGTAATTCATCATAAAAAATCTTAAATCGCTATTTTTAAGGAGTTCTGTACCCTACAGCATCAGGGTTGAGGAGTTGGGACTCAGAGTTGTATCGTATACACGTGACTTGATACCTACTATATGAATTCACCATCGAAATTTCCTAACTCACTAGATTTGATGATTTCATGTAGTACGGTACACCTACAGCATCAGGATTGAGGATTTGGAGTCAGAATTTTTTATGGGGCCACCTCGTGAGCTTCGTGATGTTTAGCAACCACGGAGATATGCACCGACATACATTAAAAAAAAAAAAAAAGATACGCGCCGAATGGAGAACCTCCTCCTGTTTTGGAAGTTGGTTAAAAACGCGTGTCAAGACTCAAGACATCAGTGAGAAGCGCGTCGCATCGGAAACATGTATCGTCATGACGGGCAGCTCCATAATATATAAAAGTGCGCGTGCCGACATTTTATCCTGTCCTGACACTGTCAGTAGTGTGATTTCGCCTTTAGTAGCTGTCTACGTTATTTAGGACCCAAAAATATTATATGGTACTTATTATATTATGGTACTATACATCGACACGTGTTAACGGATGTGAATAGTAATTAAGTAACGAAGTAAGATTTTTATAGTGTATAAATCCTATGTAAAATATATTTTAATTACAAAGGCCCACTTGCACTGCTAACTGCATAATCTGATTAGTAACTAGATATTACTATATTCTGGGGGCTTAGCTGGAAATATAAATCTTGATTCAATAAGTATATTTCCAATGAATTTTATACTACGGTTAGTTAAATAACATAGTTAGGTAGAAAAAAGTAGTTAGCTAAGTATATGTACCTAGTATATGCAAAGTATTTTCCTTACAATTAGCAATTTTTTGACAACCAACTGACAGTGATGGAGATCATTTGCCGTCCTATTCAGATTATACTAAAATGTGTTTTAATTTTGTGTGATTCCTTCATTTTTAGTTAAGTTTATTCCGGTGTTAATATGAAAGGGACAGATGGTTAAGGTTAATTTAACTCGATTCATTAAACAGATTAGTGCAAGTGGACCTAATAACTCTTTACAACCGAAGTATAACTATTTATCAGTTTTGATTGAACCACTGGAGTTTGGTAGTTAACGTTGAATTTGACCACCTAAAAAAGCACTGACTCCATCGTCTTCACTCGCCATTACGCGATATCACAACGACTAACTTGTATTGAAAGGAATTAAATACCGCTTTAGGTTGCAAGAGATTTAGGTTGATTTAGGTTGTATTATATAATTATATATAGAAAATATATGTTCTATACATATATTATAAACATAGAAATAAGTTCTACTTTTTACCTTTTGCCTTACCTAATAATAAGTATGATGTAAGAGTACTGCCACATACTTTACTCGTGAGTGCCACGTGCCACTTACTTTGTTAGCTTTTTGGTAAGCAAGTTTAAGTATAACGATAACTATCTGTCATGAAACTGACCCTTGATGTTACATTCTTGTAAATATTGCTTAGTTATGTAGAAATCGTTATGTAGGTAGGTAGATTTTATTTAAAACAATGATTCCTAATTATTAAGTAATATTATGAGTTTATGACAACGAAAAACTTGAGTGTATTTTATGATAATTAAATAAAATTCCCTGTCAAACCAAGAATTCAATCAGGTAAAATCAAATCTGACGATGAACTTGTGAAGTAGGTGAATTATCAATTTCGTGGTACCAAGTAAGTGGTGCGTCGGTGACGTAAATAGGGTTGTTTGTGCATACCCCTATTTAAACTTTTACCTGCCTCGCCAAATTAATTGTATAAGGGTGCCGACCCGCATTGACTCGCATATTGTGGCGTTGGGTTTGGGAATAGTGAATGTGTTTGTACCCTAAATGTGTGATCATGTCTGTATTTTTTAATTTAAGCAATAATCTTACATAATAAATAGTTTTAAACAAGCAATCAATTTATTTAGTTCCATCAAATCAGTTCTCACGCAATCATTCCCGAGGAGTTTCAGCGCAAATGGTCGGAGTAAAAAAATATTTTTAGATAAGATAATGCCCGCGACTTCGTCCGCATGGATGTAGGTTTTCGCGAAACAATTTGATTTTCCGGGATAAAATGTAAGCTTTGGCCTTCTCAGGGATACGCACTATCTCTACCAAATTTCAGCAAAATCGATAGATCAGATGAAAGAGTCACGATCAGTGAAAGCCTAGCAGACAGACAGACACCTACACTTGGGCATTTTTTTATATAGGTAATAGGCATTGATTATTAAATTTACAAAAGGGTCCGAAGGGGGAGGGAATTGTGATTTTAAAGTGGGGGCTCTGGGGTTATTTTAATTTTTTTAATTAATTGTTGATGTGGCTTTCAGAAATGAAGGTCCAGTTCATAGATTCTAAGCGTGGTGGACAGCTTTTGATGGTTGAAGACTATACGTTTGCCAGGAGTAACCGAACGTCCAATACCTGGGTTTGTTCCAACAAGGCCAACGGTTGTAAAGCCAAGATCTACATGAGCCCGACCAATGTTATATTGAATTGCAATTTGGATCATACGCATCCACCTCCTAAGTATTATATAACGAGAGAAGGAAACTATGTCAAAATATAACCATCAATACATAACACCATTATTGAGGTATTAACCGTGGTCCTACCTGCGGCCCTACTATCAGTATACCACTACTACTACTACTAGTACCAGTACCAGTACCAGTTTACCAGTACTAGTAGTAGTACTATATCAGTAGTAGTATCAGTATAGTATCAGTATTTTTCCCATGGTACCGAAATTGCCAAAAGTAACCGAATGGTCTCTTTAGTTCTACCAGTAGAACCACTGGTAGTACCAAAGATGTTTTCCCCTTAACACTAATAGATACAAGTAGTAGTAACAAGATATAAATTTTTGTCCATCCAATAAAGTATGTTGTAAAATCATCATCCTCATACATCCTATAACTAAATTTTTGACTCGCGCCGGGAACCTCCGAGCATACTTTACTGAAAGATGTTGGGGCTGATTCTGTAGTGCACAATCTCTAAACTTAACTAAAATTAGAGCATTACAAATATTGCTAACCCCTTCATAATACTTCCTACGGAAAGGGACAGAACTAGATTTAAAGCTGCCATTTTAGTTTAGTTTAGAGATTTTGTTATACAAAATTTATTAAATTGTTTCAAACTGAGATCCATGAAGTTTGATTTAAAATGATCATACCAGGTACAGCTCATTGTATATTACAACAAGAAGATATTATGAAAAAACACATCTGGTAACTAATAAATAACTGTGATAATTTAAGTGAAAAATCGATGAAGTTCTTTTTTATATTTTCTATAGTATTAATAATATTAGGTACAACATTCATTCTATCTATTAGTTTTAAAGTTAATACTTTATTTACAGCTATGTGCGATACGCAAGTTATGTATATAGAAAGAAAAGGAGGAATGGTCCTCCTTAACGGAGGATATCAATATTATAAATCAAAAGTCTATAAAAATTACAGTTCTAACTGGAGATGCGCATTGTTAAAAAAACAAAAGTGTAATGGAAGTGTAACTATTCAAGTAAGTTTTTGTAAAGTATATCGTATTTTCTTATTTGTTAATTCTCTTACAGTGCGTTTCATCTTCTTCTAGTTATCGTTTCATAGTTTTATTTTAAGAATTCGACTTTATTATTGATAATTGTACTTTTATTTTAGGATAAAAAAATATTAAAAAGGAAATTACACACATGTCAACCAGATTATGGAAAAAATCTAGTGGCAATTACTATTGCCCATTTAAAGAGGACAGTAACAGAATCTAACAAACCAATACCTGAATTATACGAAGAGGCATTTAAAAAGTTCCAAGGCGATGGAGTAAATTTTGTTACAAATGTACCAACGTTTTCCAGTTTGAAACATACCTTGTACGATGCGCGTAATAGATATAAATGCGAACAAAACAGTATTAAAAAATTATGATGATAAACATATTCTAGTTGATTACTACCCTTTTGTCCTTGCTGATTATATTATCATCAAGGAAACTGCATATAATTTTCTTTTCTCATTAGCTAAAAGAGAATGGCATTTTTTTGGAATATTTAGGAGATGCTACATTTTACATTTGCCAACGCTGTTCACCCAGTAATTTAGCATCCACTAATACTATTTTTTTTGCTTTACTGCAGAATAGTATAAGCGGTGTATGTCACCTCTTTTAAAATTCTTAAAATACGATAACCTCTCTTTAAAATAACGCATTAAGTAAATTGTTTCAAACAAATAAAATTTGTGGCGTTTGATTTAAAATTGTTGTAGGTACTTACTAGGTGCAAAAAATTGTTTTATAATAACTTCTGGTATCTAATAAGTAACTCTTTGTATTTTCTATGATATAATACTAATATTTTATTTTCAGGAATATGTGATACACAAGCTATGTTTATAGAGAGAAAAGGAGGAAAGATCCTCCTTAACGAAGGATATCAATATTATAAATCAAAAGTCTATAAAAATGGCTGTACTATTTGGAGATGCGCGTTGCTTAAAAAACAAAAATGTAATGGAAGTGTAACGGTTCAAGTAAGTTTTTGTTGTATTATTTTCTTAGTTGTTAAGCTCTCTAACAGTACTTTTTATAGTTTTATTTTAAGGAGTCTTTATAATTATTAATTTTATTTTTTCTTCAGGATAATAATGTATTAAAAAAGAAAATACACACATGTCAACCAGATTATGAGAAAAATCTAGTGGCAGTTACTATTGCCAATTTAAAGAGGACAGTAACAGAATCCAACAAACCAATACCTAGATTATACAAAAAGGCATTAAAAAAGGTCAAAGGCGATGGAGTAAATTGTGTTACTTTACCAACGTTTACCAGTTTGAAAAGTACCTTGTATGGTGCGCGTAATAGGTTTAAATGTGAACAAAACAGTACTCAGAAATATTAAAGATAGTTATTTTTATTAAAAAAACTAGCTGATGCTCGCGACTTCGTCCGCGTGGCTTGAGGTTTTTCGGTGTGTTTTTGATAGCCTAAGTTAATCCAGACTATAATCTATCTCTGTGCCAAATTTCATCCAGATTCGTTCAGCCGTTTTGGCGTGATTGAGTAACAAACATCCATCCATCCATCCAAACTTTCGTATTTATAATATTATAGTAGGTATAGATTCGCATTAAAATAGACAATTTTTAGAAAGTAATCAATAAAATTCATGAAATAAATACCTATTACTATACTAAGCTATTACTTTAAAAAAATATATAATAATTTACATTATATATAAATATATATTAACATACTACTAATATATATATATATATATATATATTAATATACCTACTATTAACATAGTTATTTATATATATAAATAAATAACTTCTACACTCTTGATTGGTATATGAATTCATTTTTATAAATACGTTGTAATTATCACCCTCATCACAGCCTAACCTTTTTTTAACACTGTAAATAGCGTGTTTTGTTTTTTGTGAGTGTCGATTTCAGTTCAAAGAGCAAACAAGTTGCTTTCCGCAAGTTTAAATGAAAGCGTCAATTAAAAATGTATTCAGAATAGTTTAGTTTTTTTTTGTTAGTTTTACGTAATACACGTGTAATATTGTATTGTTTTAGTCAATAATTAATTTATTACTAATTAAGTAAAGACTGAAATAAACCTTTTAGTAAGTTCATCTCTTGTTTTGTTTCTTTTTAAGGGCTGATTTCAATCGTCAGATAAAATGCATTTTATGAGCAAAACACACTACAGACCGGACAGTACAAAACGTCTGCGCGGAATGTCTGTACATAGATACGTTTTGAACGGTCGCGCAAGTGTGCGCGCTCCATATAAAAGTGTGTATAGTCCTACAAACTTATCTGACCCGGTAGCCAAAATTGGAACGAGTTTTTATGCCTGTTTAGTGTTTAGTTTTTGTTTTCACTTTATTTTTGGAGTTTACTTCCTTTAGCATGTTCACTGCGGTACAGGCCCATATCAGCCTGCCGCGGTACTTCAGCTAGTGCGGGCGAAGAAAACTATGTCCCTCTCTCTTATGCGGAACAATTATCTCAGGTGTCTATAAAAGTTCGACACAGACAAATTTATATTTCAGCTTGCGGTCAAAATTGTAGGTGTTCCCCATCAAAACATAACGGTAGGCCTTTATCGGCCTACCACGCACTGACGGTGAAAAACATGACGCTGAGTTCGGCAGTGGGCCGGGCCTATTTCGGCCCGCCGTTCCAACAGGCAGCCGGCGACCCGATACCGCACAGAGCGCGCGTCCCACCAGTTAGTGTTGTAATATCTAGCTGATCGGACGTAGCGTTCGTTCGATATAATCAACGATGGCGAACGATATAAAAGAAAAATAATAATTTGGAAAAAAGAGTGCAGTGAATAATTATTTTCCACTAACAAAAATCTGCACGGAAAACTAACACACACAAGCACAGAATAGGCATTAGGCCCTGCTACCGCTATATTACACTCCAAATATATAAAACATATATGGTGTATAATATATATACATATACAAAGTCGTGTGACTAACTTTGCAGATTTATAAAACGTACTTTTTAGGGTTCCGAACCTGAAAAGGAAAAAAACGGAACCCTTATAGGATCACTTCGTTGTCCGTCCGTCTGTGTGTCAAGACCCTTTTTCTCAGGAACGCATGGAGGTATGAAGCTGAAATTAATGTCAAATATTCAAGTCTACTGTTCCTTGGAGTTGTGAAAAAATCAAACTTCAAAGCCAACACAATCAAAAGATACAGCCGTTTATGCTGCAAATTTTCGAATTTTCTTGCACTCGCAAGGGAATCAAAACCTACAGGGTACTTCCCGTGAACTCAGAATCTTGAAACTTGGTACGAAGGAACGTCTTATAGCACAGATATAGGAAGAATTGCAAAAACATAAATTTTTAGTTACATCATATAATAAAAATATTTTTAATAATTTTAAACTTACTACCCCTTTCTGCATGAACGCGTAGAGGTATTAAATTGAAATTAAAATAGATAAGTGGAGTAAAAATATTAAAATACTATAACTTTTACTTATATACCTACAGGTTTGTACGGAATCCTCGGTGCGCGAGTCCGACTCGCACTTGGCCGGTTTTTTTCTTTACTAATTTTCTTTCTCAAGCTTTAATTTTGGTACAGAGTGTTCTTTAAAACTGCAAAGAACAAAGTTGTATCACCTTATCTTGTAGCATGTTGTGTGGGATTTTACCCACCAAAGTGTGCAATGTGACACCGTACGGTGGTGAGATTTGACTTCTTCAAGACCAGTTTATGATATGTTATTGTTAACTTATACTTAAAATCGGTAAATGAGGTGAGATACTACTATTAAGTACCTTTAAAAAATATAACATGTTTAATTATGTGAAGTTAAATAGTGTTCTCCACGTTGTGACATGCATTTGCCAACTTTTCGGGGACGACGTGACATATTAAGTCACACGGGTATACCAAAAACTGCCTCACTTTATAGTTCAAAGCGTTCTATCTTAACTTTTAATGTTTAATTGAGTATCTATTTATTAGTTCCCAACTGTGAGTCCTGTGGCAAAACTCATATGGTTAATACATCACACGGAATTAAGAAAAAGAATTTCATTTTAGAAAATCAAGTAAAACGTAAGAACAATGATCATGTCCTTGAGATGAGCGCTAAACGGAGAAATTGTGCAGGGTGTTACGACAAACTGCGGAAAACCTTTAATAGTACCGAAGCAAAAAAAAAAGTGAAAAAAATAAAAAAATATTGCAGGAAATGCAACCAAAACCTTTGCGTGACATGTTTCCAAGACAGGCATAAGTAAATTAAAAACACGTTTCAATTCTTTTACGATAATTCTGTTTTATTTTCGATATCCCCTTATTTTTTTCTGTCCCATCACTAACTAAAAACACTTTCTAGTGCCGATATCGACCTGAACCGCACTAGTTTTATTTCTCATTTCCTGTTTGGCAGATCCCAGGGCAAATCGAACCTAAGGAAGTTGGGTTCAAGGGCATTCTAACAGTACAAAAAAAATAATTATACATTATATTTTCGCAAAGTTATAGCAATAATCTAATCTGGTACTGGTGGGTGTCGAAAAAGACCTGCCACGCACTGGCGGAAATATCATCGGGGGCGCATTTGACCAGCTGCCGCACCAGATGAAGAATTATGATTTTAGTTGCTGCGGTAAACGTGAATCGATTTGCATAATTAGCCCGGGGTATGAAAATTTATGGGGAGTAAAATCAAACTTCTCCGTTACGTTATTGTCTTTATGTTTCCATTGTAACACTTGTTTATGTTTCCAAGACTATGTAATGTATTTTGATGAATATAAATTATAAAATAAATTTAAATAAATGTGTCAAGCATGCTTTCAGTAATATAAAAAATGCGTTCATTTACCCTCATTTACTAATCTATATATTTTATAATCGTTCGTAAAGTGTAAACTCCAGTCGTACGTCGGAGCTGACACACACAATTTTTCTTTTTAATATGTATATTAGCGACGCTGTCACCGGGTCAGGTAAGTTTGTGGGACTATATCACGGACCGTTCAAAGGGAGTCTTCTACTTACCTAAGAGATGGGTGGTCATATTAAGTGGGTGACGATGCAATCTAAGAGCGAACTTTTAGATTGCGTCGTCACTTATGATCGCCTGAAATCATACAGGCATGTAGTCATAACTTGTTTTTTTTTTTCAGATTTTAAATTCATCGATTCTTCGCGCGGTGGCAAACTCTTGTTGATAAATGAATACACGTTTGCGAGAAACAACAAATCAAGCTATGCGTGGATGTGTTCCTCCTACAAATCTAGACTCTGTTGTCAAGCTAGGGTCCGACTTAGCCCGAATACCGGCGAGATCGTCCACAACAACCTAGAACACAACCATCCACCTCCGAGATTTTATATAACCACCACCACCACTTCAGCCTATTAACGTCCCACTGCTGGGCACAGGCCTCCACTCTCATAGGAGAGAGGGAATTAGAGCTTAGACCCACCACGCTGCTCCAATGCGGGTTGGCGGGCTTTAACGACTATTATCATGTTAGTGATAATAACCGGGACCGACGGCTTAACGTGCTCTCCGAGGCACGGGGGTGAAACACCGCCAACTTCCAACTCCGGGCTGGCACTGAGAATTTCTTAATTGAAAAACCCAATACCTAACAATTTTTATGCCCGACCGGGAATCGAACCCAGGACCTCGTGATCCGCAGTCGACTACGCTAACCGCTAGACCAACGAGGCAGTGATTTCATATAAGTAAAGAAGGAATTTATCTCAAAATGTAAAAAGGCTTTAAATACAGAAACAGGGCAGCCCAGCAATAGATTATTAAAGTATTGATGATATTTTTTTATATTTCCTCATTCATACTTAAGTCTTGGTCAGGGAGACGCGGGGCGCTGCGTGGCACGTCCAGCGTTGCGTCGTACGGACAAATCAAACGTATGCTAATAATATATGAGAGCATTCACGTAGAAGCGTGTTTCGCGCAATATCTTGATTACTAATATTATGATACTCCGCCGCTTGTCAAAACAGATAGATAAAAACAGAATCTTTAGGGTGCCTTTCCACCAGAGATGTAATACGTGTATCAAACACATCAATAGGAGCGCTTGATCTCACTTCTTGCGATCTAAGCTATGAAATTATGCGCTTCTATTGGTGGGTTTGACACATGAGTTTCAAACTAGGGATGACCGTAGCTTAGCATCGTAGCACGTCTCTAGTGAAAAGGCACCCTTTTGGTGAGATTTTATCCGTCTGTTTTTGCAATTGAATGGGGTATTAATGGACCTTATTTCGACCTTCGCTTTCAGGTATTACCTTTGAATTCATAGACTCCACCCGTGGCGGGCGACTGATGATGATAAACAACTATACATTCGCAAGGGTGAACAAGGCGTCCAGGGTTTGGTTGTGCTCCTCCTTCAAAGGCACCGGATGCAAGGCTAGAGTCCGTATGAAGACCGTGGATAGCTTGTCGGAATATAACTTGGAACATAATCACACGCCTCCAACTTATTTTAAAACATCTGAAGGGCGGTATATCAAAGTATCTTAGTGAAAAACGTGTGATATATTTTTTTAAATTGGGAATGAGACCCTTAATCCAATTTCTGGTGCAGTGGTTAGTGTATTTTTATGGAGTTCCGGGTTCGAACCTTGTCGGGGTCAATTTGGTAATAATTTGTTGTTTATAAATTGTCTCTGCTAACTCAGTGGCTATCAAAAATGAAAGCCTACTTTTTTCCATTGAAGGTTGGCAATGTAAAGAAAAATAACATTTCATAGCGAACCTTCAATGGATAAAAAATACATGTTTGCTTTCATATTCTGATAGCCACTGAGTACGAGAATGCTGGTCTGTGTTATTGGGGGATTTCGGCCGGGGCTAGCTACCCCCTACCTGCAATTCTATGTCACGTAGCGATCGTCATTGCTCGTAGTTACGTCACCAGCGTCATGTCATCCAGGAGTAAATATGGATAAAGTAAAGTATATAAAATAAAAGGAATTTTCTTCTTCTTTTTTAACCGAATAGGTAACTAGTGAGGTAAGTAGTGTAGTAGCCTTCACCATACCGTTGTCCTAGGTGAACGACTAACGCGGTAATGCGACGTGACGATGGCGATGCGACAGGAAAACACCGTAGCTGACGTGGCCTACGCTGTCGCGTAGATAAGTTTGTCATATTCTTTGAAGTCGTATCACGATGCGTTGCGTCGTGTCACTTTTGTCGCTCACCTAGGACAACCAGTAAGCAAATGCATGACCATGCCATGTTTCTTATAGTCAAGCCTTCACCATACCATACGATTTACTTTTATATTTTTAAGATTTTTGTGCCAAAAAAAGCATATATATGTGCGTACAAGAAATACAGTTTATGATTTATTTATGACACAATTAAATTTGCATGGCAACCTTTTATTTTATTGTATAGCTTACCCTTTCACTGATATCTTAAGGCGTGTCCACATTTGTGTAACGTGTAATGTAATGTAACGTGATTTTGGGAGCTATTTATGCGTTTTATGCAAATATCACTGCACTTTTAACTATACATAACTACCGGATAAACTCACGTGCTATGTCGGAAACGTTAAAATCACTGCACTTGTTTAAACGGTCAACCTAAAACCAATCCGAACTTAGAGTGGTGGACAGTGGACTATGCCTTAATCCTTATTCCTTCTCGTTCTTAGTGTGGGCCGGTGTTGCTTTGATGACGATGGACCATGAATATGAATAGAGATATTATATTTCAGATTTAAATATCAGTTTTATTGAAACATTAAACGGCAGTGTACTTCTAATGCTTGGAGGGTACACATTCTCCAAGTCAAACAAGAACTCCTATTACTGGAACTGCTCATGCAGACGACGTGGTGACTGCAAATCACGCATAAGGATCGATAATTTACAAAGAGTTACATACAACCACTTAAATCATAACCACAAACCGCCAGCATATAGCATCAACGAAGAAGGAAGATACTCGTTTGTTAAAATGAAATAGAAACAGTGCCAATAAAATAGTAATGCATATCCATGTTTACGCTCCCGTCCTACTAATATCCCCATTTAGAACTTCATATAAATGCGATTGTATTTGTCTGGCTACACCGCTGGAGGATCCAGGTGAAAGGCCGCAATGACCTTTTGCACCGGGCATAGGAAGAGGCTTGACCTCCCTGAAATCACCTTATATCGTCGTATTCGTTAGGTCGTATTCGCTGGCGAAAGAAAGCCAAATACAGTCCCACTAACAATCTGGCCCGGTGGTCAAAATTTTGAGCAAATTTTTATAACTGTATAGTTTTTTTTTTAAATTTTACTTTATAAGCAACATTCGGCGACGCTGTCACCGGGTCAGAAAAAATTGTGGGACTGTACTTCGGTGTAGCCTTTGCTCATTGACTTGACCAATACCTACCTAGTAAACTCAGCTTCATGCTCACATACGCAGAGTCCGTAACAATGCTACAGTGACTAAATCCCATGATTTTCAGTAAAATCAAAATGTCTCTTCGACATAAAGCCACGCTTTACAAGACATGCATCCGCCCTATCATGTCCTACGCATGCATCCTTTTTTCTCACCTCCCCTATTCTTGATTTGACTGTCTTCGGGTCTTTCAAAATAAGTTTGGGGGAGTCCGGGAGAGTATACCCGCCTTCCACTAAAATGCTCATAAATCTTTCTATACTTACAAATCGCTATTTTCTATAAATTGTATCTTAAGCTGCATTATTTAGCTATATTTTCCCTTAATAAAGTTTGATACATAATTAATAGTTTATGAGTAATTAACTATTTCTACCAAAGTGACATTCGGCTAATATCTCCCGCCTGGGTGGGAGACTTAACCCCCCAAGTAGGGAGCCTTGACCCGGGTTTAAAAATAGGCGAAATAATCATTACAAATTATAATTCTATAAAGAAATTTAATCATAAAAATATGGCACATAGTAATGAGAATACGAGGAAGTACTTTAAGTATCTTTGAGATACATAAGTGAGGAATTAACTAGTATCACATATATTTCTTAACACTTACAATTGTTACAATCTTACTTTTACAATTGTGAGTTTTTATAAACTTATAATTAGACGCCCTTTTTATCAAAAACTATATTTTTATATAAAGCAACAATATTAATTACAACTTTCACAACACACAGTAATACTATAAAAACTATTTCAGTCTGTCTACAACAATATCTTAACGTTTAACAATATCTCGTTTACCAACATGGCGAAAAATCTGGGTAACTTATGTACCTTTATAGCAAAAATAATATCCTGAACCTATTCTATCTTTTACATAACTAGGTAATAAACCTTATAAGTAGTTAAACCTTAAAAGTAGGTATTACAAATCAGTATAATGTAGGAAACCTTGAATGGTGTCAGCAAAACAAAAATTAAAATTACTGTCAAAATTAAGAACAAAAATAAAATTCAAAACAACATAATTAAATATACATAAAATAATCAGAATCTTTATCAGTCTTCCTTTTTTTAATTGGAGCAATTAGGACAAATAAATTGTTCCTTATCATCTTTGGACAGTCCAACGCACATTTCATGGACATATTTGCCACAAAAAGCACAAAGTCTCATGTCCATAACTTTATCTTCTCCACAGATGAAACAAAACCAATCATCATCTGGTACTTCATCCCATGGACTATCAGAGCTGTTATCATACTTGGGTTCTTCGTCAAGGTCTGTCTCACTGTCACTTGATAAAACTTGTCTTTTTACTGTCTTTTTCTTTGCTTTACCTTTTTGTTTTTTTTTAGTTTCTTCGTCAAGGTCTGTCTCACTGTCACTTGACTGTAAAACTTGTCTTTTTACCGTCTTTTTCTTTGCTTTACCTTTTTGTTTTTTTTTAGTTATTTTAATTTTCTTATTTTTCGGTGCATAATCATCAACTAGGTCTAGTTTTTCTGGTGTTTTTGTTAAAATTTTAGTTTTTCCGGGCAGTCTACCACGACGAAGACTTTTTCTAGGAGCAGCTTTTGGAAATGGACGAATCATTTGTGGTAAAACTATTTTTGGTTCTTGTCGTGAATCAGAATCTACTGTTGTCATATCCAGATCTTGAGATGTAGAAGCTACCTCTGCTGATTGTCTTAATATTGCAATTGCTTGCTCAGATTCCTCAGTCAAAATTGATGGTGAATTGATTCTAGACGCCGTAGTTTCATTCATGAATGCTGATGCTGATGTTGAAGGCTCTGACTGACGTTGTACAGTAGATGATGAAGGTAATTCGATCGTGGTTACATCTGGAGGTAGTTCTGCAGCTACTGAGGGCAAAGCAATCAAAGAAACATCTTGCTCTTGAAGTTCATCAGTCATTTCTCTGTCTGTTACCGCGGAGCATAAAAAGTCTTCATCTGTAAAGATGTCCGGGTTATAGGGGTGTATCCCAGTTTTTCGAAATCCACTTAAAATATTGGATTGGCTAAAAGCCTGCGACATAATTGTGCTTACAAATCCGGGTATATTGTAGATCGTAACAGTTCGTCCTGGGTTACTTACCATCCAATTATTCATGGCTGAGTTATATCTAGCCTTGAAAGATGAATAAATGGCAACATCTAATGGCTGTAATTTATTGCTGCAGTGGGGTGGTAAAGTCAGCAAAGATACTCCATTAAATTTTGCGTATTTGACAACTTCAATATTGACATGACTTTCGTGGTTGTCGAGGATAAGCAGGACTCGGTTTTGAAGAGACGCGTTCGAATACTTCACAAAATGCTCCATGAATTTCACAAAACTCTTGGTTGTCATCCATCCACTCGGATAGGAGTCACCTTGTGAGCCTGGTGGTCCACCAGCTACAAAGGATTCGTTGTATTTAACCCTAGGGAAAATGAAAAATGGTGGAATAACATTTCCCAGAGCGTTCACGGCGAAGCAAACGGTCACAAGACTGCCACGTTCAGCTGAAGTAACTTGTCCTACTTGACGCACATGCTTGCTCGCTATTACTTTGGGGCACTCTTGTACAGTCGTACACCCTGTTTCATCACAGTTAAAGATGTTGTGAGCTTCAAATTGGTACTTTTCTCTAACTTCTTTGAGGTTTTCAAAGAAATCAGAAACGTTTTTTCTATTAAAGCTGGTTGATCTGGATAAACTGGTTGCTTCTGGGGTTCTTAAACTTAGTTCAGGGTTTCTTGTCATAAAGCCTCTGAACCAATCTTTCCCTGCGCAATTGTTGGAAGTCCAAGAATCTGGAACCTTTTTGGAATTAATTGTTGCATATTCATATGCCAGCTTCATAGCCGCCTGTCTGGTTAAGCCATAATTCATTTTGCTGCAAGTTAGAACATAATCAACAAGTGCTTTCTCTTCCTCGATTGTAAATATCAAACCTGTTTTAAACTGGCTTCCTTGTTCACTTATTTTAGTCAATTTGGACCTGTCTCTTAAATAATTTCGTAAAGTATTTCGATCTATTCCATATTCCAAAGCAACTCCTCTGATAGACTTTCCTTTATCAATGTCACATAAAGCATTTCTTATAACTGACAGATCTAAATTGCTTCTGTTTCTAGTTGTTTCTTTTTTTTTATATTTGAAGGGCATTTTGGATGACTATCTGAAATAAAATAAAAAATATTATTGCGGGAGAACCGACGGGAGAGATTGAGTGGGAGACATTACCCTGGGTAAAGTCTCCTCCCGACGCCAGGGTAATGTCTCCCACCCCACGCCAAGCGGTCCGTTATTACATTTTATAAAAAAACTATGACACTTAAGTAAAAGCTGTCTGCCCTAAATGTTACTAGGATACTTACACTTACAATGTATATAAATGACATGCTGGAATCTATTCACAGTAAGCAATACAGATCAAATATCCAAAATTGAAAAAATTTACTTACCGGGCACGAAAATGTGTTGTCACTTCTCACTCCTAAACCAAACTGCCGATCGCAACGGCGTCGCGTGAGCGAGGTGGGAGGCGCCTATGGAGTCTAAGAAGTGTGGCAACGTCGCAATATCTAGTTCCACAAAGATTCTATGAGCAGTGGCTATTGTCTCCCACCTGCTAAACTCTCCCGGACTCCCCTACGTATGACCATGCCTTTTGGGAGTTAGATGTGTTATATGCAAATACTAGCTAATGCCCGCGACTTCGTCTGCGTGGATTGAGGTTTTTCGGTTCCCGCGGGAACTCTTTAATTTTCCGGGATAAAAAGTAGCCTATGTGTTATTCCAGACTATAATCTATCTCTGTGCCAAATTTCATCCAAATCCGCTGAGCCGTTGGGGCGTGATTGAGTAACAAACATCCATCCACACATCCATACAGCCATCCATCCAAACTTTCGCATTTATAATATTTATTTGATTTGATAAGTTGTTGTAACGGTTAAGGAAACCTGAATACCTGAGAGTTCTCCGTCATCTTACAAATGTGTGTCAAGTTTGCCAATCCGCATTTAGTCAAGGTGGTGGACCTTGGTCTAAATCCCTCTCATTCTGAGAACTCAGCTGTGGATTGGCGTTGGGTTGATGACGATGGATCATGGATGATGAATACACATATTATATTTCAGATTTAAATATCAGTTTTATCACAAAATTAAACGGCAGTGTACTTCTCATGCTGCGGGGGTACACGTTCTCCAAGTCGAACAAGAACTCCTATTACTGGGACTGCTCAAGCAAACAACGAGGAGGCTGCAAATCGCGCATTAGGATCGATAATTTACAAAGAGTTACGTACAACCACTTGAAACATAACCACAAACCGCCAGAATATAGAATTAACAAAGAAGGACGATACTCATTTGTTAAAATGAAAAATAAGTGTTAATAAAATGATATTTTTTTTAATTTTGACGACCTCCGTGGCGCAGTGTGTAGCGCCGTCGCTTAACGTGCGGAGGTCCCGGGTTCGATCCCCGGCAGGGTCAATTTGGGAATTTATAATTTCTGAATTTTCCCTGGTCTGGCCTGGTGGGAGGCTTCGGCCGTGGCTAGTTACCACCCTACCGGCAAAGACGTGCCGCCAAGCGATTTAGCGTTCCGGTACGATGCCGTGTAGAAACCGAATAGGGGTATGGGTTTAATATAACTGCCATGCCCCTAACAGGTTAGCCCGCTACCATCTTAGACTGCATCATCACTTACCATCAGGTGAGATCGCAGTCAAGGGCTAACTTGTAGTGGATAAAAAAACCTACCTATCTTTTATATAACTTGACGATCAAAGTGAAAGAAAACGAATATTGAGTAATTTAGTCAAATTGGGTAACATTAAAAAAATTGAAAACGTCAATACTATGTATTTAATTTAACAATTACTTAGTAACCTATATCTTTAAAATAAAGCTGTGAAAAAATCAAACTTCTTAGCCAACGCAATCAAAAGATACAGCCGTTTATGCTGCAAATTTTCGACACTCGTACTTCCCGCGAACTCATAATTTTTAAATTTGGTACGAAGCAACGTCTTAAAGCACAGATAAAGGAAAAATTGCGAAAAGCATAAATTTTTAGTTACATTATATAATAAAAATAATTTTAATAATTTTAACTTACTACAGGTTTGTACGAAACCCTCGGTGCGCAATTCAGACTCTTACTTGGCCGGTTTTTTTAGATGTCAACACCAAAGATCGCGCCATCTTAATAATTTTGTGTGTACCTAATGGGTGATTTTGAACGTGAGCCGTAATTGTAAGATATTGGTAAAATAATTAAATAGGGTATGTATAGGGTACGTAATAGGGTATTAATGTATCGTGTAATAATTGTAAATATGTTGATTTGTGAACATTAAATAAAATGTTGTGCATAATGCATAACGAGATTCTCTTTAACGAGATCATGGTTGTATTCCTCGTAAACATCTTACACTTCGCTAAACTCTTTCAGATGTCAAAGTAACTTTTATCACGAAGTCAAATGGCTCTCAGCTCCTCATGGTAAAAGGGAACATATTTTCGAGGCCGCACAGTCTCCCGTACGACTGGAATTGTAAATGCCCCGTGGATGTCAAGCGATGATCATATTCAGTGGATTCAATAAAATCGTCCACAGCAATTTAAGACACAACCATGTTAAGCCGAAATATGTGATTAACGAAGAAGGAAAATGTGTTATTATAAAATCTTTACGTTTAAAACTGCCTACTCCTTGACTATGTTGTTATAATAAGCATTTCCTTGATATATTGGATAGAATCAGGCGTTACTTTGCGGAAGTTCATGATTTAGCAAGAAAAGAATACAATTATTTTGCTATAATCCGCCAACAGAAAAAAATTCTGTATGGTCAAGCATGCAGTTACAAGAGAAGCACCGTTTACCTTCCCAACCAAGCAAGAAAGCTAAGTTCCCAAGTTCCCAAGATTGTCTAGTCAATCTTGCATTGTAAGGTCGACATCTCCTGAAGATGCTCCGGTGTCGGGGCGAAACGTGCGTCGAGAATAGTATAAAAGTCTTGTGTGGTGGTGCATGTGAGTGGTGGTGGCATTGCTTGCTTGGGAACTTAGCTTTCTTGCTTGGTTGGGAAGGTAAACGGTGCTTCTCTTGTAACTGCATGCTTGACCATACAGAATTTTTTTCTGTTGGCGGATTATAGCAAAATAATTGTATTCTTTTCTTGCTATTTCCTTGATAGTTTATGTGACCTACCCTTTCTCAATAGTCTTTAAGTTCTCTGGATCTACATATGGATACCTGGTACAATCGCTTTTAAGCGATAAAACCGCTAATAGTGCCTACTTTTGCTTCTTATATTTAAGTACTTCTTATTACTTTCGTCTTTCTACTTTTCTTTGTTTCTTTTGGCGTTGAATAAAGTATTTCATTTCAATAAGTACATTAGCCAATAGTAAAATTGTTTCTTTAGTCCATTATCTTTTTTATTTATTTATTTAGGTACCTACTCATTAAAATGCGTCGGTGCATCACTACAGAGTTGCGGCGCGGCGTAGCACGTAGCGGCAAGTATTCTTTGTACAATTATGTCGCAGTGCATCTCCGTTCCACGTCGCTTAAGTGGGCCCAGCTCCATACAAACTCATAGAAATAATATTTGCCGCTACGTGCCGCGTCGCGTCATTTATCTGTAGTGGGGCCTTATTGCGAGCCTTGCGTTTGAGGCGCACCTGCAGGTGGCAGTAGCAGCACAGTATAGTTAATAGTACCTACCTTGGTAGCAGCGCGTAGCCGCGCGCGTGGGGCGCATGTGCAGTGCACTCGCGCAGGAAGGCGCGTTTATTTTTAAATTAGACGAACTCTACTAGCTTTCTACCAGGAATGAAAATAATGCAAGATAAAGCAAAGGATGTAAGGTATTAATTTATTATGACGCGTACGATATGATTTCAATGAGTAAGTTTAAAAGATAACCGATAGATTAAATTCAATTAAATTCAAATATTTTTTTACAAGACGCGCTTTTGAATCGTCAAACTGAATAGTTATACGTCTGGTTCAGAATTCCGTTCCTATACCGAGAATAGCCAGAACCTCGGTGGTTTTGAATACCTAAATTATGCTTAGTATAAAATATGTTTTTCTTGTACAGAATGGGACACCAAGTTTATTACAAAGAAGAACGGAAGCATTCTACTCATGATAAATGGGTACACCTTCTACAGGGCTAACAAGACTTCCCACCGTTGGATCTGCTCTAGTAAGACCAGCAGTGGGTGCCCTGCGCGCGTCATGGTGGACTGCTCACAAATCGTATGCTACACTAACATGACCCATAGACACGAACCGCCGAAACTGTTTATCAATAAAGAAGGGAAATATATTAAGAAACTCACCTGATAAAAAAAAATAACGCCCGCTTCTCACGGTACGTGATTTTGCGAACTATCCCACATGAGCTCGTGAGCGAGCGAGTTGTAAAACTAAGCAATGTACGCGACTTCGTCGCGGATTTAGTTTCTTTGGAAATCCTGTGGGCATTCTTTGGTTTTCTGGGATAAAAAGTAGCCTATTTCCTTCCCCGGGATGCAACCTATTCAATCTGATCTGTTCAACAGATGGGCCGTAAAAGCGAAGCAGATATACACACTATCCACCACACTATACTAGTATAGACTAGACTAAGTGTAACCGCGACTTTTTGTGGATTTAGGTGGAGAAATAATTTACTTTCTAAGAGAATAGTTGTCGGTTGAATCTGTGAAACAGATGAGGCGTGAAAGCGTGACAGACAGTGAGAAACTTTCGAATTTAGAGTTTTCGTATATGGTTTTTTAGTAAATATACTTGATTCCCTATTTTTTTAAATTAAATTTCAAATTATGAAACATTCCCATAGTGCAGGTATGTTCGCACAATAATACTTTTTTTAACATTACGAAACTTGAAGAAGGTAAATCTGAAAAGGAATACATATTTTTCAATAAGAATTTGTTTGAAAAAATATTTTGGTACGTAAATTTAATCGGTCATGTTATTAACATAGATATATTTACCACTATTATTTTTGATTTCAATAGTATATTAATTTATTGTAGTTGCTTACTAGGAAAAGTGTATAAATTATTTAATTAAATTTAAAATAATTGACTATAAATTCAATGTTTTCTATTTTTTAAATCTTTGTGTCATTTCTATGAATATTTTATGGGTCTCAAAGATTGTCTGTTTTGCAGGGTTTGATTACGAAATCTCAAAAACAAGAAGAGGGAAGGAGCTACTGGTCTACCAAGGTTACACGTACACTTCCAAGTCTGATCAAAAGTATTGGTACTGCTCGAGCTCTTCTTGCAAGGCCAAGATCCATATGGATAAGAATGGCAGAATCACATTCAGTTTTACAATCCATAATCATACTGCACCGAAGTTGCATAGATTATCGAACGGAACTTTAATACGACTGCAGTAACATATCTTTTTAACTGTCGTGAGTTCATTATAGACAATATTTATAGGTACATAAGTAGTAGTAGGTACCTACTCGTATATAAGTCTATTTTTGTAAATTATACTTATATACCAACTAAGTAACTATATAATTGATTTACTTTCATAATTATTATTTTTTTCAACAAATTTTTATTTCATCAACGTCGATGAACTTAATTGAATAGATAACAGTCATAAAATGTAAATATATCATGTTTTATTTAATTTATTTATCTACTATCAGTTAGATCATGTTGCTTCAATTGGCCTGCAGCCCTGAAGCCTTCTTAAACTTAAACTTATTATCAGATAAAGTGATTGTTACAGTATAACGATCGCAATAGCCTCTGATTAGTAAACACTATTCCGCTATTGGCCGAAATCCGCTGTCAGAGCAATAATACCACAAATTCAGCCAATGACAACAGTTGAGACTGTATCAATGATTGATGCAGGTTTTACATAATAGAGCTATCGAACTTCGTAGTGTCAACGGTGGGTTAATATAATAACGGCAATCTGAGGAAACGTGTGATGAACGATAGGTTCCGTTACCTCTAGGTGCTACAACTGTCAGGGAAGCCGCGTCTGTCATTTGTATGGGCGTCGACCGACTTTATGAATGACTTACGCTGTGCAGTTAATAGTGTTGTTGATAGTGAAATAAGTAGGTATTAAAAGAATTACTTATATTTATTTCAGATCTAGACTATAAACTGTTTCCGTCGAAGCGTAGCAATAAAAATCTATTACTATTTCGTGGGTATACGTTTTCTCAAAAGCATCGTTCGAAAAATTGGTACTGCTCCAAACAGCACACGGATTGCAAGGCAAGGGTTCATATGGATCACGGGAAGATTACTCGATATAGTGTAGACCATAATCATGCACCACCTCAATTGTTTGTTAATTCATCTGGAGAATACTTCAATATCTAAAAGAGTGCACGCTCAGGCCTATCGCTGTAGTTTGATGGATACATTGTAACAATCGCAATCACCTCCCTCTTTCGCTATTGGCCAAAATTTTTTGTCCCAGAAGAAAAGCCCAATATTGAATACTCAATTTATTTATTACATCTAGGATATACAAGGGTCTGTTATTTTACGTCATGTGTTGACTCTACCACCGGTTCGGAAAGGAGATCTACTGTTAGACTGACATTGACAGATAATTCCGTGAAGATGGCAACCGTGTCTGTGTGATTAAATATGGAATAAATATAATTAATCATCATTGAGTGCATAACCAGTGTTTGCATTTAATACTACTTAGAACAGGTAGAAGCTAATAAGGATGTTCATATGAAGGATCTACAGCTCCCACACACATTCCTAAGCATTTTTCTTACCCGTTGTCCTAGGTGAGCGACAAAAGCAACGCTACGCCACGCGACGTGATGTTACGCCATATAAATCGTTGTCACGTAGATACGTCGCGTAGGACAACGGGTTATAGAACTTTTATATGCCTTATTGCCCTCTGAACTCAGAGATCCAAGCGTTGGGACACTTGTGCCCCTGAACTCGGTAGGCAATTCATTAAGCAAGGTAAGAAAATGTGTTGTCCACCTACCAAAATGGTTCATCTTACAAGCAGCTACCACGCAACGTTACGTTTCTTATACTCTTCATTGAGTGCTTGTTCCGTCAAAAGAAGTAAGTAATTTAAACGACCTACGCTGTGCAGATAATGATGTTGTTGATAGTGAAATAAGTATTATGTAATGATATTCTTTCCCTGCGCCGTATTCTTCATTACTGAGGGTCGTGACCCCTTTCCATTAATCAAATAATGGTACGAGTTTTCTTGGGATAATAATGCGGTGGATTTTTAAGAGAATTTAAACTCTTAGGTTTTTGTAACGATTAATTATCAGATGTAAGTGATAATAACCGGGACCGACGGCTTAACGTGCTCTCCGAGGCACGGAAGAAACGAAAAGGCCAAATTTGAACCTCCAAATTAGGTCACCCATCCAGTTACCGACTTCAGTCAGCGTTGCTTAACAATCGCAACCGACTGATATATGCGTTGTCACAAATAGGTCACTCGTCCCTCCTCCCTCTTAATGATATTAAAAGTATACCTAATATTCATATTCATTTATTTATTTCGATTTTATAAAGCTTATTATATAAAGCTCTTACGAATGTCATATAAAATAACAATTAATATTTATTTATAATACTAGCTGATACCCGCGACTCCGTCCGCGTGGAGGTATGAAAAATAGATAGTAGCCGATTCTCAGACCTACTGAATATGCTCACAAAATTTCATGAGAATCGGTCAAGCCGTTTCGGAGGAGTATGGGAACGAAAATTGTGACACGAGAATTTTATATATAAGATTTATTATATAATGTATTTATTTCAGATCTAGACTACAAATTGATCCCGTCGAAGCGTAGCAATAAGAATCTGTTATTGTTTCGTGGGTATAAGTTTTCACAAAATCGGCGTTCGAAAAATTGGTACTGCTCCAAACAGCACATGGATTGTAAGGCAAGGGTTCATATGGATTACAACGGAAAGATAATTCGATATAGTGTAGACCATAATCATGCACCACCTAAATTGTTTGTTAATGCATCTGGAGAATACTTCAATATCTAGAAGAGTGCACGCCAAGGCCTATCGCTGTAGTTTAATAGATACATTGTAACAATCGCAGTCACCTCCTCCTTCGAAATTGGCCAAAATCTTTTGTCGCAGAAAAAAAAACAATAAGTACCTACGCGGCAGACGGCCAATAACAGTGCGGCATTCGGCGCGTGGCATCTACGCACAATTGGCGCTTTATATTTGGGCACACCTTAATACAAAGCGGTATATGATTATGCATTTAAGTTTTTGATAAAATTTGATGACCATCAGGGATTAAGAGTGTCCTCAAGTTTATACTGGCCTGTCATGAAACGCGACTTCATAGAAATAGAAAATGACAAAGGCGACAACGTAGGCCACGTGAAGTGTCGCAACCGTTAGTAGGTACGTCAGTAAGGTAGGTACTGTTGCACTGTGCTGTCGCGTCGCATTATATCGAGTCGCGTTGTAATATTTGTCACTGACATAGGACAGGGTCGTGATGGCATTCCAACTTAGTTTATTATGTAGATCGTAATATACATATATGTATCAAGACAAATATGCGTGTTACTTAAACATTGAAAACTACTAACAATGTAGTACTGTATCACTGTAAAACAGTAGTAAAAGTGAAATAATTTTTTTATCTATATCTTGTTAACTTTAAATGCCAAGCCTGAACACAACGAAGTCAGCAGCTACAATTTACTTAATTTAATGTTTTTTTTACTTAAAAACCTAATTTATTATTAGTTCCTGTTGTACATAGTTAACCATTCTATCTATGCAAATTTCATAGTATCATTTGTTGATTACCTATATCTCAATAAATGTTCCATAAGAAGAAAATATTAATAATTTTGAAAATATTTCCAGGCCTTAAAAATTTGAATGTATTTTCTAAAAATACTATCGCGCCTATGAAGAAGGAATTTATGGAAAGGTTAGACAGGTTGATGAATCGTAAGAAAAGCAATAGCATCAACTATATAAACGAGACTCGGTATCAGGACTTCACAGAAGAGGTGAATGTACTCAAAAATAAGTGGCCCAAAGGATTCGAGGATTACAAAACATTAGCGAACTACGATGTTTTAGAAGTTAATGGTAAAAATAGACTAATTAAGCCGAAAGATGAACTAAATAATATAAAATTCTATATACCAACTAATGAATTGTTCGGTGCAATTCATACTATGCATGTTTTATACGATCACGCTGATTTGGATGCATTAGATACATATATCAAAAGTAAATATTGTAATGTATCTAAAGAGGTTATAAAAATGTATCTATCTTGTTGTCAGACTTGTAATAAAAAGAGTAGTTAACGTAAGCGTTTAAAAATTATATCTAAGTGTCGATTTCTCTAACTCCGAGTAACCTGCAGATAAACTTGATGTTTTGATAGATGTTGTATATGAGTTCTGTCAAAATTTCAAAACGTTACTCGACGGTGGAGAAATCTGCCCCAAAGGGTAAAAAATTATGTACACACCTTTGAATTGTCGTGAGTGATATTCAATATAAATATAAAATGGTCGACCTCATGTATTTTGCCGGAATATGCCCGACTAGTTTCAAAATGGGCTTTTATTCCTAAACTTACGTTCTATGTCTAACATGGGCTTTACATAAGCATATTATAATATTATTGTTGTATTAGTATCCAAGCAAGAGACAAATGCATTACCAGATTTACTTGTTTTAATTTTATCATTTTGTAATACTAACAATATTATTTTGGAATGAACGCTAACCTCTAAGAATTACATGTTACATTAAAACGCGTTAAGCTATGATTATGATTCATCATATTTATAAACAAAAGTTATGTCAATTATTATCTTACTTTATTTATCTTAAGACAGTTTTTTTAATAAACGAGTTGAATTTAAGCTTGTGTCTTATTCAATATCAGTGTTTTCTTTAGCAAGACTATATTTAAAGATTTTTTTTTTTTTTATATAATATAATATCTCCTGCCATGCGTATATGTATACTTCTGTAAGGCGTTGCACTACAATGCATTTTTCATTATTATTCACTTTTGAACCTTTTAGAAATTGTTCTTGCTCTATAAGCTTGTTTTTCTTTTTCCTGGCACGTGTTTATCTTTTGTTATTTAACCAAATTTATCTATGTTTTGTTCTTACAATAGTTTTGGTTTTCCAGTTATGTTCATGATCTCACGTGATGGTGAGAAATTGATGAAGTTCGGCGATTTCACTTTCACCCGTGAAATCCTCATGAGCTCGGGAGATAAATGGTGCTGGTCCTGTTACACGCACAACACATACGGTTGTCAAGCGAAGGTGTACACAGATCGGCACAAATTGGTTTACGCGAAGAATTCACACAATCATCTGCCTACTGAATTTTTTGTATGACACCCGATATAATGCTGTGTTTGGCAATGTTTACGTTTAATGTTTAAAGCAATACTTAAGCAATATTACTCAAAATGACAGTTTGATGTCACGTACCTAGACGTTCCTAAAATAAGCATTATAATGTACTACTCCAAACCATGAAAGTCAACAATAATGAAACAAAATGGCAAAATGAAACAAAATACAAGTTAGCCCTTGACTGCAATCTCACCTGATGGCAAGCGATGATGCAGTCTAGGATGGTGATCTTCTTCCTACTGGTCAGGTTTCCGCACTTAAACCCCAGTTGGAGGGTCTGTTGTGCCTGATGGCAAGCGATGATGCAGTCTAGGATGGTGATCTTCCTACTGGGCAGGTTTCCGCACTTAAACCCCAGTTGGAGGGTCTGTTGTGCCTGATGGCAAGCGATGATGCAGTCTAGGATGGTGATCTTCTTCCTACTGGGCAGGTTTCCGCACTTAAACCCCAGTTGGAGGGACTGTTGTGCCTGATGGCAAGCGATGATGCAGTCTAGGATGGTATGGTATTAACCTGTTGGTTAACCACGGGGGTGTGGCAGTTACTAACCTAGTTATTTTAAAGCCTCGTACCGGAACGCTCAATCGCTTGGTCGTCTGTGCCGGTAGGGTGGTAACTAGCCACGGCCTCCCACCAGGTCAGACCAGAGAAAATTCAGAAAATATTTATTATCAAATTGACCCTGCTGGGGATCGAAGTACTTATAAGAGCACAGCGCTCACCATTGCGCCAGGGACAATGTTTAGAATAGTAGCCTGCGATTAACAATTTTATTATAGTTACGGCAAGATGCACAGTAGGTATGTCGTATTATTTATCTAAAATAGCGATATAAATAATTTACGTATATTTGAGTTTTCAATCTTATTTAAATTGTGGTAAAGAAGAATTCAAACGACCTTTAGCCTACTGAATTTTTTTTGTACTGGATATGCAATCATTTGCAATGTTTCGGATATTATTATAGCTATAATACGACACGATGTACAGAAACGGAAATAAACCAATTCACGATTGAGTAGTGGTACGGAACCCTTTGTGCGCGAGTCTGACTCGCACTTGACCGGTTTTTTATTAGAGAACCTCTACATGATACTATTTGCTATGTAGAAGATATAAGGTGCTAAATATGTGATAGAAGTGATCTCTTATATGAATCTCTTGCCTTATGTAGTAAGTAAATATTAGTACAAAGTAGGGGCATAATTGTTATTTTTTTCAGTATTATAGCATAAAACTATTATAATTATTTTGTACTGTACCTATCATAACGCGCACTCGATTGATAAATTGTATAATATTAAGAAAATGAGAAAGCATATTATGAAGTTTCCTCTATATTTTTGTAGCACTATTTATGAAATTAAACTTACTTACTTACTTAATTAACTTTTGATAAAAACTTCATAAGTATCTATCTCATGTTTTTCATTCACTCTGCTTTCCTGCATAAACCTGATCGCCTATTACATCTGCGCTAAATATGCGAAATTCAAAGCAAAGAACATTTTTCAGTTAGTGCTAAATATTTTGAATCACGTACCTAAGTAAATATATTGTATTGATTTTATGAACGCCATAAGAATGAATTGTAGGATATGTCCAGATTATGGTATAACATGTTATAAAATTTGTTATTAATACTGAACCATTTTATCTAATGCACAAAAAGTTTATACAACCGTGTGACGTGTTATATATATATCCATGTTTTGTAGTAGGCATGTTGTGTCCTAGACTGGATGCACACTTTGTTTGCGTGACTACATTATTATGCGCCATACTAATGTAGTTATGCTCTCTGCGGTATTATAAAAAATTTCTGCTTGGTTCCTACCTAATGTATGATCGAAATTAAATGTTTTCATCTTTCCCTCCCATCCTTTTCTTACAAACTCTTCCTTCTATCTAACAATTAATTTTTTTCAGGAGTAGCCACCATTATGCAATCGAGGCGAGGCAAACCGTTGATTCTGTACAACAGATACACATACTGCAAGCATTCCGACGTAAGTTACGGTAGGACCCGATGGGTTTGCTCCACCCACTCCTACAGGCGTTGCACTGCAGTTGTCATCACCAATGGGGATGTCATCGAGCAGTTGAAGGGCTACCATAATCACGCTTATTCAGATTTATTGATCAATAAGTCTTTGTAATCCTTTTTGCTAATTGAGGTTTCTTAGGATAATACTGTATGCTGCTGATTAATAAATTAAGATTAGTAGATACCCTTGTTTCTCTCAAGACTTACGGCCAAGATATGTTAGGGTAGGCATCCTTCATTTAGGTACTTCTTTAGAGGACCTATAGACTGCACCATAAGCTTCGGGAATATACCTACGGTGGGTGTCCTCCATCCACTCCTATCGGCGTTACACTGTATTTGTCATCACTAATGGAGAATTTAAGAGGCCAAAAAAAACCGTTGTAACTATCTTCATGTAGAACATATTAAAAGCCTAATAGAATATTAATATACTGACAAGTCTGAATTCTAAAGCCAGAACTCCACTTCAACAATTTAGTCTAGTTTTAACAATTTAGTCAAGTGAGATTGGCGATAAAAATTCGTTTGGCAAAAGCCGAGCGCCCTGGCAATTTCTGGCACCATACTGCCAACGCTTAAAAATACTTAAGCAATATTACTCAAATTGACAGTTTGATGTCGCGTACCCTGACGTTCCTAAATTAAGGATTAAACCTAAACCTAAAACACGAAATTCAGCAATGATAAAACAATATGGCTTTAAGCGTTGGTAGTTTGGCCCCTGAGGCTTGCCCAGATTATATTCACGATGCGCTCGCGTTTCGGCTTTAGACTATAAAACATACACTAGATTACAATGCTACTGCTTATGATAAAATATTTGCCAAATTATCTGCAAGAACAGATTCCTTCGAGTTTAAGTTTACTTTAAAGGTGACAATCTCGATTTGTTTTTCACTTGTTATAGTCCCGTCCCACACACTTTCAATCTGGTCCGGTGGCCAAAATTGGAATGAAACCAAAAACTAAATAGGCATAAGAAATGCCTGTTTAGATTTTGTTTTTATTATATTTTTCATATGAACCAGCGACGCTTTTACCGGGTCAGATAATATAATGATTGTGTTATAGCTGTTGTGCTAATGTTTTGTTTATTATAGTTGCAGTGTCATACTTAATGTCAAGAAACGGGAGGCCAATGATGATCGTGAACGGTTACAAGTACTCGCTACACTACGCACGTAACGCCAGGGAAAGGTGGCAGTGTAGCAGGCGGAGTACCTTTGGCTGTAAGGCTGTCATACACACGCTAGCCGGCGTCACTATAAACTGTAATATTAGACATAATCATAATCCATAGAACTTTATTTGTAACTAGCTGATGCCCGCGACGTCCGCGTGGATTGAGGTTTTTTTAATCTCCGCGGGAATTTTCAGGGGATAAAAAGTAGCCTTTGTGTTATTCCAGACTATAATCTATCTCTATGCCAAATTCCATCCATATCTGTTCAGCCGTTCTGGCGTGATTGAGTAACAAACATCCATCCATCCATCTAAACTTTCTCATTTATAATATTAAGTATAAGTATATAGAAGAATTTTGTGATAATTATTTATTAAACGCAAGGAGTAAGGGCGAAAACACAACGAACAGACAGGACATTCGCGTCGTACAGAAAACACGTGCGCTTTTATGATTTCTGACGTGACGATCGATAACTTCGTGACAATGACTTCTTCCCTGTGTAGGTATGTGAGGTACCCTCCATAGAGCTGAATACATTTTGATTGCGCCGCCACTGGTGTGCTTAGTGAGACAATGCCCTGAGCAAAAAAAATACTGATAAATAAAGAAGCTGATGCTGCCAATAGTTCTAGTAATTTGTCTTTATAAGTAAAACAAGTAGTCGATAGACCATGGCATCCGCACTCTTCCGAAATCCTGCATTATTGGCCGTCAAACGTACACGATATGTCAGTTTTTACCATGAACGTTAACGGTAAAATCAAAGACATCAATTATTGTCCACGATAACGTGACGTGCAGAATATTATAAAAGCGCACTTTGGGAGATGTTTATATAGTTTTTGATAACATGTTGAATACAATTGTTTTAAAAGCAATAAAAAAATAATTGAAGTTTATGTTTTATTTTGTAATAATATCAACTGAATACATCCTGTCCATACTATTTTAATTCGTATTCGTAATTCGTAGAACTACTGATAGTTGTTCAGTATTACCAGGCCTGGCTCACTTGTCACGTGACCCAAGATATAGTTCTAATGGCGGCTCAATTTGTCGACGGGATTCGTATCAGTCGAATGTCGCACGCGCACTGTAAAATATGTTTGACATGACACGTTTTAGTTACTCAGAGATAAATGAAAGTACAATAACCGATATTGAATCATTCTTGGTTATTTAAACTCTTATAAAGATATTACGGACTTATTTATTACAAGAAGTTAGAAGAAAACCTTAACGTGCCGCGTGGTACTTAAAAAATTTTACTCGCAACGCTGTGCGAGCTGAATTACATTTTATTACGTGGTATCAGAGCCCCTATTTATTTCAACGTCTGCGTAATTCGAGTCGCTGGTTTCGACGCATCGGTGACTCTATCCTTTAATTAATAAATGTTACTTATTGTAAAATACAATGACAGGTGACAGGCTACAATAATTGTATAAGTATTTTATTAATTAAAATTTACTTACTTACTCCTTATCACGTCACGACGCGACGTGTAGAAGTCCCTAGTGGATGTCTGTCGGTGGACAAATGACGACGGCGACGATAAACTTAAACATACAAGACGACATAAACTTGAATTCTACTAGACACATTCATGGTATACGGTGTATAAAACTTTTTTACAGTACTATTTTATTTTTCAGGTAATTCAAATTATGTAACAAAACCTCCGTGTCCTGTCTGTGGCGACGTAGTCTCTGGAACCCACTACGGAGTACTGACGTGTGAATCGTGCAAGTTGTTTTTCAAACGGACTCTACAGACGAACAAACAAACAGAATATGTCTGTTCAAAATTTAACTTCGCATATGACGCGTGTCCTATTAATATAGACACTAGGTCTTGCTGTCGACATTGTAGATTCAGTAAATGTCTAGACATGGGAATGCAGCCGTTAATGGTTAGGAAACAGCGAGGTGCACCAAACTTCAACAGCTGTTAGTTTAGTTAAAGATTGGATATTATTTACCAAGCTATCGGAGGATCGCGTGTTAAAGGGTCCACAGACTTTGTCCAGCAAAAAAACGTTGGTTTTCCAAACATCTACAGAGTCTCAACGTAGAAAAATGTTGATATTTTATATGTATAACTGTGACCTAAGGTTAAATCCGAAATGTAGAAACCTGACTTAAGGTAAATTGGACTTAAGAAGACTATTATTACACCGTGCCAAAACGCGCCGTTCAATAATTGACTTTTTAAGGCGCCATATCGTAATATACTATATGGGACTTTTATCTAGAACATAGGCTTGACCATTTGATATTATTATTAGCTGCGAATAGACAGACTTTTAAAGAATATTTTCTTAACGTTAACATTGAGACATATTATTGTTTTATAGGTAATAAGTTGAATAATAATAAAAAACGACCGTGTCCTGTCTGTGGCGACGTGGTCTCTGGAACCCACTATGGTATACTGACGTGTGAATCATGCAAGCTTTTCTTCAAACGGACACTGCAGATGAACAAACAGATGGAATATGTCTGTTCAAAATTCAACTCTGCAGGCGACGATGTGTGTCCTATAAATATGGATACTAGATCTTATTGTCGATATTGTAGATTCAACAAATGTATCGATGTGGGAATGCAGCCGCTACTGGTCCGAAAACATCCGGTGCCGCAATTTCAAAAATTTATCAATTTTCATTGATGATAAAGTTGTATTTTTTCTTTAGTATGAAAATGTTTATTTTTAGTGGCACATACCTATGCCATTTTATCCATTAAGTATATAGTGCAATAAATAATTATCAATAGTTATTTAAATAATTGAGGCGATTTTTGAATAATACAGGTGCGGCAAACTAGAGCGTAGAGGGTTTTCAAAATGTGATCATGTAAAAATTATGGCTTCGATTTCGTTAACAGCAGAACTAATCAAAAATAAAGTTGGTAATAAAAAATAAATCTTGAAAAACATACTTAATTTTACGGTCTCAAATGAAAGTTATATGTTTTTGAGGCGGCCAGGCGGCGAGTCAGACTCGCTCTTGGCTAGTTATTATACAATGAATTATGGGAATGGAATTTTTTTTTAACATAATTATGTAATCAAACTGCAAATTAACGTTACTTAGTTTTTATCAAGTACTGTTAAACAAAAAATGTTGTGAAGATCTAGATTCTAGATTATGTCATAATGTAGGATTATTAAAGCTGGCTCACTGTAGTTTTGGTAATAAGTCCATAGATTTTACATTTTTCTACTTTTGAAAACTAGATAGTTTATCAAAATACTACACATGAAAATGTAAATCCAACCACTTCATGACTTACGAGTTCCACGATTGATTATTAGAAAATAATTCTTGTTAGGTACTTTTTCTTCATCCGTTTAACCTATTTCCACGAAATTTCGATACCTACCTTGCATCCCGGGGAAGGAGGAACCTTTTTTTGAGGAAAAATGTCTCTGTCTGCGCTGGTTTTATGCATAGGACTATAGTTTTTGTATTATACAAAATAATTGTGCATTTTTACTTAAAAGTATTTTTAGTAGTTTTATTTAACATTTTTGAAACGGTTGTGAATGTATATGTCACCGTAAGATTGCAAAGGCCGTTGGATTGTAATCTAACTAGCGATATTGTAAACTGTCGACAGATTAGAATTTAACGCATTATTTTTCGGTAGATTGTAATCTGCTAGGTATATTAACACACTTACTTAATATACCTAGTTATTTATGTCGAACCCTAACCTAACCTACAAGAAAGAGACAAGAAAACGTAAATACAATGTATATTTCAAAAAAAAAAGAAAAAGATACGCGCCGAATTGAGAACCTCCTCCTTTTTTGGAAGTCGGTTAAAAATTGACACTCTGAACATTGAACGGTTCACAATCTGTCGACAGTATGGCACTACAATATGGATAGTTGGATTACAATCTAACGGTTTAAACTTAAACTTTTCGGAATTGTTTAAATAATTTGATTTTAAATATTATCAAAATTATAATGTGGTTAAATAATATAAGATTTTATTTTATTTTAGGAAATAAGTTTAATTCTTGGTTTATATTTACTTTTAATAAATACATTTTTTGTATTATATTGATTTAATTCGTTTCTTTATAATTTCTCTAGAATATTTCAAACTAAAAAAAACTTCCAGTATGAAATTTATTTTTAGTTTTTTTACTTGTTACGTACAGTGAATTGGAGCGGTGCAGTGGAAATGTCAGCGAACTCAAATATACATTTACATTAAATTGTGGCCAATTTTGTATAACACAATCTCTACACACAACTAAAATGACAGCTATCAATCTTGTGCCGAAAGGGTTAGCAATGTATTTAATGTTGTCATTTTAGTTTAGAAATAATGCATAACCTAATTAGCCACACTATGTGTAATTCAGTACTTTGTATTCCGAATCTATCTCCACGTCGCTCTGCTTCAGTGGTAATGCATTGCACCATAAGGGTGCCAGTCCATTGAAGCGGAGCGGAGATGTTTGGGCGGACCAATTGACGGATGACGCGATCGTTTTTTCCAGTCACCTTCCTTCCTACCCACCTTCGAGGAATCGGATTGGCCATTTTGGGTCATCTCCACTCCGCTTCAATGGACAGGCCTCCCTAAGGCGGAATTGATACTCGAGACTACATATAAATACAAAGCCAACCTCAGAGATGCGAGAAAGACGTATTAATTGTGGGTGTTATTCTTATAAAAGGTTGAGCAACTATTTTTTTTCAGATGGACTTGTACCCCGCTACTGCTGGTCCCGTCAAGGAAACGCGATCATAATGCTCGGTGAATACAGATTCAAAAAGCGCTCGAAACACTTGAACCAAAAACAAGAAATACATTGGGTATGTAACAAGTGCGATAAGGGGTGCAAAGCGAAGTTAACTACCCTCAATGATGCTATAATTAGAATAAATAATGTTCATAAACATGACGGCTCTAGGAGAGTTAAATGATGTTTGTTTTTATGGATAAGGTTGAATATGTTTTGTTGCTTCCGTCACGAAAGAGAATTTCTAGGAACGTTGTCCATTGTAGCGGCGAGATGCGAGGGTAGGTACTAGGTATGCTTCGACCAATCAGATTATTGTGACATGACGAAATAAAATTATCACTTCAACTATCTCATAGGTCTGACCGTCTGTTGAAGATATCTCCGCTTCGCTGCGCTTCAGTGGACAGGCATCCTAATGTCCTAAGGTGAAAAAATGTGCTAGGTGAACTCGCAGTTCGAATCAATGTATTACCTAATCATATTTTTCTTTTTAGTTTCCGTACCTCAAAAGGAAAAAAACGGAACCCTTATAGGATCACTTTGTTGTCCGTCCGTCTGTGTGTCAAGACCCTTTTTCTCAGGAACGCATGGAGCTATCAAGCTGAAATTCATATCAAATACTCAGGTCTACAGTCCCTTGAAGCTGTAAAAAAATCAAACTTCTAAATTCTTCGCCAACGCAATCAAAATATACATCCGTTTATGCTGCAAATTTTCGACACTCGCAAGGGAATCAAAACCTACAGGGTACTTCCCGTGAACGCAGAATCTTGAAATTTGGTACGAAGCAACGTCTTATAGCACAGATAAAGGAAAAATTGCGGAAAGCATAAATTTTAGTTACAACACATAATACAAATATTTTTATGCAAATTTTCGACACTCGCAAGGCAATCAAAACTTATAGGGTACTTCCCGTGAACTCAGAATCGTGAAATTTAGTACCAAGCAACGTCTTATAGCACAGATAAAGGGAAAATTGCGAAAAGCATACATTTTAGTTACATCATTCAATAAAAATATTTTTATGCAAATTTTCGACACTCGCAAGGGAGTCAAAACCTATAGGGTACTTCCCGTGAACTCAGAATCTTGAAATTTGGGACGAAGCAACGTCTTATAGCATAGATAAAGGAAAAATTGCGAGAAGCATAAATATTTGGTTACATCACATAATAAAAATAGTTTTATGCAAATATTCCACACTCGCAAGGGAATCAAAACCTACAGGGTACTTCCCGTGAACTCAGAAGCAACGTCTTATAACACAGATAAAAGAAAAATTGCAAAAAGCATAAATTTTTTGTTACATTATATAATAAAAATAGTTTTATGAAAATTTTCGACACTCGCATGGGAATCAAAACCTACAGGGTACTTTCCGTGAACTCAGAATCGTGAAATTTGGTACGAAGCAACGTTTTATAGCACAGATAAAGGGAAAATTGCAAAAAGCATAAATTTTAGTTACATCATATACTAAAAATATTTTTATGCAAATTTTCGACACTCGCAAGGCAATCAAAACTTATAGGGTACTTCGCGTGAAATCAGAATCGTGAAATTTGGTACCAAGCAACGTCTTATAGCACAGATAAAGGGAAAATTGATAAAAGCATACATTTTAGTTACATCATTCAATAAAAATATTTTTATGCAAATTTTCGACACTCGCAAGGGAGTCAAAACCTATAGGGTACTTCCCGTGAAATCAGAAGCAACGTCTTATAGCACAGATAAAGGAAAAATTGCGAAAAGCATAAATTTTTTGTTACATCATATAATAAAAATAGTTTTATGAAAATTTTCGACACTCGCATGGGAATCAAAACCTACAGGGTACTTTCCGTGAACTCAGAATCGTAAAATTTGGTACGAAGCAACGTTTTATAGCACAGATAAAGGGAAAATTGCAAAAAGCATAAATTTTAGTCACATCATAATTATACTAAAAATATTTTTATGCTAATTTTCGACACTCGCAAGGCAATCAAAACTTATAGGATACTTCCCGTGAATTCAGAATCTTGAAATTTGGTACGAAGCAACGTCTTATAGCACAGATAACGGAAAAATTGCGAAATGCATAAATTTTAGTTACATCATATAAAAAAAATATTTGTATGTAAATTTTCGACACTCGCAAGGGAGTCAAAACCTACAGGGTACTTCCCGTGAACTCAGAATCTTGAAATTAGGTGCGAAGCAACGTATTATAGCACAGATAATGGGGAAAATTGCGAAAAGCATCAATTTTTAGTCACATCATACAATAAAAATAGTTTTATGCAAATTTTCGACACTCGCAAGGCAATCAAAACCTACAGGGTACTTCCCGTGAATTCAGAATCTTGAAAGTTGATACGAAGCAACGTCTTATAGCACACATAAAGGAAAAATTGCGAAAAGCATAAATTTTTAGTTACATCATATAATAAAAAGTGTTATGCAAATTTTCGACACTCGCAAGGGAATCAATACCTACAGGGTACTTCCCGTGAACTCAGAATCTTGAAATTTGGTACAATTCAACGTCTTATAGCACAGTTAATGGGAAAATTGCGAAAAGCATAAATTTTTAGTTACATCATATAATATAAATATATTTATGCAAATTTTCGACACTCGCAAGGGAATTAAAACCTACAGGGTACTTCCCGTGAACTCAGAATCTTGAAATTTGGTACGAAGCAACGTATTATAGCACAGATAAAGGAAAAATTGCGAAAAGCATAAATTTAGTCACATCATCATATCATACTAATATTATAAATGCGAAAGTCAGTTTGTTTGTTGGTTTGTTGGTTTGTTGGTTTGTCCTTCAATCACGCTGCAACAGAGCAACGGATCGACGCGATTTTTGGCATGGGTATAGGTGAGGTCCTGGAGAGTGACATAGGCTACTTTTTATCCCGGAAAATTGAGGAGTTCCCGCGGGAATCAAAAAACTTAAACCACGCGGAAGAAGTCGCGGGCATCAGTTAGTCATATAATAAAAATATTTTTATGCAAATTTTCGACACTCGCAAGTGAATCAAAACCTACAGGGTACTTCCCGTGACTTCAGAATCTTGAAATTTGGCACGAAACAACGTCTTTTAGCACAGGTAAAGGAACAATTGCGAAAAGCATAAATTTTTAGTTACATCACTTAATAAAAATAGTTTTATGAAAATTTTCGACTTTCGCAAGGAATCAAAACCTACTGAACTCAGAATCTTAAAATTTGGTACGAAGCAACGTCTTATAGCACAGATAAAGAAAAAATTGCGAAGAGCATAAATGTTTAGTTACATCATAATATTATACTAAAAATATTTTCAATAATTTTAAACTTACTTCATGTTTGTACGGAATCCTCGGTGCGCGAGTCCGACTCGCACTTGGCCGGTTTTTTCACTTTCGTGACGTGATCTACACCTGGAAAATTTCTTTCATATTTCTAGTATTGCTTGGTGGTTATGTTAAAGACACCATGAAATTGTTTGATGACTTGTTATTTTGTATTTTATTTTTGTAATTATAATAGTTATGACAATTTGACAAGAGTTTTGAGTGTATAATTGTAAGTATGAGTGTCTAATAAAATATTGATCTATTAAAATGTGTAGTCATACACCTACCTCTTCCTCATATGTGCTTCTTACTGTTTCTGTATCATAAATAAATTATTATTTATTTTACTACATTACACAAAATTTATATCCGATGCGACTGCACTGTAGTTAGATTTACACTAATTTAAATATGTGAGTGAGTAATCTTACTGTAATAATATGTGCAGTGCGTGAGGTATAAAGCTGAGCCTTGTATTTGTGTGTGTAAAAAAACAGTGCTTACTGTGTTTCTATACACACAAAATTACACTTGTTAGTTTTTACGTAAGTGACTTACATAAGTAACATTTGCAAACGCTTTGCGATTGTAAATTGTTTTGTTGTTGTAGAATGTTGTAGAAATGTCTTTGTTTTGTTGTAATTAGGTTTTGATGTGGAGTTTGATGTTTTTGGTAGATTTAGAAAATAAAAATAACCTATATATAGAAAATAAAATAAAATAGCTCTTTTTTTTGTTTGAATGCTCTGTATTTAATACATACATACTTGATATGACAGTTAACTGAATAACTTATAATTTATTTTGTTTTTATATATAATATGCACATATCAGTGCCTCTTCGACTTTTTTAAATGTACTATATAAAGTTATTATGGAATACTGTTAATTTATAAAAACAAACATATATTATGCTATCATAAAGTACTCAATTAAAATAAATTTTGTAATGTCATGTCTGGTCATAAAAACAATGACGTAATTTTTTAGATTAATAAAATGTATTTAATATTTACGACCGAATCTGAACTTGTTAAACACGTCACGGTGCTGGTGTGGTGACCTTAGAGCTGGTGCTGATTTTGCCTAACGGATCAGCCTGGCAATTCAGAGAGGCAATAGCGCCAGTGTCTTGGTCACCATACCCATGAATGACCATAAATTAGATGGTGTCTATTTGTATTTTTTATTTGTATTTTTGTAGCGAGAGAGGGCGCTGATAGTATACAATTTGTCTGCGTTTTGAGTAATTTAAAATTATAAAATGTTATTAAATAGTGCTAAAAGTAAATTAAATCTGAAGATTTGCTCCCAACTCAAGTCGGAAAGTGTTACCTAAACATAAAACCTCGAAATAAAAGCGAAAAATACATAAACAGTTCGAACGGTCAGGGACAGTTTTACAGTGATTTGCAAAAACCAGGAAATAGTTTAATCAAACAATTTATGTGTATATGTGTGTGTTTTATAAATGGATAATACTGAGATGATCTGGAAAGCGACAAATTAAGTTACAATTCAATACTATATTGACTGACTAATATAAGAACTAACATAACCTAAAAATTGTGAAAACCAACCTAAGTAAAACTAAATCAGTGGAAAAGTGAAACAAATAGTTGACCTCTACTCATATTAAACTTGCTAATAAATGCTAGTGAGTTTTGGTATAAAAATGGAGTAAAATAACCAAAAAGTGAAGAAGCAATCATTATATTGGAGACATTTCCAGACTCCAGGCGCCATCTGTGGACAAGCAGCCAAACCAATATTTACAAGCCGTGACACTCACCGCTAGATGGCAGTATTTAATTATTGACATGTTATATTTTATGACCAAGATTTAGTGATTGACTAACGCCATCTACTGAGCAGTTTAAAAAAATAATCTCCGCTACTTATCGCTAGATGGAAATAGATGAATTTTATTAGGTTTAATTAGTTAATTTTAATTGGTACTTTATATTTATTACGAAATATATAATTGGAACAAAATGGAAGATATGATGAGAATACTAAAAGAGATCCAATTAGATATGCAAGGACAAAAAGAAGACATGAGAAAAATTTAAGATAACTTGTTTGGGCTTGAAGGAAAGAATTACAAGAAGAATTAACGGCAAGAAGAGGACAGGGGGAAAACGTTATTTTAAAATACGACAACAAAAGCCCCCGAACACACAAACCGAAAACTAGTCAAGCTAGCCCGAAAACAAGATGTAACAAAAGAAAACCTCACACCTCTCCAGAAACTCTACCATCACATCCGCATAAGTTTAACATCCATAAAAAGAACAAAACTACTATTGAATCATATTTGACATCCATTAACACTCTGTCAAGCTCTACGACATCAACTCCACAAACTTAGCAACGAAAGGCCTCTCTCCTACCGGAACCTGAACCTGCGCTTTATATTAATACCCTCAACGTCAGATCTCTTGTAGGAATAGGACGTCAGGAAGAATTAGAACACGCTTTACGAAACCTTCAATGGGATATTTTAGGTATATCGGAAAAAAAAGTTAAAAAAGAAGAAACCCACATCATAGAGTATGACGAGTACATTCTGCTCTACACAGGAAAGAAAAGTGGAAGAAATGGTGTTGGATTTATGGTTAAACAAAAGTAAAAAAATTATATAATCGACTTTAATACCATTTCAGATAGAGCCGCTAGATTAGACATATGCGTAGAATGTACCTCTCTTACTATCATACAAGTATACTCACCCACAGAAAAATCATCTGAAGAGGAACTAGAATGTTTCTACAATGACGTAACATTAGCTCTGGAGAATTCGCTTTCAAAAGCATTTATAATAGGTGACTTCAATGCCAAGATTGGCCAGGCCACTCCGGAAGATATAACTGTGATGGGCTCCTGGGGATATGGTATCCGTAATAAAAGAGGGTCAAGGCTTATTGACTTCTGTTTTGAAAATCAACTCTACATAATGAATACTCACTTTAATAAAAAATCTAAACAAAAATGGATGTGGCGCTCGCCGGATGGACAAACATTAAATGAAATAGATTTCTTTATTGCCAAAAAGAGTGACGTTCATTTAATTCAGAATGTAGAAGTCATTGGAACCTCACACCGTACTGACCATAGAATGGTTAAAGCAACATTTGCCGGTCATGCTAAGATACATAAGTCACGGCAGACATTCAGGAAAAAGCAGTCTGGATACCTACCTATTGAATGCAAGCACCCTAAAACATACTTTTATAGAGCTGTCGAAAACAACTGAAACCACAAATTATATCCAAAAAACTTATACAAATCTAATCTCTACTATTCAAAAAAGTGTCAATGAACTACCCAAAGTATCCAACGAAAATAAAGCTCAATATTTTATAACAGAGGTTTTACGTTACTATAAAGAGTGGATACCAACACTCAATACTAAAACAGGCACAATATCCACGAATAGAGACACTATCTTGAAAACAGCTACCGAATTCTATCAAAATTTATATAGCCTGCCATCATCATGTAAAATTATAGACTCTATATGTAGAGAGCCTGATATGGTACAGATTGCTCCTTTTTTAGACTGTGAAATCCGGTACGCTATCAGCTCTCTGAAGTCGATGAAAGGCCCAGTTGAAGACGGGATAACAAATGACACCATCAAAACTATGATAGAGCCCATAACTCCAATCTTAACCAAACTCTTTAACGATATCATACTTCAAGAGAAAATACCGGAACAGTGGGAAATTTCAATAATAACATTACTCTATAAAAAAGGCAATCCCCAGGATATTAATAACTACAGACCCATAAGTCCCCTTCAGGCAACTTACAAGTTATTTACTAAAGTCATACTCAATAGACTAAGAAGAGAGTTCGAATTACAACAGCCACGAGAACAGGCAGGCTTTCGAAGGAACTACTCTACTTTAGACCATATTTTCACTTTAAAGCAAGTGATAGAAAAATATGTAGAGTATGGGAAAACTATGTATGTAGCATTTGTGGATTACACAAAGGCGTTTGACTCAATTTTTTATGAGGCTCTGTGGGCTGCTCTAAATGACCAAAACATACCTGCAAAATATTGTACTTATATTTTTTTACATCCATAAGGAGATCTACTCAAAAGTAAGAGTCTTAAAAAAACTCGAGAAAAAGCATTTGATATACGAGGAGTACGACAAGGAGACCCCATCTCTCCAAACCTTTTCACAGCTCTACTAGAAAACATTTTCAGAAAATTGTATTGGACAGGACTTTGAATAAATGTAAACGGGGAAAATCTGAACCATCTTCGCTTCGCTGATGACATAGTTATAATTGCAGAAAGTCATGAACAACTCCTATATATTATGCTAAAAACTCTTGATGTCCAAAGCAGAGAGTGTGGTTTGGAAATGAATCCTGAAAAAACATGCATTATGTCTAATGGAGATCAGTATAATGTACAAATACAAGGAAAAAAATATAAAACATGTTGAGGAGTATACTAACTTGGGCCAAACCATATCGTTTAAAGGTTCACTATGCAGAGGAAGAGGAAAGAAGAATTAAGAAAGTGTGGGCAGCATATTGGTCCTTAAAACACATATTTAAATCGCACATAGATATTAAAATGAAGAAGGTTGCTCTAGACTCAGTTGTTACGCCAACACTGCTATACGGATGCCAGACGTGGCCAATAACTAAGGAAATAATATCTAAAATACAGGTTGCTCAGAGAGCCATGGAAAGGAGCATGCTAGGCCTAAAAATTAAAGACATAGTCAAGAACAAAGTAATACGAAAGAAGACTAAAATTATTTACGCGGTAAAACTAGCATGCCTCCTTAAATGGCGATGGGCCGGACATACAGCAAGAGCGACTGATGGGCGTTGGGCTGAAAAAATTCTTCATTGGTACCAAAGACAATATATAAACCAGG
Source organism: Erebia epiphron (assembly GCA_963932025.1). NCBI lineage: Eukaryota > Metazoa > Arthropoda > Insecta > Lepidoptera > Nymphalidae > Erebia > Erebia epiphron. The sequence goes on from OZ009945.1 coordinate 42,105,849, forward strand.
TTAAGACTGTTCACTTCATACATTCAATCAATGCTCGCTAAATGCGCATTAAAGTCGCCGGTACCTTGTAGCTCTTCGCACAATCTGAGATGGCGTAACTGTGCAAGCTGTTTGTTAAAATTAGTTGAATGTAAATTTGCTATTTGCTTAAATTTTGATTTTATCAAATTTTTGTATTTTCATAATTTTATATAAATAATTAATACAAATTGAACCAAGAAAATACGATATTTCACCGTTTTTACTATAATCATATAAAGAGCGAGCCTGGTAGCGCCACCTAACGATAGTATTAACCTAGAATTTTTTTTATAAGGGAGTTAGCAATCTATACTTGGTATTATAATTAATCTATGATTGGTACCCACGGGACACTCGCCGGCCCCGAGGCCGACCGCGGCGTCGCTGGCGTGACGATATCACTGAGGCAACGGGAAATACCTGGACCAGGCTGGCGAAGGATAGAAATGAATGGAAATGGATGGAGGAGGCCTATGCCCAAAAATGGGCATTCCAATGACGAAATGTAACAAACATTAAAAACATACTGACATAAATCATTCTGACATACAATAACATTTATGACATGCCACAATAAAGACTTAGAACCAATGCTTAGAACTATAAATTTATAAAAAACTGACATTTTGATTCTTTATTTTTATACTATTAAACTTTTAAAATTAATGTTATTGTAAATTAGTAATAATGTTTGTTTCTAAAAAGACTGTAATTTGTATTAATTTAAGTAATTCGGAAATAAAGGCTTTATTTATTTATTTTTTATTTTAATTTTATGTTTGTATATTATTATGTTTATAGAAATGATTACTTTGGAAATGTGGCACACACTACGAACACATTATTGATTTAGTTAATTAATAAAGTTAAGTTAAGAAAAACTTCTCATACCTAATGTTAAATGTACTTTTAAACTTAAAAAATATCTTATGGGCGTAGACGATACATAATTGTACATACTTATGTCGTAGTATAGAAATATTATAATCAGTAAATATCATAAAATGACAGTACATACAAAATAATGTAAATATAGTATGTTTTATAAAGTGTATTGTAGTTTTCACATACTTACCTAATATTTATATTTATGCTTATGGTGCCGTCAGACTATAGGTATATAACTATACTAGATGATGCCCGCGACTTCGTCCGCGTGAATTGATGTTTTTTTAAGATTTAAACTATCCTATCTCTCAAGTTGGATCGAACTGCACATGGTGTGCGAATTTTATTATAATCGGTTAAGTGGTTTAGGAGTCCATTGAGGACAAACATTGTGACACGAGATTTATATATATTAAGATATAATTTTAAATGCATAATGTATAACATAAAATTGTTTTATAACATTAGTATCTTGGAGACTTGTTATTTACTTAACAATATTAATCATTGTTAAAGTTTTATAACAGTTAACTTAATCTAGCCAAACTCTTAGATCTAATAATACATATAATTATTATTGTATGATTGATTTTTACAATTAATTTAAAATAACTAAGCAGAAACTAGTAAGTGTACTTACCTGAGTAATAAAACACAGCAACTGTTACAATTTTCCTGTTCCACATTATTCGAAGAAAGTTGGTGTGGTAATTGAATATAATCGGTCCTGAATCATACAATAAGGGGTTTGAATATTTTAGTATGGAGCGCGGCCTACCTACTTACAGTCCTGCCGTTTTATTTTTTCTTATATTATCTTCGTATTAATCAAAAGCATCAATACAAGCAAGTATTGTATGATACAGAAATCTTCGACAGAGTGCGGTTTTAGGAGATATGTAAGCAGTGCCGGATTTACCATAGAAGCTGAAAAAGCTGAAGCTTAGGGCGCCAAAATAAGGGGGGCGGCAAAATTGGCCCAAAAAATTTGGTACAGAAAAAAAGGTTGTAAAAATAATCTAGAAACTAGATTATTCCCTAAAAAGAGGAATTAACTTTATTGTGAACAGTGTATCTAATTTTAGAAGTCAGTACGGAGCGGCAAAATTTTATAGCTTTGGGGCGGCAAATGTGTAAATCCAGCACTGTATGTAAGCTATTATATATATCTCGGAAACCGAGATCGAGGGGCCCGTAGCCTACAAGGCAGGCCCTAGTAGCCGGTCTTCCGGCTTAAAGATACCCACCGGGGCACAGAGTTGCCCCGCGCCCCGCCCGGGTAAGGAGGCTCTGCCTCGAGGCCCGTACCCCCGCTTGGCCCTACGGGCCAAACGGAACAGACCCACACTACATATCTCGGAAACCTGACGCTTTAGAACTTAGAAGATTTTGTCACATTATGGTGTTTACTAAATGCTAGTTTAATTACAGGTTTAATTAGTGGCTATTAGGAAAATTAAATAAAAATGGCGGAACTGTAGCTATGCAAAAATATTAAAACCTCTTTACATGTTTAGCACTTAAGTAACTATTTAGATAAAATAACATGTTAGTGTAAAATTAAGTTCGTTACGCATTCGTGCACGTTAAGAAAACACACTGTATCCAAAATAACATTCCAAAAATTGTTAAGTTATGATGTTATATTCAATAAATTTTATTTAATTAATCAATTGTTTTATTTTCTTATACTTGATAGCGTATTATGTCCATGCTCTTCAATATTCTAACTCGCCATTTGGTTGAAATAAATATTACACTAAGTGCCGTAAGTAACTTTTCTGGCCCAGTTCCCAAATTAGGCACTAATTTTTCATCCCATCTATTCGAAAAGGACGACTTGGTTCGCCTTTGAGTGCGCCCAAAGGTGGTGTTTTCTATAAGGAACTTTTAGCGGGCAAAATGAGCTTTTAATCCTCTTTATTTCAAAAAGTGCGCCGCAATTATCTTTTCCGCGCACTTTTTGAATTTGGAACATCTTAGTGTTCAGCGCTAAAGAAATCGAACGCAAATATTGTTTGAATAGAGACTGAATGGTACGACGGCCCATAGTCGCGCCGTCGGGATTAATTTGGTTTCCTTTTTTTCTAATAAAAAAAGGAAACCAAATTAAAAATGCGCGAACCACAGGCCGCGTTTTCGTAAATTTTCACGGATTGTTAAAAATTCATGGTTTTATTTTGAAAAATGAGTTCTTCAAATGACAGTGAAAGTATAGAATTAACTCCTGAAAGTATTAGAACTGACGCAAGAAATGTGATCTATTACTTGCAAAATCCTGGGAGAAAATATCCCGGGAGAAATATATGAAAGCCTATGGTAATTTTATTGAATGGAGAAATGCAAGAGGCGCCAAGAATTATTCAGAATCTGTGTTTTGGCCTACTTCCAGTACTTAGCCAAAACTAAACAACCTTCCACTCTTTGGAGTACCTACTAAATGCTAAAATCAACAGTCAGTTCTAATAACGACGTAAAACTGGACACATATTCGATATTAATAGCGTATCTGAAGAGGATGTCTGATGGATTTGTAGTTTTATTTTCTCATTGAGGGCGATGAAAAGTAGAGTGTATCGGGCGACGTACTTTGAATCCCTCGCTACGTTCAGGATTCTACTAAAGAATCCATCGCTACGCTACGCTACTTTAGAATCCCTCACTTCGCTCTGGATTGAAAAAAGTGCCCTCGCCGTAAAAATATTATTTTGCTCCCTTATAATACAATCTACTATTTATGCCCGTTTAGTTTTTTCTGGTATTTTATTTTTAATATTTACTAGCGACGCTGTCACCTGGACAGATAGTTAAGTGGGACTTTAACGTATAACCCAAGAATAAATTTGATGTTTTGACAATTTTTTATAGGAATTCTGTAAAAAATACAATTTGATTCCTAAACGTAAACGATTTTCGGAGATGGCGTAATGTTAAAGCAGTGTATAGATATTTTATTTACTTATAATATAGGATAGTTAAAATAAAACAGCTTGGAGACCCTATTCAAAAGCTTTGATAATAATGCTGACCTCCCTGGCATAGTGATGAGCGCTGTCTTATTGTGGGTTTGATTCCCAGCAGTGTCAATTGGGAATTTATAATTTCTGAATTTTCTCCGGTCTGGTCTGGTGAAAGCCTTCGGTCGTTGCTAATTACCACACTTTACTGGCAAAAAAGTACCGCCAAGCGATTTAGCGTTTCGGTACGATGCCATGTACTTAGGAAACGATAGGGGTATGGGTTTAAAATAACTGCCGTACCCCTAAAATTTAGCCCGCTACCATCTTAGAGTGCATCATCAATTACCATCAGGTGAGATCGCAGTCAAGCTCTAGCAGCTAACTTGCGGTAAAAAAAATTAATGTAGGTTCTTTATAAGAGATAAGAGCTACCTTTGTTGTTTATATTTTTCACAATTGAAAATACACCCTATAATAAAGGTAATTCAAATGTCTATCTGGGAACGTTACACTAGAAAAAAAAAACATTCAATAGCATTTCAACAAATTTTATTGCAAAAATGAAATAAACACCCATAATAATAAAGTATAAAAAAAGAAACCGTTTTAAAACCGTATAAGTTGATTAGTTGTATATAGATGTATAATTAAATTAAAAACTTAAAAAGATGAACGATCTAACTAAAGCTTACGGCCGGTTTCTGAATTGATATTATGTAAGGTTTGAGAGTTGGAACTTGCTGTTTTTGCTTGAATGCTTAATTCAGATACCGGCCCAATATCAATTCTGAAACAAAAATTCGCTTAATTAGTCCATAAGTAGTCTTTGAGACAGACTCAACATGAGATTCTCAATTCAGAAACCGGCCTTTAGTCTGTGTCCCGAAAGTAGTCACCTAGAGGTGGAGGCGGCGCTAGAAGCCGCATGTCTAAGCGATTTGTAAATCGCATAGTCCCACAAATTTATCTGACCATGTGACAGTGTCGGTAGTAGTTATGAAAAATAAATTTAAAAAAGAAAAATATAATAGGCATATAAATTAGTTCTAATTTGGCCACCGGGTTAGATAAGTTCGATGGACGGGTTATATAAGTTCGACGGACGGGTTTGACAAGTTGCCCCGGATGATTACTAACTTGTCATTTAAGTCACAGATTAGCGGCGCGGATTAAGGCGCAACGCCCATCTGCAGAGTAGGGTGAAGCGGAGGCGCAGTGTATTCTGTGATTAAACTATAAAAAAATTAAACTATATCTACGCTTAATTTACTGTGTCTTAGCATCTGCTTGTTTTATTTTTATTGTCTATACCTACTAATGTAAACTATAAATCAAAGTGAATAAAGCAGAGTTTGCATTATTAACTCTCTGCTCCACTCAACTCTAAAAGGCATATAGACAAGAAAATAAGGCCTGAAATAGATCTTTATAACTTAGTCTGGCAGGCTTTGGTCGTGGCTAGTCACCACTCACCACCCATCCAGCGAAGTCTGGGTGGGTGGTGAGGCGCCTCTAAGTGATTCTCATACTTCTACAAGGGTTCATACTTATACCATCGCATAAAGCCGTATTGTTTTAATATTGACGTTCTTCTTTTAGAATGATAATCCTCATCTTAGGGACGTCAAGCTACATGACATGAAACTGCTCTAAATATATATAATTTGAAATAATACTGTTCTAAGCGATGGTAGTAAACCCCAGGTCAGCCTGCTTCCATCTTAGACTGCGATATCACTTATCAGATCGCACTGAAGGACCAACTCATTCCTAAACAAAAACACACACACACACAAGTGCTGCAAATTAGTGATTACCGAGTTAACACATAATTGAAAGCAATGTTAACAAATACGCAAATAATAATGTTTAATTGTTATGATTCTTAATGATTATATTATAGTTTTACATTAATTTTATTATCTATTATGACTGCCAATAATTTAATAGTGTTGCCGTGAAGAACACCACCAGGTCTTTAAGCCGGTTGAACGTGGTAACCCATACCAGCAATCATAGAATGCATCATGAATTACTTGCAGGGGCCATACTGCCAACGCTTAAAGCAATGCTTAAGCAATATTACTCAAAATGTCAGTTAGATGTCACGTACCTTGACGTTCCATTAAGGATTATAATTATAAAATACGAAAGTCAACAATAGGGCTTTAAGCGTTAGCCTTGGCAGTATGGCCCCAAATCGAAATTAAGGTCTAACTAATATCTGAATTTATCTACCTACTTAACTAAAAATAACGCCTTAAAATAAAAAACACGCCTTGCAATTTGGTGTGTTTACACAATAATATTTTGATAGCAGTGTACATTTTAAAATTTAAACTTTCCATAAACTTCCCTGGCCCAGTGTCCAAAATTGGAACTCATTTTTAAGACTGTTTAGTTTTTGTCTTTATTTTATTTTTAAATATTTATTATAGCAACTTTAAATGTGATAATAGCTACGCTGAATTTTTATGACTGTTAAGTTCATGTTTTAATTTTTTTTAACTAGGTAGCTGATGCTCGCGCCTTCGTCGTCTTCGAGGTTGATTGGTTCCCGTGGGAGCTCTTTCCGGAATAAAAAGTTGCATATGTGTTATTCCAGACTATAGTCTATCTCTGTATCAAATTTCATCCAGATCCGTTCAGCTGTTCTCATTGAGTAACATCCATCCATCCATCCATCCAAACCTTCGCATTTATAATATTAGTATTAGTATACATATATATTTAGCTACTTTATATGTGATAACAGCGACGCTGTCACCGGGTCAGATAAGTTTTTGGGACCGCAAATGATATAATAGTCTAAGATCCCGATATACGATGACCTTCACCGAGCTGGTTAATGGATGAAACCTACTTTTTATTTGATTTAATAATAGATAAATACGCCTAAAATAGTTTGCCTGTCAAAATCCGGCCCAGATTATTTTTAAATTTTTTTTTTTTTTTGAAAAGTTTATTGTAGCCAATGAACATCTATCTCGTTTGTTATAAAATTACCTATATTTCGATATATAACTCAAGCGGTTTTGATCCGTTAATTTACCTAAGGACTATAGTAAGTTGGTAAGTTACCATAGTCCATAGGTAACTTCACAGATCTGTTAACCGCTTGAGTTATATATCAAAATATAGGAAATTTTGTAACAAACGCGATGGTATAGCATTGGCTACAATAAACTTTTCAAAAAAAAAAATATTAAAATTAATTAATTTAAAAATAGTCTGGACCGGATTTTGATAGGCAACCTATTTTAGGCGTATTTATCTATTATTAAATAAATATAAAAAGTAGGTTTCATCCATTAACCAGCTCGGTGCAGGTCGTCGTATAAACGGATCTTAGGCGTTAATGATTCTTAATGATTATGAGGTTTCACTTATAGAACTTCATCCTCTATCATGACCGCCGTCGATTTGCAAGTTTTGCTGTGGCGAACACAACGCCACCAGGTCTTCTGGCCGGTGGACCATCGTAACCCGAACCGGTAATCGCCTATCAGAAGCAATTTGGTTCCCCTTTGTGGGACCATATGTTACGCAAATGATATAACGATTCTTAATGATTATGAGGTTTCACATAAAGAACTTCATCTTCTATCATGACCGCCATCGATTTGCATGTTTTGCTGTGGCGAACACAACGCCACCAGGTCTTGTGGCCGGTGGAACGTCGTAACCCGTACCGGTAATCTCCTATCAGAAGCATTTTGGTTCCCCTCACCGTGGTTATTATCTGGTGCTCCAGGAGCTCTGCAAAAGAAATAAGTATACCTTATTAAAGTTACTAAGTACATTTAGGCATTGTGCTATGTGAGTGGAAAACCCGACATCGCTACTCGACACAACGCGACGCGACAGTATCAAACAGTAGTTGACCCTTGACCTACGTTGTCGCATAGGTAAGTTTGTCATTTTCTATGTAGTCGTTTTGCGTCGCGTCGCGTCGGACCGCTTTCGTCGATCATCTAGGACAACGCGTTACATACTTACTACTAGTTCTCTTACATAGGCTACTAGGTTTAACCACAGAATAGGTAATAGGTTTGACGCTGAGTTGTTCGAAATAAATTTAAAACTTTAAGCGATGATGAAATGTTTAATAAGAATTTTGTGAAGTTTTAGTTTAATTTAAAATGATTAAGTATGATAATTTTAGTTAACTAAATTAATTAATCTTGACTTAAAGTTTTGAATTTGTTTCGAACAACTCAGCGTAATGGCTGGATTACGTACATATCGTGAAGTGAAAGTGCAGTTGCGAAGTGATTAGTTGACATATTTTATGATGTTAAGTGTAAAGTAAGCGTTCACACAGTGATTAGTGATCCTTGCAGGTTCAGATTTTTAATCACTTTACTCGCACTCGCACTTCACACTTTACAGTGCAGCGTAACTGTTTACACTTTCATTTTACTAATCACTTATCACCTGCACTTTTCACCCGCACTATTAACATCCACAACATAATTACGTGTAAAAAAAGTGTAATCCTACGAGTGAAGTGCAAATGCGAGTAAATTGTTAGTGCTATACTCCAACAGTAGAGCATTTTGCATTTTGCACTATAAAATACTAGCTGATGCCCGCGACTTCGTTCGGGGTTTAAGTGTTTTTTATTCCCGTGAAAACTCCTTTATTTTCCGGTGTAAGAAGTAACCTATGTCACTCTCCAGGTCCTCAACTATACCCATGCCAAAAATCAGGCGGGATTGAAGGACAATCCAACATACAAACACACTTTCGCATTTATAATATTATAGTATGATGTCAGATAATCTCTTCGCACCTGCAATTTTTACTTCATAAAGTGTAATCCAGTCAATAGGCGCGCGCATAATTTTCAAATAAATCTGTCATTCAGACTCATGTCATAATCTTAACTCGATTGACAGGCTTAATCTAATGCTGTCCCTTTCTACGGGTAACATAATGAAAAGGACAGCAATGTAAGGAAATGAAATGAGATGAGATGAGCAATAGGTTGGTTTCTTTCGTTTCTAGGCCATGTATAACAAAATTAGCCAAACTGGTGTTCATAATAAGACATGAAATTCTTAAAATACAATTTATTCCATAACTAACACAAAATTATGATGACATCAATCGATCTTTACTATCTAAAAGCTGGAGGAAATCAAAGTCTGTTTGTCGAGACGCATTTAGTAGAGGTGGGTGGGTATGTTTGTTCTGTCTATCTACAGTCATACAACCAATGGTAACTACTATCGCGTGGCACTGCTTGTGACGGCTTTCAGCACAAAGCCATTTTACTCTCGAAGAGCAGACGGAGTGTCGGGTGTACCAATAACCTCGTAGCTTCATTATCCTTGCACCGATCTTTGACGTAAAGAAGGCTGGACGATCTGAAAAGGAAACCACTGTAGATTCTGATACGAATAACCCAGAAGGAAGTATTTCTATCGGGTTAATCTAAAGACACTAATAACCCTAATGCTGAGATCTAGGCATAGAGCGTACTTTGACTTGACTCAGACTTTACTTAGAGTTAAAACGAGTTGGACTTATGTGAGTAACATAAATCTGTCTCGTTTTAACTATGTCTTAAGTCTAAGCAAACTCAAAGTTCGCTCTATAGATATCACACTAAGAACATTTAAGTTTATCTTAGTAGGTATCTCTTAAGGGCAACTCGTCGACACAAAAAAATGTTGCTACACAATAATAATAAAAAAATCTAATGTTCACCAAAAAAATTATAACCTCTCGCCGTTCACTCTAGCCATTCTTCAGCTGTATATATCGTAAGCAGGCAGTAGTGGATTTTGATAGTGGATAACCCGTACGAAGAAAACGCGTCACGTGCAGTAATAAAAAAAAAAGTTTTTTTCCCTTGCAGTCCCTTGTTATCTACTCGCAGTTAAAACCTATACAAATACATATAAATCACCTAATTTATTAGAGCCTATGCACACGTCGTACTTTTTACGTAGTCTTAGAGTTTTCCTGTCTCTTCCAGTCCTTTCTGTATATCACAGCCATTCTAAGATGAAGTGTATGAATTAATGAAATGATGTGATGTGTTATGAGTTACAAAGAAAAATATTTAAATTGTAAAAACAGTACATACCTCCTGAATAAAAAATTTAGGCTATAAATGTAATCTTTAAAATAGGGATGGACGTCGGACAGTCTTAGGACATAACGTCGTATGGAAAACACGTTTCACCTTGTCGCGCGTGTCTGTGCAGCTCTATAACAAAGCGCGCGAGTGGACTTATTCTCACCCAGGTGTTTTCACAAAGTTTTCGGAATTAAAAAGTACGAGTAAGTATCTAGGATAGACGATTTGGTAAAAAAAAAAATTTAAGATTATACTTAGTGACTTGAAGAAATTAAAGGCACTTTTTTATTTTTTACGCCAGGTATTTATCAGACTATTTAAATTAATGTAATACGAGCATTATTACATTTTAATATACAAAACAGTCATAAATTGAAAAAAATATAAGTGTAGTTTATTTCGTTTACATAATTTTCTATACAAAACAAGAGCTGCAAAAGCCTAATAAATCCACAAATTTATATTATAAATGCGATAGTGAGCCTTTTTGTTTGTTTGTCGTTTGTCATTTTTTCAATCGACTTTGACGAAAAGAAGGACATTATCCCGGAAAAACAAAGTGTTAATATTACAAAAAATACATAAAACCACGCAGACGAAGTCACGGGAATTTAATAGTATCCAAGTATCGTTATGCTATATGTATAACAGCAAAACGACACAGAGATACTGGACACTCCCAGTCAATTTATCGTTATCCACTGTCACCCGTAACGTAAGAGAAGAGCACGTCTGGTATAGGCAATGTATAGCGGTGTCCTTTACGGGACACAGTTAGTAGACACTTGCCGTAGAGCACAACTAAATTAAATGCCGCGATACGTAGAGTTTTAATCTATTCAGATTAGAAATGATCCGTTTGCCCCGTGTTCCATCATTGACTGTGAGGATGATGACTTCGCAGGCATAACATGGGTAACGCACCACCTTAAAAGGAACATTGGTTTCCGTCGTACGTCGCTGCATCCGTACTTATAACACCTCATTAGACCAAGGCAAGGTTCCCGCTGCTGATGGGTCATGGTTATGATCGGCTTTGCATCTCGTGATCTGGTCGTTGAATATAATGATGACAGCATTGCAGTCATGTGGATATCGCACCATCTAAAACGCTTAGCGTTATATTAGAAACGTTCGGCCTTGTTTCCGTCATACGTCGCTGCAAGCGGACTTTGTACTTGATTAGACCAAGGCAAGGCTCCTAGTGCTGGTGGGTCATGGTTATGGTCGGCATTGCATCTCGTGATCTCGTCGTTGACAGTGAAGATGACTGCTTTGCAGCCGCGACCGCTGTGGGTGCCGCACCACCACCGGCACTTCGCTCCATTGCTTCGTTGCTTGAGGAATTTGTACCCGTTTAATAGGATCGTGCGCGCTCCTCGACGACCAACGGCGAATACTGCACCTAGAGAGAAATAGTGACGTTAATAACCTAAAGTAGACACGTATTTTTTTAAATTTCATATGTTATGTTATCTTTTAATTACAGTAACCATTGATGTAGAATTTTAGTTTCTATTTAAATGACAGTAACAGAACATTTCAGTAGTTTGCTAATAAAATTAATGTGTTACGGCTTTAATGATATTTATTTATTTTCTTTAAAATTTGTACTATCCTTCTTTTGATAACATTCTTCTAACGTCCCTGCATAGTTAATTCTATATGATAGTAAACTAGAATGTGTATCAGCCGTAAGTAATAAAAGTTTAGGTGGTTAGGCTAGTGAGGTCTGCGAATCTGCACTTAGCTCGACTTGGTTTATATCATTATCAGGTGTCACCCATGCGCCGGCGATGTGTAGAAATGATGATTCTCCTTATCTTATCTTATAGGTATATTATGATTTATGAGGAACGTATTGTCTTGTTGCCGGCACGAGTTGCAACGTAAAATGTCGCGCGCGTGTAAGATAAAATACCTTTTCATCCCACCATCTCGGAAAGAGTATTTTTACTCTTCGATATCTGAATGCAAAAGCCGTTGCTATCCTCTTGAGGATAAAGTAAATTGAATTTAGAAATTTAGTCATTTCCTCGCTGAGGTGGGATGAAAAGTTACGTGTTGCACTCGAGTGAAAAAATTTTTCACCTCGTGCTCTTTTGATTCCCTCGCTGACGCTCAGGATTCTAATTTCTGAATCACTGGCTGCGCTCGTGATTTAATTTTAGAATCCTTCGCTTGCTCGGTTATCAAAATTGAGCACGCGGTTAAAACACAACTTTTCACTCTTGTATAACAAATAACTATTTAAAAACCGGCCAAGTGCGAGTCAGACTCGCGCACCGAGGGTTCCGTACAAACCTGTAGTAAGTTTTAAATTAAATGTTTTTTTTTAAATATTTGAGTTGATTGAATGAAAGGTAAATTGCGGTTTACGATTTATGACGTATTAAAAAAAAACTACTTACTAGATCTCGTTCAAACCAATTTTCGGTGGAAGTTTGCATGGTAATGTACAACATATATTTTTTTTAGTTTTATCATTCTCTTATTTTAGAAGTTACGGGGGGGGGGACACACATTTTACCACTTTGGAAGTGTCTCTCGCGCAAACTATTCAGTTTAGAAAGAAATGATATTACAAACCTCAATATCATTTTTGAAGACCTATCCATAGATACCCCACACCTATAGGTTAGATGAAAAAAAAAATTTTGAGTTTCAGTTCTAAGTATGGGGACCCCCAAAATTTATTGTTTTTTTTCTATTTTTGTAAGAAAATCTTAATGCGGTTTACAGAATACATCTACTTACCAAGTTTCAACAGTATAGCTCTTATAGTTTCGGAAAAAAGTGGCTGTGACATACGGATGGACAGACAGACAGACAGACATGACGAATCTATAAGGGTTCCGTTTTTGCCAAATTTGGCTACGGAACCCTAAAAACGCTTATCAAGTTATCGTATATCAAGTTGACTTTTTGTCTCGCTGCCATACGTCATTTTCACTTGTTCCAAATTTTCACCGCTCCTTTTACTTCACTAGGCCAAGGTAAATATCTCTCTGCTGGTGGGTCATGGTTATGTTCGGCGTTACACCTTATGATCTCATCGTTGAGTGTGTAGATGACTGCTTTACAACCGAAATCTCTGTGGGTGCCACACCACCAACGACTCCTGGCTCCATTGCTGCGCTGTTTCAGGAATTTGTATCCTTTAAGTATAATCGTGAGACCACCGCGACGACCGATGGCGAATACTGCACCTAAGGTGAAACCAATACTTAGTTTTACTTGGACAAGAATCGAATATTTCATCTCATATTCTCGATTAGATGACCTAGAAGTTTTATAAATAAACACATTTTTATTTCAGATCTATAGAAATCCATAGAAAGAGTTAGTAACGATAGACCTTAAAAACTATGTTTGTATAGTCCCACAAACTTATCTGCCCCGGTGGCCAAATTTGGAACTATTTTTTTAAATGCCTGTTTAGTTTTGTTTTTATTTTATTTTTGATAGATACTAGCGACGCGGTCACCAGGTCAGATAAGTTTGTCGAACTAAAATAGGTATCAATTTCACACTTAATTTAGTAACTATTTATCTTAATTCATGTATCGCCTTTGACACTCAAGAGTTCACCCATTTTTGAAAGGTTTTTCCCACTTTTCTGCCTGTGTTCTCGGAATACTGTTGGAGCTTCGGCGTACTCTATTCATCACAGATGCCGCTCTTTTCCTCAGTATACTACAAAAATCGTCGTTGTGAGCCTTCGCAAAAATATGTGACGCACTGCAGTTTACCCTGTTACCCTACTCAAATTCTTGCGGGACTTGGGGATCCACCGCGTTATTATTTCAAGCAAAATTAATACTTACTCGTATTTGAAGTCTGCTCCAGTAGCAAAAAATCAATCTGGACAGGCCCGATTTTCTGAGAAAATTGTTATCATTTGAAAGCTTTAATAGTTTTTAAAGGAGTGTTAAATGAGCTTATATACCTAAATATATGCTTTACGATATGCAAGCATCTATGGGGCTATACTACCAACGCTTAAAGCCATATTCTTTCATTATTGTTGTTAACGTGTTTTATTTAGAATTATAATCCTTATTTTAGGAATATCAAGGTACGTGACATCGAACTGTAATTTTCAGTAATATTGCTTTAAGCGTTGGCAGTATGGCCCATGAACTCCTGTAACAATTTGAATTAAACGTTTGACAAACGTAACTTATTACGATTTTTCTTGCACAATCGGGGGTCTTATATTTGTCTGGCTGTAGAAAGGGGTACAGGAAACTAATCTATATTATCACAACATACTATTTCAGTAGTCAAAGTGTTAATAAAGTCAGTGTTTGGGATTTTAAAAGAGATTTATTTACTTTTCTTTAAACTATGCTTCTTTGGATTCTCTAACTTCCGAAATAGTTCCCTGCCTTTACCTCAATAGTTTACAAGATACAGACATTATAATAGTTTACTTATAGCTTTACAAGATAAGAAACTAAAAATTTGATTACTTAGGCGGTTAGGTGCATGGAGCATATGAATCCGCACTTATCAGCATAGTGGTCTATGTCCTCAACATTTCTCATTCTAAGAGGCAAGTTCATACGATGAAGATGACATAATTGGTCAATCCAGTTATCTTCATGTCTAATTGGCCTATATTTCATGTCCCTTGATGAATTACTCCATTGTGTGTCCTGTAGGAGAAAAACCATGTTCAAATACCTTATACAAATCCCGAAAATAGTTCAAAACAATCATGGTGCCATTTTACATTTTACAGTTTAAACATAAATCTCTGTTCTATATACCTAAAATTTCTTAAACTTAATTAATTCTATATACTTAAAATACTAAAATGAAATCGAATAAATACATGTTTGTCCCTTGTATACGTTTGGCGGATGTTAACAATAAGCTTATTTATATTAACTCACTTCAAAAAAGGAGGGGTCCTAATTCGGCGCGTAAGTATTTAAAAACTATAGTCCCTTTCTAGGACAGGTAGAAAAACTGGCGTTGTAAATTAGATTCTTTTAGCTAATTTTTTAATACAAAAGTTGTATTAAAAAATTTACCATGCAATTCATATTTTTCGATTTACATGTCTATGAACGAATTTCCACCTGCCCTAAAAATGGATTATAGATAAATTAGGTAAGGCAACAACTGACTTCCCGGTATATCACATGAATGCAATTTGCCCTACATAGTGGTAGGGCAAATATCGCTTGCATTCATATATAGTACGAGATTTTTCATTTCACCGGTTTTAATACGTTCGATTACCAAAACACTATCACGTCAGAGAAAATAGAACCAAAAAGCACTGTTTTAAAATCAAAAAAATTCGCTGCCGCTGATAATTTCGGGCGCTCGCTGTAGAAGTGTAGATTATCTGGCGCATAACTCATGGTGATTAAGGTCTATTTCACTATTTATAGTGAAATCGAAATACTTTAGCGTTATAACGTATTTCGATGCTCGATTTGTATTAACGTTGATGAAATATAAAATCTTACGCTAACCATACACACAACATTATCACATGAGTTTGTTGTTTCATGTGAAGTAAGAAATTACCAAGCTAGGTTTTTCCAAGTTTAGAGTAAAGTTCTTGGGTTTTCTTCGGTATTCCATGGTTGTGATCATTTCTGATTGTGATAATTTCGCCATCTATCGTATAAATGACAGCCCTGCAACCTCGTCGGTTGTGGCTTGCGCAATGCCAACGAGTCTTAGGCCCTGAGAGTCGGTGCTTGCTGTATCGGAAGCCCTCTAAGACGATTATCGGTCTACCACGGAATGAGGAGTCGATGAACGCTTCTGGAATAGAGAAAAACTTGTTAGTATGGCGAAAAGTAGCTTGCAAGTGATAAACTCTATTGGAGTCATTAACTATATTATTATTCTTGTGGCGAAGCCCCGCGAGATGTACCAAACCCTCGGGAATGTCCGTTCCGACTCGCTTTCGGTCGAGATTCTACCGAGAGTACCAAAACAGGAAATTCTAAACCCTGACGCCGGGAGGCCGCGTGCACGCAACTGACTTAGTTTAACTTCCTTATAATACAATTTCAAAATAATTCATAATATTACATTGGGTTTGTTTAACTTTATTCCTAACATTCCCATCTTTCTGCTACTAAACCATTGCTCGTGGACCCTTTCTGTAAATCATGAAATGGTATTTTAGGTTAGGTATATTTAGGTATCAAACAGTAGATAACCCTTTACGAGACCTAAGTTGTCGCGCAGATAAGTTTGTAATTTTCTATGGAGTTGTACCGCGTCGCATTCCGTCGCGTGACGCGTCGCGTTTGTCGCTCGTCTTTTCTTTTCTGTCCTCAGAAATTTTACATTCGAAAGAAGAAGTAAAAGCACTAATAACCACTAGCCAATGTTTAATCTTTAATAGAGTTTTTTCTAAGGAACCATGGCGTAGATTTCAAAGGAAAGAAAAATGCATATTTTGTTGTTTTTCTTAAATCAGACGTGACTCGTTTCATACTTTGAAACATTAAACAGTAAAGTAACGTTAAAGCTAATTGATAGGATATCCTAGAAAGCAATAAATTATTTGAACATACATTTTTGACTTTGTTTCTAAAGCGCAACGCACACCCGCGGAATGGAGCCGAGGCGTAGCGTCTCTTTTGGAACAAATTCGAATTAATGTTTACTTTGGCATTAAGCTTTTTTTTCAGTACTTATACAACGAATGAAGGGCAAAATGAGTATAAGTCCCATAGAATTCAAATGTATCTGTGAAAGTTTCATTTGCCTACCATCCAACTCATTAAAAAAGGTTTGGCACCATTTCACTCCATTCCCTTGAAAATGGTACGCGTCGGCCTGTAATAGTCTTTTTCGGTTTCTCATGGTTATGTACATTTTTGGATACAACAATTTTATCTTCTACAGTATGAATGTAAGCTGTGCAGGATGTCGGCGAGGAATGGCGCCCACAAACCCATCTTGTTCTATTATGACCCATCTTGCGTTGCCTCCCGAATCTATAGCCTTCCCAAACTAGCACTGGAAAACCTCGGAGCGATACGTCGAAAAATGGCTCTGGAAATAAGCAATATTATTATTAATAACATACTCGTACTTAGAATATTTCTCAAAAAGTGCGTTCGTAGCTTTCGTTTAAATTTGACGTACAATTATTTGAAGTTAAAATATGTCGTTATTTCACGTCACACAAACTTGTGCAACCGAACCGAATCTAGAAAACATATTCTATGGAGTGCGTGCACGAGGATAGAACCCTTGTTCTTCGTCGTTACACTCTTGACAGAGTGGTCGTGGTCATCACGAAGTGACGGCTTTAGTGGCAGATGTAACGAGTATCTGCCACTTCTCCCTGCTGGTCGACAGCCTGGTACACTCGTGCAATGAACCGCCAACAGCTGACTTAATTTGGTCGGCCCATCACATAGGCGACTTTCCTCGCCCTCTGGTGCCCTCCACCTTTCCCAGCACGATGAGGTGCTCGATGGAGTCTTTTTCACGAGGATTGAACCCGCGACCCTTCAAATTGATCCCAACCACTAGGCTGTCACGGCTGAGTGTAACTAATATATTATGTAGTTAGTCACAATAAAAGAAAAAAAGGTTTTGCACCATAAAATAAGTACCTAGTTTATTAATAATTACCACTAAGACCATTTCAATACCCAAATAATTTTATTCTTTATTTATTTTTAAGCTACAACAGGCATGAATCAATATCATGTTTTACTAAAAAGTTAAAATGGATTTCTTAAACTGCTAAGCAATAATTATTATTTGTTAATAGTTAATTATTTTATAAGTATGTTGGTATGTAGTTTTACTTCCTAAATTTGTCCAGTATAGTAATTCATAACGACACTTCTTATATATATGAAACCTTTTCAGTAAACTATGAATACAATCTTAATTTATTGACTTAGTATAGATTTACAATTTAAATATTTTATTCTTAATGTGTTTATAATTAAGTATAGGCACCTTAAACGTTAAAAAATCTTATAATTAAATAAAAAAGACGATAATAATTTAGTTAACAATAGCATCATCAAGAAATTATAAATAATTATAATCTAGATTAGAAAAGAAAATTAATAATCTAAATTAGAAGTTCAATTGATAACTATTAACATATATCAGGAGAACTTCTGATATAGATTATAAATTTTCTTATACTTGTACTTAACTCAATGTACCTAAGTTTTAACGAAATAACGATCGTATAAAGTATTTTGAAAAATAAGATTTTTTTAACAACATGGCAGTTCCTAGAAAAAAAATTGATGAATTGATTTAGGTACCTATATAAATCTATGTATAAATCTAATTAAACTCAATGATCCCTATTTGTAGAATAAAAAAACATTTACAAGATCTGCTTAACAAACTATAACGAAAGCTAGAGAACGAAATAATTATTAAAATGTAAACCCAGACTACTTAGGTAAGTATGTAGTTAGAATACTGCTCCAAATTCAGCAAGGAAAACAAAAATGTTAATTTTTCGCAGATCTCTGTCGGATGCACCGATCAAACATCTATTATTTATCGGTCCATTCATTAGGGTAGCCTCTATGGCTATGGCTTGCTTCATAGATTAATCATTGTGACAATTATTAGATGAAGTCCTAGGAATATCATGATTATGATCATTATTGACTCTAACAATTTGCGTATCAACGGTGTACATATAGGCTCTACATCCTTTACCCTTGTGCGTAGCGCAGTGCCAACGTGTTTTCGAATCTGTCACGTGGTGACGACTGAATCTATAACCTTCGTGTACTATAACTGTACCACCTCTAGGTGTAGTATTAAAACAAGCCTCTTCTGGGAGCGGTAAGTTTAAATCCCTATCCTTATTCAGTACCGCATATCTTATCAACTTCTCTGTAATGTTCAAAGTATGCAAGAACACCATTCTGCAAACATTGTATTCCTGATTACGGTAAACAAGAGTATAAGTTAAGCTGAATTTTTTTCTGGAATCGTTTACAACACTTCTTTTAGGTTCCTCAAACTTCACTCTGTCTACCAAATAATCTCTTTGGATTTGTCTGTCTCGTAAACTCCAGAATTCGTTGAATAATTCTTTTTGAGCGTCACTGTTTAATTTTTCAGCGCAATTGTGATTGCATGCGCATGAAATTAATGGTTCTGGTGTATCTGGCCTTTTTACGATTCGTGTTCTGTGCAGTTTTCGTTTATTTTCTTCAGTTTTTGTAATTCTTTGTGGAAAGTACTGCATGTCTAAAGCTTGTACTGATACAGGCAAGTCGGGTGTAACTATTATGTGATTGACTCCTTCCCAATTTTCATCGTAATTGTATTGAGCCGGGTGTCTCGGGTACTTAGAATATGATCTTTGTAAAGCAGATGATGAGCGATCTGTAAAATAACAACGGTTTAATACGGTTCTCTATATTAAAGTATAACTCTATATCTTGATATGAAAAATTCTTCTAAGCCTTACATAGAAAACCTATCAAAATTCAATCATGGTACAAATCTATTACTTAATTATAATATAAGAGCAAAAAGTGGTTTGTTCTTTTATCCTTCAATCACGCCCCAGAGGAGTTTTGGACCTAGGGGAATACTACCATCGTTTAAATCCGTATTGTGTTGACTTTGTGTTTTATAATTATAATCCTTATAATATGGACGTCAAGGTACGTGATATTAAACTGTTAATTCGAAATAATACTGCTTTAAAGGACGGTAGGAACCCCTCTGGAGAGTAACAAAGCTTCAGGCATAATGTAAAAGCGTGGAATCAGCACTGGGACCATACTGCCAGCGCTTAAAGCCATAATATTGTTTCATTATTGTTGATTTTCATGTTTAAGAATTATAATCGTTATTTTAGGAACGTCAAGGTACGTGACATCATTTTGAGTAATATTGCTTAAGTATTATTTAAGGCGTTGGCAGTATGGCCCCCGTGAAACCTAATTTTACAGGAGGGGGACGAAACGTTATCATATTTTGTCAAGTATCTAGTCCGAGCGCCTGGTTTTGTTATAGTTTCATTTAAGAATAGTTTGATTAGTTGTAACATCACACACGCGGTATTGTTTATTGACAACTACTGCTTCAACATGACGTGTAAGAAATTAGTACTAAAATTTATTGTTCGGGATATTAAAACATAAAAATATACTGTTATACTTATGTTTATTATCTTTTATCATTTTTTTTTCAGATATAATACATTACCGACTCTATACGAGCAACATGTACCCCGAGCATCCTTTTTAACCGACTTCAAAAAAGGAGGAGGTTCTCAATTCGAATGTATGCTTTTTTTGTATGTTATGTTACGCGATCATTCCGCTAATTTATGAATGAATTTTGATGATTCTTTTTTTGTTTGGTAGATCATACTTTTTGACGAGGACTTTCAATATCTGTTTTAACTGTTATCACAGAAACCGTATTTATTTATATAAATCTATATTTTCTTTTCTCAAAACATCTTCAAAAAGTTTCCTGGAAGCTAGTCTCTGTAACTTGCTTGAAGCGACTATGTAACACGAAAATGTTCACGTTTGACTATATCAGTGATAGAAGATTTCCAAAATAATTATTACATGTTTAAATACTATTCTTTGGTTTCTAACCCGCAAGATTGTAAACTGTCGAAAGATTGTGAACCGTTCAATATTCTGAGTATAAATTTTTGAAATATTTATTGTATTTACGTTTTCTTGAGTCTTTCTTGTACAGTTCGCGCGCGAGTTGAATGCAGAGTAAATGTATGTGTCACCATGCATTTACTCTGCATTCAACTAGCGCGCGAACTATAGGTTAGGTTAGGGTTTGACACAAATATTTAGGTAGTGCCCTTATGTTCTAACGGGTAAATATGCCTAATAGATTAGAATTTACCGAAAAATAATGCGTCATATTGTAAGCAGTATGTTACGGTTCACAATCTGTCGACAGTTTACAATCTATCGAGATAAAAAGCGTTAGATTACAATCTAACGGTTTTTACGACTATTCGGTGACATATACTTACAAGAAAAAGTAATTTAAAAAAAAGTACCAATATAAACCAGGCCTAGTAAACAAACAAAGTGTTTCGAAACGGGTTCAAAAATAACCACATAAGTAACTACAGAAAAAAATAGCTTTTATTTAAAAAACAGAGTAGTAAAGAACAATTTAAAAGTAGACTATGACAAATACATTACATAAAATCTAAAAAATACATACAAAATTAATATTAATAAGTAGTCTTTGCTGGTAGGGTGGTAACTAGCCACGGCCGAAGCCCAGCAGGCCAGACCAGGGAAAATTCAGAAATTATAAATTCCCAAATTGACCTTGCCGGGGATCGATCCCGGGACTTCCCACGTTAAGACCACAGCGCTCAACACTGCGCCACGGAGGTCGTCAAATTCATCAAAAACCATCAAAAAAATCGACAATGTCGAGCAACTAATTAATCGTTTGACGTTGTCGAACAACTAATTAATCGTTCGACGTTGTCGAACGTCCATAGAGAAAGAGATGTGTCGACAAGTGGTAGCCAAGTGGCATTTTTTGACAAGCGTTATCGTTAGTTTTTGATTATTTTGATGGAAACTCTAGCGAACGCCAATACCGTGTAGAATACGAAAGAAATAGCGCCATTGTTGTGAAGCAGAGTGGATTGTTTTGAAATTTTTAGTCGTTTCTTGAGTTAATTTGTGATTATATTGTTATCTTTTTGAATTATTTTGTAACTTAGTCGGTTATTTAATTAAATTAGGGTGCAGTGTTTTTATAGAAATTAGGACTTAGTAAAAAAATATAATTATTTTTGCCCTATAATCAGAAATATTTAAAGTATCTAAAAATAAAAAGTAAGCAAGAGTAATCTACATAAATTTTTTGTACAATGGAACTAAAGTAAAATTACAATTTTATAAAAATATATTAAAAATAAATATAATTAAAAAGAAAGTTATCACATTCATACAGATCAACTCTATCTAGTAAATAAATCGGCTCTATCAATTCTGGCGGTGGGAGGCTTCGGCCGTGGCTAGTCAAGGCCCGACCTACAAAGGCGTACTACTGCCAAGCGATTAATGTCCGGTAATTTGTTTGGGGAGTAAATTACCATCCTTTTACAAGTTAGTCAGTTTCCATCTTAGACTGCATCCTTACAACTATTCAGTGTGACCTCTACCTATTTTTTTTGGGGATTAAATGACAATCCTTTAACAAGTTGGCCAGGTTCCATCTCAGACTGCATCCTTATTCAGTGCAACCTCTACTTTGCAGATATTGCTGAAGGAATGTTTCAGCAATATCTACAAAGCGATTAAACACGTTCGTTCTATTATTGTCAGCATTCATTCTTCGGACTTCATTCATCACCCGTCTTTCCTCCAATTGAAGGTGGCGCTGTTCAATAGCCCCGAACTCCCTAGCCGCTCGATCGAACGGCGTTAGCGTACGTCTTCCACGCGCACCCTCACGTCGGTGAGAAGAGGACTGCGGTGTTGTTGCAACAGCCTGTTGTCGTACTGTTGAATGAGGAGGAGAGGTGTTGCTCGGCGCGTTGGTGTCAGCGTCAGGAACTGTTGGTTGGTCCTGACTGTTGGTAGGAAGTGCTGGTGAGGGAATTATTATTAATGGAAGTGGTGGTGATGAAGGCGGTTGCGATGGAATAACGTCCGTTCCTGCAAAACAGATTAATATCTTTCATCAATATACAGTTATAGAAATTCAATTAATTATGACTCAATAAATTTAAATGGATTTTTGTAATTGAAAAAGAAAACTGTCTTGTCTGTAAATATTATATTTATCCCGCTATAGGTAGCTATAGTGCTTTTTTATCTCTAAAATATTAGAGTGAACACCTACAGGAATTTACACTACTTAACATTATCCCATACATAACACATACCATCTTCAACACCATCATTGATTCCAGGTGCAGCTGGAGTCCCTGAATCATACTTAAATTATAAATGCGATAGTGTGTTTGTTTGCTGGTTTGTCCTTCAATCACGTTGCAACAGAGCAACGGATCGACGTGATTTTTTACATGGGTATAGTTGAGGACCTGGAGAGTGACATAGGCTACTTTATCTCTGAAATTTAGGAGTTCCCGTTAGAATTAGAACTTACACCACGCAAACGTAGTCGCGGGCATTAGCTAGTATAAGATAAAATATAAAAATAAGCCAATCATACTGATATTATCGACGTGATTTTTTACATGGGCATTTTTACATGGCTTTTTATCCCGGAAAATTAAGGAGTTCCCGTGGGAATTAAAACAAACTTATTCCACGCGGACGAAGTAGCCGGCATCAGCTAGTTAAAGAATAGTTTGATTAGTTGTAACATCACACACGCGATATTGTCTATTGACCGCTACTGCTTCAACATGACGTATAAGAAATTGGTACTACAATTTACCGTTCGGGGTATTAAAATGAAAAAAAACGGTTATACTTATATTATATTTATTCTCTTCACGCTTTTATCATTCTTCTTCAGATATAATATATTGCTGACTCTAAATGAGCACAATACACCGCGAGCATCCTTTTTTATTTATATAAAGCTATATTTTCTTTTCTCAAAACATCTTCAAAAAGTTTTGTGGAAGCTAGTCTCTGTAACTTGCTTGTAGCGACATGCCTATACACGAAAAAGCTCACGTTTTAACTATAACAGTGATAGAAGATAGAAGATTTCCGAAATAATTATTACATGTTTCATTTCTATTCTTTAGAAGTCCCATGTGGATTTGTACGCAATCTCTATAGTCCGTCAAACTTATCTGGCTTGGTGGCCAAAATTGGAACTAATTTTCATGCCTGTTAACGTTTTGTTTTTATTTTATTTTTAATAGATACCTACTAGCGACGCTGTCACCGGGTCAGATAAGTTTGACGGACTATCGGCCGGTTTCTGAATTGAGAATTTCATGTTGAGTCTGTCTCAAAGACTACTTACCTAAGGACTAATTAAGCAAATTTTTGTTTCTGAATTGATAATGTGTAAGGTTTGAGAGTTGGAACTTGCTGTTTTTGCTTATGCTTAATTCAGAAACCGGCCCAATATCAATTCAGAAACAAAAATTTGTTTAATTAGTCCTTAAGTAGTCTTTGAGACAGACTCAACATGAAATTCCCAATTCAGAAACCGGCCGTATGTCTAAAATTTTAACTATACATAACTACCGGACAAACTCACGTGTTATTTATGAAAACGTTCACGAATAAGGGCCCCGAACGGGTTCGAAACTAGTCGAGTACTTTTCTGACATAACACGTGAGTTTATCCGGTAGTTATGTTATGTTAAAATGAATATATCACTCACGATAGTTTAAAAGTAAAAATATATCGAAAATTGCAACTCCTTTTTTAATGCGCAGTAGAAAAGGATAGAAATCACTAGATTAAGACTTGATAATTTAGATGATAAAATATTTTAGATATTCAGGTTGACGACCACTACGCTCGGTCCTAATTTCGCTCAGCTTGGCTAATAGCAATTCTAACATTCGTAGGGTAAACGATCTTCTTCGGACGTTCATGGTTATGCTCGTTAACGCATTTGACAATCGTCCGATCGATTGTATGGATGTAGGCCTTGCACCCTCGACTCTTGTTACTTGCGCAGTTCCATCTAGTTTTACACCCTGTGACTCGGTGGACACTGAACCTGTAACCCTTCAAGACTATGACGGTACCACCCTTTGAAGACGTATCGAAAGTAGGTTTCGGATCTGAAATTAAATGTGAAACTTTAGGTAGGTACGTAGTTACATAGACGTCAATTCTAATGTTTCTCAAAATTTTTCGAGTATCTGTATTTTTAGGGTTGCGTACTTCAAACGGAAAAAACGGAACCCTTATAGGATCACTTTGTTGTCCGTTCGTCTGTGTGTCAAGACCCTTTTACTCAGGAACGCATGGAGGTATCAAAAACTTTCGACACTCGCAAGGGAATCAAAACCTACAGGGTACTTCCCGTGAACTCAGAATCTTGAAATTTGATACGATGCAACGTCTTATAGCACAGATAAAGGAAAAATTGCGAAAAGCATAAATTTTTAGTTACATGAATATAACAAAAATATTTTTAATAATTTTAAACTTACTATTGTTATGGATTTCATCCATATCCATACTAATATTATAAATGCGAAAGTGTATCTGTCTGTCTGTCTGCTACGCCTTCACGGCCCATCTTAGGCTCAAGGTCAAGGTACAGGGATAGCTTGTATCCCGGGGAAGGACATAGGCTACTTTTTATCCCAGAAAATTCAAGAGTTCCCGCGGGAATCAAAAAAAATTATCTCTTCAACCGATTTTGATGAAATTTGGTATAGGGATAGGTTGTATCCCGGGGAAGGACATAGGCTACTTTTTATCCCGGAAAATTTAAGAGTTCCCGCGAGAATCAAAAAAACTTAATTCACGCGCACGAAGTCGCGGGAATCATCTAGTTTAACAATAAAAATAAAATTACTTTTACTTAAATACCTACAGGTTTGTACGGAACCCTCGGTGCGTGCGCGAGTCCGACTCGCACTTGGCCGGTTTTTTTTCATAATGTTTGAAAATTTACTAAAAACGAAAACTAACTAGACATCATAAAATGTTAGCAACCTAACGAATTATTATAGCATCAGTTTTTTAAAATTGAATTTAGTTCGATATAGCTTCGATATATATGTAGGTAGGTACTAGATGGGCCCTTTCATAGAACATCTAAAGTCTTATTAGTTTGGCACTGCACAATTTTTATTTTAAGGTAAGTGTTTCAAGTCACAATAATACATTTCCAAAAAAACGTTATTAAATATTGCTATTTAATATTTTTATCCATTACGCAATCACTTAATTTCCGCGGCAAACTGTATGAAATTTTTTTTTACTAACTGGCCTTACGGCTTCTATGGCTATGGCCTATATTATCTATGACCGAGGCATACGTTTTCAAGCTTTCATTCAAGATGTTGCAAGCAAGTTCCCGCTTTTCAGACTAGATGACGTTGATGGCGTTGCTAAAAATACGCCCACATTCTTTGTTTGACAGGGCCCGTCTATGTAAAATGAGGTCGTTGGGATATAGTGATAATAGATGACGCTGCACGTTTTTACGTCGCATTTTCAGCTGAGGTTGCTTAGTAATATAAGATTTAAGACCATCGCTGCCTGAAACAAATCTGTCCAGTAGTTAATGAAGAATTTTTGGAAGGTTTCACGTTGTGAAACTGAAATCTGAAATATACAAGTGAATACAACAATAACTACATAATATTGTACATGTACCTACTGATTTAAAATATACCTAATAAACAATGTGTTTCCAAAATTCTAATTTTAGACTAAAATGACCACAAAACTATTCAAATAAAATAGCTTTTATTAAAAATAAATTTTGTTGATTTCTGCTAAACCTAATATTTCTTTTTACAAAGTGCTTAAAGTTACAAAAATATCTTATAACATAACTCTGTATATAAAATAATATCTTATAACATTTTATTCTATAACAAGCTGATGCCCGCGACTTTGTCCGCGTGGATTGTGGTTTTTGGTTCTTGCGTCACCTTAATTTTCCGGGATAAAAAGTAGCTTATGTGCTATTACAGACTATAGTCTATCTCTGTGCCAAATTTCATCCAGATCCGTTCAGCCATTCTGGCGTGATTGAGTAACAAACATCCATCCATACATCCATCCAAACTTTCGCATTTATAATTTTAGTTTATTATACAAGTATAGATAAACGAGCAAATCCAAGGAAAATTTGTTCCTAAATACCGGTTTTTAAAATGTAAAATGTAAAAAACCGTAAACCAATGATGAGATTCAATGATTATGATCGCGATTATACTTGATAATTTGTTCCTCAATGGTGACGTAGAACGCTTGGCATTTCTTTTTGCCGCACAGCCATCGGATCTTGGTGCCCTTCCCAGCCTGACAGTGCTTGTAAAACTTATAACCGTTGCCATCTTTCAACATCGGCGTCCCTTTAGACGTCATCAGAATTTGTACATCTGTTACGAGAAAAGTAAATTTGCATGAGTATTCCCACTAACACATGAAAGCGACGCGACGCACGCAACTTGATACGACTCCATAGAAAATAACAAGCTTACTCGTATCTATACGAGAAAACGTAGGCCACGTGATGGGTCAGCAACTGTCACGTCGCGTCGCTTCTTTTTTTTAATCCACTACAAGTTAGCCCTTGAATGCGATCTCACCTGATGGTAAGTGATGATGCAGTCTAACATGGTGCATCGGGCTAACCGGTTTGGGCATGGCAGTTATATTAAATCCATACCCCTAATCGATTTCTACACGGCATCGTACCGGATTGAAAAATCCTATTACAATGTAAAGGATTAAGTACCTAAATGAGTATTTACCTAGTATTTAAATGATAAACTAGTTGATAATATTTCTAAACTAATTGATATAATTATAGATCTCATTAATTTACAATGTTTGTGAGATAGTATAAAAACTCGGCTGAGTTTACTGTGGGCTCTTCTCAGACCAGGGCGCGTTTGGAACCCTCGTAGCTTTACTTTCTCATAAATATGCTCGCGCGGACTTCATGTCAGCCAGACAATATTTATATTTTGTTTTCGTACTTATTTTGAAGTCATTGAGCCAATAATGGGTACAAAGCTTTTTACGCAAACGTTATGTAATAATGAAACACTTATATTTTTTGACAATAATTTATAGATACATTTATCATTATATACCTACTTACATATTTATCGTATTTTAAAACTAAAACTTAGATAATTCTATTCATAAGGATTGATTTTAGATAACTATGTTAAAATACCTAATAACTGTATAGGCTAGGTTTATTAAAGTGTTTCATAGTTGTACTTTTAGACGGATTTAATCTTATTCAGCATTTTTAAAAAACAATAATTTGTAACACTAAAAAGTCGATAGTAATCGGTTAGTTAGTTAGATAGTAATCGGTCGGTTAGTTGGCTAAGGAGGTACTACCGTACCTCCTTAGCCAACTAACTGGTTCATGATCAAGATAAGTTTCGAACGATGGACTTTACATTACAAATTTATTATCAAATCAATCGATCGGAATTTTCGATCTTTTAAATTGACCGATGCGAAAAAGAATTATAAAACTATAATACTGCAGGCGGTTCATGAGTCATGACATAGCGCATCTT
The DNA here is from genome assembly GCA_963932025.1 of Erebia epiphron. Taxonomy (NCBI): domain Eukaryota; kingdom Metazoa; phylum Arthropoda; class Insecta; order Lepidoptera; family Nymphalidae; genus Erebia; species Erebia epiphron. Next base: position 42,133,985 of record OZ009945.1, read on the forward strand.
CATATCGAGTCACGGTTGCCTTACGAACATGAACACCAATGATTATGAAATTATAAAATAAAAGAATCAATTTCGATTTGTGATCATAATTGTTTTCGATCGATAGGAATGAAAGTAGAAAACTTTTCGATCGAAGGGGCAGGGAAATCTTATTAAAACACTGCAAATGGTATGAACACAGAGTAAGAATATTACCTATAAGAGTATGAACAACTGATGATTGAACAATGATTATTATTGATACATGATTTCGTAAATTCCTTGGCATCATTAGGATATTTGTGGCCGTATTTCCTACCGTGTCTCTATTGTCTTACGAATTAGCATCCAGAGATGACAGTTGGGTATTTGACAAAAAGTATGAAATATTGTAGCTGTGACGTCATCAAAATTCGACGCACTTTTTTACTTCGATTTAACTAAATTTAAATTGTTTGTTTAAAAATGTAAATTAACAGTGGATGTGGATATTACGACTTTTGGGGAATCGTCTATTTAATTATCACAAAAAAAAAATTGAATAGTTGTCAAATGCCCAATTATAAGCGCGTCACGATTCGATCAATGTGTCTTTGACTGTACTTGTTTTCGACTAATGGTACAATGATAAATAAATCCTATCGACCGACGCGCGAGACAATGGTATTACAAGTTATAACACTGCAGGCGGTTCGTGATTATGATTATTGTTACAAGTTATGATTTCGTTGTCGTCATTCAGGTACAAGTGCGCTTTGCAGCCGTATTTGTTGTGACTGCCGCAGAACCAACGGGTCTTCATACCAAGTCTCTGTTGTCTTACGAACTTGAAACCAGATATAACGATGATACGCGCGCCACGGCTGGACTGTGTAAATATGGCTGAAAAAATAAAGGTCATTTTCCATTATCCATATAAATACATGAAAATGAATTATATATCTGTGGTTTAGGTTCTTAATGAGTGGATTAGAGCCGAGGTGCAGCAACTTCTTTGATAAACTAAACTGAACTTTATTATTCCTTTGATATATGGTTGAAATTTCTATAATGAAAAAACGGCTCAAAAAGCGCGCGGCATGCCACAAGTCGCCGCACCGCGCCGCTCTTATGTTAAAATTAATAAAAGTAATTCTCAGTTGTTATAAAAATAAAAACTGCGTTTCGGCTCCAATCTACTATGCAGGAGATTAGGGTTTAGGGTTGAGTTGAATCTTTTAACTCAACCCTAAACCTCCGAGCTACATAGAAATAGAATACATAGAATAGTGTGCTAGAATTACTGAATTTTAAACTGAAAATTCTACCAGCTTTGAGACACGCTCCCTCATCTTTCTCAAGTCACCTCGCAGAGGCACTCTGTCTAGATATCTTCGTCGTAGGAAATGACATGTCTCTTTAGACTGTGATACTTATAATGGTCTATCGAAATTAAAAATCTATCTATCTGTAAACTGCCGATAAGTTGCTTGACAACGTTGTAATTTTGAAAAAAGGACAATTTCACTATTGACAAATAACAAAGTTGCTAAGTAAGTAACATAATATATACAGATCATAGGTATATATTGATTGGTAATTTCGGACGTTAGGGACTAATGCGTCATTAGTCCCTAGACTAGACGGATGTGTCATTATTATTAAGTTCGATTCAGCTTGTGTCTAAGCAAAACTTTCTATTGAGATGCATATGTTACCGTAAGATCGTAAAAACCGTTAGATTATAATCTAACTCGCGATATTGTAAAATGTCGAAAGATTACAATATAAAGCATTATTTTTCGGTAGATTGGAAACTGTTAGGTATATTAACCCAATAAAACCTAAGTGCCCGGCCGCAGATTGTAATGGTACCTATTTATTTATGTCGAACCCTAACCTAACCTACAAGAAAGAGACAAGAAAACGTAAATACAATGAATATTTTAAAAATTGACACTCAGAACATTGAATGGTTCACAATCTTTCGATAAATTACAATATCACGAGTTAGATTATAATCTAACGGTTTTTACAATCTTACGCTGACACATACACAGCTGAATGAATGAATTTAGTCTAATTGAACATCACAATTTAAGTACAATGAAAAACAAACATAATAGGCATAACAAAAACATAGTGAAAAAGTGTGATTCAAACCGGTTAAGTACCTAGATAGGTCGTGAAAATAGACAGACAGGCACACCTTGGCAATATTAATTTACGTAAGGATTCATTATTTTATTTTATTTAATAGGAAGCCAACGGTAATACTATGATATTTTGCCTTAGTTAATATATAATAAGATAGTTTGCCTTTTAACTTAGTTATTTAATCTTACGACTATCATTGATTACACACTTACAGGCTAACTCAACATGCAAAAGAAGTTAAAAGTACTTAGATAAATTTAAAGAAAAAAAAAAATTACATTAAACAGAAAAAATAAACAGGCCAATTTTTTTTTAAATGTTTAAACAATAATTTAGATAATATAAAATTAAATATCTATGAATCACTAGGTGTTTTTTAATTTTTGATTCAAAAAGCGACGCGAAATTTTGAAATATGTCTATATGAGCTTTTTGGAATATGTTATTATATGCTATGACTATTTTATAAACGGGAGCAGCCCTGCCAAGGTTACTCTTCGTGATTCTAGGCTTAAAGGTATGCTTGCTCTTTATGAAAGACCTCGCATTCTGCTTTGGTACTGCCAATCTTACCCTATGTAATAAATTTGGACAGTCAATATCCCCATTTATAATCTTGTGTAAAAAACAAAGATCCATCAGTTCTCTACGGTTGGTTAAGGAAAGGGTTTTATAACGTTTTAAGAAATCATTGTAGCAATTCATGTCCTTTAATTTATTATCTTTATATTATAATATTATTCATAACAATGGCAATAATTTACTCTAACGGCTCTGATAGTTCCTTAGTTAAGGTGATTTGTGAAATGGTGATAGTAAAAAAAACACCCGGCTGAGTTTGTTGTTGGCTCTTCTCAGACCAGGGCCCTCGTAGAACCCTCGTAGATTTAGTTTTAAGATACCGTTACTGATTATCACCATTATATTTTATTTTATAAATAAGTGGACGTCAATACGTGTAGTATATCTACCTAAATTGAATAAAACATCATTTGATTTGATTTGATTTGAACAATAAATGTAATGCTTCGAAAATATGTAAGTGCTACGTCTGTAGACAAGAAGCCGCTACGAAGACAATATCAGTATCACTCGTAGCACAAAAGAGTGTAACGAATTCTCAATCTTTTTATCGAATCTGACAGTTGATTGTGTACGGGATAAGGCCCTGCCCTACGTGAGCGACAAACATGTTAATATTACTCTTAATTTTAGAGATTATGTTCGAGAGTGTCATCCTTTAGTTCACTGTCAGCCATTCATGCTTTTACCTCAAGCATGTTTAGTCATAGTTGTGATTATCGAGATATTTGTATATTTTATCGTCAAGGCGGCTGATAAAGACCGCAGCCCTGCAGCCATTCGCCATCGTTTTTTCAGCTTGCCAGATCTATTGTTCAGGTAGAACTTGCAACCATCGAATACCAGCACGTGGGCACCGCGTGGCGTCAACTCGAAGCTCGCAACTGGAACTTGAAAGTCTTCTTCCTCCTGCCCTTGTCCCACGCTACGTGGGGTCGGCACAACATGTTTTCTTCTTCCACTCTCGAAATATGCCTTTCTTCCCTCCGCATTACATGCCCATACCATGCTAGCCTATTACTCCTCATTTTTTCTATCACTGGCGCTACTTTCAAACTTCCCCTTATATATTCATTCCTAATCTTATCCATTCTAGTCACACCACACATCCATCTCAACATTCGCATTTCGGTCGCATGTACTTTTCTTTCATCCGTCCTTTTCACCGCCCAACATTCTGAACCATACAATGCGACAGGCCTAACGACTGAATAATTTAGTAATAATAAATACCTATATTGACTCTGCTGGTGATCGAACCCAGGACCTTCGAATTGTAAGACCGCAGCGCTCACTGCGTCATGTGCAATGCCATAAGTCTAATAATATGTAAGCCTTAAAATAATAAAAGCCAAAATTTTGTTGATAAACAAAAATCTAATATTGATAATAGTATGAGGTAACATGTTACAGTACATTTTATAATCACTATTGACACGAAATTAGTATATATAGTAAATTAGTATATCTAAGAGCATCTTAAGTATTACGTGACAGATTTTTGACTTTGTCAGCAAATGACTGCTGTATGCTGTATGGACAATCATACTGGCAAAAAATATTTATTTAACAGTTATATATTAAAAGACTTAAGCTGTGTATTAAGGTGACTTAAGGCACTCTATAAGTATATATACTCTCTAATATTATAAGATGCTTGCATAGCCTAAAAGTAATCAAAATAATAAAACTAAAATATTTATTCTTCTAATAGGAACACAAATGGAATATTTAAACTCAAGAGTACCTACGCTGAATTTTAAGTAACCGATTTTTGATATTAGGATTGTATACTTAAAACAGCAAATGACGAACATCGGTTAATTATTATTAAACTAGCTGATGCCCGCGACTTCGTCCGCGTGGTTTAAGTTTTTTGTTATTCCCGCGGGAACTCCTTAATTTTCCGGGAATAGCCTATGTCACTCTCCAGGTCCTTAACTATACCCATGCCAAAAATCATGTCAATCCGTTGCTCCGTTGCGGCGTGATTGAAGGACAAACCAACAAACCAACAAACAAAGTGACTTTCGCATTATAATATTAAGTATATGATATACTGAATCTAAAATTCCTATTATAACGATTAAACATAAAAGCTAACAAAAATCAACAACAAAATTATTTACTTTTGTTTGTTTTTACATACAAAAATATTATAATAAAATGTAATATTGTAAATATAATTCTTGGCACTATTAAGGCACGATGGCAACTAACGTATTTTTTTAATGCGACTTTTTTTAACAAAAGCTCTTAAAAATAAATGTTGACCAATTTTTACAAGTTTTTTTGATTTTCATTTAAATTTATTAGATCCTAAACTGTTCAATCCAATTTGTTTTTATAGGTAGTTAGTTATTGGTAGTCGAACAGGGGAGTTACTGTCATCGCTTATAGTAGTATTAATAAAATTATTATTATGTCGTACATTGACGGCCCTAAAATAAGGATCATAATTCTGAAACAAGAGCGTCAACAAGATTAAAATAATACTACTTCAAGCGATGCTAGTAAGCCCCCTGTACCTGCAGCCTTTAACCAAAATATGTCGTTATTAAAAGCACTAAGTGTCGTTAGTAATCATGAGTATGATTCCTGTGATACCTGAACACTCTAGTATCACTTCGACTAAAGAACACCGCAGCCCTGCAACCCTGGACTTTTCCGCTGGAGCACGCCCAACGTACCATTTTACCCCGGTAATTGGGGTTTAAGTAGAATTTAAATCCGTCGTATAGCAAGCATTCGCCCCCGTTTTTTGTTCTGACAAACTTAGCGTCTGGGTATTCTGAAAACAATTGATTGTTTAAGTACACTATGTTTTGTTTATCTATCTTATATATATAAAAATCAATAATTGCTGTTCGTTTGTCTTGCTAAAACTCGAGAAAGGCTACATTATTGAAACTGTGCCCTTTACTGTTGCTGAACAAATGTTTTTTCATATATATTAAATCATTGGTCTGTACCTCTAAACGTTCTCACGCGTCTATAATCTAAGTCCGAATCTGAATCTGGCTCTGAATCTGCATCTGAAATTATACGTTGCAATAAAAATAAGAATAGGAAAGTCAATGATTTCCAGCTTTACCTAAATAAGGCCCTCTAGTAAATTGATTAAGATAATTCTTATAATGCTTTTAGCTGCTAGACTAGCTAGCATATAGCATGCTAGCTAGAGCATATATTGCGTTTGCTAAAAATTGACAGCATTACAAAATTTAACTATAATATTAGTTTAAACGTTCTTGTGCAAGCGGCCCTGTCTCTTAAAAAATGACCAGTTACTTTTTAAACTCTATTGAAACCATTGAATTAAGAAAATAATTAAGTTTAAAATTCGTTGATTAAAATATATTGACTGCTACATTTTAATAATATTATAGTGGAAAGTCATTTGAACTTACTGGGCTGTGCAGAATGTTGCTGCGGCGAACTGTCAGCGATCCTTTGCGGCAAGCGGCTCTCTTTAACCTTTGTACTTTCACTGGTGTTAACCGGCTGAAAAATCCGTTGCGCTAAACTGCTCTCTGTGGTAAACTTAGTACGTTCATTGGTGTTTACTGGATGAGAAATTCGTTGTGCTAAACTGCTATCTTTGTTAACCTTTGTACGTTCACTAGTGTTAGCCGGCTGAAAAATTCGTTGCGGTAAACTGCTCTCTTTGTTAACCTTTGTACGTTCACTGATGTTAACCGATTGAGAAATCCGTTGCTGCGAGCGGCACTCTGTGTTAACCTTTGTACTGTCACTGGTTTTACCCGGTTGAGAATCTGTACAGACAAGCGAATGAATGAATATTGATTGAATGAATACACTTTTTATTAATATTCAACTACGAATATACAGACTAAAGCCTTTCTAATCTCTTTAAGAGCCAAAACACACAAGAAACTGAATCGGAAAAAAACGTCTACGCGAAAGGTCCGCGTCAGAGGAGAATCAACGTTTTGTTGCGGTTCTGACCTTTGGTATAAAATGAAAAGAATAAATAGGAACAACATTGGGTCTAAATAAATAAAAATCTATTGATTTTGTTCTTCTTGCACATTTATATTTTAAATACTTTTGGGTCATTATCGGAACTTTCAGCTAACTTTAAGCGTGAGATGGTTGTTTTTATTGTGTGGTGGTACAAATGGGATCGAGACCAACTTTCCCAAAAATGTCTTCTTCCTGCCAAACTATGACATCCTAATTAGCCTATAGCGGTTTAACGGTTGGGGTTTCGATCCCCGGGCACCTCTAACTTTTCAGAGTTTTATGCGTTTAAATAATTTAAATATCACTGGCTGTGGTATGTTTCGTGAAGGAAAATATTGTGTAGATATATAATATATCAAATACATTACAGGTTGAAGTGATGATGATTATCGCAACCGCCAGCTAGGTTCATGCGTATGACAGTTGTTACTTCTGACTATTTGGTTGCCGATGGTGAAGACAACCGCTTTGCAACCCTTGGCGTGGTGGCTGCCACAGAACCAACGGGTTTTCGTCACGTTCTGTCTGTTTGTGCAATCCCTTTGTTTGTAGAAACCGTAGCCTTCAACCAATAGCATGCGAGCGCCTCGGATGGACTTCACGAATGCTGCCCCTGTTAAGACAAAGCCTAATTTAGGGCAAAAACACACTATGGCGACGAAAATTGTATGAAAAACACAATTACTAAGTTCATCGCACACTGCCTCAAGTCGCTAATAGGTAATCGTTAAATCACACGCGACGCATGTGACTTACTAAATGCGGGAATTATTTATTATGCATTAGATCCTTTTTTAACAATTGTACCGTTAATCATGCTAGAAATAATTTAATAAAGTTATTCATTATTAAAGTTATTATTCATGTAAGTAGGTTGCCTGGCAGTGATCACTTTAGTGATAAGGTCGCCTTTTGTTTGTAATTTTGTATAATGTTCTTTGTAAGTATATGTCCATTTTTTATGCAATAAAGAATTTAATAATAATAATAAAGTTATTTTATTTATCTGTATTAAGATAGTTTGCGATGAGCCTAATTATCTTATTTTATAATTACTTGGCAGAGGCTTTTTGACGTTCAAGTGGCCCCAAGTACCGCCAAAATGGTTTCTTTCAACCTTGATCGTTGAAGCCATGTAACCTGAAAAAAAAATCCATACTAATATCATAATTAATGCGAATCTGTGTTTGTCTCCTACGCTTTAACGGTCCATCTTATCAACCAATTTTGATGAAATTTGGTAAGTAAGAGATAGGTTGCATCTCGGAAAAGGACATAAGCTTCTTCTATCAAGGAAAATTAAGGAGTTCGGGAGAACAAAAATTAAATAAGCCACGCAGACGAAGTCACAAGCATCATCTCTCTCTCTCTCTGCGTCGTATTCCTCATTGCTAAGGATCGTGACCCCTTTCCATTGATAACATAATGTCAGGGGTGTTCCTGGGATAGTAATGCAGTGGGTTCCCAGGCCCTTCCAATCCGTATGGATCATTCTCGGGCATCATCTAGTATTAAACATGCGACTGTTTTATTACTAACGGCGCGCACACTTTTATATGGACCTACCCGACGCAATGAAACGTGTGCTGACGTTTTGTCATGTCCGCAGGCTGATTACGTGTCATGCAAACGATTCGCGATAGCAAAAATTGTACAATATTTGCTGTCTAATCGAAAATTGCGATTAGACAGCAAATATTGCACAATTGTTGCCATTTTTGCTATCGCGAATCGTTTGCTGATACGTACCTAATCAGCCCGCCGCGCCGGTCAGAAGTGTGTGTTCGGCGTTGTCCATTTATCCAAAGTTTATTTAATTATTGTTACGATCTCCTTGACGCAGTTTTTATCGCTGTTGTCTTAACGGCGGAAGTCGCGGTCGATTCCCGGCAGGGTCAATTTGGGAATTTATAATTACTGAATTCTCTGGTCTGGTCTAGTGGGAGGCTTCGGCCGTGGCTAACTACCTACCGGCACCCTACCTCTAAGCGATTAAGCGATTAAGCGACTACCATCGCTAAAAAGCTACTGCTTTTTAGCGATTATATTATTATTATTATTATATTATTATTATTTTAAAATGTGACTTTTATATGACGTACTTTCACGTAACTAAAATAAAGATTATACCTATTTAATACTGAATCAAGAGCGTCTACACTATTAAAATAATACTGCTTTAAGCGATGGTAGTATGCTCCCAGGTATTATTATTTCAATCATGTAGTACTACGTAGGTTTAAAATAAAACAATATAGAATGAAGATTTGTTTTAAGGTTTATTAGTTTCTCAAAAAATGCATATTTTTAAGTAAAATATTATTATGATATAATAATTACCTGTATAGCCCACAAAGTGTTCAAAGTAAGCATATTTTAATGAATCTAAAATGAATGATTATATTATGTCTAACCTAGAAATAATGCACCCGTATCTTAAGAAGTCAATGGTTGTAATTATTATTTTTCCTGTACTTTGGTAGTTGCTTCTAAACTTGCGAACTTTGACTTTGCTTAGACTCAAGACATGATTAAAACAAGACAGATTTATGTTACTCACATAAGTCCATCTCGTTTTAACTCTAAGTTAAGTCTGAGCCAAGTCAAAGTACGCTCTATATCTCAGCATAAGTCTCTGGTGGTTAGTTGGTTCTCAGTCTTACCCTATTTAGTGCTCAAGAAACGAATGTACCCTTTGTCCCAAGGAAGTCAATGGGTGTGATTGTTTTATCATATTTAGTTCCTATTTGCTTACGTATAGCTAACAGAGAACTAATGCATTTCTATCTTATATTTAAGATAAAATAATATGCACACACATTAACTTATTAGTTGATGTGTGCGTATATTATTTTTTATGTGATTAAGACGTTTTATGCAATGCCGTACTGAGTAAAGTCGCGTCTCGTTTTGTTTGAAGAACTAAAAGCCTTCATCTCAACGAATTTAATGGGTGTGACAGTTATTGATCCTATGTGAGACAAGTTGATTATGCACAGTGACCATAGAGGCCTTGCATCCTTTATGGGTACCGCACTGCCAACGTATAATGGAACCTCTTACTCGGTGCTTAAGGAACCTAAAGCCATTTACTATAAGCAACTGCGCTCCTCGGGGTGATACTTCGAATCTTGGATCGGCGTCTGTAAAATAAGGTTTAGGATTTGATTAGGAATGAGATTTTTTTAGGAAATCCACGTGAGAACCTCACTCTATTGGAGATAAATACGTTATTTTTTTTAATCAAAAACTAAGTATTTACGTAAAAGAAATATATCAAATTTCCGTAACTTTATAATCAAAACTTGATTGGCCACATATGTTAAAAACATTCTGCCACTTTCACAATCATTGAAAATGTTAAATGTGCGAGAGAGAAAGAAAGTCTGCATACCACTATCTGAAAGATATTAAGTATTCTGTCATACCATGACTTCTTATTGCATTAAGGCAGGAGTATAATAATAATCCGTAAAACACTCACAAAAAATTTATGACAAATTAGGTTCATGGGAGTGGTAATTGTTGTTCTTGATGATTACATTGTCCAGAGTGTACATCGCCGCTTTGCAACCCCTGGTGCCGTGTGTACCGCAGTGCCAGCGGATCTTGGGACCCGAAAACCGATGCTTGAGGAACCTGTAACCTCCCACTATAAGCCACGTGGCACCACGGACCGACCTTATAAATCTTGCACCTACAAACATAGTACAAAATCCTAAGTAAAAAACGAAAACGTAGTAAAGCTACGATAGTCAACCGATCTTCTAAGCGGGGTTCCAAAAACTCTAACTATACGGAGTTATGTGTGCTTGAAGAAATTAAATATCACTTTCTTCAAACGGTGAATAAAAACATAGTGAACAAACCTGCATGGCCGAGAGTTCTTCATAATCTTCTGCTAATCATACGGTTAACTGGCAGACATCGCTACTACACGACAAGGCCGCCTTTTGTATTCTACTTCCTTCTTGGTATTTTATGTGTATTTGTGTTCTTTTTTTTATTTATTTTAACTACTTAAATATAGATTTTGTATGTCACCGTAAGATTGCAAAAACCGTTAGATTGTAATCTGTTAGGTATATTAACCCGATAAAACCTAAGTGCCCGGCCGCATATGTCGAACCCTAACCTAACCTACAAGAAAGAGACAAGAAAACGTAAATACAATGAATGTTTCAAAAATTGTCATTCAGAACATTGAACGGTTCACAATCTGTCGACAGTTTACAATTTCGCTAGTTAGATTACAATCTAATGGTTTTTGCAATCTTACGGTGACATATATAATTCGATTATTTAACGACGTTGAGTGCGGCAATTAGTGGCTTATACATCTTGATTTAATTTGAGTATCACAACCACAATTAGTAATAAACTTAAAACTAAGTAGTTTTAAGCATATTACTAATTGTGGATTTGATACAAGTGAGTACTTGAGTTAACTTAGGACTTTTATTTGTACTGTAGGTATGCACTATGGGGCTAAAAATAAATAAAAACTGATCTGATTTTATTTATTTAGGTATTAATATTTAATACACTACTTATCAGTCGTCGTCGGAAACACAAGATAAAAGTTATAACACAGAAGAAAAACTGCGTCTGCTGCTTGAAGAAAAACTTCAAAACTAAAACAAAGATCTAATACTTACCTAATAAAAAAATCTAAACTAATACTATGGGACTTAAACGTTAAACGAACTACGAACAGTAATGAGAAGCGAAGTACGAATAGCTTTGGATTTATACGAAAACAAAAAAAAACAGTGTCAAAACAAGCGTATTAACATGAATGCACACGGACGGGATGGTAATTGGTATACGTACACGAATTGTTGAGTTCGTCTTATCTTAAAATGAGCACGCCTCTCTAAAAGTTCGCACCATATAAGTAAATGCACACTACTTGGGATATCGATCCAGCCGTAGTCTCTCCAATTTTAGGATATTGCTACTTTGTGTGTTAGCGTAAAAATATTGGAGGCGCGTTCATTTTTAAATTAGACGACCTCTGCCTACACATGTACGGAGCCTTCAAATTCAAAAAACAAGCAAATAAATTGGCAGTCCTCTTTATACCAATTGTAAAAATATGCGATGATCTTTAACTATCCAAACTTCCACGTAGGTTCATGGGTGTGATTGTTGTTATATTTGATGATCTCGTCTTGGAGTGTGGAGATGGATGCCCTGCAGCCTCTGTTATTGTGAGTGCCGCAATACCACCGCACCTTGCAGCCAGACTCCCGATGCTTATGGAATTTATAGCCCTGCACGATCAGGATCCGAGCGCCGCGAGACGTGGTCGCGAAGGTTATCGCTGAAAAGGATATAATAATATAATCATTAAGTTGTCTTGTTCATTAGGAGCGAAAACACCAAGAACCAGAAACACTTGTCTGGAGGAAAAAAGTCCGCGTAAGTAAAATATAACAAATTACTTTTTTATTAACTTAAATCTTTATTACAAAAGGAAAAGGAGTTAGAACAGGCATTAAACCTAAGAATAGGCCTATATAGTATGCAAATGCGGTTTTAACGCTAATGGCGATCAATTCCAATCTTTGGAAAGAGAAGAAAATACAAACGAGATGTGTAGCTGGACAGACTAACGCGATAGGACAAAACGAGTCTGTCCTACGACGTGGACTTTTTGTCCTTGCTGGTTTTGTATATTTCTAGATGATGCTTGCGACTTCGTGTACGTTGATTTACTTTTACTTAGAACTTTGTAATTTTACGAGATAAAAATTCTCCGGTGTGTTAGCTATTTACAAATTTTGTTAAAGCGATGCGAGTATGGATTAGATTATAATGGTATACTCGGATGATAGTCAGAAATTTACTTTCATAAAATTGATTTACAGTCAACAATACCTATTACATTATGAAACTAAAGGTTCTGATGGGTGCTATATACCTATATTATGTATATATACAAGGTGTAAGGTAAATGGTATAACATACCGGCGGCTACCCATGCCATTTTGACGTTATAAACACTATGGTAGAGTTAAAAAGTCAAAATTAATTATCAAAAACTTCCATACAAAATTAATTAGTTAATTATGGAAAATAAATTTTGGCAACCCTGTGGAGTCCTTTGTTCCTTCTACACCTAAAGTCAGAACTGTACTACAAGCGATAATATAATAATTATTATCGTATCGTTATGTAATTTGGCAATTCATTACAATTTGCAAATAATTGAAAGAACAAACTACACAGAATAATTAATTATTGATCAAAACTTAAACGAAGTAAGTAAACGAGATTAATCACAGGGAAAGGCGGCTCATAAAGTAAGGATAAGTGACTCACTTCGACTTACGAAGTCCGATACTAGTCGGGCATTTTTTTACAACAATACGTAAGTTCTAGCCGGGCTTTTGCTTTGAGAATTTAATTGCATGCCGAATAATGATTACTTTAGTATCGCGGCTGGATTTTATCGCAACGCTCGCGCTGGCAACGAGGCTTAACATACGTCGTATTGTTCGCAGTTCATTGATATTGAATCAGCTGTTTTAAGGGATGCCACCTCAACATTTATGCTAAAATTTTGAAGTCCACATAACTCCCCCAGGATATGAGCTACACGTCTTATGACATTTTTCCAATATATCTATACACCATCTAACATGGGTAGCCGCGGGTATGTTATACTAATTACCTTACACCTTGTATATATATTTTCAAGTACTATCTTTTATCTTGTATGTAAAGTAGAATGGCGCACAGGATGGTTGTGATCGTTATTGCACTTTACGATTTCATTTTCTATAGTGATAATGACAGCTTTGCATCCTTTGCTATGGTGTGAACCGCAGAACCAACGAGTTTTGACACCTTTGCTAAACTGGCGGCTAAATCTATATCCGTTTACCACGATGATGGTGGATCCACGATGAGTTTTCATGTATTGCAAATCTGTAATGTAATAGGTAAATCTTTATTAATACTCTCTACTCTGCTAGGCCTAGTTGCCTTTTTTAAATCCACTACAAGTTAGCCCTTGACTGCGATCTTATATGATGGTAAGTGATGATGCAATCTAAGATTTATTTATTTATTTATTAGGACGACCAAGAAATTGATACATTCAAGGAATACATAAAAAACTAAAATACTAATTACACACGTTGTTAAATGTACAATCTATGACAGGTGTCACATCATGCGCCTTAAATGACTAAAAGTAAAACAATAAAAAGCTTACACTGGGATAAAATCAAAAAAGCGTAAAATAGAAACAAAAATTGCAAAAATTACAAAAAATTATAGAAAATTACAAAAATTATAGAAAAATTAGAAATAAAATTATAATAAGATAAAATAAAAATAAGTAAAATTATTCAAAGAATAAAAAAATACTTATTTTACTTAATACTAATTGTAGTATTAAGACGACCTTAACAATCTTAATATTTCTTTTTTGAACTTTGGCAGCGTGTCATGGAAGACATCTACCTCTTTACTAATAGAATTGTAAATTTTAGTTAATCTAGATATGGTAGAAAATTGCTTTAGATTGGTTTTCGCTATAGGTTGGTGTAAAAGGCCGGTTGCTTGTCTGGGAAATCTAATTGGTACTCTCAAATTAATTGTTTGAAGGAGTTGTGGACAGTCAATTTTATTTCTGAGGATTTTATAGAGGAAGGTCATATCTAAAATATTTCTGCGATTGACTAAACTAGTCATATTAAAATGTTCCAGTTTGTCGTTATAGGTGGGAAGTCGTTTCTGTAATTTACATGAATATGTAAGATGGTAGCGGGCTAACCTGTTCGGGGCATGGTAGTTATATTAAACCCATACCCCTATTCGGTTTCTACATGGAATATTTATTTGGCTGAATTAATAAATAGTTTATGCCACAAGTAAGGTGCAAACTGAAATAGCGCCTAGAGATTAATTTTCAATGCGGACGTGTATCATACAACTTTTAATATATTTTTAAGTTAATTTTTTCGACCAAGGAGGGTGGGAAAAGTCTTTTTTATGATTTTAATAACGGTGAATAAAGAATAATTTCATTATCAAATGCAGTGTAAATAAAATAAAAAGTAAGATGTGAGTAAAATATAGTTTTCCAGGCTAAAAATTTGCCTATGCCCATCTCTGGGATATGTAGCTATCTCAGTACCAAATGTCATAATCGGACGGGTACTGAAATTCAATTGAATAGATGGGCCGGTTAGGCGTAGCAGACAGACAGATAAACTTTCGCATTCAAAATATATATATGAATTCAACAAAACTATATTTGAATGATTTATATTCATTCAACAGTATTACAATTAATATTAATTGATTGGACAATTTGTTACTAAAGCTTCTGATGGTTACCTGAAATTAATATTTTTCGGATTAGAGACTAGATGATGCCCACGACTATGTTTGCGTGGTTTAAGGTTTTTGATTCCCGCGGGAACTCTTTTATTTTCCAAGATAAAACGTAGCCTATGTTATGTAGGTACTATACCTTCCCCGGTATAGAACCTACCTCTATACCAAATTTCGTCAAAATCGGTTGAAAATATGAGCATGGAAAGCGTAGCAGACAGACAGACAGACACACTTTCGCATTTATAATATTAGTAAGGATGCTATATTTAATATCTGGAACGCAAACTTAAATTGCGCACAGGATGGTTGTGATCGTTTTTGCACTTGACTATTTCATTTTCTATGGTGAGAATGACGGCTTTACATCCTTTGCTATGGTGTGACGCGCAGAACCAACGGGTCTTGACGCCTATATTACTATGGCGGCTAAATCTGTATCCGTTTACTACGATGATAGTGGATCCACGATGAGTTTTTACGTACTGATAATCTGTAATGGAAAAAATCTTTATTAATTACTTGGGTCAATGTTGCTTAAAACAATCGCCATCGAATAATAATACGCGTTATCGTAACTAGCCCACTCGTCCCTCACAATATTAGTATAAAGTTACATACCTAAAGTTTAAAGAAGTGAGTAAGAAGTACCTAGTGAGTAAAATGGAAGTCTACGTTGAGTTTGCTAAAGTCTTAAGTGGTGCCCACCACATAGATACTAACAAACTCTATGTAGGTACTTAGCTTGAGTCTGAGGGACTTACTTATTACAAAAACTTCAATTTTATTTTTAACTTCTATTATATTATGCACTCTTTGTTACTAGATAATTTACAATACATTTTTGACTGCTTGTTAGTATTATGACAAGCACTGATATTAAATTATAAATAAACAAACCATTATTAAATTACGTAAATTGACAGAGTCAATCAGTATTTCGTTTACAAACCTTGCTAAAATTCTGAAGCATAGGTAATACAACTAAGAACAATACTTAGATATAGATAAACTAACTTAAAATAATTAATTTATCAATAAAATAAATATAAGAAGTAGTATTAGGTACACAACGCACTACCTACCTACTACATGTTTTGGTATTTTCTATCTTCGTTAGTATCATTAAGAGGTATTTGATCTAGTATAGAAGTCTACCTTTGTACCTATCCAAATAGATGCTACAAAAATATACGTTAGCGTCGAGCCTTATACATCAGCTAAAAACTTAGACCTTTAGCGTTTGTTTGAGGAGAGATCAAAGCTTTTGTACTATAGATTTTTTTGAAATATATAGGCTAGCGCTTGGCTGCAATCAGACCTGCTTGCAATTGGTGATGCAGCCTAACGTGCCTATTCACTATTTATACGCAAAATAAGAGATCTGAACTCTGAATTTGAGAACATTTAGGGATGAATACCATCACGAAATTCTAAATAATCGGATAGAAATGGTGTTTGCTGTCTTAAATGCATCTCAGTCATACAAAAATGATCCGAAAGCACATCTTTTATAGCATCCAACGCAACAAATAACACTGGCAACGCTATGGAAATAAGTTTGTAATAGCAATATCGTGCACTGATATGTCACTAACAATTACTGTGCTACGACAAGCTTTCGTTACTTAACCATTTCTCTACCACTTCTAAATACTGCGAGCAAAAAAGCTGAAAGTCGGCACTGGAAGTATTAAATTTGCAACATCAAATAAATAATACTGTTTCTGAAATATCGTGCACTGATCAGACCAGGGCGTTTGGAACCCTCGTTTCTTTAGTTTTATGATGCCGTAGTAAATTATCAACATCACGTCTTATACTTTGTAAACCTGACGTTCAGAATTTTGGAAACACAACATAAAATGTATTTTTAGTCTATGGACAGATCGTTCACAATTCATTCACTCTGTCACTTACGAGTATTATGAAAAATAGAACGTCTGTATGTCTCTCTTACCTCAAGAACTGCCACGTAGTGGTTATATTCTCTTTGCCACAGGGCTAAGACGTGTTCATTGTATCTCTCTAAATTAAATTGTGGTGCCACGAGTCGTGTTTCCTTATATAATCAAGCCTACAGTAAACATAGTCTCCCACACAGTAGGTACCAATTTTGAATAAATATACTTTGAGTTTGTGTTTTTTCTGTGACCAAAAAATCTAAAGTGCCGATGCTCACTGCCGTGAATCCGGGGGCGGGTGTGAGTGTTCGTTTTTAATTTTAATGATGTTAGCACCAACTGTGTACACCACGGCACGACAGCCTCGGTTGTAGTGCGAACCGCACCACCAACGCGTTTTGATGCCAAGCTCGCATTGGCGAAGGAACTTGTAGCCGCCTATACGAATCATCCGAGCTCCGCGGGACGACGTCGTGAAAACTGGGGCTGGAATAAGAAAAACCATTTAATGAAATTAAAGCCTACCCTTGTGTTTATGTAATCCCTAGGAGGATAAAGTTAATATTTCACCCTAACAAGGCCCATGGAATAAAACAGATAAAATAACTATTTATATTTTCTTACAAAATTATTTTGGTAACTTTTTACTTTTGGTAGACATAATTTTCAACTAGCAAATGCAAATCAATTATATCTTTGTATCAGACTGCGCTAGGATGACTAAGATAATTTAAATCTAATCGTGATTTATCCAGACTAAATACACTCTAGATATAAGTCATACAAAACTTGCAAATCAAAAGTAACCACGAAAGTTGATGAAATTGTTAGCGAACTCCAATTTTACACTTTTATATTATTATGTATCCTTTCTCAAGTTTGTATAGTTAATTAAAGCAAAATTCTGACTAAGAAGCAACGCACACCAACTAAGTTGACGCAGCACCTTTTTTGGTACAAATTCAAACATATAACATGAACATATTTGAAAACTGGCACAGTGAAAAAGAACACGGACCAGATTATTGGGACTTCATTTCTCTTCAGGTTTATGATCGCAGTTATCTATAGCGGAGGAAAATGGTTATGTTCGTGCCTAACGTTACACACGTCGTCCTTGTAGGTGGTTATGGTAACTTTGCATCTAGAAGAGCAATGCTTCGAACACCGCCAAATTTTCTTGTCACCGTTCTGCACTTTCATATGGTAAGTGAAACCATCGTATAATAACAACTTGTAACCTTTCCCTTTCGTAGAAAATAAGTAAGACAGTGGCAAAGGATCTGAAATAAGAATTACTTTTATATTAATAACATTTGCTGACGATCTGAAAGCGTGTAGCTGGGAGCCGCTGGAACCAAGCGGCACGAGATCATGTTCTGTGGAGATCCACGCAGGCGACCTTCTTCCAGTAGTGGAAGTTTATAGGTTGAGACGACGACGACACTTGTTGTCAAGCTGTATGTCTCTTGGTTGTGTGTGTTTGTATGCCTGTGAGTGGCCGCACTCGCGAATTCCGCTCTAACACACAGTGTGTTCATCTAAACACGTAGCCACTAGGAAATTTTACACGCACTAGTCAATTGTAACTTCATAGAATTGGAGTTAGAGTAGGGAGGGAGTAAAGTAGTTAACAAAGTTGTACCCAAAAAGTATTTAGTAAATTTATTTCATAATATTATTATATTATGTACATGAAATTAAAAATCAAAAGGTTTCTTTTTGTTGTACGAAAACAAATTGAATTAAAAAACATTTTTAAATTTTAATCCTTACTAAGCAAATAGGTACTCCGGAAGAATTTAACATTGTAACATTTTGAATGATCGTCAATGTGTTAATAACAGTCCCACAGACTTATCTGACCCGGTGGACAAAATTGGAACGGATTTTTATAACTGTTAAGTTTATTTTTATTTTTATTTTTAATATCTACTAGCGATGCTGTCACCGGATCTGATGAATTTGTGGGACAAAAGTTTGACAATTACTTAATGTAGCCGATTCAAGTCTTGACAATGTACTTAAATATTGGACATATTATATTCGTGTGTAAAGACCTCAAGTTCTTTCTAGGACGTGACAGAAGTGTGCCCTACAAACGCCGCGTCTTGTTTACCGCTCTATGTTTGGACACATCTTAAGGATACTGCTTTCGTAGGATACCCTAGCTTTAACGTTGGAATAACATATCATACTAGTGGCTTTCATTTCCTCGATTTTTGCTCGCAACTTTGGGACGAATAACTAACTTAAAATAGTAAAATTTTGTTCTTTTATTCTGGATTACAACTCTTACTATCTCTAGGAAACCCTGGAACAAATTTTGGCATAATTTTCGGTTCTTTATGAGGAGCTGGATGGTTGTGGAAATCCTTTATCCCGACGATTTCATCCTTGAAAGTGTATAAGCAAGCGTTGCAGCCACATGACGCGTTCGTTGAGCAACGCCATCGGGTTTTGGGGCCGTCTTTTGACGCCGCGTAGTAGGTGTAATTGTTCAATTTTATCAATTTTCTCCCCCTTTTTGATTGTATGTACTCCGCTAGAAGAAAAAACAAAACTGTTAAAACCTTGGAAAACGAAATCATTGAGGACCTGAAGCGACGGTGGGTGTTTTAGAAGTTGTTATTACCTCGAATGCTCCCGCGAGCGTGCCCGATTATGGCAGTTTGATTCTCATTTAAATATTAACTGATCAACCTCTAAGCCCATGTAACTTTGAACCTGCATAATATTTTTATGATTCTACCACCGTTTTGGAAAGAAAATTCTACTGAGAAGCACAGGCACGAAATTTAATAAATATTTGTAGAAAATGTTTACAACATTTTACTGAGTTTGATTGATTAATACTCAAAATAGAATCAAACTTCGTTTGAAACATACGGCCCGTTTCTGAATTGAGAATTTCATGTTGAGTCTGTCTCAAAGACTACTTATAGACTAATTAAGCAATTTTTTGTTTTTGAATTGATATTGTGTGAGGTTTGAGAGTTGGAACTTGATGTTTTTGCTTGAATGCTTAATTCAGAAACCGGCCCAATATCAATTCAGAAACAAAAAGTTGCGTAATTAGTCTTTGAGACAGACTCAACATAAAATTCTCAATTCAAAAACCGACTGATATTTAACAACACTAAGTAGGCACCCGTACCTAATACCTACAAGAAAATGACGATGGAGGTGAATGAAAAACCATTAAATAAAGAAAAAAAATCATTGATGCGTAAAATTTAACTTTATTAACACGAAAAGAAACAACTAAGGTATAACATAAAAGACAATAAATCTTACAAACTAAGTCCGTGCATGTATAGTAGCATGCACTTTGAAAGAATAGGGCGAAAACGCATTAGCGACTACTAGCGATAGGATAATACGTCTGCGTGAGTTTGTGAGAGGTCAGGGTAACGACGTTTTGTCCTGTCGCTCCAGTGTGCGCACTCAATATAGAACTGAATGACGCGGACTAGTCCGCTAGAAAATTTGTATTGTCTTTATGTTCTCGCTCTTACCACGACATTTTAGTAGGGTTAGTTCGAATTTGAACATCGGTGATAAAACATAGAAATTATATAAAGTCAGACTAAAGATGATTGTTTTACAGTAGCTTATTTTACCTATTATCGTGTAGGCTTCATTTTGGTAAAAATACGGCAGTTTTTATCATAACCTAAAATAACAAATAAATACTAAACTCTGGGTGCATGTCAACTGAAGTGGAGTGGAGCGGGAACATGTTCAGCGGACTTACGACGAGAACATACTACGGACAGGACAGGACGAAACGTCCGTGCGAAACGTTGTTTGCGCTGTTATAAAAAAACGACACGTCTTTGCCAAAGACCTGTTGTTTTTTATTAACCCCTTCTATGATACTTTTTGCTATCACGCGCGGAGATTTTGTCAGCTTCTCAGATTTTTTTTTGTTCTTAGACTGTTTTCGCCCTACTTAAATTATTGTAGCTATCACGTGTCAATTAAATCAAATCATGTTATAATCATCTTACTGATTGGTCCATTGAACACATCTCCACTGCTGTGGACAGGCGCCCTTAAGGTAAGGACACGTCTTTCTTATTTTCGTCAATAGTCTCACCTACAATGCCCAAATAAATTTCTACACTACGACACACCACTAAACTACAAAGTCAAATATAATTTGACAGTTACAATGTAAGGAAATAGTATTAACGACAAAAACTGCATTTTGTCGCATAGCAGCTTACTATTCTAAGTTTACTTAAGTACCTACGTCTAATTTAATTTTTATGGTTACCCTATCCCAAACGAAAGTGGTAAATGACCAATGAAAATATTCGGAGAAGAAAGGCTTACTTGTCTACGGTTCTCCACTAAAAGTAAAGCGATTAATTAGAGAAAATAGTTTTCCTATTTTCCGTCAGGTCAGGTTTCCATTTTTTTTAAATCATAATAATATAGTCTCATAGTTCAACCTTATTAAGTATGAACTTTGGAGTTTAAAATGAATTAACTTTGAACTGTAATCTTAATTTAATTAACTGAATTATTAGGTGGCGAATGGTTTTGGACTTTTCAAAGGCAACTAAGCTACCAGCCGAATTTTTCGTCCGTAGCGTGTATTCGCCCTAATTACACCCGGTATACACCATCGATCGTCTAGCCCACGTCCTTATTCTAATTATCATTAACACTAAATAGCATGAAAATTATTTTTTTATTCTCTTATGAACTATTCGTACCAAGTCAACACTGACAAACTCGGAGTTTTGTGGCTCCGGCATACTAATATTAAGTTTGCGATGGGTATATTGTATGGACATAACAATGTCCAATCACTCTGTCCTTTAACGAGTAAATTACAGTAAGTACCTACTTTTGAACTTTGAATTCAATTTATTACAATGGATGCACGCCGACCACCGACCATCGCAAATCCTTTCGAGTCCTTATTAAACATACTACTACTAATAGCACTACTTGCGGTGGGCGGAACTTGGCCTGACGCACTGCCGAGTCTATTCTAATTGATCTTTTGGTAGTACATGTACGTATACATGATTGTTCTATTGTGAGTATGCTTCGGAGTGCTCTTTCTCGACCAAGCACACAAATACAATGTTTTCGTATTCACTACAATAAAACTAGCTAACGGGCTTTGTGAAATCATACTTATATTATAAATGCGAAAGTGAGTTTGTTTGTTGGTTTGTTGGTTTGTCCTTCAATCACGCCGCAACGGAGCAACGGATCGACGTGATTTTTGGCATGGTTATAGTTGAGGACCTGGAGAGTGACATAGGTTACTTTTTATCCCGGAAAATTAAGGAGTTCCCGCGGGAATCAACAAAATTTAAACCACGCGGACGGAGTCGCGGGCATCAGCTAGTATAACATTAATGTTTTATCGGGACGCACGGAAGTGCGCCAGGTCAGGTTACGGGCTAAACGCAACTTCAACACTGACAAACTCCGAGTCAGGTGGTTTCGACGTATCACTAGTAAGAAGCTTACGATGTGTGTGTACGTTGTTATGTCCAATCACTTTATTCTTGAACGTGTAGAGCGTAGCGTTGCAGCGGTACGCGGTGCATTTCCAGCGGTTTGTAGGACCTTTCTTTGACGACAGCTGTTGCTGGATATACGTATAGCCATTGAACTTTATCAACTTATTGCCTTTTGTAGATTCTATATGCTCAACTGAAAGAAAAAAAACTCAATAAGTATACCGTAAGGATGTGCAAATATTTACCTACTAATAATAATTATAATATAATAGCTGATGCCCGCGACTTCATCCGCGTGGTTTGTTTTTTGTTATTCCCGCGGGAACTCCTTAATTTTCCGGGATAAAAAGTAGCCCATGTCACTCTCCAGGACCTCACCTATACAACAAAAAAAGAATTAGCGAAATTGGTCCAGCCGTTCACGCGTGATATCGTGATATATTTTTTTTATATATATATAATATAAAGAAGATTCCGAATCGAATTTTGGCTTCGGCGACATTCTCTATAGAGATTGCAGAGTTATCATCACGTTAGGGATTCATAAATAAGCGTAGGTATTTATTAAAAAAAACAACCTAATTTTGGCAATTTATGATGTATTTATTATATTAAATTGGAATATAAAGATGCACATACTGGTAGATCAAGTAATTAACCAACATTTATTCACTTACCTACATTTAACAAATTATTGTTTAATATACTTCATAACAGATGTATTATCATGTATGTGATTATCGTCAATATTAACGATTTCTCCGTCAACAGTAATTATAGAAGCTCTGCAGCCACGATGGGTGTGCGTCGAACAGCGCCATCGTACTTTTGAGGTCTTCCCCTTTAGTGAGTAGTAGGTGTAGTCATTTAATTTTATCATCCATTTCCCTCTCTGGGATTGCACGTATTCAACTAAAATGGTACGTTTTATTTCATGAATTTAACTGAGTTTGATTGGTGTTCAAAATAGAATTAAACTTCGCTTGAAACATAGTACACATCAGTTTCTGTGAAATTTATATTTAAAAACATTAAGTAAGTACCTACCCTTAATATACAGGAATGTGACGATGAAGGTGAATAAAATACCATTAAATAAAGAAAAATGAATTTTATTATGCGTAAAATTGAACTTTATTGATACGATTGTCTTTTTTTGATTCTATATGCTCGACTGAAAGAAGAAAAACTCGATAAGTATGTATTAAATATTTACCTACTAATAATAATTATAACATTATTTCGAATCGATTTTTGGCTTCGATGACATTCTCTATAAAGATAAGTGGCAGAGTAATCAAGTTAGGTCATAAATAAGGGTACTTTTTAAAAAAACAACGTAAGTTTGACAATTTATAATGTATTTATTATATTAAATTGGAATATAAAGATGCACATACTGGTAGTCAAGTAATTAACCAACATTTATTTACTTATCTATATTTAACAAATTATTGTTTAATATTCTTCATAACAGATGCTCTATCATGTATGTGATTATCGTCAATATTAACGATTTCTCCGTCAACAGTAATTAATGAGGCTCTGCATCCATGAGGGGTGTGCGTCGAACAGCGCCATCGTACTTTCGAGGTCTTCCCCTTTAGTGAGTAGTAGGTGTAGCCATTTAATTTTATCAGCCATTTCCCTTTCTGGGATTGGACGTATTCAACTAAAAAAAAATAGTTAAGAAGTTGCAATCAAAGTAAAAATCAATTTTTTATTCAAATTAAGTCAAGTGGTTCTACCGATTCATGTTGTGTGAGTGTTGCTTGCTAATCCTACTCAGTAACTACTGAGTATAATTAGCAAGCAACACGGCAATTGCGCTTTTAAATAAAAGTGTCTTATGTCTATGAGTAGGTAGGTACGTCGCTAGGGTGAAATAACTGTAAAAATTAGAGTTTTTTAGAGACGTAATAAAATTTAAAAAAATTGTTTCCAATATTGAGTAATATTAAAAAAATGTTTCTTGTAAAAATAATGCAAATTAAAATAACTATTGTATCAATAAAATACATATATAGACTGATGAACACATAACCCTGTGCGTTCCGCAGTCGGGTAATAAAACAATAAAGGAATAACACAAGAGAAATCATTATAGTAATATGTTATTACATTTGTTGCTAATTGCAATTCACTCAAGCCCGATAAAGAAAGACATAAGTAAGGATTGAAAGAAAAAAAAAATTATTGTGCCACACAGTACAATACCTCAAGGTAAGTGTCACTTCGGCGCCTTCAGTACTTGAGCATGTTCAGGATATTCAGAATGTGACAGGATGTTCGAATCTAGGAGTTAAATAATAGGAGCATTGTATTTCTGAATCGGTGGATGTGTGTGATGTTGCCTGACCAGGACCAGTTCATCTTCAATAGTGTGAAGAGCCGCTTGACATCCTCGGTGCTGATGGGTGGAACATTTCCATCTGGTTTTGACTCCGACGCCTTTAATCGACGAGTAAGTATACCCGTTGAGTTTTATCATACGTTTGCCTTTTTGTGACATTACATACTCCATCACGTTGGTTTCTAGAAAATAACATTCAATTATTAATATTATGTCGCTAACAATAGGCCTCATAAGAAAGTCACTCAGCGGGCGATGAAAGAGTCATGCTCGAAATTACATTACTTGATCAAATCATAAATGAGGAGATCCGCAGAAAAACTACGAAGCTGAAGTGGCAGTAGGCGGGGCACATAATTCAAAGGACCGATAGACGTTGGGATCCAAAGTGCTGGAGTGGCGACCTTGCCCTGGAAAGCGCAGCGTTGGCAGACCCTCCACTCGGTGGATGGACGGCAAAAACCAAGTCGCAGGGGGCTGCTGTATCCAGGCGACGGAAGACCGCGGCATGTAGAAATCCTTGCAAGAGACCTATGTTAACCGACGTCTATCAGTTGACGACGACGAAATATACAACAATAACCCGGAAATGTTTAAAATATTTACCCGGTATTTTATTTACAACTAGATGATGGCCGCGACTTCGTTCGCGTGGATAAAGGTTTTTGATTCCTGCGGGAACACCTGGATTTTCCGGGATAAAATGTAGCCTATATCCTTCCCCGGGATTCAACCTATCCCTGTACCAAATTTCATTAAAATCGGTAGAACAGATTAATTTTTTGATTCCCGCAGGAACCTTTGAATTTTCCGGGATAGAAAGTAGCCTATATCTTTTCCCAGGATACAACCTAACCTATTTTTATTAAAATCGTTTGAACAGATAGGCCGTGAAAGCGTAGCAGGCGGACAGACAGACTGACACACTTTCGTATCCATACTAATATTATATATGCGAAAGTGTGTCTGTCTGTCTGTCTGCTACGCTTTCACGACCCAACTACTAAACCGATTTTGATGAAATTTGGTACAGAGATAGGTTACATCCCTGGGAAGGACATAGGCTACATTTTATCCCGGAAAATTGAAGAGTTCCCGCGGGAATCAAAAAAATGTATTTGTTCAACCGATTCAGATGAAATTTGGTACAGGGATAGTTTGTATCCCGGGGAAAGACATATAGGCTACTTTTTATCCCGGAAAATTGGAGAGTTCCCGCGGGAATCAAAAAATATCAATCCACGCGGGATGTAACCTATCTCTGTACCAAATTTCATCAAAATCGGTTGAGTATTTGGGCTGTGAAAGCGTAGCAGACAGACAGACAGACACACTTTCGCATTTATAATATTAGTATGGAAGTATGGATTAGTATGGACTAAATGTTTGTAATGAATTTCCAATCTTAATCGACAAGTCAAAATATTGCTCTCCATTAAATATTTTTACAAAACATAACAGATAACGATGGTCTCCTTAAGCGAAGTCATGGATGCCTGGATGATCTCCAGGCTTTCCACGGCCTTAGCCTATCTCTTCCCCGGCATGCTCTTGTCACCCCGCAGGTTTGCAGACAGACTGTATTTACTTGCTTAAATAGCATGTTAAAGACTTTCCTTATGGTTAAATTTCTACAATTCCCTAATACCTAAATGTTGAAAGAGTCAATATAAAAGAAAGAATGAAAAATGAAGAAATTTTATTAAACCCATAATCCCCACTCACCCATCTTAGATACTTCTTAGATTTCTGTGAAAATTATCAACTTAAGCTTACTTCTTAAAAACCTAAAAGCGCCTTATAACCATCATAGTTAGACCAGAGTTTAGATCATACATGTGTAGGGCCTAGGGGCACACACCTACAATGACATCATAATAGATGGTGCTGTTAGATCTACAACGTAATAACGACGCAGCCCGAACAAAGTACTAACGTAAGCCAATAACGTATTGCCGCCTGAATCACGTTTACGAAGTTCTTTCGGCATTGCCACACAACACACCAAGAATAACACCGGCTCGGAGGAAGAGCTTCCTATTGCATCGGTTGAGCATACACATTAGCTCCCGACACATGGTCTTCCAATGAAGGATGAGTTCTGTCTCCTGATAAAAGTGTGCACGTGGACTTTTTGTCCACCAGACCAAAAAAAACCGTAGTACGTTTTTGTTCTTAAAATTCAACTTTCTTAAAAGCTGGCTGAAAAGCGGAACGGTAATGGAAATAAATTATAAAAAAAAAGATAAGAAATTAACCTATGTTTTACAATTTACAATCAACTAGACAGATTGTTTTTTGAAGCCGATCTATTCAAGCTTACTTTTAGAAAACCAATCCGAATTTTCTTCTTGAAAGCTTAGGTCCTTCTCTCCAGCTGTTGCTTGGCGCAGGAGCTTCAACGCGGGATGGCGAACCACAAAACTTCTTGCCCAATCAGGCCCAGCGAGTTTGCACGACTCGTCAAATCTATGTTTGATTCTGTTTGCCTCAGCATATTGGAACGCCAATCGCCGTATATCCATCATAGTAATACCGGAGTTTAGATCATACATGTTCTTACAATGAATGACCAGCTCTGCCTCCTGTTCCGGGGTAAATGTGGGTTTACGACCGATTGTAGTTGCAGGTTTATACAGTCTTCTGCGAAGAGCAGATTCACTGATCCCTGCAGCCTTTGCTGCTGCTTTCTTGCTTGCTCCCTCCTTCAGAAGAGATCTTGCAGTGGTCATTTGTTGATCGGTTACTGGCTTCAAATATTTCTTCATTGGTTTTATTCTCACATAGGATATTTGGGTTTTATAGCCTGTAACAAAAAAAAATATTATTGAACATAGTGTTCCAATTAAACGAGCTCAGACGTCGCCTAATCTAAAGTTTCATAATATTATTTGAGTCAAAGTGAGTCACCTTGGTTATCGCCATGGTTTGGCGGTAGGCCTAGATCACTCAGGACCTGTTCCTCAATCTCTGAGTAACGAATAAGCATCGAACTTTAGAAGCGCGATAGTGATGATGATGATGATGAAAAAGGGATCGTGGCGTGCCGCACTTCCACTAATTCACTTCAAGGATTGGAATGATGCAATTGTATTTTAATTCAAGACAAGTATATTAAAGTAATCGTTCAAAATACAATCCTCATTATTTATTTACCATGCGACCCATCGTTACTTAAGTATCTGATAATAATGAATAATTTTAGTAACAATTGATGAAAACAATATTATTATCACATAATTTTAAGAGACATTTGTTAAAAAAATAATTATATCTAGTACTTAGCTGGTATCTTATTTCTACGAAATTTACATTTACAGAACTTCTATACACGTGGGAGTTTAAATTCACACAAACATATTGATGTTACAGGTGAAACAGTGCAAAATGAAAATCTATTTTATTAGGACATTTTAACATCGAGGCGACGTTATAAAAACTATCAGAGTTATCGGGATGAACAAACTCATGCTTGGGTTTTAAATTCCTATAAATATAAAAATACCAAAGTGAGGTATGGGAAACACGCTCCGTCAATCGCGCTAGTCTGTGCAGTTTCATTTTAAAGTCGCTTGCGGACTTTTTGTCAGCCAGGCACATGTTTTGTGCACAAAGCCCAAAAATACACCAGAATACGTTATTTTCTATAGGTCGTTCGACGGAGGTGTCTAGACAAAGCAACGCTGCGAGGTGAAAGGGACGTGACGGAGGAAATATAGGTACTAAAATTCTACATCAATGAAGGAAACTGACAGAACTTTCGCGCTTTCGTCGCTCACCTTGGATAACTTGACATTTTCAATACCTTAGTGACACAACTTTATGATTCACATGCACCTTTAAGACCAGTTAAAATTAAACACTTACCAGCTCCGTGGCTTTCAGATGAGATAAAATCCTCAATGGACAAAAAGAATTCAGCCAAATATAAATATAAAATTAATAACTCCGACGCCAATCGGTTGAAGTATCACAAAGCTCGACGCCACATACATACGAGTAAGTCAGTCGAAAATGGCGATACCGCTAAAACATGGAAATTTCTTGAGTCACATGTAGTTGGTAAAACATCCCATAAACCTTCTATTAATATTGATATTGAATTCCTTACTAAACACTTTTCTACTTGTGATGTAATTGATAGTAGCGAAAAACAGCCCACTATTAATTTTTTTCTATCATCTTCAACTCCTGACTTTTCACCCTTTATTTTCGAGTCATTCTCCGAATGTGATGTTAGGAAGAACGTATTGTCCATTTCATCGAATGCTATCGGTACAGACTGCATTAGCCGTAATATGATTATTACTGTCCTTGATGTTGTATCCCCTATCCTTACCCACATTTTAAATTATTCTATTAGTATCAGCGAGTTTCCTGAAGCATGGAAGAATGCACAAATTAACCCTTTTCCTAAAAAGCTAAAACCATCATCTGTAAACGATTTTCATCCCATTTCTACTTTACCTTTTCTCTCAAAAGTTCTTGAGAAGTTAGTCTTTCAACAATAAAACCTGTTCCTTAATAAACACTGTCTTCTCAGTCCATTGCAATCTGGATTTCGTCCTGGTCATAGTACGGTTACAGCGCTGGTTAGCCTAACACCAGTTTTGTTAAAAGTCTGGGGAAAAAAATTCCTTATGGGTTGAAGAATGCCTTGGACGAAAGCGATGTCATTCCTGCTCACCAGTTTAGCTTTCGCAAACAACACTCTACCGTCGAACAAGTTCACAGGATGTACCAAACTATCTGACTGTGCCTAGAAACTAAGAAGTATTGCTCTGCCGCATTCCTAGATGTGCAACAGGCCTTCGACAGAGTATTACACAAAGAACTCTTGGCCAAAATTAAGAAATTTCTACCACACTCCATGTTCTTACTGCTTGCATCATATCTGGAAAATAGAGTATTTCAGGTCAGGCAAGGGGACGCCAGATCCAGCTTTTACAAGTGTAAAGCGGAACAAGTGTTCCGCAGGGGTACCCCAGGGCTCAGTTCTTGGTCCAGTCTTTTATAATATTTTCACACGTGATGTACCTCAATCCCCTGATATCACCATAGCAACATTTGCTGACGATGCTGCCTTCCTCTCTTGCAATCAAGATACCAATCGAGCTAGTTCCAGCCTCCAAAAACAACTTGATGCTATCCATTTGTGGCTTTCTAAATGGCGAATAAAAGCGAGTGCATCCAAATCACAGCACATCACCTTTGCATTAAGACCAGACCTTACCCTCCTGTCAAATTAGGAAACGATACTCTACCTTCAGCAAACTGTGTCAAGTACCTTGGTTTCCATGGAGCGGCGCCTGACCTGGAAATATCACATTAAAAATAAAAGAGACGAAATGAATGCTCGATATCGAAACCTGCTCTGGTTGCTTGGCTAGCAATCAACACTGAGGCTCAACAACAAAGTGCTTATTTACTGCGCTATGCTGAAACCCATCTGGCTCTACGGCGTTCAGTTGTGGGGAACCTGCAGTAAATCCAACATAATGCGTATTCAACATACTGAAGACAATCACAAACGCGCCCTGGTTTACTCGCAACCATGAAATCCATCAATATCTGGATCTGCCAACCATCAGTGAGGAAATCAGCAAGTATTGCAAAAAACACCAAGACCGCCTTGCCAAACATCCAAATCACCTTACAAGCTCGTTGCTACGAGCCCCACGAGCGAAATGCCTGAAACGGGCTGATTTGCTCGATTATTGACGGGCGGGCGAGCGACGGCTCCCTCGTCTGCAAATTCCATAATGTAACTCAGCCCATCTGATTATAGTCGCAAGACTGATTGCAGATACAAAGGGAAAAAAAACTTTATAATGGTATTTGGTGAGTAACTTTATAATGGTGAGTAACCTTCAACAGAAAATGACGCGGCCGGCAGCGGATAGGTAAGGGTGAAGGGTCAAGGGCGTACTCTCACCTATTAAGGTAACGGTAAGTAACATATCATTGTAATACCTAAGCTTAATGTGAAGACATAACAAGTCTCAAAAAACTTGATGATTGGTACTCCTTCAATCAATCAATCAATAAATTCATCAATGCCACCATGCAGCGCATATTCGACTAACATAACTTCCGACTAACATTTTTAATGTCTATTAAAATATTGATTCCGAGTCCACTTAGCTATAAACTAAATACTAAATAAAAAATAAATAAGCCCACTACGTACTAAATACGTACAAATTGTGTTTTTGAAAATACTTAAAAATACTTTTTTGCATTGTCTACGGGCATTTTCGTAAGCCGACGTTCATTGCCGAGGTCTCGTGACGTCGATGCGATAGGACTCTCGAAAATTAATGAGCTCATTTTTAGGAAAAATAGCAGATTTACAATCTTTCATCTTTAATTTAATGTGTATGTATATATTATGTATATTATATATGTATATTTTAGTATATATTTAGATATATATATTTTAGTTTAAGTATAATATACCTATTTATATGTTATATTATATAGTATTGTATTTGTGTATTGTATTATTTAATTAAGTAAGTAGAAATTTTGAGCCACCCGCATTCTGGTTTCCTAGCGCTTTCCTAATCTTAAGGTTGCCTGGAAGAAATCGCTATTTAGCGATAAGGCCGCCTTTTGGTATCCTTCTTCTTTATTTTATTTCATGTCTTATTGTCTTTGTTTTTCTTGTGTGGTACAAATAAAGAGTTAACTTGGGTTATGCCAGATTTGTCGTGCGATGGCACTAGCGGCACTTATCCCGGGACATTAATTATTCCCTAGTGAATAATGGGCTAAACTCCTTGCGAAACAAATCGTGGAAAACATTGTTTAGAAATAATTCTTAGAAGGGGGATGGCTATGTGAATCGTTAATGATGTATATCTTATTCCCTTTAGAGTGGATGATGGCTTGACATCCAAAAGGTTGGTGGGTAGAACACTTCCAACGGGTTTTGCTGACCGTACTTGAGCTGGGTCTTGAAGAATAGGTATATCCATTGAGCTTCAGTAATTGTTTGCCTTTTCTGGACAGCAGCCATTCGACTACAACTGAAAATATAAACAGTTATTTAGACCTGAATGAAGAATATAATATATATAGATTGTTTAGTCATAACAAATGCGAATCAGTTAATTTCACTAAATGTGATTTTTGTAGGATTGGTAAATGAAAGAAAAAATAAAACTACAGACCAAAAGAATAAATTGGACAAAATTAAATTATTTTAATATCACTATAAATTTTTTTTGAGGGGTGGGTGTGTAATTCGTTGACGCACAATATTTCGTTGCCAACGGTGATCACAGCGGCCCGGCAGCCGTTGGGCTGGTGCGTTGAGCATTTCCACCTCACCCTAGCACCGGAACCACCCGCTGGCGTGTACGTATAGCCGTTTATTTTTATCATTTTCCTTCCTCTTTTCGACAGCACGAACTCCACTTAAATAAATGTCCATACTCTTATCCAAGATTATATTATTAACTAGATAACTTCGTCGTTGTGGATTAAGGTTTTTGAGAAATCCCAAAAGATTTCTTTCATTTTCCGGGATAAAATGTTTTTATTCTATTTTTGTGCCCATCTAAATCAGTTGAGTAGGTACATTGGGTTTTGAAAACGTAGCAGACAGACAGGCAGAAAGGTACACACATTTTCGCATTTATCATGTTAGTATGGATGAGTTTTGAAATAATAAGAAGGTTGGATGTAGTATGTAAATAGAATATTAGTTTATTTTAATTTATTATTAAACAAAATTGTACTTATATAATAAAAAACAAACATTTTTACCATAAAAAATACTTTTGAATTTTGCAGCATTTATTTAAAATTATTACAGGTATATTCAAACATTTTATAAAAAGTGTAATTGGTAGATGGACTAAAAAATAAATTATAGACGATAAATGAACATTTACTTCATTTAATAAAGTGAAAACCCGAAAACCGTAGATGACCGAAAAAATTAAAACTGTAGACAATAAATGAACAAAAATAAGCTAGAGAAAAATATAAAGAAAGATGAAATTTATTTCATATCACAATACATTTTTCTTGGAGGGGGATGGGTGTGTAATTCGTTGACACATAATACTTCGTTGCCAACGGTGATCACAGCGGCCCGGCAGCCGAAGGGCTGGTGCGTTGAGCACTTCCACCTTCTCCTTAAACCGGTACCAGCTCTTTGTGTGTAAGTGTAGCCGTTAATTCTCATCATTTTCCTTCCTCTTTTCGACAGCACAAACTCCACTGAAATAAATATCCATACTTATATTATAAATCTTCAATAATTAACTTAGGTAAGCTATTGCCCGCGGCTTCGCTTAAGCTATATTACCTCTAATGGGTGGCATTTTCAAAAATCCTTACCTAACGGATGGCTACGTCATAATAGCTATCTGTAATGTACAATTTCAGCCCGATCCATCCAGTGTAGAGTGGTTTGAGCTGTACGTTGATAGTTCAGTCAGTCCGTCACATTATCCTTATATATATATATATATTATAAGCTCTTTGTGTAGCCTTAAATAACGAAATATAATGAAGAAAAAAACAAACCATTTCATATAGTTTTTATTATTTTTATAATTCCTTTAAAAGCACTATTGTAACAGCATTATGAAAATGATACAACTTTAGTTTATAACAGTAATTATGTGATTTATAGTTCTAAAACACAAACGATCAAAATAAAATTCGAAAAAACGAAACGGACTAGGAGTAATTAGTAAAGTTATTTCAAGTGTCGCATCGTCTTTGAAAGAGATTTCGAGAAATACAAAACAATGTGGTCCTGGTCACAATCCTTGAATGAACCTGTTACAGACATTATAATAAATTTATATTGAATATGAAATATAATTACAAATATTAAATTAAATTGCATGAATAAATATTCAATTCATGGGATTTAAGAAATTGTTTGAAATAATTTTAATGTTTTATATGTAGAACCACTTGTGCTACTTATGATTATATATGTCAGGACTCTACAACCTGTTCAGAATAAGTAGAAAAAATATTAAGTATGTCTAACGTATTTATTGTTTGTAGTTCACAGGACAAAAAATCTTCCAAAAAAACGCATACAGAGGGCATACTACCATCGCTTAAAGCCGTATTGTTTTAATATTGTTGACGTTCGTGTTTTGGTTCGAAGGTTCGTGACATAAAACTGTAATTTTGAAGTAATTCTGCTTTAATGGTAGTAACCCCTCTGCATCTACAAGGCTATTTATGAAGAATAAGAAGCCCTTTAAAATAGGTATAGTAAAATATTCCAAAATATAATTGAATTATTACTTAATAGGTATTTGAATAGAATGGTGTCTATCATTATCATTATCATCGCCTTTTAAACTTCCCACGCAAATCGGGCTCTATATGACCTTTTCCTTTTATGTTTTTCTTTAGAGCTGTCTTAACAATGCTGTCGCTGATTGACAACGAGTTCAAAAACATTGTAAGACACACGGGAGTTTTCTTATTCCCTCTTTCATCAATACTTAAAATGGGTAAAAAATATGTATAAGAAAAGCGCCTCCTGGATTCCATTGTAATGGTAGTAAACCTGCGTTTTTTCTGCTGAACAACGTGTTTTGTTATGAATTCCCACTGGCCTACACTATCACTTATGTTCCAAAATAGGTTAAAAATCTTTTCACGGTCGCTTTGTGATATAATCTGAGAGCATTTCCTTCTGCATTTTATTCCACAAGGTGGTTTGATTTTTTTATATTCATGTACAATTGTAATCTTATTATTTGATCTTATGTTCCGTTGTTCTTCTTGCTCGTCTCTTGAGTAACGCTTTTCATTTGTTTTACGATTTTCATGAAGTAAAGTTTCCATATCTTCTAATGTAGAGCAAATTGAATTACTCGTAGATGATTCTGGAGTATAAAATTAAAATTAGGTGAGTGTGAATTAAGAACTAATTTGAAAGCAGTAACCCTAATAGAGTAAGAGCGTGCATCCCAGAGGCGGACAATGAATATTTTTTTACATTCTACATAATGGAAGGGATTTCCACGGGAATTAGATAATACCTTAACTGAAATCCACGCAACAAAGTTGCAGAATAAGTCACAATTATATGAAAGGTTACAATTTTATATTTTAATTACATAATGCAATACACATTCTTTATTTTTTCATAATGCGACAAAATTCTCATATTAACAAGATAAGGTGACAGCAATCTTAAAGTAATTTATTCCATTTTCAGTGTCATAAAAGTTTTCTTTTAAGCTTATTAGTAGGTATATTTATGTTTAACTGTGAGCCTCATAATATCGGTCAGTTTTGTGCAGTAACATATTCAAAAAAACAATTATCTTTTTTAACTTACCGCTACTAAAATTATAATTTATACTTCTATATTTTACAAGTTCATTTTGGGCTTTATTTCCTTTTCCTTTTTTATTTTTTCTCTAGCCTTCCTAACTTTTTCTTTTTCTTTCTTAATTTTATTTATTTTTTTATTCTTCGGTGGATGATTATGTTTCTCTTGGATGTATACTAGTATATCATCTATGGTGTGTATGGCAGCATGACAAAGTCGGTCCCTGTGAGTAGAACATCTCCATCTAGTCTTGTCACCGCTCTTCTTAATGGCCGTGTAGGTGAACCCTTTCCTTGTTATCATGCGCCGGCCCTGGCGGGACATAATGTATTCCACTGAAATTAAAAAAATATTTATAATTTTAAATACAGCTCGAAAAATGCATAAAGAGTGTTCGTCATTATATTTACAGTACCAGTGCTTTTATTTGCGGGTCTTGTAATAAATTTTCTGTATGACAAATTTACTTAGGTACTTCTAAATAAAGAATGTTTACTAACAATAAGTTTTTAATAACTTGGTGGTATTTTTACTGGTCCATTAAATTCATTTAAATATTAACAAATATTACAAAAAAAAAAACTAAGAAATTTCACCACATTCGTCGGTAGACAATAGGCATTAACGTAGCCTTTGCACCATTTTTTGCGATTCATCCGATTTTGCGGACGTTTTAGGAATTCTTAGCTTCTAGTAGTTTAATTCTGCAGTTCTGGCAGACCTCAAAAATACAAATGTCACACGACGACCAGCAAAGTAGTTCACTGGGAGAGTGTAAAAATGGTTCTATGGTGAATATATAATCCTATTTTCTATTGTGTGTATGGTCGCGAAGCAGCCTCGGTTTTGGTGGATGGAAGAATTCCATATTCAGTCTGTTCCGATGGAAGAATTCCATATTCAGTCTGTTCCTCATAAAACATAGAAATGCCTCGGTATAGGGGGAGGGTGCGTATGGGTTTCCTTGGTGAATATGATCCTGCCTTCTACCGTGTGTATGGTTGCGAAACAACCTCGGTTCTGATGCGTAGAACATCTCCACCTGGTTCTGATGCCTGAGCATGGTCTCTGGGAGTATGTATAACCGTTTAATCTTATCATAACGTTCCCTCTTTGGGACTCCACGAATTCCGCTGAAAAATATATTATTATGTTATACTTATTTATTTATTCTTCGACTACGAGTAGATGTTGCCCGCGACTTTGTCTGCGTGTCATTTATGTTTTTAAAAATCCTTGGCAACTTTTTTATTTACGGTACCTCTATACTCAGGGATGCAAATTTTGTTAGAATCCGATAAAAACTTCAAAGGAAACAGAAAGACAACGAAACAGACAAGCGGACACACTTTTGAACAGAAGTATAATATTATCAGATTGGATATGTCAGCATAATAATATACTATTGTCAACGTTCAAGCTTTTAAGAGAAATTCAGCGGAATCCCTAAACTATTTATTATTATTATAGCGACGTGTATATAGTCTGTCATCCCTTTCAAAGCATTATTCAATATTATTATTACAAAAAATTGGCAGTCATAGGGACTAATGGTAGTAACCCCTCTGCATCTACAAGGCTATTTTATGTGCCTATGTGAATAGTGCCGATAGAAGTGAAAACAAAATTTTAAAAGAATTAAAAAAAACTTACTTAAAATATAAACCTTCAAACGAAGGCATTAAAGTTTAATTACGAGTGTACTTTATTTATATTTAAGACCTTTTGTCTTCAAAAATGTAAAATTAGGATATTAAAATCTCTGAAAGTTTAGAAATCTCATCTCTCAATAAAGACGAAAAAGTAGTAAGTATCATATTATGAGTATAAAAAATACTTATCTAAAGTTGAATTAAAATTCACTTCTAACAAATATATTGACCTTTTTATTATCAACTAATAATAATGCACATTACATCACTTTGACCAAAGTATTATAATAATGAGGTGGCGCATTAGGGTTAGGTCCATAAAAAATCATTCGTATAAAAATTATGAATTATATTATTAATATTATGTAAATAATACTAATATGGGGATTCTTAAAATTACCGTATTCCTAAGAAATATTAAAGTACCTAATTAATAAATTTTAAGTATTTTTAAATTACTTAATCTTGTAATAATTGAATTCATTATTACAAGATTAAGTAATTTAAAAATACTAATAACATTATATAGGAAACTTCCCTACATAATACTGAAAAGCTTTTATCCTACAATATCTTTTCAATTTTCACTGTAGGTAGGTACACTCTAGAAATTCTTCAACTCGTATTTTTAAAAGCAGTAATCGCCTAGTCGAGCAACTTAAATATTATTTAATTTTTGTATGGAAAAACATCTCAAAATTTTAAGAGTCGTAAAAGTTCAGTATTAGGTACAGAAGCTTCCCGACTTAGAGATTATTGGTGTTTTCATATTAACCCTGTACTTACGTATAAAATATCTTTAAAAATTAGCATAGTGTGATCAGCGAAATAAATCTATGCCTTCAATTTAATTTCTTTTCGAGTGGGTGGGTGCGTATGGTTTGCTTTTACTAATATTATTTCGTTCTCTATAGTGTGTATGACCGCGAGACAACCACGGTTCTTGTGGGTGGAACATTTCCACCTGGTTCTTATACCTGAACTCGGCATTGAAGAGTAGGTATACCCCTCGAGCTTGATCATTGGCCGGCCTTTTTGAGACATGACGAATTCCACTGAAAAAAAAAGTTCTCTTTTAATGATTAAAACTAACGTCAATTTTAAATTTTAAAATATTTATAAATATTACATAATATTCGAATTTAAAAAAAGCACTCAACATAATGATTATTATTCTAAGTTTATTCTAATGGTTACTATGATGAGTAATCCTTAAAAATAGACGTATCCTTATTATGTACTGTAATGCAAGGTTAACCGTGAACTATCTTGAATTTTGAATAATTTGTATTATTTATCAGTTAATACATTGTATTTAGTAACATTTTACTTACATATTTTTTATATATTCATTTAATAATACTCACCTATTTTGTGTAATTAAAAACTAATTAAATGAAATAATTTATATCTTATTTTAATTTTATCTTCATTCAGCAGCTGCACATTTTACACGATTTAAATAGAATTGCAGTGAAAATATAAAAATCTTTAATAATTAAAAAAATACTAAGGTATTAATTTTCTTCTTCGTTATCGTCATCTTCTGGACGTATCGAAGCAATTATTGCAAGACTTATCGATGTGCATTTCGTTTTGACATGATCCGTTCTTCCTCTTCTGTTTTCAATATGATTTCGTGTAAAAAATGCAGTAAAGTTTTAGGTATTTCTTCATTAATATTATCTAGCATTTTACTTGGAGGTGGATAAGACTTTGTTTCGACTACCGACGTTCGAATAAATTAATACCTAAAAATAGCTGCTGCAGCTTCGACAATCCTTAATAATTATTATTCCTTCCGGAGTATTTTTGTTACTTTCGTACCAAGTTTTTGATAATATACTAGCGTGTGTGTTCGTGTGTGTCATGAAAAGATATGATAGTAAGTGATCCTACTTTTCCCGTAATTACTATGTCAGTTAAATATTTTTGGCGAAGTCTTGCTATGATAGTCTTGTCATCTGGAACATACTCCGTAAGGACATTTTTAAGCTCTTTTAATGTGAATTGTGAATCTTTATGGTTTTCTATATAACAAAAAATCTCCTTCATTGCTTCAGTAACTTGATTAGCTTCACGAAGCTTATTCTCAGTAGATGGTGCTCGATTCAAGAACTTAGTATAGCAAACGGCATGGTACTTTGCTTCAACTGCGATCAAATCGTACTCACACAGTAAACGATCTTTGACTGATTCTCCTAAGGAATCCTTTCGTTCTTCTGCCCTTTTGATGACATTCTCTTTAAATTTTAGAGTACATACATTACTGATCGTGCGTCGGAACTTTTCTTTTTTTCTTGACTCTGCTGCTGCATCAGCTGTTTGACCACAAAATAAACACAGTTTTTTGAAATCAAAACCTTCATTCCTTTTTTTAGGAGGTACACTGGGTGATGGTACAGGTTGATCTTCTGCTAAGCGTCGTTTAGATGCCGCTATAGAATTTTTACTGATGTACACTTTTCGACACTCAACATGCACATTCACAGAAGTTAAAGTATTTAAGAAGTCTATGTGACCGTCATTTCTTTTGATACTAGCAGTTTTTAAAGTTTTCATGCCACGCACTACATTAACAAAATCCCTTTCTGAAAGTGGCTTCTCACAAATAAAACACAAATCAGCCATAATTTTCAAAATTGTACGTCCGTCGTTGCCGAGATCTGAAACAAGAATAAACTCAGTGAACAGAAAGCGGCGAAAAAAACAGTTTTAACTACGGAACATCTGTCTCATGATAATGAATGAAGGTCGTATTATATACGGATCTGAATTCTCATTTCAGGTATAAACGTTATAGGAAAAGGTCGTATTAAAGGGTCCGTCTTCCCAGTTATAATCATGATAGAAAAAAAGTATTTAAAAACTTACACATTTTTTATTTTTCTACTTAGAATCTACCATAAGTAAGCATTTCTTTTAATGAGTTTTTAATTAGATAAAGTAGGTAAGTATTATTCAATGAATATATAAAATGTTATTGAATACAATGTATTAACTGATAAATAATTAAATACAAATTATTCAAAATTCAAGGTAGTATTCACAGATATTCACGACTGATCTTGCATTACAGTGGGTTTGTATGGCAAAGCGCTGCGCGCTCATCGCCCTCTATCGCACAAACGGTTGAGCGCATGAAAAAAAATTTCAAATCTTTGTCGCATATATTATATTCTACACTTTTTATTATACATTTTAACATTATTAGAGTAGAAACCGAGATAATCGTGAAAAATAGTTTTTTGACCTTTGACCTTAAATAACTAAGGTACGATAGAACTTACGAAAATTCAGCTTATTATCTTTCAATCCTAGGTTGATCGCTAATTTGACTGGACTATTTCGTCCACGCAGGTATGGCATCCGCGCCCAACTATTTCCGCTCACATTTCTCTCGGAATTCTGCAAAATAATTTTAAAAATATGTCGCAGAACATTTAATAATATAGAAGAATATTATTAAAAATTAAAAGTCTCTTTCATCTCAGGACCATGTGGTCCCCTTTGGAAGGCGTACGAGGGGCCGAAACCAACTTGTAGAGGCCCGTAAGACAATTTTACTAAAGAAATGTGACATCAACCGGCGAATGTCCATATACGCACTTTGCGAGTGCACCCAAGCACAATCCCCGGTTAGTGCAGGACTATTGCAAAACTTGGAAACAAATGATAGGTCTACGGGTTTGGATTGCTATAATGGACTGGTGAAATGGGTCTATGGAAGTACTATGACCCCTGCCTGACCAATGTTATTTTAGAAGGATAAAATGGCAGGGGGTGATTCGCACACTCAATATTAAATATCAATCAATCAATCAAATATTTATTTGCATAGATTACGCAGTTACATTGGTGTTACATTGCTATGCTATAAACTACAATCTGCTGTATTAAAAAATATTATTATTATATTAATTAGTAATATTAAATATTATTTATTATTAAATGTAAACTGTTAAAACTATTCTATTATATTCTAATGCGTATGTTGATCATTAGCAAAAAGCATACGGTCATTTTGAGTCACGATAAGTGCTCGACAGCCTTTTTTTAAGTGTGTAGAACATTTCCAGCGTTTGACAGCTTCCGAATTCTTATTAGATGGACTTGATATACATGTGTAAGTGTACCCCTTTAGTTTTATTAAGGGCCTTCCTTTCTGCGACATAACGAATTCCACTGTAAAGGAAATCACTTGTTATCAATATTCGTTATTTAAATAAAAGAAAACACTATCTTATACATATACTAGATGATGCCCGTGACTTCGTCCGCGTTTAACTAACAGTTTGACGACCTCCCTGGCGCGATGTTGAGCGCTGCTGTCTTAAAGTAGGAGGTCCCGGGGTTGATGGGACGGCAGAGTCAATTTCGAAATTTATAATTTCTGAGTTTTCTCTGATCTAGCCTGGTGGGAGGTTTCAGCCGTGGCTTGTTAACAACCCTACCAGCAAAGGCGTGCCGCCAAGCAATTGTGCGTTCCGGTACGATGCCGTGTATAAACCGCAGGCTGATTACATATCAGCAAACGATTCGCGATACCAAAAATAGAATACTATCACGAATTTGCGATTAGACAGCATATATTGTACAATTTTTGCTATCGCGAATCGTTTGCATGATACGTAATAACCCCGCGGATTAGGGGTTTAATATAACTGACTGAGGGGTTTAATATGACATACGCCTAACAGGTTAGCCCGCTACTATCTGAGACTGCATCATCACTTCCCATCAGGTAAGATCGCCAAGGTCAAGGGCTAACTTTTAGTGGATAAAAAAAAAGTTAAAATTAAAGAGGAATCCACAAATCAGTATTTATAATATATCAATGGTAAAGTTTAATATGTAAGTACTAGATATTATTAGAGTATAATATTAGACTTTTATTTAAAAAATAAAATAGATATTAAACTAAATCCCAATTAGAATAACAATACAACGAAGTTGAATAAAATAGATAGCTTCTTTTATTATGACAGATTATTCAAAAAATTTGCTGCATAATTGCAGGCAAAATTTTTGAGCTGACCGACTGGTATTTTTTATAAAATATACTTCCTGTGGTAGGGTGTTATTTTAAAAACGTCATGAAATTATTTTTTGTTTATAATCAGATCGGTTAACAACGCTATCTATAATTTTCTTTGCTCCCGATAAATCTAGCTTCTACTAAATTTTCGTTACACCACAGAATAGGTAAATAGTTACACTATGGCCTCTTAATAAGGTCGTGGATGCACGTGCGTTTCTCTAGCAAACACTAGTTTTCCGTCTACGGTACTAACGAAGGCTAGACAGCCTCGGTTGTTATGAGTGGAACACTTCCATCTAGTCTTAACACCGTTTATGGCCGCTACTGAATATGTGTAGCCATTCAGTTTGATCAGAGGGTTCCCGCGTTTTGAAGTTAGGTATTCGTACCAGTTTTCTGAAAAAAAAAAACCGTTGGAGTGTGTTAGGAAAATTGAAAAACGGGCCTGTTATAAATATAGAGGATGTATCAGGATCCAAAAGAAGACCCTTAGTACGGAGCATAGTTCACCGCAAAAAATCGTTATTTGTGCACTTTAATTTTAGCACTTTTACTTCAAAGCTGTCTTTCCACGAAGTCAGATTTGACATAAATCAACATCAAGTGTCAAAGCCAAAGTTCAAAAAAGAAGGAAGAACTTTAAAGAACTGGCGAGCAGCACCTTGTGTAATATTACACGAACCATTTGGTAAGTATTACAGGAAGTATCCAAAATTTTTATGGCACTTTACCATTAAAATATTTTATTTTCAAAGATCCATTTTAATTTTATAAATAACTTAAAATTATATTATCAACTTGTTAACCAAACAAACCAGAAAAATCAAAAATTACAAACCAATATCGCCCTAGGTTTGTCGTGGTCTATCCTAGCGAGTCTATCACTAGCATATGAATAGGTACAATTTTTAATCATATTAATTTCTGCTCGCGGAATTTTGCGCGATTTGTATCTCAGCCTGGGCCAAGAATAAAATAAGGGGAAAAATTCGCTCGAAATGCGCTCTCTTACATATCGAGCGGAATTCAGCAAGCGTTTGCCGCTTGTAAAATTTCGCTCGGTTAAAACTGCTTTGATGGGAATAGTGGATGAGTATGACTTTCCCTTACAAATATATATAATATTTTATATGTATATAGGCACTCTTTCTTTTTTCGACTTTCGTAATTTCTTTAAGCGAAATTTTGCATACGGAAATTGTCATTGGCGTTTTGACGAACAGCTTTTGATACTCTTTTAACATTAATTTGGTATGTTACTGTAGCAAAATATGGCACACAATTTTCCGCACGTGTAATTCCTGTCGATTTGTGCTTGGAACCAGAGACTAATCTTTGGCACGAAATCCGCGGCGTTATAGGCAGTAGGCACTCTTCAATCATATCGTGATCGTTCGCGGAATTCCGCTAGATTAATAAAGATAAGGCGGTGGATGACTATGACTGTCCTTCACATATAGAATTTTCTCGTCTACAGTATGAATGAACGCCAAGCAGCCTCGATTCTTGTGAGTCGAGCAAGACCACCTTTTCTTCGAGCCTCGTATTTGGTTTGAGCAATACGTGTATCCGTTTAGATAAATCAGTGGCTTTCCTTTCTGGGACATCACGTAGTTAACTGAAATATAAAAAAAAATACATAAGATGTCGGATAGAAGCAGACGTTACTTTGCAGAAGTCCATGGTGATCAAGGAACAGACAAATCTATGTGGTACAAAAACACCAAACAAATCTTCCAAATTACTCTCATCGTACGTTTCACTCCGACACTGGAGCATCCTCAGGAGTTGTTGACTCGATTGTAAATTTCTAATTGTTACTTATAAATTGTTGCTAAATTGCAAATTTCTAAATATTAACTACGACTGTTTACACGACGACATTTCCACGCGAAAGCGTGTCGTTAGCACTGTCATTGTTACAGTCTGCAAATGTAGGTACTTATCGCTTCCGCAAATGACACCACTTATATACTTATACTATACTAATACTACTATGGTATACTTCTTAATAGTATAATTTTTTTTTTTTTTTTAATTTTTTTTTTATTATGCTGTTTTTGTTTATTTATTTATTATTAAAACAAAAATATACAATCTACATGATGCACAGTTCAAAAGGTAATACAATAAGTTTTTACAATTCAAAGATTACATTAATATAACACTTAATAATTAGTCTATTAGTACATCACTAAAACAGAGCTCTTGTTACTGCTGCGCTAGGAAACCTCTATGACAGCAGTAACAGCAGCATAATATGCTAAAACTTAGTGGAATGTAAAAAAAACGCACAAAAACATTCTATATGATATTTAATATCATCTAATAGTATAAATATATTTATTACTAAAATTAATTTATTTTGAGGCGTTTACAGAGTAGGTACATCAACGTGAAATATGATGCCGATCATTCGTTTCATACTTACGTCATATTAAAGATGTAGCAGTTCTAAACAAAAATAAACCTACTAAAGGCCAAAAACCAAGAAAAGAAGAAGAAGAAAATAAACCTTCTGGCGGAACAACGCACTTTAATCTTTATTATGTCACCCAAATATTATTTAT
Source organism: Erebia epiphron (assembly GCA_963932025.1). Classification (NCBI taxonomy): domain Eukaryota; kingdom Metazoa; phylum Arthropoda; class Insecta; order Lepidoptera; family Nymphalidae; genus Erebia; species Erebia epiphron. The sequence goes on from OZ009945.1 coordinate 42,178,360, forward strand.
TTTTCATACTTACGTCACATTAAAGATGTAGCAGTTCTAAACAAAAATAAACCTACTGAAGGCCAAAAACCAAGAAAAGAAGAAGAAGAAAATAAACCTTCTGGCGGAACAACGCACTTTAATCTTTATTACGACACCCAAATATTATTTATTTTTAAAGATTAAAGAAGAAAAATACACAGTTTTTCTTCCTAGACCATTTTGATAACTCATAAACTAAATCACTATAGACCAATATTTTTTGTATGTATGTTACCGTAGACGCCAAGCATACTTTGCATATAGATTTTGATTGGTCGAGCTTGGTATGTCTCTTTGATCTCTCTTTCCTTCCTTCTATTCTTGTAGCAAAATGATATGTGTACCGGTTAATGTATATACCATTGGCTTTCCTCTCTGGGACAGCACGTTGTTAACTGAAATTAAAAAATAAATGTTAAGAAATTGTAATGAAACTGTCATGAAATTGTAGGGGATTTAATTTTTTTCATTCATTTCTATCGTACCAGGCTACAAAAAAAGCAGATTCTTAGATTATCTATTCAAATTCAAACTTTTTTTACAAATTTTTATTTTTCAAATAAACATTTATTTACAAGTGCTTTTGAATAGTCAAGTGAATCTACCACTGGTACGGAATGCCATTCCTAACTGAGAAGATATTTCTATTTAAAAAGTAAATGGATTTTAACCAGGCTCCCAAAAATAATAATTAAGTAAAAAAACAAAAGAAAATCTATAATTTTTATTTGAAAATAAAATGGCGTTTTAGCGCGAAAACTAAGCATTAGATTTATTTTAATTCTTGTAATAGAGTATCTATGATCTAGGACCGGACCATTATGTAATTTTTTATTTTATTTTATACTATACCCGACACTTATTGAATTAAAATTTTATAATCTTATATTATAATAAAGTTTAAGTCTAGATAGTTTTAAATTTAATTTAATGTAACATAATTTTTGCACAGTGTCTCTGACAGTAGATTGTGTACGGGATATGTCTACCTTAGACAACTGTTATCACCCACAATTTAGCAAAATAATTGATTTATGATTTATGATTTATAGCCTAATCAAATCACATATCGACGTTCTGACACAGATGTGTGCATGCAATTATGAACCTTAAAGTGGTAAATATTTTCAAACCGCGACTGTACAATTGCTAAAACATTTTAACTAAACATAACGTATTTTAATCTATAAATACACTTCTCTGACGCGTCAGAAGCATATTGGTTTCATATATTTAGTACCAGATGTGGCCCGCGACCTCCTACGCGTGGACAGAGCTTTTTTAATTCCCGCGGGAACTATATTATTTCCCCTTTACACTTATTATTTATTATAACCAAAAATGTACCAAATTTCGTCAAAATCTATAGAAAAGATGGGCCTAGCGTAGCAGACAGACAGACAGGCACACTTTTGCATTTATTATATTACGTATGGATGGTTAAAGATATACTACTCTGACGCATTGTGTCGTGACGCCTAGTGTCGTGTCTTTTTCTAAAATATGTGAAACTGGTAAGCTTCTGACGCGTCGCGACACAACTAGTCAAAGTAGTGTATTTCTAGCTTTATGCGTTCTTCTTTAGCCATCTTGAACTTGGAGGGTGTATATGATAGTCATTGAGATAGACGATAGTGTCTTCTATAGTATGTATTGTCGCAAGACAAGCTTTGTGGGTAGAACATTTCCATATGATTTTCGCACGACTGTCGCCATGATTCTTACGCGAGTAATAGTTGTAGCCATCTTTGTTGAGTAAAAGGTTGCCTTTCTGCGAAGTTATGTACTTGAATGTCAAATCTGCAAGAGAATTAATGTTTATGCAAAATATATTGCATAATTTCCTCTACCAATTTGGCTCACTCATACTTTGTTCTTCCGCAGAATATAATTGATATTATGACTTTTTTGTAAAGCCATAATCATAAATTATAGTCATTAACTCATTAGAGTAATTTTGATATAATGTTCAATTATTTCTAATGAGTAGATTAAAATGTTTAATTGAAGGACCACTTAACATTGTGAACATCTCACTTAAACTCATATTTAGAAACATTTCATTTCAACTACGTTTCAAAGGCAGGTGGAAAAACGTATTGTTTAAACTTTTCAATATTGAAAGGATTTAGGTAAGTGCAGTCTACGAGTATATTCATCGAATTAGACTGAGCATACGAACATAATATCTTCATGTCTATGAACACAATTCCACCTGCACTAGAAACGGTATATTTACCAATAATTAGTTTCGAGGATGTCGGTTATGATAATCATCATAATATGACCCGATTGGCTGATCCCCGAAGATGTACCAGGTGAAAATAATAATAGGCCGATTTCTTGCAGCAGAGTAACGTAAAGTATATAATTTGGAATTTCAGATAAAACTATACCAATACCAATACAAATAATACAGGTTAGCCCGCTACCATCTTAGATTGCATCATCACTTACCATCAGGTCAGATCGCAGTCAAGGGCTAACTTGTAGTAGATTAAAAAAAAAATTACCTATTCTGTGCCAATACCACGGACAACAGTCTTGTTTAGATACAGTTTACATTAATTATCCCCGAATAGCCCCACCTTGTCTACACTATCAACTATATCAAGGTGTTGGTGTAAGGTTTTGATTATATATTTCAGAGTAAACGTGGTAGTTGGTCTTGCGACACTAGAGCGATATTTGTTTGTGGTGCAAAGTTCCTTGCTTTCTCATTCCCTTCTTTCTGCTTCCTTATCTTTCCTCCTTCCTTTTATTAGTTTAGCACAAAGACATTTGTACCCGTTAAGATATATACCATTGGTTTGCCTCTCTGGGACAGTTGCACATAATTAGATGAAATTTAAAAAAAAAACGTTGCTTGATAATTCTGTCAAAAAATTGTAGAACGTTTGTTTGCCATCGTTACATTAAGGCTAAGAACATGGAAGTAATAAGTACATTAGTAAATTAGTATCTATTAATTCCATAGTTACGAAAAAATGTAACAAAAAATCGCATGTGGCTTGTGGTATTATTATACTCGTATCTCCAATGGCTAATCTCTGTGGACATTGACTGCCGTGCCCGAAATCGGTCGAGAGATAATGGTCTAGGGTCCAGGCTCCCAATAATATGTTATAAAATTTAAAAAGAAATGTAATGTCATTTTATTTAAATAATATTATTAAGGAATAATATATTTCGCCTCCTATTCCTCCCTCCTATTTCGCATTTTTCGCCTCTTTTAAAATCTTTCGTTTTATTTGCCTTAAGCTTGGCAGGTGAGTATGTGTGTCATTGAGCAAGACAATGTTGTCGTCGACCGTGTGCAATGTCGCAAGACAGCCGTGGGCGTTGTGGGTGGAGCATTTCCATATGGTTTTGGAACGTCCGATGGAATTCCTACGCGAATAGTAACTGTAACCATCTTTGACGATTAAACGGTTTCCCTTCTGCGAAATCACGTAACTGAACGTCCAGTCTGCAAAAGAATAAATTTTTGAATTGAAATGAAATGTTTATTTTTTGTACTAAGAATGACAGCCGGCATTTTCTCTCGAGTGACTGTAATCATAAGAGGAAAAGAGATAAACCTATTTTTATCATTCTAAAAGCATCTGGATTAGGTTATAGGTCAACTTGTGCCTCTAATAAGTCAGGACTCTTAATACTTGGATTATTTGACCACAAACCGTAGCCACATGGTACAATAAAATTGTTATTTTTTATAACACTTTTTATTTAAAATAATATTACTTTTTATTTACTTAAAATACTTTTTATTTACTAGACTTTTCTGGGCTCTTCCGTTTAATTCGCCTTGAACTTATGGCGTGATCATGAAAGTCATAGAGGAAGACAATTTTGCCTTCGATCGTATATACCGTCGCACGACAGCCTTGGTTGTTGTGGGTCGAACATTTCCATATGGTTTTCGATCGGCCATCGCGATTTCTGTGCGGGTAATAGGTAAAACCATCTTTGAAGAGCAAACGGTTGCCTTTTTTTGAAGGGACGTAAGAGAAATCTGCAATAGAATAAATGTTTAAAATATAAAATGATAAATAGGTGTGAATTATGTACTAAACCTTCCTGAAAGTAATGTAGATTAGGTTACTGAAAAAAAAAACTCCTTTTTGAAGCCGTCTGACCCGTTATGATCATTAACATGATTGGAGCAGCGTGGCGGGTCTAAGCTCTAATTAAGAGGCCTGTACCAAGCAGTGGGACATTAATGGGTTGTAGTGGTGGTGGTGGTGTGTCTATATACCTATATATATCTGTTACTGTCTCTTCACGGCCCAATAGTCGAACCGATTTCGACATAACTTTGTAAGTAGGTACCTACAGAGAAAACATGGCATCCGGGACATGGACTATTTTATCCCACAAAGTGTTACCACGATATTATTTTAAATCCTTTATCTACATTGACGAATTCACGGGCATAATCTTGTAAACTTTATTTTCCGTTAATTATATTATGAGATAATAGGGTCGGGGATTCGATCTCCGGGCCCGCACTGAAACTTTTCGAAGTTATATGTGCGTTGTAAGAAGGCGGCTTTGGGTTAAACGGCGAAGGAAAACATCTTGGCCAGCGTGGTGGACTATGGCTAAACCCTTCTCATTCCGAGAGGAGATTCGTGCTCAATGAGCCGGCAAAGGGTTAATAAGAGAAGATAGATAGACAAATTATTTATTGCCACACATAACATAGAGAACTTAATTATAAAAAAGAACAGAAAACAACGCGTGCGCAAGGGCGATCTTATCACTAAAAGTGATCTCCTCCAGACAACCCATAACCCATATAAACATGCAATAATAATATACTACTTAAGCTTTACATACTAATAATACATAAATAACTAAATATAAACTCATATATAGATATCTTATATATATCAGTACATAATCCTTCATACAAAAGAAAATACTTAAATATTCTATAGCATATTAGAAAGGTAATATTCCCTTACACGACTCTTAAAGATGTTTAAAGATTTTGACTGCCTAATGTCGCTTGGCAATTCATTCTAAAGCAGTACAGCCTTATCTGTGAATGAATTCCGATAATATGCCCCTGTATGACTAGGAGGGACCTTTAACTTATTGTCATTTCTCGACCGCAAACAAAAAGGTAGAAGATTATGAGAGGGGTAATAAATAGCAGAAAACTTCTCGGATAAACTCGAAATTAGGTAAACAGTTTATTTACATAGTCCAATTTTCAGGTTTGTTCAATGTATTCTTGGTAGGTATGAAATAATAGGCAGAAAATTCTAAATAAAATTTATTTTTCACTATAGCCCCCTATTATAGCTATTATAGCTATTATAGTATACTGTCCCCCATAGCCTCAAAACACTTATTTGATCGGGTAAATAACTTTTTGATGCCCTCTAAAAAATATTTTTTCTCTTTGCCTGGAAAATGTTCATTAATTGCCTCCTTCAACTCTTCATCGTCGGAAAAATGCTTACCCCGAAGATCTTTCTTCAGGTTTGGGAACAAAAAGTAATCACTGGGTGCCAGGTCAGGGCTGTAGGGTGGATGAGTGATTTCTTCAAATCCACGCAACACGCACCCAACGCGCCCTGTGTGAACCGGCGCGTTGTCGTGAAGAAGCAAGACACCAGCGGTCAATTTTCCGCGTCTTTTTTCTTTTATAGCGTCCTTCAAATTGCGTAGGCTGTTTGCGTAAGCTGCGGCAGTAATACTTTGACCCTTTTTTGTGTATTCGATCAGTAAAATTCCCTTAAAATCCCAAAACACTGCGGCCATGAGTTTTCCGGCTGATGGGCAGACTTTAAAGTTCTTCGGTGGGTCTGTTCCTTTTTTATGCCACTGCATGGACTCTTGCTTACTCTCAGGATCATAGCGATGAACCCACGTTTCATCACCGGTGACAATGCGTTGAAAAATTCTACTTGGATTTTCACTACAGAGCTCCAAAAAATCCTTACTGCACGATCATGAAGGATAGTGTGAATGGTGCCCACGGATAGCTTAGTCTTTTCTGCTAATGTTTTCACTCTTGTACGGGCATCTTCCAGTACAAGTTTCTCGACAATTTTGACGTTTTCTTCAGAAGTGGCACTAACCGGCCCTCCGGCACGGGGGTCGTCTTCAACACCCCGTTTAAATTCACTAGACCACTTCTGAATAGTAGATAATGAAGGAGCAGAATCTTGATAAACAGCCACCATTTCTTCATGAATAACTTTTTGAGTCTTTCCTTGTTTTGTAAGGAATTTAATCACTGCGCGGTGCTCGATTTTGGTCAACAGCATGTGGCGTCTGTCATTGTAGTTATCTTTTTGTATTGATAACTTTTACTAATGATAACAATTACATGAAATTTTATATTTATATCCTCAAAGAGTGTATTTAACTAATGAGGTAATTAATTTGCTCTTATCATTAGTAAATCACCCCGATACCGAGAATACATTGAATGCCGTAGAACAGGTAGGAATTTGGTAAAAGATACAAAAATATTAAGTAATTATAATGTTCCATTAAAAGGAAAGATTAAAAATAAAAAATGGCACTTTGCTTCAAGATCTTTGCCTGCACATTTTTCTATAGTTTAAGTCTTGACAAAGCTGGATGTGTGTGGTTTTTCCTAGTATAAACTACTTTATCGTCAAACATGTGAATCAAGGCCAAGCAGCCGCGGTTATGGTGGGTAGAGCATTTCCATCTAGTCTTTCGGCCTCCGTCTGAAGCCCCTTGGATAGCGTAGCTGTACCCTTCTACCCTTATCAAAGGCCTCCCTTTCCGCGACCTCAAGTGCTCAACTAGAATGAAAAAATATTAAAGTGTTTAGTTTGTTATAAGCTCCAAGGTTTTCTAACACGACAAGGAAATTTTGTAGTAAATTTTAATGCCTTTTATTATATCCTTTTATTTTCTTAATAACTAAGTAATGGTTTGATATACAATCCACTTCACTTAAAATTAAAGACAATTTTTGGCTTGAAATTAATAGAGAATTTATATACTGTCCATTTCATTTGGCACACATTTTAACTCAAAAAAATCACTAGGAAAGTTAATAATATGTATAAATTAGTATTACTGCTTATGTATTAATGTAATCAACACTTTTGTTAGTAATCAAAACTTTTGTTTTTAACCGACTTCCAAAAAAGGAGGAGGTTCTTAATTCGGCGCGTATTTTTTTTAAATGTATGTCGGTGCTTATCTGCGTGGTTTCTGAATCGATTTGAATTTTTTTTCTAGCAGTCGTTACAGGAAGCTCACGAGGTGGTAAAAAAACACAAAAAAGTACAAAATAATTTTGATTTCTACCAACTATGTTGAAGTCGGGCGAGTCTGATGCGTCAACTTTGCTTATCCTTGTTATACCCGCCCAACTTCAACATAGTGGGTAGAAATCAAAATTATTTTGTACTTTACAGTGGGAAGTTGGTTTTTTGGAAAGAATTTTTTTACTTAACACTTTTCGATAATGCCACTGGTTTTTTGGGTGGATGCGTGTGCGATTCATTGTGCAATATGATTTTCTCTTCAATGGTATGCACCGAGGCATGACACCCCTTGTTATGATGGGTCGAGCATTGCCAACGTTTCATCTTACTACTTCCAGACATCAACGAGTATGTGTACCCATGAAGCAGAATCATCGGCTTTTTCTTCTTTGATAATATGAATTTAACTGGAATACAATTTGTATATAACAGTTGTTTATAAAAATTATACACAGATATAATAAGTAAATCTAATATAACTACTTACCTAACTAAACTTATTTAATTATTAAACCTTTATAAATACAAATTAAATGTCTTATTTTTCAATATATTAAAAGTTTAAAGTTAAAAGCTAATAAAATATCATTGGGTAAAAAAATGCATTCAATGATTTAAAAAAGATAACACACAGATCAGAAAATATGTACTTACCTAACACGCACTTTTCCTCCCATAAACAAAAAAATACCCTGTTTAACAACTGTCATTTTAAAAAAGCACACTACAGAAAACTATTGATTTATTTAGAAATGCAATAATGTAAGTCAAAAAAACAATCAGAACATAAAGGGGGACTACCCGGACAGTTTTTGCACTCAGTGCTGGTGTTTACCCTTCTTTTATTTTTATAACAGTTTCTACAATCCTTTCTGGAGGTTGCGTTTACTGTTCTACCAGTATTTAGAGTTCGCGGTTTAGATTTTTCAATTTTACTCAACCTGTGCTGATCCCCGTCTACTAGCGTCTTCTGTGTGTTTTGTGGTTCAGTTTCAGATGTCATTTCTGAAAAAAAAACGATTCTATTATTTTTGCACTGCAATAGTTTAGCTATAGTCCAGTTTTCTTTACTTGACTTTTGGAGTAAACAAACACCTCTTTTTATGAATATCACATAATTACACATAAATCACATATTTTGAATTAGTTATAACTGTCTAGATCGAATTTTCGAATTCGAAATAAAGCTTCGAATTTACCATTTTAGCAAGTTTATTTTTTCAAAAACGAAATAAGCATTTGCACAGATTAAGAGAAAGTGTCATTTCATTGTCTATGAATCGTTGAGGTGGGCAAAGGCGAATGAGTGACTGATAGCTATCATACGAGTATCTACTCAGTTTAGTTCCACATTGTTTACTTAGCTAATTAAGCTTTGGTTTATGGTACCACGTTGTTTTTTTTGGTAAATAGATCATTTATTATTATATTATTAAAAAAATGGATTGAATGATCGTTACAGTAGTAGAGGTGGGTAACTTTAGAAACGTTTGAAATAATATGAGTCCTTTAAATTAAATAAATGATAAATAAAATAAATCACCGACAGAAAATGATTATAATGCTTAGCTTAAATAAAATCGGATATTTGATCGAAATAAAATAAAGATAATCTTAATCTGTATTATTTTGTTTTCATCAAAGTTTGGAAATCTAGACATTTCTTACATACTAATGTCATCCAAAGAACTACTGATTTTTTAAATATAAATTCTTTAAATTATCCTCAAATTCACCTCTGTAATACCAATGTTACCTGCTTCCCCTTTAGTACAGTAGAGTGGATATTGCCAGTAATATTATTAAGTCATTATTAAATTTTTAACCCCCGACGCAAAAAGAGAGGGGTGTTATAAGTTTAACGTGTCTGTCTGTGTATCTGTGTATCTGTCTGTGGTATCGTAGCGCCCAAATGGATGAACCGATTTTCGTTTAGTAATTTTTGTGTCATAGATAATTTTATCCCGAGTGTTCTTAGCCATGTTTCATGAAAATCTGTTCATCCGTCTGAAGGTCATCAGCTTTTTTCTAGTCGGGGGTTTTTTAAAATTTGTAATTTATATAGTATAAATTAAACAGGATAAACAAAATTTTAATTGATATCATTTGTGTTTTTAATACTAGTAACTGAGTAACGTTATAACGTTAATAACAACACATTCTATAAAAATAGTGGTATATTTAAACTAATATTATAAAGAGGAAAGATTACTTTGTTTGTTTGACTGTTTGTTTCTTTGTTTTTTTGTTTGTAATGGATAAACTCAAAAACTACTCAACCGATTTTAAAAATTATTTCACGTAGTCATAGTTTGTGTCTCTACCTCATGCATATTTACAAGTAGAATGTAATAAAAAACCTCCCTGTTTCTTAGTCGACACAGGCGCAAGTGTCAGCATTATCAAGCGCTCGTGCTTAACAGCAGAGCCCAAACTATCTCGAGAAATTATAAAACTCAAAGGCATAAACGATAAAGACTCCTACAGCGAAACATTAGGATCAGTTTTGCTTAAAATTAATATAAACAACTGTATCATATCTTTTAAATTCCATGTCATAACTGACGCTCTGAATCTGCAATCAGATGGTATCTTAGGTATATTACTAAATCTCTTACTATTTCAAATCATATTTTACCAATTCACTATTCTAGCCCCAAATACATAATACCGGCTCGCTCCGAAGCCATTGTTGAATGCACTGTCTCAAATTACAAGTCCGAGTTACGTCATTTAAGAGACGCACTCATACTCGATCACTCTATATCTGAAGGCGTGTATATAGCAAACTGTATAGTAAGTTTGAAGCCCAATTATAAAGTCAATGTCTCAGTCTTAAATAACACCGAATCTCAAGTAGAAATCCAAGACTTCAAGGTCCATTTAACTCCTATAGACTTTTCCGAATTACACCAAGTGTCTCAATCCCCCGAAATTATCAACCATGTTTCAAACTTTTCATCACATCGACTCGATCGTGTTTTAAATCTTATACGACACTCACATCTTAATGGTGAGGAAAGAAAAGCTCTCTTAGAGTGTTGTTCTGAGTAGTCTGATATATTTTATCTCGAAGGAGACACATTAACTCATACTAACGCTATTCAACATTCCATTGGTACTGGTAATAACCCTCCTATCAATGTAAAATCTTATCGTTTTCCCGAATGTCATAAAAGCGAAGTCGATTTCCAAATCCAGAAGATGCTTCAACAAAAAATCATAAAACCCTCAATTTCTCCATGGAATGCCCCTGTTTGGGGGGTTCCCAAAAAAATGGACACATCTGGGAAAAAGAAATCAATGACGCCTTAATGACGTCACTGTATCTGAGGTCTATCCTATTCCGTTAATTACAGATATACTTGATCAACTAGGTCATTCCAAATATTTTAGCACACTAGACTTAGTTTCCGGATTTCATCAAATTCCTCTGAATCCTTCCGATGCACCTAAAACTGGTTTCACTGTAGTCAACACAAACGGTTCTACAGGTCTCTACGAATTTACTAGGATGCCGTTTAGACTTAAGAACGCTCCCAGTACTTTCCAACGTCTTATGAATACAGTCTTATCAGGTCTTCAAGGTCTACATTGCTACGTCTACTTAGACGACTGCATCATCTATAGTGCAGATCTCAAATCTCATTGTGAAAAGCTAAAAATGGTATTTGACCGTTTCAGAGAATTCAATCTCAAACTCCAGCCGGATAAGTGAGAAGAATTTAGAGAAGAGAAATAAGTAATAATTTCTTAGAAGAGAAGTTACTTATCTAGGACACATCATCACCGACAAAGGTGTATCTCCTAACCCAGACAAAGTTAAAGTTGTCTGCGATTTTCTAACCCCTAAAAACCCAAAAGAAATAAAATCATTCCTTGGTCCCGTTGGTTATTATCGCCGATTTATCGATAATTTTTCAAAAATTACAAAGCCTCTAACATCTTTACTCGAGAAAGATGCCTCTTTTCATTGGTCTATGGAACAAGAACAAGCTTTTAACCTCTTGAAGGAAAAACTAACCTCAGCTCCTCTTCTTCAATATCCCGACTTTTCTCAACCATTTATCGTTACTACAGACGCCAGCAACTACGCCGTTGGCGCTGTACTATCTCAAGGCCCTATCGGTAAGGACAAACCGATAGCTTATGCTTCCAGAACCTTAAATAAACAAGAAGGTAATTACTCGACTACAGAAAAAGAGTTAATTTCTATCTTATTCGCCGTTAGAACGTTCCGACCCTATCTTTACGGCACTAAATTCAAGATCGTAACAGATCATAGGACCTTAGTATGGCTCTTCAACGTCCAAGATCCTGGTTCCAAACTCGTCCGTTGGCGCCTCAAACTTGAGGAATACGATTACGAGATCGTCTATAAACCTGGAAAATTAAACTCAAATGCAGACGCTCTGTCTCGCATCCCAATTCACGCTATAAATACAGATAATCTTAATAAGCTTTCCTATGAGGCATATTTTAATAAACAATTTACAAATTCTTTACCAGATTCGAACACAAAAATTGAAGAACACTCACAAGCTTTACCTCTTTCGAAATGCAATATTATTGCATGCTCTGTTTCTCTAGATTTCGACAACTCAATGCCGCATTGTGAGGATTACTATCGAAGATATCTGACACCGCTTCATTGTTTGAATCCGAACGTAAACAATGCACTGTACAGTCAGTTACAAATAATAATAAAACATAATTATCATTTTCCTTTTAATTTAATAAAACTCGCAGTAACCTAATCTTATCGTTCTTTTCAGCTTTCAGCAGTTCTACGCCTCGTCTGATTCAATTATTACACCCATACTGCATAGTCCTGGACTATATTTTGATCCCTTAACTAAAATTTATTTCTACAACGATTATTGGAGAGTTATCACACACCTCAACACAGTTTCCTTGGAACCGCAGCTCGACAAAGTTAACAAGCTAATCGTAAAAACCTTTTTAATTTGTGCTAAGTTACAACCAGAAGAATATTCTAGCTGTAATGATGTTTTCAGTCCAATCGAAGTGTTACTAGAGTCCAATTATCTCAAGGCTCAATCCTTGTCTCACATTATTTCAAACGAGAATCTTACGAGATCTAAAAGATCTTTAGAGTTTGGTGGCGAAATCCTTACGTTTTTTTTGGCACTTTAGATCCTGAATATGCTCGATAATAATATGATGCTGCAATCAAATTGTGACAGATTTCTGAATCTAAGATATTAATTCAAATTAATGAAAGATTAATGTATTATTACTATTAATTCTACTATTTCTAGGTTAAAACAAGTTAAATTACATATTGTCCCATTGTTACTAGTGATAAAGATTTATGATTTATATTTTAAATTTCAAATTAGCATATTTATATTTTACTAGCTGATGCCCGCGACTTCGTCCGCGTGGTTTAAGTTTTTTGTTATTCCCGCGGGAACTCCTTAATTTTCCGGGATAAAAAGTAGCCTATGTCACTCTCCAGGTCCTCAACTATACCCATGCCAAAAATCACGTCAATCCGTTGCTCCGTAGCGGCGTGATTGAAGGACAAACCAACAAATCAACCAACCAACAAACCAACAAACATAAAATAAATCATATCATGCGTAATGGCGTCGTAATGGCGTACAATTACAAGCATTGGCCAAGCCAAGCATACAAAATGACGATCTCTACGAGGCGGCAGGGACCACTTGGACTAGATTGGCAAGAGATCGGATTAAATGGAAGGGGATGGAGAAGGCCTTTGCCCAAAAATGGGTGTCCGATTGACATAAATGAACTAAATTGACATAAATGAACATGACATTGTATTATAATTTGGATATTGGAAGTAAAGGCTTTATTAGTATTATTTTTTTATTTCATTTATCCATCCATATTGTTTACATTTTTAAATATTTACACAAAACAAAAATGAATAAACATTTAAAAATATAAAAAATAGCGTTCCACCGGTCTCGGGAACAGGGTCCAAGAAACCAGCAGTCAGGGCCCCAGAGAGAGGAACCTCCTGACGATGCGAGCCGTGTCCAGGAGTACAGCCTTCTGGATCTGGCCCTTGACCCAGCTACCCAATGAGATCCTGGAAAGATGTTGGTCGAGGCTCTTGGCTATAAGACCATTAGAAGTCACCATTAGTTATTATTATTATTATTATTTTATATATATTTTAAAATCGTTCGCAAAGAGTAAACTCCAGTCGTGCGTCGGAGCTGACATACTTACCCATTTTTTTTTTGTAGGTTAAACGTTGTTGGAATTGGAGAATTCGGCCCTATGAAGTAAAAATATATGTAGGTACATACTTATTTTTAAATACAAATTATAACAATACTTGACTAGGTTCAAAATTTTGATGGTTTCTTTCAAGCGGAGGGTGCTTATGGACATCCCTTAACAGTATAATTTGATTTCCGATAGTGTGCAATGCAGCCAGACAACCTCTGCTCTGGTGGGTAGAGCATTTCCACCTTTTTTTCAAGCTGACTCCAGGAGTTGACGAGTAAGTGTAGCCATTCACCATGATCATGGGCTTCCCTTTCTTAGATAGCACAAATTTTACTAAAACAACAAGATCACAATTATATTTACAGTTTTATGTTTCAAACTGTTACTCGAAACTAAAATATGGATGAGAAAAGGATGGAAGCTTATGTTTTAAAGAGTATATAATATGTAATTATATGTACCTACTATTGAAATACACGATAGATAAAATACTACTCAAAATACAATCTATCGCATCCTAGGTGTGGGGACTTTTGAGGAGATAATTAAGTTTATCTAGTTTTTTTGTGAGTTTTCCATACAAAGCAATAGACTAAACTATGTAGTGTCACTTTGCTTCTACTGTTGTTTCACATGTTGAGGCGGATGGTTATGTTCGTGCTTCATAGAGACGATCTCATCAAATACAGTAAAGAGAACCGCCCGACATTTGTCATGGGTATTCGTTGAACACCGCCATCTCTTCTTTGGACCACTGATGGTGCTAACGTAGTAGGTGTACCCTTTGAATTTTATAAGACGATTGCCTCTTTGTGACAATACGAATTCGGCTGAAAATATCACAGTGCATTAAAAAAATGTTCAGGGCCTGAATGCCTTCTACGGGGATGTCGGTCACATACGTCGATCGCTTTCCTACAATACATTAAGTTTAGTTTTAAGAGTGCTTTGGGGTAATTACAAAATGGGGTGATTACGATTGTTACAAATGACTACAAAATCTGACAATATTTTTGGCAGTGGCAACATTATCCTTGAAGTCGTAATTATCATCACAGTTAACATATCATCATTATCGCAATTAATTACCCCAAATCCACGCGAACGAATACGTTGACATCAATTTGTAAAAAAGCTATACAAAAAAATATTTAAAGACATTCACAGATTTCGAAGTCGCCGCAAGAATCGGAGCATTGAAAATGAATACAAAAATTTACAAAAAAATCTGAAATAAAAATCTCTTCAAAATTTTTCAAAGATTTATTAATCTATTTTCAAAATTCCAAATAGAATGCATTCTCGCCTGCATCCGCATCTTTTAACACCATTACCATGACCATCGGTCAATAATCATAGGAGCTACATCACTTTTTATATACGGAAATACCCGTTTTCCTACAATGCCAAATCTAAAGGGACCACCTACAGATCACAATTACTAACCGATTTTCAATAAAAAATTCGCTATTTTGTAGATAAACTTATGCCACCTTTTTTCATTTTTTCTTAAGTCGGGTTTTTTCCAAAATATTTACAATGTAGTAAACAAACACCCCTCAAAAAACCGGCTTTTTTACATTTTTCAAAATTTCAAAAAAAGTTACAAACCGATTTTCGATATAACCATTTTCAATGGTAAAAAATCGTTCGGGTCCAATGGTAAATGATCATTTGATCACCTTAATCATAATGTCTATCATTGAAGCACGTTCTGCAAAGTGTCAGTCGACAGGTGTTGCAGTAAGTCTTGACTTTCCTAACTTTACTCTTAGCTTCTCTATGTGTTGTGTGGTAGTTCTTTCGCAGTGTTTCGTAGCACTTCACACAATTCCTTCTCTTCCCGTGTACTTCTAGAACGTGTGGGTGGCCCCTGCTTTCTGCCCATGCTACAATCAAGATAACTATGTACTTAACTAGACTATCTAGTCCATTGAAAAAAAAGTATTTTGTTTCATGCTAATAAGTATTATTTTTTGTAAACAATACTCTATCCAGGTGACCCCGCAAATATCTTAGCATTCATCCTCACCTCTAGATGTCTCAATCACGCCTTCCGAACCACTGGTAGAGTCAAACAAGACGATCATGTCACTTGTATGATAAAAAATATTTTGCATTTCAAACTATTATTTCCGTCTTATAAATTGAAAACGAAATAGATGTTTTTTTACTTAGGAGAGTAATATCATCAAGTTTATATTTACCTTATACATTTCCAGTTACAATTTAGTTCTAGGTTATGTGTGGCAATAAAGACAGCTATCTATCTATCTAATTACTTGCAAACAGTTACGCCTGGCGGATGGTTATGGTTGGCAACTACAGACACGATTTCATCTTCCACAGTGTAGAGGGCGCCTTTGCACCCATGTCGCGTGCTGGTGGAACATCGCCATCGAATCTTGACGTTACCGTGACTCGCGTAGTAGGTATAACCAAGGAACTTGAGCAACCGTTTGCCCTTGTGTGACGTTATGTACTCCGCTGTAAGGAAATGTAAGTCACCACATCACTCACTCACTGTGTGTGTGTCACTTGTAAACACTTATAAGTGACATAAGTGGCGGTTGCTTTTAAAAACATCACACTTATAAACACTTATTTAAAATTAACTATTTTTAAGGGGTTACCTGTGTTGAGTGATTACCACCGCCCATGAATATTTGCAGCACCAGAGGAACCAACAATGCGTTGCCGGCTTTTGAGAAATTTGTTTATCCGCTTTGTGACGAGCCCCACATCGTAGTCATTAGGGAACACAGTAGATGGAAGCAAATTAATATATGAATCACTTATTTTCATATTTTATTTTTTAAGTGTATTCACAATCCTTCACTTCACAATTATTAGAACTTCACAAACTTGTTCCTCTTTCACGGTCCTAAGACAGAACAGCAAGAAAAAGACATCCATGGCACCCGGAACGCACTGACCATAACAAAATTAAAATCATTTCATAACTTCACACGTTTTTATTGCACAAAATAGTTATTGTCAATAACCTGACTAAAACATATTATTATTTTAAAGTCTAATGAAATAGTAACAATTTATTTTCTTGCTTTGCTGACTACATTAATCACAAATGTTATACTTCCAACGTTAAAACACACGAGGAGGTATCTAAGCGCCAACATGGAAGACTTTCTGGCGCAGTCGTGACCCTAGTGGTCTTATAAGTGGGAGGCCCCGGGTTCATTACCCGGCAGGGGAGAAAATCGGAAATTCATTATTTCTAAATTGCCTCTAGTCTGGTCTGATGGTAGGCTTTCTCCCGCCTCACGTTTCTACTAACGAGTATCGTACTGCAACACGCAAGGCATCGTCATAG
The DNA here is from genome assembly GCA_963932025.1 of Erebia epiphron. Lineage (NCBI taxonomy): Eukaryota > Metazoa > Arthropoda > Insecta > Lepidoptera > Nymphalidae > Erebia > Erebia epiphron. The sequence continues at coordinate 42,195,214 of OZ009945.1, forward strand.
TCTGCATTCGAATTACCACGGACGTGTAAGAAGCGATTTGCTTCCTTATTCTTATTCGAATCGCTACAATATGGAATGCCCTTTTTGTTTTCCCCCAAACTTAAATATTCCTATTCACACTTATTCACTCTTGTTTTGAAGATTATCATCACCACATCTTCAAATCAAGAGTTGCTAGACTTCTTTTAGGTTAGCGTACTCCACCTTAGGCTGCTTCACCCAGCAAGTCAGCAGCCAAATGCTAGTCTATAAATTAAATAAAAAAGAATGAAAGAAAGTGCTATTGGCGCCAAGCATCGTTAAGGCCTCTAATTTTATGGCTAATTGTTGGGAGAGACGGTGAATGATTATGTTCCGCTTTTATGGAGATAATTTCATCGTTCAAGGTGTAAATAACGGCGCGACAACCCTGGTTCATGTGGGTCGAACACCGCCAACGGGTTTTATCATTGGCGCCTTTGCTAGCTGAATATTTGTATCCGTCCTTTTTGATCAGACGATGTCCTTTTATGGATGTCATGAACTCGGCTCCTGAAAAGATATATGGTAGATGATCCACGCGAGTTCATTCGCATGGATTAAATTTAATTTCGGGAGTTCGGTAGAGGTCGTGAAAATGTCAAAGACAGACAGACACACTTTCGGATTTATAAATTTTACGTTTGCTACTATTTAGGTTCAAATGGTCCCAAATTCGTCAAAATCGGTTGAGAAGATGAGATAATAAGAAGGTAACCTATATATTTTTAATTTATAATATTACTAACTGATGCCCGCGGAAGCTCTTTAGTTTTCCGGGATAAAAAGTAGCCTATGCGTTATTCAAGACTATAATCTGTCTCTGTGCCATCCGTTCAGCCGTTCGGGCGTGATTGAGTAACTTACATCCATACATCCGTACTCGTACATCCATCCAAACTTTCGCATTCATTATATTTATTTGATACTAGATGATGCCCGCGACTTCGTCCGCGTGAATTGATGTTTTTTTAAGATTTAAAATATCCTATCTCTCAAGTTGGATCGAACTGCACATGGTGTGCGAATTTTATTATAATCGGTTAAGTGGTTTAGGAGTCCATTGAGGACAAACATTGTGACACGAGATTTATATATATTAAGACTAGATGATGCCCGCGACTTCGTCCGCGTGAATTGATGTTTTTTTAAGATTTAAACTATCCTATCTCTCAAGTTGGATCGAACTGCACATGGTGTGCGAATTTTATTATAATCGGTTAAGTGGTTTAGGAGTCCATTGAGGACAAACATTGTGACACGAGATTTATATATATTAAGATTTGATTACATAATTGGATTATGAATTTATGGATTTATACTTCGATTCAGACTTATTAAAGCTTAATAAGTAATATGAAAGAAAGGAATAAAAATGGACCAAACATTTTTATATGAAACGATTTTTAACCGACTTCCAAAAAAAGAGAAGGTTCTCATTTCGGCGCGTATGTTTTTTAAGCTATTGCATAGCTTCTATCGCGGGCCTTGAGCGTGGAGACCGAATCCAGAAATTCCGTAACGAAAAAAATCCTAACACTTTGGTTGCTATGACTACTTGTGTTGTTGACTTCAAGTTGTTGAAAATATAAAGGCGAAATAATTTTAAAGAATTATGTTTTCAATAGTCCGGGTGTCCAAGGGGAATCAAAAAACTTCAAATTGAGGTTTGGATCTCAAATTGGAAATTGGACACCCGGACTATTGAAAACATAATTCTTTAAAATTATTTCGCCTTTATATTTTCAACAACTTGAAGTCAACCACACAATTAGGTAGTCATAGCAAGTTGATAAAAAATGCTATGCAATAGCTTTACCGCGGCAGTCTCCGAGTACCACACGTCTTTTTTTTTTTATGAATGTCGGTGCATATCTCCGTGGTTTCTAAACCGATTTGAACAATTTTTTTTCAGTGATTAGAGGAAGCTCGCGAGGTGGTCCCATAAAAAATTCTGACTCCAAATCCTCAATCCTGATGCTGTAGGTGTACCGTACTACACGAAATCCTCAAACTAGTGAGTTAGGAAATTTTGATGGTGAATTCATATAGTAGGTATCAAGTCACGTATACACGATACAACTCTGAGTCCCAACTTCTTAACCCTGATGCTGTAGGGTACAGAACTCCTTAAAAATAGCGATTTAAGATTTTTTATGATGAATTAATATTGTAGGTGTCAAGCAACGACTTCATATTTATACCCAAGTCCCAACTCCCCAACCCTGATGCTGCAGGGAACAGAACTCCTTAAACATAGTGATTTAGGTTTTATTATGGTGAATTAATATTGTAGGTGTCAAGCAACGACTTCATACTTCATACTAACCTAACCCAATTACCAACTCCTCAACTCTGATGCTGCATGGTACTGCACTCCTAAGCCGTAGGGATTTCCTCCTCCATGCATCGTCATCGTCACTGCTGAGGGTCGTGATCCTTGCCACGGAGTATCTTTTCTTTTATGATGTTGCGCCATCTTGGTCTGTCCGTGGCATGGTCCAGAGCAACGTGGACCGGTGTGCCGACCGTAGGGATTTGGAGTAGGTTAAAAAGTTAAAAATAAAAATTCTTTCCAAAAAACCAAATTCCAATGCCACTGTAAAGTAAAAAATAATTCTGATTTCTACACACTATGTTGAAGTCGGGCGAGTATAACAAAGAATGGCATAGTTGACGCGTCAGGCTCGCCGCAGCCAGTGGCATTGGAAGTCGGTTTTTTGGAAAGAATTTTTTATATACATTCTGTCAAAAAAGTACCAGGAATTCATCATTTGTTTCTAATTCCAATTTCAATTCAAAAATTCTTTTTTGTCGCTAAGTTGGCACAACTGTCGTCTATATTGCCGCGAAGTTTGAGCGTCAATTGTTATTTACTTTGTTTACAGTGCGCCATTTTGTCAGTTCAACTCAATAGTGTTTTGCGATTTTAACAATGAATAAAAATATCGAACAAAGAGTTTGTCTCAAATTTTGCATAGCAAATGGAATTTCGTGTTCAGAGTCGCTGAAAATGTTGCAGAAAGCTTACGGGGAATCGACTTTATCAAAAACACGTGCATCGACTGGTACCATGCATTCAAAAGTGGTCGAGATGTGGTGGAAGATTTGCCTCGCTCTGGTCGGCCATCAACGTCTTCAACTAAAGTTAACATCGCTAAAGTTAAAGAAATGGTGACTGAAAATCCTCATTCAAGTTTGAGAGAGATAGCTGCTGAACTTTCTGTGTCTCGCGAATCGATTCGTATCATTTTAAACGAGCACTTCGGTATGAAACACGTTGCCGCTCGACTAGTCCCGAAAGACCTGAATTTGCTTCAAAAACTCAATCGCGTAAAAGTCGCTGAAGACATGCTAGAACGAGTCAATTCCGACCCTTCATTCGTAAAACGCATTGTTACTGGTGACGAGACATGGGTTTATGAGTTTGACATGCAAACCAGTCAATAAGCTTCGGAATGGCGTCTTCCAACTGAACCGAAACCGAAAAAACCACGCCAAAGTCGATCAAAAGTCAAAGTCATGTTGATTGTTTTCTTTGACTATCACGGTGTTGTGCACTCGAAATTCTTGCCAAAAGGTGAGACTATAAATAAAGAATATTATATGAGCGTTATGCGGTGTTTGAGAGAGCAAATTCGTCGAAAAAGGCCAGATTTGTGGAAAGAAAATTCTTGGATTTTGCACCACGACAATGCGCCATCGCACAAGGCCATCATTGTGAATGAATTTTTGACCAAAAACTCAACAAATACCATCGAACAACCACCGTATTCACCGGATATGGCTCCGGCTGACTTTTTTCTCTTTCCAAAACTCAAATTACCACTTCGTGGCACCCGTTTTCAATCGATAGAAGAAATAAAAGAGAATTCGCGGCAAGAACTGAAGTCGATTCCGAAAAATGTATTCAAAAAATGCTTTGAAAATTGGATTATTCGGTGGCGTAAGTGTACCGAAAAGTGTGTAAGGTTTCCGAAGGGGCCTACTTTGAAGGAGATACAATAAATTTGGAATAATAATTAACATTTTGTGTATTATAGACCTTTTCCCGGTACTTTCTTGACAGAGTAGTAGGTATAATATATAGATGACTTTTAAAGTTCATACATACATAGGTACAAGAATATTAAGGCGCTGTGAGTTCACGAGATCAAAATATAGGCGCGCGGGGGTGAAATCAAGCAAGCACATGTCGCAAAAAATGGAAGAAATAATTTGTAAAAAAAAGTATTTAAGTACTGTTCAACACATTTAATTAATCCAACAATGTATTTTATTTAGAAATATAAATTTTATCTTTTTCTAGAGCAAATTATTAGTTTCAATAAGTAGAAAAATTGCTTTAAAAGGTAAACTAAGAGGTATGTTTAAAAGAAATTTCAATGCAGAGTTTTTTTTAATGTGTTGTGAGATGCGTCAATTGCTGCTTAAAGGTCTTAAAAACAGCAAATTATTTTTACTAGCATACATTATGTCACCCTTTGATGGAAACACTGCTAAAACTCGTGTTTTGCCGATTTTACGCTATGACAGAGCCTTAAAAAAGGTCGGTATTTATAGATCCCAGTCAGACTAAATCCGAGAACGTAACAGTTTTATTACCTATTCTGTGGTAATAGTGAAAAAAAAAACAATGATTAAATTATTTTGGGATTACATTTTATTTACCTACCAACAATTTTTTTAAATAAAAATAATTTATTGTACTTTATAATCAAACTTAATCTTCTATTCTATACATTTAAAAGCGAAATACAATTCATTCACTCACTGACTGACTGAGTAATCACGATATCTCAGAAACTATAAAGCATAGTAGACTTGAATTTAGAAGGTAAGTTCCTTCTATGGTGTAGACATGAGGGGTTGGAAGGTTACATAAAAGCTCTAAGATTTGGACGTATAGACATGAAAATCGGCATTTAGGTTATTAGTTTTAAATAACAAAAACCTGCATAAGCTATATAAAGCCTCCATAGATAGGCTTTTTGCAGCGGGAAATTATCATAATCTCATAGGAAATCAGAAAATGTACGCGGACGAAGTCGCGGGCGACCTCTAGTATTGTTATAAAGCGAAAGTGTGTTGGTTTTTTGGTTTATCCTTCAATCAAGCTGCAACAAAGCAACGGATTGACGTGATTTTTGCATGGCATAGTTGAGGACCTGGAGAGTAAGTAACATATTAGGCTACTTTTTATCGCAAAAAATTAAGGAGACCCCGTGAGAATCAAAAAAACTTAATCCATTCGGACGAAGTCGCGGGTATCAGCTAGTGCTTAATACTTTAAAAGCCCATCAAGAGATGTTTTTGAAAAAATACAAGACTTAGGTAGGTTTTAATTTTTGTCTTTAATTTTTGCTTTCATTATATAGTTTTGGTGGCACTTTCTTCTCCCCATGTTCTAACTCCTCCGATCCCACCATTAAATCATTTTCATAAATCTCATTCTGTTTAGGTTACAAAACATGAAATATTTAGGGAATTTAGGAGTCTTTATAAGAACTAAAGTGACCGTTATAACACGACGGGTAGCGAAGCTGAAGTGTTATTGGGCAGGGGTAAAGAAACCGTTGGGATCCCAAGGTGCTGGAATATGTGCCGCACTGGACAGCGCAGCGTTAGGAGACCCCCACTAGATGGATGGACGTCATCAAGAGAGTTGCAGGGAGCCACTGGATTCAGGCAACGCTGGACGTAGGTATCATGTGGAAGTCCCTAATCTATCACTTGACAACGACGACGGATGCAGAATTCATCGATGTCATGCGGTTTGATAGAAGAAAGGTGAGTGAGAAACCAAAACTTTAGAACTTTATTCTTCACTAGAGCTTTCACTACTACTTCTTCTCGGTGCAGGGTGGTTGTGATTAGCTACTAAAGACACGATAACGTCATCGCAAGTGAAAAGGGCAGCTTTGCAGCGAAAGCGTTTCTGTATTGAGCACCTCCAACGCATCTTTGTGTAGTTCCCTTTGCTGGCGTAATATGTGTATCCTCGCAGTTTTATCATACGCTTTCCTCTTTTTGAGGTTATGAATTCAGCTGTAAAAAACGTAAATGTGAATTTTGTTTGCGACCATGGTCGCTAACTATGGGTACATTGTATTCTGTGCTATGGGCCTCAAACTCATGGGTATAGCCGGAATATTTTATTGAAAATTTGATTACTTGTATGAGAGAAACTAAGATTTTTTTTGAATATTTAAACAAAATTTCTTTATTTCCTAATATCTAGGTACAATTCAATGAAAGTAACTCATGGATAAGTAAATACTATCTAGTATGGTACCCGCGACTTCATTCCAGACATCGCGAAAAAGTAGCAAGCTATCTCTGTAAATTTCAGCAAAATCGGGTTGGGTTAAAAATGAGTTATGAAAAGGTAAAAAAGACACACTTTAGCATTTACAATAATATAACGAATAGATATATTAGGGTAGAGGAAAGTACAAAAAGTAACTTATGTTTGGTATCTACTATATTAAATTAGACGGAGGCGGATGATTATGATCGCCCTTCGTAGCCACAATACTGTTATTGATGGTGAGAATAACGGCGTTGCATTTTCGCTTCTGATTGGAGCACCTCCATCGGGTTCTGACACCATTGGTAGTTCCCGTAAAGAAGGTATAACCTCCCATCTTGATCAGTTGCTTGCCTTTTCGTGATGTTATAAATTCAGCTGCAATAAAAGGCATTCCTTATGAATATTCTGTGTAAAATTAAAAATAACCAAGTATAATAATATATATTTTATTGCTTAAACCGCAAAATGCTTAAATCTGAAAAATTAGAAGTGTGTGCCCGCGTCCATACGCGGCCTCCTATTCGGATAGTCGTGGGTTTGATAACCCACGAGTCACGACTATCCGAATAGGAGGCCAACGACGACGGTCGACGGTCAACAGCAAGGGAACGATGATAAAACTTCCTTCAAATACAAAAAATATTTATTGTATAGAATCAACCAGTTATAATCTATTATAAATAGGTACTACAGGGTTAAAAAATAATTAAAATACTAATTGCCTTTTCAAAACACGACGTATTTATAGTTCAAGATTGTGTAGAGCAGGGATTCCCAAACTATATATTTTGGGCAAGAAACTAGAAGTGTTAAATATTTAAGTAACCATTATAAATATTCAATAATTTAAATTATTAGCAAACTAAATTAAAAAGAAATAGTCTTATTAGGTTAAAAAAACATCGTAAATAAGGAACGGCCGCGAGTCACGTGACGACGCGCGGACGGCGAGAGCCGCGGGCGGCGGGCGCCATGAAGCCGCGTGCGTTCAGCGAAGCGAAATGAAATAAACTGGATGGAATTACTGACTAGCGGGACTCCTGAAATTAACCGGATAATTACGAACGATAAACTGTTAATACTATTTCAGTGTTTATTCTTAACTCAAAGTGGCGAGACGCGCTACACGGATAAAATAATATTGTTGAAATGTTTTATTTGGCGTTGACGTGACAATAAGTTAAAATCGCATCCGTCTTATTCGAATATGGATAAATAGCTAATAGTCAAGGCATTTAGCTAATACATCCTATTCGAAATAATTCGAATAGGGATTAATCGCTAATAATTTAGGCATTTAGCTATTTACCTTTTGTGGGAATATAAGATTATACAATAATTTTGGCAATTTTATTTAAATTTTGTGTTTATTTGACCAGTTAGTCATAGTGAAACAGGAAATTAATAAATAGGAAGTGTTTTATAGGATAACTTTCAAATTCAGGATCCTAATGCCTCGTCCACACGCTTGCCAAACCTCAACAAGCCATCACAAATTCAAACGTGTGGATAGAGTGTTTGGCTTGGTTTGTGTAGGTTTGCAAGCGCTTGTAGCCGATCCGGCGAGTGTCGGTTTTTTGTTCACAAACAAAGGGAATTTGCCGTAAGCGCTTGCGACGAGTCCACACGTTTGCGCGGATCATAGTCTCGTTCGTTCACTGGCGGCGAACAGACGCGTGTGTGACGTGTGTAAAAAATGAGTAACTGGTCCAGATAAGGAGTCCTTAACTTCCTGGTACGGTTTCTATGAATTTTTAACATCCACCATCTTCTTTGTCGTGTTTTTGTTTTCTTACACTTAGTTTCTTCTTTTTATAATAAAAATAACTTAAGCCGAATATAAAAGCCGACACAAGCTCGATGTCTGTCATGCTTGCCTGTTCAGAACATACTAACGCGCTCGCAAGCATGTGGATGGCGGAGTTTGATTCCCAAAATCAAGCCAAACGTTTGTAGAGGTTTGGAGTTTGCGGCAAGTGCCAAGCGTGTGGACGCGGCATAAGTTTTAGTTTCATGTTGTTAATTGTTATTATTTACGTTCCAAGTTTCAACACGGAACTGCACAGCCATTTTTTAAGGTTTTTGATGCCTATTACCATAGATTAATTATAAACCAAGTATAGATTGCTAACTCCCATATAAAAAATTTTCTAGGTTAATACTATCGATAGGTGGCGCTACCAGGCTCGCTCGACAAATGATTATAGTAAAATCGGTGAAATATCGTATTTTCTTGGTTCATTTTGTATTAATTATTTATATAAAATTATCAAAATACAAAAATTTCATAAAATCACTTAAGCAAATAGCAAACTTACATTCAATTAATTGTAACAAAATTAACTTGCAGAAGTAATTCGATTTGAAACAAGTTCTGTGTATTCTTATGTTATAATCAGCTAGTGGACCATGCAGTTATGCTGCATTCCTATAGATGGCGTCACAAACTGACGATACACTAAAATAATTTTTTCCTCTTGTTTTGGTGCCGGCCACAGACGATATACTTATAAACCAGGTTGGTACTTGGTATAGTTAGCAAAATTATTGTGAGTAGTGTAGGTACCCGACTAAAACCTATAAAAGCGGGCAGGAACGTGTATAAAAAGCGCTCTCTGTATTACCGCGTAGTCATTCTTTTGTCACCTTCCGAGCTGTAAACTGCGTTATTGTGAAACTCTTAATGAGTCATAATTGTGTTCAGATTTAAGTGTGTTCCTTTTTGGTTATTTTATGTGTGATATGTTGTAATCGTTCACTAGAATAAATTGTGGTTTGTTATATTTGCTTAGTTTCACTTTACTCCACTTCTGTTTTCCTAAATTCAGAAGTGGGATAAAGGACCGCTAAATAGGCCCACATACGAGATGAACCAAAAAGGAACATACCCAAATTTAAAGTGCTTAAAGTTGATCACGAGACCGATCAAGATATCTCTCGAAGGGTGACTCGCGTAATGTGCAGTGTTTATTCGTGTGCTAAAGTTGTGCTTTGTTTTCATGTGATTGGTAACGCTGGCTCGCGGAGTGTGGCCGAGATGTGGTGTTGCACAGCTCGTGTGCTTGAGGCGCCTCACGAGTGCGCTTGGGTGTGCAACTGTGCATGCCACGTGGGCGCTCTGGGCAGCGTTCACGAGGGCAATTCAGTCTGCGCGACACGCTGTCGTGCCTTGCTGCGTGCCTCGGAGCCGCGGTGCTGCGCGCTTTCCCGTGTTACGCCTGGCATTTGCCTGGAATGGTGGTGAGGTGATGACACCATCGAGCCTCTGGTGATATGACGTAATATGCGACATCGGTAAGACCATTTAATTTATTTGCTTAAGGATGTAATACCCACCAAGCGTAGCCACAAAGTAAATGAACAGTAATTCATGTTACTGAATTGACTGTTAATTGTGTTAAGAAAAGGTTTAGACCCCAATTGTATTTACGCGATTTCCATTTTATGATAATTTCCCACTAAATTAGCAAGCTGTGTTGGCTCAGTGGTTGTTATTGGCATAACGCATACATTTGAGTCCCTAAACCGCCCTGAATGCTAGTTTGTGAACAGTTTAAAGTGTCTAGCCGAAACATCTTGTTCAAAAGTAGAACCTTTGTGGGTACCGACCGGGTACAAAAATATTTTTGTGAAAAAGAGGTGACTCATACCCTAAGTTTGAATACATAACTTGAAACCTCTAAGTTTGCTGAGTTTTGAACACATAAAGTAGTAATGTTTTGCTAAAGCATGATGTACGGATAAATTGTTATTGCGTAATTTAGTTTTTTGTTTTTAAAATGAGGGTTGTTATTTAAAACTCTTGACCTAGTTACGATCGGATACCAATCATCCGCAATTTAGAAAGTTTTGTGCGTCAAATACGTAATAAATGCGTGATGGTTAAAAGTCAGATTATACCCACTTTACGATTCAATTGTTTTAAACATGCTGTGTTTAGAAAAAGTGTCTCTTAATAACGCTCACTGTGTTTTCGAATGATGCGATGCATTCATGATGTTAGACAGCAGTTTTGAGAACACCTGTTAAACTCGCTAGTATCCCTTGGGGTTTGTTAATTTAGCCTCTGTGATACTTTTACAAAGGAATAGTGCTTGTACACAAAAAAAAAATTGTTGAGGTCAGGTATGGACGAGCAAACATATTTATAGTTCTGATAAACGTTAAAATTAACTTAAGTTTTGCAGGTTGGTTTCTTTAATGTTACCAAACCTGGTTACGTAATTTAGATGACAAGTTGTTGCATTCTACTTTGATTAGAGAAGTTTTGTTTTTCTACCCTCATGGATAGAAAGTTTGTTTTCGTTTCACCTACGGTCAAGTATTGGATGGATCGATTACGAGTCTACATGCCTACCTGTCAGAACCTTAACTTTTTCTCGTTAGTAATTTTACATACGAGGCTTTTAAACAAAATGGTTGTAATCCGCGCGATACAAGGATTACATAAGGTGCAATGAAGTTAAAATTCAGTTGTAAATGTATGAGGCATGATGACAACTGGTTAAGACAATTGATCGTCGGTGTTTTTATTGAGTAAAGTTAAATAACGACTGGTTCAGACAGCTGATAATATAAAACCGTCGGTGTTTCTAGTTAAGAAGTTAAATTGCTCGTAAAGGTACTCTGAGCCTGTCAAGGACATGACGTGTGTGGTGGAGGCCACAGATTCATTTTCTGTTTCATCTGTTCTATGTTCCTTTCGTATTCGGCGCTCACCACGTGCGAGGCATTCCGGACGCGCCAGGCTGCGCGCTGTGAGGCGTGATACTGCGCGTCTGCTGGTCGCGCAGGGCTGAGCGCTTGTCTAGTGCGCACTCGCCTGTTGCGCTGTGAAGCGCGACACTGCGGGTCTACTGGTCGCGCAGGGATGCATGCTCTCCTAGTGTGCGATGCTGTGCGCTCCTGGTTGCGCAGGGCTGCGCGCTTGTCTAGTGCGCGTTGCTGCGCACTCGCCTGCCGCGCTTAAGGCGTGACACTGCGCGTCTACTGGTCGCGCAGGGCTGCGTGCTTGTATAGTGCGCGAGGCTGCTCGTTAGCCTACTCGATATGGTTGAACATAACTGGTGTGAGTAAACTTTCTTCATTTTCTGTGTTCATCGATGATGATGTTTGATGTTTTGAATGTTCAAAGTTGTTTCGACATGGTACAACTGTGAGTTTGTACTATGGTTGAGCGACCTTTAGTGAGGGCTCTACCAGCTCTACCGACTCTTGTTGCTCTATGAGCTCTACTGACTCTTTGTGCTCTACCAGCTCTACCGACTCTTGTTGCTCTATGAGCTCAACTGACTCGTTATGCTCTACCAGCTCTACTGTCTCTTGTTTCTCTACGAGTTCTACTGTGTCTTGGTACTCTACCAGCGCTACTGTATCTAGGAGCTCTACCAGCTCTATTGAGAGCTCCACAGGTTCTGTGAGTTCTATCGGCTTTGTATGTATGAGCTCTGCTGAAGCAGTCAAATAATTTTGTTGGTACCTGTGCTGGTACTGGTAACTGTGCTGGTAATGAACTTTTAAGTCAGAGAGCTTGTGAAGGTAATTGACTATGCGTTGACTACCTGCTATGTATGGATAGCCACGATGATCACGTCGTTTCGTGATAACGATTTGGTTTTAATTTCTGTTACATGTTTGGCGCCATGGAGTGGTGCCCTGGATCGGGGCCCTGGAGGTGTGCCCTGGAGTGGTGCCTTGGAGCGGGGTCCTGGAGCGGTGCTTTGGAGTGGTACCTCGAAGTCGTGCTTCGGACTACGCGGCACGTTCTTCGGTGACAGACACTTTCAACTTAATTTGCATAAACATTGCCTATGGCTCTGCTTGTTGTCATCCAATTTAGTTACATGCTTTCTCTAGTAAAGTTAGGTTAGTCGTAAATCAGACGTTAGGTCAGTTGTTAGGTCAAACGTTAGGCTACTTATTAGTTCAGTTGTTAGGTCAAAATGTAAGCTTACATGTTAGGTTAGGTTACTTTAGGCTCTGTTAGGCTAGTGGATGACAGCGGACAGCGTTGTATGTAGTGGGCAGATTGAGAAGAAGGTTATGTCGGCAGACCTGTGAGGAGTGTAGCATAGCACTCTGTCAGGTGGGTGGTAGAATGGCTACCACCGACAGGGAGATGCAGCACGAATGTGTGTGTCGGACCTCGGGTCTGGTGTGGACCCGGTTCATTGTGAAAATCACAATGGTACCCATGGTTTTGGGTAGGTGCGTGAGCGCACTAAAGACTTCTGCAGCTCAGTACATGGTTCCTTGGAAAGGAGAATGGTGTCCCGAGAGTTATTCAACCGAACATTTTAATGTTTTCTTATGATTACAGTAGCACGTTTGATGTATTTGGGTGTGAGGCGAATTGCCTTGCTGGTCGACCTGTATGACTGGTGTTGCCCCGATGCAGCGTACTTCCGAGGGTGGCGACCTAGAGTGGCTGGCTTCGAAAGTCGCGTCTCTTAGATGCGCATCAGGCTGTGTCCTGGCAGGCTGTGTCCTGGGAAGTCGCGTTCTCTGAATGCGCATCAGGCTGTGTCCTGGCAGGTTTTGTCCTGGGAAGTCGCATTCTCTGAATGCGCATCAGGCTGTGTCCTGGCAGGTTTTGTCCTGGGAAGTCGCGTTCTCTGAATGCGCATCAGGCTCTGTCCTGGCACGTTTTTAACGTGGTGTGTGTGTGAACTTGCAAGTTCAGGTATGAGATTAACTGAGATGTAATGTCTGGAGAAGTATGCATACTTTTGAATGTGAAGCGTTTTATTTTGTGTAGCGAAAGTTGTTATTTTGAATGAGGGCCTCGTATGCGTGATGAATGTCAGAATAGGCAATAGCGTGCGTCGTCATGAATAATCAACCATTTGTGTCTTATGCAGGTTCTGATGACAGTAACTGTGACGATGCGGGTGAATCTTTGGGTGCCCTCACTAGTTCAGGAGACACCGCAAGAGGGGGAGCTTATGAAGATGGCATACGCACACCAGCTCTTCCTGCTTCTGATGAAATTGTTTCCGGTGCAGCCGAGGGCGGCGCACAATCAGGATAGGCCGAGTTAGCAAAATTATTGTGAGTAGTGTAGGTACCCGACTAAAACCTATAAAAGCGGGCAGGAACGTGTATAAAAAGCGCTCTCTGTATTACCGCGTAGTCATTCTTTTGTCACCTTCCGAGCTGTAAACTGCGTTATTGTGAAACTCTTAATGAGTCATAATTGTGTTCAGATTTAAGTGTGTTCCCAGGGGGGTGAAACTGCCGTACAAATTCACCTATACAAATATTGCGTAGAAAACACTGCCATCTGGTGATCGGGGAACAAAAACTCGTAAGCTATTTTTCTAGAGCGTACTATAGATGGCGTTTATTAGTAAAAATCTCTGAATCCAGAGCCCAAAAATTCAAAAAAAAAACTGACAGTTATCAGTTGTGGTTGACTTGACAGTTTTTTCAAATATATTGCGTTGATGTGCTCTTGCTTGCGTTGTGTTGTGTTTGAAAATTCTGGATTATCTGCTTGTTTTGTTGTATCTTCTTTGAACGTTTGACCTCTTTTATGCCCTGGACCAGTGTTACCTGCCTTTGACGATTGACCTGCTCTTGCTAATTGGACTTTGCCACTGCCAACTTAACGACCCTGCTTTTCCCCACCGGACTTTGTTTGCCGCAACGAACTTGGCTAAAATGCCGAGAAAATCAGCAAGAAAGTGTTATTTTGGATGTGCGACTAATTAAATGTATGTTCAGTCATTGATTTTAATTAAAAAAATCTTATTTCTTATGTGAAATAGGCTGTTTTTATTTAACAATAATGTTAATGTTATCTACAATATTAGTATTACTTGCGTTTAAGCTCCATTTACTTTAATTCTCATATTAAAGTTAGTATAAACAAATCCTCACTATTTTATTGAGATAAAAAAATATACAGTAAATCTAGTGGTACTGCCAGCTGCGTTGCACACGATACAGCGACATCTAGCGTACAGGGTACACCTTTTTAGACACTTGAAATGTGAGTGGCGCATCTATCTCTAGTATATAGTGTATTATCTATGTGTGTTCCTTTTTGGTTATTTTATGTGTGATATGTTGTAATCGTTCACTAGAATAAATTGTGGTTTGTTATATTTGCTTAGTTTCACTTTACTCCACTTCTGTTTTCCTAAATGTATTATAATTAACTAGCTGATGCCCGCGACTTCGTATGCGTGGATCGAGGTTTTGTTGTTCCCGCGGGAACTCTTTAATTTTCCGGGATTAAAAGTAGCCTATGTCAACTATTATATTATTCTGTGCCTATGTGCTACCTTTTCAAGACTATAATCTATTTCTGTGCCAAATTTCAGCCAGATACGTTATGCTGTTGGGGCGTGATTGAGTAACAAACATCCATACATCCATCCAAACTTTCGCATTTATAATATTAGTAAGAGTAAGATCTATGGTGCCGGCTCAGTGAATTGTGCGTTTCTTGTGTTTTTAGGGTTCCGTACCTCAAAAGGAAAAAACGGAACCCTTATAGGATCACTTCGTTGTCCGTCCGTCTGTGTGTCAAGACCCTTTTTCTCAGGAACGTATGGAGGTATCAAGCTGAAATTCATATCAATCAGGTCTACGGTCCCTTAGAGCTGTGAAAAAATCAATCTTAAAAGCCTACACAATCAAAAGATACAGCCGTTTATGCTGCAAATTTTCGATTTTACTTGCACTCGCGAGGGAATCAAAACCTACAGGGTAGGTACTTCCCGTGAACTTAGAATCTTGAAACTTGGTACGAAGCAACGTCTTATAACACAGATATATAGGAAGAATTGCGAAAAGCATAAATTTTTAGTTATATCATTTAATTAAAATATTTTTAATAATTAGGGTTCCGTACCTCAAAATGAAAAAACTGAACCCTAGGATCACTTTGTTGTCCGTCCGTCTGTGTGTCAAGACCCTTTTTCTCAGGAACACATGGAGGTAGGTACCAAGCTGGAATTCATATCAAATACCTACTCAGGTCTACTGTCCCTTGGAGCTGTGAAAAAATCAAACTTCTAAGCTAGCACAATCAAAAGATCTACAGCCGTTTTTGCTTTGCCGTCTTTCTACACGTGCAGTCTGTGTATAGACTATACGCAGCGGACCTACAATGCTCTGCGTGTTCAATATAACAATGTGCTGAGGGCGGTGCTGAGGAGGCCTCGACACTGCAGCACGTCGGCCATGTTCGCGGACGCTCGCGTGGATGATTTCTACGCGATCGTGCGCAAGCGTGCTGCGTCTATGATGTGCAGGCTAGTGAGCAGCACCAACACCCTCCTCAGTACGTTGGCTACTAAGCTGGACAGCCCTCTCTGGAGGCGCTGGAATGGTGCACTCATTCTCATGAAGGCCTCAAAGAGACCTGTAAATGTGTCGAGGCTTAGGTTTGAGAGTAGGGTAGGTTAGTTTAGGTATTTTAAGTTGTTTTTTTACTAACATAGGTTAAGTGATTGTTACTAACAAGTTATGGGTGTTGAAGCCTGAAATAAAATGTTATTATTATTATTATTATTTGCTGCAAATTTCGACACTCGCAAGGGAATCAAATCCTACAGGGCACTTCACGTGAACCCAGAATCGTGAAATTTGGTACGAAGCAACGTCTTATAGCACAGATAAAGGAAAAATTGCGAAAAGCATAAATTTTTAGTTACATCCATACTTCCATACTATATCCATACTCCATACTATCCATACTAATATTATAAATGCGAAAGTGTGTCTGTCTGTCTGTCTGTCTGTCTGTCTGCTACGCTTTCACGGCCCATCTATTCAACCGATTTTGATGAAATTTGGTACAGGGATAGATTGTATCCCGGGGAAGGACATAAGCTACTTTTTATCCTGGAAAATTCGAGAGTTCCCGCGGGAAACAAAAAAGTTTATCTGTTCAACCGATTTTAATGAAATTCGGTACAGGGATAGGTGGTGTCCCGGGGAAGGACATAGGCTACATTTTATCCCGGAAAATTCAAGAGTTCCCGCGGGAATCAAAAACCTTAATCTACGCGGACGAAGTCGCGGGCATCATCTAGTAATATTATAAATGCGAAAGTGTGTCTGTCTGTCTGTCTGTCTATCTGTCTGTCTGTCTGCTACGCTTTCACGGCCCATCTGTTCAACCGATTTGGATGAAATTTGGTACAGAGATAGGTTACATCCCGGGGAAGGACATAGGCTTCCGCGTTCAAGAGTTCCCGCGAGAATATAAAAAAAAACATCAATCCACGCGGACGAAGTCGCGGGCATCATCTAGTCATATAAGAAAAAAAATATTTTTAATAATTTTAAACTTACTCCTCTTTCCGCATGAACGCGTAGAGGTATTAAATTGAAATTAAAATATTAGATAAGTTGAATAAAAATACTATAACTTTTACTCATAGGATATACCTACATGTTTGTACGGAACCCTCGGTGCGCGAGTCCGACTTGCACTTAACCGTTTTTTTTTTGTTTGTGACCGTGATAAGACTAATGGACTTCGAGATCCTGCTACTTAACTGCTGACCTACGCTTGTTCTGGACTCTGAGATTCTGCTGCTATACGATTAATCTTTGAGGTTAAGTTTGGCAATTGTTAGGTATTCTTTAGCCATTTAGCTAATAATAATATATTTATCGACATGCAGGGTTCCGAAATATGTAAATAAATAGATATAATATAGATAATTATTTTATTTATAGCTAGCTAATTACAGTAGAAGTCTGGTTGATGGCGATATAATTTAGGTAGGTACTTAGGTAATAATCAAGAAAAAATATTTACAGTAGGTATTGTGCATTATTCAAGAAATACTTGATAAAAAAACTAAATTTACCATTACTCTAGAATCTAGATAGACTCTACCTACTTCAGAACTATAGGCACATGAGTTCTGATCTGCTTAGAGCCTTCGGTCATGGCTAGCTATAACCCTACCGGCGAAGCCAAGTGCTGCCAAGCGATTTAGCGTACCTAGAAATCGATTTGGGGTTTATTATAAGTACCAAGCCGTTATACCCCTTCTTATTAGCCCACTACTATCTTAGGCTACATCATCAAATACCATCAGGTTGAATCGCAGTCAAGGGCTGACTTGTGAAAGAATCAAAAAACAAGAATAACTAACATATATAAGAAATACTTTAAAAAAACACAAAAACAAGTGATCAAGATTGTTTAAAAAATATAATTAGACACGTTTACGTGCTCTCCGAGGCACGGGGTTGACACACCGCCAACTTCCTAACTCCGGGCTAGTATTGAGAATTTCTTGCCAGAAAAACCCAATACTTGTTATGGCCCGACCCGGGACTCGAACCCGGGACCTCGTCGGTCGCAGTCAAAGACAATATTATATAAACCTGTATTATAATTAATCTATGGTCGCAGTCCAACATGCTAACCACTATACCAACGAGGCAGTCATGGATATATAACTATACGTTAGATGGCACTAGGTAAGTTTGATCGAGTTGATGATTCAACTACTACTCGTTAGATGGCAATAGCTATGTTCGTTATTAATTATTTTTCAGCTTGCACAGTTACGCCATCTCAGATAATGCGAAGAACTACAAGGTACCGGCGACTTTAATGCGCATTTAGCGAGCTTTGATTGAATGTATGAAGAGAACAGTCTTATACTGGTTTATATATTGTCTTTGCTATTACCTACTCTTCCTATTTGAAGCGTAGGTAATAACAATATACCTATTGTTAGTATGCGTTTTATTTCAACTAAAAAGAGGATCGATAAATATTTTCAAAGTAATATCAAACTTGTATTACCTACCTATTGTGAGTCTTTTAACTTTTATTTTAGTTTCATATAACCTTTTTTGTTGTTTAACTGTAAAATTTTAAGCAATCAAGTGAAATACGATAGTATAATTATTTACAAGTTTGATACGTATTGTGTTACGAAACGAAGTAAACGACTAAAAGACTTCCAAAAAAGGAGGAGGTTCTCAATTCGGCGCGTATTTTTTTATTTTATTTTAATGTATGTCGGTGCATATCTCCGTGGTTTCTAAACCAATTTGAACAAATTTTTTTCAGTGGTTAGAAGAAGCTCGCGAGGTGGTCCCGTAAAAAATTCTGACTCCAAATCCTCAATCCTGATGCTGTAGGTGTACCATACTACATGAAATCCTCAAAACTAGGAAATTTTGATGGTGAATTCATATAGTAGGTATCAAGTCACGTGTATACGATACAACTCCGAGTCCCGACTCCTCAACCCTGATGCTGCAGGGTACAGAACTCCTTAAAAATAGCGATTTAGGATTTTTTTATGATGGATTAATATTGTAGGTGTCAAGCAACGACTTCATATTCAAACCCAAGTCCCAACACCTCGACCCTGATGCTGCAGGGTACAGAACTCCTTAAACATAGTGATTTAGGATTTTTTTATGGTGAATCAATATTGTAGGTGTCAAGCAATGACTTCATACTTAAACCCAATTTACAACTCCTCAACTCTGATGCTGCATGATATTGCACTCCTAAGCCGTAGGGATTTAGAGTACACTAAAAAGTTAAAAATAAAAATTCTATCCAAAAAACCGACTTCCAAAGCCACTGTAAAGTAAAAAAATAATTTTCATTTCTACACACTATGTTGAAGTCGGGCGAGTATAACAACGATAGGCATAGTTGACGCGTCAGGCTCGCCCGACTTCAACATAGTGTGTCAATTTTCCTAATACTCCCTGCGAAAAGGGACAGAACTAGATTTAGAACTGTCACTTTAGGTGAGTTTAGAGCTTGTGTTATATTAAATTGGCCACATTGGTGGATGATTATGATCTCCTTTAGTAGATATAATGCTGTTTTCGATAGTGAGAATAGAAGCATTACATTTTCGCTTTTGATTTGAGCACCTCCATCGGGTTTTAACACCATTGGAGTTCCCCGCAAAGTAGGTATACCCTCCCATCTTGATCAGATGCTTGCCTCTTCGTGATATTATGAACTCAGCTGCAATAAAATACCTTTTGAATATACTTTACCAAATTTTTCGTAACATCTACGTCAACTGATAGCTTTAAATATAATAATTCTTTAAAACTATAATCGGTAAAAGAAAAAAAGCGCGTCAAAAGTCAATGACTTCACAAGTATGTATTCGATAAAAACTCCCTTACTAAACGTGGGTTGTACTGTTTCATAAAGAGTTGCTGATTTAATTAGTAGGCGTTATTCCTATCATACCATGCCTGATAATATCACCTCCATCCTTCGGGTCAAGCTCCGGCTGAAACATAAATAATCGTTTTCTGCCCTTCGGGGAGAAAACGGTTATATTTAGATGTTCGAGCCTTCACTTGACCCACTTGTGAGAGGTGTTTATATTCTGCCGGCGATGGCAGGGCGTACTGTGACAAATTAAGTTCTTTTGAAGAAATAAAAAAAATGTATCTTCATAATTTCCCCTTTAATCTTTTGTATATCCCAAAACAAATAGAATCACCATAAGTTAACAAAACTAAGAATTACTATCAGATTTGTCGGAAGATTTAATCAACTTAAGGGCGTAAATGACTCATTTAGACAGATATTGCCTGATTGGCGGCTTTTCTGAGGGACTTCTTTGAAATAGGTAATACTTCAAAAAAGTATCCTTACTACTCCAGTTTCCTCGACGAAGGACCTCATCTAAATCAAAGTTTCTATTGGATCAGATATCTGAATTTACTGCTGCTCTAAAGCTACCAGGTGTCGCCACAATATTTGCAGACTTGAATAAACTTCGGAGCCATCCCAAAATGACTGTACGTGAAGCTGCCTTGACTTGACCCCTGGTAGTAATAAGCAATCTAGACGTTCTGCTAGCCCGACGCGTTCTGGCTATCTCAATTAACCTCTTTATCCAAAACGTGACATCTAATTTCTGTGTAATTATATCGAGATAATTTCCATCCTGATTGTCTACCGAGTAGAAGTATACCGAGTTGCTAAGCCAAAAGGTAAGCAAGTCATTTCATTTAGTAAATTCTCGGAGTTAAAAGCCAGAAATCGTCTATGAGGTTTAGTTATAGGGATATGAAAATAGGCTTGTGATAAATCAATATTAATCATGAAATCAAGATCTTGTATGCAGAGAGGGATTTTGTAATGATTTATTAAACGAAATCTTGGTGGGCCGCTAAGTAATCTACGGTTAAATATTGGTCTATTAGATCCATCAGACTTTTTCCTTAAAAACATAGGAGAAAGAAAACTCACTCGAGCATCTCTCAATTACCCCACAATCTATAAGTTTTTGTATTTCGTTGGCCATTTCGGTCGAGGATTTTACTAAAAACCGATAAGAATTTTTCAAGTCAAACTTCCTCATAGGAAGTGTGCAAATGAAAGGTATTTTATACTCGGATAGAATCGAGATTAAGGAGTTTGGAGCACCCATCGATTTCCAAACTTCAAGGCAGTCACTTACCTGGCCCGCTTTAAAATTATTCGCCTTAAAATTTAGCTTTTGTCTTGGATCCAGGTCTTTTGGGTTTTGTAGACCCTGTCCCTATTGTAGGGCGTTTCCTAGATTGGCTGGAGCCGGAGCCGCGGTAGGTCGGTCTGTTTTCACCAAATTTCGGTTTGTCCCTTTTTTCTTGGTTTGTTGGGTTTGTTGAGGAACTTTTGGGCTGCCATTATCTTCCTGGTCAGCTGGGGGGGTGGCTTCCTGGGACACCGAAGGCTCAGAGACCTATAAAGCGGGGGCAACCCAGTGGTCCTCTTCAACTTCGTCTTCTTCCTCCCATGTGATCGGGCTCGCAGAGTCTGGGTTGCTTAAAACTTTTTGCGTTAACAAAACAGTGTGTTGTTTGGAAATTTCTAAAAGTTGTTCTAAAATTCTATTCTGCTGCTCCATGTAGCTTTCAACATTCTTAGTGGCACATTCCCTTTCTTACTTCCTTCTGCAAGGGCTGCCTGGGGGGTAAAACGGATCCAATGGAATCGGAAGACGATGCCACAGAAATAGCAGACCCCTCAGCTTGATTTCTTAATATTAACGATTCCTCCCGACGTGGAAGCAAGTACCTTTTTAAAGGGGTCAGGTTTTTTAAAAAACCGTTAAAAGCGTCTGTGGGATGAATCCTTTTCATCGTCGCAAAAGGAGAATAAATCAAGGCCCTGCCCATGGGCGAATTAAGTAAGTTTCTTTTTACTGCTTTGTATTTGCGCTCACTGAACCCATGAGGCGACCCGTAAGCGTGTGCTAGGTGGACGGTAGGTATGGCAAACCGTAACCGGTTCTCATCGTCTGAGGATATTTTTCTCCCAAACATATCCTGGTATGACAAGTTGTTACTTCCCAGGATCTCCAATTCTCTGGGTAGAAATCGTCATTACTCCAAAGGAGACATAATCGGCGCGCAGCCGTCGGTTACAAGTTACAATATGTCGACTGTATAGGAGTCACGTCTACTGCACAGCTGACATGAAAGCCTATAGATGTTGCCTGAACAGCCGACAGTAGGTAGCCGACAGAAGCCAGCCGACGGTTTAAATTGGGAGTCGAATCTCAGACGATATGTCGTCTATGCAGCTTTCGGTGGTCATAGGTCTTATACAGCGAGTCTGCCGTACGAAGAGCGGGCATTCGCTAACATATATTATTTAATGATTGCTCATTAAAATATCTCCAAAGGGAACATTGAAGTAACTCTCGTTTGAATAAACTACTGTGGACTCACCTTCTGTTTATCACGACGACACTAAACTATTAAATATTATTTCAAAATCGAATTAATTTTAACTAATTAATACAATTCTTTAACACTGCTCACTTTACAAAACCAGAAGACATACTGGCTTGATTTCAGCAAACCGGCGACGGCGACGGCGGCGGCGGACACGCCTACGTCATACGAACATGACATAGAATATTTGAGGATAGGAACACTGCCACTATGCAAAACTTGGGGAGGTAATCTCACAAGTGGATCAAGCGAAGGCTCGAACACCTAAATAAGCAATTATACCCATATTTCATACATAATCCGTACTCATATTATTATAAATCCATCGGTCTATCTATCGCGGCATATTATGTTTTGACGAAATTTGCTACCGAGCTAGATTGCATCACGGGGAAGTAGGTACTTATGCGATTTTTGTTATGCCGGAAATTGAAAACGGGATTTTTGAAAATCTTAAATTCAAGCAGCCAAAGTCGCGGACATACAACGAATAAATAAATGAAATGCCTTTTAATAGATAAAAATATAATGTTTATAGATTACATGATTATCTTAAATACATTTTCGTAAAGCAGCTTAACACTTTCACGTGCTTTTAAAATTACATTTATACTATTCACATGGTTCATACGTTACTTAAACCTTCAAAACAAATACGTCCTTAACGAAATTTCATTTAGGGATTTATAAAAATATGTGAATTTGTCATTTATAAAGTAATCAGCACATCTAATGTCATCGCATAAAGCGGTATTAATATATTTTCAAATTGTTTTATTTGACGTACCTTCGCGTCCCTAAAATAAGTAACATAATTTTAGAGGCATTATTCTATTAATTCTAAATGCATTTAACGAACTTTTGCAAGTGGGCCATTAAATATGCTATTTTAGTGCTGTCAGTTAAAAAGTTCTTTTCTCTAATTAAATCTTCTTATTAGCATAATGTACATGTTTAACATCAGTTGTTCGAAACATATAAACTTTGTTTTTCATAGTATCATACGACAAATACAACCTAACGGGGCACTGGGATCCATTTATTTTAACTTTATTACACCTATAGTACATTTTGAATCCCTCATCCGAATTCAAAGTGTAATGAAGGGACCACATCCTCATTATTCTCAGACACAATTTTGCATCGCTCATTTTGTCAAATGTCTGAATTAAAGTCCAGTTATCTTCTTCCTTTGTGTTTTTAGCTGATCTAACATATTTCTTGTGCGTAGTTTTAGCTGATCTAACATATTTCTTGGGTGTAGCTTTAGGTGATCTAATATCCTCTTTGAGCATAGTTTTAGCTGATCTAAAATCTTCCTTGGCTGTATCGATAATAGATCTAACATCGGTCAGAATAATGCTGCCATCATCCCAATCAGGGTCGTTGTCTGTTACTTCTATTTTGATGTTATTAACTGTAGAGGAAGAGAAATTATTGAGTTAATCTTCACAAAATTTTGTCAAGCTGAGAGTTTGATTTGCACAGATGTCATAAAAATATCAAAAGGACATTTTTGGAGCTGAATCGGTTTTTGTTCTAAGGAAGTATTAACTTTGAGAGTGCTCCCTTCCTTTAAATATACTACGGTTGGGTCATGCAGGGAAATTTAAACTCAATATAAACCAAGATTTTGTCATTACAATGATTTGGAAGAAGACAAATAATGGAGAGCCTTCCAATAAGACACATTGAAAGCGTGTTAGGAATAAATAAAAATGTCTCATAAGTTTATTAAACTCATTAATTGTGTTTAATTCTCTGAACAATCATTCCTGAAATTCACATATGTGTATACATGAACTCAGCGTCTGTGTTTGTGTGAGAGTGGTATTCCACACGCGTACAGTTATGACGAAGCAAACTAAGAGATCCGCGCGGGAATGAATTGCAACATATTTAAGTAGAATAACGTAACCAAATATAATAGGAAATTAAGCGGGGGATTGCGACAAAAGCTACGACAGTTTAATCATTTACGTGAGCGGGTCATGTTTATGATTTTACTTTATGTAAGCAGCTTCACAATTGTTATTGAAATTTATAGCGTCAATTTCATCGTCTACGCTAATGGCGACAGCTCGACAGCCGCGGTTAACATATCCACCAGATATATTGGTTTACAATCATGGGCCACGTAATCATGATGATTGCACTTAATTGCTATGACAGTTTATTAATTTATATAAGCTTAATGATGGTTGTAATTAATGTAAGCGGATCATGATTATGATTGTAATTTGTGGAACAGGGCCATGATTATGATTTTAATTTATGGCGGCGGATCATGATTATGCTGAAACTTGAGGGCAACAATTACATCATCCACAGTGATGACGACAGCTCGACAGCCGCGGTTGTTATGGGTGGAACATCGCCACCGAATTTTGCCTTTAATTTCTTGTGATACGTAATACGTGTATCCTTCTAGACTTATCAGTCGTTTCACCTCTATTTGAGGTTGTATATACAGCTGCAAGAATAAAAAGAATATATCATTTAATATATTTTTTAACTCTTATCTCTCGTGACTTTAATAGTAGAGTCGTACCAAACTGTGTTGTAACAATACACAGAACATAATTTCATACAATTAGGAAGACAACAGTTGTGCTAGGATGCAAAGGCTGCTTTATCACAAATGTGTTTAATTTGTAAGTTTTTTATGTTCATCGTAATAAGCTTTTTTTAAATAAAAAATAATAGATATAAATATTCATGACAAATTATAATATAATTGCCAGTTTTAATAAATAATGTTAATATATACATTTATATATTAACATTAATTATTAAAACACATTATATACATTTTGTTTAAAAATAATAATAATAATGATTTGATAAAAGTAAAATTAATTTTGACAGTAAATTAATATCTCACTATTTGAGTGAAGGCTACCTCAAAGGCAGCCTTGTTGAACAATACTAACATGAAATTATCTGCGCAGTCTCTTACTAAATAATATGTCTGATGGTTAATCCTTCCTCCTAAAAAAGCTGTTAAAAGATGTAATCTTTTAACAGCTTTTTTGTGACTGTAATAAAAAAACTGTAAGGCAGGATGCCACTTTGGACTGGGTTAGCTTATTTGGCTGATGATCCTGTGATTCTGAGTTCGAGTCCCAAGTCAGACCAAAAAAGTTATTGGGCGTTTCTGTCAAAGAAATTCACGGTTGCAGCGCTGCGGGGGTATACACCTCCAACATATTATGGGATGTTGGCCGTGTACACCCCCGCGTAGAGTATCCGTTCTATACCTGATCTCTCCTTGGTCGTGTCGGATGACTCTTGTCTCCGGCGGATGTGTGTGATGGAATATTATATACTGCGTCTATGTTAAATGTCGATTCTTTCCAAAAAGCGTAAGCAGCAGAGCTAAGTTTTCCAGCACAAGTTTGTATTTGGGCGACAGGAATAAATTGGTCTTCTCTGTCTTCAAGATCATTAATTCAATCAATCAATTAACCAATTAATTCATTTAACTCGTGATCTTGGTATTGGGTAGTGCGAATCAGCAAATTTTTATACTTAAACGTCTTCTACGTACTTAGTGGGATTGTATCCGCTGACATTGGTCGTCGCAAAAAAAAAACGGTCCGAAATACATCAATGGAAATGATATCCCTTCACAGCAATAATGACGTCATCAACCGTCTTAACAGTCGCAGTACATCCTCGGTACGCATTTGTCGAACACCTCCACCGAAGCTTGGGCCCTTTATTAGGACAGGCGACATAGTAAGTATATTCACCTAGTTTCAAAAGACGCTTGCCTCTCTGTGATATAATAAACTCTGCTGGGCCTAACACTGAAATAAATAACGAAAACAAAATAATCAAAAATAAACCACAGTTTAAACATAGAACATTTGTTTGTTTAATTACAAACTACAATGGAACATTATAACCACAAAGAGCGCCACCACATCTTATTATTCCTACTTCATCCAGCCACTTCCTTTGACAGGCCATACTTGGCTTACTAAAGGATTCCTGGCAGAGATACTTAGCTCATAAGCGATAAGGCCGCATCTACTTCCTTATACCCTATTTTGTACGACACAATAAGAAAAGAACATCTTATTGTGGCGTATAAAATAGGGTAGGTATAACTCAGTGGCCAAGATGGCCAAGCTATGTAAATAAAAACAGGGTTCAGTTTTTCTCAGGAACTTGAAAATATTGCATTGTGCAGTTGTATTAAGTAATATTGTATACTAGCTGATGCCCGCGACTTCGTACGCGTGGATCGAGGTTTTGTTGTTCCCGCGGGAACTCTTGAATTTTCCGGGATAAAAATAGACTAACACATAGTAGCCTATGTGTTAGTCCAGACTATCTATCTCTGTGCCAAATTTCTGCCAGATCCGTTCAGCCGTTGGGGTGTGATTGAGTAACAAACATCCATCCATACATCCATCCAGACATCCATCCAAACTTTCGCATTTATAATATTTATTTGATTGATTAACTTACGGTTCACTTTTCGTTGACGGGACGAATAATTCAAATGCGGGTATCTTCGTAACCTGAACTAACGTGCAAAGGTGGTACTGATATACATTTTTAAAGATAATTTCGGACCAACCGACATATATATAATATGTTTCACATTATAGATAGGCAGCATCCATACATCAAGATCTACATAT
Organism: Erebia epiphron; assembly: GCA_963932025.1. NCBI lineage: Eukaryota > Metazoa > Arthropoda > Insecta > Lepidoptera > Nymphalidae > Erebia > Erebia epiphron. Next base: position 42,221,899 of record OZ009945.1, read on the forward strand.
AAACAGCATATATATACGTAATTGTCTTCGACAAATATAATATAGATGTAAGTAAGACATGAAAGCTATTAGTATATAAATAATAGTCTTCCGCTCCTGCATAACTCTGTAGACATGTAATTTTTCTGTAAGCTTGCACTGAGCGTATTTGACTTCGATTTGAAGGCTTAAGATATTTGAGAAATTAATGTCTCACTTTGTCTCAAGTACCTTCTAAGGTATTTTTTTGAATTTTTTGGAACGTGTCCACTAATGGTTGTGACTACCTCTCACACCGCGAACGACGTCATTGACTGTCTTTACAGATGCGTTACAGCCACGCCCCGCATGCGTCGAACATCTCCAGATAATGCTGGGTCCTTGTCTTGGATAAGCATAGTAGGTGTACTCGCCCAATCTTATTAATCGTTGCGATATTATAAATTCTGTTGGGCCCAAATCTGAAATAAATATCAAAATCAAAATTTAGTAGTGCCATGGAATAAGCATTTTCTTGTTCTTTGCAGTGTCTTGTCAACCGACAAGACACTCAGTAGAATCTGGATTCCGACCCGGTGGTACACAGCAACAAAACGTAATTTGGTAGTTCTTCGTAAGATGAACTATTTTGGTAGCTGGACTACACAATAATTTCTTGTTCCCACCTTGCTTGATGAATTGCTCACCGAGTTCAGGGACACAAGTGTGCCAACGCTTGGATCGCTGAGCTCAGAGGGCAATAAGGCATATAAAAGGTCTTTAAGAAAAAAGATTAGGGACGTTTATTTGAGGGAAATGTAGATCCTTCATATGAACATCCTTATATCAGTATTGAAAATTACTTGTAATGTAAATTTAGCATCGTGTTTTAAGCAATTATTTTTATTAAAAAAAGGATGGTAGGTACTTTTAATTAAGGTTATGTTTAAGAGCATGCGATCCCGTCAACAAAATGTTTAACATTTTGACGGAATATATTGTATTCAACATTGTACCAAATTATTATGGCTAATAAATAAAGGTTTAAAAAAAGACGATCATAAGAGACACAATATTAGTTATTTGTTATACAAGAGTGCAAAGTTGTTTTTTAACCGCGTGCTCAATTTTGATGACCGAGCAAGCGAAGGATTTTAAAATTGAATCACGAGCGCAGCGAGTGGTTCAAAAATTAGAATCCTGAGCGTCAGCGAGGGAATCAAAAGAGCACGAGGTGAAAAATCTTTTCACTCGAGTGCAACACGTAACTTTTCATCCCACCTCAGCGAGGAAATGACATGACGTGAAAGAAAATGGTGCGCGCAAAGCAATTTAAAAAGTACACCAAGAAGGTTACGAGTGTGAGTTTTTAACAAATTAAAAACGGTTGTATGGAAATTCGGCACCATAGAGGTAGAAGTAAATAGGTTTTAATGATGTTTTAATTCACAAACTTCATAGACGAGTGATATTTACTAAAGTGCACACGATGTTCCAAATTCAATTTACTTTATCCTCAAGAGGATAATAACGGCTTTTGCATTCAGATATCGAAGATTAAAAATACTGTTTCCGAGATGGTGGGATGAAAAATAATTTATTTAACGGTATGTTTTCGAGTTCTTTCCAGCTCTTCGAGATATGTTTCGAGGGTAAGATCGTCGATACTGTGTCCAGCTCATAAGCCTTCACTTGGATATCTTCATCTTCATAAAATCGCGACGTTATTGAAAGGTCAACGGAGTTTTTGCTTGTTATCTGCGTTCCTTTTCGCACTCCAGAGACGACTGTGTCGGTATTCCTTCTTGATAAACCTCGTTGGTAAACTGCACCAGCAGATATGAATGAAGCCTCGGATCCTTGGTCAATAAAAGCTCGAAGCTTACATTTCTCTACATTGCTCGCCTCAATCTTCACTTGGGCCGTGGCTAAGAGTACTTTACGACCAGGTTGTTCACTTGAGAAGTGCGCAGTTGTGATATTGCATTTTGGGTGTTTCTCTTCTACTCTCTCCTTCTTTACTTCTTGATTCCTTTGGTGTAGGAGAAAGTGATGCCTCCTGTGGCAAATTCTGCAGGTCCCTTTGCATAAAAACTCGTAAACGCTATGGTTTGGTAAAAGGCAGTTAAAAAAATTGCTATTCTTCTTGACAAAGGAGTGACGTTCGGCCAGCAGCTGAATAAAATGTTTATAATTCTGAATGCAGTGCTCACTAGCCTAACAGTAAGTGCAGATCCGTGGTGTACTGGTAGTGACATGAGCAGACTACGATCTCACGCTTTCGTGTTCTCCAATAGTAACGTGGAATGATTTGTGACTCAATTGCTTCTCCCGTGATACTGCTGTAGACGCGCTGAGTTCTAAAGTTCTATCCCTAAATTCCAAAAACTTCTTCATATCTTCCCAGGTAGACATTTCATCAGAGCTCTCTCGGTATGCCTGTTCCTCCAAGTCATTCAAAGATTCTGTATCCAATGTTTGACTCACCAAAAATATAATTACTGGATCCCAAGAATCGGTGGCTATTTTGAAATTTTCTAAACTACTCAAACATTCTGCTGTCGTATCCAGAATATATTTGATTTGCATTGCTGACTGGTTACTCTCTCTTTTCTGGTTGAATGATCTTTGGACTATCGATTTGGTTATCATTCTCTTGTTGCCGAATCGCGCTTTTAGTAAATCCCACGCCCTTGTGTAATTCGATTCAGTAATCTGAATGTTTCGCGATAGTAATTCTGCTTCCCCCAAAATGCTGGTGTTTAAATAATGTAACTTCTGTACATCACTCATCGAACTATTATGGACCAGTGCTAAAAATAAATCCTGATAAGAGGGCCAATTCCTGTGTTTTCGTATTTACACGAAAACACAGGAAGTTTTATTCGTGATAGTTTAGCGAAAGACAATTTACCGTCCTGGGAGACATTAGACAAGGAAGAAGTATCGGTTACCCTTTTTGTGATTTCATCAATAAGTCGGTCAAATCTGCGTGCATGCATAGGTATATTTCTTCATACTTATAAAATTCCTCGTTCAAAAAATAAGGCTAAACTCCCCGTTGTTCCCTAGGTGACTATTTCGTAAGGTTATGATGTGCGTGTTTAAATGTGTTCCAGTAATCTTCTATAGTCTTCAATTTAGCTTGCACATACCCTTCCGTTAGTCTATATTTCGGGTATTTTTTCATATTACTCTGTGCCTTTTGTAGCATATTAGCCACATTTTCCAACGTAAATATGTATGCACTTTGTTCTAAAGTGAGAGTTGTCATTTTTTTTCCAAAAACCAATAAATATCAAAGAGCACTAAAAATATGTAAATACTTCCAATCCAAATAATTTTATTGCTAGTCTTTGTTCTCTTGTCCGTCACTAAATCCGGTTCGTTATGACCACTAATAAGTATACATATTAACTTAAGGTTCACTTTTCGTTGACGGGACTAATAATTCAAATGCGGGTATCTTCGTAACTTGTTTTTATTGACAACTGACTTGCTACATAACTAACGTGCGTAAGGTGGTACTGATATACATTTTTAAAGATAATTTCGGACCAACTGACATAGATATAATATGTTTCACATTATAGATAGGCAGCATCCATACATCAAGATCTATAAACAGCATATATATATACGTAATTGTCTTCGACAAATATAATATAGTTGTAAGTAAGACATGAAAGCTATTAGTATATAAATAATAGTCTTCCGCTCCTGCATAACTCTGTAGACATGTAATTTTTCTGTAAGCTTGCACTGAGCGTATTTGACTTCGATTTGAAGGCTTAAGATATTTGAGAAATTAATGTCTCACTTTGTCTCAAGTACCTTCTAAGGTATTTTTTGAATTTTTTGGAACGTGTCCACTAATGGTTGTGACTACCTCTCACACCGCGAACGACGTCATTGACTGTCTTTACGGATGCGTTACAGCCACGCCCCGCATGCGTCGAACATCTCCAGATAATGCTGGGTCCTTGTCTTGGATAAGCATAGTAGGTGTACTCGCCTAGTCTTATTAATCGTTGTGATATTATAAATTCTGTTGGGCCCAAATCTGAAACAAATATCAAAATCAAAATTTAATAGTGCCATGGAATAAGCATTTTCTTGTTCTTTGCAGTGTCTTGTGATACGGCATCTCAGAAGAGTCACTTAAATGAAATCATAAGGTTACAATTACAAAATCAAACCGTTTATTCTAACATTATTATTAGCTGGTAGGTTTTTACAAATTACTCTCGCTTATCTATCTTTATGAAATTCGTATGGATTTATAATGTTATATCACTTTTATAATCTTTCTAATAGATATGCATAACAATAATATCTCTATAAATCAATTAAATATCAGTTTTAAAAATATTCAACAGAATCACGCACCGATTTACCGTAGCCCCAGCTCTAATCTGAATTAACAAAATGGCGGCGGCCGACTCGCACAGCAACCACAGACTACTTGATAGTCATAGATCACACCATAACACGGATAGCACGCAACATAGAGCAACAATGTGGCATAAATTAATTATGTCGTGTTACACTTGTCAACCGACAAGACACTCAGTAGAATCTGGATTCCGACCCGGTGGTACACAGCAACAAAACGTAATTTGGTAGTTCCTCGTAAGATGAACTATTTTGGTAGCTTGCTTGATGAATTGCTTACCGAGTTCAGGGACACAAGTGTACCAACGCGTGGATCGCTGAGCTCAGAGGGCAATAAGGCATATAAAAGGTCTATAAGAAAAAAGATTAGGGATGTTTATTTGAGGGACCTACTCCTTCATATGAACATCCATATTATTGAAAATTACTTGTAATGTAAATTTAGCATCGTGTTTTAAGCAATTATTTTTATTAAAAAAAGGACGGTAGGTACTTTTAATTAAGGTTATGTTTAAGAGCATGCGATCCCGTCAACAAAAATATATTGTATTCAACATTGTACCAAATTATTATGGCTAATAAATAAAGGTTTTAAAAAAAACGATTTGAGACACATAATAATTTATTTACAGGCCTACATGAAGTAAACCTTTAAGTTTATGTAAGGAGATAAATACTTATAATAAACTGTCCCTTGACATTCCACACTTTTATTTTTGTCTGTCTGTCTGTTTCTGCTCGCGCTTCATGCTAAAACTACTGAAGAAATTTGAATGCAATTTAGAATACCTATAGCTTGTACTCTGGATTAATATTTATATTCTACTAGCTGATGCCCGCGACTTCGTCCGCGTGGTTTAAGTTTTTTGTTATTCCCGCGGGAACTCCTTAATTTTCCGGGATAAAAAGTAGCCTATGTCACTCTCCAGGCCCTCAACTATACCCATGCCAAAAATCACGTCAATCCGTTGCTCCGTTGCGGCGTGATTGAAGGACAAACCAACAAACCAACAAACAAAGTGACTTTCGCATTTATAATATTAGTATGATTTCTGAAGGATTAGAATTTCAGATTTTTTAATCCTCGAAAGCAATTAAATCCATTCAGAATAGTATATTAATATATATTATAATTGCAGTCAGTCATAAAAAGGGCATTTTTTTTAAATAGTCCACTTAACTGACTGCAATTACATATCAAATTAACCTTAAAAATTTGACCAAATTCACAGAGATTTTTACAATTGAGTCTTCTTGATGTGGACATGGCATGCATATTATAAGGGTATAAATTAAAATTAAAACTTAAGAACTTCAGCGTAACTTAAGTTAATAATCATTGATGTAGAATTTTAATATAATAATAAACTAATTACTGTAAGAGACCTGACGGGATGACTCTTGTTCCGTGGAAGCAAGGAAGGTCGCTTGTTTGGGATGCCACATGCGTGGATACGCTAGCGTTATCCCACTTGCAGGCGTCCTCCATGTCAGCGGGGGCGGCGGCCACTAATGCAGAAAGAGCCAAGAGGCGCAAGTATGAAATTATTGAAAATAATTTCATTTTTGTGCCTTTTGGTGTTGAAACCCTGGGGTCGTGGGGCGAAGATGCCAGATCCTTTTTAGGGTTCCGTACCCAAAGGGTAAAAACGGGACCCTATTACTAAGACTCCGCTGTCTGTCTGTCTGCCTGTCTGTCTGTCTGTCTGTCTGTCTGTCTGTCTCCAGGCTGTATCTCATAGACCGTGATAGCTAGAAAGCTGAAATTTTCACAAATGATGTATTTCCGTTGCCGCTATAACAACAAATACTAAAAATTAAAAAATATATATAAATTAAGGGGGGTCCCCATACAATAAACGTGTTTTTTTCGTATTTTTTTGCTCAATATTAAAAACGGTAACAGGTAGACGGTTCAAATTTTCACAGAATATTAACTTGTATATTACCTTTCAAAATAAAAAATTAAATATCAATAAAGTAAATATTAAAGGGGGGCTCCCATACAACAAACGTAATTTTTTGATATTATCAGTAAACCTCTACAAACAAAGTTAGTTTTGCGGTTCATTAACAAAGGTAATTATACCTACTTCTTGAGTACGGAACCCTCGGTGCGCGAGTCCGACTCGCACTTGGCCGGTTTTTTAAGGATCTATCTTCTCGTCTCACAGAGTCCACAGGTGACCGGAGGGCTGGCAGTTACCTCGGCCAACATATAAGTTTGGCTATTCAGCGGGGTAACGCGGCCAGCGTTCTGGGCACACTGCCTCATTGCAGCGGGATAGATGATATTTTTAATGTTTAGTTTTTAGTTTTTAATTTAGTTTTTAATTTAGATTTAATTTAGATTTTAATTTTATCTATTTATAAAGATTTGAATTATTACGACACTAATTACTTATATCGATAAAAATTAAATAAATAAAATTTAGTCTTAAGGTGTTGGGAATTTTGGTTGGGATACTATCACAAAAGACATCTATAGTTTTCCGATAGCAATTATAATTAATTGTCCACTAATGGGAATGGCTTCCTTTCACAGCGACGATGACGTCATCTATCGTCAAGACAGTCGCAGAACAGCCCCGGTGCGTATGCGTCGAGCATCGCCATCGAGTTTTGAGCCCTCTACTCGGACAGGCGTAGTAGGTGTATACACCTAGTTTAATCAATCGCTTGCCCTTTTGTGATTGTATAAACTCAGCTTCGCCTAAATCTGAAAAGAAAATCTTAATTATACTTTCAGTAGACCGTACACAGTAGTACTATGGCGCCGTGTCTTTTTTTAAACAGTAGTACTATGGCGCCGTGTCTTTTTTGTAATATAGAGTTCCTTAAATAATTTAAAGTTCCATATTCGTTCTTCATTATTGGCCCTAATGTTGGCGCAGGTCAATAATGTCAAAGATACTGGAGGCCAGAGAGGGACGGGCTAGTTTTTTTAATCTATAAATCGCTGGTTTTTGATTTTATAGGAGAGGATATGTTGCATTTTACTCAATTATAGCTGTTATACGATGCATTTTGTTAATAAAACATGTAAAACTATGTTTTGACTTTTCATACTTACTGAAAGCTACGATTTTAGAAAAAGACAGCTGGTGTATTAAGTTATTGCGTGAACGTGTCAGGCAATCGTCATATGAAGCTATTGAAGCCAATTTTTTGTAGCCATTATAATTATGGCGTCTGTTTAGCTTTCGGTGTTTTGGTTGTGAGTTGTGACTATAATTAGTCATGATAGTCATGAAAATATTCACAAATCACGTAAACCTGTTTTGTGAATGTTTTCATGTATTTTGTTTAGTTTTACGTAATCAACTATGGTGAAGTGCTCAGTTGTGAGATTAATAATAAAATTGTAAAACGCCCAGGAAATTCATTTGATAGGTAACAAAGTCGTCTAGTTTTTCTTTTAATGACGAGTATTTTAAGTTATTTCGACTAATTATAGCATAGTTTTTTACTGAATCCAAAACACGTCAATTTTTGCGCTGTCCCCAAAAATTGGGATTATTTCATTAGTTTTTGTTTGGAGTGTATATATAGTGCGGGGATTGTATTGTTTAGAAATAAATTTAATATCGATAAAATTAAAACTTCATATCACTCTTACTGTTTCTCACTCTGAGGGGTAGAGCGATGAAGTTAAACAGTCAGCTTCTACTTATAATATTGCCAAACTCATTTTAGGCTGTAGCGATGATAACCTGGTGATTAAGACGCCCGATCTCCGGTATGGTGTCTCGTATTCGAAAATTACAGTGTATAATATTTAAGTGGGTTTTGGTCGCTTCATTGTAGTTATTGTGTACTTATCATTATAACTAAGGTCTTATAATTGTTTCAGATTCCCAAAATATCATGAATTAAGGCTAAGATGGCTGAATGCTATAAACACACCTGAGTTCAAGCCTACAAAAGGAAGCTGAATATGTAGTCATCATTTCAATGGGAATGAAATTAATTACACTCTTAACCGCCAGCGTCTCAAAGATGATGCCTGCCCATTTCTACGTATACCAGTAAGAGTCTTTACTCAATATTCTTGTTAGTAATGAATAATAAAAACAATTAAACACGTAAAACTATGCTCAATAATGATTTTCAATAATGCTTTTCTCTAATCCAAATAATAAAACTTTACTATTTCTTTTTTATTGCAGAATTTACCACCTGGGCAACAGGCAAGGCAATCCTTGCAATTGGTTGTATGGTCTGTGCCTTGCAAGAAAATTGAACCTCAATTTGTGTCCAGAAACTAATGACGATGTTTCTCAAAACAGAATACAGAATACTTCAACCCATTGCAGGCTCACTTAAGCATGAGTCTCCTCTCGGAATGAAAACGATTTGGCCATAGTCCACCAAGCTGGCTAACGCGGGGGCGTTGCATCATGATTATATTTTTACTCATCAATTACCCAGCTGGCGCCCCCTACTGAGTAGGAGCCTCCTCTTGGAATGAGAAGGGTTTAGCCATAGTCCACTACGGCTACTACTACTACTACTACTACAATTACTGGGCCGATATAAATGCTGTTTTTGGTTTTAGATATGCATACTTCTGAGAAGTTCTAATAAACGTTTCAAACTTATGGGCACAAAGGAGCGCTGCAAGTTCGTCGCGGGTTTTTTAAATACTTTAATTTGATTACTTGTACCTATAATTAGAAGATCGATCCGAAAACGCAAGAAGTTTTATATATGTATAATGTAATATTATCAATTGCTTTTTTCTTCTATAAATTTTAGAAATATGTAAATCATTTTTAAAGTCAGTCTACTTTTATTACTAGCTAATGCCCGCGACTTCGTCCGCGTGGATTGAGGTTTTTCGGTTCCCGCAGGAACTCTTTAATTTTCCGGGATAAAAAGTAGCCTATGTGTTATTCCAGACTATAATCTATCTCTGTGCCAAATTTCATCCAGATCCGTTAAGTCGTTCTGGCGTGATTGAGTAACAAACATCCATTTGAGGTTTTTTGGTTTCCGCGGGAACTCTTTAATTTTCTGGGAGAAAATGTAGACTATGTGCTATTCCAGACTATCATCTTTCTCTGTGCCAAATTTTATCCAGATCCGTTTAGACGTTGGGGCGTGATTGAGTAACAAACATCCATCCATCCAAATTTTCGCATTTATAATATTATAGTATATTAGTATAGATTATCACATTCAGTAATATTTTTTCCATTATATCTAGGTATTCCAACTAATCTAGGTATTCTAAGGTTTTCTAGATTCATCATATCTAGTTATTCTAAGGTACGCTCTCGAAGACGTGTTTAAGGTATTGGACTGGAAAGGTAGAGGCGTATAAACGTAAACGGCGAATTTATCTCACTCCTTCGATTTGCAGACGACATCGTAATACTGGCTGACTAGCCGCAGGACCTCGAGGAAATGTTGTCCGGTCTTAGCCATTCTTCCAGATGTGTGGGTCTTAAGATGAACGTGGATAAAACCAAAGTCATGTTTAATGACTACGTCACTTCGAGACCCATTACTGAGAAATTATTGAGAAATTGTTCAGGAATACAAATACTTCGGTGAGGTTATACAACTTGGTAGGAAAATCTTCGATAAAGAAGCTGACAGAAGAATCCAGCTGGGTTGGGCAGCATTTGCAAAACTTCGTCAGGTCTTCGACTCGTCGATATCCCAAAGCTTATTAACGAGTGTATCCTGCCTGTGATGACGTATGGAGCGCAAACGTGGACACTGACAGCTGGCCTTCTCCACAAATTTAAAGTCGCTCAGGGGGCTATGAAGCGGGCTATGTTGGGTGTTTCTCTGAAGCATAAAATCCGTAACGAGGAAATCCGATGGCCAAAACAGCCTCTGCACCAAGAACGCCCCAGAGCGGGGATCACGGCCGCGATCCCTAAGACGTTGCCCAACTTCTGTAATAAATAATAATGTTTACTTCTTATGAAAATGTCTTCATTTCACTGCGACGATGACGTGATTGACCGTCACCACAGCTGCAGTGCAGCCCCGGTTCGAATGTGTTGAATATCTCCAACGAGTTTTGGGTCCACAATCTGGACGGGCAAAGTAGGTGGATGTAAGCGCGTGCAACTTGTCTTTGCTATTTTGTCTATGTTCATTCGGTCTTACGTGAAAAGGAAAATCTTCGACATGTCAAACAATAAACCCAAACAATAAATAAGCGTGTGTGAATTTATACTCTTTGACCCCAACCATGATTTGGCAAAATTAAGTTTACTTTGTACAAGTTTTAAATAGTTCATTATAAAGTCATAAAAGTGGTTTACAGTTTTATTTATAATTTAAACAACAAGTAACAACCTATAATGGGCATCTATCAATATGCCCGAACAGTGTATTTATCTAACTTTATTAGTCGCCTTTCCCTTCTTGACATTATGAATTCAGCTGTGCTTAGCTCTGAAATTAATTTCAAAATCAAAATCGAGTTATGTAAGAGTGTGCACCAAGGAAAAAGGGGATAAGACTTAAAAAATAAATTAAAATATTTCTATTTTTTTATCCACTACGAGTTAGCCATTGACTGCGATCTCACCTGATGGTTAGTGATGGTGCAGTCTAAGATGGTAGCGCGCTAACCTGTTAGGGATATGGCAGTTATATTCAACCCATATCCCTATTCGGTTTCTACACGGCATCGTACTGGAACGCTAAATTGCCTGGCGGCAAGTTTTTGCCGATAGGGTGGTAACTAGCCACGGCCAAAGCCTTCCACCAGGCCAGGCTAGGGAAATTCAGAAATTATAAATTCCCAAATTGACCCAGCCGGGGATCTAACATCCGCACGTTAGGACAACAGCGCTCAACACTGCGCCACGGAGGTCGTCCAAATAATTGGCAGTAATTAAGCTTTTGTCCATACACAACCGACGTTTTACATAGTAAAGTGACAAACGCGCATACTCGTTGAGCTGATGCGTACCTTTACCTAACTATGCACATCTATAGAAAACAATATTTTTGTTTGAATTGATTCGTCCTTTATACGCGTAACGGTTACAGTAAAAGCAGCAAGGCGGTTGCTTCACACAAACACAGTGGAATTTTTGAAACGACGCCATAAAAAGAGTTAGTTATTAGTTATTTAACCAATAACCTAACTAAAACTTTATTGTTTAACCTCTAATGAGTATGTCTTTCTCTCACAGCGACGATGACGTCATCTATCGTCACCACAGTAGCAGTACAGCTGCGGCGCGCATGCGTCGAACATCTCCAGCGAGTTTTGGGACCTTTACGTCCTAATCCTTGACTTGCATAGTAGGTGTATCCATTTAGTTTTATTAGACGCTTTCCCCTTTGTGATGCTATGAAATGCATTGTGCTAAAATCTGAAAATAAAATCAAAATTCCAATTCTGTGAGCGAATTGTAACTGTGGGCGTTGCACGCCATGGAAAAATTAGATGAATCATAAAATAAAACAAAAAATTTCGCAGATTTCGCAGTCCCCGCAAGAATCGAGCATTGAAAACACAGCTCTACAAAAATTTTTTTTTTTGTTGCCCTAGATATATCTGCGGATTTCTGTTTTCAAATCCACAGTTTTCGAATATATTCATGAAAGTACTGAATTGGCTCCGGTTTTTACGATATTTTATATTTTTGATAATTCATGATAATTCACACTTCACGTTGGCTTTTTAGTATCTTGTTAAAATTCGGTTTCTGCGCATTGGTTTGGCCAATTTTGTGGCCAAATTCACGAAATGGGGGGCTTTCAAAGTGGAGATTTTCTACCGTCCAAAGTTGACCTCAGAACTCTCAATTTCTGAAAGGCTGAGCCTGAAACTTGATCAATTATTTGAATTATATCCTGTACTTGAACAACAAATACTAAAATTAGATAAATATTAAAATTATTTTATTTTTAATGAGCTCCAGTATTTTAACAGAACTTCACAATGATGTCAATAGATGGCGCTCTGTAAAAGTTTATTCGTTTGTTCTTACAAATAATAGACGTTAGCACCATCTTACGTGGAATAAAAAAATAGTCTACTGATAGTACTGATGTCTATGAACGTAAAGATGAGCACGCACCTAGACGTACTGCGAGGTCTTAGTTCGGGGCGAACCTCTAGTTACGTCTTTCTCATTTTAACTAACTAAAAAAAATTATGAAAATGAAGATTTAAAAAAAACCAGAGCCAATCTTCCAAGACCATCCATAGTTTCATGAATTGTTGGCTCAGAGATACTCGAAACCACTCTTACATCAAGGGCAACAAAACCACTGCTGACCAGTGAAATGAATACAAAAATATTACAGATTTCGCAGTCCCCGCGAGAATCGGAGCATTGAAAATGAATACAAAAATTTACAAAAAAAAATATTTTATCAAATTGAATAATAAGATTTTTTTTTAATTTAATAATAAATTTTTATTGAGATTTACTTCCCTAAAATTACACAACTACATTACTTACAAGGCATCTTTAACACCATTAGCATGACGATCGGTCACCGTATATTTACGTTTGCGTGTACAATAAAAGGAAGTACTTTCTCAAAATCCGGGTTTGTTGCGCTAACTTCCTTTCAAACTCGTGCTCAATTCGAGGCACGAGTCCTCCAATCGCGCACGGGTTTGTGTCCTGATAGGCGTATTTATTTCCGTGTTCAATAGAAGGCACGGAATCCGTGTATGTTTGATGAATAGGCAAGAAACCCAAAAATTTTAATTTTTGTAGGTTATAAACTTATAACGATTTATAAAAATGTAGATGTAAAATGGATGAGCTACGCCAGAAGACTCGTTTTTTTTATTGCGTGATAGGCTTGCGCTTGACGACAATCATGCTTAGTGAAAAGCAATGATGAGGTCTAGGTTGGAACGCGCTTGCCTAGAAGATGCCTATTCACTCTTGCCTTGAAGGTACTTAAGTTATAACTAGCAGGAAACACTCGTTTCGCTATGGAGGTTGCCGGCTCGCTTCGCTCTCCACCTCCCCACATCGCTTTACTCGGCCTCATAAGCTCACTTCATTCAGGACCTCGTTCGCGAGTTTCTGGCTTCGCGCTTTGCAAAAACACTCAAGGGGAAGGGCAGACAAGACTACGTGCAGCCGGGATGTGTTGATTCGGTTTTGGGAGAGATCTACATTTTTACCATTAAAAATGGTTATCAGATGCAAATCGCCAGAGACGTATTTTTGCCCATAGCTCCGAGGATTTTGGGAGGATGGAGATGAAAATAGTACCAAAAGTTGAAGAATTTATCGAGACACATGAGAACGTTTGAATTTTGAAAATCGGCTGGTAACCTTTTTTTGGAATTTCGAAAAAAGTCGGGGTTTTTGGGGGGGTGTTTGTTTACTAAAATGTACATATTTCGGAAAAAAACCAAGTTAAGATAAATTGAAAAAAAAAGGTCCTAGGGTATTAGTTTAGCTACAAAATGGCGAAATTTTTTTGAAAATCGGTTAATAATTGTGACCTGTAGGGGGTCCCTTTAGATTTGGAATTGTATAAAAACGGGTATTTCCGTATATAAACAGTGATGTAGCTTCTATGATTATTGACCGATCGTCATGGTAATGGTGTTAAAAGATGCGGATGCAGGCGAGAAGTGCATTCAAGTTGGAATTTTACAAAATCGGTCAATAAATTTTTGAAAAACTTTTGAAGAAGAGTTTTTTAATTTTTTTAAGAATCTACAAAAGCTGGAGTGATTATTGACCGATCGCGTATTTCCGCTTGAATGTTCAATAGAAGGCAGAATTGCCTCGAACTCCGCAAGGGTTTGATGTGCTAACTCTCTATTCAAACTCGTGTTCAATATAAGGAACTCGTCCTCCAATCGCGCACGGGTGTGCAAGCGAAATTTTCTTCCAAACGCATGTTCATGTCACAATTATTAACCGATTTTCAAAAAAAAAAGCCATTTTGTAGCTAAACTAATACCCTAGGCCCTTTTTTTCTTGTCAGTTTTTTTTCTGAAATATTTACAATTTAGCAAACAAACACCCGACTTTATAACATTTTTCAAAATTCCAAAAAAAGTTACCAGCTGATTTTCAAAATTCAAACGTTCACACGTGTCTCGATAAATGCCTCAACTCTTGGTACTATTTTCATCTCGATCGTCACAAAATCCTCGGAGCTATGGTCAAAAATACGTCTCAGGCGATTTGCATCTGATAACCAAATTCAGCTCGATTTAGCTTGATTCAACGTTTGTCCATACAAAACAATAATTTTCTTAAAAGAGGAAATCTTTATTGTTTACTTCTAATGAGAATGTTTTCCTCTCACAGAGACGGTGACATCATCTATCGTCCACACAGTCGCAGTACAACCTCGGCGCGCATGCGTCGAACATCTCCAGCGAGTTTTGGGCCCTCTACGTCCGGGCCCAGGACTTACATAGTAGGTGTATCCATTAAGTTTTATTAGACGCTTTCCCATTCGTGATACTACGAATTGAGTTGTGCCAAAATCTGAAAATAAAATCAGAATTCCAATTCCGTGGGCGTGTATGCCATGGAAAAATTAGATGAGTCATAAAATAAAACAAAACGTTATAATATTAATTGACTCTAATTTTTCAGCTTGATTAAACTTTCACCCATACAAAACTGTAATTTTCTTGACAGAGGAAATATTTATTATTTACTTCTAATGAGAATGTCTTCCTCTCACAGCGACGATTACATCGTCTATCGTCAACACAGTCGCAGTACAACCTCGGTGAGCATGCGTCGAACATCTCCAGCGAGTTTTGGGCCCTCTACGTCCGGGTCCTGGACTTGCATAGTAGGTATATCCATTAAGTTTTATTAGACGCTTTCCCATTCGTGATATTACGAATTGAGTTGTGCCTAAATCTGAAAAGGAAATCAAAATTCTAATTCCGTAAGCGTATACGCCATGGAAAAATTAAGTCATAAAATAAAACAAAACATTAAATTTTTTATTGACTCTAATTCAGCTCGATTCAACATTTGTCCATACAAAACTTCATTTTCTTGAAAGAGGAAATCTTTATTGTTTACTACTAGTGAGAATGTCTTCCTGTCACGGTGACCTCATACGCGTCCATGCCGCTTCACGCAGTTGAACGGATGCAAACGGAACCACTAATGGGAATGGCTTCCTCTCACACTGACGATGACGTCATCGTAAGTTACGACAACCGCACTACAGCCTCGTTTCGTCGAACATCTCCAACGAGTCTTGGGCCCTTGTCCTGGACAGGCATAGTAGGTGTAGTCATCTAGTTTTATAAGTCGCTTTCCCCTTTTTGATTTTATGAACTGCGTTGAGCTCATAGCTGAAATTAAAATTACAAGTCGATCAGACATGAAAAGTGGAAACCAGCCAGGAGCCATTTCTTTTTGTGTCGTTTTTCAATAATTGTACAGTATTTTTTATTCATACAAAATTTTACTAAGTGCTAGAATCGCCAAGGTAATCCGAGTTCTGACGTTAACAGAGTGCTTACTACCAATGCTTAAAGCAGTATTATTTTAAAATTGCAGTTTTATAATATGATAATATAGTAATTACGTACTTAATTCTGAAACAAGAGCGTCAACAATATTAAAATAATACTGCTTTAAGCGATGGTAGTAACGAGTAAGCCCCTGAGAAAATTAGCAATTTAACGCGCGCGGCAGCGGTCCGGTTTCAATACCAAAAACATGGAATGGTAATTATTATGGAAAGAAAATAACTATACAATAATAATATTGAAATTAGATAAACTCTTTATTGTCACACAAAACATTAAATAAGAAGGTGGATTAACAAACAAAAAGAAAAAAACAAATCAGTTTCCTACTTTAAGTAGCGCGCGCATTGTACTTTTTTTAACTAAATCCATTAATTAAGATGAAGAAAAAATATAGGTAACTAGTTGATGCCCGCGACTCCGTCCGCGTGGAGGTATGAAAAATATATGTTGGCCGATTCTCAGACCTACTGAATATGCTCACAAAATTTCATGAAAATCGGTCAAGCCGTTTCGGAGGAGTATGGGAACGAAAACTGTGACACGAGAATTTTATATATAAGATAATTAAATTTTATTTTCAGTTTTTAGGATTATTAATATTGAAACATGATTTACGTATATGTACATACCTTTATTAATCAATTAATTGGCACTTATTATACCTTTAAAGCGATCATGATCATGCAGATGCGGTCATCTGCATTGGCCGCCTCTACCTGAACGAGCCAATGAGTACAAATGCGTGCCCTAAGAATCGTTTCTTTAGGAAGGCGTGGATTTAGAGAGATATCATAGATGGATTAATTCCTGACTACCTACATAATATCACATATATCAAGAAAACTAGCACATGCACGCGACTTCGTCCGCGTGGAAAAAGTTTTTTTTCAATTCCCATGGAAACTCCTTTATATGGCGGGACAAAAAGTAGCCTATTTCACTGTCCAGGTACTCAACTATACCCATGCAATGAATCACGTCGATCCGTTGCTCTGTTGCGGCGTGATTGAACGACAAACAAACAAACAAACACACTTTCGCATTTAAAATATTAGTATAATATAAAGAAAGAATGCTTAATTTAAAGACCTCGCAAACGTGGTCACTTAAAGTGATCTCCTCCAGGCAGGCCTTTTATTAGAACCTTTACCTAATAGAAACCGTAAAAAAATGTAGGTAACCGTTCACCAAAGAAGGCCTACTTATACCTATTCTCCCTGGTACAAAGGCGGGTGATTATGTTCATTCTTGAATGCGACCAGCTCCTCACAAACGGTGAAAATGGCGGCATTACACTTATATGTGTAGTGGCTTGAGCACCGCCATCTTGTTTTGCCACTCTTCGAAGGAGTAGATGAGTATGTATACCCGTTCACCAACATCATTTTGTTGCCCTTTTGGGACACCACGTACTTAACTGTGGAATAACGGTATCATCGTTAAAAATGACGGCATTACAAAATAGGGCTGTTGATAAATTAATTATGTTTAAGGTTTTTAAATAGAGGATCTCTCAAAATTAAATCGTAATATCCACGTCCCCTGTTATAGTATGGAGGAAATGGAGCAGTTTGACGAAATCTCGTAGCGCCCTCATCTATATACCTACGACTGGTATGTATGACGTGTTCGTCATGGTCTCTAGAACACGAAACTGTCGGTTGTAGAACGCGCACGCGTGCACACGCTTAGCTGTGACGTCACAAAGATGGCGGCCCACCGTTGTAGATTATTGTAATTTATCGAGTTATAATTGTACAAATGGGTTGTGTGAGGAGTCTTTGGAAAGCTTATTTAATGACCTATAATTGCTTCTTTGAGACCTACTACGTAAATAAAATGATTATAAAAATATTTGAAAAAGATCGAGATAGGTCTCAAAAAAGCAATTATAGTTCACTAAATTTCCAAAGTCACCTCACACAACCCATTTGTACAATTATAACTCGAGAAATCATCAATAATCTACAACGGTCGGCCGCCATTTTGTGACGTCACAGCTAAGCGCGTGCACGCGTGCGCGTCCTACGACTGACAGTTTCGTGTTCTAGAGACCATAACGAACACATACATACCAGTCATAGGTATTTAGAAGAGGGTGCTACGAGAATCGTGAAGGAGACAACTTTTTGAACATTTGCCTATAGACTATTAGTATTATGTTGAATAACCATTTTAAAATATCGATTTAAGTAAAATGATGACATCACAAGCAAGTATTACATATAGCTACTATATTAAGCGCATTTTGACGTTCGAAAAATTCACAGATTTCGCAGTCCCCGCAAGAATCGGAGTATTGAAAATGAATACAAAAATTTACGAAAAAAATATTCTGAAATTAAAATCTCTTCTTCAAAATTTTTCAACCTTAAATAACCTTTTTTCAAATATTCCTCGAATGCACTTCTCTTTAAAATTCCGTAACCAGCCGATTTTCAAAATCAAACGCATACAGGTGTCTCGATAAATTCCTCAACTCACGGTATTATTCCCATTTCCCATTTCGATCCTCTCAAAATCCTCGGAGCTATGGCCAAAAAATACGTCTCAGGCGATTTGCATTTGATAACCTTTTCTCACAATTACCCCGAAGAAAATCAATTAAATGTATAATTTATTTAATTTAATATGGTTTCTTTCAAACGTCATCTAAAATATAATCATCACGACTAGTCAAGATGGTTAACTTTATTAACAAAAAAGAAAATAAACTGACTGAATTTTGAATTACTCGTAGGTTTTCATGGGGAAAAAGGAGTGTAATGTTTTCAGGGTTCGTGAAAGTACCTATGTTTGTTTCTTTATATTTCATACCTTCTCAATTCCTGAACAGGTTTGGATGTAAGTATGGGGTATCATGAGAATCCTTATATCATTCCGAGTGTCACTGGCTATAGATTAAAAAATAATGTTTTTGGCATTTTTTTTATTAATAATAATTATAGCTTGTCGTGGTTGGTTTGGTTATGTTTAACAACATGTGCCGGTTCGTGGAAATGTTCCGTGTTGGCTTTAATTACTTCATCATCCAACGTAAACAAAGCCGCTTTGCAACCCTTCGAGTGATGCGAGGAACAAAACCATTTCCTCTTACCACCGGGAACGTCGTTTAGGTTGGTGTACTTGCGCGTTGAATACGTATATCCGTCCAGCTTGATTTGACAGTTGCCTCGTTTCGATGTCGTGAACTGAGCTAATCCTGAAAAATTACAAGAAATTCCCATCAGTCGTCGTCCGAGCGCAACATTAACCAAAGCTGCATACTAGCGTAATACAGGCGTAATGCTGGCAAAGGCGATACGAGTTCAACGGTTAATAACTCTTGAAGGTTAGCCCCACTGCAGAGTCACGGCGCGGGGCGGTACGTAGCGGCAAGTAATACCTACCTACTCTCCTTCAACGTGTCATTGGAAAAAATATTTGTGCTCTGTGTACGTGTAAAACCATTCTCTTAAGAAGTTAAGTGAATTAAAGGTACGCGCGAAGACGAGTTGATGTATTTGTAGCTGGGCCCAGATTTAGAAGTAATCGTTTGTTTTAAAATTGATTTAATGTCGAGTAATACAAACTCTTGCAGGTCATAGAAGGCATCTTTAGTTCCAAAACAACTCATCAACCCATCGCCCGTTCACTACTGGGCACAGCTCACGCCACAGAATGAGAAGGGCCTCCCTTTGCTATGCCACTTGGTTAGTGACATGGTTAGTAACTTGGTTAGTAACTTGGTTAGTAACTTGGTTAGTAACTTGGTTAGTGACACAGGCAAACATATTATAGCATCGAATGTAAACAGTAAATTATGTTGACATCTGTTGACAGATTTTCTCTTGGTCGCAATTTTTTATAATTAATTTTGTTTCCTTCAAACGCCACCAAAGAGATATTATTAAGTCCTAATCAAGTGAATTGCTGTTATCTGTTGAGGAGTTTTGTCCTTTATCTCTGATAATATTTATCAAATCTTCACCAAAATAGGGCAAAATTTACCTGATGATACATACCTTCTAATAAAGAAAGATTTATTCAAATCACTTCCGATTTGACTGAGTTATGGAGTAAAATCAACAAAAATCCCCTATCCTGGAGGAACCTTAATATAAATCGGGATAAATACTATCCTATATATTGACCCGGAGTATCAGCTACCGCTATACCAAATTTCATTTAAATCCGTTCATTAGTTTTCGCATGATGCACGGCATACAGAAAGACAAACAGACAAAAATTAAATAAAAATCTGTTTTGGGCTCAGTATCGATAGTAAAGCATACCCCGATTAAAATTTTCAGATTATATTAAATGCACAGGAATCTTCCAGTTACAGTTTTATTATAAGTTTAGATTTTTCACCTCTCATGCTCTAAAAAGATGTCATTATAGCTTAGCGTAGGCGGACTAAAGTTAGCATTTAGGGTCTAGGGATTAAAGTAACTTTTTTTTAATAATTGCCGTCCTTATTCAACAATAGCTGCTAAATAATGAACTGGCTTGACGGCTCTGGATACCAACCCTTTTAAACCCTAATGGAAACATAGGTACTAAAATTCTACATCAATGATGGAAACCTATAAAAATACTCGCTATTAATTTCGTGTACTCGACTCGATGTTCTATTTTTAAAATTATAAAATAGGATTTTTTTATATTAGTTTCTTTTGAAAATGGAACGGCAAAAGCGACGTCTGCAATGTTACACTGGCGATCCTTGGTGCTCGTCGGACGTATGCATCAATACGTTTGTAAACTAGAACGAAAAATTAAAAAAAAAGTTGCCGCAAAATTTCCTGATTATTTTCTGTTCGTTTCTTTTTACTCGGAATAATTTAACACTGAATTAATTGTTGAATTTTTGCTGCTATAAATTGTTATATTTAATTTAAGAATGTCGTCAAATGAAAGTGATCTTTCTCCGAATATGGAAATGGAGCAGAAAGGAAGAGATAACGTTGAAATCACGTGCAATCTATTTATAGACTGATGTACCAAAATTTTTAAACTGCAGAAGTGAAAAACGACTCAATTTGTTTGCTGAAGAAGTTTTTCTGACTAATGTTGATGGGCTTGTTTGTAAAGTACTTGACAACAAAGGTAACCTACACGAATAAACAGCACGAATCAATTTGCCGGAGAAAAACCATTAAGTTGACTGTTCAAAATAATGTTCGCATTGTAACTTTTAAATTTTGATAAAATATTTTATAGTTTTTATTTTATTTCGTCTCAATTGGTTTTATATCCTTTTAGCCTTTATATTAATATCCTTTTAGCCTCAATTTGCTAACGCCACAGCTACCATCGAAGAATTCGAGTTCTGCAAGGCAATAAAAACGAAGTAAGTAAAGTTCCTATCATGTTTCGAGCGAACAAACGAGCGGCGGGTCACCTGATGGTAAGTAATTACCGCCGCCCATGAACATTTGCAGCACCAGAGGAACCGCCAATGCATTGCTGGCTTTTGAGATATTTGTAATTTGGCGTTTCCATGGGAAGCTTTTTATTTAATATTTTAGTGTCTTGAATGAATGAATGAATGAATTCTTTATTTTGTCCACATTACTTTACATACAAGTACTTATAGTAAAATTTCTATTTGCTACGATAATTTAATGTGGGGACTGGTGCTTGAGCTAAGCAAATGCCTGTGATTCAAGTCACCAGGCCCTATCCCCGTAATACATACAATTATACTTTTTCGAAAAAAAAAAAATAATAATATTTAAAGTAGATAACGTTTAACAAAAATTATTTTAAATTATATATCTAATAGACTGACGTAACATACATTTTGTTTCTTTTTATTGAATAAAATACATATCTTAGATCCTAGGTGTTTTATTTTTTTATTTTTATAAATCTATATAAGTAGATATAATAAGAGTGTGTATGTTTGTGAGTTAAGTGTAAGTGTAATTTTGTGAGTGTGTATTTCTGTTATTGTTTAATACTAATTATACTACCTACGTGTTTAATACTAATGTATTCAGTGTTTGATTTCTATGGTTTCTGTTCATTTTAAAATCTTTATCAGGTTCTCCGTTTGTTCATAGTTTAGCTTTGATAGCCAATCAAATAGTCGTATTTTACATTCGCGTGTACTCAGCTCATTTATACTCAGATTTTTGTTAGCATTATTGTAAAGGTAGCTGCCAAGAAAACATGTAGTAGTAAAAAAAGTAGTAAACTTTAATTTGCAAGTTTTTTTTTTTTTTGTACCTATACCATAGGCTAAACTGGCGGAAAGAATAATCAACGATTGAGATTTCCATGTAATTTTTATTCTATAACGTCTCTAATACCTTAAAAGAGAATAATGAAAAAATTTAAACTACACGAACAAAGTTACAAGAAACATTCAGTATCTACCTATACCTACACTTTTTATGGAAAATGGCTGGGTAAGAAAGGCTGAGAACAGGGTGTGGTGGCACACAAGGGAAGGAAATTAGTGTATTAACTATGGGGAAGGATTTTTCACCAGCGGTGTTATATTGACGTCATAGTAAAATTTATTTTAAACTAGCTGATGCCCGCGACTTCGTCCGCGTGGATTGAGATTTTTTAATTCCCGCGGGAATTCTTCAATTTTCCGGGATGAAAAGCCTACGTCATTTCCTGGCATGTAAACTATCTCTGTACCAAATTAAAAATTAAATTAAACAATTTTTTTTTTTTAATTTTTATTTAATTTTTTTATATAAAACATTCCGTGGAAGTTAAGGAACATACGAAAAAAAATAAGCCGAATTGGTCGAGCTGTTCTCGAGTTTTGCGCTTAGCAACATTCATTTTTATTTATTTTTTATTGTTTTAGAGCTTAATTTCGTGAATGCATTCTCAGCCAGCGCTCCAAACCGAAACATTTCGAAATTACAACGCTTGTGTTGAATTTGTAACTTTAAATCGAGGGTTTTTATTTCCATTTTACTTTGACGCCAATGTGTTCGAACGCTCGAATACGATCAACGTTGGTTAAAAAACGTACGCACGCATTTCAGTGATTATTATGTCCCTTGGTTATCGAACAAATAACGTCATTCACAGTATAAACGGCAGCTCTGCATCCTTTAGTTCGACCTTTGCAGTACCAACGGGTTTTCGTAGCTTTGTCATGTAATTTGGTCACCGAGTGGACGTTAAAGTAATATCCATCGAGTTTCATATGACGATTGCCACGGTAGCCCATGAAGAATTGGGGAACTGTAATATTTTAAAACTTATATTAGTCTAATATCTGATCTACAATCGCTAAATAAGATGTTTACTTATATTATGAGGCTTATACTTCGCCATAGATAACATGTCCTGAAGAATACTATTCCATAGTATTCCCAGTAACAGTTCTAACTTATTAGAACTGTTGGAACTATTGTTACCGAAATGTCAAATAACTATTTTTCTATACGAATACAGTCCTAATAACAGAATCCATTAATTATGAAAAATGAGAAGGTTGACAACAATATTCCATTTATACAATATTCCAAGAAATAGGTACGTGCTTAGTTTAACATTATTATGAACTCCGGAGTCGACTACAGCCGAATCGAATCGAATCCCATTTTTTTGAGTATAGAAGACACGACTGATCGACGCAGTTTCATGGTAAATATGGCGAATAGGCATGATGCCAGTAACCAAGAATCAATGAAATTATGAATTTATCTAATAAAATAGGATTCATGCATTATAAAAAACGTTTATCTACTCCAGCATCGAAAAGTTCCAATTTCGAATTTGACAACTATATCGAATTGAACCCTCTTTCGTGTTTGCTTCTCATAACGATACAGTTCGTTGTATGGGAGCTGTATCGTTATGAGTCGTAGCTGTATCGATATGGTTATCTTCATAAATAGGATACCTATAGCTTAGCGGCTCTGGGTTCTGGCACTTGATTGATTTGACTTTTTTATTAATTTATAAAGTAAAAAATTGTAAAGACGTCCTTGTCGTAGATAAAATCTTGTATGCAACTGTACGTAATTAGTCATTTTAATTCTCGTACTATCCTATTTTGATACTCGGCAAGCCTCGTATCAAAAAACAGCACTCGAATTAAAATGACCCTCATTACGATACAGTTGCATAAATAGCTATTTTATTTTTCTATTTCGAATGAGATTGCTATTTATTTTGACAAAATAAACTTATAAAATACAGCAATCCGCCGTATTGGATAAAACACCAAGAAGCGAATGACGTCACAACTGTTTGTTTTCGAGCTTTGACAACCATACTTTTGTTTACTGCACACTGCACAGAGTATATTGGTAAAAACAATAGTGACATCACAAACGACGCCATGACGCCGCCGAGCGTTTTGGCGTGAATTTTAAAATTTAAATTTCAAATGCCAATTTTATCTACCAAACCTTATTTTTCTGCTGAATTAAGATACTTCCGAACATAATCTGCCCATTTTTAAAAATCAGTCATCATGCCTATTATTGCGATTCGACTCGCCTCCTATCGCCGCGTCTAGTGGACGCCAGCCTTTACGTGTGTACGTCCTCGGCAATAGGTTTCGTGGTGATCAATGGTTGTGTTCATCATTATAGGAGCAAATGACGTCATTGATAGTGTATGCTGCCGCCTTGCAACCTCGCGTACGTCCTCTGCAGTACCAGCGGGTTTTGACAGCCTCTCCGCCTATGGGTTTCGTGAACTGTACTGTGAAGATGTGGTCATTTAATTTCATGTACCGGCTGCCACGGTTCCCATAGTAGAATTGCACATCTGTAATGTAACACCATTTTGTTCATTGATATTTGAGGATGATCTAAAGAAAAATCGCATGCACTACTATGAATGGTCTGTCCTGAGTCTTTTTAAATATAAATAGCCCATGTTTATCGACGTTACGGTGGTTATTCAATTACACGTCGACTTGCCGAAATAAAGTTTTTTTTAAATTTTTATGTTGTAAACGTGGCATAGGAGCATTGTTTTAAGAAGTCTCAACCTCAGTTCAAATCAACTTTTATTTTTATAAATTTTGTAGGAAGAATTCTTTCACAATGGCACTTATCGCTTAGTAAATTAGCTTAGTCTTAGTTTTTAAACCATATAATATAGCATGTAACACTGTCAAACTGTAGTATGTAAGGTGGGTTTTTAATAATTTATGTTTTGTTTATGTCATCTGTCATTTTGTATTAACCAGTCTGGACTAAACCGTTGTTGCGACTCGGCGTTTTATTTAAAAATATTACAGTGGCGCAGTCGTTTATAAGTTATTTGTCTATAGTTAAATGTCGTCCAAGATGTCCGTAGGGAAGTTAGGCGAGTTTAATCTCAGTTCGGGTACATGGAGCACCTATATCGATCGGATGGATCAATTTTTTCTCGCTAATGACGTGAAGGTTAGTCTACAAGTGCCTACGTTGCTCGCGTGCGTGGGTGACGCAACGTACGAGCTGATGGTGGATTTGTGCTCTCCCAAAAAGCCCGGTGAGATGAAATTCAGCGAGTTAGTACATCTGGTGAAAAAACACATACAACCGACGCCATCGATTCTCGCTGGAAGATATAAATTCCAGAAACGGACGCAGGCTCACACCGAAACGGTAGCTCAGTTTGCGGCAGCTTTGAAACACTTAGCCAGGGATTGTGATTTCAAAGAGAATTTAGAAGAGAACTTAAGAGACCAATTTGTGTGTGGCCTGCACAGTGAACCTACGCGACAAAGATTATTTTGTGAAGACAACGTGACCTTCTAGTCGGCCTTCAAAAAGGCCGTGGCATTGGAGGCGGCCGCTAATGACGCTGCGGCAGTCGAGCAACGGACGGTGGACGGCGCGGTGCATGCGGTGCACGCGCAGGGCGCGCGGCCAGCGAGTGCCGCCGAGCGCGCGGGCGCTGGGCCGCGCTGGCGCAGCCAACGCTCGGGCGGTAGGGGCCGGTCGGACGGTGGCAACAGGGATCGACGGAAGGTGACGAGCGGAGGGTGTTTAAGCTGTGGAAGCCCGGACCATGCCGGGGCGGTGTGCCGTTTTCAAAACTATTCTTGCCGGGTGTTCTTGAGACCGGGACATTTGCAATGCGTATGCACTAGGGCAGGGCGGGAAGCGGAGGGCCAGGTCCTTCGGCTAGACACAACGCGACAGGCGGAAGAGATGGAACGAAGCGACGACAGTGATGGCGAGCGCGAGAGCTTGGCTGAATATTATGATGACGTGGGAGTCGGAGGCCCGGCGGGCTGTATATGGTGCAGCTGACGGGATCTGATCCGGTGGTTGTAATGTATGCAGAGATGTTTTCGGAATATAAACTGCAAGATAACAATTATCAACTAAAAGGTTATGACGGAAGTGATATTAAATGTGTCGGTTATTTAACAGTGCCCGTTAAATATTATGGTCTTATCAGTGAAAATCTTAAGTTATATGCAATTTGGAATGGCGCGGCGCCG
The DNA here is from genome assembly GCA_963932025.1 of Erebia epiphron. NCBI lineage: Eukaryota > Metazoa > Arthropoda > Insecta > Lepidoptera > Nymphalidae > Erebia > Erebia epiphron. The sequence continues at coordinate 42,248,142 of OZ009945.1, forward strand.
TTGTTAGGCAGAGTGCTTAAAAAAAATTGGTATGAGGGTTTCTTTTACGGGCCCTAAATTAGTCCAGGCTGTCGATAAAATTATAATGAGTGGCGGATTTGATACAAATAAGGTTGTAAGTAGGTACCCGGGAGGTTTCAGTGGCATGCTGTGTAGCCAGCGCGAACGGCAGGGGCCGCGCGCGCCGGAAAACCGGCGGCGAGCCCAGCCGCGCGTGCGGCGCGATGATTTCGACGCAAAGCTACAGCGCATGGAATCTGCAGGTATTATAGAACCCGTACCTTTCTCTGTCTCTTCCTCTCTCATAGCGGAAGCTTGTAGCCAGTTAACCTTCAATGATTCTAATAAATTTACCGCTTTGAATATTCTTCAGGTGGAATTATATTATTATATTTACAATAAACTGGAGCATGGATTATTGTCGGTCCCGTCGTTATTTCAGAGTACCATGGAACAAGCGGTAACTGGGATTCTTATCGTTCCAATATTGTTAGAGGGCATTTGTATTACCGGTAGAACGAAAGAGGAACTGGTAAAAAAATTGCATAGTAGGTTAAGATCGGAGCCCGGAGCTTGTGACGGAGTTAGGACCGGTATTATTATAGTTAAAAAGACCGAAGCGATAGTCAGAGCACCTGAATTAAAATTCTTTCTTGTAATACTAGTATTATATTTGAAACTAGCCCGCGACTTCGTCCGCGTGGGTTGAGGTTTTGGTATGTTATTCCAGACTACATACATATATAGGTATAATCTATGTGCCATATTTGATCCAGATCCGTTCAGCCGTTCTGGCGTGATTGAGTAACAAACATCCATCCATACATCCATCCATCCAAACTTTCGCATTAATGTTATTTAGGTACCTACCTCTTTAACGATTTCATGTGAGTAATAATGTTTTGTTTGGGATTTAGTATCTATTGGTGTTGTGATTAAAAAATAATGTGACATCCAGCCGCAGCAACATAATGTTCTCTTTATAGCAAACTATTCATTTTAGCATGCATTTTTATTATAACTGCTAAACAAACAGTGCACGAGTACCTAGGTATGTAGTCGCCTTAGAAAGCTAACCTACATCCGACTCTTGCAGCCCCTCGTCAGGCGCGGTATGACACGATCCTGTCCCTTAGAGTGTTTTTGTACAAAGCACGCAAAAGAGCCTGAGCTGGAGTGTACGAGAAAAACTTATCTTTTCAATATTATGTACCAGCATTTTTCATGTTTTTCTGAAATGTTCACACGTCGACCACCTATTAGGTAGGTATACCTACTTACGCTATTAAAACGCTATAGGTACCTTAGCTTTGAAATAGCTAAACGTTATTATTAATGTTAGACATAATAAAAACATAATAATGAATCTTTTAGTTCTCTCTCTAAAAAGATTGAAGAAAGATTTTAATTAAATTTAAGATTTTAAGGGTTATACTTACCTATATCAGACGTTTTAACTAAGTTTTCTTAAATGATAAATCACGTTGCTACAGCTCAAGGCTTGGACATAAAACCCGCCGGTATCAAATCAAATGCGGCTTGACCTTATTGGGTGTAATTACAAGGAGCGGACCAGCGGACGTCCACGAAGCGCTGCTGAAATCACGCACTTTCGTCGCGCTCAAGATTATGACGTGCCGCGTGTGTAATGCCACGTACTTATTTGCCACGCATACGCGCGGCTTTAGTGTCATTTAGTATCTATTTAAGTTGTTAGGTTCATATTTGTTGTAGTGAGAACTGAGAGGTGATAAATAAACTTGAGTACTATAAATGAATACCAAAAAGCAAATTGCGTTTTCGTAGATAGATATTTTAACCCGGTTGATGAAGGTTTCCTATTCTTGAACAAAGATACCTGAGTACCTACCTACTCTTAGCAGTTTTGCTCGAATTCGGAAAATTAGATACATTGAATGCTATAGCTGAATGTGAACATTTGCCTGTCTCTCAACTTCATATTTTAGCAGAGAGTGCTCATATTTCTAGAGTCAGTGATGCCCAAAAAATGGAATCAACATGAGTGATGAACCTAGTGTGATTTTAACGTAATGTATGATAGGTAGGTACCTACCTACTTTTGGACTTATTCAATGTTGTCTTAGAAATTATTCATGAATGGACATCAATATTATTAAATTATAAGTTATGTACCTACCTATTTTAGGTTATTTGGGTTGTTTATGATTTATTGATTAGGGATTCGTATATTGTATTAATTACCTACTTCTTAAATTTGCACGTCAGCAATGTCGAAACATGTTTGTTCTATAAATTAGTTTGTCATCCGGATTGTACAATAATGTTTCTTGCAAATAACCGATTGATTCATTGATTGATTGATAGAGTGATATACGTACCTACCCACTATAAATTCACAAGTCGTCCGTTTAACGTACCAGCACGATTTTACTGTACCTAAGTATAACCTATTACCTATTCTGTGGTATAACCATACCTACTTAATAGTAAAATCGTTCTGGTCCTAGATTTATTCTAGACAGTAAAACCAGGTCCTGCTGTAGGAGTAAGTAAAAGAGTTCTTAAAATGTTACTTTTATTAGTTCGAAGTTTACCGCGGCACGGTAATGTATATATAACACTAGCAGATGCCCGCGACTTTGTCCGCGTGGTTTAAGTTTTTTTCCCCACAGGTACTCCTTAATTTTCCGGTACATAAAAGGTAACCTATGTCACTCTACAGGTCCTCAACTGTATACTCATGCAAAAAATCAAGTTGATCCGTTGCTCTGTTGCGGTGTGATTGAAGGACAAACTCTCTATTTACCATCCTTGGGGATAAAATGTTCAAAAACTGCGAATCACGTATTTCTTCATTTCCAACCGAAATTGAAAATACCAAGTTATAACTTGAAAAATGTCAGATTTTCATGCAAAGTTTCAACCCCTATTTATATCCAATGAGGGTAAAATTTTGAAAAACTATTTCACATCTTTGGGGGTATAATTTTCAAAAAAGGTGCAACACGTACTTCGTTATATTTAATCCAAAGCTCAAATACCGAGTTTCATGGCTTTAACTTGAAAAATGAATGACTTTCATTGCAACTTACAACCCCTATTTTACCCGTTTGGGGGTATATCTATGTAGGGGGTAGAAATTTGAAAATCTGTGACACACGTACTTCTTCATTTATTACTAATAGCCAAAATACCAAGTTTCGTTGGGTTAAATTGAGTAATATCTTGAGAAATGAAGGACTTTTATACAAACTTTCATCCCCTATTTCCCCTATTTCGGTCGAATTTTCAAAAATAGTGAAACACGTGCTTCTGCATATCAAACTAAACGCCCAAATGCTAAGTTTCATAGCTGTAACTTGAGAAATGAAGGACTTTCATTCAAACTTTCAACCCCTTTTTCACCCCTTTGGGGTTCGAATTTTCAAAAATGGTGAAACACGTACTTCTTCATATTTAACCAAAATCCCAAATACTAAGTTTCATGGCTATAACTTGAGAAATGACGGACTTTCATACAAACTTTCAACCCCTATTTCACCCCCTTAGGGGTAGAATTTTGAAAAATCCTTCCTTAGTGAGCGCCTACGTCACAAAAGGAACCTACTGTCAAAATTTCAAGTTTCTAACTCCAGCGGTTTAGGCTGTGCGTTGATATATAAGTCAGTCAGTCAGTCAGTCAGTCAGGACTTTGAATTTTATCTAAGAAGTATATAGATTAATTAAAAAGCTGTATAAATTACTAGCTGCGCTGTATCAACTGTCAATAGTTGTATGAAGGTGGGACATCAACCAAAATAAGGTTTTTCATAATATTAAAAAGGTAAATTCAATAAGTTATCTGACTTTGAAGCATTACGTTGAGCGGAACTATATCCTATCTCGTCGTGTGACGGGGGCGCGAGGGACGGGCGCCGCGGTGCAGCGCGGGGAGGAGGGCGAGCGGTCGGTCTCATGCGCGTCTCGCACGCTTAGCTCCGCAGATCATTATTATAGTCAGATAAAACGCGAGGCCCCGCTGGTGATAATTTTACTATCAGAGTACCAGTATTATAGGGAATAGTGTTCAATCTATAAATAACATGGTGGGCCTAACTAGATTAGATATTAAACCTCAGAAAGGTAATAATAACGACGCGTATACATTTTATGTTATTGAAAACAAATTCCCAATTACCGATTGGGATAAAATATATAGTTTTATTATGGGATGGCGGTTTAGTTGGAGTAAGGTAACCTACCTTAAGGAATCGGAGAGAGTAATGATTGCGTACTGGCAGCGCCACGATGGATGGTGTGTCAAGATCGGATGTTTTATTTGGGGAAGTTATGTGCCAGCAGAAGGGGATAAGGTAGGGGCTAAAGATTAAGTATATAAAGAAAAAGGAAGATGGAGTGCAGCGATAGTAATAAGTATGAGAATAAAATATAACATATTATACGAGGTTGAGACTAAGGATGGGTTGCGATGGACGCGGCATGCAAATCATTGGCGTTCTAGTTACGCGGTGGCCAATCGGGACTCGACATCAGGAAACGATTATTAGTCATCCTGCGTTGTCTGCCAGAGCCGCCTTGGTAGACGACGCGGGCGAGTCCCGTGCTGGATCGTCCCCGGTACTTACAGAACAAAGGGCTCCGAAGGCGACCCGTTGGGTTCGGTTTGTAATCAGGTAATTAATTTAGATTAGGAGGAAGTAGTGTAATATATTAGAAATTCTTTCTAATCAGTAAAGGGGGGGATAATGTAGTATATAAGGTGGGTATTTTAATAATTTATGTTTTGTTTATGTCATCTGTCATTTTGTATTAACCAGTCTGGAATAAACCTAGGCTTATGGCCGGTTTCTGAATTGAGAATTTCATGTTGAGTCTGTCTCAAAGACTACTTGAGGACTAATTAAGCAAATTTATGTTTCTGAATTGATATTGTGTAAGGTTTGAGAGTTGGAGCTTGCTGTTTTTGCTTGAATGCTTAATTCAGAAACCGGCCCAATATCAATTCAGAAACAAAAATTTGCTTAATTAGTCCATAAGTAGTCTTTGAGACAGACTCAACATGAAATTCTCAATTCAGAAACCGGCCGTTGGTTTGTTGATGCGTCGAAACTATTACAGTTATATAGATTCATTTTTAAATAGTAGGTATACCTAGTAACTTCTGTATGGTATTTTTTTATTGGTCAGAACCGCAGTCTGGAAGAGGTTCATGATTATGACACGATTTAACTCGGACTATGGCGTTATTAATCGTATGAATAACTGCTTTACACCGTTTAGAGCTATTGAACGAACAGCGCCATCTTGTTTTCTCGCCAACATGACTTTTCCGGGTCATGTGGATGCAATAGAAGTAATCCCCCAGTTTGATTCGGGGATTCCCGTTTCTCGTGCGTAGGAGTTCAAATTTTAAGGACTCTGAAAATTAAATTAAAATAAAAAGGAATAAGATATGTTTGAACGTATAGTGCAGCTCCATATAAAAGTGTGCCATTTATATAAAATGACTTCTTGTAAGCCAGATTTTTTATCCGTAGTGTGTTTAAGTAACATAAAGTAGACGGATGTAATTTATAATAAAATAAAAGACATACATACATATTGTTTATGATTAATTTAGCACATTAACATCAGGACAGGATTATTAAAAAAAAATCGTCATCAGCATAATATCTTCTTATACACGACATAAGAAAGTAGACATCAGAAGTGCGATTAAATTTGTAATCAAAGTAAAATATACCTCTTACAATTTACGTGCGTGCGTAAACTTCACCTAAGGTATAAAAAGAATTGCTAGACACATTTACACTTAATACAGAAGCAACTTATACACGTCACTAATTTCCAAACTTAATACTGATCAGGTAGCAACCCTCGATTTCCTCGCTTACATAGCATTTTTATTACATTATATTTATACTTAGTATGGATCGAAAAAAGTTGTTTCATCATAGTCAGGATCATGATTATGCAATGTATTACCACATACTACAACGTCTGCAATCGTGTAAACGAAGGCTCTACACCCTCTAGAGTTCCTTGTCGAACAACGCCATCTAGTTTTCACGCCGGTCGCAGTCGTCTTAGATGTGTGGATACAGTAGAAATAGCCACCCATCTTGATCTTGCGATTGCCTTTCCTGCCTTGTATAAATTCGAAATCATAAGTCACTGAAATTTGTAAATGTTTATAGCTATGCTCCCAAAACCCAGAAAAAAATATTTTGAAAGTAAAACTTCGTTCGGCGCGACCTGAGTAGCTGAGACATTTTCTTGGACGGGAATAACGATCAATTACATCACATCCATTAAAAATGACCGTTGAATTGAACAACATAAAGGTCGCCATCTTCTAACGAGGTTTTTCAAATGCTTAAAAGCTACAATTTTGGCTACAATACATGATTATATGATTTAAAAACTGCCTAGTCCTTTTCAAAAAATAGAATCTATTACTCACTTCGCTGACTGCGCGTGTAAGTAACATGCACTATTAGATATTATTTTACAAAAGAACGTTGCAAATTACTGTTTAATTGTTATACTTATGTTCCTAAGCCTGTGGATAATCGAGCGTTCGATCACATTTAAGTACGTCAAAGTAAAATAAACCGTTTCGAAATTAATATGTAAAAACTTAGACTAAGCGTGCTGATCCCTAATAGGTTCATTTAAGGATTAAATAGATACAATATAGATAGTACCTAATCAGTGAAAAATTTAATGAATCAAAAACCACTATTAAATCAAATTATTTCACTGTAAACAACACAAATTCATTTATAAGTATTCATTATTATTCACTTACTTCACCTATTCTAATCTAATTTCTTCACATTTCGGTTACGTTTAAATAACGTAATGTTACAAAAAAGATAAATATAAGTATATCATATTCTCATTGATTTAATACCGCTTAAAGACTTAGACGAACTGTAATAATGATAGTTTTTTTTTATATTTATTGAAACCAAGGTAGCTATCTAATAGTTGCTTCATTTGTTTTCTATTTACCCTCAAATAAAGTGCGTGACTGGCGAACCACTAGGCGGTACTACAAGTATTATTTGCTAATCCCGAGAACGAAGCATTTACATCAAATAAATATTATAAATGCGAAAGTTTGGATGGATGTATGTATGGATGGATGTTTGTTACTCAATCACGCCCCAACAGCTGAACGGATCTGGCTGAAATTTGACACAGAGATAGATTATAGTCTGGAATAGCACATAGGCTACTTTTTATCCCGGAAAATTTAAGAGTTCCCACGGGAACCAAAAAACCTCAAATGAATGTTTGTTACTCAATCACGCCAGAACGGCTGAACGGATCAGGATGAAATTTGGCACAGAGATAGATTATAGTCTGGACTAACACATAGGCTACTTTTTATCCCGGAAAATTAAAGAGTTCCTGCGGGACCCACAAAACCTAGATTCATGCGTACGAAGTCGCGGGCATCAGCTAGTAATTCATAATCCAAAGACATGCCAAATTGCGAGTCACGAGCTTACCGTGGAAAATTACGTTTACGTAAGATTGTTTTATCATTGTTTTCAAACCAGCGAGGCGGACGAAGCAAAGCGAGACGAGAATTGAAAGTATGGCTTTAAATTATGTCCGTCTCATTCACTTCTCGCCTAGAGATTTCAGTTCTAGCACAGCACATCTTCGTCTCGCCACGCCGCCGGTTCGAAACCACCTTATCATCTAAGTAGGTAGTACTGAGACTTTTACAATCATTGAAAATATAAGTATGTGCGAGAGAGATGGATGCGAGTATATTTTAGTGATTATGTTCCAACTTTGAAGCAACGATAACGTTGTCATAAGTGTAAACAGCCGCTTTACAGTTGAACATGCTGTGGTGGGAACATCTCCATCTTATCTTCCTGGAGTCTCCGATTTGGCGCGAAAAGTGCATAGAGAATGTGCTATTCCCGATTTTTATGAGCCGCGTGCCTACTCTGCTTTCAATAAACTCGTAATCTAAAAAATATTTGAATAGTTAAGTAACGTTACATTACGTTAACGATGACATTTCGAGGTAAAATAACATCAATTGATAGTAAGGTTTGGCCCAGAATTCCCAGATAACGTTATCTAAAACATAATATTCACTTAGCGTAAAAAATAATAAAATATGTATTGCAATAATAATTATAATGTTTAAATTAGAAAATAATAATTACATATTCAAAATTAATTGAACCCATGCATATTCGATTGCGTCAGATTCAGATTCATTTATTTGCATTTAACATGAACAATACAATAATTGACATGTCACCCCGTTAGGGCATATAATATGCAGTTTGGGTGACAGGGGAGCTTCGAAATTATTATTTTTATGTCTATCATATTATTTCTCAGTTGGTACTTCATAATGTCTTGAAATTATCGGAATAAATTATTCTATTATGTCGTGACAAAACGTAGTTGCTTAGTTACTGGAGTCAAGTTAAGAAATAAGTCTTATAAGTCTTATATTAATAGTTTAAATTTAGGAGTTAAATTTAAAATTAGGAGAAAGTTTAAAATTAGGAGTTTAAATAATACATTATTTTGGAAACCCTTTCTTTTCGAAACAAATTCTTGGTTTGCCCTGTTTTTTTTTACATAAACTATTTTAATATTCATCTAAGTAGTCAATGGTTGTGATTCAGACAAGCTTTCGTGATGACATCATCAATAGTATGCAGCGTCGCCTTGCAATTCCGGAATCTGGAGCATCTCCATCTTTTTTTTACTAAGCCATTGTAATCACTCTGTTTATGAACACAGAAACTAAAACCTCCAACTGTGAGCATGGTGCTGCCTCTTTTGCTTGTAAATACTTGAAGATCTAAAATAAAATTAAACTTTACAGCTGCTTAAATAGTTTCTAAGTAAAACTGCTTGCGCTTCAATGTTTTAATATTTAAAAAATGCTTTAAAGTTACACATATATTATTACAAAATCAAAACAGCCAAACAAAACAGACCATATCTCTCATATATTTTTATTTATGGAACTTAAAAGAGAGTAGCTTTACATATTTACATAATAATACCATTCTTTATCATATCATACTAATATTATAAATGCGAAAGTGTTTTTGTTTGTCCTTCAATCACGTTGCAACAGAGCAACGAATCGACGTGATTTCTTGCATGGACATAGTTGAGGACCGGGAGAGTTACTTATGCTACTTTTTATCCCGGAAAATTAAGCAGTTCTCAAGGGAATTAAAAAACGTATTTCACGTGGACGAAGTCGCGGGCATCAGCTAGTTTTTTATACTCACGTATTTCATTGTTATTTTGTGTACAAATTAGGTATGTAACTTTTAACATGCTTTTTTTTACAATCTGTTCAGTTTTTGGGACTTTATTATTTAACAAATACCACGTTTTAGTAGGTCATAGTTATTAGTAAAATGTCGTTGTTTTGTTACCGTTATTACGTGACTAGTTGTTAATAGCACATAATATAACCCCGTGATCTATGCTGGTTGGTAATATTGTTATGTCATATAACATAAAATCTGAAAATCAGCGTTGCGGCTTGGTAGGCAAACGCATATCATGGTGTGGCACAGGTTGAGGAGGCGGGCCCATTGACCACACAGTTTTAAATTAAGTTGTATTTATATCATGTACCAATAGAGTTCATTTGTTAAATTTTGTCAGTTACCGTGTGACTCAATAAAGATTTATTTATTTATTTAACATATAAAATAAAACTAAAATAAGATTCAAAACTTAACTTTAATTTACTTATACTTACTTTTTTTTACTTTAATTTTTTAAGTATAACCTGTCCCAACTAGGTACTTAACTATTATTAGTTTTAAAAAGTCAATGATTGTGCTTCAGACAGGTTTTCACGATTACATCGCCGACAGTGTGTAAAAATGCTTTACAATATTTGAATCTCGAACACCGCCATCTTGTTTTAACGATGTTCCCCAAATTTCGCTTGTTATGCATGGTAAATGTCCACCCATCGCACACTATAACTGATTTGCCCTGTTTGTTAGTTGTAAATGTTAGTTCTGATTCTGAAATGAACAAGAAGAAATAGGTACAGGTAAAAAAGTGTCAAAAATGGCGAAAACACTCAGAACACGACAGGACAAAAAGCCAGTACGAAAACTCCACACATAGACGGGAGCACGCTTTTTCCTATCCGATCCGTAGGTAGTATATTTTTGCCCTTAGGCTGAAATTAGTTACATAATCACGTTATAACACAATGATACTTCTTTAACGTCAATCATGTGTAAGTAGGATACATGTTATAAGAATAATGCAAAAAGGTGCAATTATCGTATTAGTTTGCTTTTTTACTATACCGTAATATGCTGTCAGTTACCGGTATTAAATACTAGTGAAAATAATAATATAAGAGTAGTGATAAAATTATACAATAGTCATTTGGTAACAACTTAAAAACCAATTTTTTGGTTAAAGTTTTTTATTAAAAAGCCAGACTAAAATCCTTACTCATACAAATAAAACAATACGCATAGTAATATAACAGGCTTATCAAGAATTTGATTGTTAATGTAAGTAACTAAAACGTAAAATGTTTAAGTAAGTTAAATTAATAAAATTCTTATTTCAAAAGAACTTCTTACAAACCGATCTTCGTACAAACTTCTTACTTACAAACCGACTTCCAAGACTGAGGAGGTTTTCAATCGGCACGATGTTGTTAAAGCACATTTAAAAAAATTAACTCAATTTTTTTTTAAATCAATGGTTGTGCTTTAAATTAGTTTTTATAATGACGTCACCGACGGTATGTATTGCCGCATTACAATATTTATATCTGGAACACCGCCATCTTTGCCTGCCAGGAACATGCACATCCTTTCGGTTTTGCATTCTAAAAGACCACCCACCAATCACTAGGATAGGTTTACCATTTTTGTTATACGAAAATGTCACATCTGAAATAAAATATGTAATATTATTACTAACTTAGGTACAAATTAATTACTAATGATATTAAAAAAAATGTTTTTGTTTTATTATAATCGTTTTTTTTTGTTTTAGTCTAACTCGAATCCGACAATTGAAAAAAAAATAAACAAAACATAGATTTTTATTAATTAAAATATTTTATATGACACCGCAACCACATGTTAAATGCGATATTGTGCGATGCGATGCGGCGCGTTTGATGTGAATCGTACTTTCCACCACTAGAGCCCACTATAGTCCCACAGCTGGGCACAGGCCTCCACTCTCGTAGGAAAGAGGGAATTAGAGATCCACCACGCTGCTCCAATGTGGGCTAGCGGGCTTTTGATAATAAACGGGCCCGACAACTTAACGTGCTTTCCGAGGCACGAGGGTGAAACACCGCCAGCTTCCTAACCCCGGGTTAGTACTGAGAATTTGTAGTCAGAAAAATCCAATAAGTAGGTACTTAATTATGGCCCGACCCAGTACTCGAACCCGGGACCTCGTCGGCCGCAGTCGCACATGCTAACCACTCGTACTTTACGCTATGCTAATACTAATGATTGTGCCTCAATTGGGTTTTTACTATGATGTCGTCTATAGTGTGTATGGCCGCTTTACAATTTTTTAAATTTGGAACACCGCCATCTTTGTTTGACACTTGACCCAAGATCACGGCTCATATTATGCATCCTGAAGGACCAACCATCACACACAATTGCTGGTTTACCGGCTTTTTTGGTTACAAAGACTATTCCTGAAATATAAGTTATATAATAGCTCGCAAGAAGGGATATTAGTACCATATAATGTAACTTAAGTACCTTTATACTCACTCTTGGCATGAAGGTACTTAAATACTAGGCAACGTCATCATTGTTCTACATAATTAAAAGATTCTTTTGACAAACGGAAGCCTATCTTGCACTCAAAATATAGAAAATAATAAGTGATTTTGAAAATACAATCACTTTTTAGGGACACAAGCCGATGCCCACGACTTCATCCGATCACGATTTTTTGGTGCTCTTTAATTTTCCGGGATTAAAAGTAGCTTAAGTATGTGTTATTCCAAACTATAATCTATCTCTATGCCAAATTTCACTCAGATCCGTTCAGCAGTTCTGGCGTGATTGAGTAACAAGTCATTTCTTTTTTAACCACAGACGCAAAAATAGGGGGTTTTAACGTGTGTATCTGTCTGTGGCATCACGTGTCCCACATCACACAACGTGTGGCATGGGAGCTATCCCAAACGGATCAACTGATTTAGATTTAGTTTTTTTTTTGTTTGAAAAGTGACATGATCGAGAGTGTTCTTAGCTATGATTCAAGAAAATCGTGTCAGCTCTTTGAAGATTATCAGCTTTTTATAGTTGATGAAGGGATGTGACTTGTGAGCAACTTCCGCAGGTCTGATCGAATCGAAATTGATATACCTACTGTTACTTTAATAGTACAATTAAAAAAACTCAATATTTTTTTAAGAAATCAATGGTTGTGCTGCAAATTAGTTTTAAATATGGCTTTACCAAAAGTGTGTTTGGCAGCTCTAGACTAAATTAAAATGACAGCCCTAGACCTACTCGTAGTACAACTCCTTTCCGTAAGGAGTTTTATGAAAGGGATAGCAACATAAATAGAGCTGTTATTTTAATTTTGAGATTGTACAAAATAGAATTGACCCCGTAAGCTGTATCTGGTATAGTACCTACCATCTTTGTTTGGCGCTTGCGTTCTGCCTCTTGTCCATTCGGAACGTCCGCCCGTCTCACATGATTATGGTGATGCCATTTCTGTTGGTTGTAAAGGTTACTCCTAAACGTAAGTTTTTTTTAGTGGCTCGTACCTACTGGAAAGCTTAATCGCTTGGCGGTACGTCTTTTGTAACTAGCCACGGCCGAAGCCTCCAGGCCAGATCAGATTTTTTAAAATAAAATCGCGAATTGACCCTGCCGGGGATCGAATCCCGGACCTTTCGCTTGTATGACTACAGCGCTAACCACTGCGCCAGGGAGATCGTCAAAAAACTCTTCTCAGAAATCGGCGCGTTTGGAATCCTAGTAGTTTTAAGATGCCGTAATTGATATACATGTCACCGTAAGATTGCAAAGGCCGTTGGATTGTAATCTAACTAGCGATATTGTAAACTGTCGACAGATTACAATTTATTATTTTTCGGTAGATTGTAATCTGTTAGATATATTAACCCGATAAAACCTAAGTCGTGAGGAAGTGATTATTTATGTCGAACCCTAACCTAACCTACAAGAAAGAGACAAGAAAACATAAATACAATGAATATTTCAAAAATTGACACTCGGAACATTGAACGGTTCACAATCCATCGACAGTTTACAATATCGCTAGTTGGATTACAATCTAACGGTTTTTGCAATCTTACGGTGACATACCTATATATTAGTATCATTAAGTTTTATATTTTATTGACAATCAAAACGTGGACAGTGCAATTTTGTATAAAGTTCTTGATTAATCATTAATTGTTTTAAAAAAAAACTTATAGTCCAAGCCGAAATGCCAGATACATCGCGATTGGCCTACAAAATCCTCTGAAAGCCAAAAGCTCGGCTTTGCCTGACCAGTTTTCAATCCAATCTAAAAATACGTAAGTTCTATTGCTTCTTACTAAAATATTGCTTTCTTCAAAGTCTAAAGGCTCTAAACAAACTCAAAATATACATATACGTAATTTAGGAATTCCTAGTCCAAACCTAAAATAGCATTAGCCAGAATGGTGAGGTTGGGGTCTGAATTAAAAAAAACAATTGAATCAATCACATTTATTTAATTATAATTGCATAAAAAGAAAAAAAATATAACTAACTCTAAACAAAAACATAATTAAATGCAATGAAAACTCTTTCTCTCCCTCTCTCAAGGTTACGCGGATAAAATGGCAGGAGGTGACTCGCACACTCATGACTCGGTAGGTAAATGGGCCCCCGGAAACGGCCATTAGCACAAATGACGTGTAGCAGCAAGGCGGCAACATAACCTGAGGTGCTTGAGGAGTGGAGAGGTATTCCACAGCATATAAAAAATATTATTATGCAAATTATTATAATATCCAAAATAAGTAATGTCGCTCCTCAATAGCAAGATATTAAGGCAGCTCAAGACTGCAGCGTCCTATGTCACTATGGTCCCTACAAGAGGACCAGCAGTGGGCATCTATCGGTTGAATCCTACCGAGATTGCGACGATTATAAGGTTGAAATATAAACTAAGTACGTATAAAAAGTCTTGTACACATTAAACCAACCCACTCGGCAAATGCCTTCAACAAAGGCGTACATAATAAAATTGCCGTGTATGGTGGACTAATGTGGAATTTATATGGCACAGGTGTCAATTATGTACGTCCATTTACGGACGCATCCCGCGACAATTTGTCTACATGTTGGGCGGCATTTTGCCGGAAATTGGCGAATGTGTGCTGGGACCTCTATATTTTTTTTAGTTATATCAAGTACAAAAGCTATAATCAATTCAAACCAAACCAATGTAGCAACATTGGCAAACGCTAACTACTTGAAATATCTCCACATGTTTTTATTTAATCTATACTAAATAATATTATGAATGCGAAAGTTTAGACGCCAGTACTGCTCTGGTTTAGTCTGGAATAACACATAGGCTACTTTTTAACCCGGAAAATTAAAGAAATCCCGCGTGGGAAAAAATCCTAAATCCACGCGGACGAAGTCGCGCCCATCAGCCGGTAGAACATACAAATTTAGTAAGTTAAGTTAAGTTAGCGTTTGCCTTATTGTTTTTTTTAATATTTTTTTATTACTTACGAGTAATATAATTCAAAACTTATACACATTTCAAAAAGGCAATAATTGCAAAAAAGGAACATTTGTAAAACTTTACATTACTCATTAAATTAATTATGCACGAAATTAGTCTAAAAAAGCAAAAACCGGCCAAGTGCGAGTCGGACTCGCGCACCGAGGGTTCCGTACTCAAGAAGTAGGTATAATTACCTTTGTTAATGAACCGCAAAACTAACTTTGTTTGTAGAGGTTTACTGTTAATATCAAAAAATTACGTTTGTTGTATGGGAGCCCCCCTTTATTATTTACTTTATTGATATTTAATTATTTATTTTGAAAGGTATTAAACAAGTTAATATTCTGTGAAAATTTGAACCGTCTACCTGTTACCGTTTTTAATATTGAGCAAAAAAATACGAAAAAAACACGTTTATTGTATGGGGACCCCCCTTAATATATATATTTTTTTAATTTTTAGTATTTGTTGTTATAGCGGCAACGGAAATACATCATTTGTGAAAATTTCAGCTTTCTAGCTATCACGGTCTATGAGATACAGCCTGGAGACAGACAGACAGACAGACAGACAGACAGACAGACAGACAGCGGAGTCTTAGTAATAGGGTCCCGTTTTTACCCTTTGGGTACGGAACCCTAAAAAAAGGAGAAGCAGAAAACTCAATCAATAACTACTGAATCATTAGTTTTACTCAATTGTTCTCTGAGTTTTTTTTTCCTATGATAATATGCTCTAGCCTTTTCTCTATTCTTCTCTCGTATTTTATTCCTCTTCTTTGCGGGCACTGCAGCAATGGGAAGTATTTTCATTTCTAATTTATCTTTAAGATATCTTTCTCTAACCTTTTCTTTTGCTTGTTGGGTCAAAACTGGGTCGTTTCTTATTTTTTCTCTTAATTTTCTCATCGATTCTCGTTGTTTTAGAAGAACTTCTTGCCTTGTCATTTTCTTCTTTGGTTTGGCCTTGCCTTTCTTCTTACGTGCTGAAAAAGGGTTGTCAATTTATTATAATGCTTGGTCATTTCATATGCTACTATTTATAACTATAACCTACTAAGACTCTTAACGAGTAAAGACAAGAACAAAGAGTTCATGACTCTTTCCTGATCAGAGCAACAGAATTCAGAGTTAAGGTTAAGATGTTAATAAAAAACGTGTATTTATGTATATATTATGTTAATACGTTTATCCTTTATACACACGATAATATGAGCAAATTTAGATACCGCAGCAGCGTTTCTCCCACATCGGGTGAATCTAATCGTTCAGATCTAGTCTAAGTCGTGAAAAAGACACTTCATGATAGTAAAAGAAATGTTTTTGCGCATGGTTATGGTCTATGATTAGCTCTTACTTATAGCCCGCAATTTAACAAGTTGACTAAATGAATGAGTTGAATAGGCTCCCCTGTCGCAACCACTCAGTTTGTACCTGTACTGTACATACTACTACTTCTTTTATTTAAATGCTACAAGGCCTACTCAAAATCAGCAGGTAACATTACGCTAGGTGTGAAGGTTTACTACTTAAAAACACTAAATTTTCCAAAAATAACTAAAGTCAGTGATTATGTAACTGTTTGGCGCACACTATGCTATTGTCGACAGTGTGTATGACAGCTTTACAGCCTTTCATGTAGTGGGTCAAACATCGCCACCTGAGCTTCTGCAATCCACCTATGTCTTTCTGTATGTGCAAAGTGTAGATATAATCGTGGAATCTTAGTAACTTCCTCCCTTTTTTGCCGACGATGAATATTGGATCTGAAAGTTTAAGTATTATATTATTATGCTTGCTTAATAATTTGGTTTATAAAAATCCCGTACTGGGGCCGTACTGCCAACGTTTAAAGCAATATTGTTTCATTATTGCTGGCTTTCTTGTTTTAGAATTATAATCCTTATTTAAATATTTTAGGAACGTCAAAGTACGTGACATCATCCATCATTTTGAGAAATATTGCATAAGAATTGCTTTCAGAGATGGCAGTGTGGCCCCTGGAAGTATTCCACGGCCCACTGATGCAGCTCATGATAAATGAAACGTTTAATATTGTTAGAGAATAGGTATAAGTCCTAAAAACTTATCTGACCCGGTCATATCATATATCAAGATTCATGGATAGCTGTCAGGTTCTAGAAAGTGATTTAAGTTATTTTTTTTAAAATTGATAACATTGAAGCGTGATATTTTCAAATTATATTTACACACACATACTAGCTTTGATAGCAAAAGGTATCATAGAAGGGGTTAATTAATAAATAGTATATTCAGGATTTGAATAAAACGCCACGTCTTTCCTCACAAGCTCTCTAATAGGAACTGTTCTCCTAGTCTACCTTATTATAGGGTATTTTCAAAGTTGTGTGGCTTGTGAGTGTGACTGTGACTATGTGAGTTGTGTGACGTTTCTCAATTCGCACCAGGCCAGAGGAGTGGGCCTAAACCCTAAAAAGCCAATGTCACTCTCCAGGTCCTCAAGTCTCAACTATACCCATGTCAAATATCACGTCGATCCGTTGCTCCATTGCGGCGTGATTGAAGGACAAACCAACAAACAAACACACTTTCGCGTTTATAATATTAGTGTGATACGAGATGATGCCCGCGACTTCGTCCGCGTGGGTTTAGAATTTTAAAACCCCAGAGAAACTCTCTTTTTTTCAGGGATAAAAGTAGTCTAGTATGACACACTCATCAGGTGCGTAACCATGCAAAATATATTTATCTTCACTCTTGTAGCGTGATTGAAGGTGAAACCAAAAAACAAACAAACGTTCGTATTTATAATATGTATTAGTATACTACAAATTATAGTAGCACAGTCTAAGGCGGTACGTGCTTTTGGTGGTAGTTATAGATTTGCACACTTTATTAAACAATCATTAATTTTAGAATAGATAGATATCAATGGAAAGCAGTCTTCGGAATACTTGTGAAAACGGGGGTGCCACAGAGTCCAATTATAGGGCCTTTTCTGTTCCTCATTTATACTACGATCTCTCTAACGAGAATCATGATATCGTTTGCTAGTGTTACATCACTATTACAAATATTAATCGCAGTTTTGATATTCATACTTGCGCATATCCGGTCAGCGAATCTTAAAATTAACGTGCCTCCAATGTGTTACTACCATACATAAAATATGTAATCAGTGATTGTGGCAATCCTTCACCGAAGCAAGAACATCATCTATCGTATAAATTATTGCTCGGCATCCTTTAGCGCAATGTGTAGAACATCGCCATCTTGATTTAGTCAAATCACCAATCCGTTTTTGTATATGTAAAGTGTATTTGTAACCTCCGAGACTGATACATTTTTTCCCTTTCCGCCCGTCGATGAAAACAGCTGGCAAAAGATCAAAAACAATAGTTTTACAAAAATATACGAACCGATAAAATATATGAAAATATTATATTTAAAGACTTTGCTTGACCTATGTAGTCGCGTAGTTAAGTTTGTAATTTTATAAGTAGTGAAATCGTGTCGCGTTGCGTCGCGTCGCTTACGCCGTTCTTCTGGGACAACGGGAAACAGTAATAAAACTATTCATAGAAATAAAACAATATGTAGGTATATAGGCTTTGCACCGCGAGTGACATGAGTCGAGCAAGTACAATTCCAAAAGTGCAAATACATTTCCAAAAGTACACTATTTCAGATAGTATTTGTATCCTGAAAGCAATATCAACTGACTCTATGAATTCTGGTATACCGTCTGAAAATATAAAGATTACGCGACTCCGTCCGCGTGGTTTAAGCTTTTTTGATTCCCGCGGGAACTCCTTAATTTTTCGGGATAAAAAGTATGCCTATGTCACTATCCAGGTCCTCAACTATACCCATGCCAAAAATCATGTCGATCCGTTGCTCCGTTGCGGCATGATTGAAGGACAAACCAACAAACCAATAAACCAATTAACCAACAAACCAACAAACAAACACACTTTCGCATTTATAGTTAGCTCTTGACTGCTTCTACTGAGACTGACCGAGTCTAAGACGGTAGCGCGCTAACCCATTAGGGTTATGGCAGTTATATTAAACCCTTTAAAAGATTTGTACACGGCATTATCGTACCGGAACGCAAGATCGTTTTGCGGCACGTTTTTGGCGGTAACTAATCAAGGCTGAAGCCTCCCACAATACCAGACAAAATGAAGTTTTACTACCAGATGAAGTAAAGTTGGTGTTATTTCTGTTCTTATTCAAAATGGCAACAGTAAACAGCCACCATCTTTTATCAAGGTGTTTTAGAGTACCGAGTAGTTAGTGCCATTAGACTAAAGTTTATAAATATTATGACTCTTTTTCAAATGTAGTTTACGTGCTATAATTTTTTATTTCACTTATAATTTGAGCGGAATGCCGTGCTTCTTGGTTGCTCGAAATAAACATTTATTGATGAATTTTAAAATAAATTTATTACTAATCTCACCAAACATCAAATGAATTATTATAGAAAAATTTTCATACTACTATAGAATACACTTTTTTTTAAAGTCTAACATCCAAGTGTTCGTGCTTCTCAGGTAGGAATGGCATTCCTAACCAGTAGTAGGTATGAGTAGGTAAACACGACAATCCACTTGACAATTCGTAAGCACTTGTAATAGTAGATTATTCACCACGGGGGTAATCCAATGTATTATGTCACGGGCGCCGGGATAAATCCCAAGCGGAACGAGGGATTTTAGAGTAACTCCCGAGCGTAGCGAGGGTGTTGCATCTAGAATCCTGAGAGTAGCGCGGGAATTAGGGGCGCCCAAGATTAATACAGCATTACCCCTACGGTGAATACTCTACTTTTCACACCTCGCGATACAACCACTTCTTTCAGCTGGCGTGGCCTACTCGATTTGACAAACAAATGTCGTCAGTGCGAATCTAGTGGGCCACGGCTTCGGTTTTCGAAAATCGAGTTGGCCGCGCCTGCTGAGAACACATTCTGTTTACCGAAATTAGACTTTATAGATATAGGAATAAGAATTATGAATAAAACCTCTTTGTAATTAATAGAATTTCCTTCAGATCTTGCTTCAGATGCGCGATGATTCTAAATTCAAATCACATTATAACCCTAGGGAATAATGGTTTTCAGTACAACATTATAACCCTAGGGATTTAATGTCTTACTTTAACCTTAGATAACAGGCCATGTAATAAGGCGTTGTTGAGCGAGTGGTGTGAAAAATGTTTTTGTATAATAAGTCTTTTGACAGCTTTTTTATTCTATTTATAACCTAGCATTTGGCTGCAATCAGATCTGCTTGCAAGTGGTAATGCAGTCTAAGGTGCTTGCCTATAACATTCTATCCACTCTTGATTAGAAGGTACATATATTAAGTAAAAGTGGAAGGAAAAAAGAAACCGGAAGAGCATTCCGTATACAAGCTATACAAAGCGTAGCAAAATTATTACATAAATCACAGAACAGGAGCGTGATTATGGACGTTCTTCAATTTTATGATAACGTTGTCAAATGTGATCACAGTACCGCAGCATCCCCTGTTGGTGTGCGTTGAACATTGCCACCTCTTCTGCAGCGAAGAACCGATTATTTTGACGTTTTTCATAGAGTACTTGTAACCTGACAGCGATATTAAAGGGTTCCCTTTCTTTGATTGTATGAATATTGGCAATTCTGTAAAGAAATACATAATAATTAGATATACTATGGTTCGAGCACGACGACGAAGTTTGGACTAGTATATCCCAATTCCCATTGGTCTAATTGGATGGTTAGCCCTTGCAGCTATATACGTAAAGAATCGAGCACTTACTCCTTGGCTAGCTTACTCCTAGTAGATATTATGAGTGCTTGCTCTATTCTTTAGCTGTAGCTTCGTGGATAAGCCCCTTAACGCCCAAAATAAAACGGCTCGTGATTTTTTTTACCTACCTTTTATTTACAGGATAAATAAAAAGTACGAAAAATCTGGAAAATCATGATTTTCTTACAATTAAAAGTGGTGTGCCATACTTGGCCGGGTACACGGGGCGGATTAGGTGTGAAATTGCCCAAAGCATGCTCGTGCCACACACAACGTTTTCACACACATCTCGCAACGCCAACGGACACGGTTGTGACAAATGACACATCGCAATGGTTTTTCGATGCGTTCAGGGTTATGCCCATTATTTTTCCGCACATGAGCTGAAAGAGAATCTCGTTACACACAATACTTATTAATGTTCACTAATCAGCACATTAAAAGTTAATATACCATACAATTGGTAGCATCATACTAGTAGAAGGAGCTATTTAACTAATTTTAATAAAGGTTGTTCTCAGCTTGTGCTAGGAAGCAGTTCCACCCTTAGATGCATCTTGAGAGAATTTAATTAGTTAATTATTAAACCTGGTTACCTGGTCTTACAATAATAATCATTATTGATCAGGGTACAATAATTGTTATTACAATCTAATAATCAAAATCACGATCTAAATACCGAAGGTATTCAATAATAATCGTTTGAGTCTCAGTGAGAGACTCAATTGCACATGTAAAAACACTAAAACTGTATTATACGCGTAGACATCTGTAGATCAATCGAATGAGATATATAGAATAAGTCAATTTGATTAAAAACTCATATAATTTCGAATACTATTGTATTATTTTACTGTTACTTTTTTATTTATTATAACTCTAGAAGGTAAATCCTAAGTCTATAATAGGCGACAAGCTCATGATCCCTTACCACTTCGAGAAAATAGACACAAATGTCATGTCATCAATAGTTTAAGACATACACAAGAACGAACACATACACATTACACGATAGTACTGAGTATAGGTACTATTAATATTATAGTACGAGTATGTCGAAATAACATAAATACTAACTACAACTAAAACAACACAAGAATTATATACTGTACAATCTAACATACGCTTAAGCAACTGTACGCTTAGTAGTAAGTTTTTACTCGTACGTTGCAAATTCGATTGATTGTAGTCGAGCGTTCTTGATTTTAAGTCACAAATTCGGTACAACCGATTTTAATTTCGACACTTTTACATTTGAAACGCTGGCTGTGGATGCATACACGAAATTGAACTCTCCATCAATGCAGTTAACTTTCATTTTACTTAATGTTAGTGTGATCGAACGCTCGATTACGATCAAGTTGCGATGTAAAAACTTAGTCTAAGCGTACTGCGGGCATACTACCATCGCTTAAATCCATATTATTTTAACACTGATGTCGTTCGTGTTTTAGAATTATAATTTTACTTTTAGGGACGTCATAGTACGTGACATAAAACTGTAATTTTAAAGTAATACTGGTGTATGCGATGGTAGTAACCCCCCTGGTAAGCAAGGTAACCACAGGGCAGCTTTATTCTTACTTTATTTAAGGGATCAGGTGATATCCGTTTTTTATTGTTATTTGTTTAACGTTGTCCAGGTGAGCAACAAAAGCCACGCGAATCCATAGAAAATTATAAGCATGCCCAGGAGAAGCCGGGGTAGGTCACCTAGATAATAAATAAATGACTTAATTACTTCTATGTGAGCTATTCTGCATTCCGTGTGGTAAAACAAAATTAAAATACTTTTTTTACAGGAAACTGAGGTGGATGACTGTGGGTATTGCTTATTTTAACGATTTTATCATCTATGGTGACCACAGACGCGTAGCACCGGTACCGGCTGTTACTATGAGTTGCGCACACCCATCTCCTTTGCAGTTTGTATTCACTCACTTTGGTGGTCCTCAAGGAATACTTGTATCCTTCACAAACGAGAAGACTGTTCCCTCTTATTGAAGTTATATATTCTACTGTACCTGCAATTACATTTTTTATTGTTAAAAATTCAATATTTTTACCGACTCGAGTAATCTTATCAACTACTAGCGGACGCCCGCGACTTCGTTCGCGTGGCATAAGTTTTTTATTTCCCATAGGCATTCCTTAATTTCCGGGATAAAAAGAACCCATGAAAAAAAACCCGTCGATCCGTTGCTCTGTTGCGGCGTGATTGAAGGACTATTTAACGTCCTTTGGGATAGAATTTATAAAAACTGTGGATTATGTATTTCATAATTTAAACCGGTAGCCCAAATATCAAGTTTCACGGCTATTTAACTTGAAAAACGTCGGCCTTTTACACCAACTTACAACCCCCATTTTACCCGTTTGGGGGTAAATTTTGAAAAACTGTTACACATGTACTTCTTTATATTATACCGAAAGCTAAAATACCAAGTTTCGTTGTTATAACTTGAAAAATATGTTGATAAATGAAGGACATTCATCCCTATTTCACCCCTTTGGGGGTTGAATTTTCAAAAATGGTGAAACACGTACGTCTGCATATCTAACTAAAAGCCCAAATGCTAAGTTTCATCACTATAACTTGAGAAATCAAGAACTTTCATACAAACTTTCAACCCCTATTTTACCCTTTTATGGGTGGAATTTTGAAAAACTGTGAAACACGTATTTCTTTATTTTTTACCGATAACTCATATACTAAGTTTCATGGATATAACTTGAGAAATGACGGACTTTCATACAAAATTTCAACCCCTATTTCACCCCCTTAGGGGTGGAATTTTGAAAAATCCTTCCTTAGTGAGCGCCTACGTTACAAAAGGAAGCTACTGTCAAAATTTCAAGTCTCTAACCCTAGCGGTTTAGGCTGTGCGTTGATATATAAGTCAGTCAGTCAGTCAGGACTTCGAATTTTATATATATAGATTATATTGTAGCTGGGATCATATTAAAGGTATAATGATTTCTACAGCGACAGTAAAGGGCAAAACACACAGGGAACGGGCGCGGGTCGGGCGCTGGCCGGGTAGGGTGCGCGGCGGGTTGAATTCCTTGTATTTATATGGACGACGTCACATAGAACTCCCTGTGTGTTTTGCGCTTTAGCGATCGCAATCAATGCTTGGTTGGCTAAGCAAAACTCTTTCGATAATGACCAAAATCCCAATTGATTTACAACGATTCGTAGCAAGAATACCATAAATTAAGCTACTCACAACAATTGAGATTGTAATAATGATTGATGCAGCTTTTGCGTAATAGGGACTTCTAAGTTCTAATCAGTGACGGACTACGCGTGGGGTGGAGGGGCCCCGATGTTCGGATCTAGAGGGCCTCTTAACCTTGAGATACCCTCATTAGACAAATCGAATCAAGAAACTCCGACTCGTGTATACTAAACAGTAGGTATAAATTTTGTTATAAGCTTATGTGTTTTTGTACATATTAATATTATGCTCATACGTAATAAACAGTATATTAAATTTAATTACTAATGAAATTAATGCACATTGATTACATCGACACAACAGGTTCATGATTATGTGCATAGTTAACACTAATTATATCATTGCCGAAGGTATATAAAGTAGCCCTGCATCCACGCCCGTTGTGGGTCGAACACCTCCAAAGTAGCTTCCTACAATCCGTTTCACATAAATCATTTGGCTTCTTACAGTCTTTCAGGTGATATCGGTAACCTAGATATAGTATTAGTCGGTTACCTCGCCTTGACTCCATGAAAATGGGCTTAGTGTAAAAATCTGTAACAATTAAAGGTTTTTATCTGTGTAAATACGCTTTATTCAGGAAACCGTTGCTTAACCTATAATTAATTGTAATTATAGGTTAAGCAACGGTTTCCTCAGAAAGAGTTGTCGCTAAAGTCACTAAGTTTAAAGACAAGGCGTTCAATTAATGTTTTATTTTATTTTTAATACTTTGATTTAATACCCAAGTACTTAATTATACGCATTTTTAACGCTTACTTACAATATATTGTTTACTGACGAGTGACGACAGTGAATGAATAATGAGAATAAAAAAAAATCTAAATAGCTGTGCTCCATTGCGCGTTCTATTTGTTTAATGTTGTCGTAGGTGAGCGACAAAAGCGACGTGACGCAACGCAACGCGATACGACTCTAAAGAAAATTACAAACTTATTTACGAGACAACGTAGGTCCCGTGAAGGGTCAGCTACTCATAATGTCGCGACGCGTCGTATTGAGTCGCGTTTGACGTTCGCGTAGGACAATGTCATGCCTTAGAGTGCGTTTCCACCAGAGATTTTTGACGTTGCTAAGCTACGAACATGTGTCGAACCCACAAATAGGAGCACTTGATTCAACATCTAGCGATCAACGCTATGAAAATCAAGCACTCCTATTGGTGGGTTACACACTGATCCATAGCTGAACAACAAAGCACATCTCTCGTGGGAACGCATGCTAATACCGTTTTACATGTGCGATTTTCTATCTTTCCGGCACCGTTTAGCAGTGTGATTGTGGACTGTATTAATTTTGATGATCATGTCATCTTCCGTTACAACGCTCGCCTTGCAATGCGCCTTGTGGTGGGTTAAGCAGTGCCACCATGTTGTTTCAGTATCGCCGACGATTGAGTCCGTTTTGATGGAGTATTTGTGACCACCAAGACACATCAGTTTGTAACCCCGCTTCGAAGTTACGTATATCGGTTTGTGTTCTTCATTCGGTTTATCGGTTCCAGTCGCTTTAAGTGCCGAACCTGGGAATTCAAACAAAAAAAATTCAAGTCAAAAAATAATAGCTATATTAATAGGCAAAATTAATATTTCGCGTTACAGCAATGTACTGTAACATTTCATAACTAAACCTGTCGTTCAGCAATGATCGAAAAAGAGCAAGATTTTTTCTGGATGGATAGCAAAGGGATGGAAAGAATAGGGTTACCCCGTGACTCCTTCCATTTATAATTATAACGATGTTTGCATGAGTAAACAAGGAAAATATAACAACAAAATTATAAAAATAATTTATTAAGTATATTACTTATGAACTTACTTATTTATCAAAACTTGCTTGGTTAAAGCAATAGTAGAATTGCCCAGGAGATAATAATGCGGTGGGTTTCTGGATGCTTGGTAATATCACAGAATAGGTAATAGTGCGGTAATATTAATCACCACTGAAACGAAATAAACTTTCGGATCTCCAATGACGGTCAGGGTTATCTATCAAGTTACCCAGGTCACCATTTTCATCTTTCTAGATCCAAGATTTTGTCAAATTGTAGGGGAACACGGGGAATCACGATAACGAAGTGCTTTCGGAATTGTACAACGAGTATATATAGAACTTTAAACCTTCAACAAGTTGGCCCCGCTGGGAGCCCCGAGTATGACACTTTCTCGAAGGAAGATCTTCCTATTACCTCGGTCGAGCATACCATACGCTCCCGACAATCTCTATGTGCTAAATAGGTGGATTTCCGTGCATCAAATAATATTTTTTGAAAATTTTAATATGTTATTGTAAGAAGCTTATTTTTTGAAGCCCACAATATATTTTTCTAATTTTTAGAAGCACGTTTATATTAATTGGTATTCCCTAAGATACGAGTTTACTTGAACAACACCATGGCTATGACTGCGGTTAAGTTTGATGATTACATCGTCCAACGTTGTGAGGGCCGCTCTACACGCGCGTCTGTTATGCGTCGAACAGTGCCATAGCTTTTTGTCAGAGGAACCCATTTTGGTGACCCTTTTGACAGAGTATCTGTAACCCTCATACAGGATCAGCTGGTTGCCGCGGCGTGATTTTATATAGACCGGTTTGTGATCTGCAAAAAGGAACAGACTTATTAAGAGACTGAGCTTTTAAGATCGACAGAGACAAGTATGCATTAGTCTAAGTATTAATTGGATTGATAAGCCCTTGATTTAAAGTCACTAATTCAGTACAACCGATTTTAATTTGGAAACGTGTCGTTTGGAGGGCTCGCTATGAATTTAAACTAAGCGTATAGTGCAGCTAGAACTTATAATACCTACCTCTGAACAAAAGTTGAATGCTAGCCCTCGTATTCGGCTATTTCCTTGTCCAAAACTTGACCGAATTTTATATTTTTTCAAATAATCGTACTAATATTATAAATGCGAAAGTACGTTTGTTTGTTGGTTTATTGGTCTGTCCTTCAATCACGCTGCGCAACGGATCGACGTGATGCATGGGCATAGTTGAGGATCTGGAGACTGACAAAGACTAAAGGCTTTTTATCCCGGAAAAATAAGGAATTCCACGGGAATTCCTTATTTGTCCGTGTGGTATAATAAAAAAACTTATACCACACGGACGGAGACGCGGGCACCAGCAAATAAAATAATAACGGCTTTGATTATGTCGTAAAAAGAAGATATAAGGAGGATTTTGGCACATGATTGTGAGTCGTCGAAATTGTTTGCTCGAAATCGTTGTAAATTTTTTGTAAATTTCAAAGGTTCTTGATCCTTAAAATGTTTTTAAAAAAATAAGCACAACATAAGAACATATTACGGGTAGATATAGATTTTATGGTAAAAAATATTTGTCTATTATTATTATACGAAGGCAAAATAGAAGAATACGTTTATATAGATTAAACGCGCGGTATCCCCTTATCCGCTATTCTAAAATTCACTCGACATTATAAGGTAAATATTTTTATTAATTCCATATGTATACCTAACGAACTGCTTTCATTCCCTTATGATACATGAACAGCATCGTGGTTATGGGTGCCGTTCAGATTAATGATTTCATCATCAAGGGTGGTAAGGATCACCCTACACGCGCGTCCGTTGTGCGTCGAACAATGCCACCTCGTTTTGACAGACGAACCCACTTTTGTCATCGTTTTGACAGAATATCTGTAACCCCCATACAGGATCAGTTGGTTGCCGCGCCGTGAGGTTATAAAGATTGGTTTCGTATCTGTAAAACAAAAAAAAACAAGTATCAGTAACAATAATTACAGTATCAATGCAAATTAATAGTAGCCCTTGGTGTCGTCAACAGGAATTGTTGATGCAGTCTAAGACGGCATGCTAACCTATTAGGTGTAGTCATTTTCATACCGAAATCCACAATCGGTCTCTTCACGGCTTCGTACCAAAAAGCTTTATCGCTTGGCCGATATAATGTTAACTGTTAACAAGCCATGGACGAAGCCTCCCATCAGATAGTTTCAGATTCAGATTAGTTATTCAATCTAATACCACCTTCGGTGTTCTCCAGTCGCACCCTACGTCGCAGAAACAAATTCCATCCTCACCACCTGGATGCCTGGTCCTCTTCCACCACCCGTTATTCCAGGTCATTTCTGCCACGTACCCGCAAATTGTGGAACCAGCTTCCATCTTCTGTGTTCCCTCATGATTATAATATGGGGCTCTTCAAAGGGCGGATAAACAAATATCTCAAAAGCCAGCAACGCATTGGCGGTTCCTCTGGTGCTGCAAAATGTTCATGGGGGGCGGTAATCACTTACCATCAGGTGACCCGCCTGCTCGTTTGCTCGCTATACATATTTTAAAAAAATGATAAAATAAAAAACGACAGAATGCACGAGTTGGTACTTGTAGTGACGAAAAGGCGAGAGTTACACCATTCAGATTCATCTGGTTTGGTAGATTTTATTAAAAAATAATGGTGCAGTGTTTTAGGCGACTTGCGTGAGTTACAAGTGTAATCGTCGCGTACGAGTGAAGGAACACATCGTGAGGAAACCTGCATATCCGAGTTTATTTATATATCCGATTAACTTCAAATGTTTCTTCTCAAAGGCGTGAGAAGTCTGCCAATCCGCAGTCGGCCTTGGCCAGCGTGGTAGACTATATTCAAAATCCTTTTCATTCTGGGAGAAGACTCGTGCTTAGCAGCGGCAATGGGTTGACGAGAAAATTATGGTGTGGTAAGAAAAACTTTATTTTGTGTTAGAAGGAGCGATTGTCGGTGGTGGTAAATGGTTATGTACGGGATGTATCTTTATGATAACATCGTCAACTGTAGTGAGGAGCGCTCTACATTTTTTGTCCTTGTGAGTGGAGCAGTGCCACCTTCTTCTAGTATATTCCCCTGTCATGGTGCAAGCTTTCACGCTGTATCTATACCCGGATAGCAGGATCATAGGATGACCTCGGTTCGACTTTATAAATCGGGGTTGATCTGAAAACATTTACCATCTTATTTATGTCATTGATTAAACTGGCTATGGTGTGCTCAAACAGAGCAGCTAATGCGCGGCAGCAATACGCGGCATTTGAATGACACAATTTGTAGAGCATTATCGTTGACTTTTATCCGAATAAATCAATATTTTTATTGCAAATACTTTTTTATCTTAATCTAACTCAACGTTATTCCTTTTATTAAAATCATAATCATATCATCATAATCATTTTTATTTTGCAAGAATATGGTACATGCATGATGCAACACTTAGTTACATAGGTGTTCAAATCAAATCAGAATAAAGACATACTGGCAATAATAGAACTAAACAAAAATTATAATGATATTAATTTATTATTCAAACTGGTTTATCACATTAACTGGAGAATTTGTAAAAAAATACATTGAAAAACCAAATGAAAAAAAAAGTTAAATGATTTTTTTTTAATTCTTCATTATTTTCATATTCAACACCAAATTGCAGTATAACCCTGCTAAAAGTATTTAACTGAACTAAACATATTTCTCACTTACTGATACCTCAAGCAGTCATTACCTGTAAAATAAAGAAACCACATTTAAAACACTAAGAATATCATTTACCTATCATTTCAATTATGTCTACGATGGTGCCATTACCATAAGTGAAACACTAGGTACTGAAAATGAATATTTTGACCACTGTATTTTTGGAAGTTGTTTTTTTTGGTTTAATGGAAAATATTAAAATAAAGAAATGAAAAAAACGTTTACACAAAGTCTGCGATTTTGACAACAACTGCCAGCAGAAAAGTGCACATTCATTTTTTTATTACGTTTTTAAATAATTATACAATTCTGTATTACACAAACTAAAGATTAAGCTTAGTTTAGAAGTTGTGAAAAAGAAGTACATAATTGTTTTCTTCTTCCGCGGGAAGTATTATGACAGGGATAGCAATATATTTTGGGGTGTCATTTAAATTAGGTTTAGAGACCATGTACAGTTCGCACTATTCTTGTAACTTTTTCTAGGCAATTTTGATATATCTATCAAAAATTGCCGGTAAGGTCCATTAACCCTCTGTGTTAAGACACAACTTAAGACTTCTGCTAATGGTTATGTTCATTCCTCAGAAGCACGATGTCGTCTTCAACGGTAATAACCAACGCTTTGCACCCCTCCCAACTGTGTGAAGCGCACAACCACCGTCTCTTGATTTGGTTTTCTCTCCTCGGAGGCTGTAGTCTGAAATCGTAGATTCCTATCCGTATTCTTTTACTGCCTGTTTTAGAAAAGTAAAAAACTGGTTCTGAAATAACGGACATAATTTTATTGAATAAAGAAAATTTTCTGAATTATTCATCTTTTTAAGTATAAGCTTAAGTCCTTTTCTTGATCGGATGTATCTATAACATAGAAACAAAGAGTGCACATCGATCTGTCACATTCAACGCAGATAGTATCAGCCTTTTTTACTCTCCTTAGGGCCGCCCTGTTGGACATATATTTTCTAAGATCATGTAAACAATCCATGCAGCTTTGACGCTTATGATATCTTTTCAAGAAGTGGAAGTGTAACCTGTTCTGGAAAGTGGCTCCCTCTGGAACTACTTTACCAATGCCGTCAATGGACTGAATAACTTGAATACCAACTTCTTTCATTGGCACTTTCTTATTAGCGACTACCTTTAAAAATACATTTTTACGAGACTTCTCCAATGAATGTACTTTTTTACTACTTTTCTCTCCTAGAATGATATAGATTACCTACTTGTTTTTTACTTTCCACCTTTTTTCCAGCATCTTGAGTGGAACTTTATTACTTTCTCGATCTTTAATTACTTCCTCCAGTTCTTCATCACGAACTATTTCTGAAAGCACATTAATTTCAAAGTGATTAAATGTGCTTCCGGGTTGGCTATAGACATCCGGTACTCGCTTTCATTTGGGTGGGGAGGGGTGGGGAGGGTGGGGAGGGGGAGAGGGTGTAAATGTATGAAAACATAACCTCAAAATGAGATTTTTAAAAATTCATTAAAAAAAACTATGCATTTCCGGTGGGGCGAACAAAGAGGGGGGCACCCTCTCCCACCTCCCCACCCTCCTCACCCCTCCCCTCCCCTGAAAGCGAGTACCGGATGTCTATATAATACCCGTGCTTCCAGCATAGCTTTCATCACTGTAAGCTTTTCTTTATTTAAACTAATAATATAAAATATATCTTAGATTACTAATCTAACTACCTTATAATTTCTAATGATTTACATTTTATCTTAACCCTTAACCACCTGCCACCGGTCTCACACACCGCAACTAATTTTTGAACTCAAATTTTTCGATTTGTACGTGTCGTGGCGAAGAGTTCTTCCATATACCTTTTCTACACACCGAACCGTATCGAGTTTTACGCTCAGCGCGTAGTATACATGCGTGCGGCTGCCCTGAATTAGTTAAAAATATTTCGCTAGCGGTCTCCGAGACCGCACGTAAGTGGTTATGACATTTTTGTATACACATATTCTATGATAAACAGTTATTAATTTTTGTTGGTTTAGTGTCAAAATTAGTAATAACGATGAACATTCATGAAAAAAATAGCAAAAAAGCATATTAGACCGCACATGAAACGTCGCAAAAAAAAGTCACCTTCAGAGGGATGGGATCATCAAAAATGTATTGTAAAGCCGCGAAAAATTGTAAATGTTGATTAATTGCAAGGAAGGAAGGAATATTTAAAGGTTGTTTTATTTCTTTTATTTTATAGTTAGTTTACTCAATTTATAAGAATGAATAAAAAGAAGTTGAAATTTTAGGTTCGTAATTTTACAGACCTCATTTTCTTAAGGGTAGTCATTTTGTGTAGCTTTGTGAAGACTTAGTTTTTTTTTCGAGATTTTAATTTTAATTGTAATACTTAAATGATATTCTAAAATAAAGCTCTAAATTATATTACAAGTATTTTATTCACTTTAATGTTTCATTGTTACCATAATATTTTCTAAATTAGAAGCAATTATCTACTAGCGGTCTCCAGCAGGCTGATTACGTATCAGCAAACGATTCGCGATAGCAAAAATATCAAAAATTGTACAATATTTGCTGTCTAATCGCAAATTCGTAATAGGTATATCGACGATACATAATAAGAATTTGCATTTGACCGGACGTAGGTGGTTAAGGTGGTGGATTCGTTTGACTATTCATAAGCACATGTAAAAAGTCTATTTGAATAAAAAAACATTTGAATTTTGAAGGAACAGAAACAGGTGGAAGGTGGTGTGGTATAGTGGAGGGTAGACGAGTAAGACATTGTGTATAAATACGGGCGTCATTCTGTAAACAGCTCAGTCTTACAGCGGACACTGTCTGAGGTGCACATCTGTGTAGTGTATATTTATATATATCAGTGTTGTACTATACTATTGTATAATAAAGTGTGTATAGTGAGACACAAGAAATTACAGGTGGTTAAGGGTTAAATATGTAAATTATTAAACATTAGAAAGGGACAATAACTGTAAATTATTGGATATTACAAAGGGTTGCAACGTTTAAAGAAGCTAACAAAATTATAGTTATGGAGGATGAGAAATTGAGAAGCCGTTTTAGACCACAAACTTTATTAATTACTTTAAAAACAGGTTAGTTGATTACGATATATTATTTATAAAATATATGTATATTTTGACTATATATTATCCAGATTATATATTGTATATATTTATATATATTATTTATTTATATATTGTATAATATATACAAATCACAATATATATACAATATATAATCTGAATAATATATAATCAAAATATACATATATTTTGTAATATATATATATATAAAATCACTGTGCCGCATATACCTTCCTTTTGTCGCGGATGATAGCGAATTAAACTTCTGGTTCCTTCATGTTCTAAGGATATTTCGGTATGGTATTTGAGAGTGCTTTGGAAGATTTGTGTCGTGGCTTTTTCAGCATTTTAAAATCCGGAAAGCGAGTGGTTCATATCCCATGCTGCACGTTTTACCAAATACATTTGTCTGTCTGATTTAATGTACCTGTTCCTTGTTAGGAATATTAATTTTAATATAAACCTGGATTATGGTTATGATTATCATGTAGTGTAACTATTTCACTGTTGACAGTGATAATATAGGCCTTGCATTTCAGACTGTGGTGAGTAGAACATCGCCATCGAGCCTTATCTGATAATATGTTTCTCGATACATATCTTCTGCAATACCTAAATCCCCCTATTTTTATAATAGGGTTCCCTCTCACTGACGTCTCGGTCTTGTAAGGGTATTTACCTTCTTCTGAAACAGAAATCTAATTTAATATCAGGCGAAAGTACGCGACTTCATCCGTGCAAGAAATCCCTTCAGACTCTTATCATGATAACGTCAAAATACACGTCAGCTGTCTTTGCGCCGTTTTTTGCCGAGGTGTATAGAAATACCCTATTTCTTCAACCATAACTCCAAATTCACTACAAAGCCTCTGAACGTGTGGTGTACGTAGCATTCACATAGGGAAACATCTAGTACCTAAGCCAAGCTTAGAATATCCCGGCCAACAAGCTGCAGCTATTATCGACGGCAAATAGAATAGGTCAGGAACTATTAGACTAAGAGATAGCTGCACTTTCGGTAACTAGCACCCACCTATTACTGAATCAGCTTTTCTAGCGATAGTTAACAAAAGTGCAGCTATCTCTTATAATATATAGATGGTGGCGATCACAATAGATCGGCAACGATCAAAATGATACCGGGTCTCTAAGAGCCCTGCCTCTCCCAGAAGAAAAAGAACATCAGGTACACGATGGTAAAAACTATTGGGATATGGAGGAAAAAAGAAATTTAAATATTGGACACAATAAATTTCAATTTATTGTTTAAAAAAATAAGAATAACCGCCTTTGATTGCAAAGCTTACTTACTTTAATACGGTTTAATACGGTTAGATTACAACATTACGTTTACATTCACGATTAGAAAATATACCAAACAGAAATCTAACTCTTTCATTATAATCATACGTAGGTTTTTAAACCGCGTGTGCTGTGTTTGGGACAAGGACTCCCGCACCCCCTGAGAGTGCCAAAAAAGTCAATGCGCAGTTGGACTCCTTTTTGGTTGAGTTCAATTACAATTTTTATTACAATTTTATAGAACCTTGCTGTGTATTTTCCTACAATTGCTAGGCATATATTTTAATTAAAACTAAGAAATAAATTAAAATCTAAATTAAAAACTATTATATTTACAAAAATTACACGCCGTCCAAGTGATCATTAATGGGAATGGTGCCCAAAACACTGGCGCTATTACCCCGTTGAATGGCAAGGCATTACCCCGTTGAATGGCAAGGCTAGGCCGTTGGGCTAAATAAGCGCCAGCTCTTTGGTCACTAGAGGCGTGGCAAAGTTTTTGGGACACTACATTTATGAAATTCTTCGTGTTCGATGACTATGGGCCCAGAGTCTCAAAAGCAAGCGCCGCAAAAACGTTGACCTTGGTAATGGCTGAGTATTTGCGGCGCTTAAGCAAATGAGCAGATTCGGCAGCTTCACCGAACGGTTGGACGCTGCCAACGTATCAACGCAGGTTGCATCCCACACCAGTGCACGACCCATCGACCACGGTACTATAGTCATCCCGTTCGGTCTCTTGCCGTCATCCATGAACAAACCGGAGGGTTCCAGTTGTGCAGGGATGGAGGCAGTGGCCAGAGCGCGACGGACTATATCATTGAGAGCACCGTGGCGATACAAGCGGCCTGCGCTCCGAATGCAACTGAGTCTATGGTGACCAAACTGATCCACGTGACTGCCACAAGGACAGCAATGAGGCTCACACACCTTTATTCCCAAGTGTAAGCAAACTGCCGCACTCGAAGCGCTGTCCGGTCGAGAATCGTTCCCAGGCTATGTGATGGCAGAGCGTGTAGCCAGTGACCTGACTCTTTTTCGGATACAGCTAAAATACGGGCTTTATCCGTATCCGAGGTACACTGTGCTATGAGATCCGCATGTGTCAAGCTACACGCGGTTTGTCCCAAAGACCCTGACATTCCACAGCCGAAGGAAAGCTCTCCCCAGGACAAGATGCATTCCAGGCCAACCTCACCTCCACTAGACTCTCCACCACAACATCAGTCAGACTAGTCAGATTAAGGATCTGACTGATGAGAGTTATTGAGGCAGAAGCAAATGATAAGAAAGCCGGAAGCGCTACACTTGAGATGGAACGTATGCCTAAGCCCCCGTATTTCATAGGTAGGCTCGCTTGGGTCCAGGTGCGGTGATCAAATTGTAAATTTAGAATTTTACATAGAATGTCTTTAAGAGACACATCTAAAGTTAAGAATAAAGAAGGGTATTTCCAAAAGGGGCTGCACCTTAATAGAAATATCAATTTGGGAGCAAATAAACATAACCGTAAAATATAAATGGCCAAATGTGGCTTTATGTCTAAAAGGCAATGCGAAAATTTATTGAAATTTTCTAATTTAGAATTTACTAGCTGATGCCCGCGACTTCGTCTGCGTGGTTCGAGGTTTTTTGGTTCCCGCGGGAACTCTTTAATTTTCCGGGATAAAAAGTAGCCTATGTGCCATTCCAGACTATAATCTATCTATCTGTGTCAAATTTCAGCCAGATCCGTTCAGCCGTTGGGGCGTGATTGAGTAACAAACATCCATACATACATACATCCATCCAAACTTTCGCATTTATAATATTAGTAAGATTAAGGGGGAAAATGCGTCATCAAATATTAGAGCGCCAAAAAGGGTTAAATTTTGACTCGAAACTGTAGATATACCAGGTATCAAAAAACTCAAACTTGTAGCACCTTTGTAGCACCTGACCAGATAACATTAAATTAATAAGACCAGTCAACTCCTTCACAAGAGATTTACTTTCATCACATGAAGGAGGTGCATGTGAGTGGTGGTGGCATCGCTTGCTTGGGAACTTAGCTTTCTTGCTTGGTTGGGAAGGTAAACGGTGCTTCGCTTGTAACTGCATGCTTGACCATACAGATTTTTATTCTGTTGGCGGATTATAGCAAAATAATTGTATTCTTTTCTTGCTAAATCATGAACTTCCGCAAAGTAACGCCTGATTCTATCCAATACTTTAATAATTTGTTTTAAAAAAATACGTGAATTATAATCTATGTTATTAGTTGCTAATTTTGAATTTATAATTTTAGGGTATAAGCATAGACAAATAGATCTATATCCTAGAAAGAATGAATGAAATATTCTTTATTGTGTACACCAAAACAGAAATAAATTCAGACAATAAAACCAAAAATAAAATGGAAATTATAAGTCAAGCCACATAATTTTTATTTTAGCCATAGCTTCTGATTTAAATAAATAATATTCCAAAGGAAGCGTCAAGAAAAGAACAGCAATTATGTTTACGTGTCCTACTGATTTATGCACCCATGCAAATTTACTAACTCAGACACGGAAGTTATAACTCGCCAACATTTTACGTTTTAAAGCTACAGCATATTGTGTTTCCCAAAAAAGAAGTTCAAGCTTCAACTAGAAAACATCACATATCAATATAACTTAGCATGTGAAATTAAATAATAATAAAAATGACTGCCTCGTTGGTCTAGTGGTTAGCATAGTCGACTGGGGATCACGAGGTCCTGGGTTCGATTCCCGGTCGGGCATAAAAGTTAGGTATTGGGTTTTTCAATTAAGAAATTCTCAGTGCCAGCCCTGAGTTGGAAGTTGGCGGTGTTTCACCCCCGTGCCTCGGAGAGCACGTTAAGCCGTCGGTCCCGGTTATTATCACTAACATGATAATAGTCGTTAAAGCCCGCCAACCCGCATTGGAGCAGCGTGGTGGGTCTAAGCTCTAATTCCCGCTCTCTTATGAGAGTGGAGGCCTGTGCCCAGCAGTGGGACGTTAATAGGCTGTAGTGATGATGAAAAATGAATGGTGCTAAACGCAAAACTCGAGAACGTCTCGACCAATTCGGCAATTTTTTTTTTCGTATGTTCCTTAATTCCCACGTAATGTTTTTATATTAAAAAAAATTGCGTTTAATTTAATTTTTACTTTGGTACAAAGATATTTTACATGCCGGGGAATGACGTAGGCTACTTTTTATAACGGAAAATTGAAGAGTTCCCACGAGAATTAAAAAACCGCAATCCACGCGGACGAAGTCGCGGGCATCATTAACTTCCGAACCACTGCACTAAATTAGATAATTCTTTTTTTGTGTACATTATAGTCAGGACAAGGTTTGTATAAAAAAATTAAGAGTTCCCGTGGGAACCTCAAATGTTTGATGTGTTGGTGTTTGTCACTCAATCACGCCAGAACGGGTAAGCGGATCTGGATGAAATTTGGCACAAAGATAGATTATAGTCTGGAACAACACATAGGTTACTTTTATCCCGGATAAATTAAAGAGATCCCGCGGGCACCAAAAACCTCAGTCCACGCGGACAAAGTCGCGGGCATAAGCTAGTTAAATAATATTTATAATATTCTTTTATCATGTAAATAGCTACTGTACGATCTGCATAGCGCGAGTGAGAAAAGCGCTACCGGCCAATTAGAGCGCCATTCGAATTAATGTAGTTAAACCTTATATTATGATAGATAGCTGCACTTTTGGTAACTATCGCTAGAAAGGCGATTTAGTATTTGGTGGGTCCTAGGCCCTCCACAGTGTTTGATTACATCACATTTATTTGTAATTCAGAGAACAATGTAATTTTTTAGGGGCGAATAGTGCTTCTAAGTAGAAGGCGATAAGCGAATGGATGTTCTTTTTCGAAACAATAACAGCAAGTAAATTTGTCGCATTGAACACAGAATGTATTTACTTTTTTGCCTCTTTCTAGCGCCACATTATACGAATGAAAATCAAAAAGATCATTGAAACAACCCACGCAGTTTTGGACCTTATCACCTTCTTTTAAATAGTGAATATCTTTTTCAGTTTTGTCATTACATCTCATTTCAACTATTTTATCAACAGCAATTGCTGTTGTACCAGCTTGAGTACCAACTTCTTTCGTTGGTACTACGACACTGTCTGCATCCAAAACTGCTTGAATACCAATATCTTTCACTGTCAATATTTTATTAGCGATAACCTCTAAAAGTATATATTTGCCAAGAGTATCATCTGGAGGTATTTGTTTATAAATTTTCTCCCTTAAAATGATATATTTAACTTGTTTCTTAGCTTCTCCATGCATGTAACTTTCCGCCATCTCATTATCAACTTGACCTTTAAGTGGTACTTTACACATCACTGGCTCCGATAATGCTTTAGTAGTTTCGTCATCACATCCTTGATTTGCCATTAGTGTATCCTTAATTATCTCATTAGATTCTTGATTATCAACTTTTTCTGAAAGAAATACAATTTCAAAGTTAATAAAACTGTAGACGAATTTGTTTTTCATAACATTAATCATGTATTTCTAATTCCTAATTATCTTATTCCTAATAATCTTTAAAAGTCTTTTGGAAGTTATAGAGTTTTTGTAAGGTCAAAGTATAGAAGAATTAATGAAATTTGAGAAATCTTAGTGAAAAGCATATACGTCGCGTTTAGCTTGGCACTTTAGTCGTTTTCGAGTTATATTATCACGATTTCAGCGTTCGCCGCGCCTTCCTATGCACCGCGCAAAGTACGTGTCTTTACGCTTTTCAGCGATAAACTACTTGTTTATATTTTTTCTAACTAAAGAAAAACAGACTACTCAGCGGGATGTCAGAGGAATTAATGTTGGACAAAGAGGACGTGAAATGAAAAAAGCGTCAACGTTTTCATACCCCGGGCTTGTATACCTATATGAAAATCGATTCTAAAGGCGGTAAACTCCAACATCGTTTATTATATGTATAAAGGTTTCACATCGGAACTCGCCGCGGCGAGTTGAGACGTGGATGAGCTGGGCGGGGATTGAAATCTTGCAGGACCTTCGGAGTCACGCGCGGTCTCTCTCCATCGCATAGCTGACTAGCCTTGTGGGCTTACAGGTACTATAGGTAGAAAAGAAAAACTCTTCATTACAATTACAAAAATACATACAAGAGGTCAAAAGATAACACAGAAGGGTGCAAAGGTTGTCGTTTTGCTAAAGCAATCTATTCCAGACAACCTTTATTTTTACCCTCGACGAAGCGGAGACGGTATAATATGTGTTTGCCCTAAGAGGTTGTGTGTTTGTTTGTATGTTTGTTTGTTTGTTTGTGCACTTTTTTGTTACCATTTTTCTCAAAAAGTACTGGGCCGATTGAGATGCGGTTTTTTGCATTAGATACGTATAGCTTGTGAGAAGGTTCTTAGATATATTTTAGGACCATAGACAACCAAGCTGAGCTGTAGTCTATGATTTTAATATTTCAACATGTTACCATTTTTCACAAAAACTACTGGGCCGATTGAGATGCGGTTTTTTGCATTAGATGTGTATAGCTTGTGAGAAGGTTCTTAGATATATTTTAGGACCATAGACAACAAAGCTGAGCTGTAGTCTATGATCTTAATTTTTCAACCACTGTTACCATTTTTCACAAAAAGTACTGGGCCGATTGAGATGCGGTTTATTGCATTAGATATAATATTATATAGCTTGAGAGAAGGTTCTTAGACATATTTTAGGACCATAGACAACTAAGCTGAGCTGTAGTCTATGATTTTAATTTTTCTATACGTTAAAAATTTTCACAAAAAGTACTGGTCCGATTGAGATGCGGTTTTTTGCATTAGATATGTATAGCTTGAGAGAAGGTTCTTAGATATATTTTAGGACCATAGACAACCAAGCTGAGCTGTAGTCTATGATTTTATTTTTTCAATATGTTACCATTTTTCACAAAAAGTACTGGGCCGATTGAGATGCGGTTTTTTGCATTAGATGTGTATAGCTTGTGAGAAGGTTCTTAAATATATTTTAGGACCATAGACAACAAAGCTGAGCTGTAGTCTATGATCTTAATTTTTCAACCACTGTTACCATTTTTCACAAAAAGTACTGGGCCGATTGAGATGCGGTTTATTGCATTTAGGACTTCGTGCGATTACAAAACAGGAAACTGGTACCAACATTTTAAAAAATCAGCGCCATTTTGAAATTCTTTGTTAATTGACCGATTTCGTTCAAAATCTATATTTAGGGCTCCCTGGGGTCACAAAACAGGAAACTGGTACCAAAATTTAAAAAAATCAGCGCCAGTTTGAAATTCTTTTTTAATTGATCGATTTCGTTCAAAATCGATATTTAGGACTCCCTGGGGTTACAAAACAGGAAACTGTTACCAAACTTTAAAAAAACAGCGCTATTTTGAAATTCTTTGTTAATTGACCGATTTCGTTAAAAATCGATATTTAGGACTTCGTGGGATTACAAAACAGGAAACTGGTACCAAAATTTTAAAAAATCTGAGTCATTTTGAAATTCTTTGTTAATTGACCGATTTCCGACTTTAGATATATTTAGCTTGTACCTAGATGCTGCCCAGGATCTCATGATGGAGTCAGGAGGCGATCATGGGAACTCCTTAAATTCTCATCGTATACCCGTCGCGGACTCTTTTGATTTCTCGTGACAAGCGCGCCTCGGAAAGAGAAGGGTTTGGCCATAGTCCACCACGCTGGTCAAAAAAACTACTGAGCTGTCAAAGATGCAGTTTTGTGTTTTAGATATTATGTAATATATACGTTTGCTAAGTTCTTATTGTTGTTTCAAAGTTATAAAGGTCAAAGGTATAATGGAGCTCTGCAGTTCGTCGTGGGTTTTTTTAAAATTTTTAATTTTATTACTTGTTAATAATAGCACAGTCTAAGAAGATATATTCTTTCCTACCAGGCGTACGACGGAGACATCTAAACAGAGCAAACCCTGTGGAGTGACAGAGGCGTGATAAACTACGTTTTCTCACTCTAATATCACATTATTATGCAAATTAGAGGTGTAAAGTAGGTGTGGGTAATAAGGCCTGAGGAAGATCTGAATTAAAATTAAAACTATGTTTCCGAATCAACAAATTATAATGTAATTAAACCTATAGTTAAACCAACTACTATAAAATATAAAACAAAAAATGGCAACTTCTAACGTAAACAAAAACATAATTAAACATTATTAAAACCCTTGTCAGTAGGCCTTAGGTATTAAACTATAGTAGGCCTAAGACTTTAACAAACGTAAATAATCAAAATAAGCTCCATAAAGTTGGTAATTGAGTACAATAATACATACTAATATTATAAATACGAAAGTGTGTCTGTCTGTCTGTCTGTCTGCTACGCTTTCACGGCCCATCTGTTCAACCGATTTTGATGAAATTTGGTACAGGGATAGGTTATATCCCAGGGAAGGACATATAGGCTACTTTTCATCCCGGAAAATTCGAAGGTTCCCGCGGGAATCAAAAATGTATCTGTTCAACTGATTTCAATAAAATTTGGGACAGGGGTACGTTGTATCCCGGGGAAAGACATAGGCTACTTTTTATGCCGGAAAATTCAAGAGTTCCCGCGGGAATTGAAAAAACTTGGTCCACGCGGACGAAGTCTCGGGAATCATCTAGTAATATATATGCCATTAATCATGCTTAAAGTCTTCTTCGTTTAACAGCCATCAGGACACTCAAAATTATCTACGTCATCCGCTGACAAACCGACGTACTCCTCATGATAGGTACTGCTTGCCGCATTTAGGACATTGCCTCATATCAGCTAGCTATCTCCTTAACCGTGACAGTACTAATTCGCCTCGTTTTGTTTGGTACCAATTCTACCTTTAAGGATCGAGGTCTTTTTTATTTTCTTCTCTTCTTTTTTTGTCAAACAGGTCTTTGGTTAGTAACTGAACTTCTCTGTAATTTATGAATTTTCTTTTTTGGACCTAGTTTTTTTTAAACTAACGGTCTGGAGATGATTTAGTACTTTGTACCTCTCAGCAGCTTTATATGTGCTCAGCCTCCCTGTTTCTACTGCTCGAAAAGACTCGAAGGCTTTTTATTTTCTTCTCTTCTTTTTTTGTCAAACAGGTGTTATGTAACTCGAGTTCTCTGTCATTTATGACTTTTCTTATTTCGACCTAGTTTTTTTTCAAACTTCCGGTCAGGAGATGATTTCTAATGGTACTTTGGGTACTTTGTACCTCTCAGCAGCTTTGTATGTGATCAGCCTTCCTGTTTCTACTGCTCGAACAGCCGACACCAAGACCTCTTCGGACCATAATGCTCGTTTGGAGGGCATCTTAGTTGTAGTCACTAAAAATGACAGTAAATAAATCAGTAAATATTTGTAATTATTAACATTCCTAACATTTGGAAAAAGACATAAAATAAACTTTAGATCAGAAAATTTTTGATAAAAAAGGAGGATAATAAAGCCTACAGTAAATTTTTGCAGGCCTTAATAACCGCTGACAACGTTTGTAAAGAAAAACGAAAAAGAACATTATTTGGACCATTAAATATTATCTAAACATAAAATAGAAAACTATAGTACAGAATTAAATATTTAGGTGTAGTATTACAATACATACTTACGACTGATTCAGACGATTTCTTATTAATCATGCCGCACAACCGTCCGTCACAAAGAATGACGGCACTGATGGCAGCGAGTGAGCTAACGTTTCGCGATATGTTTGAGGTGCCATAAAATATATGAGTGTTAGTTATCTGCGATTGTGACCTTGAGCGACGTCGATCATTTTTGTTGTTTAGGCCTTATTAGCCGGCAAACTTCAATACCCGGACTTACCATATACGAACAACGAATGACTATATTATACCGGCAGTGTGCATATCGTAGCCAGGCCTGTCATATTTTGTATGGGCGTAAATTCACTGTACGAATATATACTTAAATTATTAATCTAAGCCCCTCGGCCCATGATTGTGATCAGTTCTGGCGCTGAGTATAGCATCCCCTACAGTGTAAAACACAGCTTTGCACCCTAAGCAGAAGTGGGAAGAGCACACCCAACGCTTCTTATCCTCCACGCGTCTCCTCGAGTCTCTTTTGTATGAGAATGTATAACCATATAATATATATAAATGATAAGGATAGGTATCCTTATCATTTTGTTCCCTCTGTTTGATACTACGAAGGTGGCTATAACTAAAAAATAAATGATGAATATATCAATTATAAAGCATATATTTAAACGTGTTTTTTTTACAATATGCCCGACTAATTTCGAACACGGCGCCAGTCAACGTTTCGCCGCCGTTAAGTATTAGCTAGTTTATTGGTTCCAACTCTGTACGAGGTTTAGAAATAGGTACCACGCATTTTGCTGGCATATGTCTGCCGCCCCCTTATGATATACTTACTAAGTCTAAGTTTTTTAAGAAAAGGGATAAAAAGTAGCATATTATATCCTTCCCCGGGATACAACATATATCTGTACAAAAATTCATCAAATCATATCAAAATCGGTGGGAAAGATGGAGTGAAAGCGTAAAAAACAATCTCACATTTGCATGCATATGGATATTAGCATGGATATGGATATACAGGCGGGTGCTTATTTACCACTAGATGATGCCCGCGACTTGGTCCGCGTGGATTACGGTTTTTTGATTCCCACGGGATCTCCTTAATTTTCCGGGATAAAAAGCCTAGCCTATGTCCTTTCCCGGGATTTAACCTACCCCCATACCAGCAAAATCGGTTGAAAAGATAGGCCGGGAAAGCGTAGCAGACAGACAGATAGACAGACACACTTTCGCATTTATAATATTAGTATGGATATGGATGACGCAGGTTCAAAGCCAAAGTTGAATGTCCTTCAGTGTAAGAGCGTGTTTTCACTGACCAACACGATAAAGATAGGTATCTTAAATCCGACACACAGGTCTTACGCATTAGAAATCATCAGTGAGAAAGCGTCATACGCATAATAATGCCAAAAAGAATCTAGCCACATCATTTCAGTACCCCAATATCGGTGAGTATATTAGCGTCATAGATATTATCAGTCAGGAGGATATTAAGAAGTGCTCAGCTCATAAAATGACAGTTCTTCGGTTCGTGGTTATGTTCGGCTTCACAAAAACAATGATGTCTTCCACTGTGTATACCACTGCCTTGCATCCCCACCGGAAGTGTGTTGAGCATAACCATCTTTTCTTTATATTACCGTACTTGAGCTCCTTCTTATAGTAGAACGTGTACCCTCCTGTCAAAATCAAGGTTCTGCCTCTCCTTGATGTTATGAACATTGCTAGAAAATGAATGATAAGTAACAGTAGGTATTCCAATAAAAAAATTAAGACACTTATTAAAAAAAAAGGATGAAAACTTTATACAATTCTTTAACAATTAATATTTATTTTTGCCTACTGATGTCTGGAAAAAGCACTTTAATATGTCAAATAAATAGTAGATTATTAACCAAGTGGATAAAGCAGTGTCTTCTGTCGCGGGTGACGATTTAAATCGCGAGCGTAACGAAGGACTCGAGGTTTACTCCCGAGCGTAGCGAGGGTGTTAAAAACTTAAATCGCTAGCGAAGCGAGGGATTTAAGACGAGTCCTGAGTGTAGCGAGGGATTTAAGATCACCCAAGACTAAGACAGCTTTATCACCGAGGAAAATACTCTACTTTTCGTACCATTTGCGAAAAAATTAACACAATAATATTATGAGATAAGCATTTATAAA
Source organism: Erebia epiphron (assembly GCA_963932025.1). NCBI lineage: Eukaryota > Metazoa > Arthropoda > Insecta > Lepidoptera > Nymphalidae > Erebia > Erebia epiphron. The sequence continues at coordinate 42,292,563 of OZ009945.1, forward strand.
AAATAATGACAATTAAAAGTTAAAGGATACATTCGAAACATTGGTCCAATTATTGATAGAGAGAGTTCATAAGTTTTTAAATAATTTTCCTTGGATTTTGTTGGAAGCAAATTATTTATAATTGCGGTAGCATTTGCACTGATGGAATCCGACAATTCTCTGTCACTGTCGCTTTGATTTAACATCGTAACGTATTTTGAGAACATTAACTTATTTATAAAAATAAATTAAAATAAACTTAACATTTATGTATTTGAAGAAAACAAAAACGCGGCAAATTCCTAGACTAATATTTTTTGTCGGAAAAGTAAAGGCATCAAGCTCATGCGGCCTCGTCGGTTTTTTGTAATTTTATTTAATAATCATAACTGCATAATAAATGCGTATTTCTTTTTCAAAAGGATGTTTAATGCATTATATACAAACTCAATGGTGTAAACACAGATGTAATTCAGCACAAATTTCGGCAAGTATTCCAAATTTAAATCACATTCTCCCCCTAGAGGATGAATGAAATTCAGTACAATTTTCTTTCCCTGTTTTTAACAGATTAAAAATGACTATTGTTATGTTCGCTTTTTGTGGCATAGAATGTCACTTTTTTGAGCAAGTGGTACGAAAAAATACTTATGATATAGGCGCTCATGGTTTGGAATTTGGAATTGAATAGTTGAAATAATACTATGAATAGTGAAAATATACCTACTAATAAGTACTTAATTGCAAATGAATGAATGAATTAAAAAAAAAACGTACGTACGTAAGTTACGTAACGTAAACGTACAACTTCAAAAGGTGCTGAAATGGTAGGCGTAGAGGGTCCATATTAGCGGTTTTCCGATTTCAAACTTTTATATTTTCTTTGATCTTTAAACATTTTATAATTTTCTGATTTTGTTTATTATATTTCTTGACAAATCATAATAATAAATTCACTTAAGTAAAATGGTGGCGTTCATTTATTCCCTCTCATTTAGGGTGCATTTCCACCAGATATGTGCTACGTTTCCAAGCTAAGGATGTGTGTCAAACCCACCAATAGTGCTTTATCTAACATCTAGCGATCTAAGTTATGACAAGTATAAATTATAAAATTTAAAACAACCCCCGACATAATATGGACGAAACAGATTAAGAAAAAAGCTGAACAGACGGATGAACAGATTTTCATGAAACATGGCTAAGAACACTCAGGATAAAATAAAATTATTTTAACTTACATAATATATGTGACGATAATAATTATAATAAAGGTTAGGTTTAAAATATTATTTGTTAGTTTTTAGAGTTAATTTTTTTGGTCAGGGGGTTTTTAAAATTTTACTTTAATTTTGTCTTTTTTTAATTAGGTATAATGAAGTAATACGGTACCAAATTTCGAATCGATAGGATATATGGAAGGTGGTCAGATCCCCTCATCAACTATTAAAGAGCTGATGATCTTCAATCGGCTGAACAGATTTTCATGAAACATGGCTAAAAATACTCGGGATAAAATTATCTATGACACAAAAAAACTAAACGAAAATCGGTCCATCCGTTTGGGCTCTGCGATACTACAGACAGATACACAAACAGACACGTTAAACTTATAACACCCGTCCCTTTCTGCGTCGGGGGTTAAATATCAAGCGTTAATATTGGTGGGTTTGACACACATCCGTAGCTTGGCAATGTAGCTCATCTCTAGTGGAAAGGCACCCTTAGTCTTTTTTGGTATATCAATACGCCATATGTAATAAATAATATATATTATGTATATATTTCTTCGCAGTATTTCTGCTATGAGCACTGGCTGTAGCTGAATGGAGGAACCTCTGCGTTCAAACAGTCTTTTAATGGACGTCTGTCCATTTTGTGACTCACAACTAATACGTTTTATACTGATTAGACGTAGGTTGGTGGCTGTGCTCGTTTTTTATGCTTACTATTGTATCATCTATGGTATAAATGACGGCACGGCAACCCCTACAGAAATGGGTGGAGCAAACCCACCGTTTCTTTATATCCACGCCTTGGTGGATTTTCTTGTTGTAGAACGTGTAGCCCCCTAAGCTGATCAGTGTCCTACCTCTCTGCGAAATGACGAAGGTAGCTGGAAAAAAGCCATACTAATATTATAAACTAGATGATGTCCGCGACTTCATCAGCCAAATCTTGTACCAACAGATTGCCTTTATGCCTAGCCTTAGCCTCGTGGTTTAGACATCAGCGTCCTAGACGTCCCACCCACCTCTTTAGAAACTACTTTACGAAGTTACGTGTGTATTGAGGAATTAAATATCATTAGCTATAACGGTGAAGGAAAACATCGTGCGGAAGCCTGCATTCCATACATAATGTGCTCAAAGTTGTGTGAAGTCTGCCAGTCTGCACTTGGTCAGCGTAGTGGACGATTGCCGAAGCTATTCTGAATGGAGACAAATGCTCAGTAGTATATGCGTAGAAGAACATCATTCATTAGATTAGATTAGGAGAACTATAGATAAGTAAGGAGTCCAATTAAAACAATATTCTAATTAAAAACGAATGGAGATGTTTATTATTTAAGATTTCCTATCAAATAAAGATATTTATGATTGAATGAAAAAATTAAGAATATATTTATTTGTTTAGTAACAGTAAACAGCTTTTATGTACAAAGTAGCGTCAAATGTACCAAGGATCTTAGCACAGCTCGGAGTTCTAGGGCAGGTGAAATTTCGTTCATAGACACAAAAGTATTGAGCCACTGAATTCGAAAATATAGAGTGCATGATAGATAAATATTATTTACGAAGGCAACCTAAGGGTTCGTGCAGCGTGCCGGCGATTACGCGCAACTTTGGTTGCAGCAACGTCCAGCGACGAGTCAAATATTATCGTACCTACAGGATAGTATCTAATGTTAGTAATAGTAATTAATTTTATTTTACTTATTATAACTAATTTTTTAATTTATATTTATATTAATTTTATAATTGTATTTATTCCTTCATTTAATTGTTAATTTGATCATGTGAATCTTATTAGCTATAGGAAATTCTTCTTTGTTTTTGTATATAAAATTGACCGGAGAATTGAGTATTGTAATAGAACTGGACATAATTGAATTCTTGTAATATTATTAATTGTTCGTACAATATTTGCTGTCATGTCAATAGGTAAAATAAAAAAAAGACGAGGACAGCCAATCCAAATGATGCGATAGTAATTACTAGCTAGGGGAAAGAAGAGCACAATAAAAATTTGAAGACAAAAGTTGTGGACACAGCAGGATCACAGGAGCTTCCTCACAAAGATTTTATAAGGTTGAAAATAACCGAGTTGTTGAACAAAAACAATCGCACGTTTTAACCATCTGCCCTACACACGCATTAGGCTTTTTCACACACACACTGTTTTACCGTGTACGTGTAAACAGGTCTATGTCCGTTTAAACGATCGCCGTAAATATGGAAACCGTGTGTGTGAAAGGCCTAATGAATGTCTAGGGTAGATTCATGTCTAGGACAGTACAATATTGGTTGCTACGCTTCATAGTACCGATCACTCGGCAGCACGTCCTTGTGTGTCTAATCAACACTATCCGTCGCATCGTTATCTATAACCGGATGACTGTGCTTGTTCTCGAACAGTATTATCTGATCTCCAAGAGTTTGCAATCTCGCTTTGCACTTGTACTTTACACGGTTGCAACATCCCCATCTCAGTTTATCGCTAGGCCTCCTTCTATCCTTGATATGCCGAAATTTGTACCCGTCTATGCATATCAGTGTGTTACCCCGTCTTGAAGTCATGATTTTCACTGAAATCACAAGAAATCAATGAGTCTAATAAGCCTAAAGCTCCTTAAAAAAGCTTATTATACTGTTGAAAATTATGTAAACAATATGCGCTATGCTTGGGACTGCAGATACCTAATTATTAATTACGTCTTAGTCATTAATTATAAGAATTGTATCTTACTAATATGCTATAAAATATTTATGTATGTATTATGATTAAATGTATTGGTATTTTAGTATTTATATGTTTTAGTATTTTATTTGTGTAATTGTTTAAGTATTATTAGAATGTATAGTTTATGTAGTATATTATAAATATGTATTAATGTTGTTGCACTATCCCGCTTCATTGCATTAGCTTCTTTATTAAAGGTTGTCTGGAGGAGATCACTTTTAGTGATAAGACCGCCTTTGCGCACTTGTTATTTCTTTTTGATTGTTAACTTTATTGTTTCTTTTTAATGTTTTGTGTGGCAATAAAGCATTTATCTATCTATCTATCTAATTATTGTAATTTTTGATTTTTTAAAAGAGCAACCACCGAGTTTTTTGCTGGCTCTTCTCGGTAGGAATGTTATTCTGAACCAGCGGTAGATGCACTCGACGATTCAAAAGCACTTGTAAAAGTTTATTTGAATACAGAAACATTTATAACAGATATATTTTGATAACCTTTTTTAGGGGTTTCGTACCTCTTAATTGATTGTGAGAGAAGAGACAAGTGAAGGTTTTATTCATGTGTTTTATTATAAATCATATGTGTAACACTAGATTGTGCCCGCGGCTTCACTCAATTTTCAATCCCCGTAATAAGCCCAATACGTTTAGTGGTTTGATCTATGCGTAGATAGATCAGTCAGTCAGTAATGTTTTCCTTCTATATATTTAGACAACAATTTCAACTTTTTGTAATCTAATACGCAAAAAAATCCTCTGATCATTGATTATGGTTAATAATTTTGATATCTATACTAATATTATAAATGCGTTACTTTGGATGGATGTATGGATGTATGGATGGATGCATGTTTGTCACTCAATCACGCCAGAACGACTGAACGGATCTGGATGAAATTTGACACGGAGATAGATTATAGTCTGGAATAACACATAGGCCACTTTTTATCCCGGAAAATTAAAGAGCTCCCGCGGGAACCAAAAAAACTCAATCCACGGGAACGAAGTTGCAGGCATCAGCTAGTTGGGCAAATTTAAAGGCTGACCACACAAACTTTTGTACAAGACCGGCACATGGATGTGTGTATTGTCCATTAGAATAACTTCGCCTGCTAAAGTTGTATGTATTTTGGCTTGACAACGTATCTTGCAGTACATGGAGCACTCCCAACGGACCTTGTTCCTCTTTTTGGCTACGTACGATCTCTTGGTAAACTTGAAACCTTGATAGTATATGTATTTGGTGCCAGTATTGCTCTTGTAGAGTATTGCTGCAAATGATAAAATTCCTTAAACTACAACTGACTATCTCGTTTGTCTAGTGGTTAGCGTGTTCTACTGCGGATGTCCTGGATTCGATTCCCGAGTCATATAATCAAGTATTGTGGTTCTGACAAGAAAATCTCAGTACCAGCACAGAATATTTTATAGTATCTTTCAATACTACCCCGGATTTAGAATGTTGGAATGTTTCAGCTCAGTTTTTCGAAAAGGATGTAAATCCTATAAGAGTAAGGGAATATAGAGTGAATCTGTGTTTAAGCACACGCTCGTGCAGCACTTGAATAATTGCCGCTAATGCAGGTCATGAGGTCCGAAAGATCAAAAATAACCTGAATAAATTTATTTGTAACTACTTAGTTGATGCCCGTGATTCCGTCCGCATGGATTAAATTTGTATGTAACCCCGGGATGTAACCTACCTCTATACCTAATTTCAGAGTTTTCTACAAGTATAACGATTGGCCGCCAAATTGTAAACTTATACGTATTGTATGTTATACTTACTTATTCGATTATTATGGCTATGGAGTGTACAATAAAAGCATTTCCATTCATTCATAAATGTATTGTAACTACTTTTTCTCGTGATTATGTTCGTTATATATAGCAACTATTTTATTATCTACAATGTGAAGGCAAGCTCTACAGTACTTGTTCTGAGTGCAACAGTATCTTTTTTTTTTCGATTTGTGGTATCCCGGTCTTAGATAGAAAGTGTGTTCACCAATTTTTATATTTGTATTCCCCTTTTTTGTCTTTACCAGGGTGACTGGAAAACCAAGAAAATTATAAGCCTATTAGTTATAAAGAACAACATAATATGATGTAATGTAATATAAATCACGTGTATTTACTTCCCAGTTTACTGATCTCTAAATTTAAGTGACCACTAATGCCTCTAAAAACTAGAAACATTTATTTACTTAATCTCTTTTTCTTTTCCTTATTTTTTTTCTGAATATTTTTTTTTTATATTTTTTTTCTACCCAGGACAAAATATCCGCACGAAACGCTAGCTTTAGGTCCTGTCGCAAAAGTGTTTGCAGCTCCATATAAAAGTGCGCACTACAGACGAAATATGTTTGTTCAAAGTATCTTTTGTCCTAATTCGCCCTGAGGTGACAGTTACCAACATTAAAAGTATCACCTATTGGTTTTAGGTTTCTCCTAAATTTTAAGGTTTGTTAGTGTCAATAGAAATATTAATTACTTATGTTTTATAGGTATTAGTATGTTGATATAAGTTTGACGAAGGTTTAATAGAAGGCAAGCATTTAAATTCTTCTCAAATTTTATTTACTTACTCTGAAAATAGTTACGGTACATTTTCGTTTCTATTATATTTTTTAAAATGTTAAGGTTTACACTATATTACCTTGCCTAATTTAATATTTATTAATAAACAGTACCTACTGATTTGTCTTCGATTCTAATTTGTTTATAAATTTTATTAAAAATCTACACATTAAGTAAGAACAAAGTATAATGGTATATTACGTTCAATAATATTATAAAGAAGATGCTTGAAGATTTACAACGACATCAATACATATTATAAAATTATATTTTATATGATTTATATTTTCTAAACTTTGTTCTCTCATCTCACTAACGGCCGGTTTCTGAATTGAGAATTTCATCTTGAGTCTGTTTCTGAATTGATATTGGGCCGGTTTCTGAGTTAGGCATTCAAGTGAAAACAGCAAGTTCCAACTCTCAAACCTTACACAATATCAATTCAGAAACAAAAATTTGCTCAATTAGTCCTTAAGTAGTCTTTGCGACAGACTCAACATGAAATTCTCAATTCAGAAACCAGCCGTAACTCAACTCACTGACAAACTCAACGCCCATCTTAAACCTTTTGATCTAGAAAGTTAACCTAATTTTGTTCAAAGGGGGATTAATACCATCGCATATAGGCAGTTATTTTATCATTGTTGACGCTCTTGTTTCAGAATTATAATTAATCCTTATTTCAGGGACGTCAAAGTATGTCATATAAAACTGAAAATTTAAAGTAATACTGCTTTAAGCGATTATACCTTGTCGCAGTAAAGCTTCAGGCCGAATTTTGAAATAACCGCCATTCGCTAGTGAAGTACAGGTATACAACTTTTATAAGTTACGCCGATATATTATTTGAATGGCGCCGAAAATATCTAGGCCAATCATAGCGCGGGCCCGTCCTCTATTGGTTGTTTCCTACGCACCATATTTGGAGCCGGAGCATGATAGATAGATAGCACAAGTCTCTTTTGGGATTGTGTTTAAAGTCTTCACATCAAGCTGAATAGGATCTGTACTTCATTGGTGTCCCGATTTGGTTTTAGTCGGCTTAGCTTGCTTTTCTGCGCAAACGAATTTAAGACAACTCGACTCGACTTGCGACTAATAAAAGTTGTATACCTGGACATATTATTTTCAATATGAATAAAATCTAGTGATTATGATTATTATTAATAGTAACGATATCATTGTCGATCGTATAGATGCAAGCTTTGCATCCCCGGAAAACGTGCGTGGCGCAAATCCATCGCGCCTTGAACTTGTTCAAACATGTTCTTCGACTGAATACGTAACCATTAGCTTTAATCATGATACGCCCGGTGCGTTTCGATTCAAAAAACTCGCATATAACTGTAAAATTAAACAAAGGTTAGGTAAAGGTTACATGTAAAAATATATAAATTAATAGGCCATTATTAAAGAAAATGTGATAATGATAGATTTAATCTATGAAGTGTACCTACCGATAAAAAGCAATATAGCAGTGATGGTTGCGATGGGAGCCAATTATCAAATAATAATTAATTAAGTTAAGCAAACAAAAATCGATTTCATGAAGCTGTCGTTACAATAAAAATAATACAAAACATGATTAAGTACTCCGAAACAGTAATCATTTTTCATCAATATTTTAGTAGCTTTCAATAGGTATATTTTTCTATATTAAAATACAATAAATTGCTTGCTTATATTTATTTATTTTATATTTCAAGACAGATTAAGATGAAAAAAAACACATTGAAATATCAAAGTTATTTTATTCACAGATTTCCATTAAAAAAATATTATTGGCCCTTCCATCGATCTATCAGCGTATATGCGTCCACTGCTGGACATAGGCCTTTTCGAGAGCGTGCCACCAAATACCCCCCTTGAGAAACTACAATCTTTTGGCAGCAGTAATTTCACATATTATTATATATCAAAAGCTCATAGACATCAAATTATACCTATGATATTGAAATTATTATAAAAGTATTTTTTTAACAAGTCTTTTAAGGTTATGCATTGATTCCTCGATGCGTATGGTTGTGGTTATTATTAATCCTGAGTATATAACCATCGAAAGTATGTACCACAGCCCGACATTGCTTGTGGTTATGCGTTGAACAAATCCATCTGGTTTTGGAACCCGATACGCTTTGAATGCAAAATGTGAACCCATTGATGCTCAGAAGCTGTTTGCCGCGACGTGATGTCACATATTTTACTGAAAAAAAAAACTTTACAATTATTTAATCTCTTAGAAGTCTGTCAAAAATAGACAGAGACAGACAGGCGATAAAATTATTATCATTTATAATTTTACAAATGGTAGTAAGATAAATAATTTTCTTATTTATTTTATTTCTTTAAAATAAAATGATTTACATTAAAACACGCTAAGCACAAAGGTTGATTGCATTTAGTGCATCTGGTGATTATTTTTTTGGTTTTCTTTGAAGCGAGCGTGCTATTGTAAGAAAGCCGCAATTTAGCGTAGCAGCCGACGCAGCGTTTTCTTGTTTGGCCCTTTTCTAAAATATGTGAATCTGTTTCATTAATTCCTGCAAATTGAAAACTCTATAATATTAGGGAAAGTGGTGACGGCCCAGTGGTTTAAACATCGGCCTCCTATCCGGGGGTCGGCGGTTCGATCATCATAGGCACGCAACTTCTAACCTTTCGGAGATATATACGTTTGAGCTTACAATATACATAGCTTCAGCTAGCTTAAAACAGCTATTAAGCAATTTAATATCACGTGCTGAAAGGTGAGGTAAGACATCGTGAGAAAATCTGGATGCATATAAAATGTAGTCTAATTATTTTTACTGTAAGGCGGATAAAAAATGTATAACGGAACGCAGACGTCACCCTCACCCCAGACTATTATGTATATGGCGCATAGGAAGCCCCGTTTGACATATTTTGACGTTCCTAGAGGTTTCGCGCGCTTTGGAGTGACAGTGTATTAAAAACATAGTAACTGAAAAGCATTGAAAAGATACTCGCGGAGGAGTTTTGAGATTCGAGGTTTTACCTACTATAAAATACATAAAATTTTATTTCTGAAATGAAGTAGCCGGTAACTAAAATAACATATTACATATAAGTACTTAATTATGTTATTTTCACTTTTGTCCACTGTTATTTTAAAAAAAGGCAGGCAAAACATTGTTCAGATATTTTTATTTAAAGTTCAAAGCCGAATTACAGGCGTATCGCGATTAACCTACGCGATGCTCAGAAATGGCTTGAGGTTATTTTTCTGTAAGTTTTCTGTCAATGGTTGTGTTCATTTCTAATTTTGACAATTTCATCGTTAACGGTATGTACAACTGCGTGGCAACCCCTGTTATTGCGTGTAGAACAAATCCATCTGGTTTTAAGCCCGGACACACTGTGACCCCGCACGCAAAATTTATAGCCGTCTACGCACAGAAGTGTCTTGCCTCGTTGTGATATCGTATATTGTGCTAGAACAAAGAGAATCTATTTTATAACACAATTTAAATTTATTTATAGAGTTCCGAAAGCTGCATCAACCACATCACCTGGGGAGATCGCAGTCAGGGGCTAACTTTAAGTGAAGTTAAAAATCCTTATGGTTTCATTCAGAACTTACATCTGTCTGTGTGTAACAGCCATTTTAAAGATATTGAGAGCTGGAAAATTGAAAATAATCAATTTTCGAAACACAATAAACAAACAACCTAAACAATTGAATTTTTTTGGGGTGCTTTCCTTCGAAAAAGAAGACCGAGGTTTAAAAAAAATGGTTAGGGACCTTGATAAATTGGTACCAATTTTAAAATCATGAGGTTTCATAGACAGGTAAAGAAGTACTCAGAAGTAAATGTTTATTGTAACAAATAACTTATAATAAGTTTAATATAGTTATTAATAAAAAAAATCTTTTAGAAAATATGTAACTTCATTCACAAAAGCTTCTCAAACTAAACAAATGGTTGTGTTCATTTCTAATTTTGACAATTTCATCGTTAACAGTATGTACAACTGCGTGGCAACCCCTGTGGTTGTGTGTAGAACAAATCCATCTTGTTTTAAGCCCGGACACACTGTGACCCCGCATGCAAAATCTAAAGCCGTTTATGCACAGAAGTTTTTTGCCTCGTTGCGATATAGTATATGTTACTGAAACAAAAATTATTTATCAGTTGTTTTATAACTAATATATCAATTCATTCATAGGGTTCCGTAGTAAAACTAAAACTGCACACTAACTTACATTAACACCTGGTGAAATTACAGTCAGGAACTAATCTGTGTATCTTCATAATTTGTAGTGGAGTAAAAAAATCCTTAAAGTTTTGTTCATTACTTACGCCTGTCAATGCCATTTTACAAATAAACTGTGAATATACTAGAAGGAGCATTTAATCAATCATATTTATGATGATAAATAAATTGAAATAAAAATACTGGAAAAATTTAAGTAATATTACAAAATTTAAAATTTCAGACAAAAGCTTCTGACTAAACATTAATGTTAAACTTATATTTTTTACTGCACAGGAATCAGGCCATAAATAATGCACTTATGTCGATATCAGATCATCTGATTAAATGTATCCATTTGTGCTAGTACCTTCCGCATGTAATTGTTTACGCAATAGTTTTAATTTGTTACTTTTATAAGCCCTTTAGCAGCGACACCGGTGCGAATAGTCTGGCCCTGCGATGACCAACACGCCTGCCCAGCGCGGTCATTATGGGCAATATCCTTGTATGGTTTATTACTGAAGTTTTTGTACGAAAGTCGAAAGCGCCACCATGTCAGTCAGGACCAAACTACGAGGCCGATCCGACTGCAGCGGGGAGTCCGACAGGGGGATGTTATCTCCCCGAAGCTATTTACCGCTGCATTGGAAGACGTCTTTAAGCTTCTGGATTGGAACGGACTTGGCATTAACATAAACGGCGAGTACATCACTCACCTTCGGTTTGCCGATGACATAGTCATCATGGCAGAGGCTCTGGAAGACCTCAATGCAATGGTCAATGACCTCAGCAGAGTTTCTCAACAGGTGGGCCTAAAAATAAATATGAGTAAGACGAAAGTTATGTCTAACGCTCATGTTCCGCTCCACCCAGTGATCGTTGAGAGCTCTGCACTCGAGATTGTAGACGAGTACGTGTACCTGGGACACACAGTGCGGCTGGGTAGGTCCAATTTCAGGAAGGAGGTCAACCACCGAATCCAACTCGGCTGGGCTGCTTTCGGGAAGCTTCGAGATGTCTTCTCGTCCAAAATACCTCAGTGTCTGAAGACCAAAGTCTTCGAACAATGCGTATTGCCAGTGATGACTTACGGATCCGAGACATGGACGCTGACTATGGGCCTGATAAGAAGGCTCAGAGTCACTCAGCGGGCGATGGAGAGGGCTATGCTGGGAGTGTCCTTATGTGATCAAATCAGAAATGAAGAGATCCGTAGGAGAACCAGAGTCACCGATATAGCCCGAAGAGTTGCGAAGCTGAAGTGGCAATGGACGGGGCACATAGTTTGTAGAACCGATGGACGTTGGGGTCCCAAAGTGCTGGAATGGCGACCCCGCACTTGAAGGCGTAGCGTCGACAGACCCCCCACACGGTAGACGGACGACATCAAGAGAGTCGCAGGGAGTCGCTGGTTCCAGGCGGCGCAAGACCGTGGCTTGTGGAGGACCCTACAAGAGACCTATGTCCAGCAGTGGACGTCCATCGGTTGACGACGACGATAAGCCCTTTAAGGTTAACATTAATTTAATAGATAAACCAAATAGTAATAACAATAAAAGAGCCTTTTTGAAATAATAATCCTTTACTTAATATTACATATTAAATTAAAAACTATACAAAGTGATAAGTAAGAAGCAGAAAAATGCAGTTTTTTCAAAACAAAATAATGTCCGCGACTTTAATTGTAAGGATTAAGATATTTTACATAGGTATTTATGTCGCGGTACATCTCTTGATTTACCGAGATAAAAAGTCACCTTAGCTCATTTTGATCCCAAACCGATCGATAACCAAATTGATTAAACCCGCGTTTTGAGCCGAGAAAAGGTAACGATCAGACAGACACACTTATTTTCCTACATCTTTTTTTGTTTACAAAATCATTTCAACTCACTCAGTTACTGACTAACCCACTGCCAGTTCACACCCTTAGACCTGGAAAGCTGAAAGTTTGCACACAGGTTCTCTTTATAACATTGAGAAGGAATACAGATGTTGCCTATGTCAAAAATAAATATTTTTTTAGTTATTGTCATGTTTTAATGTCTGAAATAAAGATTATTATTATATTATTATTATTATTATTAAGTAGAGGATCTCCCAAAGAACTTAATCAAACGGACAACGTCCCCTGTTTGTTTAATTCTTGATAACCAACTATCGATTAAAGTAAAAAAAAGTGGTTCTATTTTTTATGACGTCACAAGCATCTATTTCATACAAAATTCCATATCCCATAACAAGCACGCGTTATGATGTTTGAAAAAAGTTGCTAATTTGCTTGTTTTGTCAAATACTCAATTCTCAGTGGTTGCTAGAATCGCTTAGCGCTGGTGTGGCTCTGCGAAAAGCCATTAACCAAATTAAGAAGAAGACTTATACTTAAAACAATGATGAGGTCCATGTTGGAGCGCGCTTGCCTACCAATTCCCTATCCACTCTTGGCTTGAGGGTGCTATAGGCATCCCCTCCCGATCGTGGTTATGATCATTCCTAAGTTTTACAATTTGATCATCAATAGTATGGACGAGCGCATGACACCCCTTGTTGCAATGCGTTGAACAAAACCACCTTGTTTTATGTCCGGATGCATCAGTTGCTCGCATGCAAAACGTGTAACCATCTATGCTCAGGAGCTTCCTTCCTCGACGTGATTTCACATACTTTACTGAAACAAAAATAGTTTAAGAAAATTAATAAGAAAAAAACAAATTAAAATTTAACAAAAATTAAATACCCGACTGTTCTGCCATATTGTTTTTTGTTTAAATAAAAATATAACCAGTATCACCTGAGAGGATGTAAGGATTCTACATCAAAACCCTGAAAACACTGTAACAGCAGTTTTTGAGCAGTCGTGTAAAAAAAATTAAATACGCTTGCTTTAACGGTAAAGAAAAACATCGTGAGGCGCTGCATTCTCGAGTGTTCTTCGTTATGTTCTCAAAGGTGTGTGAAGTCCGCTAATCCACACTTGGCTAGCGTGGTGGACTATGACCACACCCTTTTCATTCTGAGAAGTGAATCGTGCTCAGTAGCCAGCCGGCAATGGGTTGAAGTGAGTGTGAGAGAGATTAAAACAAAAATGTAAGAAGGATAGATTTATTTACTGAGTTTGTTGTGGGCTTCATCTTAGACCAGGGCGCGTTTGGAAGCCACATAGCCTGTCTATATTATCAAGGTTCTAAATTAACCAAGTCCATACTAATATCCATGTCGATACTAATATTATAAATGCGAAAGTGTGTCCGTCTGTCTGTTACGCTTTCACGGCCTATCTTTTTAACCGATTTTGACGAAATTTAGTACAGACATCGGTCGTGTTCCAGGGAAGGACATCATTTCTTATCCCGGAAAATTAAGGAGTTTCCGCGGAAATCAACAAAACTTACTCCACGCAGACGAAGTTGCGGGCACCATCTAGCACTATAATAATAGGTAATGTCCTCCCGACCAAATTTCGGCCACGGCGCCGGCGGCCATCTGCGCGGGAGATATTAACTATAGTGTACATATTGTGTGCGCAAGTACAGGTGCACTCTCTGTTCCTTTATCCTCATAGTCAGATGAGATGGAAAATCCAACATGACCGGAGAGAGATCAGACGCAACGTGCTCTACGAAGCACGGGGGTGAAACACCGCCAACTTCCTAACTCCGGGCTTGTACTGAGAATTTCTTGTCAGAAGATTCCAATACTATCTATACTTCTAATATTATGGATGGATGGATGTCTGTTATGCAATCACGCTAGAACAGCTGAACGGATCTCGATGAAATTTGGCACAGAGATAGATTATAGTCTGGAATAACACACAGGCTATAGGTATCCTGGAACGACAAAGAGGTCCCGCGGGAGCCAGAAAACCTCAATCCACGCGGGCAAAGTCACGGGCATCAGCTAATGGATTATAAAATCATAACTTATTTGTCCTGTCTGTGGTTATGGTCGTTTCTAAGCTTTAGGATTTCGTGGTCGTAAGTATGGGCGAGCGCGTGGCAACCCTTGGTGTTGTGTGTGGAGCAGATCCATCTCGTTTTGAGCCCGGATACGCTTTGAGCACAAAACGTATAGCCGTCAATGCTCAAAAGTTGCTTTCCACGACGAGAAGTCACGTATTTTACTGAAACAAACAAACAGCTAGGTTTTAAAAAATTCACACTAAACTAATAAATCCGAAAAGTTTGTCTGTCTGTCTGCTACGCCTTTTAACAGCCCCTCTTTTCAACCGACTTCAAAAAAAGGAGGAGGTTCTCAATTCGACTGTATTTCTTTTTTTTAATGTTTGTTACCTCAGAACTTTTGACTGGGTCGCGGTACGGTCGCGGACGAAGTCGCGGGCATCATGTAGTCATGTATTAAACGCTTTGCTGCACACATTAAGCCCGTACTTATTATAAACTGACATTGGATACATCAATAACGGTTAAAAGTATCAATTCCCTGATACTTACATGAGATCCTATTTTTAGCTGATGTCGGCTTATTAATACCGGTCCAAGAGAAATTATTATTATATTTCATTGATTGAAGTAAAATAAATATTTATTTCAAACTTTTTATACTATTACTTATTGTAAAACAAACATTAATCGATTTAAAACATTAATAAAATTATTTGACACGTAAAGTTACAATCTATACTACTTAATATATAATGCGAAAATTTGGATGGATGGATGTCTTATGTACGCTCGAAAACACACTAGGTACACTTGATTTGAATTATATTAGTTTCAACTCGAAGCCGTGGTTATGTTCATTTCTAATTTTAACAATTTGACCGAGGACAGTGTGTACAAGCGCTCTGCACCCCTTCGAGTTGTGCGTCGAACAAATCCATCTAATTTTATCACCCTTAGTAGCTTTAGCGTAAAACGTGAAACCATGGATGCAAAGTAGCCGTTTGCCACGAACCGAAGTCACATATTTTACTGCAAGAAAAAAAAGTTGTAATGTAAATTTTGCTAACTAACAAGGCGTGTGGTACCGTTGGACACCCCGGTAGAAATCAAAAACAAAGAATATTAATTAATTAATCTATTGAATATTATAATGGGAAATATTAAATAACTGTATTACCAGATAATCGCTTGAGATATTCCGTCCAACTATATAGTAAGGGGTCGTCCAGCGTCCAACTTTCCGTTACGACGCCGCCATTCAAGCACCTTGGAACCCCAACGCCTATCGGTACTGTTCATACCTAGAGTTACTGACTATCTGACTGACGTCTTACTGACTATGCGCCCTGCCTATTGCCACTCAAGCTTAGCAACTCTTCGAGCTAGTTGGTTACTCTGGTTCTCCTACGAACTGTATTCCAATGAATTTATTCATTTATTTTTAACTGCCAATAACTTATTTTTGTTTTTTGGCAATGATTGTGGTGATTTCTCAGTTTTACTACATCGTTTATGGTATTGATAACGACTATATAATTTATTTTTGTTGAAATGTACCGCCAATTTTTTTTCTTTTTCCGTTAATGATTATGGTGGTCCCTTAGTTTAACAATTTCGTTGTCAATGGTATGCACTAGTGCGAGACATCCTCTGTTGTTGTGAGTTGAACAAAGCCATCTAGTTTTAAACCCAGAAACTTTCTGAGCATAAAACGTAAAACCATTTATGCTCAAAAGTGTCCTGCCGCGTTGCGATTTCACAAATTTTACTGGAAGAAATATATTTTTAAGTATTTATTAAGAAAAAATAATGTAGAAATCAAAATATCTACTAATTACTTTTGCTGTAAAGATTTTTATTAATACCAATAATATTTTAATAGAATCGGCTCGTAAAACCGGATTTCATAATCCTCAGGAAGGATTTTTACATTAATAAACTACTGTTAATGTACCTATGTTAAAATCAGAATACTGTTAAGTAAGACTAATTACTTTTCAAGTCAGTAGTTGTGTTCCTGAGTTTCACTCTTCGGTACGATAAAATACGGTTTTGTAGTTGTGTGCCGAGCAAAACCATCCTGCTCTAAGCACCGATAATTTTAGCATTAAAAATTGTAATTGTAAAGCCATCTATTCTTGAAAGTTCCTTACCGCGATGCGATCTTACATATTTCACTGGAAGAAATACATTATATTATATTTTATATTTCATCTTTTTTTGCAAGAAATCAGGTAGAAATCAAAACTTTAGTACTTTAGCTGTAATGACGATTTAATGATTAATAAGGATGTTATTAATATTTAAAAAATATTCTACTTAGTAGGGAAACAACAACTGATTAGTTGAACTCTTCTGATTCTGAGAGAATATAGCAGTTGGGTTGTTGACGATGACTAGTAGGCTATTTAATAATAATTTAAGTATTATAACATTTAGAAAGGAACTAAGACGTTCACGGGTTTTTATTGCAGGAATCGTTTAATGTGTTATAAAAGAAGAAAAAACCGCGGAGTGCTATTAAATTAGAGGGTGGAAATTGAGGATAGGGATGAAAAAAACATCCATTTTAGTATTTTCAATATATCTCGTAAACAAAGCAAAATTTCGATATATTGTATAATTTAAAACTGCCCAAAAAAAAGAAACAGGCGAAAAAGAAAAAGAAACTGAAATTTAGGCTTTTTTTCCAAGTTTGTTTCGACTGTTTTGGCATGGTATTTTTTTTTCAATGTTTAAAAAATGCTATTCCGATGGGAAGTTTTATTCTCTACGAAAAGTTTAATATACAATATATCGAAATTTTGCTTAGTTTAGGAGATATATTGGAAAACCCAAAAAGGGTGCATATTCACCCCTATCTTCAATTTCCACCCTCTAATTTAATAGCGCGGTCTACGCGGTTTTTGTTCTTTTGTAACCCATTGAACGATTCCTGCAATAAAAACCCGTGAACGTTTTAGTTCCTTATTGACCAGTTTTTTGAGTTAAAATAAATGGCCTATAGTTGTTGTAGTAACTAGTAATTAGTACTCTGATACAAATTTCAACTGACTTTCTGTCAGTGTTTATGGAGCGTCCTGCGTCTCACAATTTCATTTTCTATGGTATGCACGACTGCGAGACAACCTCTTGTGCTGTGTGTTGAACAGAGCCATCTAGTTTTAGGTCCCGATACTGTCTGAGCATAAAACGTAAAACCGTCGACGCTTAAAAGTTTCTTTCCGCGTTGTGATGTCACAAATTTTACTGTAAGAAAGACAGTGGTTTATTTTTTTACACTCATAGCTAACGGACAGAAACCAGTGTGTGCAAAATAGTTCAGATTAAAATAGGTGTTTTATCAAACCTCTGACCATAAGTATGACCGTCTACGCTTAAAAGCTTAATGTGGCCAATTCTGTATAACACAATCTCTAAACTAAACTAAAATGACCGCTTTAAATATATTTAGTTCTGTCCGCGGGGAGTATAATGAAAGGGCTAGCATATTTTTAATGCCGTCATTTTAGTTTCGTTTAGATATTGTGCACTACAGAACCAGCCCAATTGTCGCGTTGAGATCTCTAAAATTTTACTGGAAGAAAAATATATTTTTTAATTGTTTTTAATTTGTATATTGGATTTGGTAGGAATCAAAACATATTTTGGTTACTTTTGCTGTTATGGCGATTTAAAGGTATTGGACATTATTGATGTTTTAAAAATATCTCGTAAGAAAAATAAATACGTTCATAATATTATTAAGTTTAATTTTTGATTAGGTACATCAGTGTTTGTTGATATTCCTAAGTTTCACATTTTTTTTGTCTATGGTATGCACGACCGCGCAACACCCTTTGCTGGCGTGTGTCGAACAATCTATCTATATTATCTATATATATAAAAATGAATCCCTATTGCCTTGGTCACGGCATCACGCGTGAACGGCTGGACCAATTTCGCTAATTATTTTTTAGGGTTCCGTACCCAAAGGGTAAAAACGGGACCCTATTACTAAGACTCCGCTGTCTGTCTGTCTGTCTGTCTGTCTGTCTGTCTGTCTGTCTGTCTGTCTGTCTCCAGGCTGTATCTCATAGACCGTGATAGCTAGAAAGCTGAAATTTTCACAAATGATGTATTTCCGTTGCCGCTATAACAACAAATACTAAAAATTAAAAAAATATATATATTAAGGGGGGTCCCCATACAATAAACGTGTTTTTTTCGTATTTTTTTGCTCAATATTAAAAACGGTAACAGGTAGACGGTTCAAATTTTCACAGAATATTAACTTGTATATTACCTTTCAAAATAAATAATTAAATATCAATAAAGTAAATATTAAAGGGGGGCTCCCATACAACAAACGTATTTTTTTTATATTAACAGTAAACCTCTACAAACAAAGTTAGTTTTGCGGTTCATTAACAAAGGTAATTATACCTACTTCTTGAGTACGGAACCCTCGGTGCGCGAGTCCGACTCGCACTTGGCCGTTTTTTTTTTGTTGTTTGTTTAGACCCCGGAATGGTTTATATCCACAACTAGCTGATGCCCGTGACTTCGCCTGCGTGGTTTAAGTTTTATTGTTATTCCCGCGGGAACTCCTTAATTTTCCGGATAAAAAGTAGCCTACGTCAATATCCAGGTCTTCACCTATACCCACGCCAAAAAACACGTCAATACGTTGCTCCGTTGCGGCGTGATTGAAGGACAAACCAACAAACCGATAAACAAACACTTTCGCATTTACAATAATAGTTTGATTGGACCCTGTAGGGGGCGCTGCAATCTGTTTCGACGTTCAAGGCAAGACAAATTCTGCCGGGCCCACTAGTGCCATATAGTTTTACACCCCGATACTCTATGAGCATAAAACGTAAAACCGTCTACCAGATTTTACTGAAAGAAGTATCTTTTCATTTTTATTTTCATGATAATAATTTGTGGAATTCACTTGTTTAGTATCAAAAAAAACAGGTAGGTAAATACATAACCTATGATTTCTTGTGTCGTAATTATGATTTAATTAATTAATTTTAAGGAATGTTTTTTAAAATCTTGTAAGAAAGAAACTATTTTGAAATAAAATACGTTGATACGATGTTTATTATCTTTTTTAAATGTGTTTGTGGTTATTCAAAAGCATCACAATTACATTGCCTATAGTATGCACTCGAGCGCGACACCCTTTGGTGTTGTGTGTTGAACAGTGCCATATAGTTTTACACCCCGATGCTTTCTGGGCATAAAACGTAAAGCCGTCTACGCTCAACAGGTTCTTGCCGCGTCGCGATCTCACAAATTTCACTGGAAGCAAAATAATGATATATTTAATATTTGATTTTCAAAACTAGATGATGCCGCGACTTCGTCCGCGTGAATTAAGTATTTTTCATTCCCACGGAAACTATTTAATTTTAAAAAGTAGCCTATTTCCTTCCCGGGATATAACCTAACCCAGTACTAAATTTCATCAAAATTGGTCTATCAGATGAGCCGTGAAAGCGTAACAGACAGGCAGACAGACAGACACACTTTCGCATTTATATTAATATGGATATGGATACATGATTATTATTCATAAACATATATTATACATTCATATACGAATCAGTCAGGTACAAATAAAAACGACATTTTTTTGCTTTATTACTTACTAAGATTTATTTTCTTTTTCGGTCAGTGATTGTGGTGATTTCTTAGTTTGATAATTTCGTTGTCTATGGTATGCACTAGCGCGAGACACCCTCTGTTGTTGTGTGTTGAACAGAGCCATCTAGTTTTACGGCCCGTTACGGTCTGAGCGCAAAACGTAAATCCGTTAATGCTCAAAAGGCGTTTTCCGCGGCGTGAAGTCACGTATTTAACTGTAACAAAGAATTACTTAAAACAAATTGTGTATCTAATGCAGTGAGGATTTATAATTTTTTTATAAAATCTGAAGTGGATATTGTAGATTCCAGATATTTTTATTTTGTATATTTTAAATTTTTATTTCCTTCAAAGAAAATAAAAGAAACACAAGATTGACCTACGCAATGTTGTTGCGTAGATGTTTTATTACATAGTATGCTAAGTTTTGTGGGAGTTGCTGGTTCGTTAAACACAAAATTGCTAGATCACTTGTAATACACATTGTAATATATCAACACTTCGAGATTAAAACATATAAAATTCAAAAAAATGCAGTTTACTTTAGCTGATAGCTCGAATGGATAGCGAGTGGCGGCGCTCTTAAGAGGCCGGCGAACGCCGCTCGCAACTTCTATTCGAACCGCAAATATAAATTTGCCGGTATATTGCTATCTCTATTTGGCTGATGACACAATATGATCACGTGCAAGCGCGATAGCATAATGAGCGTACAGAATTTGTTATATATTTAGTTTTGTTCCGTGAATACCAAAAATTAAAAAGGAAAAATTGTTGTGTTTTTCACTTCGTGTTGTTATTCTGTAACTTTACAATAAATAGGCTATGTACGTGATCAATTAGTACGTGAAATATCGTTGGTTTTAATATAAATATAAACAAATAAGGAGAAAACATGTCATTTTTGTCATAAAAACATGCAAAATGCAGTGTACCTACTTATATTTAATTTTGAGACAGTATTTTGAAAAAATAATTATCCAGGGGCCTAGATAAATACAAGTTCAATCTTAATAATCGCATAATATCATGGAAATATTCTCGAATTACAAATTATTTTGGTATTACGTTTGTATGGGCAATTCACCCTCCGTTGGCACCTTAAGGTCTCTCACTCTCTGCGTCGTATTACCCATTGCTGAGGGTCGTGACCCCATTACATTAATCACATAATGGCAGGGATTATCTTGGGATAATATTGCGGAGGGTACCCAGGTCCTTCCGCAAAAGGTTTCTTAAGGTCTAGTCCCACTACAGATGCTCGTAGCTCGTAGGCACGTAGAGACAAATATTCTTTGTATGAGTTTGTATGGAGCTGGGCCCACTTAAGCGACGTGGCAAGCACAAATAATTGTACAAAGAATACATGCCGCTACGTGACGCGCCACGACGTGCCTCTGTAGTGGGGCTAGACCTTGAAGCCGGGCGCCTAGCGGCCCTCACAGCTCGCTGAAGCCCCGCCGCCCGCGCTGCCTCCGCTTTGGTCCTCCCGTGCGTTGTTCCAACAATAATTTATAAACATTATTGAAAGTAAAAATTGAAAACTTCAAAATGTCATATTTTACTGCAATCTCACTAATTTGTGTAATACTTATAAGTACATAGTATAATAATGCAGTTTATGGATCTAGTCATAGGCAAATAAAACAATATAAAAACATATTTTTAACATTTATTCATGAATTGTAACAAGAATTTAACATTTTCACCTTAATTATACTAGTTATTATTTGCATAAATGTATAAAAATACAGTTAGGATAATTACATGACTCGTAGTATAACGCTCCACGCAGACAACGGACAATTGACAACGGATTATGCTAAGCTGAGCTTGCATTTGTGTGAGTGTACCACTACGATTGCGTAGATTTACATCCTTGCGTATCCCGCACATGACTTGAAGTGAACACACTACGAACAGGAAAGCTCAAAACGTCTGCCCGAAAGTCATGCATCGGGAAACACGCAGGGTATGTGCAGCACATATAAAAGTGCGTTTCACGCTGACGTTTGGTCCTATCCATTCCATAGTGTGGTTTTTCAAAATCAGTACAAACTGATTTTAGAGAAATGCAAGAGTGTACAAGCCGGTTTAAAGCCGAAAACACACGCCCACTTTTAACTTCACTTGAAGATTCTGTTTACGGACTTAAATCACACAAGTCCACTGTCTGCGCTGGGATTTTAATATAAATAATTAACTGACCTTTTTTTATTTAATCACCTCATTATTAAACATAACAGAATGATCATACGTATACGTATGTTCGTCTCTGATATAAACTATCTCGTTTTCGATTGTATGGACCAAGGCTCTACATCGGAACCTCTCATGAGTAGCGCACCGCCACCTCACTTTGGCTCCTTGAGCTCCGTTCACCCGGAATTTGCATCCGTTTATAAATAAAACCTGCTTTCCACGTATTGTAGTGAAGAATACTTCACCCAAACCTGAGAAAATTTCAAGAATAGTATATAATTATGTGACTAAGTTCCTTAGTGAGTGAGATGGCAACGCATTAGGTACACACTGCATATAAACGAAATCGAGTACTATTGAATACACAATTCATACCATTCAAAGAACACTTACATTAAAGACCTTACATTAAAGTATCGCATGCGAATGCGTCGGTGTGCTAAGCGCCTTATATTCCTGCTAGGCTGATGTCGGTCACGTAAATCGATTACGGATTAATACTCATTAAGTAACTATGGACAGTATTAATAAAATTTCATAATTTTTCTAAGCAAATTATATTTATTTTATTTACAGACTTAACTCAAAAGTCACAAGTTCGCCGTCTGCAATGAGCTTTTAAAGTAATTAACCAAGCATTAATACAAGCTTTTAATTTTAGCTTTACCTGTCCCGGAGTCTGTCTGTAGTCAAATCTTGCAAGTTTTTTACCAACTTCCCGGTTTCCGATTGAGTTGAATGCTAGAATTTTGAGATATATCAATCGGATGACAATGCAATATTATTGATAGCTGATCTAATGATGGAGACGGATGGTGGCTATGGGAACTCTGTAACAAAACGACGTAACCCCATCGAGTTTGTACTCGTTTGAATTGTCTTGAAAAGTACTCTGGTTCTAGAAGTTTTTATAATTAACATGTAAAATGATAGCTGATCTAATGATGGAGACGGATGGTGGCTATGGGAACTCTGTAACAAAACGACGTAACCCCATCGAGTTTGTACTCGTTTGAATTGTCTTGTAAAGTACTCTGGTTCTAGAAGTTTTTTTAATTAACATGTAAAATGATAGCTGATCTAATGATGGAGACGGATGGTGGCTATGGGAACTCTGTAACAAAACGACGTAACCCCATCGAGTTTGTACTCGTTTGAATTGTCTTGAAAAGTACTCTGGTTCTAGAAGTTTTTTTAATTAACATGTAAAATGATAGCTGATCTAATGATGGAGACGGATGGTGGCTATGGGAACTCTGTAACAAAACGACGTAACCCCATCGAGTTTGTACTCGTTTGAATTGTCTTGAAAAGTACTCTGGTTCTAGAAGTTTTTTTAATTAACATGTAACGTTCAGCTCGCATCACCAATTCAGCTTGCATCTCTGTGACTAACATTTTATCCCGGAAAATTAGGCGATGCCCACGGACGAATACGTTGGCATGACTGCTGCTTGTTATTTTAAAATCTAATCGCTACCACAATTTAGGAATTTAAAAATTGTAAAAAATAAGCTTGTTGTTTAAAAAAAGTATTTTGGCGAAGTGACTTATTATTTGATCACCTCATTATTATCATACGTACCTATACGTGTGCTCATCTTTTATATAAACTATCTCGTTTTCTATTGTATGGACCATGGCTCTACATAAGAACCTCTCATGACTAGCGCACCGCCACCTGACTTTGCCTGCAGTAGCTCCGTTAAACCGAAACTTGCATCCGTTTATGAATAAAACCTGCTTTCCTCGTAATGTTGTGAAGAATACTTCGCCTAAATCTGTCAAAATTTATGGCATATAATTATGATTTTTTTTTAATTTATAGGCCTAGCGCCTGGCTGCAATCAGACCTGCTTGCAAGTAGTGATGCAGCAGTTGCCAAACACATCCTACGCGTATTGTGTAAATAAATATTTTAGAACACCGACGCATTCACATGCGGTTACCAGAAAGTTGTAAAATCGTCTTTGAACCAAAAACATATTAGTGACAAAAAATATTGTCTGCCGGTCACAAGCCACTCACTTTTATATACAAGCGCGAAAGAACAAAACTCGTTCACCTCGAACGCAAACGTTTCGCGCAGTTTGAGATGCGCGGAGCGGCGCGGCACTTAGTGGCAAATATTTTATTTGTATTAGTTTGAATGAGGCAACGTTGCGCAGTGTATCTGCTTGCCGCGTTGCTTAAGTGGGCCCAGCCCCATACAAACCCATACGAAGAATATTTGCTGCTACACTATGCACAAAGTGAATCTGCAGTGGGGCTAGACCTTAAAGTATTACCTAATTGCTTTAGTACCGCGTGTGAATACGTCGGTGTGCTAAATACCTTGTAAGATGTTAGATGTAACCCTGCTGCAGTAGGTACACATACTCGTAGGTTACGGATGAATAGGCACTCTTTGTGTTTTTAGGCCGTGCAATAAATATTAATAAAAGAGCGTGTTTTTCTAAACAAATATTTTATTTTTTATGTACTTAAAGGTACCTAGCATACATTTTAAACACAATGGTTTACTGTTATCTCGACTTTAACAATCTCCTGACTGACACTAGCCAATTCAGTATCATGGATCTGGGGTCTAAAAATCCGGGGGAACTTTTCAAATTTCCGGGAAAGTATCGTATACTTTGCACGGTTACTCTGTAGGCTACATAATCTACTTTTTTCCGGAAAATCAAAGCGACCTAATCCCCAATAACCATGCGTGTCTAAAATTTAATTAGTTTGAAATCAATCAATCAATCAGCCGTGCTCAGCTGTAGTGGGTCGGTGTGTAAGGTTGAAATGATGATGAGGATTGTAAATTGTTGAAGTTTCCAATTTAGAGATAGTGGAAACTTAAGCTTGGTACAACACATATCTACCCAGTAACTAGGTACCCAGGCGGGTGGTTATAGCTCTTGTGATTATAGTTAAAAGGCTTCTCTGTCTGCGTGTAGTACTGACTTTTTTTAAATAAAAATCATTTCCCTATGTAAATTTTCAAAGTAGCATCAATTTGAAATCAAAAATACAAAAAAAGTTTTCTACTGCTATCCAAGATCTGTCCTTTCTAGTAGCCATCTACCTACTGTAGCGAACGATACATAATACAGTCAATATCTATACTTAATTGAATCACACATCGACCTGCTGACACAGATTTGTGCATGTAATTATGAACCTTAATGTGGTAAACATTTTCATCGACTATATTTGTTTGTTTCATTTAAAGTGCGTTACTATAATATTCATCTGATCGCCATGAAAATTGTACAGTTAATGTTGGAGCTTGCGGAAAAGATTTTGATCTACGTACTTACTAAAGATACGCATACCAGGCATTAGCTAGTGTTCTAAAAAACCATAAGTTTTTTTTGTTTCCGGAAAAAGGCCGAAGGAGATTTCCTCTAGTCGGAAATTTCGGCTTGGTATAACTTATCTATGTCCCTAGGCGGATGATTATGGTTCTCCAGAGCAAGAACAACGTTGCCATCGATGGTGTGAATTCTGGCTGAACAGGAGCGGACTGTGCAACGCCATCTTATCTTCCTTTTAGTGACACAATTCCTAGTGAAGGAATAGTTATTTACTAGCAACAACTTGTAGCCACGACTCGTTTGGATTAGTTTAACTGTAACAATCGAAAAACTTTGTTAATTTATACCTAGGGATATTCGGCTCCGGCTGACAATGTCTAGTCGCCTGATTAAAAAGCTTCTGAATATATAAAAAAATTGATTACAATTTTACATATTATATACAAAGGAGTATAGGCGAGCAGCTTACATCAAGTTAAAACGTAGCGCCCACTCCTGAATCCATACCTGTCTGTCTGTCTCTTCGGTACATATTCGCAACCTTTTGACGAAATTTGTGCGTTCAGCTCGCATCAGCGATTCAGCTTGCATCACTGTGACTAACATTTTATCCCGGAAAATTAGGCGATGCCCACGGACGAATACGTTGGCATCACTGTTGCTTGTTATTTTAAAATCTAATCGCTACCACAATTTAGGAATTTTCGCCATAGGTAGAAAATTATAAGTACATACCGAAAATAAATTAACACATATTTTATTTACATATTTTATGAGCACAATAAATTAATCTAATATGTAACTATAGACATAACGTGCAATATTTTTTTGGAACATTTCTCATTTTTCATTCGTGACAAAACTGCCAGATGATTTACAGACAATAATAATACATTACTAACATATTCCTACCTATATGATATCGGTATTTACAATTCAGATAAAAAGGAATATTCAACTGACTTATAAATTTGTATAATCATGTTACATTACGTAATCTGGACTAGCTTCATGTATTGCGCAATATAATGTAGGGCCTACCCATGAACTCGCACCGCCGCTAAACATTGTGGGCAGCCGGCAGGTGGTAAGGTGCGGCCAGCCTATCACCTTGTTGCTATAAACGGTAACGGTCCTAGGTGAGCAACAAAAGCGACGCCATATGATAGACGTCATATGGCGTGCCACGTGAAGGGTCAGCTACTGTTTGATACTGTCCTATCGAGTCGTATCGCGTCACAGTTTCACGTTTGTCGCTCACGTAGGACAAGTCACTGGCGCAGCGAACGGCAAAAAATAAAGTGTATCTACTAAATAATTCAATATATTTAATTAATGGGTGATGGGTGGGTTCAATTATTAGCGTATCTGTAGTTATTGTAAAGGCTTTTGAGAAGTTTATTTATTTTAAGAGAAACTCTGAAAGGGGTTCACTTTGTCTGGCGCTTCGAACAATCTATGTATATTGATTTTTAACTTGCATCACTGCTTAATTTTTAGTCCGCAGTAAAAAATCCTAAACACCGTATCATTCTATGCGTTTGTGCTAGAAGCTACTCGTTTACATTTTAACACATCTAAGAACAAAAATAGATTGTAAATTTGTGTACAGCACGCCGCTCATACACTACACTCGCTCGCTTACTGTACCGCTACTCTATAATATGTTCGTGGAACGGTGATAATACTGAATTTTCCGCTAACCAATAATTAAATTAATCAGATTTAACAAAGCTTCGAGAATTATAGTCAAACACGAGTTTGGTGGCGTTGTTATGGTTGTGGACTTCCTGTGATCTGACTATCGCCCCATCGATAGTATAGTAAAAGGCTCTGCATCCCCGCTTGGTGCATCTCCATCGGATTTTGTCCCTCCCTTCTGGTTGCTGGTAGAATTTCATATCTTTGTACAGCATCTGGATTCGGCCGTTGGAAGCTTTGAAGAAGCATGCGGCTGGAATGGAAGCGGACGTTATAACTTGTGTAATTTTTTTTGTACACATTCGTTCAGATTCTTTATTATTGTTCTAAAACAAGTAAACCTTTGACTGCAATGACACATCGACGGCAAGTGATTATGTAGACTTAAATGATACTAGGCTACTTTGGTAGTACTCTACACTGCAATAAATTCGTGAGAAACCTCAGGAAATTATTATCAGTGTAAGTTACTACTGTCTGATTTACTTACTGCTTCCAAAAGCGTTTCATTTTAAAAGGGACAAGTCTTCTTTTGGCGAATCGTTCGATACTTAATACTTAGAAGAAATGTTCTTCCTTTCGGAATGAAACCCTTTTGTCTGTTTCCAAATAAATTCTTGATATTTGATTAACATGTATCATTTTATTATTGAGATTTCCACAATATCATTATTAAAAGTTTTTGTGTTCCAGGTATCTAATAAATATTTTTTAGGTTACTGAACCTACTGCAGTAATAGCTTAATAGGGATGATCTATTTTTTCAACTTCTCTAACGTCTGATGACATCATCTTATCTACCACTTGACCAATAGTGAAGGGAGTTTTGAGATATAACATGTTTGTAGATATTCCTATCATCATTGGTTGAATGCCAGATGATTTTACGTCATCAGACGTTAAAGAAGTTGAAAAATTAGATCATCCCTATTCGAACGGACGTTACTTAACCTGTTTTAGGTCCTGCCCTCGAAGATTAGCCTGGATAGACAAACATGCAGACTAAAACTTTGCAAATTATTGTCGTGATGATTTGACCTTACCATATACGAGTAGCTAAATGAAAGGTAGTTATTTTTTAAATCACAGACTTCTGGTTTATTTAAACATTTACACATCTTAATTACAGTACATTTAAACATCTTAATTGCGTAAACTGGGATAATGTTAAGAGTCTAGTACACGCTACAAATTCAACGCCTTAAAACCCTAACTAATTCACTCTGCTAGCTTATCCAGGGTCGAATGGCTTTGACACTATAAGCGCGTGCATAGTATTTCTATACATTTCTACAGCTTTTGTACATTTCATACAAACAAGAAAGCATTCTCAAAAAGTTTTAAACAGGCAGTTGCTGAACGAGGCCAGTTGGGCCAAGGTGTACGGGAGCCTTTACATTTAAAAAATAGGTAACATCAATAAATGAACATCTTACACGCAACCAAAATCTATTCTAAACATAATATTAATAAAAATATTTTGATGACACACTATAAAATCTAAATTATGAAACAACTTTATATTTCTCTTAATATTTCGATGAAATTTGAGGGTTAGCTTTAAAATCTCCAAACGCTACGGTCCTCAACTGGGCTACACATTATTAAATGTTTTTTTTTTACCGATACCAAAACCCATACAAACGTAAATACATTTTTCAGTTAATAAACGGAACTTTAAAAATCAGCTCCTTATAAATGAAATTTCATATTTAAAAAAATATGAAATTATATTAGGAGTAGGTACATAGTTTATTAAAAGTATCCCACAACACGAATATTATAAATGCATAATCTTTCGCATTTATAATATTCATTAAATATATATTTGTATAGATTCGCTCTTCAAGTTCGTGTTTTTAGTAGGCAGTAGGGTGTGAATGAGTGTCTTTAAATTTGATGATCTCATTACCAAGAGTGTAACATATAGCATTGCACCATCGTTTGGTGCAACACCACCGGATCTTACCGCCCTTATCGCCTCTACTGTAGAACTTATTGCCTCGGAATAGTAACTGTTCCTTTCCCTTGCTTCCAATTATTACAAATGCCCCTGAAATATAAAACTTGTATATATCTTGGGTCACGTGACAAGTGAGTCATGCCTGCATATTTCACTATTACTTAACCACGTTTGTAAGTTGTATCTTCAAGCGCATTCTACCTTAGCGCTAGTCTAATAAATAAAAGAAATATTGTTCATATTATTGTTTCATTTATTTTGATTACAGATACAAACACTTTAACGCTGAGTTGCACGAAACAAATTCAAAAATTTAAGCGGCAGTTAAACTTATTTAATCGCAAGAATTGTATGAAGTCTTGTCATTAAATTAGTTTAATCAACACTTAAATTTATAAAATTGTTTCGTGCAACTCGGCGTAAATGAATTATTAAAGATACGCGCCGCGGAAAAACGATAAAATGACGGATTCAAAGTAAATCCCCCCCTTACCCCCCCATTCATCTGAACAGAAGGCCAACCTCTCAACCACAAGGCTGTCACCGATTGTCGGTAAACTACAGTAAATAATACCTCTTCTTCTCACGTGGTTTCCTAAACTATGAGGACGTTAGCTCCCTCGAGTTATTACTGTTTTCAGGGTGTTACACCATCTTTCCCTGTTGGAAGCCGTGTGAAAGGCATTGCACATGAGTGTATCCGCCTCTTTTCTTTGATCAGACCAATGGCTCGGGCTACGTCCTCGGGTCTCTTTCCTCAGATGTTGCCAGTGATCATGGGTACCCTTCTTACATCTTTGTCTTATCATACATTCTTAATGATTGTGGTCCCCATGCAAATACAACAGTTCCGATCCCAAAGTCTGTACCGTTGCCGGACACTTGCGGCTCTTCTTTTTGGAACAATACCACCGACACGGCTTTCCTGTCATCAAGTTGTACTTAACGCACCAATACGTAAATCCTTTGTACAATAACTTGTAATTGCCATGCGCGGTTGGTATGAATTCAACTATAAATAAACAAAAGAATGTTAATTACAGAATCTTTCACTGTCATCATCGTTTCAACTCAATCCCACGAGTCTCCTCTCAGGATAAGAAGGGTTTTGACCACAGTCTACCACGCTGGCCAAACGTGGATTGTCAGACTAAACATTAGTTTAGATACCGTTATTAATTTATTATCACCATCGCTTATTAAAATTTATTGAAGTTCAAAAACAACAACATTGTGTTATAACATACATCACGGTTTCTTAATGATTGTGTTCCCCAAGCGAATATATCAACTCCGCTCCAAAAGTCTGTACCACCGCCGGACACTTGCGGCTCTTCTTTTTCGAACAATACCACCGACTGTCCTTCCTTGTCGAGTTGCATTTAGCGCACCAGTATGTAAATCCTTTGTACAACAACTTGTGGTTTCCTTGTGCAGTCGGTATCAACTTGACTAGAAATAAAGAAAACGACGTTGAAATAAGTACTTTCATAATTTCATAGATTTATGACAGATACCAATCTATGAAACCTGTTAGTTTTAAGTATTTTGCACGCCATTGCATGGCTGATTGTAACATGCTCACCTTATTACATAATAACACCGTACTATGTATTCTATGTATTGTAAATATTCTATTGTATTCTATTCTTTTCTATTCTATTCTATTCTATTCGGTTCTATGACTATTGTTTTTATAAGACCGAGCACAGTTCGCTCTGCATCATGTCGGATTTTAAATAATATTATATATTGAACCTACACAACTTTCAGGATGTTTAACTCTAACGGAACTCATGACTCGTCATGACTCGACATGACTGTCAAATAAATTAGAAAAACAACATTGTTCAATATTACTTAGGGATTATTTTCTTACTTTTTCTATTTTAGTAAAACCTTTGTTCTAAGATTGCAGTTTAGAATAAAACAACAGAAAACGAAAAACGTTTTTTAATTCTTTTGGTTTAGTTTTGGCACAATGTTCGAATATTCATCAATATTCGGTATAATGTTGTTAAATTAATAAGCGATCAGAGTTGGGCGAATATGCCCAAATCAAGCCAAGTTGGTAGGTATGAAAAATCATACACCATCATATATATCATATATTTTTTTACCAGTTCTACACTCCAAGCTACGTCATCTTTTCCCTAACCTATTGCTTCACCTAGTCAGCTGCTGAATAGGTCTCTTACCCGTTGTCCTAGGTAAGCAACAGAAGCGACGCGATGCGATAGAAAGTGACAGACGTATCTACGCAACAAAGTAGGTCACGTGGAATACTACGTAGGTTAGCTACTGTTTGATACCGTCGCGTCGCGTCGCGTCTCATCGCGTTGCTGCGTTTGTCGCTTACCAAGGATAACGGATTTGGGGGACCTCCACACATCACGGTCTTGCACTACTTGAATCCAGCGTCTCCCTGCAACTAGTTAGAAGTCGTGACCTTGCATGCGTGGTATGTCAACACTGAGCAGCCCAGTGCGAGGTCATGCTCTCAGGTTCAGGACTCAGATGAATCATAAAGTAGGACGTCTTGACAAGTTGACATGTCACTCGCCCACCCATATCAATTTATTAAAACAAAATATATTAAAACTAGCTGATGCCCGCGACTACGTCCACTTGGATAGAGGTTTTTTAGTTCTCGCGGTCACTCTTTAATTTTCCGGCATAAAAAATAGCCTTTGTGTTATTCTATATTATACTTAATCTATCTCTGTGACAAATTTTATCCAGATCCGTTAGCAGTTCTGGCGTGATTGGGTAACAAACATAAACCCAAACTATATAATATTACTTATGTCCGGTTTCTGAATTGAGAATTTCATGTTGAGTCTGTCTCAAAGACTACTTAAGGACTAATTAAGCAATTTATTGTTTCTGAATTGATATTAGGCCGGTTTCTGAATAAAGCATTCAAGCAAAAACAGCAAGTTCCAACTCTCAAACCATACACAATTTCAATTCAGAAACAAAAATTTGCTTAATTAGTCCCTAAGTAGTCTTTGAGACAGACTCAACATGAAATTCTCAATTCAGAAACCGGCCGTTAGTATAGATCAAGCATTTGCA
Organism: Erebia epiphron; assembly: GCA_963932025.1. Lineage (NCBI taxonomy): Eukaryota > Metazoa > Arthropoda > Insecta > Lepidoptera > Nymphalidae > Erebia > Erebia epiphron. Next base: position 42,325,099 of record OZ009945.1, read on the forward strand.
AGCAAATCGATGTTATTTTCGTAATCCCCACAGAAAACACCCCAAGAAAACTCGTAAATAGTTTAACGATTATTCGTGATTATGTGTTCCGTTAACAGCAACAATTGCCCCCTGTATCGTTTTCACGCAAGCCTTGCACGCTCGCTTGGAACGCTTAGAGCAATACCATGTACGATATGGCTTGTCCCTCCAACTCGGGTTGTGCTTGTTCCAATTGCTCCAGTACGAATAGTTTTCGTAGCGAAGTATCACATTACCGCTTCTTGTTTGCTCGAAAATAGCGACTGAAATAATAAGAAACTCTAAGGCTCAGATACATAGAGTCTATGTCGACTATAGGTACTTCGAGTTAAAATTATATTGATTTCTGCTAGAGACTTAACTTGTAAGAGTTTTTACTGTGTTCTTAGTCTAGGCAAAGTCAAAGTGTGCTCTATAGATCTAAGCCAAAGGGTGCCTCGCCCTTGGAGACGTGTTCGACAGACCAATCACATTATTAAAAGATGACGTTGTAAAATTATCACGTAATCCATCGATAAAATCCGATTGCAGGTGCGTAGAACAGGTCGCTGCTCTGCTTCACATGACAGCTGTGGCTGGATATCTCAGATAGACTGTGTGACGTCATCGCTATCTCAGGAAACTGTAGACCGAATTGAATGTTATACTCTGAGAGTAACTTTTGTAGATTAAAAAACTCGTTTATATATGGAACTAATGTGTATTGATCTCAAAACCTTAATTTACCGTAACACGTAAGATTGGGAGTCAGGACTAGATAAGAACGGAAACTTACAAGCGAGACGAGTTGTTATCTCGAGATATAGATGACTCTCGAGAACAACTTATAGACATAACATGGCGCTGGAGCGAGATGGGTCTTTATCTATACTCTATAACTAATTCTTCAGCAGGGTATTATCACCCTTTTTCGAGACCAAAACCACCACGCTCCTACATCATGCATTCCACCATCACACTGGCGCCTTGTTATTCTTTAGTTGTTTGACAGCAATATCAATTTCGTAAATGCTGACCAAGAACACAGTTCTTCCCAACGTATTTTAGTCATGAAATGGTTGATAATTACTTAAAAATTCATATTTATTTCTCATTACCTATTAACTGTCATATGAATATGGCTAGGCTAGGGAAGACTATGTCTTTTTACGATTATTTATGTAGGTAAACTTTTCATAATACACATATATTTAAATAATGTTCCAAAAACTACTTAACTTTATAATTTTACTAAAATAGAGCATCAATTTAATGAGTATGAGTTCCATATATATTAATTATGTTTCCGTCGAGCATTTTCACTGAAACTTTGCATTTCTTCCGTCGTCTTCTAGAACAATACCACACACTCCTCCCCGTCGTGCTCATGTAATTGCTCGAGAATGTATTACTACCGATCCGGAGTAAATGCCGCTCTTGGCCCAAAGGGATCAGCTCGTAACCTTAAAGAAAAATATGTTTTCTACACTTAAATCCGCTGTGGTAATATATGACAATGTTATTTTCTTAATAAAATAAAACAACAACATATAAAATAAAAAAAAAATTCAAATCGGTTTAGAAACCACGGAGATATGCACCGACATACATTAAAAAAAAAAAAAAAAGATACGCGCCGAATTGAGAACCTCCTCCTTTTTTGGAAGTCGGTTAATAATAAAAACTGAATAAAATAGTTTTTATTATTCCTCACAATTATAGTTACGTGCTCTATTTTCTTAAGACTAACATGCACATACTTAGTTAATTACTTACATAATTTTAGGTAAAGTCGACGTCAATAGTCCATATAGAATAAGCAAACAAGGAGCTTTTCATGTAGGTACTCGGTCACCGAAACACTTACGGTAAGATAATACTACAGAAAACGCGGGTTTTTAGGGAACTCTTATGGTTTCACCATGTCCGTCCGTTCGTCCGTCTATCCGCAGCTCAGCTCAGACTCTTAGTACTACAAAGCTCTGATTTGGCATGAATATGCATATAGATCAGGTGATATCGCAAACAAGGGCTAACTTGTAGTGAAATAATAAAAATAAAATGTCACGCCGACTATAAATCGATCGCGATCACTGTACAATCTGTACTGTGGTCTGTGATTAAAACTTTATGACTTCTCAGAACATCGTGCGTTTCGATGTGCAGAATCCAATATTAAGTTTTAGGTATCAGCTGGACGGTTTCTGTTGACTAACGCCCAAGACGTTATGAAGCTTAGATTTTTAAAGATTCGGGCAGTTTATACGGTAAACCAACCCATGCGCAGGACCTGGTTGGGTCGACTTGCAAGTTATATAATATGTAGTAAAAATTCATGACTTGAATTTCTAGATTAAAAGTAATAGGTCGAACAATACAATCAAATTGGAATATCCCAATGTTTATAAAATGTTCAACTGTGCGTAAACGCTTCACGTACTAATTTTCGTCATTTGCAAGCATTTTTATTAAACTCAAATGAGATTTTTCAACATTTATTGAATAACCGCCGTTTACATATTACATTATTAATGTATAATTAAAACATTAAATTATGAATCCACTACAGCCCATTAACGTCCCACTGCTGGGCACAGGCCCGCACTCTCATAGGAGAGAGGGAACTAGAGCTTAGACCCACCACGCTGCTCCAAAGCGGGTTTGCGGGCTTTAACGACCACTATCATGTTAGTGATAATAACCGGGAACGACGGCTTAACATGCTCTCAGAGGCACGGGGGTGAAACACCTCCAACCTCCTAACTCCGGGCTAGTACTAAGAATTTCTAGTCAGAAAAACCAAATACTTAAATTATGAATAATTATGAATAAAAATGATAAATTATCACATCATAATACGTATATCTATAAACTTTTTTGGAATGGAAGATAGAAAGATTATGTTTCATTATTATTTATAAAATCCGTTAGTAAAAATTAACTAGCGAGATGTATATCAATGCGTTCATTGCTTAGGTTTAGTAATACTCGTCATTTTTCCTTCTGCCCTTTTTATGTTCTCGCACAAATATTTCGGTGACACGTCCAATGTTTTTTGTAAAAATTGTAGACACACCTGTTCACTTCCTTCATTATCAGTGATGAAATATTCAAAATTGCAGTCTCTTTTGCTCTTTATTTTTGCCCTTCTTCGTTTAATTGGAACAGATCTACAATTGTTGATTATCCAATCCTTTTTCCCTTGTCTATCCATATTCCAGAAATACTGGAAGAAAGATCTCCTTCTATCTTCTGTAATTTTGTAACATGCCCTTGGACACTTTCCTTCTTTACAAGGGTTATCTCGTAAACGCCTAGCTTCTCTTAACACTCCAGATGAATTGATATAAGCTTCCCCCTTGTTTCTATACATCGTTATTAAAGATTCATTTGGTTTTTTAAGAATCTCTGTTTTTATTTTACTTTTTACAGTGATGTTAGTTGAAGATTCACTTTCCGATTCATTTGTTTCTTCACAGTAAGGTTTATAATATGAGGGAATGTATTGTACAGGTAATAAATATCCGCCAGCTGAAACAATTTATAATTTTCTTGCGAATTCATCAGAATCAAAGTTTAAAAATAATGAAGATAATAATGTCGAGCAACTAATCAAAATTGAATGTGACTTTGTCTTATATAATGAAATAAATTAGTAGCTAATAATACAAGTGCATAGTTACCAACACAGGTTTAAAAGCGGTCGTCCCACATGTGCTTGCTAGGACGTGGTAAGTGCAATGTGGGCAAAGTAAGCCACCATCTGGTTCGACTAAACCTTAATAGGGCGTTGGAAGTAGTCGGATGCGGAAGGCGAACGTCGTGTAAGTATTTGTAACTCACAGTCTGGAAGGCCCACGCTGTTGCATAGGTGGAGTTAATACTCCTAAAACCAATTTGATGCAAATTCCTACGTATCACTATCACACTTCGAATGCCTAATAAAAAGAAGAGGTTGGACCACGCGTGGTAGCGGTAGTGGTAGTGGTGGTTTTCAATTCCTGAAAATAATTTTCCTAAGTAGTCAATAGTGGAATTTGTAACATACTTTCATAATTAATTGAATGCCCACGACTTCGTCCGCGTGAATTTAGGTTTAACAATCTCGGAGAAAATCTAGAATTAATTTTCTAGAATAATAGGTAGCCTATGTCACTTTTCAGATCCACAACTATACCCATGCAAATAGCCAAGTCACTCCATTTTGCAGCGTGATTAAAGGGAAATCAACCATAGAGGTAATATACCTATTATAACTCTATGGAAATCAATAAACAATTACACTTTCGCATTTATAATATTAAGTATGATTTGAAATAGTTCTGAAAGAATATTTAATGATTAGAGCATAAAAGGTCAAGAAACAATTTTTTTGACTATCAAACGTTAATGATTTATTATAGTTTTTACTAATCATTAATTATCTATCCTGGCCCTGACTTCCGAATTTCTCATTAATGGTTCAATTAATCAATTGTTTGTATAATTATGTTATGTGCTTGTTTTGTGGTAACTTAAATACTTTTGTGAAATATCTAAAGTGTTAAGTAAAAATTGTTGGCAAACTTGTACAGATTGCTTATTATCGGTTATGAAATATTCATAGGTGCGTTCTCTTCTGCTATATCTCCTTTTTGTTTTTTTCCTTTTTATAGGAACCGATTTGCAATTGTTGTTAATCCAATCCTTTTTTCCTTGTCTGTCCAAGTTCCAGAAGCATTGAAAAATTGAATGTCTTCTATCGTCTGAAATTTTATAACATCCTCTTTGACACTTTCCCGCTTTGCAAGGGTTAACTCGCAAACGCCTAGCTTTCTTTATTATTCCAGATACAGTTTTATATGCCTCCCCTTTACCTCGCAAAGCCATCCTCATTTTTCTTTCATTGGTTCTTTGATTTGAAATTTGAAATTCTGAAAAAAAGGTTCGAAATATCCACCATCAATGAAAAATTATAAAATTTAAATCGTATATTATAATCAATGTAAGGAATATGTTCAAAAAGGTCAACAAAACTTTTGAATAATTCAACTTTAATGTCGTTGTTTTAATCCCAACCATAAACAAACATACTTTCTTATTTATAATATAAAATAAAGTATCATAGGTTAATATTATAAATGCATTTGGATGGATGTATGTTTGTTACTCAATCACGCCAGAACGGATCTGGATGAAATTTGGCACAGGATAGATTATAGTCTGGAATAACACATATACTTACTACTTTTTATCCCGCAAAATTCAAGAGTTCCCGTGGGAACCAAAAAACCTCAATCCACGCGGACGAAGTAGCGGGCATCAGCTAATCATAGGATAATATGTTACCGAATACGCGATGAGAATATTAAACGATAAAGAAACAAATTTCAGGAAAATTTTATTATAATGTTATAGTTTTTAGGGTTCCGTACCCAAAGGGTAAAAACGGGACCCTATTACTAAGACTCCGCTGTCTGTCTGTCTGTCTGTCTGTCTGTCTGTCTGTCTCCAGGCTGTATCTCATAGACCGTGATAGCTAGAAAGCTGAAATTTTCACAAATGATGTATTTCCGTTGCCGCTGTAACAACAAATACTAAAAATTAAAAAAATATATATATTAAGGGGGGTCCCCATGCAATAAACGTGTTTTTTTCGTATTTTTTTGCTCAATATTAAAAACGGTAACAGGTAGACGGTTCAAATTTTCACAGAATATTAACTTGTATATTACCTTTCAAAATAAATAATTAAATATCAATAAAGTAAATATTAAAGGGGGGCTCCCATACAACAAACGTAATTTTTTGATATTAACAGTAAACCTCTACAAACAAAGTTAGTTTTGCGGTTCATTAACAAAGGTAATTATACCTACTTCTTGAGTACGGAACCCTCGGTGCGCGAGTCCGACTCGCACTTGGCCGGTTTTTAATCCTCATGTGTATACCTACGAATATATTTACGACTAGATGACCCGCCCTGGCTTCGCATGTGTAGGTTTACCCTATATAGCTACTAAATCATTTACCTATGTATTAGTCTGGTTATAAATCTATCCTAGTATATCTAGTCCTTTTATTAAGCTATTACGCTGATCTACCCATTATATCCGAATCATTCATGAGATCTTCATAAAATTTGCGAGCGATCAACCTAATAGTATGTGTTTTGAAAATAAAAATAAGATTTCATCCCCTATCCCGAAGGAACCATATTATTTTTCGGGATCCTAAATAGATTTTGTGTTAGCCCGGAGTGTATGCTATACCACCATTACCACCATATATTGCATTTAAACCTGTCCAAGAGTTTTAACGTGATGCTGTGACAGATAGGCAGAAACTCAAAATAAAAATACTTTAGCAAGTATCGATATATCGCTGAAGCTTCCTCCAATTAAAATTTTCAAGAAATATATGTTATATGTTGGGGTATAGAAACTTTCCAGTTACAGTTCAATTATAATTATTAACAATCAAATTAAACTCATCTCTTTAATGATGTTATCTGTTTGTTTTGTTGTAAGTTGTATCTTAAATATCTCTGTGAAATATCTAAAGTGTACATTAAAAATTGTTGACATACATGTACACTTCCTTCATTATCAACAATGATATATTCGTAGTTGCAGTATCGTTTGCTATTCCCTTTCATTGTTCTACGTTTCATTGGAACGGATTTACAATTGTTAATGATCAAATCTTTCTTCTCTTGTCTATCCAAATTCCAGACGTATTGAAAAAAAGAGTGTTCTATTTTCTGAAATTTTGTAATATTTCCTCTGACACTCCCTTTTTACAAGGTTTATCTCGTAAGCGCCTACCTATTCTTAAAACACCAGCTGTACTGACATATGCTTCCCCTTTATTCCATAAAATCGTTCGTATGTTTCTTTTATAAGTTTGTGTTCTATTTCTAACTCTATGTAATTTTTTAACAATATTTTTCAGTTCCTTTTCAGTATTATGTGTTTCACTTTTCGATATTTCTTCACAATCAGACACATCTACGGAAATTTATGTATTGAGTAAAATATATTTATAGGAAAAACATATTTAATATTATGTAAATAATATATAAATAGAGACAATTGTTTAACTATTATCACAATAGTTTATTTGTTCATAAGAAAAACAAAGCACAAAATATATAAGTAAAAATAAACGGGCTCTAACAGGAAATCAAAGCCCGCTACCATCTTAGACTGCATCATCACTTACTACCAGGTGAGATCGCAGTTAAGGGCTAACTTGTAGTGGATAAAGAAAAAAAAATCTTAGGATTAGGAAGCTTTAGTTTCATAAACATTCCTGTAACCTAATTATGATTTATTATTCATTAAATAACTAGATGATGGATTAAGTTTTTTTAATTCCCCGAGAAACATTAGTTTTCCGTGATAAATAGTAGCCTATGTACTTTCCGAGGTGAAACCTACCTCTATACCAAATTTCATAAAAATCTAAAAAATATGGATTGTTAAAGCGTAGCAGACAGACAGACTCACTTTCGCATTTATAATAATAGAAAGGATTTCGGTCAAATTGTTAGGAAAAACCCGATCGGCATGGAGAAACCTATGATCACTGGCAATACTGAAAGAAGAAGAAACGAACGTAGCCCGAGACGTTGGTCTGACGAAATAAAATAAGCTGCCGAAACTCCATTCTGCAATGCCTTTCGCACGGCTTCCAATAAAAAGAGATTCACGTAACACCGTGAAGGCATTAGGTAATAAATAATATCTCGACGGGCCACGATGCTCAAACTTGAGAAAACGACGCGAGAAGAAGAATAATTATGACTAATGATTATGACATCCGGATTCAGTAATAATAATTCCATTCAACATCTTCACAGAGACTTTGCAGTTTCCTCTTCTTCTTCTGGAACAGTACCAGAGGCTTACCCCAGCCGCGCTTTGGCGGTATTTTGTAAAGGTATACTTTCCGTGTAGCAAAACATGTCTATTTACACCAATGAGTATTAGCTGGTATCCTTAAAAATAATAATAAATTCAGATACAAATCGTGAGAAATTCATAGAGATTGATATACATTTACTTATAAATATAGTAATAGGAATATCACGTAAAGACCCGATGCGCTCTTAAGAGATTTCGGAGTTTGCAGTGAGGGTAGCCACCGATCTCCCGATATTGGGTCTTAATAGGGATATATACATATCCCTACGAGTCATATACATGTATATCATACGAGTACATAGCCCAATTTCTCCCCAACAACTCGCAAGGAGCCGCTTTAGGCGGAGGATTTAGGCGGAGCACGACCTATATTTATAGAGCTGTGAACGTCTATCGGATGACGACAATGATTAAGACCGAATTGTGAAAGCTTGAAAATGGACGCCATGCTATCATTGATAAGTAATTAAAAAGTGACAAATATCTCTATCAATAAAGTAATTTTATTGCCCAAAATAAATCAGTCCGCTTTAAAAATAACAGTTCTCGGACCCCGTATGTGTGTGATCTCCCACTATACATACGGCCTTCTTGCCAAACATTCTGACCCTCGCAGGGCACTTTTTGCTGATTCTCTTGGAACAATACCAGGTCGTATGACCGGATAGCTCCCTGCTATTGGTAGAATATGTGTGAAAGCCTTGTCTCAGCAGGTATCGTCCACTGGGTAACGGAGCTAATTCAAAGTCTGCAAGGAACAAAATTTGTTACTAAATACCATTCAAATATGAACTATAAAAGAAAACCGGCCAAGTGCGAGTCGGACTCGCGCACCGAGGGTTCCGTACAAACCTGTAGTAAGTTTAAAATTATGAAAAATTATTATATGATGTAACTAAAAATTTACGTTGCTTCGTACCAAATTTCAAGATTCTGAGTTCACGGAAATTACCCTGTAACATTTTTTTGATTCCCTTGCGAGTGTCAAAAATTTGCAGCATAAACGGCTATATATTTATTTTGCAGTATATTTTGATTGCTTTGACTTAGAAGTTTGATTTTTTCACAGCTCCAAGGGACAGTAGACCTGAGTATTTGATATGAATTTCAGTTTGATACCTCCATGCGTTCCTGAGAAGAAGGGTCATGACAGACAGACAGATGGACAACAAAGTGATCCTATAAGGGTTCCGTTTTTACCTTTTGAGGTACGAAACCCTAAAAATGACATTCAGTTGACAGTATTTTGTTTGGCGGCTCTTCTTAGTAGAATTAGTCATGATAGGTTTGTCGGATGTCCAATGCGAGAATGTATGCAGGTGAGATTTCAGTCAAGAGCTTACTTGTAGTGAAAATCAGTTCCATTCTTTACCCTTTGGTAGATTTTAAAAGAATAGATTACGAGATCTAGAAATGCAAAATAAAAAACATTATAAAAAATAAATATTTTACCAATATAAATTATAATTTTCTTCTTATTATAAGCACTTTACAGAAGTACGAACGAATATAATAAACACTTTAATAATAATTAATGGTCTAATAAAACGTATACCTAAACCTAAAGATTTCTTTCCCATTTTTTCCTCGCGGAAGCTAGCAACTTTAGTAACCTCCTAGCATACTTAGCATTAATTCTTGCTAATCCTCCAGTTCTTACTGTCTTCTTCTTCTCTCTAATCTGATGGTAGATCCACACTCGCATAAATATCCGCTTCCCACATGCCACGTCGCATCGCTCGGCACTCCACTCGCCGCTTCGCTTGCTGTTTCGGTGGTAAATGATTGTGGTGAAGAGATTTTGTGACAATCTCATTATCAACGGTTATTATGAACGCCTCACAATTACTCTTGTTTCTGTTTCTGCAATACCATCGGGACTTGCTGCGGTCGTTGCGTCGGCTGTAAAACATATAGTCGTCGTACCTCAGTACTGTCTTACTGACGAAAGTTCCTGGAAAATTCATAGTTTTTAATAATAATTACCCAACTTCAAGCCGAATTTTACCGGTTGTAGAACTTAACATTTACATATAAAAAAATACTTAAAATAGGTACGTAAACGTGACACAAGCTACCGTACCTATGTTTTATTTCACTACAAGTTCTACATTGACTGCGATCTCATCTGGCGTTAAATGGCGATGTTATCTAAGACGGTAGCGGGCTTGCGGCTAGCAGTTAATATATTTAATCTAAATTGTAAACCGACTCATAAGAGTCCACTAAGATTGATAATAAAAAAAAATTGAAATAATAAAATATAGCTAACACTTTATTTATACCTAAAAACTACATTTTTAATAACAAGAGCTATCAACTACGTTTCACACAAGCGAAATGAATAGAAGTTGAAGAGGAGAATTGTGTATGGTTTACAAAACATCACTTAGGCACAAAACACACAGACGGAGCGGAGGGGCGCTGAGGCGCGGATAAATTATACGTAGCCAGAGGGACGAATGGGATTGTGACAACACATAATCAGTCGATTGCGATTGTTAAGCAGCGTTGACCCAAGTTGGTAACTGGATGGATGACTGAATTTTGGGGCTAAAATTGGCTTTTTCGTATCCTCTGTGCCTCTAGCACGAAAAGCCATAGATACTGGTTATTATCATTAATATTTGATAATAATCGTTACGAACCTAAGAGTTAAAATTCTCTTCGTCGGGTCGTATGTGAAAGGATCTGGGAAACCATCTCCTTACAATCCAAGAAAAATACTACTATTATGTGATTAATAGATAGGCGTCACACTATCAGCAATGAGGAATATGACGCAGAATGACAAGCTCAGATTATATTGATAAAGAAAAAAAATATATAATTAAAATGAGCTCGCGGTAACTTGCAGCCACTCGCCGCATTCGGTCAGCGCTGGCCTTACTAAAACTTATAATAACGGCCGTTCAAAATACGGTACTTTGCCGGGGGGTGGTTGTGTTGATTAGATATTTGCAATATGCAAAAATTGTCGTCCAGTATCAAGTTTGCCCTGCACCCCTTCCAGTTGTGAGTTGAACAGTACCAACGCGAGCGAATCCTGGTTTTGTACAGCTTCTTGCAATAGTAGGTGTAATCATCGAGGATTACCAGTTGCTTGCCGGAGAACCTCGATTGGACCAGGGTTAGTACTGAAAAGATAATAATTTGTTTAGAGGACTATCATTATGAACGTCGCTAATGTCGCATGCTAGGCTCAACGCACACCAGCAGATATGAGTGGAGCCGAGCTTTACACTCGATAGGTCTGGTCTTAACATGTGAAGTTCAAATAACATTAATTATGTATTACTACCATAAAAATGTAATATATTTCAAAAAATATTTCTATTTCTAGACAATTGTAATTTCTGAAATGTAGACAATTGTAATTTATATTATATACACCGCCCTTTATATCAAACTTCGGCGGTTCACGGCCATGTATCAAAAAGTAATTCGTCAAAGTGCCGTTTTTTTCTGTCAGTGTGAACTTGGCTTTACAGGGTCTTCCTCTGGTGCAGCTCCAAGTGCTGGGCCTCATGCTTTGAATCCTATTGTAGAACGTGTATCCGTCGATAATGGCTAAAGGGGCACCGCTTCCCTTCGTAACCCATTGTACTGCACGTGAAAAATAAAATTAGAGGGCGTCGAATCTAGAAGCCCGAATAGTGCCGCGTGTACGGGGTTCGATCCCCGGGCACGCACCTCCAACTTTTGAAGTTATGCGCGTTTTCAGAAATTGATTAACACTTGCTTCAAACGTTGAAGGAATCATCGTGATGAAACCTGCATGAAAAACAGCTTTTATCAGTTTTCAGGTCCTCAACTATACCCATGCAAAAAGTTACGTCGATCCGTTGTTCTGCTGCGACGTGATTGAAAGACAAACCCACAAACAAAACTCACTTTCGCATTTATAATTTAACTAGATGATGCCCGCGACTTCGCCCGCGTGTATTAAGATTTTTTGATTCCAGCGGAAACTCTTTAATTTTACAGGATAAAAAAACAATTTATTGTCCACAACAATTCCAATTACAAATTACACAAATTATTTTAAACTTAACCTAGTTAAAAACTAATACACTCCTTAAAGTAAAAAGTGGCCTATGTGTTATTCCAGACTATAATATATCTCTCTGCCAAATTTCACCCAGATCCGTTCAGCCGCTCTGGCGTGATTGTGTAACAATTACAATTTCATATCCTTACAAACACCCCATCTCTTACTAAAAACCTGGGTGGAGGGTGATCATGGATCAAGTACGAACGTAATATTTCGTTGGTGCTTAGTAGTGTGAATCTTGCTTTACAATTGCCCCCTTTAGTGCACCTCCAAGCGTTGGAATTCTTGTTCTTGATATTACAGTAGTATGTGAACCCGTTGATGATAGCCAGTTGAGTGCCCGAAGATTGCTTGGTCACAAATTGAACTGAAATATTCAAATAAAATTATTTATTTCACGTAGGACAACTTGTCACTTATCTTAATATATATAAATCTCGTGTCACAATGTTTGTCCTCAATGGACTCCTAAACCACTTAACCGATTATAATAAAATTCGCACACCATGTGCAGTTCGATCCAACTTGAGAGATAGGATAGTTTAAATCTTAAAAAAACATCAATTCACGCGGACGAAGTCGCGGGCATCATCTAGTGATATTATAATATGAAGACTACTACCAAACGGGCTAGGCCCATTGAGATGGTTTCTGTCAATAAATGGTCTAAAGCTGCGTGCGACGCGTTTAGGTTTGAACTCGAAGACAGGTTTAGAACTTATAGTTTTCGATCATTCTTTTTTAAGTTGCAGTACCTAGTTTTTTTTCTCAGTTGCCCGTGACCAGTAATACAAAAAAAATAACATAAAACTTTCCAAATAATCACTTGTAATATTTATTAACTCCTAGCCCATTGTATATTTACAAACAAATCAAGTGTTAGGAAACCTCAAATTAAATAGAAACTTATTATAATTATTAATATCAAAGGCACAGAGTTCATGCATAATTAATGAAAGACACAAAAAGAATGTGCGATGCTCAATTTCTTTTGTATCTGAATTTTCAAATAGGTAGTACTGATCCCCATTTCATCAGTTCATCATAGTTCCAAGCGTTTTAAATGCAATGCGATCGCACTCTGTATGAGTCAAATTGCTTAGAAGGCACACCAAAAAATAATGAGAATTTCATATTCTGATAAACACTCCATCTTTTACTAAAAACCTGGGTGGAGGGTGATCATGGATCAAGTACGAGCGTAATATTTCGTTAGTGCTTGGTGCGAGTGTGAATCTAGCTTTACAATTGCCCCCTTTAGTGCACCTCCAAGCGTTGGACCTCTTGTTCTTGATAGCGCAGTAGTATGTGAACCCGTTGATGATGGCCAGTTGAGTGCCCGTAGATTGTTTGGTCACAAATTGTACTGAAATATTTAAATGAAATAAAATGAAATTATTAATGTCACGTATCACAACTTGTCAACTTGTGTCACTTATGATATTATAATATGAAGATTTTAACGTTTAAACTTTCGTGAGTGATATTCATTTTAACTATAAATTAATTAAAAATCACCATAATATTATCCGTGCCCTCCGAGGTACGAGGCAGACTATAATCTATCTCTGTGCCAAATTACATCCAGATCCATTTAGCCGTTATGGCGTGATTCAGTAACAAACATCCATCCATGTATCCATCCAAACTTTCGCATTTATATTATAAGTAGTATAGAAGTAGGTATAGATTAATATTTAAAATTATATTATTATAACTAAAAATTGTAAGTAACCTTAATTGTCAGTAAATTTTACCTGATGCTGTAGCATCACCTGCAATCTTCAGAATACCCAACTCCTCACAAACTTGCAGCAGAGGTAGCATGTTTGGGCTAATTGGAATGATCTCAATTAATAAGTTATTGAGAGTAAAATTTAATGTGCCAGGAGTTTTAAATTTTTAATTTAATGTAATAATTAAGTATTTCAAAATGCAGTTTAATTTTGAGAATTTAAAATTCACGATAGAGTTGTAACATTAAAACGTAAAACGATAATTCAAAGAGAAATCCGTTCCGTATCACGAATCTCGGTGGCCCATGGCAGACCGAATGACAACCTGCGTTCCGACGATGACGATGAACCTGGACTTGCACACTCTTCCATGGGTGAACCTCCATCTTTCAGTGCGCTGACTAACTGTGTTACGATAGTACGTGTAGCCGTTGATAACCGCTAATTTGACCCCATTTTGTTTTTTCACCCACTGCACCGAAAATGAAATAAAAGAAATAAAAAAAAATTACGTTTTCAAATCTATCGTGAGTGACATTCGTAACAAATATATTATGTAAAACTCATGCTAACTCACGTTTTTTGTCGGAGATTTTTTATTAGGTACAACCTCGCCTCGAACTTTATGCAACGTAAAGATAATTAAAGTCTTAAGAATAATCCGAACCGTATCACGAATTTCGAGGCTCATAAGTATGGGTCAAGTCTGACTACATGACAACCTTCGTTCGTGAAATGCATTAAAACTATGTTGCACTAAACTCGCAAATAAACATATCATGGGAATTATTTTCATTATGTTCTTTTTATTTTGAGACTTTTAGTAACAATATCTTCAAACTTTTACAGCGTGTAAAATGATCAAATTCCTTATAACAATCCATTCGGTATCATGAACGACGGTGGCTCATGTACGCGAGTCAGGTCTAACCGTAGGACGACTGCTTTAACATTGGTAATCGTGAATCTCGACTTGCATACTCCGCCGTGGGTACATCTCCATGTTTCAGTTTGCTTTCGTACTGTATTCCGATAGTATGTATAGCTGTTGACGACCGCTAATTCAACGCCATTTCGATTCCTCACCCACTGCAGTAAAAGGAAACGCCAATCGCAAATAACATTTTTAGTTATTTTTTAAATATGTATCTTATCGTTGTTGATTACAGTACAAAAGAATAGTAAGCAGATTCCTTGTTCTGTGTTGTTGATGGTTTTCGACTTGCGAGTGATGACAGTGTAGCAGTTGACGACATGCGGCCGATTTTTGAATTGAGAATTTCATGTTGAGTCTGTCTCAAAGACTACTTAAGGACTAATTAAGCAAATTTTAGTTTCTGAATTGGTATTTTGTAAGGTTTGAGAGTTGGAACTTGCTGTTTTTGCTTGAATGCATAATTCAGAAACCGGCCCAATTTCAATTCAGAAACAAAAATTTGCTTAATTCGTCCTTAAGTAGTCTTTGAGACAGACTCAACATGAAATTCTCAATTCAGTAACCGGCCGTTAGTCTCACAGAGATTCAAAGATCCCTTAACACGTTTGCTGCGACATTAACTTTTCAATACTTTCCATTCCTTCGGTACAAGGCCTATACACCTGGTTATAAAACTTCCATTGTGGCGGCACAAGGCTTATAGACCCTGTAAAATTTAAGAAACTTATAAATCCTTTTTTGGCTTCATGTAAAAATATATATGTTTTTTTTGCTTTGAATATTAATAATAATTAATTAATTGAAATACACCTGAAGGCGTTCATTAACAACTTGTTTAGTTTAAAAATTATAGCTATATTCAATATACAGGGCTTAATCACCCTGTGCCGCACTGAATAAGGGAAGTCTGGTGCGTATTTTAAGGATGTGAAATAAAAATATCGATAGCTGTAATTAAGTTTTAACATAATGGAAAAAAAACAAACATGAATTAATGTTTTTCAATAAAACATGGGTAACAAAAGTTTTTTTTGCACTGAACACATTTAGTTAAAATTTTTTTTACTTTTTTGTCAGCTTGGCGACTGGTTAAAAAGGTTCGGAGTTTTGCGTAACATCCGACACAATTCCTCTTCTTATCACCTTTTACCAAAGTGTGTTTGTCAAGTTTTTGTGTAGGTTCTGAAAAGATAAATTTATTAATTTATTATTATTTATTTGTAGTTATGTGTATGTGTGTGCGCGCGTGAGCGTGGATTGGATGTGGATGTGTATATGTATGTGTATGTGTAAGTGTGTGCACTCATTTACGTCTGCGTTGAAATTACCTGTATCATTGTCAAAGTCCTTTTTCGTAAAATCTTTGATAATTTCCTCCACGAATTGTAGTTTTGATATTTTATTCCCATCATTATTAAATTATACACAATCCAGGCATTAACAAGATCTGTACCAAATAACAACTCCATTATTATTTTCCTCCACCACTTCAATTTTTAAATGTTGTGTAGTAGGAGGACATTTGGTCGCTGAAATCAATTCCTTTTTTAGTATTATTGTACGTGAGCACACATCCTGTTTTCTTAAAAGTTTCACCAGAGCCTCGTATTTTTTCCTGTGTCTATTAGCTTATCGTGGTGATTTCTGCAGGTAGTTAGCATTAAAACTTATCTTTTATCAACCCATTTTAATACTTTAACTCCGTTTTTTTTTCCTATAATCTCGCCCTTCTTTATCTTTGATAGAGTAACTAACTGTCTTTGGCAAATGTTTTCTTCTTACGTTTAAAGTTCCACATATAAGGGTATTTTGTGATAGGAGTTTTTCAGCTAGATTCAACGAAGTATAGTAAATATCTACTATTACGGTTCTCCCTTCGCAGCACTACATTTTGACTGTCATCGACTTCTATTTTTTCGCCTTTTTTTACCTGTATACACTTCTATTTGGTTTAACATTTTTGCGATTACAAACTTATATTTGCAGTAAACCTTATTATGTTTGGGGAAAACTGCAAAGTTAAGTTCGTCATTTACAACATAATCGGCAAAACTTAAAAAGTTCTCAAAGACTCGATTCGGTTAACTTTCCGGGGTTAGTTACTACGGAACCCACGATGCGCCCACGGTGGACACTCGCACTTGACCACTTTTGTAAACTTAAATACGCACTAAACGGGAAACGTACTTAGGTAAGTAAAATAAATAGTAATGATGGCTCACCTGTCTCTGATATCAACTATAATTAGATTTAACTTTCACTGCATCACTGTCCTCGCAAACATCATATTATAATATATTTTTTCGGCACCGTTTTGTTGGGCTTGACGCCATGTCGACATTTGCGTTTCTTACGATTGCAAGCCAACACTAGTCGCGCGAAGCTAACGCGGGGTGCGGTACCAGGTGAGCGGGGTACAAGGCGCTTCGACCTGGTTTCGCATTATGATGAAATTTTATTTCTTCCGTGCGGTGCCAGGTATAAAAACCTGGTATTAAGGTAGGTACACCATTGGATTTTATTTTAATAATACATCTTTGATATATATTCATCTCTTTGCTACACCGAACCAAGTTGAAGTTGGGCCTTCCGCGCGACAAGGAAGTCTATACTTTTCTTAGCCGCACTGTAAGCGTAGACGTACCTATACAAGGTGTTTAGAACTTGGTTTCGCACTCAACGAGTTAAAAAAATGAATTAAAAAAACTTACGTCGTCGCCTAATTAGCTAATAATGCGGTCATTTGGTAGTTTTACCTGGACAGTTTCACGGGAGTTTTGAAAATTTACAGATTTCGACGTGATCATTCCGAATTTTCACTTTGCCACCTTGTATCTTTGCCACTCACGCCGCCATATTAGAAAAATGGCGCCCAAAAACAGTTTTTTGACAATAACTTCTTTCGGACTAATTTTACGATGAAAATAGTTATGTATTAAATATTAATGTGTAATTATTTATGTAGTAAACTATTTTTTGTAAAATCAATAGTTTCATCGTACGAGAACCGCAAACCAAAACCTAAATTCACCTTTCACAGTTTAAATAAATTTGTATTGTGGGTGTTTTACAAATTCTTTAAACTAAATTAGACTAAATTTAGCCAAGTCAATCGCCATTTTTCCAATATAAAGATACGAGGTGGCAAAGTGAAAATTCGGAAAGAGCACGTCGAAATCTATAAACTACACCAAGTTTCAAAACTCCCGAGAAACCTTCCAGGTAACCCCCTTTTTGAGCACCAAATTACTGTGTTATAAGTATAAAGATCAAATTATTAAAATTATATTTTATGTCATGAGTCAATTTAAAAGGCCCAAGCTGTAGCAAATTAAAATATTACTCAGTATAATATTATTTTAAACCACTTTTATGATAAAAAAATCAATAAAAAGACAAAGTTCAAACTGTATTATAAGTATAGTTCACGAGTGCGCGTGGCTTCGGTTTGGTTAAAATCCTATCTCTATACATGTGTATACGTGTAAATGTGTGCGTGTACACGATTGCGCGTACGACTGACCGCTCCGAGAGGTATCACCCTTAAATTCAAAATTCAAATGTTTTTTTATTCAAATAACTTTTACAAGTGCTTTTGTATCGTCAAGTGAATACCACTACGCAATGCGCATAACTACAAGTAGAGTTCACGCGCGCTCGTGAATTGCAAAAACTATAAAAAATAATCAAATTCTTAACAACACGCCCTTCCGAATCACGAACTTCGGTGGCTCATGGACATGGGCCAGGTCTGACCGCAGGATAACCTTTCTGTCTTTGCTGATGGTAAACCTCGATTTGCACGCTCTTCCATGGGTGCATCGCCAAGTATCAGTGTTCCGACACGATGAATTACAATAGTATGTGTAACCATGGAGGACTGCTAATTCAACGCCGTTGGGTTTTTTCACCCATTGCACTGTAAGCGTTAAAGTCAAGGAGTAAATATTGCATTCAAATTTAAATCTTTTTTTTTCAAGTAGACTTTGACAAGTGCTTTTAAATCGTCGAATGAATCTACATATAATATAATTCCACTATATTGCGTGTAGTGGAAATTTTAATATATTTTAATAATTTATTGTGTCGTGCAGTCTCTTAAATAAAATAAAGTATCAAGTCTGCACCTAGCGATATTCTTTACCGCAAGGAGTTTTATGCAAGGAATTAATGAATAATGAATTTGAGAATTTTTATTACAAGGTACAACGATATAGAAAATCAAAGTCTTATGAACAAGCCGTTACGAATCACAAACTTTGGCGGCTCATGAGTATGATTCAGTTCTGACCGCAGAAAATCCTTCCCGTCACTTGTGATGGTGAACCTCGACTTACATCCTCCTCTGTGACTACATCTCCAAGTTTCTTTGTGTCTATTTGCGTCGTGACGATTATATGTGTAGCCATTGATTATCGCTACTCCAACGCCATTTTGCTTTCTCACCCATTTGACGGAAAAAAAACACCAACATAAAAAAATTAACTATCCATAAAAAAGTTTTTGTATGGAAAATCTATCAAATAATCAAATCATCAAATATAAATATTATAAATGCGAAAGTTTGGATGGATGTCTGGATGGATGTACGGATGTATGGATGTTTGTTACTCAATCACGCCAGAACGGCTGAACGGATTAGGCTGAAATTTGGCACAGAGATAGATTATAGTCTGGAATAGCACATAGGCTACTTTTTATCCCGGAAAATTGAAGAGTTCCCGCGGGAATCAAACAAATGTATCTCTTCTACTGATTTTGATAAAATTTGGTACAGGGATAGGTTGTATCCCGAGGAAGGACGTAGGCTACTTTTTATCCCGGAAAATTAAGGAGTTCCCGCGGGAACCAAAAAAAACCT
The DNA here is from genome assembly GCA_963932025.1 of Erebia epiphron. Classification (NCBI taxonomy): domain Eukaryota; kingdom Metazoa; phylum Arthropoda; class Insecta; order Lepidoptera; family Nymphalidae; genus Erebia; species Erebia epiphron. Next base: position 42,344,594 of record OZ009945.1, read on the forward strand.
CAAACCACGCGGACGTAGTCGCGGGCATCAGCTAGTATAATTTAAAGTAAAGACGCATTCAACAGTATTACTATTATATTTCGAAACTTATTTGGATCAGAGAATTTCTAACAAGTTCAAACATAAAATAACGTGTAAAAAAAATCTTAACGTACAGCCGCTAGTAATTTTTTATCTCTATCTATCACTATCCTCTGAATTTTTGTCCGTAGTCGGGTTACAGTTTTTCAATTACCTTAACTTACTGCTTATACTCTTCATGGATACATGATACATTCTTTATTAAATACATAGTATTAATACATACTTTGGTTGGTCTTAGATAAATCTATACTGACACAAAAAATGCGCAAGTGTTTTTGTTTGTTGGGTTGGCCCGCAGTAGGAAAGCGCATCGACGAGATTTTTCCAAGGATTTATCCTCACCTGGAGACTGACATAGGCTAGTTTTTTATCAGTTATTCGGGTTTTTTTAATTTTTATCCACGCGGTAATCCAGTCGATTATAAGTCAGTATACACTACTAATTTACATAATTTAAAGGTTAAATATTAAAGTTAAATTTTAAAAAAATATCCATCCCGTATCACAAATTTTGGTGGTTTATGGATATGAGTCAGGTCCGACCGTTGAATAACCTTCTTTTCGCTGTTGAAGGTAAACTTGGACTTACATGTTCTTCCATAGCTGCATCGCCAAGTACCAGTGTTCCGATATATAGTATTACGATAGTATGTGTAGCCGTTGATTATCGCTAAATCGGCACCGTTTGGCTTCTTCACAAACTGCACTGAAAGTATAGTTCAGAATAAAAATTTTATTTTGTGTAAATGGGCAATTTAGGGAACTTCTACTTTAACAAAATAATCTTTTGAGTTTTAATTTCAAAATTTATGTTTATTTTGTGAGATTCAAGTACAAAATAATTTCATAGCATGATCTCCCCTTACACGAATGCACTCGCAAGGCAGCCATCAGAGTGGAGTGGATACGGATAGTTACTATAATATCTCAGATGGCCAATCTAGATTAGCCATCTGAGATATTATAGTGCACAAGTGTGTGCGCAACACAGGCGAACTCTAAAGCAAGACCGTGGTGACAACGATGCTAAGAAGGCGTGGCGAGGACGTGGCTTGGACGGTAGAACTGATATGTAATTAGAGCATACAAGTGTTTGTGTTTTCAACACGAAAATAACATGTCTTCTTCTTCAGGGGAAATATGCCAGCTATGAAAGCAATTGACGAATTGATTTGTCTTGCTTATTACAGTTACTTAAATAAATTCGATTGTAGTCTTAAAGTTCGTGGTGATTTTCCACTAATTCACAAAATTGAATTCCGCATCAGCACGCATGGCATGTGCAATCAGTTTAATCAGTTTGTATTTAAAGGCGACGTTTATAACACAAATGGTATTTAAACTTTTAACAAAAATCCGTTTCTTATGATGAACCTCGGTGGTTGATGTAAATGAGTCAAATCTGCCCGCAGGATATTCTTTGTTTCATTGCTGATGGTGAGCTTCGACTTACATTTACCCCCGTATGTACATCGCCAGTTTCCAGTTTTCCGATGTAATCTATTACGATAGTAGGTATAGCCGTTGACGATAGCTATATCACCACCACTTTGCTTTTTAGCCCATTGAACTGAAACTAAAAATATTAAACAATTAAACTAAAATTTATTTAAAACAAAAAGAATCATGATTGTCGATATATACAGCTATAAACTAAAATCTAAATAATAAACGAAACTCTAGGAAATAAACTTAAATCTAAATTTTAAAATAAAATTAAACTAAAATATACTTATTCAATAATAAACAGGATGTAATTTTGAGATTTTACTTTAATAATGTATGTGTTCAAATCTTCAAATAGAGTCCATTGCGTATCATAAACTGCGGTGGTTTGTGGTTATGCTCTAGATCTGCTCTGAATATCTCCTTAGTATCGTTGTATGCGGTAAATCGCGCCCTGCACAACCCGCCCTTCGTACAGTGCCAGGAATCAGTAGTTTTAGACTTCACCCTACAGTAGTAGGTATACCCATCGATGATTGCCAATTGCTTACCCGATGAGTTTAATACCCATTGCACTGAAAAAGTATTTGCGTGAGAGCCATACTTAAATAAAGCCTAGAATAATTTTCTTTTAAATTTAAGTATAGGCTAGCGCTTTGCTGCAATACCACTTGTTTGTAGGTGGTGATGCAACCTATGGTGGATTGCGCTTGCCTAAAAGGTGCTTATTCCCACTTGATACCTGTATTAAAAGTGTAGGGGAAAATGGAAGTAGCCAGGGCATTCTACAACCTGGCGGTTCGAATTAGAAACGAGGAAGCAAATCGCTTTGTACGTGTAGAGCTTGACTATGCCTTGCGGTAGGTTCGATAGTAAAAATGTGACAGAGAAACCAGATCGAATAGTATATCCAGCCAATATTCAATAATAATGTGTGGTGAGTAGCTATTTTACTTGAAGATCAAAACTCTGTCAAGTGAAAAGTTTAGTTTTTATTTTACAGTTTACTTAGTGTTATTTTGAGAATATTATACTTTAACTAAAAGATTGAAACTTTATCCATATCCATACTTCCATACTAATATTATAAATGCAAAAGTTTTTCTGGCTGTGTGTCTGTATATCTGTCTGTCTGTCTGCAACGCTTTTCCAGACCATTTTTTCAACCGATTTTGATAAAATTTGGTACAGAAGTAGGTTGCATCCCGGGGAAGGACATAGGCTACACCGGAAATATTTTATGTATCCCGGAAAATTAAGTAGTTCCCGTGGGATACAAAAAACCTTAGTCCACGCGGACGAAGTCTCGGTCATCATCTAGTATAATATTATAAAAGATAGTCACTTTCTTTCTTTCACAATCCTCAATAATACGACCTTCTGTATCACGAAATCCGGTGGCTCATGCACATGAGTCATTTCAGACCGCAGGATAGCCTTCGTATCGTTGCTGATGGTAAACCTCGACTTGCATGGCCTCCCGTGGGTACATCACCTATTACCAGTATTTCGAAACATTGAATTACGATAGTACGTGTACCCGTTGATGAAGCCACATTCCGCACGCACGAAGCATTTCCGCTGAAAGTATAAATGGTCAGGGAATAAAAATTATATTCCATGTAAGTATTAAATAAAATTTAATGAAATACATTTATTTTAGTTTTATTTACAAACTTTGGTTTAATTTTGAGATTTTTATTTACAATAATTAATTTATCTTTTATGGAATGTCGAAAATGAGAAATTAAACTCTCATAAATAATCCGTTCCGTACCACGAACTTAGGTGGCTCATGGAAATGAGTTAGTTCTGACCGCAAGATAACCTTTGTTTCGTTGAAAATCGTAAACCTGGACTTGCACGTTCCCCCTTGCGTACATCGCCAGCTTTCGGTGTTCCGGTGTATTTTATTACGGTAGTATGTATAGCCGTTGACGACCGCTACCTCTATGCCATTTTCCTTCCTAAACCACTGCACTGAAAGAATAAGTGACTAATAATTATATTTATTCACCTGTATTCAGCGTTTTCTCCATTCAGAACTAAGGTTTATTGGAGAGGTTTTACGTCACAGAAAGAACATAGCTATAATAAACATCTGTTTCACGTTAACAAAAGCTGAATCCACCTGTATAAAATGTGTAATTAGTCCCTTAGAGTCATACCTACAATAAAACTATATTAATTCGTGTACGTATTGGGTTTATTTTAACACATCAATATATACACGCCGGCATATTTAGCGGAACATACAAAAAAAGGTTTGATACCAGTATCATATAAGGTTGCTGGCTGGTTTATACGTCATTTAACCCTGAAAAAGAAATATTTTCAAACTAAGAAAACAACTGAACATCACATTTTATGCAATTGTTTTAATTTTATTCAAATACACCTTATCTACGAACTTCGAGTATTTCTTCCTTCTGAGTTTGATTTAAAATTTCATTGAAATACTGTTTTTTGTTAGTTTTTTTTAATCGCGTATCTTTCTGGAGTTGATGACTGAATTATGCCTGACTTAGCCCCAACGGAGATTGCCAGCGCACTCGAAATGTGAAGAAATGGTCAAACCTACAGAGTGATATCCAGAGATCTTCGTCGACCAGTTTCAACGATCCATCGCAGTATCCAACGGTTCAGGGAGACCGGTACTTATGTGAGAAGAGCAGGACAAGGGAGAAAAAGACGCACTTCGAGTAGGGATGATCGTTTCATTCGGCTTCGTGTACGTAGGAACCCCCGTTTGACGGCCGTCCAAGCCCGACATGAGTTAGAAGCAGTGCGGGGTGTAACCGTAAGTGAGCGTACGGTACGAAGAAGGCTCGAAGAAGCTGGTTTGGGTTCATTTGTGCCCGCCAAGGCTCCAAGGCTCGAGGTAAATCATCGTAGAAACAGGTTAACTTTTGCTCAGGAACATCGACTTTGGAACGCGGACCAATGGAGTAAGGTATTGTTTAGTGATGGGTGCAGAATTCTCTTAAATCAAATTGACGGCAGGCAAAGAATATACAGACGCAAAGGAGAACGATACATTCAGACAAATTTTGAAACTACAGTTGCATACGGTGGTGGATCAATAATGGTTTGGGCGGGCATTTGTTTGGGAGCTCGCACAGACTTGGTAGTGATTGACAGAGGGAGTCTGACTGCAGACCGCTATATCAGAGAAGTTTTAGAAGAAAATGTCGTACTGTTTGCCCCATATATCGGTGACGATTTTGTTTTTATGCAGGATAATGCTCGGCCGCATACCGCTCGGGTAACTCAAGCTTATCTTAATGATATGAATATCACTGTTATGGAGTGGCCGGCGAGATCACCGGATATGAACCCAATAGAGCACGTTTGGGACTTGCTGAAAAGAAAAGTTAAGTCCATAATTCCAGCTCCTGCCAACGTGGGTGAACTGCGAATCGCCGTAGTTGAGGAATGGCGGAGACTATCCCAGGAGACCATCGATAACATCATTCTCAGTATGCCTAGACGGGTAGAAACTTTAATAAGAGCACGTGGAGGAAATACGCGATATTAATCACCATTTTTATAATTTAATTAATTGTTATTTTAATATTAAATTTCACTTTTCCCGGTTACATGAAGAGTTCAAAAATGTACCATTTTTCACAAATAGCCTTTACTCGCAAAATCTGTTCATAATGTGATCTCATTTTAAGTAAAACAAATGAAACTTTAAATAACAAAAGAAGGTAAGTAGATTTTAAAATAAAACCATATTTTTTTAATTATGGACCTTTTTTATGTTCCGCTAAATATGCCGGCGAGTTTATAAGCTATTATCGCAAGTAAAACACTATAATCGAAAAGAGAAAATATAGTTTTGACTTCAGAATTTACCTGGTTAAATTTTGAAAATTTCAATTAATTATAAACTTCAAAAAAAATTTCTACTTTAAAAAAACATTTCGTTTAATGGATTAAATTATTAGAGCTAGTAAATCAATATTTTAGTTGAAAATTTTAAGAAATTTGTAAACTTCAAATTACGTCAAATAAAGATAACTTAAACTCTCAAGAACCATCCTTTCCTTATTACGAACTTCGGTGGATCATGGACGTGAATGAAATCAGATCTCAGAATATTTTTCCTTTTGTTGTCGATTATGAACTTTGCCTTGCAAAGTCGTCCATGTGTACAGATCCATGTTTCTGAATTCCGACTTTTTTGTTTGTAGTAGAAAGTGTAACCGTTGATCAGCGCTAATTCGATGCCATTTGGCTTTTTTACCCAATGCACTGAAACGATAAACGTCAATGACATCGGCGGCTTTTGTGGTAAGTATATTTAAAAAAAAAAGATAATCCTGCGTCATCGTCAGCGAGGATTCAGGTACTTTAAATCCCGTGGGTGTCTTTGATTTTCTATACTAATATTATAAATGCGAAAGTTTGGAGGGATGGATGATTGTTACTCAATCACGCCAGAACGGCTGAATGGATTTAGATGAAATTTGGTACAGAGATAGATTATAGTCTGGAATAGCACAAAGGCTACTTTTTATCCCGGAAAATTAATAAATCCTCAATCCGCAAAGTCGCGGGCATCGGCTAGTCTAGCATAAAAATTTACATGCCACAGGTTTTTAATGAAATAATTTTAAGAAGAAACAAGTCGATCCGACAAATAAACACACTTTTGTATGTAAGTAAGTATAATATAGATACATTTACAAAAAATTAAAATTAAAATTTAACAGTATGAAAATGCAACATTTTTCAACACAACTTATTGAAGAGTCGAATGCTGATTAATTATCACAATAATTATAATTCATATCCCAATATTACAGTATTTATTGTAATAGTTTTATATAGTAGTAGGTATACAGTATTGATTATAATATCTGACCACAAGATTTTAAATGATATTCGAGCGTCGAAATATTTTAGTGTTTAAGTAAAATGAGCCATAAACACCTTGTTTTATAGTTGTTGAAGTTCGTACATACATTCACACTTCACAGTTAGCGCTTCAAGCGAAAGCTTTGCGAACACGAAAGTAAAATTTAAATCTAAATAAAATTTAAATCAAGCGGTTGGATCTACTTTACTCTGATGTCAAACGATGTTTCGGCGCACGAACACGCTCATCGTCGCTGTGATTTAAAAACGTATGGTCAGGATTATGGTTAGGACTTGTATGTATTTACACACGGCGCCATATTTTTTTTTCAAATCTTGAAATACAGTCCATTGCGTATTATAAACTGCGGTGGTTGGTGGTTATGCTCTAGGTCAGCTCTGAATATCTCCTTAGTATCGATGTATGCGGTAAATCGCGCCCTGCACCGCCCCGCGCCCTTCGTGCACTGCCAGGCACCAGTAGTTTTAGACTTCACCCTACAGTAGTAGGTATACCCGTTGATGATTGCCAATTGCTTGCCCAATGAGTTTAATACCCATTGCACTGAAAGAATATTTGCGTGAGACCCATATTTCAAGCCTACAATCATTCAAAAAAAAATTAGGTACAAGCTAGCGCTTGGCTGCAATACGACTTGTTTGCTGGCGGTTATGCATCCTATGGTGGATTGCACTTGCCTAGAAGGTAAGGTGCCTTATTCACACTTGATATCTGTATTAAAAGTGGAGGGGAAAATGGAAGTCACAAGGGCATTCCGCAACTTGGCGGTTCGAATAAAGAAACGAGGAAGCAAACCGCTTTGTACGTGTCCGTGGAATTTCGAGTACGTATAGGTGTAGAGCTTGACGATGCCCAAAGCACACTCGCCAAAAGATATCCTGAGGAATACCGACACATAGAGAACTTTGAGCCGATATTCCGAGCTCAGGAGCTACGATTTGACCGGCGCTTCACCAAAGAGTCTTCTAGCGCGATGATCAACCGAATCCAATGCATCGTTACCGAAAATATGTGGGGAAAAAGGGGAAATTTCTGAAAAAATTGCCTTATTACGTGTGCGATATATCGATGCATACTCTCCATTGCGATATATCGATGGATATTGGATACTTTACTACAAAAAAAAACAATTTAAATATACAACATTACACACATTTCTTTGAGAACACTAAATATTAATTTGTCATTTTGTGTAATTTAACAGCTTACACCTTCTTTTTTGCCTCCCTTGTCTCCCTTTTTTCTCTTTGCTTTCTTTTCTGTTCTCACAAAAATTGACACATTTTCTTTTTTTAGTTTTTCGTTTAGCTCGTTTATTCTTCTCTAACTTTTCTTATTTCTAGCTCTTTCATAAATTTTCTTTGTAAATTGCTGATGTCTTTCTGGATTTCGGTTCAGATTCTTATTTTTTATTTATTTATTTTGCACAAATATAACTTAAAACTAAACTTAAAAATAGAAAGGACGTGTACAAGGACATCTTATCACTACAAAATGTGGATTTCTTCCAGATGCCCTAGGTGTGAGAATAATTAATAACCGAAATGCTTGTGTAGGTACAGAACTTAAGTATGTGATACAAAACCAAATATAATACATAATTTAAAAGCATATATTATCTATAATATATAAATGATGAATACATATATAATATATAATATATAAATAATACATATACTATTAACATAATATATAAATAAATACAAATAAATATATACATATATATATATATATATATAAAATATACTTATATATTCTGTTAGGCCCCAACGTCTGAAGGTCTACCTAATGATAAATAAATTCCATTGTTAATAAAATATCTTGGTGGATGGTGATTGTGTTCAAAAATCATTCTGGTAAGGCCTGCTTCGGTAATCTTAAAGCGCGCTTTACAGTTTCCCGCTCGAACACACCGCCAAATAGAGCGATTCAGACTTTTTTGATCGCGGAAAAACGCGTAGTGCTCCAGAATCGCCATTTCCCTTCCACGTTGATTTCGAACGAATTGAACTGTGAAGTAAATTAGATAAGAAAATGATAAAGCCGTGTGCATATTTAACAAAATTGCAAGAGTTTTTATGTGTCAATCATAAAAAAAAACACCTTTGAGGAATGTAATATGGTGTTGTGACAGTACATGAAGGATTTTGAACAAGTTCCATATGAACCAAGTCCACGTATTCTTGGAGACATTGAACGTAGTCTGCTCGCAAAGCAGGATTAACTGAGAGTTTAGACTCAAGTCTATGAAGTCGTGAGAGTGCAATTCCACGTGAATCGCCTAATGGAGGCGCATTCTCCTTGAATGGAAGAGATACGGTGTATTTACCGGTTGAATCTCTTGAATGAGTGTTAACGAAAATTGTTTCACAATGAATCTCTTCTTTTGTGAGAGGCTTAGTTTCAGGAACAGATTCAAGCTACCAAAACTTTTGTATTTGTATATCTAATTGATAGGTACTCACGTTCACACAAATTTGTGAAGAGGAAGCAGGTGAGCAAAGATGCTATTTATAGCCACAGGTGTACATAATGGACCTTTGATAATATTATCAAGTAAGATACGGTCAGTGTAATCAGACCCTAGCAATAATTCAATAGGTCGAGAAGAACGCAAATCAGGATCTGCTAAAGGCAGATTTTGTAAATGAGAAATGTTTTCGAATGATTTAGGAATGGTAGGAATGTAACTGGTAATTTTCTGCAGAACGAGCACTTCAATAAAAAGTTTAGGTTCAGATCAATTACGTGGTGTTATTTCACACATAACATATCCACGTGGCTGATTATCTTTGTCACCTATGCCGGTCACAGTGGCACTTGAAGTGTAAAATCTTTGAAGACCAAGTCGCTGAGCGCCGGCCTCAGTAATGTGGGTAGCCTGAGATCCCTGGTCAACTAAAGCGAGTATAGTATTAGGATATTGTGAGTTTGAATTAACTTGTTTGATATTGACTAACGCTTTGGTTAGAAGGAACGTTGAATAATTTGAAGTATTTTCTGGATACTGTGGAAATTCAGCTAGTAGGTTATGCGTTGGGCTACTATCATTGTCGTGAATCGACGTGTGCTGACGCTGAGAACAGATTCCAATTATATCTAGGAAAGCAGTTATCAGAAGCATGACCTTGAAATAAGCAGTTCGCACAGATTTTATTTTCATTAATAAACTGCTTGCGTTTATTTAAATCTAGCTTGCTGAAAGAATCGCATTTATTCAATATATGAGCTTCCTCATTACAGTAGCAACAAGTACTTTTTGGTTTAGTGTTGGTAGTACTGTGAAAAGTAACAGTGCGGGTAGGTCGCGTAGTGTTCACATTGTTATTATTTTTAGTATCGACAAGCGCGCGAGAGAACGTAGGGATCAGAATGTTTGTTGATGAATCAGTGGTGGGTTGGCGCGAGTCACCTGACTTGGTTGTCACCGAAGACTTATCCCTAGCAGCTGACATAACTACTAAAGCAGATAGCTCCTTGTCAAGAAAGTCAAACAAGTCACTAACAGGTGGAATCTCACTTGAAGATTGCAAAGATAATTCGAATACCTGGAGTTATTTTCCGGAGAAAAATATTTAAAAGTGGAAAGCTCCATTCAAGAGCTGGTAAATCAAGTGATTTTAAAGCAGCTAAGTTTTCATGACAAATGTTAAGAAGATTTCTTAAACTTTGTTCTAGGTATTTATCGTTGACGGGTGACGCATCAATAATTTTGTCAAAATGTTCGGTTGCTATTATTCTTTTGTTTTCATAACGATTGATTAAGATTTGTAAGGCATTAGCATAGTTAGAATCAGTAACTGGAAAAGATTTTATTAAATTTAAAGGTTCATCGCGCAATGACAACAACAAATACCTAAAGCGTTGAACCTCTGACAAATCCTCATTATCATGAACTAAGGATCTGAATAGGTCAAAGAATGCACTCCATTCAGTAACAATTCCACTGAATGTAGGTAAAGAAATTATAGGTAACTTTATCTTTGGAGGATGACTATAGCATAAGGATGGTATCACACCGGAGACACTGTTTTTTTCGAATATTAATTTTTAATTTGTCCAATGCTATTTGAACTATGTAGAACAAGTTATCAAATTTATCACTGATGGCTAATTGATCTTCCGGTTTAAACTCACCCTTCTTTGCTAAAAGTTTTTCAATTTTACCCTGAACGGTAACAAATTGCTTTTTTATATTATTTAAGTCTCTTGAACGGACTTGAAATTCTGCCTCATTGTCTATGCAATCAGCCATGCATTGTATACTATTCAGAGAGATTTCTCTTTCAAACATTAATTGAACTATATAGTTCCATTATGGGATAAATAAATAAAATGAACAAAAACAAGAAACTTTGTGTATAAGTTAGCACGAAAATACTAACTTACAGTAAATAATTGTGTAATTAGCATGTAAAGCCTGCATATGAAAGTTGTATATATGTGTGTTTGTATGTATAAGAGTGTATGAATGTATGCAATATGTATGTATGATGTAACAAACGTGTGTTTTGTTCGAAAAAACATAAGACATACGATAAAATACTATAATAAGTATTTTGTATGAAAATGTTTTGTCTTGCTAGAAAAAACAAGACAGTATGAAATACGGGTTACGCACGAAAATGCTACTTGTCTCGTTCGAAGAAACGAAGACAAACCGTAAATAATGGGAATGAATATTTTATAATATTGTAATTGTGAAATAGTTAGGTGTGGATATGACCTAAGTAAATCGGCGCGCGGCGCGTGGCGTGGCATGAAAAAGTAAATTGAAATTGCGAAATACATTATTATTATTGTAAATCTTGAATGTATTAGTTGCAATATGAATATAAAACACTGTACGCATAAGTATTTACCCAAAATAATAAGTAATTTACGAGAAATAAGCGTTGGAATGCGATTGGAATGTCGGTACTTTTGTTACTTGTGAACAAAATAATTTTACGTTATTTCGTTGTTTTATGGAAATGAGTGCCAGTACAAATACTCAAAAGCCGTGGTAATTTATTAATCCAGTTCGTAGAAACTATGTTTAGTAGAAAGAAAGATATTTAATGATTAAACGAACTTACCTGTAAGTGAAGTTCTATCATAATTATATGAGTCGCTTCATTCGAAGATATAATTCATTGAACTATGTAGTTTCCTTCACGTAGAAACAACCAAACGCACGTTCTTCAGAGGAGTTATAAAAAAGAACCCCTACTAACCGCCTCTGTCTCGCGCGACACAGCGGCTTCGTTCGTCATTTAGTTTAGAGATATAGGTACCTATACTTAAAGCTCTTGCGAAAATATGTTTTGGGATGGGTGGGTTGGGAGCTTAATATTATATCTTCGAATGAAGCGACTCATATAATTATGATAGAACTTCACTTACAGGTAAGTTCGTTTAATCATTAATTATACTTCGTCGCTTCATTCTTCAGATATAATTCATTGAACTATGTAGATATTAAGAGATATATATTTTTGCAAGAACTGTATCTACACTGAATAGATACTAATTATTGTTATCAATAATTTTATTTATTCTTCTTATCTCTTATTTGAGCTGTAATGTTTTAAACAGTTTATGTTTAGTGTGGCATCTGCTGATTTCCCGAGAAGTTTATCTACGTACGTTTAAGATGACTTTAAAATTTTTCTTAAGTATTTATTGTACAAAGTTTCAATTTAAATAACTTTCAATTTACCAATAATATAATCTTGCGCTCTTTTGCTTTAGTTGCTAGTAACAAGCATAAACGTATTATAGTTTCGATGCAAACGAATGGAACGGAATGAATGGAGTTATTGATGTCAATACTGCAAGGTTTATAATCTAGTACAAAGTATATTAGCCGGGACAATACTTTATTTTATTTACACAATTAGCACAACAGACATCCAATGGGGCGCTTATGTGCGAAATCCTGCCCAGTAGCATAAAAATGCATATTTTGTTTTTTTTTTTTTTTTTGGAAGCGCGGCGGGAAAAGAACCGTTTTATTCTGGTCCTGTTGTGAAGGTATTTCGAGTATTGCTTTAGCTATATATTTGAGTAAAATTTTATATTAAAATACCGTTTTAAGTTGTTTGTCGAACAATGATATCGTCATTAAAGTTATGGAATTTAATAAATTCCTATCCGCGTAAAAGTTACCCCGCAATTATAGGTGAAGAATGAATATTCGGTCGATATTGTGACCGACTACTATCGACTTTGAAGGGTTAATCGATTGGTTTGAACTTTCTTGCCCCACAGACGTTAGGAGCTTTAAAGTAAGATACTTTTCAACGATAGATAACTTAGCTGTTCAGGCCATTGAATATAGAGTTTTAATAAAAAACATGAAATGAGAGAAATAAACCTCATTATAAGCTATTTAAAATGAGAATTTTTGAATGGATGCATTAATTCCCTGATATTTTAAGGAAGATGCACTGACACCGCTGATCTATGTGAGGTAAGTGTGATCCAAATGTTACATTTGCGGCCACTGCTCTAAGCCGATTTTGGGTTTCCATTAATGTCTTAATTGGTAACTCTCATTCAGGGTCTGATTTGACTAAACAAGAATTTTAATTTTGCTCTAGGCAAGTGTTGCGGGGGCATATTGTTTACGTACCATGTTTGCCACGAGTGATTACGATGTACGTATTATTAAGCTATTGCATAGGTTCTATCGCGGGCCTTGAGCGTGGAGACCGAATCCAGAAATTCCGTAACGAAAATAACCTAACACTATCATTAGAATACGAAGGTAAATTTCGCCGCCATCTACAAGATTAAAATAGCTCAGTTGGGAAATAGGGCGGCCACGATACCAGAACACCCCGGCTCGAGTCTAGATGTCTCCAGTCCGATCATGTATATATATATAAGTTTAGTTTTTTTTTATAAGTTTTTCGAAGATTGTTTCCAATATTTGGATAATGGATATATATGAATGGATCTTAAACTTAAAATTCTTTTTTATTTTATTTTTTACCAAAAATTTATGAAATACTTAGAAAAACAGAAACATAGTGGACCAGGAAGGTAGGTAGGTTATCTCTATACGAGATCTCTACCAGTGACCCTTGGCACCCCGCTTGGATTCCCGCTTAAGACAACCCTCGTTTTACGCGTTTTACGTTTTAAACAAATGCCCACGAAATATCTTTAAAACAGTAATTAGCTGGTGATTTTACACTATTAAGTATGTAATATTATAATATAATCTACATCCGGTCGTCAAAATACTCGCCGTTAGATTATCTTTATTTTTAACCATAGATTAATTATAAACCAAGTATATTGTCTTTGTTTTTAACCGACTTCCAAAAAGAAGAAGGTTCTTTGTTAGTTTTTGGTTTTTCGAACTGTTTTAAGCATAATCAACCGTATTACCTGTCAACGGGTGTATGATATATGCTTCCCGGGCACTATTAAGTTGTAAAACTCGAGAGTACCTACGTTGTTAGGGAAAAAACATAAAACTTGTGGGTAATTTTTGCAATCTTACCACACATTTCCTTCGTAAAAGTTCTTTGCGTACCTACCACGCTGAGGATTTCTACTAGCAGTTTTTTTTTTTTTTTTTTTTAAATTCGACGTTTCTGTATCTACATCAGTATTTGCAAATAAATTGATTTATTGCTGAAGTACTTAGCTGATAAAAAAAAAAGATAAAGATATATTTATTACCTCAGAATTCTCAGAACTTTAGTTACCACTCCGCAGGTGTATGTAAGTTTGATTCCAAGAGGCTTTGCATTGTAAACAATTACATCTGAAAATTTTGAGCCCCAGATCTTGAATCTGCATACACTAAATGAAACATTTATGTTTCTTTTAGGTCTAGTGACTGCGTGTAAGGCACTGAAATATGCAAAAGCTGAAAACTTAAGTAGTGGTGTTAAGCTGAATATATATATATATATATATATAAATATTTGTTATCTAGTAAGAGTGCTTCGATATAACTTTATTGTTTATTGCAGTCTCCAAAATAAAAATCTGAAATGCTAGATCTTTTCATGTTATAGCCGGGCAGATATTATGTAAACTGTAACGTTTAAAGAAATGACTAGAACCACAACAAGTGTTTCATTGAAAGTTAAAACACTGGTATAGAATTTAACTAGTCTTTTTTATAGTCGATCAGATATACCTTTTTATTAAGACGGTACTCCAGAGATTTTATTATGGAATTTGTTCCATAGGTTTACATTTTAAAATAACGTTTTGTGGTAACGGTATTAGATTAATAATTGCATTTACTTGCTTGAAAGAAATTAAATACATAGATATTTTTAAGTATTCTGTTTATCTATCGCCGTAAATAATAAACACTTTTATTGTGCCTCCATGCTAATAGATTTATCTTAAAAACAGAACCTCATTAGTATGAGGATTTTGGCCTTGGCGGTGATAGTGTATGAACTATGAACACAAAGCAAAAAAGGGTAGGCGATGCAAACACTTATAATATAATATATTATAATGTACTTATGATTGAATAAATCATGTCCACTATTTTGATACAGCGGTAACACCTAGGTACGAAAGATAATGTTTAGCTTTGATTTCGAATTAAGTACTCGTAGGTAAGTCGGTATCCATACAATCCTTGACCCAGTAAAAACTGAAGATTGTTAATAATTTACAGCAGTTGATAAATGAAGTAGAAGGTAACCTCCTTTATGGTAGGTGCATAGTATTTACCTGAATTCCGGTTACTTCTCAAGTATTGGTCGAAATCAATTTGTGTTAGGCTTACAAAGCTGGGCCTTGGTGACGTATCCGATCGTTGGTCCACTTTGACCCTCAACGTCTTCCCCCTTGTTCAGAGGACGGTTAACAGCTTGCTAAGTGCCAGCTATCTTGATTTGGTGGACAAATTCTTCATCGCCGGACTGCTAATTGGGCAGATGTCATCGCCAGACGCGTCTAGCTTTTAGGCAACCCGCTGGAAAGACCTCTCGAGTAACCTCCCGGAAATCCTTTAGTGCAATTTAACATTGCATGAAAGTGTAATTCCTGTAATGAGCGCGTATAGCTGATTCAATACTAACTTTTATTTTAAGTACCCTCCTTACTTAACTTTTATTTTTAGTATTCTCCTTAGGAAATCATACATTTTACATAGTATTGTACCACAATTCCTCAGGCGCGTCGTACTGAAACGTTTATTATCCATAGTGTTGACTCTCGGGCAACCTCCAGGAAAAAACTTTAGTGTAAATAAACACTGTATGAAAGTATAATTGGTTAGGCGCGTCATGCTGAAAGGTTTATGCTCCTTCGTGTTGACCCTCGGACAACCGCCAGGAAAACCTTTAGAGTAACAAACACTGCTTGAAAGTATAATATAATAGGCGCGTCATGCTGAAAGGTTTATTCTCCTTCGTGTTGACCCTCGGACAACCGCCAGGAAAACCTTTAGTGTAACCAAACACTGCATGAAAGTATGCTTGATTAGGCGCGTCATGCTGAAAGGTTTATTCTCCTTCGTGTTGACCCTCGGACAACCGCCAGGAAAACCTTTAGTGTAAACAAACACTGCATGAAAGTATGCTTGATTCGGCGGGTCATGCTGAAAGGTTTATTCTCCTTCGTGTTGACCCTCGGACAACCGCCAGGAAAACCTTTAGTGTAAACAAACACTGCATGAAAGTATTATTTATTAGGCGCGTCATGCTGAAAGGTTTATGCTCCTTCGTGTTGACCCTCGGACAACCGCCAGGAAAACCCTTAGTGTAACACACACTGCATGAAAGTATAATTGTTTAGGCGCGTCATGCTGAAAGGTTTATTCTCCTTCGTGTTGACTCTTGGCCAACCCCCAATAAAACCTTTAGTGTAAAATATAAACACTGCATGAATTAATAATGATTACTCAACCACGTAGTGCTGAAATAAATTGCTGAAAATGAAAGATTAAAGACTCACCCGACTACTAATTAGTCAGACAGACTAATTTTAATATTATTTTATACTTATTTACAGATAAAATTATCTTAGTGTGTAGAAAGTAGGAACGTGTGATCGTTGCTACGCACGAAAAAGGAATGACGAACGAAGCCGCTGTGTCGGCGAGACAGAGGCGGTTAGTAGGGGTTCTTTTTTATAACTCCTCTGAAGAACGTGCGTTTGGTTGTTTCTACGTGAAGGAAACTACATAGTTCAATGAATTATATCTGAAGAATGAAGCGACGAAGTATAATGTGGGCTCAGGACAATGTACGAATGCATTTCGCCACTTACCTATTGCTGGATGTTGTATGCTTCAAGTTAACACTGGTACTGTACACACTGTTACACCACACCGATTTATTTGAGGAAGAAGTAATTTTCACTGCGCGCCTTTTTACCCTCGACGAAGCGGAGACGGTATATGTGTTTGCCCTAAGAGGTTGTGTGTTTGTTTGTTTGTTTGTGCACTTTTTTGTCACCATTTTTCTCAAAAAGTACTGGGCCGATTGAGATGCGGTTTTTTGCATTAGATACGTATAGCTTGTGAGAAGGTTTTTAGATATATTTTAGGACCATAGACAACCAAGCTGAGCTGTAGTCTATGATTTTAATATTTCAACATGTTACCATTTTTCACAAAAACTACTGGGCCGATTGAGATGCGGTTTTTTGCATTAGATGTGTATAGCTTGTGTGAAGGTTCTTAGATATATTTTAGGACCATAGACAACAAAGCTGAGCTGCAGTCTATGATCTTAATTTATGATCTTAATTTTTCTATGTGTTGAAAATTTTCACAAAAAGTACTGGGCCGATTGAGATGCGGTTTTTTGCATTAGATATGTTTAGCTTGTGAGAAGGTTCTTAGATATATTTTAGGACCATAGACAACAAAGCTGAGCTGTAGTCTATGATTTTATTTTTTCAATATGTTACCATTTTTCACAAAAAGTACTGGGCCGATTGAGATGCGGTTTTTTGCATTAGATGTGTATAGCTTGTGAGAAGGTTCTTAAATATATTTTAGGACCATAGACAACAAAGCTGAGCTGTAGTCTATGATCTTAATTTTTCAACCACTGTTACAATTTTTCACATAAAGTACTGGGCCGATTGAGATGCGGTTTATTGCATTTAGGACTTCGTGCGATTACAAAACAGGAAACTGGTACCAAAATTTTAAAAAATCAGCGCCATTTTGAAATTATTTGTTAATTGACCGATTTCGTTCAAAATCTATATTTAGGGCTCCCTGGGGTCACAAAACAGGAAACTGGTACCAAAATTAAAAAAAATCAGTGCCATTTTGAAATTCTTTGTTAATTGATCGATTTCGTTCAAAATCGATATTTAGGACTCCCTGGGGTTACAAAACAGGAAACTGTTACCAAACTTTAAAAAAACAGCGCCATTTTGAAATTCTTTGTTAATTAACCGATTTTGTTCAAAATCGATATTTAGGGCTCCCTGGGGTCACAAAACAGGAAACTGGTACCAAAATTTTAAAAAATCAGCGCCATTTTGAAATTCTGTGTTAATTGACCGATTTCGTTCAAAATCGATAGTTAGGGCTCCCTGGGGTCACAAAACAGGAAACTGTTACCAAAATTTTAGAAAATCAGCGCCATTTTGAAATTCTTTGTTAATTGACCGATTTCGTTCAAAATCTATATTTAGGGCTCCCTGGCGTCACAAAACAGGAAACTGGTACCAAAATTTTAAAAAAATCAGCGCCATTTTGAAATTCTTTGTTAATTGATCGATTTCGTTCAAAATCGATATTTAGGACTCCCTGGGGTTACAAAACAGGAAACTGTTACCAAACTTTAAAAAAACAGCGCCATTTTGAAATTCTTTGTTATTTAACCGATTTTGTTCAAAATCGATATTTAGGGCTTCGTGGGATTACAAAACAGGAAACTGGTACCAAAATTTTAAAAAAATCAGCGCCATTTTGAAATTCTTTGTTAATTGACCGATTTCGTTCAAAATCGATATTTAGGGCTCCCTGGGGTCACAAAACAGGAAACTGGTACCAAATTTTTTAAAAATCAGCGCCATTTTGAAATTCTGTGTTAATTGACCGATTTCGTTCAAAATCGATATTTAGGTCTCCCTGGGGTCACAAAACAGGAAACTGGTACCAAAATTTTAGAAAATCAGCGCCATTTTGAAATTCTTTGTTAATTGACCAATTTCGTTCAAAATCGATATTTAGGACTCCCTGGGGTTACGAAACAGGAAACTGTTACCAAAGTTTTAAAAAATCAGCGCCATTTTTATTTATTTTGTTATCACCATAATAAATGAATTCAGTTTAGTACAGTAAAATCTGTTACTACTTGTAAGTCTAACCACAACCCGTGAGCTGCTTTAGCAGCTCGCGCACAGGGCGAAATACTAGTTAGATATATATAGCTTGAGAGAAGGTTCTTAGATATATTTTAGGACCATAGACAACTAAGCTGAGCTGTCTCTATGATTTTAATATTTCGATATGTTACCATTTTTTACAAAAAGTACTGGGCCGATTGAAATGCGGTTTTTTTCATTAGATGTGTATAGCTTGTGAGAAGGTTCTTAGATATATTTTAGGACCATAGACAACAAAGCTGAGCTGTAGTCTATGATTTTATTTTTTCAATATGTTACCATTTTTCTCAAAAACTACTGTGCTGATTTAGATGCGGGCTTTTTGTTTTAGATATATTTAGCTTGTACCTAGATGCTGCCCAGGGTATCATGATGGAGTCAGGAGGCGATCATGGGAACTCCTTAAATTCTCATCGTATACCCGTCGCGTTTGGACTCTTTTGATTTGTCCATTTGAAAAGGGTTTGGCCATAGTCCACCACACTGGTCAAAAAAACTACTGAGCTGTCAAAGATGCAGTTTTGTGTTTTAGATATTATGTAATATATACGTTTGCTACGTTCTAATTGTTGTTTCAAAGTTATACAGGTCAAAGGTATAATGGAGCTCTGCAGTTCGTCGTGGGTTTTTTTAAAATTTTTAATTTTATTACTTGTTGAATGTAGAATTAGAACGATCGTTTGTCTCTGACGTCTGACAGTTGTGTAGTACATGGTTTTGACGTAGGTGGCGTTGCCGGCCAACGTTCAGGAATTGTGACGATTGCATTCGTTTTGAAATTAAAATCAATGATTTAGAATTTGGAAAAGAAACTTTTGAATGTGTACTAGCACTCCTGTTCTACGGAACAATTGTAATTGTATCAAAACGGACATAATGTATAAGCGATGATTATAAGAACTCGAAGGTAGGTAGTTAAAGATTTAAGAAAATATTTTTATTTGTGACTAATTGATAAAAGGAAAGAATAAAGTTTTAATAATAATAATAATCTGTATTGAAATCATGATTTTCAGATAGTATTATATTCATCTCTCGCTAAAGAAGTTGTGTGTACTTAAATCGTTAACTGTTCACTTAGCCTGAGTTTTTACATTGCAAATTCGATTGATCGTATTGAGCATTCGATTAAATTGGCGTTAAAGCGAAATGGACCTAAAATCTTTTTGAAGTTCCAAATTCGGTACAACCGATATTAATTTCGAAAAGTTTCCGATTGGAGTTCTGTCTGTGAATGCATATCTACATAAAATTGAGCTCTAAAGCAATTTGATGTAGGTATGCATTCTACTTTAATGCTAATGCGAATGCTCAATATGATCCACTAGCTGATGCCCGAGACTTCGTGCGCGTGGATTGAGGATTTTTGGTTCCCGCGGGAACTCTTTAATTTTCCGGGATAAAAAGTAGCTTAAGTGTTGTTACAGAAGACTTTAATCTATCTCTGCGCCAAATTTCAGCCAGATCCGTTCAACCGTTGGGGCGTGATTGAGTAACAAACATCCATACATCCATCCAAACTTTCGCATTTATAATTTTAGTAAGATTGAATTGGCAATGTAATTTCTCAGACTAATCGTACTGTCTTGCTCTTTGTTCCTTTTTCTTTCTTTCGTAGTGTCGCTTGGCGTTCTCTCTCCATTTTTTCCTTTGAAGCCTTTTTTCCCTTGAGCTCATATCAGCCACAGTCTTAATATTTTTCCGTTCCTTTCGTCTCAAGTATCTAAGTCTTTCTTTTTCTCTTTGAATTGCATACTTCTGAGGATCATTTTTAATTTCTTTATACCTTTTCATTTTGTATAATCTATTGTGGGCAAGTATTTCTTCCCGAGTTTTCTTACGTCTTGTTTTATATGTCTTCATGCCTGTAAAACGACATAATACGGTCACGGACAAACGTTCATAGTATGGGTGCACAGGCGAGTGGAGAAAGCCATGCGATGAAGCAAAGTTTTTCTGTTATTTAAACTAAATTTACAGGGTGGTAAAGTACGGACCATGGAGGAAAAGTACTTCAAATATTGAAGATATGTTTGAAAAAAACGCAACAAGGCTTTTGATGGCTTAGCAACATTTTGAATCCACTTTATTTAAAGGCGTTAAAATGAGGCCTAGCCAACAAAAGCCTAGCAAAGAACATGGTCAATTTTGATCTCAATATAAAAATTTATTGAACCATATATTAATTCTTCCCTCCGAAGGTGAAACTGACCCGAACTTAACCGGTTTTTATTTAATTACTAGATGATGCCCGCGACTTCGTCCGCGTGGATAGATGTTTTTTTTTAATTCCCGCGGGACCTCTTCTATTTTCCGGGCCTATGTCCTTCCCCGGGATGTAAACTGTATCTGTACCAAATTTTATCAAAATCGGTTGAGTAGTTGGGCCGTGAAACCATAGCAGACAGACAGACAGATAGACCGACACACTTTTGCATGTATAATATTATAGTATGGATTGCCACATAGGCACTCACACTAGTTCATAACAGTGAAAATATCAACTTTGCAGACATGATTATTTACTACATCCTAAAGTAATAGCCATTTCTGATAACAAATTGTGGTGGCGCATGGTCATGGCAGGAGGAACGGTTAACGACTTGATTTTCCACGTTGAATGTGAAACGGCCTTTACAGTGTCCTCCTCTAGTGCAACGCCAAATCTGTTGATCGCTTCGAAGACTCCTCTTATCTCTATAGTAACTGTAACCTTCTAATACTGCAATCGTTTTTCCTTGGCTGTTCATAGCAAAAATCACTGAGGAAGGAAAATAGGCTTATTAGTCTCAACATATTTTTATACTGTTAAATACATGGACAGCTTGAAATATATATCTAATTACGATATTTTTAGCGTTTTGTAGCAAAACAAAAAATCTTTATAATTTCAGTCTGTCCATCTGTGTATTCGTCATAGAAATTGAACAGTCAAGTGGCCTAAACTTGGAAAATGTAGTTTCCATATTTATGATAATGTAAAACAAACAACAGTTATTAAAATAAAAAATTATAATATAATAACCATTAATAATTATTGCAGTAACATTAATGTGACATGTGATGCGCATGCCCGACGACTTGTGGGCAAAGGCTACAACACACTGGGTGCCACAAAATTCAAAAAGACATCGAGGAAGGCGAGGCGCCGCTGGCGCGATGAACTCGATGCCTTTATAAAGGACTGGTCCCAAATATCTATGGACCGAGACAAATGGAAGGAGGAAAGGGAGGCCTTTGCCCACACGCTTTAAAATTTGCCAATTTTGATGAAATTTGGAATTTGGGATAGACATAGGCACAGTGACATACTGTCATACTGTCATAGACATACTGTCCCGGAAAATTAAAGAGTTCTCGCGGGAATCAAAAACCGTAATCCACGCGGTCGAAGTCGCGGGCATCATCTACTCGTAGTTCGTAAGATGAAATGAAATGAGTTTTTTTCTCTCTCTCTCTTTTTTTAAATCTAGCTACTTTTTCCAATCGTGGTACTTAATTAGCTCATATAAGACAACAAAATAAATGTAGAGTTAAAAATATTAAAATAATAACTAACGATAAAATAATACATATTATGCACCTAGCCTAGAGCAACACACGTCTTGCATATGTCACCGTAAGATTGTAAAAACCGTTGGATTATAATCCAACTCGCGAAATTGTAAACTGTCGAATGATTACAATATAACGGATTTTTTTCGGTAGATTGTAATCTGTTAGGTTTATCAAACCGATAGAACCTAAGTGCCCATTCGACATAAATAATCAAGTGCACTACTTGATTATTTATGTCGAACCCTAACCTAACCTACAAGAAAGAGACAAGAAAACGTAAATACAATGAATATTTCAAAAATTGACACTTAAAACATTGAACGGTTCACAATCTTTCGACTGTTTACAATCTATCGAAAAAAAAGCGTTAGATTACAATCTTACGGTTTTTACAATCTTACGGTGACACATATATAAATAATTTGCATAAAGTAAGTACCTACTTAATTTAATTTGTACATAATATTTTAAACTATATTATTCCGCACATCGATTTTGATTTCGCGGCCGATCACGCGTGAACGGCTGCACCAATTTCGCTATTCTTTTTTTGTTGTATAGGTGAGAACCTGGAGAGTGACATAGGCTACTTTTTATCCCGGAAAATTAAGGAGTTCCCGTGGGAATAACAAAAAACTTAAACCACGCGGACGAAGTCGCGGGCATCAGCTAGTTAAAATATAAACACAAAAAAAATTATCTGTGTCTACAGCATTAGGCATATGCTTAGATAGAACGGGGGACGTTTCTGATGTCAAAAACTATAGACCAATTTCATTAGCTACTATAATAGCCAAGGTACTTGATGGGCTCTTGGATAAACATCTTGACCAATACCTAAACCTACACGACGCTCAGTTCGGTTTTAGGGCTGGGCTGTCCACTGAGAGTGCAGTTGTTGACCTTAAAAGAGACTGTCAAGTACTATACAAGCAGGAAAACACCGGTCTATGCCTGCTTCCTGGATCTTTCAAAAGCTTTTGATTTGGTCTCATACCCGGTACTATGGGATAAGCTCGGACGCACTGGCATGCCTCAGGAACTCATCGGTATCTTTAGACACTGGTATGCGCATCAAGGTAACCAGGTAAGGTGGGCGGGTGTATACTCTGACACCTACAGGCTGGAATGCGGAGTTCGGCAGGGTGGAAGAAGCTCTCCGAAGCTATTCAGCCTGTACGTGAACGAGCCGATTGAGAGACTTAGCAGCATGTATGCGGGATGTTCTATTGATAATCAAATGATTAATAACATCAGTTACGCAGATGATATGGTGCTGCTGAGTCCTTCAGTCTGCGCGTTGAGGGATCTGCTGCGTGTGTGTGAGGACTATGCAGAAAAGCATGGACTTAAATATAATGTTAAAAAAAGCATGCTCATGGTATTCGCTGCAGGCAGTTTTTCTCCTAGCTATGTGCCACCTGTGAGATTGTGCGGTGCAGAGCTGATCAGGGTGCACCAGTTCACTTACCTTGGTCACGTGGTTACAGCAGACATGAAAGACAATGGAGACATAGATAGGGAACGGAGGGCGTTGGCGGTTGGATGTTAGCTCGCAGATTTGCTCGTTGCACAAAAGAAGTTAAGGTCACACTTTTCAAGGCCTTTTGCCAGAGCACTTGCAGTCTGTGGGTTGACTATACCCAAAAATCTCTAAGCGCTCTCCGAGTCCAGTATAATAACATCTTCAGGATGGTGTTGGGACTGCCTCGGTACTGCAGTGCGTCCCGTATGTTTGCGGAAAATCGTGTGGACGGTTTTTTCGCAATCATACGGAAGAGGATCGCCTCGACCAAATGTAGATTGGAGAGTAGTTCCAACACTATTCTGAAGGTGATAGCTGACAGACAGGACAGCAGTTTCAAAGCGCACTGGATGTCAGCTTTAGTTTGTAAGTATATTAATTATATTAACTAACATAGAATAAGTCATATACTAACACATATTATTGTCTATTTTTATTATTATTATTGTTTATAATTATTATTTATGCTACTAATTAGAATAACTAACATAGGATAAGTATTTTACTAACCATTATGGACCTTTGTTGTCTGTCAATAAAATATTCATTCATTCATATGCTTAGGTATAGATCGTTGCACCTGGCTCTACTGGCTCTAGCGACTCTACGGCTTATGCAACTCTTTAGCTTATCTAACTACTTTTAGATGATGTCATACTTACAATGCCATCACTTATTCAGTGGAGTTAGTATGGCACAACAGAATTAAAGCATCGAAACCAAAGACAATTATACTATTGAACAGTAGAGTAAAACCGACCTCAAGCTCCTTGACTTAAAAACGTCCCATCGATTTCCAAAATTATTTTGCAAGTTTACCGTTTAGACTTGTAAGGACGAATTTGAGCTTTAATTGGAAATTATTAAGATTTATTTTACTTTACCGCTAAATGGTATTTAAAGATGCTCGAATTCTATCAAAGTTGGTATATTATTATATATATATATATATATATATATATATATATATATATATACAGTGTAAACTCTTTATAACGTTATCCTTTATAACAATAAACTCCCTATAACGTTGAAGTGAGCCCAACTTGGTTGGTTTGCGTTAAAACCTACATATTGAAACACTCTTTATAGCGATACGCCATTCTCTATTACGAAGAAATGTGTTCATATTTGTAGAGAGTAAATATTTACTATCGGTATTATTGTTTATGTTATGTTATCAGGTAACAAAAGACTTTGAAGCTCCGAAACATCCAAGGTCGGTCTAGCTTTTGTTATCCTTAATTGCCTTGAACACGTGTAGTATGACGCATTGTTTTCTCGGAAGTGATGGTCTTCGACCAGTCTTGTCTTCGTCAGACAAAGTTATCAGACTATATTTGTAAACAATAATTTATAAGCATTTATTATCTAAGACATACATTTCACTCCATATAACGATAACACTCTATAACGACAAAAAATGCTCAGTCCCTTGAGTTTCGTTATAAAGAGTTTACACTGTATATTATTCCACACTACCTACATACTATGTACATATTCAGGAATTCAAATATATCCTAATTTACATACAAAGCTACAATAAGATTCAAGATACTACTATTTCATAAACATCCTACGTACATAGTACACACCGTCACGTATAACATAATTCGGCGGTTCGTGGTCATGAGTTTGAAGGAACTGCCATATTGAGCCGTCCGTGGCGACTTTGAAGCGGCTTTTACAGTGACGCCCCCTCGTGCAACGCCAGATTATCTGCTTCGATCTCATGTCTCTACAGTAGCTGTAGCCTTTCACTATGGCTATCTCCTTTCCTACGCTGTTCCTTGTGAAAATCACTGCGAGAAAAAAATAGAGATGTTATACATAGACCTTAATCTGGATAATTTTAATCTAATATAAACAATGATCTCTAAGTTTTTGTTTTGTACTATTAACAAAAGCACAAATTATTAATTTCACGAAGTGTTTCTTATTTTATAGGCTATCTGCCTTAACTTGGCTGCATTCAGACCTGACAGAAAGTTTTAAATCCGTACAAGGGTGAATAAGTTAACAAGTCGAAAATTGATACATTACATTAATCGATACATTAAGTCTTTTTTAATTTTGTGTAAGTCTAAGTACTACACTACTATCACTAAATGCATACTTTTCATGGCTTGCCATGCAATTTTTAAGATTACTTTTTATTTGTTAATATTATTTTTATGTTATTTTCTTATTTTTTTAATGTGATTATTTTGATTGGAATTTTCAGATATTGTATTTATCAAGAAAACAAACTACATATCAAGTTGTTAACCCATGACTTGTTAAGTTATACACCTAAGAAATATGCCCTAAATTCAAGTACATACTAATTAATAATGAGTTTGAAAATTAACTTAAGTATAAATAAATAAAAAATATGTTACTATTTATTTATACAAAATATATGGTATACTATATTATGAGTAAATTAGTGTTTTATATATTATATGGATATGGATTTATATTTCAAAAAAGTAAGATGTTTTACAGAAGTAAAGGATGCAAATTTGGAATACCACTTTTTAAAAAAATCGTATTAACCATGGGTTAAGAGATAAAAAGAGTAAACACTGCATTTAATTACAGAGGAACTTATCTTTTAATCAAATAAAAATAATTAACAACTTTGGCTTATTATAAGTAGGATAATGTTTGGTTTAATCATGAACTCACAGATTGGCATAGTTTAACCAAAGTGAATCTAATTTGGAATAGGGTATTTCAAATTACAATCACCTTAATAATTAACTTAAATTAACTATTTATTTAGCTGTAAACTTAAACATCTCAATTATAAAATTTAAAAATCTAGTTTTAGCTTATATCTATCGAAATCAATTATATTTTTTTCTAGTCTTTGCAGTAATCACAAACGTAGCAACCCGAGTCATAGCCAGCACATTCGCTGTGCACCCAGCCACTGCACATAAAACATTGCACCCATTGCTCTCCCCTTTGATCTTCGGTAAATTTTCCATTACAGAAAAAACAAACACAATCATTTCCTGTAGGTCGTGTTACGTTAACGCAAGTGGGTATATCTTCTGATTTATCAGATGTGAATGTAGCATCACTATCAGACTCTGTGATTTGTTCTTGAAATATCTTTGTTATGGTCGATTTGCAACTTTGCCCTTTTCCCTTACCTTTCCCTTTTCCTTTCACATCTCTCTTCATTACCTTTTCCTTTTTTTTGTTCTTATCCTTATTTTCAGTTGGTATTTTCAGTTTTCTTTTGTTTTTCACTTCTTCTAAGTCCTTCTTGTAGGGTGAACTAGAAATTATTTCTGATTTACCTAGCTTACGATTAGATGACCGTTTTTTGGACGTAGGAACTGGCGAGAATTGAAACGGTGTTATGATGGGGTCACTACGAGAAGGCCCTGGACGATTTTCTTTTTCTTGTTCATCTCGCATGACAATATCAAGAAGATTTACTCGTGGCGGATCTGTTTCCTGCATTAATTTATTTGTCTGTTGTCTTGTATCTGGCGAAACATCAAAAGCATTCTGTGTCTGTAATAGGGATGGTGAATGATTTTCTGCTTCACTTACGACTTGTGGACTACCTACGGCAGGATTACCTGGTTCTGAGGTCGTCGGCCTTATTTGAAACGATGGTTCCCCAATATTTGGTGCATCCTGTTCATTTTCACCAACATCGTCCGCTGACTCTTGAGCTGCTGCAAGATAGTCAGACTCAGTGAAAATATTTTTATTGAATGGGTAAATGCCACCAACACTAAAGCCTTTCGCTGCAATTTCACCAGTCTGGCACTTTCGATAGGCTCTGCCAAATAACTCAGAAATGTCGTAGGCAGTAAGTGGTCTATTGTTTTCGCGCAACCACATGCGAATTTCCTCACTGTAATAAGTTTTCAGAGGGCCCATAAATGCTCTATCCATGGGCTGGATCTTATGTGTGCAATGTGGGGGCAGGGAAATCAAAGTCACATGATTTTCTCTAGCTTTATCTACGAGCTCGATATTCTTTGTATGACTGAAATGACCGTCAAATAAGAGAAGAACCGTTGAGGCTTCGGATGGCTTTACATAATCGATGAAATGTTCGAACCACTGCGTGAACAAATGTGTCTGTATCCAGCCAGAAGGATGTGCTCGGCCAATAGACCCTACAGGAGCACCTTTCATCAAAATTTCGCTCATATTTTTGCGCGGAAAAATCATCATTGGCGGTACAAATACGCCAGCTGGACTCATACAGGTCACTACTGTTATGAGAGATCCTCTTTCAGCAGACGACATGGCTCCAATTTGTTTTTTTCCTCGGCGACCAATCACTTTGGGATATTTGCTTTGTACAATAGACAACCCCGTTTCATCCACATTGAAAATCCTATTCGCCGCGAACCTTTTTTCTTCATAAACTTTTTCAAGATTTTTATAAAACTCATCCATTCTTTCCTTTGTAAATCCATTGGCTCTAGCAAAAGATGTACCAGTAGGCTTGCGTATTGATAAAATTTGCTTGTGCCTTGCAAGAAATCCCTTGAGCCAGTATCTGCCAGCTCTTTCATCATGAAATGGATGAGGAACATTATTTTTAACTGCAAGTTGATATGCTAGCCTTCTCATATCCATTCGAGTCAAACCATATAATTTTTGTTCCATAACAAGGGCATATTTCACGAGTATATCCTCAAAAACTTTATCAAATACTGGTCCACGACCTATCTTTTTCGTCAGAGTTTCTTCTAGCAAAGTCTCTTTTTCTTTAGCAAGTCGAAATAATGTTGTTCTGGGTACATTATAAATCTGCGCTGCCTTTAAATAGCCCATTTTATTATCTCGGACAGCTAATACCGCAGCAGCCATATCATCTTGATTCCACTTCTTACGCTTTTTATATTTACGGGCAGAGTTGGCAGCAGGTGTAGACATTTCTAAAATAAAATTAAAATATATTGATTAAAAAGACTACCAAAAGAAATTACGATTCAGAATCCTTTCAATTAGAAATAGAAACAGGAGGGCATACTAATGTGCACATAATTTGGAATATTCCAAATTAACTTCACTTATCGTATTCCAAATTAGAAACTTAACAATTTCTAACCTAAAATATTTTGAGGAATTAGTGTTTAGAATAATTTCTAAAATAAGCGCTGATTTCTACAGCTGATACACTAAACTGTGGATTTGTACAAATATAAACATATTAATATAAGTCACACTCAAGATGCAAGCCGATTTATTACTTACTTGGAAACTTTTCTCGTTAGCACTTTCACTCCGATCACAGATCACTCATATACTAGTCCCTGACTCCGATGCAGTTTGTCACGGAACTGTCAATATGGCTGCTTCTAAGCCACCTCCAATTTGTTTCCTAATACGCAGACTACGTAATACTGGTGTTCGTTAATAGATGGCGCTTTTCTATATTTTTATTTTACAGTATTCCAAATTACCAGCAGTATTCCAAATTAGCATCCTCTACCTGTTGAAAATAGACTCAATTGTAAAATTATTATTTTTATTACTTTTTGTTACAATAAAAGTTCAATGATGTTAAATAAATAAATTGCTGGTTTGTTACTGCATCGGATGTTTTGATATCTATATTGGGATTGATGTTGCGTGTATCATTATCAGCCTTAATGTTTTTGTAAAATTCGTGAAAAGCGGGATCTATTAGTGGCAAATGGCAATAAATCCATCAAATCCTTCTTTTTTCCTTACTTTTTGGTAATGTATTCTTAGATACAACTTCTTGTTAAATACTTGCTGTCCAAATTATAATATTTGGATCTATTCCTGCAATTTATCACTCGAAAAGAGCTTTCATTGTCAAAATGTGTCTTTCGTATTCGTCGAAATGTATTTCTCCAATGGGTTTTTTTTATATTGCAGCCATTTTACATGTTGTCATAAAAAATTATCACCAGAGGTACCCTTTTTTTAAAATCGTAAATGGCTGATTGTTTCATCCCACATTTAACAAGTAGCCTTATCATTTGCCAAATCATAGATCGTAAGATTGAAGAACCATAGTTGTCTTTTATAATTAAAAGAAAAACTTTTGAGGAATGGCGACCTAAACGCTTTACTCTTCTTCAGTTATCCCATTTGTTTTTATGTTCAGTACATCACATGTGTGGCAAGCATCTTTAACGTGTTTTTTGAACGCTAAATTTAAATCGTGAAAATATTTGCAATACAATTTTAGAGAAACAGGATTTGGGCAACATGTGGCATGGTCTTTATACATACGATACATGGCTGCTTCTTCTTCTTCTTCTTCTTACTGCTGGGCAGGTTTCCGCACTTAAACCCCAGTTGGGGGGTCTGTTGTGCGTGCGTTGCCATTCCCCGCTGGAGTTATCACTCCAGCCATCCGAGCTCGCTCCAGAAGCCTAGAAGACCGCCCAGATTGTCTAGGGCCTCTCGAAGCGAGGTTGGGGATCCTAGGTGTCGCTCTCGTTGGTCTGTGACGCCTGTGCATTCTAGTATCACATGCGTCGGTGTTTCGTCTGTCTCCATGCAAGCTCTGCATAGAGGGCTATCGGTGACGCCTATAACAAAAAGGTGTTTGTTTAATGGGCTGTGCCCTGTTATAAATCCCACCACCTTCCTGAGTTTTCCTCTATCTAGGCGGATTAGTTTGTGTGTAAAGCGTTTGTCGATGTTAGGGAATGCCTCCTTGGTGTGCCTACAGTCCGAGGCATTCGTCCATAGTTTTGAATGCTCTTTGAGTGTTAGTTCATACAGCCAGGTTTTATACTCACTGATAGGTATAGGCACGATTGGTTCGGGCCCTGCTACCTTCAGTGTCGTAGCCTTTCGTGCCGACATGGCTGCTATGGAAGGTCCGATGATAAATATTTTTTATTAGTTATCTTTTTACAATAATCACTTTCGTAGCTTGGGAATGTTAAAATATATTCTTTGGCTGAATTTAAATCATTCCAATTTTTTATTTTAAGGTGGCCGATGCCCTCTTGCATCATCTGGAATAATTCCAGTTGCAGAATGTTTTTTCTTTTCTATTACAATGTTAACAAAAGCTTTAGTTTCGCCAAAAGTTTTACAGAAACATTCCTTACAAATTGGTCTGTGTTCATTATTTATTATTAATTTATAGTTGCAGTAGCAATCTCTATTATTAGTTCTGCCTACGGTTTTCTGTGTTTTTTTTTGGCAAAATGGTAATAAGACTAGCAATATACGTCGCTCTTCGGTCTCTGCTTCCTAAAGCCCAATAGTCATTAAAGCATTTTTTCCTTTCTATGCTAACTTAATGCTTTTATTTGCCTCTCAGGAATTTTTTTACCTTTTTTTGTGACGTAACTTTTACCAGAATTTCTTAGTCTCTTACATTCTTCTATTTCCTTCCTTGATCTTCCTTTGCTTTTATTAGTTTTACTATTAGTAAGATCATTTGAGATATAAGACAACACTCCGTAAAAAACATTCTCGTTATTAGAATGTGCAACTCCAGATTTCTCCTTAGATGATGTCTCTGAAAAGAAAATATTTGTTTTAAGTATCTATTTATTTAATACCTAGATGATGCCCGCGACTTCGTGTGCGTTAAGTTTTAAGTAGATAAAAAGTATCCTTTCCTGAGATGCAACTTATCTCTCTAATCGGTTAAAAAGATGGGCCGTTAAAGCGTAGTAGACATACAGACGGACAGATAGACAGACAGATAGACAGACACAATTTCAATTTTATAACAAAAACATTAGTAGGAAGAACTCGTCCACAAAGCAAGTCCATCAATTATTGAAACCAAATTAGTGAAGGACCAAAAATGCATTTAAACCTACGAAGACTGAGTATTTATATGTCTGTGAGTATTAAAAATATGCTTACCTAGTAACCTAGTTAACCTGCAACCGCATTAAACAACAGGCCTAAAATTTAAAACATTACTAGTAGGTTTATTAGTAGGCGCATACGCTGCGATACTATATAATATTACCTACTTCAATCGAAACGGCATGTACCCAACTTGAATAGTTTCTATACGTTAGCACTAATTGTTCGCAATAAATTGCGGGCAAAAGCTAATAAGTAGGTATAAAAATATAATTAATTACTTAACACAATATTATTTTCTGCGTAGTCTTCTTGGGAATCATTCGTACCCTCATTACAATCGGAGCTCTTAATTTCCAGCTGTTTACCAGAATAGTTCACTACTTTTTGACGTAATGCTTCTAAAAACCGTATCTTCTTGCCGCCATTATTCAAATAATAATTGTTATGCACCATACGCCAAAGCAAATTAATTAATAATAGGTCTATAACTTGATATTTGTATCACAAACGCGACTATAGGTCATGTGAATAATTAAACATCTCTTGTTGCTCGGTTAGTTTCTTTGTTTAGGTGGCGGTCTTAACTTAATATGTTGAGTTATTCGCATACGCATCATCCGTGTGTATAAATATTTCCAGACTTCATATTGTACTCACTGGTAAGAGAGTAGTTTAAAAATTCACAAGTTTGATGTGTGCGGTTAAAATAGACCTATCGACCTACTCATATATTCACCCTATAAATTAATACAGATGCCTATTTTGATATTTAAAAAAAGATATACAAGTCGACTTATCAACCTATTCATGCCTTGTACGAAATGATGCACCCTACCGTACGCACAATCGTACCAGAGTACCAGAGTACCAGAGTAGGTACCAGAGTACAACGGTCAAATATTACTTTGACAGCGTTGATGCACTCGTTTGTATCATTTAATTTTTTTGAGAAGTAAATCCTGGTACCTACTTAAGTGCGAGTAGATTGTACAGATAAAATTAAAGTCTATTTTCTATTACTTTTTATTTACTAGATATTCGAAGAATAATTATATTTATCCATACTAATATTATCAATGCGAAAGTTTGGATGGAAAGATGTATGGATGGATGGATGGATGTTTGTTACTCAATCACGGCCGAATGGTTAAACGGATCTGGATGAAATTTGGCACAGAGATAGATTATAGTCTGGGAAAACACATTGGCTACTTTTTAAAAACCTCAATCCACACGGACGAAGTCGCAGGCATCAGCTAGTAATCAATAAACTTAAAATCAAATACCTCCATAAAATTAAAAATTCCATAAAAATAATATAAATAAGCATATTTTAATATGGTTGATTATTCGTAACATTAGGTTCTTTATTTATTCAAATCAATCCACTATTTTATGCGTTAGAAAAACTAACAACTCAAACATAAAATTAATGTTCACGTTACAAAGTACCAACCACTTGCCAGTAGGTACTATGCCAGAAAATTGCGCCAGTGTCTATACTTCTATACTAATATTATAAATGCGAAAATTTGGATGGATGGAATGTTTGTTACTCAAGCATGCCAGAACGGCTGAACGGATCTAGATGAAATTAAGTACAGAGATAGATTATAGTTTGAAATAACGCATAGGCTACTTTTATCCCGGAAAATTAAAGCGGGAACCAAAAAGCGCGTAAAATCCACGCGGACGAAGTTGCGGGCATTAGCTAGCTGTTGTATAATTTTAGCTTAAGCTGTTGAGCACCTAGCTTACTTAATAAAATAAGAAAGTAAATGGAGGTTTATATTGTGACTGCTCGATATCTGTCGCTGGCTGAACGTATGGGTATCATAGTGAAAGCACCACTAAGTTCGTAAAACAACACGATCCGATGACGTCACTTACCATCAGGCGAGATCGCAGTCAAAGGCTAACTTGTAGTGGATAAAAAAAAACCGACCAAGTGCGAGTCAGACTCGCGCACCGAGGGTTCCGTACAAACCTGTAGGTATATAGGTAAGTAAAAGTTATGGTATTATTATTCTACTTATCTTTTTTAATTTCAATTTAATACTTCTACGCGTTCATGCAGAAAGGGGTAGTAAGTTTAATATTATTAAAAATATTTTTACTATATGATGTAAGTAACTAAAAATTTATTCTTTTCGCAACTTTTCCTTTATCTGTGCTATAAGACGTTGCTTCGTACCAAACTTCAAGATTCTGAGTTCACGGGAAGTACCCTGTAGGTTTTGATTCCCTTGCGAGTGTCGAAAATGCAGCAGAAACGGCTGTATCTTTTGATTGCGCTGGCTTAGAAGTTTGATTTTTTCACAGCTCCAAGGGACAGTAGGCCTGAGTATTTCATATAAATTTCAGCTTGATACCTTCATGCGTTCCTCAGAAAAAGGGTCTTGACACACAGACGGACGGACCACAAAGTGATCCTATGAGGGTTCCGTTTTTTCCTTTTGAGGTACGGAACCTTAAAAACGTATTTCACTAGCGATAGTGACTGTCAACAGTCACTGTCCGAGCGCCTGCCTTGACAATCTTGTACATGACTGCAATCATATACGATATAATAGTTGATACAAGCCTAAGATGGAAATTCGGGTTTCATGCAATTTTTTTTCATTAATTTGTTCGCGGCCCATTACGCTCCCCTTAATTTAAACAAAATGCCATCGCGTACTTCGAAGCGAGGCCTCTCATGGTTGTGGCAAAAATTCGGGCTGATCAGTCCATCGACCCCCGCTAATGTGAACCGAGCTTTACAAAGTCCCGCTGATGTGCACCGCCATGTGACCCTGTAGGCGCTGATGACTGATTTGTAGAATGTGAATCCATCAACGATCACCAGCTCTTTACCGTTTTGTCTGCGTACGTATTCCAGCATCACTGATTCTGAAAAAAGAAATGGATAGTACCTAATTAGTAGTATAGTGCGCGTCACGTAAAAAGAACGCCGGCCGTTTACATGCGCACTGAGCGATTTATCAATGAAATTGGTGGTATGAAGGGGGCCTGACGGAGAAACTATACCTACCTATTATGGTTTTACTATAAACCTGCATTATGTCAGTAATATTATTGAGAATGATAGGTAGTTAGGACGCGACTGTATCTCTATAGGTTCTATAGGTCCTAGGCTCAGCTTTCTTTTTACGTGACGCGCACTATAATAATAGGTAAAATAATTATAATTGTAGCCACTTGACAGTAAAGTACTTAAATAAAGTTGAGGAATGGGTGGCCCAGTTGCGAAAGCGCATATCAGTCGATTGCGATTGTAAAGCAACGTTGACCCAATTTGGTAGGTAACTGGATGGGTGACCGAATTTGGAAGTCAGAATTAGGCATTTTCGTTTCCTCCGTGCCTCGGAAAGCACGTTAAGCCGTCGGTCCTGTTTATTATCACCATCTGATATAATATTAGTAACCTAAGAGCTGAAATCAGCTGAAATGTATACTCTTAGTCGAGTCGTATGCGTAAGGACCTGGGAACCCACCGCATTATTATCCCAAGAAATCCCCTGCCATAATGTGATTAATTGGAAGGGGTATAAGCCTCGGCAACGTGGAATACGACCCAGAAAGAGAAAATAAAACTGTAGACCGTATACTAAGCTGCATACGAATTTTGTACTGAAAATTCTGCCCGATTGGAAATACCTACACTCTCCCGCCTTGCGCCTGTCAGCCTGCAGCGTTGCTGTCTAAACGTCCCGCGTTGCTGTATAGTCCGTGGGATGACTGGTAAAAAAGAATGTATCTCCTTAGGCTGTACCTAGTATGAATTTTTATTCCAACATGTCCCCAAATCGTACTTAAAAAGATAAGCGCCGAATTGAGAACTTCCTCCTTTTTTGGAATTCGTTTAAAAATCGCGATCATTCAACTTGCACGTCTATCAATGGAATGATAGACGTGCAAGTTTAATGATCGCGATTTTCGCGCCGTAAAACTACACGGGTAGTTTTAGGAAACAACCGCGTTTGATACAATTTTGACCCTTTTCCTTTATTTTCATTTAACAGGCATTATAGTATAAAATAAAACGAATTTTATATTTTATTTTCTAACCTCAATAAATTATATTATTGGACATAAAATCAACAAAATATGCTGATATAATAAGTAGCTAACTATTATACCTACATAAACTAGTATTTATGTAAGAATATAATAGGTAGGTATACTGTAATTTCTTACAGAGGTACCTATTACAAACGACTACTCGGGCTTATTTCAAAATTTCCTTTCGGAGATACACCATTTTTTGTTTTTGTACCTAATAGGCTATTTGACAACAATGAAAATATACCTGAAATTGTGGTAAATCTCACTAATAACAACGTAAATAAGCATATTTCACTTTATTTTAATCAAATATATGTATATTTTTCAGCAAAATAAGAGTTTAATAATGTTATAATTTTTGATATTTTACCTGTGACAGGAACGCCCTGTGATTGGTTGCAACTCTGGTGACGTCACACTCGAAAATTTGCGGGAAAACAACAGCTTTTTGTACTGATTTTTCTGAGTGTTTTGTTTGGCGGGCGTTTTATTTTATCTTTTAGCTATTTAAACAGTAATTTTCTGGTTAACTTTATAACTAAACATAATAAGGAAATAAATAATTAAGTATTTCAAATCGCAGAATGGAATCAAATTTTGTGCGAGCTGATAATAGCAACCTACCTAAGGTAGATGCTTTTATGGTTGCACTTTACTTTAAGAATAATGCTGATTATTATGGCGCGGAACTGAAAAACATAAAAACAGCAATGTAAGTACCTACCGCGTCGAACATATTAGTCCTTCCTTTATTTATTATGATCATTAATCATTATCTCATTTTAGTTTATGTTGACAAATACTCAGGAAGTTCATGGGAGTTCGGTTTATCATGGTGTTTTCTTTTGTTTTACAGTTCTGCAAGGGAATCCTATGGAGACGATGCGATAGGCTACGTCCAGTTACACAGAGAAAGTGGAGTTTGCACTGTGAAGTGTAAAATATGCCCGGAGCATAAAGTCAGAACCAAAGCGTATAATGTGACGATGATCGTGAACACCATTCTTTCTGTTAAAATATATTAATTTTTATTAAATTTAAAGAAAAGCGAAGAAATTCAACTAAACTGTACGGTACTGTAGTCTATTTATATGCGTTTGACAATGTGTGACGTCACGAGTCAGATGACAAGCGCCATTACAAAATTGGCGTTTTTGGCGCGGTTTTGAAAATTGAAACTTTAAAAGTGGTTTTTAAAGGGAATTACATTAAATTTCCGCGAAATATCAATGTAATGTGCTTAATAGGTAGTAATAAATTCTTTAAAATCATTTTCAAAATTTAGTCAAATAGCCTATTGTAGCTAGTGGTTCATTATCCACTCATTTAGAACAAAACCATAGAATTCAGGGCCATGGGCACTATGGATGGTTATGGTTAGTTTAATTTGTCCACTTAAAAACCACTTTGGGTTATAAAAGACAGGGTTCGTTAATTTTTATATGACTAAGGTAACTTTAACTATGGATCTTAAAATAATTAATCACAAAGGTCACTAAGGACCTTTTAAAAGGTCAATTTACAAGCCAGTGGTCAAAAACGTTAACCATAAGCATCGATGGAGCAATTGGCGCTTGAAAGTACCTTCGAGGTACCAACACCCCATTACGTATTTCGAAAAGTGGTCTGTCATGATCATGGCTTAAATTAGAATTGTAAAAATTTAATCAATCTAGTCCCACTAACGTGACGAGCTTTACAATATCCCGCTAGCGTGCAACGCCATGTTACCCTATCGCCGGTGATGGTAGCTTTGTAGAAGGTGAATCCATCAACGATCACCAATTCTGTACCGTTTTCTTTTAGTACGAATTCAATCATCACTGGGAGTAAATCATTATATTTGTTATTATCTTGACTTTAAAATAGGCTGTCTGTTCAATTAAGTGAAAAGTATAAATTGGCAATTCAATAAGTATAAATTATTCTAGTAAAATGATTGTAATCGACTATAAAAATTGGAAATAAAGGTACACAAATGAATCGTATGTACAATAAAGGAATTTGAAATACAATGAAGACGCAAAAATAAATAAATTGCAAACTTTTAATTATCATCATTCATATTATTACCATAATATTAAATTCAAATTGTCTGTCTGTCTCTATTTAAATTCACAACCAATCCGTTTAACCGATTTTACACTCTAGGCTCAATTCTACTCTGTACCTATTTTCAGTAGGCGCTTTATCTCTACCTGTCCAGCAGCCAATTTTAATATTTTTGTTGTTGTATGAAAAAATGCTTAATTATCACAATTTTTGAAAGCTCTAGTAGGAAATACAATTACTAGTAGGTATTTTTAAATTATTAGTATTTTTAAATTGACCACCACAAATTTTAGAAACCTAAATTTCTATATATTTATGTACAAACTTCGTCGTGAACTAGGTAATGTACGTTGCTCAGTGCTCATGAATCAGTTTCCATCGTATCACTTCTAGTCTCACGTTGCATGTTAATCGGGCTTTGGAGCTTCTACCGGGGGTACATAGCCAGATCATTATGTTACTCGTTGACTAGGTAAAACGTATAACCGCTGCTCAAGAGAACCTTCGGACTATGAAAGCAACGCGTTTTACCGAGGCCAACATATTGTGAATATTCTAAACTTTTATATAAACCCCGTTGTGAATGACGTAATTCGAGGCTCGGTGCCCATGACTCAGTCTCTGTCGTATCAGCTCTAGCCTCGTGTCGCATGTAAATCGGGCGTTGCAGCTTTTACCGCGGGTGCACCGCCATATCATGGTGCTGGTGGTTTCGCTGGCGAGGTAAAACGAGTGGCCCTCGAGCACGGCGATTGGCTTTCCGGATTTGTTGCGGAATAATTGCACTGTCAATCAGAATTAACAAATTATATACCGGATTGACAACTAACGTTCGATAGATAAAATTACGAATAAGACAGGTACAGTCCCACAAACTTATCTGAGCTGGTACAGGCTCGCTAGTATATATAAAAATAAAATTAAAACAAAAATTAAACAGGCATATAAATCAGCCCCCGATTGTGTAAGAAAATTGTAATCGTAATCGTTTGTAAAACGCGTAACTCGAACTGTTTAAGAAGTTCACACATGTCAAGAAGCATGTATGATCTCCATAAACAGTTCAAGCAGTCCATTTTATACTCTCAAATGATTACGATTTCCTTAGACAATTGAGCTATTATATGTATAGAGAACGAGGATATTATATAGGGAACGAGGACGGGCTCTTGTATGGGACGCAACATGCGTTAACACATGTGCCCCGTATCATATCAAGGAGACAGCATCAATGCTGGGAGCCGCAGCAGAAATGGCTGAAACAGCCAAGCGGCGCAAGTAGGTATGCCTTTCTCGTCGAGACTACATATTATATCCATTTGCCGTGGCGGTATTGGGGAGTCTTCAAGTCATCATTCATAGTGCAAGTGAAAAATACAAAATAAGTATCTTTATTTGAGCCAACTTCTACAATAAAAACTTATTATAATAACAACATGTAATATTGACGCGTTACGAAATATTGAGTGACGAAAGTGTTGCGAGAGTAGATAAGTTACTCTTTTTGTCTGGCTGTTTGTTACTCTGTTCAACTGATTTTGATGAAATTTGGTAAAGGGATGGTACTTCTTGATTCTTGGGGAAGAACATAGGCTTCTTTTTATCCCGGAAAATTAAGGAGTTCCCGCGGTTATAAAAATATTATCCAAGCGGACGAAGTCGCGGGCATCATCTAGTTTAAAACGAAAATAATTATTGAGGTAACCAAAATCAACTAAGTAAATAAAAGGTAAGTTAATAAAAATATCGTTTTATAAGTATAAGAGCCTCAAATAGGTTACTAAGCTTCTATTGGGACTCCGGGTCTACCAGACACGAAACCGAAACTCTATGACGTACATCTGAGGTACCAGGTGCCCCAACCACCTTGTTTTTGCGAAAATCACCGTACGTAAAGCATAGGAATAAAAATCTATTTATAATATTATTGGAGGTTTTAAAAAAATTAATCAAAAAGTAAAGTGCTTAATGTAGGTAAGTAGAGCTAACTAAAAGGCAGATTTTAAAGGAAGATCCTTTCTTTTTATTATTTAATAAAATTATTTACTGTTGTTTTTTATATAAGTAACTAGTTAAAGGATTGGTTCAAAAATATAATTAAGTAACTAATTTACTTATAACTCGTTAAATTTTTATTTAGACTAGTTATAGCCTGAGATACGTATATAACCCCGACCTTCACCGAGCTGTTTAATGGATGAAACCAACTTTTTATTTTTATTTAATTATAGATAAATACACCTAAAATAGGTTGCCTATCAAAATCCGGTCCAGGCTATTTTTAAATTAATTATTAGGTAACTTAACGGATCGGAACCGCTTGAGTTATATATCAAAATATAGGTAAATTTATAACAAACGCGATGGTATAGCATTAATTACAATAAACTTGATAAAAAAAGTTAATTAAAATTAATTAATTTAAAAATAGCCAGGACCGGATTTTGATAGGCAACCTAATTTAGGTGTATTTATCTATTACTAAATAAAAATAAAAAGTTGGTTTCATCCATTAAACAGCTTGGTGAAGGTCGGGGTTATATACCTACGTATCTTAGACTATTATAACTTTTTTTTTAAAACATACTAAGTATTTGCTTAACTAATTTATTTTGAATATTATGTTTTCTATATCTTAATATAAACCCCGTCGTGGACGACGTAATTGGACGCCGGGTGTTCGTGTACCAGATTATGTCGTGTGATCTCCAGTCCGGAGGTGCAAGTGAAACGGGCTTTGCAGGTGGGTCCGCGGGTACACCTCCAGGTCCTGGTGTTGCTCGTTTCTAAGGCCAGGTAAAACGAATAGCCGTCGATCAAGGCAACTGGCTTTCCAGATTTGTTGCGGAGCAGTAGCACTGTGAAAATAGAATTAAATAAATACCAATTTACTATATTTTTAAAACCCTTTCATTTGTGGGTTCTTGCACAATGCACTCACTAAAGTTCACCATCTAAAGTTTCGAGACGGTTTCTTCAGTGTGGAAATGCAGCCATAACGCATGCATACTTATGATTTGTACAGTACTCAAAAAAACTATAAATTTATTCGTAATTTCAACCATTAAAAAGTCAAGACTTTGGTATCAAGGTTTGAGCTGTATGTTAATACCACAGAATAAGTAATTGCCAGTGAGTTTTTCCTTTTATTTAATCAGACGAACTGGCTAACTTGCACACAACTTAAGTCACACTGGATCGTTTTCACATTTTTAAGACAAAGTTAAAGACACTCACTAAAAATGTTTCAAGAAAGCTTTGCTGACTCACGTAAATTAACAAAATACCTACTATCGTGCGATTCACGAAGGAATCACTACAATCAATGAGCCAGACGACAAATGGAGAGGAATACTTAAATGAGGAAATCAAATGTATTTTATTTAGTTTCATACAAAAAAGAAGACAAAAAAAATATAAATAAAAATATCTAAAAACCTTACAATACTTATGTGATTAATATACCTACAGTGGCACAAGTAGGTACCATAAGTACCTAAGTTATCACTGTGCATAAAACGAATGTACAGTGATAAAATACTTAATAACTATCTCTCTAGTGCTACTTTTTATTACTTTAGACATGATTAAGTACTGTATAATATTTTATAAAATGTACGCCAATGAACTTTCAAGTTACAAAGTGGCTTTTCAAAATTTCTGTTTTAAGCGCTAAACGGGCGGGTCAGGTCGGGTGAGCGGCGGGTTGAATTCCTTGTATTTATATGGACGACTTCACACAGCGTCACCCGCCACGCGCCCGACCCACGACCGCGTTCTGTGTGTTTTGCCCTTTAGTCCCAGAAACAACCGAGAACGGACAACTTTTGACACTGACACTGACGCGGAGACAGAGGTAGGTAGGTAATATAGGAAGGATTCTGTGCCTATATCTTCAAATATACCCCATCGTGTATAACATATTGGGGTGCTACATGGTCATGCACCAGATGAGCTTTTATCATTGTCATATGTTTATCAATAACGAAGCGTGCCTTGCACGTAGCTCCTCGGGTACACCGCCAGGATGCAGTGGAATGACCCTGTTTTTCTCTGTAGAACGGAAAGTCTTCGATTATAGCCAGCTGTTTTCCTGATTTGTTCTTCACCCATGAAACTGAAACAACAATGATAATTATTTCAGTGATTTCACTGGTGAAATTTCACAACTAAAATTATTTTTAAATGGGCAGTTAATGGAGCTGATTCTGTTGTACACAATCTCTAAACTAAACTTAAATGACACCTCTTAATCTAGTTGTTCCTAAAGTATGAATTGCCGTTTTATTGTAATAGGTACTTCGAATTGACATAGATCCTTCATGGTTTGAGATTTCTGTGTGAAACTTTTTTCACATGGTACCTATGTACAAAATAAGAAGTATTCAAAAATTGCGCAGAAATAGCAATAAACAAATAAAAGTAACAATATCATTAAAAATATATTATTGGAAAAATAATGAAACAAGTGAGTAATACAATTAAAAATTTTAAAAACCCACGACGAACTGCAGCGCTCCTTTGTCGCCTATAACTTTGAAACAATAATTAGAACTTCTCACTATGGGAGGGCCTCTTATTAGCCAGCGTGGTGGAATATACACGAACCCTTTTCATTCCGAGAGGAGGCTCATACTCAGTAGCGAGCCGGCATGGCAATGTGTTAAATTGATGTGTAAAAAATAAAACTATTGCAAAAACCGCATCTTAATCGGCCTAGTTTTTCAGAAAAATGGTTACATAATATTAAAAAATAAAACACGATTGCAGCGCAGCTTGGTGGACTATGACTGTATAACATATCTAAGAACGTTCTCAGAAGCTAAACATATGTAATGCAAAAAACCGCATTATAATCGTTTCAGTAGTTTCCCAGGAAAATGGTAACAAAAAAGTGCACAAACAAACAAACGCACAACCTCTTAGGGCAAACACATATACCGTCTCCGTTCCATCGTGGGTAATAAGAAAAGTAACTTAGCTTTCGGTCACCATTTTATGAATGATTTATTAAAATCATCTCTATTATTTATTTCAACATGAGTATTTTTGGATTGCGACCTATCTTAAGGGATGACCTTCGGAATCGAAG
Source organism: Erebia epiphron (assembly GCA_963932025.1). NCBI lineage: Eukaryota > Metazoa > Arthropoda > Insecta > Lepidoptera > Nymphalidae > Erebia > Erebia epiphron. The sequence continues at coordinate 42,387,413 of OZ009945.1, forward strand.
TACTATGCAGAATGCAGAGGATACAACTAAGGATCAAGTATACTATTATTTAGGCAATGTACGAAAATAATTATTACCAGTTATATTAACTTTTAAGTAATCTAAAAAAATGTAAGAATTTAACTGAAAAACATGCTTAATTAATTTATTTCTTAATTTTACAACTTGTAATAATATCCCTTTTCTATATAAAACGCCGGTGGATGATGTTTATGACAAAAGTTTGACTTGAGAACTGTCATAGTAGGAGACGAGATAAACCTAGCCTTGCAAACTTTGCCCTTCGTACACCTCCAGCCTAGTGTGTTAAAACATATTTTGCTGCAGTAGTAAGTGAAACCATTCAGGATTGCTATTCTTTTCCCTGCTTTGTTCGTTACCAATTTAACTGAAAAATTAAAATAAATATGAGTACCACAAATAGCACATACGTTAAATTTCAATATAGAACAGCGTCGCCATATTGTAAATGTAAAATCAGACTTGTGCTTAAATAAGTTCTTCATTTATTTGAAGTGGGCACGCGTGCACTATTATGATTTAAAAATCTTAAGACTAGAGACTGGATGTTTCGTTAACTTTGAAATAAATATTTAAAAAGAACCAGTTGAACGTAGGGCTGAATTATAATTTCGCTAACTTTGAAGTACTGTACTAGTACTGACAACAAACTTCTTATATACGTATATGTCATCGTAAGATTGCAAAAACCGTTAGATTGTGATCTAGCTAGCGAAATTGTAAACTGTCGACAGATTGTGAACCGTTCAATGTTCTGAGTGTCAATTTTTGAAATATTCATTATATTTACGTATTACGATTGCAACTCTCTCTGCTAGTGACTCCAACATAAAAATAATACAAAGAGCCGAAGGCTCAATACTGATACAACTACAGTGAGCTTCATGAACATCTCAATATTAAAACAGTGAAAGAAATACGGCTTTGTAGCGCCGAATACAAGTCGCGGCTACAGCACCATCCCAATCAGCTGGCAGTCCAGCTCACTGTTCCAGACACTTTTCCTATGGGAAAAGTCATAAAAAATCCCAAAACGTTCAACACATCTCAGCTCGATAGTCAGAAAACTGACACAAAAAAAAACTTTGAAGTAAATAATTAAATATAACCAGTTGAACGCAGTGCTAAATTATAATTTCACTAACTTTGAAATAAATATTTAAAAAATAACAGTTGAACGAAGCGCTAAATTTTTATAATTAAAACGCCTTTGATTTTTCACAAAAATTGTTACATGTGAATTGCGCTATCCCATGCTACCTGTTTTGCGATTTCCTAATTCTTTGAAAAAAAAGTGTATTTTTTGACTATGTACGTTTAATTCTGTTAATATGTTACAACAATATTAACGAGTATTTACTGTGCGGCTTTGAAAATTAATTAGGTACTCATCATTATTCATTAATAATTCTATATCATTTGTGAAATGGAGAGAAAAAAAAGAATATTGACCTTTAAGAAGTAAAGAGAAACCAATTTTGAATAATTAATGCTCTTTGACTTTGTCTTACAAAAATATAGAGGAATCAGAGATGGAGATGGCGTAACGGCGACGATATTATTATCACCCAAAAATTGCCTTAAACTCTTAATTAATAATCTATTGCGGCTATTTAATTTACCATTTCAGGTTACTTGAATTTTTTTTTGGATCTATATAACACCCCATCATCTATATAAAAATTTGGCGGCCCATGCATATGGGAAGTTTGACAGCTGATTACAGATTTCATATCTTTGGTAGTAACAAATCGGGCCTTGCAATTTCTTCCTCTAGAACACCGCCATGCGATAGTCGTGCAACTTAACAGCGCGCAGTAGTACGTATATCCATTCCAGATCGCAATTTTTTTCCCCGCAGCATTGGCAACTACTAACACTGTAAGATATAAGATAATAATCATTAGTTAAAAATGTGTTTTTTTTAACCGGATATTTGTCATACAAGGTCCAAATCAGTCGAAACTGTAGGTTTGCATTTAGAATTGCATGCGCCTGTCAAAGCAGTTACTTACTGTGTTATTTCTGACAATAATCCAACTGTCTAATTATTCAGACCGGTCTGTTCCCGTGGCGTAGTAATCATATAGTTATGTTTAATATATTATGTACATAATACATTTATATTGCAAACATAAAATATTATCACTGTGTACTTATTTCCATGTAAGTAGTAAGAAATACTGAGAATTTGAAAATTTACTAAATTTTATTTTCAAAGTAATCTACAGGTATGTTAAGTATACAACCTCTTTATACGTGATATCCATAACATTACACATATATCTAAAGAATAACACTTGAATAACTGTGTTTATCTTAACATTATATCCATCAGTTATCTTATAACAAGTTGCCAAACTCTACAAATTAAATCTATTTCAAGTCTTTTTTTAAACCAATTATTTTGAGAAATATAGTAACAAACATACAACAAAGCTAAACAAAGCAAAGCAACAAAGCTTTGAGCTAAACTATAGTTATATTTTTAGCTTTTCTAAAAGCTGTTTTACGTTTTTACTTGGCTTCCTAAGCGGTATACGTGCCTTGATACTATACCCCGCGATATTCACTTTCAGTGGGAGCCCGTGATTATGAATGGCTATATCATAATGAATGACTTTATTCGTGATGGATGTCACGATAATAGCTTTGCAGCCTTTATTCATACAGCGCCACAATATCATCGAAACACTTCGCTTTTTGATGATGTAGTATGCTTATCTATGAAGGCTATGTTTTTTCCCACACCGTTGCTTAGTATAGTCACTGTAACAATAATATTTAGTATTGAACACTCGATGATGCCCGCGACTTCGTCCGCGTGGATTAAGATTTTTTCAAAAACAAAGGACTTTCATAAAAACTTCCAACCCCTATTTTAACCCCTTAGGGGTGGATTTTCTCAAAACTCTTTCTTAGCTGGCGTCTACACCATAGAAGGAATCTACCTTCCAAATTTCAAGTCTGTACGGTTTATAGTTCCTGAGATATCGTGATTAGTCAGTCAGTGAGTCAGTGAATGAGTGGTATTTCACTTTTATATTTTAAATAATATATATCCAATATCCATGCTTACTATAGTATGGATATAGTAAGTATGGATATGAAATATTAAAATCAATATGTGGAATAAGGGCTCCAGGACATACTTGCCCAAAGCCAATTCATAAAATTTGTTTAAAACTGTACCACTGACCTTTGATCTTTTTATCTTGTGTCTAAATCACATACCTATGTATATTGTTATCTAATGTGAATATAGTTGTACTGGCTGCGGAATTTGGTAAATATTGGTCAAATTTGATCTAAAAGTTTAGCCCAAGTTTATTTCAAAACAATAACTTCAATAAAAATTAAATGTATTAATTTATAATTTATCGACAACAGTAATGTTATTGATATAATTAATTTAAGTAAACATATTATTCGATATTTTTTTGTACAACTTAAATCTAACCTAACCTTACTTCACTTAAAAGTAAGGATTTAACGCGAATTGTATTTTTCTGAAAACCAGCGCTGTGGCGTGCTGAATCATGATGATCAGTGGAATGCCTACGTTTGGTCACATAAGTCATTTTTTTTAATTTGCATATTCCATGAATTTAATAAAAGGCTTTTCTTGTTTTTCCCAACCCATTTATCGAATGCATTCGCCGAGCAGGTTGGGCCATCGTTTGCAAGGGGCATTATATATTTCAATGTTTATATTTTAATATATATACCATTGCGAATCAAATATTTAGGAGGAGGGTGAGTATGATCCAATCGCCAACGGATCAGTTCCCCATTTTTGGTAGCAAGGAATCGTGCCCTACATTTCGATGGCCCATATTTAGTGCATATCCACACGTCATTCTTCCAGCGTCCATCGCAGTAGAAATTATAGCCGTTCAATAGAGCTGTTCTTTTTCCGGCAGCATTATATACATATTGAACTGAAAAATAAAAAGTACTTGTGCATTTTACTACTTCTCCCTATAAACCTCTGATTAAGTGCAGAGAATAAGGGATAGCTAGATGTTGCCCGCGACTTCGTGTCTTAATTTTCCGGGATAGCATACGTCCTTCCCCGGGATACAACCCAGTAAGTATCGATAGCATGAACATTGTAGTTGAAAATAAAAAATCTGTCGCAAACGACATTACGACTCGCTCAGTTATGACTAGGTCGGGGAGAGGTGCCATGAAAATACCATAAAAGAGACAAAATTTTATAATTAAAGATTTTGAAGCTGTGTGACAGGTAGGTAAATAAAAATATTTTAGTGCAAATTAATTGCAAGGAAAATTTTAATGGAAGCAAAGACGAGTCAGATAGTATTCTATATTTTTAAGCTTAAATTTTAATATACACTCCATCCCGTATCACATATTTAGGGGGTAAATGTGTATGAACAATATTCCAACGGATGAGGTCTCCATTTTTCGTGGCAAGAAATCGGGCTCGACAGTTCGTTGTCCCGTTATTAGTGCATTGCCAGACGTCGTTTTTCCAGCGTCCATCACAATAGAAGCTATAGCCGTTCAACAGAGCTGTCCGTTTGCCGGAAGGGTTATATAGGTAGAGAACTGAAAAATGAAAAAAAATTAGTTAGTTTCATCCCCTTCACCTGCATGCCTATGACTGCAAGGCAGTATGGCAGTTATATTTAACCCATACACCTAATCGGTTTTTACAGGAAACCGTATACAGGAACGCTAAATCGCTTGGCGGCACGTCTTTGCCGGTAGGTTGAAAACAAGCCATGGCCGAAACCTCTTACAAGATCAGACCAGAAAAATAAATAAATACGAATTACCCAATTGACACTGCCAGGTATCAAGCCGGCAAGTTTATAAGACTACAGCTAACACCACTGTGCCGGGGAGGTCATCAGAATTTTTCAAAAGTTTTTTTTTTTTCTTTGAGTTTTTTCGAAGCTAGTCTAACAGAGATTTTCTCTTTTGAACTCGAGCTCTAACTTAAGCGTTGGTACTCATTCAGGACATGCTCAAATATTTGCTCGGTGAATATAACACTAAAATGTCCCAACAAATTTTCTATATTTCTTTACAACAAATATTTATATTTAGAAATTGCACTTGATTGAAGCCAGCATGTGTTAATAGAAATTAATGAGCCTCATTGAAACAGGTTAAACAAAACGCTTTTTTGCACGGAACACATTCAGTGATAACCCTTGCAGCCCTTAATCTTGCTTCGTCGGCTGTAGAGCCTGAATCCCTCATGTTTTTGTAGCAGCTAGTGCAACATTTTTGGCACAGCTTTCCGTTAGCTTTATTGGGCATACGTGTCAATTCATGCATCCAACCAGCATCTAGAATCTCCACATTTGCTCCTGGATAGTAATATAGCTTATTATAAATCAAGATCTAGATAATTATAGATTCAAGAAAATAAAACTACAAATCCATCAGACATCTTCTTCAGGTACGCTATTAATTTCGAATATGTGTCCAGTTTTACGTCGTTATTAGAACTGACTATTGATTTTAGCATTGAGTAGGTACTCCAAAGAGTGGAAGGTTAGTTAGATTTGGCTAAGTACTGGAAGTAGGCCAAAGCCTACTTCCAGTACTTAGCCAAAACTAAATTAGGTTCTGTGTTTTGACACAGATTCTGAAAAATTGGCGCCTCTTGCATTTCTCCATTCAATAAAATTACCATATAGGCTTTCATATATTTCTCCCGGGATTTTGCAAGTAATAGATTATTCATCATATTTCTTGCGTCAGTTCTAATACTTTCAGGAGTTAATTCTATACTTTCACTCGGCCGGTTTCTGAATTGAGAATTTCATGTTGAGTCTGTCTCAAAGACTACTTAAGGACTAATTTAGCAAATTTTTGTTTCTGAATTGATATTGGACCGGTTTCTGAAGTAAGTCTTCGAGCAAAAACAGCAATCTCCAACTCTCAAACCTTACACAATATCAATTCAGAAACAAAAATTTGCTTAATTAGTCCTTAAGTAGTCTTTGAGACAGACTCAACATGAAATTCTCAATTCAGAAACCGGCCGTAAGTCACTTGAAGAACTCATTTTCAAAATAAAACCATGATTTTTTAACAATCCGTGAAAATTTACCAAAACGCGGGCTGTAGTTCGCGCGTTTTTAATTTGATTTCTTTTTTTTTAACTCAGCCGGTAGCGCGACTTTGGGCCGTCGTGTCAGCCAGTCTTTATTCAAACAATATTTGCGTTCGATTTCTTTGGCGCTGAACACTCTTCAAAAAGTGCACGGCAAAGATAATTGCGGCGCACTTTGTGAAATAAAGAGGACTAAAAACTCATTACTGCCCGCTAAAAGATTCTTATAGAAAACACCACCTTTGGGTGCACTTAAAGGCGAACCAAGTCCTCCTTCTCGAATAGATGGGATGAAAAAATCTTTCAAAACATTCACCGTAATAAATAAGCGGTGTGTGTTCTCACTGCTTATGGTTTTACTTAATATTCCGGCATTTCAGAATTAATAATTAAAACAACAATAGACACGATGAATTCTATTAATATTTTAAAATAGAGAAAAACCAAACACATCACATCACACACATCAGCTTTCAGTAAGGTCTTGCCTTATCATAAGTGGCACAAATTGTCTTACGTGAAATAAAATCATTTCATTTCACCTATATCTTACAGACGTGAATAACCTTTCCTCCTATGGAAACCCCCGCACAGAATTTCTTGTTATTTCTACATCAGGGACGTGAAAGAGTAGGACGCTCAACGTTGTCTTGAAATGCATTGATTACAAAAAAATTTAGAGATTAGCCATCAGCGCAGGGGATATTATAGTGCACAAGTGTGTGTGCAAACAGGTGCACTCTCTGTTTCTTTACTCTCATAGCCCCATGGGACGGAAAACCCGACACGACCGGAGATACATCAGGCGCAGGACCAGACGGGGGAGGCACGGGATTGACACACCGCCAACTTCCTAACTCCGGGCAATTAATGAGAATTTCTTGTCAGAAAACCCCAATGATTTATTATGGCCCGACCTGGGACTCGATCCCGAGACCTTGTCAGCCGCAGTCGAACATGCTAACAACTAGACCAACGAGACATTTAAATATAGCAGGTACACACCAAAAATGCATACACCAACAATTAAAATGCGGAAGTGTCTGACGGTATTTTGGTTACGTTTTCACGACTGAACCACTCACCCAACCAATTAGTAACACAATAATACTACAGAAAAGTAAAACCCTAAATCCAAGAGGATGAAGTCTATAATAATCTAAATCTTATAATAAATACCATTACGTATAACAAACATAGGAGGTGCATGTTTATGTTCTAAATGCGCGGCGACAAAACTGCCTTCTTGGCCCATAATAAATCTGGCTTTACATGTGCCCCATCGAGTACAACGCCAGATCGCAGTTTTGGTGCATCGGGCGCCACAGTAAAAGGTGTGCCCGAAAAGGATAGCCAACTCCTTCCCGGTTCTATTTCGGACAAATGCGACTGAAAAGCAAACATAGAGTTAAACATCTTAATGAGAATGATTCTAATAAATATTAAACGTTTTTGTTTTCAACCGACTTCAAAAAAAGGAGGAGGTTCTCAATTCGACTGGTTTTTTTTCTTATATTTGTTACCTCAGAACTTTTGACTGGGTGGACCGATTTGGATGATTCTTTTTTTATTTGAAAGGGCATACTTCCCATGTGGTCCCATATAAATTTTATCGAAATCGGTCAAGCGGTTTTTAAAATATCAACAATAAAAAAAATACTTTGTATAGCGTGTGCTTGTTGTTGTTAAGTTGGCGCGGGAGTTTGAAGTCAGTTGTTTAAAAATAATTTTTTATATTAAATTATAATTAAAATATCTAGCTGATTGTGAGAGTGGTCATAATAATACTACAGAGAACTAGATATTCGGGCCAAAGCCCATTCAAATTATATACCAGGCTCCATACCAGGTAGATCCATTCGACGATTCAAAAGAACTAAACTAAACTACATGTATGCATGAAGCGGCGCATTCTTTGCATGAGTTTGCATGGGACTGGGTCCACTTGAGCGACACGGCAAGCAGATGCGGCCCCATACAAACTCATACAAATAATATTTGCCGCTACGTGCCGTGCCGCTCCGTGCATTTCAAGTGGGGTTAGACATGAAAAAAAAATTGAATTGAAGGCCTTGTAGCACTTTGTAGAGCTTTATTTGTCCTTTTCTCGTTCGATTTGCGTATAGTCTTCGTCGATGTTATTAAGTAGGTGATTAATTTAGTTCGCTTGTAGGAAGTTTCGGAGTATAATATAATAATTAATACTGAGTTTACATGACTCAACACGTGAGGTATGTCATAAATATATTATCTTTTCATCTATGGTACCCATAGGCTTCAATATTTGCATGAAAAATGATGTACTTAGTGTAATAAATATAATTAGCGATTAAATATTAATAAATATATAATAAACACGTATATTTAAATATAAGTGATCATTATTATAATTCGTCCGTGTTCGATTGTTCCAACCCTAACCCTAAACACCAATATCATAAAATTTTGTTAAAATTTCCATGAATCAACATTAATTTCATCAACATTAATGTTCGTTAAAAAGAAACAAAGCAGAACAAAATATTCATGATTTATTTTGTACAACTGAATATTTACACAGTGCATTTACAAAACAAATACATAAGTAGATAATACAAATTATTATCGAATTTTATATTTATTCTAGAAATAAATAAAATTAAATACAATGATCATCATAAAACTGTTCGTTGCTCGATAGAAAAGGAACTTTTGTAAAAATTTAAGTATTGTTCTAATCTAACCTATCAAACTATCAATCCTTCGAACTATGTGCCCGCTTATTACCACTTCAGCTTCGCAACCATAGAACTACGAGTATGCCGGTTACTATCTCATCATTGCTGATTTGATTATGTTGTGAAAGTCCGAGCATTGCTCTCTACATTACCCGTTGAGTGACTGAGAATTTTTGTGAGGTTTAGCTAATAGCTAATTAGCGACCATATGTCATCACTTGTAATATTCAAAGAACTGATAGACGTACAATTCAGCTCATAGACTTATCATATTTATTGATTCAGCTATGCACAACATGCATATCAATAGCTAGCCAATATGGAAATAACAACACTGAGCCCGTTTCGCTTAGCCATTTCCCGCTCATTATCCTTTTACACTGGAAACCCCACATTATCATCGACAAAAGAAATACCAGAAAATAATTCCATTTACCGCTCACAGCGGAAAAGTTATGGACAGTCTATAATTATCTTCAAATCTTATGCAAAATGCCATTTCGTATAATAAAGCTAGGTGGACTATGTTCGTGTTCCAAATGCGCCGTGATCACAAATCCATCGTCATTGGTCATGATGAATCTCGCTTTACACTTCCCCCAGCGGGTGCAACGCCAGATGGATGTTTTGAGGGACTGACGACCGCAGTAGTAGGTATACCCGGAGTAGACAGCCAACTTCTTGCCATGTCTAGTGGAGACGAAGGCGACTAAAAAGCAAAAATCTAATTAAGCATTTTTCCGTAAACTATACAATGGCTTAAAGAAAGGTTGACCTTGGATTAAATCCAAGCTTAAACCGAGTAGGTACCTACTAGTAAACGCAGCGCTTTGACGATAGCCTGCAGATATGAAGTGTTTTTAAATTGCCATTCTTAGCTACTATTTCTTCTTAAATCTTAAAAAACATATTAAAAATCAGAAATGCAGACAAGTCGAGATTGGCCTCAAAACTAGTTACGCAAAAGCCGAAGTTGCTTTGGACCACACCCTGTTGCCATTTCTGAGGATTTCCTAGCACCTGTATATTTCGGCGTTGTAGTTTAACAGATGGAAATAAAATTTTCATACAGATCCTATGACCCAAAGTTAGAATCTGTGCTTTCTATTTATTTTGATTACTTGTTTAAATTCAAAAAAAAAATCGAATTCCTCGGCGTTTTCGCAAACCAGCGATTTAAGTGTTTAATTATAACAGAAAACCCATAATATACATAGGTAATTATTGTATTCTTTATAAAATAAAAGTTTATTTGGCAAATTAAATCAAATCAAATAAATATTATAAATGCGAAAGTTTGGATGGATGGATGTATGGATGGATGTTTGTTACTCAATCACGCCCCAACGGCTGAACGGATCTGGCTGAAATTTGGCACAGAGATAGATTATAGTCTGGAATAGCACATAGGCTACTTTTTATCCCGGAAAATTAAGGAGTTCCCGCGGGAACCAAAAAACCTCAACGCAGACGAAGTCGCGGGCATTCGCTAGTACTGTATATATCGAAATGTGTATTTGTTGATTATATAAACTTGGATTTAAAAAAAAGAAGATACCTTGAGGAGGATGAGGACCTCCTTTTTTTTTTGGAAGTCGTTACAAAACAGAGCATTTGGACCAGAGGTTCCCTTAAAAAGTAAACTTGGAATAAGGCTGGATTTTTTTATAATTCCCCTCGGAGCGAAGCCGCGAGCGGTCGCCAATGTATTATAAATACGAAAATAACCATCGGTCTGTCAGTCTGTTGCCTATTCACAGCCCATCTTATTACCCGATGCAGCCCTATTCTGTAACTCAGTGGCTATCAAAAAATGAAAGCTACAGACATATATTTTTTATCAATTGAAGGCTTACTATTAAATAAATAAATTCATAGCAAACATTAAATGGATTTGGAAAAAATGAAACAACTTTCATTTTTATAACCACAAGTTAGAGAATAGGTGGGCTGAAATACTCGTAACTTGCATAACGTTTTACCTTGGGAAATCAATGGGATTTTTAAAAAACCTAAATTAAAATGGACGTAGTTTTATGCGACGCGACGTCTAATTTTTTCATTCCACTACAAGTTAGTCCTTGCTTAGCCTTGCATAAGTGATGATGCAGTCTAAGATGGTAGCGGGCTTACCTGTAAGGACATCTACGAGTAATTTTGGATATTTGGTATGAACTAGCTGATGGCCGCACTTCGTCCGTGTGGATTGGCGGTTTTTGGTTCCAGCGGGAACTCTTTAATTTTCTGGGATAAAAAGTAGCCGATTTGTTATTCCAGACTATAATCTATCTCTGTGCCAAATTTCAGAGCCGTTCAGCCGTTTTGCGGGATTGGGTAACAAACATCCATCCATCCAACCTTTCAACAATATGAGATAGATTAGTAGGTATAGATTACAACTTTCTTAATTTAAAACCTTTTCATTGGTAGTTTGTACAACACTCCATTATGAATTTCAATAGCTGGGGGGTCGTGAGAGTGTTGAAGCGTGGTAACCCTTATTATCTCGCCGCTGGACAAGGCTTTAAACCTGGCTTTGCATGGGTAGCCCTTAGTGCATCTCCACATACTTGCGTCTTGTACGGATTTCAGGCTATTGCAGGAGTAGTACGTGTAACCATCGATTAAGGCTAGCTGCCTCCCGTCTTTATTAATGACGTATCTGACTGAAACAAATATTAGACCTGTTGAAATTATTGAATGATTGTCAATGAATTATTGAATGATTGCCAAAAAAGGAATTATGCATTGATTCATATATTTATACTTCTTCTTATCTGAGTAGGTTACATTACAAAAATAAATAATTTTATAGTAATTTAAAAAAATACAAAGACGAATAAAATCCTGTACAATTATGTCCCTAAAATAAATTTGGGGTTTAAAGCCTTTTTTCTCTTCACATCTCTTTCTCTATTTTGTTTCAGCATTTCTCTATATTTCTCTGGGTTGAACTTTTTAAGCCGTTCCCTATATCGGCGAACTCTTTCCGTTGAAGTCATAGCCCTTTGCCCTGAAAATTTTATTTTTTCAAAAAAAATGCAATGTGCAGGGATTATTATGGAAGTAAGCAGTCATTTAGACTTTTTACTTCCAAAATTTTACTAATAGTAAGTAAATGTGAAAGTTTAGATTTGGATGTTTGTTACTCCTACACGCCACAATGACAAAACCGATTTGACTGAATTTTGGAATGGAGACAGCTCACTTAACTTAAGATGTCAAATAATTTAAGCAGTTTTATCTTTTCTGAGTTATGGATAATATGAATTATTAAATAGTGGGAACGAAAACTGCGTTGTTGTTTCGTGCTTGTGAAATTTTCAACTTAAAAAATTAATTTCTTAAAATTATAGAATTAGATATCTTTTCTGAGTAAGTTATATTCAGAAAAGATACATAAAGGATCAATGTTTAGTTTTGGTGTAGAATAAATAAATAAATAAACAATACAAGCAACATTGTGCGATAGTTTTAATAAGGTTTTATGTGTGATTATGATTATCATTATACTTAACCAATAACCCATCAACAGTATTGATAGTCGATCGACAGCCCCTCGTTCGATGCGAACAGCGCCATCTAGATTTGTTGTTGACCACCGAGGCGAGAAAGTACTTATTATTTCTGAAGAAAATGGCCGAACGACCTCGGGACGTGGTTACGAAACATGCTGCAAAAATATAAGGGGTTGTTAAGGATACAAGGCCAAAAACACATGGATAAAAAAACTCTAGTAGACAAAAACACTATATGCGCTCTTTTAGATGGAGCTGTACAGATTACCTGCCGCCACATGACGTTTGTTTGTGTTTGATTGATGATGTTTTTTTTTCTATACTGTCTGTCTCTGTAGCGTAATTTCGCCCCTAAGATGACAACGCCGCCGTCACAATCATGTCCGACTGACTGCTGAGCACGAGTCTCTCTCTCAGAATGAGAAGGGCTTACACCGTAGTCTACCAAGCTGGACAAGTGCAGATTGGTAGGCTTCACCCACTTTTGAAAACATCACGACGTTTTACTGATAGATAGTGATATTTATATGCCTAAAACGCACATAATTCCGGAAGTCAATGGTGCCTGTCCAAGGATCGAACCCCAGAATACCTCCCGAATAAGAGACCGAGGTCTCAACACGTAGGGCATCGCTGAGTCCGTTTCGTGACAACGAAATTTAAAACGCAGTATATATACCACAACACTGAATGTTTCCAACAACGAATATCATAGCAACGAAAGTACGGAACAAAAAAGCACGAAACAACGAAAGCATGTGATCACGAATATTCGGTGGTGTGAATATTATCGTTGTAACGTACATGCGTTATGCCGTAATTCGTTCCTACTTACCTTATACTTATGCTATGCTACTACTATAAGCAATATAATTATTGTATGTGTCTTTATAGAAATACAACTAACACATAGCCTACAAAAGTTTAAGTTGATGTTAAAAATAATTCAATACTAGCTGATGGCCGCAACTTCGTCTGCGTGGATTGAGCCTATGTCCTTCCCCGGGATTTTAACTATCCCTATGTCAAATTTCATCAAAATCGGTTGAACAGATGGACTGTGAAAGCGTAGCAGACAGACAGACAGACAGACAGGCAGACGGACAGACAGATAGACAGACACACTTTCGCATTTATAATATTAGTATGGATTCCTACCAAATTTTTGAAAATAAATAACTAGGTAATATAATATAACAACATCTTCCTTAAGGTAGAGTTAAAAAAGAAGCATCATATTTTTTTTGGTTTTAATTTAATTTTTAAGTCGCAGATTGTAAATTTACATCACAAAATATTTTTACTGTTTCCGGTGCATCATGATTATGTTCATTAATAAATTTTATAACGTTATGGTCCACTGTATTAACAGCAGCTTTGCACCTTAAATACTTTTTGGTACAACGCCATCTTGTTTTTTTGCTTCCTTTGCTAATGTAATCCTTTATGTACCTATGACCATTGATCTTAAGTATCATGTTCCCTTTGCCCGAATCTGTAAATACTGCCACTGTAAGGAATAAAAATATGTATTACCATACAAAATATAATATCGCCCGAATGGAGTAAATAATAATTTAACCAAAATTCAGCCAACTCGGGTCAATTAATTAACTATTAATAATGACTTAGGTCAATGCTGTCAAGGTGAAAAATGGTATGTAAGATTGTTTTACAACCTTGAAAGGATTATAATACCTATGCTTGAAAAGACACCAAGCACCATTATAAAATAAATAACAAAGTTTCTATAATAATTTATTGAAAACCTGAAAACATTAAAAAACAAAGCAAATTAAAATATTATTTTCTAGAAAAATCCTTATCCTAAATACTTACCTGGAGCTGGAACCTGCAGCACGCAAACACGTCAGTCGGTGAAAACTTATCACAAACTTCACCCTTCACTTTTCACTTCTCATTTACAACAGAACTTCTTTTAACTCCAACTACCCTCATTTCACAACTTCAACTTAAGAACTTAACATTATAAGTTTCACTACACTTGTTGCGAAGATTCTAATTCACTTTGTAAGACAACTTTTTAAACTCAACTTTGCAACTGAAACTTTGCTATTGTAACAACTTTGAAAACTAAAATTATCTTGCAACTACGCTCTTTACATCTTTTGCAACTTAACTTTTTGTAGTTTTTCTGCCATTTTACACAAACGAATGTCTCATACATTACTTACATAATACATTACGACACTTTACTTTTGCAAAGTCGGTTCAAACATACTAAACTTATGCATTTACTTACACGGGTAGTAATGTATGGTATCCCGAGTAAACTGACTCTACCTGATTTGGGGTAAAGGTATCACTAGATGTATAATAACAATACCCCCTATTGTTCGGGATACCCTGTATTCGCGAGGGTCAGGTAAAAGGGTCGGGGTTTTGTGGCAGCTGCTTGTTCATAACATGTTGACTCTTGGAAGAATACTACTTACTTAGTCTAAAAATCATACCATCTGGTATTTTGTTCGCGATCGCTGCGCCGAAGTGGTTTCTTGCTACTTATTTATATAGTTAATGCGAAAGTGGGTTCGTTTGTTTAATGATTTTTTTATTTGTTAGTTTTTCAACTTTATGTGATTGGGTACATTTAAAGACCTAGATATAGGCTACTTTTTATCCCGGGAAATAAATTATCACGTGTTTTTTTAACCTAGATCCAGCCGGGGGAAGTTGCGGGCATCATCAGGATTCTAGTGGCATGGCAATAAGCTAGCAATTCGCACCGGCACAACACCACACCACACAAATCTTCCAAATTATTCTCAACGTAGATTACCTACCTAACCTACGTTTCACTCCAATATCGGAGCATCCTCAGGAGATGTTGACTCGACAATACACGAAAGACACATTAAAAACGTAAACAAATCGATAAACGTTGAGCATTAATTGATATGGTCAATATATGTTGATTATTTCATGAAACGGAAAATTTTATGAAATAATAATTTCTACGATTTGTGCACGACATACATACAAGGTATTTATTTAAAGCTCAAAGGTCACAATTATGTTGCAAAACATATTTAACAATAACATTTCCAATTGTGGTGATAGCAGCTCGACAACCTTTTCCAATCTTGGCACATCGCCATCTTATCTTCATTTCCCCCTCGAAATCTTTAACATACCTATATCCATTGCAAATTATAATCGGATTACCTCGGGATGATGTAGAAAACGTGAAATCTGGAAGAATTTTGTTATAAAATTTAACAACTGTTATTTTATACGTTTTTTGTATATGTGTGTTTTATGTATATATCTAGCGAGATCGTAAACTGTCGAAAGATTACAATTTAACGCATTATTTTTCGGTAGATCTGTTAGGTATATTAGCCCGATAGAACCTAAGTGCCCGATACCCGATAGGCACTACCTGATTATTTATGTCGAACCCTAACCTAACGTACAAGAAAGAGACAAGAAAAAGTAAATAATAGTAAAGAAAAAGTGAATATTTTAAAAATTGACACTCAGAACATTGAACGGTTCACAATCTGTCGATAGTTTACAATCTAACGTAAAAAGCGTTAGTTTGCAATCTGACGGTTTTAACATTTTTGCGGTGACATAATATATAAGCGTCAAAAATTCAAAATGTGAACAGCGGCTAATTCTGTTACACACAATCTCTAAACTACACTTAAATGATAACTCTTACTATATTGCTATCTTTTTCAAACTGGTTCTTGCAGAAAAGAATAGCAATAGCTTTCATTATAATTGAGTTTAGAAATTGTTTACAACAGAAAATATAGCCACACTGCTGCTTCATTACCAAAATGAGTTAAAAATATCGAAATCGGTACAGTAATTTCAAAAACAAGGAAAACAAGCTTTCTGCATGTGTGCTCATATTTCTGTTAAAAAAGGGGTGAAGCTGAATAAAACTATTTAGGAAAATTTATAGATAAGAATATAATTTACTAATTAACTAGCACTGAACAGTGCGGAAGTTATTCTGACGCGTGCGTTATTATAATTCCGAGCGACGGCTGTTTCGTGCCCAGACCGTAAAATGGATCATATTATTTTCATTAAGTATTCGGCCATTTCATGAAATGGTGGCGTTTCATGAAATTACACTGCTTGACTTGATGAGTGTTGACTATATCATGAAATGGCTTGACCGTATTCGATGAATTAAAATAGTTTATGTATACATCCTTATTCATAACAATTTCATGATATGGTTAAACATTGTACCATTTAAGGTATCAAGCAATTTAATTATTCTGTATTTACAACTAGCGTCTCTGATAGTGCGTTATTTACCTATTTTGTACGCAATATATCATGGTGGCGCTATAAAAACTACCGATTCTCTTTTTAAAACAAAGGGTACTTACCGATATTTTTCAAAAAATGAAGGAGCGGTGAAGTTATTACGTATGGACACCCTACGTGGTATGGTCGATATGGTCAAACATCCTTTTAAACAGATCGACATACCCCGAGCGTGCGTTGAATATACCTACAAATACCTACAACGATATGGCCAATCATTGTTGACTAGTTCATGAAACGCCACCATTTCACGAAACTTATTTATGAAATAATCATTAATCCTACGATTTGAGCACGACAGATACTTATTAAAACTCATTGGTCACATAAATGTTGCGAATAATGTTTAATTATGACATTTCCTATTGTGGTAAGGGCACCTTTGCAACGTTTCCTTCTCTTTGAGCATCGCCATCTTATCTTTGTTTCTCCCTCGACATCTTTAACATATCTATACCCGTTGCAAATAATTATCGGTTTGCCTCGGCATGATTTAGCAAACGTGAAATCTGAAAACCATAGACAATAGAACTAAGGGTTTGTCGTTCGTTGGGGGCCATTTTCAAAACGCCCAACGAAGAAAATTAATTACACACGGTTCTGCTCGCCAGTTCTTTGAAGTTCTTCCTTCTTTTTTGAACTTGGCTTTGACACGCTACCGCGTGTCTTGATTTATTCACAATAAAAAAATTAAATCATTTTGTACTGATTTATTATAATCATAATATTATACTTATGGCAAAATAATTAACGATTCTAATATGACGATAGTAGACGATTCAAATCTTATAATATCACCATTATACCTTTCTAGTCTAAGGCACAACCTACACCTGCAGAATACCACCGAGACACTTCTTTTCTTATAGAAACTTATTAGATTAGATAAGTTTGTCATCATCTATGCAGCTGTATATTTTTCTTTACTTTTCTTTCGTCGCTCACCCGTTGTCCTAGGTGAGCAACAGAAGCGACGCCACGACACACGACGCGATGCGACTCCATAGAAAATGATAGATGCTGTCGCTTCTGCGCTCAACTAGAAAAACGGGGCAGGCATTGTCCTACATGAGTGACAAACACGTTAATGCTGCGACGCTGCGGACACTATCAAACAGTGGCTGACTCTTCACGTACCTAGCCTACGTCGTTACCTTTCTATGAAGTCGTATCGCGTCGCGTTGCGTCGCGTCGCTTACCTAGAAAAACGGGTAACACCTCGGATTTCAATCATGATTATGAGAGGTCATATGTTTTATTATTTTATTTTCGAACGTGGTGACAAAGGCGCGGCATCCTTTTTCCCTTTGGGCACACCTCCATCGTATTTGGCCAATTTTCGTCTCACAATGTTTGATGAACCTGTTTTCGGCGAAATAAATGATCGGCTGTCCCCGATTTGATGTGGCAAACATGAACTCTGAAAGAATAGTTTCATGTTCTAGCAATGCGTAGCAAGCTTGAGTTTCTTTGGCTGAGATCTACATATTTTACTTTGCTCAACTCAAAGTTATGTATAAGTAGAAGATAAGATAGAGAATAGGTATAAGAGATATGATCTAATTAATTTTAACCACAGCGTAAGTATATTATAATATTATCACATTATTATTACAGTGGATCGGCGCCCATAGAAATATCACACAAACCACAGGCTCACTTACTACACCTTCTTATACACCTCTAAGGCTCCATGCTGCACACTAATTTCGCGCAAGGTTGACTGAATTTTATATTGAAAATATTGCAAACTTAGAATAACGCTTCCCTGTCACATCGCAGCGTTGCTCTTTTAGACGTTTCCGTCGGATGACTGGTCGAAACTAGCGTCTGTGATATTATCTTGGTTTTCTTATCTTTGGTCAAGCATGATTATGGCTCGCCAAATGTTTTATTATTAGATTCTCGTATGTGGTGATAGAAGCGCGACACCCGTAAGTTCTTTTGACGCAACGCCATCTGATCTTTCTGGATCTTGTATTTTCGTAGTCTTTGATGAACCGGTGTCCTTGAAGTTCTATGACTGGTTGTCCTCTGCGTGATGTTTGGAATGTCGCATCTGAAAGGAAGTCGAGAATCTCTGATCAAAACTGAAAACTACTTCTGAAAAGTCGGTTTGAAACTTAAACTGAAGTAGAGTAGAGGCGTCGGTCCACTGTTAGAATATACATATACTTACACTGTGATAGTAGTTTGTAGTAGCAGCTGGGTGTAATTTTTAAGTTAACTTGTCCTAAACTATGCCTAATTCGGCCAAAGTTTGATAGTTTTGTCAAATAACGATGTTTTTCAGATAATTAAGAAATATCGCACAGGGGGTTACTACAATCGCTTATAGCAGTATTATTTTAAAATGACAGTTTTAAGTCACGTACCTTGACGTCATTATAAATATAAGGATTATAATTCTAAAACACGAACGTCAACAATATCAAAACAATACGGCTTTAAGCAATGGCAGTAGGTAAGTATGGCCCCTGGTAACGATTTTTATAAGAGTAAGTATCCACTACAGCCCGATAACGCCCCTCTACTGGGCAGAGGCCTCCGCTCCCATAGGAGAGAGGGTATTAGAGCTTAGAACCACCACGCTGCTCCAATGCGGGTTGACGGACAGAGTAAGTATCTGTGTACAATATTGTGTAAATCTATCAAATAGTAACTACTAAGAGATTATTATATTGAGAAAAACTTATTAGTAAAATCATATAATAATTAATAACAGTAAAACGTCATAGTAGGTAGGTATGTACCTTCAAAGTAAGAATTCATAAAACTTAAGAAAGTTCAGGTTACTAACTTATTACTCAATTCCGTGAGATTTAAATAATTCGACTCAGGTGGAAAACAAAATTACTTTGCGGATTGGCGAAAACTCTAGATTCTAGGGTATATGCAGAATTCCTAACGATGTCAACGACCGCAAGATCGGGTCTCTACCCTCTGGGGCCACACTGCCAACGCTCAAAGCAATACTTAAACAATATTACTCAAAATGACAGATTGTTGACATGTACCTTGATGTTCCTAAAATAAGGCATAGATTATAATCCTAAAACACGAAAGTCAACAATAAAGAAACATTATGCTTTAAGCCTTGGCAGTATGGCCCCTAAACCACAAGGCTCCAAATTAGTTATAATTAATAGCAGCACTTAATTCCGATAGCAGTTTGATACATTTTGGGCGGTTGATGTACATGCTCCCCAATCATCGCCACAACCACCAGCTCCCTGTCAGTGACGACGGATGCTTTGCAGCCACGATGGTACCGGGTGCAATACCACCGCCAGTTCTGGTTGCGCGACATCATTTGACGGTTGTACGTGTAGAGACCGACCTTGAGGACTGAACCACCTCTTATTTTGCCCAGCACTTGACCAAATAGGACTGAAATGGAAAAGGCAAGTTAGGCGCAATGCAAACCTGTAAAGTGGAGTGGAGAGACGAGGCGCTGAGTATTTTATCATAACGGATCAGGCAAATATGATGTTCTAGGCGAGCGATTAAAGCGATGCGATACTCCATACAGATTTATAAACTTATCTACGCGACAACGTAGACCACGTGAAAGGTCATCAAGGGTACTGTTTGATTTTGTCGCGTTGCGTCTCATTGAGTCGCAGTATCGCGTTTGTCGCTCACGTAGGACAACGGGTGACGTAGGACAAAGCCAGAGCTTATTTCTTCCCTTTCCCTTCTAGCTTGTGAGATCTCCCCCGTGAGTTATTTTCTACCTTGAGAATGGTTTAGTCTACAAAATACAGCCTGCCATCAAAATTTAATGCTCTATAAATTCTTTTTTAACCCCCTACGTAAAAAAATAGGGGTGTTATAAGTTTAACGTGTCTGTTTGTGGTATCGCAGCGCCCAAACGGATGAACCGATTTTCCTTTAGTTTTTCTTTGTGTTATAGATAATTTTATCCCGAGTGTTCTTAGCCATGTTTCACGAAAATATGTTCATCCGTCTGAAGGTCATCATTTTTCTTAATCTGTTACTTCCATATTATGTCCGGGGTTGTTTTAAATTTGTAATTTATACTTGTAAATTATTTTAAGCAAAAAAAAAATATTATGGGATTTTAATTTATTTCAAGATAGAGGCTGAAAAAAAATATATTGCGCGCAACAGTACTGACACATATTTATTTAAGCTTATCCATACCACAAGAAGAATATTTTTTGTTGCAATCAGTTCAATTTTAAACCTGGCTTCCTTCCTGAAATCCTTCCTTAATATTCTACTCGACTAGATCCAGCGACTCCTTACGACTTGCTTGGTATCGTATGTCTACTTAGTGGGGGGTCTGACAATGCTACACTTCTAATGCGATGTCGCCATTCCAGCACCATAGTACTCCGAAGTTTGTCCCTTGAATGCACTCAAGGTTCATTGCTAAAGCTAAAAGAAGAATTCCTTAAGCTATGTTAGTTATGGTATCATTATGGCACTACGAAGTCTATCGGTTCTTCTAACTATATCCCCTGAGTGCACCTAAGGTTCATATTACAATTCCTAAAGCTATATTAGTTACTCTTCTATATGTCGGATTTGATTACGTAATAAAACTTCGAGCGCTTAGTATACATTTAGACACATGTATTTTCCATTTAAAGTTAAGAATAGCTTGGGCGGATGATGATTGTGCTCTCCCATAAATTCGACTTAGATACGAATTAGATATAATTTTTATTAAAGTCCTACCCTCACACTATTCCTTGCCGAAAAAAGCATCAAGCGACAGTACTACTATTAATATCAATATTACAGTCTTTTTCAGTACGGCATTATAAAGTTTGGATTATTGTCCGTTTCCCCCTTAGATGAACATATTTCCCACAAGCAGTCAAAAAAAGCTCAGTTGGGGCATGGTCATGGTTTCCAAAAAATTCTTCCACTTTAAAATCACGGGTTGTGATGATCGAAACCTTGCATCCTTTGTGGTACCAAGAGCAATACCACCGCAGTTTTCTGTTCTTCGACGTAATACACCTGTTGTATGTGAACTGGTTAAAACGCAACATTCTCCCGCCGTGCGTCGTTTCTATAATCTCACCTGTAACGGATATATCGTTACAAAATATAGTGATACCGTTATAAAATAGAACGTTATAGATACTACTTTCAATATATATTTTTAGTTTAAGGGCGTGCTTCGTGTTTTTAACTATCTGTTACGGGCCAAATCTGATTCATTAATAGAATAATCTGGCAAAAATATCCCAATTCCGGTAAAGCAACAAATAATTTAAAAGTCTGATGAGATATTATCAATCAAGGACGATCAGGATTTACAATGAAATATATTTTTCAAAGGATTTTTTATTCAGTGTGTTATCCAACATTGTATCGTAACTTAAATCCTACTAAAGTAAAAAAAATGAATATTACAATTAAAAAGATTAGGTATATAATAAGCACATTAATTACTATTGTAATGCACGTAAATCTGTATTATTTTTAAATAAAAAAATATTGTGAAATTAGATTGTCTTTGTACGAGTTTATTTGTTCCGATAGCAAAGGGCATCTTATTTTAGTATAAAAGTAAAAAAGTTTTAAAATATTCTAAAATTCCAAGAGGACACGTAATATTAAAAAATACCAAGTTACCGAAATGCATCAACGATTTCTAAAGACTTCCTAACACATTGGCCTCATGCTTCCGTCCATTGCCGATTTGCGAACTCAGTTTATGAATTGCTAAGATTGCATAAGAATTTTTGATGTTTGTATGAAAACCTGCAAAACTCAGCAAGCCGGGTCCTGCGTGAGCGACCAACAGGACAATGGCCGAGAGGGAGTTTTTTACGTATTCGAATTGATCGAGCGCCAGCTATCAAGCGCTTGACATTTCCATACAGATCGTAGTTAAAATTTTCGCGGTCGAATGGGAAGAAAATCTCGAATAGGCACGTCAGTAGCCATAATAGTAGTAGAAGGAATCAGTAACTTATTAGTAGCAGAATCAGCGGCCTACGTAGTCGCGTAGGTTAATTTGTAATTTTCTATGGAGTCGTATCGCGTCATGTATTCATGTCGCTTTCATCGCTCACCTCCAACACGTCCAGACACGTCGCCCGGTTTATGATCGCAAACAGCGTTAGGCCAATTAGTTAGTAGTTAGACTTTATTTTAATACGTATTATATTTTGACAACAGCTCACACAAATGAGTGTCCGTAAAGCAAGTCATACACATAGGTTTACCACAGCCTGTGCATTCAGTCCAGATTTTGTTGCAGCGTCTATTCGCTTCCCGACTGCCGCACGACTCCCTCAGCTTTTGATAGCAAACTGAGCACTTTCTCTTCTTCATACCTCGCTTGAAAATGTGGGCGGTTTGATCATTTCCTGAAAAGATGAAGTATCGTAGTTTAAAGTTAGGGCAACTTTTTATGACTGTTGATCGCAGTAAGTACATGACCCTGATTCTTTATAAATAAATTAGTCTTAGATAACTACTAAAAGAACTACTAACAGAAGGGCTGGCTCATTTTTTGCGCAAAGGATCAGCCTGGCTGTCCAGCGCGGAAATGCAGCCAGCATTCTTGCCACCATTCCACGCGGGCATGATTTATATAGTAATTAGGTTAGGCTAGCTAGCAGTAAGTTCTATTGTATTATTTTCAATAAAAAAAAAAAACTACTAAAATACTTACTGAATCCATTTTTGTTCAAATAAGTTTATCTTGATGGACACAGTTCCTGATAAGAGGTTAAGATTCGGGACCAAAAATACCTTAAAAGTAAGTAGGTATATTAATAAATAATAATCCAAAATTTTTGACTTATCATTATTTACAAAGGTTCTTCGAACCGGATTATATTCACATTTTTATTTGCAAATGAAAATATGTTCCAGAAACACATTTTATTTTAGTTATAATATCAAATTATTGAACAAGTTTTTTGTTACTATTACGTGGAACGGCAAAATGAAGAGGTTGAAAAGACTAAAATATACACTAATATTTAATAATAATTTATTTTTCATCCCACCATCTCGTAAAGAGTATTTTAACGCTTCGATATCTGAATGCAAAAGCCGTTATTATCCTCTTGAGGATAAAGTAAATTGAATTTAGAACATCGTGTGCACGTTAGTAAATATCACTCGTCTATGAAGTTTGTGAATTCAAAACATCATTTAAACCTATTTACTTCTACCTCTATGGTGCCGAATTTCCATTCAACCGTTTTTAATTTGTTAAAAACTCACACTCGTAACCTTCTTAGTGTACTTTTTTAATTTGCTTTGCAGGCACCATTTTCTTTCACGTCATATTGTTTAAAATTAAAACCTTCGATTAAAAACAAGAAAATTGAAAATAAGTGAAAAACCTAAAATGAGTGATTCTAGTGACGAAGAAGTTAATTTGACGCCAAAAGAATTGACTGAAACTGTTAAAAATGCGGAAATGAGCTTTCTCCCTCAACAATCACGCGAGAAGTGTTTCATTTCCTCGCTGAGGTGGGATGAAAAGTTACGTGTTGCACTCGAGTGAAAAGATTTTTCACTCAGGACAACTTTTCACTCTTGTATAACAAATAACTATTATTTATTTGGCAATTCAGAGGGTTAACGCAGCCAGCATTCTGGGCATATTGCCTCATTGCAGCGTTTTAGATATTTTTTTTGTTTAGTTTTTAATTTAGATTTTAATGTAGGCATTTCATAGTTCCAATTTGATATTTTTGTTATATAAATATTAGTGATTTTTTTATTAAATTCTATTTAATAAAAAAATCACATTATATATTATATTTATAAGTCAAATAACATTTGAGGGCTTCCTAATGCTTTCGGTATGTTCCATCAAATACCTGATGCAAAACGGGAGGTGAATGATTATGACTCGCCAAATAGACCAGCAGGTTCAACCGGTCCCCAGTAGTCTTCCCCGTGGCTTTACACCCGTTGTGGTAATTCACACAGTACCACGACCACCCGGCGATGCATGCGCGTTGGCGGTTGAAGATGTAGTCACCGATTTTCAAGTATTCTTTCTTGCTTATCGTTATCACTTCGCATTCTGATATTAAAATTATTTATGATATTAAAACTTCAATTATTTTTAACAAGGTCAGCAAAGTTTAGCAAACGGTTTTTTTTTTATTGCAAGATAGGCTTGATTATAAATAATCAATAACCGGCAACCGATAGACGTCCATTGCTGGATAATTGGTTCTCTTTTAATGACCAGTTGAACCGCGCCACTACCATCTTTGCCACCTGCAACAGTAGCAGTGGATAGAAAGAGACGTGGAAAGAAATTGACGAGTTCTCGGTGTTTTTTAACCTTAGTCCACGCGGATGGAGCCGCGGGTATCATCATAGTATTGCTATAAAAATAAAATATGTTACCTTTTTTATTTGCATTTAATACTACTCATCTTACACCTCGCAGAACGTAAGCCAGAATGTTATCCTTGTAAGGTCCACTTAGCAATAGCTCTTATATCTATCGTGATCGTTGTCTCAACCAATAGATGTCTATGTCAGGTGAATCTACTATCATTCCTATCTAGAAGAACCAGCAAGAAATTCGGTTGTTGCTCTTTTGAAAAAAAAAACCATTTACAATTACATCAATGTGTGGGTACATATGGTACCGCAGTCCTAAACATTGCTGGAGCTAGTATAAAATCCATGCTCTTTTATCATTTACAGTATAATAATCTCCAACAGTATAATACGCTCTTTACAGGAGCATACTTTTAATGGAATCTGCACTATCTAATAATTATTACTGGGCAATCCTCAAATAAGAGCCATCAAGAGCTTGCAGAACTTTCGGTGGCTCATGAATATGCTGCCCACTGAAAGAAACCAATTCGGACCCCTCGCTGATGTGGAGCTTGGTCTTACAACCCCTGTGGTACATGCTGCAGTGCCAAACGGTCCCGAACTTAGCTTTGCGGTGATGCCTGAACGTATATCCGTTTAATAATACAGCTTTTTTACTTCCAAGATTGATTATTTTGAATTCTGAAATAATTAAAAATGGATTAGGTACCTTAAAAAGCGGTAATGGCCTAAAAGTGGTGGTGGCGTGATGATTGACCTAATTCTCGGACTTCTTAACAAAAAATGCCTTCAAACCACTGTCACCATGTAATGAAACACGCATAGCTGATTCAATACTAATTAGGAAATCATAAGTATATTTTCACACCACATGCTCGACAATGCCGAATCATGTAAACCTTACCGAAAGCAAGACATTATAACAAGACACAATAAATATATAGTCAATATCTCTTGGCTTTAGCCGGGTTATAATGTTCTATTGAATTTCATTATAACCCGCTGGTCAATAATGTGATTTTCACTTTCATAATTCTTATTTCTATGACCATAAAGTCTAATTTCGCTAAACAGAATGTGTTCTCATCGGGCGCGGCCAACTCGATTTTCGAAAACCGAAGCCGTGGCACACTAGATTCGCTCTGAGACGAACTTCATTGGTTTGTCAAATCGAGTAGGCCACGCCAGCTGGAAGAAGTGGCTATATAGGCCGTGGCCCACTAGATTCGCACTGAGACGAACTTCGGTTGTTTGTCAAATCGAGTAGGCCACGCCCAACGACCTCAATTTACATAGACGGGCCCTGTCAAACAAAGAATGTGGACCTATTTTACTAACGCCATCTAGTCTGAAAAGCGGGACAACGCTATGGCGGGGACAAGGACAGGGCTATAAAGGTTAGGAGCGTGCTCTAAAGGTTAGACGCCCAATTTTTTTCTATGAAAGGGCCCATCTAGTACCTACATATATATCGATGGCCACGCCAGCTGAAAGAAGTTGCTATAGCCGTAGCTAGTAGTACCTTTAGAAGATTCTATAAATATTTCAAAATGTTGTTTAATTTTGTTCTTTAATTATTTTGTCATCTTAATTGTGCAATGTTTCTTGCAAATAAACGATTGATTGATTGATGAAAGTATTTTGACTCCAGTATTAAATTAGATGCCATAGGCATTGTCAATAATAATCTACTCCCAGAAAAGTCAAAGGAAAAATACCTGAAAGCCTATAAAGATCTTGTTTATTGTCTCGCATAAAGTGAGAAAAGTAGAGTATACACCACCAGGATAAAACTGTTTTTTTCTTGGGCGCTTGAATCCCTCACTGCACTCAGGACTCAATCAGTATCAGTACTCAGTATTGGGTTTTTCTGACTAGAAATGCTCAGTACTAGCCCGGAGTTAGGAAGATGGCGGTGTTTCACCCCCTTGCCTCGGAGAGCACGTTAAGCCGTTGGTCCCGGCTATTATCACTAACATCATAATAGCCGTTAAAGCCCTCCAACTCACATTGGAGCAGCGTGGTAGGTCTAAGCTTTAATTCCCTCTCTTCTATGAGAGTGGAGGCCTGTGTTTGGAAATCTACCAAAATGACAAATTTATTAGTTAATTAGTCATAAAAAATCATAGGTGAATATAATGATATTATTCTATAAAGGCTAAATCCTAATGTATGTGTCACCATTATAGATGTAAGGCCAATTAACCAATCGGTTTAAAACCAAAAAAAAAACGGTTTAAAACCGAAATAAACCATTTTTTTCGGTTTTAAACCGTTGGTGTTGATGACTATGTTTTTCTTAATTAAAACTACATTTTCTTGATTCTACCGAGGTAGGGATGTAACGGAGTACCTTTATACTTTGTAAACATTTTGTAAATGATATTCCTACTGATATTATATACTTAGCGGGTTTAAACCCCTATTACACTGCACTTTTCACAGTGCCCTGTGGAAAGGGTGGGCGTGGCCGCTAGTTTTGGCGTCGCTATTAGACTGCACTGACTATCAGGCCCTAACTCAGTCTGAACGATTTACCTTTGTCGCTTCAAAATATTAGTAATTTTAAAAAAAACTTTTTTATAAGGAAATGTAAGAAGCATTTCCTGGATAAAAGAGCCACTCCTTGTGATAATATTATTATCTAGAAAACGCTTCCTATATGTAAGTTTTCACCTTTTTTGTTTCTTTTCTTTTTTTCTTAAATTAGAGATAAAACAATTTTTTAAGCTATAATAAGTACTAACCTAACCTAAATCAAACTTATTTTGTTTTATATTTTCTTTATTTCACTTAAAATGTTATTTTTATTTTTTATTATAATTTACTAATAACTGCAATGTGAACTCGCTATCCTCGCATAAACGTTAAAGTTTTTAGAGGATGGCTAGTATGTATATACCCAAAATATGAATGTATGTTTATCTTGATCAATAAAAAAAAACGAGAACGTTAAGAGAGTTGTACGTGTATGATGTATCTTTATGTTAATTATCGTTCACTAGGAACCCATGCTTACGAACGGCTAGACCGATTTTCATGATTTTTGATTTTTTGTATTTGTTTCCGTCCCGAATAGCTGAATAACTATTAAAACATTGGACAATTATTGACGAAAAAATAAAATAAAAGAAATATTTTCCCTTGATTTTCCCATACAAAATGTTCATGGGTTTCGTCAATCCACCCGGACGATATAAATAAATAAACAATAATTTTTTGATTCGGTTTAATACCAAACTCACACTCTCGCATTCTCATTGACGTCGCACTGTTCAACGTTGTCTCTTTCATACGCAAGTAAAACGGACGGCATTGTGTTAATGATGTCTTGACCTAATGTGTGTAAATGTAATATAATAAACAGTATAGGTAGGTATACCTACAAACTTAAGTTTTCGTGTAGTAGGTGATGTCGGTACTGTCTATTGATGTTCTTTATACAGTACTAATTAAAACGAAACATCACGTCAGGAGACCAAAAATTGCCCATAATGAAGTGTAAAACACAGTACTCTTTTATTTTTGTAGGCGAGTTTTCAACCGTTTAAAACGGTTTATTTGGGGTTTAAAACCGCACAATTGGTTCAAAACGGTTTTAAACCGGTTGATTTACATCTATAGTCACCATGGTGTCACCTGAAGACTGGAACAAACTTGGAGGTTCGTGGTTGTGATTTCCATTTCAACTAGTTAGTTCGTTGTTTCATCTGTATGCGCCATAGTTCTGCAGCCTCTGGCGTACCGCGAACACTTCCAGATTCTCCCAAGATCTTTCTGACGATGCAAGTAGAATGTATACCCAGCTATGTATAATTTCTTTTTATTATTTAGGAGATTGATCATTTTACATTCTGAAATAGGTGATTGTGATAAAATATGAACAACACTGATGTCTTCCTTGCTGACTCTCCTCAGTAGAACTGCTTTCCGAACTTTGACATGTTATTAGAGCAACAAGTGCATTACATCGTACATGAAATAGATTGTAGCACTTCAGTTTACGTTACCAACTTTAAAGCTTAGGTCAAAGATAATGCGTTGCGCCAGCGGCTGTATGACGGCAGTTCTCATGTGTTAAAATATCGAAACAACATTCTAAGAATATAAAAAAAATCGGCCAAGTGCGAGTCGGACTCGCGCACCGAGGGTTCCGTACTCAAGAAGTAGGTATAATTACCTTTGTTAATGAACCGCAAAACTAACTTTGTTTGTAGAGGTTTACTGTTAATATCAAAAAATTACGTTTGTTGTATGGGAGCCCCCCTTTAATATTTACTTTATTGATATTTAATTATTTATTTTGAAAGGTAATATACAAGTTAATATTCTGTGAAAATTTGAACCGTCTACCTGTTACCGTTTTTAATATTGAGCAAAAAATACGAAAAAAACACGTTTATTGTATGGGGACCCCCCTTAATATATATATTTTTTTAATTTTTAGTATTTGTTGTTATAGCGGCAACGGAAATACATCATTTGTGAAAATTTCAGCTTTCTAGCTATCACGGTCTGTGAGATACAGCCTGGAGACAGACAGACAGACAGACAGACAGACAGACAGACAGCGGAGTCTTAGTAATAGGGTCCCGTTTTTACCCTTTGGGTACGGAACCCTAAAAATACAAAAATACACTTTTGGTTTAATTTTAATTATTTAATGACTTAATAAAAATAGTAAATACTGACTTAAAAATCATTCATCATAAATGAAATCAAGAAAATACACGAAACTATAATTAATAATACCAGAGTAAAGCCAAATTAAACTGTATAAAATTCCTACTTATTTACATAATCACTTCCATAACCAACCTATTTTATAAGATACTCAGATATTTTCTAAAGTTAGGTAAGTACTAGGATTTTTATTGAAATGCTGATAGTGGTTTTCAGACCTAGCTCCGACCTCCGCAGCCAATCTCAATCAAGGTTAACAAACCACGCAAGAAATATAACATCGCATAGGTGTGCGTAAGGAACGCAGAAGGACGTGGGAACCCACCGCACTATCATCCCAAGAAAACTCCTACCATTATTTGATTATTGGAAAGGGGTCACGAACCTCAGTAATGAGGAATACGACGCAGAGTGAGAAATGTGCGCAAACACATGTGTTCTCTCTATTCCTTTGCTCCTATGTCCAGTCGGGACAGTAATCTGCCACGCCTGGACAAATAAAAATGATTATTATTTAAGCCTTAAATAAGAACCATCTGAAGTTTGGTACAGATTTGGCCGCTTGTGGTTGTGTTTCCCTAACACGAACTCCAGATCGTTTTTCTCACCAGTATGCGCCACAGACTCACAACCTTTGGTCGCACAGTGCCAGACGCTTCCAATATTTTTATTACAGTACGGGTGAAACGTATACCCGTCGACGTACAATACTGTTTTCTTTCCGAGATTGATTATTTTATAATCTGAAATAAATATTGTGAAATTATTAAGACATAATTTACCTAAGAAATTTAATGTATTGGTCATAGAAAACGGGGCGCGCGAGCGGCGCGTCTCTAGGGTAGCTTGACGTATTAAGTAAGTGCCGAACATTGCGTTTCTTCTGACTCGGATCGCGCTGACCGAGCTGCGCTGAGGAGTTACCCTACCTGAGTAATTATAGGTCGGAGCGGACTAACTTTTTTCCATTTTTTTCTGAAATCTAAATAACTTTTCAACTGCATTAAGTAATATAAAAGTATGATATTGTTGATAACGCTCCGGACTAACAAACAAGAAAAACAGGCAGTGTGTGTGTGTGTTGTAAAGTGTGAGTATGATTGTAATTTAATATCTAAAGAGATATTCAGTCAATCAATTGCGCGACAGATCAGTGATCACCAGCGCCGGCGATTGAGTAGTGCGAGAAGAAAACCCTCCACTGCGGAATCGCGCAACGCAACTGTGTTTTCACTACGGCAAACAGTTTGACCAAGGCTTTCTATCTGGCGATAATATTTTACCTAATTCTTTATTTAAATGAGGTAGCTTACGAGGTATTTAAGAATAATAACAACTTATCTATGAAAAAATATTACATTTAATATTCACTATTGGTCCATCAATAAATAAGCTAAAATTTCTGACACGTCAAATATCTTTCTCACAAGAAATAATACGTACACTGTTCCATCGAATAGTTCATGATTTACATGATGTATAATTTTAGTGGTACTCATTCTATTTCGTTGTGATGATAATGATGCTTTTTCGAAGGAATATTGGCAATCGATCAATCAATCAGTCTGTCTGCATCCTCTGCTAGATTATTTCGATATAAGGTCCTCTACCTTCCTCATCCATTTATTTCTTGCCACCTTCTTCAGATATTGAGCACTTTATTCACTCTTTTTTTTCAGAATCTCCGTTTTCGCCAACGCCTCAGAATTACCTACTATTTCATCTCTTACGGCTTCATTGCCGTCTCACATATGTACCAAGTTCAGTTAACTGCAGAGTTGGCTGTTCGTGATTGTGTTTTCTTTTCAAAGCCAACAGTCCGTTTTCCTTATTGAGATGGGCGACACATCTACATCCTCTATGATACATGGAGCAGTACCAGATACTCCCAAAGGAGGCTTTTCGCTGTAGCCTGAATGTATATCCATCTATATACAAGACCTCTTTCTGTCCGAGCAAAATCATTTTACATTCTGTAAACCAAAATAATAACCAAATAATATATAAATGCATGGGATGAAAATATATTAAGAAATATAATTATAAATGAACATGGACAACATTTTCGATTGTTTCTTCTATATATGTATTATGTACCTACCTAAAAACATAGATTATGTATTGGCTTAGCCCAATGCTAAGTCTATGGCTAAAAACATCCAAAATTGTATTTAATTTTAACCTAGAGTTCTAAGACGATAATGTCCCAGCTCTTCTGCAAATGTACAAGGCTTAGGTACACTGTGTAGGTATGTATGCATCAAACTCAAATTATAATGCTTGGTTAGGTATGGTAATTTGATAAAATAAATAATAAATAGTGATGTTAAACAAAATTTTAATAAAACAACGCATATCTCTATAATTAAACACATGTTTTATACAAATAGTATTAGTATGCTTATTACTAATAATAATGGATACTAAAATATGTACTTAACAAAATAAAATAAAAATAATGAAAAAAATAACATGCACGTTTTTGATACAAACATTAAAATCAATTAGATAATACTACATATCTTTAATTTAATATAAAGATTCAGATTCAATAAAAATACCTACCTATTAGCCTGGGCGTATTCGGAATTGCAGGCTCATTTTCATGTATCTATGCATTCATAGCAAGCGCCCCAAGCGATACATTTCTTAAAATCGGTTGTACTGCATTTGTGACTTTCAAACGTTGCTTTCAAACAAGAGTTTTTGGGTCCAATTTACTTTGACGCTAATGTGATCGAACGCTCAAATAAATATATCGAATTTGTAATGTCATAACTTAGATTAATTGTACAGATCGCGAATCCGTTACAGATATCTTCAAAACATAATCCGGGTGGATTTTATAATACGTTTATTACTGGCTGTTCCCGTACTTATTCAATGAGTTCCTCCAAAATTAAATCAGTTTAAAAACAAAATTAAATACAAAACACAAGTGCACGTGTTGATTGCGCGCACCGAGCAGGTTTGAGCAGGTGCGCCGCAAGCCGCTGTGTCGCTGAATATGTACGACAATGTTAAATGTTTACAAAAACTGCGCAACGCTGTACTGTGTTGCCTACGCGGCCTGAGTCTCCGTATACGCTTAGGCTTATAATCTTAACTAATTATTTAAAGTTACAAACATTTTCTAAATTTTTGGTCGCATTTTTTCCGAAAACCATAACATCAATTCGAACATGTTTCAAAAAGCTCCTTTGGTAACATTATTACAATAATATTGTAATGATTACTTCTTAAATACATATTACCTGGTTATTATTACCTATTGAATAATTATTATAAAAATATCAACACCACTTACCTACTCTGTGTTTGGAATGTTCTCAAGGCTTAAGGCGGAAGCACATTTTATACACGCGACATGAAACCGATTCACATCGGGCGTTAACATTGTGACTTAAGTGAGATTCCGCCTTAAGTCATTATAATTTACGTTAAATTTTATAAAAATATATTAGTTTCATTAGAATCTAAGATTCGGCTTAGCTAATCGCATAAAAGTTTTTACCCACTACATAATATACTAACGTACGAGTAACTCTTGAAATTTTGTCCATATTACAAAAAATGTTAAAAAACCTGTCACGTAGTATTTGGAGCGCTCTTTATTGTACCCTGTGTGTACAAACCATTCACATAAGCGAAGTGAATTTTTTTTTTAGTATTCATGTACACGTACGTTAACATCCACAAAGGGACTTCAAAGGGACTTCACACTGTCAATATTATCACGCGATACTCGATTTATCTATGGTATTAAAAGTGCGCAAGAATATTGGTATCCACTATCCAGTAACCAGTTGCAGTACCTAGCCCTATTCTAAAAAGTCACGTCAAGCATTGGCTGAATGTATGGAATTCTTGCTGCGAACATTAATTTTGGCCAATAGCGAAAGACTGAGCCAACTAGAGGTGAATGCGATTGTCAAGGGACTAGATCACTGTTCTGTTTCGTTTTACCGCGTCCCATAACACAATAACTTTATGTATAGTAGGCGTAGAACTTAAGCCGTCAATTACAATAGATTCGACTTCATTTTATAAAATAAAATAAAATTACTTACTTTACAAAGTTTATATTGAATCTCATTTCAATCTTCTCACATACCTACCTATCTAAACTTCAACACGAACATGGTCCTACGTGACCTCGTAATTATTAACTTAATGTAAAAGATCTTTAAACTTAAATAGAAATTTTGAATTTTTTATGTAAGGCCACATCTCTAGGTCATCTTTAACCTTAAACCAAAATTAATTTAAAATTACCTTTTTTTAATAAATAAAACACCACATAGTCCAGAGTGAGTCACTTTCTAGACGAGCCTACTCCAACTTAAAGGTCATAAAAAATAATTCCAACAGGCTTTGATTTCCTAGGTAAATGTCCGACTCGAGAATGCAAGGTATATTAATACAAATTTTCGAAACCAAATAAGTAGGTAAACGTATGAGCTCTGAGTATTTAACAGATACACACAATCTCATATTTAGTTATATTTATATTATTATATTACAGCTGATGATAATGTAACATCAAACTTAAGATAAGATTTAATTTCCACATTTTTGAAGAAACTGTCTTCATGTTTTATGAAGATGAACAAGACGGAAATCGGTTATATTTTTACGCGAAAGGTGATGAAACATAATGAAAAGCTATTATAACATATTCAGTCAACAAAGTAGAATTAAAATATTTAAGGGCTGCAGCGTCAAAAATAATAATAAACCGTTTGAATATGGTACCAAGTGTACCTAGTGTCCATCTAATTATGCGAGTGAATACCCGTCGTTGAAACCACAACTCCATCTATTGTTACTGCAGATGCTTTGCACTTAAGCTTATGTTTCTTGGCGCAAGTCCATCTAATTCTGTTGCCGATAAGAGATCGAGAGTGCCGGAAGAACTTGTGACCTCCGATGTAAATATTTGTTGATTCTCTGCAAAGACGAGCTCTCAAGATGGCCTGTACCAGTTCTGAAAAAGAAATAACGATGTAGTTCTAGATTTAGAAGAAATTAATAGCTAAGAAGACTTGAACCAAACTAAGCTTAAAATTATTGAAGACGATATTGATACAAAATAATATTCTATATATCAAAATCGTTTTCGTTTAGATTCGTAGGCCTTGTGATTGTAATCTTATGAAAGATATAAATAACAGTATTTAACTGCCTTCTGACTTAGTTAATACTATTCACATATTTATATAATATTTTCTCGCACCAAATCAATATTTGTAAAGCTGCTTTGGTCAACTTAAGTGAAATATAAAAAGGTAATGAATTCGAAAGCGGAAAGACTAAAAAAAATCTAAATTGATATTTTATTTATATTTACAATATAAGATATGCACTAAAACTACTTCATATTTAATGATAATTCTTATAATTCATCCGAATATGTAAACATTTAATAACGGATGTATTGATGAACAATAAATGATAATTAATTATTTTTTTAATCAATGAGGAGAAAAAATTAATAATGTATGAGCAGACTCGGCAGCTACACCAGCTTTAGCTTTGATTAAGTCACCTTAACATAACTTCCAGATGCCGTCAAATAGTACTGTGGTGGTTCGTGATTGTGATTTTCTTCTAAGAACCTCAGATTCCCATGGTAATCAGTCCGTGCTTTCGCTGGACAGCACTTACTTTTCTTTCGCGTACAGTACCAGAACATCGGTTTGTATTCAGAAAAAGTGAATCCATTGATCATGAGCATACCCTTTTGAGTACGGCTTGGTATACGGCAAACTTTAAAAAAATATTGCATTATTAATGCTTCATTACAAAATTGATCCAACATATAATATGGAAGACTAAGTTTGTAATAGTAACTTAGTTCTTTAAAAAAATTCTTTCCAAGAACCGACTTCCAAGGCCACTGTAAAGTACAAAATAATTTTGATTTCCACCCACTATGTTGAAGTCGGGCGGGTATAACAAGGATAAGCAAAGTTGACGCATCAGACTCGCCCGACTTCAACATAGTGGGTAGAATTCAAAATTATTTTGTACTTTACAGTGGCGTTGGAAGTCGGTTTTTTGGAAATAATTTTTATTTTTAACTTTTTAGTGTCAGGGTTGAGGATTTGTCAGAGTCAGAATTTTTTATGGAACCACTTCGAAAGCTTCCTCTAACGACTGATAGAAAAAAAAAAATCGGTTCAGAAACCACGGAGATATGCACCGACATACATTAAAATATAACATATATATATATATATATATATATATATATATATATATATATATATATATATATATATATATATAAGTATATACGCACCAATTGAGAACCTTCTCCTTTTTTGGAAGTCGGTTAAAAATCTGCTGCTGTTGGTAAACCTACCTGAGATGAGAGATACCTGAAAAAAACTTTTGAAGAAATCTGAAATCAGTTAAATAATTATATGTATTATACAATTTATATAACCTAAAGCACAAATATAGTGATAATAAAAATCATACTAATATTATAAATGCGAAATTTTTGGCATCATCCCAAATGTGTCATTATAGCGGGCATCAGTTCACTTTAACATAATATCCGGATTCCATCAAATGGTACTGCGGAGGTTCATGATTGTGATTCTCTTCTAAGAACCTCAGATTTCCATGGCCATCGGTACGAGCCTTGGCGGGGCAGTTCTTACCCTTCTTCCTTATGCAGTACCAGAACATCGGGCTGTATTCAGAGAAAGTAAATCCATTGACCATAAGCATACCCTTCTGTGAGCGGCTTGGTATACGGCGAACTGAAAAATAAGTTGTATCAAGAGTAACAGAATTTATTTCAAATGACTATGATATTATATTATATTATATTATATTATATTACAGTCTCAGTAGCTTACCATAGCGCTTAGTAAGGTGAATCCTGGCACAAGTATTACGCTCTCAGAGAAATGAAATTAATGTTTATAGCAAAAGACAGTTAAGATTTTAAAGAAGGAATCTATTAAGCAAACATAGCAGCATATAATATAATAAACTGAATGAAGCCCGCGACTTGTCCGCGTGGATTAAGGATTTTTGATTCCCCGGGATACAACCTATCCTTGTACCAAATTTCATCAAAATCGGTAGAAAAGATGGATGCAAGCGTAGCAGACAGACATACTTCCGCATTTATAATATTAGTATGGATTTTCTTTAAGTTCAATTTATGATTCTACATCAGTAGTTGAAATAAACCTCACCTTTTTTTTTTATCCACAAGTTAGCCCTTGACTGCGATCTCACCTGATGGTAAGTGATGATGCAGTATAGGACGGTAGCGGGCTAACCTGTTAGGGGCATGGCAGTTAATTAAACCTATACCCCTATTCGGTTTCTACACGGCATCGTACCGGAACGTTAAATCGCTTGGCGGCACGTCTTTGCCGGTAGGGTGGTAACTAGCCACGGCCGAAGCCACCCGCCAGGCCAGACCAGGGGAAATTCAGAAATTATAATTCCCAAATTGACCCTGCCGGGAATCGAATCCGCGACCTCCGCACGATAAGACAACAGCGCTCAACACTGCGCCACAGAGGTCGTCACCTGCCCTTTCTGCTTCTTTTTTGTACAATTTTGATGATTGTTTTAATTTTTTTGCAATTTTACTGTTGGTTCAGGTAAACAATAAGACAATAATGAATGAAAGTAATGAACATAATAATATTCAAAATATAAAATAAATTAACGTTTTTAAATTCAAATACGCGTCATTTTGACTTCTGAACGATCTACATTTATTGAAACAAGCATAAATACAAAAAAAAAATTATGTTAAGTATATACATATAATAGACTTCTTTTTAACTACATAAATATAACTCCAAGACATCATAATTAATCAAAACATATTTAATACAAATGCGTTAATTTTAAGTAAGTGCTCAACCATAAGGGAGTAGAACGGTAAAAGGCAATGTGCAAAAAGGTTTTTATACCTACAAATGTCGTGATTATGGGCGCTATTTTAATTCTGGCCATACACGACCAAGTTTACTGTCAAGCTTGCTTGCAGGCATGAAAGTGCGTCCACAAAACTTGACGATGCATGGATATCAGTATGCATGACAAGTCTACTTGAAGCATAAATCTTAGAATAATCGAATTAGATTAGAAGAAGAATAGATAGTTGTCAAGAACGCATGGCTTTAGGCAGTGGTGGCTTTTATTATCATGCACTTTGACTCGTCGTCGTCATCGTCAAGACATTTGTGCAACTCCAGTTTGGTCGGGTACATAATCGTCATCATCAGCCATTATGCTTCCACTGTTGGTCTGTCTTCGGCTTCGCATCAAATCGATGTCAGCTACCCACCGGATATCATCGCTCCACCTTGCCTTGGGGGGCGCCCTACGCTCCGTTTACCACTTCGACTCCGACGTCCATCGGCCATCCGACACACGTGGCCAGCCTTGAGAAGTGAGAGCTATGTCCCTCGTGAAGAGATGATCCAATGAAATAAGGTTTTTAGTTATTTGGCCAATCACTTCGTTCTGGCCTTTATCACTCGAAGAAATCCCAAAGCAAGCTGAGCAACCGGAAGTCGGTATACTAGCCTTGCAGTCAGTGTCCACGTTTCGGCACCATGGGACGCACTGGTCGAAGACTTTAATCTTCGGGCCTTGTGGTATGGAGCACGAAAAGAAATGGCGCTTAATAGCTCCCATAAAAGATAGCTTATTTAATCTTAATATACCGCCCGGAAGCTGTCAAATGGTACTGAGGAGGCTCATGTGTGTGGTTCTCTTGCAAGAATCTGAGATTCCCCGAAGCATCAGTTCGCGCCTTGGCTTGACAGTGTCTGCTCTTCTTTCTAGTACAGTACCAGAACATAGGGAAGTATTCGGAAAAAGTGAAACCGTTTATCATTAATAACCCTTTCTTCGAACGGCTCGGGATTCTGCAAACTGAAAAATATAAAGTTAGTATACTCTATAATTTAAGAAAATTGTTTTACTTTCCAATACCTACTGTGCAATATCAATGTTAAGGGTAGACCTCGGTAGAAACGGACAAGAAACGAGTAGAGTATATAAGGTTAATTTAACGGATTAAACTTAAAATACTGATCACCTCTCAAAAACAACTTCTCTACTTTATATAATTATTGAAAAACATTTGATCTATAACAAATATCAAAAACCAAAGGTGAATATTACTTAGCACAGATGTTACCGTTATAGGATGTGTGGTATAATTTGTACAAAACGTTCTTGTTTGTATAATTAATTATCTTGTAATTCCATATTCTAGCATTGAGTATTTGAAAGAAGGGAACTGATCATGAATTTGAATCTTAGTCCATCTTAATAAACATTCCAGTAGAAGTAATATGGTATCTCGGTGGATCGTGGGTATGGTTCTCCTTTAAGAATCGGAGTTTCCCTGCAGCATCAGTACGCGCCCTGGCTTTGCACTGCTTACTCTTGGTCTTGCTGCAGTACCAGAGCTGAGGGCTGTATTCGGAGTAAGTAAATCCGTTGATCATCAGTAGCCCCTTCTTGGAACCGCTTGGTATTCTGAAAACTAAAAAAAACATATAAATTGAATTTATTTCCATAAATTTAAATTTTGATTTGATAGAGTTATATAAAAGAGATTGAGTTTGGGGACGCCGAATGTTTTACTTTTTTGGATTTTTTGTAGATTGAAACCAATGTACGAGAATCGCAAAATAAAATAAGTATAATATTATAATTATTACAATAATATATTATTATAATTATTAGAATAATTAAATATGGTATCTATGGTAGCATTATTATTATTCAAACTAATTGTAAATGCTACTAACAAGTATAAAAACCAAAATAAAAATGAAACCTATGACTTGATACAAAATCTACTACGGCGTGATTGAAGAGCAAACAAAAACACAAATACACTCTCTTATTTATAATATTAGTAAGATTCACTTTTTTTTGATTCAATGATCATGAGCATAGAATTTTCCAACGATTTTGTCATTAACAGTCCACACTTTACTTTTGCAGCCAAAGTTGCGTCTGGTACATCTCCAGGATATCTTAGTTTTGGAGACATATTGCTTATTGTACCGGTAGCCTTCGAAGACCAGAACCCTACCCCCGGCAGGTAAATCAACGAAGTAGCCACAATCAAGGTCTTTCACTGAAAGAGAGAAAATAAAAATAAGGTAGGTGACAGTATTAATAAATTTTATTTACAGCTTTTGTGAAATAAACAAGACAAGTTAATAGGTACGAACGTCAGAAATTGTCCTTGAAAATATCACCTCAACCACTTTTAATTGCCATTCAGGTAATTATTTAGGTCATTTATAATTTAAATGGATTATTTTCAATTGACTACGCAATGATTCAGAACTTATTTCCGATTTTCTGTTAAACATATGATAAACTACGAGTATAAGTCACGTAGCTGATGTCCGCGACTCCATCCGCGTGCATTGAGGTTTTTGGTTCCCGCGGGAGCTCTTCAATATTCCGGGATAAAAAGTAGCCTATGTGTTATTCCAGACTACAATCTATCTCTGTACTAAATTTCATCCAGATCCGTTCAGACATTCCGGTGTGATTGAGTAACAAACATCCATCCATCCATCCATCCAAACTTTCGCATTTATAATATTAGTATAAGTATTTTATGGTTAGGCTAGCTATCATTAAGTTATATTGTATTATTTTCATTTTTGATAAAATATTATCGTAGTAATAACTTAAAAACAAATAAATAAAAAATAACCCGAAAAACGTTAATTGTGAGAAAAAATACATCTCAAAATAAATTAGCATATATTGATTTACTTACTTATAAGAATGTCTATAAAAATTCTGATTCTTTTTAAGACAAAACATTAATCTTTATGATAAGAAAATAAATGCACCTTGCCGTGTCGGTGCCGAATTATTTTTTTGTGTCTCTATAACACGATTCCATGAGAACTCTAACTAAATCTGCCATTGAATAAATTAAAAGATAATAAAACCACATCTGCAATTAAATCCGTATTATACAATATTGATGAATTTCTTGATGAAAAAGTTCACTGGAGGCAGTCTCTTTGCATACAGTAGCCCCAGCATGATAACTAATCCATCATGTTTTGCATAACTATATAGTGTTAATTTTGCTTTTTGAAGAGAGTAACTGCTGAGTTTGCACTTTCCTCTTCAGAACAATCACCTTTCCGAACCATAAGGTAGGGTCCTGACACAAGTTAGTTAAGTTAATATGGAGTAAATACCAGTGGCGTGCACGACATAGAGACATTGTTTACCCTAGCTAAAAAATCTCCATGCTTATTTTTCATCATACGCTGCCTGAAAATAGGTATCTACTATCTACCTAACCAATGCCTACCCTGGCTCCGAATACTGTGTACGCCACTAGTTAATACGTTAATTAATTTGATTTTAGTGTCGATGTTCGTTACCAATATCAATAATAACATCGTCACGAGTCCACACCCTACTCTTACAACCGATATTACGTTTGACACATCTCCACGATGTCCTGTTCCCAGTAACCGACTGCTTGTTATATCGTTCGCCGTTAATGATCAAAACTCGGCCACCAACTTTCGTCAGTTCGAAGTGCGCTGAAAATTAAAAGGAAAAATTAAAAAATAATTAATAGATATAAATTACGTCATGATACCACACCATCTTGAAAAGATTTTGTTTATAAGTTTGAATATAAAAACCGGAGTTAAAATAATAATAATTTATTAGTAAAAACTGCATAAATATTTTTGCAACTTATAGATAAAGAAACCTCATAAAACATTACAAAAACTGACCAACATTTAAAAAAAACTATACTAATATTCGTAGTACGTAGAGTTTAAGAGCTTAAAGTTTATAGATATTATGGTACCTACATTTATATAATATATTTTTCTCAGGCATGATTATAAGTACCCATTATTTAGTATTTTCAACCGAGTTGCAAAAAAGGAGGAGGTTCAAAAGTCGGCGCGTATCTTTTTTTCAATATTAAGTATTGTTAAAAACGTATAATTATTACTAAAAACTGCATAAATATTATTGATAGCAATTTACAGATAAAGAAACCTCATAATACATTACAAAAACTGATCAACATTTAAAAAAAAGTACTGAATTAATATTCGTAGTAGGTAGAGTTTATAAACTTAAAGTTTATCTCTTTTTAAGATTAAGTGTATCTTTTTTGGGGTTCCGTACCCAAAGGGTAAAAACCGGACCCTATTACTAAGACTCCGCTGTCTGTCTGTCTGTCTGTCTGTCTCCAGGCTGTATCTCATAGACCGTGATGGCTAGAAAGCTGAAATTTTCACAAATGATGTATTTCCGTTGCCGCTATAACAACAAATACTAAAAATTAAAAAAATATATATATTAAGGGGGGTCCCCATACAATAAACGTGTTTTTTTCGTATTTTTTGCTCAATATTAAAAACGGTAACAGGTAGACGGTTCAAATTTTCACAGAATATTAACTTGTATATTACGTTTCAAAATAAATAATTAAATATCAATAAAGTAAATATTAAAGGGGGGCTCCCATACAACAAACGTAATTTTTTGATATTAACAGTAAACCTCTAAAACAAAGTTAGTTTTGCGGTTCATTAACAAAGGTAATTATACCTACTTCTTGAGTACGGAACCCTCGGTGCGCGAGTCCGACTCGCACTTGGCCGGTTTTTTAATATTAAGTGTAGTGAAGCGTGAGGCTATTTCGCACACGGCGATGAAACAAAAAGAAACATTTTAACTATGGAACGCCAAAAGTCTACGCCTTATAATTAATGATAATGTTCATGGTCGTTAATAATATTAACAATGACGTCATCAATGGTCCTGATTCTGCTCTTGCAGCCAGCGTTACGTTTGATACAACGCCAAGTCGTCTTCTTCCCCGTAACATATTGCTTGTTATAACGATGTCCCTGGTATACTAGTATACGTCCACCATCTTGACGCTTCGAGGCCTCGAAATATACTGGAAATTAAAAAAAACTGGTACAAATACCATAACTGATGTGACACTACAATATATCCTTCGCTTGGCTCGGAGGACGTGTATTCATTGCGTACATGTAGCCTACAGTGAGTTCAAAGTAAGAACAGGAAATGCAATGTCTGTCGTCTTTCAAAAACAACGATGTTTAACTACATTATTTAAAACACTATTTCAGCTAAGGCGTCACAGTGTGGCGGAAAGTAAGTC
The DNA here is from genome assembly GCA_963932025.1 of Erebia epiphron. Lineage (NCBI taxonomy): Eukaryota > Metazoa > Arthropoda > Insecta > Lepidoptera > Nymphalidae > Erebia > Erebia epiphron. Next base: position 42,430,286 of record OZ009945.1, read on the forward strand.
CTATTCTCAGTTAAGACGCATTTTAATAGAGACGTGCAAAGGCAATTTACAGTGTTTATATTTTAGCTGGCATTCGATGAACATGCTGAACACTTTCTATTGCACCCCGTGAATAGGTACAATACGCTACAATATGACTACAATAGTATGTAAAAAATAATCAAATCTTTTTCACTAGACATCGTACTTAATATTATAAATGCGAAAGTGTGTTTGTTTGTTGGTTTATCCTTCAATCACGCCGCAACGGAGCAACGGATCGACGTGATTTTTGGCATGGAAATAGTTGAGGACCTGGAGAGTGACGTAGGCTACTTTTTATCCCGGAAAACTAAGGAGTTCCCGCGGGAACCAAAAAACCTCAATCCACGCGGACGCGTCGCGGCCTCAGCTAGTACTATATTAAGATGAAATTTTCAAGAGGAAATCAATGATTGTGGTTTTTTTTCCGGACGGTCATCATGAGTATAAATATTGCCGCGACAACCCCTCACTGTACATAACCAAGATTTCATCCTCGTACCGAGGAGATACTCCTAATTATAGCGCTGGCCTTTATAAATTACTACCCGGTTACCGTAGCGTCTAGACTCGAGAGGTTTCCAAACGCACTATAAAATAGTATAAAAAAAGCAATTACATAAGTAAAGTATAAAATGTATGCAAAAGTAAGTAAAGTATAAAAAATAAGTCAGTAAAGACAAGATCCAGCCACAGTCTAATTATTTATCGTTTAGTCTTCTCAAAACGTACTGAAAAAAGTATAGAAAGTAATTACTTAATTATTTTTATAAAGCTTTATTTCTTAATCAAAAGTTTCATTAGAATCTTTACGCAGTTTTGGCGTGAAAGATGAACAAACATTCATGTATCCTAGAAAATTTCGGGCCGATAATAATATTTATTAAATATGTAGTAAGACGATCTGCAGCTTCGACTTCATAGAGTGGTTTACACCGGAACCGCTTTTAATACCAATCTCGAGTTCGATCAGTAGGTACATTAGCCATTTATTCTGCCAATTCCAGCCTGCAATATCATCTGCCTGAAGACTCATCGGTGACGAAACACGCTGGTCGATTGTAAGCTCCAATTTGCCAGGATGTTAAGAGCTAAAACGTCCCTCTGGTCTGTATTGTAATACCAATTGCACACTTAAAATCATTAAATAAATAGTGTATGACCTTGTAGCAACATTTAACTGCTTGCTTAGGTCTACTTCTCATTCATGGTTTAAGAGGAATGAATGTTCGCTTTCGCTTTTTTGCATTATACCATGCCTGTACCACCAGGGACTAACTCTGTTTAAGTTTTCCCGACACTGGTACTACCTTAATCAATCCCCTTATGTCACACTAATTTTGTCATGCTATCTGTGTCTCAATGATTATGATCAAAAACGTATGCGATAATTTTATCGTGTACGGTGAAAACAGTGCTTCTACAGCCGTGCCTCTGTTTGATACATATCCAGGTAACTTTGTCCCTATTCTGCCTTTTCCTCCGATATCTATGCCCATTTAGTAGCAATACTCTGTTACCACGCAACGTCGGTAAAAATGACGCATCTGAAATAAAAATAGACGATTTATTTGAAACTAGCTGATGCCCGCGACATCGTCCGCGTGTATTGAGGTTTTTTTGTTACCGCAAGTCCATTGCAAGTCGATTGTTTCAGTTATTTAGAGATAAATAAAAGATCCTGTTGAGTTGATTCCAAAAAATATATTTTTGTGTTTTTTGTGTACAAATAACAGATATTAATATATCATTATTGTAGAGATATTTTCAATATGTCTAGTTGTACACACATATTTTCAGTGACATGAAAATAACATTATTATGTTTGCCTTGCAAATATTACGCTCCGCTTCCAATAATTTACCTTTAATATTCTATATCTAAAATGAACATTATACTTACATACATATTTTCCTAAAAATATTCTTTAAACTGTTATGTTTTGTATCACCTATATAGGTGAATTAGCTTGATTTTACTAAACAAAATATAAAATTAATTTAAAATTAATTCTTATATGAGTTTTAAAACTTTATTTAAAAGAGAAGTCAGGCTAACGCACCTAAGTTAAACCAATTGGGTATTTGACAACTATTCAAAAAATTATTTTTTAGTGATGACTAAATAGAGGATCTCCCAAAAGTCGTAATATCCACGTCATCTGTTAGTTTTATGTTTGAAAACTATTTATTAATAATTTTTATTTTGCCAAATTGTGGGTAACAACAGTACAGTTTCATACATCCCTTCCCTTTGACGTTTGAAAAAAGTTGCTGATTTGACTTGTTGTCAAATACTTACCCAATTTTGACATTTGACCAATTTTGGTTGGATCTTGCGACCGTGTCAAACCATCGATGAACCACTCATAACGAAAAGGTATCAGGCCACAGTCCACCACGCTAAGTGCGAGAGTCTGCCACTTTATACACAATAGGTTCCTCGCGATGTTTTCCAATATCTTTTATGTGCTTAAAACTCAAAAATCTGCGATAGCGATATATCGCAACCGAATGGAGGCTGATATCTTAACTCCTAACCACTAATCTATCATCACGATCCGCTTTTTAGGGTTCCGTACCCAAAGGGTAAAAACGGGACCCTATAACTAAGACTCCGCTGTCTGTCTGTCTGTCTCCAGGCTGTATCTCATAGACCGTGATAGCTAGAAAGCTGAAATTTTCACAAATGATGTATTTCCGTTGCCGCTATAACAACAAATACTAAAAATTAAAAAAATATATATATTAAGGGGGGTCCCCATACAATAAACGTGTTTTTTTCGTATTTTTTTGCTCAATATTAAAAACGGTAACAGGTAGACGGTTAAAATTTTCACAGAATATTAACTTGTATATTACCTTTCAAAATAAATAATTAAATATCAATAAAGTAAATATTAAAGGGGGGCTCCCATACAGCAAACGTAATTTTTTGATATTAACAGTAAACCTCTACGAACAAAGTTAGTTTTGCGGTTCATTTACAAAGGTAATTATACCTACTTCTTGAGTACGGAACCCTCGGTGCGCGAGTCCGACTCGCACTTGGCCGATTTTTAAATATGATTGTGACTAGTAAATTTTATAATAGCATCATCCTCACCGGAGGTTTTCACGGAACTCTTGCACCCTAACCTTCTTCTCTTGACGCACGACCAGGTTGTAATCAGAACTTGGTCGTGGTGAGACGATCTCTTCTTATAAAACCGGTGACCGTTAATTACTAAAACTCTATTGCCGGACTTTGTCGGTAAAAACTCGACATCTGAAACAAATAGGCAAACTATGTTACATTTTAATTATTTTGAAATACTTATTCAACGACCGTCATGCTCAGGGCAACGTATGAAAATCGTATTCTTACTTACTTTCTTTTTTAGAATAATATAAATGAGCGTGCCTTACTAAACGTTCGTGTTATATTTTATGTCACTGAAAATGTATAAAAACTACGATTTCTATAAAATTCGTAGGAAATGTATACAATGACGAATCAATAATTTAGGAAATGCGTAAAAATATTTATTTCTCAGTCTAAGACATAATGTGAAGTTGCTCACAGTAATCCAGTTGGTTAGGTTAGAGTCCCGAAACAGCTGTCGTCGAAATTTTTTTACCGAAATACCAAAGCATCCAGAATTTGTTATCGAAGAAATGTACACAATTCCTAGGAAATTATTAAAATTTTATTAATATTAAATCTTAGTTAAATTAAAAATCTTGTGTGCTGTTCTGTGACAGAAAACAGGCCAACATACGCCGAGGTTACTTTTACTTTTTTATTACTTTTGGGTACGGAACACTTAAAATCAAATAAGCTTAAACATTATCTACAATATAGAATTTATTAATACCTTATAGGTAGCATCCGTAAAGACTCTGTTATTTCTGTCTTTTGATACATTTTTCTTTATCAACATAATATATTAACGTTTATAGTGCTATTTACAAACATCAAATACAAACACCAAACACAACACACACACACACACACAGACTCTCTCTCACACACATACACACACACCCACTAAACAAAACACGTAGTCATGCCACGACGATGCCATCGCAGCGCTGTTTCACAATACGTGAATTATACGGCCCAGGGACCATACTGCCAATGCTTAAAGCAAAACTTAAGCAATATTATTCAAAATGTTAGTTTGATGTCACGTACCGTGACGTTCCTTAAATAAGGATTATAATTCTAAAACACGAAAGTCAACAATAATGAAACAATATGGCTTTAAGCGTTGGCAGTATCGCCTGTAACTAGTGTTGCCCAAATGCAAGAACAAGATGAGACTGAGCCAGTCTTGGTCTTGGGTCTTGCGCCAATACACCTGATCTTGGTCTTGGTCTTAGTTTTGCAGCAAGAGTCTCGCAAGTCTCGCAATCAACTAATACCTATTAGCCTATTGCTATTTATTAAACATTACTTTAGATCTTAGAACAACGTAACAGACGAAGTTCATTTTGAGCTTGAATTAACATAGCCATAGTAAAGACCAACCAAATTAACAAATGGCTTAACATTTATTGAGAAATTCGAAAAATCAACTGACACCGGGTGGGGTTTGAAGTTACCATTATCTAATTGCAATATTCCATCCATTATCTAATTTTCAATATAATGTATTCGTTTCTATTCTGAGCACCCGGAAACTTATTTTATTCTTTGGAACATGTACCCTGTGGCGGCAATTGAACAGTGTCAAATGTTATGCGTGCGGCGCGGCGGCGACGATTGTATGCGATATCAATAGAAGCCGCCGGCACGTGTATCTTGACCTTGTACTTCCGAATAGCTGCAAAATGCCGACAACAAGATGCCGCGCACTATCAAAGTTCCGATGAGCAAAACTAGGGATGCACTCTTTTTTCTTATGGATATTTTCATTCGGTATGTATGTTTATGGTATTGTTCGTAATGCGCATAAGTCCATATTCCAAATTTATTTAATATATTTTTTGCGTCTCATAGAGTTCCTAAGCGTATACCCGATCCTTATACTACCTGAAACGACACTCAGTCCTAACTGCAAGACGCAAGAGTCTCGCAGGCTTAGTCATGTTCTTGCTCAAATCTTGCACGGTCAGTCTTGGTCTTAGACTTGCTAAATTTAGGTGGTCTTGGTCTTGGTCTTGCAAAAATGCAAGAACAAGACCAAGATTGCAAGACCAAGACCGATTTTGGGAAACACTACCTGTATCCAGCGGAACGGGGAAGAGCGAACTTATTATTTATAGCGGACGAATGATATTATAGTAAAATGATGTGAAAAACAATTATCACGTCATTTATCAATAATCTAATTAAGGCTTGCAAGCACATCTCCGCTCTTCTCGGCACTGATGGATACCGGCCTAAAACCGATGTCGGAGAAGCTTCTAAATAATAATATATGAAAAATTAAAATAATTTAAAGCTGCTAATGTAACCCTTTGTCCGTAATTTCGTCAATGTTTCAATTTTACCGACCAATATACATTTCCTTACTTATTAACGATGTCTAAAAATAATTTCGTGACCATGAAAGTGAAATTATATATTTTAATACGATGACGGTTTAACTTAAATGGTAATAATATTATTACAAAATAAAAACAATCTAATATTAAAACAAATTGCACATTCACAGCAGTATGACATATTAAGTAATAGAATATCATATAGAGTACCTAATCTTAATCCTAATTTATGAGGTAATTTATTTGTCTCTTATCTAAAATTAAATATTTAAATCAACTATTTTGAATTTCTTACTTCGAATAAATAATTTAATGGAAAGCGTAAATTTACTTAAAAAGGATACCTATGACTGCTCCGACGCACAATAACTGACTGAATTTCTAGATTTACTTTCTACTAATATATACATACTTAGTACCTACTACAAAATGAGCTTCAATATTTGAATCGACTTTTCAACACAACATAATAAATTATCCAGAATACCATCAATGTAATATATACGGATTAAAATATTTACAAAATGAACTACTAGACAAAATCTATATTTATTTTTCTTTTATATACACGTCTATCAAATATACGCGTCATCATCGTGGACGTGGTGGGCAATAGCCCAAGAAACTGGCGCTATTGCCTCATATCCATATGATAATACCAGGCTAAGCCTTTGGGCTAAATAAGTGCCAGATATCGGGTAATTATATAAATTTAAGTACCGGGTATAGGTACTTGACAAGTAGTTAAATCAGCATCTTTTATCAATCGCTAAAACGCGTGCGTAGTATGGGATGTTGTATGAAATACTTGATTGTGACATGAGCTAACTTGGACTTCCAAGCCCAAGTCAGTTTCATGTTATAATGTGAATGTCCACATTACGTCTTTAGGAAGATCCTCAATTAATCACAAAAAAATAATATATTTCTGTCACAGGCAACATTCCAATACAAGCATTAAGGCCAACTTGCACAACACTGCCTAAACTGATTTAGTTAAATTTTGTGATGCTGTCACGTTTTGATAAGTTTATTCCATGTCATGAAAAGAACAAGTAAGAAACTTTTACACATTTAATGTCCTTGTGTAAGTGGACCTTTATGTTAACATTAATATGTCCATCACTTAAAAGTTTTCTGTATTCAGGGGTATTACCTATCAGCTGTATTAGTGATTATGCACTTGTCGAAGCCTTATTATCACGTTATCAATAGTGGTCACGAATGCTGCACATCCCGTGGTCTTCTTTACACACCTCCATCTTATCTTAGCGCCTTCATTCTGATGGACCGTGAACCTCTGCTGGCCAATGTCCAAGCATCTTTTTCCACCGGTGGTGTAGCCGAAATATGCTAAAAAATTGGAAGAGGTTAAAATCATTATTTAAAAATTCAAAAATATTTAATGACCGCATGCAAAAGTTACCGAACACAAGATAATACATAGTATTTTAATAACAAACTTTAAACGAATATATATTAAAAAAAACTATTCGAAATAGACGTTTTAACACCTTGTTTATTATCAAGGTTTTCAATTTAAAAATGGAATTAAAACGTGGGGTTTTGTAAACAGTCTCATATATATGTAGTATGGATATGGTTGTGGATTAAAAAATACTGCACCAATATCATCAACTTCAGTGATATTCATGAAATAAATAAAACAGTTGTCGACTAGATTTTTATACGCGTCAGTACCTAATGCATAATTCTTAGAAAAAGTAAAAAATATATCCATGGAATTTACTCTAATCCCAAATTATAACCTAAAAAAATTTGCTATTATAATTTTATCCAGTGATTCTTATAATTATAAGCAGTAATTCTTATAATTTGATGATCAATGGTTGTGAATATTATTGTATCTGATGATCATATTGTCTAAAGTCATCACTGTGGCGCGGCACTGGCTGTCCTTCTTGACGCAGACCCAGCTAATTTTAGGACCCCTACTGTCGCTGCGTTTGTTGAAACGGTATGGGTCAATGATAAGAAGAGGATTACCATAACGGGTTGTTGAAAAAAATGGAATCAAGCCTGCGAAAAAAACAATGAATTCTTGGCAGTCACTCACGATCATTCATATTTAGGTACAGTTTACGCCATACATTCAATAGAAAAATTAATCGCCAAATTAACATGACCATTGTAGGTTTAAAAATATATATTCACTTAGCGTTTTTTGTTTGGAAAAATTAAAACAAGTTTTTTCTACTATTTTTATTTATTAATTTGCTACTTCTTACCAGCCCAATCAAATATACCTACATAAACTTTAGTAATATAAATAAATAAAATTCATTATTTAATTTGAATATTCATAAACAAATATAGAAAATTATGGTTTACAATTTGAATAGTTGTTAAAAAGGCACTTTGGAAAAACGATGTTATTTTACTAAAAAAAATAAAGTATAAGTCTATGTACTATTATTATTACCTAATAATATAAGAATCATAATATCATTCAAATTTTTCTTTTAAATCCACGACATTTTAATTATTTTAGGAGCTAAGTATTTTTGTTGATTATATTTAAGTAATAAACTCATAACCATACTCTTTACATAAAAGTATGAAGAATTTCACCAATAAATATATATGGCAAATCACATATTCAAGTGATATTACGCAACAAAAGCACATCCAGCAACTGCTAGATGACCAGGACTAATGTCAAGGCCAACACAAAAGCAGCATTTTTTGAAAACTGTAACTTGTTGGTCATGTCGGAATGGACAGGACAAAGACCCTAGCTTCTATGCAATAAAGTACTACGTTCTACAAATGGTTATGGTTCATATTAAGCCTATAAACAACGTCCTTGACCAAACTAACACTAGCAGAGCAACCGTTAGCCGACCGCTTCACGCAATGCCACCAAGTCTTGATACCGTATGACGACGTTCGTTTAAATCTGTGTGAACCCACCATAACTATCGGATTACCTCTATGAGACACGCCAAATTTTACTGTGAAAAAGAAAGGTTTTGGTTAAATTTAATAACATAGGTTATTATATAATAGTATTTGAGATTGAGTATCAACACTTGATTTTAATTGCATTCGCATGAATTTAATTTACTGGGTACGATATTTGGATTTAAATAATTATGTGATTCCAGGAATAAAAATTTATTTTGTATACAAATAACCAATACTTACTTGAGTCAAAAACTTATTTATTACCTGTACTTCAAGTAAGTACGTATACTTTTACAAAAAAAATGTGGGTTGCTCCAAAGTTCCAATAACAAAAATTATTACAATTATAAAAGGTCAAACTAAAAAGTATAACAAAATAAAAAGTGTGATTCTGAATATTCTTAGTTCAAAAAATCAAGCTGTTGCCAAATATTAAAGAGGGCAATGAAGTGATAAACTTAAAAAAAAACATACTTATATCCATGATCACAGTAATATTTAGATTACAAATGATTACAATCATTATCACATCGTAAAAAAACTTATTATAATAATATTTGGGAACAAAGGCGTATAGAAATTAAAGTTTATCACTATTTAAACCATAATCGTCATCATAATCATAGAAAACTTTTAATACTTAGGTATCAGTTACCACACATAGGTGTATAGACTGTATAGAGAACTAATGATTATGAATATTCTTGGTTTTAATAATGACATTGTCGAATGTGACCACAGAAACCCTGCATCCTTGCGGTGCTTTATTGCAGACCCAGTAAGTCCTCGCACCAATGTTGTGTTTACAATTAAACCTATAGTTGTCAATTACAAGAAGAGGTTTCCCACGTTTGGTGTAAAGAATAATAAGCTCTGTAGAAAAAATTGAGATTAGTGACGTACAAGATCTACGAGTAAAAAAATGAAAGAAACTGAAACTTAAGTGCGAGTCAGACTCGCCCAAAGAATTCCGTAGCTTGGAGAGAGACATTGAATGAGACATTTTTAATACACAGTTATTCATAAATTTTCCCTAATAAACACAAGGTATAAATGCAGAACCAACGGAACCATTCCATAGGAATATTTTATATACGATACTAGCTGATGCTAGTAGATGACACAGTCTGCGTGGAGGTATGAAAAATAGATAGTAGCCGATTCTCAGACCTACTGAATATGCATATTAAATTTTATAAAAATCGGTCAAGCCGTTGCGCAGGAGTACGGTAACTAACATTGTGACACGAGAATTTTAAATATTAGATAATAATTAAAAATATTCATATTTTTGGTTAAATACTTTAAAAAAAATTGTAAATAAGTAATTTACTTAAATATAAATTTTAAACTAGAGATAGATAAGGTAAGTATCTGTATTTTGTGCATTTCTTTAACAGCAAAGTATAATCTCTAAAAATATCGATATCCACGTACAGAATAAAATTTATAACTATAGATTAGTAATTATTTTTGGTGTGCAATTAAGAGTTTAAAAAAATAAAACGATCGTTATGACGACATTTTCTGTCGTAGACTAACGTTTAATAAAGTGTAGTTATTCTTAAATTCTATTCTAATATTTGAATCCACTCAAAATATTAACCTATTTTATGATATAATGTAATAAAAATAATGCATGAAAATCCAATATTTGAATCCTCTGCCCTTTGTGAAGTTTGTTAAACTCTTATCCATGCTAATATTATAAATGCGAAAGTGTGTCTGTCTGTCAGGTGGACAGACATGTCCACCTATTCAATCGATTTTGATGAAATTTGGTACAGGGATAGTTTATATCCCGGGGAAGGACACAGGCTACTATTATTCTGGAAAATGAAGGAGATCCGAACGAGACGAGACGAAGTCGCGGAAATCATCGAGTGGTTAAACTAAAGCTATCGGTTAAATCAAAAATATTCTAATTTGTAACATCCCTAAGGCTGCCTCTCTGCCACAGAAATGTGTCACAGAACTATCTTACTCTAAGAAGTCAATGCTCTAAGCACAAAACTATAAACAGATAATATTTTACTAGCCCTTGACTGGCATAAAATGATAATGCAGCCTAGATGTACAAGTAAGCGAGCTAACCCGGAAGAAAAATTGCAGTTTTTAAACCCATTAGATTCTATCAATCGACGGGCAATCATCGTAAATCAGCTCCTACGTATAAGACTACAGGGCTCACGACTGCGCCATCTCTGGCGACCTCCCGGTCGAAATATGAAAAGGAAGCAATTCTACTTGTGGACATTCCTGATCTGAAGGCAGCCTTAAAATAAAGAGTTTCAATCAATGATTATGGAGGGTTTTCTCCTTAACGATAATATCGTTGATGGTCGTTATAGTAGCTCGGCATCCGGAACTGACTCTGCAACATACCCACAAGGCTCTCGGACTCACGCTGCGGTTGTTTCTGTTGAATCTGTATTTCCCAACCTGGATAGCAGGCTTGCCAAATCTTGTTGTTGTGAATCTATGTACTGAAACAGAAAAATTGATTAATTTTTATACATTCTTTTTTTTATCTCAGCTGGACAGCCGGGAGTAGCCAAACAATCTGTTACAAAAGACTGTCTGTCTGTCTGACAATATACGCACAATTCAACATAATAAAACACTATAATTAATTGCCATCATCATCAATAATCTTTTGACAGAAGGGCTGGCTAATTTTTTGCGCAAAGGGTCAGCCTGGCTGTCCAGCGCGGAAATGCAGCTAGCGTTCTTGCCACCATTCCACGCGGGCATTAATTACGCGCGGACATATTTTGGCAAGTTGAATAATAAGAAATTTTTATTGAGATTTACTTCCCTAAAATTACACAACTAGATTAGGTACTTACAAGTCCTGCAACCTTTTTCCAAAATGTTTCAAAAAATTATCAACCAACTCGAATCCACATCTCGTCTGCGTCCGCATCGCGTATTTACGTTTGCGTGTTCAAAAGGAGAAAGTACTTCCTCGAAACCCGCTGTTTGTTTCGCTAACTTCCTTCCAACTCGTGCTCAATGATTGAGTGACTCGTGCCTCTTTCAAAAGGCACGAGTCCTCCAATGTGCAACCGGCGACCTACGTAGCGAAACGAAGGTCAAGTAGGTAAAGCTGTTTGAATGGGCGACGAAACGAGTCTTCTGGCGTAGCCCATCCATTTTACATCCAATTATTATAAATCGAATTTATAAGTTTACTAGTGGGCCCGGCAGACTTTGTCCTGCCCTGAACCTCGAACACATTCGAAGAAGAGTTAGCACATCAAACCCGTGCGGGGTTCGAGGCATCTTTTAATACCATTACTATGACGATCGGTCAATAATCACTCCAGCTTTTGTTGATTCTTAAAAAAAAAAAAAAATCTTCAAAATGGTTCAAAACTGTACTAACCAATTTTCAAAATTCCAACTCGAATACAATTCTACGACTGCATCCGCATCTTTTAACACCATTACCATGACGATCGGTCAATTATCATAGAAGCTACATCACTTTTTATATACGGAAATACCCGTTTTTCTACAATTCAAAATCTAAAGGGACCACCTAAGGTCACAATTATTAACAGATTTTTTTTTTAAAAATTCGCCATTTTATAGCTAAACTAATACCCTAGGAGACCGTTTTTTTTTTTCTTAAGTCGGTTTTTTCCGAAATATTTACAATTTAGTAAACAAACACCCCCCAAAAACTCGACTTTTTTACATTTAACAAATTCCAAAATAAGTTCCAGCCGATTTTCAAAATTCAGATGCTCACACATGTCTCGATAACTTATTCTCGATTACTCAACTCTTGGTACTATTCCCATCTCGATTCTCCCAAAATCCGCGGAGCTATGGCCAAAAAGACGGCTCAGGCGATTTGCATCTGATAACCATTTTCAACGGTAAAAGTTTTAGAAAGAAAATGATGACCAACTTGTAACTAAGATTAAAGTGTTTTGGCAAAGTGTGCTATGTTACTTCTCACAAACATCACTTTAATAAAAGTCATGATCAAAATGCTTTCGTTATCAAAGATCTTATGCATCTAAGGCCGTCTTGCTTGTGATTTAGTTAAATTTTTCAATGGTGTTCTTCCTTCCTGCAAGTTTATTAAAAATGCCAAAGAGCGTATAAATAAAAAAATTAACTTAAATACGTTTAACAGCTTTGTCCAAGTGGACTTGAAACTACAAATTAAAAAGAACCATTAACTTATATACGTCATTACTCCTTACCAGTGTTTTCGATCTGTCTTAATTAAAGTCAAACATAAAATTTTATATTTTACTAACCATGCATTTGAATAGTGTTCGCTTTAGCGGCCAATTACACATAAAAGACGTAAGTCCTGTTTATGTGTACTTGCTGAATAACCTATCTTGCCTCGGCTTTAAGAAGTTTCAGTAATAAAAAAATTTAGAGAATTGTGCAATACTAATCAATAATGATAATCTCTCGCTCTCTCTCTGCCGTGTGTGTGTGTGTGTGTGTGTGTGTGTGTGAGAGAGAGAGAGAGAGAGAGAGAGAGAGAGAGAGAGAGAGAAAGAATAATTATCACAGTGGCGAACATTTTTACTACTACTAGTACTAGTACACTACTAGTAGTGATTAAAAATGCAGATTTATTTACATTTCTGTTTATCAAACAATAGCTGTGTTGATCCATCATTCATCAATATCCGTCCCGTCAACAACGATCACAGGCGCTTCACTTGTTTTGACTTTGACACTCAAATTGTTTTCTAAATATTAAGCTGATATATTGATTTTTAAATCAATGATTGTGTTATTTCCAAACCCACAAAAATTATTGCGGTCGTTTTACATTCAGGTTTGAGGTAGCTTTTCTTCCTAGACACCTATTGTTCCAACAGTAATATTTTTTAATATCTTATCTAATAAATATATATATATATATATATATATATATATAAAATCGTTGCTAATTGGTTATAAAAATACTGAGCAATATTTAACAATTTCTTTTTCCTTTTTGAATCAATGATTGTGTTCATTCTTAACATCAATGATCATCCCGTCAACAACGATCACGGAAGCTTTACATCCAGGTTTACTGCTATTCCTTGCACAGAACCACGTAGCTTTCCTTCCTCTACTCCTATTATTTCTGTAGTATCGATAGTATCCAATTTGTAGAACAGGCGTACCATTGATCGTGGATGTGAACTGGGGTGCTAAAAGAAGATATGAATCTTTAAGGAAAAAATTTACTAAATTTTCATGAATAAACTAATAGAAACACTACAACTACACTACAAACACACATTACATTACATTATATAACTACAAATATAATATTATAAATATGTATATCCTTCATCGTATATCCGGATTATTTATTAGGCGTAGAAGTAGTTTGATTACATAGAAAATGTATTTTTAAAAACTATTATTCATGTGGAATACTTTTAATTTTAGCAGAAAATTCAGTTTCTACAGCATCAAGTGCGCAAAAATAATTCATACCTATTAAGCAAAAGTCACGTCAACACTGACCGTACGATTAATCAGACATAATATATCTTCGACATACCCGTTTCTTCGTATTCATGCTGCCGATATCGCATGAAATTACAATACTTTTTGAAAAAAAACATGCCAAGTGTGAGTCAGACTCGCCTTCAGACGATTCCGTAAAAGTAACGTTGCGGTTACGTTTGAAAATTTACCATCATTAAAAGCACACGCCAAGGTTTGTTAATATGGCCCAAAAACGTTTAACTATGCTTACTTACTTATTATACTTATGCTGGTACGAATACACGCGCAACTTATTAGCTTTATATTGATTCAAAATTTAACGGTAGCCTTATTGACTGTCATGCAACTTGACCTTGGATGTACCGGGGTCTCTTTTACCTAAAAAAAAAATGTGTTCGGAACCCTAAATGGCCTCTAGCGGATCTTGTGGTTGATGCGTGTCTTAAGTTATCATTCTTCAATGATTGTGATCATTCTTTACTTGGATAATAACATTATCAATAACACAGACGGTAGATGGGCATCTGGGTGTTCTATTATAGTACCTACTGCAATACCACGTATCTTTTGAGCCGTTACTGCTATTTAGATAATACCGGTTGTATCCAAATTCTAATATAGGTCTCCCTTTTACTGAAAACGAAAATGTTGGTCCTGTAACAAAGAGTACATTTAGAGTTATTTTTTCTTACAAATAAATAATAATTTCCTGGAGGGGTTCCCTCCCGGGCTATGGGCTTCTACTAATATAGGCTACATTTTGCTATGTACTTACATAGGCTACTTTTTGCTATGTACTTATATGGCTACTTTTTGCTATGTTATATTATAGGCAACTTTTTGCTATGTAGTAACACGGGCTACTTTTTATCCCGTAATATAACAGAATTTCTACAGGAAAAAGGCTGTGTGCAAACGCATTAGTACCTACGGATTGAAGTTTTAATGGCTGTGGTAAACAAAATTAATATCAATAAATTTGCTATCAGTAAAAAATTCAAAAAATACTACATAGGTGAGTATAGGTATCCTAATTGAAAATAAACTTAATTACATTTTTTTAATTACAGAAAATTGTAACAATAACTTTTATAAAATTAAATTTGTACACGTTAGAAATTTATATATAACCCACCAATATTTAATAAATAATCTGAAAAATCAACAGGATTCATGTTTTTAAATAAACATTATTTATAATTACTTTGTATAAGTTTATTTACCTAATTCATTACCTAATTTTGCAATTGTGTAGTTCGTACGAAGTTGCCTCAAAACTTTTCCAAAAATATAAATACTTAATAGCTAATTAATTTTTTTTATTATGTGTAAATATTTTGTGCCAAATTCATCATTGTGTGCAAGTCACTCAATTGATTAAAATCAATGTGCTACGTGTGAGCTCATAATATTTTTAATGTTGTAGAGCTACATAAATTTAATAACATAATATCATATCTCGTAGTAATAAAATAAAAAATTTAACTTACTCATTTATTATTATTGCTACTTAATTCCACCAAATACCAAACACCAATACGTACATTATAGTTAGCGGGGATACGCATGAGTTAAAGAGAGTCAACGCCAAGGTAGAAAAGCTTAAATTATGTTAATTTTTTCCTCGCAAATGAGAGAAAAATACTATACAAGTCACGGCCGAAATAGCAATTCACGGCTTCGTTTACTCAAAAAGGCTGACGCCTCGTTTTTTTTTTAAATGACTAGGAAGTCATCAGCCTTACCTCGTCATTCCAATATTTCTCAGCCGTGAATTGCTTTATTTC
Organism: Erebia epiphron; assembly: GCA_963932025.1. Classification (NCBI taxonomy): domain Eukaryota; kingdom Metazoa; phylum Arthropoda; class Insecta; order Lepidoptera; family Nymphalidae; genus Erebia; species Erebia epiphron. The sequence continues at coordinate 42,445,980 of OZ009945.1, forward strand.
CGGCCTGGGCACTATTTTTACAAAAATATATAATTTTGCTTTATAGTTTTTAAGATTCTATTCCTCGTATTCAGTCTTATAAACATTTTTTTAAAAAACTGCCGCCAGCTCTCGCTTCATTTCTATCTTAGATAGATACGTTTTTCGCTTTTGCGCATTCCCTGTTAACTAGGCTCTGATAACGAGGCTTTAATTAAGTCAAATTTCACGAACATCTCAAAGAGTACCGACTGAATTTCTCTAAATCTACTAGTCTATAAATAAGGTGGATGCGTATGCGCATTATTATAGCAAACAATGGTGTTTTCAATCAAGGTGACGGAAGCGCGACAGGCGCCGTTCCTCCTCCCCTTGCTACAGAACCAGACTGCTTTTGTGCCCTTGCTTCGGTTGTTTTTGTGGTACCTGTATCCACCAATTTGGAGTACAGGGCGACCGAATCTCGACATTGTGAAGAAGTAATCTTAAAAGAAAAACATGTACTTAAATTAACATCAATTATTAACATTAGTATTACTCGTACCTTCTCGGTCTTACTTATTTACTAAAAATACCACTCGCTTGAATGGTGAAGGAAAAACATCGGAAGGAAACTTGCATGCCGGAGAATACCCTTACGATGATTTTCCTTCACCATTCAAGCGAGTGATATTTTTAGTACGTTGAGAAGTCTGCCAATTCGGCTACGGGTCGTGGGTTGTAATAAATTAGGTACTTATTTATTTATTGGTTCATCTTAAAATAACATTTATTGTGCACACATAATTAATAACCAAGTAAATCTATTTACAAGTGCAAAGGCAATCTCTTACAGACAGTAAGCCGGAGCGGTGAGAGTCGTTTATTAGACGACTGATCAGAACTTATTCTTTACTAGTAACTAGTCGTAGAACCGATAGACGTCGGAGTACCAAAGTGCTGGAATAGCAACCCTGTCGCGAAGTGCATATATGCGATCGCGAAATACTCAGATCTTTGGTAAGAGAATTTAGCATCTATAGTCTATTGTGATAGTTTATCTGTTATCTATGACATACCCGGAAATTGGTCTTTAGATTGTGATTTCTATATTTAAAACCTTGATAAATGAATATCGGTGTTGCATAGCAACTCGTTGTTTTTTGGTCTCTGAGAATGTAATGGAACCAGGTCCTGGCGCTTCATGGAGGTGGTGTTATGACGGAGCGTTGATCGAGAGTTGGTGAGATCGAAAGCTAAGTACCTAGGCAGATTTCTAATATGTAGTATTTTGAGAATCAGTTATATTGATTAGTGATTTATGAGCGCTCATAAGTTACTTAGGGAAATGAAAGTCGTAATCGACAATGTATCAACTAATGAAAGTCGTGATCGACAATGTGTTAATTATAAAAGTCGTAATCGACAATGCATCAACTAATGAAAGTCGTGATCGACAATGTGTGAATTATAAAAGTCGTAATCGACAATGCATTAACTATAGAAAGTCGTGATCGACAATGTGTGAATTATTACTGGTCGTAGTCGACAATTAGGCAGAACACTTACATATCTTTAACTATGATTAACAGAAGTTTATATTAGGTCTTAGGGCATCACGAACGGTGATGTCATAGTCAATGTGAATGTACAGGTCTCCGAGATGACGCACACCACGATGAGAGAAAGAGCGGCAGGACACAAAGGCGAGATATAGTAATACGAGGCGGCCAGCGCCCGTAGACTTGTGTACAGGTATGACTCCATTGGGTATATAGATCATTTCGGTGACATTCTGTTCCATTGAACATCCCTATATATCGGTAATAAAGTTGTCCGTTTGTATTCATATTATTGACGTGGACGTATTCAAAGAAATAAAGCAGATAAGTAATGGAATAGAATGGGCTCGCCGACAAACCCCGCAGTGGAATGCGCCGCAGTGGCTTTCCCTTACCATGTTGACGGACGACATCAAGCGAGTCACAAGGACCTCCTGATCCAGGCGGCGCAAGACCGCAGCGTGTGGAAATCTCTCCAAGAGACCTATAATGTCCAGCATTGGACGTCTATCGGTTTGGTTGTAGTAAAGTATTTCAGTCAGAACTAATTTTACTAGGTAAATCGACTTACACAGGAAACTGGTTTGAATACTGGTGGTTATATTTTTGTACGACATGAAGATAGATTATGAGGTCGATGTTCCTTTTATAAATTTTTGGAGTTTATTTACTAGTAACTATTTAGTTGCAGTATATTATTTCAGTCAGTCCCGTTTTTACCAGCTAATTCGGTTTGACTGGTCGGAACTATAGATACATTTTTGTACGTCATGATTATTATGACATACACCGTTACAAAATATTACTTTTGGAGGTTATTTTTTAATGATTGTGTTCATTCTTAGCCGCGATAATATCGTCCATCACAGTGATGACGGAAGCTCGGCAACCAACCGACCATTTCGAGCACAACCACTGTGCCCGCGCACCCTTACACACGCCGCGCCGATTGTACCTGTATGGTCCTATTTGTATCACAGGTTTGCCGTATTTGGATACTGTGTACACTGGATTTTCTAATGAATTTATTGACGACTCTGTAATAATAATCAATATTTTAACATTATTTTTTCGATTATTTATTAGAACAAAATTGTCATTTTTTTCCCATCACTAGGGCCCAAAATAAGCAAAGAGCGTAAGAAGAATATATTTATGCACAGTAACCGGGTGAGAAATGGCAATAAAGCACAATAAGGAACCAGTCAAAGTACCTATATAATAGCGTTTTAAAAATAAACCATTCAACCAAAATAATAATTTAAATTTTAATTTTCTGCATAATTAAAATAAACTGGCAAGTGCGCGTTGGTAATAGTAATGTAGTTTCACTTTTTTAACCGATTTCCAAAAAAAGAGGAGGTTCTCAATTCGGCGCGTATTTTTTTGAGTACCTTAAATAATTTTATTATCACAATCACGTCAAGTGTACATTCACATAATCGTTTTTTCACACAGAATGTCGGCTCTATACTTGAAGCGAAACCCAGCGTGCGCTCTCAAAGGAATTCGCGAGGGGCGGTAGTTCGTTTGAGATTCCCGAGTTACAAGCTTTTGACTTTTGGTTTAGACTTTCATCTCAATGATTATGGTCAAGATTACACAAAACGATTTCTCTATGTATTGTGGTCAACGCGGCTTTACACCCGAAAGATCTTCTCTTATTGCAGTGCCATCGAGTTCGGTTCGACTCTGCTTTAGACTTCGAGTGCAAGTTGTAGCGGTAACCGCCCAGTTGGATAACCGGCTTCCCGAATTTGGAGACCGTGTAGTTTACTGGAAAAAATACGGAAAAGGAATGAAATGGTCAAAGTAACACTTATGTGAAACTAGATGATGCCCGCGACTTTGACCGCGTTGAAGTTTTTTGAGTCCCGCGGGAATCCTTTAATTTTCCATGACAAAATATTATAGCCCATACGTTTTTTCAGTCATATAAGCTATCTCCATTCCAAATTACAGCCAGAAATCTCTTGTCGTTATAGCTTTATGGAGTAACAAACATCCAAACGATATCATGTATAATATTAATAGAAAAGGATATAACAGGAAACAGTAGGATAATAAGATAAGATCCTCAAAACCTCAAATGCGAAGTAAATCTTTTTTTTTGACTGGGAGACGCCCGCGACTTCGTCCGTAAATATTTAGGTTTAGGGCTTTACGAATGAGGTAAAACCCTCATTTAAAACCTTTTCGAATGAGGTACCAAAAACGACAGCCATTAATGTTAAGTTAATTTAATCAATGATTATGTGTATGACTAAACAAAATTATCTTTTCGCCGATCGTCTCCAACCCGGCTTTGCATCCGACGTTTCTTCTTTCGAGGCAGCGCCACTGCCTAATATTAGGCTTCAAGTTTTTATGGAAGTTGTATCGGTACACACCCACTGCAAGCACCGTTCCGTGCTTCACTTCCGAGAAACATGAACCTGGATAAGAATTTCTAAGTATAACCTTTTTGGTACTTTAATTATTTCATAATAAAGAGCTTTAATTTATTTCAATACAACTATCATTAGGTAGTACCCTCCATAATGAAACACTGATTCTGCATTCTCCATTTAATAATATTTCTCTTTATTGAACATATTATGTCAAATTATAACTATACAGAATTGAGAGACTACAAAACTCTCACTTGGACTTGTTGTCTACTAGCTGATGCCCACAACTTCGTCCGCATGGTCTAAGTTTTTTGTTATTCCCGCGGGAACTCCTTAATTTTCCGGGATAAAAAGTAGCCTATGTCACTCTCCAGGTCTTCAACTATACCCATACCAAAAATCGCGTCAATCCGTTGCTCCGCTGCGGCAAACCAACAAACCAATAAACCAACAAACAAACACACTTTCGCATTTATAATAGTAGTATGATATATACTTACTACTTAATTGAATACGTCTGACACCAATGCGTGTCGCAGACAAACTGATTGAAAGTAGTTTCAACATTTTTTGGGCTCTTCTTACTGTGCACTGAATATTTTCAAAAACTATTCAATGTACAGAAATCGTCCAGTTACAGTTTTATTATAAGTATAGAATTAGTATAGATACGAGTATATAGTTATAACTAATTTAATACCAAGAAGCGATCTAGAATCTGAACTACTCTACTATTTGCTATAATGGGCAGGGCGCTGGTGCTTAGTGAGCGAAAACGCAGACAAAGACAATGCATCAGCCAGAACCATGGTAGTAATAACAGCACCATGAACGAATTATCATACTTGATACCATAGGCTTTTTTTACTACAAGTTAGCCCTTGACTGCAATCTCACCTGGTAGTCTGTGGATGTAAACACCTCTATATGTGGGTAAAAACATCCAAGAAGCTAACTATACAACTACAGGAACGTATTTAAATTTAATCAATGATTATGGTGACGGCTAAACGATATAATCCTTTCGCCAATCGTCTTCAGCCCAGCCTTGCATCCAATTAAAGATCTTCTCTTATTGCAGACCCATTGCAGTATATTATTGCCTTTCAACTCCCTATGCAGGTTGTACCGGTACGCACCCACTTCGAGAATTGGATTGCCGAGTCTTGATGTTTTGAAAATTGCACCTACAACAATATTGCAACAAAACATAAGATGAGATATTAATATGCAAAATGAGCTAGGTCAACGCAACCACAAGTGCTTAGATTTAAGAAACCCGACGCATCACGCAAACCTGGAGGGATTGAAGCTGACACTTTATGTAATTGGAAGTACAGTATAAATTAGTAAAACAAACACAAAACATGCAGAAGACTTAAAGGACGCACAGTGCGTTTGAGCCTAGATGAACGACGCATCGCCGGTTAGGTAAATTAAATAAATCTTAAAGTTGTAATCTTAATAAATAAAAACTGCACCTCAGTGTCACTTCGCCCTGCGGTATTCAGTGCGCCACAGTACGACAAATGCAGACAAAACAAATATAGGTACCAAAAAACTAACTTTGTTTCTTGTATGTCAAGTCAAACTTTAATGTATTCCGGTACTGGATGACTTAAGATTACTTGCACCAAGCCGATTAAGCTAAATTTTCTGTACCCTTTTCATGTTAACCCCGGAATAAACTAATCAACAAGTGCAAGTTTGGGTTTGACAGAAACACTAACGTGTAATAAAACAGCAATAATACAAAAATAGCAAATTTAATTAATGATTATGTTGATGGCTATATAAAACTATCTGTTCGCCTTTCGTCTTCAGCCCCGCTTTGCATCTAAGAGTCCTTCTCTTATTGCAGTCCCACTGCAATATATTGCCTTTTAACTCCCTATGTAGATTGTACCGGTATGCACCCACTTCGAGGATTGGCTTTCCAAGTCGAGATACTTTGAAAATTGCACCTAGGACAAATATTGTAAATAGAATAGAGTAGCTATATTAATACACCAAAACAAGATATAAATGATACATAAAGAAACCGAAGAGACAAAAATGTAAACCAGAAGGTGCTAGAAGTAAAGGTAATAGGATAGCCAACCAATAAAAATATCATCAATAAAACACATCTAATTTAATCAATGATTATGTGGATGACTATTAAAAATAATGTTCTTGTCAATTGTCTTCAGTCCCGCTTTGCATCCAAGAGTCCTCCTCTTGTTACAAAGCCAACAGGATATATTGAATTTCAATTTCTTGTGCAGGTTATATCGGTACCCACCTATTTCAATTAATGGCTTTCCACGGCACGATACCGTGAAAATTGCATCTGGAAAATAAATAATAAATAGTGACTTTATTATAAAAGTAGAGATACTGAAATATGAATGAAGACAATTAATAATACAAGAAAAAGAATAAAGAAGAAAGTTCATCATATATTCACAGCCTGAGCACCAGACTAATCACTAATAAGTAATAACGCAATTTTGATGGCAACCCGGCGACCGCGCGCGGTAATCTCTAAACTATACTCTTTAGTTTTTAATTAACTGAATTAAGAGGCGAGGTGTTGCTGGTCTGGTACTCAGACTTTAAATGTAAGATGACAGTCTCGAAGGCTGCAACAGCAGCCGTTTTGACTTTAGGCGATCTTTCAACCGAAACAGCCAAGCATAGAAACTAGAGATAAAAGTACACTGCAAGATTGATGAATCTAATATTATAATCGTTTTAGATTTTATAGCGACACTCTTTATAAGTCCCAACTCCCAAGAAGCGATAGTCTTAAGCTAAACAAAATGCCACCAGTATATGGAAAACATTGGTTAATGAAACCGTTATAAAATAAAAGTTAGGACAGATTTTTAGGGCCGGCGCAGAGCACTTTTCCCTGCCAATCCATTAAACAACTCACGAGTTTAGTTTCGGGGACCAGTTTGGTCAATTGATTTTCGATATTACTTACTCTCGACCTTTAGACCTTGAGCTGTAGAGTCCGCGACTATCATTTTCTGAAATATCGTTGTTTGAGCGTGGATACTTGATAGGACTACTGGTTCATTATTGAAACACCAAAGTTTTAACACTTATATTCAATTTGAGAATATGCTAACAAATATAATTAAATTTATATGTGGACACCAATGATATGTTGGATGGCGAGTTTGTTCAGACTCCCGGCGCCTGCGGCTGCGCAGCCCGCTGAAGCCCCGCAGCCCGCGGAGGCCGCGCAGCCCCCGCTCATGCCCATGCGTTGTTCCAACGCGGGGGGCTCGTTGTACCAACAATTATTGTACTATTGATCGATATTGTACTATTGCTAAATACTCGCTTGTTGAACCCCAATGTGTCTCCGCACGTCAAAAAAAAAAACTAACACCAATAACGGCACTGAATTCAAAATGATTATTATTTATTTGTCAGAATGTTACACAAAAATGCTAACATACAAATGCCACAATGTATCTATTTTATAGTTCAAATCAATTATCTTTAGCAAATCCATATCCATATATCCACTAATATTATAAAAAGTGTGTCTGTCTGTCTGTCCGTCTGTCTGCTACGCTTTCAGGGCCCATCTGTTCAACCGATTTTGATGAAATTTGGTACAGGGATAGGTTGTATCCCGGGGAAGGACATGGGCTAATTTACATCCTGGAAAATTAAGAAATTCCCGCGGGAATCAAATAAACTTAACCCATGCGGACGCATCATCTAGTTAAACATAAAACAAAATTCCATTAGATTTAGCAATATCAAAAAGTACAGCATTGTTATAAAAAAATCAAACAATAAAATATAAAATTCTAGCACTAGCCAAACGGCGCGTTCATGATTTCTATCATGTATAACTATACAAGGGTAAAAAGTCTTATAATTTAAAACTTGCATCAAGCATTGTTACTGTCTCAATTGTTATGATTGGCTGAATTTATGATTTTCATAAACAAAAACAAGCACATAGGCTACTTTATTATTAATTATTATCCCGGAAAATTAAAGAGTTCCACGTAAATTCCAAATTAAAGATATGCACGCGGTCAAAGTCGCGGGCATTGCGAGTAATTTATCTTATTAATCAGTGATTATGTCTGTTTGTAACCATAACAATTTTACTGCCAATCGTCTTCACCGTCGCTTTGCATCCCCGATACCTTCGCTTATTGCAGCGCCACAGGGACTTAAAGCCGTTCGACTTATTATCCACGTTGTATCTGTATTCATCCAATACAAGCACCGGCTTGCCATATTTCGATACTGCGAAACTCACTAGAAAAGAAAACATATTTAAAAATAAAACGACAAAATATAAGCCATTTAAAAACTCAGTGTGGCCAAATCTGTTTAGCACAATCTCCATTTAGTTTAGTGAGATCGTGTACAACATAATTGGCCAATCATTCTGTTCATCTCCAATAATTTTATCGCAGGTTCCGTTTCAGGTTTTGAAAGAAAATGAAAAAACAGCATTTTAAAATAAGTTATAATATTTTAAGGGTATGACAAAACATTAGAATAGTGATGATTCAAGTTTACAAACATAAATTCGATTTATATCTTTAAATTTAAGCACTATGTAGAAAAAAAAACAGCGGTTTAGTGCAATACAAAAAAATCGAAACCTAGAGAGAGAATAATATTCGTGGCTATAATAGACAGTTGACTTCGATAAATAATCAAGTATATTTTTAACCAACTTCAAAAAAGGAAGAGGTTCTCAATTCGGCGCGTATTTTTTAAAAATGTATTTCGGTGCATATCTCCGTAGTTTCTGAACCGATTTGAATTTTTTTTCTATCAGTCGTAAGAGGAAGCTCTCGAGGTGGTCCCATAAAAAATTCTGACTCCAAATCCTCAACTCTGACACTAAAAAGCTAAAAATAAAAATTCTTTCCAAAAAACCGACTTCAAACGCCACTGTAAAGAACAAAATAATTTTGATTTCTACCCACTATGTTGAAGTCGGGCGAGTCTGATGCGTCAACTTTGCTTATCCTTGTTATACCCGCCCGACTTCAACATAGTGGGTACAAATCAAAATTATTCTGTTCTTTACAGTGGCGTTGGAAGTCGGTTTTTTGGAAAGAATTTTTATAAAAAGAGATATTCTTTTATTCATAAGAGACAGAATTTAACGTGTATCACAGCTATTAAACTTTTACCCCATATACCCCGCATTTCTAGTGAAAAGTATCATACGTTAAAGAAGTTGAAAACATTTATCATCCTTATTGGACTTTAGTTAATCTGCAAACCTAAATCACTTTTGACGTTTTTATTAGGATCCCGTAGTTTTTACCCTTATAGTTTTTCCAGTCCAAATGTCCATCCAACCGTGAGTAACAGCCATTTAAAAATCAACTTAACGTATTGACAGGGATGGTTACACACTACTAAAAAATGAAAAATATGTACAACGGCTTGTAATGAGCGAACACGAGGAATACCGGTGTATGGATAAAACCGAACAGGTTTTTGTTACACCATAACAGATATTATCTAATGGTATATTGGGAAATGTACCTATACTTAATAAGCTATTGCATAGCTTCTATCGCGGGCCTTGAGCGTGTAGACCGAATCCAGAAATTCCGTAACGAAAAAAACCAAACACTTTGGTTGTGTTGTTGACTTCAAGTTGTTGAAAATATAAAGGCGAAATAGTTTTAAAGAATTATGTTTTCAATAGTCCGGGTGTCCAAGGGGAATCAAAAAACGTGTTTTAAATATGAATAAACAAAGTGCATTTGTTAATGAAGAAAGTCACGAAAAAATAGTGAAAGAAAATGAATGAGTACCTACTCTATATTACATTCATTTTATTATTATTATTATCACAAATGCAGAATTATTTTTTGTTTCGATTATTATTATTTTTATTTTTATTAAATTTTAATTTAATTTAAATTGATTTACTCGTACCAAAAAAAAATACCCACCCAGATAAATTATGTCCCAACACTTGCGACACTAGCGCTTTGCGAATGCACCGGAACTAACCGTCAACTTTTGCACTGTCCTATCTGTCCCCAGGGACTAGTATATGAGTGATCTGTGGCAGTGATACTTTTTAGTTTTGCCATCTATCGATGAATAGCAGTACTTTTAATGACTTGTACTTTGAACTTTGAACTTTTAGTAACTTGAATTAATATCAAAGAAAAGCAAAGGAAAAAAATACTGCATAAATAAAATAAATAATTATAATTACATAAGTTGATAAAAAATGCTATGCAATAGCATTACCGCGGCAGTCTCCGAGTGCCACACGTCTTTTTTTTAAATAAAAATAACTGTAAGAGCTATGAAGTTCAAATTAAGAGCAGTTATAGAAACGAACTAGTACAATACGAGTCTATAATATACGAGAATATATACGGACAACAGGTACCTATAATATATTACAATTTTGGTATTTTCCTTACTGAAACCTACCTTATTGAAACCTTATTATACCTGTATTCGTTAAAACTACTATATTTGGGACTATTTAAGGGGTGTACAAATCACATAAATGCGTAAGCAGTTCGTCTGGTGCTGCAAATGTTCATGGGCGGTGTGGCCCGGCTACCACAGTTGCTCGAAGGTTGCTCGCTTTATTTTTGCATAATAAAATAAAGGTTTAATCTTAATGCGTATGTTCCATATCCTTGACGCTAACAATTTCATTGTTATAGGTGATAATGGACGCCCTGCAACCCGAAGTCCATTTATGACACCTCCACTGAACTCTGGGACCTTTGCAATTGCTCCTACGGTTGTATCTGTATATCCCAATCTCAAGTACGGGATACCCGCACTTTGATAGGCCAAAATATGGTGCTAGAAAGACATAATATAAAATGGAAGATTTTCCCATTGCTTGCAAACATTACAGAGATAATGAGAAGAGCGGAAGAATATGGACAATTAAAAATCAATAATAACATCAGTTATGCTAACAGTAAAGGTGATAAAATTAATAATTCAAGAGTGTTATACTTGCCAATTCGTTGGTGAGGCCAGAGGAATAATTTATTTTTCATCTGAAAGTCCAAAACTGCCAGAGGTAAGCTGAAAAGATCTAATGTAAATCTAAACTAATATTATAAAGAGGGAAGATTCGTTTGATTGTTGGTTTGTAATGGATAAACTCAAAAACTACCTGACCGATTAAAAAAATTATATCACCTATAGAGAGCTACTTTATCAGCAAGTGACATAGACTATATTTTATTAAAAAATAAATATAAATAACAACCGGATACACTCACGTTTTATGTCGGAAAAGTGCCCGACAAGTTTCGAATCCGTTCGGGGCCCTTATTCATGAGCCTGTTCGCGCGACGCGGTCGCTGCTCGACTGCAGTTCGCATGTTGTACAGTTCTCTGCGATGGTTGAGGTGGGGGGGGGAGGTGATAATGCGTCTTCTGCCGACGACTCCTGCTGATCGTCTTCACTGGCGTCGTCATTGTGATGCAAGCACGCCGAGCTCACCGTTTCCGGTTCCAAATTTGTAGAATGTATCATACTAGTGTTAAAAAGCGGTTTCTACGTCGGGGGCAGCATTATGTATATTTATAATGAATATCTCTCACGATAGTTTAAACGTGAAAATAATTAAAAATCCCTACGAAAATTGCAATAATGTGAATTAAGTCAAAAAAAAATCGTCTCATCTGAGAGCTCCCATGGCGTGCACTGCGTAAAAGTTACACGAAAACAATGTATGGTGGAATTGTTCCTCTCAAAATTTTCTAAAAAAAGGCCGCGATAGCTTATATCTATCTTTTAAGGTTGTCTCATAACATCTTTATGATTTTCAAATTTGGTCTAAAACAAATCTTTATCTTCGAAGGAATTTTACTGATATAGTATTAATCATTACCAAAATGAAATTGTTGGTCTTTGACCACGGTCATTGACCAAATTCGCCCCTTAGACCATTTGATTTTTTTTCTATGATATCTTCCAAGATATCATAGAAAAAAATAAAGTAAAGTACAACAGAACATAGCGCGGCTGGGCCGGTAGTGGCAGGCGGGTAGAGCCGCGCACGGGCGGCAGTGCGTCGGCAGTGCTTAAAATGTTAAACCCGATTTGCTGCCCAGTGTCCATTACTCGCTGGCTATATTGGGCATGGCTATGGAGTATGGACTATTCGATGATTGGTGCTACCAGTGCGAAGCCGGGACGGGTCGCTACTCGCTAGTAACTCAATATAGTGAATTCTTTAAGCTTTGTAAATCCTGAATCCTGGAATAAATAGTTACTAAGGGTCTATCTTTAGTAGGGACACATTCAAGTACTTCACGAATTCATTTGATCTGTTTTATTAGAAACATACCATTATACAGATCCGTATTACCAATTCTAGTAAAATTAACAACTTTAATTATTTTTAATGAAATTTGTATTTCATCAGATATGTATTACATCATATTTATTTTATAAACTTTTAGTTTTTATTACCAGTAAGGGATCTTAGAGCTCGCCGCATTATGGCAGGTATTTTATTAGAATATAAAACGCCAACCATCACAAATCGATGACCAACCCCTCAACGGCGCCCTATGATGAATAGATTAAAGTCGCTATCTGGGATGAGCCTTGAAAAAACATTCTGTGCAATAACCTGGCGATTCATCACATCCTTTACACTCGTATGCTGTGCTTGTTCTCTTTCGATTTCTTCTGCAGATTCTGCACTCCTTTCTCATGACTTCTTTTGTAGTTCTTACGTGGTCTCCGTCTTTCTTTTTTCTAATTTTAAACTTTTGTATTTTCGTTAACTTATGAGGGATAATGCCTTCGGAGATTCTTCGGTAGTTTTTTAAAAGCCGGGCTTTGATTAAGTCTGAAATTAGGGTTATAAAAATATACAAAGTATTTTTATGATATCTATCGAGTTTCCAATTTAAATCACTCGTTTAAATTTTTAACAAAAACAATGCAGGTCAATAAGATAGCATTCTAATGAGAAATATTTTACTAACTTCTTCCTATTTTACTGCCTCATTGGTGAAATGGTTAGGATGTTCGATTGCAGATGACAAGGTTCTGGCATATTTAGGAATGAAGTTTTCCATGATTGTAGTATAATTATTGTGGGTATTTTAATAATTTAGTTTATTTTTATAGTGTTCTGTCATTTTGATTAGTCTGGAATAAACCGTTGTTGTGACTCGGCGTTTAATTCAATATTTTACAGTGGCGCAGTCGTTTATAAGTTTTTTAGCTAGTTAAATGTCTTCCAAGATGTCTGTAGGAAAGTTAGGCGAGTTTAATCTCAGTTCGGGTACATGGAGCACCTACATCGATCGAATGGAGCAATATTTTCTCGCAAATGACGTGAAGGTTAACCTACAAGTGCCTACGTTGCTCGCGTGCGTGGGTGACGCAACGTACGAGCTGATGGTGGATTTGTGCTCTCCCAAAAAGCCCGGTGAGATGAAATTCAGCGAGTTAGTGCATCTGGTGAAAAAACACATACAATCGACGCCATCGATTCTCGTTGAAAGATATAAATTCCAGAACCGGACGCAGGCTCACACCGAAACGGTAGCTCAGTTTGCGGCAGCTTTGAAACACTTAGCCAGGGATTGTGATTTCAAAGAAAACCTTGAAGAGAACTTGAGAGACCAATTTGTGTGTGGCCTACACAGTGAACCTACGCTACAAAGATTATTTTGTGAAGACAACGTGACCTTCTCGTCGGCCTTCAAAAAGGCCGTGGCATTGGAGGCGGCCGCCAATGACGCTGCGGCAGTCGAGCAACGGACGGCGGACGGCGCGGTGCATGCGGTGCACGCGCAGGGCGCGCGGCCAGCGAGCGCCGCCGAGCGCGCGGGCGCGGGGCCGCGCCTGCGTAGCCAAGGCTCGGGCGGTAGGGGCCGGTCGGACGGTGGCAACAGGGATCGACGGACGGTGACGAGCGGAGGGTGTTTTTGCTGTGGAAGCCGGGACCATACCCGGGCGGTGTGCCGGTTTCAAAACTATTCTTGCCGCGTGTGTTTAAGACCGGGCCATTTGCAGCGCGTTTGTCCTAGGGCAGGACGGAAAGCGGAGGGCCAGGTCCTTCGGCTAGACACAACGCGACCGGTGGAAGAGATAGAACGAAGTGACAACAGTGACAGCGAACGTGAGAGCTCGACTGGATATTATGATGACGAGGGAGTCGGAGGCCCCGGCGGGCTGTATATGGTGCAGCTGACGGGATCTGATCCGGTGGTGGCCGAGGTGACCGTGGCGAATAGACGGCTGGCCATGCATGTAGATACCGGTTCGCCTATATCATGCATAGGCGACAAAATGTATGCAGAGATGTTCCCAGAGTACAAACTGCAAGATAACAGCTATAAATTAAAAGGTTACGATGGAAGTAATATTCAATGTGTCGGTTACATTACAGTGCCTGTTAAGTATGTCCTTATCAGTGAAAATCTTAAATTGTATATCATTTTAAAAGGTGCGGTGCCGTTGTTAGGCAGAGTGGTTAAAAAAATTGTGTATTAGTGTTACGGTGGCTAAATCAGTGCTCGCTATTGATGAAAAATAATAATGGTGGCGAATTTGATAAAGATAAGTTTATAAGTAAGTACCCGGGAGTGTTCAGTGGCAAGCTGGGCCAGCTGCGCAGTCAGCGCGCTACGCTGCGCTTGCGGGAGGGGGCGGCGCCGGTGTTCCGGCGCGCGCGTTCGCTCCCGCTCGCGCTGCGATCGGACGTCGACGCGGAGCTACAACGCATGGAAGCTGCAGGTATTATAGAACCTGTACCATCCTCGGACTGGGCCTCGTGTTTAGTGGTCGTTTTAAAGAGTAATGGTTCCTTAAGGATATGCGGTGATTACAAAAGCACAGTAAATCCGATGTTAGAGATAGATAAATACACGCTGCCTAGATCCGAGGTATTGTTTAATAATTTGAACGGAGGCAAGAGATTTACTAAAATTGATTTATCGGAATCTTATAGCCAGGTAACCTTGGATGACTCAAAGAAATATACCGTCGTTAATACTCACCGAGGGTTGTATGTTTACAATAGGCTAGTTAACGGTTTATCGTCAGCTCCGCCGATATTTCAACGTCTTATGGAGCAAGTGGTAGCTGGAATTCCAAACGTTTCGGTATTTTTAGATGACATTCTTATAACCGGTAAAACGGAAGAGGAACATGTAAATAACTTACATGCGGTTTTTAAACGGTAGCTGATGAAGGTCTCACCGTTCGACAAGAAAAATGTTTTTTCTTTGAAAAGGAGGTCAGCTATTTGGGATTTATTATATCAGAGCACGGGGTTAGGATGGACAATAAAAAGATCGAAGCTGTAGTCAAGGCGCCGAAGCCAAATAGCGTGTCAGAGTTAAAATCCTTTCTCGGAATGGTCAACTTTTATTCGAAATTTATTAAAAATATATCTATGTTATTAGCACCTCTATATTTATTATTAAAAAAAAGGCGTTGAATGGAAGTGGAACGAGGACCACGACAAGGCGTTCCAGACTATAAAGGTAGCTTTAACTAGCTGCCCGGTTTTAATGCATTACGATGAGCGGTTACCTCTTATTTTGTCGTGTGACGCGAGCGCGCGGGGCGTTGGCGCCGTGTTAGCGCAGCGCGGGGAGGAGGGCGAGCGGCCGGTCTCTTACGCGTCTCGCACGCTTAGCTCTGCAGAGGCTAATTATAGTCAAATCCAACTCGAGACGTTGGCGATAATATTTGCGGTAAAAAAATTTCATACATATCTTTATGGCCGTAAGTTTATCTTGCGCACTGACAATCAGCCATTGATAGCCATTTTTGGGTCAAAAAAAGATATTCCGCACATGGCGTCAGGGCGGTTAATTCGATGGGCTATTTTATTGTCCGGGTACCAGTATGACATTGAATATGTTCAATCCAAGGCGAATAGCGCGGATGCTCTGTCTAGATTACCCATAACATCCAAAGAAGGTACTAGCGACGCTGATACTTTTATCAAATTTATTAAATTTGATAAAAGTATCAGCAGATTGATTCAAATCAGATTAAAGTTGAATCGGCTAAAGATAAATATTTATCTAAAGTGTTAGAGTTTGTTAAGACGGGCTGGCCTAAATCAGGTTGTAAAGAAACAGATCGAGAAATGGTCGCGTACTGGCGGCGCCGCGATGAGCTATATATCGAGAACGGATGTTTGATGTGGGGCTGTCGCGTGGTGGTACCCCTCGCGCTTCGGACCGCGGTGTTGACCGAGCTGCATGGCTCGCATTTAGGAATGGTTAAGTGTAAAGGTCTCGCTCGAAGTTTTGTGTTCTGGCCGGGTCTAGATGATGACATAGAACGTATGTGTTCAGCGTGTCGGACGTGTGGAGACGTAGCGGATTTGCCACCAAAATCGCCAGTGGTGCCATGGTCGTGGCCATCGAGTCCATTTGAACGGGTTCATATAGATTTTTTTGAATTTAAAAATGCTTCATACCTAATTTTAGTGGACGCACACTCAAAATGGATAGAAGTTTCTTCGTTTTTAAAAAAAAAACGGTATCAAACATATTACGTCAGCTCCTTATCACCCGTCATCCAACGGGGAGGCTGAAAACGCTGTTCGAACCGTTAAACGGGCTCTAAAGAAAGCAGAGGTTAAAAAAATTAATTTGAGTAGTTTTTTACAAAGATTTCTTCTTGATTATCGGAATAGTACCACGGTACAACGGGGGAAACACCTGCAAGATTAATGTTGGGACGTCACCTTAGATCGCGGTTTGATCTGCTAAAATCTGGAATCGTGGAATCCGTGTCGGATCGGTTGCAGAAAAGAGCGCTAGCCAAAGGCGGAACTGATAGGTCTTGGGTAGAAGGGGACACAGTATGGGCTAAAGATTTTCGAAAGAATAGAAAATGGTGTGTAGCGAAAGTTATAAATAGGAAAGGACGAAATATGTACGAGGTTGAGACCGAGGATGGGTTACGTTGGACACGACATTCAGATCAACTGCGTTCTAGCTTAGTGGCGGCTAGTCGGGACTCGACGACGTCATGTGACTTTCATGGTCAGCCTACGGTATCGGCCCAGGCAGCCTTAGCGGACTATACATGTCGTTATGATAAACATAATGCCGACGTCGATGACACGTGCGAGTCTCGAACTGGAACATCCCCGGTACAGAATAAACGGGACCGAAGGCGACCAGTTCGTTTCGGTTATGATGATTCCGTTTAAATGTTATAGTAATATTGTTATTATATGAAGTCTAAGCATAATATTAGTAATAATATGTATTTCTATTTGCCACAACCTATTACAAGTATAATCGTGCTGTAAGTTGTTAATCATTACTTTAATTATTGTAATTGGTTTATGAGACAAGAAACATACGTATAAACTAACATAATAAATAAGGACTTACTAATAATAAAGGGGGGGATAATGTAGTATAATTAATGTGGGTATTTTAATAATTTAGTTTCTTTTTATAGTGTTCTGTCATTTTGATTAGTCTGGAATAAACCGTTGTTGCGACTCGGCGTTTAATTCAATATTTTACAATGATGAATGTCATAGTATACCGGAGTTAGGAATAAAGCGGTGTGTCTGCGTGCAAATTTATGCACTAGAAACATTATAATATTCCACGCATTTTTTTTTTCTCTTTTGTTAATGAGGATCTCATACAAATGACTTATGCTCAAAGATATTGATTAAAATTAATGACACTATTTTGATTTATTGTGCTATTGTCTTCTTTTCCTCCTAATCTAATGGTTATGTACGTTAGTAGCCTTCACTATTTCATGTTCGTATGTAGTAATAGATGCTCTACAGTAGGTGGTTGACTTCTTGCAGCACTGCCATTGCACTCTTCGACCCGTGTTTCTGATCCTTTGGTTATACCGGTACTTTCCAATTATGATCACTGGTCTGCCGAATCTGGATAATGTGAATATTGGCTCTAAAAACAATAGATAAAATATAATCTATGGTTTAGATAATTCAAATCATCTCTTGATTTGTTCACGACTAGCGGATGCTCGCGACTTCGTTCGCGTGGTATAAGTTTTTTTTAATTCCCACCGGTACTCCTTAATTTTCCGGGTCTATGATTCTCCAGGTCCTCAACTACACCCACGCAAAAAATCCCGTTGATCTGTTGCTCTGTTGCAGCTTGATTGAAGGAAAAAAATCTCTATTTAACGTCCTTTCAACCCACCCCTTGAGAGGAGGAAATTTGAAAAACTGTGGCACACGTACTTCTTTATATTTTACCGAAAGCCAAACTACCAAGTTTCCTGGATATAACTTGAAAGTTACCTTGAGTAATGAAGGACTTTCATACAAACTTTCATCCCCTACTTGACCCCTTTGCAGGTAGATTTTTCAAAAACTTCTTTATTTGTAACCGGTAAATCCAATACTGCCTCGTTGGTCTAGTGTTACTGTCTAGAGTTAGCATAGTCGACTGCGGATCACGAGGTCCTGGGTTCGATTCCCGGTCGGGCATAAAAAGTTAGGTATTGGGTTTTTCAATTAAGAAATTCTCAGTGCCAGCCCGGAGTTGGAAGTTGGCGGTGTTTCACCCCCGTGCCTCGGAGAGCACGTTAAGCCGTCGGTCCCGGTTATTATCACTAACATGATAATAGTCGTTAAAGCCCGCCAACCCGCATTGGAGCAGCGTGGTGGGTCTAAGCTCTAATTCCCGCTCTCCTATGAGAGTGGAGGCCTGTGCCCAGCAGTGGGACGTTAATAGGCTGTAGTGATGATGATGGATGATGGAAATCCAATACCAAGTTTCATGGCTAAAACTTGAGAAATAAAGGAATTTCATACAAACTTTCAATCCCTATTTTACACCTTTGGGAGAGGAATTTTGAAAAACGGTGACACACGTACTTGTTTGTTTTGTGCCGAAATGAAATTCAAAATACCGATAAGTTTCGTTGATATAACTTTATAAGTATAATACCCTGAACTATGTTAGTTATGGTATCAATATGGTACCCCGAAGTCTATTGGTTCTTCGAAGTATATAGCTTGAATGCACTCAAAGTTCATACAATTCCAAGCTATGTTAGTTACTCTAGTTCTTTCAGATTTGATTACGTAATAAAACTTCTAGTGTAGGTCTTCGATCGCTCACTGAATGACTATGAGGTTTCTTGTGTGTATGGGGAGTAATCATTTAGAAAAATGTATTTTCCACTTGTAGTCAAGAATAGCTTGGGCGGATGGTGATTGTGCATTCCCTTAAATTCGACTGTTTTATAATCCCTGGTTGTGATTACAGTAATCTTGCAACCTCTATGATATCTTGAGCAATACCACCGTAGCTTATTGTTCTTCTGTAGAATTCTTTGCCTGTTGTATGTGAAATTGTTTAGGCGCAACATTACCCCACCAGGCATCATTTCTATAATTTCACCTGAAACGAATATAGCATTACTAAATTTAACGTTATAAATATCGTCAAGTATCGTTGTGTACACAAAACTTAACTATAGGTACAACTTTTATTATTTATTTCATGGTACTACTTTAATAGCTCAAATAATCGACAGTCACGTGTAGAACTTTTTAATTAAAGTATCTGTGCAAAAACACGGCAAAACATTGCTCCGTTGTGGCGTGAGTGAAGAACAAAACAGTACAAGCATTTTTATCTCTATATATATATAAATAAATTGCTGTTCGTTTCTCTCGCTAAAACTCGAGAACGACTATTGTTAGTACACTAATTGTCTCTTTCAACAGGTGTGGAGTAAGAGAAGTCATCACAAATCCTCATACCACCCATGATGTTGCGGAGACATTATCAGGTGAGATCGCAGTCAAGGCATATTTGTCGAGGATTTTAAAAATATACGCGCTGAATTGAGAACTTCCTCCTTTTTTGGAACTCGGTTAAAAAAACCAATCCTAAATTCAGTCACTGAAAACGTCATTCAATTTATTACGACATAAAATAATTTACCTTTAAATATATGTTCAGCACTGAATTTAGGATTGCTTTTTTTTAACCACTACATTTTAATAAGACCTTGACTGCTATCTCGCCTGATGGTAAGTGATGATGCAATTTAAGATGGAAGCGGGCTAACCTGTCAGGGGCATGGAAGTTATAGTAAACCCATACCGCTATTCGGTTTCTGCACGGCATCGTACGGGAACGCTTAACCGCTTGGCGGCACGTCTTTGCCGGTAGGGCGGTAACTAGCCACGGCCGAAGCCTCCCACTAGGCCAGACCAGGGAAAATTCAGAAATTATAAATTCCCTAATTGACCCTGCCGGGGTTCGAACCCGGGACCTCCGCACGTTAAGACAACAGCGCTTACAATTATTACTACCTATATGGCAATTTTTTTTAACTTTGGCTTATTTCAATTGTGATTGTGATAATTATTTATTTTGATGACTGCTTCATTAATAGTTATGAGGGATGCCCTGCACCCGCAACTCCATTTGGTGCATAACCACTGAGCCCTCGGCCCTTTGTATTTGCTGCGACGGTTGTATCTGTATTTACCAATCACTATAATTGGTTTTCCGAATTTGGACACACTAAATCGCGGCTGAAAACCTGCAGTAATTTAAAAAAAGATTAATAATACTACTTTTCTTAATTTTTATATACAGGTAAAATCTGGAATAATTATGAATCATAATAATCAGTCTGGGGAAGAGACCTAATAATTCACTTATTGAATATAACTCAGAGCAGACTCATAAATGCATAGTCCATTCTGATGTTATACCTATAATGCGAATATCTTAGCAATTGTGCGAAAGTATCGTGGCTATACTCTATCTAAAGATTAATAAATTTATGTCAAGGGGTTTTTTCACGTAGTGAGGCGTCTATAAAAGGTGTCTATCTATCTGCCTTTTACCTTACCATGGCCCACCGGTCTTGCCGATTTTCAAGAAATTTGGTACAGAAATAACTTGCATTCGTAGCAGGTCACAACCTATGCATGAAAAATTAAAGAGTTCCCGTAGAATTAACAAAAAACGTAGTCCACACTTACGAATCATCATTCAAACATCATTCTCAGGAATCATAAAATTATTTGTTTATATGTTACTAAATCAATGCTAGGCAAACAAGCAGGCAATTTAAAATAAGTGTCTGTGTATGTTCGCACGCTAGAAATTATACTTTTTGATAGCAAACAATAAATATCTTGAATATAGTTATCAGTTCTCACCCAACATGTATGTTGTGTAAATGTATTTATTTTTATTTTGTTGGTAGGCCTTTTTCTGCAAGACTTAAGTGGACCAACAGCTAACGTCAGGGTGTCGAATTCGGGTGTCGGTGTGCGCATCGTAAAAATTCACTCTGATAATTTTTCCCTAACGCGCCAAAAGAAGTATAACTTCAATAAATTAGAAATAAAAACATTAAACTGGACACTCATTTAATTGCAAGTAGTTTATTTTTACAACAGACATTATTTTCTAAGGGCAAGTACATGCTAACAACTTGTGAAGACGGCATATTTTCTACTGAAATAAATATAAGACATAAATTAAAATTTAATTAATTAAAAAATCAATAGTATCAAAATAAATCTAAACACAAACAAATCAATGTAGCTAAATTAAAACCTAACTTAAATCGTACCAGTACACAAAATAAAACTTACTTAACCAAAAAACGTCTCCGACCACCTTATCGGAGGAAGCTGCCTCTTTTTAAAAATAAAAAAACATGTTAGTGCAAGTCTTACTTAAGAAAGACGTATCGTATGTGTATGATTTGAATTGGTCTTGATTATTTCATTTTCAAAAGTTGTTATGGAGGCCCTGCAGCCTCGGCTCCATTTGCTGCAAACCCACTGGGCCTTGGGGCCTTTGGCGCGACAACATTTGTTATATCGGTACTCTCCAATCAATATTACGGGCTTTCCAAACTTTGATAAAGAAAACACTGGACCTGAAAGATGATTCTGGATCGTAAACAGCAACATAGTTCATATTATTATAAAAAAATTATATTGTTGCGTATTCTGTGATCATCAAGAAATAACCGTGTTCTGTGGAGATCCATGCAAGAGACCTTCCTATAGCAGTGGATGTCTAAAGTCGACGACCACGACTTAAAAAAATATAAAATCTAATATATAAAATTCTCGTGTCACAGTTTTAGTGTTTATACTCCTCCGAAACGGCTTTTGACCGATTTTGATGAAATTTCATATGCATATTCAGTAGGTATGAGAATCGGCTACTATCTATTTTTCATACCTCCACGCGGACGGAGTCGCGGGCATCAGCTAGTAATTAAAATAATATTAATAGCAGGAACAAATTCATTTACGACAATTGACACAATTCTAAAATGGACCCTGATCGTGATCGATACAATTTTTTTGGTCATATTTTAATAAAATTATCTATGAATTCTAGTTAAATTACACAAATTGCAAGTCATTATACTGCAAAAGTTAGAGTTAGTTAGTTAATTAGACACAATAATCTTTAAGAAAATAGTATAATTAAAAGGATTAATTATATTATAATAAGTAAGCTTAGCTATATGACTGAAACAAAAAAACAATGGAGATTCCTATGTTTTGGAAAAGTTTAATAACCACATGGTACATTAACATTAAAGATGATTATGTTGATTCTTAGCTCTTATAATTTCGTTATCAACGGTGAAGATAGAGGCTCTACAGTTAGTGGCTCCCCACTTTACACAAGGCCATAGGACCTTGCCTTCCAAGCTTTTGTACTTGGAGTGCCGACTGTACCGATAGTTCCCCATCTGTATGACAGGGTTACCTCGACGTGACGTTGTAAAATATGTTGGTACTGGAATAAATACATAGTTTAGTTATCTGCAGGTAGATTTTGACAGGCCATTAACAGATGTTAACAAAATGGCAAATCTTAACTTTTGACGACCTCCCTGGCGCAGTGTTGAGCGCTGTTGTCTCAACGTGGGAGGTACCTGGTTCAATTCCCAGCAGGGTCCATTCAGGAATTTACAATTTCAAAATTTCCTCTGGTCTGGGAGGCTTCGGCCGTGGCTAGTTACCACCCTACCGGCAAGGACGTACCACCTAGAGATTTAGCGTTCCGGTACGATGCCGTGTGAAAACCGACTAGTATGAGTTTAATATAACTGCCATACCCCTAACAGGTTAGCCCGGTACCATCTTAGACTGCATCATCACTTACCATCAGGTGAGATTACAGTCAAGGGCTAACTTGTAGTCGCGTAAAAAAAACTGCTAAGCCACTTATCATTCCAGTTTACACATACACAGGGTTCAAAAATCACTAGTCAACATGATTTGGCGAAAGTAATTCAGAAAAATCAAACGAAATCGCTATTTAGCTTTTTTAATCTATAATAATCTACATTAAATAAATGTTAATTAATAGTGCATTTTCAAGACATTTTATTATAAATAACGAAAGGAGACATTAGGTACTTAGGATTATTTCTTTTAATAATGTTTATTTAAACGTTAATGATTATGAACGTTATTCATCCTTACAATCACGTTATTGACACAGTTGACAGAGGCTCTGCAGCCCATGTATGTTCTACTACAAATCCATAGAATCCTACCATTATTCCTCTTATAGTTGCTGTGTCTATAGAACCTGTATTTCCCGATTGTCATGATTGGTTTGCCATACTTTGACTCTGTTAGAACCATACCTAAAAGGGTAAAATATAGAAACCTCTATTAAGTAAGTAATTCAACGTGACTATATCAAGCAAAATATTGAAAAAAATTACTGATACAAATGACATAAATTATATTTAATTATATTATAATGTGTATTGAACCATTAATGGTTATGTTTATCATTGACTTTAACAATTTCATTGCCAATACATGTGATGGATGCTCTACAGCTGGCCACTGAATATTTACTGCAATAGAAGAAACTCTTTCCACTCTCTCTTTTAAAATTACTGTGTCTGTAGAATCTGTAGGTACCCATCTCTATGATAGGTTTGCCCATTTTAGATGTTCTGATAACGTATTCTGAAAAAGTAAAGTTTGAATTCAGTTTACTGAACGAAGTAAAAATTTGAAACAACTTGTACCAAAATGTTTCAATACTAATACTAATATTATAAATGAGAAAGTTTGGACGGAGGGATGGATGTTTATTACTCAATCACGCCAGAACGGCTGAACGGATCTGGATGAAATTTGGCACAGAGATGGATTATAGTCTGGAATATCATATAGGCTACTTTCCCACGGGAATCAAAAATCCTCGGCATCGATGCGGACGAAGTCGCGGGCATTAGCTAGTGTTTCATAACGCTGACCCGACTTACCTATCTAACCTAACTAATATTATAAATGCGAAAGTTTGGATGGATGTATGGATGGATGTATGGATGTTTGTTACTCAATCACGCCCCAACGGTTGAACGGATCTGGCTGAAATTTAGCACAGAGATAGATTATAGTCTGAAATAGCACATAGGCTATCCCAAAAAATTAAAGAGTTCTCGCGGGAACCAAAAAACCTCAAACCACGCGGTCGGAGTCGCGGGCATCAGCTAGTACGGGTATATACGGGCTAATCTTAAGTATAATTTTAACTTATATGTATGGTAAAAATCTACTTTTTATGAAGTAGATTTATCGGGATTGATTTGCTGGTACCCTTTGAGTAGTTTCCAAAATACTAACCTGATCTTTGCAAAATTCACATGGGAGCAAACTGGCAGCATATATTATCTATGGAAAAATAATCTATAGCCTTATTATGTAAACTGTGACAATTATTGGTGCAGAATAATTGTCACAGTTTTAATTGTTGTGATTGATTGAATCCATGGTAATCTCGATGCGACAATGGAGTTTGGCCAACAGCGGAGGAGCGGATTGCGATACTTACACAGCAGCAATTATTGTTATGTAATCTTCTCTATCTTCTGTCGTTCCTTCATTGCTGAAGATCGTGGTCCTGGCTAGATCCTACCCTCGAACGAAGCATTCGCATCATTCGCTGTTACTTATATGGTTAAAGAAAATAATAAACCATGTTTTTATTATATTTCGTTCTGAAATATAAGTATTGTATCTGTATTTAGGTGAGATATTAGGTAACTAGACAACACATAGATAATAAATGAATGCACATAGAGGATTTGTGTAACTTACAACTTTTTAAACAGTTTTTGTATCATAGAAAGCTATGTATATGTATAAAAATGTGAATCTTAGTTTTTCTTCATGTCGCGCAGCCAATTGCATGCTATGGGATAGCTTTTTATTTATATTTATTTTTAAAATTATGTAAGCGTTAAAATGTAATAAACGTGAAGAATTATTATATTATAAAAATGTGTGTAATGTTTGTAATTTTGTATTTTAGGATGTTTGTTCCTCCTTCCACCACCACCACCACCACTACAGCCCATTAACGTCCCACTGCTGGGCACAGGCCTCCACTCTCATTGAGAGAGGGAATTAGAGCTTAGACCCACCACGCTGCTCCAATGCGGGTTGGCGGGCTTTAACGACTATTATCATGTTAGTGATAATAACCGGGACCGACGGCTTAACGTGCTCTCCGAGGCACGGGGGTGAAACACCGCCAACTTCCTAACTCCGGGCTAGTGCTGAGAATTTCTAGTCAGAAAAACCCAACACTTATTATGGCCCAACCCGGGACTCAAACCCGGGACCTCGTCAGCCGCAGTCAAACATGCTAACCACTAGACCAACGAGGTAGTCTCCACTAGACCAACGAGGTAGTCAGGTAGAAGGTAGGTTCCTCCTTCACGGCACTATAACTGAACCGATTCCATTGAAATTTTGGAATGGCCTATAAACTTGAATGAAAACAAAGGTTACATTTTATCCTAGAAAATTAATCAAATCGCGGGAATATAAGTAAATATTTTTTTCCCATGTGGAGCCGCGGGCGTTATCTAGTGATATGATAATTCTTACTTCAGAAACTTTAGAACAGAATTACCCATATAAAATCATTTTTCTAATTATCAACAGTAATACTTAAATAGTAAATCCCTTGGCCATAAATAAAGGCCAAGTTCGAGTCTGACTCGCACTTGGCCTTTATTTATGGCCGAGGGTGCCATAGCTTGACAGTAGAAAAAGACAAAATAGTTATTTGATTAAGTTAATCTCCTGCAGCCAGCTTATCATTAATATACCTTAATAAAATACTTTTCCAAAATATTTTAACTAAAGGAGGTCGGCGGGCTCCCATATAGTGTTTGACCCAAACTTGAGGCTCACGTTCACGCATCAAACTTCTCATACTTTTTATACTAAACAAGACTAACAAAAAAGTTTATGAAAGTCGATCAAATAAAGTTGTGAGAAAAAAGATATTCGTAGTAATAATAGTTAAAAGTGACGTTAGATTTCTATTTCATGGTTTTAAAGCCAGATTACTGTTTAATAGCTTTGAGAAATCTATCAAGCACTGCAGATTAACATTATCTGACTAAATACTAAATAGTAATACGCATTCCTACCTACATAAACACAAGTTACCTACCTGCTGGGTGCGTTAAACCTATAGTAGGTATGTAATTCATAACGCGGCCAGTAGGTATATTATGACATACAAATTGATGGTTGTACTATTCTTACTGTTTGAAAAAGGAGGTTTGACACGTTAGTTTTTACTTTAATACTCTGTATCTATACTCCGTATTGCCATTAGAACGACTTTTTATTGTTTCGTAATTATTTTTATTTTTGATCCCCATCTTCAAAAAATTTGGTATTTATACAGAAAAATACTTTGAAATATATTAAAAAATATTAAATGATTCCTGAATCTGAATGGTTTTTAAATTTAGCTGGGTCATACTTCGCCGATCTCCTTTAATATCACATTTATTCATTTTGATTATTATTTCACACCGATACATTAGTAATTCAAATATAAAATATACACACAAAGACTTACACGATACAAATAAATAGTTAAATAATAATACAATTCTAAAGTAAAGCTGCATAATTAATCGGTTTATACAATTATTGCGAGACATTTACATCACTATTCCACTATTTTTTATTGACCGCTATAATTCCATTACTTGGAAAAAGCAAAACAACTTCTTTCGTTGTCCTTGAGGGCCCAAAAATAATACGCTTATCTGTGCGTGTGACGAAATTCGAAACTAACAGAATTTGCTGTGTGATGATTTGATTTGCCTAAAATATTGATTTTTAATAGACAGGGGCGCCTCCGTCATAGACACAAATAAGTGTGTCATAGAGCATATAGCGATATTTTGTCTCCTCATTCTGTTTAGTAAATCTCATGACTCATTCTGATCGAGACTCTCTCGAAAACAACTTTCTTCCGGATAAAATTGTGCCATATTGTGACTTAGCTTTTTGTAACTTCTGTTTTGAGAAGTGATGTTCCGGATATCCGTATCCGTATCCGTATCCGCGGATATCCGTGGGAAAAAAAGTTCCGTGTCCGTATCCTTTACGGATCTTTTGCCTTATTAATTTTCAATACATATATGAAATTCTATGTATTAGGTGATGAGGTAGCAATGAATTACTATCAAATTCCATTCAGAATATTTTTTAAAATCAAATATTTGGTACTTTTGTATTGCAAACATTTCTTGTAGCGAGTTACCGACCATACCAATCTACACTAATATCATTGTTGCGAAAGTTTGGATGAATGTTTGTCACTTAATCACGCCAGAACAGCTGAACGGATCTGGATAAAATTTGGCACAGGCATAGATTATAGTCAGGAATAACACAGGCTACATTTTATCCCGGAAAATTAAAGAGTTCCCGCGGGAACCAAAAGACCTCAATCCACGCGGACGAAGTCGCGGGCATAAGCTAGTAGTAGGTACATAATTTTAGTGTAAATTTTACACTGCTAAACTTCTTTGCAGACTTTTTTAAGTCATGTACAAATACAAATGTTATCAGCTATGCTGCCAGTTGTGTCACTAAACTATAAACAATACAAAAGAAAGACCCGCGCATTGCAAGTCGAAACTTGTACGGTTACGTAAAGCGTCAAGCGGCGTCCACTATCGTTATAAAGTCACGCGAACTGACACCGATTGAGTATGAAAGCTTAGATCCGTATCCGTATCCGTATCCGCAGATCTTGACACCAAAAATCCGTATCGGAATCCGTATCCGCGGATATGCATTTTTGACGATCCGGCACATCACTAGTTTTGACTGTACTTTCAAAATTTCATTCCTTCCACTTTAGCAGTTATCACAATGAATTTGTGTAATCGATTTACGCACATTGGTCGATGCGTTTCTATCATCGTCAGCCTATGGATATCCACAATTGAACTTAGGTTTTACCCAAGTGAGTGAAAACTGGTGTGGTGGCGACCACACCAGTTTTCAGTCTTCATAATGAATCTTCGTCCCGCCGCCCTCTAAAATCGTTGGGCTATAATGCATCTTACACGCTATGTTATTCGTACAAAAACACTTCTTTCAGTCCTAGGACTCCTAGGCACACTGATTTACTATTCGTGATTATGCTTATTATTAATCTTAATAATTTCATTTTCAATGGAGGTCATTGACCCTCTGCAGCCTGAACACCATTTAATGCAAACCCATAGACATTTAGGATTTCCTTGTCTATAACTGCTGTGTCTATAGAAACGAAACTTTCCCATTTGAATTATCGGCCGGCCGGATTTGGATTGTGTTATGAATATTTCTGAAACAGACATTTAATAATAGTTTAATTTGTACCAGCTGTGTGTGTGTTGTTGTGTATGTTTGTTTTGCAATTAATTGAGCAATGTTATTTTCTGTAATGTTGCAGGATTAAAACACCAACTCTAACAAACAGTTTATTTGGTCTTTGAATTTTTTTTATTTACACCTGTGATTTACACACATCATGATAAACAATTACATTACATTATTTTACAAGAAACAACAGTATATTCATAAATAAACAACACCTCTTCTTATATTATGTGTAAGTAATATATCCCGCGCAAACGATGTATTGTAACAAAGTCAATACTTCAAGATTTTGTTACAAAACCTATCAAAATTTCGAAAGGTAAAATTATAAGACGCAAAAAAACGATGATCCTCCAGACTTTGGAATGCTATTATATTTTTTTACTCTAAAACATTATTTTCAAAAAGAAAATAGTCGAACTAAAACGCTGTACCTAAATCATTATTTTGTTGCCTAGTCCTATATAATGACCTGATAATAAATATACATCTAAAACAATAGTGAGACATGGCTCAGGATGAGATTTCATCGACTTAGTTGTTTAGTTGTGTAGAAATTGCGACAAGCCTGCAATTCAAATAAACAGTTTATAGTCGATGTAAATGCTGTACGTATGCGCTAGCCCTAACGATTTCTGATTGTTGAGTGATCAAACTCCCTAATATTCTTTCCTCCTTCTAAGTTTCGGTTCTCTATTGCGCTGTCTTTTCTTTTGCTCTCTCCATCGTTCCCTTTGTCTTTCTTTCTCAATTTCACTTAATGAGGATATTCTCCTGCTAGGTCTTCTACGATGATTTATGAGACTTTCACCAACCATAAAAGTCATTAAAAACCCTAGAACAAGTATATTATTATAATAAAACCGCAAAATTTCCCGCATAAACACATCGAATACATACGGACGCTTCATAAAATTCAAAATCCATAAAAAATCCTTCTATATCGAAACTTTATCTGTTTCTCCGACAGTCTATCTGTGCATCACGAGTTTTCAATTCGGGATCATCTTTTATGGTATAGAATAACAACATTAGGATTATTTGAATTCCTAGTTCCTAGGTATGATTTAATTAAATATTTTTTAGGTGAAAAGCGAGTATAAAATATCTAAATGTAATCAAAATATCATTTTTCAAGTGGGATTACGAGGTTATTTATTTCATATAAAATTAACCTAGTAAATTTCATTTATCAAAACAAAATAATTATTTTATTTACATTAATTTTTATTATTTCTAAGTAATGTGACTGTTGCTTCTTTCTCTTTCACAGTCACATTAATATGACACCTATCATTCTAATCAAGCTCTATATTAAGGACTATAAGTTCCAAGAAAAGAAGAAGAAGTTAAGTTTTTAATTCAAGCTGACGAGGTCGCGAGCGTCATACTTCTTGACTTAGACTTCTTTGACTTTTTCTTTATATATATTTTTCAATGATTATGCGGCTTTTTATGAAAGGAAGGGATCAAATCGCCGTCAAAAGTTTTGATGGTAGACACTGTTGCTCTGCAGAAACTATTCCTCCATTTCTGACACCGCCACGTGGACTTGAATTCCTTCTCTGTGTGTATATTATACTTATATCCACCGATAACAAGTAAAGGTCTCCCATATCTTGACTTTGTTAGGCGCACTGTAAATTAATAAATAATAATAAATAAATACATCTGTTTACATACTAAACAAAATATTATAATTAACCTAAGTCCTTAAGAACTAACACATTATTTGATGTCTTACATACATATTTGAAACCAATGCTTTAGTTAGTACCGTACATTTCTCTGCATACAGGCTTTGACTATTACCTTACAGGTATTTTTGAGTATAGGTACCTTTTATTTTCTTTAACGATACTATTCACGCTCTTTTCATTATTAATCCACTACAAGTCAAGTACTGTAAGGGGTATGTCAGTTATTGCTGAGTAGGTATCTCTAAAACTAGTATTAATAAAACACGGTTTTAAAGTAGGGGCTTACGGTTTCTTAATAAACACAATAAAATACAAATAACAGCATTTAAATCAGGTTTTTATTCATCAGTGTTTAATAACCAACGCTTAATTGCCAGTAAATTGCGCAACAAAAATGTAGGTTTTATAAAAGTAAGTACTGAACTTAGGAACATTTACTAGACATTAAATAAGTAGATATATAGGTTAATAATAAATAATTATGTCATGAAACTTACGGCCAAATGGACGATAGGTTATCCATTATTCACATCAGTGACAGTCGCAAAACTGGCTACAAAATTACTGTAGGTTGTATATGAACCTCCGGCTCAAGGCAAGCGCATACAGACAGAATAGAGTACAACTGAGTAATTTTAACAATGTCTTGAACTCAGCTTTATATTAAGTATGCAATACCAAAATGTATTACTAATATTACGTTACAGATCTAATATAATATATATATATATCAGTATATACCTATATATACATATTATGTAAGTAAAAACAAACCGGGGGAAAGGCGTTGCGTTTGGACGAGACAAGTGCCCGTCTGCGTCACGCAGGAATAACTAACTGCTTAGGCAGCAATTTTTTTTAATATGTATAGCGAGCAAACGAGCTGGCGGGTCACCTGATGGTAAGTGATTACCGCCGCCCATGAACATTTGCAGCACCAGAGGAACCGCCAATGTGTTGCTGGCTTTTGAGATATTTGTTTATCCGCTCTTTGAAGAGCCCCATATTATAATCATGAGGGAACACAGAAGATGGAAGCTGGAACGGGTGGTGGAAGAGGACCAGGCATCCAGGTGGTGAGGATGGAATTTGTTTCAGGGACAGGTGGTATTAGATTGAATAACTCCTCAGGGCACTCCCCATTGTAGACGATAGAACACACATAGAGAACTAACGTCTCTTCTGTGCTCTAGGGACTCCAGCGTGCAAGTAATATTGGGATTGTCTACGAGTCGAACTGTCCGCCTTTGTATCCGGTCAAATGGAAGGAGTTGGTACTGGGGTGCTCCGGCCCAGAGGTGAGAGCAGTACTCCATGTGGGGCCGAACTTGCGCTTTATACAGCAGAAGTCTGTGCTTAGGCGCAAAGTATCTTTTCGCTCTGTTGAGCACCTCGAGTTTTTTGGAGGCTAGTTTGGCTTTACCTTCCAGATATTCGCGGAACTGGACTTCGTTCGATATACTAACACAGAGGATCCCAATGCTGTCAGATGGAGTCAGGGGAGTGTTGTGGAAGAGAATAGAGGTTGTAAAGGTTCTTTTTTGCCGAAAACGCGCAAACTTTTGTCTTGGTGGGGTTGAAGTGCACAATATTTTGTGAGCCCCACTGTGATACTTGGT
Source organism: Erebia epiphron (assembly GCA_963932025.1). NCBI lineage: Eukaryota > Metazoa > Arthropoda > Insecta > Lepidoptera > Nymphalidae > Erebia > Erebia epiphron. The sequence continues at coordinate 42,477,913 of OZ009945.1, forward strand.
CGAGACAAGACTCGATGTTCGACACAAGCGTATTTCTACACTCCTCTAGCTGAGCGCGAGAAAGCTGAGCACGATCTTTATACGAGGCATCACCCGTACTGTTGTCCGCGTAGCAATGAACATTGTTATTATATCGGTTCAGACCAATTTGACAAATTATACTTCTGATCTTATAAAAGGAGTAGATAAGGGCCAACAGATTGACGCTATTTACACAGATTTTAGTAGTGCATTTGACAAGGTTGATCACCAAAAGCTCGTCACTAAACTTTCTCAGTACGGTATAGGGTCTTCGTTGCTCAAATGGTTTGAATCATATTTAGCACAACGATCCCAAATTGTTGTTATCAATGGGTTTGAATCGAAAACGTATCTTGCACAGTCTGGGGTGCCTCAAGGTTCTCATTTAGGGCCTCTATTATTTTTAGCTTTTATTAACTACATTACCACAGAAATCAAAAACTGTTCCTGCTCGTTATTTGCTGATGATTTAAAACTTTACAAACCAGTCGAATCGGTTGATAATATCAAGCTCATACAGGATGACTTGAATAGAATATTCAATTGGTGTAAAGTCAATAGTATGACCCTAAATGTAAACAAATGCTTTCACATAAAATTTACCCGGAAGAAAAAACCGCTTGTCTCTAGTTACTCAATTGATAATGTTCTTGTGCATGAGTTAATGGAAATTAAGGATTTAGGAGTAACTATTGACAGTAAGTTAACCTTCAAATCGCATATAAGCAATGTTGTAAACAAAGCCGCACAACTCTTAGGATTTATTAAACGCAATACAAAGGCTTTTTCGTCAAGGACTAAAATTATCTTATTCAATGCATTGGTAAGAAGTCACCTTGAGTTCGCCAGTGTTATCTGGAATCCATTCTTTAGTGTGCACTCCCAGCGCATTGAAAGTGTACAACGAGCTTTTACTCGACACCTTGCCTTTCATGCTAGCGGTATATCACACAGGCAACCCTATAGTCAGCGACTGACTCATTTTAAATTGATATCTCTTCGAAATAGGCGAGAAATTCTCGATCAGTGCTATCTTCATAAAATTGTACACAATAAAGTAAAGTGCAGCAATATTATTAATCGCATATCGTTATCTGTCCCACGTAGGTATCCCCGTTGTTGCATCTCGAAAACTTTCCATATTCCTTTCGCGAAAACACATCTCGGTCGTCAAGCTCCCATTGCGCGTATTTGTGGCAAATATAACGAATTGTCTAAAACTTTACCAGGCATCGACATATTTCATGACTCATATACTACTTTTAAGAAAATACTCACTGATCATGTATCAGCGAATTTCACTTTAAGGTAATATTGTTTTTTTATTATTATTCTACTATTTTTTTGGTATTTTGTTCCCTAAATTATTATTATGAATTAAGTATGTAAGTAAGTTTGTAAGTTTTGAATACCTAGTTAGTAGTTTGTAAGTTTTTATACCTCAATTGCCAATATTTAGTTTACATGACATAATTTAACCTTTCAATGTTATGTGCACTTGTAATCGATTTACGTATAAGAAATAGTAATAATGTGAACGTTCTTGTGTTTGTCATATATGTAAATTGTTAGTGTACTAAATAAATAAATAAAAAAAAAAAAAAATATGTAACATGTCATTAATATGCAGTAATATGGTGCAGAGTTTTAAGCTAGAGCTGCAGTTCTTATTTAAATACGCATAATTTACTGGCAAGTCAATAGTTATTTGTGTTATATGGGGCCAAAGAAAATTTTTGTTCCCCGAGGGCGCTATTTTGAATTCAGAGCGAAGTGAAGGATTCTAAAGTAGAATCCCGAGCTTAGCGAGGCATTCTAAAGTAGAATCCTGAGCGTAGCGAGGAATTCAATATACGCCGCCCGAGAACAAAAAATTTGGCCCCGAGTGACACACACTATTTTTCATCATTACGTATGAGAAAAAGCTAGGAGTATCAACCTACTATGTATGGACATTACCTATACGTTTAAGCACCAATCGGTGCGCTGCCTGGCGGTGGGCGGCCGCTTCCTCGAGATCGGCAAGCTGGACCTGTCCAACAACACCGCGCTCGGCATGAGCGTGTTCCTCAAGAACACCACGTTCCACGGCATCCTGCTGGACGCGCTGTTCGGCGCGGCGGGCGAGGGCGACGACAAGGCGGCCGCTGCCCGCCACCGTGTTCGGCGAGCGCGAGCTGGAGCCCGCCTTCCGCTACATGGCAGCCGGCAAGCACATCGGCAAGGTGCTGCTGCGCGTGCACGAACGCGGACCAATCAGAACAGAGAAATGAAAAGTCCCATGGGCCTAAAAATTACATTTTGCTCCCTCTATCCTCTGAAGCCAATATTCGTTTTTCGAATAGGTATGATGAAAAACAAATTGAATATCTGGGTAAGTAGTGCTCTTATGCATTTACGAAATGCACGCCGCTGTTTGTCACTGACGTTTCTTATAACTATCATGATTATGTTCGTTTCAGTGCAAAGAAATTCTCGGTTATACGTCTTGACGGACGCCCGGCACCCAACCATCCACCTGACACACACAAAGTAGCCCATATCTTCTCTGGCTCTGCTGTGCTTGTTGCATCTGAAGCCGTTGTACATTAGAACGGGTCGACCTCGCTTCTCGAGTCGAGAATACAGCTGTGACAAACCATAGAAGGCGTCAATTAGTCGATTGGTCTTGCTTCAACGTCAGTCAATTTCGTCAATTATGAGTGATGAATGATGGATGGTAGTGATCACTCGCGGCTTTACTCTGTAACCGTAGGAAACCTGACCGCAAAACCTTAGTTCAGGGGTTAAAGGATTATAAGCTCTCTCCACCGTTCCCTTTGTCTTTCATTCTCAATTTCACTTAATGAGTATATTCTCCTGCTAGGTCTTCTACGATGATATATGAGACTTTCACCAACCATAAAAGTCATTAAAAACCCTAGAACAAGTATATTATTATAAGAAAGCCGCAAGATTTCCCGCATCAACACATCGAATACACACGGACGCTTCGTAAAATTCAAAATCCATAATATATCCTTCTTTATTTTATCTGTTTCTCCGACAGTCTATCTGTACATCACGAGTTTCCAATTCGGGATCACCTTTTATGGTAGAATAATAACATGAGGATTATTTGAATTCCTAGTTCCTAAGTATAAAATATCTAGATGTAATAAAAATATCATTTTTCAAGTGGGATTAAAGAAGTTATTTATTTCATATAAAATTAACCCTGTAAATTTCATTTAACAAAACAAAATAATTATTTTATTTACATTAATTATTATTATTTCTAAGTAATGTGACTTTTGCTTCTTTCTCTTTCACAGTCACATTAGTATGACACCTGTCATTCTAATCAAGCTCTATATTAAGGACTATATGTACCAAGAAAAGAAGAAGAAGTTAAGTTTTTAGTTCAAGCTGACGAGATCGCGAGCGTCATACTTCTTGACTTAGACTTCTTTGACTTTTTCTTTTGATCTCCTTTATTTATATCTTTCAATGATTATGCAGATTTTTATGAAAGGAAGGGATCAAATCACCGTCCAAAGTTTTGATGGTAGACACGGTTGCTCTGCATAAACCTTTCCTCCATTTCTGACACCGCCACGTGGACTTGAATTCCTTCTCTGTGTGTATATTATACTTATATTCACCCATAACAAGTAAAGGTCTCCCATTTCTTGACTTTGTTAGACGCACTGTGAATAAATAAATAATAATAAATAAATACATCTCTTTACATACTAAACAAAATATTATAATGAACCTAAGTCCTTAAGAAATAACACATTGCTTGATGTTTACAAATGTAGGTTTTATAAAAGTAAATACTGACATTAGGAACATTTACCAGACATTACATAAGTAGGTATATAGGTTATTAATAAATAATTATGATACGATAGGTTATCCATTATTCACATCAGTGACAGTCGCAAAACTGGCTACAAAACTGTAGGTTGTATATGAACCTCCGGCTCAAGGCAAGCGCATACAGACATGGAATAGAGTAGAACTGAGTAATTTTAACAATGTCTTGAACTCAGTTTTATATTAAGTATGCAAAACCAAAATGTATTACTAATATTACGTTCGTATAGATCTATCGTATAGATCACTATATATATATATATATATATATATATATATATATATATATATATATATATATATATATATTTATGTATATATATATCAGTATATATGTATATTATGTAAGTAAAAACAAGCAGGGGGAAAGGCGTTGCGTTTGGACGAGACAAGCGCCCGTCTGCGTCACGCAAGAATAACTGACCGCTTAGGCAGCAATATGGTGCACAGAGCTTTAAGTTAGACTCTAATAGAGCTAGAGTCTTAGTTACATACGCATAATTTACTGGGTAGGTAGTGCTCTTACGCCTTTACGAAATGCACGCCGCTGTTTGTCACTGACGTTTCTTATAACTATCATGATTATGTTCGTTTCTAGTGGCAAGAACTTCTCGGTTATACGTCTTGACGGACGCCCGGCACCCAGCCATCCACCTGACACACACAAAGTAGCCCATATCTTCTCTGGAACTGCTGTGCTCGTTGTATCTGAAGCCTTTGTACATTAGAACGGTTCGACCTCGCTTCGTAGTCGAGAATACAGCTGTGACAAACCGTAGAAGGCGTCAATTAGTCGATTGGTTTTGCTTCTACGTTCAGCTGTTTAGTTCAGGGGTTGAAAGATTATAAGCTCGATTTCCATTAAAGGGAATTTTAATTTAAAAAATTCATTCAAACATTAATTGATACTTTTAAGAAATCGTTCAAAAAATGTATACCTAGGTAGTTTTTCAAATTCATAATTTACTCAATTGATTTTAGTTTTTAATAAGTATGGTTATGTGTATTCCTTGTGTTAATAATAGCTTCTCGCTTATAGGTCTTGACGGACGCCCGACATCCAAATGGCCACTTCACACACACAAAGTACCCCATATCGCCTCTCGAACTGCTGTGCTCGTTATATCTGTAGCCTCGGTACACTAGGGCGGTTCGACCACGCTTCGTAGTCGTAAAAATAGCTGCAATACAACAAAACCTTTGTAATAGTCATACAAGTTCGCAAATTAGAAGTTTTGGTTCTTTTTTAATCCACTACAAGTTAACCCTTAAATATGATGTCACCTGGTGGAAAGAAGATCTTAGGCCAAGATGAATGCATCTTAGCCAAAATGCATCATAAACAGCAACAAACCTATTACCTATTGTGTGATCCCAATCCGTAAATAATAAATATCTCTTCGCAAATTCCCAGGGGGTAATCCAACGGGCCGATTAGAGGATGGGCTATGAAAAGAGGCACTGCCATAAAATCGGCAAAACGGAGTTTATTAAAGCAGTGTATCTATCAAATGCTAGCATAATATGTATGCTTGAAAAAATAATATACTTGTTTTCAAGACATATAAGCTGCCATAGACGCATCTCAAAACACTTAAATAAAGAAAAATCATAAAACAAATCTACCCTTTAGCTTTTAAAGCAATTTTTCTCCTTATTGAAACTAATATTTTGCTATAAAAATATTACATAAAATTTCCATATCTGAATCAATTACTTTGTCGGATTATTTTTTATTGAACAGTAGTTTCTTTTGTTTAATAATTATTTCTTCCAATTTTTGCGGCATGCGCTTGCTCGATGCCACCGTGCCTGTCTTTTGATCTCTTGAACTGAGAGCGCCTTAAAAGAAAAACACTTTCGTATTTTATTCTAGGATATTCATGAAACGATATCAATGGGTATGTTCCTCTCTATACTTATAAATCTCCTTATCTATAGTGACAATACAAGCTCTGCAGTTATATCTGCTCGCCCATTTGATACATAACCAACGTTGCTTTTCGCCTTTAGTCGAATTCAGAGTGTACCTATGACCGCCGTAGACTAGGATGGGTTTTCCTCCGCGTGATAACGAATATTCCATAATATCTGGAATCAATTAAGATTGATTTAATTTTTTGTGGTTGGATGGAGTCAACCAAGACGCCAAGCGGCTTGGAATAAAAAATTGGAAAACGACCGCAAAGGAAAGAGACAGATGTAGAAATCTTCTGGACCAGCCTCGGGCCCACAAGGGGCTGTAGCGCCAATGATGATGAATAAAGATTGATATAATGATTTAGCGTTTGCTTCGCTGTTGCTTTTTTTTGTCATATCCATAATCAAACTAATATTATAAATGCAAAAGTGTGTTTATTTGTTGGTTTGTTGGTCTATTGGTTTGTTGGTTTGTCCTTCAATCACGCCGCAACGGAGCAACGGATTGACGTGATTTTTGGCATGGGTATAGTTGAGGACCTGTAGAGTGACATAGGCTACCTTTTTGTTCCGGGAAAATTAATGGTTCGTGTGGGATATCATGCTGATTTTCATTATCATTCATTCATACGGCAACGGCGTAATAATATATCAACGTGATTTTTGTTTAGGACCTGGAGAGTGACGGGCTCCTTTTTGTCCCAGAAAAACTAAAAGTTCCTGTGGGATATCATGCTGACGTTTACGTATGAAATAACACTTCGACCTGATTTTTTAGGACCAGGAATATAATATCATATAATATTTTAAATGCGAAGGTGTGTTTGTATGTTGGTTGGTTGGTTTCTGCACTAAAATATCAAGATAACTTCCAAGAAATCAGTTCTTGGAAGTTGTTCTCATTAAAGTAAAAATATTGACAATTTTTACATAAAACTCAGTAATTTTCCCATGAGCCACGCGAGCGAAGCCGCGGGTAATAGCAAGTAAGAAAATATTATGACGCTTGATTTACTGTTTTTTTCAATAAGGGCGAAAACACCACCACTACAGCCCATTAACGTCCCACTGCTGGACAAAAAAATGTCTAGCTGATAAAAAGTTCGCGCGCGCACTTTTAGACGGAACTGCATAGACAAACGCGAAACTACGAAACCTTCCGCGGTTTCGTAGTTTCGCGTCTGTCTAGTGTGTTTAATAAATAAAATACTTTATTTAAATTTGAAAAACAAATTTATAAACAGTAGTTTCAATTAACAATACACTCACATACCTACCTACCAACTTTCAGAATCCAAAATCTAGATCCTTAAATTTTAGCACACTTTTATATATTCTTCAAAAAGTTAACACTTTACTTGTTTTATAGATTTATTTAGTGGCTATGTTCTCCTTTGCACTTAACAATAACATTTTCCAGGGTCATCAAGGAAGCCCTGCACCCTTTCGCCCAGCTACTACAAACCCAGCGTTTCTTCAGTCCAACGCTACCCTTATGTAGGCTGTAGTTGTAAGGACCCAATTGGATCATCTGGTTGCCACGGCTTGAAGTCACGAATTTGGGTTCATCTGAGAAATCTAAAAACAATGAACAGAAACCATTTACTACCGATGATATAGAAATAGAAGTCTCAAATTTACAACAATTGTATTATTTATTTAATTACTCTGATTAATTTTATTATTTAGTTAAATAATCTGATTGTGACAAGTAAAAACCGGAGGACACAAAGGCTATAGCAAGATAAGGTTCTGTGGCGAGAGAGAGAATAGCGCCACAAGCGGCAGCTATTGGCATACATTTGCTTTTTACAGAACTTAGAGCCTACTCCTCATTAAAGGCAAAGGTGTATTTACACTCTGCCTACAGACGTGAGCGCAGTTTTGGTTAACCTCTTCGTTAGATGGATACTACAGGACTCAAATATCGGGACCTTGTAATACCGCCGATACCTACGTCATATAAGCGAAAGCCTTATTACTTCAAAATGACTGCTAAAATGTAATGATCATAATCAGCACTGATTGGTTAACATTCTATCGCTCTAGGTCAAAAAGTCACATCGATCCATTGCTCTGTTATGATTGAAGCACAAACCAAGTTACAAACACAATCATATTGATAGGATAAGATCTGAGATAAAAGGAAAGGAAAGGAAATACCACTTCTTAAAATTATGTTAACGGTGAAAGGATTCTAAGCAAGAAAAATCTGTCTATTATACACATAATTTAATTTCTTTATTACTTATCTCACACATGGTTATGTTCATTTAGACATCTGATAACAATATTGTCAAGTGTATGAATGACAGCTTTGCACCCTTTCCCTCGGCTGCACACCCACCGTTTCTTAGGTCCTTGAACTCTCTGAAAGCTAAAATTGTAGCGACCCATTTGTATCATTTGATTTCCACGCACTGAAGTCACGAATTGTGGCTTACTCGAATCTGTAAATTCAAATATGGCGCTTAGGCTGCATACGTGGCAGGGGTATGGCGATTAAATAAACTGGTGTAAACCAGCAATGAAACCAAATCAAAACACAGCAGGATTGGACTAACATTGAAACTAGCCAACTAACTTTATGTTATTAAGCAGCTTAAGCAGTGATAGCCTAGTGGTTTAGACCCTCGAACTCCAGATCAAACGGTCAGGGGGTTCGACATTCGGGCACGTACTTCTAACTTTTCTGAGTCATGTGCGTTTTAAATCATTAAGTAGGTATTACTTGTTATAAAGGTGAAGGAAAAAGGTCGTAAGGAAACCTGCATGCCCGAGAATTCTTCATAATGTTTTCAAAGATGTGTGAAGTCTGCCAATCCGTACTTGGCTGGCGTGGTGATCTATGGTCAAACCCAGAGAGAGAAGGAGATTCGTGTTCAGTAGTGGGCCGGCAAATGGATTGAAATGATGATGTTGATGAAGGTATAGATACTTTACCCAACGATAGCCTTAGAAGAATTTTGATACCAAAATAAACTCACCAAATACCTATTTACACATTTTCATCTCCACGTTTCATCTAGATGGTTGCTCAACCGTTGAACAACCTATTCGAAACTGTTAGCAAACGTAGCTTCGACACGAATATAGGAATTTATATTTTGTACCAAAATGTTATAAAATTTAAAGAAAAACAGATACATAGTGGACAAGAAAGCACTTATCTCTATAAGAGATCTCTACCAGTGACCCTTGGGAGTGAGAAAGGTTGTGGAGGAAGAATAGGTACAACAAAATATGAGATAGAATGAAACGAGATATCTAATAATATATAAAATCGTTAAGGGATCAACGCACAGCCTAAACCACTTGGGTTAGAAACTTGAAATATTGACAGTAGTTTCCTTTTGTGACGTAGGCCCTCGCTAATAAAGGTTTTTTCGAAATTCCACCCCTAAGGGGGTGAAAGTTTGTATGAAAGTCCGTCATTTCTCAAGTTACATCCATGAAACTTGGTATACGAGCTACTGGTTAAAAATGAAGAAATAGGTGTTTCCGAGTTTTTAAAAATTCTACCCCCGAAGGGGTGAAATAGGGGATGAGAGTTTGCATGAAAGTCCTTCATTTCTCAAGATATTCTCAAGTTGTATAAACGAAACTTGGTATTTTGGCTTCCGTTCAAAAATAAAGAATTACGTGTGTCAGAATTCAACCCCTAAAGTGGTAAAATAGAGGTTGAAAATTTGTATGAAAGCTATAGCCATGAAACTTGGTATATGAGCTGCGAGTAAAAAATTAAGAAATTCGTATTTCACAGTTTTTGAAAATTCGACCCCCAATGGGGTAAAATAGGGGATGAAAATTGGTATAAAAGGCCTTCATTTTTCAAGATATTTTACAAGTGATATCAACGAAATATGGTATTTTGGCTTACGGTAAAAAATAAAGAAGTACGTATGTCACAGTTTTTCAAAATTCCACCCCCGACGGGGTAAAATAGGGGTTAGAAGTTTGTATGAAAGTCCTTCATTTCTCAAGTTATAGCCATGAAACTTGGTATGTGAGCTACCGGTTAAAAACAAAGAAATACGTGTTTCACAATTTTTGAAAATTCTACCCCCAAAGGGGTGAAATAGGGAGTTGGTCCTTCAATCACGCTGCAACAGAGCAACTGGTATTTTTCACGGGTAGTTGAGGACATGGAGAGTGGTATAGGCTACTATTTATCCCGGAAAATTAAGGAGTGCCTGTGGGAAAACAAACTTATACCACGCGAATGAAGTCGCGAGCATCCGCTAGATATATCATAAATTTACATAAACACACAAATATGCATACTAATGACAAATATATATACATAAATAAATACATACCAACATACATATGACATATAATACTTAGTGATATAAATGATACATATTATTAATTTATAATTATGATAGAGAAGATAAATAGTGCTGTTTCAGTCGAAGTTTAAATGTGTGAATAGCTATGCGTTATTCATAAAAATACTATCAGGTAGTGGATTCCATGGGCGCTTCGCAGCTACCTTGAAAGATTTACCATAATAAATAGTGTTGTGAGCTGGCACTGCAAGTTATTTTAATTTGACACACGAACGCACTGGCATTATACCAGGAGGGGCATCGTGAAAGCGCTCACGTAAGTATGAAGGGGAAGATGTGTTTAAAATCATTCACCATTAACTCGAAATAAATAGATGTTTATTCGCCACACTGAGAAAATGTTTACACAGAAACAACGAAACACAAAGAGAATAAGAGAAACGCACACAGAAACAGAGAAAAACATTAATCAACAGAGAAACAAACAAAATGCCCTTTATTGAATAGAAGCAGGCGTTACTTTGCGGAAGACCATTATAATGGTTGGACAATATCTGTCCAACCATTTATTTTACTTTTGACGTTAGCACGCCTATAAGGTGTAATAATTATTGACAGGCAACCATCAATAAAAATGCATTACTCCATAGACGCATAGTTTTTTACAATAGTGAAGCGACGTGCCCTTTTGGCGATGGGTGGTTTTTATGACCTGACGGATTCATGTACATTTACTGTACCGTTGTATATAAATGGTTTATTTTAATAAATACATTAATATACACAGTCATTTAAACGCTTGGGTATATTTACAAAACATTACAAAAATGTTGAGCAAAGATAAATATCAATGTATCAAATCGATTAAAACTTCTTCATAAAGAGAGTTGATTGTTTTCAAAAATCGAATAAGTAACGCATTAGAACATCATTGAATCGACCTGCCAAAAGTAAAATTAATGGTTGGACCGATATAGAAATTTAATTCGGTCCGATGCCGATGCTCCGGTGTCGGAGTACGTTGAGAATAATTTGGAATATTTGTGTGGTGTGGCGTTGTGCCGCGGCCGGTGCGAATCGCTGGCTTATGTACGCTGGAATATCGCAAGCTACATGCTGTACCACATAGATTTTCTACCACATAGATGTTCTAGTTCCTGCATTAAAATGCCCATTAATTTTAAAATGGTTTAACTAAATTAAAGGGCCCTTTAATGGTTATGGAAATTGTTACACCTGACAACCATATTGTCAACTGTATAAATGACAGCTTTACACCCTCTGACTCGGTTGCACACCCATCGCTTCTTTGATCCAGGAAAACCTTTGTGAAGACTGAAATTGTAGCGACCTATTTGTATCATCTTATTACCGCGTACAGATACGACGAACTTCGGCAAATCTGTAATTTTTAGTACAATATTATTAAAAAAAACAAAGAACATCATTGTAAGCTTTATGAAGACTACTATATTTTGTCCTCCGCTCACCAAAGGTTGTCCGTAAAAGAAAGCTGTAAGTGATGAGACCGCCTTTGCATGCAAAATTTTACACCCATGCTTTTTTCAATTAATAAATAAGTAACAAAAAACTCTCTTTCTGCTAAAGAATAATCCAATATTAAGTGTTTTAAGCACAAAGTGTAATTAAAATAATTAATCTAAGTAATCCAAAATTCTAAACATTCGAAGATTAAATTAAATTAAAGAACTGATTGCAACAAACCTAGTATCTATTCCAAAAAAGAAAATAAAAAGCAAGAAAAGATAAATAAATCACCATTTTCATCGTGCGTCATGAGATTTTAATGGTTGTGAAACCAGTTGATTTTAACGACATCATTGTCTATGGTCATGAGGGTATCTGCACCCTCTACCGCATCTTGTCGAAGTAGAAGTTATAGCCCTTGAATTGCAGCATTTCGTTGCCGCGATTCGATTTTACTAATCTGCTAAAAATGTAATCTTATTAGATGCTAGGAGATAACATAAATTATGTGACTGTTCTTTTCATTGTTTATTACCAAACCAATACACAAAATCGTCATCAGGATGTATCCTACTGTCTATACGAGCTGTGGCCAGTGGCGAGCGATGCCAGGGTTTGATTTGCATACTTAGGTACGTATGAAAAATTTATTTTTAGCTACACAAACTAGGGTGAGCAGTGCTTTTATGAGCTGCACGCCGTGGTTGTATTACGGTTTTCAGGATAGCAAAGCCCTCTCTACACTCACGTGAAAAACGCGACGCAAAAACCCGTGAACAGTCATGCGCAAAATAATTATGGATGAGATATTATTCACCTGGAGAGTGGGCATGGGGAGTTTAGGGGATTAAAAATATAATATAGGTAAGAATGAAACGGTTGAACTTTGTCAGAATATGCCCAACTAGTTTCGAACTCGGTTGAGGTTCATATGTATGAAACTGTACGCGCGACGCGGCGTTAGCGCGGATGAAATAACAGTACCTAACACGTTCGCGTTAGGGCAAAGCACATCAGGGATTTAGATGCTGGACAGGACAAGGAGTCCGCTCGAAGCGTCTGCTTGCAGGGAAAGAGTTTTTTCCCGTAGCTTAGTGTGCGCTTTCCCAAAGGGAATGACTCGGACTTGTTCTCGTCAAGACTTTTTTGTACCTAGTATGTGTTCGCTTTTACGCCGCATCGCGTGAACTTGCTCATGAATAAGGACACCGAGTAGTAAACCTAGGTCTGTGAATAAGGATCGCGGACGGGTTCGAAACTAGTCAGGCATATTCCGACAAAATACATGGCTTTTATATTATAAATTAACATTAATTAATTATTGACACTAACCGCAATTTAAATGGTAAAATATTTTAGGGGTAATCATTAGCTAAACTTGTTCTGCGAATGGTTTGTAATCACATTAACATGGATCTTATTATGTTAAACTGCTTGCTATAGTAAGTATAACGATCACAATCACCTCTGATTGGTTGACACACTTCCGCTATTGTGCAAAATATACCATTAATTCTTATTCTTCTTCCACCAGCTTCTTATTCTGTACCAAGCACAAGTTCGATCGTGCATGGAGTACTGCAGCCATTTATGGGATGGCTCTGCCAAGTACCAGCTTGATGCATTGGATTCGGTGGATCGTCGCGCCAGGAGACTTATTGGTAACAAAGCGCTGGTCAGTTCAAAGCTGCAAAGCTTAGAACATCGGCGCACAGTTGCCTGTCTGTCGGTATTCTACAGGATATATTTCGGAGAGTGTGCTCAAGAGCTATTCGATCTGGTTCCTCCGTCACCTTTTTATTATCGAACCGCAAGGCATCGACTAAGTCTGCACCCTTACGCAGTCGAAATTCCGCGGGCTCGTACGAAGCGATTTGCTTCCTCGTTTCTAATTTGAACCGCTAGGATATGGAATGCCCTCCCGGCTTCCGTTTTCCCCTCCTCTTTTAATATAAAATAAATAAATAAAATAGCTTTTATTATTCCTTACACACAATTACATAGTTGCGCAGCGCCTACGCTATGGCCTACACTACAGTTTATTTTACATTATAATTAAATAACAATTTAATCCTTAATAAGTATTTCTTAAGTAGGTACCTAGAACTAAACTGCACATAGTAGATATTTAGTTTTAGCAAACAGTAGTTATCGAGTTCATCAGTACACAGGTAGGTATAGGTTATATTGTACAATATTAGTAGGTATGGTAAATGGACTACAGACGCCCTTATGACAATCCATATAAACAATAGGTAATCAATTTATTATTCCTTACACATCTATGCTTCCGTCAGTTTACAAATGTCTATGTTTGTTCAACGTTTGTTTACATATTTGTTTTCAGTTATTTCAGTTGATTAGAACTGTCTACATTTGTTTACATTTGCTTATCAACAGTTGTACAGTTTTAGCATACCATATGAAACATCTGTACCACCACTACTGTTGCCTCCGTGCTTAATAATATGCTACAATTAATAAGACTAACTATCTCTCTCCTACCTCTTTTAATATAGGATAGGACCTTCAAATCAAGAGTGAATAGGCATCTTCTAGGCAAGCGCGCTCCACCTTAGGCTGCATCACCACTTGCAAGCAAGTCTGATTGCAGCCAAGCGCTAGCCTATAGATTTAAAAAAAAAAAAAAACGCCAGTCACAATGATTAAGACTGGAAATTTATTGACGCAGGTTTTACATAATATGGCTTCTGGATCTGACTGCCTCCTTTAGAATTTTGTAATAAAATACTGATCAAAAGTAGATATATTTTTATTTGTACCCAGAATTTAGATCATTTAACACCGTCGAGCATGTTTTGCTTACAGTTTTGTATAATAAATCAAGACAGCCATTTGCATTCCTCCTTTTGCGTTTCGTCGCAAATGTATACAACCTAGAGGTACGGTACTCTCACCTATGCTTGAGTGAGGTAGGAAATTGAGTACAATTTAAAGTACTTAAATAAACTTAAGTACTTTCAAGGCAAGAGCGAACAGGCATTTTCTAGGCAAGCGCGCTCCAACCTAGACCTCATCATTGCTTTGTATGAAGTATGATTGATTGTCGTCAAGCTCAAGCCTATTCTGATATATAAAAATAAAAATAAAATTATCAGATATTCTGCCAGTTTCGTCCATCATGTCCCTGTCAACTCGCAGCTTTGCTTTGTCTAGACACGTCTGTCCAATGATCTTTTATATATAAACTAGAGGCCTCTGTCGAACGACGGGCAGGAAAGAACGTATCACCTTAGACTGTGGTAGTACGTTGATTAATAAAAATTCTTTCCAAAAAACCAACTTCCAAAGCCACCGTAAAGTAAAAAATAATTTTGATTTCTACACACTGTGTTGAAGTCGGGCGAGCCTCACGCGTCAACTATGCCTATCTTTGTTATACTCGCCCGACTTCAACATAGTGTGTAGAAATCAAAATTATTTTTTACTTTACGGTGGCTTTGGAAGTCGGTTTTTTGGAAAGAATTTTTATTTTTAACTTTTTAGTGTACTCGGAATCCCTATGGCTTAGGAGTTCTGTACCCTGCAGCATCCGGGTTGAGGAGTTGGGACTTGGGTTTAAGTATGAAGTCGTTGCTTGACACCTACAATATTAATGCATCATTAAAAAATCTTAAATCGCTATTTTTAAGGAGTTATGTACACTACAGCATCAGGGTTGAGGAGTTGGGACTCAGAGTTGTATCGTAAACACGTGACCTGATACCTACTATATGAATTCACTATCAAAATTTCCTAACTCACTAGTTTTGATGATTTCATGTAGTACGGTACACCTACAGCATCAGGATTGAAGATTTGGAGTCAGATTTTTTTATGGGACCACCTCGTGAGCTTCCTCTAACCAATGAACAAAAATTTGTTCAAATCGGTTAAGAAACCACGGAGATATGCACCGACATACATTTTAAAAAAAAGATACGCGCCGAATTGAGAACCTCCTCCTTTTTTGGAAGTCGGTTAAAAACGGACGCCACTCCTGTCCGTCTGTGGGCATTGCGCCTTACAACTTTTAAACATCAATGATTATGCAAGCTATTGTATTTAAGTATAATATTATCAATAGTAATAATGGACGCTCTACACCCTCGACCGCAGTTGCTGCAGACCCATCTCACTTTAGGTCCTTTAGCCCCACGATGCAGGCAGAAGTTGTAACCGTCTAGTTGGATCATTTTGTTGCCTCGCCTTGATGTTATGAACTTGGGCTCCCCTGGAACATATTCGTTATATTTTTGAGAGAACATTAATGCGATTTGGCTAGACGTGTTATTTTTCATATCATATACTTAAGTGTCTTTGTACAAGGTCTTAAGGTCAAGGAGGTCAAGGTCAAGGTCATCTTTGAAACGCTTGGCTTGGAAATACATGCTGCGTTGCAATATAAAGCACCCAACCAGTGTTGCCAACTTAGTTACCCCTTTAGGTGCTAGATTTGCCTTGCCCTTTTTCTGCACTCAATCTAGCCAAACATTGTCATATCTCAAACCTATAGATAGATTTGGTTGATACCGTAATTCTATATTACACACCATACAAATTGACCTTACCAAATATCTATGAAACTTGCTAAGTACTAATACGAGATTCTAAAGGACCTTTGGATTTATATTCTAACTAGACTTCGTCCGCGTGGATTTATGTTTTTGATTCCCGCGGGAACTCTTAAATTTTCTGGGATAAAAAGTTGCCTATGTCCTTCCCTGGGATGTAACCTATCTCTGTACCAAATTTCATCAAAATCGGTTGAGTAGTTGGGCCGTGAAAGCGTAGCAGACAGACAGACAGACAGACAGACGGACAGACAGACAGACGGACAGACAGACAGACAGACACACTTTCGCATTTATAATATAAGTATGGATATGGAAGTATGGATTTTGTGATTAGGTACAGATTACCTTATTTAAGATTCTGTAGGTTTTTTTTTCAATTATGATATTAATCTCGATGCTCGAATTAAGCTAATAATTATATTTAAAAATCAACATTTGGCAATATATAGCCCTAGCTTGATTTAACTTAAAATCGGACAAGGCCCTGCCCCTAACTGAAAGAAATAACAGAAAAACATTCGATAAAGGTATGTCAATTGTCATTTTAATGGTTATGTGGGTGCTTGAATTGAACAATCTCTTCGTCAACCGTGAGCAGCGTCGCTCGGCATCCAGTGAGCCTTCTTTTCCCGCATTCCCAATGCGCCTTGGGCCCGTGACACCTGTAGTATTTGTTGTACCTATAATCTCCTATTTGTATCACAGGCCTCCCGTACCGCGATGTTGTGAATATAACTAGAAAAAAAAGAAATGTATAGTTTCAAATTCCTTTGAGCACAATATTTGCTCGAAAAGTTGCACTCACTTCACCGCTATTAAAAATATAAATCAGACTTTCCTCACTCTTAGTCATTCTAATATTATAAATATGAAAGTGTTTTTATTTGTTGGTTTGTCCTTCAATCACGCTGCAACATAGCAATGGATCGTTGTGATTTATTGCTCGGGTATAGTTGAGGACCTGGAGGACATAGGCTTCTTTTTATCCCGGAAAATTAAAGAGATTCCCCGGGAATCACAAAAAACTTAATCCACGCAGACGAAGTCGCTGGCATCAACTAGTCGATAAATATTGTACAAATGTAAGCCTGCAAAGCGGATGCGGATTTATTAATTTGCGTTATTATAATAGCCGCCATGCAGCTGTTTCGATGCCGCCATCTGGGTATTTTATGGTACTGCGTAGTTAGTGCGATAATAGTAGATTATTCACCACGGGGGTAATGCGATGTATTATGTCACGGGCGCCGGGATAAATCCCAAGCGGAACGAGGGATTTTAGAGTAACTCCCGAGCGTAGCGAGGGTGTTGCATCTAGAATCCTGAGAGTAGCGCGGGAATTAGGGGCGCCCAAGATTAATACAGCATTACCCCTACGGTGAATACTCTACTTTTCACACCTCGCGATACAACCACTTCTTTCAGCTGGCGTGGCCTACTCGATTTGACAAACAAATGTCGTCAGTGCGAATCCAGTGGGCCACGGCTTCGGTTTTCGAAAATCGAGTTGGCCGCGCCTGCTGAGAACATATTCTGTTTACCGAAATTAGACTTTATGGATAGCAATAAGAATTATGAATAAAACCTCTTTGGAATGAATAGAATTTCCTTCAGATCTTGTTTCAGATGCGCGATGATTCTAAATTCAAATCACATTATAACCCTAGGGAATAATGGTTTTCAGTACAACATTATAACCCTAGGGATTTAATGTCTTACTTTAACCTTAAATAACAGGCCATGTAATAAGGCGTTGTTGAGCGAGTGGTGTGAAAAATATTTAAAACTCTTTTCTCACTAACTACTTGACTTACTGAAAACATTGTTAAGTACTATGGAAATCAACGTTTTATTGTATTTCCTCACAAATGTATCATAAAACTAAGCAACGCGTGCGTATTGAACGTTATACCAGTTATACTCCCGGCTCTATTTTTTTTAAATCTTTGTTTATTTTAAAGGGCTTTAATATTATGTATATGACAGTTCTATTGTCCCGGTTCTATTTAATGGCTTAGTCTTCGGCTCGGATTCGGTTACACTCGTAGCATAAGTTAAAGTGTTATTCTTCATGATGCTATATAATAAGAAGGTACTTTAATCACCTCAATAAATATAAATAGTTGGCAGCCTATAATTTTAACTACTAATTGAAGCAACGTTCGTCCGACAAAAGATCTGAGTTACTCTCAGGTCGCGACTAAAGAGTATTTACATAAAAATATTTTAAGTAAATATTAATACTTACCTACTTACTTTTTTTTAACCTTTATTGAAAACAATAGATACAACAATAGAACTCAAAGCTATTAGTTAGCCAAACCTAATTACTATACAAATCATACTGGCTGTATTTCGGCGCTGGAGAGCCAGGCTGATCTTTTGCGCAAAAAATGACCCAGCTCTTCTGTCACCAGATGAGGCAATAGGCATGATGACAGTAACCAAGAATCAATGAAATTATGAATTTATTTAATGAAATAGGATTCATGGATAATAAAAAAAGTATTTATTTTTCAATATCGAGTGAGATTGCTATTTATTTTGATAAAATAAAACTATAAAATACAGCACTCCGCCATATTGCATAAAACACAAAGAAGCGAATGACGTCACAATTGTTTGTTTTCGAGCTTTGAAAATCACACTATTGCTTACTGCACACTTCACAGAGTACATTGGTAATAACAATAGTGACGTCACAACGACGCCATGACACCGCCGAACGTTTTGGCGTGAATTTTAAAATTTAAATTTCAAATGCTAATTTTATCTACTAAACTTTATTTTTCTGCTGAAATAAGATATTTATTCGAAATAGTAGATACTTCCGAACATAATCTGACCATTTTTCAAAATCAGTCATCATGCCTATTATCTGGTGGGTGAAATATCTCGCAAATTTTATTTGCCACAAAGACTCCACTTCTCTAGGGTCTCCACGGCAAACGAAACAAATTTATGTAACTCGCTATGAGAGATGCTTCTTCTGCGACTTGCCGATTTCAGCCATTTCTGCTGTGGCTCCCGGCCTTGAGGCTGTCTCCCTGATATAACTCGGGGCCAATGTGTCAACGCATGTTGCGTCCCACATTAAGGCCCTGTATAGCATAAAAGGGAGGTTTTAAAATCAGTGTATCCATCAAACGTATGCTACATAATGTATGCTTGTAAAAACAATTTGCTGTTTTCAAGACCTTTAAACAGCCATTAACGAATCTCAAAACCCAATTTTAAAAAAAACTCTGCATTGAATTTTTTTTAAAACATACCTCTTAATTTACCTTTTAAAGCAATTTTTCTCCTTATAGAAACTAATAAATTGGTCTACAAAATATAAGATAAAATTCATATTTCTAAATCAAACACATTGTCGGATTCATTTGTAGTGAAAAGTAAATATTTATTTTTTTACAAATGATTTCTTGCATTTTTTGCGTCATGCGCTTGCTCGATTTCACCTCCGCGCGCCTGTGTTTTTCATTTCGTGAGCTCACAGCGCCTTAACGTAGGTACACATTAAACTAAGAAAGAAAAGTGTGATTCAGTCAAGTAAGAAAAGTAAAAATAACAAGTAAAATATATTTATATAAATATATCATTAAATTATAATTTTGTACACAAAATCACTTAGATTCCTTTGGGAATGCTCAAAATTTTTAACACTATGGCTAAGTGAACACAGGTTCAAAAACATTGCAATATAGTGTCCTCCACAGAATTCAAAATAATGTAATAGAAATGATAGTTGAATGAACTGTCCATCTCCGATTATCAGGAATTTATTTACTCAGTAATGATTTGAAGGCATATGGTGAAGATGCATCCATCTAAAGTACCGCACCAAACTGCATGACGCTGCAATAGGCATGATGACAGTAACCAAGAATCAGTGAAATTATGAATTTATCTAATGAAATAGGATTCATGGATTATAGAAAACGTATTTATTTTTCTATTTCGAGTGAGATTGCTATTTATTTTGATAAGATAAAACTATAAAATACAGCAATCCGCCATAATGGACAAAACACCAAGAAGCGAATGACGTCACAATTGTTTGTTTTCGAGCTTTGGCAATCACACTATTGTTTACTGCACACTGCACAGAGTACATGAGTAAAAACAATAGTGACGTCACAAACGACGCCATGACACCGTCGAACGTTTTGGCGTCAATTTTAAAATTTAAATTTCAAATGCCAATTTTATCTACCAAACCTTATTTTTCTGCTGAAATAAGATATTTTTTCGAAATAGTAAACACTTCCGAACATAATCTGACCATTTTTCAAAATCAGTCATCATGCCTATTATGAGTGTTTTACTTACAACACTCAATGATGATTCATTGCGGGCCTATTTTGAATTCTTTGGTATCCACTAATAAGTAAAATTTTAATAAATATCACACTATTGGTGCCACATAGTCGATGCCACACTTATGCCGAGTGTACATGGGTAGAGTAAAACGGCACAGTAGAATATAAAGAGCACAAAACTATGCGAGGGTTCTCCGTAACGTTCTCAAAGATCCGTTATGTTCGTTTGTATTGGATCGAAATAAAAGGAAGAGGGACGACACACGAGAAGATGACTTATGCTCGTTTATGGACGAAATTAAAATGTTATTAGCAAACTCAAATAGTAAACAGGAGCAAAAGTTCAAAGTATTACAAAAAAGTCTTCAAACAATCGAACGCCAAAACGAAGATTTAAGTCGAGCTATGGAATTCATGTCGTCTAAGTATGAAGATATGAAAAACAAGCTGGAAAACATGGAGGCTGAAAGGAAATCAAGTTTATGCTATATAAGAGAGCTTGAAAGCAGAGTTGAAAAACTGGAAAAAAATGCCCGATCGGCCAGTATAGAAATAAGGAATGTGCCTTCAAACTCGAGCGAGACGAAAGAAGACTTACTAAATATAGTCAAAGACGTCGGCACTTCAGTAAAATCGACCGAGGGCACGGTCACGATCAAAGACATATTCCGTTCAAGCGCGAAAAGCGGTATCAAACCTATTATTGCAGAGTTCACAACGGTATTAAAAAAGGAACAATTCCTCTCATCAGTAAAAAATACAAGAAGGAAAATAAAACATTAACAACTGGAAGGCTCAATAGAACTGGCCCAGACGTACCGATTTACATCTCGGAAAATTTTACGCCTAAGGCAAAACGAATATTCTTCTGCGCACGCCAATTTGCACAAAGCAACGTCTATAAATATTGCTGGACGTCACACGGCAACGTATATATACGGAGGAAGGACGGTGAAACCGCAGTTCGTGTCACTTGCGAAGAAGACCTAAATAAGTTAACAAACAAATCGTGACTATTTATCAGTTTTACTATAATGGGGAATAAAAAAATTGCATGCACTATTATTTACATTATATACATTATTTACATTATAAACATACAAGCGTACGCCATACTTTACTTACAGCTACCAATATACACATTAAACACAATATCAACTACTCGAACTGTCATACCTATATACACAAACAAGGGAAAATTATCCACTAAATACTGCCGCTACCAAATAAACAATCTACGAATATTCAAAACTATAAGTTACGATTCAATAGCCTACAAACTATACGACTTGCTAATACCGCCATCGCTCCTTGAGATAATCACATTAATATCATGCTTTTACAGTGTTTAACGATAACGAAAACCTATGTAGTGACATCGATGAAACTTGCATCATACCCTGCCAGCAAATTGAAGACCCAAAAAACCTTTTTACTGACGGAGAACGAACCTTTAATATTATTTCATTTAACATTAGAAGTGTAAACAAAAATCTTGACGAGTTCTTAATCTATATCGCCAACCTAAAGATTCATCCTGATTTCATTGTTTTATCCGAATGCTGGTGCAACGATTCCTCAATACCGCCACAAATTGATGGGTATAACATGCACTTCACTAAGCGGAGCTTCAACCAGAATGACGGAGTTATTATGTATATAAAAACCAATATTACAGCGAATGTTTATGAGGCTAATATAACTGAAGCTAATTGCTTGACTGCTAAGGTTGGAAATATGACTGTGCTAGGAATATATAGACCCTACTGCTTTAAAGACGTAACCCCTTTCTTAAACTCATTGGATATCACATTAACTACAACACGTACTAGAAATATTGTTATTACTGGAGATATAAACATAGATATACTAAACACAAGTAACAGGACACAAGTAACAGGAATACACAGGATTATCTAGATATAATTGCAAGCCATGGACTTTCACCAGCTGTATATTTGTCAACGCATGACAAAACATGCCTCGATCATTTTATGTGCAAATTGGGAGGGAAACCTAAAAGTTACATATTTTCGACAGACATTACAGACCATTTCCCTATTATGTTGTCCATTCCCGGTTGTCCAACACAAAGAAAATCCACGTCTGGCCCATACACACGAACTAAAATAAACTACGAGGCTATAGGTAAGTGCATAGATAACTTTGACTGGAACGACTTTCTAACTATAACAGACACAAATGCAGCCACAAATACTTTTATAAATATACTACAAGAAATTATTACAAATAACACAGAAACCATTACAATTACACGGAAAAGGAGACCGATGAAACCATGGATTACACCTGGCTTACTTAAATGCTTCAAAAAAAGAGATAGGCTTCATATACTAACAAAAAAACATCCAGAAGACTTGACAAATAAACTAAAATATACAAGATACAGAAATACGTGTAAAAATATCGTAAAGAAACTAAAGTTAACGTACTACAAAAATAAACTCTTAGAACAAAAAGGAGATAAAGGTGGTACATGGAAAATATTAAAGGAAATTTGTAACTTAACGTCGAAAAAGAACGCAGCCAATGAACTTATAAATTTATCATCAACGCCGGTAGATTCACTTAACTTAGTAAATAACTATTTCACATCTGTTGGAAGCAACCTGGCAGAAGAAATTCTAAATACATTAGGCAAAAATGAAAGTCAATTGATTAAGCTAGTTAAACAAGATACACGGCAACTACACTCGATGCCAATGTATCCCACTAATATAAATGAAATTAAAGCTATATTATCTACACTAAAAACTAGTAGTGCGCCAGGGCAGGACAATATACCGGTAGGCTTACTAAAAATGAAAAGAGATACTCTCTGCCACCCGATTGAACACCTATGTAATCTTAGCATAATGAGTGGCATATTCCCTAATATATTTAAAGAAGCAGTAGTGATACCTATACACAAAAGTGGTGAAAAAGGGATACCATCTAATTACAGACCAATCTCTCTACTCAGTACACTAAGCAAAATACTTGAAAAAGTAGTTAATATTTGGCTAACCAAATACCTAGAGCGGGAAAACATTCTGGCAAACAATCAATTTGGCTTCCGAATAGGAAGGTCCACAGAAGATGCAGTAATTTCATTTACCTACTTATTAACAAGATACATGGACCAAGGAAAGAAGTGTGTGGGAGTATTCCTGGACCTAAAAAAAGCCTTCGATACAATTTCCATACCAATACTTCTGCATAAGTTGGAAGACCTAGGAATACGCGGTACACCACTGCTCTGGTTTAAGGATTATCTTCACAACAGGAGTCAAATTGTGAAGGTCGCTGGTGTCACCAGCAAGAGCAACAATGTCACCTATGGGATTCCCCAAGGCAGTACACTTGGCCCGACCCTATTTTTGGCTTACATGAATAATCTATGTAAGCTAGAAATTCATAATGGACACATTTTTGCATTTGCTGACGACACCGCCATACTATTTCACGGTTCATCCTGGGAAGAGGTACAAAAAACAGCTGAGCTAGGTATCCGAAAAATCACATGTAGCTTAGAAGCAAACCTGTTGACTGTAAATGCGTCGAAAACAAAATATGTATGTTTCAGTATAACTAGAGCATCACAGCCTCCGAAAGATTTTAAACTAAAATTACATACATACCCTTGCAACATCACTGAAAACCAAAATACCCCGTGTTTATGTGAAAATCTAGAGCAGACACCCCAGATGAAATACCTAGGTATTATCATAGATGAAAATCTTAACTGGCATCCCCAAATTACAACAACTGCAAAGAGAGTGAGAAGATTAATCCCTATATTCAAAAATCTACGGGACTATGTAGACAAAAAGGTACTTTGCAACGTTTATACTGCACTATGCCAATCCCTGCTCATTTACTGTATCCCAGCCTGGGGTGGTGCAGCAGCTACACATATGATAGAACTGGAAAGAGCGCAAAGAGCCGTTATTAAAGTGATGCTGCGGAAACCACGAAGGTATTCTACAGAACAGCTATATAAGGAATCTCAACTTTTAACCATACGCCAACTATTTATACTACATGCTGCACTTCGATATCATAATTCGTGTCCTATATTACAAGAAAGTAACCATAGACGTAATCCCTACAAAACCCCTTCTAACCTACCTTTCACCAAGACAACATTTGCTAGACGGCAATTCAATTACCTAGGCCCATTTTTGTATAGATGTATTAATGGAAAGATCAAAATATTTAAAATGAATAGAAATAGACTAAAAAACTACTTAAAAGAATTTTTAATTAACTATGATTATGAAGATACAGAAAGAATTATAAATACATATTTAGTTCAAAACATTACATGAGTGCGTTGATACGTTTGGTAGCACACAAACACACACACACACACACACACACACACACACACACACACACACACACACACACACACACACACACACACACACACACACACACTCACTCACTCACACACACACACACACACCCACACACACACACACACATAGACAGACACTCTCACAAATATTATTTAAGCTCATTTAAGCATGTAACTTTACACTTTTAATTTGTTAAAAAAAAAAAAAGGTGTGTGAAGTTTACCAATCCGTACTTCTCATTCTGAGAGAAGACTCGTGATCAATATTGAGCCGGCAATAATTGATTGAAACGAGTGAGTGAGCAAATTTTTTTGCAAACAGACAGTAATCTGTTTTGGCCCAAATGCCTAAGAAAATCGTAATAATCTGAGAGCTTAAAGTGTATTACTTATGCATGAATTATTTAGATAATATTTTAGATGATGAGAGGATCATGAGCCACTCTTCAGTTTTCCAAAATATAATATATCATTATTTTAGTAATACATTACAAATTACAATACATTCCTTTCATTTGAGTATGCATATAAAATAAATTTAAGATGTCATTTATCCTTTTTCCTTCCTTACACATTAAATTATTTATTTTCCTTTATCATCAAATTCATCATAATAATTATCACAATGTCAAATTTATATATCATAATGTCAAGTTTATCATAATGTCAAAAATTGTGTAAATGGGTAAGTTTAATATAATAATAATTAATATATTGTGAACTTATTAACTAGTACGTACTTACTATTTAACACAAAACAATATATTTAACAATATTTTAATTAAGATATTCACTAATTGCGTAGTAGCATTTTTGTATAAGATAGTCTTTTAACTTATTTTTAAATTAAAAAATCATTTATTTGATGTAATTCGATCGGTAAACGGGTATAAAGTTTCGGTAACATAATGTAAGAGCTGTTCCCAAATTGTACTGTTCTGGACCTCAGATTTAATGATACTCAGATACCTCAGATACCTCAGATTTTAATGAATATGTTTATTCTTCGCGTTAATAATCACGCTATTGACGGTATCAATATATGCGCTGCAGCCTCTAGTCTTTGAGGCGCACACCCATCTCGTTTTCGGCCCTTTGCTCCTGCAGTATCGGTTGAATCGATATGACCCCAACTGTATCACAGGATTTCCATAGCGTGTCAACGAGTACACTGCACCTGGAAGAATATAAAGTTATCATTTTTACAATTAATATTATCTTGCTGATCAGTCGGTCTAGATACCATCGATTAATACAGTGTTATGTTAATATTGATCTCTTCTGTTTCAGGATCATCCCCAAAATAATTTAGGGATGTTAAGGTACATAATATAAAAGGTCAATTTTAAAATACAACTGCTTCAAGCTATGACATTTAAAGCTATGACAGGTTTTAGCGCCCTGTTCTGATTCTTGAAAAGCATCTGGGTGGCGGCCGAATAATATTAGTATTTCGAAGGACGAGGCAAATTCGATTAGTTCCAAAGTGATTTTAAAAGGAGTTGCTTTCGAGCAAGACTTGCATGATACTTTTCTCTAATGTGCTAGGATATCAGAAAAATATTTAAAAAAAAAAGTAAGCCAATTCAGTCATGCGCGGTCGCTATTTTAAATTTGTTTTTTTAAAAATGAAGCCATTTTTGAGCAAGTGTTAGAGACCACAATTATGAAATCGCTCAATCGTTTTAAGGGTTTTACATAAAAAAACACGCTCGCAAATTTACAAATATATTTAATGGATTTATTAAATAAAAACATAAATTACTGAAGCAATACCACAGCACTCAGCCGGGCGACCGCGTATCTTTTGCATCAATCATTGATACTCGTACATAACAATCACCTCCGATTGGCTGAATTTATGGTATTCTTGTTGCGTCAATGGATTTCGTCCAGTAGTGGAAGAGTGTTAACCAATCAGAGGTGATTCCAATGTATCAATGATTGATGCAAAAGATACGCGGTCGCCCTGCAGGTAATAGGCATGATGACAGTAACCAAGAATCAATGAAATTATGAATTTATCTAATGAAATAGGATTCATGGATTATAAAAACGTATTTATCTTTCTATTTCGACTGAGATTGCTATTTATTTTGATAAAATAAAACTATAAAATACAGCAATCCGCCATATTGGATTAAACATCAAGAAGCGAATGACGTCACAATTGTTTTTTTCGAGCTTTGACAATCACGCTATTGTTTACTGCACACGGCTCAGAGTACATTGGTAAAAACAATAGTGACGTCACAAACGACGCCATGACACCAGAGATATTTTTTCGAAATAGTAGATACATCCGAACATGATCTGACCATTTTTGAAAATCAGTCATCATGCATATTATACTGATCAGAAGCTTAGAGATTTAAAATTTGAATATATTACTTCATACATATTTAATTTAATATTGATTCCTTTTTGATATAATAATATGTTCGGTTCAAAATTAACTAAGAAATAGATTTTGGATTGGATTTTGATTTGGATTAGCAAAAAATCTTGGTACAAATTTGGTATTCTGCGGTGTCACCCGCTTGCCTCGGTATGTAAAGTCGGTCTTTCGCCTGATCTCTCTCCGGTCCTGTCGGATTACCATTCCTTCGGACTATAAGAGTAAGAGAATATCTCCATGGAGATAGGCTGCGATGGTCGAAACTCGAAATTCAATCCGGAGGGCATTTTAATGAGTGTGAGTGTTGTTCATTTTGACAATGACGTCATCAACCGTGGTAAGCATAGCCCGACACTTCTGCCTCGACCATTTGACGCACACCCATGTCGCTTTCGCCCCTCTACTACTACTGTGCTTGTTAAACCGATGTCCGTCCATCTCTATCACCGGTTTTCCGAAACGCGAGGTGGTAAAAATCGCTAAAAAATTGATTAACATTATTCATTTCATATCTAATACCGGAAAGATTTTGGTGGATTTAATGTATGTGGAGCTGACGCCCGCGACTTCGTCCACGTGAGGATTCCTTCGATTGAGGTTTCTGGGTTCCCACGAGAACTCTTCAATTTTCCGGGATGAAAAGTAGCATATGTGTTATTTGAGATTATAATCTACCTCTGTGCCAAATCATTCAGGTCCGTTCAGCTGTTCTGTAGTGATTTAGGAACACACATCCATCCATTCGCATTTATGATATTAGTATAGATTCATATTAAGTTCACTTCGTCGATATAGCGAATGAAGAAGAATAAGTAATAATATTGAATAGAATTACCAAAAGTTACATATATGTATTTACTTAATGATTTCTAGTTTAATAAGAAAAAGTCAAAAACAAAAATGAAACTAACAAAGTAAGTAGGTAAATCAATTCGCTTGCTGGAAGAGACAATTGTTTGTCTATGTGTAATGTGACGGATCCAAAGGCGAGAAGGAAAACATACTAGCGAACAAAATCATATACGGATCTGCACACACTAGCGCGACAGTACAAAACGACCCCCTTCGACACGAACATTTTGTCTCGACTGGTCCCAAGTGCATTTTCCCTCTATGACAGTTTTTTACCCGATTACGGCAAATCCGAAAGGAAGGGTAATGATTTTTAGTAATCTATGACTATGTATGTATGTATGTTCCGGTGAAAGATCAGGCGCAGGACCGACGGTTTAACGTGCTCTCCGAAGCACTGGAGTGAACCACCGCCTGATCTCTCTCCGGTCCTGTAAGATTTCCGTCCTACCGAACTATGAGATAAGTTACAGAGAGTGCAACTGTGTATGCACAACACACTTGTGCACTATAATATCACCCGCGCAGATGGCTAATCTCTCTGGGGATAGGCCGCCGTGGCCCAAATTATGTCGGGAGGTCAATATGCATGTTACACCGTAGCGCCTTAACTACCGATTTTGATGAATGAGGTGTCAATCGATTCGTCATTACGGTCCGGATTACAAAGGCTACAATTTAAACGAAAAAAATCGATATGACGTACATTACATCCAAAAACGTTACAGTTTTTAATTAATACTTACTGCTTTTTGTTATATCATGGTTATTTCAATGTGTGTGTTCATTGTTAAAATAAATGATCTCATCGCCGATGGTTGTGACGGAGGCACGGCAGTTTTTCGTAGTCTTAGATGAACAGAACCATTGCCCTTTTGGCCCTTTGCTTCTGCAGTGTTTGTTATAGCGGTACGTTCCCAATAGCAACACAGGCTTGCCGTAACGTGATGTTGTGAATATTGCTGCAAAAAAATCGTGCGTGTACATAGAATGCGGTTAAAAATATACCAACAAACGCGTGGGATTAAATTTTTGAAAAAAATCTACAAAATATATTTTAAATATATTTTATTAAACGATGGCAGCCATTTTCGGATGTTTTTCGGACGAAAGTTACGTTCATACGTCACATCCATCAGAAAAACATCCGAGTTACTTTCAACTCTCAATCAATCAAAGTAGCGCGTAAAGTTTAATTTTTTTTAAAAACGTTTAAAAAATAAGGAACTATGAAATTTAATTTTATACGATGTCCTGCAAGAATCTCTTCAGTTTTTTAATTTTATTTTTTGTAACAAGTACAATCTTTTTTACCCAAACATAATCGCTTAATATATTTTTAATATACCTACTTTTACACTAAATTTACTTATTTTCATTATCATAAAAGAACAGCAACTTTTGTGTCTGGATTCATTGTCTATTTTTCTATGCGCCTTAACTTCTTTTGATAATTATGCACGTCTTATTTCATGTTTTTCGGTAGTTTCTAATGACCTTCTGACCCTCATTTGGCAACCAGAGTGACATTATTTTGTGGACGTAAAGGTATTTCCTGCAGTATTCTTAGTAGATTTTTGCTTCAGGCGATCTCTATTATATATACCTTCTAGTTTTCTCTCTCCATATTTTTCTAATATCCTTTTGTTCCCTTTCAGTCATCTCTTTTATACTCTTAACTTGTCCATTTTTCTTTCTGTTATTATATCTTTGCTTTTCTTTCATTGTAAATTCAGCATATTTGACTGGATCATTTTTAATTTTTTGGTAACGTAATCTTTCAGCTTGACGTTTTTTTTCTAGTCTTTCTTCCCTTGTTTGCTTTTTCTTCATTTTCGCCATGGTACACAAGTACGTACGAGTAACTTGAACAAATGAAACGACCAACTTATAAAATGTCCGCATGTTATGACGGGCCTTCTATACTTGTTTTTATTTGTAAAAATTTAGTTCCCCATACTACCGCAAGGAGCGCTTGTAATGTCACAAGATTCCCCAAGCGTGTAAATTGCAAAACTACTCGTAGCCTTTAATAAAAAATGCAATTGGAAAATTAAAGCTGTATTTTTAATAGATTTAGTAATTTTAGTAACAAATACAATTATTAATAATGTGAATGGTTATTATTCATTTTAAGAATAGATTCATCTACAGTAGTTAGTGTGGCCCGACAGCCCTTACTTCTACTTTTGGTACAAACCCATAACATTTTGGGACCCTTGCTTTTCCAATATTTATTGAAGCGTTGATTTCCTAATATCAGCACTGGATTCCCAAACCGACTTGTTGTGAATATGGCTTCTGACAAAAAAGAAGGAAGTGTTATAATAGCAATGAACTATGTGTTTATTCATCGATGTCCTCACAATTACCAATCTACTTAAAATTTAATGAAATGCCTTACATTTCATTTATATCTTTGGCATTTTCTTAGCTGTTTTCTTAGCAGAGCGTCGCTTTGTAAGCTATATTAAGAAGTAATGAAGGAATAGTCATTATGGTTTTGACTAGAGTTCAGTCCACAATCATTCATATAAAGCATTCTACTTACATGCCATTACAATGATTTATCGTCAAATAGGTCATTCTTTATCCAGATTGACTGGTCAGTACCTACCATATTAACCAAAACAATAATAAATCATAAGTACATAAGTAAAGAATTTTTATTATGTCTACAAATAAAGGAATGCATATTCATTTATATTCTATCTAAGTAGATAAAAATGTAAAACAAATAGTTACTGTAAAGATAAACCCTTTTCATGATAAATTTTTAATCTAGGCACTCAATATTGGGATATTTTTAAGACCAAAATATGTTTGTCTCCTCAGATGTCGTCACTGCAGAACCTATTTCAAAGTTTAAATGTGCGCGAATGTGCTTCAAAACTTAACATATTATTTTAACTTGAGTAATATGTCATTATTCAAATTGAATTATATTAAATTATGTATAAAATTGTTTAACAATAATTAATTGGACATATAATAACAAAGAGCTATTTATTTGATGAATGTAAATAACTATTATGAAACAAATTTAATAAAAACGGAATACACATTTGCTATATCATTATGACTACGTACTACTACAATTATTAAAAAAATACAAAATTAGAATGTTTGTTACGATTTAAACTATAGAAATAAAATGTGAAACTTGATTTCAAATGAATAATTAAATTATTATTAATAAGCATGTTAAATTAATTCATGTGCATTGTGCAATAATATAAAAAATCAAGATACTTTAGCAATAAAACGGACGTATTATAACTAAATCGTCGATATGTCGATATAATATTAGATAAATATATTTAAAAAATATAACTAAATGATTTTCAAATCATGCATATTCTTTACAAAAATAGTTGGTGCACTGATAAAAGGTATAGTTGATGCATTATTGAAAACAATGATTATTTATAACTAACTAGCTGATGCCTGCGACTCCGTCAGCGTGGTTTAAGTTTTTTGATTCCCGCAGGAACTCCTTAATTTTCCGGGATAAAAAGTAGCCTATGTCACTCTCCAGGTCCTCAACTATAACCATGCCAAATCACGTCGATCCGTTGCTCCGTTGCGGCGTGATTGAAGGAGAAACCAACAAACAAACTGACTCTACTTATAATATTAGTATGATTGCTTCCCAAAAAATGGAATGCATACTTTGCTTCGTGTCGCGTCGCGATCTTGAATTTCAACAAAAATTGTGATCTGTTTCGTAGATGCGTACCCATCTCCAACCTCTCTAGTTTTGTATGGATTAAAGCTAAATTAATCTAGACAGATGTAATCAGTCCCTCTTAGAATAATTAATTTGTCCTAAAAATATTTCATGACATGCTAGCTACTTACTCTACACATTGTTATAACCTAGAACTCCAAAATTCAATGGCAATGCTCGTTGTTCTGTTTGATAATAACATTGCCGTAAGTGCGTATAGTGACCTTGCAGCCGTTGCTCGCCTTTGAACACTTCCAAAGACCTCGTGCCCCCTTGCTCTTGTAGTATTTGTTGAAGCGATAACGTCCGTACAGGAGGACCGGGTTACCATAGCGAGACTCCGTGAAAATTGCACCTGAAATATAGTACAAGAGTAAGGTATGTTTGCTGAGTAATAATATGTTTGCTGTTTTTCTCAAAGTAGTAGTTGCTCAATTCTTTTATTATTTGATAAATGCAAGTTTAATATTTGTAAGAAAAATTGTATTTAAAAGTTCCTCGTGTTTAGTTGGAAATACAATTTTCCTTACAGATCATGTAATGTATAATTTTTATTCAAGAATTCAAAACTATACGTTGTGTAGTACGTATGTAGGGTATAAAATAGCGACCTTTTTGGTATACAACGTGAATTGAAATCAAAATATGATATTTTTTTAAAAGAACTTTATTTATTAACATTTACAGCACACAAAATAATATTAGACTATTAAGTTTTTAAACTAAATCCATTTACGCATAAAAAAAACAAATAGAATGGTATCTGGTATAGAACCCTGCCAACTAAAACTAAAACTTACTTTCATAAATGCGAAAATGTGTTACAAAACGGATCGACATGATATTTGCTTAGATGCAGTTCTTAGACCTGAAGAGTGCTAAAAGTAACTTTTTGTTCATAAAATCACACATTTCCACAAAATTTCAAAACAACTAAATCCACGCGAACAAAGTCACGTGTATCATCTATTAAAACACGAATCTAACAACTCAATGAGTGTGATCATTGTTCTGCTTAACAATAACATCATCTACAGTGGTAAGGGTAGCTTTGCACCCCATAGTGGTTTTGGAGCACGTCCACACAGCTTTTGGACCCTTGCACCGATGGTACTTGTTGAACCTGTACTGCCCAAACAGTATCACGGGCTTGCCGTAACGTGACGTTGAGAACATAGGCTCTGTAAAAATAACTACCGATTTAACTGCAACGGTTAATACCCTAGTCATCAGGCTATCGCTGCTGTACTAGGCGGCCGATCCGCACGTGGCCAGCGTGGTGAACACTTCTCATTCTTTGAGGAGACTCGTGTTCGGTAGCGAACCGGCAATGGGTTGAAACAATGATGACGATGACTTAACTACACAGACAGAAACTAGAGGGATGCAGGTTCAATCCACATTTTGTTATGTATTAATTAAAAATAATAATTAATGGGAATGGTCATGTTTTTTGACAATAATTTTGTCATCTATAGTAGTGAGTGTTGCTTTACAGCCCGAGGATTTTTTAGAGCACAACCATAAGGCTTTCGGGCCCTTAGACCAATTAATTTTGTTGTACCTATACCGTCCTAGAAGTATTACAGGTCTCCCGAAACGCGACGTTGTAAACGTTGCCAGCTCTGTAAATTAGAATTTAAAAATTCATATATTTTTTGGGCTTTTAAAGTACCGACGTTAGCAGGTAATTCAATTAAGATCAAGCATATGAATAAAGCTCATAAGAAGCTTTATGTTAACCTTAACTTATACAGAAACTTTAAGAAAATAATGTAAAAATATAATGAAAGTTAACAATGTAATTTTGGAGTAACTATCGAGACACCAGAATGTATTTTCAAACAAACGAATACACAAACATACTTTTAAAATTATAACCCTTCCGTTATCCGGTAAAAATATTACGTAGGTTAGGTGTGGTCATAATCATAATTTATGGTACAAGAATTGGGTACTTGACAACTAATCAAATCAGCAACTGTTTTCAAAAGTCAAAACGCGTGCTTACCTCCTCGCTATTCAATATTTCATACAAATCCCATACGATTTGTATGAAATATTGAATAGCGAGGTCATCAAAGTTCGTTTTTGCTTTAATTGATAGTTTAAAATAGATAATCAACATAAAACTAACAGTGGACGTGGATATTACTACTTTTGGGAGATCCTCTATTTAATAATCACTAAAGAATAATTTATTTGAATAGTTGTCAAATACCCAATTGTAAGTGGAGTAGGTTCGTTCATCTAATGCGTATGCTCATTACTTTGTTTAATAATTTCATTATCTACAGTTGAAAGAGTAGCTTTGCAGCCAGCACTGGACTTTTTTGAGCAAACCCATAGGGCTCTTGAGCCCTTACTCCGACAGTACTTATTGAACCTGTACTGCCCTATAACAATCATTGGTTTACCGCAACGGGACGTTGAAAAAACTGGCTCTGTAAACAAAATAAAATGTCAAAAACCAAATTATTTTTCACTAACGTAAAGTAGTCATTATTAGGAACATCAACAGTTGAACTTATTTGTCTATCGGTTTATGTTTATTAGTTGAGAAAACAAAATCTCCGTCTGTCGCCTATGCTTTCATGGGCAATCTGTTCAACCAATTTTGACGACATTTGCTACAGAGATAGGTTGCATGGCGCAACCCCGGGGATTCATGGGGACGGACATAGGTTTTAAACTTAGACTTTTCATCCCAGAATAAGAGTTTTCAAAAAACTAATTAAGCTTTTGCTAGGTGCAGGTAGTATAGGTTCAATTTGAAATCGTTATTTATTTTGATATTGTGAATCCGACAATAGGTAGTATTTAAAAAAAACGGCCAAGTGCGAGTCGGACTCGCGCACCGAGGATTCCGTACCAACCTTTAAACCTTCAAAAGTTATAGTATTTTTATTCCACTTATCTATTTTAATTTTTATTTAATACCTCTACGCGTTCAGACGGAAAGGGGTACTAAATTTAAAATTATAAAAAATATTTTTATTATATGATGTAACTAAAAATTTATGCTTTTCGCAATTTTTCCTTTATCTGTGCTATATTCCGTTACTTCGTACCAATTTTCAAGTTCTTGAGTTCACGGGACGTACCCTATAGGTTTTGATTCCCTTGCGAGTATCGAAATTTGCAGCATAAACGGCTCCATCTTTTGATTGTGTTGGCTTAGAAGTTTGATTTTTTCACAGCTCCAAGGGACAGTAGACTTGAGTATTTTAATATGAATTTCAGCTTGAT
This sequence comes from Erebia epiphron, assembly GCA_963932025.1. Lineage (NCBI taxonomy): Eukaryota > Metazoa > Arthropoda > Insecta > Lepidoptera > Nymphalidae > Erebia > Erebia epiphron. Next base: position 42,512,986 of record OZ009945.1, read on the forward strand.
ACCTCCATGCGTTCCTGAGAAAAAGGGTCTTGACACACAGACGGACGGACAACAAAGTGAGCCAATAAGGGTTGTTTTTCCTTTTGAGGTACGGAACCCTTATTATTAAAAATATTTTTATTAAATGATATAACTAAAAATTTATGCTTTTCGCAATTTTTTCTTTATTTATGCTATTAGACGTTGCTTCGTACCAAATTTCAAGATTCTGAGTTCACGGGAAGTACCCTGTAGGTTTTGATTCCCTTGCGAGTGTCGAAAATTTGCAGCATAAACGGCTGTATCTTTTGATTGCGTTGGCTTAGAAGCTTGATTTTTTCACAGCTCCAAGGAACCGTAAACCTGAGTATGTGATATGAATTTCAGCTTGATACCTACATGCGTTCCTGAGAAAAAGGGTCTTGACACACAGACGGACGGACAACGAAGTGATCCTATAAGGGTTCCGTTTTTTCCTTTTAAGGTACGGAACCCTAAAAAAGACAACGATATATGACTTGGATAAATTTAATTAGTAAACATGAATCCGTTAAAATTATATAACCCTTCCGTGACAATAATCATAATGATCAAGAATTTCAGGTATAAATTAAATTCTGTAAATTGCATTTGTCCTTGGAATTGCCCCTCCTAAAAATCAGCGTTGCAGTATGTTAGGTAGGTATACACCTATCTCTCATGCTGTGGCACGGACTGAGGAGGTGGCCCATTGACCACACGTAGTATATGTTTAATGTGTATTTGTATAAGTTTAGTTATACTAAGTATAATGTAGTGTAGTATTGTAGTGTTGGTCAATAAACTTTTATTGATTGATTTATTTATTTATGATATATTATTTAGAGATGCGGTGATAGCCCAGTGGCTTAGACGTAGTTCTACACGGGGTCGCGAGCACATCTAGCTTTTGGAGTGATGTGCGTGTGAGGAAAACGTGAAGAAACCTGCATGTCCGAGAGTTGGCTAATTTGCACATCGCCAGCGTTTTGGACTATAGCCAATCCCTTCTCATTCCAAGAGGAGACTCGTGCTCAGCGGTAATGAGTTGAACTGATAAATTAATGTGAATGCTCATTATTTTGCTTAACAATGTTGTCTTCTACAGTGGTGAGGGAGGCTCGACATCCGTAGGACTTTTTGGAGCACAACCACCGAGCCTTCGGACCCTTACTCTTCCAGTATTTGTTGAACCTGTGCTGCCCGAGTATTATCACAGGCTTTCCGTAAAACGACGTTGAAAATGTTGGCCCTGTAAAACATAAACTCCGATATACCTTACCTATAGTTTGCTTGCTTCTAGATCGTGCTGGTATGCACATAGTAAAAAAATAATTAAATAAAATAAGTTTTTACAGTCCATAAACCATTGCTTACAGTAAATTAGTAATGAAGAAAGAAAGACAAACGAAATAAGTCTTATTACATTTATGACAGCTAAGATAACTTGGATAGCTCCAAAGCATGTATTAAAATGGGGGATGGTTGTTCCCACCATGTATACCCACTGTACAAGTGAATATAATTAAAATTATTAAAAAATACGACTGCTCTGCCGTAGCCCGTATTGAATTTTTCAAAAAATATAGCCCGTGTCACTCGGGATAATGAACTATAGTGTTACTAGCTAATGCCCGCGACTTCGTACGCGAGGATCGAGGTTTTGTGGATCCCGCGGGAACTCTTACATTTTCCGGGATAAAATGTAGCCTATGTGCTATTCCAGACTATAATCTATCTCTGTGCCAAATTTCAGCCAGATCCGTTCAGCCGTTGGGGCGTGATTGAGTAACAAACATCCATCCATACATCCATCCATCCAAACTTTCGCATTTATAATTCAACGTTAGTCTTTAATGCGGGACCATGGTCGCCCCATCAATTTTTTTTCAGATTTTACTAGCCTATGTCACCCGGAATAAGCTAGGGATTCTAACGATACCTCATTTATCAAAATCGGTTCAGACGTATAGAAGTTATGGTGGAATATACAAACTCACATACATACATACATGAACCCTGAAAACAATATACTCCTTTTTTCAGGCAGTCGTATAATAACGAAACTACAAAAAGAGTTACCATCAGCGTAACTGTTAAATTTGCAGTACCTACCTATGATTACTGCAACGCTGGCTACCCCTGGCGGGAGTCAAACCTGAGACCTCCCGTTTCCTGGCTGAGCGAAGGAGGACGCTTAAAAAATAAAGATCTTGACAATTTGATTTTGAATTATTTTAATGTGAATGTGAATTGTTTTGCTTGACAATAGTATCGTCTATCGTAGTAAGCGTAGCTCGGCAACCAGTCGACATTTTGGAACACGACCATTGAGCCTTAGGGCCTTTACTCTTCCAGTATTTGTTGAACCGGTACGGCCCTAGCAGTATAACAGGCTTCCCGAAACGTGAAGTTGAAAACACAGGCCCTGTAAGAAGAGATATTTCATCACACGAATGCATCTTAAAGTATGTTCATATTATAATATACTATACTAGCTGATGCCCGCGACTTCATCCGCGTGGTTTAAGTTTTTATATTATAGAATTTTTGTTATTCCCCCGGGAACTCCTTAATTTTCCGGGATAAAAAGTAGCCTATGTCACTCTCCAGGTCCTCACCTATAAAACAAAAAGAATTATCGAAATTGGTCCAGCCGTTCACGCGATATGCCGTGACCAAGGAAAATAGGGATTTATTTTTATATTTATAGATTAGGAAATAAATACTAAATAATCAATGACAGAGATTGATATAAGAAATCAACAATAACTTTATTTTTTTATAGGATGGCATTTCAAAACTAACAACTGTTGTTACTTATGTAATAATTCATCTGTTGCATTTTTTATTCAACAGAGTATATCTATACTTATAATAAAACTGTAACTGGAAAATTTCTGTAGGTACATTTAATATATTCTGAAAATTTTAATCGAGGTATGCTTTATTATCGATACTGAGCCCAAAACAGATTTTTATTTCATTTTTGTCTGTCTGTCTGTCTGTATGTCTGTCTGTATGGCCGCGCATCACGCGAAAACTACTGAACGGATTTAAATGAAATTTGGTATAGCGGTAGCTGATACTCCGGGTCAATATAATATAGGATACATTTTATCCCGATAGAAAATAAGGTTTCTCCAGGATATGGGTTTTTTGTTGATTTTACTCTATAACTCAGTCAAATCTGAACTGATTTGAATAATATTGAATGGAATCAGGCGTTACTTTGCGGAAGTTCATGATTTAGCAAGAAAAGAATACAATTATTTTGCTATAATCCGCCAACAGAAAAAATTCTGTATGGTCAAGCATGCAGTTACAAGAGAAGCACCGTTTACCTTCCCAACCAAGCAAGAAAGCTAAGTTCCCAAGCAAGCAATGCCACCACCACTCACATGCACCACCACACAAGACTTTTATACTATTCTCGACGCACGTTTCGCCCCGACACCGGAGCATCTTCAGGAGATGTCGACCTTACAATGCAAGATTGTCTAGTGACGTTCGTGTCAAATGCGCGGTGTTATATACCGTGTTTTAAACCCCCACCACTATTGCCCCGCCCATTACTCCCGGGAAACCTACCCCCTCCAAAAAATCGAAGCAGTGGTGAATTTGAAACATTAACTTGTTCATTAAGTAATTTAAATTGATTATTATTATTATGTTTTATTATTTCTAATTGCTCCAACATGCTCAGTCGAATACCTTTATCGCAAGTGTGTAAGATTTCATATGAATGGTTGGAAGATAATTTGTGCCCACTATCTAGAAGATGTTTAGCAAAATGTGACTTTTGGGGTTGGTTGTTCCTAACCGCGGCCATATGTTCTTTGTAGCGTGTATCAAATTTACGACCTGTTTGACCAATATATGTGGCATTGCATTCTGAACATTCGAGTTTATAAATGCCCGATTTTTGTTTGTTGTTTAATTTATCTTTACCGTTACAAATATTTTTAAGTGTATTATTGGTCCTAAATGCAACATGTATATCATGTGCTTTAAGTGTCTTAGCAATACGCTCCGAAGCTGGCCCGAAATAAGTTAGACTGGATTTGTATTTATTTATTTTATCAGGTGATGATGAATATAGGTCCTTTTTGATCTGCATCAAACGTTGTTTTTTTATTATATTATCAACAATATTAGTGTTGTACCCATTTGCCTGTGCCATATGGTAAATAACTTTTAATTCTTTTAAATAGTTTTCTTTAGTGAGTGGAATAGACAGCAACCTATGCACATAGCTGTGGAACGCTGCGAGTTTATGCTGCCAAGGATGGCAGGATGAAGCGGGTATGGTTGTGTCTGTATATGTGGGTTTTCGGAAAATTCCAAACTGATGTTTATCATTAGCACGAGTTATAGTTAGATCAAGGAAGTTTATAGAGTTATCTTGTTCTAGTTCTGATTTGAATTGAATTTTAGGGTGTATTTTGTTAAGATTTTTGATAAATATGTCAAGTTGTCTGTCTGTCCCAGTCCAACATATAATTATATCATCTACATATCTGTAGTAATACAGAATATTATTATTTTTGACAATATGTTTGTTTTCAAAATCATCCATGAATATATCAGCCATTAGAGGACTTAGAGGTGAGCCCATAGCTAAACCGTCTTTTTGCTGATAAAATTGGTCATTGAATTTGAAATAGTTTTGTTTCATGCAAATTTTGGTTAATTCTATTACCTCTGTTATTTCGTTAGCGTTTATATGATTATTTTTTAATAAATCGGTTAAGATGTTTAGGGTTTCGTTAACTGGGACATTGGTGAACAGGCTGTCCACATCTAGTGATATTAATTTACAATGGTCCGGTAATGTCAAGTCTTTAATATTATTGACCAGTTGGATACTATTTTTTAGGGAATAGGACGGATCGAAGGATGTTTTTGATTTTATAACATTGTTTAGTTCTTTTGCTAGCTCATATGCTGGTGCTCCAATATATGAGACTACCGGACGGATAGGAATATTATCTTTGTGGATTTTTGGTAAGCCGTATAATGTGGGAGCATTAGTGTTCATTTGAATGACTTTTTTTTGGACTGGGACAGACAGACAACTTGACATATTTATCAAAAATCTTAACAAAATACACCCTAAAATTCAATTCAAATCAGAACTAGAACAAGATAACTCTATAAACTTCCTTGATCTAACTATAACTCGTGCTATTGATAAACATCAGTTTGGAATTTTCCGAAAACCCACATATACAGACACAACCATACCCGCTTCATCCTGCCATCCTTGGCAGCATAAACTCGCAGCGTTCCACAGCTATGTGCATAGGTTGCTGTCTATTCCACTCACTAAAGAAAACTATTTAAAAGAATTAAAAGTTATTTACCATATGGCACAGGCAAATGGGTACAACACTAATATTGTTGATAATATAATAAAAAAACAACGTTTGATGCAGATCAAAAAGGACCTATATTCATCATCACCTGATAAAATAAATAAATACAAATCCAGTCTAACTTATTTCGGGCCAGCTTCGGAGCGTATTGCTAAGACACTTAAAGCACATGATATACATGTTGCATTTAGGACCAATAATACACTTAAAAATATTTGTAACGGTAAAGATAAATTAAACAACAAACAAAAATCGGGCATTTATAAACTCGAATGTTCAGAATGCAATGCCACATATATTGGTCAAACAGGTCGTAAATTTGATACACGCTACAAAGAACATATGGCCGCGGTTAGGAACAACCAACCCCAAAAGTCACATTTTGCTAAACATCTTCTAGATAGTGGGCACAAATTATCTTCCAACCATTCATATGAAATCTTACACACTTGCGATAAAGGTATTCGACTGAGCATGTTGGAGCAATTAGAAATAATAAAACATAATAATAATAATCAATTTAAATTACTTAATGAACAAGTTAATGTTTCAAATTCACCACTGCTTCGATTTTTTGGAGGGGGTAGGTTTCCCGGGAGTAATGGGCGGGGCAATAGTGGTGGGGGTTTAAAACACGGTATATAACACCGCGCATTTGACACGAACGTCACTAGACAATCTTGCATTGTAAGGTCGACATCTCCTGAAGATGCTCCGGTGTCGGGGCGAAACGTGCGTCGAGAATAGTATAAAAGTCTTGTGTGGTGGTGCATGTGAGTGGTGGTGGCATTGCTTGCTTGGGAACTTAGCTTTCTTGCTTGGTTGGGAAGGTAAACGGTGCTTCTCTTGTAACTGCATGCTTGACCATACAGAATTTTTTCTGTTGGCGGATTATAGCAAAATAATTGTATTCTTTTCTTGATTTGAATAAATCTTTCTTTATTAGAAGGTATGTATTATCAGATAAGTTTTGCCCAATTTTGGTGAAGATTTGATAAATGTTATCAGAGATAGAGGACAAAACTCCTCAACAGATAACAGCACTTGATTAGGACTTAATAATATATTTTTGGTGGCTTTGAAGGAAACAAAATTAATTATAAAAAAATTGCCACCAAGTGTCAACATCCGTCACATAATTTACTGTTTATTTATTACTGGTATTTCCATAATATTTCGATGCCACATGTTTGCCTGTGATATGCGCCTGTGATACTTAATCTCGTGTATTAATGTCGTGACTCAATTACGCCGAACCGTTTCTTCTTCTGAGGAACTAATTATTTTAGTGTATGGTGAAACAGAGAATTTGACAGTTCGAGAGAATTCTTGGTTCTGTGAGCGCGCTATATACTAACCGCTTTAAACGATCATGCTGCTGCAATAAAGAACACCATATTGATGCGTGTTGATGGGGACAATGTGCAGTACAGCTCCATCAATCGGGTTGCAGATCAAGACGAGGCCACAAATTACCCCATAGAATTTTTGAATCTGCCCTCGGGCTTCCATCGCACACATTGAATTTAAAAGTTGGAGTGCCTATAATTCTGCTGTGAAACCTAAGTCCACCAAAATTATACAATGGCACCCAACTAAAAGTGACGACTCTACAGCGCAACGTTATAGCGTCAAGCGGACGTGTTGACAGGGGGCGGAGTCGGACAACGCGTCTTTATTCCTCGAATACCTCTTATCCTGTTTTAATGTTATAGTGGGGAGCAAGGCCCACGCCACTGTATGCGCAAGAACAAAGATCGCGAACAAAGTCGCAGGTACAGCTTGACTTGATCTTTTAATATTATAAATGCGAAAGTGTGTCTGTCTTTCTGTTATCTTTTCATGTCTCCAACCACTATTATATATTTTGGCTCTATTTTTTAACGTTCGGCACAGCTTTCGTCGTTCGTTGAGACAGGCATAGATAACCTATATATAGGTTATGAATTTCCGGAATAACAATTTAAAAATTGAATTTAATTAAGTAGATGAAATTAAATTATAATTAAAATGAATTTAAGTTCATTAAATAACAAATTGTGGATGTATAGTTAAGTAAACATGAGCATCTGCTTTGCATCAAAAATTTTGTTATTGTGTTTATAATGTGCATATCGGTTAGCAGTTATCTTTAGCATCAATAAACTTCAAGTATACGTAAATCTTAACTTATTTCTTAATATATTGGTGTAAAATACTAATCTTACTTCTTACCATCTTACTAATATTATAAATGCAAAAGTGTATTTGTTTGTTGGTTTGTAGGTTTGTTGGTTTGTCCCTTAATCACGTCGCAACAGAGTACGGATTGACTTGATTATTTGCATAGTTGAGGACCTGGAGAATGACATAAATAGGCTACTTTTTATCCCGGAAAATCAAAGAGTTCCCGAGGGATTTTAAAAATTAAATCCACGCGGACGAAGTCTCGGGCATCAGCTAGTAATAAATAATTACCTATTAAAAAAAACTCAAACGAAAAACTTTTTTAGATTTATAAGTTATAAATAATTTTTCATATAACCTGCATTGAAAATGCGAGTTTCAATGAATGTTGAGCCACCTGAAACTAGTCAATTTCAGACGAATACGTCATGCAGCGGGTAGAAGGCAGAAAGTGATGGTTTTCTACCCGCTGAATGACGTAGCAGCCCTCCTTTTAATCCTGGCAGAGTATCTTTTGTTTATTTCAAACCTGTTTAATTGTAATTTTACCCATAACCTAAACTGACAGATATCATTTTTGTAAACAACATCCAAGCAACTAAAATAAATAAGAAATACAATTTTAATAAAACTCGCACTTTTAATGCAGATTAGGTATATGAAAAATAGTGTGTGCTCCACGGGATGGAACACGATTTCAGACGAGGGTGAAGTTTCCTGCCTGAGCGAAGCGAGGGCTGGCATCACCCGATATCTGACAATATACTATTAATAGTATGTAAAATAATTTTTTATTTTAACATGCACGCCGCACGGGTACCATACGCTAAGCTTATTATCAAATGGATACTATCCCGCGCGACGCTCCTGTTTTCATTGGCTACATTGGCTACGGCATAGCACACTCATACTTATATAATGAAACTAATGATTATGAGTGTAGTTCTGCTTTAAAAGAACACCGTCGATGGTCACCGCAGTCGCTCGACATCCAGCATACGTCCGCTTTGTGCATCTCCATAACTTCTTGTCTTTTGTATCGTTTCTAACGTTGAATCGATGTCTGCCCAATATAAGAACCGTATTTCCATTACGAGTTTTAGTATAAAGAGGCACTGAGAACGAAATACGAAAATAGTCATTATAATGGCAGGTTTATATAACACGTCAGTGGTTCACTGGACCTGCATAAACACTTTTTCACACGCACAGGGCTGTATTTAAGAATCCAACAAAAAGGACGTGAGTTGCGCACTTATTAAATTTTTTGACAGCTACTATTGATAGAAAAAATTCATGCAATATGTTATTATTACTCCAGTAAATAAAGCCGTTTTTTTTGGTCAACCTTGCACTAAATTTCCGATCCAATTTTAATTTTTTTTTAGGTTAAGGGTCACTTACTGACCATAAAAACACAAAATGCTGACAGATCCAGGTGGAGCTACGATCGCAATCTTGAGGAAAAGTTTTTGGCCGATATCTCGGAAACTATCCACTTTAGGGCAAAAGTTATAAAGACCTTTTTTGCAGAGAATAAAATTTCGCATCTTTTATTTACTGTACACTTTTTTGTAAAACTTACCGTTTACGATTTATGGCCCATTTAATGAACCGGTTTTTCGTTTTTGGCCAATAACTCTTAAAATATTGGATTAATCAATAAAATGCATCTATCAATTTTTAAAGATTACTTTATTCTCTACAACTTTTGTTTAAAACTTTTTTTTCTAAAGTCCATACTTTTTGTGTTATAAAATGTTTAATGTAGAAATGCCGGAGCTCGGCGGGTGACGCGGCAGCCCAACAGTGTGATCTGCGCAACCTAACCATAAAGTTAGCAGTTTTTTTGTGTGTGCCTTTCAAATTTTGTTATTCTGTCAAAAAAAATTAATTACCAAAGTGTATTAAAATGAACAATTGTTTTATTTGTGGTGGGTGGTTAGACGATGAAAATTCTGTATTCGTAAAATGAAACGGAAAACTAAGTCAGAGGAAGCCAGCATTGAACGAGGTGAAAGTGAAGATAAAAACATGTTAGAGAATCTTGAAACTTTTCTTTACTAAATTACTCGAACATCTTAGAATCTCTACAAAAAAGGTCGCAATAACTTTTGCCCTAAAGTGGATAGTTTCCGAGATATCGGCCAAAAACTTTTCCTCAAGACTGCGATCGAAGCTCCACCTGGATCTGTCAGCATTTTGTGTTTTTATGGTCAGTAAGTGACCCTTAACCTAAAAACAAATTAAAAAAGGATCGGAAATTTAGTGCAAGGTTAAATGCTTTATTTACTGGACTTATATCCTTAAGCCAGTTTTTTAGTTGTACGTGCGTTTCATAAATATAGGTATATACAAATATTCTACAAATCTAGAAGATAACAAAATTAATCTTAATGAAATATCCGACTTTTAACTATGACAATTTTAATTCATCTCATATAAATATTTAAAACAATTATTTCAAAAACTGCACTTTAAAAATATTATGCTGGTACCTAATTTTAATAAGATCTGTATCTACTTCATCCTAATATTAATGTAAAAAAGAACAATCCTATTGCATATATCTTGTTAATCTAATTCTAAAGCATTCTAAAATAATATCTGAGCATCGTATATTAACTGTGAAAGTGAATATATTTTCACCTGAAAGGACATTTTCTTAATTATGATGAAATCCCCATTTTTTTCAGCTAGAACAAGATAAAAATATGAAAAGTCCTTAATCGAAACCCCGGTTACTCAATTTTATGTGAGACAATAAAGAAGTATCTCCGTGCCTTATCATTGCTATATTTTTACTTAAGTTTTTAAAGAGGTTTATCCAAAGTTTGGGTCCAAATAAAATAGTGGTATATTCAAAGTCCATAGCGTCTGGCTGTTTTAACCGTCGTAAATGATACCTTTTCGAGTTTAAATTACTTAATTATGAAATATATTCACCACTAACAAGAATAAGCGACTGGTAATTTTACATGTCGATGTTGTAATTTCTTTTAATAAAGTCAAGAACCAAGCTTTATGAATTCGTTTTGTCTGACACAAAATTAGCGATATTAGCGATATTAATCTTTCATTCATCAAGGGAGCGGCGTCGTCAAACTCTGAGCCGTTGCCCTGGGTGAGCGACGAGAGCGACGCGACGACATGCAACACGATACGACCCGATAGAGAGTGACAAACTTATTCATGCGACAACGTAAGCCACGTGAAGGGTCAAGCTACCGTCGCCTCATCTCACGTCACATGCCGTCGCGTCACGTCGTATCCAGTCACATAGTCGCGTTTGTCGCTGACATAGGACAGGGCTTTAGCAATGAGTATGATAATGGTTTTGCTTAATGACCATATTGCCAAAAGTAGTCACAGTCACCCGACATCCGGTGCTGGATCTCTTCGAGCATCTCCACATGACCTTCGGACCCTTGCTGGCCTCGTGCCTGTTGAATCTGTACGGTCCTAATAACATCACCGGTTTTCCGTATCGGGACTTCGAAAATACTGCTCCTAGAAACATTAAAATACAGTAAAGAGATATGTAATTCAAAAATTTCTAAAGCTATCAAAACTAGCACGATAAAGTGGCAGTGGGCTGGACTCCAGTGGTTGTCGGAGAACCGACGACCACTGGAGTCATAAGATCCTCGAATAGAGACCGTGTCTTAGCAAACGGAGTACAGTGCGCCATTCAGCAAGGGGAGCGAATACTTCCAAACACATACTGACTGGTTATAATGATGATTGGTTGATTGGAGAAAATTTATCATAGTTAATTATATGGCTCTATCAGTCGGTTGTACTCGGGTCGATAAGCAATGTTGACCTAAATCTGAGACTGGATACTCGCAACAGACTGAAAATCTAAACTTAACTTTTACGTAAACTGTAACCTCATATAAACTGTCTGGCCCCATCTTCACTAGTATTGTAAATGCGAAAGTTTGGATGGATGGATGGATGTTTGTTACTCTATCACGCCAGAACGGCTCAACGGATCTGGATGAACATACTTTGGCACAGACATAGAGTGTGGAATAACACATTGGCTACATTTTATCCCGGAAAATTAAAGAGTTCCCGCGGGTTGGTTCCCGGAGTACATCCTGTTGGGACATCCTGGAACAGATCCAGTAGGCCGTGGATCCCTTGCTCTTGCAGTACCTGTGATATTTGTACGACCCTTGCAATATCAACGGCTTCCCATGCCGAGAGGTCGCAAATACAGGACCTCGAAGTGGAAAGTTTCTTTAAAAACTTAAATACAAAAAGTTGCTACAGAAAATTAGACAATTATTATTTCCCATTATTTTTAATTAATAACTATTGATTAACATTTATTATTATTATTTCGATATACTTAACATTTTTCGTTTCATAAAAATGCGATATTACAAAGAAATCTGGTACCCCGTTGCTGTTATGCACTTAAGAGTTGCACTCATCAACTAGTCTGTTCTTCAATTACCTTCCATTGTTTAAAATCAATAAGTGTTTACAGACACATACATACACACACAGATTACATACACAGACAGACAACACTTTCGTTTTAGAAGGCGACAGATTTATTCATCAAAGACTATTCGAACTTGCGTGGTTTCTCACTTTTCCACACTAATACTTACTATATTTCATAAAATTTACTTTTTTAATGAGTATGCTCATTGTTTACTTTAATAATGACGTCATCAACGGTGACGAGGTTGGCGCGACAATTCTTCCTTGTCATCGGACAAACCCAAGATGCTTTGGAACCTTTGCTCCTACAAGATTTGTTAAATCGGTAGCGTCCAATTAATATGACTGGGTTTCCATATCGGGAAGTGGAGAATACTGGACCTGGGAAACCATATTTTATTTCATATCATCACTTTAGATAGAGTAAGGGCCAATATTTGAATTGCCAAATCAGTATTTTTTAGGGTCGGAGGTGAGTAAAGAGTTAATTATCCGGTATTAGGCCTTAGACTTTATTGGAAATTAGCGGACACCCGCGACTTCGTTCGCGTGGCATAAGTTTTTTAATTCCCATAAGCATTCCTTAATTTTCCGGGATAAAAAGAACCCATGAAAAAAAAACACGTCGATCCGTTGCTCTGCTGCGGTGTGATTAAAGGACTATTTAACCTCCTTTGGGATAGAATTAATAAAAACTGTGAATTATGTATTTTATAATTTAAACCGGTAGCCCAAATAATATCAAGTTTCGTGGCTCGGCCTTTTACACCAACTTACAACCCCTATTTTACCCGTTTGGGGGTAGAATTTTGAAGAACTGTTACACACGTACTTCTCTATATTATACCGAAAGCCAAAATACCAAGTTTCGTTGTTATAACTTGAGGAATATATTGATAAATGAAGGACATTCATCCCCTATTTCACCCCTTAGGGGGTCGAATTTTCAAAAATGGTAAAACATGTACTTCTGCATATCTAACTGAAAACCCAAATGCTAAGTTTCATGGCTATAACTTGAGAAATGAAGGACTTTCATACAAACTTTCAACCCCTATTTTACCCCTTTGGGGGTGGAATTTTGAAAAACTGTGCCACACGTACTTCTTTATTTATTACATAAAGCCAAAATACCAAGTTTCGTTGATACAACTTGAGAAATATCTTGAGAAATAGACTTATACAGGTAGTTCGAAATACGTTGTATAATTTACAAGCTTTCGAAACTATATTAATTAATATCTCGATTATTGCTCGGATGCACTAAGCGAGATACATTTAATGCGGTGCTCCGCTCCGATCCGTGCTGGCGGAGCGGAGCAGAGCGGTGATGTCTTAAAGCGAATAGACACTTGCTACATAGATAATTAATTAATTATTTCCAATCAATGTCTTCGACAAGTTAAAATAATTAAAAAACAGGGCTGCATTAGCATTTCGTTGTGCTGTTTTTAACCCCCGACGCAAAAAGAGAGGGGTGTTATAAGTTTAACGTGTCTGTCTGTGTATCTGTGTATCTGTATGTGGTATCGTAGCTCCCAAACGGATGAACCGATTTACGTTTAGTATTTTTTGTGTCATACATAATTTTATCCCGAGTGTTCCTAGCCATGTTTCATGAAAATCTGTTCATCCGTCTGAAGGTCATCAGCTTTTTTCTAGTCGGGGGTTTTTTTTAAATTTGTAATTTATACTTGTTATGAAAATGGCGCCATACAGCTGCCATATTGATTGTTTTCAAAAAATTATACTTAGCCAGTTTTACTTCAAAAACGATACCTCATACATCCAAATCTGTTCTGGCATTAAGAAGTTATCGCGTAATAATACATACAACTTGTACGCGCCAAATCCTTATCGCATTTCCCTTCCCTTTACTCCTACGTCCGACACCCGCACCGCACCCCCGCGAGTCTCTCAGGCGCAGCAAAATTCGCCATGCGCTTTAGTCTAAAAAATGCACTCAAAGTGAATCTACGCTACTTTGTTCCGCGATCGCACAAAAGTCTACTCGAATTTAGTTCGCGAATGTGGTAAATTAACCGCAAAATAAACGCGAGTGTGGTGTAAAAGTGACTCCCGCAAAATTAAACAAAAGTGTGACCCAAATCATGGATTGCTCCGCTTAAACCTACTAGTGTAGTGAAAAACAAAATCATAAACTGAGTGAGTACATTCCCAATTTCGCTTCCCTTTTATAAACGCCCACGCACGCCCTACATACGCCCCTATTTTCAAACGCACACACATTTTTTTGGTGCCTTCGATCCATATGAAATGAACCATTTTCTCTCTCATATAATACTTACTTCATTAATAATAATAATTTCTCTCCAAGGTCCTTCGATGCTTAACGCATATCTATAATAACATCATATTTTTCCTTTATCACGCATTATTTCGCATACTTATTACGGTAAGTTTGAATGTACCATAACTAGCTGTTAGGTATTTATCTTCGCAACGCTTTAATTTCAACGCTTATATTAATTTAAATCACGGAAAGATTATCTCATACTTCTCACAGTGCATTTTTTAGATTCGCAACGCAACATAAAATTCGCTTATGTTATTTGCAATATTGCAAATACATTCGTTCGCCATCTTGTACTAGCTTGACTTTCTTTGTTCTATTCTGGCATGCTATATGACGTGGCTTGCCTTTAATTCGCTAAAATAACTTTATATACATTAGTGTATATTTTTAAAAGTTTTTTTTTTTGTTTTTGATAAATTAATTACTTTACAATGTCTAAAAGACAACAATCGCCAGTTGAAGTTAGTGCAGAGGTGATGATATTAGAGGCTCAAGTTAGGGCTTATTTTGCAAATATGCAAGCTATTTATAACGCTGCGCAAAACACATCAACTGTAGAAAACCTTAAATCTTTCTTATCAAAGGCCGCAAATATTAATAATTTACGCACAGATTATGTTAAACTTGTTAAGGATTTAAACTTCGCTCGTATTCAAGACGATCCCGAGTATGAACCTAATTTCCAATCGGTAATCGCATTTGAAGAATTATTCTCGTACGTTCAATATAAGTTGAATGAATGTGCGCCGTCAACTTCTTCAACTACAAAAAGTCCGATTAAAACCCAACCTGTAGTGTCTTCGAAACCTAAGATAAAATTTTCGCCTATTACTCTGCCGAAGTTCAATGGTGATAATAAACAGTGGACAGTATTTTATGAATGTTTTAATAACACAATAGGTACACAAGAATACGGAACTTAGTGATTCTGAAAAGTTACACTATTTGTTAGGCCAGCTTTCAGATACCGCTTTAACTGCAATTGCAGGTATCGAACCTACGGGTGAAAATTACTCGCTAGTATACTCAATATTAGTGGAAAAATACCAAGATATTCGCGCTTTAGGATAGACTTATTTGGATCAAATACTTAACTTTAAACAGTTACAATCGTCGCAAAATTTAAATTCATTCTTAGATGTTTGTGCAACATCTTTCGCCGCCTTTGAAAAGTTAGATATAAAGGATAAAGCCGACTTTATTTTCTTATATTTATCTCTAAAAAAGATACGCGCCGAATTGAGAACCTCCTCCTTTTTTGGAAGTCGGTTAAAAAAGATAGATAAAGAGACTGCGCGCTTATATGAGAATTATATGCGATCTGAAAAACTACCCACTTTTGACAATTTTATTAACTTTGTAAAGGAGCAGGCTAAAATTAACGCGAGAACTCCCGCGAATTCTACTCACCTGCCAAATGAGAATAAAGGTCGCCAACGCATATTTCCTACACCCAGGGATATAACGCCTTCTAGTACAACTAAGACATTCGTTACCGCAGTTAGTAATAATAACAATAAAAGTCAGAAGTTTTGTCCGCTTTGTAACACTGATACTCACATGCAGTTTTATCGCTGTCCCAAGTTTTTAAAGTTAACGCCGCAAGAGCGATATAATATAGTAAAAGCGAATCAAGGTTGTATTTTTTGTTTATCCTTTTTTCATCAGAGCCGGTTTTGTAAATCCGAGAAGACTTGCGGGTCCTGTGGGTCTAAGTACCACCACAGCCTTTTACATATGTATAAATATACACAGCCCTCTGAACATAAGGCTGAGTCCACACTTGCAGACACCAGTGACAAAAACTCGCAAAATCAAACCGCAGTCTCGCTCTGTTCGCTCAATACTCATGCGCCGGTACACACTACTGTGTTGTTAGCGACCGCTTGCGTCCGCGCGCTAGACTCAAACGGGACAGAATATATCCTCAAGTGTCTTAATGACAACGCATCGCAACACAATTATATAACAAGCGATTATGTTATACGCTTAAACTTAAATACCGAAACATTGTCACAACCTGCAACGGTTAACGGATTTGGTGGCATGTCTAGTAATATAAAAGGTATTAGTCGCATAACAATATTCTCACGATTTAATAATAAATCATATTCGCTTAGTCCGTTGAATGTCGATAAGATCACGGATCATTTACCTACGTCTCCAGTAGAAAATTCGCTACTTAATTATTTAGAGAGCGTACCACTCGCAGAGAATACTTTTTACCTTCCTAGTAAGATTGATATGATCTTGGGTGCGCAAATATTTTACGCAAATATTATTAACGGGCCGCGTAGCGGCTCCGCCTGGAATGCCGCATGCATTGCAGACCGCGCTTGGATTTATTTTGATGGGTGACGCTCCGCTCGCACAATCCGCTTTTCCTTCGCAAGCACAAACGCAAACGCTATGTGCTATCACGAATGAACGCTTAGATAAATCATTACGCATTTTTTTTGAATTAGAGGAGATACCTTCATCTAAGGACAGTTTTCTCAGCGTGGAAGAACAGGAATGCGAAGACATCTATAAAAATACTACCGAACGCGATTCTGACGGACGGTACGTAGTAGCTTTGCCTTTTAAGTCCGACCCTATCGTATTGGGTAACGCATCGCTAAACGCAAAAAAAAACGCTTTAATTATTTAGAACGCAAATTAGAACTCTCATCCTCATTCCGAAACGCTTACGATAATATTATGGAAGAATATTTGGAGAAAGACTACTTAGCTCCTGTAACGCAAACTGACTCTGACGTACAATACGTCATTCTGCACCACGGAGTTCAACGGAACGATAAAGTTAGTACCAAACTTCGCTTAGTTCTGGACGCTTCTACGGTTGAAAATAATACCAGCATTAACGCACTATTACACAAGGGTCCTAATTTACAATCGGATTTATTTACCTTGTTGCTTAACTTTCGCTTATTTAAAATCCCAGTTTGCGCAGACATCAAACAGATGTACTTGCAATTAAAAGTTCATCCAGAATTTTGGAAATTTCAACGCATTTTTTACCGCTTTTGCAAAAATAATCCTTTGCAATTATTTGAGTTTAAACGCGTATGCTTCGGCCTCGCTTCTAGTCCCTTTCTTGCGCTTCGCACTTTAAAGCAGCTAGCTGAAGATGAAGGTAGCAAGTACCCTTTAGCTGCAGCTGTAATAAATGCAGGTCAGTTTTACATGGATGACGTCATATGTTCAACGCACACTGCGGAAGACGCGATCGAATTATCAGATCAACTATCGAAATTGTTCGCATCGGGTTGCTTTGAGTTATTAAAATGGTCTAGCAACTCAGCTGAATTTCTTACGCATCACCCTAAAGAACGTTTGCATCCGTCGCTTGCGATTAATTTTGAAACCGAATCAAGTCAAAAGGTTCTAGGGGTTAAATGGGAACCGCATAAAGATTCATTTACTTTTGAATTTTCTCCTAAAGAAATGAAATGCACTAAGCGCAACATGTTATCGGTTATTGCGCAATTGTTTGACGTTCTCGGATTTGTAGCACCTGTCATTTTATTCGCAAAATTACTAATTAAAGAACTTTGGCTTTTAAAAATGGATTGGGATGATGAGCCGCCTGCGCACATAAAACAAGCCTGGGACAAAGTCCAAAGTGAATTGCACTTTTTATCTAATATATCGATACCTCGCCATGTTGGTAGTTAGTTGGTGAGTTGCTTTTGCAGATGCAAGCGAAAAGGCTTATGGTGCAGTTTTATACATCCACGCAAAGACACTGAACGGAATTTTTGTTAGCTTACTATGCGCAAAATCAAAGGACGCACCAGTTAAAACAGTATCACTCGCTCGCTTGGAATTATGTGCCGCTTATTTGCTTTCTAAGTTGGTACGCACTGTTTTGACAAATTATGGTTCTCGCATTAATATAACTCGCACATACGCATTTTCCGACTCAACAGTCACATTAAATTGGATTAATTCTAGCCCACATAAACTCAAAACGTTCGTTGCTAATCGGGTGTCCAAAATTCAAAACAATTTAGCACCAGAAAACTTTTTTCATGTTTCTGGTAAAGAAAATCCAAGTGACTGCATATCTCGTGGTATAACTCCCGCACAACTCATGTCGCACCCTTTGTGGTTTAACGGCCCCGTATGGATGAAAGAAAAATGCGAAGATTGGCCCGTTAAACAATTCATTCCAAACTTAAATGATTTACCCGAGACTAAAACTGTCGCATTACATAATGTGATATCAGAAAAGCCACATATTCTGGTTATCGCAGAACGCACGTCTGATTGGTTGAAATTGTTACGCATTCTCGTCTATATTTTGCGTTTTTCTAAACGCTTATCGACGCGCGGTTCAATAAACGCTGACGATTTAAATACCGCAGAATTGTTTATTATTCGCTTGCTTCAAAATGTTTACTTTGCTGAATACTTAGAAGCCTTAAACAAAAATACCGCTTTACCGCTAACTATTAGGAAATTGCGCCCTATATTAGTAGATGGAATTATACGCGTTGGTGGACGTTTATCGGCCTGTAATGATATTTCATTCGACCATAAACACCCTATTTTACTTCCTAGCAAAGATCATATCGTCAGTCTTATAGTTGAACACGTCCATCGTATTATTTGTCACGCCAGACCTCAACTAACCATATCTTTGTTACGCAAGAAGTATTGGAACCTCTCCGCTAGGAAGATCGTTCGCGCTCGCATACACGCCTGCGTCCCTTGTTTCAAGGCCCGTCCGACGCCTTATCAGGCACCGATCATGGCAGACCTTCCAACATGTAGGTTGGATATTTCTAAACCTTTCGCTCACACTGGGGTGGACTATTGCGGCCCCCTTTATATAACGCTCACTAGAGGACGCGGTATTAAAAGCCAAAAGGCTTACGTTTGTGTTTATATCTGCTTAACGACGCGAGCTGTCCACGTGGAAGTTGCGCCTGATTTGACCACAGAGTCTTTCCTAAACTGCTTGAAAAGATTTCTAAGTCAACGTGGCCCGATCCAGAGGATCTGGTCAGACCACGGGGGCAACTTTGTTTGTGCCAAATCGTATTTAAACGAGATTTACGAATTTTTGAATGAAGCTTATGACGACGCCTTTAAAAATGAACTCGCTCAAAATCGCATTTCATGGACTATGATTTCCCCTAACGGGCCCCATTTTGGAGGGGGGTGGGAATTAGCTGTCAAATCAATTAAGAATCACCTTTTTAGAGTCATAGGTTCGCAAATATTGACGTATGAAGAGTTACAGACGGTATTATGTCAAATTGAAGCCTTGCTTAACTCACGGCCTCTTGGAATACTTAGTGAGGATCCAACAGAGCCTTTACCTATTACGCCAGCTCATTTTTTGAATACAACGCCTTTGCACGCTTTACCGGCTGTTGATGTCTGTAATGAAAATCTGCATTTACTTTCGCGCTTCTCGCTCTTAGATAAATTAGTTCAATCATATTGGAAATGCTGGCGAGAAGAATATCTGCAAACATTACAGGCTCGAGCGAAATGGAACACAGAGGCTCGCCCTGTAGAAGTTGGCACATTAATTCTAATAAATAAATCAAAATTGCGCACCCCTGCACTGGCCGTTAGGCAAAATTGAGAAAATCTTTCCAGGCCCTGATGACCGTATTCGCGTCGCTTTGGTTAGAACAAAAAATGGTACACTCAAACGACCTGTAATTCGTTTATGCCCACTTCCTATTACTATTAATAATTAATCTTTATAAGTTGTATAAGTTATTTCTCATTATCGCTTCTCATCAACCTCATTCTCATTTTATGTTCATTTTTATTTTACTTTAACTTAGTTTAAGTATCGCTATCGCATTAAAAGTAAGATTTCTCTTTTTTTTGTTTCCTTTTTTTTTGAAAGGATCTTTCAAGGGCGGGGGCTATGTACGCGCCAAATCCTTATCGCATTTCCCTTCCCCTTACTCCTACGTCCGACACCCGCACCGCACCCCCGCGAGTCTCTCAGGCGCAGCAAAATTCGCCATGCGTTTTAGTCTAAAAAATGCACTCAAAGTGAATCCACGCTACTTTGTTCCGCGATCGCACAAAAGTCTACTCGAATTTAGTTCGCGAATGTGGTAAATTAACCGCAAAATAAACGCGAGTGTGGTGTAAAAGTGACTCCCGCAAAATTAAACAAAAGTGTGACCCAAATCATGGATTGCTCCGCTTGAACCCACTAGTGTAGTGAAAAACAAAGTCATAAACTGAGTGAGTACATTCCCAATTTCGCTTCCCTTTTATAAACGCCCACGCACGCCCATACACCCCTATTTTCAAACGCACACACACAACTCACATAAATAGGATATATAAATAATACATAGAAACTCACATAAATACATACATATATACCTACATGAACCCTGAAAACCTTACAACAGTCAGTCGTGTAAAAAGTAACTCGCGTCTTGGATCAAACATATATTGCAATCAAGTCAATCTTATCGTATCATATTCAATTAATCATTCACATAATTCACATTTCTCATTTTCGAAGCGACCGAACGAAATGTTCAGACTTTTGAAATGACTTCGATACAACTCATAAGAACACATTTTTTGTTCTGGATATTTTGCACAAAAGTCATTATGCATAAAGCTAATGTTAAATTCACGTGGCAAATAGCGCCGACGAGGGGCATGCCCACAATGATAGCTTGGTTCAGAAGGTCGAAAGGATTCAATATGATCCGTGATTAGTTTTCTATTAAAAGTCGGAGTCTTCGTGTGTTTGCCGCGTTTATCGACATCATATTTCGCATCAAGAGCTCTCCACAAAATGGTGTCGTTGCTTTTTTCGAAGCCCAACGTTGTTAAAAAAAAAGTTTTGCATACATTTACCAATGTTCCGTTGGATTTCTGGAAAGTAAAAGTTCTTCTTGGATTTCTTTTAGACTCAGTTACCAATTTTCTCTTGGGAACTGCTACCTTATAATTAGATCTGATAAACAGTCTCATTTCAGAACGTGTCATCATCCAATACTTGTTATTAATTTCCTCTCGTTCCTCAGGTGTAAAAATCGTGGAACATTTTTTGATGCACTTGTTATCGCAGCCTAATTTTACGTAGTATTTCTTTCTTCGTTTATTTTCAGCTACATTTTTGTTCTCATCTCGCTTCCTCTTGGAATAGATTACTTTTGTTCCTGAGTCATTTACTGACCGATTTGCGACTTGTACAATTTCTTGACGGGTCTCACTCACGGTAGAGCTATTTTTAGAAGTTTGTTTTGCTTGTGGTGATTCAAAATTTGTCGTAGAACATAACATTTGCAGATAAGTGGGAATATGTGAAGATTGGTATATTCGAGATGTTACTATGGCAAAGTTATCTCCGCTCGTCTCTAGTATGTAATCTTCTCCAGAATCACTGTCTTCACTTTTGATATCCTGATTTTCTGACAAGCATCTTTTTGGCATTAAAGATGACCCTGTTAAATAAGTACATTTATTTCCAAATTAAACTAGGTTACATTCCTATTAAGGTTAGGTAATAGTAGTTTATGAAAGTAGCCCAAACGACTCTCTTATTAATTAACAACTTTAAACATCTAATATCTAAACAATTTCTAGTTCATCTAGTTTGCACGTGTGGACGGGCGGCGTTGTAGAACATCTTATATGGAAACTATAAATTTAGTGTTAAATTAACATAAATATTATTGATTTAAATTCGTTTATTCAGATTTTGTTTTTAATCTTGATTTAATTCACCGTGCAATTTAATTCTTATAATTATTAACTATATCTTCCTATTAAAAAAAGGTTAAGGACCCTATATATGTGAATGCTCGTTATTTTTTTTTACAATAACATTATCGATGGTAACGAGAGTGGCACGGCAGTTCGAGCTGGACATCTTCGAGCAAACCCAGTTAGCTCTTGGACCCTTACTTCTCCAATATTTGTTGAAACGGTACCCTCCCATCAGAATGACCGGTTTCCCGTAGCGAGAAATCGAGAATACTGCTTCTGAAATTAGAGAAACAGATAAGCAAAAGTAATATTGGATACCAATTCAAATAATTAAGAACGCACTTACTACTAAAGCTATTAAAGTAGGTGGTTCGTCTGGAACCTTTTGAAAATACTCAAAATTTTTGTGAACTTAGTATTGCGAACAATGCTGAAAACATGTCAGTTTTTAGTACAGTTTTAACGAGTAGCGACTCTGATGCGAGCTTAAACATATGTGTGTCTAAATAACAGACAAAGATATATCCTTTGAGGAGTTTCACAGGTTTTCCAAAGCGTGAGGTGGTGAATATTACCACAGAATGGGTGATTTTACTTCTGAAATCAGTAGTGCAACCCCACATAAATAGAGATTAACTAGATGACGCCGGGATAAAAAGCCTATGTCCTTCCCCGGGATACAACCTACCCCTGTACCAAATTTTATCAAAATCGATTTAACAGATGGGCCGTGAAAGCGTAGCAGACAGACAGACAGACAGACACACTTTTATAATATTAGTATGGATTTGTACCACAAAAAGGTATTCATATTTTTCACTAGCTGATGCCCGCGACTTCGTCCGCGTGGATTAAGATTTTTTTATTCCCGCGGAAAATCTTTAATTTTCCAGGATAAAAAGTAGCCTATGTCCTTCCCGGGATACAACCTATCCCTGTACCAAATTTCATCAAAATCGATTGAACAGATGGGCCGTGAAAGAGTAGCAGACAGACACACTTTCGTATTTATAATATTAGTAGGTATGGATTTTGTTGATTCAATCGAATGCTCTAGCAGTTGTTTACGTAGACATAAACTTTTGACCAAACGAAGGCGTTTCAATTTTTAAAAACTACACGCCCCAACGGCGGAACGGATCTTGATGAAATTTGGCACAGAGATAGATTATATATGGAATAACACATAGGCTACTTTTTATCCCGGAAAATTAAGGAGTTCCCGCGGGAACCGAAAAACCTCCATTGTCCGGGATAACATTTATCCTCCTTTGTGTTATTCCAGACTGTAATCTATCTTGTTGCCAAAGTTCAACAAAATCTGTTCAACCGTTCTGGTGTGATTGAGCATCACTCATTTGCGTGGCATAAGTTTTTTTCAATTCCCACAGGCACTCCTTTATTTTCTGGGATAAAAAGTAGCCTATATTACTATCCCACGTTATAATCCCCCTTTAATGGTGAAACTTCTTCATATTTTAACGAAAGCCCAAATACTGTTTCATGGCTTTAGCTTGAGAAATTAAGGATTTTCATACCAACTCTCAACCCCTATTTCACCCCTTCGGGGTAGGAATTTTGAAAAACTGTGAAACACATATGTTTTCATTTTCAACCCGCAGCTCATATATCAAGTTTCATGGCTATAACTTGAGAAATTAATCAACCCCTATTTCACCCCTTCGGGGTAGAATTGCGGGATAAAAAGTATCCTATGTCCTACCTCGTAGTATGGGCTCAAATCGTGTCAAGTTTCGTTTGAATTCATTCAGTAGTTTCGGCGTGATGCGCAGCCAAGATACAGACAGACAGACAGACAGACAGACAAACAGACAAAAATGAAAAAAATTACAGATTTGGCTTCAGTATCGAATAATGAGTGCCCTCCAAAAAAAATTTTCAAAATATCTTCAATGTACAGAATTGGACCTGTTACAGTTCTATTATAAACTAGAAACGGACCCGGGATTTGGAAGAGCTGTAATGACATAGACAGTGAAATATAAAAAAATCACAGATTCGCAGTCCCCGCAAGAATCGGAGCATTGAAAATGAATACAAAAATTTACGAAAAAAATATTCTGAAATAAAAATCTCTATTCCTTAAAAATTTTTAAAAATTTCATAACTTACTAGTGGGCCCGGCAGACGTCCTGCTCTATCTTCTTCGCAATTTTTCCATATTTTCTCACCGTTAAACCTTCCCTGAACTTCCAAATTTATAATTTAGCTTATTAAAAAACAATAGTTCTGCATAACACATATTTATTCAGAAATGCAAGTAAGTCAATGATTATGCGGCTTCATAGCCACGATGGCACCGTCTATAGTGGTGATGGTAGCCCGGCATCCGGAGTGCACTTTCACGCAGACCCAACGCTTCCGTTCCTTATTCTTACTGTTGGAGGCCAGATTGAACCGGTATGCATCTATTTGTATCACAGGCTGGCCTTTGCGAGTCGTAAGGAATTGTACTTCTAAAAAAAATACTGTATTAGTAAAGATTTTTTAATTTTATCCTACTTGTTGGCCTTACAAGTTGGCAAGCTAGATGTTAAGTGTTGATGCAGTCTATGATAACCTTATATCTTCATGAGGACAGTGAGCATCCATGCTAATATTATTACAAATGCAAAAGTGTGTCTGTCTGTCTGTCTGCTACGCTAAAATAAACATGCGCTTTTTGTTCAAGCTAACGCATGTGCTTGAAGAAAAATACTACCCTATACGGAAGTATTTATTTTCGAGAGCTGCAAAGTGTCCAGCGCGACTCAAAAACATTGTATCTGTCAAGTTTTCCAATTGTCCAGGACTCGTTAGTGGTTGTGCGGCTTATCCGGCTCT
This sequence comes from Erebia epiphron, assembly GCA_963932025.1. NCBI lineage: Eukaryota > Metazoa > Arthropoda > Insecta > Lepidoptera > Nymphalidae > Erebia > Erebia epiphron. The sequence goes on from OZ009945.1 coordinate 42,537,862, forward strand.
GCTTTAAGGTCTTTGTAAGTATAAAGAGTGGCCGTACACTTGTGGGTATGTTTTTTGACGCACGCCCATCTGATACGAGTGTTTCGCGTGGTCGTCCGTGACGTTCTGTTGTATGTGTACCCTTTGTATTTGACCACTACGTTACCCCGAAGGGATCGCGCGAATTGTATTCGTATATCTGAAATTATAATAGAAGTTTACTCACGAATTTAGTAACCTGTAGAGACCGCGAGCTTTTTTTTTTTTTTATCCACTACAAGTTAGCCCTTGACTGCGATCTCACCTGATGGTAAGTGATGATGCAGTCTAAGATGGTAGCGGGCTAACCTGTTAGGGGCATGGCATGGCTTACCTTGAACGAACGTTTCTTCGTTTGATATATGCCCAAATTTATAATTATGGTCTGCTTGGAATAAAGTAAATACTTGGTTGATAAGGAAATTATTCGCTATAGCGACTTCATTTTTTAATTTTATGATTGTGCAATGCTTATACAACTTAACATCACTAGCTTTAATAAACAAAGGAAAACATAGTGGTGAAACTTAGGTGGTTTACTTTAGAGTTCTCCATAATATTCTTTAAGTGTGTGAATTCTGCTAATTTGCATTTTGCCTAAAGCCCTCCTCAATACAAAAGCAGACCTGTCCTCAGTTGCGAATGGAGTTAAATTTGGTATAATCTAGTTTCCAAATCAGAAGTTTGCCTATACCTAGCCGATAATATGGACACATAAAACTCAAAAGGTGTCAATTTGGAATTGTTAACTTTATCTCAAATAAGCGAGCTGTCTTGTAAGTACAAGATAACAATGGATTGAAAATCATTAAGGCAGATTGTATATAACAATAAAAACTCTTACTTAAGTGACACTGATTTGAAATAAATGTAATGTAATCTTCGTATGTAATTACTGTAATATTTTTATCATGTGAACTGTGAAATCAAATAAATTAAATTAAATTAAAATTTTAATTTGTTACAGTAAGTATGTAAATTATAAAAATTCTTTCCAAAAAACCGAATTCCAAAGCCACTGTAAAGTAAAAAATAATTTTGAATTCTACACACCATGTTGAAGTCGGGCGAACGTCAACTTTGCTTATCCTTGTTATACCCGCCTAAATTTTTAGTATCAGGGTTGAGGATTTGGAGTCAGAATTTTTTCAGAGAAAAATTTAAAAAAAACGCGCCGAATTGAGAACCTCCTCCTTTTTTGGAAGTGGGTTAAACATATAAGTGGGATATTGGGTGGGATATAAGTGGGTTAAAGTAGCGCTTGCAAAGGAAATTAACGATCGCAAATATCCTTGCTTTCTAACTATAACACCTATTAACATCTAAGGCGGCCAATAGGCATATTACAATTTATATAAATTAGTTAATGGTAAACATCAGCTGGTGACCTTGCTGGATTGCTCGCCATTTTTATTTGAAAAAATGGCACAGAGAAATAGGCCTTAGTATGCGCTTCAAACCCGCATTGGAGCAGCGTGGTGGGTCTAAGCTCTAATTTCCGCTCTCCTATGAGAGTGGAGGCCTATGCCCAGCAGTGGGACGCTAATAGGCTGTAGTGATGTGTAGTGATGTACTTCAAATCATGAAATTGACCGGAAGTAGATGGATGAGGAAAGCGGAGGCTTTGATGAATGGTCCTCTGTATCAGTGGTTAAGTGGGACTGCAAGGACTACTTCTTTGTTATACGTGTGGACCTTGGCAGGGCACCTGTAGGAGTTTCTCTTGACACAAACCCAGCGGGCTCGCGGGCCTACTATCCCGAAGCACTTGTTGAACCGGTACTGTCCCATCAGTAAGACCGGCTGACCGCGAATCGATTGCGCATAAACGGGCCCGGAACCTATGAATGATTTAAAACCTTTATAACATCTAAATTTAATTTAATATTGTATTGGTCAATCATCAATCCATCCATCAAACTTTTCCATTTAAAATGTTCGTATAGATTAGCATAGCTATAGACGGATATACCTACAACAATGGACATTTTGTGATAAAATTAAAGTTCTTACTTGAGTAGTAGGTACTTAAATATTATAGTTGAAAAGAATTAAAATTAATATACCTAATTTATTTGTGTAAGGAAGTACCTATAACTTATTTTAGAATTTTGCATGCCCGTGTTTCTGTGGAACAAATTAATGTGAAAAATATCTTGATTAAGTAGGATGAGACCAAAAAGGATTTTCGGAAACAGAAATAGCAATAAGCGATGGCAATAAGTATCAACAATATATTGAAAACTATAGTAAAAAAATAATGAATACTCCTGCTTTTCGAACCGGTAGTAACATGGTACAGTTATGGCTTTATAACACGAGAGCCATAAGATGACATTTTTTTATTTGTGTCCATCGATAATTTAGACGTGGTTATGTTCATTAAACACTCTGACAATCTCATCGTATACAGTCCAGATCTTAGCTTTGCACCCGAGACGGTCACTATTGCATATCCATCTCTCATTTGGATAGTTGCTGCCCGTGCCTCGTCTAAACCTGAACTTGCCTAGTTGTATCACGCGATTGCCGTTTCGGGTCGGCAGGAAATGAGCCCCTGAAATCAATATATTTTACTTACTTGTTTAGGTAGATTTTAAGTTTCTGCACAGCAGATCTGTCCTAATTTTCCCATTGAACTTATTTGGATTTCCAGAAATAAGGAGTAATTTTCGTGTCTTATCCTTGTTCTACTTACTCCATTTTTAAGAAATGTAAGTTAAATTATAAATGAAAATTATTCTATACAAAAAATAATATGTACTTTAACCTATTTTTTGTACTTTCTTTCTTCCTATTTCTAGAACTTTTATAGTGAACGATACTTAACAAAAGAACCGATTTTCGTAATTTAAATTCAGTTCACTTTTTAACTGATAGACCATTTTTGGGAGGGCTTGAAAACTATATTTATAAAGAAAAAGTTGTTATAATAAATTAGAGTTTAATGAAAAATAAACAAAAAAATAATTTTGTAAAGTCAATTACTAAATATAGTAACGATATTATTCCCTTAGCAATTTTAACTTTTAGTCTTTTAGAATGTTTTTACTTAGAAGGTAAATATATAAAAAAATATTGTTATATAATTACAACAACAATATATTTAAACCATTCGTGATCATGATTAATGTCATGATTGAAATTAATCATGATTATGAATGTCATCATAAAAAATAATATGTTCATTTATCGTACGTATTTTGGATCTGCATCCAGCTTTGTTGCACATCCACCGCGCCCTGGACCCTTTGCAGTTAGCTCGTCTTCTGAACTTATTCTTACCTATTTTTATAACCAAATTACCGCAGCGAGACCTGATGAATACCGCCCCTGTAATAATACAATTATGCAAGACTAGATGTTGCCCAAGACTGAAAGTTTTTAAATTCGGCAGGAATGTTCTTCCGGGATGAAAGATAGCATAAATATCCATGCAAAAATGACGCCGATCCGTTCAACCGTAGCGACGACGTGACAGAATAACAAACCCGAGACAATATTTGTAGGGTGTATTTAAACATGTGTTAGTTATAATTAAGAAAATACATTCATATTCATTCTTTATATTAAAAGGCACATAGTTCATAAATCATAATATTTTATTCTATGAATAAAATAATTTTGAAAGTCAATGGTTATGATCTAGATCTTTGGCAATAACAACTTCTCCAAGTGTAATAATTGAAGCTCTGCATCCCCTATCGTCGCTGTTGCAGATCCATCGTATTTCTCTACCCTCAACCACATTTTTTTTATGACCGCCGGATTTCCTGTATCTGTATTTACCCTCTTGTATTACCGGGTTCCCTAATCGTGACCGGGTAAATATAAATGACTCTGAAAAATAAGGCATTCATAATATTAATGATAGGTTTAGTAATTTCGGTCCACCACCACCACCACTACAGCCCATTAACGTCCCACTGCTGGGCACAGGCCTCTACTCTCATAGGAGAGAGGGAATTAGAGCTTAGACCCACCACGCTGCTCCAATGCGGGCTGGCGGGCTTTAACGACTATCATCATGTTAGTGATAATAACCGGGAACGACGGCTTAACGTGCTCTCCGAGGCATGGGGGTGAAACACCGCCAACTTCCTAACTCCGGGCTAGTGCTGAGAATTTCTAGTCAGAAAAACCCAACACTTATTATGGCCGGACCCGGGACTCGAACCCGGGACCTCGTCAGCCGCAGTCAAACATGATAACCACTAGACCAACGAGGCAGTCTATTTCGGTCAATCTCAACTAATCAGATGACAGGGCAGATGAACTGATCGTACTGGTGATCAGTTTTCTTTTTAAGCAACATTGTAAACTCTAGTCATGTGGCAGTAATGTGAAATAAAATACATTTAGTGTAAACAAATCAGTTACTGTTATATATTACTTATCTATTATTACTATATTTTACTAGGTACATAAAATATAATCACCTATTCCGAAATGAACAAATAATATATTATGTAAAAACTTTTTAGGGTTCCGTACCTCAACAGGAAAAAAAGGAACCCATAGAGGATCACTTCGTTGTCCGTCTGTCTATCAACCACCATTTTTTCGGGAACGCGTGGAGGTATGAAGCAAATTAAAGAGGTTATTGACTTTACTCTTCTCGGTCTAACTATCGACACCCACCTCCACTGGAAGAGCCATGTTCACAATCTAAGCTTAAGTTAAGCTTTCGCGATTTGTATATGCTCTCAGCATATTGAAAGCAAATACAAATTACGAAACTGCACTTTCCTACTTCATCCTCCAGAAAAAATGCATCCGCATCCTAGCCAATATACACGCGAAAGCTGTAAAGTACGCGCGCGAGTTGAACACAGAGCTTTTGTATGTATCACCATACATTAGCTCTGCATTCAACTCGCGCGCGAACTGTAAATCCTACTTATTTTTTTTACTTAGTAAAAAAAATATATAACAAAAATATATGTAAAAACTGTCAATTTTTAGGCCAATGATTATGATAGTGTATTTTTTCAACAATAACTTTACCTACTGTGACGAGAACTGCCTTACATCCCCTAAAGTCGTAGTTGCATACCCATCGTGTTCGTCTACCCTCACTCACACTCTCACTCTCACTCCTACTCTTGCTGTGGCCGCCGGCTTTCCTGAATCTGTATTTACCCTCCTGTATTACCGGGTTGCCGAATCGTGATAGGCAAAATGTAACTGAACCTGAAAATTTCAGTATAATATATAAAATATGTAATAGTAAATTAAGCTGGAGTATAATAAGTCTTTCTTTTTTGGGCTAATTTGTAGTGGCGTAAAAAACTGCAATCTCACCTGATGGTAAGTGATGATGCAGTCATCAGAAGATGATAGCGAGTTAAACTGTTAGGGGTATGGTGGTTATAAGCCCATACCCCTAACCAGTTTCTACACGGCATCGTACCGGTTCGCTTAATCGCTTGGCGGTAGGGTGGTAACTAGCCACGGTCGAAGCCTCCCACCCGACTGGAGAAAATTCAGAAATTATAAATTTCCGAATTGACCCTGCTGGGGATCGAACCCGGGACTTCCTACGTATAAGATATCCCTCCCTCCCACTTATTTGACACTAGCTGACCCGGCGAACTCTGTTCCGCCTTAAAGGCAATAAATAAGCCGATTTTCGAATTTAGTAAGTTAATTTTTTTCTTAGAAAAAAAATGAAGTAAGTACCTTAATCATTAATTATTGTTTCTGCATTTCAGTACATAGGTTGCTCTTCACTTAAGTACCTTGTGATACACGACATTTTTTGTTTTCTTATCAGGCGCAAAAACAAACAACGCAGATGGTCTTCCGACCCGTGAACACGTTGAGGTGTATAACTGTGCATAGAACTTCTTTACCTCCCCCAAGATCTCAGGTTTCGAAGAAATGAGACTACCATCATCAGTTTTAAGACGCGTCAGCTGGCTCTGTCCGATAGCCAGATCTCTTGCGAACACTTTGGAGCCCTTATTTCGCTCAATAGAATCTTTAATATACTCTGTATTCGCATTTCGCAAGTCGCGCGTTCATAAAACAATAGTCACTATAAACCGTGGTATAACAAAAAAGAATCAGACTTGGAATAACAAAACACAAATGACTATGTAATGGACGTATGGATAACAATTTGATGATGATGATGATGATCCGATAATGACAACCGATTTGCCGTTTGAATTTAAAAGACTTCAATTTTCGATCCGTCTTGCATTTGCCATTACCATCAACAAATCACAAGGCCAATCCTTAAAAGTTTGTGGTTTGAATCCAGAACATCCATGTTTTTCCCATGGTCAATTTCGCGTTTCGCTGGCGAGAGATCCCAGAGCCAAACTGACCCGACACTATACCGAAGATATCCCGGACGTCAGCCTTTACGAGATTAGTATGGCTCTTAAACAGCTTAAGAACAACAAGGCGCCAGGTGAGGACGGAATCACGGCAGAACTCCTGAAAGCAGGTGGAAAACCGTTACTCAAAGTATTTCAGCGATTGTTCAATTCCGTCATTCATCAAGGCACAACGCCTGAGGCATGGCACAGGAGCGTGGTGGTTCTGTTCTTCAAAAAGGGTGATAATACCCTGCTGAAGAATTATAGACCCATTTCGCTGTTGAGTCATGTCTATAAGTTGTTTTCAAGAGTCATAACGAATCGTCTCGCCCGTAGGTTTGACGACTTCCAGCCTCCCGAACAAGCCGGATTCCGAAAAGGCTTTAGCACCATAGACTACATCCACACACTGCGGCAGGTTATACAGAAGACTGAGGAGTATAACCGGCCACTTTGCTTAGCGTTTGTGGACTATGAGAAAGCCTTTGATTCGGTGGAAACTTGGGCGGTATTGAGGTCTCTGCAGAGATGCCGGATTGATTATCGATATGTCCAAGGGCTGAAGTGTTTGTACGAAAGCGCCACCATGTCAGTCCGTATACAGGACCAGACTACGAGGCCGATCCGACTGCAGCGGGGAGTGCGACAGGGGGATGTTATCTCCCCGAAGCTGTTTACCGCTGCATTGGAGGACATCTTTAAGCTTCTGGATTGGAACGGACTTGGCATCAACATAAACGGCGAGTACATCACTCACCTTCGGTTTGCCGATGACATAGTCATCATGGCAGAGACTCTGGAAGACCTCAATGCAATGCTCAATGACCTCAGCAGAGTTTCTCAACAGGTGGGCCTAAAAATGAATATGAGTAAGACGAAAGTTATGTCTAACGCTCATGTTCCGCTCCACCCAGTGATCGTTGAGAGCTCTGCACTCGAGATTGTAGACGAGTACGTGTACCTGGGGCACACAGTGCAGCTGGGTAGGTCCAATTTCGAGAAGGAGGCCAACCGCCGAATTCAACTCGGCTGGGCTGCGTTTGGGAAGTTACGAGATATCTTCTCGTCCAAAATCCCTCAGTGTCTAAAGACCAAAGTCTTCGAACAGTGCGTGTTGCTCCAAAATCCCTCAGTATCTAAAGACCAAAGTCTTCGAACAGTGCGTGTTGCCAGTGATAACTTACGGATCGGAGACATGGTCGCTGACTATGGGCCTGATAAGAAGGCTCAGGGTCACTCAGCGGGCGATGGAGAGGGCTATGTTGGGAGTGTCCCTACGTGATCAAATCAGAAATGAAGAGATCCGTAGGAGAACCAGAGTCACCGATATAGCCCGAAGAGTTGCGAAGCTGAAGTGGCAATGGGCGGGGCACATAGTTCGGAGAACCGATGGGCGTTGGGGTCCCAAAGTGCTGGAATGGCGACCCCGCACTGGAAGGCGTAGCGTCGGCAGACCCCCCACACGGTGGACAGACGACATCAAGAGAGTCGCAGGGAGTCGCTGGATCCAGGCGGCGCAAGACCGTGGCTTGTGGAGGACCCTACAAGAGACCTATGTCCAGCAGTGGACGTCCATCGGTTGACGACGACGACGACGATGTTTTATGTCAACTCACGCGGGAACACTGTCGAACGGAATAAATAGTATCCTATGTCCGGCTCCTGGCTCTAAGCTACCTCCTCACCAATTTTCAGCCATATCGGTAAAGCCGTTCTTGAGTTATAAATAGTGTAACTAACACGACTTTCTTTTATATATAGAAGAGATCTGCCTATTAATCCGCCGGTAGGCAGACGCGTTTATGTGTACATACCTATTGTGAATGACTGCAAAAATTCCTATTGTGAATACTGCGAGAAATTGAAACGATAAGAAAAGTTTTCGTGTTTATTATTTATTTATATTTAGGCATCAATGTGAAATCTTAAATGTAGATATAGGTACCTACACATATTCTAAACATAGGTATTAAGTTGCTTAATATACAAATAACTCTTACTCAATATAAAAATAGTTCCTACTTTTTACTTAATAATAACTAACTCATGGATTTTCACATCGTTAGGGTATTTAACATAAAAACTAAATAGATACTAAAATATCAAACATTCTAATATTATGTAACAACAAAAGCAAAGTATTAGGGGTCAAAGTATGAAATTGCCGATTTGTATCGTTAGTAAGGTAACGTTAAACCATGCCGCTAATTCCTGGGTAGTTTGGCTCGGTTCGGCTTCCACCATCGCTTTCAATTCATTGTTATTCAATTGTGTGGGCGGTCTTCCACGTGGTTTGTTCTTCAAAGTTTCCATCACGAAAGTGTTTAAACCAAAATCGCACGGTGCGTTCATTAGCAGTCCCCTCTCCAAACGCAACATTGATATTGCGAGCTGTTTCTGCCGCGTTAGTTCCGCGTCGGAACTCGTATTCAAAAATCACTCGAATTTTCGAAGTATCCATCTTTCTTGTTTAAGCTGAATAAAAAAAAAACTGAAAGTCGATAATCGAATGTTGCACATTTTTTAAAAGAAGAACTACATAGGTAACATGTGAAAAAAGTTTCACTCAAAAATCTCAAACTATGAAGGTTCTATGTCAATTCGAAGTACCTATTACAATAGAATGGCAATTTCATACTTTAACCCCTATAATATTCGTTAATAAATATTATTTAGTGAACACTTTATGGGAGATTAAACAAAATTTCTACCGTATTTTTATTTGATGATAATATTGTGTAAAAATATAGCCCTACAAACTTATCTGGCCCGGTGGTCAAAATTGTGAACGAATTTTTATGACTTTTTAGTTTTTGTTTTTATTTTATTTTTCACGCATACAAACGACTCTGTCACCGGGTCAAATAAGTTTGTGATACTATAATTTAGAGAAATAATAGACTCATAGAGGTTTGTCATGTCATGTCATGTTATTGACACAACTAGTGGTTATGCTCGTTTTTAAACATAACGACGCAATCTGCGATAGTGTATATGGTAGCTTTGCATCGGTCATAGTTGCATATCCATCGAATTCTCCCAGTCTTGCTGCTCCCCCCTCCGTTCCTAAACCTGTATCTGCCCATTTGTAAAACCGGATTTCCGCTTCTTGATAGAGAGAATCTCACATCTGAAAGCATACCAAATACCAACATATAGTAATCATAACTGATTTAGTTAATAATTTTAAATAATAAAAGTTAATCTCTTTAGTGTTTTTTCTCTAAAGAGAAAACCGATACGCAAACATCCGGGCCAACGGTAACCGTAGATATGGTCTACCTACCTAGTTAAAAAAAAACATAAGGTTCTATATTTATTTATTAAACTATAAATCTAATTAAAGTAACTAAAACGAAAAAAAGCGCTATAGATAAACTGAAATTTTAATCGTGATTCTTATTCGTGTAATAATAACATAATACTTCGCGCTATGCATACAACTTTATGTAGCCTTATACCTACTTCCAGTAAAAAAAAATTGTGTGTGCTAGCGACTGGTCACTGGAGTTTACTCTTTACGAGGGCCAGGTCGCGACAGTCTTTTTATAAAAAAAAATTGTAAATGAGGCATTTTTTGATATTACTGAAATCATGTTTGATACATTTATTTATATTATTTATATAATTTATACTCACCAAAATACATTACATAGTCATGAAAACATAAACAAAATCGTTACGTTATTGATTTTATGTTTCTATGGGAACACCATAGAAACATAAAATCAATAACGTAACGATTTTGATTGTACTCCCCATAAAGTTTCATACCGATTCTAAAGGAGGTAGGTGAACTCCAATAATGATCAAAGACGCAAAACCTCACGCATAAACGAGGGCATTGCGCCGCATTATGTCTTTATTCTTTGATGTTTTTATGAAAGCACACAAATGTCGGCAAGCTGGAGAACGTTAGGCTACAGCCGCGCACGCAGCGAATTTATGCCACTATGCAGATTCGCCGATTGCATTGGGATAATGTGTACCGTACCTACTGCGCTTTTTACACACATCAAACAATCCGCCGTGCTTAAGTAATATGCTGGCGTCACTAGTCCATCCATGGATCCATGGATTTGTCCATCTAGTGGTTATGCGGGCGCAGGCTGTAAACACTTTTCTTCGCAGTTAGTACTGTGGCAAGACAGCCCTGTTGTGTACAATTCCAGCGAGGAACGACGCCTTTCCGTGATCTCTTGAACCTATAGTCACCGACTTGCAGCATAAGGTTCCCGCTCTTGTCACTTACGAACGAGTGTTTTGGCTCTGAAACAAAAAAAATACAACATAAACATATTTATTCTTTCCAGTTATCTATAGTAATTTTTTCCAAGGCCTCCAACAAAAATCTATTTCAAAGTGTAATTTCGAAATACGACGGAAAAAATACTTTAATAAAAAAGCGAGCAGAAAATCACGCAGAACGAACCACGATATTTCTCTAGGAAGCTTTCACACTGCGGAGCTGGCCTGAAAACCATAACAGCTGCCGTCATGCCGTATCGCACACGTAGAGTCGTTTCTGTGTGACTTTCCGCCTATCTATGGTCGGGTTTTTAATCTGATCAAGCCTTTATTGGTGGTTATGTTCATCGTAACAGTACACGATTTCTTCTTCTACCGTCCACAGCTTGGCCCGGCACCCTATTCTGTCGTAGTTACAGATCCATCGAGCCTTAAGTCCTCTGCTGCCACTCCATTTCCTGAACTTATTCTTGCCTAGTTGAATTACTGGATTACCGCTGCGAGACGATATGAATATTGCACCTAAAATAGTAGACCGTATGTTACGTTTTTAACCATCGAAGTTCAGTGTCTGCAGGGCTATCACAGATAAGTTACTTTTAGATCGGCATTTTCTGGTGGTAAAATCAACGATTTATTGAGAAGAATTAGAAAAATAGGTTCAGATTTAGGGCTAATATAGAGTGAGCGCTCCGCTTTACATAATTAAAATAGATTAAAGATTAAACAGGAATAATAAATAATTAACATTTTATAAAAATCATTTATTACCCTTAGCCACTGCCCTCATGACACCAACGCAAAAGTCAGCGAACTTTGATCCTGAACGATCAACACTACAAATCTACACAACTTCGAAAATTCCATTTCGAAGTTAAGTAGATTGTTGCGCAAATTGTTGCGTTTCTACACCTCCAGTATAAACGCAATAATTTGAGTCCATGAAACTTGATACTAAAATATTAATATATTACATCAATGATTATGACATTCATTATGAAAAACAATTTGCTCTTCTACCGTCCAAACTTTAGCTCTACAGCCTCGCTGATCCTGGTTGCAAATCCACCTTATTTTCGCTCCGTTAGAACTCTGCTTTCTGAATCGATATTGCCCTATTTGCAATACATAATTTCCAGTCCATGTTTTAATAAAAGATGCACCTGAAAAAAAAATACTAAGTGAGTAATATAATATCATAACACGTTTGATAAATCTGACTACCAACCATGGAACATCCCTGCACCGCCATTAAACTTTTAACTATAAGCGTTTGTTTATCACTGAGACGAATCGAACGAGCCTAAATTTCTATGGCCCAAATAGAAACATCTATTATCATGAAGACAGGTACTCTGAATAGTCTTATTATGATGAAATCTACTCGTATATTATAGACACAGAAACACAGACAGACAAAGCCAAAAGTAAAGAGCATCTGTTTTTCTTAGAACTCTATAATTATCTACACTGAGATAGTCTATACTAATCAATCAAATCAAATAATCAAATAAATATTATAAATACGAAAGTTTGGATGGATGGATGTATGGATGGATGTTTGTTACTCAATCACGCCCGAACGGCTTAACGGATCTGGATGAAATTTGGCACAGAGGTAGATTATAGTCTGGAATAACACATAGGCTACTTTTTATCCCGGAAAACTAAGGAGTTCCCACGGGAACCAAAAAACCTCAATCCACGCGGACGTAGTCGCGGGCATCGGCTAGTAAAATAATAAATGCGAAAGTTTGGACGTATGGATGGATGTTTGTTACTCAATCACGCCCCAACGGCTGAACGGATCTGGATGAAATTTGGCACAGAGATAGATTATAGTCTGCAATAGCACATAGGCTACATTTTATCCCGGAAAATTAAGGAGTTCCCGCGGGAACCAAAAACCTTAATCCACGCGGACGGAGTCGCGGGCATCAGCTAATTATTTAATAAACAATCGACAGCCATTAATACAACACTTAATTTAATTCGTACAATAATTCATTTATCACAATATAGTAGTTACTTAAATGTTTTGATTTGATTAAATTGTTCTTATCCTTACTAAAAATGGCGGGAATTTAAAAAGTAATGTATTTCCAGAGTAACAAGGAACAAACTTATGCGATATAAATTATTGGCAATTTTATTCTTTAGGCCCCCATATGTTTCATATTTGTCGCCATTTTTCAGTCTCAGTTATAAAGATAGACTCTACAGAGCCGAATGAAATAATCACTGGTTCAACATAACCTTCCTACCAAGAAAACAACAGGGAAAACGAAATCAGTGATTATGTTCGCCGTCGTATCTAACGATTTCATCATCTATCGTAAGTATTTTCGCTCTGCATCCCTTGTGGTCTTTAGTGCAAATCCATCGAACCTTTGGCCCTGAGCTGCGACTCCAGCGGTTAAACCTGTATTGCCCCATTTGTATCACTGGATTCCCACACCGGGATACAGAATACTGCACCATATCTAAAATTAAAATCCAATATTAACGAATGACGATAATTATAGGATTATTTATCATTAAAATTGATACACCTACGGCATGTACCTGTACTCTAAATAGAACAGAAAATATCAAACTAGTATTAGTCAAGTCAGTCGCATCAAACCACGGCGTGTAGACGTCCCTATAAGAAACGTATGCCCAGCTATTGAGGCAAAGAAAACTACGACGACACCTTCTTCAAGCCGCACGTGCCTCCAGCTTAAAAGTGTAACTCAAAGCAATCATGCTAATATATACCGCCTCATCGAATCGTATCAGGCAAATTAAATAAGGACATTCCTATACCATTTCGTTTTTTAACGAGACCAATTTTAGGGGAGCTTTTGCATTAGATAATTCCGATAAAATCAAAAAAAAAATTAACAACAACAATATTACTTAATTTATTCTCTCAGAACAAAGACAATATATAAACCAATATAGACTGTTCACTTCATACATTCAATCAAAGCTCGCTAAATGCGCATTAAAGTCGCCGGTACCTTGTAGTTCTTCGCACAATCTGAGATGGCGTAACTGTGCAAGCTGTTTGTTAAAATTAGTTGAATGTAAATTTGCTATTTGCTTAAGTGATTTTATCAAATTTTTGTATTTTGATAATTTAATATAAATAATTAATACAAATTGAACCAAGAAAATACGATATTTCACCGATTTTACTATAATCATATAAAGAGCGAGCCTGGTAGCGCCATCTAACGATAGTATTAACCTAGAAAAAAATTTATAAGGGAGTTAGCAATCTATACTTGGTATTATAATTAATCTATGTCTCAGAACAAAATTTATATCTCTCTCTCTCTTCGCATCGTATTCCTCATTACTGAGGGTCGTGACCCCTTTCCATAAATCACATAATGGTAGGAGTTTTCTTGGGATAATAATGCGATGGGTTCCCGCGTCCTTCCGCATTACTCGACTCGACTAAGAGTATTTAAACTCTTAGGTTTTTGTAACGATTGCCACCACATTTGTACGGGAGCAGGTGATATGGCTCGACCGTAACAATAGGATGATCATCCTCCGAGCGGGTGTTGTGCTCGGGGACCACTGGTCCAAATTTATATACCCGAGTCAAAAATCAATGGTTATGTTCATCACTACTTTTAACTATAACCCCATCAACAGTCCACAGTTTTGCTAAGCATCCATTGTTGTTCTTGTTGCAGATCCAGCGCGCTTCTACCCGACCACTTCCTAAACCTATACTGGCCGTACTGTATCACTGGATTGCCGTTTCTAGAACCACTGTCTAGAACTAGACAATCTTGCATTGTACGGTCGACATCTCCTGAAGATGCTCCGGTGTCGGGGCGAAACGTGCGACGAGAATAGTATAAAAGTCTTGTGTGGTGGTGCATGTGAGTGGTGGTGGCATTGCTTGCTTGGGAACTTAGCTTTCTTGCTTGGTTGGTAAGGTAAACGGTGCTTCGCTTGTAACTGCATGCTTGACCATACAGAATTTTTTTCTGTTGGCGGATTATCATATCATCATACTTAATATTATAAATGCGAAAGTCACTTTGTTTGTTGGTTTGTTGGTTTGTTGGTTTGTCCTTCAATCACGCCGCAACGGACCAACGGATTGACGTGATTTTTGGCATGGGTATAGTTGAGGACCTGGAGAGTGACATAGACTACTTTTTATCCCGGAAAATTAAGGAGTTCCCGCGGGAATAACAAAAAACTTAAACCACGCGGACGAAGTCGCGGGCATCAGCTAGTAGCAAAATAATTGTATTCTTTTCTTGCTAAATCATGAACTTCCGCAAAGTAACGCCTGATTCTATCCAATATTTAAAAGTGTAACTCAAAGCAATCATGCTAATATATGCCGCCTCATCGAATCGAATCAGGCAAATTAAATAAGGACATTCCTATACCATTTCGTTTTTTAATAAGACCAATTTTAGGGGAGCTTTTGCATTAGATATTTCCGACAAAAACAAAAAAAAAATTAACAACAACAATATTACTTAATTTATTCTCTCAGAACAAAATGTATATACCCGAGTCAAAAATCAATGGTTATGTTCATCACTACTTTTAACTATAACCCCATCAACAGTCCACAGTTTTGCTAAGCATCCATTGTTGTTCTTGTTGCAGATCCAGCGCGCTTTGGGGCCTCTGCTACCCGACCACTTCCTGAACCTATACTGGCCGTACTGTATCACTGGATTGCCGTTTCTAGAGTACACGAATACGGGATCTGAAATCACGCAAAGGAGCTTTTCTAGTGTTAAAATAAATTTGAAAATTAGGAAGATTCCATTTTTTGTCTCACTGAATTACTACGCAGCACTTCTTCTCTACCTATCTTCTTCTACTTGTGGTGGTTTTTGCATCAATCATTACCAACTTATGCAGCCATTTCTATTTAGGGTTTTTCACCTGAGACATTTTTTTATTATCAAAATAAAAATCGTTACAATTATGGTGGGTAGCACTGCGAAAAACTACGTAAGTTTAAATTGCGTGCTCTTCTGTCAACATATTAGAATTTTAAAATAGTAATAGGTAGGCTAAATTAGTAAAATCCATCAAAAAAATAAACTAAACAAATCTACCAGGCGGTGTTGCAATTCATTCTGTTCAAACAATATTACCTATGCTTTATTTTCCTCTAGTAAACCCTTTACTATTCAAAAACACTCATTTGATTTATATGTGTTTAACATGACTGGACTGGAGATTTTATTTTAATATTTATATTAAGTTGATGTATAAGCTTTAACTTTTAAAAAATATTTTGTTATACTATCCATAAGTTGTATGAGATGAACTCAGAAATACTTAAACTTTAAAATTAAAAAAGTATTCTTTTTTTCATTCACCAAGCTAAAAAATACTTGTTTTGTTTTTGTACAAAATGTCTATATTTTTATAAATTTTACAAAATATGGCTTTAAAATATCACTATAATGCATAACAAAGTAGGTAAAATACGCAATTCATATTGATTTAATAAATAAATTTCTGTCATTTATTAATATTATACTTTAATATACTGATATTTATTTAAATATTATAAATATTTGATGAACACACGTAATTTTTTTTACAATACTTCTAACACTAACTTCCGCTTATCAAAAGTGAAACTTATCAAGCTAATCTTCAACATCAAACTTTCTATTATGATATAATATATAGATCCACACAATATACTAATATTTATGGCTTAGCCCCATCTTGAATGAAAGCTTAGTAGTTAGCAAAAAAACATGCGGTTTGCCGCGTAAATTAAATGATTGCGTAATGCATAGAAATATTAAATAGGACTATTAAATGACGTTTTTTTTTGGAAATTTATAGTTGTGAATTCAAAAACACCTTAAAATAAAAATTATACAGTGCCAAACTAATAAGTGTCGTGATCGTGTGTTCGACTGGCAACATTTATTTATTATTTATAGAATGGCAATACTGATTTCATGTTGGTATTGCACTATTAATGAATTCAGAGTTGGTAGAGGGTAGGCGAAAAAGACATTGTGTATAAATACGGGCGTCATTCTGTAAACAGGAAGTTGAGTATCGCTCGCCATCAGAGGTGCACGCCTGTGCTGTGTACATTCTTATATATCATAATATATACAGTGTTATACTTTTGTGTATAGAGTGAGTTGAGACGTGGTGTTGGAAAGTAAAGTGTGTGCGAGATGATAGCTGAAATGCCAGTAAGTCCTTTGTTGTATCGTTCCAATTTATTATTTATTTATTATTTAATCTCTGATGCATTTTAAGAGTAATCTTTAACACATGTGTTAGTGTGCTATTTCAGGATTTCTATAAGGTACATTGTGGGTAGCGAAGTTGTTCGCTACTACCCAAAAATATGCCCGTTCTATGCCCACGTGTAGTTTTATGAACTTCCAAATAAAGATCCGTAGTTAGTCAATCGGTCTTAGGTTGTATCTAGTCATGGAATATATAGACCTTAACGGGAATTCGTGACAACTTCAGAAGTGAAAATGAACCCAAGAAAACAATATTTTTTTAACACGAGAAAAATATTGTTCACTAAGTAGTTATATTGTGACACAATTCTCTGTGTCGTACCTTCAAAACTTTTAAACAAAGAGTATTCCGTTTACTAAGTTCAAAAGAGATTGACTACTTTAATCAAAGTTAGCATGTACTTGAGATCCATTCTTGCTATGCTATAAAGATAACGTGCAGCAAAGAACTTTTGGATATTGCTAAATCTGTTTTGACACCTATTGTGTGGGTACATTGAATAACATTAGTTCTGGGTGAACTCTTAGATTTGCTATTTTGGCTATAATACTATGTTGTATTCCATTTGAGTAGAGGTTAAATCGAGTGTTTGGTAATGATCTCGTGCGATAATAATTGACATTGTATCAAGGCAATTAATATTTGAATTACATTTATATTTCGTATTTAGTTACCCACAAATTGGAAAAGAGTTTGCTGTAAACTTTAATATTACGTCATCACGACGTTAAGACTGTGAAGTCTCATCTGAATGAATTGCCAACTCAAACCAGCTTGGCGACTGGCTTCCATCGAGGAGGATGATCCCCGAATTACGATTTTGTAAGAAGTTTACTTTAGTGTCGAAGTAATTCTGATTCTAAGGTATTTAGTTTAGATAAAACACATCGATAGAAATTTCAGTGAATTGAGTTTTGAATATAGTGTCCATAGTATTTATTTATGATAGATGATGTAAAAATGTCATGTCCTGGACATGAGTCCAAGAAATTTTGTGTTATTTAGCTATAATCAACAAATAAAGCGTCAAGCGAGAATTTCGCCAGTATGAGAGTTGACATACTGGAATAAATTTCACTAGCACCGGCCGTCTGAGCAGCCATTTTAGATGATTAAATGCGATACCATACAGCTTGATTATTACTACTGGTTAACCTGAGGTACTCCTAGAGATATGAAATAGGTAAATAATTATCAGTTCTAATTAACTCGAGTATTTGTGAATTATTCTCTGGACCATTACTTTGGATGAACGTTACCTAAAGTTTTATTTAGTGTAAATGTAGTTAAATGATTATTGAATTTAAAAGCAGCCTCGTGCCTTCAGACTAGTGTACTGAATGAGATTGTAGTTTTTTTTACGCACTGTTTAAGTTTCGAATTTTGATTTTACAAGGTTTTTAATTTTTAATTTAGTTTTTAATTTGAAATTTCTATTAACCAGGCATAGATTAGATTACTGGTTATTCACGAAGAGAATTCATGGAGTGAATAATAGTAATAAAAAAAAAAGAGAAGTGAATATGTCGAATAAGATACCCTCATGTCAATACTAGGATGCAAAGCAATTTATCGAACTCTGATTAGTTTCATGTGTGATTTATAAGAAATACGATAAAAGTATGATTTAGTTTTAAATTCTCGATATAAAAGTATACTTACTGGTATACTTATTTTATGTGATCTAGATAGTTTAGTCTGGTAGTACTAGACTCGATCAAAACAGGTGTCTTAGGAATTTGTAGTGTTTAAAAAGTAATTTTTTTTGAGTGGCAGGGCAACTCTTTATATTAGTGCCGCGAGTGAACTTAAATTACATTAGTGAAGTACATTGGCCAGACATGTAATTTATGATAAGTTTATTTAAGCACTTGCTTAAAATCATTTGCCCTTTTATTAGTGATTTGTTCGATGGTAGTTGTACCTATGCTGAAAGAATAATAGTGGTTTTACTGACCAAGTCCATTTGCAACTCTTAATATGTGCTATTATCACAGCATATGTATTTTAGTACTGTATTGTATATCAGCTATTGGTATCATTATCATTTGTAGTTAAAAAAAAAAGGGGAACCTCTTTCTATCGCATTACAGGTTGATTGACATCAGGGGTTCCGCTTTCATGTACGGAAGCCTTAGTGTCTCTTGACAGATTTATCAGTGATTGAGGTTAATAATGAAGGATTTTGGAAGAATACAAGATAGAGACGTTAGAATATCTTAGATTTCAAGTTGAAATTGACGATTTTGCGTAGCTGGTATTGTGGGAGTAAGAATAAAGATATTGAATGATGGTCAGAGAGCTCGTATACGTTTGGAGTAGTCATGAGTGTGTCTACTCACTATTATAGAGTGGCCAAGTGTGTCAATATTTTAAGGTGGCCATGTGAGTCACCATTTTAGAATGACTATGTATGTCATTTGGGCCATGTGAGTCCATAGAATGTAACCAAGTGTGTTACTAGAGTGGAACAAGTGTTTCCATAAGTTGTGACCTAATGAGTCGGTAGGTTGTGAATAAGTGCGTTACTGTTTTTGACAGTATGTTATCTAACTGTTCGTGAAGGATCTAATGTATTTTATTTACTTAATTTTACGTACATATCAAACTAAAGGGATGTACATAATGAAAGCAAGTTTTCTAGTCCAGAATTATTAGCTGCTTTAGTGGATTACTGTACAAGTAACTCGTTCTATCTAGAACTACCATGGCATTTTATTCATTTTTCATAGTTCCTGTGTGCCTTTAAATGTTTTGATCAGCGGAAGTTCTACATTTTTAAATTTTGAATGATTTTAGATAGATTTCGGTTATTTTAAACGACTAAGATCAATTTTTACAAGTAGTATAACTGTACCTAATGGTACAGCCGCAAAAATTGATTGTATTTGTATGGACTTTAAAATGGATTAATTAGTGATCCCGATGTAAGGCGACCGATCCTCGACGTGTTTCGGATGTATATAATTTGAATGCGCCGAAATACGAATGAATTATAGTTATTTCAAAAAAAAACTATGATGATCAAACGAACTTGCAAATTGAAATTAGATCGATATTATATGAGTACGCTTCATTTGAAGATATACAATAACATAGTTATTATATGTACACTATTTATAATAACGTACCAGATCGATGTCGATGTGGTTTAGGAAATGATGCATGTAATAGCCTTATTGTCATTGGTTCAACTTATCAGTTGGTCACTCACCCATTCGTTATATTTGAAAGATTTGTGTTTCTCAAATATATGACTCACTTGTAGACTATGCTTAGTAGTTTAAAAAGTTAACAAGCAAGGAATGCATAAAGTAAATTGAAACAAAGGTTCCAAGTTTGTTGTTGTTAATAGATCTTTCACTCGTTTGTTTACACTATTTTATGGCTTTCAACATAATGCGGTCCGATGTTCGGAATGCGTTAAGAATTAAATACGGAAGGATATATACTTCAGCTTGTAACGGTGAAGGTTGTAGTAATTTTGAAATTCTAGATATCGCAAAAATAATAATTCCAAAAATAGTTCAAACGTGTTTCGTCAATACTAATTAGCATTCCAGTGATTCAGTTTGACCAAGTTAGTTCATTAAATGTTAAATTGAATTTAATAAAAAGATTAAAATTTTTGGAACATTTACTAATCACAAAGAAAGATAAATAAATAAATATAAGGGCTGAACATTTGAGGCTCGAAGTTAAGTAGCTTGCTAGAAACTACAGTCACGACACGAGAAGCCCGTTCAATAAAGTAATAAAATTGTAAAAATGCGCCATTCTCGAAGTCACATTGGGTTTTCTTTCTATATATTTATCTGAGTGATTTGAAATAATGAACTGGATGATAAAATTTAACAGACTATTATTTGAATTGAAAATGAAATCGCGCAATTAATTATCTTTTGCCGTCCAAAATCTCGAGAGTATAATATGATGTAAAAATTATATTTTCTAGAGAGTGACTAGTGCGTGCTTGCTTACTCTAATTTTATCTCCATATTGTTTTTCTCAAATTTAATGGATAATGTCGTGTGATGCACGGGCGTTGTGGATCCGCAAGCTCGTGACGAAGGTATACCCTCACCTAGCGGCTCCGGCCTACAACCGTCAGTTAATTTGTAAATACTTACTTTAATTATTAAAAGACGCAGAAAAGTAAAGCAAAAAGTATTAAAAAGCAGAATGAATAAAACACTCAGTATATATACTATATTATGTTACTGACGTAATATATTATAACTTGGTGTAACGTTTTTATTTATAATTGGTTTGATTTTTGTTCATATGTTCAGGTAATGATTCTGAAAAAAAAAGACAAAAGAGGTTTTGAGTATTAAATTCAAATTTCTGAATTTGGGGTTTTCATCTAGTTTTTTTTTATTATTTAGTTTTGTATCAAGCTTTGGATTTACAGCAAAATTTGAATTTTGTATTTTAATTGAAATTGCTATTGAGTAAAGGTAATTTAAAATAATTATATGATAGCGATTAAGTATTGTACAATAATTGCAAGCCGATTCTACTTCAATTCATACTAAAGTTTTGCATTTCAAAGAAGCCTTTGATGAAGAGTTAGATTTAGTTTTGGACTAAGGTTTAGTTTTGTACTTTTTGTTTGGTTTTCAATGATGATTGTAGTCAAAGTTCAGGTATTTGACCCAGTTCAAAGAATTGGGTAAGATTCTAAGTATTTCACAAGTTAAAGATTGTCTTGGACAACATAACCTGAACTGATTCGGTTGAATTTTGTGGTGCTGTCTCTTTTTGATGGGTTTATTCAGAGGTTAACACGGAAAGGAAAGGTTAGGAAAAGAAGGGAATAAACTAAAACAACTTGTGTTTTGAGGCGTGTTTAATAGAATTGAACTCTATTTGTTAAAATTTTTGAATAAGCTACGAAAAATTTCATTTCATTTATTAAAAACGTTGACTGTTACATAGTTAAAGATTTTAAAATAGTAATAATTTAACATAGTGGAAACAGTCTACCGCCAACAGGTATACGATGTCAGGAATTTAGAGCAGATAATTTAACATAGACTGAATTTGATTCAAACGATTAGTAAAGATTAGTTAATGGTACAGCAGATCCAACTGAATTGAAGAATTGATAGATTAGTAATCCTGATTAATGTTTGCATTGGATGCGGTTGTAGATTTTATTGTGAACTCTGGGGTAGTGTGTGATACTTATTTCTTGTCAAGTCCTAAAATTTTAATAAAATCAGCTTTCCTTTACGTTCTGATAAATTTTTCGATTTCAATAAAGTTTTTTAAAAAAAGCAGGCATGACACGTCATGTATGACACATGATAGGTGGAGCTCAGGATGATGGACCTGTTGGTCTGTTACAGATTGTAATCAGGGTTTAGATATTTACTTAGCTTTAGATTCAGCGTCAGATGCTTGTAAGGTATAAATAACTGAAACGGTATAAGAAATAAAATAAATATTGGGTATTTTATTAAATTTGAATTCAGTTTTAGACTTTTGCTTACGGTATATGTAACATACTGTTTAGATTATGTTTTAGACTGTAACTGTTCCAGACTTTGATTAAGTTTCAGATTAGATTTTTATTCAGCTTTAGATAATTAATCCTTTATTTGCCTAACTTTATTCTATACGAGTTTTAGATTTAAATTGCGATATTTTTATTTCTGTTGTGAAATTTCGACTCAGCGATATCAATCAGTTTAATTGCACTTCACACACACTTCACAAATCTCAAGATCAAAAGCTCGATAGTTTTGGATTTCAGATCGGTTTGAGGTTTTAAGTTTGATATTACTAAATTGAAAAAATGTAGGTTTCCTTTTTGTTATCCTTTTTAATTCTCCCGAATGTCGTGATTTACTAAAACTAAATGTCATCGTGCAAGTATGAATGGATGAAGATGTTTTGTTGTACACTACAGATTGTTGCAAGGAGTGAAGCGAACTAAGCTTAGCAAAGCAAATGTTTGGTGGTTGTGCACCGGGAGGTTGCACAATGTCGGATGGCCGAATGTCGTGATCGTGTGTTCGACTGGCAACATTTATTTATTATTTATAGAATGGCAATACTGATTTCATGTTGGTATTGCACTATTAATGAATTCAGAGTTGGTAGAGGGTAGGCGAAAAAGACATTGTGTATAAATACGGGCGTCATTCTGTAAACAGGAAGTTGAGTATCGCTCGCCATCAGAGGTGCACGCCTGTGCTGTGTACATTCTTATATATCATAATATATACAGTGTTATACTTTTGTGTATAGAGTGAGTTGAGACGTGGTGTTGGAAAGTAAAGTGTGTGCGAGATGATAGCTGAAATGCCAGTAAGTCCTTTGTTGTATCGTTCCAATTTATTATTTATTTATTATTTAATCTCTGATGCATTTTAAGAGTAATCTTTAACACATGTGTTAGTGTGCTATTTCAGGATTTCTATAAGGTACATTGTGGGTAGCGAAGTTGTTCGCTACTACCCAAAAATATGCCCGTTCTATGCCCACGTGTAGTTTTATGAACTTCCAAATAAAGATCCGTAGTTAGTCAATCGGTCTTAGGTTGTATCTAGTCATGGAATATATAGACCTTAACGGGAATTCGTGACATAAGATTTTAGATGTTAACTTAATAATAACAAATTATCTACACGACGAGCGACCGTGACGACGCTACGACGGGGACAAAGACAAGGCTGTCTTTGCGACAGGTATGACAGGTTAGGAACGTGCTTTCAAAGTCGGACGCCCGACTTTTTTTTATGAAAGGGCCCATCTAGTACTTACATATATATCGTTGGGTAGGGTACGTCTTACTTTGGAAATGATATGTTTCTGATCTGTGATCTCTGATATTCTAGATCTGCCAATTTCGTTTGTCCAAAACCGAATTTAAGTACACCAATATTTTTACATCTGAGGGCTCAAACACAGAACTCCGACACGACGCACATTCGTGCTATTTCGCACCTCAAGACGTCTTAATGTCATAGATAAGTTAACCCTATAATCAGAGTATCGAAAACCGTAGGTACATCGCGAATTGCTGCTTTGAGATTCTGTTAACTCGTGGACATTGATCGTTGAAAAAGCATTCGTTGCCCGTGTAACTACCTGTCTTAATACCAGTAGTGACATGAAAGCGTGTTGCACTTCTATTAAAACAATTATGACGTAACATTGTAATAGGCCTATTACACTGCACTTTTCACTGGGCCCTGTGGTATGGGTGGGCATGGCCGCTAGTTAGAGCGTCACTTATTACACAGCAATAAGGACCAAATTAGGCACCCTTCCTCCCTAATTCTTATTATACCACACTGATTCAAGTGTAAAGGTCCCTGTGAAAAGTGCAGTGTAACAGGCCTATAAAAATGCACGACTCGAATTAAGATGCGAGCTCGCCAGATTGCATTTTGATTTAAGGTTATGACCCTACAACATCACAGGAATGCACGACATGAATCCCAAGATTTCGCGAAACATCGATTAAGTTTACGGTTTGTAACAATTCAAATTGTTTTTGAGTTTTAGCACTCAGCCCTATTGCACGGGTCTCAATGATTGTGTATATTACAGAACCGTATTATTTGGTCATTGATTGTTTTAATCGTAGCTTTGCACCCACCGCCTGCTTTGACGCATGTCCATCGTCCTTTGATACCCTTTGAGCCGATCCATTTGTTGTAGCGATATTTCCCGATTTCAATGACTGGGTTTCCAAATCTGGACTTGGTGAATATCGCGTCCTGGGCTGATAGACCTTGAAATATACAATGATTCGTGATCATCTAAATATGTAAAAGGAAAAGGTGACTGACTATCAACGCACAGCTCAAACCACTGCAACTGGACGGATCGGGCTGATATTTGACATACAGCTATGGAATTTTTTGAGTAAAGGAATATATTTTTGTGCGAAGAAAGATTTTTTCAAAATTCAACAACTCTAAGACCCTTGCATCCATTCCATTTGTTATACCGATATACCCCGATTTCTATGACCGGCTTTCCGGTAATAGATTTGATTACACGCATATTTCAAATAGTTTTTTGGTGGATATACAGTAAAATACAAAAGTTAATTTTATTTAATTTTTAATCCTCCTATTTTATCATTCTGACAACATGGAATCTAGTGCAGAATATTATTGGTATTATTTTTTCAATAGTTTCTTTATAGATGACCTCTTAACAAGACATTAATTTCACTCACCAAAACAATACAATATTACTTAAATACAAAATAAAGCGCTGGTCGCTTCTCCCGTCATAGTACTATTAACGACGTCATCCGGAGGTCCCTTGCCACCGCTCATGTGCCAGCTGTACTGGAACCTATTGGTTTGGCACGTAGCGATGGCAGGAGACCTGATGGTATGACGCTCGTTCCTTGGAAGATGGGCAGGTCACTTGTTTGGGATGCAACGTGTGCAGACACTTTAGCTGCATCCCACATTCAGGCGACCTCCTCTGTGGCGGGTGCAGCGGCCATCAGCGCCGAACAGGCCAAGAGGCGCAAATATGAAGACCTCGATGGGAGCTTCATATTCGTGCCTTTTGGTGTGGAGACCTTGGGGCCGTGGGGCCCGGGGGCTCGAGCTCTTTTTGAGGAAATTTCGAAAAGGGTTATCGAGTCAACCGGGGACCCGAGAGCCGGCGGCTACCTTGGTCAAAAAATTAGTTTGGCCATCCAAAGGGGTAATGCTGCCAGCATCTTGGGTACAATGCCTCGCTGCGGTGGTCTCGATGACGTTTTAGATTTAATTTAATTTAATTTAGTTTTAATTTAATGTAAATAGTTTTAATAAATAACATCAGTTATTGTTATTAAATACTTTCTGCTTATATTAAAAAAAAAAATACAATAATCCAAATAAATCACTAGGTTACGAACTTAAAATTATATAATCTAAATGACATTATTAACAACTATAACATCAATAATAGTATTTTTAGTTTTATTAAATAAGTTTTCAATATTTAAAAAAGTAAACTAAGTAATCAATGCAAAGTTAATATCGAAAAAAGTGTGTGTGTGCAATACGCACATGGCAGAGGTGAAACTTCAGAAAAGTAGCCTACGAGATATGAGATAAACGTAACATTTTCAAACCTCATCAATTCTAAAGAACCATCAGGGTCAATTGGAAAATTTTGGTATCATTTCTAAATTTTCTCTGGTCTTGGGAGGTCTATCTTGGTGGAAACTGGCTTCGCCGCGGGCTAGTTAGCACCCTAACGGCCAAGACGTGCCACCAAGCAATTTATCTTTCCGGTACGACGCCGTGTTGATACCGATTTGGGGTATGGGCTTAATATAACTGCTGTACCCTAATAGGTTAGCCCGTTACCGTCTTAGACTGCATCATCACTTACCATCTATCAGGAGAGATCGTAGTCAAGAGCTACCCTGTAGTAAGTATTTTAAATAAACATAATTATTTTAAAATGTTGGTCTTTCATTATTTTCTGCTGCAGACTTGAGTTTGATAAGGTTAATTTTCATCGCAAAGACTAGAGTCACTAAACAGTGTGTTTGCTCTCAAGACGCCTTTTTCGTAGCTTTTTTTTTAGCAGCATAAGTTTTCGAATAAGTTTTCCATTTTTGGCGAGCTTGGCGTTTTTCTCGATCCGTCATTTCTGATACTAATTTTCTCTGTCCCTTTATTTTCTTAGTTAAGTATTTTTGTCTACTTTTTTCTAGTTCGGCCGTATATTTTGCTGGATCATTTTTATTTTTTTCATATCTAAGCCTTTCAGCTATTCTTTTTTTCTCCAATATGTCTTCTCTGCTTAGTATTTTGCTAAGGTCTTCCAATTTTACTGTAAAATGATACAATTGTATGTAATAAACTAGATGATACCCGCCAACTTCGCCCACGTAGATTAAGTTTTTTTGATTCCCGGGGGAACAAGCCCTTAGTCCTTAGTTTTCCGGCAGAAAAACCTCTGCCTTTGTACTTACCCGGGATGTATCTAACCTACCTCTATACCAAATTTGATCAAAATCGGTTGAAAAGATCCGTTTAAGCTTAGCAGACAGACAGGCTGACACACTTGTGCATTTATAATATTAGTTTGGATTACATTTTTTTACGAGACATTCCAAAGCAAACATACTCAAAAAACATCAGAAATGTCACAAATGTGACTATTATTTATTATTGTAAAGTTATAACCTCAACCACAACAGAATAGTCGTAAAATTTTTTTTTCCGAAAATACTTGTACTATCAAGCTGGCTGGCCGCGATACAACCTCACTGATATTGAATAGTGACGCACTAGATAAGCTAATATATCCATTTTTAAATAGATGTTTCGATTCAGCAGGAGACATCTAGAGACAAAGTTCAGTGAAGAAGTTTTTAATTTTAACATTCATAGTAAAATTAAATTAATACATTGGAACACTGCAGCTACACGTTATCAGGCTTGTTATTGCTAACTATAATAAAAATCATAAGTACAGTTCTTAAGGCTTCCTACGCCTAACATTCACATTGCTAAGATTAGAGTCACACATCCAGGGTTCACTGAAATATTTGCAATGGCGATGGTTTGAATTTCTAATATAAAAGTAGGTCTTTGTTTTAGCAACAAACATTATTTTTTCAACGCATACCTAAAGCAAAACACAAAATTGGAAGTGCGGCTGTGTGAAAATCATAATCAATTCTAAAACGTATCCAAGAGTATGCTTGCCTTAAAACGTTAGCATTTGCATACGTCACTGTCAAATAATTATGATTTTATACACAATCACACTATTCTCGACTAGCGTACTAATACTTAATAATAATCATTATGTCCCGTATCTAAACTGTTCTTCACGAAATACATTGTAAGGCTAATATAATTAATTTCTTATTTAATTACAATACGCACTAAGTATGTATTATTTTAAGAGAAATCACTTGTTAGTATATATGTGTAGTATTCTATTGATTCTTAGATTTTTAATTAAACAAATCCACTGTTTTCGTAGAATTACAAGTAATATACAGTCTCTGAATATTTTTTTAAATCACTGATTAATAATAATAATAATAATAAAGCCTTTATTTCCAATCACAGTTCGTTCTTACAATCATAGTTACAAGGATATTATTATAAACATATTATTAAGGACAATTTGTTATTATATCTGATATAATTCAGACTTACAAAATAAATAATCATTTGTCGTTTTATAATTAATTCAATAATACTGTTTTGTTGTCAATTTACTTAGATAAAGATAAATAATTATGTTATAATATTATAAGTTTATCTTGATGTTTATCACAATGTCAGTGTTATTAATTATATAGAAATGTCATTGGAACGCCCATTTTTGGGCATAGGCCTCCTCCATCCTTTTCCATCTGGTCCTATCTCTCGCCAGCCTGGTCCAGGTATTCCCCGCCGCCTCAATTATGTCGTCGCTCCAGCGACGCCGCGGCCGGCCTCGCGGTCGGCGTGCGTCGCGTGGATACCAATATAGAAGTTTTTCTGTCCATCTCCCATCGGTCGTTCTTACTATGTGCCCGGCCCAGCGCCATTTAAGGAGACATGCTAGCTTTGCCGCGTCGATTATTTTAGTCTTTTTTCTTATTAGCTTATTCTTGATTTTGTCTTTCAGTTTTAGGCCTAGCATGCTCCTTTCCATGGCTCTCTGGGTAACCTGTATTTTATGTATTATTTCTTTTGTTATTGGCCATGTCTGGCAACCGTACAGTAGTGTAGGCGTTACAATAGAGTCTAGAGCTGCCTTCTTTAGGTAAATGTCTAGGCGTGACTTAAATATGTGTTTTAATGACCAATATGCTGACCACGCTTTCTTAATTCTTCTTTGAACTTCATAGTGCCCTTTAAAAGATATGGTTTGACCTAAGTAGACATATTCCTCAACGTATTGTAAATTTTCCCCTTGTATTTGAACATTATAGTGATTTCCGTTTGACATTATGCATGTTTTTTCGGGGTTCATTTCCAAACCACACCCTCTGCTGTGAACATCTAGACTTTCTAGCATATACAAGAGTTGTTCATGACTTTCTGCAATTATAACTATGTCATCAGCGAAGCGAAGGTGGTTTAAATTTTCCCCGTTTATGTTAATCCCTCGGTCAGCCCAATCCAATTTTCTAAATATGCTTTCTAAAAGCGCAGTGAAGAGGTTCGGAGAGATCGGGTCTCCTTGTCTCACACCGCGCTTCACATTGAATGCTCTACCTCTTTTCTCCAGTTTTATAAGGCCCTTACTTTTTGAGTAGATCTCCTTAAGGATGTTTATGTATTTTCCAGGTATGTTCTGATCTTTCAGTGCAGCCCATAGCGCCTCGTAAAAAATTGAATCGAACGCCTTTGTGTAATCAACGAACGCAATATACAAAGTTTTTCCATACTCTACATATTTTTCAATCACTTGTTTCAAAGTAAAAATATGATCTAAGGTAGAGTATTCACTCCGGAAGCCTGCCTGTTCTCGCGGCTGTTGGAAATCGAACTCTCTTTTTAGTCGATAGAGTATGACTTTAGTGAACAATTTGTAGGTTGCCTGCAAGAGACTTATAGGCCTATAGTTATTTATTTCTTGGGGGTTACCCTTTTTATAAAGTAGTGTTATAACCGAAGTTTCCCACTGTTCAGGTATTTTCTGTTGCAGCATAATGTTGTTAAAGAGTTTAGTTAAGATTGGAGTTATGGGCTCTATCATCGTTTTGATGGTGTCGTTTGTTATACCATCTGCACCTGGGCTTTTCATTGACTTCAGAGAATTGATAGCGTGCCAGATTTCACATTCCAAAAATGGCGGTATCTCTACCAAGTCAAGCTCTCTAGATCTAGAGTCTAATACATATGACTCTGGCATGCTATATAACTTTTGATAGAATTCTGTAGCTGTCTTTAAAATTGAATCTCTATTGGTAGAAATTGTACCTTTTTGGGTTTTAAGATTTGGTATCCATTCTTTGGTGTTACATAAACGTTTCTTTCCTCGTTTGACAGATCTACGTTTAACTAACTCTTCTTCAAATATTTTTAACTTATAGTTTTGTTTATTTAATTTTAAGCGTTTTCTAATTTTCTTATACAGTTGTTTTAATCGTTTTTTTTCCAAATCTGTTTTCATTGTTTTTTCTCTGAGCTCTGTTCTTTCTAATATTAATTTTCTTATGTCCTCTGTTAATATACATTGAGTCCGATTTTCATTGGTTACTTTTGGTAATTGATTGACACTTTCTTGGATTGTGCAGATTAGGTTTGTATAACTTTTTTGTATATCATTTGTGATTTCAGTTGATTTTGATAGCTCTACAAAAGTATTTTTTAGGTTTTCACGTTCAATAGGTAGATATCCGGATTGCTTTTTCTTAAATGTCTTTCGTGACTTTTGTATTTTCGCATAAATAGAAAATGTTGCCCTAACCATTCGATGGTCAGTTGGGTGTGAGGTATTAATGACTTCTACATTCTGAAATAAAGGAACATCACTCTTTTTAGCAATAATAAAATCAATTTCATTTAACGTTTGTCCGTCTGGCGAGCGCCAAGTCCACTTTTGTTTGGATTTTTTATTGAAGTGAGTATTCATGATGTAGAGTTGATTTTCAAAGCAGAAATCAATAAGCCTTGATCCTCTTTTATTTCTTAATCCATAGCCCGAGGGGCCCATTACAGTAGCATCTTCAGGGGTTGCCTGACCAATCTTCGCATTGAAATCTCCTATTATAAACGTTTTTGAAAGGGTATTTTCTAAAGCTAGAGTTATGTCATTGTAGAAACTTTCTAGTTCCTCTTCTGATGATTTTTCCGTCGGTGAATAGACTTGTATGATGGTAAGTGAGGTACATTCTAAACATATGTCTAATCTAGCGACTCTATCTGAAATGGCATTAAAATCTATTATATAACTTTTTAAGTATTCTTTAATCATAAATCCCACACCATTTCTTCCGCTTTTCTTTCCTGTGTAGAGTAGAATGTACTCGTCATACTCTATTATATGAGTTCCTTCTTTTTTAACTTCAGAGATACCTAATATGTCCCATTTAATATTCCGTAGAGCATGTTCTAATTCTTCTCGACGTCCTATTCCTACAAGGGATCTTACGTTGAGTGTATTAATATATAAGGGTTGGATGGAGGGTGTCGGTCTACTACTCCCTCGGGGACCAACCGGCTTGGGAGAGATAATGTTTGGTAAATAATTTTCGTGCTCTGGTAGGAGAGAGGCCTTTCGTTGCTAAGTTCGTGGTGGTGAGGTGGTAGAGCTTGATAGAGCATTGTTGGATGTCATGTAAGATTCAATAGTAGTTTTATTCTTTTTATGAATATTAAACTTTTGTTGGTGTGGTGGTAGAATTTCGGGAGAAGAGTTCGGTTTTCTTTTGTTACGTCGTGTTTTTGGACTTCCTTGATTAGGTTTCAATTGGTGTTTTCCGGGGCTCTTGCTGTTTAACTTAACAATTTTATCATATTTCAGAATAACGTTTTCTCCTTGTTCTCTTCTAGCCATCAATTCTTTTTGTAATTCCTTTCTCTTTTGTAGAACCTTAATGGGAAAGTCCTCTTTTATGTACATACAAGTATCTTTTAATGATTTTTTATTCCTCAGAAGTTGGATTTTTAAGCCCACTGTAGTTAAAATCAAAACAACAGGCCTGATATTCCCATTCTTTTTCCCGAGTCTCCTCACCATCTCTATATCTCTTTTTTCACAGGATATTTTCATAGTGTTATTTATTATATCTAGTACAGTCTCTTCCAACTCGCTATAGTATCGTTCTTTCTCTTCAAGTCCAAACAATATTATATTTCTTTGTTTTGTCTGTTTTTCCAACCTTTCTATTTGTGTCTGCTGTTGTTCTAATTTTTCTTCCAATGCTTTAGTTTTTAATTCAAAGTTTTCTAATTTTTCTTGTATATTTTCATTAATTTTTTGTAAATTTTCTTGAATTTTACTCATTTCTTGTTTTTGACCTTGCATATCTAGTTGGATCTCTTTTAGTATTCTCATCATATCTTCCATTTTGAATCAATTATATAATATATTATTCGTAATAACTTAAAATAAGAATCCTAATAAAATTCGTCTAATTCCATCTAGAGGTAAGTAGTGCAATTATTATATTATAAGGGTCAATTTTATGGCGTTAAATTATTGTTGAAGCACGTCCATAATAAACGTTTCCATCTAGCGGTGAATACTAAAAGCTTGTAAATATCGGTTCCGCTGCTTGTCCACAGATGGCGCCTGGCGTCTTGAAAACAATGATTACTTTTTGTTTATGATTTATCAATAGTTTAATATATGATATAATAAAAGTCTCTTTTCACTCGATTTATTTTTAAAACGCACTGGCTTATTTGCGAATATAGTCCATAGTTAGTCAATAGTCTTTATTATCACTGTTTTAGTTTTACTTCCGCAGTTCCACTGTTTTAGTTTTAAGGTTATGTTAGTTCTTACAATATAAGTCAGTAATTTTAAGCTGAATTTTTATATGTTTCTTCCGGTAAATCACTGATTACGTGTTTTTAAATAAATAATTTAATAAAAAAATATGGATCGATTGAGTGATTTAATAACATACGTCTTCAGTAGTTAAATCCAATTAGGTAATTAACAAGTCTTTCAAAATATAATACTGTATATTGCAAGTCTGAAAAAGTACTACAAGGACAGTACATTATATCTAAAATAATCCCTTGATTGATAAAAATAGTCCTATAAGGTACTTGTTTATAGTAAATAATAATAAAAATCATTTAATTCGACCATAAAGATCATAAATTTTGTTAGTAAGAACATACGCTATAACCTAACTGTGAGCATAATCTTCACATATGCTTAACAGAATTGCTAAGCCACAGACAGAAGCACTCAGCAACACCATGTCGTCTGCGTAACTGATGTTGTTGAGACATACTTTATCAATATGACAACCGACATGAGAGGTACTTAATGCCTCTAACAGCGCATTGACATAAAGGTTGAAGAGCTTAGGGGAAGTTAAACCCCCCTGTCTAACCCCGCACTCCAACCTATATAGCTGCGAATAAATTTCGGACCATCGCACGACATTGATCTGATTTCGATACCAATATTTGAAGATCCTGATAACTTCTTCGGGCAGTCCAATATTTTGCAATTTCTGCCATAGTATATCGTATCTTACCAGGTCAAAAGCCTTACTACGGTCCAAAAAACGGGCATAAATAGGTATTCGTCTAACCGAATAGTACTTCACACTTTGCTTTAACATAATATGGCTGACTCCGTTGACAAACCTGGCCTGAAGCCATAAGTGTATATTATGTTTATCAAGCTGGACGTTAAGCAAACAGTCAAGCACATTCGCAACGACCGTGGCAAGTAAGATGTGCCTGTAATTGGATTTGTCAGATACGTCCCCAATTTTGTTCTTCACAATTTGCACCATCAAAGTCCTCATCAGTGCTGCAGGCAAGTACGAATGCGCTACACAAAAGTTATATAACATGGCCTCTGGGTAGGTGAGGATCCGCATGCTTTAAATGTTCAATACTAAGCCCGTCGTGGCCAGGAGACGAGCCACGCGACATAGACGTTATAGCACTATTAACATCCTTTGCTGTAAATTGGATTCCAATCTCCTCACCACGCATACACTCTTCCCTTCCGGACGGTGATGGCCCCAACGGTGATTTCATTGTGAAATGGTCCTTAAACATGTCTGCTCTAAAACCATGATCATTAAGACCTTCAACACTCACTGATTGGCCAGGTCTACCATTTGATTAACTAGTGGACTTCTAAAAATTTCGAAAATCATTTTTCGAATGCTGTGCAGCCAAGATATCCATTTTTATTTGTTCACTGTGGTTCTATCGTAAGCGCGATTTAAATAAGCTGCGGCTATATTGCAACCACATTTTGGTTTACCCCACCAAACCCATATCCATAACTTAGAACTGGCCTCCCTGTGAGCATCGCGTACATACCTGAGGTGCGATTATGTAACTTATGTTCATGGATGGATAATAAATACGATAGTCATGGATCGTAAATACGAAATCCGTATCATGTAAAATTGACGATCCAATGAAGTCATTTAAGTGACCGATCGTATAGAAACGTATTCATGAAAATGCGTTTTATTATGCAATTAGGATCAGTGAAACTCAATTTTAATATTTATTTCAATTACGTCACACACGAAAGTAATTTAGTTTTACGAGCTAACAATAATTTTATCATAAAAATGATTTTTCATTATTCAAAACAAAAATTTTGTCGAAAATTATCTCTATGAAAATTTAGTACCATAGAATTAAACAAAGCATTAGCAAAACGCCCAAGAACGAATGAATATCATAGATATAGGATATAAATCGAGTTTCGGTTAGTTTACTGCTACTCAACAATAGACGGCGCTAGTGGGCTCACGTTTTTTGTACTTTTTCTGTGTTTATGTATATAAGTCTGTGACATTTTCGCTAAAGGTAATGTCAAGTGTCAATGTACGTCATATGTCAGTGTCAACTATATGTGTATGTTTTGGTTTCTAATTCGTTTATTTTCAATTTTGTGTTTCTCACATTTAGTTTTTAGCTACTGAAAGTAGCTTACCGTAAGTAAGTACTTTACCGTTCTAATAATATATCTTTCCTACAAAAGAAAATAACATCCCATCCAAAGTATCTTTCATAGCATCTACTCTTAATTTTAGTGCCAAAGGCACGAGGGCTCAAGTGGAGAGACTATTAGGCCTCCTAGAAGCCAACACAGAGTTGGCGCGAGGTCGGGTGATGGGAGGCGCCTTGGCCAGCCAGCGGGTCGATGAATTCTGGCGGAGCACTGCAGCCATTTTAAACTGTGTAGGAGATGGGGCCACAAAGACGGCACAAGGGTGGAAAACCGTAAGTAGTGAGGCGTTGCTAACTGAACTCAACAAAAAATGTGAACAATACCACCATTTTACCTACTGACTCGTTCATTTTTTTATAATTTTTCAGTATTGGCATGAACTAAAATATAGGGCTCGTAAAAGGGACACCGAAATACGGCAACACGCCCGTGGAACTGGTGGCGGGCCAGCAAAAAAGCCCCTTACCATAACAGAGACCCGTATTTTGCAATTACTAGGCGAGGTATCTTATGCTGGGAATCCCCAGGTGCAGATTCCAATTCCTATTGTAAGTAAAGAAAATAAACAACTACCTAATATTTGCCTATATAAGATGTCAAATATAGGCTGCTATCAAACTGAGTACTACATTCAATTGTGTGAATTCAAATATTATTTTATGATCTAATAAGTAACAAGTTGAATAAATTCAGATGCAAGATACTGGTTCTTCTGGTGTCATCCAGACTCAGTCACCTCTGCACCTGTCCCAATCAACTGGTTCTATATCTCATGTAAGTAAAGATATTTAACAAAACAATATGTATCAAATAATCAAGAGATTATTTTATCAATTATTTATTTACAAAATTTTATATTTTCAGCTGCAAAATACTGATTTTTCAACTCCAGCCCTGCCATTTGATACACAGTCGCCTCTGCCCTTTTTGCAATTGGCTTTGTCTTCAAATGTTAGTAAGAAAATGAACAATAAATAATATGTGAGAAAATATCATTCAATGAATTATTAAGTAATGAAGTTAAAAATTTCAGCTGCAGAATACTGTTGCTTCTAGTGTTCCGCCAGTTATCCAGCCACTTACATCTCCACCTCTTTCTGGCTCTATTTCTATTGTAAGTAAAGAAAACTAACAAAAAGTGTGAGAAAATAAGATTATATAATATTTTGGTAACATAATTTTACATTTTCAGCTGCAAACTGCCGGGACTTTTCTTGGCCCCCCAGTCAATTCTGCAACACCTCCGCCTCAGTCACCGTTGGCTGAATCTGAAGACTCTGTTGATGTTGGCTGTCTGGTGTTTCGAGAAAGACTGTTTTTTATTTATCTGTGATTTATTTAATTATTTAGTAGGTTCGTGCCTAAGTTTATAAATGTTCCTACATTATTAATATATAATATATAGCTGCTCGTGCTGATTCATTGATTGATCACCTCTCCTGAACAATTTTGTATGAAAAAAATTTTTTTCACTGACCATTTCGTATAGAGGGGAAAAATTCATGAAGAGGAAAAATACGGAGAGAGCTGATGATTGAGGATTTCGAAGACGGATGAAGAGCACAGCCAAGGTATTGAAGATAGGTGGGGGGTGCTCGACCAAATGTCACTCGAAATTTCATCCAATTGACAGTGAGCTGAAAAAAAATTCAAAATGGCGGATTTAAGATAACCGCCATACAAATTTCGTCGGTGTCTATCTCGGAGAGTATAAAAGATGAAAGAGTGGTTTCTTAGCAAAAGATGATCAGGACATGAAGGTCTACTTGATGACCAGGAAAAAAATTCAAGATGGCGGAATTTATTTTTCCATAGAAAATGTATGGCGAATGTTGACTAGGATTTGGAAATTGTGCAAGACCTTTTCAAAGTTTGTATCTTCGTACTGTCATTCTGACAAATGATTCGGAGAAAACATATGGAGATCGAGGATTTGCAAAATGGGTGAAGAGCTAGCTAGAGAGCAGGGTATTAAAGATAGGTGGTTGGGTTAGGGAATTAGGTTTTTTTAGGGTTCCGTACCCAAAGGGTAAAAACGGGACCCTATTACTAAGACTCCGCTGTCTGTCTGTCTGTCTGTCTGTCTGTCTCCAGGCTGTATCTCATAGACCGTGATAGCTGGAAAGCTGAAATTTTCACAAATGATGTATTTCCGTTGCCGCTATAACAACAAATACTAAAAATTAAAAATATATATATATTAAGGGGGGTCCCCATACAATAAACGTGTTTTTTTCGTATTTTTTTGCTCAATATTAAAAACGGTAACAGGTAGACGGTTCAAATTTTCACAGAATATTAACTTGTATATTACCTTTCAAAATAAATAATTAAATATCAATAAAGTAAATATTAAAGGGGGGCTCCCATACAACAAACGTAATTTTTTGATATTAACAGTAAACCTCTACAAACAAAGTTAGTTTTGCGGTTCATTAACAAAGGTAATTATACCTACTTCTTGAGTACGGAACCCTCGGTGCGCGAGTCCGACTCGCACTTGGCCGGTTTTTAAATTCCACTACAAGTTAGCCCTTGACTGCGATCTCATCTGATGTTAAGTGATGATGCAGTCTAAGATGATAGCGGGCTAACCTGTTAGGGGTCCTACGGCAGTTATATTAAACCCATACCCCTAATCAGTTTCTACACGGCAAAGACGTACCGCCAAGTGATTTAGCGTTCTGGTACGATGCCGTACGCGGTCCGCTTCAGCGGGCCGCGCATCCACGCGCCATACTAGTTGTTCTATATTGCTGTACACTGCATTGAGCAAGACGTCAATAAATGTACCAGACGTTACTAAATGAGAAAATAAATGTTACTATAATATTTATAGTACAATAAGGCTGCACACAGTATTTTTAATTATTTGGCGAAATACAAAAGATAATTAGTATATTCATAAAGATTTTTAGTAAAAGAAATTCCCTATGGTTAATTAACATAACACTTAATTAATATTATATTGAAACTAATTATATTTGTCACATAATTATTATAAAGCATAAATAGTAGGACCAAAATTTACACTAAGCTTTCGCCTAGGGAGCTTGAGTTTGGGGCTGGCGAGGGTACAGGGTATAGTACTTCATAAGGGCGGCACTATTTAAGCAATATATTAAAAAATGCACTTGCATCGCTCTCGCTTTTCTCATTACTTCTGACAATAACAGGGATGTATAACAAATATTGATATAAGGGCTCTAAACGCAGTGGTCTGAAAAGAGCCCATTTCAAAATCAGCTGGGGTATTTTTTCATTACCACCATTTCACTTTCTCTCTCTCCATCATCTAAAACTAATTAGAACTTTCAGTGTTATCAAAATAAGTGTTTGTCTTCTGGGAGTTTACTATACAAACAAGACAGTTATCAACAAATGAATTGCTAATTTGACTAAGCAGGCATTACAACTTTATTTTAATATATGCTACTTACTTTTTTTATTGAATTTATTAATTTTTAGCAGGTATAGCAAATTATCAAATATATATTATGCTGTTAAGATTATGGCTTTTTACAGTAATAATTTAAACTTCTTTAAATTTATTCTAAGCAACTCTTTTGGGCCCATATGTGTGAGAGAAGCCTTTTTTGCTTATCGATGGCGGCGACGATCCCTCCACAACTTTCCACCAGCGCCTGTCGTGAGGTGTCTACATCTCTCACATAAACTGGCTGGTGAGGTTGTCTCCTACTATCTCTTTGGGTGTCATATGTATCTAATGTTGGGACTTCAATTTGAGCACAGTTGCACATGTTATGCAACACCACACAGGCATTGACTATTTTACCCGCTTTTATCGGATCATAGTGCAATGTCCTGTGGGCTAACAGACACCTCCACCTTGCCTTCAAAACACCAATGCAACGCTCTACTGTGTTGCGGGTGCTAGTGTGGAAGTTGGTGTAGTTTGCTTCCGGAGAGTTCTGAGCAGTCCGCAGAATTGGCGTCATCAACCAGTCACGCTGGGCATACCCAGAATCTCCTGTAAGGTAAAGTAAGGTAAAGTTATGGCTATGCCTATCCTTGTAACTTAATGTGAAATAGAAAGTTGGATTACACTTCTTACCTAACAGCCAGCAAGCTGCACCTGCCTCATTAACTCTTCTCATGTGAGCCTCTATGGGACTGCGGTTCCAGACATGTGAGTCATGGCTGGCACCCCCATAAGAGGCATCAACATGCAATATATTTAGATTCATATCACAAATCTAGAACATTAAGAAAAGTATCATAAATAATTATTTTACTAGCTAGGTACTTAACTAAAAACATGTCTTATAAAAAATTATTACAATCATTGTATTGAGTGAATGATAATGCTTCCTATTGAAGAAAGCTTCGTCATACATGTGGGGCCGTATGATGGCAATGTGAGTACCATCGATACAGCCCACAACACCGGGGAAGCCAAAGAAGTCCATGAATCTGTAAAAAGTATTTAGTTGTTAAGTACTACTTTTGTAATATTTATTGCAATTAACATTTATTAATTAAACATAGCGCTCTTACCCCCTCATAACATACATTCTCTCTTGACTGGTAAAAGGGAAAACGATGTGTTTCTGTAAAACAGCCGCCTGATTTAAGGCGTCTGTTACATCGGCTACGCACTTATGTACTGCACTTTGGCAGAGCCCTAAATTGAAGTCTTTTCCAACCCGTCTTTGGTAGCTCCCTCCTGCGTAAAAGTATAAAGCAGCCATTATCTATAATGGTTACAAAAAGTAAGAACAAAATACCAATGGAAAAATCATATGGTTAAATAAAACAAGAATTTGGTGGTTTCTTACTTTCAATTCAATAGAGATCCCCGTAGATCTCTGCCTCGATGCCATAAAAGGTTCGTCCACTAGTTTTTGAAACAGCCCTAAAGACAACCTGTAGTTGGCCACGAACTCCGACTCTGGCATATCCCAGGGGACCGACTCCAATCTCAGTAGCGATCTCCTCGCCCGCGAGCGTCTCATTCGCCGCTCACGCTCCATCATGCCCAGCATGTATGCGTACGCCATTTTAACTAAAACCCAAAACACAGGCACAACCTTAAAAATATGTTCCCATATTTCAAATCAATCCAAAACACTTTTCTAACAATTTAAAATAGGTATAACTCACAGTACACGTAACAAGCTGCGAGTTTTCCCGGTTATTTAAATTTGTTACAGATAGTTTTTTTAAAGGAATAAAATTATAAAAATAAGGAAATAATTTCAAGACAAATGTACTCTAAGACAAAACTCTACGAGTGGTTATACGTTTATACGATTGTCATAGCCTGCGAGCTACCGCAATGATTTGACGTTTGCAATGAACTCATAAAAGTTACATAATTCGAATTAGCTGTCAAAACCCTACTAAAAATAACAATTCATTCACTCATCGTCAAACATAACGATTTTGATCGAATACCATCTATGAACACCTTAGATAATAGGTACGAATTAACCGTTTGACATACGTAACCATACGTTTTAGGCTGTCAAATTTATACGATTTCTTTACATAATCGCACCTCTGTTCCACCCAACCACAGGAAGCTTCCCACCGCGAGATCTTACTGAGTTGGATTCAGTGGCGGCCACATATAAAATATCTATAATTTCACCATATCATTTATCGAAAAGCAATGTGTGCTCGCTACACTCGCAAATATAATCACTACACGAACGAAAATCGTCGGGAAAATCAAAATCTCTTAATTTCTTAAGACATAGTTTAGTAAATATATATTAATATGATAACCTTAATATTCTTGTAATCTAAGAATAAATCCATAATTCCAAATCTAACTAAAACTGGCAATCGTCTATAAATATAGATAATACTGATTTCTTATGACTAAATATAGGCAAATGCTTGCACAACGTTTTACTAACTTTATTATATATATTATATACTCATGTATATATAATATATATATATATATATATATAAAAGATCATTGTTATACGTGATACTATAACTTCCTAGTACCTATACTATTCCTAGTACATATGTAACGCTGCATATACATAGTGCAGCTACATGCTACATAGTGTATATATGTTAACGTATGATTGTGAAAACCGTTAGATTGTAATCTATCTTGCGAAATTGTAGACTGTCGAAAGATTACAATTTAACGCATTATTTTTCGGTAGATTGTAATCTGTTAGGCATATTAACCCGAGAGAACCTAAGTACTACCTGATTATTTATGTCGAACCCTAACTTAACCTACAAGAAAGAGACAAAAAAACGTAAATACAATTAATATTTCAAAAATTGACACTCAGAACATTGAACGGGTCACAATCTGTCGACAGTTTACACTATTTCGAGATAAAAAGCGTTAGATTGAAATCTGACGGTTTTCACAATCTTACGGTGACACATATATTAAGTATATAGTATAACTGGTTAATTTACTTGACAGACAAAATAAATTAATACAATATTAAACATTATATTAAAACTTATCTTCAAAATGCAATAAAGCCGAAATAAATCCTGTTGTTCCTTGACTGATATCTAAATTCTGTAATCTATTTAAATCCATCCGTACTAATATTATAAATGCGAAAGTGTGTCTTTCTGTCTGTCTGTCTGTCTGTCTGCTACGCTTTCACGGCCTAACTACTCAACCGATTTGATGACATTTGGTACAGAGATAGTTTACATATAGGGGAAGGACATAGGCTAATTCCCCTAGGCTTAGGCTTTTTAACCGACTTCAAAAAAGGAGGAGGTTCTCAATTCGTCGGAATCTTTTTTTTTTAACCCGGAAAATTGAAGAGTTCCCGCGAGAATCAAAAAACATCAATCCATGCGGACGAAGTCGCGGGCATCATCTAGTAGTAATATAAGTTCT
The DNA here is from genome assembly GCA_963932025.1 of Erebia epiphron. Taxonomy (NCBI): domain Eukaryota; kingdom Metazoa; phylum Arthropoda; class Insecta; order Lepidoptera; family Nymphalidae; genus Erebia; species Erebia epiphron. The sequence goes on from OZ009945.1 coordinate 42,579,190, forward strand.
TGACAGTTCTTGTATGAAGATGTGTGGAGTAAAGTACACAGTTTAAAACACCGCATACCGATTATAAATCGACTAATCGGATTCCAAGCGACAGTTTATTAGTAAGTCGAATCGGTTTAAGCTAATACTACTTTCGCATAAGTACTAAGGCCAAAAAGGAAAATAAGAGCGACGAATAGAACTTCATCCATTTCTTAAAAGTCGGCTAAAAAAGAAAATCACTGATCACAAGTGCGTATGGAAGTTTCGAGAACGCACTATAACGTTGTCGATGGTAAAGACGGTCGCTCTACAGCCGGACTGATTTTTGACGCAGGTCCACCTCATGTGCGGCGGTTTGCTGTAACTCCACATATTGTATCTGTACTGTCCGACAACCATCACTGGGTTGCCGTATCTGGTCTTCTCGAACCTTACTCCTAAAAGATAAGTTTTACTGCTGAATTTATTCTGTTTTCAACATTTAAATAAGTTTCAAAAGTTTGCTCTAATTATGTAAATAAAATATATTGGGGTTAAGAGACGGGGGGGGGGGAGGGGATACTTCGCTCGAAGAATAGCGGCACGTAAGTATATAGGACACGAACTATATCGTTCGCTAGAGCCAAGGTTACAACGTACTGGTCGCAGACTCGTCAGCCGACCACGCTTCACACACTGTGAACAGGTTACCAAACTATTGTAGAACTTTTATGAACTAGTATATTTTATCAACCAACCACAAAATATGATGAAAACTAAAAGTATATGATGAAAACTAGTAAGTAATAAAAAATCTGATCATATTATGACAGTAAATCCTTTTAGAATAAGCAGAGCCAGATTTGAAAATTATCTTTGCCGTCATCCTTATGGTCACGACTTCTTCCATTACTAAATAAAATAAATAGAGGTGGTTTTCTGGGGATTAATGACATACACAAACAGACATTATAATCAATGATTGTGTTCCCCTTTGACACGAACAATAACATCTTCCATAGTTATTATAGTAGCACGGCAGCCAGCGGGAGATTTAGTGCAGCACCAGTTTCCTCGTGGTCCTTTACTGTCGGCACGTCTATTATATCTGTACCCACCCATTTCAATTACTGGCCTGCCGTATCTCGACACGGTAAATACTGGTCCTGAAAAACCATTACGATCATCATCATCATTACTAAGCACGGGTTTCCTCTCAGATGAGAACAGTTAACACTATATTCCCGCACCGGCCAAATGCGGCATGATTAATAAATTCACACACATTTGAGAACATAATCGTAATGTCCAAGACATACAGATATCCTAAAGATGTTTTTCATTTCGTGTTAAAGCAAGTTCTATATTCATTTGCTTAAAACGCGTATTGCCTGGTATCGAACCTCGGATGCCCGAAAAAGACTTAACCACTAGGCTATGACCGCTATTTAAAACCGCTTTTTAACTTTATAGTATATTTTTTTATGTTTTTTTAATTTTGGTTAATTTTGTGTTTATAGATATAAATAAAGATATTTCTATTCTATTTTATTTTAATAGTGATTGTGATTGTTGTTAACAAAAACGATTTCTTCGTTTATAGTGATGATAGTAGCTCGACAGCCTGAGGAGGATTTGTTGCAATACCAACTGCCTCGCGAGCCCTTGCTGTCGCTTCGCCGGCAAAAACGGTATCTGTCCATCATTATAACTGGTTTCCCAAATCTGGATACAGTGAAAATCGCACCTGGAAAACAATGCAAACTTTTTCGCTTTCTCGGAACTTAGACGAACTGAAAACTGATAAAGCCCTGCTTGACAATCGGGTTTAGGCAAAATAACTAAAGTTCCTAACGTAACCTAGTACTTTTTTACACGGTGCAAATAGTTATTTGTGTTATATGGGGCCAAAGAAAATTTTTGTTCCCCGAGGGCGCTATTTTAGAGCTAGAGCTTAGCGAGGGATTCTAAAGTAGAATCCTGAGCGTAGCGAGGAATTCAATATACGCCGCCCGAGAGCAAAAAATTTGGCCCCGAATGACACACACTATTTTTCATCATTACGTATGAGAAAAAGCTAGGAGTATCAACCTACTATGTATGGACATTAGCTATACGTTTAAGCACCAATCGGTGCGCTGCCTGGCGGTGGGCGGCCGCTTCCTCGAGATCGGCAAGCTGGACCTGTCCAACGACACCGCGCTCGGCATGAGCGCTCCACGTTCCACGGCATCCTGCTGGACGCGCTGTTCGGCGCGGCGGGCGAGGGCGACGACAAGGCGGCCGCTGCCCGCCACCGTGTTCGGCGAGCGCGAGCTGGAGCCCGCCTTCCGCTACATGGCAGCCGGCAAGCACATCGCCCATCGGCAAGGTGCTGCTGCGCGTGCACGAACGCGGACCAATCAGAACAGAGAAATGAAAAGTCCCATGGGCCTAAAAATTACATTTTTCTCCCGCTATCCTCTGAAGCCAATATTCGTTTTTCGAATAGGTATGATGAAAAACAATTTAGTTATGCGTACCGGCCTTTCGTACCTTCGTATATTAGTGGTTTAATTTAGCTCCTTACATATTATGGGGTTTTGTTAGGGAGGAACACAAAGTCGATTTTTAACCGACTTCCAAAAAAGGAGGAGGTTCTCAATTTAGCTCGTATTTTTTTTTAATGTATGTTACAGCATATCTCCGTGGTTTCCAAACCGATTTAAAAAATTTTTTTTCAGTGTTTAGAAGAAGCTCACGAGGTGGTCCCATAAAAAATTCTGACTCCAAATCCTCAATCCTGATGCTGTAGGTATAGGTACCTACGACTCAAAACTAGGGAGTTAGGAAGTTTTTATAGTAAATTCATATAGATTCAACTCTGAGTCCGAACTCCTCAACCCTGAAAAACGTAAATCGCTATTTTTAAAGAGTTCTGTACCCTGCTGCTGCAGGTTAAAAATAGCGATTTAGGTTTTTTTAATGGTGGATATTGTAGGTGTCAAGCAACGACTTCATACTTAAACTCAAGTCCCAACTCCTCAACTCTGATGCTGCTGGGTACTGCACTCCTAAGCCGTGGGGATTAAGAGTACACTAAAAAGTTAAAAATAAAAATTCTTTCGGGCGAGTATAACAAAGATAGGCAAACTTGACGCATCAGGCTCGCCCGACTTCAACATAGTGTGTAGAAATCAAAATTATTTTTTACTTTACAGTGGCTTTGGAAGTCGGTTTTTTGGAAAGAATTTTTATTTAAATATAATATATTTATTTAATCAATTTATGTACCATTGCTATCTATGCACTTTTGCCATCTCATAGGTAGCTCATTGATCCCTTTACTAAAAAAACCATTCGGACGGGAATCAATAAAATCTTTGAAGGCACTTTGGACTGCCCCATAGGAGTTGAATTTTTTCCCTTGCAAGAAGTTATCCAAATTTCGAAAAAACTGGTAATCTGTTGGAGCAAGGTCCAGGGAGTACGGTGGATGTCTTAGACATTCCAATTGATGCTCCTCTAATTTGGTAGCCGTCTGTTGTGCAGTATGTGGTCTAGCGTTGTCCTGAAGCAGCAGTGGCCTAGAGCAATTGACCAGCCTCGGTTGTTTGGCAGCTAGGTTTTCCATCATGGTTTGCAGTTGCTGACAATAGACATCCGCCGTAATCGTCTGGCCAGATTTAAGAAAGCTGTAGTGAACGACACCGGCACTATTCCACCAAACGCTCACAAGTAATTTTTTTTTGAGTCAATTTTCGCTTGGGGCAGGTTTTTGTTGGTTCCCCAGGGTTCAGCCATTGCGATGAGCGTTTCCGATTATCGTACAGGATCCACTTTTCATCACAGGTTCATTCGATTTAAAATCCCTTCATTATTGTACCGGTTGAGTAATGTAACGCAGCAGTCGACGCGCGTTTGTCGGTTTGCTGCACTCAATTCGTGAGGTACCCACCTTTCAAACTTTTTCACCTTCCCAATTTCTTTCAAGTGGATTAAAACAGTTTTATCACTAACACCGCAGCCTGCAGCTAGCTCGGACGTGGTTTGCGATGGATCCGCATCCACAATAGCCTTCAATTCTTCATTATCAAATTTGATCTCCGGCCGTCCACGGGGCTTGTTCTGCAGGTCGAAATTTCCAGAACGAAAACGTTGGAACCAAAAACGCACTATGTTTTCTTTTGCGACACCGCCGCCATACACTTAATTAGTCCTTCGAGCCGTTTCTGCAGCACTGATGCCACGATGGAACTCGTACTCGTAAATAACGCGATATTTCATTTTTTCCATTTTGTAAACTGAGTGACGTCAAGAAAAAACCAAAAGAGGAAAAAACAAATGAATTAGGGTTTTCAAAACACTTTATGACCAACTTTATGTCCTAAATAACAATAGTTTAATCTTATTGTAAACCTACAGGGTCGCACTGCATGAAAATAAATTAATAATTAAGCTAGCGAAGATATGTCGTACAATGACTACCAAATGACAAATATTTAACTTACGTTTGACACATGCTTATGCTAGGATAAGTTGGACCCGCTCTTCAAAAATCACTGATCAGTTCAGAAGTTCCACCCTCTATCTGAACTGTTCATCAAATGTTCATTAAATTTACAAAGTATAACCCTTGCAAAGAAAAAATAATTGTCGAAAATTGAGTAATTTAGCTCTTGACCGCGATCTCACCTGATGGTTAGTGATGATACAGTCTAAGATGGCAGCGGGCAAACTTGTTAGGGACATGGCAATTATATTAAATCCATACTCTTAATCGGTTTCTGCACGCCATCGTACCGGAACACAAAATCGCTTGGCGGCACATTTTTGCCGGTAGGGTGGTAACTAGCCACGGCCGAAGCATCCCACCAGGCCATTAGAGTAATATCGACAAATACTTTAATCGCCTGTCCCTTATAGTTGAGGAACCCCTATTTTTTTTAAATAAATAATATCACGTCTGAACCCAGAATATTTACCAAGCATGTCAAGTTGCAATAAAATACATTCAGCAGTTACTTTAAGCATTGTTTTTTAAAGCAGACGTAAGATTTCGACTATTTATAATTGTGGTTCCCTTAATGTGTATGTATGTTACTAGTTTTAACTATAACGTCGTCAATAGTAACAACCGTCGCTCGGCATCCAACATTCTTCTTACTACAAATCCACGTCACTTTTGGTCCGTTCCGACTGTAGTGTATACTGTATCTATAGTTGCCTAGACATAGTATCCGTCTATTAGACTTGGTCGACGGTATGAAGAAGGGACCTAGATGAACAAAAAAGACAATTAAAGCTAAGCGGCCACATATCCGCATCGTGAGCATCGGACGCATCGCATCAAACGGATGAATTTTTCACAATGCGTCCACCTCGTCGGCAGTGATCGGATTTACCGATGCAACTACCAGTAATTGGATTGCCGATGCCACTTCATTTGGATTTTCGTAGTGAGCGTACGTGCGAAATGAGTCTGTGTCGCCCACCTGGTCGGCATTCCATATGAAGTCATCGGCACGCATCGCAAAAGTTGCCTCTCGGAGCATCGGCGTCGGCATTTCCGATTAGCAGATTCGAGCGATCCGTACGGTGCGGATCAGTGGACGCACTTGTGTGACTCAATACAAAGAATACTACGATCCATTTGATGCGATGTGTCCGATGCTTACGTGGCGGGCATGTGGACGCTTAGCTTAAAACGTAGCAATTTAAAATATTGCACTACAATATAAGATTTACAATATTCTCTTCTCCAAATAAAAAAGTAAAAGGAAAAAGATAGCTGACTGATCTATCAACGCAGAGTGCAATCCACTGCATATCAGATCGTGTTGAGCATACAGATAGCTATTATAACGTAGGTATCCGTTATGAAAGGATTTTCAAAAATTCAACGCATAAGAGAACAGGGTTTTGAATGAATGAAAATCGAACTTAACGTGAGCGAAGCCGCGGGCAAAAGCTAGTTCTATGTTTAGGCAAAAAGTATAAACCTATGCACCTATATATGATACTAGCGGACGCCCGCGACTTAATTCGCGTGGCTTAAGTTTTTAATTCCCACAGGCACTCCTTAATTTTCCGGAATAAAAAGAACCCTATGTCACTCTCCAGGTCCTTGTCTATACCCATGCATCACGTTAATCCGTTGCTCTATTGCGGCGTGATTGAAGCTCAAACTCTTATTGAATAGAAGCAGGCGTTAGTTTGCGGAAGTCCATGATAATGAATGAACTAGAAGTTTAATTCGCTACAGTAGACAAATCTGTGTGGCATAGTGCTGCAGGTTAAGACACGCACTGTGCCACACAGATTTGTCAGCTCAAACTATCTATACCCATGCAAAAAATGACGTCGATCCATTGCCCTGTTGCGGCGTGAGTAAAGGACAAACTCTCTATTTAACGTCCTTGGGGATAAAAATTAGAAAAATTGTGAAGAAATACGTATTTCATAATTTTTCACACCACTCGCTCAACAACGCCTTATTACATGGCCTGTTATCTAAGGTTAAAGTAAGACATTAAATCCCTAGGGTAATAATGTTGTACTGAAATCCATTATTCCCTAGGGTTATAATGTGATTTGAATTTAGAATCATCGCGCATCTGAAGCAAGATCTGAAGGAAATTCTATTCATTCCAAAGAGGTTTTATTCATAATTCTTATTGCTATATCCATAAAGTCTAATTTCGGTAAACAGAATGTGTTAGCAAGCGCGGCCAACTCGATTTTCAAAAACCGAAGCCGTGGCCCACTAGATTCGCACTGACGACATTTGTTTGTCAAATCGAGTAGGCCACGCCAGCTGAAAGAAGTGGTTGTATCGCGAGGTGTGAAAAGTAGAGTATTCACCGTAGGGGTAATGCTGTATTAATCTTGGGCGCCCCTAATTCCCGCGCTACTCTCAGGATTCTAGATGCAACACCCTCGCTACGCTCGGGAGTTACTCTAAAATCCCTCGTTCCGCTTGGGATTTATCCCGGCGCCCGTGAGATAATACATCGCATTACCCCCGTGGTGAATAATCTACTATTAAAACGGAAGCCCAAGTTTCATGGCTAGAACTTGAAAAACAATGGAATTTCATACAAACTTTCAACCCCTAAACCCTTTGCAGGTGGATTTTTAAAAAAATGTGACACACGTGCTTCTTTATTTTTTACCGAAAGCCAAGATAGAAGAAGTTTCGTAGTCTATAATGTCACCGTAAAATTTTCAAAACCGTTAGATTATAATCCAACTAGCGAGATTGTAAACTGTCGAAAGATAAAATTTAACGCATTATTTTTCGGAAGATTGTTATCTGTTAGTTATATTAACCCGATGGAACCGAAGTGCCACTACCTGATTATTTATGTCGAACCCTAACCTAACCTACAAGAAAGAGACAAGAAAACGTAAATACAATGAATATTTCAAAAATTGACACTCAGAACATTGAACGGTTCACAATCTGTCGACAGTTTACAATCTATCGAGATAAAAAGCGTTGGATTACAATCTGATGGTTTTTGCAATCTTACGGTGACATATATAACTTGATAAATATCTTGTAAAATATGAAAGACTTTCATACAAATTCAACCCCTATTTTACCCCTTTGGGGTAGAATTTCGAAAAATACTTTCTTAGTGGATACTTACTCTTCACAAAGAACACACCCCCAAAATTTCATGTCTCTAGGACCAGCGGTTTAGGCTGTGCGTTGATAATATAAGTCAGTCAGGACTTTGAATTTTTTATATATATATATATATATATATATATATATATATATATATATATAGATTGTTAAATGAAAACAGCAACCGCCTAGGTACTTATTGGTTTTTCTTTGCAGGGTGAGAATTCCAAACCCTGAAAGAAATTTTCTGTCATTCTTACTGATTTTTTTCTTCCAAAAGCATTTTCTTTCAAAATAAAGAATTTTTCCTTTTCCGATTAAACCTACCGAATCGTAAAACTGCATAATGAAAAGTTTTCCCTGAAAGGAGGCATTTTAGGCTCCAAAAAATCAGAATGTTTAGGCTCTATCTAGTAATTTCATTTGAAGATTCAAAAGCTCATGTAAAAGTTTTTAAAGATTATTAGATATTGTATTGGTATTCTGTCACCGGAAATGTATGAAAACTAGGAATTGTATACAGTTCCTAGGAAATGAATGCAATAACGAGCCAATTTAGGAAATGTATAAAACTATTTATTTCTCATTTAGGGCGGACGACAACAAGCGAGTCGAAGTTGGATCCAGGCGGCGAGAGACTGTGCCGTGTGGAAGTCGCTACGTGAGACCTATGTCCAGCAGTGGAGGTCTATCGAGTATTGGTTGATGACGACGACAAGGTATTAGTTAGTGATTATGATCGCCTGATATTTTGATGATTATTTGATCAACGGTAAGTATGCCGACTTTGCATCCTACCCTTTTAAAACTGCATCTCCAGTGGGTTTTAGGTCCATGAGACGTGTGTTTATAGAACTTAAAGCCTCCAAAGAGGATACATTGAGATCCATGGCGTGTAGTAAACACTGAAATTAATATATTACAATCACTAATAGTTATTAACTATTAAGAAATGAATAACATTTCAACATGACCGGGTGGATCATCCAGTCCTAAATAAATCACTGATTTTTTATACGGTTACTCATTGACTTATGCGGTTACTTATAATAATTAATTAGTATTCTACTTTCGTATATTTATTTTATAACTACTGTATTTTCGATGTATATATATATAGCGCCTTAATTCCTTTAAGAGGTTGCCAGACTATTAGCCAAAAGTCGGCAAAAATCGTTTAAATTTCCTACTTTTCCTTCATTTTCTCTATTTTCCGATACCGTCAATGCTGTCCTCTTCTGTGGGCATCGCAGCACTGCCCCCTTTTGCATTTTTAAAACACCTCCACGTAAACCTTGGTCCCTTGCTGTACACCCTGTTAATATGGTAAAGTATAATATGGTATAATATGGTAAAGTTGCATAATATCATGTATCCACATAAACTCTTGGTAAGTAGAGTGTTCGCCATTGTTTCATCTCTAGGCACACAATAAATCAACACAATCAAAAACCAAATTTACACAAGTGACACAAATTTTCCTACGTGAAATAAATGATTTCATTACATTGCCTCTAATTTTTTATTTAAACGAGGTAACGTTTTTACAGAATGAATTGTAAATTTTAATAATGGTAATGTAAGAGGGCGAATACTTGTTCGACGTAATTTCGTAAGAAATGGATAGAAGTGACAAAATATGTTCCTTTATTTCTTGCAGTTTTTCATCATTAATTTATTTTTAAGTATACTGTTCCTACTGCTGGCATCCACTTGAGTGAACAAACGTTCTTCAGAAGAGGAACGTCTGTCCAAAACGACTCTTCTAATAACATTATCTTTTTCGCCTAACGTTTTAATTAAACATCCCCTACACATGGGTAAACGCTTTCCGTGGATTGATAAAATATTTATATGTCTTGGTCCGACATTTTTGCTTGTTAGAATCTAGTGTCCTTTGCCTTTGAGTGGCTTTGTCTTGGATCTCCATTAACGAAGATAGATAAGCTGACCTTTTGAGAAATGTCCCCATTTGCCAATATTTTCTGAAAATAGCCTGTCTATCGTTAATGATATGCGTTCCTTGCATTTCATTCGACATGTGGTAAGTTCTGTCATTTTTTTACTGGCAATTACTTTTCCTTTACATGTTTCATATGACTGACCTGTATTGCGTTTCATTTTCTGTTCATGTTGCCTTCTTTTTCGAGATACAGTGATTGTAGACGTTGTGCCGAGGCTACGAGGATTAACTTCAACAGTGGATTCATTAACTGAACTTAATGAAATTGCTGCGCTATCTGAGAGCACAAAATCTTGATTCTGGAATGAGTCATCACTACACAATTCTTGGCTAACAGTCATTTAACTACTAAAAGCTGATGATGTGGCAAGCGTTTGCACCGTTGTGCTTCTAAGTGTCTGGTCATTGCGTTCGCCTAAAAAATAGAAATGTACTTTAAACGATATTGAAACGAATTCTCTCATTTCTCATTCTCTTTCTCAACCCCTTAAAAGTGCAAAGACTTCATTAGTCCGTTTCAACTTTCAATTATCAATGGTTCAAAATAAGTCCACTTATATGAACGGCAAAAGTCAGTATGCTTAAATCCATGATTAAAATTTTAAGTCAAATTATGGTAAAAAGTGAAAGAACCCTGACTTTTGTAACCCAATGCGGTTGTTTTTGGTGGTAAAAATTAAAGATACAATCGACTCTTACAAAGACCTTCGCCTTTCGATGTAAGCATTTTAATGGTTGTGTCCATTAATAGTTTTTATTATGACGTCATCGATGGTATAAATGGCCGCTCTACATCCACGGGGATTTTTTACGCAAGTCCAGCGGATCTTCGGTCCTTTACAGCGGGTCGTCTTATTAAAGCGATTGCTGCCCATTATTATCACAGGGTTCCCTGAACGAGTTCGGCCAAATACCGGAACTGAAATGCAAATCTTGTTATCTAATAGCTATTTATGCAACTGTATCGTAATGAGGGTCATTTTAATTCGAGTGCTGTTTTTTGATACGAGGCTTGCCGAGTATCAAAATAGGATAGTACGAGAATTAAAATGACTAATTACGTACAGTTGCATACAAGATTTTATCTACGACAAGAACGTCTTTATAATTTTTTACTTTATAAATTAATAAAAAAGTCAAATCAATCAAGTGCCAGAACCCAGAGCCGCTAAGCTATAGGTATCCTATTTATGAAGATAACCATATCGATACAGCTACGACTCATAACGATACAGCTCCCATACAACGAACTGTATCGTTATGAGAAGCAAACACGAAAGAGGGTTCAATTCGATATAGTTGTCAAATTCGAAATTGGAACTTTTCGATGCTGGAGTAGATAAAGATATATAATAAATCATGTGTTAACGGTATAATATAACGATATATCGATATAGATATGTTTTATTTTATAAAACGCACTTGAGGTTTCACCCATCTTTTCAATTTGAACTAGATTAACTTAACTGGATAGAATAGATTAGATTAAGATTACTTATCATATCATACTAATATTATAACTGCGAAAGTGTGTTTGTTTGTTGGTTTGTGCTTCAATCACGCCGCAACGGAGCAACGGATCGACGTGATTTTCGGCATAGGTATAGTTGAGGACCTGGAGAGTGACATAGGCTACTGTTTATCCCGGAAAATCAAGGATTTCCCACGGGAATCAAAAAAAAACTTACACCACGCGGACGAAGTCGCGGGCATCAGCTAGTTTGAAATAAAACACAATCATTGCTGTCAATATAATTTGTGTATAAAACATAAATCTTAATCTACCTAGTAGGGGCTTTCAAAACGACCATGCCTACATTAGCAGCAAAAATAGGATAGGTACTATAGCCAAAATGGCACATAAGAGGGCGCGAAATCAAAGACAAGCTCTTTGCAAGCCCTCGCCATGGCCGAAATAGGCTGACATCATCATTTTAGGCCGAGAACAATCGCTCAAAAAGATAGTCCATACTTCTTAAGCCTTGAGCATCAAGTTTTATAGCTTTCAATGATTATGAGGTCCGTTCAAAATCTGTACAATCTCACTGTGCACAGTAACAATCGCAACACGGCAGCCGTACGAGGTTTTGACGCAGTTCCATCTTACCTTTGGCACTTTATACCTAATTATCCTATTATAACGATGCCCACCCAAAATCATAACCTGATTCCCGGTTCGGGTAGTTTCAAATTTTGGATCTGGAAGAAAAACCACGAGTGAACATCTTTCTTACTTTTAAGTTTGACCAGTTCTGGGGGCACTTTTGGAGTCGATATGGACCTAGTTATTTAAATTTAAAATGAAGGAATACACTAAGATTTCTTTAATTTTGTTATACTTTTACTAATCTATACTAATAATATTATAAATGTAAAAGTTTGGATGGATGGATGTGTGTTACTCAATCACGCCAGAACGGAGATTTCATTTGGCACAGAGAAAGATTATAGTATGGCATAACACTTAAGCTACTTTTTCTCAGAAAATTAAAGAATTCCCGGGGGAATACTTCAATCCACGCGGACGAAGTCGCGGGCAACAGCTAATTAAGTAATACAAAAGTCAAAAACAAAATTCGTAGTGTAATAAATAATTGTAAGGCTGACTTGCACAACAATGCATTTAAAACTGATTAACTTAATTATTTTTTATGCTGTCACTTTTGGATAGATAATTCCGGGGTTAACATGAAAAGGACAAGTATAGAAAATTTAACTTAAAAACATTTAACGGCCTTGTACAAGTGCTCTGACTATATTTGTACTTAGTACTTCTACCAGTATCTATTTAGAGTCACTATTTGCACTAATTTAACTTAAATAATTTAATTAGCTTTATAAATAGGTTCAGTGCTTATGTTCATTCATGGTTTTTATTATGACGTTGTCAACGGTGTACACGCCCGCTCTGCATCCACACGCAGACCGCTTATTACACCTCCACCGAATTTTTGGTCCTTTACTAGAATTATCCTTATTAAAACGGTAGTCACCCACCATCATTACGGGATTCCCAGAATGTGTTTTACCAAATATCGGACCTGAAATGAAAATGTACTTATTGAATTAACGGTAATGTACCGGTATTATACTAACAGTTCATATTTATATTAACAGTTCATACCGTTTTAAGGAACTGGGAACTTAGAAAAATGATGGTTTACATAAAAATACCATTATATAACTAGTTTCAACCGTTTGAAATAAAAGTTTAATTCCCAACAGTGAACCATATATATGAAAAATCTAGTGGTTATATTCATTCGTAGTATTTTTAATAACGTCATTGATACTATAAATTACCACTTTGCAGCCGAAGGTATTTTTCACACACCTCCACCGAAGCTTCGGCCCTTTAAAACGGTTCATTTTATGGATACGATAATTCCCCTATATTACTACGAGGTTTCCGGTATGCCTTGCGAAATATTGGAACTAAAATACGTCACTCACACTCAAAAGGAAATTATACCGATATAACCGTTTGCGTACCTAAACTTCATGGGAGTCGGGACACTTACATCTGAAGTTGAGAGAGAGTTACATCATTGCAGAGATACGAGTACTGACACCAGGTGTTTTATTCATCGATATACTCCTATATGTAGGTACTAGATGGGCCCTTTCATAGAAAAAAATTGGGCGTACAACCTTTAGAGCACGCTCCTAACCTGTATAGCCCTGTCCTTGTCCCCGCCATAGCGCTGTCCCGCTCTTAAACTCGATGACGTTAGTAAAATAGGTCCACATTCTTTGTTTGACAGGGCCCGTCTATGTAAATTGAGGTCCTTGATTTTATTATGTCTTAACGAACTAATATGACCACCAGAGTGAGCGAACTGATTCACTCTGGTGGTGAAGTTCGTTAAGGGAGAAACAAATAAACGCACTCAATTTCTATTTAGGTATGTATTTAAAGAATTATTTAGTTAAATTACAATATAATCACTCAGAGTTGCTGTTTGGAGCCTTAGACATAACGTTTCAGTGGTTGTGTTCGTTCATACTCTTTACTATGACGTTATCAACGGTGTGAATGACCGCTCTGCATCCTAAGGGGTTTTTCACACACCTCCACCGAATCACCGGTCCTTTACAGTAACTCACCCTATTAAATCGATAGGTTCCCACTATCACTATGAAGTTTCCAGTATGAGTTTTACGAAATATTGGAACTGAAATGCAAAACGTAACTTGCTGAATCATATATTTTTTACGATAATGTACCAATTGACGGTGTCAGTCGACATGCAACTATGTAATTAATTGCTATAAAATATAAATCGTTTATTTGCTGGAATCATTCTAAAATTAAGCTGACCAAATTTGACCAAACATGCAAATTTGATATCGTTACTGACGTGCAAATTAAAACATGAATTTTATTGAGTTGAAATTATTAAACGTTATTCATAAAACAATAATCAGTTAAACCACAAACTTAATTTATACATAAAGATAATGATAAATGTCTATAAAAATAATGTCCTAATAAATGATTAAACAAAACAAATATATTTTATAATTCTCAAAATTCATTCCAAAAATTCCTTCAGCGAGTAGAAAAGATACAAGTGCCTTTAAGCCATTCATGCAGTTTGCACTAACTAATATTACTAGTATTATCTATACTGATATTATAAATGCGAAAGTTTGGATGGATTGATGAATAGATGGATGTTTGTTACTCAATCACGCCAGAACGGCTGAACTAATCTGGATGAAATTTGATACAGAGATAGATTATAGTCTGGAATAACACAGGCTACTTTTTATCCCGGAAAATTAAAAAGTTCCCACGGGAACCAAACAACCTCAATCCACGCGGACGCAGTCGCGGGCTTTAACTAGTAATATTATTAAATGCAAAAGTATATCTGTCTGTCTGTTAACTTTTCACGCCACAGGACAGAGTGCATCCCAGGAACACTAAATCAAAGAGTTCCCCCCGAAATTTTTAAATAGACAAATAACACGGAGTCTAAGTTTTGGCCTCCGAGCATTCTGAATTAAACAAGATTGCATTCAATAAGGTATTTAGGTATGTATTGTAAACATTAACCTTGTGTTATTTCTGAAAAAATAATTCAAAGTTTGATTAGCCGACGATATGGAGCTTCAATGGTTATGTTCATTTCTTTTGTTTACTATAACGTGATCGATGGTGTAAATGGCCGCCCTACACCCACAAGGACTCTTCACACACCTCCACCGGATCTTGGGCCCATTTTTAGATTTTTCCTTATTGAATCGATAGTCCCCCATCATCATAACAAGGTTCCCAGTGTGAGTCTGACGAAATATTGGAACTGAAAAGCATAACTTGACTTACTACAAATTAATAATTGTACCTACTGATATTGTAACGATAAAACAAGATAGTATGTGATAACTGTTTGTACTGATATACGGAGATCAGCTATGCTATGCTGAATTCATATAATTTATTCATTTATCATAACAGGTTTACTTATGAGGCATACTGCCTGCATTTAAAATTACCAGGAGAAAAATAATAATCAGATTAAGTTAATAGTCGTTTAATTGAAAACCTAAAATATAATTCCTAAGGTAACATTCTAATAGACCTTAATTCGCCTTTAGCACGAGATATATAAGTGCTTCAGTGATTATGTTCATTAATCATTTTAATTATGACGTTATCGATGGTGTAAATAGCCGCTCTACATCCGCAGGGAGTTCTCTTAATACACCTCCACCGTATCTTCGGTCCCTTGCAGGAGTTTTCCTTATTAAAGCGATAATTACCTAACATTAAAACGAGGTTCCCAGTGTGAGCCGTGCGAAATACCGGAACTGAAACGCAAAACGTAATAATTTACTTTTACCGATACTATATCGATATAACGAGTAAGACTATTTATTAAGCTGTTTATTTAATACTAATAAAAGTTATACACAACAACAGTATTCAAAGAAGTAATTTATTTGGGTATTAATTGAAATTTATTAACCTTCTTTGTCTCCTGTATCCACTATACTCAAATCTTATAAATACTTCGGTGGTTGTGGTCATTAATAGATTTAACTATGACGTCATCGACGGTGTGAATTGCCGCTCTACATCCACAGGGATGCTTCACACACCTCCAACGAATCTTTGGCCCTTTCGAGTTTGTCATATTAAAACGATGGTTCCCCAATATTATTACTGGATTCCCATTATGAGTCCTATCAAATATCGGTACTGAAATGTAAAATTTACTAAATCAGATTTAACCGATAATATACCGATACAACGAGACGTAACACTGGATTATACTGGTATAGGTCCAATAAGAAAAAGCGTGACACCCATTCTATCAAAAAAAAATCTTAAAATTACAATATAGCAGGAAATTCAAGAGGCGGATAAACAAAGCCCTCATAAGCTGGCAACGCTTTAGCAGTAGGTATATCAGTTCTGGTGCTGCAAATGTTTATGTACATCATGACAAACCAGCCGGATTGCTCGAGGCTAACATCAATCAAATAAATATTATAAATGCGAAAGTTTGGATGGATGGATGTATGGATGTTTGTTACTCAATCACGCCCCACCGGCTGAACGGATCTGGTAGAAATTTGGCACAGAGATAGATTATAGCCTAGAATAGCACATGGGCTACTTTTTATCCCGGAAAATGAAAGAGTTCCCGCGGGAACCAAAAAACCTCAATCCACGCGTACGAAGTCGCGGGCATCAGCTAGTTTAAAATATGGTTTTCATAAAATAGCAAATAAGCAATAACCCTAATAGTTCCTCAGACTATAGAGAATTATAGAAGCAAAGACGTCGGTGCAAGGAAAACTTTTTAACTCGCAATAAATAAAAAAAGATTTAATGATAATATATTTTTTATTTGCTTTGATTCAGATTGTATCTTCCATTTTATACATAATGTAATACTTATATGAACTTACTAGTAGAATTATTAGATTTCTATAAACCTAACATTAGAATATATATTACATTCATAGTTCGGCCGTGACATTACCAATATTAAGGTATCGGGCTCTCTTTTTAAAATAAATGAATACGAACGCTTTTTTAAAATACGTATTAAGTTACTTAACATTTAGTACTTAAGTAAGTAATATAAATACGAGCAATAAAGAGCGCTTTGGCTCCATTTAAAAATAGGTGTAGGAGTAGGAGTATGTCCACCAGTGGATGCACAATGGATGGCGATGATAAGCGCTTTAGTGGTTATGTTCATTAGTAATTTTAATGACGACGTTATCGACAGTGCAAACAGTCGCTTTGCAGCCGAAGCCTGTATGTTTCACACACCTCCACCGAATCTTCGGTCCTTTACAGCGATTTACCTTATTAAACCGATAGGGTCCCATCATCACAACGGGGTTCCCATTATGAGTTGTACCAAATAGCGGTGCTGAAATGCAAAACTCACACAGTCAGATCAACAACTTCAGATTATTACTATTATGGCTTGTTTACATTAGGTCGGTGACTGACAGTGATGCGTCGGTCGCATTCGGTTTCCAATCAGTTATGCGTTACGTTTGAGTTACAACCGAATACCACCGCTAACGGGCTGTGATTGAAAGCGGCCAACCCAATTACAGTTTATATTTAGTCGGTAAACGAAAACTGCTGCAGTTGAGCACGGCCAAACCGACCTAATGTATCCACCACTACAGCCCATTAACGTCCCACAGCTGGGCACAGGCCTCCACACTCATAGGAGAGAGGGCATTAGAGCTTAGACCCACCACGCTGCTCCATAATAATAAGTGCCTCGGAGAGCACGTTAAGCCGTCGGTCCCGGTTATTATCACTAACATGATAATAGTCGTTAAAGCCCGCCAACCCGCACCTAATGTATACCTACGCGGCATTAATTAATAGAACTTGATCATGTAAAGAAACATAGCGAACGTTACCTATATAAAAAAATATACCGGCCGCGGTATTCAACATAGGCATTAAACTAAAATTTCAATGAATATGAGGCTCATTCAATATCTTCACAATCTGGTTATTGATAGTGACAACAACTACACGGCATCCGGCTGGAGTTTTCACGCAGTTCCATCTTATCTTTGGTCCTTTACACCGAATCAGCCTGTTGTAACGATATCCTCCTAATATCATCACTAAATTCCCCGTCCGCGTCTTTTCATATCGGGGAACTGAAAGAAAACCTTATAAGTTTGTACATTGTTCAAAATTTGGATGAGTTAATTTTTTTGCAAATAATGGAACTTTCATTTTACAGTAGAATCATAAAAAGTAATGTCTTAAGTTTAATAAAAAACGTAAATAAAATGTTCCACCGAGTCACGAAATTATATTTATATATATATACTAGCTGATGCCCGCGACTCCGTCCGCGTGGAGGTATGAAAAATAGATAGTAGCCGATTCTCAGACCTACTGAATATGCTCACAAAATTTCATGAGAATCGGTCAAGCCGTTTCGGAGGAGTATGGGAACGAAAACTGTGACACGAGAATTTTATATATAAGATAACGTAATATAAAAAGTTAAAACCATGTGCTCGAAATTAATATTTTAATTTAATCTAAAATTGCAAAAAGGAGAGCACATAGCAAAAAATTATGAACAGTGAAAGTCAATTCGCTATAATTAATTAATTATTTATTGAACTAGCAGAAGGTATAACAAAAATGTTTAACTAATTATTATTATCTATCTAATAATCCCTTCTTTCTTCATGTAACGTAACTTTATCGATGGTTGTGAGGTTCATTAAAACTCTGCACCACAAGTCCGTCTACAGTAACCACGGACACTCGTATATACAAACAAACGTATATCCGTCGGAGAAAAATGTTATATTAACATTTGATTTCTTTTTTGTGAACGATGCGTTTCTGATACGAACCGCTAGGGGGTGGAACACTCTCCCAGCGCACGTGTTTTTTGCCACTTAAAACTTAGTACCTTCGAGGCAATAGTGAATAGGCATCTTCTGGGCAAGCGCGTTCCAACCTAGATCTCATTATTGCTTTGCACTAAGCATGATTGTCGTCAAGCGAAAGCCTATCACCCAATAAAATAAAAAAAGGAACAGGGGTCAAAATAACAAAACACAATAAATTAATAATCGTAAAAGTTTATATTAATTGAAGCTTATATCAATCATTTGTAGGCTGTGTAAAATATAAATGGAAAGCATGCGGCAAGTACTAATATCTAAAGTTAGGATACCATTAACTCCCTACTTGAATGGGAATGTTGATTTTTAATATAGGATATTTATTGCACCTATACTATAAATATTTATATAATAAGCGCGAATTAGTTTTACATTTCGCACGTGGTCATACGAATAGTCATAAAATATAAACACCTACTCATTTAATGTAATTAACCTTTTTTACTGTACTGTAAAAAAGGTTAATTACAGTGACTTCATAGCTATTTTTAGTAAGTAAATCCTTGACTCTACTTAGAGACAACATAGCTTATACAGGATTAATCTATTTTAACAATACTTATCTTCTTAACAAAGACGATGAACTAATATAAATCAATGTAACCTAAAACCGCTGTCTGCAGAATCTTGAGATTTCGCATGCAGATTCTTTCTAGAAATCGTGGTCATCCACTAGGAGTAGATTTTCAGAAATTATGAAATTACATCGTGATTATGTTCCAAAAACATTTTGACGACTGCGCCACCGATGGTCTTAATGTTGGCTTTACACTTCGTGCGCCTCCTGACTGAGCACTGCCAGCGCGTCCACACTCCACAAGTCCTCTCCTTAGAGAAGCGATGTCCGCCAGAAACCAACATTTGCGTGCCGCGGTGCGTTACGATATATCCCACTGTAAAGGAAGCATATCATCAGTACCTATTTTCTGTGAAAGGAAAGTCGCAGGCCTTTATGTGTTGAAATACGTTTCATACACTGTCTTTACGACAGACTTTCTAACGCTTATGTAGTCAAAATGGGACTGGCATTTATGGATACTAAAGGGACAGCTGAACCTGTTGTCATAAAGAAGAGTCTCCTTATTCTTCTGTGGAAGAGGATGTCCAACCAGGCCTCGTCACGAGCACGGATAGCCTCCTTAGTTCTCCTCCGCCAATTATTTCTGGCTTTCGCGAGTTCCACCAAAATCTTTTTAGGTAGGTACCTTCCCTGCCTACAAGTAATCAGGTTGACAGTGGGTTGACAGGTAGGGTAGGAAACGTAAAGGTTAACCTGATCTATGTAACGTAAAAATTAAACATGTACAAAAATACCTTATATTTGTATGATATAATACATAGCCCTGAAAACATGTTAGGTGTGCAAATCAATAAATCAATTACATAGATGCGATCATATTAAATGCAAAACTAGAAAGACTATGATTTACTTTCATAGATACTAGAACTTATGGAAAGAACAAAAGAGTGATTGTTCCAATATTATCTACTAGGCTGTCTGTCTGTCTGCTAAGCTTTCACGTCCCATCTGTTCAACCGGTTTTGATGAAATTTGGTACAGGGATAGGTCGTGTCCCAGGGAAGAACATAGGCTACTCTGTATCCTGGAAAATTAAAGAGTTCCCGTGGGAAAAAAATTAATCCACGCGGGCTAAGTCGCGGGCATATTATCTAGTTTGTGATATCCTAGAGTACTAATCGTGATTGTGATCCAACATAAAATCGACGACTTCGCCATCGACCGTCTTTATAAATGCTTTACACTTTGTGCGTGTTCTGACGGAACACTGCCACCTTGTCAAAACACCGGTCGTCCTTGCGTTAGAGAAACGATGTTTGCCTGCCATTAACATTTTTGTACCCCGACTAGTGTATACTGAACGAACTGTAAAATAATTCAAGTAATAGTAATTTAAATAGGATAGTGTAGATGACTGTGGTGAAAATAATACATTACAATCACAATACTTCAACAATAGGTACGAGGAATTCTTCTTAATTTCTCTATCTCTTGTTTGCAGAGGTCACCCTTCAATTGAGTAATAACATGTTTTAAAATCTTAAATTTTATTAAGTACTCAATATGAAAAATAGATCTTCTTACTGTACGTAAAACTGTTACATATATAAAAAAATATGATATGATATGATATAATTGTGTCTTCGTTACCCTTGCGTATACACGCATCATTTATCCGATGGAGTAGAACCTTGATCAGCTTCGTTGGTATTTGTGTGAAAGTTTCTGATACAGTACAATCACCGTATAAATAGTGGCTCACGAGTTGTAAATGGAAAGAGACCTTGCAACAAACGCTGGAATAAGCTTCAAAATAGTGTTTTCATGGTTATGATCCACTGAATTCAACACTGTGATCCACCGGAGGACTGTGATTATGATCCAGTGAATGTTGCACGACTACGCCTTCAATTGTCTTGATAAATGCTTTACATCTGGTACGGCTCCTTACAGAGCATTGCCATCTTGTCATTGCACCAAACGCATTTTCTCTAGAGAAACGATAGCTACCTGCGATCAACATTTGCGTACCGCGACGCGTGAAAATTGTACGAACTGTAAAAAATAATACAAGTAAGAAATACATAGAATAGTAGCGTTTTGACCTGGATAAACTTGTACAGAAATAATCATAACGCTTTATTTACTTCGAATTATCATTCATCTGTAATATTGTTGATTTACAGAATAAAAAGTACCAACTTAATGTCTCTTGAGTACGGCGATCTCCATAAAAAGTCGTAAAAAAAATCAGTAGGTACTATACCTACAAAAAACTTCTGAATAAAAAACATCACTGACGCTAGCAAGATAAAAATCCAGAGAAGTTTGTGACTAGTAAACTAGCTGTGATCTTTTATGATCCAGCAAATTAAACATCAGCAGGGCGACCGCGTATCTTTTGCATCAATCATTGATACATCGCAATCACCTCCGATGTTGGATTTCGTCCAATAGTGGAAGAGTGTTAACCAATCAGAGGTGATTGCGATGTATCAATGATTGATGCAAAAGATACGCGGTCGCCCTGCTGGAGTACCATAGAATCGATAGTCACTCTATCTACAACCAAATTGTGCTTACCATGTGATTGATGCTTTTGAACGAACTTGCATAATCTGAATATAGTTTTGTACCTACTTTGTTCAATACTTTTGAACTGACTGTAAAAAATATTGAACAAAAAGTTATTACTTTTTGAAAGAAGTACTTACTCACACCTTGTGATTAGATTTTGCTTGAAGTGAATTTTGCATGAACTCTTCTTCACATTCATTCTACGGTGGCAGATTATAGCGAATTAAACTTCTAGTTCCTTCATTATCATAGACTTCCGCAAAGTAAGGCCTGCTTCTATATAATATGAATATTTCTATCAGATTTCATATAATATTATAGCTATGATCAAAATTGTAAAGGAACTATCAACTAGCATAGTGCATAACGTCACAGGTACCAATAACTAAGGTCATGTGCTCGCAAAGTAGTCAACCATTATAAACTCCAATCAAATAAATTAAAGATTAATTTGACTAACGATTTAAATTAATGACAAGAGAGTTAACAGCTGTAAACACAACTTTATTAATAGAATATATAACTCAAAATAATTAACAATTAAAGTACCTATAAAACTAAACCGGCAAAATCTAGCGCCACGGCCATTATTATAATAGTAAAACAACTCATTTTACTTAATTAACACTTACTTTATACTATAAATAAAAAATAAAAATATACTCAGTCCTGAGTATAGTTTTATTTTTTCTTTCTTCTTTATGACGTATTAACATTTTGTGTCCAGTCAATTTAACATGACTTTTGACGACAATAATCTAAAATCGTGCCTTACTATTACTGAATATTCTTTTTTCAACATTGCTACTCTATCATTCAACACATTGATCTTCACATAAAACGTGCCAAAATTATAATCTTTTATGAGGAATGTTGAAGTCAACTTAAATAAAGTTGATTCTATAGACTTAAAATTCGAAAAATATACTTAAATGTTTAGCTATACTCTAACTTACGTATTTAAAATTGCTTAAAATATTATGTGTCTTACTGAGTACTTAGCTGGCATTAATTTATTTATTTCAAAATTAATATTACAGCATTTCCTATTAACAGTGACTATACATATAATATAATACCTAGAGAAAATTACATAAAAGTATTTATGTCATTCAATGACAATGGTCCAAAAACACTGCAACAACCGCACCTTGAATAGTTTTAACGAAAGCCTTGCATTTGGTACGAGATTTCATAGAGCACTGCCACCTTATTTTCCCTCCTGTCTCCTTTTCTTTATAAAAACGATATCCGCCCACAAGCAACATATAGGTTCCTCGATTCGTCTTTATTATGTTTACTAAAAAGCATAAAACTTTTAGTTTTCATAATAACAAACGATTTCTAGTTTAAAATATTTAATCATATAAAAAAAATAGTGACCAATATTTGAGAGAGAAAATTTTATATCACTCCACCAATGGTGAGTCAGTCAAAGAACTACTTTATTAGTAATTTTAATAAATTAGTCAACATCTAGGAAAAGTGGCTACAACCGTATAACATTTTGACATAAAAATTCTTTCCAAAAAACCGACTTCCAAAGCCACTGTAAAGTAAAAAATAATTTTGATTTCTACACACTATGTTGAAGTCAGCCTGATGCGTTAACTTTGCTTATCCTTATAATACCCGCCCAACTTCAACATAGTGTGTAGAAATCAAAATTATTTTTTACTTTACAGTGGCTTTGGAAGTTAGTTTTTTGGAAAGAATTTTTATTTTTAACTTTTTAGTGTCAGGGTTGAGGACTTGGAGTCAGGTTTTTATATGGGACCACCTCGAGAGCTTCCTCTAACGACTGATAGAAAAAAAATTCAAATCGGTTCAGAAATCACGGAGATATGCGCCGACATACATTTTAAAAAAAACGCGCCGAATTGAAAGAACCTCCTCCTTTTTTAGAAGTCGGTGAAAAATGATCAAAATTAGGGATGTTGAAATAAAACCAACAAATAAGAAACTGATAATACACGAATATATGATCTACGTACGCAAAAATAATGAACATTAAGATAAACATTACTCATGATCATACAATATGAATAAAAGCAATTACTATTTATCCACCACCAGAACCTTAAGTAATATTTAAGTCAGATATTTCTGTAAATTATTTCATACTAATGATTATGAAGTAAAGATTTGAACTATGTTTAAACTAATGATAATAACACTTAAAACTACCCCACCCTCAGTTTACAATAACAAAATGAAAAACTATCCTACAAGGTGATTTCAATATTAGTTATAACTTACATTTTGTAGTATTTTGATATCGTCTTCTAACCTAATCGCTGTTAAGCCTCGATTGCTTATAACTTTAACTGAAGACTTTTATCTTTTGAGTAGGAAAAGCACCGTTTTATTAACCGTAAAACAAGTTCTGTATTTTCAGTCGTTATCAGAAAGTTAAATATCCGATTAAGTAGGTATACCTGCAAATTTTTACTTATTACTTCGATATCATGTCTTTCGCTATTATTTTCTAGTAAGTAAGTAATAGTTTTCACTTACACCAATCGACCAAACTCACTCAAATCAAACTTTGAGTAATCTAGTACTTAATGTTATAAATGCAAAAGTGTGTTTGTTAGTTGGTTTTTCCTTTAATCACTCTGCAACAGAGCAACAGATCGACGTGTTTTTCTTTCATGGGCATAGTTGATACTTGGGCTAGGCTACTTTTTAAACCGGAAATTTAAGGAGTTCCCGTGGGAATTAAAAAAAACTTATTTCACTAGCTATTACATCAGCTAGTTTTCATGTAACTTTGTTCATTTAAAAGTTATTTTGACTAACGTAAATAATTATTGTTCATGTATTTTAAGTCCATAAATGTGATTTCTATATTATTTTTAAAATCTATTAGCGCTTGTATGAGCTAATGGATCATGGAAGCCCCAAACTCGAACTATAGCGTTGTCCATAGTGTGCAACGAAGCCCTGCATCCAGCTTTAGCTTTCACACAAACCCATCTTGTTCTGCTACCATACTTATTAACCCTATTGAAACGATACTGCCCAATCATTATAACTGGATTCCCACGTTGCGACTGTGCGAACACCGGATTTAAATCTAAAAGCAATTCAATTAGTTAGTACAGTGCTTACAAACAATTCGATCACGCATGTATTTCTCATTCATCATCGTTCTCATTCATCATCGTAGGTGGCTAAGCCCTCGCAACTGACACACACGACGCAATGTACATGCAGAATGTAAACGCGTAACCACCACCACGGTACAGATGAGTCGATTACGATAAGTTGAAGTTTTGATATCAAAATTACAGAATAACTTCATGTACATTTCTATATCTTTTATGTTAATAATAAAGAATAGAGTAAAAAATATTTCAAACAGTTTAACTGCGAACATTCCATTTCGATATTATTACTATAAACATAATAAATAGCCCATTTGAAATCCGCTCAATCATTGCACTCAAATTCCATGCGCAATGAAAATATAATAACCTTTTGTTTTGGTAAATTAACGAGAACTCTAATGTTTACAAAAAATATGATATTTAGAAACTTAAAAAACTATGATTCGATTACAAACAGCTTATTTAGCGAAGCGATTAACATAAATATGGCATAACAACCATGCATAACACTCACTTGAAAAGCGAGAAATTCGGCTTTTCCACTCTAGCACAAAAACTAAAATAAATGAAGGAATGCACTAGAGAGCGTCTGAATGACAAAGTTGCATGGAAGCAACCGGCCCACAAGTCAGTGTAATACTTGTAACGTAATGTATGTGTTGTATTGTTACTTATTGTAACCTTTTTCTTTTTTGAGAAAAGAGCAACTGCTGAGTTTCTTGCCGGCTCTTCTCAGTAGAACCAGCTTTCCGAACCGGTGGTAGAGTCTTGACGTATCATAAGTGTCACAAGTTGTCCTACATGAAATAAATAAATCATTTATCATTTATCATTGAGCTACATCATCATAAAATTAACTTATAAGCATATGCCTAAACTTTGCCAGCCATTAAATTAAATAGTTTATATATAATACTGTCAAAGATATATTTTATACGCACAGTTCTGGAAGTGAAAGTCAAGAAACATAAAGAAAAAGTAGGAAACAACACTTTGAGGTCAATTATTATAATAGAGCATCTAGCATACAATTAATCTGTTTCTTTGGTCAAATTAATGTTTTGTGTAATTTTATAGACAAATAGAACATTTAAAAATTCTTCGGCTTCAATGTCGACAAACACTTGAACTGTTGCCAAATATCTCATCTTAATGGTCGTCTTATATTAAAAACAAATAAAAATGGAACGAAAGAGCTAATTATTTAATTATTATTTTATTTGATGTAACTGTTGGTCAATAAAAATTTATTTATTATTTTATTAAACTCCCATGTACATAATAGTATATCTATTTTTAGAGGATTTAAACAAATATATCAATTAAAAGAAAAACAATAGAAAAATAATATGATCCGTATTATATTTCTGTTGTGTTTTACATAATACAGATCTTAATAGAACAATTGACCTATATAAGATTGAAAAACGTGAGACTCGAGTACGGCTTAACTGTTTAATGGTTATGCGACCCCAGAGTTTTGACGATAACATTGTCCACAGTAGTGATGGAAGCCGTGCAACCAGACTTTTTCTTTATGCAAGTCCAACGAACCTTGGACCCCCAGCATGCGTGTTTGTTGAACCTCCACTCTCCAATCTGCACGACTAAATTCCCTCTTTGCGACAAACTAAACTTCGGCTCTGAAAATATAATGATATGTATGATACATACTGCCTGCCTAATATAAATATCATTATGAGACCTAAGAAATTTTCGAAGGAAACGTTTATGAACGTTAGAAAGACAATAATTAACTAATCCGCATGCCTCTTTGTCCACTGCCACTATTTCGAAGTAAGTAAAGGGAAGTTTTGTTATTTTTCCAAAAGCCGCTACATCGATCTTCTCTGTGGCTGACAGACCGGCTTGCATCGGATAACACAGATTTAGCTCGGTGTTATCGATTCAATTAGTGACATGTACCTACCTAGCAAACCCAAATTCATTCCATGATTTTTGCATTACGGTTAAGCCTTTAAAAAATTGTGTTTAAATTAAGTTTATTAACTTTCTGATTGTGTGGCTAAAATGAAATAAATTTAAACCTGATTAATATATTTAATGTATGTATCTAAGAACTTAAAAATTAATTTACTTATTTCCACCATGGTTAAAATTACGATTTATCGACTATTTTACTATAAAGATAATCATCTAATTATAGCTTTTTCCCTTATTTTATTTTTAAAACTTACAGACAAATTAATCTTAAAACCATCTACTTGAAAAACATTTTGAAACACTAGCTGATGCCTGCGACTTCATCGGCGTTGAATAAGCTTTTTTAATTCCCGTGGGAAGTCCCTAATTTACCGGGATATAAAGTAGCCTATGTTATTTCAGACTATAATCTATCTCTGTGCTACATTTCATCCAGACCCATTCAGCTGTTCTGGCGTGATTGAGTATGAAACATCCATCTATCCAAACTTTCGCATTCATAATATTAGTATAGAAAAATATTTTAACAAAAATAGCTGTATGAAAAAATACAATAGAACTTAATGCTAGCTAGCCTAACCTAATTACTATATAAATCATGCCCGCGTGGAATGGTGGCAAGAAAGCTGGTTATATAAATATCTGTTGAAAGAAATGTCACAAAATTACAATACATAACATATTCACCTTTTATAGGTCTATGAACTTCTTCTATACTAATATTATAAATGAGAAAGTTTGGATGGATAGATAGATGGATGTTTGTTAATCAATCACGGAAGAACGGCTGAACGGATCTGCATGAAATTTGGCACAGAGATAGATTATAGTCTGGAATAGGCATCCTATGTACCAACTTTTTATCCCGGGAAATAAAAGAGTTCCGCGGGAACTAAAAAACCTCAATCCACGCTGACGAAGTCGCTGGCATCGGCTAGTAATAAACAAATGAATAATCATGATGTTGGAACATGCAGAAGAGGTACTTATATTTTTACTTTTGCTCATATTCTTTCGCCTAAAATAATAAAAAAATTTCATTCACACACTGACAGTCCATAAATAAAGTTTATCTTTCAAAATTTTTAAATTCCAAAAACGATATCATAAATATTATGTAGTTCTGCAACACTGGATGTATAAATAGTCTAAGCAAATTATTGATAGACGACCTAATGATATATAATATATTATGCCAAAAAATTATATTGAGAGATCACGTATCTTACAACAACCTAATTGGTGGAAACACTTTCTCGCTTGGACTGTTAGACTTGACAAGAATATTTGTAAATATCTAAAACTCTCTAGCGAGTCCTAAAGCAGACAATTTTAAGAAATGGACTGCCCAAGCTTAACTCTAAATATATTCTAACTTCAGCGAATCCTGAAGTGAAAGATATAAAGCTAACTGAAATGAACAACATCCTATTAATGGTTATGCCACCCATTTAACTTCACGAGGCGGTTTTCGACGGTTACGGCAACGCAGCGACAACCATGACTCTTCCTGGCAGTGCATTCCCACCAAGTCTTCAATCTTCGATTTAGCTTCTTGACAAACCGGTAATTCCCCCAAGTAATCGTAGGGTTACCGAATCTTGTCACATCGAACTTTATTTTCTCACTTTCTTTTATACCCGCTGAAATTAAAACAATATTTTTAAATTGCACATTGGAATGGTGATAGTAAACTAACTAAGTATTGTGTTATAGATTAAAACAAGTTAAAAGAAAGTATGATTACCGATGTTAATATAATATGATCTCAAGATCAATTAGGAAGGTGTAATTTCATTATTTATTTGTAGCTGATGATACCGAAAATAAAACAATCGTTAAAAGTAATATTAACTTTATTAAGGCATTAAATACAACTGTTTACTGATAACCAAAATTATTTATTTGACTTAATTACGCTTCTTTTTTTATTTCAACTATTATCGATTTCTATCTCTTAACGATTGCACAACTGTATAATATTTGTTCACAAAAGAAATGCGTCCTTGCGTATTAGCAATAGTTTTGCCGTTTTGTAGGTTTGGGCTGGACATTGATGAGTCAGTCAGTGAGTAAATGAGCCAGGAATTTTCTATTTAAATGTAGACATCCAAGTTCAATATAGTTTTACCAGCTGCCTGCCTGCCTGCTAGGTTGAAATTTTCTACAGTCCTGTCTCAATTCCTAGACTACAGTGAACAAGTTCATGCAAAATTTCAAGCTGAGATTTAAAACTTGAGATGTTTAAGGCGGCTACTTTTACATAAAAATTCTTGTAACATTGTTTCTGTTTTCTTAATTTTATATAATTAACGTGTACATTACTTCATCACGACCCATTTTTAGAATTCCGTACCTCAAATGGAAAAAAACGGAACACTTATAGGATTACTTTTTTGTCCGTCCGTCTGTGTGTCGATACCCTTTTTCTCATGAACTCATGGAGGTATCAAGCTGAAATTCATATCAAATACTCAGGTCTACTGTCCCTTGGAGCTGTGAAAAAATCAAACTTCTAAGCCAACGCAATCAAAAGATACAGCCGTTTATACTTCAAATTTTCGACACTCGCAAGGGAATCAAAACCTACAGGGTACTTCCCGTGAACTCAGAATCTTGAAATTTGGTACGAAGCAACGTCTTATAGCACAGATAAAGGTAAAATTGCCAAAAGCATAAATTTTTAGTTACATCATATAATAAAAATATTTTTATGCAAATTTTCGACACTCGCAAGGGAATCAAAAACTACAGGGTACTTCCCGTGAACTCAGTATCTTGAATTTGGTACAAAGCTACGTCTTATAGCACAGCTAAATGAAAAATTGCGAAAAGCATAAATTTTAGTTACATCATATATTAAAAATATTTTTATGTAAATTTTCAACACTCGCAAGGGAATCAAAACCTACAGGGTACTTCCCGTGAACTCATAATCTTGAAATTTGGCACGAAGCAACGTCTTATAACACAAATAAAGGAAAAATTGCGAAAAGCATACATTTTTAGTTACATCATATAATAAAAATATTTTTATGCAAATTTTCGGCACTCGCAAGGGAATCAAAACCTACAGGGTACTTCCCTTGAACTACGAATCTTGAAATTTGGTACGAAGCAACGTCTTATAGCACAGATAAAGGAAAAATTGCAAAAAGCATAAATTTTTAGTAACATCATATTATAAATAATAATAGTAGGGTAGTAATAATAATAATAGTAGGAAAGTGGGAAAAACCATTTTATAAGGCACTGGGTGGGTTTGCATGTGAAGTATCCAATGAGGTACATGAATTAAAAAAAAAAGTTAAATTAAATGATTATAAATAGTTTATTAATAATGTTGTAATATTATCAATTATGTATTAATCAATTATGAATGTGTGAATTATTTTTACTCCTAACATAGTTTTTTAGATACCATACCATATCTATTACTTAGGATACGATACCTACAGGTTTGTACGGAACCCTCGGTGCGCGAGTCCGTCTCGCACTTGGCCGGATTTTACCCTTAAATGTGATTAAGCGACTAAGCGACGACGTTACAATGAATTCAATGATTATGTGTATTATTCACTTTCACGATGGTGTCATCGATAGTAGTAGCCCTCGCGGGGCAGCCTCGGGTCTGCTTGGTACACCTCCAAGTGCTTTTAGGTCCCACAGCTGAAGCCAAGCAAAACCTATAGGGTCCAATGTGAAGGAGCGGCTTACCATATTTAGTTTGGGAGAACAGCACCGTGCTATCTGTGAAACAGTATAATTATGAACGTAGAGCTCTTCTAATTTCTCATCGCTAGCCCTAGTGATCCCATTCTTTCAGTCATATACCTCATGTTAAGAAGATTCTTGGGATAAAATTGCCTTGTGATATTTGATCAGTCGTACAACTTGACAAGCTATTTGCACAGACTGACGACCATGTTAATGATGATAGAAAAGCAAGGCATATTTTCTTGTTAGGTAAATGTTAATTAAGTATGTATATAATTTAGCAGTGTTGTAGGAAATAGGTATGTAAAATACGGTATTAATGACAAGTATCTATTAATTATATTATTTAACACATAAAGTTGTGGTTTTATAAAAACAATATCTCATACTAACTTCCTTTTTGTTTTTTATGTGGGTATGTTGAAGTCATTTATATTCAAAACCTAAATCCACGCATCATTACCATCATTTTATCTTCAATAAGAAACTTCGGATGCAAATCCACCTTCGCTAATATCATCAGGTCTGGAACGATGATTGTGTTGTCTGTCGACTCTCACAAACTGATCATCAAGAGTTACAATTTTGGCTCGGCACCCACGTGCTTGGTTCACGCACCGCCAGATCTTCTTGAGACCTACTGAAGAAGCGATGCAGAACTTGTACTGGCCGACTCGAATTTGTGGGTTCCCGTATTTCGATGTACAGAACCACGCCGCGTCATCTTTAAACAATCGCAAAATCGAACTCAATTTTATTTGAAACTGTTAGTTTGACAATAATGTCTTTTGGTTACCAGCTACTTACGACCATTTTCAACTCGGGCTACGTAAGAAAAAGTTAAAGGAATTACTTACCGAACCAATTTTATTATGTCTCAAATATGCTTAATAAAACTAAATATTGAAACATAGGGGTCCTTATTTGTATTGCTTTATTTTACACCTTTTAGGTGATTTGTGGTCTAAAACCTTTGGCGATATTAATACTAGTTAGTACGAGGCCCTAAAGCTTGGAAGTCTTAAACCCTCCTTAATTAATACACCCAACCTCTCAACCAACAACCCAAGTAGTTGTGCTGATAATAACTCATGAACACCCTTTGAAGTCCTGTTAATTGATACTGCCGGAGATAGAATCCAGTCAAAATTCAGTGGTTGTGATTGTTATCTAGTTTCACGACCTCACTATCTACGGTGATGACCTTTGCTCGGCAGCCTCTAGGGTTCTGCACACACCGCCAGTTTTTCTTAGGGCCGCGCACTGTTCCTACACAGAAGCTGTATGGCCCAATGCGAAGTAACGGCTTACCGAATTTCGATACAGAGAACCACATCTTGTCTGTACCTATAAGGAATGCAAAGTGAAAGAATGGACGAAAATAACTTCTTTAAGCGCGACTCGTAAGTAACCCAGATGTTTTTCCTGACGGAAACTACGTATATAAGTGTTGTACTATAATAACAAATACTTATGTTGAATTTTAAACATAAACTAAGACAACTTTTTACTAAAATTCCACATAATATGTTGACTTTAGATTTTAATAATAATCACAACCAATTAATGATAAATAATTATAATTCATTTGAAATTTACATAAATGCAACAACAATTACTACAACTTCACAAAAAATATGTACATACTCAATGTAGTAATTTTTTTAGTACCTGTACAGAAAATGGCGATCATAAAATTTTCTTGCAAAAGAGATCTAATCATTGACTATGTAGTAAAAAGTGCTACGATACAATATTTTAAAAATTACAGTTGCTTACTATTTCAAATAAGTAACTTATTAAAAATCTACATTATAGGAAAAGTAACACCATAGGTATTATGTTATGTAATGTTGAGGCAATAAATAATTTCAAGACATAGGTTGGTGTGTCTGCAAGATGTAGGACTTGCATGAGTGTGAGTGATAAATTATCGGTGTGCAGACTCACATTGTAGTGACATTGAAACTCACACAAATATAGAACTCGGCTTACACCTCAATTGTAGTAAGTATATGTATAAATTGATCATTTTAAATGCTAAAAATATCACAGTGGACCACAGATACAGAATAGGAAAAAAGCGTTGCTACCCGACTGCTTACAATTTAAACCCGTTAAGTGACATAATATTTCTAATTTCTTTTCTTAATTCACTAGTTGATCGCAGCTTCGCTTTTGATAGAATTGCTGAAATTATTTTCTTAGTGGGGATCTACATTATAAAGAAAACATTCAAGTGAAATCTGAAGTATTTCAAGACAAGAAGTTTCAAGGCGGTTTGAGCTCCACGTATTTGATATTATATCAGTAACTCAGCGTTTGTCTCAAATATGACAATAGGTTCCTATTGAACCTATTGAAGAGTATGCATTATGCCACACGAGTAGATAATCTATTCATGTGTCTTATATCGTAGGCACTCACTAAGGAAGGAAGGGTTTTTGAACATTTCACCCCTAAAGAAGTTAAAAATGAAAGTCCTTTATTTTTCAACTTATGATCATAAAAATAGGTGTTAGTGCTTTCGGTTAAATGAAGGCATATGTATTATATAATCCCATGCCATCACTGCCTTTTAAGAACTCCGCGAGATCGTAGCAGCAGCAGGTCAGCTAGTAATAATAAATACTATAGATAGGGCACCAAGAGACGCAAAACTGGTGGCACAGAGTTATCATTTAGACTACAACATTCATATATTTTGAACACATACACCTACTCGTGCTATTTCTAATATCATGCTTTATTTTACGACATTTAGTATACATATTCGGATACTTATAACAATATATTTATAATTTTAACCGACTTCAAATACTACTTGCAATATAAGGTAATAAAAATAAAATAGTTTTAATGTTTGGTTCATTGGCTATTAGAATGCTTATAGAAAATAAGATTAAAAAAATATTTACGTAATGTTTTTCAGTATTTTTGAAATCGGTTCACAGTCAAAAAATAAAGTTTTACGATTATTTTTGACATGTATGATTTTTGGATATAATATTATAGGTACATATTAATCATTTAATTCACTGTACAGTGCCAGTATGGTTATGCCTGTTCTTCACGGCGACGATCTGTCCGTCTATAGTGTTCACCCGTGCTATGCATCCAGACTTGTTACATTTCCAGGATATCCTGCTGCCGTTCTGATAGTTCTTCGAGAAGTGAACTCCTTGGAACACGAGACGCACAGTGCCTTTTGACGACAGGTAGAAAGCGGCTGTTGTACCTGATTTTGAAAAAACCTCGATTAAGTACCTACTTCTAGTCTAGTCATCATCATCATTTCAAACATGAGTCGCCTCGAAGAATGAGAAGGGTTTGGCCGAGGTGCACCACGCTGGCAAAGTGCGGATTCGGGTCTTTCGGTTCGAGAGTAAAGGTCCAACTTAGCGGGCTCAATCAGATGAAACTCGCAAAACTACTTACTTACTTCTAGTAAGTATATATGTCACCGTAAAATTGCAAAAACCATCAGATTGCGATCTAACGCTTTTTATCTCGATAGATTGTAAACTGTCGACAGATTATGAGTTCAATGTTCTGAGTGTCAATTTTTGAAATATTCATTGTATTTACGTTTTCTTGTCTCTTTCTTGTAAGTTAGGTTAGGGTTCGACACAAATGCGGCCGGGCACTTAGATTCTATCGGGTTAATATACCTAAAAGGTTATAATCTACCGAAAAATAATGCGTTAAATTGTAATCTTTCGACAGTTATCAATTTCGCTAGATAGATTACAATCTAACGGTTTTCACAATCTTACGGTGACATAAATAAATACGGTGATATAAATCGAATTTTAAGAATAATATTATGCTAGCCCGATGATGCCCGCGTGGATTCGGGTAAGTATTTTTTTTCTAATTTCATGGGAGCTCTTTAATTCGGACTTCAAAAATTAGCTCGGCTCCGGGGGGCAAGCTATCTTTGTACCGAATTTCGTCGAAATCGGTAGAACGGCTATCTGTTCAACATTTGCTTGTGCGGCCAATGCCGTGAAAAGGTAACAGACCGACGGATAGATTGTAGAATATATAGTATGGAGAAATTTATGAAATCAATAAAGTTAAGTGGAACAAAAAATATTTATTTTATTATAAGTAGTTATTTAATAACTTTATAAGTTAACAGATAAATATTATTTACTACTATTTGTTTTTTTGGTGTGGGTAGGTACTTAGGTACTTTTATAAAAACCTATCTACGAATAAACTAACTACATAACTGCTATGTACAATATACCTTTGACTTTCTATGATCACAATTGTTCATACCTAAATTTTATTAGATTATACCAATCCAAATAGCCTCGGTGCATATAATATGTGGTCATCTGCCCCTCGATTGTGTAAGAAAATCGTAATCTCTTAACTTTTGTCTAACGTATACGTTGATATAGAAGTTTGGTACTCATTCTATTTCGATGAACGTATAGTTCGAACTGTTTAAGGAAGTCATATATGCATGTATGTCAAAAAGCCTGTATGAACTCCTTAAACGAATATTTAATACGTTTTTAACTCAAATGTTTACAATTTTCTTAGACAATAGGGCCTCTGGTGAGATATATCTTCACATTTAAATCCTACGTTGCTCTTATAAACTAATGATTATGATCATATCTAGTTGCAACCAGTTGTGTGTCGACCGTAGATGCAGTCGCCGGACAGAACCTTTTTGAGCACCTCCACAATATACGACTATGCCGCTGGTAACCGCGTCTGAATCTATAATCTCCGATGACTAGACACCGAGTTCCTCGCTGATTCACTTCATATATTGCATCTGTGACAAAAATAAGGAGTTAAAGGAAATCCAGGCACATAAGCCACATAACCATAAAAGCACTTGGAGCACTTCACTTCAGCTTCAAGCAAAATCTCAATAGCGCAAAGGTGACGCTGAAACATAAATATGTATAACCCGGCTTTACGGCACGCACTTACGAGTAGAACTCTTCGACCATGGATTTATTTATGTGCATCACATGCACTTGTTCACACGATCAAAGAACAAGACGCTTAATTTGGTGCTTAAGTTGGTATAGTTTGTTTCCAGGGGAAGAACATAGGACACTTTTTATCCCGGAAAATTAAACAGTTCCCGCGGGAATCAAAAAACCTTAATCCACGCGGACGAAGTCGCGGGCATCATCTAGTAATGTATAAGTAGGTTCACTTTACTTCTTCCGCACGACAGTCAGTTCTTTAGACTCGTGACTGTGCTTGTTCTTGCTTGGCCTCGAGGACCTTGACTAGTAAGGACATCTGTGGCAATAAACAACTTTTATTAGTTCCACCTGCAACTAAAGTCGAATTTTACCAACTTCTAAGTGTCGTATCTATTTGAAACATTACAATATTTTATTCTGATGACAATACAATAATTTGATTCCATCGTGCGGATCTAAAGATAGGTACTGAATAAATGATAATAATCAAACTTGCGTATACACCATAAATTACAATAAACATTTAAAGTGGAAACATGAAAACATGATATAGCAAATAGAAAAACAAACATGTATATAAATATAAATATAAATTTATTTAATCGAAGGCACACTCTTGTACAATCCTGATAAAAATATAACTAACTAGGTAGCAGGAAGGATAAGCTCCGATATGAATAAATCTGACAGACAACCAAGTTCACCAACATAACCTGAACAGTCAGCAAACTGAAGTGCACGTGTGCAATGTCGTAAGAGACCCTAGTGAACATGCTTATTCCTGGTTGCACTTAGTTCATCATCTATAGTAGCGGCAGTAGCAGGACACCCTCTCTTGTAGCACCGCCAGGATATCCTATCCCCGGACTGATACTCTCGTCTGTATTTGTACGCCCCTATGCATAGGTAGCGGTTGCCTCGACTGTTTAAACAGAACCTCACATCTGTAAAAGTACCAGCATTGACTTGAAATAGACTAGCAAAAATTTCCCACTAAATTGATATTTACATAAATGAAATGTTTTTTTATGAAATAGAATAAAATGCCAGGAAATAATAAATAGAATGCTTCAAACACGACGCTCTAACATAGCTCCTAACGCTATCAAGTGGAGTCTTAAATATGTACCTTGGATGAAATAATCACAGGATAGGAAAAGTAAGAAAAATCATACTAATTTTATAAATGCGAAAGTCACTTTGTTTGTTGGTTTGTCCTTCAATCACGCCGCAACGGAGCAACGGATTGACGTGATTTTTGGCATGGGTATAGTTGAGGACCTGGAGAGTGACATAGGCTATTTTATTCCGGAAAATTAAGGAGTTCCCGCGGGAATAACAAAAAACTTAAACCACGCGGACGAAGTCGCGGGCATCAGCTAGTGTAGGAATAAAAATAAATCGATCGTGAACAAGTTAATACAAAATGAAAACAATGTTCTTTTAAGCAAAATTTTATTCATATACAGCAGTCTATGATAATAATAATGATAAAACAATTAAATAAAAACTATACAAACGATAGTCAAAAATAACATTTGTGAGTAGAAGAATAATTCTAACGAACGAATAATATATCGTAAGGCTCATAATTTACTTACTAAAATATCACCAAAATTACGTATAGTGAGATATCACCCAAAGCTAAGCTTGAGCTCGGCTCCTATGTATTGCAATGTCCGAAATATTATCATCGATCGATCTATCTGCGATCCTAAATTCTCTAAATGCCGATCACACGTCACAATCACACATAACCAATTTTAAAAAAAGCGTAAAAAGTTCTAGCTGTCCTTATTTCTGTAAAACTAATTAAAACTGTGGATATTAAATGTAATGCGTGTGATCCCAACTCATTTACTCAAATAATATGTCGAGCATTTACCCGCATCGAAACCGAGCTCTATGTCTAACAGCTTTTCGAAATTTAGTATTTACATAGACTTTTAGAGATCATAAAATAGTTTAGTGTTTACGTAACTATATAAACATTCGTCGTTCCCTTTCGTTGATAAAATTTAACAATTGTCTCGAATAATGCTGCTGTACGATTTGCGATTCGGTCGCATTATTCAGTTCTGCGATATTTTTAAGTGACCGTAATTTCACCATCACAGAATACTAATTTGGTAACATAGAGTATGTTACCAAATTAGTATTTGGTATCGATGAAACTCCATCGATGAAACTCTACAATGTTTCTATATTTAGTTTCAGCAATGCGCGGAACTACTACTACTAGGTACTACTACTACTACACTTAGTATAGGCTACTAGTGCACTTTATTAAACAATATTATTCATTTTTGAAAATAGGAACTGCCGAAATTCTTGCTTATTCTTTTGCAAACAAATGACATATTCACTCGATAATTAAAAAGCATTCCAAATAGTTCTTTGGAATGCTTTTTATCAATCAAGCTGTTGTCATGTAGAATCCTTCAAGGCAACAGAGAATAGTCATCTTCTAAGCAAACTCCAGCCTCCAACCTATACCACAGAATTTGTAATCGTTCAGCTGTACCTATACTGCACAACTACTTAACTACATTTCATCAAGAATGATTGTCATCACTTAGCAACACTAGTAATACAAATTCAGCAGGTTTAAGTGTTAGAAATTTCAAGTGCATTTTTACATGTAATGCCAGTCTTTTAACATTATTATACCTCTACAACCTCTGAAATTGAAATACTAAATCACCAATCTAACAGCAGCAGCTTACATCTTTATGTTCAACTCAAACGTTCACGTCACTTCAGAACCTTTCCCTGTACACCTATGATAAAAATATTTACTCTACCTACATTTTCATAATATAATACTAGTGATCCTTCTTTTCTTCATTCGGCCGCGGCCATAATTCTGTTTTGGGCAAGATTCTCGGGAAGTTTAAAGCGTGAAGAGCGAGAGATGCAGCTCGAGGGGAAGTGATTGGTGAAGGGAGCATTGCTGAGGAAATGGGTGGGAATTTGAGGGTTTGAGATCTTGGTCGTAGCTGTACGAAGGCCCCATTCCCACATCGCGCATGGGAAGGAGGAGCGTGGTTGTGCTCATCTCCTGATGCAACCAGCTTCCCAGCCATGTACCGTACTCTCGCTCTACAGCCCATATGCTTGGAGGAACAGTAGAAGAACCTCCCACCTACTTGGGAATATGTAAAACCTTTTAGCACCAGAATGTATTTCCCCTTCTCCGTCGGTATGAACTGGATGTCTGAAATATCGAACGGGTTTAGTGATACTGTTCTATTAAGTAAATAATAATGATTTTTATATATGTAATTTTACAAGTATACACAACAACTTAGCATTTATTTCAATTATTTGGTAATTTTAACAATCTGCTAACATAAACAACAACACCTGTAGGCATTACCATAACTGCAGAATATTAGCAAATAAGAAACAGAACTTAAAAAGCATGGAAGACGTATTGGCAAGAATTTATTTAATTGAAAATACAAAATAACACAAATAATCGCAGATGAGAAAACAAATGACTTGATTATTAATTCATGAAATATCTAATCAAGATAATGTCATATTATGCCTGATTTATGCCTTTATGATGAATAAGTAATTTGTTTTTTTTTTTAATCAATATATCTTAGTAATTAAATGCATTCGAGGATTTTTAAATACATTTATATATTGCAAAGAAGCTTGCACACTTCTCAATCTTATAACTTTTGACTCTTGGATGAAACAAACACTTTTAACTCCATTACTTCAAAAATACATTTCTATATAATTATTTCTTACTGTGACATTAAAAGATCTTACAAAAATAGTTCTACACTGTAAAGTAGCACATATTACTTATAACTTATATTAGCACATGGAATGAATTCATACGGGATTGGCCAACACCAGGTTGCCATCACAGTCAAAAAATATACTACTACACTAATCACTTAATATTTGTGACAAAAGCAATCATTCTTCAAAATACACCCCATGTTTGATCACATACTTCGGTGGCGGATGGTTATGTTTGACATTAACCTTGATGACTTCCCTTCCAGGGGTGTGCTTAATGCGCGCGTGGCAACCCTGTGCCTTCGAGGAGCAAAACCAATGGACGCTCTGGTTGATTTGAGAGAATGTGTACCCGTCGAGCATTAGGAGCGACTTCTTTTCTGTTTTGATACCTATACAAATTAATAAAGTTGATTATTCCTGCACAAAAATTAAAGAAACAATCAGCTTTTCGGAAGCGGTGAATGGACCTATTGCTACAGTAACTAACTACTACAGTAACAGCCAACTGCCTCGCTGGTCTAGTGGTTAGCATGTTCAACTGCGGCTGACGAGGTCCCGGGCTCGAATTCCAGGCCAGGCCATGATTAAGTAAATTCTCAGTACTAGCCCGGAGTTAAGAAGCCCATGTAAGAATTCGAAAAAAATTATAAACAAATCTGAAATATCCAATAATTGTATTTGTTCCTCAATTATCAAATATCTACCTATTTGTGAATATCTACATCTATTGATGAAATTTAAACATACCAAAATGAAAGAACAGCTTAAAGTTTAAAATAGTTTCCATTCATAATGATATATTTAGGCGGGGGGTGTGTATGGTTGGTGTTAACTTTGATGATTTTCCCAGCAGGCATGCACCTCACTCTGGCGTAGCAACCTTGAGCCTTCGACGAGCAAAACCAGTGCATAATGTTGTTAATCTGCGAATAGGTATACCCATCCAGCATTAGCGGGGACTTCTTGCCGCTTCTAGTTGGTATCATGACAGGTTCACCGCCTGAAATGAAAATGGTCTATTTTGTGACTCGTAAGTAAGTAGTTTGGCCTGGTGGGCGGCTAGTTACCACCCTACCGGCAAAGACGCGCCGCCAAGCGATTTAGCATTCCGGTACAATGCCGTGTAGAAACCGATTAGGGGTATGGGTATAACTGCCTAACAGGTTAGCCCGCTACCACCTTAGACTGCATTATCACTTTAGACTTAAGTCAGACTTATTTATGACTTATGACTTAAAATAAAAGTTATACGCTGAACAGGCTGAGCCACACAAAATGACAGTTATTTTTTGTTCCGAAACTTAGTCGCCGTCGCAGTTGGCAACACTGCATGGCATGCGAATTGCAACCACAGCCAACGTCATATCAATCCTTTTTGCTCGTCCCTTTTTTTACCATTGAAAATGGTTAACAGATACAAATCGCCTGGGACATATTTTTGGCCATAGCTCCGAGGATTTTGGGAGGATCAAGATGGGAATAGTAAGTACCAAGAGCAGAGGAATTTATCGAGACACGACGTGTGAGCGATTGAATTTTGAAAATCGGCTGGTAACTTTTTTGGAATTTTGAAAAATCAAAAAAATTCAGGTTTTTTGAGAGGGGGTTGTTTACTAAATTGTAAATATTTCGGAAAAAAAACCGACTTAAGGAAAAAATGAAAAAAACGGTCCTAGGGTATTAGTTTAGCTACAAAATGGCGAAAAACGGTTATTTCCGTATATAAACAATAGCTGTCTATAATTATTGTGTTAGTTAATTATTGTTAGGTAGCTTCTATGATTATTGACCGATCGTCATGGTGCTCAAAGATGCGGATGCAGGCGAGAAGTGCATTCGAGTTGGAATTTTGAAAATCGGTTGGTAAATTTTTGAAAAATTTTGAAGAAGAGATTTTTATTTCAGTTTTTTTTCATAAATTTTTGTATTCATTCGTATTTTGTATTTTGACTGCGAAATCTGTGAATTTTTTGAAAATGTATATGATTCCTAGTGATTATTACCGTAATCACTTTAACATCGTGTCATGCCCACAATACTCTTTCTCTTTCTCACTTGTTTCATCAACTAAACCACGTTAATAATATTGATATTATTTTTAAAATGATGGTATATGATATTAATAGGTATCATGGTTATTTATCTTGATACTTTTAATTAGCAGTCGCGGGCATCGTCAAGTTATTTATAAAAATGTCATTTAAAATTAAAATAAAAACATCTTCCGAAATAATAGAAAACATATATAGTAAATTTTAATTTAAGTACAACATATTACCTACTTCTTTAACTAATCTTCAAACATCTAATAAAATAATACTACTAATACATAATAATAATAATAATAATGCAAGTAAAATAACATTGGTCAGGCAGGGGCCATAGTACTTCCATAGACCCATACCTACATATCATTTGCTTCCATGTTTTGCAATAGTCCTGCACTAACCGGGGATTGTCCTTGGGTGCACTCGCATAGTGCGTGTAGGGATATTCGCCGGTCGGTGTCACATTTCCTTTAGAGTAAAATTGCCTAACGGGCCTCTGCGAGTTGGTTTCGGCCCCTCGTACGCCTTCCAAAGGTCCGGGACCCCATGGTCCCGAGATGGAAGAGACATACAAATAAATGGGATAATATAATAACTAAACTAAATAATATTATGAATGCTAGTTTTCCCAAGATTAAAAAAAACGTGAATCCGAGCGGACGATGTCGCGGGCATCATCTAGTATGTAGATATTTTCTAGAATAATCAATATTATGACCAAGATATGTAGTTTCATTTAACTACTAAAATTTGATATACAGTCCGTCCTTAACTATATACTGTGGTGGTGGATGATTGTGGTCTGTACAGACTCTGAAAATGGTACCATCTTGGGAATTGTATCTGATCCTTGCCCCACAACGTTGGGCCTTCGAAGACGAGCAAACCCATCGTCCGCTGTAGTTAATCTGAGAATAAGTGTACTGATCTAACATTAAGAGATGTTTCTTTTTGGTCGGTATCATGATTGCCTCACTTCCTAAAACAGAAATTCCTTTTTTCATTTAATTTATTTTTCATTTATTTTTAAAAAACATTACAATTACCAAATAAACTTCAGTATATTTATAGCATAACTAAATTGTTTATTCATTTGTACTACGAATAGGTAAGTACATACTGTGTATCATGATAGTTAATTATTCATGTATTTATTTGTATTTATGTCAATGCAGATGATGAGTCATGTCTTTTATTTACAAAATATTTAGGTACATGAAACAAATGCCGCCTTTGCACGCTTCACTACGATTAAGCTTCTTTTTTGTAATTATATGTTTCTATATTTCTTGTGTGCAATAAAGAATACAATAATAATAATTATAATAAATTTACGTTTCATTTTCCAAATACATTTATGTAATTGCTATAAAATTAAAATATTACACACAGTGTGATAATTAATTCAATTTACAAAAGTAAATATAACTGAATCCCTGAACTGTAAAATGACTAATGCATGGAAATAGTACCTAAGTACTTTTTAGTTCCATGGGCCACTGATGTACAAAAGTAATATGAAGGAACGAGCTACTATTATATAATATGTGGTACCTACGAGTACTTGATATGTTAAAGTTAAGCGCTAGACATTACCTGCAGAGTGGAGAAGGCAAAACTAGCTGAGTATTAACCCCGTTCGCTAAAACAAAGCTTATTTTAAAAGTTGTTATATAAAACACTGTGCCTCACCTTTACTCCACTATGTAGGTGTGCTATGCGCTTTAAACAGCCTATTGGCAAGCCTTTCAGGCGTGTATCATATTAAAACAGTCAATGCAAAGGGCCGGTTCATTTGGACAAGATTCACAAAAAGTGGTAACTCTCCGGGTTATATTCTTGCTTTTCTTTACCCCACACTTAGCGGTGTTGACCCTGTAACACATTGTGCACCTACGCCTGACTTTTCTCGCCTCACCAGGTTTCTTCACCAACTTATGTAATGATGATGACGTCGTACCCAGTTTCTGTTGGAGTCGCTCCATGACGTTTTCTTCAGCATCTGAGTCCCCAAATTTTTTAAATGCTTTCTTAGTTAAAGCAGCTACTTGCTTTATAATACCGTCCGTCTGGCAATCGTACCATTTCCAAGCTGTAATGATTATAATCATTTAATTAGATCATGAACATACTCCAGGAACCCCCGTGACACTTTCAGGCGACCTGATTTAACTAATAGGTAGGTATATGACCGACTTACGTATGCACAGGGCGGTATTACTAAATGAGGCGCTTGGTATCTTTTGTTTTTTTTTTGCGCCACGAACAGCCGAAACCGACTAATGAATGCTAATAGGAAACCACCAACCAGATCCAGAATAATATCGAATATTTTTTTTAACCTACTCCTAAAGAATTCTTATCCTCCTTGTGGCTCCTTACCTACTAAAAATGTTTCGGCTTGACTAATGAGGATTTTTCAACAGATCCATGAAAGCCCTTCTAGACCGACTGCCCGGGCCCCGGGGCGGATTTATAACAAAAAAATTGGCAGTCATAGGGACTGCCGATAGAAGTGAAAACGAATATTTATTTATTTATTTCTTGGTTTTTTTTTCTTGAGCATGTCGCTGTTCGCGAGCATGTCGGTCACGGTCACGCGAATCTACATTTTTACCCCCTACCAAAAAGTGTTCAACGCGGCTAAAGAAGTTTTCACTTCAAAAACTGCCTGGGTTTCAACTTCCAACAAGAAATATAATTTTTTTTTATCTGCTGCTTGCTATCTTTTGCCCTTTGCTCACATTATGTTGGATTTTCATACAAATTCCAAACCCCTGTTTCACTCCTTCAGGAGTTGAGTCTTCA
This sequence comes from Erebia epiphron, assembly GCA_963932025.1. Taxonomy (NCBI): domain Eukaryota; kingdom Metazoa; phylum Arthropoda; class Insecta; order Lepidoptera; family Nymphalidae; genus Erebia; species Erebia epiphron. The sequence continues at coordinate 42,623,113 of OZ009945.1, forward strand.
AGATGTATATCTTAGCGGATGCCTACGTGATAAATAGTTATCTGTTTGCCAAATATCGGCCCGATCTGTTCAGTGTTTAGTGCTGTACGTTGATGGGCCAGTCAGTCAGTCACCTTTTCCTTTTATATATTTAGAAGATATTAACTACTTTTAACTCTTGTCACAGTACCTACCTTAATAATTGCATCTGGCCTTTCCCAACCTAGTTCAAGAAAAATCCGAATCTGTTATAAATGAAAAGGACTATAACTTACTAACTTATGGATATAAAAACGGGTATAATTTTAACAACCTTTTATTGTAAAAAGCATTTAAGTACACAAAATACATCCATTATAGGTACTTACTGCCGACATAAAATAATGTAACAACCAGGAAACTACCTTATGAAGTTATGACCTACCTACTTAATAAATACTTTATTGAAATTGAATATAATTAGTAGGTGTACACTGTACACAGATATCCAAAATGAAAAATTTACTAACAACTAAGTATAGATATATTACTAAAATCAATTCATGGAAGGGGGTTTTCTTGGGACTTTTCAACCCACCGCATTATTAATGCGGTGGGTTGCGGTGGTTCGTGGGTGGAAGGTGAGTGAGAAAACCATTGCCATTATTAAATTAATGGAAAGGGGTCACAACCTTCAGCAATGAGGACTACGACGCAGAAAGATAGATATAAATATTCATGCCGACTATTTAAATAAGTATATTAATTATGTCTTACATATAAACATTTGTACCTACCTAAAATAGGTACAAATAAAACTAAATTAAAATGCCTTTATTAACTACTTATCGTCACTTAGGAACGTCATTATAATCACTTTGGCGACTAGAATATTAATACAACATCCATACATAAAAATGGCATATAAATTGATTCGCATTGGAAGCACTTTTACGACACTATTGTACCTCATATGCATTATTTTAGTCCAATTATAACTATCACAACGCCTTGCTTATAATTATAATGGTAATAGTTAAACAGACCTTTATCTAACCTAGGTATCATATTTGTAATGAAAAGGCGCGTTGAGCACTTTTTGGTAGGGGGTAAAAATGTGGAATACGCGAGACACCGTTCTTCTAAGACAAAAGGTCTTATGTATAATAATATAGTACATTCTTAATTAAACTTTAATGCCTTAGTTTTAAGGTTTATATTTGAATATATTTTTTTTAATTAGAAAAAGAAAAACGTTTTCACTTCTATCGGCAATTTTTTTTCAACCGACTTCAAAAAAGGAGGAGGTTCTCAATTCGTTTTTTTTTGTTACCTCAGAACTTTTGACTGGGTTCTTATTTGGAAGATTCTTTTTTTATTTGAAAGGGCATACTTCCCAAGTGGTCCCATATAAATTTTATCGAAATCGGTCGAGCGGTTTTTAAAATATCAACAATAAAATAAGTACTTTGTATAGCGTGTGCTTGTTGTTGTAAAGTTGGCGCGGGAGTTTGAAGTCGGTTGTTTAAAAAGAATTTTTTATATTAAATTATTTTAATTCTACTGCAACCTCTCAACTGCCCTTGATTACAATCTCACTTGGTAGTAAGTGATGATACAGTCTAAGACAATACTTATTTATATTTAATAGAACTCAGGACTTGATTTTAAAAATTCTCCTGGGAAATCTTTGATATTTCAGAATAAAAAGAAGACCATTCCAGGTCTTTAACTATACCCATACAAATCAAATATTTATATAGTACTATTAAATAGGTAGTTGCGACATTTATAAGTTACGTTAACTATCATCAATTATAATTTTAGGACATTGTCATTTTTATTTACGACAAAATCATATAATAACCGATGTACTCGTAGTTACAAGTGAATATAATTATAATTATTAAAAAATACGACCACTCTGCCGTAGACACACATACATACACGAACCCTGAAAACATAACACTCCTTTTTTGGGCAGTCGTGTAATAAAAAATCCCCCTCGAATGGAAGTACGGCTACAACTGCTACAACGTAACGATACCACAGTCAATAATCACCTTTGGACTCTTATTCACAATATTTTTTTGTGAATCACTGGATATTGAATTATTGTGTAATATATTTCTGGAATCTACTCGTCATTTTCTAGATGATGATTATATAGTTAATCGATTTTTTTTTTCAACTTTAGTCTTTAGTACGGAACCTTGGTCACCCCATCAATTTTTTTTTAAATTTTACTAGCCTATGTCACCCGGAATAAGCTAGGGATTCTAACGATACCTCATTTATCAAAATCGGTTCAGGCGTATAGAAGTTATAGTGGAATATACAAACTCACATACATACATACATGAACCCTGAAAACAATATACTCCTTTTTTCAGGCAGTCGTATAAAAAGTAACAACCCTTGTGGTTTAATATTTTTTGTAAAAGTAGTAAAATTAAATTGCGATGTACATCTTTTACTTTTTAAAACGTTAAATCATGAAACATACTATTTAAATATGATACAGTTCTAAAATACCCAATTAATCATTGGAACAGTGATGCAGAGCCATTTCTAAATCATCGAACGAAAACTGACGATTCCCCATATCATTAGGAACCCCAAGTTTCCACCATTTTCCTGGAAATTTCACAAAAACTCATATATAACTCTTATATATACGGTAGAAACGTAATTTTACTTGTGGGTATAATTAACAAATTACTTAAGTACACACGAAATAAAACTGAACGAAGCAGGAACGCGTAATTAATGAACAAGCGACAACATTATGTTTATATTATTTTGTTTAGAAAATAATACAAATAATTGTAAAAATATAACATTTTATCCATAAGCCCGAATTTATTTTAAGGGACAAGATAACAAGAACATTTTACGTATCCGCTTTATGTTAAAATTTTCAAATAATTAAAAAATGTACAAGAAAACAATTTTTAGTTTCACTACTCCAAAATAAATAAGAATATGAATATGGAGAATTAAATAGGTATATGCACAATGGTTAATATTAATATTAATTTTAAAAAGGAAGTATCTTAACAGTGTATTTTGATATTATTAGCACCCAAATTATCACAAAACGTATAAAAATAAAAGACAAAATTTCTTGAGAAAAATAGTACTTAGGTTAATATTTTACGCTTGGCTACAATTTGATCCCTGGTTTTCCTTAGTAAGTACTTTAAATATATTTTAAAAAATACACAATCTATATATGTACATGTCTATTTTTTTTGTAAATATAGGTACTTACTTACTTATAGACCGCGCGCAAGGTCAATGTAGAGCTTTTGTATGTACCTATCACCATACATTAACTCTGCATTCGACTCGCGCGTGGACTGTAACTTAAATCTTCAATTGGCTTACTTAAAAAAACAAGAAATTAACTTTTTCCTTCAAGGCCACGATGCTTTATTTATTAATTGACTTACTATTCTGGAATATATTAACTTACTAACAAAAAATATACTTGTGCTGCATTTTGGTGCTCGTAGTTGGTTTCCCTTAAACACCTAGCTCGTTAAGGTCCGCTTGCACAAGGCCGTTAAATGTGAAATTTTCTATACCTGTCCTTTTCAGGTTAAGCCAAAACAAACTTATCACAAAGAAACAGCATCAAAAAAATAAATCAGTTTAGGCAGTATTTTTCAAGTCAACTTAAGTCCAACATTGATTTTTTATAGAACTAAGAATAGCGTTATAACTAAGAATACTTAAAGAAGAAGACTTTACCGCCCTATTGTCTTACATTTTGATTTTGTATAAGATTCAACTTTCAATCGTTTTATTAGTATTCAAAGCAAGTTAAATAATATAGAAAAAAATCTTGTTATTTTTATATGAATATCAAGTAAACGAGCTTAAGTGATAACTGCCTTTCATGAACATTTGCAGTACCAGTGGAACCGCGAATGCCTTGTTTATCGGCCACTTAAGTACCTATTGTAGTCTTGAGGGAACACGGCAGGTGGAAGCTGGATCCATAAATTGCATATAGGTATACTACGTGGAAGTATAAGAATTCATTAGTATTAGTACGCTTATGGTTCTTGCGCAGGCCAATAATTCCTTCCATAGGAAGGCGTTAGTAGGTACTTGGTGTAGATATGCGTCCACTTTGTGAACGCTCAAGTCCAAGTTTCATAATATCGAATGATTATGATATCCAGAGGCCTTAACAACTACGCCCTCTACAGTGGTCAAGCTGGCAATGCACTGTCTCCGTCTCTTTCTCCCACACACCCATCTCGTGCGCTCTCCTCTCGTTCTCTCTCGGATGAAGTTAGCTCCGTTATAGATGATCATGGGGTTCCCACGACGAGATATCACGAACCGGGCGGCGACGCATCCTGAATAAATACACAAAATGATTATAGATTACGAATACGTGGATAAAAGCAATCGTTCCATTTCGGAAGTCCATGACAGCCAAGGAAAAAGAAGCTTATATCGCCTTAGTCTGCTAGACCAGACAAATATTTAGTGTGCAACGTGTAGAGGTAGCATTTCCGTGTTTCCTTCCTCGTAGATATCACGGCAAGGCAAGCGCGTCCCAACATAGGCCTCATCATTGCTTTTGCATGATTGTCGTCAAGCGCGAGCATATCTTGTAATTAAAAAAAATGTGATTTGCACCGCCAAAAAATTACTAAAATCAAAAGATTTTTTGTTTAAATACTTTAGTAAACTTTTACGAGTTCTTTTGACGTTAATCTACCACTGGATCGGATTGTAATTCCTACCGAGAAGAGCAAGCAAGTCTTTACCGCACTACACAATGCTTCCAAAGCACTCTCAACGTACGTTTTAGCGTGAATAAGAAGTAGAACAGTTTACTGAATCTCCTACACGCTTAATGACAGCGGCCAAAGCCTCTGACCGGACAATTCCTCTGATAGTTTAATGCTGGGAATCAAACCTGGGACCTTCCACTTAGGTATATATATAAGAGTAAGTATTGCATTGTACTCTCGTTAGTCGTGGCATGCTGAAAGATTATTTAGTTTGTCGCATATTTACACTACAGGTATATACAGTACCATACATACGTTTTGCTTAAGCAGTCTATCTATACTAATATTATAAATGCGAAAGTTTGGATGGGTGGATGGATGGATGGATGGATAGATGTTTGTTACTGAATCACGCTTAAACGGCTGAACGGATCTGCATGAAATTTGGCACAGAGATAGATTATAGTTTGTAATAGCACATAGGCTACTCTTTATCCCGGAAAATTAAGAAGTGGCCGCGGGTATCAAAATAACTCAATCCACGCGGACAATGTCGCGAGCATAAGCTAATACATTACTAAATCTTGAAACCAATCTTGAAACATGTTACTGAAAAGTACACCTTGTTAAGAATAATAAACAGCTACGGTCTTATAGAGCATGTAAAGTACACGGCAGTTACAAATACAATTTAACTGAACTAATAGGGTAAAGCCAAAGAAAACAGATACAGAATCGATTCGACTTTACCAAAATTCACCTCTGAAAATACGCGTAGCGCCATCTATCAGAAAACGTAGAAAACACGTCATGAGTCACGTAACAAAGTAGTCCATTCTTTTGGGAATCTTCTTTGAGGGCGCTGCTCTCATTTAGTTCACGGCCTCTATCGTAAATTATACACTACTCTTATAATACGTATTAGCCTTACATACAGAGATACCTATCTTACATTCTATTTCTTTTATTTATATGACGCATTAAAATTCTTGTTTACGTCATTTGATTGAGAGTGTACTTAAGTCTTAGGCCCACTTGCACAAGGACTATTCGGCCCATATTAACGAAGAACACGTTCTCAAGTCTTGGTCAATCTGCACTAAAGACCGGTCTTAAACATAGATCGACCGATACTGAGAACCTGTTCTTAGCTGATGTCGGTTTATTAAGAGAGGCCTTAAATTGATTTAGTATTTTTTTTAATGCTGTCACTTTCTGGCAACCTCAATGTGCTCTAGGCTCGAGCCAAATAGCGACAGCTTTACAAAATTTAACTAAATCAGTTTAAATTTGCTTGTGCAAGCGGCCCTTAAACTTTCACTTTTAAGCAGAACGATAAAAGTGTAATAAAGGCACCAGCGAACCAGGATTTGGCTAGGTAGATCCTAGCCAAATCCTGGTCCAGGTTATCCTAACCAATAAGTAATTTATATTCTAAATTTCTTGTGAGTTTATAGTTCTTAATTATTTCTTGGATTTCATGGTTCTCGAAATAATTTATCACCAACATGGTTTTAATACTAGGAGTATTAGAATTCAACATATTTGTTGGCGTTCAAAAGAGTACTAAGTACGAATATCTTTTGACTTTTTTACTAATATTATAAATGCGAAAGTTTGGATGGATGTATGGATGTATGGATGTATGGATGTTTGTTACTCAATCACGCCCCAACGGCTGAACGGATCTGTCCGAAATTTGGCACAGACATAGATTAGTCTGGAATAGCACATAGGCTACTCTTTATCCCGGAAAATTAAAGAGTTCCCGCGGGAACCAATAAACCTCAAACCACGCAGGCCGCGACTTCGGCCATTCGCTAGTAGATAATAGATGCGAGCTTTTCTTTACCTGGCTGCGATGGTTGCAAAGATGCCAACGGTGCAAGGAAAATATAATGTATAAATCATTAATATAATAATCATTGATTTGCAGGTCGCAAAAGAGCGGCGCGCGGGTCGCAGAGTAGAGAAGAGCCAGCCGACTTTCATCTTATCACCCACATCACCGTACATTACACCGCTCGGTACGCCGCGCCGCGTCTCTTCTCGCCGCTATCCCTTGCACCTAGGGTTGCCAGATCTTGAAACCGAAAAGCCGGACAGACCAGCCAGTTTAGCCGGACATTTGCGTAAAAAGGCCAGACGCCCTTAATGTTTTAGTAGTAGATATAAAACGACAATTTTTTATAAGTAATAAGAAAAGGTTTTTAATCATTACCATAAAATCTTTTTAAATTATAATGAAACAAGAGTAAAATTGAATGAATCAGTCTTCTTTATCATTAATCATTCAATATTAATTTCAATAATTGCAATTCTAGTTAGCAAATGGTTAAATTGAAAAAAGCCTTACAAAAGCCAGACAGGCCGGACACCGTCTATTTTGGCCTACACGCAACAGAAAAGCCTGGCAAGTCTCGCACCTCTACTGCACTCACCGAACTTTAGTGTGCACTAGCTCCTAGACCGTAGTCCTGTTTTAGTATAGGCTATGTCCTGCACTGGCCGTCCATTGGTTTAGGCGATGACTACGACCTACTGAATTGGCATTTTCAGTGTTATATACAATAACTTAGGCAGTTCATTCAATGGATTAATAATGGAAAGATCTATATGTCACCGTAAGATTGCAAAGGCCGTTGGATTGTAATCTAACTAGCGATATTGTAAACTTTCGACTGATTACAATTTAACGCATTATTTTTCGTTAGATTGTAATCTGTTAGATATTCAATCTTATTAACCCGATAAAAGTGCGAAGTGCTAAGTTACCGCACTACCTGGTCATTTATGCCGAACCCTAACCTAACCTACAAGAAAAAGACAAGAAAACGTAAATACAATGAATATTTCAAAAAATGACACTCGGACCATTGAACGGTTCACAATCCGTCGACAGTTTACAATATCGCTAGTTGGATTACAATCTAACGGTTTTTGCAATCTTACGGTGACATATATAAGGCAAGTAACTATGCCTTCCTTCTATAAAATATGTAGAACAATGAGTAACGGCACAACTTGATGTGAATGCACTTGGTGCTAGCGCTAATAGCTCGGCGGCATTCTCACGGAACGTTAGGCACGTCTTAGTTCTTTCCTATTTAAATATATGTTTTTATCTTCACGTAATTGCCTGGGTACCTAAAATGTTTAGAGCATGAATCTCTTCTCTTACAAGGGACCATTCTGTTTATTAGTCACCATTATCATCACTTCAACCCATAACCAGCTCACTACTGAGCACGAGTCTCTTCTCTGAATGAGAAGAATGAAAATGGCGTATGGCTTCTAATTAATCTATTGAAAAAAATGCATAAATTTTTTATACTAAAATTAAGTACCTAAAAATGAAAATATTTGATATATTTTACTTGAATCATAATATGGATTTTTAAAGGAAAGAAAGAGATTAGAAGAGAGTAAAAGAAAGAGTTTTTAAAATAGGATAACAGTATGCTCCTCAATGAAGCAATTCAAACAAAAAGCCTTTTTACATGTTTTACATTCTGTGTACACTGTTTTGGCTTCATGTGCGAATGCTTTCCCTTGTCTCTTCAGTTTTTGATAGCACCCAGTACACCTTCTTCGTACCCGTTTATTTTTCTTTTTCGGGATTTCTTCTAGTCTATGCTTAGCGCGATTCGAAGAGGCAGCTATTTCAATTTCAATTTCTGTGTTTGATCCTGCTGGTTCGAAAATGGCCAGAATTTACTTACAGCTCACCTATACTTAATATTAGAAAGGCGACAGTGTAGATGGATGGATGTTTTTTACTCAATCACCCTAAAACGACTGGACCATGGACGGATCTGCATGAAATTTGACACAGAGATAGATATTAGTCTGTATTAAGTCTGTATTAGTATTGCACATAGGCTACTTCTTAACCCCGAAAATTAAAGAGTTCCCGCGGTAATCGAAAAACCTTAAATCATCATCAGCTAGTTCTAAATACATTTATAACAGTTAATTGACAATGTGACTTACGCCGATTTTTTTTCTCAGGCAAATGTATTTGAGACGGTGCTTATTAGTTATTTAAACTACAAGTGCAGCATAATGAAAATTACACTTGAGGCGCAAACATTAAAGTACTCCATTAAATAGCGCTGAGAGTGTGATTGAACAGCCAATGCACACGTTTCTCATACGTTAACGTAATACAAGGCATTAATTAAAACAATAAAAAAATTGAAAATGCCATTTTCCATATTGGTCGGGTTTTATTGTATTCCAACACCTATGCCAGAAAACCCTACCATTGAATTGAGTAAAAAGGTTTTTTCATTGTTGGTATTTCTTATAAAAATTGGCTTCTGAACGGTACAAAATAATGCACTAATTTTTACTCAAAATTGGTTTTACATTATGAAAAATTTGATTTAGAGATATTAATAGTTTTTATATGAAGCATGCTCCTCATTGAAACAATTTAAACAAAAAGCCTTTCCACACGTGGTACACTCTGTGTGCACTTTTTTAGCTCTATGTGCGAATTTCCCCTCTCTCTTCAGTTTGTGATAACACCCATTACATCTTCTGCGTACCAGTTTATTTTTCCTTCGCGGAATTTCTTCCAAACTATGCCTCTGTCTCGGAGAAGAAAATGAAATTGGAGATCTTGGCGGGAAATCAGGTTCCGTTTTTGGTGCTGCTGATCAAATTTTGAAAGAATTTAATTGTAAGCACATTTACTATTAAATAAAATGACTTGTAATGTGTGTATGGCTGTAAGAATATGTTCATGGCGATTTATGGAGTTTTTTGGCGATCTAAAGATAGGTTAGTAGTTAGGTAAGTATTTTGCGTATCGGGTTTCCCTTTTTTATGAATTTAAAAATGAAATATAACTACAGAGCACAAACTTGACATGTTTAATTGACGAGTAGCGCCATCTAAATTATGGGGTTTGGTATGTTTTCAAAAAACGACTAATTAAGTATTTAAAATTAATATAACTAACACTTAACAGGTTAACTCACGACCAAAAGTCAATTTGTAATGCATATAATATCTTTGTTAAAGAGTTTCAGAATACAAAACTTTCCCGATGTAGAAAGTAGTAGGTACTACCTAGCAACATAATAGGTAGATATAGAAAAACAACAAAGTCATTATGAGCTACCGAGGGGTTGCCTGGAAGTTGCTGCTTAGCGACACGACTATTGTACTTACCTTCCCTTTTGTGTAACCCTATTTGTTTTATAGGAGTAGGCATTCGAATGTCGGTGTATAATAACGGATATGGCTATTGTGCTCTACCAAACTAAATATAATTTAATGTTATTATAATAGGTATAACCTAAATAGGGGCCTAAGTAATTATGCCTTAATTCTTGGAGCTGACATTATCAATAACTTTTTTTCTCAAGGATCAAGGATAGTGCTGCTTTCTCGTATATTGGTTTCTTTTCATTGCTAGATAATATTATAAATGCGAAAGTGTTGGCCTCTTTCTGTTTTATCCATGTCAAACCGATTTTGATGAGTTTGTGATCATATCCGGGACTACGCCCGTATGGATTATTTTCAGTATTTTAAAATCCCGTGGAAACTGTTTCGGGATAAAAATACCCAGGGGTATAGGGTCCATGGCCAAAACCCTTCTTATTCCGAGGGGAGACTCGTTCTTAGTAGTGGGCTGGCGAGTGCTTGTTTTATCCAAGGCTGGTGATTGGTTCAGAATTTAGATGATGGTGTAATACTGAATGAAATATATATTTTTTTAAACTATATTAATTATTTGGCTACTTAAATTATTTTTGAGCTTATTAAATAGAGGATCTCCCAAAAGTCGTAATTTCCACGTCCCCTGTTAGTTTTATGTTTGAACATTTAAAATTTTTGATGACGTCACAGTACAGTATTTCATGTTACAACAACCCATACTAAGCGCGCGTCTTGAAGCTTGTAAAAAGCTGCTGATTTGACTAGTTGTCAAATACTCAATTCCATCTTATATCTAACAAGGTGGATTAATTCGGCAGTTGAGCATTTCGAAAAGCAACATTTACAACTGTCATGTACGCATTCAATTAGGTAAGTAATTCTTAATCCAATGGTACCTACGCAGTAACTTTTCCCTAAAAACCAGTTGCATACCTCCAAAACCTTGTATAGCCGCATTCCCGTTAGCGTTGTGTAGGTATCTACTATTAGGTACGTTATAGTGTATATATTATCAGGTACCCACTCGTTCTTTTTCGCCTTTCAAAGTTACAGCCTTAGATTGAGGAAAGACATAGAAAATATTAATATGTATTACAAATGCGATCTCTCCGTCCTCTACGCTCGCCCATATGTTTTTAACTGAATTTGGCACAGGGATAGTTTGCATCCCGGGGAACGACATCGTTCATGACTCATGTCCATGACGAAGTTGCGGGTATCATCTAATAGACAATAAACGAGATACTCTAAGTCTACGGCATATATTCTTTTTGAATATGTATGGAATAGGTAGATATAATAAGTTGTACCTATATGTTAATGCGCGCATCAGTACCTACTTAACAACCACTCAATTGATTGAGACAAACCTTTAGAATTTCGAAGGCAAATTATTTTGGAAAGTCTGCATACAGACGCATGTACGCTGCAGACGCATCTTACCAACACCCAGATGCGTCGCAATAGCATAATATTTTCGCGCGTAGTAGGTAGGTTAAGGTATGTAATTTGACTTCGACAGTTTGGGTGAGAGCTGCGCAAACAAGCACAAACACCTCAATTTGGGATGACCCTCAGCTTCGTCAATTTATAATAAGCCGTGCATTGAAGCTTGATCATGTCTTGAATACATGAACAAAACAACACGGTTTCCCACAAAAGCTCCGTCCACTTCTTTTAGTTCGTCTGCGATTCCAACACTCGTTTAGGGCTTGCCCGACAAAAAAGGTTCCCAAAATCTCTAATATCAATTGTAAAGATATCCCTTTGGACCTTAAATAAAGTAGTGTTTGAAATCGGTGATGCCCGAACTTTCGTCTACCTGGCTAAGGCTGAGACTACATTGAGGTGTGTCTTGAATTGCGACGAGGCAATCTAAATCAGTATATCGTAAAACTGAGAAAACAAAAAGTCTGCATTGAATCTTGAACGGATTTAATATTTAATAATAATACGGAACGAAATATTTTAAAAAACGCTTTTTTTATTGAAGGCTTTTGCTAAAACAAGATAAAAAACGCCGTCATTTGGCCAATATTACACCGACTTCCAAAAAGATTATCAATTCCTACCTACCTTTATTATACCTACTACAATTAGTTAGCCTTTGACTGCGATCTCACCCGATGGTAAGTGATGATGCAGTCTAAGTTGGTAGCGGGCTAACCTGTTAGGGGTACGATATATGATTTTTCCTCCTCATGATTATCTTTCTCATGCCTAAAAATATGCTCCCGGTTTAAACGAACTGGGTACTTTGTAGTAGGTAGGTACATGAGCAGTAGTGTGTTCAGTGTTGCAAGCAGATTGCAAGTCGCATCGCTGCCTAATGTAGCCCCAGCCTTAAAAACATTGAATGCAATCAAAGTTCAACAAAAACTCCTATAATAGAAATACATCAAAAGGCAGGACGTCTAGACGCGCTTTTTTTAGTTCCCAGAAACGAGCAGGTATATTTCTATGCAGCGTCTTTTCGGCCCCAAAGATTAAACGATGATACCTCGACGGGATAGAATTTTAGGTTGAAAATAAAATTAGATAGTTTGGTAGATTTGCCCACGGCGAGATTTGGGTTGGGTTCTAGTGGGCCTTTTTTTCTAGCCCTGCGTCTTCGTTCACGCAGTTTTCGTTTAGTTTAATGATCCGTTATTCGTCCCAAGGATGCTTTTCTGTACTAAAATTTGGCAATATCGATTGGGTCGTAAAAACATAAAAACAGACGTGCAACAGACAGACACTTTCGCATTCTTATCTACGAATGTAAGTATGTAGGTGTGGATTTTTGTGCCTGGGTTAAGTGCATTAGGTATAAATTCTAAGGCCCACTTGCACAAGGACATTTAAACTGATTTACTTATAGTAGTTTTTTTTTAATGCTGACAATTTCTGGCAACCGCATTATTCTCTTGTCATTAGTTGACGGCACTAGAAAAAACTAACTCTATAAGTTTTAAATATATCCTTTTGCAACTGGGCCTATCCATCAGCGAACATTCCTTCCTGTTCTTACTCCTTATCAATCATGCCGTAGGTGCCTCAGGCTCGGCAGGAGCCCGATATTGATTGTAATTGAAGCAATATCATAGACTGGCAGTATTATAGACTGGCTTTAGTATTTAAATTTCGAGTTTTCGATATTCTAATTTCTCGATCGATGCAGTGATTTTGAAATCCTGGAGGTCTGTAGCGTGCACTGACAAACAAATAGTTTTTACAATGTTAGGAAGTTGGTAAAGTAATCATAATAAAGAGATTTAAATAAAACATCATTTGACTTTCAAAATTCTCTATTTTTCTTTATCATTGAAGTTTATTTGGCACAGATTTTTGACATAGACCTATAAATCACATTTTTTGAAATAAATAAAGGTTTGCCTACCTATTATTATATATTGTTATCACATCATTTTAATAACGTACAATTACCTACAGACATTTAAGATATCTATATATATGTATATATATATTTAATGTACTTACGTAATAATATACTTGATTAATTAAAACATTAAATAAATAAAACTGGTAGTAGTGACTTTGTACTTAATAATAATTATTATTATCGAGTTATTAACTTAATTATTAGATTTGATTGTTTACCTACTTTAATATTGGCACTAATTGAAATAAATCAAATAAACATTTTATTTACAATAAACATTATTCATAGTGTTTACGAGTATATACATTACAAGTACACAATATTATGTACTCATAGGCATCCCCTATCCCACATCGACCGGTTTCAAACTCTACGTTCGTATGTCAAAAGAGGTCACAAAGGACCAACCTAAAGGAAATAGTCAAAATAATCAACTACCAGATAAGATTTCGTGTGTGTAGACTGTAGATATATAATGTAGATTGTAGAGACTGGAGATCCCATACATTGCTATACCTACCTACTAGAACGTAGAAACCAAGACCGTTAAGTAGATGCGGGAGGGATTAACGCCTTGGAATGTTTTGGACACAACTAAGTAATATTCTTTCTTTTCTAACAACAAAGCCTGAACATAGAATGGGTAAGAAAATCTTCAAGTATCAATTGTAATGCTCTAAAAAATTTACAATATGAATAGCGCGACTTAGTACCTACCTACCTCAAAGGTACCACCTTTAAAGGTAACAATATTAGGTATTTGACTAGGGTTTGAAATGCGTACATTACCACTAATTGTGCCATTGTTAAATGGCACTAGTGATTAGTGTTTTCTATCACAAAATTAAAGTATTTTGGCACTAGACAGCTCACTACATGTTTTATTTCTAAAAATAATCTTAATTTATAAAACACAGCGTCGGGTTATTTAAGGTCCCGCATCGTTTCTCAACCTTATTATCCTATTTTCTTGTTCACAAAATAAAAATTAAAGTAGCTAGCAAATAACGGTTTCATCAACTACCAACTATAAACATACTTATATAAATATATTTGGTATAATTCCCGCCGACGCGACGCGAGTCGCGACGATTTGTATTATCAGGTTTCTAGTGTTTTCGGTCTTTACGTTACAACTAACCCTTTGAGCCTCAACTTCCAGATTTAGTATCAATGTTTTCTCATTCAATCAATTGAGGCGGTGATAGCCTAGTAAGTGGTTTGGACACCCGACAACCTTTACGGGGTCGGGGGTTCGATCCCGGGCACGCACCTCTAACTTTTCGGTGTCATGTGCCTTTTTACCAAAATATCACGGTGAAGGAAAACATCGTGAGGGAACCTGCATGCCCGAGAGTTCTTCATAATGTTCAGGTGTGTGAAGTCTGCCAATCCGCACTTGACAACGTGGTATGGACAAACCCTTCTCATTCCGAGAGGAGACTCATGTTCAGTAGTGAGCCGACAATGGATTGGAATGAAGATGACGAGGTTGATTCCAATCACTTATAGTAGCAGTTAGAAAACATGCTTGATATCTTCGGCGGGTGCGTATGAACCGGCGACTGGCCGAGTACCACATCGTTTAGGGTCAGCAAGGAAGCCATACAACTCTTCGACTTCCTAGAAGAGCAGTACCATAGGATCCTTGACTTGTCTCGGCTCTTAGAAGAGTTCACGAAGTACGTGTTTCCCTCGAAGAACAGAAGCTTACCACCTCTCGATGTGAACAAGTAACGCGCACCTTGCAAACACATTAATTACTGTTAAATAATAATTATCAATGACTTAGAGGTAGCAAATTCATTAAGGCGAGAGCATACTTTTAACATGCGAGGCGTGGTTTCTAAGGAAATATACGAGTATTATGGAAAGCTGTCTTGCCACTGTATCCCCAAATGATTTGAATTTTATTTTTAATTATATATTTTTGGATTCATCTTGGAACACAGGCCTTATAGCATTTGAAACTACTTCTTAACATAATTTATTTTAAAGGAGCATTTCTACAGAGTAGGGTAAATAATTAATTATACGCCTAAAACCTTCCAAAAGAATCGGTCTATGAAAATGTCTGAATGTAGTGAAAACCGTATAAAAATGCATACCTACCTACAACATTTTCCGAGTTTACCGCGATTATATATAAACTCATCGAAGGAACTTTAGGTACTTTAATTAAATTGCGATATTTTTAAGTAGTGATGACTAGAATCATACTGGAATAAGTATTTAAAATTATGCTTTAAAAGTATAAACTCCCAAACGCATGCACCGAACGTAGACCATATTTCCGTTCTGCTATAAAAACATCTCGTACCTTTTAATACTTTTACTTTTGTTAGTAATTTCCATGCTATGTCGTCGGTAGCATGCCTGTCTTATATTTTCTACATTCCATGAGTCAAATAAAAGGACTCGCCGAGGGACCTGGTGAATGTACATAAGTACTTTCAAAATGTATTGGGGTTTTGATTGACAAATCATACGTTTTATCTTTACAAACTTCCCTATACTCAATCGAAATCATATAATTGTACCTACGAGCTATAATCTTATCTCTACACGGAGTGTATAAACATAAATAAATTTTTTTTTTTTCAAATTTCCTATTAATTTAAAAAAAAAGTTAAGATAAAGAATGAATTAGATGTAGGTATTGTTCTACAATCAATTACTTGATAATAATTTTCCAACGGGAAATTGTCTCCATTTTTGTCTCATAGTGACCCTAACACGCTTCAGACAACAAACAATGGATAAGATTTGAAAAAAAAAATACTATGTAACATTTTAATAAACTATATAATTTTACACATAATAATGCTTAAATTAATACACTGATAACAAGCAAAACATTTTCTTAATACGTGTCTTGTACTATCGTGTAAAATATGGCTGTTTAACAACAAAATATCACAAGGCATAGTGCGAGGCAATGTGTCTGTACGATTATCTTTTACGACGAAAAGACTCGCAAGAGGCGCACACAAAGTATTTTCAATAATGAATCAAAATACGTGTAGGTACGACGTTAGCAGGAGCCGACGCTGACGTGAGCTACGAGTATGCTCCCACATTTTTCCAGCGTACCCGGTGCTAATGACGTGACTGGCATTTTCAGTTCTGTAATATGCACCTCTTGGAGTCTTGTGGCCATGTGGCCTATAATATTTATATGCTATCGGGAATGTATACAAATTCTAGGATATGTGTATAATAAAATGTACTACAGTTTTTGTTGATTATATAGGAATTCTATAAAATGACGTATTACATACATCCGATAACATATTATACAGCAAGAATCTGTCTATAGTAAAAGTTGCGAGACGATTATTTAAGGTAATACAAAAGTCATGGCAAAACAAAAGAAAATATTGGGATACCCGACGAAATTTTCTAAAACTTGCCGCCATTTTGCACCCCCAGCTTTTACTAAACAAACGAAAAAAAATCTAAAGCTATAGTGTAAGCGATCAGCCAATGGTGGGCCGCCTTTTAAATTACATAAAAAATGGCAATTATACTTGAAACATGTGAGGATATTGTACGATTAATCATGAACATTCAATCTTCACATATTTCAAAGTTTTCAATTAAACTATTAGCTGATCAAAAAGTGTGTGATTACCGACCGTTCACTGTGTAATTAAATTACGTAACAGCTCATTTTTTCGTACCTATAAAACTTTGAGGCCTCTATCTGCTCATCATTTATTAAAATTTTAATTAAATGTTATGCAAAATATATTATTTTGCCAATTTTCTAGTTGACTACCTATAATCTTCTTTTCTAATGCCAACTGTCCGCTAGAGATTGAACTTACAGAAGCGAGCTCCGGCAATACACTTGCATTAGCTTTAAGTAACTAGTCCGAGTTACGAGTTGGTAAACAACCGTTCAAAAACTTGCAGAAGTCACATTCTAGGACCATACTTGCAAAAATTATATACCGTAAAAAATATAACTACTGCAAGAAAACTTGGATAGGTCTTACATAGTACCTACTTGTCCTAATAATTATAAATCACAACAAATTACTTTATGATATAATATGTGCTCAAGTTCCAAAACCAGTTAATCCTACCTCGTTTACCAGGTTACAGAGGTATGTTAATGGCAATCGCTTCCCATAAAAAACTAGTAGGTACCTAGGTACTAGTTAGTCTTATATATAAATATGAGATTTTCATCTTACTTAACAAAGTTGATGAAATGTGCGCGTCGAAACACAATAACTTCAATGGGAAATAAGCCCAGGACTACTGGGTTTAAATTCGAAAATTCAGTACCACCTATTTAAATATAGCAAGGTTCTTAGTCCGCTTTAGAAAAGATAGGGTAAGTTTTTGAAAACTACGTGCTCTAAGCCTAATGGACGCAAGACGTTAAAATTGTAGGTAACAGCAAGTGTGTAATTAAAGTTAACGTTAACTAAAGCACGCTCCAGTGATTATACAATACTAGATGATGCCCGCGACTTCGTCCGCGTGAATTGATGTTTTTTTTAAGATTTAAACTATCCTATCTCTCAAGTTGGATCGAACTGCACATGGTGTGCGAATTTTATTATAATCGGTTAAGTGGTTTAGGAGTCCATTGAGGACAAACATTGTGACACGAGATTTATATATATTATTAAGATTATGATAACAGTTCGGGAATTTCCAGACTGCGTAAAGTGAGAAAATAATTTAGAAAGACAAACCATGAGTCTGTCATATGAGCAATAAAATAAAGAACTAAAATCACCGATGCATATTTACTTAGCAGGTACTAGATGATGCTTGCGACTTCACCCGCTTGAATTAAGTTTATTAAGTTTTATGTTTGACGACCTCCGAGGCGCAGTGTGGAACGCTGTTGCCTTAACGTGCGGAGGTCCCGGGTTCGATCCCCGGCAGGGTCAATTTGGGAATTTACAATTTCTGAATTTTCCCTGGTCTGGCCTAGTGGGAGGCTTCGGCCGTGGCTAGTTACCACCCTACCGGTAAAGACGTGCCGCCAAGCGATTTAGCGTTCTGGTACGATGCCGTGTAGAAACCGAATAGGGGTATGGGTTTACTATAACTGCCATGCCCCTAACAGGTTAGCCCGCTACCATCTTATCATCATCACTTACCATCAGGTGAGATCGCAGTCAAGGGCTAACTTGTAGATAATAAAAAAAAAATTCATTACGGCGGGAACTCTTTAATTTTCCGGGATACAAAGAAGCCTTATATAAATGAACCTTAACCGCATTGGTTTAGTGCTCATTTCATCATTTCGTGTATTTATTCACAGCCAGCGCTCCAAACGCTGAATTTGTGACTTTAAAGCAAGAGCTTTTGGGTCCATTTTACTTTGACACTTGGCGTGATGAGCTCTCACGTCGATCAATCGTATTTGCAATGTTAAAACTCGGAGTAAGCGTAGGTACCAGTACCAAATTTCCAAATCGGTTAAACATATAAGCCGTGAAAGCGTAGCAGACAGACAGACAGACAGACGGATAAAAAAACTATTACGCATTTATAATATTAGTATGGAAGTGTGGATGAATCAGAAATTTTCAATCAGAAAACTTTCCAGCGCTCTCACTATGCGACGCGGAGCGTTGTCCCGTTCTAACAAATCTATCAATAACCTGATTGGTCTATTCAGTAAATCTCTACTCCTTCTTCTTCTTGCTTCAGTGTAAATGCTGCTTAATGTAAAGGTGTGTCCAAACAGAGCAGCAAGTGCGCGGCAGCAACACGTGGCGTTTGCAAGACACAATTCTGCTGTTTCCAAGTGGACTTCAGTACTATACCCACGAATGTAGAATCAAAACATGACGTAACAAGATATACTTGTACCCATGTCCTACATGGAATAAATAAATAGAGTATTGATGATATTAGCGCGGCAGCCGCGCACGATTCCCGCTTCATGTTTGGACACACCTTAAACTAGGTAAGTATTCTGTGATAGGTTTCAAATCCTCAAGCGGATCCGCAGCAAGCAGTTGCAGCGCTGCCTCGGAAGCACTGTGATGCTGCACGTCGGCGCATGGACTCTGGTGCCGCTGACGCAGCGCCACATCAGCGCTGAATAGTTCATCTCCTCCGGGACAACTACAATAATACCCTCCTGTTACCTAACTGGTGATTGGTAATATCGTTGTATACTATAAAACAAGCAATTTTTGTGTTCTTTACAACTATGTTGATACATATTTTCAAAACTACTCGATAGATTTTGGTGAAACTTACAAATGAGCCGTATCTGCGTCTGCTTGCATTCTGCAGATTGATCTTCGGTCGCATTCCTGGGCAAAATCTGGAACATCACTCGGATAGGTATTTTATTGATCTGTAAGGAACACGCCCTGATACAGTACAAACATACTCGTACGTAAAAAATACGATGATAGTCAATGGAGCCACAAGTTTTATTAATTTTTAATTTGCCAGATTACCACCGTCTGCGTCTTTTAGCGTGCTCAGAATATTCTCGGCGACGCGATGCCTAGAAGTCGCGGGCCATTATCTAGTAAACAAATAACGAACAGTCTAAATTGAACAGTTTATAAAAAAACTAAAATGTTTTCTTGCTAAGGATTCAAATCTGCAGCCTGTCATTTAGAAAAATACTTATTCGTCATAATAACAAACAAAGTACTAAACAAACATATTATTGAGTATATATCTAAATTATCCTGTTTTTCAGAATGAATCCAGATGAAAGGGAAATGGGATTATGAATAGGTAATTGTTATTGGATATCGGATGGCGGCCCACGTAAAACCACAATTAGAATATTTTCGAATTTCAAGCAATTTTGATCTGACAAACAAAATTAATTGACTCATCCCCAATACCTAAAATGCGAGTAGAGATGTGCCAATCTAAATCTTACAAGAGTACAATTTTTTAATTAACAAAATGCTTATTTACTACCATCTGATACACAGGTGAATCTGTTATGCAACACTGCTACGCTTTCCCGGCCCATCTTTTCGGCCAATGAGGAAATTTAGTACAGCGGTAGCATCACAGGGAAGGACAGGCTCTTTTTTTATCCCGGAAAATTAAGGAGTTTCCGCGAGAATCGAAAAACCTTAATCCACGCTGACGAAGTCGCGGGCATCATCAAGTAAATAGCGCGCTTTCGCCAAGCTAATTTTCATTTGCAATCTTATCTACCAGGTTAACGCGCTACCATGCTAGGATGGTCATCATCACTTACAATTCAAGGGTGATCGCCCTACTCAAAAGATAACTAGTAGAACAAAATAAATATTTATAAGTAATACTACACCGTATTCCGTCCCACGCTAAACAAAATTAGAAAATCCTAAAATAGAAAAGAGCTTTTTCAGTCCTGACCAAGAATCTACAGAAATGAAATACTTAAGTATTTGCATGTATAGTGACATGGGCTACTGTTTATTCCAGATCATACTTAATCCACGCGGACGAAGGCGTCATCTTTTGACATAATATAGATATATGAGTTGAAGAATGTACAGTTGTTGAATTGCGGAAACGTTACTGACATAACCGCGAACCAAGTGGCCGATACGCGAGTCGCATTGCAACGGATGCCGGGTTTATGGTAGTTTTATAATACACAATATGCATGCACTTATAGCATAATACTTTTCAATAGAAAGATCAGATTCAACGATCGCTGGCCTGATCTCTGTTCCCGTCGGGCTTTGAGAGTGAGGGAATATACAGTGCACCTCTGAGCATTCATCTGCTCTATAGTATCGGTTTCCTAGGTGGTTAGTGTCCGTAGAGATTGGCTACTGTGGCTGAAAATCGGTCATGAAAAAATTAAAGTACAATAATTTAGGTATAAAACGGGACACATACAAACGGGCAACCCCAACCAAAGATAATTTCGACATCTGCTTTAAAACACGGCAGTAAACGCGTAGCAAAGTTATCGCCTAGATTCGAAGGCTCAAGCTAGGGTAGACTTTAAGCCAGGTCACCAGGTCGGTTACTCTAACCGTGTACAAACAACTTCATAGATTACTCTTCGAACTAAACACACATAAATAAAAGTACTGATAGCAAATATTTCTTGTATTATACTTAATATATTAGTAAAAAATACCATTATACGACAAGAACCGCTTTAAATTGCACCTCAGTTGCATACACGTAGGTATGATTTGCAATTCGCATATAAAAATAAATATAAAAAATCCCAACCAATAGCAGCCCTAGTTTTAAATTTATTATTTTATGGAAAGTAACATTGATATAATAAAACCGAAAGATATCAAAGTACTATAGAGATATAGAAACTACTACTAAATGCTAAATAAGTTGAGCAAATGAATTGGCCTGTCCTTTTAAACAAGTTTTCAACGGGGATTTAAAATGGATGTCAACTGGTAGTCGTAAAACACGAAGAAAATATTAAAACTCTATTAGGTAAAAAGAAATTCCCAAGAGTTAAGAGGTTCGAATCACCGACCACCCGAATAAGTAGCCGGGCGTCTAAACCACTAGACTTTCACAGCGAGGCTATTATTAGCGAGTTATTCTTTAGCTTTATAAGTATTCGTATCTACGAATACTTATAAAGCTAAAGAATCTCTTCGCAGCGTTTCCAGATTCCACATCAAATAGCAAGTGTGTATTTTGGGACTTATAATGTAGATATCAACGGCAGTCATAAAACACGGAAGCTACTGCGTATTAAACCTACGAAAGAGGCTGGGCCTGGGATGCTGTTATCGATTGGGCTAACTGCGCGCTAGTCGCGCATGCCTCGACGCGCGCCTGGTGGTGCACCACCTGCCACCCACCACCACCCACCACCACCCGCCACCACCCGCTACCACCCCAGCGCCCCGCGAATACCACCGCCAGTTAGCGTTTACATTTCCCCTATTTATGAAAACCTTCGTGTTTTTCAATAGTACTAAGTACTCTTCTCGTTTTATTTCTCCTTTTCACTGATCCATACTAATATTTTAAAATTATGGTTTTAATATTATAGTGCACAAGTGTGTGTGCTTACTCTGTTCCTTTACTCTCATAGCCCGAGGTGACGGGTAATAAGTATTTAATTATGGCACGACCCTGGACTCGAACCCGCGACCACGTCGGCCGCAGTCAAACATGCTAACCAGACCAACGAGGCAGTTCCAGCCTATAATATTATGTCCATACCCGGGATGCAAGCTTTCCCTGCACCAAATTTCGTCAAAATCGGTTGAACAGAATACTTATATGCCATAGAAACGCAGCAGTCAGGCAGACAGACTTTCGCATTCATATTAATATTAATATGGATGCAAAAGACTTGAAGAAACTTAACACTGAGATAGTTTGCATCTTAAAGACGGAACGTTGTAAAAATTCAATTATTTGTTTTATGGTAATTCTAACAGCTATGTATTTATTTCATTTTGAATTTGGGACACATTGTGCGTCATGCGTTAAAATTCAAAATGGAGGACGCAACGTTTTGTTACGTTCAGTTTTACGGGTTTCACTTCTATGAAATCGCTCATAATAACATTACAGTTAGGTATCTCCAAATATAAAATATAGGAGCAAAAGGAGGTCGCGCATTTTCCTCATCCCTACGCACACATCCGTAAGACAAGAAAGGGACGTAAGTCAAAATTAGGGCATACAGGGCGGAACTAGGCTGTAGCCGGGAGACAGCGGTACGCCCGAACCCCATGCCCTGCCGAACTTTCTTCTTTCATAACTTTAGTACCGCGTATTGATCCGTCACAACTGCGCAATTTATATACCCCATACAAGTTACAACTGATAATGCAATGGGGAAACTACGCAGAACAAACCGCAACCGCCAGAATCGCGGGGCGATATTATGTAACCTACATTCCATAATGTTTGACGTATTTTAGAAGTTCTTAAGTTTATGTTGGAGGGTTGGATGATTGTTGACATCTTGCTTAAGTTTTAACAGTGAATATATATTTTTCATCCCACCATCTCGGAAAGAGTAGTTTTACTCTTCGATATCTGAATGCAAAAGCCGTTATTATCCTCTTGAGGATAAAGTAAATTGAATTTAGAACATCGTGTGCACGTTAGTAAATATCACTCGTCTATGAAGTTTGTGAATTCAAAACATCATTAAAACCTATTTACTTCTACCTCTATGGTGCCGAATTTCCATACAACCGTTTTTGCATTTAGTCATTTCCTCGCTGAGGTGGGATGAAAAGTTACGTGTTGCACTCTAGTGAAAAGATTTTTCCCTTCGTGCTCTTTTGATTCCCTCGCTAACGCTCAGGATTCTAATTTCAGAACCCTTCGCTTGCTCGGTCATCAAAATTGAGCACGCGGTTAAAAAACAACTTTTCACACTTGTATCGTCGTCTCAACCTATAGACGTCCACTGCTGGACGAAGGTCTCTTGCATGGATCGCCACAGAGCACGGTCTTGTGCCGCTTGTTTCCAGCGGCTCCCAGCTGCACGCTTGAGATCATCCGTCCACCTAGTGGGTGGTCGTCCAACGCTGCGTTTCCCGGTGCGAGGCCGCCATTCGAGCACTTTGGAACCCCAACGCCTATCTCTTCTACTAACTATGTGCCCCGCCCATTGCCACTTAAGCTTGGCGACTCTTCGAGCTATGTCGGTTACTCTGGTTCGCCTACGGATCTCCTCATTTCTGATTTGATCACGCAGGGATACTCCGAGCATAACTCTCTCCATCGCCCGCTGAGTGACCCTGAGCCTTCTTATGAGGCCCATAGTTAGCGACCATGTTTCAGAGCCGTAAGTCATCACTGGCAACACGCACTGTTCGAAAACTTTCGTCTTCAGACACTGAGGGATTTTGGACGAGAAGATGTCGCGGAGTTTCCCGAACGCTGCCCATCCGAGTTGGATTCGGCGGTTGACCTCTTTCTCGAAATTGGACCTACCTGTATATCCCAGGTATATGTACTCATTAACAATTTCGAGTGCAGTGTTCTCAACTAACACTGGGTGGGGCTGAACATGTGCATTGGACATGATCTTCGTCTTACTCATGTTAATTTTTTAGGCCCACCTGTTGAGAAACTCTGCTGAGGTCATTGAGCATTGTGTTAAGGTATTCCAGAGTTTCTGCCATAACAACTATATCGTCGGCAAACCGCAGGTGTGTGATGCACTCGCCGTTGATGTCGATGCCGAGTCCGTTCCACTCCAGAAGCTTAAAGACGTCTTCCAACGCAGCGGTAAACAGCTTCGGAGAGATAACATCTCCCTGACGCACTCCTCGCTGCAATCGGATAGGTCTCGTAGCCTGGTCTTATATACGGACTGACATAGTGGCGTTTTCGTACAAGCATTTCAACACCTGTATGTACCGGTAGTCAATTTGGCATCTCTGTAGAGACCTCAACACTGCCCAAGTTTCCACCGAATCGAAGGCTTTCTCATAGTCCACAAACGCCAAGCAAAGAGGCCGGTTATACTCTTCTGTCTTCTGTATAATCTGCCGCAGCGTTTGTATGTGGTCTATGGTACTGAAACCTTTTCGGAACCCGGCTTGTTCCGGAGGCTGGTCGTCGTCAAGTCGTCGAACCTACGAGCGAGACGATTCGTTATGACTCTCGAAAACAACTTATAGACGTGACTCAGAAGCGAGATGTATTATTCTCTGTATTATTCAATAAGGTGTTATCTCCCTTCTTGAAGAAGAGAACCACCACGCTCCCGTGCCACTCTTCTGGCGTTGTAC
The DNA here is from genome assembly GCA_963932025.1 of Erebia epiphron. Taxonomy (NCBI): domain Eukaryota; kingdom Metazoa; phylum Arthropoda; class Insecta; order Lepidoptera; family Nymphalidae; genus Erebia; species Erebia epiphron. The sequence goes on from OZ009945.1 coordinate 42,648,087, forward strand.
CCAATTTTATAAACATTATATATAAGTAGGTACTTACTTATTATCTTCAAATTCTGTTTTCACACAAAAATATCTCAGACTAGTTTTCGCGTTAGCACGTGAAATAACTGCAAGTGGGTAATGAAACAGACTAATCTTATAAGGATATGAGAGTAATAATAAGATAGACCGTAATGGTAATGCGATAGGTACCTGTGATAGGTAATGTGCCAGTGTTGTTAATTGTGTTGCATACAATTTCCAAACTAACAATCTTATTACCTACTGAAAAAATTACCTCATTTCCCAAATCATTAAAGAGCGCTTGCTTGTATTTAACTGTATTTTAGATCTAATAATTGTGTGAGTACATAGTACTTACTATTATAGTGCCTGAGGCACATAAAGTTTGGAATTAATTACATATTATGTTTATAGTTATCACAAAACTCGAGAGGCACGAAATAGAGCTTAATGCAAACAGTAAGGCTTCTTCCCGATCGATGACGCTTGATTGGGGGGAAATTTAAAGAAACCATCTCAAATAAATCAAATCATTTAATTTTTGTCCTAGGAAACCGTTAAAAATTTAGTCTATCAACTCAATTATACTTTTCATTCGAATAGAAGAAATTCAATCTTCTATTTTATAATATTTCATAAGGACAAGGCTCATTTGAATTTATTATGGGTATTTGTACATTTTATTTTAAGTAACATCAAACTTAACTAACACAAATCAATTCTCATGTTAACAAAATATCGATTTATCTATCTTACTTCACAAAATATAAACGATATATAAGTAATATAAAGGTTATAATACGCAAAACGCTTTATTAGTAGCGGTAGAAACAATATTAGGTAGGTAGTAACTAAGTACGTAAAATATTTATATTTACTTAAAAAAATCCCGCAAAAAAATCTTTCTGCAAAAATTGTGATACAAGATATTAAATATAGCACTTATGTAAAAATAAATTGCATTACCTTTGTTAAAAAAATACTGTAATAAAAGACCTAAAAGTAAAATAAAAACAACAAAACGTTGAGATGTTTCAAGAAGATTAAGTAAATAAAAAAAAGTTGATTAAAAGTCAAAAAACTTAAAAATAAAAAGCTAGAAACATGTAGGTATCAACTACATCAATCATAAAAGTAAAGCTTGTAAAAATCTTTTTTGTAATGCACAATTGACTTTATAACAATTACAAAAAAAACTATCGAATTAAAAAAAAAAAAATTGATATTAAAAAAAATATTACAATTTCATATACCTACTACCTTACAGCGAGAACGTTTAAACCGTTTTGCTACCTGTACCTGTGGTAAGCGTCTTTACGCCTTACGTACTTGCCATCAGGGGTGAAATAATAGCTAGGTGGAGCGTGGATGTGTCTCCCGCGCACCAGGAAGAGAATATCGCCATCTCCTGACCTCGACGGTGCAGTGATGACGTCAGCGCGGCAACCCGCCATGTCTCGAGAGGAACAGTACCACTGCTTGCGGCCATGAGCTTGCAAGTTCTTCAGGTAGAACGTATAGCCGTCGTGCAGCAAAAGCGACTTCCCGGTCCTCGAGGGCACGTACACAGCCGGCGCAGATTCTGAACCCATCGTACAACATCAGCATGCTACAGAATACAACAACTATACTACAATCTAGTCATAACTCTACTTATTGACTACAACAATATAACAACGAAATAAAATACGCTAATTTTTTAATTATTTTTAAAGGTTCCAAATATTTTATTTACAATAATTATATTTAGTATGAGATTATTATAAAGGTACATTATTGTTATCATAATATTTAATATAGATTATAGACTCTTTTGTACATCATCAAATAACTACATTTCTACAGTTTTTTTATACAAACGAGAAAATTGAAAGTTTTGTTTTTATCAAATAAAAACTTCTAAATAACTTTAAAGATAAAGAATATAAGTATTAGCTTATTTCATAACTGAGCATAGGCTTGTTAGACTATCGGAATGTGTGTAAAATAGATCACTAGAAAATTCGTGCAACGAATTGAGATGGACAAATTAATTATCAAAAATTATTAATTCCATATTAAGGACGCTGGAGATATTCCAATATCCATCTGTAATATTCAGGACATACTATTTTACCTCACTCGGTCACTGTGTGTTCGTTTCTGCACTGACTCCATTGGCCGTGACGTCATGCCTTGCTAATCTCTCGCCATAGAGTCGGAATATCTCGTACAGGTTGAGGTTGCTTAGACCGTTCAGCCTGTTTAGGCTGTTGAGTGGGCGCATACGTGGTAAGGACGCACGCGCGTGTCCCGGTCAGCGCGGAGGATGGTTATGCTTTCCCTCAACTGCAATAACCTCTCGATGGTATGTCCTCAATGTTGCCGCACACTGGTACCTGTTCCTTGCGGCGCAGTACCAGAGAACTTTGGGCTGGTTCCGGTAAGCATTGTGAGGGCGGTAGTAGTAACCGTCTAGAACCAGTTTCGGATAACCTTTATCACTCGGAATGACTTGCACTGCAACATGGTATTGATGTTAATTTTTAATCACTTCCCACGACGATGCTAATTATTATTCGTGTTTAAGAAGAACTTAGAAAGAACCGTTAGGAAGTCTATAAGTACCTAATAATTTTAATGTACAATAAAACTAATGAATCAGAATGACGTTTCAAAATACATACCTACCAAAAAAAATTGGATCACAAATTACATGTTTCTGTTAGGTCTGAAGTTGAAAAACTTAACTATATTTTTGGAGATACTGAAATGATTCAATTGATTATTATATATCACTTTATTAACTTATTAAATAAAGCATAAAACAGTGTTTTTATACACAAAAATTAAAATGGTGGGCTTGATTTATTTTACAATAAGTTTAAAACTTTAGAACTTAACTTAAAGTACCAACTTACTATTCATAACCATACAAAAATACCGTTTTTAGGATTCCGTACCTCAAAAGGAAAAACGGGACCCTTTTAGGATGACTTTGTTGTCCGTCCGTCCGTGTGTCAAGACCTTTTTTCTCAGGAACGCATGGAGATAACAAGCTGAAATTCATATCAAATACTCAGGTCTAGAGTCCCTTGGAACTGTGAAAAAATCAAACTTCTAAGCCAACGCAATCAAAAGATACACCCGTTTAAGCTGCAAATTTTCGACACTCGCAAGGGAATCAAAACCTACAGGGTACTTCCCGTGAACCCAGAATCTTGAAATTTGGTACGAAGCAACGTCTTATAGCACAGATAAAGGAAAAATTCGAAAAGCATAAATTTTTGTTACATCATATAATAAAAATATTTTTAAGCAAATTTGCGACACTCGCAACGGAATCAAAACCTACAGGGTACTTCCCGTGAACTCAGAATCTTGAAATTTGGTTCGAAGCAACGTCTTATAGCACAGATAAAGGAAAAATTGCAAAAAGCATAAATTTTAGTTACATCATAATAATAAAAATATTATTATGCAAATTTTCGACACTCGCAAGGGAATCAAAACCTACAGGGTACTTTCCGTGAACTCAGAATCTTGAAATTTGGTACGAAGCAACGTCTTATAGCACAGATAAAGGAAAAATTGCGAGAAGCATAAATTTAAGTTACATCATATAATTAATAAAAATATTTTTATGCAAATTTTCGACACTCGCAAAGGAATCAAAACCTACAGGGTACTTCCCGTGAACTCAGAATCTTGAAATTTGGTTCGAGGCAACGTTTTATAGCACAGATAAAGGAAAAATTGCAAAAAGCATAAATTTTAGTTACATCATATAATAAAAATATTATTATGCAAATTTTCGAAACTCGCAAGGGAATCAATACCTACAGGGTACTTCCCGTAAACTCAGAATCTGGAAATTTGGTACGGAGCAACGTTTTATAGCACAGAAAAAGGAAAAATTGCGAAAAGCATAAATTTTAGTAACAATATCATATAATAAAAATATTTTCAGGCAAATTTTCGACACTCGCAAGGGAATCAAAACCTACAGGGTACTTCCCGTGAACTCATAATCTTGAAATTTGGTACGAAGCAACATCTTATAGCACAGATAAAGGAAAAATTGCGAAAAGCATAAATTTTTAGTTACATCATATAATAAAAATATTTATGCAAATTTTCGACACTCGCAAGGGAATCAAAACCTACAGGGTACTTCCCGTGAACTCAGAATCTTGAAATTTGGTACGAAGCAACGTCTTATAGCACAGATAATGGAAAAATTGCGAAAAGCATAAATTTTAGTTAAATCATACAGTAAAAATATTTTTATGCAAATTTTCGACACTCGCAAGGGAATCAAAACCTACAGGGTACTTTCTATGAACTCAGAATCTTGAAATTTGGTACGAAGCAACGTCTTATAGCACAGATAACGGAAAAATTGCGAAAAGCATAAATTTTAATTACATCATATTATAATAAAAATATTTTTATGCAAATTTTCGACACTCGCAAAGGAATCAAAACCTACAGGGTACTTCCCGTGAACTCAGAATCTTGAAATTTGGTTCGAAGCAACGTCTTATAGCACAGATAAAGGAAAAATTGCAAAAAGCATAAATTTTAGTTACATCATATAATAAAAATATTATTATGCAAATTTTCGAAACTCGCAAGGGAATCAATACCTACAGGGTACTTCCCGTAAACTCAGAATCTGGAAATTTGATACGGAGCAACGTCTTATAGCACAGAAAAAGGAAAAATTGCGAAAAGCATAAATTTTAGTAACAATATCATATAAATAAAATATTTTCAAGCAAATTTTCGACACTCGCAAGGGAATCAAAACCTACAGGGTACTTCCCGTGAACTCAGAATCTTGAAATTTGGTACGAAGCAACGTCTTATAGCACATATAAAGGAAAAATTGCGAAAAGCATAAATTTTAGTTACATCATACAATAAAAATATTTTTATGCAAATTTTCGACACTAGCAAGGAAATAAAAACCTACAGGGTACTTCCCGTGAACTCAGAACCTTGAAATTTGGTACGAAGCAACGTCTTATAGCACAGATAAAGGAAAAATTGCGAAAAGCATACATTTTTAGATCCATCATATAATAAAAATATTTTTATGCAAATTTGACACTCGCAAGGGAATCAATACCTACAGGGTACTCCCCCGAACTCAGAATCTTGAAATTTGGTACGGAGCAACGTCTTATAGCACAGATAAAGGAAAAATTGCGAAAAGCATGAATTTTTAGATCCATCATACAATAAAAATATTTTTAATAATTTTAAACTTACTACAGGTTTGTACGGAACCCTCGGTACGCGAGTCCAGCTCGCACCTGGCCGGTTTTTGTATAATTGAAACCCAATCTGGCCTTTCGAGGTCCCAGCAGACTACGGGAGTTCGGGAAGTTCGGCCGATACTAACTATCGACTAAATTGTCTCAACCTATTACTTGTCACGGATCTCCTCTCAGGATATGGAGGGTTTCGACCATAGCCGACCACCTGACCGTGTGCAAATTGCCAGACTTCACACACCTTTGAAAAATTATGAGTGCTCTCTATAATTCTCCTGAGTTCTTTCACCGATAAAGCTAGGAATACTAAATCGATAATCGCAAACTATGGGGAAAAACGCACGAGCAGAACAACTCTCCTTTCAGTATTGATGCCTAACAACGGAGCGAAAGTTTGTAGGTACACAGTATTTAGCTTAAATAATATAATCTCTAAATTTGTATCGAATGACTACTATTCGGCTAAGTTATTGACCGTTCTTAGATCATTCACGTAAGATACGAGTAATTATGCGCATACCACTCAACTTAATAGCCAGTAGCGGGCTCGAATCATGAACACCTACATTAAGTTACCGCTATAGTTCATTCGCGCTAAGAAAATGATGAGTTACTAAACTAACTTATCATCGGTATGATGCTGTTTTATACAAAGCTTAAACATAACGATTTTGAATAGCCTGGAAGTCAATTCGCTCTCTTCAAGATACATAAATTGTCCGGCAGGATTTTAAAACTTTTCCAATACGCTAACTAGGTGGTAAAAGAGTTAATGGCTCTTGTACAACCTAGTTAGCGCCCCTGTTGGCTCCCGAGAGAAGAATCTGCTGTCCTATTTGCTAATAATCAATTCATTATTATTGAAACAAGTAATAACTTTTGACGAATTCTAAAATGATCAGTTGAGCCCAAAAGTCCTTATAAAATCTGTTCTCTTAATATGTTTGAGCGAAAAATATGTTCTAGTAAGCTTAAAACTCCGTTATATTTTAATTTATTAAAATTTTTTTTCTTTGAAAATAATAGGTAGGTATAAGTTTAAATTAAAGATTATTAGTTACTCGATAAATTCGCATATTTGGCAGGCCATATCACCTCAGTGGCTAAATTACTTTCTGTCTTTAACACCAACAGCATTTAACAAATGAACTTAGGTACATTTTTATAGAGTCACTTAAATCAGAAAATAACAAAGGAGTCACTTCCTAACACGAATAAACTATATGTGATATAAACTATATATTTTGCCTTTTATAGAACTTCTATTATATACTGTATGTACATATTATAAGTGTAATGATAATATTATAATATAATTTGTCGTGCATTCAACAAGTGCTGCTTACCTGAATATAAAATATGTATTTTTTAAGTAAGTATATAAATTTTATATACTTTTCGATATATTGTCATCGGAAATACACAGTTAATATTTTGCAATTAAGTAAGTAGGTACTAAGTATATACATGTAAAACCATTTTATTTTGAATTTTATCCAAATCGGTTGAACAGATGGGCCGTGAAAGCGTAGCAGACAGACAGACAGAAAGACACGCTTTCGCATTTATAATATTATAGATTACTTAGTATGAATATGGAATTTTGTGCAAGCTTAAAAATAAAATATTGAACTGATCCTAATACAATATAACTACTTATGTTAGTACTTAAGTAGTTATATTTTATAAGAATTAGGAGTATTTACTAGGTAAATACATAACAAATATACCTAAGCATAAATAAAAGTACCTAGATGCAATCGCTATAACCAACTGCAACTTTCGATTGGAAATACTCCTTTCGATATGTAATACATACTTAATATTATAAATGCGAAAGTGTGTATGTCTGTCTGTCTGTCTGCTACGCTTTCACGGCCCATCTGTTCAACCGATTTTGATGAAATTAGGTACAGGGATAGGTCGTATCCCGGGGAAGGACATAGGCTACTTTTTGTCCCGGAAAGTCAAAGAGTTCCCGCGGGAATCAAAAAACATTAATCCACGTGGACGAATTCGCGGGAATCATCTAGTAATTAAATAAAAATAACACTGGCTTAAAAATCTTCACCACTGAACTAAGCTTTACGTGTCTTCCTACAAAGTACTCAGTAAGTACTGCGTTTATTTGAGTATTGATAATCTTCTTCTATCACCAAGAAACATATTATTACTTAACAATGATAAAGCCGTAACCAAGTTACCACGTCTTACTACTAACTACACATTATCATATATATTGGGGACAAGGCCCTGACAATTTCATCATAATAGTTCATTATAAAATATAGGTACAACACATGAATATCCGGATTTCAACACGTAAAATCCAAAAATACGGTTTTGGTATTCATTTTTACAATACTACTGCATTATTCGAAAACGTATCAAGAGTGACTTAACGTATCATCTTCTAGGCAAGCGCGTCCCCTCTTAGGCCGCATCTTTATAAATGCGAAAGTTGGGATGGATGAAAGTTAATTACTCAATCACGGCTGAACAGACCTGGATGAAATTTGGCACAGAGATAGATTATAGTCTGGAATAACACACATGCTCCTTTTTATCCCGGAAAATTAAAGAGTTCACGTGGGAACCAAATAACCTCAACCCACGCGGACAAAGTCGCGGGCATCAGCTAGTAATATTATAATTTAGATTGAAGATGTTTACAATCCGACTAACAACAACAAATTTCACACAACTGGCAATTACAATGCTAGAGTTTTAAGTTAATGGCATTGCAAAAATACCCCGCTATTCAAATACTAGTTTCACGGCTCAATCCCTGAAAAAATATTGTCGAAATATGGCACAAATACAGATTCAGCAGGATACGTATTGCACATTCTAGAGAAGCACATAGGATACCTGTTATGTGGAAACTTTGTGGAAAGTCTTTCATCTCTTAAGGAGTTCCTATGACAATCCTATAAGGCGAAGGTATCTCTGCTAGTATTAGTAGTTTTTCATAAATCATTAAATGCTACATTCGCGTTATAACTAACAGTCTATTACTTTACCATACCTGGGTGACCCTCTCTTTAACACAAGAGAGGGCTATGAAGCTATACAGTGTGGTTGTTACTCCTGCATCGATGTCTCAATTCCGTGAACACTAGCTTCTTGCCAATCGTATGTATCCTCGCCCCGCAGCCTCTAGCGCAGATCCATCGCCTTTTCGTCTTGTAGCAAGCGTCCAGTTTGTACCAGAAACCGCCCATCTTTAACAGTTGATCTTCATCTTGAATGTGATTGCTTCCCGGAGGTGGTAATACTGTGCAGAGATAGCATTGGAAACGAAATTAAAGATGACTAAAATTTTATAAGATAAAACACAAAATAAATCTTCCTAAAAAAGGAGATTTGCGTTAATTGACAATGGCATTCCATAGAATTTGATCTATCTTATAGGTACCTTACTAAGAGCATGCGGGAAATGGAGTTTGTCTGGAAAGTCGGAATTCAAACTGTCTTGCAACTCTATCTCGGTATCGTAGGGTGAGCAATAACAGCGCGAAGGCATATAACAAAAAACAAACTAATATGGACTGTATTTTGTAAGGAATATCATGCCAGTACACGGCTGCGCTTTGCTTACAATATCCCTCGGGATGTCAAGCCGAGAAAAAACACTACATCTGTTATCATCATGTAAAAACCTGTGTTAAAAAATATTTATCTTTTCTTACAAAATAAGTCCCAGAATGCTCTGCCTAACGGTCCAACAATCTTTGCTTTCTTTTGCTGATCAAGACAAATCACCGTATTTCGTCCTATTTTATTAGAATAAAATTACACCAAAATAAAACACTAGGTACATAGTTATTGTAATCGATATTAATATGAGGAAAGAAAGCCAATTTCCTCATCTTTTCTTTGGCAAACAAAATTTTCGTGTTTTCTGATAACTTTATTTGTTTTTGGCTTCACCAGTTTCAACTTTTAACCCAGCGTGCATCGGCACGTTGCCTACGGTTTCAACAGAGTCAGAGTTGATAGAAGTTATTTTATATTTTAACACTCTAGCAGGAGTTTTTAATTAATTAATTTAACAAATTCTAAAAAGTTGTTTTATTTTCTTTAGAAATATTTTAGTAGGTATAGAATGACTAAAACTGTTCAAACAATTTAAAAAATTCTGGTTTTTACTATTTACAATTCTTCAAGTAAACATTTTTCCTTTACAGAAATGTTCTAAGGTTACCTTTTATGGTCAATAATAAAAAAATGTTAATGAATATCATTGATTTATGAAATATAAACACATAATAATTATATAAAAAGAAACAGTAGTTAATCCATGTAATTAAAATCAATATCATTGTATATGTCACCGTAAGATTGCAAAAACCGTAAGATTGTAATCTCACACTTTTTATCTCGTTAAATTGTAAACTGTCGAAATATTGTGAACCGTTCAATGTTCTGAGTGTAAATTTTTGAAATATTCATTGTATTTACGTTTTCTTGTCTCTTTCTTGTAGGTTAGGTTAGGGTTCGACATAAACATTCAGGTAGTGCCCGGCCTTCTATCGGGTTAACAGATTATAATCTACCGAAAAATAATGCGTTATATTGTAATCATTCGACAGTTGAGAATTTCGCGAGTAAGATTATAATCTAACGGTTTTTACAATATTACGGTGACATATACATACATTCGGCAATTGATTTTTAGGACCGGCCTTTCTGAAGTGATGCGCTTACATGTAAGCGCATATCCCTTCAGAAAGATCGGTCCGATTCTGATGGTTTTTTTAGTGTGTTTGAGTGGGGTCTCGGGATGGTTTATATGCACAATTGGACCTTTTCGACATAAATAATCAGGTAGTGCCCGGGCACTTAGGTTTTATCGGGTTAATATACCCAACGGATTACAATCTACCGAAAAATAATGCGTTAAATTGTAATCAGTCAACAGTTAACAATTTCGCTAGTTATATTACAAAACTAATGGTTTTTGCAATCTTACGGTGACACATAAATTATTCTTCCAAAAAAGCCGTCCCTTGAAGTCCATACCTGGCTCATAATATAAAAAAAAAAAATATAAAACTATGTATACTTATATATTAGTCTATTCTATATATTTTTAACAAAAGAACTCGCCTTAGTAAGATAGCGATTTCAATTACATATTTTTAATTTATATAATATACAAAATTACGGAATTTATACTTCGAGTACAACATTAAAGCAAGTAAAAAGAGGTCACTCTATAAATAACTATAAGTACTTTAGTGCCTACATAACTCACAGATATAAGTCTCTAATATAAAAACTATTGCCCGTTTACATATTTTTATTAAGCTGGTATACCTATATTAGATCTACTTTGCCCAAATTACGTAACTTTTGACAGATGGAATTACAATTGGTTTAAATAATCTATAACAAATTGGTGCCAGAGGCCACGGTGAAGAAGCCTCCAGCCTATGATATCATTGTGTTCATCGCAATATTTTTTAGATTACCATATAGGTGCAGATATAGGCCTTAGGTACTGGACATGATCAGGGTCAAAAGTTACATAATCATTGCCGCTTTTTATTATAAGTGATGTAACAAAACGTATTGTCATAGAAACGAAATTCATGTGATCAAATCTAAAAGAATCGATTCAGTAAAAGTATATAATACTAGCGGATGCCCGCGACTTCGTTCGCGTGGCATAAGTTTTTTAACTCCCATAGGCATTTCTTAATTTCCGGGATAAAAAGAACCCATGAAAAAAAACCCGTCGATCCGTTGCTCTGTTGCGGATTGAAGGACTATTTAACGTCCTTTGGGATAGAATTTATAAAAACTGTGGATTATGTATTTCATAATTTAAACCGGTAGCCCAAATATCAAGTTTCACGGCTATTTAACTTGAAAAACGTCGGCCTTTTACACCAACTTACAACCCCCATTTTACCCGTTTGGGGGTGGAATTTTGAAAAACTGTTACACACGTACTTCTTTATATTATACCGAAAGCCAAAATACCAAGTTTCGTTGTTATAACTTGAAAAATATGTTGATAAATGAAGGACATTCATCCCCTATTTCACCCCTTTGGGGGTCGAATTTTCAAAAATGGTGAAACACGTACGTCTGCATATCTAACTGAAAGCCCAAATGCTAAGTTTCATCATTATAACTTGAGAAATCAAGGACTTTCATACAAACTTTCAACCCCTATTTTACCCCTTTAGGGGTGGAATTTTGAAAAACTGTAAAACACGTATTTCTTTATTTTTTACCGATAACTCATATACTAAGTTTCATGGATATAATTTGAGAAATGTCGGACTTTCATATAAAGTTTCAACCCCTATTTCATCCCCTTAGGGGTAGAATTTTGAAAAATCCTTCCTTAGAGAGTGCCTACGTTACAATAGGAAGCTACTGTCAAAATTTCAAGTCTCTAACCCTAGCGGTTTAGGCTGTGCGTTGATATATAAGTCAGTCAGTCAGTCAGGACTTTGAATTTTATATATATAGATTATACAAATCTGAAGCATTTTCAATGCAAATAATGTACCAAGAGTACTGTAACTTTTTAACTTTTTAAGTTTCTTGAATAAAGTTCTTAGTACTACGGTGTCGCGGAGGTCAATCAACAGATTTTACGTACTTTTCTATACAATCGCATGTACTCATAACAAAATAATTTAACTACTTACTACTAAAAATCTTCTGAGCAACATTTTTTCAGACTGTAAATAGTGTATAGCCTTAAGTTTATCGATACATACCACAGCTATAAATTATTTTTAGCTACATTAGGCTATTTTTTTAAATTGTAGGCGTTGTGGGTTTTTTGTTACATCACTAACTAATAAAGTATAGTATACCACATGTCTACATCTAAATACTAACAATAAATACCTATTATTGGAGTATTTCATAACATGTCTATCAGTCGTGCCGCGCCCTACGCCGCGGCCATAGAATTTTGTAAAAAAGCTTCAACAAGACGGCTATGCTATCATTAAAGCTATATTTTGTATACATATCTTCTAAACATTTTTTTGGTAAGACAATATTGCACACAAGTGGTACACGGATTATAAATAAATAGGTATAATACACTTTTTTTACAATTCCCGTCACGAAGAGAAAGATTCACATGCTATGGTCAATCTGCAGCTGCTTTGTACTTAGCTGAGAAGCTTAACTAACATTTATCGAAAAGGTATCTTTCAAGATATTCAGAATCTTGCAAAATTATACCTGCCGTAAATATCTTCTAACCTAAAAATGAACGCGCTTCCAATGTTCTAAGCTCATAATATGCAAAGTAGGTGTATGGCAATGCACAAAAATTTGACGTTGTCTGTCGTCGTTCAGTCACCAACTATTTAGACATGAATTCTACGGATGGATCGCAGTATGCCAAGTAGTGCATATGTCACCGTAAGATTGTAAAAACCGTTAGATTATAATCTAAGTCGCGAAATTGTAAACCGTCGAAAGATTACAATATAACGCATTATTTTTCAGTAGATTGTAATCTGTTAGGTATATTATTAGATAGACGGCACTACCTGGTTATTTATGTCGAACCCTAACCTAATCTACAAGAAAGAGACAAGAAAGCATAAATACAATGAATATTTCCAAAATTGACACTCACAACATTGAACGGTTCACAATCTTTCGACAGTTTACAATTTAACGAGATAAAAAGCGTTAGATTACAATCTAACGGTTTTTGCAATCTTACAGTGACACATACATGACGCGAACGTTTACTGCTTAGTGAGACGCGTTCATTTTTAGATTAGACGACCTCTATGCAAGTTGAGACGGCATCATAATCAACAAAATACGCGAGTTCTGCTTTCGTCACGGGAATTTTATGATTCCGTATTACATTTCAGCCACTAAGGCAATTAGTACAAGGCGATCAAAGGGCGTCTAAAATTCTATACTTCTAATTATTGTTTGTTTATACATATAATTTTAAAAGTAGTATACCCACAAAGCGTGTCCTATTTAGAAAAGTCTAAACGCTATAGATTTTAGTAACAAGTCTGTAAAAATAATAAAAATAGAAAACAAGTATAAAAATAAAATTTAAATAATTATTAACTTTGGCATAGACCTACTTAAACAGTCTTTCAGAAATACAACTTTTTAAGGTGAATTTCACTATACTTGCCTAGTTAGTTACTTCGTCCTTCAATACAAAAGTTATTTCGAATTCAAAATACTTGAACTATTATATACCAGATCATGCATATAATAATATGTTTATAATATTAAAATACTACATATTTTAATATTTTCTAATAACTTAGCACAATAGGCTATAAGCCTAATAACATTCTAATGTTATAACAAATTCAAGAAAAAGCTACTTTTAATAAATTCAAGTGTCTTTAATCTAACAATCGAATTTATTATGAAGTCTGTGATGGCGAAAATTCACCTTAATATACTCAAGTAATAAAACATCAGAGAATCAAGTTCCAATGAAGACTCTATGAATATACAAGTAGTAACATCACCATCAGCACCTTAACATTAAGGTGTTTTAACGACTCTCCAAGAACGCAGTCAATGCCTGCTATCCAACAGACCACGAACCAGGAGGTCGCGCCAGGCCTAGAGGAACAAAGCAGCGTGAGGAGCTGCAGGCACCGAAACCGCTGGACTAGCAACTACAGTACGCGGGGCACTACTCTTCACAATCTTATACTTCCCCATAGGATCCACTTCGAACCTTCTAGACTCGTGCTTAGCTGGGTTATACGTAGCTGGATGGTTATGTGACCCTCGGAAATATACAAGCCGTCCATCCCTCAGACACAAAGCCACTTGACACCGCTCAGCTTTTTGATAGGAACGGGCGCACCTCCACGTTACTCGTCGAGGATGGGAACCGCCGTCTTCGTAAAAAATATGGCCGTCTGCTACTAAGTGCAAGCCTCCTCGAGCTGAACGTATGTAAAACCATCCTGCAACAATACACAACCTTTGCTTTATGATATGGGAACCAGTCTCTGTTATTGGGCATGCACATTAATTACCCCTTTAAATCTTTCCACGACAAGCACTGTGCCAGCCTATAGGTTTGAGGTTTTTGGCCCATTATCAAAACTGCACTTGTTTACCTGTGTGTCCTTTGTTCGCAAACCTGTAGCCAACGTACCATTACTGCTCACAAGGTATTGTTCGTACATAATATATTATGTACTACCGCACGTATTGCCGCAGACATGTACTTGATCTTCCAGCAGTGTTCTCGTTGAAACCAAAACCGCTTGGAATAGCTCTAACTAAACTAAACTAGCGCTGCAAGTTTACGAACATTGTGGATACCTACTCAGCTTGACTTAAAGATGCAGTCAAATAGACTATGACTATGTTATAAGTACGAGAAATAAATATATAATAATAGTAGTACGGAAAGCTACGAATCTGTGCCTTTTAGAATTCCAGTCGACAGTTTGCCGTTGAGATGTTGAAGTTTAAAAGTACACCACATATACATTAAGGTCAGGATCTTAAATTCTGATTGAAGAAAAATGTTAGCTTAGCATTTACTTTGATTAGAGTAAATATCAATTTAAAAAGAAAAAATAATTAAAATAAAGGACACAGTACCTTTTGTAAGCAGACGAAAATAAAAATTTCACACAAAAACTAATTTCCAAAATTACTTAATGCTTCTGTTTAACTGTTCTATCAAATGGATAATGTTTTTTTTTCATTTGAGCAAAAATCTAGATGGCTCACATTCTAGATCTAGATGCAATGGAGAAATTCTAGATGGTTTCCTGTCCTACCATATAAGAGGTTGAATATTATGAAGAATATTAAGCGAAACGCGTCTTTCTTCACGCGATATACTATTAGATTTTTATAGCAAAAATTAAAAAAAAATAAGCGGTCTATATTTGCGGCTCTATGATCACCCGTGGCAGTAAGAGTTAAGACCAGTGGGAGTCAGAATAGGGACAACCCTGAACCCTGACAGTTCCGTCCGTTCAAGTCCGTCTGTCTGTCAGTGCGTTACAGTCATATCATACTTCATACTAATTTTATAAATGCGAAGGTGTACTTGTTTGTTGGTTTGTCCTTCAATCACGGCGCAACGGAGCAACGGATCGACGTGATTTTTGGCATGGGTATGGTTGAGGACCTGCAGAGTGACATAGGCTTTGTATCACGGAAAATTCACGGAAGTTCCCGCGGGATTTAAAAAAAACTTAAACCACGCGGACCAAGTCGCGGGCATCAGCTAGTTAAAAGTAAAAAAAAAAATCAATGAAATTTAACAAAGCTTTAGACATATGTAACTTAAGCGGTTACACACGCATAGATATTTCAATTCTGGCAAATAAAATTTCGGGGTCCCTAAACGTTACAAGTGAGAGTCGATAAAATTTACCTGCCACACCGAATCATATCTACCTCGTAAATAGAATATTAAAATTATAGGTTTTTAAGAAGCTACTAAAAATGCGACTTACCGTTTATTAAAAAAATTAACGTTAAACGCATGGCTATGGAACTCTACCTGTTCAGACTTCAGACGCACTAGATCTGTACTTAAAATGCAAGTTAACCAGTAAAATTAACAAAGAAAAATGCATATTACGCCTCAAGAGTCATGTAGTAAGTTTATTCATGATTACTGACATATTCGCGGTCGCTAGTTTAAAACTAGCAAAAATTCAACTTTCTAGATCCAAAAGTTCCAACTAGATCGTGATGATTTGGTCGGTGAGGGAGTCAGGACTTTTGTACCTATATCCAAATAAAAATGATATATCGTGTAGGATAAGGTTTATCATTATAAGGTATGCAATGAAAATCGATATCTGACATCAGCGCAATATAATCATTTCTTTGTACCTATACAGAGAGAACAGTTCTTACTACCAGTACTTAACTCACTACACAGCGTATACATTCTCGGTAGGCGACTTTCGCCTTTAGCTACCTTTATCCATAGTTAGTACTTTCCCTAAAATAATATCGAATATCTTATCACAATAAAAAAATAATACTTCAAGAATAATACTTTAAAGGTTAACTTAAAATATAATCGTATACATCTTATTGGTAAAAACTGGTACACCCATTATTATGGTTAACATTGTGCGGTATCATAGGTATTATATCAATATAAAACTATTGTTTCCAAAAATAAATCTTTGTGTAAGTACAGCCAGGGCTATAACATAGAATCTTCAATAAAATATGGTATTTAAGTACTGACTAAAGCAATAATAAAAAAATAATCTTAAAAAGTTTCACAAAAATAAAGATCTCACTAAAAAAACAAAACTTACATTCTACAACGTATACATTGAGTATTATAATTAAGTAAATTGTTCAATAAATGCAGTTTCCTATCCTTAGTCGTTACATTAGCTCCCTACCATCATTGCGTATACATGACTTGACTTTAAATGCTACATCTCCACGACCATACAATGTGCGACATTTTTAAGAGATTGATCAAACAAGTGTGGTACTTTTCCGTCTGACTTATTTATGTAATTTGGCAAAAAAATTGGTGTATTTTAACTTCTTGAAATATATAAAGAATTAAGCGTTGCTAAATTGAAAGATAACTTATTATTTATTAATGGTTAACCAAGACGCTTAAGGCGGTATATATTTCTTATTAACTGAGAGAAAAAAATGATGAAAAAAATAATTTTCTTATTTTTAATAACTTATTTTCAGAAATACAGTATTTATCAGAATGACCATGGAAGGGAAATCTAACTCAACCGTGTACTGGCATCTGGCCATTCATAAATGTTTTAGCATGCTCGATTCATCTTATTAACATCGCACGTGTACATAAGTGGAGATCTAGCTCTACATCTCTCGTAGCGACTCCACAACAAAACATCAGCATTCTGGTAATCGCGAACCAAATCCAACCAATTAGAGCCGAAACTCCTTTCCAACAATCATTTTTTATATACAAATCGAGAATAAAATTGTAAAAAAATATGTAAAAGTAATATATAAAAATACTTATTATCATAAGAGAACTATCACTTTGTACAACGAACTACATCTAGGACCGTCGCGCGGAAGATCTAGACTGAGACGCAGGCAAGAGTAAAAACTACCTTTTACGTCATCACATACAAAAAATACTTTTCTATAAATGCATTGTTACGAGTATAAAGACTGTAAAAAAATACTGGCCTTAAAATATTTGTCACTGTTAATATTATATTACTTATTATGAATAACGAGATTTTCAAATACGGGGTTTAGCTTGAGTTCTACTCCTGTATTACGAAACTTAAATGCAATCAAGTCGATATTCGCTATCGTTCCTTCATTTTAGGATTGAAAATATTGGCCCAGCATGTTGCATCAAGTACTGGTCTCAAAAATGTCTGTAGAAATTAAACTGATAATAAAATAGGCCACGATGTAAATGCACCTTTCAAAGGTGTGGTCAAAGTTCTTTTGCCGACCGATATTTGGCCAACGTTGGCTGTTAAGGGCCAAAATACTACAAGATATTCGAATTACTCTAGCGTCGTGGTCTATCGCCGTGTATTGGCAACTCCTACCAACTTCACTTTTAACATTGTTAATGTTAGCAGGAACTCTTGTTGTCACCTTATAAGCATCTGGGTGATTAAATAGCAGGATCACCATAAAAACAATAAAAATGCAATGTACCAGTTAAAAGTTTCATAACACAGAAGCTGAACGTGCTTGCCTAAAATATCAGCCTTTTAAGTTATTTTTGCCAACGGTCTCGCTAATACGCTAAAATATAAGATTCGTATACTTAACACAGACCATGTATGTAAAATTAGTGTACTTGTATAACGTAGATGTGTAATATATAATCTCTTTGGAGAATAATAATACATTTCAACATGCAAACGCGCGTTTGCGTAAATCTCATCAAAGCATCGATTTCGGAAGCCGCCGGTGGAAAGGCACGTTAACTCATACCGTTCGAGCAATATATAATTTTTTTCATCGAGCCACCCTTAAAATTTAACAATTCAGATTTCCGCTATTTTTAATACTCGTCTCCAAATAAAATAGTTTCATTGAGATCAATCCTGTGCCATCACAAAAATTTCACCGACGGTTTCAGTTCTGTTTCGATTTAGAAATTGCCGACTGTGAAAGCTCTATATTTTATATTTTCGTTTGTTCTTTCTGTAAAATACTCTATTTTTCCTTCATTCACTATAATACTCGAGTTCTTGCGATTTACTTAAGCATATATTTCAAGTACCATTCACTTCCCCATTCTCAACTTTGACGAAACGAATTGACTAAGAAGTCAAGTGATGCCTACCACTGTATCTTCTCAAATTTTTCTTCTTTTTGAATTTGAATTACTTACTCTAAAGAACTCCTAAATTTTCCTCTCACCCCTAGTAAATTTTTTATAGACGCCTACATGATTTCATTTTGAATAACCATCTAACTCTACACAATTGGCAATTTCCAAAAACACATATATTATATACATGAAGAATTGACTAATTTTTCCAATTTTCGGCTTTTATGAGATTTTCAGGGAGCTTTTAACAGTTTAAAACATCGGTCGTAGAGGAGTTGCGCGTACGCCACAAGTGTGCGCACTATTCATTTGCACCACTCGCAACCCAAAAGTGTGTACTGCAGCTCTGCACCGAGGATTTCTGGAGCAACGCCACCAAACTTTACCACTCGCAGCTCGGCCGTTGAAACAGAATCTATGAGCGCCAACTTCGATAGCTGGCTTGCCCCGTTTACTGAGGCAGTACCGAAACTGACCCGGAAAGCAGGGGAAGGGAAAAGGCAGACCCAAAGTTGGTGGCGCCTCCGCTGCTACGACTGTACCTGCAACTGAAAACTGCATCGTTAATAACTGTTGCACAGGCAACCTAACATAATTTACCAAGAACAACTGTAATGTACTCGTGATGTACTTAATGGTGTCCTTATATTATATGTAAGTAAGCATAAATAAACAAATTGAAAATATATATTTTATTGTAACAAGAATTTTCAAAATATCAAGAACGACTGGATCCGGCACAAACAATTTTGTAGATTGAGATAACTTTTCTTATTTTGCTTAAACTTTAAGCAGTTAAGTAAAATGTAATTTTTAAAATAAAAATAAATGAATAGATTTTACATAAATGCTTAAGATTGCACTCTTAAAATAAGTTTTGGAACTTTAGTCATTCTAACAATATAGGCTTTAACACCTTTAAAAAATAATTCAAAAGTACGTATATGTAATTATTTAAACTTATTTTCTTATTTCTTTTAACGTTTGAATATAAAAAAATCCACACAAAAACTTGTGTTTAAGACTCTTCATTTTATCACAACTCTATCAAAGTTAAGCAAAAGTGTCTATAGTATACCCACCATTTATAAATTTCGTTCTACCATTCAGATAACACTTTCTTCTCCTTTCTCTACCCCTCCTCATATTTCTAAGATTCTTTTTATCGTGACACGTATGTAAATTTTCTACGGCTATGACATGATTGAACAGGGTTACCGCGTAGGACTTACAGCCACGGTCCGATTGAATGCACCTCCATGTTCCTCGTCCGTAGAGGATTTTACCACTCCGCCGAAATCTCTCGCCGGCGATTACCAGAATAGGGTTGCCGAATCGGGATTGACCCCAATAAACTGTAATGAGAACACATAATACCGATCTACATGTTTATTACAATTTTCAGCCTTAGCAGTAGGTACAGGGCCAGAAAAAAAATAGAAGTAAAGGTAATAAATTATTTAGGACTTCTAGAAATTAAAATCAAGACACGCGGTAGCGTGTCCAAGCCAAGTTCTAAGAAGAAAGAATATAACTTACATGGTACACCGTATATATAAGTTAAATTGTATCGTAATGCTTCTTTACCTATTTCGGTAAACCTACTTGAGTTGAGTTAATTTTCAATTCATGACGTTTTAATAGTGAATGGGCTTATGCTTATTACTTAGATTGAAAAAAAATACAAATGAAAGCGATATTTTGTAAAAATACTTTAATTTTCATAACACAAAATTAGCTCAGGCTCAAATCTATAATTTTAGTTGATCCGATTGACTTATTTAATTACTTAAAAGTGACACTATTTTATAATTTCTTTGTTAAAAAGAAAACTTACAATAATCGTTAAAATTTTGATTTGACTTTCAAAAAGTGTACAATTGTGTAGGTACTTACTTTAAAAAATAAACAATTTGAATTAATACCGAACACATAATATTTTATTCCATAAGTGTTTCCGATAAAATCAGATATGCTATTTGGATTCAAATAATTACTTTTTACAACGATTAATCGCGAAGGTTATCATTAATTATTATTATTGTCAAATATTTTTGTACAAATTAGTAAGTTGTAAGATAAGAGATATCCAGTAACAATGGAGGCAACCTTAAACCTTATTCGTACCTAACCAATGCTTCAGAATAGAGATTCTTAATTACATACTTCGCATAATATTTGGTTCTATATTTAACTGTAAGGCAAGTAAGTAGGTAAGTTATAGGAATTTTCAACTCTTACGAGGTACAGATTCCATTAAATGAAATAATTGAGATCATTGTGGAATGAACGAACTTTTGTTACAGCTTGTTCGCTTTCAGCAGTGGCGTGCACGTCATAGAGGTATTATAGCTCTATTTGTACCCACAGTTAAAATCTAAGTCTCAGTCGAGTCGTATGTTGAAGGATCTGCGAGACCGCCACAGTATTACCCAATGAGAACTCCTACCATTGTGATTAATGGAAGGAGCCACGAAGCTCAGAACTTCTACTGACTAGAAACTATAGTTTCAATAATCAAATTATGTTTTAAGAACAACCAGTAACGGGTGAGCTT
The DNA here is from genome assembly GCA_963932025.1 of Erebia epiphron. Lineage (NCBI taxonomy): Eukaryota > Metazoa > Arthropoda > Insecta > Lepidoptera > Nymphalidae > Erebia > Erebia epiphron. The sequence continues at coordinate 42,669,193 of OZ009945.1, forward strand.
GCTAATGCCTACCCCGTCTTCGCCCCCGCCCAAAAACTGCACGCCACTGGCTATAAGTTATTTTTACAAGTATCTTTAGCTACATCATCTATTCATTACTGTAAAAGCCAAAGCATTACGAACCATCTGCGCGTATTATCCGCGTCAGAGGGGACGTTACGCGCAGACCAGTATGTCCTGTCACGATAGTATGCGCAGCTACACATAAAGTGAGTTTCACGGACTTTATGGCCTACTTGCACAAGGACTCTTAACTCTTTTGGCAACTACAATATGCATTTGCCAAAAAGGGACAGAATTACAAAATTTAACTAAATCAGTTTAAATTGCCTTGTGCAAGCGGCCCTATGTCCGCCAGACTAAAATGTTTTGCCTGTGTTTTGTTTTGGTATTCGCTCTAAGATCGCAGTCAAATACGAACTTGTTACAGAATTTAAAATCTAGGTATGTAGGAATTATAATACCAACTTGAAATAATACTTACTATTATGACGGCGGTAAGTTATGTTCTACCTATTAATATAAATAAATATTCATTCATTTATACAAGCAAACTATAAATACAAAACGCAAACCGTTGTAATATTAGCCCTAATGTTATGCCTATTTCTAAAACACGCATAAATCCGTGAACATTATCAATTAAAAAAAGCTAAAACCTTAAAGTAATTAAGTTCAATTAAACTATAAAGGAATGCGTAATGCTAATTTGTATTGAAATGTGAAAGCAATGTGCTTCATCTGAAGAGCCTACTGCTAGTAGGTACCTTGGATGAAAAAAACACGGGATAGGAAACGTAAGAAAAATGTATGAAAACACGTTCGACTAACTTTTGCGTGGCGAGGGGGGAGTGCCTTCTGGATACGTTCGCCGAATGGCGACCTGTCGTTTATTTTTAATATTAGTATGGATGATGCCGGCTTACTGACTTTAGAGGGCTGATACAATTAATGTCACAGGTCCTTGGCGCACATCGCCAGTATCATTAGAATAGGCATGATGACAGTAACCAAGAATCAATGAAATTATGAATTTATCTAATGAAATAGGATTCATGGATTTTATAAAACGTATTTATTTTTCTATTTCGAGTGAGATTGCTATTTAAGTTGATAAAATAAAACTATAAAATACAGCAATCCGCCATATTGCATAAAACACAAAGAAGCGAATGACGTCACAATTGTTTGTTTTCGAGCTTTGACAATCACACTATTGCTTACTGCACACTGCACAGGAGTACATTGGTAAAAACAATAGTGACGTCACAACGACGCCATGACACCGCCGAACGTTTTGGCGTGAATTTTAAAATTTAAATTTCAAATGCTAATTTTATCTACCAAACTTTATTTTTCTACTGAAATAAGATATTTTTTCGAAATAGTAGATACTTCCGAACATAATCTGACCATTTTTCAAAATCAGTCATCATGCCTATTAGGTAAAAATGTACGGCAACCACTATACTCGTACAATTCACCTATTAATATTCATTTGTAATCAGGGAAAAATATCCTGTGACAGACTTACATTAAAAACCAATGAATGGGACAATTAATTGTGTACTGGCTACAGGAATTCCTGATTCTTCAGTTGATGCCCGGAAACATTGCAAACATTACGGACGCGGCCCGTAGAATTGTTATTTTATTAATTTCTTAATTTATAACTGTTTATTACTTTCGCAGCCACTGAAGCCACTCTTTTGCACGGGAGCCTTAGGTTGCCTTTCAACCAGAGATCTACAAGGTAGCTGAGCTATCCTGCAGCCACGACCGATAGCAGCGCGGCGCATGGGACATTTAATGAAGGGACGGCTAGCTAGTTAGCTTCAGACCGTCATCTTAATTTTTTATTAGTTTGTTTAAAAGTCTCGTCCAAAGTTCGAAACTATAATAAACACCGTTTCTAACTTTTGACGCGCTTACGTGAACAGAGCCAAGTCTCAACTATCTTTAGAGGGTTTTACATTTTTGTTGCTGCCGCTCGCCGCGCCGCCCTGCTGCCGGTCACAGCATGTGCAGGCCATACCATCTCAACCCTTGTTTTACCGCTAGGTACTTTTGACAGGAGCATACCAATCGTTTAACGGTTTATCACCCGGCGTCGGCGCGTCGAAGTTGAACGGTGTAAAGTTCGGTTCGTGGTTATGCCCACCCTTGATGCGAATAAATCGACCTTCAAGAGTTGTCTGAACTCTGCACAAGCAGCCCTTGGTGTCCTTATCCCGGCATGCCCAGTTCAGCTTTTCCCGATATTGGTTGTTGACCCAAAACTTGTTCGATTGGAATATTAGTACTGACTTTCCCGCCCTCGAGGGTAGGAAAAAAGCTTCTGAAAAAAAGATTTATTTTTAATTATTACATAAAATAGATATCGTGTTTATTAAGTGAGTGTAAAGATTAAAGAGAAGATATCCAAATAATACTATAACGTAGGATGAGATGTTTCTTGATAAAAACTGTTAAAATTACTTACTGTGAAATTAACTTAACTGTAACTTTGAACTGTAAATTTGTAAAAATTTGTAATTTGTAATTACATGCAAGTCGTAACGTTTTAGTATTTAAGAAATAAATGAATTAAGTACATAAAACGTAATTTCCAAATAATATTTCACTATCCATCAGCCTGTATGCATCCGCTGCTGGACATACGCCTTTTCGAGAGCGCGAATTATTAAAGTACTAAATAATAATTAGTAAGTACTTTAATGTTTTTATAATCAAGAAATAATTCATATTCTTTAATCAACTTCTTTATTTAATTATTATGCCCATATTTGCAATAGAAATTCTAAATACTTTCGTAATGTAATGAAAATAGACACCTATCTGACACATTTTTGTCTTTTTGCCAATAAATTCACAATGAAATTTTCTTTTTCTTCTTATCATCATAATACTCAGGCTTATCATGGGTATGAACATTTGTATATGACACCACTTCTCCTCTGTCGTTGGTCCTCGCCTTGGCCTTACACCTGGCGGTCCTCCGTCTCGAACAATTCCAATACGTCGGCGGACCCTCGTTGAAGGAGAACCCATTTAAAATCAAATTCTTTTTACCCCTACCTGTTGGGATGTAGGCTGCTTTCAATTCTGGAAGTCGTTTAATAATCAGAAAATAAAAATATACTTAAAAAACTAGCCTAGTGCATGTTGGAACCATAGTCCAGTAAAACTTGGAAGGTCAATATTTCGTTAACAATAGTTTATTTTTCCAAAAAACTTCCTTTCTTTCTAAATAGTTAGTAGGTACTTACCTAAGTTTTAAGAATCTAGATGGTAGCTCTACCTTCAAAATAATTAAAACTTATGCGTTTGCGTGACCAATAATCTATAAATCAATAGAATCGCATGATTGGACAGACTTTGTTATTTATGGTTTTATTCAATGTTAACTATAAGTATGTAAATAGTATTTTTAGTTATTTTTAGAAAACTGAACTTATTCGTTACCTTGTACTTTTCGTAACCGTTTCGTAATAGGTAATCTATAAAACTATGTTTGAGATTCTCCTATAGTTAGTGTGGTACAGTTGAGTAGGGTCATCCAGCACCCCATGTAGTTACCCTAGAGCCCTACGCAGGGTTCTGCAGAGCCCAACAGCTTTAAGTTAAAGTTTTCTTATTTCTGTTTGTATTTTAAGATACAGTCGTTAATTGTCACCATCACATCTTATACTTTGTATACATGACGTTCATAAAGTGTACTGTGCAGGTACCATTTTTGGATAAACATATTTTGTCATTGACTTTATTATCAATGCATTATTTGTGCAACGTCTTTTAGATCGATAAATCACGTTATTACTTAAAAGTTGTATTAAAGATGAAGTCACTAAGGACCATCTAAGTGAGACCTGAAAAAAGTCAAATCGAGGCCAATGAAGGAAAATACTTGACAACGGTCTGATTTTCTATGACTTCATGTAATGTCTTAGTACACCTGACTCTAAAAGTAACCTGTAAAGTTTGTCATGATTCCATAAAAAAACTGTGAGAAGTCGTCAAAGGGCCAGTCGCACTTCAGGCGGTTTAAGCAGCCTCAAAGTTCAACTTGCCTACTAAAGCAATGTGAGTTGCACAAGCCAGTAAGCGTACCTTCATAGTAAGTATAAAATCCTGACATATACTACGCAAAGCGGCTTGTTTGGTGTTCTTTAACTTTTACATTAACTTTACTATAACCCCCTGACGTGCAACTGGATCATGGTGAATAGGGCCTTAACAATGCCATATTTTGGTACAAAGGCATATATCACCAAAAAGTAGAACAAACAAGAAACAAAAGTAACATCGAAGGAATTTATCATTATGTTAACGTAAATCGTAAATAAACACAGATATTATATAAACATAATATTTAATTTATAATATAAACCTTAATGAGTAATACTCTTAGTAAAATCAACGAAGTCTTTATCATAAAATTATTAATATATCAAAATTACAGAACTATCTATTGATATATTGTAAAGCCGATTTTATAATTTATTGAGGAATGTTCAGTACGACGATATTATTACTATTAATAGTTAACAATAAATCGATAATGGTCCCAAAGGTAAGTAAGGCACTTTTATATTTAATAATATTGTCCGATTTTTAACGCCGAATAAACATAATATAATGCATTAATGCCATTGTACCTATTAATAAGTACATACTTTATTACCTAATTATAAAATTCTTCCAAAATTCATATAAAGATTAAAATGTATTTATCACCAAGCGATTGACTGCCTATTCTGTTTAGTATAATATAGTATTCTACACAATAATTTATGTTTTCTCATAATAATGGTCTAGAGATCCCAAATATTTTATATATCAACGTGGCAATACAAAAATATAATATTTTATTCCACACATTATACTTACCTAATATTTTTCTGCTTTCCAATATTAAATATCTCTAGATCAACTCGACCAACGGACATAATGAAAACCCTTTACTTTGTAAAATTAAAATATACTTATCTCCGATCCTAACAAATGAAATTAATAACATTTCAAACATACTTAATTAAATGTAATAATTATTTAATGCAATGTAGCACCAGAACTTAAATATCATTAAAAAATGGAATTATATAGGTCTTATTGTCTTTTAAAAGACAAACTTGTTTTATCTTAAACAGGTATCGTAACAACATTAGTAACAAAATTTGGGTGCTATTTGTTTTTGTATAACCTAAGTACTAATCAGAAAATATACGTTTTTAACTTTTTCAAAATAGGATCCAAAGATGCAGTCATCTACAGAGAACGTATAGAATTCTGTCTTTCAAGAATAGGTACTTGAATATTGCATAAGTAAATACAATTTTCGTAAACCATACTTTCACGTAAATCACACTTAGATATTATTAATACTAAGTTGTTTTACTGCCCTCATTACATTCTCACCTTAATACTAAAGACGCGATTTTTTTTCATAAAATCTATTCGCTTACTTCATATAAAATTAATATGTGCTTAATAAAAAATGTCTTTTACAACTATAACAGTCAAATACGAGACACAAATAATACTTACGCATCGAAAATAATACATACAATTATTGCATTATACTTGTATTTTTACATAATAGCTATCCGTCCAGTCAAACATCACTTGCTATAATCTAAAGCTGTTCGTAAGGATAAGTATTTCTACGAACCTCAACAATATTTATAAACTAAGCACTACCTTGGTTTCTTTAAGTTTTTGAGCGAACACACCAATAACCCTGCTTAATTTAAAACAAAAGTTGTTCTTGTACTCGTCAGAATATAATAGAATATTTTAGTGTGTGACTGTAAACCAATACCAGAGAAATTAGGTTCTTTACAATTTACATTAGTATACGCTTTTTCAAAAAGACATTACTGGCAAAGATAACAATATTTCTCTTTTTGACCCTGAACATGGCAATAAAATCGTTAATACACTTACAAAGATAAACTGACCTATGGAAATTACAGCTAAAAGCCCTTGGTCTTGTAACATAATAGACCAATATTTTTCTTATCCGGACTCGGTCAATGAAGACCAATCAAGTTTTCAAAATTACTTATCATCTAATTTTAAATAGAATGTGTTGAATGGAATGATAAATTACAATGTCAAATTAAATAAATGATACGAATACAATTCTTCTTCTCGCGTCGTTTCCTCAGCTTTGAGGATCGTGGCTCACTCGTGGTATAACAGCCTTCACGGAGTTACGCCATCTTTCCCTATTGGTGGCCGTGCGAAAGGCACTGCAGACCGGAGTGTCGACCGCTTCTTTAATTTGGTCAGACCAACTTCTCGGGCTTCGTCCGCGGGGTCTATTTCCTTCGATCTTGCCAGTGATGATGAGCTTTTCAATGCTGCTTGAATTTTTCCTGGCAATGTGACCGAAGTAGTCGAGCATCCGCCGCAGACAAATGTTGGATAGCCGCATCTTTACTTTTAATTTGTTTAAGATCGAGACGTTGGTCTTGTGTTCTGTCCAAGAAATGTTGAGCATCCGCCTCCAGCACCACATTTCAAAAGCATCAATCCGCTTTCGGTCGGCGGATTTAAGGGTCCACGTCTCAGCACCATACAAAAATATGGACAAGACAAGTGTACCGACTATGTGCAGCTTTGTCCATTGCGATATGTTTTTATCCTTCCATATCCTGGAGAGCTGAGACATGGCACTTTTCGCCATCCCGATGCGACGGCGGACTTCTGTTTCACAGCCACCTTTGTTGCTAATGTTTGAGCCCAGATAGACAAAGTCATCAACAATTTCTAAGCCTGTGGCACCGTTGATCTACAGCTTGCCCGATCGATCCACAACCATCACTTTGGTTTTCGACCTATTTATGGAAAGACCCAGGGAATTGCTGACCGTCTCCAGCTTCCTTAGGAGAGTCGCCATTTCGATCTCACTGCTAGCTATAAGAGTTGTATCATCGGCGTACTTCAGGTTTGTAAGCTTTACACCTCCGATACTGACTCCACCTTCCCATTCCGAAAGCACTTCTCTCATTATGAACTCGCAGTATATATTGAAAAGTATAGGAGACAGTATACATCCCTGCCGGACACCTTTTCCGAATGAAAAACTTTTTGAAGTGTCGGTACCAATCCTTACAACTCCAGTGCTGCTAGGATACAGGGAGCGCAAAAGTGCAACGAGATGTTTCGGCACGCCTAGTTCCGTGAGTACTCTCCACAAGTGTTGCCAGTTGACACAGTCGAAGGCCTTGCTATAATCGACAAAACAGAGCACAAGTGGTGTGTCGAACTCATAGCATTTCTCAATAAGTTGACGGACGTTAAGGATTTGCTCTCTAGTCCCTCTACCCTTTACAAACCCTGCCTGCTCTTGTGGTATCTGCCAATCCAAGAAGTGTCGAAGTCTTTGGTTTAGCACGTGTAGAAGAACTTTGCTCGCAGGAGAGATTAGTGAAAGTGTGCGATAGTTTTCACACTTCTTGGTGGATCCTATTTTGTGGATTGGTAGAATGATGGATGTCGTCCAAACAACAGGCCATTCGCCTGTCTGCCAGATTTGATTACACAGCTTGTGGATAACCTCAATACCAGCATCTCCCAGAGCCTTTAGAGTTTCTGCAGATATTTGGTCAGCACCTGGAGCTTTGCGGTTTTTCAAGCTCTTAACGGCTAATTCAATCTTCGATCGCAATAAAGTTGGTTCCAGGCAGCTACCGTCCCAATCGTCGGTTGTTGTTTGGACAGGCGATCCTTGGTAGAGTTCCTCGCAGTAAAGTCTCCATCTCTCCATAACATTCTGGAGTTCATATATGGGACTCCCATTGTCATCCTCTATCACCCATGTCTTCGGTTTGAATTTCTTCGATAGTAGTCGAACTTTACGGAACAGGTCAGCAGTCTGATATGTTACGGAGTGTGCTTCGATTTCCTGGCAAATGTTCTCTATGAAAGCGTTCTTGTCTCTTCGGCATTCCTTCAAGATTTGTCTGCTTAAGCTGGAGTATTTAGCAGTATCGTCTTGCTGGTGTAATTTTCCAACTAGAAGGTCCTTGCGCTTTTGGACAGTTTTCCAGGTCGCCTCAGACATCCACATTTTCCGCCTTGTAGTGACTTCTGTTGTTTTTAATTTGCTTTAAAGTATCAATGAGAGGCTGTTTAAACTCTTCCCATGTTATGTTTGCTGTTGCTATGCTGGAGTGTTGACCATTCTGGAGTCTTTCTTCCATGTAGTTACGCAAGAATGTTATTTCGGACGCATCCAGTGCCTTTGGCAGTGGTTGCGAATACGATTACGAATACAATATCCAACGAAATTATTTCATTAAAGGACTACGCACACGAGTGCAAGACCACCAGGAAGCGCAATACACATTTTTCAGTACCTACTGAATAAAAAATTCGAGCGAACAGCATGTGTCACGACTTTAAAATAAGTGCATAAAGGTAAGATCAGCGCCGTTCTCCACTAAAGTTATCAGTATGTGCATGATGCGACCGAATCATATTTTTGAAGTCACATACACAATATTTAATATCTAGGCCCACTTGCACAAGGATTCTTAAATGGATTTAGTTATTTTCCACTTTAGATTTAGTCACTTTTTTGCAACCGCAATAATATGCTCATGCCAAAAAGTGACAGCATTAATTTAACTAAAACAGTTTAAAAGTCCATTGATTTGCAAGCGGCCTTGAAAATTGCGTTGCGAACGTCTTTTACGGGTTTCTTCCTTTTAGGAGTCTAACAAATTAGTATACTTAATTCACGTAGGTAAATTAGCCCAGGTAAATTAAGCCTACGGCATCCTAGCAAATCGATTGGTACTCGAATGCGATGAGTGAAAATCTTAATTCCTAATCTGTATCAGGACGACGGAGCTCGAGGCGGGTGGTTATGCATACCTTTAACAGCTACAACATTTGCCCCTAGCATGTGTATCCGTGCTTTGCAATTGGTCTTCTTCGACGTACACCGCCATATCACTTTATCCCTCAACTTGGACTCCTCGCAGAATGGGAATGTATTCACCATCATTATGACCTTCCCGCGCCGCGACTTCAAATACTTGATGCCTGCGACAAATCAAATTGTCAGAAACGACAGGTTATTTTAGTAAGCCAATTTGTTTGAGCCCGACACCTTTTAATTATATACTAAGCCAAGGAAATGAAATACAATGTTTTATTAATTAAATTTATTTATTCAAGGTTTACATTATATCTTTAGTACTGATGATGAAAGTCCTTAACCTGAATTTCTCCTACGCTATTAAAACCAACACTGCGTTGCTGTCAACGCTCACATTTCAATACCTACGGATAATCCGCTTGATTTACTTATTCTTCCATGAGCAAATCTTAGAAGCTCAGATTCGGTTAGACTGGTAAAAAAAACCAATATAAGAAGTTGCATTTAAAATCATGCAGACTAGGCAAAAACTACTCGATCAATATCGTAATGCCCTGACTCAAAACAAATAAAGTTGTTTTTACTTGGTCTGCACTTATGACTTAACCCTAAGTAGATTTTTATTATATTACGAGATCTTGATTATCAAAATCTTCTTAAAAGTTAAGGTTACCTTACGCTTTGAGGACTTAGACCTAAAAGTGTTACTTTACTTAAGATTATACTTACTTAAACCACGAAATAAGTCTTAAGTAAATCATTTCTTAAGATAGCTTTAACAATCAATGATTGAATTTTCAATATTCAGTCATAAGTCAAACAATTATGATTATAAGGTTATTATGTAAATGTAAAGAATCGATGTAAAATTAAACTATCGGTTACTGATAAGTACAATTTAATGTTTCACAAAACATACCCCGTACAAGAACCCAAAAAATCTTATTAAATATATTGGTAAATACAAAATTACACTATAAGATTTAAAGGTATACAATAGTAACATTAAATGAGGTAGACAGATAAATAGGTACTGTTGATAATTTAGATCAACCGGGCCCTAAAGCCTAAAGCCTCATATACACGAAGAGATTAACCCATTTCGACAAACTAAACGTTGGTCCGTGTAAACTTATATATATGTCACCGTAAGATTGCAAAGGCCGTTGGGTTGTAATCTAACTAGCGATATTGTAAACTGTCGACAGATTACAATTTAACGCATTATTTTTCGGTAGATTGTAATCTGTTAGGTATATTAAACGCGTAAATCGACTAATAGCGACTTTGATATTATGAAATCGTTTATCGTAGGCCACTTTTTAGTTTTAGCCTTAATATCATATTAATATCATCTTAAAATATCACGATAGCATCCAAAACAACGTCTCGTTACAAAACGGTAGAGTAACTCCCTACATGTAAATGAGACTTAAACCGAGGCGACAGACATTATTCAGTAGCATTATTATGAACTGCTTATGAGATTCACAATCAGCCATAATTATATATTATATAAATATATACAATACGTAAATTTTATATTCTTGATTAGTATATACGCTGATAATATATTTGATAAACCTACAGGTATATAACACGATAAGGGCGAAATCATAATATTATATTATATCATATAGAAAATCTAGTCATTAATTACATGCACAGAGACAGACTTTCTAAGTGAATCACCAGAAATCAACTCGTATATAAGTGAATAGCACGAAAGTTGCGATTGACACTTTGCAGCACCAGTTCAATATGTACTAAAGTAAAAGGCAGAATTATTTTCTTCCTACAAATGCGCCATGTCAATGGCAAGTGAATGAGACAATAGAAACTGATTACGATAATCCCAAAACAGTTGTTAAACTTTGATAGATAAATTCTCCAGCAGTATAGCTCGACATGAACTAGTCATGAACTATGTAACCGACCGTCGATATTTCGTCATAGTTATCTCAATTTATTCTCGTGGTATCTACCCGTAGTTCAACTGATAGGAATCACTATAACTTTAAAATCATCAGTAACGCTACATAAGTAAGATAAATAAAATTTACTGGTTTATTAAGTAGTCCAATTTGAACTAATTAATAATTATATTGTATCCTTACTTACAAAGCTATATGTTATAAATATAATTAGTTAATTGTTCCATTATTTAAAATTCATCGTATTAAATTTCCGTATGAGCCAAAGTTTAACGGTGGCAGTGATACCTTAAACACTATGTATCATATATGATGGCTTGGAATTATATGTTACGTGCGTAGGGCTGCCAGGCATCTTTAACCGGACATGTTTGAAAGGTATGATGCATATATATATATATATATATATATATATATATATATATATATATATACAATTTTTTTTTACATGTTAGGCCAATAATTGTTAAGATTAGGTTCAAATATCCGAACTAATATACCTAGTGTATAGTTTTAGGTTAGTTAGTTAGTTATAGTTTATATTTTAGGGCCTGGCAACCCAACCCCAGATCCTACTGTCGCATTTGGTTGCAAAGAGAGTTTACTAATTCGAGCACCCACCCGTTGGGCAAACGTGAACTGGAGGCTTTAAAAATGTATGTACAAATTTTTGCAGCTCAAATATCTGGAGGGTCTCCCCATATGACCTTTATAATGGGATATAATATTTAAAATATTATGATGAATTTAATCATTTAAAATATTGTATACTCTTATGTCCTGATTCGTGATTACTGATTATATTGTGATTAATTGACGAATATTGTCATTACTCTAGTCATTATTACTAAAACCAATCTATATGAATGTGTAATTACCACTATATAAGTCCGATTGTCGCCACGGTTTTACATAATATGTACCACGTTATTTGGCGTAGGATGCATGTCAGGTACAATAGAACATGTCAAAAGGTTACACTGTCCAAAATTTACTACTTTAGTTCACAAAATGAATACCTTTCAGACCAGTCGTTCCCAATGCAACATTATTTTATTTGACTTCCTTACAAAAAACGTCCAATCTGAAAGCGTAAATCAATGCAATTTTCGATTAAATTAAGTATTATCATACCATCTGACATGATCTATAACTAAACCTAGTTTAAATGTTTATATCATATTATAGTTCACGCATACATAAGACCCCGTAGTTACTAAGTTATCATCTAAATAACAATTAAAATTAGTCAAAATTTGTACTTATATCAGAATCTTAAGACGTAGGTGTATCTAAATATGTACTCGTTGAAAAAAATTATCTCGACAAGCAACAAATCAATTAAGTAAAAAACAATCAATAAAATATATTTAGACAACAGTCTCAAAAGTGCCTATTTAAATTACAGTCAACAGCATTCGCTCCGAGTAGTAAAGTTAAAACTATGCAAAGAGGTAGTTGAGTTTCATCGATAGAGGTAATAAGAAGGCGCACCGGACCCTGCGCGGCGGACCGCCCCGGCGCGCCTATCTAGCCTACACTAACCTAGCTTAGCCTACGACACCTTACTCGAGTAAAGCTTTTGAGTATTCATTCGTGTATATAAAATTGTATAATTAAACTAATCTGTAAAACCCGTATAAAAAGTGAAGAGGTAGTTGATTGAGCTTAAGTACTTAAATCAATCCCAAGGGGCAGAGCAACATCGGCTGTAGCCCGCGCGCCTCGACGAGTGCCGTGCGAGAGCAAGTCTACACTCGCAGGTAGGTTCATTGAACATCTAAATACATCTTTGATAACTGCGATTTCTTAAAGTTAAAGAGGCGGACGTCTAATCGTCTAAGTAGCAAAATTGAAACTTGTATAAGTTAAATCTCTCAAAATAAAATTAATATTTCTAAGTACAGTCGAGGGATCCTTATTGCATCATTACGAACCGAGTCCGCGTTTCAGTCACCAACACGTTGTCGGCGGCACTCAGCCGCCTGACCTTGTCTGCGCACCCGTTTCGATCGCAACATACACCACGGTCCTGCTCGAGTTCTGGCTCTAACCTACCCTATGTGCTGGTCAACTTGCTTAGTGCCGCAACAGGGCACAAGTACCCGTCCAATGGTGCTCGGACGGATCGAGCCGAATTGTACCTAATCAAACGTTAAAATGGGCTATGTTCCGGATAATAACCATCTAGCTAAAACTTCACATCGATATAACACGGTCACAATAACTCTGCACCTGACCTGACATAGAAAGTGAGGAAGAGAGTAATTAGAGAAACGTCACGAGCGAGCAGAAGAGCGCATTCCACCGAGGTGCAGAGTTAGTTTGACCGTGTTGTACATGCTGACATCCCGAATTACCTTCACACTGTGAAAGGGCATAACTTCGCGCTACGCATACCTCGCTGCCACGACTACCATGCGCGTCCGATCACGTGTACGAAGGGCTCTTGGTTCACATTCAGAAAGATCTTACATACATAAAAAACATTTTAACTTCCTATTCTTGTACACAAATAACCCACACCTATACGAATAAAACATTAAAAGACCTCGCACAGACCGCCTAATCTAAAACGTCACAACTCACGATCCTTCATTGACGGGCTGTCGTTGTCACTGGTAGTCGTAACACACGCAACGCCACAACATCTAGTTCTGAGGTTTTACATACACTTTACCGTTCTATAATCCAACAATGCCATCGCTTTAAAGTATACGCCATCCTATCCCCATAATTCTAAGTAATATAATAACTAACCTAAAACATAAATTACGCTAAAAATACGTGTGCAAAAGGCTCCGAAAATATCGGTTGGTCGATATTTTATGGTCATTTATCTAGTACGCTCAAATGTTTAAGAAGAGAGCCGAATTCTCGTTTCATTTTAGTATGTTAAGCAACGAAGTTTAGTCCTCTTCGTTGCATGGGGTGTCCACCAGAAGAGGTTTTGCGGTGGAGTTATGTTGCGCTGGAGGCGGAAGCGCATTAGGCGACTGTTGCGAGCCAGTTCCAGTGGACGCAGAAACGGCGGCGGTGGCATTAGCCGTCGCGGTTGCATGGGCAGTTGCCGCGTATAGAGCTAGAGCATGCTGTAGTTGGAGCAGCTGATGATGGGGGTCCAAGGGTGCCGGGGCACGATGACCGCTCTGATGCGGAGTACGCACCACGTAACGGCCATCGGCAAAACGACGAACGTTTGGTGGAGCATGATTGTGCGAATAACGAGAACGGACGATGCGCTCATAACCTTCTGGGCCCTCGGTATTAACGTCGGCGAGGCATCGAGAAGTCAACCTCGAGGAACAGTACCACTGCTTGCGTCCGTGTGCCAGATTATTTTTCAAACGGAAGGTGTAGCCTCGGTGAAGTAACAATCTACCTTTGCCCGCCCTAATAAAACGTGCTGAAAAAAAAAAATACGTTAATACACGTCCAGGAAAGATGTTTTACTTATATTCAATGAATAAAATCGACCTTATTATATTATTTAGTATACATCAAGATCAACTCTATTCAAAGATATACTATTAACTACATTTAAAACCAAGCATCTTAATAACTAATTAAAATTATAACTTAATAAATAAATATAATAATTATGTGATACATGGGTCAATTAATAAGGGAACACTTTAGTAGTTAGGTACCATAGTTTATTAGGAGTCATTACAATGATTAGAATGCCAAAATAACGATTTTTAGATTACGTTAATAAATACAAATAATCAATCAATATTCTCTAGGAGATAAATTTTTGTGAGCAAGAATTTTTTGGCACAATACGCTAAAGAATATCAAAATAAGATCTAAGGTATGCTCAGAAATAGCTTTACTCGTATCGTAGCATGGCACATGATTATAGGACATATATATCTAAAATAAAAAAACAACGTAAAAAGGAAGCACGTTGACAATATTGTACCTAAATTATAATCTTTTTTTACTTAATATACATGAGCATCAAACTTTCAAAGTATTTAGAATATCCTAGATATCTAAAACACCTCACACATTGTGAAATAAAAAATTTGGCATCAATACAGCTAAAGATCTTACTAAAATGAGATCGTTTATTTATAAACTAACACGTGGATAAAGATAACCTATCTATTCGTTCTTTAATCCTAATGAGAAACACTTACCTACTTAAGTAACTATAATGACTAGTAGAAAAACTATTTCATGAGTAACATTATTAGTAAAGGGACTTTTTTGTTTATTAAGGGACTTTATATAATCATAATCTTTAAAAATCTGCTTTCCGTAACCCTATTTTGTATAAAATAATTTGTGATTTCATAAAAAAATATATATTGGAGGCCAAAATAGATGAAAGGCAAGAAAGGGGAAGACCATGGATAGTTATTATAGGAATATACTCGTAGGATAGGTCAATACGGTTGGGAAATAATCAATAATAATGGATGTTCAACAAAAATCCATGGATTATTATGATACTAAAAATATTGGATACAATGGAGATGTTTGTACTGTATTGATAATAATGTTCTTATTAATAGTTGAACATTTTAAAATTACTTATTAGCTTCGTAATGGTAACAAAAGTAACTTAAGTAAGTTGCCCCATAACCACATAATAAATACGGTTCGTGGCATGTAAATAAGCCCTAAAACACGAACTCTGTCTGAATTAGTAAAATAAGGATTTATAAATTGCTACTAACAGTTCTAATAATCTATGAGTATCAGCAGATAACGCAATTCCTTTAATTCTAGCAACAGATCGAGGCTTTTTGTTGTACATAATCTAAAGTCTAAACGGAGCTAAATTGACAACTCTAAATCGTAGTGCTATCCTTTTCCACAGGAGCATTGTGTTAGCAATCAATTTAGACCTGTCATTTTAGTGTATAATATTTTGTGAAGAACAGAACTAGTCACATTATTTCAGTACAGTTTTTGGCACGTTTTAAATTGGCCACTTCGAGTCCTGGTAAAAATTCGGATACTTTAACTGAATTATTATCTATCAATACCACTACATGTACCTACCTTAATAAGATATGACAACGCATTTCTGCAAACAAGTTTATTAAATTCTACAAAAACAATCCTAGATCTTAACTCTCTGGTATTGAAATCGTATTACTATCATATTCAAATGCTGTTATAGTTTAAGATACGTATATAACCCCGACCTTCACCGAGCTGTTTAATGGATGAAACCTAATTTTTATATTTATTTAGTAATAGATAAATACACCTAAAATAGGTTGCCTATCAAAATCCGGTCCAGGCTATTTTTAAATTAATTAATTCTAATTAACTTTTTTTTGTCAAGTTTATTGATTAAAATTACCTATATTTTGATATATAACTCACGCGGTTCCTATCTGTTAAGTTACCTATGGACTAGGTTAATTGTTAACCACCATAGTCCATAGGTTCGGAACCGCTTGAGTTATATATCAAAATATATGTAATTTTATAACAAACCCGATGGTATATCATTGGCTACAATAAGCTTGACAAAAAAAAAGTTAATTAAAATTAATTAATTTAAAAATAGCCTGGACCGGATTTTGATAGGCAATCTATTTTAGGTGTATTTATCATTACTAAATAAAAATAAAAAGTAGGTTTCATCCATTAAACAGCTCGGAGAAGGTCGGGGTTATATACGTATCTTAGACTATTAGGATGACAGTTACCATTCCTTCAGATTGGGTTCTAATTGGGTTATTTAAATTTCCATTCATATTTTTGACACCTTTTCGACTTCACACACCTATAGGTACATTTTGACGTCAAAAATCAAGTTTAGTTTTAAGACGTCAAACGTGCGCAAAAATGTTAACTCACATTTAAACTCATATTGATGACGCTGAGATAAAAGAAAGCATACGTGTGAAGCCAGTACGATTTCAATATTAAGTATAAGGACCCTATGAAACATTGCAGTGTCTACTAGTCGCCGGCGCGGGCAACTTAGGCTGAGATCTATGTAGAGCTTAAATATCTATTAAGATTTATGTAGAGACATAAATCGGTCTAAGCCAGGTTTTCTGTTTTAAGTCTGAGCATATTAAAAAAACGCTCCATAGATTTTAGCCTCTATCTCTTAACCGCTAAAAATATAGAACACGACTAGTCAAAATTGCACAATTCCTAATGGAGACTTCATATTTTAAGAAACTCTGCTCTAGTACCTCACGAGCCACGCATTCGGGTCAAAATTATCAAAGTCGAGATGAGGTATTCGCGGGAGCAATAGCGGCGTAGGCGGTGATGACACAGGCGCGAACGCTGTAGAATTAGGTTGCTTGATGGTCGTTCGCCGCCCACATCGCCCTGCGTGATTATGTTCTCCTATTAACTTGTGGAGCTTTCCCTTCTGAGTGTAGGCCTTGCATCCACAGCCGCCCATGGTACATCGCCAACGAACGATGCCTGAGCGCATGGTGTGCGCCGCATAAAAACTCTTCCCTCGGACCCAGAGGCGAGGCCGACCGCCTGGGCCCACACAAATACGGATTAAATTATCTGAAAATTATAAATATTGTAGAACAAATTACACGGAAAATTATAAACAAGTAAGTACGTAATTGTTCAAATAAGTGTTCAGCAGAATCTGACTCAATACCGAGAAGCGGAAAAAAGCAAATCGTAGCTCCCGCTAATAAATATACAATGCTTACTTTTGTATTTTGGAAACAAATCAAAAGTTATAAGAAAATTTATAAAGCTAATTCAGAAATATTTGTGACCTAGCCAAATATTTCCACCGATATATTATTTGGATCGTCTTTTAGTATTTGTGATGGAAACCGATTTATTTTAACGGGCATCTAAGGGGAGCTTCTCAATTCGGCACGCATTTTTGTTCTATAGATTCAATGAAATTGAAACAAATAACAAATTAATCCAAGTAGTTAACTAGTAAAATGCGGCCGGAGTCTAATCTAGCATATGACATACCTTTACCTATTAAATTTGGCATGCGACCTAATTTCAAAGAAAAATACTGGATAAATGGAAGAGTAATGCTTTGACATTTAATACGGTGTTGACGGCGTATATCCAATCTATTAATTGCCTAAAGTAAATGTTTTGGTCCGTATGAACTTAATATTTTAATGATGACTCTTGTTCCGTGGAAGCAAGGAAGGTCGCTTGTTTGGGATGCCACATGCGTGGATACGCTAGCGTTATCCCACTTGCAGGCGTCCTCCATGTCAGCGGGAGCGGCGGCCACTAATGCAGAAAGAGCCAAGAGGCGCAAGTATGAAATTATTGAAAATAATTTCATTTTTGTGCCTTTTGGTGTTGAAACCCTGGGGTCGTGGGGCGAAGATGCCAGATCCTTTTTTAAGGATCTATCTTCTCGTCTCACAGAGTCCACAGGTGACCGGAGGGCTGGCAGTTACCTCGGCCAACATATAAGTTTGGCTATTCAGCGGGGTAACGCAGCCAGCGTTCTGGGCACACTGCCTCATTGCAGCGGGATAGATGATATTTTTAATGTTTAGTTTTTAGTTTTTAATTTAGTTTTTAATTTAGATTTAATTTAGATTTTAATTTTATTATTATTAACAATATATATATATATATTTTCTAAAAAAATATCACCCATCAAATGTCAAGGTGGCAAACAAAATGAATGGTTGCAATAATAATTTGTACTATCGCAATGTTCCAATATTAAATGAATGATCTGAATACAAATGAGGGTAGTTGAGGATTATGAGGTATTTTATGTATAAGTAATTCCATTGATAACGCATGAAGTACAGTTACTCTGTCACAACAATTTATTGATCGTAATTCACTCATAATTAAGAGGAAACATACTTTTGAAACGCACCAACGATGCGACGTGATACTCGTATGTAGTTATCCTACTTAATATTATAGATGCCTAAAGTGTGTTTGTTTGATGGTTTATTCTTCAACCACTCCACAACGGAGTATGGATACCTATAATTACTTAAAGTTTTGAAGATAGTTTTAAGCTACTTTTTTCCGAAAAGTTCTCGAAAAAAGTTTTTAAAACCTAAGAATTATAAAGTAACAGGTTCAAAAACAAATCAGACAGACAGACACGCTTTCACATTTATACTATTGATATGAATTGTGTGCTTTGTGTAACGCATTTCGAAAATATATTTCCACTTTTTCCGTACTTATAATACTACATATTTTCCATTTCCATACTAGCCCTCATTCAGTTGGGTTACATACAATACATCATACACAGTTTATAATTTATATTACATTATTTACCATTACACTTCTCGTTATCTAATAATTATTAATTAATTATGTCGATCTAGTAGTTACTTAACTCATGCATTTTTTTATAACAATATACTTAAGTAATAATATATAAGGAAGTACTTATTTCCGTTTTGAGAGGCCACTTTTTGTTTAAAAATGTGTGGTACGATCGAGACGATCTTCCAGTTTTAAATATATTGCATAAACGATGTTTTTTGAAGTTACTTGAAATCAAACGTCTTAAATATGTATTACATTTGTACATATTAATTCTATCTTTAAAAAATATAACATCTTCTTTCATCAGTTAAGACAGACGAATCAGTGCTCAATATGCATCATCGTCACTTCAGCCCATCCCGCCAACTACTACTGGTCATAGTTCAGCCTTTCCAAGTGCGGGTTGACCTTTACTTCACGCACCTTTGAGAACATTAGGACAGTTCAGTTCTCAAGCATGGATTTGCACGACGTTATTTTCGTCGCTTAAGCAAAGGTTATAAATATTGACACATAACTCCGAAAATTAAGAGCGTGCTTGGGATTATAGCCCCGGAACTCCTCACATTGAATAAACCTGTCTTTATTTCATGTCAAGACTCCTAGTTCGGAAAGCCAGCAAGAAACTTTACTCTTCATAAAATACCTACCAATCTTTACGACGAGGCCCATGGCCAACAGCGCTTAATTTAAGTAAAATCATCAATTTTTATGGGAACAGAACAGAAGTAAACCTATTAAAATTTGTCTACTTACGGTTATATGTAGCGCACTTTATATAATTAATATATTAGGGCACTCTATTTGTTATATACATTGGATTTTATTACTTATTATATATATATATATATATATGTATAAATCGCCTTTCCTTACCCGTGCTACTACCAATCCCACTACAAGTAAGTAGTAACATGGGTAATGTTTTTTTGTAATCATAAATTTACATAAAGAGTTTACGTAGATTCATAAGTTAAGTAACTTAATCTAGTTTTGACAATAATAACTTGAATATGTAAGTAGTTTCAAACTTTTTAACGGCTGAAATGTGAGCTTCGAAAGCGCTAGCCCTATTATGTATAAAAATTCTTTCTAAAAACAGAGTTCCAAAGCCACTGTAAAGTAAAAAATAATTTTTCATCCCACCATCTCGGAAAGAGTATTTTTAATCTTCGATATCTGAATGCAAAAGCCGTTAGTATCCTCTTGAGAATAAAGTAAATTGAATTTAGAACATCGTGTGCACGTTAGTAAATATCGTCTATGAAGTTTGTGAATTCAAAACATCATTAAAACTTCTACCTCTATGGTGCCGAATTTCCATACCATCTTTTTTAATTTGTTAAAAACTCACACTCGTAACCTTCTTGGTGTACTTTATTAATTTGCTTTGCGCGCACCATTTGCTTTGTGATTTGTGATGATGTGATGTCATTTCCTCGCTGAGGTGGGATGAAAAGTTACGTGTTGCACTCGAGTGAAAATATTTTTTACCTCGTGCTCTTTTGATTCCCTCGCTGACGCTCGGGATTCTAATTTTTGAACCACTCGCTGCGCTCGTGATTCAATTTTAGAATCCTTCGCTTGCTCGGTCATCAAAATTGAGCACGCGGTTAAAAAACAACTTTTCACTCTTGTATAATAAATAACTATTGTTTTCTACACACTATGTTGAAGTCGGGCGAGCAAGTTTGCTTATCCTTGTTATACCCGCCCGACTTCAACATAGTGTGTAGAAATCAAAATTATTTTTTACTTTACAGTGGCTTTGGTGGTCGGCTTTTTGGAAATAATTTTTATTTTTAACTTTTTAGTACCAGGGTTGAGGATTTGGAGTCAGAATTTTTTATGGGTTTTATTTCAAATCGGTTCAGAAACCACGGAGTTATGCACCGACATACATTAAAAAAATACGCGCCGAATTGAGAACCTACTCCTTTTTTCGGGCGGTCGGTAAGTCGGTTAAAAACCTAACTATTACGAAATCAATCATTGTAACAATCTCAATTATTGTTATTAGCTGGACCTATGTTGTTGAGACAACGTATTTTAGGCAATAGAGGAACAATGACAACCAATCAGATACGGTTGAGATCTTTATATTGTAGCAATCACTTTTAAAGATTCAGGTCCGCTCAGGTAGCACGGACATTATATCTATTTGCGACCTAAAATATGTCATTGCGAGCCTAATTTGTGAATAACTTCTCAGTCGCCAATAACTATGAATCCAACTAAGTAATACAGTTTAACAAACCAAGCTCTTTTCTTTTTTTTCATGTAAGTATTTAACTAGTACTTAATACAAAAAAATAGACATTCATTCAGCCATTATTGCTATGCATTACATTATTTATGCTGAACACGACAACTCCCTATATTGAAAATATTAAAACCAAGTTGTAATTTAGGGCCAACGCACACTTTAACATTTAATTTTACTGATGGTGAACGACCAGCGTTTTTTTCTTACGTATTAACAAATACAATAATTAAAAACCTTCTAAAATAAAGTAACTAACTATAAGTACTAGGCATTATTTGTAACAAAATGCCTTGTGATGTGTGCCCTTACAAAATTTCCATACATTTGACTAGGATTTGACTATCAAACATTTCGATATTAAGTAAGTACTAATACACCCTGTTTGTGCAAATTAATGTCAACGTAAATAAAAATTATCCCTAAGCCAATCACTTGAAGTGTAATATAATGACTAGATAGTCGATACCGCCGACTTTTTTAATAGAAAACCACCTATTTAAGTAAGTAATTGCAATTAAGTTGAGATCCGGCAGACGTTTAAATGGCGTAAAAAATATGACTATGAACCTGCGCAGCAGTCCGTCACCCTTTGCTAACTAATGACTAGATAGTCGATACCGCCGACTTTTTTAATAGAAAACCACCTATTTAAGTAAGTAATTGCAATTAAGTTGAGATCCGGCAGACGTTTAAATGGCGTAAAAAATATGACTATGAACCTGCGCAGCAGTCCGTCACCCTTTGCTAACCGCGCTGTACATATTTATTCAGCAGGTACCTATGCACATACAAGCTCTACTGTCGTCCAGAGCTTTAAAAACCATGTGACGACGAATCAGCACCACACATGCAGCAGCACACGTGGCAAATGACAATTAAACGCTTTTTTTTTATTTCAAGGGCTAACTTGTAGTTAGCCCTTGAAATAACAAAACCTACACCGCATCGTACCGGAACGCATCTTAAAGTAATTAGCCACGATCGAAGTCGTCCATCTGAACATCCGGATCCAATTTGAACCTGCCGGGAAAAACGCTCCAATGGCACTGCTACATCTCGAGCACCACGCGAGTGGTTTGCGCGGATTATCCGCCTCAGTGATATTCATAAACAATATTTCAAAGAATTCTGCCTGATATTTCGTTGATATGTCCTATTTCAACGACCATCCTATTTGACCTATTAGTCCTATATATTTCACCGTAAGATTGCAAAAACCGTTAGATTGTGATCCAACTAGCGATATTGTAGATGTAGACTGTCGACAGATTGTGAACCGTTCAATGTTCCGAGTGTCAATTTTTGAAATATTCATTGTATTTACGTTTTCTGGTCCTTTTTTTGTAGGTTAGGTTAGGGTTTGACATCAATAATAAGGCCAGGCACTTCGGTTTTATGGGGTTAATATACCTAACAGATTACAATCTACCGAAAAATAATGGGTTAAATTGTAATCTGTCGACAGTTTACAATATCGCTAGTTAGATTACAATCTAACGGCCTTTGCAATCTTACGGTGACATATACATTGAGTACAAAGATTTAATTAAAGAGATCTGGAATGTTGAGGTACAGTAAAGTATACTAGATACTTAAAATAATAAATGATACTAATTTAAGTATACAGAATACAGAATACAAATCTTAACTTCATACAAAAAAAAAACTTCATACATAAATTATTTTCTTTTAAAAATAATATACTTGCCCCTATTAATGCATGATATATTTCGTTATAAAATTTAAAACCTGGATAAAGCAGCTCACCGCAGATTTGCCTAATGCATTACGATGATGATAGGCTTAGGATAACCCTAGTCTTAGTCGTCTAACACAGCTTTAGCTTGCGTAGCAATAGCTGCGTGTGTGAACGCACGGTACGGTGTACTGGCGACGAGGGTTGACGCAGGCATAACTTGAGGGTCGTGGGAATGTACATTGCTGAGTGCGAAGATTTGGTCGTGAAGAGTATGAGCGTAGGCCCGGCAGGTCCGCCTTGTGCAACGCCACCGCACCTTGTTCTTTTCCGGGAATACTTTCTCCGCGTAGAATGAAAAACCACCGAGTCGCATATGACGACGGCCGCGATTCGATATCACGAACTCAACTGTAAGAATACCATACTAATTATTGTCCATTCTCTATGCAAATTTGTAACGTGCAATGCAACTATTTCATAAATATTTACTGAGTAGCTGTACAGACTTTATCATAGTGAATAATAAAAAAACAGAAATAAATTAAGTAAGTAAATAAAATATAGAGATAACCGGATTAAAAATTATAGCACGGCGTAGAATTTTAAACTGTCGTGAGTAATGTTCATTTTAACTATAATGAACATATACCGGTTATAGCTCACATGTTTTGTCGGAAAATGCCCGATTAGTTTCGTACGCGTCCTGCCGACGCGGCAGCTGAACGACTGCGGGCTGCCTGCTGTAAAGCTCTCTGCATCTGCTCATGAATGAGGGCCCCGGACGGGTTCGAACCTAGTCGAGCATTTCCCGACAAAACACGTGAGTTATAACCGGTATATACTAGTGGTTCGCCCCGAACTGAGACCTCTCGGCGCTATCTATTGACATAATTGTGAAGTTCTGTTGTAAACACTAAGGCTTATTAAAAATTCAATAATTTCGTTTCCTTATAATATTTATCTTATTTTAGTATTTGTTGTTCAATTACTGGATATAATTCAAATAACTAATCAAGTTTCAGGCTCAGCGTTTCAGAAAATTTAGAGTACTAAGGTCAACTTTGGACGTTAGAAAATCTCCACTTTGAAAGCCCCCCATTTGGTCAATATTAGGGGAAAAATAAAAATAAAAATTTTTTTGGACTCTATTCCTAATTATCTTTAAAATGATATACCGCAACCCTATGTAACGCATAATGTAAACAATATTTTCGTTCGCATTCGCTCCTATGAGAGCCCCCCTGAAATAAAGATTTTTATAACTTTTTAAGCCATATTCGGCTAGAGGCCATCGGTTTATATGTATAATATTTAAATTTGAAGTAATTACGTTCAGTAATTCAAAAGTTATAAGGCTCTGACAGACGGACGGACGGACGGACGGACGAGTGCAAATTCACTCAAGTAGAGTCAGAGACCCTCGCTTCGCTCGGTCAATTATAGTTATAATACTTACTTAGATTTTTTTTTTTTTTGGGTGTCATTTTTTTGTTATTGAAAATAATACAATAGAACTTAATGCTAGCTAGCCTAACCTAATTACTATATAAATCATGCCCGCGTGGAATGGTGGCAAGAATGCTGGCTGCATTCCCGTGCTGGACAGCCAGGCTGATCCTTTGCGCAAAAAATGAGCCAGCCCTTCTGTCACCAGATGAGGCAATTAACCACGGTGAAATATCTCGTAAATATCTTATTTGTTTTGTCAGAAGGATATTTACATGAGGTAAATATTTTTAAGCACTAGTTATATCAAAACTTTATTTCTCAGCTGAAACTATTTCAATAAGGCTTTCGATACGGTCAATATTGGTATTAAGAACATTCGGTAAGTGATTATGTTCAGAACAGCGTACGATAAGTCTACCCTCGATGGTTAAAGCGCGTGCCATGCAGCCATCTTGCTTTCTTCTCCTGCATTTCCAGTAGACTCGGGAGGCTCGTCTCTTGTGTGCAACGAAGCCGAATCCATCGAGCATGAGGCAAGGTGCTCCCCGCTGGGTAACCGTGTAGCTTACCCCTTCCTGCTTCACAGTCATAGCTCCAGCTGTGTCAGTCACTATAGCAATACGTGCCTTAGTAAATTTCTTAAATTGCCTCATACATTGGGGCTGATTCTGTAGTGCACAATCTCTAAACTAAACTAAAATGACAGCATTTAAAATATTGCTAACCCTATCATAATACTCCCTGCAGAAAGGGACAGAACTAGATTTAAAGCTGTAATTTTAGTTTAGAGATTGTGTTATACAGAATTGGCCGCATTGGCGTGTGACTAGTATGCTTGAGACAGCATTTTACTTAAAGCGCTCCAACGAATTAAAGCAAGTTTTGGCCCTTAAATTTTGACTCTTCTGCTATTTCATATCACTGGAATGACATAGATGGAAAGCAAATGTTATGGCTTCGTATTGCTTACTATAATCAGAGGAAAAATAAATCAATTTGTCAAAACTACTCTTTATTATGCTAATCAATCACAATTTCTCATTTTCATGCTTGATAAAATAATTACACTAACATTTACTGACTTCATTTGATGAAATAATTATTAAAGAAGGTACATAGCTTAATTTAAATTAACTTTTAAAGGCCAGCGCACAATTTATCTTAAATGCATTATGCATCACATCACTAGAACTGGAATTTTCCGGTACATTGTGCATTCATCTATAAAGAAAGTTATCCATGATCATTTTTTACCCTTTAATTAAAGAGCAAAAATTCGATGACTTCTTCAGAAAAATATTTGGCTTGCCATTAGGTATAATATAATTAAGTAGGTACTATAAAAAATTCATAAAACTATTTACAATGAAAATCCTTAATTAGTTAAAGCTTGGACTGCACAGAATGATTCCACTGTTCCAGTTTCATACTCACACAAATCCCTAATTAGAATGTTATATTGAAATAGATATATTATATGATATATAAATGATATCATTGTAGCAAAAGTGCTGGCTTCAATTTTTTTGCCACACAATTTAACTGTAGGTTTTTCATAGCTGAATCTCGATAAAACACGTCAGAATGGTAAACGTCTCCAAATTATGAAAATAACTTAAATATTACTTAAATCTTAGGTAAGTAACTACTATAAAATAACCTTATAAGCAATCTTTCATTATAATCAATTAGCTGCAGCCCTGGTAGGGCCTTGGCTTCTTCAAGTAAGTACTTAAGGTATTTGGATGTACCTTGTACACTGCTATTTCAGAATAAGACCTAAATGTAAACTCAATTAACTAATATGGGATAAATAAATTTGATTTGACGCAAGCTTCTCCATCAGAAGCAGTTTTGATCAGCTGCTTTCCAGCTCCTAACTCACAACACCCTTTCTCTTATTACTTACTTAAGTAATACATGACATAAATTATATATAAATTTGAATTTTGGAATTATAATTTTTACTGAGGAAAACAAATGTATTTGCAGGCAACTCAAAAACAAAAACAAATTACTTATATATCTGTTAAACCAAAATTTGGAACTGACATGAAACCGACACAGTATGAAATCGAAAGCTTATGATCCAAGCCCAACCACTTTAGTTAAAAGTCAACCCAACAAAGGTAAAGCAATCCTCAAACTGATGGACACGTCACAACTTCGCCCAATTCATATTTACGAGCGATTTTCTGCATATGATCATCTGCGTGGTTATGTACAGGATTTGTTATCCTAAGGACATTGTTTTTAGAGGTTATTCTCGCTCGGCAACGCTTCCCGTACTCCATGCATCTCCAAAAAGTCCGGCCACTCCGGACACTGTCTGTGACAAATATGTAAGGCTCGTATATAAGTTGAAGATGTCCACTTTTTGTCTGTATGAAATGCAGGTCCCCTTTCATGTTGCTTAGATTTTCTATAACTAAAAACAAAGTGTACATCATTATCAATTCGGTATTTATTTGTGATCTTAGACTGACCATCAAACTTACATTAGTATACATAATTAAAGAAGGGGTAGAGTCAAGTGAAAGCTGAGTGTAAAATGGAAGGTTTAAAAATTAGGTTAGGTTAATCCCTTAATGTTATGGAATTTATTATTTACTTATTAATAGCCTTGAGTATTTTTATGTTACAAGTATCAAAAAAATCAACATTCAACTTTCACTAGACAGACTCAAAATAAAAGAGCAATAATAGAAATTACTTTTATTTATGTAAATAAGTAAGTACTTAATAGATCATAGTTATATTCTCGTTTATTTCTACCTGCTTTATGTCTTTTAATATTGTGTCTAGTTACAATTTAATACCTTATTTACTTCACTAGCAGAACAAGGAAACAAAATATTCAAAAATAACTTTATATTGTGTAACCACACTAGAGCATACACAACAATAAGTAGTTATGTAGTTAATAAAAATTTAGAATAATTAACCACAAATTTTGTGATTTAGACATGGAACTATCAAAGGATTTAGGAACAAAATTTAATTGAATTCATTAAACATTGATGAATTGATGAACTGAGCTCTGAGAAGCACAAAGGGAAAGTAAAAATATATTTCAAATTTGATAATGGTTCGATCAAATAACAAATATATACTTAACAAGTATAGAGTAGTTTTTAACAACTAGGCTCAAAACACTCAACTAAATTTTGATTAACAGAGGGAGGCCAGCATCACTGATTTTTAAATGAACACCTAAAGAATCAAAAACATCTAAAACACATTATAAAAATTACCTAAGTTAGCATCAAGAAAATTTCATGAAATTTTCTTGATGCTAACTAAGTAAGAACTAAGTAATTTCAATTTCAATTTTCATGAAAAAAGTTTGAATTAACTTTATTTATGAATAGTTACAGTATTCCTTTAGACAAGTATACACATAAAATATTACTATAGTTCAAGTTGGTGTTAATATAAATCAGTGGTGTGCAGTCCATAGAGGCATAAAAGAACTGCTTACCAAAACATGACATAAATCAACTGGTAAGGTTTAGTGTTTTTTCTAAGCTTCTTTTACTAGATACTTACCACACTTGCAAAGTAATTTGAGCAAAAATATTAAAGAAAGTTGCTTATAATGGAAAAAAGTAGGATTCAGGACAATGTTTGAGGAACACCATGTTGTCAGAGGAGGAGCATTCCTTCAATCTATACAATATGTTAAAGTATAAACTAACAGTTTAAAAATTATATATGCAACCTTTTTCGATTACAGGTATGCTGACATACTACATCAAACACACTATCAAATAGTGTGTCAGTTGTAAATGAACTATCAAAAAGAACAATATTATATCAAATTATGAGGTTGGGGATGGTTATCAAAATAATTAGAAATAAGTGATGATGCAGTGAGCTTTGGAATGTGGAGCTGTGAATTAAGAAACAAAAAGCCAGCGTGTGGATGAGCCTATGATATGATATTACTTTACTAGCGGCAAGAGAAGCTGTTTGGTTTGGTTAAAACTTGACCAAATGGTCAAGCGACAGTTTTAATTTTGCGATATATCATTTTATTGTATAAGGACAATTATTAAAGGCATGAAATGCTTAAGGTAACTAATGTATTTAATTTGATAAGAACTAATATTGTATCTGTCAAAATAGTTTTCCAATTAATTACTTACCACAATGTGACCATTCTTTAAACTTTAAAATTGGGTATAGTAAGCTATCCTTAAAGATAGACATATATTGCAGACTTTTCGTTTTCTGTAGACCTATAAAAGAGGAACAATGGAATTTTTCCATACATAGTTTTGTTACATAGGTATCTCAAAGGGATTAAGCAGTGTTTTGATGATAGATTCAAGTCGGCTTGATTTTTTCTAACATCTTCAACAATCATTGTCATATTTCAACAAATTTATACAAAACATTCATGACTTATACACATAAACCTTCCTCCTGTATCACTTGATATACTGATGAAAACTGTATGAAAATTAGTTTGATAGTTTTAAAGTTAGCATCATATTAAGTCCTTACTCAAAAAGTTAAAAGTAGATTACCTATTTGAACCTGCTTAATATTCACTCTGTGCTCAACAAAATTTCATTTGAGTAGGTAATCATAATAAAAACAAATTGGGCAGATTAACACTATTTCAAATTGCTGCATTAGACACTCCATATCTTAAACATATTAAGTACATAAGTATTATATAGGTTCAAGTTTCCTTTAGCTGGTTAAAGTGGGGGGGGGGGGGGGGGGGGGACGGGGGGGGAGAAAGGAAAATAATTTTTAAAATTTTTGAAATTATGAAGTTAATTTTATACTTTAGAGGGGAGGGGGGTGCTAGGAAAACTCCTTACACTTCACCCTTTCCCTCTCACCCCCTTCAAGGCCCGGTCTTATTTCTGGGTGGTATAAAAAGGAAATAACCATGAAGAGGATGGCGGGGTCTGAATTCATCACCTAATCTATCCGAGTCGGAGTGCTCCCAGTCCCGAGCTTGCTTTGCTCGCTCTCTCTTGCATGAGCAGGAGTGATGCCCAAAAACGAAGTGGAGAAGCTAGGAAAACCGCTTAGCTTTCACCCTCTCTCCTCACCCCTTCCAAGGTCTGCTCGACGGAGGGCTCCTTATTTCTGGGTGGTATAAAAAGGAAATAACCACAAAGAGGATGAAAGACCCCGCCATCCTCTTCGTCACCTAAACTATGCGAGCCGATTTTGCCCCCAGTCCCGAGCTCGCGTTGCTCGCCCTTTTTTTAGTAACTTTAAGTTTACCATAGAATTCAATACAATAAACTAAACGTTTTTTGACAACCAAACGTCAATTGAGTTTATAGTTGGTGACAATTGATCAATTTTGTTTGAATTTTCATAGAAAAAATGTGATTTTCAAAAATGTATTTCTTGTAAACTACTGAAAATCACACAAAAATATTTCAGTGCTTGGTTTAGTATATTAAGACCTATCTGTAAAAAAAATGAGCTATAGCTAAAAAGTAATATTTAGGTAATAAAGTAGGTACAGTAGAAGTAGAAATATAATATGTTGATACAGATATTTAATTATTAGCTACTTAAAGGTTGGAATTTCTCATTAGCACATAATATATGGCGAAAATTTTAATAAATAACGCATTCTAGAACAGTTTCTTCTTCACAAATACATGTAAAACGTGAGCACTTTTGAGTTAAAATTTATAGGTTATGTTTACAAAAATTGCGCGCAAAATATTTGTACGAGCAAAATAACTTCTATTATTAACGAGCATATGTACGGTTTAATACAATAATTACCAAAGTTTACGATATTTATCTCATTTTAAGACCTAAATGCCTAACACAAGAGATGTCAACCCTGTACTCTTGATGTCATGAAACTCTAGATTTCTTGTTGCTTTGATGTAAGTTAAAAGTAAATTTGTACATACCAACTAAAAATCCAAAATAATAGGCACATTTCACATCACGAACACATACAAACACACATAGAAAATACTTTAGAAACACAAAATAATGTAAAACATTTGACGTAAACACGTTCAAACTTTATGCGCTACTTATCCGAAAGTAATTCAAATGTTTATTAACCGATATTGTTCTTGGTACACTTAATTTGCACGGAAACACTAAATTACTATTCGGCTAGCGCATTATATTTTTAATATTTCTCAAAATAGTAAACAATCTCGAGATGACACATAATTGCGACCATAGATCTCATCATCTCACGGCGCGGCGTTACGGCAACCACAAGTAACGGAATTCCATTTCATTACACGCATTGTCGCATGAAATTCATTTATCTTTATGTAAAATGAGAAAGCTATAAAACGTTATTGGCCTTACGTTTTCATAAATTTGTAATATTTTTAAAGTATTACATTAATTATTTTATGGTTTAAACGAGATTGCACAATATGATTGATTATTTAGAGTTTACGTATCAAACGTGACGCTGTATTTCAGAAGCTTTATTTGCTAATTAGTTAAATCAATAATAGCCTAGCCTACAGTCATCGTATAAATCGTATTTTTCATGTGAAAAATTCAGTAGGAAAACGAAAAACTGTAAAAAGAATCGTGCTTTAGGACGATTAATTTCCTGGATTTTAGTCTATTCTGCAACTCGTTAAGTGTAGAGTAGTGCCATCTATTATCATGATATTACATACTTATTTTAAATAAGCTCCGATATTTTTTCTCGAATGAAACACTTAGCGCCATCTATTGACTAGCTTATTTTAGCTGAACAATTCGAGAGTAACTTTTATTAATTTAGAGTTATTTAAAAAGGTCCATGCTTTAATTGTTAAATGAACTTACTAATTACCTTTGTGTTTGTTTCACAGGGGTTGCGCTATATTTATAGGCAATTAGGTACCAAGTGATTGTGTTTTTGATATAATAAATTATTAATTACATACTAGCCGATGCCCGCGACTTCGTCCGCGTGGAATAAGTTTTTAAATTCCCACAGGAACTCTACTCTATCTACTCTCTCTCTCTCTACTCTCCTTAATTTTCCGGGATAAAAACTAAAAAGTAGCTTACGTCACTTTCTAGGTCCTCAACTATACCCGTGCAAAAATCACGTCGATCCTTTGCTCTGTTACGGCGTGATTGAAGGACAAACCATTAAACACTCTTTCGTATTTATAAATATAATACTAAATTGTCGTCGTCGTCGCCGTCGTCTCAACCTATATACGTCCACAGCTGGACGAAGGTCTCCTGCATGGATCGCGACAGAGCACGGTCTTGTGCCGCTTGTTTCCAGTGGCTCCCGGCTGCACGCTTGAGATCATCCGTCCACCTAGTGGGAGGTCGTCCAACGCTGCGCTTCCCGGTGCAAGGCCGCCATTCGAGCACTTTGGGACCCCAACTAGGGTTGCCAACCGTACTATAATATATAGTATTGTACTGTATTTCGGGTCTGCGTACTATATACTGTTGAAGAAGTACATAGTACGCAAAAATACTATATTTTAAAAAACGAGTTTTTGATTTACATTAATTTAAAATTGAATGTGATAAAGCTTAGGACACTTTTATTTTTTGATAAATAATTGTAAAAAATGCAAGAAGTTATACAAAAACTATATTATAGTTTTTGTAAAAAAATAAGTCTACTTCGTCTCGTTCGTAATAATATTCGTCTGCTTTTTGCGTTTTCCATAAAATACATTTTTTTTTAAATGTACCTACTATATTTTTTAATGGCTTAGTATGAAAAATACTATATTTTGCTGAAGAAATGTTGGCAACCCTAACCCCAACGCCTATCTCTTCTTCGAACTATGTGCCCTCCCGCCCATGTATAGTATGTACTAGTGTGTACTAAGTAGTATGATTATAATTTAGCTGATGCCCGCGACTTCGTACGCGTCGATCGAGGTTTTGTGGTTCCCGCGGGAACTCTTTAATTTTCCGGGATTAAAAGTAGCCTATGTGCTATTCCAGACTATAATCTATCTCTGTGCCAAATTTCAGCCAGATTCGTTCAGCCGTTGGGGCGTGATTGAGTAACAAACATCCATACATCCATACATCTATACATCCATACATCCATCCAAACTTTCACATTTATAATAGTAAGACAGCGCGGTGATATGCTTTAGTGTTTAAAACTTCAGGCTCCTATTCGACGTGTCCAAAGTTTACCTAAATCACATGCACGCTCTTTCACGCTTTTGCATGTAAGCAGTTTGAAGGCCTCTCTGGCGCAGTGGTGAGCGCTGTGATTTTATAGTGGAATGTCCCGGGTTGGATTCCCGGCTAGGTCAATTTGGGAAATTATAATTTCTGACTTTTTTCAGGTCTTGGCTGATGGGACCCGTGGGAGGCTTCGGCCGTGGCTAGTTACCACCCGCATCACCCGTTACCCGGGACGTCTGGCCAGGCGATTCAGCGTTCCGGTTATGGTTTTAATATTACAACCGCCGTAACTGCCTCGTTGGTCTAGTAGTTAGTATGTCAGGACCTACGGCATTACGTGCTCTCCGAGGTCCTGATTTCGAATACCGGGTCGGGCCATAATAAAGTATTGGGTTTTTCTGACAACAAATTCTCAGTAAGTAGCTACTAGCCCGCACATGATGGCTAATCGCTCTGGAGATTGGCTGCCGTGGCCGAAATTCGGACGGGAGGACAGTTATAGTTCATGCCGGTTTGTAGTGAGTATTTCGTGTACCCCCTATGTGTAACCACTGATCTTCGACTTCCAAAAAATGAGGAGGTTCTCAATTCGGCGCGTATCTTTTATAACAGACTTCAAAAAGGATGTTTTTTATAAAGATTAATATTTTGTTTCATTTGTTACCATTACCTATCAGGTTAGTCCGCTACCATAATAAAATGCCATTCTCATCACTTACCATCTGGTGATATGGCAGCTAAGGGCTTACTTGAAGTAGAATAAAAGAACAAGGTTACCCATGGGTCAGATTGATTGTTAGATTAATCTGATAAGAGGAAGTTTGTTCCCGTTGGTCAGATTGATTTGACATTTGACAGTCATTTTGGCTAATATCGTAAGTGCTAACGAATAAATAATTAGAGATGATAGCGATTGTAACACTAATATAGGTACCTAAATTATGTAGGTAAATAACATAAAACCTGGAGTTGAAAGTTGGCGGTGAGTCACCCCCGTGCCTCGGAGAGCACGTTATGCCGTCGGTCCCGCTTATTAACACTAACATGATAGTCGTTAAAGCCCGCCGCCAACCCGCATTGGAGCAGCGTGGTGGGTCTAAGCTCTAATTCCCACTCTCCTATAAGAGTGGAGGCCTGTGCCCAGCAGTGGTACGTTGATGGGCTGTAGTGGTGGTAGTGGAATGTAAATTACAGGCAAGTGTGTGGGAACTAGGTAAAAAAATAAAACCAACCTTCGATAATAATAGGTATGTATTGTAGGTATCTGTTGTTGACTATATGTATAAAATAAACATATTGTGAAGAGGAAACTACCATAGTCGCAATTTGAATGGCATAAGTCTACTCAGTCGCATTAGCAAATTGTGAAACCCCAAATTAAATTTGAATTTCGCAGGCAGATGTGTTTAGTTCCTCATACATTCATGGCGTAGTCATAGATTATCACTATAGACAGGTGAGTGTTAGTTGTCTATGTGCAGGAACATAGATTATGGACTAACGGCAGGAGCCACAATGACAAAAGAAAACCTTCTAATTCTATTAAATTCCATGTTGAGTCCGTCTAATCTAAAACTGAACGCGCCTACACTAGGTACGTTAGCGTCGTACGCGCCATCTATGAATTAGTTGTTCAACAAAATGGTTGTTCATTCACCGCGGTCACTGAATAACCAATGACGGCAAAAAATCTAAATATATATTTCGTATATTAATATATAACATGAGATGAGAACATTTAAGACAATGAAGGCTTCAGTTTTCAATTAGACGGACTCAACTAGTACTACCTCAATTAATTACGTATCGATATACCATTGAGTGCAAGTTAAACATTTAGTATGTATTACTAATTAGTAGCAGTCATTCGAACTGAAAATCAGTATAGTACTAATTTTCAAGTCGAATGCGTGAATTAGTAGTCGAAAATTATTTGAATAGGAAGATCATTCGCAGTCGCGCATCTTTAGTCGCATTGCATGTATTTTGTCGCATAGCCGGCCACACAGGCGCTGCGTCATCGCAGCGTTACTACACCGGCGCGCAATGAGTATGTACCCCCGCCCGCTTAGTATCGGGGGTGCAGTTCCGTCAGTGCCCGTTGCGTCGATGCAGCGCACCGTGTGGAACTATTTGTTGGTGTGTGAAACGACGCAGCGAACTCCAGCGCCAGCGCTATGTCGACGCAACGCGCCATGTGGACCGGCAGTTAAGCCTGCGTCCCATTTAGGCCAGTCACTTCGTACACACACACGCGCGAATTTATTACCGTTCGGAATAATGCTAATGAGAGACAGTCTCACAATTCAATATTCTGTGGCGTATATAGGTACCTATATAACGAATGTGATGACGCTCTGAGCCTTGCGCTCGCAAGTTTTCAGTTCGTGATCCCGAACGCTAGGCTACCATCCAGAATCCCGAAACGGCAATAAATGGTACCTATTGTGCGCATTGCGTGTGCGCTAGGACCCTGGTTCTCAGATCGAAATTCTGAAGTTTCCGAAACTGATTTACCGAATGTAACTTTTGGTTAGAAGTGTGCTATTAGGCAATAAGTCAGAATGAAACCCATAACTACATTATTAGGGCCAGTTCACAATCGCCTAGTAAAACTTAACTGACAAATTAATAAGAAATTTTGACAGAACTATAAACCTGTCAAAATATCAAATTGACGATTGTGTAACAGTCCCCTATTGTAATAGTGACGATTTCATATAGACTACTAAATAGGCCTAGTACACTACACTTTTCAAAAGACCCTAGATAAGGGGTAGACGTAGCGCCTAGTTTTGGAATCGCTTACTAGTGAGCAATAGACCAAATTCGGGACTCCTTACTACCTTTGTACCCTATACTTTAATCAAGGTCAGGGTCCTTGTGAAAAGTGCTATGTATAGGCCTATAACCCACCATAAGTGTTCCCAATTGAATAATAACCTAGGTACCTTACCGGCAAGCCAAAACAGCAGCTAGGGTATTACCATAAATCTCTAACCAACCCCAAACCAAACCCAGCAGCTAGGATTTACCAACCTGAAACCAAACCTGTAACACATGAATTCTATACCCTTTACCAGTTACCTTATCCACACTTGCCACAAGGTTCTTACCAACAGCGATAAATCATTACATTTACCTCGTTACCTTTACCCTTACCAATACTCTGGAACAGTTACCTCAATTAGACCTGATTACCTATACCAGAGTACCTTTCCTTCCTTTACCTTTACCATTACCATTACCATTACCATTATTTACCTTTTTATAAAAACCCTGCTGGATGTACCTTTAACATCTAAGCAGAGCCTTTACATATGTGAAACTACTATTACAATACTAATTCAAATAGAATACTAGATACTAATTATATACTTAATTCTAACTTATAAATTTCATTCTACAACTAAAACGCGTATGATCAAAATCGAATCCGAAAAATTAATTAAAAAGATCATACGAGTTACAATAGCGGTGGAGTTAGCTTTTGTCAAAACTCAAATGTTGACAAAAACTAACCAGGTGTACGACATGTAAACCTACCTTGTGCGTCACCTACTGCGCCGCCTTCACCTCCTCCAGTAATATTACCGTCACCTGTCGTAGAGCCATCAAAACCTGAGAAAGAAAAACCAATGAAGTAACAGTCAAAAATAAAGAGTAGGTAAAAAAGAAAACTTGAAAATATTTACCAGACATTTCCATATTAGAGTCATCTTCACCGAAATTCGTTTCATCATTATTCGTGCCATCGTCATCTTCGTCCCACATACTCTCATTAACAAATTCGGGTTCCATTTTGGGTGCCACAGCGTTGTTTTCGTCTTCATCGGGTATAGTGACAAATTCTTCTTTCGCCGAACCTGATGGCCCAGCTTCCAAGGGATCTACACATTTCCGTTTCACGGGTCCACTTTGAGATGACGATGAATTATTTGAAGCTATTGATGGCCTATTTGGTCTCTTAATTGCTATTGGAGTTGAAGAGGGCTTAGAATCTAAATCAGTCTCTAACTTAGTCATAACAGATTGCCTTTGTTGTGACGACCTCGGGCCAGGCCTCGACGTCGGCTTTGGTTTGGATGGCGTGGAACTTTCTTCATTTTGATTACCGGTTAAACCTTTCACTTGAAGTTGTTCCGCGGTACTAATAAACGACGCTAACTCTTCTTGCTTAACATTAACTTCACCTTGGTACATAAACTGTAATAAGTCCCTAAGCGCAGAATGACTAACATCTTTTAAAAATACTGGAACAAAAAAGAAATATCAGCAACTTAGCAAAGCATCAGATAAAATCACAAAGAAGACAACACAATTAGTTGGGAAACCTTACCTATGGGATGTTGAGTGGGGTTCATTTTGAACATTTCTTGAAAATAGGGAGAACATACTGATAAAACTAGTTTGTGTGCCTGTAATAATCTGCCTTCTGCAGCCAAAGTTACATCAACTAAATCCCCACGCGACAGCAGGCCGTGAAAGCCTGCCGACATGTTCGCATGGAAATTGTTCCAACATAACGAAAATTGTTCGTCCGACGCCATGATGGCGGCGACCGTGGTAAAACCCTGAAACAAAATTAAAAAATCAGAATCTCTCACACAATTGGAGGGAACTTATTACGCCAGCATTAAAAACCATCACATGACGACTTACCTATCCTATAACTTTGTACTTTATAATTTCAATGTTGGAAACATTTGATTGCAGATAGAATGTTTCTAATGAAGCACTGCTTAACCACTCTTCATCCCACGTCCTCCCCGTTTGAGCGCTGTTAACTTTATGATGACGCAAACGCGACGTATAGTGTGGCGTCACAGGGTTGCAGCATGTGAACGAATTTGCACAAAATCGAAATTAATTCTTTTAAAAGAAACAAAAGACTTTTGCTTTATTATTTTGAAAGTTTTGTATACATTATCGATTTGCACAATGATAGATATATAGTAAAATATTAATTATTGACTATTTCCTCGGGTAGCATTATTGATCCAAAGTGTTTGGTGAACTACGGGGTAGTCTCTGCCTTTTAATCAAGCAATAAAAAGTAACTCCAACGGAAGCCTAGAAATGGCATCTAAACAAAGAACCTCCGTGGCTTCGAAATAAATTCTAGGTACATTGTACACACAGCACCGAAAGTTTGCAATAACGAAAACGTACCTACCTACCTAATGACGAAAGCACGATTCAATGAATAAACATACTAAATAATTATATTATGATTAATAATTTCATAACACAGTACCGTGAAACTAGCCAACTTTGCCATTCAAGGATTCTTTGCCATAAATTGACGTTTGGTTAGACGTTTTTTAACACGATTTAAGGGTGTTCCGCAAGCGGGCCTTAAAAGCTTAAAATAAAAATTATTATAAAAAAACCAAAGTACTTCCAAAGCATGTGTAAAGTAAAAAATAATCTTGATTTAATTTTCTACGAACTATTTTGAAGTGGGGCGGGCATGTTAAAAATACTGAAGCTCATTAAAAATTAAATAATTTCTTTTCCTCATAATATACTTATATAATACTTAATTTATCTAATTTTAGTATTTGTTGTTCAAGTACCTACAGGATATAATTCATATTTAAATTGATCAAGTTTCAGGCTCAGCCTTTCAGAAAGTTGAGAGTTCTGAGGTCAACTTCGGACGTTAGAAAATCTCCACTTTTTCAGCCAATTCCAATTTCATCAATTTTAGGGGAAAAAAAATAATATTTTTGGAATCTATTCCTAATTATATTTAAAATTATATACCGCAACCGCATGTAACGAATGAATGTTTTCCTTGTTGAACCTTTTTTTCTTCGCATTCGCTTCTATGAGAGCCCCACTGAAATATTGATTTTATAACTTTTTAAGTCATAAGCTGGAGGCCATCGGTTTACATATAATATTTAAATTTGAAGTAATTACGTTCAGTTATTCGGAAGTTATAATGCTCTGACAGACGGACGGACGGACGGATGGACGGACAACTGCAAATTCACTCAAGTAGGCTCACAGACCTTCGCTTCGCTTGGTTAACAATTGAATACTTTTAAAACTGAGTTTTATTTGATTAATAGATATATTATTGTTATACTTACCTATTAGAAAATATATAAAAGTGATTTGTCTTAAGAATAATGGTGTCGCGAGGTGTCAGTCACGGTTACACATCACTTTTATATATAAACCTTAAAACAAAGGCATTAAAGCTTAATTACGATTGTACTATTTATACTTAAGATCCTTTGTCTTAAGAAGAACGGTGTCGGTCTCGCATTTCCACATTTTTACCCCCATACCAAAAAGTGCTCAACCTAAAAAATACGCAAAGTTGACGCGTTACGCTCGCCCGATATTTTTACTTTACAGTTGCTTTTGAACAAGGTTTTACTTTTTTTAAGGTTTTTTGTAAGTACTTTAGCAATTAGCACCTACTTATTTTAAAGATATTTTTAAAATCTTTATCAATTATAAATAATTGTGGATCCTCCCAATATTTCTAGTCGAAATTCCGCGGGCTCGTACCTACGAAGCGATTTGCTTCCTCGTTTCTTCTAGGCAAGCGCGCTCCATCTTAGGCTGCATCACCACTTGCAAGCAAGTCGGAAATTTGCAGCCAAGCACTAGCTCATATATTTTAAAAAAAATTGAAAAGTTCTAAATTTACCTAAGTATGTGTCGAAGATTGAATAAAGGTACTTACTTGTGCAACAGCAAAAATACCTCCTCGCGCGCACGAGCCCGCCGGTGGGCTCGCCTGTTTATCTAACGGAAACTGCCCTCGCGCGCGCGAGCCCGCCGGTGGGCTCGCCGCTCCAGACCATTATAATCTGATTTATCTTAATTATAGAGTTTATTTTGGTTTGTACAACTTTGGACCATAGAGAAGTCCATAATGTAGTCTTTACACTACAACAGTAAAATTGTCAAGTGTGAAAACAAAAAAATAAAATAAGCTATGGTAAAAAGTCATTTCAATCTGTGCCAAAATATTGAGTTTTTTTCTGTGTTTTTATTGTTTGTTATGACAAGTGGTGACAAATACAAATAAAAACTCAATACAATAAGTTTATAAATATATTTTAGTGCAGTGTTAGACTGGATTATCACTGAAATGTGATATCTTTATCGGGAAAATATATTTTTGAAAAATCGCGATCGTTATCGCGGTCGTTGACGCATTCTTTCCGTTATATGTAATTGTTTGTAAACGTCAGCTTCTATAAATGATACCTTCATAGAGATGTATTATAGATAAAGCCAATGCCGTTTACAGAACCATGATAAGTGGCCTGGATATTTTTTTGTAGGTGTTTTTCTGAAACGTGATGCCTGCGGGGTGCGCGAGGGGCGCGCGGGTGGTTCGCGGGTCGCGAAATATGAGCCGTGCAAAATCACAAGGTCAAATCCGATTGTGGGATAAAGGGTTAAGTATTATTATTAGCATTATTATTGTGTACTTATAGGTACCTACCAACTTGTAGTAATCGATGTACCTACCTGCCTAATTTATATGTACTTGCCGTGTTGATATACCTACTTATATTACCACAAGGGTTTTAGGCTGACCCTTAGATTTTATGACTTCGTAGGTACCTATTTTAAAATCAAATTTAAAAAAAAAAATTATGAATCCAACAAAATATTAATTCAAGCTTGTTCAAATTCCGCCACTACTAACTCAACACAGAAGGTCTTAACAACCCAAAAGTTGAGAGGCAGTGTAATTTAAACTTTATGTCTTTAGTTTACAGTTGCTATTTCTCTATTGTGGTGTGTCATAAAAATGTTGCAAGCGTAAAAGTTTTGCACGTTTTTAGGATAATTTAATAATAGGAAGGCCGAATAAACATGATGGAAGTCAGTAGTTTAG
Organism: Erebia epiphron; assembly: GCA_963932025.1. Lineage (NCBI taxonomy): Eukaryota > Metazoa > Arthropoda > Insecta > Lepidoptera > Nymphalidae > Erebia > Erebia epiphron. Next base: position 42,709,681 of record OZ009945.1, read on the forward strand.
AATGATGTTAAATATAGGTACTGGTTTTTGAGTAGTTTGGAATTTGCAACGAATTTGGATTTATAAATAATAGGTACCTACAGGTGGGAGCAAAAACGGAGATAATGCGAAAAAAAAAATTAGTTTACGGAACGACTCGTGCAGTTTGTGTATTTTCAAAATTGGAATTTGGAAGTATTCATCTTGATATTTTAGGAAGTACATTCCAGACTTAGATAATATAAGAATTCATTGATTCCAGACTATAATCTATTTCTGTGCCAAATGTTATCCAGATCCTTGAAGTCGTTCCGGCGTGATTGAGTAGCAAACATCCATTTGAGGTTTTTTGGTTCCCGCGGGAACTCTTTAATTTTCAGTAGCCTAGGTGTTATTCCCGCTAGTAATATAATAAGTCTATGGTTATTCCAGACAATAATCTTCGCAAAAACTGCAGCGCTCAATTGTGACTTTATAACTTTGAAACAACAATTAGAACTCCGCAGAAGTATATATTACCTACATAATATCTACAAGTCATCACATCATCACTACAGCCCATTAACGTCCCACTGCTGGGCACAGGCCTCCACTCTCATAGGAGAGCGGGAATTAGAGCTTAGACCCACCACGCTGCTCCAATGCGGGTTGGCGGGCTTTAACGACTATTATCATGTTAGTGATAATAACCGGGACCGACGGCTTAACGTGCTCTCCGAGGCACGGGGGTGAAAAACCGCCAACGTATCTACAAGTAATCTTATATAATATATAATATTTAATGAGCTGATGATCTTCAAACGGCTGAACAGATTTTCATGAAACATGGCTAAGAAGTAAGAACACTCGGGATAAAATTATCTATATGACACAAAAAAAAACTAAACGAAAAACGGTTCATCCGTTTGGAGTCTAGCCTCTACGATACCACAGGCAGATACACAAACAGACACGTTAAACTTAGGTATAACTAGGGTTGCCATTTGCCAACCGTACTATAATTTAAAGTACCTATTGCTCTGTATTCCGGGTCTGCATACTATATGTATATACTGTTGAAGAAGCACTTACGCAAAAATACTATATTTTAAAAAACGAGCTTTTGATTTACATTAATTTAAAATTGAATGTGATAAAGCATATCTATCACACTTATATTTTAAGACAAAAATTGTTAAAAAATGCAAGAAGTGCAAATAAATATAGTTTTTATAAAAATTAATAAGTTTACTTCGTAATAATCTTCGTCTACATTTTGCGTTTTCCATAAAATACTATTTTTTAAAGTGTAGGTAGGTACTATATTTTTTTTTAGCTTAGTATGAAAATACTTACTATATTTCGCTGAAGAAATGTTGACAACCCTAGGTATAACCATCGACATCTAAGTGGGTACTAGATGGGCCCTTTCATAGAAAAAGGTCGGGCGTCCGACTTTCAGAGCGCGTTCCTAACCTGTCTTTGTCCCCATCGTAGCGCTGTCAAGGTCGCTCGTCGTGTAGATAATTTGTTATTATTATGTTAACATCTAAAGTTTAATTAGTTTGACACGGTATAATTTTTATTTTAAGGTAAGTAAGTAAGTGTTTCAATTCACAATTATACATTTCCAAAAAAACGTTATTTAATCTTCTTATTTAATATTTTTATCCATTACGCAATCATTGAACTATATTGTACAAATAATAACTCAGTGTACGCAATCATTTAATTTTCGCGGCAAACTGTATGATATTTTTTTTTTACCAACTGGCCTTACGGCTTCTATGGCTATGACCTATATTATCTATGACCGAGTCATACGTTTTCAAGCTTTCATTCAAGATGTTGCAAGCAAGTTCCCGCTTTTCAGACTAGATGTCGTTGATGGCGTTGCTAAAAATACGCCCACATGCTTTGTTTGACCCCTGTCAAACAAAGCATGTGGGCGTATTTTTACCGTCTATGTAAATTGAGGTCGTTGGGTATAACACTCTTCTCTTTTTGCGTCGGGGGTTAAAAATTAGCCTTACGCAGTCGAAATTCGTCGGGCTTGTAGTTGTACGCAGCGATTTGCTTCCTCGTTTCTAATTCGAACCGCTAGGATATGGCTTCCGTTTTCCCCTCCTCTTTTAATAACTCTTATGAATCTTCCTCTTTGAATTCACCTTCAAATCAGGAGTGAATAGGCATCTTCCTTCCTAGAAGATGCCAAGTAGTGATGCAGCCTAGGTGGACCTTAGGCTGCATCACTACTTGGAAGTCTGATTGCAGCCAAGCGCTAGCCTATATACCTACCTACTAGGGTTGCCAACATTTCTTCAGCGAAATATAGTATTTTTCAGACTAAGCTATAAAAAAATATAGTACACTTAAAAAAATATAGTAAGTACCTATTTTATGGAAAACGCAAAAAGTAGACGAAGATATATTTGTTACTTATTTATTTTTATTAAAAAAAAATTATTTGCACTTCTTGCAATTTTTAACAATTTTTTGTCTAAAATAAAAGTGTCATACCTATTATGCTTTATCACATTAAAATTTCAATTTAATGTAAATCAAAAGCTAATTTTTTTAAATATAGTATTTTTGCGTACTATGTGCTTCTTCAACAGTATATAGTACGCAGACCCGAAATACAGTACAATACTATATAATATTATAGTACGGTTGGCAACCCTACTACCTATCTACCTATGTATTTAAAAAAAAATAGATGTCTTATTTCGATTGTCGATACGATGTCGATTGTCGATATCGATTGCCGGCATCGATTGTCGATATCGATATCGATTGTCGATATCGAAATCTTACTAATACCTAAATGCGAAAGTTTGGATGGATGTATGGATGTTTGACTCAATCACGCGCCAACGACTGAACGGATCTGGCTAAAATTTGGCACAGAGATAGATTATAGTCTGGAATAGCACATAGGCAGCATAGGCTAGGTACTTTTTATCGAGGAAAATTAAGGAGTTCCCGCGGGAACAAAAAACCTCAGTCCACGCGGACGAAGTCGCGGGCATTAGCTAGTATTGAAACAATCCTCAAAATGTAGGTTGTTGTGATAGTGAAGCTTCGAATGAAGCGACTCATATATTTATGATAGAACTTTGTGAGTTTGTTTAATCACTCATAATAATTATCGCTTATTTTCCTCGCAGGTGTAGTATAAAACACTAACGGCCGGTTTCTGAATTGAGAATTTAATGTTGAGTCAGTCTCAGAGGCTACTTAGGGACTAATTAAGCAAATTTATGTTTCTGAATTGATATTGTGCAAGGTTTGAGAGTTGGAACTTGCTGTTATTAATTGAATGCTTAATTTAGAAACCGGCCCAATATCAATTCAGAAACAAAAATTTGCTTAAATAGTCCTTAAGTAGTCTTTGAGACAGACTCAACATGAAATTCTCAATTCAGAAACCGGCCGTATGTATCACTCGGGAGAAAGTACGACTCCTACCTCGCGTGTATTGCGATTTGCGGCCCTTCGGCTACGTCTCGGGCCTCAAACTACCCCCTCGTTATATTATGACTCGAATACTTTCTCCCCTCGGTGAACAATGGTACAAAAAGTTGTAAATAACTGTTAGCATTCTGGCCTTTTCTCACGAGTGACTGTGTGAGGAAAAGCATAGAAAAAAAGAGAAACTCTTTTTTGTTATCCTAATAGCATCTGGATTGGCCCCTAATTGGGTCAAAGCCTCTAAAGTCTAAACTAGACGTGCCTAATGTTTTATGGCCTCTAGGCACTAAAAAGTTAAAACACGATCGGTAGAGCCACCGAGCAGACGGTATGTCAATCGGCATCAATTATGTGTATGTACCCATATGTACCTATCTAACCGCTAAGTTCCAAGCGGAACTCCAAAAAGATAACTCCTAATATTCAGCGTGGGTTGCGAATTCCGTTTGCAACTGACAAAAATATTCCACAGCTTTATTTTAATCAGAGGGTGGGTTAGTATCAACGACTTCAGTATAAGCGATGCTGTGGTGGTGTATGTGTGTGTTGTCCGTGGTGGTGGCGCCGGCGGCGGCGGTGGTGGGCGGAGCGCCGGCTGCGCCGCCGGAGCCCGACGCGGCTGTGGTCTTCACGCAGAAGCAGGGCTTGAGCTGCAGGCTGGAGGGCTTGAAGGATGATACGCGAGGATATTACACTTTTGCTGGCATTAGGTACACCGTACATACTTTACACAGGGGATCATAATATTATTATGTGGGACATTATAATGATATTAAATTAGTAGTAGGGTAGTATTTAAACGAGCGAAAATAAATTTAAATTATAGGCGTCAAAAAAAGAATATAGCGTACTGAAATACTAAGTTAGCGACAGGCAGTGGGCGACTACAAATATTGAAAATACTAATTTTAGTTACTGGTTATTCAGAACGATCAGTTTAAAAATTTTAAGCGAACACTTTTCCATTTTAGGGACATTTTTATGGCTCACATTATATTCAACATTATGTAGGTAGGTATATATTTTATATCAAGAATAATTCATTTGTCAAATTCGCGATTTTACATAATGTCGGTACATTTTACATACTTTAGTGCTTCTGAAAATACATTTTTTTAACCTTAAGTTAGGTATATTAACCCGATAGAACCTAAGTGCCTGGCCGCATTATGTTTAACCCTAACCTAACGTCCTAACATTTTGACAAATATTGTACTTACTTATTAAACAAGATTTAACGCAGAGATTTTGTACGAGACGAACTTATCTGTTCTGCTATTTTCAAAATAATAATATACTAAAATAGAAAAACAAATATCTCGAATAGTATTATCAGTAGGTACCTAACAATACTAATAGAACACCCTTTATAAGATATATTTTTGAAGCACTCAATGTATTAACTCAAACCGGTTATAAGGTTAGTTTATTAGTCGCTAACTCAGTATTTTTGTCGCTAGCTTTAGTATTTCATTCGGTCACTTCATCGATCGATCGATTAATAATATCCCTATTAAAATTGTCTTTGTAGGTATGTGATATTGTTAAAAAAACTTAGAGTACAGGTCAGATTAATTGCGGAATTGTTCATAAACAAACAAGTTCATATTATGATCTCCTCCAGCAGGTACAGACAATGATCACAGAAGCTTATCAAACTCAAACTCAAATCTTTTTGTGCTTTTGAATCATGAACATAAAAGCACTGCTTATGTTAGATGAAAAACTTAGTTCGTTTAATGAGCTTGTTTTACATTATGAGTTGCCAGATAATAGGTCCTAGTCGCATTATAATGCCAATAAAATCCTCACCTTGATTAGGTTATGATTAATGGAAACGGGTTCCGACCTTCAGCAATGAGGAATACGGCGAAGATAGATAATCCCTACCCTAGCTACCACGAATAGTAATCTAATCTAATATATCTAAGGAATCGGCTTGTGTTAGCTACAAGTACAATACCTGTGCATGTCATGGACTATGGCCCACCTACTAGTATAGTAGGACTACGAGGAATTGTGCTGATACTCGTGGTCCTCGTAGTCCACAAATAACATTGATTGGCATTTCCGTTGACGCTGTTCACACCATTGAGGCATGGACCTGTATCGTGTATGTCCTGAATCATGTAAGCTGCTAGTGATTTTGTGGCGGTGTGAAGCTGTTGGAAGGCTAACGACGACGCACGAGGATATTACACCTTTAAGTGTTTTACATGTTTTGTTTACCCTCGGCAGTTTGTACATGTTGAAAGTCTTCAGAATAATTTTTGATTCTACCTACATACAAGAAGAAATAATTAAGCTTTTTTAAGACTAGTGTGGCCACTTCAACTTATTGATGATTTAGGTCAAAGATTTCAATATTTTCTTACATGGTAAGGGCTATTTCAGTGGCTTCTGTCCTGCGGATCTCCTATTTTCGAACCTGATCTTTCAGGACTTCAGTATGACTGAAGAAGTTAAGTACATAATTTTACAAAAAAAAACGCTTGTTTTAGATATGCAGAACCGCCAGTGGGTCAAATGAGGTTCCAGCGACCAGTGCGCCGGTACTTGGCAGGCGAGATCAATGCCACTAGGTTCTGCGCGCCCTGCCCTCAACTGGACCCTCAAGGATCAGGTCAGGTCATCGGCCAAGAAGACTGCTTATGTCTCAACATCTATGCACCTAAGATGCCCGGAGATGAACAAGGTACTCATGATTTTAAACTACAGCACTACTACAACTCAGAATAAAAAATATTATTTCACGTCAAGAGATACAGACAGCTTTTAAAGGTACAGACCGTTGTCTAATGCAAAATACCAGATCAATACTTATAAGTCCAGCCGTTTTTGAGTAAAATGGTAACAGAGTCAAACAATCTCTCACCATGGGGTGAGAGATTGTTTGACTTCTTTTTCATTTTGGATAAAAATACTTTCCTGTCTAGAAAAAGTTCAAGAATATTTGGGTATATAATAGCATTTCCAACATTTTATATTTTCTTAAGACAGGCCTGATTTAAGGATATTTTTTTCATTAATAGGCAGTCCTGTGGTTATCTTCATTCATGGCGGCAACTATAGAACTGGATCAGCCACACAATATGGAGTAAGATTTGATTTTAAATATGTTTATTCACTAGTTCTGGTCTGCGTTCAGCGTGAGTTACGATGCAGACTGCATCATAAAATGGATACCGCACTTACCTATACGCGCGATGTGGGTATGTGTCAGTATACTCCTGCTGTACGGGGTAATTCCTTGATGGCGAATCCTCCTCAAAATAATATGTAAATTGATAAAAAAAAACTGTGAGACGGGTGGAATTTCATTTGAGCAATTTTTTGCAGGGTCAGCATTTCACCCAAAAGGACACGATTTTGGTAACGGTGCAATACCGCCTGGGGTCTCTCGGATTCCTCAGCACAGGGCAAAAGGATGCATCAGGAAACACTGGTCTATTTGACATTCGCTCAGCTCTCGAATGGGTATGAAAATCATTCTATTATAAATCTTTTCTGATATTCAAGACCAATCCATATTTTCTTGAAATTTTTGATGGACTTACCTAATAACCGGCATATTTTGTTTAAATCTTCTAACCTACCTACCTACCCACCGGCTAAAACACAAGCCCGTAGGAAGCCAACCAGCAAGAATGCGCACTACAACTACCCAATAAGTACTGGTCCAATACTTTATAATTTTTTTTTTACCATATATTCCACATTCAAGGTTAGAGAATACATAGAATTCTTTGGAGGAGACCCAACACGCGTTGTCGTCGCAGGCCATGGTTCTGGAGGCAGTGCAGCGTCACTCGTCGGTTTAACGCCTGAAGGAAGATCAGCCGGAGTGGTTGCATTATCTGGGGCCCCTCTATCCCCTGGTACGGTCAGAAATGACACACAAACTGTGTCCCACTCAGAAGCCGTAGCCGATAAGACCGGATGTCCCAAAGCCCCTCCTGAACGGTTAATTATGTGCTTGAGGAAGTTGCCCATGGAAAAGCTCGTGCAGGTGATTTAAAAATATGATTATATTATTATTTTTTATTAAATTAAATTAACTCTTTAAAATTAATAAGCATTATGCTTATTAATTTTAGCACGATTTCTGACCTCTGGATTCCAGTCCATGCTGTGACTGCTAGGCTATTGACTATTTTATCAACAAATTGTAGTAATTTGTAGGGTTCCGTAGCCAAATTTGGCAAAAACGGAACCCTTATAGATTCGTCATGTCTGTCTGTCTGTCCGTCCGTATGTCACAGCCACTTTTTTCCGAAACTATAAGAACTATACTGTTGAAACTTGGTAAGTAGATGTATTCTGTGAACCGCATTAAGATTTTCTTACAAAAATAGAAAAAAAAACAATAAATTTTGGGGGTTCCCCATAGTTACTTAGAACTGAAACTCAAAATTTTTTTTCATCTAACCCATGCGTGAGGGGTATCTATGGATAGGTCTTCAAAAATGATATTGAGGATTGTAATATCATGTTTTTCTAAACTGAAGAGAATGATAAAACTAAAAAAAATATATGATGTACATTACCATGCAAACTTCCACCGAAAATTGGTTTGAACGAGATCTAGTAAGTAGTTTTTTTTTAATACGTCATAAATCGTAAACCGCAATTTACTTTCATTCAATCAACTCAAATATTTAAAATTAAAATATTTTTAATAATTCAATACTTACTACAGGTTTGTACGGAACCTTCGGTGCGCGAGTCCGACTCGCACTTGGCCGGTTTTTTCTTGCTAAGTATGTTTGTGACTACTTAATTCACCGCTTGTGTATTTCGCATGAGCTTATCTGCCTCGCTCAGTTTGAATTTTTGAAAATCCATGAAGCCTCGAGAAAAACCTCGAGTTTAGTCTAGTTCAAAAATCCCTAGTTGTCTAGATATAATATGTCACTCAGAAAGGTTTTTCTATATATTTTTTAAATGTACTGACTTTAATCAAATAAACAGTAAGTACCTAAGTAAGTAGGTACTTTATTGCTTGTATTTATTACAGGTTGATAACGAAATAAAGGGTGATATGTTGGACACAACAGCATTTTTGGAGGAAATATCAGGTCGAGCAGGTAAGATTAAAAACTTTCAAATCTTGTTATTCTATGTATTATACTAGACGATGACAGCGATTTGGTCCGCGTGGATTAAGGTTTTTGATTTCCGCAGGAACTCTTGAATTTTCCGGGATACAATCTAACCCTGTACCAAATTTTATCAAAATCGGTCGAACAGATGGGCCGTGAAAGCGTATAGCAGACAGGCAGGCAGACAGACACACTTTCGCATTTATAATATTAGTAGGTATGGATTATATTATAATGAAGTATTCTATAAAAGGCAAGTATGTCTTTCAGAAAGCTCTTTTCATCTAGATGTCTTAAAAAGACTGAGATGGTTTTAGTTGTTTGTAAGTATACCAAATCTTCATAAAAATGGTTTGTAGATATTCTGCCTTTTCAGATGGAATACTTTAAAAATCCATAAGAATAAAAACTATTTATTTTATAATCTCTACCTAATTGTGTATCTACTATTTTGCGTTTGTACTGTATCATGTATCCAAGTATGATAAGTTAATGGCCACAGGAAGAGCTGGGCTTATCTTCCTCCAACGCAGATTTTTAAACATTAATGGTAGCCGTTGTAATATTCATCGTCCTGTCGGTATAACATACTTATATCTACATATAGTCTATACATATACACATACACATACACATACTGTATAGTACTTACATTCACCAAAAGTCATCTACGGCACAAACGTGCGTAGGTATTAGTCAATCAATCACCACCTAAGAACTATAAACTACTAGTACTAAAATTCAAGCTATTGCCATCTACTGCACTGGTTCTACACATGACTGGTCAAAGCTTGAGAACTTTTGCAATAAGGCCATTATACAGGGCTGCATTAAAATTTGATTACGGTATACTCACCTTCATAACAAACAATACTTACATCGAAAGTTATGAACTTAAGCAAAAAACACATTTGAACATCCATTTATTATAGGGGAAAATGGGGTAATGAGAGTCAGTGGGCAATGGGAGTCACCCAAATTTCTACAAAACCACAAACACTAATAACGCGCACGCGACTTCCCCGACCCGCTATGTACCCCTCGCAGTTGGTGTGAGTCGCTCGCGCCCGTATGGCTGCCACACCAGCAATGACAGGAGTGTTTGGTTTTTGCGCCACGTGGATGTAATTTTTCAACGAAGTAAAATAAACGGTAAGTGTCACATTTATTTATCTATTTACTTATAAATTTTATACACGTTTATACGTTTATTATAAAGTACGACTTTAAACCTAAATTATCTGAATAACTAATACGTATTTTTTTAATTTATTTTTTTCTCACTATTGTAGTTGCGGGTAATGAGAGTCGGTTGACCCCCCTTGTCCGCAAGTGACATGAAGTATGAAAAATAACATGAAGGGCCAAGGAAAGAAGACGAAAGGGATGGTGAAGATGCTGAAGAAGGGATCAAAGAGACAAGTTCTTCAAGAATCAAAATGATACCTCTGTATCAGATGTAGGAACAGATGATTTATGCCAGTATAATGATGATGATGGTGTTTTTGATGACACAGAAAACCGATGCGCAATCAGCGGTGAATTCGGATGAAATAATGAACTGTGGTATGATGATGTACCTCATGTGGCTCATGGGCTCACGCGGAGTGCACTGGGTTGGAGTCGGCCAAAGTTTATGTCAGCGATTATTGCTAGATTATCTTTGACCCTCATTGCCCGCAAGCTGACCACAATTATCCTCACCTCGGTGCAATGGGAGTCAAACCTGTTTTTTTTTTAAACTTTTATATTTTTCAAAGTTGATTAGGAAAGTGATTCTTATTGATCTCAAATGCTAGTTAACTAAGCAGATTTTGTTATAAGGCGGTTGCAATAAAGATTATATTTCCTATTTTCTTTTTATTTCAATATTTGCTTAAGTGACTCCCATTACCCCATTTTCCCCTAGTCTATAGAATAAAACCCGGGATGAGTCCCATACACCTAATAGATATCTACTCCAGGCTCTGGACCTCGTCCGGAGGGCAAAGACGATGATCGTGGATTACCGCCATTAGTGGAAGAGGAACCCAGCGAAACATTGAAAAAGAAATGTCAGAGAAGCCCTATGCTGACGGGTGTCGTGTCAGCTGAGACCTCACGAGCTGTATACGGTAATTTATGTCCTTTTAAATTTTCTAGATTAAGTATTTGATTTAAATATTACAAGGCTCTTTTATTATAATGGACTTTACCCTTTGAGCGCACATAATTATTTTTGGGTTAGAATAATATACTTACTCATCATTTTTATTGTCTAATAAGACTAAAAAGTTCAACATCTGCAAATTGTAAAAAAACGGTTGATGAGAACTTTCTCTTTGTAAAATTGTTTTATCCTAAAGTTCAAAAGTGCTTCGCATATGCATAGAACCTTTAAATTATTTATTATGCGAGTTTCTATTATTTAACGTCTATGACCAAGTAACATAGCCAAGTAACTAATGAACTTCATTTATTATGATGATCAGAATTTTTCTATAATATGTACTCTCTACATTTCCAGGAAAATACGCAAACTTCCTCACCCAACAAGCGCAAAATGTCAAAGACTTTATCAAGAAGGATTTGATCGGCAACCTCCGCGGTGTGATGCAAACGGTGGGAGGTTTGGACGTCGTGGGGATACAGAATGTGCTGCCTATACCGGACTACTATAATGCTCTACTTGACACCGCCTCTCAAGCAGTCGATATTCTCGGCCAAGTTGTTGAAGCTACTGGTAAATGAGGTCTAATTTATTAAACGCTTCAAAGTTAATTAGTTATTAATAATTATTGTATCCGTGAATTTATTAATCATTGGTTGGATTTGTTATTCATGAATCATGAGTGATGAACCATAAAACATAAAACTTGAATCATGAATGACACATAATTAATCATTCGTCCTTATCACCTATATACCTAATATAGCTTGTCTCCAAATCATGTCCAATGTCTCCAATAGAAAACCCATTATAGCAGGTACTAAAATTCTACATCAATGCATCTGGAAGTTTCATCAATGAAGCAAAACTTCAAAAAGCAACATTATGCGTAGGTACCTACCCATTGACATCAATGTAGGTACCTAATAGTATCTTCTATCTCTACATAAATACGATCACTATCAGTTAAGAATGTAAAACCATTTCCATCGAAAGCTGATTTAAATAAAAATTCTTTCCAAAAAACCGACTTCCAAAGCCACTGTAAAGTAAAAAATAATTTTAATTTCTACACACTATGTTGAAGTCGGGCGAGTATAACAAAGATAGGCATAGACGCATCAGGCTCGATGAATAGAATCAGGCTGGAAAGAATTTTTATTTTTAACTTTTTAGTGTACTCTAATGCAGCATCAGAGTTGAGGAGTTGGAAATTTGGTTTAAGTATGAAGTCGTTGCTTGACACCTACAATATTAATTCACCATAAAAAAACCTAAATCACTATGTTCAAGGAGTTCTGTACCCTGCAGCATCAGGGTTGAGGAGTTTGGACTCAGAGTTGTATCGTATACATGTGACTACCTACTATATGAATTCACCATCAAAATTTCCTAACTCACTAGTTTTGAGGATTTCATGTAGTACGGTACACCTACAGCATCAGGATTGAGGATTTGGAGTCCGAATTTTTTATGGGACCACCTCGCAAGCTTCCTCAAACCACTGAAAAAATAATTGTTCAAATCGGTTTAGAAACCACGGAGATACGCACGGAGAACCTCCTCCTTTTTTGGAAGTCGGTTAAAGAAACGATGAATAAACGACAGCTGCAAGGGTTCTCAGAACCCTATTCTATTAACAATAGCTTAATCCAATGTGGAGGGTTGACTATTAGACTTCTTTTAAATACAATTACAAATTACATTAGGTTATAGCAAATAAAAAAAAATATTTTATGTGAGAAAGACGTCTTTTGAGTTTGGCTAAATTCATGCACACTCACGCTACTTTGCTAATCATGAAAATAAGGTAGCATAAGTTATTTTACATTACCTACCACTACCATACCATACAATATTTTTTGCCTTAAAATGTTAATTTTTAAACAAACGTGTCTAATAGGGATCTTCAAGGCAAGCGCGCTCCACCTTAGGCTCTGGCTGCATCATTATTTGCCACTAGCTTTGATTGCAGGTTGTAGCCAATACATTATACCGTATAGATGTCACCGTAAGATTGTAAAAACCGTAAGATTGTAATCTAACGCTTTTTTTCGATAGATTGTAAACAGTCGAAAGATTGTGAACCGTTCAATGTTTTAAGTGTCAATTTTTGAAATATTCATTGTTTTTACGTTTTCGTGTCTCTTTCTTGTAGGTTAGTTTAGGGTTCGACATAAATAATCAAGTAGTGCCCGGCCTCTATCGGGTTAATAAACCTAACAGATTACAATCTACCGAAAAATAATCCGTTATATTGTAATAATTCGACAGTTTACAATTTCGCGAGTTAGATTATAATGTAACGGTTTTTACAATCTTACGGTGACATAGGTACCAAATAGCAAAATGTTTTTTAAACAGGTGATGCGCTGTTCAACTTCCCGGCGTACCAGAGCGTGCGAGAGTGGAGCACGGCCGCACCTGCATTCCTCTACAGCTTTGAGCATGTTGGAAACCTCACGAAGGGCTCGCATTTTCTACCTGGCCTTGCCCTGACGCGTAAGTATCAACTTTCTGCCTGTTTTTTTTTCGTTCCAATTTATTCTTGGTATGTAGCCAGGTGTAAAATCATCGTATAGAAATATGAACTGTAAGAACGCAACATGCGTTGCTGCGAGTGCGAATACAATGTTTACCTGCTGCATAATAATAATTATTATGTGTAGCATGCAATTTGTAAACTTTTCTATCCTATAATTGGGAAAATGTAAATGTGATCCATACTAATACATTTATGAGTAAGTGTGTTATATAATAATATAACTAATGTGTGTCCTATAATCTGGAATCCTGCAAAAAACCCCAAAAAAAATCTTATTATAAAGTAAAAAATTATAAAAACTTCGTTATTTTTTTATCATCTAAAATTCCATCAATTTAGCCAATAAAAATTGTTTCTAAAATATTCTTATATCCACAGAGGGAGCAGATACCCCTAAGGGCAAAAATGACAAAAAAGCTAAAGGACCATCCCACGGCGATGAGTTAGCTTATCTCTTCGAACCCCTGGACGATGAAGGCAGACCTGTAGCAGCAGATATATCTTCCTCAGACCAGCGTGTAAGAGATTCATTCGTCTCTCTGATAACCAAATTTGCTCACAGCAAAACTGAGAAAAACACAACTAATACCAAAGACAAGAATAGCATATCGAACATTTTTGGATTCATGCCGTATTCTGGTGATGGGGAGCAGTTTTTGAAAATTGGAGATAAGATAACGGTGGATAAGAATTTCAGGTACGTTATTCCTTATCAAATATAAACATAAAGTTAACACACATGTTAGAATTAATCATGAAACCGTGTACATCTTTATATTATAAATGCGAAAGTTTGGATGGATGGAGTGAGTAACAAACATCATCCGATGGACGGATTGATGTTTGTTACTCAATCACACCTGACGCCAGAACGGCTGAACCACATATAACGGAAATTCCGTTATGTATGGGCTGAACGGATCTGGATGTTTGGCACAGAGGTAAATTATAGTCTAAGAATCACGCATGTTTAATAAAATAAAATACCTACACTTGTGAATCCTCAACATGACTCTTTAATTGTTTTCGATATTCCAGATTCTGCCAAATGGGTTTATGGGGTAACATTGCGGATAGAATTACCGGAGCATTCTGCAAAGACCTCCTAGGCAAAATTCTCGATCCATCAAAGCTAGTGGGGACCGCGACTGGCCTCATCAAGCCGGTGGATAATGTATTAAATCAAGGAGTGGCAGGCATAACTGGTCAAGGTCAGAGACCAACCGGAAACCAAAATAAAAACCCTTCGGGTGTGCTGGACCAAGGGCTTGGAGGTCTCTTGGGACCGTCCAGACCAAAACCTAAACCGTACGCACCAACCGTGAGGCCAATGTGGAGCGCACCTTTCAATAATCCACTTGGATTTTTGCTGAAATAGATTTTGATTTTTTTTCATATAAGTTAAGTAAGATCATTTGTGCCTTAATTTAGTATGTAAATTATTGTAAGTGTACTCAATAATAAAATGCTTTTGAATTATTGGTATTTTAAGTGGTCTATTTTATTCCCTTCATGCCTTAAATGTTCCCTTAAAATTATTCTAAGCTAGATGATTTCCGCGACTTCGTCCGCGTGGACCAAGTTTTTTCGATCCCGCGGGAACTCCTCAATTTTTTCGGGATAAAAAGCCTATGTCCTTCCCCGGGATATAACCAAATTTTATTAAAATCGGTTGAATTGGTGGACCATGAATGCGTAGCAGATAGACAGACAGACACACAGACAGACACACTTTCGCAAATAAATAATATCACTGCGTCTAATAGGCAGCTATAGCATAGCAGAAAGGAAATTGCTATAAATATTTAAGTAGTTAGGTCGGTTTAAAAAATGTTTAGAAACACAAAACAAGCCAATTTTTTGTTATTATTTTTACTAAATTCTCCTTTTTATATTACCTGAATATAATTAGAACCTGAGTATTATAGGTAGCTTATTGTTTAAAGTCAAGTTTTATAACAACATTTTAAGCTGTACTTATTATTGCACTTTTGCTCATTAATAGGTATATTTGGCACAGAATTTTGGTACTATTACCAATTCTATGCTACCAATACCAAAATTAGCATAAAATAGAATGCAACCAAACATGACATAAATGACATGAAAATATTTGCAACATAAGTAGCTACCTATTCTATCTCGTTATTTCTAGAAAAATGCAAAGGAAACCATTGACCTATTATTAAAGGAAACAATATTGAAGATAAGTGCCTACATACTGCAACCTTACTACGTACCTATAGCTCAAATAACTAGATTAATATTTGTTTTGAATGTGGCAATTTTTTATGGATAACGTAGAAAATTTTCTGTACAAGTACATGTAAACAAGGTTAATCGATGATTAGTACTATTTTGAGTTCATATAAAGGTGGATTTATTTACTGACAAAATATATTGTAGGTACCTTTTTTTTAGCAGAGACTGTGCGGTTTTATTAAAATCATACTAAACCGAGTACCGACATGAAATGTTTGATTACTTAAAATAAAAAAAATGTAAGTAGGTATATAATTCTGGACCGTCAAACTTATATTCTGACTCAGTGCCAGCGTCGCTTTTAATATATTTGTTAAAAATAAAATGAAAACAAAAACTTAACAGGCATAAAAATTCGTTCCAATTTTTGCCACCAGGTCAAGTTTGTCGAACTGTACTTCTTTCTAATAATAATAATAATAATAAATCGTTTATTTTCAATCATTTTGTGTTACATGGTCATAGATCTTGTAACTATTTGAAATTAACAATAAGTATTATGCTAAACAAAAAATTTACATTAAATGTTGCAAGATCAAGAAGTGGCTAAGTATCCTAGCTAGATTTTTTTAGACCTGTGTTAAGGATAACCAGCCCTCTCCCTCGTTAACCAAATGTGTGCAGATGCACATGTTTATTCAACTATAGTTATTTATGCATTCACTAAAAAATACTATAAACTATATAAATTCATTAAAAATATATATTATTGTACGTTATTGTTTATCTTAAGCAATGTGAACTAGTGAGTAGTGTGTATGTATGTATGTGTGTGCGCGTGTGTGTGTGTGTGTATGTTTATGTACGTGCTTGTAAGTTCTTGTAAATAACACATGAAAGAGCAAATGTGACTGTATTTATATGTACCTATAGGTAAATAACATTATTGGTTTTGTTTTAAGAAAATATAATAGACGATATATCAGATTGTAAGAACTCTTCTGTTTCTTCATTTAAAGATTTACCCAGCAAAAAAAATGTAAGTACCTAACTAGTTTTTTACATTAAGTAAGTGGCAGTTTAAAAAAGGTAATTCTGTATAAGAATGGGCCGAGATAATATAAGAAACGTTTTGAAAAGTCTAGTTTAGGCGCACGCAGAGTACAAATTTTGTCTTTGCGGCGTTTTGCAATGGTTCGATACGGAGTTATTTTGTGCTGTTATACACTCACATTTAGAAGAAACAGCTTTCTAACACTAAGGACGCCACAGTCTTTGTACGACAAGGTGGTAGGGAAGAGTATAGGCCTAAACTTTGCCACCTTTAGTATGGCCCGCTGAGCAATTTCAAGAGGCTTGAGTGTTATAGTTTTAGCGGTGCCACCCCAACACGTGATGCAGTATAGGATAATGGATTGGCACAAGGCATAATAAACATTACGGATTACATGGGGATTAGCAACGCTTCATAGGTTTTTGAAGATAAAAATTAACTTTCGGACCCTGATTGTAAGTAGACCGATATGGTCTTTCAAATCCAAATTTTGATCTAAAACAATGCCTCGATATTTAATTTTATCAGTAGAAACTATGGACTCACAGTTACAATTCGAGCTAGGCCTATCAGAGCAAGAATGAACTTTAAGGGTTAACGGAGTCTCAGGTTGAGCAGCATTTCATATTGAATATATATATGTCATAAGTTTAGTTTTGGAGATGTTTAAAGTTAAAAAGTGATATGAAGAATCGTTGATAGTGTTGAATCCAAGTTGAGCAGATGCTTCAAGTTCAGACCAAGATTTAGCGTAGAAGGTGATGGCGGTATCATCGGTGAAGGAAACTATTTGGGCGTTTTTAATACGACGGTTGCAAAGGTCGTTTATGAAGACGAGAAAAAGAGTTGGGCCAAGAATGCTACCTTGTTTGACGCCATACGAGAGAAATGTGGCATTGAAATTGTATTTTCTTAAAGTACGTAATAGCCATAGACTTATTAATTATTATATTTAATATTGGTAATATTAATAGATAAATGTAATTAGTCTATGTAGCAAACCATCTGCAGCGGGGAGTGTAACAGGGAGTAGTAATCTCCCGAAGCTTTTCACCGCTGATCCGCAGAACTAAGGTAACCCGTCTGACGTCACTCGATGTGTTGCGAAGCTGAAGTGCCAGCTGTGAGCGAGGCACATAGTTCGAAGAACTTATAGACGTTGGGGTAGTGGTTGGGGCCCCAATGTGTTAGAGGGGCGACCCCGCGCTGGAAAGCGGAGCGTTGGCAGACCTTACTCGGTGGACGTAAGACATCAAACGAGTCTCAGGGAGGCGAATGTCGATGGATCCAGGCCGCGTGGTGTGTGGAAGTCTTTGCAAGAGACCTATGTTCAGCAGTGAAATTCTATAGGTTGACAAGGAAGAAGAAGAATAGCAAACCAATTTTATAAGATTTTAAAAATGATTTATAGTAGGTACCTACTGCCCACTGCAACTGTGATAACTTTAGTCACCTAGGTACGAAGTCTAGGATTTCGTTTCCTGCTGTAGTTAAAGTAACTTTAAACAAAAAAAAACAGCCCGCCCTGTCGATGAAATTGAAAGTAACCTTATCATTTACTGTTGACAAATACTTATGTAGGTACTTGCGAAGTATATATGCGGGTGTGGAGTATAGACATAGGTAACTAAAGAGTCATAAAAAGACTGCCGACACTCAACCCTACAACAGTCAATTACTTCCAGTTGTACTTGCAAAAGTTCAATTGACAAAGAAAATAATTTACAAAAATAAAAATTACAATGGCCCGTGCGTGTTTCGTTCTATTCTTCGTGAGTTTTATTATCGCATGTAATTTTACGAACGGATTCCTCACACGAGGAAGGAATTTGGAAGCTGTGTTCACCAAGGATGTACCAGTGCCGCAAGAACCAGACGTGGCGGAGAATAACCTTGGACTTGAGACTGCCCCAGTAGAAGTGTTGGCTAAACAATGTGCTCAAATTGGCGAATTTGTGAGTATATTTTTGTAAACTTCTAACCAATGATTCAGTCTTGTTAATTTTTTAATGAATACTACGGGGCCCGGCAGACGATGTCCTGCCATGAATCTAAAACCCGATTGCAGCGCCACCTACCGGGTCCAATTGTGAATATAAACCATCCCGGGGCACACTGAGACACACACAAAAAGCGCCATCAAAGTTCCTTAGTTTCAGCGAGACTAACGAACAGCAATTCATAGCATGATTTTCAATACCTATCTTGAAAATTATTTTCTCCTAGTTTGTTCGCTTGGAGCAGCAGCATATTACCACATTACCATGTTATTAATCATTCAGTAGCCAATATAAATATAGTAGTATAGTAAGTATTTTAAAATAAATAATACAGAAGACGCTTCCATACCAAGCAAGCACCCTTACGACTTACGAGGCGCTAGAATATGTGGATCGAGCCTCCGACCAAATGAGTAGGAAGGCCCTATAAAACACAGCGTTTCCGCATGCTCCTACTGGGTTCTCCTGGGTAGGATCATTCGGAATAATATGTACCTATTTACAATGTCTAGACCCCATAGCGGACCCCATAGGCATTCCCATAGCGGTTTCCCAGGGATCGACATAAACTGACGACTTACCTACTAAAATATTTTTACGTAATTTGTATTAATGATAATTATTAATTACACTTGATTTTTACTGAATTTTATGTCTATTTATTTTGTTAAATTTTGATGAGAAAATGATGTCAAGTTTACTCACTTACCCAACCGCAAATATTATAAATTTATTATTATTTTGTATCAGTAGGAAAAAACTAGACATGATTTTTAAAGTAATTTGGCTAAGGGGGTCTGAGGTATCAGTTTATTTTGGAAACGGGGTCTCTTGGTCAAAATAGTTTGGGAATCCCTGGTCTAGAGTTAGACTATCACTGTCTTTAACTGGATTCTAATTTCTAATCTCCTGTGCCGCTAATCGCTATTGATCTTATTAATTTTTAATGGTATATCGATTTAAATACCAGCATTGCTGTCATAAGTTTAACTTTCTTTCAGTGCATGAACCACAGCGATTGCTGCACCAACTCGTGTTTAGGATACATGAAGAGATGCGTGTCTTAAACACTGAAAACATGAAGAACACAATTTAATTTATTAAATAAAATCTGTCTACTCCATTAATACAACTAATTATATGTATAAACTTGTACCTACATACTTAATCAAGAACCGAGATTGTTAATTAAATCTATCGTTAAATGACATAAATTTGATTAAGTTAAGAGAACGAATACTTACTTATTAAATGTTACAAAAAATGTTAATATATGTATCATTATTATAGGTAATCAATGTTTGTTATTTATTTTTAAATCCAATTAAGGTAGGGTTGCCACTAGAGGTGTTAACACCTCTAGTAACTAACTAGTTACTGGCAACTGCCAGCGCATGTTTTCTACAGGAGGAGGTGGTGCTCCCTTTAGCGAAAAAAATAATATAGTCCCGCCGCCAAAATTGTATGGACGTGATGACAACAAAGGCCAACTTATTTTAATACCAAATCACAGAGTACGCTATATCACGCTTCATGTTTGCATAATTATTGTATAGGACTGTAGGTACAACTTTTGTGAATCATTTTATTTTTTATTTTATGTTGTTGGCTGTTTCCACTTAGGTACCTACTACATCTAGGGTTGCCACCCGTACTTTATAATAAAGTATTGTACGTTATTTCTGGTACTTGTACTCTATACTTTATGAGAACAATAAAGTACGCGAAAATACTTTATTTCGCATGATTTGATTTCTCTGGGATTGAAAAAAAGGTTCGTAAAGCATTTTTGCGTAAAACGGAACTTTACAGTTTGGTGCCGAATCTATAGTCGCCAGCGCCACTTGAACGCTCGTTGTTGATAAATTATGAACGCAACCTAACCTCAAATGTCAACATTATCAATGTCATTGTCAATTGTTTGTTTGTTTTGTGTAGAGCGGTTGAAGTGCAAAGAATACAATTGATCAGAGGTGCGATTATGTTAGAATTGTCGATCAAATCGTCAAAGTTCGGCTTCAAAGTAAAATAAACCATAACAGAAATGAATTAGAGCTCAATTTCGTGTATCTATTCTCATCCGTTTAGGTAATCGTACATACCTAAACTTATAAGAATGGATAAATGAAATTGAGCTCTAATTCAATGCTTTTATGTTTTATTTTACGTTGACGCCGAACTTTGACCATTTGATCGGCAATTCTTACATAATTGGGGGGCAGTTTTATAGATTTACGTTACAGTAAATAATGAACAAGGACAACTTCAGTAAACATAGTCACCTACAAAACTTAATTTTGACAGTGAAACAGATCAAATAGATAGTGAACATATGACACCGAAAAAATTGCGAGTACGAAGGTATATTTTACCACCATCTACTAGGTTATAATAGCTCAGGTGGGAAACAGGTCGGTCCCGGAACCAGAAGACCCCGGTTCGAGTCCATAATATGTCTTCCAGTTCGATTATTTTTATCCCTTTTTTTTATATATATGTATATATATAATATTATATTTTATTTAAAAAATAAAATATAATTTATTTTTTAAATATAATTTCCAAAAAACACGATTTACCAAAAAAAATACCCACCCAAACACAAAAAAAATATTGTACTTTATTTTGACACTAAGTACTTTTTTTTTTACGTTTAATAACCTATGTACTTTAATTGCAAAAAAAAAGGTGGCAATCCTAACTACATCAGTCGCCAACAAGCTAATTGTAAATTAAGTTCTTGCTTACCAAGTTACCATGACTCGCGTGTGTTTTGCATTGTACTTCTTTCTTATTCTTATTATTGTTTTTACTAGTAACAATGTGAATGCATATTTAATGAATAGAAATACAATAATTTTGGAGGAAGTGCCGTTGCCTCGGCAAATCGAAAGTAATTACTTAAGCGTTGAGGAAACTCCAATTAAATATCTTTTAAGGGTTTACAAAAAGTGCGCTGAAATAGGAGAATTCGTAAGTTTCTTTACCTGTATAATATTATTAAAATTATATTGGTCAGATCAACAGTAAAGTTGGCAGGTAGTTTAGGTATCTTGGTACGTTTTAATAATCGGTGCATTTATCTACTCCAACACAATATCGGGTCTTCAATATCGATTTACTCTCGTAGATTGGACAATTCTATAAAAATTTTATAGTATTATTCGGTATTATTCGAAGCCAAAAGACTTTGCATGATGATATTTAATAAGTGGCGAAATAGTCTATTGACTGGGTGATTGGGAATGCGCTGATTACAACCTATCTCACAAAGTTGTAACCTATTTTATAGCCGCATGATAAGGGCATGATAGGGAAAAGGTTTTCTAATCGATATATTTACTAAGTATACTTATAATTTATTTCTATATTTTCAGTGTAATAACAACAGTGATTGCTGCTCCCATTCCTGCTTAGGCTTTATGAAGAGATGTGTCTCCTAAAAGAAGTTACATTACAGGATCAGAAAAAGGAAATACAATAACATCATATCATTTATTTTTTTATTTTACGCGCTGGATGAATTGGATGATTCAAATGTGTTAAATCAGGTGGATACTCCACGAAATATTGAACTTCCTTCATCGCACCTTCAGAAATTTTCCACAGTTCGGGATAATTCTTTTTGAAATCATTGTACCACTTTGAGATCTGTAAAACATATTACAATATTAAAGCTGTTTTAAACTATTTTCGTCTTTTATTAAAGCAACGATAAAATATCAGTTAGGTATCAATTAAGATCTTTTAAAAGTTGAAAATGTTTATAATAATTTACCAAAATCTGAATCTTCAAATGAAAAAACAAATTCAATTTACCCTTTTATATTTGCTGAAGTCCAAACCGATAGCTTCCATAGTCATGTTGGTGTTGATAAGAGGGAAGTCTGCGATAGTCAAGTGGTCAGCCGCCGCGTAGCTGGTACCCAGTCTCTCAAAATATGTTTCCAAAACGTCCAATGCCATGTGGACTTTTTTCAAACCAAACTCTGTGCGTTCGTAGTCATAAAAAACTGGTGCCATCTGAAACATGGTTCTGGTAAAAGTGATCTCGGTTTGGAAGTTTTCCATAAAAGAGCTTTATTATAAACTGACCGAGCAAAGCGAAGGTCTCTTGAGTGAATTTGCACTTGTCCGTCCGTCCGTCTGTCAGAGCCTTATAACTTCTGAATTACTGAACGTAATTACTTCAAATTTAAATATAATATGTAAACCAATGGTCTCCAGCCGAATATGGCTTCAAAAGAGATAAAAATCTTTATTTCAGGGGGGCTCTCATAGAAGCGAATGCGAAGTAAAATATTTTTTATAGCGTTACATAGGGTTACGGTATATATAATTTTAAAGATAATTAGGAATTTAGGAATAGAGACCAAATTTTTCCCCCCCCTAAAATTGATGAATTGGGGGGGGGGGGGGGGGGGGGGGGCTTTCAAAGTGGAGATTTTCTAACGTCCAAAGTTGACCTCAGAACTCTAAATTTTCTGAAAGGCTGAGCCTGAAACTTGATCAATTATTTGAATTATATCCTGTACTTGAACAACATATACTAAAATTAGATAAATATTATAAGGAAACGAAATTATTTAATTTTTAATGAGCTTCAGTATTTTTAACAGAACTTCACAATGATGTCAATAGATGGCGGTCTGTTATACCGCGAGGTCTCAGTTCGGGGCGAACCATTAGTTTACATCAAGATAACAGCAAGAACAGAGGCCCATTTGTCTAAGGAAATCGCAATCATTTGGCAGCCTAAAACGTATTAATCGAACTGTCTAAAGTAGTTCATACCTAACTTTTTGACGTGCAGGCATCTATGAACTCCATAGGTCGAATTATCCGTTTGACAAACGATTACGATTACCGGCAGACCGGCAATACATTACGCAGTAGGTATAATATGTGCTAGCTACTAGCCACTTACTGTGTATGCAGATATGTTTGCATAGTATGTTGATAGATTGAAGCAAAGTCGATGATTCACGATGGCTCTGGCAAAAAATAAAATATACATTTATCCTGTTGTTAAAATTTAATGTTATTTTTTTGATTATTGTAGTAGGTATTATACTATTAGTTCTTTGTTGGTAGTAAAGAATAGATAAGAGTCCGTGATGAGAAAACAACGACGTAAGACTTCATATTCGAGGTATTAAAAGATTGGTTTGAGTTCGAGCTCGAAAAAGTCAAACCCAAAGCTAAAGTTCAGAGGTTTGCGTTTTTAGATTTCTATCATCTACGTCGAAAACTGTACAATCAAAGACAAAAGTACGTTTTAAAATTGTACCTACCTGTATGGCCATTGATTGCAATATAATAATCTTGTCCTTAATAGTTAATGTACCTACCGGGCTTTAGGTTCCTTGGGATACAGATCAGACGCTGGCTTATACTTTTCACAAATATACTGTAGGATCGCATTGCTTTCACTTAGAAAGAATCCGTCATCGTCCAAGACAGGAATCTCTTTTTGTGGATTCATCTGAAATATAGTTAGATATGTTAGTAAGTACCAAAAACATGTAAGTACAAAATATTATCACTGCGGTCTCCGAGAGACACGTCTGTTTTGCTCGATAGAATGTATTACTGACTACATACCTATACTTGGACGATTCCAACAATACTTGCCTACGTATAATAACGAACCTAATTCTTTTTAGTGACTAGATAGATTAGGCTGCAATAACAAGTAAGTAGTGGTAAGCGCTAAGCGGTGATCCAGTCTTTGATGAAGCAGGATAAACTGGGAATGATAAAATTATTTTTAATAATTAGAAGGCGAAATTCAAGCCTCTCTGACCAGACGTCTAGACCCGTTTAGAGTTCACAAATAATCTAGCCCGATTTTACTATCACTAAGTAACTAAATTCAAAATTCTGATGGAACTGACTGAGTTACACCCCCGGAAACTTCATATTCTTCATCTCATTCTCTCATCTTCATTCTCTACGTAGTACTTAATAGTTGTATAAACGTGGACACTGACAGCTAACCTTCTCCACTTTAAAGTCACTCAGCGGGCTATGGAGCAGGCTACATATTGGATGTTTCTCTGAGGAATCGAATCGGTAATGAGGAAATCCGCCGAAGAAGTAAGGTAACTGACATAGCCCAGAAAATTTGTAAGCTGAAGTGAAAGTGGGCAGGCCATGTCTGTCGCAGAAATGATGCCCGTTGGGGCAGACGCGTTCTGGAGTGGAGACCGCGGACCGGTAAACGCAGCGTGGGACGACCTCCAGCCCGCTGGACCGACGACCTTAAAAAGGTAGCGGGAATGAATGGATCCATCAGCCTGTATTCGTCCACTGCTGGACATAGGCCTTTTGGAGAGCGCGCCACCACACACAGTCCTCCGCCTTTCTCGTCCACCCACTTCCCGCTACCTTTTTAAGGTCGTCGGTCCAGCGGGCTGGAGGTCGTCCCACACTGCGTTTACCGGTACGTGGTCTCCACTCCAGAACGCGTCTGCCCCAACGGCCATCGGTTCTGCGACAGACATGACCTGCCCACTGCCACTTCAGCTTACTAATTCGCTGGGCTATGTCGGTTACCTTGGTTCTCCGGCGAATTTCCTCGTTACGGATTCTATCCCTCAGAGAAACACCCAACATAGCCCGCTCCATAGCTCGCTGAGCGACTTTAAATTTGTGGATGAATGGATGGATATTAAAAACCTCTAAATATTAAAAACCTTTGCATAGTCCGCGGTCATGTGTTCTCCTTGACCATAATCGACGTTGATCAGTTCAAAAGGGATCTCCAATATCGTCAACGCTTGTCTCACTGAGATGGATGGCGGGCCGTCAGACACTCCGTATAGTTTTAGCACCATTGTCTGTAATTTGCATCAAATAGGTACATAATATATACCGATAAATAATAATAATTAAGCGAAAAATAAGTAGGAATGAACTTAAAATTATTTAAAAATCAGTGTTTCTTTGCACACTAGAAATTTAAATAAATAAGTATCTACTTAAGTAATATACAATTATTATAATATACAATTAATTGTTATTCTACAAATAGGTTGCTGGTAGTGACAACCCTTAAATTATCGCAGTCAGAGAGTTCAATAATGAGTGGTATTTTAGAATCTTCCTGGCGTTTCTTTTGTCGTTTCCGCCATATTTGATTTTTCATGACGTGACACAGATTATTTATACAAGTGAACCAGAGAATCGATCAACAAACAAACACTCATGTCATATATCTAATCTAATATCTATCGAGCACTACCGCCTTCCTTAGTATGATAAGAACTTACCAAGTAATTCCTAAAAAGAAGTTCACGTTACAATTTTTGATTATTTTTAACACACACCTTATTTTAACAAATAGACGTTCACAACCAGTTACGATATCAACACCAGTCGACTGAATCCTTTCACTTGGCCTCGGCTGACCGAAGCGGTGGGCTAGAATTCTGCGTTTTGCCGTTATCGGACGTGTCTTGAGACTTCTGCGATCACCGATATGCGGTATCTACCTATGATTTTTCATCAAATTCCAAAAAGGAGGAGGTTATCAATTCGGCGCGTCAATCAAACTTTTATTATTATTTATAGACTTGCGCTTGGCTGCAATCAGACGTGCTGGCAGTAGAGATAGGTGGAGGGGATCCCCTTTCGCCGTGGTGGCGAAAGGGGATCCCAGTTTTCAAGTAGGTAGTTCTTCAGTTATATTATACCTACCCCTAATCGGTTTCTACACGGTATCGTAATATTACTATTGTTAGAGAGACCTTCAAGCTCTTTGCTGTTTGAAATCTTTAATTAAAACAAAAGCGCCTTGACATAATTGAAAGCACACAGAGATGCGACAATACGAACACTACAACCCATTATAATATCTAAACGGATTTAATTTGCTAAGTTATAATTTATTCAAACCACAAGATGGTTTAACTTGTATACGAACCCTTCAGTGCATGCTGGTTTTCTAAACTGCTAATATTATACATAAATAGTTTGGATGGATAGATGGCTGTGTTACGGTAAATAGTGCAATTTCTCAAGTCACTAACTGGTTTACAGTAAACAACTTACTTTTGAACGCAAAGAAAACCAAGTGCATTGAATTCGCATTGCCGAATACCAAGTCCACAGGAAACATAAATTTAACTGTAAATAATGATATTTTAAAAATAGAAGAGACCACTGTGTTCCTGGGGGTGACCTTAGATTCAAAGCTTCAATGGGGCACTCATATATCAACTCTGGCTGGCAAACTCAGCTCTGCTGCTTACGCTGTCAGAAAGATTCGACAGTTTACTGACGTTGAAACTGCAAAAATTGTGTATTTTGCTTACTTTCATAGTATTATATCTTACGGAATCTTACTATGGGGTAAAGCGGCAGATATTCAAAAAATTTTTGTATTACAAAAAAGGGCAATACGTGCTATTTATAATTTAAAACCGCGCGAATCCCTTAGAGAGAAATTTAAGGAAATAGGTATTCTTACAGTAGCCTCGCAATATATTTATAGTAATCTAATCTTCGTAAAACAGCACATTCACAATTACAAAAAAATATGCGATCTGCATGATAGGCAAACTAGAGGCCGCCATAAGCTCGTGACTCCATCGCTCCGCCTCAAGAAGGTCCGAAGGTCGTTCGTGGGAATGAGCATTCTATTTTATAACAAAATTCCACAACCTATCTTAAACTTGCCTTTACACAAGTTTAAGAAGTCCATTAAAAGTATGCTCCTGAAAAAAGCTTATTATACTGTTGAAGATTACGTAAATGACAAAGGAGCATGGATTTGACTCGCTCCAGCAATGCTAAGGACAGCGGTTACATATGTATAAATTAATAAAATTGTAAATTAATTTTTTTCAAAAGAGCAACCGCCGAGTTTCTTGCTGGTTCTTCTCGGTAGGAATGGCATTCCGAACCAGATTCACTCGACGATTCAAAAGTACTTGTAAAGGTCAATTTGAATAAAAATAATTTGAATTTTGAATTTTTTTGAATTTTACTCAATCACGCCAGAATGGTTGAACGGATCTAAATGAAATTTGCACAGAGCTAGATTATAATCTGGAATAACACATGTGCAACTTTTTATCCCGGAAAATTAAAGAATTTCCGTGGGAACCAATACCTAATCCTCAATCCACGCGGACGAAATCGCGGGAATCAGCTAGAATTTAATATAAAAAAACTCCTTACTTATGATTGATTGAGTGAGATGTACAGGTAACTAATATTTTCATTTGTTAGGAAAATACCAGAACCACTTTAAATAGGTTGCAAGGCCGAGCGAATAATAATTAATAAGTACACCAAAGACGATGAGATAAATCCAACGACATCAATTTCCATAGACGGGCCCTGTAAAACAAAGAATGTGGGCGTATTTTTAGCAACGCCATCAACGCCATCTAGTCTGAAAAGCGGGAACTTGCTTGCAACTTGCTTGCTTGCTTGCTTGCTTTTGACGACCTCCGTGGTGCAGTGTGTAGCGCTGTTGTCTTAACGTGCGGAGGTACCGGGTTCGATCCCCGGCAGGGTCAATTTGGGAATTTATAATTTCTGAATTTTCCCTGGTCTGGCCTGGTGGGAGGCTTCGGCCGTGGCTAGTTACCACCCTACCGGCAAAGACGTGCCGCCAAGCGATTTAGCGTTCCGGTACGATGTCGTGTAGAAACCGAATAGGGGTATGGGTTTAATATAACTGCCATGCCCCTGACAGGTTAGCCCGCTAGCATCTTAGACTGCATCTTCACTTACCATTTGCAAAAATTGTATTTTTAATATGCTAAAATGTTAAAAATAATTCTGAACTCATCTAAAATATTATAATTCAGATCCGATGCAGTTCCAGGGTTAAGTATGGAAGTGCGATTTCATAATGTCACGAAACAGCTTTCTTACGAATATTATAAATCCAGGCAAACTGAGATAGGGCCGCTTTTAAGCGTTTGTTCTAAAAATGGGCATATGTTTTCAATGTCCTGCAATTTTGTTGTGTATTCTATTTGCTGGAACAAGTTGTAAATATCTTCGCACGAATGCGGCGTTTGGAGTAGGAAACAATCGTGAAAGGCGCCAAGCTGGGTATGTTTACGATCGTCCTACTGTATCTTTCAATTTGCCTTCTCCACCTGTTGCTTCGACTCAAGCCACAAATGTTGACAGGACGTCGGCGCTACAAATGTACTATGCATACCCCGCGCCTGCAGGCGGCTCAGCTTATACTGGCTACTCGAGCGGTTCTTCAGCGACCAGTTCCACTGCAACATCAGGGGCCGGTGGTTACAACTACAACAGCGATGCTCAGACTAATACAGCTAAATCAACGGGAAGTACATCATCCACTGTTTCAGCTGGATTAGGGTCAGCTGGTTATAACTACGGTTCAGTGTCTGCAGGAGGTTCTTCTGCGGTTTCTACGGGATCTGGTGGAGGATTGGGTGGTTATAAATCAGGGGGTTCTACGGCCTCTGCAGGGGGAGGCTATACATACAATAGTGCCGCAGAGAATACTGCGTCAGTGTCTACAGGAGGTGCCACCGCAGATTCTACGGGAACTGGAGGTGGATATAGATACAGTGGTGGTACACAAAATAGTGGTGCAGGGTCAGGAAGTACTGCAGCCGTTACTTCAGGAGGTGGAGGAGGTAGTGGTTACAGGTATAGTGGTACCACACAGAATACCGCTTCAGGAACAGGCGGAACTACATCGGCCTCTACAGGAACTGGAGGAGGATCTGTTGGTTATAGATACAGTGGCGGTACCCAGAACTCTGGTTCAGTTTCGACAGGAGGTAGCAACGTAGTTTCAGGATCAGAAAGCGGACCGGGTGGTTATAAGTACAGTGGAGCTTCTCCGACTGCCTCTGTGTCAACAGGTGCTACAGCAGTCACTTCTGGAGGTGGAGGTGGCTATAGATATAGTGGCGCTTCTACTGGTTCAGAGGGATCTACAGTAACTGCTAGTTCGGGATCAGGTACCTCCGGTTATAGCTATGGCGGAGCTACACAAAACTCAGGATTCCGGGGTACCGTTAATACGGCACCGACAAGCGGAGGATCCATTTCAGGTGGTTATAACTACGAAGCCCAAAACACAAGAAATAGAGGCACGCAAACCGTTACCTCAGTTTCGAATCTTTATGACGCTCCATCGAGAGAATCAAACACGGCTGCAGTCAATACTATCTCAACCAACGCTCCAGAATATTTACCACCATCATCTGGAGGAAATAGTGTAACTACCAATACACAAATAGTGGCAGAAGCACCAGTAGTTGCACCTTCTGATAAATATCTGCCGCAGCTTACTTCATCAATATCAACAATGCAGGTGGCTACGACAACTTCCATATCTGGACCAAGTGCCAACTACTTGCAACCAAGTACCCAACAACAAACAACATCAAATGCTGTTATGTCTAGGCCAAGTACTAGTTACTTGCAACCAAGCACCCAACAACAAACAAAAACAACGACATCTAATGCAGCTGTGTCTTCTCCAAGTAATAGTTATTCACAACCGAGGACTCAGCAACAAACCGCTTCCGTATCTGGACCAAGGTCTACTTACTTGCAATCAAGTTCTCAACAACAGGCAACAACAACCACATCCAATGCCCAAGTATCTCGACCGAGTACTAATTACTTGCAACCAAATGCTCAACAACAAAGAACAATAAGTAAATCAAATGCAGCTGTGTCTACACCAAGTGCGAGTTACTTGCAACCAAATACCCAACAACAAACATCAACTCAGACACACGTAATAGGAGTAATAGGACAAACAGCACAGGAAGTACCAACGCCGGATTACTTACCTGCTATTGAAACTCCTGCAACGCAAGTATCGGTTTCAATGCCAGCAGCGACGTATTTACCACCTGTTTTTAAATAAGACCTGTACTTGGATCTGTACTTACTTTTTTAGCTAACAACAACGACATCTATCTACTACTTATTTACTGCGATTTTAAATAAAAATAGGTAGGTGCCTATAGAAATTAGAACCAATTTTACCCGAAGACAGAAACTCAAGTTAGCAGCAAGATGCATGGACAAACCGTTCATTATTAGTATAATAAAGCCGACAAAGTTTCCGATAGGAACACGGAATCATAAATTATAATTTTTTTCTTTAATTACTTAGTATCATCAATTTTATTTAAGTTTCTGAATGTAAAATATTAAAAACATCGATTGAAAATAAATTACTGATTAAATACTTCCATAATACATTTTTATTCAAAGTTGAACGTTTTATTTTGATCTGATCCTGATTATTATAATTATGTACTTAATACTATTATATTCTACTCTTCTGCAGAAGGGCTTTAACCCAGAGCTGTAAAGTCAGTTTTAATGAAAAAATCGGCCAAGTGCGAGTCGGACTCGCGCACCGAGGGTTCCGTACAAACCTGTAGGTTTATAAGTAAAAGTTATGGTATTTTTATTGCTAAATGAAATCCATAACATTAGTAAGTATAAAATTATTAAAAATATTTTTATTAAATGATGTAACTAAAAATTTATGCTTTTATGCTTTAAGACGTTGCTTCGTACCAAACACGCATCGTAGCAGCATAAACGGCTGTATTTTTAGATTGCATTGGTTTAGAAGTTTGATTTTTTCACAGCTCCAAGGGACAGTAGACCTTAGAATTTTAGTTACATCATGTAATAAAAAAAAATATGCAAATTTTCGACACTCGCCAGGGAATCACTTCCCGTGAACTCAGAATCTTGAAATTTGGTACGAAGCAACGTCTTATTGCACAGATAAAGGAAAAATGGCGAAAAACAAATTTTAGTTACATCATTTAATAAAAATATTTTTAAAATTTTTAAACTTACTACAGGTTTGTACGGAACCCTCGGTGCGAAAGTCCGATTCGCACTTGACGGCTTTTTTAATATATAAAACAAAGTCGGGTTTGTTCGAACACTTATAACTCTGGCTGGACGTATCTGGATGAAATATGGCACAGAGACAGATTATAGTCTGGAATAGCACATAGGCTACTTTTTAGTTTTTATCCCGGAAAATTAAAGAGTTCCCACGGGAACTAAAACACCTCAATGCACGCGGACGAAGTCGCGGCATCAGCTAGTCTTTTAATATATAAAACAAAGTCAGGTTTGTTCGAACACTTATACCTAACTCTAGAACGGCTGGACGGATCTTGATGAAATTTGGCACAGAGACAGATTATTTTCTGGAATTGCACATAGGCTACTTTTTATCCCGGAAAATAAAAAAAACCTCAATCCAATCCACGCAGACAAAGTCGCGGGCATCAGCTAGTTTAATATGTTTAGTAGGACAGTAGTTTTTTTTAACCGACTTCCAAAAAAGGAGGAGCTTCTCAATTCGGCGCGTATCTTTTTTTTAAAAATGTATTTCGGTGCATATCTCCGTGGTTTCTAAACCGATTTGAAGAATTTTTTTTTCATTGGTTAGAGGAAGCTCACGAGGTGGTCCCATAAAATATTCTGACTCCAAATCCTCAATTCTGATGCTGTAGGTGTACCGTACTACATGAAATCATCAAAACTAGTGAGTTAGGAAATTTTGATGGTGAATTCATAAAGTAGGTATCAAGTCACGTGTATACGATACAACTCTGAGTCCCAACTCCTTAACCCTGATGATGTAGGGTACAGAACTCCTTAAAAATAGCGATTTAAGATTTTTTTATGATGAATTAATATTGTAGGTGTCAAGCAACGACTTCATACTTAAACCCAAGTCCCAACTCCTCAACCCTGATGCTGCAGGGTACAGAACTCCTTAAACATAGTGGTTTAGGATTTTTTTATGGTGAATTAATATTGTAGGTGTCAAGCAACGACTTCATACTTAAACCCAATTTCCAAATCCTCAACTCTGAATCTGCATGGTAGGTACTGCACTCCTAAGCCGTAGGGATTTCGAGTAGGTACACTAAAAAGTTAAAAATAAAAATTCTTTCCAAAAAACCACATACTCGGTGCAAAAAACCGACTTCCAAAGCCACTGTAAAGTAAAAAATAATTTTGATTTCTACACACTATGTTGAAGTCGGGCGAGTCTAACAAAGATAGGCATACTTAGTTGACGCGTGAGGCTCGCCCGACTTCAACATAGTGTGTAGAAATCAAAATTATTTTTTACTTTACAGTGGCTTTGGAAGTCGGTTTTTTGGAAAGAATTTTTATTAATTACTGAGCTTTTTCTCCTGACCTGCAAGTTAATTAAATCCTGGATACAGATAATGGATATATGTAGTTACACATAGATAGCACTGTTGTTTATATGACATATTTGCTTGCTTCAAAACGTAAAACTGTGCTTCTATCCACCCAACCAAGTTTAACTAAAAATACATTTTAAAAAGAATAAAAAAAATTACTAAATAATCAATGAAAAATAAGGTATGAAATAATTATATATTCATTGTACCTAATAACATAAACACCATATGAATATTTATAATTGTTTCAGCCCTTATGTTACACGTGTAAACTGCATTTATTTGTTTTGAAGCGAAAGAAGTAAATTATTTTCATGTCAGTATTCGATTTTTATATTTTAAAGTATAGCCTCTAGCTCCAATGGGGAGGGACACTGCCAATTTATCCCGCTAGGTGTCGCATCGTCGCTGGTGTTGTTTACCTGTCAAACACCAAATATTTTTTACGCGATAGTTTCATTTTCTTAGATTAATTCATTTGATTGCCTAAATGTTGTGCATGCCGTTTTCCTGCTGATAAGGAATGAAGAAGACTATGGTACAAAGCCTTGCGCCAATAAAATTGGAAACCCAGTTCATCGGCTAGGTTATATAGCGCTCACTTTAGACCTGCCGATTATTATGGCAAGAGCACATCGATGGTTATTTCCCAGATTCGCCTAATTACCTCAATAATATGTACGCAAATGAACCTGACAGTTACCAGCGAGGGTGGCGCCATCTGAGATTAGCTTTCCCTGTCCCTCCCCATTAAATGACGTGTATGTTTTCTTGTATTTTATTTATTTAATTTAAATACATATATCAACTTTTCAAATAAATTATGTGTAAGTTACACCATAAATTATTATAACTAAACTAAAACTAACATTACAAAAACTATTAAAATAAAACTAAAATAAATTAAATTAAATTAAATCTAAAACCTCATCCAGACCACCGCAGCGAGGCATTGTGTGAGAATTATGTGCAAGTATTATAATTTCCAGCATACGATGTTTCACAGTGAATCAAAATAAGTTCAGTGTGCACCGTGAGTGATGAGTAGGTACCTATTATTATTTTCAATGTAGGTATATGTTACCGTAAGATTGTAAAAACCGTAAGATTGTAATCTAACGCTTTTTTTTCGATAGATTGTAAACAGTCGAAAGATTGTGAACCGTTCAATGTTCTAAGTGTAAATTTTTGAAATATTCATTGTATGTACGTTTTCTTGTCTCTTTCTTGTGGGTTAGGTTAGGGTTCGACATAAATAATCAGGTAGTGCCCGGCCAAAGGCCGGGAACTTAGGTTCTCTCGGGTTAATATGCTTAACAGATCCTACACATACAATCGATAGATCGATATCGATAGATACAATCTACCGAGCGCTTAGGTTCTATCGGGTTAATAAAACTAACAGATTACAATCTACCGAAAAATAATGCGTTATATTGTAATCATTCGACAGTTTACAATTTCGCGAGTTAGATTATAATCTAACGGTTTTTACAATCTTACGGTGACATATATAATGCCTCGTCATAAAAAACGAACGTAGTAAAAACGTGTCTTTCATAAAACATAAAAAAGGAAAACACTCATGTTTCGTATTCCCTCTGGAACCTGGACCGGTTGTAAAAAAATAGGATAATATTGAGGTTACTCTTCCTCATTTGAAAAGCATGGGTAGGTACATCGAAACATCGGTACTAAACGGCTGGTTAAGAGGATATGGCATGAACAGGAAAATTTAAGAAAACGTATTGAACATTTGTCATTGAATGTCTTCAGGCAAACTCATTATCAATAAATACTAGCAAGACTAAGTGCATTGCTTTTTCTAAAACTTTACGGTTTATGCCTGATATGGGACATATTATCATTAAAGCTCACAGCTCTTGTTCCTCTAATCAAATTATCTGTAGATGCCCGATAGTAGAAAGAGTCTCTTGTCTTAAATATCTTGGAATCCAAATAGATAGTCAACTTAGCTGGATTGAGCACTCCAAAACTTTAACTAGTAGAATTCGGAAATTAACTGTAATTTTTAAACGTTTAAGATCTATTTCTGATCCATCAATTCTGAGGATGACATACTTTGCTCTTTGTCATTCTATTTTAGCATTTTGTATCAATATCTGGGGTGGGACCTATAAAACCTATATGTTAAATATAGCCATCCTCAAAGTACTGCATAATAAACCTAAGCTATTTCCCACCAAAGAATTATATTCATTAACAAAAATCCTGACTGTAAGGCAGCTATATAGGTATCCTAAAAATTGTAGGTACTCAAATATCATAAAAATCTTAATTTATACAAATCGAAGGAATTCCATAATCAAAGACGTAAGGACAGAGTTATGACGATTGAAAAATTCTCCACTTCCCATCCCAAAAATGATTGTTCAATCTTTTCTTAATTTGTTTTTCATCTTATTCCCATTAACTTCTATCGATTAGACTAACACTACACTTTCACTCACAAATACTGACTAGCAAACACCACACACATACACACACTTCTTCCCCCCCCCCCCCCCCCCCCCCTCACTCGCACACAAAAAT
This sequence comes from Erebia epiphron, assembly GCA_963932025.1. Classification (NCBI taxonomy): domain Eukaryota; kingdom Metazoa; phylum Arthropoda; class Insecta; order Lepidoptera; family Nymphalidae; genus Erebia; species Erebia epiphron. Next base: position 42,744,940 of record OZ009945.1, read on the forward strand.
AGATGCACACACTATCTAACGCACACTGCTTGTCTACTTAATTTAACTGAGTTTAACATTAATAATTAACTTACGCAATCCTGTCACTAATAAGTCACTCAGTGAGATTCTGGAGGAAGTCGTTACTGCTGTCATACAGGTTTCCTAGCGCAGCAGTAACAAGAGCTCTGTTTTAGTGATGTACTAACAGACTAATTATTAAGTGTTATATTAATGTAATCTTTAATTGTAAAAACTTATTGTATTATCTTTTGAGCTGTGCATCATGTAGATTGTATATTTTTGATTTCATAAATTAATAAATAAATAAATGTATATAGCCGTCGCGCTGCTCCACGAATAGAATTCCATAACAGACTATATTCGTTAAATTTATTTGCGGGTGATTGGTAACGCGAAAACTGGGCCATTTTTTGCAATTTTTGAAGTTTCCATATTCTTAAAATTATTAACTAAGCGAAGAAAGCAAAACATAGGGACATGGCACGGACACATTTAGATTTTATGGTGCAAAATATTTTCTCTATTGTAATTATGTACGGAGAAAACAGACTAATACGATTGTATGGGAAAACCGCCCTCCCCATTTAATATAATAATAAGTCTATGGCCCTCCCGTATTGTCTTAAGCATTACATTCAGATATATGCAATAATAAGAGTTACTAAAATAGTTATTTAAACGAATTCTTTTTTCTTTCTTTCAACCATATCTCTCTTATATCAACCCATTGCGGACTCGCTACTGAGCAGGAGTGTCCTCTTGGAATGAGAAGGGTTTGGCCCATAGACTTAATAAATTACTAGCGGTTTGGCCTTAGTCTACGCTGGCCAAGTACAGATTGGCAAATTTCACACACCTATATATGATAAAATGATAAATGATTTATTTATTTCACATAGGACAACTTGTGTCACTTATAATACGTCAAGGCTCTACCACCGGTTCGGAAAATGATTCTACTGAGAAGAACTGATTCTTTGGGAACATAATTCGTTAAATTCGTTATTTTTTAAGTGGGGCAGATTATTATTTATTTCAACGAGTTTTCTTCTGTTTTGTTTTAACTAAAAAAATAAAAAAATTGTTATAATATTTTTAATATAGTACCTACCTACATAAATAGTTTACAAAAAACATTTTTAATTTTGAAAACTTAATCCTTTGTTTAGTTAAAATGTTTAAATTTAATAAATGATTGTTTTTTGTTTACACAAACCCACTGGTTCACTGTTCATTATGCAGTAGTTCACTGTGTACCGTGGTACACAGTGAACCAAATCTCATTTTTTATAAATCTTCATTTATTTGAGTTGTTGTACAGTAAAAGTTTTAGGCTTGGTTGCGATAACAACACTAAATGTTTAAGAGAATTTAAAAAAATCGCACTTGAAAAGCATTATTTCTTAAAATTACAGGTCTCCGAAAAATTCAGTGGTTCACTGTTCGACATGGTACCCTAGTAAGTACCTATTTTCTATGAAGCAAGATAATAATTTTTAAATTTTTATATTATTTTTCCAAATGAGAAGCATTACTGTTATTGGTTAAACTGGAAATCTTTAGAAAGGCGAACATTTTTATTTGATAATAAATATTGTAAGTTTCAAATAATCAAATAAAATATTACAAATGTGAAAGTTTGGATGGATGTATGGATGTATGTATGGATGTATGGATTTTTGTTACTCAATCACGCCCGAACGGCTGAACAGATCTGGATGAAATTTGGCACAGAGATAGATTATAGTCTGGAATAACACATAGGCTACTTTTTTTCCTGAAAAGCTAAGGAGCTCCCGCGGGAACCAAAATACCTCAATCCACGCGGACGTAGTCGCGGGCATCAGCTAGTGTAAAATATATAAATGTATGTAATAACGTACTATGTAACTATAACTTTAGGGAAACTCACTCTATATGTCTTTTTGATTTTCTTAAGATAGGTACTTACTACAAAAAATAAAATAAAATATATTGAATGAGCGCATCTTGAGGAGTACTCTTTGAGGGGATCTTTAAAATCCACATTGACCCAAGCATGGACGATTTTAATTATGTTCAATAATTGAACGAGCGAAGCGAAGGTTTCTGTCAGTCTACTTGAGTGAATTTGCACTGGTCCATCCGTCCGTCCGTCCGTCCGTCTGTCAGAGCCTTATAACTTCTGAATTACTGAACGTAATTACTTCAAATTTAAATATACCTAATATGTAAACCTAATGGTTTACATATTAGGTATATTTAAATTTGAATGGCCGCTAGCCGAATATGTCTTAAAAAGTTATAAAAATCTTTATTTCATATTTTTTATAGCGTTACATAGGGTTGCGGTATATCATTTTAAAGATAATTAGGAATAGAGTCCAAAATTTTTTTTTTTAAATTTTTCCCCTAAAATTGACGAAATGGGGGGCTTTCAAAGTGGAGATTTTCTAACGTCCAAAGTTGACCTCAGAACTCTTAATTTTCTGAAAAGCTGAGCCTGAAACTTGATTATTTATTTAAATTATATCCTGTACCTACTTACATAAACAACAAATACTAAAATTAGATAAATATTATAAGGAAACGAAATTATTTAATTTTTAATGAGCTGCAATATTTTTAACAGAACTTCACATTAGATGGCGTTCTGTTATGGCGATACCGCGAAGGTCAGTTCTCGTTCGGGGCGAACCACTAGTGTATACCGAATCACTAAAGTTACCCGGCTTCACTTTAATTTCTAAACGCATTTGTTAACGTCAGCTGTAATCCTGTCACAAACAAGGATGTCAAAGTCAGTTCTATGAACGTCAACCAAAGACGTCAACGTCATACAAAAATAGCATCAAGTCAAAGATGAAAGTTATTTTTATTAATTCTGAAAAAGTATACTAAATTAATTGTTTTTCTATTTACAATTAATAATAATATAACCATGCACGGTGAATTCAACTTCCTAAAGGATCCGACCAATTTGTGAATATCGTTTAATGAATAAAGTTTACTATGATTTTTTTAAAGCAAACAGTAAAATATTCTCAAATAGGAAGCAAGGTAATTTTGAGGTATGTTGGACATCTAAATCGTGCTTACCGAGAGGAGTTCGCACCGACATTTTGATTTTTTGTTTATGTTATTGCTAAATCAATTCAAGGTTTATTTTTGTAACTGTTTCCATATTTTATTGCCTAGTATTATTGAATACAGCTTTCGATTCGTCTAGGAGCTTTATTTATACTAAGTAATAAGTTATAAATATCTTTTGACTGGAATAAAAATATATTTTCAGGATTACAGAAGTGTGGGGCATAGTGAGTGAGAATGGTGCACCTCGAGATGACAGGAGTGCAGCCGTGCTCTCACTCCCTCACTATCAATGATCTGCCAAATGAATTACTGATCTACATTTTCTCAATGATTGATTTTGAATCTGTCCTGGCCGTGGCTCAGGTGTGTGTGAGATGGCAACAGCTCTGCCTGACGCCTTGCATTTGGGAGAACACACGCCTCATAGTATGCATGAAGAACTATGTGAGAGTAAGTGATAGTGTAGTGCCCTTTGTAGCTAAATATTTAAAGAAAGTAAAACTACAGTATTTCAAGTTGTATTCTCAAGTCAGAGCCTCCCTGATAAGCTACTGTCCTAATCTGACTCATTTAGAAATAAGTATATCCCTGGTCGATAGTTGTATCTTCGATGACTTGGGACACTGGCCCAACTTGAAATTCCTCAGCTTTCGCAACTCTTTAATAGCACAAACAGCTGAAAATGCTAATGGAAATTTTGTGTACCACTTACCATTTGAGAAGCTGAAGTATCTGGAAACCCTCATTTTGTCCAACTTTGCTTTGACACACAGCAGTTTGTTCAGCATGCTACAGTGTGTAAATCTAGTGAGTATCAACATGGAGAAAATGAAGAATATACCGGTAGACTTTCTGGAGTCCCTCCTCCTGACAAAACAGGCTACTCTGAGAGCTTTGCACATTTATGGAGATATACTAAATGATGACATCATATCTTTAATATCCAAATGTAAGGCTCTGCAAGTTTTACACATAATGACATGCAAAACTTTGTTTGACTCTAGTCTGTTGCATTTATACAGGCTAAAAAGTTTAAGATCGTTGAAATTACGCCATGGTTATTTCTCAACTAATGCCTTGGTGGCATACTTCTCAAAGAACTTATTCCAACATCTAACATACCTTAGTCTCTCTAGATGTCACCATGTCACTATGCAAGTAGCTAAGGTCATCAAGACTAGTGCCCCTAACCTGAAGGAGCTATCCTTTTACTTGTGCCCATTTATAGTTGCCCAAGATTTCAAAAGGGCAGAATTAGAAAGAATGTATAACAAAATAGAGTTACTACTTGATTAAAATGGTTGTAAATTATACATAAAAGCAGCTTAGGTATCCGTCCACACTGAACTAATACAATAAAACAATTAAATTGTTACTTTTTCTGAATTTTATAAAAGTTATAATTTATAAATATTAGATGCCACTTTCATTGATACATATATAATAATTAAGTGTAAAAATAAATTGAAACAACACATAATATTATACATGTTTTTAAATTGTGTGTGGAGAAAAATTAATAACTCTAAGTTCTACAATGTGCAATATTTTTGCATAATAATTATATTTTACACAAATAGATACTGTAAAGTTTATGGTGTATTGCATGCATGGTAATAAATTTATGTAAATGGAAATATTTAAGTAAACTATGCTACAACACTCTCTCAAATTATAAACAAGTGAATATACCTAATTAAAATTATAAAAAAATACGACTGCTCTGCCATAGGTACACACATACAATACAAAAACCCAGAAAACATAACACTCCTTTTTTGGGCAGTCGTGTAATAAAAAATCCCCCTCAAATGGAAGTACGGCTACCACTACTACTACAAAACTATACCACAGTCATTAATTACCTTTGGAATCCTATTCACATTTTTATTAAATGATATTTTTTTGTGAATCACTGGATATTGAACTATAATGTTATGTATTTTTGGAATCTACTCATCATTTCCTAGATGATGATTATATAGTTAATCTTATTTTCGAATATTTTTTTCAACTTTAGTCTTTAATGCGGAACCATGGTCATCATCAATTTTTTTTTAAATTTTACTAGCCTATGTCACCCAGAATAAGCTAGGGATTCTAACGATACCTCATTTATCAAAATTGGTTCAGGCGTATAGAAGTTATGGTGGAATATACAAACTCACATGCATACATACATGAACCCTGAAAACAATATACTCCTTGGATAGAACCAGGCGTTACTTTGCGGAAGTTCATGATTTAGCAAGAAAAGAATACAATTATTTTGCTATACTCCGCCAACAGAAAAAAATTCTGTATGGTCAAGCATGCAGTTACAAGCGAAGCACCGTTTACCTTCTATGTGAGTGGTGGTGGCATTGCTTGCTTGGGAACTTACCTTTCTTGCTTGGTTGGGAAGGTAAACGGTGCTTCGCTTGTAACTGCATGCTTGATCATATAGAATTTTTTTCTGTTGGCTGAGTATAGCAAAATAATTGTATTCTTTTCTTAATATACTCCTTTTTTCAGGCAGTCGTATAAAAACAAGGTAAATTCCATAATTATTTTGTTACCTTTATTAATTATCACAATTTTGGGAAAGTTAATATTATGGTGCCCAAAACTGACTCATAATATGGGAAGCATTGGTTGTTAAAACAGTGTGATAGACACACTTTAGTATTCTAAATAAGTACTTATAGTATTATAGTACTAGGTACTTCTAAAACTATGTATGTCTGTAAATAATTTATCTCACAGCAATGTTAAAAAAGCTGATATGTATAATTCTAGTATTGGACTATGATTTTATAAATACTGTCCTTTTATAGTATGCAGTCTGTTCGCTACACTTTAGCCTTGCTAATGACAACAAGCTCAAAAACTTCATACTTACTACTTAATATTATAAAAAATAATATCCGGTTATGTCGGATTTTCGTCCCATCGGGCTATTAGAGTAAAAGGAATAGAGAGTACACCTCTGTATGATGATGGGTAAACATACACACTTGTGCACTTTAATATCTCCCGCGCAGATGACTAATCCCTCTGGAGTTTGGCCGCCGTAGCCGAAATTCGGTCGGGAGGACATTAATAATGCAATGTGTGTATCTGTTTACCCATATGATAACATTGACATCAAAAGTACTGATGATATTTTTTTTCAAAAATAAAGTCTGATGTCCCATAATTCATGTAGCCAACAACAACTCATTTATTAAATTTTAATGAGACTATATGAACATATTCTCTCGTTTTGGTGATTTTTTTGTGCATGTGATTTAAAATGAGAAGTTCTTGTATTATTTATCTAATTTTCTTGTATTATTTCTCGAAGTAGTTTATATTTTTAGGATTTTTTATATTAATTACAATATTAAAATAATTATTTATATTATCATAAAAAAAGTGTCGAAAATGTCACCTCCATGTCGCGTGCAAGGTTCACTCAGGACAATTTATCTAAAAATAAATGTTACAAATCTTAAATGATTTAACGAGTGCCTACTGTTTTGCTATAATAGATCTATTAAAGTTTCTAAAAAACACTAGAAAATTTAAACAGCGGTAAAATAATGATTTTAAAAGATTTCATTACATTTGTGCATTGTGGAAATGTCACCTCCATGAACAAAGATATTGAACGCAGCCATAATTCATTAAATTGGTAAAAAATATATTTAAACGGACATAGACTACGGATATGTCGCCATCTTGCAATTTTTTGAAAGTTTGCCAATTCTGGGGGAACAATGTCGGAACCCTGACTCAAAAGTCGAGATTATTGAAAAATTAATATGCTATTACGGTCATTTTTGTGGATTACATATCACCAAGTATTAATTCAATAAAGGTCCAGTAGATAACGTTGAATAATACGAAATTTTATCCATTTTCGAGGTATTTCATTGTTTTCATAATAAATTCATGAGTTTTACGAAAAAACGGTGTTTTTGAGTTGAAAATGTCACCTCCTTGGTTGTCACCCACGTGGATTCTAGTCCATGAAAATTTTGTTTTTGGTATTAGTAATCATTGCACCATCTAAAAAAAACAAGTCTTAGATTAAACATATGAAGAGACGACGATGAGTACACAGAGTGTTTGGCCACAATGTGAGGGTATTTCGAAAGTAAATTATGATGATATCATAATAAAACCATGTAAAATTTATATTCTTTTAACCTAATTAGTTTTATATATAAATTAACAGTTAATTAAAACATAGTTATAAATATATATTATAGTTAAAAAATATATGTTAAATTCTACAACAATTCAAATATGTATTACTGATTATATTTGAATATGTCACTTCCTTGGAAAGATATTACCTTTTTTTTTAATTTTCATGAAAACTATAGTGAAAATAGCTCGGATCATAATCGGAAAATATTCTAGGACACTGTATTTTTAATTTAAGACTACTTCGGACCATATCAATAAACATTTCATTTCGTTTTGATAATGGCCCATGACTGCCTCGTTGGTCTAGTGGTTAGCATGATTGACCGCGGCTGACGAGGTCCCGGGTTCGAGTCCCGGGTCGGGCCATAATAAGTGTTGGGTTTTTCTGACTAGAAATTCTCAGCACTAGCCCGGAGTTAGGAATTTGGCGGTTTTTCACCCCCGTGCCTCGGAGAGCACGTTAAGCCGTCGGTCCCGGTTATTATCACTAACATGATAATAGTCGTTAAAGCCCGCCAACCCGCATTGGAGCAGCGTGGTGGGTCTAAGCTCTAATTCCCGCTCTCCTATGAGAGTGGAGGCCTGTGCCCAGCAGTGGGACGTTAATGGGCTGTAGTGATGATGATGAATGGCCCATATGGCACTGTTGCAACATTTTAATATTTTATACTTACTAGAATTATACAAATATTTTGGCTTTAATAATGTTACTGTGATGTTTTGTAGTCAATTATAACTCATGTGCCTTAAAAAGGATAAAATGTTTTTTATTTATTGGCTTCTAGAATCTAGACACCTAAGTTTATCATAAATATTGATACACTTTGTTGTATAAAATGTAAAATTCATAAATTATGTCCTAAAGTGTTAAGCTCATCGCACACTGCTGCAAGTTGCTCCATAATTTTGCATCACTTTAGTAATAGAATATTAATTACATATTATGACGCTATAGGCAAATCTTGCTGTGTGGTGCAGCATGTACCAATGTGCGTGAGCCTTTACTTTTAAAAAGTAATATTGTATTATGAAATAATCAATGCATCGAAAATGTTCATGCTCGTTTTAAAACAAAATTGTATTAAAAATTGTTACTGTGAACCCACTCGAATTTTTACGCTCAGTATGATAAATATATTATAGTTTAGTGTAATTTATGCTAATTTTATTGGAATTAGTTCATGACCTGGTGGTGGTTTTAATAAGGTACTTGATAAAAGTCAAGTTATATTTTGAAGGCACTTTATGTGTATTAGATATAGGTATACAGGTATTAAAAGTTAACGCTGAGTTGTTTGAATTGAGTAAATTACTTTAATCTCCACTTTTTTTATTAACATTATTGCGAACAATGTGGCCAATTCTGTTTAACACAATCTCTAAACTAAACTAAAATGACACCACTAAATCCAGTTCTGTCCCTTTCTGCAGAGAGTATTATGAAAGGGTTAGCAATAATTTTAATGCTTTCATTTTAGTTTAGCTTAGATATTGTGTACAACACAATTGGCCCCGTTGTTATAGTATATGGTTATATAAGTGGTTAACAATGTGGTATAGTAAGTGGGAGCCTGGGAGATTCTGGGATCCAATTCCTGCTGGGTTTAATAATTTATTAACAGAGTTTGTTTTGGACTCTGGTCTAGTTAGTACATACAATCAGTAGTAGTAGTAGTACTGTCAGGTGGAAATTAGATTTCAAATTCAAGCTATTTAAGACTAGTTGACAGTTTTGATTCCTCACTTTGGTGAGGTATATTCAGTATAATGCAGCTTCTAGTAAGTACCGCTTAAAATTTCCCACCAGGTCTTCGCATAACGGCGATGGCGGCCAAGCATTGGTCCCGGAAAACTTTAGGTACCTACTTTGTATTCTGTTCGTTGTATGAGTTGACCTCACAATTCTAATTTATTCTATTTGTATTCTCAAAAATTAATTGTATTTTGGAATAGTCTGTAACGTTAAGGGCGGAAACATACTTATAACATGCAACGCATCCTTATGCTGCATATACATGCATCCGAAGCGGTGGCGACGTTGTGTGATTCTTGCATGCTTGCACCAAAGTAGCTATCACAATAATTATTTCTTCTGATTGGCTGATAATGAGGCTGATTCTGATTATGTTGTAAGCATCTCTAAACTAACATGACAGTTGAAATAAATGAATTGCTATCCCTTTTAATGATCTCAATCGAAAAGGATAGAACTAAACCAAATTTATTTGAGTTTAGAGATTATGTGCAACAGAAGTAGCAACATTATCTTAATAGTAATTAAAATGTTCAGTTTGAATCTGGATACTTAAGTACTAATGAATTCAAACCAATTCAATTCAACCAAGGGTAGTAGGGTCAGAATCTCACAAACGTTGATATAATAATTCGAGCGTCGAAACACTGCAAATTAACTGAAGCCAAGCAGAAAAATTGATGATATATATCAGGTAAAATTACTATTACTAACAATATAGGTTGGGGTCGCATGTAAAATGATAAGTGTGATTCTAGCCTTAGCATATAGGATTAACTTGTCAAGTTGTAAACTAAAAATTTTGTGTCTACTTATAAAGGTGTGTGTAAAGTATTTTACTTAATATAATATAATACTATTGTTTGTTCTGTTATTTACCATACACACATTAAACTGTAATTACTTTGAATAGATGTATTTCTTTTACTTACATTTCTATCTTAGCGTCGTATATGATAGTTTTTGAGACTTTACGTTTAAATGAATAAAAAAAAACAAAAATTTAAATTTGATCAATATAGGTAAGTAATTTTAAGTGATCAAATAAACAAGCTATAAGGTCACAAGGTCTTATAAGTGACCAGTGGGAGGTCGCAGGTTCGAACCCCGGCAGGGTCTTTTCGGGAATGTATTTATTTCTGATTTTTCTCTAGTCTGGCCTAGTGGGAGGCCTAGGCCCTAGCTAGTTACCATCCTACAGCCAAGCGATCCGGTGCGATGCCGTGTAGAAACCGATTAGGCGTATGCGCGAAATATAACTGCCAAACCTCTAACAGGTTAGCCCGCTACCATCTTATACAGCCTTACCATCAGGTGAGATTGCAGTCAAGGGCTAACTTGTAATAAAATAAAATAAAAATAAAAATAGCCTTTATTTCCGAAAGCATGCGATTGAATAAACATTACATTAATACATTTTTACGTCATACAGAATAGTTTTAGAAGTGTTTTTAAGTCATATACTTAGTACCTATTGTTTAATTTTAATCTACTATATAAAAATAAGTCGGGTTTTCCTTCCTGACGCTATAACTCCAGAACGCACGAACCGATTTCCACGGTTTTGCATTCGTTGGAAAGGTCTCGGGCTCCGTGAGGTTTATAGCAAAGAAAATTTCAAGAGCGGGAACGGGAACGGAAAACCGAATTTCACGCGGGCGGAGCCGCGGGCAAAAGCTAGTACATAATATTTTGCATAATAGTTTAGATAATTTATGATGTCATTCTTGTAGTTATTATAATATGTATTATTATTTTGGAAAATTAAGTACATAACTTAAATTTTACAAAATGTCACGTATTTCGGATTGCCTGTTGGCAAAGACCTACTCTAGCTCCCGCCATGTTTTCGGTCGTGCGCTACTCTTTGCCAGTCCGGTCCTGCGGTCTGTTTAATTTCATCTTCCCATCTACGGTGCGGTCTGCCTCTATTTCGTTTTCCATCTCGTGGATACCAGTTTGTTATAATTTTACTCCACTTGTCTTGTTTGTCCCTTTGTGAGTGTCCCGCCCATCTCCATTTTTGTGTGTCTATTTTGCTTAGAATGTCGATGACTTTAGTGAGCTTTCTTATACTTTGGCTGCTGTGTCGGTCTTTGATCTTTACTCCCATCATGCTTCTTTCCATAGCCCTCTGGCATTTCACCAATTTTATTCTGTGATTCGCATTAAGAGCCCAGGTTTCACAACCATAGGTTAAGCATGGAAGACGCAAGCGTTGAATACTCTACTTTTTAACCACAATCCTAGTTCTCTACTTTTCATTATCTCTTTTAAAGCCCAATATTTCCTCCATCCATTTGCAATCCTTCTTTCAATTTCTTTTGTTGTTAAATCTATGGGGGAAATTATCTGTCCTAAATAAATATATTCGTCAACGTAGTTAATATTTTTTCCATCTACTGTGATATTTTTTTTACTAGAGTTCGTCATTACTTTTGTTTTTTCAATATTCATTGACAGACCTACATCTGCACTTGCTTGTGAGAGCTGTTGAACCATCAATTCTAGTTTCTCTGGGTTCTCTTCAAAGATCACAAGGTCATCAGCGAATCTGAGATGATTGAGGTTTACTCCATCGATTTTTAGGCCAAAGGTTGACCAGTCCAGCTTGCGGAACATGTCTACAAGGACAGCTGAAAAAATCTTTGGCGAGACTGGGTCACCTTGACGAACTCCTCTTTGTATCGGGAACTCTTTACCCAGATTCTCTGGTTGGATCTTGGCTTTACAGTTTTCGTAAATTTTCCTGAGGATATTTGTGTATGTTTTGTGAATTCCCTGCTTTTCTAAGCTCTCCCATATTTTGTGGTGTACTAACGTGTCAAATGCTTTACTATAATCTATAAATGGTAGGTAGAGCGGCTTGTTGTATTCCCTATATTTCTCAACTATTTGCTTTACTGTGTGAATGTGGTCAATCGTAGAAAAGTTATTTTCTAAAACCATTCTCTTGGCTGGTTTTCGTCTAGTTGTTTAGTAATTCGCTCTAGAGAAAACTTTATAAATATTGGACATAAGGCTTATAGGCCTATAGTTGCCTATATCGTCTTTCTCTCCTTTTTTGTGTAATAAAGTAATATGAGACACAGTCCATTGCTCTGGAATTTTCCCTGTGATAAGGATTCTATCGAAGATCTTGGCAAGCAGGGGGCTTAGGCTATCAATACAACTGTGGAGAAGTTCGTTTCTTATGTTGTCGGGTCCGGGAGCTTTATCACGCTTGAGATTTTTATACCTTTTCTGACTTCCATTTCCAGCAATATCGGTTCTTTATCTGTTACATTCAGTTCATTTTGTGGCATTGAGTACGAAAAGGTTATTTTCTAGCAAAAACTCCAAGAACGTTTGCCCATTTTTACTTCGCTTTCCATATCCAAATTTGCCAATGGGTTTTTCGTCTTCATTTAAGTTAGTTCCTAACTGGGCGTTAAAATCCCCCATTACTATCATATTTTTATACGCGTGACTCCTTATGGTTTCAAAATTCAAAATTCAAATGATTTTTATTCAAATAGACTTTTACAAGTACTTTTGAATCGTCGAGTGAATCTACCACTGGTTCGGAATGACATTCTTACCGAGAAGAACCAGCAAGAAACTCGGCGGTTGCTCATTTGAAAAAAAATAATATACAATTTCATTAATTTGTAGAATACATTAAGTAACAGCTGTCCTTAGCATTGCTGGAGCGAGTCAAATCGGCCTCTAGTTTGCCTATCATGCAGATCGCATATTTTTTTGTAATTGTGAATGTGCTGTTTTACGAAGATTTAATTACTATAAATATATTGCGAGGCTACTGTAAGAATACCTATTTCCTTAAATTTCTCTCTAAGGGGTTCGCGCGGTTTTAAATTATAAATTGCACGTATTGCCCTTTTTGTGTAATACAATTTTTTTTTGAATATCTGCCGCTTTACCCCATAGTAAGATTCCGTAAGACATAATATGAAAGTAAGCAAAATACACAATTTTTGCAGTTTCAACGTCAGTAAACTGTCGAATCTTTCTGACAGCTTAAGCAGCAGAGCTGAGTTTGCCAGCCAGAGTTGATATATGAGTGCCCCATTGAAGCTTTGAATCTAAGTTCACCCCCAGGAACACAGTGGTCTCTTCTATTTTTAAAATATCATTATTTACAGTTAAATTTATGTTTCCTGTTGACTTGGTATTCGGCAATGCGAATTCAATGCACTTGGTTTTCTTTGCGTTCAAAAGTAAATTGTTTTAAACCAGTTAGTGACTTGAGAAATTGCATTATTTACGTCTTCATAATTTTCCTTGTTTTCCTTGTCCTTGTCCTTTAAAAATCAAGGACGTGTCATCAGCAAATAATACAATATCGCAAGTATTTTGGACGTAATATGGTAAATCATTTATATACACCAAGAACATGAAGGGACCCAGAATAGAGGGACCCATTTGTGAGGCTGATCCGGACGACTTCACATCGTTGACACATACCGTTTGAATGCGATCACTGAGATAAGATGCAATGAGGCCAAGTGCAGTGTCTTTGATTCCATAATGGTTCAACTTAACTAAAAGCGTCTCATGCTCAACGCAATCGAATGCCTTAGACAAAATGATTTTGTGATTTCTCCCACGCATCGAATATATGCTTTAGCAGCGTAGCTCCCGCGTCGGTTGTTGATCGGCCTTTAGTAAAACCATATTGCTCTGAGTGAAGTAGTTTATTTGAGTTAAATTGCAGAAGCAGTTGGTTAAGCATAATTTTCTCAAATATCTTGCTGAGTGCTGGTAAAATAGAAATTGGTCTGTAGTTATTAGGGTCACTTCTACTACCAGATTTAAAAAGTGGAATCAATTTACTGCATTTCATAAGGTCTGGAAAGGATCCTGAATCTACAGACTCATTAAATATGAGAGCAAGATATGGTGCAATTATATCAATAACATTGCTGATTATTTTTACTGATATCCCCCATAGATCCCCGGTTTTTTTGCATTGCAAGATTTGAATATTTTAATAATATCATGTGACATATCGGTGACATTACCCTTGAGAAGCTTAAGGGCTTCAGTTAGGCAGGTATAAAAACATTCAATTTCGTCTAGCGTCGCTTGCTCTGTTGGTGCGTATGCTTGAATAATTGTCCAATTCCTTTTGTAGAGAGGCAAATTAATATTTAATACTGATATTCTATCCGATATGCCAATGAATTCTAGAAAGGAATTAAAGGAATGTTCTTTTTAAAGGAATTTTGCCTTTGTGATACATGATATATTTAATGTGGCTATGTATAAGTTGGTTCGTGAGTAATCCTTTTTATTTGGTTCGTGGTGTATTTTTATATTATTATTAGCTAGAGGGTAGCTAAGAGCTAACTTGTAGTGACGTAAAAAGAACGCAGTATTAGCAACAGTATCAACTTAGGTATTCATGTACCTACAGTTCAAATATATGTTTGAAGTTACTTAAAAATATGAGGCCATTGGTTATCAAACTAAATATCAAAGCAAATAAATAATGGCCTAAATCTAAGTAACCTCAATCTATTAATCTACTGACATTATTAATTTATTCTGTAGTTAGAATATAGTATACCTACTTGAAGTACTATAATATAATCAAGTATAATTATTGTTATAGCGGTCATGGCCTCGTTGAAATGATTTTGCAGCCTCCTAGATAAGTTTCGGTCCAGGGTTCGATCCCCGGATACGCACCACTTTACATTTACGTGTTCTAACTCTAAGGCGCCAAACACGAAACTAGCGACGGCCGAGCGATGGCGACAGCGACGAATTTCGGGAATCTAGTCGGGAGTCCTGCCAGCCCTGCGCAGCATATAACCATAGATTTAGGATTGGTCTTCCTATATCTTAGTATAAATCTATGCATATAACATTTGCAAAAAAAAACTAAAATTTTTTTTGGCACCTTGATTTTTTTTCTTTAAATTTAGTAGGTACTTAAAGAATTCGAAAAAAAAACAGATGTTTTTTTTTAGCTGCGGCAGTAATACTTTGACCCTTTTTTGTGTATTCGATCAGTAAAATTCCCTTAAAATCCCGAAACACTGTGGCCATGAGTTTTCCGGCTGATGGGCAGACTTTAAACTTCTTCGGTGGATCTGTTCCTTTTTTATGCCACTGCCACTGGACTCTTTCTTACTCTCAGGATCATAGTGATGAACCCCCGTTTTATCACCGTGACAATGCGTTCAAAAATTCTACTCGTATTTTCACTACAGAGCTCCAAAAACTCCTTACTGCACTCAACTCGCACTTGTTTCTGAAGCGGCGTGAGCATTCGCGGCACCCATCTTGCACTGACTTTTGAAAGATTTAGATGTTCATGAAGGATAGCGTGAATGGTACCCACGGATAGCTTAGTCTTTTCTGCTAATGTTTTCACTCTTGTACGGGCATCTTCCAGTACAAGTTTCTCGACAATTTTGACGTTTACTTCAGAAGTGGCACCAACCGGCCCTCCGGCACGGGGGTCGTCTTCAATACTTTCTCTACCCCGTTTAAATTCACAAGACCACTTCTGAATAGTAGATAATAATGAAGGAGCAGAATCTTGATAAACAGCCACCATTTCTTCGTGAATGACTTTTTGAGTCTTTCCTTGTTTTGTAAGGAATTTAATCACTGCGCGGTGCTCGATTTTCGTCAACATTGTGGCGTCTGTCATTGTAGTTGTCTTCTCGTATTGATAACTGAATACTAATGATGACAGTTACATGAAATTTTATATTTATACCCTCAAAGAGTGTCTTTTACTAATGAGGTAATTAATTTGCTCTTATCATTAGTTAATCACCCCTATACCGAGAATACATTGAACGCCCGTATCTCTGTATCAAAAGTCAAAATTGGTTGCACAGATAGGCAGTGAAAACATAGCAGACAGACAGACGCACACTTTCGCATTTATAACTACATCTACTACTACAACAACTACAGAATTATAAGTCTGTCTTACAAATCCCAGTTTATTGAACATTGATAAGTACAGTCTCTCCAACTAATCTGGCCCGGTGGCTAAAATTGTTACTAATTTTTATGCATAAAAAGTTCTTGAATTTATGCATAAAAATTTTAATATTTTAGCGACACAGTCATCGGGTCAGATAAGTTTGTGAGACTATTTTAAAGATATTGATAACAGTATAAATAAATGATATAATCTACAACACCTGCTCGATATTGATCTATCGTCTGTAAAAAGTAGCTTCCCTTCCCTTTAGTCTTTCCCTGGGATGCAACCTATCTCTGTTCCCAATTTCATCATTGGTTGAAAAGATGGACCGTGAAAAGGTAGCAGATATGAAAGACATACTTTCGCATTGATAATAACAGAACTATAGGTACATTGTATGGTCCCACAAAGTTATCTGACCCGGAACAATTTTGGCCATCGGGCCTGATAAGTTGGTGGAACTGTAATTACAGAATTAAAAGTCAGTTTCATAAAACCCAGACGCCTAATTATGTAAAAATTACAGCTACATTGTAACGGTATCAATCATCTCTGATTGGTTAACGCTCTTTCCGCTATTGGACAAAATCTATTGACGCAGCAAGAACACCATTCAGCCAATCACAACAATCGAGACTGAAACAATGATTGTATGATTTACATAAATAGGCTACAGTATATTGAACTTTGTTAAGTGATAACAGTATCTATAAATGATATAATCTACAACAGCGGTTCAATATTGATCTCGACGGCGGAGCAGGGGTTGCAGAGATCGAAGGCCGTCAGTACGTCGGGGTGGATAACGCCCACTTTGCCTATCGCCTGTCCGCGGAACACCACCTCGGCGCATCGCCCGGGGAAATAGCCGGGATCTGCCAATGAAATAAACATTATTATTATTTTTTATTAAATGGCTTAACGGCTCTGGATTCCAGCCCTTCTGTTAACCTTTATACGTTTAGCAAAGCAAGGGAACTCATAGTTCTAGGACAACGTTTTCAGTTTGTAAGACCCAGGCTCGTACTCAAGGATGTGTTTGTCGCATTACTATTTACTATGACGCAAATTTTTCAGCTATGACCCCATTTTGTATTTTATGGCCGAGCTTATGGTTTTATGAAAACAACCATGTTTCGACAAATCAATCTCGAAAGAGAACATTCCTACGAGTTGGTATGCCTCTTGCACAACATGGATTAGGAATATTATCACTGTAGATTGGTCATAAATGATGTGGCATAGACTCAAAGTGTTTAATAATATAGAGTTCCGTACCTCGAAAGGAAAAAACGGAACCCTTATAGGATCACTTTGTTGTCCGTCCGTCTGTGTGTCCAGACCCTGTTTCTCAGGAATGCATGGAGGTATCAAGCTGAAATTCATATCAAATACTCAGGTCTACTGTCCCTTGGACCTGTGAAAAAATCAAACTTCTAAGCCAACGCAATCTAAAGATACAGCCGTTTATGCTGCAAATTTTTGACACTCGCAAGGGAATCAAAACCTACAGGGTATTTCCCGTGAACTCAGAATCCTGAAATTTGGTACGAAGCAATGTCTTATAGGACAGATAAAGGAAAAATTGCGAGAAGCATACATTTTTAGTTACATCATATAATAAAAATATTATAATGCAAATTTTCGACACTCGCAAGGGAATCAAACCCTACAGGGTACTTCCCGTGAACTCAGAATCTTAAAATTTGGTACAAAGCAACGTCCTATAGCACGGATAAAGGAAAAATTGCGAAAAGCAAAAATTTTTTGTTACATCATATAATAAAAAAAAAATTATGATAATTTTCGACACTCGCAAAGGAATCAAAACCTACAGGTACTTCCCGTGAACTCAGAATCTTGAAATTTGGTACGGAGCAACTTTTTATAGCACAGATAAAGGCAAAATTGCGAAAAGCATAAATTTTTAGTTACATCATATAGTAAAAATATTTTTATGCAAATTTTCGACACTCGCAAGGGAATCAAAACCTACAGGGTACTTCCCGTGAACTCACAATCTTGAAATTCGGTACGAAGCAGCGTCTTATAGCACAGATAAAGGAAAAATTGCGAAAAGCATAAATATTTAGTTAAATCATAAAAAAAAACGAATTTGCGACACTCGCAAAGGAATCAAAACCTACACTACAGGGTACTTCCCGTGAACTCAGTATCTTGACATTTGGTACGGAGCAACGTCTTATAGCACAGATAAAGAAAAATTGCGAAAATCGTAAATTTTTTGTTACATCATATTATAAAAATATTTTTATGCAAATTTTCGACATTCGCAAGGGAATCAAAACCTACAGGGTACTTCCCGTGAACTCAGAATCTTGAAATTTGGTACGAAGCAACGTCTTATAGCAGAGATAAAGGAAAAATTGCGAAAAGCGTAAATTTTATGTTACATCATATAATAAAAATATTTTTATGCAAATTTTCGACACTCGCAAGGGAATCAAAACCTACAGGGTACTCCCCGTGAACTCACAATCTTGAAATTCGGTACGAAGCAGCGTCTTATAGCACAGATAAAGAAAAAATTGCGAAAAGCATAAATATTTAGTTATATCATTAAAAAAAAAAACGAATTTGCGACACTCGCAAAGGAATCAAAACCTTACACTACAGGGTACTTTCCGTGAACTCAGTATCTTGACATATGGTACGGAGCAACGTCTTATAGCACAGATAAAAGAAAAATTGCGAAAATCGTAAATTTTTTGTTACATCATATAATAAAAATATTTTTATGCAAATTTTCGACATTCGCAAGGGAATCAAAACCTACAGGGTACTTCCCGTGAACTCAGAATCTTGAAATTTGGTACGAAGCAACGTCTTAATGCACAGATAAAGGAAAAATTGAGAAAAGCGTAAATTTTTTGTTACATCATATAATAAAAATATTTTTTTGCAAATTTTCGACACTCGCAAGGAAATCAAAACCTACAGGGTACTTCCCGTGAACTCACAATCTTGAAATTTGGTACGAAGCAACGTCTTATAGCACAGATATAGGAAAAATTGCCAAAAACATACATTTTTTGTTACATCATATAATAAAAAATAAAAATATTTTTATGCAAATTTTCGATATTCGCAAGGGAATCAAACCCTGCAGGGTACTTCTCGTGAACTCAGAATCTTGAAATTTGGTACGGAGCAACGTCTTATAGCACAGATAAAGGAAAAATTGCGGAAAGCATACATTTTTTGTTACATCATATAATCAAAATATTTTTATGCAAATTTTCGACAATCGCAAGGGAATCAAAACCTACAGGGTACTTCCCGTGAACTCACAATCTTGAAATTTGGTACGAAGCAACGTCTTATAGCACAGATACAGGAAAACTTGCCAAAAACATAAATTTTTTGTTACATCATATAATAAAAATATTTTTATGCAAATTTTTGATATTCGCAAGGGAATCAAACCCTGCAGGGTACTTCCCGTGAACTCAGAATCTTGAAATAAGTTACGAAGCAACGTCTTATAGCACAGATAAAGGAAAAATTGCGAAAAGCAAAAATTTTAGTTACATCACATTAAAAAAAAAATTATGCAAATTTTCGACCCTAGCAAAGCATACATTTTTAGTTACATCATATAATAAGAAAAAAACAATGCAAATTTTCGACACTCGCAAAGGAATCAAAACCTACAGGGTACTTCCCGTGAACTCAGAATCTTGAAATTTGGTACGGAGCAACGTCTTATAGCACAGATAAAGGAAAAATTGCGGAAAGCATACATTTTTTGTTACAGCATATAATCAAAATATTTTTATGCAAATTTTCGACATTCGCAAGGGAATCAAAACCTACAGGGTACTTCCCGTGAACTCAGAATCTTGAAATTTGGTACGAAGCAACGTCTTATAGCACATATAAAGGAAAAATTGCGAAAAGCATGCATTTTTTGTTACATCATAACATTCGCAAGGGAATCAAAACCTACAGGGCACTTTCCGTGAACTCAGAATCTTGAAATTTGGTATGAAGCAACGTCTTATAGCACAGATAAAGGAAAGATTGCGAAAAGCATGCATTTTTTGTTACATCATAACATTCGCAAAGGAATCAAATCCTACAGGGTACTTCCCGTGAACTCAGAATGTTGAAATTTGGTACGAAGCAACGTCCTATAGCACGGATAAAGGAAAAATTGTGAAAAGCAAAAATTTTTTGTTACATCATATAATAATAAAAAAATTATGCAAATTTTCGACACTCGCAAAGCATACATTTTAGTTACATCACATAATTAAAAAAATATATGCAAATTTTCGACACTCGCAAAGGAATCAAAACCTACAGGGTACTTCCCGTGAACTCAGAGTCTTGAAATTTGGTACGGAGCAACGTCTTATAGCACAGATAAAGGAAAAATTGCGGAAAGCATACATTTTTTGTTACAGCATATAATCAAAATATTTTTATGCAAATTTTCGACATTCGCAAGGGAATCAAAACCTACAGGGTACTTCCCGTGAACTCAGAATCTTGAAATTTGGTACGAAGCAACGTCTTATAGCACATATAAAGGAAAAATTGCGAAAAGCATGCATTTTTTGTTACATCATAACATTCGCAAGGGAATCAAAACCTACAGGGTACTTCCCGTGAACTCAGAATCTTGAAATTTGGTACGAAGCAACGTCTTATAGCACATATAAAGGAAAAATTGCGAAAAGCATGCATTTTTTGTTACATCATAACATTCGCAAAGGAATCAAATCCTACAGGGTACTTCCCGTGAACTCAGAATGTTGAAATTTGGTACGAAGCAACGTCCTATAGCACGGATAAAGGAAAAATTGCGAAAAGCAAAAATTTTTTGTTACATCATATAATAAAAAAAAAATTATGCAAATTTTCGACACTCGCAAAGCATACATTTTTAGTTACATCACATAATTAAAAAAATATATGCAAATTTTCGACACTCGCAAAGGAATCAAAACCTACAGGGTACTTCCCGTGAACTCAGAGTCTTGAAATTTGGTACGGAGCAACGTCTTATAGCACAGATAAAGGAAAAATTGCGAAAAGCATACATTTTTAGTTACATCATATAATAAAAATATTTTTATGCAAATTTTCGACATTCGCAAGGGAATCAAAACCTACAGGGTACTTCCCGTGAACTCAGAATCTTGAAATTTGGTACGAAGCAACGTCTTATAGCACATATAAAGGAAAAATTGCGAAAAGCATGCATTTTTTGTTACATCATAACATTCGCAAGGGAATCAAAACCTACAGGGCACTTCCCGTGAACTCAGAATCTCGAAATTTGGTATGAAGCAACGTCTTATAGCACAGATAAAGGAAAGATTGCGAAAAGAATAAAGTTTTGGTTACATCATATAATAAAAAGAATTTTATGCAAATTTTCGACACTCGCAAAGGAATCAAAACCTACAGGGTACTTCCCGTGAACTCAGAATGTTGAAATTTGGTACGGAGCAACGTCTTATAGCACAGATAAGGGAAAAATTGCGAAAAGCATAAATTTTTAGTTACATCATATAATAAAAAAAAATTATGCAAACTTTCGACACACGCAAAGCATAAATTTTTTGTTACATCATATAATAAAAAGAAATTTATGCAAATTTTCGACACTCGCAAAAGAATCAAAACCTACAGGGTACTTCCCGTGAACTCAGAATGTTGAAATTGTGTACGGAGCGCAGTCTTAACGCACAGATAAGGGAAAAATTGCGACAAGCATAAATTTTTAGTTACATCATCTAACAAAAATATTTTTATGCAAATTTTCGAATGTCGAAAAGGAATCAAAACCTACAGGGTACTTCCCGTGAACTCAGAATTTTGAAATTTGGTACGGAGCAACGTCTTATAGCACAGATAAAGGCAAAATTGCGAAATGCGTAAATTTTTTGTTACATCATATAATAAAAAAATATTTTTATGCACATTTTCGTCACTCGCAAGGGAATTAAAACCTACAGGGTACTTCACGTGAACTCAGAATCTTGAAATTTTGTACGGAGCTCCGTCTTATAGCACATATAATAAAAATATTTTTTTTGTAAATTTTCGACACTCGCAAGGGAATCAAAACCTACAGGGTACTTCCCGTGAACTCACAATTTTGAAATTTGGTACGAAGCAACGTCTTATAGCACAGATAAAGGAAACACATAGTAATATCATAAAATTAAAAAAAAAAAATGCAAATTTTCGACACTCGCAAGGCAATCAAAACCTACAGGGTACTTCCCGTGAACTCATAATCTTGAAATTTGGTACGAAGCAACGTCTTATAGCACAGATAAAGGAAAAATTGCGAGAAGCATAAATTTAAGTCGGCACTCGCAAGGAAATCAAAACCTACAGGGTACCTCCCGAAAACTCAGAATCTTGAAAGGGCAATGGCGAAATTAGTACAGATCACATCTTGATTGTACACAAGTAAGGTAAAGATGAAAGGAATTTGCTTATTTTTTATATTTTATCAAGTTTTCACCTTAATTAATTGAACCTAGGTAAAAAAATAAAATATTTAGGGAATCTTTTTTGATTATTTAGTTCCCGTTTCTCAGTTTTGTGTTACTATTTTATATATAATGTACCTACTTAGTAGCTAGAATAAATCTAAATTGGTAGATTATTTTGTATCGTTTTAAAAATAGTAATTATTTTATCTGATTGATGTTTGCCTAAACAATGGGAAAGCCCATTTTTAGTGGATTTTCTGTTATTTTATAGCATTTTATTATTTATTTTATCTTATAATCTCAAACAGAATGGTAATAAATGAAAGAATATTATGGCAGCACTGATGCTGATGGTCTATGTTTATGCCAATTAATGTTGTATGGGTCTGTGGTTCTATGGATAACCCTAGAACCACATACCACATATAAATGTGGCCTGTGGTTATATGGCTAAATACACGGCGACAAAGTCGCGATCGTCTGGTACAATATAAATCGTGGTTTTCCAAAAGACTACACTCAGAATAAAAAGTAAAATGCTGTAAACATGATCTCCGATCATCCTGTGATCTGTTTTAACGGAGTTATGACATTTTTAAAAGTAACATTATCACATAACCTACAAAACTTTAAAACGAAATATATTTTTTTCTAGGTTCATTAAAAAAAAATTCTTGCTTCTGAGAGCTTCGTATTCGACGCTTAACTAAATATATTTTTTTCACACGTGTACATAAATTTTTTTTCTCAATACTATTGATGTATGGAACTTCGCCATTGTTCTTTGGTACGGAGCAACGTCTTATAGCACAGATAAAGGAAAAATTGCGAAAAGCATAAATTTAACTTACATCATATTATAATAAAAATATTTCTATGCAAATTTTCGACACTCGCAAGGGAATCAAAACCTGCAGGGTTATTCCCGTGAACTCAGAATCTTGAAATTAGGTACGGAGCAACGTCTTATAGCACAGATAAAAGAAAATTGCGAGAAGCATAAATTTAAGTTACATCATATAATAAAAATATTTTTATGCAAATTTTCAAGACTCGCAAGGGAATCTAAACCTGCAGGGTACTTACCGTGAACTCAGAATCTTGAAATTTGGTACGGAGCAACGTCTTATAGCACAGATAAAAGAAAAATTGCGAAAAGCATAAATTTTAGTTACATTACATAATAAAAATATTTGTATGCAATTTTTGGACACTCGCAAGGGAATCAAAACGTATAGGGTACTTCCCGTGAACTCAGAATCTTGAAATTTGGTACGGAGCAACGTCTTATAGCACAGATAAAGAAAAAATTGCGAAAAGCATAAATTTTTAGCTACATCATTTAATAAAAATATTTTTATGTAAATTTTCGACATTCGCAAGGGAATCAAAACCTACAGGGTACTTCCCGTGAACTTAGAATCTTTTAAATTTGGTACGAAGCAACGTCTTATAGGACAGATAAAGGAAAAATTGCGAAAAGCATACATTTTAAGTTACATCATATAATATAAATATTTTAAGCACTTTTCGACACTCGCAAAGAAATCAAAACCTACAGGGTACTTCCCGTGAATTCAGAATCTTGAAATTTGGTACGGAACAACGTCTTATAGCATAGATAAAGGAAAAATTGCGAAAAGCATACATTTTAGTTAAATCATATAATAAAAATATTTTTATGCAAATTTTCGACACTCGCAAGGAAATCAAAACCTACAGGGTACTTCCCGTAAACTCAGAATCTTGAAATTTGGTACGGAGCAATGTCTTATAGCACAGATAAAGGAAAAATTGCGAAAAGCAAAAATTTATGATTACATCATATTAAAAAAAATGCAAATATTCGACACTCGCAAAGGAGTCAAAACCTACAGGGTACTTCCCGTGAATTAGAATCTTGAAATTTGGTACGAAGCAACATCTTATAGCACAGATAAAGGAAAAATTGCGAAAAACATAAATTTTTAGTTACATCATATAATAAAAATATTTTTATGCAAATTTTCGTCACTCGCAATGGAATCAAAACCTACAGGGTACATCCCGTGAACTCAGAATCTTGAAATTTGGTACAAAGCAACGTCTTATAGCACAGATAAAGGATAAAATGCGAAAGCATAAATATTTTGTTACATCATATTATAAAAATATTTTTATGCAAATTTTCGTCACTCGCAAAGGAATCAAAACCTACAGGGTACTTTCCGTGAACTCAGAATCTTAGAATTTGGTACGGAGCGACGCCTTATAGCACAGATAAAGGAAAAATTGCGAAAAGCATACATTTTTTGTCACATCATATAATGAAAATATTTTAATGCAAATTTTCGACACTCGCAAGGGAATCAAAACTTACAGGGTACTTCCCGTGAACTCAGAATCTTGAAATTTGGCACAAAGCAACGTCTTATAGCACAGATAAATGAAAAATTGCGAAAAGAATACATTTTTAGTTAGATCATATATTAAAAATATTTTTATGCAAATTTTCAACACTCGCAAAGGAATTAAAACCTACAGGGTACTTCCCGTGAACTCAGAATCTTGGAATTTGGTACGGAGCGACGCCTTATAGCACAGATAAAAGAAAAGTTGCGAAAAGCATACATTTTTTGTCACATCATATAATGAAAATATTTTTATGCAAATTTTCGACATTCGCAAGGGAATCAAAGCCTACAGGGTATTTCCCGTGAACTCAGAATCTTGAAATTCGGTACAAAGCAACGTCTAGCACAGATAAATGAAAAATTGCGAAAAGAATAAATTTTTAGTTAGATCATATATTATAAATATTTTTATGCAAATTTTCAACACTCGCAAGGGAATCTAAATCTGCAGGGTACTTCCCGTGAACTCAGAATCTTGAAATTTGGTACGGACCAACGTCTTATAGCACAGATAAAGGAAAAATTGCGAAAAGCATAAATTTTAGTTACATTATATAATAAAAAAATATTTTTATGCAATTTTTCGACATTCGCAAGGGAATCAAAACCTACAGGGTACTTCCCGTGAACTCAGAATCTTGAAATTTGGTACGAAGCAACATCTTATAGCACAGATAAAGGAAAAATTGCGAAAGCATAATTTTTTTGTTACATCATATAATAAAAATATTTTTAATAATTTTAAACTTACTACAGGTTCGTACGAAACCCTTAGTGCGCGAGTCCGTCTCACACTTGGCCGATTTTTTTTTGGCATGGGGTAGGTATTAGATGTACTGTACATTACAAATCAGATGGATCAGTTAGATTTTGTGTAGGTTCTCTAAGTCTCTACATAAGATAATAATTATCTCGTTCACACGACACGATACATGATACAGAGAACTACGCAGTCGGCTTTTTTTAAAAATTAGTACATGTAAGATTGTTCGCCGGCAAAATTCGTCGTTTGATCCAGTCCTTGATCAGTTCCGTGATAAGGCCCGAGACAAAAATACAAGGACCAGGATGTTCTCACCATCGCACTGCCTCAAGTAGTATCCAGTCTGTTTGTCCCAGGGCTGTCTCAGCAGCGCCATCACGCGGTCTAGCAAGCCGTGAACGAACTGGAAGCCGGCCGCCTTGCCACAGTATACCGCGCACAGATTACGCTCGTTGCGAGCTCCGGTCTCTAAAATAGTAAAGAAATGTGCGGTAAAAGATGGCGGCCTCAGCACAGCTGTTTCGTTTAGCTGCCAATTGTCGGCGGAATTGACGTTAGAACGTTACTTTCGGACGTTTAGTACGTAGCCGTCTCGTGCGGAGCGGAAATCTTGCTATGAAGATGATCCTTGTTGGCTGTTGATGATCCATGTTCGCCAGCTTGGTTTAGTGACACCACTTAGTTTTAGTTGAAATACACATACACATAGCACATTACAACCTCGCTTAGCTTTATGAATGTAATGAGGTACTTTACCTTTAGATAACAGGTTTCGTAAAAAGGCATTATTATTATTATACACTTTATTTGTACCACCACAAGTAAAAATAACAAAGACAAAAATTGGAAAAGAAGTAAACACAAACAGAAGTAGGATACAAAAGGCGGCCTTATCGCTTAGATAGCGATCTTTACCAGGCAACCTTAGGAAAAGGAGAAAATAAGGGAAAATAGACTGCAGGTGGTTCTATAATATACTTACATTCAAATAACTACATACTAATACATAAACCAATAATAAAAATATAAATTATATATAATATAGCTAATTATAAAATAAACTAATATAAATGAATTAAAATATATAGGTAAGTATTTCAACATTGCTTAAAGAATAATTTTTGTTGTCGTCTTTTTTGAATATGTCCAGTAACTTAGATTGGCGTGTGGTATCGCATTGTCGAACGAGTGGTGTGAAAAAAGACTTTACCTGCTTGGTCATCCTTGAGCACGACATCGCTGATCTCAAACAGTTTGAGCGGCAACGGCATCTTCTTGTTAGCGGCGAGGGTCTTGAGCAGTCCGGGCAGAAGCAGCGTCCGCACCACCTGGAACTCCAGGGTCTTGGGATTGGAGATGTGCACCGCTGGCACTGTCTCAATGTTGGCACCGAGTTTGGACGCTATGTCTTCGCGGGAACACTGGGAAAGGAATAGTTTGGCTATTTGAAAACGCTCGAATATTTGTACACCACACTGTGGTCGAATAAAAGATACCATAACACTTAAATCATAAGATCAATTTCTACTGTATTCACAAATATATGAATCTACTAGCGAATGCCCGCGACTTCGTCTGCGTGGTTTGAGGTTTTTGGTTCCCGCGGGAACTCCTTAATTTTCCGGGATAAAAAGTAGCCTATGTGCTATTCCAGACTATAATCTATCTCTGTGCCAAATTTCAGCCAGATCCGTTCAGCCGTTGGGGCGTGATTGACTAACAAACATCCATACATCCAAATTTTCCCATTTATAATATTTATTTGATATAATATATAAAAGCGAAATATCACTCATTCACTGACTGACTAATCACGATATCTCAGGAACTATAAAGCGTACAGACTTGAAATTTGGAAGGTAGATTCCTTCTATGCTGTAGACGCCAGCTAAGAAAGGGTTTTGAGAAAATCCACCCCTAAGGGGTTGAAATGGGGGTTGGAAGTTTGTGTATAAGGGTTCCAAGTTTTTGAAGTTAGAGACTTAAAAATCAGCATTTAAGTTATTAGTTTTAAATAACAAAAAACTTACATAAGCTATATAAAGCCTTTATAGATAGGCTGTTTGCAGCGGGAAAATTTCATGATCTCAACGGAAATCATCAATTGTATTGTAATCTGATGCGTCAACTTTGCCTATCTTTGTTATAAGTCGGTTTTTTGGAAAGAATTTTTATTTTTAACTTTTTAGTGTCAGGTTTGAGGCTTTGGAGTCAGAATTTTTTATGAGACCACCTCGAGAAATTCCTCTAATGACTCATACAAAAAAAATTCTAATCGGTTCAGAAACCACGGAGATATGCACCGATATACATTTTAAAAAAAAACGCGCCGAATTGAGAACCTCCTCCTTTTTGGAAGTCGGTTAAAAAATTGTGTCTCACTAGTGTGAAGGTGAGCGCCTCTGTGAAGCCCGCTTGAGCGCACTCCTGCCGCAGCTGCTCCGTCACCTTGTTGAGCGGAGCCTGCCCGCCCGTCGCCACCACCTGACACGGCCGACGCTCTATGCGATTGTACCTGCGCAATGAGTGCGTTTTTATACGACTGCCTGAAAAAAGGGGTATATTGTTTTCAGGGTTCATGTATGTATGTGAGTTTGTATATTCCACCTTAACTTCTATACGCCTGAACCGATTTCGATTAATGTGGTATCGTTAGAATCCCTAGCTTATTCCGGGTGATATATTAGTAAAATTAAAAAAAAAACGATGGGGTGACCATGGTCCCGCATTAAAGACTAAAGTTGAAAAAAAACAATTCGAAAATACGATTAAATATATAATCATCATCTAGAAAATGATGAATAGATTCCGAAAATATATTCAATATCCAGTGATTCACAAAAAAATATCATTTAATAAAAATGTGAATAGGATTCCAAAGGTAATTAATGACTGTGGTATCGTTACGTAGTAGCAGTGGTAGCCGTATTTCCATTCGAGGGGGATTTTTTATTAGATAAGTATTTATATGCCAGATTTCAACTTTAAAACTCTTAAGATTACATTTTTTTTAAAGAAATTAATATGGCAGGGCAGTCGTGTTTTTTAATTATTTTAATTATGTTTACTTGTTATGCTCACTAGTTGGCGTCACTTACGAGTAAGGTCCTAAAGTATAGCTGTAAATTCGGTAAACAAGCATATTTATGAAAAAAAAACCCCTTTTGTAAATAGTAAACATACAGGAACCAGGGAAATATACTATCCTATTAATTAGCTGTTTTTTCAGCCCACTTATTTTTGCACCTCTTTTTCTTAGCTCCGCTTTCAAAGTACAGAGCACTGGCATTCATTGACTAGTATCTTACATCTTCCATAATTAATCGGTTATTGCTAAATATTCACAACATTAACTAAATAATTAAGTAGACTCACGATAAAAGCCCAGTGATATTTGACATTTCGGAGACCTCACTCTACACTAGCAACCCCTAGCGGCGAATTTAAGCGCGGTAGCCTTCATTTGATTTGATTAAAGCTCGCTCTTGACGATTAAGTGCATGGACGCCAAAAATTTTTGCCCACTCACGGTATCAGTCTCAATGACTTAATTTCACGGTTAAATGCCACGACTTCTAATGACTTATGGTGGGCACTGAAACTCTGTGGGTTTTGCATTGCGTTTTTTTGCTTTGGCTTAAAACTCTCACGCTATCGATCAAATATTGGCTTTATGTTGAGACTTAAGTCAAATGACTTACCGTCAATGGCGAGCTGATCATAAGCGTACGAATTATCTGTGGGCGGCAGAGCTATGGTGGAACCGCCGTAAATCTTTTACTAAATTTTTTACTCCCGCAAGGAGTATGATAATTTTTACAGCTTTATATTATGTATGAGACTGTAGAGCTCAAATTAATAGACTGGTTGGTTTTTGTATGAAACGTTATCAGTGGAGCTGAAATTGTGATGGGCGCCATCCTCACCATAAACGCCAAGTTTTTTTAGAGGATGGCTCCGATATTAAGATTTGTAAATTGTAAAGTTTGTTTTGATCAATAAATAAAAAAAAATAAAAAAAATTATGCTAATATCATGAGTGGATCTCGACATTGTAAACCAGTCTTTCATCGCTCATGTGCATTCATCGCTCGGCAAAGACGCGTGACGAGTGATCATCGTGTTCATTTCAACCAATCTCCGGCCCACTTCTAAGTAAGGGTCTCCTCTGAGAATAGGAGAGGTTTTGGCGTCCACGCTAGACGCGATCAGTTAATTACTTCACACACCTTTGAAAACAACGTAGTTTTTTTTATTCCACTACAAGTTAGCCCTTGACTGCGATCTTACCTTATGGTACATGATAATGCAGTCTAAGATGGTAGCGGGCTAACCTGTTAGGTTATGAGTATGGCATTTATAGTGACAAACTTATCTGACCCGGTCACAGCGTCGCTAGTAGACATGAAAAATAAAATAAAAACAGGCACAAAAATTTGTTCCAATTTTGGCCACCGGCTAGATAAGTTTGACAGACTATATACCCCTAGTCGGCAACATACGCGTCACTAGTATGGTGGCCCAGAACGCTTCAGACGTCAACCCAACAGGAACTACAAAAATTCCAAAGACATAGGCATAATTGCCTAGCGATCACTAGCTGCATGAGCACCACCCCAACTGATGCTAATATTGGGAAATCCCCCCCCCCCCCCCCCCCCTACATCTTCACATAAACGAAGAAGCTACCCTCGCAGCGCTAAGAATTAAGACTTATGGGCTGTGGAAAGATATAAACACAACACACACCCGAATACTGTCAGGTGAGAACATGAAGTGTCCAATGTTAGGATGGATCTGTGACAAAACACAGAAGGAACGGAACATATAATCGAGAAAGATTATGAGATCAACATCTCACAGACCGGAATACACAAAACTACTATAGATACCATAGACGTTTACACAGACGGGTCAAAAACCAGCCAGGGAACCGGTGCAGGAGCTAAACATACTGTAATGTATGTATAAAATGAATGTCAAGTATAGAGGGTAGTCATTTGATTACTTTGTGACTGTAACTTGTTTTTCGGATTGTCAGAATATTAAATGGAGTTTGCATAGACGCGTCGTTATTATTTATCGCAAATATCTCAGTGGCGACGAGAACGGATTCGTTAAAGTGTTTTGTTGCTTAGTTTTGTGTTTTGTTTACGTTTACGTTTTATAATGTCGATCGGTAAAATATCGGAATTCAAGGTGGGAACAGACAACTGGCGGTTATATACCGAACGGTTAGAACAGTATTTCCTAGTTAATAAAATCCCTACGGACTTGCATGTACCTACATTAATTACCGTGATGGGTGCAGAGTGCTATGAACTTCTGGTAAATTTATGCACACCAGCGAAACCCACTTCAAAAAGTTTTACCGAAATATCGACTATTCTCGAAAGACACTTACAACCCAAGCCTAGTGTGTTGGCCGAGAGGTTCAAATTTCGTCATCGGCAGCAAAAGGAAGGCGAAGGCTTGGCGGAGTATGTAGCGGTGCTAAAGAGCATGTCCAAGACGTGCGAATTCGGAAGTTGGTTGGAGGAAAGCCTACGGGATCAGTTAGTCTGTGGGATTCGAAGTGAAACAATACGACAGCGTCTCTTTGCAGAAGATAATTTAGATTTTGCTAAAGCCTACCGATTGGCTGTGAGCTTGGAAGCTGCAGAGAAAGATGCGGCGATTGTTGATGGGTCTTCTAGTTTACCTAGTGGTAAAGAAAAGACAGCAGAGTGCCAGGCTATGACAGGTACGTCGCAGAGGAAGGCGGGCTTTGAATCGGAAGCTGCTAGCCGCGGAGGACGTCGCTCACGATATGTCGGCCAGGGGCAAGATGCGCGGGGGGGCAGCCAGGCTCGTCGCGGTGCCTGGAGTGTACCAGCGGCTTCGGACCAGGCACGGTCGGACCAGTGTCGGGTGTGTGGACGGCTGCACAGCAGCGCTTCCTGTAAATTCAGGAGTTACACTTGCCGGGTCTGTAATCGCCAGGGGCATTTAAGGAGGGTCTGCCCTAACCTGGCAGAGCAGCACTGTGTAGATGTGCGCAGTCCTGCCAGCATAGCAACAGATACCAGTGAGGACAGTGACGAGGTAATCATAACTAATTTAAACAGTTTGTCGATACAACAGTGTAAACCTATTATGATTGAATTAAATGTAAACGGAGTTAATCTATCCATGGAATGCGATACAGGCAGTGCCGTATCTTGTATTAGTTATGATGTTTATAATCAGTTATTCAATAATTTAGAGTTACGCATAAGTCAGCTACGCTTAAGGTACTATACGGGCGAGTGTGTGTCACCAGTAGGAATGTTAACGCCGCTCGTGAAATATAAGGAAAAAGAAAAATATTTAGATTTGTACGTAATAAGAGGTGGTAAAACAAATCTACTAGGTAGACAGTGGCTAATGGAACTTAATATTAAGTTACCCGATTTTGAGTGTTCCGTAAACAGTCTTAAGGATGATTTTGATTTAAAAGTTTCAGTTCCAGATACTGTAACGTGTTCGCGGGCGGCTTGGGGCGATTCACCGGCGGCCTGGTGAGCATCCGCCTGCGAGCGGACGCGCGGCCCGTGTTCATGCGCGCGCGACCTCTAGCGTACGCGCTGCGCGAGCCGGTGGAGCGCGCGCTCGAACAGCTGGTGAGTGACGGCATCCTCACCCCCGTTGACCGCTCCGACTGGGCCACTCCGATCGTGCCGGTAATTAAGAAAGACGGTAGCATTCGGATCTGCGCCGATTATAAGCTGACTTTAAATAGGAATATTGAAGTCGATCGCTTCCCGCTGCCTCGCGTGGAAGACCTGCTAGACATACATATCGCGTAAGAATAACTCTGTTTTTCAAGCGGAGTGCGTCGGCATTACTGCGGCGGCCGCGGCTATGGCCGACAGACAGGTAACGAACGAACTTTCATATTAACATTCATAGTGACAGCCAGGCAGTCATACGAGCATTAGCCAAAAGTACGACCTAATCTAAGCTCGTATTGGACTGCCACAACGCATTACAAACACTAACAAAATCAAACCTGGTATTACTCGGCTGGGTTAAAATTCACACAGGCAACGCCGCAGCCGACGAACTTGCTCGACGAGCCTCAAACCTGAAGATAATGGGACCTGAACCGATCGTTCCAATACGATTCAGAGTGCAAGACTTGGTTAAAACAACAAACAGTAGGTACACATGGCGAATTATGGGCAAACACCACCAATTGTAGACAAACAAAAGAGGCTATACCCAGTCCAAACCAACGCCTAATTAAGAAACTACTGCAACTAAACAGAGCTAAACTCAGGACGGCCGTAGGCATTATAACAGGACACTGTCCACTTAACAGACACCTATATGTTCTAGGTATAACCGACAGCTCTCTGTGCAGAGCCTGCATGGAGAGCGAGGAGACACCAAGACACGTACTACTCGAGTGTAGTGCTGTAATCACTCAACGAGAAGCCTACATTGGCTCCCCAGCAACACTCCCGGAAGTCCTCGCCGACCTGGGCGGCCTGCTCGGATTCCGGAGTGAGCTCGACTGGCTGGAATGATCCGGCGGGGAGTCGCACGAGAGGTTTCACGCACAACGGGCACTTGCTTAAGTGCGGAAAAGCCCAGTGAGAGAAGAAGAAGACCCCTAGTCGGCTTTTACACGGCATCGTACCGGAACGCTAAATCGCTTGGCCTTTGCCGGTAGGGTTTTAACTAGCCACGGTTGATGTCTCCTACTGGACCAGATCTGAGAAAATTCAGAAATTTTAAATTCCCAAATTAGAGACAACAACGATGACCAGGTAGGTCGTCAAAAAATCAACTTTCAGGAAAACATACGAGGAAATCTACATGATTTTCTCATAACGTCTTCCTAGAAGTACAGAAAAGTAACTCGTTTTCCTAGATAATGACAAATTTACTGACTGCGAAACTAAGTCACTCACCCGTATGCGATGGCGATGTCTTCGTAAAGGTCGCAGGCGTGTATGACGTCATGCCTAGTGGGCGGCACGCGCACGCGCAGTGTGGAGTCCTCGTGCGTCGTCTTCAGGCACATGCGAGATAACAACGCGGCTAGATTAGCGCCGTTTTCCCTGTAAATAACATATTTCATGCGAACTAAATACTTGAAATGAACAATGAATTGAGACTGTTACAATTATTGATGCAGGTTTAACTTAATAGGGCTAATGAATTAGCATCATTAGACACTAGCTGATGCTCACCACATCGTCTTCGTGGTTAGGTTTTTAATTGCAGCAGGAGCTGCTTAATTTTTTAAACCCTATGTTCATCAAAATAAGTAGAAAATATGGGGCGTGAACGCGTAACAAACAAACACAAACACATTCACATTTTAGGATATTAATTTAGGATTTCTAATCCATGATACCTGATTCCAATATAGTTGTTGGCTTTGTTAACGTTGATGAGCTCGTCCCGGTACCGCAGCTGTGGGTACAGCTCGTAGGTGCCGTCCGGCGCAAACACCTTGCATTGCTGCACTTCATACTTGTTCGAGCAGTACTCAGAGAACATGCATACTATTGTGTCTAGCACTATTATAGCCTGGAAACAAAATTGACAACATTTCACACTATAACTTCACATATTTTCAAATATACATAGAGGTAAGATAATATATACGAAGTTGTCACATTAATATTATGTCTGTCTCTGTAGTTAGCACAATGGTAAAATCCATACTAATATTATTATAAATGCGAAAGTGTATCACTCTGTCTATCTGCTACGCTTTCGCGGCCCACATATTCAACCGAATTTGATGAAATTTGGTATAGGCATAGTTAGTATCCCGGGGAAGGACATAGGACTTTTTATCCCGGGAAATTAAGGAGATCCCCCAGGAATCAAAAAACTTCAACCACGCGGACTAATTCGCGGGAATCATCTAATTAATTATATTGATTTTAAAATTGAGGTAGGGCAAAATCAGATATGAAGCTCTAGTCAAGAAATATAGTAATAAATAATTCATCAAAATCTGTACTTAAATCAAAATAAAAAAAATCGGCAATCTCAAGAAATACTTTTTATGTCAAATAATACAGAATTGAATTGTAATCTACATATTAAAAAAAACTGTTGCAATAAATAATTTATTTTCATTTTTATTCCACTACAAGTTAGTATTTGACTACGATCTCACCTTATGGTAAGTGATGATGTAGTCTAAGATGGTAGCGGGCTAACCTGTTAGGGGTATGGCATTTACCTAGTTGCTTTCTACACTGCATCGTACCGGAACGCTAAATCGCTTGGCGGTACGTCTTTGTCGATAGGGTGGTGTGACTAGCCACGGCCGAAGCCTGTCACCAGACCAGACCAGAGAAAATTCAGCAATTATAAATTCCCATATTGGCCCTGCCAGGGATCGAATCCGGGACCTCCCACGTTAAAGCAACAGCGCCCAACACTGCGCCAAGGAGATCGTCAAATTAATATAATATAATATTTTGCAACAAGCTTCAATTATTACATTCAACAATCAGTGGTACTATAACCATTGGGTATTTCAGCTATTGATAGCCAGTGAACGTTGGTAGTCTAACCCTGACCCTTCATTGATGGTTTTATATATATTATAAAATAAAAAGATAATTAATTTTAAATTACCTTAGTAAGATCCGTAGCTGTGCATTCAATGAAGACATTTTTGGTGTTCAGGGTGATTTTGGAATGGTCTCCGTTGATGATGGGTGGCATGGACAGTACTACGCCATTCTTGTCCTTGATCACAGGGTAAACTGGGCTGTCTCGAATGATCCCTAGGTACTGTTTCAACTGGGCATGCGTCTACAAATATCAGAACAATCGTCGTTGTCGTCTTTTAACTTATCTTGGTGCGTATGCACGCATTGCAGATGACAAGAAACTCGCAAACGCAAATATCTAATCTATTTAAACTATCTATATAATACTAGCTGATACCCGCGACTTCGTCCGCGTGGATTGAGGAGTTTTAGTTCCCGCGGGAACTCTTTAATTTCCCGGGATAAAAAGTACCCTATTATTTAATCCGGACTTCTAACTTTACGTCTGCAAAATTTCAAAGCAATCGGTTCAGTAGTTACGGCGTGAAAGCGGAACAAACATACAAACAAACTCACTTTCCCATTTATAATATTAGTAAGGATTGTGTCTTTGGTTGTTTCGGCTAGCACATAAGTAATGCGTAATGCCCAAGAAACGTCATACTAAGGTTATATAATAAACTCTTTTATTTAAATGACTCCTGATTAAACAGGAAATTACAAATACATTTTATTTATAGAAAAGGTCTATGAATAAGTGTAAATTATATCCTATTTAAGACAATTATTCTATGAGTGAAAGTATAATATTTCTAGCAGATGCCCGCAACTTCGTCCGGGTGAAATAAGTTTTTTAAATTCCCACGGGAACTCCCAAATTTTTCGGGTTAATATATAGACCATGACACTCACAAATAATGTGGCTTTCTATTGGTACCAGAATTTTCAAAATCGGTTAAGTAGATCTAGAGATTACCCCCTACAATGTTACAAACTCATAAACTTTACCTCTTTATAATATAAGTATAGATTATTATTTATTAACTTACAGAATAAAGTTCCATGAGTTCAGATGCTGTCATTTCTTTGGT
Organism: Erebia epiphron; assembly: GCA_963932025.1. Taxonomy (NCBI): domain Eukaryota; kingdom Metazoa; phylum Arthropoda; class Insecta; order Lepidoptera; family Nymphalidae; genus Erebia; species Erebia epiphron. The sequence continues at coordinate 42,781,173 of OZ009945.1, forward strand.
TTGGTTGAGAGCTTTGAATTTAATCTCACTTGGGGGCAAGGCATCATATACAAAAGGTCCATGGATAGTGTCTAGGTCATGAGTACCTATCGCTACTAGGCTTCTCTTTCTGCAGATGTTTTGATGCAATTTGTCCTATGAACAAGTTGTTACATAATATTTAGAAATAGATTAATAAATCTTAGACCTAAATGTGACATGCGAAAAAGAATTGCTATGTATTTTATTGCAATAATATTATATGCAACACAGATAAATCCAGTATTTTTGTGTCTATGTACTGTAAATTAGGTTCACTAAAATTACGCATCCAATCTGAGTGGAATTTCCGCTTTGGTTTTTCTTCACTGGAAAGTGACAGTTGTATTATGTAAAAGTTGCGCCCATTTTACAACTCTCTTAACTTTAGCTTTGTTGTCTTTATGCCGTCTATGAGTCTCAATGTACGGGATTTACCTGCAAGTCAATGAAGCTGTTATAGCTCTCCTTAGTGAAAGATATGCCTCTAAGCATGGCTGCCACTGCATATGGTCTTATTTGTGCAGTTGCAGGGGTCAGATGTAGAGAGTAGATGTCTTCATATTTTGCAAGAGTATATGCGGGTGGTTCTTTTCTGAAACATCATTAAAGGATAGGATTTAGGTTCTTAAAGAAACTTTTAGATTTCTTTGGATCAAAAGCAGCCATGTTCTACTCCAGAATGACCAACCACCACCACCTACTAACTACTACTAAGTACTGTCTTTGCACCAAATATTCATCAATGGGTAAATAATGGGATTGGAGACAAGTAAATACACTTTCACATGTATGATATGTGACTTGTGAGACTTGGTCGCTAACTATGGGCTTCATAAGGAAGCTCAGGGTCACTCAGCGGGCGATGGAGAGAGCAATGCTCGGGGTTTTTTTGCGCTATCAAATCAGGAATGAGGAGATTCGCAAAAGAACGAAAGTAACCGACATTGATTGACGCGTTGCGAAGCTGAAGTGGCAATGGGCGGGGCACATAGTTCGAAGCACCGACAGACGTTGGGGTCCCAAAGTGCTGGAATGGCGACCTCGCACTGGGAAGCGCAGCGTTGGCAGACCCCCTACTCGGTGGACGGACGACATCAGGCGAGTCGCAGGGAGTCGCTAGATCCAGGCGGCGCAAGACCGCGGCATGTGGAAATCCTTGCAAGAGGCCTATGTCCAGCAGTGGACGTCTGTCGGCTGATAATGATAATGATGATGATGTATGATATTAGCATGGGTTATGCATATTGAAATGTATTTAACATTTATGTATATTAAAATGGTAGATTCACTTGATGATTCAAAAGCACTTGTCAAAGTCTACTTGAATAATAAAAAAGATTTGAGTTTGAAAATAAAGTATAAGACACTGACTTGCCCTGGAAAACTAGAATACCATTGACCAGTCCCTCCAAGCAGAGCAGATCATATCTGTTAGCAGGGATGTCTATCCTGTATAATATCTCTTCAGAGACTCCTGTTCCAGCCTGGTCCCCTTGTTCCTTGATAAGCATTTGCTTCTCTGTGGTCTAAAATGCATAAGCACATCAGATTTTCACTGTAATTTTCACAAATTCATGCAAAATTTAAAAGGTCCTATGTTCATAGAGTTATACAATGGGGCTGATTCTGTAGTGGATAATCTCTAAACAAAAATAAAATGACAGCATTAATTAAAAATATTGCTAACCCTTTCATTAACCCTTAATTTACCCGGTAGGTCCCTGGGACTCCATCGAAAACTTTAAGCGCTCATATAACCGTTAGTTCTTGGAATTATTACTTGTGCGTCCCAGTACCTTCACGCAATGGCAAGCGAAGCGCGGGGCAGAGCGGACGTCGGCACGCGCGGCTCCGATCGGTAAGTAAACATGCTAGTGGAGTCCGTGGGACTCCACCGGGGTCTTAATGTTATAGTTTTAGCCTATTCACGGTATTTTACTATATACATATATTGTTGTTTTCAGTTGATGTAATGGCGTCTCGTAGTACTATAAACGTCCTTGATGAAGATTTTGAGTCCGTGGTGACCAACTGGGCTGAGCAACTAACTGACAGCGACACGGATGATGAGAGTCAGTCATTTACCAGTTGAGACCAATAATGAGCAGAAACTGCCACGAAATGAGAGAAAATATTGTCACCTGTGCCCACCGCGCCTAAAAAGAAAAACTGCGTACATGTGCCATAGTTGTACTAAGCCTGTGTGCCTTAGCTGTACAAAAAAAATATGCAATGACTGTGTCAGCAAACGCGACTGAAAGGTCTTGCACGTTTTTGTTTTTTATTTTAACTATGTTCTTTTTTTTGGTTTTTATGAAAGTTTATGATGTTTTTTATAAGTTTTTTTTATTCGTTATTTTAGAAACATGTTTTTTTTATATATGTTAGAGGCTGGAAGTTTAGATCTCATAATTTTATGATAAAAAGTGCCTTAGTCTAGGAGTTCCTCAATAAAAGGCTGTAATTCTTTAATTTTAAGTCAAAACCTATGCCACATTAAAACCAAATAAATAATTAACAAAAATAATAAGTATTTCATTTTTAAAATGTTCTATTTTATCTTAAAATTACGATTTTGTTTCCGGGGGAGTCCGAGGGACTCCACGGGGTACGTTGTGCAGGTATAAAGTCACCGGGTAAATCAAGGGTTAAAGTCCCTGCGGAAAGGGACAATACTTATAATGGTAATTTATGCTAGGCATAGGTAGTCCAGTAGAATTTATTTATCTATTATATTTCGTGATATTTTGTATAACATAATTTTAACTGTGCTTATTGATACCTATATTATTTACTGTAAACTAACAGGAGACAAAGTCAGACATTAAGCTTATACCATAGGACATAGGTCCAACCTGCAGAGGTTTTGTGAGATTAATTAATCTACATTCTGAGATTTATACCACAACTGGATCTATAAATAGAATAGAAAAAAATCTTTAGTGGGGCCAAATATTGCCATCCTGTTCATAATACTCCCTACATAGCCTAAGATCCCGATATACAACGGCCTTCATAGAGCTGGTCAATGGATGAAACCTACTTTTTATTTTTATTTTTAACCAGCTCGGTGAAGGTCATCGTATATCGGGACCTTAGACTAACAGAAAGTGGCAGCACTAGGTTTAGAGCTTCCTTAGATTAATTTATTGTACTATTAGAGCTTAAAATACTCACAACTTCATCCAACTCTAGTCCAAATTCAAAACATAAATCTTGAAATTCTTCATCAGCTAAAATCAAAGATTTTACATCATTACCTATTTAAGATTCAAATATTTTAATGCGTCTTATTTCTATGCATTGAATAAGTGATTTGGGGCACAGTAGTGCTTCCGCCAATTCGAGCAAAAACTAACAAACAAATGCACAGCAGTACCATCCTTTTCTTGAAGCCATTTGGGACATTTTCAACCCCCGGTAAATTCGCCACAGCCCTAATAAACATGATGACTTGGCAATCACAAATGGAAGTAGAATCTACATATTTCTATATCTCAATTTTCTGCTTTATCGTGTATGAATAAGGACCCACTAGCGCTATGTTGCATTAGGACTGTTTAAATTATTTTATTAAACAGCCCTAATTGAACATAGCGCTAGTGGGCCTTTATTATTCTTCTGTGATTAAGTTGCATTAAGAATTTATATAAGAATTTATTAAAGAAATAAAGATGTCTAATATTAATATGGTCACTATAAAATATTGTTAGTTAACTAATTAGTTAACAACTAGATGATTCCCGCGACTTCGTCCGCGTGGACCAAGTTTTTTCGATTCCCGCGGGAACTCTTGAATTTTCCGGGATAAAAAGTATCCTGGGGAAGGGCATATTCCCCGGGATACAACCTACCCCTGTACCAAATTTCATCAAAATCTGTTGAACAGATGGGCCGTGAAAGCGTAGCAGACAGACAGACACACTTTCGCATTTATAATATTAGTATGGATTTATGGCAAAGCTGTTGGATAGATTCTCCCATCCATAGATGGTACCGACTTAGTTTTACATTAGATCTTACAACTTTTTGCGGTAGAAGAACTGCGTTGCGAGACTTCAATTTCTGTTGATTGGATTAATTTTTCAAGTAATACAAAACTAATTTTAGAATTTCTTACTGTATATTTTTCCTAAAGCAGCAAAGAGAGCGTCACGTTTCACTGATATTGTAGGCATTTTCGGAAAACGAAAAGAATAAATAAATAGGTCACTAATCTCTTCCTCTACTCTTAAACAAGCTTTTTACTCAATACTCTATGTAATTAAAATTTTTATACTTTTTAGGGTTATTAAAACAATCTCAAACAAAATACATTAATCTGAAACCATTATTAATTTCAAAATGACACATTCCACTTTCCAGTTATTTGTCTGAGGGCGACAGCTTTCAGGTTGTACATATTTACATAAGTAGGTATGTAAGGTTGTACATATATACCTATTCTTGTTGCGTCAATGGATTTCGTCCAATAGTGGAAGAGTGTTAACCAATCAGAGGGGATTGCGATGTATCAATGATAGTAACTAGTACTTATTCATTGATACATCGCAGTAGTAGTACCATAGATAATACATATAGACTGAGTAGTACTCTGTGGATTGATGCAAAAGTTACACGGTCGCCCTGCTGGACACATCTTCAAACATGTGGTAATGACGTTTTTGCAGTTTTGTTTTGGCAAGATTGTGAGTTGTGACAATGAGTATGTTCCGATAAACCACAGATTTATAAAGGGAAGCAGATTCAATATAATGAAAAACATTGCGTGGCAATTTCAAACACACGGAAACATTACTCACACATAGACAAAACTCCGGGCCGCACCTTGTTGCTGCATAAAACATTATATTAATATGTAGGGTTAACTCGTGTGAAAAAAAAACGACCTAATCGTTACCTATAGTCTGGCCACGCTAACTCTGCCACGGAATAAAAGGGCAACAGTTTTTGCAGTTTTGTTTTGGCAAGTTTGTGAGTTGTGACAATGAGTATGTTCCGTTATACGTGCGATGAACACTGCGAAGTGAGAGTCTGGGAGTCTGTTCTTACTGGGGAGAAATTCGTTCCGTTAATAGGCCTATTACACTGCAATTTTCACAGGGCCCTGAGGAAAGGGTGTGCGTGGCCGCTAGTCTTAGCGTCGCTATTACACTGCACCATTGACTTACCAATAACTTAGACGCTTTGATTAGGTATATAGAGAAGGCTATGTTGCATTTTACTCAATTATAGATAAACGATGCATTTTGTTAATAAAACATGTAAAACTATGTTTTGACTTTTCTTACTTAGTGAAAGCTAGGTTATTAGAACGAGACAGATATATTAAGTTATTGCGTTATCGTGTTAGGCAATTGTCATAATTATGACGTCATCAAATTTAGCTATTGAAGCCAATTTTTTGTAGCATAAAAATGGCGTTTATTGTGTTTCCGGTGGTTCTGTTGTGACTAATTAACTGTTTTGTAAATATTTTTATGTGTTTTTCCTTACTTTTGTGTAATCAACTATGGTGAAGTGCTCAGTTGTGGGGTGTCGTAATAATAGATAGATAGATAGATAGATAGATAATTAATTTATTTGCCCACGAAAAAACAATTTACAAGATTTACTTACATACTTACAATTAAAACTATTTTTTATTTTTATAATTCGTGAACAAACAAGGCTCCTCACTCAGCACAAAGCCGCAGCAAGCTGCAGCGCTGGTTTTCAGGAGGAGCCTTAAAGTGTCCATAGACGTGTTTCCGACAGTTTTTTATCTATATAAATTATTAAGTAAAGCGGTTCTTAACAACAATTCAATACTACCCTACACTACTTATAGCCAAGCTAATACTAACAAATTATTATAACCCAAATTCTCATTTCTCGGAACTATCTAAATAAATGTACTTTCTACCTATCTACTTAATCTATCCTTACTAAGTACTATCGCGCTACTCGCGCTGTACTTACTAAGTACGTATACGCGCTGGTGTCGTTTGTCGCCACAGTAAAGTGTGGAACGTATTGGAAAACAAGGAATAACAAAGATAAGGTGCTCAGTTCCCTTTTTGCTGCGTGAGAAAGTGAATTTTAAGTTTGGCTTTAAAAAAACTAATCGTTTGAATAGCACGAATTGGAGGTGGCAAATCGTTCCAACACTTGGTGGCGGCAAACTTAATAATAATAATAATAGTATTGTAAAACGCCCAGGAATTTCATTTCATAGGTGAGTAACAAAGTTGTCTAATTTTTCTTTTTGTGGCGAGTATTATAGGTTATTTCGACTAATTATAACTTAGTTTTTTCTTGACTGAATCCAAAACACGTCAATTTTTGCGCTGTCCCCGAAAATTTTGATTATTTCTTTAGTTTTTGTTTGGAGTATATATATATAGTGCGGTGATTGTATTGTTTACAAATAAATTGAATATCGATAAAATTAAAACTTCATATCACTCTTACTGTTTCTCACTCAGAGAGGGGTAGAGAGATGAAATTGAACAGTCAGCTTCTGCTTATAATATTGCCAACTCATTTTAGGCTGTAGCCTTGTGATTAAGACACCCGATCTCCGGGATGGTGTCTCGTATTCGAAAATTACAGTGTCTATTCAAGTGGTTTTTGTTCCCTTCATTGCAGTTATTCTGTATCATTTTAACTAATGTTTTACAATTGTTTCAGATTTCAGATGCGGTTTTTGGCATTAGATATGCATAACTTCTGAGAAGGTTCTTAGATATGTAGGACCATAGTCCATCAAGTTGAGCTGCAATCGTGTTCTTTATTTTTCAATGTTACCATTATTCTCAAAAAGTACTTTAGATTCAGATGCGATTTTTTGCATTGGATGTGTATAGCTTGTGAGAAAGTTCTTAGATATATTTTATAGTCAAAGTCCACAACACTGCGCTGCAATCGAGTTTATTTTTACTATGTCTGCATTTTTTTAAATTTTAGAAATAAATCATTTTTAAAATCAGTCTACTTTTATTATTCACTAGCGGATGCTCGCGACTTCGTTCGCGTGGTATAAGTTTGTTTTCCCACAGGCACTCCTTAATTTTCTGGGATGAAGTCCTCAACTACCCCCGCAAAATACCCGTTACTCTGTTGTGGCGTGATTGAAGGACCAACTCTCTATTTCACCCCTTTGAGGGTAGAATTTTCAAAATCTGTAAAATATATATTTCTTTGTTTTCAACCGGTAGCTCCCGTACCAAATTTCATGGCTATAACTTCAGAAATGAAGGACTTTTTCCGGGATAAAAGTAGCCTATGAGTTATTGCGGACTATAATCTATCTCTGTGCCAAATTTCATCCGGATCCGTTCAGCCGTTGAGGCGTGATTGATTAACAAACATCAATCCATCCAAATTTGCGCATTTATAATATTAGTATAGATTATCACATTCAGTAACATTTTTTTAATTATATCTAGGTATTCCAACTTATAGGATTATGAAACAGTTTTTTTTGTAAGGTTCACATTCAACTGATAATATAAATCTATACTAATATTATAAATGGATGTTTGTTCCTCAATCACGCGTCAACGGCTGAACGGATCTGGCTGAAATTTGGCACAGAGATAGATTATAGTCTGGAATAGCACATAGGCTACTTTTTTCCTGGAAAATTAAAGAGTTCCCGCGGGAACCAAAAAAACTCAAACCACGCAGACGAAGTCGCGGGCATTCGCTAGTTCATATACTAGTGTTTTTCAAAAATTATGTATAATTATTTAATGAGTATATTTGTGATAATTTTGTATCGAGTATTTAAGTATGGATAATACCAGCCCTAATGCTCGCATTAAGCTCCGCCCATACGCCATTTTTATGCTACGGAAGCTTCAATTTAAATATGATAGGGCACATCCTAAAGCTTAGACGCCCCATCGAAACGAAAAAAACGGCACGGTCAAACAGTTCATAAATAGATAATCTGAACCATGGACGTATTATACTAAACGTTTAGTATAATACGTCCATGATCAATAGTCCTCACCTCAGTCGTAGTGGTTATATAATATATTCTCTTTGCCTCAGTCGCGCACATAGATAATACACTATAGGTCGCGCATGAGTACACCAAGCGACAAAATGCCGTTTTGCTCCGTAAAAAAGTGCAAAAACAATCCGAAAGATGCGAAAAAAAGATGGAGTATCATATTTTGGGTAGGTAAACACTTTATACCTATACATTTACTTTACGGTATAGTAGCGACATAATCACACAATCTTACCTAAATTAATAATTTTGTCATCATAATTATAATATTTCAAATGCGCAGCTATCACGTTACAAGTACATCGATTTCGCGCCAATAGAGAACGCGATAGAGGCGCATCGGAGCGAAATGGATACAAATAAAAATTCTTTCCAAAAAACCGACTTTCAAAACCACTATACAGTAAAAATAATTTTGATTTCTACACACTATGTTGAATTTGGGCGAGTATAACAAAGATAGGTAAAGTTGACGCGTCAGACTCGCCCGACGGTTTTTTGGAAAGAATTTTTATTTTTAACTTTTTAGTGTACTCTTTATCCCCACGGCTTAGGAGTGCAGTATCCTGCAGCATCAGGGTTGAGGAGTTGGGACTCAGAGTTGAATCGTATACACGTGACTTGATACCTACTATATGAATTCATCATCAATTTCCTAACTCCCTAGTTTTGAGTCGTAGGTCTACAGCATCAGGATTAAGGATTTGGAGTCAGAATTTTTTATGGGACCATCTCGCGAGCTTCCTCTAACCACTGAAAAAAAATTTTTTCAAATCGGTTTGGAAACCACGAAGATATGTGGTAACATACATTTAAAAAAATACGCGCCGAATTGAGAACCTCCTCCTTTTTTGGAAGTCGGTTAAAAAAATGGAGTATTTAATTTTTTTTTTCTTATGTTGAAGTTGTAAGTGCCCATTTTTTTTGATAAATTAATATGGGTGTGTTTAAAATCGGTAAGTAACTAGTGTACAAACCGTTTTGAATTCCTTAGATAAGAAATAATTCTTTCAAAATTTCGATATCTGGCAGTTATGATAATCATCATAGAAAAAGAAACTGTTGTCAAACTCTTAAAGTACGATGCTATATTTTTTTTCTATTGGACAATTTTTTTAAAACGATTTTTCGGTAATTATATCGCAAACTTTAAAAATATTGCAGTTTCTTGTAAATATTAATTTATTTACAAAAACCGATGCCCACAGAAGAACACAATGTCACCATGTACAGTTCGCGCGCGAGTTAGACGCAGAGTAAATGTATGTGTCACCATACATTTACTCTGCATTCAACTCGCGTGCGAACTTTATATATTTTGAGCAAGGCCATTAATGAAAAATATATAGACCTATGTCTACACTACATGTGTAAGACAGAAAACATTGAAAAAAAGCATACTTCTAAAAGACAGGTTTATAATAAGTTTAATTTATTTCAAGGTAGTTTTTTCATTTTTTTTTTTTTTTTTTTTTTTTTTTTAATTTATTTAGTACCAGAAAGAAGAGAAATTCGAAGAAAAACAGATAAATAGTGGACAAGGAAGCACTTATCTCTATAAGAGATCTCTACCAGTGACCCTTGGCAGTGAGAAAGGTTGCGGAGGAAGAATAGGTACAACAAGATATGAGATAGCATGAAATTTTTCATGAAAATTTTTTGTCACTAGTTTTTGTATTTATTAAGAACTAGACTAGATTCTCCCTAATTTTCCGAGATAAAAGTAGCCTATGTCCTTCCGCGGGATATAAACTACCTCCATAGCAAATTTTAGCAAAATCAGTTTAACTGATGGGCCGGGATAGCGTAGCAGACAGACAGACAGTTTTTTTTCAAATCGGTTAAGAAACATCTTCGAAATCGGTGTACATATATTTTTTTTTAATATGTACCGTATTGAGAACCTCCTCCTGTGTTGACAGTCGGTTAAAAAGTAGCCTATATCCTTGTCCGGGATGTAATTTATCCCTATACCATATTTCATTAAAATTGGTTGAAAAGATGGGCCGTTAAAGCGTAGCAGACAAACAGACAGATAGACAAACACACTTTCGCATTTATAATATTAGTATGGATTTCAATTCGTGAATTTCGTGAGAGGGATTTGAACCCGCGACATCTTACTACTTAATCAAATTTTTATCCTGCCAAGAAGAAACTGTGTTATATTTAAAATACGTAAATAAAATATTTAATATATAAATACCCAAAGATAATATTCATAAAATCACCTATCACCAATAAAGTATTAAAAAATATATATATCAAATACAACATTGGCGACTCCTCAAAAAGTCTTCCGCTGATTCATTGCAAAATGTCGTACTCGTATGTGTCGAACTTTTATTACAAAAGGTTATGAATCCATATGGTTGGTTTTTTTGAACCGTTTGGTATCTCAGTCTATATTATATACAGCTGTGTTTGTATAAGCGATTGTGGACGCTTTTTAACCGACTTCCAAAAAAGGAGGAGGTTCTCAATTCGGCGCGTATTTTTTTTTTTAATGTATGTCGGTTCATATCTCCGTGGGTCCGTGGTTTCTAAACCGATTTGAACAATTTTTTTTTCATTGGTTAGAAGAAGCTCGCGAGGTGGTCCCTCTGACTCCAAATCCTCAATCCTGATGATGTAGGTGTACCGAACTGCATGAAATCCGAAAAACTAGTGAGTTAGGAAATTTTGATGGTGAATTCATATACTTAGTAGGTATCAAGTCACGTGTATACGATACAACTCTGAGTCCCAACTCCTCAACTCTGATGCTGTAGGGTACAGAACTCCTTAAAAATTGCGATTAAGGATTTTATTATGGTGAATTAATATTGTAGGTGTCAAGCAATGACTTCATACTTAAACCCAAGTCCCGACTCCTCAACCCTGATGCTACAGGGTACAGAACTCCTTAAACATAGTGCTTTAGGATTTTTTTATGGTGAATTAATATTTAAGGTGTCAAGCAAAGACTTCATACTTAAACCCAATTTCCAACTCCTCAACTCTGATGCTGCATGGTACTTCCAAAGCCACTGTAATGTAAAAAATAATTTTGATTTCTACACACTATGTTGAAGTCAGGCGAGCCTTACGCGTCAACTTTGCCTATCTTGGTTATACTCGCCCGACTTCAACATAGTGTGTAGAAATCAAAATTATTTTTGATTGTTGCTCATTGTCTATTGGATGAAGTTTCGAATGACATTTGTTCGAGCACCCCCCACCTATTTTCAATGCTTCGATCGGTTCATTTCGGCAATTCGGCCGCCATCTTGTTTTTCCGAAATGTCATAATTTTCCCTACTCCCATCCCACACCCAATAATATAAGAGTCTATCTCTTAGTCTACAAGCACATCTCCCATCATCATTGTGTAGTTTTCTGTCTCTTTCTAGGAGGAACAATTCTGTCAATGAGTCAGTCAGTCAGTGAGTGGTAATTGAGATAATATAATATTTATTTCTAAAAAATGATATGAAATGTGCACATTTCATACCCTGTAAATGAGTTCGAAAGTTAAACTTCCCGGCCTAGGCCAGTAAAAAACGTATGTATTCTCATTACATATTATCATAAGTTTGAATTTGGAATCTTTCTTCCTGAATATCTTGTAACTTGTTATAGTGTTCTTTGGCCTAAATAGTTTAAATTTGGAAAATATATAAATTTGGATAAAAAGTAGCCTTTGTGCTATTCCAGACTATAATCTATCTCTGTGCCAAATTTCAGCCAGATCTGTTCAGCCGTTGAGGCGTGATTGATTAACAAACATCCATCCATCCAAATTTTCGCATTTATAATATTATAGTCCGAAATAACTCATAGGCTGCTTTTTATCCCGGAAAAAGTCCTTCATTTCTCAAGTTATAGCCATGAAATTTGGTACGGGAGCTACCGGCTGAAAACAAACAAATATATATTTTACAGTTTTTGAAAATTCTACCCTCAAAGGGGTGAAATAGAGAGTTGGTCCTTCAATCACGCCGCAACAGAGCAAAGGGTATTTTGCACGGGTAGTTGACTTTAAGGAGTGCCTGTGGGAAAACAAACTTATACCACGCGAACGAAGTCGCGAGCATCCGCTAGTGAATAATTAAAGTAGACTGATTTTAAAAATGATTTATTTCTAAAATTTATGACATTGCAGACATAGTATAAAAATCTCGATTGCAGCGCTTGACCATAAAATATATCTAAGAACATTCTCACAAGCTATACACATCCAATGCAAAAAATCGCATCTGAATCGGCCCAGTACTTTTTGAGAAATATGGTAACATTGAATAATAAAAATCACGATTGCAGCTCAGAAGTTATGCATACCTATACCAAAAACCGCATCTGAAATGTGAAACAATTGTAAAACATTAGTTAAAATGATACAGAATAACTGCAATGAAGGGACCAAAAACCACTTGAATAGACACAGTAATTTTCGAATACGAGACACCTTCCCGGAGATCGGGTGTCTTAATCACAAGGCTATCATCGCTACAGCCTAAAATGAGTTTGGCAATATTATAAGCAGAAGCTGACTGTTCAATTTCATCTCTCTACCCCTCTCTGAGTGAGAAACAGTAAGAGTGATATGAAGTTTTAATTTTATCAATTTATTTGTAAACAATACAATCCCCGCACTATATATATACTCCAAACAAAAACTAATGAAATAATCAAAATTTTCGGGGACAGCGCAAAAATTGACGTGTTTTGGATTCAGTAAAGAAGAAACTAAGTTATAATTAGTCGAAATAACCTATAATACTCGCCACAAAAAGAAAACTTAGACAACTTTGTTACTCACCTATGAAATGAAATTCCTGGGCGTTTTACAATACTATTATTACGACACCCTACAACTGAGCACTTCACCATAGTTGATTACACAAAAGTAAGCAAAAACACATAAAAATATTTACAAAACAGGTAATTAGTCACAACAGAACCACCGGAAACACAATAGACGCCATTTTTATGCTACCAAAAATTGGCTTCAATAGCTAAATTTGATGACGTCATATGACAATTGCCTGACATGTTCACGCAATAACTTAATACACCTGTCTCTTTCTAATAACGTAGCTTTCAGTAAGCAAGAAAAGTCAAAACATAGTTTTACATTTTTTATTAACAAAACGCATCGTTTAACTATAATTGAGTAAAATGCAACATATCCTTCTCTATATACCTAATCAAAGATTACAATGCCTTCTCTATGCTAATTCTTACTTTATGGTCTGGGGAGTCTGGGTCACAGAGTACATTGAATATAGGGGTATAGAGTTAACACTCATGGTAGCACTTCACGCTCGGACGAGGCGCTCGCGCGCGGCACTCGGCGAATGCTGCCGAGGCGCGAAGTACCGCTCCACACGCTCGGGTACCTCAGTTGCCGGCAAACTGTCGAAGATGCAGGTTGACACTGAAACAGTCGCTGCTGCAACAGATTTGTGCGCGCTTGCTCACTATAATTATGCGTACCTATTGCACAAAAAAAGTCGTAAATCGTGGAAGAAAAGAAGATGGTGCATGATTAATTTTGATTAAAAATGATTAAAATTCACCATTATGCTGTAGAACTTCCTTATACCTAGGAGTATAAATTTCATCTGCACCCGCACCTGACTTAAGCGATACTTTGTATCTTCTTAGGTGGGATCGAAAAGTTGACATAAGAGATTCTTTCTTTCGTTTAAGTAAAGCTATAGGTATATTACCCATGGCTTCGCTTGCGTCCCCAAGCGACTTATTTTTATTTTTTTTGTCCTTGTGGGCCAGGTGTTTTGGGTCCCGAATTACTGGCTCACTTTGATAAAGTTCTAAAAAGAACATGGTGGTCTCGTCGGACTCGGACCACTCGTCTTCCATTTTGTCCGTGCGCATAAAACGTAGTGGTTATATTTTCTTTGCGTGCGCACTCAATCAGGGCTACCACGTTTAAATTCACCGCTAGGGGCGCTAGTATAGTGTGAGGTCCCCGAAATGTCAAATATCACTGGGCTTTTATCGCGGGTCAAATTATTTCATTAATGTCATGAATATTTAGCAATAACCGATTAATTATGGAAGATGTAAGATACGTGCCAAAGAATGCCAGTGCTCTGTGCTTTGAAAGCGTAGCTAAGAAAAATAGGTGCAAAATTAAGCGGATTCTTTCGAACAGCTAATTCATAGGTTAGTATTTCCCTGATTTCTGTATGTTTACTATTTAAAAAAGAGTTCCTTTTTTCAGAAATATGCTTGTTTACCGAATATACAGCTATACTTCAGGACCTTACTCGCAAGTGGCGCCAACTAGTGAGCATAAAAACGGTAGCCCTCATTGGTTTGCTCTGAACACTGACGACACGAGCATATGGAAGGGCCGCTCGAGCTCGCCACTCGTCACTTTGATCTTTCGTCGAAATACCGCCCATCAAAGCGAGCGGCGGCGAGGCGAGGCGAGAGCGCACGAGACGACCCGAGCGGGCCTTCTTCACACTCGCGCTCGCCGCCACTCGTCTACACTCGCCCAGCGTGAAGAGCGGGCATCAGAATTATTGCATTAGCGCCATGTAGCGATTGGTAGCGATAAACGACGTCCCTAAAGCCAAGCAAATCGCGCTTCGGTATTTTTATTAATAGGCCATTGATTATAACTCAAAAAACTGGTCAATAAGGAAGTAAGACGTACACGGGTTTTTATTGCAGGAATCGTTCAATGGGTTGCAAAAGAAGAAAAAACCGCGGAGTGCTATTAAATTAGAGGGTGGAAATTGAAGATAGGGGCGAATAAGCACAATTTTTGGGTTTTCCAGTATATCTCCTAAAATAAGCAAAATTTAGATATATTGTATATGAAACTTTTCATAGAGAATAAAATTTCCCATCGGAATAGTATTTATTAAATATTGAAAAAAAAATACCATGCCAAAACAGTCGAAACAAACTTGGAATAAAAAGCCCAAATTTCGATTTTTTGAGTTTTTTTGCTTTTTCGCCTGTCTCTTTGTTTTGGACTGAGATAGGTACAGGCATTGCTTTAGATAAAAACAAGTAGACTAAATTTCCTTTAAAATGCGGGGCTAAAATATCCTTTTGATTAAAAATTGACTGAATATGACCATTTGAAACATTTTTTTTTTAATTTCACCGTTCATATACGAATATTGTTTTCGTTCGCATTTTATTGAAAAGATTATTGTTTTTCCCAACTAAAAAAGGTTTTTTTTATCTTTATTATGTAGGAGTATATAACAATTACGACAAATGTTTTGAACAATATATCGAAATTTTGCTAAGTTTACGAGATACCTACATTAGAAAACCCAAAAGGGGTTCTTATTCTCACCTATCTTTAATTTCCACCCTCTAATTAAATAGCACTCCGCGGTTTTTTCTTCTTTTATAACCCGTTGAACGATTCCTGCAATAAAAACCCGTGAACGTCTTAGTTCCTTTCTAAATGTTATAATCAATAGATAGAACTGGGTGACCGAGCTTTGCTAAAAATACCGTGTTTTTGTGTCTTCTAGTTTGGAGCCGCTCAATTTCCCACTATCATAACCTTGTAGATAGTAGCGAAATTTACCTACGTATTGTAGCAGTTTTTCATTGCCTGAAACACGGATTAGACGACATTTTCTAAAAATGATCAATAACAAGCATTGCTCGTGTAAAGGTTTTAGATTATTTCCCAAAAGTAATTTCCAAAAGTTAAAATTAAACGTAATTCAAAACATGATTTAATCATGTTTTGAATTAATTGATTTGGCTTTTGGAAATAATTTTGGAGACAATGGAATTTGTTATTATATTTGTTATTTAGGCAAATAAAACAACAGTTTAGCGGTTGGACGGTTTATTATGTTTCTTTTTCTTATAAAATCCAAATTTTCGAGTCCAAATCGTTAGGCATATTAAATGAAACACGTAAAGGTCTAGGGATGAAACAGGCAAAGTCGTCGAATTCCAGGAATCAATAGCGCCATCTACTGCGATGTTGACGAACTTTTTTTCTCTAAGAAAAAAATATTTGTATGTAATGGAGTGCTAGGACACTGGCACGGTTCCCAACTTAGGGCTTTTGTCCCCAAATTTAGGGCGTAAACAAATGCGAAGGGCTTCTTATATTTTTAGGACTATTTTAGGGATTTCTTGGCTTCTTATATTTTTTACCTATTTTTTATTTCTTAGATCCATCATCTACTACCGATTCTTATTACTAAGAATGCGGAGTGGAATGAATAACAAGTCACCATAGTGTTTACCATAAACATAAACATAGGACGCGACTTGGACCTTTCTTTTATATATACGAGAGGATTTGTTGCATTTTAGTCAATTATACTTATACGATGTATTGTGTTAACAAAACATCGTATAAGTTCAACATCTACAACTATGTTTTGACTTTTCTTTCATAATAAAAGCTATGTTATTAGAACGAGACAGGTATATTATGTTATTGCGTGAACATGTCGCGCAATTGACATTAACGTCATTAAATTTAGCTATTGAAGCCAATTTTTTGAAGTTTTTGCTAACTATAAATGGCGTATTTTGTGCATCTGGTGATTCGGTTGTGACTAATTCCCTGTTTTGTGAATATTTTTATGTATTTTGTTGTAGTTTTATGTAATCCACTATGGTGAAGTGCTTAGTTGTGAGATGACATAATAATAATAATAATGTAAAACGCCCAGGAATTTCATTTCATGGGTGAGTAACAAAGTCGTCTAGTTTTTCTTTTTGTAGTGAGTATTTTAAGTTATTTCGTCTAATTATAGCTTAGTTTCTTCTTTACTGAATCCAAAACACGTCAACTTTTGCGCTGTCCCCAAAAATTTCGATTATTTCATTAGTTTTTATTTGAAGTGCATATATATAGTGTGTTGATTGTATTATACATGTATTGTTTAATAAAATTAAAACTTCATAATATCACTCTTACTGTTTCTCACTCTGAGGGGTAGAGAGATGAAATTCTACAGTCAGCTTCTACTTATAATATTGCCAAACTCATTTTAGGCTGTAGCGATGATAGCCTTGTGATTAAGACACCCGATCTCCGGGAAGGTGTCTCGTATTCGAAAATTACAGTGTCTATTTAAGTGGTTTTTGGTCCCTTCATTGCAGTTATTCTGTATCATTTTAACTAATGTTTTACAATTGTTTCACATTTCAGATGCGGTTTTTGGCATTAGGTATGCATAACTTCTGAGCTGCAATCGTGATTTTTATTATTCAATGTTACCATATTTCTCAAAAAGTACTGGGCCGATTCATATGCGATTTTTTGCATTGGATGTGTATAGCTTGTGAGAAAGTTCTATGATATATTTTATGGTCAAGCGCTGCAATCGAGATTTTTATACTATGTCTGCATTTTCATAAATTTTAGAAATAAATCATTTTTAAAATCAGTCTACTTTAAATCAAAAATATACAATCTACATGATGCACAGTTCAAAAGGTAATACAATAAGTTTTTACAATTCAAAGATTACATTAATATAACACTTAATAATTAGTCTATTAGTACATCACTAAAACAGAGCTCTTGTTACTGCTGCGCTAATAAACCTGTATGACAGCAGTAACGACTTCCTCCAGGATCTCACTGAGTGACTTATTAGTGACAGGATTGCGTAAATTATTAATGTTAAACTCAGTTAAATTAAGTAGACAAGCAGTATATAGATATAGCTCGACCGGAACAATAGGATAATCATCTTCCGAGTGGGTGTTGTTGCTCGGGGACCACTGGTCCGACCGTTCATCTTTGGAGGTCGTATATATAGCGAAATTCTGAGAAAACTTCGTAAGCGTGAGTTGGGCTCTTCGTGGCCGCGTACATCATACTAGTAACGCCATCTATTGGATTATATGCGGACTGCGAAGACCGCAACATCACTCCCCTTCGAGTCTGGAGGTCTTCAGCATTCAGTTGTGTGGTTGAGTGGCGTTGATAGCATCTGGAGAAGTGGCGTCGATGAACATTCAGGTGTAAGCGCTGCGTCGGGAAGTACTCAGTGAAGCGGCGTCGTGTACAACCAGAGTAGTGGCGTTGTAGGCTCATACGACTCTGAGGCTGTGTGACCCACTTGTGCAGCTAGTACGGGGCGTCGACGGGCTGTGTACTGATATGCTGTTGCGTATCGACTGGTGCGGGCCGCCGAGCGTGTGGCTCTGTGAACGCCTGTGCTGCATTGCGTGATGTTGCTGTTGTGCCGGAACATCGATCGGCTGTGTTTAGTTGCGTTGCTGTGCTGCGTTGTGATGCTGTTGTGTCCCGCTCTGCGTACTGATGATACTGTCCTCGATGCGATGACTGCAGGGATTATTATTGTGATGTGCGATGTTGCTCAAGTCTGACAAGTGAGGGCGTGACGTCGGCTTGATGTGCGTCGGCGGCGGCTGTGAAGTCACGTCGGCTTGTGATTGTCGGCGGCGGCTTCAGATCACGTCGGGGTCACCAATATACGGGAGCACGTGATATGGCTCGACTGTAACAATAGGATAATCATCCTCCGAGCGGGTGTTGTGCTCAGGTACCACTGGTCCGACCGTTAATCTTTGGAGGTCGTATATATAACGTAATTCTGAGAAAACTTTGTAAGCGTGAGTTGGGCCCTTCCGTGGCCGCGTGTATCATACTAGTAACGCCATCTATTGGATTATGTGCGGACTTTGAAGATCGCCACAGGTTTATTAAGTACAAGATTATCTGTGGTAATTTTGACAGGTAATAGTATCTATGGTTTTTCTTTTAAAATAAGATAACTTCCGGTTCCTTGTGTCCCTTGGTAAAGAGGATGTTTATAATTAAACGTGTTTTCATTTCTCAATCAAACTTGAAACTATAGTATTTTATTTTTCATAATAGCCAACCACATGAATAATTCAAGACTTTCGACAGTTTACAATTTCGCGAGTAAGATTATAATCTAACGGTTTTAAAAACCTTACGGTGGCATACCTATCATTTTATGTAATGTTTTATAATTGTTTCAGATTTCCAAAATATCATGAATTAAGGCTAAGATGGCTGAATGCTATAAAGAGACCTGAGTTCAAGCCTACAAAAGGAAGCAGATTATGTAGTCATAATTTCAATGGGAATGACATTAATCATTACACTAAACCGCCAGCGTCTCAAAGATGATGCCTGCCCATTTCTACGTATACCTACCAGTAAGAATATTTACTCAATATTCTTGTTTGTGATGAATAATAAAAACAATAATGTAAACTTCTCAATAATTCTTTCTCTAATCCAAATAATAAAATTTTACTATTTCTTTCTTATTATTGCAGAATTTACCACCTGGGCAACAGGCAAGGCAACCCTTGCAAGAATTGAACCTCAATTTGTGTCCAGAAACTAATGGCGATGTTTCTCAAAACAATACAGAATACTTCAACCCATTACAGGCTCACTTAAGCATGAGTCCCTTCTCGGAATGACAACGGTTTGGCCATAGTCCACCAAGCTGGCCACACGCGGGCGTTGCATCATGATTATATTTTTAATCATCATTTTACCCAGCCAGCGCCTACTACTGAGTAGGAGCTTCCAGCTCTTGGCATGAGAAGGGTTGAGCCATAGTCCACTACGCTGGCCAACAAGAGGCTCCCCGATCGTGATTACCATTTTTCTGAAAAATTACTGGGCCGACATAAATGCTGTTTAAGAAGAAGAAGAAGAAGAGCAAGAAGTTTTATATATGTATAATGTAATATTATCAATATTGCTTTTTTTTCATCTATAAATTTTAGAAATAAATCATTTTTAAAATTAGTCTACTTTTATTATTCATACTAGCTAATGGCCGCGACTTCGTCCGTGTGGATTGAGGTTTTTTGGTTCCCGCAGGAACTCTTTTAATTTTCCGGAATAAAAAGTAGCCTATGTGCTAATCCAGACTATCATCTTTCTCTGTGCCAAATTACATCCAGATCCGTTCAGCCGTTGGGGCGTGATTGAGTAACAAACATCCATCCATACATCCATCCATCCAAACTTTCACATTTATAATATTAAAGTGTGGATTATCACATTCAGTAACATTTTTTCCATTATATCTAGGTATTCCAACAAATATTTTGAAACATTTTTGTTTGTCAGTTTCACATTCAACTGATAATATGAATCTGTACTTATGTACTTATTACATCCATGGTACTAATATTATAAACGCGAAAGATTTAATATATGGATGGATGAAAGAGATAGATTATAGTCTAGAACATAGAGGTAGTATAAGGTAAAGAGTACTACTATCGCACCCTCTATATACCTCGTAGACTGAGAGAGATATATAGACGACGCCATATCTTCTTTTCACTCCCACATGAAAGAGATGCAGAGTTGGGATGTTACACAAGATAGAATGAGAAAAAAATATGTTTTCTTTTATCCCTTTCTGCGTGTCACGGTTTTGTTCGTAAAGCACTTAATGTGTTTGGTGGTTGCAGCGTTTTGCCTATTATAACCTATCCCTTTCGGTTACACGCTGGCATTGATTCTAGAGATTTAATTGTTCTATGATATACCTAATCAAAGATTCACATCTACTCTGTGGTGACTGGTGGTCCGTGGTCACGTTGTCTATGCTTACGTGATGCTTGAAAGAAAATACGGTAGGGTACAGTAGAGTTTTTACTTGTTTGATTTAATTTCGATTTTCGTTAATCGAATTTTTCTTACGAATAAGAATGCCAAAATTAAAATTTTCATAATAAGCAAAAATTTTAATCACTCATTATGAATCTTAATTTTGAAAGTACGGTAAAAAAAATATTTAGGGCTTTTTGACTTAAGTTGTAGCATAGTAAGAATAAAGCTTTTAATAAGTAAGAGAAGGATATGTTGCATTTTACTCAATTATAGTTATACGATGCATTTTGTTAATAAAACATGTACTACTATGCTTTGACTATTCTTACTTATTAAAAGGTACGTTATTAGGATGAGACAGGTGTATTATGTTATTGCGTGAACGTGTCAGGCAATTGTCATATGACGTCATCAAATTTAGCTATTGAAGACAATTTTTTGTAGCATAACAATGGTGTCTATTGTGTTTCCGGTGGTTCTGTTGTGACTAATTACCTGTTTTGTAAATATTTTTATGTGTTTTTGCTTACATTTGTGTAATCAACTATGGTGAAGTGCTCAGTTGTAGGGTGTCGTAATAATAGTATTGTAAAACGCCCAGGGATTTCATTTCATAGGTGAGTCAAAGTCAAGTCAATCTATTTTATCTCAAAGTCGTCTATTTTTTCTTTTTATGGCGAGTATTTTAAGTTATTTCAACTAATTATAGCAGTTTCTTCTGTACTGAATCCAAATTTTTGCGCTGTCTCTAAAAATTTGCGCTGTCTCTAAAAATTTGGATTATTTCATTAATTTTTGTTTGGAGTATATATATAGTGCGGGGATTGTATTGCTTACAAATAAATTGAATATCGATAAAATTAAAACTTCATATCATCTTACTGTTTCTCACTCTGAGGGGTAGAGAGATGAAATTAAACAGTCAGCTTCTACTTATAATATTGCCAAACTCATTTTAGGCTGTAGGCTGTGTAACCACTAGGTTATCATCGCAATCACTAGATTAAGACGCCCGATCTCCGGTATGGTGTCTCGTATTCGAAAATTACAGTGTCTATTTAAGTGGTTTTTGGTAGCTTCATTGTAGTTATTGTGTATCATTATAACTAAGGTTTTACAATTGTTTCAGATTCCCAAAATATCATGAAATAAGACTAATGCCCGGTTTCTGAGGTACTTTTATAGAAGGTTTATCTATTCATTAGCGCTATTGGTCCGATAACTTATGAAAATGCGTTTCTGAACAACACTATGCAAGTTAAACTGCGCTTAAACTTAGTTTATCTTAACTGACCAAAATGCGCCGTTTATCGGTTCCATAACTTTATTTGACGTTTGATCTGTGGTGATGTCTGTTGTACCTTGTATTTATTGCCTACCATTTTTGATAAGTAGTTATGTAGTAGATAGCAAAACGTACAAAACAATGACAATAAAGTAATAGTAATGAATAATGATGCAAAGCAAAACTTTAAAACTTTCGCGCCAACCCAGCTAAACGTAAACAATAAAGTTTGACGTTTCACTGACAATTTTTTTTTTTGCTGTCGTCCATTACTCATACATCCGCTGATAAATAATCATGAATTTGTATATTTTATTTAAAAAATGATATTTAGCCACTAATTTAACATCGGAAAAAATACCATTGGTAAGAAAACTTGTTTATACGACGAAATAAAAGAAAAATATTTATTTTAAATTCGATCCCCTTACCAGACCCATCTAGCGACAGAATAGGGAACTGGTTATCGGTTCAATAGTTATTGAACGGGTCGCGGGGTACTCAGAAACTCATGGATAGTTATCTGACGTTTATCCTTTGGAAAACTTAATTGAATCAATAGCTATTGAGAACATAACTTGCGACCTCAGCAACCGGGCATAAGAAGGCTGAATGCTATAAACACACCTGAGTTCAAGCCTACTCATACTCATCATTTTACCCAGCCGGTGCCCCCTACTGAGTAGGAGCCTCCTCTTGGAATGAGAAGGGTTTACACTACGCCGGCTAACAAGAGGCCCCCCGATCGTGATTACCATTGTTCTGAAAAACGACTGGGCCGATATAAATGCTGTTTTTTATTTTAGATATGCATACTCCTGAGAAGTTCTAATTAATGTTTAAAATTTATGGGCACAAAGGAGCACTGCAAGTTCGTCGCGGGTTTTTAAATATTTTCATTTAATTACTGGTATAATTAGAAGATCAATCCAAAAACGCAAGAAGTTTTATATATCTATAATATTTATCAACTGCTTTTTTTTTCATCTTTAAATTTTAGAAATAAATCATGCCCGCGATTTCGTCCGCGTGGATTGAGGTTTTTCAGTTCCCGCAGGAACTTTTTTATTTTCCGGGATAAAAAGTAGCCTATGTCCTATTCCAGACCATCATCTTTCTTTGTGCCAAATTTCTTCCAGATCCATTCAGCCGTTGGGGCGTGATTGAGTACCATATATCCATCCATCCAAATTTTCGCATTTATAATATTACTAGATGATTCCCGCGACTTCGTCCACGTGGATTAAGTTTTTTTGATTCCCGCGGGAACTCTTGAATTTTCCGGGATAAAAAGTAGCCTATGTCCTTCCTAGGGATACAACCTATCCCTGTACCAAATTTCATCAAAATCGGTTGAACAGATGTGCTGTGAAAGCGTAGCAGACAGACAGACAGACAGACAGAGAGACAGACAGACACACTTTCGCATTTATAATATTAAGTATGGAAGTATGGATTATATTTGTATAGATTATCACATTCAGTAATATTTTTCCATTATTTAATTCAATTCAATTCAAATTATTTATTTATGAATAGTGTAGTTACATTTGAGGTGGAAATCAGTATAAAAGTGCTACTATTCTACCACAGTTTGGTGTACAAATATTTTGAAATTAAAATTACTGCATAAATTGTCCTAATTAGATCATATTAAATAATAATTATTAAACTTGATGATTACTCTATTACACTATGAGACACAATTTTATAACAACCTTATTAATTAATTATAACACACCGTATTATACCTTTTTAAACGCCGCTGTGGAGTCTGAGGGGAGTGCCTAACTTATATTAAGGTATTATATAATATATTATATCTAGGTATTCTAACGAATAGGATTATGGTACAGTTTTGTTTGTAAGGTTCACATTCAACTGATAATATAAATATATACTAACTAGATGATTCCCGCGACTTCGTCCGCGTGAATTTATATTTATTGATTCCCGCGGGAACTCTTCAATTTCCCGGGATAAAAAGTAGCCTATGTCTGTACCCGGGATACAACCTATCCCTGTACCAAATTTCATCAAAATCGGTTGAACAGATACATGTTTTTGATTCCCGCGGGAACTCTTCAATTTTCCGGGATAAAAAGTAGCCTTTGTCCTTCCCTGGGATGTAATCTATCTCTGTACCAAATTTCATCAAAATCGGTTGAGTAGTTTGGCCGTGAAAGCGTAGCAGACAGACAGACAGACAGACAGACAGACGGACAGACAGACAGACACACTTTCGCATTAATAATATTAGTATGGATATTATAAACGCGAAAGATTGGATGTATGGATGGATGGAAGAGATAGATTATAGTCTCGAATAACACATCAACTAGTTTTTTTTCCGGAAAATTCAAGTGTTACCGCGGGAACAAAAAAACCTCAATTTTAGCGGACGGGGTCGCGGGCATCAGCTAGTTCATTATAAAATACGAATACAAGTGTTTTTCAAAAATTATGTTTAATTATTTCATAAGTATATTTGTGATAATTTTATATCGAGTATTTAAGTATCGATAATACCAGCCCTAATGCTCCGCCCATACGCCATTTATAAGCTACGGAAGCTTCAATTTTATCTAGCATATTTACATTTCATATCCTGTGTATATAAATTCAAAGGAATAAAGCATATATCTATCTCTGTCTATGAGTTGTAGGGACAAATATTTTTGAGAGTTGGTAACACTGGACACTGGTCTGCAGAGACAAGTGAAGTAACATAGCTAGGATACTGATTACTGGTCTGGGTTTTTGAAACGGTGAGTGGAGTGCCTTGTCATCAGTCTTTTGAGTTTTTTGGATGATTTTCCTTGGAATTCTTAGTCAAAGTGAGTAATTCACGAAAGAAAATTGTTATTGTACTGAATTTCTGTTAAATATGGTGTTTAGCCGTGACTTTGTGATGTGCTTCTATATGATGAAATTGTACCTTGTTCCATGACTAGTGTGATATGACGCCATTTTCTTCATGAATACCAATTATCGAAGTTCTCCAATATTTTCTTTGTTTCGTCAGCCAAGCAATACAAGGAATTGTAATTAATTAAATTTTTGATAACCTCTCGTATGTTTTTGTAGTTGGCCATAATAGAAGTACCTACGTAAAAGCGCATCATCACACTTTCATTAAATACAGTACTTTGCACGCATTTCATTAACGACACCACCTTCTTGAATTCGTATTACGCATATTAGTCTGATTTCCTACTACAAACGAGCGTAGAAAATTGCTAACATGCTTTGCTCGAGTCGTGTGTAGGTTTTACATAAGACCATTTTTCTAGAATTTTACTCAGCTCATTTTATGTGATTTGAAATGTACGTAGTGACGTAAAAAAATCACTTCGATTATCCAATGCAGAGTGAGTCAACTTAACATACTCATAGCTTAGTACTAGACTTTTCCAATGTTCCATCTATGGTTTCATCTTAGAGGAATATGTGTTGGTAATTAACTTTTTTTTAACATTGAATCTTCATTGCTTGTAACAAAACAATGACTAAACAGGTTTTTAGGTTATGACTTGATTTTTTTTATTTGGTTTTATATGCCCTTTGCATTTGTAGCTACTTACTTCCTGCTAAGTAAAGCTCTTTTCAGACTACACTATTATATTGTGATATATATAGTATAGCAAATTAGGACCTAATGCTATACTATATAGCATGGAGTTCACATTACGCGATATGATCGCAAGCATTTATAGTATATGGCAAGCTCAGTTGACGGGACAGCCGGGGGTGAGGGAGGAGGAAGAGGGCGCGCACGATATAGCACAGCATGAAATTCAGTGCATGCTCAATTTTATAGCGGATAGTAAGCCAATAATATATCGTACAGTGAAGTGTTAACGTGTCCATAATAATATTGTTGTGCTATGAACTATATGCTATATGCTATTATATTATAGAGTAGTCTGAAAAGAGCTTAAGGCATTTAAGGCTTGTTTATTGCTAATTTCAAGTCCTTAAGCTGTTTCTTAATTTCACTTTGATTGAATGCTTGGCATTAGTAATAGGTAGGGTAGTTAAGTATAATATTAGATAAATAAGTAAATGAACTACTTAATTGATCTTTAATGATCAACATATTGTTTATGATGTTTTTTCTACATAGGTACTACTTAGGTTGTGAACAGGAGGCAATGTCAGTGGCGTGCACAGGGTTTGGGCTTAGGATAAGCATTATGGCACTCGTAATATATCACACATTAGGTACAAAATAAGATGCAAGAAAAACAAAACAAACTGTTAGTATGAACACAGCCAGTTAAAAGAATCATACCTACTTGAGTTACTTCTCCACCTTTTTTTTGTGATAATATTGTTACAAAGGTAGTACACCTCCCTTTGCGAATAATATCTAATTTTGCATTACAGGGAAAGGAAATAAATGTTTAGTCTAAGTACCTTTTAGGCTTAGGCCGCACTGCGTTTTTATCTAGCGAGCGGTTAGCTGCTATAACCGCAAAACCGCTCAAGAACCGCGAAGATGGATTTCAAGAAAGCAGTATGTATTGTTGCTCTAATACTAAGAAATAGAAAAAATTCTTTCCAAAAAACTGACTTCCAAAGCCACTGTAAAGTGAAAAATAATTTTGATTTCTACACACTATGTTGAAGTCGGGCGAGCCTGATGCGGCAACTTTGCTTATCCTTGTTATACTCGCCCAAGTACATTGGCTTTGGAAGTCGGTTTTTGGTTAAGAATTTTTATTTTTAACTTTTTAGTGTCAGGGTTGAGGATTTGGGGTCACAATTCTATATGGGACCACCTCGAGAGCTTCCTCTAACGACTGATGGAAAAAAATTCAAATTGGTTCAGAAACCACGAAATATGCTCAGAATACATTAAAAAAAAAAATACGCGCCGAATTGAGAACCTCTTCCTTTTTTGGAAGTCCGTTAAAAAAGAAGACGTCAACTCAAATTTCGCAAATATTGGGTTCATCCACTCACTAGCCGTAGATTTAAGAAAGGTTTCTTTCATAACAAGTATCAAGATTTAAGAGAACATCGTGAGAATTTTTTTATTACTATCGGATGTCATGTCAGTAGCCAGTTTCGATAAAATTTTGCAAATTGTGCGTCTATACATTACCATTTGAAACAGACTCTGACTCGGTCGACGACATAGTTACAATGGCGTGACAATACATCCACTCTTTGCGGCGGTCTGCCGAATACTGGCAAAACCGCCCGCGGTTAACGCGGCAGTCCTTGCGCGCTAAGTAATAAGTTCTATGGATTACAAATTTTAGCGCGGTTTTTACCCGCGAGCATTTTGTATCAATCCACGGTTTTAAAATCAGTCGCGGGAAAAAACCGCAACTGAGGCCGCTTGTATTAATTTGCTTGACTCTCAAAATCACACGGTTAAAAACCGCGGCGGTTTAGCCGTAGTGCGGCCTAGGCCTTACACACAGCGCCTATACAGATTTCGCACGAATACTCTTCTATTTTCCAATTAATTATTAAGTACGTTCTATGAATAAACCTTTACACAAACTTTGCAAGCACAAATCCCATTGGTTTTTTATTTACTTCACTTATATATGCCCGTAAAAACATTATAGTTCACAAATCAAATCAAAACACTGAACTGACACGAATGTAAACAATACATGCATAGACAACTGACAAGTAATATGAGAATACAAATATGGCGTAAAAAAGTTACTAATATTTGAGTCAAAAATCACTTTTGATAATTTTTAAAGATCTAATACTGTACTTAAATTTACAGAAAAAATTTGGATAAATTAATTTAATTAAAGTAGGTTTATAATTAAACGAAATCAAGCTACCTATTTGGATTATAGAAAATAAAACCATCCTTTGTTTTAACTTTCGAACGCGCGTGATTTTGAAAATTCAATCTAGGGTATGTTCTGTTATGCACTATGAGCACTGTAAGGTGTGACGTCTATAAATTTAGTAAACTGCAAAACCTTTCCATTATAGTTAGCTATACCGGTTACTATGGTTGGTTGGTATTAAATGGAACGCAGTTCAGTATACTGTCATCTATGTTTTTTGGCGCGGCTTTGACGTGAAAATAAGAAAGAAAGCTTGTTTTTGAAGAAAATATTGTTTTTCGAGTAACCTTATGCATAATAAGTAGTGATGCATCGATACGCCTTTTTGCCGATACGATACCGATACCGATACTCTTATAAAAATATCGGGGATACCAATACCGATACCGATACACTGAGTGTTTTTTTTTTCCACAACCAATACATAAAATTATTTGAAGATTTAGTAATGTGCATGAAACATGCGTAAATTCAAGAAAAAAAGTGAATGTCATGCTTGCTTGTCTCTTAAATTATGGGCCGTTGTCGCCGTCACACTTTGTTTTCGGGATAGTTGTTTTCGACGCTGAAGCAGTGTCCAATTCACTTGGATGGTGCCTCTTCATATGGATCCACAAGTTTGATGTGTTATAACTTTTAGAATTGATGCCACGGGACACGTTTTGTTTACAATACAAACATATTGCTTTAGAAATATCAAATCTCGAAATCTCAAAATGATTCTCTAAACATACTCATATATCACTTTGGTGTTTTGAAGTTGAAATGATTTTACTATATATTTTATTCAACCAACTAGTTATAAATGATATACAAACACAAACTGATTACGATATGTTATTCTGTATTTTATTTCTCGGGGTAAAAATGCGATATGCGCGAAAACAGTCAACAAAAGCATCTAACGAAATGGGATAGGATACGCGAGGCCAAAGCGAGCGAGACAACACACTGAATAAAGCGCGGGGATTCCCCAAGCATAGTTCAAGCCACGTTTGCAACGAAATTTAAAAAGTATCGTTCTATCGGCAATCAAAATATCGCCGATGCCGGTATATCGGTAAACCCAAAGTAACGCCGTTATATCGGTATCGGTATCGGTATCGGTATCGGATGCACCCCTAATAATAAGTTAACCTTATAACCGAATTATTAATGAGGCTATGTATGGTAACAGTGATGAAATTATTTTGACAAATAATTGTTTAACAATAATCAATGATGCAAGTTTTTAAATTTCTAGACGCTGTTGATCACGTGATGAAAGCACTGAGAGCACCTTACTTCGAAAACGCCAGTGCCCACAGTACGAAAATGGCCACGATTTATGACGTCATATTATATTACCCCTATGCTAACCACTAGACCAACTGCCTCGTTGGTCTAGTGGTTAGCATAGTCCACTGCGGATCACGAGGTCCTGGGTTCGATTCCCGGTCGGGCATAAAAAGTTAGGTATTGAGTTTTTCAATTAAGAAATTCTCAGTGCCAGCCCGTAGTTGGAAGTGGGCGGTGTTTCACCCCCGTGCCTCGGAGAGCACGTTAAGCCGTCGGTCCCAGTTATTATCACTAACATGGTAATAGTCGTTAAAGCCCGCCAACCCGCATTGGAGCAGCGTGGTGGGTCTAAGCTCTAATTCCCGCTCTCCTATGAGAGTGGAGACCTGTGCCCAGCAGTGGGACGTTAATAGGCTATAGTGATTATATTACCCTGAATTCTGCCAGTCCCTTATGGAACGACCCCGACGAATTTCTCCCCAATACCAGCACTGGAACAGTGCTCGCGGTGTATATCGGAACATACCCCTAGACGGCAGACGCTCGGGTTGGGATCGGTCATCGTCGGTCGCCAGGGTTCACCCTGGCGATTGACCAATCACAAGCCCATAAGCTCTGCTTCTTATGCGCGTCATTCGCGTCTTTCATTCATGATTCCGAGTAGAATCATGAATGAAAGACGCCTACGATGACGCGCAAAAGAGGCAGAGATTTCGTAAGCTTTTTTTTTTTTTTTTGCGCTTGGCTGCAATCAGACTTGATTGCAAGTGGTGATGCAGCCTAAGGTGGAGCGCGCTTGCCTACAAGATGCCTATTCACTCTTGATTTCAAGGTACCTATATTAAAAGAGGAGGGGAAAACGGAAGCCGGGAGGGCATTCCATATCCTAGCGGTTCGAATTAGAAACGAGGAAGCAAATCGCTTCGTACGAGCCCGCGGAATTTCGACTGCGTAAGGGTGCAGACCTTGTCGATGCCTTGCGGTCCGATAATAAAAAGCTTTTCGGCTTCGCGCGATCTCTTCTAGCGATAGATAGCGTTCATCGGTTGTCGCACCTGATGCGAGTTACGCCGTGCGGGAAATATGTAGTTATTTGTAGGAGTGGGCTTAGAATGAATTTTATTTTCAATATTTTGAAAGGGGTATAATTTACTAGGGTAAGCAGTGCTTTTATGCCTGTATGACCTGCACGCCACTGGGCAATGTGGTAAACATAAGTACCTTTTGTATAATTCTAATATTACATTTTAGTCATTCATAATGATAAAGGCTGAACTATTAGAAGTCATATAGAGTTTTAACCTCTATTGAGCTTAATGAGTAATTTAATGTAAATAAATTATTTTTCTCAACCTCACTATTATCTCATAGTTACTACATAATATAAACTTGCTATATTGCAATAAAGACTACCTCCTTGATATTGAACTTTGTTTTTCTATCACTCTGGTTCTAGGAATACTCAGGAATAGATCAATGATGTTATAGAATGAGGTTACACTTTCAAGTCAACCTTTTCCAGCAGTGTTATGCCCAGAGCAACCCACATCTAGCCTTCAGGTATTTCACCATAATTACTTACTTACCCATATATTTTATAATAGATCATGCCTGTGACTTTGTCTGTGTAGAATTGTATTTGAAAAATCCCATGAGCACTCTGATTTTCTAGTACAAAAAGTTGTCTATGTCACTCTCCAGTACCAACTATATCCATAAAAACATATCGACCTGTAGCTTTGTTATGGTGTGATTGAAGAACAGGCTTTTGCATTATTCTATTAAATGGGTCACTACCCATTCACTTCCAATCACTATTGAAAATGAGTGTAATTAGTTGTAGCTTAGTAGGCTACTTGTGCAAGCAATGTATGGGAACCCTAAAATAAAAAATGTAAAGCTTATTTTTGGCACAAGTGTTCCTTGGGGTCTCGAAGGTACCTCTTAAAAATTCCCCCCTTCTAGGCCGCGGGCTTCCCCCCCTACGCCCTCAAACGTCCCCCGCCTGCAGTTTTTTGTAATTTTCTCAAAAACTATTACAGCTAGAAAAAAACCATCAATGGCGAAAATAATCTACATTTAATAATCATAATCTACCAAATTACATTTAAATCATTATGATCGGATAAATAGTTTTGGAAATATGCCGGCTTATTTTGCGCATTTGTTTTTTTTTTTGAAAAGTCGTGTAAGTTTCTTGTGATTTAAGTACACGAAATACGAAACGGTATAAGTCCTAGGAAAAAACGACAAGAAAAAAAGGAAAGCTCATGAAATCTTCTACTAAATGCTTTTTATTTCATTTCAATAGACCGAATACTTTCGGAAATATGATGATCGAAAACGTGCATGACAGAAAAATATTTTGCAATAATTTTGACATTGTACCTAGTCATTCTATTTGATAATGATCGATGCTATAATACAATAAACTCATAGTAATAATCATGATAACTTTATCTACAAAACAACACCACACTTAGTAATAATATAATTTTAATTTAATAATACCTATCATTTACGGGCCCGGGCCTGCTCTAGAAGATTTTTCCATCTATCTCTATTGTGCGCGCTCGTTCTCCAGCTTCTTATACCAATCCGCTTTGCATCTTGGCTAATCCCATCCAACCATCGAAGCTTTGGTCGACCGATACTCCTACGCCCATCTGGGTATGACGACATCAGTTTTGTTTGTCAGGCCGCTGTCGTCCATTTGTTGCACGTGTCCAGCCCTTTGTAATCTTGCGATTTTAATGTGCTGAACAATGTTTGGCTCGTTAAAGATTTTGTATAGCTCAAAGTTGTATCTGATGCGCCACAACCCATTATCCTGAACCGCGCCATATATTGACCTCAAGACTCAGAAATAAGGCGGAGAATAGCTGTCGCAAACAGAGCGTACTATGGTCTAAAAAAGCTAGTCTAGATCACGGTTTCTTTCAAGGCGTTATAAAATAACATTATACAAGACACTGGTAAGGCCTGTTCACACGGCTGTTCATACATCACTGACATACGGCAGTGAGTGCTGGACGATCAGTAAGAAAGACGAAGAAGCCCTTCTTATCTTCGAAAGAATAATAACTACTAATATAATAATAATAAATACCTATCTCGAAGTCCTTTCAACTATATGTAGGTATGCAATGCATTTATCCAAAAACATGGTAGTCCACCAACATCCAACAGCCATCTTGCAGATAATTGTATCAGATTTACTTTTAACTGTTAACGGCATTCCGAACCAATGGTAGATTCACTTGACGATTCAAAAGCACTTGTAAAAGTTTACTTGAATAAAAACATTTGATTTGATACTTGAATTGAAATTCGATTACAAAGAAGCACAATCGGCTAGATATTTGAGAGGGGGAGAGGGGTTGTGGTAGGGGGGAGGGGTTTGTGGGAGGCGGGAGGGGGTGGTCGGAATGGGGACAAAAGATGACATCATTTGTGCCTAAAATCAAAAATACGTTATTTTTTTAGGAGTTCATTTCTATTTATTCCTATTATGCCAAGTCTACATGACTACCACCGGTTCTTACACAACAGCAAGGTATATTTAGAAAACTATTTGTCCTATCAAAATAAACAACACTATTTTATAGGTAAACTAGCGGACGCCCGCGACTTCGTTCGCGTGGCATTAGTTTTTTAATTCCCATAGGCATTCCTTAATTTTCCGGGAAGAACCCATTAAAAAAAACCCGTCGATCCGTTGCTCTGTTGCGGCGTGATTGAAGGACTATATAACGTCCTTTGGGATAGAATTTATTAAAACTGTGAATTATGTATTTCATAATTTAAACCGGTGGCCCAAATATCAAGTTTCACGGCTATTTAACTTGAAAAACGCCGGCCTTTTACACCAACTTACAACCCCCATTTTACCCGTTTGGGGGTGGAATTTTGAAAAACTGTTACACACGTACTTCTTTATATTATACCGAAAGCCAAAATACCAAGTTTCGTGGTTATATAACTTGAAAAATATGTTGATAAATGAAGGACGTTCATCCCCTATTTCACCCCTTTGGGGGTCAAATTTTCAAAAAATGGTGAAACACGTACTTCTGCATATCTAACTGAAAGCCCAAATGCTAAGTTTCATCACTATAACTTGAGAAATGAAGGACT
This sequence comes from Erebia epiphron, assembly GCA_963932025.1. Lineage (NCBI taxonomy): Eukaryota > Metazoa > Arthropoda > Insecta > Lepidoptera > Nymphalidae > Erebia > Erebia epiphron. The sequence goes on from OZ009945.1 coordinate 42,814,322, forward strand.
TTCATACAAACTTTCAACCCCTATTTTACCCCTTTAGGGGTGGAATTTTGAAAAACTGTGCCACACGTACTTCTTTATTTATTACCTAAAGCCAAAATACCAAGTTTCGTTGATACAACTTGAGAAATATCTTGAGAAATGAAAGACTTTCATATAAATTTCATCCCCTATTTTAACCCTTCGGGGGTAGAATTTTCAAAAACTGTGAAACACATATTTCTTTATTTTTTACTGATAACTCATATACTGTTTCATGGATATAACTTGAGAAATGACGGACTTTCATACAAACTTTCAACCCCTATTTCACCCCCTTAGGGGTGGAATTTTGAAAAATCCTTCCTTAGTGAGCGCCTACGTTACAAAAGGAAGCTACTGTCAAAATTTCAAGTCTCTAACCCTAGCGGTTTAGGCTGTGCGTTGATATATAAGTCAGTCAGTCAGTCAGGACTTTGAATTTTATATATATAGATTAATAATCTTTGTACTAAGTCTTGACAGCTTTTTTCCTAACTAAGGTTACCTAACTCTTAGGCAGTCATATTTCCGAAACTATTAGTTCTATCAATATACACAAAAAACTATTTTGAATACACTAAGTTTGTAATTAAACTTTAATGCCTTAGTTTTAAGGTTTATATATATATATATATTTAAATATAAAAAAAAATTAGAAAAAATATATTTAAAATATTAATTTTCACTTCTATCGGCAGTCCCTATGCCTGCCTTTTTTTTTTGGCCACAGAACCTAATTACTGATTTTATAACTAAGCAACGGGACAGTGAGAAAACTTCTAATAAATTAATTCGTCTTTTTTTTATACAACACTCATGTAAACTCTCCCTTACAATAATTGAACTATACAAGTACAGATCATGTTAGTCATAATGTACATATTTTTTGATAATGATCCTTACTAATTGTTAATGTAATTAATATAAAATAAAGATTTTTATCAAATAAACTAAGGATCTTTTGTATTTTTTTCCTTACAATTGAATAGTGCAATTAATTTTTAAGCATTATTTGAAAATTTAAACAAATTATTAACATTTAGTAAAAAAAAGATGGTTGCAAAATTAATTTTTTGATTTATCCAATTTTTGACCATGTTTCTAATTAATGGGGACTGTATTTTTTTCTTATTTCACAACAAAGTATAACTCAAAACGAAAAAATTGCGATCTGAAAGATGTCTACGACAATTTTCCTATGGAGAATTTTAATTTGAAAAATATTTTTTTGGGCCGAAAAACGTGATTATCTCGGAAGTCTTAATATTTTTATCTGAAAAAATTTGTGGATATTTCAGACACAGTATACTTTCACCAAGTTTTGTCAATATAAAATTATGTTTGTGTAAATGAAAAATAAAAAACGATAAAAGCGGTTTTTCGCATTTTACTCGGAGATTTTGAGGTTATGTGAAAAAAATCATTCATACAAAAGTTGTAATCTTTTTATGATCTACAACTTTTTTATTCTACACTTTTCTCTCCGACGTCAACTTTTGCTGGAAATCGCAATAATCCAAAATTCCACCCCTTTTCATCCCCCAAATATATCCGGAAACACCCCTGCTAACGCATTTTTTTAGGGTTCCGTACCCAAAGGGTAAAAAAGGGACCCTATTACTAAGACTCCGCTGTCTGTCTGTCTGTCTCCAGGCTGTATCTCATAGACCGTGATAGCTAGAAAGCTGAAATTTTCACAAATGATGTATTTCCGTTGCCGCTATAACAACAAATACTAAAAATTAAAAAAATATATATATTAAGGGGGGTCCCCATACAATAAACGTGTTTTTTTCGTATTTTTTTGCTCAATATTGAAAACGGTAACAGGTAGACGGTTCAAATTTTCATAGAATATTAACTTGTATATTACCTTTCAAAATAAATAACTAAATATCAATAAAGTAAATATTAAAGGGGGGCTCCCATACAACAAACGTAATTTTTTGATATTAACAGTAAACCTCTACAAACAAAGTTAGTTTTGCGGTTCATTAACAAAGGTAATTATACCTACTTCTTGAGTACGGAACCCTCGGTGCGCGAGTCCGAGTCGCACTTGGCCGGTTTTTTTACCTTTTTGTTATATGCTACTTTACCATTTCCTACTGTTCCTATCCTGTTAACAATTGTTTCTTTGTAAAAGTGTAATTTGACTGGACTAATGTATATATATTCGAAATTATTAGTCCTATCTTTATGAACAAATTTTTTTTTAATAAGTGGTTGAATGGTGTTTATTTTTACTTCTGGGAGTTTTTGCCTAGCTCTAATAATTTTCTAGAAATTACAGAAAACATGAAAAATATTGTTTTCATGTTAACTATGGCAGGTATATTTTTGAAATTATTAGTGCCATTTAAATGAACTAAAAACTATTTTGTAGGTAATTTAACTATGTTTCTTACTGCTGTAATCAGTTTTTCCTAAAACTGTTATTTTTTTTTCGGAATTTAACAAGAACATACACGGTATTTGCATATTATTTTCTTTATCTTACACAATAGGTAGGCATATCTCCGAAACTATTACTCTTATCAAAATAAACTAAATATCATTTTATAGCTAATTTTAAAGCCTTTCATTTTGCTTCAGACAACATTTTCGTAGCTCTATCAGTTTTTATGGAAATTACAAGAAACTACATTACAAAAAGGCATACATGCAAAATATTTTCTTTTCATACACAAAGGGTTAACATATCTCCGAAACTATTAGTCTTATCGAAATGAACTAAAATATTATTTTGTAGAAAATTTAATGAAGTTAATTTTCGCCATAGAATTTTTTTCTAACACTAATATTTTCTGAGAAAATTACAAAAAACTGCTGTCGGGGAGACGTTCGAGGGCGTAGGGGAGAAAGCCCACGGCCTAGGAGGGGGGAATTTTTAAGAGGTACTTCTCAGACCCCAAGGAACACTTGTGCCAAGAATCAGCTTTACATTTTTTATTTTAGGGTCAATGTTTATTAGTCCCGTACTATTGTACCTACCTCCCTGTTCAACTAAGAGGCAAACCATAACAGCTTCTTGTAACTTCACTCAACTTTGTAACTTTAACAAGATTTTATGAATAAAGTTAGCAAGAGCTGTTTCCAATATGCTCTGTATAGTGTTTTCTGCAAATAAACTAATAATAAGTGGGCCTGGTACGTATAAAGTATATGTTAAACATAGTCTTCATTTTAAATAACACAATTTAGGTAATTCCTGCTACTTATTTAGATGAAAAATATTTAGGTCCATAAATAAACATTATAAATATTAAATATCCATTTTTAGTATGCACGCTTATGATACCACAATCACAAGTTGTTTGCCTGATATTTGTTCTTCAGTTAGTTATTGCTATATGACGTAGAACAGTTTGATGTAAACTATTAAAATTTTTATCAAATAAAAAGAAATAAGTAAAAAATATTAGGGCGATAAAATTGTTGATGAACTATCATTTCATTTCTTGTTGTCATCAGGTGGAGTAACTATTCATTGTGATGCCGGTGGATGCTGACCTCAACTGTGCAGACGTGGTGCCGCCTGGTTGTGAGCTGAAGGGCCTTCGCACTTGGAAAGACATTTGCCTAGTACGAAACTCGCTTTTTCAACATCAGGTATGTATTTTTAATACACATATTAGATTGGTTATGCTTAGTGCTTGGTATGAATGTTAAAGCTGAGTTGTTTTTGATTTTAATAATCTAATGTTCCCGAGACAAAGTGAGGCAGTCTCATTCCACAGCTTCCATTTTCGTACAGTATACTGTCCAGTCCAGTTCTGTCCAACTGCAAACACTATCAAAAAGTTCTGCGGCCGACAATAGGTGGAATATTTGCACCATTCCTGTGGTCAACCCCTGTTTCATTTATTGCTGAAATAAACAGCGTGAGACAACTGCTCGTGTACCATATAGTACTATATAAGTAAAAACGGTACGGAGCACATCATTCAGAGTGCGTCGACGAAAGGAACGCAGCTCCGCTTCCAACGCGCTTTTTCGTAGGATTCATACCTACGTTATAAAATTTCGATCCCCTTTCGCACCACATTTATTTCATAAACAAATATATATGTATGTATATACCTTATTGTACACCACAAAAACGCTAAAGAAACAAGATAGAACGAAACTTAAAATATAGGTACAATAAGGCGGTCTTATCGTTGAACAGCGATCTCTTCCAGACAGCCTTAGCGCTAGGGAAAAAAACGAAGAAGAGATAACGGGAGGTGGTGCAAAAATAAAAAATAAAACTTTAACTTAAAATATCAGATACATTTTTAGTAGGTATCGTTAATATTCAATAGTCTACAAATACAATTTAGACTTGCTTTAACGAAAATTATGTGTATTATAGTCCGTGTCATGAACGAAGCCCGCGGTAATTAGTAGACTTATACATTTCACATACATAAAAGTGAACTACTTAAACATGCAACTAAAGCGCTGCCTCTAGGGACTTTTTTCATGTCACGGAATCGCACGATTGTAATCACCTTTAATTGGCACACTCTTTTGTATTGATGCCAAAATCCATTGTAGCAGGAAGAACACCATCAATTCAACCATTCACGACAATTGAGATTATAGCAATGATGGATGCGATATTTGTGCCTTACAAACATTTGGCTGAAGAATGCACTCAGCACCTTTAACAGCAAAAGTTGTTACCGTACACTGTAAACTGTTGTTGAGATTTCTTGGTACTATAAATAATTATTAATTATAAGCCTTTGTATATCTTTTGAAATCTTCCATGTCAGATCCTTTTTAGTTTTGGCTTATTATCTTTCTCTATAAATCTCTATCTTTATTAATTTTAGTAATTATTACCTTACTAATAGCTGGAAAGAACTGTAGTAATCGTAATTAGCTGGTTACTTTTAGCACAAAACAAACAACAGGTCCAATTCTGTACATTGAAGATATTTTGAAATTTTTTTTTGGAGGGCACTCATTATTCGATACTGAAGCCAAATCTGTAATTTTTTTAATTTTTGTCTGTCTGTCTGTCTGTCTGTCTGTCTGTCTGTCTGTCTGTCTGTATCTTGGCCGCGCATCACGCCGAAACTACTGAATGAATTCAAACGAAACTTGGCACGATTTGAGCCCATACTATGAGGTAAGACTTAGGATACTTTTTATCCCGAAATTCTACCCCCGAAGGGGTGAAATAGGGGTTGAAAGTTTGTATGAAAGTCCTTAATTTCTCAAGTTATAGCCATTGACTTATTAATACATGGACTTTGGGTCAGCGCTAAAAAGTGTCCGAACCGAAAGAGATCCAAAACGCGAAAAGGTTTCCAATCGCACTTCAGTCTCGTGTTTGTCATCAGAAAGAACACTCGTCAATAATGCCGCACTGAGATAAGAAATCTTGCAAAAATTACCCGAGTAAGGTGAGAAAAGAAAATGGTGTATCATATTTACAGTAATTAAACATTTATTAACGATATAAAGGTATTTCGCTTAGAAACATAATATTCCATCCAAATTTCAATTAATTGTAAAAACAAATGGCATAACCAACCAAAATGAACAAAAAGTAACTATCTGTCCTTTTCTAATACACTACGCGCGTATAAGACAGAGGGAGTGCAATATTTTTATCAAATTTATCGCTAGATGCTGCATATGGGCTTTCGTTAAAATATGAAGAAGTACGTGTTTCACAATTATAGGGGGATTATACCGTGGTTTCTTGTAATTTCCATAAAAACTGATAGAGCTACGAAAATGTGGTCTGAAGCAAAATGAAAGGCTATAAAATGATATTTAGTTTATTTTGATAAGAGTATCAGTTTCGGAGATATGCCTACCTATTTTGTAAGATAAAGATATTTATGTATCAGAAGATTTCCCGAAAGACGTGGTAGAAAAAAGACGCTCATTGCAGACACAAATGCACGAAGAAAGAAAGAAAGGGAACTTCGCATACATAAAATATGACAAATTAATAATTAAAAATAAAAATCATAAGATATATGAGAAACGGAAGCGCGCTCCGTCTACGACTCCAAGCGCTTCGCCTTCTCAAGCTCCTTCTCGGGTCGAAAATATAACTGTCGAGAGCAATACGACACCAGTGTCGAAGTTTAGCAAAGTCAACGCCTTTGATATAATGAGAGCTCGATCTCATTCAGTTAGCCATGCAAGTAAGCAATAGCAACTAGCTCCAACTGACAACCGGAAAATTAAAAAAGATGCAGCAAATAGCAACAATGTTAAGAATAAGAACGGAAATCGTCCTCCAAGCCGATTGGTCATCGTGGAGGAAAAAGACCAATACCCTCTAAACTCAAACTTACCAAACTTACATCCAACCAATACCCACCCTAAGAAAAAATCCAAACCTATATACATATCGACTCTTAATGTACGATCTCTTAGCTCACCTGAAAGATTATTGGAACTCGAAAAAGCACTTGAGGATATCAAATGGGACATCGTAGGCATAAGCGAAATGCGGCGAATGGGAGAATGTATCGAAGAGTATGAAAACTTTATCCTGTACTATAAAGGGGAAACACCGGGGCTTTACGGAGTGGGTTTCCTCATAAAAAAATATTTAGCTAGGAAGATCGAAGAAATAGTAGGGATTTCAGAAAGAGTAACTATACTCAATATCAAACTTCCAACATCACAAAATGAAGAGACTTGGTCGATAATACAGGCGTATGCACCAACCGAAGCTAATAAGAAGGAAGAACATTCAAAAATTGATGATTTTTTTGTAATTTTACAGTCGGCAGATAAATATATTGGAAAAAATATCATAGTCATGGGAGATTTTAATGGGAAAATAGGACTGTGCAAGCCTGGTGAAGAACATATAATTGGTAGTTCAAGTTATGGTGCTAGAAGTAGAAACGGTAGTAAATTAGTCAATTATGCCTTACAAAACAAACTCACAATTCTCAACAGTTTCTACAAAAGAAAACCGAATAAAAAGTGGACGTGGATTTCACCAAATGGAAATTATAGAAATGAAATTGATTTTATATTATCTAATAAACCTAGACGTTTTTCTAATACACATGTACTAAATCAATTTAATTTCAACACAGATCATAGAATGGTCAGAGCATCCCTAAAAACATTACCATTAAGAAATCAAGAAGAACTTATAAAACTAATAAACAAATACCCAGCCCAGAAAACAATGAAAATTTACTAAATGATTTGAGTTCAGCTCTATATAAACACAACAATACAAACCAAGGTACAGTCAAAGAAAAATATTACACACTGATAAATACACTAATAAGAGAAGTAGCTAAATGTAAACCAAAAAACAAACCCCTCTCAGAAAAAAGCGAAAAATTAATAGAACAAAGGAGACAGCTGCTTTTGTCTAAAAAAGACAAAACTACCAGAAATAAAATTACTGAATTAAGTAAAAGAATTAGAGATCAAATACGTAAAGACATAACGCAGAAGAGAAACAAGACTATCCAAGAACACATTTCCAAAACTGGAGGGGTTAAGAAAGCTTACAAAAAACTGATGAACAAAAAGGACTGGATGATTAACTTAAAGGGAAAAAACAGCCTACTAACAAGAAACAGGGAACAAATAACAAAAATAGCAGCGGAGTTCTATCGCAACTTATACAAAAGATCTATGAAAGACCAAAATACAGCAGAAAATGGAAACATTACATTTGATGAAGAAGATCTACCAGAAATTCTGCTGAGCGAGACTATGTCAGCTATAAAATCACAAAAAAATGATAAATCACCTGGACCTGACCAAATATCGAATGAGATGCTCAAAGCTACCATGCCTGTCATAGCTCCAAGGCTAACAGAAATTTTTAACGAAATATTACAGACTGAAATTATTCCAGAAGACTGGACAAAATCAACTATAACTTTAATTTATAAAAAAGGGGATAAAAGTGACATCGGAAACTATAGACCAATAAGCATAATGAGTAACATATACAAAGTATTCTCAAAGATACTACTATCAAGAATCTCTAAAATCCTTGACGAAAATCAACCCAAAGAACAAGCTGGCTTTAGATCAAAGTTTTCGACCATAGATCACATATATACTGTCAAACAAATACTTGAGAAGTGTAAGGAATATAACTGTGTATATTACTTAGGTTTTATTGACTATAATAAAGCCTTCGACTCCCTAGAGCACGACGCGATATGGAGAGCATTAAGATTACAAGGTGTTCATGGTAAAATTATAAACATATTAAGAAATATATACTCCAAAACCTATGCTTGCGTAAAACTGGATAAAAAGAGTGAAGAGTTTCCGATTCAAAGAGGGGTCAGACAGGGAGACCCAATATCTCCTAAACTATTCTCAGCAGTTTTGGAAATGGTATTCAGGAATCTCGAATGGGATAATGAAGGGCTTAATATAAATGGGGAAAAGCTTAACCATTTACGTTTTGCGGACGATCTAGTATTGTTTGCAGAATGTCCTAAAAAGTTGGAAAATATGATACAACATCTTTCAGATGAAAGTGCTAAGGTAGGTCTCACAATGAATACTAGTAAAACAAAAATAATGACAAATTCGGAAGAAAAGGAAATTAAAGTGAATGGAACTGTTATAGAATACGTTAAAGAATATCTTTATTTGGGACACCTAATGACAACAAGAGACTGTATGACAAGAGAAATTGACAGAAGAGTGACAAATACCTGGAAAAAATACTGGTCGCTCAGTGAAATAATGAAAAGTAAACATTTCTCCATAAAAGATAAAAGAAAAGTTTTTGATACGTGTATGAAATAATGAAAAGTAAACATTTCTCCATAAAAGATAAAAGAAAAGTTTTTGATACGTGTATATTACCGTGTCTTACATACGCGTCACAAACATGGGCACTTACCGAAAAAAATCTAGCAACATTAAGAACGTGTCAAAACTCAATAGAGAGAAGTGTGGTTGGTGTGAAGCTGAGAGACAGGGTAAAACTTCAAAAGATCAAGGAGATAACAAAATTTAGAAAAGTAGATAAACTCATCAAAGAACAAAAATGGCGTTGGGCGGGCCATATGATCAGAGAGAACACTGAAAAATGGTCTAAAAAAGTAACAGAATGGTACCCCAGGGACAAAAAGAGGAATAGAGGGAGACCAATGAAAAGATGGGAAGATGATATTTCAGGGTTGGTGGGTAAAATGTGGACCAGACTGGCAAGGAACAGGGATATTTGGAAAAGTTTAGAGGAGGCCTATGTCGAAGGACACGCTGATCACATTCCTTTAGATTAAGTACCTAAATTAATGTTAGTAATAAATTAGAAAAATTGTAGAATCAGCAATAAAGGCTATTTTTATTTTTATTTATTTTATTTTATTTTACCGTGTATGTTGTTTTTAATTTCCGAAAAAATAATAATAACAGATTTAGGTATTACAATAATAATAAACTGATTAAAGCAGTAAGAAACATAGCAGTAAAAATAAACACCATTCAACCACTTAAATATGGCAACCTATATTCCAAATTTTTTTTTTCAACAACCGTGGATATAATATATTTTTGAATTTTCATAAAAAATATGAAAAAGCAAAAATAAACTTTATTAAATTATCTTCAAAATAGTTTTTTGTTTATTTTGATATTAGTTTATCAAAATAAACAAAAAACTATTTTGAAGATAATTTAATAATCGGCAAGGAACAGGGATATTTGGAAAAGTTTAGAGGAGGCCTATGTCGAAGGACACGCTGATCACATTCCTTTAGATTAAGTACCTAAATTAATGTTAGTAATAAATTAGAAAAATTGTAGAATCAGCAATAAAGGCTATTTTTATTTTTATTTATTTTATTTTATTTTACCGTGTATGTTGTTTTTAATTTCCGAAAAAATAATAATAACAGATTTAGGTATTACAATAATAATAAACTGATTAAAGCAGTAAGAAACATAGCAGTAAAAATAAACACCATTCAACCACTTAAATATGGCAACCTATATTCCAAATTTTTTTTTTCAACAACCGTGGATATAATATATTTTTGAATTTTCATAAAAAATATGAAAAAGCAAAAATAAACTTTATTAAATTATCTTCAAAATAGTTTTTTGTTTATTTTGATAAACTAATAGTTTCGGAAATATGACTGCCTAACTGGAATAAAAACTAAACCTTTGTAAAATCCGTAAACTGTTTTTTGTAATTTAAAAAAAAGTATTAGAGTTAGGAAAGAAGCTGCCAAGACTTAGTACAAAGATTATTTATTAGTTTACCAATAAAATAGTGTTTAGTTTATTTTGATAGGACAAATAGTTTTATAAATATACCTTGCTGTTGTGTAAGAACCGGTGGTAGTCATGTAGACTTAAGCATAATAGGAATAAATAGAAATTAACCCCTAAATAAATAACGTATTTTTGATTTTAGGCACAAATGATGTCCTCTTTTCTCCCCACTCCGACAACCCCCTCCCGCCTCCCACAAACCCTTCCCACCTCCCACAACACCCCTCCCCCCTACCAAAACCCCCCTTCCCCTCTCAAATATCTAGCCGATTGTGCTTTTATTACTATAAGTTTGTTGTTTTATAGCATCGATCATTATCAAATAGAATGAGTAGGTACAAAGTCAAAATTATTGCAAAATATTTTTCTGTTGTGGGGCTTTTCCGCTTGGCCCGCCAGGGCCACGCGGGGGTACGGGCCTCGAGTTTGAGCCTCCTTAACCGGGCGGGGCGCGGGGCAACTCTGTGCCCCGATGGGTATCTTAAAGCCGAGTAAAAACCGGCTAGGGCCTGCCTTGTAGGCTACGGGCCCCTAGGTCGGGTGTCATGTCCGGTATTAGGTCCTCACTGCGGGTAACGTCGTCACCTCCGCGTGCTGGACCCTCGTCTCGTCCAGAAGTCTCGTCGCTGCGGGCAATGGGGCCACCACAACAGAAATAGTAGATTGTATTATAAGGGAGCAAAATAATATTTTTACGGCGAGGGCGCTTTTTTGAATCCAGAGCGAAGTGAGGGATTCTAGAGTAGAATCCCGAGCGTGGCGAAGGATTCTTTAGTAGAATCCTGAACGTAGCGAGGGATTCAAAGTACATCGCCCGAGCCCAAAAATATTTTGCGCCCGAATGATACACTTTACTTTTCATCACCCTCTATGAGAAAATAAAACTACAAATCGCTATTAATTTCGAATGTTTGTCCAGTTTTACGTCGTTATTAGAACTGACTTGATTTTAGCATTGAGTAGGTACTCCAAAGAGTGGAAGGTTGTTTAGTTTTGGCTAAGTAGGCCAAAACACAGATTCTGAAACATTCTTGGCACCTCTTGCATTTCTCCATTCAATAAAATTACCATAGGCTTTCATATATCTCTCCCGGGATTTTGCAAGTAATAGATTATTCATCACATTTCTTGCGTCAGTTCTTAAACTTTCAGGAATACTCCTACTCCTCTAATACTCCTCTATACTTTCACTGTCCCTTGAAGAACTCATTTTTTAAAATAAAACCATGAATTTTTCACAATCCGTGAAAATTTACGAAAACGCGGGCTGTAGTTCGCGCGTTTTTAATTTGGTTTCCTTTTTTTTTATTAAAAAAAAACAAATTAAAGCCGGCGGCGCGACTATGGGCCGTCGTACAAGTCAGTCTTTATTCAAACAATATTTGACTTCGATTTCTTTAGCGCTGAACACTAAGACGTTCCAAATTCAAAAAGTGCGCGGAATAGTAGATTGTATTATAAGGGAGCAAAATAATATTTTTACGGCGAGGGCGCTTTTTTGAATCCAGAGCGAAGTGAGGGATTCTTTAGTAGAATTCTGAACGTAGCGAGGGATTCAAAGTACGTCGCCCGAGCCCAAAAATATTGTGCGCCCGAATGATACACTCTACTTTTCATCATCCTCTATGAGAAAATAAAACTACAATTAATCCATCAGACATCCTCTTCAGATACGCTATTAATTTCGAATATGTGTCCAGTTTTACGTCGTTATTAGAACTAACTGTTGATTTTAGCATTGAGTAGGTACTCGAAAGAGTGGAAGGTTGTTTAGTTTTGGCTAGGTACTGGAAGTAGGCCAAAACACAGATTTTGAACAATTCTTGGCGCCTCTTGCATTTCTCCATTCAATAAAATTACCATAGGCTTTCATATATTTCTCCCGGGATTTTGCAAGTAATAGATCACATTTCTTGCGTCAGTTCTAATACTTTCAGGAGTTAATTCGTTTTTTTTATTAAAAAAAAAAAGGAAACCAAATTAAAGCCGGCGGCGCGACTATGGGCCGTCGTACCATTCAGTCTCTATTCAAACAATATTTGCATTCGATTTTTTTAGCGCTGAACACTAAGATGTTCCAAATTCAATAAGTGCGCGGAAAAGATAATTGCGGCGCACTTTTTTGAAATAAAGAGGATTAAAAACTCATTTCCGCCCGCTAAAAGTTTCTCATAGAAAGCACCACCTTTGGGCGCACTTAAAGGCGAACCAAGTCGTCCTTTTCGAATAGATGGGATGAAAAAGATATTTGCGGCGCACTTTTTGAAATAAAGAGGATTAAAAACTCATTTCTGCCCGCTAAAAGTTCCATAAAGAAAATACCACCTTTGGGCGCACTTAAAGGCGAACCAAGTCGTCCTTTTCGAATAGATGGGATGAAATAGTTATTTGTTATACAAGAGTGAAAAGTTGTTTTTTAACCGCGTGCTCAATTTTGATGACCGAGCAAGCGAAGGATTCTAATGCGCTCGTGAGTTCAAAAATTAGAATCCTGAGCGTTAGCGAGGGAATCAAAAGAGCACGAGGTCAAAAATCTTTTCACTCGAGTGCAACACGTAACTTTTCATCCCACCTCAGCGAGGAAATGACATGACGTGAAAGAAAATAGTGCGCGCAAAGCAAATTAAAAAAGTACACCAAGAAGGTTACGAGTGTGAGTTTTTAACAAATTAAAAAAGGTTATATGGAAATTTGGCACCATAGAGGTAGAAGTAAATAGGTTTTAATGATGTTTTGAATTCACAAACTTCATAGACGAGTGATATTTATTAACGTGCACACGATGTTCTAAATTCAATTTACTTTATCCTCAAGAGGATAATAACGGCTTTTGCATTCAGATATCGAGGATTAAAAATACTCTTTCCGAGATGGTGGGATGAAAAGATATTTTTCTGTTGTGGCGGTCTTCGCAGTCCGCACATAATCCAATAAATCCAATAGATGGCATTACTAGTACGATGTACGCGACCACGAAGAGTCCAACTCACGATTAGCAACATCACGCAACGCAGCACAGCCGACCGATGTTCCGGCACAATAGCAACATCACGCAACACAGCACAGCCGTTCACAGAGCCACACGCTCGGCGGCCCGCACCAGTCGATACGCAACAGCATCTCAGTACACAGCCCGTCGACGCCAGTACCAGCTGCACAAGTGGGTCACACAGCCTCAGAGTCGTATGAGCCTACAACTGAGTACTTACCGACGCTGCGTTTGCCTGAATGCTCATCGACGCCACTCTCCAGATGCTTGCAACGCCGCTCAACTGAATGCTGACGACCGCCAGACTCGAAGTCTTCGCAGTCCGCACATAATCTAATAGATGGCATTACTATAGTGCTCGCGTTAAGAACTGAGGCGTTGGGCCATAAATCATTCTGATCAGTCTATCTCGCTCGCACTCATTGGGCTTATGGAGCATCATAATGAGGTGCGTAACAGCAGGTATTTTTTATTTTTTTTTATTGATATACCAACTTAATATTGCACAAACAATTAATAATAATCATAAAATAATACAATAATGTGTAGTTCTAATGCAATACTTAATTATAGGCATATACAGCATTAATTATTATCGGACCGGTCAATATAACTATATTTTTTTTCTTTTAATAGTTAAGTACAGGTAGTTGATATCGATAACATTTATCGATATATTTTTAGTAAATTATTTTAAAAGTATGGTTTTGCGCTGCAAATTCTCCTTTTACCTGAGCCCATAAGAGCTCAATAGGATTATATTGACAATGATATGGTGGCAGTCATATCATATCAAAATTATCAATATTGCTAAGACCGGCTACACACGGCCCTAAAATCAGAGGCAATATCAGGGAAGTAGTGGGGAGCGCCCTAGATCCCTCTCTTGATCGCCTCGTGTGTAGGCAAATCGTAATCATTATTATTATTACTACCCCTAACTCAGAAATTGGCTCGGGCGAGCTCACAATTTAGGGCCGATTATCGTCTAGGGAGTGTTGTAGGTGCGTGTGTAGCGAAATCGGGACCGATTTCAACGCAGTGTGCGGGCGAGTGTAGTGCCAACAGGACGCGTTTTTGTAAATTTAATTTTTATTTTGTGCGGAGATATGGCGAAGGAGAAGAAGCGAGAGGCCTGGACGAAAACAATTGACCTTTTCAAGGAGTTGTCGTATTTGTGGGATAAAAAACATAAAGAGTATTTTTTATGTGTCATAAAAAACAAGAGTTTATTCGACCACCTCTTAACCTCTTCCTCTTTTGTCTCTGTTTTGGTCGCACCGAAGCAAGTGCCAAAGCGATGCCTATTTTTTGATATTTTGAGAGTGTAGTTGGCATCTTGAATCGACGAGCGCTTTGCTGCACGGTGGGTTACGTACTAACTGGCAGGGACGTGTGTAGAGAAGTAGCCGATTTCATCCCTTCCATCACTCTCCCGATATTGCCTCTGATTTTAGGGCCGTGTGTAGCCGGTCTAACTGTAGTTGGTTTATTAAAACTCTTCCTTGTAATAGCTGGGCTGCCTGATTGAGATATTTCCGCTGTTATTCGATCAACTGTCGCTTTGCTAATACCACAAATAAACGCAACATATTCCCGTGTTTTATTAAAATTAGGCTGGGATATTTTTGCGGGATCACTTTTCAATTCATTTAAAACAAAAATATATTGTTAATAACTATTCGAGCTTGCACGTTAATATCACCTTTTAATTTTTTTGAAATCCACGTTTGAGAATAAATTTTCCATTATACATAACTATCGCCTCGTTGGTGTAGTGGTTAGCATGTTGGACTGCTACTGACGGGGTCCTGGGTTCGAGTCCCGGGTCGGGCCATAAAAGTATTGGATTTTACTGACTAGAAATTCTCAGTACTAGCCCGGAGTTAGGAGGTTGGCGGTGTTACAACCCCGTGCCTCGGAGAGCATGTTAAGCCGTCGTTCCCGGTTATTATCAATAACATGATAATAGTCGTTAAAGCCGGCCAACCCGCATTGGAGCAGCGTGGTGGGTCTAAGCTAATTCTGGGTCTAAGCTAGTTCTAGGTCTATTCTAATTCCCTCTCTCCTATGAGATTGGAGGCCTGTGCCCAGCAGTGGGACGTTAATGGGCTGCAGTGGATAACTATCGAGATCGAAGTGAGAAATAGAAATGAAAAATGTACAGAGGTCATATCCTTGTTACCTAACGTAAACAATTAACAACTCTAATGAACTGTTTTGTCCGCTGCGATAAGGCGGACTCAGGAACGAGCAGCGCCTTTGAGCTACCTGAGTACTTTATCGATAAGTCGCAAAGCGTTGCACATTCCTATTGTTATTGACATTTATGGCCCAACGCCTCAGTTCATAACGCGAGCACTATAGTACGATGCACGTGTCAGCTTTGCGTTTTAAATTGAATAATTGAAATTTTGGAATACATAAAAGATTGTGTATTTGTTTAGTGATGAAGGGTTAATTAGGCTGATATTTGACTCATTCGATGTATTTCACTCGGTTCGTTCTTTGGCGGGGATACGCCGTATTGGAATAATTAACATAAATACGAGTATTTTGACGTTTCAAAGTTAGTCTCCTACCGGCAGACTCAGCGATTATTGAATACTTTTGTGTTTAGATCGCAATTTGATTTAGAGCATAGCAGTAGCAACTGCAGTCTGATCAAATGATTAATTTATTGTTGTTGTGATGCTTTGGCCAAGTTTTATACTTTTGTTTACATTAAATCTCTCGTTAAACCACTACAGGTTGTGACCATTCGCTCGTGCACGTTTTGAAGAGAGTACAAACATATTTTTAAAGTAATTTTAATTATTTGCCCACTTCTGGAATTATGCTTACACACGCGACCACGAAGAGTCCAACTCACGATTACGAAGTGTTCTCTGAATTACGCTATATATACGACCTACAAAGATGAACGGTCGGACCAGCGGTTCCCTAGCACAACACCCGCTCGGATGATGATCATCCTTTGTTACGGTCGAGCCGTTACCGTACCGTACACTGCTCCCGTACACTGTCATGCAAGTTTTCGATCGTCATATTTCCGAAAGTATTCGGTCTATTGAAATGAAATAAAAAACATTTTGTAGAGTATTTCATGAACTTTCATTTTGTTCATGTCGTTTTTTCCTAGCTCTTATACATTTCGTGTAAATCACATGAAACTAACATGATTTTTAAAAAAAAAAAAAAACAAATACTATAAAAAACAAATAAAATATTATTTATCCGATCATAATGATTTAAATGCCATTTGGTAGATTATTTAATTTAGATTATTTTCGCCATTGATGGTTTTTTCTAGCTGTAATAGTTTTTGAGAAAATTACAAAAAACTGCGGGCGGGGAGACATTTGAGGGCGTAGGGGGGAAGCTCGCGGCCTAGGAGGGGGAAATTTTTAAGAGGTGCTTCTCAGACCCCATGGAACACTTGTGCCAAAAATCAGCTTTACATTTTTAATTTAGGGTTCCCATACATACTCGTAGCTTGCACAAGTAGCCTGAGCTAAACATCTAAACTACACCTTTCTATCTTTTACGTACAAACGTTACAATTTGTTAATTTCCTAAACATTTTTGGCAGCGCGAACCACCTTTGTGAAGTCCAGACTTCGGTATCACGTGTTCCTATACCGTTGACCTGTAATTCTGCGTCTTTATGGCACTGTGAAACAAATTAGCAGTTCTGATTAATCATCATTGTTCACATTTCCTCGAATGTAAACAAAGCGTGCGCGCCGAAGGGTTGATGATTATGCGTGTATTGGTCGTATCGGGGTTTATTGGGCTCAAGTAGCGGCGCGGTCGTCTGTGGCAGCACGTGGCTGTCGGGGTCAGCGCCCTTGCCCAGTACTAATTTGGGGGAGATCGACGACTCGCGCCGTTACTGCTTTGTCTTCGTCCGTCGCTCCCGCACCAATCTCGTCCTCGTTTGCTGTACCCTTGTCTGCACCAGTTCAATAATAGAAAAGTGCACATGATCCATCTATTTATTTATACTTTGTTTTTTGCTTCTACTAATCATTCTAATTTAAGGTTGTACATGTACAGACTGATTTGTGCAGAATAATTTCTGCTTACATTTTGAACTCACAATTTTCATCCCATGAATTACGGACTTGAAAGGAATATAATATTTTTCCTTATTATAGTATGCTCCATAAATTGAGGAAATACCTATACTATTCCAGTATATTCGTAAATTATTATTGTAAACGTGATAAGCCGTAGTTTCCTAACATCATTTCGGGAAAGCCATGAGTCACGCGAAGTCATTTGCTATATGAGTCATCACTCATCAGTTAATATGTAGTAAATATTTTAACGTAGTTCATTTGAATTGATCTTCTTTACCGTGTCCTCACAAGCGTGGACTATTTGTTTTCTCGGTAGTGGTGTGGTGCTGCGAGTCGTGTATCGGGCATGTGTTTATCAGTGGCTGGCAGGCGCTTGTTTGTATCGGTGAGTGCGTGCGCGTGTGGACACAGTGACGCGAATAAATGGTGAGCTAGCGGCTCGGTGGGCAGCGTGAGTCGGGACCGCTCTCTGTTGCTTGGCTAGCTCACCTCGCTCAGTTTGTGTAGTTGCGCCGCGCGCGTCGGAGCTCGTTCACGAGGCCGATATTCGTCTGTAGTGATTCAATATCGTTTTAATATCAGGTGCGGGTAATGCATCTTATCTTCTCCGATAATAGTGCAAATTATTGCGCCGTTCTTCCAGTGATACGTGTTACTTTTAAGTTTTTGTGATCGTAAAGTGATCGTGAGCGTATACCCGACGTGGCCATGGGATTGTGTTCATATTGGATGGTAATGGTTTGTGGGTTTTGTATGCATATGTAGTCTGTCTGTTGCGAAGTGTCGGATGGAGTCTGCGCCGCCTGTTAGACGAGGCTGTTTGAAGGCCGCCGCCCCGACCTTGGTGCCAGAAGGTCAATGTCCTCGCTTGTTTAGAACTTTCATGCAATTTGCAACTTTAGACGTTTCTTCTAAACAAACCTAAATGAGTTTTATAGTGTTCTTCGATAGTTTTCCAAGAATTCCAATTAGTTTTCTCATTTAATACATCATCGTGACATCTAACCTTGTGTTCTCGGCGTAAATATCTACGCAACAGCGCAGTACTTAAAGTGATGACTTCCTGTGATACAGAAATCATACCAAAGATGTTTACTAGGCATTATTCTCATATCTTATCATGTATGTATTTAATGTTTTAGCTGAGTTATGTATGTATGTATTTGGTCATGTGTGGGGTTCTAAATTCTTCATTAGATAGTGCATAATTTCTTACCAAGTTCTTTTCATTTACTGACAACCATATAAATACCAAATTAAAAGTCATCAAGTCAGTGTCTACCATAGCAAACAATTATAATATGTATCTAGATTTGCTTTCGCAAAATATGTATTCTGTTTAGCATACAGGAGACATTGTCACATTTCACGACATTGTTGTATATGAAACAATTATAAATTCGATCCATCAGAAGTCGAACAATAAGGCAATATTAAGCATTTGGACATTTTTTAATTATTGTGTAATTTATATGTTTTTTGTATTTATATTTGGATGAGTTTAGTGGTGAGAAATAGTTAAGGAATACTACAACGATAATGAAATCTACCAACGTTAAGTTGGTACAATCTAAAGTGGTCATCAACTATGTCCGTGTCTAAAACAATGAGCACCGCATCTTAATCAGCGCCCCTGAAAGAGAGAGCGATATATGAAACGGCAGATTCAGTCACAGCTGCGTGCGTGTGCGCAGCGCAATCAGCTGACGCTTCGGCGGCCATCTTGGCGAGCTTGCTTCATTGTCGGAGCGTCATTGTGCATGTTTGTGACGCAGTCTTCCTTCGCCTGCTATGTCATTGTCCTTTCGGCCCTGCTAATGTGCTTTGTTACAATTGCACAAACCTGTTGCCGCCCAGCGTTGAGCTGTCGTTGTACGGAATTACGGATTCACTTCCACGTTCCGACGCCACAAGGAAGGTTCGAACGAGACCCTGGCTTGTCTATTTTAGGTGTGTAACGTTTCCGCTTTGATAGAATGTAGACAATAGCCATGGTCTTATAGTCATGTTGTTGAATGTGCAAGTGCTAATTTACGAGGTTTTCGTACCTATTCTTTTTTATAGAATTCATGCCAAGAAATAATTTTATTGACCTCGTTTCACGTTGTGGTATTTCCGTGTATTTGTGTAGTTTGTTTTTGTTTGTAAAGTTTGCAAAATTTTATTCAATATTTTTACTCCTTTAATGTTTAATTACCGAGCAATTCTTGATTTAATGTTAGGTACGTATCTATTAGGTCTGAGGTTGGTAATTACCGAGGATTTATATGAAATCTAAGATTGTTTATTACCATTGCATTGGCTAATCAATTTCATGTTCAAAGTAATTAATTTATACTTCTTGTGTTGTAGTGTTCCAATAATATTATTCCTAGCGATTTTTGAAAACCATTCTTTATCCATTTTAGCTATTTCCGATCCGTGAAGTTACTTAAGGATGGTTTGGTTACTTATGGAATGGTAACTTACCAACTTGCCATAGTCCTTAAGTAACTTCACGGATCGGAACCGATTGAGTTAATATCAAAATATAGGTAATTTTATAACAAACGCGATGGTATAGCATTGGATACAATAAAGTTGTCAAAAAAAAATTCGCCCGCGACTTCGTCCGCGTACAATTTCTGATTTCTTATGAGATTTTCCCGCTGCAGAAGGCCTACTTATAGCAGCTATATAGCATCGGCAGGTTTTTATTTTATTTAAGACTAATAAGCTGACTTCAAAAACTTATAACCTTCATGCAAGTTTTCAACCTCTATTTCATTGGGCCCATTTTTTCATTATTTCAACGCCCTTTGGGGTGGATAATCGTAAAATTGCTTATATGTATAGTTTATTATTACTTAAAACTAATAACCTAAATCCTGATTTTCAAGTCTCTAACTACAAAAATATAGGACTTGCATACAAATTTTCATCCCTCATTTCACCCTCTGTGGGGTAGATTTTCGTATAATTGCTTATGCAGTTTATTATTACTTAAAACTAATAACCTTTATGCCGATTTTCAAGTATCTAACTTCAAAAACTTAGAAACCTCATGTAAGCTTCCAACCCCGATTTCGCCCGCCTTGGGGTGAATTTTCGAAAAATGGCTCATACAAGTTATTATTATTTAAATCGAATAACCTAAATTCCGATTTTCAAGTCTAACTTCAATAACACAGGACTTTCATACAAAGTTACAACCCGAATTTCACCCTCTGGGGTGAATTAGATTTAGATTATATTGAGGTAGATTTTCCTAAAATTGTTTATACAGTTTATTATAACTTAAAACTAATAACCTAAATTCCGATTTTCAAGTCTCTAACTTCAAAAACTTGGGAGCTCTTATGTAAGCTTCCAACCCCCATTTCACCCCTATTGGGGTGGATTTTAGTAAAATTGCTTATACAAATTTTTATTATTTACTAGCCCGCGTCTTCGTTCGCGTGGTATAAGTTTTTTAATTCCCATAGGCATTCCTTAATTTTCCGGGATAAAAAGAACCCGTGAAAACAAACACGTCGATCCGTTGCTCTGTTGCGGCGTAGGACTATTTAACTTCCTTTGGGATAGAGTACATTCTTTCAACCCCTATTTCACCCCTTCGGGGGTAGAATTTTCAGAAACTGTGAAACACGTATTTCTAGTCAACATAGTGGGTAGAAATTTCTTTTTAGAATAGAGACTTTCATACAAACTTCCAAACCACATTTCAACCCCTGAGGGGTGAATGTTCTCAAAACCGTTTCTTAGCTGACGTCTACACCATAGAAGGAGCCTACCTTCCAAATTTCAAGTCTGTATGTTTTATAGTTCCTGAGATATCGTGATGGATAAGTGACCTTTCGCTTATATATTATGTCACCCGTAAGATCGTAAAAACCGTTTGATTATAATATACCTCGCAAGATTGTGAACTATCGAAAGATTGTGAACTGAACATACTGATTACAATTTAACGCATTATTTTTCGGTAGATTATAATCCATCGAAGTAAAACCGTCAAATTGTGAAATACCGTGCGACGGAACGCACCTAGCGCGCTGATTGGTTGAACGGCATACGCCATGCGTCGCCATATTTGTTTGATAATTCATTTGTTGTCGAATGTAAACAAACAGTGTTTTGGTGATTGTAAATTGATTTCGTGTTGAAAATAACTCACAGCTTTAGAATTCGTTACATAAAATTGTTGTGGAAGTAAAATGACTCTATGATTAACCAAAGAAGTGCAGTTTGAATGGTAGATAAGTTAGTATTCGTCACTGAACATAGCCTTAAATTACAGAAATTTTGCGTGTTTTAATATTTTTTATGCGCGTGAACCTATGTGATCTCATTTGATAACATTTACAATGTCGGATATTGAGCCTATCTTTCAACACCGACCAATCAAGGACGGCCTTCGGACAGCTGACAATTTAACGCGCGGCAGATTGTGATTTAACAGTTTCACTTCGATGGATTATAATCTACCGAAAAATAATGCGTTAAATTGTAAGCCGTATGTTCGGTTCACAATCTTTCGAAAGTTCACAATCTTGCGAGGTATATTATAATCAAACGATTATTACGATCTTACGGTGACATATATATTATATTAGATTAAAATAAAAATAAAAAGTAGGTTTCATCTGGTAAACAGATCGGTGAAGGTCGTGGTATATCCGGATCTCAGACTATATTAAAAATTCTAAAATTTTAAAATGTACCAACTTACTTTAACCTATTTCAACAAATATATATAAATTTTGAATTATTATGATTGTGCTGAACTGATAAATGACATAGAAATAATCATATTTCAGTACGAAATTGTAATGATCAGAAAATATAGTCACATGTTATTACGAAGTACCTATTACATCCTTTAACACGAATGTCTCGACGTTAGTGCTCTTTCTTTCTTTGGTCTGCTCGATTTTTTCCACTTACCGTAATGTTTACCGTTGCTCGAGTGGTCAGACCTGTATTTGGTCTCGGTCGCTTTAAATTTGATCAATTGAGAGAACGATAAGATTCATGAGTATTGTATATATGCATATTGGTATGAGCTAAATGTAACTCGTGCAAGGAACTGTGTGTGGTTGCTGAAGGGCCATTCTGAAAGTACACCGAGTTGCGACGGCCTGAGGGTTGCAAAACGACGGTATCTGTGGGCTGAGTGACGTCCTAGTTTATATTATTGTCTTTCCTGCTCATTCAAAATAGTTTAGGATTTATGTTTTTTTTAAATCTCTTGGAAACTCGATGATTTTCCGGGCTAAAAGCCATCCGTCTCCGGGGTGCTTGTACCAAATTTAGTCAAAACCGTTCGGCCGTGGCCGTGACAAGGTCACCGAAGGTGAATAGGACCGGCACACTTTCGCATTGATTAGGTATAATATTAGTTCGCGAATTTCAAATTATTTTTATTATTAATTTATTAATTTCCAGCTATTTTTGTGACACGGACAGATAAACAAACTGATGATCATGGTGAGAATATCAAAATTTCATTATACCAGTGAAAAAAAAGCGTAGGTCTCTTTTGAAGAAAAAAAAACCGTTGATTTCAGTAAATAATAGTAGTTTGTGATATAAGAGCGGTAAATCGGTTTATACATACGAGTTGACTCATGTCAGCTCGATGACGCCAGTTGAGGGCTGACCATCATCACGAGTTTGTTAAAACCTTAACGCCCCTGTATCACACGATACTTTTCAATACATTTGTGAGAAAACTTGAAAATAAAACTCGAGTAGGTAGGTACAAGGTACTCACTAGAAGATGGTTTCTCACGACCGTTATTATTTCGAGATTTTAGACGGCTATTAATAGCGCGATTTTTTCTCACATCTTAAATACCTAATTTTTGATTTAATTTTATTATTCCACATCACTTATACCACATCAATTATTTAATAATTTATAAGAAATACTCAATGACTCTTTTAAAAATAGCGCGCACAGATTAAAGATTTAGTATAGACTACGGCGCGTTGTTGTAGTTGCGTTTTTAGGCAAAAACGGAACCCTTATATTATATTCGTCATGTCTGTCTGTGTGTCCGTCCGTATGTCACAGCCACTTTTTTCCGAAACTATAAGAACTATACTGTTGAAACTTGGTAAGTAGATGTATTCTGTGAACCTCATTAAGATTTTCTTACAAAAATAGAAAAAAAAACAAAAAATTTTGGGGGTTCCCCATACTTAGAACTGAATCTCAAAAATTTTTTTTCATCTAACCCATACGTGTTATCTGGGTATTATGGTGGGGTATCTATGGATAGGTCTTCAAAAATGATATTGAGGTTTGTAATATCATTTTTTTCTAAACTGTATAGTTTGCGCGAGAGACAAAATCAACAATATGGTAAAATGTGAGGTTTTTATTTTATGAATTAATTTCATCAATTTACATCTAAATTTCATTATTTTTTTGAGGTTCTACTATACAAAGTCAATATCATTATGAACCTTCTTGCAAGAAAACTTTTTATTTAGAAGTAACGTGGAACAAAAATTAAAAAAACTGTTTAACTTACAAGCCCTGTTTACTGCCTCTGTAAGTGCATTTTTCGAGCAAGTGTATTGAAAATATATTAGCACTAATAAAAACAAATTGGATAACTATACTATATTGGTAGAAATGAATGTAGATGTGTCGCGTAACTTAGAAGACCGCGAACGATAAGCTTGCCTACGTTGTTAACTGACGGCAAGAAATACGAAATCTTTATGGTGCAATACAAGGCGTGCACCGAGCGCCGCCGCCCTTCCTCCCACTCTATGATACGGCCTGCGAAGGCAAACAAAACGGCCGTAATGTTATATTCACGACATATACAGTTGCGGACTACAGTACACCCATAGTATCTTCAGGAGTTCACCTTTTTAATGCTGCAATTAATCTAAATTGAATACATGGTGAACCAATTCAGGAATAGAATAAGATGAAAAATTTTAATCTTCAAATGTAGATGGAGTGTATCATGTATGTATGTGTATGTGCTTTATCAAAGAGACAACGAAAATAAAACCGATAAATTTGTCTGATGAGCCTACTACATATCTGTATTTCTTTACAATGCACAATGGTCCGTTGTATTTTCATGCTTGTAGTATCTTAGCTATATAATATGGTTTCTCGTGGTTCATAAACAAGTTTATTTTGTCTATGTACAAAGAATCGTCGTTGTTCTTCGTAATTATAAGATTTTTCAATAGTTAAATATATATTATTATCTGTCTTTTCTTAATTTTGGTCCGATGTAGCTTCATACTGGAGTTTGTAGTATTTATAGTTGCGTAGGTGATACTAGGTAGTGAATTTGGAGACAGTGGATCTCGCGTGTTCTATTATAAACAAGTTTATTTTGTCTATTTATAAACAATGGCTGTAATTCTTCGTTAAATCACGACAATGGTATCTCAACTTATCATAAAACCTAATTTTTAGACTGATTAAAAAATTTAATAAACCTATACAGAAAATGACCGTAAATAGCACGGTCACAAACAGTTACGCCGAAGAACGTCAAGGTACGTGATATCAAATTTTTCTTTCGAGTAGTATTGCTAAAGTATTGCTTTAAGCATTGGCAGTATGGCCCCGGTAGCTAGATGCTTATTTTTCAAGCTCCTAGGAACAAAGACACACAAAGAAAACGTCAGAATTTGCATGCTTCATGTATGATAAGCAAACAGGTGATATCATGCGGGTGGAGTGGGAGGCAGATGCTAGTTACAGAGTATTTTAATACCGTTTAAAAATTACAACATATGGTCTTCGCGGGGGGCAGCAGTCGGTGTTCTTTTTTTTTGCATCGGTATGTGGTTTGTTTTTGTAGTGGTTTCTTACAACAGAAACGTTGGTTGGAATTTAGAAACCATTTTTTATCTTTTAAGATTAAAGTATTAGAGAACGAATATTCTAGTCATTGATGATACGAAGTTTTATCGTCCGATCTATTTATATTCTTGTAACATTGGGGGTTAACTTTTGAAATTATGGAGATACAATTTTATTGAGCTAAAATTACCGATTATTAATGTATAGTTAATTTGAGCTCCAAGCACCCGATATGGGTTCCTAACTACATACTATGAACGTCGTCGTCGGGTCGCTACATTTTTGCTTTAGAGAAAACATCCAAGTTTCTTCTGGCATTTGACAGAGGATAATAAATCATACTTCATACCTCTTTGGGTCTTGTTTTCAATGCCTACGTACATTGTAATTTTTCGGAACGGAAAAGAATTATTGCAAAGGTGGTCTCAATTTTCTAGAACTATTCAATCTCAAAACAAAGAGAAAAGTCCTGACTTACTGACTGACACATCAACGCTCAGCACGTACACTTAAACCCAGAAAGCTGAAATTTTGCACAAATGATCCTTGTACATAAGGAATAAGGTAATTTTTTTTTAAATCCTTACGGGAGCGAAGCCGCGTGCGGTCGGTACTAGTGTATGATAGTCTTGAATTTATTCCATTATTCAGCACATAAGTCTATCATGGTCATATTTTGTGTTATAGGCGTCACATAAATAATAAAATTTTACGTTAGATAACGAGACACATTCAATAGAAGTCGTAACATTCTCTCCCTTAACCTGATTAGTTATTACGCACTGACTACAAAATATATGTAGTTAGCAAATTACAGAGGACTTCAGTGTTAGTGCAAAGCAAAGCGGGTCGAGCTCGAATTGCGTAGCGAACACTGCAAGTGGGTCAGCGGGGCGCGCACACCACGCCCGCTCGCGTGTACGATACACACACACACACACTGAAAAATACTTACATCCCAGTTATACTAGCAGATAGGTCGACTCCTAGAACACTCGTCTTGGGGTTTATCACGTCCTGCTTTACTAGAAATAACTAATTCTAACTTGATACAAACCACAACATAGGTTTCCTCTCGCTATCTGCACTTCGAGCTCTGTTAGAATTAAATGCTTTAAAAATATGGATAAGTCGACAACTAGAACTCTATCTCAGGTTGCTTCACATTCTGACTTCACACTCAATTCTGACTTATTTTTTGATTCACACTCAAAAGCTTCATTAACATTTATCTTAACATATCAATATTAAATACTTACATTATGAAATTATGTTCTAACTTGTCTTATTTTGAGAATTGTAAGTCTTAAAGATTTAATGTTCTGTGCTCTCAATAGATTCTAAAGCTGTTGCCCCACCTTTTCAGTAGGTAATAGGAACTTCATCTGCTTTTTTAAACTATGGCTGTCGTATTTAGTCATCGATAAATGACCGGTTATGTCGTTTGCAAATGACGACAATCTTGTTTACTTGTCTATTTAAGTGAAAGAGGTATCGTCTAGCATTCCAAAAGATATGCTAGATAAAGGAAGTATAGACTACAGATTACGTTCTTTACGGTCCCGAAGCTTCCCAACATGTACCAAAGGTGGCTGTATAACGGTTTCAGGGGCCTCCCTTCATTTTTAGGTATGGGTATTTTATACTGGCTGGTTATAATATTTTGCATAATATGCATACATATAAAAATTGTGGTAAAGCTAAATATTATTTAGCTTTACCACAATTTTTATATGTAGCTATAATACCTTGATCTTTATCTAAATGATTAGAAAATGATTTATGCTCTGATAATGATTAAATAAAAATAATCTTCTCAATCATATCACGTTATTTTTTGCAATCTACCAAGTAGTCTAGGCAAGTAAGCTAGTGGATCCCAACAGTAATTCTTCAGGCGACGAAACTTTATAATATGACAAAGTATCATTAGTAATTTATTGGAAAGGAAGTTAGATAATTTTATACTATACCCAATTATTGTTGAAGTATGACTATGAAGGTACATTATCGTGGAAACGCAGTTTAGTTTTAATAATATAATCGCTTGGACGAATTAAACACTTAAATATCGATGTTCTGCCTGATTATTTCTCTTGATATTTCGGTTTTGAGTGTAAATATGACTGCTTAGTGCTTACCTACTGTTTAAAAAAATAAATCATCAAATTGTTCATTCCAAAATATTAACTATTAGGTATAAATGACTAATTTCCGCATGTTTTTAAGCTATTGCATAGCTTCTATCGCGGGCTTTGAGCGTGGAGACCGAATCCAGAAATTCCGTTACAAAAAAACCTAACTCTTTGGTTGCTATGACTACTTGTGTTGCTGACTTCAAAGTTTTGAAAATAAAAAAACTATTTTTATGAAAAGATGATTTGGAATATAAAGGCGAAATAATTTTAAAGAATTATGTTTTGAACATAATGCGTGTAGAATTGTCATCTTTTCATAAAAATAGTCTTTTTATTTTCAATACTTTGAAGTCAACAACACAAGTAGTCATAGCAACCAAAGTGTTAGGTAAGTTGATAAAAAAACCGGGCAAGTGCGAGTCGGACTCGCGCACGAAGGGTTCCGTACCATTATTAATAAATAATTACCTTTGTTAATGAACCGCAAGACTAACTTTGTTTGTAGAGGTTTATTGTTAATATCAAAAAAAACTTTGCTAGTTAGAGCATTGGCTATAGTTTTCCTGTAAAATATACGTAAATTCTTATTGACCATAATTATTTCAAATTTTTCGATTGGTAAACTCCGGAGATAAGGGGGGGGGGGGGAACGGTATTTTTTTACACATTTTCCCCGATAAATCAAAAACTATCATAACTAAAAATAATTAAAAATCTGTTTTAGAATGTACAAAGTAAACCCTTTCATATGATACCCCACACAGTATAGTTATCTCACTTTTAAATTTCAACCCTCAGATTTTCCCCCCTTTTTAAATAAGAACAAAAATAATTTCCAATTTTTTTTAATTCCAGTGTCTTTGGGCCACTAATATACACAACTATTCCAAATTTCATGTCGATAGCTTCGGTAGTTACTGAAATAATCGAGTGTGACGGACGGACAGACAGACGGAGAAAGTCGCACCATGAGGGTTCCATTTTACCATTTTGGGACGGAACCCTAAAAATGCTATGCAATAGCTTTACCGCGGCAGTCTCCGAGTGCCACACGTCTTTTTTTAAATCTTTTTGACTTTGACTCGACTCTATAAGTTTTGGTTCATACCATACTAGAACCCTGCCAAGTTTCAATGACTGAGGATTTAATGCAGGGGTCTATTTTTGCTGTTTCGCTTAGTATTTTCATTAAACGTTCCCTTAAAACATAATCAATTCGAACATATTAAAAAAATATTTATACAACGAGGTTAAGTACGTACCTACTCGAAATTAATCTCGTCTGTTGCATACAGCCAACCAGATAATATTTCGATGGTTGCATCGATATATCGTGCATAATATATAAGAGCCCGCGGTTCAGATAAACATAGATAAATGCCGATAGTTTAACTATACAAATGACGTACTCGTAGTTTAACTTTGAGAGCGGATTGATTATTGTTATCGCTAATCGAGTTTGCCTTGACATGCTTAATTTCATTTTGCACCGATTTTAAGTATAAATGGAAATTAAATCTATTAACAAATAGTAAACCTGTAAAAACATACAAGGAAACATCAGAGAGGCCTTATGTGTTTTATACCTACGATGTTGCCATAAGTTAGTATACAACCGTTTGCTCAGAATTAGAATCTTCTCTCAGAACTTTAAGTTACGGTTTCATAAAAAATGTTGGCTTAAAACGTAGTTTTTTCTGAATAATCTTAGATTTAGAACTTTCTTGTAAGTTGTATTGTGCTTTCCACATCTATTCTATCAAATATCAAAACTATAATATCAAAACATCTATTCCAAATAAGTACCTTATTTGGAATAGATGTTTTGTTCAAATAAACTTTTACGTACTAACTTTCGTATGGTCAAATGAATGTTGAATCTATCACTAGTACGAAACGCCCTCGCTGCCGAAAAGAAGCAGAGCTAGAAACGTGGCAGCCCTTTTCATTTTAATTTACAATATTATGCCATGAATCTGCCTATTATCTACACCAGCAATGCAATTGCGCATTGCTGGAGGTAGACAAAACCACGCTCTTTGGAAATCATTTTAGAGCTTAGATTAATTAAGAAACATCATCCTTACTAATATTATAAACGCGAAAGTTTGTAAGAATGGATGTACGAGTATGTACGAGTATGTAAGGATGTATGGATGTTTGTTACTCTTTCACGCCAGAACGGCTGAACGGATCTGGATGAAATTTGGCACAGAGATTGATTATACTCGTAGTCTGGAATAACACATAGGCTACTTTATATCCCGGAAAATTGAAGAGTTACCGCGGGAACCAAAAAACCTAAATCCACGTGGACGAAGTTGCGGGCATCAGCTAGTGCGTATAATATTTGCTTTCAAATCGCATTCACATAATTTGGCGGATCTGGGGAGGGTCACGTGACAGGTGTCGAATTTCGCGGCCAGAAGCTGGCCGCGCAAATATAAATATTTATATCTCGTATTACTTGCACAAGCTACGTAAACACAGTACGTCATTCAAATCGTTACGAACTACAGCTATAGATTAAAATTAAAAAGGTTATCGCTCTTCTTTATGGTTTACAAAAAAAAAGTTACCCCATTTATATATTAAAAAAATATATATATATAAAATTTAACCAGTATCTTTGCTTGAAAACTATGGTTCAATCTATGGTTAGTTATTTCACAGCATAAAAATTAAAAATGCGAAACAAAGACTCTTTCCCATTTTTCTCACTATAGAAAGAAAAAAAAGGTATCAAACTACAGATCAAATTACAGGTCGCACGAAACTTCTACTCATAGATTTATGTCATTGAGTAGGGCCATTGAGTATTAGACTTCAAAAAATTCCTACTGTTTCCTTGTCTATCCAATTAGTTTATACTAAAGTTAGAGAGGAATCGAGATAGTATTATATTTTCAAGAAACAAAAACCTTCGCATCTGCGTACGACGCGTTGCGCCATACAATACATGATCATATAACTGACGAATTACCAGCGAACCCCGAAAACGACTTTTACCAGGATCTGGTCAATTACCAGTCAAAGGGCCTGTTGAATTTTCAATAATATAATTTTGATTGATGTTTCAACAAAAGACGCTGAAAAAAACTATAATATCATTGCGCACCATAAATCTATATATACATATATATATAAACTCGCCGGCATATTTAACGGAACATAAAAAAAAGGTCCATAATTAAAAAAATATGGTTTTATTTTAAAATCTACTTACTACACTTCTTTTGTTATTTAAAGTTTCATTTGTTTTACTTAAAATGAGATCACATTAAGAACAGATTTTGCGAGTAAAGGCTATTTGTGAAAAATGGTACATTTTTGAACTTTTCATGTAACCGGGAAAAGTTAAATTTAATATTAAAATAACAATTAATTAAATTAGAAAAATGGTGATTAATATCGCGTTTTTCCTCCACGTGCTCTTATTAAAGTTTCTACCCGTCTAGGCATACTGAGAATGATGTTATCGATGGTCTCCTGGGATAGTCTCCGCCATTCCTCAACTACGGCGATTCGCAGTTCACCCACGTTGGCAGGAGCTGGAATTCTGGACTTAACTTTTTTTTTCAGCAAGTCCCAAATGTGCTCTATTGGGTTCATATCCCGTGATCTCGCCGGCCACTCCATAACAGTGATATTCATATCATTAAGATAAGCTTGAGTTACCCGAGCGGTATGCGGCCGAGCATTATCCTGCATAAAAACAAAATCGTCACCGATATATGGGGCAAACGGTACGACATTTTCTTCTAAAACTTCTCTGATATAGCGGTCTGCAGTCAGACTCCCTCTGTCAATCACTACCAAGTCTGTGCGAGCTCCCAAACAAATGCCTGCCCAAACCATTATTGATCCACCACCGTATGCAACGCAACTGTAGTTTCAAAATTTGTCTGAATGTATCGTTCTCCATTGCGTCTGTATATTCTTTGCCTGCCGTCAATTTGATTTAAGAGAATTCTGCACTCATCACTAACAATACCTTACTCCATTGGTCCGCGTTCCAAAGTCGATGTTCCTGAGCAAAAGTTAACCTGTTTCTACGATGATTTACCTCGAGCCTTGGAGCCTTGGCGGGCACAAATGAACCCAAACCAGCTTCTTCGAGCCTTCTTCGTACCGTACGCTCACTTACGGTTACACCCCGCACTGCTTCTAACTCATGTCGGGCTTGGACGGCCGTCAAACGGGGGTTCCTACGTACACGAAGCCGAATGAAACGATCATCCCTACTCGAAGTGCGTCTTTTTCTGCCTTGTCCTGCTCTTCTCACATAAGTACCGGTCTCCCTGAACCGTTGGATACTGCGATGGATCGTTGAAACTGGTCGACGAAGATCTCTGGATATCTGTAGGTTTGACCATTTCTTCGCATTTCGAGAGCCTGGCAATCTCCGTTGGGGCTAAGTCAGGCATAATTCAGTCATCAACTCCAGAAAGATACGCGATTAAAAAAAACTAACAAAAAACAGTATTTCAATGAAATTTTAAATCAAACTCAGAAGGAAGAAATACTCGAAGTTCGCTCCAGATAAGGTGTATTTGAATTAAATTAAAACAATTGCATAAAATGTGATGTTCAGTTGTTTTCTTAATTTGATTAATATGATACTGATATCAAACCTTTTTTTTATGTTCCGCTAAATATGCCGGCGAGTATATATATATATATTGAGAAGTAAGGATTAACATTAAATATGAACAAATGTCAATTTTCAAAAAAAACAATTAATATATTAGGATACACCATAAGTGGACAAAAAATTAAACCAGATAGTGACAGATTACAACCTCTTATGAGTTTGTTACCACCACACAACAAACTTTAAATGGTTCTTTCTCACCACCAAATTTAAACTCTATAATTGAGTGTTTACTTAAAACATCATGTCCAATTATTAAATCAGCACACAAAGTCTTAACAGCTAATAAATGAGTATTTTCGTAGACATGCTCTCCTATTTTAATTGTTTCACATACTTGTTTGTGTGGCTGAAGCCTCTGTGCCTGCAGTATCACTATTTCCATATATATATATATATATATATATATATATATATATATATATATATATGGAAATAGTGATATATATATATATACATATACTAGAGGTCCGCCCCGGCTTCACACGGGTAGCACTTGATTAAAATAGTCCATACTAAATAATGGTCAGTCGGCACTGAGACGAACAACTCCACAATACGTTCTCCAATTTTGTTCAGCAAACCGCTGCACTGTGAACGCTTGGCACTTGAGTCTCCAATACGACGTATTTTCGCTGCCCTCGCCTGGGAACTATGTTTAGAACTAACAACTAAGTTGAGACCTGGCTCTTTTAGGCATTTCGCAGTCTGTCTACAACAGTTAGATATTAAAATGTTTAAAAAAATGTTAGTAAGTTCTCTTGTATTTATTATGACATACAATTGACCTGATATGATACATATAAAAGTCAGAATTTGAATAAAATAAAATAAATAATAGACGAATAGTGGTTTAACGTTAAAGAAGTTGAAAAATCAAATTATTGCTGCAATTTTCGTAGGGATCTCTAATTTTTTCAAAATAAAATATAGCCTATGTTACTCACTGATAAAGTAGCTTTCTATGGGTGAAAGAATTTTTAAAATCGGTCGAGTAGCTTTTTAGTTTATCCATTACAAACAAACAAACAAATCTTTCCTCTTTATAATATTAGTTTAGATTAGTTTAGATATATATAAAATCGTTAAGGGATCAACGCACAGCCTAAACCGCTGGGATTATAGCAACATGAAATTTTGACAGTAGGTTCCTTTTGTGACGTAGGCGCTCACTAAGAAAGGATTTTTTCAAAATTCTGGGGTGAAATTTTGTATGGAAGTCTGACATTTCTCAAGCTATGTCCAAGAAACTTGGTATATTAGCCACTGGTTGAAAATGAAGAAAAACGTGTTTCACAGTTTTTAAAAATTCTAACCCCCGAAGGGGGAGGGGAAATAGGGGATGAGAGTTTGCATGAAAGTCCTTCATTTCTCAAGATATTCTCCAGTTATATAAACGAAACTTGGTATTATGGCTTTTGTTAAAAAATAAAGAATTACCTGTGTCACAGTTTTTCAGAATTCAAATCTGTATGAAAGCTATAGCCATGAAACTTGCTATATGAGCTGCGGGTTGAAAATTAAGAAATACATGTTTCACAGTTTTTGAAAATTCGACGTGAAAATTCGAAAATTCGGGTGAAATAGGGGATGAAAGTTGGTATAAAAAGCCTTCATTTCACAAGTTATTTGAACGAAACTTGATATTTTGGCTTTCGTTAAAAAATAATAAAGAAGTACGTATGTCACAGTTTTTCAAAATTTCACCCCTGAAGGGGTAAAATAGGGGTTGGAAGTTTGTACGAAAGTCCTTCATTTCTCAAGTTATAGCTATGAAACTTGTGAACTACCGGTTAAAAACAAAGAAATATGTGTTTCACGGTTTTTAAAATTCTACCCCCAAAGGGAGTTGGCCCCTCAATCACGCCGCAACAGAGCAACGGGTTTTTTGCACGGGTAGTTGAGGATCTGCAGAGTTGTATAGGCTACTTTTTATCCCGGAAATTTATGGTGTGCCTGTGGGAAATCAAACTTATACCACGCGAACGAAGTCGCGAGCATCCGCTAGGTATAAATAATCCGTTATCGATATACCTGTAGTAAAAGATAAAGATTCGATTGGTGCAACAGATAAATGGTAAAACCCACGCAGAACGTAGCCAAGCGTTTCTTGGCTTACCATAATCATGCTGGTACGTTGGCCGCTGATACTAATGATAGTCAGTCGGCCTTGGCCTGAATTGTAGTAAAGAGTTGACATACCACCATAATGGGTACAGTTACAATGATTTGGTCGGCTGATGTTCGAGAATTTCATATAAAGTCACACCAAGTCAAGTGCATTAAAAAAGACGCAATGGAGAAGTGTACCATTTTTTTTTAAATTTATTATGAAAATTATGACAAAATAAAACAAAAATATGAAAGAATCATTAAAATATATCAACAAATGAAAAAGTTATGGAACTTTAAAGTTGCGCTTGCAAGACGGGAGACGTGACGTCATAATTCTCTATCAACCGATTTTATAAAGCCGAATAAAAGAAATAAATGGTCTTAACGTGACTTAATTGAATTAAAAGCACTTAATTTGTGTGTGATAATAATTTTGGAGTATTAAATCTCGGCTAGATATTTAAACTCACTCACAAAATTTCTCACTCGAGTAAGATACAGCAATCGATGTACATTAAATAATTAAACTTTTAAATCGTCATTTATTGATGGATTTAAAAAAAACCGGCCAAGTGCGAGTCGGACTCGCGCACCGAGGGTTCCGTACTCAAGAAGTAGGTATAATTACCTTTGTTAATGAACCGCAAAACTAACTTTGTTTGAAGAGGTTTACTGTTAATATCAAAAAAATACGTTTGTTGTATGGGAGCCCCTCTTTAATATTTACTTTATTGATATTTAATTATTTATTTTGAAAGGTAATATACAAGTTAATATTCTGTGAAAATTTCAGCTTTCTAGCTATCACGGTCTATGAGATACAGCCTGGAGACAGACAGACAGACAGACAGACAGCGGAGTCTTAGTAATAGGGTCCCGTTTTTACCCTTTGGGTACGGAACCCTAAAAAACACTGATTTATCAGTTTTAATCTTAGATATTTTACTTCCGTTGTGTTAAATATGATATTCACAACATCATGAAACTTCTCCATTTGACATCATTTACTTTTATTTACTTACTTGATAAAAAAATAGTAAGTTTGTCAGAAGAATCCACTATTTTCAATGCAAGAAAATCTTCAAAATTTGCAAGTAGCCCTGCGTTATACTATCTATACTAATATTATTAATGCGAAAGTTTGGATGGATGAAAGTATGGATGTATGGATGGATGTTTGTTACGCAATCAAGCCCTAACGGCTGAACGGATCTGAATGAAATTTTGCACAGGGATAGATTATAGTCTGGAATAAAACTGAGGCTACTTTGTATCCCGGAAAATTAAAGAGTTCCCGCGGGAACCGAGAAACCTCAATCCACGCGGACGAGATCGCGGGCATTAGCTAGTATTCTGATATTTGTCGATTCGTAAACGTCGTATAGCACTAATCTATTTTTTTACAAGGCGCTTGATCAAAGTTCATTATACATCACTCACAATAATTTGTCTACCTTTCGCACACGGTCCGACCATCCGGGTTCAAAGAATTAATTCTTGTTAAAATTGTTGACCAATAATAACAACGGTATTGTATCAATTGGCATTAAAAAAGCCATAATATTTGAATTGACGTGAATAACTTTATTTGGTTAGCTTTGATAATGTTTAAATATAACGAAAATTATTTCCACTCACTTTTTACGAAATAAAATGAGATATCACGAATTCACAACTGAAAGTAGAGTCGCTAAAGTCTTTAACTATTGTGCTTGTCTGATTTTATTAGGGTTCCGTACCTCAAAAGGAAAAAACGGAACCCTTATAAGATCACTTTGTTGTCCGTCTGTCTGTCTGTCAAGACCCTTCTACTCAGGAACGTATGGAGGTATCAAGTTGAAATTCAAACCAACTACTCAGGTCTACTGTCTCTTGGAGTTGTGGAAAAATCTACTTCTACGCCAAACTTCTAAGCCAACGGAATCAAAAGATACAGCCGTTTGTGCTGCAAATTTTCGACATTCGCAAGGGAATCAAAACCTACAGGGTACCCAGAATCTTGAAATTTGGTACGAACCAACGTATAGCAAAGATAAAGGAAAAATTTCGAAAAACACCATAACTTTTACTTATACTCGTACTTATACTACAGGTTTGTACGGATCGGTTTTTTGTTTTTGACGACCAATATTTATGTATGATCCTGTGGTATGATCTGATGATTTAAACCTGCGCATGTGTGTGCTGTGCTTTCATGTATATCTTTATTGTAATATATCTGTGTAGTGTTCGAATGCGCGAAATGATATAGGTATAACAATCTACTGTGTTGCTAAATATTTTATAAACAATTATAAAAGTGTGGTAGAAGCACTTTCACGGCATTTATTATTAAAATGTTGCGTAGACAATCCAAGAGGTCGTCGGAATGCGCTAGTCGAGTAGCCGCGTCATTTTATATGTGGACTTCAAACCGCGGCTCGGACGAGTTCTACACGTGTACATGCGAATTGAAAGGGTCTCGTCACAATTTACACATGTGCGATGTTGCATTCTGCGGGCGGGAATGTCATCATCTTCATCAATTCAGCCTGTGGTAAACACTGCTGAAATTGCCATTCCCTAAAAGCGCCACCACACCCTTTCCATAGCCTTCGTTCGGCCACTTGCCGCCACCCTCTTTATAATCGTAATTACTATAAAGTTTATAGTATCTCTACAGTACAGTATCTCTATAATATCTCTACACAAATCTCTAGATAAACAAATTGTCTAGTTTAAAATGAATACAATCATTTTTAATGTTGTCTGTGATAGAGGATAACTTTATAAAGATATTTAAGTTGGTATGGTATACTCATATACATAAGAGATGTATTCAACTGAATTTGCATTATTTTCCTACTAATCTGGCTGAATGATGGCGTAAGGGATGTTTTATAAACGAACTAGCTGATGCCCTCGACTTCGTCCGCGTGGTTTAAGTTTTTTGTTATTCCCGCGGGAACTCCTTAATTTGCCGGGATAAAAATCCTATAGTACTCTCCAGGTCCTCACCTATACAACAAAAAAAGAATTAGCGAAACTGGTCCAGCCATTCACGCGTGATGCCGTGACCGAGGGAAATAGGGATTCATTTTTATATATATATAGATTTTTTATAAAATGCAATTTGACTATATCATAATTGGTAAATCGATGAATCATAATAATACTTAAGTCATAAAGCTATGTTAATCAGAATCCAAAGCAGGGATAAATGATGATCAGGTTATGGTAAATCGGTTAAATAAAGAGTTCTTGGTAATAATATGCCCCCCGCCCCCCGCCCCCCCTTCCCCCCTGGACGTGTATGGAACGGCCGCTTCTGGCTACGTCACTATTGCATCATTGGAAGTTTTTATAGAAGGCACGTTCTATATTTCCAGCTAACGGTGATGCTCGTGACTTGTATGGAGTAATAAAATATCGTATTGAAGTTGTTTCTATCTATATTGCACAACTAAGAATATTGATAAAAGTGTTTCACTTTAAAATACCTAGAATTAGTCCCATTCTCAGATAGTGTTGGTCTGCCACTCAGACCGTAAAAGATTCCGCAATATGACTGATAGCGCTGACCTGTGATCGCAGCGGACTAGCTCGCTTCACGGTGTGAGTGGTCGCAATACCCCTACGAGATACACCGATCCCGGTCGATGACTCTCCACTGATGAGACCGCACTGTATTCCGGCCATTATACTTTTTAGGGTTCCGTAGTTTTCTATTTAACGCTTGCACGCCTATCAGCTCCTAGTATATAGTAGATACTTATATCTAGAAGAAAAAACAATTTTGAGGACACAAAATAATTCCTAATTAGTGCTGGAACCTCTTCTTATACTTATTAATTCCTAATTAGTGCTGTAACCTGCACTTCTTATATAGTCTTCTTATATTTTTTTTTAACGTAATTAGCGCCTATGTTATACTGATTCTCATTCATACCAGTTCTCGCATATATTCTTCTCGCACTTTCATTCTTCATACGTTATCTTTCTTGCATTCGTCTCCTTACTGTCTTTATGGGTGGGATTCCCATTTACTATATTCTTCTAATCTATTTTAATTTATTTATTTCTTCTTATGTAGGGAAAATAATTATCAGGTCTTATTTTTATTCTTATTTCTCTTCCTTCTCATTCTAATACATGTATTTATTGCTAAGTCTTCTTATATTGACATTACGCTTATTATCTTAAATCAGTTCATCAAAGATTGATTGAGCTGGAAGATCTGACTTACCAGTTATTGACTTAGGTTAAACTGGTGGACCTAGAAATTAAAAAAATCTCAGGTTTAGTAGGTAAAGTTCTGTAGGTTTTTTCAATCAATAAATAATGGATTTTCAGCAATTCCACTTGCGCAAAACGGGTGGTTCAGCTAGTTAAAGATATAGAGTCGCGTGTGTAAGCTGTAAACCAATGTGGCTAATAGAAATGCTATAAGAGAGGCCATACACATTATGCGGAAAGCTTGAAGCGCAGTCATGATCATATTCATGGACAGCTCTTCAAGCTGACTACATTCTAAATCAATATCACTAAGAAGACTTTTTTCTATATTGCAACGTCTTAGCTGGAAATATACTTTAAATCCATTAATTTTAAAGTATTTTATATAAGTACTAGATGATGCCCGCGACTTCGTCCGCGTGGATTGATTCTTTATTCTCGCGGTAACTCTTCGATACTCCGTGATAAAAAGTAGCCTATGTCCTTCCCCGGAATGTAACCTATCTCTGTACCAAATTTCATCAAAATCATTTGAGTAGTTGGGCCGTGAAAGCGTAGCAGGCAGACAGACAGATAGACAGACAGACAGACACACTTTCGCATTTATAATATTAGTATGGATATTTTGTTGTAGATACTAAGAGTAAATTAAATTATGTATAAAGAAATAAAATCGATGAGCATGCAAAGTATTTTAATTGGAAAAATAATTTTAAAGTGACAGTTGACAGTTGGCATTACACACAAGAACGCTTGAGCAGTGAGTTTGAGCAGTTGGCAAGAGCGTTTGAGCGTTCCACGCGTACGTTGTTTGACGATCACCTGCTCAACCTACCCGTGTATGGCTGCTCTAATAATGTGGTATAGTGTAATAACCTCGCTCTCTATACTCACCATCACTTTCATTAATATCACGCTAATTGGTGCACGCTTCGTGATCTTGCTATCAAATAGAATAATTCTTTTAAAATGAATTTGGCCCGTTCCATTTTGAATGGTTTTAGTTGATTTTATTAATAAACTACGAAAAATGTTACATTATATCGTAGAAAGCGGTTCCGAATTGATGAACTGTTTGACATTTGCTTTGTTGATTCTGTCCATAAATTATGTGCAATGATAAGATTCTATATAGGAAGTATGTATGTTTACAGCTTCTTTGGAAAAAGAGAAAGGTTTACCGTAATATTGTAACTTTTCGATATTTTCGTGGTAGGCATTGAAATAGAATAGGTACTAAAATTCTACATCAATGGTGGTAGGCGCTTGAGTTCTACATTTTTTTTGAATAGATTCTTGATATCACCACTGTCACGGCTGCTGGTTTTACAGCTCTATGTATGTAGACACCACTTACCATTCTCAATCAAATAAAACGCCCCTTTTACGGGCGTGTTTAAGAGACTGCAAATCGAACATACTGCACTGCACCTCTTTAATTTTGGCTTCTCGTATTGAGTTAGAGATATAACCACGATCTATAATTGTTTTTTTTTGCACTTAATTTTGAGATGACCGGAAGGAGTGGTTAAAGTGAATGCCTAGCGACAACGATAAAGCGACGACTTCGCCCAACTAACCAACCTTATGGTTGGTTAGTTGGGCGAAGTTTTATCACAGTTGGCGGCTGGGCGCGGGCAGGGACCTTGACGTGGGGCGCGTTCGTGTTCCACTTTTGCCATAGCCGTAGCTCTCTCTTGTTATGCAAACCTGCCGTTATGCATATTATGTTTTGCCTCCGCTAAATCGCTGTTTGCTCTTAGATACCACTTTCTATAATGACTGCCAGCGAGTAGCGATTTGCGGATGCGTCATCGCCATTGGGGTCATATTATTATTGTTTGCAGAAGATCTAAAAAGGTTGCAATAAAAATTTGCGTCGTTGACAAATGCCGTTATATTATTGCCAACTAGCTAACTCGCCCTGGACGGGCTGGCCCAACTATGGTATAATTGATATATATATATATATATTACTAGTTGATGCCCGCGACTTCGTCCGCGTGGAGGTATGAAAAATACATAGTAGCAGATTCTCAGACCTACTCAATATGTAATATTCAATTTCATAAAAATCGGCCAAGCCGTTTCGGAGGAGTATGGTAACTAACATTGTGACACGAGAAATTTATATATACATATATATAAATAATATTGTTACGATATCCGTAGATACTTAATTATTGTTATCACCATCATGTCTCATAATATTTTGTTGACGTGCAAAACGTGTTAACAGTTTAGGCACAGCCTTGTGGTTTAGGTAACTATTTTGAATAAACACTTTCGACTATTCAGTGTTGATACAATTGGCCTGCACAAGTTGTCCTACACTAAACAATATGAAATAAGGTCGTGTTATTTCTAAAAGATAGTGAAAGACTGATGACATCATCGAAACTCTCTAACAAAGTTTGCAAGAGTAACTTAGTTATACATCTGAATGGTTTAATCTCTATGCTATATTAAGTCCGTATAACGTAAGTAAAAGGCAAAGGAAGGTTTTTTAAATAATATTGCACTGTTTGCGTAAACTGCGCGTAAAAATTGCAAATGATTTGACCTTATTACGTCACGACTTACGTCCTCACCTAGCCACGTTCGGAGTGCACGTGTTTTGGTTTTGATAGCTCGGGTCCATTCGCATAATAATAATATAATCAGCTTAGCTTACACCTGGAAATATAATAAACTACGCGACTTCGTCTGCGTGGATTAGGATTTTTTGATTCCCGCGGGAACTCTTTAATTTTCCGGAATAAAAAGTAGCCTATGTCCTTCCCCGGGATACAATTTAGCCCTGTACCAAATTTCATCAAAATCGGTTGAACAGATACATTTTTTTGATTCCCGCGGGAACTCTTCAATTTTCCGGGATAAAAAGTAGCCTATGTCCTTTCCCGGGATGTAAACTATCTCTGTACCAAGTTTCATCAAAATCGGTTGAATAGTTAGGCCGTGAAAGCGTAGCAGACAGACAGACAGACAGATAGACAGACAGACAGACACACTTTCGCATTTATTATATTAGTATGGATAACTATTAACTTAAATGCCAATTTTCATGTTTTTAATTTCAATAACAAAGGACTTTCATACGAACTTCCAACCCCCATTTCAACCACTTAGGGGTGAATTTTCTCAAAACCATTTCTCAGCTGACGTCTGCACCATAGAAGGAACTTACCTTCTAAATTTCAAGTCTGTATGATTTATAGTTCCTGCGATCTCGTGATGAATCAGTGACCTTTCGCTTTTATATACCTACTAGCTGATGCCCGCTACTTTGTCCGCGTGGATTTAGTTTTTAAAATCCCTCGGGAACTCTTTGATTGTCCGGGATAAAAAGTAGCCTATGTCACTCTCTAGGTCCTCAACTATGCCCATGCAAAAAATC
Source organism: Erebia epiphron (assembly GCA_963932025.1). Lineage (NCBI taxonomy): Eukaryota > Metazoa > Arthropoda > Insecta > Lepidoptera > Nymphalidae > Erebia > Erebia epiphron. The sequence goes on from OZ009945.1 coordinate 42,856,003, forward strand.
AAGTCAATCCGTTATTCTGTTGCGACGTGATTAAGGGACAAACCAAAAAATTCTACAAACCAACCAACAAACAAACAAACAAACACACTATTGCATTTATAATATTAGTAAGATAGTAAGAAGGAAGATTAGTAGGATTGTGCATAACCGAATTTACACTATTAACATATTTTGCACCAAGAAATTAAGAAATACGTTAAGGTTTATGAATACTTGAAGTATTTTGATGCTAAAGATAACTGCTAACCGATATGCACATTATAAAGTATAAACACAATAACAAAATTTATTTTTGATATAAAGCAGCTCATGTTTACTTAACTATACATTCACAATTTCTTATTTAATGAACTGTAATTCATTTTAATTATAATTTAATTTCATCTAATTCAATTCAATTCTTCAATTGTTATTCCGGAAATTCATAACCTATATATAGGTTACCTATGCCTGTCGCCACGAACGACGAAAGCTAAAACTGTGCCGAACGTTAAAAAAAAAAAGAGCCAAAATATATAGTGGTCCAACCACTATATATTTTGGCTCTATTTTTTAACGTAACGGCATGAAAAGATAACAGAAAGACTTTCGCATTTATAATATTAAAAGATCAAGTCAAGCTGTACCTGCGACTTCGTTCGCGATCGTTATTCTTGCGCTAGCAGTGGCGTTACTAAAATAATTAACTACGAAAATGTTAACTAAAATAGGCCTTGCTCCCCATTATAACATTAAAACAGGAGCCGAACCGCGGGCTAAAGCAGCTGGTGGTGAGGTCTACGCCCGCAGTGCGCAGCGTCTTTCCTTGTGCTTTATTTATTGTCATGGCATAGCAGATGCTGAGAGGAAACTGTACGCGTTTGAAGCGGAATGGAAAGTTGTTGGGGATTAGAGGTATTCGAGGAATAAAGACGCGTTCTCCGACTCCGCATCCTGTCAACACGAGGCTTTTATAACGTTGTGCTGTAGAGTCGTCACTTTTAGTCAGGTGGCATTGCATAATTTTGGTGGGCTTAGGTTTCTCAGCAGAATTATATGCACTCCAACTTTTAAATTCCATGTGTGCGATGGAAGCCGGGGGCAGATAACGAATTCAAAAATTCTATGGGGTAATCTGTGGCCGTCTTGATCTGCAATCCGATTGATGGAGCTATACTGCACATTGTCCCCATCAACCCCATGTAAAACGTAAACTCATTAAAAAATCTTATTACCATGTAAAGGATTACTTAAATGACAAGGAAGCTTGGCAATGATTTGATCTATTGGCTCTGATAGTTCCTTAGTTAAGATGATTTGTGAAATGGTGATAGTGAAAAAAAAACCCGGCTGAGTTTGTTGTGGGCTCTTCTCAGACCAGGGCGCGTTTGGAACCCTCGTAGCTTTAGTTTTAAGATACCGTTACTGATTATCACCATTATATATTATAAAAAACTCGACGTCAATAAGTGTAGTATACCTACCTAAATTGAATAAACGTTATTTGACTTGACTTGACTTGACAACACGCATCAATATGGTGTTGTTTATTGCAGCAGCTTGATCGTTTCGAGTGGTTAGTATAGCGTGCTCATAGAACCAAGAGTTCTCTCGAACTGTCAAATTCAATTCAATCAAACACAATATGGCATCGAAATATTATGGAAATACCGATGTAAACAGTAAATTATGTCAGCCGTCAGGCTGTTGACAGATTTTCTCTTGGTCGCAATTTTTTATAATTAATTTTGTTTCCTTCAAACGCCACCAAAAAGATATTATTAAGTCCTAATCAAATTAATTGCTGTTCTCTGTTGAGGAGTTTTGTCCTCTATCTCTGATAATATTTATCAAATCTTGACCAAAATTGGGCAAAACTTACGTGATGATACATACTTCTAATAAAGAAAGATTTATTCAGATCAGTTCAGATTTGACTGAGTTACGGTATGTAGTTTGAGTGAGTTATCAACAAAAATCCCCTATCCTAGAGGAACCTTATTTTCTATCGGGATAAAAACTATCCTATATATTGACCCGGAGTATCAGCTACCGCTATACCAAATTTCATATAAATCCATTCATTAGTTTTCGCGTGATGCGCGGCCATACATACAGACAGACAGACAGACAAAAATTTAATAAAAATCTGTTTTGGGGCTCATTATCGATAGTAAAGCATACCCCGATTAAAATTTTCAGAATATATTAAATGTACTTACAGAAATTTTCCAGTTACAGTTTTATTATAAGTATAGAGAGGGCGCCACCGTTGCCCGGTAAACATAAACTTTTAGTGGCTCCGTGTTTATTTACATTTTAAAATATAAGTACTGTTGCAATATTAGTATAAGTATTAGAAATCAGTAAATTATGTCTAAATGTTTGCAGTGAAGTGAAAATACTTTAAAAATAATTGATAAAAAGCAATAAATCGCGTCTGAAAACAGTGACTGTTTACTGTGCTGAAAACCTATATTGACTAAGCAGATCAAAACAATGGTGTCTTAACTTTACTATATTGTGTACAAAGTGCAATTAAATACAAGTTCCCAACATGTTACATGCCAAATACGGACTAAAATACAAAAATTGCAAAATAAATTTTAAAAGTGATCGTTATTACTCAAAACTTTGACAAGACGTGGAACTTTCCATGTGTCACTATGGCCATCTACTGAGCGAGAGCTGAACTGATATCAAATCAAATCTGTCAAACTTCCCATAATTTGATCACATAGTTCAAAAGAGTACCGATAGATGGAACCGACAGTTCAATATTGAACATTGGACCCAATTCCGGAACCAAAATTAAATTACTTTCGATATAAAACTACTGAATACATAAATAAAAATAATAAATAGGTACATATAAAGATACACGAGGAAAGATTTAAAAAAAAAAAAAAAAAAGAAAAAAGAAGAAAAAACGTATAATTTCTTGGTAGACTACACTGCAATTACAAAGAGGAACCGAACCACAATTTCGCCGCTCAATATAGGGAGACGTTGGTGTAGCGGTAACAAGCAGGTCATGTTCACACAAAACTACCGAGTTCAAATCTCAGTTGGAAACAGGATCCCGGATCGATTACAAAAATTTATATTTTGAGACAAATATTAATATATATATGTAAGTAAAAAACTTAAATATGTCGGCTAGATCAAAACGACTTGTTACATGCTCGATGTGCACTCACACAATAAAAACTACAGAATATCTACAATGTGCTGGCTGCGAAAACTTACTCGACTTAAAATGTGCCAGCATTACTTTAAAACGATTCAATACGATGTCAACAAGTAACAGAATGAAGTGGAAATGCCACAACTGTAGGAAAACCCAAAATAAACAACCAGTAAAAAACTCAGGTACACAAGAAACTTCTTCTACCAAATTAGATAATAGCACTATTAGCAGATTGAAGTCTACAAAACTTAATGCATCTCTGGAAAATGTAACGTGCAGTTCAATGGAAGATTTGCACTATTCAACCTTAAAAGACGTCAGCACTTGCAGCCTCCCGGATCTGTCTACGGCCGAAAACTCACAAGTTATAGACTTAAAACAAGAAGTTACGACACTTTCCTGTCAATTAGAAAGTGCTCACGAAGAAATAGCCAAATTAAATATGGAAAACTCAAACTTAAAGAAGATAATTGAAGAAAATGAAAAGCAAATAAAAATTTACAAGACATTAATAAACGACGAACCAACCTTTAGCAATTCAACACCCACGAGGTCGAAGAAAAGGAAAGATAAACTCACATCGACTACGAAAACTCCACAATCAACGCCAAAACCCTCTAACATGGATAAGGAAAGTTTCTCCACACCGTCCTCTAACATAGACGATAGATCTTTCTCTACGCCTTTAGAACTTATAACGACACATGAAACCGCCATACATGAATTAAATAAATCTAAAAATGCTGAAAAAATACAGGAATCACAGGAAAAACATATAATAAACCACTCACTACCTGAAACAAAAAACCAAGAAAATAGAAAAATGACAAATAACAAGGAAAACAAAGAGAAGAATATAAAGCAAAATATTATGATACTAAGTGATACTGAAATTAGCGTTGGTTTAGGAGAGAAAATGACGGACTATCTGAACTCCCTCAACAAAACTAACTTTACCGTGACTTGCTTCACTAGGCAAAATGCATCCACAGACACTATTCTTGAAGACTGTATTACACTATCTTCGAAAATGACTTCCAAAGACTATGTTATCTTACTAGTTGGACATAATGATAGTAATTGTAATATCATAATTAATAATGTATACTCTGCGATACGTGCACTAAATAACACTAACGTGATTTTATTTGGTGTTCAAAAGAATAATTACCTAAACGAATATAAATTGAATCATTCTCTAAGAACAATTGTGCATAACTTTAAACATGTAAAATATGTCAATTTGCCTCCAAATAACTTCAATCGCGAAATTTGCAAATCCTTATATTATGAAATAAATTGCAAAGAATATGAACGATTGTATCTAACGTCTATTATTGTAGCAACCAAGAACTATCATAAGGACCACCAAATTGCTACACAACCAAAGAAAGGGACAATACCTTACCTTTTTATGCAAATTGCCAAAAATAAAGAAAAACACATCACTACTAAATTACCGAATGCGCCTAAAGGTACGATTCCCTATTACTTCACTAAAATGAATAGTCAAATTTCAAAACCAGCTAATACCAACAATAATACCAACCCAAACACGACTACATCAAATTTTCAAATAAATTCGGAATCCTCCATCAAAACATAGCCGGTGCACTGAATAAATCAGACAGTATTAATCTCGCCCTTTCCGATCTCCAAGATAAATCCATTAATATTGATGTTGTTTGCATGTCTGAAACCTTCATGCTAGCAGGGCATGAAACTAACCTCTGCATAGATGATTTTATTATAGCGTCTAGTTTCTCTAGAAAAAAAGCTAAACGAGGGGGAGTTTGTATATTAACGCGAAATGGAATTGATACAGAAGACTTAACAAGCCTACATGAATACGCCCAGGAGGAATATTTTGAATGCTGCGGTATATTTATAAAAGATTTGAAAATTATAATTGTGTGTATATATAGGACTCCCCAATCAAATATAAAAATATTTCTCAACAAACTCGATAGACTGTTGTATGATTTAACTAATAAATTTAAAGAATGCAAATTAGTTATATGCGGAGATATGAATATAAATATATTAATTGATAACTCAAACTCAAAACTCTACAACGATATACTGGCTGGCTATAACATTGTCAATAAAATAAGAAAAGCTACTAGAACTACGTCGCGGAGCGAAACTTGTATCGATCATATGCTTACAAATATAAATAAATCGACAGGACAGCTACATAACTTATGCTTGTCTGATCATAACACTGCGCAAACTTTACACTTCAACTATAGTAAAGATAAAATAGTAAACGTAAAATCAAAAACATACGCATACAAAAGAGACTACTCAAAGGACAATGTTGATATCTTCGTCAATTGCATGCAAAGCCTATATTTTAAGGATGTTCTGGAAGAGCAAGATACAAATAAAGCATTTAATTTGCTGCATGATACTTTGCTACTTTTCCATGGACTTTGCTTTCCATTCATAAAAGTAACAATTAGGCACAAGAAAAATGATATTAAGTGGATGACTAAAGGTCTTAAAGTTAGTACAAAACATAAACGCCTGCTATATTATGAAGCTTGCATTAAGCGTGATAAAAATAAGAGCACCTATAAGAAATACTCCGCAGTTTTACGCCAGTGTATTTACTTCAGACAACGGGAATGTAACAAAAGATATATCAATAAAGCAAAAAATGTATGTAGCGCAACCTGGAATATTATTAAAAAAAATGTGGGACAAAACTATCAAAAACAAAATATTAAATTTCTAACTGAAAAAGGTGCGAAAATAACTAATCCCGAGGAAATTTGTAACATATTGAATAAACATTTTATAGCCACATCAAACATACAACATAAAAACTTCGACAATAAAGTTAAAAATATAACTTGTAGTTCAAATAACATGTATTGTAGCCCTACTGATCCCTATGAAATAAAGAAAATAATTATGAACCTTAAAAATACCAACTCCACCGGATATGACGAACTAAATACTTACATACTAAAACGCTCTTGTATATTTTTGGCTAAACCTATAGCTCATATCGTAAATCTCTCGATAGAACAAGGCATATTCCCAGACAGACTTAAGCTATCAATCATAAAACCTTTGTATAAAAAAGGAAAGAAAGACGACGCAAATAACTATAGACCAATCGCCTTAATCCCGGTGCTATCAAAAATCTTTGAAAAGGTTATATACAAAAGAGTTTATAATTATGCTGAACATTTTAACATATTTACTAACGTACAGCATGGGTTTAGACAAAAGAGATCTACCATAACGGCTATGTTTGAGCTAGTCAAGATTGTGTTAGAGTCAGTAGATAAAGGAAAACCCGTAACTGCTCTATTTCTAGATATGTCCAAGGCATTTGATCTTGTCAATCATGAAAAGTTATTAAACAAGCTAGAACATTACGGAATTCGTGGACAAATACACCAATGGATTAAATCATATCTAGACAATAGAAGACAAAAAACAATAATTCAGAATCAGAATGGTAAAAACATCACTGTGTATGCGTCTGAATATGAAAATAATAAATACGGTGTGCCCCAGGGTAGCATTTTGGGTCCACTTCTATTTTTATTATATATCAACGACCTCTCAAGAAACATATCACACCCATCTATACTCTTTGCTGATGATACCACTATAATTGTTCCATGTGAAAACATGCAGACACATGAGTATGACGTAAACAAATCATTGTCAGAAACGATTAATTGGTTAGGGAATAATAACTTAAACGTGAACATATGTAAAACTAAATGTATGCAATTTAAAACCAAAAGAGGACATAATAGGACATTGGATATAAACTATAATAATGAATCAATTGACATTGTACATAATGCAAAATTTTTAGGTATTAATTTTGACGAACATTGTGACTGGAAAAAACATATAGAGGACATTTGTAATAAACTAAATAAATTTGTGTACCCTTTGCGTCGCTTAAGACGTACAGTATCTCTGGAAGCAGCACTGGTAGCATACCATGGCTACGTCATGTCTGTTATGCGCTATGGAATTATTATATGGGGAAACTCTACTGACTTACAAAAACTTTTTGTGATTCAAAAAAAGTGCATAAGGAGCATATATTTAAAAGGGCCAATTGATTCATGTAGACCGTTATTTAAAACGCACAAGCTTCTCACCCTGCCATGTCTATATATATATGAAATAGCAGTATTCGTACATCGGCACATGGAGTATTTCAAGACCTTCTCGCAACTAAATAATTATAATATAACAAGAAACAAAAATCGACTATGCACTACTAACTATAATTTACAGCAAACGTGTAAATCTCCACATGCCATGTGTGTTAAAATTTATAATAAATTAGATAACAACCTGAAAAATCAAAATACAAGTAGCTTTAAAAGAAATCTCTTTCGTTGGTTGTGTGACAAATCTTTTTATTCTTTATCTGAATTTTTTTAACAATTAATTGACATATTATTTATTTAAATTGGCATAATGTGACTGTTTAAGTGAATTTCATTTTAATATGGACGTTCTTTTTTTTTTTTTTGTCATGATCATAATTATTTTAATCTCATTAGAATAATTTTTAAATATAATACTATTCCTAATGAGTACTTACATTAAATATTTGCATGCTAATTTATAGTAGAATGTGAAGGACGCTAAAAAATTGTAAACATCTGTAGGTACATACTCATATTCAGCAAATAAATAAATTCTAATTCTAATTCTAATTCTAGATTAGATTATGGACACTAACAGTGATTTTAGGTCACATGCTTGTTTTGGTCAAATCTTGCAACTGAATGTTTAAAAACAGTCATACTCAACCGATTGAGCTGAAATTTTGAATACAGGATTAGTTTGGATGTCAATGCATGGTTAGCGAAGTGACGCCATTCTATATCCAATATGGCGGAATCCCGAAGATGGCGGACTAGTTATTTTTCATGCAACCCCATGATATGGGTATCAATGAAAAAGGTTTGCTGAGAAGAATAGGAAAAATTGAATGACGTCTCACTAAATTTAATATGGCGGACAGTAAAAGCTTGTTTTTAAAAATATTTTTCTATTATTTAAGACTTGTTATTCTGCTTTAAATAGCTTACCCTTGGTTCAAGGTTTTTCCTGTCTTTTGTATTTCTTCTTGATATCAGAATTAACATGTTAGGGGTTGTCACTTGAATGTTGTTTCTGCTTTATTCATATTTTGTAAAAAAAAATGTTGTTACTGGTTGAGCCTTTTTTTTCAATAACTTAATGTACATTTTCCTTTGCTTCAGGGCCCTTTGCGATCCTGACACAGAAAGAAGTAGCAGCTCACCACGCCGGCTTCAGCGAGCCGTCGATCGCCACTGTGGTCCAGGGATACCCTGCAACACATTGACAAGTGCATTGGTACAGTGAACATTACAAACAAGTGCAATATATATGTACTGATAGTGCAATCGTTCGTGAACTTATTGTTGTTGTTTAAAAGTGTTATAATATATCTGGAACTATGGAGAAAGAGTCGAACCCCATGGAGGCTCTGTGCCGTTCAGGATGCGGATTCTACGGAAACCCCTCGACAGATGGACTATGTTCAGTTTGCTTTAAGGTACGTTTATTTCCTCTATGAATACCGCACCTTAATCCACATGCATGCCCAAATTACGGTGAACTAGGAATAAAATTTTGTCAGTGGATCAACACGCGCAAGACACAATTAGGTACAGCAAATGTGCAGTTTTTCTTAAAACTAACTAAAGCTTTATTTGATTTGTTAAAATGGTTGCGGCGCACAGCAAACCCAGGCGCACGCAAGCGTTGTGTGCTTCCTCAGTGTACCAATTTTAATTGTATGCCTAAGGTCATAAAGCTGAGTATAAGTAGCTATCACCGAAAATACTCCACTTCGTTTAGTTGCACTGGCCCTGCACTTGCACTTAGATGCGCAATGAATGTGGTAGTAACATACTATAGGGACATCACTGCTTAGTTATTGAACTAACACACTAGTTATAAACTAGCAATAAACAAATTACTTTAGTTTCCCGGTTCAATTTGATTAAAAGTTAGGGTTCAATTTGATTAAAAGTTGGACTATACGAGCTACGAAGCAGCTTACTCAGAGAAAGACACCGCATCGCAGTATCGCTTTTGCGATCGAGGTTACCGGCCATATGTATGTGAGAACAAAAATAGCTGTCAATATTTTCCGAAAGTGTTAAATTCGCCCACGTAACTACTCTGAAACAGTCTCTTGCTTTACTGTTTTGTTTTTGAGGTCAACAGCCCGATGTTTTTTTTGGATTGTTTCGCGTTTGAGCACCGCTGTGGGCGCGATGAGGGAAGTGAATGTCACTGCTGCCTTGCAAAAAGTTGGAAATGAAAGGAACTTACTTCTCAGGCAACTGCTTGAAGCTGTAATGTTTGTGCTATAGTACGCCATATTATACAGAATTACGACTTAGAAAAATATAAATGTTGAAACAATAATTACTAACTAGATGATGCCCATCACGACTTTGTGGATTTGCGTGAAAGCATAGCAGACATAATATAGACAGACACTTTCGCATTTATAATATTAGTATGGGATCATGGATTACTGTTCTATAGTGGTACTATAGTGTTACTATAAAGAAGTAAAAGAGTAATAACTATTCGATTTTTACATATTGACTTTACTGGTCTTTTACTTTATTGGTAGTTAAAGATGGTCTAAAACACTACCAGTGGTCATGTGTAGGTTTTGTGTACAGAATAAGAAAGCAAAAAAAAGAATATAACTCCTTGTAAAAAAACTGTTTTGAGTAAACAATTACAATTAGCAGCCAGATTACAGTCTTCATTAAGTTTATATCATAATGCTAAAGACGAGCCAACTAATCCTGGATTAATTCCACTAATCCGAAATTAACTATCAGAACATATTGTCGCTTATGACTTAATTTTACGCTTCAAGGCACTTCGATCGTTAAAAGTGAGTTACTGGCGTTACAAGTAATTACAAGGCGAACAAATTAACTATTGGCAACACATTTTTAGGTAAAGAAGTAAAAGTACTTACGTAAACAAGTTTTTTTACGTGAGTAAAGTAGGAGATTTCTGAACCTAGTTTTTTTGCGTCTTAAGAACGACTTATTCTGGGCCTGCAGGTGCAGCCGGTGCTGCAAGTCAGACTCGCGCACAAAGTATTCCGTACCACCACACAACATGAATTCTTTTAGATCTTACTACTTCATTTCATAATTCTAGGTCAACGGGAACCTATAGGTTTTGATTTATTTGCGAGTGTCAAAATATGCGGGATTAACCGCCGTATCTTTTTATTGCGTTGACTTAGAAGCTTGATTATTTTACAGCTCCATATGACTATATACTAAGTATTTCATATTAATTTCAACGTAAAACCTACCTCCACGCGTTCCCGCGAAAAAGGTGGCTGACAGACACACAGACGGTCAATCAACGAAGTGAACCCTTCTATAAGGCTTTTTTCCTCTTGAGGTACTGAGCCCTAAAAAATAATTTAGTACCTACCTATTTAATAAACACGACTCATTCGATAGCAACTCCTTGCTATCGAATGAGTCGTCCAAGGTTTTAATGTTTTGTTAAATATGTAATAACTAATAATATATTTTTGCTGTGTTAGATAAACGTATATAACGGATGTGTTTTATGCTGTTTTAATGTTACCTTGCAGGAAGCGTTAAAGAAGAAGCAGCAGCCGCCCGCGTCGACGCCGTCGCCGGTTTCGTCGTCGTTTGTAACCGCGCCCACGCCGCTCGCCGCCGCCGCGCCCACCGTGCCTTCGCTGCCCGCCAGCCCGCAGCCGCTCACAGACGTAAGCCCGCTTCCGTTACTTCCTACTATTGCAGGCAGCGGTACAGAAGCAGCAGCCACCCGCGCCGTCGGCGTTCGTACCCGCGTCCATCGTTGCAAAGTATGCAGCCCTCTTTGCATGAAATATTCATGTCTCATACTATTTGATAGTCGACCCAAGTATCTATCGGTATTTTATTGACCGAGCGAAGCGAAGTTCTCTGAGTCTACTTGAGTGAATTTGCACTTGTCCGTCCGTCCGTCTAACGTCCAAAGTTGACCTCAGAATTCTCAATTTTCTGAAAGGCTGAGCCTGATCTGAGCTGAGGCTGATCTATTATTTGAATTATGTCTTGTACTTGAACAACAAATACTAAAATTAGATAAATATTATAAGGAAACGAAATTATTTAATTTTTAATGAGCTTCAGTATTTTTAACAGAACTACACAATGATGTCAATAGATAGATGGCGCTGATGGAATTTTATAAGTCTTGAAGGGTACCGCGAGGTATCAGTTCGGGGCGAACCACTAGTTTTAAAAAGATTCAGTACTCTTCGGGGAGGGTAAGTATTCAGTAATTTTGTTAAGCTACTGTACACCTTAATTAATTTTATTAACGGTATTATTTGTTTTTATTTTTTACTTCCATTCCTTCACGTATTTTGGGATGTGACCCGATTTTCTTATTGCCGCGACGGGTTCGAGCTGAATCACGCTATGACGGCGTGGAACAATGCCGTTGTGAGCGGGATGTTTGTTTTATTAAACACTTTATATTATACCTACCTTCGTATTATACTAGGCTCGTATACATAGAAGATCTACTTATTTGTGTAGGCTGGAGGCTCCGAACAATGAAGGAAACTCTAATTTATGATAATGTTTGTTGACACGCACTGATATTTATATGTGATAAAATGTGTGTACACTAACTGCGCTTTAAACATAAAAAATTATAAAGAAGAGTTCGAGAGATCATTTTGAAATTGTCCCCAGAACGATACAATACGAATGACTATGAATTAAATTTTAAATTAAACTTCGACGGTTGATCCTCTAAGGTCAGATAGCCGGAAAAAGAGTTAACCCGGACGACGGAGAAGGAAATGGTCTGGCGATTGTATCAAGGAGTGGACTCGACATAAGTACTCGGAAATAAAAGGAATAAAGTAAATGAGTTGAAAGTTTTTCGACTTATTCGACTGACCTCCGAGCTTCAGCTTGAAGATGGCACCCTCAGATGGCACCGCACATGATGATGATGAATGTCTAGTTTACTATACCATTTAGTTATTTTCGGTTTCGGTCGGGTTATAAAATATAATTATGCAAGGAATTAGACCCGCCGTGCACGCGACCGGCCCGCGCCCGACCCGCGCCCGTTCCCTGTGTGTTTTTCCCTAGCTACCTAACTTACCTTATCTTTAACCATTTAACCGTTCTCTTTCACAGAGATGCGAATCTGTCAAAACTCATACCAGAGTATTATTAATAATGGAGAAGTTTCCATTTTGTTTTTTTTTTAGATTCATTATGAAAATTAAGACAAAATAAAACAAAAATATGAAAGATTCATTAAAATATCTTAACAAATGAAAAAGTTATGGGACTTTAAAGTTACGCTTGCAAGAATAATTTTGTTACACGCGGCGCTCCCGCTCCATCGTGTGACGTCATTTGACCTAGACGACGCAGAACGTATTCGCCGAGTACGTACACATTGATTGTTGTGTCACTTGCGCCTTTGGATTCGTATTTTGTTTATTACCCGATGGCAGAAGTTAAAAAAATGCCTACAAATATTGTATCGTTCCTATGTGTCAAAGCACAACAGTTAAAAATCCCGTTATTTTTTTTCGTGTACCAATTAATATAAAAACGCAAAAGCGTGATTTAATTGGACTTAAAAAATTAGAGATCCGTACGAAAATTGAAATAAAGTGAATTAAGTCTGAAAATCTAAGAGCTTCCATAGCGTGAGCTGCTTAAATAGTAAAAGTTACACGAAAACAATGTATGGTGGAATTTTTCCTCTCAAAAAGTTCTAAAAAAAAGTCCGCGATAGCATAATATAATGTACTTTTTGCGGTTGTCTTCCAATATCCATTTTTAATTTTCTAATATGGTCTAAAACAAAGCTTTACTTTCGAAGGTATTTTTACTAACATTGTATTAATCCTTATCAAAATAAAATGGTTTGTCATCTCAAGTATTTAACATAAATCAAATTCGCCATTTACACCATTTAATTCAGATGAATATCATAGAAATATAGTAACGCGCAATAGAAATAGGGGCGGCCGCGACCTGCAATGCTAATTTAAAACCCTGATGTGCTTCCCAGTGCCGACTGGCTATTATTGGGTGTGGATTATTATGATGATTAGTGCTAACGGTGCGAAGCTGGGGCCGACCGCTAGTTTACTTTATATGTAAGTACTTTAAAAATCTAATTTATTTACAGGTTGAAAATGACACAGACAATTTAGTTTCTTTCCTTCGTTTTCATCACAAACCAACGTGCAGTGATAAGTTTACTCGTAACTCCTTTTATTTTAGCACTAACATAAGAGGGATTTAAAGAAAAAAAAGTCCATCACTGTGTATGTATCAATATTAGGCAAATTATCACTTTGTCCTTTGACGAAGCCTTCTTTAACTATAGTGAAAGTAGCGGACGCCCGCGACTTCGTTCGCGTGGCATAAGTTTTTAATTCCCACAGGCACTCCTTAATTTTCCGGGATAAAAAGTAGCCTATGTCACTCTCGTCCCTATCATCTATTTCCATGTAAAATACAATTTCATACAAACTTTCAACCCCTATTTTACCCCTTTGGGGGTAGAATTTCGAAAAATCCTTTCTTGGTGGATACCTACTCTTCACAAAGAACACACCCTCCAAATTTCATGTCTCTAGGTCCAGCGGTTTAGGCTGTGCGTTGATATATAAGTCAGTCATTATTTTGAATTCGTGGTGAGGCAATCTCGGCTAAGTCAGGTGACGTCACAGGCGAATCAGAAACCACAGACGTTCCGTACTAAAATACGTAAACTTCAATAATCTATTTCTAAGTCATTTATTGATGGATTAAAATTTTTTTTTCAGTGATGGATTAGTTCTGGTCTATATTTTAATTTTTAATACCATTACGTTGAATATAATATTAACAACATCATTTGCACGGAGGGATCGTGCTATTGATTATGTATAGTTTTTATTTGTTTCATTGCTACAGTTACTCAAATAGAAAAGTTTTACCTTGTTATCAAAACATTACTTTTGGTTTGTTACGATAGGTAATAATTTAAGTAGATTATTTCTATTATCGCGGTTTTTTATGGTAAGTTATACTATACGTTGTGAAGTAGGTACGAAATGGCGATAACATTAACTGTTTAGTAGGTAGATAATTAACTTATTATTAAATCACATTTACTAATTTATAAGCTTATTTTGTCAATGGTGGTGTTAAATGGCTCTACAATTAAGTATGTCTTCTTGATACTTATTACTATTAGTGCAAATCCTACATCTTTCATGCTGAATCTAGAAAATTAGTATTTTGCATGTAAGTTTCCTCTATAAAGGCTGTTATTTTATTAACGGACCCCACTAAGAAAGGATTTTCAGAATGGGTACGTGTGTAATGCCAATTGAAAGTTTGGCTATTACTGAAGTTATAGAAGTGATTAAATAGATAACTTTTAAGTTAGTAAGTGAATGATATGAAGTGATGAAAATGATACTACAACTCGGAGGTGGGCGGTGGCACCTGCAGCACAGTATATACTTTTGCAGTTTCATCCTTGCCAAATATTTGTAAACCAAATGTATGGTCCAAATAAAGATTTATTTTTATTTTTTTGAGCTCAATATATTTGAATGCATATCCTGAAATAAATAGACGATAATATGCCATTCGTGTAAAGTTATTTTTAATTATTGTCAATTATTGTGTAGCCCGTTGTCCTAGGTGAGCGACAAACGCGGCAACGCGACGCGATGCGGCAATATCAAACAATTTAGCTGACCCTTCACGTGGCCTACGCTGTCGCGTAGATACGCCTGTCATTTTCTATGGCGTCGTATCGCGTGACTGTCGCTTACCTAGTACAACGGGTGAAACCGAATCAGCAACTAGTGTTTCAAGCCATGCTGGCCGTCTAGAAAAAAACACTTAAATCGAATGTATAAGTGGGAAATATTTTACTTGCGTATGCACAAGAACAGCTCTTACAATCAATGGTAATTGTGCTGAGTTTGAACAAAGGCCAATAAAAACCATAGGGTATAATATCTTGCCTTATACGACACCGACAACGCATTCTCTTAATATTGTGAACGAACATTCAATATACCGTGGCCGATTTTTATAATAGACCTAGGAGGCTAGGACGGCTGACATATAATGTAATGTATAGAAGTACATACCTATATATTATGGCTTATTTCGATATCCTTAAGACGTTGATAGGTTATTTTTAATGCTGTATCAAACGATTTAATATTAACGGTCGTTCCAATGATTCAGGACTTTAATTATAAAATGACGTAGAGGTCCATACCGTAGCCGTGCTGCAACCCAATATGGAGTCTGAGGAAGATTCCATATATTGGTTGGCAGTATTAATATTTTGTTTGGGCTGATTTGAATTACCTCGGTAAACATTTCAATGAACAATGAAATCAAATCCGTTGGGGGCTATGATGCCACGCGCCCTGAGTTTATTCAAATTAATTTAAATGTATCTTATAGTGATGTTTAATAGATTGAAATCACCTATAGTCGTTTTATAATGTGATGCAAGGTCCCTACAAATTGAATATCGGAGCCAAGTGCATTGCATTACGCGCATATACATAACAGGCGACCTTGTCTGATCGTCAACGTCGTATCTTGAATATTCAGCTCACAATGTATTAAACGTCTAGTAATATTAGTCGTGCCGAACCCATATAGTATGTAGTAACAAACCACAGTGCAACACTATGATGGTGGGGACATACTTGCCACTCGGCCGGACCACTGCACGCGCGATTTTTGTTGCACCTGGTGTGATTGATTTTTTGTCTTTTTTTTTTTAATCCACTACAAGTTAGCCCTTGACTGCAATCTCACCTGATAGTAAGTGATGATGCAGTCTAAGATGGTAGCGGGTTAACCTGTTAGGGGCATGGCAGTTATATTAAATCTTTTATATTATGTTATATATAGTTATATTATGTTTGATGTTAGAAATGTGCCTCTGTTCATCTATATAATCTATATCTATACATCTTTATAATTAAATCAAAATAGGGAAAGATATCTGTGTTTTAAGTTACAAAATATCATTTTTTTAAAGCTTATACGGATATTATGCACGCTAGAACCCAATTGTCTTACGTTTTCCTGGCTTATCCTAATAAACGAATGTGACGAAATTTGCAGACAGGTAGAGTAATATGTAAGAAATGATCTAGGTATTTTTTTAGCTGGAAAACCAAGGTTACCTACAGATGTACAAGAAACACCACGATCTCAGACTCAAGACGCGTAGCGCGGGTAGAATACTACAAGTGTGTTTCCGGCATTAGTCGTGACGTTCCCAGATATACTATTCACAGTATGCATCACAATAAAGAGACGTCAGACCCAGCAACGGTTATTTTTACTGTTCCCTGCTAAAGGTTGTTTACAATACGAACATTTCAATATCTGTCTGTCACATGCAATATTCTACAGAACTGATACATAAAAAATATAAACTGTTTTTTATGAACCTCATTGCCCCTGGATTACAATAATATAATTCACACCTGAAAGCCGAAAGCTCAGCTGATTCAATTTTTGTTGAATTGAAATCACTGATCTACATTCTGCATTATAAAGGTCAGTGATTGAAATGGATAAGAAGAAACCAAAGTAATAGCGTTGTATGACAGCTGTCGACATATGCATGCGACGATTAAACCCTTGGTTACAATGAAAATGGTGTAGAGCGGGTAATCATAGTACGGGACACGGAAATTACGGCTTGAACTTGACCGGTTTTTTTAATGAGTCATGAAAGCCATTTACGGCAGCCATATCGGAAGATCGACGTTCCTCATAAATGCACTCGTGAAACGCGGAAGAGCGCGCATAAGAGCGCGTGAATACGTGACACTATGTCACTGTTTACTGAAACGTGTCGATACATTGAATTAATGTTACAAAAATGTTATTGTCATTTTTGTATAATATATGGAAGGAAATGAAAAATTTCGTACCTCGTGCCCACCGACACTGGCACAATAGAAAATCGTGTTTTAAAAAATACAAATTAACGTCAAACAGACATTTTACATGCCATAAACAACAAATCAACAGTATTTTTTATATTATTGTGAAATATATTTTAATATCATAAAAAATGTAATATTTATTGTTTTTGTTTGTTGTATACTTATACAGAAAATGCCGGTCAATTTTATACAGTTGTAGTGCGGTAATTTGACCATGAGATATCAATGCCGAAACATTCAAACGAAATTAGCAAACACTCACCTATTAATGTAAAAAACTTTATTTCAGTCAAAATGTATAATTATATAGCAACATAATAATAATGGAAAATGATCCCAACAAAAAAGAATCAAAAGGGAAGCGGCTATTCAAGAAAGCTATTCGACGAAATAGTAAATCTAGTAACAACAGCCAAAACTCCGAGCGCAGTGTCGGTGTGTCACGATCGAAAAGCTTCGAAAATAAACGCTTGTCTGTTGATATAAACTACACCACGCCGCTGCCAACGCCGGATGGAACCAGCGAGAAATCCGACAGCCTCACAGCTCCCACGCTCAAAATAGAAGAGGAGACATCTGCAAAGATACGACGATCGTATCAGGATCGCCACTCCGAACTGAAATTGAAGAAGACGGTCGGCATAAACGAAGAGCGAAACAAGATATTCGAGGAGGAACCGCCGACTACCTCCAAAGACGCCACAGACTCTGTTAATTTTCCAAAACCTGAACGTCCTGTAGAAGCCGAGGGTAGCAAAAAAAGTCTAAAACGGGTCGGTCACCTCACAAGTATTTAAAATGTATAAAATACTCTAACATTCATTTACAATCTCGTTAGGATGTTCCCAATTTAATCAACTGAATATTAATTATTCGCTTACAAATTATCAGACAGTAAATCATTTAATTATATATTTATTATTATATTCTTTCACGCGTAATGTCTGAATATGCATTCCTTTCTTGCGCGACTCAAATGAAAAACAGTCTTCTTTGTCTTTGGTTGAAATGATGAAGCTTCAACGCTCAAGAGGGCTGGAACCTAGAACCGTAAAGCCAGTTAATAAAAATTATAAAAAATGATGTTGGGTTTCGTAAAGTGATGTATTACGGGCTGTTTCAGAAGTTGGAGGAGGAGAGCGGGGCCGGCACGAGCGGTGCCAGCACGGGCGCGTCTGACACCGACGCCGACGACAAGGACACCAGCAAGGACAAGAAGAAAAAGAACAGATGCGCCGTTTGCCGCAAGAAGGTTGGACTCACAGGTGAGATGACGCGAACATACGCTTGGCGAACACTCGTCTTAACCGATTCATTTCCACTGCTGGACACTTGACTGGGTCTAGAAACTTAGTCAAATTAATTGTAATTTCTAAATGTGAAACTGTGTCTGTCGGTCTGCTACGCTTTCACGGCCCTTCAACCATTTTTGTCAAAATTTGGCACAGATATATATATCTTGCTATCATAGGCAACTTTTATCTCAGAATAATAAAGAGTTTCCGCGGGAATGCAAAGCCTTAATTATAAAATTGAAAAGACGACCAAAACACAAAGAGATCCAAAAGATGGTCAAAACAAGTGGGAAAAAAATTAAAGTTTCAGTAATGAAATACTGAGAAATAAAAAATAATTCTGGGCCTTGCCTCAATTGACAAACTTATTTCTTTTAAATTGGTTGTATCACTCGAGATTTGTTGACGTAATAGCGATTATTGTACATTGCCACTAGATTTTATTAAGCGAAATGAAATATTAGTTATGCCCACAAATATTTTATTGATGAGTCATGTAAATAAGTTATAAAATATAATAGTAAATAACATTTTATTTTTACAATGATATCATGTTATGTGCGCAATTTGTGGATGCTCCTACAAGAGATCTATGTTCAGTGCACGTTTAATTATCGGTGACGAACCGGCGACGAATAATGTTATGTACCAAGTTTTCACTTTCTTGCGCTGTATTATAATAAACATGATATATTTTGCTATGGGTTTGATTTAAGGGCTCAGGTCACTCTGCACACTGCAGACAATCACAATGACGTGCTAAGCTCTGTGATACCCCTTCGTGATCAAATCTGAAATAAGCTGAATAGCGTGGCGTGCGCCGCTATCGTTATTCCAATATAAGTAATGTTTAGTTCGATGTTTAGTTCGAGCCCTTGTTACGAAAGACGCCAAGACGCCGCGCCGACCGACAGGCGACAGATCCTATGATCTGTCGGTTTTGTGTCGTGGGTGTAAAGCCATTAATCATTTCCCGGTTGCTACCCCCAATGCACCCTGCAAATGCGTCTTGTGGTCGAATGACGCAAATATCAAAAACAAAAGACCTTTTATGGAAATAACTTTTACAATTGCTTTTGAATGGTCAAGTAAACTGTGAACCTATCACTTGCTTGGAATGCCGCAAGCAGGCCGTGAAGTTTTAGAGAGTGAGAGGGGTTTTATAAGGATGAATTTGCTATCCAGGGTTTGAATGCCGTTGCGGAGGGCTGTTCTGCGCAGTGCATCGATACAGCGACAAGCACGAGTGCTCGTTCGACTACCGGGAGCTCGGCGCTCAGGAGATCCGCCGCAACAACCCCGTCGTTGTCTCGCAGAAGATACACAAGATATGAGCCCGCCCGAGCCCGTCCGAGCCCGTCCGAGCTCCCCCGAGCTCGCCCGCGCCATCTACATGTGTGACGGTCAACCGTGTGTGCTCTAGTGTTTCAAAAAATCGTCTTAGTTACTCGGAACTATACCTCAACTGACTAAAAATATATGAATAAAATACTTATATAAGATTGTAAATTGCGATGGCAAACACGTGTACTCCTCCGTGCTAATTTTTTTTGTGTTGCAACAAGAAAATTATAACTAACCATATTTGATTAAGTTTGCAGGGCTTTTTGGCTGTATCATTTGGAGGCTGTTTAGATGTTTCAAATTATTGAAATAATTTTAGAGCAGCTTTGAACTAATTTTTCAACTTTCAAGAAGCATGTGTAACACAACCTTGCAAGCCTTGAAAGGTGCGCTTTGGATTAGCGACAACCCGGGGGTCACTGCGTTTGTGCACATCACCTTTATGCCCATAGCGTAATGGCATACGAATTGAAATAATGCGGCGAGAAACATTCCATCCAACTCATACACTATATTATATGCAGGTGGAATGTTTAAGTGAGATCGAATGATTAACATAGCTCTTTTCAATGCTTTTTATTGTCACGTTATAATATCGCTGCTGAAACTGTCGTTAACGCGTTGGCGCTGTAATCGAAAGTGCACCTTATAAAATATACGTGCGTTCTACCCTGCGTTCTCATCCACTGTTTTAAAAATAGCTGCAATTTAAATGTTCTTCCTCCATAAAGTTATATTGAATAAATTGGCAAACTGTTACTCAATCACTTGTTTGTAAAATGTAATATATCTTTTATTATAAAAAGAACTGGTATTGTATTCTGGCCTGTTCTTTATTTTTAAACTATCAAAATTGAATAGTAGTATCTACTCCTTAGGTCGCGTCCATACTTGACGGCCTGCTACCTTTGCGGCCTGCTACCTTTGCACACAACGCTGTGTGCCTTAGTGCAGTGCGTGCGAAGTAGACATTCTGCAATTACAGCACATTCATAGTATCGAAAACTCAAATGTTTGTCAAAATGTAAGCCTGAAATTATAATTAATGTGTTTTGGACATTTGTTCATTCAGCAGATTCCGAAACCCCCCTTACATATTGAGGGCATCTTAAATATCAGTGTTTCAGTACTCAGCCTTTAGAAATAAAGCAGTGGCGAGTCAGTATGTATGTGACCTTAATCTGAATGAAAATGGAAATGTACTAACTATCATTCTGGAACTATCATTCTGGAACTATCATTCTGAGGAGTATGCGTCATTGCTATCAAATGGCTTGTGATCGGAGCAATTTATCTATATATGTCAAAAGACAACTATATTTCATTTAATATGGTATAGCTGATCATTTTTTCGGTTGTTCTAATCTTCTAACTTCTTAACATAGGCGACTTCAGCACTGGCTGTCTCTTACCTATATTAACTGAAAAAAAAATGGATCGAGTCTATGTCTCTTCATTTGTATCGTAATAGTTCACACTTGGCCATTTAAATTTTTTTAAATGAGTTTTGAATCTTTTAATTAACTGGTCTGGCCGGCGGAGGCGTAGGCTCGATCGATATTACGTTTAGATTAATTTGTGGCGAGAGTTTTGCTTTAGAGATTGGGCATTTTGTTGTACCACGGTGACCATAAGAAATATTCACATTTACAAAGTTATTACATAAAGATATACTTTGAAGTATGCGACCCAACGCTAGACACTAGACATGTGACTAGAAAGTATGCTTAGGAGAGTATCACCTTAAATGCTTTCCTTGCATTCTATACAAAGCTGTGTGTCCCGTACCCTATCCTGTGTCATGCTGTGAAGTTGCATACCTCAAAGAATTCCTTCACTTAGAGATTAGAGACTGCCTCGTTGGTCGGCCGCAGTCGAACATGCTAACCACTAGCATGTTCGACTGCGGCCGACGAGGTCCCGGGTTCGAGTCCCGGGTCGGGTCACAACAAGTATTGGGTTTTTCTGACAAGAAATTCTCAGTACTAGCCCGGAGTTAGGAAGTTGGCGGTATTTCACCCCCGTGCCTCGGAGAGCACGTTAAGCTGTCGGTCCTGCGCCTGATCTCTCACCGGTCGTGTCGGATTTTCCGTCCCATCGGGCTATGAGAGTAAAAGGAACAGAGAGCGCACCTGTGGTTGCGCACACACTTGTGCACTATAATATCTCCCGCGCAGATGGCTAATCTCTCAGGAGATTGGCCACCGTGGCCGAAATTCGGTCGGGAGGACATTATTATTATTAGAGAGGCTAGTTTGGTTTGTCTAATCTAGTCTAGATTGTAGAATTATATTATAATCTATCTATTACTTTAATGTGCTTTTAGAACCTTTATTGATACTTAATATAAAAGATTCATAAAATTTCAAAATTACGTGCATACTTATATTCACTAACAAAACTTACGCGTTCGCAAAATAATTTTCACTGTTTTTCAAATATTTTCACTGTAAAGTTTTTTCCAATTAGGGCCTATTAAAACTTACCATTTGAATACGAGTAGATAACATATTACCGGGTTCAAATGCACTATTGACCTCCATTAATCTGACTTACTGTCTAGCTAAGAGATTGTTGGCGCCGAGTGGACGAGCTCTTTGCAACTTGCCCAATCTCACACCTTAATAAACTTGTAGATAATAATGTTCGTTTTGGGTAGGAGTTTCATGATTAATTTTGAATTATTAAGTAGACTTTTGAATATGTCCATTCACCTCCATTGTAAATATTAGTTGTAATTAATGATAGAAAAAAAAAACAAATCCTATATATTGTAAAAAACTAAAACTCCAAAAAAAGCTACATTGTTACGAATTCAAGGGAGAGCATAGCGCGCTTCACGATAGCGAGATAACAATCGTAGGCTGATGCTCAACGAGTGGAGTGGCTCGTCCCTCCGTGTTATATTTGCCTAGTAGTAAACTGTACAGATGTTACGCTGCTCACTTGATTCGTGTTTAATCGACGCTGGTGTTCGCGACGGGCCGCGACCGCGCTCACGACCCGACGACCAAATCGCTAGATGCGATTCATATTAACTTGGTGTTAAACAAAAGGGAATTCATGCAGCTTTTGTTAGCAAAAACTGTACAATAGCAAATAAATTCTAACGAAATAGCATATTAGATATATATTGACATAAGTATATTTATATTTAGTTATTTCGTATGGTATTTTATTTGATATTTACTTATTAAGAGATTTTGTTGGTAAATATGTGTGGCTTCCATTTGTGTAACTTTAACGGTGTGTGGCACATTGCGGGCGACTCGCAGTCGCGGCCTCGGTCCGTGCTCGCTTCGCTGGCGGCACGGTTCCTGTCCGCGCTCATTGGATAGACGTCGTCTTCAAATTGTTAGTACTTTAATTTCGGTTTGGGAAATCGTCGCTTCTTCGTCTAACATTCGGCATAAGTGACCTAGAGTTAGCGAGATTGTGATGTGTGTCAGCATAAGGCGAAGGGCTGTGGACTGTGGCGCGACAGTCGCAAGCCGCGCCAAAGCCACTCTTTGTGTGAAAATTTAAAGTAAGCAATAGTTATACATTTATAAGTAGTGGACACTTTATATTATTACACATTATATAAGTAGGAAAGAATTATTTAGCTTTTTCTTTTAATCACAATATTATTCAAAATTGTAAGTTGTATTATGAAACGCGTTCATTTAGTGGTGAAGTAACGGATAATGCCTTGTACTGCTTCGGTCGTCGTCCACGGTAGACTTAACTGATTGGCCGGACTAAATTATTTAATGACTTTTGTTGTATATTTTGTTAGGTCATTGATTAATTTTGGTCTTTTTGCTTAAAACTTAATCAGGCAAAGACGATGTTAATAGTTTTACTTTTATCTTGCTGTTTTAATTTAGTTATTCTTCTATTAAAGTCATTAAATTTCCAGGAATATAAAATTGTTCTCTTATTTTCTCACCAACTTGTGTTATATTTATAGTGTAATAAAGTTATTCACTATTTTGATCAAATACATATTCTCTTAATTGTACTTCCAATGTACTAAACCTTTACGCTTATTTTCGTCACAAAGATGGAGCGTGATGTAACATATTATGTTACATCACGCTCTAATCTAGGTACTAAAATAGAAAGATTTATTACAACTTAAAACACTTCGCAGACTCAGAGAAACGCATAAGCAACGAGTTTTGCCTCCTATGTTCATCGTGAAGTGGAATTTCACTTGTATCGCCGTTTTATTGCAAGAATAATAGGCTTTATTGAGGAAACTCCAGGCACAGAGCATCGCTTATATATTTTTGCGAGAAACGACTTCTTGAGCCTAGGAAAAGTTTGCCAATAAGGAACTGTCCTACTTTAGCGTTAAACGCGACAACGCGATGCTATACAACGAGACGCGATAGTCCAGTGGCACGTTGTCGCGTAGTTATGTTCGCCATTTTCTATGGAGTCGTATCACGTTGCGAGGCGGTGCGTCGCTTTGGACTCACCTTAGAACAACAGATTAGCTACTGTTTGATACTGTCGAGTCGCGTCGTATCGAATCGCGTTGTCGCATTTGTCGCTGACGTAGGATACGTAAGGCCTGCCCTTTCACGTGGGCCAAAGTTGTAGAATTATATTAGAAAAAAACCGGCCAAGTGCGAGTCGGATTCGCGCACCGAGGGTTCCGTACAAACCTGTAGTAAGTTTAAAATTATTACAAATATTTTTATCATAAGATGTAACTAAAAATTTATGCTTTTCGCAATTTTTCCTATATCTGTGCTATAAGACGTTGCTTCGTACCAAATTTCAAGATGAGTTCACGGGAAGTACCCTGTAGGTTTTGATTCCCTTGCGAGTGTCGAAAATTTGCATAAAAATGTTTTTATTATAATATGATGTAACTAAAATTTATGCTTTTCGCAATTTTTACTTTAACTGTAATAGAAGACGTTGCTTCGTACCAAATTTCAAGATTATGAGTTCACGGGAAGTACCCTGTAGGTTTTGATTCCTTTGCGAGTGTCGAAAATTTGCATAAAAATATTTTTATTATATGATGTAACTAAAATTAATGCTTTACGCAATTTTTCCTTTATCTGTGCTATAAGACGTTGCTCCGTACCAAATTTCAAGATTCTGAGTTCACGGGAAGTACCCTGTAGGTTTTGATTCCCTTACGAGTGTCGAAAATTTGCATAAAAATGTTTTTATTATATGATGTAACTAAAATTTATGCTTGTCGCAATTTTTACTTTAACTGTGATAGAAGACGTTGCTTCGTACCAAATTTCAAGATTCTGAGTTCACGGGAAGTACCCTGTAGGTTTTGATTCCTTTGCGAGTGTCGAAAATTTGCATAAAAATGTTTTTATTATATGATGAAACTCAAAATTTATGCTTTTCGCAATTATTCCTATATCTGTGCTTTATGGCATTGCTTCGTACCAAATTTTAAGATTCTGAGTTCACGGGAAGTACCCTGTAGGTTTTGATTCCTTTGCGAGTGTCGAAAATTTGCATAAAAATATTTTTATTATATGATGTAACTCAAAATTTATGCTTTTTGCAATTATTCCTATATCTGTGATTTATGGCATTGCTTCGTACCAAATTTCAAGATTCTGAGTTCACGGGAAGTACCCTGTAGGTTTTGATTCCTTTGCGAGTGTCGAAAATTTGCATGAAAATATTTTTATTATATGATGTAACTAAAATTAATGCTTTACGCAATTTTTCCTTTATCTGTGCTATAAGACGTTGCTCCGTACCAAATTTCAAGATTCTGAGTTCACGGGAAGTACCCTGTAGGTTTTGATTCCTTTGCGAGTGTCGAAAATTTGCATAAAAATATTTTTGACCGAGCGAAGCGAAGGTCTTGAGTCTACTTGAGTGAATTTGCACTTGTCAGTCCGTCCGTCTGTTAGAGCCTTATAACTTCTGAATTACTGAACGTAATGACTTCAAATTTAAATATTATGTATATAAACCGATGGCCTCCAGCCGAATATGGCTTAAAAAGTTAAAAATATCTTTATTTCAGGGGGGCTCTCATAGAAGCGAATGCGAACGAAAATATTTTTTATAGCGTTACATAAGATTGCGGTATATTATTTTAAACATAATTAGGAATAGAGTCCAAAAATATTTTTTTTTAATTTTTCCCCTAATATTGACCAAATGGGGGGCTTTCAAAGGTGTGATTTTCTAACGTCCAAAGTTGACCTCAGAACTCTAAATTTTCTGAAATGCTGACCCTGAATCTGGATCAATTATTTGAATTATATCCTGTACTTGAACAACAAATACTAAAATTAGATAAATATTACGAAATTATTTAATTTTTAATGAGCCTAGTATTTACAACAGAACTTCACAATTATGTCAATAGATGGCGCCGCGAGGTCTCCTCAGTTCGGGGCGAACCACTAGTTATTATATGATGTAACTAAAATTTATGCTTTTCGCGATTTTTCCTATATCTGTGCTTTATGGCGTTGCTACGTACCAAGTTTTAAGATTCTGAGTTCATGGGATGTACCCTGTAGGTGTTGCTGGCGAGTGTCGAAAATTTGCAGCATAAACGGCTGTATCTTTTGATTGCGTTGGCTTAAAAGTTTGATTTATTCACAGCTCCAAGGGACAGTATACCTGAGTATTTGGTATGAATTTCAGCTTGATACCTCCATGCGTTACTGAGAAAAAGGGTCTTGACACACAGACGGACAACCAAGTGATCCTATAAGGGTTCCGTTTTTTCCTTTTGAGGTACGGAACCCTAAAAAAAAACAAAAATTGCGCAAAAGTTGACACCGTAGATCCACTAAAAACAGTGTGGATTTTAGTACTTAAACTACTAAAATCCACAGCTTTTTGTGATGGTGTCCCATGACGGTAAAAAAAATGTTATAAAATATGTCACCGTAAAATTGTAAAAACCGTTAGATTATAATCTAACGGTTTCTATCTCGCGAGATTGTAAATTGTCGATAGCTTGTAAACCGTTCAATGTTCTGAGTGCTAAGCGCTTTATACACGGTCCATCTTGCTGTACGTTAGCTCAAGGCCGCGGTGCTGGATGTAGCATACAGACTATCGTGCGCGCATCAAGCGTGTGCAGAATAAATCGAACTAATTGAGAGGACGTGTTTTAATTTATTTAAAATGCCACCTGTTTTATCAAAACGCCAAAAAATAGGAGTTCTTCTGGTGTTGTCAGCAGCAGCAGAAGAGAGGGAAAAAAATAGCAAGAGGTTTTGGATGAAAAAAAATTATCATATCCGTGCAAAGTATACTCAAATAATTATAATAAAAAAAACAAATACTTAAATGAATATAAAATAAAATCTTGAAAGTGTTTCACGATCCATTTTGACGTGCAGTCACCTTGCGAAACAAGCTCTAAATGTTAAATCTGCTGTACAGCAAGTCTATACAATACAATACACCATCAAGCACGCACGACGCAGGACCGCTCTGACGTACGTCCGCGTTATTCACTGTCCATCTGCACGACGTTCGCGGTGGTGGGGGCGCTCGCTGGATGCAAAATTGGTCGTGCAAATCCAGCAAACAATTAATAATAATTACCGACGTACGTCAATCCTATTCACAGTCGTTTTTAATCGTGCATCGTGCATGACCTTGGCGGGATGTCCAGCAAGATGGACTGTGTATAAAGCGCTTTAATTTTTGAAATATTTAATGTATTTACGTTTTTATAAATTTACCGAAAAATAATTCGTTAAATTGTAAGCAGTATGTTACGGTTCACTATCTGTCGACAGTTTACAATCTATCGTTATAAAAAGCGTTAGATTACAATCTAAC
The DNA here is from genome assembly GCA_963932025.1 of Erebia epiphron. NCBI lineage: Eukaryota > Metazoa > Arthropoda > Insecta > Lepidoptera > Nymphalidae > Erebia > Erebia epiphron. Next base: position 42,883,664 of record OZ009945.1, read on the forward strand.
GGTTTTTACAATTTTACGGTGACATATATAATACACTAGCTGATGCTGCGACATCGTCCGCGTGAAATAAGTTTTTTTGAAGTCCTTAATTTTCCGGGATAAAAGTAGACATTGTCACTCTCCAGGTTCCTACCTACTACTACCTTACTATACTTATTGTATACCTATTGTTCGCACCTGAGTTGAATGCAAAGCTTAAGAATGTGCTAGTGCTGTGACCTTATTAATGACAGTCATATCGATAAACTACAAAAACAAGCATTGGTAGTATTATTTTAAAAACATTTAAAACACCTATTGATTGAAACACAATAATATAGTCCAAAATTTACTTCATTTCTTGTAAAGAAATTAACTTCATTCGGACAAGTAGGGACGATTGTTTTAGTCAGATAAAAGTCTTGTATAGTTCAAATCATCTTTTTTCGTAATCTTCTTTAGCTTCTTTTTGTATTACAGTTAATTTTATTTTTGATACTCCGGTATATCGACTCGGTCTGACGATAAAGGCAAGGTCAAAAAGTTATTTTGCTTTTCTTCAGTACACCATATCCAAAGCTTTTTTCGCCATTTCACGTGCTTGGCGTTGAATAAAAACACGTGTTTTTGTTACAGAACCTCTTAAAACAGTCATTTACACGGAAAGCAACTTGATTGTTAAGCCTCCTATGTATAAAATCAAAGTATTAGGCAACAAACAAGCAACAAGCGTTCGATCAAAGAATATGTAAGTGTCAGCATTTCCTAGGAAATGTCCACATAAACGGTTTCGATACGTTAGAGCTTAGAGCTTGAAATTCCTCAATGAGATGATTTAAAAACTTTATCTAGGAATAGTAAACATTAACAGTCCCTCTACTTTAAAAATCGCGAAATCATATAGCTGAATTGATCATTTCATGAAATAATCAAGTATATCATTGAATGGTCATAGTTTTCATCGAGAATGATCACCTAATTAATTGATTAACTATATATATATTATGATCAAACGTCTGATGTTGGGTAAAAATGTAGAAATAAAAAGGATGGACTAAACCAGAAGACTCGCTTCGTCGCCCCTTCATTCAGCTTCACCTCGCTTCATTCAGGACTTCCTTCGCGAGCTTCTGGGTTCACACTTTACAAAAACACTAGGGGTAGGGCAAACAAGACTACGTTGAGTCGAGTTATGCTGATTCGGTTTTGGGATAGTCCACCATCACCACCACTGACACCACCACCATCACCTCAACATATTTTCTCAACTCTAACGAATGCTTGACCGTATGACAAAAATTCCCGTACTCCGTATTATCCGTATCCGTTAACTCCGTATTATCTAGGAAATGTCAACTTACCTAACCTAGGTAGTATGAACAAGAAAACCATTATTCCAACTCTAACGGATTTGATCATCGATATATATGTAGGTAGGTACTAGATGGGCCCCTTCGTAGAAAAAAGCCGGGCGTCCAACTTTGAGAGCGCGTTCCTAACCTGTCTTTGTCCTCATCGTAGCGCTGTCATGGTCGTTCGTCATGTAGATAATTTGTTATTAATAAGTTAACATCTAAAGTCTTATTAGTTTGGCACTGTATAATTTTTATTTTAAGGTTAACAACTTTAACAATTAGCATAATAAATCACTCCGTGTACGTATGTATATTGTACGATAGATTTCAAAGACAGCACTTGACAACACTATCCGCGGAGATGAGGGCGAACGGGGGAGGGAGATGCTCCTGCCCGTCACCTCAGGCCCCGACTGCATTCAACTCGGGTGCGTAGTGCGTACCTACTAGTACCTATCCATACAAAAAATCACAACGATCCCTATTTTGTGGGAAAATCAAGGGAAAATGATTTTTCTTTTATTTTTTCGCCAATTTTCTAATGATTTTAATAGTTATTCTGCTTTTCGGGACGGAGACAAATACAACAATTCAAAAACCATGAAAATCGGTCCAGCCGTTCGAACAAACCCGACATTGTTTTCTGAATAATTTAATGATGAATCGAGAATAATTGATGGTTGGATGGATGGTAAAAAAGTAAAACACCAGGATCAATAGGTAGGTACGTGTATGAAATTGATTTATTTCAATTTAAGTGTTAAGAATTTAGTACTTATTACTATCGCATATTCAGTATTATTCAGTAGGTACCTAGGTAAAATTAATACAACACCGAAGAAATTACAATTATATCGGAAATACCGCCGCATATTATTGTTTTTTTTTTACATATTTTGATTATTGTTTCTTAATCTCAAGGGGAAGAATGTAATCTTATATCTCTATGATAAACATGAGAAAGTTTTTGACTAGGAGAGATTATTTTATATTCAAAGTAAACAAGTTAATTATAAAATATATTTTACAAGAATTAGAGCGCTGTTAAATCTTTGCACTTCCTATTTCTGCTATAATTATAAGCAATACAGATAGTTGCTGCTTGCACTTAAAAAAAAAAAAACTTAATAATCTGCCGAATAGAAAACAGTCATGGAAACAATCTCTTCTTAGCGCGTCTACAAAAATAATTCGTAGAAACGTTAAGAAAAACTAAAAAAAAATTGCGTAACCAATAGAGACATAAACAATAGGCATGATGACAGTAACCAAGAATCAATGAAATTATGAATTTATTTAATGAAATAGGATTAATGTATTATAAAAAACGTATTTATTTTTCTATTTCGAGCGAGATTGCTATTTGTTTTGATAAAATAAAACTATAAAATACAGCAATCCGCCATATTGGATAAAACACCAAGAAGCGAATGACGTCACAATTGTTTATTTTCGAGCTTTGACAATCACACTATTGTTTACTGCACACTGCACAGAGTACATTGGTAAAAACAATAGTGACGTCACGAACGACGCCATGACACCGCCGAACGTTTTGGCATGAATTTTAAAATTTTAATTTCAAATGCCAATTTTATCTATCAAACCTTATTTTTATGCTGAAATAAGATATTTTTTTAGTAGATACTTCCGAACATAATCTGACCATTTTTCAAAATCAGTCATCATGCCTATTGCCAACTTGTGCACCATCGTGCATCAGTGTCTTTACATACCTAACTAAATAAAGAACATAGAAAGATACATTTTGCTTTGGTTCATACTTATCTAAATCTCTTAAGGACTTGTTTATTGTAGATTAGATAAAGATAGTCAGTTATTACTTATTATTTACTCGACGGAACACTATTTTGTTAGATGTACCCATACTTTTGTGCAACTACCTGCGTTTGTTTGCGTAGTTTTCGAACATTTATATTTTTTAAGTCTACGACCTATTTGAAAATGACGATTCAATTAAGTAAGTATAATTTTATCTTTTATAGGATAACCTACTTACTTAATTTTCGAGGTAGGTCGCGTCTTTAACATAATATTTATACCAAATTAATATTTATTAAAAGTAATAATTAAACACGTATGTTCCGTCTTACATAACCTATATTTACAACTTAGTAACTTGTCTGATCCAGTCGCGTACGGCGGCAACTCTTGAGAAGATAACTCTAGCGCCAGGGCGGCACGTAGTCGCGTCGTCTTCCACCCAAGATGCTACTCCGATGATGGCACCGCGATCAATCAGCCCACTGCCACTGTCACCCTGAAATACGAGAATAAGTTAATACGAATGATTAATAGGAACTTATGTCAAACGAGCAGAAATATCAAGGCGCAGTAAAATTTATCAAGGCGCAGTCGCACGTTAAGGTAGGTAAGCTATAGGACGTGCGACGTGCCTTGATAAATTTTATTAATATTATACGATTTAAATTTATAATAATAATGAAATACTTCAATTCATGTCTTGTTTTACACTTTTTGGTATCCAAACAGTCGGGTTTTTTGTTTTTTTAAATTACTTTTTTATTGCTGTACGGAGTTGTATGACGCTCACCGCATTCGCCGCGAATCTTTTTGGCAGTGCAAACGTAGCCTTAAAGGTGTGAAATTCACCCAGATTCTTTTGCTATTCATACAAACTAAAACTTTGAAACTGAAAGTCTGCTATGAGCCGAGGAAACGGGAAGGGAAAGCACTTACATTGCAGGCAGAGTCAAAACGTGGTGGGCGTCCCTTTGTGCAGATCATATCAGTTTTGTCGAACTCTATCAGTGAGGCGCACTCATTGTCATCGAGCACCTCTAGGTCCATGGCGTGCATGTCTTCGCGCATCGTATCCTGGGGATGAAAACGTTTATTAGACGTCTTGTCTAAGCATCGGGAACCCGATGGTGTCTTTCCTGTTACAAATTCGGTAACTATGGGATTTTTTGCAAATTATTCACTTCATCGGAGGGATGTAAGTACCTACCTACTAACAGCCAACTCTATCTACCAAGCGCTTTAGGCATTAAAACCAACGCGGTGTCTGATTAGGAAAAAAATCACACCTCTCCATAGGTGATCAGTGATATTATATGCAGTTATCAGTGATATTGTCTGCAGTGATCATCGAGTTGTATATGTCACCGTAAGATTGCAATATAACGCTTTTTATCTCAATAGATTGTAAACTGTCGACAGATTGTGAACCGTTCAATGTTCTGAGTGTCAATTTTTAAATATTCATTGTAATTTACGTTTTCTTGTCTCTTTCTTGTAGGTTAGGTTAGGGTTCGACATAAATAATCAGGTAGTGCCCGGCCGCAGGCCGGGAACTTAGGTTCTCTCGGGTTAATATGCTTAACAGATTCTATACATACGATCGATAGATCGATATCGATAGATACAATCTACCGAAAAATAATGCGTTAAATTGTAATCTTTCGACAGTTTACAATTTCGCTAGATAGATTACAAACTAACGGTTTTCACAATCTTACGGTGACATATATAAGAAATTCTTTGGTTAATTCGTAACTAGTTATGTTACTAATACTGACCCCATGTTCAGCTGCGCCGTAGCCTGCATAGCCGACTTCTGTTCCCGGGACAATCTTAACGCGGTCGTCCAAACGAGCCGCGACCATCGTCTTGCCGTCCAAAGGCAGGGGCTCCTTCAACTCAGCTAGGAGGAAGTCCCAGTGGGCTCCGACCTAAGCACACAAAATAAGTATATGTTCACTTTGAGTGCCATTATTTACCTAAGATTTCAATCGAGCATTCCGTTAATGTTTGTTCTAAATAGGTACTTACTAATTTTAGAAAAAATGGGTAGTTATTGCGGGAGATGCAGCGGCGCAACAAATACGGAATATATTATCAGATTCAAGATTCATTTATTGCAAATTTGGGTTTTTATTAGGTCTTCATGTAATACAGTTGTGTACAACCAAATATATACGACATACAATATTATAGAATACTTCGTATACGTGCTTCGCTAAAAGACTGCGTCGTTTCTTTACGTTCACACAATATCATACCTAGGGTAGGTTATGGTAAGTAGGTACTCCAATACTAGACCATATTTAAATCACAGTACTTATATAATTACCTTTAGGTATACAATTTTGGTCACTATGCATGCACTATGTATGCATGTACTTACCTTGTATGTTATAAGACTAGTGTCTGTATATACCTACGTGTGCATAGCACAGAAAAGGTCACTAGTATGACCTTTCTCACATCTTTTCAACGAAACCTTACCTACTTGTTCTTTCTTAGCATTAGATATTACACAGTTGGGATTTCTCGATAGAATTAACAGAATCTCTTGAAGCTATTATAATAGGATTAAGTAGGTATTAGAACTCATTCACAAACTTTCTTGTCAATAAAGTAAATAATATGTACTTATTATCGTCATCGGAATAAAACGCGGAACCATTTTTGAAAATTGTCCTTTGTTTAAGTACCTACCTGTTTAATGCCAAATGTTTCAGCATTAACCCAGTAGGGGCCTACGGTGAACTTCGGGTGGATGACTAGCCGCTTCACGCGGCGCCGCACGCCAGTGTCGTCCATCGTATTGTTGGTGCCAGCAAGCACGTCGCGACCACCGGTGAACAACGTGCTGCAAAATTAATTTAAAAATAGCCTGGTCAGGATTTTATTTTATATATTATTATAGGCAACCTATTCTAGGCGTATTTATCTATTATTAAATAAAAATAAAAAGTAGGTTTCATCCATGGTTAACAGATCGGTGAAGGTCGTTGTATATCCGGCTCTTAGACCATCATAAACAACAGTGTGTTACTTACTCTGAGTTTTTACATTGCAAATTCGATTGATCGTATAGAACGTTCGATCACATTGGCGTCAAAGTTCCCGTTAATCACATTAATATATACTCGCCGGCATATTTAGCGGAACATAAAAAAAAGGTCCATAATTAAAAAAATATGTTTTTTTTAAAATCTACTTACTACACTTCTTTTGTTATTTAAAGTTTCATTTGTTTTACTTAAAATGAGATCACATTAAGAACAGATTTTGCGAGTAAAGGCTATTTGTGAAAAATGGTACATTTTTGAACTTTTCATGTAACCGGGAAAAGTGAAATTTAATATTAAAATAACAATTAATTAAATTAGAAAAATGGTGATTAATATCGCGTATTTCCTCCACGTGCTCTTATTAAAGTTTCTACCCGTCTAGGCATACTGAGAATGATGTTATCGATGGTCTCCTGGGATAGTCTCCGCCATTCCTCAACTACGGCGATTCGCAGTTCACCCACGTTGGCAGGAGCTGGAATTCTGGACTTAACTTTTATTTTCAGCAAGTCCCAAACGTGCTCTATTGGGTTCATATCCGGTGATCTCGCCGGCCACTCCATAACAGTGATATTCATATCATTAAGATAAGCTTGAGTTATCCGAGCGGTATGCGGCCGAGCATTATCCTGCATAAAAACAAAATCGTCACCGATATATGGTACCAAACGGTACGACATTTTCTTCTAAAACTTCTCTGATATAGCGGCCTGCAGTCAGACTCCCTCTGTCAATCACTACCAAGTCTGTGCGAGCTCCCAAACAAATGCCCGCCCAAACCATTATTGATCCACCACCGTATGCAACTGTAGTTTCAAAATTTGTCTGAATGTATCGTTCTCCTTTGCGTCTGTATATTCTTTGCCTGCCGTCAATTTGATTTAAGAGAATTCTGCACTCATCACTAAACAATACCTTACTCCATTGGTCCGCATTCCAAAGTCGATGTTCCTGAGCAAAATTTAACCTGTTTCTACGATGATTTACCTCGAGCCTTGGAGCCTTGGCGGGCACAAATGAACCCAAACCAGCTTCTTCGAGCCTTCTTCGTACCGTACGCTCACTTACGGTTACACCCCGCACTGCTTCTAACTCATGTCGGGCTTGGACGGCCGTCAAACGGGGGTTCCTACGTACACGAAGCCGAATGAAACGATCATCCCTACTAGAAGTGCGTCTTTTTCTGCCTTGTCCTGCTCTTCTCACATAAGTACCGGTCTCCCTGAACTGTTGGATACTGCGATGTATCGTTGAAACTGGTCGACGAAGATCTCTGGATATCACTCTGTAGGTTTGACCATTTCTTCACATTTCGAGTGCCCTGGCAATCTCCGTTGGGGCTAAGTCAGGCATAATTCAGTCATCAACTCCAGAAAGATACGCGATTAAAAAAAAACTAACAAAAAACAGTATTTCAATGAAATTTTAAATCAAACTCAGAAGGAAGAAATACTCGAAGTTCGTTCCAGATAAGGTGTATTTGAATAAAATTAAAACAATTGCATAAAATGTGATGTTCAGTTGTTTTCTTAATTTGAAAATATTTCTTTTTAAATTAAATGACGTATAAACCAGCCAGCAACCTTATATGATACTGATATCAAACCTTTTTTTTATGTTCCGCTAAATATGCCGGCGTGTGTACATTTGGGCAATACAATCACAATAAAAAATATAAGTAAGTATATATAAATAAATAAATAAATAAAAATAAAATAAATAAATCAATTTATTTTCCAGAAATATTCCAATAATTTACAAATTGAATGTTAATAAATTAGACAGATGATTTTAATCTTAACCATTTGATGATTACATTTAACAATATATTTATTAATAGATTGAATTTACATTACATTTACATTACAAAAATTACATAATATTTTAAAAAATTGAAAATATAATTAAGTATTGTAATAAAAATATGAATTAATAAGTGATATACAAAATTTAATTATTATAAGATGTCGCGCGTTTCGAATTGCCTGTTGGCAAAGGCCTCCTCCGGTTCCCGCCACTGTGGTCTATCGTGCGCTACTCGACGCCAATTTGATCCCGCGGTCATTTTTATTTCATCTTCCCACCTCCTATACGGTCTGCCTCTAGTCCTTTTTCCATCCCGAGGATACCAATTACAATTAAAATTTTGCTCCATTTTTCCTGTTTGTCTCTTTGTGAATGTCCGGTCTATCTCCATTTTTGTGAGTCTATCTTTCTGAAAATGTCAATGACTTTTGTTTTTCTCCTAATATCCTGACTGTTACATTGGTCTTTGAGCTTCACTTCTATCATGCTCCTTTCCATTGCCCTCTGACACTTTGCGAGTTTCGATCTATGATAGTTAGCGCCCGTTTCACATCCGTAAGGTAGGACGCAAGTGTTAAAAACTCTACTCTTTATTGGCAGGCTCAGATCTCTACTTTTAAGTATTTCTTTAAGCGCCCAGTACTTTTTACATCCATTAGCTATCATTCTATCAATTTCCTTTGTAGTTTGATCCGTATGTGATATAATCTGCCCTAAGTAAATGTATTCGTCAACATACTCTATTATTTTTCCATCTACTGCGATATTAATTTTAATAGTTTTTCATTACTTTTGTCTTACTAACTTTATAGACAGACCTACATTTAAGCTTTCCTGAGATAGCTGTTGTACCATTATTTCTAGCTTTTCTGGACTCTCCTCAAACAGTACAAGATCGTCGGAAAACCTAAGGTGGTTTAGGTTAACTCCATCAATATTTAAGCCAAAGTTTGACCACTCTAATTTGCGGAACACGCCTTCCAGTACTGCTGAAAAAATCTTCGGAGAGACCGGGTCACCCTGCCGAACGCCTCTACCAATTGGAAATTCATCCCCTGATCTCTCTAGTTGTATTTACGAGAGAGCTTAGGGGATGAAGTAAGTGTATATTATGTTTAAATACCTATTATTATCCGTCCATAGCATACTTATAGTCCCACAAACTTATCTGACCCGGTGGCAACGTCGCTAGTTTATATGAAAAATAAAATAAAAGCAAAAACTAAACAGGCATAAAAATTTGTTCCAATTTTGGCCACCGGGCCAAATAAGTTGGTGAATGGTGGGACTACCTATACTTCTTGAATTAATATACTTGAATAATATTTTTTATTAATGCATAGACATTAGACATGCCTTCCTTATGTTTTCGTGTAATTGTATTTTTATTTTTATTAGTTTAAATGTTGGCGACTGACGCGTATGGTAAATCCGTACACAGCTGATAAATACCTGGTGGACCTTGAAGCTTATGACTCCGCTTAAAATGCTACAAATTGTTATTTAAATGTTTTGTACCGGTTGCGGATAAACCCATGATGACACACATGTGCAGGCTTTGTAAATGATTTTAGTTGTTGCTATGTAGGTATTTTGATTAATAAAATGAAAAAAAAACGCTTTGCTTTCTTAGTAGGTACGCAATTACCTACTTGCAGTAGTCCTACTAACACAGTTCTGTTTTACTACGGCAAAGCCAAAAGGAGGACAAGAGGAAGGTTTATTTTAGCCATTGTGTGTAATGATTCTAGCAGTCTATGTATATTTCACCGTACTAAACTACTGAGCCGATTTTAATGAAAGAGTAGTCTATCAATTCATTATTATGATCCGGGTGACATAGGCTACATTTTACACAAACTAAATCGATATTTCGGAAGTTACCTACGTCCAAAAAGTGATCATTTTTTTCTGTAGTCTGTAATACTTTGTTTGTTTTGCTTAGGTACAACAATGTTGGCAACGAAACGTTATGACGTAAGTATTGTGATTATATCTATTCACAGCAGTCAAAGAAACGAACTTCGGTCATCTATTGTACAGCCAAAAGTTCAAATGAATAACTTGGTTATCTTCATCAAGTTTGGTTTTATTAGGTAAGTTGGTTTTGAACAAAAGTTTTTCATTATATTAAGAGGTAAGTTAAATTATATAAACATAATACAATAGAACTTAATGCTGCCAGCCAGAATGAAGAGGTTAATTTTAATATTTTAGATTAAACCTGTATAGATATATATGTCACCGTAAGATTGTAAAAACCGTAAGATTGTAACCTAACCCTTTTTTTCGATAGATTGTAAACAGTCGAAAGATTGTGAACCGTTCAATGTTCTAAGTGTCAATTTTTGAAATATTCATTGTATTTACGTTTTCTTGTAGGTTAGGTTAGGGTTCTACATAAATAATCAGGGCCGGGCACTTAGGTTCTATCGGGTTAATAAACCTAACAGATTACAATCTACCGAAAAATAATGCGTTATATTGTAATCATTCGACAGTTTACAATTTCGCGAGTTAGATTATAATCTAACGATTTTTACAATCTTACGGTGACATATTATATAACTAAACTTAGGCAGGTACCTAAATAAATATTATAAATTTATGACATAAGAAACACTGTAAATGGTGTAAACGGTCGCAATTATATTATGCCATGCCATTGTATAGTTGTATAGCATGTCATTAACTATAGGTAGGTTCAATATTTATAATATATAACTATATCTAGATAGGTAATTTGTGAATACCTATCACATGCTACATTTAAAATCACGGCATATAACTATCTAGATAATTCGTGAATACTTATCACATGCGCAATTTTATATCATGGCCACCGAGTACCTAGCAAACCTATTCTATATTCATATATGTAAGAGGTCACGTCAAGCGTAAAGATAGGTAGATAGCTACCTACTTGCATCCATTTCTTCTCATATTACTGAAACTCGATTTATGTAGCTTTTTAGGGTTCCGTAGCCAAATTTGGCAAAAACGGAACCCTTATAGATTCGTCATGTCTGTCTGTCTGTCTGTCTGTCTGTCCGTCCGTATGTCACAGCCACTTTTTTCCGAAACTATAAGAGCTATACTGTTGAAACTTGGTAAGTAGATGTATTCTGTAAACCGCATTAAGATTTTCTTACAAAAATAGAAAAAAAAACAATAAATTTTGGGGGTCCCCATACTTAGAACTGAAACTCAAAATTTTTTTTTTCATCTAACCCATAGGTGTGGGGTATTTATGGATAGGTCTTCAAAAATGATATTGAGGTTTGTAGTATCATTTTTTTCTAAACTGAATAGTTTGCGCGAGAGACACTTCCAAAGTGGTAAAATGTGTGTCCCCCCCCCCCGTAACTTCTAAAATAAGAGAATGATAAAACTAAAAAAAATATATGTTGTACATTACCATGCAAACTTCCACCGAAAATTGGTTTGAACGAGATCTAGTAAGTAGTTTTTTTTTAATACGTCATAAATCGTAAACCGCAATTTACCTTTCATTCAATCAACTCAAATATTTAAAAAAAACATTTAATTTAAAACTTACTACAGGTTTGTACGGAACCCTCGGTGCGCGAGTCCGACTCGCAATTGGCCGGTTTTTTTGAAAGTTATCTAATAGTAATCTACTTAGGTAGGTAGCTGTTTTTATTGTTTTGCGGAGAAAAACTAAATGTCCTATCAAATTTCGCTTATAGGCGCGACTTTGCCCTAGCCTAGCCTAAAAAAGGCCCAAAAATCTGCCAGAAATAGAACCAGGGACCTCCGGGACCTGATACCGGGACCTAAGACCAACCAACAGTGCTTGCACCACTGAGCAAGCGACGTCGTATAATGTATTTATGATTCACGCAATAAGTATTAGAACTACTGTAAAAGTAAGTACTTATTTCTATCTGTTATCATAACACGGTTCACATTTTCCAACAAGAAAACCCTAAACTACGCTGCCGAAGTCGCGGGCATCAGCTAATACATTTATTTAAATATCTATCTTCTTTATTTGCCGAAAAATTGAAAAATTGCCGAAATCAATTGCCGAAAAGTATGTGCTCGCATGATCGCATCACTTCAGAGCGGTTGGACGGATTCTGATGGAATTTTTTGTGTGCGCAGTGGGTCTTCTCCGTTTGGCCCGAAGGGCCAAGCGGGGGTACGGGCTTCGAGTCTGAGCCTCCTTACCCTTACTTCTTACTATAAATATATAAGGATATATACTCATAAATATTATAATCATAGTTCCGTCCGTGACTTCACTTATAATCTAGGTTTCCACTGAAAACCAGCGCTGCAGTCTGCTGCAGCATTATGCTGAGATGGTAACCTTTATTTGGTCACGTATCGCTATATACCTACTTATTATAATTAGTCTAATGTGGTGATCAAATAAAAAATCATTTTCTTTCTTCTTTCTTTCTTTCTTACCCGGGCGAGGCGCAGGGCAACGCTGTGCCCCGGTAAATAGCTTTAAGCCGCAAAGGCTGGGGCCTGCCTAGGAGGCGAGGTGACGTCATCACCGCCGCGTGCAGGACCCATATTATATCCTTTTAAGGCATGGAGGCGCGTAAGCACCGCCACGCCTGCTGTAAGGGCTTGTGCTGGGGTCTGGCCTTGTAGGTACGTTTTTGTGTGGGTCCCGGGATGGTTTATATTCACAACTGAACCCAGTGGGGGTGCTGCAATCGGGTTCTAGGCAGGACAACGTCTGCCGGGTCTATAGATGTAAATCAACCGGTTTAAAACCGTTTTAAACCAAATGTGAACTCTTTGATTTACCGGACTGAAACCGGGCTTCTGTCGGTCTCCGGGATGCGAGCTATCGCGCTTGGTATAATTCATAACCTTAGTCCATGAAAAATTATACTATTGTGGTCTCTGGATATGTCGCAGGTAAAGTCGTCTCAAATTGTAAGAATAATACGGTTCCGGTTGACAGCACATAACTAAACGGTCGAATTGATTTGGTGAATAGGCTGCGGTAGGTAATTTCACTACTGAACTGTGAACATTTTGAAATATTAATTAAATAGGTAGGGTATTACACTGTAGTACGTACAAACTACAGTAAGAACCTATGTTGCAAAAGTACTGTGTCCAAATTGTCCGTTGAGTTCATTGAAATAGAATGAGTAGGTACTAAAATTCTACATCAATGGTTGAGTTAGTAAGTAGTCCGTTGAATTGTCTACATCACGTCATATTTATACAGGGCCCAAATTGCGTCACTATTTGTTTATGTTGAAAATTCGTCCTCCATTCCTCTACTTCTGTCGAAAATAAACTTTTCACTTTAGACCAAAAATTTTCCGACTTGGGTTAATGTTATGATGGTAATTATTTTATGCAAAATAACACACTTCATAGCAAGCATGTTCACAAAAAAATTGTTTTGAAAAAGAAACACTAAATAAAAAAAAAATAAAAAAAAAACACTCACTCCCTCAGAAATCTCACGAGAAAACTTAAAAAAATCTCTGAACATACATGGGTTATTTTCTGATAGGTCTAGGTACGAGGAATCAAATTTTTTTCTTTGGACGTCTCTATTTGGGCCTGCACCCGTATATATAAAAGATGATTGGTCGTATATAACTATTTATAAGAGACATCATACCAAAGAATAGGTACGTATTTATGGTCATAGGTACTAATTTCGTTTTGCGAATTAGGCTATCAACACAGACGGAGATTTATTTTTCTCTATTTCGTGAAGAATTTCGCGAAAGTAATTCGACGAAGATTATTAAGTATTACTTATTATTCTTATTTATCACCCTTAACTAAGCGTAAATATTTTTTTCATCCCACCATCTCGGAAAGAGTATTTTTAAAATTCGATATCTGAATGCAAAAGCCGTTATTATCCTCTTGAGGTTAAAGTAAATTGAATTTAGAACACCGTGTGCACGTTAGTAAATATCACTCGTCTATGAAGTTTGTGATTTCAAAACATCATTAAAACTTATTTACTTGTACCTCTATGGTGTCGAATTGCCATACAACCTTTTTTAATTTGTTAAAAACTCACATTCGTAACCTTCTTGGTGTACTTTTTTAATTTGCTTTGCGCGCACCATTTTCTTTCACGTCATGTCATTTCCTCGCTGAGGTGGGATGAAAAGTTACGTGTTGCACTCGAGTGAAAAGATTTTTCACCTCGTGCTCTTTTGATTCCCTCGCTGACGCTCAGGATTCTAATTTTTGAACCACTCGCTGCGCTCGTGCTCAATTTTGATGACCGAGCAAGCGAAGGATTCTAAAATTGAATCACGAGTTGAAGGATTCTATAATTAAATCCGGGAAAATGAAACATTAGGCATGCATTAATTAATCAACATTGATAGACGCGGTATAGTAGGTACTATTATAAGTATATTCTGTGACGCAAGGCATAATTAGTGCACAGATACTTACTTACTGAGAAAGACTTCCCATTCACAGAAATTAAAAGTAGCATGCTGATTTTGATTGATGATGATTTTGATTTTTACAAACAGTGTCTGGAACTGCCAACTGCCTACTTCCAGTCCAAATATTAACCCATTTATTCGGAAATAAAAACGAAGGCGCGCTATATGTCGTTACAACTACAAGACCGTGACAAGTGACAACCGCTACTCATTACTACTCTTTGCAAAAATGCCATAAAAATGATTTCGGTTAAGTAGGTAATATCGATTGTAATCTGTAACCCATCATCATCTGCAACGTGCATAACTGTCATCGTGCAACGATGTGAGGAAGCTATAACCAAGCCATTGATATGACTAGTTGACTCGATTGTCCTCGAAAGACCGCTAGTCTTCATCCCTTGCAAAACGTAAGCAGGACTGCAAGTTGGTCTCGTGTGTAGTCTTAAATTAAAAAGGCAATTCTATAATAGTATATTGTGATACAAGGGTGGAAAGTAGGTTATTGCAAACGAGCTGTCATTAATAAGCCCGAGCCGCAGGTGAGGGTTTTTAATGTCACGAGTTTGCAATAACCTTCACACCCGTGTATCACACGACGTTTTTCAATACAGTTGTGGGAAATAGTACAAAAATATAATCAATTCATCACATAAAAAATAAAAAATTTCAGCAAATGGCGCGTATTTACACCTGGACATATATTTTTTTTCAACGAAACTATAGGCTACGGGTTCGTACGTACGCGTATACAGCCTATTCGATTTTTGTCAAATGGGGAAAATAATTAAATTAAAACTGGTAATTAAATATAATCAACAACCATTTAATAGAATTTTTCAATACAGTTGAAAATATAATCAATTTATCACATAAAAAATAAAAAATTTCAGCATATTACACCAGGCAGGTATTGGCAGGTAGGTATTTACACCTGGACATTTTTTTTTTCAACGAAACTAGGCTCTTGGTCCGTACCTACGCGTATACAGCCTATACTATTTTTGTCAAATGTTGAAAATAATTAAATTAAAACTGGTAATTAAATATAATCAACAACCATTTAAAAGAATTTTGGAAATTCAATGCTAAAACGTACGGATTTATTCATTTTTCCTCGTAAAAAGCCTATCCGATTATATTCTATGTATGAAAACTCCTTGCTACTAAACTTTTTTAATTGACTTGGAAAATTTAAAACTAAACTGCAAAAGTAAGTGTGAGCTTGTAAAAGTAAGTCACGACCGTGTAAAAGTAAGATGCCTATGCGAAAGATTCAATTTTCGAATCATAACTACAGCCTCTGAAAGTGCGCCATGTTTGACAACTGTATTGAAAATAAAATTATTAGTTACTAGAGCCGATTGTATTAATTACTGCTTTTGCAATTAGGAAAAACCATATACCTTATGTAAGTATGTAACACATGTAAGTTATAACGTATTCGCGGACTTAACCTATTCATATTTATTAGCAGATGCCCGCGAATTTTTTTGCGATATGACGTCGATTTAGATTAAGTATTTTAAAATACTTACCTAGATATGATACTCGAGGATTAAGATTTTATGATTCCCGCGGAACTCTTTAATCTACCGGAATGATAGGTAGCCTATGTTTTTCCTGGAGATGCAACCTAGGTATATCTGAACGAAAATTCGTCTAAATCAATTGAACAGATGGGCCGAGAAAGCGTAGCAGGCAGACAGACACACTTTCGCACTTATACTATTAGTATGGATTCTATGGGGATATAATTTGAGTTCGGAAACCAGGATCTCATAATCTAACAGTCAAAAATGCTAACCATTAGACAGGGACAGTTGCTATAATCAGTGAAAGAAATAGTCAGGTACTAACCAGTGTGCAGCGGTGAGGATCCACGTGGAGCTGATGATGGTGCCCCCGCAGGTTCTGCCGAACAGCACCGCTGAAGGGTACCGCTCGTTGACCGGCGTGGTGGTGGTCGGCGGACTCGGCAGCGTGACATCTTTGATCAGCGGCCGCTCGCCACCTGCTAAGTTATTCACACCTGGAACCACGAAGAAGCAATCATTGTAAAGACGCTACGAGAAGAAGCTAGGTATATTATGAAAATGTATCTGGTCGTGATCATAAACACGAGCGCGCGGCAGTTACACGGGGCGTTCGCAGGACACAATTATTCTGCCGCGCGTTAGCAATAGCAAGGACTTGAGCCTTCAGAACTAATCCATACCCACGAATATAATAATTAATAACCGTGCGGCATTCGGGGAGCAGCAGCAGCACACGATTGCCGCGCGATGTTTGGATACACCTAAACGGAGATTTAACTTTAACTTGTCTCTTGTTACAAAGTAGACGTAGGTACAGGCACAAATAAAATACACTGCGTGTAAGAAAGCTCCGAATAGCGGGCGTATGAAGAGAACAGCTACTTATGCTCGGAGTTTTTGGTGGGAATGAGGAAATCTTTAGTGGATTTAGAATTCTAGAGTAACCAAATACTTAGATCAATGGGCTGCGAAGCTGGTTTGGGCTTGATAGTTCGAAGAACCGATATAGACGTTGGAGTCTAAAGGTGCTGGAATTGACACCAGACGAATCGCAGTGAGCCTTTGGATCCAGGCGGTGCGAGACCACAGCGAGTGGAAGTCTCCTCAAGAGACCTGTGTCCAGCGGTAGACGTCTATTTTTGACGTGTGGTACAATAGAATTAAATATTTATGTACCTATAAAATGGAGTCTTCTCTGGAGTAAGATTTAGACCTGTGTGCTGGGTTTGAATCACGTTTGAATGGATTTAGTTGCTAAATTAACCAACATATGGATTTAATATGGTTTTTTACCGGTCAACATACCGGTTTGACAAGAAACACCTTCCTTCCCGTGCCTTCAGATCACATTTGTTATTTTAACACAGATCCCTTGCAACCGGTTGGTAAAGGTCAAGAGCTGTAGGCATAAACTATTTTAAATAATCGTTATAAGAACGGTTGAATTTGTTTGTAATTATGGGGCCGTTGTTACCTACATAGCTAGGTACACGTATAACATAATATAACCAGGCCTGTGTCACTCTTGGTACTTGCGCGACGAAAATACCGACGATCGCGCTCATTCCCGGAATGCTTACGCAGTCGGGGCTGGCGCGTTTTATGCGAGCGACGTGCTAGTGAATTTAACGCTGTTTTCGTAAATAGTTTTTTGAAAATATTTGTTTAATAGTATAATTATGTTAAGTGTTTAGCATATTAATTATTTGTAGGATAAATAGTTGTAGACATTTAAACTCATGTATATATAATGGTCTATCGATCTTTAGAATTATAATGGCAAAAAGTCGCTGCAATGTCGATAATGTTTAATTTAGCTTGCTTGCGTGTTTTATCTATTTAATAATCATTATTTAGGCTATCAAAGCTAGCAAGCAAGTCAGCAAGTAGTCAATACAATAATAAGTAGTCAATAGTACTTCTATAACGGAACAGGTACAATTCATGTCAAACTTAAATGAGCCTTTTTTCAAGTAATTTTTTTGAATCGAGGCACGAGCTGTAGGAATTACAAACGAGTCGCAGGGAATACGCTCGCCCTAGTTAGGCCCTTACTCCCTAATTCTTATTACACCTTGCTGATTTAGAGTAAGGGCACGGAATATATATTTATATATTTCCGTGATCGAAGTGTACCTACCTCTCCGAGCGAAATATTATGTTTCGCCGCACTGCTTCGCCGCGACGAATGACCTTGCAAGTTGCGTGCGTAGTGAAGAACTCACTGTGTAGCGACACACAGTAAACACAGTCGATCATAGTCAGAGTAGGTACCTTACTTACCAATTCGAAAAACCTACTGTATTGTTGTACTGTTTGCTGACAGCCCTAGACAAGCTCGCAATGTCGTCCGTGACGTAGGAAAGGGAAAAGATGCAAAGCAATACGGACACTCGCGCGCGGCGATAAAGTTTAATTTAGCTTGCGTGCGTGATTTATCTTTTTAATAATAATTATGTAGGCTATTAAAACGTCGGCAAGTAGTCAACATCAAAGGAGTGAGACTTCTGTACGTCAGTACTATTATATTATTCTGTGATATAACGGCTAGGAGATAGAACAAATTGCTGGGGCGGCTGGACTTAAATGAGTAATACCTACTTATCGTTGATTCAAAGTTCCAAACCGATCTTGTTCGTGCGTCATTGACTTGAAGCAAAAATCTGGTTCAGGCAGTACTCAGCAGGTAAGTGGGTAGGTAACTTTTCTAGTTCTTTGGTAAGTAGTATGTGACTTTTCAGGCTACAATTAATTATTACCTATCCAAAATTATTAATTATTTTCAAACGTTAGTTATTTTTCCTAGTAAAATACTGATGCAGATAACAAAATATAGGTTATCCATCAATGAGTAGAAAACTAAGTTAACACCGAAATTAAACGATACGCTGATTACAAGGCTCACATCTATCTACTTGCAGTAGCATAGTATTTAAATAAGTTGGATTCTTGGTTATACTTATCTGTAGTCTTTGGTTTTTTTTTTTTTTTTTTTTTTTTAAATTAGGAAAGGATTTATTTATATTGTTAATAATAATAAAATTAAAATCTAAATTAAATCTAAATTAAAAACTAAATTAAAAACTAAAAACTAAACATTAAAAATATCATCTATCCCGCTGCAATGAGGCAGTGTGCCCAGAACGCTGGCTGCGTTACCCCGCTGAATAGCCAAACTTATATGTTGGCCGAGGTAAGGTTAGGTATTATATTTATCGCCGCTCAAGTTGCAGGTCGCGGTCAAATTTTATAGCTTTTTATAAATACCATAAATAAAGCGATAAACCATAACCGGATCAAGTAACTAAGGAATGAAATACAATATCACTTCGTTTACTGATTGATCGTCGACGAGACATGACGTACAGAAAACTAAGTTGATGATTTGCCGCAGCCAGCTAGCATCTAGTACTACGTGAGTATTATTACTAATAGGTGGAGGTAGCCTACGTCATAGCCTACCACAGCCACGTATTACATGTAAAGTATACCTAGTCTTGTTTTCCTTAAAGTACCTATAAGTTAGGTAAGCAAATTGCAGAAACCTTCAGCGAAACGCGTACCTACCTAAGCAAAGCCTGTGCCTAGCGCTTTCTTAAAACTTATAGTTTCACGATTTCATCATTCCAGCATAGAAATAGAACGATCGTTGGTTTACGGTAACAATAACAATTAACAACATCAATCCTCCGTGCAAAGTACCTATGCTTCTTACGCGTTTTAGTGAGAAGTTTATTTATTTTTCTAGGAAAAAAACAGACTATTATATACATAGATATTAAAATTTATTGATTATTGATATCAATAGGAAATTCCGTTAAAATGATGTTTTGGCCTCGTCTATACCTATACCTCCGATGATTATGATGATAACAAATAAATATTATAAATGCGAAAGTTTGGATGGATGGATGTATGGATGGATGTTTGTTACTCAATCACGCCCCAACGGCTGAACGGATCTGGATGAAATTTGGCACAGAGATAGATTATAGTCTGGAATAGCACATAGACTACTTTTTATCCCGGAAAATGAAAGAGTTCCCGCGGGAACCAAAAAACCTCAATCCACGCGTACGAAGTCGCGGGCATCAGCTAGTGATTAATAATAACCATAGTTGATGGCAGTGTCCTTTTTTATTAACATAATATTAGGTAGGTATATGATGGGTATATGTTGTGTAGATCGGTGGTTGATGAGTCTTTTGAAATAGATTAATAATAATAGATTAATAATTAGATAATCCATACTAATATTATAAATGCGAAAGTGTGTCTGTCTGTCTGTCTGTCTGTCTGTCTGTCTGTCTGTCTGCTACGCTTTCACGGCCCATCTATTCAACCGATTTTGATGAAATTTGGTACAGGGATAGTTTATATCCCGGGGAAGGACATAGGCTACTTTTTATCCCGGAAAATTCATGAGTTCCCACGGGAATCGAAAAAAATTGTCTGTTTAACCGATTTGAATGAAATTTGGTACAGGCGTAGGTTGTATCCCGGGGAAGGACATAGACTACTTTTTATCCCGGAAAATGAAAGAGTTCCCGCGGGAACCAAAAAACCTCAATCCACGCGTACGAAGTCGCGGGCATCAGCTAGTGATTAATAATAACCATAGTTGATGGCAGTGTCCTTTTTTATTAACATAATATTAGGTAGGTATATGATGGGTATATGTTGTGTAGATCGGTGGTTGATGAGTCTTTTGAAATAGATTAATAATAATAGATTAATAATTAGATAATCCATACTAATATTATAAATGCGAAAGTGTGTCTGTCTGTCTGTCTGTCTGTCTGTCTGTCTGTCTGTCTGCTACGCTTTCACGGCCCATCTATTCAACCGATTTTGATGAAATTTGGTACAGGGATAGTTTATATCCCGGGGAAGGACATAGGCTACTTTTTATCCCGGAAAATTCATGAGTTCCCACGGGAATCGAAAAAAATTGTCTGTTTAACCGATTTGAATGAAATTTGGTACAGGCGTAGGTTGTATCCCGGGGAAGGACATAGGCTACTTTTTATCCCGGAAAATTCAAGAGTTCCCGCGGGAATCGAAAAAACTTGGTCCACGCGGACGAAGTCGCGGGAATCATCTAGTAATAAATATATGAAGAAAGTTTGGATGGATGGATGTATGGATGGATGTTTGTTACTCAATCACGCCCCAACGGCTGAACGGATCTGGATGAAATTTGGCACAGAGATAGATTATAGTCTGGAATAGCACATAGACTACTTTTTATCCCGGAAAATGAAAGAGTTCCCGCGGGAACCAAAAAACCTCAATCCACGCGTACGAAGTCGCGGGCATCAGCTAGGGATTAATAATAACCATAGTTGATGGCAGTGTCCTTTTTTATTAACATAATATTAGGTAGGTATATGATGGGTATATGTTGTGTAGATCGGTGGTTGATGAGTCTTTTGAAATAGATTAATAATAATAGATTAATAATTAGATAATAATAAATATATGAAAAGATTCAAACTACCTAAGTAAGTACGTAAAGTAAAAATGACTAATCAGCGGAGACAAAGAGCTTCCTTATTGCATTTCAAACTACGACACATCTACACATACCTACTTACTGTGTAGATGGTTACCTAATATTTATTCACTATTTTAACTGCATCGTTTAAACTACACTGTGATTGAAAAAACAAGTGCTTTACAAAAGGTATAACATAGTATAATATATAACAGTTATAATGTATTCACAATACATCATTTCATTGCTATACATACGAGTAGGTATATGCCTACAGAATGTTAATTTTGGAGCGGTCAGTTAGCGAAAACCACAGATCTGAGATCAGAAAACGAGGTGAAAACTAAGGGCGTCTTGCACCAAAGTTAAACGTATTTAATTTGGCGTTAAACGATATTAATTTGACAGATTTGTATGAAACTACTGTCACAATAGTGATTTAAATTGTATGCTTAAACAACTTCTGGTGCAAGACGCCCTAAGAGATACAGGGATTTAGTCAGAGAAGTAAACGCCCTTGATTTTAAACGAAGAAAATAAAAACTAAGTACATACCAATATTTCTAAAATGCATATCAGGATCAGGATATCAGGATTTCAGGAATCGCACCCGCACTTTTTCTCACAAAGTACAGGTATTGTTAGTGATTTAAGATTTCACTATTGGAAATTGATATACCTACTAAAGTAATTGGTTTTACATTATATCTAAGCAAAATAAAAGCCTATGAAATAAAAAGTGCTAGATATCTAGATAGTACATACTATATAAACATAGTACAATATTATAAATAGGAAAGTGTGTGTGTCTGTCGTCTGTCTGCTACGCTTTCACGGCCCATCTGTTCAACCGATTTTGATGAAATTTGGTACAGGGATAGGTTGTCTATCTATTGTATCTATCCCGGGGAAGCACATAGGCTAACAGGTTAGCCCGCTTCCATCTTAGACTGCATCTTCACTTACCATCAGGTGAGATCGCAGTCAAGGGTTCACTTGTAGTGGATTAAAAAAAAAACTTTTAGTGTATAATATAAGTATGTATAGTAAAATAAAAATATGCCGGTCAGGTTGTCGCATAACAATAGGTATTGTTACGCTTTTGAACCTTATTCTTTAACAGTATTGCTGCTATTCTAGATGTATTATTATATTATGCTATTCTAGATTTATTTTCCTTGAACAGCAGAATACATTAAGTATATGTACATATACCTACTTATATATCAATATGTAGCATGATGATGTGTGTCATATACTTCATAACAAAAATCCATGATTGGGATCAAACTAATATCATGGCTACGAAGAAAATAATAATGATTTAGATCACGCCGGTATACTTATTTACTATTTGAGGTTATTTATATACTGTAAGCCTACATTCGTCTTAAACGTAGGTATATTATAATATGGGATAATTTAATATAAAAAATACTTTTTATACAACCGACTAATTCAAACTCCCGCGCCAACTTTACCACAACAAGCACACGCTATACAAAGTACTTATTTTATTGTTGATATTTTAAAAACTGCTCGACTGATTTCGATAAAATTTATATGGGATAACATGGGAAGTATGTTCTTTCAAATAAAAAAAGAATCATCCAAATCGGTCCACCCAGTCAAAAGTTCTGAGGTAACAAACATAAAAAAAAAAAAAGGTATGCTACCTCCAATATTCCACAATTTAAGTGGTAAAACCCAAAAGATTCGGAACTTTGAATTGCTTTAACGCAATAATATTTTAAATAAAAGGTCATAGTTTATTAACAACAGCATCTTTCCATTGACATTTTCATATATATTTATAATATAATTATTCAAGGCTGTCTCTTTAGTTCATTAACATTAACTTTTTTTTATTATGACCACATAAAAATAATATAGACAGGTACATATTAATTAGTAGGTAAGTATAAAGAAATCACTTCTTACATTCGCGACGGTTTCAGTATTTGTCCATGTCATTGACTTATTATACATATTGGTGGTCCAAGAATTAACTGAATTAATAAAATTACTTAGCATTTATCACCATTTTGTATGTACCCATTGTTAATTGTATAATTTACCTATGTTAATTAGATTTGTACTTAACAAACCATAAAGTGCACCATAAATTCTTATTGATTTGTTTGTTCCGCGTCACATAATATCTAAACTGCTTGATTAAACCGATAATTTGAACTTAAGTGAACAACGTAAAAATAACTTACTTTTTCTTGAGTTTTCTATATTAAATGTTTCGAATCCTAAGTGTGAATCTGGTGGTTGTATGTTGTTGATTCTATGTCGAGCACCGGCGTCAGCGGTACATAGAAACGTAAATATAACGCACGTGAACACATTTAAAGACATTATTTTTCCTTGTAATATTATTACCGGTACCGTGACCTCCGAGACACCAGTACCAACTGCGACGTGCGCGCAAATGCCGCTTGCATTTATATATAAATTATAACACCGACGCGGAATAAGAGCGCGAAAACTTGATCAAAAGTTTCACTATTCAAGTCGCATCATAATGCTGTCTCAGGTTCGATTTCCAACTGGAGGAATTTGAAAATTTCATATTCAGAAACACAGGAGGAGTGGGGCGAAGATGCTAGATCCTTTTTAATAAAGATTCTATTATCCCACACCGAGTTCATAGGTGATCGGAGTGCTGGAAATTACCTCAGTCAACTGAGCTACCCGAACCGATAGGGTATACCCCTATCGGTTCGGGTATGTTGTTTAATATAACTGCCGTAAGTGAGTAAGTCGATTATTTTAGTCTTTTTTCTTATTAGCTTATTCTTGATTTTGTCTTTCAGTTTTAGGCCTAGCATGCTCCTTTCCATGGCTCTCTGGGTAACCTGTATTTTATGTATTATTTCTTTTGTTATTGGCCATGTCTGGCAACCGTACAGTAGTGTAGGCGTTACAATAGAGTCTAGAGCTGCCTTCTTTAGGTAAATGTCTAGGCGTGACTTAAATATGTGTTTTAATGACCAATATGCTGACCACGCTTTCTTAATTCTTCTTTGAACTTCATAGTGCCCTTTAAAAGATATGGTTTGACCTAAGTAGACATATTCCTCAACGTATTGTAAATTTTCCCCTTGTATTTGAACATTATAGTGATTTCCGTTTGACATTATGCATGTTTTTTCGGGGTTCATTTCCAAACCACACCCTCTGCTGTGAACATCTAGACTTTCTAGCATATACAAGAGTTGTTCATGACTTTCTGCAATTATAACTATGTCATCAGCGAAGCGAAGGTGGTTTAAATTTTCCCCGTTTATGTTAATCCCTCGGTCAGCCCAATCCAATTTTCTAAATATGCTTTCTAAAAGCGCAGTGAAGAGGTTCGGAGAGATCGGGTCTCCTTGTCTCACACCGCGCTTCACATTGAATGCTCTACCTCTTTTCTCCAGTTTTATAAGGCCCTTACTTTTTGAGTAGATCTCCTTAAGGATGTTTATGTATTTTCCAGGTATGTTCTGATCTTTCAGTGCAGCCCATAGCGCCTCGTAAAAAATTGAATCGAACGCCTTTGTGTAATCAACGAACGCAATATACAAAGTTTTTCCATACTCTACATATTTTTCAATCACTTGTTTCAAAGTAAAAATATGATCTAAGGTAGAGTATTCACTCCGGAAGCCTGCCTGTTCTCGCGGTTGTTGGAAATCGAACTCTCTTTTTAGTCGATAGAGTATGACTTTAGTGAACAATTTGTAGGTTGCCTGCAAGAGACTTATAGGCCTATAGTTATTTATTTCTTGGGGGTTACCCTTTTTATAAAGTAGTGTTATAACCGAAGTTTCCCACTGTTCAGGTATTTTCTGTTGCAGCATAATGTTGTTAAAGAGTTTAGTTAAGATTGGAGTTATGGGCTCTATCATCGTTTTGATGGTGTCGTTTGTTATACCATCTGCACCTGGGCTTTTCATTGACTTCAGAGAACTGATAGCGTGCCAGATTTCACATTCCAAAAATGGCGGTATCTCTACCAAGTCAAGCTCTCTAGATCTAGAGTCTAATACATATGACTCTGGCATGCTATATAACTTTTGATAGAATTCTGTAGCTGTCTTTAAAATTGAATCTCTATTGGTAGAAATTGTACCTTTTTGGGTTTTAAGATTTGGTATCCATTCTTTGGTGTTACATAAACGTTTCTTTCCTCGTTTGACAGATCTACGTTTAACTAACTCTTCTTCAAATATTTTTAACTTATAGTTTTGTTTATTTAATTTTAAGCGTTTTCTAATTTTCTTATACAGTTGTTTTAATCGTTTTTTTTCCAAATCTGTTTTCATTGTTTTTTCTCTGAGCTCTGTTCTTTCTAATATTAATTTTCTTATGTCCTCTGTTAATATACATTGAGTCCGATTTTCATTGGTTACTTTTGGTAATTGATTGACACTTTCTTGGATTGTGCAGATTAGGTTTGTATAACTTTTTTGTATATCATTTGTGATTTCAGTTGATTTTGATAGCTCTACAAAAGTATTTTTTAGGTTTTCACGTTCAATAGGTAGATATCCGGATTGTTTTTTCTTAAATGTCTTTCGTGACTTTTGTATTTTCGCATAAATAGAAAATGTTGCCCTAACCATTCGATGGTCAGTTGGGTGTGAGGTATTAATGACTTCTACATTCTGAAATAAAGGAACATCACTCTTTTTAGCAATAATAAAATCAATTTCATTTAACGTTTGTCCGTCTGGCGAGCGCCAAGTCCACTTTTGTTTGGATTTTTTATTGAAGTGAGTATTCATGATGTAGAGTTGATTTTCAAAGCAGAAATCAATAAGCCTTGATCCTCTTTTATTTCTTAATCCATAGCCCGAGGGGCCCATTACAGTAGCATCTTCAGGGGTTGCCTGACCAATCTTCGCATTGAAATCTCCTATTATAAACGTTTTTGAAAGGGTATTTTCTAAAGCTAGAGTTATGTCATTGTAGAAACTTTCTAGTTCCTCTTCTGATGATTTTTCCGTCGGTGAATAGACTTGTATGATGGTAAGTGAGGTACATTCTAAACATATGTCCAATCTAGCGACTCTATCTGAAATGGCATTAAAATCTATTATATAACTTTTTAAGTATTCTTTAATCATAAATCCCACACCATTTCTTCCGCTTTTCTTTCCTGTGTAGAGTAGAATGTACTCGTCATACTCTATTATATGAGTTCCTTCTTTTTTAACTTCAGAGATACCTAATATGTCCCATTTAATATTCCGTAGAGCATGTTCTAATTCTTCTCGACGTCCTATTCCTACAAGGGATCTTACGTTGAGTGTATTAATATATAAGCGTTGGATGGAGGGTGTCGGTCTACTACTCCCTCGGGGACCAACCGGCTTGGGAGAGATAATGTTTGGTAAATAATTTTCGTGCTCTGGTAGGAGAGAGGCCTTTCGTTGCTAAGTTCGTGGTGGTGAGGTGGTAGAGCTTGATAGAGCATTGTTGGATGTCATGTAAGATTCAATAGTAGTTTTATTCTTTTTATGAATATTAAACTTTTGTTGGTGTGGTGGTAGAATTTCGGGAGAAGAGTTCGGTTTTCTTTTGTTACGTCGTGTTTTTGGACTTCCTTGATTAGGTTTCAATTGGTGTTTTCCGGGGCTCTTGCTGTTTAACTTAACAATTTTATCATATTTCAGAATAACGTTTTCTCCTTGTTCTCTTCTAGCCATCAATTCTTTTTGTAATTCCTTTCTCTTTTGTAGAACCTTAATGGGAAAGTCCTCTTTTATGTACATACAAGTATCTTTTAATGATTTTTTATTCCTCAGAAGTTGGATTTTTAAGCCCACTGTAGTTAAAATCAAAACAACAGGCCTGATATTCCCATTCTTTTTCCCGAGTCTCCTCACCATCTCTATATCTCTTTTTTCACAGGATATTTTCATAGTGTTATTTATTATATCTAGTACAGTCTCTTCCAACTCGCTATAGTATCGTTCTTTCTCTTCAAGTCCAAACAATATTATATTTCTTTGTTTTGTCTGTTTTTCCAACCTTTCTATTTGTGTCTGCTGTTGTTCTAATTTTTCTTCCAATGCTTTAGTTTTTAATTCAAAGTTTTCTAATTTTTCTTGTATATTTTCATTAATTTTTTGTAAATTTTCTTGAATTTTACTCATTTCTTGTTTTTGACCTTGCATATCTAGTTGGATCTCTTTTAGTATTCTCATCATATCTTCCATTTTGAATCAATTATATAATATATTATTCGTAATAACTTAAAATAAGAATCCTAATAAAATTCGTCTAATTCCATCTAGAGGTAAGTAGTGCAATTATTATATTATAAGGGTCAATTTTATGGCGTTAAATTATTGTTGAAGCACGTCCATAATAAACGTTTCCATCTAGCGGTGAATACTAAAAGCTTGTAAATATCGGTTCCGCTGCTTGTCCACAGATGGCGCCTGGCGTCTTGAAAACAATGATTACTTTTTGTTTATGATTTATCAATAGTTTAATATATGATATAATAAAAGTCTCTTTTCACTCGATTTATTTTTAAAACGCACTGGTTTATTTGCGAATATAGTCCATAGTTAAAGCTAGCATGTCTCCTTAAATGGCGCTGGGCCGGGCACATAGTAAGAACGACCGATGGGAGATGGACAGAAAAACTTCTATATTGGTATCCACGCGACGCACGCCGACCGAGAGGCCGGCCGCGGCGTCGCTGGAGCGACGACATAATTGAGGCGGCGGGGAATACCTGGACCAGGCTGGCGAGAGATAGGACCAGATGGAAAAGGATGGAGGAGGCCTATGCCCAAAAATGGGCGTTCCAATGACATTTCTATATAATTAATAACACTGACATTGTGATAAACATCAAGATAAACTTATAATATTATAACATAATTATTTATCTTTATCTAAGTAAATTGACAACAAAACAGTATTATTGAATTAATTATAAAACGACAAATGATTATTTATTTTGTAAGTCTGAATTATATCAGATATAATAACAAATTGTCCTTAATAATATGTTTATAATAATATCCTTGTAACTATGATTGTAAGAACGAACTGTGATTGGAAATAAAGGCTTTATTATTATTATTATTATTATTATTATTAAGTGAGTAAGTCAATGGCCGTACCCCTAACAAGGTAGCCCGCTACATCTTAGACAAGCAACATTGCAACACTTGAAAACCTTTAAGTAACCAACAAAGATATTTCTTAAAGACAAAGACATTAATATAAATACAATATTTTATACACACAATGGACACACACACACAATCTCTTACCCAAAACAAACCTACCGTCTCCGTTCCTGTGGAGATAAAAATAAGGTAATCCACCGAACACATCCCGGTAACATTCTAGGAAGAAAATATTATTGTTAGGATAACTTAACTTGGAGATGTATAAAAAAGTGCAGTGTAAGCTCTTTAACACATTCGCTGCGGCAGCATTGGATCTAAACCTTCGGCTAGTGCGTTACGAGACAAATACTGCCCGTATCTATATTTCCTGCTATGCGTTACGACCTCTATTTTGCCGTACCATAACCTGACTTTCAAAGTCCATGCAGACGTGGAAACTCCTCATATCAATGGTTTTTTTTGAATAAATCGATAGGCTACATCCTCGTGTATACCTAGCTGCGGTAGCCCCGGGTTCTCTATGATATTTCGAAAGATACAGAGATTTTTCAAAATCAGTCATTTACGGCAATATATATGCCGTATAGCATAGAAGTTAAAAAATTGCTAGGGATGGGGGGTTTACTTCTGAAATGACAATCGATATTTTAAAGATATTCTTTATTAAAGACGCAACAAATACAACATAGTTCTTCATAATTAGTCAACATAATAATTATTCTTACAAGTATCGGAAATTATAAAAAAAATAAAAATAAAAATCAGTCACATGTACTTAGTATAAAAACACTAATTAATAAAAATGTAAATAGGTTTTTTAAAATTTTGCTTCATTTTAGGGTATCAAATTATTATAATTACTTGTTTTTAATCTATGATGAGATCACACAATATTAGGAACTTTAATTTAGCGGAATAAAATAAATTTTGAAAACTAGGTATGGTTTCATCAACGTTCTATATTAGCCTTCTATATTCTACAGAAGTGCTAGTAACTAGGTATTTATCACAATGAACAACTTTCACACTTGACATCGATAGTTTTTTGCCTAATAAATATCGAGCGCTTGCATACGTCTCACTTACGGCCAACACTAGTGCAAACTGAGTGGCCGCGCGGACGCATGCAGGGAGGCACGTGGGTGTACGGCAAGATAGTCGCACTGAATAAAAATACTTACCTTACTGTGCGTTACGGCAACTATTTTGCCGTATATTATTAGTGTACAATATTATTATATTAAAAGCTACCATATTAAAAAAATCACTGTCTCTTTCCTACACGCACGGGAACATAGTTAGATCACCCCCGCACGGCGCGCAAAACAAGGATAACTAGCTGCCGCACTGGCTGACCGTCAAATACGGCGAAATACTTGCCGTAATGCAGCGAATGTGTTATGGAATAACACGGAACCCGGTATGGTAGTGCCGTCCTAACCTGGCTGGCGCTTACGCGTTTATCTGAGAAACGGCTCTTTAAAGTTAACACTTTCTTTACACAATTATTACCAATGCCTTCGATACTTTGACTAGGTTAAGGTTATAATTAGGTCCTTACATATGAAATTGGCGTTTTGTAAGGGATGACCTTAAAGTCGATTTTTTAAAAATATAATATATCCCTGATCCCTTTACTAAAAAACCCATTCGCACGGGAATCAATAAAATCTTTGAGAGCGCTTTGGACTGCCCCATCGGAGTTGAATTTTTTCCCTCACAAGAAGTTATCCAAATTTCGAAAAAAATTGTAATCTGTTGGAGCAAGGTCCGGGAAGTACGGTGGATGTCTTAGACATTCCAATTGAAGCTCCTCTAATTTGGTAGCCGTCTGTTGTGCAGTGTGTGGTCTAGCGTTGTCCTGAAGCAGCAGTGGCCTAGAGCGATTGACCAGCCTCGGTTGTTTAGCAGCTAGCTTTTCCATCATGGTTTGCAGTTTCTGACAATATACATCCGCCGTAATCATCTGGCCAGATTTAAGAAAGCTGTAGTGAACGACACCGGCACTAGTCCACCAAATGCTCACGCTTGGGGCAGGATTTGGCTGATTCGCCAGGGTTCAGCCACTGCGATGAGCGTTTCCGATTATCGTACAGGATCCACTTTCTATCATAGGTAATAATTCGATTTAAAATCCCTTTATTATTGTGTCGGTGGAGTAATGTAACGTAGCAGTCGACGCGTGTTTGTCGGTTTGCTGCACTCAATTCATGAGGTACCCTGACCCACCTTTCAAGCTTTTTCACCTTCCCAATTTGCTTCAAGTGGATTTAAACAGTTTTATCATTAACACCGCAGCCTGCAGCTAGCTCGGACGTGGTTTGCGATGGATCCGCATCCACAATAGCCTTCAATTCTTCATTATCAACTTTGGTCTCCGGCCGTCCACGGGGCTTGTACTGCAGGTCGAAATTTCCAGAACGAAAACGTTGGAACCAAAAACGCACTGTGTTTTCTTTTGCGACACCACCGCCATACACATCATTAATCCTTCGAGCCGTTTCTGCAGCACTGGTGCCACGATGGAACACGTACTCGTAACTAACGCGATATTTCAATTTTTCCATTTTGTAAACTGAGTGACGCAAAGAAAAACCAAAAGGAAAAAAACAAATGAATTAGGGTTTTCAAAACACAAAAGCATGAGTAAATAGCTGTATAAATTTGAAATTGGAAATCCTAACCAACGAGGAGATATTTGAGATCAAAGTGGCCAGTACGACAAAACGCCAATTTCATATGTAAGGACCTAATTATTTATTATAATGATGTTGTGGTTGAAAATCGTCATGACTAGACGACGCACTGGAAACTTACTGCTGCAATACAGGTAACAGGGTGTTATTATGAATAAGGGATGGTATCAGGTATAATTCAGCAATACAGGCGCTATCAGGGCATTTTATCGGTTGATCAGTTATTAGCGTTAACCTCGTAAACGTCAAGTAAAAAAGACAGTAAACCATGTTAAATTTAATGATAAAATAATAATTCTAGACTTATTTTTGCTTGGTCACGTAAAATTAACGAAAATAGGGTAGATATTAAAACTACAGTAAGCTTATATAATATTATTACTCATAGTTTACTTTAAATAAATGAGCAATTGAGACAGGGTGCGTAGTTTTTAAATAATTTAAAAATGTAGTTAATTTAAAAAAAATACAAAATCTCAAACACAGGTCAGTGTAAATAGTAGTCGATCTTTTTTATAATGGTTCTACTCTGTAACATCCCGTATACCCGTATATAAAGAGGCTAAGTATATTTTTCTGGTAGTAACGCTTTGAAGTTAAATGAAATATAAATCGTGTGTCTAATCGAAAAAAAATCTACCGAATCCTTTTTATTACCTAAATGGTTACCTTACCTGAATTCGGTTAAGATCAAGGTTGTTTAAATCATGATTGGCAACTAAAAGAAAAATCTTAAGTACCTACGAGTAGGTAACTAAATATCTGTTAATTTTTATGGATGTCATTTTAATGACGAGGACTTTTTCTAGTTAATTTAAATTATGATAGACATAGGAAGGGCCTGTTAAAGACATAATATGACCAATTAAAACACAGCTGCCCGCGACATTACAATATGCTAGTACATTGACCGCCCACGCAAATGTTTTGGGCGGTGGCGCCATAGGTACAGGGACGTTTGTTCGTACTAATGTACGAAAAGACGTCCCTGTACATTGCCTCCACACCTGAATAAGCATAGGGATCAATTATTTTTGTTATTGATTATTAAGTTTTATTTATTTATTAGTGAATAACGTTTCTCATTCTTACGGCCGCACTCAGAGTCGCTTAATCATTACTTAAGTAACTCCTTAGTTTAGATTTAGTAAACTTAGCTGCTTAAGTAATGATGAGTACGGCAGTTAGAGCCTTTAGAGGAGACTCGTGCTCACTGATCAGGTAGGCCGGTGAAGGGTTGAAATTGAAATGATCATTAACTTTTTAATAAGTTCAAATGTTGTTAGATTTTATGCTTCAATTTATGCTTAGATTTTATGCTCTAATGAACCTATCTAGTTAATGCTAATCATAGATTAAAGATTGGTCTCCGCTTCGCTCCTACCGCAGCGGAGACCAATCCTAAATCTATGATGTTATAATATATTATTTAGCTTGGTTTATTTTTGTGTCAGTCTGGATACTCTTATTGGATTTTCCTCACATCTCTCCTCAATTTAAAAAAAGGCAGTCGACGGTCACACGCGTAACTCATAAGGTAGGCCTGTGACGTGATAATTATTCCAGTTTGTTGTGTAAAACTGCCTCGTTGGTCTAGTGGTTAGCATGTTTGGCTGCGGCCGACGAGGTCCCGGGTTCGATTCCCGGGTCGGGCCATAGTTAAGTGTTGGGTTTTTCTGACCAGAAAATTCTCAGTACTAGCCCGGAGTTAGGAAGTTGGCGGTGTTTCACCCCCGTGCCTCGGAGAGCACGTTAAGCCGTCGGTCCCGGTTATTATCACTAACATGATAATAGTCGTTAAAGCCCGCCAACCCGCATTGGAGCAGCGTGGTGGGTCTAAGCTCTAATTCCCACTCTCCTATGAGAGTGGAGGCCCGTGCCCAGCAGTGGGACGTTAATGGGCTGTAGTGGTGGTGGTGGTGGTGGTTGTGTAAAAACACGTAGGTAAAAGGACACGCGACCGCGATCACTGCGTCATGACCAATCATCACTAACTATAAATTTTGTGGTTATCACGCATAAATTTGCAAATATAATTTTGTAGCTTACCTAGAAGCCAACGCCCACCACTCGAGAGCTCTAAAAGTTGTTCTAAGTATTCTATTCTATTTGCCATAAAATACATTATGATAACGGCTCATCTTTAGTTAGTTCAGGTTAAGTCTTAAACAATAGAAATGAAATAAAACAAAAAACATAATCTAAAAAATTCTGCGGTTTCTATGACGCAAAAAAAAATTACGTGGAATAAAAGACTCATAAAACCAAAGTACCTACCTACTTACTTAATTCTTAATAATAAAAATGGGGGCGGAAATTCTATACAGACCCAATATTATGTACCTATCACATAATAATTTATGTAAAGAAAAGTTGGTTAGTTTAACTATGAATGATTTTGAACAGATCCATGGCTCAATCTTTTGAACCTGCTGTGTTGAGCAAAATTAACTTTTACCGTTGAGTTGCTCGTGAACATACCTACCTACAGATACCACCACCACAATTTTAAAGAAGGTGGCGGAAAGTGAGTGGATTGAGACGCCTATATCTCCAGCAGTGGACGGATACAGGTCAATCGACCGATTGCAGACTGAAAGATGAAACAGTATTCTAAACAATAGCATTGACTTACTGCCTTCACTTGTGTCCGTGGCAGGGTGCGCGGAAGCGGTTCCGAGTAGCACGGCCACTGATATGAGGGACACTCTCGAGACACGCATTGTTGTATCTTTAATGATAAACTCAACACTAATACAGTGACGAGGCATCGCGCGACCATTTATACCACCGCCTAATTGCGTATAAAGAGTCAAGCGCGAGCAGCAGATATTTTAATACCTAGTAACCAGTAAAATATAGGTATTGTAATCGATCAATAGCTGAAGAGGCGTGGGCGTCGTTCTTACACATGACTAAAATATCTGTAGGCTTCACTTGTATATTATTTGCCTTTCAACGAGGTAGGGTCCTTGTCCTTGTCTCGTCTGTCTAAATTATGTAATTTAAGTACTTAATATTCCTACTACAGTATCTATATAATTTAAAATATAAAAATATAAAATCAAATCGCTTCATATATTATGAAGAGGTTTAATTTTATATTGTTTTTTTTTTCCAATTGATAAAGATGTAAAGCACCTTATAATAATATGTAGTCATTGGCTGCATATTGTAGGTCTAGCTACGTGTGGTCTAGCTAAGTGACCTAAGTAAGAGTTTTACAATTTCTCAAAGAATGTTCCTAGGTAACTACTAAATAGTGCAGCAAAATAGTTTATAGTCATATTTGCCTTTTTTAATGTAAACAATTTAGGTACTCGTGCCATTATATAGGTTACCTACATGCCTAGGTTGGTGTAGCAAAGTAACATGAATGCAGTGCTGTAATTGTATTCGCGACTATTTCGCCCAACAGTGGCGTTTTAATATTATATCGCACTCAAATTCCTAACATATCATTTTAATAATAAAAATACAACTTTAAATTCGAATTGGAAACGGTTCTGGGGGCTCACTACCATCGCTTTAATTATATTTAATAATATTAAAGCAGTATTATTTTAATACTAGCTGATGCCTGCGACCTCGTCCGCGTGGATTGAGGATTTTTTGTTCCCGCGGGAATTCTTTAATTTTCCGGGATAAAAAGTATCCTATGTGTTATTCCAGACTATAAACTATCTCTGCGCCAAATTTCATCTAGATCCGTTCAACCATTCTGGTATGATTGAGTAACAAACATCAATTTTGAAGATTTTGGTTCCCGCGGGAACTCTTTAATTTTTCGGGATAAAAAGTAGCCAATGTGTTATTCCATACTATCTCTAGATCCGTGCATAATTTATAACATTAGTGAAGATCGCTTACGCTCGTTTTCCAGAATTATAATCCTTCCTACGTCAAGGTATTTTAACGTAGCTTTGAGCAATGGTAGTTACTGATGTGTACTGATTTAATTTGATAGGAATATAATATTATGTAGTTACAAACCTCAAACGAATATCAGGGTGAGCATTGATGTAGAATTTTAGTACCTACCTATGTGAGAATAAAAATCGTACGCGTCAAATTGAGACTTTTCATTTTGAAGTTGATATAATCTTAATATATATAAATCACGTGTCATGTTGTTTGTCCGCGATGGACTCCTAAACTACTTAACCGATTTTAAATTAAATTTGCACACCGTGTGCAGTTTGATCCAACTTGAAAGATAGGATAGCTTAGACTATTGACGCGGACGAAGTCGCGGGCAACAGCTAGTATAATATATGTAGACAATATGTTGTTTTTAAAAAACAAATTATTGGCCGCGGAATTCTAAAACATAATACGATATATATTAGTTTATCAACTAAATATGAGGTTAAAATGAGCGTGAGATAAGATAGTGATTTTTCCAATTTACTTTAATTCCTGAACGGTTAAACATGGCCGCTAAATATTGTATCTCTACTTAAATAATATCTAGGTAGGTTTTCAGCTTGTTTGTTTTCCTTCTTTGGTACCTATGAGGAAAATTGGCCAATAGGTACATGAATAATACTAAGTAGGTACCTAAAGTACACAATCTGGAATCGTGCAAGTTGTTATAACAATAATAAAAACCCTTGAAATTAGTATTTAATAAAAGAACTTGATGATGCTTGCCACTTCGTCCACGTGGATTGGGTAAGTTTTTGAATTCCCGCGGGGACTTTCTAATTTTCCGGGATAAAAAGTACACCTCTACACTAAATAAAGCCAGTTCAGTCATTAAGGCAATTTGACTTATAAATAAACATTCAAAGTTTCACATTCATAATATTAGTAAGATTGTGTGCCAAAATAAAATCTTAAATTATTATAAAGAGATAGGTAATCTTCTTTAATAAGGACTCAGGTCGGCAAAAAATCAATATATTCAAATAAACTTTAATACTCTCATTAACGTCTACAGTTTGAATGCAATCAATAATAAATCGTTTTCAATAAAATTATCCTAAATTCAAGACAATTTGCGTAATATCACAGGTACTATACCGGACAGTGGACACAACTCTCGTAACACACTCGTCTCGTTGCTCTTGAATATCACTCCAACGTTACAAACTCAAAGTTTTAGAAAAAGTAGCCAAAATTTCAATAATACCAATAGCATCATTCAGTGGTCTTCATTTCTAATAAAACCAAATGACACACAAGAAAACTTTGGAAACATTATTGGTATAAAATAAAAATCATTTGATCGAGAATCGTTCTTGTTTTAATGATTTTAAATGTGTTTGGGTTATTTTATGAGGAAGATTTACCTAAATATAGGTATATGAAGAGTTAACTTATTTTTTAATTAATTGACTGTAGTTTGTAACGAAAACAATAATTAATTAATTTATATCGATAACTTATGGAATTTTCCTCTTTTTTATTTATTATTGAAATTGTTTTAAAATGTGTTTTAAAATGTTTGTTTGTTGTCTTGAAGCTCCAGCTGTAGTAAAGACATAAGGTTCGACGACTTCCAGCCTCCCGAACAAGCCGGGTTCCGAAAAGGTTTCAGTGCCATAGACCACATACATACGCTGCGGCAGATTATACAGAAGACAGAAGAGTATAACCGGCCTCTTTGCTTGGCGTTTGTGGACTATGAGAAAGCCTTCGATTCGGTGGAAACTTGGGCAGTGTTGAGGTCTCTACAGAGATGCCAAATTGACTACCGGATGACTACGAAGAGGATGGCGGGGTCTTTCAGATCCCGCCATTCTCTTCGTCACCTAAACTATCAGAGTCGGAATGCCCCCAGTCCCGAGCTCGCTTCGCTCGCTCTTGCATTAGCGGAAGTGGTGCCTAAAAAGGAAGTGGAGAAACTAGGAAAACCACTTGACCTTCGTTCAGGACCTCCTTCGCCAGCTTCTGGCTACGCTGTTTACATACAATAGTGATGTTTTAAGAGTTTTGGTTTAAGTATGGCCGCACATGCTTTTTAATACGAAGAACCGATAACATGTTTATTTGATCATTAGTTTATTGATCGATTAATTAATGAATTTTCCATGTAACCAGCAATAATATCTTATAATATCTAATAATATATATCTAATATTAATATCAATTAATATATAATATGTCACCGTAAGATTGCAAAAACCGTTAGATTATAATCCAACTAGCGATATTGTAAACTGTCGACAGATTGTAAACCGTGCAATGTTCCGAGTGTCAATTTTTGAAATATTCATTGTATTTACATTTTCTTGTCTCTTTATTGTAGGTTAGGTTAGGGTTCGACATAAATAATCAAGTAGTTAGGTTCTATCGGGTTAATAAACCTAACAGATTACAATCTACCGAAAAATAATCCGTTATATTGTAATCATTCGATAGTTTACAATTTTGCGAGTTAGATTATAATCTAACGGTTTTTACAATCTTACGGTGACATATATATAGCTGCTCGTGCTGATTGACTCACTCATTGATCACCTCTCCTGTAAAATTTTGAATGAAAAAAATTTTTTTTACTCATCGTTTCGTATAGAAGACAAAAATTCATTCAGAAGAAAAATACGGAGAGAGCTGATGATTGAGGATTTCGAAGACGGATGAAGAGCACAACCAGGGTATTGAAGATAGGTGGGGGGTGCTCGACCAAATGTCACTCGAAACTTCATCCAATTGACAGTGAGCTGAAAAAAAATTCAAAATGGCGGATTTAAGATGGCCGCCATACAAATTTCGTCGGTGTCTATCTCGGAGAGTATAAGAGTTGGAGGAGTGGTTTTTTGGCAAAAGATGATCAGGACATGAAGGTCTACTTGATGAACAGGAAAAAAATTCAAGATGGCGGAATTTATTTTTCCATAGAAAATGTATGGCGAATATTGAAGAGGCTACAATTTAGGGTTGAACTATGCGAGACTTTGATGCGGTTCCTTTTCATTTGTTTTTAAAGAAGAACTCTCCATAAATTTCCATATATAACATAAAGTATACTAGATGGAAGAGTGGAAGAAGGAAATATGCATGACTTTGATATAAATGGTTTTCTTTTACAAGATTAGTTCTGTATGGAAGAATTGTCGATTTGCCGTTAGGAAAGTCAAGATGGCGAAGTTCAATGGCACCCAAAGGTACCCGATCGTCAGCGGTATGATATTGATATTAATCAACTTTGCTCGCTAGCATAGCGGTGTGTTTGTTTACTTCAGAACACGTAGGTAGTAAACACTAGGATAGAAGTAGAGCAAGTAAGTAGACAGTAGGACGCGCGGTCTACTACGCGGTCCGCTTCAGCGGGCCGCGCCTCCACGCGCCATACTAGTCTTTGTATGTAACTACAGATTTCTTTTTCTACCGAGAATTGATTATATTTATAACATATACAACCAGAGTCTGACGTCTACGGACAGAATAATATTTTATGGTATGAAATTATGCAGGGACCGAAATGGCGATAAGTTACTAAACTGTAGTATTTTTTAACAATGTTGAATACGCTTTCAGAAGTATAATAGACGGCACCAATCTTTGTTATTACCATTGTAGATTTATTTCAATTTAATTATTTCGTACATTTCATCAGTCCAAATACCTACTAATCAGTGAGAAACGAATACATAAAAAGTGGCTTTTGCTTTTTTGTCAATGTTACCATACGAGTATTAAGCCTTCAAATTTTCAAAGCGTATAAAGTTCATCCTTAAATATCATCACGGGGGCGCTTTCTAGCAAAATGCTTAGTGAATATAATTAAAACTAATTGAAGTAAGCATATGGAAGGTTTTTGATTAGCTTCGTACACCACAACATTATCATCAATCGGAAGACGCCTACTTCGTGGACCTTTCCAATTGACCTATCTGGATCAAGGAGGTACCAAATGCGATCAGCGCGTAGCTTTGTGCAACGTTATGTTGTCTTCTTTGATGTTCAAATCCACGCAGACATTTCAAATGCCCATCAACAGGTGTCAAGTTCTACGACGCATTACATTATTAGTTCGTCTTCTCCTTCGATCATAGCCATTTAGAATCTCTAATTCAATGTGAATTTTAGCCATTGCAGTAACGCGAATATCTTCTCGTTATAGGACACCATTATCTCGAATTCCATCACGCAACGAAGCGCCGGAGCGATTCACTCTCCTAAGTCCTATTCCCATTAAGCATCGCTTAAGACAAACTTATTAATTATACTCGTTCTTATCACTATTTTTATTATACCGATCACTATTTAATTTGATACGATTTAAATGTGGCTTCCCAAGTATGAACAATTAAAAAGGGTTTAAATATGAATCTGTTTGAGGAATTAAGGATAACCAAATCGAAATAAGTAGGCTTTTATATTGTCCACTAAGTACCTAATTTAAGTTTTTAATATTAAAACTAATTTAAACATTAAATCATCAAATTCTATTCGTAAGTTTCTTATCATCATTCATACTCAGTATAATATATCTTAATTGGAATGAAATCACTAATAAAAAGTGTGGATATGATTTTAAATATAAACTAAAGAAGCAGATTGTTTCGTTTCCCTAATAGAAATGTGCTTACAGAAGTTCACCTCCTAATGAGATGGAGGATGTCTTTAAATATAATATAAGGTATTTAATCATATTGTGTGCCCAGCGTTACAGCCGTCACTTTTTGGTTTAAAGTCGCCTTTCGTAGCTGTAAACCTTGTTATAGTTGGTAACCGAGCTCACTGATATTATTGTGTGCCCTGCGTTATAGCCGTCGCTTTTCGGTTTAAAAGAGTCTCTCGTAGCTATTAACATTGTTATGAGTGGTAATCGAGCTCACTATAGTACATTTTTCACTGATAGAGTAAGATCCCAGAGCGATCAGACATAACTCATATTCACATAGATGTAACCTTAGGTTCTCAGTAGCGTCTCATGTTCTTTGAATACCTGCGTGCTTGTGGAGCTCTCCTTGTGACACCTGGGTAGGTACCAGGTAAGAAAGGTAACTAAAAATAAGAGTTACTTAAATTAAATTTAGGTACATGGCTGATATTTATACATGTTTTGTAGTATATATATTATTCTAAAATAGTATCATAAGTGTCAGACACTTTCCATGGATCAAAACTTTTTTCAGACGCTTTAAAGCTCGAGAATAGACTAAACAAAATATATACTTACGACGCCTGTATACTATAAATAGCAAATTAATATTGCAGAACTTTTGATAAAAACAATTCCTGTGTTTTTTATTTTAAATTAAATCTTTAGTTAAAAGGTAAATCCATACTAATCCATACTAATATGTGCTAATATTATAAATGCGAAAGTGTGTCTGTCTGTCTGTCTGTCTGCTACGCTTTCACGGCCCATCTGTTCAACCGATTTTGATGAAATTTGGTACAGGGATAGGTTGTATCCCGGGGAAGGACATAGGCTACTTTTTATCCCGTAAAAATTCAAAGGTTCCCGCGAGAATCAAAAAATGTATCTGTTCAACCGATTTTGATGAAATTAGGTACAGGGATAGGATGTATCCCGGGGAAGGACATAGTCTACTTTTTATCCCGGAAAATTGAAAATTTCCCGCGGGAATCAAAAAACATCAATCCACGCGGACGAAGTCGCGGGCATAATCTAGTCTAGTATTATAAATGCGAAAGTGTGTATGTCTGTCTGCTACGCTTTCACGGCCCATCTGTTCAACAGATTTTGATGAAATTTAGTAAAGGGATAGGTTGTATCCCGGGGAAGGACATAGGCTACTTTTTATCCCGTAAAAATTGAAAATTTCCCGCGGGAATCAAAAAACATCAATCCACGCGGACGAAGTCGCGGGCATAATCTAGTCTAGTATTATAAATGCGAAAGTGTGTATGTCTGTCTGCTACGCTTTCACGGCCCATCTGTTCAACAGATTTTGATGAAATTTAGTAAAGGGATAGGTTGTATCCCGGGGAAGGACATAGGCTACTTTTTATCCCGTAAAAATTCAAAGGTTCCCGCGAGAATCAAAAAATGTATCTGTTCAACCGATTTTAATGAAATTTGGTACAGGGGTAGGTTGTATCCCGGGGAAGGACATAGGCTACTTTTTATCCCGGAAAATTTAAGAGTTCCCGTGGGTATCGAAAAAACTTGGTCCACACGGACGAAGTCGCGGGAATCATCTAGTAAGATATATTTTACTCGGAACGGACCCGCGTGACCGAGTGCTCAATGCGCCTAAACAAGTTTTCACTTCAATGAAAATATTTAAAATATAAACCTTAAAACTAAATAATTAAAGTTTAATTAAGAATCATACTAATATTATAAATGCGAAAGTGGGTTTGTTTGTTGGTTTATCCTTCAATCACGCCGCAACGGAGCAACGGATTGACGTGATTTTTGGCATGGGTATAGCTGAGGACCTGGAGAGTGACATAGGCTACTTTTATCCCGGAAAATTAATGAGTTCCCGCGGGAATCAAAAAAACTCAAACCACGCGGACGAAGTCGCGGACATCAGCTAGTGTAATATATTTATACTTAAGACCTTTTGTCTTAAGAAGAGCGGCATTATTAACCTGTTTATTTTGGGCTCAATTGTAAAATATAAGAACATAGTTACCTTTTAACTAAAGATTTAATTTAGAATAAATAACACAGGTATTGATATTGCTTGTTGTTGCTTTTTCCTTTTTAAAGTTTTTTTTTCAAGTCCTACTTAGTAACAATGATCCTTTATATTATGTGCTTAGTAAGTATAGTCCGCACGCGAGCTCTGAGGAATCGGGGGCTGAAGCCGCGGGCGGGTGCGTACCACGCCCGACCGTCGCGTCGCGTCGCTTCATACCCCGTATGCCGTCCAGAGACGTAGAGAGAGTACGCTTCATCTAGTCCTGTTTTTAATTTTGCGATAGCAGTGTTATATTGTAATATATATAGTACTAAACTTAAAAGTTTCTTTGTGAGTGCAAATAGCTGTTAATTTTTTAAATTCCTTAAAGTACTGATTATTCTGATTTCGACAGTGATTAATAATATTTTAAGTTCATTTTGTACAGTTCATTATTATTAAATTTTATGATACAATTTGTATTTTCTTCCTTATTGCACATACTATCCTCATATAATTATTATTTCATAATTAATTCTATGCACGCGCACATATACTAAAGATGTGTTAGTATATCGATAGCGTAATATCGACTATCTCATTACGTCACCGAGTAGTAAACCTATGGTCTGTGCATTACGTCAACATTCCTTATGATTCTTCGGAACTCGCGCGCGAACTGTACTGATATTGCCATAGTTTTTTGGTTATTAATAATAAAAAACCGGCCAAGTGCGAGTCGGACTCGCGCACCGAGGGTTCCGTACTCAAGAAGTAGGTATAATTACCTTTTTTAATGAACCGCAAAACTAACTTTGTTTGTAGAGGTTTACAGTTAATATCAAAAAATTACGTTTGTTGTATGGGAGCCCCCCTTTAATATTTACTTTATTGATATTTAATTATTTATTTTGAAAGGTAATATACAAGTTAATATTCTGTGAAAATTTGAACCGTCTACCTGTTACCGTTTTTAATATTGAGCAAAAAAATACGAAAAAAACACGTTTATTGTATGGGGACCCCCCTTAATATATATATTTTTTTAATTTTTAGTATTTGTTGTTATAGCGGCAACGGAAATACATCATTTGTGAAAATTTCAGCTTTCTAGCTATCACGGTCTATGAGATACAGCCTGAAGACAGACAGACAGACAGACAGACAGACAGACAGACAGCGGAGTCTTAGTAATAGGGTCCCGTTTTTACCCTTTGGGTACGGAACCCTAAAAAAGACGTGTGGCACTCGTAGACTGCCGCGGTAAAGCTATTGCATAGCATTTTTTATCAACTTACCTAACACTTTGGTTGCTATGACTACTTGTGTTGTTGACTTCAATGTTTTTAAACATAATTCTTTAAAATTATTTCGCCTTTATATTCCAAATCATCTTTTCATAAAAATAGTCTTCTTATTTTCAATAATTTGAAGTCAACAACACAAGTAGTCATAGCAACCAAAGTGTTAGGTTTTCAATTTCGTTACGGAATTTCTGGATTCGGTCTCCACCCTCAAGGCCCGCGATAGAAGCTATGCAATAGCTTAATAATATTTATTTATGTTAATTGACCCTGACTTCTCAACTAAGTGATACTGTATCTTGGGTCATGTCT
Source organism: Erebia epiphron (assembly GCA_963932025.1). Lineage (NCBI taxonomy): Eukaryota > Metazoa > Arthropoda > Insecta > Lepidoptera > Nymphalidae > Erebia > Erebia epiphron. The sequence continues at coordinate 42,927,118 of OZ009945.1, forward strand.
GAAGGTACCTACATATAAAGTCCATTGAAGGTCTATAAATGTAGGATAAAAACATGATTAATATGTTACTATTACGACATTGATAAGTGATATCTAACTTAATCAAACCGGTCAAGTGTTCGCCTCTGAACCGACGGTTCTGTACTGTATAGTGTGTACCTACTTTAGAAGCTATACCTAATATGCAGGTCCTACAGACGCCACAGCGAATGTAATAATAAATGAAGCAAGATTCGAATTTCCACTGATTATTATCTCTTCTGCTTGCTTGGGATGCTTCTTCGAATTGTTGTAAAAAGCGTGTCCCAAGCTGGAGAACGTACCTTAAAACTAACTCAGGCTTTAAATGTATTTTTTTTGTAGACACTAGACAGTGTCCTCTATATTATAAGCTATGGATTTGACTAGTTTTGTTATTGATGTAGTTGGATTTGACCATCTTTGATTCTTATCACCATGGATATGACTGATTCTGATGCAAAAACAATATCATGCTAATTTCAATATTTGTAGTCGTCCACAGCCTGTCGCTAACTTAGTATTTCAGTACGCTATATTCTGTTTTTTTGACACCTATAATTTAAATTTATTTTGGCTCGTTTAAATACTACCCTTTTTAAAAACCTCAGCACAATTAACTAAATCTTGTTTCTCAAACAATTTGAAAACTGTATGTTTTACACCTCCTGAACAATACTTATGTCATATCGCAGCCAGTAATTGCGTGTAAATATAATATATGATTATTTATAAGCAGGTATGTACGACACTTGCCACGCGGACAATAGGCATGATGACTGATTTTGAAAAATGGTCAGATTATGTTCGGAAGTATCTACTATTTCGAAAAAATATCTTATTTCAGCAGAAAAATAAGGTTTGGTGGATAAAAATGGCATTTGAAATTTAAATTTTAAAATTCACGCCAAAACGCTCGCCGGTGTCATGGCGTCGTCTGTGACGTCACTATTGTTTGTACCAATGTACTCGGTACTCTGTTCGCTGTGCAATAAACAATAGGTCTTCAGGTCTTCGTACATCAATTTAGATATTTTGTGTGAATAATATGAATTCTAAAGTGTGTAAGTCGTGTGCGGTCCCCCAGTGTGATAACACGTCAAAATTATCTCCAAGCAAGTTATTTATTCACGTGCCACTTAAAAAAACAATTCGATTTAAGTGGCTTAATCTTGCACGGCGAGATCCTGCAGCTATAGGGCTAAATTCTAATATTTATTTCTGCGAAGATCACTTTGACGTAAGTACTTGCTTTATTCTAGTATGCTGTATGCATAATAATCTTGCTTGAGGTTTTAATTTAATAATAAATTCGATCCTTTTGAGGTTAGGTTTTATCTCTTAAAAATCCATAACTGTTTGTCTAATGGGTACTTTTTATTTATATTCCAGTTGCCAAACGATATGGAAAATTATTATGAGTATCATGTGATGGGATCAGTGTCAAAGATCCGTATGAAACCAGGTTGTATTCCCAAAAAATTTGAATGCCAACCTGATAGAAGAAAACGAACATCAAATACCACACAACGAACATATATTCTCAAGAAGCAAAGAAAGATGTTGATTGAAGAATGTGAAAAGGATTTAGATGAAAGAAATATTATTTCCCAACATTTGGAACTTGGAGAAACTTCATCTGGAAGTACAGGTACCTGTTTGTTTATGTATCAATCATAAGTAAAGTGGAAATTGATTCATTTTAATAGACTGTCTAATTAATAACCATACTGAATGTTTCTCATCACATTTCTCTATTTAATCATGATTGACAACAATATAGATAGCTGTCTTTTATCAGTCGCTTAATATACAATGCAAAGAAATAAGGTATATTTTTATATAATATCAAGTAATATACCTAGTATGTGGCCCTACTGCTTGGTTCTACTAGTAGTATCACTTGTAATTTCCATAATCTATAGGTATTGTAATTTTCCATGACACTTCCAGTAGAACCAAGCAGTAGGACTATGGGCAATCACTGTATCAAATATGTATCAGTACAAGTAGGTATATATTGAATTTTGTTTACAGTTTTTCATGCAAACATAGAAGAACAAGAAAAAGCACATATGACTGTGGATAAATCAATCCAAATACATATTATGACACACAAGTTCAGAAGTAAAGCCATCCAAACAGAAATTAAATTAGTAAACCAGATGACATCACCCTTGAGACCTGATCTCAAATCTGTTTCTACATCACCATTTAAAGTTATGAGATGTATTAGCACTAAGCCATGGACATCCACCTCACAAAAACCTTCAAGAAACATATTTATGATTGAAGCTCATTCTGATAGTGATTATACACCATCTGTAACTCAAAATGAATTATCACAAGCTTCAGACTGCAGTGAGTTTATTGTAGATGATATAAAACAAGAGAAATCAAAAATTCTGGAATATACTTTGCTCAAAATTATGAAGAATCCACGTTTTTACATTGGTGTTCCTAAAAGTTGTTATTACCTCATTGATTTAATTGAAGGACATACAAATATTCCTGCTAACCATATACTTATGTGTTTAAAAAAAATTAGATTAAATAATCCATTTAAAGAGCTCGCTGATGATTTTTCCATGACTTCCACTTATGCTAGTAAAATATTTTTCAAAAATATACCTCTGTTAGCTAGTTTAATGCATCCATTTATTGTAAAATTGGATAAAGATCTTACTAAAAATAATCTACCCAGGGCTTTTAGGCATAAATATCATAATGTAAGTTGCATCATAGACTGCTTAGAAATTGAAGTGCAAAAGCCTTCGAAAGCCTTGAATCAATCTCTGTCATGGTCAGAATACAAAAAAGCTAACACCATAAAGTATCTTGTGTCCTGTATACCTAATGGTTTAGTGAATTATATTTCACCAGGTTATGGAGGAAGAACAACAGATACATGTTTGGTTGAATCGTGCGATTTTATTAAGGGTTTGCAACCAGGTATGTGTGTAATGGCTGATAGAGGATTCAAACATGTAGAACAATATTTAAGAAAACAGGGAGTACATCTAGTACGCCCTCCAAGTGTTACAACTGGGGCTAAATTAACAAAAAGTGAGGCAAGGGAAACCAAACAAATTGCCAGTTTGAGAATACATGTCGAGAGAGTGATTCGACGCTTACGAGAATTTAATATGTTAAAGCCACATGCATGTCTAAACCATAATTTAGTCAAAGTACTTGATGATGTTATTACCATTGCCTGCGGTATAGTAAACCTGCAAGGTTCATTAATAAAATAAAACTACAAAGTTATCATAAAAGTATGTATGCATTTTATTTAATAACCACAATCCACACTAATAATATATATGCGAAAGTTTTTCTGTCTGTCTGTCTGCTAAGTTTTCATGGCTCATCTGCTCAACCGATTTTGGTTTTGTACACGGGTAGGTTGTATCCCAGGGAAGGACATAGGTTACTTTTACAGTACCATATCTTAACACTAAAGCTACAAGGGTTCCAAACGCGCCCTGGTCTTAGAAGAGCACACAACAAACTCAGCCAGGTTTTTTATTATCACCATCTCAAAATTATCATATTTTACTTAATTAGATTTATAATTTTAACAATATATTATAATTATAACATATTTCGTCGCTGGAAAAATTCATACTGCATGTCTACCTATCATTCAAATAATAATCCTTTACACTGTAATAGAACTTTTCAATTAGTTTATGTTATACAAAGACTTTGAACTTGTTGAGAGACATCTCCAATATGTCTTCTGGGAGATTATTATAAAAATGTACATACTGTTACCAACAAATAAATAACTAATTTTACAAAGTCTAGAAGCAGGCACTGCAATTTTATTCTTATTTCTTGTATTAACATTATGACAGTCACAATTTTTTCTTGAATTTTGCATGTCTTCTAAATTTTCAAATATGTATTGGTTGTGGACCGTCATAATTTTAAACTCTTTGAATTTAGTTCTTAGGGACTCTCTTGGTACCATGTTGTAAATGGCAAAATCAGCCCTTTTCTGCAGCACGAAAACAGCGTGTATATCAGCAGCATTATGATAAGCTCCATAATAATATGCCATTTATAATATACTTTGGTATAGTAATGGATAAACATTAACTTTCCATAAAGAAACTAAAACTCTTAGGAAATCTGATACATAGTTGTCATCAAATGTAACACTTATTATTTCTACATTTTTATTTGTACTGTAGTTGCAATCAGCCACACAGAAGTAGCCTTTTTGAAGTCCTGTTAAATACATTTGTAACTGCATCTGTACATAAAACTTCTGAGTGGGTTTCCCATTTTCCACATAATTTTTATAAGTCTTTGCACTCATGGGACACTTAATTTCAATAATACTGTCTTCACAGATCCCATCAGGCGATCCTGCTATCATGGGATAGTTTTTACAAATCATTAGACCACATTTTTTTATTTTTTTCCCAAGTCTAGTACTCAGGGTTTTCTTCACATCATCCTCTAACATTCTACCGCGTTTCATGGCCGGTGTGTCTGGGATTTTTCCTCCCATTATTAATGCCATCAGAGTTCCATCATTGGTTTTGCACCGGCTAAATTCGAATGCTCGTGAGGCTGTCACTCTGCCATATCTTAACTCATGCCAAAGCCAGCTTTGATGCTGATCTCTCGTCTCTTCTTCAACTTTCATGATATCTACATCAGTCAATGCAAGTTTTTGTAAAAATGTGTCACAGGACTTTTCTTTGTATTCCAGCACCAATTTATGCATGGATAAACATTCTAATTGATTACAAAGATAGCCTTTTTGATATTTTAATAACTCGCAGTTATTAAGTTTTCTTTTCTTCCCTTCTTCTAGAAACTTTATAAATACTCCATTATTTGATGGCAAGCTGGGCCTACCATTAGATAACTCCTTGGCAGTTATATATTTTAGGGTAGTCCCAACCCTGGACAGTTTGGACTTCTTCCAATAGCATTCTACAGATGTACAGGATGGCTCCTCACTCCTGCGATGTGCCCACATGAGAAATGCTATGGCATGTTTGCAGCCTCCTTGTGAAGCAATACAGTCATGACATTGCACTGATTTGACTGCTTCATTATCTTCGTCCACTACCAACGTCACTGCATATAACTTAGCATGGACCTTATGTTCCGGGCAGATTTTACCCTTCACTGTGCACAGATTATCATCGCGTTTAAGCTGTACATAGCTTACAGCATCATCTCCATAAGATGGCCTGGAGGACCTGAAATAAAGAAAACAATGTGTAATAATAATTATATCATCATCAATCCACTACACACACTACATCAGCTAACTACTGAGCATTCATCTCCTCTCGGAATGAGAAGGGTTTAGGCCATAGTCTAGTCACTTCACACACCTTGGAGAACATTATAGAAAACTCTCAGGTATGCAGGTTTTTTCACAATGTTTTCCTTCGCATTCTATGCAAGTGACATTTAATTGCGCAATAACTCAGAAAAGATAGAGCGGCATGCCAAGGATCGAACCCCAGACGCCCCGAATATGAGGCAGACGTCTTAATCACTAGGCCATCACCGCTCATATTAAAAATTATTATACGGTAAGTATAGTTTAAAGAAACAACATTTCATAACATAACCTCTAATAACTATCATGAAGTGCTTAATATATAAAATAGCAGATTTTACGGGTTTAGGACCTTTAAATTATTATGTTATTAATGTACTTACATGGAAGTTTTAACGTTGCGAAATTCTGCTGAACAAAAGTCTTTGTTTGATGCAAGAAATTCACCCAGCATCAACAAATCAATCCTGGGCAAATTAGAGCTCGTAGCCTTTGTAAATCCTTGATCCATGTTTCAGTAAAACAAAACTAGAAGGAAATGATCTTAGGGGAACAAAAAAACACGAAAATACTTAAACACATAAAACACCTGTAGGTACCTACCTAAAGACTGTCGATCACTGTCCAGTAGGTATATACTTAGACAAGGTAGTCTCACAAAGCTCGAAAACACAGCCTCTATGCTCGAAAACAATTGTGACGTCATTCGCTTCATGGGTGTTTTATGCAATATGGCGGATTGCTGTATTTTATAGTTTTATTTTATCAAAATAAATAGCAATCTTACTCGAAATAGAAAAATAAATACGTTTTTTATAATCCATGAATCCTATTTCATTAGATAAATTCGTAATTTCATTGATTCTTGGTTACTGTCATCATGCCTATTGAATAGGAGACAGCTGATGTTACTTAAGGTTACACTAGCTTAGAGAGACTAAAGTTCTCTCGAGTTTATATACTAATAATTGTACTATTTTGTATGTATAAATTATACAGACCGAGAAAAAAAGATTTTTAGGGTTCCGTACCTCAAAGGAAAAAACGGAACCCTTATAGGATCACTTGGTTGTCCGTCCGTCTGTGTGTCAAGACCCTTTTTCTCAGGAACGCATGGAGGTATCAAGCTGAAATTCATATCAAATACTCAGGTCTACTGTTCCCTGGAGCTGTGAACAAAATCAAACTTCTAAGCCAACGCAATCAAAAAATACAGCGGTTTATGCTGCTAATTTTGGACACTCGCTAGGGAATCAAAACCTACAGAGTACTTCCCGTGAACTCAGAATCTTGAAATTTTGTACGAAGCAACGTCTTATAGCACAGATAAAGGAAAAATTGCGAAAGACATACATTTTTAGTTACACATTTAATAAAAATATTTTTATGCAAATTTTCGACACTCGCAAGGGAATCAAAAGCCTACAGAGTACTTCCCGTGAACTCAGAATCTTGAAATTTTGTACGAAGCAACGTTTTATAGCACAAATAAAGGAAAAATTGCGAAAGACATAAATTTTTAGTTACATCATATAATAAAAATAGTTTTAAACTTATTACAGGTTTGTACGGAACCCTCGATGCGCGAGCCCGACCCGCACTTGGCCGGTTTTTACTAGCATTACATCTCCAGTACCCGACCTACTTATGCATATTATGAAGAATACAATTTTTTTTGTTTTTTCAACTATTATATCTCAGAAACGGTGACGTTTAGGAATTACCTAAAAAGAAATTTTTATTTGAAAACCCATTTTAGACCTTGAATATTTTTTTTTTTGCAAATGTGGGTCGATGGGGACTTTTTATTTTACATTTATTTCATTTATAATGGTGTTCCGAACATTCGTACCAATTTTCAGCTCTATGCGAAATTTTGTAAACCTACCCCTATTTTTTAGGCTAACTTGACCGAACTACGACCTTTCGATGCCCTGTATTGCACATCGTATGATAGGGGTTCATCAGCTAGGGGTAGGTTGATGAGGTTATTTTCATAGCTTTTATAAAATGCATATTTATATGACGTAACTGTAGTATATAACAGAAACGTATGGTCTTAATTAGATGAATTCATGAGGTAGGTATTATAGTTATTATCTAATACAAGTAATTACTTGATACTTTATTTGGAATATTCATTAGCTTTCTCATGTTCCCGTTGCTTGGTTGCAAAATCAGAAATTAGGTTCCGTGGTCAAAAAAAATACTGCGACTTGACTTATAATTTGCCATTTATTATTACCTAATATATGTATATTAAGTAAGTAATAATTAAACACATAACTTCAGTCTTACATATTATATCTATATTTACAACTTTGTAACTTGTCTGATCCAGTCGCGCACAGCGGCTACTCTTGAGAACATAACTTTAGCGCCAGAACGGCACGTCGTTGCGTCGTCTTCCGCCCAAGATAATACTCCGATGATGGCACCGCGACTGATCAGTCCACTGCCACTGTCACCCTGAAATACGAAAATACGTTACTCAATACGAATGAATAATAGGAACTTATGTCAAATGAGCAGAATGGTTTGCAAGGACGAGGGGAGCAAAAGTTTGCAGCATTAGAGAAAAGGGATATTATTAATCGATCGACTAAAAAATTAACTGACGACTGTAAGCGACAAAAACACTGAGTTAGCGACTACTAAAATAAGTAAGTAACTTTATAACCGGTTTGAGTTAATACATTGAGTGCTTCAAAAATATACCTCATAGGGTGTTCTATTAGTATTGTTAGGTACTGATTTGAAATATTTGTTTTCTATTTTAGTATATTATTATTTTAAAAATAGCAGAAATATTTCTTGTATTAAAAGTGCCGGTCGTCTTTCGCGACATGCTTCCCTGAACGACATCATTCGTAGGTCTCTTGCCACCGCTAAAGTGCCTGCAGTATTAGAGCCTAATGGCTTGGCGCGCAGTGATGGTAAGAGACCTGACGGGATGACTCTTGTTCCGTGGAAGCAAGGAAGGTCGCTTGTTTGGGATGCCACATGCGAGGATACGCTAGCGTTATCCCACTTGCAGGCGTCCTCCATGACAGCGGGGGCGGCGGCCACTAATGCAGAAAGAGCCAAGAGGCGCAAGTATGAAATTATTGAAAATAATTTCATTTTTGTGCCTTTTGGTGTTGAAACCCTGGGGTCGTGGGGCGAAGATGCTAGATCCTTTTTTAAGGATCTATCTTCTCGTCTCACAGAGTCCACAGGTGACCGGAGGGCTGGCAGTTACCTCGGCCAACATATAAGTTTGGCTATTCAGCGGGGTAACGCAGCCAGCGTTCTGGGCACACTGCCTCATTGCAGCGGGATAGATGATATTTTTAATGTTTAGTTTTCAGTTTTTAATTTAGTTTTTAATTTAGGTTTAATTTAGAATTTAATGATTTGTATTTTTAATAATTACTCAATAAATATACCCGTTCATGTGAAAAATAGCAGAACAGATAAGTTTGTCTCGTACAAAATCTCTGCGTTAAATCTTGTTTAATAAGTACAATATTTGTCAAAATGTTAGGTTAGATTAGGGTTAGACATGCGACCGGGCACTTAGGTTCTATCGGGTTAATATACCTAACTTACGTTTAAAAGCATTTTACAAAGTTTAGAAGCATTAAAGTGTGTAAAATGTACCGACACAATGTATAATCGCGAATTTGACAAATGAATTATTCTTGATATAAAATATATACATAATGTTGAATATAATATGAGCCATAAAATTGTCCCTAAAATAGAAAATTGTTCGCTTAAGAATTATAAAACTGATCGATCTGAATAACCAGTAACTCAAATTAGTATTTTCAAGTCAACGTTTTCAATATTTGTAGTCGCCCACAGCCTGTCGCTAACTTAGTATTTCAGTACGCTATATTCTGTTTTGACACCTATAATTTAAATTTATTTTCGCTCGTTTAAATACTATCCTAGAGAAAACGCCAATGTACCAATCCTCCCTACGAATAGCCATTTTGTATTTCTGCGGAAACTCAACAAGTGGAAGCTGGTTCCCTAATTTGCTGATACGTGACAGAAAATACCTGCGCTTGGGGTAGGCTGATAGTGGCCTTGACTTTGATAGCATAGGTCTAATATTAAGCCAAGAGCTACTCCTTGATTATCGTGACTTTAGCGCAAAATGCAACATAAGAGCGATATTTAGGATTCCCAGACTAAGACACTTGGGAACCTATTTGCACCAACCTACACTACCACCAACGTACATGAACATTTTGGAACCTACTCCCTTCGGCGGTGCTCCCACATCGTTTATGGTGCTCACGAATTCCTTTTCCTCTGAAAAGTTGCCCATAGTTTTCCTACCACGCTGTCAAGTGCGGATTGGAAGACGGACACACACCTTTAATAAAATTATGAAGAACTCGAACTACCGTGTACTACAATTTTCCTCTACCGTGATAGCCAGTGATATTTAATTTTTTTAAATACATATACTCGTAGCTTCGAAAAGTCATAGAAGTGAAATTCACCTATTCGTTTGCTCGCTATTCATTAAAGCTAAAAGTCTGCTATGAGATATAGAAACGGGAAGGGAAAGCACTTACATTGCAGGCAGAGTCAAAACGTGGTGGGCGTCCCTTTGTGCAGATCATGTCAGTTTTGTCGAACTCTATCAGTGAGGAGCACATATTGTCGTCGAGCACCTCGAGGTCCATGGCGTGCATGTTATGGCGCATCGAATACTGGGGATAAAAAACGTTCATTAGGACCTACATATGCAAACAGGAACCAATCCACACACATGCCAAAAATGAAATAAGTATATACAGAAAGCTTTTAAAATGGACCTTCTATCGACCCTGTAAAAATCAAAATGATCTGACAATTTTGGTCACACAATGTCAAAATTCACCATCGATCATTCATCATAGATCATTTTGATCATTATTTAATTTATTTAGATATCTTAATTTGACATCAGAACTCCGATTTTCACTCAATTCGGTAACTGATCACCGAGTGGTGCTATTTAAGAAGTTCTTTAAATGTGGATCATCTCGTTCTACTTTGGTTGATGCGTAACTAGTCATGTAGGTAACTAATACTGACCCCATGTGCGGCTGCGCCGTAGCCTGCATAGCCGACCTCTGTTCCCGGGAGAATCTTGGCACGGTCGTCCAAGCGAGCCGCGACCATCGTCTTGCCGTCCAGAGGCAGGGGTTCCCACAACTCAGCCAGGAGGAAGTCCCAGTGGGCTCCGACCTAAGCCAACCAAATATATGTTCACTTACGTTAGAGTACCTAAACAGGAATTAAATTCCTGTTTGTCCCCAAGTGGGGTTTGAATGTGGTGACAGACGGGAAGTACCCCTTTATTTACCTACCTTATTTCAATCGAACATTACTATGCTATGTACTGTGTATGTACTAACAAATTAAGAAATATGCTCAATAGGCTCAAGGCATAGGATTGCGGGAGACGTAGCGACGCAACACGTCCTCATATTATCAAGGTTGCGAATACTGAATTAATCTCTAGCAAGTTCGTCTCGTGCTTCGCTACTCCTATACTTAGATACTAACCATATATATCAGGTACGTCAGCACTTAGTAGGTGTCCTAAATTATTATTATTATCTTAATACGATTTTGGACACTATGACGAATGCATGTACCTTGAGCTATATGTTACAAGTTACAACTCACAAGACTAGTGACTACTATGTCAATATGTACTGCGCGTAGTCACTGAATACATAATAGTACAGGGTAGCACAGAAAAGGTCACTAGTATGACCATTCTCACATCTGTTCAACGAACCCTTTTGTTCATTCTTAGCATTAGAGATTACATAGTTGGGATTTCCTGTTATAATTAACAGAATTTCTTAATGATATTAAAACAGGATTAGTTATTAAAACTATAACTTAACACTGAGTTAAAATAGAAATAGTTCAGAGTTAAAAACTCATTTCCAAAATTTCTTGTCAATAAAGTTTAATTATATCGTCATCAAACGCGGGAAAACGCAAAACCATTTTTGAAAATCATCCTTATTATTATATGAAATAATAAAGATATTTTATGAAAGTAATATATTTAAGTACCTGTTTAATGCCGAATTCCTCAGCATTGACCCAGTAGGGGCCAACGGTGAACTTCGGATGAATGACTAGCCGCTTCACAAAGCGCCGCACGCCAGTGTCATCCATCGTATAGTTGGTGCCCGCGAGCACGTCGCGACCACTGGTGAATAACGTGCTGTAAAACAACACAAGTCCCTCGTCAAAAATGTTGTTCACGTCGAGAATGTGTCGAGCAGGGTAGCGTACCTTATATACTGAGAACTAGAGGACGCCCGCGACTTTGTTCGCGTGGCTTAAGTTTTTTAATTCGAACTTTTCCGGGCTAAAAAGTAGCCTGTGTCACTCTCCAAGTACCCAATTTTACCTATGCAAAAAATCACGTCGATCCGTTGCTCTGTTGCGGTGTGATTGAAGGACAAACTCTATTTGACGTCCTTGGGGATAGAAAATTGAAAAACTGTAAAATCCGTATTTCATCATTAGTGAAAGCCCAAATACCAAGTTTCATGGCTACAGCAGCTTGAAAAACGACAGACTTTCATATAAACTTTCAACCCCTACTTTACCCCTTTGGGAATTTCGAAAAACCCTTTCTTAGTGGATACCTAGTCAACATTAATTTTTACCGAAAGCAAGAATGCCAAGTTTCGTTGATATATCTTGAAAAATATTTTTGAGAAATGAAGGCCTTTCATACCAACTTTCATCCCCTATTTTTGGAGGTCGAATTTTTAAAAACTGTGAAACACGTCTTTCTTCATTTTCAACCCGCAGCTCATATACTAAGTTTCATGGCTATAACTTGAAAAACGACGGACTTTCATACAAAATTTTAACCCCTATTTTACCCCTTTGGGGATGGAATTTCGAAAAACCCTTTCTTAGTGGATACCTAGTCTTCACAAATAACACATTCTTCAAATTTCATGTCTCTAGGACCAGCGGTTTAGGCTGTGCGTTGATATATAAGTCAGTCAGTCACTCAGTCAGTCAGGACTTTGAATTTTATATAATATATATAGATTACCCAACGGTATTCGACATCGGCACAACCGACGAGGTGCTGTATGAGGATACTGGAGGAGGATATAAGATCATACCTACCTTTAGATCCTACTACAATGTTGTGATGGGGGATTTCAACGCAAGGCTGAGTGAACGAAGCGGTGCAGAGGTGAGAGTGGGGCAATTTGGTTAAGGGCGGAGGAACCATCGAAGAGGCAATGAGGAGATCTGTACAACAGGCTGGTGAAAACTGCCCAGACGGTAGGGTCCAAGTTATTTCAGAACCACCATCCGAAAAGAACCAAAAAGTTTGATGATGGTAGTCTCATTTCATCCAAAACTGAGATCCTGGTAGAGGTGTAAAAGTTCTATGGACAGTTAAACACCACAACACAAAAGCCTGTTGAATTTGGTTAGAGATCCAAATTCGTCGGCGAAATACTGTCGGGTTTATAAGTTACTTGAGCTGATTATATTAATTACTGTTTTTGCAATTAGGAAAAACAATACGTTATCTATGTCACTTATTCATATTTACTAGAAGATGCCCGTGAACGTTTTGGCGATATGACGTCGATTTAGATTATCAACCGACTTCAAAAAAAGGAGGAGGTTCTCAATTCGACTGTATTTTTATTTTTATTATTTTTTAAGCTATTGCATAGCTTTTATCGCGGGCCTTTAGGGTGGAGACCAAATCCAGAAATTCCGTAACGAAATTGAAAACCTAACACTTTGGTTGCTATGACTACTTGTGTTGTTGACTTCAAATTATTGAAAATAAAAATAGTCTTTTTATTTTCAATAATTTGAAGTCAACAACACAAGTAGTCATAGCAACCAAAGTATTAGGTAAGTTGATAAAAAAACCGGCCAAGTGCGAGTCGGACTCGCGCACCGAGGGTTCCGTACAAACCTGTAGTAAGTTTTAAATTAAATGTTTTTTTTAAATATTTGAGTTGATTGAATGAAAGGTAAATTGCGGTTTACGATTTATGACGTATTAAAAAAAAACTACTTACTAGATCTCGTTCAAACCAATTTTCGGTGGAAGTTTGCATGGTAATGTACAACATATATTTTTTTTAGTTTTATCATTCTCTTATTTTAGAAGTTACGGGGGGGGGACACACATTTTACCACTTTGGAAGTGTCTCTCGCGCAAACTATTCAGTTTAGAAAAAAATGATATTACAAACCTCAATATCATTTTTGAAGACCTATCCATAGATACCCCACACCTATGGGTTAGATGAAAAAAAAATTTTTGAGTTTCAGTTCTAAGTATGGGGAACCCCCAAAATTTTTTTTTTTTTTCTATTTTTGTAAGAAAATCTTAATGCGGTTTACAGAATACATCTACTTACCAAGTTTCAACAGTATAGCTCTTATAGTTTCGGAAAAAAGTGGCTGTGACATACGGACGGACAGACAGACAGACAGACAGACAGACAGACAGACATGACGAATCTATAAGGGTTCTGTTTTTGCCAAATTTGGCTACGGAACCCTAAAAATGCTATGCAAATAGCTTTACCGCGGCAGTCTCCGAGTGCCACACGTCTTTTTTTTATTTTTTATTTTTTTATGTTTGTTACCTCAGAACTTTTGACTGGGTGGACCGATTTAGATGATTCTTTTTTTATTTGAAAGGGCATACTTTTCAAGTGGTCCCACATAAATTTTATCGAAATCGGTCGAGCGGTTTTTAAAATATCAACAATAAAATAAGTACTTTGTATAGCGTGTGCTTGTTGTTGTAAAGTTGGCACGGGAGTTTGAAGTCGGTTGTTTAAAAAGAATTTTTTATATTAAATTATTTTAAAATACCTAGATGTGATTGATGATCGAGGACTAATATTTTATGACTCTCGCGGGAACTATTTAATTTTTCGGGATGAAAGGTAGGCTATGTTTTTCCTAGGGATGCAACCTAGGTATATCTGTACCAAATTTTGTCTAAATCGGTTAAATAGATAGGCCGGGAAAGCGTAGCAGACAGACAGACACACTTTCGCATTTATAATATTAGTATGGGTTATATGGGGATTTAAATCCAGGATCTCATATTCTAAAGTCACTAAAAACGCTAACCAGTAGACCAAAGGGCCAGTTGCGATAAGCAGTGAAATGAAGTCAGATACTGACCAGTGTGCAGCGGTGAGGATCCACGTGGGGCTGATGATAGTGCCCCCGCAGGTTCTGCCGAACAGCACCGCTGAAGGGTAACGCTCGTTGACCGGCAGTGGACTCGGCAGCGTGACATCTTGGACCAACGGCCGCTCGCCATCTACCAAGCTATTGACATCTGGAATCACGAAGAAGCAATCACTGTAGAAATGCAATGAGAAGAAGCGATAATTCGTAAAGGTGTGTCCAATCATAATTACAAGCGCCCGGCAGCAATACGCGATATTCGCAGGACACAATTTTGCCGTATAGTAAGGACTTGAGCATTGGGGATGAGGACTAATCTACACCCATTGCGTGTAAGAAAGCTTCGAATAGCGGGCGAATGAAGAGATGCTCGGGGTTTTGGGGGAAATTAGGAAATCCTTAGTAGATCTAGAATTCTAGAGTAACCGACATACTCGTATATATCAATGGGCTGCGAAACTGGGTTGGGCTTGTCAGTTAGTTCGGAGAACCGATAGACGTTGGGGTCTCTAGGAGCTGGAATGGTGCTGGATAGAATTGACATCAAACGAATCGCAGTGCCTCGTTGGTCTAGTGGTTAGCATAGTCGACTGCGGATCACGAGGTCCTGGTTTCGATTCCCGGTCGGGCATAAAAGTTAGGTATTGGGTTTTTCAATTAAGAAATTCTCAGTGCCAGCCCGGAGTTGGAAGTTGGCGGTGTTTCACCCCCGTGTCTCGGAGAGCACGTTAAGCCGTCGGTCCCGGTTATTATCACTAACAGCATAATAATTGTTAAAGCCCGCCAACCCGCATTGTAGTGTTGCCCAAATGCAAGAACAAGACGAGAATGAGCCAGTCTTGGTCTTGCGTCTTGCGCCAATACACCTGATCTTGGTCTTGGTCTTGGTCTTGCACTCCTAGTCTTGGTCTTGGTCTTGGTATTGCAGCAAGAGTCTCGCAAGTCTCGCATTTACCTATTAGCCTATCGCTACTTATTAAACGTTACTTTAGATCTTAGAACAACGTAACAGAGTGAGTACATTTTGAGCTTGAATTAACATAGCCATAGTAAAGGCCAACCAAATTAATAAATGGCTAAACATTTATTGAGAAATTCGAAAAATCAACTGACACCGGGTGGGGTTTGAAGTTACCATTATCCAATTACAATATTACTTGCGAGATCAGCATAATGTATTCGTGTACATTCTGAGCACCCGGAAACTTATTTTATTCTTTGGAACATGTACTCTGTGGCGGCAATCGAACAGTGTCAAATGTTTTGCGGCCGGCGCGTGTATCTTGACCTTGTACTTCCGAATAGCTGCTAAATTTCTTTGACAAGTCAGTATCCGACCTTTGATGATGCCGACAGCAAGACGCCTTGCACTATCAGAGTGCCGATGAGCAAAACTAGGGATGCACTCTTTTTTCTTATGGATATTTTCATTCGCTATATATGTTTATGGTATTGTTAGTAATGCATATAAGTCCATTTTCCAAATTTTTTTCAATATATTATTTTGCGTCTCATAGAGTTCCTAAGCGTATACCCGATCCTTATACTCCCTGAAACGACACTCAGTCCTAACTGCAAGACGCAAGAGTCTCGCAGGCTTAGTCTTGTTCTTGCTAAGATCTTGCACGGTCAGTCTTGGTCTTAGGTCTAAGCTCTAATTCCCGCTCTCCTATGAGAGTGGAGGCCTGTGCCCAGCTGTGGGACATTAATAGGCTGTAGTGATGATGATGATGATGAATCGCAGTGAGCCGTTGGATCGAGGTGGTGCAAGATCGCGGCGAGTGGGAAGTCTCCACGAGAGACCTGTGTCCAGCAGTAGACGTCTATCAGATTTTCACGATATTTTTGCGTGTGGTACAATATAATTAAATTATTATGTACCTAGTTAAAAAAATCTAGTTAGATTTTTGTCGTTTGTTTAAGCAATGCCTGTAACTCGCGCTTTCTTATGTGTTATCGTTTCACGATTTCATTTTACGGTAACAACATTAATCCCCTGGGAAAAGTATGCCTCTTACGCGTCTTAGCGAGAAGCTACTTGTTATCTTTTTTGAGGATAAGGCTCGTGTGTGGTAGCGCTCAGGAGGCCTATATCTCCAACAGTGGACCGATATAGACCAATAGAGCGATTGCAGGTTGAAAGTTGAAACAATAAAACTGACTTACTGTCTTCACTTGAGTCCGTGGCAGGGTGCGCGGAAGTGGTCGCGAGTAGCACGGCCACTGCTAGGGACACTCTCAAGACACACATCGTTGTTTCATGATAAATTCAACACTAATACAGTGACGAGGCATTGCGCGACCATTTATAGGACCTAATACATATAAAAAGTCAAGCGTGAGCTGCAGATATGGTAAAACCTTGGTAAAACCAAGTAATCAGTAAAATTATAATACCTATAATATAATTGTAATCGGTTGATAGCAGTAATTATTCACTAAGAAAGAGATCGAGGGACTAAGGTGAGCGTCGTTCACACACATGACACATGAAAATATCAGTAGGCTTCGCTGGTATATTAGCGGTTCATATCAAAAGAATTGTCAAAAACAAAAATTAAACCTAAAGTAGGCACAATCCCTTATTATTTTATAGCAAAAGTTCAAAACAATTTTTGCGAGGGTAGATCAAAAAATGAAGTACAAAGAAAGATAAATTCATAATTTCCGATTATTGAAAATAAATATTCGATAATCAATGAGACACAGTTTTTCGAAACTAACATGTGCATCTAAACATTGCCAGCTGAAACAGCAAAAAAATATACTAGAAGTTGCTCCTCAACTTTATGATGATAGGAAACAACCGGACGTTACATGTCTTACCTATACTTTTATTGAAATAGGCAATGAACAATATATAAACCTAAATAAGTACCTTAATTACACAACCTGGAATCGGGCAAGTTGTAATTAACAATAATAAACACTCCTAACCTTAATTAGTATTTATTATAAGTACTCGATGATGCCCGCGACTTCGTCCGCGTGAGGTAAGGATTTTTGAATTCCTGCGGTAACTTTTTAATTTTCCAGGATAAAAAGTAGACTCAATTCCAAATTTCAGCCAAATCGGTTCAGTCTGTATGGCGTGAAGGGGGTTGCCCCTAACCTACAAACATCAAAGAATATGTGCCAAAATAAAAACTCAAATTATTATTATAAAGAGAGAATTATCCTTAATAAGAACCAAGGTCAGTAAAAAATAAAAAGCTTGTTAAATTCAAATAAACTTTAATACTTTCATCAACGTCTACAGTTTGAATCCAATCAATTCAAATCATTTTCAATAAAATTATCCTAATTTCAAGACAATTTGCATAGTATACCGGACAGTGGACTCTCGTACTGGTACTTATGACAAACATATTATTGAAACATTACAATACTGGTATATTGCTCCTGAATATCACTCTAACGTTACAAACTCAAAGTTTTAGAAAAAGTAGCCAAAATTTCAATAATATTTTACCAACAGCATGATGCTGTTGGTAAAATATTACTGAATGATTGAACTGAATGATTTCAGTGGTTCGATTTCTATTAAAACCAAATGACACACAATAAACATTCTTGTTAAAAAATAAAATTTTATCAAGATTCGTGCATGGTGAAATGATTTTGACTGCGTTTGGGTTATTTTATGAGGAAGATTTACAAATACCTATTATATGAAGGGTAAGCGTTTCTTTTATAGTTAATCGACTGTAGTTTGTAACGAAAACAAAAATTAATTTAAACCATATCGATAACTTATGGAATTTTCCTCTTTTTTATTTATTTATTATTTCCATTGTTTTGAAGTGTTTTTAAATGATTGTTTGTTTGTCTTGAGGCTTCGGCTGTGGCAAAGACATAATTCCCGCCAAGCGATTTTAAGCGTTCCGGTACGTTGCCATGTACAACCTTTAAATCGATTAGGTGTATGGCCCGCTACCATCGTCACTACATCTTCACTTACTATACAAGGCAGCTTGCAGTAAATTATAAGAAAAAAGGGCGTTGACAGACAGAACTTCGTTGTCCGTCCTTTTCTTTATGAGGAACGGAACCCAAAAAAATCCCATTTTCTTTAAATTTAAGTATCAATTCCATACAATAGTGATGTTTAAGAGTTTTGATATAAGTATTGCCGCACATGTTTTTTAATACCATACATGATTAATTGATTAATTAATTGATTGATTGATTTATTGATGAATTTTCCATGTAATCAGCCATAATACCTTAAAATGCATCATCACTAACCATCAAGAGAGATCGCAGTCAAGGACTAACTTGTAATGGAATACAAAATATATAAATTGCAGATAGGCTTTTTTATATATTATGTTATATATTTTTATATATTGTGGAGACGATAATTAAAATCGTAGCCTAAAATATAATTTAACCACTACTTTGAATTCATTGTGTTAAATAGATGAGTAGGTAGGTATTGCTTTAGTAAACCTTTATTTTTGCTGTCTTTTAAAAAATAAAATAATTTAATGCTATTGTAAATATGATGTATTAAGTCAAAATATGAATTTCCAAAAATATGGATAGATAATTACGTATACGTGTTTTTAGATATTTTGGCAGGTCGGTGCTGGTGCTGCGCCCGTTGGTATTTGTTAATTTGAGTAAAGTGTCATTAAAATTAAAAAATAAAATTTCAACAGCTCACACTTGGCATCACCTAAAACACTATCACAATAAATGACCAAAACAAGAGAACTTTGACAAAAGTAGATTCACTTAAGCAATAAAATGAAAATTTTACAATTTTTAATGTGTTTATTAATTTACCGATATTTCTACATCACTACTTTTGTCAAATTTCGTAACAATTGTCTAATAATTATTGCTTTTTAACTACCTAGCTACTAAATTTATCGATAGAACTACTTTAATGAAGAAGTTAAATAATTACTAAGTTAAACTTAGCGAGATGTAAATTTTTAATGTCAGTTTCACTTACATGATATATATATATATATATATAATATATTATCATGTTAATTATTTCAAATTGACTCACTTCAATCATGTATGATGATTTTTCATAATTTGTCTTTAATTTTTATATTTTTTTTTGTGGATGAGTTATTAGTTCTTAAAACCATTGTAATGGGATTCACAGGAAAATTACTTTAAAATGTAACATAGACTATGTACCTCGTACACGTCTTGTACACCATTGTATACCTATATCCTATCAATTATTTTATGAACCTTGTTACTTTGTTACTTTACCTTGATAAATGATGGTTTTTAAACAAAGTACTATTTTAAATTTTAAATTAAATTAAAAAGAAATCTCAAATTTGTAAATACTTAAATATTTAAGTATTTTTTTTTTGTACATAAAATCTACTCTAGCGTATTTTTGTCGTCGTAGGGACATAATATTACATTGTTTCGTTATATGCTAAAGAATGATAATAAAATATCTCGACCTTACGATGCCCTGTATGGTACTTCGTATGATAGGGATCGTCAGCTTCATGATAATATATCGATAAATCAATAAATCAAGCTCCAGTTGCACAACATATATTTTATAGAAATGCTGAGAAAGTGGTAGGTAGGTACTAGGTAGGTTGATGAGGTTATTTCATAGCTTTTATAGTATGCATATTTATGTGACGTCACTGTTACAGAAACGGATGACCTGTAAAAGATGATTTCATGAGATAGGTACATCATAGTAATTTATATAAAATTCGAGGCGTAGTGTAATAATTAACAATAATACTTACATAATAAATAGTTATGATTATCGTGCCGAGTGTGAGATTATTGTAGAAATAGATATATATATTAATATAATGCATAAAACATAATATGAATAATATTAAATCTTCTATAATTACTATATACCTACGGCCGGTTTCTGAATTGAGAATGTCATGTTGTGTCTGGCTCAAAGACTACTTAAGGACTATAATTAAGCAAATTTTTGTTTCTGAATTGATATTGTTTAAGGTTTGAGAGTTGGAGCTTGCTGTTTTTACTTGAATGCTTAATTCAGAAACCGGCCCAATATCAATTCAGAAACAAAAATGTGCTTAATTAGTCCTTAAGTAGTCTTTGAGACAGACTCAACATGAAATTCTCAATTCAGAAACCGGCCGCTAGTCATAATCGTGAGTATTCATTATAACGGTGCGTTGTAACGATCGTTTGAATTCTTTACAATATTGTAATTTATTACTAAGTATAATTTTAATTGTTCTAGGCGACAGAGTTGCATTCTGATAATTTGGGATAACTGAGACATGTTTATATAGTAGCAGTGCTACAGTACCTTAGGGGCTTGCACCTCTTTGTATGTAACTACAATAAATTACAGTTTGGTCATGTTGAATACGTTTTCACAACTATAATAGACGGCACGAAATCTTTGGTATTATCATAGTTGCTTCATTGTAGTGTTTTCGTACATTTCATCAGTCCAAATCAGTGAGAAACGTCTACATAAAAAGTGTCTATAATTGCTTTTCCACTATCAATTCTACATACGAGTATTAAGCCTTCAAATTTACAAAGCGTATCAAGTTTATCCTTAAATATCATCAAGGGGGCGATTTCTAGGAAAATGCTTAGTGAATATAATTAAAACTAATTGAAGTAAGCCTACGGAAAGTTTTTGATTAGCGTCGTACACCACAACATTATCATCAACACTATCTCAATCGGATACGGAGCGATACACTCTCTCCTCTTCTCATTAAGCATCGCTTAAGACAAATTTATTAATTGTACTCTTTATCTTATCAATATTTTTAGTATACCTACCAGATGATGCCCGTGACTTCGTCCGCGTGGATTAAGAGTTTTTGATTCCCACGGAAACTATTTAATTTTCCGTGGTAAAAAGTAGCCTATGCTATGTCCTTCCCCAGGATACAACCTATCCCTGTACCAAATTTCATCAAAATCGATTTTACAGATGGGTCGTGAAAGCGTAGCAGACAATCCGGCTGACAGACGGACAGACAGAAAGACACACTTTCGCATTTATAAAATTAGTATTGATTAAAAACCGATCACTATTTAATTTAATACAATTTGAGTATGGCTTTGTAAGTATGAACAATTAAAAAGGGTTTAATATGAATCTGTTTGAGGAATTGAGAATAACCAAAACTAAATATTCCTATATATTGTCTACTAACTAAGTACCTATTATTATATTATGTTTTAAATATTTCAACTAATTTTAACATTCAATCATCAAATTATAGTCATAAGTGTCATAAGTTTCTTATTAAACTATATTATAGGTATATACTCGTAGCTCAATTACCAATGACTGACTCATTGACATAATTGTTCTCCTAGAAAGAGACAGAAAACGGTACAATGATGTAGGGGAGATGTGTTCGGGTGCGGGATGGAAGTAGGGAAAAACTATTAAAATAGGGAAAAATTAATAAAACATGTCTGAAAAACAAGATGGCGGCTGACGTGATTCTTGCAACTCTTTTGTTTTCCAACCGATTTCGTTACAACTCGCAACGATTGAAGAAATTAGGAGACGATCAATAGAAAAAGTGGAAAAATTGAAAAAACAAGATGGCGGTCGAGCTGTAGTGTTTTAAAATTTTTGATTTTTCGACCCCGAACCGCGGCGCCACAGATCCAAAACGGATTAGTTCATGTATAGGAGATGTGTTCGGGTGCGGGATAGGGAAACATTATGATATTTCGGAAAAACAAGATGGCGGCCAAAATGACCGATAGAAGCATTGAAGATAGGTGGGGGGTGCTCGACCAAATGTCATTTGAAACTTCATCCAATAGACAATGAGCTGAAAAAAAATTCAAAATGGCGGATTTAAGATGGCAGCCATACAAAATTTGGTGTCTATCTCAGAAAGTATAAAAGATGGAAGAGTAGTTTCTTGGCAAAAGATGATCAGGACTTGAAGGTCTACTTGATTAACGGGTAAAAATTCAAGATGGCGGAATTCATTTTTCCATAGACAATATATGGCGAACATTGAAGAGACTACAAGTGTAGAACTATGCAAGATTTTGATACGGTTCCGTTTTACCCACGACGGGGCTCCCTGGAATTACAAAACAGGAAACTGTTACCAAAGGGGTTGTTTCAAATTTATATGGAGCCTATTATGTGTTTATGTATTCTCGTTTATGTTGTCTCGACGTTTGACAATAGAAATGACATATAACGTCATTACAAACATAGACAACAAAAAAAGATGGATGCGCTGCGAGAGTTGCTATTCTACAAATGTACTTAATTAAACATTTTATTTTTGTACCTCTTAATTACTGTAAAACTGCAAAAAAGCATATTTTATTTTGTTTTCTATGATTTTATACTATTTTTTGGAATACTGTACAAGTACCTGACCTAAGATGAAACAACCCCTTTAAAAAAATCAGCGCCATTTTGAAATTCATTGTTAATTGACCGATTGCGTTCAAAATCGATATAAAAGACTCCCTGGGATTACAAAACAGAAAACTGATACCAAAGTTTTAAAAAATTAGCGCCATTTTGAAATTCTTTGTTAATTGACCGATTTTGTTTAAAATCGATATTTAGGGCTCCGTGGGATTACAAAACAGGAAACTGTACTATTTGTAAGTTTAACCACATCCCGTGAGCTGCTTTAGCAGCTAGCGCACAGGGGGCGAAATACTAGTTCATAATATATATAAGTATATATATATATATTAATTGAAACGGTATCTTGCAATGCAATCACTAATAAAAAGTGCGTAATATGTTTCTGCATACTAATTTAAGAGGCAGATTGTTTCGTTTCCCAAAATATGCTTACAAAAGGTTATCTCCTAAAAAGATGAAGAATATTATTATGTGCCCAGCGTTAAAGCCGTCACTTTTCGGTTAATAAGCGTCTTTCGTAGCTGTTAACATTGTTAGGAGTGGGAACCGAGCTTACTAATATTATTGTGTTCCCAGCTTTATAGCCGTCACTTTTTCGCTTAAAACGCCTTACGTAGCTATTATATGGCCTATCTTTCGCACTGAGCAACGAACCCATGAGTTACATAATATGACGCGTTAACGTGTATCTTCTACATCACTAACATGTTTCTATTGTCGGTGTCAGCCTGCGGTTGAAATAATTATGACGGTGAATTTGGTATTAACATTATGGGTAACGGGTGTGGCTAGAGGATTCAGACGGTGGCAATGTTCAAAGGCGGTATGCGTCAAAGGTTTCGCAGCGGTGCGCGGCAGTCTATGCGGGACATCCATGCCAGGTCCTTCGTTGTCACCTGGAATAATAAAAATATGAGTAATTTTATTAAAATGAATTGTCAGATATTATGAATTTTGAGACTATCCAATAATACTAATAATAATTTGTTGGTTTGTCCTTCAATCAGTCCGCAATAGAGCCACGTTGTTTACCTGAAGAGTGACATAATATGCTACTCTATCTCGGGATTTTACAGGATTTTTATCACGCAAAATCGAATAGTTTCCTAGGATATCTAAACCCTATTTCCACGCGGATGTTAGGATCTATTGTATCAATTTCGTCACTGAATCTTAAATATTATTATTTATTACCTAGCTTTTCCCGCGACTTCCTACGCGTGGACTACACAAAGGACATTGACCAGCGCCCATATAAAGTTCGCCTAAGAACCAACAGTCATTAAACATACATTATCCGATTCAAAATAACACATAAATACTATTGTGAGTAGATTTAAACAACGGACACTTCAGAGAATTTATTTATTACCAAAAATATTTTCAATTTTGGGGTTATTTCGACTCAATGTGCTTGAAAAATAAATATCATCTTTATCTAATTGTAATAGAGTTGTAAATACTATGTAGAAAAGGCAAGTTTCGTCGTAGTTCACCAAAAACATTACAGATGGCGTTACAAATTTTAATTTATTGTACTTTCAATAGATGGCGTTGCAAGGTTCAGAATACTAGCGCACTCAGCGCTTCAAGCTGCTTTATCTTATTTCTTAAGTTACGGAACCAGCGCTCAAGCGATGGTATTGTTTATGATTATAACCTGTAAGTTATTGATCTGTGTATAATAATCGAAAGACGGAAAAATACGGTAGTCAATATAATACCCATTTATTTATTTTTGAATTAATTTGAAGTGTCCGTTGAATTCTAATATTTGGAATAAAGGTTAAAATATTAGCTAAGAATTACTGAATATTTCAAAAGTATGTTGATTCTTAGGCGAATTTGGACAATGTCCTTTAAAATCCCTATTTTACTCCCTTAAGGGTTTAATTTCCAAAAATCCTTTCTTAGCGTCAAGATTGTTATAATATACTTTCAATCGGTCAGTCGTAATATATTTAAGATTCGAGTACCATGTATCTCTCTTTGCAATGTATTCCTCATTACTGAGGGCCGTGACCCCTTTTCATTAATCACATAATGGTAGGAGTTTTCTTGGGATAATAATGCGATGGGTTCCCATTTCCTCTCGCATACGACTTGACTAAGAGTATTAAACTCATAGGTTTTATTATCAGAAGTCCAATTGTGTAAGCAAATCGTAATTATTTGACAGCTTAAACGTATTACTCGAACTGTTCAAGGAGTTCATACATGCTTTTTAATGTGTAGGCGTCTATGAACTCCTTAAACAGATCGAATTATACGTTTGACAAACGATTACGATTCTTACACAATCGGCGACAGATTTTAGTGATAACTGTGGTGATAACAGTCGAGCCTGACGGCTTAGCGTGATCTCCGAGGCACGATGTATAGTTACAGGTGTATCTTAATAAAAGCGTGATAAAAATGTTGACCCAGCAGACATTTATGGATTTAAAAAAAATGCACGTTTACCTGGTGCATGGAGTAGACGGCTAGCACGACGAGCACGTGCATGATGTTGTGCGAGTTGAGGCAGCGGTCCACTGCGCCGGGGAACCACTTCTCTGGGATGTGCATGGCACCGATTACACCGCCGCCCAACGATACTGCGTCCTGAAAAATAAGATTTTTGTAAATCAGGTACTTACTTACCTGAGTATTGTTTGAATAAACTGGCCTATGCTCAAGCTGTATCTTAACCCACGTTACAGACAGTATTAACACGGAAATAGTTTATAGGTAGAATTGGATCGTGTTATTTTTTCTTTCGTTTCCAATAGGTAGGTACCTGCCTCAACCATGCGTATCCAATAGTTATCTAACGACATATTAAATGCACCGGCCAAGGAATCCTTACTAGTGGTAATTTGTTTAACGGCGTCTGGTTTAGGCAGCTTAGCTCCAAACTCGGGTCCAATTACGCTGTTAAGCTGGTCGCATATTTGTCAGCACTATTTACTGACCTTAGTCATAGTAGGTAAATCCTTACTATAATATTATAAACGCGAAAGTTTGTATGGATGTATGGATGTTTGTTACTCTTTCACGCCAGAATGGCTGAACGGATCTGGATGAAATTTGGCACAGGGACAGATTATAGTCTGGAATAACACATAGGCTACATTTTATCTCGGAAAATTAAAGAGTTCCCGCGGGAGCCAAAAAACCTCAATCCACGTGGCCGAAGACACGGGCATCAGCTAGTTTATTATACAGGATATTTTTCGGGAGCGGTCAGTGGGGCGAAAATTTACCTAAAAGTATAGTAAGTATAAGTGAGACAGGAATTTGGTCTTACGAACCTCGTCATCAATTTTTGTAAGGAAAATTTAAACTGCGTTCCTAACCTATCTGAATTTTTTAAAATCTTGGAATTCAGCTTTAGAATAGTTATTTGTTATACAAGAGTGAAAAGTTGTTTTTTAACCGCGTGCTCAATTTTGATGACCGAGCAAGCGAAGGATTCTAAAATTGAATCACGAGCGCAGCGAGTGGTTCAAAAATTAGAATCCTGAGCGTCAGCGAGGGAATCAAAAGAGCACGAGGTGAAAACTCTTTTCACTCGAGTGCAACACGTAACTTTTCATCTCACCTCAGCGAGGAAATGACATGACGTGAAAGAAAATGGTCAAAGCAAATTAAAAAAGTACACCAAGAAGGTTACGAGTGTGAGTTTTTAACAAATTAAAAACGGTTGTATGGAAATTCGGCACCATAGAGGTAGAAGTAAATAGGCTTTAATGATGTTTTGAATTCACAAACTTCATAGACGAGTGATATTTACTAACGTGCACACGATGTTCTTAATTCAATTTACTTTATCCTCAAGAGGATAATAACGGCTTTTACATTCAGATATCGAATAGTAAAAATACTCTTTCCGAGATGGTAGGATGAAAAATAAATTTTTTGGCACGATGAAGCGAGGAAAAATCGAACGTGACAAAAAAGTCATAGGACCGCTTTATTCATTTAAACTGATTAAGTTAAATTTTGTAAATGCTGTCACGTTTTGGCAAAAGCATATTATTATTATTGCAGTTGCCAAAAAAGTTACAACATTCTAAAATTGAACTATAATAATTAAGAGTCCTTGAGCAAGTGGGCCCCTCTATCTACCTATTTATGTATAATTAATTATTAATTGAGTTCGACTTGAACATTTTGAACGCTCCTAGGTAGATCTCAGTAGCTCATCCGGAAAAGAGCCGTGTCACGAGCAAGATGTCGCAGAAATCACCTCCATCATCAGAAACAGAATCAGAATGCAACTTGACCGCGCCCCCCTCCGCACCGTCAACCGGTGACGTAAATTAATTAAGCTCGCCATCCACGATAAGTCAGTTAACTTAGGTTAAGATTTACGCTAGCTGCATATTTTAGCATTTTTGGCCACCGACAGCATCAGTCCAATATGAATGAATTTCGAATTCTCGAACTTCATCGGGAACATGGCTTGATGCCATGGCGCACGGGTCTCGCACTCACGAACAAAATATCAGGGCGACAAGTGACTCAGGCTGTGGATAAAATAGTGGGCACAGAACGATTAAGAATTTCCGTGGGTTAATAGTATGGCGCCAGGCTCACATGGTTTTCACTGTCACGGCCTTTTTGATTGAGATACATTGCGACATACGTCAAAGGCCAACTCTATCTTCCATATAACGTATATCACGTGTACCTACGCGCGTTGTGTTTATTAATCTTTTGACCCTAGAATATCCAATGACATTGTACCAACTTCGAATTCCTAATAAAACGCGGGTTATTACTTATTGACATCTTTATCTTATTATTTCTTTATAAATATGTATTCCTAGTGGTATTTATTCGGGTTTTTTTACACAAATATCTTAACTACACAATAGCTCAACAGACAAGAAGACTGAAATCGGACAGGTCGACGGATCAAATTATTTTATACACACGTAGCAATATTGTCCTAGAGAAAACTTTCCTTCAGAGGACAGAGCATTTATACGAAGAATGCTAACGACTTGAGACCTCTACGTTCATATATAATATGCATAGTAACAAATAGGTATACCTATATTTATTAAACTTCATCCTAACTACTTAGAAATGCTTCTTAGAATAATTCTTCTTAGAATTCAAGAAATGTCGGCAAGCTGAAATGAAGCTTAAGATTTGAAGATACCGTACTTCTTCTTCTTTCTGCTGGGCAGGTTTCCGCACCGTACCGTACTTATTTATGTAATTAATTATCATATACACTGACATGGTGATCATATACCCATCATAGATTTAGGACTGGTCTTCGCTGCGCTTCTACCGCAGCGAAGGCCAATCCCAAATCTGTGATACCCGTATTTCTATACTAACTTTGAATGAATGGCTTATGACTTTGCCTTTGAAGATGCTATGAAGGATCTAGGCAAGAGACAATATCTATTTTTAATTACCTACTACCTACTATAAATATAATAATATGCCTACGCCAGCTGCCCTCCTAGCATACCTTAGCCCTTATCACTTTAGATTTAAGGCGGGCGGGGGTGAGACTACCCTATTTGGGTTTTACCTAACAGCGTGAGGGCGGTAAGGTCCCCCTTCAGGTCAACCAACGTCGCGCCGCGCCGGAGCGAATGTAATAATAAATGAAGCAAGATTCGAATTTCCACTGATTATCTCATCTCGCAAAGGTTTCTCATTTTGTCTACAGAATTATTTAAGTCTAGCCCAACCCTGTACTTATATGGTAAGTATAAGTTTACCACTTATAAATTACTAGCTGATCCCACCTCCGCCCTCGCCCCCTTGCACGCCCTCGACTTCGTCCGCATGGATTTAGGTTTTACAAAGACAAACCAACAAACATTTACGTTTAGGTTATTATATTTTTGTCCAACCATTTCAATTCAATTCAATTCCCAGATGAATTGAATTGAATTATTTTACTTTTGGCAGCTCGATTCAATGATGTTCTAATGCGTGACTGATTCGATTTTTGATGACAATCGACTTTCTTTATGATATTTTATGAAGAAGTTTTAATCGATTTGACACATTGATACTTATCTTTCTTCAACATTTTTTTTTGTTTTATAAACATACCCAAGTTTCAAATCAAAGTAGGTATATCAATGTAATGTATGCATATTACATCTAATAGTACAGTAAATGTAAATGAATCAGTCAGGTCATAGAAACCATCCATATCGTGCTTAAAGGATTATCAAGAACTAGCTGAACTAGCTATGTCACTCTCCAGGTCCTCAACTATACCCATGCCAAAAATCACGTCAATCCGTTGCTCCGTTGCGGCGTGATTGAAGGACAAACCAACAAACCAACAAACCAACAAACAAAGTGACTTTCGCATTTATAATATTAAGTATGATGCTAGTGTTGCAGTTCCGTGACTATTTTGAAAAGAAAAGTTGTAGGTACATTAATAGATGATGAATGTGCGAGTTAAGAAATATCGGATAAAAGGGCAATAGTGAACTATTATAAAAAAACTATAAATGCGTCTATGGAGTGTTGCATTTTTTGTTAATGGTTGCCTGTCAATAATTATGACACTTAATAGGCGTGTTTATGTCAAAAGTAAAACAAATGGTTTGACAATATAGTTAGTAGGATTGTAGACTAGTTTAGCCACATCGGCGTCGCCCGGGTGTAATTTCTGAAAATCTTTTCTAGGAACAAAATAAATTGTCTTAGGGACAAAAAGACCATTCACACTAATAAATTTCTCAAATTCTCTTTTATAGCCGCAAACGCTGGCATGACAGGACAAAACGTCTATCCTCTCCAACGCAGATGTTTTGCCCAGACGTTTCGCGTTCCCTAGAGTGCTATTTTGCTGTTTGTGGGGCTCTACGTTGTAAAGAAAACCTTCGAACAAAATCTAGTAAGTGCAAGTTTCTTCTAGAGGTTTTAATGTTTTAAGGTGATATGACGTCATCCAGACAGTATTTTAATTATTGAGTTTGAATCGAGCAAACCCATGGGCTAAATCTAGTAATATTAAAATAATTATTTTAATAATTACTATATATTTAGCCCTCGGGTAAATTAACAAGTATTCCATGTTATTTTCTGCAAGCAGCGGTGAGCAGAAGCGGAAAAAATGCGCCTACCGAAAATGCAGCCTGAGTGCAAATACACTAGGGACAGAAAAATCTTGTTTGCTAAAATATGTACAGAGTAGTAAGTTTGTACAGAGATAGGCTGCGTCCCGGGGTAGTAAATAGAATTATTTTGTCCCGGGAAACAAAGGCGTTCCCACTTGGTTTTCCAAAATATATGAGGACGATCTCATAGGCATCGTCTAGTATTCAAATAAAGAATTTGAATCACAATCTAAGTATGCACATACAAAGCAACACAAAAATGTAACTAATTAGTGCTTATATTAAACCTCAGAAGCTTAGGTTCATGAAGCAAATAAATCCAAGCTTTATAGTCTCATACACAAGGCGCCAAGCTTTCGTTAATATATTCCAACCGTTTCGAGCTGTTTGGAAATTTCTCAGTGCATGTCTCCGGTGCTGAGTGCAAATGCTAATTATTATTGTCATCTACCTTAGTGTTCGCGACTTACAACTGGCATCCCCAACAATGGGGCGAAAACACTTCAGGGTCGGGACAGGACAACTTCCACGCGAAATTTCCGCGCGAAAGTTTCGCCATGCCCGTCCGACTGTCTGTATGTCCGCGTCTTAGCTCAGGGACGTACTAGAAATCTGTTAGCCAACGACCTCAATTTACATAGACGGGCCCTGTTAAACAAAGAATGTGGGCGTATTTTTAGCAACGCCATCAACGCCATCTAGTCTGAAAAGCGGGAACTTGCTTGCCAAATATGCCCCATCTTGAATGAAAGCTTGAAAGCGTATGACTCGGTCATAGATAATAATATAAATCATGGCCATAGAAGCCGTAAGGGCAGTTAGTAAAAAAAATATCATACAGTTTGCCGCGGAAATTAAAATATGATTGCGTAATGGATAGAAATATTAAATAGGAAAATTAAATAGGAAATTTGGAAATGTATAATTGTGAATTGAAACACTCACCTTAAAATAAAAATTGTACAGTGCCAAACTAATAAGACTTTAGATGTTACCTTTACAATAACAAATTATCTGCACGATGAGCGACCGCGACAGCGCTACGATGGGGACAAAGACAGGTTAGGAACGCGCTCTCAAAGTCGGACGCCCGTCTTTTTCATATGAAAGGGCCCATCTAGTACCTACCTACAAATCGATGCTGTTAGCTAACGGAAGACTGGCAGAGATCCAGAGCACTTATGGAATTTATTAATGTTTGGCGCCTCGTGTTTTTACTTCACAGTGCTTTGTAACGATTTCTATTGGAAAAAACGGAAATTGGCGCGATAGGCCTAGTTACTAAGCTTATATTCTTTATTATAACTTTCGGTTATTTAATTATATGATTAGAGACACGGAATTGTACACTACATTTGTAACTTATTTACCTATACTGAAAACAAAGGTGAGGATGAACCTTTAACAATGAACCATATACCTAGTAGGTATATGGTAGGTACCTACTATAATAACTATACGGCGAACCATGGCGAAACATTATGCAAGTAAACAAGCAGAGGTCACTAAGGTCTCACTTGTAAGAAGACGTGTAGGATAGCGTGGGGGTCACCGCCGCCCAGCCGCGCCGCCCTAGCGCCGGCCAGCACCAGTCGCATGCAGAATGGTGCGGCGAAGCAGAGTCTACGCTCCCAAGGCGACCATGCTCGCATTGCCTGTTAAAAAATTATACTTAAGGACACGATGAACTAGCAGCCCTATTCTCTAAGTGGCTATCAAAAAATGAAAGTCAGTGACACATATTTTTTAATCCATTCTGTCCATTATCTGTTCTGGGCACACTGCCTCATTGCAGCGGGATAGATGATATTTTTAATGTTTAGTTTTTAGTTTTTAATTTAGATTTTAATTTTATTACAATGTATGGATTACTAGTTATTTTTAAATGATTATTAAATAGAGTGATTTAAGGTTTGCTATGAAATAATATTTTTATATCAAACCTTCAATGGATAAACAATATACGTCAATGGCTTCAATTCTTTGATAGCTTCTTAGTAAAAGAATAGTGCATTGCCAAAGAGGTGATTATTTTCGTCACATTGTATCGTAACTGCACTGTACTGACTGTACTCCTGAGGACGAAAACACGCTACGATTAGGACAGATTTGAAATTGAATTATACTTCTTGTTCATTCACTTTTTTCCCTAAGAATTATCTAACGTTGGTAAGACTACTTCGTGAAACTATTGGATTTACACAATTGTTAACGAAACAATCTAAAGTTTGTGTGAAAAATATGACCAGTCAGGTATGTATACAGTCAGCGTCAGTTGCTAATGTAATTAAGGGTAGGTACATGAATAACCCATCGAGGCGTCGAGCAACCCTCGCGGTGAAGTTAAAATTAGATTAGTCTCATAAAGACTTGGTGCGTTGTTCACGCTAACGCGCAGTTAGCGAGTGGCAAAAGTAGACAGTATATCAAGCGATTCATGATCACTTTCGCATAATAAGGTACACGTAACTATAAGTCGAAGGTACTGGCTTCAAAACCTTTAAGGGGCCACCTGTAAAGTTATAATTTCTAAATTGTTTGGTCAGTGATAGTGAGTGGTGAGTTAGATTGGAGTGGTGAGAGAGATTGGTGAGGGATGGCTTTGGCTGTAGCAAGTTAGCACACTACGGGTAAAGACGTGTCGCCAAACTATTCAGCGTTTCAGTACGATACAAATTTAGGAAAACAGGAATGGTTTTTTTTCTTTTTATACGCCGGATAAAATTTGTACTTATATATGTGTATACAGGTTCCCAGAGTTTCTACGAAAAAAAAGTGACGCTTGGCAAGCTTAGTAGAGTGCGCGAGTGAATTTAAATAGCAATGCCCGCCACCGCGCCCGCTCCTGCTGGTTTAACGTGAACACGCACGTAGCATCGTCGTAGCTCTCAGTGCTACGAGCTGCTACGACTGCAGAAACCTTTGATTGCGAATCAGTCTTCCTGCAAATTGCCTACACAATACAAGTAAGAAAGCCTAGCTGTTAATTATTACTGAGTCGTAATTAAAGAAGAGTTTCTGTATTCTTATTTGTTATGGTCTGTAGCTTTTTTTCAAAATTGTCATATCCATACTGGTAATATTTTAAACCTGACAGTATTTGTTTCAGTCTGTTACCTTTTAACTAAAGTAACTGATAGCTACCATCCCGTGGACGAAAGAGGGATAATTTTATCCCGCAAAATCAAATAACTCCCACAGGTTTTATTTCTATTGCAAGATTGGCTTTGACATTGGCAAACATGCGTTTGACGACAATGCAAGTGCAAAGCAATGATGAGGTCTGGGTTGGATCGCACTTCCCTAGAAGATGCCTATTCACTCTTGCTTGGATTTACCGAAAAATCTAAATCCACGAATGAAGTCGTGGGTGTCATCTAGTGATTGTGGCTCCTCTTTCTTCTTTCTTTGCGGTTTCTATTAAAGCATAAGTACAAAGGTGTGATTTACTTTGTATAGACCCAGCAGGCTGCCGAGGCAGTAGACGACGAGCGTGGCGTAGCGCAGCGCTGCGGGCGCGCAGTACACCGTCGCTGTCACCATCGGGATGGCGCCTGGAAATAACATTCACACTATACAGGGTGGAATTTCAAAATGCCACCTGAAGGGAAAGTACCCATAATGCTGTAGATAGAAAATTTTACTCAAAGAAAACATTCCTTTATTTTTGAATAGAAAGAAAACTGCAGACTTTCAAAAATTCGCTTGCCACACCTGGGAATCGAAACGACTAAAATCTGTAAAAATTACAACCTGTACGTTTATTGCATCGATCGTTCACACTGTACTCTAATATTATTAAGGCGAAAGTTTGTGTGTAATTTTGTTTCGCACTCAATTATTCTCTGACAAGGTATCAGAGTCCTTTTTGCTGCGAGTTTTGCTCTGAAAGAAGGTGCAAACTCACGATAGTCGTGAAGTAGTGTGTGTGCTTTTCTTTTCTTGTTTATTTTTCGTGTGAGTGTGTATGTTTGTTACTCTTTCACGCAAAAACTCCGGGGGGACGTATTTGGCTGAAATTTGGAATGGAGATAGATCATACCCTGGATAATCACTAGTAACTTTCCGGGATAAAAACTAGCCTTTGTCCAGTGGGACAAAGGCTAGTTCTTATCCCGGAAAGTTAAAGAGTTCCCGCGGGAACCATATAACCTCAATCCACGCGGACGAAAAATACCCTATTCGCCGTCTCAATCCAAGCGAACAATTCTTAGCGAAGTGTTTGGAAACTAGTGTTGATTGATTCAACTATCGTTATCAAAAATCGCTTAGTCGACACTTCACATGGCACTAGATATCTTGAGTAACGATAAGTATAAAAGTAGTATTCTTTTTAAATACTACAGCTGTCAATGGTTTTTCGTTAAAATGGGGATCATGCTGGACCCGCAACGGCTGCTTTGGTGACTAACACCTTCGTTGAACGATTGGCAGGTGAAATCGTATTTGTTCAGACTGTGGTACATGTGTGTGTCAGAGAAAATACAGTTAAACACCTGTGTTTGCGGTGCTTAACTGTATCCCCTCTTACTCTCTCTCTGTTTATTTGCTCAAAATTTCACCCCATAATCCAGATATCGACTAATATCACACAGACGGATGCAAAGGCGGTCTTATTGCTAATGCAATCTCTTACAGACAATCTTTGCTGGTTATTTTATCCTAGCTTTTGCCCGAGACTTCCCGTGAAATTAGGTTTAAAAATAACTGTGAAAAATGAAACATCTTCATTTTTCACCCAAAGCACAAATACCAATTGGTTCATGGATGTAATATAGCTTAAACCGACTATTTAACCACCTTGGGGGTCAAATTTCGAAAATTCTCAATTTGGAAATGCTCAAGGAATATTCTCTCAAAATTTGGGCTGTAGGATGTCTGTCAGTCACTCAGGACAACGCCTCTCATAGTTATTGATAAGCAACGCGACATTGGCGAAGCAAATTGTGCTGTGCTGGAACAAACAAAGCCACACATCAAAAAACAATGACAACAACTATAGATAATGATTTACTTGAATTAATAGTGTTTCATCAACAAGATTAACGCTACATGCTCGATTGCTTATTCATATAAAACATGAGCAAATCAGAAAATCCAATTACAACGTCAATCAAGTTAAGATACTTCGATATAGACTGGAGTGGGATTCACGGGCTCATTTCAATTTCTAGTTAACCTTTTGTGTATCTATACTTCTATACTTAATATTATAAACGCGAAACTGTTGATGGATGGGTGGATATTTGTTAGTCAATCATGCCAGAACGCCTGAATGAATCTGGATGGAATTTCGCAAACAGATAACACACCTGCAGGTTAAAAAAAACAGGTTAACTGAGTTTGTTGTGGGCTCTTCTCAGACCAGGGCGCGTTTGGAACCTTCGTCGTAACTGATTATCACCATCTTGTTTTATAAGTTATTGGATCTCAATAAGTGTATATTGTACCTAATATGAATAAATAAATATTGATTTATTAATTGATACTTGTAATTCCGGAAATTAAAGAGTTCCGGCGGAAATCAGAAAACCTCAATCCACACGGATGACATCGCGAGCATCAGCTAGTGATCGTATATAGGCCAACTGTCGGACGAGTGTTAGAGAGATCAGAGGCAATCAGAAAGCAATCAGAAGCCAAACTGCATCGACTGCACTTCCGGACTGACTATAGAATTTGATTGGACGGTTTGGTGAGTGGCACCAATTTCAGCTTGTATTCAAATCTGACCTACCTAATATCCTATCCTATTACTATCCTTCTTCCTATAAATAACCTACTAATTTCTCATTTGTTTTTTGGTGTTTTCTTTAATCACGCTGCAATGGAGCCATGGACCGATGTGAATTTGTTGTATGGATAATAATAGCGGCGTCACGTTTTTGCCGGTAGGGTGGTAACTACGGCCGATGCCTCCCACCAGGCCAGAATAGAGAAAATACTGATATTACAAATTCCCGAATTGACCCTGTCGCGGATCGAACCCGAGACCTCCACTTATAAGACTGCAGCGCTCACCACTGCGCCAGGGACGTCGTCGTATTACTGTGGTTAACAAGGGCGGATCCAGCTTTGGCGCCAGGGGGGGGGGGGGGGGTCACATAGTCGTGGTTAAGACACGAGAACTTATAATTTAATTTTGATTATAATAGATACAAGTATATTTAAATGACAAAATCAATTTTTCTTTTACGTCTTCTCCCGAAACGCGTTATCACTTCATCTACTTCAATGGGTACGTTTTTATGGACGTGGAGAAGTGCCACTCCGGTTAGACGTTCTTCAACCATGGAAGCTCTTAGCCACGATTTGATTTTTCGTAACGTAGAGAACGATCTTTCCGTTGTCGCTACACTAACAGGTAGTGTAGCCTTAATACATAAAAATTTTCTTATATTAGGAAACATCTCAATATCGCAATTTAAAGATTCCCGCGGGAACTCTTAAATTTTTCGGGATAAAAAGTAGCCTACGTCCTTCGCCGGGACACAATCTCTGTACCAAATTTTATCAAAATCAGTTGAACAGATACATTTGTTTGATTCCCGCGGGAACTCTTCAATTTTCCGGGATAAAAAGTACCCTATGTGCTATTCCAGACTTTAATCTATCTCTGTGCCAAATTTCAGCCAGATCCGTTCAGCTGTTGGGGCGTGATTGAGTAACAAACATCCATACATCCATCCAGACATCCATCCAAACTTTCGCATTTATAATATTATTTATTTGATATTTGATTATTTGATTTGATTT
Source organism: Erebia epiphron (assembly GCA_963932025.1). Classification (NCBI taxonomy): domain Eukaryota; kingdom Metazoa; phylum Arthropoda; class Insecta; order Lepidoptera; family Nymphalidae; genus Erebia; species Erebia epiphron. The sequence continues at coordinate 42,963,887 of OZ009945.1, forward strand.
GATATTTGATTTGATTAAATATTGAAAGTACTTAAATAAAATCTATAAAATCAGTATGTTTAACAATTTTACTTAGTGGTTCACCTGGGACCTGGACCCAGCCCAGGGGGGGTCATGACCCCCATGACCCCCCCCCCCCCCCCCCCCTGGATCCGCCCTTGCTGTGGTACCATGGGCCACGAGTGAGATGTAAACCTACGACCATTCTTATTAATGTCCGCTGTTATCGTCTACCGTTATGCCCCTGTTTGTAATTGTAATCGCTTGTCTAACGGATAATTCGACCTGTTTGTGGAGTTCATAGATTCCTGCACGTCAAAAAGCATGTATGAGGCTGAGCTCCTTAAACAGTATACGTTTTACGCTGTCAAATGATGACGATTTGCTTATACAATTGGGCGTCTGGTCGTATCGTTTGAAATAGGTAACATGGGAAGCGAGGCGTGTGTATTTGCACTGGAACTGTCAGACGCAAGCCACTTAAGCTACTTTTGATCTGTGGAGCGAACATAGGTAGTAAATTAGGACGCGTTTAGATTGCAAGGTTGTTTCAACTTATTTTAACCGACTCGTATTTGACATCAAGTCATACATCAACTTTTTTTAAACGAAAAACGCGCGCTTAGTATGGGATGTTGTATGAAATAATGAACAGTGACTTTTTACTTCAATAGTAGGTAATAATATTGGAACTGCAATAATTAATATATTCAAATTATATGATAGTCTATAGTCTATACTGAAAAATGAACCGACTTCAACAGCCGTAAAAAGCATTAGGATTTTTAATTACTTTCATCCAATGTGCCCAATACACAAAAAATCAAAATTTATATTGTACTAGTGGACCCGGCACGTTGTCCTGCCCTGAACCTAGAACCCGATTGCAGTGCCCCCTTCCGGGTCCAGTTATGAATAAAAACCAGGCCTCCACAGGATCCACTCAAACATACACAAAAAATTTCATCTAAATCGGTCCAGCCGTTCTCGAGTTTTAGCGAGACAAACGAACAGCAATTGATTTTTATATATATACGATATAACTAGAAGTTATTGGTAGTTTTGAAAGCGTTAATTTGAAGTTAGAGGTGCGGGTCTACATAGGGACAATAGCTTAAGCTGTTCTGAGGTATGATAATAATATGATATGAGCGTAGCCTAAGCCCTTTAATAAGTTTGATAAATTGTGAAAGGCGGACGATGCGTGAATAATATATGAGTAGGCTGAGGGTATTTATGTGCTACCTACTGAAGAAATTAATGATAACCAGCCAACATTTGGCTACGTGGGGGGTGGGTTTCATGGACCTTTGTAACATACTTTTAAATGTAGTAATTAAAGCGGTATGTATATATTCTGACAATATAAATTCATCACTTTAGCTTTAATAAAAGTATTTACTAAGTTTAAGTAATTAAAGTTAAAAAAAAACATGGCCGAGTTTCCTGCAGGTTCTTCTTGGTAGGGAGATCATTCCGAACCGTTCAATTGACGATTCGAAAGCACTTATAAAAATTTATTCGTAAACGTCTTTAATTTATTCGTAAATGTTCTATATTCAATTTACATAACTTACTTTGTATAGTTTTGGTTTATTGCACGTCTCACCCAAAACATTAATTTTTATTCGATGTAAAGTCGGCCCTTGACATGGATCGACGATCATCCGTTGCGGTAAGCGACGATGCAATTTTTATTAGGGTTCCGTACCTCAAGAGAAAGAAAGGAACGCTGAAAGGATCACTTAATTTTCCGTTTTTCTGTCAGTCAACCACATTTTTCTCGGGGTATCAAATTAAAATTAATATCAAATACTTCTAAGTCTACGGTCCCTTAGAGCTGTAAAAAATCAAGCTTCCAAGTCAATACAATTAATTGTTTGCCAGGCGCTACCAGCTATTAACTACGCTACGTTGTTAAGACATTTATTTTATTTACTAAAATTATTTATATTGTGTGCTGTGCCTCTGTGCGCGAGTCTGACTAGCACCAGTAGGCTAGCCTGTGAGTATCTTTGCAGGCAGGGGTCACTAGCCTGGGCCGCGGCCTAAGCCAGATCAGACAAAAGCCAATCAAGAACTCTAAATTCCCTGGGTCAAATGTGACCCAGTAGAAATCAAACGCGGACCAATGAAACTACAGCTACGTCTTAGGTCACTGTTAATCCTTTTCAGACATTTAAAAACCTATATTATAAAACTAGCTAATGCCCGCGACTACGTCCGCGTGGATTGAGGTTTTTTGGTTCCCGCGGGAACTCCTTAGTTTTCCGGAATAAAAAGTAGCCTATGTGTTATTTCAGACTATAATCTATCTCTGTGCCAAATTTCTTCCAGATCCGTTCAGCCGCTCGGGCGTGATTGAGTAACAAACATCCATTCATACATCCATACATCCATCCATCCAAACTTTCGCATTCATAATATTTATTTGATTATTTGATACATACAAAAAACAGCAGATTAGGAAACTACTCCTAGTAGGTAATATTCTAAAAGCATCTGCTAGAGTTAGTTATCCATTTACGATCGCTTTCAAGTGATGACGTAGGCGCTTTTAAATAAATTGACCTACGGAATACACTCTCCAAATATTTAGCCGATAGGATAGGTATTTCTGTGTTTAATTCGTATTAATTGTATTTCTTGAATCGAGATATTTTGGCCGTATGCAACAAAATGTCGAACCGTATATAAACGAGATTGTGTTCGCCCCATCCTACTTGATATTGAAACAATATCACCTGGACCTAATATAAATTAAGAATTTACTCAGAAAATCTATACATACTATAGTATTACAAATGCTTTAAAAAAGTTTGGATGGCTGCATGGACGGATGTTTCTTACTCAATCACGCCAGAAAGGCTGAACGGATCTGAATGAAATTTGGCACAGAGATAGATTTATAGTCAGGAATAACACTTAAGCGAATAAGCTCAATTCACGCGAACGAAGTCGCGGGCACCAGCTAGTATTAAGCGAATGTAAAAATTATAATTGCAATTACTTTGAAATTCGCACGCTACTACAACAATAAAGAACAAACAGCAATAAAAACATAAAGAAAACACGTGAAATTAATAGTTCCAATAGCATTTTCCATTAACGAGGATGCTTTATCAGTAGTTATACGAAATATTCCAATCTCGCATTTAAAATATTCTAAATAATGAACTGAAACTCAACCGGGCATGCTAACTGGTAACATTGAAATCTTTTCAAAGTAAAACGTGATGCTGAAATTCACCTAAGTATTTCGTAGTATCCCTTTGTGTTTACTTATGGAAACTTTTGCACTTTTGTAGAGGAATTCACGTTTATTCTAATAGCTGCCGTCTTTTCTTAACGTCCATGAATTATGATTTAAATATTCTCTTTATATGAATTCTAAATGCTACAAAGTATTTAGAAGCGTCTCTGTTGCTAACTTATTGCAGCTTGCTTTAATCTTTTAAACTACTCCAACTAAGGACTGTATAAATGTTGCTTTTAAAACCATTTGCTCTGATCGTGTACGTGTTCATACAAAGTTGTAAGGCTTGTTTATGTAACTTTTACTGCGAGTCGCTGAGTTCTGCCTTACTTTGGGACTATTCTCTGGGTTATAAATACATAAAGCACTTTTACTAACATATCTACTGAAGTACCTACTCCCTTAACTATTATTTTTAATTATAATATAATATCTATACATACCTAATCTGATTTAAAAAAAATCAGAGCAAACATTCGAGTTTCCATTTATCACGGTCCGTATATATTTGGGGCCAGTCCTTCATAGCCTATGTAAGTATACGCGCGCATAGAACATAACAATAATAATATTTCTGTGGTCGCGCGAGCGACGCGGACGCCTCATCTTGCCTCGACGACGTATTTTTGTGTTTTGTGGCACCCAATGTGTTGCGGCCTTCGGTAGGTATAACAGAAAGAAAAACGTTTCCTAATAGGCGCTATACCTTATATGCATGCCTTTGCCATGTAAAAGCTTGCGTAACTTATGTTACAGTGTGGACAAGTCGCCGAACTGTGGCGCCATACTTTTGAACCTCACCAGGTTTATTTGCTATTTGCTTTTCACTCGCTAAAATGTGAACTCCGTTTGAATGCAGCTGAAACCTAGTATTTTTAGTTACTTTTTATGGCAAACTCACTATATATATATATGAGATCGTTGGGCTATATTTTTACACTAGTAGGGCGCGTGGTTGCGTGGCTCGCTAAAGCGGACCACGTAGTAGACCGCGCGGCCCACTGTCTACTTACTTGCTCTCCTTCTATCCTAGTGTTTACTGCCTACGTGTTCTGAAGTTAACAACACACTGCTATGCTAGCGAGCACAGTGCCAAGCGTCCGACACACGTAAAAAAATCTCATAAGAAAACATGAAACAGAGACCCCACTAAGAATCTATAAGGGCCTTTAAATGTAAAAAATCTTTCCAGACATGCATAGTGTAAGAGACCGTTTAAGTAAAAACACAAAAAAACCTTCCTTAGTTAATTATTTATCAATATCATACCGCTGACGATCGGGTACCTTTGGGTGCCATTGAACTTTGACATCTTGGCTTTCCTAACGGCAAACCGACAATTCTTCCATACAGAACAAATCTTGTAAAAAACCATATCAAAGTCATGCATATTTCCTACTTCCACTCTTCCATCTAGTATACTTTCTGAAATATACTAGATGAAATTTCATAATATACCTATGAAATTTTGGCCGTGCTCCTCGCCCATCTTTCAAACCCTCGATCATCATCGCTCTTCATAAGTATATTTTTTTCTCCGAAAAATTATGGAGAGTTCTTCTTTAAAAACAAATTTTGAAAGGAACCGCATCAAAGTCTTGCATAGTTCTACACTCTTCAATATTTGCCATACATTTTCTATGGAAAAAAAAAATCCGCCATCATGAATTTTTTTCCTGTTCATCAAGTAGACCTTCATGTCCTGATCATCTTTTGCCACGAAACCACTCTTCCATCTCTTATACTCTCCGAGATAGACATCGACGAAATTTGTATGGCGGCCATCTTAAATCCGCCATTTTGAAAAAATTTTCAGCTCACTGTCTATTGGATGAAGTTTCGAGTGACATTTGGTCGAGCACCCCCCACCTATCTTCAATACCCTGGCCGTGCTCTTCATCCGTCTTCGAAATCCTCAATCATCAGCTCTCTCCGTATGTTTCCTCTTAATGAATTTTTGTCTTCTATACGAAACGATAACTAAAAAACAAAATTTCATACAAAATTTTACAGGAGAGGTGATCAATCAGTCAGTCAGCACGAGCAGCTATATATATATTAATTAATAGTACCTAGCAAGCTTTTAGCTCTAAATTGAATTCATTTACGCCCATTCTGGGTGGTGACACGGAATTATGACACCATTGGCGAATTTTTTTTTTTCTTTCTTTCATATTTTATTTCATGTCATTCATAATAACTGACTAAATTGGAATACATAATATATTATGGATAAAACATGGAAATGTACTCTACCCATACGATGGTCTAGAAAATAAATTTGTCTCTAATATTATCTCTCTCTGTCACATTCTTCATAGCTAAGGGTCGTGACCCTGCCGTAATAGTGGGGGCTTTGCATAGTTTTTTTACTTATACGAGTAAAATATTATATAGAAATAAGATCTTCATCTAACTATATTTCAAAGCTTAATAAATCTAAACACGACGTATACACAAAACAGGAATGATAAGCAAAATAAAACTTTTAGCTGATTTCATTGAATGTATTTTATTTTCATGTCATCTAGTTATTGATGGGTTTTAGGCGTCAAACACGAAAATAGCGACGGCCGAGCGACGGTGACAGCGGGGCGGTGTGGAACGAGAGCTAGCGACGAATTTCGGGAAGGCCCTGTAGGCAAACTGAAATTGTGTAAAAATATAATTTCGTCGACTGGCGAATCCAGTCCTGCCAGTCTGGTAGAGCGTTAGCGGTTATTTCTCTTCAAAAATATTTTATTAAAAATCCCAAAAATATACTTTTGGCAATCTGAAATTTAAATCACGTATTTATTGAGTAATTTAAATAATACCTGCAAATCGCCAGACAAATTTTGCGATTATAAACGTGAATAAAGTTTTCAAATGAGTTCTACAAAATTGCGACGAAATTCGTTGCCAGCTCTCCGACTAATCGCATCGCCCTGCTCCGCCGCCGCCTCTCATTTTGTGCCCATACACAGAGTAGGGTTAGTGTGTGGGCGTAGAGTAGGGTTGCCAACTATTTTAGAATTAATAATCTTCTATATATATAAAAATCAATTGGTGTTCGTTTGTCTCGCTTAAACTCGAGAACGGCCGGGCCGATTCAGCTGATTTTGGTTTTGAAATGTTTGTCGTAATCCAGGGAAGGTTTAAACGGTGAGAAAATATGGAAAAATTGCGAGAAAGATATGGCATGACAACGTCTGCCAGGTCCACTAGTTTTCTAATAACTATTTCTTTGTATAATGGTTCTAAAAATATAAGATATACATATTTTTATATAATTATTGAACGGGAGGTAAAATTAAGAGGCAAAACAGTATTAAATATGTTTGTAAAAATATCGGGTTTTTTATCCCGGAGTTCGCCGGGAATTAAAAAAACTTAATCCACGCGGACGAAGTCGCGGGCATCATCTAGCAAGTTCATCTACATAAAAAAATCTCAAAGTATGGTTGGCATTTGGCAACCCTAATGTAGAAGCCTTGACACGGCGAAAGCTCAAAGGTAAGGCCTTTGTTGATTTAGTTGAAAAGAAGCCCCACGTGACGTTTGTTCTACCTTTCTACTTGAACTGACTATAAAGACTAGCACTTCCTGGTTTGTAAATATTTATGAAAAAAAAACATTGCAACACTTCCTTTGGACAACGCTTACACGGTCTTGTGTACTGTACTTTAGAAGCGAGAAGGTATTAAGGACGCTAGCGAGGGAATTCAGCCTTAAAACCAAGAGCCCAAGGGACAAGTAGATCTTGACAAAAGTATACCTAATCTTAATATCGGTTCGTCTGTTATTTCTCCACGGATGTAGGTAAAGAGGCCGAAAACAAACCGTTTAGGATATCGGAATACTTTAAATGCCCTCTGCCTGACAAGAGGAATAATTACTAAACTGTACAATGATCTTTAATGAAAACATTACAATAAAATACAAAGGCTTGCTAGCCTACTCTTATTAATAAACAAATCATGCTTGGCGGCACGAATGCTTGCTACAACAGCCAGGCTGATCCTTTGTGTAAAAAAACGATCCAGTCCTTCTGACACCAGATAAGGCAATTAACTAGACAGAAATGTATGCCACTTAGAATCCAGGACCCTAAGGTCTCCATGGCAAACGGAACAGATGTGTTCTCTCGATGAGAGAGGCATACTTTTAATAAATGATTTTGACTTTGAAACCAGAAGCTACGGTGAATTAGTTAATTTAATTTTGAACTTTCATGTACCGTAGCTCATCCATATGCCAACGATGCTACTCGTAAGTCGTATCAGTTTAACACGTAGACAAGAAGATTGTTAAATGTATTATGAATGGTATGCATGGCGACGATACAGTCTAAGATGGTCGCGGGCTAACCTGGGGGGTACGACAGATATTGCTTGGCGGCACGTCTTTACCGGCGGTAAAGAAACCGATTAGGGGTGTTGGTTTAATGTCCGGGTATGGCAGTTTATACTTCTATACACATCTTATATACACTAATCAAATAAATATTATAAATGCGAAAGTTTGGATGGATGGATATATGGATGGATGTATGGATGGATGTTTGTTACTCAATCACGCACCAACGTCTGAACGGATCTCGATGAAATTTGGCACAGAGGTAGATTATGGTCCGGAGTAACACATAGGCTTTTATCCCGGAAAATTAAAGAGTTCCGGTGGGAACCAAAAAACCTCAATCCACGCGGACGAAGTCGCGGGCATTAGCTAGTATACTAATATTATTAATGCGAAAGTTTAGATGGACGGATGTTTGTTACTCAATCACGGCCGTACGGCTCAACGGATCTGGATGAAATTTTACACAGAAATAGAATATAGTCTGGAATAGCACATAGGCTACTTTTTATCCCGGGAAATTAAAGTTCCCGCGGGAACCAAAAAACCTCAATTAACGCAGACGAAGTCGTGGGCATCAGCTAGTTAATAATAAACTTCCATACCCCGACCAGGCTAGCTCGCCATCGAATGCATAATCACTTGACATCGCAGATCTTGTAGTGGAGTAAAAAAAATGGAGACCTACGTTATTTTAATCTGTATAATGGGGTAATAATCCACGTCCACACTCCACATGCCGTGATCGGATAACGGATATAGCTGTATTATAGTGGGTGTTTGTTAGACGCGCGGGCTCAATAGTGATGGTTGCAGCAGGCACGGCCTTGGCACAGCAAATCCAAAGGTTACGCTATTTTAGCCTCGTTACGGTCATGTTGACATCAATTTGTTTCAAACCTTATATATGTCGCCGTAAGATTGTAAAAACCGTCAGATTATAATCTAACTCGCAATATTGTAAACTGTCGAAAGATTACAATATAACGTATACAAATATAAAATATTAATTTTCGGTAGATTGTAATCTGTTAGGTATATTAACCCGATAAAACCTGATTATTTATGTCGAACCCTAACTTAACCTACCAGAAAGAGACAAGAAAACGTAAATACAATGAATATAAAAAAAAAATACACTTATAACATTGAACGGATCACACTCTTTCGACAGTTTACAATATCGCGATTTAGATTTTAATCTAACGGTTTTTACAATCTAATTAACGGTATCCACATGGATTAATTAAGGTTATATAAAATCTCTTTGGTTTTTCAGGATAACTAAAAATAATTAAAATATTATAAATAAAATATCAAAAATAAAAATAATAAAAATAAAATAACGGGTAAACAGACATATGCACGCTTTCGCATTTATAAACTAGATGCCCGCGACTTCGTTTGCATAGATTGTGTTTGAAAATCTTGTGAGAATTCTTTGACTTTCCGAGATAAAAGAGTAAAAGTAGCCTATGACCTTCCCGGGCATGCATCATATATCGTCAAATCGGATGAAAAAATTTGGCTGAAATGAATGTTGCAGACAGCCAGACAGGCTAACTTTTATTTTATAGTATTAGAATGGAAGTATGAATGCAATAATAATCTCAGTCGTAGATCTACCTATATCTATTGTGATATAATTTCTACTTAGTACAGTATAAACAAAACCAGTAGAAATACACCTGACCGTGAACAATTTAGATTTAAAAAGCTTCAACCGTTACATTTATGGAGTGTATGCCAACTGAGCAACTGCAGTGGTTAGAGCAATTTTCTTACAAGGGTTCCAGATATAGGTAGAGCTGAATAAGGGCGTAGCTAACGGCCTTGGCACACTAAAACTCAAAAGGTTACGCTATTGTTAGTTTAGTATAAAAGATTGATCAGCGTCTTCTGTCCAAAGTTAAGCAAACGACGTTAGGTACCTAAAAATAGGATTTTTTTTTTCTGGAATGGGAGCATACAACGATATAGGAGAATAGAATAGAATTCTTTATTTGCGTAATGTGTGTAAGTACATAAGATCTTAGTTTATAAAACAGAGTCCAGCACATTAGCCGTATCGGCGTACAAATATTATAAACAGGGAATTAATATTAAGCTACAATTACAATAATAATATTACAATAGATCCATTTCAACATTACATTCATTTTAGATACAATTACAGTGATCATATTACAACATTTAATTAGATTTTAATAATTATAGGTACAATGTCAATAATAATCAGGATCAATGTCAATAGCTATATAAAAATAAAAAGAATGCAAAATGTCATAAGTATTTTTTATCATGTTGGAAAAATTCTTCCAAGGTGTAATTTTTTTTCCCTTGTAACCATTTCTTAAGTTTCAAAGAAAAGTGTTTTGTCGTGCTTGATTTACACATAATACATAACAAGTACATAAAACAATCAATCTTCGACACTACGAATAACACATAGGTATTAACACTTTACAATTTACAATGTTAGCTAGATTATGGAACTAGGTATGCCAGAAATCTTTACACAAGGCTCAACAGTAACTGTACAACGTTTTAACCGCATAGATTTTTTTCCAATTTGTGCCAATGTCATTATTCGTGTGATATTTCAATTTTTGTAGCTCGGAGAGACGCAGACGAAACCGGAGGGTCTCTCTCTAAGTGTATGTTATACAAACAATAATAATTATAATTAAAGGCCGCATCGTCATCCGCGTGGAATAAGTTTTTTTTTAATTCCCGTGGAAACTCCAAAAAAGTAGCCTTCCCCGGGAAACAACCTATATCCCTACCAAATTTCATCAAAACTGGTATGAAAGATGGGCAGTGAAAGATTAACAAAACAACAAAGAAACACATTCGCATTTATAATAATAAGCTAGGATTAGTATATAAATAATATATTTATAATAATAAACTTCGAGCCTGCATGCAAGCTCCTGCAAGTAGCATGGTCCTGACGAAAATTTTGCATGTCTGTGCAAAATTTCATTTCCGTATCGTAAAATAACGAATCATTATATTACATAATAAATAACTCGGGCATTAAAGCTTGGTTATATTTTAAAGAGATTTTGCTGAAATGTGACTAAAGGTTCTATTATTGGAGAGTGCTTCAATCAAGTCGAGTAATTATCAAGGGCCCTCTCCAATGGACTCAATTGTGGTAATTCTGAAATGTGCTTAATAAATGTCTGAAAATTGTTCGCTATTTATATTTTTCGAATGAAAAATAGTTATTTATGTTTTACTAATTGGTTAATGCTTTCAGTTCAGTGCTATCCGTACTAAAGTGAATGACTAGCCTTTATTCCAAAAAATATTTGATAGTAAAGAATTCAGGGTTGTTCATTGCTCTTTTTACTTAACTCCTACTCAACTCACCGGCATAGCGATGCTGCCAAACAAGTTAGCCTTTTTTGGCAGCATCAGTAGTTGTAAAAATTGCTACAAAGAGTTGCGAGTTGTCTATGGCCATCTTATACTATAAACACAGATTTATAAAGCTATAAATGCGTAGAGGGTATCTATTTGTCTGCTATTTTCATGGTCTATCTACCCAATCGATCTCTGGAATCCCGGAACATCAAAAAGTCTCCAAAGGATTTTCAAAAAACTTAAATCCACGCGGACGAATTTGCGGCATTTTTTTTCAGTGTCTGAATCTGAATTAATTGAGTACGTGTAACGTAATCGTTGTTTGTTACCAAAGCTACTTAATAACAAATAAGACCTTTCTGGATACGTTCTCTAGTATTTTTTGAGGTACAAAGGCCGGCAAGCGGAAGGGCGGTCAGAGAACACAGGGGGCTTTAGTCTGTACATCACCAAGAACACTTCACTGAAGTCGGGTCAAGTGTTAATAAGCTGTTGACATCCGTATGAGGATTTCCTCCTAAATAGAGAAACAAAGGCGAACAACTGAAAAGTAAAACGTAAACCTTGTAATAAATGTATTCATTAAGTATGTATTATTGGTAAAATAGATACGTAAAATATTATTTTGTGCTACGCCAAGCCTACGGCAAAGCTACGGCACTAAAAACGTGTATTTTTTGTATCAATTTAAGCTTTTGTAGCACTCACATTTAGAATGGAATAAATATTAGACTACCACCGCATCCGCTGACAATTTTTCTGGTTTCGTTGAGAATGTAGATTTAATGAAATCTTATATTTATTATATTGTATATACTTTCATTGCTGTGTTTATGTAATAAGTATACTTAAAACGCAACAAAGGAATCTGCAATCTGCATAGCATTAAATGAGCAGACTTTGTGACAATATAATGTAGTAAATACCTACAACCATAATGCCAGATTTAGTATTCAACGCGTGTATCATAATTAAAATATAGTATAATAATTATACAAGACTTTTTTGTGTTATTTGTTAGGTAAAATCTTGGTTCAATCGACTGTTCAACTAACAAGGACTAATTGTAGCATAGAAATAGGAATCTGTACTTATTTGTAATCACGAAATTATAAACCATCTATTTTAAGGTATGTTTCGAGATGGAGTGCGCTACACGAGTAATTATAAACGTAGTGGCAAGTATTCTTTGTACAATTATGTAGCAGTGCATCTCCGAGCCGCGACGAATAAGTGGGCCCAGCTCCACGCGAACTCATACAAAGAATATTTGGCGCTATATATGCCGAGCTGCGGCGTGTATCTGTAGTGGGGCTAGACCTTAATTCGTATATTATATGCTGCGCTTGTTGCAGCTTAAAAATGCTCAATAACTGCAGTTTTCCTTTATAATACGAGTACATCCTTCCTTTTTAATGTCCTCAAAAACTCTTCTCCTGAATATTTAAGGGAACGTTTTACACTGTCGCTTCCATCTACAAGACCCTTGCGAACATGTGTCTCTAAAAAACCTCTTGAATATCCTAATTATAACACTATCTTCTATAAAAAATCTTTCACAGCAGAAGCTACTCGTCTTTGGAACTTCCTTCCTGAACAAATCAGGGAAAGTCAGTCTGTACATATATTTAAAATCAGAGTTAAACAGCATTTTCTTTCAATGTTATAGTATACATATTTATCATTAAAGTTTCTTTATAAATACAACTATATAGTATGTATTATATAGTATATATTATGTATTATAAATATTATATTAATTTATTTATTTTGTATTTATATGTTTATTTATTGTATATATTATGTTTTAGTAAGTGTAAGTAGTATAACTACATACTTATATTAACTTTTATAGTAAGTATATAAATTTTTGAAGTAAATACTGTACATTTTCTATTTTTTTAAATTCCAATATATTTTATTTTTGTACCTATACCACTTAACAATTTCACCTTACTCACTTTCAAGGAAGGCTGGAAGGGATTTCTTTTTAGAGATAAGCTTTACCTTTGTCCACTTTTTTAAAATTAGGTTTAAGACAATATTTTGTACAAGAATAATAAAAATAAAATAAAATAAATAAATACATAACTACTGGTTAAGCGCGCTGTAACAAAATTTATTTTTAGTCTCAAGGGAAATGTTGGGCTTCTGACCCAACATTGTATAAAACTTTCATAGCTTGTTATAAACTTTGAGCAACAGTGACGTTTGTAAGAAACATTGTGGACTTCAAGCGGATGAAGTTACGAGGATGACGTTGGAATTATGTCAAGTTCCAACTTCTTCTTCTTTGTCAAGTTCTTTATTATATTGATGGCTATAAACTACTACGGAAAGTAGTTTATCTTTTGAAGAGTTTTAACATTAACTTGCTTGAATATAAAAATAGTTGTATGCCGAGAAGTACCAGCAAGTAACTCGGTGATTAAAGACACTCGGAGGGTCAAGTGGGAAGCAAGAAATGACTGGATTAGAAAGACTAAGCATGTATGTATATTATTATATTACAATTTCATCATTCAACCGATTAGTGGCCAATGGTTATAAATTTCACGAGACTGACCAAACAAAAACTGATTTTTTTGAGCGCCTGATTCCCAGTTCCCTGATTCCTGAACCAGTCTGGTTAGTCAGTTAATAATTTAGCGCAGTCTGAGAGCCGTTTTATTTAAACGTTTTTCTATAGGTGCCTTCATAATTAGTTAGTCACAACCTTGCAAAAACAAAATCGTACAATATTTTATTAATTAAAACTTTATTATAGGTACAATAAGATTGAAAAGTTTTAGTAAAATTGTTTTTCTGCTGATGAAATCAGTTGTTCAATCGTGAATGTCACAATATGCTTTAATCGTCAACACAATGAAGGTAGATTCGCAAGTTCCTGTAGCCAATATTAATAAATACAAAAGTGTGTTTGTTCGTTGGTTTATTGGTTTGTCCTTCAATCACGCCGCAACGGAAACGGAGAAACGGATTGACGTAATTTTTTGCATGGGTATAGTTTAGGTCTTGGAGATGTGACTCAGGATTTTTATCCCGGAAAACAAGGAATTCCCGCGGGAGTCAAAAAATCTTATTCCATGCGGACGAAGTCGCGGGCATCAGCTACGTAATCAATATTTTTTATTGCTATTTGTTAATGCAATCAAGATTTTGAAAATCCTTATCAAGCTACGGCTAGCGGCTAGAGCAGTCCTAATACTTTGTAAGCCTTTAACTTGCCCTGACGTAAGTACCCCTGGTTACGACGCAACTAATCAACCAGGAAGCTTATTTTGAAACAGAAATAGGTTATAAGCTAGCAACATAAGTAAGCTGTTGTCGGTCCGCTATATTGCAACTTTAAAGATTATAAAAGTTTCATTGCTTTCTACAAGTATAAACTCCAATTAAACCGAGGCTGCGCATCTCTGCGGCGGAGAAAGCCAGTAGGATTTTATAAGATTCCCTAGAAACCTAAATACACGTATAGAAGAGATCTCGGCATTAACCTAATAATAAATAAGTTACACGCAACGTACACTTGCAGAGAGGAGTGGTACCGAGACGCAAGGTCTTATTAACCGACTTCCAAAAAAGGAGGAGGTTCTCAATTCGGCGCGTTTTAGGTATATTTTTATTTTTAAGCTATTGCATAGCTTCTATCGCGGGCCTTGAGCGTGGAGACCGAATCCAGAAATTCCGTAACGAAAAAAAACCTTACGCTTTGGTTGCTATAAACATAATTCTTTAAAATTATTTCGCTTTTATATTTTCAACAATTTGAAGTCAACAACACAAGTAGTCATAGCGACCAAAGCGTAAGGTAAGTTGATAAAAAATGCTATGCAATAGCTTTACCGCGGCAGTCTCCGAGTGCCACACGTCGTTTTTTTAGGGTAACCCTTATAGATTCGTCATGTCTATCTGTCTGTCTGTCCGTCCGTATGTCACAGCCACTTTTTCCGAAACTATAAGAACTATACTGTTGAAACTTGGTAAGTAGATGTATTCTGTGAAACGCATTAAGATTTTCTTACACAATAAATTTTGGGGGTTCCCCATACTTAGACCTGAAACTCAAAAATTTTTTTTTTATCTAACCCATACGTGTGGGGTATCTATGGATAGGTCTTCAAAATTATATTGAGGTTTGTAATATCATTTTTTTCTAAACTGAATAGTTTGCGCGAGAGACACTTCCAAAGTGGTAAAATGTGTGCCCCCCCCTGTAACTTCTAAAATAAGAGAATGATAAAACTAAAAAAAATATATGATGTACATTACCGGTGCTATATTATGTCGGTGCATATCTCCGTTGTTTCTGAACACATTTGAATTTTTTTTCTATCAGTCGTTAGAGGAAGCTCTCGACGTGGTCCCATATAAATTCTCACTCCAAATCCTCAACCCTGACACTAATTTAAAGTAAAAAATAAAAATTATTCTTTTCAAAAAACCGACTTCCAACGCCACTGTAAAGTACAAAACAATTTTGATTTCTACCCACTATGTTCAAGTCGGGCGAGTCTCATACGTTAACTTTGCTTATCCTTATCATACCCGCCCGACTTTATTGTAAAATAAAAATCGGATGTGACGAATGAACGTCTTTTTTACCCAATTTACTCTAACGTCCTTGTTTTTCGATGTGCGTAATCTCTCAACGTTGTCGAGACGTGTAAAACCGCTGAGTTTAATTTCACGTCCGAAAATAGTCCATAAGCTTGAACAGGCTAGAATCTAGAATCTAGATGCTTGCAAACAATCTAATACGAAACGCTCAATCAAGCTTACATTTTCTCGTGCCGGCTTGTCAATCCCTACTCGTTTAGTTAGACTTAGAAACATTATCTTCTAACATTAAATTAAATCGCTACAATTATCCTAAATACCGAAGTAATCATTTATGCAATCACGATTAACTTGGTAGATTAACATAAGATTCTGTTCTGAATTTATTACAGCAATGGGCCGAGCAAGTCGAATTTGAATTTTGATCGTACGCAGCGATCTTTTATTTTTATAAAAGACGTACGTAGATATTGTTACATGAATAGACTAGCGAACGCCCGCGGCTTCTCTCCGGGAATTTCCTATACTATAAAATTTCATAATAATCCGTTCAGTAGGTAGTTTTTGCTTTTACTTTAATCATGTTGACCAGTCACACTTTCTTTTGTCTGCACACTTACTTATCGTAAGATCGTGACAGTAACTCGTTGGGAACCTACCCAAACTCGTTAATTCTCAAAAAATTTCGAGGATTTGATACATCATAGATTAATTATAAACCAATTTATATATTGTCTTTGGATACATTGACTTACCAAAGATATAAGAATAATACATAGTTTAAGTAGTATACTTAGTAAGTATTAAGTAGGTATAGTAAAGTTTGATGATAATATTATGATGTTGTGAATTATGATAATATATTGTGTAAGAATAATAATATGAAGTACGTAGAGATGGATTTTTTACTATAATATTTTGAAAACTATATATTATTTTTGCGCAGTAGTGAGCGCTTACAAGGAGGTCCCGGGTTCGATCCCCGGCAGAGCAAATTCGGGAATTTATTATTTCTGGTATCTGTAGTGGAATTTTTAAAAAATAAACGTCCACAATGGAATTCAACATATTGTATGCGGAGAGTAATCATAATATAATTTGCATGTAATATAATATAATAATTAATTGCCTCGTGCATAGATTATCGGCACATTGCAATTATTTCAATACAAATAATTATTATTATAATTTAATTACTAATAAATTACCTTATGTGATTAAAATAATCATGTTTAGGGAAAACCATTGTTTATTATTCAGTTCATACCTAATCTGAATATGACTAATTCATAATATTAAACCTAATAGTCATCCTTGTTTTATTTTCCTTTAGATACTAATACTTTTCGTGAGCTCATATTCGTAAAGAATTATCATTATTATATTGTAATAACAATATCCTAATGTAGTACCATATTGTAATTTTTTTTTACGTTGTAGGATTAATGTTACGGACGTTGTTAGGATTGTTATCGCTCACAGGCGAATTTGTGAATTTGTTGGTGTGAATAATATGCCAATAATAAATTACTTAAATTACTTGAGTTTGTTTGTATGTTTGTTCCGCTTTCACGCCGTAACTACTGAACCGATTGCTTTGAAATTTTGCAGACGTAAAGTTAGAAGTCCGGATTAAATAATAGGGTACTTTTTATCCCGGAAAATTAAAGAGTTCCCGCGGGAACCACAAAACCTCGATCCACGCGTACGAAGTCGCGGGCATCAGCTAGTAAATTATAATTATGCGAAATACCTAGTACTGATTATACGAATCCTTATGATTATCTTACTACATACTAAATACAACAATAATGTTATAGAATTAGAAACCCGAGCTTAATTTAAAATCTGTTCAACCGCTCTATTGGTTCGTGAGTTAACATCTCGCTTGCGCTAAATTAAAACACCACCCAAGCAGATCCGATAAGTACATCCTCTCGACTATCGCTCATGATCTATAAATGACTAGCGGATGCCCGCGACTTCGTCCGCGTGGATTGAGGTTTTTCGGTTCCCTCTCGGAACCCTTCAACTTTCCGGGATAAAAAGCTTTTGTATTATTCCAGACTATAATCTATCTCTGTGCCAAATTTCATCCAGATCAGTTCAGCTGTACTGGCGTGATTGAGTAACAAACATCCATCCATCCATTAGATCCATCCAAACTTTCGCATTTATATTAATATAGTAATATTATAGATATAATTAAGTAGTGAGTGTTCCAAAAGACTTAAAATCAACGTCCTCTGTTGGTTTTAAGTTAGGTTACAATTTTAAACTATCGATTACTTAAAGCAAAAAAGTGCGGTGAATCTCGATGATGTAATATGTCAGTATTACAAGCTACAACTCCCTTACCAAGCGCGCTAAATGTACGTTTCATAAAGAGTTGCTGATTTTGACTATAGTCTGTACAATCAGTTACGCTTTTACGAAGTTGCGACGAATGCGACACATCGCATTTATAATATTAGTATGGATTCTGGTCGGCTCAGTACTGACTATTTAATTAGATGACCGTGCGGCTGTCGACACCTTGTCTGCTCGTATATTAGCGATGCAAGGAATCGATCGGTTCTTCGTTTGTTTTACCGCATACCTGCAATCAATAATTTAGCAGTAGAGCAGCGATGTACCGCAAATAACTGATAGGTACTTAAAATTGTAGGTACCTACTTAAATACCGATATTGCTTTTTGTCATTCAAATTCAATAATCTGAAAATCATTAAGAATTAGATGATGCCTGAGACATCGTCCGCGTAGAAGGTGTTCGTGGTTCCGTCCTCCTATGGGAATGGGATGGGCCTAAGTCCTTCCCCGGTGGCCGGGATGCTATCTATATATAATAATAATAATATTAATAATAATAATCTTTATTTAAAGGTAAAACCCAGTACAGTAAAATTCTATTTACAAAAAGTCTTAAAATATAAAATAAAATAAAAATGTCAGAACCAAAGGTCCAACTCGGTTAAATACGATTAGATGCGCGTGAAAGCGTAAGACAATGTTTTAAGGTCCACGCCTATATTATATTAATAATAATAGCAGTGACAAGTGTTTTTTAACTGTACATAATTTTAGCTCTGGCTCTGGGAACAATAAAAAAAAAGATACGCGTCGAATTGAGAACCTCCTCCTTTTTTGGGAGTCGGTTAAAAATGAGTAAGATTAGTAGGTATGCAAAAATGATGCATTAACTACACACGGTACAATTGGCATAGTAATAGTAAGCAAAAGCTGGTAAACACATTTAAGTAAGTACAGCTATCTGCATGAAAAATGGAAGCTCTTTATGAGCAAAATGGCGGTGGACAACGCATTAGTTACAGCTGGGAGAGCTTTCATTCGTACGGGTTGAATTTCGCGACTGATGTTTGTTCCTAATTTTACTCTTACCTCTAAATCCCCGTCCCAAGTAAGGGCGGTTATGTGCTCCATCTCTCTGACTGAGGTTCTAGAGCTGTAGAGATATATTAACTTATTAAGTATACACAAAACTTCTTCAAAATTAATATGAAATGTACACAAGCTAGAGTAAGCAAGTGATCTTAGGATGCCTTTCTACTGAAGCGTTTCTCTCAAGAATCATTTCTAAAGACGTACTTATAAGAGTTCTGTAAACAGTTAAACTGTAAAAATATCAAGTGTACTAATCCTAGCGGTTTAGGCTGCGTACCGTTGCGTATCAGTCAGCCTTTTTGTACGTGCGTGTAATGATACTTAGATATATTCTGTGACCTCTAGGGCTCCCATGCTTACAACGAGTAAAATTATGTCTACCCGTTTTCTCTATTTGTCTACCAAATCTAACATACCGAAGTTACATGTCTCGTTACGTCAAAAGCATGCCGACAATTTCTTGTAATATACCGCATTTTGTGCATTTTAGGTTAACTAAGCGAAATATTTGCCGGCAACGACAACATCTCTCTGTCTCGTCACGAGATATCTCGTTGTGCGCATGCTAAGCCTGCTGACACCATTATGCATGCTCTCTTCTAAATTGAATCATAAATTATTACTTTGATATTTCAATTGTTACCCTTGCGTTTTCCCATGTCGCCGTCGCAATGAGTGGCACTTGTCAAAGGGAAAACACGGTGAAGAGGAGAATTTCCCTTTGCCAACACATGTTTGACGAATATTCTAAGAGCATTTGCATGTACCTATGCGTATAATTTGTATTTCCGAAAATCATACTAAGTAATATTATAAATGCGAAAGTGTGTTTGTTTGTTGGTTTGTTGGTAACTTGTTGGTTTGTTGGTTTGTCCTTCAATCACGCCACAACGGAGCAACGGGTCCACGTGATTTTTGGCATGGTTATAGTTGAGGACCTGGAGAGTGACATAGACTACTTTTTATCCCGGAAAATTTGGGAGTTCGCGCGGGAATCAAAAAAACTTAAACCACGCGGACGAAGTCGCGAGCATCAGCTAGTCAAATATCACTTTCTGTGTTTTTCAAAGAAAAATTTGCTTGCTGAAATATTTCTGAATTATTCTAAATCTGAATATTTCTGAAATATTTCAAAATTCTGAGCCTAATTTAATTTAAAAAAATAGCGTTTATTAACTGGAAATAAGTTACATTTTTTCTTAAAGATATTACATACATTTTCTTGTAATGCTTAGCCTACATGATACAAAGTGCCTTTTTTTACGAAAAAAAATACATATTTTAAATTAGAACACAAAGTTTTACTATTTTTCAGCAGTTCAATTTTTTTACAGACTGTGTTAAAAGCACAGTGGTTAAAAGTAAGGTCTCAGTTTATTCTTATTCTTACCCAATCTTCCAACATACTCGATGCAGCTTCTATCGCAGTTTATATTCCTAGTCTTGCTTACAATATTAAGTATAATTTCTTTCAAGTTCTGGCTACCTATTTTCTTTTTCTTGAAATATGCCATTTTTTCGTTTTAAACATTTTTCTATATATTTGATGGAGTTTTATTGTTGGTTTATGTTTGATTCAAGTTCGTTAATTTTTTGCTCGAAAACTTGAAACTTTTCATCAATTGTTTTTATTATAGATTTAGGTATGTCCCTGATTTCCTCTTTTTGTATTTCCAATTTTTTCATAATGTTTTGAAGCATATTTGTAATGTCTTCAATAATGTGGAAGTGTTTGTGTATCATTAAGTGTTTTAATATAATATATTTTTGTTCTATTTATTTATCTAGACGTTTAAATAGTCACAAGCTTTTAATAAATAGTACTTAGGTATGTTATTATGTAATGGAATAATTTATGTAGTAGCTATTCGATGTAGTTAGGTACGAGTAGGTATAAGTATATTACATCGCCGGGAATCGAATCTTGATATAAACCATATTATGTCACTGTGCTGTGACCTTTCCTTTTATTCTGTTATTCATTTAAGTAAAATAATTCAAGCATACGAGTACCACATCAATATAACATAAATAGTTTATCTGCAGTAGGTAAGTTGTAAGAATTTTTATTTTTGTCATACTTTCAAATTGCCCAATAACTGTTACTTATTAACAGTTAGTTTTTGGTAAATTATATATCTTTCCGAAGCATTAACTTTATGAAAATATTTCACAATATGAATTAGTTTTAGCACTGTTATTCACTTTTATTCATTCCGTATATGTAGATAGGTGATATTTTGAAGGCTGCGTACACTTCACATGGACAAGTAATATAATGAGTTTTTACGTATTTTTACCGAAAGTTTTAAGGTAATAGTATGTACACGTATCACACGTTTATACGAGTAGGTTAATTTACGATGAATTGGCACGGAAATTTGAGTGGTATATTTATTAATTTAAAATTTTACGAAGCAGATGTACCTACTACCCTTTGCACTGCAGCGCCCCCTCCTTATTTACTATTAGGTACTTATTCTGAGGTCTTATTAAATGTAAGATTTTTCTCAAATCGATCTTTTGCGAAGAAGCACGAAATTGCTCACCTTTTCTGTGTCAACCCTTATTTTGAGGATGTTTGTTGCTCTAGTAGTAGCATCTCTCTGATAGAAGCAGTCCAAGTAGTTAAATTATTATATTATGACCGTCTTCATCACCACAAGGCTCCACGGTCATTAGTCAAGCGCTAAGCACTATGTTAAATCTTAATTAAATTTCACCCTTCATTCCCGTCTTGCTACCAACTTGCGTCGTAATATAATATCTACTATCTTACTATGAGTAGCGAAAACTGTGAACAGCTGATCTACTATTTAAGTGTAAAGCGCAACGCTCACCAGCATAGTTGAGTGGAGCCAAGATCGGCGTGTTTCTTGTTAACAACTAATCGTTATTTACTTGGGAGCACTATAAAAGCAGTGGCGCTTCGTAGCGTTTTGTAACCTACCAACCGCATGCCACATTTGTTATATCAAAATAAGTATAAGCTCACAAAGATGCTACAAAATAAAAAGTAGCACAAAACAAAAACAAAAAACCGGCCAAGTGCGCACCGAGGGTTCCGTACAAACCTGTAGGTATATAAGTAACAGTTATAGTATTTTTATTCCACTTATCTATATTTCAATTTAATACCTCTACGCGTTCATGCGGAAAGGGGTAGTAAGTTTAAAATTATTAAAAATATTTTTATTATATGACTAGATGATGCCCGCGACTTCGTCCGCCTGGATTGATGTTTTTTTTTATTCCCGCGGGAACTCTTAAATTTTCCAGGATAAAAATAGCCTATGCCCTTCCCCGGGATACAACTTATCCCTGTACCAAATTTCATCAAAATCGCTTGAACAGATATATTTTTTTGATTCCCGTGGCAACTCTTCAATTTTCCGGGATAAAAAGTAGCCTTTGTCCTTCCCCGGGTTGTAACCTATTTCTGTAACAAATTTCATCCAAATCGGTTGAGTAGTTAGGCCGTGTAAGCGTAGGAGACAGACAGACAGACAGACTGACAGACAGACACACTTTCGCATTTATAATATTAGTATGGATGTAGCTAAAAATTTATGCTTTTCGCAATTTTTCCTTTATCTGTGCTATAAGACGTTGCTTCGTACCAAATTTCAAGATTCTGAGTTCACGGGAAGTCCCCTGTAGGTTTGATTCCCTTGCGAGTGTCAAAATTTGCAGCATAAACGGCTGTATCTTTTTATTGTGTTAGCTTTAAAGTTTGATTTTTTCACAGCTCCAAGGGACCGTAGACCTGAGTATTTGATATGAATTTCAGCTTGATACCTCCATACGTTCCTGAGAAAAAGGGTCTTGACACACAGACGGACGGACAACGAAGTGATCCTATAAGGGTTCCGTTTTTTCCTTTTGAGGTACGGAACCCTAAAAAACTACCGATCTTAGCTATGAAAATTTAGCGCCTCTGTGTTTGACACACATCAGTATAATATTAGATCTCTGGTGGAAAAGCACGCAAATTCCGCCTGAGTAGCTAACAGGAATCAAATGATAACAGGAAAGAACCAGCCGAGGAGATACCGTTGAGATAATTCTCAACCACAGATGTCACTTCACTAGGGCACAGCTAGTGCCCTTTCACCGAAGAGAAATAATAAAATAGCACTCACCGATACTCTGACTGACCCATATGCCCAGCATATCCAGCTGAAGGAGACGGTGATATAGACTGGCACCTTGCGTGTGGTTCATGAACAAATGGTACACGAACGAGCCACACCAGGGCGCTAGGGCTCCGAGGAGATGGCATAGTGATAAGAACCACGCTCCAGCGCCACCGCTGCCGCTTCCCCAGGGTAGCAGGCCGGGGAGGACGACCAGTATGTAGACTAGGGATAAACCTGGAAACAAGAAGATGTTTTGTTAAAATGTTGACGTTAACTAAAACTTTATTTAGGCCCACTGAGGACGTTCAAAGAAAAGTTGGAGGTGCGTGAAATTGTTAGAGTCAAGTGCCAAGCGTTTTTAAATATATGGAAAAATTTATGGTAGAAGAATATGTTATAACGAAGTCAAAAGGAAAACTATCACAGATAAGTAGGCTTTACAAGTTAACGAGTAATAGTTGACCAACTTATAAAATGTCCGCATATTGTGACGGGTAACTACGCAACCCTGCGCGTGGCCTGACACGCACTTGTCCGTTTTTTTTTGCATAATCGCCACTAAAATTTTATCCTTAATTACAGTACTCGTAAGACTTCTGACAGCTAAAATTACCGTTTTGGTTGAATGGTATCTAAAGGGTGGACACGCACATTGTAGCCCTTGCAAATCGTCACTTATCGGCACACGCGAGGAGCGCACGCTACCGTTGCCATGCGGGTTTTAGTAAAGGAAAATATATATAGACGTAAGTAAGTAAACCAATAATTATACTAATTAATTCAGGGAATAGATTATCATCCGATCTTGCCATTTTCTCCATGATTCTGGCGTTTTTTGAAGCAATGTGACCGAAGCTATCGAGCTTTGAAGGAAGAGACTACCTGCGGACGTAGTCCGAGACATTGGTTTAACCAAATAAAGGAAGCGGTCGACATTCCATTCTGCATGTGTCTATTGCACGGCTTCCAATAGGGAGAGATCGCGTAATAATGTGGAACTATATGATGTCGGTAAAATAATAATGAAACTCAGAAATTAGGAGTTCTGCAGTAGAACCGGATTAACCGGTAGAGGTCAAAAAGCGAAGCTGTAGTAGAAAGACCATTGGAAATTAAAGTGCTGGAATTTCTGATGCGAAGTCGCCAACCTAGCATTGGAAATTACAGTGTTAGCAGACAACCGAATAGATGACCAGACATCTCGAATAGATGACATCAAACTAATCGCTGGGCGCAGTCACTGGATAATTTAGCGGCGCAATTCTACAGCGTGTGGAAATGACTCAGAATACGTTCTATGGAGTCCTATGAAGACAACTAATGATGAACATACTAATCCTACATTTTGTGGAGCGAATTTTACGAGTACATATATTTGAAAAGTCACGTCATTAAAAGTTGCGCAACCATTTTACAAAATCAAAAGTCGCGTTAACACACAACCCATTAACAGCTTGGCAAGGCTATAGCAATTAAAAGACCCGTTTCTTAGATACGAATTTTTGATGACCTCCGTGGCGCAGTTTTGAGCGCTGTTGTCTTAACGTGCGGAGGTCCCGGGTTCGATCCCCAGCACTGTCACTTTGGGAACTTATAATTTCTTAAGTTTCCCTGGTCTGGCCCCTTCCCTGGCTTCGGCCGTGGCTAGTTACCACCCTGCCGGCAAAGACGTGCCGCCAAGCGATTTAGCGATCCGGTATGATGCCATGTAGAACCGAATAGGGGTATGGGTTTAATATAATTGCCATACCCCTAACAGGTTAGCCCGCTACCATCTTACACTGCATCATCACTTACCATCACGTGAGATCGCAGTCAAGGGCTAACTTGTAGTGTATAAAAATAATTTTTTTTTTCTCTCAGTCGAAATGGGCAAAAAAACAGTTAAAAGTTAATGTTAAAATGACCGTTTGCCATTTTTTGTCCTCGGCTAAAAGAGGTTGAAGGTACACCGTTTTCTAAGTTTTTTGGCAATATCCCTATGTTCAAAATGAGTATGAGGTTGTTTTTATTATTTAGTGTTCGCAAATTTACGTGGTACAATGTGTAATACGTTAATGTATATTACACAAAAACGTAGGCCACATGAAGGTACAGTTACTGTGTCGAGTCGCGTCGTATCGAGTCATGTTGTCGCGTTTGTCGCTCACGCAGGGTTACCTTATTGAGGTTTTTCATATCGTATGCCACGCTAGACAAGACGGGCCAGATCGCCTAGATATAAATACCTAACAGAGTAAGTAATTTGTAACCTAATTATACGTAGCTGAATTGCGTGATAATGATGGTTGTCATTAATCAAATTCAACAACATCAGGCGATGGGCAGGTCGGGTCGTTTGCCTCATTTAAACCCAGTAAGTGCCAAGGATATAATTTAGTATTGTTTATTTGTGTGGTCAAATTATCCTAACTGACTAATGTTGAACGCACATTGCCTCATGAGCCGCAATAGCCGTCTAGCAGTCGGACGCACCTAACCAACTATTTTTTTTTTTTGGTGGACTTATTCACATAATCAATCAATAAATCAAATCAAATATTATAAATGCGAAAGTTTGGATGGATGGATGTTTGTTACTCAATGATGCCCCAACGGCTGAACGGATCTGGATGAAATTTGGCACAGAGATAGATTATAGTCTGGAATAGCACATATGCTACTTTTTACCGCGGAAAATGAAAGAATCCGTTCCCGCAGGAACCAAAAAAACCTCAACCCACGCGTACGAAGTCGCGGGCATCAGCTAGTTTTATATTTTTGTTTAAAATGTTTTGATTGGTATCTGGTTTCAAATAAAATTATAATAATATGGCAGACCGGAGGCGTAACCTTAAGCCTTATATTGTGTTGATTCCTAGAACTTCTTGAGCAGATAGTTACATTAGTTGGAGAAATACAGAGAATTAATATAAAGGACGAGATGATGCATGCAACTACGTCCACCGTGGATTTGAGTTTTAAAAACCCCAAGGAAACTTTTTGATTTTTCTATCCTTTGTTCTATTTCGACGCGATTTATGGATTAACCAACAAGCAACCACACTTTCGCATTTATTACATTAAATATGATTACAACATTAAATTACTATATTTTATGGTAGACAAAATATAAGTAATGTAAAGGAAATTTCAAATAAAAATGTCGTAGACAACGTAGGTACTAACGCGTTTCGAGAAAAAGAAAGTTAAAAGATGGCTGGCACGTAGCGAAATCACGTAAATTCGCGTAATAACGTAACTTCGTTCATTAATCACGTAACCACAATGCCAATGTGCTGTGTTGTCGTAAGGAGCGAGCAATCTGATTACAGCGTGAAAGGAAAGTTAGGCTTTGACTTCTTTTTACCCGACTGCGGAACGCACAGGGTTATGTGTTCATCAGTCTATATATGTTTGTATGTTCCTTGCAGGACAGCTACAGCCTAAACGCGTGGACCGATTTTGATGATTCTTGCACCAGTTTGTGCCGAATATATCACTAGAGTGTCACTGTGGAAGTCAAATTTGAGAAAAAACAAAATGGCGCCCTCTAGAAGCCATAATGTAACAAATTAAAAAATAAAAGTCGATGGACTATGGCAAGTGGGGTATCGATGAAAAGGTCTTGTAAAATCATAGTTAGGTTTCCTTGATCATTTTCTCATTTTAACGATCATTTAGGATTTACGAGGTTTCAAAGGTTGTATTCCTTTGTGTCACATTACAGAAAAAACGGCTGAACCGATTTTGATAGTAATTGCACTAATAGATTTGTTTTAGTCTTCCGAGTGTCACAACGGAGGCCGAATTTGAGAAAAACAAAATGGCGTCGACTAGAAGCCAATTAATAAATGAAAGTCGATAGGCTATGAGCAAGTGGGGTATCGTTAGATAGGTCTTTTAAAATCACACCTAGGTTCCTTAAACCATTTTTCCGTTTAAATGATAATTTAGGATTTACGAGGTTTCAAAGGAAATGTTTAAAGTTCCTGCTCATATCATCTAGGTAACTATATCTATCAAACTAGGCGGATTATCTCAAAAACCACTCAACCGATTTTAAAACTTATATCACTTATAGAAAGCTACATTATTAACAAGTAAAATAGGCTATATTTTATTTCCAAACAAATTAGAGTTCTTTATGAAAATTGCAATAATGTTAGTTAAGTCGGAAAAAATCATCTCATCTGAGAGCTTACGTGGCGTGCGCTGCCTAAATTGTTAAAATTACATGACAACAATATATCGTGGAAACGTTCCTCTCAAAAAGTTCTAAAAAAAAGTCCGCGATAGCATATAACTATCTTTTAAGGTTGACTCACAATAACCATTTTTATGATTTTCAAATTTGGTCTAAACAACGTGCTTTACTTGCGAAGGTGTTTTTACCAATATAGTAGGTATTAATCGATAATTCCTTATCAAAATAAATATCTTACTCATCTCAAGTATTTAATTTAGACAAAAATGGTCCTTTACACTATTCAGTTTAGACGAATATCTTACGAGATATCGTAGAAATACAGTAAAATTCAACAGAAAATGACGCGGCTGGCAGCGGATAGGTAAGGGTTAGATGGGGCGTACTCTCATATATTACGGTAGTAACATATCATTGTAATACCTAAAGCTTAATGCGACGACATAACAAGTCTCAAAAAACTTGATGATTTGTACTCCTTCAATCGATCAATCAATAAATTGCCGAGGTCTCGTGACGTCGATGCGATAGGACTCTCGAAAATTAATGCGCTCATTTTTAGGAGAAATAGCAGATTTACAAACTTTACTTTACTAAATTAATATTAGCATTATAACATATGCAAATTTGATGATGGTTATGGTGATCACCGCTCGTCATTACGAATAAATTAATCCGCTGCTTATTACTACTTCTTATACAAAATACTTATTAGTACCTTTGGTGCTACCACAGAATAGATAATAGATGCCACTTCGAGCAGATAAAACGTCGCCTGTTTACGGTTAATGCTTAACTAGAAAGTTTGAAATAAAAAAAGTAATTTAAAAAGAACAAAAAACCCGACTGCTTGGATACCTAAAAGTATGAAACAAGACATGAATTGAAGTATTTCATGATTATCAATTTAAATAGTATAATATTAATAAAATTTATCAAGGTGCAGTCGCACGTCCAATAGCTAACCTTAACGTGCGACTGCGCCTTGATAAATTTTATTAATATTATACGATTTAAATTGATAATTATGAAATACTTCAATTCATGTCTTGTTTCATACTTTTAGGTATCCAAGCAGTCGGGTTTTTTGTTCTTTTTAAATTACTTTTTTTACTTAGTACTGATACTATTCTACTCTCTGTGCTATCTCATTTTCTTTCTCTATAACTATAGAGTAATATCTGTATTTTACTTTCTCTTTTTTAATGAGGATTCCGTACCTCAAGAGGAAAAAAAGGAACCCCTATACAGGATCGTTTCGCTGTCCGCCTGTCTGTCTGCCATCTTTCTTGTCATTTACTAAAATAATTGATATTGTGTGGTGGTACGGGAACCCTTTGTGCGCGAGATTGACTCGCACATGACAATCACATCTTATGGGATGTTATAACGTGGCTTCAGACATGCCTCTCTACTTATGTGGACTATGATTGCCAAATCATGACTCTCTGCAATTACAATAGGCATGATGACAGTAACCAAGAATCAATGAAATTATGAATTTATTTAAAGAAATTGGATTCATGGATTATAAAAAACGTATTTATTTTTCTATTTCGAGTGAGATTGCTATTTATTTTGATAAAATAAAACTATAAAATACAGCAATCCGCCATATTGGTTACAACACCAAGAAGCGAATGACGTCACAATTGTTTGTTTTCGAGTTTTGACAATCACACTATTGTTTACTTCGCACTGCACAGAGTACATTGGTAAGAACAATAGTGACGTCACAAAGGACGCCATGACACCACCGAGCGTTTTGGCGTGAATTTTAAAAGTTAAATTTCAAATGCCAATTTTATCTACCAAAACTTATTTTTCTTCTGAAATAAGATATTTTTTCGCAAGAATAGATACTTCCGAACATAATCTGTCCATTTTTCAAAATCAGTCATCATGCCTATTGTTATAATAATATTAGGACGGTCAACAGTACCTATTTAGAACCAGAACTAGAAGTGAATATAATCTCTCTCTCTCTCTCTCTCTCTCTCTCTCTCTTTCTTCTAGTATTAAACTATACCTACGTAGCATAATGATTTAATGAGGATGGCAAGGAAAACATTCATTCAGATATGTCAAAACTTCATGCATTAAGCACATCAGCACTCAGTCACCCCAATGGTTATGTTGTCGAAAGTAGCAAGTAAGATTAGAGCGTGGAGAAATGTTTGAATACTAAAATTGTTGGATGCAAATTGTGCTTAGCTTATCTGCTTGTTACTATGCAGAGGTCTCAGGTCGCCGCGGGTAAAGCTTATGCTGAATTTATGCGAATAAATAATGCCTGATTTATGCATTTTACACAACAGTATAGTTTACAGAATTGTAGTATGGTGTACACAGGATAAATAAAGGAATAATTATAGTAATAGTAATGTGTCTGTAAATGTCACACGTTAAATAAATTAGCGGTAAGAGATTTTGTTTATATTGATAACAATATTTTTAAATATTTTGTTTGCTGGTTAAAAGTTAAAACCAACCTTTTTTGTACTGAATTATAATAAGTCAAATCATTAAAAACTCATTAAAAAAACAGACTTTTATTTTATTATTTTATCTTTTTTACCCGCCATATTAAATTTAGTGTGACGTATTTGTACTTTTGGTATTCTTCTCAGCAAACCCTTTTAATTGATTTCCATAAAAATAACTAGTCCGCTATCTTTTGTTAGTCTACCAGATTGAATTTAGAATGACGTCACTTTGCTAACCATGCAGTTTCATCTAAACTAAACGTGTATCTAAATTTCAGCTCAATCGGTAGGGGATAACTATTTTTTTGAGTTGCAAGTTTTGACCAAAAGAAACACACAAACATTGCATGTTAAGGCCCTGTGATAGGCAAAAGGGAGGTTTTTAAAGCAGTGTATCCAACAAACGGTGACATAATGTATACTTGTAAAAATAATTTGCTGTTTTCAAGACCTTTAAGCAGCTATTGACGCATCTCAAAACACATTTTTTTTAAATATCTGCATTGAAATTTCTTTTAAACGTAGGAACCTCTTAGTTTACCTTTTAAAGCAATTTTTCTCCTTATTGTAATCAATACTTTGCTCTAGAAATCAAATAAATATTATAAATGCGAAAGTTTGGATGGATGGATGTATGGATGTTTGTTACTCAATCACGCGCCAACGGCTGAACGGATCTGGCTGAAATTTGGCACAGAGACAGAATATAGTCTGGAATAGCACATAGGCTACTTTTTATCCTGGAAAATTAAGGAGTTCCCGCGGGAACCAAAAAACCTCAATCCACGCGGACGTAGTCGCGGGCATAAGCTAGTATAAGATAAAATTCATATTTCTAAATCAAAGAAATTGTCGGATTTATTTGTATTGAAAAGTAAATATTTATTATTTTACAAAATATGACTTCTTGAATTTTTTGTGATTATGAGATTGCTCGATTTCAACCCCGCACGTCTGTGTTTTCATATCGTGAGCTCAGAGCGCCTTAAATAAAACTTGTAAAAAGACTCGACTACTCCGTATTTAAAGGGGCCGGCTGTAGCACGGAATACTACTATTACTACGGCTGTAAGGAACCAGTTTTTCTCGGAATATGTACCTAAGGCTGGGAACACATTGGATACTATTGTCTGAATAACTTAAGGTTTTAGAGGCCTAATCATAAGGCTCTAGACGTCTTTAAAAATGCTTAAGTATATCCGAGGTAGAATGGCCTGTAAATCCCAATTAAATAAGCGATCTCTCAGGTGTCAGAGACCTAACTTAAACAACGAAAACAAATTTTTTATAACTTCTCAATATGTAAAAAATCATTTTTATTTACTTTAGCAATAATGCCTCGTTATTCAGTATTACGACTCGCATTGCAGCATCTTCATTTGGGGACTTCTCCGTTGTTTGTTTCTATGAAACGAATTCCAGCTTCATATAAAAGTTTGAGTTGTTATAAAGAAAAGAAGCCGCGCCTCGGTTCCATTTCGCTGCGTATGAAAATGATGTGTGTGGAACCTTAAATACGAATAGCTTTAAAATTAATTGCAGTCCTATTACGCT
This sequence comes from Erebia epiphron, assembly GCA_963932025.1. Lineage (NCBI taxonomy): Eukaryota > Metazoa > Arthropoda > Insecta > Lepidoptera > Nymphalidae > Erebia > Erebia epiphron. Next base: position 42,995,182 of record OZ009945.1, read on the forward strand.
TATTAGTTTTACGCCTTATAATATTTATTAGCAAATCAACGTCACGACGCGTCATATTAAATACGATAAAATAATTGCTAATAATTAGTTTGTATGTTTATCACGTCTTTGAGAGGTGATATCTAGAGAACGGCCCAATAAATAGCGTTTACATAGGTTTACATAGGTACTAAGCATACTTTAATACTGTACAAGAATCAGCCTTTCTAGTTATGGTTCATTTTTGGTAACCATAACACGTCTTTGAGCGGCCATATCTAGTGAAAGGCCATCCGCATGCGAGTAGACCTTTACTATCGTCATCAGTGGAGAGCGTAGCACCCACCTAATACTGAATCAGTCTTTCTAGCGATAGTTACCAAAAGTGCAGCTATCTCCTACAATAATACTTTTCATTCCGTAGATATAGAAGCATCGTGCCCCAGTTGCGAGAATTTAATATTTCTGATTTATTTCGTTGGAGTAGGTGCAACTACAACGCGAGCGGTGTTCTACGCGAGATGCATCAAGTACTACTCTTAGATATAAACACTTTGTGCTATAGGGTTGTACTTGTTTTGGTAAATTTTACTAAAGCTTTAACACTTTCGCTGCGTTACGGCAAGTATTTTGCCGTATTTGACGGTCAGCCAGTGCGGCAGCTAGTTTTCCTTGTTTTGCGCACGGTGCGGGGGTGATTTATCTATGTTCCCGTACGTGTAGGAAAGAGACAGTGATTTTTTCTATATGGTTGCTTTTAATATAATGATATTGTATACTAATAATGTACGGCAAAATAGTTGCCGTAACGCACAGCAAGGTAATTATTTTTATTCAGTGCGGTACGGCGACTATCTTGCCGTACCCCCCCAACCCCGCGCCTCACTGCATGCGTCCGCGCGGCCTCGCAGTTTGCATTAGTGTTGGCCGTAAGTGCTCGATATTTTTTATGCAAAAAACTACGCGACGAGACTTTCACGTAAAAAACATGATATGAGTAAGGGAATTACCTACTTTTTAAAATTTATTTTATTTCGTTAAAGTTCCTAATATGATCTCATCATAGATTAAAAATAAAAAGTAATTACTAGTGGTTCGCCCCGAACTGAGACCTCGCGGTTTCACAGAGCGCCATATATTGACATCAGTGTGAAGTTCTGTTAAAAATATCATCATCATTAAAAATTAAATAATTTCGTTTCCTTATAATATTTATCTAATTTTAGTATTTGTTGTTCAAGTACAGGATATAATTCAAATAATTGATCAAGTTTCAGGCTTGAGAGTTCAGAAAATTGAGAGTTCTGAGGTCAACTTTGGACGTTAGAAAATCGCTACTTTGAAAGCCTCCCATTTCGTCAATTTTAGGGGAAAAATTCAAAAAAAAATATTTTTGGACTCTATTCTTAATTATCTTTAAAATGATATACTGCAACCCTATGTAACGCTATAAAAAATATTTTACTTCGCATTCGCTTCTATGAGAGCCCCCCTGAAATAAAGATTTTTAAAACTTTTTAAGCCATATTCGGCGGGAGGCCATCGATTTACATATTATATTTAAATTTGAAGTAATTACGTTCAGCAATTCAGAAGTTATAAGGCTCTGACAGACGGACGGACAAGTGCCAATTCACCCAAGTAGACTCAGAGACCTTCGCTTCGCTCGGTCAATAATAATTTGGTACCCTAATATGAATCAAAATTTAAAAAACCTATTTGTATTTATTATTATTTATTTATTAATCAGTGTATTTGTACTAAACTTACATGAGTGACTGCTTTTTATTTTAATTTTTTTTATATTTAAATATATTTTTTTAAATTGGCGATAGGTACTTGTAAGAGTAATTATTATGTTGACTAATTATGAAGAATTATGTTGATTTATACACTTAAATTTGTTGTGTCTTTAATAAAGAATATCTTTAAAATATCGATTGTCATTTCAGAAGTAAACCCATCCCTAGCAATTTTTTAACTTCTATGCTATACGGCATATATATTGCCGTAAATGACTGATTTTGAAAAATCTCTGTATCTTTCGAAATATCATAGAGAACCCGGGGCTACCGCAGCTAGGTATACACGAGGATGTAGCCTATCGATTTGTTCAAAAAACCCATTGATATGGTGAGTTTCCACCATGTGATTGAAGGATTATAAGGTTACAACACTTCTGCAACTAATAAAATTTCGACAAGTATTTATGTCTTAAATATAAATTCGACAATTATTCTGTCATATAATAAATCTATGAGCCAGTATCAACAATCCACACCGTGCGGACTCGTAATATATCCCCTATGTTTGTGTCTAAATGTGACATTTTGCGTGGTACTTATACGCAAAAGCAGCAAAAGAGAACGTCCAAAAGCAGGCAAAAAGATTTCGATAGCAGATTGTATTGTTCGGAAAGCCCTTGTCCGTTGTTTTTCCATTTCTCATCCCTTATTGCGAATAGCTGACTGGCCGCAATTTCGAGACTAATCGAAAAATAGCCGTCCCACAATTCTTCATTTAGAACGAAAATAGAAAGCTCTTCGAGGCATCTCTTTACAATGTTTTTGCTTTCTACCAATTTTAATAACTATTCCAAATTATTATATTTTTGCTTTAAATAATTTAGTCGTCTTTTAAATTTTCATATAACGTAGATACCTAAGCTTTTTTTTAAAAAAGAGCCTATACTTACTCAGATTTTTTGAATCTTATTCGGCACTGGATAAAACACAAATAATAAAAAGGAAGCTTTAAATTATTCGTATTAAATCCCAGAACATCAACTCCCAGAAGGAAAAGTAGAAGGTAGTTCAAGTGCTTCAAAAGGATTTCTCTTTTTAATTTTCTTTATAACTATAAATGCGCTATACTTAACTAAGGGCTAATTTTTCAATCGTCAGATAAATTTTATCGGAGGAATAAACTTGACGTTTTGGCAGATTTTCAATACAAAACCTGTCAAAACGTCAAATTTATTCCTCCGATAAACTATATCCACAGACATAATAAAATATCTGACGGTTGAAAAATTTGCCCTAAGTATAACAGATATTAATAAACATTCTCAATACCTACCACCACCACCACTACAGCCCATTAACGTCCCACTGCTGGGCACAGGCCTCCACTCTCATAGGAGGGAGGGAATTAGAGCTTAGACCCACCACGCTGCTCCAATGCTCTCAATACCTAATAAATGAAAAATATTTAGAAACAGTTTTCATTGTAAGAGAGTCCTATTGCACCTAACAGCTTATCCGTTAAGTTAAAATAATCATAGAAAGCATATACATTATCATCAACTAACTAGAAATCCTATTTTCGTGACAAGCGTAGTGACTCGTAGCGACGCGAAGGTCTTCCATGATATAAATCAAATGGCACAAAACTTTCCTATTTCCTAAAAAAAGCGATAAATAATGTAGAGAGAAGCCATTTCGAAATAATCTCAGACACCAACTGTCATTAAAACCGATTCCATTTAATAGCGGCGCTACATCATTCATATTACAGGATTATTAATTGAGGCGGACTGCAATAATTAATCGATACCATACATACTAATAGTATGAACTAATTGATTCTGAAACGCGGAAACTCCTAAATTTTGTGGGCTAAAAAGTCCCTATGTCCTACACCGGGACACAAGCTATGTTTGCACCAAATTTTATCAAAATCGGCAAGCGTAGTTCAAATTAAATCATAATTGCAATTATAATATTAAGTCAGGAAGTTAGGATACGAAGGTCTGTCTGGCTGTATGTCTGTTATCTTTCACGGCCCATCACCGATTTTGGCAAAACAGGTTGCACCCCGGAAACGGACATTTTTATCCCGCAAATCCGAGTTCGCAAAGAAATTAAAAAAAAAAAACCTTAAATGTCATACGCGACTGAAGTCGCGGTAGCCATCTAGGTTATCATTTGTAATCTTTTTTTTTACATTCTCACCAATAATAAGACTATCTGTTTACTCTAAATTTTACGATGTATCAACTTTTTTGCGACTCTCAAGATAGAACTCTCTACAACGACGATGAAATACTTATAGCTTGCATCCTGTTGAAGGATAAAGGAGATTAAGCCCGGAAAATAGAACAGTTTGAGTTTATTTTGTGGAAACTTGAGTACCACCTACTTAGTATTCAAGGTGTAGTTTTAATAAAACCACAAGCAAACATACTACTTTACAGGTGGCGGGAGCGGGACTACATATTGATAAAATAAATACGTTTAGACTTTTTGGGATGAAAATACCTAAGTGCGCTCAGAGAGACACGGGGCGGGCTGATTTTTAAAGGAAACTCCCAAAAACATATATCAGATATGTACTTGCATAGATCAAAGAGATTCTCTTTGATCTATACAAGTACATAAGCCCACTCTTGCATTTCCGATTAACTAAGGGCTTAGTAGGGCTTAGTTCAGTCGGTTAAAGAAGGATAAAGGCGTTTCTTTGTACCAGTGTAAACCGAAAGACTGGGATTGCGATCATGCCGGCGCAGCATTTTCTTTATATAGTTTTTCCACCCACACCAGAAACGAACCATAGCATGGAATGCGAGTGAAATAAGTATTTTTTAGTTTTTAGGTCACCGAAAATAAATAATAGCCACAAAATGTACAAAATAATATAATGGATCATAATATGAACGTAGTATAGCGTGTAGATTCTTGCGCGTAGTAACCCGCTACGAATACGCTACGAATGCCTGGTGGCCTATTAACATTCCAGGTGGCTTATTGCCATCGCTTAAAGCAGTATTGTTTTAATACTGTTGATGTTCGTGTATTAGATTAATTATTATTATTCTGGGACGTCAAAGTTGTTGACATAAAACTGTCATTTTGAAATAATACTGCTATAATCAAAGGTAGTAACTATACTCTGGGCTTGTGATCGCAACTTTTGCAATAACAACAGTATCCCCTCGCTTTCATCGTATTTTCCTACATGAAACCATTTGTGATTAATGAGAAATTAAGGAAAACATGAGATAATAAAATTTATCGAAAATGTTAAAAATGTAAACAGAAATAGAACAGAATTTCAAAATTTCAGATCAGGTAGATTGTGATATAAGCTCCGCAGGTTCGAGTGCTACTTTTCTTGAGCAGGTTTTTGGGTAATTTACTTACCTATTGAGTAAGTAAACGCAAACGTTTAACGAGGTTTTTATTGTATATTGTATGGTAAGCATTTTATGATGAGAAATCCCATATCAGCGCATCAGAAAATGCTCTCTCTTCTCAGTCGTGCACTCTTGACAGAGTGGTCGTGGCTGCTGGGATGATACAGGTACGCTCGTCATCGGTCTTCTTTAATTTGGGCCGCACCGCCTCCCGCGCGATGCTCCTCCACTTGTCTCGATTGGTGGCATTGCGGGAGCATTCCACCACAGTTTTCTGGGTCACAGTTTTTATTAGGCCTGTCCATCGAGGAGGTGAACGTCCTCTGGCTCGCTTTCTTTCCACATGACCCTGTACCACCAGGCGCTCAATTGACCTTTCATTTCTGGAGATGTGGCCAAACTCCAGAATTCGCAATTGCACATTCGACGATAGCCTTTCTTTTATCTTAAGCTCTTTTAGTATTGAGTTTTTTGTTCGAAAGGCTGTCCAGGGTATCTTTAAAAAGCGCCTCCAGAACCACATCTACAAGGCATCAATTTTACGTCGGTCTTGCAGTCTAAGCGACCATGTTTCAGCTCCGTAGAGAAAGATTGGGCAAACCAGACACCTCATAAGCCGAACGTTGGTGGTTTTGGTTATCTTCCTGTTCTTCCAAATCTTATTGAGCTTCTCCACCGCAGACCTAGTTATGGCACATCGCCAACGGATTTCCAGTTCACAGCCTCCAGTGTTAGAGATGGTAGAACCAAGATAGATGTAAGTTTGCACCACCTCGCAATTGGCGATTTTTTGGATTTCTGGCCTATTATGATGAGCTCGATCTACTATCATCATCTTGGTCTTACACCTGTTGATGGTCAGTCCAAACCCAAGACTAGTTGTCTCCAAACGCTCTAATAGGGCTTCTATATTTTCTTTTGTTTGGGCAAGAAGCGTAGTATCGTCCGCAAAACTGAGATTACACATCTTGCGTCCTCCAACAGATATACCTTTACCCCAGTCTTCCAAAACAATCCGCATTATGTGTTCAGTGTAAATGTTGAGAATACATCCCTGTCGAACGCCAGAAAAGGCTCACAATATCATAATTTACTAAAAAGCATACGACGCGAGGTCTCAGTTCGGGGAGGACCACTAGTTTATAATGTAGCAAGAATGATTGCCAGGCTATCGTGCCATAATATTGCAATTATAAAGCACTATATTGTATAAAATAGACTGACTGCTGCTTATAATAAATGTTACCATTTGAAACATGCCGCAATGTCGCATGTTGCAATCATCGCCAAACAATACATACATAATCATTATTTTCAATCATCATTTCAACTTATCGCCGGCTCACTACTGAGCAGGAGTCTCCTCTAAGAATGATAATGGTGTAGCCATCGTCCAGCGAATACGAATTGGCAGTCTTCACACACCTTTGAGAACATTATTGAGAACTTATTGTATCTCATGTTATGAATGTAAAGCTATTTCAGCTGTTGGCTCTTAGCTAACATAGATATAGTGTATTAATGGTACCAGCTTTAGGTGAAAAATGGAGCGATCTCTCAACGAAGATTGCTTTGTTCTTTTCTCCAGCTCCAGTGGGCTACAATTTACATCTACGAAATTATTACTCGTGTCAGGAATAGAATAACAATGTACTTATTTCTGTCGTCTTTTTTATTTGAAATGACATTATTTTACGCTTATATTATGAAATTTCTGAAATTCCTTTCTTACGAGGTCTACGACATAGAAGCTGGATGCAATTATGTCGGAATCGAGGTAGTAGGTCTTTTTTAATACCACACATCAAAATCAGAGTATATTTTTAAAGGTTACATATAAAAATATGAGTAGCTGAAATCATCAACGTCGCAACGAATATGTCATAAAGATGTAGGTAAAAGTTAGAAGTTATTACTATGATCTGAATTCTTGAACCCATAAGTAATAGGCATATAGTATATCACAGAGCAAACAAATTTTCTTTTTTACTTTCCTCTTTTTTATTTGACATTGTGACCTATTTTCAGAAAGATTTATTTCCGCCATACGAGTAGTTCGAAGTTATCTAGAAATGGCGGCCAAAAATTGGGTCGTATGTTTCGGCAGGAAGTACAAGGCGTACAGCCTTAACCTAAAATCGTTACGCAAGGCTTGGCATGCCGCCAAAGTAATGCCTTCTCGACATTAGGTAACTTTTACCTGTTGTCGTGCTGTCTTATTAATAATAGCGGAATAACGCCAGTATATAAGTGATTATTCGCTGTGACATTAAACTACCAATCATCGGCAAACAATACATACATAATCATTATTTTCAATCATCATTTCATCTATAGCTGCCATTAAAAGAGCGTCAGCTTGCCGGTGCAAATGTAAAATATGTAAGGCTGATGAAAATACAGACCTATTTTCAGAGCGCTACAGTATAATTTACGTTGCTTTTGATGCTAAAGGTAAGTTCTTTTAAATTATTTCTTAGGAGAGCATTCTGTCCTGAGGATAGCTTCAGGACATACCAGTAATGAAGACTCTATAATCTATTATTATTTATAACACAGTGCGTTGCTCTGCATTTTCCAACGCAGAAAAGCTTTACTTGACTAGAGATATTGTACTTAGTTATAAAAACATATAAGTAAAACCAATAATGTCTTTGTAACTTAAAAGCTTTGTAAAGTTATTTGATGCTAATGGTTCTACATTCGCGCCTCAGGGAAGTTTCTTTGTTCTCTCTTTCCCTTTGCTCTAGTTCACGACACTGTAGAATAAGAATACTATATCAGAAATACATGACTGCAATCGACTTTAGAAAATATCTCCAGTATTTTCTTCTTATTTCTGGCAATAAACTAATGGACTCCGTTCTATTTATAAACTCGGACGCGTATCACTTCGTGAAAAATATAAAGAGATTGGTGTTCTTACAGTGCCTTCACAATACATAATATACAATAATAATATAGTCTTTGTTAGACAGAACATTAATCTTTAAAAGCAAATAGGTGATACTCACAATCGATATACTAGAAACGGCCATAAGCTAGTAACAGCGTCGTATCGTGTGCGCAAGGTGCAGAAATCCTTTGTGGGTTCCAGTGTTCGCTTTTATAATATGGTTCCCAAAGAGTTTGTGGATTTTCCATTACATAGATTTAAGGACTGTGTTAAACAGCATTCATTAAGTCGAGGCTATTACACTATCGATGATTTTATTAATGACAAAGTTGCATGGAAGCCACCGGCCTCGCATCCAGTGACCCACAAGTCAGTGTAATACTTGTAACGTATGTGTTGTGTTGTTTACTTATTGTAATATTTTCTTTTTAAAGAAAAGAACAACTGCTGAGTTTCTTGCCGGCTCTTTTCAGTATAATCATCTTTCCGAAACGGTGGTAGAGTCTTAACGTTTCTTAAGTGACACAAGTTGTCCTACATGAAATAAATAAATCATTTATCATTTATCATTTGATGTACCTACGTGTTTTCAAGTTCAAAAAGTAATTGTCAGCTAATTTAACAAACTTTTAAATTAGATTGCCAAAATTATATAGAAATGACATTTTTGGCCATATAAATTTACACCAACGCAAGTTGCAGAATCAGTCTAGGTAACGTTATATCTAAATCCTTAAAAATAAGCACGTATTATTACATCTTCGAAACATCCTGAGAAGTATGTTGACTCTACGAGTAGGTAGGTAATTGCAAATGAACTATAAATCATTTGTGTTAATGATATCTTATGAAAGCCGGTTTTAGGTAAACAACCTCGCCAGCTACTACCAATCTTTACCTATTAGGTTAGCGCGCTTCATGCCAAATTATTTTAGCTCAAGCCCTATATAGTTCAGCTCATTGGCAGCTATTTTGTTTCTTATTACGAATATCTCGGATTGGCATATCGAGGTCGACGATGCTGACATGTTTTTCTTTAGAGCAACATTCTACCTAATATATTTGAGCGTATGTTCACTTCAACAGCTAGCATCAGCCGCATCTTTTATTACTGCCAATATTCTTGTTCAAAATGCTTCTTGCAGCACGTTCAGATTTTTTTTCAAAATTATTGCTTATATGTTGCAGAGTTTCAGGTGTATTTTCTAAAACTGCTGCCTTCTAAACTGTTTAGTTAAAAAGAAAGATTTTCCGCGGAAAATTGTGTTGTCCTTTCCACTGAGAATATTGTGATGATAAGAGCACTGCTTTTCGGTTTTACGAATGTCTTGTGTATCTACGGAGTTTTGTGCAGCAGAGCATTTATTGCAGCAAGTAGCAACTCAAACTATACTTTATTTCACTTTGATATAAGTACGGTAGAAATTCATCACGCATTAATTTAATTGAGTTTTAATTAAATTAGAATAAAATTAAATCATTTACATTTTACACACTACTAAAACTAAAAACTAAAAACTAAAAACCTAATGTAAAAGACCGCTACCAGTGGGCAGCGTGCCCAGAATGCTGGCAGCATTGCCGCGTTGAACAGCTATGCTCACTCGCTGAGCGAAATATATACCAGCACTCTGGTCACGTGTTGCCTCGACCAGGCGCGCAGAAAGTTCCTTATAGATTCCGCGCGCCCCAGCCCCCCAAGGCCCTAGCGTCTCGACCCCAAAAGGCGCAAACATATAGCCACTATCCAGTGTGCTATATTTACGCACCTTGAGGCCCTCCGCTGTTTCCGCCGCCGCACCAGCCCTAACGGCAGTGCCTGGAAGGTGGGACGGTGCCAAGGTGTCGACACACGTGGCATCCCACACCAAGGGCCGCCCCAAACTCCAAGGAACCAGGGTCAAGTACGGTTGACTTGGCAGAAGTAAAATAATGTTAAGAATTCTGCAGGCATGTGTTAAAGCTGTGTATGTCTAAGTTTAAGTTAGTATACCACTAAAAATAGGCACTAACATTTTATGAAAAGGTTCTATTTTAAAAGAACCTGATCTCTAAATGTTTTAATAATAATCTCGAGATTTGTAAATTGTGTCTGGGCTAGGACGTTTATAACTCGAGATCAATATGGGGGAATTCAATAATAGATGTGATTTTCTCTTTTGGGTGTACGTACATCGTCCATTCTGGAAATTATTTTTAGTCCTATCCTAGTAGAAATATTACCTAACTACCTTACATTAAATATTAAATGTTCGATTCGGTTTTTTACTGATAAATCTTAGTATGCATAGCGCTAAAAAACATTCTAACAATTTGGCGAGGTTAATTGCTTTATTAATTGCCTTTAGCCTGGTTGTTTTCACAAAAGAGGTTTATTAACACAAAGCGGTTCGATATGGCCAGAAAGGCGTACCAAAATAATCGGGAAAAATTTAATTTCCGCAGCTCATCTCATCTCTTCGCCTCGGTATCGCATTGAACCAACATTGAACAGACATCCGGAATATAACTCGATTCACGAAGACTTATCGCTTAAAGGCGAAGTTACTTAAATGTTTTTTCAATACACTTGCTCGAAAAATGCACTTACAGAGGCAGTAAACAGGGCTTGTAAGTTAAATTTACTGCCCGCGTGCAGTAAATATTTACCGCCCTCGTGCGGTAAATTTGCAGTTTTTTTTAAATTTTTGGTCCGCGTTACTTCTAAATAAAAAGTTTTCTCGCAAGAAGGTTCATAATGAAATTGACTTTGAATAGTAGAAAACCTAAAGTCATTGAATTTTTCTTATAAATTATCAATAAATATGAGTGGTAGATGTGATGTGGAATCATAAAATTAAACCAAAAATTAAGTATTTTAGATCTGAGAAAAAAACCGCGCTTATAATAGCCGCCAAAAATCTCGAAATAAGTATGGGCGTAAAAAACCATTTTCTAGTGAGTACCTAGTGCCTACCTACTCGACTTTTATTTTCAAGTTTTCTCACAAATGTATTGAAAAATATCGTGTGATACATGGGCGTTAAGGTTTCTACATACTCGTGACGATGGTCAGCCCTCGACTGGCGTCATCGGGCTGACATTAGTCAACTGGTATGTAAAAACCTTTTCACCGCTCTACTATGGTAAACAAAATATAATGCAGCCTTAACCTGGAATTGTTACACAATAGCCGTGGCAACCTGCCAGACTGACATTATTTCGCCTGCTCGAGAACATTCCAGGTCACCTGTTGTGTTGGAAATGTTTTTTTCAATTTTATGGCATTTATTTAAAACTCGACTCTATTATTTTAAAGCCAGAAACACTCACAATGCGCGTCGGCCAGTTCTTACTCTAAATTACACTTGTAAGTTTTTAAGTAGATTAGCGCAAGATGCTTACAACATAAATATGATATCAACTTGCAAGACTGTTTAAGTACATTTTGTAAGTTACTCATGTACGGCGTAAGCAACTTGAGCTGAAAAAGTGAGAAAAGCTTACAAGTGTAATTTGAGGCCTTGTAGAGCATGTCTAACCGTGAGTTTTCCGTCTGTAACCTCCTATTCTCTCTCCGGTTGTGTTGGATTACCGACGCATCAATAAAGCTCTACCCTAAATGGACTAAAGCTCTACCCTACCGATAGCTCGGTAGGGTAGAGCTTTAGTCCATTTAATTTTGAGGAGAGACATGTGTTTATATAGCCTGACCATGGGTTGACAGTTGACACTTGACATGGATTAATTTAGATCAAACAATCAAATGAATCAAATGCATGTACCTATTCGTTCTCATATTCCTATGACGTACAATCACAGAATAAGTTATAGTACACGGTACAATGTATTGTTTGAAGCCCTTGTTTGCGCTCGCAAGTTGTTCGAGCAACCCCTTTCATTGGCAGGCCTTCCATCGCTAGCGAACTTAAAGCGTTAGTGCTAGTGTAATACTAATAGAATGGAAAACATTTTTCTTCGGGTACAAAATCATTGTAATATTGTAAATCATATTCTTTTCACACTACGGCTATTGCTCGCATTTTATAGTTCTTTGTTCGCGTAGATTTAGGTTTTATTAATCCCGTGAGAAAGATAAGAACTCTTTAATTTTCCAGGATTAAATAAGGCTGTACCAAACACTGGGCGTAAAATGTACTACATATACATATATGTACTCACATCTGTAGACTATGTAGAGGTCATTTTGTAAACGCTTTGTAGGCAACATTCAGACAGACATTTTGACGACCTTCCTGGCGCAGTGTTGAGCGCTGTTGTCTTACCGTGGGAGGTCCCGAGTTCGATTCCCGGCAGGGTCAATTATGGAGGGATTTGGTTTGATGGGAGGTTTCGGCCGTGGCTAGTTACCACCCTACCGGCAAAGACGTACCGCCAAGCGATTAAGCATTCCGGTACGATGCCGTGTAGAAATCGACTAGGGGTATGGGTTTAATATAACTGTCATACCCGTAACAGGTTAGCCCGCTACCATCTTAGACTGCATCGTTATTTACCATCAGGTTAGATCGCAGTCAAGGGCTAACTTGTAGTGAAATAAGAAATAATAAACCTACAGTCGACGGACACATTTTCGTGTTTCATTAGTACGGACAAAAAAATATAAATGCTAGAGGAAATAATGGAGTAAGAAGAAAACAATATAAAGCAAAAATATCTTCCCTTGCTCAGTGAAAAACATAATGATAGTAATATAAAATTATAATTGTGTTTGCCCATCATTATACGAAGCATCTAGACTATGTTACCTTACAGCGAATAATTGATGAGGTAATTAGGCATGATTAGGTTATATCGAGGTTGAAATTGACAGCGATTTCCCATGATTATATTCATCGGCCGCCACATGGCGTGTTCTGTGTTGTCATACTTTAGTCTGTACCTGAGAATTATTTTTTATTGTTGACAATTGACATGTTTGCGAGCACACTTAGCTGTGTTATGAATGTGAATAATTTTTATTGTATCCATACTGATTATTATAACTGCCTAAGTGTGTCTGTCTGTCTGTCCGTCTGTCTATCTGTCTGTCTGTCTGCTAAGCTTTAACGGCCCATTTTCTGAAGTGATTTTGATGACATTGGGTGTATATGGAGATAGGTTGCATTCCGTAGAAGGATATAGACTTTTTATCCTGAAAAATTAAGGAGTTCCGCGGGAATAAAAAAAACAATCTAGTGTCCGACCGAAAATGGTTTTTACGACCGAAACGGAAACGGCAATTTCGGCAACAGTCTCAGTTTCGGCCGAAACTTCCTTACAAGGTAGTGACTACCTACTCTTATGTTATATCACGTAATAAGACTTACCGAATTCAAAATAAATCACATGAAAACTCACAACAAACAAAAGAAACTGCAAACACAAGCCAGTCACGACATGATTAGGCACGTGGACGCGGCGAAATATCTTCATCGCTTACTCGCTTGGATGGAATTTAACGCGCCGAACATGACCGATCACAGCGCGAGAACTCCCGAATGCAGTTTCGGTTTCGGTCGTAGTTTCGGCAGGTTTGCCGCCGAAACTGAAACTAAACCGAAACTCGTTTTATTGCCGAAACCGAACTTTTGGTCGGACACTAAAACAATCCACGCAGACGAAGTCGAGGCCTTATCTAGTTCCAAATAGATTAGCAAAATAAAAAGCACCTACCTAATAGGTAATAGTCTATCTATATATAAAATTCAAAGTCCTGACTGACTAACTGACTGACTTATATACCAACGCACAGCCTAAACCGCTGGCGTTAGAAACTTGAAATTTTGACAGTAGGTTCCTTTTGTGACGTAGGCGCTCACTGAGGAAGGATTTTTCAAAATACCATCCTTAAGGTGGTGAAATAGGGTGTCGGCAAGCCATTCTATTCCATTACTTATCTGCTTTATCTCTTTGGACACGTCTACGTCAATAATATGGATACAAACGGACAACTCTATTACCGATATATAGGGATGTTCAATGGAACAGAATGTCACCGAATTAATCTATAAACCCAATGGAGTCATACCTGTACACAGATCTACGGGCGCTTGCCGCCTCGTACTATTATATCTCGCCCTTGTGTCCTCTCGCTCTTTCTCTCATCGTGGTGTGCGTTATCTCGGAGACCAGTCCTGTACATTCACATTTACTATGACATCACCGCTCGTGATGCCCTAAGACCTAGTATATGAATTCTGTTAATCTTAGCCATGGATGAGTAAGGATTCAGTTTCATATTTCCGGTAAATTCTCATTTCAACTGATCATCAGACCAAGATCTTTCTGTTCTAAACCGTGCCTTCTCCGGACGGCTTTACATCCGGAGGCCCCCTCTTCCTCAGCTAGGCCCGTAAGCCTCGTAGCTGAAGGCATTCTCCTTCCTCGACCAGGCCCGTCCCAGCCGAGGGCATCAAACCCCCCTTCTGTTCGCCTCCACATCTAGAACCTTCCTTAGATTAACAGGATTTACCCTCGCTCATGCGCTACCTTTATCTAAGGGATAAACTTTCGATCCGATCATTGGTCACGATATTACTTTGGTTCATTATAACCTTCAATAATTAATTCATCATATTAACAATTAACTCATTGCTTATACATCCATTGCTTCCCCAAGTAACTCATGAGCACTCATAAATCACTACTTCAAAATAACTGATACTCGAAATACAACATATTAGGTAATCTGCCTAGGTACTTAGCTTTCGATTTCACCAACTCTCGATCAACGCTCCGTGATAACACCATTTCCATGAAGCGCAAGGATTACGGTTCCATTACATTCCTAGAGACCAAAAAATCAACGAGTTGCTATGCAACGCCGATATTCATTTATCAAGGTTCTAAAATATAGAATTCATAATCTAAAGACCAATTTCCGGGTATGTCATAGATAACTGATAAACTATTACGATAGACTATAGATGCTAATTTCTCTTACCAAAGATTTAAGTATTTCGCGATCGCATGTATGCACTTCGCGACATAGGGGTTGAAAATTTGTATGAAAGTCCGTCAATTTCTATAACTTTAGAAATTATCCATGAAACTTGCCGGTAAAAAGTTAAGAAATACGTGTTTCACAGTTTCTGAAAATTCTACCCTCGAAGGGGTGAAATAGGGTATGAAAATTTGTATAAAAGTACTTCATTTCTCAAGATATTTTTCAAGTTATATCAACGGAACTTGGTATTTTGGCTTAAGGTAAAAAATAAAGAAGTATATGTGTCACAGTTTTTTAAAATTCCATCCTTAAAGGGGTGAAATAGGGGTTGAAAGTTTAAATGAAAGTCCTTCATTTCTCAAGTTATAGCCATGAAACTGTGTATATGTGCTGCGGGTTAAAAATGAAGAGCTACGTGTTTCACAGTTTTTGAAAATGTTACCCCCATAGGATTAAAATAGGGGATAATTTGGAATAACTTTGTATGAAAATCTGTCATTTTTCAAGTTACAACTTGGTATTTGGAATTTCGGTTTGAAATGAAGAAATACGTGATTCACAGTTTTTGAACATTTTATCCACCAGGATGTTAAATAGAGAGTTTGTCTTTCAATCACGCCGCAACAGAGCAACGGATCAACTTGATTTTTTTCATGAGTTGAGGAGCTGGAGAGTGACATAAGCTATTTTTATACCGGAAAATTTAGAAGTACCTGTGGGGACAAAACATAAACCACGCGGACGAAGTCGTGGGCATCTGCTAGTAGGTTATACAAAAACACACAATTTGGCTGCCTTATGCTACCTAGCAAGATCTCTTCCAGGCAACCAAATGCTAAAGTACTTGTTTACAAATACTAGCGGATACTAGCACAGTAGCACCACCTAGGTGCAAATATTAATATAGGTGTACAAAGTATCACATGCAGTGCTTTTATTAATGCGATGATGCGTAGGGCTTGTTAGACAGCAACGATGCGGTCTTATGCTGAGATCTATAGAATGTGCTTTAACTCTTGTCTTTTAATAAAGAAAACCGAGATGATCTTAACTTTGGCTTATAAGGCTTGCCACTGGAATATTGTACTTTTAGTTTTCACAATGGTTTTCATTACTGCTAGATATTATAACAGACTCAAATATTGTCCTCAATTTCACCAAGTTGAACGTTCTCAGTGCCTAACAAACAAGTTGAAACCGTGAACAAATGCGAAATGTTGGAATTAATAATCCTAGACCGCGGCGTCATGGGAGCGACGAGATACGAGAAAGTAAAATACTCATAAAATGATAAAGCTGATCGCATATTATTGACTGAAACTGATGATAGAGCCGCGTGAGCCGCAAGGATCACTAGAGCCAACCTACTCTATTTTATTATTATGTAAGCCTTCTTTACAATTAAAATACCAAGACTGTTTATCCGTAGTTACTGTTCGTACTTAAACTCTTTTAATGAGGCATTATAAATATTACAATACTATCCCACTCAAATGCTAACAAACTCGGCGTGACACTTGAGCTAATTTCCCTAATCAATAATTAATAAATGTACATTTGACATCAATTCTTCATAAGTCCATTTCAGAAATGTAAAAATTATACGGTACGGTAAAGGTGTATTAAAAAATTGTTTAATTGAAATAAATAAAACACACAGATACAGGTTAACGCAAGTGGTTTATTCCTTTTAAATTACTTTATTTTCAGTGATATCCACTGTTATAAAAATTATTCGTTTCTACCTAAATGGCGCACGTTAGGTATTAAATTCTACTGTCACGCGAGGCTATTATTGTACAACAAAACGACTTTTTCTTATATTAATAACTAGCTGATGCCCGCGACTTCGTCCGCGTGACTTCAGTTTTTTTATTCTTGCAGTAACTCCTAAAATTTCCAGGCTAGCCTATGTTACTCTCCAGAGGTGGAATCATGTAAGGATTGTCGATCGAATCGTTAAAGTTCCGCTTCAAAGTGAAATAACCCATAAAAGCATTAAGTTAGAGCTCAATTTCCTGTATCCATTCTCATACGTTTAGGTATGTACGATAACATAAACGTATGAGAATGGATACACGAAATTGAGCTCTAATTCAATAACGTTATGGTTTATTTTACTTTGAAGCCGAACTTTAACGATTTGATCGACAATCCTTACATGATTCCACTACAGGTCCTCAACTATACCCATGCCAAAAATCCGTTGCTCAGTTGCGGCGTGATTGAGGGAAAAACCAACAAACAAACCCACATTTGCATTTAAAATTTAAGTACCTATGATATTATTCTTTATGGTAATAATTTACCTATTATGCTTTGAAAGAATATTCATTAGCTTAATTTTACCCTCGACGAAACGGAGACGGTGTGTTTGTTGCCCTAAGAGATTGTGTGTTTGTTTGTGTACTTTTTTGTTCCTGGAAAACTACTGAACCGATTAATATGCGGTTTTTTGCATTAGATAAGCATAATTTCTGGCAAGGTTCTTAGATATGTTTTAGGACCATAGACAACCAAGCTGAGCTGTAGTCTACGATTTTAATTTTTCAATACGTTACCATTTAAATTCTCAAAAAATACTGGGCTGATTGAGATGCGGTTTTTTGCATTAGATATGTATAGCTTGTGAGAAGGTTCTTAGATATATTTTAGGGCCATAGTCCACCAAGCTGTGTTGCAATCGTGATTTGGTAAGTGGTTATAGGAACTCCTTAAGTACTCATCGTATGCCCGTCGTGTTTAGACTCTTTTGATTTGTCTTGACTAGCAATTTGTACCTAGATGCTGGCCAGGGACTCATGATGGAGCTAGGAGGTGGTCATAGGAACTACTTAAGTTCTCATTGTAAACCCATCGTGTTTGGACTCTTTTGATTTGTCTTGACTAGAACTTTGTACCTAGATGCTGCCCAGGGTCTCGTGATGGAGCCAGGAGGTGGTCACAGGAACTCCTTAAGTGATCACAATTTGGTTTTTTATCCATAATAATTTTTTAACGTATTTTTAGGGTTCCGTACCTCAAAAGGAAAAAACGGAACCCTTATAGGATCACTTTGTTGTCCGTCCGTGTGTGTGTCAAGACCATTTTTCTCAGGAACGCATGGAGGTATCAAGCTGAAATTAATATCAAATACTCAGGTCTACGGTCCCTTGGAGCTGTGAAAAGCGTCTAAGCCAACGCAATCAAAAGATACAGCCGTTTATGCTGCAAATTTTCGACACTCGCAAGGGAATCAAAACCTACAGGGTACTTCCCGTGAATTCAGAATCTGGAAATTTGGTACGAAGCAACACAGCACTTCTTATAGCACAGATAAAGGAAAAATTGCGAAAAGCAAAAATTTTTAAAGTACCTAACATAAATGCGTAAGCTTGTACCAATTGGCATCCTTATGTAAATACCTATGTACGTACTCCAAAAACTATTTACAACTAGCTGATGCCCGCGACTTCGTCCGCGTGGATTTGGTTTTTAAAATCCCTCGGGAACTCTTTGATTTTCCGGGATAAAAAGTAGCCTATGTCATTCTCCAGGTCCTCAACCATGCAAATAATCAAGTCAATCCGTTATTCTGTTGCGACGTGATTAAGGGACAAACCAACAAACCTACAAACCAACAAACAAATACACTTTTGCATTTATAATATTAGTAAGATGGTAAGAAGTAAGTAAGAATTAGTAGGATTGTGCATAACCGAATTAACTATTAACATATTTTACACCAAGAAATTGAGAAATAAATTAAAGATTTACGTATAAGTAGGTACTTGAAGTTCATTGATGCTAAAGATAACTGCTAACCGATATGCACATTATAAACACAATAACAACATTTTTGATACAAAGCAGATGTTCATGTTTACTTATCTATACATCCACAATTTCTTATTTAATGAACTTAAATTCATTTTAATTATAATTTAATTTCATCTAATTAAATTCAATTTTTAAATTGTTATTCCGGAAATTCATAACCTATATTATATAGGTAGGTTATCTATGCCTGTCTCAACGAACGACGAAAGCGAAATCTGTGCCGATCGTTAAAAATAGAGCCAAAATATATAATAGTGGTTGGAGACATGAAAAGATAACAGAAAGACAGACACACTTTCGCATTTATAATATTAAAAGATCAAGTCAACCTGTACCTGCGACTTCGTTCGCGATCGTTATTCTTGCGCATACAGTGGCGTTAATAAAATAGGCCTTGCTCCCCACTATAACATTAAAACAGGATTAGAGGTATTCGAGGAATAAAGACGCGTTGTCCGACTCCGCACCCTGTCAACACGTCCGCTTAGCGCTATAACGTTGCGCTGTAGAGTCGTCACTTTTAGTTGGGTGCCATTGTATAATTTTGGTGGACTTAGGTTTCACAGCAGAATTATAGGCACTCCCAACTTTTAAATTCAATGTGTGCGATGGAAGCCCGAGCTGTCAAACTGTCAAATTCTCTGTTTCACCATACACTAAAATAATTAGTTCCTCAGAAGAAGAAACGGTTCGGCATAATTGAGTCACGACATTTTTAATACACATGATTAAGTAGGTATCACAGGCAAATATCACAGGCAAACATAATGGCATCGAAATATTATGGAAATACCAATGTAAACAGTAAATTATGTGACGGATGTTGACACTTGGTCGCAATTTTTTTATAATTAATTTTGTTTCCTTCAAAGCCACCAAAAAGATAATATTATTATTAAGTCCTAATCAAGTGAATTGCTGGTATCTGTTGAGGAGTTTTGTCCTCTATCTCTGATAACATTTATCAAATCTTCACCAAAATTGGGCAAAACTTACCTGAATCAAATACCTTTTATAAGAAAGTTTTTTGCAAATCAGTTCAGATTTGATTGACTTATGGAGTAAAATCAACAAAAAACCCCTATCCTGGAGGAACCTTATTTTCTATCGGGATAAAAAGTATCCTATATATTGACCCGAAGTATCAGCTACCGCTATACCAAATTTCATTTAAATCCGTTCAGTAGTTTTCGCGTGATGCGCGGCCATACAGACAGACAGACAAAAATTAAATAAAAATCTGTTTTGGGTCAGTGTAGTGAGTGCATACCGATATCGATCGATAGTAAAGCATACCCCGATTAAAATTTTCAGAATATATTAAATGTACAGAAATTTTCCAGTTACAGTTTTATTATAAGTATAGATATAATTATTATTACAAGCAGCTGCCATTTGGCATACCTAAACCTAATTTATTTTAGTTTCAAAAAGGTCTAAGTTTGATGTGATATATATAAAATAGAACTTTGAGTTCGAGGTAGACATAGTAAGTAGCACATAATAAGTACATCCAAATATTACTAAAAACACTGAATTTAGAATACTCTACTTTCCCATTCCCTCTTTTTCCTAGGCATTTTCCTTTGTTGTCTTTTTCCCTTTACACCTAAATATTTAACGATTTTTATTTTTCTTCAGAATCAACACGCTATCCAAAATCTAGCAGGGGTGCGCTCCCCTCACTCTAATCACCACCCAAAAACTGGGTGAAATACTCGTTACCTACGTTACCAGTTGAATAAAACTGTAGTGTATTATACCCTAAACCCTTTGAGCGTGAGTGAAATTCAGAGGCTTAGTCTGGTCCCTTACTTTTATGCAATACCTTTCTCATTCCGACATTATATTTTATTTGGCATATTATATCCCCTATGGTATCAATTACCTAATATTTTAACGACCTTTCTGAAGTCACGGTTCAATATACAATACAATACAATACAATACAATACGCTTTATTTGTACCACCACAACAAGTACAGATAACAAAAACAAAAATTAGAAATAAAACACAGAAGTAGGATACAAAAGGCGGCCTTATCGCTTAGGTAGCGATCTCTACCAGGTAACCTTAGGAAAAGGAGAAAATAAAGGAAAATAGACTGCAGGTGGTTCTATAATATACCTACTTACATTCAGATAACTACATACTAATACATAAACCAATAATAAACATATAAAAAAGATGTAAAAATTTATATAATATAGCTAATTATAAAATACACTAATACATTTGTATAATAATATATACTTAATATATTTGACTCAGCTTAAGGAATAATTTTGGTGTCGTCTTTAGTTTGCAAGATAATGATTCTTTACTGAATTTTTGAATATGTCCAGAGACTTAGATTGGCGTATGGTCAATGGAAGTGCATTCCACAGCTGAACAGCTCGTACACTGAATGAATTACTATAAAACTTCGTTTTATGTGTTGGGGTTTTCAGCGTCAAGGTTCGACATGGCCTTAAATCAGATTGCACTCCAAAAAAACTGAATTTCTCCTTGAGGTAGGACGGAGTTTTTAAATGAAACAGCACACAGTACAAAAGAGAAAGTACATGCAAATCCCGGCGACGGCGAATAGGGAGCCACTTGAGCTTTTGACGAAATTCGGATACGTGGTCATATTTGCGCAAACCAAATATGAACCGAATGGCAAGATTCTGGAGTCGCTCAAGCTTGTTAAGTTGTTCCTCAGTCAAATTAAGATAGCTTGCGTCAGCATAATCGAGAATAGAAAGAAGGAGAGATTGTGCCAACATAACCTTGGTAGGGATTGGCAGGACAGAGCGCAACCGTCGCAAAGAGTTCATCGTTGCAAAAGTCCTCCTACTCAGCTCTTTAACATGCACTGACCAGGATAGTTGTGAGTCTAAAAATATACCTAGATCTTTAACAGAGTCACAATATGGAATCAAGACCCCATTAAAACAGATCGGGGGTAGTCCTCGCAGGTTAAGTTTTGCTATAAATCCTGGACTGCCAATAATGATTGCCTGAGATTTTACTGGGTTAACGCGAAGCCCATACTGCCTACCCCATTCAGCGACAGCAGTTAGATCATTATTAACGGCAGCAACAGCAGCGCCGAGATCTTCTAGGGGTGCAGAGCGATAAATTTGGATATCATCTGCATACATGTGGTAGAGAGAAGAGATGTACGGAGTAATAGAATTAATGAAGATAGCAAACAGTAAAGGAGATAACACACCACCCTGAGGTACCCCGGCCGTCACATCACACCATGACGAACAAGCCTCGTCAATTTTAATGCGCTGTCGACGACCTCGGAGGTAACTCCGAAACCAGTCAATTACTGATGGAGCTATGTTAATAGAACGTAACAGACTCAGCAAAATATCGTAATCAACGGTATTGAACGCATTACTAAAGTCAAGCAAGGTTAAAATTGTGAGCTGTTTATTGTCCATCGCCCATCGAATGTCATCGGTAACTTTGACCAACGCTGTTACCGTACTATGACCGGGCCGAAATCCCGACTGCAACGGACTGAGAAGGAAGTTCTTATTAAGGAAAATATTTAACTGATGGTAAACTAACTTCTCAAGGATTTTTGAAAGAAATGGCAAGATAGAAATGGGACGGAAATCATTAACTGAGGATGGGTTAGATTTTTTAGGAATAGGAACAATTTGAGCAGATTTCCAAGCTTCGGGGAATTTGCTAGTGCTAGTAGAAAAATTCAAAATATGGGTTAGGATAGGAGTTATAATATCAAGAATGGGTACGATCATATTACGGCTGATGCTGTCTGTGCCAACAGCATTCGACGTGATGGACAATATGTTCTTCTTAACATCACATTCAGTGAAAGACTCAAAAGAAAACGGTAAAAAGTCCGGAGTTGAGGAGGATGAAAGAATATTAAGAGTATGTTCCTTATCGACACTATCAATTGTATCGGAAGTAGAAAAGTGTTTGTTAAGGAGTTCAACATCAATATTAATAGAAGGTTTTTGGGATGATTTACCAACTCCAAGGGACTCAAGAAATTTCCAGGTTTTGGCAGGGTCACCATTTTCAACTGACTTATGTATGTGGCGTCGTTGAGCATCTCTACACAATGTATTACAGCGATTCCGGGCTTTGTGGTATTTCAAGCGATTGGCATACCACATTAGCTGAATTTTTTTTATCCATTAAGATTCTTATCTCGTCTGATAACCAAGGAGCTGGGAGGTGTTTCATCTTAATTGGTCTTATGGGTGTATGAGTATCAAAGAGTTGTGTCATCAAGGTATTAAATATTTCGACTTTAGTATCAATAACATCAACATCTCTGATTGCATTCCAGTCTAAATGCCTAGCATCATCGCAAAGACGATCCTTGTCAATCCCTGCAAAGTTACGCTGCAGAAGAATTCTCGATTTCGCTTTTGGAGGACGAATTTTATAGGAAAGAAAAATCAGGTCATGATAAGAAAATGCGTCAGCAGGACACTGTACTGTACATAGTTATCTATAGAGTAACTATAGAGCTTCATCGTAAAAGTACCCCAGCTTGATGTAAATTCACCTAGCTTTTCTTTTTAATTAAAAAAAGCGTAGGTACTACCAATATAGAAATGTATTACTGATCCGATTGGTTTTATTTGGACCAGCATTGCCGTAGCCTCCCACCAGACCAGACTAAAGACAAATTCTTAATTCATATATTGCCCCTGCCAGGGACCGAACCAGGGACCGCCCACTAATAAGACAGCGCTCAGCCACTGCTCCAGGTGTCTGAAAATGTAATCCACACATCATCGTTCATAATCCAAGAGCAGGCGCTTGATAAATAATATGAACCAGCAAGAAATATGACTCTGTTTAGTTATTCAAGCATCATTTCATTTTCATACAAATCCGTGCTTCTATAGCAATCGATATCATATTATAGAAAGCTGTAAAGCCGAAGCTGTCGTGGACTGAATAACAAGCATGCTTCGACTTTTGCTTATGTGGTGCATTCATATTCTGTAGCACGGCTACGCGCTCGAATTTTCACGCTATATTAAATAGAAAGGCTCATAACGAGTACCTAAATTATTCGTAACTAGATAATTTAATATTAACTTGAAAATAATTTCATTTTTGTGCCTTTTGGTGTTGAAACCCTGGGGTCGTGGGGCGAAGATGCCAGATCCTTTTTTAAGGATCTATCTTCTCGTCTCACAGAGTCCACAGGTGACCGGAGGGCTGGCAGTTACCTCGGCCAACATATAAGTTTGGCTATTCAGCGGGGTAACGCAGCCAGCGTTCTGGGCACACTGCCTCATTGCAGCGGGATGGATGATATTTTTAATGTTTAGTTTTTAATTTAGTTTTTAATTTAGATTTAATTTAGATTTTAATTTTATCTACTTATATATTCTGTTATCATTATTTTAATTAAATGCTGTATTCTTAAAATTAAATGTTATATTAAATAAAACTTGATATTGTAACAAATTTACTAAAAATTTTATTAAAATATTATAAGGAAGGCTTCAAATCAACGGCATATATACGTCATTAGAGCACACAGCTTATAAAACCTCTCTAAAACTTACTTATACTCAGCAAAATCTATTTTTACATTTAGTTCAAGGGTTTGTATTTATTGGGCGTAAAACTTTAACATAGCATAATCAGTGTGTAAATCTGTCACATAGTAAGTACAGGAAAAAATATCACGATGCTCTGGAAGCTCCGTTGTCACGTGTTTTAGGGTTCCGTAGCCAAATTTGGCAAAAACGGAACCCTTATAGATTCGTCATGTCTGTCTGTCTGTCTGTCCGTCCGTATGTCACAGCCACTTTTTTCCGAAACTATAAGAGCTATACTGTTGAAACTTGGTAAGTAGATGTATTCTGTAAACCGCATTAAGATTTTCTTACAAAAATAGAAAAAAAACAATAAATTTTGGGGTTCCCCATACTTAGAACTGAAACTCAAAAATTTTTTTTTCATCTAACCCATAGGTGTGGGGTATCTATGGATAGGTCTTCAAAAATGATATTGAGGTTTGTAATATCATTTTTTTCTAAACTGAATAGTTTGCGCGGGAGACACTTCCAAAGTGGTAAAATGTGTGTCCCCCCCCCCGTAACTTCTAAAATAAGAGAATGATAAAACTAAAAAAAATATATGTTGTACATTACCATGCAAACTACCACCGAGAATTGGTTTGAACGAGATCAAGTAAGTAGTTTTTTTTTAATACGTCATTAATCGTAAATCGCAATTTACCTTTCATTCAATCAACTCAACTTTAAAAAAAAAACATTTAATTTAAAACTTATTACAGGTTTGTACGGAACCCTCGGTGCGCGAGTCCGACTCGCACTTGGCCGGTTTTATTTTTTAAATTAAATCTTACACTCAGTCTACTCATTAAAAAAATCATCAATTATAAAAGACCTTTCAAAAGAGAAAAAGTGTTAAATTTGTTCCGGTTATTAACTTTACTAGAGTGACTAATTATTTTTAAATTCAAGTAGGTAGCCCGTCGCTTGAGATCTGCCGCCCTTCAAATATTATCGTACCTACTCTGCCCGAGCCAGACCCGAGTAGGGTTACCAAAATATAATTTAGACAAAAATAGCTTACCTTTTTACTATTAAACCTTCACCTTTGTGCTAGCTGTATCCAGAACGGAGAGGTTTCTAATAATACATAAATCAGTAGATGTACTTTTTAGGTAGTGTTTGAAATAGGTATTCATTGAAAATTAATAACGTACGATATAGGCAAGTAGGTACCTTACTTTTGTTAGAAACAATGTTAGGGAGTTACAAACAATCACACACATTTTACAAGATATAACGTGTCACATACCTACATAGGTATCTATCTGGTATATCCAAAATTTTATGCAGTTTTACGTAGTTCCTCATTGATTTCTCTTTTCCTGAAACTTACCTAATATTTATTCGTGCGTTACATGAGCTCGAAGTTAACACCGATTAATAATATAACTACTTTAGGTTCCGGCCGTGGAAACCCTGGGGGCATTGAGTCTTGAAATTGCAAAAAAACTTGTGAAATATTTCACTGTAATTCATTTCTTCATCTGGTAACAGGCAGGCTCTGCCTCTCTCTTTTTTGCGCAAAGGATCAACTTGGCTGATCAACATGGAAATCCAGCCAGCATTATTGCCACCATTCCAAACGGGCATGATGATTTTACTTCAATGGTTTTCAATATAAAAAAAACTATTAGAACTAAAAAATTTCAAATCAATCGTACTTAGACTTCATGTGTATTATAAATATTTTTAAAGAATTTCATGAAAACTGACGCTTATATTGTAATTGCCAAATTAATAATCCATACTAATATTATAAATGCGAAAGTGTGTCTGTTTGTCTGTCTGTCTGCTACGCTTTCACGGCCCATCTGTTCAACCGATTTTGATGAAATTTGGTACACGGATAGGTTATATCCCGGGGAAGGACATAGGCTACTTTTTATCCCGGAAAAATGAAGAATTCCCGCGGGAATAAAAAAATCTATCTGTTCAACCGATTTTAATTAAATTTGGTACAGGGCTAGTTTGTATCCCGGGGAAGGTCATAGGCTACTTTTTATCCCGGAAAATTCAAGAGTTCCCGCGGGAATCGAAAAAACTTGGTCCACGCGGACGAAGTCGCGGGAATCATCTAGTAATATCTAAATTAAAACTTCATGAAAATAGTCAAGATTTAATGTTTGGTATTTCAATACCAATGATTTTCTATAATATGGGTAATATAAAGCTCAATGCAAACAAGTAATAAAATTCAAAAATTCAAAAACCCACGACGAACTGCAGAGCTCCATTATGACCTTACTAGCTGATGCCCGCGACTTCGTACCCGTGGATAGAGGTTTTGTGGATCCCGCGGGAACTCTTTAATTTTCCGGGATAAAAAATAGCCTATGTGTTAGTCCAGACTATAATCTATCTCTGTGCCAAGTTTCATCCAGATCCGTTCAGCCGTTCTGGCGTGATTGAGTAACAAACATCCATTTGAGGTTATTTTGGTTCCCGCGGGAACTCCTTAATTTTCCGGGATAAAAAGTAGCCTATGTGCAATTCCAGACTATATTCTATCTCTGTGCCAAATTTCAGCCAGATCCGTTCAGCCGTTGGCGCGTGATTGAGTAACAAACATCCATACATCCATACATCCATCCATCCAAACTTTCGCATTTATAATATTTATTTGATTTGATTGATGATTTGATAACTTTGAAACAACAATTAGAACTTAGCAAAAGTATATATAAAATAATAAAACACAAAACTGCATCTTTGACGGCTCAGTAGTTGTTTTGACCAACGTGATGGACTATGGTCTAACCCTTCTCATTCCGAGATAAGACTTGTGCTTAGTAATGAGTACTTAGAGGTGTCAAATAGTGCAAAATTTTAATATTTTGATAAATAATTGTTAAAAAATATATCAGTTATATAAGTTACAAAAAACCGACCAAGTCGAAGTGCAAGTCGAACTCGAGCACCGAGGGTTCCGTACAAACCTGTAGTAAGTTTAAAATTATTTAAAAAAAATTTATTATATGATAACCACGACCTAATTGTTGCAAAGTTCACTGAGAAGTATGGTAGAACTAATGGTGTTGTAAAACAGTTTCAGTGGCAATTGTATCAAAGTTTTTCGGATTCGGTCGGTGCTATTATACTACATATTATGTATCGGCAAAGCCCGCAAAGCAATTTAGCAATACAATACCGCAAAGAACAAAACCTATTTACTTCTTAAAGACTAACTTGCTTATTATATTATTGGTCAGCATAATCGCTTAGCACCGGGCTGGGATTGCAGTCTAGGATTTATGGTTTTCATTTTACTATTCAAATATTTACGTGTGTCGTAAATATCGTGGGAAAACCTGTCCAAAAATAGCATGGCGGTATTTTGCGAAGCAAGGTCCGATATAAAAGAGAATAAAGCCTAATCGAGCTGGCCGTTAAACAATGAGTTGGCGCGTAAAACGTTCGCTAAAACAATGCTGCGTGACGCGGCGAAGAGAAAATAAAAGCTACCATTAAATTCTCTATTTATGGCGCTCATATTATTATAGGGACCTAATAAAATACACCGACTCCGTAGATACACTTTGGTAAAGCTGAAATAGATATCTACCAACGAGTATTCAGTGGCTATAGTAATAGGTAGTTGTGTAACTTGACCATTAAAAACTTTAGGTATTAATGGTTATAAATGGTGCCCAAACAGTGACCAAATAGAATATCCATGGGATTCATTATCATTAAACACATCGGAAAATAAGTAAACGTGAAATGAGTAAAATAATCATAATTCTATGGTACCCAATTGGGGCGCTTTTGTTTATCAGTTTTATTACTGAGAGAAAAAAGATACCTAACACTCACTCACTTTTAGTAAAAGTTAATAAGTGAGGCTAATTTATCATAACTTACTTAATTATGATAAATTAGCCTAACTTATCAACTTTTTAGGGTTCCGGAAAAGGAAAATACGGAGCCCTTAC
Source organism: Erebia epiphron (assembly GCA_963932025.1). Lineage (NCBI taxonomy): Eukaryota > Metazoa > Arthropoda > Insecta > Lepidoptera > Nymphalidae > Erebia > Erebia epiphron. The sequence continues at coordinate 43,023,450 of OZ009945.1, forward strand.
AGGTTCACTTTGTTATCCGTCCGTCTGTGTGTCAAGACCCTTTTTCTCAGGAACGCATGGAGGTATCAAGCTGAAATTCATATCAAATACTCAAGTTTACTGTTCCTTGAAGCTGTGAAAAAATCAAACTTCTAAGCCAACGCAATCAAAAGATACAGCCGTTTATGCTGCAAATTTTCGACACTCGCAAGGGAATCAAAACCTACTTCCCGTGAACTCAGAATCTTGAAATTTGGTAAGAAGCAACTATTAGCACAGATAAAGCAAAAATTGCGAAAAGCATAATTTTTTAGTTACATTATATAATAAAAATATTTTTATGCAAATTTTCGACACTCGCAAGGGAATCAAACCCTACAGGGTACTTCCCGTGAACTCAGAATTTTGAAATTTGGTACGAAGCAACGTCTTATAGCACAGATAAAGGAAAAATTGCGAAAAGCATATATTTTTAGTTACATCATATCATAAAATATTTTTATGCAAATTTTCGACACTCGCAAGGGAATCAAAACATACAAGGTACTTCCCGTGAACTCAGAATCTTGAAATTTGGTACGAAGCAACGTCTTATAGCACAAATAAAGAAAAATTGCGAAAACCATAAATTTTACTTACATCATATAATAAAAATATTTTTAATAATTTTAAACTTACTAATGTTATGAATTTCATTTAGCAATAAAAATACCACAAGTTTTACTTATGTACCTACAGGTTTGTACGGAACCCTCGGTGCGCGAGTCCGACTCGCACTTGGCCGGTTTTCTGGCGCCCAATCAAGGACATAATAAAATACCTATTGGATTTTTATCAAACATTACAAAATAATTGAAAAATTGATGTTGATAAAACGATAAAATCATCAAGATTTTAATGAAACAAAAGAACCAAGTTAAATAAGATAAAATCAAACTTACCATGTGTGAGAATATTAATTGTTTCGTTATGGAAATAGAACAGACTGCGTACGCATCCAGTCCAGCTTTGCAGCGGCCGGTACCCCGTCAGTACATACGGATTGAACTGCAGATGCTGTGGCATGTCTCGCCAATGGAGTAACTCGACACTTTCACTGGCAACAGAAACCTTAGGACTTGCCCCATTTTTCCCTTCCTCCTTTTCCGGTTGTACTTCGTTTAGTGGCTGATCCTTATCATAGATATGCTCTAAAGACTTTTTCCGCTTCTTAGGGCCTTTGCCGTTGGCCTCTTGAATTGACATGTCGAATATTTTTGTACTAGTATCAGGCACGCTCTCTGCAGCGTCTCTCATAATAGCGAGGATCTGTATCGGCACGGAAAGGGAGGCTGTGTTCGCGGTTTTGTCCGCGCTCGCATATCTGTTACAGTATCACAGTTACGGGGAGTACATCAGGGGAATTTACGCAGGTTTTCTGTTAGAAAGTTTATCTCATGCAGTGTCTTTCCTGGCGTGGTTGGGTTCGCGCGAAGCGGTAAGCGCCGCTATGTGGAGCGGGCCGCGAGGGCGCGCGACTGGCCGGGATCCACTGCCCTAACGGCTCACCCCCGCGCATTCGCCCCCTCACCCCCTCACCCCCTCAATATTTGCGCACTGCGCAATCCCGATCAGCTGATTCCCGCTAGGCTTTCTCTTTTTTGGTGAAATATATAAATTGTTTTTCGCTTTTAAAGATTTGCCATACATATGGAAATGATGAGAGCATGCATCTGCAAGTCAACGATCGCCTTAATTGAATATCAATATATTGTAACAATTTAGTGTGTTGTAGCGAGTAACTTACATTTGTAGAGTTTCACTGCTTACGCAATGCCTAACTATTGGTACATTGATCGGGGGTAGGTAACTTTGACCACAATAAATAATTAGGTAACTTCTGTTCATGCAGATAACAATGCCAGTGAAAATGATAGTAGGATTGTAATATGGTGATATGGCAATTGACATATGAATATACGAAATACGAATGCAATTTATCTAGCTAAATGGCTTATGATTTGAATTTGTACCTCAATTTTATAACTGGACTGCATTTCTGAACACGGCGGATTTTTATGCACGATAATTATTAGGTACCTACATGCAAGCGCTATATGTATAGGTATGACTTGATGGTCAAATAAGCATAATGGAAACAAATTACTGCTATTCTTGAACTTAGGTGGAAGATAACTATATGGATAACCTTTCCATTAGTCAAATAATTAATAATAATGCGGTGGGTTCAAGCTGTCAATAAAAATAATTTGTAACTTTCTATAGGTAGCTAGCCGTTTCTGAGATTTAGATTATATAAGTATATATATATATATATATATATATATATATATATAGTTAGCAAAATTATTGTGAGTAGTGTAGGTACCCGACTAAAACCTATAAAAGCGGGCAGGAACGTGTATAAAAAGCGCTCTCTGTATTACCGCGTGTTCATTCTTTATTCGCCTTTTGAGCTAGCATTTTGTCAGTTGAGAGACTCACAATGAGTCATAATTGTGGTTGGATTAAAGTGTGTTCCTTTTTGATTATTTTAATTGTGATATGTTAAAATCATTAAGTAGAATAAATTGTGGTTTGTTATATTTGCTTAGTTTCACTTTACTCCACTTCTGTTTCCTAAATTCAGAAGTGGGATAAAGGACCGCTATATAGGCCCACATACGAGATGAACCAGGAAGGAACATACCCAAATTTGAAGTGCTTAAAGTTGATCACGTGACCGATCAAGATATCTCTCGAAGGGTGACTCGCGTAATGTGCAGTGTTTATTTGTGTGCTAAAGTTGTTTTTTGTTTTCATGTGATTGTTATCGCTGGCTCGCGGAGTGTGGCCGAGCTGTGGTGTTACACAGCTCGTGTGCTTGAGGTGCCTCACGAGTGCGCTTGGGTGTGCAACTGTGCATGCCACGTGGGCGCTCTGGGCAGCGTTCACGAGGGCAATTCAGTCTGCGCGACACGCTGTCGTGCCTTGCTGCGTGCCTCGGAACCGCAGTGCTGCGCGCTTTCCCGTGTTACGGCTGGCATTCGCCTGGCATGGTGGTGAGGTGATGACACCATCGAGCCTCTGGTGATATGACGTAATATGCGACATCGGTAAGACCGTTTAATTTATTTGCTTAAGGATGTAATACCCACCAAGCGTAGCCACAAAGTAAATGAACACTAATTCATGTTACTGAATTGACTGTTAATTGTGTTAAGAAAAGGTTTAGACCGCAATTATACGTACGCGATTTCCATTTTATGATAATTTCCCACTAAATTAGCAAGCTGTGTTGGCTCAGTGGTTGTTATTGGCATAACGCATACATTTGAGTCCCTAAACCGCCCTGAATGCTAGTTTGTGAACAGTATAAAGTGTCTAGCAGAAACATCTTATTCAAAAGTAGAACCTTTGTGGGTACCGACCGGATACAAAAATATTTTTGTGAAAAAGAGGTGACTCATACCCTAAGTTTGAATACATAACTTGAAACCTCTAAGTTTGTTAAGTTTTGAGTCATAAAGTAATGTTTTGCTAAAACATGCTGTACGCATAATTTTTTTTTTCGCGTAATTTAGTTTTTTGTTTTTAAAATGAGGGTTGTTATTTAAAACTCTTGACCTAGTTACGATCGGATACCAATCATCCGCAATTTAGAAAGTCAAATACGTAAAAAATGCGTGATGGTTAAAAGTCAGATTATACCCACTTTACGATTCAATTGTTTTAAACATGCTGTGTTTATAAAAAGTGTCTCTTAATAACGCTCACTGTGTTTCGAATGATGCGATGCATTCGTGATGTTAGACAGCGGTTTAAGAAAACCTGTTAAACTCGCTAGTATCCCTTGGGGTCTGTTAACGCTTCTGTGATACTTTTACAAAGGAATAGTGCTTGTACACAAAACAATAATTGTTGAGGTCAGGTATGGACGAGCAAACATATTTATAGTTCTGATAAACGTTAAAATTAACTTGAGTTTTACAGGTTATTTTCTTTAATATTACCGAACCAGGTTACGTAATTTGTTGTTGAATGTTGCATCCTATTTTGATTAGAGAAGTATTGCTTATCTACCCTCGTGGATAGTTAAAGTTTGATTTCATACAAATCGATTACGAGTCTACATACCTACCTGTCAGAATCCTTACTTTTTCTCGTTAGTAATTTTACATACGAGGCTTTTATAAACCAAATGGTTGTAATCCGCACTAAACAAGGATTACATAAAGTGCAATGAAGTTAAAATTCAGTTGTGAATGTATGAGGCATAGTGGCAGCTGGTTAAGACAATTGATCGTCGATGCTATAAATTGCTCGTAAAGGTACTCAGGACCTGTGGTGGACATGACGTGTGTGCTGTGACCTACTGGTCATAGGTTCATTTTCTGTTCTATGTTCCTTTCGTCTTCGGCGCTCACCACGTGTGAGGCGTTCTGGTCGCGCCGGGCTGCGCGCCCGCATGCCGCGTGTGTCAAGTGCGTCACTACGCGTCTGCTGGTCGCGCAGGGCTGTGCGCTTGTCTAGTGCGCGTTGCTGCGCACTCGCCTGCCGCGCTTAAGGCGTGACACTGCGTGTCCACTGGTCGCGCAGGGATGCGCGCCCACCTAGTGCGCGATGCTGCGCGCTCCTGGTTGCGCATGGCTGTGCGCTCGCCTAGGGTGCGATGCTGCGCGCTCGCATGCCACGCTGTGAGGCGTGACACTGCGCGTCTACTGGTCGCGCAGGGCTGCGTGCTTGTATAGTGCGCGAGGCTGCTCGTTAGCCTACTTGATATGGTTGAACATAACTGGTATGAGTAAACTTTCTTCATTTTCTGTGTTCATCGATGATGATGTTTGATGTTTTGAATGTTCAAAGTTGTTTCGACATGGTACAACTGTGAGTTTGTACTATGGTTAAGCGACCTTTAGTGAGGGCTCTACCAGCTCTACCGACTCTTGTTGCTCTATGAGCTCTACTGACTCATACTCGCCATGGAGTGGTGCCCTGGATCGGGGCCCTGGAGGTGTGCCCTGGAGGTGTGCCCTGGAGCGGTGCTTTGGAGTGGTACCTCGAAGTCGTGCTTCGGACTACGCGGCACGTTCTTCGGTGACAGACACTTTCAACTTAATTTGCATAAACATTGCCTATGGCTCTGCTTGTTGTCATCCAATTTAGTAACATGCTTTCTCTAGTAAAGTTAGGTTAGTCGTAAATCAGACGTTAGGTCAGTTCTTAGGTCAAACGTTAGGCTACTTATTAGTTCAGTTGTTAGGTCAAAATGTAAGCTTACATGTTAGGTTAGGTTACTTTAGGCTCTGTTAGGCTAGTGGATGACAGCGGACAGCGTTGTATGTAGTGGGCAGATTGAGAAGAAGGTTATGTCGGCAAACCTGCGAGGAGTGTAGCATAGCACTCTGTCAGGTGGGTGGTAGAATGGCTACCACCGACGGGGAGATGTACACGAATGTGTGTGTCAACCTCGGGCCAAGTATGGACCCGGTTCATCGTGAAAATCACAATGGTACCCATGGTTTTGGGTAGGTTCGTGAGCGCACTAAAGACTTCTGCAGCTCAGTACATGGTTCCTTGGAAAGGAGAATGGTGTCCCGAGAGTTGCGCTGCATTTTTTGAAAGTAAGATTCAAGCGAACATTTTAATGTTTTCTTATGATTACAGTAGCACGTTTGATGTATTTGGGTGTGAGGCGAATTGCCTTGCTGGTCGAGCTGTATGACTGGTGTCGCCCCGATGCAGCGTGCTTCCGAGGCTGGCGACCTGGAGTGGCTGGCTTCGAAAGTCGCGTCTCTTAGATGCGCATCAGGCTGTGTCCTGGCAGGCTGTGTCCTGGGAAGTCGCGTTCTCTGAATGCGCATCAGGCTGTGTCCTGGCAGGCTGTGTCCTGGGAAGTCGCATTCTCTGAATGCGCATCAGGCTGTGTCCTGGCAGGCTGTGTCCTGGGAAGTCGCGTTCTCTGAATGCGCATCAGGCTGTGTCCTGGCAGGTTTTGTCCTGGGAAGTCGCATTCTCTGAATGCGCATCAGGCTGTGTCCTGGCAGGTTTTGTCCTGGGAAGTCGCTTTCTCTGAATGCGCATCAGGCTCTGTCCTGGCACGTTTTTAACGTGGTGTGTGTGTGAACTTGCAAGTTCAGGTATGAGATTAACTGAGATGTAATGTCTGGAGAAGTATGCATACTTTTGAATGTGAAGCATTTTATTTTGTGTAGCGAAAGTTGTTATTTTGAATGAGGGCCTCGTATGCGTGATGAATGTCAGAATAGGCAATAGCGTGCATCGTCATGAATAATCAACCATTTGTGTCTTATGCAGGTTCTGATGACAGTAACTGTGACGATGAGGGTGAATCTTTGGGTGCCCTCACTAGTTCAGGAGACACCGCAAGAGGGGGAGCTAATGAAGATGGCATACGCACACCAGCCCTTCCTGCTTCTGATGAAATTGTTTCCGGTGCAGCCGAGGGCGGCGCACAATCAGGATAGGCCGAGTTAGCAAAATTATTGTGAGTAGTGTAGGTACCCGACTAAAACCTATAAAAGCGGGCAGGAACGTGTATAAAAAGCGCTCTCTGTATTACCGCGTGTTCATTCTTTATTCGCCTTTTGAGCTAGCATTTTGTCAGTTGAGAGACTCACAATGAGTCATAATTGTGGTTGGATTAAAGTGTGTTCCTTTTTGATTATTTTAATTGTGATATGTTAAAATCATTGTCGTGATCGTGTGTTCGACTGGCAACATTTATTTATTATTTATAGAATGGCAATACTGATTTCATGTTGGTATTGCACTATTAATGAATTCAGAGTTGGTAGAGGGTAGGCGAAAAAGACATTGTGTATAATACGGGCGTCATTCTGTAAACAAAAAGTGGAGTATCGCTCGCCATCAGAGGTGCACGCCTGTGCTGTGTACATTCTTATATATCATAATATATACAGTGTTATACTTTTGTGTATAGAGTGAGTTGAGACGTGGTGTTGGAAAGTAAAGTGTGTGCGAGATGATAGCTGAAATGCCAGTAAGTCCTTTGTTGTATCGTTCCAATTTATTATTTATTTATTATTTAATCTCTGATGCATTTTATGAGTAATCTTTAACACATGTGTTAGTGTGCTATTTCAGGATTTTTATAAGGTACATTGTGGGTAGCGAAGTTGTTCGCTACTACCCAAAAATATGCCCGTTCTATGCCCACGTGTAGTTTTATGAACTTCCAAATAAAGATCCGTAGTTAGTCAATCGGTCTTAGGTTGTATCTAGTCATGGAGTATATAGACCTTAACGGGAATTTGTGACAACTTCAGAAGTGAAAATGAACCCAAGAAAACAATATTTTTTTAACACGAGAAAAATATTGTTCACTAAGTAGTTATATTGTGACACAATTCTCTGTGTCGTACCTTCAAAACTTTTAAACAAAGAGTATTCCGTTTACAAAGTTCAAAAGAGATTGACTACTTTAATCAAAGTTAGCATGTACTTGAGATCCATTCTTGCTATGCTATAAAGATAACGTGCAGCAAAGAACTTTTGGATATTGCTAAATCTGTTTTGACACCTATTGTGTGGGTACATTGAATAACATTAGTTCTGGGTGAACTCTTAGATTTGCTATTTTGGCTATAATATTATGTTGTATTCCATTTGAGTAGAGGTTAAATCGAGTGTTTGGTAATGATCTCGTGCGATAATAATTGACATTGTATCAAGGCAATTAATATTTGAATTACATTTATATTTCGTATTTAGTTACCCACAAATTGGAAAAGAGTTTGCTGTAAACTTTAATATTACGTCATCACGACGTTAAGACTGTGAAGTCTCATCTGAATGAATTGCCAACTCAAACCAGCTTGGCGACTGGCTTCCATCGAGGAGGATGATCCTTGAATTACGATTTTGTAAGCAGTTTACTTTAGTGTCGAAGTAATTCTGATTCTAAGGTATTTAGTTTAGATAAAACACATCGATAGAAATTTCAGTGAATTGAGTTTTGAATATAGTGTCCATAGTATTTATTTATGATAGATGATGTAAAAATGTTATGTCCTGGACATGAGTCCAAGAAATTTTGTGTTATTTAGCTATAATCAACAAATAAAGCGTCAAGCGAGAATTTCGCCAGTATGAGAGTTGACATACTGGAATAAATTTCACTAGCACCGGCCGTCTGAGCAGCCATTTTAGATGATTAAATGCGATACCATACAGCTTGGTTATTACTACTGGTTAACCTGAGGTACTCCTAGAGATATGAAATAGGTAAATAATTATCAGTTCTAATTAACTCAAGTATTTGTGAATTATTCTCTGGACCATTACTTTGGATGAACGTTACCTAAAGTTTTATTTAGTGTAAATGTAGTTAAATGATTATTGAATTTAAAAGCAGCCTCGTGCCTTCAGACTAGTGTACTGAATGAATTGTAGTTTTTTTTACGCACTGTTTAAGTTTCGAATTTTGATTTTACAAGGTTTTTAATTTTTAATTTAGTTTTTAATTTGAAATTTCTATTAACCAGGCATAGATTAGATTACTGGTTATTCACGAAGAGAATTCATGGAGTGAATAATAGTAATAAAAAAAAAAAAAGAGAAGTGAATATGTCAAATAAGATACCCTCATGTCAATACTAGGATGCAAAGCAATTTATCGAACTCTGATTAGTTTCATGTGTGATTTATAAGAAATACGATAAAAGTATGATTTAGTTTTAAATTCTCGATATAAAAGTATACTTACTGGTATACTTATTTCATGTGATCTAGATAGTTTAGTCTGGTAGTACTAGACTCGATCAAAACAGGTGTCTTAGGAATTTGTAGTGTTTAAGAAGTAATTTGTTTTGAGTGGCAGGGCAACTATTTATATTAGTGCCGCGAGTGAACTTACATTAGTGAAGTACATTGGCCAGACATGTAATTTATGATAAGTTTATTTAAGCACTTGCTTAAAATCATTTGCCCTTTTATTAGTGATCTGTTCGATGGTAGTTGTACCTATGCTGAAAGAATAATAGTGGTTTTACTGACCAAGTCCATTTGCAACTCTTAATATGTGCTATTATCACAGCATATGTATTTTAGTACTGTATTGTATATCAGCTATTGATATCATTATCATTTGTAGTTTTTAAAAAAAGGGGAACCTCTTTCTATCGCATTACAGGTTGATTGACATCGGGGGTTCCGCTTTCATGTACGGAAGCCTTAGTGTCTCTTGACAGATTTATCAGTGATTGAGGTTAATAATGAAGGATTTTGGAAGAATACAAGATAGAGACGTTAGAATATCTTAGATTTCAAGTTGAAATTGACGATTTTGCGTAGCTGGTATTGTGGGAGTAAGAATAAAGATATTGAATGATGGTCAGAGAGCTCGTATACGTTTGGAGTAGTCATGAGTGTATCTACTCACTATTATAGAGTGGCCAAGTGTGTCGATATTTTAAGGTGGCCATGTGAGTCACCATTTTAGAATGACCATGTGTGTCATTTGGGCCATGTGAGTCCATAGAATGTAACCAAGTGTGTTACTAGAGTGGAACAAGTGTTTCCATAAGTTGTGACCTAATGAGCCGGTAGGTTGTGAACAAGTGTGTTACTTTTTTTGACAGTATGTTATCTAACTGTTCGTGGAAGATCTAATGTATTTTATTTACTTAATTTTACGTACATATCAAACTAAAGGGATGTACATAATGAAAGCAAGTTTTCTAGTCCAGAATTATTAGCTGCTTTAGTAGATTACTGTACAAGTAACTCGTTCTATCTAGAACTACCATGGCATTTTATTCATTTTTCATAGTTCCTGTGTGCCTTTAAATGTTTTTGATCAGGGAAAGTTCTACATTTTTAAATTTTGAATGATTTTAGTTAGATTTCGGTTATTCTAAACGACTAAGATCAATTTTTACAAGTAGTATAACTGTACCTAATGGTACAGCCGCAAAAATTGATTGTATTTGTATGGACTTTAAAATGGATTAATTAGTGATCCCGATGTAAGGCGACCGATCCTCGACGTGTTTCGGATGTATATAATCTGAATGCGCCGAAATACGAATGAATTATAGTTATTTCAAAAAAAAACTATGATGATCAAACGAACTTGCAAATTGAAATTAGATCGATATTATATGAGTACGCTTCATTTGAAGATATACAACAACATAGTTATTATATGTACACTATTTATAATAACGTACCAGATCGATGTCGATGTGGTTTAGGAAATGATGCATTTAATAGCCTTATTGTCATTGGTTCAACTTATCAGTTGGTCACTCACCCATTCGTTATATTTGAAAGATTTGTGTTTCTCAAATATATGACTCACTTGTAGACTATGCTTAGTAGTTTAAAAAGTTAACAAGCAAGGAATGCATAAAGTAAATTGAAACAAAGGTTCCAAGTTTGTTGTTGTTAATAGATCTTTCACTCGTTTGTTTACACTATTTTATGGCTTTCAACATAATGCGGTCCGATGTTCGGAATGCGTTAAGAATTAAATATGGAAGGATATATACTTCAGCTTGTAACGGTGAAGGTTGTAGTAATTTTGAAATTCTAGATATCGCAAAAATAATAATTCCAAAAATAGTTCAAACGTGTTTCGTCAATACTAATTAGCATTCCAGTGATTCAGTTTGACCAAGTTAGTTCATTAAATGTTAAATTGAATTTAATAAAAAGATTAAAATTTTTGGAACATTTACTAATCACAAAGAAAGATAAATAAATAAATATAAGGGCTGAACATTTGAGGCTCGAAGTTAAGTAGCTTGCTAGAAACTACAGTCACGACACGAGAAGCCCGTTTAATAAAGGAATAAAATTGTAAAAATGCGCCATTCTCGAAGTCACATTGGGTTTTCTTTCTATATATTTATCTGAGTGATTTGAAATAATGAACTGGATGATAAAATTTAACAGACTATTATTTGAATTGAAAATGAAATCGCGCAATTAATTATCTTTTGCCGTCCAAAATCTCGAGAGTATAATATGATGTAAAAATTATATTTTCTAGAGAGTGACTAGTGCGTGCTTGCTTACTCTAATTTTATCTCCATATTGTTTTTCTCAAATTTATTGAATAATGTCGTGTGATGCACGGGCGTTGTGGATCCGCAAGCTCGTGACGAAGGTATACCCTCACCTAGCGGCTCCGGCCTACAACCGTCAGTTAATTTGTAAATACTTACTTTAATTATTAAAAGACGCAGAAAAGTAAAGCAAAAAGTATTAAAAAGCAGAATGAATAAAACACTCAGTATAATATATACTATATTATGTTACTGACGTAATATATTATAACTTGGTGTAACGTTTTTTATTTATAATTGGTTTGATTTTTGTTCATATGTTGAGGTAATGATTCTGAAAAAAAAAAGACAAAAGAGGTTTTGAGTATTAAATTCAAATTTCTGAATTTGGGGTTTTCATCTAGTTTTTTTTATATTTAGTTTTGTATGAAGCTTTGGATTTACAGCAAAATTTGAATTTTGTATTTTAATTTGAAATTGCTATTGAGTAAAGTTAATTTAAAATAATTATATGATAGCGATTTAGTATTGTACAATAATTGCAAGCCGATTCTACTTCAATTCATACAAAAGTTTTGCATTTCAAAGAAGCCTTTGATGAAGAGTTAGATTTAGTTTTGGACTAAGGTTTAGTTTTGGACTTTTTGTTTGGTTTTCAATGATGATTGTAGTCAAAGTTCAGGTATTTGACCCAGTTCAAAGCATTGGGTAAGATTCTAAGTATTTCACAAGTTAAAGATTGTCTTGGACAACATAACCTGAACTGATTCGGTTGAATTTTGTGGTGCTGTCTCTTTTTGATGGGTTTATTCAGAGGTTAACACGGAAAGGAAAGGTTAGGAAAAGAAGGGAATAAACTAAAACAACTTGTGTTTTGAGGCGTGTTTAATAGAATTGAACTCTATTTGTTAAAATTTTTGAATAAGCTACAAAAAATTTCATTTCATTTATGAAAAACGTTGACTGTTACATAGTTAAAGATTTTAAAATAGTAATAATTTAACATAGTGGGAACAGTCTACCGCCAACAGGTATACGATGTCAGGAATTTAGAGCAGATAATTTAACATAGACTTAATTTGATTCAAACGATTGGTAAAGATTAGTTAATGGTACAGCAGATCCAACTGAATTGAAGAATTGATAGATTAGTAATCCTGATTAATGTTTGCATTGGATGCAGTTGTAGATTTTATTGTGAACTCTGTGGTAGTGTGTGATACTTATTTCTTGTCAAGTCCTAAAATTTTAATAAAATCAGCTTTCCTTTACGTTCTGATAAATTTTTCGATTTCAATAAAGTTTTTTAAAAAAGCAGGCATGACACGTCATGTATGACACATGATAGGTGGAGCTCAGGATGATGGACCTGTTGGTCTGTTACAGATTGTAATCAGGGTTTAGATATTTACTTAGCTTTAGATTCAGCGTCAGATGCTTGTAAGGTATAAATAACTGAAACGGTATAAGAAATAAAATAAATATTGGGTATTTTATTAAATTTGAATTCAGTTTTAGACTTTTGCTTACGGTATATGTAACATACTGTTTAGATTATGTTTTAGACTGTAACTGTTCCAGACTTTGATTAAGTTTCAGATTAGATTTTTATTCAGCTTTAGATAATTAATCCTTTATTTGCCTAACTTTATTCTATATGAGTTTTAGATTTAAATTGCGATATTTTTATTTCTGTTGTGAAATTTCGACTCAGCGATATCAATCAGTTTAATTGCACTTCACACACACTTCACAAATCTCAAGATCAAAAGCTCGATAGTTTTGGATTTCAGATCGGTTTGAGGTTTTAAGTTTGATATTACTAAATTGAAAAAATGTAGGTTTCCTTTTTGTTATCCTTTTTAATTCTCCCGAATGTCGTGATTTACTAAAACTAAATGTCATCGTGCAAGTATGAATGGATGAAGATGTTTTGTTGTACACTACAGATTGTTGCAAGGAGTGAAGCGAACTAAGCTTAGCAAAGCAAATGTTTGGTGGTTGTGCACCGGGAGGTGGCACAATGTCGGATGGCCGAATGTCGTGATCGTGTGTTCGACTGGCAACATTTATTTATTATTTATAGAATGGCAATACTGATTTCATGTTGGTATTGCACTATTAATGAATTCAGAGTTGGTAGAGGGTAGGCGAAAAAGACATTGTGTATAATACGGGCGTCATTCTGTAAACAAAAAGTGGAGTATCGCTCGCCATCAGAGGTGCACGCCTGTGCTGTGTACATTCTTATATATCATAATATATACAGTGTTATACTTTTGTGTATAGAGTGAGTTGAGACGTGGTGTTGGAAAGTAAAGTGTGTGCGAGATGATAGCTGAAATGCCAGTAAGTCCTTTGTTGTATCGTTCCAATTTATTATTTATTTATTATTTAATCTCTGATGCATTTTATGAGTAATCTTTAACACATGTGTTAGTGTGCTATTTCAGGATTTTTATAAGGTACATTGTGGGTAGCGAAGTTGTTCGCTACTACCCAAAAATATGCCCGTTCTATGCCCACGTGTAGTTTTATGAACTTCCAAATAAAGATCCGTAGTTAGTCAATCGGTCTTAGGTTGTATCTAGTCATGGAGTATATAGACCTTAACGGGAATTTGTGACATCATTAAGTAGAATAAATTGTGGTTTGTTATATTTGCTTAGTTTCACTTTACTCCACTTCTGTTTCCTAAATATATATATATATAAAAGAATTGCTCGTTTACAGGTATTAGATTATAGAATATAGAAAATTTAAGTTTTTGAAAAATTCTATGGAAACTCGTTCTTTTTCTGAGATAAAAAGTGGTCTAATTCGATTAAGTGTTTGAACGATGGTAATTCAGTCGTCTGTCGACCCTATAAATACCTACTTCTGGATTGTCTCTTACACTAGTTATTTTTAAAATAAGGAAGTGCGTACTGAACCTTATTGATTGAGTAAGTCTATATTTTAAAATCTACAAGTATCTACTCGGATTTTATTCGATTTTACGGGATATAGCCTGGCCAAGATACTAAGTATAGGTATTATGTCTTTGCATAGGTCACTCTCGAGTCACGTCAATCCGCTGCTTTGTTGCAGCGCGATTGAGGGACAAACAAACAAACACACATTTGCATTTTAAATAGAATGGTGACAGCCAACTAAGATATAACTAGTGGTTCCCCCTGAACTGAGACCTCGCGGTACCTATCCATAAGATAGTTATAACTATATATTGTAATAGTTAACTTTTAACATTAGACGCAAAAGAGCTAAAGAGTTATTTGAGATGGTTGAATTTTTGGTTACTCCTACTTTTTTACATTGAGTGCTGCACACTGGCCGGAATTATATCGTACTAGTTAGTATGGCGCGTGGATGCGCGGCCCGCTGAAGCGAACCGCGTAGTAGACCGCGCGGCCAACTGTATACTTACTTGCTCTCCTTCTATCCTAGTGTTTACTGCCTACGGGTTCTGAAGTAAACAACACACTGCTATGCTAGTGAGCACAGTGGAAGCGCCAGCGTGCCAAGCGTCCGACAGACGTAAAAAAAATCTCATAAGAAAACATAAAACAGAGACACCCCCTAAGAATCTAAAAGGGCCTTTCAATGTAAAAAAACTTTCCAGATATGCACACAGTGTAAGAGACCGTTGAAGTAAAAACACAAAGAAAGCCTCCCTCTGCGATCAAAAATAGAATTTTTGATCGCAGGCTTCCCTAATTGATAAATATCAATATTATACCACTGACGATCGGGTACCTTTGGGTGCCATTGAACTTCGCCATCTTGGCTTTCCTAACGGCAAACCGACAATATCTTACATGCAGAATAAATCTTGAAAAAAAAACCACGAAGTCATGCATATTTCCTACTTCCACTCTTCCATCTAGTATACTTTTTGAAATAGACACCTATGAAATTTGTATGGCCGCCATCTAGAATCCGCCATTTTGGATTTTTTTAGCTCACTGCCAATTGGATAAGGTTTCGAGTATTTTTTGTCTGACGAGTCCCCACTTATCTCTAATACCCTGGCCGTGCTCCTCAACCATCTTTCAAACCCTCGATCATCATCGCTCTCCATATATTTTTTTCTCCGAAAATCGAGAGTTCTTTAAAAACAAATTAAGAAAAGGAACCGCATCAAAGTCTATAGTTCTTCACTAATTGTAGCCTCTTCAATATTCGCCATACATTCTCTATAGAAAAATAAATTCCACCATCCTGTAAAAACCATATCAAAGTCATGCATATTTCCTACTTTCACTCTTCTATATTTCAGAAAGTATACTAGATACTTTCTGAAATAGACACCTATGAAATTTTGGCCGTGCTCCTCACCCTTCTTTCAAACCCTCGATCATCATCGCTCACCATAAGTATACTTTTTCTCCGAAAAATTATGGAGAGTTCTTCTTTAAGAACAAATTGTGAAAAGGAACCGCATCAAAGTCTTCTATAATTCAACACTAAATTGCAGCCTCTTCAATATTCGCCATACATTTTCTATGGAAAAATTTATTCCGCCATCTTGAATTTTTTTCCTATTCATCAAGCAGACCTTCATGTCCTGATCATCTTTTGCCAAGAAACCACTCTTCCATCTTTTATACTCTCCGAGACAGACACCGACGAAATTTGTATGGCGACCATCTTAAATCCGCCATTTTGAATTTTTTTTCAGCTGACTGTCAATTGGATGAAGTTTCGAGTGACATTTGGTCGAGCATCCCCCACCTATCTTCAATACCCTGGCTGTGCTCTTCATCCGTCTTCGAAATCCACATTCGGTCCAACGCGGTCTACTGTCCACTTACTTGCTCTCCTTCTATCCTAGTGTTTACTGCCTACGTGTTCTGAAGTAAACAACACACTGCTAAGCTAGCGAGCACAGTGGAAGCGCCAGCGTGCCAAGCGTCCGGCAGACGTAAAAACAATTCTCATAAGAAAACATAAAACAGAGACTCCCGTAAGAATCTAAAAGGCCCTTTAAATGTAAAAATCTTTCCAGACATGCATACAGTGTAAGAGACCGTTGAAGTAAAAACACAAAGAAACCTTCCCTAGTTGATTAATATCAATATTTTACCGATGACTATCGGGTGCTATTGAACTTCGCCATCTTGGCTTTCCTAACGGCAAACCGACAATTCTTGCATAAATAACAAATCTTGTAAAAAAATACCATAATTTATCGACTCTTCCATCTAGTATACTTTCTGAAATAGACACTGTGAAATTTGTATGGCCGCCAGCTTGAATACGCCATTTTGGTTTTTTTTCAGCTCACTGCCAATTGGATGAGGTTTCGAGTATTTTTTTGTTTAATATTATAGGTAATTGTTTATCTTTCCTATAAAACATTAATGGATCAGTAAAGGATATATTTCAAATAATTGATCAAGTTTCAGGCTCAGTCTTTCAGAAAATTTAGAGTTTTGAGGTCAACTTTGAACGTTAGAAAATCTCCACTTTGCCCCCTGAAATAAAGATTTTTATAACTTTTTAAGCCATATTCGGCTGGAGGCCATCGATTTACGTATTATATATTCAAATTTGAAGTAATTACATTCAGTAATTCAGAAGTTATGAGGCTGCAAGTGCAATTTCACTCAAGTAGACTCAGAGAACAGAGACCTTCGCTTCGCTCGGTCAATTATTATTTCAAATCGAATAGACCTAAATATTACATAATTCGTCGATTATGTGATTTTATTATGAGTTATTTTCCTATCTAATTATTAGTAGGTATTCTTCATTGAAAAAAAAATACGGTTGTCTTTAAAGTCGGTTTATACGGACTTTAGTTTTACGTGATAACTAGAAGTTCTCGAAGAAGCTCGCGTGGCGGCGTTCCAGTAGCAGAACTATTCGAACTGATAGCTCTGACGTCACGCGACAAGAGAGATAAATAAATTAAATGTGTCACAAGCCAACGCTTGGGCCGATCGTGCCTTTCTATTATTCCGCGCTCACAGTTACACCTGTGCTTGCACGCTCAGGCGTCACGTGACACTTTTTTGTGCGTGCAGTTATTACAACGACTTCACTGTGCTCGCTAATTATTGATATTGATAAAATCTATAACTAAGTTTTAGGTTTGTGTAATAAAACTAAAATACCTATGACGACCTCCGTGGCGCAGTGTGTAGCGCTGTTGTCTTAACGTGCGGAGGTCCCGGGTTCGATCCCCGGCAGGGTAAATTTGGGAATTTATAATTTCTGCATTTTCCCTGGTCTGGCCTGGTGGGAGACTTCGGCCGTGGCTAGTTACTAACCTACCGGCAAAGACGTGCCGCCAAGCGATTTAGCGTTCCAGTACGATGGCGTGTAGAAATCGAATAGGGGTATGGGTTCAATATAACTGCCATGCCCCTAACAGGTTAGCCCGCTACCATCTTAGACTGCATCATCACTTACCATCAGGTAAGATCGCACTCAAGGGCTAACTTGTACAAAAAAAACCTAGTCTTAAAGTAAATCATTGAACTTTTGTACTAATATTAATCTCTATACTTTAACAAATTAGCAGGCTTCCGCGGGTATATGTGAGTTTGTATATTCCACCATAACTTCTATACGCCTGAACCGATTTTGATAAATAAGGTATCGTTAGAATCCCTAGCTTATTCCGGGTGACATAGGCTAGTTAAAATAAAAAGAAAATGATGGCGTGACCATAGTTCCGCATTTGACTAACGTTGAAAAAAAAATATCGAAAATAAGATTAACTATATGTATAATCATTGTCTAGAAAATGATGAGTAGATTCCAAAAATATATAACATTATAGTTCAATATCCAGTGATTCACAAAAAAATATCATTTAATAAAAATGTGCTGATTCCAAAGGTATGTAATTAATGACTGTGGTATCGTATTCGAGGGGGATTTTTTACTACACGACTGCCCAAAAAAGGAGTGTTATGTTTTCAGGGTTCGTGTATGTATGTGTGTCTACGGCAGAGCAGTCGTATTTTTTTATAATTTTAATAATTATATTCACTTGTTTTGTAAATTGTGGACACATAGACAACCTCTGTTAGTACCTAGTACTTACCTAATATAATGTTGGAGAGAATAATTTAACTTTTTATAATATGTACCTATTAGGTATACCTATCACAGGTTACTCCGTGTCAGTTGTCACGAAAGAAGTAGGGTTGTAACGGAACCTCGCCTCCGCCTCCCTAAGTGCGGAACTTTCGCAAGAAATCGTACCTCCGCTTCCACATCCGCCTACGCCGTTTTTTTTTGCAGAGTTGTAACAGAGGTTTATTTACGTTGACTTACAATGCGAGAGGTACAAATCGAAGCAGGGGACGTCAGTTACACCATTACAACAAGCAAAAAGACAACAGTCCCTAGAAAAATCCTTAAAATAAATCAAATGTGGGATTCATCGCATCCTAGAGCCAGTGGCGTAGAGTGGGGGGTGCCGGGGGGGCCATGGCCCCGGGCGGCATACGAAAGGGGGCGGCGGCAAGCGCCAAGATATTTTAAATTGGGAATTTTTAAAAAATTAACTCTTAATCGCGCCAGCAACGTTACGTGCCAAGCGCAACCATAAGTGAGCGATTTTCATTGGCACGCTAGAACGCTGCTACACTGTTCTACCATTAAAAATGGGTTATCTGATGCAAATCGCCTGAGACGTATTTTAAGCCATAGCTCCGAGGACTTTGGGAGGATCGAGATGAAAATAAAACCAAGAGTTGAGAAATTTATCGAGATACGTGTGAGCGTTTGAACTTTGAAAATTGGCTGGTAACTTTTTTTTGGAATTTTGAAAAATGTAATAAAGTCGGGTTTTTTGGAGGGTGTTTGTTGACTAAATTGTAAATATTTCGAAAACAAAACCGACTTAAGGAAAAACGAAAAAAAAGATCCCAGGGTATTAGTTCAGCTACAAAATGGCGAAAAAATTTTGAAAATCGGTAAATACTTGTGACCTGTAGGTGGTCCCTTTAGATTTGGAATTGTAGAAAAACGGGTAGGTATTTCCGTATGTAAAAAGGGATGTAGCTTCTATGATTATTGACCGATCGTCATGTTAATGGTGTTTAAAAAGGCGGATGCAGGCGATAAGTGCATTCGAGTTGGAATTTTGAAAATCGGTAAATAAATAATAAAAAAAACTTTTTTTTTTATTATTTATTTACCGATTTTTTTCGTAAATTTTTATACCTATTCATTTTCAATGCTCCGATTCTTGCGGGAACTGCGAAATCTGTGATTTTTTTCTACGTCAACGCAGCGGTGGGGAGTTCTTCTTGCAGCCACAGGAAAAAGTTTGAAAAAGACAGGGTTCACACGGTACAGGGAATAACACAGGGACACACGGTGGAGCGCTAGATGTGATGCCGTAAATTTCTTGAATGACATCATTACAAAGCAACTTTGACTGCACTGGAAAAACTGATGGAAACGAATGAAAGCTTGAACACACGGACGAATGCAGAAGTTTATTAGCCGCTATGCAATCATTTTCATTTTTATGTTACTTACGCTTCTGGCAACCGTTACTGCGTGAATTTAATAATACTCAAAAGTATTGGCAAACAGAGGAACTGAACATACATCAGTGTGCTCAGAAAATAAGTGCTTTACAGACCGTTTTAGAAGAAAAAACGAAAGGAATTTGTGGACGACACTCTACGATATCTGGAGGAGGCATATTTTTGACGACGGAAATGTAGATGTTTGGGTTATCGTACGAGAACAATTAATTGAGGCGAGAATTAATGTTTACTTCAGTAGACAGAAACTGTTTAAATTCGTGATCGATTCTAACAGCAGCAAAATCTAGAGAAAAAATATGCCTTGTTGATTGTTGCATGTACCTAGTGCTAATTTAATAAAGTTATGCCTTGTAAACATTCTGACATTTTAAAAGTTAAACTTCCTGTGGGTTTCTTGCGCCATTTCTTCCCATAGATGTGTGTTCCTTACGAAGCAGTGGTTTATCTTGCCTTTAATAAGTTGCACGATGTACCTACCTACATTAGGTCCGTTGAATAAAAGATTTAAACTTTAAACTAATAATTAAAATAAAATTGGGGGGGCGGCGAATTACCGGTCGGCCCCGGGCAGCGAAAACCCAAGCTACGCCACTGCCTAGAGCACAAAAAATGAACGAGTGATGTGATCGGAGAAATCCACCTCCGCCTCCGCTTCCGTTAACCTCCGCATCCGCGGAGGCAAAGCCCCTTCACCTCCGCATCCGCCTCTGCTTCCGTTGAGAACGCCTCCGTTACAACCCTAGTAAGAAGTCCCTGAGAACTTTAATATAAACGTTTTTAATTTGTTTTAATTGAGTATACCTAATTTAGTAGTTACCATGTAAAGCACTATTAATAATGTCCTCCCGACCGAATTTCGGCCACCGCGGCCTATCTCCAGAGAGATTAGCCATCTGCGCGGGAGATATTATAGTGCACAAGTGTGTGCGCATACACAGGTGCACTCTCTGTTCCTTTACTCTCATAGCCTGATGGGACGGAAAATCCGACACGACCGGAGAGAGATCAGGCGCAGGACCGGCGGCTTTACGTGCTCTCCGAGGCACGGGGGGGGAAACACCGCCAACTTCCTTACTCCGGGCTAGTACTGAGAATTTCTTGTCAGAAAAACCCAATAATTGCTGTGGCCCGATCCGGGAATCGAACCCGGGACCTCTTCGGCCGCAGTCGAACATGCTAACCACTAGATCAACGAGGCAGTCAAAGCACTATTATAATTATAATCTGTGACTTTATTTTATGTATTGTGTAGGTAGTGTGTAACTGATAAAACTAATATTAAAAATGCGAGGGCGACGTGATATTTATCAACTAATTTACTCGTTCCTCATTCCTAGGTTCAAAATTCCAATGATTCCACAAATTGCCGTGGAACTTCCAGAGAGAATGCATTGATCAAAAACCTACAAAATATTTGAGTTCAAAAAACTTGTACCCAAAGCTATGAAAACTCTCAATTTAAAAAAAATGAGACAATGAAATTTCGTTCAATAACTGATTAGTATTTGGTATTACTTCATTCCGTAATTTTAAAATATTTTTTTCTTCTTCACGTAGTTTATCGCTAAGATTTTTTCTAACAATCATAATATCAACACTATCAAAATACTTGAGTATTTTGTGTATTGTACACCAAAGTTTTTGCATATTACGAATAATGATAAGAAAAGTAGATGACACAACTCACAATGTTTAAGAACGTAATTTTATTTCTTCATGTTGGCATTGTTGGCCCCATCTTTCAAAGAGAATTTAATCACTACGTTTATCTTTTTTCTTTATTATTATGGCAATCTGCTTCCACTTCCGGCGTTACGTCCATGAGTCCTTACTCATTATAATTATTGTTTTAGTGTATACACCGGTTCAGTATGTGTGTTTAAAAAAGTTAATACAATTTGCTATTTTATGTGCTTAACTTATTAAATTAATTAAAGGAAAAATATATTTGCATGACAGAAAGGTAGTTTTGGCGAGTTTTTGCGCTAAAACAGTGCTACCAAACCAACCAACTAAACTAACAAAATATTGGCTGTCTCCCGTCTCGGATTTGGATCGATGTTTGGGCCTTTATTGCGAAGAAGCGTTCTTCAGGGTTCTGCATCGCGAACTTGGAATTGTTTAGCAAATTTTACTCAACTACTGTGGTGTAAATTGAAATATATTGGTGAATTGAGGGTAAGTGATCTTGATAAATTAGATCTTTTATCTTTGGCTTGTAGGGCTTCCTTGATCCGTAGAAAGAACATGGCGTCAGCATGTAAATAACTTAGCGACATCTAGTCCAGCATGGGATATTTTGTTATGAATATATTCGTATTTAGGAATTAGATTACGTTTTCCAACAAAATCACAAAATATAGAATGTTCGAGTGTTTTAATCTGAAGCGTTTTAATTTTGCACCGTTTGATACGTATTAGAAAAAATACAGCTGTCGCGGATATATGGCTTGTATCCCCACTATGTTTATATGCGTAACACTATTACTATTAGGTATATTGACTTGAAAATTAAATGGTTTTCTCAGGCAACAAGGGTTGTAACTTGTACCTACCCCTAAATTGATAATTAAATATTATATTGTAATAATACTTAATTAATATACTTGTACATTACCTACTGATAATGGGGTATGATGATAACCTTTATACCTACCTAGGTTCTAGTCTAGTGTTTAAATGTTACAAGTTACTCTTACATACTTATCTGTCTAATTGATGCATGTGGGTTCCAAGTTCTTAACACAATATTTGACCAATCATTTCTGGTCTAAAAAGTTTAATGTTTTTCAGCTTAAACTGCTTGGATACGAGTTTTGGTATCCTTTTAATGGTAAGTGGAGGTACAAGCAGTGCACTCTGATTTTATTTCAATTGTGGTTATAAAGAGACATAATATTGCATGAGATGTAGAGCAAATCAGCTTTAACACAACTTTAATACTTCTGCATAACACCAATCTATTCATTTTATACCTATTGTATAATTTTTGCTGTTTGAGTGAAAGTTAGACTAATCACTTATGTACTACATCATCCATGATCCATAATTAATATTACAATTGCATCCTGTGGAATGGATGTAGACCACTTTTTAACCCAGAAAGTCTTACAGTTCCCAGGAGAGCTTAAATTAGCTGTAGATTCATATTGGATTTAAATGTTTGTAGGAACCTCTGTATATCAAATAATCATATAAAAATATTTGTAAAGACCAACAAAAAACAAAAATGGAATGATAATTAATTATTGGTGAAGAGATGAACAGATGCCGATCAGCATTTTTTGAGTCTCACATTTACTCTGAGCATCACATGCTAACCTAAGTACTGATATGAAAAAATACTTAAATTGAAGAATAAAACTAGAATCCTATTATGCCAAATGGTTTAATCACTCTAAAATTACCAATATTTAAGAGCCTTTTAAAACTAAAACTGGTTTTGTAAGCCTTGTGGTCAAGGTTAAAATTAAATATTAAGATTTTTTAAGATTATGTAAGTAATAATAGGTATGTAACTACTTACTTAGCATAATCTTGACATGTCTTACCTAGTTAATCTATATTTAACTGGAAAAATGACATTTTCGTACCACTTGCTCAAAAAAGTGACATTCTATGCCACAAAAAGCGAACATAACAATACTCATTTTTAGTCTGTTAAAAACAGGGAAAGAAAATTGTACTGAATTTCATTCATCCTCTAGGAAGAGAATGTGATTTAAATTTGGAATACTTACCGAAATTTATACTGAACTCATTGATGTAGAATATTAGTAACTGAACTACATCTGTGTTTACACCATTGAGTTTGTATATAAAGCATTAAACACCTTTTTGAAAAAGGAATACGCATTTATTATGCAGTTATGATTATTAAATAAAATTACGAAAACCGACGAGACCGTATGAGCTTGATGCCTTTGCTTTTCCGACAAAAAAATATTAGTCTAGGTTAGGAATTTGCCGCGTTTTTGTTTTCTTCAAATACATAAACGTTATGTTTATTTTAATTTATTTTTATAAATAAGTTAATGTTAAAAAAATTACGTTACGATGTTAAATCAAAGCGACAGTGACAGTGATAATATTATTATTGTGTTAATTTTTTCGCAAATGGTACGAAAAGTAGAGTATTTTCCTTGGTGATAAAGCTGTCTTAGTCTTGGGTGAACTTAAATCCCTCGCTACACTCAGGACTCGTCTTAAATCCCTCGCTTCGCTCATGATTTGGAAAGGAGTGGAAACAAAAATGGAAGGTGTTACATTCTACATTATATGCACGCATTTCCACACCACCTGTGAGGTAGTGTATCTGTCACGTATTTTTAACGTGGTTTCCCCAGTAGGCCTACTCCACCATCTGTTATGATGGAGTTTTATGGGAAAATAATATTGTATTTACAATTGATATTGATATTGATAGAGGTGATTCATTTAAACTGTAGTTCTGATGTCTGTAAATATTTTAATCAGATTCATACGTTAAAATTCGACTTCAACAGTAATGTCTTCTTCAATTTCTTCTTCTTCCTCTTCTTGCTGGATGTTCATAAATTGTTCAATTGAAGATGAATCTTGACCTTTGACTTTGAATAACTTTTTTAGCACACATGTGATCGATGGAGATTTTTGGCACTTTATTTCTACTGGTGTACCCAAGGTCTCTAGCAAAATTCAGCTCTGTCTGAGTTTTTGTAAATTGAAATGTCTATTTTGACCGGGCTATTATCATTATACTTGCAATGTTGATTGGCATTATGTAAATAAAATGCTTTAGGGCTACAGAACTATGCAGATGATTATTTTAATCAATGGTGCATCAAATTCATCTTTCCAAGCATTAAAATAAGGGTGAAGTCATTGAACATCTGTCTCCTGGGTTTTTTCTATGTCAAAACACTTGTTATATTCTTGTGTTTACTAAGAATTTAAATCTTAGGTAATGAATTAAATCTTTCTGTTCGTAATCAATCTTTCAGACTTACATTATTATGCCATCAAACCTATTTATATGTTACATAAAATTTATGTAACATATAAATAGGTTATAACCTCGCGGTATCCATAAGCGACAACTATTGACATCATTGTGAAGTTCTGTTAATAATACTAAAGCTCATTAAAAATAAAATAATTTCGTTTCCTTATAATATTTATCTAATTTTAGTATTTGTTGTTCAAGTAAAGGATATAATTCAAATAATTGATCAAGTTTCAGGCTCAGCCTTTCAGAAAATTGAGAGTTCTGAGGTCAACTTTGGACGTCAGAAAATCTCCACTATGAAAGCCCCCCATTTCGTCAATTTTAGGGGAAATATTAAAAAAAAAATTTTTTGGACTCTATTCCTAATTATCTTTAAAATGATATACCGCAACCCTATGTAACGCTATAAAAAATATTTTACTTCGCATTCGCTTCTATGAGAGCCCCCCTGAAATTAAGATTTTTATAACTTTTTAAGCCATATTTGGCTGGAGGCCATTGGTTTATATGTATATTATTTTAATTTGAAGTAATTACGTTCAGTAATTCAGAAGTAATAAGGCTCTGACATACGGACGGACGGACAAGTGCAAATTCACTCAAGTAGACTCGGAGACCTTTGCTTCGCTCGGTCAAATACCTAGCCATATTCCTATTTGATCACAAATTTAAAATACTCTACATTGTAAATATTAACAAATACTCAATATACTTTCATATTATTGTGGCATAATTAATTTGAATTTGCTAAACAGTAAAAAATGTATTATGCTATGCTTTTTCACAATAATATTTTGATTTATGTTATAAGCTATTTGGATAGCCCTAAAATTTAACGCAGGGGTAAGCCATTGAATGCTGCAAAATATTTGCTAAACTAAGTTATAAATTAAATATAATTTGTTAATTTTGCTATAGAAATAGCTATTGATTGCAGTATTCTTTTCATTTGCATTAGCTAACCATTAATAATTTGATGTTTGCAAAGTGACTATGATATACTTAGTTGTAATAATGCAATGCGAATTTTTATTATTTCTATTTACTTAATTGGCTAAACTTAAACAACACAAATATTATTTTTTTAGTAAAAAACTGGCTAACGAGATAAAGCAATTAATACTAGATGCCTACTTATAAAACATTTTAAAATGCTTTCTTCCACTGAATGATATGTTTACTTATTAATCACAAGAATCATGGAGTTTTGTTATTAAACTAGCCTTGTGATTAAGTCTTTGGCCACTCACCTCTATTTTATTTAATTAACTACCTATTAAGTAATTATTATTATGCTCAAAGTAAATAGACCTGTTTTCCACACTTTCTAAGTACATACTTAGTATCATAATCAATTATGAAAATGTTATGGAGATTGGATAATAGAAAAATAATATTATTCAATTTTGTCTTGAATGTGAAATTTGCACACTTCAACGAAAAAGTAACAATTAGTGTTACACAAGTGTTTGGCGAATTTATTTTTGTATTTCAAGTGCCTGAAATTAAGTTGTACCTGTAAAACTAGCAACGGTAGACCAGTGTCGATAACTTTTGAAACCAACAAATTCATAGTAGGATGAAACTCATTGGAATTGGAAATTTACCACAGTAAGGTATTTTTTTTACGATAAAAAAAATATTTCGGATTCGAATTTGAGTTAGTTTTTTGCATTTTCCGAGAAAATTTACCATAGTAATGTATAATTTTTTACACCATCAGAAAGTGGAGATTTCAACGAACAAAAAGCCCACCGACTTTTTAAAAAAATCAGATATTTTGACGCGAGAATTTTCGATTGAAAATTAGGATGCTTTTTTGATAAGTCAAAATAAGGTTAACATAATAAATATTTTAAATCAAAAAAATTACAGTATGTTTGGGACATAAAAATGTAAGTTTTTACCAAATTTCGTGAAAAAAATATTTTTTTTGTAAAAGATAAAAATAAAAAACCAAAAACTTGGTTATTTGAATTTTTCACATAAATTTTGAGGTTATGTGAAAAAAGTGTAATACAAAAGTTGTAGATCTTTTTATTACCTACAACTTTGCCACTGAACTTTTTTCCATAGGACTTGTAGTTTTGCCGGAAATCGAGAAAAACCGTTTTTTACCCTTAAAACCCACCCCCTCCCACTTCCCGACCTCAGATCGCCCGTAAATTATTTTTCCTTTCATTTTTGTTGTATTCTCTTCCTTTTCCAATAAGTTCCATCCTACTATGATTTTTTTTCACTTTTTACCATTTTCAAAGGCTTCGGCACTGGTCTAAGTGGGTAGGCACCTTACTAAACTTTAAACTTTTGTTTTAGTGTTTGTATTGCTGGATATTTCTTCATCTTCGCTGTGTATGTAAAATTGGCGTTTGTGTTTTGCACACACTAAATGCAAAGCAAACAGCAAATGTAAAATCTTATATCATCAACCTGGTTCACCAAAACATTCAATGTATTAAAGGAAAGGATTTAGAGATTGAATTGTTTTTAAATAATTTCAATATTGATATTTTATGTGTAACTGAATATTGGTTAATAAACCATGAGTACATGTTCAATTTTAGTGATCACCAGGTTGGTAGTTACCTGGTGATCACTAAAATTGACCACGTTCACCAGATCTAATGCTATCCATGGGGGCTCGTTAATTTTGTTGAATAAAACATTTAAATTTAAAAACCGAAATGATATTGTGAGCCTGTCTGTTGAGCGAACGATAGAACTACTATCTTCAGTTAAATTGGAGCAATTCATTGTTGTGTCTGTATACAGACACAACAATGAATTGCTCCAATTAATCCAATTAATCAACCTTTGTCTAACTTAAACTCTCAAAATCAAATAAAAAGCTTATTCTGTGTGGAGATTTTAATGTAAATATTTTGAAAAGTAAGTGGCAAGTTATTGAATCTATTCAAATCCTATAACTTATCCAATATGTTTATGGAGCCAACTAGAATAACTGCAACTAGTGCCACATGTATATAAAATATTTTTACAAATTTTACACTGTAAATGAAAACATTATTAGTAAATTAGATTCAGATCATTGTGGACAACTAATTCAGTTTGAGAATTTAAACAAAAATGTTTCAAAGCATAGAATAACTTTTGTACCAGTAACATTGGACCGTATTGAAAAAATAAGAACAAGTCTTTCAAAGGAACTCCCTTTTTTACCAAATGGGTTGAGTCCTAATGATATGTATAACATATTCTTTAATACTTTCAGTGAAATATTCAAATTGATATTCACCAGTAGAACGGTCTTAACTACTGATGCAAACGTTTTTAGCGAATGGGCAACAAATGAATTACACAGAAATAGGCAAAAATTATATGAATTGTATGCAGAGCGACAGTATGATACTAGTGATGAGTTCAAGCAGCATGTTCAACTATTTTCCAAGAAATTTAAAAGAGATTGCATTGTGGCTAAATCAAAGCATATTCAAACTAAGATAAAAAATAGCTCCAACGTAATCAAAACTACTTGGAACATAGTGAATGAAGAAGCAGGAAGAGCAACACGAAAAAATTGTGAATTTAAACTTATCGGTAATACATCTGTAACTTCGGACTCCGAAGTTGCCTCTGTTTTTGAAGGCTTCTTTACGGATATTCCTGTTTCTACCACAGAATCGTTGAACTCCTCACCAAATGTCTCTTACTTTACTGGAGCATAACGTGCCTGCGTGTCTCGTTAACTGCTCTGAGGTTAAAGCATATAAATTAACTAACAATAAGAAGACAAATGATTTGTGGGGCATTTCCGTTAACGTTGTAAAATCATTGATTGATATCGTTGCACCCGAGTTAGCATTAATATTTAATAATTGTATTGATTGTGGTGAGTTTCCTGACTTAATGAAGCTTACAAAAATAATACCTCTATTCAAATCAGGTAGTACCAGTGACCCCACTAACTTTAGACCTATATCTGTACTACCCACAAATATTTGAAAAATTAATATTAATTCAATTGCTTAAACATTTTTGTAATAATGACTTAAATACATAGTAAACAGTTTGGATTTACATGGGGTCGCTCAACAATCGATGCTGGTGTTGAGTTAATTCAAAATATATTCGAAGCCTGGGAGGAGTCACGTGATGCACTTGGCGTTTTCTGTGAGTTATCCAAGGCTTTTGATTGTGTTGACCACGGAACATTAGTCAGAAAACTGCACCATTATGGAATTATGGGTGTAGCACTGGATATGATGAATTCCTACTTAAAAAATAGGATGAAAAAGATCGTCAATGAAAAAAATAGCTTTAGTATACCGTTACTGATTGTCACCATTATGTTTTATAAATAACTGGACGTCAATAAGTGTAGTGTACCTACCTAAATTGAATAACATTATTTGACTTCGACTTCGAAAGACAATTTTTAAACAGCACCCTCAAGTTAAAAATGCTACAGATTGATACGGGAGATATCTGATTACATTCTTAAACATTTACAAACAGATAAGGAAATGTGAGTTAAAATTACTAGGTATATTATAATTTATATCCCAATTCATATGCTATTATAATCTAGTATAGGTTTATCTCTTTTCTCTAATGATTACAGTCAATCAAGAGAAAGTATAGAATGCTAACTGTCACCCTAATAGAATCTGGATATGATATTTTTTTTATAGAAGTCTGGAAAACAACTTTAGTTTTAGAACTAGTATGGCGCGTGGATGCGCGGCCCGCTGAAGCGGACCGCGTAGCAGACCGCGTGGTCCACTGTCTACTTACTTGCTCTCCTTCTATCCTAGTGTTTACTGCCTACGTGTTCTGAAGTAAACAACACACTGCTATGCTAGCGACCACAGTAGAAGCGCCAGCGTGCCAAGCGTCCGACAGACGTAAAAAAAATCTCATAAGAAAACATAAGACAGGGACCTCCTAAGAAACTAAAAGGGCCTTTAAATGTAAAAAAAACTTTCCAAACATGCATACAGTGTAAGAGACCGTTGAAGTAAAAACACAATGAAACCTTCCTTAGTTGATTAATATCAATATCATACCGCTGACGATCGGGTACCTTTGGGTTCCATTGAACTTCGCCATCTTGGCTTTCCTAACGGCAAACCGACAATTTTTCCATACATAACAAATCTTGTAAAAAAAAACATAATATCGAAGTCATGCATATTTCCTACTTCCACTCTACCATCTAGTTTGATGAAATAGATATCTATGAAATTTTGGCCGTGCTCCTCACCCATCTTTCAAACCCTCGATCATCATCGCTCTCCATAAGTATATTTTTTTCTCTGAAAAATTATGGAGAGTTCTTCTTTAAAAATTTTTTTTGAAAAGAAACCGCATCAAAGTCTTGCATAGTTGTAAACTATGCAAGACAGATAAGATAAGATAAGATAAGAGTTGACAGTTTAGTGTAGTTGTACACTAACCCTATGTTCCGATATACACTGAGAGCACTGTTCAGTGCTCTTACTGGGGAGAAATTCGTTCCGCTATGGAGTGACAGTATAGTGCCGCAGTATCCTAGGGAAATATATGACGTCATAAATCGTCGCCATTTTTGTACTGTGAGCACTGGCGTTTTCGAGGTAAGGTGCTCTCAGTGCTGACTGCGTTCCGTTTTAAACAGTGACCAGTGTAGCTAACTATAAAGGAACGGTTTCGCAGTATACTAAATTGACGTCACACCTTACAGTGCTTGCAGTGTATTTCGGAACATACCCTAAATTGTAGCCTCTTCAATATTCGCCATACATTTTCTATGGAAAAATAAATTCTGCCATCTTGAATTTTTTTCCTGTTCATCAAGTAGACCTTCATGTCCTGATCATCTTTTGCCAAGAAACCACTCTTCCATCTTTTATACTCTCCAAGATAGACACCGACTAAATTTGTAGGGCGGCCATATTAAATCCGCCATTTTCAATTTTTTTTTCAGCTCACTGTCAATTGGATAAAGTTTCGAGATGTTCAGGGTACATAATGGGTATTCATTTAAATCCGTCCATATAGACTTTTCTTAACTTTGATAATTTATGTTACTATAGGCCTGAAACATGCTTTTCTCATTCCCTTAACCAAGTAACAAATTTAATATTGATGTTAGGAATTAACAGCAACATGTGCTCTGCTAGTCTGTCTGCCTAACATGACTCCATTGCCATTTTGGACAACAATTTTTGAATTTATTTCAACAATTATTACATTTCTGGCTAATAAAATTCAGCTATGTTCATGGTACATATTATGGGTATATGGGTATTCATTTAAATCTGTGATATATGAAACCTAAGATATCCAGACAATAATTAAAAACTTCAGAAAATTGTAAAATTATTGTAAAATTAATAAAATTCTTGTCTTTTTACAGACAAGACGCTATTTTAAGTTTTAAATAATAAAAGTAGTGTACAAAAAGCTTACTCGAATTGGCTTTTAAGTTCTTTTAATATCTTCATGCATAACTAGATTAACACTATCACATTATAAACAACTCCTTTTAAGTTATGGTAGTAGAATTTATGAATATTAAGTTTTAGCTGTAGCTAAATTCATTGGCCACGCAAATACGATACAAGGATGAACCACATTTTAGGTTCAAATAGGATTCAATTTGAACTTTGTTAATGTTGATCAATTTCTCAAGGAACTGTATATCTTAGGTTTTTATATCAGTGATGGCCTTTTTTGGAAGGAACATAACTATGTATATCATTTCTTAACGGTTTTGCAGATGCCGCGTACCCGTAGGAAGCACTACGCATCTCACTCGCGCTCCAGGTCGCGCTCCCACGAGGCGAAGCGGCGCCGTCTTGATGATGGATCCAGGGAGCAGTCCTATAGGAAGCGCAGTCGATCCAGAGGAGAACGTGAAAGGTAGGACTTTGTTTTTATACTCTCACAGGACTGTTTGTTAGATGTTAACTTATTATATCTACAGGTTTTCTGTAATTCTAATGTCTTAGATAACTGCGCATTATTACTGTAAACATTCAAACAAGTTAGCATCAATCCTGTTTATTGATTAATTTTACTTTATAATTTTACTTGACGGTGACGCCATCTGTCGGCAGACGTTGGCATTACCTCGGCAAGGTTCTCGTCACGTTCTCTCGGCTGTGGAACCTCGTATATTAGTTTAGATTTGAGCTAGTGAACGTTGTGTTCGTTTATTAGTGCACCGCTAGATGACGCGACACGTTGCGAATAACAAGAAAAATCTTTACATGGATGGTGGATAAATCTTAAACTGTAATCATTATTGATTCAATTAGATAGATCTTATATAAATAATATAAGCATTTGTACTAGACTTCTTAGCAAAAATTTCGATTCAGTAAGTCTACCTCGGTGGTACATGAATTCTCTTTAGTAGGGAAGATTCTGAATAGGATGGTTTTAGGTGTAGGTATTATATGGTTTTTTCAGATAGTTTTATTTCCATTAAAGATTTTGTACCGTGGCCTATTTTTTCTGTTAAAATTTAATGACTGCTTTGAACATTAAAAAGTAACTTTCAATTACTTAATATTTAAGATATCATAAAATTATTTAACACATTAACATTTGGGTTACGCAGTAATTGTGTTAAATGTAACGGTTTGTGGTGATTGTCCAAGTTTCACTTTTCAAAATACTTTTAATTTCGATCCTTAATTTTGAGGAGGAAACTTGCTATCAGTTCTATCGAATGGGTTAACCCATTAAAGCCCGCCGTGCCCATTTGGGGCCACTTCTTTAAGTACCTATATATTTTTACCTTTTTAAACTATAATTTGTTTTTAATTTTATGCATATTCGTAGTGCCAAAGAATGGGACTTCTTGATAAAAAATATTGATTTGTAATTTACTGGATAACGTGGATAAAATGGGTGGTTTTATCTACTCCATTGAGCAACTGAGTGATAGCCCAAAGGTAAGTCATTATTTTTTATATTTACATGTATATTTTTTTAATACTTTTACTGAAGTTTTTACTTGGCTATAGTTTTTACTAGAAAATAATGCTATTATGTTAGGTATTTTCCAAGATTTGACTAGACCAGTAGGTATTTTAGTGCGATGTCCCCAATTGTAATATTTTTTGTTTATTATTCGCAGGGTTGTTTTAGGCGTAAACAATGACAAAGCGATCGTCTGACTCTGCAAATGACTTTTGAGGTCTCGAAGACACCGTAGTAAACATTTGGACGTCACCTAGTCAAGCATTCCATAAGAGGCAAGCCAGTGCGATTTGGGTACAAAATCTGGATGATTGCAAGTGCTGCAGGTTATTGTTGCTTTAGATGCATTGCTGTGGTAATTACTAAGGTCAGCATGAGGAATAGGAACCAGTAATGAATCATTGGTATCAAAAATAGTGAAGAGCCATTTTGGAAAAAGTAAATGCCGTTCTGCACGCGCTATCGTATATTTTGAGTACTATTCCACCAATCACGCGTTTCTCTGATATAGCACGAAGCTGGTTATCGTGGGACTGGCATTGCACAGGAAAATAAAGAAATGCCTACTAGCATCTCACAAAGATTTGGAGAAGAAATACTGATCAGATTGTGGCTCCTGATTCAATACATTCGTATTCGTGCAATAGCTTGACAACAGTGGTTGTATTATGGGTATAACTACGACTTTGTGTCCCCTCTGGTCAAGGTGGTAAAGATGGAGCTTTGCAGAATGAAGAAAGGCAGACTTGGACATTTAGAGAGGACAGGTAGTCGGTCAAGCTGATCAGTCAATTGCAGTATATAGATCATTATTTTTTATTATTTATTGATTTCCCTAAATGGTAGATTTAGCTCTAGCTGAGGCTTGGTTTCTACATGTCCTGACTGTAGAAGACATACTGAATCAGCTCTTGATTCACCGAAGTATTGCCCGATTTTATTTGAGGGCTGTAGGCACTGGTGGCGCGATGGAAGACGTTGTAAACCTTCTTCAATGATGCCAAGTATGAGTCTAAATACAGTCGAGATGATGTTAGAAACTTCCTCCAGATGCTGCCAAACCAGCTATGATGCGTAGAATGGCACGTGGATTGCACATTGACACTGTGAATGTATCAAAACATTGTGCATAGAAAAAAGCTGTGTTGAAAAATACCACAGCCCATTGGCCTCATTTGAGGACGTTGTTATATTTTTTACTTTTTTTCTGTAAAATGTCTAACGAGCCTCCGATAGTTACGCCAATAAAGCTTTTTTCAAAATTTTGCTACTAGTTTGTATTTGGGTCCAAATAGGATAATGTGCTTATTTGGTTCACTATACACAATGTCTTCAATAGCAGAGGAACTACACTGGACAGCAAATAAACCGGGCCACCCACTACCTTTGATTCGATTTTCTCAAAAAGTATAAAAATATAATGCACGGCCGCATGTTGCTCATGTGGTGAGCCACTACCTACGCAACGTCGGCATTCGTACTATGGAGTGGCCGGCTCGAAGCCCGGACTTGAATCCGATAGAACACTTATGGGATGAGCCCGGGTACTTGCTCCAACAAGGCTTCCAGAGCTGCGAATCGCAATTGAAGAGGAGTGGAATGCAATTCCTCAAGATTTCATCGTCAGGCTCGTGAGATCGATGAATACGAGGATGCTGGCAGTTATCCGAGCAAGGGGAGGGAATACAGAATACTGACCCAAAAACTTTTTTGAATTTTTTTCTTTGTTTCTGGCTTTAATTTTTGTTTTTCATTTTATGATTACTAACGATTAACACGAATGGAAAGCAACTTCTTTGTAATCTCCTTAATAAACACTTAGTAAATTGATTAGTTTCCATTTATTTTAATCATCATGAAATGCACTTTCTGCAGGTATAACTTTGATAGTTGTAAGTTTTATACTTTTTGAGAAAATCGAATCAGAGTTCAAAGGTAGCGGGTGGCCCGGTTTATTTGCTGTCCAGTGTAGATGATGCCCGTGACTTCGTCCGCGTGGATTATTGCTTTGAAAATCAAGCGACTGGGAATAGCAATTCCCAGTTGGCTTGCTTTTCAAATAAAAACAGTATGTAAAGTACCTATACTCTGATCGGTTTTTCTTTTAAAAAGGTATTATGATTGAATGCAGCCTTGGCATGACGCTCCTAGGAAATACACAGATGAACGTTTTTATGTTTTAAATACTTCCTTACATAAAGGAGGATATGAAGAAAATAACACGTATAGGTGTTTTTATTTTATCGCGTTTTTTATGTAATTTTAAACCGTCGCGCTCCGGTTTCGGAATCGTCGGACATTTTTATCCTAATAAGGGGATATCAGGCAACCTGACCTTTTGCGAATTAACCTATTGGATATAAGTGTCCACTAACATAAATTTTAAAGCTACTTAATTGTACTTTTGATTTTGGTTTTATACTTTGTACTTGCGCTCCTTAGGTACTTTCGTACGTACTTATATCGAATTGGATTATTTGTTATAGAATCTAGTTATTGGTTATAGTTGTTATTATTGAATACTAAAGTTTAAGTTATGCTATAATTAAATTCACATACAAAAATTATAATCCGTCTTTGAAGTAAAATGTTACTTTACTATAAAACATAAATAACTCACTAATAGATTTTGACTACGGTGTCTGTTT
Organism: Erebia epiphron; assembly: GCA_963932025.1. Taxonomy (NCBI): domain Eukaryota; kingdom Metazoa; phylum Arthropoda; class Insecta; order Lepidoptera; family Nymphalidae; genus Erebia; species Erebia epiphron. The sequence continues at coordinate 43,058,548 of OZ009945.1, forward strand.
ATAAGTTTTAGTCACAGTTCACACTCAAAACTATTTAAATATGTATTTTGTACTTACCTATATAAAATACAAGTTTACACCTATTAATGTTATTAAAAATATTTTAATAATTAAAATTTAACCGCGTAAGTTTTGTGAAATTTTACATATCTCCCAACAATAGCCTGCCCTTGGCTTTATTTCACATGATTATCCTTACTAATATTATAAATGGGAAAGTGAGTTTGTTTGTTCCGCTTTCACGCCGTAACTACTGAACCGATTGCTTTGAAATTTTGCAGACGTAAAGTTAGAAGTCCGGATTAAATAATAGGGTACTTTTTATCCCGGAAAATTAAAGAAAGTAAAACTCCTCAATCCACGCGGACGAAGTCGCGGGTATCAGCTAGTATACTATATTTTTTCACTTAATTTGATCCATATTATAACTTAATCTCGACCTTCCTTGTCGTGCCTACCCTTTTACTTTGCCCTCAATTATGTAGTTAACTGAAATGTCGTACCTTATGTGGCTTAACTCTTGTGTGTAGGGAACTTTTGCTTTTCGTTCTGTAAATAATACCTTTATAACTTAAAGTTTATGAAGCTCATTTCGCGCAGCTTCGCTCTACCTATTTTATAGGTCTCCAACCTCTAAGGCCTGATGTCCACCAGACCGTAGATGGGCGAATATGTGTTTAGCGGACCAATCAAATGTCGTTAGAAAACTATCATTTATCAATAATCTGATTGGTCCGCTAAACACATTTTACGACTTGGTAGAGCCACGACATTTCATATTCATTTTATTGCCGCTCTGGCGGATATCGGGCCTCAAGTCGTTACGTAATGATAGTTTTTGGTGGTTGGCAGAAACAATATCTTCTTGCATTTTACTCGACCGCGCCGTATCTCGGTCTGTAGCATCTTGCAAGTAAGTTTAAACATAAATCTCGGCAATTAGAACTTGACTTTTACTGTTAGGTATTTAACTACTTGCCAGTAGTAGGGTACTTATAAAGTCATAAAAGTCCCAACTTTATATATATTATAATGTTAAGAGGACCTTAAAACCTCTAGTTTATTTTACTGTCGTTTTATTAGGGTTCCGTAGCCAAATTTGGCAAAAACGGAACCCTTATAGATTCGTCATGTCTATCTGTCTGTCTGTCCGCCCGTATGTCACAGTCACTTTTTTCCGAAACTATAAGAACTATGCTGTTGAAACTTGGTAAGTAGATGTATTCTGTGAACCGCATTAAGATTTTCTTACAAAAATAGAAAAAAAAACAATAAATTTTGGGGGTTCCCCATACTTAGAACTGAAACTCAAAAATTTTTTTTTCATCTAACCCATACGTGTGGGGTATCTATGGATAGGTCTTCAAAAATGATATTGAGGTTTGTAATATCATTTTTTTCTAAACTGAATAGTTTGCGCGAGAGACACTTCCAAAGTGGTAAAATGTGTGTCCGCCCTCCTGTAACTTCTAAAATAAGAGAATGATAAAACTAAAAAAATATATGACATGCAAACTTCCACCAAAAATTGGTTTGAACGAGATCTAGTAAGTAGTTTTTTTAATAATTTAAAACTTACTAGGTACATGTTTGTACGGAACCCTGCTCGGTGCGCGAGTCCGACTCGCACTTGGCCGGTTTTTAAACAACGAGCCCTAAGCAGTAATTTAATAGCAGAATTCATCAGAGTCCCAGGAAGCTTGCCCAGGTGGGATAGTCGAACCACCTTTTAAAACTCAAATTTCACGCGAATGAAACGTCAAAACGGTCATTGGTCACGCGCTGAAGGCCAATAACAAACATGTCGCCATTTCGCACAATGGCTCGTTGGTTTAGCTGTCCGGTTGGGAAACGTGTTTTTGTCACTGCGGAGTAAATTTTGTTAATCTTAGTAGTTTTAAGATTACGACCGTGTTTATTGAGGAGCATATTGTGTTACCTTATTATTGTAAGCAGTTTAACGTGTGCTAAGTACCTATTATTAGCTATGATATAATGTTTTTCTGTGACGAAAATTTAATGTCAAAGTAGGTACCTACTGCATGCGGGTGACATGCTCGGTTTGTTTTTTCTTTAAGTAAATAGTATCCTAATTTTGTGAAGTTTCTTCTTCTTCTTCGGGTGCCTCTCCGATCAACGAAGGTTGGCAGTCAGCTTTGTATACTCTTTTCGGTTCTTCGCAAGGCGAAATAATTCTGCAGCACTTGCGATTCCGGTCCACTCCCGTATGTTGCGAAGCCAATACTTTTTTCTGCGACCAACGCCTCTCTTTCCAGCAACTTTTCCCATCATGATGAGTGGTAGGAGTTCGTATCTCTCGTGCCTGAACACGTGCCCCAAATATGCGACTTTTCTCATCTTGACAGTCTGCAAAAGTTTGCGTGTTTGATTGTCGCGTCGAAGAACTTCCTCATTCGTGACTTTATGAGTCCAGCTAATGGCCAGCATACGCCTATATGCCCACATCTCAAACGCTTCTTTCTATCCGTTTCCTGAGGTCTTCTTTAATCGTCCACGCCTCACATCCGTATAGAAGTCTGGACTCTGGGCCAGATGTAGCACTGTAGGAGTCGAGTGCGCAGAGAGATCTTAAGTTTGCGATTGCAGAGAACTTTCTTCATATTGGTAAAGGTACTACGAGATATTTCAATCCGAGTCTTAATTTCCTGATCGCTGTTCCATGTTTCATTGAGCCAAGTACCTAAATATTTGTATTTGCGCACTCTCTCCAGTTTTTGGCCAGCTACTGTGGTATCCTAATTTTGTGAAGTTTAAGTTACTAAAGTGATTTAAGCTTTAAAATGTTTTTATTTTTGTCTTTAAAAACATTGGCCCAGACCCCGGTCAAGTGAATTTTGGGGAGAGTTGACTCATATCCTATTTTTATTAAAATCTTTATACCATTTTACAGCATTAGAATATTTAAATAGTTGCCCGGAATCTCTCTATAAATGCGACACTGTGTTAGTTTGTCCATCACGTAGGGACAGCAAAAGTTCGACGTGATTTTATCCATGGGTGATTTTGTGGGTATAGTTTAGGACTTGGATGAGACGAAAATCAAATTCAATAATCATCCATTAAATCACTAAAATAATTTCTTGTGTCTGGGTTTAACCATGGTAATAACGGTGGTCCTACTGCAGGTAGTAGCAAGTAGCACGGGAGATTTATTGCCCGTAGTGTTAATAGCTACCACACAATATGTCAGTACTACACTACGGGCAATTATGTTCGTTCGGACAAACGTTAAAATATGCGTCAAACTGTACAGCGACATCGTTCTCTGAAACAGTGTATAAAAACTTAGATTTTTTACCAACCAGATGTAATTAGACCTTAAACGAAGGCGGTGTTTTTGTAAACTCGCAGAGCCTCTTGTAGCATTACATATTTGGCTAGCTTATTCCAGCTCAACCCGTGTCTAATTTAATATGGTAATTGAACCGCTTTATTCCTTGTCGAATGTCTGTCAATATGACATACCGGTATAATCCACTAGTAACGCGCCTAGGCGTAGACATAGCATACTCGTCTGATCCTCAACTTTTAGGCGCAATGCATAACTTCAGAATGGAGTGGAGCTTAATCAGCTTGGCGCAGTTCTTCGTGCTTAAGTAAATAAAAACCATAGATTAATTATAATACCAAGTATAGATTGCTAACTCCCTTATAATTTTTTTTCTAGGTTAATACTATCGTTAGATGGCGCTGCCAGGCTCGCTCTTTATATGATTATAGTAAAATCGGTGAAATATCGTATTTTCTTGGTTCAATTTGTATTAATCTTATATATAAAATTCTCGTGTCACAGTTTTCGTTCCCATACTCCTCCGAAACGGCTTGACCGATTCTCATGAAATTTTGTGAGCATATTGAGTAGGTCTGAGAATCGGCCAACATCTATTTTTCATACCTCCACGCGTACGGAGTCGCGGGCATCAGCTAGTTATTTGTATAAAATTATCAAAATACAAAAATTTGATAAAATCACTTAAGCAAATAGCAAATTTACATTCAACTAATTTTAACAAACAGCTTGCACAGTTACGCCATCTCAGATTGTGCGAAGAACTACAAGGTACCGGCGATTTTAATGCGCATTTAGCGAGCTTTGATTGAATGTATGAAGTGAACAGTCTATATTGGTTTATATATTGTCTTTGATAAAAACGGAGTGTAAGTTGTTCTAATAAAATACGCGGCGCTTCAGATCTCCACTCTTAGGCATGCCTTAAAAAAAATTGAAGCCAAAGCAAGGATTAATGTTGATGTAAAAATTACTCCACTGAAGCTCTGTGAAGAATTTATTTGGGAGCTCTACGACAGTTTTCAAATTCTCCACGTTGATCGGTCGAGACTCGTGACATCTAAGAAATAGTCAAAGAAAGGCCTTTCTTGTAAATTCTTAGATCTTAGATTTATCAGTATATCCAGAGTTATGCCATTATTGTGCGATAACCTAGCGCTAAATTACAATATAGGATTCAGCTGCAGTTGACCGCCACTTTATCGCCATACTTTTTGACCCGGTGGTCCGGTACTGTTTCTCTCTCCCGAGCGATAGGTGCTCTATCATTATCATCATAGCGCTAGGTCATTTGCTTATTGCATGGCATTACGTAAGCATTGTTTATATCTACCAGTTTTAAGTCGGTCGGCCGATCTAAGAAGTTCAATGTTTTTGGGCGCATGTGTGGCCGTTTCATTAATTAATCTATATACTTGATTAGGTATATATATATATATATATATATATATATATATATATATATCTACCCGTCTCAGTTCTGACAAGAACTTCCTTACCGCCTTATGAGCAATCTCCACCTGCAAGCTTATCTCAAAGCTTGATTGTCTACTAACTACTTGTACTAGAGCGTGCTACTCATCCTCTCATTTATCCAGGGATTGTTTTACATATTACCCCATATTTCTTGACTTTTAGGGAATTTTTGCTTTTTTTTAACTAAGTTACTCCTGGTTTCTAAGCATTTCTAAGGTACCTTCCGAAGCTAGCGGCACGTCGCTGCGTCGCCTGCCATTGAAAACATAGAATCCAGTTGTGTTGCAGTCACACATCACCTGCTGCTGCTGCCTGCAGTCGGCTACGAACTCGTACTTTATGTTAAAAGATGTAAGAAGTTGCGTTTAAAACTTATTTACTTACCTATGCAAATCTTCGCAATAGATGATGACCTTCCATAGTTAAGTGGTCTGTGGTTCTGGTTGTGGTTGAGGTTCAAGTATTATTAGTTCAAAAGACTGATCGTGTATGCTCTCCATTCTGTCAGACTACTGATATTTTTGAGCTGTGTCAAAGTTGGAATTATTATTAATATCCGTTTGCGCAATGGGATCCAGCGCTTATTTACTCAACTCTTCATATTTAGACTTATCATTCAAAGTTTAGCTCTAAATAGTAGAGTGGTTAAGCCTAAGGCGAGAGCTACAAGTTGAACTACAAGAAATAAAGATCTTTGAAATATAAAGATTCCACTACGCTATACCACCCTTCATTTTGATAACATGAAGATTGAGGGTATAAGGTTTCGTTAACGTTTAATCAGCAAGCTACTATTCGTAAGCTTTCCATCGCATTTAATTGCGCAAGAGTATGGCTTCACTGTGAGACTTGGTGAAATTCAACCCCATTGAAACTTTATTTTGTTGTGTTTATGCACCTGGGAGTTACTATCTTTTTATTTTGGCTTGTGCTTGATGACACTCATGATTGTTTGAAAGTAATCTATATATATAAAATTCAAAGTCCTGACTGACTGACTGACTGACTGACTTATATATCAACGCACTGCCTGAACCGCTGGTCCTAGAGACATGAAATTTGGAGGGTGTGTTCTTTTTGAAGAGTAGGTATCCACTAAGAAAGGATTTTTCGAAATTCCACCCCCAAAGGGGTAAAATAGGGGTTGAAAGTTTGTATGAAAGTCCATCAATTTTGAAGTTACATCCAAGAAACTTGGTATTTGAGCTACCGGTTCAAAATGAAGAAATACGTGTTTCGCCATTTTTGAAAATTCTACCCCTAAAGGGTTGAAATAGGGGATGAAAGTTAGTATGCAAGTCTTTAATTTTACAAGTAATTTTTCAAGTTATATCAACGAAACTTGGTATTTTGGTTTTCGGCAAAAAATAAAAAAGACGTGTGTAACAATTTTTAAAAATTCCACCCCCAAAGAGATTAAATAGGGGTTGAAAGTTTTATGAAATTCCGTCGTTTTCAAGCCATGAAACTTGGTATATGGGCTTCCGGTTAAAAAGGATGAAATACGGATTTCACAATTTTTGAAATTTCTATCCCCGAGAAAGTCAAATAGGGAGTTTGTCCTTCAATCACGCCGCAACAGAGCAACGGATCGGCGTGATTTTTGGCATGGGTATTGGGTATAGTTGAGTACCTGGAGAGTGACATAGGCTTCTTTTTATCCCGGAAAATTATAAGTAGTGCCTGTGGGAATTAAAAATCTTATGCCACGCGGACGAAGTCGCGGGCGTCCGCTAGTGAGGTATAAACTTCACAGCAGGGTTTACCTAGAAGATTCCTATTCGTATGGAAGATGTTTTAGTTATGGATCCACCATTCGCAATGCAATTAATGCAATTCTGTTTACAACAATAAACTGAGAATTCAGAAATACCACAACATAACACATCACATGACAGAAAAGAGTTGCTACAGCGCAACGCATTACTCAGTACACAATATAAATATAATCAGGTTATAATATCTATTTTTATGGAAATTAGAAACAATAATGAAATACATAGGTACATATATAACGGGCTGTAGGTAAGTCCTATTTTACGTTTTTGTCTTTTTTTTACGGCTACGTTTATGTCTCGTAAAACTTAAAGTGGTTTAAAAAAAAATAAGGAACAAATCAAGGTAGACAATTCACAACATAATTAGCACCATAAATACAAGGCGGTGCGTTGTAGGTCGATTCGCACAAAGGGCCGACGCTAATAATTGCGACTTGCCCCGCAAAATTTGCACGTTACGTACGTGTCTTGCAGATAATGTGTTATATTCTGAGATAACTAGTATAGTACTATAGTAGAGCGTCTATTTAGGGCATTTTCGTTCAATTATATTACTTGTGTAATAGTTATAAAATTAAAATTATGTTCTTGAGTAAACGCAAACGTAACGATTCGGTACCTAATTATCTATCAATTAGTAGGGAACTATGGATTATGTAATGCTTAATATGGATTCGACTACCCAATACAAATTTTAAGACAGCACGTTCAATAGCTTTATCGGACCTGTTTCACAATAGGCTGAGTGCCTTACATAACGGCCTGCAAAAACGTCTTTTATTAGAATATATTTTCATTGACACATATTTATAAACCGACATCAGGTACTAAAATTCTACATCAATGCCGGCATCAAATAAGAACAGGCTTTCAAGTATCGGTCGATCTATGCTTATGACCGGTAGATAGATTGACCGATACTTAAGAATGTGCTCGTAGCTAATGTTGGTTTATTAATACGGGCCTAAAGCAAGATGTGGCCAGAACATTTATATATTTCAATGAACCAATGCTATATAGTTGCCATTTGATACGACTGAATAGTAGCCAAATGGTTCGTTTGCTTTACCTTATCTGGCCTCAGCATAACGTTTAAATATCTCTGGTATTGTTTAATCGCCTGTTTTGAGTGTGACTCAAGGATACTGAAAGTCTAACTGTAAATAATTATAACAATCATCGGCTGCACCTAAAATGCACACGAAGTTTTACGTTCTTACATATTATTTAATTTGAGTACGAGCTTGTTTACCTATCGAATTTGGGCAAAGTCGTATAAGGCTTGTATAAAAGGTGAAGAAAAGTTAAACAAAAATTTAGGCCCTTGTAAACATTGCTTAGACATACATGGCTTATACACGTTAAATGTGTGATTGTAGACCTAAATTGTACAAAACCATTGTAAGTAGGTAGTATGTACATTTTTATCAGTAAGTCTGTTATGTTAAAAATAAGACACTAATTTACTTATGTAGTTACCCAAGATGCTTTCATTTTGAGCAATTGCTGGAATCCATCCCTAAAAACCTTCCAGCAATCCAATTGATTGATGGATTGATTCCAGCAAGATAAAAGTTAGTGGGCCAGTCAAGTGGTGTTTTGTTGATTAAAATGATTTTGATGATTTGTTTCAAACTGCATGAAATATTACTAGATGAATTTACAGAGGTGAAAAATTTGGGCACGTTTTCTGTCCGACATTTTTATGTAATTACTAATCCGTCGCAAACAAAATACATTAGGATGCCTTTCCAACAGAGACTTTCATAATATTATCTTAGAACACTAGATGTTAGATCCAGCACTCCGATTGGTGGGTTTGACACACACCCGTAGCTTAGCATCTCTGATGGTTCTCAGTTCAAGAGATTTGTTTTGTGCGAGTTCAGGAAAATTAACCCACCTTATTGTCCGAGTTTTTACCGCCACCGCCGCTCACCGCTTTTTTAAGAGGAAATTCTAACATGTTTTGACAAATAAGTTCTTTTCGAGTTTTATAGTACTTACTTATTACGTGTAAATAACAAAAAATATTTTCCATTTGTTAAAATAATACCAACATGCTTTCTGTGTCTGTTGACTAACGCGTATTTACAATTGACAGTGTCGTACGTGGCTGATACGTTTATTTTCTCATGAATTTCGCAATTCTTGTATGCCAAGGACCGGCGGAAGGTCAGGCGCTAAAACGGTAATCTTTATGTTATCTCGGTACATGTAATGTTTGGAATTTCGCTAACTGGACTCGAGAATCACGTCATCGTCACGAACTCATTTCCAACTGCAAGGGATCGCATTCGCATACAATAAAAAGAGTGACTACACGATCTGGTTGAAATCCAGTCCGAGTTCATGCATTTTAATTTTAATTTGTGGTTGTTGCAGGAGAGTCAGGCTTACATGGTCCTAATTTTATCCCGGTCCTTTTTGACGCATTTTAAAATTGTTTCCTATTCTGGGATATGTTCGGTATTTCCCTAGCTGGACTCTTGAGGCGTGAATTTAATGGCAAGGGATACTTAATCAGGGCTTCTATTTCACAGCAGTCCGGTCCGGTTTATTATATATTTTGTTTATGTATTTTATGATTGATTTTAAAACTTTGCTGCGGCTTCATATGCTACCCACTAATTCACAAGAATAGGCTATTTGACTAAATATTGAAAATGATTTTAAAGAATTTATTACTACCTACTAAGCACATTACATTGATATTTCGCGGAAATTTAATGTAATTCCCTTTAAAACCACTTTTAAAGTTTCAATTTTCAAAACCGCGCCAAAAACGCCAATTTTGTAATGGCGCTTGTCATCTGACTCGTGACGTCACACATTGTCAAACGCATATAAATAGACTACAGTACCGTACAGTTTAGTTGAATTTCTTCGCTTTTCTTTAAATTTAATAAAAATTAATATATTTTAACAGAAAGAATGGTGTTCACGATCATCGTCACATTATACGCTTTGGTTCTGACTTTATGCTCCGGGCATATTTTACACTTAACAGTGCAAACTCCACTTTCTCTGTGTAACTGGACGTAGCCAATCGCATCGTCACCATAGGATTCCCTTGCAGAACTGTAAAACAAAAGAAAACACCATGATAAACCGAACTCCTATGAACTTCCTGAGTATTTGTCAACATAAACTAAAATGAGATAATGATTAATGATTTTAATAAATAAAGGAAGGACTAATATGTTCGACGCGGTAGGTACTTACATTGCTGTTTTTATGTTTTTCAGTTCCGCGCCATAATTATCAGCATTTTTCTTAAAGTAAAGTGCAAACATAAAAGCATCTACCTTAGGTAGGTTGCTATTATCAGCTCGCACAAAATTTGATTCCATTCTGCGATTTGAAATACTTAATTATTTATTTCCTTAGTATGTTTAGTTATAAAGTTAACCAGAAAATTACTGTATAAATAGCTAAAAGATAAAATAAAACGCCCGCCAAACAAAACACTCAGAAAAATCAGTACAAAAAGCTGTTGTTTTCCCGCAAATTTTCGAGTGTGACGTCACCAGAGTTGCAACCAATCACAGGGCGTTCCTGTCACAGGTAAAATATCAAAAATTATAACATTATTAAACTCTTATTTTGCTGAAAAATATACATATATTTGATTAAAATAAGTGAAATATGCTTATTTACGTTGTTATTAGTGAGATTTACCACAATTTCAGGTATATTTTCATTGTTGTCAAATAGCCTATTACTTGCAGTTCACTGATGAGCATAAAAAGTTGTGCCTAAGTCCATAACGCTGGCCAATTGCGGATTATTAGCAGACTTCACACACCATTCATTGTGAAGAATCTCAAGTCTCAGGCATGCAAATGTTTTCCTTCACCGTTAGAGAGCAAGTTTTAGGTGCTGGGTCGTCGTTCCAGTATTGCTGTACGTTGGTAAACTTGTGATAAAAGAAACGGACCGGTCTGAAAATTGCCAGACACCAACCGTGTAGTCTGACCCTAAAACAGGTATTAGTGTTTTCCGGATATTATTTGCACGCAAAGGGCTTGTGTGCTTAAAAGCGGTACACGAACTAAACGATGTGTGTTTTTGTTTAGTATTTTACCCGCATACGTATACCTGACTGCATATTAATTTGCATGACGACTATCTTCATTAAAAACTTTCATTTCGGCGACATGTTTACTTTACTTTCACTGTTTATCGAAACTCGAAAGTCATGTTTCCACTCACAAAAACTCGTGGTGCCGTTGTGGCCTTGTAATTATAAAATGTTCCTAATTCTTTCTAAGGTTCATTTATATTATCCTTTTTCTCATATAAGTAGCATTAGTGCTTTTTACGATCTTTTTAAACACAGGTGAGTAAATAGAAGCGCGTAGGGCGCGCGGGTTGTTTGAGGGGGGAGGGAGGCGTTGTTCTTGACACAGTAAAACTAGAAGTGCAGTAGGTGCAGCCGACCCACGCTGGAGCTTTTTGCAAGCTGCAAACACGACTATCTGGGCGCTGAGCTTTTAATGTCTCGCAACAATGCTTTATCGTGCTTGCCTGAGTAATCAAATGCAAATTCGTAAGTAGACAATACCTAAAAGAGAAGTGGGTATAAATGCGCATTATTATCAACGATTGTCTCTTACGCTCAAACCTAGGCGTAAAGTTAGATATCAGGCAATCAATATTATATTCGGTCCGAAAAAATTCGATCAAAATAGAAAAGACATCCTGTATCTAATGCGGAAGTGTGTTTGTTTGTTGGTTTGTCCAATCACGCTGCAACCGATCGACGTATGTTTTGCATGGATATAGTTAGTCTTCAGTTTACTTGTTCTATCACTGTCTAGTTGTGAAGAAGCCTTATTCATTACGGGTTAGTGAGCCATTTAATGTTATTTCACCACTGATAGTTGGCAAGTTTCTCTATCGAATTTGAAATTTAATGAGGCAAACTCTATTATTGCGAAGTTAAAGTATGGTACTTCAACGTTCTGGTATTCAGTCCAAATTACGCCTGCAAATAAATTGTGCAGTAACTTAGAAGACAAAGTATCGAAGTGTCACCGAATAGGTGTTAACGCAATCAAGACTTACTTTTTTGGATCTTACCTTTTTTAACATGTAAATTACAACTTATGTGATCCCTCGTGAGGTTATGTTAATTTTACAGTCAACTAGCTGTTACTAGCGACTACGTACGTTGAATAAAGGCATTTTTCAGATCATTGTTTTTCCTTACAGTCAGATATTTTGTAGCGCTAAAATATCACCCGTCCGTCTCCAGAAAGCGAGTTATTTCAAAGTTAAATTGGTTAAGATTTTAGCGGAATACACGTGATAATACATTAAAGTTAGCAAATATACACACTAAGTATTACGTAGTTATAAAATAAATGATATTATCCATGTAAGTCTAGAGATTTCCCATGAGTCTCGAAAAAGTCTATTATTTAATAAAATCTAGTGTGAAATTCCTTACAGTCAGATATTTTGTAGCGCTAAAATATCACCCATCCGTCTCCAGAAAGCGAGTTATTTCAAAGTTAAATTGGTTAAGATTTTAGCGGAATACACGTGATAATACATTAAAGTTAGCAAATATACACACTAAGTATTACGTAGTTATAAAATAAATGATATTATCCATGTAAGTCTAGAGATTTCCCATGAGTCTCGAAAAAGTCTATTATTTAATAAAATCTAGTGTGAAATGTTTTCGTGTATAGTTACCCATAGCATTGATGTGTTAACATACAAACTAATGGACAGAAACATACTCGCATCCATAAAATTAGATAGGACAGTACCCATAGCATTGATGTGTTAACATACAAACTAATGGACAGAAACATACTCGCATCCATAAAATTAGATAGGACAGATGTTCATCGCCCTGCGCTAATGTTAATTCTGCAATAAAGTTATCCAAGACCATGTTAGGTAATCTATTGGTTTAACGAGACACGAACGCTATCTAGGCGACAATCACAGCTCTTACATAATCTGAAACCTAAGCCTTTCCATTCTCGATTACCTCAAACCGTTAAAGTTAATGTTCATTATTCACTTCTTGCTTATGACAAAGTTTCGCAAGAGTTTTCGTATTGTTTATTATATTTTGCGAGTCTGAATCTAGATTAAATGGCTCGACCCCGTTTTGATCTGAATCCAGACCAGCTTTTTTTGCCTTGTTGTAACTAGGGTGGCCAGGACTTTTTTACTGAACAGCCGGACAAACCCGTAAATAACAATAAAATATAATAAAATAGTTAATCATTACTACCATTGCAATGAGAAACAAAACTAAACTAAACTAAACCGAAATTCTACGTTACTGATTCTATTACTGAAATTCTACTACGGCAAAGTGTAAAAAGCCTACAAATATAGCCTTTAGCAGGTGTAGTATAGCTGTTAGGCTTTATTTACGCGTAGTAACCCTAGCTGTAACAGATATTATTACCCTTAATACAATTAGATTCTTGCACACTACAAATATCGAAAGGATAACCGCCTTATGTGGGTGTGTGGTGTGGGTCTTGTATTTCAATTTTCATTTCTTTTTTGTTTAATTATTGTATCTTAACGGACCTGAACTTAGAATTTGTATCTTGATGCTTATTTTAAACCACCTCACATGCATACTAATAATATAAATGCGAAAGTGTGTCTGTCAGATAGGCCGTGTACCCATCTGACAGATGTGGATCGTTTACGGGATCTGTTTAACCGATTTTGATGAATTTTGGTATAGGGATAGTTTATATACCGTTGAAGGACATAATCCACTTTTGTAAATGTAAGTAAAAACACATACGCGCCGAATTAAGAAACTCCTCGTGGAAGTCGGTTAAAAATTAAATTACAATTGGTAACCGAATCGTTCGACTTCAAAAAATAAAAAAACGGTTTATTGAAATCCCATTAAAAAAGTGCTCAACGCGCCTAAAGAAGTTGTCACTTCAAAAATAGCGAATTTCAATCAATGGAACATTCGTAAAACACAAAACACACTTGTTAACTGCTACGATCGCCCATTTTTTTATTTCGATATTAATGTTTGATTTCACCGCGTTTCGTGCGCCGGATGCCGCACGCCGCGGTTAGATTTATCTATTTGAGCTAGTTTCAATTAGGTATGTTATTTTTTTTCTTTACAAATGTCATGTCAAATAAAATTCATATTAATTGTTTATGGAACGAAACCGTTGCTATTTTGTCATGTACACACTCGTAAATTTCGCTATTGTAACTTCATGAGTATAATGAAAATTGTACTAAAAATGAGTAATTAACAAGCATAAATTACAAATTTAAAACAACCCCCGACATAATATGGAAGTAACAGATTAAGAAAAACGCTGATGACCTTCAGACGGCTGAACAGATTTTCGTGAAACATGGCAAGAACACTCGGGATAAAATTATCTATGACACAAAAAAACTTAACGAAAATCGGACCATCCGTTTGGGCTCTACGATACACAGACAGATACACAAGCAGACACGTTAAACTTATAACACCCCTCTCTATTTGCGTCGGGGGTTAAAAAGAGACGTTTCAATCAAATTCATTGCTTCATCATTAAATCGCTTCCTAGTTCGATGAGTACGCGTTGAAATAAAAGTTGTAAGGTTGCCAATTCCACATGTCACATCACTTTTTAATAGGCACCTCATAAACGATCTAACCTTAAGTTTATGTGCTTATAATTTTTCATCAGTGTATTTTGACGCTGACCCAAGGTGATGATCATTAAAGAAAATTGTTTCCTGCCACCCTGCAAACGTATCGTATTACGACGCGTCGAGTTTGTTTTACAAATCCTGTTAACCATAGATAGGACCATACTGTCGACATGACGATTAACAGAAAGTGGCTTTATAATGAATTTTGTTAATAATTAATAATATAAGAAAAACGTGTTCATTGTATAGGGTACTTCATAGTATCGAGAAGAATGTCAAGGCTAACGGCGACAGCAAATTGTCTATGTATCACAATCGGGTTGTCTCAAGAAAGTCAGACTGTCTCCGACTTTCGTCGCGTCGTGTCGTCGACTACTAAGCAAACTCTTTTAAATCGTTTATAAAATAAGGAAATCAATTATTTTCTATGTAGGAACTTATTGTCCTAGATATTTCTTGGTGGTTATGCTAGTGGGCTCAGGAAGGCGACAGGACACAAAGTTGCAATACAAAAAATCTCTAGAGCGACTGCGATCTTATGTTAACTCGACAAAGACCCCGTGCGGCCTTGCCTTTTCAGACGGAGGCATCATCGGGGTCTCTTAGCACACGTTGTTCTTCGTGAGATGCTATTTTTTGTACGATTAATGCAAACTTTGTTATATAGGTAACTTAATGCGATTTAATAAATTGACCCTATAGTATTAAGCTGTTCTGTAAGATCTTAAAAGACGCATAAAATATATACTGATGGTAATTTGTATAAGTCTTACTGTCAAGCAGCGTATAATAAAAAAAACTGATCGGTACCTTAATACAGATTACTGACATGACGAAACTATAAGGGTTCCTTATTTGACTACGAATCTTTTAAAATTAAAATAAACTTGTAAAAATTGTACCTATATATATGGAGAACGCAGGTTCCAGAGATTTAGGTAGCAGAGTTCATGAATGCGGTTTTTTATTCGAGAATATTTTACAACGTCGACCTTTATTACCAGCCTACTTATTGTACCAATAATAGTAGTAGTCAAGATACCTATGATAAGAATAAAACTATAGAAGATGCCCTCGACGCCCGACCCCGTTCCCCGAGAAAGTATAGAGTTTCCTACATTCCCGTTTTTTTTTCTACAATGCTCTCTCCGTTTACTTCAGCACAATAGTATTCTACTTTTAACTTGGTACTCAATCGACTCGTAAGTGCATGCCACTTAGATGCTGGAAACATTCAGTCGCAATTAATTTTTGCTAGTTTCTGTAGAGTAGTTGTTCTAGGCCTTTAGAATCATCGATAATACCTTCTTTACAATTTTGGACCTGTTTATTATACCTATTTAATTTTCTCATTTCATATAGAATATTGTGGGTGTCTCTTTTGAATGTGATACGTCTTAGTTTAGACTCTACCACCGGTAATCCCGGCTTAAAATTGTTTGATGTAAATTGTAAATGCTCCGATTGAAATAAAACTTTCACCAATTAATAGCTGTTATAATTTCCAGTCTGCCATACCTTCCCGTAGATATAAACACTAGTAGGTAAGTGTGGCTTGGATAATAAGAAAGAGTGATTTATGTGGACGGTGGACATAGTCCGAGAAAAATTTCTAGCCGGGACACTTTCTCTACATGTACTGCAGATACTTCAAGACTATGTATAGGCATAGATGAACTACTTTTAAAACCCAGTCTAACGTGCAAAGTATACAGTGCAAACTATACGTGCAATATATACTTGTAGGTACCCATATGTAAAATGTGGCAATTGCGCTACAATTAGCCATATTCGATCACGTAGCTAAAGGGAAATTCATTTTGAAATGCTTTAGAGTGTTTAGAGCGTCTTCTGTATATTCGGCCACGGTAGGAGTATAATATTTGTTGTTACTTGTTACTATTTGATACTCTATATCCGCTTGGTTACAAAATCGCGGAATGTATCGGCATCTTTATGAAGTCACTTCAGATTTATTCGGTCAGGCGGTTTCATTGTGTATGCAATCGGCGCTCATGTTGAGTGACCGCAGTCTGCGATTTATCTCAATTATGATACCAGCTGCATTAGATCGGTGCCGAGCGAATCTTAATTTATTTCATCAATTCAGTGTCTACTCTTGCGTTATTTACTGACTGTCATACACTTGTACGGCTTAATTAAAGATATCGACATTTTTGAGGATTTAATATTATATTTTGTAGGCTAACTGTACCACTAGGAAATCAACAGAAATCACACTTCGCTCTTTAAAGTTTATAAAGGTATTCCCTTGAAAATGCGACCATGGCAAATCCTCTTAGTTGTTTATCTTGTTGAAAGGTACAAAATACAAATAGGTTAATCTAAATCAATAAATAACAATATTTTCAACGAAATATATGCCTAGAAGCCGATACAACTTGATAATGTAGACTCCAAGTCCATATTGATGAAGCTGCAAGCTTTGAAACTTTTTTCTCTATCACGGAAATAAGTGGAATCGTTCGTACTTCGTCTCTATAACTATAATACGCCTAAACTTAATATGTGGCGTCATAACATACTTTTCTAAAATTAGAGTAAAAGTATTTGTGCCAAATTGTTCGTCCTTACAATATAAATGTATTTTCATTCGTCTTTCCAACGAGAATAATGCCGGCAAACATAGACCAGACTGTTTATTTATATCTGCGAAAAATGCTTACAATTTTTGTTTTAGTAGTTAGGTATACATTGTAATTTGTAACGCAGTGTGAAGAAATCGAGATTTTGTATAACAATATCATTAATGCGCGGTTGCCTAATGTGCTTTCAATCAAACCAACGATAAAATTATCTGGTACATCTATAAAATTGTATTACATTATCGCAGTCTTATCTAACTTATTATCAAATTGTTATACAAGATTAGTTGTGTGGATATTTCGAGTCTGTTTTGACTCTTGTCTAGACTGTTGAATAGCTTGGAAGCTGGAACGTAAGGGCATTTGAAACTGAATTAGATATTTCGCGACCTCCCTGGCACACCACTGCGCCTGGGAGGTCTGGCGCTGTGGTTTTTTTATGTATGGAGGTTTCGGGTTCGATCCGTGACAGGCGATTTGGGAATTCATAATATGTATCTGTCTTATTTTCTCAGGTCTAGTGGGAGGCCACAGCAATGGCTATTTACCATCATACTAAAATTATAAATGCGAAAGTGTGTTTGTTTGTTGGTTTGTCCTTCAATCACGCTGCAACGGAGCAACGGATCGACGTGATTTTTGGCATGGATTAGACGTGTGCGCCGAAGCTTTAATCGTCGGCGGCGGGCGCCGGTCAAAAATCGGCGGCGGCGGCGTGATTTCGGCGTGATTTCGGCGTGAAGAATTGAAATAAAACTGCATAATTTGATTTGAGATTTATTTTTATTAGAGAAACAGTCTTGTTTTTACCAATCTCTCTAGCATAAACATTGTTATAAAATTGCACAATCAACAAATATCAGCAAAATAGAAGAAAAACAAACAAAAATAAACGGCGGTAATTATGATCAACAAATATAACTTTTTTGTTAAAATTTTCACAATCAGCAAAACAAAAGTAATTATAAGTAGGTAATGGCTGTTTTGCAACAGCAGTAATTATATCATTGAAAAATATAAGTTTGGCACCAAAATTAACAGTAAACCAAGATCAGCATAATAAAAGTATAATTAATTAACGGCTGCCTTGCAACGGTTGTAATTATCATGCACAAATATAATTTTGTCCACTCGTGATGGACTTAAACGAGACCTTTTTGCCGTTACTGTCAAACCGGCAATAGAAAACACTCTCTCGCTGGGCGTGCTTGTAGCAGGCACTGATAAAATAGCCTTCGCTAATGTGTACAGTAACGGAAATGCTGCTTGTCTGTCTTGCCAATATTTAATAACATTGCCGTCTTTCAAATCACTGGCATCACAAGATACCAAATACTTCAGGCATTCTTTCTCAATAAAGTCTTGTCCTTCGTCATTAAACGTAACTGCAACTGCATGTTTTTCTACTAGTCTAACCAGAAAATTGTCTTTTTCATCTTTATTTGACGTACTAGAGCGGCTGCATTGCACCTCAAGTTCACACGCTGGCACTACTTCTTTGATGTAGTTGACCAAAAAGTCCACTCTTGTCGTATTGTTACTTTCCATATAATTATCTATTTCTTGTAATTTTGTAAATCTGCAATCTAGCAAAGCAGCTGCTACAATAATTTTGGTGATTGGGAATCTGTGATTGAGCATTTCCGCCATATTTCTTTTCATATGCAACATTATTAACTTTTCATCATCATTCAAAGCTTCACATGCATCTTTTATTTCTGATCTGAACACTAAGGCGAAATTGATTGAGCAATTTGTCTGTGTGCATAAAACTTCCGTAATTGGTTTAAATTTTGCCAAAAACTTAGTCAGATCTTCAATGAGTTCCCATTCCTTATCATCAAATTTAAGTTCCGACATGTTATATTTTGCAAGCATGGCGTTCACTGGTTTTCGGTTGCACTTACTGCTTAAACTTTGTAGCATCGCTAAAGTACTGTGCCAACGAGTGGGTGTTGCTGATTTAATCGATGGCACCGATAATGATGCTGATGTCGTAGTGGCTCTAGAGAAATAAACGTCAGTCTCCTCGTCTGATGGTACGTCTGACTCTGGCACAGGATCAAGTGGAAAGTTCTCGTCATCTTCAAGATGGTCGTGAACATCATCAATTTCTGTCAAAATTCGGCGCTGTTCCTTGTCAGCTTCTTCTTCAATTTCAGGCAATCTATATCTCAGTGTTTTGACAACTTTCTTGCATTTTACCACGAGATTTTGTACTTGGGGAGTTTTTTTGATACCGTCTACTGTTACAAGATTATGCAAACCGTGTCCCAGACATAAGTGGCTTTGAATTCCTCGCAAATTTTGAGATATGCGCTTTACATTTGCTCCAGAATCAGTAACAAGATACAAAGACTTTCCTTCGAGACCAAAGGAAGATATAATACCTTGAGTGAATGCACTTAAAGCTTCTCCAGTCTTTTTGCCTTCAAATAATCTTGTAGCCAAAGTATAATTTTGCATCTCATTGGCATCATCTGATATATATTGCAGAGTATACGTTATGTAGCTGCAACGTCGGTAAAGATCTTGCCAAAGATCTGTTGTAAGAGCTGCATGGGTTCCAATTTTTGCCAGGATATCTTGCTTCATGTGTGCTAGCATGCAGTCGTATATATCACTTAAAGCTTCTCTAGAAACAGTGGTTCGAGAAGGTAAATCTTCTATTTTGTATATGATATTATATTTCATCAGGAAGTCTTTTAACCCCTCATTACTAACAGTATCGAATGCTGTGAGGGATCGACAGAGCCACAAACATAAATCCCTTGCGAGCATCCACTTATTTTGGCTTTTTGAAGATGATGGAGCAGATGTCGTCGGACGTGATACTTTGAAAAATGTTGTTAAACTTTTGGATGTCGCAGCAGCAGGGTTTTTTTCTTCCAATAATGAATGGTCGTCTTTCAAATGGCGTATCAAATTTCCTGTGCTCACTTTTGAACTGTAGGACTTAATTTTGACACTGAAAAAAAATAGAAACATATTTATACTTATTTAGATGTTATTTAATCAGTTTATTAGCAAGCCCGCGTGATATTCAGTTCGGTAAATTCATTATTCATTCTGATATTCTATGTTTTGCATTCAAATAACAATAACTTTATAAGTTTAAAAAAGTGGAAGAGGGAATCCGTCAAGGGGACAGGTTAGGACATCTATAATTGGGTCTCTCTCACTCTCAACATTGAAACAACAGAATGACCGAATTACATAGCATCATCGTACCTAGAAAGTACTCTAAAGGTTTTTCCTTTATAGGTAAAGTTTTTACGCTATATGCAATTTTTCATCGAAGTTATTATGTGCATTAAAGTTTAGAGTAAGGTATATATATATTTACGTACTAGCTAGCTAGAATTTCCTTTTAGTCATGAAAGTTTATATCGATATCGGACCAGTAGTATTTTTAGGACAGAAAGTCCTTTCTGATAATATTCCTTCAATGTAGACTAAACTTTATAACCCATCAAACAGCAGGTACTTAATTTAATACGGAATACTAACAAAATCACAACAGCTAAACTATAACAAACAACAAGAACTTCTATCTATAATTGAAATTCGAAAATAATTCGATATTTTTACTCACCATCCAAACGGACTGTCAGGGGCCTGATTTTTCGCATTTTCTAGACAGCTCGAGCAAAAAACTTGTTCAGTAATCACATATTTTCTTTTGCCTTCGTTTTCAAGTATTAATTGTCCGAAGTATTTCCACGAAAAACTGTTTTTTGATTTTGAAAATAGTGGATTTACAGTAAAATGTTTTACTTTTACTTTGTTTATATCAATTTTATCGGTCATTTCTTCCATAACTGATAAGCAATTGCAACGTACTTAAAAACGCGTCTATTACGTAACACAAACAGCAAGTAATTGAACGCCGCGGGTGGAACGCGCGGGGTGGGGAACAAAGGCGCGGTGCGGTACTCGTATCTTTGTGCAGCGTATCTATGTGAGGGAGTTCCCCGCTCGGTCTCCTTCGGAACTGAACAGAGATACATACGTAGTTTACGTAGTATAATATTCGATAGGTAGTTAATAAGTTTAGAAGTCGCGCCGATTTTACGCCGAATGCAGATCGGCGGCGGCGGCGTCAAAAAAATGCCGGCGGCGGCGGCGGGTCGGCGCGGCGCACACGTCTAGCATGGATATAGTTGAAGACCTGGAGAGTTACATAGGCTACTTTTTATCCCGCAAAATAAAGGAGTTCCCGTGGGAATCAAAAAAAAACATTTTCCACGCGGACGAAGTCGCGGGCATCAGCTAGTATCAATATAAAGACGTGGACCGCAAAGTGATTTAGCCTTGTAGGGTGCCAAGTAGAAACTGATTAGGGGTATGGGTTTAAATGACTTAACTGGCATGACCCCAACAGGTTAGCGCCCCAGCTACCTGCGCATTGTCACTAACCAGCTACCGCCAGGTGAAATAGTAATCAAGGGGCTATTTTGGAGTGGAATTAAAAAAGTAAAGCAAAGTCAGCACATACAGACCGGATTTTTGGAAAGTGATTGTCAAAAATGCCTCGTAACAAGCAAAAGGAAATTCGATATTTTTAAAATCCATAAAAAATTACTTGCAATCAATATCATTATTTCTTGACACACTTAGAAACTTTCTTCGGCACCAATGATTGATAGACGTCTAGTAGGATATTGTGCTCGATTAGTGACACTATATTATTGCAGAACAGAACAACGAACAATACAGAAATTGACACGGTACGGAAAAACTTACTCAAGTCGCTGCCCACAATATATTGTTACGCTGAATTCGATCTTTTTGAAAAATACTAGTTTGCTCGCCTCACATTATTGCCATAATGCTGTCTTCAAATTGTAACAGGCATAGTTAGGGAGTTGGTGGTAATGTCGATTCCCTATAATTATATTGCAAGCTCGACGCGCTGCTGTTGACATTGATAGGTAATTGAGTTTTAAAGTTTGTGAAACAAAGTATGTAGGTTTTTGGAAATAAATACACTTTTATCATATATTCCTGGAATTTAGTTATCTATTTTAAATATTTCATATGTACTTAGGTATTAGTTATTCTCAAACAACTAGTAACAAACATCCATACATCCAAACTTTCGCATTTATAATATTTATTTGATATATATAAAAGCGAAATATCACTCATTCACTGACTGACTAACTGAATCACTGACTGACTAATCACGATATCTCAGGAATAAAGCGTACAGACTTGAAAGGATCTTGACAATTTTTGTATGAGATTTGGGCCATTCTTGCGTCTTAATGAAATTAACGGTAAAACATTGGAAATATACTCAGGATTATATAATAAAAAAATCATTAAGATATTAACTGGGAGTATGGGAGTAATCTGACTTTTAAGTTTTGAGGTTAAGTTTGGCAGTTTTTAGCTATTATTTAGTCGTTTAGCTAATAATAATATATTTATCAACATGCAGGGTTCCGAAATACATTATTTTTTTATTTTATTCTTAGCTTTAATTAAAATAATTGTTTATTTTTAATCAAAATAATTGTTTGCGTATAAGTTAATTTAGTTTGCTTTGTGCCACCTAGATGGCGTTACGCTAGCTTTACCGCGAGCTAGAGTACAAGTGGTGCCATCTAGATGGTACAAAGTAAACTAAATTAACTTATTACGCTAACAATTATTTTCATTTTAAAGATAAAAATTAAATAATTATCTATATTATACATATTTACTAACGTATTTCGGAAACCTGCATGTCGATAAATATATTATTATAAGCTAAATGGCTAAATAATACCTAACAATTACCCAACTTAACCTCAAAACTTCAAAGTCAGATTACTCCAAACTCCCAGTTAATATCTTAATGATTTTTTAAAATATAATCCTGAGTATATTTCCAATGCTTTACCCTTAATTTCATTAAGACGCAAGAATGGCCCACTTTTGGTAATTCTCCTTTGAAAACAATTACCTACACTAGCGGCACGCTATGATGGCCGGTTTGACGTTTGTCCGCTCATGAAGTTCCGTATTAATTGATAACGACTTTGAAGGAAATAATTGTATTACTTTATTGACGATAGTGATGTGCAGAGATTCATAAATTTTATCGAATGTAGTTTTAGGTTTAGGACTCAAAATTTATTTATTAAATTGATTTCTAAAATGTATACAAGTGTAGAAAAATCAGTTTGCACCATTTAAGGGGTGAATGTACTTGTGAATATGAACAATTTTCACTATGTGTACAAACCTCTGAAATCGCAAAAAAATATCAGCTGTTTCATACAAAAGGTAAAATTTTTATTTTTATATCATATATACCACAACTCGGCATTTGGTTTTCTAAATTGAAAATTTTTAAAAATGGAATCTAATACGATCGTCACATAGGATCGCTGGCTAGCACAACTACTACCTCCGGCAAACTCGCGTCAATGCTCAATGCAAAACAAAGCAGTTTCGAATTGACGTTGCTTCGAAAAGTATAAACTGTCAGTGCAATGCGATTGTGATATAGTTTTGACCTGGCTTTGGATTTCAAATATTGATACTGCATTACTGTTGACTCTTGCTCGTTAATTTGGACTCTGTTCAAGCCCTTTGTTGTGGATTTCGTCGATATGACCGAACGTACGCAGAGAACTGTTCTAAATAGTCAGACACGTGAGTTCGTAATACGCCTTCGTAACTGTGTGCATATAAAGTATGTATATTCATTTTCATTCAAATATTCAGTTCGTTCAAATAAATTAAATAAACATTTACATTTTTGTTTTATTAAACCTATTTAATCAGGTACAAAAACAAAACTTAATTGTTTTTTGTTCGAGAATAAATTGACATTCCACATCACTATTGTAATGTGTCAAACCGGCCATCATAGCGTGCCGCTAGTTTAGTGAAAATCAGCAATAAATTATATTACTCAAGAATTCTGACTGCGACATTCATACGGGTGTCTTATGAGCAATGATCGGCAAATTGCAAGATACGAGCGAAAATGATTTAGACCAGAATTTCTTTACTTTACATAACGTTGCTAATCTTTATTTTTTTTGCCATCAGCTCCTAATTCTAAGAGTAAGTATAATTAAGAGTAGGTATAATTCTGTTACACAACAGACGACGTGAGTAAATCAATACGTGATTTTATTGTCTATCGCTTTTTGTTGCATGTAATCAATTATGTAATAAGAAAATGTCAAAATATTGCTTAAGAGAATGTCTGCAACTGCAATTGTTTGCGATCTTCGTAAGCTGATGTTATCATATTATTGCTATGGCTATCTTTATCAGGATGGCTTGATTGGATAGGTACATAACATACATACATATGTAGTTGGCTTTGGAACTAAAGTAACATTTCTTGATTTTCAAATTACATTACAGAGTTTATGGAGTAAGTATAGAAAACTTGAACCCTATTTCCAAGCTGGCCAGGCATAATAGAATTCGGTAAAAGTACTAATAAAACGCTCGCTAGTCAAGGTACAAAAACAATCGACAAGATGTGATTCAAATTTTAGGGTCCGTACCTCAAAAGGAAAAAAACGGAACCCTTTTAGGATCACTTTGTTGTCCGTCCGTCTGTGTCAAGACCCTTTATCTCTGGAACGCATGGAGGTATCAAGCTGAAATTAATATCAAATACTCAGGTCTACGGTCCCTTGGAGCTGTGAAAAAATCAAGCTTCTAAGCCAACGCAATCAAAAGATACAGCCGTGTATGTTGCAAATATTCGACACTCGCAAGGGAATCAAAACCTACAGGGTACTTCCCGTGAACTCAGAATCTTGAAATTTGGTACGAAGCAACGCCATAAAGCACAGATATAGGAATAATTGCGAAAAGCGTACATTTTTTTGTTACATCATATAGTAAAAATATTTTCATTAATTTTAAACTTGTTTAAAATTTTCGACACTCGCAAGGGAATCAAAACCTACAGGGTACTTCCCGTGAACTCAGAATCTTGAAATTTGGTACGAAGCAACGCCATAAATCACAGATATAGGAATAATTGCGAAAAGCATAAATTTTTTGTTACATGTAATTATTCCTAT
The DNA here is from genome assembly GCA_963932025.1 of Erebia epiphron. Lineage (NCBI taxonomy): Eukaryota > Metazoa > Arthropoda > Insecta > Lepidoptera > Nymphalidae > Erebia > Erebia epiphron. Next base: position 43,083,431 of record OZ009945.1, read on the forward strand.
ATCTGTGCTTTATGCTTCGTAGCACATTTCAAGATTCTGAGTTCACGGGAAGTACCCTGTAGGTTTCGATCCCTTGCGAGTGTCGAAAATTTGCTGCATAAACGGCTGTATCTTTTGATTGCGTTGGTTTAGAAGCTTGATTTTTTCACAGCTCCAAGGGCCGGCCACCACATCGTAGACGGCCTACCACGTCACAGTTTGTACGGAACCCTCGGTGTGCGAGTTCGATTCGCACTTGGCCGATTTTTTTTGTTAATCAAGTTCTTTGTAACAACAACGCAAATGATTCATCCGGTCCACTGGGTTCTATTCCTATATTTATTACATCCGGTGGAACGTCGTATTGGAACAGCAATATTAAAATAGACGTTGCGAAGTGTTTATATATCCTGCAGCATGCCCTATAATATTATAAGGATCACATTCCGAGAACTAACAATATCAATGGCGTAGGAGCCGTTATGCGTATCTAAGACTCGCTTAGCCGAAGACGGGAGAGCGGGTTGGTGGGTTGGTGCGGGATCGATTAGGGAACCGGTCCCAGTACATTGACTCCCGAGAGCCGCTTGCGCCTACGATCGCGAATTATGCACCTCTCGCTATTGCAATACCTTCCCCCTCCCTCCTTGCGTCTTGGAAGCCTTCCTCACCCTGCTCCACCTGTTTGGACGTTACTCGTATGTTGTGCGCTAGCTTTAAATGTTCATACCATCAAAAACTCAAACCTAAATCTTATCCTTAGGTCAAAATAGATGCTGATCAGGAACATGCAAGAATCGAGATATCATTTTCTATCGAAAAAAAAATAGTGGTTTACGAGAAATGGGTATTTTGTAAAATCCGGTCATTTTACACGTTCAAATAATAAAGGGAAACTCCTCAACTTTCTGATCCAAGGATTGGTGCTGGGCGCTAACTGCCTCGTTTTATAGTGCTTAAAATGTTCGACTGCGTAATATATATATTGGGTTTTAAGTATTAGCCCGGAGTTAGGAAGTTGGCGGTGTCTCACTCCCGTGCCTTAGAGAGCACGTCAAGCCGTCAGTCCCGGTTGTTATCACTAACATGATAATAGTCGTTAAACCAACCCTCAGTAGAGCAGCGTGGTGAATTTAAGCTGTAATAAATTCGAAGAGAGGTAAGTAATACCTCTCTTCGAATGGAGAGAGTGGAGGCCTGTGACCAGCAGTGGGACGTTAATGGGCTGTAGTGGCTCAGTGGGGTAGTCAGTGGCGTGCAGTTCATAGAGGTATATTAGCACTGCTTACCCAAGTGGAAATACGTCAATGCTAATTTTTTATCAAAACTTTTAGTAAATAGGTATTCTGACTTACCAATGCCTACCCTAGCTTCAAACCCTGTGCACGTCACTGGGGGTAGTGGGGTTAATGAGTGAGTCAGTCAACTCAGGAGTGAGGACTGGTCCTTTTACTGTATGAGATTTTTAACGTCAATTTGAATTTTCTAGGACTGCATGAGGTTTTAATTTGAACGTACAGGTACGAGAAATGAAGCGATAAAATGTGTTTCCAGTTTTGCAACATTTTTCCAGCTCTTCATAGAACCTAACCTAACTGGCCCATAATGTGGAAATCCGTTATACATCTCAAGAAAATTTTCCGCGTCCATTACTTTCTAGGAGATAAAAACAAGTGCAATACTTTTACCATCCATGTCACCCAAGAAGGTTATACATAGTGTACCAGTTATTGAACATTTTAACAGGTTTCGTATAAAACTGTATCCAATAAAGTACGTGTGCAATGTTTGTACAAGGCACGGTTTATACAAAAGTGGCAGAGAGTAGAGACGTGGCACACAAGTTTTCTTAGGGTCAGTTGCTCTACAGAAAGTTATGCACAAAGCAACAGTGAGTGGAAGAAGTGAATTTACATCCATATCTTTTGAAATATACCTATGTCCAATTTGCATGTAAAATTAGCATTTTGCAATCCATTATCTATGGCGGTAAAATTTTTCGTTAACCTTAACCATAAGTGGTTCAAGTTTCAACATGCAACTGACCCTAAGTTTTGTATGGCATCTTATATCTATATTATAATTATTATATACTAGAAGAAAACCCGGCTTCGCTCGGGTGAAATGTGACTCATAATACACATAAAAATGTAGTTAGATATTTCTGTAGTTATCGGTTCTCAAGGTATATTAAAGGCAAAGCAAGGCATATATTCATAGATTCATGCATCGTTCATTGTGTTAAATAAATATATAGTAAATAAAAACTGCAAAAGTTTTTAAATGAATAATTTTAATTTTAAATCAACTTTCAAAATAAACTAACATAATTTAACAAAACAAATAGCTTTTAAGGTTTATTCTCTGTAACCTTCTGGTAAGGTAAGTAGTACTTAAGTACTACTTTTGAAAATAAAAAATATTTTTTATACAAATTGGCTAAATCAAAAATAATATTGAGAAGCCAAGTGAAACAATTGCAATTTTGCAATGAATACTCACCCGAGAAGTTGGCAAAGGTACTTAGTTAATAAGAAATAATCATAAATATTCTCTATACATCACAGGTCGATTATCATAAAATTTATCTATATATGTACAACATTTTTCTTTGAAATATTTCAAGGATTGGATAAATTGAGCATTGTTTGTAAGGACCTCATTATATTGCTTCTACACATAATATTATTCCTAGAATCAGATAATCGTTCATTTAATGCTGCTTCATCTTTAATTATGTACAATTGGTTGTATTGTGGTTTATGACTTTGCAACGGAAACAAAGATTTTTTTTTTCAAGAACAGTTTTTGTATAAATTTGCCCATGAACCCTGTGAAAACTCCTTGAGGGAGTGTGGTCAAGTTAGAAATTATGGATGCAATTGCAAATGCTGAATTATATTGTCGTATATTAGCCTTAAAATGATAAGCATTAGACGTATTGCCTTTGTATAATAAATCTAAAATAAATAAAATAAATTTAATGCTCTATCTGCGTCTATATACACCTTCGCATTGTGACAACAATTTTTAAAATGATTTTTAATTTTTTCACCTAAAAAATTAAGTGCTTGACATCCAACACATTCATAAATCATAGAACCAACTGAATACTTGAATGGTGTTATTTGAAAGCGCTAAATAGATATACTCCTAGGTGGTTGATTTTCTGTACTGGCAAGAAACTTGGCATCCTCAACAAAGTCAAGCGGTACTTCACGCCGGAACAGCTTCTTATTCTATACCAAGCACAAGTTCGATCGTGCATGGAGTACTGCAGCCATTTATGGGATGGCTCTGCCAAGTACCAGCTTGATGCATTGGATTCGGTGGATCGTCGCGCCAGGAGACTTATTGGTAACAAAGCGCTGGTCAGTTCAAAGCTGCAAAGCTTAGAACATCGGCGCAAAGTTGCCTGTCTGTCGGTATTCTACAGGATATATTTCGGAGAGTGTGCTCAAGAGCTATTCGATCTGGTTCCTCCGTCACCTTTTTACTATCGGACCGCAAGGCATCGACAAGGTCTGCACCCTTACGCAGTCGAAATTCCGCGGGCTCGTACGAAGCGATTTGTTTCCTCGTTTCTAATTCGAACCGCTAGGATATGGAATGCCCTCCCGGCTTCCGTTTTCCCCTCCTCTTTTAATATAGGTACCATCAAATCAAGAGTGAATAGGCATCTTCTAGACAAGCGCGCTCCACCTTAGGCTGCATCACCACTTGCAAGCAAGTCTGATTGCAGCCAAGCGCTAACCTATATATTTAAAAAAAAAAAAAACTAAATCTGCTTGAATATTTACGCTTCTTCTGTGGTCTGCCAGCCATTTAATATGTTCTCTTTCTTCTCTTTTTCTAAAGAAACATCAGTCAGCAGTGATTCTTGGAGCTGCATCAAATTGTTCTCTTTGTCCGACGATACATCATCAGTCACCAGTGACTCTTCGAGTAGCGTCAAATTTTCGTTATCCACCTAAAAGGAGAAAAAATATGAAATAAATATTCAAATAATAATAAGTATTGTATATGTATGTATATCCTCACGCATCTATCTGGTAATAAGTATTATTTTTCATTTTACTGTACTCGGTGACTTGCACCATTAACTTACCTGAAAGTAATCAAATAAATCGAAGAACCTAACTCGCCCTAACCAAAAACGCACGCGTACCAAGTCATTTTGTGTCGCTTCCGGCAATTTTAAAGTTTCAAAAATTCGGAAAAGTGGGTTTTTCGCAACCAAATTACAAGTGCGACACGTCAAAAGTTGCGTCTCAGTGAGCGCTACAAAGTGGTGAAAAGTGGTCAAAAATTGGTGCAAAATTGGACGTGCAGCGATCGAAAAACCGCAAAGTTGAAAATTATAAAACTTTGACGACGAACGCTGCCGTAATAAGATCGACGACCTACCATTTTTATTACGCCATTCGACGCGCCTCATTGAGTTTTACAAGGTGACACCTCAATCCGATTTTTTCCGTGCATGTGTGCGGAGAAAACAAAGAAAAATCGAAAAGCACGTGGCCACGTGCTCCTAGTTCCAGACGTTAGAGGGCGCTGCCAGCGACTTCGACCGACGGGACTCAACGGGAGCTGCACGGGGATACTTTGATTGCGGAAAATAGATAAGTAGTTGCGGAGCTATTGCACTTCGAATTTTTTGCCAAAATTCAACCCCCCTTTTTATTAAATCTAAATCGACGACCCCCCTTTATTTTTTATTCACTTTATTAATATTAATTGACCCTATTTTTATTCAAAATTTCAAAATTTTTGGCTTAGTAGTTTTTTAAATATAATTTTTTGAAAATTAGGGGTTGCCACGTGGTGGTTGAAATAGGGGTGCAAGTGCTCCGTGACATACTTTAAAAAATAGTTATAAGTTAGTATAGGCCCTGACTTGTTTTGGAAAAAGCGTATATTTTTTGTAATTAATTTTAAATTCAAATTTAGTTAAAAAATCATAGTTTTTTAACCCCCATAAATCGGGGGTAGCTTTCTTGGTTAGTTTATTAGTAGTTTCAAGTAGATCTTTAAAATCCCTACAAATCGAGCCCAAACACGGGCTGATTCGGTTAAAAACAGCCGAAATTAGAAATAAAGTCGGAAGTGGCGGCCATCTTGACGGCCATTTGTAAATATTTCAAACAGGCCTAGCTTCGCTTGTATTAGACGCAGAGAACTGCGGTTTTCTTTGTAGAATTAGTGGTGGTAGTCTCTATCATCTGCACCGGCTCCTGACCTTGGATGGAGTCGACCATCCAATATCAAAACTGAGTCGGAGAGCGTATAGTCCTCATCAAGACGAGCATGGAGAGCCGTCGCACACTTCTCTGCGACCGGCGGTTCCCGAGATATTGAATTTAGAAAAATTGTCTAGACCCAGGCAACAATTAAGTCCGCCATCTTGAAAATTTTAAAAGTTGAATATCTCGGTAACCGTTGGTCGTAGAGAGCTGCGGTTTTCACTGCTGACCAGCCCTCGGCGAGGGCTTTCGAAAGGTATTGGACGGGCGACTCTACCTAGAGTCGTGGTAGAGTCGAACTCTACTAAGGCGGAGAAGTAGTTCCTAAGTAGTTTTAAGTATATTTTAAGATAGTCTCTACTATTTTCGAGCGGTTTTGACAACCATATTATTGACTCGGGGCATTTTACACCCCTATAGCATAACGACTATATCGTATCTGATAGCTGCAGGCAGGCAGATAGCTGCTGTAGTTTTTAAGTACTTTAAGTAGACTTTACAGTATTCCTGTATATTTCAAGCGGTTGACATAACTAGCATTTGTGACTTGGGGCCTTTTGCACCCCCATAGCATTACGACCATATTATATCTCGATCGTTGACCGAAATCCTCTAGTTTTAGAGTTCATTTTGTAATGTACCTATCTTATTTAAAATTGACTGCACACATATTTACACTGTGGGCAGACTAAACCGATAGCTATATACCAATTATACCTTGACCGTGGATTGACCTTGGGAACACTTTACATTCTCAAAATAATCTAAATTTTGAAGATCGTTTTAGTAATACTTATTGACCTTACGCAGCCTTATACACTGCCCTAACTTACTTTATTTAAGTTTAAGCATCTTTTGACCTAGGCAGACTTTACACTGCCTAATTTAGATAGTCATTACTTTTAACTAGTTTTAAGAACTTTAGACTGGGCAGCCTTACACTGCTCATTTAGTTTAATTTTAGTCGACTTAAGGAAGGCATTATACACCTTGAATTTAGCTGAAATTACCATAGGCTCTATACACCTAATAAGTGACTTGACTTTGATAGGTTAGGTTAGTATACCATTTGTGCCGTGAGTATTCATATCCCCCCGATACAAAATGTTCGGCTTAAGAACACCCACAAAACCAATGACACAGGGTGCAGAAGCTGGGAAAGAACTGCCTGCGGAACAAATGGCCGAGCTCCGGCCCACGCAGACACCAGAAGTGGAAGTGGTTGCAAGCGGCTCCGGTCTGCCTCCTTCGGAAGACGGTGCAGTGAGCCCCCCCAAACCGAATGAGCGGGACACGCCGTCGCAAGCCGACTGTCCTGCGTCTCGGAAAAAGGAGGCGTCGCTGAACCAGACGTACCAGACGTTTACCTCCCCGGGATCGGGCACAAGTAATCCTAAAGGGAGGGTTGCGGAAGCGAAGGCGTGCCTCATAAAGGCAAAGCTCCAGCTTAACAACTCCCGCAACCTAAAAGCCGAGATAAAGATTGAGGTACTTCAGGCCATCGAAAAGCTGTACAGGCTTGTGAAGGAGGCAGAGATGGCGAGGCCTCAGACTGCCACAACCGGAGCTGATAAAGGCAAGGCAAGGGCCAAGGAGCCGCCTAAGAAGCAAGAAAACGCAGTTGATCTGGCCCAAAAACTGGATGAATATCACAAAAAAGTCATGGATGAACTACGTCACCAGAGGGAGTTGGCAGTCACATCCAGTCAGGACGTGGGTGCCGTAAAGGAGCAGATGGTGAGGCTCAACGAGATCATGCAGGAAAGTACTGCCACATATGCGAATGTGGCAGCCGGCGCTCCCAAGAGACGTGGCCCTGAAGTCGCACTGCACTCGGTGGTGGTCTCGGCGAAAGACGCGACCGCCACTGGAGAGGAGGTGCTGGCCCAAATAAGAGAGGCGGTAAATGCCAAGGACGGATGGGTCAAAGTCGACAGGGTTCGCAAAGCCAAGGATAGGAAGGTAATTGTGGGGTGTAGCTCCGTAGAAGAGAGGGAAAAAATAAAGGAGCGACTCAAAAGGGCCGGCGATAGTCTTAACGTGGAAGAGATCCAGAACAAAGACCCTCTTCTGATACTCAGGGACGTTCTCGAGTATAATAGTGATGACGACATTAAGAATTCCCTGAGGAATCAAAACAGGAGTCTGTTCGAGGGCATTGGCAAAGAAGACCGTCTGGAAATTAGATTCAGACGTAAAGCTAGGAACCCCCACGCAAGCCATGTGGTCATTAGAGTGGCTCCCAAACTATGGCAACGAATGATCAAGGCAGAAGCGGTCCACATTGACCTACAGAGGGTCCGTGTGGCGGACTACTCGCCGCTTGTGCAGTGCTCTCTCTGCCTCGGTTATGGGCACGGAAGAAGGTTCTGCAAGGGAACAGTTACTAAGTGTAGCCACTGCGGGGGCTCTCACATGAAGACGGACTGTGCTGACTGGCTCGCCAACGTGGCACCCAAGTGCTGTAATTGCACCCAAGCCAAGCTGGAGCAGACAAACCATAATGCGTTCAGTCAGGAATGCCCAGTAAGGCGTAAATGGGATGCATTGGCTCGGGCCAGTATAGCATATTGCTAAAGGCACCACAAGCAACTCCACTCAGACAAGAACAGCACAAACTAAATTCCAAGGAATAGATGATCAAAAACCCTACTCTATATTTCAAACAAACCTCCAGAGGAAAAAACTCGCCACACAAGAACTGATGATCGAGGCCAATGATAGGAAGGTTGCGATAGCGCTGATACAGGAGCCGTATGTGGGGGGAATGGGTAGGATGAAGGACTACACGGGAGTACGAATCTTCCAGAGCACTGACAAAGGAAATGGTACCATTAAAGCGGCTATTGCCGTTTTTAACAAAGACATGGTTATAACACAAATACCAACACTTACCACGAACAATATCGTAGCGGTAAAAATAAAAACCAGTGCCTGGGAGATAGTCGTGGTCTCTTTCTACCTAGAACCCAACCAACCCATCGAGCCATACCTGGATCAACTAAAAAAGATAGTGGAGAAGATCGGATCGCGCCACATCCTAGTGGGGGGTGACGCGAATGCCAAAAATACCTGGTGGGGAAGTGCGAACTCGGACCGTCGAGGAGAGGTGATGGCTGCAGCCCTTGATGAACTGGATCTGCAAGTGCTAAACCAAGGTTCTACCCCGACCTTCGACACAGTCAGAGGCAATAAAACGTTCTCTAGCTGTATCGACATAACAACGTGCTCATCGGACATGTTAGCATTAGTAGACGACTGGAAAGTGGACGACAGCGTGACAAGCTCCGACCATAACACGATAACTTTTAAAATCCTTTTAACAAAAGCAAAAGGCGTCATAATTAACCGGACAACTAGAATTTTTAACACCAAAAAAGCTAATTGGAACGAGTTTCATGAGAAATTAGTGCAATTAATGGCTGAAAACTACATAAATAAAATAGAAATTGAAAAAATTAAAGACAGAACAGGATTAGACCAAATTACAGAAAAATATACCAATATAATTAGAACAGTGTGTAAAGAAACAATCCCTAGTAAGAAAAATATAGAAAAACTCAACTTACCTTGGTGGAACGAAGAGCTCGCCACGCTGAAACAGGCAGTCGTCACGAAGAAGCGCCGCATCCGATGCGCTGCACAGGTGCGAAGGGCGAAAGTAGTCGAGGAGTACCTACAAAGTAAAGAAACATATGAGTCATTAGCCAAGAAAGCACAGATCGAGAGCTGGAAAGCATTCTGCGATAGGCAGGACAAGGAGGGAATCTGGGATGGCATCTATAGGGTTCTAAATAGAACAGCCAGAAGACAGGAGGACCTGCCCTTAATACAAAACGGCAAAACTTATGATCCCAGAGAGTCGGCCAAAATGTTGGCGGATACATTCTACCCCGAAGACCACGGGAAGGACGATAACGCAGATCACCGGCGCATGAGAGAAGCAGCTGAGCATGTAAACGAAGGGATACAAAATGAAGTTTTGGACCCACCGTTTACCTCTGCAGAATTACACAGCGCAGTCACAAGCTTCAACCCCAAAAAGGCCCCGGGTTTAGACGGGCTTGCACCAGATATCTGCCAGCATGTCATTACCCGAGAACCCGACGCGTTCCTGGCCCTGGCGAATAAATGCCTACAACTGAACCACTTCCCAACAATCTGGAAGGAGGCGACCGTCTTAGTTCTTCGCAAACCAGCTAGAGAAGACTACACAAACCCAAAAGCCTATCGACCGATCGGTCTTCTGCCGGTTCTGGGCAAAATCCTGGAGAAGATGCTAGTTGGTCGAATAAAATTTCACATTCTTCCCGGACTCAGTACTCGCCAGTATGGCTTCATGCCCCAAAGAAGCACCGAAGACGCCCTCTATGTCCTTATGCAACATATTAAAGGAAAATTGAAGGATAAGAAAATCGTCACAATGATCTCATTGGACATAGAGGGAGCTTTCGATAGCGCATGGTGGCCGGCCATCAGGCTTCGACTGGCTGAGGAAAGGTGTCCGGTGAACATAAGACGGCTAATAGATAGCTATCTCCAGGATCGCAAAGTCAGGGTCAGGTACGCTGGTGTCGAACACATCAAACAGACAACTAAAGGGTGTGTCCAGGGTTCGATCGGAGGGCCGATTCTTTGGAATCTTCTTTTGGATCCGCTGTTAAGCGGCTTGGAGAAGCGAGGCGACTATTGTCAGGCTTTTGCCGACGATGTCGTCCTCGTTTTTGATGGAGACACGGGACTGGAGGTCTCCAGAAAGGCTAATGGGGCACTCGCCTATGTGCAGGAGTGGGGAGTCAGAAACAAGCTCAAATTTGCACCACATAAAACTAAAGCTATGGTGATTACCAAAAGATTGAAGTACGATTCGCCACTCCTGACCATGGGGGGGACCCAGGTCGAGCTCACAGGGGAGATAAAAGTCCTGGGGCTCACAATAGACAAAGGCCTAACATTTAATGCGCACGCGGCCAATACCTGTAAAAAGGTACAGGCCATTCATAAGCGGCTGTGCAGGGCCGCAAAAGTGAGCTGGGGTCTCCATCCCCAGGTCGTCAAGACCATTTATACGGCGGTAGTGGAGCCGATTGTCCTGTATGCGGCAAGTGCATGGGCACCGGCAACCAAGAAGCTGGGTGTTAGGAAGCAGCTGAACGCCATCCAGCGGGGATTCGCTCAGAAGATAACCAGGGCTTATCGAACTGTCTCATTGAACTCGGCAATGATACTGGCTGGAATACTACCCCTTGATCTCAGGATACAAGAAGCAGCCGCCCTCTACGAGGCGAAAAGGGGAGTATTCAGCCAGTTGCCAGAAGACAGGGAGATAGAGACCAAGCTGGACTACACTTCACAGCACATAGAACACCCCGCGCACAGTACCAGGATCGACTACGCTCTCTTTGACCCTCTTACTGAAACCAGTGATGCACAAAACTCCGAACGCACACTTATATATACAGACGGGAGTAAGATAGAGGGAAAGGTGGGCGCGGCCGTGTCCGTGTGGAAAAATGGCGTGGAGGTGAAATCCCTGAAACTGAAGTTGGACTCGTACTGCACTGTGTTCCAGGCGGAGCTGTACGCCATGGATAGAGCTGTAAACTGGGCACTTAAAAGTGGTGAAAGCGAATGCTGGATCCTTAGCGATTCCAGGTCCGCTTTAGACCTAGCAAAAAGTGGAAAAGTCTCTCACCCATTGGCGTATAGCATCCGTCGAAGCATAAGGGAGATACGAGAACAGGGGCGTTCCATCCAGCTGTTTTGGGTCAAAGCGCATGTGGGCAACACCGGTAACGAGCGAGCCGATAGTCTTGCAAAGCAAGCAGCGCTGCATAGCAAGACAGCCGCAAACTACAGTGCTTGCCCAATTGCTACAGTCAAAAGACTTATAAGAGCCGGATCTCAGCAGCTGTGGCAGGCACGGTACAATGAAGAAACCACTGCAAGCACAACCAAACTGTTCCTACCAGATGTCTGCCTGGCACGCAAAATCATGAGCAAAATTGACATCAACTCGGAAATAACCCAAATTTTGACCGGACATGGAGGATTCTCCAAATACTTACATCGTTTTAAACTGAAAGATACCCCCAGATGCAAATGTGATGAAGAAAAAGATGAGGAGCCCGTCCATTTGCTGACGGAGTGTCCGAGATTCTGTAAAGAAAAATTAGATTTAGAAATGGAATTAGATATAATATTAAACATAGAAACAATTAGAGAAATTTTCGGAAACAATATATTAAGACCAAAATTTTTAGAATATGCAATTAAAATAGTTACCAAAATAATAAAGGAGAATAAATAAAACATTATAGTTAAAGTAAAATAAATAGATTCGCAGTTACCTACTATTATAAGAATAATAGCAACAACGTGGATAGTACGTATAACTATTGTTAAAAAAGGTCTCCGACCATCACATCGGGGGTTATAACGCATTTAAAAAAAAAAAAAAAAAAAAAAAAAAAAAAAAAAAAAAAAAAAAAAAAAAAAAAAAAAAAAAAAACAAATAAATCTTGGGATTTGTCAAGTTGTATTGTTGAGGCAGCTAATGATTTAACAGATTAATCAGGAGCAGCTTGATTTTTTGGGAAAAGGTTTAAAAGTGCCCAAGCCTTGGTTATTCTTAACCGCCTATTTGTTTCCAGGCCACAGCATTCACAATAATTGAAATTATCTGCAAGAAAATATTATGCAATTAATAATCACGGACTGATTCAGATACACAGTGTAGTATGTAATTATTATTGTTTTATGTCTTACCTATTGTGTATAACACGGTGCCCAGTAAAACCGACTGTGGTTTTTGTGGCACTGTTTCTAACACAATTTTATGCTAATTTTATAAGATTAATAATAATTAATAAATAAAAAATAATCCAAACAAAGTAAATCACTATGCATATTGCAAAACTAAATGACAAAAAGAACTTCAACTTCAGTCTTCAACTTTTAAAGGTGATGGCACTGATGGCCAGTATTCTTTTTTCTATGGTTATGTTATGGCAATCGGCCAATCTCTTATCTCAGGTTTTAAGAAAAAACAGTTAGCACAGAGTATATCCTATAAAAAAAGTGTCCAAAACAATACTTTTGCGAAACGACTGAAAAATATTTTTTTTGATTCGCTCAATATTTTACTCATAGTAAGTAGATAGACTCATAGAGTATAAATAATAACTCTATGGTTTACGGCAAGACGAAAGCTGAAATGGAACGTTTATTAACTACTCAAGATTTCATCCGGTGTCAGTGACGTTTCGCTAGAGTGGCCATTATGGCGACTGCGATTTGTCCGTCAGCACAATTAGAATTTATCAAAATACTCGACAATCCGAATTTTGTGGATATACATTGTCGACTCGAAATCTTTATTTTTTTATGCTTTATTATTCAGGTAAGGTTTCGATTGAGTCTACCGTACCCCTTCACGAAATTATTAATATAGATATAAAAATGAATCCCTATTTCCCTTGGCATCACGCGTGAACGGCTGGACCAATTACGCTAATTCTTTTTTTGTTGTGATTGTTTGCACCCCGGGATGGTTTATATTCACAATTGGACCCGATAGAGGGCGCTGCAATCGGGTTCGAGGTTCAGGGCACGACAAAGTCTGCCGGGTCCACTAGTTAGTTATAACAATTAGGATAGGATGGGAGTGCAAAGAAGGCTCGATACATGTCACTTATTACTTCTGTGTGTATAAACCGTGCATAAATGTGCATTAAGTTTCACTCGCGGATAGACAGGTTCTCTCGTTAGCTTGTTTTACTTGCACATGTCCAGTTTAACCATCATTATGACAGGTGTGAATCGCTCGGCAAAAATAATTAGAAAACGCAATTTTAAATGCCTCTTCAAACCAGTCTTTACACTACGCGTAAATGTCTTGAAAAATTTGCAATCGAGTAGCTACAGAAATACTTTTTATAAAACATACAGAAAGTCAATAATAGAACTGTCAGCTTAAGGGCAACTTAACCCAAAGAGTAGCAAAGAACCTGGTTTTGTGAACTTTTTTTATTTTTGAACTTGCCGTATCTACCCCTAAATTACAGAACTAAATCCTTAATTTTTTGTTCGGTTTCTTTTACTGATTATGCATAGTTTAAAAAAAATATGTTTCCTTCGCATCATAAACGAGGGCAAAAAACCACTATCGCCTTTGACACGTTAAATATGATGAGAAATGTAAATAGGCAGGCGGTGGTCTGATAAAGACGTCTGGTATCATGTGTGGAAATAGGGCTGCCACATTTTATATCAGAAAATTTTATATAAACATACTACCTCCTTCAATAGGTATTGAATTTACTGAAATTTCAGTGTTTTGACACTGATTTTAAGCGATAATTCGGATACGGCGTACAAATCAGAGAACAGCAACAACAACATGAGAGTACAAATCTTTCAGTGACCCATTTTAATCTAATGTATTGTGGATTTTTCATAGATCACGCCTTCACGACGTGTGTAGCATGTATGAACCAATGCAAGGGTATGTTTTTTACGTACCTACTGTAAAGTTGTTATATAGTTTCGGCAGCTCTATTAAAGAAGAATACTATATTATCGCACATAAGTTTGATAATTATTATCGTAGTTTTGACTTATGTGCACAAATAGCCGAAATATTACATACTAGCAAATGCCCGCGACTTAGTCCGCGTGAAACAGGTTTTTTAAATTCCCACGGGGACTCGCTAATTTTTCGGATTAATATATATATTAATCCAAAAAATTAGCGAGTTATTTGTGAGTGTCATAGGCTATTAATGTGGCTTTCTATTGGTACCAGCATTTTCAAAATCTGTTCAGTAGAACCAGTGATTACCCCCTGCAACGTCACAAACTCACAAACTTTACCTCTTTATAATATTATCGCTCATAATTTTGATAATAATGTACTATCGTAGTTTTACCCTATGTGCACATGAACTAAAATCCGAAATATTGCTTATATTAAGAAGAGAAGGCATGCGGCATCCCTGATCAGTGATCAGAGCTCAGAAGTAAAGGGCCCTAGGGCCGGGGCCCGGGGTACGGGGCGATGAGCGGTCGACGACCTGCGCGTGGGTCGGGGGTCAGCTGCTCGAGACACGCATTCATTAGCGCTGACATGCGCCTGCGACGCTCTTTATACACTATTTCGTAGTTTGCACTTGTATCATGATACTAGAAGTGATCGTATTGTATAATTCTAGAGCATTGACTTACCAATACAATGTTACCAATACCGTTGTATTGGTAAGTCAATGCTCAAATGCAATAGTTGGTAAATCGATGTTCTAGAGTCGTATGGAGATCATTATCACTAGGTATGTGACTGTCTTTTCATCACGTTAACAGTTAACACTACTACATTAAAAAATAGTAGAGCGAACACAAGGAATACCGGTGTGCGGATAAACCAGGTCAGGTTTATGACACACCTTAATGGACATTATGCTATGCAGGTATACTTAAGTTTTAAAATAATAAATAGGACCCAAAATCCTAACATTTTTCGACCGAGCGAAGCGAAGGTTTACTTGAGTGAATTTGCACTTGTCCGTCCGTCCGTCTGTCAGAGCCTTATAACTTCTGAATTCTTCTTCTTCTTTTCTTCTTCTTCTATTAATTTCTAATTACTGAACGTAATTACTTCAAATTAAAATATTATAATATGTAAACCGATGGCCTCCAGCCGAATATGGCTTAAAAAGTTATAAAAAATCTTTATGTCAGGGGACTCTCATAGAAGCGAATGCGAAGTAAAATATTTTTTGTAGCGTTACATAGGGTTGCGGTATATCATTTTAAAGATAATTAGGAATAGAGTCCAAAAATTTTTTTTAAAATTTTTCCCCTAAAATTGACAAATCGGGGGGCTTTCAAAGTGGAAATTTTCTAACGTCCAAAGTTGCCCTCAGAACTCTCAATTTTCTGAAAGACTGAGCATGAAACTGTATCAATTATTTGAATTATATCCTTTACTTTAACAACAAAAGTTGATAAACTAATAAGGAAACGAAATTATTTAATTTTTAATGAGCTTCGGTATTTTTAACAGAACTTCACAATGATGTCAATAGATGGCGTTGGTGATGGTAAAAGTTTATTCGTTTTATGGATACCGCGAGGTCTCAGTTCGGGGCGAACCACTAGTTTATATTGAACCAAGTACCAACCATCTCTATATTTGATAGATTGTACAAACACAGTTATAAGTCACAATCGGCCTCAGTTATTACAATTGGTCGTGATAAGGTCTTGTTTTGGTTAGACAATGGTACCGGTGAATATCAAAAATAAAGGCCAACTAGTTGAAGTTGTATCAAGTCGACCTCTTCACGGAAGTCTTAAATTTCGGTTTCCGCTTGCTTCAAACTCTCTGTTATTAAAAACATACCTACTGGGAGACGTCAACTATTTGCACATACACATTGGAGTGCCCTTCAGTCAGTTTGTTAACCACCATCTTACCTTTCTTACTAATTTTGTATTCATGTTATAAGTGTCAAAGTGTCTGTTCGTGTTAAACGGTATCTCCCACTGCTAAACTGAACGATTCCTGATTGAAGGCTTATAATATTTTTTTATTTCAACTTCAACAATGTTAGTGTGTAACCATTGATTAAATTGAAATAATAAATATATAAAATGCCAGCTAAAACCACAACACGTTCATGTAATGTGTGGTAATAAAATACATAGAATACCTACTTATTGCTTGTATTTTAATATTAATTATATTAGTCGTTCTTTCGCGTGTAATGGTATCGGATGGTTTTAAAAATAGTTTTCCGAGAGAGAATTCCGCTGGGTATAGAAACGTGACTTTTTGTATTTACGTTTTGGCTACAAAGGCCCTTACGAGAGGATTTTCAAAAATTAAAACTAGTTAAAATTAAGAGACGTTATATTCAAATTACGCATAGACATTTTATCATATACCTACCTAGATATAATGAAAAACGCATACGCATAGGCGTATAGAAATTTATTTTGAATACAGACATACACTGCTTATTAGTAAGCCAGGAAAATATTTTCTACGATATAGCACTAGTTCTGGAAAATACATACATAAATTCCATGCAACAGCAGTATTGGTTCTTAGTTCTTACGTGCCTACTCACTTTTACGGTAAATATTTATTTGAGTTATTCCCTGGAGAACATGATTATTGTAGAGACACAAAGATTTCTGAGGACATTGCCCTCTTGAGGGCCATCGTGATTGCAGAACCATATATTTTGCTTGTAAACCACAGTACTTCATTGTGTTATTGCATTTACATTGATATATTATGTTCAAATATAAGATAAACGGGTCTTTTATTGATCATTAAGATAAAATATATCAATTTACTGTAATGTATTTTGGGTGACTTTATTTTCTTATTTATAAAATCACAAAGGTACTTACATAAAAAAGTTATTGATTTTACCTATAATATATTCTGTCTTCCGCGGTATTTAGCAAGTTATGTTAACAATCGGAAACCGAGTCATTGGAAATACAAGAGCAGATATTAGTGCCAACGAAAGTTTTTTCTATTGACCCATGGAGCACATCCCAAGAGTAATTGTAGGCATTAATCTAATTCAGATAGCTAGACGTGTACAATGAATCAGTGTGAGTCAATCGAGAAAGTAAACCAGTAAGCAGTTAGCGACAGGGATGTAACAAATTTTTACATGCGAATCGGCAATGTCCAAACTACCGATATTATATTGATTATTACGGCTTTGCCAGTTACCGATCTGGTTTTCTCCATTAGTTTTTTTTTGTGTTTCAAGCAAACGCTGTTATTATATGTATACAATTTTTGAGAAAATAATCATATAATTATTATTATAGTGCCGACTGCCGAATGAATTTTGCATTGTCTATGTCAAACAAGAAAATTGTTAAACAATGACTAGATAACGCGTAATCTGAATCCATTTATCAAGAAACTTCTTATCTATTATAATTTGTACGTTTTAAATTCAATGTTCCTTGAATTTTGCAAGCGTGCAATAGTAAAGTAGCATTTCGGTTATTAAGCTATCAATTATGTTAAAAATTAATTTAAAATAAAAATTGATTACAATTAGATGCGGAAGTGCCGGCCGAATCGGATACCAATGTCAATTTTCCGATTCGGCTTGAAGTAACAAGATATCGTAGCGTCACTAGTAAGTATTGTTCCGAGTGGATGCACGGTGCAGCGTGGGCAGAGGCAGCGGCGCGAATTAAAGCAGCTCTCTATTCATTACTCATCGTTATTGCTATCGCCATTTTGGGACGACGAAAGCGAGTGTAGGTTTATTTAACCTCAGATTTATATGTTTTATATTGTTTGTTTTTTATTACTCGTAACTGGCGAAAAGATCTGGGCTTTTGGAAGATATGAAGTGAGAGAACCCATTTATTAATTTTTTGCTATTTTAATCTACCTTTCACGGTTTCTATAATCTATTCTTGCTTTGTTTTTCTGCTCGGTCAGTCTGTCGTCAAGCGTATTAACATCGTGATATATTTAGTATTTCTAAAGAATCTGCATTCTGAATCAGATATAAGGATGTCTAGGTGTATGAAATTCATTTATTTAATTACGAGTAAAACTGGGAAAACCTCACTCCGTCGCCTATTGAAGAATGTATCTTTTTAAACTATGGCAATAGAATAACCTACTACTCCATGGACTTTCAAATTTTTAACTATGCCAATATAATTATTTACATTCGACTTTAGACGTGCATGGTTGTGATATAAATTATTTTGACATGAAAAGGTTTTTTGGGTACTTACCTACTTAGGGGAGACCGGGGATGGTTGACTAACTTTTGACTTAAGCCAGTATATCTCTGATGTTTAATTTAATATAACAAAAACAACAGTTGATACAGATAGAAGAACTATTCAGGTACCTAAAATACTAATTTATAACCTATATATTTATGATTATAATGCTTATTTAGTTGATTTTCTAAACCCCTGACGCTTGGTCAACCTACCCCATATCCGAGGTAAGTTGGCCATAAGCATGGGGCAGGTTGACCTAGGCAGTAATCCCTATATATGTATACGAGTATATAAAATCGTTATCTAATCAACGCACAGCCTAAACCACTGGGGTTAGAAACTTGAAATTTTGACAGTAGATTCCTTTTGTGACGTAGGCGCTCCTTAAAGAAGGATTTTTCAAAATTCCACCACTAAGGGGGTGAAATAAGGGATGAAAGTTTGTATGAAAGTCCATCATTTCTCAAGATATTTTACAAGTTATTTCAACGAAACTTGGTAATTTGGCTTTCGGCAAAAAATAAATAAGTACGTGTGTCACAGTTTTTCAAAATTCTACCCCCGAAGGGGTAAAATAGGGGTTGGAAGTTTGTATGAAAGTTCTTAATTTCTCAAGTTATGACCATGAAACTTAGTATGTGAGCTACCGGTTAAAAATAAAGAAATACGTGTTTCACAGTTTTGAAAATTCAAAAAAAGCAACGGGTATTTTACACGGGTTGTTGAGGACCTGAAGAGTGGCATAGGCTACTTTTTATCACGGAAAAGTAAGGAGTGCCTGTGGGAAAATGATAGAAACTTTTTATTTCATTATTAACAAACTTATAACTTTCTAGCTTTTGTTTAAGTTAACGATGCAACGTTTATATGGAATTTGATATTTCTTTGATGTGGCGTTTATTATCGTTTATTATCGAAAATTACTCTTGCTATAGGATATCTTTTGGTATATCACGCCTTTCAGATTTTATTATGTACGTCCTCATTTTCTGTAAAAATACAACTTTAGTATGTGAGAGAAAACCATAATAGTGTAAACTTACATTGATGATACACATTAACCATTTGCCCACACAATTCTTTAAAATAATTATAAAATGTTATACTTAATTATTTTAAAAGGGTTGGTTTTAATTAGTACTAATTAGTCTACCTACCCTGTTCAAAATTTGTCAACCAACCCCTGACGCCATTTTGAATTTTAACTGCGTATCATATGCAGACTCTGGCAATAACATGGAAGCAATACTGTGTAATATAGAATAAAACTATCATATTTACATTTGGCATAGCAACAACATTATTTCTAACTGATCCATAGACACAATAACAAAAAAAATACGAACGAAAAAAGTTACTTACCAAGACCAAAAATACAAAATGTGATGCCACTCACGAACGCCGCGCTACTGCGGCGGCTCACTTCGCACAAGTTAGCGGGTCGCGGAGAGGCATCGTCGCTCGTGATTGGTTGATCAAAAACACGTGATCGTGGCGAGTTATTGTTGATTAGTCTACCTGCCCCTATAGCCAACCATCCCCGGTCTCCGATACTAATATTTTATGCTATATCTATGACTGTACTTTTATAGTTAATAAAAAGAAAATCAAACCGGCATCAGCTTAGGTTACTCTTGTGTATTATTTCCATTATATGCCGATTACCGATATGATACTTTATAGTTGATACGGAATAAACTGAGGTTTATTTTTGGATTTTGTACTGAACCCAAGAGGCGCGGGGTTTTTCATGCTTTCCAATACATGGTCAGTCGGTACACATGAGTGACCTTTGTCGTCGCTGCGGATCGTTTCACGCTCACTGAGCGCTTATTTGAGCGTGCTGGCCACAAAGCCGATGTTTATATTTAAAATATCAATGCCTGGTTATTAAAAACTCCCGACATGAAAGCCGATACCGAGTTTATAAGTCGTTGGCTGTATCGGTAAATTTTGCAGCAAAAAGCATACATAGAAGGTTTTTCTATCATCTGGCTAAGTACAGTCTGAATCTTAATCGTTTTAATATCAATTAATATAGAAAAATAAACAGATGAATCAAGACGTTCGTATGGTAAAAATGTTCGTAATTAAAACATCCAAAATAACTTTCTTATTTTATATGATTATATTTCAATTAGCATAATTGACCGAGCGAAGCGAAGGTCTCTGAGTCTACTTGAGTGAATTTGCACTTGTCCGTCCGTCCGTCTGTCAGAGCCTTATACTTCTGAATTACTGAACGTAATTACGTCAAAGGAGACCGCCAAAAGTCCATACACTTCTGGGCTAAATACACAATGATACGTTACAGCAATGATTCTTGTGTTATTAAATCGGTAAATATATCACATTTTAGCATCTCAAAGATTTTTTTCAAAATTCAATGGGGATTAGGAGAAAAAAAATAGTTTTGGTTTACTTAGGTTATGTTAGGTTAGTACTTGATAAAACCTTAAAAATGACAAGTTTTTTCCACAGAAATATATTGAGGACCAAAATAATGATCTCCAATGAACTGGTAGGGTCATTAAAAATGTGATTGTGATAAAAAAAACTTCTTTAGTATGGGTAGGTAGGTAGGTAGAAGGTACTAGGTACGTTGGTTAGAAATTATATTAAAACAAAATAAAAACTTTTCAACATTTTATTCATCCTCAAGTCATAAACAATTAAAATATCATCTAAGAAAGGTGCAGGTGGTGTGGTAGAATCTTGGTACCTTGCCCAGGTAAGGTACCAAATCACTACCATAACATGGGCACAGCAACCTACTGTTCGCCTGTTCGAAATCGGAATCCAAGAAAACACGCAGAGGTCGTTCGCAACGGCAGGGGATGTCCTTAAAACACAGCCAAAGTCGTCAAAAAAACAGCGAAAATAATGGAAAGACATCCGTAAGCGCACGAGTACGAAAACGAATGCCAGCAAAGAGTCAATTGCCAAAGAGTATAGTAAACATGACATGTAATGACAATCTAGGTTAGGGATTACGCATGACAATCTGAAATCGATTAATCAAAGAATCGACTTCTTGAACCAAAAAAAATTGCTTTTTAATCGATATAGATAATAATGAATCGATCGAGTGGATCGATATTTAGCCCTAGAAAATCGAGATTCGACTTGTTCCGTTGTGATAACAAAAACACAATTTTTTAGTTCAATGTACTCAAACACAGTGTTAATTACCTACTCGAAAACTCACAAGATAGCTGTATGCTCAGTTTCCGTTGCCTCTCCTTAATATTTAGATGAAAAATCAATTTTTATTATTATTATTAGCAATAGAATTAACATTTTAATTAAGAATTCATTTTATTTATCATATCGCCATGATTTTGATTCGAATCGATTCAAGTATCGATTTTTTTCGGAAAGAATCGTCATCCCTAACTAACATAGACTATGACATAGATTAGAGTGGTATAGAGTAGTATAGACATAGCATGACCACAGAGTAGAGACCAGTAAAACGTGCCCATTGTGGTTTTTATGGGTTATTTATTAAATAAGTTTTTAGCACATTACCATAGAAAGTTGTTAATATTTAATCTGATATATAATCAGAAAAAAATCTACTTTTTTTTGGTGTTTATGGGGTGTCTGTAACGATTTAGCCCAATTTTGTCGATCTCCTTTAAATATAATATGTAAACCGATGGCCTCCAGCCGAATAAGGCCTAATGAGTTATTATGAGAGATGCCAAATCTAAATTCAAACACTAACTTTTCCCCCTGAACCAAAGCGACTTTTCATCACTGGTTTTAAGCAATAAAGGCGTTCTTTTTGAACTAATATGCATAAATACAAATTTTAAACTTAGCCGAATAAAATACAGTGGTATGTACAAAGAAGTATATGCAATAGTCACTGTTTCGTTTAAGTACAAAGAAGTATATGCACTAGTCACTGTTTCGTTTATAGTTAGAATCCTTACAATATCCCGAGTGACACGGGCTATAAATTTTTTGATAAATTTAATACGGGCTACGGCAGAGCAGTCGTATTTTTTAATCATTTTAATTATATTCACTTGTTATAGCGTTACATAGGGTTGCGGTATATCATTTTAAAGATAAGGAAGAGTCCAAAAGTACTTTTTTTTTTTAATTTTTTCCCTAAAATTGACGAAATGGGGGTTTTCAAAGTGAAGATTTTCTAACGTCCAAAGTTGACCTCAGAATTCTCAATTTTCTGAAAGGCTGAGCCTGAAACTTGATCAATTATTTGAATTATATCCTGTACTGAAACAACAAATACTAAAATTAGATAAATATTATAAGGAAACTGAGTTATTTAACTTTTAATGAGCTTCAGTATTTTTAATGGAACTTCACAATGATGTCAATAGATGGCGCTCTGTTATGGCGATACTGCGACTCGCGAGGTCTCAGTTCGGGGCGAATCACTGGTATATATGTAGATAAACTTTGTATTAGATGATATAACATGGTTGTAAGGAACACTTTCCTCTAGTAACCCCGTAGAAAAAGAACAGTCTTGTATGACACGACTTGAAGACAGCGTGTTTACTTTCAGTAATGTACACAAGAAACTGTAGATACAATGCTGAGATTGTTCATTGTTGAACGAGCAAGAGGATATCGTAGAAAGTAATAGATTAAGAGACGGCTGTAAGAACTGTTGCAGAAACCGATTTGAAAAGCCCCATAAGCCCACGCGCCCCTCACGTTCAGAAAGTCTTAAGTAGCAAAGTTTCGGATTAGGTACCAAAGTTTGGTATTGATAAAGAAACCCATGCCAATATTATTAAGTACAATGGCGAACTACGTTCGACTAAATTCGGTAAAGTGATAGCTTATATCTACTCCAGGTATTATTTCAGAAAGTCCATCCACGCGGACTAAGTCTTAGGCATCATCTACAAGTAGCCTTGGCCTAATAACATATGCGTCACTAGTATGGTGGCCCAGGACAAATCAGACGACAACACAACAGGAGCTACAGAGCTTTCAAAAACAGGCCTGCCTAGCGATCACCAGCTGCATGATCACAACTCCATCAAGTGCCTTAGAGGTGTTGCTAGGAATACCATCTCTACATCTTTACATAAAAGAAGAGATAAAAACCTATGGGCTATGGAAAGACATGAACGCAACGCACACCCGGATATTGTCGAGTGAACACACTAAATGTCCACAAGTAGAGTGGATATGTGATGAAACACAGAAAGAACACATAATCGAGAAAAAATATAATTAGATTAACATCGCAGAGACCACAACCCAAACACCCACCATAGACACAATAGATGTGTACACAGACGGGTCAAAAACAAACAAGGGAACCGGCACAGGAGTATACTGTCCAGAACTAAACATAAACATAGCCCACGCTCTTGGTAAGAATAACTCTGTTTTTCGAGCGGGGTGCGTCGGCATCATGGTAGCAGCCATGGCTCTGACCAACAGACAGGTAACAGATTTTCAAATTAACTTTAACAGTGATAGTCAAGCAGTACTGAGAACCCTAGCTACCACGAAAAACACGACTACCTCTAGGCTCGTTCTTGACTTCCACAATGCAATACAGACTTTGACCAACTCGAACCAAGTATCACTGGGCTGGGTAAAAGGTCACAGTGAGAACATAGGAAACGATGCAGCCGACGAACTAGCACGACGAGCCTCAAACCTGAAGGTCTGGATTTTAATTCCCGTGGGAACTCTTCAATTTTCCGGGATATAAAGTAGCCTATGTCATTCCCCGGGCAATTAAACTATCTCTGTACCTTTTATTTTATTTTTTTATATAAAAACATTCCGTGGAAGTAAAGGAACATACGACAATAAAATGACGAATTGGCCGAGCCGTTCTCGAGTTTTGCGCTTAGCAACATTCATTTTTATATAGATAAAAATAAAAAGTAGGTTTCATCCATTATCCAGATCGGTGAAGGTCGTCGTATATTGGGATCTTAGACTATATTAATTAAATACATTGTATCTGTAGTAACCTTGATTAGATTTACCGTATGGAACAAACTTGAAAACCTCCAACTCCTTTAGGTCTCGCTCAAATCTGCCGCGCTGGAGTAAATCCAAAAATCCCCTCTTGGGCTCCCCTACTATAATATTAAGGTACAGGAAGTTTGTAGTTTTCACGTACCTATGATGAAAAACTCTTAGGTAGAAATTAGCATCGAACGCTTTGGCCCACTACCAAAAAGCTCTACCTCTTCAAGAGGTAAGTGGGGTTCTTCTTCTTCATGTCCTGGGGTTATTTTCCGCACTTGAACCCGTGAAACCGCTGGTGCGACTCCCCGCTGGATCACTCCAGCCAGCCGAGCTCACTCCAGAATCCGAGCAGGCCACCCAGGTCGGCGAGGACTTCCAGTAGTGTTCCTGGGGAACCAATGTAGGCTTCTCGTTGGGTGGAAACACCGCTGCACTCGAGCAGCACGTGTTTTGGTGTCTCGTAGCTCTCCATGCAGGCTCTGCATAGAGGGCTGTCGGTGATACCTAGAATAAATAGGTGTTTGTTTAGAGGGCAGTGTCCTGTTATCATATTGATTTATTGATTTATTTGTTGTGAACACAATATCAACATGCATTCTGCCATTTTTGGCGTACAACATTTAGAATTATTATTATCTAACATTTAACATAAACATTTAACATTAAAATTATTATTATACTAATTAAATTATTTACAAAATCAAATTGGTCAATTAAATTCAAAATTATTATTACACTCAATAATGGACAAATCATATAATACATATCAAATCTTCTTGAAAAAAAAATACAAATACACATATCATTATATAATTCTTATGTAAGTTATTGTCTTAATGATTTATAATCAAAATAATCTTTAATTGAGTAGAATGAATAATTCAAGAGCCATTTACTGAGGGCAGGCTTAAAACGTTTAATAGGCATACCTACAACTATCCTGAGTTTGGCTCGGTTGAGTTGCAGAAGTTTTTTAAAAACTGTGAAACATGTATTTCGTCATTTTCAACCCGCAGCTCATATACCAAGTTTCATGGCCATAACTTGAAAAATGAAGAACGTTCATACAAACTTTCAACCCCTATTTTATCCCTTTGGGGGTAGAATTTTGAAAAACTGTGAAACACTTACTTCTTTATTTTTAACCGGTAGCTCACATACCAAGTTTCTTGGCTATAACTTGAAAAATGAAGGACTTTCATACAAACTTCCAACCCCTATTTTACCCCTTCGGGGGTAGAATTTTGAAAAACTGTGACACACGTACTTCTTTATTTTTTACCGTTAGCCAAAATATCAAGTTTTGTTGATATAACTTGTAAAATACCTTGAGAAATGAAGGCCTTTGATACCAACTTTCATCCCCCATTTCAACCCTTTGGGGGTTGAATTTTCAAAAACTGTTAAATACGTATTTCTTAATTTTCAACTCGCAGCTCATAAACCAAGTTTCATGGCTATAGCTTTCATAAAAAATTTCAACCCCTATTTTACCACTTTAGGGGTTGAATTTTGAAAAACTGTGACACACGTAATTCTTTAGTTTTAAACGAAAGCCAAAATACCAAGTTTCGTTTATATAACTTGAGAATAAATATCTTGAGAAATGAAGGACTTTCATGCAAACCCTCATCCCCTATTTCACCCCCTCGGGGGTATAATTTTTAAAAACTGTGAAACATCTATTTCTTAATTTTCAACCAGTAGCTCGTATACCAAGTTTCATGTATATAACTTGAGAAATGACGGACTTTCATACAAACCTTCACCCCCTATTTACCCCCCTTAGGGGTGGAATTTTGAAATATCCTTCCTTAGTGAGCGCCTACGTCACAAAAGGAACCTAGTGTCAAAATTTCAAGTTTCTAACCCCAGCGGTTTAGGCTGTGCGTTGATCTCTTAACGATTTTATATATATACTAGAGGTTGCCCGCGACTTCGTCCGCGTACAATTATTGATTTCCTATGAGATTATGTAATTTTCCCGCTGCAAACAGCCTATCTATAGAGGCTTTATATAGCGTATGCAGGTTTTTTTGCTGATTTTCATGTCTATACTTCAAAGTCATAAAATTTGTATGTAACCTTTCACCCCCATTTCACCCCTTTTGGGGTGGATGTTCGTAAAATTGCTTATACAGGTTATTATTATTTATAGCTAATGACCTAAATCCCGATTTTAAAGTCTCTAACTTCAGAAACATAGGACTTTCATACAAACTTAAAACCCCCATTTTACCCTCTGTGGGGTACATTTTCGTAAAATTACTTATACAGGTTTTTATTATTTATAACTAATAACATAATTACCAATTTTCATGCGTCTAACTTCAACAACAAAGGACTTTCATACAAACTTCCAACCCCTATTTTAACCCCTTAGGGGTGGATTTTCTCAAAACCCGTTCTTAGCTGGCGTCTACACCGTAAAAGGAATCTACCTTCCAAATTTCAAGTCTGTACGCTTTATAGTTCCTGAGATATTGTGATTAGTCAGTGAGTGAGTGAGTGAGTGAGTGGTATTTAGCTTTTATATATATAGATAGAAGATAGAAGATTAGATTAGATTAGATTAAGTATGGATGATAAAAAAAGCGTGAGTTTTTCTTGTTAAACTTTTTGATAGAGCAACCGCTGTGTTTCTTACTGATTCTTCTCGGTAGGAATGGCATTCCGAACCTGTGCAGTGAAGATTCACTTGACGATTCAAGAGCACTTATAACGTTTTTTTGTAATATATTTATTTATAGTGTAAGTCAAACTACATTATATTATTTCCGATTACATAAGCAATTTTTTTCGCACCACGTAAAACTTAATTCGTCTCCTAGACTATTCAAACCCGCGTGCAAGAACGGCGATTACTCAAACTATTGTGCTGACATTGATTGCAATTTGCTTCAACGGATCCAATTTAAGTTTGTCTTTTCTACTTCATCCGTTTTTTCTTCAAATAAAGTTGATTGGGTTTCAACAAATGCAGCCTGTTTTACAATGCTTTACTAATCGGGATTGTTAATTTTAATTTCAACACGGTGAAGAAACTTAAGTTTTAATTACTGAGGCTGAAGCAATCACCCTACAATTCATCGAACAAAAAGTAAAGTTATACCCTTAGTCTGGTTTGTTTAACGGAATTTCGTGTCTACTAAGGATTTCTTGTTAAATACGTAGGAAATTACGAAGCATAAGTTATTATTTAAATCCACATGTGCTTAAGTTAAACCGTAGTAGGTTTTTCTATCCACTTTGCTATCCTTAGAGATTACCTAGTTTGACATCTAGCAAATACAAGTGTAATAGTGTTGTTCTTATTGTAACCTTTTTCTTTTTTGATAAAAGAGCAACTGCTGAGTTTCTTGCCGGTTCTTCTCAGTAGAAGCATCTTTTCGAACCGGTGCTGGTAGAGTCTTAACGTATCATAAGTGACACAAGTTGTCCTACATGAAATAAATAAATCATTTATCGTTATTTTGATCTAAGCAGTTTTGCTAAAAGATCAAGAATACGGTATTCAGCCTTTCTCCGTCTGAATAATTATAAAGTGTGTAATAATTTTTAACTTTCGCTACCGCTATGTCAATCAAATTAGGAAACGAAACTTTTAAATTACGAGAGACTAATTAATTTAGAATTTTAATTTATTTGTCTTTTTTATTTTTCTCTATCTTTAGTAGCCGAACGGTTCTTTAGCCGAAACCCGTCCTTTGGCTACCAGTGGGCGGATGCAAGTGAAAGCATGAAGCATCTGAGGCGGGCTAGTAGGGGCCGTGATGCACAGAGTATAATTAATATAAGACGAAGGGACATTAGTTAATTACTATTATAAAGGAATTGAAATAAGCTTTTTTAATTAGGCGTTTTGTTTGTTTAGAAAATACGACGGCGAATTGAGGTTTCATCAATTAAAAGATGGTGTGCATATATATCTTTTTAATGAGATGGGTTTTTTTCTCACGCAGTCCGTTTTTTCTCATGATTTTATATAGGCTTATGACATTGATTTGTTGGAAGAGTCTCTCCATGTATGTAGAGCTGAATATAAGACTTATTTTAGACATAAGTTTGAAAATTATATATAGATACTTATATCTTTACTTCTTTAGCCATATAAATTATTACTACTCTTCTAATTGATAGAAAAGGCTTATATAGAGCGGGACGTGACTTTTATCCGTGGGAATTGAAGGACGAAGACAGCACACAACATCTGCGAACAAGAACTTTAGCGCAAAACGACGGTGGTCATGATGAACATGACCCCCCGTTTAAAATGAAGGATTTAGAGGTTACTGTCAAGTCCTTCAATCCCATGAAAGCCCTGAAACAGATGATAGAATCTTTAAAGATCTTTTTAGAAAATATTTTAAACTAAGATATATATTTACAACGTATTATAATAATATGAGGAAAAAATATATATAGCTTAAACATGAACTTGAAATGAAAAAACTAAAATGGAAAGCTTTCAAAAATTTAAATTGTAAACAATTTTAAATCACACATAAAAGGGGTCTGATCATCACGTCAGAGGGATATTGCATTTTAAAAAAAGGCTTGCTCCCGGAAAACATAATTATGTTGTCAGAAGATACACCGACTATTCAGAGGTGGTGGGTTTGATGCTTACACAGGAACTCAGAAGAAGGAAGAAATCATGGCTACGTAACATAAGGGAGTGGACTGGTATAAAAACAGTCGGAGAACTATTCCGCCTAGTCATGGACAAGGAGAAGTTTAGTAAACTGACTGCTAACCTTCAGTAATGGAGAGACACATGAAGAAGAAGAAGAAGACAGGAACACAACTCGAAAACATTATCCTATTGGGTTAAAAAAAAGGAGGGAAGCAAAATCCTATTGGGTTAAAAAAAAGGAGGGAAGCTAAATGGTACACTAAAGTTTTCTGCCTCAACTTTGGACCATAGCTCGAAAAAATAATCAGGGCATGTTTAATTAGTATCTAGCAGATGTTACTTTTTAAGACCAGACCTATGTGTACCTATTACATGGTGGCCTCTAGCTCAGCCGCGTGGGTTGGCCGTATCTGTAACTCATTTAAGTAGGTCACACGGACATTAAAGTGATAATTAATTTGTGCTATTGTTTTGCCTAAGTACATCAAAGCTTTTGTTTGCGCCGTCCGCAAGAAAGTAAATTGTTTTGGGTGTTAAGAAACAAAATATCTTATTACGGAGTACGAATTGTAGTATGAACCTCATGCAATAGAGCCTCTCGATAATACGAGTATGACTGGTTCTGCATCTGCTTTTGGCGCAAAGATTGCGCCATAGTGATACGACGTGTTTACTTATATTCTTGATTGTAAGGTGTACTTTTTGAAGATAGAGGAAACGTTAAACTCAGGAAAGATGAGCTTAAACCATTGAAATAGAATGAACTAAAATTCTACATCAATGGCTTAAACACTGATTTCGAATTTGATGTTCAAAAACTAGGTAATTAGAACATGCTCGTACCTACCTAGACTGTTTCACTTGAATAACAGGTAAGAGTATATTTAGGTCACATGTAGGTAAGTCAAAATAAATTTCTATTAATTAAAATTAACTCATTTTTTAAGGTCATCTATTTAATTTAACACGTGAACGGAAGACGTAGCAATTTAAAACAGCATGTTTTTGAGTCATAGATATGGCCCTTTGTTTGGAGCGATACCTTTTCGATGTGTAGTAGCAATGACATTGACCATCGCACTCTGCCACACTTAGCATGAGATTAAACAACGCGTACACGTTACACTAGTTATATTGTTACAATATAGCTTTAGTCGAAAAACTGGTGGGAAAATTTCTCGAGAAAAAACGCGATAAAAGCTTAAAGATTTGAGAAAGAAGTTTCACGCGGCACGCTCAGGTATATCGTATCTAAGTATCGTATACTAAAAATACCAGCTGTCACGAGGCGCATCCTAATTCACTATGAGAGTTGTAGAAAGCTTGCGCAGCAAAGACGAGAGGGTCTCGTTTTCCATCAATAAGGCTGCCAAAACTTATCATAAAAAGAGTCACCCTAAATGTTCCTTCGAACTTACCGACCTACATGTTAGAATATTCACAGCTAAAGCACTGCACCTGATATTTTTATTTGTATAGTCCACAAAACTGACTACAGTTAAGAAATCAACCTTAAAAAATTGACGTAATTCACTGACGTACCTATGTACAATAATTTATTGAGACATAACATTAAATTGAAGTTTTATTTTCCACTGCTCTTTCTTTCTTTCTTTCATCCCAACTAGCAATGTACACCGTTTAAGGACACGTCACGGAGGACAGTTGCAACCAAAACTATGAGTATTACAGGGATATCATGATTTATCAAGGAACACCACCCACTAGCTTTCCGGTTAGTATGTCTCAAGCTCTGGTAGACGATTCAATATGACATTGTATTGAAACATTATTCAAAAACCGTGTAGCAGTAGTTAAGTGAGTTAAACACAGGACGGTTTATCGCTAAGCTTACTAAATACCCGTGACAGCCTCTAGTCGATTATACTAATACGATCATTTGTTTCCTTTTCGGAGCGTACGTGTTTATATAAATTGCTAAAGGTCGTTTTTGTCTTAACCGCAATGCTTAGTGCTTATTGCTTACCATAATATTCATTGTGATCGAACCCTCGTCGAGTCTGCGGAAGAACATACCGCATATAAAACAAAAGGCTGAAATGCTGAATAATGTAACGACAAATAATAATTAAGAACACATTTCTTTGTAAATGATAAACCATGGAATATGGATAGTTACATTTTTATCTGTCTGTCGGACTTTTTCCACGGAGAGATCGTCGGTTTTTCAACATCGCCAGCTCAATCGGAGAAGGAATACTGTAATTTGCTTCTAACTTGGTTTTGATAACAACAACACCCAACAACTGATAGATTTATGGAAATACCTCAAGTGATTTTCGTTGAAACCCGTTAAGATAATTGGCCGATGGTACTTTGTATAAAAGATATTTATTTCCAAATACAAGAGTAAATTTAATGAAAGGGACCTTGTCGGATCGATATCGGCTATCATAAAGGGAAGACAAGTAGGTAAACAAGGTTGCCGTGTATGGTTCGGCAATGCATCGACCGCCCACGTATCGCTCACAAATCGACGGAGGCGGCTCACACTGCAAACAATTTTTCGGTAAATCGACCCGTTCACGGAAGTATTTATCTCGATTCTGGTTTACCGACCGTGTGTAACATGTAAAATGATTTAAACTCGTACGAATGGAAATATAATTGTTTTCTTGTCTGGATCGTGGATTCGTGTAGGTCGTATAACTTGTTTAAGATTTGCTTATCATCTTCCTAGCTATTTAATAACAACCTCCCATTATGCCTTTGAGAGGATATCGATCTGAGTTCATTTAAAAAGAAAATCGTTGTCGAAATAGCCTGCCTAAATACCTACGTACTACGTACGTGCTCTGCCTATGGCTAAACTAATATTATAAAGAGGAAAGATTTGTTTGTTTGTTTGTTTGTTTGTAATGGATAAACTCAAAAACTACTCAAACCGATTTTAAAAATTCTTTCACCTATAAAAAGCTACTTTATCAGCGAGTAACATAGGCTTCATTTTATTTTAAAATAAATTAGAGATCCCTTCGAAAATTGCAATAATGTGAAGTCGGAAAAATTCACCTAATTCAACTATTTACGTTAAACCTCTATTCGTCTATTAATTCAGACTTTCTTTTATGTCATATTTGCCAAGACACTTTTATTTCATATTTGTCAAGACAAAAATAATAAATACTACAAGAAAACTTACCAACATTTTTTATAAATATTTTAATATCTAACTGCTGTAGACAGACTGCTAAAAGCCTAAAAGATCAAGGTCTCAACTTAGTTGTTAGTTCTAATCATAGTTCCCAGGCGAGGGTGCCAGCGAAAATACGTCGTATTGGAGACTCAAGTGCCAAGCGTTCACAGCGGTTTGCTGAACAAAATTTGAGAACGTATGGTGGAGTTGTTCGTCTCAGTGCCGACTGACCATTATTGGGTATGGACTATTTTGATCAAGTGCTACCCGTGCGAAGCCGGGGCGGACCGCTAGTACTGAATATAACCATGAATAGTTCCTGATATTATAAATGCAAAATTGTGTCTGCTAAGCTTTCACGGCACATCTGGTTGATTGACCCAATAGATTTTGACGAAATAATTTAGTACGGGCTACGTACGGAGATATATTTATCATCGGCTATTTTTTATCCCGGAAAATCAAAGGGAAACACCACACAGGTGAAGTCTCGGGGGGCATAAACTGCTTAATAATAATTTAAACAGATAACATACATTTTAAATGAGCGAAAGCACGTCGTTTTCACTTCATTTTTTGCTGCAGTTATTGCTCTATGGTGTGCAACAATGGATGCATCAATCTATACAATTCAGATTAGCTATAATTTCTCCTTAACTAAACACTTCAATATTATATTACTTACACTTCAATATATTATTACTATATACGAAAATTATCTTCATTAAATTATCTACAAAATAATATCATAGTTCATTTCGATAAGACTAATAGTTTCGGAGATATGTTAACCCTTTGTGCATGAAAAGTA
The DNA here is from genome assembly GCA_963932025.1 of Erebia epiphron. Lineage (NCBI taxonomy): Eukaryota > Metazoa > Arthropoda > Insecta > Lepidoptera > Nymphalidae > Erebia > Erebia epiphron. The sequence goes on from OZ009945.1 coordinate 43,116,022, forward strand.
AATAATTTGCATGTATGGCTTTTTGTAATGTAGTTTCTTGTGATTTCCATAAAAACTGACAGAGCTACAAAAATGTTGTCTGAAACAAAATGAAAGGCTTTTAATTTAGCTATAAAATGATATTTAGTTTATTTTGATAAGAGTAATAGTTTTGGAGATATGCCTACCTATTGTGTAAGATAAAGAAAATAATATGCAAATACCGTGTACGTTGTTTTTAATTTTCGAAAAAAAAATAACAGAGTTAGGAAAAACTGATTGAAGCAGTAAGAAACATAGTTAAATTACCTACAAAATAGTATTCAGTTCATTTTGATAGCACTAATAATTTCGGAAATATACCTTTTTAATTTTAGAAAAAAAAATAATAGAGTTAGGAAAAACTGATTGAAGCAGTAAGAAACATAGTTAAATTACCTACAAAATAGTATTCAGTTCATTTTGATAGCACTAATAATTTCGGAAATATACCTGTCATAGTTAACATGAAAGCAATATTTTTAAAATTTTATATGTTTTCTGTAATTTCTAGAAAACTATTAGAGCTAGGCAAAAAACTCCCAGAAAAAATAAATAAACACCATTTAACCACTTATTAAAAAAAAAAAAGTTAAAAGATAGGATTAATAATTTTGAATATATATCCATGTAGTGAACGAAAAAAAAATAAAAAAAATTCTAGAATCCTATGTTATTTGCAATTCCCACAAAAACTATAAGAGCTAGAAAAAATCCTCGGAAGATTAATTAATTTCACTAAATTACCCACAAAAAAGTCTTTTGGTGAATTTAGATAGGACCAATAGTTCGAGAAATATGGCAACTTATATTCCAAGTTTTTTTGTTTTTTTTTCAACAACCGTGGTTATATTTTTGAATTTTCACAGAGACTAATAGAACTAGGAAAAAAAAACATAAGAAGCAAAAATGAACTTCATTAAATTATCTTCAAAATAGTTTTTAGTTTTTTTGATAGAACTAATAGTTTCGGAAATATGGCTGCCTAACTGGAATAAAAAACTAAACCTTTGTAAAATCCGTAAATGTTTGTTGTAATTTCAAGAAAAAGTATTAGAGTTAGGAAAAAAGCTGTCAGGACTTAGCACAAAGATTATTAATTTACCTATAAAATAGTGTTTAGTTTATTTTGATAGGACAAATAGTTTTCGAAATATACCTTGCTGTTGTGTAAAAAACCGGTGGTAGTCATGTAGACTTAGCATAATACTACATAATAAATATAAATTAACCCATGTAACATATTTTTATAACATCCCCTCCTCCCACAACCCCCCTCCCCCCTTCCACAACCCCCTCCACCTCCCACAGCCCCCCTCCCCCCTCCTACAACCCCTTCCCCCCATTATTTACGAAGTTTGGTGTTGTTTTTTAGATAGATAAATAAAGATATCATGATTATTACTATTAGTTTATTGTATTATAGCATCCATAATTGTCAAATAAAATGTCATGCACATTTTCGATCGTAATATTTCCGAAAGTATTAAGTCTATTGGAATGAAATAAAAAGCATTTTGTAGACGATTTTATGAACTTTCATTTTGATTTTGTGGTTTTTTTCCTAGCTCTTATACTTTTCGTGTAAATCACAAGAAAATTAAACAATTTATCAAAAAAACAAAAAATACACAAAATAAGCCGGCATATTTCCAAAACTATTTGTCTTATCATAATGATTTAAATGCCATTTGGTAGATTATTTAATGTAGAATATTTTCGCCATAAATGGTTTTTTTCTAGCACTAATATTTTTTGAGAAAATTACAAAAAACTGCGGTTGGGGAGACGTTTGGGGGGTGAGGGGGAACGCCCGCGGCCTAGGCGGGGGGAATTTTTAAGAGGTACTTCTCAGACCCCAAGGAACGCCTGTGCCAAAAATCAGCTTTACATTTTTTATTTTAGGGTTCCCATACAAAGCTTGCATAAGTAGCCTGAGCTATAATCGACGAAGCTCGAAAGGCTTTTGTTTACATATTAAAGTAATTCCATGTGCGTAAACCGTGATCACTTTTGTTTTCAAACGTCTTTCTTAGCGAGTCTGGTGACCTTGATTGTGAACCACCTCCACCCGCGCAATTGAACATTGTCTGCAGCCATTTATTATCAGAAGTGGGATGATTTCCCTTTTTATCGGAATAATATTTAGCTCAGCAATCCATTAGCGACTTATTAAAAGACTTTCTGTTTTGTCGCCGTCCTGAATACGCCTGCCTTTGACGCAAACATAAGCGGTCGTAGCGGTTCCCTTTCTCATAATAGCAGAGTGGAGGCCTGTGCCTAGCAGTCGAAGCGACTACTTAAAATTGAAATATACATGTAGGACCGAAAAGAAAATCTATACTTACATAAATATTTTTAATTTTACAGTCTGTATTGTGAAAGTTGAAATTAGATCTGTGATATATTATACAGTTTCTCTCGTTATTAGTAATATGAACCATTTAACATATATTGAGTCACGTCTATGTGCGCAGGTGCTAATGACTTTGCTTGCTGCCTGATAGGGTTAATGATTTTCTTACTTATTAAGATTCCAAGGAAATTATCCACATTAGGTGTAAAGTATTTACATTTACATGCATCATTGAATTACGGTCGTATCTGTCTATAATAATGTCTGTACTAAAATAAAACCTCAAATTATGTGAAGAATAGATCTTTAGCATATTTTGGATAGTACCTACTTAGTACTTACTAACCGCATAATGAGTTTAATTAAAAAAGCTAATGACGAGAGACACTAACTGAATTTAAGAAAACATCTGTACTGTTGGGCGTCAGTTAACTAAAACATGTATTTTACAACATTTTTATGTGTACGTGCCCTAGTCGCCAGCGCCCAGCATCACATAGGTTCTAGTGCTAGAATTAACATTTCTGCATATAATAACGTGTAAAATAGTACTGACTACTGGCTGTTAATGACCGAGCGTTGTGTAATAACTGCTCTTAGGGAATATAAGTATACCTGTTCAAGCTAAAACCAAACTCAAATGTAACGTCACAAAATTAGATATCTAAGGTTCGGGTTTTTATGTTTCCTAATGATGAGTACAAAATATTAAATTGTATATAGCAGATATCATAGAGTTGTCCCTCCTCAGACCATAGTGTAATCCTGTTACCCTTGAATGAAAATCAAGATCATTATCGTGCTCTAAAGTCTAAGCAATCTCTGATGGTGACTCACCTCGATTCTTGTCATGCGTATTTGACTTGATAATTTGGAAATGCGATACGTATACGGACTAAAGGGTAACGATCTCACCTGATGGTAAGTGATGATGCAGTCTAAGATGGTAGCGGGCTAACCTGTTAGGGGCATGGCAGTTATATTAAACCCATACCCCTATTCGGTTTCTACACGGCATCGTACCGGAACGCTAAATCGCTTGGCGGCACGTCATTATTCTAATTTGAAAGTTTTTGTAACGTTTTTCTATGTAGAGCTACCAAGCGACTCTTATGTTGTCCTATTTACCTTAAGTATTCCTGAAAGTAGCGCATACACTATGTGTAGGTATATGTAATTATTACAGAAAGATTTCTACAAATGATTATACCTACTATGTTTCTGCAATAACCACCTATTATACCTACAGCCACCCACGTGTGAATCATTTTTACATACCAATACAATTGCTATCTCCTTTCTAATGTGCTCATCGTAAAGTGTGACGGCGACCCCGAATATAAATTATGGGAACGAGTAATTTTGTGTTCGAAGGATGACGAGCGGCACTCCGGCGTAATGTATCAACACCTACACGGCTCTTCGACGAATCGAACTGTACCATACGCCAGTGGGCTGACAGCTTTCTGCCCCAATTACGCTTACATATTTTTTGATAACGGTATATATGTACTTGGAAATGTCCCATTAACCGATGACTCTTTTAAGCCCGCTCGAAAGCAGGAATTCCCTCAATGCCAAAACCACTGTGACACAAAGCTTCCGTAGAATAGCTTGCTTCCGTTTGATAAAAGATTGGTTTTTAATATTCTGACTCATTAGTGAATATGTTTTCCTTAGTATTTCATTTTTTGTTGTTATTATTAGTATAAGCCTAAAGAGTAGGTAACAGTAAAATAAATTGTGCCCTGCTAAGTCATAACAATAGAATTTACAACTGATTGTATTTTTAAAACTGATATTGTAAGTACTGCATAGTACTAAACGTGTACCTACCCAAAATATCGGTATTGAAACCATGGGAACTGTGTCAGTGAGGCGATGAGTGAATTTCGATTGTAACCATATTATTATGAATTATTTTATACTTTTTGTCTCGATTTAAAACTCCGGCAGACGAGTGAGTCATATGCAGAAGGATCTTTGTTGCTCTTCTCGGAAGAACGACGGGCATCTCTTTGTAAGAAAGGTATTTTAATGCAGGTCGACGGACTGATTTCTCCTGTCCTGCTTACGACGATGCAGACCTTTTAATGTAATTAAATGTCTGCCTTACTTTGACATCGGTGTGTTAGATTGAACGAGGTTTTTCTTCGTTTAATGATAATTGCAAAATCCCTTTTTTGTATTGAATGAAAGATTTTTTTGTATACTTCTAATGTTGTACAGTTCATATTATATATCTTACTACGTGGTGTTTTACAACGATATTTTAGTACTTTCACAGCGTGTAGTCTCAAATGTTCCATTTCACCTAACTCGCAATCCATTATTATATTTTTCATATAATTACCTGCATTGAAAGTGCGAGTTTCAATGCCTGTTGAGCCACCCGAAACTAGTTACTTCAGACGAATACGTCCAATTTTCTAACCTTTGAACGACGTTAGCAGCCCTCCTTTTAATCCTGTCAGATCTTTTGTTTGTTTCAAACCAATAAAATATCATTTTAACCATCAACTAAACTGACAGATATCATATGTAATATCATATAATATGTATGTAAACAACAACCTAATTAGCAACTAAAATAAATAAGAAGTACAATTTTAATAAAACTCCAACTTTCAATGCAGGTTATATGAAAAATATATAGTAGTCAGAGATCCGGATATAGGCACGACCATCACCGAGCTGTTTAATAGATGAAACCTACTTTTTATTTTTATTTAATAATAGATAAATAAGCCTAAAATAGGTTGCCTATCAAAATCCGGTCCATGCTATTTTTAAATTAATTAATTTAAATTATTTATTTTTTGGGCAAGTTTATTGTAGCCAATGCTATACCATCGCGTTTGTTATAAAATTTACCTATATTATCCTATAGTAACAATTACTATAGTATATAAGGTAACTTAACGGATCGGAATCGCTTGAGTTATATATCAAAATATAGGTAATTTTATAACAAACGCGATGGTATAGCGTTGGCTACAATAAACTTGTCCAAAACAAATTACTTAAAATTAATTAATTTAAAAATAGTCTGGGCCGGATTTGGATAGGCAACCTATTTTAGGCGTATTTATCTATTAATTAGTAAATAAAAATAAAAAGTATGTTTCATTTATTAAACAGCTCGGTGAAGGTCGTGCCTATATCGGGATCTGTGACTATAGTGTGTGCTGTGGGATGAAACTGCTGGGCAGAAGCAAACAGGATGACTTCGGATGACTGCCAGCCCTTGCTTCGCTCAGGCAGGCAACTCTTGTCCTGAATCCTCCTCCTCCCTAGTCTGAAATCATCTTGGTACACAATTTACTATTGTTCATTAGCCTACAACACCTCTCATTTGAATAAAATATGTGTATAATAATAATAATGTGTAGCCTGCTAGCCCGCATTGGAGCAGCGTGGTAGTTCTAAGCTCTAGTTCCTGCTCTCCTATGAGAGTGGAGGCCTGTACCCAGAAGTGGGACGTTAATAGGTTGTAGAGGGAAAATAATGTGTACCATAGTTTTATGAATAGATAGTTTGGTTCTATTCCTATCACTACACTGCAGATTCGACGTTGACTTTTATGACCTGTCTACTCATTTGACTGCTTGACTAAAAATAAAACAAACCAATCAAATGGCATCGTGTAAGCATCATCGATATATATGTAGGTACTAGATGGGCCCTTTCATAGAAAAAGGTCGGGCGACTGACTTTGAGAGCGCGTTCCTAACCTGTCTTTGTCCCCATCGTAGCGCTGTCACGGTCGCTCGTCGTGTAGATAATTTGTTATTCTTAGGTTAACATCTAAAGTCTTATTAGTTTGGCACTGTACAATTTTTATTTTAAGGTAAGTGTTTCAAGTCACAATTATACATTTCCAAAAAAACGTTATTTAATCTTCCTATTTAATATTTTTTATCCATTACGCAATCATTTAATTTCCGCGGCAAACTGTATGATATTTTTTTTTACTAACTGGCCTTACGGCTTCTTTGGCTATGGCCTATATTATCTATGACCGAGTCATACGTTTTCAAGCTTTCATTCAAGATGTTGCAAGCAAGTTCTCCCTTTTCAGACTAGATGGCGTTGATGACGTTGCTAAAAATACGCCCACATTCTTTGTTTGACAGAGCCCGTCTATGTAAATTGAGGTCGTTGGTCAGCATAGATTTAGGGTTGGTCTTACGACTAGATACCGCCCTTCCTAAAAACAATAGCTCATTTAATGCGGCAACTTAATATCGTAGTGTGTATAGACTATTTGAAAAGATATTTGTGTGCGTAAGCAAATAGTGTTGTCAGCTTCTAAACTTTTACCCGATTAATGGGAAAAAATGTGTTATGCAAGTACTGAGGTACTACTATGAAATTATATATCTGTAATTCATAACCCATAATGCTTACCCCAGCTGAATGAAACTTATATTTAAGTAAATTACTTAATAAAAAATAAATAAATAAATTTAATATAAATTCATAAAAACGCCATCTATAGTAAATCACCACCCGCATCTATATTAATTCTGTAACTATCACGAAGATTGCGCTGTCATGAATTTTAACACTGAACCGTGCCAACGCTAGCGCCACGGAATAACCAGGAGTTAAAAATGCCTATGATCGAAGGTGTGTGTGTTTCACATTCAGTAATACAACACGAAACACGTTTACATGTGTAGGTCATCACTCCTTAGTCATGACCGCACGTGGTTACGTCATAAAAAGCTATGCTCCCCGAAACCGTGCGATCAACCCAAAACTTATTTTAATAATGAAAAAATTCTTTCCAAAATACCGACTTCCAAAGCCACTGAAAAGTAAAAAATAATTTTGATTTCTACACACTATGTTGAAGTCGGGCGAGCCTCACGCGTCAACTATGCCTATCTTTGTTATACTCGCCCGACTTCAACATAGTGTGTAGAAATCAAAATTTGTTTTTTACTTTACAGTGGCTTTGGAAGTCGGTTTTTTGGAAAGAATTTTTACTTGTAACTTTTTAGTGTACTCTAAATCCCTACGGCTTAGAAGTGCAGTACCGTGCAGCATCAGAGTTGAGAAGTTGGAAATTGGGTTTAAGTATGAAGTCGTTGCTTGACACCTACAATATTAATCCTACTTCCTACTAATATTCCTACTAATATTATAAATGCGAAAGTTTGGATGGATGTATGGATGTATGGATGTTTGTTACTCAATCACGCGCCAACAACTGCACGGATCTGGCTGAAATTTGGCACAGAGATAGATTATAGTCTGGAAAGCACATAGGCTTTTTATCCCGGAAAATTAAAGAGTTCCCGCGGGAACTAAAAAACCTAAATCCACGCGGACGTAGTCGCGGGCATCAGCTAGTTCACCATAAAAAAAACCTAAACCATTATGTTTTAGGATTTCTGTACCCTGCATCATCCTGGTTGAGGAGTTGGGACTTGGGTTTAAGTATGAAGTCGTTGTTTGACACCTACAATATTAATTAATCATTAAAAAAATCTTAAATCGCAATTTTTAAGGAGTTCTGTACACTACAGCATCAGGTTTGAGGAGTTGGGACTCAGAGTTGTACTTATCGTATACACGTGACTTGATACCTACTATATGAAATCACCATCAAAATGTCCTAACTCGCTAGTTTTGATGATTTCATGTAGTAAGGTACACCTACAGCATCAGGATTGAGGATTTGGAGTCAGAATTATGGGACCACCTCGTGAGCTTCCTCTAACCAATGAAAAAAAATTTGGTCAAATCGGTTTAGAAACCACGGAGATATGCACCGACATACATTTAAAAAAAAATTAAAATATTCTAGTACAAATTTTAAATAATCAAATCAAAAGCAGTCTTAATTAAAAAAAACATAATACGGCCACCGATTAAACATCCAAAATGGCCAAATAGTATATTACATATTTTTAAAGATATCTCAGTAATAAGTGCTATCCCAATTCTGTGTAAAATATAATAAGTAGTTTTTAAATTCAGTATAAAAATATTTAATTACAGAATAAGAAAAATCGCATCCATGGGATAACGAATTCCCTAGAACATGGTAACACTATGGCTTCTGACGATTCATGTTATTTTCCGTAAAATAAATAAATTATTCAATTCTTACCGATGGTATGTGATTTCAGTGTCTTTCTTATATCTTATTGAATTACTTTTACACAGTTTCACTACGCAGGAAGGCATTTTACATTTGTTTACTACCAAAATTTGATAGCAGACACGGCCTGTCAGCGTTAAACATCTGATGCTAAGAGACCAAACATATGCTGGCAGCACATCTTAAATTGCCACAATTTGCTAGTACGCCGACGGTTTCTAGTTGAGCGGAGCGAGACCAATCCTAAATCTATGCGTGTCAGATTAAAAATAAAATGTAAACCTCATAATTAATTTTTTAGAAGTGGCGAATTGATTCCATTAAGTTTTTGGCATTTCTTAAGTGATTACATCTTGTACTTTTTCAACATCGCCTTGGAACCAGTGGGTGTTTAAGCAGGATGTATATTGTATAATTTCCAAAACCATAATTAACAGGTCGCCTATTAGCGATTTATCAGTAACTCCTTAAAAGATGACAGCTTTTAACGGGTATAATTAGAGTGCCTCCTCAGAAAAACCATTACAGTAATTTGGAGCAATTGTACTGAATGACGAATCAATATCGAAGTGTTAGGTTTTTACTGTAAGTATGCTAATTTTTAAACAATCTTGACCCTGAGGATTTTAAAAAATTTGAAGAAATTTTAAAACTTGCTCAATCATTTGAACTGATTTAACTCTTGTGATATTATCAGTTCGAAGGGATCAATTTTCGTCTTAGTTATTTCTTGTCGATTTTACCAATTGCATTTCAAACGCAAAAAAATTTGTTGCAAGTTTTATAATTTCATTCGCTTATAAAAATGATATGGTGTTAGACGGGTTCAAATTTTTTATTAAAGTTCTGATACGTATTTTATGTTGCAGATGTAGGCTGCATAAATTAAGATAATCATAGTGAAATGATGAATCAATATCAACGAGTAATGTACAGCTGTAGTGTATGTGCCAGTGTATGGCCAATTATGACCTCGATGATTAATAAACAACCGTTATTCTTAACTCAGTTAATATTGTATTAACTTTTGGAGTACATGACCATCTCCGCCTTCCGCTAATGTGCTATAATTACCGAGAGACGATTCAACATTAACGAATAAAAAACACAATCTGTCTGTTACTGACGAGATAAATGATAATGATGAGCAAATAAATGGTACCAATAAATTATAAATAATACTTAGACCGCCTTCCGGGACGTGCCTACAACAAGTGCTTGTGTATGATTTATTGATTGAACGCTTTGATATATTATTAAGGGCACGGATTCGAAATAAATGGTACTTATCTTATCGAAAAAATACCTCAATAGTGCTACTGCTAGCTGATAATAGTATTGACGAGAAAATAAAGATTTACACAATTATTTGAGTGAGATTAGAAATATGGTTGGTATGGTAACAGTTGGTTAATTCTTTATAACTCTCATGAATATTTCGAATAAATCATTAAAAAATGTATAGCATAAAAAAGTTGCCATAAAAGATAAATCTAAGTAACTAGGCCTTGAAATCCATTTCGAAATGATTTATGGGAATTGCCATTCCGCATGCCAATTCACAAAATACTTTTGAGGCAAAAGTAAATATCTAGACAAATGGCTTCCATCTTGGACTTAGGTTCAACTCTATAAAATATCCGTTAAAGTAGGTCAAAAACAAATTGGGAAAGGAGACGTTAGGTTAGAACGTGTAGTTTATGCAATGTCCCTATAGCAGAATGGACTCATCTGTCTAGCTGTACCGTCAGCGCTTATTTGCGTTTTAGTCCCTTCCTGATTAGACAGAATACACGGCGTCGAGACGTATCCCAGGAAGTCCATTTATAGGTACTATTTTGATAAATTGTTTAGATTGTGTTGGAATCGTGGCTGGTCGGATCAGGTTTCTGTGGGAGCACCTTTTACGGCGTAGGATTAATTCACTGTGGCCATTGCTTGAATCACGGACACGGTTTGAAAACATTTAAACGATTCCTTATTATGCATGCTTCATTTTTATGTTTTGAATACAATCGACTTTTCTATGCTAAACTAAATCGTTATGGTTACCATTTTCAGTTACGAATTTATCTAATTCTGACATGTGACGCGTGACTTGTATTAATAAAAGACTTAACGAATGTTTGGAAGACGAGTCTGTTTTTTACCATCTTTCGTGCTTGACCATATCTAAGCGAACCTTGGAATGCCATTTTTTGTTTACCTGAAAGCAGTTGCAAAAAATTGAACATTCGCAACGTTTGCTTTAGTTTATTTTATTATTTGATCTTCTCCACTCATTTTACGCATTCATAATACATTTTCAAATTATGAATGATTTTCGGGCCGGTGGCATAGTTATAGATGTGATTCTCTGCATGTCGTTAACTCGTAAGTCCAAATTTCTAACAACGAGACAAAGAGGTGAAGCAATTGCGCACGCTAGAGCGGGTTAGGCGGCGCGGCGACTGATTTTTCCTTCGTTAGTCTAGCCGCCCCAGTACTGAACCATTTGGGTCATTGGACCTCGCCGTTTGTCGGCTACTCACCGCCTCCGGTGCTATTATTTTTTTGCCACCATTTACGTGCCACCAATTGAATACCACTGTCTGACTAGATCGAGCGCACCGATTTGTGTTGCGCTCATAATACTTACAATGTTTTTGTTCATTGTAAAAACGTTAAGGTGTGCATAATTAATTCTTCCGCTCGTCCGCTGGCTGTTTCAATGCAAGAAAAACGTAACGGAAAATTGTCTAACGGTTGTCGAGGAAAGTGATTCAGATTCAGAGGTCATACATAACTCATACTAATTTATGCCTTATTTCGCAATGCTGTACAATATTTGCAGAGTAACTGTACATATATAAGACATTTGATTTGTCCATTGTAGAAAATCTTCACTAGAATGATATTATCACTAAAAAAGTTATCATGGATCGTCGTCTGTTTTGTTACGAGTATACATGAAAAAGAGCTTTAAAAGAGGTGCAGGTATTTCATGCGCGCTCCTGAAGAATTTGTATTGAAATCATTGAGCCTCCCATGACTATCCATGTAGTTTTGAAACAAGAAAGAGATACTCCTTTTAATAGGTCACATAATTATGCGACATAGTGAGCCCTAAAGGACGCAAACACGAAACTAGCGACGGCGGAGGCGCCAAGTCTATGGAAGCACATAATAACTATTATATTGACAGTGTCACTGTGAAGTCACTATGTACTGAATTAGCAATAATAGCGTTTCTCACGCGTTTATAAATATTGAACAGGCTGTCTATTGTATGCTATGAATATATAAAACGGGCTCACACTTAGAGCTTTGGGTTAAGTCAACAAGGTGCCTTAATTGATTATTTCTTTCTTCTGAAATCCTCCCATTTAAAATGTTCTATTATTATAAGACTATAGATGATGCCCGCGACTTCGTCCGCGTGGATGGATGTTTTTTGATTCCCGCGAGAACTTTTCAATTTTCTGGGATAAAAAGCCTATGTCCTTCCCCGGGATGTAACCTATCTCTGTACCAAATTTCATCAAAATCGGTTGAGTAGTTGGGCCGTGAAAGCGTAGCAGACAGACAAACACACTTTCGCATTTACAATATTAGTATGGATATGGATTATATTCAATTTATTGCCATATAATATAATGTTGTATTTCTTATACTGTTGAAATTGAACAAAATAAGGGCACCATATGTAATGCATTAAACACTGTGCTGCCACTTGGCCTCATTTCGAACGGGTGGTAACTGGTAAATAACAAGTTAATAGCACCTAATCGAGTGAAGTCTCCTAAGTGTAGAATGGAAAATAAAGCGTGGCTGTGACAGCATTGCGTGGTCAAATTCTCTCTATTTAAATACTTAGGTAGGTACTAGGTAGTGGTAAACTCGTATTAAATATAAAGCGTTAATAGGTATATGTGTATATATATATATATATATATATATAAATATTTCTTAGCCTAGACCCGAACAACCATTGATTTGGACCTCACTGTCGGATCTGGGTATGATAAAATAATATTATCCTTGTTGTGATAAGGTATTCTGGGTATAGGTGGGAGGTCCTATCTGCTTGTTATGTATCAACTAATACATTAATATTATGGATACATTTTTTTGTAGAAAGGTGACATGTTCAAATCTACATTCCTTTTATATGCATTAAATTTTATATAATAAAAATAAAAATGGATGAATAAAAAATATTGTTAGTCAATAAAACAGGCAATTATCAAGTCATTCAATCGAGTTAAATCCCCAGTCATGGTCTATATTCCGGAGTGGTAGTTTTTAAAAAATCCGTCATACTTAATATGGAAGGATACATTTCACATAAGATTGAATATGGCGACTAGGCAAAATCTCAATTTTTATATAAAAACTAGGTGATGCCCGCGGCTTCGTCCGCGTGGATCAAGATTTATTGATTCCCGCGGGAACTCTACAAATTCCCGGGATAAAAAGTATCCAATGTCCTTCCCCGGGATACAAACTATGATTGCAAAAACCGTTAGATTGTAATCCAACTAGCGATATTGTAAACTGTCGACAGATTGTGATGCAAATGCAAAAATTGACACTCGGAACATTGAACGGGCAGGGCGACTGCGTATCTTTTGTGTCAATCATTGATACATCGCAGGTGATTGCGATGTATCAATTATTGATGCAAAAGATACGCGGTCGCCCTGCCGTTCAATGTTCCGAGTGTCAATTTTTGAAATATTCATTGTATTTACGTTCTTGTCTCTTTCTTGTAGGTTAGGTTAGGGTTCGACATAAATAATGAGGTAGTGCCGGTACTTAGCTTTTATCGGGTTAATATACCTAACAGATTACAATCTACCGAAAAATAATGCGTTAAATTGTAATCTGTCGACAGTTTACAATATCGCTAGTTAGATTATAATCCAACGGCCTTTGCAATCTTACGGTGACATAAACAAACGCAGATTTAATGGCTGAGGAGCTGGTAGGGATTTAGAAACTTATGCTCCATGTGGAACGTAATGAAACCTATCAGAAAATACCCCATGTATTTTCAGCGATTTTTGGTAGGTTTCGAGTTTAAGTTTTTTCGTGAGTTTTCTGAGGGAGTGAGTGTTAATTTTAATTCTTTTATTTAATGTTTTTTTCCTGACATTTTTTTTGTGAATAAGCTGATTATGAAATTTGCTACTTTGCATAAAATAATAAACATCATAACATTGACCTAAGTCGGAAAATTTTTGGTTGAAAGTGAAAAGTTTACGTTCGACAGAAATAGAGACGAATTTTCAATTTGAGATTTAAAATGCTTAAAACGTCACTTCCAACTAATTTCAAAATCTTTTGGGGTTCCTAAGCTTCCCTTATTAGTTAAAAAATGATACTTTAGGGGGCATTATTGTGAGAAATCGGACTTCAAGGCGGTGGTAAGGCGGTAATTTCAGAACTTAAAATTGGATTCTTAAAATTAGGTTTTGCCTATTTTCGACAATTTAATGGTTGATTGCATTTTTTTTACATACAAACCTCATAGCAAGCATGTTCACAAAAAAATTGTTTGGAAAAAAACACTAAATAAAAAGAAAAAAAATCACAGATTTCGCAGGCCCCGCAAGAATCGGAGCATTGAAAATGAATACAAAAATTTACCAAAAAAAAAATTTCAAAAATTTGCTAACCTATTTTCAAAATTCCAACTCTAATGCACTTCTCGCCTACATCCGCATTTTTAACACCATTACTATGACGATCAGTCAATAATCATAGAAGCTACATCACTTTTTATATACGCAAATACTCGTCTTCATTGAAAAACTGTCACGTTTTTTAAAATGCATTTATATATTACAAATAGTGCGAATGTAAATTGGACACAGAAGTTTCTTCTGTTTACACAGCAATTAGCTAGGTAATTAAGAATTGTTTAATGAGTGGGAAGTTAATAACTTATTTTTAATGAGTATCAATGAAAATCAGCTTATTAGATTTCATGTGACGTATATCTGAATAGGTAAATTATACCTGAAATCATCATATCCAGTAGGAACTACTCCGTTTCTTATTCTATTCGTTATTTCAAACAAGGTCTGAATGTGCAAACATTATCAATATTAGGTTATTTGCAAATTTTATGGGTTGTTGTTTATTGCGGTTGTTTATTTGAAACATATCCCGTGGATTTTCCTTCATAGACAATTGCGTAAAATTATAAGCATTCCTTATTCCTATCAATTAAATAAACTGGTCGTTTAAAACTAAACAAATACGCAATATTATTATAAACCTTTACAACAATGCGTTGAAACGTTTGCAGACATGCGCGTAGTTATTTTTTTCCCAGTGGCCCAAATGCATAATCAGTTATGTTTCGAAACAGTATCGACCTTCTGTGCCTCGCTTCGCATAGTGATTAAATGATTTCTTTTTTGATGAACTTCATTTATTATCGACTACATTTGGTTAGAACAATATTTATGGTTCTTTTATGGTTAGTTTGATCTCTTTCAGATCAGATAGAAACATCCAAATTAACTCTTATAATTAATAATATTGTACAACTAGAATAGTGAACGAGCTGCAGTTCTGGGAACTCATTAATTCGCTAATTTTGACACTCAAATTCTTTTATCCGTTACTGCTACTACATTGACATTATTTGTGTATCTCTCTATGTATGTGGATTGGCCACAATCTATGTTTTTTTTTTTTGATTTGTCTTTTTGTGTAACTGTCTAACCGCTGAAATCAGCTACAATGTAGGGTTTATTTTATCTACGTCTAGTATGACTGGCTATTTGCGAGAAAGCGAGTTCTTACGAGAAAACAGAACTTCTTATTAAAATTAACGTTAAGTAATCTAACTTAATTGAATGTTGTTTTAAAACCTCTTTTACATTTTGTTTTGCAGCATGTAATATTACATGTAATTATACATTCATTGTGACTAATCCAGTTTTCACAGATTTTTAAACTAAATTGTCTGGTCTTTGCTTAAACCTGTCATTTAAATTAATTTTGTAGGTACAAAAAAATTAGCCACATAGTCATAATATATAGGTACCATTACAATTCACGATATTCTTATAGGTAACCCATGTTCTCTAGAATTTGGATATTAAATTAACCTTAATATTATGTCCTTTGTTGCAGGTAAAACTCACTTCGATTTGTACCATTAATACAAAGAAATCTTGGGTGAGGACTTATTGTTACAAGAATGTGTGACACAAGATACTAAACAATTAATTACTTTCATCGTGTTCGCTTGACGCTTTAGTTAAAAAATTCAGAGTTTTTCGTTCTCGCTAGAGTAACGAGCTCGAGTAGCGAGCATACAAAATGCAGACGATGAAAAAATTACAGCGATACTTATGTACGTTCTCGTAAGAGAAATTTTTTGTTTATTACTTTTTACACGTATATTTAATAAGTATTTTTATTTCTCAAATAAGAAACTTATTATTCTTCTTATAGTTTTATAATAAAGTGATAGCTTGTTTAATTAGCTGGATCATAAAAAATATAAACATAAAAAAAAAAAAAAATGCTATTTTAACTTCACTCAAACAGCATTAACTTAACATACACTAAGATTCTTTAAAGCCCCTTTGGCCTTAATATCTTTTCTTAATGAATCTATGTCACTTTAGAAGTGCAGCTACTGAAATTTTGATGACTCTCTAATTTTGATTAACAAAATATTAATTATTTTGTCTGTAGGTACAAACAAAAAACTAGGTAATGGATAATGGTTCCATTTATGTATTCATTTATAATAAACAATAATTATCACTTTTGTTTTACAATGACTTAATAAAAACAAACCTTGTTATTTATGTAGCGCCTATAATAGATATATTTTTGCTTAAAAAAGTAGGAACATTAATTCAATACAATTGACCTTTACTTGTAACTTGTACATATATGTAACCTCGCGTATGCCGTATGGGCAGGTTGTTAGGCGTGTTTTGGAAGTAGTGTTAGCTGCAATGGTTGTGCGAGTAGATATAGCAAAAGATGCAGGCGGCTGTAGCCTGTAGTGCATAGCGCGGTAGCGAAGGTCAGTGCTCCTGCGATTCCGGCCGTAGTGCTCAGAGTTAAAGTAATAAGTGGCGGTGGATGGCGGGCCGCAGGAGAGAGGCGGCGGCGGCCGGCGGTGGGGTCCTCGCAGGCCAGCGAGCGTGCGTTGCCTCCCTTCGTCAGTCAGTTGAGAAGCAGCGGTGCACGCACACCGCACGCAGTTCTCGCGCGCGGATCGAGAAGGTATGCACGAACGCCTCAAACCACCGCCGACTAGTCTCCACTCATGCACACGCTTCCGGTGGCTGCCTCGATTAACAAACGCGTTTTACTGCACCGATGTAAACGAGTCGTTACCACGATCGTATAACAGGCTGCAGCCACCGGACAAGTGTCGTGTTATGGTTGGTGTTCTATCAGTGGAGTGATCTTGAGGATACAGTGCATAGTTTCAGGAATCAGGATGGAAATGTGTTGAACTCGACAGTCGCGTCTCGCACTTCACAAGAATTAAATGCATTATCAAATAGAAATTGGGTTAACTCAATGCTAGAGACACAATACATGCATGTATTATTTATTTACTCAGATAATGCGTCTCGGTCTTGACTAATCGATGAATGTTGTTTGTTCTATTTCAATTCGAACGTGATAGGGGAAAATAATATTTTGCACGGAAAGCAATTTGCAATAATTTATTATTCCAACGGAATATTAAATTGTTATAATGGAGCTATCTCGTAAATAAAGCATACTAAAGCTAGAAGTTTGATTCGTTTGATTCGTTGTAGTGTTTGTGTTGCGATAGCAGTCGCCGCCGCGGAGTAGACAACAGCTGGAGCGGGCGAGGATGTGTCGGCCGCGGGCCATATGGCAGCCCCGCCACTGGCCATATTGGGGACGCCACCAAGGCGACACTTGTTGCACTTATACGGCATAAATGCTCCACATAACGAGTTTACGCGGGAGCACACGTCTTATCAGCATTTTAATAAATTTATCAACGGGGCGACGCTCATTAATATTTAAAGGTCGCACCTGATTGTTTTTGTCAGTCTTTTTCAATTATGTGAACATTGTTAACGATCGCGCAGCATAACTGCATAAACGATAAGGCGAACAGCGGTTTGCGAAAGCATTATGCAAGCTTCGAGTGGGAGCGCAGTGCGCTGTGTGGACTGGGGCGGTTCGTTGACCAGTGCATTGTCCCGCCACACCGCCGCCCACCGCGAAGGTCGCGGCCCACACCGCCACAGCCTGATTCCATCTCTCGTCCCATAAAACACGGAAAAACCGACACGCATCTCTCGCGGTGATAGTGACATTGGATCGAATCTATAGAGCGTTCAACACATTTTCATCTTCGGTATCACGTTACAGGTAGAGCCGATATGTGTTCAGTGAGCTCGTTGCTTAAACACGTTTTGTAGTGAACTAAATAATTATTATATTTAACATTAAGTGGAAATTTTGATCTCAAAATGGTGACTTCGAGAATACCGGATTATTCTCTGAATTCGGAGTTCAACAGGGAGTTCAGAAGTTTCCGCATAACGCGAGCCACGCCGCGGGCTACGCTGTACGCGCCCGCCATCGTCCCCATACACGAGTACCCGCGGGTCAGCGTGCACGAGCGGCGAGAGGCGCTGAAAGCTAAGATCGCGAAAGATTGGTCCTCCACGAGCAACGACAAGAAAATACACGGCACTTGGACCGCTCCCAGCGAGCAGAGCAGAGCCAACATCACCACTGCCGATTTGAGCAACAAGACTCAGCAGTACAAAGGCAGTGTGAACGGCGAGGAGGTGTCGCGCGTTGCTCTCGTTAAACACGAATTCGAAAGCAAGGATGCAGAACGTACGCAGAAGATAGAGAGCAAAATCGACAGCAGCCAACCCGCCAGTTTTACTTACGGAAGGTTCAACGGAAACGGTGTAGACATTAAGGAGACACTAAAAAAGAACTGTGATAAAGGATTACACAGTAACGACATTAGTTATAGCGATTACCTTAACAATGTTCCTAAATTTAAAACTAGTTTCGAAAATAATTTTCTCAAACAGAGCCTCGACGAGCGTTACAATAAGCGAAACGTTTACGACGTAACGCCGAAACGCCTCGATAGAGGCATCAACTTGAACAACGTCGAATACAGAAGCCTGAACGGCGACGCGTATGATTCTTTGAAGTATTCGCGAGTCGCGAATGGAACAGAATCAGTACAATACAAAAGTTACGGTAAAACCGAGACCGTTAAGAGCAAATTAGTAAGCACGACGGATGGTCCAAAAAGCGTGACGTCTTGCAACGGAGAGAAACTGAACGGGTACAGTGACGCTGAGCGACGAAGCGGCCGCGAGCCGCCGAGACCGCTCACGAGCGGGCCCAAGGCTGTGGTGGACCAGAGGCTGGCCGAACGACTCGAGGTGAAGGTGGCAGAACTGCCTGCCCTGTACCTCGGCGTGGACTCGTGGACGCCCAAATCCGCCGCTTTCCAGAAGAGTATGCGCGAACACGAGTGGAGCGTTTCGTATGTACTAAAACATAATATACATTGATAATAATAATCTGACTAACATTTATACACGCTTCCCTTTATATCCTTCCAATCAATATTCACCTTGAGTGTGCTAAGGAGCTTCATATTCGTGTAAAAAAATTGCCCTACTATCATCGTTCGGTCCCGGTTTAAGACATCGAGGTCAGACATAAAAATGTTAACAAAAAGTTGCAAATGAAATACCGGTCAATCCTTAAAACTACATGCAGTTCAGTTCCAGTAATGAATTAAAATATTTCCATCGTATTTGTGTACAGGAAATGACATATTCAGATTAATCGAATTAAAGTCATTATTGTACTTTTTGAATACGTAAGAGACGCATAGTAAATAGCCATAAATTCAAGCGTGAACCGCCTGCATATAAATTATAAATAGAAGAAAAAATAAGCAAATCGTGGCGAGCTTATTGCCGCGAGTCTGAGTGCATCGACTTCGCTACCGGTTTAGAGTTCAGTGCGAGCACTATTACAAATTTGTTTCGCCAGCCATTGCAACTTGAGTTACCTATGCATTTACATTTAAAATGAAATCTGAGTCTCGAGAACAACATCGTGTGCTTTGAGCGTTGGCAGAGTCTACGTACAGTCTCGGTGTAAACTTTTCTTGATTTATATTATTTTATATCGAAATTAAAACTCTCATTACTCGCGAATCTATCATATATTATGATCATATAATACTCAGTAGTTCAGTACAGTTGCTACGCTTGAAGAAGTTAGAGAAATCCTTATTTTTTTGAAATTAGAGAAAAATGTTGGTAAAAGGATTTTTTTTCAGCTATGATCAAGACTTCCCCTCTAAGCCCCATAAAGTTTGTTTGGTTGGACGATTCACGTGATTTACGCTAGCCATTCAATTCTTTGAAATAATGTGCCATTTGTTTTCATGTAAACCTATTTATTGAATACCTACGTGAAATGTTAACTAGATAATAGCATGTAAAACCGAATGATATTATTTGAAACACGTTTATACCTTTACATTATTTACAAAACATTCTCACTATCACGTTAACGTTTTATTGCTTTCGATGTGTTTTTTTCTTGCTTGAACAACTATGTCAAGTCAATTCAGCATCAAGTCTCGTAAATAATAAAAAAACGAGGTTACAGTGTTGGAGCAATTGGTCTTTTTTATGGTACATTAGTCATTGATGGTTGTGTCTATATAAGTTTTATGTTATTATTTTGTGACACTTTTGTCCGTGAACCTCGTTTTTCTACGCGTTGTTTGTGAAACGATCCTTTCTGGACGGTCAAAAAAGATTGAAATGAGTAACTTTTAATACCAACTGCAGTCGCGTTATTTGGCATGGTTTTTAGCCATCATGAATATATTTTTAAGGATAAAAAAATGTACATGTATTTTCATCGGATAACCTGTGAAAAATTGGTTCACAGGCAGACGTGTACTACTTTCCTATTGGAACGAAGTTCCTTATCGCGCGTTACGAAAGGGGGCTAGACGGAAAAAATTAAGACTAAAAGTTGTAACGACACTTTTTGGTTGCTATGACTACTCGTGTTGTTGACTTCAAGTTGTTGAAAATAAAAAGGCGGAATAATTTTAAAGAATTATGTTTTCAACAGTTACATAGGCTAGTTATTCCATCCGGGTGTCCTGAAGGAATTGTAATAAATTTACAGTAATTTGGCAGAGATTACTGCTATCAAAATATGCCTGGTAATAGATAAATAAAATAAAAAATGCTCTGTTATATTATGTAAATAATAAATTTTGGGTGAATTAAGTACTAAGCATTTTGCATGATAGATAAAGAAACATACATATTATGAAGCAGCAAATACATTCAATTGAGAATCTCTACCTTGTCGAAAACCATTTAAATCTGTTTCGTTAAAATTTGCCTTTTGACTCTGCAGTCCGTGTAGTCAATACCGTTTGTGTCTGGAAATTTATTTACCTGAGATAATAACTGACTGCTAGAACTTAAAAGCAAGTTCTGGCGACCCTTGGCTAGGTTATGTTAAGACATTGCACAACTCCGTGACTCACATCGGGTCTTTATCCCTGCCTTTATTTGAATCTTATTTTATTTTACTTCTTGCAATAAAAGACATAAGAAAAACTGCAAATGTCAGAAATAATGGCGACAGCAGTTCCACTAGAGGTACAATTTATTACTCGTAGGTTTTATTTTTGTCGCGATTTTTCTTTCCTTTTAGTTAAATGTTATGGTACTTAATTTTTATTTATGGGCAAAACCTTTAAAAACTTAAAATTCAGTGCATGCGAAGCTACATACCTAAGTTGTCTGTCAGGTACGAGCACGGGCAGGTTACACAAGTGAGATCTAAGAGCGTATTTTGACTCAGCTCACATTTGAGATACAATTAAAACGATACCGACGTATATGTCAATTAGGTATATAGTCCATCCCATTTTAATCCTCATTAAGCCTTGGCATTCAAAGTACGCCTATAGACATCTCAGCATAAGCCTATGATTTAACAACATTCCTACAGTTTAAACTGCTGGGTCTAGAAACTTTACATTTAGAATGTAGGCCTCTATAAAGTAGATCCCCACTAAAATAGAATGCCAGAAATAATTATAATCGAAGGAAGCACGGGGTCAGCTAGTCTTGTATAAATGCCTCCTCAACTATGTGAAAGTGCGTGGTTTTGATAATTGATGTATCATAGATAATCACGTCAAAAAATTCATTTGTGTGCACACAGTAATGGATCATATTATGAAGATATTAAGTCAATTAATGCTTAACCGATCTATTCCTATTCGGCTAGTTAATAAAAAGGTTGCCTTAAAAATTGAGGCATATTATAATAACAAGCAAACATTCGCAAGCCCGTGGGCGAACTCAGCTATAACTTCTGATTCGTCTCGATAGCATTTTAGTGAATGCCTCAAGGTCCCGTCCTGGTTTGACTCGTAAAGGATTTGTCAACCTGGTTAGGATTATGACGTAAGTTATTTTAGTGTTTTATGTCTTTCTCTAGCCGCTGAATGATTGTTGTTAGGCTTTTGTTGTGTTAGTAAAATTAATTTTGAAAACGGTTTCTTGTTCGCGTTTTATAGTCCTATCCTAGTATACGTTTTTTAAATGTACACAGGTCCACGTGTTACCTAATTTATTTTACAAGCTATGACTTTACATTTTTGCCGAATTACCGAATTGAAAATGTAATTTTGTCGAAAAACCCGCAGCTTATTTACTTGAACACAACGATTGGCTCTGAGCTTTGTGTGAACTTAATATTTTTGTAATTGGCATTCATCCGTCAATTTACAATGGATCGGAATAGTCAATGTCGCAATATAATACGAACCCCTCACTACACTTTTAAAACCCTACAAGTCAACGCTAACTCCAGCTTTGTCGAGATAATATTTTTCCTACTTGTAAAACAAACACACAGGTTTCAGATCTGATAATTATATTGTCTATAAAATAGAGAAGGTAAAATCTAATAACGAAAACCGGCTATTCGGGTAAATGAGTCATTGATTGCTTTTTTATCAAGTTTACTGATATGGATTGAAATAGGTATCGCTTTTTGTGAAGTATTAAAATAAATTTTTGTTGTGTTTACACAAAGACTTGCATAGATTAGAGCCTACATAATTCAGATATACGCTTAAACGTTGCAGCTAGTTAGTTGTTAGTTTTTATTCAGTGACGTAGTGCCTATTTCCCATTATAGACAATTTCAACTAAAAGAAAAAATGTGTTTGCGGTGAAAACAGAAATACGAGAAGAAAATAAGTGATAATTAACTTCCCGACAGAAGAGAGAAAGTGATTTTATAAGTTTGCGGTGCAATTTGCGGCTTTTGCTGTTCAAACCTAGCTGTTATATTGTATAACTAGACTCTCGTAAAAACAATAAGCAGTAAGTAGCAGTTGTACTTTTAAAATCTCGAAGCGATAATTCTACGATAACTAAGTTACTGTTTTTATTTTTTGTCTCATTAGTATTTGGGTGAATCAACTTTTAAATGTCCACATGATGAAATTGTGGTTTTTTTTTTTTTTTTTTATTGTCCATTATTTAAATATTTTATTTAAAAGGTAATTTTCTCTTGTTTATAATTATGTATAGAGCAGAGCTGTTTCTTTAAGAATTTAGTGAATTTGACGTTAAAAAATTCACCAAACCAAATCTGCCCTGTCCCCTGGACCACTATTCAAAAGTATTTTTAAACAAACTAGACATCAATTATTGTTAAAACAATTATTTCATTTACATTCATTAAACAATACAGTTTAATTTTTTATCTTTATATATGGCATATATCTCACAAAATTTCACAATATTTGCCATAGTCATGTCCTTAAGACAACTCTAATTTCACAGAATCGGAACTTTTAATTAAAACGCGAAATAATAATAGTAATGTAAGAAAATTCCTCCTGCTACTTTGTTTTATATTGTGTTATTGTATCTTTAAAAAAATATGAACTGTTCTTGAATTTAAAAAGAAAAAGTTAATGATATTGTGTTTTTCAATTTAGGGACAACTTAGTTGTCCCATAGACATATCTGGTTGTCCAATGGAAATATTAGAACCAAAAATCTTAAAGAGGGTACTAAATGAAACAAATTTTATAAAGTATCTGAAAGCAGTTTTAATGGCACACCGAACAATAAAAAAGTTATTAATAATCAAAAACCCTACAAAATAATAACATTTTTCTAATAAATCGACATTAACATTTCCTTACACTTAGTGCAGTCTTTAACAGTCTCATTTTTATAATTAAAGATCACAATACGAGTATTATGAATAGAATATGGTAACTTAAATCTTAAAACAAAACAAAAATCTTAATCTAGTGGAGATCAACAGTTGTTGTTATGCACCCTAAAATAAATTACTTTTCAAAAACTTTAGTGTCCAATGAAAACTTAAAATAATTAACACCTCTTTTCAATTGAATTTCTGGATTAGGAAGTTTTTGAATGATGTCTTCATAAGCGACATAGGAGACATCTTTCTCATCGAGGACAAATAGCTTCCCTCCTTTGACACATTTCAGAAATGTGACTTTAATTTCACCATCGTCGTCGATATTGCTTTCAGCAATGCATGCGTAAGTATGGTATGATTTGCCTTTGGTGCCATAAACTTTGACGAGTAGATAATCACCCATTCCAGGTAATACCTGGTTTTGCCCTGATACAGATGGCTGTGGTTGTGTAATATTATTTTCATCGTTAGAGTCATCAGAATAGCCATATACACTGTCGTAAATACTTTTGTTTTGAGCCTTATGTAGATCAGTAAATGAAATGTCATCCTGTTTTGAAGATGCCAGGACACTCAAAGGCAAATCATCATCAGTATTATCACAGGATATATCGTCACAAAAATTTGCTGATGGAGGTGGCATAGAATTAAATACCAAGTCGTCATCACCAAGTATGTCCTCACACATGTCCACAGGGGATGGAGTTATTCTTAAAGCTGGGGTAGGTGAGTAAAACTTTGGATGCAAACAGTCGCACAATCCTCTTGAGCAGAAACAACTCAGATTTCTGTACATTAGTTGGCCACGAATCCTTGAAAAGATTTGATGCACCTCTTTGGTTCCAGGCAGAGGGACAAGATCCTTTGGAATACATTTTTGAACAATGTCAATTTTTTCTTCAGTTATATAAAACAATTTAACTTTACTCGATTCCTGGAGGGCTTGGTAAAACCCAAATGCATCGGTAATGTCTTTTCCAGTGGCCACCTTGTTATCCGCTTCTCTTTTAAGATATCCCCCAATTCCATCAGCCGGTCCCTTCCCATGACCCGCTTCGAAGAATGACCAGCTAAATGCTTGGAACCCGTAGTCAAATGTTTTTGTACAAGCCAAAAAAAAGTTACCCTTCTGGCGATACTGAGAGAACGGTCCATCTGAAAAGTAATGGATAGTGTCGATTTCAGGGTAATTTTCAATAATGCTCATTAGAATCGGGTGTAAGTGCGCCCATATTGCAGCAGGTTGGTGGATATTGCATGGCGAAACAGAACAAAAAGAAGAAACCTTGTGATTTCTGTTTTGGTCATGCATGTATACGACAACGGTGTGGAGTGTTATTTGGTTGCGGGATCCACCAAAATGGTGTGCTTGAATTTCTTCATTGCATTTAGCACTATAATTTTCGCTAAAATCAACTAAAATTACGGCTTCATTTGATTGGATTTTATCAACACTTTGCCGGAAATTCCTGTACTGGGTTTTCATATTGAAAATATGTTTCTTTATATTTTTCAGTTCCTCTTTAAATTTATCTATCATATTTTGTACTAAATCTTCATTCAATCTTTTAACGTTCTTAATAGATTTGATCTTTTTGCCTCCTTTCATATAGATTTCCTCTTCTCTCACCCATTCAAACCATTGCATTTTGCCCTTAACATTATCTTCGTTAATTTTTATTTCTTTAGCTTGACATTGGACACAAGCACCAAACATACAATCCATTTTATTACTGTCACAGACTGTTTCTAGAATAAGTGCACTTATATCCACCGCATTAATAACTCCTTTTTGCTTTAGAGCCTTTATCTTAGCTGCAGCATTCGCATGTGTTTTACAAAGGCACATATCCCTGCCATCGACTGTTGGTCTGAGTATGTAGAAAGGTCGATGTTTGGTAAAATAGAAATAGGAACATTTTGTGCCTGGATTCTCCAACTTAAATGCTTTGAACAAATTTTTCATTGAGTCTAAAAGGAACCGTTTTTGAACTTTTTCTTTGCCTTTAGTAACGGTTTCTTTTTTGCCGGCGGTGTTTCTTGACACATCATCCCTTAGGAAAAAACATTTTATTTTCTTTATGAGTTCTGTATCACCATTACACACTGTTATCTTTGCTCTAATGCTTCCTTTTAAACCTAAACTGTCCTGTATGATTCTTTTCTTTTGCAATACATCTAAGTTTTCAAATATGTTTCTCAACATCCTTTTCCCTTTCCGTGTCTTTAATGTCAAGTATTTGTTTTTGATAGCATTGGTTAAGGTTTTGTATTTATTGTGGACTTTATTTTCGGCCATGGTTCCTTTTTCTTTCATCTTAAGTAATTCTTTTGCCTTGCGATGAGCTCTTTTCTTATATTTTTCATATTTTGTCTTCCACATATTGGCTTCGCTTCGTAATTTTAAATTTTCTTTATACATCTTAGTTCTATCTCTACGGATTATTTTCCTTCCTCTTTTTTTTTGTTGCGGTACCAAAGGTGCAGCAGGAGAAGCAGGCGGAGTTACATGTTGATCTTGAGGTATATTAATTTCCTGCAAACTACACGGAGAACTTGGAGGTGTGTCTTGCAGTATGTTACGAACTGCTTTCGATCGCTTTCTTTGTTCTTGTTTACGCAATTTCCATATGGTTCTGCAGTTTTTTTGTTCCTCTGGCTGCATACTTGAAATCAACTTTTTGTTTTTATGATAACTTTCTCTTTTTTTTCTTTTGCGTTCAGCCATTTTTTCTGGGTCTGCTTTAAGTCTTTCTCTATAGCGTCTTGATTTCTCCTTCTCCGACAATCCCATTACCTAAAATGAAATATGTATTATGTGTAATATTATAAATGTGAATGTGAGTTTGTTTGTTACGCTTTCACGCAGAAACTACTCTACCGATTTGGCTGAAATTTGGTATAGAGATAGGTTGTATCCCGGGGAAGGACGTAGGCTACATTTTATCCCGTATATATTTTTAATAAACCTCAATCCACGCGGACGAAGTCGAGGGCATCAGCTAGTGTTTAATAAAAATACGCAAATTATTTAATTAAGGTAAAGATCCCAGTGCTTGAAACTAATACAATTGTTAGTATCTTGAACCTTATGTTAAAGCGAAAGGTCAAAGACAGGGTATCAACTGTTGGAATTAGGGTGTCAAGCGTTGGGACGTTTACTTTTACCCTTTTAAAAATCTTATTACATCGTTTTTGTCCAAGGGACAACCAAAATGTCCTACGGACAACCACTTCCGTTGTCCAAGTGACTAGTTGTCCGAGGGACTTATCTAAAACTTTGAGCCGTATAATAAATATTAAAGTCTTTTTGTGTTTTATTTCACCTTAAGGGTAAAATATATATAAAATAGTATCTGGTACAATATAATTTATTTTTATATGTTAAGTACTTACGTATTTGTGCCAGTGGTCCGATGGACAGACAATAAAGCCACCCACACTCTCCAACAGTACTCGACCGACTGACGCCGCGAGTTTCGACAAATCAAAATGGCCACTAGGCCTATCTGCTTACCGGAAATTTGAGCTTGTTGTCAAGTGTCTTATTACGCCATCTTTTTTTAAATTTCTTAACTAATTCATGGTTGTCCGGTTGACCTGCATGGCGTGGATAATCAAAGGGACAAAATGAAAACGCAAGAAATTCATAAACCGTTTAATGCAAATATTAGAAATCGGTATGTTTTATTGATGATACTTATCCATGAAAATGATTATGTGTAAAAGTATCAATTCCTCAACAGTATTTTTTTCGTGATACAAAGTTTTATGGTGCATCGTTGCACGGGGACAATCTGTCCTACTATTGAAAATCAACTTTTGGTCTTTTGGACAACCATTAAAGAACGAGTAAATTGTAAACATAATATAATGTTTTGTAATAAAATGTTAGATAATATTAATAGGATCATAACGGAATACAAATAAAACTTATTACATTTATTTAAGTTTGTATTATCGATTAGGGACTCTGTACGTCTGATGTTGGACACATAAAAGTTGATTCACCCATTTACTCATGTATAATATATGCGCGAGTTGTAAATGTGACGCTAATTATGCAGCTTTTTATCGTTACGTGATAATTTATACGCTGTGCACGTCTCCTTCCTCTTATCACTGGATATTTGGATACAACAACTTTCTCGCTGCTATGTTTACATCATTTGCGTGTATCGATGTGTCTGTCTCACATAATATCAGCCGCTAAATAGCAATTATATAAAACTAGATGATTCCCGCGACTTCGTCGGCGTGGACCAAGTTTTTTCCTTTCCCCAGGATACAACCTATCCCTGTACCAAATTTCATCAAAATCGGTTGAACAGATACATTTTTTTGATCCCCGCGGGAACTCTTCAATTTTCCGGGATAAAAAGTAGTCTTTGTCCTTCCCCGGGATGTAACCTACCTCTGTACCAAATTTCATCAAAATCGGTTGAGTAGTTGGGCCGTGAAAGCGTAGCAGACAGACAGACAGACAGACAGACAGACACACTTTCGCATTTATAATATTAGTATGGATTTTGAGTTTTTGTCACCATGCAGCATCTGTCTCTAGGTGGGTTGTTTCGTCTACTTCCACTTATCAGTGGACATTTGGGTCCAGTCTGTAACAGATTTGTCGAATGTTTACATCATTCGAATATGTATCGACGCGTCTGCCGCATTAAATATCTGCCGCCCGCCAAATGCAAGCTCAGACCCATATTGAGTTTTTGTTACCATTTCTCTATCGGTAGCTGGGTTGGCTATTTCAGTCGTCGATCGTTAAATTGTTATGCCTTACTTAACGCACAATTATTAGATCGCTAATGAACTAGGCTTTACATAGAGGAAATTCTGTATGTTATATTGAGGAAACAAGCAATTTAATTGAGAGACAATTATTTCAAAGTATTGCTAATAAATATAAAATATGTCACTTACCAATACATGACCATAGATTTGTAGGTTACAAATTTATTTATTACAATTTAATTATATTTAGTTCGAACTTTGTCACGTAGTATAAATAAGCAATATTTTAGTTAGCACAACATGATAATAATTACAAAGTTTTCCCCCACTCCAATGTACCTAATTTCTTAGTATATAAGTTTAACATTCATCTGTAAATATATGCCATTTTTACACTGAGTCTGTGCATATCATTCTGCTCCAACTTACTCGCAATCCGCAACATAAAACATAAAATAAAAATAAAAAACTAGCATATTCGTAAAAAATAGTCCCAATTTTGGCCAGCAGGCTAGATAAGTTGGTGGGAAATTTAAGACGTTCAATCACTTCAATGATGTAATATGTTTCAAATCCTTCATTCGAAATTTTGTTTTTTGCATTTAGCTGCGTTAACGCAGAGCTGGTATACACATACAACATAATAATCGGTGCCATTAACGGTCAGTTCATGTACATCTGACAAATGTCAGAAGCCGCCCGCAGTTACGCGGTGTGATCAACTTTCACTGCAGACAAGTCCCGCTTCCCGCGACCCGCATCCCGCCGCTCGAGTACGCGTGCGCGCCATATCAATCGGCCCGGCTGGAGACCTTTGTCGGCTGATGTAACAGTACCAAACTTTACCTACCCGGTAAATAAACGTTTTCTGGTGTGCCTCCTCCGTCAGTGCTGTGCAAAGCTGGTGATCGTGAGACGCTCGGTTTTTATATTTTGCTTTAGGTAAAGTATTAAAGAACCTTTCATTACGTTCAACGATCGTATCGAATACAATAAACCTCATTAGCGTTATGTTTCATATCAATTTTAAACTTGAATAAAGATGTCACTATCAGAGCCAATTAAGTATAGCTTATGTAGCTTTTTGGTGGCAGCGAGGGCCGCGCTTGTCATTGACCCGAGAACACGGGCGGACGATTAGTCCCAGCTGCACTGTTGACACGGTTCGCAGTACTTAATCGCTCATCCGGTGCGGCCTTGTCAGCCAACCAACGGACCCGGCCCGCCAGCTCACACCGTCCAACATTCATTTTCTATGTAGACCGTAGTCCACAACGTGGTGGTGATACGTTAACCAAGCCTATTCATCTTAATATTTCATTTGTCTGGGTAGCTTACTTATAAACCTATTTACATATTTTTTATGTTGGAGTCATTATACCTACTAGCAAATATACATGTAGCATAAATGTTAAATCTACTGTAGGTATATCTAAATATTTAATCAGTATTTAAAGCGTACTTTATTTCCTTTAAAATAAATTATATGATAGACTGAGTAGATACATACACTACACATAATGAATAATTAAAAATTCTACATCAATGATTGAAAATATACCTATGTTTAAAATTTAATCAACATTACAATATTCATAAACAGTTGTAACTGCATAAGTTATCCAAATAGAAGTATCTAATCTAATTAAATAAATGGATCAACTTGATTCTTGGTATAAAAATATCGCAGTAGGCCAAATAACTCAGATCCAATAACAAGCATCACATCATCTGAGGGACGACAGCCTGACATTCTACCCTATTAACCGCAGAGCTTATGATTATTTTGTATTTGCTTTGTTTTAGCAACGTTCTAGTGCCCAAAATACACCTAGTACATTAAAAATACGATACATGAACGATGATGAAAAGCTAAATCCTAATTTTCAATTGGTACGTGTCTGTTTAATTTTCGCAAAATTAGGTATGTTTATATAATATTATATATAATATGTTTATATTTCGCCGGTAGGTACGCCATAATAATGGAAAAATAAAACCGAATTTTCGATAACTTAATAAACCGAAAAGAATCGCTAAATCTATTACCACAAGTAGCTGCAGTAGGTACCGCTCTGCGGCAAGTAAGAACATAATTATGTATACATATTATACATATTATCGATTATAGGTGTTTTATTTAACTGCGATGCCCTAAAAACGAGGTTAGCGAAACTAATATAGGTAGGGCTGCTATCTGTTCGGCTTTCCCAAATTCGTCCTCGTACGAAAGAGGTCCCGGGAGCGTTCAAGCGCCCTTGAAACTTGCACGACGTATAAATTATCACGCCTTGAATGAAAAAGATTCCTAATGCGATCGTAAATTTTAGATAATAATTGACCGAGCGAAGCGAAGGTCTCTGAGTCTACTTGAGTGAATTTGCACTTGTCCGTCCGTCCGTCCATCTGTCAGAGCCTTATAACTTCTGAATTACTGAACGTAATTACTTCAAATTTATATATTATAATACGTAAACATCTTTTTAACATTAGACGAAAAAGGTATTTAACATGGTTGAATTTTTGGGTACTCCTACTTTTTTACTTTGAGTGCTGCACACTGGCCGGAATAGGCATGATGACTGATTTTGAAAAATGGTCAGATTATGTTCGGAAGTATCTACTATTTCGAAAAAATATCTTATTTCAGCAGAAAAATACGGTTTAGTAGATAAAATTGGCATTTGAAATTTAAAATTTAAAATTCACGCCAAAACGTTCTGCGGTGTGATGGCGTCGTTTGTGACGTCACTATTGTTGTTACCAATGTACTCTGTGCAGTGTGCAGTAAACAATAGTGTGATTGTCAAAGCTCGAAAACAAACAATTGTGACGTCATTCGCTTCTTGGTGTTTTAACCAATATGGCGGATTGCTGTATTTTATAGTTTTATTCAAACAAAATAAATAGCTATCTCACTCGAAATAGAAAAATAAATACGTTTTTTATAATCCATGAATCCTATTTCATTAAATAAATTCATAATTTCATTGATTCTTAGTTACTGTCATCATGCCTATTATATCGTATATACCTAATTGCATCACAGATAAACTTTTATACATTAGACAGAGCGCCATCTATTGACATCATTTTGAAGTTCTGTAAAAAATACGGAAGCTCATTAAGAATGAAATAATTTCGTTTCCATATAATATTTATCTAATTTTGGTATTTTTTGTTCAAGTACAGGGTATAATTCAAATAATTGATCAAGTTTCAGGCTCAGCGAGTTTTCAAGTGCCCTTGAAACAACTTCTCTAGAGCAAAGTTACGAAATACACAATTGTCGCGCTCACTGCGCACAAGGTTTAAATGAATACTTAAATTGATTTTAAATCTTACACGATATTAGGGCTTCCTTTAATATGGCTTACTAGATGATGCCCACGACATTTCCGGCGTGGATAAAGATTTTTATTCCCTCCCGCGGGAACTAGTCATCCAGGATAAAAAGTAATGTAATACTCGAGATGCAACCTATCCCTGTACCAAAATCGGTTGAACTAATGGGCCATGAAAGCGTAGCAGACAGACAGACCCACTTTTGCATTTACAATATTAAGTATGGATTAAATAACAGACATAGTAATATTTTGGAGCTTTTAATTGAATTCCGCGTTTTAGATAGACCTTATGTTCCTAATACCTACTAGTGGTCAGGTTGAAAGCAGACGGCAGCCCTATAATACCGACCGTACGTATATATTTTTAATAAGAATCCGTGGCTTGCGGTGGGAATCCTTGACCAGCCGCAGTTTGTTTCGCATTGAAGAGCGTGGCTTTCGGTTTCGTAAGAGACCGCACTGCACCGGCCCAGATCGATTATGGTTATTGTGCCAAAACCTCTCGACTCATCATATAATAATTGGCGCTTCGCCGGACCTTGGACTACTGTTTTATGTTGCATTTCAACTTTTACCCTTCTTCCATAACATACTAACTCACATAATACGATGCGTATACTTTTCCTGATAACATTAAACTTGACCTGTCTTTATTGTTTTGATTCATTGTTTCGTTACTTTAAAATTTCAGAAGCCAATCTAGAGGTTTTGGTTAAATATATGGCCTTTTGTACAAATTCTTATGAAATGGTTTCTCTCAATGCTTATTTATTCTTAGATAATCTCTTGTTAATACGTTTTTTTTTGGAATCTGTCTTTTATTTCTTTCATGTTTTACTTTGAATGTCTCTTTTGTTATACTTAAACACCAACTCTAGTGGTAGCATAACTTCTGTATAAATGTAGATAATATAATTTTTGTGGTCGAAATACTATGACAGGTTATTGTTTATCATTGTGTGATAAGAAATTCCGATGAAAATGACTATGAACTTATGACTAATATCATGTGTATTTAATTATGATTTTACTTTGTATAATATATTTTTTTAAATGTATTGTTTAAGATAAACATACAAAATAATATTACAAAATATACACTAGCCATACTGTAAAAACTTTAACGTTTATGCGATAAACTACTGTTATCATAATCTTTGCATGCTTTAAATTTGAGTCCATTTTTACCTGACATTTTAAGAAATCTGACAATACTATCTAACATCCATCCTAATATTACATGATTAGTCCTTCAATCACGCTGCGACAGAGCAGCTTTCGGGCTGCGAAAGTTTCTTCGTAATCAGTTCAGTGGTTTGTGTTGTGTGTTATTAATAAACAGCTACGTACCTATTATAATTTTCTATTTGAAAAGTTGTATGTTCTGATTCTATATGTTGAAACTTGAACATCATAATAGGTTATGTTTAGTCTCATGGAGTAATATTAATATGTAATGTAATATTACTCCACTGGGAAGTTACCGTTATGAAAATATCATTGAGCGGTATGAAATTTTTGAACTCTACGAAGTCTAGACTTGAACATTAAAGAACTTGTTTTTGAAACTTTTGAATTAACAATTTTATTGATAGTTCTGTTATCATTATTGATGTTCTATTCTTCTTTGACCTAGATGCTTCTCTATTTAAGTCTAAATGTCTGCGTGTATATTAACGATTATTATTAAGAGACTACCAAATTCTGCACGGTTCTTTTGACCTCTACACCGCATTATGTCTGAATTTGTTGTACAAATTAGTATTTTATGACGGTGACTATCATTAGAGGTTTTTGATAACTAAACCACTCATAAATTACAAGGAGTCGTAGGCTGGAGGCACTTTTAAATTCTTGGAAATCAGTCCAAATTACGGAATGGGATGTCTTAATTGTTAGCCCATCCAGACATCTTATAAAAGTTACCGAACCTAAGTAAATCAAGTATCAGTAACCAATTCGAAAGCCTGCGCTAAGCACTAGATAACAGCCGGGGGATACGCGCTCGTTTCTATATTGCTTTCATTTATTTATTGTTCAATGCAATGAACTGTCGGACAGCTTATTTGCAAATAGATTTTGTATCATTTTACGGCACAAATGCTTGCCTTAATCCAACGGATTCGGTAGCCGTAAAATACCGATTGACAATGAGAGAATGTCCCCAAAAATACATGTGCGAAATGTTATGACATCAGGAAATATCAGTAGCCACTGTAAATAGCAGCGAGATGATTCAATCTGATACACGTGGTTGGCGTATCTAAATAAAGAACCGTTGTTCGAATACCGTATTTGACTGAACGTTGACCGCGTCGTGATCGCAAATTAATCATTTCCCTCCGTTGCGTTTTTAGTTAGCCATACTAATTTGTATTGCTCAATTTACTCAGCTGGTTGAGTTTTGAACAAAAACATAAAGGTTACCTGTGTTATTAAACCCTAGCCAATTAGTCCTCTTACTTAAATTTTATACATATTTACTACTATAAAACAATACCGCGACTCACAAACAATACACAGTCTAAGGTTAGCCTGGATAATTGAAATCTTCCACCTTAGTACCTTAGGGATAGTCAAAGGAAGAATTTTGATAATTTACTACGAAAAACAAATCCAAGCGATCGATATCCCGGAAACTAATTATTATTATTGTCTTCAATGTTTTCGTATAAATAATTATTGTATTGCAAATATTATGATGTAGTATGATTAGTGGTTATTAGTTACATTCAAATTATTCAAATATATCTTGTTTTATAACCTTCGCTTATACCGAACTTTTGGGCTTCGTCTGGAGGTCGTTTAAAAAACTAATTGATCTACAATAATCTACATTATAAAAATATAAGATTTCATTTGGCCTTTGTTTGTTCGAGCACTTTATTTTTACCAATATATGAAGAAAAGTGAAAACACTTTCGCCTGTTTCTACTAACATTGACATATGCTTTTATACCCGACCTCCTTATAATTTGTTATCACTCATTAATGGATAAAAACATGCAAATTGATGGCACACAATTTATCTAAAATGTAAGTCAATCGAGGATACTATTAGCATAATATTAGGTATGACGAGACGATAAGTGGTAACACTCTCGCTTTTTTTGACTAATATTTACTTCTCCTTTTAACTAACTGCGCCTGGCACGCTGGCAATGAATTTGCCACTAGCAATTTTTAATAACGAAACAAAAATAGTTTTTTTTTTTCGAAATATGTACAATTTAGGAAACAAACATCTCCCAAAAAAGCCGACTTTTTTTACATTTTTCAAAATTACAAAAAAAGTTACCTGCCGATTTTCAAAATTCATACGCTCACACGTGTCTCGATAAATTCCTAAACTCTTGGTACTATTCCCATTTCGATCCTCCCAAAAACCTCGGAGCTATGGCCAAAAATACGTCTCAGGCGATTTGCATCTGATAACCATTTTCAATGTTAAGAAAAATGAATTATAGCATTTATATATTTCAGTTATATAACTTCGGAAAATCATTTATCGCATATTTCCAATTTTCAATATAGGCCCCTAGCACCGACAGCGCTGACGATGTAATCACAGTACACACCTTTCTTGTATTGTGAGTTGTAACGCAATAATTGCAATACGTTTTGGGACGATCAGTGCGTACCAAGGACCTCATTCGAATTTTGTCGACCTATTTATCTAGTTATATGCGTAGCGGCGTGAACGTCGAAATGTGCGATCAGCTTTACTATTGTATAATCGTTTTCTCTTTTACAAAAACGTGTCTGTCTTTTGAATTTAGATTGTAAATAGGTATGCTTCTTGCTAAGTTTGAAAATGAGATGTTTCTTTTTTTTGGACAATCACCTTAAATATAACTACCTAGTTTAATGTCGCAGGAAATTGCAAACACTGAGAATTCGCAAAAAATACATGTCGGTATCCGGGCAAACGACAACTTTCCGTTATATATACAAAATATGTTGACAGACTTGACACTTTTTATATGTAATTTGCGCCGATGATATTTAAATTTGTAGACCTTATATATATATACGTTTGGTTCTTAAGATCTTTCGATACATCAAATTAATATTTTTCAGTCTGGTGATACCGATGGCAGTAGATTTTGATAAATATGTATAACTTAAACATGCCTAGAGTGTTTATCTAGCTAGACCAGGAGATCTAAGCCTTGCTAAAAATATTATCAACTAGATGATACCCGCGACTTCGTCCACATGGTTTTTTTAATCCTATGTCCATCCCTGACGTCAAATTCGGTTAAACAGATGACAGATATGCATTTTCATATTTTTTATATTATAAGTATGGAGGATTTCAATAGCGGCTCTATCTTTGAAGTGAATGTCATGCATCTTTTTGTTTCCTTAGACTGAATCTGAAAGTGCACGATGCGACGCCGGCGACAATGAGCACTTATCGCAAATTGCAGCTTTCTCCTTCTACGGCTTAGCCTATATTTTAAACGATATATCTATCTGTTTTGCTCAGTAAAAGTACCTGGCTTTTTATCGGGTCAGTAGAAGATTAACACAGTAAGGAACCTAAAGTTAAATAGATTTCGAGACATAGTTAAGTAATGAAAATAAATGCATAGAAAAATAAAAACTAAACAGTCAGGTCTTTAAAAAATCCTGAATTCAACGCCTGTTAAAGACCTGTTTCTTCATTTGTCTGATTACTCACCTTCACAATGTAATAATTTGCAAAATTTTTACTTTTCAGAAAGGCCTCCGTTTCAGTTTGTTATTTCATTCTACGATATATCATTTTATACTGTGCTTTATGTTTCTTTGTTCAGGGTTCTGTGTTGTTATGTTAGTTGGGTGGGCGCACACTTACATTACATATCAATAAAACTTTTATTATATCATCATTCATCACTGATCTTAAAGAAGTTGATTTACGCAAATATCTATTGGTTTAACATTAAGTGCTATTTTAAGGCACAATAAAATAAAATTTATGTCACATTTTGGAAACGTAAATTTTGCATGAATTAATTTTAATAACCATTTTCATTTGTATATTTTTATCATTGACTTCAAATCAATGATTTTTATACTTATTTTCGTTTTATACTTTATTATTTGCTAGCTGATGCGCGCTACTTCGTTCGCGTGGATCGAAGTTTTTGGTTTCCGCGGGAACTTTAATTTTCCGGGATATAAAGTAGCCTATATGCGCTATTCCAGACTATAATCTATCTCTGTATCAAATTTCATCCAGATCCGTTGAGCCGTTTTGGCGTGATTGAGTAGGTAACAAACATCCATCCAAACTTTCGCATTTATAATATTAGTATAGATTTATTGTTAAATTAAACAACTCAGGTAGGTAGATAATAGATATAATGCTTTAAAACTAAAGTTCCAGAAGGTAGTCCTATGTCACATATTTAGGCCTACATACACAAGGCCGTTTAATGTGCTGAGGTAAAATTTTCTTCATGCGTTTGATGTCAATGCCGGGATAAAATTATCAAAAAATAACAGCATCTCAAAATTCAACTAAATCAGTTTAGGCAATTTTGTGCAAGACTTAGCTTAATATTAATTGTCAGTTTTATCTCCACATTTTCTTCCCATATGATAATTAACAAATTATTGTTTATATCAATCTTAATGCGTGCCCAAAATAAGGAAACAATAAGTCTTGTATGAGAAAAAAGGAGATATTCCTCGTTTGATATTCACAGTTATTATACGATTAAATACAATTGGTTAATCCTTCCTATAAAACAGGATGCTAATTATTTTGAGGGCATAGTGTAATTTGCCCGGTTATAACCGACAACCGTCCATTAGGTACCTAATTATTTTTTTATGACACTATCGTGGATCCGTCTGCCCTTGCTGAAATTAGAATAGGTAGAAAATTATTGTGTATTGGGATCTTCACATGCTAAAATTAATGACGTTATTATGATGTGATAAACCAGCTTTAAAAATACTAGGCTATTTGAAGAAGAGAGTGAGATATGAGAGACTGATACAAATAAAATTAAAGGAAGGATTAGAAGCTAAATAATATTTTTTTTCTATAATTAACTTTTTAATAGTAATACGTCCTATGTATGTATCCTGTAATTGATCTTGACGCGTTCCCCTTCACCGGAAATCGGCGATTTATTTAAAATTAAACTGTTTTGCTAAATTATTACTTGCAAATAGGTATCTATCTACAATTATTTTCACAGGCAGCGATCCATAAGGGTTTATGAGCAGAAATCTACCCATATAGTTATGGGTTCAAAATTTACCATTTTGCGTTCAAGGGGGAAATCCGTCGCAATCAAATTATTTTATGTAGCCATCACCGTAGATTCAGGCAGATAAAAACTAAACACTGTTTAAACACTGAACTGAACTGTTTAAAAAAACTTATCGATTCGAGGATCCAAACCATCTAGTTATTCAAATGAACATAATGCAAAAGCACAAAACGGAACTTGTTTTTACCCTCGACGCCCGACGAAGCGGAGACGGTATATGTGTTTGCCCTAAGAGGTTGTGTGTTTGTTTGTTTGTTTGTTTGTTTGTTTGTGCACTTTTTTGTTACCATTTTTCTCAAAAAGTACTGGGCCGATAGAGATGCGGTTTTTTGCATTAGATACGTATAGCTTGTGAGAAGGTTTTTACATATATTTTAGGACCATAGACAACCAAGCTGAGCTGTAGTCTATGATTTTAATATTTCAACATGTTACCATTTTTCACAAAAACTACTGAGCCGATTGAGATGCGGTTTTTTGCATTAGATGTGTATAGCTTGTGAGAAGGTTCTTAGATATATTTTAGGACCATAGACAACAAAGCTGAGCTGTAGTCTATGATCTTAATTTTGCAACCACTGTTACCATTTTTCACAAAAAGTACTGGGCCGATTGAGATGCGGTTTATAGCATTAGATATATATAGCTTGAGAGAAGGTTCTTAGACATATTTTAGGACCATAGACAACTAAGCTGAGCTGTAGTCTATGATTTTATTTTTTCAATATGTTACCATTTTTCACAAAAAGTACGGGGCCGATTGAGATGCGGTTTTTTGTATTAGATGTGTATAGCTTGTGAGAAGGTTCTTAAATATATTTTAGGACCATAGACAACAAAGCTGAGC
The DNA here is from genome assembly GCA_963932025.1 of Erebia epiphron. NCBI lineage: Eukaryota > Metazoa > Arthropoda > Insecta > Lepidoptera > Nymphalidae > Erebia > Erebia epiphron. The sequence continues at coordinate 43,155,020 of OZ009945.1, forward strand.
TGTAGTCTATGATCTTAATTTTTCAACCACTGTTACCATTTTTCACAAAAAGTACTGGGCCGATTGAGATGCGGTTTATTGCATTTAGGACTTCGTGCGATTACAAAACAGGCAACTGGTACCAAAATTTTAAAAAATCAGCGCTATTTTGAAATTCTTTGTTAATTGACCAATTTCGTTTAAAATCTATATTTAGGGCTCCCTGGGGTCACAAAACAGGAAACTGGTACCAAAATTTAAAAAAATCAGCGCCATTTTGAAATTCTTTGTTAATTGACCGATTTCGTTCAAAATCTATATTTAGGGCTCCCTGGGGTCACAAAACAGGAAACTGGTACCAAAATTTAAAAAAATCAGCGCCATTTTGAATTTCTTTGTTAATTGATCGATTTCGTTCAAAATCGATATTTAGGACTCCCTGGGGTTACAAAACAGGAAATTGTTACCAAACTTTATAAAATCAGCGCCATTTTGAAATTCTTTGTTAATTGACCGATTTCGTTCAAAATCTATATTTAGGGCTCCCTGGGGTCACAAAACAGGAAACTGGTACCAAAATTTAAAAAAATCAGCGCCATTTTGAAATTCTTTGTTAATTGATCGATTTCGTTCAAAATCGATATTTAGGACTCCCTGGGGTTACAAAACAGGAAATTGTTACCAACTTTAAAAAATCAGCGCCATTTTGAAATTCTTTGTTAATTGACCGATTTCGTTCAAAATCTATATTTAGGGCTCCCTGGGGTCACAAAACAGGAAACTGGTACCAAAATTTAAAAAAATCAGCGCCATTTTGAAATTCTTTGTTAATTGACCGATTTCGTTTAAAATCTATATTTAGGGCTCCCTGGGGTCACAAAACAGGAAACTGGTACCAAAATTTAAAAAAATCAGCGCCATTTTGAAATTCTTTGTTAATTGACCGATTTCGTTCAAAATCTATATTTAGGGCTCCCTGGGGTCACAAAACAGGAAACTGGTACCAAAATTTAAAAAAATCAGCGCCATTTTGAAATTCTTTGTTAATTGACCGATTTCGTTCAAAATCTATATTTAGGGCTCCCTGGGGTCACAAAACAGGAAACTGGTACCAAAATTTAAAAAAATCAGCGCCATTTTGAATTTCTTTGTTAATTGATCGATTTCGTTCAAAATCGATATTTAGGACTCCCTGGGGTTACAAAACAGGAAATTGTTACCAAACTTTATAAAATCAGCGCCATTTTGAAATTCTTTGTTAATTGACCGATTTCGTTCAAAATCTATATTTAGGGCTCCCTGGGGTCACAAAACAGGAAACTGGTACCAAAATTTAAAAAAATCAGCGCCATTTTGAAATTCTTTGTTAATTGACCGATTTAGTTCAAAATCTATATTTAGGGCTCCCTGGGGTCACAAAACAGGAAATTGGTACCAAAATTTAAAAAAATCAGCGCCATTTTGAATTTCTTTGTTAATTGACCGATTTCGTTCAAAATCGATATTTAGGGCTCCCTGGGGTCACAAAACAGGAAATTGTTACCAAACTTTATAAAATCAGCGCCATTTTGAAATTCTTTGTTAATTGACCGATTTCGTTCAAAATCTATATTTAGGGCTCCCTGGGGTCACAAAACAGGAAACTGGTACCAAAATTTAAAAAAATCAGCGCCATTTTGAATTTCTTTGTTAATTGATCGATTTCGTTCAAAATCGATATTTAGGACTCCCTGGGGTTACAAAACAGGAAATTGTTACCAAACTTTATAAAATCAGCGCTATTTTGAAATTCTTTGTTAATTGACCGATTTCGTTCAAAATCTATATTTAGGGCTCCCTGGGGTCACAAAACAGGAAACTGGTACCAAAATTTAAAAAAATCAGCGCCATTTTGAAATTCTTTGTTAATTGATCGATTTCGTTCAAAATCGATATTTAGGACTCCCTGGGGTTACAAAACAGGAAACTGTTACCAACTTTAAAAAATCAGCGCCATTTTGAAATTCTTTGTTAATTGACCGATTTCGTTCAAAATCTATATTTAGGGCTCCCTGGGGTCACAAAACAGGAAACTGGTACCAAAATTTAAAAAAATCAGCGCCATTTTTAAATTCTTTGTTAATTGACCGATTTCGTTTAAAATCTATATTTAGGGCTCCCTGGGGTCACAAAACAGGAAACTGGTACCAAAATTTAAAAAAATCAGCGCCATTTTGAAATTCTTTGTTAATTGACCGATTTCGTTCAAAATCTATATTTAGGGCTCCCTGGGGTCACAAAACAGGAAACTGGTACCAAAATTTAAAAAAATCAGCGCCATTTTGAAATTCTTTGTTAATTGACCGATTTCGTTTAAAATCTATATTTAGGGCTCCCTGGGGTCACAAAACAGGAAACTGGTACCAAAATTTAAAAAAATCAGCGCCATTTTGAAATTCTTTGTTAATTGACCGATTTCGTTCAAAATCTATATTTAGGGCTCCCTGGGGTCACAAAACAGGAAACTGGTACCAAAATTTAAAAAAATCAGCGCCATTTTGAAATTCTTTGTTAATTGATCGATTTCGTTCAAAATCGATATTTAGGACTCCCTGGGGTTACAAAACAGGAAACTGTTACCAACTTTAAAAAATCAGCGCCATTTTGAAATTCTTTGTTAATTGACCGATTTCGTTCAAAATCTATATTTAGGGCTCCCTGGGGTCACAAAACAGGAAACTGGTACCAAAATTAAAAAAAATCAGCGCCATTTTGAAATTCTTTGTTAATTGACCGATTTCGTTCAAAATCTATATTTAGGGCTCCCTGGGGTCACAAAACAGGAAACTGGTACCAAAATTTTAAAAAATCAGCGCCATTTTGAATTTCTTTGTTAATTGATCGATTTCGTTCAAAATCGATATTTAGGACTCCCTGGGGTTACAAAACAGGAAATTGTTACCAAACTTTATAAAATCAGCGCCATTTTGAAATTCTTTGTTAATTGACCGATTTCGTTCAAAATCTATATTTAGGGCTCCCTGGGGTCACAAAACAGGAAACTGGTACCAAAATTTAAAAAAATCAGCGCCATTTTGAATTTCTTTGTTAATTGATCGATTTCGTTCAAAATCGATATTTAGGACTCCCTGGGGTTACAAAACAGGAAATTGTTACCAAACTTTATAAAATCAGCGCCATTTTGAAATTCTTTGTTAATTGACCGATTTCGTTCAAAATCTATATTTAGGGCTCCCTGGGGTCACAAAACAGGAAACTGGTACCAAAATTTAAAAAAATCAGCGCCATTTTGAAATTCTTTGTTAATTGATCGATTTCGTTCAAAATCGATATTTAGGACTCCCTGGGGTTACAAAACAGGAAACTGTTACCAACTTTAAAAAATCAGCGCCATTTTGAAATTCTTTGTTAATTGACCGATTTCGTTCAAAATCTATATTTAGGGCTCCCTGGGGTCACAAAACAGGAAACTGGTACCAAAATTTAAAAAAATCAGCGCCATTTTGAAATTCTTTGTTAATTGACCGATTTCGTTTAAAATCTATATTAAGGGCTCCCTGGGGTCACAAAACAGGAAACTGGTACCAAAATTTAAAAAAATCAGCGCCATTTTGAAATTCTTTGTTAATTGACCGATTTCGTTCAAAATCTATATTTAGGGCTCCCTGGGGTCACAAAACAGGAAACTGGTACCAAAATTTAAAAAAATCAGCGCCATTTTGAAATTCTTTGTTAATTGACCGATTTCGTTTAAAATCTATATTTTGGGCTCCCTGGGGTCACAAAACAGGAAACTGGTACCAAAATTTAAAAAATTCAGCGCCATTTTGAAATTCTTTGTTAATTGACCGATTTCGTTCAAAATCTATATTTAGGGCTCCCTGGGGTCACAAAACAGGAAACTGGTACCAAAATTTAAAAAAATCAGCGCCATTTTGAATTTCTTTGTTAATTGATCGATTTCGTTCAAAATCGATATTTAGGACTCCCTGGGGTTACAAAACAGGAAATTGTTACCAAACTTTATAAAATCAGCGCCATTTTGAAATTCTTTGTTAATTGACCGATTTCGTTCAAAATCTATATTTAGGGCTCCCTGGGGTCACAAAACAGGAAACTGGTACCAAAATTTAAAAAATCAGCGCCATTTTGAAATTCTTTGTTAATTGACCGATTTCGTTTAAAATCTATATTTAGGGCTCCCTGGGGTCACAAAACAGGAAACTGGTACCAAAATTTAAAAAAATCAGCGCCATTTTGAAATTCTTTGTTAATTGACCGATTTAGTTCAAAATCTATATTTAGGGCTCCCTGGGGTCACAAAACAGGAAATTGGTACCAAAATTTAAAAAAATCTGCGCCATTTTGAAATTCTGTGTTAATTGACCGATTTCGTTCAAAATCGATATTAAGGGCTCCTTGGGGTCACAAAACAGGAAACTGTTACCTATCAAATCTGTTATAAAATCTGTACTACTTGTAAGTCTAACCACAACCCGTGAGCTGCTTTAGCAGCTCGCGCACAGGGCGAGATACTAGTTAGATATATATAGCTTGAGAGAAGGTTCTTAGATTATTTTAGGACCATAGACAACCAAGCTGAGCTGTAGTCTATGATTTTAATATTTCGATATGTTACCATTTTTTACAAAAAGTACTGGGCCGATTGAAATGCGGTTTTTTTTCATTAGATGTGTATAGCTTGTGAGAAGGTTCTTAGATATATTTTAGGACCATAGACAACAAAGCTGAGCTGTAGTCTATGATTTTATTTTTTCAATATGTTACCATTCTTCTCAAAAACGACTGTGCTGATTTAGATGCGGGCTTTTTGTTTTAGATATATTTAGCTTGTACCTAGATGGTGCCCAGGGTATCATGATGGAGTCAGGAGGCGATCATGGGAACTCCTTAAATTCTCATCGTATACCTGTCGCGTTTGGACTCTTTTGATTTGTCGTGACAAGCGCGCCTCGGAAAGAAAAGGGTTTGGCCATAGTCCACCACACTGGTCAAAAAAACTACTGAGCTGTCAAAGCTGCAGTTTTGTGTTTTAGATATTATGTAATATATACGTTTGCTAAATTCTAATTGTTGTTTCAAAGTTATAAAGGTCAAAGGTATAATGGAGCTCTGCAGTTCGTCGTGGGTTTTGTTAAATTTTTTAATTTTATTACTTGTAACTTGTTATAAATGCAAACTTTAAGAAGTTTTTAAAAAACCGGCCAAATGCGAATCGGACTCGCGCACCGAGGGTTCCGTAGAAACCTGTAGTAAGTTTAAAATTATTAAAAATACTAGATGATGCCCGCGTCTTCGTCCGCGTGGTTTGATTTTTTTATTCCCGCGGAAACTCTTCGATTTTCCGGTATAAAAAGCCTATATCCTTCCCCGGGATGTAACCTATCTCTGTACCAAATTTCATCAAAATCGGTTTAGTAGTTGGGCCGTGAAAGCGTAGTAGACAGACAGACAGATAGACAGACAGACAGACAGACGGACAAACAGACAGACACACTTTCGCATTTATAATATTAGTATGGATTTTTATTATATGATGTATCCAAAAATTTATGCTTTTCGCAATTTTTCCTTCATCTGTGCTATAAGACGTTACTTCGTACCAAATTTCAAGATTCTGAGTTCACGGGAAGTAACCCTGTAAGTTTTGATTTCCTTGCGAGTGTCGAAAATTTGCATAAAAACATTTTTATTATATGATGTAACTAAAAATTTATGCTTTTCGCATTTTTTCTTTTATCTGTGCTATAAGACGTTGCTTTGTACCAAAGTTCAAGATTCTGAGTTCACGGGAAGTACCCTGTAGGTTTTGATTCCCTTGCGAGTGTCGAAAATTTGCAGCATTGACGACTGTATCTTTAGATTGCGTTGGCTTAGAAGTTTGATTTTTTCACAGCTCCAAGGGACAGTAGACCTGAGTATTTCATATGAATTTCAGCTTGATACCTCCATGCATTCCTGAGAAAAAGGATCTTAACACACAAACGGACGAACAACAAAGTGATCCTATAAGGGTTCCGTTTTTTCCTTTTGAGGTACGGAACCCTGAAAACAAGTTTTCCCACATTAACATTTTAGAAATTGCTTGTGTTTAGCTTAACGGCCGGTTTTCTAACTTATGTAACGAAGTAATTCATTGCCCGAATAATATAGTAGGTGATACATACCTAGATCAGTCTGTATAATATCGTTACGAACGATGTATCGTATCCGATAAGACTGAACGAAATGAATGGATCCTGTAGTGTGTAAACTTTTAGATATTTAGTAATAGTCATCTGATTTTTTAGCACAGTGTTCCATTCTACAGTCCCACAAACTTAACTGGTCCGGTGGCCAAAATTGGAACTAAATTTTATGCTTGTTTTTTTACCATTGAAAATGGTTATCAGATGCAAATCGCCTGAGACTTATTTTTGGCCTAACTCAGAGGATATTGGGAGGATCGAGATGAGAATTGTACCAAGAGTTGAAGAATTAATCAATACACGTGTGGGCGTTTTAATTTCGAAAATCGGCTGGTAACTTTTTTTTTTTAATTTTGAAAAATTTAAAAGAGTCGGGTTTTTTGGGGGGCGATAACTGTGAATTTTGTGTCAATACCATAACATTTATACAGACTTGGTAAAACTTTGTATGGTAACCTGGCTAACAGTGTACCTAGGTATCTTGTTTTTAACTTAGAAAATCAGGAAATTTCCATACCAGGCGAGTCTGGGCACGGACCAATTGGCTTGCGGGACTTTCTAAGTAAACTGAGAACGGAGTCAAATTAAACTGTGATAACGTCACACTTACACACTATGACGTCACGTTACAACTTACACATTAGCCACGATCGATAGTGGATTCGTATCCGTGTCGGCAGATTGGCCAAGCTGCAGCCATTCAGATTCTTTCAGGCAGATTTTTAAGTGCGATCAGCCAATAGAATTCATTGGCGACTGAGAAGTCACAAGTCGCGTCGCAATAACTATTCTGGCTTACCTACTCAATGACATTCTACATATAAAATAATAGTAAATTGTTCATCAAGGGACTAAAACAAGCCATTTCATACTAGATGTATAGACTATAGAATCGAGTAGAATGGCTTTTAGTTCCGAGGTAAACACTCTAATTTTCACTTCAATAATTGCGAGAAAATAAAAGAAACAACGATTTACCATTGAAAATGGTTATCAGTCCTGCAAATCGCCTGAGACGTGTATTTTTAACCATAGCTCCGAAGATTTTGAGAGGATCGAGCGATCGACCATGAGTTGAGGATTTATCGAGACGCGTGTGAGCGTTTGAATTTTTTTGGAATTTTTAAAATGAAGTGCATTCGAGTTGAAATTTTGAAAATAGGTTAATAAATTTTTGAATTTTTTTTTCGAAATCTGTGATTTTTTCATATCTTAGCGACACTGTCCCCGGGTAAGATAAGTTTGTGGGACTATACTCGTATCTGTATTGTAACTTTCTGATAGTACTATTTACACAACGCGAACTCGTATAGTAAGGTCTTATACTTTTATCCCAATCCCATACAAAGATCGTACCAAGATACTACGCCTGTAGATACTTCTTACTAGTTAGGTGTGTATTGGCCGCCTTTGCATTGAATAACAAAAAACATCACAGGTTGAATTCCATTATTGGTGTATGTCCATCGAAAGTGAATGTTCCGGTGTTTGTTATTCGTGAAGAGTTTTGTGACGCATGCTTTTGCCGAACATTTTTGCGTCTCGTTCACCTCCTATACTTTTCCGGTTTTAAAGCGTATAACAAGTTTCAACTATAGAATGGTAATGCACATCTTTAGTTTTGTTTAATTCAAAGACGCAACGAAAACTCTTGATAGGGCAGTCGAAGTTTAAATTAAAAATATAAGTAGCTCGAAATTCATTTTTTATTTTTTCCGATTTGATGGTATCTACTTACACGCACGTACGTTTTTTAGGTATACGTGATTATGAAAATTTATTTTTTCCTGTTTTCCTTTTCTGTGAAACGTGATTGTCTGTTATAATTATTGAAACCTATATGTACCTAATTATTATGTTCCTATATCTGGGGCTGTTGCCTGTTGCCGTTAATTAATTTTCCTCAAAGTATTTATGAGTTAAGTGTATACTAGTACTTCTGATATTTTCCTTACGACTTCGTCTATTTATTAATTCGCTCTTTTAAATCGTTTCCATGTAATTCGTTTTTCAATTCCCACGGGAAGCCCCTAATTTCCAGGGATAAAAATTTGCCTATGCCACTCTCCAGTCTCCAGGTCCTCAACTATACCCATTCAAAAAACGTCGATCCGTTGTTCTGTTGTGGCATGGTTGATGGAGAAACCAACAAAGAAACACATTTTCGCATTTATTATATTAGAATGATTCATCACAAATATATAAGTACATAAATAAACTAGTTAATTCACCGAATAAGTTTTTTTGAATTTAATATAATATAAGATGGTATTTATAAAAAGCTAAGCCAGACATCAGAAATCTGAACTCAGAAGTGAAATCGAAACAACTTGATATACGTTAAACGTCCACCACTTATGTAACACGCATGCAAGGCGCAAGGTCTGCGAGCGCTTGTTCAAGTTCAACTTGTCAATGCTGTTGATCAATGTAGGATGTTGCGTCGGTGCCCGCCTTTGCGTTGACCGCTGGAACATAATGTCACACACACACCAGCTGTATATAGACGTGGCGCTTGGCGCAATGTAGCGTCCATAGCCGAAGCGAACCGAACCTAACACCTCTTTTTCTTAGTCCATGGTCTCATTCTCATTCTGTAAATATATAATTAATGCTACCACCATTAATGAGCATACACTTGGCGCTAAGTTGATCCTGTCGGTCGATGTAGCGATGTAGTATTGCGGTGCCTGCAATTTACACAGGTTTACTCAAAGGTACTTCAGAGCGGCAGTTGCAAACTTTGATGCTAAAGGGGTAAAATAGAGGTTGAAAGTTCGTATGTAAGTCCGCCGTTTTTTAAGTTATAGCCATGAAACTTGGTATATGAGCTGCGGGTTGAAAATAAAGAAATATGTATTTCACAGTATTTGAAAATTCGACCCCCAAATTGGTGAAATAGGGAATGAAAGTTGTTATAAAAGGCCTTCTTTTCTCAAGATATTTTTCAAGTTATTTCAACGAAACTTTCAAAAATTTTGGCTTTCAGTAAAAAATAAAGAAATACCTGTGTCACAGTTTTTCAAAATTTTACCCCTAAAGAGGTAAAATAGGGGTTAAAGTTTGTATGAAACTCCTTCATTTTTCAAGTTATAGCCATGAAAGTTGGTATTTGGGCTTCTGGTTTGAAATAAAAAAATACGTGTTTCACAGTTTTTGAAAATTTTATTCTCAAGGACGTTAAATAGAGAGTCGTCTTTCAATCACGCCGCAACAGAGCAACAGTTCGACGTGATTTCTTTCATGGGTGGGTGAGATGAGGACCTGGAGAATGACATATTTATTTTATCCCGGAAAATTGAGGAGTGCCTGTGGGAGTTAAAAAACTTAAGCAACGCGAACGAAGTCGCGGGCGTGCGCTAGTTATTTATAAGGGACGTCTGTTACAACATCTAAAATCCATTTTTGATATGAGAAAGTTATAAGGAATGCATTGTCTTTATAAGGGACGTCTTTCAAGGGATTTTTCGGATGATACTTAGTGAGAAATGTGTGTGAAACAAACATTTAATTATGATAGCTTAGTTTTGAAATACATAAAAATAATGTGACAGATATTTTTGCCGTTTTTGACTCGATTACTTGTACCATATAATACCTAAATGAGGTGGCTTAACCACCTGCTAAAAACTAATTCAAAAAACGTGCAAACCTGTCGGTTATGCTTTTATTTGGCTTTGACAGAGCTTTTCAAATAGGCGTGAGAAATTTAATATTTCGAGAAAAACGCATACTTGCAAAGCACAATATAGACACAAATATCGAATGTTGCACTATGGCAGATTTCTACATAAATTATTAGTATCTTTAGATTTCTAAACAATTAAAAGATAATGTGTCTGCATAATATATTACTCGTCTTTTCACGCATTATTGTTTTATCTCGTTCCCTACCTACGTAAACCAATTACACTGTATGAAGGTAATTCTATTAGTTCTACGGAATATTATAAGATTCTTCAGTCATCGTTACGTTCTTGCATACGGCCTGTGCAATATTACACTTCCTAGTTTTATACATTCTAATTTGATAAAATAAACAATGCCCTTTTCAGGATAGATCGTTATGGTTTCGCTCGATGGTGAAATAGTGACACCGCTTATAAGGTCGCGAAGTTTTTGGTAAGCGTAAAAAAGTGATAAATATAATATATCGTGATAAAATAATTCAGTTAGCACTTTATTTGTTAGCTTCAATTGTATAGTTTTAGTTCTGTAATTCCCCTCATAAAATTCTTGTGTCAAATCAACTTATGCTATCGTGATAAAATAATTCAGTTAGCACTTTATTTGTTAGCTTCAATTGTATAGTTTTAGTTCTGTAATTCCCCTCATAAAATTCTTGTGTCAAATCAACTTATGCTGTCATAGCGGCCAGCTGACGTAGACGTTTGATTGTTACTCTGTAATTGTGACTAAACTAGCGGCACGCTATGATGGCCGGTTTGACACATTACAATAGTGATGTGGAATGTCAATTTATTCTCGAACAAAAAACAATTAAGTTTTGTTTTTGTACCTGATTAAATAGGTTTAATAAAACAAAAATGTAAATGTTTATTTAATTTATTTGAACGAACTGAATATTTGAATGAAAATGAATATACATACTTTATATGCACACAGTTACGAAGGCGTATTACGAACTCACGTGTCTGACTATTTAGAACAGTTCTCTGCGTACGTTCGGTCATATCGACGAAATCCACAACAAAGGGCTTGAACAGAGTCCAAATTAACGAGCAAGAGTCAACAGTAATGCAGTATCAATATTTGAAATCCAAAGCCAGGTCAAAACTATATCACAATCGCATTGCACTGACAGTTTATACTTTTCGAAGCAACGTCAATTCGAAACTGCTTTGTTTTGCATTGAGCATTGACGCGAGTTTGCCGGAGGTAGTAGTTGTGCTAGCCAGCGATCCTATGTGACGATCGTATTAGATTCCATTTTTAAAAATTTTCAATTTAGAAAACCAAATGCCGAGTTGTGGTATATATGATATAAAAATAAAAATTTTACCTTTTGTATGAAACAGCTGATATTTTTTTGCGATTTCAGAGGTTTGTACACATAGTGAAAATTGTTCATATTCACAAGTACATTCACCCCTTAAATGGTGCAAACTGATTTTTCTACACTTGTATACATTTTAGAAATCAATTTAATAAATAAATTTTGAGTCCTAAACCTAAAACTACATTCGATAAAATTTATGAATCTCTGCACATCACTATCGTCAATAAAGTAATACAATTATTTCCTTCAAAGTCGTTATCAATTAATACGGAACTTCATGAGCGGACAAACGTCAAACCGGCCATCATAGCGTGCCGCTAGTGTAGTGAAAAGGGCATTGATTTGATTGTATAGCATTAACTTTAGCTCATCCATGGTGCGCGGGCGTCGCAGTGCTTGCTTGACAGTCCGTTCGCGAACACAGCGCGCGTCGGGTCGTCTCTCGGTGACATAATAAACACTTTAGTTAGTTGTTACTATGTCATAGCAGTTGGTACTATTTTACCTCGTCGGTTACTATTCATTGTGACCTTGAATTTTATTCGATCCTCTTCACTTGAAAACTCATTAAATGATTTCACAATAGTTTCAAATTCGGTATACGTCTTCATAGTTAACAGAACAATGTCGCAAAATCTATACTTTCTTGAGCGATGAGTAGCGTACTCTTCTTGTAAGCTCAAAGTATAGAGACGGGGTGCCAACGCTGGGACGTTGTCAGGGCGCTGCTGCGCGCTTGTTGCCTACCACCGCCTGACAGCCTCAACCAGCTTATAAATCCGCATTCCGCTTATGAAGAACGGTCGTCAACGTTAGTAACTTATGGTTGGCTCCTATAACACACTCAAACCTCACCTCAATATTTCTTTGTATACCGATTATATATTTTTATTGTTGCCCCGTTCACTAACCCTACAGCCTATTGATCGCTGATTTCACAGCTCGGAGCACTCGTGGAGGCGGCGGAATGAGCGCTCTAAACGATCTCATCATCGGCGTTCGCCAACCTCGCACCGGCGGAGGAGGCACCACCGCGATGAGTCGTCGCCGCGTTCACCCCCAGAGCAGGTTAGTACCGTTTCTTAATCTTTTATTTAAGAGGATGTGTGAAAGGATTTTATGAATTACCAAATCCAAAAACGCTCGCCATCACTTACCCAACATTAGTGTTCAACCGAAAATCTGTCTTAACCAGCATAAAGTGTATTACGAGTACGTCACAGTGAGCCTATCGGGAAGAACACGCGGGACAGGTTTGGCATGCGAATGCGCGTGCGCATATGCGCCTTCGTCCATGAAGACGCGAGTAAGAGACGGCGACCTCTTCACGCTTGCGCCCGTTCTATTTGTGTTCGCTTTCGTCACGCGGTACGCCTTCAGTCAGTCGCAAAGATCAGTCGGCCGCCCAGGGCGCCTGTGCTGCCGCACTAAAATCCCAAACGCTCGCGCCGCGGGCGGCCAGCGCGAGCGATGGCTGCCCAACCCCCGCGTCCACCTCCCAACAACCTGCTGTTCAGTGGGCCCCCGCCCTCCCTGCCTCGAGTAGTTCTCGTACCAAGTGACCCTTCTGTGCCCCGAACTACTGGTGACGTTGCAGTGCATGCCGTCCTTTACCAAAGCAATAACGCGGATGACCTGGACGAAATAAACAATGTGGGTGTGCCTACTTATGATGAACTGTTCAGTGACCAAGAAGACAGGAAAGTGTTCGAGAAAGATCTGGTAGATGAACAGTATCATACGTATAATTTTATTCGGCGAACGCGTAGTTTTGATATTTCAGATATTTATGTTTCCACATATGAAACCGATTTAGATGATAGCGTGTTTAGGCACCGGCGATCTGAACCAGATTTATCAAAGTATGGTCTGTTTGTTGAAGCAGAAATAGCTATACAACCTTCACAGCCGCGTTCCCTTGTGTTAAACAATCCTTTTTATGAGGGTGCATATGCGATAACTCCAAATGATGTAAATGAGAATGTGGTTGTGTTACCTGAAAATTATTTAGCTTTTGAAGATTCATTCGTGCCTACATGGGAATATAAGCCAGAATTTATTGTTAACCCAGAATTGAACCCAGGGCTATATTATGATGGACTTCCGCTAATACCTCCTAACGATCCATGGTCTGCATATGGAAGTGAGAACAGTTCCTTTCAATACTACACGCCTCAGTTCGAAATACCATCGGAAGAAGCTGGTGTTCAATATATGCGATTAAGTGATTTAGAATATGCTAATATACCTCAGTACATGAGCCTTCCAGTGATCGAGCCAGCTACACTAATCAAATCTTGTCCCGATAAGCTTGAAAACGAAGAGGAAAACAATAACAAGTTCGATATTATTGATGATTCAAAGAAAAGTAGTGAAATTATTACAAGTAATCCCCAAGATGAAACAACAGTATCGGTGTCATCTGAAAGTAATATAAATAATATATTAAATGAAGAAGATAAGCTTAGCTTTGTCGATTCCAATATAAACAGAGAATCTTCTCTAAGTGAAGATCTTGAATCTATAAATGCAGACATATCAAACGATGTTACCTCTAGTTTAGCATACATGCCCAGTAGCAAAAGTTCACAAAGGCAATGTGGCAGTGACGATACAAGTGACGACACTTCTCCAAGTTCAACTGATTATCATGAAGCTTCTGCCCTTGATTTAGCTCAAAGCTTAGATGAACTATCTTGCTGTGATAGCACTGACTTCTCCCAAAGTAGAGATGAAATGTCTCCGCTCAACGAAGATATACTAGAAGATGATAAAACAGTGCCTAGTGAAGTTAAAAATGAATGCAATGGACCTAACGTATTAACACCAGCTAATCCTGTGACTAGTCTACCTCGCAACCAATTACCCTCCATTCCATTTCAAAAACAATTACCACAAAATGTCCCTCCAGTGCCGAATAATGATAAAAATAATAGAAAAACATTACAAAATGCGTCAAGTTCTCAATGTAGTGTGGTTGCAGTTAGTGAACCTGTTCAATCAAAAAGTGCTAAAACAATATCTAGCGTAGTAAATGTTAGCGAAACCGTAACGCCTGTGACTCTTGATGCAACACCTGTAAATAGTTTAGATATTGCAGAAGCACCTGTAGTAAAGCAACGTCCTCATCCACCAGCAGTACCTTCTGCTTGGTTAACAAAAACTACGAACCACCAAAAAGTTGACCGAAGACCGGCCAGTGATGTACAAGGAGTGCCACAAATTCTAGTACAAAATGCGGATGAAGACGTAAAACAACATTATCACAGTGCTACATCTTCTTCACAACGAGTTAACCAAATTACCTCTCAACCCCAGCCTTCGTGTTCATATGCACCACCTTTGGCGCCACAGCCTTCGCAACTAAAACCAGACAGTCAACCCAAAGAAGTAGAGGTCAGACAACCTATTTTAACCTAACAATTTTAAAATATTTGTGTTATTACAGCTGGGCCTCCAAGAATGCTAAAAGAAAGCTTCATTACACGACAGTTGCCATTTGTTTTTTTTTTATATTGAACTGAAACATGCTAATTAATTACGAATGCTCGTGGAGACCAAGCATTTTTAAAAGATTTTTAATTAATTATGTGAATGCAGCATTGTAATCATTTGAGATTTACATGTATACATTGACCGTTTCTAAAACCACTACGCAATGAGTTGGCGGCATTAAATCTATTTTAAAATATATAATTAGGTCAAGGATTCCATGTTTGAACCATCCTTTCGCTCGTAAAATTAATTTAATAAAAATATTCAATTGAAATTCTTTGTGTAGACCGTAGTTAGTTTAACAAAAATTTACTATTTAAAAAAAGTTGTCATTCCTGTCATTATCATTTGTACATTTTAGGAAATGCAGCTCATATAATTTAGGAAATAAAATGTACTAACGCATTTATGAAATGAAACGCAATTTTATCAACCTGTAATCTGTAAACAATATTAGATGTATTGGCGAAAATAGCTCAGCAGCTGGCATCAGCTATTATGGAATTCCAATAGCCATCGCTAGATGGCGCTACGTGGTGCGTTTATACTGCTTGCAAATGTTTCACGCATGCGCACGGAAATAGCACGATTACCTTCACCTAGGCGAAGCGTCGGCATGCCCGCTGTTTTGTTAATCCCCAACCCCCCTCGTCTGCTCCCCGCGCCGCCCACACGATTAGGCTATCGCCGCATCAGCGTCGAAATAATCTGAAATGAACCACGTATAGCCAAAATTGCATGTCTGGAAAATCTTGTGACAGGCTTATCCCAAGGATTAATCCGTAAATTCACTAGTATTTGCTTGAAAAGTCTTTTATTAGGCTAAAGATAATTTATTTGCTATCGTTATTGGAAGGTTCTTGTATTTAATTTTTACCCGGCTATCTATGAATTTTTGGGTGTTTCTCAAATACGATACTATATTCACGAGGCGTAAATACCAGTACACACGGTCTAATCAAGCCTAATCAACATGTACGCTTGCATTTCAATTGTTTAGAATCGTTTGTACACATTCTTAAATTGATACTTGTTAAATCCAGCTTCAGCCAGACTTAATCGTATATGATTCAGAAACTTGAATCCAAACTCTTGAGCAATAGGCACGTTGAGTCGAAATTCCAATGAAATGACTAATCTTTAATTATAACTGCGTTTAAATATGAAGTTAAACGCAAATAGGAAATTGGTTCTCATAACGAATGAGCAAGATGCCTGTTCTGAGGAATTTTCTGATATTTATTATTTTCCTAAAGAGTCCAAACTGCATGACTTAAGTTGGCCGTATAGTGAAAGTAATTTATTACATTAAAAATATATACTCCAGTCCAGTTTAAGTTTACCCATTTAATTAAGCACTGAATTAACCATCAACCAAAATAGATCCTTGGCCTTCAAAAACAGTAGACGTTAATTAATCCTATGTGATCTTGCCAATTGATACACTTGAACTTTCACTCTATATTAATATCATCCTTCTAGATCGATATCTGGGTCGACTTTAATCAGTCACTGCCTGAGGGTCTTTCCAACTGTTCGACATGAATTAAGAGGTGTTATTTAAATAAATTTAATTGCCACAGATATAGAGCTTGTTCTATATTTGATTGATGATTAGGTATCACTTCAGCTTTCGCTATAAAGTTAGTAGCTTGTAAATACCCTGAAATAACTTGAAGATTCTCTCATCCATTAGTTTTCCCTCAAACAGGTGCAATAGTCATTCATTTTTATTTTGATAACATAACTCTGCAAGCATATTTCGGTTACAGTGTAACTAACATTGTGTTACAAAGACGTTTCGACAGATGCCCTGTTTTATCGCCGCCGGACCGCCATTTTATGTTGCAGGACAACATTCACCGCCTACTCGATATGAATTAATTTGATAAACGTTAATTAGAATATAATTAACACATTATCTTCATCTTCTTTTAAGAGAAAGGCCCTCACATATTCACGAAAATGCTGAATTTTTGCACAGCGGTAACCTTTATAATGTAGACAATGACTAAGGGTGGAAAAAGAAGGAAGCGACCCAGCGGGCGGGCGCTAGTTTTATATGAGAAAGTTTAGTTTCTTATGTTTCGTATCTATTAATAAATTTTAGTTAATTCTAGGAAAACTTCGCATACATTCTCAACCACTAAATTTTAAGTTATCTTTATTTCAATTCTAACTTACATCTCTTTCGGCTTAAGAATTCCCTTATTTCTGGTTTTTGTTTTGAGTTGTGCTTGTGACCCAGATTTCACAGGCTACCAGTTTTAACACGGACGGACTTGACAGAACGACCTTCGTAATCTTTTTAACTGTGGATCTGCAGGCGAGTGCACTGCCGTGACATGTCATGTACCTACCATGGATTTTGTCGAGCCTTGAGTATAATTGCCAGCGTATTAATTTTCTGTCGCACTCACAAGTCATCGCGTTGTCTAAGGAAATGGTGAGGAAGCTCAGACCCCGCATGAAATTCTCCTTGTTAACAATAGACCTTACCTTGACAGTGATACGTGATAACAAAATAAAAGAACCGTTACTATAGTAGAATATCTCTGAAATTAGAATATATATTATCAATGGAAAAGACTTGTAGAAAACTATGATAAGGCACGACAGACAAGAAAACGCCCGATTTAAACCAACAATTAAAACCAACTAAATATTATTTCATCTAACCGTCAGCATTCGACATGGCTTGAGACTGAGTAAATACAAACATATTACATGAAACAAGGCAGAAAGCTAGCTGTCAATTGGAATAGAAGTAAAAAAGCACCAGTACCTAACTGGTGGTACTCAATACATATGTAATTATATTCGCTGTTAGTCTGATCAAGCGTAAGTATTTAAACAAAACATTTAGTCACTGTCTCGTCTCTCAAGGTCTAACATTTAAATAATATATTTAATCCAGGCAAACCATACCACAGCTCGTGAATTACTGATAGGTCTGACTAGGCACAACCGAAGATCAAGTTCACTAGGGGTGCTATCGCTAGTCGTTAATACGGTTGGCATGCAAGGTTGAGATACGCGTGCCCGTGCTCCGTGTCCACCTAACTTATCTGTTAGTGTTAGCCCTATCGTGTTTAGTTAATGTGCCGGCAATTACTTCCGGTTGGCCTTACTTCTGCGGTCTGCCGATATCGTTATGCAGCGAATGGTCATACCTCGCATGTCAATGGTCATACTTTCTTTACCAGTATGTTACATATACTCGATACTTCAATGGCCGTTTGTATCAGACTTCGTCCGCGTGGATTTATGTTTTTTGATTCCCGCGGGAACTCTTCAATTTTCCGGGATAAAAAGTAGCCTATTTCCTTCCCTGGGATGTAACCTATCTCTGTACCAAATTTCATCAAAATCGGTTGAGTAGTTGGGCCGTGAAAGCGTAGCAGACAGACAGACACACTTTCGCATTTATAATATTAAGTATGTATATTGGATATGGATTTGGTCGGTCCCTTTGCGTATAGATTATTATTATTATTACTCTTTATTTTGTACACCACGACAGATCTTGATGTTATTGTCCAAAATATATGACATAGATCTAAATCCAGGGTCTGCTTTGTTTAGTTAATGTTGTATTACTTCCGACCGGCCTTGTCAATCTGCCGATATCGTCATAACATTGTTGCTAGTGTTCATGCCTCGATGCCCGCTGGCCAAATAACATTAACTTTCTTCTTTAACCTTAAAGTTGCGTCCTCTTACTTCAATGTAATCAATGTCCTTATGAAATAGCTGATTCGCAACTACTATTTCAACGTTCCTTTTTTATGCACCCACATAAATTGCCTATTTTCTTAATTTTCGGCATTCATTTTAATCATTCTGTTTACCAAATAAGCAGATTTCAAAATTGGCGCAAACTTGGTCGAAGGTCACACGGATGATTTTGCTAGATTTAATGACTACAAGAAAATGGATCTTTTTCACCCTGCTGGTCTTTGTTTATATTGAAATTGCTAGGAAACTCAGACCTTCCCGCGCTAAATAAGTAATATATTTTCGTTCCTGCACTAAATTCATACTAATATTATAAATGCAAAGGGTGTCTGTCTGTCTGTCTGCTACGCTTTCACGGCCCAACTACTCAACTGATTTTGATGAAATTTGGTACAGAGTTAGGTTACATCCCGGGGCTACTTTTTATCCCGGAAAAATGAAGAGTTCCCGCGGGAATCAAAAAACATCAATTCACGCGGACGAAGTCGCGGGCATCATCTAGTAAGTAATATATTTATTGAATGTTCTACATTATTTTAGTTAATACTGGAATAGGATAACTCCAAGTTAGCGCAATATCTTATTGAGAGAATTTTCGCCAGATAGTATTGAAAACAGCAGCGTTTAGTTTCCATCATACATTCGCTTTTGAATTTCAGATTCAAGGTTACTGCTGCCACATATCGCCGAGCAATCGGGAAGTCATAAAAATTGTTCGCCTCAAACAAGCGAGCTTATAAATTGGTGATTTTTTCACTTCCTAGCTTCACGTGTATACCCTCTTTATAACGTGACTGTCTAGTGCTTTTCACTGAGCGGTAAAAATTTTGTAGCAGTTTTATAACATAAATTTAAAATAAAAAAAGCGGCTTCTGTTTTTGAAGCTTTCAATATTGTCGATCAATTTTATTGCATGTTGAATCTTTTTCTAAATGATTCAAACAATAAAGATCAAATAATTTCAGATGAGTGTGAGAGAGAAAAATATTACATTTGAATTACACTTTTAAATTCCATTCTAATATTCGTCATTGTGCGAAAGCACAATAGACATGTCGCATCTGTATACATCTTGAACGATAAGTGACGCGCCAAAGCGAGACAAGTACTGAAAAATGATGGATAAACTGTGAAAATGAAATATAATTTTAAAAAACTAAAATAAAACCCTATAAAAATAACAGTTTTAGGTATTTAAATAAATATAAGTGACAGTATAGAGTTACCTAAACTAAACTTCAATACAATATTAATACAGCATAGTAATAATCCCTTAATGCTAATTAATAATAATTAATGTCTCAAAAACAAGTTAATTGTCAGCGTTTAGTTCCAATGCTTTATTAAAACGCTCACACGCACGATGCGTGGTTGCTGGGTTACTTGATTAACATCACGTACTAACCGTAGTAGACGGATGTCCGACCCTAATGGACAATGGTTACAAGCACTACGCCATGTCTGGACCCACGTAGGGTCATGTGATTGAACTATTACACAATTGAAGACCTCTTATCTTGTGACCAAGTTTGAAATATGACTTCATTAATAATATTTTGTCTGCTCACATTATAATAATTATGTCACGTGTGTTCATGTTATAATAATTCGCATGAATATCTAGAACTTTTCGTAATCTTCTTCAAAATCAAACGACTTGTTATAGGTATGGATATGGTTTGTTGACTGGTTGAGATCTCCCTCCAGCGGCTTCTATTTGTAGAATTGCAAGAAAATAAATTATTGTTAAATTATCGAGGGTATCAAACAGTACCACAAAAAACTTCAGAATTGAATAATGATTCATGTAATATTCTAATTTTTACTTAAGAAAACTACCCTACAAACATAATACAAGGAAAACAATAGATAATTACTAAAGTACCGGTCAGTACATTATGTGTATTATGTACTTATACTTACAGTAGCTAGAATTGACACGCGGCTAAATCCTGTTTGAACCGAAAGCTTCCAATGAATTGTTCGCTCCATTACCCATCTTTTAATTGGAGTGCGACGACGACTGTCCTCTCAGTTTACGTTGAGACGCTGACAACCGCGAACTGATTGCAGTTATTCATACATTAGTGACAAGTTTAAAATCTTTTTTTATTAATAATTGTTTTTATTTTATCTAAACACGGTGATGGTTTGTTATACGCGTCATTCAGTCAGCTGAACCAATATTGTGGTGCACTCGGCTAACTGCCCCGGACGCAGTCATTACTCAGTCGGGCGTCTACCCGCTCGCCCCTCACGCTTAACCGCTCCACCACACGGTCTGTGAAGTGTACAAATATGACTGAAATCGCAGTGAAACACGATCGTATTCGCCTCCCCCTACGTATGTCCTCCTTTTATGAACTGTACAAAAGGTTCTTAAAAGACCACGGGTGCAAATGGCACGATGTGGCCAAACTCCTTAACGTTGTTGCCGAGATCCTTTTCGATGTCGACGGCGCGTGTACCAAAATTGCGGGCAAGGTTAGTGTTCTAGTATTGTTTATCGTTGCCGGATTAACGTTTGATAAAATACATGTCTGATGTCAGTTACTAACATAACAATATTATGTGAGATGCAATTTAAATGCTAAGATGTTACAATTTTGAACTTTATAACTTAACTAGAAACAAGTTCTTATTACCATTTTCTTTGCCGTAGCAACGATGGGGGTTCTTTAGACCAATTATACTAAGGATCCTTTTACCTGCGCCCCATCCTATTATCCTATTGTACCTAGATGTTTATCCCTAGCGGGGCAAACAGCTGGCGCAATGAAAGCGCGTCTCTTCAAACATACAGTTTATTTCGTATGTGATAAAATGTGTTTGCTGAGCGCTCGAAATGTACACTGTTTTAAACCTGTGTTTCAGTCATCCTGGCCGAAAAATCTCTAGCATCAGTGTAATTGTTACTATTTACTTTGAACTATTTTATACACAAGATGAAGGCATATGATTTATTGAATGTCATTAAAGATTTTGTGGACATAGTGTATCCGTATGTACTTTATGTTGTGTCTGAAGACATCAGTTTTACCGAGGTATGAATTTACATATCTTGTCGATGTTTCGAAGAAATATTTTAAGTAACTCTCTGTATAATGCACAAAATACTTACTGAGATTTTTCTGTATTTACTCTCGATTCTAGATCTTGTTAACTTGAAAAATATCCGAACATACGCGGTCTACGCTAATCGATTTAATTAAACTGCAAAATTCATGCATTCTTAGATCTATAGACCATTAAATCCTATCGAGGAATAACCACTTAATTCTCTTTCTGCCCTAGATATTGATCGGCGTTTATTTATAAAGCAAAGACCATTAAATCCTATCGAGGAATAACCACTTAATTCTCTTTCTGCCCTAGATATTGATCGGCGTTTATTTATAAAGCAATTATTAGCTCGGTATTTAGAAAAAAATGCGCAGCCCGCGGCTGAAAATATTAGCTCGGGGAAAGTAACATGCAACCGCATTGAAATCGACGAGCGATAACAATGAATGCCCAGAATGTGCACGATATTTGCGACGCTTCCGTTCGGCAACGCTGATCCAACGGACGTAAGGGTTCCGGCACATTTATGAAAAGTAAACATTAAAAAGAAATCATTGTGATGTCCACAGTTTAAAATGATAAGACAAAAATACTATAAATGTTTGTTTACGATACGAGAAGCCATGGAGCGACGCGAAAAGTAGGTATTCGTGTCTCGTATCAGATACGGTTCACTAATGTTTCACAAAAAACATTTAACAAATGATCATTTCAGAAACTAATCATTTCACAAACGTCGTATTCCACAAACGTATAATTTTTTAAAAGATCATTTGACAAATACTCAATTCACAAATACTTTACTTTGAAAACGTGCTGAATGTAAAAATGTCATTTACTAATTTATTATTTCATAAAATAATTCACTCTTCAAATTCGTAATTTTACAAAATATTAATATAAATTAAAATATACCTGAATATTTATGTCTAACCCTAACCTAACATAAAATATCAATAATTACGGTGACATAAGTATATGTTACGGGTAAGGTACGTTTTAATTTGGGATTTACCCACTCATTTACTAACTCACCTAGGTAAAACCGCTTAGCTTTCACCCTCTCCCTCTCACCACCTCCAAGGCCCGGTCGACGGAGCCCCGCTTCGCGGGACTCCTTATTTTTGGGTGGTGGGTCTGAAAGACCCCGCCATCCTCTTCGTCACCTAAACTATCCGAGTCGGAGTGCCCCCAGTACCTAGCTCGCTTCGCTCGCTCTTGCATGAGTGGGTAAATCCCAAATTAAAACTTATTTTCATTATTATTTGGACATTACCCAAGTTGACTTGGGTAATACTAAGTAAACCCAATCAAGTGAATTATTTATGGGACCAAAAGTTTTATAACGATTAATATATGATTCATAAATTTGGGAAACGTTGTTTGTGAAATGAAAATTTGTTATTCGTTTTTTGTGAAATGATTGGTCACCATCAGATACTCATCGCATGTCATGGTTACATCCGACTTCACGTGCGTCTGTGACTAGGAATCGAAGCACTAAGATAAAATACATATTAAATTAGATAATTCGTTATCTAAACTGATAAGGGGCGATAAGTAATGATAAACGTTGAACTCCGGGTGACAGATTATGGAGAGATGAACTGGGGTGTTGATGTTCATAGCTCGTGCTCATGTCCCACACACGTGAAAAGCGGTATTGTTCAGTTTCATACGCGCTCCACTGACCCAATTAGTGACCGCTTACCTATTGACAGAATGTCTTGGCTCTCGGGCCTAATACCATCGCCAAAGAAATGCTGTAAGTATTTTCTAGCACGGGCTAAAATAACAGTAGATAGTTGGACATTTTCACAGGCTCATACTTTCTCCCTAAAGTCATGCAAAACAACAAAGCAAAATAAACAAAGAGAGCATGGAATTTTTTACTTCACAAATGACAAAACATTGTAATAAATAATAATAAACTAGTATGTAACTATGATTACGGTGAGAATGTGTCACAGAAAATGGCATGTCTGAGATACTTTTAGATAAATTACGCCTCTTTTATAAAAGGAATATAAGTAGTTTAGATCGTTCCTAAACGTCGGCACCAGAATTTGTATCACAGCGAATAATGTTTACACTCAAGCTGTGATGATTCTAATTTCTTTCAGTTATTTAAGAGTTGACGTCTCTAATCCAAACGTTGCTTTATAAATGTAATAAAGTTAGGTAAAAAGAGTATTAATATGTATAGCGGGTGTGATGCGACGAAAATGCGCGTGCGGCGGCACCTCGGAGTGCGCGGGAGGGCGCTCCCACGGGTTGCCGATATTTTTAGTCCGCGACCATTACTTGGCACCGACGGCCGCACTCGGCTGCGCTAGTGATCTTTCCCAAATCCCTTCGTGCAAAAGCCTGCCGTGCTGTCCCTATTCAAATCACTAATAGCCCTGTGTCCGCTTCAGTGCCGATAAATTGAACCCCGGTTTGTAATGCTCGAGAGCAAACATACCGTGTAT
Source organism: Erebia epiphron (assembly GCA_963932025.1). Taxonomy (NCBI): domain Eukaryota; kingdom Metazoa; phylum Arthropoda; class Insecta; order Lepidoptera; family Nymphalidae; genus Erebia; species Erebia epiphron. Next base: position 43,178,995 of record OZ009945.1, read on the forward strand.
GTGAAAGTATGATTTACAAGAATTGCTATGTGATGCACCCGGGTTGAAGTGTTTTATATACTTAGTTTAAGTTTTAAATCACGACAAACATGGCCAGTGTGAGCACCAGCGGCAGTGGAACGACGAGCCCACGGCATCGGTACAATCGCTCCTCCACCACCAGCGTTACGCAGCTGCTGTCGGACGGATATTCCAGCATTATTAATCGCTTGACACGCAGAGGTCCGTCCGAGAAAAATGAAAACATCATCGACTCCAAATTGTCTGCAGCACGTACTCGATACGATGACAAATTGCTTTCCAGCAAAAATTCTGGATTTTCCAATGTGCGACGGTATGAGAACGCCGGAAATATATCTCCGTACAAATCGTATGTGCCTAGTGTAGCTGCGACAGCAAAGAAGTACAGCGACGAACGACACTACTCGAGTTACCTCAACTCGCCCAAAACCAGAATTGACACATCACCTGTGCATTCTCATCCAAGTGTTAGCGCTCTCAGTCGCAGTGACTCATTCCGGAGGGCTCACATGAAAGATAATAAATCGTCGCCTCTCACTAAACGATATCCTCTCAAGGAAACTAATAATAACAATTTAGATAGCACAATTTTGTTAGGCACCACGCGTAGTCGCCTAGAAGATAAATATTCTTCTGTTTTAGATAGAATCGCGGTTCAGAAAAAAGAAAGGGCTAGAAAAGAAAAGGAAGATCGTGATAAAACATTAGAGCCTGATCCGTCATCTTTCTCTAGAGGTCTAATGAGAAGTTTTACGACGGCAGTGTTCGGGGAGAGCTCCTTTAAAAGAAACAATTTTTCGCACGAGAAAACTAGAGATAAAACTCCTTTTAGGAACACAACCGATCGTCGTTTATCTAATCATAAACAAAATGAAAAGAATGGGTTCGATTCATCTGCTAAAGAACGTCCTCAGTACGGAAAAGACAGAGACAGCATATATCACAAACATCACCGTAGATCCCTCAGAGTCGAAAAGAGTGGAAGTGACACTAAACGAGGTGGAAAATTGACATTAAGACCTATCGATATCAGCTTGCAGTCGGGCTCTCGGGATTTAATCTCGCCCCCGCAGCACAAACTTAACCTGATCAAAACACCGGTCTCCTCTCCCGTCAACGAAGTCGGTAGGCAGAAGCAAATTTATTTTCCATCAAGCGACGAAGACGACGACAAGACTCCAATTGGAGACCGTGTGCTCAACGAACGCGAGACGCGGCGAAAGGAAATTCAGAGTCTAATAATGAAGTATGCCCATTTGGATGAAGTGTACAGTCGCATCACCGAGAGAGAACCTAACGGCATGTCGAGCGCTCTGATGCCTAGGAAACTGGAGCCAATCGGAGTCGGGGATGTGGTAGCTCTGCCTCCTGAGCTGCGCAGCCGACAGCGCCCGCAGAGGCCGCGCCACCACACGCGCCGCGCGGCCACGCCGCCTGTAAGCACGCGCTAACACCCGCTTGCGCCTCTGTGTGCCGCTAACTCATACCTGGTCCGTAATGTTTCATAATATCAACAATGTAGTTAATTCAGATAAACACAATCTCTAAATTAGACTACAAAGACTGTCCTAAATATATTGCCATCCTTTTCATAATTATTTCTACGAAAAGAGATAACTAGATTTCGTGCTGGCTATTTAGTTCAGAGATTGTGTACAACGGAATAAGCCGTAATACCAACGTAACTGTAATATCTACAAGCTATACAATAAACACTAATTATAATTATTATGAAAGTACTTTTTAGTTTTAAAAGTTTGTAGTTTTCTTCATTCAGGAAACCGAAAAAAAGTAAAGCCGGTTCATTGAAAGAATTGTTGTATCTAAAGAATGCATGTATTTTGTTGTTAATGTAGGTGAACATCTATTTCAAAACAACAATATCTATATTTGAAGGTACAAAAATAAAAATGACAAACTTTGCAACGTGTCTTAGTCGTAACCGCATAGCGCAAAATGTCAGTTACTGCTCATACTCCCTTTAAATACTTAAAAAGAACGTTCGTGGTAAAGAGAATTATCTTGCAATGAAACTTGACAGTGCATGTATTTATATTGTTTGTGCGTGTTATTAAAGGTATGGGAACAAATCTAGTGGAAGTCCACGCACTGAATCTCGCCCCAATATGAGACACACAAAATTAGAAGAGTGCCATATCTGAGCTAGCACCGACGAAAAGTTCAAAAAATCCTGCTAGATTTGTCTCTCGCCTAAACTTAAAATGACTTTTTTATTCGTAAAAACATTTTCAAGAGATATATCCCACTGTATGACTGGTAAACCTCCCTACGAAGTGTTAGTATTAGCAACTTTAATAACTCTATGATTTTGAATGGCATATCTAAGTATTAAGTAATTAGTAGCATTAGACAAAATCGGTTGAACACTACTTAACCCATTGTGTGTGAGTGCGTGTAAGAGGTTCGATGAAAGTGAATGGAATGTATAGATCCCGTCCCGGTGTAGGTCCGTCCTCGATCCGTCCCTCACCCGATCCTCACGAGCAGCGCGATCACGCGGGCACCCGAGCCCCGCCTCGGGAGTCCGCCGGCGCGTGAGCCTACATCCGTCCACCTGTCCGCCCTCTAACAGCATGTACGACACACATACCAATTGTCGCTTGTCTGACGGGCAACCGTTCCATTGTCTGATTGTTGGGTACAACACTACTCGGGTCGTGGCGAACGTGGCGCTCTCCGTGGCATGTGCTGATGTGGCGCGATGGCGTTGGCGTGTGGCGTGTCGGTGCGGCGCGGCGGCGGCGGTGGCGGACGGCGCGGCGCATGCAGAGCTCCCGGGCACGCTCATCCGTCAAGGACGACAAGGACGGACATCTGGTGTACTGGCCTGGATATGTCATGGGAGCGAGATGTTCGTTTCCACACCGTACCTTAACCAATGTCTACATTAAACACACCACACTAAACACAACACACCATACAACCGTAAACACAACACAGCCTATCTACCACATCACGCATTGGACATTCACATACACTAGCAACTTTTTTTTAAAGTGAGAGGACAGAAACTCGAGGTGCCATAATCAACTTGTCGCTTACTATTAGTCAAGCCCAGATATCAGTGATTTAAAATTTTATGAAAAATATCTTTTCTTTTAGTTACATTTAATTACCGCTTGTGGTTTTTATTTTTATTTCAAATAACAGCGACATCTTTAACTTTAATAATCAAAGTCATGTTGGCGATACGGAGCGTTGGTTTTATTCCTTGACAGCGGGTGATATATGATATTGTTTCTTTTTGTTCAATGTTCTCCAATTTAATTAATTGTATCGAGCGGCAATGTTATAATGAGATTGAAACCGATGCGAGATTCCAGCATGACTTTGTCAATTGTGCAGTAAAGTAATCGTCGTTCCTTGGTTTCTTGCAGACAAAATCATCGAGACTCTCGGTGAAGGCACCTTCGGCAAGGTGGTCGAGGTGAAGGATTTAGAAATGTAAGTAACAATTTTTTTCTTCTCCATCTACCTTTTCATTTCTAATAATAATACTAGCTATAGTGTTATAAGCTAGGAATTAAAAATCCTCTTCCTGAGCTATCCTGCACGGAGCGTAAGGGATGACGGCGACTTAGAGGCGAGTGCACATTGAGCAGTTGCCCTACGTCGGTATTTTCTTCAGACGTAAGAGGATCTTGTTCCAATTCTTAAACAGGTTTTCGTATCGATGAAGGGTCTTCCGAACAACCCAATTCAATCGAGAATGAGCCTCCTTGCCCGAGAAATTTTCGTCGAGCAGTTACTGCAACTGTCACCTCTTCCGCGACCCTCATTCACATCAGGAACCGTTTCAGTCAAACGCTAGCCACTTTTTAGTTAGAGGTAACTTTCCAAATCTGGTGGTCATTAAAAGCGAAGTCATTAAAAATAAAGTTTAACGCCGATCCCATATTAGATTTAGGTATAGAACGAGCATCATTTTTAAGTGCTGAAAATTCATTCCGTTTTTACTTAGTGTAAGTGAACTGTAAGATTCCAAATTTGTGTTATTGAGCAAAAATATGATAGTATAATTTTAATGGATAAAACATGTACTGCAAACTGCAAAGGCAAATCCTGCTATGTGCGAATTAGTGTGCGATTAATTTTAAATTTTAAAGGCTAAAACACATTCGTACAATGCCTATACCATGTATAGGCATTGTACGAATGTGTATATTGTATACATACAGTTATCTACTGTTACATAATAAAATTATTGTTGTTTAACTATATTATAGGTTGTAGTGATATTGATTATTATATTTTTTTTAATATTGCGAAAGATAATAATATGTCATGTTATGTTACGTTACAATTTGTTTATTGACCGAGCTAAGCGAAGTATTTATTTTAATAAGTATTTTATTGTATTTTTGTTTTGTTTAGGTAAATAGAATATTTTTTCAATTATACTTACAGCTAAATATTGTAAAAAAAGAAATAATAAAGACAAGCGTTCTTAATTAATTATAGGTTGTAGTGATATTGATCAATCATTTTTTTTTCATCCCACCATCTCGGAAAGAGTATTTTTACTCTTCTATATCTGAATGCAAAAGCCGTTATTATCCTCTTGAGGATAAAGTAAATTGAATTTAGAAATTTAGTCATTTTCTCGCTGAGGTGGGATGAAAAGTTACGTGTTGCACTCGAGTGAAAAGATTTTTCACCTCGTTTTATTATAGTTTCGCTTTGTTCAAGTAAATAGAATATATCAATATTTTCTAATGATTTTATAATATATTTTATAATATATCGAACCAGTGGTAGATTCACTTGACGATTCAAAAGTACTTGTAAAAGTTTATTTGAATAAAAAAACATTTGATTTGATTTGATTTGATTTGATTAGGTGTATGATTTTAGTGCTATTGCTGCCATAATCTTGATAATTTAGCCCTCTCTGGGCTGATTTTTGCCAACTTTGAAAAGCACATAACGTACTTTTAAAATCTTGAAAGTATTTTTATGCTTACCTTAATCATAATTCATAGACCAGAGATAGAAATGTTTTTTTAATTACTGCAGTATCGCCGACCTAACCGTATTAATCGTATATTTTGTGTTTTTAGGGAGCACAGGATGGCTCTGAAGATAATCAAAAATGTTGAGAAGTACAGAGAGGCTGCAAAATTAGAAATTAATGTTTTAGAAAAGTTAGCTGACATAGACCCTGACTGTAAAAAGTGAGTATATTTTATTTATTTTTTATAGTTCACAATAGCACAATATTATAAGAACTTCTAAAATTAAATCTGTTAGTAGATTTTTAACGCAAATTCCATTAAAAAAATCTCAGTAAATACTTACAATTCTTCAAATCGACAAATTAATTTTGTACTCATTTGAAATTCGATACGTCCTGATCTACTAAAGAGTAAACACTGATAGGATGTCAATACTGATATATTACAATTTCGGGCGGATTATAGTTTTTTTTTGTGCCACCTAAAATTAGAAACCTAAGGCACATGGCCGGGTGATCACTCAACGATTTTTTTCCAAATAATCGCCAATGCAAATCCGAAGTCTAATGTGAGACCAGCTTTATGTGCCATTTTTATCTCTGACCTCTCATCATCTGACGCTCATCTGTTAAAGCTACAAAAAAAAGCTAATGATATTTATTCGTACCTACTTATATTTTTATTGTAACTATTTCCGGCACTGTACGTTTGACATTGAACAATTACAAATTGCGCACATTTGTTGTGTATTCCCTGTTTTATGTTTATCAATAAAATTGTATCACTCAATTCACATCTCAACTCAATAAATTTTTAATTTGTATTAATTAAATGGGAAAACTCAAATTGAGTTAAAAACGTATTAAGAAATTTTACTCTAACATCTATTCCATTGTGGATAGGTAGTTGACGATTACATTCGTCAGTCTTCACCAAAGAGAGATTATTTACAAAATGCAAACCCATTCAGTATTTCAATATCACAATATCACAAAGAAATTCAATAACACAAGTAACAAAGTGTCCTATGTTTTTTATCGAATGCAATCTTGCGCTTGACTGTGTAAAGTCTGGTAGGGGTATTATTGGTATACAAAAGTAATGCGCACGGATAAATCTGTGAGGGTAGAAGACGTCAGGGCTGACGCTAGCGGCAATATCTGACCTTGCTCCGCTATCCGCGACGACGGTCGCCGCGCACCGCTCCGCTGGCCCGCCGCCAGAAAAACCGACCGATGTCAACCAAAACCCTAAAATACCTACCGAACGCCCCGATAACTAGCGCTCTTTTTACCTCTCATTCTTTATCAATACGTGCAAAAAGACATTTCCTTGCTCAATCACTGGCCGTCTTACCGACTAATGTCGACGTCCGGTCATTTTCCTAAAAAACTAGTGACAACGTTCTAGTCTTGTTTTAGTCTAAAATTAGACGGATATTTACGATTAGCGGATGATCCGCCAAAAGTATGATACAATTTAAAGAAAAGCTGAGTTTTCACTTTTTTATGTCAATAGCAAGCAAACGAGCAGGGCCGGCAGGGTTCACCTGACATTTTGTTCTTTTAAAGTCATTGAGATAACGAGGAGTAGCGCGCTTAAGTGTAAGTGCGCTTTACCGCCTTATATTTTTGTCAGAATTCCAAATGTTTACTGTATGAGCAAATGAGACTAATTAGACTGTTCTCTTTATTTTCAGTTTATGTGTTAAGATGTTAGACTGGTTCGAGTACCACGGTCACATGTGTATTGCATTTGAAATGCTTGGACAAAGTGTATTTGATTTCCTGGTGAGTAACGCACGGTTTAATACAATTTCTATAATTAGGTTTCACTTTCTCGTCTATATTATTGAAGTATGATTTCATAGAAGTTGCCATCTTTGTACACTGATCTGGTATTTTCATGACATAGGTTTCATTTTCATTTATTACTTGGTGAATAATTATAATATAAAATGCTTGGACAAAGTGTATTTGATTTCCTGGTGAGTAAAGCACGGTTTCATACAATTTCTATAACTAGGTTTCACTTTCTTGTCAATATTATTTCATAGAAGTTGCCATCTTTGTACACTGATCTGGTATTTTCATAACATAGGTTTCATTTTCATTTATTACTTGGTGAATAATTATTATTTGATATGTTAACGTTAAATTTAGCCATTTTAGTAATATTCAATACTCAATTTGTGTCTCGTTATGATGCATCTTGTTTTGAATCCAGCACCGGTTCGGGAAGCTGATTCACTGGCAAGAAACCCAGCAGTTGCTCTTTTCAAAAAGCAAAATGGGTATACATACAAGTATAAACATGGACAATGATAAACAGTAGTGTCAGTTATCATACTATCCTGTGAGGAGCTGGACGCAAAGTCGTTGGCTTCCGTTACAACTTTGTCAGTAAGAAGTTAGCCAACTGTATGTGAGCCTCGACTCAAGCTCAACTATTGTTCTTTTAAGATTGAGTGATTTTTAAGTAGGTATGTTTAATAACGGCACATCTAACAAGCCATAAGTATTAAATAACTGTAAACCCGAATAGGAAAAAAAATCAGAGACCCCACTTAGTTTAATGTAACTTCTATCAAATCTATGTGTAAAATGTAGGTAGTGTTACTCGGATTATAATAACTTATCGATTGACACCTCATTCATCAAAATTGGAACTATATTTTAGACGCTACTGTTGGAACACACGTAAATACAAAAGTACATACAGTGCATATAACATAGCATATTACATAGCATATTACAGTGCTTGTAACAAAACTCCTCCGAAACGGCTTGACCGATTCTTATGAAATTTTTGCGTATATTCGGTAGGTCTGAGAATAGGACGTAAATTACTTTTCATACCCCTGAAACACCTCAATCCACGCGGACGGAGTCGCGGGCATCAGCTAGTTCTTGTATAACATTGTAATTGTAAACACACAGAAAGACAACAACTACCAGCCGTACCCGCTGGAGCAGGTGCGGCACATCGCGTACCAGCTCATCTACAGCGTGCTGTTCCTGCACGACAACAAGCTCACGCACACCGACCTCAAGCCCGAGAACATTCTGTTTGTGGACAGCGACTACGAGGTCGTCAGTGTATATAATAGTTTTAAGAAGGTATGCCTTATTTACAAGATTGCAACTGTATTCTGTCACGAAAGAAATCCCCTAGAGGCGACGCTAGTAGTCGCATTTTTATGCAATTATTGTAGTTAAAATATATGAGTTCCACTAATTACCGCGGTACTAATTGCGTGGCAACTGGCACCCCACCTCATACTTTTTCTTTTTCCACTACAAGTTACTTCTTGACTGTTAGCCTAAGATAATAGAGGGTTAACCTGTAAAGGGTATGGAAGTTGGATTATACACGGCATCGTATCGGAACGCTAAATCCTTTGGGCTCCGATCTTGTATAATAGCCACGGCGGAAGTCGCCCACCAGACGAAACCAATAAATATTCAGAAATTGTAAATTCATCCTGCAGGGATTCAATCTGAGAGACACGAATATCGAATCTAAGCTGGAAATGAATCATAGGATCAATAAAATAATGTACTGTCATTGTCTACAGAAGCATGAAATGCGTCGCGTGAAACGCAGTGACGTTCGTCTCATCGACTTCGGCAGCGCAACCTTCGACCACGAGCACCACAGCACAATCGTCTCCACGAGGCATTACAGAGCGCCTGAGGTTATATTGGGTGAGTTCACACCACGGCCACGACTAAATACTTACAGTAGCGTCACAGAATATTTAATAATACCTTTTTCTAGTACAGGTAAATTGATAATTTCATTGATTCTTGGTTACTGTCATCATGCCTATTGGTGTTGTCGGTGTTGCAGAGTTGGGATGGTCGCAGCCGTGCGACGTGTGGTCGATCGGCTGCATCATGTTCGAGCTGCAGCAGGGCAACACGCTGTTCCAGACGCACGACAACCGCGAACACCTCGCCATGATGGAGCGCATCCTGGGGCCCATCCCCTGCAGGTGAGCTGCCTTCAAGTACCAACTGAAAACATACTTTTGTTCGAAGTGAAAACTTCTTTAGCTGCGTTGAGCACTTTTTGGTAGGGGGTAAACTTGTGGATTCGCGTCACCGACATGCTCGCGAACACCGACATGCTCGCGCTGTTACGAAGACTAACGGTCTTAAATACAAATATACTGCATTCGTAATTAAACTTTAATGCCTAAATTTTTTCTTTATTGAAAGAAAATTAAAACAAAAAAAATATTTAAATATTCGTTTTCGCTTCTATCGGCAGTCCCTATGACTGCCATCTTTTTTTTTTTTAATCTATAGGCTAGCGCTTGGCTGCAATTAGACTTGCTTGCAAGTAATGATGCAGCCTAAGGTGGAGCGCGCTCGCCTAGAAGATGCCTATTCACTCTTGATTTGAAGGTATTACTCTGACATAAAGTTCGTTTTTGCATTACCAATAGATTACGAAAAAATTATCTGAAATGAGATGATTTATTTTCACATAAGACAACTTATTAAGATAACTGCCATGTTGAGTGATGATGTTATGATTAGTCAACAAGACTACCACCAGCTCAAAAAAGGTGATTCTACTGTGAATAGCCGACTAGAAACAGCAGTTGCTCTTTTCATAAAAGAAATAGGTTACATTTTGTAAATAATATGCAATGCATATGTTGCGTAATAAGTATTAGACTGACTGGTTGGTGGATGCGAAGCAGGTGGCTTCCATGTAATTTTGTCATCTCAAAAGAAAACAGTCCTACGAGTTGGTTTCCCTCTCGCACACATACACATTAGACATATGTGCGAGAGGGATACCAATTCGCAGAAAACAGTGTTCTCTTTCAGGACCTACTATTTTTTTTATGGTGATTAACTCGGTTTCATTTAATTGTATCGAAAGAAAAGTAAACGATCTTAGGCTCCACTTTAGTTTATAAACAATATGTTATATAAAGGGTTTTGTTTTTAATTTCAGAATGGCAAGAAAAACAAGAACAAAATATTTCTATCATAGCAAATTAGACTGGGACGAGAAATCGTCAGCTGGCCGATACGTCAGAGAAAATTGTAAACCACTGTCGGTAAGTCATGATATCCTATCAATTAGCTAAAACTACACTAAAGCACATAGTAAAGAACTACTTCATGTGGTTCAATGTGGATTCTATAGCGACATCTGTTGTCGTATGCTGCAGCGCGAAATAAACTCAAATCTTTTGAATCGTCGAGTGAATCTACCACTGGTTCGGAATATCGTATCTATCGAGAAGAACCAGCAAGGAACTCGACGCTTGATATTTTGAAATACGTTAAGACTACCACCGGTTCAGAAAGTCTATTCTAAGAACCGGCAAGAAACTCAGCAGATGCTTTTTTTTTTAAAAGAAAGAGGTTACAATAATTAAACAATACAACACATACCTTACGTTACAAGTATTACACTGACTTGTGGGTCACTGGATGCGAGGCCGGTAGCTTGCATGCAACTTTGATTTCATGTAGGACAACTTGTGTCACTTACTAGAGTTAAGACTCTACGACGGGTTCGGAAAGCTGTTTCTACTGAGAAGAGCCGGCAAGAAACTCAGCAGTTGGTCTTTTCTCATAGTAATATTTTGTATGTGTGCAGAGATACCTGCAAGGCAACAGCGAGGAGCACCGGCAGCTGTTCGACCTGATCGCGCGCATGTTGGAGTACGACCCCACGCAGCGGATCACGCTGCGCGACGCACTCAAACACCCATTCTTCAGCAAGCTGCCCGCGCACCAGCGGCTAGGTGAGCCCAGCCCTATACCGCTACCACGCCTATACCGCCTATATACACCGTTGTACACCGAATATTTGTTCAGGAATAGGCATGATGACAGTAACCAAGAATCAATGAAATTATCAATTTATCTAATGAAATAGTATTCATGAATTATAAAAAACGTATTTATTTTTCTATTTTGAGTGAGATTGCTATTTGTTTTGATAAAATAAAACTATAAAATACAGCAATCCGCCATATTGCATAAAACACAAAGAAGCGAATGACGTCACAGTTGTTTGTTTTCGAGCTTTGACAATCACACTATTGTTTACTGCACACTGCACAGATTATATTGGTAAAAACAATAGTGACGTCACAAACGACGCTATGACACCGCCGAACGTTTTGGCGTGAATTTTAAAATTTAAATTTCAAATGCCAATTTTATCTACCAAACCTTATTTTTCTGCTGAAATAAAATATTTTTTCAAAATAAAAGATACTTCCGAACATAATCTGACCATTTTTCAAAATCAGTCATCATGCCTATTAGGAAGTTGGCGGTGTTTAAATATTTTTATTACAGTGCTTCACACACTAGCAAAGTTTCTAAACTTACCAAAAATTGCGGAACCGGCAGGATTTGAACTTGAGTCGGAGGGTTCACTTACCCGTCAGTGCCGGGACTTGAGATGATGAGAGCATCTTTTTAATCCAGTCTTTTGACTCGACTGTTTATGTCATTTAGTAGCGAAACATTGCAGTATCGAAACTACTTTCGAAGACCCACCATATCCAATGGCCTATGGATGACTGTGGCCTAGCGTTCCGGGCGCCATTCCCAGAGATACTCAGGTTTCAAATCCTGCCGGTTTTTGATATGTATTTAAGTAAGTTTGGCGGTGTTTCACCCCCGTGCCTCGAAGAGCACGTTAAGCCGTCAGTCCTGCGCCTGATCTCTCTCCAGTCGTGTCGGATAATCCCTCCCTTCGGGCTATGAGAGCAAAGGAACAGAGAGTGCACCAGTGTATGTGCAAACACTTGTGCACTATAATATCTCGTGGGCAGATGGCTAATCTCTGTGGACATTGGCCGCCGTGGCCCAAATTCGGTCGGGTGGACATTATAATTTGTACGCCATAACACATAGCCAAGAATACAGATATAAAGTAAAGAAAAAGAAGAAGGAAGTAATAGCGATATTGGGCCACCATAGAAAATTATGCTACGTCTACGTTGTCGCGTAGATACGTCTGTCATTTCCTATGGTGTCGTATCGCGTGGCGTCGGTTTTGTCGCTCAACGGGTCACATAACAGCGAAATTTAAATTGGAATAAGTGCAGTTATGTAATTGTAATCAATAAAGAAATTGAAATTTATAGTGGGATTTTACAAAGCTATATACAATTTGATTGCTAAAAATGACGTCCTTTTCGTAGTTTTCTATGGGGTTTTTGCGTACCAAACTTGTATCTCGCCTACTTTTTTTAAAACAACATTAATAACGTCTATGGAATAGCTATTGAGACAAATAAACAAGCCTAGGATAGGATATGATATGTTTACAAATTGATTTAGATTTTAGAATTAGGAATCGTAATAAATATATTATGATTTATTATGATATTAACAGATTAGTACGGTTGTAGCACCCATTCTGGAAACAGGTAAAAGCTAAGTCATGTGCAAAAATTTGTCAACATTTGTTTCATTATTATTATTAATTCATGTAGCGGAACACATTAAAATAGTTTCGCAAATTTAGTGATTCATTGAAAAATATTATTATAGTTCCACCACAGGTTACACACGCACATAGGACATGAACGTATTATGAAACAGGTCTACGAAAGTATTTTACTAAATAGCAAATCTTGGTATTTCGTTATTTAAAACTAGATCATGAAATTAGAAAATCCCGCGGGAACCCCTGAGATAAAATTCTTTATATAATACAACTTTTTAGGCTACTGATTCCTTCCACCACTGCTGCAAACTATCTCTGTACCAAGTTTTATCAAAATCGGATGAACTGTCAGACAGGCAGGCAAACTGCCGCATTTATACTTACATTAGCATGGATCCTGGGGATTGCTAGAGGATTAAAAGATATATTATCCTTGTTTTACCTATTCTGTGAGTTATTGATTGTAAAAACTTGTTAAAAAGAAATCGGGAAGCAGTTTCTTATTGGTAATGTGTGATAAAGATTCTTTGTTATAGGATTCCAGTATACAAGGCCGTCGTTTCTTAGGTCAGGCCTGTTTTACTTTGATTGACGCTTCCGTCATCTTTACATATTAATTTCTATTCACAACACATGGTGCAACATGTTGAGTTGATGTTTCCTTTCTGGTATTGTGAATATATAACTTTGCTTAAAAGTATATAACAATATTACATAATGTGTTTTTGGTTGAGCCAAAAATGGCCGTAAATCCGTTAGTTTGGAGCTGTTGAACGTAACCTTATGTTGGATTGAGACTGCATTTACATAATTTAATATTTGAAACATGAAATAAAAGCATGGGCTCATTTGTCACCCTCATATTTCTTACATATTTATTATTAAATCATCTATTCATTCATTTCATCATCATATTTGACTCTCATTTATTCATATTTGTATGGTTTTATATTCGTAATTATTTTAAGCTGGTAATCGCAAGTATTTGCTATATATTAGGAAGCTCTTGATAACTGAAGTAACTCTGAACAATTCTGTGATAGTATTCTATTGAAAGGCAAACTGTAATGAAAAGCCACAATTCAAGATTGATTGGCCAAAAAATCTTTTTTACAGCCTGTCGTTTGGTACAGTGTTATTTGATCTTAGGTCTACATTGTTTTCACCTTGAAAATAAATCATGAAGTATTCAATTTCCTTAAATTGCTATAGACATATTGGACGGATGGGCGTGTTTGATGTTTTCAATAATGTAATTATTAGGAAATTGCAAGGAAAGAGGCATAGAGAGGAAATTAGCAAGAGGTTGAAGTGGAATCACCAGTACATTCTATGAATTAAATATAATGAGAAGGATACCATTTAGATTTTAGGTTATAGTTCTGGAAATTGACGAGCGCGCGTGAACTTTACTTGTGGTCATACACAATAAGTGTGTGTGCCTGTCGGAGCGGTCAGTCGTACGCGAAGTCACGTCAACGGACACATTTACTTTGACATAATAATACTGATGTATTCGGACACCTACACACATCCGAGCCACGCACGCTCGTGTATTGCAAGAACTATACCTATTTTAAGTTTTATTACACAACTGCCCAAAAAAAGAAGTGTAATGTTTTCAGGGTTCATGTATACTTGTGAGCTTCTTTATTCCACCATAACTTCTGAATGCCTGAACAGATTTGAATGTATGGGGTATCTTTAGAATTCTTAAAACCTCCCGAGTGACACTGGATATAAATATTTTGAAAATAATTCAATATGGTATTTTAATTATTTAAATTATGTTCACTTGTTACTATAATATATTAAAATGGTGTATTGTTGTGTTGCAGGCAGTGACCGCGCGCGCTGCAGCGGCGAGGGCTCGGGTTCGCGGGAGCGCTCGCACTCGCTGAGCAGGTGAGGAGACGCGCCCGCGCCCAGCGACGCGCCCGCGTCCAGCGACGCGCCCGCGCCCAGCGACGCTCCCGCGCCCAGCGACGCGCCCACGCCTAGCGACGCGCCCGCGCTCGCTCCGGCCGGACCGGACCCGCTAAATACACATGTACTTTGTTATGAAGTGTTAAGTGATATTATTTGAACTGTGTAATTATATAGGTTTATTTTTTGTGAATCGGTACTTCTCACTTTATATTTATAAATGAAATCCTAAATAATTATTCGATGATGATGCTTGAATAAAGACTGTTGGTCTTCTCTTTTATTTTTGAATTATCCCCTTACCTGAAAGAAAGAAGCTATGGTTTGTCTGATTTTCAGTCTGTCAAAGTTATCTAACCCGGTGGCCAAAATTGGAACTAATTTTTACTACCCGACTGCGGAACGCACAGGGTTATGTGTTCATCAGTCTAAATATGTTTGTATGTTCTTTGCAGGACAGCTACAGCCTAAACGCGTGGACCGATTTTGATGACTCTCGCACCAGTTTATGCAGAGTATATCATTAGTCACTGTGGAAGCCGAATTTGAGAAAAACAAAATGGCGTCCACTAGAAGCCAATTAATAAATGACAAGTCGATAGAGTATAGGCAAGTGGGGTATCGTTAGATAGCTCTTTTAAAATCACACCTAGGTTCCTTAAACCATTTTTCCGTTTAAATGATAATTTAGGATTTACGAGGCATCAAAGGAAATGTTTAAAGTTCCTCATATCATCTATCAAACTAGGTGGATTATCTCAAAAACCACTCGGATTTTAAAAATTATATCACTAATAGAAAGCTACATTATTAACAAGTAAAATAGGCTATATTTTATTTCCAAAAAAATTAGAGATCCTTGTCTAAAACAGTGTTTTTACCAACATAGGTATTTATTTTGAATAAATACCTATCTTACTCATCGCAAGTATTTCATTTAGACAAAAATTGTCCTTTACACCTTTCTATTTAGATGAAGATATGATATATATATATATATATTTATATATATATATTATAGATATCTTATGAGATATCATAGAAATACAGTAAACCTTTAACAGAAAATGACGCGGCCGGCAGCAGATAGGTAAGGGTGGTGGGGCGTACTCTCACAATATAATATTTGTATTACGGTAATTATTATCATTGTATACCTAAGCTTAATGTGACGACATAACGAGTCTCAAAAACTTGATGATTTGTACTCCTTCAATCGATCAATCAAACAATCAATAAATTCATCAATGCCACATGCAGCGCATATTCGACTAATATTGGTTCCGAGTCCACTTAGCTATAAACTAAATACTAAATAAATAAATACGTTCACTACGTACTAAATACGTACAAATTGTTTTTAAAATACATAAAAATACTTTTTTTGCATTGTCTACGGGCATTTTCGTAAGTGGCCGACGTTCATTGCCGAGGTCTCGTGACGTCATTACGAATAAATTAATCCGCTGCTTATTACTACTTCTCATAACAAGTGAATATAATTAAAATTATTAAAAAATACGACTGCTCTGCCGTAGACACACATACATACACGAACCCTGAAAACATAACACTCCTTTTTAGGCAGTCGTGTAATAAAAAATCCCCCTCGAATGGAAGTACGACTACCTACCACTGCTACTACGTAACGATACCTTTGGAATCTTATTCACATTTTTATTAAATGATATTTTTTTGTGAATCACTGAATATTGTACTATAGTGTTATATATTTTTGGAATCTACTCATCATTTTCTAGATGTTCATTATATAGTTAATCTTATTTTCGAATATATTTTTTCAACTTTAGCCTTTAATGCGGAACCATGGTCACCCCATCAATTTTTTTTTAATTTTACTAGCATATGTCACCTGGAATAAGATAGGGATTCTAATGATACCTCATTTATCAAAATCGGTTCAGGCGTATAGAAGTTATGGTGAAATATACAAACTCACATACATACATACATACATACATACATGAACCCTGAAAACAATATACTCCTTTTTTCAGGCAGTCGTATAAAAAATACTTATTAATGCCTTTGGTGCTTCCACAGAATAGGTAATAGGTGCTACTTCGGGCAGATAAAACGTCGCCTGTTTACGATAAATACTTAAAAAGTTTAAAATAAAAAAGTAATTAAAAAAAACCCCGACTGCTTGACTGCACGTTAAGGTTAGCTTTTGGACGTGCGACTGCGCCTTGATACACTTTATTAATATTATACGATTTAAATTGATAATAGGTAATGAAATACCTACTTCAATTCATGTCTTGTTTTATACTTTTTGGTATCCAAGCAGCGTGGTAGCGAGGCTACGGTGGCGTGATGAACTAGACAAATTTCATGCTCAGTGGCCCATAGAAGCACAGAATAGAGTGTAAGGGAAAAATCGGAGGGAGGCCTTTGCCCAGTCGTGGGACAGCATACGCTAGATTCGATTAGATTAGATTTTATGACTGCTATGTTTTGTTTTTATTTTATTTTTGAAGTGAAAACTTTAGGCGCGTTGAGCACTTTTTGCTAATTTATATTGAAGTGTAAAACTTCTTTGGGCGCGTTGAGTTGATGAACTTTCAAGTTTTTTACGAAGAAAACTAAGGCCATTGACTCACTATTTCGTATTGCGATACGGTTGCGTGATTTCATTGAAATCATTTAATTTTTTCGTCATGTAGCATCGAATTTGGTCTCAGAGTATTATATTATGATAAATAATAACACCATGATCTTGCTCTCTCTTGTACTTAGCAATTCAGCGCCACCTACCATGTTTTTAAGGAACGTAGGCTGGAAAATTCAATGTTTTGATTGGCTGAACTTATGGTATATTGGCTGCGTCAATGGATTTTGGCCAATATGTAAGAATGTTAACCAATCAGGGGCGATTACGATCGTTACATTGTCGTCATTGTGTGTCATTTTTAGACAATCGCCCTACTGCCTGCAGGGCGACCGCGTATCTTTTGCATCAATCATTGATACATCGCAATCACCTCTTCCACTGTTGGACAAAATCCATTGACGCAGCAAGAATACCATAAATTCAGCCAATCGGAGGTGATTGCGATGTATCAATGATTGATGCAAAAGATACGCGGTCGCCCTGCTGCTGTTCAGTTAAGTTTGACGGACTGTAGGATGATAATATTTGGTAGTTATATATGCCAGTTGCATAGTAGTACTGATTCAGTCTATCTCACTCTAGTCCTTCATTATTGCTATACACCTCACATCTGTCAGAATTTTCATCCTAAAATAGACAAAGCATAGTGGTGCGATTCCACCAAAATCGTTAAAGCACATATTTTGTGCAAGTTGCTACAAATTAAATAATATAATAATAATAATTAATTAGGCTGCCATAAAAAAATTGTGTGTGTCAGCTCCGACGCACGACTGGAGTTTACTCGTACTGTCCTATTTTGATACTCGGCAAGCCTCGTATCAAAAAACAGCACTCGAATTAAAATGACCTTCATTACGATACAGTTGCTTAAATAGCTATATTGATATGTATAACAAAAACAGCAATATAAGTACATCGACACTGATAGAAACAAACAAGCCCAATAACATATAGGTATAGTCGCCTTGCAGCATACACTATGTACGTCTCACTCTTACGTCACAACCAAATTAGAAAGGTGCGCACCATAGGTGCGCACCAAAAAGTAACGAGGTCATTCATCAGTAGATTTTACCTCTCATATTTTTTTCATACCGGGCGCCTTATATATGAAAATCGATTCTTAAGGAGTAAACTCAAATTATTTTAAGTGAAAAGACAATTTGCATTTCAAGACATTTTATTTTTATCGTTTTGCAAATAAATATAGGTACCTATAATTGCGTTAATTGTCAATTATGTATAAAACATTTTGCTACATAACCTTCAACGTTCATCTCTTTATAATTATTCGATACAAAATAAATTAATGTTAATTTCATAAATTAATTAATAAAAATAAAATATTTGGATCAAACTCCGGTGTTCAAGGTACATAACTTTGCTCGTTAGTTTTACATTCACACTCTTTGAATATTTAAAAAATAAAAACATTTTATAGGCGGGAGACCACCTTCAATTTACAAAAATCGGAATGTTTACTATTTGTAATGTCAGTTGTAATGTTTTATTAGGGTCAAGATAGGTAGTAAGGTAGTACGCACTTCGATTGCAAGCCAACTGCAAAAAATAGCCGTTTACTGCATCGAAACTGTAATTTTGCAAGTTTACATCTTCATCACCCTTAGGTAAATAGACCGTATTTTTTTTCTTTACAATACTCGTCATATCCACTTACAAAATATATAACCTAACTACACGTCGCAAGTAGACGCTCAATCAATTTTTTGATTCCAATAAAACAATTTAAAACCGTTGAAAAAATACTTAGGTAAAAAATATATCACGTCATTTATCACAATGAAAATAGATTCAGTGTTGCGCTACTGCCAAGTCACATATTCGTTACATTTTATACATTACAATTTATTAAATTCATTATATTAGTATGTAATCAAATAATATGCAAATATGATTTTGTTGCTTCTTGGTAATATTTTACATTTCTGTTTCAAATGGTACTTAACACTATTTTAAGCCGTGGTAACATTGAAATAGGTAGGTACCACCAGATAAAAAAGGTAACATTATAAATAGCAATTACATTTAGTCCTCGCTTCAACCATTCTCTAAGTACGTTATTACTCGCTGCTATTACTATTTTTATAAATGTAATAAAATGTAGTAACTTGTTCTTAAACCTAAGTTCAATTAATTATCTCTGATACAAGAAAAATCTTTCGTCTAACAACAGCAAGTAATCAGCATCCTAAAACAGGCAAGATTCTTTTTCATAATAGAAAATTTCTGCAGAATTACAAAATATTCATTCCTGGTTTACTTACGATATTTTGAATTATAGCTATGCATATCTGAACACCTAGGCATCTCATATGTACATAATTTATTTATTTATTTATTATACGCGTAAAGGAAGTAAAAAAATAGGGGGAGTCAAAAACTACTGTGTATGTGCTGGAATTACTCTACCCACTACTGAAAAAGCTGTTGAATTAGAAGAACACGCGTTTAAAAACTGCAGTAACACACAAGTACTACAGTAGTAGCCTTTATTAACTACAGTACACGTACAGTTTATTAGCACCATGGTCTGTGATTAGCACACTATGACTAATCTGTATTCTGTAGTATAAAATCTCTAAACTTTATTATTGGCAGTTCTAAATCGATTGCTGTACTTTTCTACAAGAAAGGGGCAGCAATATATTAGTCGTATCATATTGGTTTAGTTTCACAAGAGTGTAACATTTTCAAATCTCATGACGCGTACTGTTTAGGATGCATGTACCAGGGTAACATAAAACGAGAGGAGAGCTATAGTTGTTATACTCTTTGGCGACAGTCTACATGACCTGCACTCTGGGCCCGTCGACGGGCCACGAGTAAACGGGCGGCAGAGCGGGCGTGTAGCTGTAGTCGTACATTTGTGCGCGGATGAACGCTTCTGTGTCGATCGGCTGCGGCTGGACTGATGCCTTACCTGGAACAACGCAATTTGGGCATTATAGAAGCGGATGTTTTATTATAAGAGGTCCATCGATATCAGCTAAGAACATGTACTTACTCGTGTATAGGTCAGTGAAAACTGAAAACCTATACTTCAGAACATGTCTTAGCTAATATCGATTGTAGACTGGCTGCTTTTTAAATAATTAAAAACATTAGTATTATGGTATTAAATCAATAAAATATTTCAGTTAAAACATTAAGCTACAAAGAAATGTTTAATGTTCTTCTCACCTGTTTTGTACGCGTGTTCGACGACTTTCTTTGCGATTTTGACAGAGCACTCCTGAATATCTTCGAGAGGTGGATACAAGCTTCCTTGGTCTAGATGCTCCTGTGACACGATCTCTGCGAGAGCCTGAAGAAAAAAATACAACTTGTAAGATGGCTTTTTACTTTTCCAAAAGTAAAGCTACCGGAACTTTACCAATTATTATTTATCAGTCTCAAACAAACAAAATTACGGCGCGGCGGTGATACGATCACGATTCACGATCGAAGACGTTGACTTAGGAATCCTCTACGGGTTACACCAACGACCTCCATGGTCGTTCTTACGCTCCCCCCTAACGCTGTGTTAAGTGGGAAACTCCACGTTTTTACTCATTTATTTATTATTAAACACAATTTAGAAATGTATACTTTATGAATGTATTCTGGTTCGGTCTGCG
Organism: Erebia epiphron; assembly: GCA_963932025.1. Classification (NCBI taxonomy): domain Eukaryota; kingdom Metazoa; phylum Arthropoda; class Insecta; order Lepidoptera; family Nymphalidae; genus Erebia; species Erebia epiphron. The sequence continues at coordinate 43,199,634 of OZ009945.1, forward strand.
TAGTCCATGACTAGTTACCAACTTACCGGCAAAGCCATGCCGACAAACAGCACTTAACATTCTAACGATAAGGTTTGTGTCTGTATGGGTTGTATCAATACTGTCATACCCCTTACAGTTAGCAAGCTGAACTGCAGTCTAGAAAAATAATCGCGAAATCACTTCGCAAAATGTATGTAGTTATTTTTTTTTATTTTATATCAGACTAGATGATGCCCGTGATTTTGTCCGCGTGGATAAAGATTTTTTTTGGACAGATGAGCCGTGAAAGGGTAGCAGACAGACAGACACACTTTCGCATTTATAATATTAGTATGGATTTAGTCACCACCATACCTCAGCGGCGAGCAGCATAAAGTCCTCAGTGATGTCCACGAGTCCTGCGCAGAGGATACCAAGGGCAAGTCCGGGGAAGATGTACGCGTTGTTGCCCTGTCCGGGTCGCAAGACGCGGCCGTCCTTCGTGCGGTATTCCGGGAACGGCGAGCCGGACGCGAAGATTGCGCGTTCCTGAACGCAACAAAAACACATTTAAAGCGTCTATTAGACAAGCTGGAATCAGTACAGTCTTTGAATTGCGTTTGAGTCTGATTGCGCGTTGAATTTTTTATCAACTTCAATAATATTAAGTAGGTATATATTTCTTAGAAACTTTTATAAGTCAAAATCTATTCCTGGCAAAATTCAGATTCAGAATAGTAGAGACAAAAAGATCGTGGATTTGGCCTGATTGACGATTGTCTCCTATTATTTTCCCGCCAGCTGTACATAATGATTTCACGTCTCTGAGGAGATTTTAAGCGAACAAAATCACATTCTGAATTAATAGTCGTCTAGGTCTCGAAGACAAGTGCTGTCCATAGAATGTCAAAACCAGGAGAATATTGCAGAAGGGCTCAGAGAAGAATTCAGAAGGGCTGGAACCCAGAACCATAAAGCCAGTTAATAAAAAAAGGTGAATATTTTTCAGAAATTCTTACATCAGTGTTGGAGTATGCCTCCTCGGCGGTGCACTCAGCCTTGCTGGTTGGGTTGGAGAGCGCAAAGATGACAGGTTTCTGATTGTTTTCGGCCATTACGCGCAGGATTTCCGGTGTAAACGCACCCCCGATGGCTGCCGCGCCTGTACAAAATAAATACTATGTTAATAACTACTGCTAAAACGACTTTGCTGGATTCGTCCGACAATTTGATGCCAAGTTTATGTCGGGACCTTTTTATGCACTCGAAGGCCACTATGCTGATCAGGCATATAATAGTCTAGTTTAATGCACTATCCCCATTGCATAATAGTCGTGCCCCCATTTTTTTACAATGAGATCTACCCATTGCTCATTATATAAAAGTTATGTTGTATGAAAAATTTCACATTCCCTAAAACTTACCAATAAGTACAGAAGGTTTAGCGACGTTAACAACTTCGGCAAGCGTGCGGATAGGAGGACAGTCCTTCGCGAACTTCTCCTTGTGCTCGTTGAGGCCTCCCTCAGGCCTGTTCTTCACGATGAGGCCTTTCGAGTCCACCATCCAGATGCGTTGGCGCGCTTCCGGCTCAGGCGTGCCCTCAGCCTTCATCGCCATCACGCATAGCTCCGCGATGCCCAGAGAGGCCTACAACGAAACATTTATGAATGTTTTAAGGGTTGTGGCATAGATTAATATGTATATAATCTTACAAGACATAGCTCTTGACTGCAATCTCTCCTGGTGTAAGTGTTATTGAAGTCTAATATGGTATCGGGCAAACCCGTTAGGGGTATTAAACCCATGCCCCTAATTGGTTTCTACACGGCATCGTACCGGAAGGCCAAATCGCTTGGCGGCACGTCTGTGCCGGTAGGGTGCTAAACTAGCCACGGCTGAAACCTCCCACCAGGCATATGTTGTTTTTTTGTTACTTTTTGTTTTTGTATCCCCAAATAAAGGTTTCTTTCTTTCTTTATTGGCACTGGTTAATACGCACCTCGCCCGCTCCCTGGAACACAATGACGTTCTCAGACAGCCTCTTGCCGGTGACGCGCAGACTGGCCAGCAGCCCGGCCACCGCCACCGCCGCCGTGCCCTGGATGTCGTCGTTGAACGTGCAATACCTGCGACGCAAACATACTAACTGTGAACAACGCGCAATACGAGGAGATCAAAGGCCTTCAATAGGCATGATGACTGATTTTGAAAAATGGTCTGGTATGTACTATCTCGAAAAAATATCTTATTTCAGCAGAAAAATAAGGTTTGGTAGATACAATTGACATTTGAAATTTAAATTTTAAAATTCACGCCAAAACGTTCGGCGGTGTCATGGCAGGTTTGTGACGTACCTACCTATACAATTATTGTTTTTACCAATATACTCTGTGCAGTGTGCAGTAAACAATAGCGTGATTGTCAAAGCTCGAAAACAAACAATTGTGACGTCATTCGCTTCTTGGTGTTTTATCCAATATGGCGGATTGCTATATTTGATAGTTTTATTTTATCAAAATAAATAGCAATTTCACTCGAAATAGAAAAATAACTACGTTTTTTAGAATCCATGAATCCTATTTCATTAGATAAATTCATAATTTCAATGATTCTTGGTTACTGTCATCATGCCTATTCTAATCAGACGACTATGACGACGCGACGCGACATCAAACATTAGCTGACCGTGACTTCACGTCGCTTACGTTGTCGCGCAAACAAGTTTGTCATTTTCTATGGCGTCGCATCTCGTTGCTTCTGTCGCTCACCCATTGTTCTAGGTGAGCGACAGAAGCGACGCCATAGAAAACTGACGTATCTACGCGACAACGTCTGTCATTTTATATCGCGTCGCGTCGCTTGGCATCGCTTCCATCGCTCACTTAGGACAACGGGTGATGCACTGTAACATGTAACCAAACAAATTATCATCGAACAATAAATCACTACTCACTTGCCACGGTACTTCTCCAGCAGCCTGAAGGCATTAGCGTTGGCAAAGTCCTCGAACTGAATGAGGCAGTTCTGTCCGAAGCGGCGCACCACGGCCTGCATGAACTCGTCGATGAACTCGTCGTAGGCCTCGCCGCGGACTCGCCGCTGACGGAGCCCGATGTACAGCGGGTCGTCCAGCATCGTCTGACTGTTGGTGCCCACGTCTGACCACACAACACAATATAATCTTCAGAGTTTTGTGGCGTGGAGTTGTGACTAAACTACTCAATACTCTTATTTATTCCATGTAGAACATACAATTGTGTATTTTATGTTAGATACGTCATGTTTTGACTCTACCACCGGTACGGAAAGGAGATTAGAAGAAGATCTATGGGAGCCTATCGACCTACCGTTTAAGTCAATTTCATTTGTTTGCTCATTAATTTTTGTAAAGGAATTTAAAAGGAGTGCCTTAGTCAATACATAGAACAAATTAACAACATTAGATACCTACCTATCATATATTAGCTGGGTTTTGACTTTTGTTGCGTGGATTTGTGGCTAGAGGCTGCCGCCTATTAGATAATACCGACTATAACCATTTAAGTCCATTTAATTTGTTTGTTTATTTATTGTAGAAGGAGTACCCTGTTTAGTGTTTAGGTATATTAAAATTAAATAATAATATAAGAGCATTAACGATTTATTCTTGAATAAAGAATCCTTGACAATAATGAATCTGTCATCTGTTACTCCGGTCTCTTTCTTCAGAGTTAGTCTCTTTCCCTTTTTCTCGCTATCTATATGCTTATGGACGAAGCAACAGCCAAAATTTTTGTAAAACGAAATAATTTTAATAAAATACATTTTCATATGCAAGATTATTTACAATCACAATAATAAATATCACATTGGCTATATACCCCACTATCTTAATCAATAGACAAGACACTGGTGCATTAGCCTAGCCTCGTGATGTAACATAATAAGGCAGAAACTAGGGGCCATGCGCACTGAGATGCGCCCACCGTCCGCCACCGCTGTCTCACTAGCGGTAAGTTATGATACTCACCGAGTGTGATGGGGAGGCACTGGTGCGGCTTGATGCCCGCCAGCGCAGTATAAAGTGCCAGCTTGCCCACGGGGATGCCCATCCCACAGGCGCCAAGGTCGCCCAGCCCCAGAATGCGCTCACCGTCCGTTACCACGATCGCTCGCACGTCTGATTCCGGCCTACAACAAGAAAAATAATCATTCAAACCGTTATTAATAAAAACCGATCGGACTGCTTAAAATCTGCTAGTCGATCCGACAAGAGTGCGTCATAAATAGAACACACTGCGGCGCGTATTAATAAACCAACATCAGCTAAGAACAAGCTCTCAAGTCTCAATTCAATCTCAAAATCGTTTGAAAAGACGGACATAAAGCATAGCAGACAGACAGACATATTCACATTTATAATATTAAATTAGTATGGATTTATGGAAACCCCACTGGGGATTTGAATTGAGGAAACTCATCCGTCTGCGCACAATACGCATAGTGAGTTTTCCTCATTACGTCATAAAACAATATCTCAAAGTGGTGCGAAGCAGCGTGTTGACGTCGTACGAAGTAAACAAGCTTGTTTTCTGATATAACTTTTTGGAAAGTACGTATAATAATATCAGGAATTGTCAGTGGATTCAATAGCATGGCGAGAACTCTTGGGAGCAAAAATAAATTACATTTAAGAGACCTGAGGCACCAAAGACGCGAGTGACATGCGAATGGGAAAAGAGACCAACATACTTAAATCGTTTTATGATTATTCATATTATGTATATATTTTTCAACCGACTTCAATTCGACTGTATTTTTTGTTTTTTTTGTTTGTTGCCTCAGAACTTTTGACTGGGTGAACCAATTTGGATGATTCTCTTTTTATTTGAGCATACGGGCATACATATAAGGGCATACTTCCCATGTGGTCCCATATAAATTTTATCGAAATAGGTCGAGCGGTTTTTAAAATATCAGCAATAAAATAAGTACTTTGTATAGCGTGTGCTTGTTCTTGTAAAGTTGGCGCGGGAGTTTGAAGTCGAATGGTAGCTGTTTTGCACTATGAAAACAAAAGGTCCTTGGAAGCCATTTGGGAGTCAACACGACAGCAATAATAGATACCTACATCAAACTTACATTATAAATGCGAAAGTGTGTTTGTTTGTTGGTTTGTCCTTCAATCACGCCGCAACGGAGCAACGGATCGACGTGATTTTTGGCATGGGTATAGTTGAGGACCTGGAGAGTGACATAGGCTACTTTTTATCCCGGAAAATTAAGGAGCAGAAATCAAAAAACTTAAACCACGCGGACGAAGTCGCGGGAATCAGCTTGTACAAAATAAATACCTACAGTAGGTACCTCTAGGTACACCATAACGCCTTAGGTACGTACTCCATGTGCGTATAATATAAATAGAGAAGTAGGTAGGTGTGGGGAGAGGAGTCTCACCAGTTCTTTAGGATGTCGTAAACGTGTCCTTTGTCGTTGATGGTGATGAACAGACCGCGCGGGCGACGGTACACCAGCCCGTACTTCTGGCAGGCCAGCCCGACAGTCGGCGTGTACACTATTGGCATCATGTCCGCCACGTTTTCACCCACGAAGCGGTAGAAGAGGTGCTCGTTACGATCCTGTAAAAATATTTAGCAGTTGTTTAGTTTTATTTAAACATTTACGTTTTAAGGCCTAGATTAGGTCTAGGTTCTTATATGTATATTTAAGTACCTACGTTATAAGGTCTATAAAGGCAGAATAATTAGAAAGGCTTGCAAATGGTGAGTTGAGAGAGCACTTGAAGCCTACGGTATATGCAAGAACTACTTGAGATAGCCTTTTCAATACAGTTCTTAAGCTTTTCTAGAAGTAATCTACCTTCGGCAAAGAGTCTAGGGCGATTGATTTGTGAAATGTTCCTAGGAAGATTGAGGTCGAGATTCAATTAAATTCTACACTCAATCCTCGTTGAGTGCAATTTGCGACGTTAGGATGTAACAAACTGGGTCAAACTCGAGTAGCTTTTATGCATCGATGATTTTATCTTTAAATCCTGTAATTATATTAGCTTCGGATAAGTAGGTACCTTACGTACGTAGGTACTTGCTGACTAGATTTGCCAAGATCTTAGGGAATGAAATATTCCTAATCCGTTAAAATTTCCTTGTGAAAATCTTTATTCTAGTGCATTACCTTACCGTATAATTCAAAATAAGCATAATATCTAATATCATCTTTATTTATACACATGACATATATATATGAAAAACGAAACACCTACAATGTAGTCATTTCAGTAATCACTAATCAGCACCTACTATTTAATGCGAAAATATAATATGTCTGCCTACTACGTTTTCACGGCCAACGGTACAACCGATTTTGACGAAATTTGGTGCAGAGACGGGTTGCATATCCCAGGGAAGGACACAGGCCAAAAAATAGCGATCCCGGAAAATTAGGTTCCACAGGAATTAAAAAAAAAACCAAATCCACGCAAACGGTGGCAATTTTCCGTCAGGTGCACAGAATATAATAACTACCTCTCGTAATATTAAAATGAAACGTACTCCAGGCGCCGCGCGATTTGGCATTCCGGTGAGAACGACGATGCCGTGTAAAACTAAAAACCGATTAGGGGTATGGAGTATTTCAAAGATATACTTAGTACTTACCCCTAACAGGTTAACCCGCTACCATCTTATGCCGAATCATCACGTAACTTAAAAAAAGGATTTTTGCAATCGACCGACTGCAGGATTTACGTCACGCCAACTGTTTAGTAGGTATACGGATATGAAGTATACTCACAAGCAGCCCCATGAGGTAGATGTACTTGTTCAGCGGGTCGTCATAGCGATCGATGGACAGCTTGCACAGCTGGACCTGCTCCTGCTGGCTCTTCACCCTCGGCGGCAACAGCCCGTGGATGCCCATCGCCTGGCGCTCCTCGATCGTGAACGCCATACCCTGGAGACAAGGAAAGAAGAGGTTTAATAAGATATACCTACACCCAAATACCCAATTTTTTGTATTGCTCGGATACAAATAACATTATGTGTAGGTACAGTGTAACAGATTTTTCCTAAAAAAAAACCTAAGAGGCAGGTTTCAGATTCAAGCCACCGTTGGATAAGTATATTTTTTCATACAATCAATATGAAACCAAAACTTACACGTGTACGTAAACTAGGCTTTAATGACAGAAGTCAGAACTAAGGACTAATTTAATTATTATTAATACATTATAATAATACTATTTCATGAAAGTGGTACACTGACAAAATCAAATACTGATTTCAGGAAATGGACGTTGCTGAAATATTATACCTATATATAGACGATCACGCCACTTCGTTCGTGACCCGTGTGGTTTATATTTTTTGATTCCCGCGAGAACTCCTTAATTTTCAGGGAATAAAAAGTGCCCTATCTCCTTCTCCGGGATACAACTTCTCACCCAAATTTCATCAAAATCGGTTGAAATAGGCAGACAGACAGATACATATTATAATGGATTGCAATAAATAATGTTAGGTACCTATTTAGATAATAATTTGAGTCACGATGAAAACGGAAACTATCGTCCACACTTAGCATTTAATCATTTACAATTTACATGGTCATTGGCCTGCACAGACCATACACGATGTTGGCCTGTATTTATGATGTGCTGATTTTTTTAGGGTTCCGTACCCAAAGGGTAAAAACGGGACCCTATTACTAAGACTCCGCTGTCTGTCTGTCTGTCTGTCTGTCTGTCTCCAGGCTGTATCTCATAGACCGTGATAGCTAGAAAGCTGAAATTTTCACAAATGATGTATTTCCGTTGCCGCTATAACAACAAATACTAAAAATTAAAAAATATATATATTAAGGGGGGTCCCCATACAATAAACGTGTTTTTTTCGTATTTTTTTGCTCAATATTAAAAACGGTAACAGGTAGACGGTTCAAATTTTCACAGAATATTAACTTGTATATTACCTTTCAAAATAAATAATTAGATATCAATAAAGTAAATATTAAAGGGGGGCTCCCATACAACAAACGTAATTTTTTGATATTAACAGTAAACCTCTACAAACAAAGTTAGTTTTGCGGTTCATTAACAAAGGTAATTATACCTACTTCTTGAGTACGGAACCCTCGGTGCGCGAGTCCGACTCGCACTTGGCCGGTTTTTGACATTTTGATTCGACACTCGATACCTCTGCAGGGCGACCGCGTAACTTTTGCATCAATCATTGATATATCGCAATCACCTCTGATTGGTTAACACTCTTCCACTATTGGACGAAATCCATTGACGCAGCAAGAATACCATAAATTCAGCCAATCGGAGGTGATTGCGATGTATCAATGATTGATGCAAAAGATACCTACGCGGTCGCCCTGCGGATTCTATGCCTTAACTCATCATAAATTCGTGATACTTAATAATATCAGTGTTTCCCGTTGGTCAGACATGTGGTTATGAGCTACAATCGACCAATTTTTAATGCCAATTCAAATTCGTGCAAGTCTTGGTCTCATAAGTAAAAAGTAAAACGAGGACAAAATAAAATTCTCCAAAGTTCAAAGCTGAAGGCTCCAGTTACAATCTTAGGCCAACGCGGCGACGTTGCTTTACCATCGTTCCAAAAAGGTTCTCATGCATTGTAATTAGTAAATAGGTAGGTAGTAATTATTTAGTTACGTATTAATATTAAACTCGCATGTTAAATACATACTATGTTAAAATATTATGTTTTGAAATAGGCAAGTACACAATTACTGTTTTATTCAAATCAAGTTACCAAACAGCTGTTATGGGTAGCCTACAGGTCAACCTAATAAACAGGTTGATACAGTAGGTGAGCTTTACCGCTATCGGAAGAAAATTTGGATTACTTATAAAAGATCATGATCATATACCTACCTAACTTCATCTACGTATAAGTTTTATTACATAATGTAGGTATCTACCGGACGTCATCAGCTGGTATTAACCACATCAACAAGTGAATCATTTGTTCTTAAATTACCTGTTTTATTTTCCGTGTGATTCGTACAAACAAACATGTTGGAAATAGGTAGGTACATGCATAGTTAGCTACATAAAGTGATAGATAGACGCATAGTAATTATAGGATTTTATGATGCAATACAATCTCATTGTAATTAGGTACTCATCGAGCATTAGTCTCCACCATACCTGTATCCACTGTTCCTAATTTAGCCTGTTTTACCGGTTTTTTTAGCCAACTCTAAAGCTCCTACTAAGTGTGTTTTGTCCTTAAGTGTAATTCACTCAAAGAACTCAAAAGACCCAAATGACTCATTAGACTCTAAGGACTCAAAAATACTAGAAAGTAGATTGATTAATAAAGTAGTGTGAACTTCAACAAATTGAGTAGACTCGAAACAGTTAATCAAACATTTTATACTATTTAAGGACGCTGGTTGTCCTCGAACGAGTTGCATAAAAATCATACAAAAGTAGGTAGGTATTTGCTGGTACTGTATTTTACGTAATTTGGAATTAATCGGGGTCGGAGGCGTGGCATAGTGACGTGAGGTACCTAACGGACTTAGTACCCACGTATAATTACTACTTAGCAGTTTTTTAACAACGTGCATTCACAATATATCTAACACTATATATACCTATGTATTTATAGAATCAATCACGTTTCTTTTAAACTCATATAAAATATAACTGCCGATTGATAAATAAATTCATATCTGTGCTGCAGCATAGACGTCTGAATAAAACAGAAATAAATACGCCAAAGGTAAAGTTCCCGGCGAATTTTTCCGAAAAAGAATGCATATAATATGATATTTTTCAGAAATCAGAATGATATTTTTTACGAGGTTTTGTTACACACCTGTTTGAGGAAAAGTGCGCGACTTCTCCCAGAATAGGGTGCAAAAAATGCAACAGATGCGCAATAAAATATAACAAACCCGTGAATCATGAGCCGCCAAGCTGTCAGGAACTGAGTAGAGCTCACGGCGAGGTGTCAGCTGCCACCAGTCTCTCTCCATTTTCGATTTTACGATTATAACAATTTTTTTCTTCACTAACGCACACACTAATATTAATAGGTATACAAGTAAAGCGATTTAGGTTTCACTAAATCACGGACATATTGACATAATACATTATATCCAACCGTCGATGTAGAGGCAACGGCGGAAAACAAAAAATAATTATCGTAAGCAGAAGACATACAGGAGAACAAGCAACCTTCGTCAAGTGGTGTGAATTATGATTGCCAACACGCCCCGGGCGGGCGCATTATGTCGAGCATGGCAAAGCGCTTTTAATTTTGCTCCACATACATTACATATCGAGAGTCGAGACATTACTCGTAAGGTTAAGCCGCTTTGAGGTCGCGTCGGGAAGGCATTTTATCAAAGTTCCTAGTGGCATTAAAAGCAAGGATCTATTGAAGCATTTAATGAGAGGTTTTAGCTAGCTACCTAATGACTGAGACTTTATCGTGTACTGAAACGCTAGGAACAATTTAACGGAACCTTAAGTTTGAAATGATGTTTTTTTTTAAATATTTTGTCCAACTAGCAAAATAATGTTGTGACTGATTGAGGTGCCCTCAAATATTTTAAATGGTCTGTCAAATCAATCTTAAAATGATAAATATAATCGGGTTCTTGAAATTCTTTTACTTTGCAAAGAAAACTAAATATCCGCACTGCACGTATTTCCCTAAATACATAAATATATTCTAGATTTTACATAATCAGTAGGCATATGTTATCATTTAATATAGACTTGAGAAACTATCTATGGGCAAGGCCACAAAAGAATAGACCGTACCTGTTTTGCGGTGGCCACCAGTTTTGCTACAAATCGCGTGATTTTGGATTACTACCAAATAAATCCACTATATTAATATTATTTTTTTAAGATATAGTTATTATTGTTATGAGATATTATTATGATTGTTATAATATTTTACCGTAGCATCTAATACAGTAGATAATTCTTGAGTCACTTGACATTGACCGTAAAACTGAGTAGGTAGAATGTGTCAAGATTCAAGTTCACGAACTTTTTCACGGCAAGTTCTACTCGTAATTTCAACCAAAGTGGGCCACTATAGGTAGGTACACCTTCTTCACAGTTATATGAGGAATGACGTAACAGCTAATGTATGGTGAAATACGACGTAGAGTCAGTACTATACTCGGTAAAGCGTGTGTATAGCAAATCCGGTCGTTCTACTCTAGTTTTCTTTGAATAATGACGAAACTGTGACGAACGAAAGTGAAATTATCAAAAAAACACGTATTAAATACAGTATTTAAATACACACGTAACATTTTATACATACTGTATTAATGCATATAATATGAATACTAATGATAGGCTTGCGCTTGACAATAATTAAGCTTATGAAAATGTCTAGGTTGAAAGTTGAAACGTGCTTGCCTAGTAAATGCATATTCAGTCTTGCCTTGAAATATGCCAAATGTTAATTAAGAGTAGTTAGGTAATATATTGTATCTTCTTATTTGTTTAATTTATATAAAATATTAAAAAAAATATAGAGAACCGTAGATGGAAAGATGATTTATAATATTATGTAAATAGGATTATGTCGATAAATAATCATTGTGTGTTCTTACTATTTTTAAACCTAGGCTATTACCTACTTAACGTACCTACTACCTCTTCAAACCGTCGTCATTTCGTCAAATAAATAGTTTCGTTCAACAAAAGAACGTAGCCAATTTACATTTCGTAATTACCGTGAAGGATTACCGACCACTATTAGTTATTTACTAATCTTGCCCATATAAATAAATACCGAGTCAATTGTTATATATTATACGAGGCGTACAAGTGAATAAGCCGTCTGATAGGGCCTTGGGGCAAATTAACAACAAGGGTTCAAATAAAACATATAATTATTATAGTAAGATCAATTTAATATGTAAAATGCTAGTAAGTAGAGAACAAAGATCGAATTCGAAATAACGCAATGCAAAAACCTGCGCCTAGTGGGAGATTTTCTTCTCATTCGATTGCGACATACGAGTAATGTATAGAATTTTCAAGCGCTTGACAGCTGGCGCTCGATCAATTCAAAATACCTATGATAGTTACCGTTAGTTGTCGCGATCGTAAATAATCGTCCACTGGGTCATTTTAAAATCGTTCAATGCGTTTTAGATCGTAAAAATATCATACAAATCACAAACAACAAAGATGTTTCCATAAGTTTCTTCTAGGCAAGCGCGCTCCAACCTAGACCTCATCATTGCTTTGCAAGCATGATTGTCGTCAAGCGCAAGCCTATCTCACAATAAAAAAATAAAAAAACATATGTTCCTTAATCATACTATAATATTATAAATGCGAAAGTCAGTTTGTTTGTTGGTTTGTTGGTTTGTTAGTTTGTTGGTTTGTCCTTCAATCACGCCGCAACGGAGCAACGGATGATGATTTTTGGCATGGGTATAGTTGAGGACCTGGAGAGTGACATAGGCTACTTTTTATCCCGGAAAATTGAGGAGTTCCCGCGGGAATCAAAAAAACTTAAACCACGCGGACGAAGTCGCGGGCATCAGCTAGTAACAAAATATTTCTCTAAGACTCATTGCCTTTTCAATCTGTTCATCTCTTGATATAGGTACTTAAGGTATTCGTTTACGTCGGTTTGTCAGTTTGTTGGAAAACCATATAAATATTCTCCTCATATAGGGAGTTGGTAGGTATGTGGCGAAGTCCCACGAGACCTACTGAACCCTCGAGGTTAGATCTGGATATAATACCTAGATGTAACAATTATATTTAAAACCGTCAATACTCAATAGGTTTAAATATTATAGTGCCAATTTGACCTACCTAGTTAATACAAAGCAAGGTAACCGCAATGTCTAGGCTGCAATCTAAGATTAACAATTATTAGTTCAAGTTACAAATGTGGCTGCAAGGTTGATTAGCTAGTGATTGATTATTATATATTATTATACCTATTTCTATATCATATTATACCAATTGTTAACTTTCACGATGAATTATTTAATTTTAAAGCTTTAGTTTATCCTTTTTTAATGAAAGAAAGTTAATGCAAGCCGAATTTTGAACCCCTATGGAATTCGATTGGAAATAAGAAAATTAAGGGGCCGATTTCTCCGAATAAAGTTTAACCTTTATCGGCCCTTAAGAGTGCAACTAATTAAGATTTGAATAAATGCAATTAATTAGTTAAGTAACGCAAAGACTGCAATCACAAAAAAAAAACATTTTGAGAGGAGTCGGTTTTATAAATAGGTGGGTAGGTATATACCTACTATCTTGATTGAACTTGATAAAATCTGAAATCAAATTTATCTCGTCTTGAATGCAATCCAAATAGATAAAACGCAAAGATTTATTTTGTTACTGTTGTTACTTGTAAAAATAAGAGTATGTACCTACATAATAAGATAATTGTCTAAAAGTAAAAATATATAAGTAAAATAAACATTTCAAAAGACTAATTTCATGCTAATTTGAATAAAGTAACAACCATTACACGGATAACATTTCAAGCACGTGTTCAACTGTTCACTGATTAATCGTTGGTGTTAATTTGAATACTTAGAACATTTGTTCAGAAATTAAGTTTTTTGTAGCGTGAAATTACGTCATGTATGAGCTTATTTGTTATTTTTGTGTAAACCTTATATTAGTGTTCCACTGTGATTATTATAATAACTATTCGTATAGGTTTAATACAGCTAAGGCTACGCTACGTAGGGCTCCATAAAGTGAATCCTATTTTAAATAGGAATGAATGTAGTTAGATATAATGAAAACAAACGTTTAGCTCTTCGAAATTTTAAAAAGGCATTAGATTCAGGAACTAGGCTTGTTAATTTAGAACGGTAAGTTAATGATTTCGCGCCTTGATAGCTGCACGGCGAAGGGCTACCATTAAACTACCTATTTCATAGGAATATGAACAAAGAATAGTGTTATCTAGTTTCCATAGCGATACCCATGAGTGCCAATATAGTGAATGATAGGTATATTATATGTATGTATTGGCATGTTAATGGTCGCGTGGCATTTTGCCTACTAAGCCGCTATCACGCGATTAAGTAAATTCATCTACCCTTCCCTTCACAAACTACATACTATCTCTCCCTTTTCAATCAATAAGGTCTTATCGGTACAAAACACAATAAAAAAACATTAGGTAATTGAAAAAAAACGCGTCTACTGATTTTATCCCCATTCATCTTTTATTCTTGCCCTAGGGCCTATAGACAGTAGGCTAATACCTAGTAGCTGTTTGATTTTACTATTTGACGGAATGGAGACGATATAATAATATAATGTGTTTGCCCTAAGAGTTTGTGCGTTTGTTAGTAATTAGTCTAAAATAGTAGTAATAAATGTTTGTGCACTTTTTGGTACCATTTTATTCATCAAGAGATTGCGTAAACCCTAGAAAGTCTGACTTAGGTAGGTATAATTTTCACTCGTCCAGAAACATTTTTCCTAACAGTAGCTTTTTCTTTATTGCGAGATTCCTACTTGAACTTGTTGAATATTTTAGGCTTTTTATTTGCGCTACAAATGTTTAAAATTTCAGATTATTCTTCTGAAACCGTTATATTTTTATTCATGAATACAGGCTATGTAGTTACTTATTTCAAATCCTGACCGTTCCTGGCTGACTGAATGATCTATCGACGCCCAGGCCACTTGTACTAAAAACTATTTAAAGCCAAAGTTTATACCCAACTAGATGATGCCCGCGACTTCGTCCGCGTGGATTAAGGTCTTTCAATTCCCGCGGGAACTAGGTTGTTTAATTATTATTGCAATATTATGAAAAAATTCGCCAATTCAACATTCAAATTAAGCTCTCCTAGCCGTTCTTTGGGCTCTTACAACTGGAATCAAGTGCTTATTATTCAAACTGCACCCTCAGTATAAGCCCTAGGGTAGGGTAGTGAATGATCAGACTTCAGAGGCGACGATAGGCACCTATTCACACTACAGTGAGTGCTAGCTGTGCTTGCCGAAGGGTGGAAACAACAATACCTACGACTAAGTTATCGATTTTAACTGGTAAGTAATGTAGTTTATTACAGGGATACTTTTTATTTTTGATGCTATTCAAAATTAAATGTACCATTATTACTAACTGGAGATTTGAAATGGAGATCGTTGTCTTCACTCTTCAACAATAAATTAGAAACTTCAATATTTATAGAAGCTTATTAATATCTACATGCGAATAAAAAGAAAATAGAAGCCTGAAAAATGAAAATCACGAGCGGCAGTTTTGTTGCAGGTTTCATATTATTATAACTTCCATGCTTTTCTGCTGACTTATCATGAACGTTGTCAATAAATCAATACAGGGGATGAAGTGTAGGTACGGGCATTTTCCCTGCCCCTGAATATATATTTTGCGAGACATGGTCACATGACGATAATCAAACTATCATACTTTAATAATATCGTAATAATATTATAAATGTGTAAGTGTGTTTGTTTGTCGGTTTGTTGGTTTTTTGGTTTGTCATTCAATCACGCTGCAACAGAGCAACGGATCGACGTGCTTTTTGGCATGGGTATAGTTGAGGACCTTTAGCTAAGCTTTTTATTAAAATTAAGTATTTTCCGTGGGAATTGAAAAAACTTATTCCACGCGGACGAAGTCGCGGGCATCAGCTAGTCATATATATAACTTGAGTTGTTACATAATATGTATACGGTAATAAAATAGACCATGAAATTATACGATGCGGTAAATCCTTTACTGAAAATCCTTTCTTACTTGGGTATTACGTAATAAAGTCTTACATGCACTGCTTGTATATTATAGGCAATCGGCCGGTTTCTGAATTGAGAATTTCATGTTGAGTCTGTTTCAAAGACTACTTAAGGACTAATTAAGCAAATTTTTGTTTCTGAATTGATATTGTGTAAGGTTTGAGAGTTGGAACTTGCTGTTTTTGCTTGAATATTCAGAAACCGGTCCAATATCAATTCAAAAACAAAAATTTGCTTACTTAGTCCTTATGCAGTCCTTGAGACAGACTCAACATGAAATTCTCTATTCAGAAACCGGCCGAATATCAGCTCACGTTTCTAGACTCAACGATATTGAGTTGTTTTATTATGTAACTTTTTATTACAGTCATATTATGAGACTTGGTTGGATTGAGAAAATTGCAAAATTGTTCATAAAATTTATGAAATGCGTTTTATTTCACTGATAATAATATTTTTTGAAAGAAAAGTTCCTTCTTTTACATTTACATTTTATGGAGGTTTAAGTTGGAACCGGTGAACCGCATTTGAACCTGCTGTGAAGTACCCCTTCTCTCTAGGAATCGCACCACAATTGCCTTGAACGTAAGATGACATGGTCCACGGCACCACATATTAAATAATATTGATAGGTAGGTACATGGTTCACTTACGGCGATGTTTCTTGTATTTTTATTTCATCTAACATTGAATGAGTTGAATGTGATTAGATCATTAGATGAAGCGACCATTGGACTGTGTAATTATTTTAAAATAAAAACGAATAGAAAACCTTCGAACGAAACCAATCAAGTAGGTTAACAGGTAGGTAAACTTACAGCCCAATAAATTGGGAACGTCAAAACGTAATTAAGACCGACGGGAAAAAAATTACCTATTTGTTTTTGTCATCCCCATGGAATTAATTTATCTTAAGTTATTACTCTTTAATTTATAAAATAAGTTCCTAAATATATCTTATTACCTAAATTAATAATGATGACTGAAAGTAATCATATACTAATATTATAAATGCGAAAGTCACTTTGTTTGTTGGTTTGTTGGTTTGTTGGTTTGTCCTTCAATCACGCCGCAACAGAGCAACGGATTGACGTGATTTTTGGCATGGGTATAGTTGAGGACCTGGAGAGTGAAATAGGCTACTTTTTATCCCGGAAAATTGAGGAGTTCCCGCGGGAATCAAAAAACTTATTCCACGCGTACGAAGTCGCGGGCATCAGCTAGTAGTGTGATAATTAGTGTAATTTCACACGCAAAAGTGGTCTTGTATTGAGCAAAGAGGTTTTGTTGACACTGAAAACTGAAACCTGCATATTGTGAACTTTGATCGCCGCTATTTCGAAACAAACCCGATTTGAAAATACGAGTAACTGAGCTTTTTTAATGAATAGGTCACATTACCTACTTATGGTTTGAATTAGGATTTTCGACACTGAAATTACTTAATATTGAAAAAAATACATCGTGAATGGTGATGTCGCTCGTAGCTTCCTAATCGATAATCTGAAGTAGGTAGTTGGTTTGGCCAAGAGTTTATAGTGGACACCCATAATTAACGAATCCAGATGTTTTGTGTCTTGACTGCAGAAAGCAGAACAGAAGAAATGACCCCGATAAATCCAGCTTTCGAAATTGAATTACTTCAAATTTACATAAAAATTTGTCAATTTCCACTTATGTTTACCTAGGAAGTTAGGAAGAAAGATTGGTCAGTATCGGGCTCCCCCTGCAAAAGTGTAAATAAACGGAAAACTGCTAAGCGGGATTAGCTGCCACTAACAACGAGTTTTGACCGTTGCCTCGAACGAGCTCATTTCGAACTCTTTCTGCTCGATCAGTCCTTTCCGCTAGCTCTGTGTTGGTAAAATTGCTTGTACGTAGTTTTCCTCTGCGACTTAGAAGGAGTCCTTACGGAGCTCGCTCTGCTTGCGGTGGAAACCCCACTTCAGGAGTAACGATCCCATACAAAAACTCATATCAAAGACAACTGCAGTGTTTCGCGTTCAGGGTTATAAAAAGTGAATGACACGTTAAGTGATAGTTTAAAGTTTAACGAAACAGCTGAGCAAAACGTTTCCGTGAGCCATGACCTAGCCGAATGCAAATGACAGCTACTAAGACCACTCGTATGCGCATAACACCAGAATGTTTACAACTTTATGTACTAGAGTTAGTTGGATTTCTTACCTTGTTAAGTCCGGGATGCTTCAGGCGATCCAGCCCGGACAGCTTGCTGTTGGACTGGCCATCTCCGGAGCCCCAAACACCGATGCGATCACGTTCCATGTCGTACGTACACGTTAGTCCACTGGCAGCGAGCGACTGTTTGCAGGAAGCGAATGGCGCGCCACTTTTGTTCCGCGGCGCGGGGGGCGCTGGGCTCATTGCGGTCTCGCTCCTGGGAAAACAGGAAAATTTTCAGCGATTACAGTTAACGGTGTCTCGAACCACGTGCGTGCGGTTGCGGCCGCCCGATAACAGATGGCGTGGAGCCTTGAACTCTTTTAGGGTTCTGTAGTAAACGCCTAGTTTTTATATATCTATATAGCTATAGTTTGGTCTAGTTTCCACTATTTTTTCGTCCAGTCCGTCTGTGTGTCATACATAGCCTTTAAAAATAAGATTTGTAAGGACATAAAACATTGGTATAGTACTGTTTACAGAAACCTGTTACTGCTTTAGACTAGAGGTATATTATTAGAAAAAAATTCAGGGTAGGTAAGTACAGTACGGGTGTGAATTGAATGCATTCGAGCCCAGAGTTAAAAAAATGAGAACCTCGCTCCGTCGCGGTCGGCACACCTTCCTCGCCCGCCTGCAAAGTGATTACGAAATCATGTGACTTATTGTATTGTGCACAGGCCTAATTTAACATCACTAAATGTAGTGCTGTTGTTTTTCCGCAGAAAGGATAATGCAAGTGATATTAATAGCTTTATTCAATTTAGTTTCGTTTAGATATTGAGTACGACAGAATTAGCCACACTGCCACAGTAACAGTCAAAGTTTCAAACATCTAATGTTAAAGTGTGACTGCGGAACCCTGCCTTATACGTGTTACACACACTATTATAATATCTAGGCTATGAACTCTGTTACGTTATCAGATGTTAATAATTATTAAAAGTTTAAACATTTATTTTATAATTGTGGCTTCATGGTACCTAAATAAATATAACCTATATTTTGTTATTCATAATTATTGTGGTTGATAAATTAAATTGTGGTTTCCTGAAAAGTATAGAATTTTTAGGGTTCAATAACCTGTAGATAGCGTAATTATAAACAATAATTGATGAGTACAGACATTATTTATAAATTAAAATTAAGCTCTAATCCTTTGCAAAATAAATAATTTTTCATTAAAAATTCAAAATATCGAACTAGGTAGTATGGAAAATCTATAATAGATGGCGTTGGCTCTTTAACTCTACTATTCTGCTACATATTCTTGGAATAAGTACTTATATTCCTATTTCTTTTTTATAAATCGACTACTCTATGGATGGATACAAATATCTCGATCTATAAAAAGCTACAAACTAAGTCTGCGTAGCATTACAATAAAACTTCAGTATCGCCAGTAGCTACTGCAATTTTACTCAGTTATTATACTGTGAGTTACCTATTTCGAAAATTTTAATTACCACAATTTAGCTCTGAAGGTGACAGCATTTAGAGCGGCTATGAAATCTGTTGAAAATCAGTATTTTTATAAATGACAAAATGTAGTTAAGTAGGTACCTACAGTTCCAAAAACTTATAGAAAAGCGTCGCTAGCATAATAAATGAAAAATAAAAAGTTTTTGGGACTATAATAGCTGCTAGAGTAGAGCGTTGTCAAACGCGGGTGTCGCGTATTGCGTGTGATAGGTATATTACACAAATGGAAATTGGATGTACTGGATTGGATGATGTATTGTGTGTGTAGACTATGGCCTGCATTAATAAGCCGACGTCAGTCAATAACATGTTCTCAAGTATCGGTCAATACTTGAGGACCTGTTCTTAGCTGATGACGGTTTATTAATGCGGGCCTCATTAATAATAATCTATGACGAGCCTATAATATTTTCTTACGTCTAATTCAAAAGTCAAGGCACATTGCGGCACAGAGTCGAAGCGACGCAACTCGTTCAACATAAAGCGAATTCTAACTCCAATACGTAGCTCTAAAATTATGCTTTAAGAATTGCATGCAGTGCAGTGACGACGACGTGCTAGAGTAATAATCAGAGAACTCCTTAATTCTCCGGGATAAAAAGCAGCCTATGCTTAGCACATAGGCTACTTTTTATCCCGGATAAACAGTAATAAACATCCATCCATCCATTCATCCATCCATCAAAACTTTCGCATTTATAATATTACAAACTCCAAACCTTACCACTTTATTTCCCCATAAATATAAAAGCGTTTTTATAATCTTCCCGCCTGCGCGACGCAAAGGAGCGATTAGTTCTTAGGTTTCTAAAGCGCTGTTTTAAGATAAAACTAGCTAAAACAATAATTTCCAAAATAACTTACGACTTATGCCTGGATATGTCACACGTGCCATTCAACTGACGTTTGTCCGTTTGAAATTGACCGTTGCATTTGACTTTGCGTGATAAGAATTCCATTTTCGAAAAAAAGCGAGATCAAATTATATATCACAGAGGAGTTTCTATAGGAGTCTAAAACTTTTTATTTTCTCTTATTTAATATGTGATCCTAAGATGTAATAAGATGAGCGGACTGAGTGTCAGGCAGAGCTACCGCTCTCTAAATGACGACTGAAGGTCTGTTTGGAGAAGATCTTGATAAATACATCACGCGATTCGCAGTTATCAATTAGGCAAATCAATGTAAATACTGGATTCCGTATTTAAAGGTCGCGGTCAGTGGTTAAGCGATGCGATGTGATACTTTTTTATTTATGGCATACTATATATTATACGAGTACTACCTAAATTATATTCTAGTCTGCATGCACCAAGAGATTTCTGTTTACACCCACAGAAATCTCTTAGTGCTAGCATACAGTGATCTTTTTTTAATTGAAATATCCATGCTCTTCTCTGATCTGGCTTCACAGAAGGATTGTTCAGAAATCAGCTGAAGTCCTATTAACACGAATGTTGTGAATAACATTTTAAACATCAAGTAGTCTTAAAAGTGATTTCAAGTCCCGCAAATGAAAGATTCTTGTTTCTTTTAGCCTCATCAATCTAAACGATAAGGGCATGCAGACTACTCACTATAAGTACATAAATATTATCAATTCGATGGGAATAATAGCCTATTCATAAATAAGAAAACTTTAGCCTACTTTCAGAGCTCGAAAGCTAAGCATACCTTGATCGAAGATAAGAGCTAAACTTACTTAAATACATATAAAAAATTCGCGGTTAATGCATTCGCGGTTAATTAATCCAGTCTTCTGTTTAAGTCGCGTTAGAAGACTCGATTAAAAGATGCATATCTCAAATTTCGGCACTGGCAGGTAAGTGAACCGCGACCGAGTGGTCAAGGCGCTCAGGGCCCGATTCCCAGAGAGACGCAGGTTCAAATCCTGCAGGTTCTGCGAATTTTTGATATGTAGTTAAGTAGGCTTAGAAACATTCTTTGTGTGTGAAGATAAGAGCCATTATTATCAACAGCATGTTCATTATATAGCAACAAAGTTCCTCTATTCCTTCCTGTTTTAGCTTCGCACCAGCCCTGCAACAACAACCTAACGTATTTGACCACTACCGCGACCTGGCCACGCGGGCATATTCCTACCCTACTGTACGATAACTTCGAGATGCGTTTTACTTTTCATTTATGTCATTTTTTTGAGATGATTGATTTGCGAACCCGTACCTGAAAGCGCATCATTGATAGAGGGCGTCCGTATGGAACGGACTCTTCATTAGGTGGACGGACGATCTTAAGGGAGTTTCATGGAGCCGTTGGAATTGAACACAAACTGCACTAGAATGTGCTAGATTTGTCCAGCATGTGGACGTCTTTACATCGAAAGGACGACGGCGAGGCATCGGTCTCTCGTTTAGAAGGTACATAGACGATTTTTTTCTTACTTAATGGTGTATTTGCAGCCATTGGGGCGCATGACATAGAGGCGTAAAAGCGTTCCTTACCTTAGGTAAAAAGCTCAATGCTTATTTTTCATGTTGCCGTGTCTGAAAATAGGTATGATCTACGTAACTTGAACCACTTTTCCCAACATTATCATAAACAATAGTTGACCAAGATTGGAGCCTGTCCTCTTCTAGTGAAGATCTAGACGCATGCTGATCACTTAGATCTCACGCGATCTTAAATTATAAAGTTTTGCAAGTCATTTTTATTACTAGTACTTATAGCAGATATACTCTCGACCTAGAGTTAATTAATGTAATCACACAATTCGTAAATGTTAAATGAATGTTTGTTGATATTTTTATCTCAACATTTTAATAAAACTATCCCAATTTTAGCTAAAGTGTCGTCATGGCATTCCTGTGTAGGTACTAACTATATCGAGTTTCTTGCGGGCTCTTCTCAGTAGAATTTGCTTTCCGAACCTACCCCGGTTCGGTAAGCGGATTTAAAACATGACGTAATGCACCCGTATGTCCTTAAATTATAAATAAATTGAGTATTGAGTATACATAGGTAAGTATATATTTTAATTACTTGCTCTACCTTTTGTAAGATTAAAATTATTATGTAGTTTCGTTTAATTTTTCCGTCAATTTCCCTCCCAAAGAAGTTGACTTCTGGTAGGTAAAACCTTTAAATTAATTCAAGTTGTTCATGCCTAGAATGATTAGTAAACAAAGAAAATGTCACCGTAAGATTGTAAAACCCGTTAGATTATAATCTAACTCGCGAAATTGTAAACTGTCGAAAGATTACAATTTATAACGCATTATTTTTCGGTAGATTGTAATCTGTTAGGTATACCTATTAACCCGATAGAACCTAAGTGCGATACCAGATAGAACCTAAGGGCACTACTTGATTATTTATGTCGAACCCTAACCTAACCTACAAGAAAGAGACAAGAAAACGTAAATAGGTACAATGAATATTTCAAAAATCGACATTCAGAACATTGAACGGTTCACAATATTTCGACTGTTTACAATTTATCGAAAAAAAGCGTTCTAGATTACAATCTAACGGTTTTTACAATCTTACGGTGACAAATACATAATATACCTACCTACCTTACTCTCTTACGAATTGGTGAGCCTACATTTACAATAATATATTGCCTATATCCTATCAAACTAACCCTGAAAATTTTAATATAGTAAATGCGAAAGTGTCAGCTGTCTGTCTGCTACGCTTTGACAGCTCACCTTTTCAACCGATTTTGATTAAATTTGGTAGGTCCCAGGGAAGGAAATACCTAGGCTACTTAAATACTAATTTAAGGGATTCCCCCGGTAATCAAAAAACTTAATCCACGCGGACGTAGTCGCGGGCATAATCTAGTACATAATATTTCAATCAACAAGCAAAACGCGCCTTGTCAATCACGATCTCGAATACAAATTATTATTATCAGCAACTGATGTCTGCGTGCGCTGACACAGACAAGATCAGGTCAAGAGCACGGTCATACATATTAAGTACTTTATATTAAAATAATCTCTTTATAATATTAACAACATCTCTTTTAACATTGTCTTTTGCCTGGTGGGAGGCTTCGGCCGTGGCTAGTTACCACTTTTTAGGGTTCCGTACCTAAAAAGAAAAAACGGAACCCTTATAGGATCTATCTTTTCTCAGGAACGCATGGAGGTATCAAGCTGAAATTAATATCAAATACTCAGGTCTACGGTCCCTTGGAGCTGTGAAAAGCGTCTAAGCCAACGCAATCAAAAGATACAGCCGTATAATGCTGCAAATTTTCGACACTCGCAAGGGAATCAAAACCTACAGGGTACTTCCCGTGAACTCAGAATCTTGGCCGTACGAAGCAATTGTCATATAGCACAGATAAACGAAAAATTGCGAAAAGCATACATTTTTAGTTAGATCATATAATCAAAATATTTTTCACACCACTCGCTCAACAACGCCTTATTACATGGCCTGTTATCTAAGGTTAAAGTAAGACATTAAATCATATATTATATGGTAGGTTATAATGTTGTACTGAAATCCAATTATTCCCTAGGGTTATAATGTGATTTGAATTTAGAATCATCGCGCATCTGAAGCAAGATCTGAAGGAAATTCTATTCATTCCAAAGAGGTTTTATTCATAATTCTTATTGCTATATCTATAAAGTCTAATTTCGGTAAACAGAATGTGTTCTCAGCAGGCGCGGCCAACTCGATTTACGAAAACCGAAGCCGTGGCCCACTAGATTCGCACTGACGACATTTGTTTGTCAAATCGAGTAGGCCACGCCAGCTGAAAGAAGTGGTTGTATCGCGAGGTGTGAAAAGTAGAGTATTCACCGTAGGGGTAATGCTGTATTAATCTTGGGCGCCCCTAATTCCCGCGCTACTCTCAGGATTCTAGATGCAACACCCTCGCTACGCTCGGGAGTTACTCTAAAATCCCTCGTTCCGCTTGGGATTTATCCCGGCGCCCGTGACATAATACATCGCATTACCCCCGTGGTGAATAATCTACTATTATGCAAATTTTCGACACTCGCAAGGGAATCAAAACCCTAGCGCCCCTAACCCTAGCCCTTGACTGCAATCGCACCTGATCCTACCGGCAAGCGATTTAGCGTTCCTGTACAATGCCGTGTGGGTTTAGATTTGGGTATGGGTTTAAAGTAACTGCCATACCCATAACTGCTTAGCCCGGTACCATCTTAGACTGACATCTTAGATGATCATCACTTAAAATCAGGTGAAAAAGCAGTAAAAAAAAAAGAGTGTAAATCATATTATTTAACAGAATATCTGACTAAAAGGTTTTTAAAATTCCCGTGGGGAAACTCTTTGATTTTCCGGAACAAAATTTTGCCTGTGCCACTCTCCAGGACTTTTTTTATATCTATACAAAAATCACATCAATCCGATGCTCAGCTGAGGCGTGATTGAAGGACAAATCAACAAACATAATATACACACATATATATGTGTTTAAATATATTATGCGAAAGTGTGAATGTATGTTGCTTTGTTATTGGTAGGATTATCAGCGCATATTCCCTATCTCGTTGTAACGTTGGTCTAATTATTGGACAGGTTAACCTACATACGTGAAGGTATTCATGAGGTCCCAGTTCTCATTTCGGGTCAAGACCAAAAACAATTGAATTGTTACTACACATAGCTTCACATCTCGTGATTATCCTATAAGTACCTAGTTACATAGGTACATTATACGTACAAAATCATGATTTCGTCCTTATCAGTTAACAGGCTAGCACGCTTTACTGAAACAAATAACTAGCACCACTTATAGGAACATAAACTTATCACATAAAACAGCGGTGGATAAGGGTGCTGTATTGATACTAGATCGGATATATACTCGTGTGATACTAGGTAGGTATACTTACCTATACTGTACGACGTAGGTATACTAGAGCGTTTGGTCCCGAAAAATTCGACGGGAAGAAATCACACTATAGTATACATAATTATAGGCTATAATGCCTATAGTTATGTATACGAGTGTGATTTTTAGGGTTCCGTAGCCAAATTTGGCAAAAACGGAACCTTTATAGATTCGTCATGTCTGTCTGTGTGTCCGTCCGTATGTCACAGCCACTTTTTTCAGAAACTATACTGTTGAAACTTGGTAAGTAGATGTATTCTGTGAACCGCATTAAGATTTTCTTACAAAAATAGAAAAAAAAAACAAAAAAATTTTGGGGGTTCCCCATACTTAGAACTGAAACCCAAACATTTTTTTTTCATCTAACCCATACGTGTACCCATACGGGTATCTATGGATAGGTCTTCAAAAATGATATTGAGGCTTGTAATATCATTTTTTCTAAACTGAATACTGTAACTTCTAAAATAAGAGAATGATAAAACCAAAAAAAATATATGATGTACATTACCATGCAAACTTCCACCGAAAATTGGTTTGAACGAGATCTAGTAAGTAGTTTTTTTTTAATACGTCATAAATCGTAAACCGCAATTTACCTTTCATTCAATCAACTCAAATATTTAAAATAAAAATATTTTTAATAATTTAAAACTTACTACAGGTTTGTACGGAACCCTCGGTGCGCGAGTCCGACTCGCACTTGGCCGGTTTTTTTCTTCTTAATTCTTCTTTAATTATTTTTTCTTTCTTCATTTTCATGGGTTTTTATATTTTTTTGTTATGAATATAATAGATTATAAAATAGATCAACATTTATTACTTATTTACCTACTTTATATAGAGACTTGCAGCACTAAACAAAATACATATTACAAAACATAATACATTAAAAAAACCTAAAGGTATTAAACGGACCTCAAACTACCTAGTAGGTATTTCGATCTTTCAGAAAAGTAAAATTCACTTTCCTATCTACAGGTTTTCATCAAAAATTCTCCACGTAGATACTTATTTGGTTACTTATCATATCTTCATAACAAGAAAATACCTTGATGGAAAACCCCCTATGGTACCTATGTTAACTCTTTAATTAGAAGTAAAACGTTATAAGTAAGTATTGCAATTACTTCTATCACTCAACAGTAACACACTTCCTATATCCGGTAGCTTGCAATGATATTAACAAGTCAGAAGGCCAATCATATAAATTGTATTTAGATTACGATTTACGTTCACACCTACCTGCCTTGTTGGCCTTTTAATATGGCTCAAGGCATTGCTGCAGGGTAGAAGGAACACGACATGTCTCTTCTAAAATGTAGCAAAGTGAACCGTCCAGTGTCTCTTAGTAATGCACTTGAGTACATAAAAAATCAAAATTTTGACTGTCGGGAAACGGTCGGGAACAATGATTTACCAAAAGTCAGTCGGGTCGGGAAGAGTACAAGGATTGCTGGTAGAATAATATGGTCCAGCGGTGTACGGTGGATTGATGGATGGAAATAATCATAGGTAGGTAAATAATACAAATCCACTCACGGATTGGCGTCTCTATACGTGTCACTATAAAGTTCTGTTTATTTTATATAAATCGTTGCTTATGTCAAGTAGGGATTTAGGTTCCACTTCCACAGAGCTGTACGCGGTTGGTGATAAAGCATGACTTGCTTATTTATTTCGTCGTGTTTCGTCACAGTCGCGGTGGAATGACGAAAAACAATGCAAGCGCATGCTGAAAATTATAGTGACTCAACTCGATTGAAGATTTTTTTTTAAATAGCGACCGAAGAACCAGGCGAGTCGATATAATATACAGTCATAAGTCATAAGTTCATAACCATCCCGATAAGCATTTTGTATTGTAGGGATGTGGAATCTACAGGTTCCGGTTTTCCGTTAAATCCATAAGTCTCTATCATAAATGCAAAAGTGTGTGTATTTTGAAGAAATTTGGTGAATGAATGAAATATTCTTTATTGTACACCAAAACAGAAATAATCACAAACAATAAAAAGACGTGTGGCACTCGGAGACTGCCACGGTAAAGCTATTGCATAGCATTTTTTATCAACTTGCTATGACTACTTCAAGTGTTGTTGACTTCAAGTTGTTGAAAATATAACTTTAGGCGAAATAATTTTAAAGAATTATGTTTTCAATAGTCCGGGTGTCCAAGGGGGATCAAAAAACCTCGATAGAGGTTTTTTGATCCCCCTTGGAACCAAATCAAAAAACCTCTATAGAGGTTTTTTGATTTGGTTGAGGAAGTCAACAACACAAGTAGTCATAGCAACCAAAATCATCTTTGCATAAAAATAGTCTTTTTATTTTCAACAACTTGAAGTCAACAACACGAGTAGTCATAGCAATCAAAGTGTTAGGTTTTTTTTCGTTACGGAATTTCTGGATTCGGTCTCCACGCTCAAGGCCCGCGATAGAAGCTATGCAATAGCTAAATTTAAATTAAAGTCGGTACAATATTTGCGGCCTTATCGCTTTGAGGCTACTCGGTGCTTCGAGGCGACTGATCTCTACCATATCGGATTTAGGTACCTTAGTTTGCATCCCGGGGAAGGACATACGGTACGTACTTTTTACCTCTGATAAAGAAATTCCCGCGGGCATCAAAAACCTTAAACCGCGCGGACGAAGTCGCGGGCCAGTACTTAGTTTACTAACTCATTTAACGGGACATGAACTGGACCCAAAAAACCTCTATTAAGATTTCGTTCGGTCATGGTGATTCACTAATGTCTTTGTTATTGCCTACCACGAATATATTAGTCAATTTAAAAAAAACATCGGCGTTTTCCACCTTACCAATGAGTAACACAGCCTGACAAAATATTATGATCGCTTTGAAAAATGTGTTACTTTTAGAGGGATCTCAAAGCACGTTGCTGTTAAAACTGCATGAAGTGTATTTTCGTTCAGGAATTTTTCGAATAGGTACTATTGTTTTATTTTTAGACCAAAAAAATATTGTCTTTCGAACAAACCGCATCACTTTTAGGAGTAGGTATAATGTGGGCATTTTAAGCATTTTTAAACTAATATTACAAATGCGAAAGTCTGGATAGTTGGATGGATGTTTGTTACTCAATCACGTCAGAACGGCTGAACGTATCCGGATAAAATTTGGCACAGATATAGATTATAGTCTGGAAAAACACAAGGGAAAATTAAAGAGTTTCCGCGGGAACCAAATACCTCAATCCACGCGGACGTCGACGGACGTCGCGGGCATCAGCTAGTTTTTTATTAATAGTAGGTACCTGCTTTAATCGTGGAGGAATAAGAACATCGTGAGGAAACCTTAATTTAACCAACGTACTATTACCTATTCTGTGATTTAACTGCCTCAAAGGACTGCTAGGTAAGAATGTATGTCAATCTGCACTTGACAAACCTGGGTGGAATATAATATGGCCTAAAGTTCTAAACCCTTACCCGACGAATAGGAGGCCGAAGTCAAACCACTAAGCTATCGCTCACATTAGTTAAAACCCTAAAACTAAGAAGGTAGGTACATAAGGATGGTGTGCTTTGAAAGTAAAAGGAAATTTCTGTCTGATGCACAGAATAATATAATAGTACTGACGTCTGATGTTACGAATATTTTGATGTTTTGACGCGAACACAATGGTGGCTCGCGTTGCCCTGATAATCCAAGCAACCGACGGCCTCACTTTTACTTTCGTGTCTTGCGCAGGTATTCTGTGACGTTACGTCCGGCATTTAACCGTAACATAGCAGTTTTTAGTCCGGTTAAATCACAAACAGACTCATTACGTGAGTACAAAGTCAAACTGCCTCGTTGGTCTAGTGGTTAGCATGTTCGACTGCAGCCGACGAGGTCCCGGATTCGAAACCCGGGTCGGGCCAGTATTGTTTTTTCTAACCAGAAGATGCAGTCTAAGATGGTAGCGGGCTAACCTGTTATAGGGGCATCGCAGTTATATTAAACCCATACCCCTATTCGGTTTCTACACGGCATCGTACCGGAACGCTAAATCGCTTGGCGGCACGTCTTTGCCGATAGGATGGTAACTAGCCACGGCCGAAGCCTCCCACCAGGCCAGACCAAGGAAAATTCAGAAATTATAAATTCCCAAATTGACCCTGCCGGGGATCGAATCCGGGACCTCCGCACGTTAAGGCAACAGCGCTACACACTGCGCCACGGAGGTCGTCAAAATTTGGCGCTGTTTCACCCCCGTGCCTCGAAGAGCACGTAAAGCGGTCGGTCTTGCGCCTGATTTCTCCGGCGTGTCGGATTTTCCGTCCCATCGGGCTTTGATGGCACTATATTATCTCCCGCGCATATGGCCAATCTCTCTAGAGATAGGGCATTTTTTTAAATTAGTCAAAACAACTTAGTTGACCCGTTCCCGCTTCGAACGGGTGGGCTTACATTTATATGTACAACCACAGAAAACTATTCATGGTAGGTACAGTCTTCACGGCCGTTAAATCGAAAATCCTACTCAAAAAAAACCACAGAAAAAGAACATAGGTACCTACCTACCTACGTTACACGAAATTCACTATACGGTAAGTATACTACACAAAATACCTACTCAAAGCTACCTACCTACCTACTACCTACTCACTCGTAAGCTAGCTAAACTTACCTAAATATCTAGGTACCTATACTTTAACTAAATCCATTATCCATTTTAAAAGTTACAATAAAATCCATTACTTACCTACCTAAAAGGCTAAAATTGCACAGTACCACAGAATAATATAGACAGTACTCGTACCTAACTACCATTGCAGATACCTACCTACAATTTCAGTTTATTATTATAGTTTCTCTAGTCACGTCTCTGTAAACTCTATACACACACTCATATTAGGGTGACTTACGTATGATGCAGTATAAAAATCAATAAGATCAGTAAAATTAAAAAAAAAAGCATTAAAACTTACTGCCACTTCTTCTTATCGTTAAGTTTCAGGGAAGCGGAATTTCCCATCTTGGATTTTTCACTTACAGTTTCTTTATAGCTTAATTAATACTTTAAATAATTTTTGAACAATGTATCATGGATTTAAAGTTAACGCGTCTTATCCTTTCAACTTCGCGATTTACTGTAGCAAAATGTGCTACCTAATAGCGCAGGTAACTAGTGCCTGCGATCGCTGACCGTGAATTTATTTCCCTTCGCTCGATTAGTCTTCTAGATTCCTTGTATTCCATTTCTTTTTATATTAACTTGGTTCAAAGTAAAGTAAAAAGTCTATTTTGACTAGCTTAAAATAAATACCTAGGCGATCGGAAAATCGATCATCCATGAAAATTTCAGAAAATATTACGACTACTCAACACTAGATGGCACTATGCCTACAAATATTATGAAGTTTATTTATTTCGTTTTAGATAAGAATAAATTTTTGTGTTAAAAAATTAATTCAACATGCAAATAATTTTAGTCACAAATTATTTTTGTAATAATGCAATTTTGAAATTATTCAAACATTCATTTTGTTTTTAGGGTTCCGTACCCAAAGGGTAAAAACGGGACCCTATTACTAAGACTCCGCTGTCTGTCTGTCTGTCTGTCTGTCTGTCTCCAGGCTGTATCTCATAGACCGTGATAGCTAGAAAGCTGAAATTTTCACAAATGATGTATTTCCGTTGCCGCTATAACAACAAATACTAAAAATTAAAAAAATATATATATTAAGGGGGGTCCCCATACAATAAACGTGTTTTTTTCGTATTGTTTTGCTCAATATTAAAAACGGTAACAGGTAGACGGTTCAAATTTTCACAGAATATTAACTTGTATAATACCTTTCAAAATAAATAATTAAATATCAATAAAGTAAATATTAAAGGGGGGCTCCCATACAACAAACGTAATTTTTTGATATTAACAGTAAACCTCTACAAACAAAGTTAGTTTTGCGGTTCATTAACAAAGGTAAATTATACCTACTTCTTGAGTACGGAACCCTCGGTGCGCGAGTCCGACTCGCACTTGGCCGATTTTTTTTTTGACAAAACATCTAAGGGTTCGTACTTATATGTCGTTAGTCGCTGAACCATTTCTGAACATGCATGTCTCTATTTCAAACCATAATATTTCAATATTATGGTTTGAAACTTTCTTTATTGTTTACTTTGGTAAAATTGAACTAATAATTTATTTTTGGCGTCTAGTATTTTTTTTGGTATAATTAATTTCTTTTACAAGTTGAAAAATGTTGGTTGAATTTATGTTTTTTTGATGTTTTTAGGCAGAAGCTGTCAAGTGTCGTTACAATTCACACATGACGTATGACGTTTCACTTAGGTTTCTAATCAAAATTCAAATATAATTTTGAGGTAGTGTTGGGTAGGACAAGCAATTTCGATGAGTTTGTATGAGTAACTCATTCAGTTTGGCGAGGCAGTACATTGTACCACTTCAAATGAGGTGGGACAATGTCACATTAATGGGACATTGTCCCAATAATGTGACATTGTCCCACCTCATTTTCGAACCCTTCACCCAAAACACATACGAGGCTTTGAGCTGAGCATAGAAGAATGGGGGATAATATGGGACAATATGATATGTGTTTTATGTACTAAACCTACATACCTCTAATTTTGCCGCTTCACTAATACAACGTAAATCATAATTACAAAACAAACAAAAATGAACAATTTGAATTCGAATGTCAATTATTAATTCATTCATCGACCGACCGATTGATCGAATCGACACGACCACAGATAACTATAGACACGACACCGTCAGATTTTCACTCACAGCTCACTTCATTCAATCGTCCTACGAACGAAAGTAGTAGTACTCAACTACTCATAGAAAGGTCTGCTCTCTCAACCGCACACATTCGTTCGTGTGGCCGCGCCGTCTCGCTCACTCGCTGCGCTTTGTAGTTTGTAATGAAGCAGAAGGTGAACCAACGAGTCGAGCCAGAAGTGCGACTGCGACAGAAGATAGGACGACAACGACAATGACTTGCTTTGCTTTTACTTACTCGCTCCTCACCTCACGTCACCACTCACTCGTCAGTTCGAGATTCATTCATTTTTGCATGTCACAGTGAAGCGGTACAAAATATTTTTTTGAGGTGTTGGGACATTCAATCATTTTGTATGGGACATTTGAAGTGCCTCTTGTATGTCCTACCCAACACTATTTTGAGGTTATAAATGTTCCAATGTTTAGGATTTTTTTATTGTTTCTAAAATAATAACAATAATTAGCAGAATTTTTCATTGGAGGCCAATTTAAGTTCCAGGATAAAGAAAATTATAACATGAATAAAGAAGGTAACTAATGGTTTTCTAAGTTTGATCTGGTTTTTGGTAATTCAATACAATTCTTACTAATGTTGTTTGTGTTGTAGAAGTACAAGAAATTTTCCTGAAAATCCTAGAGGAAGAAGCAGATGTTTCAGCTGGGGTAGCAGCAATAAAAACATTGCTAACTGTGATAGAAAATTATAAAGGTAAAATCACCCCTTTTCAAATTAGGCCTATAGATCATAAGTGTGAATGAAGGTTTGATGCCCAGCAGGGGCAATTAATTTTATGCAGTAAAAATTGATAGGGGGTATAGTTTAATATAACTGCAATAAAAGGTTACCATCATAGATTGCATGGATAGGAGCAGACATTATTTTGCTTAAGTCCATGATAACCCCTTGGTTATTATGGTCTCAGCAAAGTCAATAGTCAGTACTTGTTCCTTAAGGTTCATTCTCTACAATCCACGAAAACAGAGAAATGTATGTGGTATAATGTGCATCACACAATATGTACCGCCCAATAAGCTAGCAATATGTACTGCCACCACACCAAACCACACAAATCTTCCGAAATACTCTCACTGTATGTTTCACTAACATCTGAGATGTTGAACATCCTCAGTTCCTCAGGATTATTGAGTCAACTATTAAGTGTGATTACAGTTAAAATAGAATAAAAATAATAAAGATTTGAAGATGGAATTAAACTTCACAAATGCTTTATTTCATCCACAGTTACAACAGTGCGAGAGATGGATCTTAATTTGCAGAGGGCCGTGGAAGCCATGAGGCACTGTGACCAGCCTGTCACAGCTGTCTCCTCAGGGTGCCAGCTCTTTAAGAGGTTTATCACCTTTGCCAAGATAGATGTTAAGGTATTTTATTATTTTCTTAAATAACATAGTCTAGCAAAAATTTACAATTTTGTATGATGAAATCATTTTGTTTGAAACTCTCTCATGTATAGAAAATTTTGACTGCTGTTTGTCCTGTGCTTGGTATCTCTGAATACCTTTTCTTTGTGTAGTTATCTTATTAAATGTATTCATATGTAAATAATACTTACACTTTCATTTACCATACACATATGGACCATTCACAGAGATATATGTGCATTTTAAGCAATTAAAAAGCACTTTGATGACCTCCCTGGTCCAGCGTTGTGTGCTGTTGTCTTAAACTAGAGGGTCACGGGTTCGATCCCTGGCTGAGTCAATTTGGGAATTTAAATTTCTGAATTTCTTCTGCTCTGGCCTGATGGGAGGCTTCAGCCGTGGCTAATTACAGATGTGCCACCAAGTGTTTTAGCTTTCTGGATCCGATATGATGTCCTGTAGAAACTGATTAAGGGTATGGGTAAATATAACTGCCATACCTCTAACAGGTTAGCCCGCTACCATCTTAGACATCATTACTTACCATGAGGTGAGATTGCAGTCAAGGGCTAACTTGTAGTTGATAAAAAAAGCATTTAACAGTGAAGGAAAACTTAGTAAAGAAAACATGGATGAGAGTTCATAATGTTCTCAAAGGTATGTAAAGTCTGCCAATCCACACTTTTTTTTCATTCTGAGAGTAACCCCATGCTCAGTAGAGAGGAGAAGCATTAATAATGCTTTTTTTTTCATTTCAGTCGTTTGAAGAATGCGAACAGATAATGTTGCAGAGAGGACGAATCTTCTTAGACACACTATTAGAAGCAAGGGGAAAAGTTGCCAAGCAAGCACTACCTTTTATTAGTGATGGTTGTGTAAGTAAATTTTGCCCAATATCAGTGACACAGATATTGGTGAGATCGCAGTCA
Organism: Erebia epiphron; assembly: GCA_963932025.1. NCBI lineage: Eukaryota > Metazoa > Arthropoda > Insecta > Lepidoptera > Nymphalidae > Erebia > Erebia epiphron. The sequence goes on from OZ009945.1 coordinate 43,233,957, forward strand.
AAGGCTAACTTGTAGTGGTTAAAAAAAAACATTTATTTGTATTTTGCTATACAAATTACATGTACAGCACCCAGCAGTAAATATTACTTATCAAGCTTTAGAGGTAATTGGCAGCTTTAAATTCATACTGCTAAGCAAATCGCTGTCATTAAAACAAGTCAGGCCTCGTCAGCGACAGTATCATACAGTAACTGACCCTTTAAGTGACCTACGTTGTCGCATAAATAAGTTTGTCATTTTCTATGGAATAGTATCGTGTCGCATTGCTTCGCTTCGCTTTTGTCGCTCTCTTAAGACAACTTTTAAGTGACAAATCACAGATTTACATGACATTTATGAGTTTTGTTGTTACAGAAAATCCTAACGCACTCTCGCTCAAGAGTTGTATTACAAGCAATGTTGGAAGCTGCAAAAGCAAATAAACGGTTTGAAGTTTTCGTCACAATGTCGTGCCCTGACAACAGTGGGTAAGTTGCGTGTTTCTAACTTTATCTTGAACTAGCTAATGCTTGCGACATGATACGCGTGGATTGAGGTTTTTTTTGTTCCCGCGGGAACTCTTTAAATTTTCCGGGATAAAATGTAGCCTATGTGCTAATCCAGACTATAATATATATCTGTGCCAATTTTCATCCAGATCCTTTCAGCCGTTGAGGCGTGATTGAGTAACAAACATCCATCCATACATCCATACATCCTATAATCCGATTATAATATTAGCATAGATCCATAAAATAGTATATAATATATGTAGTTGGTATATTTGCATATTAATCAGAAAATAAATCCATACATATCCATACTAATATTAAAAAACCGGCCAAGTGCGAGACGGACTCGCGCACCGAGGGTTCCGTACAAACCTTAAAATTATTAAAATATTTTTTTTTGTATTATGTAACTAAAAAATTCTGCTTTTCGCATTTTTTCCTTTATCTGTGCTATAGGACGTTGCTTCGTACCAAATTTAAAGATTCTGAGTTCACGGAAAGTACCCTGTAGGTTTTGATTCCCTTGCGAGTGTCTAAAATTTGCATAAAAATATTTTTTTTATAATATGATGTAAATAAAATTTATGCTTTTCGCAAATTTTCCTATATCTGTGCTATAAGACGATGCTTCTTACCAAATTTCACGATTCTGAGTTCAGGGGAAGTACCCTGTAGGTTTTGATTCCCTTGCGAGTGTCGAAAATTTGCATAAAAATATTTTTATTATAATATGATGTAACTAAAATTTATGCTTTTCGCAATTTTCCCTTTATCTGTGCTATAAGACGATGCTTCGTACCAAATTTCACGATTCTGAGTTCACGGGAAGTACCCTGTAGGTTTTGATTCCCTTGCGAGTGTCGAAAATTTGCATACAAATATTTTTATTATAAATGATGTAACTAAAATTTATGCTTTTCGCAATTTTTCATTTATCTGTGCTATAGACGTTGCTACGTACCAAATTTAAGATTCTGAGTTCACGGGAAGTATCCTTTAGGTTTTGATTCCCTTGCGAGTGTCGAAAATTTGCATAAAAATATTTTTATTATATGATGTAACTAAAAATGTGTGCTGTTCGCAATTTTTCCTTCATCTGTGCTATAAGGCATTGCTTCGTACCAAATTTCAAGATTGTGAGTTCACAGGCAGTACCCTGTAGGTTTTGATTCCCTTGCGAGTGTCGAAAATTTGCATAAAAATATAAATATGATGTAAGTAAAAATTTATGTTTTTCGCAATTTTTCCTTTATCTGTGCTATAAGAAGATGCTTCGTACCAAATTTCACGATTCTGAGTTCACGGGAAGTACCCTGTAGGTTTTGATTCCCTTGCGAGTGTCGAAAATTTGCATAAAAATATTTTTATTATAATATGATGTAACTAAAATTTATGCTTTTCGCAATTTTCCCTTTATCTGTGCTATAAGACGATGCTTCGTACCAAATTTCACGATTCTGAGTTCACGGGAAGTACCCTGTAGGTTTTGATGCCCTTGCGAGTGTCGAAAATTTGCATAAAAATATTTTTACTATATGATGTAACTGAAATTTATGCTTTTCGCAATTTTTCCTTTATCTTTGCTAAAAGACGTTGCTTCCTGTCAAATTTCAAGATTCTGAGTTCACGGGAAGTACCCTGTAGGTTTTGATTCCCTTGTGAGTGTCGAAAATTAGCGTAAAAATATTTTTATTATATGATGTAACTAAAAATGTATGCTTTTCGCAATTTTTCCTTCATCTGTGCTATAGGGCATTGCTTCGTACCAAATTTCAAGATTGTGAGTTCACGGGAAGTACCCTGTAGGTTTTGATTCCCTTGCGAGTGTCGAAAATTTGCATACAAATATTTTTATTATAAATGATGTAACTAAAATTTATGCTTTTCGCAATTTTTCATATATCTGTGCTATAGACGTTGCTTCGTGTCAAATTTCAAGATTCTGAGTTCACCGGAAGTATCCTTTAGGTTTTAATTCCCTTGCGAGTGTCGAAAATTTGCATAAAAATATTTTTATTATATGATGTAACTAAAAATGTATGCTGTTCGCAATTTTTCCTTCATCTGTGCTATAAGGCATTGCTTCGTACCAAATTTCAAGATTGTGAGTTCACGGGAAGTACCCTGTAGGTTTTGATTCCCTTGCGAGTGTCGAAAATTTGCATACGAATATTTTTATTATAAATGATGTAACTAAAATTTATGCTCTTCGCAATTTTTCATTTATCTGTGCTATAGACGTTGCTTCGTACCAAATTTCAAGATTCTGAGTTCACGGGAAGTATCCTTTAGGTTTTGATTCCCTTGCGAGTGTCGAAAATTTGCATAAAAATATTTTTATTATATGATGTAACTAAAAATGTATGCTGTTCGCAATTTTTCCTTCATCTGTGCTATAAGGCATTGCTTAGTACCAAATTTCAAAATTGTGAGTTCACGGGAAGTACCCTGTAGGTTTTGATTCCCTTGCGAGTGTCGAAAATTTGCATAAAAATATTTTTATTATATGATGTAAGTAAAAATTTATGTTTTTCGCAATTTTTCCTTTATCTGTGCTATAAAAAGATGCTTCGTACCAAATTTCACGATTCTGAGTTCACGGGAAGTACCCTGTAGGTTTTGATTCCCTTGCGAGTGTCGAAAATTTGCATTAAAATATTTTTATTATAATATGATGTAACTAAAATTTATGCTTTTCGCAATTTTCCCTTTATCTGTGCTATAAGACGATGCTTCGTACCAAATTCCACGATTCTGAGTTCACGGGAAGTACCCTGTAGGTTTTGATTCCCTTGCGAGTGTCGAAAATTTGCATAAAAATATTTTTATTATATGATGTAACTGAAATTTATGCTTTTCGCAATTTTTCCTTTATCTTTGCTAAAAGACGTCGCTTCCTGCCAAATTTCAAGATTCTGAGTTCACGGGAAGTACCCTGTAGGTTTTGATTCCCTTGTGAGTGTCGAAAATTAGCATTAAAATATTTTTATTATATGATGTAACTAAAAATGTATGCTTTTCGCAATTTTTCCTTCATCTGTGCTATAAGGCATTGCTTCGTACCAAATTTCAAGATTGTGAGTTCACGGGAAGTACCCTGTAGGTTTTGATTCCCTTGCGAGTGTCGAAAATTTGCATACAAATATTTTTATTATAAATGATGTAACTAAAATTTATGCTTTTCGCAATTTTTCATTTATCTGTGCTATAGACGTTGCTTCGTACCAAATTTCAAGATTCTGAGTTCACGGGAAGTATCCTTTAGGTTTTGATTCCCTTGCGAGTGTCGAAAATTTGCATAAAAATATTTTTATTATATGATGTAACTAAAAATTTATGCTTTTCGCAATTTTTCATTTATCTGTGCTATAGACGTTGCTTCGTACCAAATTTAAGATTCTGAGTTCACGGGAAGTACCCTGTAGGTTTTGATTCCCTTGCGAGTGTCGATAATTTGCATAAAAATATTTTTATTTTATGGTGTAACTAAAAATGTATGTTGTTCGCAATTTTTCCTTTATCTGTGCTATAAGACGTTGCTTCGTACCAAATTTCAAGATTCTGAGTTCACAAGAAGTACCCTGTAGGTTTTGATTCCCTTGCGAGTGTCGAAAATTTGCATAAAAATATTTTTATTAGTTGATGTAACTAAAAATTTATTCTTTTCGCAATTTTTCCTTTATCTGTGCTATAAGACATTGCTTCCTACCAAATTCCAAGATTCTGAGTTCACGGGAAGTACCCTGTAGGTTTTGATTCCCTTGCGAGTGTCGAAAATTTACATAAAAATATTTTTATTATATGATGTAAATAAAATTTACGCTTTTCGCAATTGTTCCTTTATCTGTGCTATAGGAAATTTCTTCGTACTAAATTTCAAGATTCTGAGTTCACGGGAAGTACCCTGTAGATTTTGATTCCCTTGCGAGTGTTGAAAATTTGCATAAAAATATTTTTATTTTATGATGTTACTAAAATTTATGCTTTTCGCAATTTTTCGTTTATCTGTGCTATAAGACATTGCTTCGTACCAAATTTCAAGATTCTGAGTTTACTGGAAGTATTCTGTAGGTTTGGATTCCCTTGCGAGTGTCGAAAATTTGCATAAAAATATTTTTATAATGTAACTAAAATTTATGCTTTTCGCAATTTTTCCTTTATCTGTGCTATAGGACGTTGCTTCGTACCAAATTTCAAGATTCTGAGTTCACGGGAAGTACCCTAGTAGGTATTGATTCCCTTGCGAGTGTCGAAAACTTGCAGCATAAACGGCTGTATCTTTTGATTGTGTTGGCTTAGAAGTTTGATTTTTTCACAGCTCCAAGGGACAGTAGGCCTTAGTATTTGAAATGAATTTCAGCTTGATACCTCCATGCGTTCTTGAGAAAAAGGGTCTTGACTCATTGACGGACGGAACCCTAAAAATGCGAAAGTGTCTGTCTGTCTGGCGTCACGTTCTTTCTATCTGTCTGTCTGTCTGCTAAGCTTTCATGGCCCAACTACTCAACCGATTTTGATGACATTTGGTACAGACATAGGTTACATCCTGGGGAAGGACAGGCTACTTTTTATCCCGAATGAGTTCCGCGGGAATCATAAAACATCAATCCACGCGCACGAAGTCGTGGGCATCATCTTGTTTAATATAGTTTTAGTCAAGCCAAATGAAAGTGAATTATTTTAGTGTCCATGAAAACCTGCTTGATAGGCATTGATGTAGAATTTTAGTACCTTTCTATTTCAATGTTGATAGGAGTTGAAAGTACACAATGGGTTTATTATATGTCAATATATCTGTCCTTGTTTTGTCCGTCTGTCTGTCACATTCGTATTTTTATAGTGTACGCATGCACAAAGAGCTAGTGGCGGCGGGGATAGAGGCGACGCTCATCCTAGACGCGGCGGTCGGATACATCATGGAACAAGTGGATATCGTGATGTTAGGCGCTGAGGGCGTCACGGAGAGTGGCGGCATTATTAACAAGGTGAGTTATACCACACAATTACTTTTTTTTACTACATGTTAGCCCTTAACTGCAATCCCACCTGATGGTAAGTGATGATAGCGGGCTAACCTGTTAGGGGTGTGGCAGTTAAATTAAACCCATACCCCTAGTCGATTGATTTCTACACGACATCTTATCGGAACGCTAAATCGCTTGGCGGTACGTCTTTGCCGGTAGGGTGGTAACTAGCCGCGGCCGAAGCCTCCCACCAGACCAGATCAGAGAAAATTCAGAAATTATAAATTCCCAAATGGAATTCCGGGAATCAAACCTTGGACCTCCCACGTTAAGTCAACAGCGCCAGGGAGGTCGTCAAACTCTACCTAGTACCTTCCAGGTACAGAAGGAGATTGGTACTTACTTCTCTAGAGATACTTGCACGATAAACAACCAATATGACAACTGCCGCGTCCACTGCCATACAAAACATAGCTGGATGATGCCTATGCAAAAATAAATTATTTCTTACTGATTAGTATATAGAGGGTATTCCAAAAGACCTTAAATTCACATCCTCGGTAAGTTTTAAGATTTATAACGATTTTAACTATTGATTCCGAAACTAGCATGGAAGTTTGTATGAAATACATATAGTTGTACAAACTATGTACCTATTTCATACAAACGTCCATGCTAGAAGCGCGTTTTTAAGTTTGATAAAGAGTTGCTGATTTGATTGAGTTGTCCATCATCCCTATTCATTTGATTTGCTCGTCTTTCGCCAAAACTTTTGCCCACTCACGGCATCAGTCCAAATTAATTCAGCCTTCGATTGACGAAGTCTCCTTCGAGAAAATTAGATTTGTACTTAGTTCTAATTTAACTCCAAAAAAAATATTTTGATTATATTTTGTTTTGTTCACAGATTGGCACATACAGCCTAGCGATGTGTGCGTTAGAACTAAAGAAACCGGTCTACGTACTAACAGAAAGCTTCAAGTTTTCTAGGATATACCCGCTTAACCAGCGAGACATACCTAAAGAGTTTAAATTCCTATCCAGCGTGCTTAGTTCGGGGGACTTAGCCAAACAGCATCCTTTAGTAGACTACACCCCACCTGCATACATTACCCTCCTGTTTACCGACTTGGGCATACTTACGCCGTCCGCTGTCAGTGACGAGCTAATAAAATTGTATTTGTAAAGTTTATTTTGCGTTTATTTTAGCTACAAAGTACGCCATTGCTGCATTCCACAAGGATGCAATGCCACAGGGCTGCATGCTACTAAAAATTAAAAATGTGGCAAGAATATATAGACTGCCACATGCCTTTCCACTACACATGCGCTACGTTGCTAACACGGATGTGCTACGTTGCTAATATGGATCTCTCAGAGGATCTCAGATCTGAGCTATGAAAATCAAGCGGTCTTATTGATGGATACACATCCGTAGCTTAGCACATCTCTGTTGGAAAAGCAACGTAAGGCCTGAGTCACATCTGTCAGTATCGATTCGCATTGCATCTATTGAAAATGCCTATTTTGTATGAAGTTGCGTACGCATAGCAAACGAGAATTGATGCGGACGCGCATCTTCATACAAAGTAGCTATTTTCTATGAGTTCCTATCTAGCGTGCTCAGTTCGGGGAACCTGTCTAAACTCGAAACAGCCGGGCGACCGCGTATCTTTTGCATCAATCATTGATACATCGCAATCACCTCCGATTGGTTGAATTTATGGTTTTCTTGCTGCGTCAATGGATTTCGTCCAATAGTGGAAGAGTGTTAACCAATCAGAGGTGATTGAGATGTATCAATGATTGATGCAAAAGATACGCGGTCGCCCTGCAGGATCCATTTGTAGAATACACGCCGCCTGCATAGTGCATACATGACGCTAATAGAATTGTATGCAAGCTGACTTACAGCTGTCGTAACATTTATTCTGCAGCATGCTGTCTCGGCGTATAATGCACTATGCAAAATTAATGTATGGCTAGTCGCATATTGTGTTTCCTTTAATTAAGCAATATATGTATAGGTAATATGTTAATAAACGATATTATTTAAAACGCCTTTGTTTGCCTCAGATGCGTTTTGCGAAAAAACATTCCTAATTATTTCATCATTAGGTGTTTTAGAAGTTCCTAAGTCAAGTTTCGATTCGTCAATAAAATTCATTGATAGTCGAATTACGTCTTACGTCAAACTATATTATTGGTACTTAATATCCTACTTTGACCCTAGTCCTACGTGTATGGGTTTCGGGTGGTAAAAAAAAGATTAATTCCAAAAATCATCTGGCACTTTATTAATATCATAATATTTATCATAAGTTTATTTACATATTATCGTATATCTAATATATCCTAAGCACTCCTTAAAGTAGAGTAATATATCTCACTGCCAGTTATGTAGGTTAATTTTAAAACAACATTTTCGACATACAACTAGGCAAGGAAAAATAGAATAAATGGAAGCACACAGGTGATCACATTTAATAATAACTTGTAAATTGTACAATTTTTAAAATAGCTATAAAACTTGCTGTTTTGCTAGACGCATATTGGCACGCGCCGTGTCTCGACTAAACATTGGGCGCTCACGAGTGCAAAACACAAGGGACTGGTGCGCCGCGCCCGCGTTCCGTGTGTTGTCGGCATTATAAATAACTAGCAGGGCGATCATGGAAACCTGCATCAATCATAGTTACAATATAAATTGTTGTGATTGGCTGAATTTATGGTATTTTTACTACGTCAATGGATTTTGAACCAATAGTGGAACAGTGTTAACCAATCAGAGGTAATTGCGATCGATACACTGTAGCTGTCATTTTTAGCCAATCGACCTCTGAAATTACACCCGCAACCGTCCCTTGTGTGTTTTGCGCTTAAGGGCCCGTACAGCGGGCCGGCTATATCGTGCGACTTAGCTCGCAGCGCCTTCCAGCAACGAATCTGATGCTGAGATCTATAGAACGAACTTTGACTTGGCTCCGACGTGAACTGTCTGTCAGGTCGTGACTCAGAGTTAAAACGAGATGGACTTATGTGAGTAATATAAATCTGTCTCGTTTTTACCATGTCTTAAGTCTAAGCAAAGTCAAAGTTCGCTCTATAGATCTCACACTGAGCCCACAGTGCAGTATGCTGGCGAGTGGAGACCACGGGCGCACAGTGATTCGTCGCTGGAAGTCGCGCAACATCGCCGGCACGCTGCACGAGCCCTCAGCTGCAAAAAATAAAAAAGTGATCGCTCAGGCAATACCAGCTATTCAATGGGCGCTCAGTTGTATTGATATAAATTCTATGAAATCATCATCATCATCACTACAGCCCATTAACGTCCCACTGCTGGGCACAGGCCTCCACTCTCATAGGAGAGCGGGAATTAGAAATCACGTAAAAATAATCATCACGTAAAATGTGGACATAAAATATCAATACATAGATGTTGGAATTTCTAACAGCTAGTCCTTTATAATTTACTGTATAATTTCTGATATTCAATTCCTAAAAGTATCATACAAGAGATCAACACTTTTATGATATTCAAAACACGCAAAAAAATTAAAAAACTGTATCAATGCTTAATACTAAAATATACTACGTACTACAATTTTAAACATATTTTGTATAATTGTTACAAAAGTATACCTAGCGAGTCATAAGACGTTTAGGTAGATTTACTCTTACCTAGAATATGTAGGTATTGCATTAGGTAGATATAGGGAAATGCAACAGAATTGTTATACGACTGCCCAAAAAAAGTAGTGTAATGTTTTCAGGGTTCGTGTATGTACGTGATTTTCTTGAAAAAATAATCAGTAGGTATGGCAGGGCAGTCGTGTTTTTTTAATAATTTTAATTATGTTCACTTGTTTGTAGGTAAAGATATGATTCCGATCGCCTCCTATTACGACAACGCACCGTCAGCGACGCGACAACGCGACGCGACATTATCAAACAGCTGACCCTTCAGGTGTCGTACGTTGTCGCTTAAATAATTTCTATGGACTCGTATCGCGTCGTGTTAAGTCGCGTCGTTCTCCCAGGTAAACGGGTCACCTACTGAAAACACTGTGTCCTGTGCCTTGAGACAATTTAAATTTATGAATTAATACATACTATACTGATAATAAATCATTATCCTTCCATTTTGGGTACCTACTCATCTTACATTATATTTATATTTACTATTATAATTTATGCGAAAGTTGAAATGGATGGATGGATATATTTTGTTTGTTACTCAATCACGCCAGGACGCCGAATGGATCTGGATGAAATTTGGCACAGAGATATATTATAGTCTGGAATAACACAGGCTACTTTTAAATCCTGAAAAAAGAGTTTCCGCGGGAACCAAAAAAACTCATTCCTTGCGGACGAAGTCGCGGGCATCAGCTAGTAACTCAAGCATAAGAATAATTTAATTATTATACATATGAAGAAATGAAACTGTTATAGAATATTTATTAATAAGAAACATAGTCAACATATTTGTTAAAAAAATAATGCTGCGGTCCTGATTATGTAAAATGGTATAAAATTTATCTAATTTATGTGTTATACTTATATAAGACCTGAAAATGATTCAAATTTGTATTTACATTATAGGCTACGGTATCTAGCTAGTCTAGATGCACCGTAACGAAAAGTCGACAAAGGATAGACATTGTAGACAATATTATAGTAGTACTTATATTAATGTTTATTTTGGAAACAATCGATTCTACCAATATTTTATGGTAATCGTAACGTTACCTGTGTTTGATGGAACGTTATCAATTGTTGTAAGTGAACCGTAACCTGTAATTATAGTCTTAAAGATGACATCACGGCTGCCAACAACGATTCGCATTTTATATAATGTTTTGTAAAAAGATACGCATGCATGAATTTTCCTTACGGATTTGTATAAATCTTCGTATAAAATAGCCATTTTCAATAGATAAAATGCGAATAGGTACAGACTTATTTCACCCTAACACCTAACACCCTAACAGATTTATTTCACCCTAAAGTTCCGCAAATTTATCATGTAACGTTACCACCAGTCGCTGAGTCTGTCACTGTTACTGTTATAACGTTACCCACTGCAGATGTAACTTTACCTATTGTAGATGTTATCTATAATAGTGTATATCTGGTGGAAGTGCGGTCGTTTCTCGGCTTCGTACTCCCAGCAGCGCAGCATGAGAGCGTACACGTCCTCGGAACAGCCTTCTGGCGCAGGCATACGATAACCTAGTTAAGAAAAACGTTACGTACATTAAAAAACAATATTATAGGTATGAAACGTGATGCTAAATTTCAAAAAGGTTGTTAGGGCAATGATAGGTTCATGGATGAGGACAGACTGTATCTTACGGCTCCAATTTCTAAATAGTATTGATCCCGAAGCAGTAATTAAGTATTGGGTTTTTCTGTAAATAAATTCTCAGTACTAGCCCGGAGAAAGAAAGTTGGCGATTATCCAGCCCCTTGCCTCGGAGAACAAGTCTTCATTCCTGCACCTGATCTCTCTTCATTCGTGTTGGATTTTCCGTCCCATCGGACTATGAGAGTAAGGGAATTGAAAGTGCACCTGTGATTGCGCACTCCCCTCACTATACTATCCCCCGCGCAGACGACTTATCTCTTTGGAGATTGGCCGTCGTGGCTGAAAGTCGCTCAGGAAGCCTAAGGACTTTATGTATTATTAAATTAACTGATGCCCACGACTTCGTCCGCATGGATTGAGCCTTTTGGTTCCCGCGGGAACTCTAACTTTCCGGGAAAAAAGTAGCCTATGTGTTATTCCAGACTCTAATCTATCTCTGTGCCAAATTTCATCCAAATGTCTTTAGCCGTTATGGCGTGATTGAGCAACAAACACCCATAAATACATTTGCATTTATAATATTAGTATAGACTATAGAATTCGATGCAGCGTGTTGGGACAAAAAGAGACTAGTATCAGGAACGGCCGGCTTATTGCAAACAAAGGCTATCGTTACCGTTGTCAATTTTCTCCCTGGCGCGCGAGTTGCTCATGCCGGCGTAGGGCGTGTCGCCCTTGGAGAATATCTCCCACATCAGCACGCCGTAGCTCCACACGTCGCACAGAGACGTGTATTTGCCTGAAATTGCATACAAATTAGACTTTCATCACGAACTTTTTTTATCTAGATTCTAGAATCACAGGGTCACAATTGGAGACACACTTACCAAAATTAAGAGCCTCCGGGGCAGTCCATTTGATCGGTATCTGCTTCATGCCGCCAGAGACAATATACTCCTCTTCCTCCCTCGACATACCAAAGTCGGATATCTTCACAATGTTGTCATCACCGACCAGACAGTTCCTCGCGGCCAGGTCTCGATGGATGCAATTCTTGGACTCGAGGTAGCGCATTCCACCAGCAGCGTCTCGACACATCGCCAGCAGTGATCGGGAGCTGAGGTTGGATGCTCGTGTTCGTAAGAATGTGAGGAGGGAACCACCTGGAAGTCATGATAGTATTGACATATCCACAGTGTATGGAGATGGAGTGCAATGCTGAACATTAAAACATAACAGAAAACCTCATAAACTATAGTATAATCGTCATATCTAATACTTAGTTTGGTTTTTGGCCACGCTCGGAGTTGGACTCGGGTATTTAGTACTCGTATTCTGTGGAGTGTGAGCGCTTGGCCCGTGGCACCCTGCTTCGAGGTACTTAATGGTATGTTTTCGTTTATATTTGCTAAATTTTATTATTAAATTTAAGTAAATGTTAAATTTTAAACCAGTTTATACATTAATTAAGCACCTCTAATATCTATCACAGGCACGTGGTACAGACCTTTTTTCTGGTTTACTTCGGTAGTAATCTATTCCTACGCGCTCAAAATATAATCTTGGATGTGAAAAGCCACACCCATTGCACCCACATAATATTTTCTTGGATAGACGTTGTAGGTAGATACTTTCGTTGAGTATTGAACTACAGATGCATAGGAGCAAACCGATAAATGTACCTAAAGATATAGGTACATGGGTTAGAATAACTGGCTCATATAATGTTAGGTTACGCTAATGTAATATAATTATGGTCAGAAATGCATTTCAAATAAAATGATTACTTAGTGAAGACGTTCAGATGAAGCGGATGAATGAGTTTTTGGAAGCGCCGTGCGTAGGACTGTTGAATGGACGGCTGCTACTAAGCTCTTACCTGACACTAGTTCCATGACGATCATGATAGGTTGTTTCTGAACAGCGATGCCAATGAGGCGTACTATATTAGGGTGCTGGTATTGTTTGAGGATGCGTCCTTCTTGTAAAAACGTCCTCTTTTGCTCCTCAGGTAGCGCCACGCGGCATGTCTTCACTGCCACTTCTTGGCCTGTCGTCTTGAGCCGTGCTTTGTAGACGTCACCGAAGTTGCCCTGGAGAGTTACAAAGTTTTGTAAGGAAAATAATTAGAAACAAAAATGGCGAAAAAAATCTAAACTGATTGTGAAAAAATAGAGGTCCAATTCATCATTACACGACATCATCGCGATCGCCGATGTTACATGTTCTGGACATAAGACAGGAAGGTGGCAAGTCGTTTGTCAAGGAAAGTAGAGCATCGCGTGTGGTAATGCGCTCTAGCAAAAACCTGTCCTCAAAATACTTCCAGTACAGTTAGCCGCATCTTACCCGGCCAATCTTATCCAACAGCTGTACATTGTCGTTATTCAACTCCCACGTCTCTCTGGGCACAGCCCGTCTCAGCAAAGCCCCTGAACGTGCGGTGACCGGCACGCCGCTAGCTCGCTGCCACGCTATCAGTTCTGCTACCGACGGAAAAGCTGCACCTTCGAATCTGTAGTGACCCTGGGGAGTAATATTTAGATTTAGTTAATATTACCATGATAACTGACCATATACCACAACCACCATACACCATATACACAATGATCATATTATCTGGGTTTCAGCCTTTACAGAATTCATCGAATATTTTAAAAAACCTCTGACTTTAATCTTTTACTCTGTTGAAATCCAAAAATGGCTATAGGTATGTTTTCATCTGTCTTCATATGATTGTGAAAAATGGTTTTGGGGCTTTTGCAAATAATACTTAATTCCTAGTGAATAGACACACCTTTGAGCTCATGAGTCTTTGCAATTTTATTCCAGAATCCACCCAGTCAAAATTCGTTTATATTTAAACTGTCTAACTGTAAATACCTCGTTGTTAATTTTACCTCTGGCGTAGTCTGTACAATAAAGTGTTTGTGTTGTCCCCAACACACGGAAAGCACAAGTTGTCTAGCGTGATTCCTCGTCGTCTCTCGCACCAAGTAATCCCCATCAGCCCGTAACAATCGCACCACTTCCTCTCTAGGTAACACCCCATGGAACCATTCCTGGTCCACTAACGATCGCTCTGTTTCACTGACGCTGACCTGTGGGCATAGGATAAAAAGAGATGACTATATAACATCATTATGATAATGACACATGCTTTATGTGCGTAGGCATGTGCAGTGTTTACAGCTCCGATGCGTGTAGGTGCGTTAATTTATTCTTTACCGAAATAGATGGATGAATAATAATATAATTAAGAAGATATTCTGCACAAATTATGGTCCAGAAAAGATAATATATGTACCTCTGATAATGTGTAGAGAATACTACACACTGAAACTTGAGATATTGTTGAAAATGGAACGATGGATCATCATTAAATATGTTGCAACGTTTAGGTACGTTCGTAATTTTACATCTTGTAATGGATTTTTTTTGCTTATAACAACAAGTTTAATCGCAGAAAACGTGACAAATAAGTACCACCTAGTATACTTATATTAGTTAATAATAATTAGAAAATTTCACAAACAACATGCGCAGAACACCTTTGTTAAATAGAAAAAATAACAAAACATCAAAAGCCTGACATACGCCGTCTCTTTCGAGCTCCTCTTCAAGTAGCAACTGTAGATACTTCAACCTCTTCTTCCGTCTCGGTATCGGAACTGGTGGAAGCAAATCCGCTTGTGTTATGTACATTTCGAAGGGATCCACCATTTTTACCACGACTTCGATCCAAAATCACCGATGCATCATTATATACAAGACATTCGACAATAGTCTGAACTTAAAGAGTTCCGACTTCGCACGACGCACACTAATAACATTTCTGGAACGTATGAAGCGGCGTCACCTTGATTTTGAAATTGAGTTTTAGAGCGAACCGGTGCTATTTTAATTTTATATGAAGGAATACTCTGGTGCGAAGTTCGAGCGGTACGTTGTTGATACAGAAATAGACATAGGGAAAACGAAGTGCACGACAGGAAACAGTTTTTCCAGAATTTGGAATTTCATTCATGAAGCTAGCAGACGAAAGAGATTCTATTTTTTCGTTATTTGATAATTGGACTGGCGCAATTTATCTATAGTCAGCACTATGGTCACTGATCTTGTTAGAGGAAATCCTGGGTTCCATTTAAAACTAGGGCAAATTGGAAATTGGCTCTGGTCTAAACTTCGGCCCGGGCTTGTTACTACGGTAAGCCTTACCTATACCTACCGCTACTGCCTATACCTACCGCTACTGCTTTTACCTAGCGATTTAGCGTTCTGGCTCGACGCTGTTAGAAACCAAGTAGCGACCTGTGGGTTTTAAAAAATTGCCATATATCTCTTCCAGGTTAGCCTGCTTCCACCTTAAACTGCATTATTACTCTCCATCAGGTGAGATGACTCGACTATGCAAGGGAATATATAAAAATGAGAAAAAATTGGCCCTATTCTTCTACAAAATATCGAAAAGACTTCATCATCATCATCATGCATATTAGACGTGACATGCGTGCAAATCGTTCAACATTTAGTTCTAGCGGCACTCACCACGCGGTTAGGACATTTACAGCGAATCTTTCTCCGCCTCTTAAACACATCACTCTGTACTCTACATTGCACATAGACATCCAAGCGTTTACGAAAACGCCTCTTCAAGACCACACGCTTCTTTCTAAGGCTCGATAGGACTTTTACCGAGTCTGCGGGACCTTCACTGCTGCTTCTATACGTCTTTGGTGGCAAGGCTGGGCTTGACGGGACGGACTTGCGTCGGAAGGGACGCGTGAAGAGTCTGAAGAACGGCTTCGGCGGTATGATAGAGTGCAGGTGTAACCGCAATGCGTCCATTGACGCTTTCGAGCCGAGTGACGCACGGTCCTGATAATTTAAGTCCTTGTTTTAACCATGCAGACCACAAATGACAAGTCTACGCCTTTTTTTATTATTGGAAACGTTATAATTAAACTTATAACTAGCTACCCTAACGTATTTAAGTACTGTATAAATTATGTCAGCGTGGAATAGTGGCAAGATAAGCTGTCTGCGTTGCCGCGTGGAACAGCCAGGTTGATCCTAGTTTGCACTTACAATGTGCTAGCCCCGGTTTGGTGCTACAGTCCCAATCGAGCACGTCTTGCCACGACCAAATTTCTATTGAAACATCCATACCTGATGATCCGGTGAGCTTCCATCCAGACTGTCCACGCCTACAACTTCGGCAGAGAGATCAGGACAGCCACTGGGCGCTTCCTCACATCCCAACTCTGCCAAAGCTGCTCGAATCATCTCGGCCTGTTTAGCACATTTGCGCTCCGACACGCGTAGTTCTAATAGCTTCATCGGCTCGGGCGTTGTGACGGGTAATGGCGGTGGTGAATGCCTGTAATGTCAGACTTTTGTATAATTTTGATAAGGCATAGCGATATTATAGGACCGGCCTAAATATAATTGTGTATACTGGTGTGTTGTATCTATCTAGTACCTACACAAATATCTAAACTAAAGGTCTGAAAATCTAACTCTGTAAGTAGCGCTATCGTCTTCCGCAGGGAACTTTCAGATCTGTCCGAGTTTAGAGATTAATAAACTGATGAAAAGTTTCTATTTCATAAATAGGTTTTAAGATTTTCTTATACTATTTTAATGAATCATGATCAAAGTGATTGGTTATCCTTATATTATTTGGACATCACTAAGTGTAAAGTGTATCTAAATTTGAATAAATAAATATTGATTGATTGATTGATTACGTTATAACAAAATTTGGATTCCCTTTTGAATCCTTGATGGGTGAAATTATAGGAAATTGTTAAAAATTCGAGGATTATAATCAAGGTTAAAGTATGTACCAACTGATGTGATTTGTTAGGTACCTCAAATATTGATATCGTTGGTTTTCCTATTGAATCATTAGTGGGTGAATCATACGAATCTTCGGAACTCGGTACATAACCCGTTTTCTCAGTAGGAAATTAAATGAAAAGTATAGAAATCGTTCAATTTCTGTACATTATTTCATACGCCTGTGTTAGTCTATTATTTGTTATTTGTACCTAACACGCGTTATAATCTTATGTTATACTTAATAGGATTTTCATGTGTCTCACCAGAATCAGAATTGTAGATAATTATATGTGATGTAACAAGTGAAGGATTTTACAATGTTTAATAAATGTAATCAGATAAAATGTGTGATTTATCAATCCATTTGGTGATGAGAAATGAGGTGACAATTCAAGTTGATAATATTGTAATAAATAATACAAGTACTTACTTAATATATTTACGCATAGATTATTGTAATTTTTCTCATGTAAGTGAACTTAATTTGTTCTTTTTTTGGCCTAACCTAATAATAATATTTTAGTACTTATCGGCCGATGGAAAAGAAAATATCAAGGTGTCTCACCTGTCTATCCCGTTAGCACCATTGGTAATCCCTGTATTATTGTTCTTACAGACGCCATTCCCAATGATCTCGGGTCCCTGTAACGCCGTCTGCTTTTCCCGGTTCTCCTGCAGACTGGTCTCCAGCTCTGTCAGCTTCTCCTTCAGCCACTCTACAGTTAGGTTGTCCACTGTGAGCTGGTTTGGTTGAAGCTTGCCGCTGGTGTCGTCGACTAGGCTTTCGTCAAAGTTGAAGGTGATTGGGGTTGATGGCGGTGATCTGAAAAAAAAATATGTAAATAATACCCGACGCCACGTTATTTAGATGATGTAAGTTAGGTTAAGGAAACCTTTTATGCTCTATAAATATGAAAAAAAACCGGCAAAGTGCAAGAAACGCTCTCCAAACGCCCAAGACTTTATACGGTAACCATCCAGTCTCATCTATGAAAAGAGGCCTCTTTTGTCATTTAAAAAGTTACTAAAGATATTTCGCCCTAGTCATAATACGGTCGATATTATTCTCTGATTAAATATTGTAAAAGCGAATATGTGTCTGTTTGTTTGTTTTTATCTCGAGAGTACATCAGGCAATAGACATAGGGATACTCTGAACCCCACAAAGTTTCCTCAGGATTTTAAGAACATATTGTGATCTTACCTGTACTTCTCCATAAATTCCTTGTATTCGTCCTGCGGCCTCAGGTTTTGTACTGTCGACTCGACTTTAGTCTGTATCTCCCTGAACTTGTCCGTGCTGAAGTCTGACCTCTGGACCACTTCCACCAGAATCCCTTTCCTACGGGGAAAGAAATACTTATGTTAATTTTGTACACGAACATTAATTTTCATGCGAGTATTAGCTTTAAGATTTAAAAAATTGTATGAAATAAAAAAATAATTGCTTCTATTTGAGAAAAAATCTAGGTACGTCACCCCGCCTCCTTAACATCTAGGGGTGGCAATGGCACATCCATGATTTGCATAAGCATAAGCTTATGTCAAATCATATTATGCAAAATATTATGCAACAAGTAATAAAATTAAAAATTTTAAAAAAACCCACGACGAACTGCAGAGCTCCATTATACCTTTGACCTTTATAACTTTGAAACAACAATTAGAATTTAACAAACGTATATATTACATAATATCTAAAACACAAAACTGCATCTTTGACAGCTCAGTAGTTTTTTTGACCAGTGTGGTGGACTATGGCCAAACCCTTTTCTTTCAAATCAAAAGAGTCCAAACGCGACAGGTATACGATGAGAATTTAAGGAGTTCCAATGATCGCCTCCTGACTCCATCATGATACCCTGGGCACCATCTAGGTACAAGCTAAATATATCTAAAACAAAAAGCCCGCATCTAAATCAGCACAGTCGTTTTTGAGAAGAATGGTAACATATTGAAAAAATAAAATCATAGACTACAGCTCAGCTTTGTTGTCTATGGTCCTAAAATATATCTAAGAACCTTCTCACAAGCTATACACATCTAATGAAAAAACCGCATTTCAATCGGCCCAGTACTTTTTGAAAAAATGGTAACATATCGAAATACTAAAATCATAGACTACAGCTCAGCTTGGTTGTCTATGGTCCTAAAATATATCTAAGAACCTTCTCTCAAGCTATATATATCTAACTAGTATCTCGCCCTGTGCGCGAGCTGCTAAAGCAGCTCACGGGTTGTGGTTAGACTTACAAGTAGTACAGATTTTACTGTACTAAACTGAATTAATTTATTATGGTGATAACAAAATAAATAAAAATGGCGCTGATTTTCTAAAATTTTGGTAACAGTTTCCTGTTTTGTAACCCCAAGGAGCCCTTAATATCGATTTTGAACGAAATCGGTCAATTAACACAGAATTTCAAAATGGCGCGGATTTTTTTAAATTTTGGTACCAGTTTCCTGTTTTGTGACCCCAGGGAGCCCTAAATATAGATTTTGAACGAAATCGGTCAATTAACAAAGAATTTCAAAATGGCGCTGATTTTTTAAAGTTTGGTAACAGTTTCCTGTTTTGTAACCCCAGGGAGTCCTAAATATCTATTTTGAACGAAATCGATCAATTAACAAAGAATTTCAAAATGGCGCTGATTTTTTTAAAATTTTGGTACCAGTTTCCTGTTTTGTGACCCCAGGGAGCCCTAAATATAGATTTTGAACGAAATCGGTCAATTAACAAAGAATTTCAAAATGGCGCTGATTTTATAAAGTTTGGTAACAGTTTCCTGTTTTGTAACCCCAGGGAGTCCTAAATATCGATTTGGAACGAAATCGATCAATTAACAAAGAAATTCAAAATGGCGCTGTTTTTTTTAAATTTTGGTACCAGAATCCTGTTTTGTGACCCCAGGGAGCCCTAAATATAGATTTTGAACGAAATCGGTCAGTTAACAAAGAATTTCAAAATGGTGCTGATTTTTTTAAATTTTTGTACCAGTTTCCTGTTTTGTGACCCCAGGGAGCCCTAAATATAGATTTTAAACGAAATCGGTCAATTAATAAAGAATTTCAAAATGGCGCTGATTTTTTTAAATTTTGGTACCAGTTTCCTGTTTTGTGACCCCAGGGAGCCCTAAATATAGATTTTGAACGAAATCGGTCAATTAACAAAGAATTTCAAAATGGCGCTGATTTTTTAAAGTTTGGTAACAGTTTCCTGTTTTATAACCCCAGGGAGTCCTAAATATCGATTTTGAACGAAATCGATCAATTAACAAAGAACTTCAAAATGGCGCTGATTTTTTTAAATTTTGGTACCAGTTTCCTGTTTTGTGACCCCAGGGAGCCCTAAATATAGATTTTGAACAAAATCGGTCAATTAACAAAGAATTTCAAAATGGCGCTGATTTTATTAAATTTTGGTACCAGTTTCCTGTTTTGTGACCCCAGGGAGCCCTAAATATAGATTTTGAACGAAATCGGTCAATTAACAAAGAATTTCAAAATAGCGCTGAATTTTTTAAATTTTGGTACCAGTTTCCTGTTTTGTGACCCCAGGGAGCCCTAAATATAGATTTTAAACGAAATCGGTCAATTAACAAAGAATTTCAAAATGGCGCTGATTTTTTAAAATTTTGGTACCAGTTTCCTGTTTTGTGACCCCAGGGAGCCCTAAATATAGATTTTGAACGAAATCGGTCAATTAACAAAGAATTTCAAAATGGCGCTGATTTTTTTAAATTTTGGTACCAGTTTCCTGTTTTGTGACCCCAGGGAGCCCTAAATATAGATTTTAAACGAAATCGGTCAATTAACAAAGAATTTCAAAATGGCGGATTTTTCAAAATTTTGGTACCAGTTTCCTGTTTTGTGACCCCAGGGAGCCCTAAATATAGATTTTGAACGAAATCGGTCAATTAACAAAGAATTTCAAAATGGCGCTGATTTTTTAAAGTTGGGTAACAGTTTCCTGTTTTATAACCCCAGGGAGTCCTAAATATAGATTTTGAACGAAATCGGTCAATTAACAAAGAATTTCAAAATGGCGCTGATTTTTTTAAATTTTGGTACCAGTTTCCTGTTTTGTGACCCCAGGGAGCCCTGAATATAGATTTTAAACGAAATCGGTCAATTAACAAAGAATTTCAAAATGGCGCTGATTTTTTAAAATTTTGGTACCAGTTTCCTGTTTTGTAATCGCACGAAGTCCTAAATGCAATAAACCGCATCTCAATCGGCCCAGTACTTTTTGTGAAAAATGGTAACAGTGGTTGAAAAATTAAGATCATAGACTACAGCTCAGCTTTGTTGTCTATGGTCCTAAAATATATTTAAGAACCTTCTCACAAGCTATACACATCTAATGCAAAAAACCGCATCTCAATCGGCCCAGTACTTTTTGTGAAAAATGGTAACATATTGAAAAAATAAAATCATAGACTACAACTCAGCTTTGTTGTCTATGGTCCTAAAATATATCTAAGAACCTTCTCCCAAGCTAAACATATCTAATGCAAAAAACCGCATCTCAATCGGCCCAGTACTTTTTGTGAAAAATTTTAACACATAGAAAAATTAAAATCATAGACTACAGCTCAGCTAAGTTGTCTATGGTCCTAAAATATGTCTAAGAACCTTCTCTCAAGCTATATATATCTAATGCTATAAACCGCATCTCAATCGGCCCAGTACTTTTTGTGAAAAATGGTAACAGTGGTTGAAAAATTAAGATCATAGACTACAGCTCAGCTTTGTTGTCTATGGTCCTAAAATATATCTAAGAACCTTCTCACAAGCTATACACATCTAATGCAAAAAACCGCATCTCAATCGGCTCAGTAGTTTATGTGAAAAATGGTAACATGTTGAAATATTAAAATCATAGACTACAGCTCAGCTTGGTTGTCTATGGTCCTAAAATATATCTAAAACCCTTCTCACAAGCTATACGTATCTAATGCAAAAAACCGCATCTCAATCGGCCCAGTACTTTTTGAGAAAAATGGTAACAAAAAAGTGCACAAACAAACAAACAAACAAACATACAAACAAACAAACAAACAAACACACAACCTCTTACGGCAAACACATATACCGTCTCCGCTTCGTCGAGGGTAAAAAAGAATTTTGAAAAGAGATCACGAGTCTCAGTAACGAGGAACGTAGAACAGCTCAAAGAATAAAAAGGAGAATATCCAGTAAGCAATAGTCAAGAGTGGGAAGTAAGTACGAAGATATTTACCATGAGGAAGCGGTAGCTTCGCCCTGTCTCCTTTGCTGGTCCAACAGCGCCGGCAGCGAGGCTGTACGCAACGCGCGCTCACACTCCGTCGCCTCAGCCAGCAAAAGCACATACTCATTATGCGCTCTGTGCAAACGTCGGCAAGCTTTGCCGTATTTGTCTCGCGTCTCATCTAACTTACGACCACCTCTGCTGGTTGGACCTGTAAAGAATAGAGACAATCAATTTACTTGAGTACCTCTTACGTAATGAATTAAATATGATCATGTTCTAGAGAAAAAGGGAATATTGTACTAGGGAATATTGTTCCTGTCTAGTCTCTGATTAGGACATTAGAGAGTTTGTTTAAAGGGAAAAAATGGAAACATTAGATAAAAGTGAAGTCTGACTACAAATTACTACTTAAAATTTTAGTACAGGGTTATTTTACAGAGTTGTCAATGCCTCTTTGATTATATTTGTATATTACTGTTTATTTGTATATATATTGACTTCTTGAATGAATCTTTCAGGAGAGGAGTTTGGTGGTTTTTTTTGTTGTATACCTTTCAAAAGCTCAAACTTCAAACTTTTAGGCGCAAATTATACTTCACAAGTCTAGTCTAGTGGCAGTCTGATACGCTGATCTAGTATTCCCTAAAACTGAATTGCTCGAAGAAGGTAGGTAGGTACTACATAGTTTTAATCGATTGACTCATCTATAACACAAGTTATTTACTGAACTTCAAGCACAACTGCTCCAAATTACTGAATGCGGAACTCAGGAACCGAACCGAACCAATTCAGAACATGAGTTTAGTCACACATGACCTAATTAAGCTGCAACGGTCGTAACGGTAAGTTAAAAGTGGTTAGTTATACTTTTTCCATAATTGCGTAAACGTTATAAACATTATATTAAAGTGGCGTATGAGCGGCATCAGAGTGCAATGACACCAAAAATAATTGATGAAACAGCTCTCGCACGCAATTTGTATGAATGCATTTAAATCGCATTATGTACCTACTGTGACCATAAGTTCCACTTTTATAAAAACTGTCCCATTTGGAGATCGTATGTGTTAATGTCGCCACAGGTTTCCAGAGGGTTACCAAAACTACCTCAACCTCTAGTTATTTGTACACGTTACAACTTTCATGGTGTCTTGCAACGCAGATTTGATTAAACAATCCGGGCTTACTTCGAGCTTCCATGACAGCACGCCTGAGCAGCATCACATCTATACTATCTATACTAATCTAATATTATAAATGCGAAAGTTTGTATGGATGGATGTTTGTTACTCAACCACGCCCGAACGGCTGATCGGATTTGGATAAAATTTAGTACAGAGATAGATTATAGTCTGGAATAACACATAGGCTACTTTTCCTATGCCGGAAAATTAAGGAGTTCCCACACAACCAAAAAAACTCAATCCACGCGGAAGTAGTCGCGGGCTAGTACTACGATATAGTAGTCAGTGTCACAATTAATCACAATAGAAGAAGAAAGAATTAGTGGAACTAAAATCAATATAACTTTACATTATCAATCAATCACTACAAAAGGCTTTGTCCTGAGTGACTGAAAGACAACCTACAGCTCAAACTGCTGAACGTAGAAATTTGAAATTTTGAGAGAATATGCCTTGGGCACCCTAGAGGACAGAGGTGTAGGTGTACCCCAAGGAAGGAATTTTCGAAATTATACCCCCAAGGAGGTCTTAAATAGGCGGTTCAATTTATAACCATGAAACTTGGTATAGTTGTACTTTCGGTGAAAAATGAAGAATTTTATGTTTTTCACAGTTATTTGACAGCGCTGCCTCTAGGGGACTTCTTTCGTGACACGGACTCTACTTACCTTCTTCATGGCTGTGATCGACTTCTGCCTCGTCGCGAGTCACGACACATTGATTTTATTTCTCAAAACATTTTAATGACTTGTATTGTTAACTGCCGCCCTCAGAGTCTTACCTAAGGAACTCCTTAGTATAGATTTTGTATGGAAATCTATACTAAGGAGTTCCTTATGTAATGATTTGAAGAAACTGAGTGCGACAGAAGTGTCCTGAATCAGCCCATGTCGGGTAAATATGGCCACGTAAATCATTGAGCATGGACGACGGACATGCACACTAATCTGACCTGTGCGTCAAATGGGAAGAGTTTAAAGTACCTAGCGTGAATAATTGCAGGTAGGTATAATGTAAGCTACTTGAGTTTGCATGTGTAAGTATCTACTGATAAATTGGTCTGCTTTTGCGAAATTACGTCCCGCTGGCGCCAGTTAAGCTGTGGCTGGCCATCGATATCGCTCGATTTAATGCATGCCGATTAGCTGATTTGTGGGCAATTTTGTGTGCCTTCGATTTTGTTTTATATAGTTACAAAAATACAAGTTAGTCAAGGTTGTTAGTACTCATAAATTACGCATATAGGAGAAAGAGATCGTAAACCATTTTGTTTTGCTAATTCTCTGGCGAGGAAGCACATCTGGCACCACGCGATTCTAGAAACTGGCTTGCAAAGTCGGTTTCGGTTACGGTTATGGACCTCCATTTCATCCCCGATGTAGAGTAATGCGGTGATGAAATGTAACCTCTTTATTCGTAACGTACAAAAATACGTACCTACAACGTAATACGTAAACCGTGAATTCTCGGCATTGCGTGTACACAAAAACATTTCAAGTTTCTTGAATCGACTTCAAATCGTCGAGGGTACGCAAGTGCAAAGTTAGAAAACAGACTTGTTATAATTTTGGTCTGAACGAACAGTACTATACTGTATTAACACCTGGGTGTTGGCGTCAGACTACGGCATAGTTAGAACAATTGGCCGGCGCTCAGCGTGGGTGTGTTGTTTAGTAACGTACATAATGGGAAAGAATTATGAGTTCTTTGAGTAGGCTAATGGATTAAACGAGAGAGAAATAAGGTAGGTAGGTTTAAAAGTCAATTGAGATGCAGAAGTCTTAATATTTAGGTACTCTATTAAGTGCATTTTTTATCTAAACTTAATTCTACCAGGGTTAAGTAAACCATTAATTTTCCATTGTTCCGAGTGATGCGAAACTATCAATATGAAAATACTAAAGTTTAATATTAGTTAGGGTACCTACTGACTTCTGCGGAGGGTCATGAATGTTTTGAGTGTAATGAGTTAAAGTTATCTACATACAATTTAATCAGTGGCTGGAGGAACTTGCTGCTTCAGATATTAAATATATAATATTTAAAGCAATAATGATATAAAATAAGGGTAAAAGTATATAAAAGTAAAGCCTTTTCTCGGGATTCACCAAGGAGTCCTATGACCTAATACTTATACCCATCAAAATCGGTTGGACAGTAAGCGCCGTGCCCTGAGTAGTGGCGCTGTGAAAGCACAGACTAAAGATTAAAGACTTTGGCATTTATAATGTGGATGTGGACTTACATTTAAGATAGTTCTCTTCGAATTTCGCCCTCATCTGCTTGTAGGACTCGAGACACTTCTGGTACTCGCTCTGCTTCCTTTGCACCTCCTCTGAGAGCTGGCGACAAACAGAAAATTTCATTATTCTATTAATAAATTAAACACACAGACCACAGCCTACTTTCGCGTTCTATAATCTAGGTTTGTGGCTCAAGATGTCATTATTATTTACTTTTGAGATTGTGTACTACAGTCAACAGAATTAGCACCATTAACAATTCTCGCTAAGTTCAGGGACGCAATCAAAAAGTGACTTCTTCCGGGAGTCCTGACTCCTGACCTAGTAACTATGTGTCAACGAAAAATCGCGACAAAACAGCAATACCTATGCTTGCAATGGCAGATCTAGTAACATTTTCTGGCGTGAAAATACTTTTAAGAAAAGTAAATACAAAATTCACTAAACGGTCTTAAGACCGGCCATACACGGACTGCTCGAGCCAGTGATCAACATACACGGACCGCTCTAGAAGTCATAGTCAACAGCTTGAAACTACCATTGATAACTGCCGCCAACCGCCCGAAGCAGTCGCAACTGCTCGAGCGGTTTATGTGTGTGTACGTAGAATACTGTAGTTCACTATGCAGTCGCAGCTTGAAGCAGTCCATTCTGATTGCTTCAAGCTGTCCATGTATCCGAGGCCTTACTCTTTAAAGATTTATAAAATAAAACGCTCAAACAAATTCCTATTCATCATAATTAACGGTAACATTTTGTCTTGACATATTAAGCAATGAATCAACAAACACATTCATTAAAAGTTAAAACAAATGTGAAAATATACACATGAATGTGAAAGATATAGTAGTCATAAGAAGTTAAAGCCTCGTATTCACGAAGTGACGTGTCGCTAGAAGTCGGGCGACGTTGCTTGACATCGCCCGGGCCGACATCGCACGACAAGTTCGGCAACAGGAAAAACTGACAAAAGGTCGCGAGACAAGATGTCTCGCTCGACATCTCTAGCGACACGTGTCGTGAAACATTTGTCCCCTAGTGAATACGAGGCTTTATTAAGTTCTTGATTTTTAAGTTATTTGACTATGCTTTTTTGACCGCATTTATCTCTAGAATAGGCTTATAAAGCATTGTTCTCCACAGGGCAGTCTTGCTTAGTTTTATCAATCACTTAGATAATTTGATCAACCAGGTAGGTATGCGAGAATAGCATGGCATATAAAATTGCAATAAGACTGACTCTACCTGCTGTTTTGAAAATGGTTATCAGATGCAAATCGCCTGAGACGTATTTTTGGTCATAGCTCCGAGGATTTTAAGAGGATCGAGATGGAAATAGTACCATGAGTTGAGAAATTTATCGAGACACGTGTGAGCGTTTGAATTTTTAAAATCGCCTGGTAACTTTTTATGGAATTTTGAAAAATCTAAAAAAAGTAGTGTTGTGTTTGTTTACTAAATTGTAAATATTTCGGGAAAAAACCAACTTAAGAAAAAATTTAAAAAAGGGTCCAAGAGTATTAGTTTAGCTACAAAATGGCGATTTTTTTTGAAAATCGGTTAATAATTTTGAGTTGTGTGCTATAGGTGGTCCCTTTAGATTTGGAATTGTAGAAAAACGGGTATTTCCGTATATAAAAAGTGATGTAGCTTCTATGATTATTGACCGATCGTCATCGTAATGGTGTTAAAAGATGCGGATGCAGGCGAGAAGTGCATTCGAGTTTGAATTTTGAAAATCGGTTACTAAATTTATGAAAATTTTTGAAGAAGATATTTTATTTTTTACTTTCGTTCATTTTCAATGCTCCGATTCTTGCGGGGACTGCGAAATCTGTGAATTTTTAATAGTAGGTGTACCTACCTACATATTATTTATTATACTTATTTGATTCTTTCGTATACTTATGCATCTCAAAAAGCCCTGGAAAATTAAGTCATAGATCTAGACAAATTTGCATCCATCTGTACCAGACCTAGGTAATACATATCTCTAATGGAAGGAGTCGATGATCGTAATTGGTGACGCAAGCGCAAAGCTTGGGAATGTAGGTATGCCAAACATTTCCGGTTCCACCGGAGCCTGTCAGCGTTTAACTTTAATGTAATGGAATATTATATTCATTATGTATTAGTACGTTACAATGACAGGATTTACTCATTTGAGACGAATAGATATTTGAATAATTAGCGAACAACAGGTATAGGTATGCTTTGTTCTCAAAGTAAGGATAGGATTTGTTACTAAGGAATTTAAGACCAGGCAGGGCCTCGTATAAATTATCACCATTATAATAATTAGTGGAAGTATTATTATTATGTGGAATGTTTGTTTGTGACCTTTTAATGCTTAAGCGACAACATTTGACCTAAAGCATTGGCATAGGTAATTACTAAGTGCTATGTATGATATAAGTACATACAATTAACATTTATGCATAATATCGCGAGAATTTTAAGCTTTCGGATAAAATTAATCAATTAAAACCAATTGCGCCTCTAAAATGCAGTACCTAAGTAAATCCTATTTTTCCGTGCAAAACCAATCGCAAGAGTCAGCAAAACAGCACCAGCATTCCTCTCCTCGGTACAGTGTACTCTCTCTCTCTCCCTCTCTCTCTCTCTCTCTCTGTGTTGTTTGTGTGTGTGTGTGTGTCTGTGTATGGTCCTCTGTATGTGTCAATCGGCCTGGGCCCTGATCACCGCCCATTGCCGTTTCGGACTCACAACATATTGACCTGTCGTTCTCTGGCCTGATTAATCAAACTGCAGGCCTCCTTACTTCTAACCAGTATCCACGAGTCACGATACGTAGAGAAACTAGCAGAGAAACCGCCTATTGCCTGTTGAGTGACAAAGTAAACAAGCCAAACTGACCCCCAGGTAGTTAAACAAATACGACAATAATAGTACGGCCACGACCAGTGCTGGCCACCGGTTAGTATCTACAATGTAAAATACCGTTATTTTTAAACCGATACACCGAATCCATTCGGACGTGACTTGCACGCAATCACATAATGGCCATCATTAGTAAGTACACACAACGCGGTTGTATTGTAAATGTCTATTCACTATTGGCAGTTTCACAAATTATGGGCACTGTGAGGTTTTTATTTCTAGGTGCCTGTTTCACTTTATCATATAATGTGCTCACACACCTACTTAGTAACTAAAATAATAGAGCTATTGATCTATGACACTAGAAATTTAATTACTTAGTATAAAAAGCTCCATGCCCGATGGTAGCCTTTTTAAACAGCGACCATTTTCAGCGGAAATGATGTTTCAGCGTATCATCTGCCCGAAAAAAGTTCTAAGCACAGATCGTGGTTCTAAGCCACTCTCAATTAGTCGCTTTTGAACCTCATTACCTTTGCCATACAGTACCCATTAGTTGTGATAAGGTAGGTACAATAATGGTCACATTGACATTTGACACTGCCAGAAAGTGAAGACGGTAAAAAATAACAAGTGTATAGAAAACATTCGATGAACAACACTTTTTACGACAATACTAAATGACCAATCACGCGAAAGCGGCCGATCATTTTATTTTCGATTCTTCGATTCCATTCGGTATAAGTATTAAGTACCTATACTACCTAGCTAAGCAGTAAATCTATATTTATAAATGCGAAATACCACTCATTCACTGACTACTCACGATATCTCAGGAACTATAAAACATACAGACTTGAAATTTGGAAGGTAGGTTAGGAAGGTAGGTTCCTTCTATGGTGTAGACGTCAGCTAAGAAACGGTGAGAAAATTCACCCCTAAGGGGTTGAAATGGGGTTTGGAAGTTTGTATGAAAGTCCTTTGTTATTTTGGCATTTAAGTTAATAGTTCAAAATAATAAAAATCTGTATAAGCAGTCTTACGAAAATCCACCCCAAAGGGGGTGAAATGGAGGTTGGAAGGTTGCATGAAGGTTCTAAGTTTTGGAAGTTAGTCTTGAAAATCGGGATTAAGGTTACAAAGCAAAAGCCGTGCTGATTATAATGTAATCCCATCAAAAACATAAATGTAAAATGAGAGCCAAATCCAAAATTGTGATATGTATATATAATATATGCATTGGTTGTTGACTTCAGCGACAAAAGAAGTGAGATCTAAATGGGTGCCAAAGTTCAATGGTCAGTCCTGCAATTTATTTATAACAACATAAAATATTTTATAACAACTTAAAATATCATTTCTTCTTATAACTTAGGATAATATGTCGAAGACTAAGGTTTGACTTTGCTAGTTTTCATATATACGAATTATTATTAAGTACCTAAAAGTACAGTTTAGAACTTGCGAAGTCTATTATATATTATTCATCTATGAAAACTAGGCAAGTCAAACCTTAGTCTTATTATAACACTACAACATGAACGTCAACAATATTAAAATAATACGGCTTTAAGCAATGGTAGTATGCCCCGTGTCAGAGTTTTGATCTATACGTAGGTAGAGCATAAAAATGACGATTTTTGTACGTTTATATCTAAATAACCATTTGAGGTGTGCTTATGAAATTTGGAGCACATAATATGTATCTCGCGGGTCTCAATATATGCGCCAAATTTGACACGTTTATGTGAAATAGTTTTTGAGTTATGAGGGTGTCAAAAGTGACTCCAAATGGTTCGTGTAATATTATACACGGTGCTGCTCGCAAGTTCTTCCTACTTTTTTGATGAACTTTGGCTGGACACGCTTCCGCGTGTCTTGATAAGTTTCTATGGTGTACAAAATGTAAATAGTGTATAAGCCAGTCAGTTTAACTTAGAGATTGTGTCCAACAGAATTAGCACCATTAAAATTATTTTTATAATAAGTTTTACTTAAGAGGCATTAGATCAGGATACCAAACGTATAAGTATTTTTTTAAAGTTGTAAATATCTCCCCTCCGCTCAAGTTTTTCCCTACTTCGAGTACTTTTTAAAATAAATTTCTTACAAAATCCTTCGAAATCGAAAGTGAGTACGAATAAATTACTTAATAATTTCATTTAAAATATGGGTGGGCCGTGGGATTTAAGTTCAACACAAAAAGGACTCGTTAAAGATAAATGCAATACAGAAATAGGTATTACCTGTACTTAGGTAATAAGTAATAACTAATAAATTCGTTACGTTTGGTTTCCAAGGATCGGATGATAAGAAAAACTTCAGGATTAATATTTTATAGGATCTTACTCTTAAACGAAACACAAAGAGTCATATTTTTAGCTTTTGCTCTGTCGGTAATATAATCGACCGCAAACGACTTTAGTAGGTAATATTTCTCAGTTGCACATGAGTAGGAACTATGTATGGGTATACATATTATATAGGTACAAATTACAATGCAAGATCCGAGCAAGAAAATTATTTAATACAAGGTTTTCTTGATCACAGTGTTTTCTTTAAGGGAGAAACCAGATAGAATTTAACTAGGTACTTATTTCATCGTGGTATGACTTCGACTGTAATTAAATGAGACTGATTTTAACTAAATGGTAGTAGCCATTAATATTTTTATAAATAAACACAATTAGTTAAACGAGTCGACTTAATACTGAGTTGAAAAGAGAAAGTTAATGTTGCTGCAAATTCGCAAAGGTATTGTGCAAGCTACCTAGAAACCTGCCAAACAACACCCAGATTGAGATTTAAATGAATTTATAAGTAGGTACTAGGTATCTACTTACCTTCTTAACATTATAATTACCTACTGACTAGACACAGTCCAGAAACTGCCAAATAGAACTCTACAATGATAATTATCTTTAATGACTGCTTAAAGGAAGATTAAATATTAGGTACACATTATAAAACCAGGTAGGCAAGTTACTACATTTTACGTCCATAACTAACTAAATGAACTAAACTTAAATCTAAGCCTTAAATAACACTGTACGATTAGGTACAAACATAACCACAAATTTAACCGAAAACCTAAATTGAAAACTGAAATTCTTAAATTAAATCAAATTAGCTATTGAAAATATTTATTAATCCATTTGTCTACACTCTACAGTTAATGCACTTAAAAGGACTGCTCAATCCTTCATCCAATAAAAAATCAGATATCAATGACTCAATAATTCCTATTGGAAAAACAAGTCCACTAAAGAAAGGTAGTTGTGGGAAAAAAAACCTAAAAAAGAAATTAAAAACCTAAAAGGCGTTGGGACTTGGGAAAGAAAACAAACAACATAAAACTAACGGATTTTTTTACCGTTTCCTTGAACGATGTTGGTTTGTGTATACATAAATTGTTATCATTTTGTTTTGCTCGTAAAACTGACGAATTTTTACCTAATTAAAATTAGGTAAAAATTTATTTATTTTTATCTAATTAAAATTAGTTGACACTTGACACGGATAATTTAATTCAAAGATGTTGTAAAACACACACAATACAAATTTATTTAGATTGTGGAAGGTGAATTTAGGTTTTGATTTGCGGCTCTCGTACGCTAAAACTATTGATTTTTTTTAAAAAAAGGTTATTACGTAAATTGTTGGAAATTTTCTCTAGTTTAACCTCTCGCGCCGCCAATATGGCGGCGCGAGTGGCAAAGATACGAGGTGGCAAAGTGAAAATTCGAAATCTATAAAATCACCAATTATCAAAACTCCCGAAAACTTTCCAGCTAGCCCCCCTTTTGAACACCAAATGACTGGACAATTATTATAAAGCCTTTTTATTCTTTTCTTAGCTATACATATTTTGTAACCTACATAACATTCAACGGCAAACAAGTTGTTTAGATTAAAGATTAGATACACGTCCTACTTTGCAATGACATCATACCTATAACTGTATACCTAGCTTAATATTTTTTTACGCGAACCTATCGAAAAATTAATAGGTCCCATATTAAAATGAGTCCCAATAACACCGCAAATCTCATAGGCGAGATCATAGTAACATGGAACATCATAAAAATGCGTCATTTTAACCCCCCACGCAAACAGAAGGGCGTTATGAATTAAATCTGTGTACATCTATCTGTGGCATTATACTCGTAGCTGCTTAACGAGCATGAACCTACAAATTTTAATTTAGTTAAGTATTTCTGTTTGAAAGGTTACTTGATTGTGTGTTCTTTCTTCTAAGCTAAGTATAAAACTAGTGGTTCGCCCCGAACTGAGACCTCGCGGCATCCATAAGATAGGTAGTTTTAACTATATATTGTAATAGTTAACTTTTAACATTAGACGCAAAAGAGCTAAAGAGTTATTGGAGAAACGAATACACTTTTACAGAGCGCCATCAATTGACGTCATTGTGAAGTTCTGTTAAAAATTTCAAATAATTGATCAAGTTTCCAAGGCTCAGCCTTTCAGAAAATTGAGAGTTCTGAGGTCAACTTTGGACGTCAGAAAATCTCCACTTTGAAAGCCCCCCATTTCATCAATTTTAGGGGAAAAATTAAAAAAATATATATTTTTGGACTCAATTCCTAATTATCTTTAAAATGATATGCCGCAACCCTATGTAACGCTATAAAAAATATTTTACTTCGTATTCGCTTCTATGAGAGCCCCCCTGAAGTAAAGATTTTTATAACTTTTTAAGCCATAATCGGCTGGAGGCCGTCGGTTTACATACTCGTATTATATTTAAATTTGAAGTAATTACGTTCAGTTATTCAGAAGTGATAAGGCTCTGACAGGGCGGACGGACAAGTCCTAATTCACTCAAGTAGACTCAGAGACCTTCGCTTCGCTCGGTCAATAATGTCTAAAGAATGATATAGGTTTTTAAATCACTGATTGCCTTTGCCTTTTAAATCATTGATTTTAAACCACAAACCAGGATTGTAGACGTCCCAATGTACGTAACAACTCGCTACCTGCCAGAGAAAGCGCTTTTCTAAGAAAACCCGTCAAACACTGACCGGCTACTTTAAAAGCCGAGTAGGTAAGTAAACTGCCACAATGCATACAAAACCGTTACTACTTACTAGTGATTTTGAAATTATAATAATTGTAACCTCAAAAATCCTATGAATTTTGCCGAAAGCCACAAAATAGCCGGAGGTAAAATAAGTACTCGTAGATGATAAGCTACTGAAATAGCAAATAGGTTTTAGGTATATGGTGAAGTTATCTTAAGTAAACACTATACTTACCTATTTAAAAAAGATTTTACTGGATTTTCAAAGTATGATAACGATTATCTCCATCAAATGTTTGAAAACCGTACCTATTATGTTCGAACATAATGTTTATTATTGTTTTGCAACGCTCATGACCTCGAGATCTTAAGCCGTGGTGTAGATAAGTAGGTAGGTACTTAAGTAGTGTAGTGGCTTGTATGATTAAATCTCTAAAAGTAATCTAGGAAATCCTAATAGATATGTCATGGAAGCAGAACGTACCGATAAATCCATAATGAAATAACGTCTTATAATTAATCTAAATAAGGAAATAGGAACGTGTAAATAATATACCTAAACTAATTGCTTTCAAGTAGACAAACTAATTCGACATTGAATAACAATGTTTCCCACGTTTCTCATATAAAATTAATAATAAAACTAATTAAAATTCATTAACATGGAGTATATGGAAAAGATATTCAAAGAAAAACCAATACGCGGCTGATATCGGATAACGTAGGAGGAAAAAATTATCATGACAGTTTGAACAAGAATGCCGATCATTTGTGGCGGGGGGCGAGCTTGCACGTTTCATAAGTAACATTTTAATTGATGACGGACTGAGTCCAGTGTTTGAGTCATGGTTGTATACAGCACTTGTCCAGTGCCCAGTCTATCGAGACTTAAGGGACTTTCCTCGTCAATATCAAGATCTATTTTGGATTGGTTTATATAGATTTGGTAAAGGAACTGCGGAAATTGTTCAATGATCATTAATACTTTGGGTAACATAATATTGTGATGTTGGATTTGTTTTTCGCGTGACACATAAAGGTTATTTTTTAACCTACACATAAAACATAACTAGTAACTGCATACATAAAATTTATCGAGCTCACGATAGAGGTAGAGGTGGAGACGAGATAAAGTGGCCTATAAATTGAACGATCGAAAATTGAGAAAGGAGCAACAGTGGTAACTTTAGTATAAATCAAAACTATATGATGAGCAGAAGTAAACTGACAATAAACCATGGAGTCCTTTTCAGCCAGAATCATATTGTAAAGAGGATAAAATCTAACCCATCAACTTCTAAATAGTTTAGTTTACTACTTGCATAATTATTGTCCCATATGAGTGGTATCGCTGGAGTCCCTAGTGGGATAATTATGAATTCACCGAGTACATAGTAGCCAGTAGGTACGACGGGATACGCCTTGAGCAAGTGACGTGATAGTATTTAAAATTCTTCACGTTATGTGTCTGATCCCTAGAACCGTAGCAGTAGTGTACTTTGTTTGTTGCTAAGTCTAGTAAAATAACATCTGAAATATTCCTGGCATTTGACATTTGAGTCCTCTTTGCTACGGGTGAAAAGAGATCAAGGTTATCTTAAATTTAAAAAAAAACTTTTCGTGCAACTCAGCGAACTATTTTAAATTTTACCTCTAAGTTAAGACGCGTCATTTGACCGAAACTTGAATGAAACTTTTTCTTGAACAAGTAGGTAGGCACTAGGTAGTCGGTCAGTTACACGCAAATTTTCCTCTTAAAACTTGCTTAAAACTCATTCACTTGCCTGCACTCGCCGGCGGCCCTTCCCACGGCTCGGAAATGTGCCAATTAGATGCACTCCGCCTATAATAACCTGATATAAACTCACAATCTAATAAAGACTGTGGCTGTGCAAAAAGTTCAGCGCTTACGTCACAACCGGTTTATTTTTAACTGCAGTCTGCAAACAATATAGGGCCTGCGCCCATAGACGGCACGGGATTTTCATGTGATGAATAGAAATAAAACTTTATAGTATGACAATAACATCTGTAGGGATTTTGCGTATCACGAAACAAGCTTTATAATAATATTTTGCAGGCATTTTATTCTACTGAATCTGCTTAAACGGTACAAATTCGTATATGTATGTAGTGCGCGCGATAGACACCTAATATACATATAATACTCATGATCGGTAGTAGGAGGTTAATATTCTATATCCATAGCTCATGATAGATTCACGTCATGACTCATGAGCATTGAGCACCTAAGAATTCATAAGTTGGCCCGACTCTAAACTAAACAATTTTGAAGAATAGCTTCTCAATCCAGATTTTGAAACGAAGAGACGATCGGACAAAAAAAAATTGTAAATCTTCACCAGAGTGCCAGAACATAACACACAATTTGCTGCGTTACAGCGTCACTGAATATAAAGAAATAACCTACTTATGAGCACAGAGCAAGTTCTACGCTAGGTTTTACGCACGTCATTTTGTCTATAAAGCATACATATTAGGTTACCTACGTGCAAAGTTCTAGAAATCATAATAATTAGTCATGAAGGCACTTTTCAATACAAACAATTCAAAGAATTAGTAGGTAGGAACTTTATAAACAAGATCATTTTAATGACTAATTTAAAATTATTAATTCCTTCGGAAGTGTTAGCAGTAATTTTAACGTGAAATAATTTATTGTATTTCCTAAAGGGTTTATATTTATTTTATAATTATTTTTGCAGTTTAAATTTTGTAGGGTCGATGCTCCAGTTCTCGGCCATTTAATAGGGACAAATAGTTACCTACCTAGTACCTAAAAACTGACCTTTCTGACGTTAACTTAGAAGACCATAACAGTACCTGTAAGCAAACAAAGAAACATAGAGTTAGTAGGTAAAGCCGAATTTTTGGTTGCAAATTATTTATTTCTAGCTCTATCCTTGCGACTTCAAGCCCGAGAACTTAAGCTTTTTTTTAAATCCTAAATCAAATATGGGAAGTCTAAACAATAGGGTCAACGTCCTAGTACGTGGACGTGTCACGTCCTGTGTGGATATTTTTTATGTTTTGCACTGCGTCGTAGTCATGAGAGGCAATAGATAAATCACAATGGCACAATCACTACCCACGGGATGGCAGGTAGCTGTTTTGTATGTTACACAGGCAGGATACCTACAAAGTAGATTATTTCGCTTTGTTGTCGCATGTAAACACCATGTCAGGACGTTGACACGGCGCGGCGTGCCGGCACGTATAGTAATTGTCTTACGCAGCTTTCTTGACTTTTTATTACTTTAATATATGCATAATTTTAGTTGTTTTTTAGATCTTAGTTTCAAATTTCGTCACAAGAACTGTATAATATTAAGAATTAACATAGAAGAAATAAATAGCAATAGTTATATTTTTCCAGAAATTGCTCTTGCTCTTGCTCAACCTGAAAGAATTAAACACAAAGGAGACACATCAATTCTTAGGTATCCTTAAAAAGTGTGACAGCCATATTGTCTCTCAATCACGCCGCAAGTCACAACAGAGCAATGGATTGACGTGATTTTGTCCAAGTATAGCTGAGGGCCTGGAGATTGACATAGGTTATTTTTTAACCCCTGACAATCAAAGACTTTCCCCGACATTCTTTCTAGTAAATAATTATCCCTATATTATAACCCCAGCTCTTATCAGCCTAATATACACTAAAACATTTATTTCTATAAAATCGACCACGATATTATTTATTTAATGGTTCCAATAATAATTTTCATTACAAATCCTTTCAATACACAAATAAATTCACTAATTCTGAGAACAGTCGCCCTTGCTTAGTATTCGGTATTATCTACCGCTTTATATTAACATCAAACTGCTTACTTACTGATAAAGATTCCATTGTTTGATATTTGGACGTAGGTTACAAATTACGGTTCAAAGAAATCTTGTAATGTAAACGCGTGAACTCCAGCGACTCTTTGATGAATTGAAGATTAATTTTTTGGCTCTGCACTTGGAATTTCTCACCAGTGTGACTTTTTTGGTAAACCAGGAATTTTAGTTCCATGGACGAAGTTTAACTAGGTATGATGAGGCATCCCACATCTGTTACAGAATTTAAAGTATAAACTTTGTGGATTTCTTACCATCTAAGAAGGGCTTCTTGCAGATTAGTGAAGTCAGTTTGACTGGCGAATAGAGATCATAGTCAACGGCCTGATCCAAATAATTTCAAAGATAATAATTGAAATAGAACAGAGGAAAAGTTGAGCAATCTTATTATAAAACCAAGTACTCTCAAGTAATCTCCTAGAGAAACCGTTCATTTCTGTGATCAGAGAAATAAATGTGTTTTTCTAAAAAGTAAATTCAAAGTAAACGAAAATGTTTTTCAAGAAGTATATTAGATTTATACATTTAGATACCTAAATAAAGATATTTTATTTCGGTAAGCAGTGGAAAATGGTAAGTAAATGAAAGGTTCTCAGTATCGGCGCGTGGTGCTATCAAAACGACGGTACCTATTTGAACAGCTAAGCAAACTTTAAGTGTTTGTTATTATTCCCAGCCACCATCACATGGCCTCTGTCTCAACACTAGCAAGTAATAAAACCTATATGATGTCGTGCTTCAACGGTCCAGTTGATAATGGTTGCGTTATATTATCAAAGTGTAATGACGAAGTTGCGCCGGTGCAAACAAAGGTAACTATAGTTGAATGTAAAATATTAACATCATTGTACTAGGCGATAACACCACTCTGAATTCTGAACTAGGTCGGGTTATTTAGTATTTACCTACCTATAGCAACTTACACTTGTATACATTTACCAAAGCCCAGTTATTTATTTGGTGCACTATTATTGAGCAATGATACTTTAGATGCGAATCTCTCCATGAACACAAATTATCATGAAGGTTACCTACATTAATATTAGAATAAACTCATTCTTACCTCTAAGTAGCCCCCTGATACTATGTATTTATTATTTTTCAATTTTTTTATTTTTGGTAAATACATACTTTTGAAGTAAGTAGGTACATTATAAAATACTGAATTAAAGACGTTGACCTTGCGTTTACCCTATAGAACATCTTAAAATAGGACTTTTATTATATTAATATATTCGTAGCTCCGTTGTGTCACTCATAGATTTGACACTTGAACCATATTTATGCGCTATAATGTGAAAGATCTAGTAACAATGTTATCTAACGTACTTAATCGAATTTAAAATTGGTCACGCAATGTTCGGGCGTTCAATG
This sequence comes from Erebia epiphron, assembly GCA_963932025.1. NCBI lineage: Eukaryota > Metazoa > Arthropoda > Insecta > Lepidoptera > Nymphalidae > Erebia > Erebia epiphron. Next base: position 43,272,356 of record OZ009945.1, read on the forward strand.
AATTCTTAAGACATTACATTAGCGGACCTTTCCCAAAGTACCTACCTACTGGCACCCGACATAGAGCCACTTTTACTTTTTATTGATCAGTATTCAGAAAGTTCTAACTTTCCCTTACAGTGACGAGGACCAGCTCACTGGCCTCAGTTCTTTGGATTTTCCTGTCGCTTTTTCAAAGAAAATTGTAAATAGTAATACAGGCAAAAAACTAAGACGCCCAGAATACCTCATACCTAGATAATAATCAAGTTTGCAAATTATATCAATAATAATGAATTGATCGACTCTCTCATAGTAGGTAGCTCTGGTAATCGTAAAAAGATTCAAAAGAACTTTAAAAAATCTTTTACTTTTTCCATCAGCAAAACATAGGTAGGTATATAAATAAACGACTAAAAAGCTAAAAAACTAACAAAACACGTTATTTGTTGGGACTGAGGCGCCTGTGCCGCCGCCTGCGCCGCGATGAGCTTCTAAACTTAGCGTCAGGTCACACTAGGCTGTCTTCAAACTTTTTGCTCTGTCGCCTTCCTTTAGACTTAGAGGACAGGGGCCGTACAGCAATACTCAAGCGATTTTACTCAAAATGACAGTTCGATGTCACGTACCCTGACGTTCCTAAAATAAGGATTATAATTTTAAACACGAAAATCAACAATAATCAAACAGACCATACTGCAAAAAAAAAATTATTAAAATGTGTGATGTGTGGTGACACATCATTTTATTAAAATATAGCCAAACGACACTAAATAGGGCGTAGGAAATGCCTTTATCTAGTTCCAGGGTTTGTGGTTTTCTCTTTTGTTATTTACACAAAAACGTACCTGTATATTTTGGAATTTTGGTGTTTCTTGCAAATACAGATTTACTACGTAAGGATTTGAACACTACATATATTGTGTGTGAAAGTGTAGGTGAATGGGAGTCTATTTTGTTCTGTCATACGGCCGCTGAACTTGTTGTCGTTCTAAATGGTAATGAAGCAAAACCTTGCCTTGAAGACATGACAGAAACGTGATTTATCATTATTAAATAAAATAGTGAGGCAGGGTCAAATGACCCAGTGAACGAGTAATCCGAAGAACTTATTAATTTGTACACAATACATAATAACCATATAGTTTGTTACAAAATATAATAGTTTGTTACAAAATAAAATTTTGTGCAACAAAATATGCATTTTATTTTTGTTGAACGACTTGTCGCTAATGTGATCACGAGTGTTTACAACAAATAAGTGTCTGACACACAGACGCACACACGCGCAGTGTCGTGCTCGCCCGCCGGCGCAGGCGCACCACACGGCCACGCAGGTTTACTCAATGAACTGTGGTCAGGGCTTGGCTTATTGCCTCGGGATTTATCGACGTTGAAACACAAGTCACAAGCATCGGCGGCTAGTGTCATGTTTGTTACAAGGTTGTAACTCGTTAGGTTGTTCTTTTATTTTTTTCGTAAGTAATTTATGTTTGAGTAAGTGGCTGGTTTCCCTTTTTGAAACTTGCTTAAGTAATGTTTGGCAAATTGGTCGAATAATTTAAAACTAATTTTTAAATTTTAAGATGGATAGTATCATAGCAAAAATATAGTCGGGATCGACTGGACACCTGACCTAGCCTAAATTAGACTTTAGCGATAGACGCGTTATAGTCCAAAGCCGAAATGGAAAATGTAATTACGGCTAGGTATGGACTACTGACTGGCAGCCTCTATTGCACAAACAGTACTCCTCCCCTTCAACGAACCCAATGAGCGTCGCGTCTAGCAAGGGAGGCAATGATGTGATGCATTTTGAGGGAGATCTTATCAAATGCGCTGATGGTAAGGAAACTCCCACATTACCCTATTTCCTCCCCAGAAATTCAGGTATCTTAGGGAACTAATAATAATATAGGAAATAATAATGGATTAAAACATTTAAAGATTTGAATTGGGCTAATAGAGCTCTTGGCATATAAGATTTGTCTAAGGCAATCGTGGTGCACCAGCGTTTCAAGAGTACAGTTTTGGCGTACCTATAACATATTATTATTTAGTATGTAGATATAGATTTTTATCAATCGTTTAATATCTATTAGTGACGATAACAAACAACGTATTACAACTTTGAAAGCGTGTGCTGATTGGGAATCATTGCCAATATATTTCGGTAGATGCGTCATGATCGTTAAATGTGGCCGCGACAAGGCGATATCAATAGACCAGTTTAGTTTATGATCAGCTTGATGTCAGTCACTTATTTTAATTTATCATTTCGAGCATCATGGACCAAAATAATAAAGATTTACGTAGCTAGCATAAGTTCGTTTGATCGCGACTAGCGAGTTAACGAGTTTGAACGCAAAAGGTTTCGTATTTTCACTCATGACAGTAGGTATGTTGATAGTCACAAATTAAAAACCTTATTTCTAGGCCCCTGCTTAGACTTAAATTTATAGCTACTCTAATGAAATGTAGGAAGTATTAGTACTATTAACCTATTCTGTGGCATTCGTGCAAAATATCGTAAAGTTATAATAATAAATTTTATGATAAGTATTATTTATTTAGACCTTTCCTACAAAATAAAATCCACATCTATACTTGCCTTAACTCTTAAACAAGTCAACTGTACGACAAAAACGTTGCGTTTACGCCTAGCCGGAATTCTATTAGTAGTTAGTACCTACTAAGATTATTTGCACGCAATATATAGATTGCACTATAAAAAGTCGATAAACTAAATTGTCACACTAGTACAACACTACCCCTTGGATATAGTGGATGTATTAATTGATTCATACTTTGACAGCGGCTAGCGGTGCAAAGTGCAAACTACCTTCGCTCGCATCATGGAAAAACTGGAGTACCTATTCATTCTCTCTTTGCGTCGTGGTCCTCATTACTGAGGGTCGTGACTCGTGACCCTTTCCCGTCAATCACATAATGGTTGGAGTTTTCTTGGGATAATAATGCGGTGGGTTCCCAGTCCACGCCCTTCCGCATAACCCTATTCATTAAAAACATTGAATTATTATTAAGGTAAGTACTAAAAAGATGTGCCAGTTGCCACCATGCGGTTTAGCGTTCAGGTACGATGCCGTATAAAAACCGATTTGAGGGATATGGGTTTAATATTACAATTTACAACTGTCACACTCCTAACAGGTTAGCCCGCTACCTACCATCTTAGACTGCATCATCTCTTACCATAATACTTACATTTAGGTGAGATCGCAGCAAATGCTTACTTGTAGTGGATAAAAAAAGAACAAAACAAAATCATTGATCAACAGCATCCACAGCCATAAAACTCCCAGCCAGAGCCATTTCAAATATTAATTGTTAAGACCCCTCCACATTACGATGTCCTGCATAAATTATGTTATCCAGAGCCACTAATTCCTCCACGGAATCGGTAATGGTAAATGGTGTTTCTAGTCATAAATAAAGACGCGATAAGTATCGCCCGGGCCGACCGGGCCGTGGCCGGGTCTGGGTGGTCGACGCGAAATTCGGCGGAGCGCTGGCCTCAGGACCGGTTCCAAGAAACCCGGCTATTGTCTGGTGTCTGCCCTCTACACGTCGGCTTATTACTAACCGTCTTCTGAGTTCTGACTACATCAATACGTAAGTTGATAATAATGGGTGGCTTGAGATGTGAACGTAATAATCGATCTTTGTTTTGAAACTTATGCGTTCAAACTGTAGAATACGACTACTTTTACAGATAGAGGGGGCTCTACAATTACAGATAGAGGTACCTATTTCTTATTCTTGTTTGCGCATTTTGTATGTTCGGTATATTGGTTTAATTTAAAGATAAATTACTTACGTATTTATATACATACTTAAGTAGGTAGGTACCTGTTTTTTTGGTTAGTGAAACCTACTCTTTTCTATTTTTAACTAGGTAGGTTAACCTAAGTAAGTACCTACTGCATATAATTCTGATAGGCGTAGGTATTTATCTTTATCTTATTTAAAGTGTAGGTTCTTTACAATAACTTATTTTAATTGTACCACCCTCAGTAATTAATTAATGATCCTTCTACTCTGAAGTTCTGCTATAGGTATATTATTACCGATCTAGGTGTATTAGCTGTGAATTAGGAAGCCTGCTTAGGTTTTCCCCTGAAATCCGTTAATAGTAATTAAAAGAAATACTTAAATCTCAAACAGAATGCAATAATCAATACTCATACTATTAAAAATGCGAAAGTGTATTTGTTTGTTGGTTTAATTTTTTTTGTTGGTTTGTCCATCAATCACGCCGCAACAGAGCAACGGATCGACGTGATTTTTGGCATGGGTATAGTTGAGGACGTGGACAGTGACATATTTTTTCCCGCAAAAGGAGTTCCCGCGGGAACCAAAAAAACTTAAACCACGAACACGAAGTCGCGGGCATCAGCTAGTCTTAAATAATTCCGTCATGCAAAGGCAACAAACTATCAGATACTAGGTATGATAGATGTAGCGATCTTAGGAAAACATTGAACCTTCGTCACGGGCAAACAGGTGATCAAAAAAAAGAAGTGCCGGGTTTAGAACGGCAAACAGAGCCGCCGGACAACAATAGAGCAATAGACATGGAATATCATCCGCCTAATCTCTCCTTTCGTAACAATGTGAGGGCGAAAGTTTTGGGTTTAAATTAAACTAGCCCGTCGCTTCGCTCGCGTTGACATCGATTTTCATAAAAATTTCAATCCCCTACTTCACTCTTACAGGGGTTGAATTTTTAAAAATGCCTTTGTTACGGATGCATTATAGCTGTTGGCCTTTCAACCCTATCCGTTCAGTGGTTTGAGCTATCAGCTACGTGCGTTGATACACTGAACAGCAAATAAACCGGGCCACCCGCTACCTTGGAACTTTGCTTCGATTTTCTCAAAAAGTATAAAACTTACAACAGTCAAAGTTATACCAACAGAAAGTGCGTTTCATGATGATTAAAATGAATGGAAACTCATTGGGATTAATCAATTTACTAAGTCTTTATTAAGGATATTACAAAGAAGTCGTTTTCCAGCCATGTTAATCGTTAGTAATCATAAAATGAAAAACAAAAAATAAAGCCAGAAACAAAGAAAAAATTTCCCAAAAGTTTTTGGATCGGTATTCTGTATTTCCTCCCCTTGCTCGGATAACTGCCAGCATCCTCGAATTCAGCGAACTCACGAGCCTGACGATGAAATCTTGAGGAATTGCATTACACTCCTCTTCAATTGCGATTCACAGCTCTGGAAGCCTTGTTGGAGCAGGTACCCGGGCTCGAACCCGACGTTTCAGCTCATCCCATAAGTGTTCTATCGGATTCAAGTCCGGGCTTCGAGCCGGCCACTCCATAGTACGAATGCCGATCATTATATCCAACTTACTGTTCTGCGAAATCGAGGCCTCAACGCAGTTCAAGTCCAACAAAATCTGCGTGATGAACGCCAAGTGGTCATAAGTTCAGATACCGTCTGAAGGAGACTTGCTCGAGATCGATGAATACGAGGATGCTGGCAGTTATCCGAGAAAGGGGAGGGAACACAGAATACTGACCCAAAAACTTTTTTGAAATTTTTTCTTTGTTTCTGGCTTTAATTCTTTTTTTTCATTTTATGATTCCTAACGATTAACACGACTGGAAAGCGACTTATTTGTAATCTCCTTAATAAACACTTAGTAAATTGATTCATCCCAATGAGTTTCCATTTATTTTAATCATCATGAAATACACTTTCTGCAGATATAACTTTGATAGTTGTAAGTTTTATACTTTTTGAGAAAATCGAATCAGAGTTCAAAGGTAGCGGGTGGCCCGGTTTATTTGCTGTCCAGTGTATATCAGTCAGTCTGCAGTCAGTCAGTCACCATTTCCTTTTATATATTAGTTCCTTACATATGAAATTGGCGTTTTGTAAGGGAGGAATATAAAGTCGATTTTTTAAAATATAATATATTTATTTAATCAAAGTAGGTATGTACCATTGCTATCTATGCACTTTTGCCATCTCATAGGTAGTTCATTGATCCCTTTACTAAAAAAACCATTCGGACGGGAATCAATAAAATCTTTGAAGGCACTTCGGACTGCCCCATCGGTGTTGAATTTTTTCACTTGCAAGAAGTTATCCAAATTTCGAAAAAAATTGTAATCTGTTGGAGCAAGGTCCGGGGAGTAGGTACGGTAGATATCTTAGACATTCCACTTGAAGCTCCTCTAATTTGGTAGCCGTCTGTTGTGCAGTGTGCTGTGTGTGGTCTAGCGTTGTCCTGAAACAGCAGTGGCCTAGAGCGATTGACCAGCCTCGGTTGTTTAGCAGCTAGCTTTTCCATCATGGTTTGCAGTTCCTGACAATAGACATCCGCCGTAATCGTCTGGGCAGATTTAAGAAAGCTGTAGTGAACGACACCGGCACTATAGTCCACCAAACGCTCACAAGTAATTTTTTTTTAGTCCATTTTCGCTTGGGGCAGGATTTGGCTGGTTCGCCAGTGTTTGGGTGCAGAGTCAGACATTGCGATGAGCGTTTCCGATTATCGTACAGGATCCACTTTTCATCACAGGTAATAATTCAATTTTAAATCCCTTCATTATTGTGCCGGTTGAGTAATGTAAGGCAGCAATCGACGCGCGTTTGTCGGTTTGCTGCACTCAATTCATGAGGTACCCACCTTTCAAGCTTTTTCACCTTCCCAATTGGCTTCAAGTGGATTAAAACAGTTTTATCACTAACACCGCAGCCTGCAGCTAGCTCGGACGTGGTTTGCGATGGATCCGCTTCCACAATAGCCTTCAATTCTTCATTATCAACTTTGGTCTCCGGCCGTCCACGAGGCTTGTTCAGTAGGTTGAAATTTCCAGAAAGAAAACGTTGGAACCAAAAACGCACTGTATTTTCTTTTGCGACACCGCCGCCATACACATCATTGATCCTTCAAGCTGCACTGGTGCCTCGATGGAACTCGTATTCGTAAATAACGCGATATTTCAAGTTTTCCATTTTGTAAACTGAGTGACGCAAAGAAAAAACCAAAAGAGGAAAAGACAAATGAAATGGGTTTTCAAAACATAAAAGCATGAGTAAATAGCTGCATAAATTTGAAATTGAAATTCCTAATCAAAGAGGAGATATTTGAGATCAAAGTGGCCAGTACGACATAACGCCAATTTCATATTATGTAAGGACCAATATTTAGATTTAGTAGACTTTACTTCTCTACTTAATCAGTTTATGGAAGAAAGTAGAGACTATAATAAGATGTAAGATTGGTAGATAGGAGTTCACACAAATTAAGTACTAAGTAACTTAAACACATTAGGTACCTACTCATTTGTAAATTGCACTTAATTCTTAAAAGAGATTAGGTACTGCCAAGTAATGCTAATGTCTTCCTAAGTACCTATTTGAAAATAATTAATCTATTAAAAACTAAATAGCTACTAGATAGTATTACAAATGCACACTTATCTATGCATCTCAATCTTATCCAAATGCCATTATATTCCGATGATAATTAAATAAATAAAAAATTAGGATCCGTGAGAAAGTTTCGGGGTGCCACACAACTAGAGCTTTTCATTTACCGGCGCGCCATATTTTATTCTGGCAACCATTGTCAAAGAGGTCAGAGGCAAATAGGAAAAAATAACCAAGCGAGTTTTTTTTGTTTTCTTTAGTTTCTTTAGCCGACGCCCGAGCCTCAAAACAAAATAAGCCTCGGCAGTCGGCACAGTTTGAACGTACCGCGCCGTTTAGAACTCAGTTTTTTTATTAACTCCATCTTTGCATTAATATAATATGAGGTTGGACGGGTGTTGTCATTTTTTTCGGATTGCCAGAATTAGTTACCTGCCCGAGTAAAGTAGCCCGAGAGCTGAAAGTAGTAAAGTTTGTAAGAAAAGTTGCCGCCAGCTTGCGCTACCAACTAGACGAGTAGGATTCTCTGATTTGGCTGGCGGTGCAGTAAGGCGGTGTATAGACAGTAGAGACGAGACCTGTACCTACCTAAAAAATGGCCCCGGTGCCATTCCTTTTGGTGGCCAAAATTGACAATGCCTATGAGGTCATTTCAGTTGCCAACTGGGTTTTTAGAATATAAAATTTTATTTTGTTCTAAGTTTCTATTTCTAACTAAGTACTTACAACGCGAAATTTAATACCCACTAGGTAAATAAACAAGTTCGTTTAATAGCACGGTAGGCACGTAGAGGCGCGAGACATATCCATGTAGTAGCTTACCTATACCTAGTTTATTTTCCTCTTAACTTTCTATTGCATTTTCTGTGGAAAGTGGTAAAGATAATTATATAGACGGTGCAAATTGGCATGAAAATCAACCTACCTACTATTAAAACGTAGAACTCAACTTTATAGAAAACCCCACACAACAACCAGAAGCGAGCCGGTTCCCTCCTCAATCTGTCACACACATTGACATTGCAAAATCGCGCGAAACTCTAGGAACGTCAAATGTCAAACGGGGCCTCATGTGCGCCCTAGACGTGTAGGGTGCGTTCCATTACACAATTTTTATCCGCCTAACACTACCTACGTTTATGTACACATAAGTAATAGGTCCGTGCTCGTCACAGTGCTCATATAAAACCCTTATTTGATATTAGGTATCAATAAGAAGTTAGTAAAGAAAAGTATTACATATCTAGGTAAGTACCCACATAACAAGATTACAATAAATTATCTTTTACTTTGCCTACCTCTAATTTCACTAAGAGCGTTCAAGATCTGCCAGACGGTCTATGGGAAATATCAGATATGCAATGATACTCTTAATAGGTATTACATATTTTCACACGGCCATCAAAATATTATATTGACGTCAGATATTTAATTACACAAAGCAATAAACTTAAAGCCAAGCGAATTCTTACAAACCTAGTACAACGGTTTTCAGGACGAAACTATTCTCAAGGTTTTTGTTTATCATAATAAATATTATACCTATTTACTATACTTACCATACTAACACGTTTGATTATCAAAACAATTCACCTACTACGACTTATAATAAAAAAGTGATACCTAGTGTGTTTGCTAATTGGTTTGTCCACCTTGCTAATAGGCAAGAAATTCTTGTCAATCGTAGTGATCGTACACGTTACATTTTGGTATTCGAAATCGGTATTATACTCGTAAAAGTAAAAGTTGATTGCCTCTCTGTCAAGCCATTGATTTGTGGTGAGAAAACAATGGAAAGCTATGTATCTACTTAGTTCGTAGGTACTTGCCACTCTTTGCAGGTATATCGAGTATCCGCTTGGTAACCAAGTGAACGAGTTCCATACATTTCCGTACACAATTTTTGCATTAGGCATAGTTAGCGGATGTTGTACTGAAAGCTATTTCCGACTTTACGAGTTTTAAAAGTTCAAAAATAGACGTAAGAGGTAGACTTTGACGAGCTCATTGGCGCAGTGGTGAGCGCCGTGGTATTACTAGTTGGAGTTCGTGGGTTTGCTCCCCGCCACGGTCAAATTGGGAGTTCATAACTTCTGAAGTTTCTCTGGTCTGGTCTAGTGGTAGGTGCCTATAGCGTTCGCGTTTGGGAACGATGCAATTCTTGTGAAAGTTGTGAGTTGTGAACTTGTGACGAATAAGACCATGCCGCAGCCGTGTTGAAAATAGAAACCGATTAGGGGTCTTGGGTTTAATATAACTGCCATACCCCTACCAGGTTAGCCCGCTACCATCTTAGACTGCTTAGATAGCATCGTCATACACAAGGTGAGTTTGCAGTCAAGGGCTAACTTATAGTGAAATTTAAAAATCCTTCCTTGCTTTATTCTTGTCCCGGATTCTCTGTCAACTGTCATCACCGGAAAAGTGGCAAAACGTATCATTACAAGCTCCTTTAATATATTTTGTGGATAATATTCATATGAGTATTTATCCAACATCACGGCAAGATCACGATCTCAGAAGTTTCTCAGCTGAACAATTAAGGCGAAGACAATCACTAAGGAAATTGCCAATTGACCCCCTGTTTGACACGGCAATTAGACGCGCGGGTGCTGCTCCCAATATTATCTATCTACTTATCTCCAAGTATACACTACTGAAATACTACCATCGTCGCGTCGGTAACCAAAGTATTCACAGATTTTGTTTGCCAATGATATATAATACCTGGGTTAAAGTATGAAATTGCCGTTTTATTGTAATAGGTACTTCGAATTGACATAGAACCTTCATGGTTTGAGATTTTTGAGTGAAACTTTATTCACATAGTACCACATGGATATTCACATGTAGTTCTTTTTTTTTTAAATGTACATCATTCGATTATCGACTTTCAGTTGTTTTTTTATTCAGCTTAAACAAGAAAGATGGATACTTCGAAAATTCGAGTTGTTTTTGAATACGAGTTCCGACGCGGCAGAAACAGCTCGCAATATCAATGTTGCGTTTGGAGAGGGGACTGCTAATGAACGCACCGTGCGATTTTGGTTTAAACGCTTTCGCGATGGAAACTTTGATTTGAAGAACGTACCACGTGGAAGAATAACAATGAATGAATGAAAACCACAGGTGAATAACAATGAATTGAAAGAGATGGTGAACGCCGATCCGAGCCAAACTACCCAGGAATTAGCGGCATGGTTTAAAGTTACCTTACCAACAATATTAACTCATTTGCGTCAAATCAATAAAATGAAAAAATGGGTGCCTCATGATTTGACTGATCTGCAGAAAGAAACGCGAGTTGAAACTTGTGTTGCCTTGTTGAATCGATACAGAAATGAAGGAAAATTGGATCGAATTGTTAGTATGTGATGAAAAGTGGATTCTTTACAATAACCGTATGCGAAATATGCAATGGCTGACCCCAGGTCAAACGCCGCAACAGTGTCCTAAAGCAAAGCTTACCAATAAAAAGGTACTGGTAACTGTTTGGTGGTCTCAGAATGGTGTTATTCACTATAGCTTTCTCCGATCTGGTCAAGCATTAACGGCAGATGTCTACTGTGCCGAACTCCGAACAATGATACCAAAACTAGTAGTGAAACAGCCCCGACTCATGAATCGATCTTCATCATTAATGCTGCATGATAACGCAACACCTCATAAATAAATATGTTAAATTAAAAAAAAACGCATTTCAATGTTTCAGTACAAATCGGCAATTTCATACTTTAACCTAAATACAATTTCACTTGCTGAACTATTTATGTTACTTTATTTAATAGGATAGATATTTAATATCTCTCTACTGCCACGAATATGTATATTAAAATGCGTTTTCAAAATTGACAATGCCTTTTGAGGTCGTTTCGGTTGCCAACCGGGGTTACAGAATATAAAATTGGATTTTGCCCTAAGTTTCTTAGAGCTATGATCATTACATGAAATGAAGGGCATCGCATCAAGTGCCAACAGCCATGCGTGAAGCTAAGAAACATAATAACCTACATCTTGCTAAGGACGTAATTTCTCATTCCCACGCTCCGCATCTCCATTCAATTCGAAGGTATTTTATTATATCATCTTACGTGATAATTGTGGCTACCGTAACATTGTTTCTTAATCCACTTGAAGCAAATTGGGAAGGTGGAAAACTTGAAAGGTGGGTACCTCATGAATTGAGTGCAGCAAACCGACAAACGCGCGTCGACTGCTGCGTTACATTACTCAACCAGCACAATAATGAAGGTATTTTAAATCGAATTATTACCTGTGATGAAAAGTGGATCCTGTACGAGAATCGGAAATGCTCATCGCAATGGCTGAACCTTGGCGAACCAGCCAAATCCTGCCCCAAGCGAAAATTGACTCAAAAAAAATTACTCGTGTCCGTTTGGTGGACTAGTGCCGGTGTCGTTCACTACAGCTTTCTTAAATCTGGCCAGACGATTACGGCGGATGTCTATTGTCAGCAACTACAAACCATGATTTAAAAGCTAGCTGCTAAACAACCGAGGCTGATCAATCGCTCTAGGCCACTGCTGCTTCAGGACAACACTGCACAACAGACGGCTACCAAATTGGAGGAGCTTCAATTGAAATGTCTAAGACATCTACCGTAATCCCCGGAACTTGCTCAGACAAATTACTATTTTTTTCGTTATTTGAATAACTTCTTGCAAGGGAAAAAATTCAACTCCGATGGGGCAGTCCAAAGCGCCTTCAAAGATTGTATTGATTCCCGTTCGAATGGTTTTTTTTAGTAAAGGAATCAATGAACTACCTATGAGATGGCAAAAGTGCATAGATAGCAATGGTACACACTTTGATGAAATAAATCCATACTAATATTATAAATGCGAAAGTGTGTCTGTCTATCTGTCTGTCTGTCTGCTACGCTTTCACGGCCCAACTACTCAACCGATTATGATGAAATTTGGTACAGGGATAGGTTGTATTCAAGTATCCCGGGGAAGGACATAGGCTACTTTTTATCCCGGAAAATTGAAGAGTTCCCGCGGGAATAAAAAAACATCAATCCACGCGGACGAAGTCGCGGGCATCATCTAGTAGGTAGGTATATTATATTTTAAAAAAAACTACTTTATGTTCCTCTCTTACAAAACGCCAATTTCATATTAAATGTAAGGACCTAATATACTAAACTACTGTGTCTGTTGTAAATTTATACCTTTATAAATAAATTTAAAAAAAAACATATTTCATACCTCTACCACAGAATTGCAATCGTCTTACAATAACATTTTCTTATTAGTGAGTTTAAATGCAAAACAAACAGTTTTAATTGTTCTTTCATATCTCATGTGCAATAACCGAGTTATTTTATAACGTAATTGTCTGACCTTGACCAACGAACGTAAGACATATTGTGGAGAATTACGCTTCTTTTTCGGTTTATTTCAATTTTTTCGATGCGTAGGCATACATAATTACAGTTAAACAGCTGTTTTGATTGAATTGTCTCCAAATACTTAAGTAAGTACTACTATGATTATTACGATTAAAGTGGGTCCACAGTCTACACGGGATACAGCTTGTTCCGAATTTTATGAGAAAGTTCCTTCCTACAATACTAATGCTTGAAGATCGCTTGATGTACCTACCTAAACACATGACTCATGAGGTATAAGTTAAAATATACTTACCCCGGATCATAATATCGACGTTGAGTTTAAGACCTATCTAGATCTAGATCGACGGCTATCAATAGGAAGTCTGTTTCAGATGCCGTCCCAATGTTGCACTACCATTGTTATATTATTCATCTAATGCACCATGCTCTTAGGTTACGCAATATGATTGATTACAACAGATGTATTATGTTATTAATCGATTGTTAATCGATTATTAATTGTAATCGAGCTTATCTTAATATTGATCTTGATATATTACAAAAGACGTTGTAACTGTTTACTTATCAAAACCACATGATCACGGGATCATTTTTGTATTATCGTATACTATTTGTTAAAGATAGCTCAATATACCTAGGTAAGACTTACTTTATTAGATTTTGACTAATTCCCTGATGATATTTACCTGAGAATTCGCACGCGATATTATGTAAGTGAGTTCCCACGGGATATTATGTAAGTAAGTACCTATTTAGCCTAAATCCAAGCCAATCAGGAGGACCGACGAAGCCACGGGCAGGAAAATATAAGAGGCACAATCTTATATTGAAGTAAGCGACATCTGTATCACTGTAGAAGGTAGATGTAGATTGGGAAATGAAAATCAGTTCACAGCGCCAATTTAGGTGTACCTATGGATGTCCTTCAAATTCTGCGCTCCCTACGATATCAGAAGCACGAAACGCTATTGATTTTCAAATGGTATTGCATTACTGATAGTGTAACCAACACAACACTCCTCTTTGCGCATTTGAGAAGCCAAATCACGTGGAGTGAGACCAGAGGACAGTGCAACGAACTATTTAGAGCAGTGCGCCATAATAATTCCGAGAAGCTCGGCCGCAAGGCAGTCTCTCAAACGTGAACTTTGTTGCGCCAATTAATTATATTTTCTCTTCAGCGCTCATGCGATTAATTTTATTTATACAAATTAATGAATAACATCAATAAATAAATGAAAAATCACAGCTTTGACCAATAATCCTAGTTTAGAACTGCAAATAAAGTATAAACGCATTGCATAGAGTTATAGGGACGGTTGCACATCATGATTTACAGCTAAACACAAATTCTAAATAAACTAGATGATCTTAAGAGAGCTTCGAATTTTTATTTTGTCATAATAGTCTTAACCCTGAGGCTAGTGGATAATGTAGCTAAATACCACAGATTCCTAATATACCATGCATAATTGAGCGCGACCACATGAGTAAAGATCCGTAAACAGAACCTTTCGCCTTTTCCTTAACCCCTTAATATAGCTAATTTATTACCTATAATATACGAAAAGAACAATTTCATAATACAAGAACAATAAACATGCGAGATGCATCATAATATTTTCGAATTACACGTGGATGCCGGATGGCAACGTGTGTGCCTATTTTTATTTTATATCTGCTTCGATGATCTGCTGTATTAATAATTTAATATAAAAAATTCTTTTTAAACAACCGACTTCAAACTCCCGCGCCAACTTTACAACAACAAGCACACGCTATACAAAGTACTTATTTTATTGTTGATATTTTAAAAAATCATCCAAATCGGTCCACCCAGTCAAAAGTTCTGAGGTAACAAACATTAAAAAAAAAAAAATACAGTCGAATTGAGAACCTACTCCTTTTTTTGAAGTCGGTTGAAAATGACGTGAAATTAATATCTAGGAATATGAGTAAGTAGGCATTAAGTATATAATATTTAGGTATTTTATTATAAAAGATTTTACAGCAATTTTCTGTTAGCTATTATAATTAGCATTAGGCATGTCTGTGAGTGATAGCAGAGATCTAGCTTTCGGATCTAGTAATTTGAAATTTGGCATAACTAGCTTTATATTGGACCTGCACGGAAGAAGCAGAAACGAAATTCCAACATAATGAAAAAATCCTTAGCAAAGACGTCGAAACTGCAATACTTTGGTAAGTCAAATGCAACTGTGACGATTAGAAAGCGATCTATAAATTTTGTCCGTCGATCAATATCTGGTTAAAATAACAAGGCTTCGATTTAATGCCAAACTGCACACGATACTTTTAACATCGGCGATCAACAAACGACTGTATACGATACCTACTGCGCGTCACGATCTGCGATCGATCAAGGTAGGTATACCTAATTAACGCGGAAGTGTGTTTGTTTGTCGGTTTGTCCTCATGATCCAACCAAACAACGTATCGACGTGGCTCTTCAATTGTAGCATTCGAATGTAGACCCAGAGTGCCATAGCCTACATTTTATTGCGGAAAATGATAAAGATCCGTAACGGGGCTTTTGAGAAAACCTTTAAAGTGTTTGATGATACTGCACTGTTTAGATAAGATTTTTCAGAGTCTCGCTAATTTAGTCCCTGCTTAGCTTCCTCGACGTTACAATCTTGCTAAATAACCATCTAGTATTACCAAAAAGCGATGAAATCGCCGATCGCCAATACTGAAGTATCGTGTGTGCGATGGCCCTTAGTCGTATAAAAGAAACTGCACGTAAATGACCTATTGTGAAACGTGAACTACCTATATAGGTGCACAATGAAAACGTAACAATGGCTCCGTGGGAAAAACAACAAATTGGCAAGGGTCAAGTGGCTACGCTAAATGGTTTTACGTCATAACTCATAAATAATTAGATTAGGTATTAGGTTCTTGTAATATAATCTTCACCTTTAAATTTATTTAAAGGGTGACCTACATTCACATTTAGTTTATGACTCTATAAAATTAATGATAAAAGCCCTTCCATTTCTTAAATGGGGTGAATCAGATCACGTAAAGTAGGTAAGATAGATAAGATTAACGTAAATTAGGTAGGAACTTTTTGTCATTCGAGGGGTAGGTAAACAGGTAGGGATGGACTCTTTGATTTTTATTTTTCAGCAGGTAACATAGAGCTAGAGTACCTAGTTGATATACAGACAGGAAGACATACTGTGATTGGATGAAACTACCTAGGTGTTTCTTGTTTTGCTATGGAACCCTAAAATAAGCCTTAGCTTTTAACTTTTAAGTACAGGAAAAACTACTTAATTATGAGATAGCTAAATAATAAAATTCTAAAAAATTTTGTCATCCTACCTTAAACCTTTAGAAATCATAATAAATTATTATCCACTACAGCCTATTAACGTCCCACTGCTGGGCACAGGCCTCCACTCTCATAGGAGAGCGGGAATTAGACCACGCTGCTCCAATGCGGGTTGGCGGGCTTTAACGATTATTATCATGTTAGTGATAACAACCGGGACCGACGGCTTCGTGCTCTCCGAGGCACGGGGGTGAAACACCGCCAACTTCCAACTCCGGGCTGGCACTGAGAATTTCTTAATTGAAAAACCCTTAACGTGCTCTCCGAGGCACGGGGGTGAAACACCGCCAACTTCCAACTCCGGGCTGGCACTGAGAATTTCTTAATTGAAAAACCCAATACCTAACTTTTATGCCCGACCGGGAATCGAACCCAGGACCTCGTGATCCGCAGTCGACTATGCTAACCACTAGACCAACGAGGCAGTCCTAGACCAACGAGGCAGTCAACGAGAAATTATTCTCATAATATTGTAATTTAAGCAGGTTTATGTACCCCGTGGCCCGTACCTACCTATAGTTAATGACAAAAGAACGATACCGACCAAAAACAAAATATAAAAGGAGTTTTCTTGTTTAGCCAACGAAAGTAGTCACCCAATCGACCTTGGCATTTGTATGGATACAATCATACAAACGCACGACAGATAGTAACAAGGAAATTCCAACGATAACATAAGCTTCGAACAAATGGCTACTTGAACAGTCAAGTACTAGAATTATGTACTCACAATAAGTATAATAGGTAATGTATCACAAAATAATAATTCTAAAACTAAAACCAACTAGACAAAAATCTTCCTTCCGGTGTTGCGCCGTTTCTTCCTTAAATTACCTATTACCAGCCAGGAAAAACTTCATTTTCTCCCTCTTTTTTAAAGATATTTAAACAATTTTCATATAATATTTTTTCCCAAATCATTTTGGTTCCTATCAAATTGATTGAAGAGTTTAAATGACAAAGTTAAGCCAATTCGTGACAGATTTATTTTCAGTGGACATATTTTTGGATTTGTCATGACTATATTAATAGTCATTGATGTAGAATTTTAGATGTAATTAGTTTACCTAGACTTTCAAAGGTAGAACAGAATTAAGATAAAGCCAATGAGCGGATACAGTCGTGCAAACAAGCGACAGATAGCTTATCGGTTAAAGTTACTGGAAATTCCAAAGATAAACACTGCTAGCTCAGGACAAATGGTCACTTATTGAGTCGGGGACTGAATGACTAGAATTGTAGATAAAAAGCCTTTGGTGGCATGAGCAACTCTATTGTCTGCAACAGTCACGATCTTCAAGATAATCGCACATTACGAGAAGAACCGGTTACCGGTAACAACGCATTTTGTAGACAGTTTTATTAGCTTCGCTACCCTAAATTTACAGATATTACAATTACTTCTGTGGAATCGATCTTAAGGAACTACCATTACTGAAGAACTTTGTTCACACTTGAATTTCGTTTCCATGAAAATTATTACAACGTTACGAAGGTAAACTCCAAACTCATCAATACTCAGGTATACCATGCCCACATAGCCCACGAGGACCTTTCATTATTTTATTGAATTATATAAGGATCTAATAAGTATTACAAAAAAACTCTTAACTTTCAAGAGTAACGTATGTAACGTAACGTAAGTAAGGGGTATGAATTATGATGTGCGGATATCTGTCATAATATTATAAATATCTACAAATGGGTCTAATGGGTTGCGTTCGGTGCGTTCAACTGTTGCGATTTTACGGCGCCGCACTGGTGGCTTGTTTGGAATGTGCGATCGGCACAAATCATATATCTGTCTTTATTTTGCTTACAATGTCTATTTTCTACTGTGCAAGATTATGAAGCCTTCATAATACCTGCTTGTGGTCGGTTATCGAATTTAGATAACCGCTGGAGCGCTGCTTTCACCTATCGGCAGCGATTTTCACTTTCTCGAGATAGACTGACGAGATTCTTTAAGAATTGCGCAACAATATTATATTTAGTATGTGGAGCCATCTGTACGCATGTCTCTTCTTACTATGCCATATCTACTCGTATTCTATTAGGATAAATTAATGACTGTCTAACGTAGGTATAAATTATTAGATATTAGCAACGTAGAATCTAGGTACACATCTCACACTGCTGGATTCAGCGACGAAGAAACCAAAGTTAAGTTCTCTGCCCCCACTGAAATACTCAATGCTCAATTTATTTGTAACTAGCTGACGCTCGCGACTTCGTTCGCGTGGCATAAGTTTTTTAATTCCCATATATGCGTTTCTTAATTTTCCGGGATAAAAAGAACCCATGAAAAAAAATACGTCGATCCGTTGCTCTGTTGTGGCGTGATTGAATGACTATTTATCGTCCTTTGGGATAGCATATATAAAAACTGTGAATTATCATGTAGGTATTTCATAATTTAAACCGGTAGCCCAAATATCAAGTTTCATGGCTTTAACTTGAAAAACGCCGGCCTTTTACAACCCCTATTTTACCCGTTTGGGGGTAGAATTTTGAAAAATTGTTACACTCGTACTTCTTTATATTATACCGAAAGCCAAAATACCAATTCGTTGTTATAACTTGAAAAATATCTTGATAAATGAAAGACATTCATCCCCTATTTCACCCCTTTGGGGTTCAAATTTTCAAAAATGGTGAAACACGTACTTCTGCATATTTAACTGAAAGCCCAAATGCTAAGTTTTATGGCTATATCTTGAGAAATGAAGGACTTTCATACAAACTTTCAACCCCTATTTTACCCCTTTGGGGGTGGAATTCTGAAAAACTGTGCCACACGTACTTCTTTATTTATTAGCCAAAGCCAAAATACCAAGTTTCGTTGATACAACTTGACAAATATCTTGAGATATGAAGGACGAAAATATAAACTTTCATCCCCTATTTCACCCCTTCGGAGGTAGAAGTTCAAAAACTGTGAAACACGTATTTCTTTATTTTTTACCAATAGCTCACATACCAAGTTTCATGGATATAACTTAAGAAATGACGGACTTTCATACAAACTTTCAACCCCTATTTCACCCCCTTAGGGGTGGAATTTTGAAAGATCCTTCCTTAGTGAGTGCCTACGTCACAAAAGGAAGCTACTGTCGAAATTTCAAGTCTCTAACCCTAGCGGTTTAGGCTGTGCGTTCAGCGTTGATATATAAGTCAGTCAGTCAGTCAAGACTTTGAATTTTATATATATAGATATGTAGGACACACAGGTGTCTTTTATGTTACGTCATGTTTTGACTCTACCACCGGTTCGGAAAACAGATTCTACTGAAAGAGCCGGCAAGAAACTCAGTTTTTTAAATAAGTAAGTAAGTACATAATATTATGTAGAAAGAAACTAGGAAATACTTTGAAAATTATCACATTCGGTAGAAAGTAGAAACGTTAGATAATAGATAGGTACTCAGTTGACTTTCTATTCTGACATTTTTGAATACTGCTGAAGCTGAAGTTATCATGTATAAAACTGTAATATAAGATCAGTTTTCTCTTTTCACTTTCAATGTCTGGCTTGTACAAAGTGGTTTATTTGTCCAAGGTATTTCGCCATAGCTAACGGTTACGCAATTAAAAAAACTGTCACATACCGATCCATATTGGCATTTATTCAAATACTTGTGGTCACGGGGCAAGTGTAGAAAACTTACAGTGACAGTGATAAAACTATAAACACGAGTTCTCCGTACGTATATCAAACGAGTCGACGTATAAAATTAGTAGTGCTAGCTGTCTACCCATTACAAGATTTAAAATAACTTTCATTAGATAATATAACTTTTATTATAGCATTGGCGTGATAGAAAGGAAAAGGTTCATTTTAGGCCTACTCTTGTACACTCTATCATGAATAGAGGAAAATTCATTGATTGTATTAAATATATAATAATTTAGAACAGTAAATTAAAAAACGAGAAAAAAATAAAATTGTATTTCAAGTTTTCTATATATTTCCAAGATGGCAACCTTCAGACATAGAGAAGGCAGTAGGCGCGAAAAGTATCAAATGTCATTTCTGACAGTCGCTGTCAAAATAACGTCTTTATCTTTCGAAAACGTCATAAATATGAATCCGCCATTGTTACCCACTCATGTTTATTGTTGCTAACTTGGAAAGATTAAATAATTTAGCCACTGAAATTACGACGAATTCGTAGATTTGACCAATTAAAACTGGTCTAGTATTTTATTTTCCTTCATTTCTCTACTTGTACAAGACCAGGCCTACGCCCTATACAAATCTGAACCGTCTCTTTTATCAATTTAAAAAATGTACCTACGGTTAATAGTCAGTTGATATGCTAAAAGTCTAATTTTAACGAAAGTATAGAAGATCGCTAAAGATCTACTGTTGTCCGTTGAGAAAAAACTTTGATACCTTCATCTCCGAAGGTCTTCACCATTTTTATAGGAGCCAACAAGACTCACAACTTTCAAAATAAACAAAATAGGGCTGTCCAAATAACTGATGGAAGGCATTTGGTAAGCAATTTGTAATTATGTATGTAAGCAGTCAAAAATGTTCGTCGAATTAATAACGTCCTGCATTTATTTAAAGAGGGTTAATAAAATAAATCATTACTTTCAGATTCTTACAAAAGGTTTAGCGTCATTTGCAAAAGATAAGACTTATAACTGTAGACTGTATTCTACAAGAAAGGTTAGATACCTTAGTGTTTAAAGCTCACCAATTTCAAAGAAGACAATGCCGATTCCCATGGTCTTTAGTTACGATATTTTGGAGTAATTGAATTGTTCGTAGCGTTTTACGTTCGTCACGGTAGCTTATGTTTTATGATTCGAAATGCGCTAGTAAAAATACAACACACGTGTGTTCGCCCATATTGAAATGTGCTACAAAATTACATACTCCCATACTCCAAACACATTAAAAGTAATAAAATAATTTATCAGAAAGAATTTTTTTCAGATTTGTTACAATAATTTATTGAGAAGAAATAATACAAATGATAGATAAGAATAGCGTAGACCACCGAGTAGTAAACTATGGCCTGTGCTTAGGAGTTAGGACCTTGTTCGGTGGCGTGCTTTAAAAGGATTATAATCCAGCAGGGGACGCATGCAGGCTGATGGATTGAATCACAAAGAGGGCAGGCTGACAATTCTGATACCAAGATAGGTGGTAAGTATCAGATATTTGATTACGACAAGACCTTAAAATATGGTCTAGTGCCCTATGAATGACCCTAGTTTCAAGTTTCAACAGAAAACAGGTGGTGACACAAACTATCACATACTTTGATAATCTTGATCTTGCATCTAATATGTTATTTAAAAGCCAAATTAAAACAAAAGAAATGCACGTATATATACTAATAGACCAGCTTTGCCACCCACCGTTTGGATTTCAAACTGGGTCAGCATTATTAACAGCTGCGAAGATCCAAGTAGACAGCGCGTTGTACGCGATTCTTTTGGCCTAGTTCCTGCATTTTATTCACTCAGTAACACAGACACGAACGGGATTCTCGATTTTCAATCCGCATCAAGTAGTGGAACAACATCTGGGTCAGATCCGGTCCAATCAGACCGAGCGACGCAGCTCAGCACGCAGGTGCGATTGACACATTGAAATTCAAAATTATATTTTCATCCCACCATCTCGGAAAGAGTATTTTTAATCTTCGATATCTGAATGCAAAAGCCGTTACTATCCTCTTGAAGATAAAGTAAATTGAATTTAGAACATCGTGTGCACGTTAGTAAATATCACTCGTCTATGAAGTTTGTGAATTCAAAACATCATTAAAACCTATTTACTTCTACCTCTATGGTGCCGAATTTCCATACAACCTTTTTTAATTTGTTAAAAACTCACACTCGTAACCTTCTTGGTGTACTTTTTTAATTTGCTTTGCGCGCACCATTTTCTTTCACGTCATGTCATTTCCTCGCTGAGGTGGGATGAAAAGTTACGTGTTGCACTCGAGTGAAAAGATTTTTCATCTCGTGCTCTTTTGATTCCCTCGCTGACGCTCAGGATTCTAATTTTTGAACCACTCGCTGCGCTCGTGATTCAATTTTAGAATCCTTCGCTTGCTCGGTCATCAAAATTGAGCACGCGGTTAAAAAACAACTTTTCACTCTTGTATAACAAATAACTATGGCACTCTTTAAACTTTCGATGCGTGTCTGACTAAACAACTGCGTGACGAAATAGAAGATTGGACAGCTCTAATTAACGTTTTTTTTTTTTAATTAATGTCTTCTAATATGGAAGTAAGTAAGGGTAGAATTAATTTTTTTTTTGATTGGGAAAAGGGAGCAGATTTTTAAATGTCTTGGCCAAACTTGTGTTGAATTGAATGACTTGAGTAAGGAAACGTATATTAAAATTGTTGAATATAATAACAATAACAAAAAGATTGCTAAAGAAGAAATCGGCGCTGCACGAGCAGTCGCGGGCGCAGGGCCAATGAACGGTGGCAGGTGCCGCGCAACCAATCCCAACACAGACCGAAGGCTTTACGCGACTCGCTTAGAACTTACTGAATTGTTGTCTTCTCTGTATCATTGTTTTTACAGTATGTATGAGTGAGAGGTGAGACCTCGTGCAATGAAAGTATTGTGTGCATCGTCACTAGATGAGGTAATCTGCGCACCTTTATTTATTGCTGTCTGCACACCAATAGGGCGATATCGGAGCTTTTGTACGATATCATTTACTGAAGAGCTATTATAAGTTCCACTTCTTCAAGGACGCCATTAGTTTGACAATAAAAAAATTACGACGTTGTACAGGCTAATTACGATGACAGATAATAAGATGAAAATATGTGTGCTATGATTGCATACCAAAAAAGTAGAACGTTTAAAAAGCAAAGGCTCAAGATATAACAGTAGAAATGAATTAAAACATTGATGTCTTCTACATGCCCTATATCGATTGGCATGCTATTGTTAGTGCATTGCGCACAATTATGTATCCAAGCCAAGTAAATGCCAAGGATACGACACTCAGCCTCATAGACTTTACAATAATACTATATCGAACGGTTTAGGTGACAAAGCTCGTTGAATATAAGTATAGATATACATTGCATGATTGTTATTTGTTACTATACTAATTGATCTTAAGACGTAAGATAAATTAGTAATAAATTAGTAATAAATAAGTACTTAAATTGTCTGAAGCAAGAGACATAAGCAGTGACTTAGATTTTATGCATGTAGATTGTAGAGTAAGTACCTTTAGATACTAATCATCTTTGGTAAATTATTTCAGATTACAATAATGTGAGAAAAATAGATATCTAGTACCTGCTACTAAATAAATAATAATACTATTTATGGATATAGACACATTGACGAATTGAAAAACCTATTCTTTTGTTAAAATAATAGAAAAATAAAATTTTAAAATAATTCAAATGAACTCTTCGAAAGTGCTTAGGTCCTCGAATCAGTAGTAGACTGATTCGAGTAGTTTAAAATGCTTATACAACATAAAACTAACAGAAGACGAGGATAGACAGCAAGACCATGATCATCAACTATGAAGATACTACCGAAGAGAGAGTTGAAGAGAAATTATAGAAATCAATCTCATGAAACCAAGTATTATGCAAGTGTGCTTGTAATAACTATCAGAGACAATCCAAAATAATTAGGGCACCATCCCAATTTCATACTCCAGTTATAATTTCGAATAGATGCTACCGGTTGGCTGGTTAGACGCACCCGGTTGTGAATACTCGCTTGTTTCATTTACATGTCGAAAAATTTGGCAACTTGCCCAGCGCCACAGAACTAGGTGGCCTTTTGTGATAAAAAAATATTGAGATTTAGCACTCGGAACAGAATAGAGACCTATGAAAATGTGAAACAAGGCGTGTAATGGCTGTTCTTTGTAGGGGGAATATAAAAATCTACTCCGATCCTTCATATCCAGTCTACACTGGAACGTTTTATTAATCAATCCCAATTCGCTAAAGCCAATTGCATCAATTGCGGTGGTTACTATGTTATTAATAATAATCTCAAATTAGTGCTGAAGGAAATGGAGAGTAGTAAGAACAATAATAATTATAATTTGAATGGATGGAAATATTCTGCAACTCATCTAGCAGAACATAAAATTTTGATGATTTAGATTATTTTACATTTTGACGTACATATTCCTGATAATATATTATGTAAGAAAAAAACAAACCTCGAAACATTAATTGAACAATAGATTTTTAAAATTTTTTTTTCTTATTACAACACCTACTTAAACCAAAGTAGGTACCTGCTAAAATAAAATTAAGAGATAATACAGTCCACGAGGCGTAAGCACAACTTTGAATACATTTGAGTTTACAAGTGTTGTGAGTTGTAACTTGTAACCGACTAGTGACAACCCTGACGGCCTTCACATACTCGTAACATAACTAAACTCGTCATTCGCACAAATTACGGGATTTTTCGTATCTTACAATCCATGCAAAACGTCAAATCGATCTTGCGGATGTATGGATTTGATCTTTTGCTGTCCAGGATCGAATTCCGTGAACGTCGGACACCTACCGTTTTACTCACATGCGTAACCGTTGCTTAGCCAGAGCAATCGACTGATACACTCTGTCACATTGATGCCACACGTCCCTCAATTATTTCTGCATTACGATTTACGATCAACTGAGAATTTACAGTAAGTTATTTGCACTTTGCAGTAAGTATCTCAACAAGATTGGAAAAGCTAACAGTCGCTCTGTGACCCTGACACGGTTCTTTCTTGTACCATTCTAAGACCTAATTACTAATACCGAGCAACAAGAGTAGTTCGGCGATAGGTAACCGACGACTGAACTAGGAAACGTGCTAAACCGGTCGATAACGGAAAACGCTTTTAATGGTCTTACAACTAGTATAACGATTAATCGTGACGAAATCTTATATGATATAAAATATAAGTATACCTATGTACAATTTACTTACCTACGATTGGGAAATATTTTTGGACAAGCCTACAAATTGGGGGAAGTATAATAAGATACTTAAATATCCGCTTATTCTAATATACCTTACATTTAAAAAAAAACTACCTAGACCTAACCCTAGTTCGAGTCATTACTGTTTTCGTAACGTAGCACAATGTGGTGTAGTTTGAAGTTTTTTTTGTGCAAAAAACAGTTCAAGACTCAAGATTCGATAACATAATTAAAAACATTAAAGTTTTTGAACACATAGATGAAATGAAAATTGGGACCCAAAAATGGTCTTTGTCTCTGCTTTACTTTATAGTTTATACCTGCCCTCCGAGAGCGAGATTCATGCCCTATTTGCCAAATATATGATAGAAAGCAGTTGCGTTAGTTGAATGACCATATTCAGCAGGGCGACCGCGTATCTTTTGCAACAATCATTGATACATCGCAATCACCTCCGATTGGCTGAATTTATGGTATTCTTGCTGCGTCAATGGATTTCGTACAATAGTGGAATGATTGATGCAAAAGATACGCGTTCGCCCTGCAGATTCGTTCTGCATCATTGGGGGGTAAATGAAAGTATGTAGCTGAATATAAGCTACGAGTATTACTAATGAGTCAGCAGTGAGCGTCGTTATCGACAGCGGAACGTGATCGGACACGCTGATAGCACGGCTGATAAGGCCACTACAGCTACGATCATAATATGACGCTAATTAAATACACAGAACTAGAATATAATATTTACGTACATTCATAGAATCTTGAAATTTGGTACGAAGCAACGTCTTATAGCAAAGATAAAGAAAAAATTGCAAAAAGCATAAATTTTTAGTTACATCATATAATGAAAATATTTTTATGCAAATTTTCGACACTCGCTAGGGAATCAAGACTTACAGGGTACTTCCTGTGAACTCAGAATCTTGAAATTTGGTACGAAGTAACGTCTGATAGCACAGATAAAGGAAAACTTGCGAAAGCATAAATTTTAGTTAAGTACATCATATAATGAAAATATTTTTATGCAAATTATCAACACTCGCAAGGGAATCTAAACTTACAGGGTACTTCCCGGGAACTCAGAATCTTGAAATTTGGTACGATGCAAATCTTATAGCACAGATAAAGGAAAAATTGCGA
This sequence comes from Erebia epiphron, assembly GCA_963932025.1. Taxonomy (NCBI): domain Eukaryota; kingdom Metazoa; phylum Arthropoda; class Insecta; order Lepidoptera; family Nymphalidae; genus Erebia; species Erebia epiphron. Next base: position 43,298,585 of record OZ009945.1, read on the forward strand.
AAAGCATACATTTTTAGTTACATCATATAATGAAAATATTTTTATGCAAATTTTCGACACTTGCAAGGGAATCAAGACTTACAGGGTACTTCCTGTGAACTCAGAATCTTGAAATTTGGTACGAAGTAACGTCTGATAGCACAGATAAAGGAAAAATTGCGAAAGCATAAATTTTTAGTTACGTCATCATATAATAAAAATATTTTTATGCAAATTATCAACACTCGCAAGGGAATCTAAACTTACAGGGTACTTCCCGGGAACTCAGAATCTTGAAATTTGGTACGATGCAAATCTTATAGCACAGATAAAGGAAAAATTGCGAAAAGCATACATTTTTAGTTACATCATATAATGAAAATATTTTTATGCAAATTTTCGACACTCGCAAGGGAATCAAGACTTACAGGGTACTTCCTGTGAACTCAGAATCTTGAAATTTGGTACGAAGCAACGTCTGATAGCACAGATAAAGGAAAACTTGCGAAAGCATAAATTTTAGTTACATCATATAATGAAAATATTTTTATGCAAATTATCAACACTCGCAAGGGAATCTAAACTTACAGGGTACTTCCCGGGAACTCAGAATCTTGAAATTTGGTACGATGCAAATTTTATAGCACAGATAAAGGAAAAATTGCGAAAAGCATACATTTTTAGTTACATCATATAATAAAAATATTTTTATGCAAATTTTCGACACTCGCAAGTGAATCAAAACTTACAGGGTACTTCCTGTGAACTCAGAATCTTGAAATTTGGTACGAAGCAACGTCTTATAGCACAGATAAAGGAAAAATTGCGAAAAGCATAAATTTTTAGTTACATCATATAATAAAAATATTTTTATGCAAATTATCAACACTCGCAAGGGAATCTAAACTTACAGGGTACTTCCTGTGAACTCAGAATATTGAAATTTGGTACGAAGCAACGTCTTATAGCACAGATAAAGGAAAAATTGTGAAAGCATAAATTTTAGTTACATCATATGATAAAAATATTTTTATGCAAATTTTCGACACTCGGAAGTGAATCAAAACTTACAGGGTACTTCCTGTGAACTCAGAATCTTGAAATTTAGTACGAAGCAACGTCTTATAGCACAGATAAAGGAAAAATTGCGAAAAGCATAAATTTTTAGTTACATCATATAATAAAAATATTTTTATGCAAATTATCAACACTCGCAAGGGAAGCAAAACCAACAGGGTAGTTCCCGTGAACTCAAAATCTTGAAATTTGGTACGTAGTAACGTCTTATAGCACAAACAAAGGAAAAATTGCGAAAGCATACATTTTTAGTTACATCATGTAATAAAAATATTTTTATGCAAATTTTCGACACTCGCAAGGGAATCAAAACCTACAGAGTACTTCCCGAGAACTCAGAAACTTGTAATTTGGTACGAAGCAACGTCTTATAGCACAGATAAAGGAAAAATTGCGAAAGCATAAATTTTAGTTACATCATATAATAAAAATAAATTATTTTATTCATATACTTAATAAAAATATTTTTAATAATTTCAAACTTTCTACAGGTTTGTACTGAACCCTCGGTGCGTGAGTCCGACTCGCACTTGGCCAGTTTTTATTCCACTAGTACGAGTTAGCCCTTGACTGCGATCTCACCTACTGAAGTACTTACCAGTAGGTACCCTACTGGTAAATGAAGATGCAGTCTCCGAAGGTAGCGAGCTAATCTGTCAGGGCCTCAGGGGTATAGCAGTAATATAAAACTCATATCCCTAATCGGACTCTAAACGGCATCGTACAGAAAGGCTTAATCGTTTGGCGACACTCCTTTGCTGGTAGGGTGATAACGGGTAACTATAGCCACCGCCGAAACCTCCCATCAGGAATACAGGTATATTTTAGTACAGAGTTAACGAGCAGGTGGGCCGCTTGATGTTGAATTATTACCCCAGCCCATGAATATATGCAGCACCAGAGGAACCCTAAATGAAGAATTTGAAGAATTGGTTTACCCGCCCCTTTAATAGCCTTAAATTTAAAATATAAAAAAATTCAAATTATAGTTTTAAGGGAACTCAGCACGTGGAAGCGGGTTCCATAATTTGCAATATAAATTCATGTAGGTAGAAGTTACATTGTACAATAGCATTAAGTACCTTAGAGCAGATTCAGTAGTAGTAGTTAGTCCTCAGAAGAAAGGACCCTTTTTAGAAACAATTAAGACAGCAACAAGGTCGCTACCCCGTTGACTAGGAAAAAATCAATGTCCAAGAAAAATAATAATGATAGCTATGGTGTTATTGGTGCTACGGAAGTGCAGAAATTCTGAAGTGACATATTTGACACCTGCCTTGATTGCCTCTTCAGATCACAAGAGCTGTAGCTCAATTTTTTCTTCAAGAGTCACATCAATCAAACCGAAACCTTTAAACTTGTTAAATAACATAATTTTCGTACCACTTGCTCAAAAAAGTGACATACTATGCCATAAAAAGCGAACATAACAATAGTCATTTTTAGTCTGTTAAAAACAGGGAAAGAAAATTGTACTGAATTTCATTCATCCTCTAGGGGGAGAATGTGATTTAAATTTGGAATATGTACTTACCGAAATTTATACTGAACTATGTACATCTGTGTTTACACCATTGAGTTTGTATATAAAGCATTAAACATCTTTTTGAAAAAGGAATACGCATTTATTATGCAGTTATGATTATTAAATAAAATTACCTACGAAAACCGACGAGGCCGTATGAGCTTGATGCCTTTGCTTTTCCGACAAAAAAATATTAGTCTAGGAATTTGCCGCGTTTTTGTTTTCTTCAAATACATAAACGTTAAGTTTATTTTAATTTATTTTTATAAATAAGTTAATGTTCTAAACAGTTCCTCAGACACAAGAACAAAGAAATACTCAAATCAACTCATCAACAATAAATGTACCAAACAAAAATGTAACTCTCTCTATCAATAATTGGACCAATGTTTCGAATGTTAACTTTTACTTTTAATTGTCATTATTTTTAATAAATGCTCATCTTATTTTTTCTTATATATAAAATTCTCGTGTCACAATTTTCGTTCCCATACTCCTCCGAAACGGCTTGACCGATTCTCATGAAATTTGGTGAGCATATTGAGTAGGTCTGAGAATCGGCTAACATCTATTTTTCATCCCCCTAAATGTTAAGGGTAGTCCACCCCTAAATTTTTATTTTTTATTTTTTAGACAAAATTTTTAGTTTTTATTTTTTTATGATACAGCATACAAAAATACATACAATCCTAAATTTTCACCCTTCTACGATCAACCCTTATTTTTTATTTTAGTAATTTAATCATTTTTCATCTCCGGTCGATAACTGATCAATCGTCATTTAATTAGTTATTTGAATATGCATATTCAGTAGGTCTGAGAATCGGCTACTATCTATTTTTCATACGTCCACGCGAACGGAGTCGCGGGCATCAGCTAGTCTCATATTATTATTGTGTTAATTTTTTCGCAAATGGTACGAAAAGTAGAGTATTTTCCTCGGTGATAAAGCTGTCTTAGTCTTGGGTGAACTTAAATCCCTCGCTACACTCAGGACTCGTCTTAAATCCCTCGCTTCGCTCGTGATTTAAGACACTGCTTTATCCCCTTGGTTAATAATCTACTATTTAGCTTTCTCAGCAGTAGAAAAAAATGTTCTAGAAGTACTTGATGTTGCTTGTAGAATATTTGAAAAATGTAAATGAGTTATTTATATTATTATAGTTAACCTTATTACTTACCTGGATTTCTTACGAGAACCCAAAGGCACACATTATTAGGTGCTAAGGATTTTAGTGGGATTTCCCAAATATAGGCAATATTTATATTAAAACTAGCTAATGCCCGCGACTTCGTACGCGTGGATCGAGGTTTTGTGGATCCCGCGGGAACTCTTAAATTTTCCGGGATAAAAAGTTGCCTATGTGCCCAGACTATAATCTATCTCTGTGCCAAGTTTCATCCAGATCCGTTCAGCCGTTCTGGCGTGATTGAGTAACAAACATCCATCCATACATCCATCCAACCAAACTTTCGCATTTATAATATTTATTTGATTATATCCTTACTATGTTTGTATGTTTGTTCCGCTTTCACGCCGTAACTACTGAACCGATTGCTTTGAAATTTTGCAGACGTAAAGTTAGAAGTCCGGATTAAATAATAGGGTACTTTTTATCCCGGAAAATTAAAGAGTTCCCGCGGGAACTAAAACTCCTCAATCCACGCGGACGAAGTCGCGGGTATCAGCTAGTTATATTATATATTATATTATTACATTATTATTTGAGATTTGATATTTGATTATTTGATTATTCTTGTTATCTTTAAAAATTCTAGATTATTCTTAAAATGAGACGACTTACCTGTGTGAACTGCGAAGATATCTTTGTGTGGTCCTCCTGGTAGACCTTGCGCGCCTTCCGTCGTTCTGTCATGAGTGTGATCAGGCGGTCTAAAGCTCTTGACTCCAAAGCTTCAGCGTTTGCTTTGATCAGACGGCTTGTGTTCTCCCATTCTTCGGTCATAGTCCTCCATGCTGCAGCTATCACTGATCCTGTGTAAAGAGCAAAATCTTGCTTCAGTTGTTTTCGTACTTATAGATAACTAGATGATTCCCGCGACTTCGTCCGCGTGGATTGAGTTTTTTTGATTCCCGCGGGAAGTCTTCAATTTTCCGGGATAAAAAAAAGACGTGTGGCACTCGGAGTCTGCCGCGGTAAAGCTATTGCATATGCATAGCTTCTATCGCGGGCTTTGAGCGTGGAGACCGAATCCAGAAATTCCGTTACAAAAAAACCTAACACTTTGGTTGCTACGACTACTTGTGTTGCTGACTTCAAAGTATTGAAAATAAAAAGACTATTTTTATGAAAAGATGATTTGGAATATAAAGGCGAAATAATTTTAAAGAATTATGTTGCAAAACATCGCGGGAACTCTTCAATTTTCCGGGATAAAAAGTAGCCTATGTCCTTCCCCGGGATACGACCTATCCCTGTACCAAATTTCATCAAAATCGGTTGAACAGATGGGCCGTGAAAGCGTAGCAGACAGACAGACAGACACACTTTCGCATTTATAATATTAGTATGGATATGGATGGATGCATGGATGATTTGACATTTATATTCCCTTTTTACCCCATTCCTTTACCTAATTCATAATCTCGAAAGATGATATTCTGGTTCTAACTTCTAGAGTCTAGACGTTACTATTTTATCAATTTCATCATCATTGGTCAATCATAATTTAAGCATCATCACTGCTTAGATTTTCTTCTTATTTTGCTTGATGCATTGATTTTAAATTGTTGCCAGTCTTTCTGTCTTTCTGTCCGTTCCGCGCTTATCAGCCTTGACGCTACTACTAACACAGGCATGTAGAAAACTTTGTAAGACTACAGTGTTACTCTATCGCCAGATCTCACCTAGTCCTCGGTTAAGTCTAAACTTAGGTACTTAATCATAATCAGGTCTCCGCGATATAGGTTACCTAGTGTAAACCAAGACCAAAGTAAAACAATGACTATAAACCTTGCTGGCAATAATTATATTTTATTTTTTATTGTGATTCGCGAACAACTTCTATACAACTGTAAAATCATTATCGATTTAATGTATAACTAGATGATTCCCGCGACTTCACCCGCGTGGTTTAAGTTTTTTTGATTCCCGCGGGAACTCTTGAATTTTCCGGGATAAAAAGTAGCCTATGTCCTTCCCCGGGATACAACCTATCCCTGTACCAAATTTCATCAAAATCGGTTGAACAGACATGCCAATCTTTACGTAAAACATTCTTAGCCTATGACGTAACATAAACAAGAAAATACATAGCTACGTAATAACAAGCAAAGTACATAGGTAAAATGAACTAAAATCGATTATCTCGAAAAGTAGGTAAGTGCATGCATTCTGATTTTTTTAAGTATACCTACCTGGGTATACCTATTCCTTTTTAGTTTCAAGTGTATGTACTAGGTATGTAGGATGTCATTAGTTATTACTCATTAACAGCTGTTGTTGTTCATAGAACTTACACAAAGAATTCTCCTTGTTTGTACCATTCAAAATTTCAAACATAACGGTAATTTTATGTGGGTAGGGTTAATTTTTAATTATTACCCGACTGCGGAACGCACAGGGTTGTGTTTTTTGACAAATGCACGGTGACAAGTGACAACGTATTTAAACATAAATTGTGCCAGTGCTCCCGAGAGAAAGTAGATAAACCATAGATTGTGGATTGGTCATCGCTGCGTTGAAGCGCAGCGAAGACCAATCCTAAATCTATGAGATAAACAAGAGTTGAATTTGAATCAAGCTTTCCCTATTCCGTACCGTTCAATTCCTCGCATTTGTCCATCTTTTGTCCCTGCGTCGCGGCGGCGGAGAGCGCTAGCGCGTATTCTCTATCGCTTTTCATCTTAGCCTGCAGGCTTCTCTTCATGGTTTCCATGAGGCGCAGTTCCGCATCCTGCCGCGCCAGAAGCGCCTCGTGCGCCGCTCGCCCCGCACCGTTCGACGCGTACCCCATGATCTACAGCCTCCTGCTTCCTACACTATAGCACGTACATCGCAACGTAAACACAACACAAATCACATCACTCCCCGTTATCACTGCACCAACCAGCTTTTACGTCTCAATCGAAACTATGTCCAACACAAATTCGACTAGTAAACGTACAGGACGATCGAAGCTTTTCCCGAGCGAAACTTAATAAAACGGTCAACAAAAAAACTAACCCGACCAATCAAGGCGAACGGCGTTAGACGGGAGACGTCCGCTCGGTAACGGCGCACGACGTGAATGCACGAGCCAATGAGCCATCTATCGCAATACACGAACTACGAAGATCGTGTCCGCGCCTGGCCCAGTCACCCGCGGTCACAAGGATTCAGACACAGGCTACTCCAGAATACGGAACAAGTTTTTTAGTATCCTTCTCAGCATTTATTGTCCAGTTTATTACATGAAAGAGATCGAACCAGTCTGCGGAGCGGCCGAATGGGTCGCAAGCTTTTGTTCATCCCTTGTAAGTTGTAATATTGCAAGTAGATAGGTAAGTATTATGAGGATTTATTTTTAAATTTATTAAATAAAACTGGTAGTAGGTAACTAACTTAGTTCTGGTTATTAGTTATCTATATATCCATATTACTTAATATTACAAATGCGAAAATTTGGATGGATGGATGGATTTCTGTTTGTTAATCAATCACGCTAGAACGGTAGAACGAGACATACCTAGATTACAGTCTGGAATAACACATAGGATACAGGGTACAGGATATTTATATCCCGGAAACTGAAAGAGTTCCCGCGGGAACCAAAAACCCAATCCACGCGAACGAAGTCGCGTGCATCAGCGAGTTTTTTTATTTTTATTTTTTTAATCCACTACAAGTTAGCCCTTGACTGCGATCTCACCTGATGGTAAGTGATGATGCAGTCTAAGATGGTAGCGGGCTAACCTGTTAGGGGCATGGCAGTTATATTAAACCCATACCCCTATTCGGTAGGTAACTTAGTAACTTACAGCCTACAGAGAACAATTTTTTTTTAATTAAGTATATCTATTAAGTAGGTATTATTATTTACTTAATTATAACATAATAGTAGGAGGCACAATGGTATTACGAGTTCCGCCCCTAGTATAGCCTAGGTACCTAAACCTATAGCTATTTCGCCCTCCACTCACAACAGCTAACAGTACTCATCTGAAATTGAAATCTTCACTAAATTCACATGGGACCAAAGTTCGACCAAAGTGACAAGCGACAACTAACCCGACCACTAAGTTTGTAGTTACCTACCTACTTTGTAAAGAAAGAAAAAAACAAACAAAATCGGTTTAAATTCCATGAAACTAACTGTCTGTGATCGAGGCGACTAAAACTTTCATTCGCTATCCTGAAGGAACCTTATGTAAGTACTTACCTATTTATTATTTTCGGTATAAAAATATTCTATGAAATTTTTATCAGAGTAGGTCCTCCGTCCTATCCTATCTACCTATTAGCTATATTTCATGCCAGGTTTAAATCCGTTCAGAACTTTCAACATGATGCGGTAACAGACAGGCAGACAAACAATAATGTTATGAGCTCAGTATCGTACAAGTCTTCCTCCAAATAAAATTTTCTAAAATAATTTTAAATAGGTACATACCTAATCTTTGGGCTGGAGTGAACCTTCTTAGGGCCCAATACACCTACGTGTTGCTTAGTACCTAGGTACGTGGTAGGTAGCTACATAAGACTACGGCACAGAATAATATAATAGTACTGACGTACAGAAGTCTCACTCCTTTGATGTTGACTACTTGCCGACGTTTTAATAGCCTACATAATTATTATTAAAAAGATAAATCACGCACGCAAGCTAAATTAAACTTTATCGCCGCGCGCGAGTGTCCGTATTGCTTTGCATCTTTTCCCTTTCCTACGTCACGGACGACATTGCGAGCTTGTCTAGGGCTGTCAGCAAACAGTACAACAATACAGTAGGTTTTTCGAATTGGTAAGTAAGGTACCTACTCTGACTATGATCGACTGTGTTTACTGTGTGTCGCTACACAGTGAGTTCTTCACTACGCACGCAACTTGCAAGGTCATTCGTCGCGGCGAAGCAGTGCGGCGAAACATAATATTTCGCTCGGAGAGGTAGGTACACTTCGATCACGGAAATATATAAATATATATTCCGTGCCCTTACTCTATATCGGCAAGGTGTAATAGGAATTAGGGAGTAAGGGCCTAACTAGGGCGAGCGTATTCCCTGCGACTCGTTTGTACTTCCTACAGCTAAATTTTAATCATGAATTTTAATCATGAAATAAACTCACCTTTCACTATCCTTTGGTAACGTAAAAAATGATAAATTTGAATCCTTTTGTGTGCTCATTAATTATGCATCCTTCCACGCAACAATAATTATGGTTGCAGCGACTTTTTGCCATTATAATTCTAAAGATCGATAGACCATTATATATACATGAGTTTAAATGTCTACAACTATTTATCCTACAAATAATTAATATGCTAAACACTTAACATAATTATACTATTAAACAAATATTTTCAAAAAACTATTTACGAAAACAGCGTTAAATTCACTAGCACGTCGCTCGCTTATAACGCGCCAGCCCCGACTGCGTAAGCATTCCGGGAATGAGCGCGATCGTCGGTATTTTCGTCGCGCAAGTACCAAGAGTGACACAGGCCTGACTACGGCCACAGCTACGGCCTACGGTAACTTTAATAAATAATAAAATTAACGACTCACAGATGATTTCTTCCCAGCTCCTTCCTCATGCTCAAAAGTAAGAATCGTCATACCTACTGCTGCGGCCAACGCCACAGAGTACCTACTATAGAGGAAGCTTCATACAAACGGCTCGCGGCGACTTCACCCATACATAGCGCAACGATGTGTGCGTGAGCTTTCACCGACACATTCACCGACACGCCGTCTGGGTCCGCGACGCCTCGGTCTGGGTCCGAACGTAAGGGCTGACGGTCGCGCGTTGAATGAAAATAAATAGAGGACCAATTTCGTGATAGAACAAGTTTACTGATTTTGTATTAAAAATAAAACAACATATTTAGATTTATTTATGTAAATAGTGTTCTGTATCAACAAAAATGCCGAACACTTGCACAGTTAAATAAAAGGTTGTAATAATAATAATAATCGACGCAAAACTGTTTTTGCGATGATAAATGACGGTGCCATCTATTAAAATTGTTGTGAAGTTAATTTAAAAATACTGATGTTCGTTAAAAAATAAATAATTTCATTTCTTTATAATATTTGTCTAATTTAAGTATTTGTTGTTCAATTTCAGGATATAACTGAAATTATACATAATATAACTATATAATATTTCTATTTTTTTTTTAAATTGTCGACATGCATCCTGATGCATGTGACAACCCTAGTAGAATAGGTATACATTTTCGACTTTCATAGGAAGCTTCCCCTCTGGTCGGATATATATACTCGTGTGCCAATGCTGTGGGAATTCAGAGCCACGCGGTTTTTAAGGGTTGTACCTATTTGATAATAATTATGAACCTAGCGCAGCGAAGTCTCTGAGTTGACCGAAAATCTCAAAAACGGCTATAGGTAGGTACATTAAAAGCTACAACTTCTGACTTCTGTATTATAAATTAGGGTTGTGGAACCTCGCCTCCGCCTCCGTAAGTGCGGAACTTTCGCAATCGTACCTTCACTTCCGCATCCGCCTCCGCCGTTTTTTTGCGGAGGTTTATTTACGTTGACTTACAATGCGAAAGGTACAAATCGAAGCAGGTGACGTCAGTTACACCATTACAACAAACAAAAAGGAATTTTTCCTTGGAAGAATCCAAAAAAAATCAAATGTAGGATTCATCGCATCCTAAAGCACAGAAAATGTACGATGTGATCGGAGAAATCCACCTCGGCCTCTCTTCCGCTAAGAACGCCTATACTTATTCAATGTTCCTACTCTGTGATTACAACCCTATTATCTGTTACATATACAAACCAAATTATTTCATTTATGTAGGTATATTGAGCATAAGTATTTTTCAAAACTTCACAATAATGGTAATAGATGGCACCCGCAATAACAGTTCTGCATCAACCATTACATACATTGACTTAGGTACCTACATGAAAAATCATTATTAACTTGTACAAGAATCAAAAATATTTTCAGTCCGGCAAGACCATTGATGTAGAATTTTAGTACAAGACATCACAAAATATATTATGTCGCTGAGGCATTCCTATGCTCGAGTTTTGTTATTTATTATATTATATTATATAATTTTGTTATTTATTAGAGGTACAACACGTTTACTTCTCTTTATGTTTGACTTTGGACCTCTCACCTCGCTCATCGCTGGAGTGCGGCGCCTCCCCCGCCCACTCCCCCGCGTTCGTCCGTCGCGCCAGTACGGACTACGGACGGACGAACGCGGGGAGGCGGGCGGTGAGGTGAGAGAGACGCCGCACTCCACCCCACAGGTCCATTTTATAAACGGCAGGGCGACCGCGTATCTTTTGCATCAATCATTGATACATCGCAATCACCTCCGATTCGCTGAATTTATGGTATTCTTGCTGCGTCAATCGATTTCGTCCAATAGTGGAAAAGTATTAACCAATCAGTTAACACTCTTCCACTATACTCATAGTGGTTTTGTCCAATCCTAAGAACATCGTAGCGACATCTATAAATGGTACTTTGAAATTATCGACCAGTGCTGCCATAAAAATTTGCAACGTTGTGTATTGTATTGCCCGAACTCAAAAACAGTAAGAGATTGGTACTTTTTGGATAATTGGTAGATTTGTATCAGTATGGTGGGTAATACTTATGCTCTTTAAAAATGTAATAATTTTATATAATTTTAGTATTTGTTGTTCAACTACAGGGTATGACTGAAATATTCAATAGTCAATATCATTTATTCAATATAGGTACACTGTAGGTACACTTATTGAAGTTAATAATTACTTACTTATGAAAACATGATGGTGATAATAGGTTACGGTATCTTAAAACTAAAGCTACGAGAGTTCCAAACGCGCCCTGGTCTGAGAATGGCCCACAACAAACAATACATAAGTTACAACTTTTCATGTATAGCGGTTTTTGAGATAGACAAAATGAGAGTTAGACAAAACCTTGACAAAATATCTTGTTTTTCAAAAGTTAGAAAAATTCAATGATATTTTAGAATCAAGCAACAAGCTTAATATGTAAAGCGTTGAAAAAACTACTTGCTATTCACTTCTACGAGTATGAGCGAACTCTTCAATCAATAAATTTTCGGCGATTTACTTATTATGTTTTAATTTGAAGTAATTATAAATCACTAATTTAGAAGTTAGGCTCTGACAGATGGATGGATGGATGTACGGACAGACGAAAAAGTCTTGTCAAGTCTTATGTGATGCAATATTTTGGTCTATTAGTGTGGTATTTACCCGCGGGTAAACAATTTTCTTAGGGCATTCAATTATTGCTCTTGAACGTTCCAGAAAACTTCCTCGTGAAAATGGGCTTGTAATCCCGAATCGAAAGTTACCCTGACATGACATTGACTGTAAAAATTGGTAGATTTTTCAATTTAAGTTACGGTATGCTAAAAATTATGAATTATGAATATCTTTTTGTCAGTGGCAACACAGGCCCCAGCCTTGTAATATGGCCGCTACAGGTTAGTTCTATTAATTTTGTCATTTCAAAAATGCTGAAAATTTAGTATTTCCCATTAATTTTTTCTATTAATTTTGCATGCATTACACTGTTAATAGTTCCGTAAGTTTGAAATCCAGTTTTGGCAACTATTGATTTCAATTGGGTAATGCTAACGTGTCATGAATTCACCTTGGCGGACGTTTGGATTTACCGCGTGGTCACATTTCTCAACTTTAGATTTCTAACTTTGTACGTCCCCTAGAACTTGGAGATTTTACAGGCATCACACGCATGTCGTGAGAACAATGGTAAAGTGGGCAGATGTTGCTACTGTTGTATCTGTATGTCGGACCGTCCACGAATAACCACTTTCCAAAATCAGAGAGTAGGTCGATCACTCGCTATGCGTCATCGCATTAAACCCTTAATGCATATGTATGGTCTCTTTATAGGTCGTGCTATCGCTGGGCTTTAATTAATGACCATTTAACCTTACAGGCAAGAAATCCAAGAAAACAAAATGGATCAAAGCCGACGCCACAAACTTCATTGCGGAGTCAACTACGATCCCTACTGCAAACAATTGGGCCGATTCTGTAGATGAAGAACGTGAGTTATTTATCATTTAGCTTATTCAGCTGCCAAAATATCATGTATAAAGTGCATACCCGATGATGAAATAAAGGGTAATGGCAAGCCAATGTTAATCTCGTACTTGGGGTGCACTCGCTGGGTGCCCGTCACTCCCTCCACCCCGGGAAGGTCTGAGGAAAGGTCTTTGTGTATCTGATACATTCTAGCCGGATGCTTCCTTTACAAGGAAGGTGAGGGAACCAGAAATTACGATGCTGTATTGAGCCTAGGATGCCTTGCAAGATTGCTAAGGTGGAGGCATAGATGCAGTGTTGTTGGAAACCCTCATGACCAGCAGTTTTAGCACAATCTACGAGATGGCTCCGGTCATAACTCAATTCAGACTAGTCTTTCATTGGCTTGCTCCCTGAACCAACTGAGGGTGTTATTGAAATGTAATTTACATATTATGTAATATAGAACTATAAAAATATAATATATCAATATCTGATCTATATTTTTAATAGCATCAGCTAGTCTATTATGGTAAAATGTCAGTTACAGAGCGACAATTGCAAACCTTTGACCTATCAAAGATATGCAATCAACCAACAGAGTGTTAGCCTACTAACACTCTGTTGGTTGACATGCATGGTTTCAGCAAGAATACTTAAGAATGTCAGGGATTTTTGCTGCTTTTTACATGCTTTTTTTAAATATTCAACCTATTGATTACATCATTTTATAGGCAAATGGTAGGTTTACCCATCCCCAAGGCAATAATCAATATCCTTTGTCAAACTAATACATAGTAGTCTTGCGAAGCCTCTGTTTTTGTTTAGTGATAGATGTTGCTACATCAGAATCATTGTGATTATCACTATGATCTTATCTAAGTTTGATGCAAGTACAGGTATTAGGTAATACATACAATGATTAAAATCATTAAATAGCTGTAGCACGGTTCAGTTATATAATTATGCAAACATACAAACATTGATAACAGTCCCCTGTGTTTTTGACATGCATAGTGCATACTGATTACTAGATTTACTTCTCCCTGGTGCTCTAATTTTTTTCAATCATATTATAATAATTACAAGAGTGTTTCTTACCTTTTCATATCCAAGTTGCTGATTTTGATGCAATTTGATACAAAGATAGTTTGTTTTCCAAGGAAGAATTTAAAAATACCTTCTGGATGCACTTTCTTTCTTTTCTATGAACTTGATATATTGATCCAACAAAAAAATTCCCTATGATGATTGCATAATATTTATCCAACAAATATAGTTAGCAATGTTTGAGTAGGTAAAGTTCAAGTGTAATAATAATGGAGAAGTTTACCATTTTTTTATTTACTATGACAATTAAGACAAAATAAAACAAAAATATGAAAGAATATTAAAATGGGTATCTCAACAAATGAAAAAGTTATGGTAACTTTAAAGTTGCGCTTGCAAGACGGGAGACGTGATGTCATAATTCCCTATCAACTGACTTTATAAAGCTGAATAAAATAAATAAATGGACTTAACGTGACTTAATTGAATTAAAAGCACTTAATTTGTGTGCAAAGATAATTTTGAAGTATTAAATCTCGGCTAGGTATTAAAACTCACTCACAAAATTTCTCACTCCAGTAAGATACAGCAATCGGTGTACATTAAATAATTAAACTTTTAAATCGTCATTTCTCAGTCATTTATTGATGGATATAAAAAAAACACTGATTTATTAGTTTTAATCTATATTTTACTTCAGTTGTGTTAAATATGATATGCACAACATCATGAAACTTCTCCATTGGACCTCTATGTCCCTGAAAAAACTTACGGCCCTGGCTTTTTGTCATAATTATAGACACCATGATAATATCCATGTGCAGTTTTTTTTAAGTTAGCGTTTTCTTAAATCGGACTTTGGACTCAACATACATAATGCCTTGTTTTCTATTGTCAGTGAGCAGATTTTTTAATTTGCTGGAAAACAAATCACAAATCGCAAACAAATCGAAAATGGACTGTTGGACTCAAAAGCTATCATTTGCTAAGATATCAAGTTGACACAAAGCTCCTTGTCGCAGCAGCACCGCACACCCTTGGTGATGCCCTCAGCTTTGCATGCCGCTTGCTGAGTAGTCCAGTCATTTGGTAGTTTTACCTGGAAAGTTTTACAGGAGTTTTGATAATTGGGGATTTCATAGATTTTGATTGCTCTTTTCGAATTTTTACTTTGCCAGCTCGTATCTTTGGCGCTCGCGCCGCGCCACCACATTGGAAAAATGGCGCTTAAACAACGTGCTTAAAATAGTTTTTTGACAATAACTCCTTTCAGACTCATTTTAAGATGAAAATAGTTATGTAATAAATTAAACTAGAGAAAATTTCCTAAAAAGATAAAAGATGGCCAAGTGAAAATTCGGAAAGAGCACATCGAAATCTATAAAATGACCAATTTTCAAAACACCCAGAAAACTTTCCAGGTTACCCCCGTTTTGAGCACCAAATGACTGTACTAGAGGCTTGGCAGATAAATTTTACCTTGTTGTGCCATTGTAAGAGAGCAGTGTCTTAATTGAATATTGTTAATAACTCAATAAAAAGAATTAAAAAGGACTGATTCAAATTCAAATTCAAATTATTTTTATTCAAATAGACTTTTTACAAGTTCTTATGAATGAATCTACCACATGATGGAATCATAGCTACCAATACATCAATCATACTGTCACCAGAGAGCTACTCATCGTCGACGCGGCACCGCCCGCCCGTGGTGCTGCCATCAGCATCGCGCGCCGCCCGCGGAGGCCTGGCCGTCGACGATGAGTCCATACCGCGCCGTCCGCCCTTCATCGCGCACATCTCTAACCTGCCCTACGATGTCGAGGAGAGCGCTATAATGGAGCTCTTTGCGGGACTCAAGGTGAGTCTCAGACCCTAATTAACATATAATTTTGTATTTTACAGGCCTGAATCTATAAGAATGTATGATGCAAGTGATTTATTGATCACACAAACCCATTGGTAACAGAATCCCTAACTATTTTTAGTTGAAAGTAATTTATTAGAAAGCTTTAAATCAAAGCAGAAAGGTAATGACGTGGAGACTTGTTTTTTCTAAAGATTTTCACTCTACAGAACTCTAGCTAAGCTTGCATTTATTTTTACCTGTGAATGGAATTGACTTATTTTTAAGAATAACTAACTAACTATATTAACTTTTAGCTGGATGCAGGTTTTTACCTGCGGGGAACAAAAATATGAGCTATTACAGTCAATATACATATATTATAATAATAATTAAGTATGTATTGTGGTTGACCTGTTTTCGGTTTTCAGTACAACATTTGTGTCAACAGAAATATCATGTCTGTTTCATTCTAGTGTCCTACATCACATGTCACAATTCACCAATGTAACTTTAAATTGAATATTATCTTTTTAGTCAAACTTTGACGTTTTATTTATATGTATATAAATATATAATATACCACCAGTAGTAACTCAATTATTTGGTCTGAAATTGCCTGCCTAATTTCGAACCCATGTGAGGCCCTTTAATTCATCAGCCTTTTCGCGCAACACGGCAGCTGCACGTTTTCTTTGTTGTAGTCATAATCACAGAATTTCCAGTATTTAAATTAATTATCCTTTAAAGTAGTGCCTTTTTCTTTAAATTTTGGTAATAAGTACATACCCAATTACCAATGCCACTGTGTATCACATGTCACTGTGAATGGAACCCTCTCTTGCAATGGAAGTCAGGCTCACAAGGGTCAACTTATAAAGGTTAAAAATAGTTTTAGGTTTTATTAGAACTTATTTGTCAACAGATCAATAACCTGAGACTGCCGAAGGAGAGTGGGCGTCTCAAGGGCTTTGGAGATGTTGACTTTGAAGACAGAGAGAGTCTTGTCAATGCTATGAACATGCCTGACTTGGTAAGTTTATTATGTTTATTCTATCGTCATTTCTCGTCACCCATTCAATCTATACCTATAAAAAGACTTGTTTTGATTGATTGATTGACTAATCTATCAATAGCCTCAACTATATGTGGTTTTACAGAAATTATAGAAAACTGTTTTCTTTGTTGTCCAGTTAGTAGGTGGAAGAAGAATCAGAATAGAAGTGTCCACACAAGACAATGATCGTCGAATGGGCAGAGGTGGCAGGAACGATCGAGACAGGTGTGTATGAGGTCATCATAGCATTTAATAACCTCCGCTCAAACTTTAAATAAATCTGAGATGTTGGACGGCTGGACATGTCTTTTGTAGCGACTTTTATACGCGGCACATGAATCCAGTGGCTTCATGCTTAATTGATGTTGACTGTCCACATCAAGAAAGTTGCATTTCTGGTGGAAGGGCGCTATTTCAATGGACACATGTTTACTTTGACCATTATTCAGCCCTATTTCAGAAAATCTCGAAGTGTATTAACTAAATTAGCCTAAAGGGCCTCTTATAGTAGATTATTCAAAAATGCAATATCTTTCAACTGTATTCAAAGAGTAATAGTAGATTATTCAACGTCTTGCAATGGTATTCAACGGGCGCTGGGATAAATCCTAAGCGTAATGAGGGATTTTAGCATGGGGGTAATGGATTTCAATACAACATTACAACCCCGCTAAGCCTTATGAATGTAATGACGTACTTTACCTTTCTTGTAATAAGGCATTGTCGTGCGAGTGGTGTGAAAAATATTTAGAAGCAAGTGATTACAGGGAGTATGATCCAGAGCGCACGATGGGCGACTGGCGGTCGGGCCCGCGCGCCGTGCCCGCGCGGGAACGCGACGGTCCGCGCGACCGCGACGGTCCACGCGACCGCGACCGCGGCGCCGAGCGGGAACGCGACTGTGAGTACAACACTGCCCCAGTGTTGGGTGTTGTGGTCTTTTATATAGGATGCCCTGGGTTCTACGTAATAAGTAAAAAAAAAATTAAACTACATAGTTTAATCTGATGCCAATAAAAGTTCTGTTTTGAGTTCTTGAAAGTTGTTTAAAATAGACACCCTACTAAAATTTCGAAATTTCCAAAAATTGTTTTACCACACTTTCTAAATTAAATCTGGTCTTGATCCTGGTAATAAATACTTCCATACCTACCATTTCACGTTAGCCCACTTTCATCTTAGACAGCATCATCACTTTAAAATTCAAAATTCAAATGTAAAAATGTATTATGCGTATGAGAGCGGGTAGAATATATACCTCTACCTCTATGAATACCTCTTCAAAAATTATGACCCTGATTGAAGTCTCTTCATGAAAACAGTTTCTTATTGTCACAATGATGATCAAAAGTGATGTAGTTTGGAGCAAGCTGTAATGTCACACTTGGGATGTACATACAGAGTACTAGTATTAATTTGTATCAATTTACTTTGTTACTCAATCCATCTCGGGAAGGTCTGAGTAAAGGTCATTATTGCACCTTCTAGCCGGAGGTATTGCTTATAGCGATGGCAGGGCACCAGAAACTTATGACTTCTGGATTGGTCTAGGACTCTGTATTATAGTGCTAATTTGGCGTCATATAAAGCTTATATAGTGGCTAAAACTATTGTACACCATCTCTAAACAGAAATAGCAGGTCTAAAACTCTAAATCTATTGCTATTCTTTCTAATTCCGCTCGATTCACCTTTCTCCACACAAAACTAAGTATTTTCTTTAGAGTTGCATACGCGTCCGTGCAGATGCGTAAAGCTGCATGGATACATATGCATCTTCATAGAAAACATTGGTTTTGTAAGGAAAAGGGCGGAATCGAGGTTAATACGTGTGTTATTATTTAGGTTATCTAGTGCCACCTTTTCACTAAGTTCCCTGTTGTAAAGGACAGCATGATAATTTAGTTTTGTATGTTACGAAATTGGCAGTGTTTATGGATGAGATGTATTCCTGATGTCATTGGAAGCACCCTGTGACCAGCGGTTTTAGTGCAATCTGTGACGCAGCGTTTACTACAACTGTAACTCAATTCAGACTAATCTTTGGCTTGCTCCATTTTCATTGCTTTTCTGAGTGACTAAATAACTTGGAAGTTTTAATACAATGTGAGGTTGATCACACCTGTAGTGTTTATTGTTTTTTTTTAATGATAGGCTGACAAATATTATTCCTGTCAGTACCCGTAGGTAAAATCTAAAAACACTCATGCGCGAAATGCCTTTTTTCAGTCGCCTTGGAAAAATGGAAATTCCTTATCATCTTCTTTTGTATGCTTCCAATGGCATTATAGAGACATTGAATGGAGTTCTCTGTGCTCTTCGGAGCTGCTGCTGGACCTTAACATCCTTGAAAAATCTGTAAGATACATCAAAGCTGCGCCATCAATTGGTAACATCAAATCCCTTTAAAAAATAATAATAATAATTGCATTTTATATCATTTTATGTGCGTTCCTAATAGCGAGCGCGGACAATCGTCCAGGAGGGTGGCGCGATGCGGAGCGGCCCGAGCCCCCGCGCGCGCCCTACGGCGGACGGGACTCCTATGGCAGGGACCGTGATCGGGACGGGTAAGAATGAGAACTTTTACGCAGTATGTTCGTTACAAAGTTGTGAAATAAGAATTACTAGACAATGTTAACAATTTATTATTTTTCGATTATTATGAATATGAAAGTACTGCTGGAAGAAATCTCTTCAAGAGAAAAGTTGTCCTTGTACATGTCCTTTAAATTTTTATGTTTAGTTTTTAAGTTTGGTATTAAACATAAAAATAAATAAATAAAGTGTCTTCTTCCCAAAAAAAATAATTGCTGAGCACTAAGGCTGAGATCTATAGAGCGTACTTTGACTTGGCTCAGACTTTACTCGAGTTAAAACGAGATGTGAGTAACATTAATTTATCTCGTTTTAACAATGTCTTAAGTCTAAGCAAAGTCAACGTTCGCTCAATAGACCTCACACTAAGAAATTTGAAATCCCAAGTGACTCACTCAGAAAGTGACTGAAACTGAAAGATAGTACAAAGATAACTTGCAGATTTTTCTAGGTTAAAGCCTGTATCCATCCCCAGGATGCAAATTCTTTGCACCTTTCTACAAAAGCAGCATGAACCATTAATGATAACTAGACAGACACACTTTTGCACAGTGTGTCACTTCAGAACAGCTGGACCAATGTTGATGGAATTTTCTATGTGTACTTGTGTGGATCTCGGGATGGTTTATATTCACAATTGGACACAGTAGGGGGCGCTGCAATCGGGTTCTAATAAAACCACTGGCATTGGGTTCAAATTTGGCATACAGAGCAATTATGAAGTAGGCATTAGAACTTGTTCAATTTGTATGAAAATCGAACCTAACGAAGCCGCGGGAAAAAGCTAGTATGATACAAAGGTGTTTGTTTGCAGTGGCCGAGAGCGTGGCTACGGCGGTCGCGACGGCTTCCGCGCTGCTGATAGAGAGGGGGGTGGATTTGGGTATGTATATTATTCACAATTTGTCCCAATACAATCTAATACAACAGCAAAAATAGACCGCCTACACATTGCAGTAATCAAACTATTTATTATCATATTTTGGAGATTTATATAAACAGTAACTTTTTCACAGTAATCGTGAAAGCAGAGGCTTTGGAAGCCGCGGTTTTGGGGACAGGGAGCGAGATCCACCCAGAGAAGGTATTTGTTTTGACTGGTATATATAGATTATAGGTACTGATTTTATTTATATCTTACAAAAGTCAATGAAACAAACGTTGATAATTTACTTAAATATTTTGGATATTTTTTTTCTACTCAATGAAATAACATGTAAGTGTTCAAGTTTTTCAAACTGCACTGACCATGCAATTTGCGCATAAAAAAACAATCTCAGTATAATATTGGGATTGTTCCAGAGGCATATTTCTGTGCCTCGTCGCGCAATATCAAAGTGGGGGTCAACTAGACACCGTGTCGTGCTGTATGCGCGATTCGGTCGCTTTATACCTACATTTTTTCAATTCCACCTTTTTCTTGAATAACTTTATTCTGCTTTTTATCTGAATTACCTATCTATTTATTATGACGGCTCACAAATAACGACATTTTTTTTTGACCATCTAAAACAATTATCTTTATTCTTAATGGAAAAGTTTCATGATGTGAAAATCATATTTAACACAACGGAAGTAAAATATAGATTAAAACTAATAAATCAGTGTTATTTTTTTTAAATCCATCAATAAATGACTGAGAAATGACGATTTAAAAGTTTAATTATTTAATGTACACCGATTGTGTATCTTAATGGACTGAGTAATTTTGTGAGTGAGTTTTAATACCTAGCCGAGATTTAATACTTCAAAATTATCTTCTAAGTCACGTTAAGTCCATTTATTTCTTTTCGGCTTTATAAAGTCGGTTGATAGGGAGTTATGGCGTCACGTCACCCGTCTTGCAAGCGCAACTTTAAAGTGCCATAACTTTTTCATTTGTTGAGATATTTTAATGATTCTTTCATAATATTTTTGTTTTATTTTGTCTTAATTTCATAATAAATTTTAAAAGAAAATGGTGAACTTCTCCATTATCTTATCTTTATTGTTTAATGCTGGGCTGGGAATATTATATGTTGTTTTGTACAATACATTGTACTTTGGGCTTTACAAGGATAAAAAATCCATGAGTAATTGAGACATAATTTGATGCTAGACCATTGTCTCAAACTTCACTGAAATGAAATCATGTACAAAAGCGGCATTAGCCTCATAAAATCACCGACAGACAGGCAGACGATAAATCGGTCCTTTAGGCATGTACATGAAGCCTTATGGGTTCTATTTATTCACTACTAGCAAATTTCCGCGACTTCGTCCGCGTGGATTGAGGTTTTTTGGTTCCCGCGGGAACTACTTAATTTTCCGGGTAATAAGTAGCCTATGTGCTATTCTAGACTATATGCCAAATTTCATCCAGATCCATTCTGGCTTGATTAAGTAACAAACATCCATCCAAACTTTCGCATTTATAATATTAAAGTATAGATGGGGAACACTACTTAAAAAAACAACATACACATTTAAAAATATCTATGTTAAATCATCTAGATAGCAAGCCTCGTGAGCGTCCCAAGTTGAACCTGCTACCGCGGACTGTGCCGCGTGAGGCCGAAGCGCCCACAAAGCCGGCCGATGGAGCACCCCTGGAGGACAAAGCTCCTGAGAAGATCTTGCCCAAGCCTGTGCCCGCTGAAAAGGTGTTTGGAGCGGCCAAACCTGTTGATACTGCTGCCAAGTAAGTGATTTATTTTACATCACTACAAGTAATGCCTTGCCTGCAATCTCACCTGATGGTAAATGGTAATAGGCATGATGACTGATTTTGAAAAATGGTCAGATTATGTTCGGAAGTATCTACTATTTCGAAAATATATTTTTTTTCAGCAGAAAAATAAGGTTTGGTAGATAAAATTGGCATTTGGAATTTAAATTTTAAAATTCACGCCAAAACGTTCGGCGGTGTCATGGTGTCATTTGTGACGTCACTATTGTTTTTACCAATGTACTCTGTGCAGTGTGCAGTAAACAATAGTGTGATTGTCAAAGCTCGAAACAAACAATTGTGACGTCATTCGCTTGTTGGTGTTTTATCCAATATGGCGGATTGCTGTATTTTATAGTTTTATTATATCAAAATAAATAGCAATCTCACTCGACATAGAAAAATAAATACTTTTTTTATTTATAATCCATGAAACCTATTTCATTAGATAAATTCATAATTTCATTGATTCTTGGTTACTGTCATCGTGCCTATTGACGATGCAGTTAAAGCGAGTAGTGGGCTAACCTGTTAGGGGTATGGCAGTCATCCATACCGTCGTCATCAAAAGATTAATTTATTGATAAAAAAGACCCGTAAAAGGCTTGGCACGCGACTATAACTTTTTAAATGTATGTGTGTTTTTAAGCAATCAAATATCACTTTTAATATTGAAGGAAAACATCGTGAGGAAATCCTGCAGCCTAACACTCCATAATTTTCTTAAAGGTGTGTGCAGAAGCCTGTCAATCTTCATTTGGCCAGGGTGGGTAAGAAACATCCATAAATCAATCCATCAAAACTTTCGCATTTATAATATTAGTATAAACTAATAGATAGAACTAGAATGGAACTTCAAAAGCGTAAATGTGATAAAAATGAGCGTAAAGCGTGATGTGATACGTAATCAAAGTGTTTGTTTTATATACTGGCTAAAATCCATAAAAGCAAAAAATTTTGTTGTATTGCGCTTACAAAAACAATCTTGATCATAATATCGAGATTGTTCTCGCGGTACATTTCCTATGCCTTGTTGCGCAACATCAAAGCAAGGGTTAACAAGACACCGTGTCGTGCTATATGCGCGATTCGGTCGCTCTACACCCACATATTATATTGTACTGTATATTTCTCAATGCTGAAGGTCTCGTCATATTTCCAGTTATTATATAATATATTATGGCGTTTTCTTGGGATAATTATGCGGTCCAAACCAGTTTTCATAATTTATCTCTATAAAACACTATAGAACACTATATAGAGATAAATTATGAACTTAATATTATGCTTTATGGTGAAGAAACCTGCATGACCGAGAGTTCTTCAAAATGTTCTCAAAGGTGTGTGTAGTCTGCCAATCCGCACTTAACCAGTGTAATAGGCTATGGCCAAAATACTTCTCATTCTGTAAGGAAACTTGAGCTTTTCTTGCAAGGGTGGATGGTAATTAATGACGCGGATTGTCAGTTCCTACCGCGTGTCCACAATCCACATGTACCACATTTTTACATAGTCTGCAATATCTTACCTCGAGTCGAGTATATAAAAATATAGGCGCTGAATTGAAAACCTTCTCCTTTTTTGGAAGTCTGTTAAAAATAAATAATAATATGTAATTCAAATGTTTTAGGGAACGAGAAATCGAGGAGCGTTTAAGGAAACAGGAAGAGGAAGCAAGGAAAGCTGCAGAAGAGAAAGAACGCTGGGGTCGTAGGGTAAGAGCTACAATATTATAGACTACTTTTTGATTTCCTCAAGAACTCTTTAATTTTCCAGGATAAAAGTAGCCTGTGTGCTAATAATATATAAGTCCATTCCAAATTTCAGTCAAATCGGTGTTCAGTCACTGTGAGGTGAAGAAGTTACAAACATCCGAACTGTCACATTTATTATATTACTAAGACTTAATAATAAGATAAGATATTCCGGCTAGCTTAAGGCGGCGACTTTGTCCTCGTTGATTTAGTATTGTATAAATTCCCTGAGAACTTTAAAAAGTAGACATCTCCAGGGTACACACATTTGTACAGTAATTATTGAGCAATTTATATTTATCTGCTAATAATAGTATAGTATAAACTAGCGACTGCCTGAAGTTTCGCTCAGGGAAGATGTTGTATAAATCCAGCCTTATTCCTTTTCTACATTATAAAGGGAAATTCAGTGCAGAATTTCAG
The DNA here is from genome assembly GCA_963932025.1 of Erebia epiphron. NCBI lineage: Eukaryota > Metazoa > Arthropoda > Insecta > Lepidoptera > Nymphalidae > Erebia > Erebia epiphron. The sequence goes on from OZ009945.1 coordinate 43,322,827, forward strand.
CTTCCTGGGTCTAATAGTTGGGCTATACGTTGAAGTAGGTCGTGCGGAAAGAATTTCATATTGTAGTAATCAAATTCAATTACAATCGAAGTTGAAGACAAACATGTTTATTATCTTACAGAATGATCATTCCGGGGACCGTCGTGGCGGCGCAAGACGAGGTTAGTAACTGGTTTAAGTTATTGTTTATTTTATGTAGATGTATTCAATGAATTTATTATTAAAATAAATATTATACTATGAATTATTTATTTTTCGAGATTCTTCCTACCATAAAACGAGTTTTGGAATCTAAATAAAAATATAATAAAACTTGCCTAGCCTACCATTTGACATTATCATGAAATAACATTTGCAGACGATCGCGACCGCGGCCGCGACTCCCGTAGCTACAACAGAGACCGACGCGATGACGACAGGCGCGACTACTCTAAAAACGACGGAGAAAAACGCGACTACTCTAAAGACAACAGGGATAGACGCGACTACTCTAAGGACAATAGTGACAGACGTGACTATTCACGGGAGGACAGGGACGGACGCGAGAGAGATGACAGCCGTCGTGACAGAGACGATAGAGATCGACGCGACAGGGATGATAGGGACCGACGCGACAGAGATGATAAGGATAGACCTGATGACAGGGACGTTAGACGCGACTACAGGGACGACGACAGACGTGACGGGGAAGTCGACAGACGCGACAGAGACGATGATAAGGATGGCGATAGGCGCAATAAGGACGTCGAAGTTAGGCACCATTCCCGTGAACGAGCGCCTTCGCCGGAGAGTAGAGACGACAAAGCGCAGCGCAACGGTCGCCATAGTCGCAGCCGCGACAGAATCGACCCAGATGATGTACCCATGCCCAAATTGAAGGAGCAAGAGAAACCGGTATGTTTATATTTATATATATGATATTATAGGGTAGATTGTAGTTTTTTAAGATCAGTCATCGTCATCATCAAGCTCAAATCTCCATTAATAATTATTGTTATAATAATATTTAATACATGCTGAGTTCATTAACATTAACTAGATCATGAGAATCATATTATATCATCAAATCATATTTTATTCCAGAAGTGTGACCAAGTGTGTTATGCCAAATTAATACTAATATTGTACTGAAAATGTCGCTAGTTAGATTACAATCCAACGGCCTTTGCAATCTTACGGTGACATTTATACAGATTCTATATTCTCTTTGAAAACCTTCACAGTATTGCTAAAATTGTTTGTATATTTGCACACTATTTCATTCCCTAAGGTGTGTCCAAACTTACAGCGGCTGCCGCGCGCCGCATGCCACGCTCTTATTGGTCGTCTACCGTGCATATTATATTCGTGGGTATAGTCCTAAAGTCCTTACTAAGACGTGGCAGATTGTGTACTTCAAACCAGCGTGTTGCGACCGCGCATTTACCGCTCTATGTTTGGACACAACTTAACATTTTAGATGGAGATTCAGCAATTTATTTCCTTTCCAGAACTTCGTAGCATCTAATAAATTCAGCTTCCTCGAAGACGCCGATGACGGCGGCTCCGAATAGAGCTAACGACTCGCCCATACAGTTCATAAAATTACAAAGTCAACTGTTGGACTTTGACTCGAGTGTGAAGTGAAATTTCGAGTAACAAGTGATTAAAGTTGAACTGTTCCGAGACTGTGCTATGTTATAGAACTCATTAGTATCTTAGTGCGGCGTGGTTTGTCCCCGGGGACTGGAGTGCGGCCGATGCTGACGTCGCTGCGAGGGCGGCCCCAGCCTCTACTGTGACGTATCATACGCGTCACTAAAGATGAAAACCGTTCCAGCTATGTATCAAATAAATCAATGCAAGGAGTTGATGAAATGCATTAAAACAAAAACCTGAAAATGAAACTTAATTAAAACGAATTTAACTTTTTATTAAAGTACGGTATGCAGCAATGAATTCGTAAATTTTCACCAAACAGTATGACCATTTTGTAGTCATCGTAATCGAGGTGAATTTTTATAAAATAATTTAAATAAAAATAAAATAATTTAAATAAAAAAAACAGCATATGTGTGCAATTAATTCACACATGGCAGAATTGAAACTTCAGAAAGTATATAAATATAGCTTGTGTTCTATAATACAACTTGTACTCTATCTCTTTCTCTCGCAGGATAAATCCAATTATGAATATGTTTGTCTCTTTTTAGTGTCGCTTTTTCGTTTCATCGAATTTACAAATCACAACGATTCTAAAGAAGTTTCACTTCAAAAGAAGTGACAATATACTATGTACTATGTGTATTAGTTTCGACTTTCTTGACGCGTATTGTAAGCTGTATCTATCAAGCTTTTTCACCCTAGCAACTCCATTTCGTTCCTAAATTATTCTACCGTCACTTCTCAATACAGCAGACAAAGCTGTTCACAGTTCAGGCTGGGGCTCGCAACTGTGTACTGATTGGTGTAAATTTTTGTATGGGTTTGTTACATTGTAGAATTTACAAGGACGTTCAGGAGGGGATCTAGTCCAAAAGGGGTCATAATACTCAGTCATTACTAAAGAACTGATCATTGTGTAAAAAAAACTTTTTTAAACAAAAGTGCTAAGATTACCCTACAAAGTCTATGTTCCTGTAATTTTTTTTTCATTACTTAAAGTTATATTATGGGAAAATATATAGATTTTAAAAATGACCCCTTTTGGGTGAGAACCCTTGTATAAGTAGGTTTGTATTAAAATAGGGATGATGCCTATATCAGAAATAGATTATTTCTAACTGTTTATTAAATAGAGGGTCTTCCAAAAGACCTAAAATTCATATCCTCGGTTAGTTATAAGTTTGGTAACCATTTTAAAATATAGATTAATGAAAAAAGTGCGTTGAAATTTGATGACGTCACAACTGTGAGTTTCATACAACTTCCATACTAGAAGTGCGTTATTAAGTTTGATAAAATTTTGCTGATTTGATTGAGTTGTCATCATCCCTATTATTGTCTGAGAGCAGGCAATGCGATTTATTTCCTATAAATAGGTTTGCAGTTATATCTGTCACCTTTCTCTATGATTTTTATATCTTATGTACGCATATAATGATTCCTAATGATCCCCAAACAAGTCGGCAATCGGAAATTGTACACTACATGTTTGGCCAATATGTTGTATGCTCTTAAGACTTGAATATCATGGAGAATAAGGGACCTCAATAGTACAGGTGCTCTCATGTGTAATCCTTTTGTGAATAATTATTAATTATTTTTTATTTTTAATTAATATTGTTGATTGAGGTCATATATATTATGATTTTCATTTCATATGAAACCGCCACAACCAATGTATTTCTTTTTTTTAGAATATTTCTAATATACCTAAATATTTAGTCTGATTTAGAATAATATTCTAATATTATCTCTCTAGTGTTAATTGTATTATTAAATGTTACACATACGCAAAATTCATAAAAAATCAAGTGCTATTTCAAGCGCAATATTTAGAATGCAGGCACACTATGGCCAGATACACCATTGTTCGCAAGTATATCAAAATTATATTATTTTTGTTTGTAAAATCTTCTGAATTTGTATGTATTATCTTATTATTGTGAATTATAAATAAATTAATCTTTTACACCCAATCTATAATTTTAATTCGTTCATTCCTAAATATCAGGAAATATTTCCATTTATTCATTCCTTTCATTATATAACACTAAATTAAAATAGTTTAGTTTCAATAACATGTCATTTTACGGGAGTGGCTTAAATCTATTACCATAGCATAGACTCCAAGAACAAAAGGGGACTCTCTAACCCCCTCTGGCGTCCCAGTGACCTACTCGTAGGTCGGCTTAAAAATCCATGCACCCCACCGACCTATTCGTAGGTCAGCGTACCGCATCCAAGATTATGCCTTATTACGTTGGATTTTGGTCTAAAATCCAATGTATCATAGACCACAGCTTGTAAAAAATAAAAATTCCTTTTGATTGGTGTATGACACTTGTTCATTCGCCAATCACTCATTACACTAGCCTCATTTGAAAATACCGGTATCGCGTGCAGTGTCTTGTGTTTATTTTTGAGAAATACGGATTTTTACGTTGTTCGGTAAGTAAATATTTATATTATAATTATGTCATTTCTAAATAAATCGAAAATCGTTTTGATAACAGTAAAAAAGTTAGTAGTTTCAACAAAATATAAGATTCAAAGTGGTCAGTGCTTGAATGAATGGACTTTGTTTTGTAATTCAGCTTTTGAGGTTTTTTTTTTTTCAAAAAAAGTTGCACGATGTAACTTTTTTTATTGGAAATTTTATGAATTATCTATTTACCAATTTTTAAGCTATTGCATAGCTTCTATCGCGGGCCTTGAGGGTGGAGACCGAATCCAGAAATTCCGTAACGAAATTGAAAACCTAACACTTTGGTTGCTATGACTACTTGTGTTGTTGACTTCAAATTATTGAAAATAAAAAGACTATTTTTATGAAAAGATGATTTGGAATATAAAGGCGAAATAATTTTAAAGAATTATGTTCATAATTCTTTAAAATTATTTCGCCTTTATGTTAAGTTCATGTAATAATACGGGAGTGGCTTAAATTTTACCATAGATGACTTTAAGTACCCTCCAAGAACAAAGGGACTTTAAAACGACGCAATAAAGTGCAATTCAGTTCGCACAGAGAGCACGTCCTCTCTTTTCATCGTGTAAAATCTTTTATCTCTCTCTCCCTCTGGAGATGCAAATCTGCATCTGTGAGGTGCAGATTTGGTCATCACCATATCAAATTTCAACACTTCGTAAGCGGTCTCCTATCGAATGAGAAGTGATTTAGCCCGCTATGCTGGCCAAGTTCGCGTTAGGAGACTTCTTATGACAGCAAAAACAACTGCTGTTTCAATAGAGGATAGCAAAGCGCTTCTGTACAATCCTAATATATATTAGCCTAATGATTGATATCGATAACTACTTACTAATGTATACGCTTTTTTCAGTATACGAGAACTTCGATAAAGGCCCTCATAAAATACAAAAAGTCAAAAGACGAGGAAAGTGTGAAGACTGTTGGAAAGTGAACAAACGAGTTAAAATGGTCAAAACTACATGCATGGATTGCGATATTTACTTGTGTGTACCGTGTTATATCGAAAGCCATTCACAGGGGCGTGAGCTATTGGGAATGATAAGAAAGCCTCAGAATTAATAGTCTAGAAATACTATGATTTGCCTGGCCTAATTGAGAACAAGCAACCAAGATTAGTTAAAGCATATAATATGAAACGGACAATAGGCATTAATACCTGCTACGTACACCTTGGTACCTATATATGATTAGGTACCTATACATGTTCTGATAAAATGAGTTAATTAGCGTATTTTTATACAACTTCAATAAATAAGGAGAATTCGTCAATTATGGTAATTTTATTTTAAATCTTTTTTAATTATTTTGGATCCATTCTTAAGAATTCTTTTCTAATTGAAAAGTTTTAGTCGAATTTGTCAAAGATTGATTAAAGTATCAACAATTAAATATAATATTAAAACCCTTATCGTGTGTGTATATCTTAATAATATGCAGATTTATCGTGTACCTCTATAGCAAGTTCTTGCTCTATAGGTATTAAAATTCTACATCAATGTGTACCTCAGAGAGTTCACTGATGGGTTTTATGTTCAACAAGCGTTTGGTTGACCCATCTGTAGTGACATCTACAGTATCCTTTAAAATTTAATGTGCTCAATATCACCTATTAAATAACAGGTAAGTATAGAGATGTGATTAAAGAGCGTGAGATGAGATTAATACATAAATATAGATAAAATATACATAAATATAGATAAAATAAATTATTAGACCCGCGCTAAAAGCCCAGTGATATTTGACATTTTGGAGACATCACTCTACACTAGCGCCTCTAGCGGCGAATTCAAAAGCGACAGCCCTCATTTTCAGCATTACTAAAATTATACATCAATGTTTTCAGCAGCCCAATTTTATCGAATATCGATAGTGTACCTACAGCATCAATGTCAAAATATTTTTTGTCTTCAACGATCCTTTATGGACAGTCACAATGATACCAAAACCATGTTTGGACATTGATGCAGAGATTACATTGTAGCACTGACGGTCTTCCGATATGAAGATGGCAAATACCATTTCAGGGGGGTTACTATGAGCTCTTAAAGCAGGACAGAAATTGAACTGCAGCACAGTTCAATGCAGTGTCTGCCTACCAGTTCAGTGCAGTTCAATATCTGTCCTGCTATAAGAACTCATAGTAACCCCCCTGTTATCTATTTACAATTAAAATTCGGTGAGCCATTGAGCTAGGGAAAGCTGATGGCTTATTTCACACTCGAACAGTTCGGAGTCGTTGTGTAAAAGGTCAACATACTGAGTAAAATAAAAATCCTTAGTAAAATGTTAATATGGACATTGGACGCTTTGAACCAAACCCAAGACGTGACACACCAGGGAGATCTGAACACGCACTAATGATGTTGATAGTTGATAATCTCCCTGGTGGCGGTGAGAACATGGTGGTATCTGGAAGTCCCACCAGTGGGGCATGCCGGTCGCACCACAGACCCGTTACGGAACGGACAAGTGTGCCTTGAACGGCTCTATAATGTTCGGATACCTATAACTTAAGACTTAACCACCATGAAGTAAACTGTTTGTTTCTCTAGATTAGAACATAGAATTAGGAATATTTATTAGAATATGTAGAAGAAAAAAAAACTCGTATTCAACGAATAATATCTTTTATTTCCAAATACATATGAATAAAGGACAATCTATTTTATAGGTATACCTACATAATGCAATCAAATAACCATGCTTATTATTTAAAACTAATTTAATTAATTGTTGAATAGGTAATTTAAATGTAGTTTTTTTTTGTTTTAATTATCATTATTTTCGAGCGTCTTTGCGGCATCGAAACGCTAAGATAAAACTAAGTAAGTATAATTAAAATTATAATTTCAAAACACCATCAGAAAAAATATAATAAGTGTTTGAAATACATAGAATCAATATTATTAACAATGCCTAATACTAAAGTCAAATCCGGGTTACAAATAAAATACATTTTCGTCATGTCCGAGATTTCAAAAAAATATCACACGTCACGACCGAAATGCGAGCTAAAGCTCTACCAAATAACCATATCGTAATTTACAGTTACACAACTCGTTACAGCCCTCAAGTTGCTAATATCTATAAAAATAGACGTACTATTACAACAGCGCACAGCACTACACCGAGGCAAGTTTTAACCGGCTTTCTTCTGGACCGTCGAAAGAAATACTTTGCGCAGTTTATTAGCCATTTCCTCTAGAAGGTCAGCGCGGACTTTAAGTTTCTTATTTCTCTCTTCGAGTTCGTCGGCGAGCTGTTCCATTTGGAGTTCTTTAAGCTTCCTGTTCATCCGGGATCGTTTGGAGGCTTCGTTGTTCTTGTCTCTCAGCTCCCTGTATTTGACCTCGTGTGTGGAGACGGCTGAGTTATTGCTGACTGTTGACACGGTGCTAACTCTTCTCCCGGGTGGTCGGCCTCTCTTCTTGGGCTGTTGCTGCGCGCCCTCTAGCGCTTGTATCATCTGCTTGATGTCCTTCTTGGGCGCTTTTCGGCTGACTTTCCTCGCGCGGTGGGTTTCAGTGTAGGGCGTGTAGGTCTCGTCCGAGTCGTCGCTGTCGCGTCGCCGTTTCCTCCGCGGCGGCGGCTTGGTGTCATCTTCCGGCTCCGACTCGGTTTTAGGTGTGATCGGCAAGGGATACTTGACCGGCGTGGCCGGTGTGGGTATCGGAGAATAATCGAACTTCGTTATCTCCGTGATGTTTTGCTCGGGTCCCGGCTGAGTCTGTTCAAAAAGAAAAACTTATTGTAAGAAATATATTTGTAATGTTGTAACTATGATTAAGTAGCTAATTCTGCCTGCCTGCCTGCCTGATCTTTTCTCCGCTCAACCGTTAAACCGGTCTTTACAAAATTTGGTACAGAGATAGCTTGCATCCTGGAGAGTGGAGATGTCTCCAGGTTGCAATTCGATTTGTATTAGATTGTGTCAGTATTCACGTGATTTTGATAGTGTAAGAACACGCGGAAGAGGAACGGGGCATCAGCTAGTTTTTAATATTTATAACGATTCAATTTTCTGAAATAATTTGACCTAAATTATTGCCTTGGTTCGGTTGACATAGAACTTTTTAAAAGTTCTCAAAAATCTAAATCCGAATGATACGACGATTACTGTACTCTAGATAAAAACCAAGATGAATTGTTAAGTAAAGTAACTACCGTAGTGAGTAGTGGACATTTCTCAGTCTCCAACTGCTCGACAAAGCTGAGGACTTCGGGCGTGCTGATGAGGTCGGCGGGCCACGGCTCACGCGACACGTCCACGGAGAGCGCGGGAGCGGGCCGCCTCGCCTCGTCGCTGATGATGATCACGTTACTCTCAACTTCCTGTGGCGTCACCGATACGTACTTCATGTCCATCGAGTCTTCTTGGTGGATAAAGGGCATTGTGTCGAATGTGTTAAAGGATTTTGTGTAGTCTGTGGTCTGCCACCCGGAGTCCGCTTGCCACGGATCCGTGTGGACCAACCCATCGGCCGCTAAGTCGCCTATCACAACAGGTAATGTACTAAAATCTAAAAATTGCTCTTGGAACGGCACTTTGACGTTCGTTGCCGGCTGGCTGAATAGCTCTACGTTAAATTTGGCCATCTCGTCCACGCTCAGTGGCACAGGAGAGGTCAGTGCGTTGAATGTGTGTGTTGGCGGCGAGTTAGCGTCGATTGTTTCCCAACCCTGAGGTGAGAATTGTGTGTGCAGTGTGTCTGTATTGTGTGCCCTTAGGTCGGTTGATTTTGGTTGATCTGTTTAAAAGAGAAAAAGAAAAATTAATACCAAGAGTTTTAAGCGTAGCATCCCTAGACAAGACATGAGACAGATCTAATTAAGACCAAAAAAAAAAAAACTATACTTTAAGGCGATTTCAGTGGTATCACACAGGAAAATGGTACTGTCGTTTTCTCCATACGAAATAACATTTGTATTGAAAATAGACAATGTAAAATTTAATGTAGTCAAATAAACAGAAATATTATAAACTGGATTCCCTTAGGCACATTTACTTCCAATACGAAAACCCAGATAGGTACTCCCCCACTCGATATACAATATATTATGAGTCACTTAAAGCGCTAGATATGAGGAAAAAGTCTGTTACCAACTACACTACACGGTCAGGAGCTGCACAGTTGAGTATGTTCACATTGATGAGTTGCGAACACGAGCGTCACGCGATAACACGATACGCGTTTGAAAGCGCCTAATGTCTTCGGTGAATAATATACAGCGGTTGTACAGTGCAAACCGCGCAAAGCACGTCAAGACATGTTAGTGCAAGTCGTGAGAATAGCTCCGAGTTCCGACGTTTTGAACTTTGTCCGCGCAAAAAACACGGAGGAAAACGATCGCGAAATTATTAATTTCAATAGCCTAATTTTAAGTCCGCTGATGTGCAAATTTGTCCTGAGAATGCTATGTATTTTTATAGGTATTTTTATTTGAATATGGCGGCCATCATTGAGATTTAACTTTGAACTGAACAATTGAAAAAAATTTTTCCTTTGGGTGTTTGGCGCATTAATTTTGGGTGTAGCACGTTTCTTGAAAGTGGTAAGATAAAAAAAAGTTTCGTTATGACGCTATGTTTAAATTACATAAATCTACTCAACTGGCACCCTCCCAAACATTTAGGTAGGTACCATATTAAAAAATATTACAATGGGATAAAATATTGTTCAGGATGACGAAGATTCGACTGTTTTTAAATGTCGTCAGTCGTCACGCGCTTTATTAACAAAAATATGTTTTTCTTATGTTATCATGTTTTCAACTATGTTTTTTTTCTAACTATGCCAGGTTTGCCTGCTATCATCTTAGACTGCATCATCACTTACCATCAGGTGAGATCGCAGTCAAGGGCTTAGTACAATTACTAGTAAAATTAACTTTAAAAAGAATAAAAATGTGATAACACCCGCCATACCTGAGAAGAGATGCTGCAGGGCGACCGCGTATCTTTTGCATCAATCATTGATACATCGCAATCACCTCCGATTGGCTGAATTTATGGTATTCTTGCTGCGTCAATGGATTTCGTCCAATAGTGGAACAGTGTTAACCTGCGTCAATGGATTTCGTCCAATAGTGGAAGAGTGTTAACCAATCAGCAACCAATCAGTAATTGCGATGTATCAATGATTGATGCAAAAGATACGCGGTCGCCCTGCAGGTGTCTGAGGCATCACCTACGATAATGACCGTGGCCCTGTCAATAAACGCAAGTCACAGGAACATAAGAAAAACAAATCAATAAGTAATTACCAATGGACTGTACTACTTCTTCCTGCGCGGGCTCTTCGCACCACTGAACCAGATCTTGGAAGAACTCGCAGTCGTTCAGCATTGTACTCTGGAATATCGGCTCCGGTTTCGTAAAGTCCTGAAAACACAACGGAATATGTTAGAAAATGCCTTGAAAAGGTGTGGAAAATCAAACAAATATGATTTTAAACTAATTAAGTTTAATAATATTGCATAGTGTACTCACGGCCGTGACGATCCCTCTTACCTCTGAAAAGCTGGTAGTTGGCGCGGGCGAAAGTGCTGACTGATTTCTTAGGTCGGTAGTGCCTCCGTAAGGACGGTTCACCTGTTGATTCTTTCCGAACTTTAAGCGATCTATCTCTATCATTTTCAAAAGACGTTGAGGTTTGAGACACGTTTGGGAAAAAACCATGTCTTTCTTTTTGTAATCTGTACTGTTTTCCGTTATCGTCTCCTCGACAGACGGTGATCTTTTGAGCAACCATTTTGAATAGAACTACAAACAGAAATGATACGACGTAACATAATGTATATATTTTTATGAAGCAAGGGTTCTGAATGTGAGACAGGGCGAAAATAAATGTAAGCGTGAGAGGATGTTAGGGAGAGTAAGAGTTATAGAATTGAAAAGATGAATATTAATTGATGTGGTGACTTTCATGTTGGTGTTCGAAGATGAAGTATATTATGCAGGTCAAATCCTTACAAGAGTCATATCGAAAAAGATAAAATAAACACTAGCTTTTATACATGTGATAACATAATGTTTAAATGAAACTATAATGACTTAACAAGACTTGTAATATTTTATGTAATCTCGAATAGGAAGTTAATAAGAATCTACGTAGTACTGAAACATAATTTTGAGAAATGAACTTCTTTTGGCTTTGACCTGCATACACAAGTGTATAAATAATTAAGTATTCGTTTACATGACATTGTAAGGAACGGCGAAGGCATATATACAATTTAAATATATATTAAAATGCGCAGCTCATTTCATTGAGAAAAATAAAATTGTAACGCGAATGAATAAATCGCAGAAAATTTCAAAGTCATGTAATCGATATGAAGAAGCTTTTTTTTAAAGAATCGTAATTTTTGAAATGGTTTCATATTTGAAATGAGAATTGAGATCCCCTAAACCGTCTGTTTATCCGTTGGTGAGAAGAAGATAAATAATTTAATTGATTAATAAATTCACGAGTTCATGGATGACTTTAGGATTTATGGTTGTTAGTACTTAGTCGTGTCATGAAATGTTAATTGTTAAAGAAGAATTTCAATATTAATTATTTCAACAAACAAGGTTGAAGTCAGATAAACCAGAAAATATCTTGGAAAATTGATAATTTTATCAATAATAATATCTTATCTATTGATAAGTCTAGTAGTTCAAAAAAATCTCATAATTTATTTTAATTTCAAATAATTGCTACTTGAGTTGGTTTGAAACTAAAAACCAATTGACCTAAACATTTTTCTTAGCTACGGTAATTTTTTTATTTGAAATGAGTAATAATAATAATATATAAAAAATTTAAGATAGAAGACGCAGTACATTTTATGTCATACTATTTTTTTCGCTGAATCGTTTTTATTCAATATATACATATATTCGATTCCCTTTTAAAGTAAGTACAGTAATTTTCCCAAAAAATTGGGCCTAGCTGAATTTGGAAACATTTTTGAACTTCAATTTCATTGAAGTTGGAAAGAAAATGGAAGTAAAATTTTAGTTGTTATAGTCTTCTTTGTTGATTTTGGTTGGTTTTCGTGTTCGGTATGGCTCTCTTGAGGTTCTGCAACAGAGAATGGATTAGGGGGAACTGACCGCCGCAGCGGTATTACTTACTTTGTTGAACTCTTCGTGAGTCCCTAAGGAAATTGTAACTCTTTAGGCTCCCAACCACGAAACGGTCACCGAAGTAGGCCTGGAACAATAGGAAAAACACATCTAAGTATAAACAAAGTTAGATAATCAAGAAGGATAGGATTTTAGTACTGAAAATACAATGCGTGCGGCTTGAACTAGGCTTGAATAGATTTAAGATCGGTCCTTCGAGCCGGATCTCGGAATTTAAATATCTCAATGATGTTTTTATTCATTTCAATGTACGCCGTCACACACAGACTTAGCTTATTCGTTTTAAATACGCAAATAATAATCTAGCCACATCCAACTGCACCTTCTAATGAACGAATTATGAAGCCAACTTGGGCGTTTTAGTAATTATATTAAGAAGGTACTTAAGAACCTACCTAAATTAAAAAGTTCGACGGACGTTGATGACGCAAGACGGCAAGACAAGTATGGCAAGAGCAGTGGGTGGTATGGCCTTAATTAATTATCAGTTTTTTCTATGTGATACGACAAAATATATTCATAATGAACCAATAGTAATAAAAAATATACATATGTAAGGTAAGGGAGAAACAGCTTTAATAATATTACGATTTGGTCTATGGATTTTCTATGAAAAAATTACTTAATCGACGAAGACTATTAAAAGTCGTGGAAGATTTTATCTACTCGATATGCTGTCGTGAGACACAAATTATTGATGTTTTTGTGCTTACTTGTATATGTCACCGTAAGATTGCAAAAACCGTTAGATTTTAATCTAACTAGCGAAATTGTAAACTGTCGACAAATTACAATTTAACGCATTATTTTTCGGTAGATTGTAATCTGTTAGGTATATTAACCCGATAAAACCTAAGTGCCCGTCATGTTGATTGCTACTAAAAATTATGAAGGCGCCTTCATAATATTTGCTAATAAAAATTGCTGACATAATAATTGCTAATATTTTTTTATAGTTTGTAAGTTTATAACGTCTTTGATAGGTGATATCTAGTGAAAGGCCCGATGAAGAGCGTCAGTTTTTGTACTGTTTACATAGGTACTATGCATGCTATAATACTGTACAAGAATTAGCTTTTCTAATTATTGTTCATTTTTGGTACATAACCATAATATCACGTTTTTGATCGGCCATATCTAGTGAAAGGCCTATCAGCATGCGGGAAGAATTCCACTATCGTCCTCAGTGGAGAGTGTAGCACCCACCTATTACTGAATCAGCTTTTCAAGCGATAGTTACAAAAAGTGCAGCAATCTCTTAATCTATAACTGCAATAGATTTTTCTGCTAGACTGATACTCTTTGAAATTGTTTATTAGAGCAAGTACAATTCTTTCATTTAAAAACGTCGCAATAGCTTATTTAATTACACGAAAATGACGCAGGGTGGCAAACATAATATAATCGACGTGCAATCTTTAACTATGATGATACCTTGCAAAACACACCGAGCATGAAGAAGAGAAGACCTTGGATAAATGTTCGGTACCCAGTACCAATGTACGCTGCACCGCGATGCCGGTGGATTCCGTCAATGATACCTATGTAGGTATACCTGCGTGTATGTCTGCAGGTAGAATACCCTGTTGAGTGATGACGTAAAACTAAATTGACCTCGAACTCGCCCCCCGTTATCGATCGAACCCACCATTTCAAAGGGGAAGATTAGTCACCAACGATATGCAATGAATCATTCATATCTGGACCACTTCAAAATGATTACCTTTATGCCCCGATAAAAGTACCTGATTAAACAATGCTGTTATCAGAATTAATCCATCGAGGATCTTTTGCTACATTAGTTAATGGGTTTTGACTTTTGGGACTTAATATGAATTAAATGAATATATTATATGAATTAAATGAATATATTATATAAGTGAACGAATAAGCGGACTATTTGTAAATATGTTAATTTTCAACAGAGACCCCTTGTCTAAGGCGCTCCTTGCTACACAGGTGTGAGGACCACGTGTGTTGAAAACAATTCCATCACGGAGATATTGTATCCATGAGTATCTTTCATCAATAGCATCACTATTAGAGTATTTACATAAATACAGTCCAAATAGGTACCCCATACTGCCCATTAATTCATATTTCATACCTAGGTAAACTAGGTACAGATATCAATAACATCGACTTTTACTTTTTCGGAAAATTCTACAAGGTCGCTAATGACGTCCGTACAATCACATACTTATTAAGAGATCAAGTTTTTTTAGTCGGTTTTACACATACAGAAATACCTACCTATATAATTAATGGAAACAAACCAATTTCGATAGTGAAATGGACATTCATAATGATAATTTAATTGCTAGTCCCATTAAAGCTAAAACAAAAGTTCATTTAACTATTTTAAGAACACAAAGTTATTTTCTATGGTCAAAGTGATTTCAAAGCGTGCCTCTTTCTAATAGTTTAAATTATTCTTGGGAAATATGAAAAAAAGTAATGAAGAGAAAATATTATGTACTTTCAAAAGAGAAATCGATTTCACCTGTATTGGGCCATAGGTCCGGCCAGCAATAGTGTCAAAAATGTTGGCCAAGGTCATTTGGTCACGACTGTTCTTAGCCGTAGATCTTCGAAAGACGCTAACTAAATCTAATAAAGATATAATAGGGGTCTCACGAATAGCTTCTCTTCGTGTTATCTACTTATTTGTCTTTCTTGAAAGCGGCAGATAAACAGATTTCTTCTACGCATTTGGGATCCCAACATAGTAGAAAACTTTCCTAATTTTCAAGGGAAAATAGGTACTTAACGAAGTTTGATGTCTGTTACAATCACAACAATCCCGACATACGAGGTTGTTTACGACATCAACCTCGAATCTAACTGGAAATTAATTCTTGCGCAATCGAAATTTTTCTGATAAGAATTTACATGTTCCTGGCCAAAGTTCAGAACAACTTAATTTAGAGGTTGAAAGTTATACGTAGTCAAAAAGTGATATTTAAATACAAGAAAGTTCTAGAAACGCTACAAATATAAACGAGTTTGAGTAGGTAGGTGCTCAGAAAGTTGGAATTCGCATCAGGGTATCAACGCAACGTGATCGCGACAGGTCCAAACACGTTCACGTGTACGATTTATAAAGTTTCTGAACTTATAGTAGCACACTTACTTTCTTTTATAATAAAACTTACATCTAACAAAAGAATTATGAGTAATTTGTGAAATTGCAAGGTCGATAGGAACATTGAAGAATATCTAATGAGCACAAATTAATTAAGCCAAGAACTCACCTTACAAAAAGTATTTTTTTGCGGGCTTGTAGCACAGAAGAAATAAGTTACCCTTTAAAATTAATGAAAAAAAGTAACTTATGCGCTAGCGTGAAAACTTTACATAAAAATGCAAAGGGAATTACAAACTTTGGGCTTTCTAGAACACTTTAACCACGATTCAGCATGCGTGCGCTCCGGGAGAGCTAAGAAATTGTTGTGCAAGAATGAACGAGTGCGAGTCGTGGCTCTAGGGTCCGCATACAGTTTTCCTCAATGCCCCTCCATTCGCTTTCGTGTTCTAAAAATATCTCTAGCTCCCTTGCGATTGGACCGTTCATATGACGTCAAATCTACAAGCCAATGGGAGTGGACAGATTACGAGAATCACGAGACCATCGCGTTTTCATTGTAGCTATACAATACGTATGTATAATATGTCTGGCTACTTAGTTATCGTGGGGTTCACTGGGGTTTTACACCAAGCAAATATGTTAACTCTATACAATATATAAAATTGTGTACAGAGTTCATTATTTTCGGAGTGATTCATTCTCATTGCAATGATTGTGGTTTCTTCATTAACATTTTGTATATAATGTTATTGTTATGCATCATTTATCACATTTTGTTTGATATTAATACTAATATTTTAATTTTTTTTCCTGCTTCTTCGTTTAGTCGTTTTAACATTTTCTTTAAAACTCCATCTATCAACTTATAAAACAAAACTTTGCACTAATTCGAGCTGCAATTAGATTTGAATTGAATAAAATTTAGAGAAAAAAGATAGAGAAAGGACCCCCCATAAAGCATTCAGAATCGATTATTATTATAGGCATGCTTCGAGGATACTCTGCACTCGACTGCATGCGATTAATTAAAATATGTGATTTATTTATCTTCTGCTAATCATAATCATGAACTATCAAGCAACTGTATGGTAATAATCATCATCATCATTATAAGTACATCATTAATTAATTGTTTATTTCTTATTAATAATTTTTGATTAATATAAATAAATATGTAGAGAACGTTTTTCATAAATAAATTCATGTTAAATATGCAACATGTCTACAATCTACATGCTGGTGTATATTTAACTAGCTGATGCCCGCGACTTCGTCCGCGTGGTTCAAGCTTTTTTTGATTCCCGCGGGTACTCCTTAATTTTCCGGGATAAAAAGTAAC
Source organism: Erebia epiphron (assembly GCA_963932025.1). Classification (NCBI taxonomy): domain Eukaryota; kingdom Metazoa; phylum Arthropoda; class Insecta; order Lepidoptera; family Nymphalidae; genus Erebia; species Erebia epiphron. The sequence continues at coordinate 43,339,523 of OZ009945.1, forward strand.
CTATGTCACTCTCCAGGTCCTCAACTATACCCATGCCAATCACGTCGATCCGTTGCTCCGTTGCGGCGTGATTGAAGGACAAACCAACAAACAAACACACTTTCGCATTTATAATATTAGTATGATGTCTTATCGTTTTTCCTGGAAAAATCTAAGTGCTCAATAACACCATTAGGTGTTCCTACATGTATGCAAAGTATATTTTTCAGTAAGTTCGCAGCAGTTCCGCCCACATGATATTCGCGAGCCATAGCCAGATTTTTTCCTAGATAATCAATAGGTAACATTATTATTCATGAATGTTTGTTTCTGATAGTCTAATGACGTAGACGTAGAGTAAGAAAATTTTTGTTATTCAAGGACACGTTCCACTATCTATTAAAGTAACCACCACCTGTGGTAACCACGCAAATTTTAGCAATTGAGATTTGGATGCTATAAATAAGGCATAATCAGATAATAATTTATAGGTGATAACATCCGCATTATATAACGAGATTTGGAAAATAGCATGCTTTAGGTGAGTTAAAAAATATATAAGCTAAAATGTGACCAAAGTCTTTTAATTTGAAATGAATCATACCTATGATGTAGGAAAAGGTGAACAACCTCCCAATAAATTGGCTTAGGTTATGATGTCAGAGCTGTTGTTCCGTGACGAAACCTTAGGTAGGTTTTTTAAAAATAAATATTTTTGAGGCCAAAGTACTAGTTTGTTCTGTCCGTCGTCCTAGATATATTTTCAAAAGAAGTCAGTACATACTGCCGAAGTCTCACATAAGAGAGGAAGAGCAAATTATAAAAGGATTAGTGTCTCTTGGTCCGCTTTTTTTGGGTCCCTGGCCGCTGCGCCAAGACTATATAATTCAAGTTCAAGAACATTATACTTATCCATCCTACAATCCCTTTTCCCTAGACTTCAGCAGTGGACGTCCTTAGGCTGAGATGATGATGAATAATGATGATGATTTCCTGTAAACCTAACAAATGGAAAATAAAACTTATAGACTATAGACAAATACGTTTATCAGGACAAATATTTTTAACGTAACAATCGTAAACCTAAATAAGTACATAGAACACAAGCAAAAAACGATACGTTCTAAAAAACACAAAGCTACGTTGCCTAAGATTATTTACACACACGGATGTGGATATGAATAGTCTTAACCTTTAGATGTAGATCATGCACATTCTTAGACAAGGCAAAGCTGATCGCTAGACTGGATAATAGAAAATTTACAGATTTGTATAAATGAATGCCTAAGATGACGGCCTGAAAACCCTGGGCATATTTTGAAAAACCTCCAATATATACCCAAAGCGTGAAAACAAATCTTGTAAAAAGCTAGACTTTGACCAGAGTGAAAGATTTGACTTTCAGTCATTCAGGAATATTTTTTTAATATGAAGTTATAAATTGGAACGTGGAAATATTGGATTAGACATTGTGGGAAGTCAAATTACGGAAATGAGCTGTATATAAATGAAATAGACCAGCAAACAAGACCAAAGGCCCAATTGAATAAGCATATCGTAATCATTTGACAGCTAAAACGTATTACTCGAACTGTTATGGAGTTCACACATGCTTTTTGACGTGGAAGCACCTATGAACTCCTTAAACAGGTTGTATTATCCGTGTGACAAACGATTACGATTACGATTTCCTTACACAATCGGGGGTATAATATGCAAGCCTGTTCATGAGAACAAAAACCAACCTCCCAAATACCGAAATGACAAAAGTCTCGCAATCGTGCTTTGTACTTTGTAGCAATGTTCGAGACAGAAAAGTTTATTTTCTAGAGATTATCGATAGCTTTTGGGGTCTGTTAACTTAATACATATGATTAGTCCAATAATGTAATGGATTGGTTAGGTTTCTGCTTTACATAATCGATACATATCTATACGCTGACGTCAAACTACGACTTTCTTCATTTAGCTACATTATAATTTACGTCTTGATCTATAACTTAAAACTCGAACAGTTCTTGAGAATTACTAAAAACTTAAGAACTTTCTATAATAACGAAGAATCACGTATAAAGGTCCAGAAAAACATCTTGACATCAGAAAAACTGCCTTTTTTGTATTTTGCCTGGACTTATCTTCAAAACTAAACTAATTTCAACGCAGTTAGAAAGGGCTCGACTGTGCAAGGAACGATCAAGGCTTTTTTTATCCTAATAAAACAAATGGTATTTAGTCTTCCTACAGGATGTCTAGAAGCCAAGATCTTTTAAAACGTAAGTATCCTTAAAATATGATTGGAGGACCGGGTTTCATGCGACGATAATACTGTTGTTACAAGTGCAGACACGAGTAGATACATAGGTAGGGTTAGATACTTGGTTAGACGTATAGGTACATCCCATCAAAAACATAAATGTAAAATGAGAGCCAAAATCCAAAATTGTGATATGTATATAATATATGCATTGGTTGTTGACTTCAGCGACAAAAGAAGTGAGATCTAAATGGGTGCCAAAGTTCAATGGTCAGTCCTGCAATTTATTTATAACAACATAAAATATTTTATAACAACTTAAAATATCATTTCTTCTTATAACTTAGGATAATATGTTGAAGACTAAGGCTTTGGCTTGGCTAGTTTCCATATACGAATTATTATTAAGTAGGTACCTAAAAGTACAGTTTCTACTAGCAAGCCAAATTTTCGGAAGAATAAAATAAGAACTTACAGCTTTACAACTTGCGAAGGCTATAATTCGTATATGAAAACTAGCCAAGCCAAAGCCTTAGTCTTCAACATATTATCCTAAGTTATAAGAAGAAATGATATTTTAAATTGTTATAAAATATTTTATGTTGTTATAAATAAATTGCAGGACTGACCATTGAACTTTGGCACCCATTTAGATCTCACTTCTTTTGTCGCTGAAGTCAACAACCAATGCATATATTATATACATATCACAATTTTGGATTTTGGCTCTCATTTTACATTTATGTTTTTGATGGGATATCATTTCTTTTTGTACAGAAATTATTGAACACAATCTCAAACTCAAAACATATTTATTCAAAATACGTACCTACAAAGTACACCTTCTGAACGTCATGCTTACAGAGCATAAGACGTGATGGTGATAACTAACTACGGTATCTTAAAACTAAAGCTACGAGGGTTCCAAACGTGCCCTGGTCTGAGAAGAGCCCGCAACAAACTCAACTGTGTTTGTTTTATTATCACCATCTCACAAATATTTGAAATTATATATACAATATAACAGTTAAATAATCAGCCGCTGTAACAATTCATACCCATGCCTTGCTATCATTCAAATAATCCTTTACACTGTAATAGGACTTTTCTATTAGTTCATTGATTTATTCATCTTCATATTAAATAGGTAATCACTGTCGTTACATTATCAAGAAAGCTGCCGGTGCAACAATATCATTTCGATGGTGAGCCCACCCATGGTAACAACAGGTCTTAGCATCCTGTTTACACTCAGGTGACAATTTATGCTCAACGTAACGTACCCAAATTGCAAACAATGGTCATCCATGGAATATAGCGCGAAGTCGGCGAGATCGAATCCATATTATAGTATAGCAAAAGTTTTTAGTGAAACATTGAAAACAAGCACGGTAAACAGTCGATATCACTAAAACCACTATAAACAATGATAAAAAATCACAATGTCTGACAACTTGAACTGACGACTTCAAATACGTTTCTTCTTCTTTTCTGTCAATGACGTTTCGTTGCACAAAATGCGTGAATACGAAGGTAAGGTTTTAATGCAACTATATTATTATTCATTATTATTTACATTAAAATAATAATTATGTGTCATTTTCAATATTTAACAACACAAAATAACGAATTTAAACAAAGACCTGCAGTATGATTTATGTAATAGGAGTTTTTTTTTTACTTAACAACTCTTGTTTTATTTAGTTGTGCATGCACTATGCGTAGAATGTAATGCAAGTTGCCGCAGGAAGTGGACGAGGGAGTTACTACCACCGCTTAAAGCAGTATTATTTCAAAGTAACGGTTGAATGTCACGTACTTTGACGTCCTTAAAATAATGATTATAACACTACAACATGAACGTCAACAATATTAAAATAATACGGCTTTAAGCGATGGTAGTATGCCCCGTGTCAGAGTTTTGATCTATCCGTAGGTAGATCATAAAAATGACGATTTTTGGACGTTTATATCTAAATAACCATTTGAGGTGTGCTTATGAAATTTGGAGCACATACGTATCTCGCGGGTCTCAATATATGAGCCAAATTTGACATGTTTAAGTGTAATAGTTTTTGAGTTATGAGGGGGTCAAAAGTGGCTCCAAATGGTTCGTGTAATATTACACACGGTGCTGCCAGTTCTTTCTTTTTTGGACTTTGGCTGGACACGCTTCCGCGTGTCTTGATAACACAATAATTATAATGACGGCAAATAATGATAATGCCAGTAGATATGATTAGCTACAGGCTGTTGAATGTTGACATAATAACACATAATACTATACATATACATATATTTAGTCTGTATGCAGCAACGAGTTACATGTTTGAATCGCTAGGTAAACAAAATAATGGAACTAACTAACGATGCAATAGGTAAATAAAAATATGACATCACTAATGACCTTGAATGTAATACTGAGGATGAGAATCATGGAACTCGTTTTATTAAATACGAATATTTTAGTCTTATGTAATAAATAATAATGGTTCCCAGAAATATGGACTCGGGCAACGATTATGTATTATATCACAGGGGATAAAAAGACTGCTACTGCTAGAATGCTCCGGGTTAGAAGATATACCGGAAAGTGGACCATCAAAATATAGATCCATTTCACCAAAAAGGGAAACGCTCAGCAGGAGCTGTGAGTAATCTATCAACACACAGCTGTCCCCACACGGATCGGGCTAGAATTTGGCATACAGATACTTAGAGCTTACAGGTAAACAAGAAGGCATTTTTTTCATTCATTCCTGTCCTCGTCCCAAGCGATGTTGGGTCGGCAGTTCGGCACAACGTGTCATTTTCTTCCAACCTCTTCTGTCATTCGGCAACTTACTATCCAGACCTCACACATGCATACCTATCCTTTTTCACGCAATCCATCCATCTTTTCTTTAGATTTCCTCTTCCCTTATGTCAGTCAACATGCATATTCAACATTCCGGATATTATCCATAATATTTATAGGCATAACATGATGATTGAGATTTCTGCAAACTTTACAGGAAAAATAAAACGGGCTCTATAGCTAGGACTGTGTTTTTAAATCAGTGGTAAACTATAAAATACTACTAATAAAATACATTTTTTAACATCATTAATTGTAAATTCTAATCCTTCTAAGGTACGCAACCCTCGGTGGGTGAGTCGCACTTGGTCGGTTTTTTTACATCTATCATCATCATCTAAGGGCGGATCTATATGACACCGCGCTAAACATTCTCTTTCATAAGATGGTTTTTGAATCTTTCAAATATTACTTATCTTTGTGGCGGATATGTTTATAACCGCTATTCAACATAACCTGTGTCTACGTATCGCGCGGCCTCTATCGCTGCGTCGTCATCACATTTTGCCAAGTCATTGTGATAATGAGAACAAACGAATAAACTTTTTCGAATATCATTTGTTGGCTTTTTGAATTACTGTCATCGTACATTTAATCTGGTCATTAGTACGATGCTAGTCTTCAAGACTAGTATCGTACTAATGATCAAGATTAGTAGGTTGTGTATAATGTAGTTATATTATTTCTGCTTGACTGGTCCTGGGCACATGGCAAGGAAATACCACTTCCCTGGCGCAGTGGTGAGCGCTATTATCAAGCTGCGTTTTCACGTGTTCGGAACAGTTCTGCGCGAGCATATCCAACATATTATTATGTTTTTATTATAAACCGTTATTTATATTATGCCTGGGTTCGATTCCTGGCAGAGTCTATTTGTGAATTTATAATTTCTATTTTTCTTCTGGTCTAGTCTGATTATAGGCTTTGACCGTGTCTAGTTACCGGCAAAGATCAACAAAGGCCGCCGAGCGATTTAGCATTCCAGTAGGTGCCGTTTAGAAACCGATGTGTTTAAATTAACATGTTAACAGGTTAGCCCGCATTCATCTAAGACTGCATCATCACTTACCACCAAGTGAGAACGCAGTCAAGACTGAATGGCTATATTATATGTTGCCAGAATTTCGATATAAGAAAGAGAGGAAAGACGATATTTTAGAGTCAACGGGTCCAGAATACTCATTTGTTGGGCTAAAAGGGTGGTTCATCACAGCTCTTCCCATTTCAGATTTGACGTATATTTTTTTAGATGTAGAATGGCAGTAGACTGTAGAGACCTTCATCGATTGGCCTTTCTTTGGGCGAATTGAAGAATAACGTCTGATATTATGTTTTCTAGAAAAAAGAAAGGACCTCTGCCTTGGGCAGTACTCCGTAAAATTTTATGAAGAAGAGAGGCTAAAATTATATTCTTGACAACTGCACGTGGTGAAAACGTGTTTGTTTCGAAGACGACTTTGGTAAATACCTGAGGATTAGGTAATTGTATTTTTAGATCAAACTACGGAAAACATGTCATTTGTTTGTGAGGAAAGAACGTCACATGTCTGCGAAGGCACGAGGTTAGAACTTAGAATATAGTGCAATATAGGGATATTTTTGAAGCGAACAGTGATTCTTTTAGGTCGGTCCTCTTTCAGACCTTTTAAGTAATATTTCTTAGTAAAATAAACTTGCATAGAGCTCGAATTAACGATTAATTATTACTGAATGATTTTAAATAGGTATGCGATTGATATTACTTTTTCACGGGGCTGTCTAAAATAGGTACGTAGTCTGTAAGACTGAATATTTTTATTGAGTGAATAAAAATACTAGAATGCATATTAATTGTTTTTCAAATGCTGCGTGTGTTGATGTAACAGAACACGTGGACTACCTCTGGCCTAAATGAAGTGAAACCAAGTGAAAGTGTAACTTAGGTTTGGCCATTGCGCTAAACGACGCGGAGGATGTAAAACGGCATCCACAGCGCCATTTACTTATGGTAATTCAAAACACGCCTGAATTTAATAATATACGCTTTGTTTGAAATAATATGAATGCCTTCATACAGTCTCAGGGTTGGGTTGGGTGCAGATGAGCAAACTGGACTTTAGAGTTGGCAGCAGATGAACAAAAAGTGGGGAGAGAGTAGTCTTCTCTCTGGCAGTAAGCACAATTTTTCGAAGCAGAAAACTTGGTTTATCACAGTTGGTTCCTAACAATATCCCTAATAATCCATACAGTGAAAGTTTTTGTGACCTTAGTTTTTAGGGTTCCGTACCTCACAGGAAAAAACGGAAACCTTATAGTATCACTTTGTTGTCCGTCCGTCTGTGTGTCAAGACCCTTTTTCTCAGGAACGCATGGAGGTATCAAGCTAAAATTCATATCAAATACTCAGGTCTACTGTTCCTTGGAGCTGTGAAAAAAATCCAACTTCTAAGCCAACGCAATCATAAGATACAACCGTTTATGCTGCAAATTTTCGACACTCGCAAGGGAATCAAAACCTACAGGGTACTTCCCGTGAACTCAGAATCTTGAAATTTTGTACGAAGCAACGTCTTATAGCACACATAAAGGAAAAATGGAGAAGTTTACAATCTTTTTTTTAATTCATTATGAAAATTAAGACAAAATAAAACAAAAATATGAAAGAATCATTAAAATATCTCAACAAATGAAAAAGTTATGGAACTTTAAAGTTGCGCTTGCAAGACGGGAGACGTGACGTCATAATTCCCTATCAACCGACTTAATAAAGCCGAATAAAAGAAATAAATGGACTTAACGTGACTTAATTGAATTAAAACCACTTAATTTGTGTGTGAAGATAATTTTGAAGTAAGTACTTAAATCTCGGCTAGGTATTAAAACTTACTCACAAAAATTTTCACTCCAGTAAGATACAGCAATTGGTGTACACCAAATAATTAAACTTTTAAATCATCATTTCTCAGTCATAAAAAAAACACTGATTTATTAGTTTTAATCTATATTTTACTTCCGTTGTGTTAAATATGATATTCACAACATCATGAAACTTCTGCATTGCGAAAAGAATACATATTTAGTTACATCATAATATAATTTAAAAAAAAATATGCGAATTTTCGACACTCACAAAACCAACCTACAGGGTACTTCCCGTGAACTCAGAAACTTGAAATTTGGTACGAAGCAACGTCTTATAGCACAGATAAAGGAAAAATTGCAATAAGCATACATTTTTAGTTACATCATAATATAATAAAAATATTTTTAATAATTTTAAACTTACTACTCCTTTCCGCATGAACGCGTAGAGGTATATTAAATTGAAATTAAAATAGATAAGTGGAATAAAAATACAATAACTTTAACTTATATACCTACAGGTTTCTACGGAACCCTCGGTGCGCGAGTCCGACTCGCACATGGCCTTTTTTTTAAATAACTGGCCGAAAAAATATACTTAATAATTATTATTGGTAAGCTAAATATAAAAAAAAACCAGCCAAGTGTGAGTCGGACTTGCGCACAGAGGGTTTCGTACATTGGGTACCTTGGTAGGATTTAGTTTAAATATACGAGCTCTAAGTAATAAGAGGGATAGTTAAAAAAAATGTTTGTAGTAGTATGGTATGGCTTACCACTGATTTATAAAAGAACTAATCTAGCTAGAGGCTTTGTTTAAATATTTTTGCTGTAATGTGTATAAACTTAAATCTCTGAAAAACTCCTTTAGGTTTATGGATGATTATTCAAAAATTGTGTAAGTAAGAGATTTTTTTATATTTTTCCTGTAAAGTTACAGAAACTGTCAACCCTGATTACTTATTTCAGACTTTTCACTTTGCAAACTTTGGAAATGACGGGGGAAACTTTTTTTGACATTTTTGAGCCAAAAACTAAGAGACGTAGCCGTTTCATATGATACTCCACTTGATCTTGTAACCCCACTTTTGCTTTTTGTAATAGTAAGTAAGACTTAAGAAATTTTTTCGGAGGCTTCGGCCGTGACTAGTTACCTACCGGCAAAGCCGCCAAACGATTTAGCGTTCCGTTATGATGCCATGTAGAAACCAATTAGGAGTATGGTCTTAATGTAATTGCCATACCCCTAACAGGTTAGCATGCTACCATCTTAGACTGCATCATCATTTACCATCAGGTGAGATCTCAGTCAAGGGCTAACTTGCAGAGGAATAAGACAAATTCTTTCATTTGCAATTAAGTACATGGGCAAGCATTAGTAGTTAAACTATTCAAAATTTCAAGTCTGTAGTCTTTATTAAATACAGAATAGTTTTCTGAATTTTGTAAGTATTCCAAAACCATTCCAAAAATATGCTTCCCCGCATAGGCGTGGGAAAGGTGTGGCCTCCTTTGCAAGCTTTTGGTTTCATACTTTATAAAAACTTGGGTAGGGTAGGACAGAAGAGTGGAATCAAGATCCTCAGATTTCATCGTGGGCCACTATGCAACTGATCTTGTGCATTAATTTATATCAAACTTTTTTACATCTTATACAAAACTGATGTAGGTTCCAATTAGACCATAACTACTCACTGTGGGTCCACACTGACCTCACCCCCTTCACCCCTTTCCAAACAAAGGAACCCAAAAAAAAATACACATATTATTGTCTAAACCTAGAAAATAGGAAAAAATACTTACATTTTTACGTGTCTTCTGTAAATAACTGTCTTAAACTTCTTGATCTTATTAATTTGCATAGAAATGTGATTTATCTGATGCAAAATAAGATTATGTGTTGAGCCCTGACTTAAATGATTGCTGTTCAAGTTTCGCAAATTGTTGTAGTACTTGTTATTATTTAGTTCAATGTACGCGTAGCTCATGTTAATTTTAACACCTGACACTTTCCTCCTGTTATGAATAAGCTTTTTGTTTTATACAAATAATGATTAATAGTCTTTATACAATAGCTGTCTTAAGAACTTCTCTCAAGACCAATAATTTTCAACGAAAAATCAAAAGTTGGCAATAACTTTTTTTAAGTTAGAGTAGATAATCAGAAAATTTAGAGTAAAAATTTATCTGTATTTCAACACAACTTTGAAATTTATAAAATAATTCTCTTTTTGAGAAAATAGCTTCTATTTATTAGTAATTTCAAAGGACTTTTTCTGTAGTAATTTCAAATTTGAATGACGAAATTCGAGACACGAGCTACGAAATTAACTTTCTGATGAAATATTGTAGACTAGGTTAAAGCATACGGACAGGTGTAAGCACGAGTAGGACAGCGAGTATCTTGTTAGCTACGTCTCACGCACAGACTTCAGACCCATTTTGGCTGGTTGTAACTTGTCATGCAATCGAAAATGACGTTTACTTTATTTCTTTGTACGCATGTAAATTTAGATTTATAAGTTTTTCACAATATCCTAAACTGGTTAAGCACCACCATGCTGCGTATTAATCAACAACTACTATTTATTATTTTATCGTTTCAAAATGTTTTGTACTGGTACCGTGTCGTTTGTCTCTATGTTAGGATCTAGAACCGCTTAAAGGATAGTAAAACATGGTACACATTTTGCGTAAAATGACACTTACCCGTAACAAAAGCAAACAAAAATATCAATGAAAAGAGATGAAAAGATGATGCAATTTCTTAGTAAACCAGCATCAGTTTTACACAGTGGTTGTGTAAAGAAAACTGGCCAAGTGCGAATCTGACTCGCACACTAAGAGTTCCGTACCATCATAGGAACTTATGTTGACGCTTGATATCTGATGTCAGCGTAAAATTATAAATACCGTTAGATTATAATTTATAATCTATCTTGCGAGATTGTAGTAAACTGTCGAAAGTTTGTCAACCGTAACATACCTACTGCTTACATTTTAACGTATTATTTTTCGGTATATTGTAATCTGTTAGACCGTGTATAATGTATATAAACCAGATATAACTTCTTTTTCTGGTCGGTGGATTTAACAGGATTTAACCATGATAGAGGTTCAGTATACCTACTTCATACTACCTTTCATGCTTTCAATATCTTAGGTACCTACACTTAAATCTTTAAGTAGGTAATCTTTAAACAAGGAATATACTACTCTCTACTTTAAATTCCTACATCCTTCCTAGTTCCTACATCCATGCCTCAGTGGTTACGTAGTAACTAATACTTGATCTGTGCTCAGTGGTGCTGTCAGCCAGAGACAAGTAACATGTCAGCCGCCGCTGTCAACTGTCACTGACTGTCAAGTGTCAAACTGATTTAGATGTCTCTGATTTGTGTTACTTGTCTCTGGATTTGTGCAATTTTGATGTAGAATTTTGTAAATCAGCAGGGCGACGGCGTATCTTTTGCATCAATCAACAATCATTGATGCATCGCAATCACCTCCGATTGGCTGAATTTATGGTATTCTAAATTCTTGCTGCGTCAACGGATCAGAGTTTATTCTATCAGAGCCTTCAGAGGTGATTGCGATGTATATCAATGATTGATGCAAAAGATACGCGGTCGCCCTGCAGTTGTAAATTATATCCACTGAAAAAGTCACAATAATAAATATTAAATTGTTAGAAAACAGTAAGATCAACGTTATTCATTTTATTTCGACGGTGTAAATGTTCGTTAATAATTGTGTGTTTGCTAACAACGCTTCGGAGTATTAAATTTTGTGTTTAGACGATCGACGTAATTGTGGTTTCAGCTGTTTAGAGATGTTTTCTTGCTCTGCTATGGTTTTTGAACCAATGGCTCTGTAAATAGCTGCTTTATATTTCCTCATAAGTATTTAATATCTGAAATAAAGTGAGGTAAGTGCTAGTAATAAATAATTATATTCATTGTATTTTCGGTGCCTTTAATGACCTTGAAAAACGGTGATGCATTTGGTATTATAAATTATTTATTTTACTATGTTTTGTTAATTTTCCAATAAAACCCATTACATTTCTTTCATGCATTTAATTTTATACACTGACTTTGAACCAGTGAAAGGGACAAACTATGAAGGTAATTAGTGTAAAACTATTAGCAAAATGTAACTTGTTTTTGTAATTTTCCACTCAATACCTTGATAGCTTCCTCTATGGAAAAAGACAATTTATGCAACTTTGCTTAAAATTCTCAAAGAATATCTGACAAATCAATTTTCACCCAATGAAGACAATAGAATGGATTGTATTATTTTGATTTCTGTTTTATGAGAACTGTAACTGTAACTGTTTATTGCATTATGGCTTAATCTATATCTATGTTAATATCCATACTAATATTACACATGTGAAAGTGTCGCAGTCTATATGTCTCTTGGTCTGTTTTGCTTTAAAGGTCCATCGTTTAAAACGGTTTTGATGAAATTTGGTACAGAGATCGTAAGTTGTAATATGGAGTAGGACATCTAAGGCTTGTTTTTATTCCAGAAAACTTTCTGGTGAAAGTGTGTTTGTTGGTTGTCCTTCAATCACAACCAACAGAGCAATGGATCAACATGACTTTTTGCATGGTATACTTACTTAAAGAACTGCAAAGTGACTTAGGCTACTTCATGTCCCAGAAAATCAATTCCTCTGAGATTTTTAAACTATAATGCACATGGACTAAATCGCTGGCGACGTGTAGTTTTTTAGGGTTCTGTACCTCAAAAGGAAAAAACGAAACCCTTATAGGATAACTTTGTTGTCCGTCTGTCTGTGTGTCAACGCATGGAGGTATCAAGCTGAAATTCATAGGTACTAAATACTCAGGTCTACTGTCCCTTGGAGCTGAGAAAAAAATTAAACTTCTAAGCCAACACAATCAAAAGATACAGCCGTTTATGCTGCAAATTTTTGACACTCGCAAGGGAATCAAAACCTATAGGGTACTTCCTGTGAACTCAGAATCTTAAAATTTTGTACGAAGCAACGTCTTATAGCACAGATAAAGGAAAAATTGCGGAAAGCATACATTTTTAGTTACATCATATAGTAAAAATATTTTAAATAATTTTAAACTTACTACCCTTTTCCGCATGAACGCGTAGAGGTATTAAATTGAAATTAAAATAGATAAGTGGAAAAAAGTACCATAACTTTCTCTTATATACCTACAGGTTTGTACGGAACCCTCAGTGTGCGAGTCTGACTTGCACTTGGTCGGTTTTTTATAATTTAGGGAACATTGTGGCTTCTGTTGTGGTTAGTTACCACCTTACCGACAAAGACCTGCTGCCAAGCATTTGGATAAGATGCCCTGTAGATACATTGGTATCTACATGTCATAAGGATGTATAGGTATAACATAACTGAGTCCATAGTCATACCCCTAGCAAGTTAGCCCGCTACTATCTTAGTCTGCATCATCACTTACCACCAGGTGAGATCTCATTCAGGGGCCGACATCTAGTGGAATGAAGAAAACGAACACACTATCATCCCCCAGAAATCAACCTCAGGTTGGTTTTTGGGGGATTACAGGGTGGTCCGGATGAACACTACAATACCTTCTTTGATTTGTTAAATTCTCAGTAAAGCTCCATTTATAAAATTGTAGAAAAAAAATTGTTTAAAAACCTCAAATTTAGCGACTGGGCTACTGTTGGCATTTATAAAAGTAGGAATAAGTTGTTTGATTTGTATGCTGAAAAGCAGTATAATTACACTCCTAGATTGTTCCGTTTGCCGTGGAGACCCTGGGGCCATGGAGTCTTAGTGCCAAAAACTTTTTACGAGATATTTCACCGTGGTTAATTGCCTCATCTGGTGACAGAAGGGCTGGCTCATTTTTTGCGCAAAGGATCAGCCTGGCTGTCCAGCGCGGAAATGCAGCTAGCATTCTTGCCACCATTCCACGCGGGCATTATTTATATTATTATAGTAATTAGGTTAGGCTAGCTAGCATTAGTTCTATTGTATTATTTTCAATAAAAAAAAAAACACTATATAAAACGAAAAATCATTAATTCAGATAATAAAATAAAAGCAGTTTGGGATATAATCACAGATGAAACCGGGAAACATAAAGTGGAAACGCCTAAATTGGAGCTAAAAATTAATGACCGTATTATTGACTGCGATACGGAAATTGCAAATACATTTGAGAATTATTTCAAAATATTCCTGTAACCACTACTAGCTCCCTTAATTCTTCGCCAACAGAAGCCCTTAAGCTTCTTAAGGGTAACCCCATTTGATATTATTAAAATATTGAAATCTTTGAAATGCAAAAAACCGGAGATCTATGGGGGATATCAGTAAAAATAATCAGCAATGTTATTGATATAATTGCACCATATCTTGCTCTTATATTTAATGAGTCTGTAGATTCAGGATCCTTTCCAGACCTTATGAAATGCAGAAACATTGATTCCACTTTTTAAATCTGGCAGCAGAAGTGACCCTAATAATTATAGACCGATTTCAATTTTGCCAGCACTTAGCAAGATATTTGAGAAAATTATGCTGAACCAACTGCTTCTGCCATCATCATCATCATCATCACTACAGCCTATTAACGTCCCACTGCTGGGCACAGGCCTCCACTCTCATAGGAGAGCGGGAACTGCTTCTGCACTTTAACTTAAATAAACTACTTCACTCTGAGCAGTATGGTTTTACTTAAGGTCGATCAACAACCGATGCGGGCGCAATGCTGCTAAGGCATATATTCGATGTGTGGGAGAAATCACAAAATGCTATTGGTATTTTCTGTGATTTGTCTCAGGCATTCGATTGTGTTGAGCACAAGACGCTTCTAGTTAAGTTGAGCCACTTTGGAATCAAATACACTGCACTGGGTCTCATTGTGTCTTATCTCAGTGATCGCATTCAAACGTTATGTGTCTACGATGTGAAATCATCCGGATCAGCCTCACTAATGGGTGATCCTCAAGGCTCTATTCTGGGTCCCTTCATGTTCTTGGTCTATATAAATGATTTACCATATTACGTCCGAAACACTTGCGATATTGTGTTATTTGCTGACGATACGTCGTTGATTTTTAAAGTTGATAGAAATAAGGACAACTATGACGACGTAAATAATGCAAATTCTCAAGTCACTAACTGGTTTACCGTAAACAATTTGCTTTTAAATGCAAAGAAAACCAAGTGTATTTAATTCGCATTGCCAAATACCAAGTCTTCAGGAAACATGAATTTAACTGTAAGTAATGATATTTTAAAAATAGAAGAGACCACTGTGTTCCTGGGGGTGACCTTAGATTCAAAGCTTCAATGGGGCACCCATATATCAACTCTGGCTGGCAAACTCAGTTCTGCTGCTTACGCTGTCAGAAAGATTCGACAGTTTATTGACGTTGAAACGGCAAGAATTGTATATTTTGCTTACTTTCATAGTATTATGTCTTACGGAATCTTACTATGGGGTAAAGCGGCAGACATTCAAAAAAATTT
This sequence comes from Erebia epiphron, assembly GCA_963932025.1. Classification (NCBI taxonomy): domain Eukaryota; kingdom Metazoa; phylum Arthropoda; class Insecta; order Lepidoptera; family Nymphalidae; genus Erebia; species Erebia epiphron. Next base: position 43,354,964 of record OZ009945.1, read on the forward strand.
TGTATTACAAAAAAGGGCAATATGTGCAATTTATAATTTAAAACCGCGCGAATCCCTTAGAGAGAAAGGGGTTGTTGCATCTTGGGCCAGGTACTTGTACAGTATTCCAAAAAATAGTATAAAATCATAGAAAACAAAATAAAATATGCTTTTTTGCAGTTTTACAGTGATTAAGAGGTACAAAAATAAAATGTTTAATTAGGTACATTTGTAGAATAGCAACTTTCGCAGCGCATCCATCTTTTTTTGTTGTCTATGTTTGTAATAACGTTAGGTACATGTCATTTTTATTGTCAAACGTCGAGACAACATTAACGAGAATACATAAACCTATCTCATAATTATTTATTCCGTCAACTTGTAAAATAAAATCTTTCGATCGACTCACTGACTGCTGTTGGATATTCTAAGGTTAATTCTCATTTCTCAGGTTATTTTTATGTCAAATGTCATCATGACACGTGTAATATACCTACGTCAATGTCAAAATCCACGCATGTTGTTGCGCTTTTATTTTGCAAAATAATTTCGCATTGTACCTCGTAAATTGAACTTTTTAGTAAGAAATAAAGAAACAAATGTTAGTATTTTATGACGCCGAACATTTTAAAATACCGTACAAATACCTGGCCCAGGCTCCATATAAATTTGAAACAACCCCTTTAAGGAAATAGGCATTCTTACAGTAGCCTCGCAATATATTTACAGTAATTTAATCTTCATAAAACAGAACATTCATAATTACAAAAAATTATGCGATCTGCAATCTGCATGATAGGCAAACTAAAGGCTGCAATAAGCTCGTGACTCCATCGCTCCGCCTCAAGAAAGTCCGAAGGTCGTTCGTAGAAATGAGCATTCTATTTTATAACAAAATTCCACAACCAATCTTAAACTTGCCTTTACACAAGTTTAAGAAATCTATTAAAAGTATGCTTCTGAAAAAAGCTTAAAGTATGCGTTGAAGATTACATAAACGACAAAAGAGCGTGGATTTGACTCGCTCCAGCAAAGGCAAGGACAGCGGTTACTTAAGTATAAATTAATAAAATTGTAAATTAAATTTTTTTCAAAAGGGCAACCGCCGAGTTTCTTGCTGGTTCTTCTCGGTAGGAATAGCATTCCGAACCAGTGGTAGATTCACTTAACGATTCAAAAGCACTTGTAAAAGTTTATTTGCATAAAAAGCATTTTGATTTTGATTTTGATTTTTGAATGTGATCTCCTTGTTTTAGGTACAAAATGACATTGATAGAAGGGGTGGGGGATGAGGTGGTGCAGTTTGTGGTGGTAATGCTAGTGGTGTTGGTGGCGTCTCTAGCGTGGTGGTCCACCAACGCCAGGCCGGACCGGTACCAGACTGTGCTCGTGATGCGCTCACGTACACATCACCCTGTCACTGTCAGCATTGTTACACGTAAGTGGAAGGGCCTGCGCGAATACTAGTATGACAAGTTTGTACTTGTAGTTGAAATATATGAGGGAGTGACGTAACACCAAATACACACTGCTCAACAGCAGCAGTCTCGGAAATCCTCGCGGACATGGGTGGTCTGTGTGGTGCTTGGATTCTGGAGTGATCTTGAATGGCTTGAGTAAGATCTCACGTACAGTGGACAACTAAATCTAAGTTAAAAAAAAAATAATAGAATACAAAAGGTTGACGTCAATGGAAAGCGGTCTTCCGGGTCAGTTGTAAAAATAGGGGTTCCACAGGATTTAATTTTAGGACCTTTTCTGTTCCTCATTTACATAAACGATCTTCCTTATCTCGCTAAGGATAATCATGGGATAGTATTGTTTGCTGATGATACATCGTTATTATTTAAAATTAATCGATACGAAACAGCTCTTCATGAAGTGAACAAGTCTCTCTCTAAACTCGTGCAGTGGTTTGAAGCTAATAACCTGCTCCTTAATAAAAAAAAAACAAAGTGCATTAAATTTACATTACCAAATGTTAAACAGGTTAAAACCACAGTACAACTGGAGAATGAGGAATTAGATTTGGTGGAAACCGCTGTTTTTCTCGGAATAACGTTAGATGCTAAACTCCAATGGGGCCATCACATAAATGACTTGTCGAACAAACTTAGTTCTGCTGCATATGCGTTTAAAAAGATTCGCCAGTTGACAGATGTAGAAACGGCGAGATTAGTTTATTTTGGTTACTTTCACAGCATTATGTCATATGGTATATTATTATGGGGTAATGCTGCTGATATTAATTCTGTTTTTGTGCTGCAGAAGAGGACTGTTCGAGCCATATATAATATGGGACCAAGAGAGTCACTAAGAAAAAAATTTAAAGAAATAAAAATTATGACAGTGCACAACCAATACATAATATTTGAGACTTTTAGTATACGTGCATAAACACATTGATGAATTCAAGAAGAAAAGTGATTGTCATAATGTCAATACTAGAAATAAAAATAAACTTGTAATGCCTGCTTCTAGGCTTAGTAAAATTAGCAATTCATTTGTTGGAAACAGTGTCCGCTTCTACAATAAGCTCCCAGAAGACATGTTGAAGATGTCTCTGAATAAGTTCAAAGTTAATGTAAAACGTAAACTCATTGAAAAATCTTATTACCATGTAAAGGATTACCTAAACGACAAGGAAGCTTGGCAATGATTTGCTCTAATGGCTCTGATAGTTCCTTAATTAAGATGATTTGTGAGATGGTGATAATAAAAAAAAAACCCCCGGCTGAGTTTGTTGTAGGCTCTTCGCAGACCAGGGCGCGTTTGGAACCCTCGTAGCTTTAGTTTTAAGATACCGTAACCGATTTTCACCATCACGTTTTATAAGTAAGTAATTTTTAACGTCAATAAGTGTACCTACAGTGTACCTATATTGAATAATATGATTGATTGATTGATTGATTGATTGATTGATTCTGGAATAAACCTAGGGCACAGATGAACGAGAAGAAGTATGATAAACTAGCCCCTAATAGACCACTAATAGCCCCTCTTCTGTGCAGGTCCTAAGATTCCCTAACAGTAGGTACAGTTCATTGTGAAAGTTATTATTTTACTGTGCCTAAGGTTCACCCCAAACTGAGACCTTGCATTTGTTCGTACCCATTGGCAAAGGGGAAATTTGCGAGGTGTATTTTTTTATTTCTGCTTAATAATTGACTGATAATATTTATTATTAGTGATTTTATTGTTTAACTATAGGTTAATATGACTGTAAAAATCATTATTCTATGGTAAATGGTATTACTTTATGTGACAGACTGGGATAAAATAAGTTCTAGTAGCAACAACTTATACAACAACTGATAGCTTCGTAATCTTTTTCCAAACTTAATTGGTAGGACATGTGCTTGCCCACTTAAGTTACTAACCATATGTCAAAGGATGTAGTAGAAGAATGTTATTTTTATTACAGGTCCAACTGTAACTAATTCTCATGCAGTTAATGCCCAGATATCACCGCCTGAACCTATAGGTAAATATGACATATGCCATTATAATTGTATAACAAGGTGTACAGTAATAATATAGTAAAATCGCATTTATGTTGCTTGGTATATTTCAATATTGCACTATATTCATGTGTAAGGATTTTGAATTTTCTCCTCTTTTATTTGACACTGTGAGACAACCAAAGTGTTATCTCACATGAACTATCCACTTGAAACTTCATATTATTGTTGTTTGACAGCTGCAAGTAACAGCGCACCTGATAGCGAGAGCAGTACAGACGACAGAGTGATACCTCTACAGGAGATGGACAGCATCGTCGACGCTGATATGGCGATGCTTGACAACAATCGGCTTCACTTCTACCGTCGAATCGACTGTGAGTTCTTCTTCGACTGTTGTTTGACAGCTTACTAATGCCAGCGAGAGAAAAAGAGAGGACAGGGTGATACCTTTACAGGAGATGGACAGCATCGTCGACGCTGATATGGCGATGCTGGACAACAATCGGCTTCACTTCTACCGCCGGATCGACTGTGAGTTCTTCTTCGACTGTTGTTTAACAGCTTACTAATGACAGCGAGAGAAGTAGAGACGATAGGTTGGTACCTCTACAGGAGATGATTAGTAGAGACGTCTGTGATACGTACGGACGGCAAAGAAAGAACATTGAGAAACTTCTCTGGGTTGTGTCTGCTTCTGTGCTAGACACCTGCGCTCTTGAAAATCTACTGCTTTATGGGACGCAATCATAGTCTGGCCAAATTGTATTCAATGTTGCATAATTTGACTTTATCTGCTCAATATATTTTTGGCATCACTTCCGTTTTATCTTCGTCATTACCAAAAGCTGCCTGTCACAAGGAATGAGCTAAATTCTAAACTTCGCTTTGCGTTGTGAGATATAAAAAAGATTTCCACTTCAATCCAACTGAAGTTACTTATTAAATTATTTAATTCCTTATTGCACACAAGTAACACAGAAAATCATACAAATCACACCTAATAATGAAGCATGCAAAAGCAGTCTTATCGCTAATTGATCAGATTGTATAGATCTGCATCCTTTGACCAATTCCTTTCTCCAAAGGTTGTCTGTTATAGATTGCTTCAGTAATAAGACCGCCTTTGCACCCATCTGTATATAGCTTTTGTTAGGGTTCCGTACCTCTAAAGGAAAAAGGAACCTTTAATAGGATCACATCATTGTCCTTATGTCTGTCAAGACCCTTTTGCTCAGGAAGTGTGTATACAGCTTATCTATGTATCTATGTATCTATTGCAGCTCCGCAAAACAATCAAACTACGATAGAATCTTCTAACGAAGAAGCGGAGAGCACAGAGGAGCAGGAGCCAGCCAGCAACGCGCAGATACGGGAGATGGACAGCATTGTCAATGCCATGGAGGCTGATGTCACCACCGGTTGTGACTTCTTTACGAGGTCTGGTGGTGAGTACTCTTTTGTTTTCCACCCCATCTTACTGTCCAGCAGTTTGTGTAAATAAGTGGGACCCACGAACGCGCGCACGTCGCAATATTCACTCATCGAAAGTCACAACACTTTCTCACACCTGTTCTGTTTCATTCTTCACCTTCTTTTGAATTTGCAGCTATTAAAAGCTCAAAAATATTACGCAAAAAAATTATTTATAGATTTTGCAATAGTTATATTTATTATAATAAATTATAATATTGATATTACAGATATAAATTTTATGCTGTGGGTTTTTCACTGCACGAACATAGCAAGACCTATGATGAAATAATTTAAGTTACCTACCGCCTTGGTCTAGCCACAGAAACATTCCAGGTACATAGGGATCCCTCCGCAGAGACGTTTTAATAAATAGTGAAGCTTGTCACGACGCAGTAAAGTGCACTTCAGCTCGAACAGCACATCAACGTTTTAGTTTTCGAAAATTCCTTGTCAATTCTTTGATTTTCAGGAATAAAAAGTAGCCTATGCCTGTCTCGATATCCAACATATCTGACATCTGTGTACCCAATTTCATCAAAATCAGTTAAGATGGGTCGTAAAAAGGTTACAGACAGATTGAAACTTGCACATTTACAATATTATTTTGGATTATTTCCAGAAACTAATAGTAAACCGGGGGCCGCGACATCAAACGAAATACAAGACAATAATGCACCCCCTCAAGAAGGTTCCAGTGAAACCCCAGACGCAGGTAGCTCCAACGACGATAGCATAGATAGGGAAGGCAGGAAGATTGTGATCAAACTCAAATACTTGAACGACACTCTCAAGGAAGTTGAGGGCAGTCTAGATGAGCTGCTGAAGGACTTTAAAAGGTAAATTGAGTGCTAATTCAAATAAAAATATTTTTATTCAAATAAACTTTTGAATGCATTGCAAATTAAAGCACTGATAATCTCGTTTGCTCCATTCCGATAGCTAATATAAATCGATAAACGTGCGAAAGAGATCTAGGCTATCTCACTTTGCAGAGGCGCAAGGGACGTGTGCGGACAAAGGAAGGTGATTCTATAACTGCTTATAATCTCGGGGCTAAAATGCATTCTTTTCGCGCGCTTAGGTGCAAGATATGGTGGAGGTCCACGCGCCACATTTCAGCAGGTGCACTTGAATCACCCATGGTCTGTCAGAACTAGCGAGTTTATATAGTCGGTGCTACCCAGGTTGTCTAAGCTGACTGGTCACGTACGGGAGGAAAGACTTGAATTAATAGAGAGAAAATAAATGAATAATCCTTTATTGTACATCAAGAAAGAGAAACTTAAAAACAAAAACAGTAAAACTAAGCTATGGTAAAAGTGGCGGCCTTATCGCTTTAAAGCGATCTCTACGAGGCAACCATGCACAGAACGGATTAACCCAGAGAAAAATCTTCAAGGGTGTACGTTGTTTAAAAGGAAACTATAATAATCTAATTCTTACAATAAAATATAATACATTTAAATTGCAATGTGGTATCTAAAACTCCTGCGCAGTTGAAATTAGCTGTTCTAGCCCGAGATTCGGCCAGAAGATTTTTAATGATCTTCAAATTATTGTAGACGCCACTTCTCTGCGGAGTTGGGTGCGGAGCGGCGTGTGCGTCTCATCTTCCGCGGGCGCGTGCTGGGCGACGAGGCGGCGACGCTGGGCGCGTGCGGGCTGCACCACCGCGCTGTGGTGCACTGCCTCGTGCACCCGTCGCGGCCACGCAACCGCGCCAGGCCCGCGCCCGCACAGGTCAGTGCTCATCTACCGCGGGCGTTCATTGTTACAACATATTTTTCCCCTACTTGCTCAGAAATTGCTTCATTATTAAAAAAAACTGTTTAGGTTTTGTTATTTTTTTATTTTACTAGCGACGCTGTCACCGGGTCAGTTAGGTTCCTTTTTTGGAAGTCGGATAAAAGCCCTTTCCTGACTGCTAATATTCAAATAGGAAATCATACATACATTGTTTTTAGCGTGTTATGGAAAGTCAGTGCCATCTATCGGCAATGTAGAAAAGCTTTCTTAACAAATTCTGTTTATTATTAGGTGATGACGTCACCCGCAGCGAGGACCCAACTCTGGAGTTGACAACTTGCCCAGGGGCCTGTAGCCTACAAGGCAGTCCCTAGCCGATTTTACACGGCTAGAAGATATTTACCGGGGTACAAAATTACCCCGCGCCCCGCCCGGGTAAGGAGGCTATGCCCCCGCTTAGCCCTAACGAGCCAATCGGAGAAGACCCGCGCTGCTGTTTATTATTTCTTCGCAAATAAGAGAAAGATACTTACAAGTCTCAGCCAAAATAGGAGTTCACGGCCTTGTTTATTTAAAACGGCCTGGGCAGGCGTCTCGTTCTTTTAAAATTATTACTCAGCCGTGAATCGCTTTATTTCCGGCCTAGGGCAGTAATGTTTTTTTTTGTTCAGCAGCAGCCCAACAACCAATCTCGCGGCGCAACGCACGAGCTGCTGACAGAAGGCGCGGCGCCCGAGAGAGCGTGGGACCTGGAGAATATCCTCATGACACTCGTCTCCGTCGCGCTTACCGTCGTGTGGTTCTTCAGGTGAGGATGTGTCTTCTAAAAAAGTGCTATCCTTTACACAATGTCATTTTCGAAAAGGAGTATCATTACTTTGAGAAATCCTTATGACATTCGTCTCCGTCGTGTGGTTCTTCAGGTGAGGATATTATGTCGTTTAAAAAAGTGCTATCCTTTACACAATGCCCTTTTCGAAAAGGAGTATCATTACTTTGAAGACGTCCTCATTACACTCGTCTCCATCGCGCTCACCGTCGTGTGGTTCTTCCGGTGAGGATGTGTCTATTCTTTGTGATTGTGCAATGATATTAAGTATAATGACAGGTCTAAAAAAGTGCTATCCTTTACAGTTTACACAATGTTCTTTTCGAAAAGGTGTGTATCTTTACTGTGAAAGTGGTTTCAAACCGGGTTAGGCGAGGCGTAGCGAGGTGAGACGAGAATTAAAACTTGTATGGCAAAATTTCGATTCCCGTCCCGCGCCCATCTTTGGAAAGAAATAAATCTGGATGTGCGAGTCGACAATTGAAATATTTGTTAATATAACATGTAATTAATTATATTGCTGCATGAATATAGAAAAATTTGTTCCCTTGCACATTAGGTACACAAATTTCGCTCAGGCTGGCCATCGAAGGCGCGCACTTCCAATTATTTATCTCCGTCCCAATCACTTGTCGCCTCGCCTCGCTGATGTGAAAGGTCTTCCGAGATTTGAATTCCCGTCCAGTTTTTTTTAAATCTATCTATATTTTTTCTTAATATATATAAATCTCGTGTCACAATGTTTGTCCTCAATGGACTCCTAAACCACTTAACCGATTATAATAAAATTCGCACACCATGTGCAGTTCGATCCAACTTGAGAGATAGGATAGTTTAAATCTTAAAAAAACATCAATTCACGCGGACGAAGTCGCGGGCATCATCTAGTAATATTATAAATGTGAAAGTTTGGATGGATTGATGTTTGTTACGCAATCACACCAAAACTGATGTGTGTGACGGCTGAACGGATCTGGATGAAATTTGGCGCAGAGATAGATTATAGTCTGGGCTCTGGAATAACACATAGGCTAATTTTTATCCAGGAAAATTAAAGAGTTACCGCGGGATCAAAAAAACCTCAATCCACGCGAACGAAGTCGCGGGCATTAGCTAGTGATTTGTATTCCAGATGCGAATACTCGAACATGTTCACGGCGAGCGCGAGCGTGGCGCTGTTTGGGCTGACGGTGTTCTATAGTGTGGCCATCTTTGGCCTCTACCTCTCTGACACCTTCCACGGCCCCGCCCGCCCCGCGCCCCAGCCCGCGACGCATCCCCCGCCCGTGCCCCCCCACTAAATGCAGTTCGGCGGCAGTAACGGGAGACAACGCAAGCCTCGCCCGTGCTCTTTCACTAAATGGTAAGACGAGTCTGCCGTTACGATTCCCTCCGCGCCCCGTCGACCCGCCCGTGCCCCATCTGCTCACATCTATCGACGCGGAAACTGCTCGAGCCGGTCATAGAAAGCTTTATGTATATGGTATTAAGAGCGAAGAAGACGCGACGCGGGAACGGCGTTTTGACTTTATGTTTTGATGCCGTATGCATAAAATTCACATAAAGCTTTTCTGACCGGCTCAAGCTGGTTCCGCGTCGATAGGTTTGGTGAGACCCTAACTGCATTACCCCACGCAGCTTCAGCGAGCCCCTCCCCCATTATTCACCCACCCTTGTCCCCTGCAACCCCATCCATGCTCCACCACTAACTACACTAACCCCCGCGGGTAAGAAAGTCTTCCCCCTCCGACACCTTCCACAGCTGTACCAGTCGTCATTTCATACAACTAATTGGCATATTTTATCATTTCATACCAGGCATGGTGCGTTTAATGTTAAGGTATAATTTGATTTATTTGTCTTAAATATATTCTTGATTTAAAATAATTGGTTTCTGTTCCCGTTGAACGCTAAAAAGGGAATGAATTGTATTTTATGATTTGAATATGCATCTATGTTAATAAATACTAATGGTGGTGTCTTTAACACGAGGTAAATTTGTGACGGCAAAAAGCCGTACCAAAAACTCGTCTCTTCGAATAGAAAACGTTTTACGTCAAATTTTGTTCGGGTCTACCCAAATCTATCCACGCGGAACCGGCTTGTGCGGTGTGCCGATCAGAAAAGATGTGCACTATAAAATTTAATAAACGTCTCTCTTTCTATTTCTTATCTCTCCGCTCCTCTCTCTAGACGCGAATGCCCTCGAGGGCACCGCTACCGGTCTAATTGATCAAGCGACGTGAGTGTGACCAAATGAACTGAGCCTGGTCATATTTGATATACACTAATCTAATCAGATTTTTATGTTACTTGGATACCAATTCTCAACTATTTATGTTTTCTAAGCAGCCAGATAGTTTCGAAGGTTTTAACAGGTGATTTCTTTAATTTACACTTGTTACATTTCGTGGCTTGTATTTTTTACATGTTTCTACGTGAATGTATATTTGACGTAAAACATTTTGTATGAAAATAAAAATATATGACGAGTATCTCAGTATAACAATAATAATTATTGTATCATTTGTCTATTTTTTATGTATACGTATAATTTTAATTTGTATATCGTTATAGAAGCTGAATAAGCTGTGTTAAATTGCACAAATTCTTTTAATTTTATTATCTATTGAATGTTAACCGTCCAAATAATCTGACTGTTTAAACAGATCTGTGAGATATTTGATCTTTCAATAATCGCTCCGCTTCAGAAGACTCTAGGCAACCACTATTAAACTACTGATAAAACATGTTAAAAATCGTTCTTTCAGTATTTCAAGTAAACAGTTTGTGTTAAAAAATATAAAGGCTTTCTTGGATTAAGTAAGGTGGAGATACAATTTTTCAGAAAGATTTTTTGGGAGATATAATGGGTGCCATGTTCGATTTCAATCGTTATATTTTTTATCCCAGGGCGACATGAAAACAAAACTGTAAAAACAGAAGTTGTTCTAAAATACTGCAGTAACATAATATGCTTTAACGTGAAGGGATGATGTAGATTGCATAGTGGGAACAAATCACTACCTCCCCCCCCTTGCACCGAGCGCGCCAATAAAATCTATGTAGTGGTGCCGTAACGTATGTCGTGTATCTCTTTTATGTCATTTGAAAAAATACGAAATTAAATTATGTATAATAAAAATAAAATGGTCTTTATTTTCAGCGAAATGTAAATAAATAAGTTAAATTTTTTATTTTTATTTATTTAGGTATTAAGGTGATTTTTGTGCACTATCAATTTATTATTATTTTGTTTCCAAAACCTAATCTTTGGACAGCTTATAGTAATAATTAATTAAACAATAATTGTATTTAATATTTCGTCATATAGGTATGTAATTTTTTTCTGCTATAGCCTAACGCTATTGTTATTTAATTTTGTAAGATCCTGAAATAAAATCATATTGAAGGCGAATCTGCTTTTCATTCACACATCTAATGACTCTTGATGTTCAGTTTGAAACAGAAAATAGAAGCAACTACCCATTGTCCCATGCATGGTATAAAATGACGTTTCGGAATGTTGATAGTTGATACCAGCATAAGTCAGTCTAGTAAGCCATTCCGGGGTCGTCCATCCAAGAGTTCAGGATTACAATTGTCTGCTTAAAGCACGTGGTGTCGGACCCAGACCGAGGCGTCGCGGACCCAGCAGGGCGACCGCCGACCGCGTATCTTTTGCATCAATCATTGATACATCGCAATCACCTCTAATTGGTTAACCTCTTCCACTATTGGACGAAATCCATTGACGCAGCAAGAATACCATAAATTCAGCCAATCAGAGGTGATTGTGATGTATCAATGATTGATGCAAAAGATACGCGGTCGCCCTGCGGACGGCGTGTCGGTGAGAGTAGGTATGGGTGAAGTCGCCGCGAGCCGTTTGTATGAAGCTTCTTCTCTGTAATGTACTCTGTGGCGAGACGCTTCTATAGAATTGCCCGCCGGCTATACGGCTGTCCCATTTCAAAACCTAGTAAGGGACATTTATTACAAAAAGAGACTTATTGCGAAAATCTGCTAACCTAGTAAGTCCCTACCCAATATAAAAACATCAGAAGTGAAAGCTCAAAAATTATCAGATATATTTAAGCATCGATACCTAGTAAGTGCCATTATTCACTGCGTTGAACCACTTAAAAACCTAGTAAGTCACTTTAACCATTTCAAAACCTAGTAAGTTTCAGAGATTTACTAGGTTTTCATATGGTCGATGCGCCTTACGAGGTTTTTGAAATGGTTGAACACGGAGGAAGTACAGTAAATGTACAAAGATTTTAAGCAAAAAAATCGTAATTTTAAGTGTGGTATCGAATTATATATACTTAGGCAAAAAATAAAAGAACTAAAAATATCATTTCACATGCCGAAAGGCGATAGGTGTGTAGAATACTCGATGTATGAAGAAGATCTGAAGAAGTACGGAGATGCTAACTCGATGCCTGAAGAAATAAGAACGAAATAAGTATGAAAATCATAAGTTCAAATCTGAGTTGGCTTTACAAAAATACAGATTGGATGGAAAATGCAAAAACTCAAACAGAGTTAAATATGTATCAATGGATTTGCAGAAAAAGATTATTATACCAGAGATGCCTGATATTAAAGATGCGTTTTTCATGAGTCGTTTGGTGACTTTTTCATCATTTTCATTTGCTCCAATTATTGAAAAGAAGTCTACCGATTTAGCCACATGTGTCCCCTGACAAGGTTTTACTTATAACTTATTTATGTAAATACAATAATTTTAAGTCAGACTTGTTTTACTTTGTTGGACTTAACTTGAAACTTTATTTTTCAGATTTTATGAGCCCCTCCAGGAATTGGACCTTTTAATGAAAAAATTTGATTGCACTGTCCATCCTAAATAAAAATTCTTTCTAAAAAACCGACTTCCAACGCCACTGTAAAGTACAAAATAATTTTTATTTCTACCCACTATGTTGAAGTTGGGCGGGTATAACAAGGATAAGCAAAGTTTACGCATCAGACTCGCCCGACTTCAACATAGTGGGTAGAAATAAAAATTATTTTCAACCGACTTCCAAAAAAGGAGGAGGTTCTCAATTCGACTGTATTTTTTTTTTTTTTTTTATGTTTGTTACCTCAGAACTTTTGACTGGGTGGACCGATTTGGATGATTCTTTATGATGATGATTTATTTGAAAGGGCATACTTCCCATGTGGTCCCATATAAATTTTTACGAAATCGGTCGAGCAGTTTTTAAAATATCAACAATTTGGCGCGGGAGTTTGAAGTCGGTTGTTTAAAAAGAATTTTTTATATTAAATTATGTACTTTACAGTGGGTTTGGAAGTCGGTTTTTTAGAAAGAATTTTTATTTTTAACGTTTTAGTGTCAGGGTTGAGGATTTGGAGTCAGACTTTTTTATGGGACCACCTCGAGAGCTTCCTCTAACCACTGAAAAAAAAAATTCAAATCGGTTTAGAAACCACGGAGATATGCGGTAACATACACTAAAAAAAAAAAAAAAAACATACGCGCCGAATTGAGAATCTCCTCCTTTTTTGGAAGTCGGTTAAAAAGTATTCTCATTCCAAGGGGCATTAAACAAAAATAAAAAGAAGAAATTATTAATAAATTGGTCTGAATCAAGAAATACATTTTGGTATAATTTAAGATGAATTTACCCGTCAATGACTCGATTTGGTAAATGATGGACAAATGTCTGCAGCAGCTGAATAGCTCTTCTATCTACTAAATAACTTTTTTAATAAACTTTTCTATTCAATGAAATATTTTTTAATTTACATAAGTACATATTTATATAGTTACTAGAATGTAATCAATGAGATAAATTAACTAAATATTTTATAAACCTTATCAAAACCTAGCAAGTGCTCTTACTATGTTATGAAACTCATAACTACATGAACCTCATCATCGCGTATCAATTATCAAAGTTAGTAAGGGGTATAAAAAATGTAATACACACTTAAATTTTAATATGTGTAGTGCTATTCGTTCATTATTTAGTATTTTAAACAACCAATCGCATTTATTTTACTTTACATAAATACTTTTTAAAGGCTGGTCTTATTTACGTTTATGCGCTCTCCTGTAAAATTTAGTTTTAAGTCCTTACTAGGTTTTGAAATGGGACAGCCGTATAAGTAGAGAGCTTTAGGGCGTACACTAAGGCTGCCTGTCCACTGAAGTGAAACGGACATGTTTAACACATTTCCGCTCCGCTTCAGTGGACAGGCAGCCTTAAATTCGTGCGGGTACCCGCTCCGGGCGTGAATTGAAATGCTGTAAAAATCAGACTTGCGTCGGATTTTTGAAGCCCTTATGCGCTGCTTATACTATTTTTCGGTTATTCCCAGGTCGCCCCTGGGGACGACAACTGGGAATAACCGAAACTCGCCCTTTCACGAGGTAGCACGATTCAAAACTAGATTTTGGACCAATCGCGACTGAATTGGACCATGAGACTCATCTCTTAATAGTCTACTAGCTGATGCCCGCGACTTCGTACGCGTGGATCGAGGTTTAGTGGTTACCGCGGGAACTATGTGCCTATGTGTTAGTCCAGACTATAATCTATCTTTGTGCCAAATTTTATCCAGATCAGTTCAGCCGTTCTGGCGTGCCGCGTGATTGAGTAACAAACATCCATACATCCATCCAAACTTTCGCATTTATAATAATCCATACTAATATTATAAATGCGAAAGTGTGTCTGTCTGTCTGCTACGCTTTCACGGCCCAACTACTCAACCGATTTTGATGAAATTTGGTACAGGGAGAGGTTGTACCCCGGGGAAGGACATAGGTTGCTTTTTATCCCGGAAAATTGAAGAGTTACCGCGGGAATAAAAAAAAACAATCCACGCGGACGAAGTCGCGGGTATCATCTAGTATAATATAAATAAAATAAATAAATAAGATAAGCTATCTCTTAGTCTATAAGTTATACACTAAGAGATAGCTGCACTTTTGGTAACCATCGCTAGAAAGGCTGATTCAGTAATAGGTGGGTGTAGCGCTCTCCACTGATGACGATAGTGAAATGAAATTTATTTATTTTCTTTAAACTATAACATTTGATCTTATTTCTAAGAACTATGACGGCTAAAAAGGTATAAACTGTATTTCAGCCGTCAACGCTCACCTCCGAAACAGCTACAGATTAAAAATTATTAAGGCGCCTTCATAATTTTTAATAGCAATCAACGTGACGACATAATAATTGCTAATAATTATTTACAGTTTGTAAGTCTATCACGCGCTGGAGGGCGCTGCAGTGCGCTGTGTCAACACTGTGTCCGTAATCAAAGTGTTTAAAAAATTCTAAAATCGCAAGTTTACAGACAATTTTGTTAAATAAGTGTAATACTGTGTGCAACTCGCAAGTGGAAACGTTATCTAAAACAGAAAACGTAAAATAACTGTGAAAAAGGCCGAGAAATACTCCGTCTTTTAACTGTTCATCAGTTCAAAATACAAGTGTAAAATAAAGTGCAAAAGACTTATATACACTGAAATCTGGACTGTGGTAACTAAAAAACACTATTTAATACCTAGAACAATATTAATATTATAATTGAAGAGTGAATTAAACATTTTTTCATAATAAAATAACAAAAATTATAAAACAACTCTTGAGGGTTGTTCAAAAATAAGTAATCCGGGCTTGTAGATAAGACTCACGTATTTCGTCAGTTCAGCATAGCAGTCTGGTGGCCGATTCGGAACAACGCTGGTTTAACATCGCAAGGCACCCGGATCGAGCCCCGGTCCCGGGTTTCGAAAAATTTGCTTTTTCGAGTTTAAAATTTATTTAATAACATTACAAAGATGGAAGAAATCTTTCAACTACTTAAAAAGATACAAGACGACATCAACGAAACAAAAGAAAGTGTCAGAAAGAGCGAAACAAACCTGCTTAATAAAATCAACGAGAAGTTCGACGATGTTCAAAATAAATTGCAAAATTTGGAGGCAACCGTTACTTCGCAAGAGCAACGTATAGACTATCTAGAGAAACAAGCCAGGCAGCGAAATATCGTCATTTTTGGTGTTGAGGAAAAAGAAAAGAGCTATGAAGATCTGCACAATATTATCTTGGGAATATTCCATGATATTATGAAAATAGATTGCGCATGCTTAGAAATACAATCTGCGAGAAGACTGGGTAAGAAAGGCGAAAACGCCAGACCAATTGTAATCACACTTTCAACACTAAAAAGAAAAATCGAGATTCTACGTAATAAAAAACAACTGCAACAGATGAAATATTATATAAAAGAGGACTATCCGCCAAAAATTTTGCAAATTAGGAAAGAGCTTCAAGAAAAAGCGAAAGAAGAGAGGGAAAATGGGAAAAAAGTATTTATCAAATATGATAAACTGATTGTAGTCCCACAAAAAGAGGCAAATGAAAACAACCAAACCAGAGGAAACAAACGCTACCTCTCAGAGACATCTCCTGAAAATTATATTAAACTTACGAGGCAACCAAAAAAGACCCAGACACAAAAGAAGAACACCCTGACTACGTACTGGACCAACAAACAAACCCCAAACTTGAATAGAAATAGTGAAAAACACATTACTCTAGAGTCTACAGCAGCACCCTACAATGCAGACACAGCAGAGTAGCAATTACTATCTAAGGACCCTCCCCCTCCTCCAACACGGTTGGTCACCGTGGAGGAGTATGACCAAAACCCCCCAGTTTCTAATAAATCACGTCAACAAAACATACTAAAAATTTGCACATACAATGCTAGATCCCTTGCTTCTTCAGAGAGACTTATAGAACTAAAACTTGCAGTACAGAAAATTAATTATGATATAATTGGTCTCGCGGAAGTTAGACGAGAAGGATGTCACATAGAAGAACATACAGATTTTATCCTATTCTACAAGGGAGAAACTCCAGGACTACACGGAGTGGGATTCATAGTGAAAAAAGAATATAAAAATAATATAATTAGTTTTAACGGACTCTCCGAAAGAGTAGCACTTTTTCAGCTAAAATTTAATTGCTTAGATCTGTCAATAATACAAGTTTATGCACCAACAGATTCGTCAACCGAAGAGGACATACTTCACTTTTATGAAACCCTAGAGAAGGCACATGGAATAGCGCAAAAAAACGTTATTGTAATGGGCGATTTTAATGCCAAAATTGGTCAACCAAAAAACCATGAAAAGCTCATAATGGGCACATATGGCTACGGAACAAGAAATAAAAAGGGAGAAATCTTAATATCATACGCCTACGAATATAGACTAGCTATTGTTAATACTTATTTTAATAAAAAGGCAAACAAAAGGTGGACTTGGATCTCTCCAGACCGAAAGTCTAAAAATGAAATAGACTTTATTTTAACCAACTTACTGAAACACGTCAGAAATATCGAGGTACTTAACAAATTCGATTTTCCATCCGACCATCGATTAATTAGAGTCACTTTAGAAATTAAAAATTTGAAAAAAAGCAGGAAAACGTACAAATCTTCTCTATATATTCCAAAGAGTGAACCTGAAATACAATCGTATATAACAAATCTCAAAGCAAATCTCAAAGAATTAGACGCATTTAACATAACAAATGAACCTACTTTTATTCAGACCTACTACAATATATTAGAAAAAGCAATTAAAAACGGCTTAACAAGCATAAGCAATCGGGGTAAGAATAAAGTTGATATTATAAGCGTTGAAACCAAAAATCTTATAAAACAACGCACCGAACTTATGCAAAGTACAGCTAAAGACAGAGACTCTAGAATTAAGTTAACAGAATCATTCAAAAAAACAAACAAAGCAATCCAAAGAGATTACGAAGAATACAGAAAATCTGTCATAGTAAAAAATGTAAATAAATTTAGAAGCAGTAAAAAGGCTCTCAAAGAACTAAATACACATAAAGAATGGATTCGGACTCTGAAAGCAGGGAACAGAGAAACAAGAACAAGGAAAGAATTAATAGACTGCGCCACCGAATTTTACAGACAGTTATATGCTTTACCACCAGAGACACAAAGTACAGGAATAGACGACGCTGAAAGTTTATGTACAGGAAATGATTTAAAACCAATAGATGAAATTGAAATACTAGAATGTATAAAAACATTAAAAACAGAAAAAAGCACTGGGCCAGATAATATACCTAATGAACTGTTAAAAATTGCTGCATTTCAATTAGCCACACCCATAGCTATCCTATTCAATATGGTTTTAAATAGTGGATACATTCCCGTACAATGGACTACCTCAGATATAACACTACTGTATAAAAAGGGAGATCCTTTAGACATATCCAATTATCGACCAATCAGCCTCCTTTCAAACATGTACAAACTGTTTACCAGTGTTCTTTTGAACAGAATTGGCCCTCAAATCGACAAATATCAAAACATTGAGCAAGCAGGATTCCGAGTGGGCTTCTGTACAATAGACCACATACACGCAATGGAACAAGTCATCGAAAAATACAAAGAATTTAGCAAAACTCTTTATATCGCGTTTATTGATTATACTAAGGCATTCGACAGTATCTCTCATGACTCAATTTGGAATGCATTAATCGAATGTCAAATAGACAGAAAATATATCGACGTACTCAAAACAATCTACAGGAATAGTACCAGTCGGATAAAACTAGAGACCAGAGGTGATTTGATACAAATAAAGAGAGGAGTCAGACAAGGAGACCCCGTGTCTCCGAAGCTGTTTATTGCGGTATTGGAAAGCATATTCAAAAAACTAGATTGGACACAACAAGGTGTTAAGGTCTCAGAACGTTACCTAAGTCATCTACGGTTTGCAGACGACATTGCCATTTTTGCCGAAAACAGTAGTGACCTCGAAAAAATGTTATTATCCCTAGATAAAGAAAGTAAAGAGATCGGTCTTCATATGAATATTAGTAAAACTAAAATTATGACTAACAGTTACCCTGAGAAAATATATCTAAATAATCTGGAAATCGAATACGTAAATTCTTATATATATTTGGGAAAACAAGTGTCATTTAATGATTCCAATATAGATGAAGAAGTAGACAGAAGAATTACTTTAAGCTGGAACAAATACTGGGCCCAAAAAGAGATTATGAAGGGTGATTACAGCATGCATATAAAAAGAATCATAATGGATACATGTATTCTTCCTACACTAACTTATGCCAGCCAAACTTGGGTGTTCACCAATAGAATTAAGAATAAGATAGCTGTTTGTCAAAGAGCCATGGAGAGAAGCATCTTAAAGATACGTCGAATACATAAAGTCGCAAACAAAGAAATAAGAAAGAAGACGAAGCTCACAGACGCCTTGCAACGAGCATTACAGCTAAAATGGAGATGGGCAGGACACCTCGCTAGAACAAACGACCAAAGGTGGACACTTAAAACAACTAAATGGCCTGGCCCTAAAGGGAAAAGACGTGTAGGAAGGCCAAGGTCACGATGGAGTGATGATTTGATATCCGTAGCCGGAAAAGAATGGATAGAAAAAGCAAAGGACAGAATTAAATGGCAGAAACTGGGGGAGGCCTATACCCAATGAGGGATCCTTATCTAAATCGATATAAATATACCTACACTAATATATATAAATATGTAACTATATCTAACAATCACTCACTAACATTACTTAAAATATATATATATATATATATATATATATATATATATATATATGTTATTAAAAAGTGTACTTATAAAAAAAAAAAAATTAAAACCTAAATAAACTTGTGTTTTTATACAAGTTTGAACATTGTGTAGTTAAGTTTAGTCATAAGAAAATAATGTACTTATAGATAAGGAAGTCAATAAAGGCTTAATAATAATAATAAAGTCTATCACGTCTTTGAGAGGTGATATCTTATGAAAGACCCGATGAATAGCGTCAGTTTTTACACTGTTTACATAGGTACTGTGCATACTTTAATATTGTACAAGAATCAGCCTTTCTTGGTATGGTTCATTTTTGGTAACCATAACACGTCTGAGCGGTCATGTCTAGTGAAAGGCCTATTCGCATGCGGGCAGACTTTCACTATCGTCATCTATGGAGAGCGTAGCACCCACAACTGAATCAGCCTTTCTAGCGATAGTTACCAAAAGTGCAGCTATCTCTTAGTCTATAGTGAAAGGCACATCAGCATGCGGGCAGACTTTCACTATCGTCTTCAGTGGAGAGCGTAGCTCCAACCTATTATATATTATAGCAGCTATCTCCTATAACAGTATTAAACTAATGAAATTATATTTATCTACTCCAGCATCGAAAAGTTCCAATTTCGAATTTGACAACTATATCGAATTGAACCCTCTTTCGTGTTTGCTTCTCATAACGATACAGTTCGTTGTATGGGAGCTGTATCGTTATGAGTCGTAGCTGTATCGATATGGTTATCTTCATAAATAGGATACCTATAGCTTAGCGGCTCTGGGTTCTGGCACTTTTGGTTTTTATTAACTTATAAAGTAAAAAATTATAAAGACGTCCTTGTCGTAGATAAAATCTTGTATGCAACTGTACGTAATTAGTCATTTTAATTCTCGTACTATCCTATTTTGATACTCGGCAAGCCTCGTATCAAAAAACAGCACTCGAATTAAAATGACCCTCATTACGATACAGTTGCATAAATAGCTAGTTCGTACTATTTATAAAGCCTGGCTTTTACCCCTCCCAAACCAAAATCCCGGATCCGTTACTTGAATCTCTGTAGGCATCACAGAGCTAGAATACGACAGTCAGGCCGCACGTATATATTTGTACTATTATATGCATAGATTTATTACATAATTACTACCGGTTATACGCCGCCCGCTACAATATGGTGTACCTTTATGTATTATTCCTAGGAAAACAGAAACTTGTGTTAAATTTAAACTCAAATTCAAATGTTAATAATTATAATTTATTGTCATACTTTACATAATATAATAAGAATACATATTTAAAAACAAGGTTTGCCTAACTTCGCTGTGGTTTTACCTGTAAACGAAAAATAATTATTAAAATATTGATTAAACTAGTATCACATGAAACAGTGAAATTATGAGATGTATCTCGCCGGATTGAGGATTATTGAAAATGTTAATAACAATAACCTCACCTAGACAAGAGTTTAATATTTCCAAATTCATAATCACATTAACACAAAGCTAACGAGAATAAATAAAATGAATTTGGATTTATTAATGGACATGATATCTAAAATTCTCAAATACTGAATATTACAAACTGCCCGGACTCCCTACTTGACAATGGACTCCAGGGTAAAGTAACTTTATAAAATAAGAATTATTGTTTTGGAAAAAAATTATAATTACCTTTTTCTGTATAAAATGTACTGCCTGGTTGTTTGCAAGCTGTGAACAAATTGATGCATAGATTTAATAACTGGCAACATGTTGATATAATTCAGGCATATCAAAGATTTAATTTCAGCCATCCAAGGAAGAATAATGCGTGGTAATCATGGTTGCGCATTTCATAAAGCATTGTATCATCACTATTACATATCTAAGTCATCTGGTATGCCTATTCTGCACATTACAAGTTACTACATCGTAATAGCTTACTGACTTACATAAATATTACTAGTTTAAATAGTGAATAGGCATCTTCTAGGCTTCTAAGCGCGCTCCACCTTAGGCTGCATCACCACTTGCAAGCAAGTCTGATTGCAGCCAAGCGCTAACCTATATATTTAAAAAAAAGTTTTATTTACCTGAGTAATGCAATTGATGATGTTTGTCAGCTGCCTCAATGCAGTTCTGTAAACTGCCTCAGGGGAATGCCTGGAAACAATACCAGAAGTTGTAAACATTGTCATGTTCCTTGTTAATATTGGGTTGTGTGATGTTGGCTTCAGATATACCGGTAGGTGATTGTTCAGCAAAACCTTTCAGATTGGTGCATGACAAATGTTCATCATTTCATATAAAAGATTTTTTAACTAAAAACAATAATTAGCTGCAATCATTATAATTTAGTGACCTATTCTGAAATTTTAATAAAGAAAAACAGAGTTTTGCAAACAGATAGTACAACAGCTTGCATCATGTAATTTGAAACGGCATTCTATCGATTTTTATGCTAAACATCCAAATTCAAACTTTATGACTTCTTATCAACCAAAATGGTGCCGTTCGATGCGCAGAATACAATATTAGGTATCAGCAGGACAGATCAGTTGACTTTCCAGTGCGAACCTACACTCGTGGCTCATTTCTGAGACATCATAAAGTTTGAATCGGACTGTACCAATAATCTAAAATGCACTTTGAAGACAAGCAAGAAATTTAGTCCCAGATGATCAAATCTGTTAGTAAAGACCAATAAACAAAAAAAATTACCTTTTATCATGTTGCATCTTATAAACAGATGGTGCGAAATCTGAAACATAATTAATGTTTTCAGTTCAAATGCTTGCAACAATCATATTTAAAATTTAAATTAATATATGCAATTGCAAATACTTACAAATATAATCCATTAGGTAAAAGATGGTTTTTCTATACTAAATTAAAATAAATGCTAGAAGTAACTTTTTTTAATTAAACACTACTGACTTTCCATCTGAAAATAAATAAAGTCATAACATAAACAAATAGAAAGTCAATAGCAGTCGGCACAGTAATGTATCTATCGCTTGCGGCGCAGTTGCAGCGTGTTTCTCCTGATCCAAGCGGCGCGTCTGGATCCACCCTTTGTCTGAGAGAAACGATGGCCTTTTCCAAGACCACGGGAGCTCTTCCCAGCCGATGTGAGACCGCGCATTTCACGGTGCTTGTGAACTGCATTCACTATCCAGTTAATCTTGGGATCACGACAGATTGCCTGCAAATGAATGAAGCTTGTAAACTAGTTATGTCCATTGTTGATATTGGGTGTTAAGATGTTGGCTTCAGATATACCGGTAGGTGATTGTTCAGCAAAACCTTTCAGATTGGTGCATGACTTAAATGTTCATCATACAAATTAAGCAGATTCTGTAACAGTAGATAATGCAATGGATGCGTGGTCTTTGGATCTTTGCTCATAGCATAATTATCTATAAAGTTATAACTACTTCATTCTGAAAATACTTATTTTCAATTAATCTGAGCAGTTTAGTTCAATCCTTTGTGCAAGAAAAGTTAACTAGCTATTCAAGTATTATTATTGAGGAATATGTGAACACAAAATAACTTGCCTTATGTGATGGATCAACCAGAATGACTTCAAAGTATTTGTAAGAAGAATCTTGAGCAACCCAGTAGGAGTTAAGCACACGGAGACCTCCACAGCGACGGCCAACACGCTCCTGTAAATATTTTGCATGTTACAAAAGATAAAGGATTTAGTGCCTGTAGCTCCAAGCATGTTAAGTGTTTTACAGCTCACTTGTGCCCTTGCTTGAAACACATCTACCAATGGGGTAAAATTTTTCAGTTATTGTCAGTCATGTAGCCTATGCCACTCTCCAGGTCCTCAACTACACCCACCAAAAAAATTGCCTTGTGTGATGCAATGAAATGACCAACCAATATATTATTATAACCAAACAAAAACACTTGCATGTATTAGTATTACTTATTAGTATTGATATATAAATAATTGAATGGTATTTTTTAAATAACAATTTAAGCATGCACTTGACAAATATGCTCAGTGGAAAGCAATGATGAGGACAAGTATGCCCAAGTAGCACTCTTGCCTGAAAGTTGAAGATACTTAAGGGTGTTCCTTACATTCCAGATTTAGTTAACACTTAGTTTCAGAAGTATTTTGTGAGAGTATATTGTAAATCAACAAGACAAGGATGCCAATGAATTTACCTCAGCAATGGACTGCAAGTTGCGAGTGGGCTTCAGTTGATTGACTCCGTGACTCTTGGGCTTGCCGTAGGTGGCGCCCTTGGGGACCGGGCGCTTACGACCACCGCGGCGTACGCGGATCCTGAAGATCACATAACCTAGACAAATTTCTTTAGTTACATAAAATATTACACTGTGACATAGTCACTGCGACATTGCCTACGGTATGCTCTGTACTGGCATAATCCTGACACATATTCCAATGGCTTGTTTCGGCTAGTAACTGACACACTGCAATGCTTTTGTGCGACTAACAAGCATTATTGTGTATCTGCATTAATGTGTACGGGCATTAGATAAAACTCAATAAACTTCACCTTGTACCAAGAAATTAAACGAGAACTCAATGTAATTTTACTTCAAACGTTCACAGAAATGTATACTTACAGGCCCCACATATTTTTATGTGCTCATCAACGTAAATGGTGTGGTAAAATAACCTCTCAACTCGAGAATGGACTAACCTTGTTTGGCGCGGTATCCCAGCCTCCTGGCTTTGTCGGGCCTCGTGGGCCTAGGAGCTCGGTGCATACGAGTCAACTGGCGGTACTGCCAGACTCTCACACGCAACAGAAAACGCATCACATCGCTAAGCTTTTTGCGATACAATTCTTGAATATATCTGTAGGCGCCCATCTTGGGACTGTGGCAGACCTAGCAACAAAATCAATACATATTGATCAGAAGTCACATCATCGGTCTGGCCACAAATACGGAGATTCGAGATCGAGACCCGTCACAAACATGCCGTGAACTCTGTAATATGTTAAAAACAATAAAACGACTAAAATGATCGAAATATTAATAACAAAACATTGAATCTATTGGTATTTTAACATTATAACTTGAATACAAAACACGATTTTCATGATATTTTAGGATTAAAATTTCACATACGTCTCGCGTACTCCACAGGAAAACCGGAAAAGACAACTAATTTTGACTGAATGAAAGATCAATCAAATTGACAATGTAGATAATAAAATAAAATGTTGCCAGTTTATTGTTTATAATTACAATCACTGCTCTATCTCTAAATCTAACAACCAAAATATTATTATGTCTGTGCAAAATATATACGTTGTATTATTTTAACGATTATGTAGTGAATTGACGATACATAATCCATACTTTTAATACCTATGCTGTAGTTATACTATTTAGTGTTATTTATACATAATAACTAGTTATAAATGAATGAGAAAGTGTGCGGCCTGCCTGATTCGCTTTCACGCATCGATATAATATATGTAAATACTAGATGGGCCCTTTCATAGAAAAAGGTTGGGCGACCGACTATGAGAACGCGTTCCTATCCTGTCTTTGTCCCCATCGAAGCGCTGTCACGGTCGCTCGTCGTGTAGATAATTTGTTAATCTTAGGTTAACATCTAAAGTCTTATTAGTTTGGCACTGTACAATTTTTATTTTAAGGTAAGTGTTTCAAGTCACAATTATACATTTTCAAAAAAACGTTATTTAATCTTCCTATTTAATATTTTTATCCATTGCGCAATCATTTAATTTCCGCGGCAAACTGTATGATATTTTTTTTTTTACTAACTGGCCTTACGGCTTCTATGGCTATGGCCTATATTATCTATGACGGAGTCATACGTTTTCAAGCTTTCATTCAAATGTTGCAAGCAAGTTCCCGCTTTTCAGAATAGATGGCGTTGATGGCGTTGCTAAAAATACGCCCACATTCTTTGTTGGACAGGGCTCGTCTATGTAAATGAGGGCTACCGTTTTTATGCTCACTAGTTGGCGCTACTTGCGAGTAAGGTCCTGAAGTATAGCTGTATATTCGGTAAACAAGCATATTTCTGAAAAAAAGAATTCTTTTTTATATAGTAAACATACAGGAACCAGGGAAATACTAACCTATGAATTAGCTGTTCGAAAGAATCCGCTTAATTTTGCACCTATTTTTCTTAGCTACGCTTTCAAAGCACAGAGCACTGGCATTCTTTGGCACGTATCTTACATCTTCCATAATTAATCGGTTATTGCTAAATATTCATAACAATAATTAAATAATTAGACCCGCGATAAAAGCCCAGTGATATTTGACATTTCGGGGACCTCACACCACACTAGCGCCCCTAGCGGCGAATTTAAACGCGGTAGCCCTGATTGAGGTCGTTGCTTTCACGGCTCATCTTTTCAAGTTTCAACCGATTTCATCTTTTGAAGTTGCATCACGGGGAAGGACATAGGCTACTTTTTATCCCGGAAAATTCAAGAGATCGTGCGGGAATTCAGGGATCTTAATTTACGCGGACGAAGTTATTATGATTTAGCATTGACTTACTGGGATTTAGGATTACTGTATGGAGGGTAGAGTAGAAGGAGTGTTATCTCTGTATATAAAAAGTGTCTGTCGAAATTCATTAAATCGGAGGCGCCACCTATCATAAGGGTAAATTTAAAAGGAAGCGCCAATTCATATTATTAGAGTAGGTTTGAGAAATAAACAAGGAAAGAAAACATTCATCACTATTTTGTGCAACGTAAGTTTTTGTAATTTTTAATAAATAATTAACTATTTAATTCGACAGTTACAATAGTAGTATATTAAGTTTTTTAACTCTACATACTTCACTGCATCAACAATAATTGCTACTTTCATACCATACCCTTTGTCTACACCAGCGCCATTGTGGGAGTTTTTTGAACTGATATATAGTAACCACTGGACACTTTTTCAACTTTCTCCCTTAAGAGAACACTCCTTCTACTCACCCCTCTACTTTACCCTCCATTGATCACTGACGTATTTATCATAGATTATCTAAGTATTTTAGTGTTCATATTTTTTTTAAAGAAAAATAAATTTAAAGTTCCTGAACGAAAGTCACGGTTTCATCATCGATTCATGAACTGCCGAGAGGTCACTGTTGTCGCACCGCCATCTTGAAAGCGTAATTGTTGTCATGTTTACGTTGCTTTACGTTGTATGTGGATGTTAGAAATTGTTATTTAAAATAAAAAAAGGTGTGTATGTGTTATTATTTAGAGAAATAATCAAATCTAAAGTCTTACGAATGGTCTCGTGTAAAAATTGTTAAAATAAAATTGTTGTATTCGTGATAAATTTGGAAAGTAGAATAGGCGCCAAATTAGTCTACATTGCATTGGGTTTTGTTGATTTAATTCATTTGTTTCAATGGCAATTTACTGGTAATACAGTAGTTTTTGCAAAGTGTGATTCGTTTGTCATTGTTCGCAGAAAAGTTTTGATGTTACTGATCGCATAAAGTAAATTGGAACGATGTTTTACGCACACTTTGTGCTGGCCAAAAAAGGCCCGTTGGCCAAAATATGGCTGGCAGCTCACTGGGACAAGAAGTTGACGAAAGCCCATGTGTTTGAGACAAACATTGAGAAGTCTGTTGATGGAATTCTGAAGCCCAAAGTGAAGATGGCCCTACGTACTTCAGGTCATCTTTTGCTCGGTGTTGTGAGAATTTATTCAAGGAAAGCGAAGTACCTGTTGCAAGACTGTAATGAAGCATTCGTGAAGATCAAGGTAAGCGAAGTTACATAGCAACAATCGTTTTCTAAGCCAACTAATAAACTCCAACTAATAAGTATGAGCTGCAATGCCTTGTTCATTTTGCTTGAACAACTTGCTTGTTATCTTTTATATGTTCTTGATAATACACCTAAATGGTTACGCACATGCGATTAACGATGGTACAAAGTTTCAAATAAATTGGATAAATATTATATGTACTAGATATGGAGTTGGGTTGTGCTGATTTGATTTTGGGATAGATTCACATTCCACATATGAATTGTTCTAAGAAAAACTGTTTATATCATTTCTTGAACCATCATCATATCAAACCATTGCCAAAGCCAAACCAAGCTCACTACTGAGCATGAGTCTCCTCTTGGAATGAGAAGAGTTTGGCCATAGTCCACCAAGCAAGTGATATATAATCGAGATGTAACGGATAGTTGTTTGGCCGGATACCGGATATCCAGCTATCTACAAAGCCAGATGGCCGAATATCCGGCAGCCGGATTTCCAGCCTGTGGTCTCGTAACAGGTTGTGACAAGTTTAGCGCCACACAGGTACAGCGATAAAGCGATTGGATCAATTCTGGCGGTTTCGGGTGTGATTTTGTGAGTGATCGTGGCCGGCGGCATGAGGGAATAATTGAATAGAGAAAATTTGTTGTTTACTTGTAATTTAGGATAAAATAAAAAAAAAACAAAAGTTTGTTGGAAGAGAACAAACTTGCTTATCATCAAAAGGACATCATAATTATAACCTGTTTTCTAATTAAGTATTCACCTCACAAAAGCTTATATTTTAAAGTTGATTTTAGGAAATTGTCGTAGTTTTTGAAGATCCAGTATCCGGCTGGATAATAAATTTACCAGATAGGCCGGATACCAGATATTTACCGGATATCCATTTCATCCCTAATATATAATTTCTTGAAACATACATAATTTGAGGTGTGTGCCCGAGGATCGACTCCGCAATCCCAAAAAGGTTGGGTGTGTAAACCACTAGGCTATCACCTCTTCTATAATTTCAAATTCATGCCCTCCTATAAAGTGTTACTGTTATTTCAGATGGCCTTCAGGCCTGGCATGGTTGACTTGCCAGAGGAGCACAGGGAAGCAGCTATGAATGCTATTACTTTGCCGGAAGTGTTTCATGATTTTGACACTGCTATGCCTGAGCTGAAGTAAGCATAATATATAATATTATTGCATTTTACTTTTTATATGTAACCCATGATAATGTGTCCTGTTTGAATCTACCTCTGGTTCAGACCAATGCTCATTACAATCAGTAAATTGTTACAAGTAGATAATATAAATAACTAGATAATGCCCGCAACTTCGTCCGCATGGATTAAGGTTTTTTGATTACCGCGGGAACTTCTTAATTTTATGGGATAAAAAAAGCCTATGTCCATTCCTGAGATGCAACCTACCTAGGTATCAAATTTCGTTCGTTTGTTTTCTGTTGGTTGAGACAATGACGACGATTCGTCTTTCCAAAAAATTAATTGATTAGTTGTTACTATAATTAGTCTCCAACCAAACTTTCGGTTTTGGAGAAAAACCCCTTTCGGCTAATTTCACCCAGATGGCAGCTGAAACCAAAACTACAGATTGGTGCACTGAGTTCATGTCCGTGGACGCGCTCACAGTCATGGAGTTGTGTCATGACTAGCATGTTAAAAAGTAAAGACTGATTATGATAAATGATAACGTTAACTTCATTTTCCCCACGATAACATGACTTTACATGGAAGTTTCGGTTTTGGTTTCGATTACACAGAACGAAGCCGAAAATTGGTTTCCGTTTATTTTATACTATAACTAATCAACCAATTTTTGTTACAGTGAAGTAGACATTGAAGCTCAGTACTCCCTAAACCAGTCTAGGGCTGAGGAGATCACAATGCGGGAAGACTACGGCTCATTGAATCTAGTCACCCATGATGATGGCTTTGGGGACATGGGCTTTGACGCTGACAACCCTGATATTATGAGAGAGGCTATAGGGAATGAAGGGGGATTGGAACAGGTGATTTCTTATGTTTTAATATGAGTAACTGTTTTCTTGATTAACAAACACAATTAAATGTTCCATTATGAGCTATGTGTTAATGAAATAATTTTACTGTAGGTAGTTCATTTTTCATAATCTTTAACCTTTTTCTGTAGAGTAACCTGCTCTTTGCTGATGGATCATCCTTGGAGCTAGTAGGCAAAGAGTCTCTCGTTAGCACAAGTGCGGCGGGGCTTCCCGCGCCTTCGCACGAGCCGCGCATGGAGACGGCACCGCACGGGGCTATGGACGACGGCTTTGGGGGAACTATAGGCGACGTCGCGGACTTTGGGCGTGAGTTGTAAAGAGTCCCTCGAATCCTTTTCGAAATCCACCCGCTTCCCGCTATCTTCTTCAGGTTATCAGTCCACTCTGGCTTTGACTTGGAGGATGTACCATTTTCTCCATCGGCAGTCAGTTCTGCCCCCATTTTTGCCCACTTCATAGTGCAAATGAATTTCGAATTCTTTTTCGACGGAGTCTCCGACGACTACGCGCGGCTTAACGGGCCGGCGGAGGGCGAATTGCCCATACAAACGTAATACCAAAATAATTTGTAATTCGAGAATATTTCCACCATATTATGCGCTTATTAAGATTGAACTTGTATTTATCTAGGTCTCTTTATTATAATTTTTTTCTCTATACTTTCCCAAAATTAAATGTAAGCACATTGCGTTTCGCATGTTTTTACGACATAAATGACATATTTTCACCTTATTTGTTTCATATTAAAACCGACGATATCTCACGTACTAGTTGATCAGGAACATATAGCCTATATTGTCAAGTTACAGAATAACAACACGAAGTTAAAAATACAACAATTTTTCATTCATCATTTTTGGTATTCACGGAACAAGACCAAAATGTATAACAAACTCTTTACGCTCATGTTGCTATCGCGCTTGCACGCGATCATGTGTCATCAGCCAAATAGAGATAGCAATATACCGGCAAATTTATATTTGCGGTTCGAACGAATAGAAGTTGCGAGCGCCGCTCCCCGGCCTCTTAATGCCATGACTTGCAGATTTCACACTCATTATCTGGATTTATATCGCAGCCTTAGGCTAAGACTACACATCTTGTAAGTTTTACTCACATAGTACAAGTAACTCACGAAATGTAAACAGCTTGTAAGTAGCGAATCATATGTATATGTTAATGTCAATCACGGGCGCTGTTTACGAAAACTTACAAGTGTTATTGCGGCTAATGACTAAGCGGCCTTAGGTCAAATGACTGAGTTGCTCAGGAGCTTTTCGATCTTGTACCTCCTTCACCATTCTACCATCGTACCGCAAGACGTCTTGCGAGTTTCCACCCCTATGTCGTCAACGTACCACTCACATGCTCGAAGCACTTTGCGTCTTCATTCCTTATTCGCATGGCTAGGGTCTGGAACACTACAAAAAACTGTTTCCCAGTAATTACAATCCGGGTATCTTTAAATCAAGAGTGAATAGGCATCTTCTAGGCAAGCGCGTCCCATCTTAGGCCGCATCATCACTTCCCATCAGGTGTGATTGTGGTCAAGCGTAAGTCTTTAATGATAATATTAAAAAAAGCATCAATGTTGAGCTTGAATGGCTGTTCGTTTTCAGACGCGGGCGGTCTGTTCGAGGGCGACCTGTTCGGCGACGTGACGGCAGGAAGCGCGGCGGGTGGCCCCGGGGCCGGCATGCCGGGCACCTCTGAGCAACCGCAGTCTCTGCAGGTGTGTTGCAACCTTTATTGATTTTACTTTTATACATATATATTACACTAAGTGTTGCTAGCTTTTCGTTGGTTAGGGTATGTTAATAGCTACAGGTGCTTGCAGCTACGTAGTTTTTTCCGTGGTGTCACCTGAATCAGGGTTCAGGCTGAAAATCAGCCCTGTATGGTTAGTGCTTGCACTGAACATACATCAGTATGCTGAGTCTGGGTCAGAGCCCGAGCTCTGAGGAATCCTATGGAATTTTAAATAAATAAATAAATAAATAGTAAGTAAATAAATAAATAAATAATAATTTATTCATGAGAATGTAGGTGATATACAGTTGTCATGGTTACAGTTTGGGAGCCTTATACATTCTACTAATTAATGGTGTATGAATATTTGGTATAAATCATCAAAATTAAAAAGAGAAATTTAGTAAATTAAATTAATAAAAGGTCATATACAATTACAATTAAAACCGAAAGAAAATAATATAAAATAATCAATGATAATATGATAATAGAACTTAATTACAATTACAAATGTCAAATTCCATATAAGAGGGGATACTCAATTATTGCACTATAAAACCATTTAGTAATTCTCGTCATCATGATCTTTACATATTATGTTATTTAAAAGTTACTTGAGATTATCGCTAAGGAGTTCAGTAATTTTGTAATAACATTTATTTATAAGCAGCTCATAAGCCTTCCTTTTGGAAACATTAAAAGTACTGCTTTTGTAGCTGTCAGGAAGTTTATTGTACATAGTTATTGCCATGTAGTGTGTACTCTTTCCAAACATCTGCAGTCTTTTAGGAGGTACAATTAGTTTATTCCTTCTCTAGGCTCTCCGAGATCTAACCTCAACCAGTTCATTGTAACTCTTAAAATAACTTGGATTTTTTTTGACTAGCAATAATAATTCATAGATATGTTGACAAGGCAAGGGAAGAACATGGTGCTTCTTAAACAAAGGCCTACAGGTATCTAATGGCTGCAATCCACATAATGCTCTCAGACAGGCTTTTTGTTTTATAAAAACTTTATAAGCAAATACCGAATTTCCCCACAAGATAATCCCATATCTTAATAGCGATGAAACATATCCTTGGTATGCTATTAAGGCTGTTTTCATATCAGAAGTTTGATAGAGCCGTCTGAGGACATAGACAAATTTATCCAATTTGCTGCACAGATTTTCAACATGGGTTTTCCAGTTACAATGTCGATCGAATATGAAACCTAGAAAAGATGTAGACTCTACTTCCTCAATGGCAGATCCCTGATAGTTTAATTTAAGATCAGACAAGATATTATTATATGGTAAAAATTGGATAAATTTAGTTTTCTGCATATTTACAGAGAGGTTATTTAGTTCCAGCCATTTTATTACATTAGACAACGCTTCATTTGCTTCAGATTCAATATTTAACTTATTTTTACTTTTTACTATGATAGTAGTGTCATCCGTATACATTATACACTGTTGCTGAATGAAGTCCGGAAGGTCATTAATGTAAAGGAGAAATAATAAGGGACCCAGAACGCTGCCCTGTGGTACACCATACGTAAGTTGGACTTTATATACAGATCGACAAGCATTACAATATGAGTTTGTTGTATGCAGAATTTCTACACATTGTATTCCATTTTTAAGATAACTTGTTAACCATTCTAAGCATTTTCCTCTAATTCCATATTTTTCTAGTTTACTCAGGAGAGTTTTATGGCAGACTAGGTCAAATGCTCTAGTCATGTCAAGAAAGATTCCTATAACATTAAATTTATCATTTAGGCTTTCTGTAATAATTTTATTAAGAGCAAGCTAAGGTAGTACTACTATTTTTTATAAACCATATACATATTGTTCATTTTTCAATAAATGATAGGATGATATAAAGCTATATATTTTATTGTGCATTATCTTTTCAAAAACTTTGGAAATAATTGGTATCAGCGTTATGGGGCGGTAGTTCTTTGTATCATTTTTTTCACCCTTTTGCTAAATATGCGGCACATGCTTTCAGAATTTTTGTGTTTAGATTATCGTAGCCAGTTGAGTTAGTCTTTTTAAGTCCTAGTATTGTTTTATGCACATCGCTTGCGATAATTGGTGTAAGGTACAAAGTCTTGTCGTTAGTATTTATAAAATTACTTATATTTTGCCCAGGGTCAGTCTGATTGGACTTGTTACTAATATTTAAAAAATAATTATTGAATTCCTCTGCAATTTCATTTGGATCGGAGTAAGTATTTCCCTGTGATTGAATGTTTTTTATCTCTGTATCCAATGATTTGTGTTCAAAATTATTACTTATAACGTCCCATGAAGCTTTACATTTGTTTTTGGATTTCACTATAAAGTTTTTATTTGCTAGAGCTTGTGATTTCTCAATGCAGGCTTTAAGTAGTTTCGAATATTTAGTGTAATTATTTTTGTTTGCATGTTTATTTGATGGAGAATGTAGGGTATTTCAGATAAAGATCTTTTTAGGCCTTTGGATATCCACTTGTTTTTTATATCTTTGTTTATTTTTTTAATAGTGATAACGGGAAAACATAGTTCATAAAACAGAGTTAAAAGTTCATGGAAGCTATTAAACGCAATTTCTGTATCATTTTGTGAATAGACTTCCTCAAAAGATAGTGCAGATAAACATTGTTTAAACTTCCTAATGTTATCTGATGAGCAGTCTCTCCGTTTTTCAAACCATACTTTTTTCTTGAAAACCATGCGTTTTGGCTTCTCGTTTTTAAATGAAATAGTTTGTGCAGTTTCATGATCCGAAAGAGCAAGGTAATGTATGTCAGATTTAGCCTCATTAATATTACTCACTATAAGGTCAATACAGGATGCTTTCCTTGTTGGCTTTGTTATGTAATTAGTTAGGTTATAATTAGCAAGTAATGTATTTAGTTTATCAGAAGATTTGTTATGAGTTAATATATTTATGTTCCAATCTCCACATAATATTATTTTTTTCTTAGGGTTTGGATTTAATTTATACAATAAGCTGTCTAATTTTTCAAAAAATAGATCAATATCTGATGAAGGAGTTCTGTATATGCAGACAACAAATAAATTTAACGAAGTAATTTTTACAGCGCAATATTCAAAATGATTTTCAATAGGTTGCACCACTTTGTATATGTTGGTTATGGGTGTGTATTCTAAACCGTTTTTTAACATAACACATGTACCTCCTCGTTTTTGTTTAGTTCTTGTGAACTGTGAGGCTACTGTATAGTTATTTAATTTAAGGTTAATTTCAGTCCCCCGCTTTATATAAGTTTCAGTTAGGCATAATATGTCAATAATTTTAAAATCACTATTACTAGATATAAGGTTTTGGAGTGCAATTTCAAGAATATCCCGTTTGCCTAAAACTCCAGCTATATTTTGATGCAAAAGAGTAAAATTATTATTAGTCTCGAAAAAACGATTTGTCAGCGGATTTTAAGTTAGGTATTGCATCAATATTGGTCATACTACTTTTGGTATTAATTACTGGGAAGAAGTAGGGTATAGTTCCTTTTTTAGTTGAGTTAATTTTTTCTTTGGAATTTTTGGTTTGCAATGATTTTTTAACGATTGGTAAACTTTTCAAATATTGTTTGTTAAAATAATAAGGAATGGTCCCCTTTTTAAAGATCTTTTTAGGTGTTGTGGGTTTTAATTTCGAACCAGCTATGTAATTGTTTCTGTAGTTAATGTAGTCTATCTCAATATTAAGCTTTTGACACAACTGCTGTATGTAGGTTTGATTTTTTGGGAACTTTGCATTTGGATTTAATGAGATAAAAGTGCAATATGTATAATTTTTACAGAGTAAGCTTAACATGTTATTTAACATATATGTATTTAAGGAAGGATTCTGGATTATATTTACAACAAATACTTTATTATTTTTTAAGATATGCAATGTATTACATAATTCTGAATACAGCTTATAGGGGTTTCTTTCATTGGACCCTATCCCTATAATAATCATATTTTTATCATTTAAGGTTTTACACAAATTTTCACAGTCAATTAATGTCTGGGTACAGGTAGAATTTGGCTTAATGAGTCCATGGATAGCATAAATATCATTCCATTTGTGCAACCGCGTAGAGTGCATTTCTATAGCTAAATTTCGAAGCTGTTGGTCGCCGATAACGTAGATTCCAGGTTTTTTCAGGCTGCCCTCACACATTTGTGTTTGTTCCGCCGCTTGCACCGGTGCTGGACTTTGTTTGTTTTGCACGAGCAAATGATTTATTTTCTTCCTATTTATTGATTCCAATAGTAGAGACATGGTGTCATATTTCTGCATACTGTGCTATGATTATGTATTGATGATGTTCTTGTATTTTTGATATGTAAATTAGTTAACCTCTGTGATAGTGAAATTGTATTTGGTGTGAGTGTTTTTTGTGAAGAACTGCTTGATAGCTCCTTAGGTAGTGTTATTGTTTTGTTTCTATTCTGAAGTTGGCATTTTACAGTGGATAATTCAAACTTAAGATTTGAGATTTCTCTCTGAGCGCTGGTAAGTTCTTCTTGAGTTTTTTCTAATAATTGTCTTAGTTCTAGAATGATCGAGGAGTCCATATTAATTGAGTTTGTAGGCTGAGTTAGTGTTTTTATATCAAGACTAGTTGAGTTGTGAATCGATACCTCCGCTTGAAAGAAAAAGTCCTGCTCTGATTTTGATCGCACTAATTGCCGGCGGATTGTTATGTTTTCCATTATTTGAATCCCAAATTAATAGTAGATTGTTACACAAGGGACGTAAGTAAGCTATTACAGAACAAGATCCAATTTGGCGCCAGTGCGAGCGCAGCTCGCATAGGGCGCTAATGGTGTAATAGCTACTTGCAACCGAGGTAAGCATTCTACTTTATATCATTCTTGCGAGGTAAATAACCGCCATTTCCATTTTTTTTTCGTAAATAGTTTTCCATTTTTTTTTTACGGCTCTGGGTTCCAAGGAGTTTTGCATAGTTTGAAATGTATGGAAATTAAATGCCGCCATGTTCAGTGTTTTTTTTTCAGTAAAAAGTTTTCTTACCATTTTATAAGAAAAGAGATTGTTTACCAAGAGGCGTTTTGCATAGCTTGAACTGTAATGTGAACATTACAATTCAAGCATAGTGCGACGTAATGTTGCCTTGAATTGCAAACACCAACTTACAAGGAGACTTTCCACCATAGTACTGAGCAAGTATGATATAAAGAAATATTTGATAGCAGAGTAATAATACGTCAATGGAAATTGTATGGTATTTTCTGACCTTTCAAAAAAGTTCGTTATCGTTCCGCTCGTAGTCAATTGTCATACTTAATTACTTAATTGCTGATCTTATATGAATAACATATAGGTAAGTAAATTGTCTAATTAAGTCTTTCGTAAAGCGTATTGTCAGTTTCAGGCGCAATTTACTTGGAATTTGTTGATTTTTAGGGTTCCGTACCTCAAAAGGAAAGAACGGAACCCTTATAGGATCACTTCGTTGTCCGTCCGTCTGTGTGTCAAGACCCTTTTTCTCAGGAACGCATGGAGTTAGCAAGCTGAAATTCATATTGAAATACTCAGGTCTACTGTCCCTTGGAGCTGTGAAAAAATCAAAGTTCAAAGCCAACACAATCAAAAGATACAGCCGTTTATGCTGCAAATTTTCGAATTTTCTTGCACTCGCAAGGGAATCAAAACCTACAGGGTACTTCTCGTAAACTCAGAATCTTGAAACTTGGTAGGAAGCAACGTCTTATAGCACAGATATAGGAAGAATTGCGAAAAACATAAATTTTTAGTTACGTCATATAATAAAAATATTTTTATGCAAATTTTCGACACTCGCAAGGGAATCAAAACCTACAGGGTACTTCCCGTGAACTCAGAATCTTGAAACTTGGTACAAAGCAACGCCTTATAGCACAGATATAGGAAGAATTGCGAAAAACATAAATTTTTAGTTACGTCATATAATAAAAATATTTTTATGCAAATTTTCGACACTCGCAAGGGAATCAAAACCTACAGGGTACTTCCCATGAACTCAGAATCTTGAAACTTGGTACGAAGCAACTTCTTATAGCACAGATATAGGAAAAATTGCGAAAAACATAAATTTTTAGTTACATCATATAATAAAATATTTTTATGCAAATTTTCGACACTCGCAAGGGAATCAATACCAACAGGGTACTTCCCGTGAACTCAGAATCTTGAAATTTGGTACGAAGCAACGTCTTATAGCACAGATATAGGAAGAATTGCGAAAAACATAAATTTTAGTTACATCATATAATAAAAATATTTTTAATAATTTTAAACTCACTATCTCATTCCTCATGAACGCGTAGAGGTATTAACTTGAAATTCATATCAAATACTCAGGTCTCTTATACCTTTAAGCTGTAACAAACTACTGTCCCTTGGAGCTGTGAAAAAATCAAACTTCTAAGCCAACGCAATCAAAAGATACAGCCGTTTATGCTGCAAATTTTCGACACTCGCAAGGGAATCAAAACCTGCAGGGTACTTCCTGTGAACTCAGAATCTTGAAATTTTGTACGAAGCAACGACTTATAGCACAGATAAAGGAAAAATTGCGGAAAAGCATAAATTTTTAGTTACATCATATTATGATAAAAATATTTTGAATAATTTTAAACTTCCTACCCCTTTCCGCATGAACGCGTAGAGGTATTAAATTGAAATTAAAATAGATAAGTGGAATAAAAATAGTATAACTTTTACTTATATACCTACAGGTTTGTACGCACTTGGCCCGTTTTTTGCTTAAGAAAAGAGTTACTTGTTAACTGTCATATTCAAAGTTCAAACACACGAATTTTTTCTATCTTATAGTCTCACCAAAAGTAGTACTTTCTTTTAAAGAAAACATGTCCACGTAATAGTTGCACTATAAATAACACTTTGTTTACGTAATTAATTTAATTAAGGACTGATTACTATTTTTAATTCGAAGATAAATACGCAGTTTGAACGTTACACTTGGCCATGGCATAAAGTAATGACTGCTATGGTAATGACCTAGAGTTGTTTAAAGTACAAAATAATACTGCTATCGCAAAATTACATGCCTCAAGCTCGAAACTAGTGCTGGTACCGAGCTGGATATGGAAGCGACGATCGGGTGTGGCGTACAGGCCGTCGCTTCAGACCCCGATTCCTCTGAGCTCGTGCGCGGACTGTATAATATATTATATAAACAACTGTCTTTTTGAATCTACCCTATCCTCAGGCGGAGATTGAGGCGGCGGGTGGCAGTGGACAAGCGGAGGCGGGCGCGGCGGACGAGGGCGCGGACTCGGACGACGACATGCCGCATTACGACGCGCCGCCCTCGCCCGGCTCGCCGCCCTCCCCGGGACACAGGTATGTTAACTACACAGATCGCACTGGACGGAGTAGGATCGAGGCGGCGGGTGGCAGTGGACAAGCGAAGGCGGGCGCGGCGGACGAGGGCGCGACTCTGACGACGACATGCCGCATTACAACGCGCCGCCCTCGCCCGGCTCGCTGCCCTCCCCGGGGCACAGGTATGTTAACTACACAGATCGCACTGGACGGAGTAGTATCGAGGCGGCGGGTGGCAGTGGACAAGCGGAGGCGGGCGCGGCGGACGAGGGCGCGGACTCGGACGACGACGTGCCGCATTACGACGCGCCGCCCTCGCCTGGCTCGCCGCCCTCCCCGGGACACAGGTATGTTAACTACACAGATCGCACTGGACGGAGTAGGATCGAGGCGGCGGGTGGCAGTGGACAAGCGGAGGCGGGCGCGGCGGACGAGGGCGCGACTCTGACGATGACATGCCGCATTACGACGCGCCGCCCTCGCCCGGCTCGCCGCCCTCCCCGGGACACAGGTATGTTAACTACACAGATCGCACTGGACGGAGTAGTATCGAGGCGGCGGGTGGCAGTGGACAAGCGGAGGCGGGCGCGGCGGACGAGGGCGCAGACTCGGACGACGACGTGCCGCATTACGACGCGCCGCCCTCGCCCGGCTCGCCGCCCTCCCCGGGACACAGGTATGTTAACTACACAGATCGCACTGGACGGAGTAGGATCGAGGCGGCGGGTGGCAGTGGACAAGCGGAGGCGGGCGCGGCGGACGAGGGCGCGGACTCGGACGACGACATGCCGCAGAATATATATTCATCTCATTCTAATGACAGGTATGGCGTATGTTGACCTTTATGTTCTTTCCCTTTCTCCGCGTACGAAGTAGCAAGTATAACTATACGCCGTTTTTTAGTGCATTGATGTTCGCGTATGCCGTGTCTATTTGTAATAAGTCGTTGCTTAGAATGTTGTTTGTGTCAGTTGGGGCGGGTCGCCAGCGCGCGAGATGGAGACTCCGCGGCCCGACGACGCGGGCCTCATGCCGCCGCCCGCTGCGCCCCGCCCGCCCTCAGTTAGGCCCATGGTGAGTAGATACGTTGCCTACTCAGTCTGCTGATCCGAATATATTTCAGAATACTTTGCTTACAAAGTGACAATTCATTCTTAAATCATCACTACATACATAGTATAAAACAAAGTCGCTTCCCGCTGTCTGTCCCTATGTATGCTTAGATCTTTAAAACTACGCAACGGATTT
This sequence comes from Erebia epiphron, assembly GCA_963932025.1. Taxonomy (NCBI): domain Eukaryota; kingdom Metazoa; phylum Arthropoda; class Insecta; order Lepidoptera; family Nymphalidae; genus Erebia; species Erebia epiphron. The sequence continues at coordinate 43,394,225 of OZ009945.1, forward strand.
TGATGCGTTTTTTTAAATAGATAGAGTGATTCAAGAGGAATGTTTATATGTATAATGCATGCATAATATAGTAGAGAAACACTGATAATTTTAAAGTTTCTAATGTGATGTCGTAAATAAACACATTTTTTTGCGCTTACATTACAAATGTTGTCTGAACCCTACGAGATAGATCAAAATAATGTACCACAGTATTATACACCTTAAAAACGTCTACAAAAAAGTCCGCGGTAATATATGTCTATCTCTTAGGGATGACCCACAATAACCGTTTTTTATCCTTTACTTTTTATGAGAAATAATGGCTTATTTGCGAAGCGATTATGTATAAAAATGACAAAAACTACTAGCTTGCCACAAATAATATTTATTTCAACCGCCCGTAAAGGGTAGGTGCATTGATGTCTTGGTAAATCCCAGGAGGTAGACAGTGCGGAGCCGGCGGAAGAAGAGCTGCCGCCAATGGAAGCGCCGGCCACGCCCGCCCCTGCGTTGGACTCCACTACTCTACTGCAGAACGACGAGGAATCCTTCGCCCTACCGCCCGTTGACACTACAGTACTGAAAGGTTAGAGAACTTAGAGAATATCTCGTGTATTGTGGCCTTCGATGTATCCGTTGCATTTATTTTATTTATTCGCGTTATTATATATATATGTCCGCGTGAAATAAGTTTTTTAAATTGCCACGAGAACTCCCCAATTTTTCGGGTTAATATAGGTATTGCCCATAAATAAGAAATAATGTGGCTTACTATTAGTAGCAGAATTTTCAATATGGGTTAGTAGATCCAGAGATTACCCCCTACAACCTCACAAACTCACAAATTTTACGTATATATAATATTAGTAAGTATAGATTATTTTAGTATATAACACGCAAATGAGTTATGGAAATGTGAAGTTTCTGTTTTGCTTTTTTAGATCAAAATTGTAATGTACCTACCCCCTATTTAAGATGAAAAATGGCGAGCAAAAGCACTAGTAATCATAAATAGGTATCCATACTAATATTAAAAAATCAATTGCTGTTCGTTTGTCTCGCTAAAACTCGAGAACGGCTTGACCGATTTAGATGTCTTTAGAGTTAGAAACTTTTGTGTGCGTTTGAGTGGGTCCAGGGATGGTTTATATTGCAATCGGGTTTAAGGTTCAGGACAGGACGACGTCTGCCGGGCCCACTAGTATTGTATTATAAATGCGAAAGTGCGTCTGTCTGTCTGCTACGCTTTCACGGCCCATCTTTTGAACCGATTTTGTTGGAATTTGGTATAGAGATAAGTTGATCCCAGGGAAAGAAATAGGAAAGAATAGGTATGCTTTATTCCGGAAAACTAAGGAGTTCTCGCGGGAGTAAAAAAATCCACGTTTCGCAGATGAAGTCGCGGGTCTAACAGAAGTCTAGTATTACAACAAAAATAATATGTCCAAACCTCTACGCTACTACCTCCCTTGCAATGCACTAACAAGTACCTATCCAAATAACTTGAATGTTTTACGGTGATAAGTATCTTATTTCCTGCTTTTTGATGATAGGATTTGAGCGAAGTCAGCCTCTCAAAAATTTATCCAATCTTTTGACACACGCTGATCCTTGTGTCCATTTGTGTTTAATGCAAAATTACTGTTTATAACTTATAGGTATTACCAAAGCAAAACGCAAGCGCAAACTCATCGTCGACGAAGTCAAGAACATATCTGGTGAGGAGATGAAGAACCAACTCAGTAACACTTCGGACATTGTCACCACTTTGGACCTAGCGCCACCTACGAGACGGTTGATGCATTGGAAAGAGACAGGTGGAGTGGAGAAGCTCTTCACACTTCCCGCGAGGCCCATACCTTCCAGAGTACTATTCAAGGTAACATCACGTAAAACGTCACCTAAAGCTCGATTTGACTCAAGTCAACCGATTCAGTGAAATGATGGACGAAAATTTTTTTGCCACATCATCAGTCTTAATGACATAGGGTCTTCCGTAATATGAAAGAAATATATCCCAAAAAACACGTTTTAAAATATGTAAAGGTCAAGGCAGGTTTTTTCATCATCATCATGACAACACAAATCAAAAAAATTACAATTACAATTTTACGGTGACATATTAGGCCTTTGCCCAGTCGTGGGACACCATAGGCTAAATTAGATTATATTAGATTAGATATTTACGAAATAGAATTAAATTATAGCTTGTATATGACGTAATCGTTCATAGAAATATCAACGCAACATGACACTACGCACGGACCCTGAGGAGGTGGAGGCGGCGCGCTCGCCCGACCCCGCCGAGCCGTTACGCACACGGGGCCGCAAGCGGAGACACGAGGAGGTATGTGTACGAGCCGTTACGCACACGGGGCCGCAAGCGGAGTCACGAGGAGGTATGTGTACGAGCCGTTACGCACACGGGGCCGCAAGCGGAGTCACGAGGAGGTATGTGTACGAGCCGTTACGCACACGGGGCCGCAAGCGGAGTCACGAGGAGGTATGTGTACGAGCCGTTACGCACACGGGGCCGCAAGCGGAGACATGAAGAGGTATGTGTACGAGCCGTTACGCACACGGGGCCGCAAGCGGAGACACGACGAGGTATGTGTACGAGCCGTTACGCCCACGGGGCCGCAAGCGGAGACACGAAGAGGTATGTGTACGAGCCGTTACGCACACGGGGCCGCAAGCGGAGACAGTAAGAGGTATGTGTACGAGCCGTTACGCACACGGGGCCGCAAGCGGAGACACGAAGAGGTATGTGTACGAGCCGTTACGCACACGGGGCCGCAAGCGGAGAGACGAAGAGGTATGTGTACGAGTATTTACGCACACGGGGCCGCAAGCGGAGTCACGAGGAGGTATGTGTACGAGCCGTTAGGCACACGGGGCGGCAAGCGGAGACACGAAGACGTATGTGTACGAGCCTTTACGCACATGGGGCCGCAAGCGGAGACATTACGCACACGGGGCCGCAAGCGGAGACATGAAGAGGTATGTGTACGAGCCGTTACGCACACGGGGCCGCAAGCGGAGGCACGACGAGGTATGTGTACGAGCCGTTACGCACACGGGGCCGCAAGCGGAGTCACGAGGAGGTATGTGTACGAGCCATCAGGCACACGGGGCCGCAAGCGGAGACACGAAGACGTATGTGTACGAGCCGTTACGCACACGGGGCCGCAAGCGGAGACATTACGCACACGGGGCCGTAAGCGGAGACATGAAGAGGTATGTGTACGAGCCGTTACGCACACGGGGCCGCAAGCGGAGACACGACGAGGTATGTGTACGAGCCGTTACGCACACGGGGCCGCAAGCGGAGACACGAAGAGGTATGTGTACGAGCCGTTACGCACACGGGGCCGCAAGCGGAGACACGAAGAGGTATGTGTACGAGCCGTTACGCACACGGGGCCGCAAGCGGAGTCACGAGGAGGTATGTGTACGAGCCGTTACAGACACGGGGGTTGTCTCTCGTGTTTGAAGGAGTACCTATCAGATTGTAAATTGTTAAAATAATTATGTAAACTGAAAAATTGTAGTTCACGTCGAATGCAATTTATTTTCCTCCAGGTCATTCACCCACCTGAAACACCCGCATCAGCTCATGACTTGGAACCACCTACTCCAGTTCCTCAGGAGTACGAACCTTCCATCGGTAAGTGTTTTATTTTCATACAAATCACCCGCTTTGTTAGAATCCATCTTCCTGGTAACCATCATTCATTTCTAAGCTCACCAGCAGATGTCACGAAAGTTGAAATAATGGACAGTCTTTGTTGTGTTGCCTTTTGATTTTAGCTATTTTGTAAGAATCCCGAGATATTAATAGGGTCAAGTCTGTTTTACACCATCAATAAAATGACAGCTTTATTTATAATGCTTTCATAATACTCGCTGCGGAAAGGGGTACCACTAGATTTAGAGCTGTCACTTTAGTTTGGTTTAATTTTACTCATCCGCTATAGTAACCTTATGAGTAAAGTTACCACGACATTACATTCTTTAAAAGTTTAATGTGTTGGGTAACATCAATACTTTGTGACACATTACCTTAACTTGAATCTCACATTATGTTAACTCAGTTACATTCAGAGCTCAAAGCGTTACGGTAAATTCGGGATGCGTTCATAGTTTAAACTTTCGTGACGAGAAATGTATTTATGTAAATAATCACGAGATGCAAAATATGTGGGCCCATTCACATAAAACTTCTGGGTTACATTTGTCTTTATCAAAAACATCTTCTCATTAAGAAATTATCAAAAGAAATATGCTTTGTCATTTTCACTATGCATACTAAAATATCAAATGACGCTTCATTGTAACATTTGGATATGGAAAGAAACTGCGTACTTCTTTTTTTTTTAATAAATCTTGTTCTGAGGGCCAACACATACAATGGAGTTGATGCAAGATTTTTATGTGAACTTGTTTCAAACACAACTTTTTGACATTGATATAAGGTAGAAATGTATACTGAAAATAAAGCACGGAAGAGGCTAGAAGCCTCAAAAGAAGCGCGGCGAGCCTGATAAGGCGGCGCGTTGTGTCGTCACCTTTATGCTAAACTAGCAGATGCCCGCGACCACGTCCGCGTGGTTAAATTTTTAAACCAAAATACCAAGTTTCGTTGATATAACTTGAGAAATATCCTGAGAAATGAAGTACTTTCATTCAAACTTTCGTCCCCTATTTCACCCCTTCGAGGGTAGAATTTTCAAAAACTGTGAACCGCGTATTTCTTATTTTTTTACCGGTAGCTCATATACCAAGTTTCATGGATATTACTTTAGAAATTACGGACTTTCATACAAACTGTCAACCCCTATTTCACCCCCTTAGGGGTGGAATTTTGAAAAATCCTTTCTTAGTGAGCGCCTACGTCACAAAAAGAACCTACTGTCAAAATTTCAAGTTTCTTACTCCAACGGTTTAGGCTGTGCGTTGATATATAAGTCTGTCAGTCAGGACTTTGAATTTTATATATATAGATAGATTAGCTATTTATGCAACTGTATCGTAATGAGGGTCATTTTAATTCGCGTGCTGTTTTTTGATACGAGGCTTGCCGAGTATCAAAATAGGATAGTACGAGAATTAAAATGACTAATTACGTACAGTTGCATACAAGATTTTATCTACGACAAGGACGTCTTTATAATTTTTTACTTTATAAATTAATAAAAAAGTCAAATCAATCAAGTGCCAGAACCCAGAGCCGCTAAGCTATTGGTATCCTATTTATGAAGATAACCATATCGATACAGCTACGACTCATAACGATACAGCTCCCATACAACGAACTGTATCGTTATGAGAAGCAAACACGAAAGAGGGTTCAATTCGATATAGTTGTCAAATTCGAAATTGTAACTTTTCGATGCTGGAGTAGATAAAATATATTATGTAAACCTTACTTGTTGTTACCAAGAAAGACGCCCTGCCTCGGCCCTACGTGTGCGTTGCGCCTAAAGTTGCGTCCGCATCAGTAAGCCGTTTCTTTCGTAATGAAAAGGGCCATACACTATTCGTCAGTTCAGGTTTTCTTGGCAAAACAAAACCTGCTAGTTCCTTCATAGACCGGCGCCCTTAGGCTAAGTTTTAACATTGCAATTTAGATTGATCGTATTCGAGTGTTCGAATACATTGGCGCCAAAGTAAAACGAAATTATATATACCACAATTTCATTTCATTCACAGCCAACGCTCCTAACGGAAATGATTCAGAATTAAAATCAGTTGCTGATTTAAAGTTACTAAACTTTAAACAAAGGTCTATTGGGTCCATTTTACTTAAACGCCTATATGTTAGAACGCTCGATAACGATCAATCGAAATTGCAATGTTAAAACTTAGACCTCCTGAAACTTAGTCCTGCGGATAGTATTTTTTTATACGAATTACGAACCCTTTACTTTATGTATGAATGTAATTGGTTATATCGTGTATGGCCTTTGCGATGTTAATTGTGTACATAACCTGCACTGTCACTAACCCTCGGTGTGGTCCGACGCGTAGAGTCGGAGCGTGTGCCCGAGCCCTTCCAAACGCCGCGACATGACGCCGACGTCGAGCCGCCCAACACGCCAGGTACCGTACTATACTATACACGCACTCTCACATCCAAAGAGACCTCTATTACCGATAATTCTGAGTGCTGTACTCATGCCCAATTTCACTTACAACGCATAAGATATAAGGGACTATTTTAACATATTTATTGACCAGTAAGGGGATCGTTTTGTCGAGTCTGAGCTCTTTTTGAGTGCCGCCAGCTGTACTCTATCATCTTACATAACTCTTTACTTAAGGATAAATCTAGCAGATTTTCCATCTTTGACAATGTATCACTTAATGTAAAACCGAAACTTCCATTATATTGATTCGGTGAAAGAAGTTTGTTGAAATCATGAGATACGGAATTCTGTGTGACGTTTTGCTAGATTAATCCCAAGCCTAATGCTGAGATTTATAGACGGAACTTTGACTTTGTTTAGACTTAAGACATGGTTAAAACGAGACAGATATGTAACTCACATAAGTCAATCTCGTTTTAACTCTAAGTAAAGTCTGAGCATAGTCTATGTATAGTCCGTGTCACGTCAGAAGTCCCCTAAAGGCGGCGCTAGTTGTCGCATGTTTATGTAATTATTGTATGTAAAATGTACTCGTATTAGTTCCAGTAATTGCCGTGGGACTTATATGATGACATGGACTATATATAAGCTTGTAAATGAAATATACAATTTTATCAAGCATCGCTTTTTGGAATTTGTCATTCATTGGACTCATTATATGTACATTGCCGTTGCTTTCAACTTTCCATGACTGCTTGAACTAATAAATAGCCTAATTAAGAAAAAAATACCATAACAAAAAGAAATCTTGCCAGATTCATTTGTAGTACGTTTTTCGTTTTAAAATATAAAGGGGTTTGAATATTTTGGCCTACCAACAGTTCCGCCATTCTTTTTCCAAATAGCCGCCCCGCATAAAACCTGTATTAATAAATAGCTGGCATCAACACAAGCAAGTATTATGTGAGACAAAATCTTCAAAAAATAATCTATTCAATGATGGCGCCACCAGTACAGCTTTCACATTCAAACTCATATTTTTTTATTCAAATAAACTTATTAAACGTGCTATCGAATCGTCGAGTGAATCTACTTCGATAGCTTGTATCTAAACCTGACGCTTTAGAAGATTTTGTCTCAATAATATAACTAGCTTGTATTGATGCCAGCTATTGATTAATACAAGTTTTATGAGTAGCCGTTATTTAAAAAAAAATGTCGGAACGGTAGGCAGGTGTTTTAAGATTCCTGTAATTGGATTTGACTATATTAGGTATGCTGAGTTCCCTTGGTGCGGCGCTCACGCCTGGCACGCTGGGTCCTCTAACACCGGGCACTTTGCTGCAAGGCGGTATCACACCTGGCAGCTTGCCACATGGCGCTATGACGCCAGGTACATAATTATCATCATTGTTAGCTTTTAGATATTTAATTCAATTACAACTCGCAGTATTGTAATTTATAATATTATGTCTATAAACTAAAATAACGGGTCTTAATGTATTGCTATCTCATTCACTAGATTTCGACCTGTCAATAGTCTTAACTGCATTAGAATTAGCCATAAATCAAGTACAATAAAAAACATCGACGTTGTAAATTCAAAGTTTAATGTGTGGATACTCGAATTATTACGAAAACACGTTGATATAAGATGGCAGCCAAATAACATCAGTTCTGTTTGACGGCCACTTTAAATACAGACGGAAGTTAGTTGTGACGTTTGTGTCAAATGATGAGTGAATGTCTATACTAAGATATTACTTGTATGCGTTAGGAGGACTAACGCCCGCAGGGCTTCAACACGAAGATCAGCCGGAGCTTGCGTTGAACGCTGCTTTACACGGAGGTATGTGAATCTAAACTAGGATATAGGACAAACTGACTTACTGACATGACAGTTCAAACAGCTCTAGAAATGTGAGATTTTGCACTTGGGTTCTCTCTATTACCTAAACGCTCTATTACGTAAAATCAAGCGCTCTTATTGGTGGGTTTTTTTTGATTTTCATAGCTAAGATGGTCTATAATCTTTATACTACAGGGGTATCACTTTGTGGTGTCATTGACAGTGAACGGTTCATGCATATCTGTTAATCTGTAGCGAAGTAGTTAACCTTCTTTTCTAACTTGTGTAGGCATGACGCCAGGAGGAATGACCCCAGGTGGAATGACTCCTGGACTGGGATTAGAAGGAGGTATGACGCCAGCGGGACTGGCTCACGGAGGATTGACTCCCGCCGCGCTACATCACGGATCGATGACGCCAGGTAATGGCATAAATCAGTTCTTTTTTATTGATTTTGAAAAAGAAGTCCGATGTCTAGCTGTACTTACATCAGCTGTCAATGAAAACATACGAACGAAATTTATAAATAATCCAATCTATCTATCATCTAGACATACAAATCTAGATGATAGATAGATCGAAAAAATAAGAGCAAGCATTGCAAAAACCCTTAAATTTTTACCAAATGAATTGAGTCCTAATTAAATGTATAACTTATTTTTTTATACATTTAGTGAAATTTTCAACTCAATATTCACAAGTAAAACGGTCTTAACTACTGATGCAATAGTTTTTAGTGAATGGGCAATAAATGAATTACATAGAAACAGGCAAAGATTATACGAATTGTATGCGGATCTACAATATGATACTAGTGATGAGTTCAGGCAGTATGTTCAACTGTTTTCCAAGAATTTTAAGAGAAATTGCATTGTAGCTAAGTCAAAATACATACAGACTAAGATGAAAAATAGCTCCAATGTAATTAAAACCACTTGGAAAATAGTGAACGAAGAAACTGGAAGAGCAACACCGAAAAAAGTGATTTTAAACTTAATGTTGGAAATAAATCTATAACGTCCGACCATGAGGTCGCTTCAGTTTTTGAGGCCTTTTTTACGGATATTCCTGTTGCTACCACAAAATTATTGAACTCTTCACCAGATGCCGCTCTTTCCTTATTGGATGAAAACGTGCTTGAATGTAATACCATTTTCAAGTTCAGTCACGTTACCTGCTCTGACCTGTATGTTGGTGGTTCGATCAAATATTAAATAATCGATCATCAAAAATACTCGAGCGCGTCAGATTAAGATAGAGTGAGTTAATTACATGCTTAAAAGTGTACATTCAAATAATCTGACGATTTGAACGAGACCTAAAGGAGTTGGAGGTATTCAAGTTTGTAACTCTGCAACTCCTTTAGGTCTCGCTCAAATCATCAGATTATTTGAATGTAGGTACACTTTTCAGCTTTTACTTAACTTACTCTACCTTAATCTGACGTGCTCGAGTATTTTTGATGATCTATTTTATTTATTTAATATTTTTATCTGCTGTCCTAGACAGACCCACCAACATACAGGGCTCATATATGGTTAAGGTACTCTACAGGGTCCAAAGAATCCCCCTTTATATTAATCTGCCGCACTGGAGTAAATCCAAAAAATTCCCTCTTGGGCTCCCCTACTATTATATAATATAATATGGGACCAAGAGAGTCACTAAGAGATAAATTTAAAGAAATCAAAATTATGACAGTGCACAACCAATACATATTTGAAAATTTAGTATACGTGCATAAGCACATTGATAAATTCAAGAAGAAAAGTGATTGTCATAATGTAAATACTAGAAATAAAAATAAACTTGTAATGCCTGCTTCTAGGCTTAGTAAAATTAGCAATTCATTTGTTGGAAACAGTGTCCGCTTATACAATAAGCTCCCAGAAGACATGTTGATGATGTCTCTGAATAAGTTCAAAGTTAATGTAAAACGTAAACTTATTGAAAAATCTTATTACCATGTAAAGGACTACTTAAACGACAAGGAAGCTTGGCAATAATTTGCTCTAACGGCTCTGGTAGTTCCTTAATTTAGATGTATTGTGAGATGGTGATAATAAAAAAAAGAAAAACCCGGCTGAGTTTGTTGTGGGCTCTTCTCAGACCAGGGCGCGTTTGGAACCCTCGTAGCTTTAGTTTTAAGATACCGTAACCGATTATCACCATCATGTTTTTTTAAGTAAGTAATTTTTAACGTCAATAAGTGTACCTACAGTGTACCTATATTGAATATATGATATTGACTATTGACTATTGACGAATAGGATCTTCCACGGGCAAGCTCTGTATCTCTCAAATATCGTGGAGGAAACCTGAGAGTTCTTAAAGTTGTGTGAGGTATGCCAGTTCGCCCTTTAGCGTGGTGAATTTTGGCCTAAACGTTAAGCAGAGACTTTTGCTCAGTAATGAGCTAGCGATAGGTGGAAAGGATGATAAGGATTTTTTGAATATTGTATGTAATAATTTTCTATTTCATTAGGTGGTTTAGACCACGGCGGTATGACGCCAGTAGGACTTCAGCATGGTGGGATGACTCCAGCCGGTCTGGCCCATGGAGGCATGACCCCAGCCGGTCTCGCCCATGGAGGCATGACCCCAGCTGGTCTCGCCCATGGAGGTATGACCCCAGCCGGTCTTGCCCACGGTGGGATGACCCCAGCCGGTCTTGCCCATGGTGGGATGACCCCGGCTGGGCTCGCACATGGTGGGATGACCCCAGCAGGACTTGCGCATGGTGGGATGACTCCAGCGGGACTCGCGCATGGTGGGATGACACCAGCCGGATTACAACACGGTGGAATGACTCCTGTCGGCCTCGCGCATGGAGGAATGACACCGGGTGGATTACAGCATGGAGGCATGACACCATCAGGTTTGCATATTATTCTAAAGTATATAAATGATTCTCATTTCAGTTTTACTTGAAATACGAATGATATGATGACACAACTTTTAAACTACACTGACAGATCAAAAAGTAATGATATTCTTTTTGCAAGGAACATTTTGAAATTACTACTTTAACTCTTGTCAAGTTAGAGAAAGCTTGTGTTTATGTCGCCGTCAAATTGTAAAACCCGTTAGATTGTAATCTAACGCTTTTTATTTCGATAGATTGTAAAATGTCGAAAGATTGTGAACCGTAACAAGTGCTCACAATTTAACGCATTATTTTTCGATAGACTGTCATCTGTTAAGTATGTATGTAAGTGTAAGTATATAAGTATTAACTCGATAGAACCTTATCTACAAGAAAGAGACAAGAAAACGTAAATACAATGAATATTTCAAAAATGGATACTCAGAACATTGAACTGTTCACAATCTGTCGACAGTTTACAATCTATCGAGATAAAAAGCATTAGATTGCAATCTGACGGTTTTCACAATCTTACGGTTCCATATACAAGCCATTGATTATTATTATTAATTAATTATCATTGTCAAGTTGCTGTTGAAGTTTAATTTATACAAACAAATAGTTTTCGCCATGGAAAACTTGTGTTATACAATCAGAAATAATTTGTATTTGCATAAATTAATTAATTAATCCATGCTAATATTATAAATGCGAAAGTGTGTCTGTCTGTCTGTTGCTCTTACACGGCCCATGTCTTCAACCGTCATCAAGGTTAATTAGTTATAGATTTAATACAACGCTCTATTGAATCCCCAGGTCTTCAGCACGGAGCGCTTCTCCAACACAGCATGGAACAGCTTCCAATGATGCCGCAAATGGGGGGTGAACAACATCCCCTCTTGGCGCAGTCGCTACCCGCGCCACACCAAACGCACCACGATCTCAACACGGGCCCCATGGAGCCATTACCACTGCCTTTGGACCAGGGTGACTATCAGGTGAGCATAAAAAGAACCCAAATTTTTAGTACAATGAATACATTACGAAAAACCCATCCCGTCCAATCAATCTTAATAATGAAGTAAATGCCATTTACTAAATAAGGGTGGTGAACAACACCCCCTCTTGGCGCAGTCGGTGTCAGCGCCGCACCAAACTCATCACTATCTTAACACGGGCTCCATGAAGCCATTACCTTTGTCATCTACAGGTAATCATTATAAAGGACCTAACTTTTTTGGGTAACATAGGCAGGGAAAAAATCTTAGCTTTTACTGTTGTTGAATTAGCAAATCAGCATTATCGAAGACCCAGAGTCGGAGATACCCTACGACATTGGCATTATGGCAGCAACTTTTCATACAGGATATATACCATATATGTACTAACTCAATTAGGTGAACAGACTATAGTTTATAAAATGTAGTGATATTCAAACAGTTGATTATAATAGATGGCGCTATATGAAGTTAAAAGTCGTCGTTATCTAGTAGTTGTATCACCGTTTTGAAATAAACCATGGTTTACTCTTTATATTTTCCACACATAGTTTCAATTTTTGGACCTCTTGCGAACGTTTTTATCGTGCGTACGCCAGAGTGGTTATCTCGTTAGTCGTTAAGACAAGATAATAACTCCGACTTTCTAGGATACAAAGTAGCCTATGTCCCAGTATGTGTATGCAAGTTATTGGTACAGAACATTAGATTTCCAATACGCTCTACAGTTTACTTATAAGTTGAGGCGCGATAACAACGAGAAAGAAATATAATTTCCAAATAATAGAGTGAGCCCTGTAACAGTTCGACGATCTATGTCACACATAAAACCCGCGTATAACGCGCCCTTAGTATGGGATTTTGTATGAAATACTTCATCAAAGTTCGGAGCACTTCTTTACTTTAACTGATAATTTAAAATGGTTATTCAGCATAAAATTAACATTTGATAATCAATAAAAATTAATTTATTTGAGTCAAATTTTTGGTTCTGTATTGGACCCATATTTATATCAATGTGCAATAAAGATTCCAACTTCTGTTTTATTTCAGAGTGGTATGCAAATGACGAATCTCGGATACGATGACCAGCACGGCCACCAGAGCCCGACGCACGACTACGACTTGCCCCTCAGTGTTGAAAATGTAAGAATCAGTTCGATGTTTCGACAGATAGGTCTCTTACAAGGATCGCTACACAGCACGATCTTGTAGTGGTCATTTCCAGCAGATCTTATTTCTTATTCCCTTGAGAACGCCTGTCCGAAGTGAACATTTCTAAGAAGGAAACGCATGGACCATAATATATGCCATGGCAAGGCTAAGTATGGTTTAAGCTATTGGAGATACAGGAATTTGGTCGAAGGAACCTCGTCATCGATTTTAAGAAAAAACTTTTCTAGGCAGCTTTCCTTTTAAATTCAGAGGCTACTTAGAACAGATATCCTCAGAAAATTTTGTCAGAAACCCCCTAGTGTTTATAAGCGCGGTTTCAATTACCTGTGATTTTTAATATCAAGATCTTTGAATGCAGTGTTTACTTCCTTTAAAATAGACGTGGTTCTTTTGACAAAATTCAAATATTAGTCTAAGTTTAATGGTGGTATTAAATATGTGTTTAAGACCGCACATAACCATCTAATTCTAATGGTTTGTTCTCTTTCCAGCCTGAGGAGGGCGAGAGAGAAGCGCGCGAGGCGGGCGAGACAGAGGAGCAGTTCGAAGAGCGCGTGTTGAACCGGCGCGCGGCCCAGCTGTTCTCGGCAATGCGGCCTAAGCTCGTCACCGGCCTCACGCTCACGTTCGCCGAGCTCGCGCCCCGGCATAACAACAGGAAACAGGTGAGTGTTGCTGTCTCCACATAACGACACTAGACGGCGCCACATCACATTTTACATCTCACCACATCCTTCGTAACATGCGTTACAATAAAACTGAACTCAAAACATCACAAAGACGAAGTATAGACACTTCGAATTTCAGTCGCAGAAGAAAGGATTGCTTATTCATTCAATTGAAAGTCCTGTGACAGTGAAAGTGACACGTTTGGTATAGTTCTAAAGGAATTATCATTTTACGGTCGAAACGTTTATGTAAGCGTTTAAAATAAAATGGATCTTGACTTAGCCTTGAAATACTGTACATTTTCCGAGATAAAAAGACGTAGCATTTGTCCATCACTGGGATGTTAGCTACTGCAGGCATAGAGGGGAATTTTTAACCAATTCGATCACATTGTTATCTGAGATTTGTATTGAAATTAACAAACGCCGTCTGTTATCTCACACCTGTCATCAACCGCTTGACAATTCCGTACAAATCGTAGTTAGTGGTATATATCGTTAAAATGGGTTAAGCGCTGTGAAAAGTTTATAGACAGAGATCGAGGTTTTGTGGATCCCGCGGGAACTCTTTAATTTTCCGGGATAAAAAGTAGCCTATGTGCTATTCCAGACTATATTCTATCTCTGTGCCAAATTTCAGCCAGATCCGTTAAGCTGTTGGGGCGTGATTGAGTAACAAACATCCATACATCCATCCAAACTTTCGCATTTATAATATTAGTAAGATAAACAGAATAATAATATAGATAAATACAGACTAGCGTTCATCATATTTATGTATGGATTGTCGTAATTACTTGAATTAATTTTTACTTCCGTCTCAGGTGGCGCAGAAATTCTACAGTTTACTGGTACTCAAGAAACACCAGATGCTCAAACTAGAGCAGGAGGAAACTTACGGACCCATAACGATCACAAAAGGTGCCCAGTTCGAAAATGAAGAAATATAGTTAGAATAAGGTCTCACGGTTTCTATATTCGTTAAGAGGTGGGCACCTTTGAAGTAAAGCACGAAACATACACAATGCGCGACGCAATCGTGTCCAACCAGGTTCATAAAAGTTCTAATCCAAGGAACTGTATGAACATAACTGTTTGCCTGTGACATTATAAATAATACACGCGTATGCAAGCTGTCGACGTCTGTGTGACGTTGTTGCGTCACGCTTTGTGTCTGTTTAAGCCTTCAATGTTGAGGAGATGGTACAGCTAGTTACACTATTTAGGTTGAGCCAAAAATTTCGTGTAAGTGATGATTCGAATTCATAGAAACATTTAAAACATAGAAACATTTAAAAGGACCAAAATATTATATTGCGTATTGATCTCAAAAATCGGATGATCGGTATAATTGCAAAGTAAGGTCCACTTTATTTTTTATTACAATATTTAGATTTTCTATTACAACTAATCCCTAAAAACTAACCCTGTTCCAAACAAAATTCCATATTTTTTAAAAAATTACTCATTCAATGGAAGATTGTACAGTGCCCATAAAATCACAATGCAATAAAATAAAATATTGTCATCTTTTGATTGGTTACCACAAAAAGTGATTGTTTGACTGCGGCTGACGACGTTATTATGTCATAATAAGTGTTGGGTTTTTCTGACTAGAAATTCTCAGCACTAGCCCGGAGTTAGGAAGTTGGCGGTGTTTCACCCCCGTGCCTCGGAGAGCACGTTAAGCCGTCGGTCCCAGTTATTATCACTAACATGATATTAGTCGTTAAAGCCCGCCAACCCGCATTGGAGCAGCGTGGTGGGTCTAAGCTCTAATTCCCTCTCTCCTATGAGAGTGGAGGCCTGTGCCCAGCAGTGGGACGTTAATGGGCTGTAATGTTGGTGGTGATGGATGTCCGCGAGGATTAAGGGTTTTTGATTCCCGCGGGAACTCTTTTATTATATACTAGCTGATGCCCGCGACTTCGTCCGCGTGGTTTAAGTTTTTTGTAATTCCCGCGGGAAGTCCTTAATTTTCCGGGATAAAAAGTAGCCTATGTCACTCTCCAGATTCTCACCTATTCAACAAAAAAGAATTAGCAAAATTGGTCCAGCCGTTCACGCGTGATGCCGTGACCAAGGGAAATAACGATTCATTTTTTTATATATATATGTCACCGTAAGATTGTAAAAACCGTTAGATTATTTAAACTGTCGAATGATTACAATATAACGGATTATTTTTCGGTAGATTGTAATCTGTTAGGTTTATTAACCCGATAGAACCGAAGTGCCACAAGCCGGGCACTACTTGATTATTTATGTTGAACCCTAACCTAACCTACAAGAAAGATACAAGAAAACGTAAATACAATGAATATTTCAAAAATTCACACTTAAAACATTGAACGGTTCACAATCTTTCGATTGTTTACAATCTATCGAAAAAAAAGCGTTACATTACAATCTTACGGTGACACATTTTTTTTATTTTTTTATTTTTTTTGCGTCTCATAGATATTCCTAAGCGTATACCCGATCCTTATACTCCCTGAAACGACACTCAGTCCTAACTGCAAGACGCAAGAGTCTCGCAGGCTTAGTCTTGTTCTTGCTCAAATCTTGCACGGTCAGTCTTGGTTTTGGTCTTGGTCTTGCAAAAATGCAAGAACAAGAACAAGACCAAGACCGATTTTGGGCAACACTACTGGTATGTTTTATTTACATAATTTCCTTTGCCAATTGGCAGCGACTTTATATATTTTATCTTCCGTAAAGAGTAAACTCCAGTCGTGCATCGGAGCTGACAACACAATTTTTTAAATTAAAAATCGTTTACCAAGCCTACTAAAGTGGTCTTTTCTTTGCAATCAGTGCAGTTTCTGTGGATTTGAATATAGAATGAACTGTGTTTTTGTTTGGTGGACATTTTATAGATATGTAGAGAAAATTGCCTTAATTTGTTTTTTTTACTGTAGTCTTAAGTGGAAATTATTGTACGTTTATTTCTTTGTTTGGTGAGTTGTTGTTTACATACCGCGGATGTATTTAGCAAATGCCGTACTGTAAATTATATCTAATATATTGTGAAGATGCATATTATCCCATAGCATATTATCAACGTTTAAAGGCCCAATAACAGAGGCATTATTATGGCATACAATAAGTATTATCAATGTTTTTCTACATAAGCTTCGTCCTGAACGATTTACCGAAATTTCTAAAATATTTGCCAAACATTTTGGACAACCAAATAACTATGGTTGATATGGAACATTGGGTAAATAATTTCAAAACATTGTTTTTTTTACATCTAAAATATTTAACTATTACCCAGGCATGATATCACATTAAAATCTGCATTTATAGTTCGTTTTGATGGTAAAATCGTTTCAGACTTTATTTTACTTATTTAATATTAACAATAATTGTTCTGGAAATGTAATAATATTAATAATAATGGTATTAATATTATATAAGATACTTATCAATTTAATACTTTAGTTCAAGATTTCTTGTGTGAGTAACGAGTTTAAATATTCTTATGTCTTAAATACAACAAATATCAATTTTCGGATGTAAGAAATTTATGTACAAGTAGTGGTAAGTTGTAACTGATGGGAGACACCAAATAAAATCATAAACATCGTCTATTATGAGAAGATATAAAAAATATATATTTACATGTTTATACGAGGTTGTCGCGTATTATGGTGTGTGAAAGAGTTCTGAGACCTTAGAGCGGAAATACCTACTATGGACCACACATGACAAACGTTGATGGGAAAGGACGTTTTGTCATGTGAGCTCCATATTTAATTGTCTACAGTCCTTAGAGTGTTTTCATATTCTTTGATATTAATTATTTCGTAACTACACTACTCGGACGTCTCAAATTTTCGAGTTGTTCATTATGCAACTAGACAATAATTTCACACTAAAATTAATTGGTTGATTATTGACTGTATGTCTAAAATTAACTATGTTAGTTTTTTCTTTTAAACATACTGCTGTCCTTGTACCTGTGCTGTCCAAACAACGGCGATGTACAGTCGCGGTCAGAAAATGTTTACCACCTTTAGGTTCATTACTGCATGGATCCATGTGTGTCAGAATAACTTTTCCAGCAGGGCGACCGCGTATCTTTTGCATCAATCATTGATACATCGTAATCACCTCTGATTGGTTAACACTCTTCCACTATTGGACGAAATCCGAAAATTGACGCAGCAAGAATACCATAAATTCAGCCAATCGCAGGTGATTGCGATGTATCAATGATTGATGCAAAAGATACGCGGTCGCCCTGCCGTAGGTGGCCATAATGTGACAAATAATGTAGAAAACTTCTTTCATTATTTTTAGCAAATGTCACTGATGATGCTTTGCGAGATAAGTGTGTCAAACATGAAAAAGAAAAAAGTCATAAATGCTCTTTTTGTTGAAAGTTTTGATATAGTACACACCCGAGTTGAATGCAGTCGGGGCCTGAGGTAACGGGCGGGAGCATCTCCCTCACCCCCGCTGATATAGTGTTATCAAGTACAGTCTTTGCACGCAGTGTTTAAAAGAATCGAATTTGAAAACGTAAACATTTTCAGACCGCGACCGTATTTCCTCGTACTTAGTAGGTACGCCGCGGCGAAGAGAGTGTATAAGTTTCCAACGCAGTATGAGATGATTCAGTCGGCCAGCGATAAAATCAATTACGACTGATTTAAGCTAAAATACGATTTAATTGATACAGAGCATAAAAGGGCCTTGTATATTTTATGACCGTTTAAAATTAAACATGTAGATTGAATAGTCTTATAATAACCCAAATTGAATGCATTTTGAAATAATTTAATCGATTGCATCCATTTTGGTTCGATTTATACTTTTCCTGATCCAAAATTGTATCGAAATTGTAATGAAATGATTTGAAATTAAATGAAATGATTTATTTTATTTCACATAGGACAACTTGTGTCACTTATGAAACGTAAAGAATCTACCATTGGTTCGGAAAAATGATTCTACTTAGAAGAGTCGGCAATAAACTCAGCAGTTGCTCTTTTCTTCAAAAAAATAAAGAGTTTACAATAATAATTATAAATAAAATACAACACATACGTTACGATACAAGTATTACACTGAGTTGAGGGTTACTGGATGCGAGGCCGGTTGCTTTCATGCAACTTTGTCATTAAGAAAATCATCGACAGTGTAATGACCTCGACTTAACAGATGCTGTTTAAGAGCCCAAGTACTGAAAAATTGTTTTCTGTTCCGACGTTTTAGGATAGGAAAAATTAAAATTTCATTACCAAATTAATACCATTCGCTACTCAGTTAAATGAAGTATGACGTAATTAAAAAAAAGTGGTCATAAAATCGTATAGTAACTACAGAAAATTATAGGGAAATTCATGGAAATCTCAAAAAAGGCGTTATCGCGTTCCGACTATTGTGATTTAATCGGAGACCTTATTTAAACAAAAGTTATTTCAAATTAATCATTAAAGATCAAGGAACACTTTAATTAAATAATATTTTCAATACAACTTAAAGTTTTTGTACAATCTGGTTCCAAAGATCCCTCATACGAATTTTTCATACAAATTTACACTGGCTCGTCCAACCCAAATTTCAAAACTTATAGCCTAAGAGATAACTGTATTTGTGGTAACTATCTTTTGGTAACTATAATTATATCTCCTTACTATTAATTTCCATGTTTCAGATTTATGTTAGTATTATCACAGGTGGTCTAAGAGGTGATATACGAGTTATTTTGAATACTTAAAAATTAAAATAACTTAAATGGGAGATATTTTAATACTTACTACACATTATCACATCAAAGCGGCGACACTTGAGCTATTTTTTACCCATGACGGAACGGACGGTATATATTATTATGTGTTTGCCCTAAGAGGTTGTGCGATTGTTTGTTTGTTTGTGTACTTTTAGTTACCATTTTCCTGGAAAACTACTGGACCGATTAGTATGCAGTTCTTTGCAATAGATATGCATAACTTCTGTCAAGGTTCTTGAATATGTTTTAGGGCCATAGTCCACTAAGCTGAGCTGCAATCTTGATTTTTATTTTTCAATATGTTTCAATTTTTCTGAAAAAGTACTGATCTCATTGAGATGCGGTGTTTTGCATTAGATATGTATAGCTTGTGAAAAAGTTCTTCAGATTTAGATATATTTTAAGTTATCGTGCTATTGTGCGCGCTGCTATGGTTTTTTTTATTATGTTACCATTTTTCTGAAAACTACTTTGCTGATTTAGATGCGGTTTTTGAAAAAAAATATGTTTAGCTTCTGAGAAGGTTCTTAGATACGTTTTAGGGCCATAGTCCACCAAGCTGTGCTGCAATCGTGATTTGGTAGGTGGTCATAGGAACTCCTTCTCATCGTAAACCCGTCGTGTTTGGACTCTTTTGATTTGTCTTGACAAGCGCTAACCTAGATGCTGTGGTCACAGGAACTCCAGTTTTTTATCCATTATATTTTATTAAGTACTAGCTTTTGCCCGCGGCTCCGCCCGCGTGAAATTCGGTTTTCCGTCCCCGTTCCCGCTCTTGAAATTTTCTTTGCTATAAACCTCACGGAGCCCGAGACCTTTCCAACGAATGCAAAACCGTGGAAATCGGTTCGTGCGTTCTGGAGTTATAGCGTCAGGAAGGAAAATCCGACTTATTTTTATATTATAGATTTTTTGAACTGATACGAGTTTAACATTTATTTATCAGAATATTGAAGTTTAACACAATTTGACACCATCTACTCATTACCATTTGGCCATAGTCCAACTCGCTGGTCAAAAAAACTACTGAGCCGACAAAGATGCAGTTTTGTGTTGATAAAACTACTTCTGCGAAGATCTAATTGTTGTTACAAAGTTATAAGGTCACAAATTATAATGGAGCGCTGCAGTTCGCCGTGGGTTTTTTTTAATTTTATTACTTTACGTACTACTTGACGTACTTAACGAAGTATTACGTCTTTGAGAGGCAATGGAAAATCGGGAGGATTTTCCATTGCCTCTCAAAGACGTAAAATCGGGGAGGTAAACGCCCCGATGAATAGAGTCAGTTTTTATACTGGTTACTTAGGTACAGCGCATACTTTAATACTATACTAGAATAAGCCTTCCTAGTTATTGGTCATTTCGTAACAATAACTTGTCTTTGAGCGGCGATAAGTAGTCAGGTCCCCAGCCGCTTGCAGGCAGACCATTACAAATTCCACCAGACGATAGTTACTGTTGTGAATGATACGAGCACTTGATGAGAACTGACATTTATTATTACTGAAATATACCTATAACAATATTATATAAAATTCACATCCTCTTTCCCTTTTATTTTTTAAAGATTATAAGTACATCTAGTTTTATTATAATTTTATAATCGGCTTAGATATGTTATTATATTTAAACAATACGTATCAAATCCTAATTTATTTTTACTGAAATACCAACATAACAATATTATATGAAAATCACATCAGCAGCTATCTCTTAGCCTATATATTTTTTGAAAGCTTGCCCCCTTAACACAGTCTTTAAATTTATGTAATGGCAATTCTAGAAACTCTTTGGGAACCATGTTATAAAAGCGTACACTCGACCCCACAAAGGATTTCTGCACCTAGCGCACACGATATGACGCTGTTACAAGCTTATGGCGGTTTCTCGATTGTGAGTATCACTTATCACTTAATTAAATCAACTCTTAGGACATGAAAACCTCTGTATAATAAGTTATAATTTGAATATTAAACAGACATCTATATATATAAAATTCAAAGTCCTGACTGACTGACTTATATATCAACGCACAGCCTAAACCGCTGGTCCTAGAGACATGAAATTTGGAGAGTGTATTCTTTGTAAGATGTATCCACTAAGGGTTTTTCGAAATTCAAAGGGGTAAAATAGGGGGTGAAAGATTAATGTTCCGCCTGACAAAGACTATAATATTGTAAATGTATTGTGAAGGCACGGACAGTATACCAATCTCTTTAAATTTTTCACGAAGTTTATAAACAGAACGGATAGCTCTTTTCTGTAATATAAAAATTGTTTGGATATCAGCTGCTCTACCCCACAATACAATTCCATACGACATGACACTGGAAGTAGGCAAAGTAGACAAGCCTAGCCGTTTCAATATCGGTAAACTGTCTAATTTTCTTGACAGCAGAAGCAGCAGAGCTAAGTTTTCCGGCTAGTGTCTCTATATGAGCGCCCCATTGAAGCTTATTATCCAAGGTCACCCCCAAGAAAACTGGAGAACTCCATTTTTAGCCTTTCCCCATTTAACATTATTCTTTACATTAGGTAAAACAAACTCTAAGCACTTTGTTTTTTTTGCATTCAGTAACAAATTATTGACAGTAAACCAGTGTGATATTGCCTTTGATTTTATATATAGGAGAGGATGTGCCATAACATATTTTTCCGGTAATAGAGCAAGAGCCCAGGGCGGCCAGACCTTCGTTATTTTATAAAAGCTGATTTTTTTTTCTGTGCATGCCTCTATGTAAGAACGACCAGCGACTATAGAGTTTGGGTTGTGGTTACTTGGGCAGGTAACAGGTAGTAAAGGTGTATAAAATAGTACCTACTTAAATTCGTTAATTTAGTATAAAGCTTAATTTTTTTATATTTTTTTCGGGATAACTAGAAATCTCGTCATCCATTGCCGGACACTTATGACAGTTGCTACCCCTGCCAGACACCCCTAAACTTTAATAAATTATAATTATACTTTCGTTTAAAGTATAAAAGCTAAATTTTATATAATATGTTACTTGGGGACCTATAAAAAAATGTGACCTCAAAAACCGGACAGTTTCAATGGTTTTAACATCTTGCCAGACACATTGAAAGTCCGCTGTAGGTGCGAGCGCGAGTGCTTAGTCGAATGCGATTTTAAGATTTCCAATAAAAAAAATTTATAACGTTCATAGCCATGTTATATTAAAGTAAATAATGTTATTTTAATATTATTAAACACAAAAAAGAAGTATTATTACATGTAAAAGAATATTTAATTGATATTTTCATTTTCTTCGTCACTACTCCGCCAGTCGATGGCATGATCGTCGTTTCTTCGTCAGTTTCTAGAAAAATAAGCAAGTTTATACAATTACTAGCTAATGCCCGGGGCTTCGTCCGCGTGGATTGAGGTTTTTCGGATCCCGTGGGAACTCTTTTAATTTTCCGGGATAAAAAGTAGAGTGTTATTCCAGACTATAATATATCTCTGAACCAAATTTCATCTAGATCCGTTCAGCCGTTGGGGCGTAATTGAGTATAACAAACATCCATCCATACATCCATACATTCATCCATCCAAAGTTTCGCATTTAGTATAGAATAGATGAATATTTAAAAAAATATGTACCATAATTTGTCCTAATAATTACATACCTGAAATCACTAACATAACTTACGGTTCATTCTGACGGTCCTCCACCATGTCGGCGAGCCCATTCTATTCCATTATCTGCTTTATCTTTTTGGACACGTCTACGTGAATAATATGAATACGAACGGACAACTCTATTACCAATATATAGGGATATTCAATGGAACAGAATGTCACCGAATTAATCTATAAACCCAATGGAGTCATACCTGTACACAGATCAACGGGCGCTTGCCGCCTCGTACTACTACATCTCGCATCTATTTCCTCTCGCTCATCGTGGTGTGCCGTATCTCGGAGACCTGTACATTCACATTGACTATGACATCACTGCTCGTGATGTCCTAAGACCTTGTATATAAATTCTGTTAATCTTAGCCATGGATGAATAAGTATTCATTTCATATTTCCGGTAAATTCTCATCTTAACTGACTATCGGACCAAGATCTCCTTGTTCTAGACCGTGCCTTCCCCGGACGGCTCTACATCCGGAGGCCCCGTTTGCCTCAACCAGGCCCGAAAGCCCAGCTGAAAGCTCTTTTCCTCCCCGACCAGGCACGTCCCAGCCGAGGGCATCCCCAACTAGACCCGTCGGCCTAGCTGAAGGTCTTTCTTCTCCGTCCAGGCCCGTCCCAGACGAAGGAATCTAACTCCCCTCTACGCCTCCTCATCTAGAACCTTCCTTAGACAGGATTTACCTTCGCACACGCGCTACCTTTATCTAAGGGATACACATTCAATGATCATTGGTCACGATATTGCTTTAGTTCATCATAACCATCAATAATTAATTCATCATATGAACATGATCAACTCATTGCTTATACATCCATTGCTTCCCCAAGTAATTAATGAGCGCTCAGAAATCACTAATCATTACAACCGATCCTTGGAATACAACATAAAGAAATTCTAGTGTTATAGTTTAGGTAATCTGCCTAGGTACTTAGCTTTCGATTTCACCATCTCTCCATCACAGCTATATCGGATCACCATTTCAATGAAACGTAAGATTCCAACGGATCCATTATATTTATAGTGACCGAAAATCAACGAGTTGCTAGGCAACGCCGATATTCATTTATCAAGGTTTTAAAATATAGAATTCATAATCTATTGACTGATTTCCGGGTATGTCATAGATAACTGATAAATTATTACGATAGATCATTGATGCTAATTTCTCTTACCAAAGATCTGAGTATTTCGCGATCGCATATATGCACTTCGCGACACTCCCGGCCGCCGCAAAATTAAAATAAACATAATAAACTGCTAGTCCACTCCTTGATTTTTTGTAAGGCTTTAGTGGCTGCAACTCCTTTCAAATGATTGTCTAATAAGACTGAGTGTATGATTCACTCCTACATGGTAATTATCATTGTGAATTTTCTTAATCAACTTAATTGTAAAATCACATTCCTTAGGAATCAATATGGAATACCGTTTATCAAATGACAGATCTGCATTCTAAAGGCGTCCCTTACAACGTAGCAATCCATCAACATCTTTAAACAACTTGAGATTACGATTTAAATCAGTTTCTTTCCCAGCAAACTCTTGAGGAAAATGCTCTGCTTGAAGTTTCTTTATTTCTTCTGTAATACTCAAAGGTTCTTTGTGTCTAACACTGTTATCATCCTCTGTGAAGTTCTTCTCTTTCTCTAAATCAACAACTTTTCCACTAGAAGTAACATTAGAAGTAAAATCTTTTCCCTTAGAAGTATTATTAGAAGTATTCGGCAGTTGATTCCCTTCAAACTATTTGAACTGGTAGGTATTTGTCGTCTTTCAATACCCATATCTGGTTGATATGTAGGTAGTTGGATTTTTCAGACGAGCATTATTCCAAATCATAAAAAATTATTTAATTTGTTCGCAGTAATCGCTGCAATAGCTCGCTTTTGCAAGGTGGTAGATTGCTAGCAACTTCTTTCCGTCGAAAGCTTCGTTTACATGGGATATTGTAGGTATACGAGTTGATAAATATTTGAAGTCTAGCGGCATCAACATCAATTACATTGTAAACATTGCATATGATAGGTATTAAAGATGTTTTGTTGATGATCTAAATTTTTAAATAATTCGCTGTTGCCGAAGTTCTTGAAAGCTTCCTGGTACTCTGGATATTTTTTAATGTGGATTTAATTTTTCTCGCGCTCGCACCTTTTCAATGTGTCTGGCAAGATGTTAAAACCATTAAAACTGTCCGGCTTTTGAGGTAACATTTTTTTATAGGTCCCCAACTAACATATATAAAATTTAGCTTTTATTAAACTGATATAATATATTTTTTACATGGATTAAAACTAAATTAAATTAAATCTAAAACGTCATCGAGACCACCGAAGCGAGGCATTGTACCCAAGATGCTGGCAGCATTACCCCTTTGGATGGCCAAACTAATTCTTTGACCCAAGGTAGCTGCCAGCTCTCGGATCCCCGGTTGACTCGATAAACCTTTTCGAAATTTCCTCAAAAAGAGCTCGAGCCCCCGGGCCCCGCGGCCCCAAGGTCTCCACCCCAAAAGGCACGAATATTAAGCTCCTATCGAGGTTTTCATATTTGCGCCTCTTGGCCTGTTCGGCGCTGATGGTCGCTGCACCCGCCACAGAGGAGGTCGCCTGAATGTGGTATGCAGCTAAAGTGTCTGCACACGTTGCATCCCAAACAAGCGACCTGCCCATCTTCCAAGGGACGAGCGTCATACCATCAGGTCTCCTGCCATCGCTACGTGCCAAAACAATAGGTTCCAGTACAGCTGGCACATGAGCGGTGGCAAGGGACCTCCGGATGACGTCGTTAATGGTACTATGACGGGAGAAGCGACCAGCGCTTCTCGAACAGGAGAGTCCATGGTGGCCGAAGGCGTCAACACTGTCACCGCAGTGGCAACGATGAGGCTGGTTTATTGTGGCGCCAAGCCAGACCAATCAACACAGTGAGTGTTGTATGGTCCAACAAAGTGCCCAGGTAGGCGGAGGGAAGAGCATGTAGCCAGTAACCGGACTCTTTTGCAGAGACAGCGAGAAGACGAGCACGGTCTTTTTTAGAAATGGCCTCAGCTAATAAGGCGGGCGGAGCTTAAGGTGGGGGTTAGGGCTGGCCACAGAGGTAGTACTATGGGGCTGGCATTATCGATACTTACATACCTACTCGATATAAAATTAACTATCACAAATATCCATACTATAGTATTAAATCAAATCAAATCAAATCAAATCAAATTATTTTTATTCAAATAGACTTTTTACAAGTTCTTATGAATAGTCAAATGAATCTACCACTGGTTCGGAATGCCGTTCCTACCGAGAAGAACCAGCAAGAAACTCGGTGGTTGCTCTTTTGAAAATAAAAAATAGTATATGGTATGTTTACAATAATCTACATAGGTACAACATATACAGATACATAAGTAACCACTGTCCTGAGCATTGCTGGAGCGAGTCAAATCCATGCGCCTTTATCATTAATATAATCTTCGACAGTATAATAAGCTTTTTTAGGAGCATTTTTTTAATGGTTATCTTAAACTTGTGTAAAGGCAAGTTTATAATAGGTTGAGGAATTTTGTTAAAGAATAGTATGCTCATTCCCACGAACGACCTTCGGACTTTATTGAGGCGGAGCGATGGAGTCACGAGCCTATGACGGTTTCTAGTTGGCCTATCGTGCAGATCGCATATTCTTTTGTAATTCTGAATGTGCTGTTTTACAAAGATCAGATTACTGTAAATATACTGCGAGGCTACTGTAAGAATACCTATTTCCTTGAATTTCTCCCTAAGGGATTCACGTGGTTTTAAATTATAAATTGCACGTATTGCCCTTTTTTGTAATACAAATATTTTTTGAATATCTGCCGCTTTACCCCACAGCAAGATTCCGTAAGACATAATACTATGAAAATAAGCAAATATACAATCTTTGCAGTTTCAACGTCTGTTAACTGCCGAATCTTTCTGACAGCGTAAGCAGCAGAACTGAGTTTACCAGCTAGATTTGATATATGAGTGCCCCATTGAAGCTTAGCATCTAAGGTCACCCCCAAGAACACGGTGGCCTCTTCTATTTTTAACATATCATTATTTACCACTAGATTAATGTTACGTGTATTCTTGGTATTGGGCAGTGCGAACTCAACACACTTAGTTTTTTTTGCATTTAGAAGTAAGTTATTTACAGTAAACCAGTGAGTGACCTGAGAAATGGCACTATTTACGTCGTCAAAATCATCCTTATTTCTATCGACTTTAAAAATTAAAGACGTATCATCAGCAAATAGCACAATATCGCAAGAATCCTGGACAAAATATGGTAAATCATTTATATATACCAAGAACATGAAGGGACCCAGAATGGAGCCTTGAGGGACACCCATTAATGAGGCTGATCCGGATGATTTCACATTGTTTACACATACCGTCTGAATACGGTCACTAAGATATGATGCAATGAGACTAAGTGCAGTCAAAATTTAAAATTCAAATTATTTTTATTCAAATAGACTTTTACAAGTACTTTTGAATCGTCGAGTGAATCTACCACTGGTTCGGAATGCCATTCCTACCGAGAAGAACCAGCAAGAAACTCGGTGGTTGCTCTTTTGAAAAAAAAATAATTTACAATTTTATTAATTTATACATATGTAACCGCTGTCCTTAGCATTGCTGGAGCGAATCAAATCCATGCTCCTTTGTCATTTACGTAATCTTCAACAGTATAATAAGCTTGCTTCAGGAGCATATTTTTAATGGACTTCTTAAACTTGTGTAAAGGCAAGTCTAAGATAGGTTGTGGAATTTTGTTATAAAATAGAATGCTCATTCCCACGAACGACCTTCGGACCTTCTTGAGGCGGAGCGATGGAGTCACGAGCTTATGGCGGCCTCTAGTTTGTCTATCATGCAGATCGCATATTTTTTTGTAATTGTGAATGTGCTGATTTACGAAGATTAGATTACTATAAATATATTGCGAGGCTACTGTAAGAATACCTATTTCCTTAAATTTCTCTCTAAGGGATTCGCGCGGTTTTAAATTATAAATTGCACGTATTGCCCTTTTTTGTAATACAAAATTTTTTTGAATATCTGCCGCTTTACCCCATAGTAAGATTCCGTAAGACATAATACTATGAAAGTAACCAAAATACACAATTTTTGCAGTTTCAACGTCAGTAAACTGTCGAATCTTTCTGACAGCGTAAGCAGCAGAGCTGAGTTTGCCAGCCAGAGTTGATATATGAGTGCCCCATTGAAGCTTTGAATCTAAGGTCACCCCCAGGAACACAGTGGTCTCTTCTATTTTTAAAATATCATTATTTACAGTTAAATTTATGTTTCCTGTGGACTTGGTATTCGGCAATGCGAATTCAATGCACTTGGTTTTCTTTGCGTTCAAAAGTAAGTTGTTTACTGTAAACCAGTTAGTGACTTGAGAAATTGCACTATTTACGTCTTCATAATTGTCCTTGTTTCTATCCACTTTAAAAATCAAGGACGTGTCATCAGCAAACAGCACAATATCGCAAGTATTTTGGACGTTATATGGTAAATCAGACACCAAGAACATGAAGGGACCCAGAATAGAGCCTTGAGGAACACCCATTTGTGAGGCTGATCCGGACGACTTCACATCGTTGACACATACCGTTTGAATGCGATCACTGAGATATGATGCAATGAGGCCAAGTGCAGTGTCTTTGATACCATAATGGTTCAACTTAACTAAAAGCGTCTCATGCTCAACGCAATCGAATGCCTTAGATAAATCACAGAAAATACCAATAGCATTTTGTGATTTCTCCCACGCATCGAATATATGCTTTAGCAGCATAGCTCCCGCATCGGTTGTTGATCGGCCTTTAGTAAAACCATACTGCTCTGAGTGAAGTAGTTTATTTGAGTTAAAGTGCAGAAGCAGTTGGTTGAGCATAATTTTCTCAAATATCTTGCTGAGTTCTGGTAAAATAGAAATTGGTCTGTAGTTATTAGGGTCACTTCTACTACCAGATTTAAAAAGTGGAATCAATTTGCTGCATTTCATAAGGTCTGGAAAGGATCCTGAATCTACAGACTCATTAAATATGAGAGCAAGATATGGTGCAATTATATCAATAACATTGCTGATTATTTTTACTGATATCCCCCATAGATCCCCGGTTTTTTTGCATTGCAAAGATTTGAATATTTTAATGATATCATATGAGGTCACATGTTTAAACTTAAACAACACACTGCACTCGGTGACATTACCCTTGAGAAGCTTAAGGGCTTCTGTTGGCGAGGAATTAAGGGAACTAGTAATGGTAACAGGAATATTTTGGAAAAAATTCTCAAATGTATTTGCAATTTCCGTATCACAGTCAATAATACGGTCATTAATTTTTAGCTCCAATTTAGGCTTTTCCACTTTATGTTTCCCAACTTCATCTGTGATTATATCCCAAACTGCTTTTATTTTGTTATCTGAATTAATAATTTTTTGTTTTATATAAAGTGATTTTGCTTGTATGCAAACATTTCTAAATAATTTTGAATAATTTCTTACATATTGAACAAATGTAGGAGTGTAATTATACTGCTTTTCAGCATACAAATCAAACAACTTATTCCTACTTTTATAAATGCCAACAGTAGCCCAGTCGCTAAATTTGAGATTTTTAAACAATTTTTTTTCTACTATTTTAAAAATGGAACTAAACTGAGAATTTAACAGATCAAAGAAGGTATCGT
Organism: Erebia epiphron; assembly: GCA_963932025.1. Classification (NCBI taxonomy): domain Eukaryota; kingdom Metazoa; phylum Arthropoda; class Insecta; order Lepidoptera; family Nymphalidae; genus Erebia; species Erebia epiphron. Next base: position 43,423,965 of record OZ009945.1, read on the forward strand.
AGTGTTCATCCGGACCACCCTGTGTAAGGTCAAGTGTAGGTAAAGTATTTAAGATATTTTGTTTGAATTGTTGTACTTTTTTAGTGGTAACTGGCCTATACTTTATTACTTTAGTTGTATTTTGTTTAGAGCTAGGAACAGATATCATTTGCCCGCAATGGTCGGATCTTAGATTAGTAATGATGGATTTGTTAACAATTTTACAATCACTGAAAATATTGTCAATACAAGTAGCGCAACTTGCAGTTATCCGTGTTGGTTCATTAAAAATATTGTCTAAATTGAAACTTTTAAATAAGTTAAGTAATCTATCAGAAAGAGAGGTGTTAAGCAAAATATCTATATTAAAGTCTCCACATATCAACATTTTTTTCGATGACCTACATATCCGCCTTAGGGCCTCCTCCATGACCTCCTCAAACAGTACAAAGTCGCCTGAGGGAGGTCGGTACACGCAAACTATGATGTATCGCTCCAGCTCAACACAGGACAGCTCAATAGTGCGTTCAACAGAAAGATTAACAATGTCTTTTCTTTCCTTATAATTATTATTACTTCGAGTTATTATCAAAGACCCTCCGCGTATAGCCTTCATTCTAGAGAACGCACTTGACAACGAGTAATCCTTAAGATTTAAAATTAATTGGTAATTATTGAGCCAATGCTCCGTGAGACATAAAACGTCAATATCAAATTTTTTAATGAAAAGTTCAATTTCATGTTCTTTGCCAGATAAGCCTTGTATGTTTTGGTGTACAAGATTAATATTACATAGCTTATCTGTTGTCTTGCTATTTAGTTTAAATTTTTTTTACTAATTTCCACAATATTAGTACAACTGCTTGTACCAGAAGTTAAAATACTCATATTGTTACAATCTGTATCCATTGTCAAAAGACTGGAATTAGAGCTGTTGTTACTAAGTAAGTTAATACTCAGTGTACAAGATGTACCATTTCCAACCATATTATTACAGCTAAAAATAGCTGGGTCTTGTATATTGCAAGCTACTAATGTAGCTAAATGTTTCTTACATCTATTGGGCAGATACATAGTATCCTTTGTCAGTGTAAAATTCTGTATAAACTTATTTGTGTCAAATATATGGAAATAGTCCCTATGACTATATGTTAAAGTATGGAGGAGCCTATTAAGTTTATGAATACGCCTATTTTGTGCTAGGGTCAATGAGTAAGAAAAAGGAAAAGCACAAAGTATAAACTTACAGCCTGATTTTTTTTGAACACTTAATAAGTATTCCAAACTTCTGTAAATATCTTTTTTAGTTATGTCCAGGCTGTCACCTATCAACAGAACAACTGTACTAGATCTATCCAAGCAAAGATCTTGGATATTTTCAATTATATATTCATATGGGGCCTTAGGGTTACATTTATTGAAGACTTAGATTATAAATGCGAAAGTGTGTCTGTCTTTCTGTTTGCTACGATTTTGATGAAATTTGGTACAGGGATAGGTTGTATCCCGGGGAAGGACATATGCTACTTTTTATCCCGGAAAATTCAAAGGTTCCCGCGGCAATCAAAAAATTTATCTGTTCAACCGATTTTAATGAAATTTGGTACACGGGTAGGTTGTATCCCGGGGAAGGACATAGACTACTTTTTATCCCGGAAAATTCAAGAGTTCCCGCGGGAATCGAAAAAACTTGGTCCACGCGGACGAAGTCGCGGGAATCATCTAGTACTTAATAAATAATTAAACATAATTTTTGAAAAACACTAGTAGGTATTCGTATTTTGTAACGAACTAGCTGATGCTCGCGACTCCGTCCGCGGGAATTGAGGTTTTTGGTTCCCGCTGTAACTTGAATTTTCCGGAAAAAAAAACTAGTCGTTGGTTATTCCAGACTATAATAATCTCGATCTCTTTCATCCATCCATACATCCAATCTTTCGCGTTTATAATATTAGTACCTATAGATTTATATTATTATAAGTTGACAGTGGACCTTACAAACAAAACTGTTTCATATTAGTTGGATAATAATGGAAAAAATGTTACTGAATGTGATAATCTATACCTACTTAATATTATAAATGCGAAAGTTTGGATAGATGGATGTTTGTTACTCAATCACGCCCCAACGGCTGAACGGATCTGGATGTAATTTGGCACAGAGAATGATGATAGTCTGGAATAGCACATAGGCTATCTTTTATCCCAGAAAATTAAAGAGTTCCTGCGGGAACTAAAAACCTCAAATGGATGTTTCTTACTTAATCACGCCAGAACAGCTAAACGGATCTGGATGAAATTTGGCACAGATATAGATTATAGTCTGGAATAACACATAGGCTACTTTTGATCCCGAACAATTAAATAGTTCCTGCGGGAACCGAAAAACCTTAATCCACGCGGACGAAATCGCGGGCATTCATCACTACAGCCTATTAACGTCCCACTGCTGGGCACAGGCCTCCACTCTCATAGGAGAGCGGGAATTAGAGCTTAGACCCACCACGCTGCTCCAATGCGGGTTGGCGGGCTTTAACGACTATTATCATGTTAGTGATAATAACCGGGACCGACGGCTTAACGTGCTCTCCGAGGCACGGGGGTGAAACACCGCCAACTTCCAACTCCGGGCTGGCACTGAGAATTTCTTAATTGAAAAACCCAATACCTAACTTTTATGCCCGACCGGGAATCGAACCCAGGACCTCGTGATCCGCAGTCGACTATACTAACCACTAGACCAACGAGGCACTGATTTTAAAAATGATTTATTTCTAAAATTTATAGATGAAAAAAAAGCAATTGATAATAATATTACATTATACATGTATGCATTATGTCAGGTAGGTACATGCCTAGAGCTGGAAGCTCCTACTCAGTAGGGGGCGCTGGCTGGGTAAAATGATGAGTAAAAATATAATTATGCCAGCTTGGTGGACTATGGCCGGTTTTTTAAAAATTCCTCTAAGAGGTCTTGGAGATTTGTGGGCAAAGGCCATGTTAATCTTTCTTCCATTTGAGGAGTGATCAAATCAAAAAAAACCGGGCAAGTGCGAGTCGGACTCGCGCACGAAGGGTCCGTACCATTATTAATAAATAATTACTTTTGTTAATGAACCGCAAGACTAACTTTGTTTGTGGAGGTTTATTGTTAATATAAAAAAAACTATGCTAGTTAGAGCATTGGCTATAGTTTTCCTGTAAAATATACGTAAATTCCTATTGACCATAATTATTTAAAATTTTTCGATTGGTAAACTCCGGAGATAGGGGGGGGGGGGGGGGGAACGTTAGACATTTTCCCCGATAAATCAAAAACTATCATAACTAAAAATAATTAAAAATCTGTTTTAGAATGTACAAAGTAAACCCTTTCATATGATACCCCACACAGTACAGTTATCTCACTTTTAAATTTCAACCCTCCGATTTTCCCCCGTTTTTAAATAAAACAAAAATAATTTCCAATTTTTTTTAATTCCAGTGTCTTTGGGCCACTAATATACACAACTATTCCAAATTTCATGTCTATAGCTTCGGTAGTTACTGAAATAATCGAGTTTGACGGACGGACAGACAGACGGAGAAAGTCGCACCATAAGGGTTCCATTTTACCATTTTGGTACGGAACCCTAAAAAGGCAAGTTTTTTTAGGGAAAGACCTTTTTATGGCATTTATAGCAGTACCTACATACAAATTATCGCCCACTATATTCATAAGGCCAAAAAAACTGCCATTGGCCATCTCTTTGTTCTCCTAGACAAACTGTACTTAGAACTCTACTATCTCTGGTAGTCGATTCTTTGCACCAGGATCTGCTGTTGCATGCATTGTTGACAACAAACAGAAATTAGACAAAGGAACGTCGTCTTCTGATGAATCATCTGAACTATTAGTGACTTGCAGTTCTGCCCGCAAGCCGCTTCTTCTGCCGTGCAGTCATACTAACTAACTACTAACTAGACTAATATGATCATCCATTCTTGTGGTTTAGCTAAAACAATTACATCAAACAAAATAATGAATAAAATGACAACAAAACTTCAAGATAGTGTTTTGTCTATGTAAAGTGAACTAGTACTATCTTTACTACCTAACATCAACAAATCTAACTTAGGTACCTTTTTATTTTTTCATCCAGAAAAAACAGCATAAACCAGCGTATAAACAGCAGCAGAAATATATCGCTAACTTTTACTAATACATATTACTCTATTCCTACCCTGGGGTCTGATAAACCCCAAAACAGCGATAATTGCGTTTTCAATGCACCAGTGCTAACGCACTACATGCGCACTACTGACGACGAGATGGCCGCCTGCGTCATCGAGGATTTAGCTTGTCACGTAACCGTTCCGCTTCCGCAAAAATATTTTCAAAAAATTAAACACGAGTTTACTGGACCCCCGGGTTGGGTTTAAGGGTTAAAGTGATTTAATAATTGGCTCAAAATATTGTTTTCTAAAACCTTACTGAGAGTTGGTAAAATTGAAATAGGCCTGTAATTAAGATCGTTAAGTATTACTTCCTGACTTACACATTCGTAAAAAATTACAGCTATGTAAGGAGTAATGTCGCTTATTATGTTCGATATGATTTTCACAGACATACCCCATAGGTCACCAGTATGTTTTAATTTTAATAACGGCTAGAGACGCCTCTGAATCCCACGGAACCTATCTTACTAACATTTTCAGATTGCATTTTTCACTTGTCTCAAGCCAGGCCAGCCATACACGGACAGCTTGAAGCAGTCAGGTTGAACTGCTTTAAGTTGCGACTGCACCAGTCTTCTACGTACACACATGGAACCGCTCGAGCAGTTGTGACTGCTTCGGGCGGTAAGCAGCGCTGCCGTCGACTGCTCTCGCACAGTTGCCTCCGCCCGCTCGCTTCTTGTTTTGTTTGTTGAGCAACATGGACGAGCTAATCAGTCCAATTAACAAAATAAAGAAAAATAATGGATGGGCAGCCATTTGTGAAAAACGAATTGAAAATTTCAATGAAAAACTTAAATTGTGACGCAGTTGGTATCAACTGCTCCAGCAGTTATCAATGGCAGCTTCAAGCTATTGCCTATGACTGCAAAAGCGGTCCGAGTATGTTAATCACTAGCTAACTGCTCGAGTAGTCAGCGTAGGCCGGCCTTAGACGGATAATATCTGGATGGACTGAGCTTTGGAATTCTCATAACATCCATCTAACGTCTATCAGCAAATAATATCTGGATGATAAAGGTTGTATTTTGAAAAAAGCTCATCAAAATCAGTTTGTATTATTTAATCGCCCTAAAAATGTACAATACAGATGCTGACATTCCCGAAGAGCATAACAAGTGTAAAGTCGATGACAATATTCGCACGCAAGTGCAAATAACTGGCTTAAAACATATTATCAGCGGCTTCCGACACCATTATACTGTGCTTGTACACGTAACATGATTTGGAGTAACAGTCTACATTATAATTGTATTATAAATCAGGAATAGGAATCAATCGAGTGTTTACATACAACATTTTATTTGCAGATTTTTTTTAATACTACATAATTAAATAAATTGCATTCCTGATTATATGCTCTGGTAAGTGTAACACTTAACACATTAGTTCTTGCACCACTATGAGGGTAAGGTTTCACACATTTGATTCCATGGCCATCCTCTCCAGATAGTGTACACTGAAACCTCATTTCGGATGGCAGTAGTAATGTTCTTAAGAATAACTAGCTTAGAAAGCAAAGAGCAGCAGGAAAGCCATCATAAGACAGAAGAGTCCCATGGCCTCAGACAGGGCGAATCCCAGGATAGCATATGAGAAGAGCTGCTGCTTGAGGGAGGGGTTCCTGGCGTAGCCGATGATGAGGGAGCCGAACACCGTGCCGATTCCCGCGCCTGCGAACATATCCACACCGCACGTTAATATGTCGTATTCAAACCAAAAAAGTCAAAGGCTTCCCTATTCAAAATATTTCATAAACGATTGTCAGCTTTGCAGTGAAAAGTTTCGTGTTCGATGTCCAGCAGGGGTAATTTAGAAATTTAAAGATTATGTTCTACTAGCAAGGTCTGCCCCACAAGCTATTCACAAGCGTTCCAGTATGACCTAACATAGAAAAGATAAAGGTATGGGTTGGCTTAATCCCTTCTATTTTCTAAAATTTTGTATTACAAAATTCAAAATGACACTTAACTCAATGGGGGAAAAAACGGATGAGATTTTTATGGGTCTGGAGTACAATTATTATATAAATGAAAAAGCAGAAATATTATACATACCTATGTGAAGTCATGCACCATGCATGCCATTGCATGCAAATTTAGTTTAATGTACACATATTATATCCAGCACATCACAAGTCTTAGATTCTATTATGTTAATATACACTGTACACAAACTTAAAAAAAAATCTAAACATACATAAATATCTAAAAAGCAAATAACATTAAGAAAGCAATCATTAAACAAAACAAGCCCATTGCTTCAGATAGTGCAAATCCAAGAATGGCATATGAAAATATTTGTTGCTTGAGTGAAGGGTTGCGTGCATAGCCAATAATAAGACATCCAAACACCACACCAATGCCAATACCTGTTAATAACAAAGGATAAGGAATAAAGGATCAGGTCAAGGAAGAGATTTGTGACAACAATGTCATTGTTTATATGTTATTGGCTAAATTTATATTACTGCTAAAACTGTATCAGAAAACCAATAGCTTAGCTTCAGCCAATCTGAATGAAGTGTTTGTCAGTTCAGTACCTTTAGGTATTTAATGAGGTAAGAGTAAAAAGTAATGGTTAAAGAGAAAAAAGGAAGAAAATGGATCTTACAAACTAGGTATGTATGTTAGCTTACAACTTGTGCACTTGAATGTAAATAATATAACAATGAAATTATCTAATGTAATAAGTTCTCTTTCTCAACTTATACACATAAAAATATTACAACTAGCATGCCATCACACATAAAAAGCAGGCATTTATAAAATAAGTTGAATGAATAATAAATTCTCAAAGAAACTCCACAAGACAATGTCTGCATGGAAAACTAAACATTAATAGTTATTCTATCTTACATGTTATGCAACCACTTCAGCTGTTACATAAAGTAAGTAGCCACCTTTCCCAGGATACTCTTTTTTAATAATTTTACATGGATTTTTCAGTTATAACAAGCCTTTTTAATACTACCTCACAAATTCAAAAATAATATTTTGTCCTCAGTATAGATTTTGATATCGATTCAAGGAGAACTTAGTGCATTAGAGATAATAATTCATTGATTCAGCTAGCCAAAAGGAAGAACACATATTTTAAAAGTGGAGTACCATAAGTAACATGGGTCTTGGTAAAATAACTTAAATGTGTGGAGACACATCTTACCGCCTTTGAATCTTGTAGTGTTAACCACATTGAAACCCAAGCGCAAACCCACAGGACAAAGCCAGCCTTAATATTATAGTCACCAATCTTGCTCCCAACAGTTTTTAAGAGTTTGATTGTGTGCTGTTCCATGTTGTACAATAGAGTAAACCAATATATCTTAATTCTTAGACTGTTGGCTAAAGGAAAAGTTCTAAGAAAAACTAATACATTCAATTTCTCACCAGATCCTGCAACTCCTACTGTTGCTGCACCAGCACCAATAAATTTGGCAGCAGAGTCAATGTCTTTGGTGACTGAGGTGGTCTGGAAGGAGCGCACAGCTGAGAGCTGGGAGGGCACTGCGGGGACAATCTGTGTTTGGGAGGGGATCGCCGCTAGTGGCCTCACCAAAGCTGTGTTGCTGAAGATCTGAAATAAATTTTGCTTGTATATAACTATTCATTTCAAGTACACACCTTTATCTAATGCAAACAGATACATTGAATAAGTTAAAGAGAACTTGAACTTTATTAAACTTGAGGAAAAACTGTGTACTTGGTATTGATTAGATATGGATTATACATGAGATTGGACTGGAAACCTAAATAAACCAACCTTTTTGGCATTCATTATACATGCTGCTAATTCAAAGCATAACCTGCTTTACGAACACTATATTGAATAATACATAACACCTGATTATGATGTTATATAACAGGCTAACATTAAGTAGGAATCAATTGGGTTTAATTATTTGCATTGTTCCTTGTTGAATAGGAGTTACTTGTTACATCAATTATTTAACAAGGGAATTTAAAAAAAATCTTTTAAAACCTATTGAAATTTCTATTTATCAGTTGGGCTAAGTAATTTTCCAAGTTGTAAATGTATAATTTTAACTATAAAACCATAAAAAAATAAGCGTATAGTATAATATTGAGACTAAGTACTTACAGCAGACCTGGCTGCAGGGGCGATCAGTCTAGCAGCATACATCATATTTGTGGTTATTTGGGAGCGGCGATCGACAACTGAAAGAAATGTTCCACTAGTAAATGATAACGATAATAAATAATTATTGGGAACGTTCGATGAGGGAGCTCCTTTATAACTTGACAGTTTGACCGCAGATAGTTACGTAATTTTAGGAGGCTACGTAACTTTGACAAGATAGAGAATCCAGTGTGTATCTATGATTTTTCGTTAATACGAAATGTTAAATCACTACACACTATCGGAAACGATGCGGATGAGTATAAATTCAAATAAATTAAAATGCCAAGGGATAGCGGAAAATGGCCGAATCGCCGATTCAGTTCTGAAGGCAGACTTCAATGACAACTTACAAAATCGCTGTTAAATATTAGCACCGACACGCACTGCGGGCCTTCTTTTATCAGTAATAGCACTTTTTGCTCGATAAAAATCGAAGATTTTAACACTTTTTCACGATTTAGATAGTTCACCAATCTCTCCGACACTTACCAAAGAACACCGAAAAGGAGGAGACCGGCCTTTGGAATGTTCAATTTCTGAGTGGTCAAATCAGAGTTTAGATCCCGTGTCACTATTGGTTGACTTGCGCAGCTCTGTTGCGCAGACTGCGCTAGTTCCGTATTGAACAGCCAACTATTGATTCGGATGCGCGAATGACACATGCATTCAATACTTATTATATAAAAGTATGATTCTGATAAGAATTCTGTGGCATATCGAATATTGAAATTCATAAATTATTATTTCAACATATTTTATATTAAAAATTTATACAAAAAAACTTAATTTAAAAACTAAAATAAAGTAGTTATTGCAGAGTGGTTAGTTGTCATTTGACTAGTCCATTATCGTCCATCCGAAATGGCCGTCTTCATGTTAAACATCTGTAAATTTAATGGCTGTGGTATAACATTTCCTCGACTAGCGGACCTAATTGAGCACATCGAAGACGTACATATCGGTAAATATTAAATATTTTGTATTATTTACAGTCATCTATGATATTTCATCTTCATTAGAAACATAGAGGCTCGTCCATTATACGTCTTAACAATACGTCAAAGTTGCCAACATTGTACTAATTAAGAAATAATGCGGGAAATCTTGTAAAGTGATTCTAAAATATCTTTATTAATATCTATTATAAACGATACTTGTTACAGTATCGTACTTTGCAAACATTTAGATAACATTGTGAAATTGTAAAATGTAAACAATGAGCAGCTGATTCCGGTGGTATTGGCAGTATGAAGTAAAATCGTAGGCAGAAGGACTAAACTCAATGAGTAAATTCCATTGTTAGTAATTTAATATTTTTTCCAACTTGGTATCACTTTTCAGACTATGATCCCGCTGTGGTAGAGCAAAAAGAAGCTTCGCAGCCAGCATGTATACCGCTGAGTTACGTTTTGAAATTCTTTACGGAGGCGTCGAGGCGGGAAATTCAAAGCATGCCAGCGTCGGCCGTTGACGTTCGCCGGCGCCTGCTCTCCGCGCCGAAGACACCTTCGGTTCGGAGCAGCACACCTACAGGTTACCATATGCCAATTAGATCATAAAGGACTAATGTACGTTGTATTTTTACGTTTGTATGCATTTAAAGCTCTCTGAAAAGGGAAATCTAGCCTACCCTACCAAAATTCTTTTCGTGCGTTCATTAAAACTTGCAACAATTGCTTGGTGCAACTTTAAAAATAATGTATATATAAAGTAGGTACTTTTGTATAAAATATAAAGGAGGTCTGCGACTTCGTCTGTGTGGATTTAGGGTTAACATCCCGGCGATATTTATGTGAATGTGACTCTTCAGATCTTCAATTATATACTCTTATATAAATTACTTAGACCAAATTAAAAAACAAACACACTTTTGCATTTGTGATAATATAGTATGGATTATAGTTACTTCTTTCAATCTACGGGAGTTTTCCAGGGATGTTCGGTACTCTTTAATTTTCCGGGATATAAAGTAGGCTATGTTACTCTCCAGGTCCTCAACTATACCCATGCAATAAACCACGTCGATCCGTTGCTCTGTTGCGCCGTGATTGAAGGACAAACCTACAAACACGTTTTCGCATTTATAATATAAAGACCCTTATAAATTATGAAAACTTTTTGTTGTATTTTTGAAAGATCGACCAACGACGTTTATTCGCGACCCGCGAGTATTTTCGTATTTTTATACGACTGCCTGAAAAAAGGAGTATATTGTTTTCAGGGTTCATGTATGTATGTATGTATATATGTATGTATGTATGTATGTATGTGAGTTTGTATATTCCACCATAACTTATATACGCCTGAACCGATTTTGATAAATGAGGTATCGTTATAACCCCTAGCTTATTCCGGGTGACAAGCTAGTAAAATTTAAAAAAAAAAAGATGGGGTGACCATGGTTCCGCATTAAATACTAAAGTTGAAAAAAATAATTCGAAAATAAGATTAACTATATACTTACTTAATCATCATCTAGAAAAAGATGAGTAGATTCCAAAAATATATAACACTGGTTCAATATTCAGTGATTCACAAAAAAATTTAATAGAAATGTGAATAAGATTCCAAAGGTAATTAATGACAGTGGTAGCCGTACTTCCATTCGAGGGGGAGTTTTTATTACACGACTGCCCAAAGCACGACTGAAAAAAGGAGTGTTATGTTTTCAGGGTTCGTGTACATGTATGTGTGTCTACGGCAGAGCAGTCGTATTTTTTAATAATTTTGATTATATTCACTCTTGTTCCTCGTTTGATTAGTGATTTTTTGATGCACCCATGTCTCGTGTATTTTGAAAAAATAAGAAGGAAGTTGAACTGTTTACTGTAGGAAGTTGTTCTGAGTTTTCCGTATGATGTGGCATCTACATAAGTAGATATCGTATTTCGTATGGAGGAGAGGCAGAATAAGGAAAATTATTATAATTTCAGGTAGTGAAATGGATGAGGAAGAAGTTATGAGCCCCTCGGATGACAGCAACGATTCTTGGACGACCGTTGAGGAGTACAGCTCAGATTACATTCTGCGTTATGGAGTTAAGTAAGTACCTATATGCAAAAAAGCGATAGAATTTGACCTTTTAGCTTGATTGATTTTTTTTGGCACAGCTGGCGGCTCACGCTTGAACTTGATCAAAAATTACATTTATTGAAAACAATAAATATACTTAATACAACTGAAAGGTTGCTAGCCTAACCAAATTACTATATAAATCATGACCGCATGGAATGGTGGCAAGAATGCTACTTGAACTATAATTAATTTAAAGAAGTAAATTGGCGGAATTATCCTCTTTTTAGTATATAAAACAAACTCGAGTTTGTTCGAACACTTATAACTCTAGAACGGCTGGACGCGGATCTTAACGACATTTGGCACAGAGACTGATTATAGTCTGGAATAGCACATACTTTTTATCCCGGAAAATTAAATTCCCGCGGGAACTAAAAAACCTCAATCCACGCGGACGAAGTCGCTGGCATCAGCTAGTTCTAGTATAATGCTTGTTCATTTTTAAATAAAATAATATTTTAATTTTCTTTGTATTAAAAAATCTAATATGTGTTAAAATAAGCATGAACAATAGAAGAAGTACAATTATTATTATATTAATATCAGTTCTGACTTGGTTCCTGATTTGATTGCAACCACCGAGCAACCACAGAGTTTCTTGCTGATTCTTCTCGGTAGGAATGGGATTCCGAACTAGTGGTAGATTCACTCGACGATTGGAAAGCAAGCTCTGTAAAAGTTTTTTTGAATAAAAAACATATTTTGAATTTTGAATTGATCCCTCACCTTTGTTGATTAAAAACTTATCAAAAAGCTGGTACATTATATTAATTTTACATACTTAGGTAAAACATTATATTAATTTTACATAGGTTTCCACACCTCATTATTACTATTAATTTTTTAATTTTTCGTTTTCAGAATGAACGCAAGTGCGTCTTCTGGCGCTCTCGGTACGGCAGCGCAAGAGAAACCTTTTGCGTGCCCGGTGCCCGGATGCAAGAAGCGCTACAAGAATGTCAATGGCATCAAATACCACTCTAAAAATGGCCATAAGAAGGATGGAAAGTACGTTTTATCTTTACTTTTTTTTATCGCGTTATTTAGTAAATTATGCTAACCGTACAAATAGACGATGCCTGCGAGTTCAGCAGCGTGGATTTATTCTTATCATGGACAATGGATTCTTATCATTCTAATTCTGTATCAAATTTCTCCAAAGTCGGCTAATCAGATGGGGCCATGAAATTGTAGCAGATATAAACTTTTTTGAATTTATAATATTTAGTATGGATTAGCAAGAATTTATCATAGTGGATTTAGGTTATACGAAAATCCTTTTTAACTAGATGATGCCCACGACTTCGTCCGAGTAAGTTAAGTTTTTTGTATTCCCCCGAGAACTAAATTTTCCAGGGTAAAAGTAGCCTATATGTCTTTCGCCTTAATACAACCTATCTCTGCACCTTTCATGAAAATCGGTTGCAAAGATGGGCCGTTAAAGCGTAGCAGACAGACAGACACACATTCGCATTTACTATATTAGTATGGAAGTATGGATAAAGAATATGATACTTCAGAATAATTTTCACAAAATATTATAGTAACTAAGTACCTATCCTTATTCCATAGAAAATTTCATATCTTACCGGCATCAAATACGTACAAACAAAAGTTTCCGACTACGAAGAAGCGTCTTACTGCTCAAGAATATTTTTGGAAGAAATGGGTACTTACATTATGATTTTTAGCTACTTCGTAATATCTAGTGTGATCGGCTTACCCTTACCAAGTTAAGTACATACGTTTCGTGTCTATTCTCTTGCTATTCTATACCGCGGACAGCAAAAAATTAGTGAATAATCTATTTCGCTAAAGCGTTCCTAACGATTATAGAAGGAGAATAGACTGCACGAAACGTATGCAACTTGCCTAGGAGGCAGATTATTCATTTTATTCGACTATGACTTGGTTGATAGACATATTTTATTGATAAAATAGAAAAACATTGATCTACAGCCGGACATCTAATGCATTTTAAATATCTCTAGATGCAGGTACATTCATGTCGCGTAGATAAGTAAATAAGTAGAATATGACGTATTGGTACTATAAAGTTGACAGTTGATATAGTTTAATCTGTCTATTACTACTTACTTTCAACTAAGAATCATTTAGTAAACTTGTAAGATTTTTCCGCTACCGAATTATGGCCTCATATACCTACATGGTTTTTAGTCGATCTTTCCGTCAAATCATATTTGTGGTAGTCTGTCTTCGTATTATGACTTATTGAGTGGCTCCCCAATTGGTTGATCATCAAATAAATATTATAAATGCGAAGGTTTGGATGGATGGATGTATGGATGGATGGATGTATGGATGGATGGATGGATGTATGGATGGATGTTTGTAACTCAATCACGCCCCAACGGCTGAACGGATCTGGCTTAAATTTGGCACAGAGATAGATATAGTCTGCAATAGCACATAGGCTACTTTTTATCCCGGAAAATTAAAGAGTTCCCGCGGGATCCACAAAACCTCGATCCACGCGTACGAAGTCGCGGGCATTAGCTAGTACTTACTGTCTGTCTGTGTGTCAAGACCCTTTTTCTCTAGAACGCATGGAGGTATCAAGCTGAAATTCATATCAAATACTCAGGTCTACTGTCCCTTGGAGCTGTGAAAAAATCAGACTTCTAAGCCAACGCAATCAAAAGATACAGCCGTTTATAATGTAAATGTTCGACACTCGCAAGGGACTCAAAACCTACAGGGTACTTCCCGTGAACTCAGAATCTTGAAATTTGGTACGAAGCAACGTCTTATATCACAGATAAAGGGAAAATTGCGAAAAGCATAAATTTTTAGTTACATCATGTAATAAAAATATTTTTAATATGCATCGACACTCGCAAATGAATCAAAACCTACAGGGAACTTCCCGTGAACTCAGAATCTTGAAATTTGGTAGGAAGCAACGTCTTCTAGCACAGATAAAGGAAAAATTGCGAAAAACATAAATTTTTAGTTACATCGTATAATAAAAATATTTTTATGCAAATTTTCGACACTCGCAAGGGAATCAAAACCTACAGGGTACTTCCCGTGAACTCAGAATCTTGAAATTTGGTAGGAAGCAACGTCTTATAGCACAGATAAAGGAAACATTGCGAAAAGCATAAATTTTTAGTTACATCATATTATAATAAAAATATTTTAATGCAAATTTTCGACACTCGCAAGGGAATCAAAACCTACAGGGTACTTCCCGTGAACTCAGAATCTTTGAAATTTGGTACGAAGCAACGTCTTATAGCACAGATAAAGGAACAATTGCGAAAATCATAAATTTTTAGTTACATCATATAATAAAAATATGTTTATGATAATAAATTTTTAAAGCATAAATTTTTAGTTGCATCATATACCTAATAAAAATATTTTTAATAATTTTAAACTTGCTACCCCTTTCCTCATGAACGCGTAGAGGTATTAAATTGAAATTCATATCAAATACAAATACAGGTCTATAATACCTTTATAAACCTGTAACCCGTAAACAAACTACTGCCCCTTGGAGCTGTGAAAAAATCAAACTTCTAATCTAACGCAATCAAAAGATACAGCAGTTTATGCTGCAAATTTTCGACACTCGCAAGGGAATCAAAATCTACAGGGTACTTCCCGTGAACTCGAAAAAATGCGAAAAGCATAAATTTTTAGTTACATCAACAAATTTAAACATACTACAGGTTTGTACGGAATCCTCGGTGCGCGAGTCCGACTTGCACTTGGCCGGTTTTTTGTAAATAGTTGAATACATACCATTCTTTCTATTTCAGGGTAAAAAAGGCATACAGATGTCAATGCGGCAAAAGCTACAAAACGGCGCAAGGGCTTAAGAGCCATTCCGTAACGCAACACACACCTCAACCAAGTGAAGGCCGCATCCATGGGCCTAAGCTACAAAATCTCGTAGTCACAGCCTCCCCATCCACCCGACCTCATGTTGCCACCCCTTCCCTCGAGACCATAGATGCTAGCAAATTGGTTCGTATCTACGACACAATTAAAGCCAAAGACCTCTCTTCCTTCAGCATTCCCAAACATAACCTTACTCATCTGAACATTATAAGCGCCAACCAAAATAGCCAAACCTTACGTCATTCTGTCCTGCTCACTCCGAGTTCCTCGCCTGCGTCCAGTCCTCTTGATAAAATCAAGTACGATAGACCTCCAAAAGCGAGGGTCACTCAGGAAACGACATACCAAACTTCGAGCTTGACACTACCGAGCGATCGTAGAGGCTAAAGTCTATTATTATTTGGTATATTTGCATATTATAAATATGATCACGCAGTTCCTATAAAAAATATATATTATAAAAATCCTCATTTTATTGTAGATAACTATCTCATGGTTGGTAGTGAATAATTGGAAGTTTCGCATATTAATGTTTAGTTTTTATATGTCGACATAGGGTTTCTTCAGAGATTGTTTTTTTTTTCAAGAGAAAGAGTTTATTATTGTTTTGTTTGTTTAGTTTAGTATTATAATGGATTTGCTGTGATTCCAATTTGATCCTTTTATGTTAATTGTTACCAAAGTGATCTAAAATCGCTAGCTTAGAGTTAATCCAAAGGGTTAATATAGAAACTTAGTGCTAACTGCTATCTTTTCTGGCGGCACGCTTTTTAAGATATCGAAGGATTTTTCATATCTATTACAACAGGGTAATAGGCAAGTACTGAAATCCTTTGAATCAAGCTGGGAAATGCTAATGAATAGTCACTTTTAGAATTCTTCGTGCCATCGTTTCATTAAAATTTAAGTACTTAACGTTTATTATGACCTATGAGGAATGATATTTCAACTAATTGTGTTGAATAAGTACTTATGTCATAGATTTTTGTATTTAAGTGAAAAAAAGAAAAAAAAATAGCGTTCACTGTTAAGTATCCCTGTAGGATTATGATTATACTCGTAAATGTGATAATATATTTTAGAAAAAGTAAAAAAAAGCTTTGAAGCGTATACCTATTTAATGGTAACTAGGTGTTAAGAAAGACTTTAATAATTATATTTATTTCTCTTTTTATTTATTCTGGATGTCAGAAAAATTTTTGTACCTATATCTATCTTTAAATAAAACAAAATTTACATCAATATGATATTTGTGTAGTAAGTGTTACAACATCATTTAAAGTTCGCACACGAGTTGAATGCAGAGCAAATGTATGGTGACACATACATTTACTCTGCATTCAATTCGAGCGCGAACTGTAAAAGAAAGGCTTTATTACATAAATGATTAACAGCCATTTTATTCAGATTGCAAATTTGCAATGGTAAATATTGGTTTATGCTATTTTCTGACATACAGGTTGCATGTTGATAATTCTCGTGCCTTTTACATTTCATGACTAATAATTAATTTATGATTCACTAGATGATTCCCGCGACTTCGTCCGCGTGGACCAAGTTTTGCGATTCCCGCGGGAACTCTTGATTTTTCCGCGATAAAAAAGCCTATGTCCTTCCCCGGGATACAACCTAGGTACCCCTGTACGAAATTTCATCAAAATCGGTTGAACAGATGGGCCTTGAAAGCGTAGCAGACAGACAGACACACTTTCGCATTTATAATATTAGTATGGATATGGAAGTATGGATTTTCTTTAATATTCGTGTTGTCAAATACTCATTATTTAATGTACCTAATGACTTTTTAAATTATTTATAAACTTATTGTGTTTGCTTAGGTGTAAAGATATGTATTAAAGGTTGTTTTGATGGTAAAAAGTGCGAATATTTTAAAGAGCATAAGTCTCTTTTAAATATTAGATAAAATTTTAGATATCACGCGATTGGCCTTACTTTAATAGGCATGATGACTGATTTTGAAAAATGGTCAGATTATGTTCGGAAGTATCTACTACTTCGAAAAAATGTCTTATTTCAGCAGAAAAATAAGGTTTGGTAGATAAAATTGGCATTTGAAATTAAAAATTCACGCCAAAACGCTCGGCGGTGTCATGGCGTCGTTTGTGACGTCACTATTGTTTTTACCAATATACTCTGTGCAGTGTGCATTATACAATAGAGTGATTGTCAAAGCTCGAAAACAAACAATTGTGACGTCATTCGCTTCTTGGTGTTTAATGCATTAATTATGGCGGATTGCTGTATTTTATAGTTTAATTTTATCATATCAAAATAAAAAGGAATCTCACTCGAAATAGAAAAATAAATACGTTTTTATAATCCATAAATCCTATTTCATAGATAAATTCATAATTTCATTGATTCTTGGTTACTGTCATCATGCCTATTAGAATAAAAGTTAAAACAATAATAGCCACTTCTTAAAGGTTATGGCTTAATATTATATTAATTTGTGTTCAAATAATTTAATTCATATTCCAATCCCTAATACTTACCAATATTTTCAGCGTAATAAGGTTATGTAACAAGACTTTCCTTAAATCACTTGCTTCACTTAATCATAAATTACTTAATATGAGTATTTTTTTTCAAAATGAAACAAAATATACCTATATATGGTGCTATGAGTAAGACACAAGGGAATTGGAGTATGCTTAGAAGGAAAATTAATGATGCGTGTACCAGTTTTGTACTTATTCGTCAGAGTTAAACAAATATTGGATTTAATATAGAAGTAAGTATACGGTGCTTAATGAGTAATAAGACGTGTGATATTCGGAATAGAATATAGAGCAGGTATTGCTTGAATGCCAAACAATAATATATCTGGTTGTTTTAACATATTATACTACCTTTTCTATTTGATTGAAAGCAACAAACTATATTATTTAGGAGTATTCAAACTTTTCATTGGAGAGAGGGAATTAGAGCTTAAGCCCACCACGCTGTTCCTATGCGGGTAGGCGGGCTTTAACGATTATTTCTCCATTGAGAGTGGAGGCCTGTGCCCAGCAGTGGGACGTTAATGGGCTGTAGTGGTAGTGGTGGATTCAAACTTTTCAAAAAGACTCATGTCATCTATTTTTTTCATTACTGCCTTTCAATATTTTACACATTTTACAATTATTACTATTTATCATAGCTTTTTTTTTATAAATTAGTATAATATCCTTTAAGTTATGGTGTGCCGCAGTCACCAGTGATGGTACACCGCAGTCACCAATTATGGTTGCGTGGCCGCTGTCACCAGCCAGGGAAGGTTTCCCCGACGAAATAAAAATCTTCTTTACTTGACGACGTTTATTGATGTATTAAATGTTACAATTATTTTATATCACTTTTATATCACGACTAATTGATTAATTATTGATTAATTACAATTAATTACGATTATTATTCACGATTAATTACGGGTGCAAAGTGTGAAGCGAATTGTAGCTTCTACGCGACGCGGAAGAGAGCTTCAGTCGATTGGAGACTGAATGTAAACTGATTGTAGAACTGATTTGAAAAACTGACTTCCAATCCGAGGACTTGAGTTTATATATCCTGTTGAATGAGCTCTGGAGTAGGGAGGAATGGTACACGTGCACGCAGGCCGTTTTCTGGAACTTTCCTCAGCTAACAAAAGTATCTTCATAATTTGAGGGTTTGGTCCATTTGTAGACAATACCTGCATTCAGACGTTCTGCTAAGAATGTGTCTTAATGGCTTCGGACGGGTTGGTTAATTGCATCTGTTTATTGTTTGTAACGGAGCGAGGGTCGTGTCGTCAATTAACAATATTCTAGAAAGATCTAATTGCCTTGTATGGGTTTTGTGTTCTTCGGATTCTCAGCAGGGTTTGGGTCTTGGGATGATAGACAGATGTTTGGGTAATTGACAAATGCTTTCCTTCCACGAAGTTATTGTGAAAGTTGGTTTTATGGAGATCACGTGTGCGTGTCTAGATCCTTCCTTAACATTAATATAATTCACCAGTATTATATGATTGCGTTTTATTTTTTTGACTGAAATAACTATTATTCGTTCGTATTTAGGCGCATACAGATTATATATGTCACCGTAAGATTGTAATCAGACACATGGCGAGGCTCGGTCGCGTAACATCGAGTTCACTAATTAATCCATTTAAAAGTCAATCATCAAGTCATCCATTTACAAATACAATCAATTTTTCTTTTAAATAATCTCAGAACCTTTAACCCATATATTGCGGCTATACCATTAGGTACAGTTATACTACTTGTAAAAAATGATCTAAAGTCGTTTAAAATAACCGATATAAAACTAGGTAGGTATCTAAAATCATTCAACAATTAAGAATGTAGGTACAACTTCCCTTGATCAAAAACATTTAAAGGCACATTTAAAACTATAAAATGAATAAAATGCCATGGTAATTCTGAATAGAACGAGCTACTTGTACAGTAATCTACCGACTAAAGCAGCTACCTGATATGTAATTTTTAATTCTAGACTGGAAAACTTGCTCTCATGATCCCTCCAAACGAGACATGTTACATTATGTACACCCCTTTAATTTTATATTAACGTAAAGTTAAGTAAATAAAATAGGTACATTAGGTCTTTCACTAACAGTTTGATAACATACTGTCCAAAGTAACACACTTGTTCAGAACCTACCGGCCCATTAGGTCAGAACTCACAACTCATGGAACCACATGTTCCAATACAGTAACACACTTGGTTACAATCTCACAACCTACGGCCTCTTTGGTCAACTTATGGAAACACTTGTTCCACTCTAGTAACACACTTGGTTACATTCCATAGACTCACACGGCCCATATGACACTCATTGTCATTCTAAAATAGTGACTCACATAGCCACCCTAAAATAGTGACACACTTGGCCTCTCTAAAATAGCGAGTAGTGACACACATGGCCACTCCAATCGTTCACAGCTGATGAGCTCTCTGATTTTATAACTTTACCATACAGGTAAATAAATCATAATACACTATCATACGTTCGACCGCTTTTTAGCCATTGGTCATCATCGCGATTTACTTTCATCTTATTAAACGTTAAAGGTAAACATGTCTAATTTGTTTATATTAAATTATACCTATATATATTCTCATCTTAACGCATACGTGCATATTTTATTATCATCAGTAATATTACGCGCTCACATGTTATATCGCTACCATGACGCACGATTACTTTGTGTCACCGTCATGAAACACTTCTGTCTAGCTAACATCTCAAGCATTATGCAACGCATGTCACAATTTCCACCATGACACTTAACAAACATCAGCTCAACTCTAATAAAACACAAAATTGACAACATAACACTCTCGCGTGTCCCATCAAACGTCTAAAAAAAATCACAGATTTCGCAGTCCCCGCAAGAATCGGAGCATTGAAAATGAATACAAAAATTTACAAAACAAGCCCTCCTCGCCGGAATCCGCATCTTTTAGCATCATTACCATGACGATCGGTCAAGAATCAAAGAAGCTACATCCCTTTTTATATACGGAAACACATGTTTTTATACAATTCCAAATCTATACTTAATATTAATTAAAAAGAGGAAAGATTTGTTTAATTGTAATGGATAAACTCAAAAACTACTCAACCGATTTAAAAAATTCTTTCACCTATAGAAAGCTACATTATCAGCGAGTAACATAGGCTATATTGTTATTTTGAAAAATTACAGATCATCAAAAAAATCATCATTCAGATAAAATGCACTCTCACGTGTAATGAAATAAAACGCACGCTCGCGTTTTATAACCATCGCGACACACGCTCGTGTCTATCATACATCTTAACTCAAATAAAACGCACGCTCACATTTTATTACCATCACGACACACGCTCATGTCTACCGAACAACTCTAATAAAACGCACGCTCACATTTTATTACCATCACGACATACGCTCATGTCTACCAAACAACTCAAACAAAAACGCACGCTCATGTTTTATTACCATCACGACACACGCTCATGTCTACCAAACAACTCAAATAAAACGCACGCTCACGTTTTATTACCATCCATAGACCTATAAAATTTAAAAGTCCATTTTTTTTAGCTTAAGTTAATTTAAGTTTATATGTATAGCGGGCAAACGAGCAGGCGGGTCACCTGATGGTAAGTGATTACCGCCGCCCATGAACGTTTGCAGCAACAGAGGAACCGCCAATGCGTTGCTGGCTTTTGAGATACTTGTTTATCCGCCCTTTGAAGAGCCCCATATTATAATCATGAGGGAACACAAGATGGAAGCTGGTTCCACAATTTGCGGGTACGTGGCAGAAATTACCTGGAATAACGGGTGGTGGAAGAGGACCAGGCATCCAGGTGGTGAGGATGGAATTTGTTTCTGCGACGTAGGGTGCGACTGGAGAACACGGAAGGTGGTATTAGATTGAATAACTCCTCAGTATATAGTGTATTATCTATGGCTATGGCACTCCCCATTGTAGAGACGATAGAACACACAAAGAGAACTAACGTCTCTTCGGTGCTCTAGGGACTCCAGCGTGCAAGTAATATTGGGATTATCTACGAGTCGAACTGCCCGCCTTTGAATCCGGTCAATTGGAAGGAGCTGGTACTGGGGTGCTCCGGCCCAGAGGTGAGAGCAGTACTCCATGTGGGGCCGAACTTGCGCTTTATACAGCAGAAACCTGTGCTTAGGCGCAAAGTAGGTATCTTTTCGCTCTGTTGAGCACCCCGAGTTTTTTGGAGGCTAGTATGGCTTTACCTTCCAGATGTTCGCGGAACTGGACTTCGTTCGATATACTAACACCGAGGATCCCAATGCTGTTAGATGGAGTCAGGGGACTGGGGAGTGTTCTGGAAGAGAATAGAGGTGTTAAAGGGGGTCTTTTTTGCCGAAAACGCGCATACTTGTGTCTTGGTGGGGTTGAAGTGCACAATATTTTATGAGCCCCACTGTGATACTTGGTCGAGACAAGACTCGATGTTCGACACAAGCGTATTTCTACACTCCTCCAGCTGAGCGCGAGAAAGCTGAGCACGACCTTTATATAAGGCATCGCCCGTACTGTCGTCCGCGTAGCAATGAACATTGTTATTTTGTAACATGTCATTATGCAGTATGAACAGCGTGGGCGAAAGCACAGATCCTTGCGGAACGCCAGCATTGATGGGCTTCAATTCAGAGCAAAAACCGTCAACTGCGACTTTGATGCTGCGCCCGTTCAAACAACTGGCGATCCAATCGCACAGCTTCTCGGGAAGTCCGTAGGAAGGTAATTTGGACAGAAGTGCCTTATGCCAAACCCAGTCAAAGGCCTTTGCAATATCCAGGCTAACTGCCAAAGCTTCTTCCTTGCTTTCGATTGCCTCCGCCCAGCGGTGAGTAAGGTAAGCTAGGAGATCACCTGCTGATCGACCGTAGCGGAAGCCATACTGACGATTACTAATCAGCTGGTGCTCTTCCAGGTACTTGGGTGTTAATTATATGCTCCATAACTTTAGAGAGCAGGGAGGTTATCGCAATAGCCCTGTAGTTCGATGGGTCTCAATGATCGCCCTTCTTTGGAATAGGGTGAACTAAGGCAGTCTTCCGCGAAGACGGAACAGTGCCGGAGGAGTAAGACCGCCGAAACAGACGCGTTAATACCGGAGTCAACTCGGGAGTACACATTTTAAGCACTACGGCAGGGATACCGTCATGCCCGCTAGAGTTCTCGTGTACCCTTTCCTTTTACAAATCCTGCCTGTTCTTCAGGAATATGCCGATCTAGATAGGCTTGAAATCGCTTATTGATTATATGCAGAAGAATCTTGCTTGCATGTGATAAAAGGGCTATTGTTCTGTAGTTTCCGCAATCAGTACCTAGTCGAGCCCTTCTTGTGCAGCGGTATAAAGACGGATTCGGTCCTGGGGCCACTGACCCGTCTTCCAGATGGAATTGCAGATATTCGTTATTATTTTAGTACCTGCTGAACCTAGGCTTTAATGAGCTCAGCTGGAATGTCGGGTTCCAGGTCTTCCGTGTCCCAATTATGTGGTCCTCCATCTGCTGATTCATTCTCATATAGAGCAGCGCAGTACAGCTTCCAGCGTTCCAATACTTGGTTGGTTTCGGTAACTAGAACCCCACTTTCATTTTTTATTGCGGATGTCTTGATAGTACGAATTCTCGTTAGGATTTTTACTTTTTGGAAGAGATCTTTTGTTTCATTCTTAACGGAATGTCTTTCCAACTCTTCGCAGATTTCGTTAATGAAACGAACCCACCAATAGGAGCGCTTGATCATCTAAAGATCGGAGACATGAAAACATACGCGCCGAATTGAGAACCTCCTCCATTTTTGGAAGTCGGTTAAAAATCTTAGTAGTTTAGCAACGTAGCTCATCTCTGGTGGAAAGATACTCTTATGACGGAAAATGATTGCTAGTGTACTCTCATATCGTGTCTGATTGCCGTCTATGAGAGTAAGGGAATAGAGAGTGTACCTGTATTTGCGCCCACCCTTGTACAATAAGTATGTCTCTTTATAGCGAATTCGCTTCCTTTTCGTTTAGTCGAAATTCCGGTTTGGTTTGGTTTATTATTATTATTAATATTAAATAACTATAAGATTATGAATTTAGGTCGGTACTTAAGTCTTTTAAAACCCTTTTCAACATAATTAAGTGTAACGGCAGATAAGGGCAGTCGAAATTTCGTTAGCTTTATAGTACTTATAAGTACCCTATGTAATTAACAAAATGATCCAATAAATATATTGTTATGTAGGTAATGCTATCTAAACATTTTTTT
The DNA here is from genome assembly GCA_963932025.1 of Erebia epiphron. Taxonomy (NCBI): domain Eukaryota; kingdom Metazoa; phylum Arthropoda; class Insecta; order Lepidoptera; family Nymphalidae; genus Erebia; species Erebia epiphron. The sequence goes on from OZ009945.1 coordinate 43,448,055, forward strand.
ATGATTAAAAAAATTGCTTACGTTATTTTAAGACTGATTGTTGAATTTTTTGAAATACATAACAAATACTCATGTAACTTTTTAATAGATGAGTCCATGAAGGTCAAGTCAAATAAATACTAAATGTACGCTCCGACAAGCTTAACTGTGCGTACGGTAAAATTCGAAACTACAGATAAAACTCTGTGTTGACTTGAAAAATGAAAATGTTATTTTTTAATACACAGTGGCGCCTCCTCCACATCCACAGACAAGTTTGTCAAGCTGTACACGTTTGCTGAAATAAGAACATTATGACATGATCACAAAAGTTACATGATTATAAAATTATTTATTCTTGTTAATTTATTTGATAACATTAGAATATAATTAATTTAAAATATTTAAGAAAAAAAAACACACACACACATGCATACATACATACACATACACACACACACTATCCATTTTTTCATTGTTAATAACAAAATTAAAGATTTAAAATTAAAATAAAATTTGTGCTTTATGTTAATACTTAATTATTGTCACTTATAAAAATGTATTTAATAGAATGTTGTTACTCTGAATGATATAGAAGAGCGGAATCTCCTGACACCATAGACTTATTATAGTCATTTACATCAATGCCTGACACAGTATATTTAAATTATACTTAAAAGGAGGTTCCAGCTCCAGCAATGTGATTCAAATTGTATTGTGAACTGAAATAAATAACTTAATTTAATTTAATTAGAAAGACACGCTATGCTCATTATTTTTAGTTATTTAACCTAACATATTATTACATTACTATAGTTACAAAATATTTGTGTGAATTGGAAATGGTGGTATTTGAACAATGCTTACAAATATAATTTATTTAGCGTATATGAAGATAATATCCAACGGGGATCTCGATGATTTTGTTTATTAATGTAAAATGTGAATTAAATGAAGTGCGAAAGCTGCGTCCAAGTCTGTGTAGTATGAATGTTTCAATAAAGGCATAGATTTAGGATTGGTCCGGGACCAATCCTAAATCTATGAATAAAGGAAACTGTTTCTAATAAGTTTGCTTAAATTACGTTCAAAATTCTTACTTAACAGTATATTTTTTTAGCCCAGCGGGTATTTATTTTCTCAGCAACTTAGATTGACGAAACAATTGGAAAGTGCTTTGAATGTAAGTATGAAAATACATACTCACATACATAATTATGCAATTACGGGTCACAGCTGAAAATCAGCGCCCTGCACAAAACATGCAAACGCAAGTTTTGATGCAGGGCAAAAGCTGAGCTGTACAGTGAGTCTGGGTGGTGTCACAGACAAGCATAGTTTTAGGTACAATAGTACAATACTTGACTGTTTGTTTGTGACGCCGTCGATGAATAAATATGTTTTCTTTCTTTCAATTTCTAAAATCTAATGTTCCAAAATATTAATGGTCAAGCATTGGTCAAGGCAGTTGTAAATGCATTTAGTACCGAATGTTATGTTATTATTTTGCAATATGGATTTTTTTCATTTAGTTAGTAAACACCTATTAATTTTTAACCAAATAAAAGGTCTGCAGACAATTTTACCTCCTCCACTGTCCAGTTAGTTGAAATCTGCTTGCTATTTATTATATTTCCGACAGAAAATACTTGACAGAAAATATTGTGGAATAGGTAGGTAGATGTCGTTAATAAGAAATGACCAATTTTCAAGTTGTTGGTGTTTGGTAAACACTGTTTTCGCGGCCTAGTACACATTTTATAACATAATACACATAATTTGAGAGATTATTCCACTCGGCCAACAACAGGGACTTAGTTGAAATGGTTGTGTGTTTTGGCGTTCATTCTGCATTACCCGCCAACGGTTATGATCCGACAACAGGATCTAATAAAGTGTCCCAGTGCACTTGACTCGTCTAAATAAATAGAAAGGCCAACGCGCAACGTGTACTAGGCCGATAACCCAGTAGGTATAGTTAAGGCAGTATTTTATAATGTTGAGATTGGATTGAGATTTGAAGAAAAAGAAGTTGACATAAGTGATTGATACCTAACTGATAATAACGGATTGAAAAATCGGCCAAGTGCGAGTCGGACTCGCGCACCGAGGTTTCCGTACTCAAGAAGTAGGTATAATTACCTTTGTTAATGAACCGCAAAACTAACTTTGTTTTTAGAGGTTTACTGTTAATATCAAAAAATTACGTTTGTTGTATGGGAGCCCCCCTTTAATATTTACTTTATTGATATTTAATTATTTATTTTGAAAGGTAATATACAAGTTAATATTCTGTGAAAATTTGAACCGTCTACCTGTTACCGTTTTTAATATTGAGCAAAAAAATACGAAAAAAACACGTTTATTGTATGGGGACCCCCCTTAATATATATATTTTTTTAATTTTTAGTATTTGTTGTTATAGCGGCAACGGAAATACATCATTTGTGAAAATTTCAGCTTTCTAGCTATCACGGTCTATGAGATACAGCCTGGAGACAGACAGACAGACAGACAGCGGAGTCTTAGTAATAGGGTCCCGTTTTTACCCTTTGGGTACGGAACCCTAACAATTTCCTTAACCTTAAAACAAATTTTGCACGTACAGATAGACACACTATACTTATAATGATATATGTTGGCTCAACATACTTGTCGAATTCACTTTGGAACCGCGTACATAATATTGTGTATATTTAGCGCGTGCGGCCTGCGCCGATCGGCCATCTTGTGTGGTTACGACTATGACATACCTACACTAAATGTATAGTATGCGCGCGAGTTGAATGCAGAGCTTTTGTATGTGTCACCATACATTAATTAGCTCTGCATTCAACTCGCTCGCGAACTGTAGGTGAGCATTTTGCAAACGGTACTTGGCCACCGAACTCGCTGAATACTTTGGGCCAATGTGAATTTGGAACTTAAAATGCGGTGCGTACGTTTGTGCTTCTTTTGCTAGATCTTTTTAGTAAGTTATTCATTTCAAAATATATTCTTCCACGCAAAATGTTTTATACATACTCGTAATGCATTAAATGGTTGTGAATTATAATTATATATCTTCAATGATCTGATTGATCAAATTATATATATGTCACCGTAAGATCGTAAAAACCGTTTGATTATAATATACCTCGCAAGATTGTGAACTGAACATACTGATTACAATTTAACGCATTATTTTTCGGTAGATTATAATCCATCGAAGTAAAACCGTCAAATTGTGAAATACCGTGCGACGGAACGCACCTAGCGCGCTGATTGGTTGAACGGCATATGCCATCAGCCATACGTCGCCATATTTGTTTGATAATTCATTTGTTGTCGAATGTAAACAAACAGTGTTTTGGTGATTGTAATTTGTAAATTGATTTCGTGTTGAAAATAACTCACAGCTTTAGAATTCGTTACATAAAATTGTTGTGGAAGTAAAATGACTCTATGATTAACCAAAGAAGTGCAGTTTGAATGATAGATAAGTTAGTATTCGTCACTGAACATAGCCTTAAATTACAGAAATTTTGCGTGTTATAATATTTTTTATGCGCGTGAACCTATGTGATCTCATTTGATAACATTTACAATGTCGGATATTGAGCCTATCTTTCAACACCGACCAATCATGGGACGGCCTTCGGACAGCTGACAATTTAACGCGCGGCAGATTGTGGTTTAACAGTTTCACTTCGATGGATTATAATCTACCGAAAAATAATACGTTAAATTGTAAGCCGTATGTTCGGTTCACAATCTTTCGACAGTTCACAATCTTGCGAGGTATATTATAATCAAACGATTATTACGATCTTACGGTGACATATACATATATATATTATATTTTCCAAAAACTTATTTTTAATGTTTGAAAGTTTTCCGATAGTTTTCATAAATACTTTACAACCAAACATATAAACAAATTGATTGGTCAAGGTCACAAGGACATGTCTACAAAAATCACATTTGTGTCCACCTTTTTAATGTTTGTTATGGGCTCAAGCTCGGCCGCATATTATTGTCAAAATTGTCCTTCCAGAACACATTGTTTAGTTTTCTCTTCTGATGATTGTGCATCAGAAGCATGCGTCCGATCCGACAACATTTTGTCAGCCTGCCGAAAATGTAACAAAACAGAGTGAGATTTCCTATAAATACCGTTCAGGAGTAATTTTATATCCTACCTTTACCTGTACAATAAGGGTAATGTTAACTGTCTTTGATCGACGTCTGTGAAAAATTGATTGATTGAATGTACACTTATGATTGTAAAACGAATAAAAGCCAAACTGCAATCACGCCTTTTTATTTTCTAATATAGAAGGTACAGCTTAATCTATACTAATATTCTAAATGTGACAGTTTGGATGGATGGATATTTATTAATCAATTGCGTCAGAACGGCCGAACGGATTTAGATGGGCACAGAGGTAGATTATAGTCTGGACAACACAAAGGCTTTTTACTCTGAAAAATTAAAGAGTTACCGCGGTAACCGAAAATCTTCAATCCACGCGGACGAAGTCGCGGGAATCAGCTAGATAAGTAAAAATAAAATAAATCGAAGCATAAAACTAATGTTTAAATAACAAGTAACACTTTATATTATTTGATAGTACTTACTACTTACATAAAAATAATAGAAATTTCTATACTGCTCTTACGTTAGAGCCTATGCACACGGCGTATTTTTTACATTACATTAAATTACAGCAAAGTACATCATTGAAACGCGCCCATAACGCGCATCGACAGCGCGTCTGTATCGACGTGTCCAGAGGTATATAGTTGTGATTGACGCGCGTATGGTTTGCGTTACAATTGCGTTTGTATCGCGTCGTATGCGCGTAGAAATTATGCCGTGTGCATAGGCTCTAAATATATGACAGAAATATTTAAATAAGTTTTAAATAGATAGATAAAGTTCATTTTATTGCACTTAAACAAATAAATGACATACAAATAGAAATAATAGTTACTTGTGTATGATCAGTGTTTAATTTTTTTAAGTCGGCCCTTGATTGCGTTCTCATCTGGTGGTAAGTGGTGATGCAGTCTAAGATGTTAGCGGGTTAACCTGTTAGGGTTATTTTAAACCCAAATCGGTTTCTACACGCCATCGTACCGAGGCGTTAAATCGGTTGGCGGTTTTATATCAATCATAGCCTATGATGTTATGCAATATAGTCGTACAAAATCTCTAACTAATCTAATACTATAAAGAGGTAAAGTTTGGGAGGTTGTAGGGGATAATCTCTGGATTACTGAACCGATTTTGAAAATTCTGTTACCAATAGAAATCCACACTATTTATAAGTGTCATATGCTATATATTAAACCGAAAAATTTGGGGATTCCCGTGGGAATTTAAAAAACTTATTTCACGCGGATGAAGTCGCGGGCATCTGCTAGTACTTTAGCAAGTGCCACAATACCGTATTCTGTGGAAATCCATCTATCCAATCCATCCAGACCTTTGTCCAGCTGTGGACGTCATTCGCCTGAGAAAACGACGATGACGAAAGTATAATGTATACAGATAGATTTACAAATAAAGATGTTAACAATTATTCATTTTCTATAAACTGCTCTAGCGGCGTCATTACCTTCGCGTGGTACACTTGTTTTGCATAAAGGTAGCTTTATATCAATCATAGCCAATAATTAGACGTAAAAAATATCAATGTTATTATATTTTTAAGACATACCCTAAATATCGGATGGGTGGAGGTCCACCCGACGCGGTAACCTAGGGCGCAAAACGACAATTATTATCATAATATGAATATGGTTACAAACATCAATGTTTACAATTCATTTTCTGCTGGTCAACTGTTCTAGCATCGCCATTATCTTCGCGTGCTGTCCCGCCTCGCTCGTAGGACACTTGTTCTGCACAAACGCGAGTGCGCTTTCGTCGCGCTGTTCGAACGCCACCATCGCCGCTTGCTCGTAGAACCTGCGGGGTAAATCCATCATTAGGCAAAAAAAAAATTTGACGCCTTCCCTGGCGCAGTGGTGTGCACTGTGGTCCTATAATATATGAGAGTATAATTTCGGAATTTAGTGACACTGTTGCTTAACAGTTGATAAAAGATGGCGCTGTAAATATCATCTCGTCAGCGTTAGCTGTATCACCAGGTAGTAAAATAAAACATGGAAGTTGCCAAGGAAAATTAAATAATACAAAATTTCATCCAAATTTAGATTTTTGGGACCTCTTGCGACGTGCTTATCGTGCGTATGGCGGAGTGATTATTTCGTTATGTAAATATGATACTTGATAATTATTATAAGTTACGACTTCGTCCGCAAGTATGTTTTGTTTAGATGGGTTTCCATCAGAGATGTGCTACGTTGCTAAGCAACGGATGTGCGTCAAAGGATTTTCATAGGCTTTTCATTGAAGACTGAAATGATGATTTTGACACACACGGCCAAGGTGAAATTCTCCTTCGTCTTTTTATTTAAGGAAATCTAATAAATAAAGTTGTAAACTCACTCAGCTTTGACGTAATATTTGACTTTGATATCGTCGCGGCATTTGGGCAGGTACTTCAGGGCCTCATCGTTTTTCCCGTGCTTCAGGCAAGCGTCCACGAAGGGTTCGTACCCAGCGGGGGACTTCTTGGATTTCGAAAACTTTTCCAGCTCGGACCAGTCGTTGTTTTCCGCCAGTGTCAGTATTCGAAGCCACCAGTACCTGTAATTTACAAATCTTTTCTATATTATGTTGCGTAGACGAGTCTACAGGGTTCACTATAAAAATAATAGTTAACACAACCATAAAGGCAAAAAAAGCTAAGTGGCAACACCCAGAGATAATTTCCGGTGGCGTCGATGTCTCATAAAATTATAGTCCCAAAAACTTATCTGACGTGGTGACAGCGTCGTTGATAGATATGAAAAATAAAACAATAACTAAACAGGCATAAAATTAGTTCAAATTTTGGCCACCGGGCCAGTTAAGTTTGACGGACTATAATATTTAATATGTGAATTGCTAAATTACACGTTTTAAATATTCAACAAGTAGAATTAGAGGACAATAATTAATCATAAAACAGATCAGAAACTCACAAATCAAGTGAGTTTATAATACTAATAAACCTTATAAGGGTAGCTTCTGTACGTGACTATAATACTGAGGAACTTATGCTCTACCATTGATTTTGTAACAATAAAATCTATATATAATATAAATGAATCCCTATTTCCCTTGGTCAAGGCATCACGCGTGAATGGCTGGACCAATTTCGCTATTTTTTTTAAATTGTGATTGTTTGGACCCCGGGATGGTTTATATACACAATTTGACCTGATAGGGGGCGCTGCAATCGGGTTCGAGGTTCAGGGCCGGACAAAGTCTGCCGGGCCCACTAGTTTGGTATAGAAATAGGTTGCATCCCGAAGAAGGACAAAGGCCAAATATCTATACTATACCAATTTTGCCGGAATTTGGTGTACAGAAATAACTTGCATGTCGATTGTCGGGGACGGGCTACTTTGTATCCAAGAAAGTCGGAGTCCCATGGGAACAAGTCACGAATATTACTTATTAAATAATCCTGGCGTACGCACGCAAGTACGTTCGCAACAGGTCCAAAAATTCTAAATTTGTTTTGAAACTTATAAAACGTTTAACTCCCATGTTTTATTAAACTCTGGTGATACGACTACTTAACGACGAGATTCAACGTCATATAGCGCCATCTGTTTTCAACTGTTTGAATATCAGTACATATTACGTGGTGGAATGAATAATGGCCCTTTTTACTTTTTTCCTTCATGTATAATATTACAAAATTATTGAAAATCAGTGTGTCACGAAACAGAACATACGACACACTGCACACAACATGTCGTTCGTACGTTTTTCCACGAATTACGATTCCGCAACCACACGGGCGGAATTTCTGAGGTATTGGCGCAGTCGTGAGACGCGTGGTCGTCAGAAAATTTATACTTGTTTCGTACCGCCGCTATATCGTCAACACAAAAGAATCGTAACAACATAGCCAAAACGTCGTCTGCAAAACGTGCGTCGTTCTGTACTGTGTCCTAGAATGAGTAAATGTAAAATATAATATGGCGCTCGGACTCGTCACCGCAATTTATCGTGTCGCGTACCTTTACCTTTCGCATTTATAACATTAATATGGATTTATAGTATTTGCTATGAAATTGCGTCCATTAGTCATTGACTCCTGGCTTCACTATTACGATTACATAATTAATTCACTATGATCTATATTATAATATTATTAATATTTATAGTTAGCGCCAATAAAATAGGTAGTCGTCTCTGAGCTGTGGTGCGAGTGCTTGTTTGCGCCGCTCTCACACAAACTGTCGAAGCTACATGCTGCGTACGAAATATTCTATTGCGACGCGTCTTGAGGCCAACTTCAGACGTGACTAAATGATTGACGAATGGGGCCAGGTATACTATAAAAAATACTCTGCTGTACTCCAAGTATGTCGCGAGAGTTCCAAAAATATGCATTTTTTTTTACTTTTCCCCTAAAGGTTTAAAAATCAAATGATCTTACTTTTTCAAATAAATATTAAAAATGCGAAAGTTTGGATGGATGTATGGATGTTTGTTACTCAATCACGCCCCAACGGCTGAACGGATCTGGCTGAAATTTGGCACAGAGATAGATTATAGTCTGGAATAGCACATAGGCTATTTTTATCCCGGAAAATTAAAGATTTCCCGCGGGAACCAAAAAACCTCAAATGGATGTTTGTTAACCATCACGCCAGAACGGCTGAATGGATTTGGATGAAATTTGGCACAGAGATAGATTATAGTCTGGCTGCTTTTAATTCCGGAAAATTAAAGAGTTATCGCGGGAACTACAAAACCTCGATCCACGCGTACAAAGTCGTGGGCATTCGCTAGTACTCCATCATTATTTAGCACCTGAGTCGCGGAAACGTATAGCGTCATTTGATGTAATACAGCGCCATCTATTATCGACTGTGTAACAATAAATAGTTAAAAATAAAAGTCTTCTCAATCTAATCACAGCAATTGAGATTATATTAAGGATTGTTACAACTTTTTCTACAATCACTGATTCTACTGATTGTTTTCGTGATCTTAACTCGGATTTTTAATCCGGAAAATTAAGGAGTTCCCGAAGGGAATAAAATACTTAATTCACACGGACGAAGTCTCGGGCAACATCTAGATGTAAATAAGAGTTATGCAAGCTTCTTTAGCTCAACGCGTAAGCTGTGTTGAGTCTAAGAAGGGGATTGCGTTCTGTAGGCAGCATTTCTGGTTTCACATAAATCATCCACCGCGCAAGTTTAAGATTAGACAACAGTACCTTCGGTCCGGCATCCGATACTCCGAGCGCAGTTTGTCAGCCAACTTGATCTCTCCGTGATCTAGAAGCTTCTTGACGGTGTCGTGTAGAGACAGACCCACGAAGCTTTGGCCGTACGTCTCTTGCAGGCTCGACTGTTGTTTGCACAGTTTACGCGCCTCTTCGCATATTGATACGCCTGAAAATTATAATACGCAAATCTAAATATATAAAGTGAGAGTGACTGACTGATTTATCAACAAACAGAGTGACATAGGCCACTTTATATCCCGGAAAAACAAACAGTTCCTGTGGGATAGTATGCTCTTTTTCTCGCATTTTTCTTCAATTAGGCGGCAACGGCGCAACGGATTGACGTGATTTTTGGCATGGGTATAGTTGAGGACCTGGAGAGTGACATAGATAGTACTTTTTATCCCGGAAAATTAGGGAGTTCCCGCGGGAATAAAAAAACTTAAATCACGCGGACGAAGTCGCGGGCATCAGCTAGTCACTGATACATCGCAATCACTTCCGATTGTCTGAATTTATGGTATTCTTGCTGCGTCAATGGATTTCGTCCAATAGTGGAAGAGTGTTAACCAATCAGAGGTGATTGCGATGTATCAATGATTGATGCAAAATATACGTGGTCGCCCTGCTGATACCTATTAAGATAAGAGCAACCACCGAGTATCTTGCTGGTTCTTCTCGGTAGGAATGGCATTCCGCAGTGGTAGTGCACTCGACGATTCAAAAGCCCTTGTAAAAGTTTATTTGAAAAAAAAAAACATTTGAATTTGAATTTTTTATGACGTTGAAATCCTACCTGATCATTTATGTCGAACCCTAACCTAACCTACAAGAAAGAGACAAGAAAACGTAAATACAATGAATATTTCAAAAATTGACACTCAGAACATTGAACGGTTCACAATCCGTCAACAGTTTACAATATCGCTAGTTGGATTATAATCTAACGGTTTTTGCAATCTTACGGTGACATATATATAGCTGCTCGTGCTGATTCACTCACTGATTGATCACCTCTCCTGTAAAATTTTGTATGAAAAAAATTTTTTTTACTCATCGTTTCGTATAGAAGACAAAAATTCATTCAGGGGAAAAATACGAAGAGAGCTGGTGATTGAGGATTTCGAAGACGGGTGAAGAGCACAGCCAGGGTATTAAAGATAGGTGGGGGGTGCTCGAACAAATGTCACTCGAAACATCATCTAATTGACACTGAGCTGAAAATGTTTTTCAAAATGGCGGATTTAAGATGGCCGCCATATAAATTTCGTCGGTGTCTATCTCGGAGAGTATAAAAGATGGAAGAGTGGTTTCGTGGCAAAAGATGATCATGACATGAAGGTCTACTTGATGAACAGGAAAAAAATTCAAGATGGCGGAATTTATTTTTCCATAGAAAATGTATGGCGAATATTGAAGAGGCTACAATTTAGTGTAGAACTATGCAAGACGTTGATGCGGTTCCTTTTCAAAATTTGTTTTTAAAGAAGAACTCTCCATAATAATTCGGAAAAAAAATATACTTATGGAGAGCGATGATGATTGATGATCGAGGGTTTGAAAGATGGGAGAGGAGCACGGCCAAAATTTCACAGGTATCTATTTCAGAAAGTATACTAGATAGAAGAGTGGAAGTAGGTAATATGCATGAATTTGATATGTTTTTTTTACAAGATTTGTTCTGTATTGAAGAATTGTCGGTTCACCGTTAGGAAAGCCAAGATGGCTAAGTTCAATGGCACCCAAAGGTACCCGATCGTCAGCGGTATGATATTGATATTAATCAACTAAGGAAGGTTTCTTTGTGTTTTTACTTCAACAGTCTCTTACACTGAAGGTATGCATGTCTGGAAAGGTTTTTAAATTTAAAGGCCCTTTTAGATTCTTAGGGAGTTCGTCTGTCGGACGCTTGGCACGCTAGCGCTTCCACTGTGCTCGCTAGCATAGCAGTGTGTTGTTTACAGAACACGTAGGCAGTAAACACTAGGATAGAAGGAGAGCCAGTAAGTAGACTGTGGGCAGCGCGGTCTGCATCCACGCGCCATACTAGTTATTTTATAACACTAAAATTTCTGCGATCTCACCTGATGATAAGTGACTGATGCAGTCACTTATCATCAAGATGCTAGCGGGCTAACCTGTTAGGGTTATATTAAACTCATACCCCTGGTCGGTTTCTAAATAACACGGCATCGTACGTTACATCGCTTGACGCCTCGGCTTTGCTGCTACGGTAGTAGTAAACCCAGCCGAAGCCTCCCACAAGACTAGACCAGAGAAAATTCTGAATCTATAAATTCAAAAATTAACCTTGATCGATTGGATCGAATTCGAGACCTCCCACGTTAAGACAACTACGCTCACCACTGCACCAGGGAGGTCGTTAAATTTTAGATCATCCTCATTGTAATGTTTTTGCTTTCTGTATGGAGTAGTGATAGTTAATAACTAAGTAAAATGAAACTAAATGTGGGAAACTTTGTGATTCACATAAGTACTAGTATACTACAGTGTAAAACAGTAACGTTACACAATCTTCTAAAGCAGGGAACTATTTTGGGCAAGAGACCCCCTTTCCAAAATGAACTGATACCTCAGACCCCCATAACCAAATTACTTTAAAAATCCTATCTCTAGTTTTTTTTCCTATTGATACAAAATACTCATCAATTTAAAAACTTTGCGGTTGGCTAAGTAAGAGAGAACTTGACATAATTTTCTCATCAAAATTTAACAAAATAAATAGACATAAAATCCAGTAAATATCAAGTGTAATTAATCATTATGAATACAAATTACGTAAAAATATTTGAGCAGGTAATTATTTTTTGAAAAAAAAAACCAGCCAAGTGCGAGTCGGACCGAGGGTTCCGTACAAACCTGTAGTAAGTTTAAAATTATTAAAAATATTTACGATGTAGCTAAAAATTTATGCTTTTCGCAATTTTTCCTTTATCTGTGCTATAAGACGTTGCTTCGTACCAAATTTCAAGATTCTGAGTTCACGGGAAGTACCCTGTAAGTTTTGATTCCCTTGCGAGTGTCAAAAATCTGCATTAAAATATTTTTATTATGATGTAACTAAAAATGTATGCTTTTCGCAATTTTTTTTAAATTTTCGTAAGTTTTGATTCCCTTGCGAGTGTCGAAAATTTGCATTAAAATATTTTTATTATATGATGTAACTTAAATTTATGCTTTTCGCAATTTTTGCTTTATCTGTGCTATAAGACGTTGCTTCGTACCAAATTTCAAGATTCTGAGTTCACGGGAAGTACCCTGTAAGTTTTGATTCCCTTACGAGTGTCGAAAATTTGTATAAAAATATTTTGATTATATGATGTAACTAAAATTTATGCTTTCCGCAATTTTTCCTTTATATGTGCTATAAGACGTTGCTTCGTACCAAATTTCATGATTCTGAGTTCACGGGAAGTACCCTGTAAGTTTTGATTCCCTTGCGAGTGTCGAAAATTTGCATTAAAATATTTTTATTATGATGTAACTAAAAATGTATGCTTTCGCAATTTTTTTTTAATTTTCGTAAGTTTTGATTCCCTTGCGAGTGTCAAAAATTTGCATTAAAATATTTTTATTATATGATGTAACTTAAATTTATGCTTTTCGCAGTTTTTCCTTTATCTGTGCTATAAGACGTTGCTTCATATCAAATTTCAAGATTCTGAGTTCACGGGAAGTACCCTGTAAGTTTTGATTCCCTTACGAATGTCGAAAATTTGTATAAAAATATTTTTAGTATATGTTGTAACTAAAATTTATGCTTTTCGGAATTTTTCCTTTATATGTGCTATAAGACGTTGCTTCGTACAAAATTTCAAGATTCTGAGTTTACAGGAAGTACCCTGTAGGTTTTGATTCCCTTGCGAGTGTCGAAAATTTGCAGCATAAACGGCTGTATCTTTATATTGCGTTGGCTTAGAAGTTTGATTTTTTCACAGCTCCAATGGACAGTAGACCTGAGTATTTCATATGAATTTCAGCCTGATACCTCCATGCATTCCTGAGAAAAAGGGTCTTGACACACAGACGGACGGACAACAAAGTGACCCTATAAGGGTTCCGTTTTTTCTTTTTGAGGTACGGAACCCTAAAAAACATTAAAATCGCAAAGTAAAGATTTAAAAAATTCAGTGTGAACCTGGTGAATTTCTACCAATCTAGCTAAATCCGGTTCAATATTGGTGAGTTGCAGGCGTTGCAGCCTTAAATCTCCGGTTTCTTTATTTTGTCAAAATAGTTATAACCACACTGAAGCCTTTTTCGACTAGGTATGATGGTCAAAAGTTTTTCAAAAGTACAACAAATATTAGTTATTCTTATAACAAGTTGGTACACGTTACACAACTTATACAGTATCTTGAAAGTTTCTAGTAAGAACTTGTCTTAATTAATAGGGATTTTTAGACCTCGGCGCCCCCCAAAACCAGTTTTCGTTTATGTCGACCACTTTCGGAATCCCTGTTCTAAAGCGTCAAGTTTCCGCGATAAACAATTAAAACTGTACTGGTGGTGTCATCGTCGAGTAGATTATAACTTTGAAAGATTATATCTCGGAAACCTGACGCTTTTGAAGATTGAGAAGACCCTCTGTTTAATAAAATCAGTAAGAAGTTAATTTACCTTTGACACAGGCATCATCCCTATTACTGATGAAAGAAAACTTACCCAAGTCGTTCTTCCCTTTCTTGTAGCACTCTCTAGCGGATATGAGCGAGGCCTCCACACTTCCCGGGTTGGTCTGGTCTATGGCGTCGCGTATATGTGTCGCCGCCTGCCCCGTGAAGTCGTCCTCTTGCACGTACACCTTGCGGAGCGCTTCGCGGTTGTGGCTCGCGCAGTACTTTATGTACAGTGCGTGCGCGAGTGGGAAACTCCGTATCGTTAGCTGGAACATGTTGGTTAATATTTTTTAATATTTTGTTAATGTGAGTTTACAAATATTAACTTAGCTAGCGGATGCCCCCGTTTTAGTTTCTTTTATTCCCACGGGGACTCCTTAATTTTCCGGGATAAAAAGTAGCCTATGTCACTCTCCAGGTCCTCAACTATATCCATGCCAAAAATCACGTCGATCCGTTGCTCTGTTGCGACGTGATTGAAGGACAAACAATCAAACTTTCGCATTTATAATATTAGTATCGATTCTTGATAACTTTTATATTATTACTAGCGAATGCCCGCGACTTCGTCTGCGTGGTTTGAGGTTTTTTGGTTCCCGCGGGAACTCTTTAATTTTCCGGGATAAAAAGTAGCCTATGTGCTATTCCAGACTATAATCTATCTCTGTGCCAGATCCGTTCAGCCGTTGGGGCGTGATTGAGTAACAAACATCCATACATCCATACATCCATAAATCCATCCAAACTTTCGCATTTATAATATTAGTAAGATATTTTACTGTCGAAGTTTATGTAAATTATAAAAGCACGGATTTGTTTCACTCTAGCAATGCGTTGGACTGCGGTTATTTATGTATATCTAACATTGATGTAAATGTATATATAACATTTATGTATATCTAACATTGTAAATGTAAATTATTTTTTTCAAAAAAAGTAATTTAAAAAAAGCAAAAAACCCGACTGCTTGAGCAAAAAGTATAAAACAAGACATGGATTGAAGTATTTCATTATTATCAATTTAAATCGTATAATATTAATAAAATTTATCAAGGCGCTGTCGCACGTTAAGCTCTTATTGAGCAAATGTGCATAAGATACAACTTTTAAACTTAGCCGAATAAAACAGTGGCATATATCAAGAAATATATGCAATACTCACTGTTTCGTTTATAGTGTCTCCAAAACCGGTATCCCGGTATTAGCATTTCAATACCGGTATTGAAAACGGACGAAAAAAGTCCGGGATCCCGGTTTTGGAAGCCCTAGTAAGTAACTAGGGGGTCGGATCCGTGGGGCCTTCGCCCAGCGTCAATAGCAGCGGCACTTGCAACTTACTGTACGTTTCGTATTCTAACACCCGAAGGTACCAAAGCTCACCTCAAACTCGTGTTTCCCCATTTTCTCCTTGAGATGCAGCAGCACGATATAGACCAGGTCCGTGTCTCCGCTCGCCGTGGCTTTGAGCAGCGCCGTGGGGCCTTCGCCCAGCGTCAATAGCAGCGGCACTTGCAACTTGCTGTGCGTTTCGTATTCTAAGATCTGAAAATTTATGATGCACGCGTTTTGGAATGCTTCGGCTGTGCGTTGATAGTACAGAATAGCTATTTTATGACGTAGACATTCACTAATTAAGGATTTTTAGAAATTTTACGCCTTAGGGTAATCAATGGGGCATAAAAGTTTCCATGAAGTCCAGTTTTATTTTTTGGGCTATCGGTACAGAAATGCAAGTCTCACTTTTTGTCCAAAATTCCATACCCAAGGGAATTTTAGAAATTCGTCTCGAGCTAAGCTGAGCAAGAAATTCTTAGTAGAAATCCGGAATTGACATTTTCAGCGTAGTTGGCCATTCTATATTGAGATTGGCTTTTCGAAATTCGGTCAGTAGGACGTAATAATAAAACTTACTTTGATGGCTAATGCCTTTCTTCCCTTCTCAGCAGCCTTCATAGCTATCGTAGAGTAAGAGATTCCCGG
Organism: Erebia epiphron; assembly: GCA_963932025.1. Lineage (NCBI taxonomy): Eukaryota > Metazoa > Arthropoda > Insecta > Lepidoptera > Nymphalidae > Erebia > Erebia epiphron. The sequence continues at coordinate 43,464,004 of OZ009945.1, forward strand.
AATGTTTCTTAGCTTTTCGCCTATTTCTCGCGCTGCGCTTTCGTTATCCAAATGGGGTTGCGTAACCTGGAATAACAAAGAAAAATATTTAAATTTGCTGTTCTAAAATGTCATTGCTCTACTGACTTGATTTGACAGTGTGAATGACGTATTCATCAACCACTGTCAGTCAAGTCAAGTCACAGCGTAGGTATATAAAACAAAGAACTGGGCCCGTATTCTATAACTCAGTGACTATCAAAAATGAAAGCCACTGACATATATGTAATATCCATTGAATGTTTACTATAAAATGTTACTTTTTATTTTCATAGTAAACCTTCAATGGTTATTACTTAAATGTCAGTGGCTTTCATTTTTGATAGTCACTGAGTTAGAGAATACGGGCCCTGGAGAGTGTCTAGAGTTAGCAAGAAATATCAATTTTATTTTGGTGAATATGACAAGTTTGGCCTTGAGACTTGATGGTAATTTGTTGTAATTTAATATAATAAGTTGTGGAACAAAAGATTTTCATTAATATGTAGAGAAGTTACCCACAATAAGTAAATATTAAAAATAAAAATTAAATAATCAAATTCAATATACGACCTAATTTACAATTCTGCTATTTCTCATAATCAGCTTTCTTAAGACAAGTTATATTATTATTTTACCTTATAACATGCCCAATGTGAGAGTACCCTCGTCCGTCCGTCTTTCAACTGCAGATACGACGCGATGTGTTCCGCCAAACAATACAGCCGACGCCATATTAGCCTGTCTAGGAGGACTCTTTCACCGAGATTTTGAACTCTAGTTTATATTAAGGATATTATATTATTAAATGACACATGCAGAACGAAATCAAAATACAGCACAATTAATATTTGTATATAGTGCAGTGAATATGAATGTACAGTTACTATGTTCTATCCCTTCAGATTAACAGTCCGTACAGCATTTTTATTCTGATCTGAAAATTTATGATATTTTTCCCACAGGAGAGAAGGCGCGCAAAAACCTATACAAATTATTATTAAAACTAGATGAAAACCCGGCTTCGCTGGGGTGAAATGTGACTCATAATACACATGTAGGTACAAAATGTAGGTAGATATTTCTGTAGTTATCGGTTCTCATGGTATATTCAAGGCAAAGCAAGGCATAGATTCATAGATTCATGCATCGTTCATTGTGTTAAATAAATATATAGTAAATTAAAACTGCAAAAGTTTTTAAATGAATAATTTTAATTTTAAATCAACTTTCAAACCAAACTAACATAAATTAACAAAACAAATAGCTTTTAAGGTTTATTCTCTGTAACCTTCTCTGTTTTAAGCACTCAGTCTTTTTCTTTACTTCGGTATATACCTAGGTAAGTAGTACTTAATGTTCCTGGTTAAGTTAGTTATTAAAGTTTCTGGTATTTATCTGGATCAGGTATTTCTGCACATACAAATTTATCGTAATCTTCTGATGATCCTGGTTTATCTACATTTCTTAGAATTATAAGCATATGGGCATGTGGAAGCCAACGTTTCTGAAATTCAAAAGTGTAAAACCGCGCACTCGGTATTCCAAAAATATGTTTCTTTGTAATGTCATCTAAAAGTTTCTGCAATTTAAGTTCTTTTTTATTGTTTTTTTTGTATTGTCTTGTAAATTATCTAAGATTTCCTGCCAATTCGGATTGCATGTAACTGTTATAAATAAGTTTGTATACTTTGACAAAAGGATTGGATACATTGAGCATTGTTTGTAAGGACCTCATTATATTGCTTCTACACATATTATTTCTAGAATCAGCTAATTGTTCATTTAATGCTGCTTCATCTTCAATTATGTACAATTAGTTGTTTTGTGGTTTATGACTTTGCAACGGAAAAAAAGATCCAGTTTTTGTATAAATTTGCCCTTGTACCCTATAAGTGAAAATTCCTGGAGGGAGTGTGGTCAAGTTAGAATTTATGGATGCCATTGCAAATGCTGAATTATATTGTCGTATATTAGCCTTAAAATGATAAGCATCAGACGTATTGCCTTTGTATAAATCTAATAATATATCTGGAATTGGCTTTAATGCTCTATCTGCGTCTATATACACCTTCCCATTGTGACAACAATTTTTAAAATGATTTTTAATTAATTTTTTCACCTAAAAATTAAGTGCTTGACATTGAACACATTCATAAATCATAGAACCAACTGAATGTACTTCAGCTTCTTGGAGCTCCGTCAAATTGTTCTCTTTGTCCGACGATCATCAGTCACCAGTGACTCTTCGTGTAGCGTCAAATTTTCATTATCCAAAGGAGAAAAAATATGAAATAAATATTCAAATAGTAATAAGTATTGTATATCTATGTATATCCTCACGCCTCTATCTGGTAATAAGTATTATTTTTCATTTTACTGTACTTGGTGACTTGCACCATTAACTTACCTGAAAGTCATCAAATAAATCTTGGGATTTGTCAGGTTGTATTGTTGAGGAAGCTAATGATTTAACAGATGAATCAGGAGCAGCTTGATTTTTTGGGAAAAGGTTTGAAAGTGCCCAAGCTTTGGTTATTCTTAACTGCCTATTTGTTTCCAGGCCACTGCATTCACAATAATTGAAATTATCTGCAATAATATATTATGCAATTAATAATTACGGACTGATTCAAATACACAGTGTAGTGTGTAATAATTATTGTTTTATGTCTTACCTATTATGTATAACACGGTGCACAGTAAAACAGACTGTGGTTTTTGTGGCACTGTTTCTAACACCATTTTATGCTAATTTTATAAGATTAATAATAAATAAATAAAAAATAATCCAAACAAAGTAAATCACTATGCAAATTGCAAAACTAAATGACAAAAAGAACTTCAACTCCAGTCTTCAACTTTTAAGGTGCTGGCACTGATGGCCAGTATTCTTTTTTCTATAATGGTTATGTTATGGCAATCGGCCAATCTCTTATCTTATGTTTTAAGAAAAAACAGTTAGCACAGGGTATATCCTATAAAAAGTGTCCAAAACAATACTTTTGCGAACGACTGAAAAATATTTATTTCGTACCACTTGCTCAAAAAAGTGACATTCTATGCCACAAAAAGCGAACATAACAATAGTCATTTTTAATCTGCTTAAAACAGGGAAAGAAAATTGTACTGAATTTCATTCATCCTCTAGGGGGAGAATGTGATTTAAATTTGGAATACTTACCGAAATTTATACTGAACTACATCTGTGTTTACACCATTGAGTTTGTATATAAAGCATTTAACATATTTTTGAAAAAGGAATACGTATTTATTATGCAGTTATGATTATTAAATAAAATTACGAAAGCCGACGAGGCCGTATGAGCTTGATGCCTTTGCTTTTCCGACAAAAAAATATTAATCTAGGAATTTGCCGCGCTTTTGTTAAGTTTATTTTAATTTATTTTTATATATAAGTTTATGTTCTAAACAGTTCCTCAGACGCAAGAACAGAGAAATACTCAAATCAACTCATCAACAATAAATGTACCAAACAAAAATGTAACTCTCTCTATCAATAATTGGACCAATGTTTTGTTAACTTTTATTTTTAATTGTCATTATTTTAAATAAATGCTTATCTTATATTATTATTGTGTTAATTTTTTCGCAAATGGTACGAAAAGTAGAGTGTTAAAGTTTAAGTGTTAAGTTTTTAACACTCGCTACGCTCGGGAGTAAACCTCTAGTCCTTCGTTACGCTCGCGATTTAAATCGTCACCCGCGACAGAAGACACTGCTTTATCCCCTTGGTTAATAATCTACTATTTTGATTCGCTCAATGTTTACAGCATAGAGTATAAATAATAACTCTATGGTTTACGGCAAGACAAAAGCTGAAACGGAACGTTTATTAACTACTCAAGATGTCATCTGGTGTTAGTGACGTTTCGCTAGAGTGGCCATTATGGCGACTGCGATTTGTCCGTCAGCACAATTACAATTTAACAAAATACTCGACACTTCGAATTTTTCGGATATACGTTGTCGACTCGAAATCTTTATGCTTTATTATTTAGGTGAGGTTTCGATCGAGTCTACCGTATACCCCCGTACCCCTTCACGAAATTATTAATAAAGATATACTATAAAAAGGATACTGTAAGAATGTCAAAGGAATGGCGACCCGTGGATCTCTGACAGCGTTCAACACTCTCAACCATCTACATGTGGTGACGTAATGGTCCGTTAACACCGGGTCCATAATGAAGCCTTTACCGAACTGTGCGGCGCGTATGAGCATTTTTTGTACGTCAGTATTGAATTCAAATGCCGCCGCATCTACGCAGTCTTGTACTGCGGTCGATAAATCGGTTTTTATGTAACGGATGTGCTCGTCCGCTTTGTGGCTGCGATTCTGTAAGAGTATTTTTTTTATTGAGAGGAACTATAACCAGGTTTTTTATTAAAAACCAACGAAAGAACATGATATTCAAAGCAGCGTAAATTAAATTGAAAGGCTACTAAGACTAACTTTTGGTTTGCGGCTCTCGTACGATGAAACTATTGATTTTACAAAAAAATAGTAGGAAATTTTCTCTAGTTTATTTTATTTTATTCAAAAAACTTACAGCTACAACAAAAATGGAGAGATAAATAAAGAATAAGGATAACGCCAATTACAAGTTTTCACAGATGTCTATTTTCATCGTAAAATTAGTCCGAAAGGAGTTATTGTCAAAAAACTGCTTTTGGGCGCCATTTTTCCAATGCGGCAAAGATACGAGGTGGCAAAGTGGAAATTCGGAAAGAGCAGCGAAATCTATAACACCGAGTATAAATCCGACCAGAGGGGAAGCTTCCTAACAAAGTCGAAAATGTATACCTATTCTGCTAGGGTTGTCACCTGATGCATGTTGTTGACATTTAAGGAAAAAATAAAAATATTGAGTAAGTATATTATAGTTATATAATGTATAATTACAGTTATATCCTGAAATTGAACAATAAATACTTAAATTAGATAAATATTATAAAGAAACAAAATTATTTATTTTTTAATTAACATCAGTATTTTTAGCATAATTTCACAATAATGTTAATAGATGGCACCGTCATTTACTATCGCAAAAACAGTTTTGCGTCGACTATTATTACAACATTTTATTTAACTTGCGACTGCCTCGTTGGTCTAGTGGTTAGCATAGTCGACTGCGGATCACGAGGTCCTGGGTTCGATTCCCGGTCGGGCATAAAAGTTAGGTATTGGGTTTCTCAATTAAGAAATTCTCAGTGCCAGCCCGGAGTTGGAAGTTGGCGGTGTTTCACCCCCGTGCCTCGGAGAGCACGTTAAGCTGTCGGTCCCGGTTATTATCACTAACATGATAATAATCGTTAAAGCCCGCCAACCCGCATTGGAGCAGCGTGGTGGGTCTAAGCTCTAATTCCCGCTCTCCTATGAGAGTGGAGGCCTGTGCCCAGCAGTAGGACGTTAATAGGCTGTAGTGATGATGATGAAGATGATGATTTTACTTGCAATGTATTTATGGATGTATAAATGTATGTATGTATGTAATTTCAAAATGGCGCTGATTTTTTTAAACTTTAGTATCAGTTTACTGTTTTGTAACCCCAGGGAGTCCTAATTATATCGATTTTGAACGAAATCGGTTAATTAACAAAGAATTTAAAAATGGCGCTGATTTTTTTAAACTTTGGTACCAGTTTCCTGTTTCATAATACCAGGGATTCTCAGATATCGATTTTGAACGAAATCGGTCAATTAACAAAGAATCTCAAAATGGCGCTGATTTTTTTAAACCTTGGTACCAGTTTCCTGTTTTATAATACCAGGGATTCTCAGATATCGATTTTGAACGAAATCGGTCAATTAACAAAGAATTTCAAAATGGCGCTGATTTTTTTAAACTTTGGTACCAATTTCCTGTTTTATAATACCAGAGAATCCTAAATATCGATTTTGAACGAAATCGGTTAATTAACAAAGAATTTCAAAATGGCGCTGATTTTTTTAAGCTTTGGTACCAGTTTCCTGTTTTATAACACCAGGGAGTCCTAAATATTTATTTTGAACGAAATCGGTTAATTAACAAAGAATTTCAAAATGGCGCTGATTTTTTTAAACTTTGGTACCAGTTTCCTGTTTTGTAACCCCAGACAGTCCTAAATATCGATTTTAATCGATAAATCATAAAAATAGGTTCATTGGTTTCCGAGAAAATCGCTAACAAAGTTAGAAAGGTAGGTACTTACTTCTCTTTATCTCTCGGGTATGAAAAATAGGAAACATCCTTATTGTCTTTGGAACTTTTCAAGCAAACTGTGCAAATATTCGGCATTTTTGTTGAAACAACACTATGTACATAAATAAATCTAATTGTTTTATTTTAAATTCAAAATTAGATTATACGCTCGATCGTCAGCCCTTACGTTCGTACCCGGACTGAGGCGTCGCGTACCCAGACGGCGTGTCGGTGAATGTGTCGGTGAGAGCTCACGCACACATCGTTGCGCTATGTATGGGTGAAGTCGCCGCGAGCCGTTTGTATGAAGCTTCCCCTCTGTACGTACTCTGTGTCTATAAAATACACCAATTTTCAAAACTTCCGAGAAACTTTCCAGGTAACCCCCTTTTTGAGCACCAAATGACTGGGTCATACATATTAATGTATTTGGGTATTGGCCAACAAGTCAAATCAGCAAATTTTTCAAACTTCAAAACGCGCGCTTAGGACATAAGGTATGTTGTATGAAACACTGAACAGTGACGTCATCAAAGATCAGCGCAGTTTTAATGGATAGTTTAAAATGATAATTCAACAAAAAATAACGGGGGCGCGGATATTACGACTTTTGGGAGATGCTCTATTTAATTATCACTAAAAAATAATTTATTTAAACAGTTATCAAAAACCCAATGATTGCAATTTGATTCGACTCGGCTCTAGCTTATGTGACATCATCCTTAGATGGCATTGTCATTTGTGTTCAAAAGAGATTAATATGCAAGGCCAAAATAATATTTATTTATCAACAACTACATAGGTACCTGAAATTCTTTCGAAGCTTCAACCAAGTACGTAGCAGGCGCTATATTAGTCAGTCTGAATATCTTCTCTACAACCAGAGGTACTTTCTGCAGCATCTCATGCGACATTTCCGATATGATCCGAACGCAGTCCATTTCCGGTATAAGGTGGAACGGGCCGTCGTAAGGGTACTTCACCACAGAACCGTTAAAGCCGTATATACACATTGTGTCATCCCAGTGGCCTACTATTGCTTGGGAGCCGCACCTAAATCACAGAATCCATACTTCCATACCAATATTATAAATGCGAAAGTGTGTCTGTCTGTCTGTCTGCTACGCTTTCACGGCCCATGTGCTTGACGGATTTTGATGAAATTTGGTACAGGGGTAGGTTATATCCCGGGGAAGGGCATAGGCTACATTTTATCCCGGAAAGATAAAGAATTCCCGCGGGAATCAAAAATCTTAATCCACGCGGACGAAGTCGCGGGCATCATCTAGTAAGTAATATTACAGCTTAAATACAGCATGTGACAAAAGTAAAAAATACTTTGAGACATTATATTTTTTCCTTCTCTACAAAACTTAACAGTAACTTACCACACTAGTTGCTTAGGTTGTTTTATTAGACCAGTATCAATTTCGCAGTATTTGTTCTTGAAATCCGACGAGCCGATCCACAAAATGCCGGAATCCGTGAAAAGAGCCACGTGGCGGCCATTTTGTGATGGCACTATCGAGAGTATTTGTGTGTACGCGTTACTTATGTCTGGACGCTGAAATTCAATCACATTTGGGAAATAAAAAATATGCAATGATTGATTTTATTGGAAGGTGAATTATATTTTACTTCATCTATACTAATATTATAAAGAGGTAAAGTTTGTGAGTTTGTGACGTTGTAAGGGGTAATCTCTGGATCTACTGCACCGATTTTGAAAATTCTGGTATCACTAGAAAGCCACATTATTTGTGAGTGTCATAGGCTATATTATACTAACCCGAAAAATTAGGGAGTTCCCGTGGGAATTTAAAAAACTCACGGACGAAGTCGCGGGCATCTGCTAGTAGGTTATAAATATAAAAAAACACGGCCAAGTGCGAGTCGGACTCGCGCACCGAGGGTTCCGTATAAACCTGTAGTAAGTTTAAAATTATTAAAAATATTTTTATTATATGACTAGCGGATGCCCGCGACTTCGTCCACGTGGATTGAGATTTTTTAATTCGCGCAGGAACTCTTCAATTTTCCGGGATAAAAAGTAGCCTTCTGATCCTTCGAGCTGTTTTTCCAGACTGTAATCTATCTCTGTGCCAAAGTTCATCAGTTCAGCCGTTCTGGCGTGATTGAGTAACAAACATCCATTTGTGGTTTTTTAATTCCCGCGGGAACTCTTCAATTCTCCGGAAGCTATCCTATATAAACTATCTCTGTACCAAATTAAAAATTAAATTGAACGCAATGCTTTTTTTCTTCTCTTTTTATAATATAAAAACATTCCGTTGAAGTTAAGGAACATACGAAAAAAAATTAGCCGAATTTGAAGAGCCGTTCTCGACTTAGCAACATTCATTTTTATTTATATAAATGTAACTAAAAATTTATGCTTTTCGCAATTTTTCCTTCATCTGTGTTATAAGACGTTGCTTCGTACCAAATTAAACTTGCGAGAGTCGAAAATTTGCATTAAAATATTTTTATTATATGATGTAACTTAAATGTATGCTATTCGCAATTTTTCCTTTATCTATGCTTTAGGACGTTGCTTCGTACCAAATTTCAAGATTCTGAGTTCACGGGAAGTACCCCGTAGGTTTTGATTCCCTTGCAAGTGTCGGAAATTTGCATTAAAATATTTTTATTATATGATGTAACTAAAATTTATGCTTTTCGCAATTTTTCTTTATCTGTGCTATAAGACGTTGCTTCATACCAAATTTCAAGATTCCGAGTTCACGGGAAGTACCCTGTAGGTTTTGATTCCCTTGCGAGTGTCAAAAATTTGCAGCATAAACAGCTGTATCTTTGGATTGCGTTGACTTAGAAGTTTGATTTTTTCACAGCTCCAATGGACAGTAGACCTGAGTATTTGATATGAATTTCAGCTTGATACCTTTATGTGTTCCTGAGCGAAAGGTTCTTGACACACAGACGGGTGGACAACAAAGTGATCCTATAAGGGTTCCGTTTTTTCCTTTTGAGGTACGGAACCCTAAAAAGACAAGCTAACTGACTGACATTCTTGACACAACTTACACAGCTGGGTCTAGAAGTATAACATTTTTTACAGCCAAATACTATAATGGAACACTAATGGATGATTCACGTTGGCAGCTATTTGAAGTGAAATCCTAATCCATACTAATATTATAAATGCTGTGTCTGTCTGTCTGCTACGCTTTCACAGCCCAACTACTCAACCGATTTTGATGAAATTTGGTACAGAGATAGGTTACATCCCGGGGAAGGCTTTTTATCCCGGAAAATTGACGAGTTCCCGCGGGAATCAAAAAACATCAATCCACGCGGACAAAGTCGCGGGCATCATCTAGTTTATAACAATTATATAATTTGTAATTTACAGAAATAAGACTGATCAGATTCAGAAATTATAAAGCTCTAATTAATGGATGAAAGGACTCCAAGACAAACAAATAAACCCAAATTCACTTTAGTACGTATATTCAGAGACCTCACATGCTAGGTCAAATAAAAGTGGGATTTATCAGTATAAACCAGCAAAATTAAAAAAGTTTCAACGACCAAAGCACTCAAGCCGCGATTTCCAATGCAGCTGGTTCGGCATTTTTTTATAACGTTTAAAAAGTTTCCTACCATAAGAACAGCTCTAGACTCTCCAAGTTGGCAGCGGTAGACCTCTTTATCTCTGCACACGAGGAACCCAATCACGGCAGACGATCTGAGGCCAGAGCTGAGGACACACCACGAGCTTATTGGTTCATTTGCTCCTGAAAATATATGAAAAATCTTGTTTATGACTTGGTGTTCAGAAAATTCTTTAGTTTCTTCCGTGTTTCGAAGAGCACGTTAAATTGCTACACGTAGCTGTTTAGCCTACTATCTTGTTATATTCGTTGAACGTAGTTGAAATTGGTTAAAATCAAGATTCGAAATCTCGTTTTTAGTTGTGTCGAAAGTGGAACAATGTTGGAGCACCGAGAACATTTTTTGAATGAATTAAGTTGTCTGTGAGTAAATAGCTTAAGCCCAATGCTTAAGCTATGTACTCGTAGGATGTACCGACTTCATAGCAAAGTGAGAGAATGTGAATTGTTTTTATCTCAGAATACATTATTTACCATCATGTATTACAATCAAGGCTGAACTGTACCCATTTTGGGTGGTGTCACAGGAAAACATATTCTTCCTCATCCATCCATTCATCATATAATAATCACAATTTCAAGCTCTTACTTACTAGGGATGTCTGGTACAGTTCGTATTTTAGGTTCAGACACGTTGCTGAGCAGGAACATGCGATTTGTTGTGGTCATGACCGCCAGGCCGATGCCGTAAGGGTTTGAGAACAATTGCGCCTTGCAAACCTGGAATTATGATAATAAACTCAAAGTACATTCTGAAATATTTTATTGAAGAAATATTTTGTTGAAGAATTTTTAAATCAACATGATGAAGATAAGTTGAGAGCATCTTATGCTTCATCAACATCACATTAAACCATTGCCGGCTTACTACACAACACAAGTGAACACAAGTCTCTTCTCGGAATGACAAGGGTTTGGCCACCATGCTGGCCAAATGCGGATTGGCAGATTTTACAGAAGATAAATATAAATTTCCCGGGATAAAAAGTAGCCTATGTGCTATTCCAGACTATAATCTATCTCCGTGTCAAATTTCAGCCAGATCCGTTCAGCCGTTGGCGCGTGATTGAGTAACAAACATACATACATCCATACATCCATCCATCCAAACTTTCGCATTTAAAATACTTATTTGATAAATAAAAATTGGAAAAAGAAAATGTTCTTTCCGTACACTAAACAAAATACAAAAAAAATTCACCATTTTAGGCTTTTACACCTTTTAAAAGTGTCATAGGAAATATTGTGACTATTAAGCCAATTGATTATACGAGTAGCGCATTGAGTTCATTGCATTGTATCATATTAAATATCTTGTTCTCTTAAAAACTAATGTCACAAAAATGCAATAAAAAGCCATAGCAAACTTAAGACATTGTCATTGACATGGCAATTACGAATAAGATAAATAAACTAGTAGGTAAATAGAAATGCAAGAACCTTTGTATCTCTGACTTCATGTTCCATACTGAATGTCTTCTGGTAGGCGCCAAACATGTCATACAACAGCACATCACCGCTTTCCTGCACACATAGCAACTGCTCTCCGTCTGACCAGCCCATGTGTACTAGATTACCGCTGTTCCACTGAAATGCAACATCACACTAATATTATAAAGGCGAAAGTTTGTATATGTGTGTGTTTGACACTCTTTCACACAAAAACTACTAGACTGATTTGGCTAAAATTTGGAAAAGAGATAGATTATACCAAGGCTTAACAGATTACAGAACTTATAGATTAACAGATAGGCTACTTTTTATACTGGAAAATTTAAGGGTTACCGCGTGAAACGAAAAATCTCTATCCACGCAGACGAACTCGTGGGCATCAGAGAGTAATTTATAAAAAAGTGGCTGGCCATTTATCTTTCGGTATATACAAGGATAAAGTTTAAAGATTTTTTATTCAAATAGATATTTACAAGTGTTTTGGTCAACTGAATCTTCCGTTGGTTTGTTCTAAAAGTTCCAGAAGAATCAGCGCGCAACTCAGCAGTTGCACTTTTAATTTTAAGAATAACAACATTTATAATTATTTTTGGATAGCAGTTGCAGTCTCACCAATTGCTTGAGAAAGTCTAATCCACATTCAATAGTAGGTTGTCCACCAACTATTGAATGTGGCTTTGAGTTTGAAATGGTAACAAAATGGTTAGGACCACAAAAGTAAAGGTTAGATCTAAGAAAAGATGGTCTGATGATATCAAGGGAAAGACTTTGAGGAGGCTTTAACCTCGACCATGGGATTCAATCTCGATTAACAAAGTAACACTACTTAACTATACTCTTATCTGAACACAGCTAACCAATTACTAACATATGGCAGTTTTAAATATAACTGTAGGTATAGATGGAGAATAAAAAAAACTGTATTTTTAATAATGATGTTGATAATGGACCTCATTACAATATTTATATTCATTTGTAGTAACTACTCTAACAGCCTTCTAACTACTCATACTAATATTATGAATGCGAAAGCATGTTTGCTAGTTGGTTTGTCCTTCAATCACGCTGCAATAGTGCAACAGATCAACATTATTTTTTGAATGGGTATATTTGACGAATTTTATCCCAGGAAATTAAGGAGATCCTGTAGTAATTAAAAAAAATTGTTCCACATGGACTAAGTTGCGGGGGCATCAGCTAGTCCCTAAAACAAGTGATAAAGCTGAAGGGCATTGCTTTTTCATCTTTCTAACACTTATGATCCAATAGATTAATAAATTATTTTATATTATAAATGCGAAAGTGTGTCTATCTGTCTGCTACATTATCACAGCCATCTGTTATTTTATGATGAAAGGACCATGGGAAAAAATTTAGGTACAGAGCCTGGTCCAATGTGTTGGACAGTATAGGATTGTGATCGAATGCTTGTCTATTTTTCGCACAAAATGTAGTAATCTGTCCAGATTAAAAAACCATGTTCGCACTCAATTTTGACTTGGTTGCCATAATATGAAATAAATTGGACCCCATAAGCTTTTTATAATGCATCAGTTTCATTTCAACATTGTTGGACAGATTGGGCTGTTTGGCATACAGATAGCTATTATGATGTAGATATCCACTTAAAAAGGATTTTTGTAAATTTTAACTGAAGGGGGTAAAATAGGGGGTTGAAATTTGTGTAGTCCATGCGGGTGAAGTTGCGGGCAATGGCTAGTCTAAACTAATATTATAAAGAGGAAAAATTTGTTTGTTTGTTTGTAATGGATAAATCCAAAAACTACTCAAACGATTTTAAAAATTCTTTCACCTATAGAAAGCTACTTTATCAGCGAGTAACATAGGCCACATTTTATTTTAAAATAAATTAGAGATCCCTTAGAAAATTGCAACAATGTATGTATGTATGTATGTACATAATATTTGGGAAAAAATCGGGTGCCGGATTATCGAGCTCCTACTGTATATACTTTATTGTACACCACGAATATACAAAAGCAACATGTAACAAACAACAAAACAGCAATAAGTAGATACAATAAGGCATAACAATGTGAATTAAGTCGGAAAAATTCACCTGATTTAACTTTTTACGTTAAACCTCTATTTCTCTATTAATTCAGACTGTCTTTTATGTCATATTTGTCAAGACACTTTTATTTCATATTTGTCAAGACAAACATAATAAATACAAGAAAACTTATCAACATTTTTTAAACATTTTAATATCTAACTGCTGTAGGCAGACTGCGAAAAGCCTGAAAGATCAAGGTCTCAACTTCTAAACATAGTTCCCAGGTGAGCGCAGTGAAAATACGTCGTATTGGAGAATCTTCATTTGAAAATGAAAATCGTTTTGCAAGTCAGAGAGAATACGTGTCGCAATCGCGTGCGACCTGGGGATTACAAATGGATACCGACGGGTGCTTATAATATTATAGAAATTATGTAACATTACCAATATAAACACCTCAACTGTAAATTGTTTAAGTACTGTTTTTTTTTCACAATAAAATTACAAATCTGAATTGCACCCGTGCGATGCTGGGGCGGACCGCTAGTAATAAATAAAATGCTTACCACAATCTCAGAAATAATACTACCAACACAGTTATAAATGGTTATAACTGACTTAGCAGAGGAGGGATTCCTTATAAACTGCTTCTTGTCTCTCACCGCAGCCACAGGTCCACCATATGGAGCTCCACTCACAATCATGTTGCCTAGACCTTCGTCCATAGACCATACCATGTTATAAAGGTCAAACTTTCTGTAAATACAATTGCAACATTATATACCTTTTATCTGTCAACTTCTAATGATTGGAATTCTGGTGACGGACATGATAAATTACCTCACAGCTCACTTTCTGAACTTTTGGGTCTTCACAAAATTTGATACAAAATTTGGTTACAATTCTTCCAGGTGAGAATAGACTCTAATACTTATTTTAACCCCCCCCCCCCCCCCCCCTTGTCTTAATATTTGTTTTGTATGACTTAATGATTGAAATGAGGTGCTGGGAGAATACTTGAAGGCTCCCTGTGATGTCAAACCACTTGCATCTCCAGCTAAAGTCAGCTTTATTAACATGGTAGTGCAGCGCTCAAGATGAGCTATGATCTGAAGGAATTACGACAGATTTAATGGGTCACAGTGACACTATTTTCAGGAAATATATTCAATATCTTAATATTCTCATATTAATATTCATTATTATCATATCGCTGTTTATGTAATGAAATTGTTACAAATTACAAACCTGTAATAGGCATCTAGTTGAAACCAATCTGCAGTCAATAGCGCCGACATTTTGGGACAGTTTTATCGAGCAAATCAACTTTTAATTATGTGTTTTAATTGGGCAAATACAGCACCGTTCCACAGTGATATCAAAACATTCAACACTGTTACAAATTATTTTCTACAGAGTTCGGGCTACGGACAATACACTCATATTATTATAGCATTATGCTATGGTTGTTTTTCGAATAATAAAACTTTTATATATTTTACTTTTACGGTGATTTAATATATTAAAATAATGAAGAAAACTTTAATGTTTTGCTTCGAGGTGTTTTTCAATAAGATTATAAACTTTGACATTAAATGAAATGACAGATGACGGTTAACAATTTGACATTGACAAATGCAAAGATGTGTTCAAAATAAAGGAAGAATCGCGTTATAATAACTAACTAGTGATGTGCCGGATCGTTAAAAATGTATATCCGCGGATACGGATATTTAGTGTCAAGATCCGCGGATACTCTCGCGATTTTTACTCAATCGGTGTCGGTGCGCGTGACCTTGAAACTCACTACGATAAATGTTTGCAATATAAAGGTGCCAAATATTTGATTTTAAGAAATAAAAAATAATCGGAATGGAATTTAATAGTTTTTCATTTCTACCTATTACAAATTTATAGAATTGCATCTTTGTATTGAAAATTAATAAGCTAAAAGATCCGTATAAAGATCAGTCAAAAAAGTGACGGATACAGATACGGATACGGATATCCAGCACATCACTAATAATAACATTTTAACATAACATATTATTATCTATCTATCTATTCTCTATTATTATTGCTCTCCCTTTCATAATACTCTCTGCGGAAAGGGGCAGCACTAGATTTATAGCTGTATATTTTAGATTAGTTTAGAGATAGATTGTGTTAATCATAGGCTTAGAATGTGCAAGACCAAAAGTGACAGATTACGGTGTTA
Source organism: Erebia epiphron (assembly GCA_963932025.1). Classification (NCBI taxonomy): domain Eukaryota; kingdom Metazoa; phylum Arthropoda; class Insecta; order Lepidoptera; family Nymphalidae; genus Erebia; species Erebia epiphron. The sequence continues at coordinate 43,479,550 of OZ009945.1, forward strand.
CAAAAAATGAAATATAAATATGTGCGTGAAATAGGGTTGTCTTGACTCTAGCATAGTATTATCGATAGTCTTACTGGTGAAATCATAGGACTATAATGAGTTAGTTAAACGAAGTAAAATCAAACTATCTTTTAATTAAAAAAAATCAAATACACTAATAGCAACAAAGCTACAGCTAGGTAACAAATTATTTATTGATGAGATGACCATGTTTTCTCTAAAAAGTTTTTCAGCGTTACAACACAATGCAACATCATTAGCTGGATACATCAAATACTTATTGTCTGTTTTCGAATAGTCTCTCTTAATAATTAACGAATAGGGTATATGCATCTGATTTAAATATGGGTCAAATATATTTTTCTTGATTTTTTGTTAACTTTATTATTATAGAATTATACTAAGACTACATTTTTTTTATTTTATAGCTTACTAGCTGATGCCCGCAACTTGGTCCGCGTGGATTAAGGTTTTTTGATTCCCGCGGGAACTCTTTAATTTTCCGGGATAAAAAGTAGCCTATGTGCTATTCCAGATTATAATCTAAGTCTGTGCCAAAAAGCCAAGTTTTAATTTGATTAATTACAATAATACTCTGATATGATGTATAAGTGACAAGTTAATAAAAATAAATAATAACCATATATGGGGCTCAAGTCATACCTAATGACCTCCCCGATAAGCACTTAAATACAGTAATGTACTGAATTGCCAGTATATACAGTATACCCTGTATATATATTTCATAAACATATGAAATCTAAGACACGCCAAATAAAACAAAAATTAAGAAAAATATTTATTTCGTTCTTTTCTTTATAGGAAAGTAGTGTTTTATATTGTACTCTACACACCTAAGCTTATGAGCAATCACGTCAAACCTACCGGCAGGCACGATTATCGACTATCGATACTTATGACGTCATCACTTTGTCAATCCCTATCGTAACTAAATGTTTTAAGTTTTACACAAAATATTCAGAAATTCTTCATTTAGCAATGCAATTTGATAAAAAGTTTAAGAGAAACCTATTATCTAAGCTTTCAATAGTTATTTTGCCTCATTTTTAAACAACAAATGACGAAATAATGATTATGAATCATTTAGAAAAATATTCAGTAATTACCTGTGAAACGTGTATTTATGCGGGTTATTACGTCTTGTAACGTCACATTCATTTACTGAACAAGACACCATGGTGGCAGAACAAAGATTTTAAGTTTTAATCGTAAGACTATTAATTAAATGCACAAAATTCACCTCGACTTGGAATAGGCCGGGGCGCTATCGCCTCTTACTCGCGTAAACAATGACATACTGGCCTTTTGTTTCCCTATCTCTTTTTCGCTCACGGAAATGTTTATTAACTAAATACCTCTCGCTCCCACGCTTAGCATAGCTAAAAAGTCTATGGTGTTAATAGTAGATTGTATTAAAAGGGAGAAAAATAATATTTTTACGGCGAGGGCGCTTTTTTGAATCCTGAACGTAGCGAGGGATTCAAAGTACGTCGCCCGAGCCAAAATATTTTGCGCTCGATTGATACACTCTAATTTTCATCACCCTCTATGAGAAAATAAAACTACAAATCCATCAGACATCCTCTTCAGATAATTTCGAATACCTATGTGTCCAGTTTTACGTCGTTATTAGAACTGACTGTTGATTTTAACATTGAGTAGGTACTCCAAAGAGTGGAAGGTTGTTTAGTTTTGGCTAAGTACTGGAAGTAGGCCAAAACACAGATTCTGAACAATTCTTGGCGCCTCTTGCATTTCTCCATTCAATAAAATTACCATAGGCTTTCATATATATATTTCTCCTGGGATTTTGCAAGTAATTGATCACATTTCTTGCGTCAGTTCTAATACTTTCAGGAATTAATTCTATACTTTCACTGTCATTTAAAGAACTCATTTTTCATAATAAAACCATGAATTTTTCACAATTTCGTGAAAATATACGAAAACGCGGCCTCGCTTCGCGCGTTTTTAATTTGGTTTCCTTTCCTTTTAATAAAAAAAATAGGAAACCAAATTAAAGCCGGCGGTGCGACTATGGGCCGTCGTACCAGTCAGTCTTTAATCAAACAATATTTGCGTTCGATTTCTTTAGCGCTGAACACTAGGATATTCCAAATTCAAAAAGTGCGCGGAAAAGATGATTGCGGCGCACTTTTTGAAATAAAGAGGATTAAAAACTCATTTCTGCCGCTAAAAGTTCCTTATAGAAAACACCACCTTTGGGTGCACTTAAAGGCGAACCAAGTCGTCCTTTTCGAATAGATGGGATGAAAACAGTATTGGCCACATCAACTGCGCCTGCAGCTGGGAATTTTCGAAAGTAGTAACTTCATAATCTTTGTTATCGAAACCAAATACGACGAAGACCTCCCTGGCGTAGTGGCTACCAAGTTGCCATTTGTGTCAGTCCTGGGTTCAATCCCCGGTAGGGTCATTTTGGGAATTTATATGTTCTGAATTTTTTCCGGTCTTCTCTGATGGGAGGCTTCACAGTTAAAGACTGTTTTAGACTCGCTTGTTGGACTCCGGCAAATTAATAGGTATGAATTGTGTTGCCAAGCGATCTAGCGTTCCGGTAAGATGCCGTGTTAAAACCAATTAGGATTGGTATAGCCAATCTTAAGCAAGACAGGTTAGCCCGTTACTATCTGACTGCATCATCACTTACCACAGTCAACTCAAACAACTTGTAGGTACTCAGTGGAATAAAAAAAACTCCTCACTAGATTGGGGCAGGCTATTTCATACCGATTTACAATCAATTTTGGTTATGTACCTACATAGTGAAATACCTACTTGTTCTCCATGCTTGCACAAATTGCTTGTCACGATTCCACCGAGTGTTGAGGTTCGTATGATAAATTACACCTATAGATTATCTATCATCATCTCTTTCACACCTACTACATACCATAATAAACGAAAGGAGAAAGCAGTATCGCAGTTACTTGGATTATTCATGTAAAATTCCTTCCTCTACTTAATAGTCCACGGACAAGACACGAGTCGTGAGAAAATGAATGCCCGCAGACCGCAGTCGTTCATGCGCAAACGAATTAATTAATTATCTAGGTATATTCGTCCCTAACAGGTTTTTTTGCAAGAAAATGACGCATTTAGGATGGAATCTTAATAGTTACGAGTGATGTAAGAAATTATAGATACCTACTGGTTTCTCGAAGCCATTGACTAGGGTCTTTGTTTTTGGAATAATTTAATAATTTAATCAGGTACTAGCGAATGCCCGCGACTTCGTCTGCGTGGTTTGAGGTTTTTTGGTTCCCGCGGGAACTCCTTAATTTTCCGGGATAAAAAGTAGCCTATGTGCTATTCCAGACTATAATCTATCTCAGTGCCAAATTCCAGCCAGATCCGTTCAGTCGTTGGGGCGTGATTGAGTAACAAACATCCATACATCCATACATCCATCCAAACTTTCTCATATTTTATAATATTAATATTAGTAAGATTAACCTCGCCATTGACGATAAGCTATTTGACTGCAGTTAAACAACTAGATCAAAGTGGATGAACCCAAACAAAAAACCCACTCACATCAGTCTGGAGTTAAAAAAGGTTAGTGTTCTTCATCGACGGGGTATATTATGACTACGTTGATACCATGGCACTCGGATTGCGCATTCACGGTAAAAATAATATGTCATGCGGCTAAAATATGACTTAAGGCTGTAAAGTGTAGATTATAGGCGTCAAATTTCCTAGGGTTGGCATCGCGCCAAAATTTGGCTTCTATACTTTATGTCGCGACTTAAGTTAAAATACTAACTAACGTCAACTAACGTCTATTTTAGATCAACATTAATGCTCATAACCACCACAAACGCAGTCGTCGCGCTAGTCTAGGCGTGTCAGTACCAGGTATGGTCACTACCCACGAATAAAATTTAATTTGGAGAACAAGTGACTGAAGGGTGATGACCTCATCACCCTTCAGTCACTTGTTCTCCATCCGTTGCAGTCAGCCACCAGTTTCTCTAAACTCATGCATTAATTGCGATTGTGATCGGAAGTTGGCTAAGGTTGCTTATCAATGCATAGTCATAGCAAATATGACCTGCCTATTTGCTTAGTATGCTGTTGCGCCAAGAGGACCCTGGAGTCCAGGGTCCTTCTTGGCTACACTTACAAACTGGTGGGTCCAGGGCCTGGACCCACCATTTTGAAAGTGTAGCCATCCTGTGTACGTTGATGATAAAGTAAAAACTACGCCACGTTGATAATAATGACTTAATATTTTCTACAAATACAAAATTGCTTAAACAGTAAAGAAATCGTCAACATATTAATGAAGACCGGTACATGTTTGGCTGGAAACTGGAAAGCGGTCTTTCAAGGGACAATTTCCTTTAAAGTTTTTCATAGTTAGAAAGTGAAAACCGTTAAATACATCAACGATTAAAACCCGTACCGTTGCATGCAGGTGTGAAGGAATATGTTTAAGTAAACTAGTATCTACTATAGGTACCTACCTAACAATTATTATTAACCATAATAAATATTACTATTAATGCTCTTTTTTATCTATTTTAGACTGTATTATATAATTAAAATAATTAGCTACGTACTTTTAAAAAAAAGTAAAAAAATCGTAAAAAACAAAGTTATTATTAGATACTTTAACCCTGTCAAACAATGATATCAAATTATCATATTAAGTAGTTAAATATATAAGTAGATTCCTACTAATATATTAAACTTACTTTCTATCTCTAGTAGTTAATATTATGATAATAAAGTAAGTAATTTCTGCCCCATATATTTCTGCAACTCCAAAGTGAAATAAATCAAATAAGTTTCCAACTGTACCCAACATGATGACAAAGAACTTTTGAAATCAATCTTCTATAGGTAGTTGTGTGTTTGCAAATTGTGACAGTATGTAAGCCAATAAGATAAATGAAGAGTTTTGTGAGTTTTATCGTTGAAAAGACCCATTAATATTTGAGTAAGAATTAAAAAAAACCGATACCTTATTCCTTCCCCTAATCCTAAGGTTGCCTGACCGAGATCGCTACGAAGCGATAAGGCTGCCTTTTGTGTTCTGCTTCCTTCTTAGTTTTTTTCTGTGTATTTGTGTTCTTTATATTTTTGAGTCGTATACAAATAAAGAGTAATAATAATAAGGTACTTAAAACGTACTCATACTACCTATTCGCTGAGACCATTCCAATGAGGCCAAATACTATACCTCTGCTGTAAGTTGGTGAGGAGTCGTCAAATAAAATAGTCCTTGGGAGTTGGGAGGTGCACCAGCACTTTTGTGTTCCTGATGCGCCTCAGACGGTGCGCGGGAACATTTTACTAATCCCGGAGGGGAGTCTGTCTCGGCCTCAGCTAATAAGGCACAGGCTATAAGGTCTTTGCAGGCGCCGCTGGCTAGGTTTGCGAATGCGCTATATAAAGTCTCCTACCGAGCACCATGCGAAACGTGGAACACCGTGGGGTTTTAGTTGGTGAAAGTCCGACATACCTAAACGCCCTGCCTCCACAGTCGCGGAGGTTTCAGGATACAAGGATTTCTCCACAAAAAAAAGGTGTAGGTTAGGCAACTACCTACTTATTAATACGTATACTTACTTCATCGATCTGTAAGCATAATCGAGAATAAGGATATATATAGTAATAATATTTTAATATCTTTGGGGTAGATTCGTAATAAGTTAGGTGTTTAAAAATATAATAGTCTTTTGAACACAATACAAACTAGCAATAATACAGAGGCGCATAAGTAATAATAATAGGTAATTAAGAAGTAATTATCTTGATTGACGTAATATTGTTATGGAATTGAACTAGAAATCTAAAAGCAAAGTTTTCGACCAGTTACTTAATTACCATCATTTTATGCTAAATATAGGGAAGTAGAATATGCTTTCTTTGCGCGTTGATGTCTTTTACATGCAAATAAACTCTCGGACATACGCGTCCGCGCACACACTAATTCTCAGTTACGTTATAGGTATACATTATAGATACTGTCTGTATAGGTAACTTCGTAGAGAGTAGTGAATAGTGATTGATAATCGAACGAACCACTGGTAAAAGATAAAGTTTTAGCTAAATCGCCTATTATTGAAAACAAAAAACGAGGCTGTGTCTAAATAATCCACTCTACAATAATGGTTATTATTTTAATAACATACGGCAACTAGTGTTGCCCAAATGCAAGAACAAGACGAGACTGAGCCAGTCTTGGTCTTGCGTCTTGCGCCAATACATCTGGTCGTGGTCTTGGTCTTGGTCTTGCGCTCCCAGTCTTGGTCTTGGTCTTGGTCTTGCAGCAAGAGTCTCGCAAGTCTCGCCTAATTACCTCTTAGCCTATTGCTATTTATTAAACGTTACTTTAGATCTTAGAACAACGTAACAGAGAAAGTACATTTTGAGCTTGAATTAACATAGCCATAGTAAAGACCAACCAAATTAATAAATGGCTAAACATTTATTGAGAAATTCGAAAAATCAACTGACACCGGGTGGGGTTTGAAATTACCATTATCTAATTACAATATTCCTTGCGAGATCAACATAATGTATTCGTGTCCATTCTGAGCACCCGGAAATTTATTTTATTCTTTGGAACGTGTACGCTGTGGCGGCAATCGAACAGTGTCAAATGTTGTGCGTGCGGCGCGGCGGCGACGATTTTATGCGATATCAATAGAAGCCGCCGCCGGCGCGTGTATCTTGACCTTGTACTTCCGCATAGCTGCAAAATTTCTTTGACAAGTCAGTATCCGACCTTTGATGATGCCGACAACAAGACGCTGCGCACTATCAAAGTGCCGATGAGCAAAACTAGGGATACACTCTTTTTTCTTATGGATATTTTCATTTGCTATATATGTTTATAGTATTGTTAGTGATGCGCATAAGTCCATTTTCCAAATTTTTTTAATATATTTTTTTGCATCTCTTAGAGCTCTAAGCGTATACCCGATCCTTAAACTCCCTGAAACGACACTCAGTTCTAACTGCAAGACGCAAGAGTCTCGCAGGCTTAGTCTTGTTCTTGCTCAAATCTTGCACGGTCAGTCTTGGTCTTGGGTCTTGCTAAATTTAGGCGGTCTTGGTCTTGGTCTTGGTCTTGCAAAAATGTAAGAACAAGACCAAGACTGCAAGACCAAGACCGATTTTGGGCAACACTAACGGCAACAGTTGTAGGGTACGATATGAGTCCCATCAATTTAATGTAAATAACACGCATAGCATTTTAATGCACGTCCTCTTCCACGTGGTGATAGGTTTTAAATCTTGTTCGACTTCCACAATATTTGTTTCTGGAGGTCTTCGTTATAAAATTTAAGGTAAAATTTCAAGTTTCTACATACACTTGTACGTTGACGTGTCCGTCAATCGGTTTTTCCTTTTATATGTTTTTAGATTTTCCGTAAAAAAAGAGATAAAAAACCAGAAAGTTATTGTTCAACAATTCATAAATATACAAGTCGAGTGACGAGTTCCTAGTGACGAGATGGAAATGAGAAAATGAAATAATAAACTGTCAGCTTATCTCTAAATACCTCACTTCAACTAGTGATGTATTTATTAGTAACTATGAGCTACGATAGTAATGTCTGGCTTTGCCAAAAGCGTAATCAGTGTTTAACTATGATAAATAACATTCTTGGATCTAGCTTCTTAGTCATGACATTGATATTTAGCAATGAAATATGTGGATGTTAACATGGCTATTTTATTAAGTTACTTCTAGTGATTTGCTAGCAATAAGTAGGTATTAGATTCTAAACATGTTTATTACAAAACTACATATTAAAGAACAATTTGCAGCGATATTGTAGTATCACATAACATCAATGAAGTAAAAATAACAAAAGAAAATTATCATACTAATTAGTTAATTATCTAGTCCTCACTCAAAGACGTAGTGATGTAACTTATTCTCAGTTTAAGCAATTTAGCAAAACAGTACCCAGAAGTAACATTACTGCCTACTACTATTGGTAAGGTAGTGATGAGATCGAGGTAATCCAATTATTAGCAGTTTATCTCGAGCTCGACCTACCTCGTACCTCTACTAGAGATGTATTCGTAAGATGAACGATGATAATATTAGGTTTGGGCCTTCTTGCATAGTGCTTCAGTGTTAAGATCGAAATCAGCTCTTATTGGTTAAGTACTCTTCCGCTGTTGGTTGAAATCCATTGTAGCGGTAGCTAAAAATTAACGATAAATTCCTCCAATCACAATAATTGAGATTTTACCAATTATAGTTGCAAGTTTTACATAATAAGGCTACAGTAATATACATAATATTGACAAGAAATTCTTCTAATTGACGCAAAGGGGCGAATAAAATCATACAGGTACTCAACTTTAAATAACAGTTTACCTAAAAAGTGTTGTGATTAATGTTTACAATCGCAAGCACATCTCTAGCTGGTTACCTCTCAGAACAACGGTACCCACGTCGCGGCCGGCGCGGGCGGCGGTCTTACAGGTCTCTGCCCTCTCTTACAGTCTGCATGCCTCGGTGCGCCTGCGCACCTACATTCCACACTCGATAGCTTATTTTCAAACATATTATCAACTCTTACAGAAAAAAAAGACTGGGCGCTAGTGTTTTACCACACAGAAGTTATCGGTGTGACATCAGAAAAGTGATTTTTTTTCTGTGGTGTTTCTGTGAAATGATGCGAATTATTCTTGCAAGTTTTTGAAGTGCTTTTGTGTGTAAGCTCGTATGGATCTCAAAAACTCTACCGGCTCAACGTCAAAGGCAAGTTTTAATTAAATTAATTTACTTACGTTTCAAACCAGCTTAATAATAATATTAATGTAAAGTTTGAAGTCGGAAAGTTTCACAGGTATAAATTTGTTTTCTTTTAACTGGACAAGTTTAGAGGTAAGCTCTACTTTTTGCTTAAAATATAATTTAAAATATCTGTTAGAATGCCTCACAGATTATTAAGATTATTTTGTAAAAATTAAAGGTTTTACCCGTCTTTTATGAGTGCTCTCTACCATTAAAATAATAATTGGAGAGTCAATCATTCGTTACCTCAGGCTATTAACAATCCACGTAGACATACACTACTCACGTGCCCTTTTTTGTACTTTTTTTTGAGAGGCTCGACCGGTTGGGGCCAGTTCGTAGTACAGATCTGACCTTACTAATTGTTTACTTTGCCTGGAGTTCCAATGTTCTATGCGCCTAGTTGAATAGTTGCTTAATGTATAAGGTACGTACTAATTGACCGAGCGAGGTGAAGGTCTCAGAGTCTACTTGAGTGAATTTGCACTTGTCCGTCCGTCAGTCTGTCCGTCCGTCCGTCCGTCCGTCTGTCAGAGCCTTATAACTTCTGAATTACTCAACGTAATTACTTCAAATTTATATATTATTTATATAAACCGATGGCCTCCAGCCGAATATGGCTTAAAAAGTAATAAATATATTTATTTCAGGGGGGCTCTCATAGAAGCGAATATGAAGAAATAATATTTTTATAGCGTTACATAGAGTTGCGGTATATCATTTTAAAGATAATTAGGAATAGAGTCCAAAAATATATATTTTTAAATGTTTCCCCCTAAAATTGACGAAATGGGGGGGCTTTCAAAGTGGAGATTTTCTAACGTCCAAAGTTGACCTCAGAACTCTAATTTTTTTTAATGCTGAGCCTGAAACTTGATCAATAATTTGAATTATATCATGTACTTGAACAACAAATACTAAAATTAGATAAATATTATATGGAAACGAAATTATTAAATTTTTAATGAGCCTTAGTATTTACAACAGAACTTCACAATGATGTCAATAGATGGCGCCGCGAGGTCTCAGTTCGGAGCGAACCACTAGTTATGTACGTAAGTACGTGAAATTAGGGCGAAAACAAAAAGTCCGCGCGCTCAAATCTTTACATGAAGCTGCATAGACTATCACGACAGGACGAAATGTGTTTTCCCGTACGACGCAGGCATTTCGTGCGGACGTTTGGTCTTATCATATCCGTAGCGTGTTTTTGTCCTTAACTAGTAGGCTGTATTCTGCTGATGTGGTTGCATATCTAAACATGTTTCATTTGTTAAAGATAAATTAGAATAACATTCAATACGTTTTCTAATTTATCACATGACTGGATGACTACTTGAATGAATACAATGAGACTACTGTAGTATATTGTAACAAAGTATTAAAGTTAGATAGTTGTGTACGAAACTATATTTAATAACAGAGCTGTCCATTTACCTACATTACATCACCGATTCTGGACGTGACCCACTAAAGTTATAAGGAAACACAAACCAGTAAATAGCTTCTACTTGTATTATGAATAGAAAGGCGAGAATATTTTCGCAATTCGATAGTCGATAGGCTCCTTATGCTCATTACTACCACTACAGCCCATTAACGTCGCACTGCTGGGCACTGGTCTCCACCCTCATAGAAGAGAGTGAATTAGAGCTTAGACCCACCACGCTGCTTCAATGCGGGTTGGCGGGCTGCTCATTGTAACGAGATGCTAACGAGTATTATAACAATTTATCTTGCTTATTGTAAGTAATCAATCGTTTTTAAAATTTACTGAAGAAAATATTTCTAATATTCCGAGAGACCATGGGAATTTTGAGGAGATGGTTTTTTTGATAAAAAGGAAAGTTTTTAAAGTGTTTCTTCCCAACCTGAAAATGACAATCCTGATAATAGTAGAAAGGTACCTATGCCATATGTGGTACCTTTATCTTTCCAATGGAACAAACCATAAGTATAAGTTCATAATGAGCACATAATATAGACTAAAAATAAAACCATTGTTAGAATGTGGGCATACCGAACCAGTGCCGTCATCGTTGTCAACCGATAGACGTCCACTGCTGAACATATTTAGGTCTCACATCTCTTGTAAGGACTTCCACATCCCACCATCTAAGATTCTAACGCCAACTGAATCCAGTACGCTCCCTGAAATTCATTTGATGTCCTTCGTCCACCCAGTCCGGGGACTGCGAACCCTAAGCTTTCCAGTACCGGGGTCGCCATTCCAACTCTTTAGGACCCCAACGTCAATCGGTTCTTCGAACTATGTGCCCCGCCTACTGCTACTTCAGTTCACACTCTGCAAACCCGTCGGTCACTGTAGTTCATCTTGGATACGGATCTCCTCATTTTTGATACCACCTAGTACAGACTACAAAGCATACGTTACCTGGAGAACATTGTTTCCTTCAAGTGTGAATAATGAGTGACACTTGCAGGAAGTATTATAAGGCGGATACCTATTCGTTGCTTATAATATGTAATTATAAGACATTATAACCATGATTTATCAATCAATCCTCATCCGAAATCAATTTTAAATCTCGCAATAATTTCCGTTGAACACTACAAGTTTTCAATTATTTTATGTAATAGTGAAAGTGTGCATATTTTTTGAACAACCCCTAATAATTTTGCGAAGTTAATAAATACTTATAATAACTTAGCAAGATAGCAATAGTACGTTATCACATATTTGAGGATGTTTTAATAAAAAACATAGTTGGTGGATCCATAATGATGTACGAGCATAGGCTTAGAATGTACAGCGAAAAAATTCTAAGTCTATGTGTACGAGTATAATGGTGTGTAATGGTGTGGTGTCTAAACTGCAGGTCTTATTTATCATACCTACCTACTCTGGTACCTAATGATTAATAGAATGAACCACCTTTGAACTTTTGTGAAGCACCTTCAAATAGTTTGATACAACCTCTTGGCCTATTAGTAAAAGCTTTCAATGTAAGAAACTCAGGGAAAATTTCATTACGAGTAGGTTCCGTAGCAATAAATAAAACCTTTCTATTTATTTTCTCGGCGAACTGACAAAAAATCAACGGATTTATGCAAGCGATTTGTTGGAAGTGTAACATTTTTTGTAATCATTACGCCATTTGTTACATCAATGTTTACAAACAACTTCCACTTTAGAAAGATGAGGTAAAGAGATTGTAAAGCTGAGCGCCCATTACGTACCAACCTACTATCGCCCGAGTGATTTTCTATTAAGCAGCCGAGCCCTATGCCCTATTTAGGGGCACGATGTCAGCTGTTTTTGAGGGACGAGTGGCCTAGTTACTCGTATGATTACTGACAACGCATATCAGTCGATTGCGAATGTTAAGCAACGCTGACGAGGACGACGCCGAGTCGGTGACTGGATGGGTGACCGGATTTGGTGCTTCTAATTTTGCCTTTTCGTTTCCTCCGTGCCTCGTCGTACCCGGATATTGCCACGAATATCTGATAATAACCGTTACAAGATACAGACCTAAGGGACAGCGACTTCTAGCAAGACCCTCAAAGGCGGCTCGGGCACATGAGTTCTAAGTATCCCAACGGAAGCTTTTATAGCTGAGCGTCAGATTTTTACACGACTGCTCAAAAAAGGAGTAATGTTTTCATGTTTGTGTATGTATGTATGTGATATTATTTTGTTAATAATTTGAAAAGTAATAACCACAGTTATTCAAATAATAATTTTCTAAATATACTGAATTTAACTAATACTTAGGTTAAAATAATTGCAACTCGAAACATTATTAGTTGACAAGTACCTACCTAATAGGGTAAGGTAAGGATTTATGACCTATAAGGTGCTATTAGATGTCTACATTATTTCTGAATTATCTATTGAAATGTTTAGGGCCTCAAAGTTTTTAACGACTCAAGACAGTAAATATTTTACTATTAATACAATGTAACGCGAGGACATAAAATGTGAAAGTGTAGGAAAAGTTTTCTTTATAGTTTCCTCAAATTTCTGTGTCACATAAAATGACAAATAAATACGTGTAATAACTTACTAGTGTTTTTTATTCTATGATAAGTTAGACATTGACTAATATATTAACCTATATAGTGTTAGTTATAGTGTAATTTAAGATGAAAGAGAGCTTTATTGGAAGTATTGTTTATGGTGGTATAAATTCTATACGATGGATACAAATATTTCGAGCGAGATACAAATAATTTCGGAATTAGATCGAAATAGTCAATTATTATCACCATTAACTGAATTGTTAACTTTTCAAATGCAAAAACTGGTCATGACGTGTTTCTAATTTCGTCTTTCACTAGAAAATATTTTGATTCTCGAAACGTACCTTACCAAATTTTACATTTGAAATGGACAGTAGGAACATTCGCAAAGTCATTGTTGTACCACAAGTTATAGTTTAAATCGATGGTCATCCACTTGGTTTCTTATAAGTAACTAGATGATTCCCGCGACTTCGTCCGTGTGGACCAAGTTTTTTCGCCTATGTCCTTCCCCGGGATATAACCTATCCCTGTACCAAATTTCATCAAAATCAGGTGAACAGATGGGCCGTGAAAGCGTAGCAGACAGACAGACAGACAGACACACTTTCGCATTTATAATATTAGTATGGATTTTGATACTAAGATAAATTAATGGACGAAAGGTCCATTTAGGTAAATCAACACCAGATGTCCGGCGTGAAAGTGAGTAAAAGCGTATAGCGATAAGTTTCCTCACAAGTAAGTTGAGTATTTGAAATATTACTCCGTAACCGATCCGCCGATACTTACCTGTAATATTATATGTTAAACAAAACTGCTTTCCTAATGTTTACATACACTGTTTGTACACTGATTTCTAAATTGAGATGTCACTTGGGTGTATTAGCCGGTAAAGGCCAAACTGCATAGTAAATATGCTTTTACGAGGATTTGTGTGAAACGCAAACTGATAATATGGCCATAGTAAGCCAGCCTTGTATTAGTACTGGATTATTCAGATGTTACCGCCAGGATTATGATCTAAATAAAATTATTGAGCTCTTTTACCTCTCTCAGAGTTTAGTATGGATGGAGGGTAGTAGGATCAGAGTTAGGAAGATAAAGGGCTGCCACTCTTTTGGGGTTTGAGACACACTTAAAAAGGAATTCCTTCATATTTCCTTCACGATTAAAAGGGCAATGGCGAAATTAGTACAGATCACATCTTGATTTTACACAAGTAAGGGAAAGACGAAAGGAATTTGCTTATTTAGGGAATCTTTTTTGATTATTTAGTTCCCGTTTCTCAGTTAAGTCTTACCATTTTATATATAATCTGCCTAGTAGCTAGAATAAATCTAAATTGGTAAATTATTTTGTATCGTTGTAAAATTTGTAATTATGTTATCTGATTGATGTTTGCCTAAACAATGGGATAGCCCATTTTTAGTGGATTTTCTGTTATTTTAGAGCATTTTATTTTTTATTTTATCTAATAATCTTGAACAGAATGGTAATAGGTAAATCAAAGAATATTATGGCAGCACTGATGCTGGTGGTCTGTGTTTATGCCAATTAATGTTAAATGGGTCTGTGGTTCTATGGATAACCATAGAACCACATACCACATATAAATGTGGTCTGTGGTTATATGGCTAAATACACGGCGACAGAGTCGCGATCATCTGGTACAATATAAATCGTGGTTTTCCTAAAGTCTACACTCAGAATAAAAAGTAAAAAGCTGTAAACATAGATCTCCGATCATCCCGTGATCTGATTTAACGGAGTTTTAACATTTTCATAAGAGACATTATCACATAACCTACAAAACTTTAATACGAAATATCTTTTTTTCCTAGGTTCATAAAAAAACAATCTTGCTTCTGAGAGCTTCGTATTCGACGCTTAACTAAATATATTTTTTTCACACGTGTACATTAATTTTTTTTCTCACTACTATTGATGTATGGAACTTCGCCATTGTTCTTTATAGAGCACGAAATGTAGAGAAACTTAAGATCATAAAACTTATGAGTTATTAGGACTATAAGCATTAGTAAAAGATCCATAAGCGTTACAAGTAATTGGTTTCTCACCAAATACCACACGGTTAGGCGTGGATACTCGGATAATAAAATCAATGCATTTACAGACCAATGAGAGCATGACTAGCCGACGACGTATGCCACTATTTGGAGCGGCCTAGCGGTTTTTAGGCTACGTCCAGATATGATGTTTTATTACTTAACTACCGCTAACTAATTTAAAAATGACGAACTAGATATTATATAGATAACGGTACATTTATTTGACTAATAAAAATTACTAGAGTTGACCAACTGGTGCAGTGATGATAGCATGCAACGAAAATACTTAGCAATATTAAATATTCAATATATTATGTAATCAAAGCACATTACATGAACACCATTCGAAGATGCTGGACGAACGTATTCTGAACCTTAATAGGACGTATCTTAGGAATAATTACCTGATTTCTTTTTTAGAGATATCAGATATCAAGGATTCTTTTTTTGATAAACGTGATTATATTTTCGCATAAATATAGGTAAATCGAGAGAAATCTTCAACGGAAGTACATACCTATGCTTATTATTATTATGAACAGATGTAATTCGCTAGCTGTTAACAAATAATGTTAATGTTGTAGGAGTGTTAGGCAAATCATAATAGGTAAAGTTTAAAATTTTATAATTTACTGCAATTTATTAACAGTACAAAATTTAAGAAGAAAGTTACATAATATAAACACTACCAGCTGACTGATCTGAAATGATGAAATATTCCTTGGGTACCTTAGTGGTACTTCTGCACTTTTGACAAAAAGACAAAGAAAAAGACAGACGCGAACGAAGTTGTAGATAAGAGTTTTCTATAAAGCTCATTGCAAAACGAGACCCGTCATACAAAAGACATTTCATGAACACAACAAGACAAAGAACAAAGTCACGGTCGAACCCTCTTTTGGATGAAATACTTATAGAACGCGCGCGGGTTGAATGCAGAGCTTTGGTACGTGTCGAACTATACATTAAATTCGTTCCACCTATTTAAGAGCTACGATACATTATACAGACGAATAAAGGCGTCAAACTTATATTATTTTTTATTAAACTTAGGTATATAGGTACCGTACCCCCTGCATTGGGGCTTCAGAAAAAATATATTAAACGTCTTTCGTCTGTACGTAAACTCCCTTGTGTCGACAATTTCTTGTATAGTACCTTTCATTCTTCAATGTCAGTCGTATAAAGTAGCCGTAATGGGTGAACGACGTACGTTTTATTAATCGGGGAAGTAACACTACAAAGATTTATAAATGTGGAAATGTTTACGGCTGAATTTCTGAAACGTTTTATACAATAAAAAACAAAAATAAAACTAAAAGTATAAACTTATAGAAATGTATCAAATAAACTTGTACTAAACTAACAGTTCACTTACTCAAAGCCCGATGGAACGGCAATCTGATACGACCGGATAGAGATCAACTGCTTCTCTACAACATACTCTACTACATACCTAGTTAGTCTACTTTAAAATATAAATACTTTAAAATACTTTAAAATATGCTCTCAAAGGCACGGAGCTGTAACCTTGTGTCATTGGTGCTGTAAGAACATCCAAAAGGTAACAATAGAAGTTAACTTATCTTAGTTCGCGAATCCACTGCCGAATAATAGTCACTAGACCAACGAACTAGTCCCAACATACTCAATCTGTAGCTAACAATATTATCTTTTGTGTCGGCAAGTAGGTCGGAGCGTAGTTCCTTCGATTCTTCAACGTCAGCCATTTTCGGGAGCCGTGAAGGCGAACGACGTTTTTATAAATTGGCGTTTTTTTCTGATTTTCCCCCCAACAAAATGCTACACGCTACACATGCTCATGTTTATAGCCACAATACTAGTGGTAGATTCACTTGAGGATTCAACAGCACCTGTAAACTTTTATTTGAATATAATAGTTATTTGTTATACTAGAGTGAAAAGTTGTTTTTTAACCGCGTGCTCAATTTTTTGATTTTGATATCATACTTTTACGTCAAATCAAAGATTTTATACGAGTATCTATCAAAAACTTGCAAGAACATACAATACATTATGAGACATTATGCTTTTCGCATGATCTTCAATTCACATAGCGAACTGTGAAACACTTATTATTCACAGTCCGCACCAATCGCGCAACGCGTTCAAACTTGAACTTTGTTATCTGATTGATATAGCTTTGCTTAATATCTTTTTTTCCACCCATACATAAGACATTTTTATTTTTATACATAAGACCTGCATCGATTGAGGAAAACCTGCATCAATCATTACCAGTATTACAATTTAAATGTCAATTATTGTATTTGCCTGAATTAATGGTATCCTTCTTTTGACAGTGAACTTCCGGCAATACACTTGCCTGTTGGGTACAGAGGTTTCGCCGGCATTCACTGATCGAGCTGAATAAACACGAAGAGTTTGTGTTTATCCTAAATCCTTCATTGCGTCAATAGTGATAAAATTAAGGTGATAGATGAATGTTCGGATTAATTTCTTTAATAAATACTGTTAAGATACACTGATTATCTTAGATCATAATAATTATAATTCGAACCTCTGGGTCTGTAAGTTTCAGATTTTGCTAGTAGGTTTTCTTCTACAACTTGACGGAAGGGATTTCAAAAAATTAAACACGAGCGAGATTGGCGAGTAGTGGAGTAAAACTTTTTGTTTGGAACTGGAGTTTTCTTAAACCTTGCTGGCGCGCGACAATATTTAAAATGAGTTTTAAACTCAAAGAAAGCAGCGAAACTGTTTGTAGGTACAGATTCATCCTGAGCATTAAAGTGGAGTTATTTATTTGTACCAGTTGTTCTATTATAATGGAATGTTAAAATATGAGATTTATAGAGTAGAGACATTACCTGATAGTAATCGTTTTGTCGCACGCGAGCGACAATGCATCGATAACATCTGTTCGTGAGAAAAAATACATTTTCTTTTACAATGAGACTTTCATTTGAATTTGTGGCTTGAATGATACATATTATAAATATAAAGTATATAAAATATCAAGATATCATAAGGGCTCTGCTAGAGGGAAATTTAAGCTTTACCCAGAGATAAGGAAAAATAAAGATAAATAAAGAAAGAAAAGTCTGGGATCGGAAGCTATGATATTGATATGTTAATAACTGGGTAAAACTGAAAACTCTACCGTTACTTATTCGAAGCACAGAATACTTAATAGTACCTTTTAGGTACTAGAAGCAATTTTATATCAGTTGCTGAAAACATACCTACTAAAGAATACTGGGCGCCTCAGAGTTTCCAAAATTGCGTTGGTATTGGTGAGCACTTCGGTGGGGTAGTTGCCACTTTTAGAACTGATTCGTTCAACCGTAGAACTATTTTTCTCCAATAATTCAACTGCACATACATCATTGTATAAGTGGGATGTGCCGGGGTCGATCACCGGGTGGGGCAGTTTGGTAACTTCAAGTTCTAAATTTCTTTGGTCTGATCTGGTGGCAGGCTTCGGCCGTGGCTAATTACCTACTATCCTTTCGGCAAATACGTACCGCTCTGCGATTTATTGTTCCGGTACGATGCCGTGTAGCAACTAGCACTCGAGTCTCGATTAGGGGCTAATGTAGCTGTTATCCCCATACCAGATTAGAAAAAGGCCTCAGGTACAAAAGTAGCTTGAGTAATTCGTCACTAATGGATAAAACATAAATTCAGCGAAAAATATAAGAGACGAAACGCAAAAATCCGCCTGTCTTTTGACGTGACACATTATGCCACTCCTCGCATAAAGATAACCCATTTTTCCCCGGGGATTGTCGAGCCTAAAGCAATTTTTATATTCCTTCATTAAATTAAGAGCTCTAAAGATAAATAAAGATAAATATAAAGTGGCAGCAATCTCGCTAAGTGTAAAGGCGGCATCAGACAATGAGCAACCGAAGCGCGTCCAACGTAGTTCATAAAAAAATTATAATACACGAAACTGAATAAAGCCTAAAGCCAGAGCCAAAGCTGACTACGTAATTATGTGAAAAACGTAACGTACTTTATGTTACGTACCTACGTAAGGTAAGTAGGTACGTAACGAGGTACCGCTCACTCCTCATCACCTTATTGTCGTCTCCGATCACCCTCAACGTAAGAGTATGCATAGTAGTATGTAAAGGATTGTCCTTGTCTGAGTCAATCATTGCTGGTCGAACTGGTCGTTATGATATGGCAACGGTACTATTGTACGGCAGGTCGTCAATCAGCATGCAGACTTAGGTACGCGTGTGCTTTTTGTATTAAGCACTAGGCATAGCTGAAGTACGCTCGCACGCTACATCGTCGTTTCCCAGTGTGAATGTCTTTATAAAGTACAAGTAACTTAGAAGAAAGGTGGCCGGGCTCTGCTCACCACGCAAATCGTACGTGCCGCTGCAGCCAAACCTTGTGTCTATTCAAGCCTTTAGCACCAGGGCTTTTTGCGAGCTTGGGCGGAAAATCTTGTATTATTTTCCTAGAATCTGTTTTTCCGCCTAATACAATGGTATGAAAGAACAATGACATCGAATCGTCTGGTAACAATAAAGCAAAAAGTAGAACAGTGTACAATTTTGTACGGTGAGAGTCTATTACTTTGAGTGACTGTTTAGTGATAAGATTTAGACGCCCACTGGTACATTTTAACACTGATTTATTTTACACTGAACCATGTCCGTATTAATTATAATTTTGTTCCGTGTAATAACTAAGTATTTTATGTAAGACCGTGCTACGCCCGTGCTACATCCGGTCGCATTCGTACTGGTTATTTGCACGTTCGCAACACGACCCTGTCCGTGTTCGGGCATCTATTCAAAAATAGTATTTAAACGATAATGAACGGTGGTTTTTTTTCAATTTAATTATTCTGATGACATATTCGGGCACTTTACACAATCCGCACGAAACGCACGTGCTGCAAAGCATGATTTTTCAGCAAATCAATCATAGTGCGAATGTTGACTCAATTGATGTAAAATTCGATGGTTAACTCGAATCAAATCTGTTGAAGATTATGTAAACGATAAAAGAGCATGGATTTGACACGCTCCAGCTATGGCTGCACATACTTGTATTATTATAATGACTGTAATTTTTGATTGAAAAGAGCAAGCACCGAGTTTCTTGCTGGTTTTTCTTGGTAGGTATGGCTTTCCGAACCAGCGGTAGATTTACTTGATGATTCAAAAGCACTTGTAAAAGTATTGAATAAAAAAGATTGTAGTTTGAAATGAAATGCGGTTAACATCTACAGCTTTTTTAAATATTAATTTTAATTTTAAAATCAACTTTAATATTGGCTTTACTACTAATATATCCGATTAAGCATAGTATGCGATCACCTTAAAAAAATAAGCAAACCGAATTTTAATAAATTAATTTTAATTATTCATTTTCGAACCACCCACCAGCTCCATCATATAAACCTATACATTGCATAATGCAATACTTATCTCCCACGCTTCGTGATAAAAATTAATTATAAATTAATTATAAAATAGTGGAACAATATGTCATACTAGCAGTCCGCCCCGGCTTCGTACGGGTAGCACTTGATCAAAATAGTCCATACCCAATAATGGTCAGTCGGCACTGAGACGAACAACTCCACCATACGTTCTCAAATTTTGTTCAGCAAACCGCTGTGAACGCTTGGCACTTGAGTCTCCAATACGACGTATTTTCGCTGCCCTCGCCTGGGAACTATGTTTAGTACTAACAACTAAGTTGAGACCTGGCTCTTTTAGGCATTTCGCAGTCAGTCTACGACAGTTAGATATGGAAATGTTTAAAAAAATGTTAGTAAGTTCTCTTGTATTTATTATGTTTGTCTTGACAAATATGTCATAAAAGACAGTATGAATTAATAGACGAATAGAGGTTTAACGTAAAAAGTTAAATTAGGTGAATTTTTCCGACTTAATTCATATTATTGCAATTTTCCAAGGGATCTCTAATTTATTTTAAAATAGAATGTAGCCTATGTTACTCGCTGTATAAAGTAGCTTTCTATAGGTGAAAGAATTTTTAAAATCGGTCGAGTAGTTTTTTAGTTTATCCATTACAAACAAACAAACAAACATCTTTCCTCTTTATAATATTAGTTCAGATTATAGATTTATATTTATTCAGTAGCTGAAACGCAAAAAAAAATGCGTTACGAACAAGGGGGTAATTATGTAGTTATGCGCAAATGAATTGGTGAAAGCGAACACTTTCTATGTGTTTTAGAGAGAAAATATTGTGTATTTGGTCACACGTGTGTTATCTAACGTTTATGTGCAGAAAAAGGTGTGATTGCTAAATGGTGCGGGAACCTTTACCTTTTATGGGACGTGCTGATAGAAAATAAGCATTTTTTCTATTTTGTATCTTTATTATAACAGATTAGGATATACCTATACCGTCAGAATGCTCAAAAGAGAAGAAAAGCTTGAAGAAAAGTCAAGAGTATATTTGAAAACGCATGCTCTAAACTCAAAATTCTTGAGTAGCATTGCCAAAAAAGACTTCAGAGTCAAAACGTGCCCAATGTCTACCAATAGGCAGAGCATATAATATTTCTTTCGGAGACAGGGTCTGAATGAGTACAAGAAAGAGGGAACAAACTTCATTTCAAGCATGTATCTTATTTTTTTTTTTTTCAATTAAATCATGCCCCAATCTGTACTAATATTATCGCGAAAGTTTGGATGGATGGATGGATGTTTATTTGCGGTATTTGAAGCTTTTACTAAACAGCATTCATAGTAGGTTCAAACATTCACGCAACAAAAATCTTTGTCAAGCTCAAGTTTGTAGATTCGAGGTCGCCCACCTCACCTCCTACGTAACTCGCGGTAACTGTTGAGTTGTTGCCCCAAAGAGCGCGCTCCTTAGGTAAATGCCAACTTGCCAATATTTTGTCAGAACCAGTCAAATCAAGTTATGTAGATCGAGCGATACCCACTTGAATCTATACTAATCTATATCTAAACTTATATTATAAATGCGAAAGTGCGTCTGTCTGTCGGTCTGTTACGCTTTACGGCCCATCTTCTCAAACGATTTTTATAAAATTTGGTATAGAGATTGGAGATGGTATACAAATTATGGTTTTCCCGCGGAAATCAAAAAGCTTAACCAAGACGGGCGAAGTTTTACACTTTTTAAGTATAGAAAGGTGGTTTAAATAACTAAAAACTTTTTATTAAAATAAAAAATACAGAGTAATATTTAAAATATATATGATTTGGAGTTTTAAAATTTTAATTTCGAAATTTCACTATGTTCTTATTTTAATGACTACCGTAATGAAAACTGAAGCACGCAACTTCATGTACATAGAATAGTCAGTCATACTAATTAACAAATTTGTTGGAGCGTGACCGCCGCCTGCCACAATCTAGTTTGATACTCGATTTCCAATGAAAAATATGTTTACCAATATCTTTCAGGCGCAGTGAAACACCTTTGGATGTGATTTCTCAATATTAATCGTATTCAAAATCATTAGGTACATTATGGTAGGTAATAAAATCATCTCAATTAATAAAAGTTCAAACTTGAAAGTTTATTAGTGTATAGAATAAGAAAAGCCTCAGAGATACTCCAAAAATACTCAACGGAGATCAGGCAATTACTCTGTATTATTATAATGCAAACGTGTTCGTACAAAAAGAGGTTTCATGCACTTGATATCATGTCTGATAGTACCTATGGCTATCAGGCATGACCATAAAAAGAGACCAATTTCAGGCATTACGTAGGTACGGGGCTTGATTTGTGACACCGCCAACTTCCGAACTCCAGACTAACTACTAATGCTGAGATCTATAGAGCGTACTTTGAATTGGCTCAGACTTTACTTAGAGCTAAAACGAGATGGACTTATGGGAGTAGGTAACATAATTCTGTGTCGTTTTAACCATGTCTTAAGTCTAAGCAAAGTATCTCACATTAAGAATCGGTAGTAATAATTTTAAGTCTTTGACTAAGAAAATTAATGTTAAATCATAATAAAAGTCTGTCAATAGTCTGCACATGCTCCACAGTAAGAACAAAGTAAGATGTTGAACACCTCCCAAAAACACTTCCTGAAAATAGCTCTCATAATGAAGCCATTGAAAAGAAAATTATAATTCGAGGAACTCTTAGAATAGGAATAAGGAACCTTTCAAAAAACCTTCAAAGTCCGGTGCCGTATAATTAATGTACCTATTGGATCTTTTATGTTTCTTATAAATTACTTCACTTATCCTCACCAAAGCTTTTAAGATTTTTTATTTTTGACGTAAGATTTTCGTTGGGAGTTCGGAGAAGGAAGGAAGTTGCTACGTAGTGCGTACTGGCAACGGTGAAAAGCTTGACTTAAGATGGGGCTTGATAAGATAAGACTTAAAATAAGGCTTGACTAAGATACACCTTACTTTAGAGATTTTGTCAAGTTGAAGGTCAGGAAATTTGATGAAATTGCTCTCGCGTCGTGATATAAAACAAGTTTAAAAGATCTTCTTGGAATTTGCACGCCCATTTCACTTTAAGGTTATAGTTAATTCCCTTGGAAGAGCTTCAAGTTGCCGCTATGATTATAAATCGCTTATCAAGAAATTTTGTCGGGAGTTTTCTTAACGATATTGGCGAAGTTTGCGAACGTTTCCCAATTCTTTAATGTCTATTGAGTTATCGATAATAATGTTTATTTTTAATAGGTGGTTTGGTTTTATGTTGTTTACTTCTAAAATAATTTAATATAAAAAATCTTTTTAAACAATCGACTTCAAACTCCCGCGCCAACTTTACAACAACAAGCACACGTTATACAAAGTACTTATTTTATTGTTGATATTTTAAAAACAACTCGACCGATTTCGATAAAATTTATATGGGACCACTTGGGAAGTATGCCCTTTCAATTAAAAAAAGAATCATCCAAATCGGTCCACCCAGTCAAAAGTTCTGAGGTAACAAACATTAAAAAAAAAAACAGTCGAATTGAGAACCTCCTCCTTTTTTTGAAGTCGGTTGAAAATAGTAGGTAGGTGCTAGAATAATAAAAAAAAACATTTCTTTTTTACAGGATAGAGGATAGGCTTACGCTTGACGACAATAATTATGTCTAGAGATAAGCTCTAAATAGGTCGGAGTTCGTTTGCCTAGAAGATGCCTATTCACTCTTGCCTTGATCGTCACTTATATTGTTTATCATTGATTGTTTGTAAAACTTCTAAAAAATCAGTATTGTTTTAATTGACAACGTTTAAAAGACATCATTATATAAATTCCATTCTGCAATAGCAATGTAACAAAATGAACACATTTGATCATATAAATAACTAGCGGTCCGCCCCGGCTTCGCACGGGTAGCACTTGATCAAAATAGTCCATACTATATTGGATTCATTTGTTACAAAAAATGTGATAAATAAAGAACCTCTCAACCGATTTTGTGCACACTTCACATAAACCATCTACTAAATAGTCCGAACAAAGCCTAAGCATTTGTTTTGGATAGGTGAGCCCGTTCTTGAGTTATAACATTACAACGAAAAGTGGCATTGATTTTTATATATATAAGAAGAGAAGAAAGAGAAGAAGATAATTTCAGGCAAAATACGTCGCTTGTTATATTGTAAAGACTGAAAGATTTATATCAAAATAAATAGCAAAAGCGTTTGTGCAACGTTAGCAAAGTGGTTTATAATGTGCGCTTTCGACCTTTGCGCAGCAAATAAGTCAGTTCCTTTATAAGCTTACCCAAAGAGGATCTAGCTATGTGTAATTTTAATATTAAAACAAATGCCTTTTAAAACGGTTGGTTTAAACTTTCATCTTTTCCGCTCTGGTTTATTTTTGTATCCGCTCTAAGGCTTTAATCCTCTGATTTTTTTATATCCGTTTGACGGGGTAACCCTTTGCTTGTGATCTCAACTGCCGCCCTAGCCCGCCCACCTAAGTCCCGCGGGCTGTTATAAATTCCCACGCGTTTTCATTATCTGCTAACAAAAGTATCAAAATGGGTCATACACAACCTTGCAAACGCCACATGCATGTCCCATTTTGACTAGGGTGGGAAGATAATGTCGCCCGCTGGGACTTCTGTGACAGGGCGCGGTACTTATTCTTGCTAAGGCGGTGGTAGGTTTTATGATGCAGTCTACGAAATTCAGATTAAGAAACTAAGGATAAAGCAGCAGGGCGACCGCGTATCTTTTGCATCAATCAATGATACATCGCAATCACCTCTGATTGGTTAACACTCTTCCACTATTGGACGAAATCAATTGACACAGTAAGAATACCATAAATTCAGCCAATCGGAGGTGATTGCGATGTATCAATGATTGATGCAAAAGATACGCGGTCGCCCTGCAGGGCTCAGATAACAGCAGACTAATCTGGAAAATGTCAATTTCCCTGTATGTTCTCATGGAAGTTATTGATCAAAACTTGATACTGAGATTGCAATCTATAAATTCTGACTTATGGCACATTTCACCGAAAGTAACAAAAGTTCTACGCGAGCAAAGATGCGTTTTCTCGTTAGTTGTGGCGAGTAATAGTACCTACATTTTAAATGTTCTCATCAAAACATACTTTTAACATTTATTACATTGAAAGAGATTTACTCTGAATTCTCAGGTCATTTGTTATGCTCGCTTACAAAATTGCGAAAAATAAACGCTTCACTTTTCTAGCTTAAAAAAAATATGACGTGAATTATTGCTCAATAAGTAGATTTACGGTACATTACTTTGGCTTTATCGAATCATAAATTACGTGAGGAGATAAATTTTACCATCGACGTTTTACAGCTCCCGACAGGTTTCTGGATTACTTATCCGGACTCTGGAGCTCGAAAGTCATTTATATGTTTCTATCAGTGCCTATCAATTCACGGCAATTCACGAACTTCTGCCTCGTTTGTAGATATTTATGTTTGATGGCGTTATTCTGAAAAGAACAGCGTTTATATATTACATGATCATAATTAATTCACTGAACGATAGATTAAGTAGGTACTTTTCTGAAATGGTTTTATTTGATATACTTTTTTAACTTTTCTATCCTTGCAAAGGCAGCGATTTAGCTAGTAAGTCTTGAATAAATCGCTTGTAGGTACAAATGGAATACTACTACAGAATTACCGAGTAAGTTTAAAGAATAACAATCGGTTTCGAAATTGATAGCCATAATTACAAAGATGCACTTAAGAATTGGCTTCACAATTGGCTTGGAACACTCACAACACACATATACACACAACGCACAATACCCATACTCATGAAAACTCAAGCCTACACGGACATGCATTGTTGTAATTTTTCTTGTGTCTCTGAGTTGGAAGCCCTGTTTTCCGAGACAGTTCTAACAAGTTCGGAAAAAAGGTGCAGAATTATTTAAAAATGTATTTAAATAGACATTCAACAGCATTAAGATTGTGGATATTAGATAGAAGAAGGCGAATCCTTTGCGGAAGTCCATGATAATGAAGGAATTAGAAGTTTAATTCGCTATAATTCGCCACAGTAGACAAGTCTATGTGGTACAGTGTGTATCTTGCACTTGTAGCTTGCGATATTCACCGCCCAGTAAGCCCAGTAGCGAATTAAATTTCTAGTTCCTTCATTAAGATTGTGATAATTATAACATAGCATTAAAGGAATCATAATTTTACCTATACAAGAGGGTAAGTACTTACTCAGAAAATGAAAATTTCATAGGTGAAATTCTTCAAATACCAAATCTTGCGAAGAAATCTAATAAAACTTTACTTCAATATTTTATATTCAGCACGTATTTTATTTCAGGACATAAATTGAAGATTTCCTGGAGCTTTCGATCGACATTATTATATCAGTGTCAAAGAATAGTGTTATATCTCTTGCATAGTATTATATCGTCATTAAATATTGGAATAGGTATAGACATAGAATATGATTTGTAAATTGGGCGCCGTACCTAGTGCGCCTATCCGTCTGCACAGCTGCTCATTTGAGTAACTAACTATTATCAATATAGAAGATAATTTGCTCAACCTTATCACACAACAACCTATACCTACATTGGATTTTAACGAATGAGCTACCATTATTCGTTAGCATTGTGTACTCGATATGTCCCGTTATGCTGTGTGCGCTACAAGTAGGCATAATTAATAATAATAATGTCCTCCCGACCGAATTTCGGCCACGGCGGCCTATCTCTATAGAGATTAGCCATCTGCGCGGGAGATAATATAGTGCACAAGTGTGTGCGCTTACACAGGTGCACTCTCTGTTCCTTTACTCTCATAACCCGATGGGACGGAAAATCCGACACGACCGGAGAGAGATCAGGCGCAGGACCGACGGCTTTACGTGCTCTCCGAGGCACGGGGGTGAAACACCGCCAACTTACTTACTGCAGGCTAGTGCTGAGAATTTCTTGTAAGAAAAACCCAACACTTTTTATGGCCCGACCCGGGACTCGAACCCGGGACCTCGTCGGCCGCAGTCGAACATGCTAACCACTAGAAATTATGCTATCTCTGAATGACATCACTACGAAAACCAATATATGGAGAGCAGGTACCAAAGAAAAATAGTTCAAGATAAAAGTATAGCGAGAGAAAAATATATCGAGTTTGGTATCAAATGAAAGGACGAATTTAAAATAGGAGACTATAGGATTTCAAATGCTTACGCCACGTAACCTTTTTCGGATTTAGGAACATCTGAGGTGAAAAGGTAGCCTTGTTGAATCCTATACTAGCTATACTAATAGCATACTGAAATGAGAGCTTAGAGCGAGGATGAAATAGTACGTGTACCTACATATAAATTCAATAGTACGGTTGTAGAAGAGATATAAATTGACAAAACAACAAAGAAAATCTCCGCGCGCGTATTTCCGTTTCCTTTTCCGCTTTTATTGTTATTCCGTTAGACAAAATGTCAAATTTTTTTATTTTAATTTTACCAAGTTTTACAATTTCCTAGATATTCAACTCAAGGATTTTATTTCCGGACATAAATTGTAGACGTCCGATGTTCTCGTTTTATCAGTGTCAGCACTCCGATATCTCGCAAATATCTTAAGGCTTTAAAATCCGATGAAATATGTGGCGATGGATATCTTGAATTCAATTCCAGCACCTTCTAGTGAAGGTATCTAATCTTGAAGCTACTGAATGATAGGTTTGCGCTTGACTACTATCTCGATTCTCGCCTGATGGTAAGTTAAGGTCAGGGATAAAAGGTTTTTTTTCCCAATTTTTTTTTCTATTAAAGTCTTTTCCGTGCTTACGTTTGACACTGAAACCTGTATCTATGTTAGGACTTAGGAGTTTTCATTCAAAGATAAGATCTGGAATCAGAAAATTCGGAGGAGAACCAAGGTCTCTTTGATAGCGCCATTACAAGTTGAAATGGAAGGAGGCACTAGGCTTACCGCATGCATGCTTATCGCAGTGGCGATAGCTATTGGAGCCGAAATGCTAAGACATTTCGGTTCCAATAGCCGAACTGCGTGGAGACTGCGTACAAGTAAGTTAAGTACGAGGTGCTTACCAGCACGATGGACGGTCGACATAAAGAGGGTGGAGTGAAGTGGCTGGCTGGCGATTCAGCCTTCGTCACCCAGCCACTTCTGCAGGGGCTGGTAAGGTAACCGGGTAGACCGGGTGTGGTAGCGTTCATTAAAGAAATCTTAATCTTTAAGGAAGGCTTTCCTTGATGATAATGGTGATTGGAAACCCTATTACAAGTATCATGAATAAAATTATATACCTACTACATACAATATAAATACATAGCTGCTACAGAGAGTACGAACTCTTCACGAACTTACATAATAAGTAAGATTCGTTTACACAGACCGACTGGAGTATTTGTGTGGTTTTATTATCGCCTGGATATGGCTCGCGATATTTTCGTATTTATATAGAGCATATCACGTGTTTTTTATACGAAAACATTTACAACAAACGAAGTCAAGGTCAGGAAAGGCTACCCAATAAAGGTCAATAGTACGGTTGCATATAATATAATAAGCTAAATGCCAAATTGTTTAGTACCGGTACTTGTGCAATGAGATTGGAATGCGTTTGTGACGATGATAATAATGTGTACCGGTTTTTACATCTGATTATGTCGAAACATAAACTGACATGAATTTAAACAACAAAACTTGTAGCTACTTACCTATATTACTTGTGAGTTGTGACTCATGAGTCATGTGAGTCATTACTTAAATAGGTTTAATATTGTGTTAATGTTAAAGGCATTTTCAAATGGCATTTTCGAGCACATTTAACGCGTTTTAAGTGCGCAGGTCTACAGCGCCAAATACTGAATTGCAAGATTTTAAATGGGGACCAGAAAATACAAAACATCCATTCCATCAGAGGGGCACACACCGGTCGCTCTAGTGTGCGCGCTCCGCTCCACATTATCAATTTGAGTGTCATCACATTGATAATGTGGACTTTTTCTGCCATAAAATTATTTTTGTCTCCAGTGTGTTTTCAGCCTAAGGCCGATACACAGTGCACTGCTGCGTGTCTACTATTACTATATTATACCTACCATAATATTCTTTTGTTATTACCAGCAATTGTCAATTTAATGGCTGGGAAAGGCTCGTTTTTTCTATAATGCCCGCTTTTACTCTACAGTTTTTCTAACTGTACCCAGGTATATAACCCTAAAGAATATTATATTCCCACGTTGCACTTTCAACCCCCGTAAACATTTTCGATCCGCGTTAAAACTCATAAAGTTTACGTTTATTGCACTTGAAATATTGAAGTGAACGTGACCGGCAGTAAAACTCCAAGGAAACGTTCAGTAGTGACATAACGCGGTGAAAATAGTACCTACCCACTGCTTTTCCGGCAAAAATATAACGTGTGCCATACAACTGACAAAATTTAATATGGCACGGGCCTCCAAGTTGACCAAAGCGAGAAAATTTTGTCTGGTTGTCGTTGGGTAGTCTCAGTAAGACGTATCGTAACTCTATAGGTGTTCCTATTTACTGCGTAAAGCTTAGATAAATGGCGATCGGTGGCGTAAAAATACGCCCGCGGAAATACGAAAGGCGGAAGGGTAAGGCTGGGTCAAGGTAAAGTACGATAAAGCTCATTTGAGTGATGTCCGGTTTATCGGTTGCCAGTGCCACTCAATCGCTTATACTAATATTGATTAGATTTTCATAAACGGGGCATCCTTAGCTTATACTTTATTAAGCTATTGCATAGCTTCTACCGCGGGCTTTGAGCGTGGAGACCGAATCCAGAAATTCCGTTACAAAAAAAACCTAACACTTTGGTTGCTATGACTACTTGTGTTGTTGACTTCAAAGTATTGAAAATAAAAAGACTATTTTTATGAAAAGATGATTTGGAATATAAAGGCGAAATAATTTTAAAGAATTATGTTTCAAAACATAATTTTAAAGAATTATGTTTCAAAACATAAATCTTTAAAATTATTTCGCCTTTATGTACCAAATCATCTTTTCAAAAAAATAGTCTTTTTATTTTCAATACTTTGAAGTCAACAACACATTAAGTAGTCATAGCAACCAAAGTGTTAGGTAAGTTGATAAAAAATGCTATGCAATAGCTTTACCGCGGCAGTCTCCGAGTGCCACACGTCTTTTTTTTATTTTATCCACTACAAGTTAGCCCTTGACTGCGATCTCACCTGATGGTAAGTGACGATGCAGTCTAAGATGGTGGCGGGCTAACCTGTTAAGGGCATGGCAGTTATATTAAACCCATACCCCTATTCGGTTTCTACACGGCATCGTATACCGGAACGCTAAATCGCTTGGCGGCACGTCTTTGCCGGTAGGGTGGTAACTAGCCAAGGCCGAAGCCTCCCACCAGGCCAGACCAGGGAAAATTCAGAAATTCCAAATTGACCCTGCCGGGGATCGAGCCCGGAACCGTAAAATCAACAGCGCACAACACTGCACCACGGAAGTCGTCAAAAATAATAGTGTTATACTAATAATAGTGGTGTCGCAGGAAATTTCACTGAAGACTGTTTCAAGATTCAAGATTCAATGTTTATATTATATATTCAAATTAGCAACACACACAGTGTCACACGCCATACACTTTTTTAATGTCAAATAAGTTTAAAACGTGATGGTGATAATAATCAGTCAAGGTATCTTAAAACAAAAGCTACTCATTCACTCATTTAGGCACTTAGCCTAGTCAATAAGGAGCTTTACATCACCACGTTACACTTGTGGCAAAAATCTTTACATCTACGCTTTAATAAAACTGAGTAAAGGGACTTTTCAGCCAAGATTTAAAGGACATGTCAAGGGGTCAATTTGAAAGACACGGGCGGTAGATACGCAAGGTAACAAAGTGGCAATAAAAAGCCAACAAAATGCCGCGGGTCCACATTCTGGCCACAGCCGTAAATCCGCTGACTCGTGAAATAAATTTGGGCAAATATATCGGAAACCGTTGCACGGTCGCTTTGCGTCGAAGACGTTGTAGATAAGGTTTAAACAATTACTTTTTTAATGTGGAAATGTGTGAACTTTTTTTACTACGACTATACGAGCGATATTTTTACAGCCCTAGCTATATTTATGTCACCGTAAGATTATAAAAACCGTTAGATTATAATCTAACTCGCGATATTGTAAACTGTCGTAATATTACAATATAACGCATTATTTTTCGGTAGATTGTAAACTGTTAGGTATATTAACCCCACTAGCTTATGCCCGCGACTACGTCCGCGTGGATTGAGGTTTTTTGGTTCCCGCGGGAACTCCTTAATTTTCCGGGATAAAAAGTAGCCTATGTGCTATTCCAGACTACATTTTATCTCTGTGCTAAATTTCAGTCAGATCCGTGCAGCCGTTGGCGCGTGATTGAGTAACAAACATCCATACATCCATACATCCATACATCCATTCATCCATACATCAATCCAAACTTTCGCATTTATAATATTTATTTGATAGAACCTAAGTGCCCGGCCTGCGGCACTAGGTACCTGATTATTTGTGTCGAACCCTAACTTACCTACCTACTTACCTACCAGAAAGAGACAAGAAAACGTAAATACAATGAATATTTAAAAAATTTACACTTGAAACATTGAACGGTTCACAATCTTTCGACAGTTTACAATATCGCG
Organism: Erebia epiphron; assembly: GCA_963932025.1. Taxonomy (NCBI): domain Eukaryota; kingdom Metazoa; phylum Arthropoda; class Insecta; order Lepidoptera; family Nymphalidae; genus Erebia; species Erebia epiphron. Next base: position 43,511,547 of record OZ009945.1, read on the forward strand.
AGTTAGATTATAATTTAACGGTGTTTACAATCTCACGGTGACTTTTATAACTATTTTAGTGCCGACGTGACACTATCATTTGTTGTTGTTGTTGTTATTTCTGTGTAGGTATATGTTTTAGAGACTATCATCTACCTGGTCTAGTCTAAATATTTACTTTTATCTGTACAGATTCACGCAGACAAGGTCATACGTACGCTTATAAATACGTAAGTAGGTACTTTTCTTCGAGCATTTAAAGTACCTACTTTTGTTTTCACTGATATGTGAATACGTCATAACTTAACCTACCGTTAAATGACCTCGATTTCTTAATTCGTAGCAAGCGATTTGTATACGAAAAATACCTACTTAACTTTTTATTTAGCAAAAAGTACGTAGCACTGAGCACAACTATTTGGCATCACGGACCCCAATCTATAGTACAAATATAGAATCTTTGTGTTCGTCTAATATTTTTTCTATATAAATTTATATTTTCAATAGGCATGATGACTGATTTTGAAAAATGGTCAGATTATGTTCGGAAGTATCTACTATTTCGAAAAAAATATCTTATTTCAGAAGAAAAATAAGTTTTGGTAGATAAAATTGGCATTTGAAATTTAAATTTTAAAATTCACGCCAAAACGCTCGGCGGTGTCATGGCGTCGTTTGTGACGTCACTATTGTTCTTGCCAATGTAAACTGTGCAGTGTGCAGTAAACAATAGTGTGATTGTCAAAGCTCGAAAACAAACAATTGTGACGTCATTCGCTTCTTGGCGTTTTAACCAATATGGCGGATTGCTGTATTTTATAGTTTTATTTTATCAAAATAAATAGCAATCTCACTCGAAATAGAAAAATGAATACGTTTTTTATAATCCATGAATCCTATTTCATTAGATAAATTCATAATTTCATTGATTCTTGGTTTCTGTCATCATGCCTATTCTATGGAACAAGAGGAATCTGCTTTACCGACAGATGTGTTTAGTCAACTGCTACGACCTTGAGTTAATCTTAAATATGCGGTTTGGTAATCATAAACAAAGTTGAGTTTATAATATAAAGGAATAATTAACTAGTCATATCAACAAAGTTTTTAGTTTTCATAATAGCACTTAATACTCCTCACAACACAATAGCAACAAGTTAGGGCCAGATGCGCTAAACGGGGTCACGATTGCCGGCCTGAGTAATTGTTGTTACTGTTCTAACCGGAAAGGTAGGTACACCGAATTTGCCGTTTGTCCAACTGTTCCTGTTTTATCACACCGAGTGCGGGTCGGTGAACTTTTTATGTTTTTTAATATTCCTAAAACGGCATATTCTACATAGATAAAGAAATAAAATAAAAGAGAATGGTTGGTATACGATTTTATTTTTACTTTGAGTAATAATTTTAAAGAAAAGTCGTTTTTAGGTTTTAGTTTTATTTTAAGGGATTTCTGTATCACTGTTTCGGAGGTGGGCGTTGACGGCTGAAACCTGTGGCTGAAACGCAGTTTATACTTTTTTAGCCGTCTCCGTTCCACCGTTCACGGTTCATAGAAATAAGACCAAATGTTTTACTTTGCAGAAAAATAAATAAATTTCATTTCAAATTTCCTAAAGGAAAGTGAAGCTTTGTTAAAGACTGGCTGCCTGCTTCCGCGATTTACTCTGTATGGAATCACCGTTAAATAAGCTTAAGTTGAGACTTAAGATTGATTTCTATTTTAAAACCAGGTATGGTAAAATCACAATATACCTGATGATCACGATTGAAAAAAATAACTAACTACCAAAGTACCTAAGTAGTACCTAAAGCGGTTGATTTTAGTAGTCATGTAAATTAAAACGACAACAGTAGAATTTTAAACTACGACCAGTCGGATTTTAATCTCTACACCGCCGAGATAGGTTTAGGCAGTCTCAACAGATAGGTCAACAGGTGGACTAAAATCTGAAACCTTTGTGTAAAGTGAAAGATCATGACTTACCTACTCACTGACTGACTCATCGACGCCCAGCCCAAACTTTCGGACCTAGAAAGCTGAAATTTTGCACAGAAGTTCTCTTTTTAATGTAAACAAGGAACAAGTCTAGATTCTTTGAAATACCTATGGGAGTGCAGCCGCGGGCAGTCCATAGTCATTCAATTTCAAATGGATTCTGTACCTACTACCAGCATATAGTTGAAATACAAGAGGCATATTAGTAAGTGTTGTTGTGAAAAACAAACAATCAAAATTATCGATAAAAAAACTTAATTCATTATTTATCTCTTTCTCCGCGTTGGTTTACGCTTGCAAGTAGGTACATTCATAACAGTACTGAAGGCCGTCGTAACGGTATGGTGCTAGTCGGGTTTTTAAGCTTATATAGCTGAGGACAGGCGCTTCTGAGAAGCAACGGGCTACAAAGCTGGGCCTGTTCTTGTAATTAACACGCATAGTAGCGCGCTAGAATGGATGACATGGGATGTCTAAGATAACTGTTCGAGGGGTGTTAAGTAGGAAGTGGATAAGAGGTAACCTGCAATTCTGCGCTAATAATGCAACTCCTAGAAACCTAGCTTGTAATTTGATATAAATAGATACAATGTATTGTAACTATAGTTAGTTAGTAACTGAAAATTAAAATCAGGCCATGTAATAGAGCTGTCCTTTCTGACGAAGAACAGTAGACTTAAAATAACGTGATTTGGAGCATCTCTGTAAAATTTTCTGAGTTCGGATTTTAACATTGCTTCAACTGAGTGACTAGCGAAACAGCCAGCCTGAAAACGTCTGATTATAATTACGTAAGCTCTATTCTACCATGTTATTGCTGTTATTATTAGTAGACCAACTTGCGTATGGTGATGGATAGGGTTTTTAAGATGCAAACTAACAATATACAAAACACAGACTCGGCCATTTATTTAGGTAGAAACATAAGAACATGTTAGATATATTAAATTATAATTGGCATGTAACCATATACTAACAGCTAGATCCATAACCACTCGCAACCAAGGTATAGATAGGTCTACTTTCTAGAACACTTGCTACTCTAGGCAAATCTGAGTATCGAATGTTTAGAGAACACTGAAGTTGTTATAATTTAATATTCTAGAATATCATGGCGTCACGTCATTAAACATAGCTGCCACATGAACGGAAACTTCTCTGATTGGCGTAAACCTCGCGTTATGACTGCTTTGCCGTCAGGTACAGCGCCATCTGTAGTTATCGAGCGGCCCTAACACTATGAAGTAAATTTTCACGTCTCTGAAAATCTTTTCTGATCTATTCAAGACTAGATTATGCCAGCGATTTCGTCCGCGTGTATTTGAGGTTTTTATTTCCGCGGGAATCCTTTAATTTTTCGGGATAAAACGTAGCATATGTCCTTCCCCGGGATACCACAATATATCCCTGTACCAAATTTCGCCAAAATCGGTTAAACAGATGGGCCGTGAAAGCGTAGCAGACAGACATCCTTTCGCATTTATAATATAAAGATTATTTTTTGCGTTGTGCTCCATGTTGTCCAGATTTGAAGTTAGAAAGATATCAACAACCACCGGCACTTAGCTGTAATAACAAAAAATAGAACGGATCTAAATACTATTTTACGTAACAAATAGCTTGGCGAATTGACTTATAGCAGGAGGTATGCCTTCATGATATGGAGTCAAGGTTGACACGGAATGAGACAAATTTCAAGGCTTCTATTGTTTTCTTTGGTTTGAGGTGTTATGGTCTGATTCTTACAGTGACCTGTAGAGTGTAGAGTATCATATTTATATTTGGCAAACCGTCATGGCCCTCGATTGGACTTATATTTTTTAGGTAAACCAAAGGTCGTATGGTAAAATAGGGTAAAACCAATAAATCAACATCTTATGTGAATATCAAAACTCCGGGTCGATGGTTGGTTAAATATAACGTATCTCTTGCAGTTCAGAAAAACAACAATAGAACTATTTTTGCCATTCGATTTCGCTTGCAACAATGGCGAAAGAAAAATGATTCGAATTAGATTCGACGTCACCATATCTGGCGAAGAACCAGCTGTACCTACTATTAGTCTGTGAAAGAACCGAGCTCTGATGGTAATCGAGAGAGTGAAGCGACCCATTATTTGCAGATTGGGTTTTTGTTTTATGAGAGAAAGAGATACATGTAGGTATTGGAGAAGTTAACCATTTTTTTTAAATTTATTATGAAAATTAAGACAAAATAAAACAACAATATGAAAGAATCATTAAAATATCTCAACAAATGAAAAAGTTATGGAACTTTAAAGTTGCGCTTGCAAGACGGGAGACGTGACGTCATAATTCCCTATCAACTGACTTTATAAAGCCGAATAAAAGAAATAAATGGACTTAACGTGACGGTATCTTAGGTAATTATATTTCAAGTTACGTATCTCCAACACTATCTGCTTATGCTTACATAATGTTTATCTATACCTTTTTTTTTTTTTTTTAACGCTGGGAAATGCATTTAGGCATCCCTCTCGGACGCAGGCAGTATGAAACCACGATGCTTCCGAGAGGGTATGTGGGACTCACCGGCAAACCGGAATACCCACTAAAACCCAGCGGCGCTCCTGAGTAGATCCTATAATATGTCTTTGATAGGTATAATATGTAGCATGCATCCACAAACTGAGATTTTTAAATTAAAATGTTTTTTGCGGAAAATACGCGATGTATAAATAGTTTTATAACTAATATAGGTATATACCAATAAACTACGGGTTTTATAATATTATTCTTATAAACATAAATTTACATTGAGCATGAAATAATGAAAGAAGAAAGAAGAAGAAGAAATGAAATCTCCTAAATAATCCATCACTTACGGTCAAATAAAATTTGGAATCCATTTCCATTCCGAATGTTTCCACAAGGCTTGCCAAGCGAACCTTATGGTTGGTTATCTGATATCTCAGCACTATCTGTTGACGTGCAGTGACCCGACCTAAGCCCTTAGGGCTGCCAATTTTTTGTGAACGGCAAATGCAACCCAGGAATTTTTCGGGGATATTTTCGTTCACGATATCGAAAAATTAATATTGAGTATATCAGTTTCGAATTATAATTATAGTAAGCTTTGATTAGGCATTTTGATTCACTCTATTTTCTATTCTTCACACTATTCTTCACACTAAAAGCAGTAAGCATCCTTGCTTACTGCTTTTACGAAAGAGAGTTAGATGTAAATTTTGGCAGCCCTATGGATATACTATATATACTATTGTATCAAACACTGGTCAGATATTAATTGGCAAACATGAATCTATACTAATGTTATATACCTGAGGCAGTATGGAGTATCTACGATGTTTACTATAAATATTTGTCTTGTTTAACTAATACAACATGTTGATTAGTTAATAATAATTAATTGGTAACTATCGACTATTCATGCAAAATAAACATTTTGCATGAATAGCCAGTTCAATATTAATAGGTCAAGAGTACAAGTATAGACCGCAGATTGAACGTGTAGATTTGGCGTTTAGGCTACTTAATAATATGAGAAATTCATTCTGAATAAAAAGCCATTAGAAATCAATCAAAAAATAACCCAGTTAATCTATCTAGCTTTAGCACTAGTTAATATAGTGTGATCAGAGACTGCAGCAGTACTGCCAATATTATTATCATTCACTGAACAAAAATACTGCGTTTTATTACTTTTTTAACTCACAAGTTTGTATTTTGTGTATTTACATTTAGTATGCTTAAGATATTTAAACAGCTAGAAGAGTTTTCCTGCAAAACGAAAGACTTGGATTTCATATTTATATTTAACCAGTTGACGCCCGCGACTTCGTCCGCGTAGATCGAGTATTAATGATTTTGTCAGACAGACAGATAGACAGACACTTTCGCATTTATAATATTAGTAGATATGGCTTTCTTAGTGAACAGTGAAAACGCCGGCGGTTTTCGTTGCCGATATTATCAAAGTGTAGTACCTACATTTTTCAATTTCCTGTATTGTCTTTACATAAAAGCTCCCGTCACTAACAGATAACTAGAAGCTTTGTATAAATTCCCTTTGCCGACCGTTCTAGCGCATTGGATGCATATTCTATTCTCGTTTCAAGCAAGATTGCTTTTACTTCGCTTGATTTTGATTACTATGTAGCTTTCTCGCTTATTATATTCTGACAAAGTGGTAGATTGTATCTCGGGGGAGGACATATGCTACTATTTATCCCGGAAAATTAAGGAGTACCCGCGGGAATCGAAAAAAATTAGTCCACGCGGATGAAGTCGCGGGCAACATCTAGTAAAAATATAAATAATCCTTTTCTTTAGCTTTTCTTCCTAAATACATTCACAATCGTATTCTGGTAAAATCTAGTAGGTACCTAAATGTATCGTTTCTATTACGCCTAGGACGCTCATAAAGGATCATGAGGCGCTCCCTTGCTCCGCTGCGCTGGCTCTATCCGAAACAGATTGCTACACAAATCTACCGTGAAAACGATTTATCCCCGGATGATGCTTCGCCTTTGCGAATTCAAGGGCATAAGCCTTTTGATTTGCAAATTGTTGGTTTAAATGCGGGTTTGCTTTCTTAATTTGATAATCACTGAGTCAGGAAAAAGGTTTTAATGTCAGAAATAAAACGGCAATAACCGAGTATGTAGTTAGATATTTTCACAAATCTTGAACATAGTAAGTAATCTATGTGTTGGGTATGGTACGGGCACCTCAGAGGTTCTAGTTTTACCTTTACCTAAACATTAACCGTACATACGTATTTCCTGCCACGTATAATTTAGGTACATTCAAGGCAAGAGTGAATAGGCATCTTCCAGGCAAGCGCGTTCCAACCTAGGCCTCATGATTGCTTTGCACTAAGCATGACTGTTGTCAAGCGCAAGCCTATCTCGCAATAAAACACCATAGTTATAAATAAAAGTTCGCTGGTATATTCATTTATCATTTATATATGGAAAGCTACGAGTAAGTGAAGCAAAGTCATCAATATGATCAGACATTAGGCAAATCCGCACACTGTGCGTAAATGACGTAGCTATATATTATGTTGATTCTACAAAATACATTATGCCCAATGTAAACTCTACGGTTTCAACTCCTCAGAGGATGGGCAACGTTAGAAAATCACTGACCTTTATTAATCCACTGACCTTTTATCTCCCACACGAGTTGAAAGTTTATGGTTTATTTTTAGATATAGTCCCGCCAACTTATCTGGCCCGGTGGCCAAAATTGGAGCTAATTTTTATACCTGTTAAGTTTTCGTTTTTATTTTATTTTTAATTAATAGGTATATACTAGCAACCATATCCATAGACTTATTGTTAATTGCACCACACGACTCCACATATGATTCAGAATATTATGTAAGGAATAACCTTAGCATAGCTGTTAAAGGCTGCGGCAAAGTTCACTATTGGCTTACCTACTCGTACTATAGTACGTTTGAAGGACATAAAGAAAGTCATTCATAAAACCTAATAAATTGCAATGAAAAAATTTCAACACTAAATAACTTGGAAAGTAAATGAGTTATTGAGCAAAGTCAGTTTTTCCAGCTCCCTTAAAAACGGGTTAGGTATAGTTACTATAAAAGCTTTTTTTAGTTGGAAGATGGGAAATATTTATAGTATTACCTACTGTTACAATCTATCATGCACTAAATTAATATACCACAAACCACGACTTACAAATCCTATTATGAATTTTCCCATCGAATAAACTTGTAGCTTAAAGCAAAGGAAATTAGATTCTTCCGGATCAAGCTCCGGGTTAAATCGAACATTCTGTGTAAGCCAATTTACTTAACTGTAAAATCAACAGCTCGTTAGATTTAATGAAGACGAAAATCTATATTCACCGCGAATTGATACTACTTCTCAACCCGAACTTTGCTTTGCAGGATTAATTTTTAAATACCAAACCCCTTCAGGGCAACTTATATCTACGCAACACTGAAATCTTGTGTTCTACAACTTTTTGAAAATTTATTGATTTCACTAGAAATCATTTTTCACTGTACACTCTACACACTATTTAACTCCGTGTTTTTTGTAGCAGTGAAATTAGTATGTAATTCATTAGTTAACCCCCGACGCAAAAAGAGAGGGGTGTTATAAGTTTAACGTGTCTGTCTGTGTATCTGTGTATCTGTGTATCTGTGTATCTGTCTGTGGTATCGTAGCTCCCAAACGGATGAACCGATTTTCGTTTAGTATTTTTTGTGTCATAGATAATTTTATCCCGAGTGTTCTTAGCCATGTTTCATGAAAATCTGTTCATCCGTCTGAAGGTCATCAGCTTTTTTCTAGTCGGGGGTTTTTTAAATTTGTAATTTATATGTACAGAAGCTTGAGTATTTTTAAATTAACCCTATTTATAATATAATTACTGAAACTGATTAATCTTTTGCTCTATCTTCAAATTGCGTCTTATTGAAAATTTTGTGTAAGTAAGTCAATCTGCTATAAAATACACATCTCTTTAAAATTAATCAGGATTAAAATCTTATTCACTATGAAACTGCTCACTTCCAAGTTCGCTTATAAAGTTACTTTATTTAAATATTTTGACCAGACCAGACCAAAGTTTTCTATGAGTAGAAAAGCATTGCGAAGATCGAGATTTTATCGATCAATTAAGACGATCATTGTTGCCAAGGTTCAAAAGTCAAAACGGCTATTCGGTAAAGTTAATGTTTACGTTTTTTTGAACTTTATGAAGATCTTCATTAGGTATTTTTGAATGTAAACTTAAGGCTACGTTTCCACTTTCCACCAAAGATTTGCTACGTTGCTAAGCGTATGTGCATCTAACCCACCTATTACCCACCGTTAGATCAGGTTCGACACACATCCCTACCTTAGCTACGAAGCACATCGCTATTGGAAAGGCACCCTTCTACGAGTACTGTAAATACTACCTATTACTACTAGGTATCTTAGGATCAAAGATATTGACGCTTTTAGAATCTCTAACCCAAAATATTCCTACTTTTTGATGGAGTACCATTTACCATACCATAAATAGTAAAAATCCATTTTATAGTAAAAATTCACCTCCTTGCAGAACGGATCTCGTAAATTTTATTTGAAGGTAATACAGCTTGCTATTTCAGTCGGGGCAAAATAAGCTTTTCTATTTCGCAGACTAAAGCACTGTCGAGGAAATTTTAAGTCCTGCTCAGGTTTTACGTGGTACGAGGACGTGAAATTAAGTTTACTTTCGTTTGTTTCGTAACTAAAATGCATAGTGCTCACTTAAGTTTGTACAGAACGTTCCTGTGGTAAAGGGTTATGCATACTGGAGCTAATGCTATTTTCACACGAAAGAGCGCCCGTAATCTTTTTTTTTTGGCCGTAGTATATTTTTGCCCTGAATATATTATACAAACCCAAGTTTTTCGTACAGGTGTTTTGTATTCTTTAGAAGACCTTTCTCTGTGTTAAGTAATTAACTCTAACACGTAGTTTTATCTCAGTGTCAGTGTTTTATAAGTCGATCGTTGTACCAAAATAATTGCGTAGATCTGCCTCCACACAAATTAAAAACATGTGTGAAATAACACTTCATAGTTGAGGCTATATTTCCATACATCCTGGTTATACTCAAAGGTATGTGAAGTCTGCCGATTCGCACTTGGTCAGCGCGGTGGACTATGGCCAAATCCATCTCATTCTGAGAGTAGACTCGTGCTCTATAAAGAGCTGGCAATGGTTTGAAGTAATCCATCAGTCATCAATCATCCTTATGAATCCCACTGTTGGACATATGCCTTTTGGAGCGCGCCACTATGCACGGCCCTTCACCTTCCTCATCCACACACCCACCATCGGGTTTGCGCCAGAGATGGCCTGCCCACTGCCACTTTAGCTTACTAATTCTATGGGCTATATCAGACACTTTTCCAGCTCACCCTCAATTCTTTGTAACTGATGGAGCGTGAACGAGGTGTTGCTTAACAATACTAAAGCAACATTAGGTTAACAATGAGAAACGCACGATATATCTAATATCTATTGCAAAATCGAAACGCAATAACTCTTTCTATTAGGGGAATACACAATAGGAACCGTACAGGATATAACACCCACGCGAAATGTCGCGTCGGAACGCATACACGTTTTCTCCTGTCACGCTGGTCTGTGCAAATCGATACCTATAAAACAAATCGTAAGTGTTTTTATCTACTACGAGTTAGCCCTTGATGTCTCGCCTGGTGGTATAAGTCAAGAGGCAGTCTAAGATGGTGGCGAACTATGGGGTATGGCAGTTATATTAAACCCATGCCCTAATCGGTTGCTGGAATTGTTTGGCTTTGCGTTTTTGCCGGAGAGGTGGAAAACTGGTAATACAGCCAAATCCTCCAAAAAAAAACCCAGACCAGAGAAAATTCAGAAATTATCATACTAATTTTATAAATGCGGACTGTTTGTTTGTTTGTCCTTCAATCAGGCCGCAACAGAGCAACGGATCGACGAGATTTTTTGTATGGGTATAGTTGAGGACCTAAAAAGTGACACAGGCTACTTTTTATTCCGGGAAATTAAGGAGTTACCGTCCGAATTAAAAAACATATTCAACGCGGATGAAGTCGCGGGCATAGTAAATTTATAAATTAACCACACCATGTTACGGAGGTAATGTAAGTATATTGAGTGCAACTTCGAAGACTCTTTGAAAATACCTAAGCAATTAATTTGTTTAAAATTATTCATTTTCCCCAACGTGGGTGCAATACCGCCTTTAAGCATTCTACGGCGAAGTAATAAAATACATCTTGTTTACTCTACCCGTGTTAAAACTTTTAAGTGCCGACTTGGTAGCGCACCTACTAGAAAATTTAATAAATTTCGAAATTTATTGGTGCAGTGTTTAACGCTGTTCGAAACTTTTAATTTATTATTTTTTATGAGTCCTGTTAATGTTATTATGCTGTTCTAGTTTTAATTTTGTTTGGAAAGAAAAATACTTATTGATATAAAAATGAAAAATTCGAAATTATCATATTCTGTACAGCTGCCGAATCTGCTCAAACGCATAAGCGCCGTAAATACTCGGTCATTAGTAAAGACTTGCGGCGTTTGCGTTTCAAACTCTGGGCCCATGGTCATCGGACATGAAACATTTTCCTTCCCAGAAGTTGGTCCACGATACTGCTCACCCAAGAGATTGCGCTTATTTTTAGCCCAACGTCGGCTTAACCAGGCAATTCAGAGAGGCAATAGCGCCAGTGTCTTGGGCACTATGCCCATGAATGGTCATTTGGATATTTATCTTCTATATATAAAAATGAACCCCTATTTCCCTTGGTCACGGCATCACGCGTGAACGGCTGGACCAATTTCGCTAATTCTTTTTCGTTGTATAGGTGAGGACCTGGAGAGTGACATAGGCTACTTTTTATCCCGGAAAATTAAGGAGTTCCCGCGGGAATAACAAAAAACTTAAACCACGCGGACGAAGTTGCGGGCATCAGCTAGGGTAAAAATAAATATAGATTTTTGTACTAGGTTATTTTTGGTAAATATTCAAATTATAAAGTGTATAGGTACTTTGTGGATGTAAACCCTATTAGAGACCTGGTATTCCGTCGAACATTTATTTGATTAAATTTGGTGAAACTGATTGGTGAAATTAAATTGTGATTCACACCATAGTTACGCGGAATTTCTTCACACAAGTAGCGGCTGGCAGTGTTTTTTGTTTCTATTTAAAACATCTATTCGTTCGCGTGGCATAAGTTTCAAGTTTTTAACCCCAGCGGTTTAGGCTGTGCGTTGATCCCTTAACGATTTTATGAGATGACGACCCCACACGGCTTGCTGTTTTTTCTGATGACACTTGACATTATTGTCAGACCGCGTCTGTTTTGTTTATTTGTCTCTGTTTTGTTATACTCTTCATTTTCTCTTGTAGGCGTAGTTAAGAATAATACGAGTTATTTGTGCGGTATTCTATTTTCTTAAACATGGTTTCCTTCTTTCCAGGTCACAATGTGGATAGTCCTGCTTCTGTTTATGCCATATGCCCTGGGCCAGCAGCCCTGGGTGCCCTGTTCTGAGCTTAACGACGATCTCCGCTACCCGTGTCGATGCAAAGTCCAAGTCGACAGGGCTTTGCAACTGCGTATCTTGATGAACTGCGACCGAGTTGTGTTTGCTGGCGATTTCCCAGCCCTGCCTTATGGTGCTCCGATTGTGGCCTTCAGTCAGCGGTGGGCTGGACAACAGTCTTTGCCAACACAGGTTAGTAACGTACTTCACTGATTCGGTGACTCAAAGATTATTCTAGCTTCCGACGTCTAAGTTGCAACCATGCCTAATCCGTACCACATCCTGAAGCTCTCTGAGGGATTGCAGGTCTGCACCTTGTTTTAATGATCCTATGATACTTGATGCATTGAAAAGTGGCTTTTCAGCTTAGTCACCTTTTTATTTTAGTATTTTTGCATTCAAGTATCAATTTCCAAACTCAGGGGCTCGCGTCACGCGTGAGTATAGATAAATTGATAAATTGCTATGGAGTTGTGTTTGGTGGAGATTTCCCACGTGTCCGTGGTCCGTGGATAAGTTGGTCTACAAGTCCTGTTCGACGTTCAATCGACCTATAGCATAGCAATGCTCGATATTGCGTCCACGTATTGTAATGAACTAAATATATGAACATTAAATTTTGGGTACTGGACACACGCGGCACGCCTAGATATAGCATCACGTCGCGTTCCTTTTGGCACCGAATTGCAGAGGATCCCAACATTTCTTTTCGGAGTTTAGAGAGGAGATTTTAACGCAAAAGGAATGCTAATTACTACCTTTAATTAAATTAATTAAGAGCATCAGCAACTTTTCCTTTCCGGAAGTATAAATAAATTCATGAAACATTTCTTGCCATTTAATTTCCTAAATAGGGCACGAAATCTTGTAATGGCTATGACGTATAATTTTCTGCGTTCGTATTTACGATGATAAATGAAGGTAAAGAGCGGAATTACGTTTTTTTTGTACTACTACTAATGTAGGTATACTTATTCATATTTTTACGCAATTTATCCGAGAACGTGTTTAAGAGAAATATAAGAAAATATGAAATTTCCAAGAATGCCGGTGGTAATTGAGAAATATCCATTGAAATACTGATCTGATTTCTACCTCCGATGCCATGTCACGCGATCGTTCATGATCTGATAACCGCAGCCGGGCATCGCTCTAGATGCATCTCTTTGATTCATTGTTTACAAGAATCTGGGGCTTAATTTTTTTTTTAAATCATCTTCGCATGTTTTATCAAATGCGAGATGAAATTCGAAGACTTGGACTTAAAAAGGCCAAGATAAAGGCCATGGTAGTAGGAAAACATCCTGAAGAGCCTAGGTCGAAAGAGGCGCCCTATTAGCAGCTCATGCACTGTCAGAAGATAGGTTTCCCTACTGAATAATGATTGCTGAACTTCGTTAGAAGCACCTAAAGAAGAAGTAAAAGTCAAACTATCAATCTGATAATACATCAAAGCTCAAACGCTCTGATTAAACATCTAAATTGATAAAAACATAATATCTGAATCACAACAGATTTAGGTACAAAGTCATGAGACTTGGAGAGATATAGAAAACAAAAAAAAACTCAACGCGAACAAAGTTGGCGCTAGAAGCTAGGTCAAAAATAATATTGAGAAAAAAAAAACAATTGGCGTATTGCAATATTAAAGTAAAGTCAAGTGTTTTCTATTTATATAGCGTGTTATGAGATTGTATGAATATAGCTAAATTGGATTTTCGGTAAAATACAATCATTTGGAGGAATTGTAGACCTTAACACTAGTTCCACGGGATATTATAGGAATTACTTACTCTATAGGTATTTGATCCGTTCAAAATTGTACCTTACCATTGTCTCCATAGACGTTTTATATCGATTGTCCTAAACTTTTTAGTAAATGCAAAAACAAACTACTTTCAAAATTATTGTCTGGCCGACAAAACGTCATCACTTTTATGTGCGAACACGTCCGTACTCCATAGTATGTTTTAAGACTGAGGCTTATTAATTTTTTATGCCCTTATTCTGTGGAGCATTGTGACTTCTGATACCCTTTTTATTGATTTAGAAGATCTAGAAAAACAGATGAGAAAAACTTAATTTCAAGAAATTTAGCAACGCACTTTTCTTTTCCAGATATTTTCATCATACGGCCTGCCACTGAAAGAGTTAGACTTCTCTCACAACAGCCTACGCAGACTACCCGATCGCCTCTTAGCAGGCATTCGGGGAAATATCACCAAGTTAGTTCTGGCTGACAACCTCCTGGGAGATAACTTGAACCCGATATTTTCTACTGCCGAGTTTCATAACCTGCCTGTCTTAGAGGAGCTGGACTTAAGTGGGAACAGCATAAGAGGGCTGGAGGAAGGACTACTGATTGGGTGTGATGTTTTAAAGGTACTCTTTTAAAATAAGAAATTCTTATCTTTATAAGAATTGCCTTTGGTCTGAAAGCATTAAAGAGGTCGCCCGTATAAAGTTACACACTTATTATTTTCGTAAGTTTCACAAGTTTCAGTAAGAAAACCTTTAACCTTTTTGTACCAATCTACGATGCTATTTAGTCAAATTTGCAGTAGGCTACCGAAAAAGAATTATTGCTCATTCACAATAGCTTAATGGAGATTTTTCATTCCTTAAAAACAATTCAATTTGGACTATCAGGTACGCTATCTTCCTATTATCTATGTTATCTTCCAATCAAACACTTCAACAATTAATTGTTCGTTTTTTAAAATTGCTTCCAGTATAAAATTCTAAGTTCCAAATTAAATTGTAGAAACGATACTTACTAGTATCACTTAAAGCAGTATTATTTTGTTGACGTTCCAGTTTCAGAATAATAATCCTTATTTTAAGGACATCAAGGTACGGTCAACGTCAAAAGTCCGTACATAGCTTAACTGTTAAAACTGTGTGCAAGCAATCTGAATCATTCATCCACACAAACATAATCTGTTCAAAATATTTACCTTAATTTAACAAAATTAGGTTCAATTACTATTTAGTAATACTTAGATTATTGCCATAAATTGACAGCAATGTCAACCTACAAGATCAATATTATGTAAGTATGAGGGTGACTCTGTAACTAAACAAGCAATCTTGTTTGCTCATTTTATATGGACGTTTGACGTCGACTGTACGTCATGTAAAACTTCAATTTTAAAGTTATACCTACTGCTTTAAGCGATGATAGTAAGCCCCCAGTATAAAGTTTAAAAATAAAGCTACTTTCAGGTATTACGCCTCGACCGTAACAATATGAATTCCGTGCCGTCCTCGTCGCTCAATGGGCCGCACTCATTAAAAGTTCTCTCACTCAGGGAAAACAGAATAGGTAAGCAAGAAAAAAGTGGATGGGAGTAGTGTAAGAGACAGCCGTATCATATTTGTAAATGTTCATACGTGAGTTTTTGAAGCAAAGCTTTTTAATGGACGTTTTGAATGGCGACTTAACTACCTTAAAGTGAAATAAACGAACAAAAGAACACGGCGATATAGCATAACTACTTAATTGACTGGGCAGCGCGTATTGTTGTTTCATAAAAATAAAAAGTTAAAACCAATATTGTACATGTCATAAACGAAGGATTTTTGGTTGAAGTCACGAGTTTCATAGAATTTGGTTTGAATAAACTCATTCTTCACAGGGTTTTTAAAAATTAATTGAAAATGACAGGCAAAAAATAAATTTTGGTGAATAGTGCCACAAACTCATCTGACCCGGTGGCCTATATTGGTACTAATTTTTATGCCTGTTTAGTTTTTGTTTTTATTTTATTTTTCAAATATACTAGCGACGTTGTCATCGGATCACATGAGTATAGTAAACATTGATTTTACGAGTTTTTGTTATTCAGATCGTCTTTCACAACACTGCCTATGCAGTTTTAGTAAAATTTTGTGGCTGCATTTAAAAAAAAGTTTAATCCGGGGTTGACATATGTGGGACCGGGGTTGACCAGACAGGTATAATATTTTGAACATAAACACATCTAACAGCTTTTTGCAAGTGGGCCTAATAAATAATTGGTAAAAATATTTGTTTCGGTGGCAATGAGTTGAATAGCTCTCAGACTAACAGCTGTGCTTACGGACACGTTTTTACCTGTTCTCGGTACTATACCGGCAAAAGCTATTGACAAGTTTCAAAAAGTTGTCCAACTTGTAGGCTTTAATTTTAGAAGCCTGTGTGAGTTGTTCTTTAGCAACGAAAATGTTCCGAAAAAATTCTTAATGTGTACAGTACTTAATTTTTTTGCCTGTTGTTTACTTACCTTTGTTGTAACATTAAGTACCTCATTATTGTTAGTATTTTGCTGAATATTTAATGATGGGTTGTTATAAATTCGGATTGAATATTTTGAAGTATTTATAAATAATACTTAAATTAATGCTGAAGAACATCGTAAAAAAGAGTCAGTATAATAAATGTATGACCAACCTTCAAAACATAAAAATATTGAAATTGTATGATCAAGGAAGAAAAAACATAAACCGTCAATTTACAAGTCCGTTAAAAATCACAATTTATGCATGGGAGCGAATGTCATTAGGTACATGATACCCGCGTGACTGATTGACCGCGCGATTGAATGTGACTATTTTTTTTTGTTATTATCATCAAGTGAAAATTAAGATCTTTCTCATAATATGAAAATGTAACAGAAAGGCACAGAAATAATTAAGAATCGTTATTTAACGTTTAAACTATCGTGAGAGATATTCATTATAAATATACATAATAGCCGGATACACTCACGTGTTATGTCGGAAAAGTGCCCGACTAGTTTCGAACCCGTTCGGGGCCCTTATTCATGATGATGATGGGCACTTTTCCGACATAACACGTGAGTGTATCCGGTTATTATGTATATTTATAATCGTTATTTGTTTTATTTTCTCGCAATCGAAGTGAAAAGTAGAGTGTTTACCACGGGACTAAATGCCATTCTACTCAATTCTATAGAATACGCTAAGCTAAACATCTCGTATGAATATGAAATGGCTCATTTTAGTCCCTTGACGAACAATCTACTATAATAGTTTATTGGCGAATGTATAAAGTAGTGGTGCTGTGTATCTAAAGAATCTCTGGGCGAGTGCAGATTTTGTTCTTGGTGTAGGCCACGTGAGTCTACGTTTAGTTGATTGTTTTTCTGGGATATTCTCCAAATTGTATAGTGAGGGGCCATCATCATCATGAATAAGGGCCCCGAACGGGTTCGAAACTAGTCGGGCACTTTTCCGACATAGCACGTGAGTGTATCCGGTAATTATGTATATTTATATTATAATCGTTATTTATTTTATTTTCTCGCAATCGAAGTGAAAAGTAGAGTGATTACCACGAGACTAAAAGCCATTCTACTCGATTCTATAGAATACCGCGCTACGCTCGGTAAGCTAAACATCTCGTATGAAATGGCAAATTTTAGTCCCTTGATGAACAATCTACTATAATTGTTTATTGGCGAATGTATAAATTAGTTGTGCTGTGTATCTAAAGAATTGCTGGGCGAATGCAGATTTTGTTCTTGGTGTTGGCCACGTGAGTCTTCGTTTAGTTGTTTGTTTTCCTGGGATATTCTCCAAATTGTATAGTGAGTAGTTAGTTGAGTTAGTACTCTGCTGCAGTGCTAATTGAGCCTAATTGATCCCATTTACCCACCTTCGAAATCTAAACCTTACCCTAACATAATCATATTTAAAGTCATGGTTACCATGTTCTTTCAATATCATTGAAATTAATTATTTAATACGCTACCAAATTTCGAATCGTTAGGACATATGGAAGGTAGTCAGATCCCCTCATCAACTATTAAAGAGCTGATGATCTTCAAACGGCTGAACAGATTTTCATGAAACATGGCTAAGAACACTCGGGATAAAATTATTTATGACACAAAAAATACTAAACGAAAATAGGTTCATCCGTTTGGGAGCTACGATACCACAGACAGATACACAGACAAACACGTTAAACTTATAACACCGCTCTCTTTTTGCGTCGGGGGTTAAAATAAGGTATTGAGGCAGGCGATGCATCTACTCGTATTTGACTGTCAGTCATTTTACTGCCCGTACCGTACCTGCCGTACCCGATGCGTTCCAGCTCCACTGAGATCTTTTTTGGACGCAGTTTTTTTAATCCTTCGAAATAGACAAAACTTATTTGCAAGCCGATTTGTGCTGTAAATAAATCAAAAATAATCAGTCAGTGTATACCGTATATAAATAAATAGACTATTAACTTTTATCAATCGTAACATTATTATATTATGGTTTCAGGTACAATAAGGCAAGGTGCGTTCATATCACAGAAGACATTAGAAGAGATTGACTTGCATGGAAATATGATATCGACAATCGAAGGCGGTGCTTTTATCAGCTTGAATGAAATTCAAAGCCTCGATTTAGGTCGAAATAGACTCTCGAAGATTAACAGTGACGTATTCCAAGGTATCGAGAATTTGGAAAGATTGGATATGTCTGAGAACTTCATAGCTGACTTTCCGACGGTAGCACTCAAATCTTTCCGCAATCTCAAGCATTTAAACCTTTCAAGCAACATGATTACTGTAAGTTTTTCTCAAATTTAACAGAAATTTTATACAAACATCAATATCTATCGACAAAATGTATGGAATAGACTTTTTTTATTGATCTTTAAAGCCGTTATAAAAACAACTTTGAAGAGTTACCTACTGAATTTATTGCAATTAAGTAACTATATTGAGAAAATTTGCGTAAATTTGGATAAAATGCGTAAGTTTGGATGGATGGATGGATGGGTGTTTGTTACTCAATCACGTCAGAAAGGCTGAATGGATCTGGATGAAATTTGGCACAGAGAAAGATTGTAATCTGGAATAACACATCGGCCAAGAATCCCCTCGGAACTTTTCCGAAAAATTAAAGAGTTCCTGCGGGAACCAAAAAAACCTCAATCCACGCGAAAGAAGTCGCGGGTATCAGCTAGTATACTTTAACTGTCTCAATGCGTAATATATTAATTCTATTTTCATTTTTTATAATTAGCATAATTTTACAATAGATCTAGATATTACATAATACTATTAATCACCATACAATGCATGCACTGGTGCAGGTTTCAAATGTTAGGTCATTTTAATCGAATCTGTATGTCAAAGGCAGTTTCATTCTAATTAAAGTTTGCATTATGCAGATTGAGCCTGTGATTTTGCCCATAATTTCATCCACGATTAGGTTGAGTAAAAAGTCCTAAATAAAGTTTGCTATAAATGGTTTTATATTATAAAAAGTATAAGATGGCCGTCCATCTCCAGGAAGTGTTTGATTTCCACCGACATGAAGTGGGTGGAAATCAACCGACGAACTGTTTTTAAGGAACTTAGGAAAGCTAAGGAATAATATTATGAACAGTTTAAAAATTTTAGCGATATCTGGATTAATTTTCCTATCAAGTTGAAGTAATACTTTTTCTGCTATTTTTCAGAACATGGACCCCAGTCATCTTAATTCCTTAAGTTCCCTAGAAGTGTTGGATTTGAGCAGAAATAACCTTGTGAAGCTATCTCCTGGTACGTTCGTCGGTTTGACGGATCTAAGATATTTGGATATTGGAGTTAATTCTTTACGAACTGTAAGTATACTAGCAATCGTTGTCGCACCTTTTATTTTTTTCAGTAACAAATTGCCTTTTGAATGTGATTTCAATTAATTATTATTAGTAATGATGTAAAGATGAACGCGCGAGATCCTGAAACGGGTAATAATATAGTTTTATTAAGCACATGTAAAACCTGTACATTCAGGTGGTGCGACCCCGAGGCACGTGGTAAGACCGCGATATTAGGAAGTAACTTATGACCTGTGGACATGGACACATGTCCAGCTGTGGACGTCTATCGGTTGATGACGACGACTCTCTATTAGTTTCTAACCGGAATGCTGAATTTTCACATTATAAGACGAAGCAACTCCCAATTTCCAGTATACTCTGTTTGCCTTTAACTAAGCGCTTTTTTTCTTTTGTATTTCAGGTGGAGGACGATGCTTTCGATGGTTTAACAAGCCTTCAAACTTTGTTGTTGAGGGACAATAATATTCTCCTCATACCTGCAACCGCACTATCTCGATTACCAAGTCTCACTTCTATACATTTAGGCTTTAATAGAGTAACAGCATTATCAAGCGATATATTAAAATCAGTTTCGGATAGAATAACTTCTTTGGTACTGGCACGAAACGTTATAAGAGAATTACCAAAGGCTGCATTTGAGCATTTTAAAAATTTAAGACACTTGGATTTGTCAGGAAATCTCTTGAACTCATTATCAGCAGAGGTGTTCAGTGGTCTGGAAACCACCCTTGAATTTTTATCTTTAAATCAAAATAGAATATTAGGCTTTACAGGCGAACAACTGAAGTTCGTAAGCCTGTGGTATTTAGATATTTCTGGTAATCAGATTTCAGAAATTCCAGTAAACGCTTTTCAATCTATTCCGAGTTTAACGCATTTGAACATGAGTCATAATTTACATATTAATGTCCTTCCACAAAATCTATTTAACTCTAACGATGCCCTATTAACTGTCGACATAAGCCATGTTGGTTTAAAGGCACTTCCAGTTAATTTGTTTTCGAAAACTCATAATTTAGAACACATTTATTTAGCCCATAATAATTTACAAGAAATATCGGAAGGGACTTTTAAAAATCTTAAAAATTTAACCCACCTAGACTTATCTTATAATAACATAGCTACTATCAGAACACCTGCTTTTGTAAATGTTATGTCTATTCAATTTTTATCTTTAAAAGGAAACCAATTAAATGCTTTCAAAGGTGAGTTCTTTAATACGGGAACTAGTTTGGAAGTAATAGACGTTTCCGACAATCAGTTGAGCTATTTATTCCCGTCTTCATTCAAAATTCATCCGAGGTTAAGAGAAATCATACTTACTGATAATAAGTTTAACTTCTTCCCTTCAGAACTTATAAGTACCTTACAATATTTGGAACTCATAGATTTATCTGGAAATGATTTGAAGAATGTTGATGAATTGGATTTTGCTCGCTTGCCTAAATTAAGGTCGATTTTACTAGCGAGAAATGAACTCGAAACTGTTAGTGAAATGGCTTTCCACAATTCATCTCAGATTCAACACTTAGATCTATCGTACAATCAAATTGACAGATTGGGTGATAGAGTTTTCGAAGGCCTCATAAGATTAGAACTATTAAATCTGAAAGGAAATGTCCTAACAGAACTTCCTGACAATATTTTTGATAGATCGCGATTGCATATGCTTGAGTCCATTATACTGAGTCATAATTTGTTTGAACAAGCTCCATTAAAAGCATTACAAAAACAGTACTTCTTTGTATCGTCTGTTGATTTATCATACAACGATATTGTGGATATTCCAGCCGAGGACAGCGTTATGGTTAATATCAAAAAGTTAGATCTTTCATTTAATCCGTTATCAGAAAAAACTATTAACAATGTTTTGACTGAGCCAAAAACTGTTAGAGATTTGAATTTGGCTGGCACTGGGATAAAATCAGTAGGACAGTTAGAGACACCATTTTTACATAAATTGAACTTATCGTACAATAATATCACAAAACTTACTGAAAAGACATTTACTAGAACTACTTTATTGGAATCACTGGATTTGTCAAATAATCAAATTGGTGATGTATCCAATGCATTAGCTATTTCTTGGCCTAAATTAAAAAATCTTTTAAGATTAAATATTTCTGATAACCCCATAATAATGGTTCTTGAAGGAAACTTTGAAAACCTTACATCTCTTCGAATTTTAGATATGAGAAATTTAGAAAAATGCACGAAAATTGAAAAGAATGCATTCAGGACGCTATCAAACTTGGTTGAATTCCGGGCCAATGGGTATCCACGATTGGGATACTTTGATGTTCAAGGTGCATTACAATATTTATTAGCTCTTGAAAAATTAGACGTGGAGGTAAAGGATACCAATATAGGACCAGATCAACTGCATTCAATACTCCATCCACGTCTTGAGGAGTTAGGTCTAAGAGGTGACCGGCTTAGGACTGTATCTTCGGGTGTTCTCGCAGGTTTAAAAGCACCCGCTATTACTGTTCGATTGCGTAATACATCCGTTACAAATCTACCACCAGCATTGCTATTTCCTTTACCACGATCATCAAGGATAACTATTGATGTAGGTGGAAGTCAGTTAACTACATTACAACCTCAATTATTGGTTGCACTTGATGATCGCCGGGCAGATTTATCAATGCTTGGGTTAGATACTAATCCTATCCGCTGTGATTGCAATACAAGGGCATTAAGAAGATGGATTCCTACTGTTGGTATTAATGAAGTTAGATGCAGTTCTCCGGAGCATTTAGCTGGGTTTTTACTGATAGAAATAGGAGATGATGAGCTTTCTTGTGATACACGACGTAGAACTACTGCTACGTCTTCTTCAAGTAGCATTTCAACTACAGCGCCACCACGTCTTGTTCACCGTACGTCTGCTGAGCCTGATATTATTTGGTCAGTAGCACCATCACATGAACGACCTAAAGTTCCAGGGGAGCCGAAAGGAGCACCAGTACTTGGTGTTGCAACATCGTCAAATGATGATAATTTGATCATTGGAATTGTAGGAGGAGTTGTAGCATTCATTGCTATTCTGATTGTTGCTATATGCATTGTTCGTCTTCGAATGACTACGACGTCTTATAGGGGTGGCCCATTAGCAAACAGTCCAGGAGCTGGTGGTGCTCCACTGTGGGGTGCGGCTTGGCCTGGTTACGCGGGGACATTGCCACCTCCTTCATTATCGAACGCCACTTTGCCTCACAAAATACAGTCAGGTCCTGGATCAGTGCGTTATTTAGCAGCACCACCACCCCCAGCACCATATTTTATAAGTCTTCCACCGCACGACGACAAAATTTATCGGTAGAATAATAAACAACATTCTAATGACATATTTGTAAAGTGTTGAAGGCTGATAGTTCAAGCGCCAAACATGATGTAACTAACGAATTTGGACGTTTTGACAGATTTGCAATACAAAAACTGCCATAACGTCTGTTAAATATGGGGCTATTGAAAAATCGGTCCTTTAGTTTGAAATAGTGACGTCAAAGAGGAGGTGTGTAAATATACTAATAAATTATTTAGAATATTTGAGCGGATGAATGTATTTTCTCTTAGTGTGCTTGTAATTTGTGTTTATTTTAAGTATCTCAATGGTGCCCTTCTTTTTATGATGGTTTTGGTTGGTTAAAAATAAAGCATTATGAAATTTCGTTGAACTCGGGCTAGGTTGGAATTAATCTAGTCACCTGTGACAATGTTTTAGGGGATCAAAGGTGCCTAAATATGTGAATTAAATAACGAATAAGGCTTATTTTGATGGTTGTGACGTGAGAAAAAAATGTATGCATCATAATTATTTCGAATCTTTTTGTATACTATGAACTCACATGTGCGCGTGGTTAGTGTGTAAACGTGCGTCGATGCGCGACCGTCTGAACTGAGCCTTATTAAGTCCATACTAATATTATAAATGCGAAAGTGCGTCTGTCTATCTGTGCGTCTGTCCGGGATTTTTAATCCCGGAATATGAAGGAGTTCCTGCGGGAATAGATAAAACTCAATCCACGCGGACGAAATCGCGGGCATCATCTGTTACAGTAATATTTTTATTTGAAAATGTATAGAAAATCGCAAATGAATTTGAAGTACTTTATGAATTTTGTAAAGTAATATTTATTTAAATTAAGAGTATCTACTGATATGTAGCATAAGTAAATTAAGCTTAACATATTGTTTAGTTTTTAATTAAATGTTATAATTGAAGTATCGTTGTATAATTTCACACAAAAAAACTATTTTGTTTGCTATATACATAGTAATACATTTTATTGTTCCTGACTGTGATGAATCCATCTCAGCTCATTCAGTTAGACTTTCTGACCGTAGAAAAATTACCTAATCTTCTTTATAAAAGAATCTTTCTCTTATACTTACATAATCTCAATTTCTAAAGCGCAGTGATTTAAGTTTGAAGTATGCCCGTTTTTCACGACATACTGATAGGTATAGGTATTTACACATTAAACAATTATAGCGCAACTGATAGATATTGATGACCTTATGGAGTTCCTTTAATCTGTTGAGGGCTTGGGACAATTATTAATAGTAATAGCATATTACCTATTCTGTGCTAATAGCTAGCTTTCGTCAAATTCTTAGAATGTGATCCTTATTTACGATTGCAATAACGTATGTTAGTGCTCACTCGCAGCATCACATCGTAAACAGTCAGTATTTATTTTAATGTGATAATTTGGTTTAGCACAGTCGATTCAATAAACACATCTATTTGGACTGTGCTAGGAGCCATCGCAGGATTGTTTTAGTTAGCTACTACGCCGGTGCACCTGATAAAATATATGACAGATTTCAATCAATCAAATAATGTTTTATTCAATTTAGGTAGATATACTACACTGATTGACGTCCACTTATTTATAAAATATGATGGTGATAATCAGAAACGGTATCTTAAAACTAAATCTACGGGGGTTCCAAACACGCCATGGTCTGAGAAGAGCCCACAATAAACTCAGCCGGTTTTTTTTTTAATTATCATCATTTCACAAATCATCTAAACTAAGGAACTATATCAGAGCCGTTAGAGCAAATTATTGTAATTCCTTACCTACATGGTAATAAGATTTTTTTAATGAGTTTACGTTTTACATTAACTTTGAACTTATTCAGAGACATCTTCAACATGTCTTCTGGGAGCTTATTGCAGAAGCGGACACTGTTTCCAACAAATGAATTGCTAGTTTTACTAAGCCTAGAAGCAGGCATTACAAGTTTATTTTTAACCTACTTCCAAAAAAGGAGGAGGTTCTCGTATTTTTTTTAATGTATGTTACCGCATATCTCCGTGGTTTCCAAACCGATTTGTTTTTTTTTTCAGTGATTAGAGGAAGCTCCGACATGGTACCATAAAAAATTCTGACTGCAAATCCTCAATCCTGATGCTGTAGGTATACCTACGACTCAACACTAGGGAGTTAGGAAGTTTTGATGGTGAATTCATATAGTATATATCAAGTCACGTGTAGGTATACGATTCAACTCTGAGTCATAACTCCTCAACCCTGATGCTGCAGGGTACAGAACTCCTTAAAAATAGCGATTTAGGATTTTTTAATGGTGAATTCATATTGTAGGTGTCAAGCAACAACTTCATACTTAAAGCCAAGTCCCAACTCCTCAACTCTGATGCTGCAGGGTACCGCACTCATAAGCCGTGTGGATTAAGAGTACACTAAAAAGTTAAAAATAAAAATTATTTCCAAAAAACCGACTTCCAAAGCCACTGTAAAGTAAAAAATAATTTTGATTTCTACACTCTATGTTGAAGTCGGGAGAGTATAACAAAGATAGGCAAAGTTGACGCGTCAGGCTCGCCCAACTTCAACATAGTGTGTAGAAATCAAAATTATTTTTTACTTTGCAGTGGCTTTGGAAGTCGGTTTTTTGGAAAGAATTTTTTATTTCTAGTATTGACATTATGACAATCACTTTTCTTCTTGAATTTATCAATGTGTTAAATTAGAAATTTGTCAAATTTCAATGTAATATATAGATCAATAAATCGCATTTAACTTGCACTGCGAAAGCCTGCGGACGCCACGCAACAATAGCTAAATAATAATAAATGTTTTTATTATGAATAAAATTATACCGGCCGGATACTTCTCTATCTATTATTTTATTTGGTTTATTTCCCTCAATAATGGAGAGTGATATTATGAAGATGATGATTATTTTATTGGCAATTATTAAGCAATAATACGCGTCAATGCGTAGGGTTCACGAAAATAGGACGAAAATGTGTAGGTACATATTCGCTGATAGTTTCCGCGGAATTCACACCTCGTAAACACAAATTGCGTTTCGAGTTGTGGAAAGCCATTTATTTGAAATATGATAAATTTCTATTTGTTGGCCATAACGTCGGTTACTATCGAATGATAATTTAAACACAAAATGTGGACGCGCGATTAAGTTTGTATCCATTTTTTCAGATATTTTCGATATTTTTTTACACATCAGTAGCGGTCTGATTACAATCACTCCATCATTTCGAACCCATCGGTTCAGATATATTAATGCATAATTGACGAAAATAAACACACAGTTGGCTAATCAGTAAAAATATTGCTATTGATCTGTAATCAAAGTAAGTATTGTACTGCAAAATTCTCTAAAAAAGTCTACAAGCATCTCTTTAAAAGGTCTGCGAACAAAAATCTGCGATTTAAAAAAAATAGTAGCAGGAGTTATTTAAAACATACCTATCATTGTTTTAGTAAAATATATTTTGATCTCGAAGCAGTATATTATATATACCTAGTATACCTAAAGTATATTTACCCCAATTTTATTTAGATATTCCAAGACGAAGAGTGTGAATAAATTACAAGGAAGATATAAATTCGTACGAAAATGTTTAGTCTCATATGACACATTAATTTGAAATATTATAAATGCATATATTATGCACGAAAATTAACAGTCTCAGAACTTTTCTCGGGAACGTTTCAAAGTTTATTACAGAATAACGTGCGCTTAGTCGTAACTTAGTAGCTTAAGAATGATTTACGTGTAAACTTTTGAGAGTATCAGGTAGGTATAATAGTACCTATCAAGAGTAGAGTAGATCAGTATCGCGAATAAAAGAACAGCTGTTTCATACACTTTGTTAAATGAATGTTGAATAGCATTAACATTGAGCTATGCAGTGACTTAGGAATACTGTAAGTCCCTGTGTAAGTATGTCTGTATCACTATCCACTACTAAAATTATAAATGCGAATGTCTGTTTGCTTGTTTGTTTGTTAATCCTTCAAACACTATGCAATAAAGCCACGGATAGACGTGTTTTTTTTGCATGGATATATTTTTTGTATATATAAAGACCTGGAGAGTTTTATCCCAGAAAATCAAAGATCCCAGGAGAGACACCAGATCCGACTCGTAGCTTTAATTTTAAGATACCGTAACTAACTATCACCATCATGTTTTATAAATAAGTAATTGACGTCAATATGTGTACCTAAAGTGTACCTAATTTAAATAAATGAATATTTGATTGATGGATTGATTTGATCCCAGTTAGTTCCCGCAGTCACCAACGAGTTTGCGTAGGTAAGTACACCTAGTGAATAAAATGATCTTGTACGTCCAGCAGAAGTAAAATTACAATTTTACACCAACTGTAGCAAACTTTAACCATGTTAGTCGTAGCTCGATGCGAGAGTCTAGCTTCTTCTATTGCAATTTAATGCAATTAACCGACACCAGACGAATTTTATTAGCATGTAAATTCTCTCTTCTACGGCAACCTTATGCTCAGAGTCATTTCGTTTCGTGTTTACATAATGAAATTGCTATCGTAAGTTTCACACTGACACATCAAGTTCTAGCTCAAAGCACTTCGTCTACAAACTTATGATTAAGAATGAAGGTCTTCTTTGAAATGAAGACTAAGTGCGAAAATGTACCTATTATATTAGGGAGTACAGACGATATATATTATATAATATATTAGATAGGACGAAATATGCACAAAAAATGTCCGTCGTATGGCAAACACGTTTTGTCTTGTCGCGTTAGTCTTTATAGCTCTACATGACAGAACGCACGCGTCCGACAGACATTTTTTATTCCGTAGTGTGCAGATTTTCAATTCCCGTCCGGCCCATCTTTGACGTTATAATTTTAGTACATATACCTACATTTCAATGTGTGAAAGGTCTGGGTGCGCTAGGATATGCGAGGCGAGAATTGAAATATTAGTTAATACAACATTAACATTAGTATACAACGCGACATTTCGTAATAAAGCTGACCGTGTATGTTTGTATAAGCATAGCCGGTATGTCATATTAGGTAAACGGTGGATTCTATTGTTGACAGCGACATTTAGGTTATCTTCTTTAATTATGTCGAAACGTCGTCGTCGGACCACTTCTTTCTTGGTCGCCCCAGTGCCCTTTTTCCGGCTATCTTGCCTTCGAGGATCAACCATGGAAATTCATAGAGGGATCCTCGTTGCAGGTGCCCGAAAAAAGCAACCTTTCTTCGTGCAACGGTAGTCATCAGTCATCAGTCACGACTGACCGCCGAGCTTCAGTTTGAAGATGGCACCACATGATGATGATGACATTTAGGTACAAATAATTTAATGAAATTCAATCCACGGAACTTGGTTGTGATTATATAATAGGTAGCAACGTGTTTACCATAAGTTTCACGCCGCACGGTATGGGGACAATTCAAACTACTGCTAAGGTGACTTTTGTTTTATTTCATTTAGAGGAATTTCTTTAGAATGTAAATTCGATAATCAATGACCTTATGTGCAGCGTTCGTTTCGTTTCGTATTTAGATAATGAAATTGGTTTCCCGTGTAAAGACTTGTTAGCTACACTTACGAGTATGTAAACATAAGTAAGAGTAGGTAGATAATATATTATTTTACGTGATATTTTGACGTTTGGTTTCATGATAATTAAATTTTCATCCCACCATCTCGGAAAGAGTATTTTTACTATTCGATATCTGAATGCAAAAGACGTTATTATCCTCTTGAGGATAAAGTAAATTGAATTTAGAACATCGTGTGCACGTTAGTAAATATCACTCGTCTATGAAGTTTGTGAATTCAAAACATCATTAAAACCTATTTACTTCTACCTCTATGGTGCCGAATTTCCATACAACCGTTTTTAATTTGTTAAAAACTCACACTCGTAACCTTCTTGGTGTTTTTTTTTAATTTGCTTTGACCATTTTCTTTCACGTCATGTCATTTCCTCGCTGAGGTGGGATGAAAAGTTACGTGTTGCACTCGAGTGAAAAGATTTTTCACCTCGTGCTCTTTTGATTCCCTCGCTGACGCTCAGGATTCTAATTTTTGAATCACGAGCACATAGAATCCTTCGCTTGCTCGGTCATCAAAATTGAGCACGCGGTTAAAAAACAACTTTTCACTCTTGTATAACAAATAACTATTTTTTATAGGCTGAAGAATGATTGACTGAGAACATCAGTTATAGTCTGGTCTACAGAATTAACTATCAGCTTAGATAATATACTAATCCATACTTCCATACTTAATATTATAAATGCGAAAGTTAGTCTGTCTGTCTGCTACGCTTCCTCGGCTCATCTATTCGACCGACTTTGATGAAATTTTGTATAGGGTTAGATAGTATCCCGGGGAAGGACATAGGCTATTAATTAAAGAGTTCCCCTCAGGGATCAAAAAACCTTAATCCACATGGACGAAGTCGCGAGCTAGATTAAATTTTGTTCTTTGGTGGGGATGGGTCGAGGTGGATCATCGCATCCATCATCAATTTTTTTTTATCCACTACAAGTTAGCCCTTGACTGCGATCTCACCTGATGGTAAGTGATGATGCAGTCTAAGATGGTAGCGGGCTAACCTGTTAGGGGCATAGCAGTTATATTAAACCCATACCCCTATTCGGTTTCTACACGGCATCGTACCGGAACGCTAAATCGCTTGGCGGCACGTCTTTGCCGGTAGGGTGGTAACTAGCCACGGCCGAAGCCTCCCACCAGGCCAGACCACGAAAAATTCAGAAATTGTAAATTCCCAAATTGACCCTGCCGGGGATCGAACCCGGGACCTCCGCACGTTAAGCGACGGCGCTACACACTGCGCCACGGAGGTCGTCAATATCGAAGAAAAGTTGTAAGTAGAGCCACGGACACTGGTCTTTAGTCGTATTTCATAAAGTTTAATGACGTTGAACAAACTGTAACTCCCATTAAAGGTTTTACAGTTTTACGCATTACGCGAGATAGCGGATCAATTTTATGAGCACGTAAACTCACTCATCAATTTTGACTTCGGATTCCCGCGTTCGTTTCATTCGTGTTTGCATAATGGAATTGGTTGTCTCGTGAATACACATAGGCTCAGTTGTGTGAATTTTTGAATTGAGTAGCAAGTGGGAGATTTTCTTCCCGTTCGATCGCGACAACGTTAACTACGATTTGTATGGAATAATAACTGTCAAGCGCTTGAAAGTTGGTGCTTATTTATTTTGAGGAGCCTTATGATAGACCTAGTTTGAAGAACGGGCACGGTCATAGATTTTTTATCCCGGCAAATACATCATCATCATCACTACAGCCTATTAACGTCCCACTGCTGGGCACAGGCCTCCACTCTCATAGGAGAGCGGGAATTAGAGCTTAGACCCACCACGCTGCTCCAATGCGGGTTGGCGGGCTTTAACGATTATTATCATGTTAGTTATAATAACCGGGACCGACGGCTTAACGTGCTCTCCGAGGCACGGGTGTTTGATACCTCAAGGATACTTTTATTAAAAACACACTAAGTAATAAGTATTGAATCAACTTTAATTTCTTGTCTCAGGTTACAGGCACACACACCATGTTACATTTTCTCAGTCTATTTCCTTGACAACAGATCTATAACTATGAGGTCAAACCACAGAGTCTAAAGCTCTTATAGAACATCTCCCCCTTTCAGGTTAAGATAAAGAGTCTTAACTCAAGACATAGTTAGATAAATGAGACGGTTGTTTTATGACTCTACCAGACCTTGTAACCACAGCTTCCCTACTAGGAGTTGAGACAGAACTACCTGCTCGCCCACTCAGACTCACTTCACCAGCTTCACCGACAACATCAGAAAAGTCATTTTTCCTAATAAAGTTATTAGCAGAATGTGAGACATGTTTTTTATTTCTCCTAACCAATGTGCCATCCTCCTTTTTAATAATATAAGATCTAGGCTCAACCTTGCCAACCACTTTGCCCGGGTACCAGATCTTCTCTGGTCTATTCTGGTAAACAACACTACCACCTATCTCCAGAGGTTTTCGGACCTTTGCAGATTTATCATAATTCTGTTTGCATTTATATCTTATTGTGCTATATTTTTCCATAACATTTTTTGAAATGCAAGGTTTAAGTACATCTTTGGTGCACGGCAAGGTTGTTCTTAGACTTCTAGACATCAATAATTGTGCTGGGCTGTAGTCTAATTCAGCTAAGGGAGTTGTTCTATAATTTAGTAACGCTTGACTAAAATCATAACCACTTTCTTTACATTTTTTCATGATCCCTTTGACAATACCTACAGCCTTTTCACTCATCCCATTGGATTGAGGGTATCTTGGGCTAGAGGTAACCAGCTGTATGTCACAATCTTTTGCAAAATTCTTAAAAACTTGACTACTGAAGGGCATATTGTCACTCACCACGTACTTGGGAAATCCATGAGTTGCAAAAATAATTTTTAACTTATTCACTATAGTTTCTGAATTTTTATTTGGCAGCTTTTTTACCTCTATCCACTTTGAGTAGTAATCAATTACTACTAAATAGTCTTTTCCCTCAAAATAACAAATATCCATTCCTATCTTATGAAAGGGCAAGTCAGGAATATCATGAGAGATCAAAGGCTCTTTAACATTACTTAACCTGTATTTTTCACATGCCTTACATTTTAAAATGTAATTTTCTATATCTCCTGACATTCCTGGCCAGTGTAATATTCCCCTTGCACGTTTTTTGCACTTAACGATACCCACATGTCCCGCGTGCAAACTAATTAACATTTCTTTCCTAATACTTTTAGGTATTACAATTTTGTTTCCAAAATATACAATATTATTTTTAACATTCAAACATTCTTTTAATTTGTATAAGCTTTTTAACTCCTTATTCATCTCGTGATTATTTTTTGGCCACCCTAAATTATACCATTGTACAATTTTACTTAAGTCATCATCTTTCAAGGTTTCATCAGATAACTGTGTCATTCTTTTATCTGACACTGGTAGATCACTTTCAAAACTATGCACAACCTCCAATAGTGTTGGTTCAACTTTGGCATTATTAGAAATATAATTTCTTGACAAGTAATCAGCTACATACATTTTGCTACCTGGTGTATACCTAATTTCTATATCATACTTTGAAAGTTTTAAAACCATGCGTTGTAGTCGAGAGCTTATCTTACTTATATCTTTGTTAATTATTGCCACTAAGGGCTTGTGGTCAGTTTCAACAACTATTTTCCTCCCATATACAAATTGGTGATATTTTTCAATTGAAGCACAAATGGCAAACAACTCTTTTTCTATTGGGGCCCACCGTTTTTGACAATCAGTATAACTACGAGAGTAAAATGATACTGGTTTACCATCTTGCATTAAACAAGCGCCTAACCCTGAATTTGAACTGTCGGTTTGCAAAGTGACCAATCCCTTATTATTTAAAATAGCTAACGTAGGCGTACAAGTTAACTTCTTTTTTAATTCTAAAAATGCATTTTCCTGACTCACTCCCCACTGCCAAGGTACTTCTTTTTTGAGTAAATTTCGGAGTGGTTCTGATGTTTTTGTGTACTGAGGGATAAACTTGCTTAAATAGTTACACATACCAAGAAATTTTTGCAACTCTTTTAAGTTATTTGGACTTTTTAATGAAATAATTGATTGGACCATGTCGTCATCTACCCTGATCCCTGTTTCAGAAATAACAAGCCCTACATATTTCACCTCTTTGCACTTGTATTGAATCTTTTTGCTGTTAAATTTAACATTAAATTTTCGTGCACGTTCTATAACTTGTTTTAATATCATATCGTGATCTTTTTCATTTACCCCTGCTACTATAATATCATCAAAGTATATTTCTACTCCTACAATATCACCAAAAATTTCATTATTTATTCTTTGCATTACTTCAGGAGCAGATGAGATACCAAATGGCATTCTTTTAAACCTATACCTACCAAAAGGTGACCCAAATGTACATAACTTTTCTTTATCATCTAGTTGTATTTGAAAAAACCCATCTTTCAGGTCTAAAACTGTAAACCATTTTTTCCCTGCTAAATTGTTGTAAATTTCTTCCGGAGATGGAATAAGATATGTTTCTCTTTCAATATTTTTATTTAATTGCTGTGGATCTAAGCACAACCTTAAACTTTTATCTGGCTTTTCCACTATTACTAAATTATTGCACCAAGCTGTAGGACCCTCAACTTTTTCTATTATGTCCTCTTTTTCATATCTTTTTAGAGTTTCCTGCAATCTTTCTTTAACACTTTGTGGCACCCTTCTTATAGGCTTTATTATTGGAATAGCCCCCTCTTTTATTTTTATTTGGTATTTACCTATATTTCCTAATCCGGTAAATAAGTCTCTATTATTATTTATGAATTTTTGTTTTTCTTTTTCAGCGATTTGACTCACTTCTGTTTTAATTTCCCCAATTCTTTCAATTAAATTTAACTTTACACACTCTTTAAGACCCAAAACTGGTTGTACAGGTAAATCTACAACATTAAACCTAATTAAATATTTACAGTTCTTAATAAAACATTCTAACTCTATAGATCCCAATGGCTTCACCTTTTCCCCGTTATACACAACAAGCACAGTTTGAGACTCTTTTAGCTGAAACATATTATTTTTATTTATAATATTAAAGGCACTTAGTGATAAGGTATTGCAGTCAGCACCTGTATCTAACTTAAATAATACTGGGACATTATTTATAATCACATTTTGTGTCCATTGTTCATTCTCAATTGAACTAACACTAACTAAACTATCTATATTAAAGTTTTCATCACTACTTTGTTCTTCTTCCTCTACAGTAAACACTTTTTTCACTTTTTGATTTTTATTATACCTTTTACTAACACACACAGCCGCAAAGTGATTATATTTTTGGCATACTGCACACTTTTTGCCAAATGCGGGGCACTCATTTCTAATGTGACTTTTCCCACACCTATTACACTCAAAAAACTTATTATTTCTAGCTATTCCCATTCTGGAAGTTGAAGCTTGCACTGTATAAACTTCTTTTCCTCGCATCTTTTCTACCTGTGCCTTGCCAGCTTCTGCTGCCCTACAAATTTTAATGGCTTGTTCAATGGTAAGATCAGCTTCTCTAAGTAACCTTTCCTGTAACGCCATATCGGCTACGCCTATCACGATCATATCTCGAACCATCCGATCTTCTTCCCTGAAGTCACAATTTTTTGCTTGAGTTTTTAATTCAGTTAAAAATGTATCAAACGAAATATCTTTTTGTCGCATATTGAAAAATTTGTAACTATTCATAATTATATTTTTCCTGGGTATTGCATATAGCTCAAAGGCTTTAATTACGTTTTCAAACGTAGTTGTATTCTTTTTATCGAATGTATTATAAATATCTAGTGCCTCCGAGCCTGCCATGTTAAGTAGCAGGGCAATTTTCCGTGAATCTTTTTCTGCTATAAGGCCAGAAGCTTCTAAGTATATATCGAAGCTTTGCCTGAACTTTTTCCAATTACTCTCTGCGTTTTCATGTAGAATTAGCTTCTCAGGTTGTCTCAGACCCTCCATTTTGTTTTTTGAAAATCGTACCTCACACATTTACCAACAACCAGTTCGTTTTAATCACTACCTAAACATTAACTAATTTGTCACCTGACACCATGTTTGATACCTCAAGGATACTTTTATTAAAAACACACTAAGTAATAAGTATTGAATCAACTTTAATTTCTTGTCTCAGGTTACAGGCACACACACCATGTTACATTTTCTCAGTCTATTTCCTTGACAACAGATCTATAACTATGAGGTCAAACCACAGAGTCTAAAGCTCTTATAGAACAACGGGGGTGAAACACCGCCAACTTCCAACTCCGGGCTGGCACTGAGAATTTCTTAATTGAAAAACCCAATACCTAACTTTTATGCCCGACCGGGAATCGAACCCAGGACCTCGTGATCCGCAGTCGACTATGCTAACCACTAGACCAACGAGGCAAATACATATCCGGGGGGATTGTTCTACGGGCATTCAATAATAAACCCACAAATTGTAATATTGAAGTCCTGACTAGTTTGTTGTAAAGAGTGAAATTCTGGGGTTAGATTTGTATATAAAATGAAATGTGAATATTATTTGCAAGAGCGCGGGCCATTACGGGGCAAATGCAGTAAGTCATAGACGGGCTGATTGGCCGATTACCTACGTGTGTTGCAGTTATTACCTAAGGTTTAAATAAGCGCTGCCATTCAATTTAAGTCTTTGTTTTTTCCATACTAATATTATAAAGAGGTAAAGTTAGTGAGTTTGTGAGGTGGTAGGGGGTAATCTCTGGATCTACTAAACCGATTTTGAAAATTCTGGTACGAGTAGAAAGCCACATTATTTGTGAGTGTCATATGCTATATTATACTAACTCGAAAAGTTAGGGAGTACTTCACACATTGTGCTACTTTAACGGTGAAACCTGCATGCTTGAGAGTTCTTCCTTATCAAGAACTCATCCCCACTTTTCGTGCAGTGTAGGTACTAGGTACCCTATATTGTTTTTTTTTTTTCAAAATTTAATTTTACCACTTAATCGACATGATTAAAATGTATGTAATGTATGTTGTATGTGTATAATGTATATGTAACCTACCGATGCCAAATTACAGTTTCATAAGACTGCAGTCATTGAGCTAAACCGCGGACAGACGGACGGACATAGCGATACTATTAGAGAGAGACAAAGAGACAGATACACTTTTGCATTTATATAATATTATTCGGGGCGAACTTAGGTATCTTACTTAGCATGGATATCTATGCCAACTTCCTACCTCATTAACAAATTGAGACAGCTGAAATCAGGTTTGGTCATAGATACTATACCAGAGGGTTTAGTAGTAGAAAATGAACAGCAATAATCAGATCACGAATTATTAAAGACAAAGTTAGTATGAAACTGGTTTCAATTGTTCGAGACCAATAATTTAAAGCGGAAATGGTTAAACTTCGACAGAATATAGGCAATGGGACGCCTTGGGGCCATCATGGAATCTTAAAAGCGGTATTTGGCTGGCGGCCATATTGCCGAAGTTGAGCTTAAAGAATATGGTATTAATCTATCATTTAAGTATTTCTATGCAATTAAATTGTAAAACTAGTGAATGTCCTGTATAATTTGATATTAGTGTAATATGTTTTATATCACAAAGGTATATTGTTAGCATTCATATTGTTAATAGAACAGTGAG
Source organism: Erebia epiphron (assembly GCA_963932025.1). Classification (NCBI taxonomy): domain Eukaryota; kingdom Metazoa; phylum Arthropoda; class Insecta; order Lepidoptera; family Nymphalidae; genus Erebia; species Erebia epiphron. Next base: position 43,547,739 of record OZ009945.1, read on the forward strand.
ACGAGCCATATATCTGGCTGATGACGATCAGATGAGATCGAATTCTAGCACACACATATTTTTTCTTACGTAGAATAACGTGACAAAGCACAAATAAATTATTTTTATATTTAATAATGTCTAATGATCCTTAAATGATAAAAGATGACACAAGAATCACGCCAAATGCGAGCATCGTATTGTTACAAAATAGGAAAAACATTTTCCTTGTGAACTTGATCCTCGTGACGGGGAGGCCGCCCTTGGCAACCCAAAAGCAACGGCTCCACACCAGGGGGCGAAGTTATACGCAAGGTTTTATTTTGACAACGCATAGGCCACTGGATCCGAAAGTGGTTATTTTATTTACTTTTCCAAAGCATACGTCACTGGTTCCAACAATGGATATTTCTCTATGGTGCTATTATAGTCAGTTAACTCATTTATCAGAGTTGAAATAAGATGAAAGATCACCTATTGCGAATTATTTTGCATTTTTTTTGTTGTTGTTGGAATGCTTGATAAGAGACACAAGTAGGCCATCGTGACTTGGAATATGTGATTTTCCTCCGTATAAACAGCCATGTATGGTACTCTAAATACTCAGTAGAGTATTTAGTGTCCGTATTGAATCGTTGTCGTAAAATGGATATTCACTATGTATTCGAGCGCAAATACACTAGGAACAAAAATACGTCTCAAATAGTCCACGTTATAGTTATTTTTACATGGAGCCGCACTCACTAGGGCAACAGGACAGAATCACTACGATAATGCAATATTTTTAACATAAACAATAATAATAGGTATTTTGAAAACATAATGTCTACTCCTAGACTTGTTGCTTGTTATCAAACAACAGTAAAAATATTTATTTTACATAAATGTTACTCTGATTCAAAGAAAATATTCTTTGAAATAATCTTCCAGGTAAAAAAAACGTTTGATGTTTGGCTCGTGTCTATAAAAAAGAAAACAAAGAAACATTTCCTTTCTTTTTATTTTTCTTATTTGAGACACTAGACATGTTAATTTGGAGATATCATAAAAAGATCTACCAATATATAAATATATATTATGTTGAAAGGCTGAACGCCACAGAGGTAGTATAGCCTACCTCTATGCTAAACGCGAACTTTATCTAGCACCTTGTGGTAAAATTAGATTTTAAAAGCAAAGACGGCAATATTTCACGCGATCCCCTCAGCGATCTCAATCACCGCGCCGAGATAACGAGCTTATTCAAGATAATTTTGTCAACAAGGCTTTCAGTCTCTAAAGCTTCATTTCCTTTGTTAATTTTAATGGTGCCGGTCGTCGAATGTCCTCTTTCGCGCTTTTTAGTTGTTTGTAATTCTTCAATTTTGGTCAATTTATTCGCTGATAAGATTACCTTTCACTGCGTACTTTTGCTGGTTTTAAAGGGCAATGCAGTCTAAAATGGTAGCAGGCTAACTTGAGAGGAGCGTGACTGCTAAAACTAGTCCATATATCCAACCTAGAATTTCACCAACTTATGGTGGAAAAATTGGAACAATTTTGTATGACTGTTTAGTTTTTGTTTTATTTTATTTTAATATTTACTAGCAACACTAAAATAATATGATATAGCAGCGATGGGATCACCGGGTCAGACAAGTTTGTGGATATTTTGTGGGATTCTACCTAGGTATCTATCAGTTTCTACGCGGCATCTTACTGGAACGTCAAAATATTGCTTGACAAATTCACTTGACGGACACACTTGGTAGAACAGAGGAATAATTGATTCGAGTGGTAGATTCACTTATAGACGATTCAAAATCACTTCTTAAAGAAGGAAAACGTTTGAATTTGAGAATATGTTGATAACTAGCCATGGCCAAGGCGTTCCACGAGATAAGAAATAGGAAATTGCACAAAAAAGGGCGCGTGAAATCAAAAAAACCGTACCTATACAGACACATGACGGAGTAGATGGACATTTTAAGCACATAAGTATAGAACCGCGGAATAGGATCATGAGGTAACGACCACAATATGTACATGTGGTGAGCTTTTTGTAAGTGTAACTTCCCGGATTCGACCCGGGCAGGGTCCATTTGGGAATTTATATAATACACGATTTTTCTCTAGCCTAGTCTGGTCCAGGAGGCTTCAGCCGTAGCTAACTACCAACCTCCCGGCAACGACGTGCTGCCAAGTGATTAAGCGCTCTGGTACGATGTCATGTTAAAACCGATTAAGTAATAAGTATGGGTGTAATATTACTGCCGTACCTCTAAACAGGTCAGCCCGTTACCATTTTAGACTGCTTCAGCATTTACCAACATTTGAGATCGTAGTCAAGGGTTAACTTGTGATGAAGAAAAAGTTTATCTCCAGCCGTGGACGTTCATCAAGACGAATACGGTACAATTGACTGATAGAAAATTATAGATGCTTTGCAAAAATACCTAGGGCGTACCTTTGTGTTCTTTGTGTTCTTGGGCTAGGCTAGAGGCTGGCCGAGTGCTTATTCAAACTTAATTACCTTTACTTTTGCATAACTTAATAAGGAAAATTACACTCAAGCTTTCTTCTTGTCTTATTTTCGCTTCTCTATTAAGTTCAATGACACGGAAAGACAAAGATATTATAATAGCATCTGCAACAAAATAAAGCATTCCGCCTGCTCGTAAACTGTAGAGGCTGTGACGGACAAACATAAATTAGCAAGGGTTACTGTACTTTAATTAAACTTTTTACAACCTTCAGAAAAATGCTTATATTTTTTCATGCTAGGTAGGGGGTTGGTGGTAATTTTGGTATAATGACTTTTCCTTTCCTCATGGTTTCTGTAAGTATCTATTACGACTGAGGTTGACGAGGTGGCAAGGCCTGATAACCCTGTTTTCTTTGTTCTAAAATAATTTTATTCGATTCGTAGTAATTAAAGGATTCTTTAAATTTTTTGTTCCCACCTAGCCATTTTATGTGCACACTTAATATGTGCATATTTTGCTTGGTGTCAAAATTATAAGAAGAAGGTACTATATTATAGTAGTATTGGTACCTTCATAATCTAGCTCTATTTTCGTGGGAGGCTAGTATCAGTCAAGTCACATCGCTAGGGTTAAATAAAACTAACTGGGATATAGGACTCCGTTCAGGTCAGTCTGCGTTCATGATAGACTGCATCATGACCTTGATCGCTGTCAAGAGTGTCATCGAATAAAAATAATTGTTTTCTTTCTGCCACCAGCTCTTAAGTTATTCAGACGCGACAGCTTCGTATACTTCGAGTCAGAGTTATTACATTTTTGTTCATGCTATGTCATGAAGAATGAATGTTACAAAGTGAATTTAATTTGTGAAAGCTAGCTACTTCTGAATTCAAATGGTACAGAGGCATCGCGGTAGGTACCTACTCCTAATATGATTTGGGCAGTCTACAATCTACATGTCTGGAAACGCAGCATTGAGAGGTCCAACCAATAAAGAAGGAACCAAATTGTATTGACAAAACAAGTTGCTGGAAGCTGCTACATCTGTCATATGTTAGTATTTCGTGCTTTTCCATGCAGGAATGAGGCGATCAGGAGACCTACCTTTGTCACGAATCTCGGGGAAGGACATACTTAGGCTACTTTTATCCCGGAAAATTCAGGAGTTCCCGTGGGAATTGAATAATTTAAACCACGCAGACGAAGTTGCAGGCATCATCTAGTATCCTATATAAACATAACTACATCATTGGAAAAACTATGAAAAACCCAATTTAAAAAGCCATTCGTACTTCAAAGAGAAATTCGTTTTGGCGCAACATATTTGAGCTTAAATTAAAATTGATACGACGAATTATATTTTTCCGCAATTAAAATACCATTTCCAAGTGTGACTTTGTACAGGAGCTTAATGAAACTTTCATCCGAAGTTTTATGATTAATACGAATATAGCTATGTCAATGAAACTTTCTATGTTTTGTTTAATACATAGAGCGGCTAGATACTTAGGTCTCCTATAGTAAGGGGCCAGGGTTCAATCCCCGGACTTGTCCGTCTTATGCTTATACAGTTAACTTTCACTTGCTAAAACGGTCAACGAAAACATGGAGAAGAAACTCATAAAGATCTTAATGGTGTGTGAAGTCCGCAAACCACAGGTGGCCAGGTGGTAATCATCAGCGAGCTGATGCCCGCGACTTCGTCGCTTTTTGGTTCCCGCGGGAACTCTTTGATATTCTGTAAAGTAGCCTATGTGTTATTCATACTATGATCTATCTCTGTGCCAAATTTCATCCAGATCCATTCAGCCGTTCTAGTGTGATTAAGTAACAAATATCCATCCATACAAACTTTCGCATTATAGTAAAGTATAGATAGTATAGATAGTTTTCGCATATATAGTATAGATGAATCAACAAAATCAATCACTTTCTCTTTTCATTAAACCTTCTCTGTACAACGTGAATCTCCAGAAAGGAAGGATATTTTTAAGAAATTTTAAAGGGATCTTTGCAAATCCTAAAGCCAGGCGGACCAAGTTTCGCAAAAGTTAGTTGGAATAATTATGTCCTCCCGACTCGGCCACAGCGGCAAATCTCCACATAGATTTTATCCATCTGCGTAGGAATATATTACACAAGTGTGTGCGCAAACACATGGGTACACATTTTATGCCCTTACTCTCACAGAATGATGATACAGAAAATCTGAGACGACTGGTTATTTGGAATACTGTGAAACGGGCTTTATAAAAATTACTCTAACAAAACAGAATTATCGAGTCGAAAATATTCGCATTTCTCACCTTCATAACAGCTTTTAGTGTCGGGTGTCTTTTGTGACGAGGGTGTGTTGGGGACAGGCAATTTTGTACACTGGAATAACTCCAGGCCGAAGGTCGTTAACGTGGCCTCTCGAACACCGGATGTTGTGTGATGTATCGAACGTGTCGAATATTTTCCTTTAGGCTATTCCACACGGTGGTGTATGAATCTTATCGCTTATCGTAAGCCACCTCTGCTGTGATCCCTTAGCCGTAGACTGTAGAGATTTTAGGAACCAATATCAGCGTAGTTTGACAGCTACGGTCAGTACGGTATAGGGATACTAGATGATGCTCACGACTTCGCTCGCTTTAAGTTTTTTCTTATTCCCGCGCAAAACCCTTTAATTTTCTGGGATAAGTCCTTCCCCAGGGTGCAACCTGTCTGTGTACCAAAATTTCATTAAAATCGGCTGTAAAGATGGGCAGTTAGAGCGTAGCAGATATACAGACAGATGGAAGGATATTAGTATAGGTTCAGAAAAAGCTGCATCAATCATCGCTACCATGCTACTCTCATCTCGTTTGTTGTGATTAGCTGGCGAATTAAATAATAAATAAATAATAAATAAATAATAAATAAATAATAATTTATTTCTATTATATTATAAAGACTATTAGGTCTAGCTCCACTTGAAATGCACGGCGCGGCGCGGCACGTAGCGGCAAATATTCTTTGTATGAGTTTGTATGGAGCTAGGCCCACTTAAGCGATGCAGCAGGCAGATGCATTGCGCGGCGCGGCACCATACGATCTCATGGTGTGGTGTGACGATTTCAATCGCTTTTGACTTTCTGAAACTTTCTCAACGTTGCCTAAAAAAGCTAAAACCATAAAGTTTGTGCTCAAAGGACAAGAAAAGAGAGATAATACTATTCTATAAGAACACCATACTTCAATTCGGCGACTGTAATAAAACCTGTGGGAACTCTTTAATTTTCGGGATACAAAGTTATCGAATTTATATTATGCCCAGCGTTAGATCAGCTGATGTGTCAAGAAAAGGTAAAAGACAGAAAAACATACCAATATACAACTTAAAGGCCTTCATAGAGCACCAAAAGTGTGGTTGGCCTTACGTTGTTAGCCATTACGCGGGCAAACGGGCGGCCAGTTTGAAAATAATACATTTGTAAGGGACTTTGGAGGCAGGTTTCGTGTTGTATAGGATTAAATAACATCTTTTCTTACATCCCTTAGAACCTTTATTGGAGAATTTGCTGTATGGCCCAACGGAGTTTTCCTATATGGCATATACTTTTGTGGGTACAAATAACGCACATCTCGCGGCTTTTTATTCTTCATTACTGAGGTTAATGACCCCTTGCAATAATGATAGGTATTTCTAGGCGTATTAAGGTGTCGATAAAGTCTGAAAAAAAATATTTGTACTATCACCGAGACCGATGGTACATAATAAGCTATCACTCTATGTACAAAATCAGTATTAATATTTTAAAAGCAAAAATGTGTCCATCTGCTTGCCTTTTTACTGCTCATCTGTTAAACTGATTACTAAATATATTGCTTACACAGATATAGATAACTTTTAATCCCAGAAAATCAAAGAAATACCATGATTTTTTTACATAATATGTAATAACATATTATGTAACAAGTGGAGGAAGTTGCGGGAATCATCTTGTCTAGTATTTTATAAATATATACATCACCAACAATATAAAGCAGAACATAACATATTCCCTAATGGAGTTTTCTTGTGTATCCCACGTACTCTTCAATCTATATTCTAGGTATAGCTCTTTTACACTGTCTCTTGCAATTTTATACAAAAAGGTGTTGGTATAAGAAATATTATAAGGTTATCGAGCTCACTTTTATAGCGTAGGTAACATCATCTGGTTTACAAAACAAATAAAACTAAATTTGTATTTATCCAGGCAGTATTAATCCTAGCTACGCTTTAAGTTCCAACTGCTCATCCGATTCAGTCAAAGTTTGGTTCAGGGATAGGCTGCATCCCGTAAAAGGAGGTTGGCTGCTATACCTATGTTTACTGTTATATCCCAGAAAATCAACGAGTTCCCGCAGGATTTTCCAAAAACTTAGATCCACGTAGACGAAGTCGCGGGCATTAGCTCGCTTTAAATAAACGGAGAAATTCTTGGCAAAGAATAATAATAGGTATTTAGATATTACCAGGTGTTATATAATTAATTAATAAGTAGGTTATAATAATATTGTGATATTTTATAATTAATTTTAGGTCTAATCAAAATGAAATGATAAACGATTGAGACGAAAGTAATAAGAGATTTCAGAGAATTCTAGGAATACCAATTTTCTTAAAAGAAACAGTGGGTATTCTTACAAGAATATTATAATCGAAATTTCACAAATGAGCGATTCCTGATTGGTTTAGGGTAAAATAATGGATCGGCATAGGAGAAAAGCTTAGAAAATACTTGAAAGAGTGTTTTTGGAACATCCCAGTTTATTTTTGATCGCGCCCCAATGTAAAAGCATGTTAATTTAAAAAGTTGTCCGGCGAAGTCTCAGCTGGGAGTTAAAACAACAAGTGAACTGCGTGCCTCCGCAGAAATTCCTCTCTCGTTTATTTGCATTCTTGGGACCAAGTTCTTTGTAAGAATTCTAAACAGCACCAATATTTGTCTCTTAAATTCGTGTTAACTTTTGAGTTTGAGTTAAATTCTAATTGCGCATGAGTCGTGATAGGCGAATCGAGACATCCTGTATAGTCTCATGGATTACCCAAAAAATATCGTTGGCATTGTTTGTAAATAAATTCTTTGTTGTTAATAAACTAAAAAATTGAAAATAACTTTCTGTAAAAATATTACAATCTTATTTTTGAATTAATACTATGTCATACTAATATTATATGCGAAAGTGTGTTTGTTTGTTGAAAAACAAACCAACCTTTGTTTTTCAATCACGCTGGAACAGAACAACGGATCGACGTGATTTCTTGCAAGGACAAAGTCGAGGACCTGGAGAGTGATATGGACTACTTTTTATCCCGGAAAAGTTCGCGCCAAAAATCACGTCGATCCGTTGCTCCGTTACGGCGTGTTTGAAGGAACAACCAACAAAAAAATACACTGTCGCATTTAATATAATATTAAGTATGATAAAGATTAGTTCTTGAGTACTGGAGGCGGTTGATGCTATTTTGATTGTCTCTGTAATGTTAAACAAAGTGTGGTGGCAGGTGGTGGCAGTCAAAGGCATAGCCCAACTCTATAATAGAGAAACTATGCAAATATCCCTTAAATGGATCTGTTAAATGCTTTGAGTGGTTCTCACCAGGATGATTGTCTGTCGACCTCGTTGTTAAAGGTTCGCGTCCACCAATAAGATTCACTTTGTTTTTAACCCCCGAGCAGCGAACAACCAAGCAGAGGGGTGAGAGGTCCACCACTATCACCTTGACCGTATTTGCCTCCACCTCGATAACCCGCGCAAAGCATCTCGGGTTATATCACAACAATTATGTCTGGAAAAGCTAAGTTTAACGTGTTAAACTGTTTATTGTCTGTGGCATCATAGCTCTCAAACGGATGAAACGATTTTGATTTAGGTATTTGTTCTATTCGAAAAGTGATTCGATCGAGAGTATTCTTACAGCTATGAGTCAAGAAAATCAGTTTGATGATCATCAGCTCTTTTCTAGTTGATGAAAGGATGTGAGCAATGTTCATAGTCCATAGTCTGATCGATTCGTTAATATATTTATCTACTCCAGCATCGAAAAGTTCCAATTTCGAATTTGACAACTATATCGAATTGAACCCTCTTTCGTGTTTGCTTCTCATAACGATACAGTTCGTTGTATGGGAGCTGTATCGATAAGAGTCGTAGCTGTATCGATATGGTTATCTTCATAAATAGGATACTTATAGCTTAGCGGCTCTGGGTTCTGGCACTTTTGGTTTTTATTAATTTATAAAGTAAAAAATTATAAAGACGTCCTTGTCGTAGATAAAATCTTGTATGCAACTGTACGTAATTAGTCATTTTAATTCTCGTACTATCCTATTTTGATACTCGGCAAGCCTCGTATCAAAAAACAGCACTCGAATTAAAATGACCCTCATTACGATACAGTTGCATAAATAGCTATTTGGTATCCTGTTACGTCACTGTGTCCAGTTTTTATTTTTATTTTATATTATGGCTCTACAAGTATTAATTTTATTATTCTTCATAACGTCGCTTGTGTAGTTTTTTTTTCGCGATCTGTTTGTTAGGTTGCCTTGTGTTGTAGTTGTCTGTGTGGATTTAGGTTTTAAAAATCTCTACGGACCTCCTTGATTTGCACTTACTTTGGTCTACACTACTAACTTGTAGTGGATAAAAAAAAGGTCTATGTTCACGCTGTGTGTCATTATTAATGCAAAAATGACGTCGATCCGTTGCTCCGTTGCGGCGAAATTAAAGGAAAAATCAACAAATCCATAAACAAACACACCTTTGCTTTTATAATATCGGTATGTTTGTTTCTAGGATGCAAATTATTATCTGTACCCAAAAAAAACAACAAAACAGTGATTCAACAGCAAAATGGTAATAAACTGTCAGATAAACCTATCAGTATTTATTATAATACCAATTTCACATTTGTAATGGAAATGTGGATGAGAGCAGGTATAAGTTTGGGTTAAATAATGTAAGTTTAACAAATAGCCTGGGCGAACACTAGCAAAAACCTTGTTTATTTAATAAAAGCTATAAGTATTATTGTTGTTTTTTATGGTGTCAATAAACCTAAATTGTCTAGTCTGATCACAGTGTTGCTTATAAATAAATGTGTTAATAAATTCATTATTATATTAGCACAGGTTTTAGCACATTATTAATTGGGTACAGCAAATGACGGCGTGAAATGATGCAAATAATAGGTACTAGTAGCATTTCCATACTAAACAACTGTCACCAAAAGAGTCACCCGGACTAGCCCGGAGTGAACTTACTTGCGGGCCCTTTTGATGCGCTGGGTGGGATATAGCAAAATGTATTTTGCTAAATCGGAGTGTAGTGTACAAAGAACCTTAGTCCTTTAGTTGCTGCAAATGTCGACGGAGTTGCATGCGCATGTAATCCCATTATGCAAATGAGCATGAAATTAACGGGAAACACGAAGTTCCAATTAAGGAACGAATTTGTACGTTGATTAAATTCAGCAGTTGTGTCTTTTGCTGTTTAAAACTGCAACCGAAACGATAATGACGGTCTATGCGGACTTCACGAAGGGGATTACAGTTTATTTTAGTTCTTTTGTTTATATTTCTCACTAGCTGATGCCCGCGACTTCGTCCGCGTGTTTTAAGTTTTCTGATTGCCGCGGGAACTCCTTAATTTTCCTGGATAAAAAGTAGCCTATGTCACTCTCCAGGTCCGCAACTATACCCATGCCAAAAATCACGTTACGAAACCCATGTACATTTTGAATGGGAAAATCAAGGGAAAAAAATGATTTTTACTTTATTTTATATTTTCGTCAATTTTCCAATGTTTTAAATAGTTATTCTGCTATTCGGGACGGAGTCAAATACAACAAATTAAAAACCATTAAAATAGGTCCAGCCGTTCTAGAGTTATTAGTGGTCGAACAAACCCGACTTTGTTTTATATAATAAAAAAAACAGGCCAAGTGCGAGTTGGACTCGCGCACCGAGGATTCCGTACAAACCTGTAGGTATATAAGTAAAACTTATGGCACTTTTATTCCACTTCTCTATTTTAATTTCAATTTAATACCTCTACGCGTTCATGCGGAAAACTAAGTTTAAAATTATTAAAAATACTAGCGAATGCCCGCGACTTCGTCCGCGTGGTTTGAGGTTTTTTGGTTCCCGCGGGAACTCCTTAATTTTCCGGGATAAAAAGTAGCCTTCGTCCTTCCCCGGGATACAACCTATCCCTGTACCAAATTTTATCAAAATCAGTTGAACAGATACATTTGTTTGATTCCCGCGGGAACTCTTTAATTTTCCGGGATAAAAAGTAGCCTATGTGCTATTCCAGACTAAAATCTATCTCTGTGCCAAATTTCATCCAGATCCGTTCAGCCGTTCTGGCGTGATTGAGTAACAAACATCCATTTGAGGTTTTTTGGTTCCCGCGGGAACTCTTTAATTTTCCGGGATAAAAAGTAGCCTATGTGCTATTCCAGACTATAATCTATCCCTATGCCAAATTTCAGCCAGATCCGTTCAGTCGTTGGAGCGTGATTGAGTAACAAACATCCATACATCCATACATCCATCCAGACATCCATCCAAACTTTCGCATTTATAATATTTATTTGATATTTGATTTGATTTGATTGATTTTTATTATATGATGTAGCTAAAAATTTATGCTTTTCACAATAATTATTCCGTTATCTGTGCTATAAGACGTTGCTTCGTACCAAATTTCAAGTTTCTGAGTTCACGGGATGTACCCTGTAGGTTTTGATTCCCTTGCGAGTGTCAAAAATGCAGCTTTTGATTGCGTTGGCTTAGAAGTTTTTCACAGCTCCAAGGGACAGTAGACCTGAGTATTTGATATAAATTTCAGCTTGATGAGGCATGCGGTCCTGAGAAAAAGGGTCTTGTGTTAGCAACACCGCGTTGGCAAAACCGCTTTGCGCGTCTGAGGTTCACGCTGCTCGCGACTTGGGCAAGTTGTCTGTGGTCGTGACGTCAGCGCCCCTCCACGGAGGGAAAAAGATGGCGGCGTAGCGACAACGCAACTGAGGAGGTTGACACGCGTCGGCATTCTGGATTTGAACTCTGATCAGTGCACATTGTACTTTGATTATACTTGCTTTATATTTATTAGGGGTTTCATTTAAAACTTGACACACAGACGGACGGACAACAAAGTGATCCTATGAGGGTTCCGATTTTTCCTTTTGAGGAACGGAACCCTAAAAATGATTAAAGGTCATTTTAAATCACGATGACTGCAGTTGACTGCGGCAGCAACCAAACACGTTTGTATATACTGAAAAGTGATAACCGTTGGAATTTCAGATTCGGCAGTTGTAAAAACCGGTCATGTGCGTGTCGGACTTGCTCATGAAGTTCCGTTCCATCGTACAAGTACAGCCCGCTGACAGACAGGCGGACGGACGGACAGCGGAGGCTTAGTAGGTAGGTTAGGTTGTCTGTATTGGCGGATAGTTTTTTATTCCTGGATTATCATGTACTTTCGCAAAATACCTGCTTATATCCAAATATCTGTTTCAATTTAAAACAATGTTTTCTTACATTAAAATTGATTCATAGCTTATAACGAATCAGGTGTGCGTGCGGGGTAGGTACCCTTTAAAGGTCTACTAGGAGCCGCGGGGACGCAATTTTTCACCCTCTGTTTACCCGACATGATTTATGTTTACGCAATAATTTATTGTTCTCATTACAGTTTCTTATTTTATTTGACGTAAACCGTGGCCTGAGAAATTTGTTATTCTTATCTATACCTAAAACGTAAGAAATTTGTTTACGTGTAAACTTTAAATTAGCTAACAAACAAAAAGCTCAGTTAAATATATATTATATATACATACTATATATTCTTCTTATTGCCCGATAGACCTAACGATCTATTTTCTTCAGATTAGAATGGATTATTTATTATTTAGCAATAAAAATTAGAATAAATTAATTAATTTTGAAATTTGAACAAATAGGTCACCACTAGGTAACATTGTAACAATAAGTACCAGGGTGGCTGAAAAGTACTGAGCCTAAGGTATCTACAGTCGTACTAATTACTCATCCGGCGGGTCACTAGTTAAGCGACGTCTAACTATTATATAAGAAGAGTTTCATGTCATTAGCTCCAACGCTTTAATTAATTCAAGCCATTGAAAAAAAAAAAGAGGCAAAATCAGCAAAGGAATTTTGTTTCTGCAAGAAAATGCGCCGGTTCACACAGCGCGAATTGCGAGGCAAGCCTTGCGAGAAACTGGCTTCTATGAAGTTAACCACCCTCCATATAGCCCCGATCTGGCCCCTAGCGATTATTTTTATTTATTTTGAAAAAGCCCGTAACTTTATGCTAGACATTGAGGCTCATTCTGTAGTGCACTGCAATCTCTAAAACTAAAATGACAGCATTAAAAATATTGCTAATCATTGATGTAGAATTTTAGATGTAAAGTGTATTTAGATTGAATTGAGCTAATTTGTAAACAAATATGGCGGTACTGATCACGTGACCTTATTTTGACATGACCCCTAATGATGGGACTATTGCTGAATTATATGAGGAATGAACTATTGAACGATTGCTGAACGAATCCAACGAACAACAGACAGTAACCAAGAATCAATGAAATTATGAATTTTTCTAATGAAATAGGATTCATGGATTATAAAAAACGTATTTATTTTTCAATTTCGAGTGAGATTGCTATTTATATTGATAAAATAAAACTATAAAAAAGTAATTTAAAAAGAATAAAAAACCCGACTGCTTGGACACCAAAAAGTATAAAACAAGACATGAATTGAAGTATTTCATTATTATCAATTTAAATCGTATGATATTAATAAAATGTATCAAGGCGCAGTCGCACGTCCAATAGCTAACCTTAACGTGCGACTGCGCCTTGATAAATTTTATTAATATTATACGATTTAAATTGATAATAATGAAATACTTCAATTCATGTCTTGTTTTATACTGTCCAAGCAGTCGGGTTTTTTGTTCTTTTTAAATTACTTTTTTATTTCAAACTTTTTAGTTAAGCATTTACCGTAAACAGGTGACGTTTTATCTGCTCGAAGTAGCATCAATTACTTATTATCTATTCTGTGGTAGCACCAAAGGTGCTAATAAGTATTTTGTATAAGAAGTAGTAATAAGCATGAGCATAGTGACGAGCGGTGATCACCATAACCATCATCAAATTTGCATATTAACATTATAATGCTAATATTAATTTGGTAATGTTTGTAAATCTGCTATTTTTCCTAAAAATGAGCTCATACATTTTCGAGAGTCCTATCGCATCGACGTCACGAGCAATGAACGTCGGCCACTTACGAAAATGCCCGTAGAAAATGCAAAAAGTATCTTATTTAGTACGTAGTGGGCGTATTTATTTAATTAGTATTTAGTTTATATCTAAGTGGACTCGGAACCAATATTTTAATAGACATTAAAAATGTTAGTCGGAAGTTATGTTAGTCGAATGTGCGCTGCATGTAACGTTACCGTAATATATGAGAACGTAGGTACGTCCCACCTTCACCCTTACCTATCCGCTGCCGGCCGCGTCATTTTCTGTTGACGGTTACTGTATTTCTACGATATCTCATAAGATATTCATCTAAATTGAATGCTGTAAAGGACAAGTTTTGTCTAAATTAAATACTTGAGATGCGTAAGATATTTATTTTGATAACGAATTATCGATTAATACTATGTTGATAAAAACACCTTCGCAAGTAAAGCACTGTTTAGACCAAATTTAAAAATCATAAATATGGTTATTGTGAGCCAACCTTAAAAGATAGTTATATACTATCGCGGAATTTTTTTTTAGAACTTTTTGAGAGGAACGTTTCTATCATACATTGTTGTCGTGTAACTTTAACGATTTAGGCAGCGCACGCCACGTAAGCTCTCGGATGAGATGATTTTTTCCGACTTAACTAACATTATTGCAATTTTCGTAAGGATCTCTAATTTGTTTGGAAATAAAATATAGCCTATTTTACTTATTAATAATGTAGCTTTCGATAAGTGATATACGTTTTAAAATCGGTTGAGTGGTTTTTGAGATAATTCACCTAGTTTGATAGATATAGATGATATGAGTAGGAACTTTAAACATTTCCTTTGAAACCTCGTAAATCCTAAATTATCATTTAAACGGAAAAATGGTTTAAGGAACCTAGGTGTGATTTTAAAAGACCTATCTAACGATACCCCACTTGCTTATAGCCCATCGACTTTCATTTATCAATTGACTTCCAGTCGACGCCATTTTGTTTTTCTCAAATTCGGCCTCCGTTGTGACACTCGGAAGACTAAAACAAATCTATTAGTGCAATTACTATCAAAATCGGTTCAGCCGTTTTTTCGGTAATGTGTCACAAAGGAATACCACCTTTGAAACCTCGTAAATCCTAAATGATAGTTAAAATGAGAAAATGATCAAGGAAACCTAACTATGATTTTGCAAGACCTTTCCATAGATACCCCACTTGCCATAGTCCATCGACTTTTATTTTTAAATTTGTTACATTATGGCTTCTAGAAGGCGCCATTTTGTTTTTTCTCAAATTTGGCTTCCACAGTGACACTCTAATGATATATTCGGCACAAACTGGTGCAAGAATCATCAAAATCGGTCCACGCGTTTAGGCTGTAGCTGTCCTGCAAGGAACATACAAACATATATAGACTGATGAACACATAACCCTGTGCGTTCCGCAGTCGGGTAAATACAGTAATCCGCCATATTGCATAAAACACAAAGAAGCGAATGACGTCACAATTGTTTGTTTTCGAGCTTTGAAAATCACACTATTGCTTACTGCACACTGCACAGAGTACATTGGTAAAAACAATAGTGACGTCACAACGACGCCATGACACCGCCGAACGTATTGGCGTGAATTTTAAAATTTAAATTTCAAATGCTAATTTTATTTACCAAACTTTATTTTTCTACTGAAATAAGATATTTTTTCGAAATAGTAGATACTTCCGAACATAATCTGACCATTTTTCAAAATCAGCCATCATGCCTATACTCGTATTTTATATAGGAGAAACGGTACTGTTATTGGATACAAGTTCGCTCTGTGACCGTAAGCATCGACGTTCAGAATCGAAAACGTAATCGAATTATTTGAATCACGTTATTTTATTACATTAAATTTACGGATATTTTTATATGAAAATTATTCTAATAAGTCGTAAATTCTGAAGTAATCAATAACAAGAAAATTATTACAAAGTTTTTACAGGGGAGCTGTTAATATGTTTTGGCTGACCCGGTATTTAGAAGGTATCGAGATGGTGTGAAATAATAGGGGAAGCGCTACATAACCGTAGAGTTATTGGATATGTAACCACTTTTATGACTTTAATTGTATATCTAAATTAAAAAAATGAATATAATGTATAAATAAACATGTTTTTTACGGCAATTTCACAATTTTTTATTTTTATAAATAAATGTTAACATATATTTTTTAAATCTAACTTAAAATTAAAATTCTTCGAATGAGCTGTCCGAACCCTCGCTTTCATCTGTCACATTGATTATAAATTCTTGAGTGGTTTCCGTGGTATGGTCTATTATTCCGTCAAGCCGCATCATATTATTTTCTTCTTTTATTATATGCTCAATGCATTTTCGCCAAGAGTTTGCGCTTATGTTTCTTATCCCATCGGTGACTAATTCTTTGAGCTCAGCCATTTTAAAACTTTTATTATTTTTTCCTACATATGATTTAAGCTGAGCCCATATTAACTCGATGGGATTCAGTTCACAATAAGGCGGAAGGCGTAAAACTGTTATATTTTTTGTGGCTGCCATCTCATCAATAACTTTATTTTGAAAATGATCTTTATTAAACTTTGTTATTAGTATGGCTTTTGTGTCGCTTTCTTGATATGCGAATCCATTTTCCGCCAACTCATATTTGGAACGCTATCTACCAATCTTGAGTGGTATGGTGCGTTATCTAAAACAATTACCGAACCAGCTCCGATCAGCTCCAGTATTTTTGCGAACCTGTGAAAAAGAAGACACTTTAATATAATAATTATAGAATCCGTACTTTTATAAAGTAATGATAACTATATTTCGAAACATGTAAAGTATTTTGGATTCATGACAATTTAATTCATAAATCATTGGTTTGAAAGGTTGTGCAATAAATCATTGGTTTGACTATTTTCATAATTGGTAAGAATTATCGCAAATCCAACGTAATGAGGGAAGGAAGTAGGTCTGACATTGATTTATAATAACGAAAATTGATTAGTCACCATTTTTCAAAATTATGAGAATCCATTTCACCGTGGTAGTCACCTTCCGCATCAGTTTTCTTTGCCTCGAATATCCATGCTCCACCTTCAAGGAAACCATCTTCGCTTCCGATGTGCGTAATAATTAACCGCTTTCCTTTTTGTGGATTTTTAGGGCCTGTTGATAATCCATTCAAAAATGCTTGGCGACTACTTTCGATATCCTGATCAAGCCAAACGTAATTTGTAGTGTGACCTGAATAAATAAAAAGTATTTTTTTAATTGAGTTTGTACCTGCTTTAATTAAAACCAACATTTAGTTTATGTCAATTTTTTAAGCCAAATATCTATAATAGATTATAATTGTATGGTATATTACTTTTACATAGAAAGCGGTTATGTATGGCTTCTAGCGAAGATGAACATATAACTTAAAACTTACCCTCATTCAGCCATGTCTCGTCAGTGTAGTAAATTTTTCTATTTTCTTTTCTATAATCTTTTATTTTTAACAAGTATTTTGTTCTCCAAGCCATTAAATCAGGCCTTTCTAGTAGTATAATATTAGTAAGATTTATAACTAAGTTCTCATAATCATATTGTAATTTACTGAAAAAATAGTTACCTTGCTAAAATATATTTAGTAATATCGAAGTCCGAGATGAATAGCAGGTAGTCGTCAGTCCAAATAATAACACAATCCAAATCACAAAGCAAAAACAAAATGCGTTAGGAAAGCAGAGTCGTTGAAATAAAAACCACAAGAGAGCACCCGAGACGTACAGCATGAAGCGAAGCTACGAACCGAATGAGCACAGCGCGTGGAGTTTTAGTTAGTAACAATTCGCTGAATACACACAATCTATCTCTCTCTGTCGCACACTTTACAATTATTTTCCAGCGTCTCGATTCCTACCGGGCTTGCCTATAACCTTATTTAACGATTTAAATATATATTTTTTTACTTTTAATTTAATTTCATAGTAACAAACCATTCTTCATTAATTGAACCATTGTTCCTAAAGAAATCTCATAGTCGAAGAGAAAAAATCTATCAATTTTGAATAAAATATTAGGTACAATAACAAATTAGTTAAAAATGGCGATCTCTTTTTGCGATTTGAATGAATAGTTTCATTCAGTAACACAGAAGTTGAAAATGGTGGGCACTTTTAGGAACGAAGATTTCCTTTTTCAGGATTACCACAACAGATATCGATTTTGAAAAATCTTTCATTAATAAAGAAGATCAAAATGGCGGTCAATTGTTAAGATTTATACAATTTTTTTTTGTATTTGTTATATAGTAAAACAGGAAATGTATAAATATTTTTTTATATAACTACATTATTTAAGTGTCGTAAAAATATTTTTATTCATACCTATATGTTATTTATGTATAAATATTATGTATTTTAATTTCGTTGTACAATCATTAAAGTCATAAGAGAGCTTTAAAGTCCAATAACTGTACCGTTTCCCTGTACCATATCGGTACCGACTAAATATTGGGTCAGTCAAAACATCAACGGCCCAATAAAAACTTTGAAATAATATTGTTGTTATTTATTACTTTAGTATTTACGACTTAATAAGATAATTTTGAAATGAAAAACATTCGTATACGTTATATAATAAAATAACGTGATTTACAGAATTCGATTACAATGTTTTCGATTCTGAACGAATTATATTGATGTTTACGGTCACTGACTCAGTATTAGTCATTCGTTTTTAGTCTGTGATTGTGATGTCGTATCTGAGCAACACTATAAAATCCAAGTAATACTAAACGTCAAACAAAAATTTTACTTTAATCTGTGGGACTTTATTTGTGTTTTCATTCAGTTTTTATTAAAAATATTGTATAAATACTGGATAAATGGAAGAAATAATACACTGCATGTTTACGTTAGATGTTGTTTGTGGACTACAAGCAGTTTGTGTGTGTATTCAATTGCTTTAACATTGTGAAAAGTGTTTACAAAGTTACGCGTTAGCAAAAAGGTTCGTTTGTTTACAAATTAGCTCAATTCAATCTAAATACACTGTAGCTAATACTTTACTCTCTTTCAGAATACTCTCTGCGGAAAGGGACAAAACTAGAATTTAAGCTGTAATTTTAGTTTAGTTAAGAGATTGTGCTAAACAGAATTGGCCACATTTTTATTGATTAAAGTCATATACATACTTATAATCGGTTCCTATGCGACATAAGGAATAAGGATCATTTTAGATATGTATACTCTTACTTGTACAACATTAATAATATTATTTTCATCACACCTATTCGAAAAACGAATATTGGCTTCAGAGGATAGCGGGAGCAAAATGTAATTTTTAGGCCCATGGGACTTTTCATTTCTCTGTTCTGATTGGTCCGCGTTCGTGCTTCTGATTGGTGCTTAAACGTATAGGTAATGTCCATACATAGTAGGTTGATACTCCTAGCTTTTTCTCATACGTAATGATGAAAAATAGTGTGTTACTCGGGGCCAAATTTTTTGTTCTCGGGCGGCCTATATTGAATTCCTCGCTACGCTCAGGATTCTACTTTAGAGTCCTTCACTTCGATCTGAATTCAAAATAGCGTCCTCGGGGAACAAAAATTTTCTTTGGCCCCATATAACACAAATAACTATTTTAACCCCCGACGCAAAAAGAGAGGGGTGTTATAAGTTTAACGTGTCTGTTTGTGTATCTGTCTGTGGTATCGTAGCGTCCAAACGGAAGAACCGATTTTCGTTTAGTTTTTTTTGTGTCATAAATATAATTTTATCCCGAGTGTTCTTAGCCATGTTTCATGAAAATCTGTTCATCCGTCTGAAGGTCATCAGCTTTTTTCTTAATCTGTTACTTCCTTTATTATGTCGGGGTTTGTTTTAAATTTGTAATTTATACTTGTTATTAAAGATACTCTGAGGCTATCTATAAGATTCTTCAATATTATGATAGTAAGAAAAGAAAGAACTACATAGGATACTTCCGTCATGCCTTTCAGCTGTTGCACGAGTCTACTTAATTGCTAACCATAAAATAAATACGGCTACCCATTCCCTTTCTGAATCCACTGGATAATTAATAAAACCAGCCTATACCCGAACGCCTGAACCACAAGAGGTTACAGCAAATTGGCTATGAAAGTCACGTATTATTCAATAAACCTAAAATTAATACTCCGGACGTGAGCCGCGTCCACAAGTGGCAAAGCTCTGCTGTTTCTTCGTTATGAACATTCGGAAGTCGCAAGCTATTCACTCTAATACTCTATAACTGATACTTTTTTTATTGATTTTCTGTGTCATATTACAATGACTAGACGTCGCCCGTGACTACGTCCACGTGGATTAAGTTTTTAAATTTTTCAAAAAAAGGTGAAATGAACGATTTTGCGACCTTTACTGTCGAACTTTGATGACGTCACAATGTAGTATTTCATACAGAATCCCATTCTGAGCGCGCGTTTTAACGTTTGAAAAAAGAGTGCTGATTTGACTTGCTGTTGTCAAATACCCAATTATGTTCTACAAATTTGACTGGAAAACAATGAAATTAAAATCTTAGTTCATCAGAATTACGTACTTGCGTGAAAAAGTCTGTTTCTAGTTGAGATATTAAATTTTCTCAACGTTTCTCAGAAATCCTCATAACTTCAGCAAGTTTTAGTCCGACGTGTACAGTAATAATACGAAAACCATTTGTAAAGCACAGTATGTTCAAGTTAATTCTCAGGATGACAGTTATTTGAGAACTTCACTCTGAGTTATGGTACTACGACATTCATATGGCGTTTATCTAGCAGCGGAATATGGAGGTAGTTTGAGTTGCTTTAATAACTAACATGAACTTAAGAAGTTGGTAAAATATGCACCTATTATAATTATAATATTATATCACACTAACATAGTACGGTAGTAATTCATGTTAGACGTAGATTGATTGATTGATTGATACGTTAGACCCGCGTACAAATGGAGTCGAGCCTCGGTTTTAAGTTTAATAAAATTAGGTATTTCTAGAACTTCAACTTCAATTTAGTTACTTAAAATTTTCTAACAATTGACACTATATCTTCGATTGGATTGTCCACCAACGTGACCAAAAATAATATATCTTATTTAAGAGATTTAAAATATAACTTATTTAAAATAATAGATCATTGATAAACCCTAAAAAGCGTACCGTGTTGCATTCGCTCTCACACAAATCTTTAACAACGTTCGAAGCATTCATTTAAAGTTCCACGTGCACTATTCAATCAAGCGTATCATTACTCGACCTTGATTATCATGAAGCGTGTACTCACCGTATTTCATGCACTTCACTTTACCAGTATTTCGGACAGCGTGTAGCATGCTATTCTTTTATGTCGACATGAAAATTACATTTACTCGTCTGAGTAGCTACTACGTACACAGAATATTTTTACTATAATAGGGGGGTTGTCACGTACCTTGAAATCCCTAAAATAATTATAAATATAAAGGATTATAATAATTCTAAAACACGAACGTCAACGATAGTAGTATGCCCTCATTACTGTAAATCCTTTCTTAGACGGTCTATGTACTCGTATTATGGATAAACTATTTATCTCTTTAGTTGTTTGAGCTCTATATAAGTCATTTGCTAATAAACTCTGTTTTTTTCAAGCTTTTAAGTATTTAAGTTTCAATGTTCGTGTGTTTGTTTAGGTTAAATTTTGCAACTGTGAGGATTTTGACCATCGATATATTTTCAACCCAGTTGCACGGATCATGATCTACCATTTGTAAAGTCTGTGCAAAGTCACAGAACTATTGCCTATAACTCAAACTAGTACCCTAAATACGCCAAAAAGTATGAATTTTTGCGGTATTGTAGGCGTAGATCGTAGGTCCATATGTATGCAAAAGAACAATAAAATCACTGCACGTATTCACATCTGCGGCTCCGTCGAGGTTTTATATCTGCCTCTATAAACATAGAGGCCCAAAATATATTATATGCTATAATGTATTGTGTAAATAGAACACGATAGCACAATATATTATACTAGCTGATGCCCGCGACTTCGCCCGCGAGGATTTAGTTTTTAAAATCCCTCGGGAACTCTTTGATTTTCCGGGATAAAAAGTAGCCTATGCCACTCTCTAGGTCCTCAACTATGCCCATGCAAAAAATCAAGTCAATCCGTTATTCCGTTGCGACGTGATTAAGGGACAAACCCAAAAAATCTACAAACCAACAAACACACTTTTGCATTTATAATATTAGTAAGATAGTAAGAAGGAAGATTAGTAGGATTGTGCATAACCGAATTAACACTATTACTATATTTTACACCAAGAAATTAAGAAATAAGTTAAGATTTATGAATTCTTGAAGTTTATAGATGCTAAAGATAACTGCTAACCGATATGCACATATAAACACAATAACAAAATTTTTGATACAAAGCAGATGCTCATGTTTACTTTACTATATATCCACAATTTCTTATATAATGAACTTAAATTAAATCTAAATTAAAAACTATAAAACCTAAACATTAAAATATCATCTATGCCACTGCAATAAGGCAATATGCCCAGAACGCACACGTCACACATTTAGTTCACATAATTTTGGTGGGCTTAGGTTTCTCAGCAGAATTATATGCACTCCAACTTTTAAATTCAATGTGTGCGATGGAAGCCCGGGGGCAGATAACGAATCCAAAAATTCTATGGCGTAATTTATGGCCGTCTTGATCTGCAACCCGATTGATGGAGCTATTCTGCACATTGCGTCCCCATCAATACGCATCAATCTCAGAATACAGAACTGTATTCTGAGGCATCAATATGGTGTTGTTTATTGCAGCAGCTTGATCGTTTCGAGTGGTTAGTATAGCGCGCTCACAGAACCAAGAATTCTCTTGAACTGTCAAATTATCTGTTTCACCATACACTAAAATAATTAGTTCCTCTGAAGAAGAAACTGTTTGGCATAAGTTTTAATACATGAAATTAAGTCCACATATCACAGGCAAACATAATATGGCATCGAAATATTATGGAAATATCGATGTAAACAGTAAATTATGTCAGCCGTCAGGCTGTTGACAGATTTTCTCTTGTCGTAATTTTTTATAACTTATTTTGTTTCCTTCAAACGCCACCAAAAAGATACTATTAAGTCCTAATCAAGTGAATTGCTGTTATCTGTTGAGGAGTTTTGTCCTCTATCTCTGATAATATTTATCAAATCTTCACCAAAATTGGGCAAAACTTACCTGATGATACATACCTTCTAAAAAAGAAAGATTTATTCAAATCAGTTCAGATTTGACTGAGTTATGGAGTTTGACTGTGTTATCAACAAAAATCCCCTATCCTGGAGGAACCTTATTTTCTATCGGGATAAAAACTATCCTATATATTGACCCGGAGTATCAGCTACCGTTATACGAAATTTCATTTAAATCCGTTCATTAGTTTTCGCGTGATGCGCGGCCATACAGACAGACAGACTTAATAAAATAAAACAGATTAAATAAAAACCTGTTCTGGGCTCAGTATCGATAGTAAAGCATACCCCGATTAAAATTTTCAGAATATATTAAATGTACAGGAATTTTCCAGTTACAGTTTTATTATAAGTATATAGATATATAGATTAGCTTATATACTAAAGTGTAGAGGTCTATATGTATAAAGATTACATATTTTATATTATTTTATATACTATAGCGTGTCTGTGTGGCTTTAGCTAAGTTTCTAAAAATTCCATTGGAATTTCTGAATATCCTTTCTTAGTATAAGAATTAATACTAGTAAATATCATAAATTCGGAAGTTTGTTTGTTTGTCCTTCAACAATGCCGCGACTACAAACAGAGTCACGCGAAGGCTCAATCGATTTTGCATGGGCTTATTAAATGAGGACCTGAAGAGTATCATAGGTTCATACTTCAAAGACTTAACGGAAAATCAAAACGTCATAGGCATATTTTGTAAAACCCAAATAAATACACGCAGAGGAAGTCGCGAGCATCGACTAGTACATTATAGCATCTACTTAAATAAAACTCAAGTTTCTAGATAAAGCCATTTGACCTATACGTTGATGTGTCAAGGTAGAAAGACTAGCTGACCCGCCCCGGCTCCGCATGGGTTAATAATTTTTGTAAAACGGAGTAGACAACTGGATAAACCAGTTGTCTACTGAAATACATTCAAAATCTCTGCGTCGTATTCCTCATTACTGAGGGTCGTGACCCTTTTCCATTAATCAAATAATGGTTAGGAGTTTTCTTGGGATAGTAACTCATCCAGTTAATGAATTGGGTCAACGTTGCTTAACATTCGCAATCGACCGATATGCGAATGCGAAAAACTGCACAAAATTAAATAATATCGGCAAACATTTGTTTATGTTTGTTTTTTCTATCTAGTTTGTCTTTTATATCCGTGCACATTTGTATATTTAAGTAAATATGGAATTTAAATATTCGTGTATTTTCAGGCTTCCACGTAAGCAGTATATTTGTCTAGTGCCTAGAATTTCGTAGCACAGGAAATAATTCACGACTTTCATTGAAATAAAGAATTCACTGCAATAAAGAATTGCCTATTAAAACAGGAATATTTTAGTTCGTTTATATAAGTTATGCTTTAAAAATAGAATATAAATATTTGTTGAGCGAAACAGGTTTGCAATTTCGTATTGCATCCTGTGAAATCCCAGGCATGTATTGTAATTCACGTAAAGCCGCCTTTAATATAGTGCTGCGTGCCAGGAACGTGTGTAGGCGTACTCAATATAAATCAATCAATCAATAAAATAATGTTTTATTCAATTTAGGTAGATATACTACACTTAATAACATCCACTTGCTTTATAAAATATAATGGTGATAATCAGTAAACAAAAACTACGAGGGTTCCAAACGCGCCCTGGTAATATTGAAATATATAGGATAAGCCAACGTCTATAATGGATAATATGGAAGACGACTTTGGTCAGATATCGTACCGGCAAGTTTTTAAAAGCGCGGCGGAATTCTTAGGGTTAATACACACTATGGATAGGACAGGACAAAACGTTAGCGCAATATGTCGTAGCGCTAACTTTTATAATATGAAGCTGGGAACAGCCTGTCATTATTCACTTGTTCGCGCCTGATTTATTATTTACGTATTTCTTTATAAATAACAAGTTATTTTATTTTCGCTCTGCATAGCTGTTATAGTACTTAGAAAGAAATGAAGGCATTTTTGCATAAATGTTCAAGAAATTGTTCAAGTTTCCGAAAAACGGCCGAAAATATTCAATACAAACCATGAAAATTAAAACCATAAATACCTCATGTTTTCTCGTAAGTATTGGGTTGTAATACTTGGTAATACTGGGACAAAAGTATCATATTTTGGATTTATTTTCCATACTTGGAATAGAAACCAATTTTCGAGACAAAGGAGTAGTAGATTAGCATGCAAATTCGATCATCAATAGGACATTGTAGCCACCTTGTGTGTTCAGGTTCGTGATATTTGCATAATAGAATTGATCGTGCTTTGTGCTGTGTGCAGTGTGGCGCCTGGCCTCATGTACCTAGATTGTCGGAAAACTTACGAAACTACCATTCTTTATATTGTAAATGTAAAAGTGGGTTTATCTGTCTGCTGTGCTTTTACGACCTCATCTGCTCGACCGATTTTGCTGGAATTTGGTACTTGGATAGGTTGTATCCCGGGTCAGGACAAAGTACGCTGGGATTTAAAACAACCGGAGGAAGTTGCAGGCATCCTCTAGTAACAGTATATTGATGCGGTCCATAAACTAATATCACAGCGTAAGGAGAATATGTAAGGGAAATGACTACTTTAAGGCCTGATATCTGTACTTAATCATGTTCCTGCAAATAAAATATAATTTATTTATATCTATTTATTTATATAAAATATATATATTTATTTGAAAAACTGGACAGAGCTTTCTTACTCTTTAAAATCAAAGGATCCTTGCTTGAGGGATCTATAACTTAAACAGTTATCCTTTTTCGTCTATTTTTGTGGATTTAAAGTTTTATTCCAGAAAATTCCTTTAGTCCTTTTTCCTTACCTATTCGTTATTGCCTGAATTTATGTTTTTTTTAATGTGTATTCTTTTAATCTCATTCTTAAATGATAGAGTGCCAGCCAGAGCTAAATGTGTCAAATTTTGATGGCTGCAGTTACGCTTAATTACATAAAAATGATTGCTACAGTGTCTGATGATGCAGTTATTTCTACGATCGCAATCACCTCTTTAATTGGCTGGCACCCTTTGGCTATTGGCCAAAATCAGTGGTCGGAGCAAGAATACCTAAAATTCAGCCAATCATATCAAATGTGATAGTGACAATGATTGATGCAGCTTTAACGGAATAGGGATACATATATACAAGTATAAAAGGAGTGCTCGTCATGTCTCACCTGCCTGTTATGCTATTTGATCGACCTCGAATAAAGAAAAATAGCACAACATCGTCAGTCATGTGTTATCTCTAGGGATCTACCCCTAAAAGCTGAGGGAAAGATGCGAGGAAAAAAGATGGAAAATTAATGAGTACCTTGAGTGAAGAGGCCGTGATTATTTATTAATTATCTTCATACTAAACAAAAATTGAAGAATCAACAATATGCCTCATTACATTGTTGCATACGTCAAGGACTTAATATGCCGCCATATTTAAATTATACTATATATATTATTATATTCATAGCTTAAATTTTAAAACTAATATTGTACATAATCAGCCGTAAACAATATTTAAATTACCTATGTCAGGAATACCTAAAAAAAATTGTTTTAGTAAGGTAGACTTATATTATTTTATTACACAGAATTAACGAGTGACGTCGTCAACGCAAGGACTCGTAAAATAAATTAAATGGAACGTGAAGGATTATTCAGTACAAGTTGCAGTGTCTACGTGCCGAGTCTTAAATTTAAGAAGCTACAATTGCTTGCTTTTTCAAAGTATTGTTACTAAGACAATATTATACAAAAATATAATTCATAAATTCAATGGTTAAAACAGCCCATTAACTCGGAAATACCAACTCGTTTCATAGAATAGCGAATAGCTGCGGAAATGACGTCAGCTACGCCTATATTCAATGTACTCTGTGACGTCAACTTTCTGGCTGTTGCATGGAATAAAGTTACGGTAATAGGTATTATGTTACGTTTGTAACCTGCCTGTTACACACAAGCTTTCTCAAGTATTTTGTATCTGTTATAGTTCAAAGCCGAAATTCGGGCTCATCACGATTGGCCTAGCCCTAGGCAATCCTCTGAAATGGCCAGAGCGCTTGGTCCAAAGCTATTACTTCGGCTTTTGCCTAACAAGTTTAAACATTCATCTCATCATCTACATCATCTCATCATCTTTCAGTAAAAAGAGAACCACTCAAATGAGATATAAGTTAGATCACTTAAGTTTTCTGTATCATTAAACAGTTTTTCGAAATGGCCAACAAATAAAAACTAAGGAAGAATAATGTCTATGCCCCAGGGGTAGCTTATAGCGCCGCGGGCACGGAGGGTTGTGAAGTTTCTACTTTGTCACTCACTTGTCTCTGGCCTGACCCTGCATTAGCATTTAAATTGATGGAATAAAATTTAAGCCAATTTTGTTACCATCTATAATAATTAATTTATTTTATGAGGCAATTTGTCTTGTTTAAATATTTAAAGTAGGTGATGACTGTGACTTGTGTCCGTCCCTGGCATACAACTTAGCTCTGTACTATTCAATTTTTTCGTAAAATTGCATGGTACAGAGATAAGAACACAGTACAGAAAAAAGATGGGCGTGAAAATATAATAAAGAGACGGACACACTTTCGCATTTGTTATATATAATATGGATTTTTATCATGGATATGTACTCTTTTGCGCCGCTAACACGCTGTACCTACTTAGTTTGAATATTAGGCACGTCGAGATTGGGCTGGATAATTTAGTTTTATCATCATAGAATCATTAAAATATCACGTCTTTAGTTCTAGAAATCGGATTAGATCCTACTGTCAGTAGAAAAGTAGCAGAAAAGCTGTCAGCCCTGTTGGAATTGCATAGCGTGCAAAAGGTACGGGGCGGAAAAAATAGCAAAGCTAGCAAGCCAATGTAGGTACATACCTATATGGGTAAGCTAACAAGCCTTTGGGCAGAAAATCCTGAATTTTTCTGTGTGCGGTGTCCCTTTTGTAATCAATAACTTTGTGGATTTGGACAGGCAAAAGCAAACTTGTATGGTTTACATACCCTAACGAAGCAACGGCACATAGAAAATGTTGCATTTTTAATAAACCGCGCGCCTTTAAAAAGCCTATAAAATATTCTTTTGGAAATCGTGAATTGGATTTGAATTTTGAAAATTAGGTGGTTTTTTTTTCAGAAACTTTAACTTAAATATGTAGTGTGTACCTTTTGTATTATTGGATCGTTTAGAGTGTATATGTAACACTTCTCAGGTTACATTTACCACTGTTGTTAACTGGCTTTACGTAAGGGTAAATGTCAATATAAGGATACAAATATTGTATCCCTCATCCAGCACTATAGATTTCTTATTTTTCTAGTGGATTATACGAAACTAATCTAGATGGGTATTGCTACGTAAAGTACAGCCAAGAATCAGCCATTCATCCAAGAAGTATCAAGGTACAATCGCAGACCCTTTTTATATTTATTGTAGGCATTTACACCTCTAACGGCCCATTGCGGGAGACGTTAAACCGGCTGGATAAGCTCACCTCATTAGATGTTCATTACGGAACATAACTTAATCTTAAGTGCTAAATATATTAATAGTCCCTACGGACAGTGGTGGCCATATGGGGTAGTATAAATAAATAAAAATAGCTTTTATTATTCCTTACATTCAACCACAACCAACCCATACAACGAACCAAATAATTTCAATACAATTTCAAAGTTACATTAAACGATGTTAACTCTTCACATTAGAACAAAGAACAAAATAGGACGGCCGACTCGATTAGTAAGCAAGTATTAATAGCATTTATTTGATACCGGTTTACAACAGCAGCTATAATATTGTCCAGGGAACTACCCCCGACATAATAAGAAAACTTAAAAGGACTTATATTTTTGGCCATTGTCAAAGTTTTTAGGCAACGGTCATTGTTTACAAATATTGGTTTGTAAAAATAAAACTATAGTACGCGCGTGAGTTGAATGCGGAGCTTTTGTATGTGTCACCATACATGAAGGCTACACGGGAAAAACAAGGAATGTCAGTTAAATCCTAATTTGAGTTAACACTGCCATCTTAGCATTTGAGTATACTTTCACCCTGCCGATAAGGTATTATCAATAACCGACGCGGTCAGAGGTCTAATTATGACTACTAGTTATCTTCTATATTTCTAAGAAAATTATATTTTAGCTTTAATTAGAGACTTTTAAACCTAAGATTCCACTTTATTCAAGGTTATCCTTTTTTGACAATCTTTTTTTTGCCCGCGTGGTCTTCACATTAGCTCTGCATTCAACTCGCGTGCGAACTGTAGTTACATTTTCGTCCTCGTCCACAGACCTATTTTGTATCTGTGTTCTCGTCGAAGTTAGGCGAGAAAAAGGTGCAACGCCGCATTTTAAAAGCTCCCAAAAAATCCGTAACATGCTCGAAGCTACAGTTGCATTTTCCCAGTAATAAAATGATTTTACGAGCCCCTAGCCTATTTTTTGGTTTGAGAACCGATCGAATAGATATGGTGAATTCTGATACTACCTGGACGCTTGATTTTCTTTTATCTCTCGTTAATCCAGGTATTTCCTGATTCGTACCTGTAAATTATTGAACTCGCTTCCACCTGTAATGTTCCCTCTAAATGGATGTTATGGGATACCTTAATATTACTGGGCTACTCAAAGGGCGGGAAAACCAATTCCTAAAAATCGGCAACACATTTACGTTTCCTCTGATTGTGTATTTTTAGGGGGACGATAATAATCTTACGCCGTAAGCCTACTCGTTTTCTCGTTTGCGTATTGCTTGCATTTTCTACATGGGTAGTAGTGGGCGGGCGGTACGTATAGGGTCATATCAGTAGGTACAGTTGCAGATAAGCCCAAACTTGTAATAAAATCTATAATAGTATCGGTAATAGTATCTCTTAAAACCAACACACCTAATCGCCTCTACATCGTTGTGATACCGCCGCGGCGCCTCAAACTTAGCTACTTTTAGTTATTCGCTTATTACCTAAAGGCGGAAACCAGGCAGTCGGAGACGGCTTTGGTGTGTAGCAATCTTTACTTTGTGTGATTTGTGCTTATTTTTAGAAGAAAATTATTAGAAGTCTAGAGCTTACGAGTATCAACATATTTGTATGAAGCCTTGTACCTATCTATACATTTTGAACTAAGTATAACGGACAAAGGCATTTTATCAAGACCGCTCTCGACCTGGCTATCGCGACCCGACTCTCAAGAGGGAGCCTATTTAACTTTGGCTTAAGGGTGCATTGTGGCTTTAAGACTGGATACCGTCTTAAGCTCTTGACTTTTGACGTTTGATCCGACGAATTTTATGCCAAAGCGGTTCTTGAGATTTATGGGGGTCGCAGATAAAACGCCGAAAAGATTTATATCAAGGAAAGCGTAAAATTACATTTTTTTTTGCGGCTGAATAAAATATTTTGTTTGATGTCTCATTATAAAACCCGCTTTTGAAGAATAATGAGCTTTAACATTTTTTTTGAATATCGGCATGTCTATTCAAATATCTCATAGAAATGTGGAATGAAATAGAGTGATTTAATATAATAGTAATTTGATTTAAAATAAGGATAGTTTCCAATAATTAATAACAATCCAACCATAGATTAAATAATGATAGATAGGTAGGTACTTGTCAAACACCTTACTTCTTACTACAATAATAATATGATGCCCGCGATTTCTTCCGCGTGGATTTTAATTACCTATGACCATTCCTGGGGTTAATACCTGTCTCTGTACCCGTCCAAATTCGTTGAACAGATGGGTCATAAAAGCGTAGCTGACCGACAGGCAGACGCACTTTTATAGTTGATGTAGAGATGACGCTTAGGTACTATGATAAAGTCCCACAAACTTATCCGACCGGGTGGCCAAAATTGGGTCTAATTTTTTGTCATATAATGTGTAAAACTTACATGTGTAATTTCGGCCGAAAATAAAAATAAAAAATCTTGGTTTGCAACTAAATCAGTAGGAAACTTCAAATAGATGCGGTTGACTTCAGAAAAGATTGTAAATCGAATTTCCTTTCTATGAGAGAAGAATATTCAGTAAGCGCCCCTTCGACCAGTGCATTCCCGCGACGATGGATGAATATCAATGAAGTGGAACTGATAGCTTCTAGGTACAACTATGAATTGAATTGAGGAGTCGCATCCCGTGGGTCTTAGGAAGTAAGTTGGGAAATGTAGTGTACCTATTTCCATAGTAATTAGTACTTGATTCCATAGTAATTAGGAGTATTGAATATTGTGGCCAATTCAGTATAACAGGTTTATCAGAATCTCTAAACTAAACTAAAATTACAGCTCTTAATCTAGCGCTGCCCCTTCTGTAAATATTACAAAAGTGTTAGATTATATAAATAGAGCTGTAATTTTAGTTTAGTTTAGAGAAGGTGTTTGTGAAACAGAATTGGCCTCAATTTCGTTATCTTTACCTAAGCCTCATATCAAAAAAGGTCGGAGTCACTCAGCGGGCACTGCAAAGATCTATGGTTCCTTTACGTGATCAAGTCAGAATTGAGGAAATCCGTCAAAGAAAGTCCGTTTTTAGAATGCGCAGCGTTGGCAGACCCCCACTAAGCCAGCGACAAACGCGACAACGCAACTGGATACGACGCGACGCGCCAGTATCGAACAGCAGCTGACCCTTCACCTGAACTACATTGTCGCAGATAAGTCGCGTTGCTTTTATCGCTCGTCTAGGACAAAGGGTTGGAGACCAAGGAATGTTGACGGCAGCAGCATCGGGCGTAACACGCTTGTGTTTAGTGGTTAGGTACATAAGCACTGATTTATTTGTTACTTACACTATCGATAAACTAGCACAACTAAACAAAAAAAACCGGCCAAGTGCGAGTCGGACTCGCGCACCGAGGGTTCCGTTATTATATGTTGTAACTAAAAATTTATGCTTTTCGCCATTTTTCCTTTATCTGTGCTATAAGACGTTGCTTCGTACCAAATTTCAACATTCTGAGTTCACGGGAAGTACCTTGTAGGTTTTGATTCCCTTGCGAGTGTCGAAAATTTGCAGCATAAATGGTTTTATCTTTTGATTGCGTTGGCTGTATCTCTTGTTGGTTGGAAGTTTGATTTTTTCACAGCTCCAAGGGACAAGTAGACCTGAGTATTTGATATGAATTAATCAGCTTGATACATCCATGCGTTCCTGAAAAAAAGGCTCTTGACAGACAGACGGACGGACAATAAAGTGATCCTATAAGGGTTCCGTTTTTTCCTTTTGAGGTACGGAACCCTAAAAATTGAGAAAAGCTTGGTATCGAATCTTAACCAGCATATGAGATTTAAAAAAAAAACGTATCGACGCCTTTTTTCTCTAGACCAAATACCTACCTTAAAAACCTCTCTCAGTGATTTTCATGCTGGAACCGCTCTCAAACAAAAAATCACTGTATATTAAAGGTTCTAAGGCTAAAAAATTGGAGAGTTATAACCAAATCATGTTTGTTAGCACTGACGAAAGCGAAATTCAGCAAAACTGAATTTGTATAGAAAATTTCTATAAGTCTGTTCGGTGTGATGGAAAATGAAATATATGACAAGGAAAAATTGATGACTTTTCAATACTTATTATGAATGGAGGTTGACGCCGCCCGCTCTGACTACAGTCGACTGGTTCCAATAATTTAGAAGTTTTTGTGTAGGTATGACGTAGGCAATATTTTTCTTGGTTATAAAAATTCTGTTTGAAATTTAATGAGTTGGTAAGTATCTACTCGTAGATCCTAACTAATATTATAAATGGGAATGTAGTTTGTTTGTTTTTTATTCTTTAAAGTCCCATTTTACAACCTATTTTGACAAAATATGGTACCACAAGATAGTTTTCGTCCCGGGTTAGGATATAGACTAATTTTTATCATGGAAAATGAAAGAGTTCCCACGAGAATCAAAAAAATCCTTATTCACGCGGATGAAGCTGCATCACATTGCCTATATCCTTCCCCGAGATGTAACCTACCTATATACCTAATTTCATCTAAATCGGTTGAAAATCTATCTAAATGGGCCGTTAAAGCGTAGCAGATACACAGACAAACTTTTGCATCAAATAAATATTATAAATGCGAAAGTTTGGATGGATGGATGGATGGATGGATGTATGGATGTATGGATGTTTGTTACTCAAACACGCGCCAATCAAGCGCCAACGGCTGCACGGATCTGGCTGAAATTTGGCACAGAGATAGAATATAGTCTGGAATAGCACCTATGCTACTTTTTATCCCGGAAAATTAAGGGGTTCCCGCGGGAACCAAAAAACCTCAATCCACGCGGACGTAGTCGCGGGCATAAGCTAGTTAATAATATTTATTTATGGATTACTAGCTGATGCCCGCGACTACGTCCGCGTGGATTTAGGTTTTTTGGTTCCCGCGGGAACTCCTTAATTTTCCGGGATAAAAAGTAGCCATGTTTAAATCCAGGTTATAAGCTATCTATGTTCCAAATTTCAGCCAAATCGGTTCAGTAGTTACGGCGTGAAAGCGGAACAAACATACAAACAAACTCACTTTCCCATTTATAATATTAGTAAGGATAACTATCCGCAAAGTTTTCCAATGGCATAATACCACCAATTTCGATAAAGCTCAAGATATTTCGCGCGAACCTACTAGGGACAAAATATTTGTCGGGTGGTCAAAAAGTCCGCGTTGCTCACTTTTATATGGAGCGCAAATACTAGCGTGACAGCATAACACATTATTCCTTCTTTCAGTTAACTATTTTCGCGCTTATTTACTCTTTTTACGTATTATTAAAAAGTAATCAAAATACCAAAAATAACTCATAACTAACCTAAAAACTTATAAATAACTCACCTATAAATGCGAGAAAACATCTGAAAATCCCAGTTCTAATTTTACCTCAGATGTTTTACCAAGTTAAAAAAAAGATACGCACCGAATTGAGAAACTCCTCCTTTTTTGGAAGTCAATTAAAAAAGACAAAGCGAAAACTGCAAAAAATTAAAATGAATTTTATATTTCGCATTTCACGGTTCACCTCAAAGCGGTAGCGGATGGTATTTCAATAACATTCTGTTGACAACGTTTTGAGCGTTTTTATGAGAAACACGACAAATACTAGCGAACGCCCATGGCTTCGCTTACTTTGAAATTTAAAAAATCCAGCCTTATTGCTTTTCTACCTCATGAAAGAAATCTCTGTGCAGAATTTCAGCGTTCTCGGTTCAAGTTATTCGATCGGTTATTATTTATTTCTTATATAACTTTAAATTAAGGCTTACAAACGAACTAAAAAACCCTACAAAACAGTTTTCACAGTTTAACTGCGGGAATAAAGTATCAGTTTCTATATTGTATATACGTATATTATACTTACTAATAATTACGTTAGTTATACGTATATTATACTTTACTATACTTAGATACATTAGAAATGTAAGGAATTACTAACTAATAAGGAAAATAGACGCTTGATAATAATAATTACTTATGCAGGCGACGTGTCTAACAGGTGTTTTCAGTCTACAAGTTTTATCCTCATTTTTAAAAAAGGCAGGCAAGCTGTTTAGCAAATATAGGAGGCGTTTATGGAGGGTTCGATCCTTATAGTAGTTACTTACCATGGGCGCAAGGTATTTACCGGCCGAGTCACACCATTTCTTTTTATTGAACCTATGCGATATTTAAAGACTATTCGCAAATATAATTAATACTGACTAGGACTTGTCCGCAATTTCGCCTGCGCGGCTTTAGATTTTTGAACAGTCCTATAATTTTCCCTTAAGTGCGCCACCGGGATGCAACCTACGACCTATCAAATTTCGTCATTATTGGTTTGATATTTAGGCCGCGAAAACGTTACAGGCAGACAAACCGAGAGACAAGTTTTCGCATATTTTATAGTAATTGTACTGGTTATATCCCGATCAATTGATGATCTCATCAGCATTATCTACATTTTGCTTACCAGCTAACTTTCTTACTGGCAAAAACAGCAAGAAAGTCATTAGTTAGATACCTACCACAAGTATACTAAAAAACCTAATAATAGTTTTAAAAAGTACCTGTTAATACTACCTACAGTGTTGCGTCATTTGCCATCGATGCAAATTAAACCGTTATTCGAATGAAAAGGAATATTAAATCAATTTAACGAAGGAATGAATAGAGGTATGAGAAAAATAGGGTCATAAAAAGGCAATCTCTATGCGGAACGAAGAGGAGCGGACCTGCTTTCAATTACGGTATCGGTTTGATGAACTCCCTCGCGCATTGATGAGCTCTGCGGTCTTATCGGGCGACTCGCGTTCGATTTCCAGGAAGAGCAACTTTTGGAAGCTTTACTTGCAAAGATGTATTGCCAAGGGATTTTACATTTGCAGCATAGCATCGTATGCTGCAAACTTATGAGCCAGGTGTGCTTATATTTTATGCTCTCATACCACTTATAAGTACGCTAGCCAGGGAAGATGGTCAGATCCTGTATGAGTCCTAGTAGTTACCCGTTGTCATAAGTAAATTAGTTAATAATAAGTTGTTATTTGTCATAGGCCAGAATGAAAGTACCGCGACAGTATTCCATAGAAAGTAACAAAGGTTTATGCGACAACGCGCAATGTAGGCCATTCGAAGAGTCAGCTGCTGTCTGATATTGTCTCGCCGCGTCGTACCGCATCACATCACTCTATGTGTAGAGTATGTAGCGTGATAGCGGTATAGAGGAGAGAATGAAACGCAATAATGTTCCCCCGACGGAATTTCAGCCGCGACAGGGCCTTACATTACCGTTCACGCGGTAGAGCTGTGCTTTTGCAGTCACGCGTACAGCTCTACATAGGGTGACAGCTGTATGAAGGAAAGAACGAAACGTAATAAACTTCCTCTGGTGGAAATTGGAATTACAGGCGCGCCATGGATTTTGTTAATTTCGTAAGAGAAATTATATAATGTAGAAAGTGTAGAAAAACTCGAGAAATCCTCTTACTCTCATAGGCTGTCAGGACGGCAATCCGATATGAAACGAGAGAGATCAAGCTTAAGCCTAACAACTTCATATGTATATTAATACTTTACATACTTTGTGTACGAAGCTGCTTGGTAAGTATAACTTGAGCACAATATAAAGTGTTAGCTGGCAGTCTTGACATAAGTTATACGTGAAATAAATCATTTTTCATCCCACCATCTCTGAAAGAGTATTTTTACGCTTCAATATCTGAATGCAAAAGCCGTTATTATCCTCTTGAGGATAAAGTAAATTGAATTTAGAACATCGTGTACACGTTAGTAAATATCACTCGTCTATGAAGTTTGTGAATTCAAAACATCATTAAAACCTATTTACTTCTACCTCTATGGTGCCGAATTTCCATACAACCGTTTTTAATTTGTTAAAACCTCACACTCGTAACCTTCTTGGTTACCTACTTTTTTAATTTGCTTTGTGCGCAGTGCGCACCATTTTCCTTTACGTCATATTGTTTAAAATTAAACCCTTCGATTAAAAACAAGAAGATTGAAAATAAGTGAAAAACCTAAAATGAGTGATTCTAGTGACGAAGAAGTTAATTTGACGCCAACAGAATTGACTGAAACTGTTAAAAATGCGGAAATGAGCTTTCTCCCTCAACAATCACGCGAGAAGTATTTCATTTCCTCGCTGAGGTGGGATGAAAAATTACTTGTTGCACTCGAGTGAAAAGATTTTTCACCTCGTGCTCTTTTGATTCCCTCGCTGACGCTCAGGATTCTAATTTTTGAACCACTCGCTGCGCTCGTGATTCAATTTTAGAATCCTTCGCTTGCTCGGTCATCAAAATTGAGCACGCGGTTAAAAAACAACTTTTCACTCTTGTATAACAAATAACTATTATTTCATACTTGCAAATGCAGGCACAATACAGGGAGATGATTTTCAGCTTTGACTCTTTCTTGAGGCGAACATAAAATACTTTATATCGCAAAATATCGAAGACTTAAAATTTTAGTATTTTTAAAACCAAATCCATGGAGTCGTGAATAACAGAAAGTAAATAATAATAGGGCTATTATAATACTTGCCAACAAACAACCACAACATTGCGGTCATTTTCCACTAGCCACTTAACATATCGACGTTCAACTGAAGACCGTAAGCCACAATATATATCTGGATTGCATTTTAACATATCTTGATTACTCTATGATTGAATTTATATAGAGCAGTTGATACTATTCGACTTCCAACACTGTATACGGCTGTTACCTACTGCTGTGTATTGATGTTACTATATAGTTTTTGCACTTGAATTTACGTTCAATATCATATTATGACTAATCTACGATGGGCACAAGGCTGTTGCAAGGAGTGTTAATTAATAGAGATGATGCATATGTCAATAATAAATTATTTCTTAATGATAATTAAGAGAGTCTTAAAAAAGACTCGGATAATCTATATATATAAAATTCAAAGTCCTGACTGATTGACTGGCTGACTTATATATCAATGCACAGCCTAAGCCGCTTGGGTTAGAGACTTGAAATTTTGACAGTAGCTTCCTTTTGTAACGTAGACGCTCACTAAAGAAGGATTTTTCAAAATTCCACCCCTAAGGGGGTGAAATAAGGTTTGAAAGTTTGTATCAAAGTCCGTCATTTCTCAAGTTATATCCATGAAACTTAGTATATGAGCTATCGGTAAAAAATTAAGAAATACCTGTTTCACAGTTTTTAAAAATTCTACCCTCGAAGGGGTGAAATAGGGGATGAAAGTTTATATTACAGTCCTTCATTTCTCAAGTTGTATCAACAAAACTTGGTATTTTGGCTTTAGGTAATAAAAAAAGAAGTAAGTGTGGCACAGTTTTTCAAAATTCCACCCCTAAAGGGGTTAAATAAGGGTTGAAAGTTTGTATGAAAGTCCTTCATTTCTCAAGTTATAGTGATGAAACTTAGCATTGGGGCTTTCAGTTAGATATGCAGAAGTACGTGTTTCACCATTTTTGAAAATTCGACTCCCAAAGGGTTGAAATAGGGGATGAATTTCCTTCATTTATCAACATATTTTTCAAGTTATAACAACAAAACTTGGTATTTTGGCTTTCGGTTTAAAGAAGTACGTGTGTAACAGTTTTTTCAAAATTCCACCCCCAAACGGGTAAAATGGGGGTTATAAGTTGGTATAAAAAGCCGGCGTTTTTCAAATTAAATAGCCGTGAAACTTGATATTTGGGCTAGCAGTTTGTATAATAAAATACATAATTCACAGTTTTTATAAATTCTATCCCAAAGGACGTTAAATATTCCTTCAATCACGCCGCAACAGAGCTACGGATCGAAGGGTTTTTTTTCATGGCTTCTTTTTATCCCGGAAAATTAAGGAATGCCTATGGGAATTAAAAAACTTATGCCACGCAAACGAAGTCGCGGGCGTCTGCTAGTTATAAGATAACCATTTTAAACTATAGAGTAAAGCAAAGAAATGCGGTGAAAGATGACGGCACAACTATGTATTTAATACAAACTTCCATACTAAAAGCGCGTTTTTAAGTTTGATAAAGTGTTGGTGATTTGATTGAGTTGTCATCATCCCTATCCACTTATTTAATTGATCTGGATGGGATGCTGCATATGATATATCTGAGTTATCGTTTTAATTAAGAGAGCACAAAAGTAGGAAATTATGGACATACAAACGAAAATATAAATAAATTACGCTCGCTTACGCTTGAACTTTTTCAAATCGCGGTAACACCTGTATTTCAAAAAGGACGTAAATTCGTTGGTCTTGTGCTCGATCTCTTTCCGGTCTTTAGATTGCATATCCCGTTGGGCCAAGAGAGACTGAGAGCATAAAGAGTGATTAGGACATTTACCCTTAGTGGATAAATGAAACGCCGATGAAAATCAAATAATGATATAGTATTACTTGGTAAACATACTACACTGGTTACAAATACATAATGTTAAACGCAGGGAGGATACTCGTAGAAATAATACACACAGATGATGCTTCGTATTGTATAATTCCATAACGCGATGTAGTTAACTCGAAACGCCAATCACAATTACTGGTGACAATAATGATTACAATTTCACTAACAGATAAAGAATGACCCAAATACCGCCAAACGATCTTATTTATAGAAGACACATTTAGTATGGTGACGTTTTTGTCATGACACTACATTTCTTAAATCCAATTTAAAGTCAAATGAGGTCTTATTATTCATAAACGCTAACAATAAATATTGTCAAATATGCACTTTGCGTAAAGGAGTAACATAACAACTGCTTTTCGGGTCTGGTACTAAAGTCAATTAAAGGGCATGAGCTACTGCCTTAACTCTTGATGAGACCAGACTGATTTTAGCGCATAGCACCTCGGAATTAAAATTTGTTCTTAATGAAACTTGATTCGAAATATAAACCATCCATGTTCCATGTTCCAGTTATACAACCTCGAACGCTACAAATCTGCAACTCTTCTGTAATAGTTATTTGTTATACAAGAGTGAAAAGTTGTTTTTTAACCGCGTGCTCAATTTTAATGACCAAGCAAGCGAAAGATTCTAAAATTGAATCACGAGCGCAGCGAGTGGTTCAATTTTAGAATTAAAATTTTAATTAAATTTTTAATTAAAGAATTAAATTTTTAATTTTACAAATTAAAAAAGGTTGTATGGAAATTCGGCACCATAGAGGTAGAAGTAAATAGGTTTTAATGATGTTTTGAATTCACAAACTTCATAGACGAGTGATATTTACTAACGTGCACACGATGTTCTAAATTCAATTTACTTTATCCTCAAGAGGATAATAACGGCTTTTGCATTCAGATATCGAAGATTAAAAATACTCTTTCCGAGGTGGTGGGATGAAAAAAATATTATTCGTCTCTTGCGTAGTTTATCCGTTAACATAATTAAGCTCCCTTGGTCATCAAAAAACGCACTGGCGGTATTAACAGCTCTATATAACTTAAATATAGCACCACACTAGCACGTAGTTAGCAAACAAGAGATAAGATTTCTATCTGTTGATTGCATCCCCTCCATTGCCTTTATTGTTCCGCGCTGCATGAGCTACAGCCAAGCTTGTGACCGCAAATAGCTTCCACGTTATGCTGAACAGCTAATGAATATGATAAGGTTAACATATTATGGGCTATTAGGGTAAAGGACAGATACAACATGCCGTGATACAACGTGACTGCAGCATGATAGTACTTATTAGTACAGGCTTTTAGCGCGTCGCATCACACTAAACGATTAATATAAGATTTGTAATACCTACTATGAAATACACACGTATGTTTATGTGACACCGCTATTGCATA
This sequence comes from Erebia epiphron, assembly GCA_963932025.1. Taxonomy (NCBI): domain Eukaryota; kingdom Metazoa; phylum Arthropoda; class Insecta; order Lepidoptera; family Nymphalidae; genus Erebia; species Erebia epiphron. Next base: position 43,588,051 of record OZ009945.1, read on the forward strand.
TAATTCCAATTTCATTATTTATTTCGGAAAGTATCTGTTCTTTCACTTTCAACAGTATCTCGGTGTAAATTTTTTGTAAAGTTTGGTTCAGCGCTTGAGCCGTGAAACTGTGTAAGAGTATTAAAGACAATCAGTCATGTTTTCGCATTTTAAACGCACCGTAACTAGAATAATCAAAGCTTTACATAGAATAATTACTATTACCATGCTATAGCATCAAAAATACATCGCATATAAGCGAAGCGCAGAAAGAAATAAAGAATCGAAGAAAATCGTTTATAGATCCCTATCTGTTTTATTCGATTTCCTTTGTTGTAGCCCTTGAGTGACCCGATGCACCAGTTTTTTTGTTAAGGATTTGGGTCATGGGAATCAATTCTCTCTTGAAGAAAATCTACGTTTAGATGAAATAAATGTGAGGGGGAGCTGAAACAGGGCATAGGCGGAATAGTAAAAACCACAAAAGTAAGCAATGTTGATCATCGTTTGAGTGTATTGAGTAAGTACAAAAGTACCTACGACTTACCAAGTCAGTTGTGAGTTAAAAGTTCAGAAGAAGAAAATAGTAATTATTCACAGATTTATGATTTTATTATATGAATTTGGATTTAGAGAAGAAAAAGAAGAAAGCTTATATAGAAGAAGATCCCTTGACTATTATCTCTGCACTGGAGCAACAGCCGTAAAGGGGAGTACCATAAAGGTATTGTGAAACATTGTCTTTTATTGTTTTCCAAATGACAAAATGCGCAGAATCACAGATTGTGACGCAAAATGTTTTGTGAAAATGATTTATTATTTTTTTCCCTTCGAGATAAATCTTAATGAGCTCTCATTAGCGGCGTCGGGAATTGTTTTAAAGCGAAATTTTACCTTTGAATTTTTCCATTTCTCTCAACTAATTATTTTATGCTAATTACCTTTTATGCGCCCAGCCTGATAAGGTGTGTTGTTGGGGTGAAATTTCACCGAAGTTTGCAAGCAAATGTCTGTTTCGTTTTAAATTATTTAATTTAATAGACAGGGTTTCTTAATTAGTGTCATCATTTTCATTATGATCATTTCAACCAATGGGTTGAAATGATCATAATGAAATGGCCGGCTCACTATTAAGCCTCAGCCTGAGCTTTCTCTTCTCAAAATGAGAAGGATTAAGCCACATTCCACCACGCTGGTCAAGTGCGGATTGGCAGAATTCACACATCTTTAAAATCCTGGATGCTGTGACGGACAACGTGACAGGCGGTTAACGAAGTTCTTACAGATTTTATTGAACGATCTGATGCTACGCGGCGTCTGAGCTTTTAAAACTTATTGTGTCGTGTGCTAATACTATAACCTAACTTATATCCAGTCATAGACCTACCTAGTGTGGTCTTCTTATTCAGAGGTCTGGAGTTTGACTCCTTGAAAGGTCGAAATAAATAAAATAATAATAGTAAAATCAACAAAACACCTAAAGGTATTTTTTTGATCTTTAGGGTTTGGTACAAGGTGCAATAAAGTAATCTAACCAATTAAAATTATTTCTGAAATTCAAATGAACTCTCTTTGCAACAACTGGAAGTCCAATTATATCTACATTTTTTCAAACTTAGTCAGGTTTCCAAGTGCTATTTTACCGTCTTCCATTGTATGACGTTAAAAAATTAATGTCAACTTTTAATTAGTTCCGCCATTACGAAATTGCCGTTCGTTAGGGAGAGAATACTAGAATGTTTAATTTTTCTCTGTTTTGTTCGTTTAACGAGGACTAAGTGCAGTTAAAACCAGCTATTACTAGCGACTGAAAAATGCCATTAGGATTTCTTGTAGGTACCCACCTTCATATTCTGTTTTCATGAGGATGAGCGTTGAGTTATTTTACTGAAATTGCAACGATACTTGATTATGTTCTGAGACAGTATTACGATTTTGAACGTTGTACACTACTCTTAACTAAACTAAAACGACAGGCCTAATAATTTTATAGCTTTCGTTATCATAACACTCTCTGCCGAAAGGGACAGTAATAGATTTAAGACCTGTCAATTTTGTTAAGTGTAGAGAGTGTGCTAAGAACAGATGGATATCATATAATGTTCTATTGTGACGCAACCCCCCTATCGCTGTTGCAGATGGTAGGGCCTACGCAGCATATTCCATCCGAAAAAAAGTGACTGGATCCTAATCCCGTTGGGCAGATGGCTAGTTTCAAACTAAAGTTAGGGGTCTCATCGGACTAAACTAGATTTTTAATGAAGCGAATTAAAAGGATAACTAATTTAAAAACATATCTAATAAAATCCTAACAGTCGATTTCTTTTCAACTTTCAATGTTCTACAATGTAAGTTTACAGAGAAAGTATAACATTTTATTCAAGTCAAATCTTCTTGCTGGCTTAGTTTAGAAAATTCTACGAAAAGTTTATGAAGTCCGTATGGCATGCATAACAAAATTACGTGGAAATCCTCCTACATCTTTGAGAATATATTCTGGGAATAAGATTTGAGATATTAATATTATTACTAAGTACTAAGTATTACTAGCTACATTTATTTATATTTTTACACATGTTGAGGGTGTTGAATTGTTCTAGTTATTACCGCGTATCGGTAAGCGTATGTGGTATGGGTGACTTTAGAGATCAGAGTTTATTACTTTATCTTCTTCGAGCATAGATATAATATTAATATTGCCTCGGTGCCACTATAGTCACTTATTACATTTGATCGAGTTGAATTTGAACTATTTTGTCGAATTGTTTTGGTAAGGATATCGTACTTGTCGTGTTGATATACCTACCAAGAAATCTCCGACCCCAAAGTGGTTCTGACTCTTAGTAATGAGGAATAGAATGCAAAGGAACGACTTCTGAATACTGTCTGACATTAGTAAAGGGGTACTGTAGGATTAGGACGACCATACACATCTTGCCAACGACTTAAGATTGCGAGAATCTCAGAGAGAATATTAGAGCTTGTACATGCATTTACAGACCGCTCAAGATAAATCTTAGCTTCTAATAAAAATGGACAGTATTGAAAAGGATGACTTAAATACAAGGGGCTTTATTTATTCCTAAGTTATAGAGTATCAATACTCGAAACCATACTTAGGGTACTGAGCTACCCTTACTTGAATATAACCGATAACAAACGCCACATCAGAATAATATACTCTTCAATAAATTCACACGCATTGCCTTAAATATATAATTCGAATCATCGAGTTGAACGTGTCACGTCTTCCGTGCCAATTTATGAGACGTGAGGGAAGTAACGATCAACGGGTATTAATAAGCTTTCTGTTTTACGTGTTAGATAAGGCGCTTTCCTAATTGGCACGCTGGCACGAACATGATGGCTTCGCCGGCGCATTGGTGATTGCTGTGGTCTTTTAAGTGGAAGTTTCGATTACCAGCAGGGTCAATTTGGGCATTTATAATTTCTAATACGATCCAACATGAAAGCGGCGCGACGCGTTCAGTTCCTGTATTTAAATCTAAAAAAAAATGCAATTGTTTTTTCAGACTACCATAGAAAACATAATAAATGGAGGAGATCCATTCTATTGTTGTCATGTGAATATTGCTGTAAGCCGTGAAGTTGTTTTTGTTATTTTTGATAGCTTGAGAAACACAGTCGTTTAGTTAAAGCGAAGTGCAAAAGTAACTGATTAATGAATTAGTGGGGCGTGCAGGTTTCTAATTTAAACGAAATAATTTTTTTAGACTTTAACTTACCTCAAATTGGTTACTTTATCATAATAAATGGTTAATAATAGTTCAAATGGTTATGTTAAATAATCACCCCGATTGTTTATTTGACGGATTGACGTGATTTTTTGCAAGGGTAGTAAATAGTTGAGGACCTGTAGAGTGGAAAAAGGAGACTTCTTATCCCGAAAAACTAAGGAGTTCCCGTGGGAAATAAAAAAAGCATATCACACGCGGACAAAGTCGCGGACATCAGCTAGTAGAAAATTAACGGCAATATTTACGACATATTATCATACATGAGTCTACTACTTACAATATAAAAAAGGAAACATCGAAGCTTCATGAACTACTTTTTTGAAAACATTTAGAAAAATTACAGTGTAAATATTTTTCTAAAGATTCCGGGACATTTCCGATACCGTCACTACTCATCACGGGAAAAATTAGAGAGATGCCACAATACTAGAGCACCAAGATGGTCACAACCAAATTAGTGTAGTCAGTTAAAAGTTATTTTAAATAGTTATTAATTTTCCTTTAAAATTATTTGCTTAAATCTTTGCGACCATTGATTTGTTCCCATTTTTCTCAGTTACTTTTTAATAGAAGCTCGCATGGATGATTTTCATAAGTAATCATGAGTACTAATTTCACACGGGCACTTTTTGGCGACCGAAAACATAATAGTATCTTGTTTTCAATGATTTAAAGATGTTAGTAAAAGTTGTTCCATAGTGTATATGTCTCGGTGTATAAAAATATGTGGAAAATAAAAAACTGAAGTTACACTCCATTGGCTCCGTGTAGAAATTGCAATATTGAAGCTTGCACAGTGTACACGAGTAGAGGAAGTTACTTTTTTCCTGAAAGGATATTTTTCAAATAGTTTATTTTTTATATATGTTTTGGTAAATAAAGCTGGCTACATTTTAATTACCTACTATAAAGTTCTTGTGACTGAATTTACGTTAGCAATCGGAGTCTATGCACTAGTCACTATGCATATGGAAGTAAGTAATCAAACACTGCTGATCATCATCGGCATTAAGTTGCGTGCGTTTGTACGTTGTACGTTCGTTACGTGCTCAGACACCATGTCTGAGTACGTAACAAAAACAACACAATTTTTTTACAACAAATTATGCTGATTTTAAATTTTAATCCTATCGGTAAAAATGTTCGAATATTATACTCTAAAAATCCCAAAACATTTTAACGATCTAGGTGTAGGCATGATGGATATTCGTAACAAAATGTTATAACAAAATCACATTCTTAATTAAGAATGTTTTTTCCGCATCTCTCAATTCCTTCTTTTTCACCGGATTAAAATATAAAATAAATTTGTATAAAATTGTGAATTCATTTCGATAAAAATGAAAGAGATTAAATTGGAATTGTGTCAACAAAATATTATTAATTAGATAATGCCCACTCCTTTTTCTGGTGGAGTTTATTAATTATTTAAAAGTCTTGTGGTAATATTCCTGGATAAAAAGTAGCCTTTGTCCAAATTGCAAGCTTTGTCTCTGTACCTAATTTCGTCTAAATTGGTTATACAATGACTTCTCAAGCAGCTGGCAACTACTCGAGCTACATTTTTAAAAACAACACGGTTAATTAGCCCGTTGCAATTTTCTATTAATAATATCACGACCTTTTCAAAGTACTAAAGTTAACAAAGTAAATGAAACCATGGCCGACCAAGAGCCTTATTGAGCCTTGACAAGCGTTTCTATAGAAGAGAACACAATACACTGGAAGCCGAGCATCTCTACCTCGACTCTCGAGGACCATATTCCAGAGATTTGTCAAGTAATTTCTTTTAAAAATCTAGATGAAAGTTGGACTATCACGCAAAACATTTCCTGGCAGTTATAGCAGAGTGGCTGCTTACACAAAATGTTCTTCCAACCGAGAAAATCGGAAAGACATCCGACGGCTGCTCTTTTCAAATAGAACAATAACCTTCATCGCAGCTTTAAAATGGCAACTCTTACAGTAAAGCGTGACAGAACGAAAATAAAATATTTCCAGCTCAATTACACGCTATAGGAAAAGCTAACATGGCACGACTCACGTGACTATGCGGAAACTGCGTTATTTGTTCTAGAGGATTTATATAAATGCGTCCGTTGCGTTTGGTGCTAAATATATATATATATATTTTTTTTTTCTGTATACAATGTTATTTCTAAACAATTTGTCTTTAACAAACAAAATAGTTGTCTCCTCATTATTTTGAAAATCAGATTTTCATTAGGGACATTAATAGTACATTAGTAGTAGGTAGTGCTTAATTACACACCGAATTAAAACAGTCTTCCTGTCTATTTATCTTATGCGTTTTAGGTGGGTTTATGTGGTAAAACACCTCAAAAAAGCTTCTTGAGCTTTTTTTTTTTTTTATTTAACCTAAACCTTTCCTGCCCACTGGCAATTCCCTTGTCCGCGTGTTCAGTACGGAACCGTATTAAATTGCTTCGTACCGACGCTCTAGTTGGACTCTCTTCCTTTTCTTGCTTTTACCTATAACATAATTATAAGCCCCAACATCTGACCGTAGGTAGTCTGTAGGTCTGCCTAGTTTGATAAAATGCAGAAATCAAGTTTTGAGCATCTAACACACTCGCTGGTTCCCCGTGCTGCAGCTAGTCTACGAACACTCAAAAATCGCATGTCTTGGAGTGTCTTCCTCCTCGCAAAAGACGTAGTTCTGCAAGGAGTTACTTTAGACAATGAACTAAACTAATGTTTATTATTAGACTACATTTTAAATGAACTTTGATATAGATTACTGTGTATGCAGATAGCTAAACTGAATACTAAACATCCCGTGAACTGTTTCATTAGCATTCATGCCGCGTGTGTGAAACACGCTACATATAATCTCGCTTCATAATAGCTTCATAACAACCGCAGCGCAACTGGTATGCAATGCACCGACTGATGTAGGTCATGCAGCTTGCTTCAGTATCATTAAGTCCTAGTAAATAATTGTTAAAATGAAAACGATCTCGCAGTACTAATAGTATAGTCGCCAGTAGGAATGTCATTCCGAACCAGTGGTAGATTCACTCGACGATTCAAAAGCACTTGTAATAAGTTTATTTGAATTGAAAAATATGAGTTTGAGTTTAATATCACCGTGTAGTAAAATCAGCTGGTACGTAATGCAACGACTAATGTAGGCCATGTTGCTTCAGTATCATTAGGTCTTACTAAATAGCTGAAATGAAAACAATCTGGCAGTAATATCACCGTGTATGAAAATCCATAAGTTTTTCCTCTCTTTTCCCCTTTCAAATCAGCTCCCTACCGTATCCATATTGGTCATCGGTATTGGTCCTCAGTTTTTTTTTACACAATACAAGTTAGCCCTTGACTGCGATCTCACCTGATGGTAAGTGATGATGCAGTCTAAGATGGTAGCGGGCTAACCTGTTAGGGGGATGGCAGTTATATTAAACCCATACCCTTATTCGGTTTCTACACGGCATCGTAACGGAACGCTAAATCGCTTAGCGGCACGTCTTTGCTGGTAGGGTGGTAACTAGCCACGGCCGAAGCCTCCCACCAGGCCAGACCAGGGAAAATTCAGAAACTATAAATTCCCAAATTGACCCTGCCAGGGATTGAACCCGCGCACGTTAAGACAACAGCGCTACGCACTGCACCACGGAGGTCGTCAAGTATTACGGAGTATTTCGGTTACACGAAACGAAATTAATAATCTCATGGATGTTAGAGTTCATGCGAAATTATTGATAATTGCAGAAATTTCTCTGGTCTTTTTCCCTCCGACATGGGAATCGAAGACTGTTCTAGGTCGATACTATGCATGTAATTTTTTTAACCTTTTTCTTATTGCTGTAAAATGTTGTTACTTACTGTTCGTCTAGGACACTTAACTACACATACTCGTACATTACATGAATGAAATCTACATTCTTAGGTCTGGGCTTGTGGGAGGCTTCGGCAGTGGCTAGTTGCCAGCTTATAGGCGAAGACGTACCGCCAAGCGATTACGTTCCAGTACGCTACCGTGTAGAAACCTATTACGGGGATGTAATGTACCTGCCATATTCCTAACAAATTAGCCCTTCTTTTATCACATATACCACCTAGTGAGATCGCAATCAAGCACTAACTTGTAGTGAAGTAAAAATAAAGTTTCTAAGACCTTCCGTTTTCCTGATAGACCTTGCCTCGTCTGAAAGAGTTCTTCCTTTAAGGCAGTTGAGCGTAAATAACCGGCTACATATTACCATTCATGCGGAATATTTGTACCAAGAAGGATATTCTAGTTCATCTGTCTGCATAATGGTTTCACAAGTGTTATTAAACGTAATATAGCAGCTCTTATGTAGGTTACGTAAATATGCATTTCTCTCTGTTATTATACTCGTATATAAGCTGAGATGAGAATGTCTAGAATAACCGTATCATTGACCTACGACAACAGTTTCAGATAACATATAACACCACTCGCGATTAAGCAAAAATAAACCGATTTTGATAGTCTTCGTTGTATTTAGTTTTTTGAAAAATAAGATAGCTAAACTGTTTAGCTATTATTAATTTGTCGGTGTATGCTCTACAGTTAACCTTACCATAGGAACTCACCTTACCTTAGATTACCTGTCTGTGTGAGCCTTGAGGGATTTATCAAGTTCACATTAACTTTACCGTCCCTTTCCCATCCAAATTAAACGCCACATTCACACCTAGAGTATAACGATAATTTTAAGGTGTCACTAGTACTGAGAGTAACTTTTTAAAAAGACGTTAACTGAGATAATATTTAATCTATGATTAAATCTCTGATAGTTAATCTATGATTTTGTTGAAAAATTTTGGGGACAGACGACAGTCTTTATTCTTTATTCTTTGGCATGTACATGATTAGAAACAGACGAAATTAACGCACTTTTAACGTTAACTCAAAAATTTACACTCGAAACTGTGAGCTTAAGTTTTGCGTAGATCTAATTTATATTATTTGGAGTTTAACCTTCAGAATCGATTTTCATATATAAGCCCGGGTTATGAAAATTTATGGCTAGTAAGTAATAGTAAGTAATCAAACTTTCTCCGTTACGTTATTGACTTTATGTTTCCATGGTAACACATGTTTATATTTCCATGACTATGCCATGTATTTTGATGAATACAAATTATATATTTAATATAAATAAATGTATCAAGCATGCTTTCAGTAATATAAAAAATGCGTTCATTTACCCTCATTTACTAGTCTATATATTTTATAATCGTTCGTATAGAGTAAATTCCAGTCGTGCGTCGGAGTTGACACACACAATTTTTATTAGTTTTATTGACTCTTAGTAGTAACGATCAGATTCTGTAATAGGATTCTAAAGTAAAAGACTTGTAAAAGTTAAAGATAAAATAACCGTAAATCTATCTCAAGCCGTCGAGCGTTCTAATTTATACAAATTGGAACATAAAAGTAATTTGGACTCCTTTAATGTCGCCGACTTTAAAATCGACGAAGTTTTACGATAAAAGACATAGAAAGCTCATTATTTTAGAAAAGATTACTGGATTTAAAGCCTGTAAGACTTTTTACCACAAGCTCTGACCGGCGATCTCACCTGATTGAAGGTCGGTACATCCAATGTCAGCGCTTTTAAGGTGCCGTGTGGGTTTTTTAAATTGTTGTTTTAATGGGTTTATTAATTATAGTAGGTATTATTAAAAGACTTATGTATATATAAAAAAGCGAAATACCGCTAACTCACAATAATCGCAATATCAGAACTTTATAGCATAAAAACTTTAAATTTGGTACGTAGGTTCCTTCTATGGCGGTTGGTAGGATCAGCCAAGAAATGGTTTTGAGAAAATTCACCCCTATAACACCCCTAGGGGTACTTTAGTCGATAGGCCTCTTAACAGCGGGAAGAATTCTTATCTTATAGGAAATTAGAAATTGTACGTGAATTGTGTGTTAGTATCTGGGTTCCTGGTGCCATCAACAAGAAATAATATAAAACTTTAAGTTTTTATAGTCCCGCATACTTATTTTACGCTGACAGCGTCGCTAATATGTTTATTGAAAATAAAATAAAAACAAAAACTAAACAGGCATAGAAATTAGTTCCAATTTTGGCCGCCGGGATAGATAAGTTGGTGGGACTAGTTTATTTTATTCGTACATAATAATAGTAAAGATTATTTATGTTACCAGTCTCGCAAGATATTATCTACAAGGCAATATTTCCCAATGAAATATTGATGCTCTACTAAAAGGAGGGGCCACTGGGGTTTACGTTTATTTGCCTTAGATCAAAGGAAAAATGTATTTTTCTCTACCTATTATTGTAATCCGTAATAATAAAACTTTTATCTTTGTATAAATATAACGGGCAAATGATTTCGTTCAACCAAATATTTGAGTTTATATTATTTATGTAGAAAAAGTGCTAGTAGCTTATATAAATTAAAACTGTCAAATGGTGATGGCCCTTGAAACACACTAAATAGTTCTCTTGTAGGTTATTTCAAGATTTCAGTGTCTCCCTGCAAATCGTTCGCGAGAAAATTTTGAGAACCCCACTACCTGCTATCAGTTACGGTAGAAGTGATTTGCTTAACTGACAGAAAGTGAGTTTCACAAATCAAATAAATTAGAGACTATATTGTACAGCGGTTAAGAAGATGATCGTTGAACAACATACTTATAACTTACACAAACTTATCTCCCACACGGTGACAGCGACGCTAGTAGATAAGAAAAATAAGATAAAAACAAAAACTAAGCAGGCATAAAAATTATTTCCAATTTTGGCCACCGGACCAGCTAAGTTTGACGGACTACGAATAGAAGACCCTCTCGAAACCGCGAGATCCGGATATACCTCGACCTTCACCGATCTGTTTACCAGATGACCCCTCCTTTTTATTTTTTACTAAATATAGATAAATACGCCTAAAATAGGTTGCCTATCAAAATCAGGGCCAGGCTTTTTTTAAATTAATTCATTTTAATGTTTTTGTTTTAGACAAGTTTATTGTAGCCAATGCTATACTATCGCGTTTGTTATAAAATTACCTATATTTTGATATATAATTCAAGCAGTTAACAGATCCGTGAAGTTACCTATGGACTATGGTAAATTGGTAACTTACCAACCATAGTCCATAGGTTACTTCATTTTATTTCATTCATTTATAATAAAACTAGAAAAATAACAATAAACCACGAGCACAAATAACAGTTACATAAAATAGAATATTAAAGTTGGACTCACATCATAATTTTGGCCATTTGCGTGGGTGGTAGGTCTGACTCCTAACTAGATACCTGTATTTAGGATATCATTCCTTATGACCGCGGGGCTCGAGGCTGATGAAGTACAACCTGTTTCGTTTATTTAACACGTATAACACTATATTTTTAAAATCCTTTCAGCACAAAAACCCACAGAACTCCAATATTGTACAAAAATATCAATGTAATTTGTGTGCCTACCCTTTATTATTGGTGCGGTCAGTAAAGCGGCGCGTATACAATAAGCGGTCGATCTATGCGCTTCTAGGTCGAGATCATAACTTCGAGGTCGAGGTCTAGGTAGGTCGAGGTATATCCGGCTCTTAGACGATAATAGAAATACGAGTAGAAGGAAGATTGTAATTCATTGTAGCCGCGGTTTGCAGCGCCCAAGCTTAGGGCAGCTTTGTCAAGCTGCCCGTGTATAGTATGTCCGCTCTTATAGGTACGCAGTTTCAACGGTTTGATAAGAACTGTATATTTTTCTGTTGACTAAAAAGTGACTCAGAAATATAAAATTACATTATATTTTGTGTCAAAATGAAGGCGCCATTCGCGTTAGCAACATAAGATATTGTAATGAGAATAATAGAATCATAAATCGTGACTTAAGCCTATGAAATATTGCGCTCTCACGTCTTTTTGTGTACCACGAGCTCAATTACTAATGTCACGCCGAGCAGTAAATCAAGACATGTATCAAAATACGCCTACAAGAAAAACAGAATTAAGTTTTTCTTTGAAGTAGGTTTTTAGGTTTTATGACTTAGCGTTTAGGGCGTGAGGGATTATTCTTCTTCTTCGTCGTTACACTCGTCATGGTCATCACGAAGTAACGGCTTTAGTGGCATATGTAATGCGCCTCACGAGCCTCCGCCACTTCTCCCTGCTGGCCGACAGCCTGGTGCACTCGTGCAATGAACCGCCAACAGCCGATTTTGGTCGGAGATTTGGTTGGTCCATCGCATGGGCGACCTTCCTCGCCCTCTGGTGCCCTTCACCTTGATAAGATTTGTATATGTTATTCTTCTACGATACTATTCTTAAAACGATAGAAATGCTATCCGAATTGAGAACCTTGTCCTTTTTGGAAGTTTCTATTTTACCGAAATTTGATACTGCAATGTATCGCTACTGGATGGCATAAAAGATCGCGTTAGAAGACTGGATTACAGATGCATATCTCAAATTTTGTCACTGGTAGGTAAGTGAACCGTGGCCTAGCGCTCAGGGCGCGATTCCCAGAGAGACGCAGGTTCAAATCCTGCCAGTTCCGCGAATTTTTGATATGCATGTTTAAGTAAGTTTAGAAACTAACCTCGTGTGTGAAGCACTGTAATAAAATTATAAAATTTTTGGAAGTTGGTTACAAAAGTACCTACCAGCTACATTACTTACTTAAATTCTTCTAAAAGACTTTGTACATTTGACTTCGCATTTTACTGCGAGTCGCCAGCAACTCGCCAGTGTGCACCGGCCGTTTGGACATAGAAGTGACCGATATAGGGTAAGGGAGGTTACGAAACTGAACTGACAATGGGCGGGGCATATAGTTCGAAGAGCCGATAGAATTGGAGTCCCAACAAGAAAGGTGACCCCGCACTGGAAAGCACAGCGTTGGCAGACCCGCAATAAGGTAGACAAGTGACATTAAGTGAGTAACAGGGAGCAGGTGGATCGAGGCGGCGCAAGACAGCGGCAAGTTTTTTCGTACAAGAGACCTAGGTATGTCATGTAGGAGCAACATGGTAAAATACTCAAGAAGGTTTAAGATTAGCCGTGATTATACGGCATCAACCAAGCCACTTACATAATAATTTATTATCACTGATCCCCTTCCTCGTAAAATTAATTTCCAAGTGATTAAGATTTTAATTAAATGAATTGGAAATCATAATAATGGCTGACTATCTAAATTGAAATTTAGCTTTGAGATTTTCCTTTGAAAGAGATATTCCTTTTAAGTTCATTAGGAATGTAATATTCTGATTTCAATTATGTTTTTAGCCTTTATTTAATGGTTGCTACGATTTTCTTAGCCTTGGCGATCTGGTAGGTCGATTTGAGTATTGTAGCCTCAATTCTAACCAGTCAAAATTAATAATCAGATATCCATACTATAATATTATAAACTAGATGGTTCCCGCGACTTCGTCCGCGTGGACTAAGTTTTTTCGATTCAAACGAGTTCCCGAGTTCAAGGTAGCTTGCGTCCCGAGAAAGGACATGGGCTACTTTTTATCTCGGAAAATTGTAGATATTAATTATATTAGAGTTCCCGCAGTAATCAAAACATTTTTATCCACGCGGACGAAGTTACGGGCATCATCTAGTAGAAAATAATCATAATGACTTGTTGAAAATTTGAAAATCTACGCAGTACTTAGTACTAAGTGAAATACCTAATGTTATTTGAGTCTTGTAAACGTAGTTCAAGACAACTGAGTTGTTTATTTCTGTTTATTTCATGTAGGACAACTTGTGCCGCTTGTGCCAATTATGATAATATGTCAGAACTCTGCTACTGGGTCGGGGTCCTTAAACACTTTTTAAATTCACTTATTTTGTACTCTTATTTAAACTTGTTCGAGTAAATTATTACAATGTGTAGAGGACACCACAGAAAATAAATGTAATAAATCACACTATCACACTCGTCTTGCCAAATAATATTGCCATTGCTATCGCAACATCACACCCTCTATTAATGACTTCAAACGTCAAATCCGACAAACTTATCGGACCCGGTGACAGCGGCGCTAGTATATATTAAAAATAAAACTAAACAGGCATAAAAATTAGTTCCAATTTTGGACACCGGGTCATATAAGTTTGTGAGACTTATATTTTATGACTCAGTTCAAAATGGCGTCCCTGCCACAGATCGAATCAAACGAGACACTTATGTAATTATTTAAATTGTAAGTCAAAAATAGTCACGCTTTCGCAAGTCATATTTTTTTTAATTTTTATTAAAATTCAATTTATGAATTTAGAGAATTGAACAAAAATAATAAGATAAGTGGTGCAAAGGCTCGTGTAGCTTAGCGGGAGTGACATATCAAGTCGCACGACCCCCCACAGTTCGTATATGAAAGCGTTCTCCCGACACAGCTGGCTAAAAGCCTTCAATTTACGGCGCTCTACTTTATCTGCAAGGAAAAATAAGATTTTGTGAAAAATAATATTACTTATTACCTTAACAGCCATCAGCCGGCTGACGTGGCATTTCATGTTTATGTAGGGGCGATGCATTTTGGAACCGAAAAGTTCCTTGAGTGCATTTTTTATGCAACTAAAAACTTTAGGGCAGTCTTAAACTCATACCCAACACATTGGTTTCTACTTGGCATTGTATCGGAACGCTTCGCTGCAGCCAAAGTCTCTCAGCAGTCCAGACCGGAGATAATTAAGAAATTATAAAATCCCGAAATTGCCCTTTCGGGGATCATGCCGGGAACCTTTCACTTGTAACCCCGCAACACAGCACGAGGAAGGTTATTAAAATGCTGAGAATTGGCTGTAGTGGCTCTTACTAGGGAAGTATGTTCAACACAGCTGTGGACGTCTCCAGGCTAATGATGATGATGACACAAACTGGACTAATTTACAAGAAAACTGGCTCGTTTTACAATAATAATTATGAAAATACAGTTCAGACTTACCTAGTTGATTCTTATCGTTCAAAATATCATGAATCAGGGTATGTATTAAATCAACTTGGGTCTTGGTCACATTTGAGAAATAGCAAGGTAACATCAGTAGCGCTATGTGCTTCAAACTACGTCCAATGCCAATTATAATGACTGCTTTTATTGCCTGAAAATATGAATAGTGTTACCAAAACAATTGTTTTCGAATTTTAATGTACTTAGACACCAAGCTAGGCCTTATATTTTTTACCCACGACGTACACAAGGAGGTGGAGTCTCTAGCCTAGGATTAGGATCTTAATAACTATTCTAGGAAAATTTTTATTCCGTTAATTATATTGATGATGATGAAATTATTATTCCATTAGGTATTATATTTAATACCTAATGGAATAATATAAGTTAAGATAGTTAGGTTTGATTCGATAGTATATGAAATTTTCAAAAAGATTCAAAGAGAAATACCCCGAAATATAAATATTGGGGGTATTAAGAAAAAAAGTGCACAGCTGTGAATAGTATTCGGGATTTCCCAAATATAAGACTAGCACATACCACCTGATTGAATTTCTAACCTTCAACTAAGAACGTTCAGGAATGTATTGCGAGGTATACAATAACTTACTGCATCATCCCTCATGGTTGGATCCTGCTGAGTTTGCAGAGTGTTAATTAAATTCTTTAAGATCATTATCGTTGACAATCCCGACGCCAATATCATGACTGTTATCTGGACAGACCAACAAACAGGCTTTAAAATTCACTAAAACAATTAATTTAAGGGCGTATTTTTCAATCGTCAGCAAATTCTTGCGCATTTTTTAGATTTTTATAATTTTCTATGAAGTCTCAAAATAACTACATAATATTATAACACATTTTGACAAAGTTGGTAAGGTTTGGAATAACAACGTTTTTTGCTGGCAAAAGAATGGGACCCCTTATGTATTAGGTACTTAGGTACTGGAAAATCAAGGAAAAATCAATTATAAATCAAAATTACTTACCGGAAAAGTCATGACAGAGTTGAGTTCCTGCGAACACGAGTATAATGCATCATAAGCTTTGTGTAGAGAGCTCACGTCAAGGTTAACCTTCTTTGATAAAGCTTCTAGCTTATTTATGTCTTCGCGACCATCTTTATCGATTTGCAAAGAAAATATTTTAGCAACATGAGCTTTAATGACACGAAGTCTCCTTTCCACCATTATGAGTAATACGCTGAAAAATATTATTTCAACATCATGCACCATTATTCCCAAATATGCTGCGTAAATCGAGTACTTCAAACCATATTCTTCGCTAACGTAACTGAAAAAAAGCACTTGTTCAAGAAAACTGTATAACACGATCGCAATAATTCCGTAGATAAAATAACGTATTGGTGATGTTACTTTGACATCATCACATATGTTTAATTTTTCATCCAAAGATTGGAGCTTTGAGAAAAATTTGTCCAGCGGTTTTCGCTGCAGAATAAATGCGCTGAAAGCCAATAGCAAATACTCTATGGCCATGATGTTTTTAAATAAAATTTGAGTCGCATTTAAAATTTCGGTGACAAGAACCACAGTAATATCGGAGAGAACTAATAATATAGTGTAAGCATAACAGAAACGTTTAGCACAGCTTCGACAGCCAATCAAATATAGACGGTTTATTCCCAAAAGCGATTGGAAAGCAATCAGGTATTTTATTCTTTGTATTATGTATCCTCCTCCTTTGTAGTTTATAAAGTTATTCAGTTTGGGCGGTTGAATTTCGGGCGGAATTTTCGAACCCTCTACGATGTTCATTTTGATACAACGTAACTATTACTGACGATAGGCTTTTATTTCTATATCAATGATTTGTTATATCTATAGAAAGGGGTATGTTAGTTATGTCCGTATGTTGTATATAATGAGATAAATAGCTCACACGTATGGCTAAGGACGTGCGTTCTTCACAATTGTCGCATCAAAATCGCTTGCGTTTTCTAAAAATTATTAAATACAATATCGTGTAAGCTTACTGCGGCAATCTATATTTATGAGGTAAGTTTTAAAAGAATCGATCTTATTTAATTTATATCTACTAACTATTACAATAAATTGGGTCTATGAGTTGGTATAGTTTGGGGAATAAATCAAATATCAAATAAATATTATAAATGCGAAAGTTTGGATGGATGGATGTATGGATGAATGTTTGTTACTCAATCACACCCCAACGGCTGAGTTCGGATGAAATTTGGCACAGAGATAGATTATAGTCTGGAATATCACATAGGCATCAGCTAGTGGAACATAATAATTTGTCATAAAGGTCCCGATGCACAAAATGGCAATAGACAAATTATAAAGTGTACCTTTGCTTAGGAATATAGAATAAACAAATATATTTTTCAAGCAAGAAAAGTCGACCCTGTCTTTAAGTAAGAACGGTTTTATCTATAAATTGGACGTAATAATCTAATTGGATTACCGATAAATTCTATCGATAAAAGTAATCTAATGCCATTACACTAATTGAATACTTAACTTTATGAAAATTGTTAATCATAAAGCACCAAAAACATTAGACTATCCAATTTAAAACATAATTTGACACTGACACTTTTTACCATTTTTTAATGGATAAATAAATTAAAAATATCAATCAATCAATCAATCAAATCATTTATTTAATATACGTACACTTGTAGGTACACTTACGTGTACCTACAAGTGTACGTATATTTGACGTTGACGTATATTTGACGTTGACGTTAAAAATTACTTATTTATAAAACATGATGGTGATAATCGGTTACGGTAGGTATCTTAAAACTAAAGCTACGAAGGTTCCAAACGTGCCCAGGTCTGAGAAGAACCCACAACAAACTCAGCCGGGTTTTCACAAATCATCTTAACTAAGGAACTATCAGAGTCATTAGAGCAAATTATTGCCAAGCTTATTAAATTATTGCCAAAAAACTGAATAGATTTTAATCTTATTTTAATCAATGAGATATCGACTATCGATGGAGGCGGCTAAAGTTAATATATCCTACTACGTATTCGATCTACGTCGTAAACATACCGTAGCACGTATGTAGGTATAAAACGTGTCCAATGCATCGATGTCCTATGCAAGTTATAACTGCGACATATGATAAGATTTTATCAGCGATCAAGCCGTAAAAGATACCAGGCAGACATATGGTGTAGATGCTGTTAAAAGCTGTTAGGTACGTAGTAGGCACTCGTTTATTGATTCTTGTCTGCCATCTTTAATGAGTCTGAGTGATTGCTTCGATAGATATAAAATCATAAGTGCATAGAAATGTTTACAGAAAAGCAGCTTCTTAATTGATGGCTCAACATTTTATAAAATTCGTTTAAAAATTAGAAAAAAAAAATTGCATTAAAAATACATAAACAGCTGGCTGTATTTTTAATGCAAATTTTAAGAAGAAGAGCCAGTGGTTGGTTTTATTATATATTAAAACCAACCGCTGGCTCTTAAAGGCGTGGTTTTCAATGAATTCCCCGTGAATGTACGCTTATTCTATACAGTGCACTTCGTAATGCGAACAAAGAGGCATTTGCAGTCACGGAATACAGCGACTAGCTTCACCAGACCCGTGGTCCTGATTAAAGCATCTCACCAGCAAGGGTAAGTTTGTTGAAAAACTAAAGCTCCAAGTAAAATGGTCGACGGTAAATGCGCCGAGCGATGTTTTCCATTTGTGAAGAATCCTGAGTGATAATAGTTAGACTCTGCCTTTTTAATTCCCGTCAAGAGCTTTCATAATTCCATCATTTAAACCAGCTTACTCGTAACAATGAAAAAACAATCTATTTTGTTGGAAACACGGTTTATGGTAACTATTGTTGCAATAGAACTACGGACACTAACTTTTAAATTTCTTGTTTCCTAGAATTAAAGTGTCTGTAAAGCCTTACAGTAACCACCACTTTAATTCTAGACCCACAGAACAAATGAATACTACGGGTTCTCAATTATGTGGTAGCCACTATAAAGCGTCGAATGATTATTATTACCAGTTCTCGGGCTCTAGAGGGGAGATCCTAAACCTTGAGGAGTTCTCAGTATCAAATCTTAATTCTGAATCAATTTCTAAAATAATTTCAGTAAATTTGTTGCTCGAGGAGATCATACGTATATGTGACCGCTTGCGCGCAGAGAGGTGAAAAAATTAAGAAGAATATTTGCGTCCGTTTCAATCTTGTATTTATTTACAGTTTAGTTGCGGATTTCCTGATTCCTTTTAATAATAATCTGGCAATATGTTTCCCAAAAAAAAGAAGCCAGTGGCCTCATATTGTGATGCCGCCTAAAACGAGTTATAATCATACTAATAAATGCGAAAGTGTGTTAGTTTGTTGGTTAGTCCTTCAATCACGCTGCAATAGAGCAACGGATCGACGTGATTTTTTGCATGGGTATAGTTGAGGACCTGGAGAGTGACACAGGCTTTTATCCCGGAAAATTAAAGCTATCCCGTGGGAATTTATAAAACTTGAACCACTCGAACGAAGTCGCAGGCATCAGCAAATTTTATGCAAAGCTGATTGTTAAGTGCCTGTAAAATAACCTGATACATACAATTTAGTTAAATTGTTAAAAGTTATAGTAGCGATTACAACTTAGAGCAGGGATCCAAGTCTTGAAGAAACTTTCATAAGATTCTCGTTCACCGGGAATCTAAGTTGGCTCGTTTACTCGGCCTTTCTAAACTTCGTGTCATATTTTGTAGTAATAATTCATAACACGTTGTTAAGACGAAATTAAAGTATAGTTATAATATACGTTGCATCATGGCTGCATCATACGGTAATTCGCTTCACGGTATGGCTTTTTTAAACAAGCCTGGAGACGGACATAGGCTCCGAGGTTATTAGATAACTTCGTTGTAATTATATTCCTGGCGTCTTAGTTTCCTGCCACGTACAATTTAAGTATCTCAAGGCATAAATGCCTAAATGGCCATATTTTAGGTAAGTGCGTTGAAATCTAGACCACGATATCATAGCTTTCTGTTGTCTTCAAGCGCAAGCCTATCCCGCAATAAAAAAATTGAACCGTATAAAGCGTGTAGAAGCCATAACCTGACAACTCTTTTTTAAAGTTTTAATATTGTAGAGACTCACGCCCAATAATTTGAAGCGCTCTTCATATTAGATAAAGTATTAGTCAAACAAAGCAGCACGTGCGAGCAATTGTAGGGTCCTCGCAAAAGGCCTGGCTTAGCACGTCGCTGCAACTCGTACAGAATAATCCCGAGCATTTCATTTAATTAATTACACGGGTCCTTGCGTAGAAGACGGCGCTCGATACGCCCGCGAGAGAAAAGCTCCCGTCCGACTGGAATAAGGCCGAAAACACACTATGTACCAAAAAATACTTTTTAGTCTGGCAGACAGAAAGTCTAGTACTTCCTACTAATATTATAAACTATAGATGATGCCTGCGACTTTGTTCGCGTAGGTTTTTGTTTGTGCGGGAACTCTTCAATTTTGCGGGAGCTAATCTATGGAATTGAAAGAAGTAAGAGAGCTTCAATGAAGAATTCAAAATTAATATTATTCAATACAAACATGCACACATCCAAACTTTCACATTTATATGTAGATATTAGCTAGATATGAAAGTTTAGATATTTGTTACTTCTTCCGGCCTCAATAACTGAAGCGATTTGGCTGAAATTCGATCGTCCCGATCGTTATCTACTATATTATATGGAACTAGCAGATGCCCGCGACTACGTTCGCGTGAAATACGTTTTTAATTTCCCACGGGAACTCCCTAATTTTTCGGGTTAATATATAGCCTATGACACAAATAATGTTGTTATCTATTGGTACCAGAATTTTCAAAATCAGTTCAGTAGATCCAGATATTACCCCCTACAACGTCACAAACTCACAAACTACCTCATTATAATATTAGTATAGATTGATCGGATGCCAGCCGTCAGCGCTTCGCAATTCCATACAAATCGGAGTAAAAGTTGTCGCAATCGAATGGGAAGAAGATCTCCCACTAGGCACACCGATCCGCAGTGTGCTTTCGCTTTAAGCGAGCGCCAAGTACATGTATTTTAGAGTAAAACATCATTATATTTCGCTTTATATGCCCGTTCCTATAATAGGTAAGATTTAAGCTCGTATAACGTTACATTAATAAAGTAAAGTAAAAATATGTATATTTTATAATTTGTATATATCACTGAATAACTATTCAGTGATATTATACAAATTAAAAAATATCTACAAAATGATACCCGCGTCGTGGTAGGTTTTGATTCCTGCAGGAACTCTTTAATTTTCCAGGATAAAATCTTCATTCAGGCCGGGTACAAGCCCCTTCAAATCTCCAGGGTACAATCTCTATTCCAAATTCATACCAAATCGGTTCAATCGTAATGGCGTGAAGGAGTAAAAAATATCCAATCACCCAAACTTACCTTCAAACTTATCTACTAACATCCAAACTTTCACATTTATAAGATAAGATATCTATCTATCTACGGCCAATAAAAGCTGGAGCTAGGTATACGATGAGTAAAGTGCTGAAAGTATTTTTGATTCTTATTTCAATTGATTAGTTGGTACTTTTTTTTGTTTATACAGCTGGGGAAATCCTCATGGACACCCCTTGGGTAGTGCCGGACTCTTGATATGGCCTGTTCCACTATTCCCATAAGACTAGAAATACTTCTGTAGGGACACATGCATTGTGTAACATGACTCCTGACGCCTAGTCAGCAGTCGGACATCGCGTATGCAGTCTGTAACTAGTAACTAAGTTGTTCAGTCTCACAGAGTGTCTCTCGGTATCTTGTACTATATACACGCGGAATAAATATCAGTGAACTATCTGGGAATTATTAATTACACAACCCTTAATTAGGAGATACTAGTAGCACCTTCTGGTACCCACATCCCCATCTCCTAAAGTGGTGACCCCGCGACGGTCCTAAAGTGGTGACCCGCGTTAGTCGTGTGTGAATTAGTGCAAGGATGTACGGACTACAGCAGCCCCCGGCCCAGCCCAGCCCAGCGGAGAATAAAAATTCAGCGACGGCGTCGGCGGAGTTAGGGAATGCAGCTGCGGAAAAGCAAGACGGTTTGGCAGCCGTGACGGTGTCGTCACGGATACCAGAATTTTGGTTGGACAAACCGAAGCTAACGGACCTAGCGGCACAAGTAGCGAAGTTAACCCTGGATGTGCAGGCTATACAACGAGGCCGCACAGAACGCCGCGATACGCGTTATCACCGCAGGACTTCGGCGACGAGCTTTCGCGATAGGACGCCACGCGGCAGGTCACAAGGAAGATCACGCAAGAGTCCAGAATGGCTTTGTTTTTACCATTATAAGTACGGGACCAAGGCCAGTAAATGTGTAGATCCATGCAATTGGGGAAAGAAAACGCAGGAAAACTAGACGCGGTGCAGTCAGCGGCGGAAAACTGCATCACGCCGGCAAATCACCGCCTGTGCGTAACCGACTCGGAAAGTGGTTACCAGTTTTTGGTGGACACCGGAGCCAACGTTTCGGTAGTGCCAGTGAGTGTGGTTAGTTCTAAGTATAGATCATCCGTAAGTGATTATAAACTATATGCGGCAAATGGGACCGAGATAAGGACATATGGATTGGTCACCCTAACATTAGATTTTAAGTTAAGACGACCCTATAGATGGACATTTATTATAGCGGACGTCAAACAGCCGATATTGGGTGCAGACTTTTTAAAATACCACGGACTTATTGTCGATTTAAGTGCGCGGAAATTGATAGACCAGATGACCAATTTGAACGTTATTACGTCAATTAGTTGTAATAGTGATATTTTTACTGTTAAGTCTGTTAACGTTAGTGACCCTTGGCATGAACTCTTACACGAATTTCCAGAGATTACTAAACCTGTGTCGTATAAGGAATTGCCGAAGCATTCCGTATTCCATCATATAGAGACTTCGGGACCCCCGGTATTCGCCAAGGCAAGGCCCTTACCTCCGGATAGATATGCGAAGGTAAAGGAAGAGTTTAGGGTAATGACCGAACTTGGTATTTGCAGACCTTCAAAGAGCGCTTGGTCTAGTCCACTTCATGTTGTGCCGAAAAAGAATGGCGATCTCAGACCGTGTGGGGACTATAGGCGTCTCAATGCAATAACCAAGCCTGACCGCTATCCTATACCGCCTTTAAAAGATTTTACGTATTTACTCACGAATAAAAATATATTTTCGAGGTTAGATTTAAATAGAGCTTATCATTTTATACCGGTGGCCCCAGAAGATATTGAGAAAACTGCCATCATAACTCCATTTGGTTTGTTTGAGTTCCCGCGTATGACCTTTGGTTTACGAAACGCAGCTCAGACATTCCAAAGATTTATGGATACAACAGTATTAACTGGTTTAGATTTTTTGTATAATTTCATAGATGACGTAATTATCGCGAGCTCGGATATCGAACACCATAAAGAACATTTGAAGACAGTTTTCTCAAGACTCAATGAGTACGGAATTACTATTAATGTAGCTAAATGTAAGTTTGGTTTGGATAATTTAGAATTTTTAGGTTACGAAGTATCCACGCAGGGTATTCAACCATTGGGCGAGAAAGTTGAGGCTATTATCAATTTTCCCCGACCGGAAACGGTGGAGCAGCTCAGGAGATTCCTAGGCATGCTGAATTTCTACAGGTCGCACATCCCCAAGGCGATAGAATACCAAGGTGAGTTAAATACTTATTTACATAATTCTAAGAAAAAGGACAAGACTACAATCCAATGGACAGAAAAAGCCATCGAAGCATTCGAGAAATGTAAGGTCAGCTTACAAAGCGCAGTTACATTATCTCATCCGTTACGTGATGTACCTTTATCTCTGATGACAGACGCTTCTAACACATGCGTGGGAGCCGTTTTGCAGCAAAAGGTAGACAACGCATGGCAACCGTTAGGCTATTTTTCTAAGAAATTGACTGACGCTCAGAGAAAATATAGTACATATGATAGGGAGCTATTGGCTATTTTTATGGCAATGAGACATTTCAGGAATTTATTTGAAGGCCGTCCTTTGACTATTTTTACCGACCATAAACCCTTAGTGTACGCGTTTACTAAGATTAACAGTAATGTTGACAGCCCTAGGCGAGTTAGGCAGTTAGCTTTCATTAGCGAGTTTACCACCGATATTAGACACGTAGGTGGGGAAGACAATGTTGTAGCGGATACGTTATCGCGAATCGCAACTATAGCATGTCCTACTTCGGTAAATTACGAAGAATTGGCCGCCCAGCAACTAGGCGACGAGTACCTATCGCAAGCGCTGCAAAACTCACACAACAGTAAGTTGCAGTTTAAGCAAATGCATTTACCATTGTGTAATAAACCTATTTATTGCGAAATATCGGAAAGTAGATTGAGACCATATTTACCTAAAGAATTTCGACGTATAGCTTTCGATTCGGTGCATAATTTAAGTCATCCGGGAATTCGAGCTAGTAGGAAATTAATGTCGCAAAAATTCTTTTGGCCTAATATGAATAAGGACGTGAGTACATGGGCGAAATCTTGTACCCAGTGTCAACGCGTCAAAGTTCATCGACATACGGAATCTGAGATAAATAAGTTTCCGAGAGTTGATCGATTTCAGCATCTACATATAGATATAGTAGGACCCTTACCCGTTACTTCGGATGGTTACAGATATTGTGTAACCATGATAGATCGTTTCACAGGCTGGATGCAAGCATTTCCAACACGCGACATGACAGCAGAGACGGTAGCAGAAGTAGTTTTTACAGGTTGGATATCCCGTTACGGAACAATTTCGAAGGTAACAACGGACCAGGGAAGATCTTTTGAAAGTAATTTGTTTACGCAGCATAAGAAATATTTAGGTATAGAAAAAATACGCACAACTCCCTACCACCCAGAAAGTAATGGTATGGTAGAGAGGTGGCATAGATCACTTAAGGTAGCTTTAATGGCACGTCTTAAGGTTGGTACTTCATGGGTAGACGAGTTACCCGCAGCTCTGCTAGGTTTAAGAGCGGCACCAAGAAGTGAGACCGGGATAAGCGCAGCAGAACTTACTTTCGGTAGAACACTAAAATTACCAGGAGATTTTTACGATGACGCCGTGATAAAAATCTCAGACTCAGAATATCTAAATAGGTTAAAAGAGTCGATTAGTAAAATTAAGCCTAAGCCGGAATCGCACAGTAATAGCAGAACCTTATTTGTTCATCCGGACTTAAACGTGTGTAAGTATGTTTTTCTAAGGAACGACATGGTGCGCCGTTCGCTGCAGCCTCCTTACGACGGTCCCTATCGGGTCGTGAAGCGCAGTGGTAAGGTGTACGTTATTCAGATTGGTGAGAGGTTCAGTTCGGTATCCATCAACCGGCTGAAGCCAGCTTACGTATTGAATGAAACAGTGAGTGCGGAAACTTTAAAGGACGACAAAGAGGTAAGGATTACAAGGAGCGGGAGATTAATTAAAAAACCTATTCGTTTTATGTAGCATAACTGTATTATTTAGTTCACATTATTATTTTGTTTTTAATTGCGTAGTTTTAGCTGATCATAATTATAAGTAGAACAAGTAGAGGCAAATATCTTACTCAGCAGAGCAAAGTTCTTCAGTATATTATGATATATTTATTTTAATGTTAATTGTGACACACTTTTGGTACATTTCTTCTTACTTATAAATAACGTGTTAAGAGATAAATCTTATTCAGTTTGGTTCATCAATCTGGCAGATACAAATCTATATAATTGGTACGCGATGGGTTACGGCCAAAGTAAAGAGCAGAAAGAAAATAACAACGTGGTGAACGAAACAGTAATCAATAATGGAATTAGCGACAAGCTTGATACTTTCTCTTGGTTGCTAATAGCCTTTGTAATATTGTTATCATTGTTGTGCGCGTACATAATCTATAGACGTTGTTGGAAGAGCATCAAATCGTGGCTACGGAGGGAAATCGCCGATTCGAACGCGAACGCTATACCAGTTGTGAAAATCCACAACCCCCAGGCTTCTTCCGCTGGAGGTGTCACCAACGTCGGTTACAGTTGAAAAGTACCAAAATGTGTGATTCGTTATATATATTGTAATAGGGTAATGATATGGACTAATTTTTTATACAGTGTTATGTGTTTCTTACAGTTTAATATGTGTACACGTTTATTATTGTAAGTGTGTAACCTACTTTATATATTAAGTTGTGTTACAATGCTCGTTCCTATCACCTCAATGTAATTTGATGCGTTATGTGAATCAGCGTTTGTAACGACAGGCAGGCGAATTGTTGCACCGTGTATGCGACTTATGCAGTCTCCCGGTGATGCCTATTAATTTTTTGGTAATAAGGATAGAATAATATTTGCAAAAAAATTTTTTTTGGCAGGGGAGTACTGTAGGGACACATGCATTGTGTAACATGACTCCTGACGCCTAGTCAGCAGTCGGACATCGCGTATGCAGTCTGTAACTAGTAACTAAGTTGTTCAGTCTCACAGAGTGTCTCTCGGTATCTTGTACTATATACACGCGGAATAAATATCAGTGAACTATCTGGGAATTATTAATTACACAACCCTTAATTAGGAGATACTAGTAGCACCTTCTGGTACCCACATCCCCATCTCCTAAACTTCGATACATAAATGTACGGGTCAAATGAAGGTAGATGAAGTTACAAGCCAATAACTAGCAAAGGAAAAATAATAACATTGATAAAGTAGCAGCAACTTCGGTAAATACTCGTAGTTTGCGGCGCGGCCCATCTTCATTTCAGCGAAACTATGAAAAAGTCGGAATGGCTGACGCGTCTCACGTCCGGAGTATTAATTTTAGGTTTATTGAATAAGACGTGACTTCCATGGGCAATATACTGATGAGGGACTGAAAGAATTGGGCCTACTTAACTTAGTAGATTGGTGATAGCCATCCCTAATATATCCCCTGAAACGCTTGGGGGAATATTGGATAAATTAGTGTTGCTGATTTCTTTCATAATGTTACAGTTTTGTGCTACTGATATCTGTGCTGCTGTTATCTTCAACCACCGAGTTTTGCCTGATTTTCTCGGTAGGATTATAATTCCAAACCACTGGAAGATACACTCGACGATTGAAAAGTCCTTGTGCAAGTTTATTTGAATAAAAATCAGTAGAGTTTTTTTTATTGGATAAAAGATGATGATTGAGGTTTATGAAAAATCTCATGAAAATTGGTCTGGTGCACTAGATTTCTTGTTTAAAACCCATCTCTGCACTTCATCAAACGGGCCGTAAAAGCGAAGTAGATATACAGATAGACAGACACAAAAATATACAGCTACAATTGCTTGCTCTTCATTCAAAGCAAAAGGTACTTACGTTTTTAAAAATATCCTAATTCAGGCGGACGAAATACACGGGCAAAACTTAATCGAAAGAAATCGAACCACATTTGCATGTTAGCCATTTGGCATAGTACCTACACTTTGCCAAATTGTCACTTAATCCTGCCAGTAAACTGGAATGAGTATCATCGAATTGTACAGATCACGTCCTCTCGACCAATTTAGCGGCGCTTGCGGGAATTGGCGCAGTCGAGGAAATTACACATGCGGCCGAACTTATTTTCACAGTAAAATAATTTTTGAATACGGTAATGAAGTGGGTAGGTGAAATGAATACACGTTCTGGTTAAGTTGGATATAATCAAGAAACAATTCTGTTGCAATAATAACCTATAACATTTCATAAGTGACACAAGTTATTATTGCTATTGAAATAAATAAATCATTTATCATTTATACTTACCTACAAAAAAATACATAGTCCGATATAACATAATTTTGACCTCGTAGAGCTGCTGTCTAAGATATATTAAGAGATCTCCTTTATTTACTAAGAATTATAGCCGCGTGCTGCGGCTGTTTAGAACTATTGATTTCTGCTTGTTTACTTATTTTTTTCCGAATGTTATTAAGTTACTACTGGACCCGGCAGATTTTGTCCTGCCCTGAACCTCGAACCCGATTGCAGCGCCCCCTACCGGGTCCAGTTGTGAATATAAACCATCACTGGGTCCAAACAAACACAACAAAAAAGAATTAGCGAAATTGGTCCAGCCGTTCACGCGTGATGCCGTGACCAAGGGAAATAGGGATTCATTTTTATGTATATAGATTATAACCTTTATTTGGGCAATTGGCTGATACTCTCTCACTATTCAATGCGGATGATAATGCCGCGAGAAAGGGTTGTCGAACGGATTGTGCTTGGACATTAATGATAGTAGTAATAGGTATAATTAAAATCCTTGAGATTTACTTAAAGACTGACTTAGTATGAATTTAAAGACACAAGAAATTGCCCGATGTTTAAACCCATAATTTTCTGATTAATAGACTAATTTAACCAGATCTTAATCACATTTAGCTAAGTCTCTAAAATATGAAATAGAAGATGAATTCTGCAGATTATAGCCATAAATAACAGACAGAGCTTCCGAGATAATTGTAGTCTCAGAAAACGCACGAGCTCTGATAACAAGTAAGGGTTCTTTGTCTTGAAATAAGTTCTCTTCTTGTGTTTGAAGGGACAAAAGATTGTTTAAACATGCCCGCATTCTATCTTAGGAACACGCTAATTATACTTAAGATTAAATTAATTAATGGGCATAATTTATATTTTGCTCTCATAGTTCTGTTATTTAAGAAAAGGATAATGTTTAAGATTATCTTATGTAATTAAGGGAAAGTCGTAGTACACAGCCAAACATGCCATAACCAATGGCCAACCACAAGTGAATATTATACAAACGAGGCACAAAAATAATACATAGTCTGATCGACACGTGGACCACGGCCATAATAATAATATTATTGTAATCGAACAATTATTATATACTCTAAACAATTCGCTCTAATCTCGATGGGGCAGAGCTTATAAGTCAATGGTTTTTTCACACCACTCGCTCAACAACGCCCAATTACATGGCCTGTTATCTAAGGTTAAAGTAAGACATTAAATCCCTAGGGTTATAATGTTGTACTGAAATCCATTATTCCCTAGGGTTATAATGTGATTTGAATTTAGAATTATCGCGCATCTGAAGCAAGATCTGAAGGAAATTCTATTTATTCCAAAGAGGTTATATTCATAATTCTTATTGCTATATGCATAAAGTCTAATTTCGGTAAACAGAATGTGTTCTCAGCAGGCGCGGCCAACTCGATTTTCGAAAACCGAAGCCGTGGCCCACTAGATTCGCACTGACGACATTTGTTTGTCAAATCGAGTAGGCCACGCCAGCTGAAAGAAGTGGTTGTATCGCGAGGTGTGAAAAGTAGAGTATTCACCGTAGGGGTAATGCTGTATTAATCTTGGGCGCCCCTAATTCCCGCGCTACTCTCAGGATTCTAGATGGAACACCCTCGCTACGCTCGGGAGTTACTCTAAAATCCCTCGTTCCGCTTGGGATTTATCCCGGCGCCCGTGACATAATACATCGCATTACCCCCGTGGTGAATAATCTACTATTAATTACTTACTGTTGTTTTAATATAACCTGACATCAAAGTCAAACGCTACTTATTTGCATTTGTATCACAGATTTATGTGTACACTTTTTGAACGTCAATACAATATGTGCAATGAAATAACACGTGATGGTCATAATTTTAAAACTAAATCTACGAGGGATCCAGACGCGCCCTGGTCTGAGAAGAGCCTGCAATATCAACTCCATCCTCCTCATAGATTTTATTTGCGATGCCATCATCAATAAAACATCGATGATATGAAGTAGATAGGTAGGTACTATTATCAACACACTTATTAATGCTTTTCCCTTCGCTAATTCCGTATTTGGGTCTCAACTAATTGCGAGCTGAAATTCGAAGCGTAGGCAATAAACCCAGCGAAAAAAGTTTTTCATGATCTTACTCCCAAGTGTCTACATTAAGGCGAGCTCCTCTATAGTTCAGCTCAAAACGTAGTTGAATGGTAATATTATGCTGGGATCTAATTAAACGAGATCACGTATCACGTGAAAATCTGATTAGTTCATTAGTTTGATGTATTATTTTTAACGCAGTACGACGTTTTAAGCAATTAAATATGACTTGCTATATCGGCGAAGAAAAACATTGTGAGAAAATCTGCATGCCCGAGAATATTTCACAATGTGAAGGTGTGTGTAGCCTGCCAATCCACATTTGGTCAGCGTGGTGGACTTTGTTCAAACCCTTCTCATTCTTTAGTAGAGACTCGTGTCTAGTAGTTGACAGGTTAAAATGTCCACGAAAATTTTCTTTTGAGATTC
This sequence comes from Erebia epiphron, assembly GCA_963932025.1. NCBI lineage: Eukaryota > Metazoa > Arthropoda > Insecta > Lepidoptera > Nymphalidae > Erebia > Erebia epiphron. The sequence continues at coordinate 43,618,033 of OZ009945.1, forward strand.
ATTTGAGAAAATTAATCTAACCAGGAGAGAATACGGTGTGAGGAGATGAAAGTTTTCCTCAAATTATTTATTACTACTATCATCGGGCTACATAGCCCCGGCGTGCAATAAACCCGCTTTTGTTGACGTAGAAACAGCTAAGCCACTGCAATGAAAACATCGCGTTAAACTGCCGTTCAGTGGTTCAATCCCACGGATACAGATACAAACTAATTTAGCAGTTGACAGCAGGCAGTGGTGTGCACAAGGATCAAAGCTAGGTAAATATACTTGGGTAAGCCGCACTTTTATGCCTCTATGACTTGTACACAACTGTCAAGAAGGCAGGTATTCTAACCAGAGCTGCAGAGCAAGCATAATCCGTACGACATCGCTTTTTTGTTATTGCTATTTGGAGCTCTTTGTCGATGTGTTTCGTTTTGTCAGTATTAGGAAGGCACGTATGAGAGTGCAAAGTAAGATACCTATACTTTATTTTATACCATTAAAAGAAAAACATAAAAACAATCATCTTTATTATCGATATGGCACAACAGGTAGCCTTATCGCTTACATGACGAACTCTTCCAGGCAACCTAAGGCAGAGGAAACTTAGCTGACTGACTGACTGATTTTAGTAATATTCTGTCAACACAAGCACTCATAAACTTAAAATTTTTGACAGTAGGTTTCGTTTATAACGTAGGCACTCACTAAGAAATATTCCACCTTCAAGAGTGTTAAAAAGGGAATAAAATGTTGTATGAAAGATCAATTTCGAATTCAGTTTCGGGTTAAAAATGAAGAAATACGTGTTGGAAAATCCAGTCGGGAGAGCTTGTATTTTAAATACTTATTTATTTCCAATTGTCGGGGCAAAGTATACGGAAGTTGGTAAAGTACTTATCGATGTTGCTCTTCAAAGTATCCAAACATGAGAGCGATGAAAAGTCGACGACGGCAGTTGCTGGGAAGTTCTAGCAATCAAATAATTTTGTATACAAATCATACTTCAGTGAAGTTTTGATATCTGCTTTAACTACTAGGATAGCTAAGACAGATATCATATTACTAGATGATTCCTGGGACTTCATCTGCGTGGATTAAGATTTTTTGATTCCTGCGGGAACTCTTTAATTTTCCGGGATAAATAGCCTTTGTCCTTCCCCGGGATACAACCTATCCCTGTACCAAATTTCATCAAAATCGGTTGAACAGATATTTTTTTTGATTCCCGCGGGAACTCTTCAATTTTTCGGGATAAAAAGTAGCCTATGTACTTCCCCGGGATGTAACCTATCTCTGTACCAAATTTCATCAAAATCAGTTGAGTAGTTGGGCCGTGAAAGCGTAGCAGACAGACAGACAGACAGAAAGACAGACAGACACACTTTCGCAATTATAATATTAGTATGGATATGGATATGGCTTATAGTCAATATTATAAATGCGAAAGTGTGTTTGTTTGTTGGTTTGTCCTCTAATGACGTTACCACAGAGCAACAGATCGAGGTGAGCTTTTGCATAGGCATAGATAGGACCTGGAGATTGACATAGGATGCTTTTTATCTCGGAAAATTAAGGAGATCGCGTGGGAACTTAAAAACCTTATACCACGCGGACAAAGTCGCTAGCGAGTCAGCTCGTCCTGATATTTAATACGCGATAAAGGCCTTCGGTGAAAATACGTATGAACTAGTTCTTTCTCTATCCCTCTCTGTATATAGTTTTTCTCCTTTTTAAGGACTGTGAACCTTCCCAATACTTTATCATGTTCTTTTTGGCATGAATGAATGGTAAAAGTCAAGCAGATCAGGATTGCTTAGTAAGTATCCTTTATGTTATTCAAGAAACGATAGGATAGTTTTACAAGAAAAGATAGGAAGAACGTTGCTTATAATCTTTTCTTTCAAAAAGAGTGAATAGGCATCTTTTAGGCAAGAGTGTTCCATCAGCGTTCAGCGTTCCTAGACTTTATCATTCCATGAAGCATGACTTTCGTTAACTGTAATTACTGCAAGCCTATAAAATCTTCTACAAAATTTCCCCTAGGCCTAAAATTTATAATAAGCCTGGACTTATAATCAATTAATGGTACAAAATATAATATGTATCAAACTTATATTATTTAATCATCAAATGATACGTTTAATTAATAAAAATTACTCAATTTAATTTGTTATTTGCTGTAGAAAATCAAAAATTATCGAATCATTAAATTCCACATTTCAACAGCTGGAAGCTAGTTCCACAATTTAATTTGTCACGCTCGAACTGAAATGCATAATTATTCCATGGAAAATCTAGCGCCAACTTTATTATGGCAGCGGTTTTGAGTTTCACCGCGAATGTCCCTAAGTGAGAAATGTGGTCGAGAATAAAATAAAGAATTCACGTTTTTTTTTATTCCACTACAGGTTAGCCCTTGAATGCGATCTTACCTGATGGTAAGTAATGATACAAATGGTAGCGGGTTAAAGGTGAGGGGTATAGCAGTAATATCAAACGATCGACCCTTGATCGGTTCCTAGTTTTTAGCATGATTTGTTTGCACCGAAAAAGTGTTTGTACTTATTATCTAATAAATCTTTTAAATACTTACTGCCGCACTCAAAATTCTACTTAAAGAACAACTTAAGAATAAATTTCAATGCAAATCTATACTAAGGAGTTCCTTAAGTAATTTAAAATGCCGATTAAAGAATTAAAGCCTTTTGTAAAGAGTTATGGCTGGTTTTCTTATCAATTCTTCGCAGTAGAATTTCTTTCCGAACTGGGGATAGAATCTTGATTTATCATAAGAAAACTTGAAATCAATTAATAATTATTATGGATTCGTTTCTGTTTTCGCGGAAGAAGTATCATAATTATTATTATAAACCTTTTCAACAAATGAGTTGTTTAAGCGCTGTGCCAAATCCATACTAATATTATAAATTTGAAAGTATCATCAGCTGTTTAGCTAATTAAAAAAAAAGTAAAAAAATTGGATGTAACCCGTTGACCGACAAAGGCGATGCTTTTAGACTGCTAAAATCATTAACCTTCCTTTTCGCCTTTCCGTAGTCGGGAAATAAAAAGTACGATTCATAAAATTATAAAGTACGATGAGACGATCATTTTAATCTACATGCCTAACCCATTTTATTATCATCGCACGCTTTGTGTAATGGACTCTGACGTAGCTTCCTAATGGCCTCATAACAACCGTGGAACACAATCAGCATAATGCACTGGTAAATATTATATTCTATGCTACAACACATGTGTTTATGCGTATGGTTGTATATGTATATGGTTTGCTGTGCTATTCATTTTTAAATTGTTATATTACCATTGAAAATGGTTATCAGATGCAAATCGCCTGAGACGTATTTTTGGCCATAGCTCCGAGGATTTTGGGAGGATCGAGATGAGCATAGTACCAAGAGTTGAGGAATTTATCGAGACACGTATGAGCGTTTGAATTTTGAAAATCGGCTGGTAACGGAATTTTGAAAGAGTGCATTCGAGTTGGAATTTTTAAAATTGGTTATTTAAGTTTTGAAGAAGAGATTTTTATTTCAGAATATTTTTTTCGTAAATTTTTGTATGCATTTTCAATGCTCCGATTCTTGCGGGTACTGCGAAATCTTTGATTTTTTTAATATGTCGTATTAATTTTAGAGTGTGTAAGATGGTCAGACATCACAGTCTCTCCGCGCGCACCAAACGAATCGCAACTTTTTGTGCATGGCTAGGGTAAACAGAGTAGTATCCCAGTAACTACTGTACTAACCATAAATACTAGAATATACGGATTGTGTAGAATCGCAGTCGTCATGGTCAACCGGACGTCCACTACAGTAAAATAGGTTTCTTGTAGTGACTTCCAAATGTTGTGCGCCGCCGAATACAGCACCTCCCCGCGACTCCCGATGTCATCGGTCCATTTAGTGGGGGTCTGCCAACGCTAGCGTACGGGGTCGCCATTCCAGCACCTTGAGACTCCAACGTATGTCAGTTCTTTAAACTTTGCACTTCGCCCATTACCACTTCCATTTTGTGACTCTTCGAGCTATATCGGTTACTCTAGTTCTCCTACTCATGATTAGGAATAGTGAAGTGCTAATTCAGTAGAGTAAAGTAGTTAGAACTGGAGTAAAGTCTATTACGAGTACATGCCTTCCGCAGGGGTAGAAAAATGTTAGACCCAGTTTCAAAAATTTGCTTTTAAAAAACAAATTATGCGAACCTTATAAAAATCTTTGTCGTTAAACTTGTCGTTAAGATGAAAAGATGTTTTCTCATACAATAAATGTAAATAAACAACTAGCTAGCCTTTATAGTAATCAAGTACGTAATTACCTTTTTAACTGTGATTTAAAACCTTAATTTACTGAACGAAGCATTCAGGTTGGATTAAATGCTCCATCGAGCAGTATGGTTTCCCATTGTCACATTTAACTGTGTCATGCTACCTTTTCGGATAATTAAGCACGAAAATACTTTATTGGTTTCATCAATTTGCAATTAACACTATTGTTTTTGTTTCATAGAGAGATCGAGATTGGAGCAGTCCATACTAAGACCTATTATATATGCGATAGTGTGTCTGTCTGTACGTCTGCTACGCTTTTATGACCCATCTTTTCAACCCATTTTGACGAAATTTGGTACTCACATAGATAGGTTGCAATCCAGTAAAAATTCTTTCGACAATGTGTGCGACTAAACGGTGAAGATATTGCGGCAATTGCACCATTTAAAAAAATGATTAAAGGAAATCTATAAAAGTCGGTAAGTCAATTTCAGTAGCAGTCGTTGTAATAAGCAGCAGCACTATATATAGCTCAGGCTACTTATGCAAGCGTTGTATGGGAACCCTAAAATAAAAAATGTAAAGCTGATTTTTGGCACAAGTGTTCCTTGGGGTCTGAGAAGTACCTCTTAAAAATTCCCCCTCCCTAAGCCGCGGGCGTTCCCCCCCACCCCCCCAAACGTCTCCCCAACCACAGTTTTTTGTAATTTTCTCAAAAAATATTAGTGCTAGAAAAAAACCATCTACAGTGAAAATATTCTACACTAGCTGATGCCCGCGACTTCGTCCGCGTGGTTTAAGTTTTTTGTTATTCCCGCGGGAACTCCTTAATTTTCCGGGATAAAAAGTAGCCTATGTCACTCTCCAGGTCCTCAACTATACCCATGGCAAAAATCACGTCGATCCGTTGCTCCGTTGCGGCGTGATTGAAGGACAAACCAACAAACCAACAAACCAACAAACCAACAAATCAACAAACCAACAAACCAACAAACAAAGTGACTTTCGCATTTATAATATTATAATATTAAGTAAGTAAGTATATTAAGTATGATGATATGATATGATTAAATAATCTACCAAATGGCATTTAAATCATTATGATAGGACAAATAGTTTTGGAAATATGCCGGCTTATTTTGCGTATTTTTTATTTTTTTGAAAAATTGTTTAATTTTCTTGTGATTTACACGAAAAATATAAGAGCTAGGAAAAAAAACCACAAAAACAAAATGAAAGTTCATAAAATCGTCTACAAAATGTTTTTCATTTCATTTCAATAGACCTACTACTTTCGGAATATTACGATCGAAAATGTGCGTGACATTTTATTTGAAAAATCATCGATGCTATAATACAATAAACTAATAAGTAATAATCATGATATTATCTTTATCTATCTACAAAACAACACCACACTTCGTAAATAATGGGGGGAGGGGGGTTGTGGGAGAGGGGAGGGGTTTGTGGGAGGGAGGAGTGGTTGTGGGTAATGGAGGGCAAGGGATTGTGGAGGGTGGGAGGGGGTCTGTGGGAGGTGGAGGGGGGTTGTGGAAGGGGGGAAGGGGATTGTGGGAGGAGGGGATGTTTAAAAAATATGTTACATTTATGGGTTAATTTCTATTTATTATGTAGTATTATGCTAAGTCTACATGACTACCACCGGTTCTTACACAACAGCAAGGTATATTTCGAAAGCTATTTGTCCTATCAAAATAAACTAAACACAATTTTGTAGGTAAATTAATAATCTTTGTATTAAGTCCTGACAGCTTTTTTCCTAACTTTAATACTTTTTCTTGAAATAACAATAAACATTTACGGATTTTCCAAAGGTTTAGTTTTTTATTCCAGTTAGGCAGCCATATTTCCGAAACTATTAGTTTTATTAAAATAAACTAAAAACTATTTTGAAGATAATTTAATGAAGTTCATTTTTGCTTCTTTTGTTTTTTTTCCTAGTTCTAGTAGTTTCTGTGAAAATTCAAAAATATAACCACGGTTTTTGAAAAAAAAAAAAAAACTTGGAATATAGGTTGCCATATTTCTCGAACTATGGGTCCTATCTAAATTCACCATGAGACTTTTTTGTGGGTAATTTAGTGAAATTAATTATTCTTCCGAGGATTTTTTCCAGCTCTAATAGTTTTTGTGGAAATTGCAAATAACATAGGATTCTAGCAATTTTTTTATTTTTTTTCGTACACTATACATGGATATATATTCTAAATTATTAGTCCTATCTTTATAAACTATTTATTTTTAATAAGTGTTTAAATGGTGTTTATTTATTTTTCTGAGAGTTTTTTGCCTAGCTCTAACAGTTTTCTAGAAATTACAGAAAACATATAAAATTTTGAGCAAATATTGCTTTCATGTTAACTATGACAGGTATATTTCCGAAATTATTAGTGCTATCAAAATGAACTAAATACTATTTTGTAGGTAATTTAACTATGTTTCTTACTGCTTCAATCAGTTTGTCCTAACTCTGTAATTTTTTTCGAAAATTGAAAACAACGTACACGGTATTTGCATATTATTTTCTTTATCTTACACAATAGGTAGGCATATCTCCAAAACTATTACTCTTATCAAAATAAACTAAATATCATTTTATAGCTAATTTAATAGCCTTTCATTTTGCTTCAAACAACATTTTTGTAGCTCCGTCAGTTTTTGTGGAAATCACAAGAAACTACATTACAAAAAGCCATACATGCAAATTATTTTCTTTTCATGCACAAAGGCTTAACATATCTCCGAAACTGTTAGTCTTATCGAAATGAACGAAGACATTATTTTGTAGATAATTTAATGAAGATAATTTTCGCCATAGAAAGATTTTTTCTAGCACTAATATTTTTGGAGAAAATTACAAAAAACTGCGGTTGGGGAGACGTTTGGGGGGGGGGGGGCGGGGGGAACGCCCGCGGCCTAGGAGGGGGGGGGGGGAATTTTTAAAGAGGTACTTCCCAGACTAAACTATGAATAAGTTGTAATTCCGATACTGAGGATGGAGTGCGCCGACTTCTGGTTAACCGATTTTTATTATTATTATTTTTTATTTCTTAAACATGTTAACAATAATTAACTTACAAAGTAACTTAAATCCTACAAAACTGTTTTCACAGTTTGACTGTAGAATACAGTCTCAGTTTCTATATTTAATACTAAATACTACTTATACATAATAATTACTTAATGCTTACTTCTTAATACTATACAATACTAAATACTTACTTACATAATAATAGTTATGCAGGTAATGTTTCTAGTAGGTACTTTCTTAATAATATTTTAAATCTAGATGTTTTTTTCTCTGTTCTTAAGTAGGCTGGCAAACTGTTTAACAAATATGGGATGCGTTTTTGGAGGGTTTGATCACCATAGTAGTTGCTTACCCTGGGCACAAGGTATTTACTATTACTATTAAAAATTTACTATTAAAAAATTTAATCAGTCGATTATCTGATAATTAATCAGCCCATTAAAAAGTCGGTGAACTCCACCCTAAAATAATTACTATGTAATAAATAAAATGTAAGCACAAGAAATAGTAAGTTAAGTTAAGCACAAGGCAAGATAAAGCTCAAAAAATAATTTACTTCCTATTTGCTGCTCTGAGCGCGAAAGTTTTATATCATTTTCGGCATTAGGCCATTGATTTACATATATCATTTGTGAGTTCGGAGTAATTTATAAGGCTCTGACAGACGGACGGACGGACGGACAAGTGCCAATTCACCTTTCGCTCCGCTAGGTAAATTATGATAAATAATGACAAAAAGTATTTTCGAGTCTTTGTTTGCATTGAAATAAGAGTTAATATAAAAGGTTGCTATTATATTTTGCTATACCAGTATAATTTTTCATTATTTTATAATAATGTATCTCTTTGGTTCCATTTCTTTATTTTCTCGGAAAAGTATCTTGCTGCGACATTCCAATTATTACGTTATTGCAATGCTCTCTCGATTTTAAGGTAACTCTTATTTACATGATTGTTATACTCGTAAATAGGATCTTCTATGCATTAACTTACTTTTTTCCTGTAGCATTTATCTAGTCACTTCAATTTTTATCCAGAGACAATGTAACTTGAAAACGTATGGCGTTTTATTTAAAATAAGTACAGCTACCTCTACTGAGTCTCTATGCGCGACTGTATAGCAGAAAGACATCACTTGGCGACTCTTGGCTAATGGCTTGGCTTAATGAAAACCGCATGATACTCAAATTACATAATTTTGACTTTATTTTATACTAAGTATTAAGGATTAATGGAATGTCTGACCTAGCCTAGACCTCTGAGAAAAGTCTGCAAGCGGGTGAACTAAAACGAAAACTTTTCAAATTAATTTCCTCAGAGGACAAAACAATTACGTCAAAAGAAAAATCCAGCAATGTCGGTACATTTTTTCATCATGGTAGTTTAAGCTCCAAGCCTCCTATTTAACAAAAGAGGACTTTCCGCCGCGGGAACTAATAGCCTCTTATAGCCTTATTACTTTCCTTTTTTATCTGTCGACACTCCGAGCTTCGCAGCAGTGTTTAGTTTCATAAAATTTTATCACGGCTATCACCAAATCACGGCGGAAATTCACGCTTTAGTTTTATCGCACAGACACCATTGTACAAACTAATGATGTAAACGGACCGTGAAAATCATCCCGCCTTTTCTGGATTTCCGAAAACCTACCAAAATGTTAAAAAAAGGAAACCTTTATTACAGAATAAATTGCTTATCGTGCGGTGCAACTTTATCTGTCTATCTGTTATGACTATTAGTACGGGACTAAAACATTGACCCTAAAAAAAAATGTAAAGCTGATTTTTGGCACAAGTGTTCCTTGGGGTCTGGGAAGTACCTCTTAAAAATTGTTTTAGGCAAAATGAAAGGCTATTAAATTAGCTATAAAATGATATTTAGTTTATTTTGATAAGAGTAATAGTTTTGGAGATATGCCTACCTATTGTGTAAGATAAATGAAAATAATATGCAAATACCGTGTACGTTGTTTTTAATTTTCGAAAAAAAATACAGAGTTAGGAAAAACTGATTGAAGCAGTAAGAAACATAGTTAAATTAGCCCCGCGGGAAGTGGGAATGATATCCTAAATACAGAAAAGTAGTTAGAAGTCAGACCTACCACCAACACAAATGGCCTAATTAAGTCGTAAGTTCTACTTCCCTATTCTGTGGTTCTGCTTTTATGTTTATTTTTAATTTATGTTTATATTATTTTTGTATCGTGGGGTTTTTGTTATTTATATTATAAATATTTATTATAAATTATAATAATTATAATAATTATTATAAATAAATTGAAATTGAAAGTACCTGAAGGCCCACAAACTTATCTGACCCGGTGGCAGCACCGTTTGTTTAATTAATTTTTTTTTTTTTTTTTCCCTTATGTATCTGCAATCAGTCTTGCGACTATAATCAGATAGGCTGAGTTACATTATGGCATTTGCAGACGAGAGAGCCATTGCTCGCCCGTCCGTCAATAATCGAGCACATCAGCTCGTTTCAGGCGTTTCGCTCGTGGGGCTCGTAGCAACGAGCTAGCAAGGTGATTTGGATGCTTGGCAAGGCGGTCTTGGTGTTTTTTGCAATACTTGCTGATTTCATCACTGACTGTTGGCAGATCCAGATATTGATGGATTTCATGGTTGCGTGCAAACCAGGGCGCGTTTGTGATTGTCCTGAGTATGTTATTTTGGACCCTTTGTATAATTAAATTAAAAACAAAAACTAAACAGGCATAAAAAATTGTTCCAATTTAGGCCACCGGGCAAGATAAGTTGATAGGACTTTAGTGGTTCTCTTTCAACATTTTCGATGAATTGATTGAACATAATCTAAGGTTAGTCCATGTTTATCTCGACGTGTCTCGATTGTCTGTAAGAGCGTCTTAGGCAACTCAGCATTTGCTTCAGATCTCTTTCCACGAGCAGGTGTGAGGTGGGTAACCTCATAATATGAAGCTGCCCCATAACTTATATACTAACTATTTGAGCTGCATATTGTAGGTTTGAGGGGACACAACGGGTGGAAGCTGGTTCCATAATTTGCATGTACGTAACAGAAACGGTTGTGTCTAGTAAAGTGCTTCTGTTTCAGTCTTAAGTCGGCATGAGAGATAAATGCGATCGCAATTTAATCGAAATAGAATAACGTCTTGGCGGCTTTTGTGCCATCAACCACAAGGCGGCAGTTTCACAGAACAATGGAACGGAGTTCGACTTATCAGCTTTTACTTCAATCTTTCTGCTGAGTAATATTATTCAAGGTTTAGGTAAGTACTTATAGCCACGTAAACTGCATTTATTTGCATGCTGCTTTGAAAATTTTTGTTGTATAATTATTTTTCTTCTCAGTAGTACTATCGATAAACTTAAAATAAAAGTGTTTTGTTTTGGTTTTGAAATAATTAAAAATGTATTAATAAACATGAAAGCGCGTGAAACAATAGTAATTCATAGATTTGTTAGTTACCTCAAACCTTTATGGACATAATAGACGATGCTTACGACTTTGTCGGTGTGGATTTAGGTTTTTGAAATGTACTGTGGGATATTTTCCGGGATAAAAAGTACCCTATTCCCTGCCCCAGGAACAGATGGGCTGTTGAAGCGTAGCTGACAGAAAGACAAATTTTCGAATATAATAGTAGTTTTGAATTACGGATTCCTGTAGGTTCAAGTATCAATATTAATTTATTTAAATTAGGTACATTACATTCTACACTGTATAAGGTTAGATATTTCATATTTATTAGCTACTAGCTGATGCCCGCGATTCCCGCGGGAACTCCTTAATTTTCCGGGGTAAAAAGTAGCCTATGTCACTCTCCAGGTCTTCAACTAGGTATACCCATGCCAAAAATCACGTCGATCCGTTACTCCGTTGCGTCGTGATTGAAGGACAAACTAACAAACCAACGAACCAATAAACCAACATACCAACAAACAAACACACTTTCGCATTTATAATATTAGTATGATTTTAACGTCATGATGTGCGGTTAGACGAGCCATAATGGCAGTCATAATATTATTATGTCACAGTGACATAGCAACGTTATTACGGATGTTTGATTCTAATTAGATTCGAAATTAATTTATCGAAGTCATACATTGATAATACAAGCTCAATAATATTAGATTGAAATAATTTGAAGTAGGTTCATTTTAAATAGAAGATATATTTTTATTATTAACTAGCTGATGCCCGCGACTCCGTCCGCGTGGAATAAGTTTTTTCAATTTTCGCGGGAATTCCTTAATTTTCCGGGATAAAAAGTACCTAGCCTATGTCACCAGGTCCAGGTCCTCAACCATACTCATGCTAAAAATCACGTTGATCCGTTGCTCCGTTGCGGCGTGATTGAAGGACAAACCAACAAACCAACAAACAAACACACTTTCGCATGTATAATATTAAGTATGATGATATTAGCAAATAGAAATTATACGCCATAAATTGTAAATGCGAAAGTTTGTTTGGTACTTTTTATCCCGGAAATTAAGGAGCTCCTGTGGGAATTAAAAAAACTTATTTCACGCGGACGAAGTCGCGGGCATCAGCTGGTAATATTATATTCTGAATACAAGCTTTTGCCCACCGCTTCGATCACGTTAAGTAAAATTTTTATAAAAATTTCAAACTCCTATTTTACTCTTTAGGGGTTGAATTTCCCAAAAGTTCTCCCAAACCAAAAGTTGGTTTGTTCTGTGCTTCAATGGATGAGTAAATCAGTTTTCCTTTTATCTAAATGTATATAATATAATATTTACCCAACTATTCATATTTAAATAATTTCATTGACGGCATAGAGTCTAATAAAAATATAATATACTTCACTTTATTACGACTAAGACGGGATAGATGCAGGCGCTAAAGAATTGCAATGTAAAGGCGTACATGCCACTGTAAAATTCAAATAAGATTAAATTCCATTAAACTTAAGATTACAGAATAATTAATAGTACCTACATGACTCCCTTCGGCTTCACACAGATATAATTTCTGATCATAATTAAGAGAGGCTTTGAATATTCACCGGTAAAGAATCTGGTTACGTAGAACCGCAATTAAGTTGTATACCTATTATAAAAATATCTAAGTAAGTTTTTTAAACACAAACTAAACAGAAGTGGCTGCCAAGTCTTGGACGCGGGACGGTTAATCAGACCCTAATACTCTGGAGAGAAAACAAAACGAGAAGCTACCGTGAGACTTTAGAAAGTGCACCACCCAACTTGATTAAAGTTTATCTTTAAGCTCTATTAAACTCGTACACAATACTGATTCTGTAATTTACTGTTTCCGTAGTTCGGTTGAGCGCTAGCGGATTGCTACACAACCGAATTTATAAATCTTCATGTAAGCTTCATGTAGATAAATGATAATAGTTATTTGATAATACAAGAGTGAAAAGTTGTTTTTTAACAACTCAATTTTGATGACCGAGCAAGCGAAGGATTCTAAAATTGAATCACGAGCGCAGCGAGTGGTTCAAAAATTAGAATCCTGAGCGTCAGCGAGGGAATCAAAAGAGCACGAGGTGAAAAATCTTTTCACTCGAGAGCAACACGTAACTTTTCATCCCACCTCAGCGAGGAAATGACATGACGTGAAAGAAAATGGTGCGCGCAAAGCAAATTAAAAAAGTACACCAAGAAGGTTAAGAGTGTGAGTTTTTAACAAATTAAAAAAGGTTGTATGGAAATTTGGCACCATAGAGGTAGAAGTAAATAGGTTTTAATGATGTTTTGAATTCACAAACTTCATAGACGAGTGATATTTACTAACGTGCAGACGATGTTCTAAATTCAATTTACTTTATCCTCAAGAGGATAATAACGGCTTTTGCATTCAGATATCGAAGATTAAAAATACTCTTTCCGAGATGGTGGGATGAAAATGATTTTTTTATTTCACGTAGGACAACATGTGTCACATGAGCACAAAACTCTCCCACCGTGTTCGAAAAGCTGATTCTACTGAAAAGAGCAATTAACTATAATAAATATTGAATATTAAAAACAACTACTAGATTAAACGTTTCGTTATCCTCAGACTAAATTTGTAACATGAAGCGGCCAATCTTCTCAGAGATAATCCATCTAAGCGGGACAGATTATAGTACATATTATAGTGCACTAGTACACCGATCCGGCCTGTAAATCCAAATTATCCTTATCCCACGTTATGTGGGGTCGGTATAAGATAGTCAAGAAATAATTTAAAAAGAAAAAACTTCAAAATATTTTATATTGAACATTTTGAAATAATGTAGAGTCTAGCAAACAGTAAAAACAATCATCACAAACTAAAGAAACAGTCGGAAAATACCTACTCATAACTTTTAGAAGAATCAATGGTCCGAGTTATATAAAAGGGAAAGTTTTAACTAGATTGGACTCAGAGGTCCGTTTTAGTAGAATGGAACAATCTCAAACAATTAACCCTGAAATTGGTGCGTTTTATTAAAGGCTTTACCTATTTACTTTAAATGTAATTGTTTGTTTTATGACCTATATTATTTTATTGGTAGGTATCTCTTAACGTTTTACGGTCCCTGCTACACTAACTAGAAAGGTATTATTGTATTATTACTATTATTATTATATTATTACTACCCTAGGCATAAATTAACAAATCTGTACTAATATTATAAATACGAAAGTGTGTCTATCGGTCTGTATTTCTGTCTGTCTGCTACGCTTTCACTGCTCATCTTGTCATCCGATTTTAATGAAATTTTGAATTGTATTCCGAGGAAGGACATAGGCTACTATTCATCCCGGAAAAATAAGTAGTTCCGGCGGGAATAAAAAAACTCATTCACGCGGACGAAGTCGCGGGCATGATCTCGTAGGTTCACCAGCGTTCGGTTGCTCGTATATATGGTTCTCATAGGGCAAGTAGCAAGCAAGTAAAATAAACGAAATAACTCACTAGTTAATGTACCATAATATTCGTATTGTGGTATCGCAGTGAATTGTTTATTTTAACATCAAAAACCTACCACTTCTGAATTCAAAAACTTTATTTCATCAATCGGCGCTGAAAAAGTAATTATGTCGATCGGTTTTTGGGTAAACAAACTGTTGGAATCAATCTAACAACCTTAACTAGAAACCGTATCCAGTGATTGAGCTGTACCGCAGGCAATTTCCAACATATTGGCGTCAACCACATCGATAAAAGTTTGTGAAAACATTCCAGCTTTGCTCAATGTTTAGTTTCCCGACGAAAAGTTATTTTTGTGATCTTTTGATTAATATAAACAGGGTTAATTAAAAAATTCTAATTAGCGCTTAAGGGCAACTTCTCTTCATAATAATGAAGAGCTTTTGTTCTAAAAAAATTCATAAACTTAATTTGTTACTCAAAAATTAATTTTTACACTTTTTAGTTCGCCGTACAATCTTTAGCTGCTTTGTGTTTTAGCAGGCAGTACCTAATAGATCAATAACCAGTCCGTAGACCACGAAAAGCTGTTGAAATTATATGCAATGTTCATCAAAAAAACTTGAGAACGAAGTACCATAAGTCTTAATTTGCAAAAAGTGTCGTTACAACTTTTGGTCTTAATTTTTTCCGTCTAGCCCCCTTTCGTGACGCGCGATAAGGAACTTCGTTCCAAAAAATTATACCATTAAATAAATAAATTGCAGGCAATTGTTTGTCACAATTATTATTATGGTCATTTGCATGATATTAAAACCAAAATAACTGGTGTTTCATCATTATTTGTAAACATTGTTTGTTTGTATTAAACGATAGGTCATCGTGATGACGATAATACCTAAAGAATAACGATGCCTATGATTATAGCCTGTTGTTTGTTACATTATATTATCATCCCTCTGTATTCATTAGATTTTTTTAACTGTGTGAAAATTATGCAAATTTAAGACAACACGGATTTTACTAAAATGAAAGTCAGAACTCCGAATAAAATGGTCTAGCATTACGCTCACTGCATTTTCAAATGGTATCAAGCTGTCGCTGATATTCAAAAAGCCATAGAAACGATGCCACGTCTCTACCATTATTTAGGCGACAGATGCTGCTACTCTATTGTAATGTTCTACTAAAGTCTAATAGTGCATTTCAAGTACCTCCATTTGGATAAATTCAATGCAGTAGGTACCTCAGTATAAATAAAAAAGCAAATGCTTACCTCAATGACATCGTCGTTAACTATTTGGCTTCATATGACAGCTCAGTTACCTATTCAGTGGGCTACGGAGAGAGAAATACTTTTATGTTTTTTTATGTGATCAAAACAAAAATGAGATCCGTATTCTAGAGTAACTAGGAAAGCGCGCTCCACCTTAGGCTGCATCACCACTTGCAAGCAAGTCTGATTGCAGCCAAGCGCCAGCCTATATTTAAAAAAACAAGTGCGAAGTTGAAGTGGCTATGAGTTTTAAGAACTGATAGAGGTTGTGTTGTGCCACGGTGCTGGAATAGCGCTACGCACGAGAAGGCACTGCATTTTCAGACTCCCCATTACGAGTAGGTGGATAGATATGGTATAATAATCTCTTTGTTTCAGATAAAAACGTTTGGAAGTACCTACAATGATGACGACCACACTTAATCCATACTAATATTATAAATGCGAAAGTAACTGTTTGTCTGTGTGTTACGCAGCCACGCCTAAACTACTGAACCGATTTAAATTGAATTTGGCACAGAGAAAGCCTAAGAATGGACATAGGCTACTTTTTAATGCAAAAAAGGGCTGTAAGGGGTTGAAATTGGGGATGAAAGTTTGTATGGAAATTACGTAATTTTTAAAGCTAGAAGCTTGAAACTAATTTTTTGGCTTTTGATTAGATATAAATAAAATACGACATTCAAAGTATGTAAAAAAATTTACCTAAACGGGGTAAAAATAGGGGATGAAAGTTTTTGTGTGATGACGTCGGCAAAAAGCTTAGTAAATAATTAGCCTAATAAATTAAAAATGCTGCCGAAAGTCATTACTCCAAGTGGACGAAGTCTCGGGCTCAGCTAGTAATAATATAATAATTAAACTTTAAGAGTACCTACGCAGGAGATACTAATAGTTAAGATTTTGATGAACTTTTGCATAAAAGTACAATAATTTTTAGTTTTTTACCATCAATTTTAAAAGAACATTTTTGTAGAGATAGCTTACGAATTATGACAGTATCTATCGTAACTACGAGTATATGTTACTTATGTAACCTAGCTATCGTAATTCGTAAGTTATGCGTACCTACCACCACTACATGGGTTTATATTGCCTTATTTCTTACACAATTTAAAATCAAAGCACGGATTGTGTGACCATATGGCGTCCGGAAAGGAGTCCCCGTAGAGCCTTTGGGGTTGAAACGTGGGTTGGTTTTATTGTACGGTTTTGCATAGGCTGTGCGGTGCTTTAACACATCGCCGTCGTAAATGTCCCAGGCAGTTCGAGCATGTTTCAGTATTTTACCTAAATACGACCTAGAATAAGCGTCGTGTTCATGCGCCGTGTTTGATGAAAATGATGGTGTTGAGGCTTGAGGAAAATTTTCTTAGAAAATGATACCTTCATTGTACAGTAAGTAGTAAACTCTGTGATAGATGTGTTCTTAGGAGAGGGTCCATGAGTCCAGTGGTGCAATTCGGAAACTTTAATTTCTAAGTCTGTTTTGATGGAAGGATTCTGCCGCGACTATAGTTGCTCTACAGCCGAAAAGCACCGACGGTAAGATATGGACAAATCGAACTTTTCATTCTGTCCTCGGGGAATAGATCGGAATAATTCGGAGTGAGTGAGTGAGTGAAGTGAATGTTCTGGTATAGAATTTGCCAAATTGAAGAATGCATTTTACTACATAAATATAATAATATTGCTGTCATACCAGATCTTATTCAAACTTTATGTAAATGGCGTATTAGCATAACTTCAAGATAGAATCTGAGTGTCGCCCAAGTAACTGTCACCTGCAAAGTAAGGGATCGTAGAGGCATTAACGTAATAAATTGTATTTGCATAGGCCGATGATTTAATGTCCTTACATTTTCATTGAAAATAATATGTACTGAAAATAAAATCGGTTGTGCAGCGTTCTTGAAACTCCGTGACGTCATCTTCTCGTCCAAAAAGTGCCTGAAGACCATCGAAATAGAATGAGTAGCTAAAATTATACATCAATGCTGAAGACGAAAGTCTTCGAACAGTGCTTGTTGCCATTACTTACGGCTCCAAAACATGGTCGCTTCCTGGGCCTGATAAGAACATTCGTTGGATAAGAAGGCTCCAAACAGCGATGGAGAGAGCTACGCTTGATGTACGGCGGACGAATAAAAAAAAGTTTACTATTTAAATTGTCTCTTTAATCTGGAAGAATTAATCGGCCTAACCTCCTTAAACCGTTCGAATTATACGTTTGCCAAACGTTTACGATTAAAATTTCCTACCTAATCGGGGAGCAGGTCTGTCCGTAGTGTGTGTCTCTATGCAACTATCTACTGCATTTAATTCAATTCCCACGGATCATTTAAGTATAGGTAATTCAATTTGGACAAGAGAATATAAGTTTCAATGTCTTCTTTACAATTTAATAAAAATTATTTGAGCACTAGAGGCGGACTAAGTAGTAATTAATGTAAGCGGTAGCAAACACTCTGCATTTTTATGCGATCATGTGGAAAATTTCAATAGGTGCAGAAAAAGCTGGAACGGAAAACACAAAGGATCCATAAACGCCATGAAATGTAGGATTTCAGCATTCAACTTGCTCGCTTGCTCTTCAGCTTCTAATGCACAATTACGAGTATAATATACGAAAATGCGCCTGTCTGCCTGTCTTTTTGTAATTTCTATGTGTTTTTGTAAAAGCTTGATGATTTCGTTATCATTCAATTTAACTCATTCTATAATGTTTCTCGTTCGATTTGATTTGTGGTACTGATGACATGTTGAAATTATTGAAATAATAAGCACAGGTGACTATTTTGACGTTGGAAATTCGGTATCCATTCGGTATCTCTTGTGGAAACAGAGACGATTGAATAGTTCGATTTGAGGTTGCAATTATAGCAATCGCGCCCTAAACAAATGAATATTGCCATGAGGTTTTATAAACGAAGTTTTATAATAATATCAACTAATTAGATTAATTATCTCGCGAGGTCTTTACACGTTGTAATAAGAGTACAAAAAAGTGATGAATTAATACTGACTTGATAACAGGTAACAGATACAATATTTACGAGTTTATATATTTATTAAATCTAATGTAGTTGTAACCAACCTGACGGAGTCCCTAAGCATCTACACCTCACTCTACTTATAATATTCAATATTTCTTTAAAATGGCACGTGATACATCTAGCAGTAAGACCCTCACAACATTGCTGTGTCCATAATAAACCAAGATCTTTTAGAGTTTCGGAAGCCTCGAATTCAATCAACCCAACGACTAAGTTATATACAGATTTTAGATGTAATTCAGTTAACTTAAAACAGGCATTAAGTAACGTGATCGCGAAGAGATAAATCTCTTCGGGATATTTACGAACTAACCCAAGTGGTAGCACCTTCCTTTTATAACCTTTTACAAAGAAAAGGAAGATGCTTTGTATGGCATCATTTATATTTCTAAAAAATAAATGATGGCTGGCTGGCTCCTCCCCGCCACCAACGGTAGGCTTCTTCCCTCTCTTGGTACCCCTAGAGGCACATCAATACATGGACTAATACATCTCTAAGAATACCAAAAGTCAACAGCCCCCCCCCCCCCCCCCCTTTAACCACTTGGTCATCAATCGCGAAGGCCAGCGCAACGTATGTACGAGCATACTTTAGAGTGGTGCGTTCCACTTATGTCAGCGTATAGCTGGATAATTGCATTTTTAGAGTGGTGCACTCCCACATATACCTGTAATAGGTTTCAAGAATACACCGGACGCACTGCAGGGTCGTTCGTCGCAACGTAACAGAGCCACAGGCGTGATGCACCCTTCAGTAATAGTATGTTATACCAAATACAGCGCGGAACCACCATGGGTGATAGGATGTCGTTTGTGCGTAACATGGTTTTTAGCCAATGTGCCGCAGCATAGATCGTGAAGCTATGCTTTTACAAGTAACATGGGTTGTGAATCCATGAAACTATGAAGTGTCGAGGCTGATCAAGCGTAGTGCAAAATGTAGTAAGATATGAGGCGCAACGTACGCATAATCCAACCTTCGGCAATAATAAACAGCGTCCTTCCAACCATGGTCAGTTATCGTTCGAGTATTGCGAACGACGTACGTAATTTAGATAAGTAGATCGCAAGGTAAAGTCAGACGTTTTGCGGAACGTAGAAGTATACTCGAACTGCACTGCGCTCAGAAAGCAAGCTCTCTGATTCAACAACAAACCAATCCCATCTGAACGTCCAACTAGGTAGACATCCAGACAGAACCAGCCGTGCTGAGGCATCGCTGAAGCGAGACACCGTTACGCCCCACAGCCTGACCCGACCTGCGATAATAATTGTTTTAGTAATATACGTGTAAATATGTTGTAGTTATGATATGTATATAAATCCACCAGAGGCAGATAAGATTTCGTCGGATGCTCTCAAGCTAGGTCCGCTAAGGGTCCTCACATTAGACAGCATCCAACAACACAGTGCGTTCAAACGATCTATTGCAAATATACCTGCTCAATATATTAATTTTTTGTATCGCCCCACGCGCACAACAACAACGTTGCGATTGCGACTGCTTGATTCCTCCTACACCACCGCCATACCCACCCTTGGCGAGCGGTCGTAACGACAGGAAACTTCTCCGTAAGCTTGTAGTTGCGTGATCATATACACCCCATACTATAACCATTCTATTATCGTTTTAATATTACTTTACTATTATTTTATTATTATAATATAATATAATATTTTTTTTTTTTTTTAAATAATTACCTATTTTCCACTGAATAGTAAGATACGTATAGTTACATAGTGGCATCGTCTTTTTAGTTGGTCGGCAAACAGGCGAGTTCAGCGTTCAAGACCGCTGTTCAAAATAGATAGCTCGTGCTGTAATTGTAATAAATAAATAAATAAATAAATAAATCCTTTATTGCGTTACATTGTTGCAGACTTAACAAGAAAAATTTATAAAAAAAACTACTAAAAGGCCTAGCAACAACACAATAGGTCGCAAACTCAGCCTAGTGCTGGGCATTGTCTACCCAGCGCTGATTTTCAGTTTGCTCCTGACGAAAGTATTAAAAAAAAATTAATTAATTAAGTGTAAATTAAGTAAATTGTATATCTTATATAGGTACAACGTTAGTTTTTGTATAATCTAAACCTGAAAGTAGTTTGTTCAGAATCAGTAACAGAATCGAATGCAACCATTTTTATACCGTGTTATATTTTGTCCAAAAAATATTTTAAAATCCTGCAAGTTTGGACACATAGTTGAATGACCTAACCAGCTGGCATTGCGGCGGTCGCAAGCAGTACAATGACACATCGAGAGTCGCAGTCGATGACGTCATCAACCCGCCCGCCAGAAAATGGCCGGCGCCCGCGCCCCGCGCTCCACTCGCGCCCGGCGCCAGTCGTCCAGAAGCTTGCGTAAGAGTATGACACGCATATTCACGCAATCAGTTGCTCCCGCGTAATTATTACCGCTATCGTATGAGAAAATGAGTTTTCAGTGTTTACGAACGTGCAACACACGGAAATTATGCAACCATTGACGGTATGTGGTGACAATGTGTCCGCGGTAGGAGTTTGAGGCGCCCATGCTTGCCGTTCATACAACGTCTAAGGGAAAATGGTGAGTTCCGCCTTCTAACCGCCGTCTTGCACGTTACTGTGTACTGTGTAAATACTTAATTAATGAAGTGTAATAGTGTTTTGGGTGACCATGTTTTAGCGAGGACAGTGACCCAACTCAAGAAGCTTATAACTTCGTTAGTTTTCAATAAAAAAAATTGAAATTTTGTATAAATATTCCTTACGTGAAAATATTCGACACGTGTTTCGGTTTTTGATTAAACTAAAACTAACGTTGTATAAAATTCTCGTGTCACAATTTTCGTTCCGATACTCCTCCGAAACGGCTTGACCGATTCTCATGAAATTTTGTGAGCATATTGAGTAGGTCTGAGAATCGACCAACATCTATTTTTCATACCTCCATGCGGACGGAGTCGCGGGCATCAGCCAGTCCAATAGGCATGATGACTGATTTTAAAAAATGGTCAGATTATGATCGGAAGTATCTACTATTTCAAGAAAATATCTTATTTCAGCAGAAAAATAAGGTTTGGTAGATAAACTTGGAATTTGAAATTTAAATTTTAAAATTCACGCCAAAACGTTCGGCGGTGTCATGGCGTCGTCTGTGACGTCACTATTGTTTTTATCAATGTACTCTGTGCAGTGTGCAGTTAACAATAGTGTGATTGTCAAAGCTCGAAAACAAACAATTATGACGTCATTCGCTTTTTGGTGTTTTATCCAATATGGCGGATTGCTGTATTTTATAGTTTTATTTTATCAAAATAAATAGCAATCTCACTCTATATAGAAAAATAAATATGTTTTTTATAATCCATGAATCCTATTTCATTAGATAAATTCATAATATCATTGATTCTTGGTTACTGTCATCATGCCTATTATAAAATTATATCTATTTTGATGCAGGTGTATAACTTCATGTGAACGTCAAAACTTGATTCCGTAGGTAATAAGTTTAACCGTTGGATATAACTAGTGTGGTCTAGACTTTAGGCCAAACTAGTTACTTGAACTCTGTTAGTAAATATTATAATTATGGACATTTTCGCTCGAGGTTAAACTAAATATACTATGTGCAAATATTACATTATATTTAATCTCTGTTTATTTTATGTTTAGTTTGGACTTAAAATCACGATACCATTTCAGTATTAAAACTTCAGTAAAATTGTTAGGAAATGTAACGTTAATAAAAATTCTTTCCAAAAAACCGAC
This sequence comes from Erebia epiphron, assembly GCA_963932025.1. NCBI lineage: Eukaryota > Metazoa > Arthropoda > Insecta > Lepidoptera > Nymphalidae > Erebia > Erebia epiphron. The sequence continues at coordinate 43,640,325 of OZ009945.1, forward strand.
TTCCAAAGCCACTGTAAAGTAAAAAATAATTTTGATTTCTACACACTATGTTGAAGTCGGGCGACCCTGACGCGTCAACTTTGCCTATCTTTGTTATACTCGCCCGACTTCAACATAGTGTGTAGAAATCAAAATTATTTTTTACTTTACAGTGGCTTTGGAAGTCGGTTTTTTGGAAAGAATTTTTATTTTTAACTTTTTAGTGTAGTCTTATACCCCACGGCTTAGGAGTGCAGTACCCTGCAGCATCAGAGTTAAGGAGTTGGGACTTGGGTTTAAGTATGAAGTCGTTGCTTGACACCTACAATATGAATTCCCCATCAAAAAATCCAAAATCGCTATTTTTACGGAGTCTGTACCCTGCAGCATCAGGGTTGAGGAGTTGGGACTCAGAGTTGAATCGTATACACGTGACTTGATACCTACTATATGAATTCACCATCAAAACTGCCTAACTCTCTAGTTTTGAGTCGTTGGTATACCATCAGGATTGAGGATTTGGAGTCAGATTTTTTTATGGGACCATCTCGCGAGCTTCCTCTAACCACTGAAAAAAAAAATTTTCAAATCGGTTTGGAAACCACGGAGATATGCGGTAACATACATTAAAAAAAAAAAATGTGTGTGTCAGCTCCGACGCACGACTGGAGTTTACTCGTACTATCCTATTTTGATACTCGGCAAGCCTCGTATCAAAAAACAGCACTCGAATTAAAATGACCTTCATTACGATACAGTGGCATAAATAGCTATATTGATATGTATAACAAAAACAGCAATATAAGTACATTGACACTGATAGAAACAAACAAGCCCAATAACATATAGGTATAGTCGCCTTGCAGCATACACTATGTACGTCTCACTCTTACGTCACAACCAAATTAGAAAGGTGCGCACCATAGGTGCGCACCAAAAAAGTAACGAGGTCATTCATCAGTAGATTTTACCTCTCATATTTTTCTCATACCGGGCGCCTTATATATGAAAATCGATTCTTAAGGAGTAAACTCCAAAAAAAAATACGCGCCGAATTGAGAACCTTCTCCTTTTTTGGAAGTCGGTTAAAAAGAAGACTTCATAAAAAAATAAGAGAACATTTTCCAAATAAGATATAGTCTAGAGATATCATTCACTATTATAAATGTTTGTATACCTAATTGAGTGACATTTTAAGTTTAAATATTTTAAAATCTCGACTGCAACGGGAACTTCAATTTGATGTCAGCAGAAGCACTTTACTTGTTTGTAAGTACCTACTCTTATCTTCATATTGCTTATTCCATGATAAATATTATATAATCAACGTACACAGCAGACAAAATTTTAATTATGCTGTCATTTTTATTTTACATACAATTTTTTGGAACGAAGTTCCATATCGCGTGTTACGAAAGGGGGCTTGACGGAAAAAATTAAGACCAAAAGTTGTAACGACACTTTAAAGTTGTATCGACACTTTTTGCTATAGTTGTAAGCCGTGCGGCGTGGGCGTGTTTCTTCGAACTTCGCGCGTGAACTTCGTTCCAGCCGGGTGTCCCTTGACACGTTTCAAGTTTTTTTTAATCGAATTTTTGTCGAAGAAGTTAAATTTCGTTTTACAGTTCTCAGATAATGTAATAAGTAATTAAACTTACCGAGGAGTTCGTTACCAATGATCGACGAGTAACGAACTCCATCTTTCTTGTTTAAGCTGAATAAAAAAAAACAACTGAAAGTCGATAATCGAATGTTGCACATGCGTGCAACGTTTTATGCGTGCTTGCGTAACACGCAGACAGACAGAGTTACTTTCGCATTTATAATATAGCAATACAATTTCATGTATAGTATGGATATAGCAATACAATTTCATTCATACACGTGTTTCGTGTCAAAAAAAAACTTTGGGATAACTGGATACGTCCATGATTAAATAAAATCATACCGATAACTTAAAACAACTGTACACGTTCCTAAGTTTAGAGTTAACAATGTATGTTCAGCTCATCGTGGGATTGTAGACTTAAGGTTTTAATAGAGTCGAGTTATGTGCCGGAGTCCTTTGTCCCATTACCCGCAAGAAGGCGACGCAATACAGTGTACCCTTGTAAATCCTATCTACATAATATTTTATACCGATTTTGGTAAAGGGAACCCTGGTGCTGCGGAATGGTACGCTTAGCTTATACCCGAATCCTATGCAAAACAGGCGTTATTGTATTTATTAAATACCAGCTATTCGATCCTTTTATTTGAATCGTAATAAAAATTAAACAAGTAGGAGATTCACTTGACGAATCAAAAGCACTTGTAAAAATTTATAACAATATAAAAATCTTTTAAATTTTGAATTTGAAAACTTAGTTTGTTTCAATATCATCTTGACCCAATTAACTAGGTAGTTGGTGTACTAAAACTTTCTTGCATTGTCTGAAGATACTCTACAAAAGATACACTCAACTTTGTGCGCATTATTATACAAGTTACTTGCTACTCAAGTTCTGCAGACTTGCAGCCAACAATGCAACACGAGTTAGGCGAATTTTGTTGCAATGTCAATACTAACATTTTAGTTGAAGTTACAATACAGCTATTAAGTAAAGTTCGTATACAAAAAGTATGCGAGTTCCCTTTTTCCTTAAAAGTTATTTGGTATTTTTGATATGTAGTAGTTGTAAATATTCATAAATATGTGGGAGCTGATTAATAACTTTGCTATAGAGCTGTCGATAAAAAATTCACAGAATTTTCAGCGCGTTATCCGAGCAGACATTTCCCAGTATAAATGTCCTTCAAAATGAAAAAAAATGAGATGTGAGCCGCTACTGAAAATATGTTACGTCAGTAAAGATGCAATAAAAATTATTTTGTTAAGTTTTAGTCATAATTAACCATCGTAATTAACGTTACAAGTGCAGCATGGTGAATCTTAAACTCCCGGTGCAAACTTTAATACCTCAGCCGAAGACAAAAGTATGGAATAGTAAAACGTATTTTACAATATCTATATATTTTTTAAGTAAAAATAGTAACACACATAAACTAACAACAACATATTACTACGTTTACTTCGATGGTAAAACATTAAGAAGTTTGCATTCAAAATGCGATTTACCCATACAATTAAGTAACAAATATAAACACGCTCGAGATTCCATTATTGTATAATTGTTTTTTTTTGAAGGTGGCCGTTACGCTGTACAAGTGCAAATATGAATATTACGGCAATATTTTTATCACTTTACGGCGGTTATAGTTTTAATAGCGGTACTTTATGAACAAAATATTTATTAGGTTTGGTTATTTGTATAATATACATTGTTATTAATATGTTATTTACTAACATAGTTCCGAGTAAACAAATACACGGCCAGGATGCCCGGGGCCTAAGCCTTTTATAATATCCGGTTCGAGTCTAGTTATAGTATTGGAAAGGGGCCAAGAAGAAAATGATTTTGTTTTCGATGTAAACTTTAATGGATATTATTATTTCTAGGTAAACTAGAAAGTAAGTTCTTGCTATACCTATTCAATTAGATGAAGATTATGCTAAAGTCTAAAGTATATATTATTATAAGAGAAAAAATTATAAAATGATTTTTGTAGCATTTATTTTAGTAGTCGATTTATTTTTATAGCCTGATTTGTCCCAATGCTTTGCAAAGGCTTTAGGTAGGTTAATTAAATGCTCGAAGGTTGTTGAAGCTATACTTTAGATAAAATTTCTTATTTAGGGCAGGCTGTATTTCCAGCCGTTGTCCGCTTTTAAGTAGTAATGAAATAGAAAGTGGTGAAGTTTATTTATTTAGTCTATGAGCAACATAGATGCAACTATAACTGAGTGATCAACGGAATTGCTTCCAAAAAATGAACAACTGGTATTTTAACAGTCTGTTGAGCTAATTACATACAAAAGTTATTTTAAAAGCTTTTCGTGTATGTGATTGTACAAAAATTATTTGTTTTTAAACTTCATATTACTGTGGAGCTGAACAAAGCATTTCATATTCACGGATGAATAAATTTCACAGTTCCCGCACTGTCATGAGACCACTACGTTTCGTTGGGTTTTCAGTCATGGTATTGAGCTGAAACTGTTTTTATTCATCTGGTTTTTACTTTTAACTTACATTGTCTTAAATGCTATTTTATTTAAACTATAATTTCATTTCAAATACAGTGTAATAAAATAATAATATTCAGAAAGAGAATTACAGTATGTTTCTGTAAGTTTCCCTTAATAGAGACTACGGCTCGTATAGAAAATTCATAACTTATTATGATATACCGTCGCTGATGCTGATGCGTCCGTCCTTGTTGAAATATAATAATAAGGGTAGTATGAAATTTCCCTTTTTTTTGTAATAGTTAGGAACTTCGAATTGACATAGAACCTTCATGGTTTGAGATTTTTGAGTGAAACTTTTTTCACATGGTACCTATGTAGTTCTTCTTTTAAAAAATGTGCAACATTCGATTATCGACTTTCAGTTGATTTTTTTATTCAGCTTAAACAAGAAAGATGGATACTTCGAAAATTCGAGTGACTTTTGAATACGAGTTCCGACGCGGAACTAACGCGGCAGAAACAGAACGCAACATTGAACATGAAACTTTGATTTGAAGAACGAACAACGTGGAAGACCGCCCAAACAGGTGATTAACAATGAATTGAAAGTGATGGTGGAAACCGATCCGAGCCAAACTACCCAGAAAATAGCGGCATGGTTTAACGTTACCTTATACCAACAATATTGACTCATTTGCGTCAAATCAATAAAATAAAAAATATGAGAAATGGGTGCCTCATGATTTGACTCGTCTGAAGAAACGCGTGTTGAAACTTGTGTTGCCTTGTTGAATTGATACAGAAATGAAGGAATATTGTATCGAATTGTGACATGTGATGAAAAGTGGATTCTTTACAATAACCGTAAGCGAAAAATGCAAAGACTGACCCCAGGTCAAACGCCGCAACAGTGTCCTAAAGCAAAGCTTACCAATAAAAAGGTAATGGTAACTGTTTGGTGGTCTCAGCATGGTGTTATTCACTATAGCTTTCTCCGATCAGATGTCAGATGGCAAATGTCTACTGTGCCGAACTCCGAACAATGATAGCAAAACTAAATATTTAGTAGTGAAACAGCCCCGACTCATGAATCGAAAAACCGTTTAAACTCTAAAGGAACTGCAAATAGAAACCATTCGTCCGTATTCGCCAGACCTTGCTCCAACGGACTGCCATTTTTTGTCGTGATTTAGACAATTTTCTATGTGATAAAAAGTTTTCTTCTGAGGAGGCTGTACAAAATGCTTTCATACAGTTTGTCGAATTCTATCCAGAGTTCTATCGCAAAGGCATAAATGACCTTCCTATTAGATGGCAGCAATGTATAGATAATAATGGTAAATATTTTGATTAAATAAATACGATAAATTAAAAAAAAACGCATTTCAATTTTTCAGTACAAATCGGCAATTTCATACTTAAACCCCAATATTTTATTAACTTTCAAAAAGTGCATAGTGTCAGGTCCTTACTGGGAATGCAAGTAATTTTTCATATAACCTGCATTGAAAATGCGAGTTTTAATGCCTGTTGAGCCACCTGAATTTAGTCAATTTCAGACGAATACGTCTTGCAGCGTATGCATGCTGAATGACGTAGCAGCCCTCCTTTCAAGCCTGTCAGAGTATCTTTTGTTTATTTCTGAAAGTTTTAATTGTAATTTTACCCATCAACTTGACAGGATATTTGTAAACAACAATCTAGCAACTAAAATCCATACTAATATTATAAATGCGAAAGTGTGTCTGTCTGTCTGTCTGTCTGTCTGTCTGCTACGCTTTCACGGCCCAACTACTCAACCGATTTTGATGAAATTTGGTACAGAGATAGGTTACATCCTGGGGAAGGACATAGGCTACTTTTTATCCCGGAAAATTGAAGAGTTCCCGCGGGAATCAAAAAAATGTATCTGTTCAACCGATTTTGATGAAATTTGGTACAGGGATAGGTTGTGTCCCGGGGAAGGACGTAGGCTACTTTTTATCCCGGAAAATTGAAAGGTTCCTGCGGGAATCGAAAAAACTTGGTCCACGCGGACGAAGTCGCGGGAATCATCTAGTAAAATATAAGAAATACAAATTTAATAAACCTCGCACTTTTATTGCAGATTATATGAAAAATAGTGTGTGCGCCACGGGATGAAACACGATTTCAGATTTCGGGTGATGCCAGCCCTCGCTTCGCTCAGGCACGCAACTTCACCCTCGTCTGAAATCGTCTTGTTTCACCCCTAAGCATGACACCATATATAGTTTAGGCAATGGGGCAGTTTGTTGTATGGAGACCCCGCATTAAATCCTCAGTCGTTGGAACTTGGCAGGGTTGCAGTATGGTATGAACCAATACTTATACAAAATTATCCAACAAAAATTCAAGATTTCTTTTTAAAATAATAGTAGATAGTATAGTTACACTCAAACCCGAAATAATCATGCAGAACATCGATATTTAAACCGATTTTTCTATCAAACCTAAACTGCGTTTACGCGATAATGAAGGTACATTATGCTTTAACAATTAGGTATAGCATAAAAACCCTTACTTCCTCTCTGTTTTTTATTGGATATTTATAATATACGTTTATCTGATGATACTTTATCATACTGTAAAGTTTCGTCGCGTGAGGAATTATTGTTGGGCTCGACTAGCTTTATTGCGCCCTAGACTAATACTATTGACTAGGTAGATGACGCAACACATATTTTTCCCAGCTGAGAACGCTAACATTTAAATGATGAGTAAATTTTGTACTGTTATATTTTTAGTAAATTGAAATTAAATCCCAACCTAGTTAGTATACGCAATGTCACAAAATGATTAACTCATCCAAAGTTGATAATAGAGTATGTATCGCTTCCTAAAGTTCGAACTATAGTTTATCGATTTTTAGGACAAGACATTAATAGGGGAGTATTGACGAGGGTCTATAGGAAAGGCTGGTTAGAGGAGAACAACTTTCGTTTAAAGATCGTTAGCGGATCCTCTTTTACGCCGGAAGTTACCTACGTGTGTCAGTGACTTGGGGTAAATAGGATAGGCCTACAGGTAAGTCTAATGTATCAAATAAAACCATTAATGTAGGTATGGGAAGTAACAATTATTTAATTTGTGGTATGGATATACTAATCACTCTACGTTTTTCTCTCTATGATTTTCACTATTTGTAAGAGTCATCAGAACAGAAAATAAATAAAAATGTGAACGATGCATTTTGATGAAGTGATGCGTTAGATGCTTTATGACCTCCACACACTGTAAGTGGTATTATTATAACTTTTAATGCAAATGTATTCAGAGAAAAATGCTCTTATTGTTTTTTAAAACTTGAACTAAATAGACCCTTAACGCGAAAGTGACAGTACTTATCTAACGATTGGTTTAATTTTTTTAATAAAATAATACTAAATCAACCGTAAAGCGTAATATTAATGATAATAATTAATTAAAGTTTAAGGAAGTATGTAAGTTTATTATATTTATTTTTGGCCTTTATATGTACCTACTTATTTATTTTGTACATGAGTGTGAGAGTGAAATTTATAGTGAAACTAGCTGATGCCGGCGACTTCGTACGCGTGGATCGAGGTTTTGTTGTTCCCGCGGGAACTTCCCGGGATTTTCCGGGATAGAAAGTAGTCTATGTGTTAGTCCAGACTATAATCTATCTCTGTGCCAAATTTCATCCAGATCCGTTCAGCCGTTCTGGCGTGATTGAGTAACAAACATCCATGTGAGGTTTCTTGGTTCCCGCGGGAACTCTTTAATTTTCCGGGATAAAAAGTAGCCTATGTGCTATTCCAGACTATAATCTTTCTCTGTGCCAAATTTCAGCCAGATCCGTTCAGCCGTTGGGGCGTGATTGAGTAACAAACATCCATCCATACATCCGTCCAGACATCCATCCAAACTTTCGCATATTTGTAATATTTATTTGATTTGATTTGATGATAATAATATTACAATTATAAGTACAAAGCGTCGTCGCTTTGTACCTACCATAAAAAAGGATTAAATACGTTTGCAAATTATTGTTTCTGGCAGTTTTAACCTTGACACAGATTCACCAGCTGGAAAATTGGAACGATTAGATTTACGTTTCTATTACTGAATTCGAATTAATAATGGAGATAGCTACATTACACACTTCAACTCTACTATCTGTCTATCGGTACAAAAATGGTGTAATATTTTCAGGGTTCATGCTTGTATGTATGTGAGTTCCTTTATTCCACCATAATTTCATTTCCAGATGCTTGAGCAGATTTGGATGTATAGTTTAGAATGCTCACATCATCCCGACTGGCTCTAAATTCTATTTGTCAGAGCATTTGGGATTTTTATTTTTTTTAATTAATTACAGCTTGTTAATTAAGCTACTGACCGCAGCTTCACCACAGATTAGTGGTTACGCTCCCGTGGGAATCAAAATATCCGGTTTTATTCCTTTTTTACATTATGAACGTCTGTGTCAAATTTCAGCTCTCTATAATCCAGGGTTTGGGCTAGGCATTAATCAGTCTGTAAATGAATCAAGATTTCTTTTTTTTTTTTTGAGATCGTACCTGTTGGTAAGTAGATTAAAAAGGGCCGAAATCTCGATCCACTCACATACATCAGATTAAACGACCTAAATCATACAAGTTTATACTTTTTCTTATTTATTGAAGTTGTGTCTGAATCCCGTCTCTCTCATCATATTCATGGGTTTAAGGTATTTTTTTCAGCCGGGCCGTTTATCCGCATAATGGCTTATAAGGTAGAGGAAAGTATTCGACACGCTCGATACATCCGGCGTTTGAGAGGACACGTTAACGACCTTCGGACCGGATATGCCTGTCAACAAAGTTGCCAGCCTCGGGTCATTCTCGTCGTGGAATATTCCACCACATAAAACGTGAGGGCTGAATTAGGCTCACATTGCTTTTTAGTAGAGCTTTGTTATAATATTATACCTACTTTGACAGCTTAATAGTAGATTGTTACACAAGGGACGTAAGTAAGCTATTACAGAACAAGATCCAATTTGGCGCCAGTGCGAGCGCAGCTCGCATAGGGCGCTAATGGATCGCGTGCACCCGAGATATTTAGTCACACGAGCGAGCGCAGCGAGCGAGGGTGAATATAGTTCGAGGGTGTAATAGCTACTTGCAACCGAGGTAAGCATTCTACTTTATATCATTCTTGCGAGGTAAATAAAACATTGGTAATGCAAAATGAAATTTTAATTAGAATAATTAGCAAATTTAGAGAAATCACTTTACAAACAAACTTCACAAACTTTCAGATCAAATGAAATGCCGCCATTTCCATTTTTTTTTCGTAAATAGTTTTCCATTTTTTTTTTACGGCTCTGGGGGTCTACTCTCTTTCTCTGAAACGAAACTTCGCAAACGAACGAAATTTAAACGAAATTTCGATAACTCCTCTACTCTATTTCGTTTTCGGACACGCAGACGAATTACGGATCCGTAGACAATTTTCGTGACCGATTGGATTGAACGATTTTGTGTCGGTCTAATAACCGACTAATTAGAAGAGTACTGTTTGATGCCAACAATGCGTAGTAACCTATGACAACTAAAGTTGTCCGTATTATGCACACGTAATATGACTCTTAACATGTCAATTGTCAATGTCAACTTAAGACATAAACTTTACCTACGATTTTTTGTTTAAAATTCTTTAAAAACTTTTTCTCAGTTTGTTTCTCAAGTATGGTGTTGATAAATCATGTTTGTAAGTGCTTTCTACACTTCGGAATCTCAAATTTCAATACACATTCCGTCAGAAAGTTACAAGTCGTACTGTGTAGCAGTCTGCATAAGTTAGGCCTCCACAAGTTTGGAGTTCCAAGGAGTTTTGCATAGTTTGAAATGTATGGAAATTAAATGCCGCCATGTTTAGTGTTTTTTTTTCAGTAAAAAGTTTTCTTACCATTTTATAAGAAAAGAGATTGTTTACCAAGGAGTTTTGCATAGCTTGAACTGTAATGTGAACATTACAATTCAAGCATAGTGCGACGTAATGTTGCCTTGAATTGCAAACACCAACTTACAAGGAGACTTTCCACCATAGTAATCCCTAGTTACTGAGCAAGTATGATATAAAACGTATTACTTGAACTGTTTTAGGAGTTTATACATGTTTTTTGACGTGCAAGCATCTATGAACTCCTTAAACAGGTTCCTTTCACAATCGGGGGGCAGGTTGTCTTCCTCAGGTGCTTACGAGCGCACCCCTTTCTAGTGATATTTGATGCTTATTTAACTACTAGATGATTCCCGCGACTTCGTCCGCGTGGATTTATGTGTTTTTGATTCCTGCGGGAACTCTTCAACTTTCCGGGATAAAAAGTAGCCTATGTCCTTCCCCGGGATACAACCTGTCCTTGTACCAAATTTCATCAAAATCGGTTGAACAGATACAGTTTTTTGATTCCCGCGGGAACTCTTCAATTTTCCGGGATAAAAAGTAGCCTATGTCCTTCCCTGGGATGTAACCTCTCTCTATACTCTGTAAATTTCATCAATATCCGTTGAGTAGTTGGGCCGTGAAAGCGTAGCAGACAGACAGACAGACAGACACACTTTCGCATTTATAATTTTAGTATGGATAATAACAGAAAAAAAGTCATTTTGGGGACAACACTACAATCTAGTGATACAACTTACGAAAGTTACTAAAATTAATCGCAATCAGTTACGTACTTTGTAAACGGTAAATTTGAACTGTTTAAGGAGTCCATAGATGCAATATAACTCGAAAGTCATGATTTAAACTCCTTAATCTGTTCGGGTAACAAGTTAAGCTCTCAAATTATGTGGTTTCTCCAATTTTACTATTTAAAGTTTGATTAAGAAACCCTGAAGGTTAAATATCAAATTCAAATTATTATTGAAATCTGCCTGAAAATCAGCGTTACAGTTAAAATACACTACAGCAACATTCTGAGGTAATTATCTAATACACGAAGCAATTTATTTTTGTAGTTAAAATACATCTTGTATTTTAGTTTGTGTTTCTTTCTTTTTCTCTGTAGTTATCCATGAAAAGCTAAATAAACCTTTATTTATTTATTCAAATTACAACAAACAAAATATGGGTGAGTATTTGAGTAAAGATGAATAATTTTCCTACCTTTCACTTCATCCCGAGCATCCATTTTTATCGCGTTTAAAATTTCAACAGAAAGGGTCTTTTCAATCAAAGCAAAGATCTCCTTTGGGGAATTCAACCCGTAGTTAAATATTACAAATTCGCCACATCTCATTAGATAATGGAAATAGGATATCCAAAAAGGGATTTTTTTATATATTTTTCTTACAAACATTTCTTTTCGTTGAAAATTTTTGCGCCCATAAAATAACCGGCGCAGATAGGGTCTCCCTAATAGAATTCTTATTCCTATCCACTATCTTTTATCTATGAGAAACATGGCTCCGTTTGTTTCTTACTAGAAATAACAGAAAAATTGCTAGGACATGGGTGGATACTCTTTTCTTTATGTAATCTTTATGTTCTTGTCAAATTGATAAGACTTTAAGGTAAGCGCTTGGACCAACCGATATATTGATCCATAGGTAATGTGGGATAACCTCAATGAAGCTCATAAAGCCGTACTTTAGGTATGTCGGGAAGTCCTTTCAAGAATTACTAAACATTTAAAAGGCCGATTAAGCAAAGTATTTAACAGACTTAAAAAAATAGGAGGAAATATTCAAAATATATTTTTTCAAGATTTTAGTTTTCGAAAAAGTTAGCCAGACATTCTTCCAAGAGGAAATTACGCAGGCATTAAAATATAACGGCTACAAAAATCACACTAAATCAAAAAACTAATACTTATTTATAAAAAGAAAGTACAAAATAATAAAATATTTTATGAGATATAAAATAGAGTGTCGGAGTTTCTGAACATTTCGTGTTGTACCCAAATAAAATCATTGTGTTATTGACTCTTATAAACAAATAGTTAAGTCTTCGATAAACCGCCCAATAACACAGCCTCGGAATTCGTCCAAGGATCTCTCTTCCGAAGAGCCAATAAATACCAGATAATGGCCGAACGCTGTCCATTAAAGAGAGGAGGAGGGTTGTCTGTGCTCAAATTGAGGCAAGATTTCCTTATATTTTCTCCCGTCTTATCCAATTTATCACTTTGGCTTCAATCCTACAGCCAATGGTCTAGATTCGAAATTGTAGTGTTGGTGCAATGAGATGAAAGCTAGAATAGAAAGTCAATGACCTCGACTCGTCGAATGTCGTTTGAATAGGTCCTCTTGCAAGGAAATTACTATGCATAATAATTATTATGGGAAAGTTAAATTCCAAAATAACGAATCATTGCGTGTCTGTTGCCATTGCAAATTTTGTAAGTTGTAGACAGTAGAGATATTAAGTTGTCGTCGAAAATCACCTTCCAGTAATTACATAAAGACTCGAAAAGCTCGTATGTTATACTAGTAGGTAAATATAATAAGTCTATGAAATTTTTCACAAAACTTTTACATCTAGACGGAATTTTACATCTTGACACTTTTAAAACATATACATATGTATAATATATATATATATTGTATATGTTTTATTAACATCTAAATAGCGCTCTGTTATGTCTCTCTGTTTTCCATGCAATGCGCTGTATTATGAAAAAAAAATGGCAACGTATTATACGAATTTTGTTTGAAAATTGTATTCTTACCATATTATAATGCACTTGAAGTTGAGAGTTTAATATGTAATTGACTAAAGGACTCTACCCAAAATATAAGCTTTTAGGTAACAAAAACTAAGTAAGCACTGTCGGCACTTATGGAGGGTCAAACGGCGGTACAAATTGCACAAAACACATTCCCTCTTGATTAACTCACACAGCCAGCCCCTAACTCGTAACAATATAAATTGGATGGTGCATTAACGCTCTTCTTTCTCGTATTTATTAAGCTTTTTTGTTAACAAAACGTTTGCTTGTCAGAAAAAGCAACTTTGTATTTCTATGGCAAAGAGCGTATTAATAATATATATTTTTAATACCACGGTTTACCATCTAATCTATCCCAAAAAGGGGAGATATACGTGAAGGTGTGTCCAATCATGCGGTAACTGGTAAGCCAGGACACCCAACTACGAAGCTCGAAGAACCAAAAAACACATTGGTGTTCTACTCCCAAGGTCCTAGAATCAGAGGAGCATTGGGGGAACAAACAAACATCCCTTAAAAACAGACGGATATCCAGATAGGTGTTGGAGGTACAAGACTATGTTTGACGATGATGGTGAAGATAGGATGTAACATTATAATACCTATACAAGATGGAGATTAATGGCCTGGTCTATGCTAGGACAGGCTAATCTTATAATACTTTTACGTTTTTTACTCAATTTACATATCATTAAGGTTCTGAAAAGCCCTCCAATTTTGTAAGAAAATCGTAAATGTTTGTCAAACGTATAATTCGAACTATATAAGGAGGTCATAGATGCCTGCATGCCAAAGAGCATGTATGAACTCTTTAAATAGTTCGAGTTAAGCTCTCAAATGTTTCAAATTTTCTTAGACATATTTGTGTCTCGGTTTAGTTTAGGTTTACAGGCTAATATTACGAAAAAATATAGATGGTTAGCCTACAGTTAAAAAAAGCGGTGAGTCTTGGTAAAATAGATAACTAACCTTACAACATTAACATAATTACCAGGCGGACTAACATAGTTGCCAATGCTTCTATGAAAACAACTTTGAGTAGTTCTAGCAATTTAAGTTCAAACGGTAGTATAAAGCTAAGATAATCATGCCCAGCACAGCAGAAATTATACAACAAAGCAACAAAGTGTTCAGGTTACAGTATGCTCTATAAGGTCAAACTTAATTGTGGCAAAGTTAAGAACTAGGTAAACAGTATAAAGCCTCAATGCAAAACAAACTGTAAAACTGACTTTTACGTTTCCTACCTTTAGTTGGTCCTGTTTGTGAGTGAGCCATTTGCGCTATTACGGCAACTGAAACTAATGAGAGATCGCGTGCTTACTAAGCGGTAACTATAATTTTTCTCATTTTTACTGGTTATTATGTAATGGAGAAATAAATCATTAAAAAAATATATGTGTCAAAGTCATTGACAACAGCCAGTATATTTTATCCTTTGATTTTATATATATGAGATTTTATCCGTACTATTATTACAAATGCGAAAGTCGTTCCGTTTATCTGTTCCCCTGTTACCTTTTTATGGCCGAATAGATGATAGTGATGAAATTTGGCACAGAGATATATTAAGAACCCTGAACCCTGGGGATGGATTTCTAGATACTTTATTACCTGGATAATCAAAGAGATTTCGCAGGATTAAAAAAACCAGCAAAGTCAAGGGCAACAGCTAGTAAACTCAATCGGGTCTAACAATGGCACCTAGGTATTACTCTGTTTTCAATATACACTTAGTCTCTTTATGCGAAAGATCGATATCTCGATCGATCGACGTCATGCGAATTAGTATCACAGAATAGGTAATAGTCCAGCTGTACTAGTATTCAATTTGAATACCTTTATGGTACATCGAGCTTACTATAAGGCGTAATAATGGGTTTCCTCTCTCCTATGAGAGTCGAGGCCTGTGCCTAGCAAGTCGGACGCTGTAGGTAATGGGTATTACCATCTTCATAATTTAAGTGACTGCACGGTATTGCTGAAGCTGAACATAGGCTTTTCGATCTGAGCTTAGAGCGCGAAAACCTTTTATATCGTCAGATCATCCAGCTGAAGGGCGCCCCGCACCACGTGATCTCCAACCAGAACTGTTAGGCTCAAATGGCCATCGCTGCTGTCTTGGCAAGCATGGTCTTCCCACTGTTTTATTCTACCACTAAGTTAGTTTCTGTTTTCCTAGAAAAGTTATTCTTTAATATTATTACACGCTTGAATAAAATAACACCTACAAGAAAACAGAAACAGACAGTTTTACAGAAACTCGGTTTTAACCAATACTTAAAGTCCTTCAGCGATTGTTCGATTCCGTCATTCACGAGGGTACAACGCCAGAAGCGTGGCACAGGAGCGTGGTGGTTCTCTTCTTCAAGAAGGGAGATAACACCTTATTGAAGACTTACAGACCCATCTCGCTTCTGAGTCACGTCTATAAGTTGTTTTCGAGAGTCATAACGAATCGTCTCGCTCGTAGGTTCGACGACTTCCAGCCTCCCGAACAAGCCGGGTTCCGTAAAGGTTTCAGTACCATAGACCACATACATACGCTGCGGCAGATTATACAGAAGACAGAAGAGTATAACTGGCCTCTTTGCTTGGCGTTTGTGGACTATGAGAAAGCCTTCGATTCGAATTCGGAAACTTGGGCAGTGTTGAGGTCTCTACAGAGATGCCAAATTGACTACCGGTACACACAGGTGTTAAAGTGCTTGTACGAAAACGCCACTATGTCATTCCGTATACAAGACCAGACTACGAGACCTATCCGATTGCAGCGAGGAGTGCGTCAGGGAGATGTTATCTCTCCGAAGCTGTTTACCGCTGCGTTGGAAGACGTCTTTAAGCTTCTGGAGTGGAACGGACTCGGCATTAACATCAACGGCGAGTACATCACACACCTGCGGTTTGCCGACTATATAGTTGTTATGGCAGAAACTCTGGAAGACCTTAACACAATGCTCAATGACCTCAGCAGAGTTTCTCAACAGGTAGGCCTAAAAATTAACATGAGTAAGACGAAGATCATGGCCAATGCACATGTTCAGCCCCACCCAGTTTTAGTTGAGAACACTGCACTCGAAATTGTTAATGAGTACATATACCTGGGACATACAGTCCAGTTAGGTAGGTCCAATTTCGAGAAAGAGGTCAACCGCCGAATCCAACTCGGATGGGCAGCGTTCGGGAAACTCCGCGACATCTTCTCGTCCAAAATCCCTCAGTGCCTGAAGACGAAAGTTTTCGAACAGTGCGTGTTGCCAGTGATAACTTACGGCTCTGAAACATGGTCGCTAACTATGGGCCTCATAAGAAGGCTCAGGGTCACTCAGCGGGCGATGGAGAGAGCTATGCTCGGAGTATCCCTGCGTGATCAAATCAGAAATGAGGAGATCCGTAGGCGAACCAGAGTAACCGACATAGCTCGAAGAGTCGCCAAGCTCAAGTGGCAATGGGCGGGGCACATAGTTCGTAGAACAGATAGGCGTTGGGGTCTTCGAGACCCCAACGCCTATCTCGTGCTCGAATGGCGGCCTCGCACCGGGAAACGCAGCGTTGGACGACCCCCCACTAGGTGGACGGATGATCTCAAGCGTGCAGCTGGGAGCCGCTGGAAACAAGCGGCACAAGACCGTGCTCTGTGGCGATCCATGCAGGAGACCTTCGTCCAGCAGTGGACGTCTATAGGTTGAGACGACGACGACGGTTTTAAGTGTCTTGAAATTATTCATATCAATATTTTCCCGATTCATCTGTCTAATCCATCGATGGTTCAATCGATTTTGACGAAATTTCGGATGGGTTGCATCTCGAAAAAATCTCTAATTTTCGCCCATAAATACAATGATTTCCCATACTAATTTAATTATCAATTTATTATCTTTGGTAGGTTTTAAATTTTTAAAACATTTGGTTTTCAACAATGATCATAATCACAAATAGACCTCTGACGATGATAAACCTTTCAATGTCAGTACGAACTTTTGCGTCTGTGCGTCTTACGCCTGTCTTAACGATTTGCGGGGCTTTACATGAATAAATCGTAATCACCTTGAAAAGCTCATTTAGAATTTGTATTACGCTTAAGAAGATAAAGTTGAACAAGAACCTAATAATTTTCTTGGCAGCGTTTTTATAACTCAAACTAGCGGATGCTCGCAACTTCGTTCGCGTGGTATAAGTTTGTTTTTCCACATGCATTCCTTAATTTTCTGGGATAAAAAGTAGCCTATGCCACTCTCAAGGTCTTCAAGTACCCGTGCAAAGTACTCGTTGCTCTGTTGCGGCGTGATTGAAGAACAAACTCTCTTCACCCATTTGGGGGTAGAATTTACAAAAACTGCGAAACACGTATTTCTTTATTTTTACCCGGTAGCTCACATACCAAGGTTCATGGCTATAACTTGAGAAATGAAGGAATTTCATACAAAATTCCAACCCCTATTTTTCCCCTTTTTTTAATGTGCGCGGCGGCCGGCGCGCGCGTAATTTGACACCGGCCACTTGACCTTGGCGCAGTCGATAGTTTTATTTTTTAAAAAAATATACAGGCGAGGGGTTAGGCTGTGCGTTGATTAGCTAACGATTTTATATATATAGATAAACTAGCGGATGCTCGCGACTTCGTTAGCGTGTTATTTAAGTTTTTTTAATTCCCACAGACACTCCTTAATTTCTTTCCTTCCCCGGGATACAACCTATCCATAAACCAAATTGCACCAAAATCGGTTGAAGAGATATATATTTTTATTCCCGTGGGAACTCTTGAATTTTCCGGGATAAAAGTAGCCTATGTCCTTCGTCGGGATACAACCTATCCCTGTACGAAATTTAATCAAAATCGGTTGAACAGATGGACCGTGAAAGCGTAGCAGACAGACAGACAGACAGACAGACAGACAGACAGACAGACACACAGACAGACCGACAGATAGACACACTTTCGCATTTATAATATTAGTATGGATTTTTAACCGGTAGCTCACATACCAAATTTCATGGCTATTACTTGAGAAATGAAGGACTTTCATACAAACTTTCAACCCCTATTGTACCCCTTTGGGGGTAAAATTTTAAAAAACTGTGAAACACATACTTCCTTATTTTTTACCGAAAACCTAAATATATAACCGTTGATATAACTTGAGAAATATCTTGGGAAATGAAGGGCTTTCAGGCAAACTTTCATCCCTTATTTCACCCCTTTGGGGGTCGAATTTTAAAAAAATGGTGAAATACGTGTTTCTTAATTTTTAACTCGCAGCTCATATTATACCAAGTTTCATGGCTATAGCTTTCATACAAATTTTCAACCCCTATTTTACCACTTTAGGGGTTGAATTCTGAAAAACTGTGACATACGTAATTCTTTATTTTTTAACGAAAGCCTAAATACCAAGTTTCGTTTATATAACTTGAGAATATCTTGAGAAATGAAGGACTTTCATGCAAACTCTCATCCCCTATTTCACCCCTTCGGGGGTAGAATTTTTGAAAACTGTGAAACACGTACTTCTTCATTTTCAACCGCTAGCTCGTATACCAAGTTTCATGGATGACGGAGACGGAACTTGAGAAATGACGGACTTTCATACAAACTTTCACCCCCTATTTCACCCCTTTAGGGGTGGAATTTTGAAAATTCCTTTCTTAGTGAGCGTCTACGTCACAAAAGGAACCTACTGACAAATTTTCAAGTTTTTAACCCTAGCGGTTTAGACTGTGCATTGATTAGTTAACGATTTTATATATAACTATATAAATAGATAGAGATGAGATGAGATTAGACTGCATAAGAAATAATAGAATATTATTATCAAACACTGGATTAATTTACATCATACTAATGCGAATGTGTGTGTTTGTTTATTGGTTTGTCGACGTGATTTAAAGTTGAGGACCTGGAGAGTGATATAAGCTACTTTTCAACCCGGAAAATTAAGGTGTTCCCGTGGGAATCAAGAAACTTATTCTACGTGGACGAAGTCGTGGGAATCAGCTTGTTGACTATGACAATTTAAATAAATATCCATACTAACATTATTTTGAAATACAAATCCGTACAGAAAACAAATACAACAAACAGCTAGAACAGCATTACAAGATCGATGGAACCGTCTACGTTACCAATTTTATCATTGTTATGATTAAGAAGCAAGAGAAATTCGCATACCAGTTTGAATAATTACGAAGTAGCACGTATCAATCAAATGTTTTTTGCACATTTTACTTCATGGAAGCTCCAATTTTATCAACATTACTGGAAATTTTTAGTAAATGGACAGAAATTCAAATGGAATTTAAGATATTTACTACGCATAAGTGTAGGCTATTGAAATACGCATACCAGGGACGCTGTTTGCATATTATTTAAAACAGATTAATGGGATTCCTTTTAAGTAGCACTTCATCGCTAATAATTTAATGCTGTTTATTGCAAATAAAATTGTTTTTGAAGTGAAATTTTTTTTAAATTGCTGTGATTTGAAAATTCGATGAAACGAAAAATCTACACCAAAAGAGACAAACATATTCATAATAGGATTTAGCCTGTGAGAGAATGAGATAGAATAAAAGTTATATTTATCTCAGTCTCTCGTAGGCTACTTATCTGAAGTTTTACGCTTAGCGGCACGTCTTTGGGTGCCAAAGCCTCCCATCAGACCAAAAAATATCTTGTATTTAGTATTTTTGACCATCGCGTCCCTTCCTTACCATTCCTGTATTCTTAAGACGATGGATTTTAGGAAAGCACTCATCTCTCGCAGGAAGATCTGCGGGCTAAGGAATATTACAATATACCATGGCCACATCATCCAAATTACTCCATATCACCCGATATATACCATACAAGCAAGGAACAGTGTGCCAAGTATGTGCCGTTCTTTAACTAGTCCTATTAATATTGTTATCCAGTTTTCCTCGGTATACAGAATATTAACTCACCTTAGCGGTTTGAAATATTATCGCCACAAAATTCCTTGATAAGATAACACAAGTTAAATGTACTCCATAAGGCGCTGTGAATGTCGACGGAGCGGCATGCGAGTTGAGTGCAATCCCATTATGGAAATGAGCGTGAAACGAACGCGAAACACAAAGTTCTAATTGAGGAACGAATTTGCATGCCACTAAAATTTGGATGTCTTGACTCTCGACTCGAAATGCTCAACCTTGCAACCTTAGTTTAGTTTTGCCGTCTCTATTTACCAGCCAGGTGTTACAAGTACAATTACAAGTACGTGATATTGTGAGATGGTAGCAGAAAAAAAGCCGACTGATTTTACTGAGTGGGCTATAAATACCTTTTCGTACCACTTGCTCAAAAAAGTGACATTCTATGCCACAAAAAGCGAACATAACAATAGTCATTTTTAATCTGTTAAAAACAGGGAGAGAAAATTGTACTGAATTTCATTCATCCTCTAGGGGGAGAATGTGATTTAAATTTGGAATATGTACCTACTTACCGAAATTTATACTGAACTAAAACTATGTACATCTGTGTTTACACCATTGAGTATATAAAGCATTAAACATCTTTTTGAAAAAGGAATACGCATTTATTATGCAGTTATGATTATTAAATAAAATTACCTACGAAAACCGACGAGGCCGTATGAGCTTGATGCTTGATGCCTTTGCTTTTCCGACAAAAAAATATTAGTCTAGGAATTTGCCGCGTTTTTGTTTTCTTCAAATACATAAACGTTAAGTTTATTTTAATTTATTTTTATAAATAAGTTAATGTTCTAAACAGTTCCTCAGACGCAAGAACAGAGAAATACTCAAATCAACACATCAACAATAAATATACCAAACAAAAATGTAACTCTCTCTATCAATAATTGGACCAATGTTTCGAATGTTAACTTTTACTTTTAACTGTCATTATTTTTAATAAATGCTTATCTTATTTCTTTCTTTTTATATATAAAATTCTCGTGTCACAATTTTCGTTCCCATACTCCTCCGAAACGGCTTGACCGATTCTCATGAAATTTTGTGAGCATATTGAGTAGGTCTGAGAATCGGCCAACATCTATTTTTCATCCCCCTAAATGTTAAGGGTAGTCCACCCCTAAATTTTTTTATTTTTATTTTTTAGACAAAATTTTTAGTTTTTATTTTTTTATGATAAGTACAACATACAAAAATACATACAATCCTAAATTTTCACCCTTCAACGATCAACCCTTATTTTTTATTTTAGTAATTTAATCATTTTTCATCTCCGGTCGATAACTGATCAATCGGTGTGATCAATCGTCATTTAATTAGTTATTTTAATAGGCATATTCAATAGGTCTGAGAATCGGCAACTATATTTTTCATACGTCCACGCGAACGGAGTCGCGGGCATCAGCTAGTCTCATATTATTATTGTGTTAATTTTTTCGCAAATGGTACGAAAAGTAGAGTATTTTCCTCGGTGATAAAGCTGTCTTAGTCTTGGGTGAACTTAAATCGTCACCCGCGACAGAAGACACTGCTTTATCCCCTTGGTTAATAATCTACTATATACAACAACATCCCTACTTTTTATACACTCGTAGTTCAAACTTAAGTTCCTAGTACTAATTTCAACACCTACCTACGCATATTCAAAAAGTATACATATCTACTTTAAATAATTAATAACATGTGACTTATAAAATATGATGTACTCTGGTTGTGTTAATTAATTAATTAAAGTTGGTTGTTGTAATAAAGTTTACAACTGTACGGGTGTAATTACTTCCGTCGGAGGTAAACAAAATTTTACTGTCTAATTTCTACTTGATTTTATATTTTGTATAATTAATCTTCTCGGTTTTCACTCAACAAACTCGAAAAAACACACTGATGTAAGTACAAAGAAACACATAAAGAAGTATCAGTAGATAAGTTAGTTAAAATATTCTTCATAAACAAACAATAAAAGAAAAGTGTCTATACTTATTAAAAATTACTTTTTTTTTTAATCCAAGCAACTTGAACAGCTGCACAGAAATATGCAGTAAAACTGCTGTGGATTTCCGATTTTAATTAATCTATAACCAGTTCAGTCCAAAGCTCATTATTTATTGAAATATTATAACGTTTGCTAGCATATATTCATCTGCTTAATCGAAAAAACCTTCTGATGTCCTCTAGGGGCTTAAAACCATTAAATTCTAGAAATTGGAGTATAAAAATTTCCTCTACTTTGTATGCAATGTGCAATGTGTATTTGGGGCAAAAAAATGAAGTGAAATATTGAAAAGACGCTGCGAGACCGTACATACCGAGAAGCTGGGTTTCCACGGCGAGCGGAGCAAGCTCCCAACGGTTTTCATTTAACTCGCAGAAGAACAGTATACAAGCACTTTCACCAACAAAAACGACTGAACGAGCAAAAAGTGTTCAAAAAGAGTCAAAATCAGCTGACTCATTAAGGCAACTGTCAAAACTCTTTGTTAGCGGAAGTGTTAGCCTATTTTTACCCTCGACGAAGCGGAGACGGTATATGTGTTTGCCCTAAGAGGTTGTGTGTTTGTTTGTTTGTTTGTTTGTTTGTTTGTTTGTTTGTTTGTTTGTTTGTTTGTTTGTTTGTTTGTTTGTTTGTTTGTTTGTTTGTTTGTTTGTTTGTTTGTTTGTTTGTTTGTTTGTTTGTTTGTTTGTTTGTTTGTTTGTTTGTTTGTTTGTTTGTTTGTTTGTTTGTTTGTTTGTTTGTTTGTTTGTTTGTTTGTTTGTTTGTTTGTTTGTTTGTTTGTTTGTTTGTTTGTTTGTTTGTTTGTTTGTTTGTTTGTTTGTTTGTTTGTTTGTTTGTTTGTTTGTTTGTTTGTTTGTTTGTTTGTTTGTTTGTTTGTTTGTTTGTTTGTTTGTTTGTTTGTTTGTTTGTTTGTTTGTTTGTTTGTTTGTTTGTTTGTTTGTTTGTTTGTTTGTTTGTTTGTTTGTTTGTTTGTTTGTTTGTTTGTTTGTTTGTTTGTTTGTTTGTTTGTTTGTTTGTTTGTTTGTTTGTTTGTTTGTTTGTTTGTTTGTTTGTTTGTTTGTTTGTTTGTTTGTTTGTTTGTTTGTTTGTTTGTTTGTTTGTTTGTTTGTTTGTTTGTTTGTTTGTTTGTTTGTTTGTTTGTTTGTTTGTTTGTTTGTTTGTTTGTTTGTTTGTTTGTTTGTTTGTTTGTTTGTTTGTTTGTTTGTTTGTTTGTTTGTTTGTTTGTTTGTTTGTTTGTTTGTTTGTTTGTTTGTTTGTTTGTTTGTTTGTTTGTTTGTTTGTTTGTTTGTTTGTTTGTTTGTTTGTTTGTTTGTTTGTTTGTTTGTTTGTTTGTTTGTTTGTTTGTTTGTTTGTTTGTTTGTTTGTTTGTTTGTTTGTTTGTTTGTTTGTTTGTTTGTTTGTTTGTTTGTTTGTTTGTTTGTTTGTTTGTTTGTTTGTTTGTTTGTTTGTTTGTTTGTTTGTTTGTTTGTTTGTTTGTTTGTTTGTTTGTTTGTTTGTTTGTTTGTTTGTTTGTTTGTTTGTTTGTTTGTTTGTTTGTTTGTTTGTTTGTTTGTTTGTTTGTTTGTTTGTTTGTTTGTTTGTTTGTTTGTTTGTTTGTTTGTTTGTTTGTTTGTTTGTTTGTTTGTTTGTTTGTTTGTTTGTTTGTATGTTTGTTTGTATGTTTGTTTGTTTGTTTGTGCACTTTTTTGTTACCATTATTCTCAAAAAGTACTAGGCCGATTGAGATGCGGTTTTTTGCATTAGATACGTATAGCTTGTGAGAAGGTTTTTAGATATATTTTAGGACCATAGACAACCAAGCTGAGCTGTAGTCTATGATTTTAATATTTCAACATGTTACCATTTTTCACAAAAACTACTGAGCCGATTGAGATGCGGTTTTTTGCATTAGATGTGTATAGCTTGTGAGAAGGTTCTTAAATATATTTTAGGACCATAGACAACAAACCTGAGCTGTAGTCTATGATCTTAATTTTTCAACCACTGTTACCATTTTTCACAAAAAGTACTGGGCCGATTGAGATGCGGTTTATTGCATTTAGGACTTCGTGCGATTACAAAACAGGAAACTGGTACCAAAATTTTAAAAAATCAGCGCTATTTTGAAATTCTTTGTTAATTGACCGATTTCGTTTAAAATCTATATTTAGGGCTCCCTGGGGTCACAAAACAGGAAACTGGTACCAAAATTAAAAAAAATCAGCGCCATTTTGAAATTCTTTGTTAATTGACCGATTTCGTTTAAAATCTATATTTAGGGCTCCCTAGGGTCACAAAACAGGAAACTGGTACCAAAATTTAAAAAAATCAGCGCCATTTTGAAATTCTTTGTTAATTGACCGATTTCGTTCAAAATCTATATTTAGGGCTCCCTGGGGTCACAAAACAGGAAACTGGTACCAAAATTTAAAAAAATCAGCGCCATTTTGTATTTCTTTGTTAATTGATCGATTTCGTTCAAAATCGATATTTAGGACTCCCTGGGGTTACAAAACAGGAAACTGTTACCAAACTTTATAAAATCAGCGCCATTTTGAAATTCTTTGTTAATTGACCGATTTCGTTCAAAATCTATATTTAGGGCTCCCTGGGGTCACAAAACAGGAAACTGGTACCAAAATTTAAAAAAATCAGCGCCATTTTGAAATTCTTTGTTAATTGATCGATTTCGTTCAAAATCGATATTTAGGACTCCCTGGGGTTACAAAACAGGAAACTGTTACCAAACTTTAAAAAATCAGCGCCATTTTGAAATTCTTTGTTAATTGACCGATTTCGTTCAAAATCTATATTTAGGGCTCCCTGGGGTCACAAAACAGGAAACTGGTACCAAAATTAAAAAAAATCAGCGCCATTTTGAAACTCTGTGTTAATTGACCGATTTCGTTCAAAATCGATATTAAGGGCTCCTTGGAGTCACAAAACAGGAAACTGTTAGCAAAATTTTAGAAAATCAGCGCCATTTTTATTTATTTTGTTATCACCATAATAAATGAATTCAGTTTAGTACAGTAAAATCTGTACTACTTGTAAGTCTAACCACAACCCGTGAGCTGCTTTAGCAGCTCGCGCATAGGGCGAGATACTAGTTAGATATATATAGCTTGAGAGAAGGTTCTTAGATATATTTTAGGACCATAGACAACCAAGCTGAGCTGTAGTCTATGATTTTAATATTTCGATATGTTACCATTTTTTACAAAAAGTACTGGGCCGATTGAAATGCGGTTTTTTTCATTAGATGTGTATAGCTTGTGAGAAGGTTCTTAGATATATTTTAGGACCATAAACAACAAAGCTGAGCTGTAGTCTATGATTTTATTTTTTCAATATGTTACCATTCTTCTCAAAAACGACTGTGCTGATTTAGATGCGGGCTTTTTGTTTTAGATATATTTAGCTTGTACCTAGATGGTGCCCAGGGTATCATGATGGAGTCAGGAGGCGATCATGGGAACTCCTTAAATTCTCATCGTATACCTGTCGCGTTTGGACTCTTTTGATTTGTCGTGACAAGCGCGCCTCGGAAAGAAAAGGGTTTGGCCATAGTCCACCACACTGGTCACAAAAACTACTGAGCTGTCAAAGATGCAGTTTTGTGTTTTAGATATTATGTAATATATACGTTTGCTAAATTCTAATTGTTGTTTCAAAGTTATAAAGGTCAAAGGTATAATGGAGCTCTGCAGTTCGTCGTGGGTTTTTTTTAAATTTTTAATTTTATTACTTGTCTCTGCAGAGTTCGTTTCGCAAAGCCATTACCCGCTCATTACCCTTTTGCACTGGAATCCCCGTTTTACCGTACCTCCGAGTTCCATCATGGCCGATCTGGTCTAGTCTGGTTAATTATGAAACAGAAGTGAAACTACTTGTTTTTACACCAAGATTTGACTATACCTTTGTCCCGATCATGTGGTTATTGCACGTCCTGCAGTTTTTGCGCTCATGTGTATTCACCTTTATTGTTCCTTTTGTCGGTTTAGCGTTATAAATATACAATATATTATGTACATGAGAAGCTGTTTGTTGGTATAAAATATGGTTAGTGTGACAAAACTATAGTGCAAACATAATCAATGCGACACCACTTTTTCGAGGCTATGTCGCCGACAAAGCGTTGTAAAAGCCGTAGGAGAGATGTGTTGAACTGGTTGTGCTGGGGCTATAGGGGCAGAGATATGCTGTACGTATAATACTCACAATATATTGATCAAGGCAAGCAGAGACAATCAATCAGTGTCAGAATGGAGCACGCGAAAAGCCATATTTATATACATTGGAGAAAGCTTAGTGATAATAAGCCCATAACAATATTTTTGTATAATTTCTGCCTGTCTGTCAGCACTCAGAACGCTCTGTATGCATTTTTCCTTACGTTGATATAGTATGTATGAGGAAACAACATAAATGTTATCACAGACGTAGCCGTGCCTTTTACAGTTGATCTTTTACTATGGTGTAATAAACCGTTTACTACACTGAAATAAAAGCTTGATATTTGACAGCTTTTAGCTACTAAGAACATGAACCAAAAATCATGATCAAAAACGCATCGTTAAACGTATATACCTCAAATACAAATTTTGATATATTTCAGTCCTGTGAAAACAACTACTTACTACTACTACATATAATTGTCCCTACTGTTCAAATATTTATAATTATTTAACATTCATTTGAGAACAGTAAAATCTACATCGTTATATTCCCATTAAGTTGCCTCGTCCAGCGTCCTAAGCAAATACTCCCTTAAAGTTATGTTAATTCAATCAGATGTAACCACGTATAAATGCGGTAACTATCAAACTTAGATGTGGTATTTTAAATAAAGGTAGCGTGTTTTAGTGAGAGGATGATAATAATAATCTATATTATTATATAATAGTTCCATTAAATTAGTACAATATACAGCTTTCTAGATTGAAAGATTTGGGATAAGCTTTCATATGTGAGGTAACTCACTTACTGAACGAATGACTAACTCACTTTATGATTCAGTAATTAAAGCTCGGTATTTTATTGCCAGACCACCAACTGAAGACCAAATTCAGTAGGTAGTAATTGGCTTATCTGGATACACAATACAATTTAAAAGCAGAAAAAAACGTTCTACAGCGGCGCCTCGTTCCACACTCTGTGTGAACTTTTGTAACATCAGAGGCTTACACTCCAACCTTAACGCCGTTCATCACCACCTTGAAACGGTAAAACCCGCCTTACTTTTCCTGACCGAGACCCAGATTTCACCCCCTGACGATACATCATATTTGAACTACCCCGGTTACAAACTAGAACATGCCTTTTCGCCGCGAGCAGGTGTGTGCGTGTTCATCAGAGGGGACATTTGTGGTCAACGATTGCATAGACTTGAGGTCGGGGATCTGTCCTTTCTCTAGTTGCGCGTGGATTACGGCGGTCAAACCCGGGTCTACGCGTGCCTGTACAGATCCCATAGCGGTAACGCTGAAACGGATCGACTTTTCGAGCACATCCAACTAGCGATAGACTATGTGCTAGAGCATATTCCCTCCGCGGAGGTGGTGATCCTAGGGGACTTCAACGCCCACCACGTGGAATGGCTAGGATCGCGTATCACCGATCACGCGGGAACGACGGCTCACAACTTCGTCCTGGCATATGACCTCACTCAACTAGTCTCTGTACCAACTCGGATACCCGATATCGCTGATCACACTCCATCAATTTTGGATCTCTTCCTCACCACTCACCCTACCGGCTACCAAGTGGTCGTCGATGCTCCCTTGGGATCATCTGATCACTGCTTGGTACAGACATCCGTGCAACTTCCATCCACCGTTCGCACCCCTGTGGCCGGTACCCGTCGAGTGTGGCACTACAAGTCAGCGGATTGGGATGGACTACGTGAGTTTTATGCCTCGTATCCCTGGGCGCAGCTTTGCTTTTCGGATGACGACTCTAACACCTGTGCTGAAGCCGTGGCCGACGTTATACTCCAGGGTATGGAATGTTACATTCCCAACTCATTAATACCCATTGGAGAACGTGCTAAGAAGTGGTTCAATGGGATGTGCAATAAGGCTAATCGCCAAAAGCATAGTTCCTACCAATCTTGGTCTTCAGCACAAAGTAATAAAGATCCTAACGCAGTTAATCTGAAGAAAAGCTATAATGCTGCCTCCAGATCATATAAAAATGCCATTGCCAGGGCAAAGTTCCTGCACATTGACAGAATTGGGCACAGACTTGCCGCATTGCCTTCTGGCACCCGTGCATTCTGGTCCCTTGCCAAAGCCATACAGGGCAACTTCTGCCGCTCAACCTTTCCACCTCTACGAAAACCGGACGATACGCTGGCCCACACCGCCAAGGAGAAAGCAGATATCTTAGGCTCTCTCTTCGCTGGTAACTCGACACTTGATGATGGAGGGAGAACACCACCATCCATCCCGCGGTGTCAAAGTTCGCTCAGTGACATTCGCTTCACTCAGAGCGCTGTGCGTAAAACGCTCCTTTCTCTCGACGTCAACAAGGCGAGCGGGCCTGACGGTATCCCTGCCGTAGTGCTTAAAATGTGTGCTCCCGAGTTGACTCCGGTATTAACGCGTCTGTTTCGGCGGTCTTACTCCTCCGGCACTGTTCCGTCTTCATGGAAGACTGCCTTAGTCCACCCTATTCCAAAGAAGGGTGATCATTCAGACCCATCGAACTACAGGCCTATCGCGATTACCTCCCTGCTCTCTAAAGTTATGGAGCATATAATTAACACCCAAATGCTTCAGTACCTGAAAGAGCACCAGCTGATTAGTGATCGTCAGTATGGCTTTCGCCACGGTCGATCAGCTGGTGATCTCCTAGCTTACCTTACTCACCGCTGGGCGGAGGCAATCGAAAGCAAGGGAGAAGCTTTGGCAGTCAGCCTGGACATTGCAAAGGCCTTCGACCGGGTTTGGCATAAGGCACTTCTGTCCAAATTGCCTTCCTACGGACTTCCCGAGAATCTGTGCGATTGGATCGCCAGTTTTTTGAACGGGCGCAGCATCAAAGTCGTAGTTGACGGTTTTTGCTCTGAATTGAAGCCCATCAATGCTGGCGTTCCGCAAGGATCTGTGCTTTCACCCACGCTGTTCATACTGCATATTAATGACATGTTACAAAATAACAATGTTCATTGCTACGCGGACGACAGTACGGGCGATGCCTTATATAAAGGTCGTGCTCAGCTTTCTCGCGCTCAGCTGGAGGAGTGTAGAAATACGCTTGTGTCGAACATAGAGTCTTGTCTCGACCAAGTATCACAGTGGGGCTCACAAAATATTGTGCACTTCAACCCCACCAAGACACAAGTATGCGCGTTTTCGGCAAAAAAGACCCCCTTTAACACCTCTATACTCTTCCAGAACACTCCCCTGACCCCATCTAACAGCATTGGGATCCTCGGTGTTAGTATATCGAACGAAGTCCAGTTCCGCGAACATCTGGAAGGTAAAGCCAAACTAGCCTCCAAAAAACTCGGGGTGCTCAACAGAGCAAAAAGATACTTTGCGCCTAAGCATAGGCTTCTGCTGTATAAAGCGCAAGTTCGGCCCCACATGGAGTACTGCTCTCACCTCTGGGCCGGAGCACCCCAGTACCAGCTCCTTCCATTTGACCGGATTCAACGGCGGGCAGTTCGACTCGTAGATAATCCCAATATTACTTGCATGCTGGAGTCCCTAGAGCACCGAAGAGACGTTAGTTCTCTTTGTGTGTTCTATCGTCTCTACAATGGGGAGTGTTCTGAGGAGTTATTCAATCTAATACCACCTTCCGTGTTCTCCAGTCGTACCCTACGTCGCAGAAACAAATTCCATCCTCACCACCTGGATGCCTGGCCCTCTTCCACCACCCGTTATTCCAGGTCATTTCTGCCACGTACCCGCAAATTGTGGAACCTGCTTCCATCGTCTGTGTTCCCTCATGATTATAATATGGGGCTCTTCAAAGGGAGGATAAACAAATTTCTCAAAAGCCAGCAACGCATTGGCGGTTCCTCTGGTGCTGCAAATGTTCATGGGCGGCGGTAATCACTTACCATCAGGTAAAAAAAAAAAAAAAAAACACTATTCACTGAGTGATTGGATCACTCAGTGTGCGTGTATCCAGATAAGCCAATTACTACATTGTAAATACTGAAAATTATGTATTCAAATACTTGAAAAACTAACAACAAGTATTGGAATATATTTTCTTTATTCAGTGTTCGAATTCAGATCTAGCATCATAGTTAACTCAGTATGCAATAGTCATTCAGTATTCAACCATTCGAATATACCCATTATTCAGTATTCAAATGCATACTCCGACATTAGGGTAAACTCATTCAAATATTCTTATATAGTATGCAAATATCATAAAATGCTAGTTTTCAAGTATTTGATTATATAATTTTCAGTATTCACTATGTAGTAATTGGCTTATCTGGATACACACACACTGAGTGATCCAATCATTCAGTGAATAGTGTATCCAGATAAGCCAATTACTACCTACTGAAGTCTTTAAACATTTCGTGCATAGTCTCTAACTATTGGCCTTATAAGAAATACCACCAAGTCACTCAGATGGATGCAGAGAGATATGCTCAGGTTTCTCGTGATCAAATCAGAAATGGAGAGATCTGTCCGCTTCCGTTCCGCTGGATCCAGACGGCGCAAGGCCGCGGCGTGCTAAAACCCCTTCATGAGACCTATGTCAAGAAGTGGAGGTCTATCGGTTGACGACGATTGTATTGCTGCAGGCTTAAGCTATTTGAAGGTAGGTAGCGGATCACGTTGAATACTTCTGAGAGGAATAATATCTACGTAAAAGAATCCCATTGGAGACCTAATGTATTAAAGGAAAGCAATCAGAATAATTACCAATGGCAGTTCATAATATCTTTTGCGAAAAAAGCATGTTATCATGGACCAATCCTTCCCGATAGGGAAAGATCAATGATCTCAAGGTGACATAAACAAAAAGCGGGTGGATGGGCGAAAGACCTCGTTTACTAAACAAACATTTATCTAAGGCTCTTTGAAAGTTTTAATGATGCCTCTTCAATGTGAAAGGATGGATGGAAATTTTGACGATCATTCTCTCTCATAATTTGATCACAATTCTAAGTATTATTAATTAAAACATGAAATTGTTTATTTCGTACTTCATGACTGTATTTTAAAGAAAAATGTATTCTGGAAGAAAGGGAGAATAAACCTTATTTAAAACTTTGACAATTAAAATTATATTGTAAATACCTTCATTGGAAAAATAAACAAGACGGTTGTAAAACTGTGTTAGTAACCAAGTCGTTATTAAGTTTATATATTGAATTTGTAGTTTCTTTTAAAGTTCTTTCATTATTATTAAGTATATAAAACTTAAATTTAGATTAATCGTAATGCGCATTTTAATACGCACTTCTAAGTTTTGTAATTTGGTACAAATCTTATCTATTGCAGAGAATTATTCAGAAATTCTTTAAAAACAAGTATAAATTAAAATTAAGAAAAAACTAACACACAAATTCCAAATTTCGAATCTATCTGACCTGTGGAAGCTGCTCACATGCCTTCGTAAACTGGAAAAGAGCTGATTATAATCAAAAGGATGAACCGATTATCTTAAATTATATCTAAGAACACTTTCTGTCAAGTCATCTTTCAAACCAAAAAAAAACTCAATAAAAATCGGTTTATTCTTTTGGTAAAATACGACGCCACAGGCAGGTAAACTTATACAATGCACAGATACGTATTATCAGTGATTGCTGCAGTCAGTAACAGTCGCACTCAAAGTCTATTAAGAAGTCATTATAATATTAGGTTTCAATACAAAACTATGCTTAGGAGTTCCTAGTAATGATTAATTAGTGGCATTGTGTGACAGTAGCTTAGTAAATAAGTAGTAGCTATAAAGTTTTCATTTACATCACTGACTGTAGCAAAACTGACAACAAAATTCATGGATCCTCAACAGTTTTTCAATTTACTGAGCACTAGCGAGACAATTGTGAATTGATCTTTTAGACCTTAAGTAAAAAGTAAAGCTATACAGTTGCGCTACGTTTCTTCAATCCCCAGAGCGTTTCGAGCTGATTAACAGGAATGCTTTCTAGACTTGGCAGCAATTTTTTGCACAGTCTGTAGTTCTCAGTCTATATTTTGGCATGTGAACGTTAAAACGGCCAATTGGATGTTTTAACTCTATTTTACAAGAAATTAATGGGAAAATTATTTATTATTCCATAAAAAAATATCCCAATTTATCACTGGTAGGTATATCAGTTTTCGATTTAAAACCGGAAAAGTAGAAAATTATTATCACGTCGCATAAAAATAAGATTTGAAATTTTTCATGAATTTTCATTTTGAGGCAATCATGCTAGAGGATGCATGGGCTTTTCATATTATAGTAACTTTGAAAATATGGTATCTGTTGTACTAAAGTTGTTAATAAATTTGCAGAAGGTGTTTCTTGAAAATACCATCTCCAGCGATAGTTCCGGCAATTTGGATCAGGTCCAGATGGCATAGGTTCGCTGCCAAAACATCGTTTATTACATTTTCGTAAAAAATAAGTATAATTTCCTAGATAATGTTGAGATTAAGCTAATAGTATCAAACGTATGATTACAAAGCTTTTGTTATAGGCAAATCTTTGTGTAACAGTAGTACTCGTAGTAACAGCATTTGGAATTAAAGGCAATCATATTATAGCACTGCATGCATTGATTTACATCGATTTTTTAAAGAGAAAACTTTTCGAACAGTGCGTGTTTAGTAACTATTAATTACTAACGGCTCTTAAACTTGGTCATCTACAATAGGCTTGATAAGAAGGCTTCGATCACTAAGTGGGCGATGGAGAGAGTATACCAACGCGGCCTAAGTGAAAATGAGAAGATCCTGCAGTAGCAATGGGCGGAGCACATAACTGATAACCGGATAAATTAACAGGCGTTTGGCAAGTAGGTTTCGCAGCCTATTTTTTTTAATGTTATAAAAAACCGGCCAAGTGCGAGTCGGACTCGCGCACCGAGGGTTCCGTACAAACATTAAATATAAGTTTTATATTAAATAGATTTTGAGTTGATTGAATGAAAGGTAAATTACAGTTTACGATTTATGACGTATTGATGCCTGAAATAAATAAAATAAATAAATAAAAAAAATCTACTTACTAGATCTCGTTCAAACCAATTTTCGGTGGAAGTTTGCATGGTAATGTACATCATATATTTTTTTTAGTTTTATCATTCTCTTATTTTAGAAGTTACAGGGGGGGACACACATTTTACCACTTTGGAAGTGTCTCTCGCGCAAACTATTCAGTTTAGAAAAAAATTATAGTACAAACCTCAATATCATTTTTGAAGACCTATCCATAGATATCCCACACGTATGGGTTAGATGAAAAAAAAAATTTTTGAGTTTCAGTTCTAAGTATGGGGAACCCCAAAATTTATTGTTTTTTTTCTATTTTTGTAAGAAAATCTTAATGCGGTTCACAGAATACATCTATTTACCAAGTTTCAACAGTATAGTTCTTATAGTTTCGGAAAAAAATGGCTGTGACATACGGACGGACAGACAGACAGACAGACAGACATGACGAATCTATAAGGGTTCCGTTTTTGCCAAATTTGGCTACGGAACCCTAAAAATGAGAATTTTCAGTCAAGTCTAAGGAGGTTATTGGTACTTTTTAAAATTAACCCTGTATCTATTATATAAGACAGACTACACCTAGCGGGGCTTGCGATTTAGTTTTATGTTTTTTATATCACGATACACAAATAAGTATTGAATAACTAAACGCAATAGTTAAAAGTACCTTAAGTAACTTTTTAAATATCAGCTTATCAATAAACGTTTAAACGCATGTTGCAAATTAATTTTAGGCTAAGATAATGAAAGTAATAAATTAATAAAGTTACATTAGGTAATATACCAGCATAATATCAGTATCAGTAGAAGTCTAATCGGAAAGTATCTGATCACGTCTCGGAATCAAGTTCGATCGTAAAGAGCATCAATTGCGAGCGTGACCCTGAGGCTAATGATTTCAAATCGGGAACGGGTAAAGTTCGACATTGGAAGATAATGGGTAACCCAGACTTACCCCAGGGGCTATCATTGAAATTTAACCTGACCTCACGTCGCAAGCCATTTTGTTCAGATTATGTTATGATACGAGTTTAACTTGTTCAAAGACTTGAATGTTCTAATACTTTTGACTTCAGTTCAGTGTACTAGAGATTCTAATGTAATAAGTATCTAACTACTTTACCTTAATATAATTAAATATGAGTGAATCTGATAAGGTAAATAGCTGAAATTGCAATTTAAACAGTTTATGTTATGAGTATTTTATTATGTAGGTGTATATAGATGTTTTAAGCTATGAATAGCATTTCACATATTATCATCTCTATTTATAAAAATGAATCCTTATTTTCCTTGGTCACGGCATCACGCGTGCACGGCTGGACCAATTTCGCTAATTCTTTTTTTGTTGTATAGGAGAGGACCTGGAGATACATAGGCTACTTTTTATCCCGGATAATTAAGGAGTTCCCGCGGGAATAACAAAAAACTTAAACCACGCGGACGAAGTCGCGGGCATCAGCTAATACGTAATAAATTATGCGTCATATGACATTCAATATAGTGGATATGAAAATATTTGAGCACCGAGCACGCCTATGAGTGATAGTATGAGATTCTTATTTGCATCTGTTATTTAGCGATAAATAGTTTGGGAGTAAAACGTCTAGGATTTTTCACAAGTGCCGCCCCACTTTTCTTTTATCCATAATCATTTAATATAATTTTTTATAATGTTATTTTTATGGGTAATCTTATGATTAGAAATAATGTCGTGTATGGAGTGGTATTAAAGTAGGTACTTCATTTGTGAGAAAGTAGTTATGGGGTGTAGGGAGTAGGGACCTACTGGGAGTTTAGTTAGTAACACAAGGTATTTATTTAGGACTAGTTCTTGATGAAACGAAAACATTAGATAAAAGATTTTCTCTTCAATTTCACGAGAGTATACATTTGAATTAAATATTTTATTAATTAGTAGTAAATTTACGTTGATGAACCTACAAAGGCCAAACAAAAATGTATACTTAGTAAAAAGACTCTATAAACGTACAGCCCAAACTGGGGTAAAAACATGAAGTTTTGACGTAGTTGGTAGTACAGAAAAAAGTACAGTTCTGAAGAAGGTAGTACAGTAAGTAGGAGGCATATACACTAATAAAATGATTATTTTTATGGACATTCTGTTCATGAAAGTTTGTTTTACAGTCCTTCATTTTTCAAGCTAAATCTACAAGTATTAGAAATTCTACCTCCAAAAGATGGGTAATGAATGACATTTTGTATGAAAGTCATATCCATGAATATTGAATAAGTTATATTTATATAAGTTTGTATGTTTTGGACTTTGCATAAAAAAATATATGTACACGTATTTCAAGATTTTGGGAAATTCCAGCCTCAAGAGAATTTCGCATAAAATCGCGCGCGGAAATAACCTACCGCGTTTCTTCCGTAAGATAAGATGCGCTAGTATTTCAATATTGTATATTGCAGCGAAATGCCGACCGCGATTTTCCACGAGTTTTTACGAAACATTTTGATAGATACTCGCGATATTACGGTTTATTACACCAACGGTATTTTTGTTTAACAGTTTTCATCATAAGTCAAAAAGAAAACTGCTAGAAATTTTTCAATAAAATTATTTTATGTACGTATGAAATGAAGCCCTTCCATATTATGAAACCCCAATTGATCTAGTAAACAAGTAAAGTAAGTATCCCCATTACTCCAGATTATCTGTATTGGTTGATTAATTTATTTGGACCTGGTCGCTATGTTTAAAACTCTCTAATCCATATTTCAAGATAGTAACATAAGCAAGTGTGATAAACATATTACCTTAAGGGTTCTTTTTTTACCATTTTGGTACAGAATCTTAAAAAATATTAGGTCCAGCACCAATTTACATCAATTTTACCTTCGCTCAATGGGTGTGTTTCAGGCCATAATTTGCTATTCATAAAATAGAAGCTTCTACTTAATTAAAGTTCCCAGGATTCCCTTTCTAGGATTTCCCTTGACAAATACCCAGCGGAAGCGGTGCCGATGAAATTAGCATAAAATAATTAGTTAAGAAAATTGTTGGATAAAAAATATTATGTAAGACCGATATAAAAACAATTCTCAGCGACGATAATATTGTTATTAGAAACTTAGAAAACTAAGAAACTTTTAATGATTAATTTTTACCGCTGAAAAAATCCATACTAATATTATAAATGCGAAAGTGTGTCTGTCTGTCTGTCTGTCTGTCTGTCTGTCTGCTACGCTTTCACGGCCCATCTATTCAACCGATTTTGATGAAATTTGGTACAGGGATAGGTTGTATCCCGGGGAAGGACATAGGCTATTTTTTATCCCGGAAAATTCAAGAGCTCTCGCGGGAATCGAAAAAACTTGGTCCACGCGTACGAAGTCGCGGGAATCATCTAGTGTGACCATAAAAGTACGAGTTCGTAGCCGTCTGCAGACCTAACACAGTACATCTGGTAGGTTTTCGTTCATTACAGCTCAAATTTTTATCTAACTTTCTAATTTAGGTAACTAGTATTTCTTCTTCCCAAGAAATGCCATAGGTATGGTTTAATGAATACCGAATCAATGTAGGATGTTCGAGATAAGAAGGCTCTTATCAATTGTGTTTTGTTTGTAATCTTGGGCCCTTTTGATAAGGCAAAGCAATATTATTGCCTTTGTATTTACATTCTCAATTATAATTATCTGAGAACAACATGTGCAGTACCGAGGATTAAATTTATTTGGTGGATCCTTTTGTTTAAGCATATTCCCAGGGCTACTTATATTTACAGCGCAGGAAAACAGAAGCCATAATATCAATGCTATAAATTGCATTGATCAGATTCTCTGTTGTGGCGTAATTGAAGTTCAATTAAACAAATAGATTTACTTTTGTATAATGAAATAAAACTAGCTGGTGTCCACGAATTCATCAGCGTGGATTGAGTTTTTTGGTTCCCGCGGGAACTCTTTAATTTTTCGGGATATAAGTGTGGTTTTTCAGACTATAATTTATCTCTGTGCCAAATTCCATCCAAATCTGTTCAGCCGCTTTGGCGTGATTGGCGTGAGTAACAAAGGTCCACCCATCCACCCATCCATCCATCCATTCAAACTTTCGCATTTATAATTTTAGTATAGATAGAAGTTCAGATGCATAAAGATTTTGTGTGATACATAAAATATCACACAAAAACTTTACCTTATGCATTAGATAGGTAGGTACTTATTATTTTCCACAGCTGTTGTACTATACACGCATTCCCCTCGTGTGTTACCGGCTCTATTGCAATTTTCTCGCGAAGGCAATGAAGTGTGACTCCTTCAGTTTCAATTTGCTGCATTGTGTCCCCCGGGCGGACGTATTGATGATGCAGGAGGTGAGACGAACACGAAACAGCAAATCGTGATGGTGCAATGCCTTTTTAAGGGTCTGTGTGAAAATCCCTTATTTTTGGATGCTCTTTACTGAGATATCTATACTAATATTATAAAGAGGTAAAGTTTGTGAGTTTGTGAGGTAGTAGGGGGTAATCTCTGGATCTACTGAACCGATTTTGAAAATTCTGGCACCAATAGAAAGCCGCATTATTTGTGAGTGTCATAGGCTATATAGTAACCCAATAAAATAGGAAGTTCCCGTGGGAATTTAAAAACTTATTTCACGCGGACGAAGTTGCGGGGATCTCCTAGTATGAGATAAATAATTAATGAATAACGACGCCTCTATGCAAACTCCATTATGCTATGACAATAAGGAAAACAAGTTACAGTCAATAAGTAATTGAAGGACTAGCCTCAACTCGTGACTATTCATTCTATCCATAAATTACATTTACTTGAAATCTACGTCACGACTTAGTACAAATTTCTTGATAAAAAGATTTCCCAAGGTAAGTCCTGGGAAAATCTATTTAATGGAGTGCTCCAAAATCTTGTTTTTTAGCTTTTTAGCTTCACAGAAAAGAACTACGCTTTACATACGCTACCAAGTGAGAAAAGAAATTCTCCTGCTAAGGCTAACAAAGCTTTATTGACATACTGGCGGTCGCCCGCGACTTCGTCCGCGTACAATTTCTGATTTCCTATGAGATTATGAAATTTTCCCGCTGCATAAAGTCTATGGCGCTACTTAAAAGAGGCCTATGTCCAACAGTGGATGCGTAGTGGCTGATGATGATAAAGTCTATATACAGAGGCTTTATATAGCTTATGCAGGTTTTTATTATTTAAAACTCATAACCAAAATGCTGAATTTTCATGTCTCTTTCATACACATTTTCAACCCCCATTTCACTCTTTGTTTTCGTTTTCGTAATATGGTTTATACAGGTTATTATTATTTAAAACTAATAACCCAAATCCCGATTTTCTAGTCGAAAACATAGAATTTTCATACAAACTTCTAACCCCCATTTCACCCCCTTTGGAGTAGATTTTCGGAAAATTGCTTATACAGGTTATTTTTATTTAAAACTAATGACCTTAATCCCGACGCTGGATAAATATATCCTTCATTTTCGTTTCGTGGCCAGTGGTATCGAATATCAGGGAATTTGTCTATAGCAACCGACAGGGCTTTTTAATTAAGGCAACAGTATCACAGGTGCAACTAGACAGCATTACCGCAGAGTACTATTGATTATATCCTAGCTAATACTAATGTGAATGTGAGTTTATGTGTTACGCCTTCACAGTCCATATTTAAAACCAATTTTGATAAAAAACTGGTAAAGACAGGTTGCGTCCCGAGGAAAAACGATAGGCTATTAAGAAAATAAATATTATACCGGAAAATTAAGGAGTTCTCGCGGGCAAATAAAAAACCACCTGGACGAAGTCGCGTGCATCAGCTAATATTACATAAGTTGTGGGACCGCCCTTGAGTTCGTCCGATACGTTCGTCCGATGAGCTTGCAGACTTTACATTTACAATATCATAACTTTCAAATTAGTATAAACCTTAACTTAATTAAATACAGAACTTAATTAATATTGTGGAACGGGGTTTGGAGCTACAAAATCACGTAAGAAAGCATTGTAAAACTCTTTACTGCCCTATTCTGTGAAGTTTCTTCAGTATTGTATAAAGAAAAATGACCTAACACGTTTTTGAAGTGAAACTTCTTTAGCACCGTTGTGATTTGAAAATTCGATGAAACGCAAAGCGACACCAAAAAGAGACAAACATATTCATAACTAGGATTTAGCCTGCGTGAGAATGAGATAAAATACAAGTTATATTTATCTCATTCTCTCTTAGGTTACTTTTCTGAAGTTTCGCTTCTGCCGTATGTGAATTGCACACACTT
Source organism: Erebia epiphron (assembly GCA_963932025.1). Classification (NCBI taxonomy): domain Eukaryota; kingdom Metazoa; phylum Arthropoda; class Insecta; order Lepidoptera; family Nymphalidae; genus Erebia; species Erebia epiphron. The sequence goes on from OZ009945.1 coordinate 43,679,470, forward strand.
TATTTTACCAGATTATACAGTGACCGATGTTATGGCTATGGCATCAATCGCAGTACAAAACTGCAGCGAGACTTTTCTATGCGGTCCATTGGAATGGATCGATCTGTCTTTTCTTAAATCTGTGACTCTGGTAAGTAGGTATATAATATTTTTTTTGTTTTTTTTTTTTTTTAGTTATTATTAATCTTATAAAATTAACAACAAAAATTGTGTTAGAAACAGTGCCACAAAAACCACAGTCGGTTTTACTGTGCACCGTGTCTTGCGTATATTATAAACGTTTTAGATAGAACAGAAAATTTAATATTCCAATTTTTATCATACAAGTAGGTACAAAAAGATTCCCGGCCCAATTAAAGTGCTCGCGTAATTTGTTTTTGTTTTCTCTTGTTATGTCTGCCGAGTGGTCCAACCCTTTCTAAGTCTTCTCTCAGAATATCGGATATCATTGCTTACGATAATTTTCTAGAGTAGTTTAATGGCTTCGTACTTGTTGTTTTTGTAAATATATTGAATTACAAAAACAACGAGGATCTTGAAGGATGTTGACTATTTAAACATGGTAATGATACTTCATCTATTTCACTGTTTATTGTCTTGTCATTCAATCACCTCACAACAGAGCAAAGTGAAAATGCCTCTTTTAATCCCAGAAAATCGAATAATTCGTTCAAATGTTTGCAAACTACGCGAGCTAAAAAGACGATTAAATCTGTATGCAAGTCTAACTTGTATCCATCACAATCTTGTAACTAAAGATGGTTTGTACTAAGACGTATTCAGCTGCCAGTAACTACTTTTAAGTAGTAGGTTGTAGTAGTATAGTTTCTAACTGTGTCGTCACCATGATTTTCGCGCACCGATGGTTTTATTTTGCTGTGTCTTAAACCAATATTTTTTTTAATTAAAATGAATTAATAAATAAATAAAGCCTCTATTTCCAATCATAATTAGTTCTTACAATCATTTTTACAGGGATATTATTATAAACATATTATTTAAGACAATTTATTACTATAAATGATACAATTCAAACTTATAATTAGAAATAGAATTATATTATATATTAATATATATATATAGCTGCTCGTGCTGATTCATTGATTGATCACCTCTCCTGAACAATTTTGTATGAAAAAAATTTTTTTCACTGACCATTTCGTATAGAGAGGAAAAATTCATGAAGAGGAAAAATATGGAGAGAGCTGATGATTGAGAATTTCGAAGACGGGTGAACAGCACAGCCAGGGTATTGAAGATAGGTGGGGGTTGCTCGACCAAATGTCATTCGAAACTTCATCCAATTGACAGTGAGCTGAATAAATTTTCAAAATGGCGGATTTAAGATGGCTGCCATACAAATTTCGTCGGTGTCTATCTCGGAGAGTATAGAAGATGGAAGAGTGGTTTCTTGGCAAAAGATGATCAAGACATGAAGGTTTACTTGATAAACAGGAAAAAAATTCAAGATGCCAGAATTTATTTTTCCATAGAAAATGTATGGCGAATATTGAAACAAGTGTAGAACTATGCAAGACTTTGATGCGGTTCCTTTTCAAAATTTGTTTTTAAAGGAGAACACTCCATAATTTTTCGGAGAAAAAAATATATGGAGAGCGACGATGATCGAGGGCTTGAAAGATGGGTGAGGAGCACGGCCAGGGTATTAAAGATAGGCGGGGGCTCCTCCAACAAAAAATACTCAAAACCTCATCCAATTGGCAGTGAGCTTAAAAAAATCCAAAATGGCGGATTCAAAATGGCGGCCAATCAAATTTAATAGGTGTCTATTTCAGGAAGTATACTAGACGGAAGAGTGGAAGTAGGAAATATCATGACTTTGATATGGTTTTTTTTACAAGATTTGTTCTATATGGAAGAATTGTCGGTTTGCCGTCAGGAAAGCCAAGATGGTGAAGGTCAATGGCACCCGATCGTCAGCGGTATAATATTCTTATTAATCAACTAAGGAAGGTTTCTTTGTGTTCTTACTTCATCGGTCTCTTACACTGTATGAATGTCTGGAAAGTTTTTTTTACATTTAAAGGCCCTTTTAAATTCTTGGGAGGGGTCTCTGTTTTATGTTTTCTTTTGAGAATTTTTTTACCGTTTGTCGGACGCTTGGTACGCTGGCGCTTCCACTGTGCTCGCTAGCATAGCAGTGTGTTGTTTACTTCAGAACACGTAGGCAGTAAACACTAGGATAGAAAGGAGCAAGTAAGTAGACAGTGGTCCGCATGGTCTACCACGTGGTCCGCTTTAGCGGGCCACGCACCCACGCGCCCTACTATTAGTTAATATATACACGGTGCCTGTGCCACCGTCGTGCAAAAGCGGCCCCAGTTATGAGTCCGATATAAGATATCCTTGAGCAATATTAAAAATGACCTCATGTCAATACACACACTAGCGAAAAAAATTTATTAAAATTTCGAAAAAATTTGAAACATCCTGTTTAATTATGTTTACGAAAGTACATGCGAAGTAACCTCTGACAAGTTCAAGGAATTCTCTTCCTCACATTAATCGTGCAAGAGAAATTTTGTGAACCAATAGCGAATGGTTATTTGAAAAGTCCACGTGGACCGAGGTCCAATCATGCGCTCGCGCTATCCTTTTGACCCATCGGCCCCGCCCCCTTTTTACAGGAAATAGCAAAATGCAAAAAATAGATTTACTCAGTTAAGGGTCGGCCACCGAACGTGCGAAAGCGGAAGTATAGCACCTACGCATAATTTTCGTTGTTGTTTCCGTAATTATTATTTTTCTTAAAACATGGTACAAAGTCTAATTCTTGAGTTACTGTAAGACGTACAGCGTAGTGTTAGATGTCTAAACTACCAGTAGGTACAGCGCGAAGTGATGTGAAAGTGATTAAACTCAAACATTTTTATGACTTACAAAAACATGCTCTTTTGTTTGGAGCAAAACAGCAAGCAATTCGAATAATTACTTCATTACAGGAAGATAGGTTAAACTTTTCTGTTCTGTGTGGTTTGTGTGTTAATCAGCTACTCATGTGGCATGAACATACCTATGGAATTAATTATGGAAAGGTACTGTACCTAATTTTGTTGATTTTAATCGAAATAGCTGGTAAAAAGTGTAAGTTTGTTACCTAGGTACTTTCTTGATGAGTCTGAAACAATTGACTACTTGCTTAATTCCTAATCATACCCACCGAATTATTAAAAGAAGAAAGAAAAACAAAACCCTTGCCATTATGTGATTAATGGAAAGGGCCCTTAGAAATGAGGAATACGACTCAGAAAGAGAACCACCTACTTATTTTTTAAACCCGAGTAAGTAGGTACCATTTCTACCTACCATTTCTTGTTGAACATTTTAGTTGGATTTGAAATGAAATGTTTATTTCATGTACTTAGAACAATTATTGTTTCCGAAAGTCCGTAAAAAGTACGAAAGTACGAAGATTAAAATTAAGTAAGTAAGTACCTAGTACCTACATACATCAATAATACGAGCTTGCATTGCAAACAGCTGATCGAATGAGGCACACGGTCTGTGCCTTGGTAGGCACTCGGCAATTTTTACGTAAGTAGCGTACGTAACTTGACGTACTTGACTAACAAGTAACTTCTCAGCAGAGGGTCTTAACTCATAGTCTTAAAGGTTACTGCATTTACTGCACGTATTCCAGTACATTTTCGTTAAAGTGAATGACCTTTAGGGACACGTGCCCGCGCCGTGCTACTGTAGGTACTCGAGCGCCGCCGTTCCGCTAGCGCCATATTTACGTGCGCTATGGGGTGTTTTCAAATGAAGCTATTTTTTATTTATTTTTTAAATGAAACTCATTGAAATGTTCTTTATTTTTTTTTGTATTTTACCAGTGGACTGTAGGCATTGGGTACATTAACTGGTTTGCTTTTCAACGACTATAAAAAAAGCACCGTGTATATAGCTGCTCGTGCTGATTCACTCACTCATTGATCACCTCTCCTGTAAAATTTTGTATGAAAAATTTTTTTTTACTCATCGTTTCGTATAGAAGACAAAAATTCTTTCAGAGGAAAAATACGGAGAGAGCTGATGATTGAGGATTTCGAAGACGGATGAAGAGCACAGCCAGGGTATTAAAGATTGGTGGGGGGTGCTCCACCAAATGTCACTCGAAACTTCATCCATTTGATAGTAAGCTGAAAAAAAATTCAAAATGGCCGATATAAGATGGCCGCCATACAAATTGCGTCGGTGTGTATCTCGGAGAGTATAAAAGATGGATGAGTGGTTTCTTGGCAAAAGATGATCAGGACTTGAAGGTCTACTTGACGAACAGGAAAAAAATTCAAGATGGCGGAATTTATTTTTCCATAGAAAATGTATGGCGAATATTGAAGAGGCTACAATTTAGTGTTGAAATAAGCAAGACTTTGATGCGGTTCATTTTCAAAATTTGTTCTTAAATAAGAACTCTCCATAATTTTTCGGAGAAAAAAATATAGGTACTTATTTAGAGCGATGATGATCGAGGGTTTGAAAGATGGGTGAGGAGCACGGCCAAAATTTCATAGTTGTCTATTTCAGAAAGTATACTAGATGGAAGAGTGGAAGTAGGAAATATTATGCATGACTTTGATATGGTTTTTTTACAAGATTTTTTTTATATGGAACAATTGTCGGTTTGCCGTTAGGAAAGCCAAGATGGCGAAGTTCAATGGCACCCAAAGGTACCCGATCGTCAGCGGTATAATATTGATATTAATCAATTAAGGAAGGTTTCTTTGTATTTTTACTTCAACGGTCTCTTACACTAGGCATGTTTGGAAAGTTTTTTTACATTTAAAGGTCCCTTTAGATTCTTAGGGGGGGTCTCTGTTTTATGTTTTCTTATGACAATTTTTTTACGTCTGTCGGACGCTTGGCACGCTGGCGCTTCCACTGTGCTCGCTAGCATAGCAGTGTGTTGTTTACTTCAGAACACGTAGGCAGTAAACAGTAGGATAGAAGGAGAGCAAGTAGACAGTGGGCCGCGCGGTCTACTACGCGGTCCGCTTCAGCGGGCCGCGCATCCACGCGCCATACTAGTTTATAATATATATATAGCTGCTCGTGCTGATTCATTGATTGATCACCTCTCCTGAACAATTTTGTATGAAAAAAATTTTTTTCACTGACCATTTCGTATAGAGGGGAAAAATTCATGAAGAGGAAAAATACGGAGAGAGCTGATGATTGAGGATTTCGAAGACGGATGAAGAGCACAGCCAGGGTATTGAAGATAGGTAGGGGGTGCTCGACCAAATGTCATTCGAAACTTCATCCAATTGACAGTGAGCTGAAAAAAATTTCAAAATGGCGGATTTAAGATGGCCGCCATACAAATTTCGTCGGTGTCTATCTCGGAGAGTATAAAAGATGGAAGAGTGGTTTCTTGGCAAAAGATGATCAAGACATGGGGATCTACTTGATGAACAGGAAAAAAATTCAAGATGGCGGAATTTATTTTTCCATAGAATATGTATGGCGAATATTGAATAGGCTACAATTTAGTGTTGAACTATGCAATACTTTGATGCGGTTCCTTTTCAAAATTTGTTCTCAAAGAAGAACTCTCCATAATTTTTCGGAGAAAAAAATATATGGAGAGCGATGATGATCGAGGGTTTGAAAGATGGGTGAGGAGCACGGCCAAAATTTAATAGGTGTCTATTTCAGAAAGTATACTAGATGGAAGAGTGGAAGTAGGAAATATGCATGACTTTGATATGGTTTTTTACAAGATTTGAGAATTGTCGGTTTGCCGTTAGGAAAGCCAAGATGGCGAAATTACATGGCACCCAAAGGTACCCGATCGTCAGCGGTATGATATTGTTACTAATCAACTTAGGAAGGTTTCTTTGTGTTTTACTTCAACGGTCTCTTACACTGTATGCATGTCTGGAAAGTTTTTTTACATTTAAAGGCCCTTTTAGATTTTTAGGGGGTCTCTGTTTTATGTTTTCTTATGAGAATTTTTTTACGTCTGTCGGACGCTTGGCACGCTGGCGCTTCCACTGTGCTCGCTAGCATAGCAGTGTGTTGTTTACTTCAGAACACGTAAGCAGTAAACACTAGGATAGGAGGAGAGGAAGTAAGTAGACCGTAGAAGAAGTTGGCCGCGCGGTCTGCTACGCGGTCCGCTTCAGCGGGCCGCGCATCCACGCGCCATACTAGTCTTATAATAAATTCAATAATACTGTTTTCTTGTCAATAAATAATTATGCTATATTATTATAAGTTCGTCTTGATGTTTAAAATGTCAAAAAAATCACAATGTCAGTGTTATATAGAAATGTCATTGGAACGCCCATTTTTGGGCATAGAACTCCTCCATTCTTTTCCATCTGGTTCTATCTCTCGCCAGCCTGGTCCAGGTATTCCCCGCCGCCTCAATTATGTCGTCGCTCCAGCAACGCTGCGGCCGGCCTCGCGGTCGGCGTGCGTCGCGTGTATACCAATATAGAAGATTTTCTGTCCATCGCCCATCGGTCGTTCTTACTATGTGCTCGGCCCAGCGATGAATAAATGAGAAATTCTAATGATATCGTTAGAATCCCTAGCTTATTCCGGGTGACAAAGGCTAGTAAAATTTAAAAAAAAATTGATGGGGTGACCATGGTCCCGCATTAAAGACTAAAGTAGTTTTTTTTTTTCGTAAATAACATTAACTATATAATCATCATCTAGAAAATGATGACTAGATTCCAAAAATATATAACACTATAGTTCAATATCCAGTGATTCCCAAAAAAATATGATTTAATAAGAATGTGAATAAGATTCCATAGTTAAGTAATTAATTAATGACTGGTATCGTTACGTAGTAGATAGTTACGGGCTACGGCAGAGCAGTCGTATTTATTAATAATTTTAATTATATTCACTTGTATGTATTATTTCTTTGGTTATTGGCCATGTCTGGCAACCGAACAGTAGTGTAGGCGTTTTCGACGGCGTAGGCGACCACGCTTTCTTAATTTTTCTTTTAACTTTATAGTGCCCTTTAAAAGATATGGTTTGAACTAAGTAGACATATTCCTCAACGTATTTTATATTTTCCCCTAGTATTTGAACATTACAGTGATTTCCGTTTAACATTATGCATGTTTTTTCGGGGTTCATTTCCAAACCACACCTTCTGCAGCTGTGAAAATCTAGACTTTCTAGCATATATAAGAGTTTTTCATGACTTTCTGCAATTATAACCAAGTCATCAGCGAAGCGAAGGTGGTTTAAATTTTAAAATGTAAAAATCTACTTTACATTATTTACAATAGTATCTCAGGACTACTTTGTGCTGTCTGGATTTATCTTGGCTCCAATAAGGCAATATCGGACCCTTAAACACTGGACGTATCAAACACTTTGTCAATAACAAAGTTGATACGGGGTAATAGGGAATATGCATAAAATTTAAATTTGTCTCACATATTTTTTTCAAGATTCTTTATTGTCTTTACATTATACTTAAAAGGTATTTTTTTTATTTAGTTATTATTTAAACCCAGAAAATATTAAATAGAAAGTGAAAAATAAGGGAGGCAAATTCAAACTTGCAAAACGCGTCACCATTGGTCGAAACGAAATATGACGTAAATGGTCACGTCAGTGGATTTATCGGCGTCGATATTCATACTGTGTTAGTAGTGTTTGTGAGAAAAAATTGTTTAAAACTGTATTCCTGTGTGATTACTTGTTTATATATATTTGTAGTTAATCTAGGACGATGACAGAAACTGGTTTTGTCAAAGCACAATCGGATAATCTACCGAAAATAGATGCATTTATGATGTCATCATATTTTGCATCAAATCTCGATTTTACGAGCGCAGAGATCAAAGGAGTGAAAGCTGCAAGGTAATTATTATGTTACATGGTATCTTTTAATCCATAACATTGATTTTAATGCATAAATATTTAAATAATACTAACAACTAAACATAACCATTTGTCATTAAAATTGTTCCAAAACTCCTAATTTACGGGAGTGTCCCCGCCGAGACGAGCTAAGCGAAGCGAAAGGGCACAACCTAGGTACCTTTTCTCGGAGCGCTTCTTCGTTGTTTTGAACCCTTCATAACTTGGGTATGGATTATTTAGTTTATACCAGACTAACTTATGCTCGCGACTTCGTCCGCGTGGACTACACAAATTTCAAACCCCTATTTCACCCCCTTGGGGGTTGAATTTTCAAAAATCCTATCTTAGCGGATGCCCATGTCATAATAGCTATCTGCATGCCAAATTTCAGCCCGATCTGTCCAGTAGTTTGAGCTGTGCGTTGATAGATCAGTCAGTCAGTCGCCTTTTTCTTTTATATATTTAGATAAACAATATTCTCGGGATATGATGTGAATAGCGGACTTATTAAACATGTAAAGTGGGATTATAATTTACACATAATATTATATTATTGAAGCTCACTATTACAAACTAAAGCTAAAACTAAAGCTATTACAAACACGGGACATTTGACCAATGACGTCATCAAAAGCGCGCGATTAATGGTGGCGTTTGAACGGCTCAAATTTATACTTAACTTTGAAACACCAATTAACGTAATTATTTGACTATTTTCAAACCATTTTATATTTTTTACTATGTTATAAAGATGTAAATGATTGATTTAATAAATAAAAAAAATCATGCATATTCCCTATTGTGTTGAAAAAGAGGGTCTTCTTCTCAGAATTAGCTCGTTCCTTTTTCATTTTACTTGTAAAAAGCTCTGGAAGTCCTATTTAAAATGAGAAGTGCGCGAATGTTTGAAGTTTTTTTTAATTTATTTTATTGCAGCGACGGGAGGTTAGTTACGAGTAAAGTAAAGGTTTACTCGGAAAGTTTTGCTCTCTAGTTTTAATTGAGTAATACACATTTCTGTTAGGAAAAGCTACTTCGCGATTAACCGATTTCTTGGAAGAAAACTGCAACGTTTTTAGAGTTTCAAAAATTTTCTTCGCTTGTTTGGTTGGTGGTAAAAGAGCGTACGGTTATAGGTAATGTCTAGCCATTTACTTTGTGTCCTTTAGAGAAAAAATAGACCCAAGAAAATTGAATTGAATGGATTTGTCTGCTCGTGAGTCGCCACTACTCGGTAAAAGACACAAGATTTTTGCACCACAACATCAACCGACAGAATATTGCGCAGCAAAGTTTGCTCAATTTATTATTATTTAATTATATTTTTAATATATTTATTTATTTATTTTTTAATATTTAATTTTCTATATTACACAATCAGTGAAAATTTCGGATGGATACATGAACGGACGGACGGATAGCAGAGGGTAATAGGGTCCCATTGGTACCCTTTGGGTACGGCCCCTAAAAACCGACAAAAAGGCGCTCAAAGGTGCGCCTCCGAATCGTACGCGTCCCCATCATGACAACTCATATCATTACTTACCTACCATAGAATAGATATAAGAATAAAATGCTGAAAATTTGTCACTGTAACGTATGAGTATAAGATTCGAGCAAAAACAGAGATTATAATACCATCATTGAATAGGTAAGGTCCCAGCTCCAAAAGTAGAGAGAAAATATTATAATAAATATAGTCGTGACCGTCCACCGATAAAATCTCTTCTGAAATATGCAAAGAGCATCCCATTTTCACGAGTGTTAAACTACAGTTAGGATTTACGGGAACTTTATTGAATTTGAGTAACCTGCTAACTTCGTTGTTGGATGAACTAGGTCGCCTGTTTCTTAATAAATTTGTTATGCTAAACAGCTTATTTGTAACAAAATTGTTTTATTTATATGCCGCTACGTTCAAGGTGTTCAAAAGCCTGTAAGTAAAGTATATAGGTAAGTTGGTAAGCCTATAAAAGAATTGCTCCAATGACGTTTGCTAATAATCTTATGTCTTCAAGCAAGCTTTAAAAGGTTCGGGCATCCAGTCAAAAGTGAATTCTACATAATCGCCCAGTTATAATTAGGTCAGACGAAGCTAATGACTTATTTTAATTTATATTTTTTTACGGTTTTGTTGTTATTGACTGAGTGATAATTTCTCCTTACATCGTTTTTACAATTCTTAGACGACCGAAGAACATCAAAGGGTTCAAAAACCTTTGATGTTCTTTAATTTTCCTCTATTTCTAGCCTCATGAATGGCAATAAGGTTTTTACTGTTTCTTTTATCTGGCCTTACCAGTGACCATGGGATTTTTCAATACTGCTGGCATTCCAACTTGCGATTTGACTGAAGTATACCTCACTTGCGACATACGAGTAAGTATTACGAGCCAAGAACAAAGTGAACCTAATAAAGTACCTACCACTTCCTACAAATTCCATGGTTCTTTGGTCGATTTAGTAAATCCATACTAATTCTAAGTGTGGGGCCTGTCTGTCTGTTCCATGTTCATGGCCCAGCGGATTAACCAGGTATGACTAAATTTTGCACTGAGATAGGTTGCATTTCAGGGAATCACATAAGCTACTTTTATCCCGGAAAATTAAAGTTTCGGCGGAATTAAAAGCCTTAATCCATGCGGACGTAGTCGTGGGTATCATCTAGTAAATAAATATAATATATTTTTCTTAATTTAAAAAAAATAACGTTATTATAATTACAATTATCAATATAATATACTGGTAACTTTATTCATACGAGCTCTATTATACAGACCCGAGCAGGTCATTTTACGAGCACTGAAAGTTTACTAAAAATGTTTTTTTTAAGTATCAAATATAAAAGGCCTTTTCCCTATTACCATTATGTAATGAGATGTTGGAAAGTAATATCTAATGTAATCAAATTTTCAAAAAGGGTTTTCACTTTGATGGAGAAATTGCCTCTCATTTAAAGTCAAAGCCTTTTTTGGAGATGGGTTTTATTTGTCCATATTGATAATTATAGGCGGCAAGTCTTTACCGGTAGTGTGGTAACTCACTCTTTCTGTCGTATTCCTCATTAATGAGGGTCGTGACCCGTTTCCATTAATCACATAATGTTACGAGTTTTCTTGGAATAATAATGGAAATTATCAATTTCCAAATTAACCCTGCCGGTGATCTTACCCTGGACCTCCCGCTTTAGGACAACAGCGCTCGCCACTACGCCAGGGAGGTCGTCGAAACTATGCACTGTACAAGAGTATGTACCCAGCCCTGATTGGCTAGATTACTTTGCGGATTTGCATGCAATCATCAAATTAGGAGCTTAGAGAATAGCTATTTATGCAACTGTATCGTAATGAGGGTCATTTTAATTCGAGTGCTGTTTTTTGATACGAGGCTTGCCGAGTATCAAAATAGGATAGTACGAGAATTAAAATGACTAATTACGTACAGTTGCATACAAGATTTTATCTACGACAAGGACGTCTTTATAATTTTTTACTTTATAAATTAATAAAAACCAAAAGTGCCAGAACCCAGAGCCGCTAAGCTATAGGTATCCTATTTATGAAGATAACCATAACGATACAGCTACGACTCATAACGATACAGCTCCCATACAACGAACTGTATCGTTATGAGAAGCAAACACGAAAGAGGGTTCAATTCGATATAGTTGTCAAATTCGAAATTGGAACTTTTCGATGCTGGAGTAGATAAACTGTAAAACGACACTGGCCAAATGAATTAAGCCAATACCAAAAAGTCATCATATACTTATTATGATTAGAATACTAGCTGATGCCCACAACTTCGCATGCCTGAAATAAGTTTTTTAATTACGACGGGAGCTCCTTAATTTTCCGGGATAAAAAATGTTACTCACCAGGTCCTCAACTATACCGATGCACAAATCAAGTCGATCCGTTGATTTGTTGCGGCGTGATTGAAGAACAACCCAATAAATTAACAAACAAACACACTTTCGATATCTATCTAATAAGTATGATAATACAGTAACACTCAACCTAGTCTAGTAGTGGGATCAACGCTTTATGTAAACACACATAATTATTACCGTGCTGAGAACATCGAGGTTTAAACGGGCGATAGCAGAGATAATAATGCCACATACAACCGAACCACGTCTCAAAGTCAAAGATCGTAGAGTCATCAAAGGAGGTTATGGCTCCAAGGGCGATAATTTCAAATCTTAACGGTTGAAGTTCGAATAGTGAGATAATAGGTCACCTTTGAGGCTATCATTACATTCTCACTGCACGTTGTCACTTGGTACTTCATTGAAATAGGATTACGAGGTAATAATCGGCATCGCGCTTTTGTATGGTTATGTTAAATGTATCCTCAGAGCGAAAAATATACACTAGGTCAAAACTTTTGAGCTAAACATCCGCGTCGGAGGGACAGGACATATTTTGTCTTGCTGCGCTTATGTGTGTAAGAAGCTTCACATAAAAGTGTATTACTCTGACTTTCTGTCCGCTAGATTATTTTTGTCGCTATAGTGCGTTTTCACTCTTCACGCCAGTTTGTAACAACATGCCTATAGGCTGATAAACATCTCCTAAACAGGTCTATTTTTCTATTGTTCTTTTTTTCACAATGCCAGGGAATAAGTCTCAAGTGGCAAGTGGTGGAATTACCTACAGTATAATTATTATTTTCCTCCACATTTTCATCGGGAGTTAGTACAGCCGTATTGTTGACGATACGAGAAAACTTTCAACCTAAAACTTATTTCACGTACCACATATTTGTGTGATTAATTCATAATTATGTTTCTTCTTCATATCGGTAGTAGACTTAAAAGTCTACTACCGGTTCGAAAAGAAGATGCTACTTCTTTTGTTCCGTTTATTAATTATTAAACTAACAAAATACTTCATATGAATAAAGACGTTCAAGTTTACTCTTGACTTACAACTTTATCTTGCGAACTTGATATTAATCTTCTTCAATTAAGTCTTCAAAAGTTTAACATCTGGGAATTATTCCTGACGAGGTAAAAGCGTTTCAGAATACTAAGTACATCCGTGTACGCGCCTTGGCAAACTCATATCATAATTTTCTTACACTTGGATCTTGACGGAACAACAAAAACTTTCGGAAAAAGTAATTTAAAGTTTCACTCATATTCACAAGTTAAAACTTCAAGTTCGACATTATCACGTCTCGTTTACTCTTACAACAAATTCAAACGATTCGTTTGAACTAAAATTTAAAAGAAATAAACACAAAACCAAAGAGGAAATAAAAAGGAATGTTCCAACCAAGCTTCTAGCGTAATGGACAGCGTTCCACTATTATCTGGTATTTATTGGCTGCCACTGAAAGAATACCTCTCTGCGAATTTCACGGCCCTGTTATTGGACCGTTCACTCGATGTGTGGGTATTTAGCTGATTCGAAATACGTACTGCAGGATACTTAGCAAGTGGATTTTTTTTTCTACTTTGTTTTTTATAATCTTCTATTTCTGCATAGTTCTTAATGAATTTTTTGAGGGTTACCTTCCTCTCGACACTTCCGTTTTTAGGGTTCCGTACCAAAATGGTAAAATGGAACCCTTGGAATGCTCTAACTAGCATAGTTGTTTTTATATTAACAATAAACCTCTACAAACAAAGTTAGTCTTGCGGTTCATTAACAAAGGTAATTATTTATTAATAATGGTACGGAACCCTTAGTGCGCGAGTCCGACTCGCACTTGCCCGGTTTTTTAAATATAAAGACAGGCTTGCGATAGACGACAATCATGCTTATGAAAATGATGAGGTCATAATGTTGCGTTTGAGTATTCACTCTCGCCTTGAAGGTACTCATGCCGGCGAGGTAACCTTAGTTTCCCTCTCACTCGCATATTGTAACATTTTTAATTATTGTAGTAGTCATAGCATACAAAATATGTGACGAATCCAAGTCTTGAAAATAAAATTACGGACATATTAGACATATTTTTACTGTACAGCTAATAAACCTAGCTTTTAAAGTCCCATAGTTGGATAGAGATAAACGGGTAAAACTAAACTTACATTTTTCCTCGCAATGTCTGACGGTTTACTGACTACAACCTATTATTAATTAGGTACTAGATGATGCCCGCGACTTAATCAGCGTGGAATAAGGTTTTAAATGATTCCCACGAGAACTCTTGCATTTTTTTGGATAAAATGTAGCCTATGAGTTACTTCAGGATAGGAAAAGCTATCTCCATTCCAAATTTCAGCCAAATAGGTTCAGGGGTCATACTGCCAACGCTTATAGCCATATTGTTTCATTATTGTTGACTTTCGTGAATTTTTTTTTTACATTTTTCTTCTTTTTCTTTTTAGTAAGATAATCTTCGCGATAACCAGCACGCGTCTTTACCACTTCTATACCTTTTATGAGTTCTGTGGTTACTGTATACTAAATTCAACATAACGAAAGCTGCAAAGCCTCAGGCACGTCGGTTTATAAAAGAAAATTATCCCAGGCGAAGCGGCCTGGCAAATACTCGACACATACTTATTTGTCAGCATTACTGCAAGCAATACTAGAAAATTAAACGCGTTCTCGGGAGTACCTAGTTATATACTATTATATCTGTGATGAGACACACAATATTAGTGCGGATGGAAGTTGCTTGAAATTACGTAAAAATAATTAATGTATTGATGATTTTGATTGACAATAGTGGTCTGGAGTGGAGACTGCGTATCGGTAAGCGCAGTGTAGGACAGCCAGCATTCATTCACTGCTGGATAAAGGTCTGTTCAAGAGCACGCCACCAAATCGTGGTAGGTAATTTACTTTCTTCCTAGATCCAATCGCACGAAAAATATTATTGCAAGGATCTCAATAATAATTATACGCCCTTGAGATCGTCTTTATATCTAGAGGGGGATGACCGGCTATCGAAAAATATTTCTCAATTTTCATTCCAGAAGACAAAAATAATTGCTAATTTCATACTCGTACATTAATGATATTTTCATGTAATATCTCATATTATAAGCTGATGCCCGCGACTTCGCTCGCGTGCAATAAGTTTTTTTAATGCTCACGGGAACTCCTTAGTTTCCCGGGGTAAAAAAGTAGCCTATTTAACTCTCCAGGTCCTCAACTATACCCATGCGCAAAATTTCTTCAAGCAGTTCTCTGCAACAAACCAACAAACAAACACATTTTCGTATTTATAATATAAGTATGATTGGTTGACGATGATCTTATAATAACTATAATACAAACGATACAAAATTGAGCTGTATACTCTCTCTAGGCTATAAGGTTATCTTCGGTAAAAGCAATCTTTATCATCTTGTCTTTAGCCGATAAACAATTCGGAACGACCGGGACCAATAAATCTATATTAGGGTCTTTTTTTATCTTTTCGAATGTTAAGGATTTGGATATTACACGTAAACGTGCGTCCATGAAAAGTTTATCATTAGATGCCAAGGGAATTGCATAAATCTCTATTTGGATTAGAGAAATTCACGGGAAATTTCAATTTAACTGAAAATAACTTTAGGCCCTTATTATCCATTACTTTCGGAATCGATGGTATAGTCTCATCATAAGTGATACAAGTTGTCCTATCTTATACCTACTACATCATACTTACTAATATTATAAATACGAAAGTCACTTTGTTTGTTGGTTTGTTGGTTTGTCCTTCAATCACGCCGCAACGGAGCAACGGATTGACGTGATTTTTGGCATGGGTATAGTTGAGGACCTGGAGAGTGACATAGGCTACTTTTTATCCCGGAAAATTAAGGAGTTCCCGCGGTAATAAAAACTTAAACCACGCGGACGAAGTCGCGGGCATCAGCTAGTATATTATAAATGCGAAAGTTTGGATGGATGGATGGAAGGTTTGTCACTCAATCACGGCAGAACGTCTTAACGGATCTGGATGAAATTTGGCACAGAGATAGATTATAGTCTGTAAAAGCATATAAGCTACTTTTTATTCTGTAAAAATAAAGAATTTCCGCGAACGCAACGAAAGTCGCGGGCATCAGCTAGAATGAAATAACGAATATTTCATTGACCATTGTTTTTATTGTTAGGTGCAAATTCAACCCTATAACAGGTTCAATTAAATGGATTTTTATAGGAAATATTATTACTTACATGTAAATTGGTTGCAAAACTCATAACTTATTCTATTACATACACACTAAAAAAGGACGTTATTTAAACATGAGTATTTTAAATGTAAATTGTCGTAAATAAACAGTCGCTTTGAGTTAGTTTTACGACAAATTGCAAAGTTTATCTGCACTGCAACGTTTACTCAAAAGCATTAATATTTATAACCTAGGAGTATAACACACCAGCAGAGACGAGGCTAGGCGTTTTTCTCAAAAATAAAATCTTAGGAAAAATAAACTTAGGTAATTACTTTGGAATAAAGCGGGCGGCGGCGAAATTCACTATAACATTTTTGAGTTGAATTTATATTTTAAAGGTGGTTTAAGGGAATTGAAATCTCGTTGGACCTCTCACACCGGCAAGGCGAGGCTTGAAGTAAAGTGAATGTGTTGTTGATAATGGAAAACGCGTGACGGAGGGAGACCCGCGCGACTCCGACGGCCAGTCTGTGCAGAATTTGTGTATCCATTTTACAAAGGAATAAATACTCTATTCATGCAGCGATATGGTTTATTATTGTATCAACAAATATTTCAATTCGCGCTTGGTAAATCCTCGCGCATCCAGAACTTTCACACACACAAGTTTTGCCATACAAATTTTTATTCTTGTCTCGCCCCGGTTTCTCGGTGTGAAGTCGTCTTTATACTGGGATCCTAGGGGACTATTTTACTGGTTGGGCCATTTTGGTTCAACATTGCTTAATTAACACAATTGATTGATACCAGCTGTTGAAACTAGGCCTGAATTTATAATTACGAGTATGTAACAGGAGGAATATTAATATTATAAAGAAAAACCCGGCTGAGTTTGTTGTGGGCTCTTCTCAGACCAGGGCGCGTTTGGAACCCTCGTAGCTTTAGTTTTAAGATACCGTAACCGATTATCAACATCATGTTTTTTTAAGTAAGTAATTTTTAACGTCAATAAGTGTACCTACAGTGTACCTTTATTGAATAAATGATATTGACTATTGACTATTGACTATAATTATATTATCGCCCAGTAAAATGCCTTAAATTATTTTTTTATTTTATGTTTATTGGAGAGGTCATCTTAAGAAGCTGGCGTAAATACCCTTGGTCCATCGTGTTAATTTATCACACTTTTACTACGTAGCTCATTCCATTGTATGTGGAGATAGATTCCCGCGGCGGCAGTCAAGAGCGTCGTAAAACTAAACGAGTCGGACGTCCAGCGGTTTTATTTTATTGTGATAAACGGCCTTCTGTTAATTCCACTGGAGAAGACCAAGAGTAACTAGGACTATACAATAAAGTAAATAGAAAAGTTTATTAGTAAAATAACGTTAAATTGAATCTCTTACAGTGTCTGTAAACACAGAATAGGTAATAGTACAATGCAAACAAACGTCGCTACTATAGAATTAAAAGAAAACAAACACACACAGTTGCAGAACACTTACTATTAATTCGCTTCAGTGCTGGCCACGTAATCCATACGCATGGTATGAGCAGATTTTTAACTCCCAACTTTAGCATGAGTAGCCCAAGCACGAACGATCTGAACTTCATAAATTGGTAGGTACTCAAGCTATAGAGTATCGAGCATAATTTTCATTATTATCATATTTCTCACTAGTTTAATGCCTATCCCGTCTCCAGGATGCAAACAACGTCTATAAATATCACCAAAATTGATCTGTGCAAAGGAATACACTTTTGCATTCATAAAATTAGTATGGGTTTCTAGGAAATTTGCATTGGGAAATAAGTTTTTGAATGATATTAAAGATGCGATACCGAAGAACGTTATGAGATAAAAAATAATCTAAATCCAATAAAACAGAGTTTATAGACTATGAATAGCACAGGAAGACTCTAATAATCTTATTCTACAATCCTGACATTTAAGGAGTTACTGGTAAGGCCATAAATAAGGCTGCAGCCAAGATTTAAGTAAATAGTAGGAGAAAGCTCACAAAGTGTGCGCAGAAAGCCAGACAGCGGTCTATTAATTATTCTAGTGCTGTTGTTTACTTTATTGTAGGGTTCACTGCGGTGTTAGTCAACAGCGCTATAAAATAATACGACTTTGTTGCGCCATGTGGTTTTATTTTCAGGTGCAACACTTAATTTTGTCTATGAACTGCCACTTTTTCACGACCTCTTTTCTGAAGTGGTTTAGAAGTTTATAGGTTACCTTGACAACCAATATAGCACAAAAGTGCGAGATCTTGGGCGTATGTCTTGGTAGGGTCAATTTTAAAAGAATAAGCTGTATACTCAATTTGGGTCTTATGATAGGTTTCGCAGGGTTCCGGAAGCGATGATAACCTAGTGATGGAGATTCTTGACCTCCTGTATGGGGTCGCAAGTTCGATCCTCGGGCACGCAAACTCTTCGAAGTTATGTGCGTTATAAGAAATTAAATATCGCTTCAAACGGTGAAGGAAAACATCGTGAGTAAATGTGCACGCCCGAGAGTTCTTCATATTATTCTCGAAGGTGTGTGAAGTCGACCCAACCCTTCTCATACCGAGAGGAGACTCGTGCTCTGTAGTGAGCCAGCCGGTTGATAAGAGAGAGAAAGAAAGGTTCCGGTCTTGACTGTTGTACTAATGATCATCAAAATGTTACACATTTTCACCGCCAAGCAGTAACAAGTGGATATAATTAAAATTAGATAGATAGATAGATAGATAAATACTTTATTGCACACATGAAAGAAAAAGAATACAGAGTAAAATTAACTATAACTAGGTATGCAAAGGCGGCATTATTGCTTACTGAGCAACCTCTACTAGGCAACCTTTAAAATTATTAAAAAATACGACTGCTCTGCCGTAGACAAACATACATACACGAACCCTGAAAAAATAACACTCATTTTTTGGGCAGTCGTGTGATAAAAAATCCACCTCGAATGGAAGTACGGCTACCACTGCTACTACGTAACGATACAACAGTCAATAATTACCTACCTTTGGAATCTTAAATGATATTTTTTTGTGAACCACTGGATATTGAACTATAGTTTTATATATTTTTGGAATCTACTCATCATTTTCTAGACCATGATTATAATATAGTTAATCTTATTTTCGAATATATTTTTTCAACTTTAGTTTTTAATGCGGAACCAAGGTCATCAAGTTTTTTTTAAATTTACTAGCCTATGTCACCCGGAATAAGCTAGGGATTCTAACGATACCTCATTTATCAAAATCGGTTCAGGCGTATAGAAGTTATGGTGGAACATACAAACTCACATACATACATGCATACATACAAACATACATACATACATGAACCCTGAAAACAATATACTCCTTTTTTCAGGCAGTCGTATAATAAAAATTGAGGACTATGACATGCTAAAGTGTTTCATGTACCTACCTACATTATAAGATGTTGTCTAATATCGATGACAAAATTAAATATTAAATTTGTAGGTACCTGTTAAAAATAGGAACATAAAATTAATTAAGAAATGTATAATTGCAATGCGGATTACCAAAGAAACTCGATATAATTAATTGAACGAAATGCATATTCTTTGTACAACCAGCAATCACAATGACTTAGCTTTTAATCAGAGAGTGAGATGGAGTTAAATGAACCGATATGTCGTAATTTTGTCGCTGTTTAACCTCGTAATCAATCGATCAGAGTGATTAGCAGAACACGTTCACTGCTCAGCGTTTGGAACGAGCATGAAATACCTTAATTAATAATGTCTGCTCTCGTGATAGTTTGGTTCAAAGCTAAAGTGATAAATACCTACTATGTTTACAGTTACTCTAGAGGTACATTACTGCCTCGTTGGTCTAGCATGTCTCTGGTGGTCTGCGGCCGACGAGGTCCCGGGTTTGAGTCCCGGGTCAGGTCATAACAAGTATTAGATTTTCCTGGCAAGAAATTCTCAGTACCAGTCAGGAGTTAGGAAGTTGGCGGTGTTTTATCCCCTTAAATTCGGTCGGGAGGACATTATAGAGGTACTCATTCAAATATGTATATTTCTTTAAGTAACGAGTCTATGAATGAAAAACTTAGGTACATATGATTGTTATTAAATTAACAACAACATTGTGATATTAAAAATAACTATAAACGGTCAAAATCTAGGATAGGTAGCACATAATATTATAATAGTACAGCTTAATAATACCTACTGTGAATACAAATTTTAATTTGCGCTGTTATTATTAAAACTTTATTTTAGTGAAAAATTAATGTTTCTATATTATTCAATAGTTAGCAATTAATATTGAAATAGCGACGACAGATAATAATATCTTCTATACCTACAGTACTCAAATTATAATTTCGAAAGTTCGGATGGATGGATGGACGGATGTTTGTTACTCAATCATGCCAGAACGCCTGAACGGTTCTGGATAAAATTTTGCACAGAGAGAGATTATAGTGTGGAATAACAGCTATTTTTTACCTGGAAAATAAAAAGGGTGCCCGCCGCTACCAAAAAACCTAAATCCACGCGGACGAAGTCGCGAGTAGCATCTAGTACTACAATATTTTTATTGTGACGAAATGATATCATTAGACATTTAGGCCATAACTAGTTCTACTAAAGTTTGATTTATGTGAAAAGTTGTGCCAATCGCGAAACTAGCTGAATTTGTTGAAAACTTTCCGTCGACTGCCATCATCGACTTTTCGTCGTATTCTCGTTATGATATCTTCGAGTGAAATGACGACACTGCTTTTGAACTTTGAAACTTGATCCGATATTTCTTGGATCGAAAATGCTTTAATGTCTCTTCATTCAACTCGCGTGTGAACTGTAGATCTACGAGTATGATATTAAATATGATACCTGTTTTTATAACATAACATAATATATTTATTCATTAGATAAATAATTATCTATAAGAGGGATTTAAAAAAATACTAAACAAATGTAACCTAGTAGTACGTAGCAGGTAATAATGAAAATCCCGTGTGGGTGAATGTGAGTATGGTCAGAATATATTTGGTCTACAGTATCGAACGTTTGTCTCCATAAGCGCTGTGTGTCCTTTAAAATGGACGTGAAACCAAGTTCCCAATATGTAAATTTGGGAAGAGCAAATGTGTATTTCGGATGCCCCTTTTTTTTTGGGTTTCCACACTTTGAATATTCATCAGGGTCCGTAAATAAAATAGGCAAATCGTCATAACAAAAATGTCGGTTAAATTGGCAAGCATGCTTCGTATTAGGATAACTATCCACATTTTATAAATGCGAAAGTGTGTTCGTTTGTTTGTTTATCCTTTAATTACACCTCAACCGAGCAATGGATCGACGCATTTTTTGCAAGGGTATAAATTATTGAAGACCTGGAAATTGACATAGACTACTTTTCGGCCCGGAAAATTGGAGTGTTCGTCCGGGAATTATAATACCTAAATCCATGCGGACAAAGTCGTGTGCATCTTCTAATTCTAGTCTAATAATAAACTGAAATTAAAATTATGCCTGAAGTAAGCAAAAGTATGTCTACCACATCAAACATATCAAAATAGCTGATATTTACAAATTTTTACATTTATAATGAAATAAAATAATTTATTTGCATGTATATTTGAAATTGAGATGTTTACAGAGTCAAGTCAAAAATAAAGAGAGTTAATAGCACTACTCACACTAAAATACTTGTAGAAAAGTTTTAACTGGAGCTCTCACTCTGTCCGAGTAAAAACTGAGTACAACCACTAAGATAAAGGAGATTCATCGCCAAGGAGGTGGTATACTTTGGAGTAAAACACACTCGTTAAACAAAACGAATGGTTCAAACGGGCAACACCGCACTAAACTTGTGGTAATTCAGTACTATTTGATGGAGATACATAATGATTGTATAGGTAATAAAATATTATGCACTTTTCCAAAGTTACTTTTAACTTTCGTCGCGAAATTTTGAACTATGCAGTGTTCGTTTCAACCTTTAGACGCTCACTACTGGACAAGTCTCTTAAAATAATCTTCAAAGAACACTGTCTTGAGCCGCTTGTGCATATTAGCTCCCAGGTTGGTTCATCTTTGTGAAACTCTATGGTAGGTATAAAGGTGTGTTAACTTGAATATTCCCATCTCCCCTCCAATTAAGCTTTAAACTTCTATTAGAATGGACACTATTTTCTTTTCTAAACTATTCAACTCCATATTATATTATATAGCTATACTAGCTGAAACTTGAGACTTCGTTTGCTTGTGTTGATATAGATTTTTTTAGTTCCCGCGGGAAAACTTTTTCATTTTCCAGGATAAAAAGTAGCCTAATGTGTCATTCCAGACTGTAATCTCCATCTCAGTGAAAAATTTCATCCAGATTTGGAATGGAAATCCATCCATCCATCCAAACTTTCGCAATTATAATATAGTATAGAAGTTCAGCTATGCCACCTCTTACCTCGATATTGTAAATCAATGCGTAGGATAAGCCAACAAAACACACGCATAAAATACCTTTACAAACCTTTACACGATTGCAAATTGGTATGGCAGCAAATAAATTTAATGACGTAGTGGTGCTGTGCAATTACTTAGCGAGCTTGCTTCAAAGTGAAGTGGTGATGAGTAAGCGCTTTAAGTGCTCAGGTCCTATTTACGATACCTAGCGTTGCTTTCAAAAGATTCAGATCAAAAGTTTTAATTTATTTCCATTTCTGATACTACTCGTATGTTGCAGTTATAGAATTCGAATGTCAATCAGCCAACCAATTATTTCGCATTGAACTCATGCTAGCTTAAAACTGTTACGTAATACAAGCATTCCTGTAAAATCCCATACTAATCGAGTACTCATTTTAAGAATTATGTATTTTTACCATCGAAAATGGTTATCAGATGCAAATCGCCTGAGACGTATTTTTAGCCATAGCTCCGAGGATTTTGAGAGGATCGAGATCATGGGAATAGTACCAATAGTTGAAAAATTTTTCGAGCCACGTGTGAGCGTCTGAATTTTGAAAATCGGTTGGAACTTTTTTGCAATTTTGAAAAGTTTTAAAAATGTCGGGTTTTTTTGGGGTTTGATTGTTTACTAAATTGTAAATATTTCGGAAAAACTGACTTAAGAAATAATGAAAAAAGTAAAAAAACGAACAAACTCAATCACGCCCGATCGGCTGAACGGATCTGGATAAAATTTGGCACAGAGATAGATTATAGTCTAAAATACCCAGGCTACTTTTAATCCCGGAAAACTAAGGAGTTCCCGCGGGTACCAAAAAACCTCAATCCACGCGGACGTAGTAGCGGGCATCAGCTAGTATACTATAAATGCGTAAGTGTGTATGTCTGTCTGTTACGCTTTCACGGCCCATCTACTCAAATGACAGTTTAAATTTGGTACTGGGATAGGGTGTATTCCGGGGTATTATTATTATTATTATTATATACTCTTTATTTGTACCACCAAAAAATTACAAAAAACCAAAAAGAAGGAAAGAAAACAACACAAACACGATACAAAAGGCGGCCTTATCGCTTAGGTAGCGATCTCTACCAGGCAACCAGAATAGGAAAAAATGAGGAAAAAAGGATTGCAGGTGGTGACATCCTATAATATACATACATTCGAATAGCTACATTCTAATACATAAACTAATAATAAACATTAATAAAACAATATTATAAAATATATATATATATATATATATATATAGTAGTAGGGGTAGTATTTTATCCCGGAAAAATTAAGGAGATTCCGCAGGAATCGAAAAGCCTTAACCCATGCGGACCAAGTCGCGGACATCAACCAGCAAATAAGTACTATTGTAGAGAGTATGGTAGTTCTATTACCATATTTACTCAGATAGTGTAATTTTCAAGTTAACTAACGGTAAAAAGGTAGAATCTGGAGTTACATTTTAATAGAACACCAATTATTGCATAACATAAAAAAAGAAATAAATAAATTCTTTATTTGTAGAAAATTCTGCATAGAAATAACTTAAAATAGGCACTAGCAATATTATGTTTAATTAAAATGTCGTATTGTAAAGCAGTGCCTTCAAAACTCTTCAAATAGATAGGCCACTCAGTTTGCCTCAGACACGAAACTTCTATGGCGCACAACTAAGGTTCCAGGTGCCTCAACGTTGTTTTTCAGATGAAATTGCTTGATCTAGTAATAAATGTGTTCCCAATTCTGTAACTCAGTCATTGTCGGAGGGCAAAGGCTGTATAGAATTATTCAAGTCAGAATAAAATAAATTGGAAATCTTTGATCACCAGAACAGTGCAAATGAATCTTGTTTCCTAAAGAAACCGAATGCAAAGAGCGACAAACCTGTTGACAAGAGAACCGGTGCAAAGTAAACATTTGAATTCCTTTCCGGGACGCCACTTCAGATTCTTGATTTATCTCGGGATGTTTGCAAACACCTTCACTCTTGGTGGTAAAGGAAAGCTTGCTAGAATGTAGACGTAGCTTTTTTAGTCACTGCTTTTATCTTCATTCCTTTGTCCAGTGTTATTTTATTGAATTTCTTCCACTTTTATCTTCTAGGTATTGTAAATTTAATAGAGAGCTAATAACTATTATTTTACGTGATTATTTATATTTGATTATAACTAATTCGATGTTCCACTGGCATGTCAGTGTTTTGTACTTGGTACAAAGTTATGCAGCTCTTCGCTTCTTACTTTTTGTATATTTTCTGCAATGTATTATCACTACTAATACCTACACTACAAACCTACCAAGATGACAACTAGAGGTCCTTTTTTTAGGGTTTCCTACCAAAGTTAAAAAAATATCATGCTACCAAAGCAAAAAAAGAGATGCAATCGAAGTTGGTAGCTCTAGAAGAATAATAAGTTTTAAAAATGCTTGTTGTACTAGAACGAATTTTAACGCTTTATAAAACGTAACATTCCTCAAAATGCTACATTTACTAATCCATAATATATATTCAAATACGAAGCAAATTGCTTACTTTTACGATTTCACAAAATGGATTAGGAAGGGCCATGGCCGTCGTGAAAAGGGCATGAATAGTAAAGTAGGGATTACCAGGCGTCCAAGATACGTGATCCCGAATTTGTCCATACGTCAACAGATTTAGATCTTTTTGCTCGGACGTCTAGTTGGCAATAAACTGAAAGTATTATTTTGCTCCTTACTTACCAATTGTTGTTTTAATATATAAAATACTAGCTGATGCCCGCGACTTCGTCCGCGTGGTTTAAGTTTTTTTATTCCCGCGGGAACTCCTTAATTTTCCGGGATAAAAAGTAGCCTATGTCACTCTCCAGGTCCTCAACTATACCCATGCCAAAAATCACGTCAATCCGTTGCTCCGTTGCGGCGTGATTGAAGGACAAACCAACAAACCAACAAACCAACAAACCAACAAACAAAGTGACTTTCGCATTTATAATATTATTATTATATTATAGCAGTTGAGGCAGTGAAGAAGCCCAAAGGAGGGGGAAGGCTATATAAACCCGGGATATAGGCCCGCTCGTCACTTTCCGTTCGAACGTCGTAGTGTTTGCATGTAGTGATAATAAGTGCTGTATTTTACAAGTGTGATTTTTTTTACGAATAAAATTGAACAGAAGTTTTTTTCTTTGTGAATTAGTCTTGCATTCTTTTTAAAAAAATAGTTTTCCTTTAAAACTGTAAAATCAGAAGTGGGATAAAGGACCGCTAAATTGTGGCCCACATACGAGATGAACCAAAAAGGAACATACCCAAATTTAAAGTGCTTAAAGTTGATCACGTGACCGATCAAGATATCTCTCGAAGGGTGACTCGTGTAATGTGCAGTGTTTATTTGTGTGCTAAAGTTGTGTTTTGTTTTCATGTGATTGGTAACGCTGGCTCGCGGAGTGTGGCCGAGCTGTGGTGTTGCACAGCTCGTGTGCTTGAGGCGCCTCACGAGTGCGCTTGGGTGTGCAACTGTGCATGCCACGTGGGCGCTCTGGGCAGCGTTCACGAGGGCAATTCAGTCTACGCGACACGCTGTCGTGCCTTGCTGCGTGCCTCGGAGCCGCGGTGCTGCGCGCTTTCCCGTGTTACGCCTGGCATTTGCCTGGAATGGTGGTGAGGTGATGACACCATCGAGCCTCTGGTGATATGACGTAATATGCGACATCGGTAAGACCATTTAATTTATTTGCTTAAGGATGTAATACCCACCAAGCGTAGCCACAAAGTAAATGAACAGTAATTCATGTTACTGAATTGACTGTTAATTGTGTTAAGAAAAGGTTTAGACCGCAATTGTATTTACGCGATTTCCATTTTATGATAATTTCCCACTAAATTAGCAAGCTGTGTTGGCTCAGTGGTTGTTATTGGCATAACGCCTACATTTGAGTCCCTAAACCACCCTGAATGCTAGTTTGTGAACAGTATAAAGTGTCTAGCAGAAACATCTTGTTCAAAAGTAGAACCTTTGTGGGTACCGACCGGGTACAAAAATATTTTTGTGAAAAAGAGGTGACTCATACCCTAAGTTTGGATACATAACTTGAAACCTCTAAGTTTGCTGAGTTTTGAGTCATAAAGTAATGTTTTGCTAAAACATTGATGCACGGATAAATTGTTTTTGCGTAATTTAGTTTTTTGTTTTTAAAATGAGGGTTGTTATTTAAAACTCTTGACCTAGTTACGATCGGATACCAATCATCCGCAATTTAGAAAGTCAAATACGTAAAAAATGCGTGATGGTTAAAAGGCAGATTATACCCACTTTACGATTCAATTAAACATGCTGTTTTTATAAAAAGTGTCTCTTAATTAATAACGCTCACTGTGTTTTCAAATGATGCGATGCATTCGTGATGTTAGACAGCGGTTTAAGAAAACCTGTTAAACCCGCTAGTATCCCTTGGGGTTTGTTAATGCTTCTGTGATACTTTTACAAAGGAATAGTGTTTGTACACAAAACAATAATTGTTGAGGTCAGGTATGGACGAGCAAACATATTTATAGTTCTGATAAACGTTAAAATTAACTTGAGTTTTACAGGTTAATATTACCGAACCAGGTTACGTAATTTGTTGTTGAATGTTGCATTCTATTTTGATTAGAGAAGTTTTGTTTTTCTACTTTCATGGATAGAAAGTTTGTTTTCGTTTCACCTGCGGTCAAGTTTTGGGTGGATCGATTACGAGTCTACATACCTACCTGTCCTGATAATATGAAACCGTTAAGGGGTTTTTATGAAGTTAAATTGCTCGATAAGGTTCATTTTCTGTTCTATGTTCCTTTCGTCTTCGGCGCTCACCACGTGTGAGGCGTTCTGGTCGCGCCGGGCTGCGCGCCCGCATGCCGCGTGTGTGGAGCACGTCACTACGCGTCTGCTGGTCGCGCAGGGCTGTGCGCTTGTCTAGTGCGCGTTGCTGCGCACTCGCCTGCCGCGCTTAAGGCGTGACACTGCGTGTCCACTGGTCGCGCAGGGATGCGCGCCCACCTAGTGCGCGATGCTGCGCGCTCCTGGTTGCGCATGGCTGTGCGCTCGCCTAGGGTGCGATGCTGCGCGCTCGCATGCCACACTGTGAGGCGTGACACTGCGCGTCTACTAGTCGCGCAGGGTTGTGTGCTTGTATAGTGCGCGAGGCTGCTCGTTAGCCTACCCGATATGGTTGAACATAACTGGTATGAGTAAACTTTCTTCATTTTCTGTGTTCATCGATGATGATGTTTGATGTTTTGAATGTTCAAAGTTATTTCGACATGGTACAACTGTGAGTTTGTACTATGGTTGAGCGACCTTTAGTGAGAGCTCTACCGACTCTTGTTGCTCTATGAGCTCTACTGACTCTTTGTGCTCTACCAGCTCTACCGACTCTTGTTGCTCTATGAGCTCTACTGACTCGTTGTGCTCTACCAGCTCTACTGTCTCTTGTTTCTCTACGAGTTCTGCTGTGTCTTGGTACTCTACCAGCGCTACTGTCTCTAGGAGTTCTACCGGCTCTATTGAGAGCTCCACAGGTTCTGTGAGTTCTATCGGCTTTGTATGTATGAGCTCTGCTGAAGCAGTCAAATAATTTTGTTGGTACCTGTGCTGGTACTGGTAACTGTGCTGGTAATGAACTTTTAAGTCAAGAGAGCTTGTGAAGGTAATTGACTATGCGTTGACTACCTGCTATGTATGGATAGTCACGATGATCACGTCGTTTCGTGATAACGATTTGGTTTTAATTTCTGTTACATGTTTGGCGCCATGGAGTGGTGCCCTGGATCGGGGCCCTGGAGGTGTGCCCTGGAGTGGTGCCTTGGAGCGGGGTCCTGGAGCGGTGCCTTGGAGTGGTACCTCGAGGTCGTGCTTAGGACTACGCGGCACGTTCTTCGGTGACAGACACTTTCAACTTAATTTGCATAAACATTGCCTATGGCTCTGCTTGTTGTCATCCAATTTAGTTACATGCTTTCTCTAGTAAAGTTAGGTTAGTCGTAAATCAGACGTTAGGTCAGTTCTTAGGTCAACCGTTAGGCTACTTATTAGTTCAGTTGTTAGGTCAAAATGTAAGCTTACATGTTAGGTTAGGTTACTTTAGGCTCTGTTAGGCTAGTGGATGACAGCGGACAGCGTTGTATGTAGTGGGCAGATTGAGAAGAAGGTTATGTCGGCAGACCTGCGAGGAGTGTAGCATAGCACTCTGTCAGGTGGGTGGTAGAATGGCTACCACCGACGGGGAGATGCACACGAATGTGTGTGTCAACCTCGGGCCAAGTATGGACCCGGTTCATTGTGAAAATCACAATGGTACCCATGGTCTTGGGTAGGTGCGTGAGCGCACTAAAGACTTCTGCAGCTCAGTACATGGTTCCTTGGAAAGGAGAATGGACTCCCGAGGTGTGCGCTGCTTATTTCGAAAGTGAGTGTAACACCTAGAATGCAGACTGAAGTGGTCGCCATGCCTGCGATCTGTCGACCTGAGTTAAGTTTCAACGTCTTACCACTGACTCAGTGTTGATGTGCGTCGCCTGAGTTATGTTTCAACGTCTTACCACTGACTCAGTGCTGATGTGTGTTGCCTAAGTCATGTTTCAACGTACTACCTCTGACTTTGTGCGAATATGGGTTGACTAAGTTATGTTTCAACGTTCTACCACTGACTTAGTCTGGGGGAGATGACAGAGTCATGTTTCAACGTCCTACCACTGACTCTTGATCTAAGCTAATTGAGCTATGTCACCGTTCGTGTGTAGCTTAATTAGCAAATATGTTGCATTCGCATCTTTTCAATACGGCGGACGCGTCTATTATAAGATGTGAAGCTTTAGTTTTTATTCCCTTTCTGTTATTAACAAATTGTTGTTTCTAACGTTCAAGTGCAGACAATGAAAACGAGGAGTCCGGGCGTCCGGTGCTGAGGCTGAGTGGAGCCAGGGTCCACGCACGCTTGCGGAGGACTGTTCGCCGCAGCCGTGTGCGTCTGGCTTGACGAGACCTGCTGGTGCTTCTGTTCCGCCTGTCGCCGAGGGACAGGACGTTGTCCCGCCTGCGTCGGTGCAAGATCCATCAATGCCGCTACTTGATTAAGAGCATATGAGAGGGAGTCCGAGGGCGGTCTCCTGTCAGGAGAGGCCGTATAGCAGTTGAGGCAGTGAAGAAGCCCAAAGGAGGGGGAAGGCTATATAAACCCGGGATATAGGCCCGCTCGTCACTTTCCGTTCGAACGTCGTAGTGTTTGCATGTAGTGATAATAAGTGCTGTATTTTAGAAGTGTGATTTTTTTTACGAATAAAATTGAACAGAAGTTTTTTTCTTTGTGAATTAGTCTTGCATTCTTTTTAAAAAAATAGTTTTCCTTTAAAACTGTAAAAATATATATTATATATTATATATTATATTATATATTATATTATATATATATAGTATGACTAGCGGACGCCCGCGACTTTGTTCGCGTGGCATACGTTTTATAACTCCCACAGGCATTCCTTAATTTTCCGGGATAAAAAGAACCTGTGCACAAAAAAAATCCGTTGCTCTGTTGCAGCATGATTGAAGGACTATTTAACGTCCTTTGGGAAAGAATTTTCAATAACTGTGAATTACCTATGTATTTCATAATTTAAACCCGTTGCCCAAACGTCAAGTTTCATGGCTATAACTTGAAAAACGGCGGCCTTTTACACCAACTTAAAACCCCTATTTTACCCGTTTGGGGGTGGAATTTTTAAAAACTGTGACACACGTTATTCTTTATTTTTTACCTATAGCCAAAATACCAAGTTTCGTTGATATAACTTGTAAAATACCTTGAGAAATGAAGGCCTTTGATACCAACTTTCATCCGCCATTTCACCCCTTTGGGGGTTGAATTTTCAAAAACTGTGAAATATGTATTTCTTAATTTTCAACTCGCAGCTCTTATACTAAGTTTCATGGCTATAGCTTGAGAAATGAAGGACTTTCATACAAACTTTAAACCCCTATTTTACCCCTTTGGGGGTGGAATTTTGAAAAATTGTGAAACACGTATTTCTTTATTTTTAACCAGTAGCTCACATACCAAGCTTCTTGGCTATAACTTGAGAAATGAAGGACTTTCATACAAATTTCTAACCCCTATTTTACCCCTTTAGAGGTGAAATTATGAAAAACTGTGACACATGTACTTCTTTATTTTTTACCGAAAGCCAAAATACAAAGTAACGTTGAAATAACTTGTAAAATATCTTGAGAAATTAAGGCCTTTTATACCAAATTTCATCCTCTATTTCACCCCTTTGGGGTTCGAATTTTCAAAAACTGTGAAACATGTGTTTCTTCATTTTCAACCCGCAGCTCATATACCAAGTTTCATGGCCATAACTTGAGAAATGAAGAACTTTCATACAAACTTTCAACCCCTATTTTACCACTTCAGGGGTTGAATTCTGAAAAACTGTGACACACGTAATTCTTCATTTTTTACTTTTAGCCAAAATACCAGGTTTCGTTGATATAACTTGTAAAATATCTCGAGAAATGAAGGCCTTTGATACCAACTTTCATCCCCTATTTCACCCCTTTGGGGGTCGAATTTTCAAAAACTGTGAAATACTTATTTCTTAGTTTTCAACTCGCAGCTCATATACCAAGTTTCATGGCTATAACTTTCATAAAAAATTTCAACCCCTATTTTAGCACTTTAGGGGTTGAATTTTGAAAAACTGTGACACACGTAATTCGTTATTTTTTACCGTTAGCAAAAATACCAAGTTTCGTTGATATAACTTGTAAAATATCTCGAGAAATGAAGGCCTTTGATACCAACTTTCATCCCCTATTTCACCCCTTTGGGGGTTGAATTTTCAAAAACTGTGAAAACCGTATTTCTTATATTTCAACTCGCAGCTCATATACCAAGTTTCAGGGCTATAGCTTTCATAAAAAATTTCAACCCCTATTTTACCACTTTAGGGGTTGAATTTTGAAAAACTGTGACACACGTAATTCTTTATTTTTTACCGTTAGCCAAAATACCAAGTTTCGTTTATATAACTCGAGAATATCTTGAGAAATGAAGGACTTTCATGCAAACTCTCATCCCCTATTTCACCCCTTCGGGGGTAGAATTTTTAAAAACTATGAAACACCTATTTCTTTATTTTCAACCAGTATACCAAGTATACTAAGTAGCTCGTATACCAAGTTTTATCAATATAACTTGAGAAATGACGGACTTTCATACAAACTTTCACCCCCTATTTCACCCCCTTAGGGGTGGAATTTTGAAAAATCCTTTCTTAGTGAGCGCCTACGTCACAAAAGGAACCTACTGTCAAAATTTCAAGTTTCTAACCCCAGCGGTTTAGGCTGTGCGTTTATCCCTTAACGATTTTATATATATATAGATTAGATTAGATTAGATTAGATTAGATTAGATTAACGCAGTAAAATAGCGGCTGAGAAGAAATGACAAAATATTGATCAATAGTAGACAAATTAACAAAATGCAACTTACGGTATTTTTACGGTATCTCCTCTCTACTATTGATGTACCAACTACACTGCCACGTCTGCGTCCTTCGGCTAGTGATAGCTAGTCAGTATGACTCATTCCCATCTTCCCCGGTGCATCTGGCTCGCTATCGGGGAAGTTGGGAAAATAATGTCATTTCTGTTCGTTAGGCGTCCTTTAAAATTCTATCGTTAATTGGATTGTAATTTGAAAATGTGGATAATATGTGTATTGAAAATGAGATTGTACCTACCTACTTTGTACATTAAAAAAAAAAACGTCAAGTCACCGTGTTATGCGATGTCAACCTTGTCTATGGATATAGGGGTATCAAATCCCGTTCCGGGAAATCACGCCGCTACTTGTAGTTTTTATAGACACTAGGTTTCAGTGACAGCCAGGCAGTATCGCGCCATAGTGTAACGTGGAGTACGTTACACTTTATCCTCGGAAACCTTAAACTTAAGTTTATTTAGAACATATTATATTAAATGGACCAAGCTTTATAGGTAGGTAAAATTAAGAGCTAGTTTGATAAACACTATACGACCACTGAATTATTCCGAGAAGCAAACTAATACTCTCCAGAGCTGTAAATCAAGATGCACCCCGTTGATGATCCATCGTTGCATAAACTTCAAACAACTAATCAAGCCAAAACAATGGTGAAGCTCCTGTCTTGAACATTGTGTTGGAAATAGTTCGTTTTAGAAACCTTGCGAACTATCAAACTGTTTATTGCTTGGAGCTATTGACCGACGGTAGTCTCGCAGAGTCTACGAATTACTGAAACTACTAGGTTTTGAAAGAATAAGTAGTTGTTTTACTTTTGAAATACTATAAATAAATCTATAAATGAGTCCAAACTCAATTTCCTACCAGGCATCATTATGTTAAGTGTCCCTCTTACACCTCCATCATCATTATAAATCCTAATAACAGCAAATCAAACGTATCTAACCGTCCATGATTATGCCATTATGGAATGCCAATGCCAACCTTCTCTTTTAGTTATTGGAAAAGAGTTTTCTTTAAACCTAGAGTCGTTATAAAGTTCAGTCAAATATGAAATCCGTAAATACACTTCCGTTTCGAGCGTTTCCACAAGATTGTCAAGCACGTTCCCTGTTCCATTGTCTAGACATACTATTGAAGTGTGGTGAACCGATATAACCGAGTGACCGAACGATCGCCGCTCGTTGCATGTAACCGATAACGTAATAATATTATCACAGAATAGGTAATAGTTGGTAATATCGCAAATTCAGATTTCTTTATCACAGTGGTCAAGTTATTTTACCGTAAATGAACGTATGATAATAAAAAATTGAATTTCTTGCATTTACAAATAGCCAGGGATTTGTTGTTTGAATAATACACAATAATTTAACATAAAAAAAATATTTTTAAACAACCTACTTCAAACTTTCGCGCCAACTTCACAACAACAAGCACACGCTATACGAAGTACTTATTTTATTGTTGATATTTTAAAAACCACTTGACCGATTTCGATAAAATTTATATGGGACCACTTGGGAAGTATGCCCTTTCAAATAAAAAAAGATTCATCCAAATCGGTGCACCCAGTCTAAAGTTCTGATGTAACAAACATAAAAAAAAAAAACAATTACAGTCGAATTGAGAACCTCCTCCTTTTTTTGAAGTCGGTTGAAAAGGATTTTTTTCTTTAATTTTTACGGTTATGAGTATGCTGTTTATCAAATTTATTTTTCAGAAAGACTAAATCTACACTAATATTATAAAGAGGTAAAGTTTGTGAGTTTGTGACTTTGTAGGGGGTAATCTCTGGATTTCTGAGCCGATTTTGAAAATTCTCGTACCAATAAAAAGCCACATTATTTGTGAGTGTCATAGGCTATATATTAAATCGAAAAATTAGGGAGTTCCCGTGGGAATTTCAAAAACTTATTTCACGCGAACTAAGTCGCGGGCATTTGCTAGTAATAGATAAATAAGAATAAATTGAATATTTCTCGAGGTGATCACTACTTTTGTAAAGTTATATTAAAAAATTGTTTTAGTTTCAATGTTAGCAGTTTTTGAGATCTGCGATCTACAAAGTATAAGTTTCAAAAAGTAAGCCATATGATATTGAAAGTTGAAACATTGATGTAAAATTTTTTGTATGTATTGAAACGAAACAAAAACGATAATACCTTTACCTACACGAAAATATAGAAAGAATTTAACAAAATAAGCGGTAGCAAAAAATGGAACGAAAACCTTACGTAAACAGTACATATTTTTAACCCTTTACTGCTAGGGGGAGTTTAAAACCGATTAAGCCGCGTGCACATTACATCCGCAGCCGCTTTGCTATTAACTTTTTGTCGGTTGCTCGCAACTACAACCATTTCACTAAACATTAAAAGTTTTTGCAACGTAATGGCATAGATTTTATCTTTATAACAAAGGACGTTTGAAAATTTATAACGTTCCAGTGGTTTTGACTAAAATGTAAACTAAACGTACGGATATTATTCACAGGGTTGATAGCTAAAGTTTATTTTAGAAAACGATAAAAACCTTTATTTTCCATTGAATAACATAAACCTATAGTATTTACGAGTAATATTTATGTACATCCTAGTTTAGTCAGGGTGGAGCCAAACGAGCGATATTTTAAAGATTGCGTTTTTTCAGTAACAATATTTTTGCTGCATCCGATTTCTTACATTGCGACGCGCAATGACTTATTCATGACATAAGGACGAAAACACAATACAGACAAAAAATATTATCTGACGAATCCAAATTCAATGAGAAATTTTTGTACCAATGGAGTACTGAACAGATTACGGCGATAAGATGAAACGTGTTTTCACCGTCGACGCAGGCGTTTCGCAAAGCTTTGTCGTCATGTCAATAGTTTGTTTTCGCCCATTATGTCATGTGACTGAAAATGCGCAACTCTCATCACAAAAAAATCAATTCATATTACAAAGAACTCCTTCCGCTTGTAATTTAAATACTTTTGAGACATTAATAAAAATCTATAAAAGGTATCAAAGAATTGACGAATAAGGGGAGCTAATTGCCTTCCTAGAGAAGCTTTTAAAAGTAGAGTATTAATTTTTTTGTGTAAAAAAGAAAAAAATATGTACATCAGGGCAATCTTACGATTATGCTTAACGTTTTAACAAAAAAAAACCTTTACAAATCTGTGTATGCGGAAGAGATATTTTCCCTGCAAAGAGTTATTTTTGTGCTGAATAACGTGAGTGAAATGCTCACAATAAAGCTTCTAAAAGCTCACAGGAAGTTCGTTGTACATTTATCTTCTGAAAACATCAATAATTACGGAGTATTAAACAGACGTGGGCTGCTTTACCAACCATTTTTTGTAATCATGACTTGTGTATATTATAATAATTATAACCACCACCACCACCACCACCACAACAGCCTATTAACGTCCCACTGCTGGGCACAGGCCTCCACTCTCATAGGAGAGCGGGAATTAGAGCTTAGACCCACCACGCTGCTCCAATGCGGGTTGGCGGGCTTTAACGACTATTATCATGTTAGTGATAATAACCGGGACCGACGGCTTAACGTGCTCTGCGAGGAACGGGGGTGAAACACCGCCAACTTCCAACTCCGGGCTGGCACTGAGAATTTCTTAATTGAAAAACCCAATACCTAACAATTTTTATGCCCGACCGGGAATCGAACCCAGGACCTCGTGATCCGCAGTCGACTACGCTAACCGCTAGACCAACGAGGCAGTAATAATTATAACAAAAGAAGGTTAATTCCATAACTCGCGTAGTACACACCGTAGAATTTTTTAAATGCTAAGATTATAAATAGGCGAAAGTGTGTCTGTTTGCTACGCTTTTAGGGCCCATTATCTATATTATTATGTTCAACTGATTGAACTTAACTTCGGTAAATAATTTGGTTTAGTTTACATCATGATATTAAATGTACCCCGGAAAATCCGAAAGTGCCCATAGCATTTTTAGGGTTCCGTAGCCAAATTTGGCAAAAACGGAACCCTTATAGATTCGTCATGTCTGTCTGTCTGTCTGTCCGTCCGTATGTCACAGCCACTTTTTTCCGAAACTATAAGAGCTATACTGTTGAAACTTGGTAAGTAGATGTATTCTGTAAACCGCATTAAGATTTTCTTACAAAAATAGAAAAAAAACAATAAATTTTGGGGTTCCCCATACTTAGAACTGAAACTAAAAAATTTTTTTTTCTTCTAATCCATATCTATGGATAGGTCTTCAAAAATGATATTGAGGTTTCTAATATCATTTTTTTCTAAACTGAATAGTTTGCGCGAGAGACACTTCCAAAGTGGTAAAATGTGTGTCCCCCCCCCCCCGTAACTTCTAAAATAAGAGAATGATAAAACTAAAAAAATATATGTTGTACATTACCATGCAAACTACCACCGAAAATTGGTTTGAACGAGATCAAGTAAGTAGTTTTTTTTTAATACGTCATTAATCGTAAATCGCAATTTACCTTTCATTCAATCAACTCAAATTTTTAAAAAAAAACATTTAATTTAAAACTTATTACAGGTTTGTACGGAACCCTCGGTGCGCGAGTCCGACTCGCACTTGGCCGGTTTTTCAAATTCTTAAATCAACACAGACCTAACCGCGCGGGTGTCATCTTTTCCGCCTTTTTTCATCAATATATTATTGCAGAAACTCATTTCAGAAGAAAAAGTCAAGATTCAAGAATAGAAATTCCCTTCGATTAAGAAAAAAAATGATGGTGTCAAAGACGAGGTTAAAAAAGGATGTGTGCGCTGCTGTTGGGGTTTCTCTACCTTGTCATTCGTCAATCTTGTGTGATTTTATTTTCTCGTAATTTTTCTTGTTCAAAGCTAATAAATCCACGAGGAGAGATTTTTGATCTTTTTTCTTTCAGTATCCTATAGAAATTTGCAAAAATATATAAATCCATAGAAATACTTTCTAATGAAACACGGGAAAGAAACATGAATTCAATACCTTTTTGAAATCTTTCACTTTCATTCTAAGGGTGCGATACATGTAATACGTCATTGTGTGTTATCGTTTTATGTCCTCTAGCAAGGACGGACAAGCGTGCCTTGATAATTCAATTTGAAAAGATCAATCGTGGGCTTAGGTATAAGTGTTTCAATTCAAATACCATGTTTTTATTCAAATACCTAAACGTTAAGAAGCGCGAATCTTCGAGTGAGTCTATTGTTCGATGGTTTTTTACGTGAAAAGTTTCACTGCCTCTGTTAAGCAAACTCATTCTCTTTCATTGGATCGTATTAACACAGATCAGTATGAAAATGGTGTAATGTTACTTTCAGATGACTTTACACATTTTGCTCAGAACCATAAGACTTTACACTCACTACGTCTAGACTTACTTAAGATCAATTTCTTACCATTTAAAATAAAATAAAATAAAATTTGTTTATTTCAGACCATTCAGTCCATATTATATACAATCTGATATTCATATTATAATTGTAGTTATAATAAAAGTAAACACTATTTAAAATTCATGAATTTCAGTTGAAAACAGTTTATTGCCTACAATATTCAATTTATCTAAACAACTATCTATGTTTGTGCAAACAATGAGCTAATTTGACCACACTTTCACAATAGATCTATTAGCTCCAGGATTACGCTTAATCTATTAGCGGTTAGCGAAATCATTAAGTCGTTGGGGTTTCATGTGAAAGCGCAATCTAGCATAATAAAGGTTTCCTTTTTAAGTTAATAAAGTTTTTGCCCTTCAAAAAACAATAGTAAGTTTAACAAATAAGTATTAAACGCAAAATTGTATCTTATATTGGGAGGTCCGGGTTCGCGGCAGGGTCTATTTGAGAATTTATAATTTCAGAATTTTCTCTGATCTGGTCTGGTCATCAGGTTACACTGCATAATCACCTACCACTAGGTGAAATTGCAGGTAAGGGCTTACTTGTAACGCATAAAAAATTGAATATTATCTATACGTATCCAACTATACAAATAAAAC
This sequence comes from Erebia epiphron, assembly GCA_963932025.1. Lineage (NCBI taxonomy): Eukaryota > Metazoa > Arthropoda > Insecta > Lepidoptera > Nymphalidae > Erebia > Erebia epiphron. Next base: position 43,717,383 of record OZ009945.1, read on the forward strand.
TCTTGTTCTGAGAATTATTTACATTCTGAGAGGAGATTCGTGCTCATTAGTCAGCTGGCAATGAATAAATAATTGAAACTTGAATTAATGAATTATTTAATTACTAGATGATTCCCGCGACTTCGTCCGCGTGGACCAAGTTTTTCGATTCCTGCGGGAACTCTTGAATTTTCCGGGATAAAAAGTAGCCTATGTCCTTCCCCGGGTATCAAACTATCCCTATACCAAATTTCATCAAAATCGGTAGAAGAGATAATTTTTTTTTATTCCCGCGGGAACTCTTAAATTTTCCAGGATAAAAAGTAGCCTATGTCCTTCCCCGGGATGTAACCTATCTCTGTACCAAATTTCATCAAAATTGGTTGAGAAGTTGGGCCGTGAAAGCGTAGCAGACAGACAGACAGACAGACAGACGGACAGACAGACAGACACACTTTTGCATTTATAATATTAGTATGGAAGTATGGATTGATGATGTGATCCAGCTACGAGCATCTGAATCCGCACTGCGTAGTGTTACTCGCAGAAAAACCGAGCCGCGTAGCGGTTTTTCACTTCACCCTCCACCGAAGACCGGCTCGTACCTACGAGTACTGTTGACGAGGCATAGCGGAAAATTTTAGAAGTTCTCATTGGTATCCCAAAAATATTCTTGAAGATTATTATATTTTAATTTTATTATACACACAAGTATAACTACTACAGTTGAAAGAGATTCGATCTTTCCTGACAGTCATTCGACGGAGACTTCTAGATGGGCCAACGCCGCGGAGTGACAGGCACAAGACGGACAGGAGCGTATTTTCAAGCTGGCAGAATAATCAGAAAGAAATGTGTCACTCAGCAGAAAAAAATGCAGCAGGTTTATTATGTGCGCCTGTGCTCTACTATTTGTATGGGTGTCAGTTATCTGTAAGGATAATTATTTATACTTAGGCTGTGATATAACAACTAATAATATATATAGCCATGAAGATAGGTTGTAAATTTCGTACCGATACCTAACTAAGATAATATGGTACTACAGAGATGACAGAATAGTTAGATAGGAAGATTAAAGCAAACATTAGCTGTTATCGGACAACCACAACAATCGCGGTCATTACGCTATCGGCCAGTGGTCGGGATATCCTTGTAATGGAGTGTAGTTTCAACAGTCGAGATTATCAAGTGTCTTGATTACTCTGTGTTCAATATACACCATAAGTGATGATTGTATCTGCGATAACATAGAGCTGATGCGTTGGCTGACTGATTATGTTTGCGAAGTTTCCCGACTGAATTTTCTCAGTTATACGAATGTAAAACTTGAACGATATTACAGAAAAAGTCTAAACTGCACAAAGGCCCATGTCAACCGATTTTAACGATATTTGGTACAGATATAGGTTGCATTCTGGGGCTTTTTTTCCCTCGACAATTGAAAAGTTTCCACGGGATTTTTCAAAAACCCAATCATCTTGTTGTTCCCTATTATCAATAAATTTATTCTTCCTTTTCGTTTATGAAGTCTAGTCTAGTAGATAAATTAATAGTTTTTGAAATCATAAAGGGAGCTGATACGTAGTGGCTACCTTTGTGTCATCAGCTCTTCTAGAAGTTTTGTTATGTTAACAACAAGGAAGAGCGAGGGGATAATTTAGTGCTGCCACTCACACATAGATAATTAAGGAACGTATTTTCAACAGTCATGTAAGAAACTAAAAATGGCTTGTATGGTGGTATTTAAAGGGCGTGCAAGGTGAGGGAAGCGTAAATGATTGATGCTTGTACATTTGACCTTAAAATAAGTAGGTACCTACATTAAGAACATGACGTGAATATTTTTCATACAGTATATAGGTGATGGTAAATATTTGACCTAAATACGATTTACTCCCCAGGCCGTTAGTATGGATTCTGAACAAAAATTTCGTTCAATTTAAAGTGGATTAATTTATAAAATTACGCACCGAGCCGGGAAATAAACTGAGATAAAAATGTAACATTACTTATTCACTTATTTCAGGAAGAAGAGGGCGTTTAAAATATAATCCAATTGGGTACAATCTCGAATAAAACCCGCTTATCGCGGCATCTTTTGAACCTGCGAGTAAATTACCAATATGTGAGTCATAACAATCTGTATACTCCCACGACATCAACAATGCGGATTTGATTTGCTTACCCTTTTGTTACACGATTTTTCTATTATACCTACTATACCTAGTATCGACTGTTGTAATTATGTCATAGAGTGAATAATATAATATAATGGGTTTAATAATAAATAAAGATAATGTGTATAATTATATTTTTAGAACCACATAGGAAGGTAACGATTCCAAATGAGTTTATGCCCGCAACTTCGTTCGTGTGGATTAAGCTTTTTTCGATTCCCGCGAGAAATCCTTAATTTTCTGGGATAAAAAGTAAACGATGTCCTTCCCCGAGATACAACCGATCTCTGTACCAAATTTCATCAAAATCGGTTGAAAAGATGAACCACGGAAGCGTGTAGACAGACAGTCAGACAGATCGATGGATAGATAGATAGACAGATACAGATACAGATACACATTTATAATATTAGTATGGATTTGACGGTAATAGATGGCTACTGGAAACATAAAAGAAAATGGCAAAAATCCGACAGTAACTCTCTCTCGCCTGACCCAACCGCCGGACAAGTAATTTTATTTATAGTGAAAGTTTGTTAACATGTCGACGCGGTCCTGGTTTGCCACAATTTGTTTTTATTGTCACAGGAAAACGTGCTACACTGAATAAAATTTAGGTTACTTATGTAATAAATTTCTGGATGTGTCGGTACCAATGTTTGTTTTTCAGCCAGGATTACGTAAACATAACGTACGGATTCGGTAAACTTAATTTTTACGGTAATATATTTTTTATCGTTATATTTTGTAAAGTTTATTGTTTTACTAACTGACTTCCGAAAAGGAGGCGATTTTCAATTCACGATGACGCAAAAAAAGAGGGGTGTTATAAGTTTAACGTGTCTGCTTGTGTATCTGTCTGTGGTATCGTGGAGCCCAAACGGATGGACCGATTTTCGTTCAGTTTTTTTGTGTCATCGATAATTTTATCCCGATTGTTTTTAGCCATATTTCATGAAAATCAGTTCAGCCGTTTGAAGATCATCAGCTCATTAATAGTTGATGAGGGGATCTGACTACCTTCCATATTATGTACTATCGATTCGAAATTTGTTACCGTATTACTTCAACTATACCTACTTTAAAAAAGACAAAATAAAAGTAAAAATAAAAATTTAAAAAACCCCCCGACACAAAAAATAAACTCTAAAAACTAACGAATAATATTTTAAACCTATTATAATTATTATCGTCACATATAAGAGTAATATTATGTAAGTTCAAATATTTTTATTTTATCCCGAGTGTTCTTAGCCATGTTTCATGAAAATCTGTTCATCCGTCTGAAGGTCATCAGCTTTTTTCTTAATCTGTTACTGCCATATTATGTCGGGGGTTGTTTTAAATTTGTAATTTATACTTGTTTTTCTATGTATGTAGGTACTATTTATCGAGTTCTCCAGGAGGTTTGGACAGACTTGCTTTTTTTTAATCGAGAGAGGAAGCTTACGAGTCGGTCCCATACCTGTCTGAATCCAACTCTTTAACCCTGATGCTAAGATAATATTGCCGCTTAAGTTATGGGGATGCAGGAACTATTTGTACTAACTACTTGTAGATAAGTACAAACCAACAATTTCACTATTGAAATCCAAGTCTCAACTCAATCTTGTATAACTTAACTACCTTTAAGGCAAGAGTGAACAGGCATCTTCTAAGCAAGCGCGTTCCAACCTAGATCTCATAATTTCTTTACACTAAGCATGCTAATTGTCGTCAAGCGCAAGCCTATCTCGCAATAAAAAAATCTGTTGGTTGTGAATTGGTACCGAGCAAATTGTGTCCTAACTTCTCGATCCTGATGCTGCAGATAATTAAACCAAGCTATGGAGACTGAGAATCCAGACACTACTATCGAATTAGAGAGAAAATTTGCTCAGAAAATACTAATTATAGATACTACACAATTTATGTTTTAGCAACAAACAATAGTGCTTAAAATGAATTTTAGTCTCAATAACAGCAGCCTAAACGATATTTGAATTTGATTGTGTTTGGAAACCTAATTATTCTGCGTTTGTAGATATTAATTACCTAGCTCATTACTGAAGCGATAGATCTGTTTACCCAATCTTGGCTTATTTCGTGATCCTACAAACCTTTTCCAGCCCCTTCCAATAAGGATTCGTATAGAAATAAATCGTATACGAATGATACTTGGGCATTTAATTCGAAAATGTTTGCTAGAATTCTGAGATAAAACTGCCCGGTTTGGTTAGACGGATTTAGCTTTTTTGTACTGATTTCTCTTTCAACTTTACCTAAACGTATCATCATAAACGAAGAACTAAGGATGAAATTTAAGTTGTAAACTCCGAGACTCTTGACTAACGACCACATGCGACTTGTCCCCTGATGGAGTTCCGAAAATTCAGACTTATTTATTGTGTAAATTAATCAAGGAACATGAAGCTTAATTCGCTATTATCCGCCAAAGCGGACAAATCTATGTGGTACAGCGTGTAGGTTGCACGTGTAGCTTGTGATTTTCACCGCCTAATAAGCCAGCAAATCGTACCGCAACAACACCACACCACACAAATCTTCCAAATTATTCTCAAAGCACGTTTCGCTCCGACACCGGAGCATTCTCAGGAGATGTTGACTCAACAATGCAAGATTGTAAAGCATAGTACCTAATAATAGTATAGTGCTAGTGATTTTAAGTGATAGAAGTAACCTCTGTGCCAGCTTTCTAGTTTCACGGGCTTGGGTTGGGCGTTTATGAGCGCTACCATCTTAGACTGCATTATCACTTGCTACTAGCTGAGATGCACAGCAGCACAGTCAAGAGCTATCTAGAAGTGGGATAAAAACACTAAAATATTGAAAGTATCATAGTGCCTATGATAATATTTTTTTCAAGAATAAAATATAATAAGTATATTAAAATTAATATTAAAGCGAAAAATCACTCACTCACTGAGTAATCACGATATGTCAAGAACTTTAAAGTAAACTAAAGGGGGTGAAATTGGGGTTGGATTGTGACATGGAATTGTTTTTAAAGTTAGGGTCATGAAAATCCGCATTAATTAGGTTATTAGTTATCAAACATAAAAACCTTTATAAGCTATTTTAGTTTATTTTGAATATTATTAAAGAAAAAACCGGCCAAGTGCGAGTCTGACTCGCGCACCGAGGGTTCCGTACAAACCTGTAGGTATATAAGTAAAAGTTAAAGTATTTTTATTCCACTTATCTATTTTAATTTCAATTTAATACCTCTACGCGTTCATGCAGAAAGGGGTAGTAAGTTTAAAATTATAAAAAAAATATATTTATTATATGATGTAACTAAAAATGTATGCTTTTCGCAATTTTTCCTTTATCTGTACCCTGTAGGTTTTGATTCCCTTGCGAGTGTCGAAAATTTGCATTAAAATATTTTTACTATATGATGTAACTAAAAATTTATGTTTTTCGCAATTCTTCCTATATCTGTGCTGTAAGACGTTGCTTCGTACCAAGTTTCAAGATTCTGAGCTCACGGGAAGTACCCTGTAGGTTTTGATTCCCTTGCGAGCGAAATTCCTCTCCTATCCTATAAGGTCCTATAAGGTTTCCATTTTTTCCTTTTGAGGTACGGAACCCTAAAAATATGTTAATTGCAATGTCCATGGTTACGAAGCCACAGTTTTTGTTAGCAATAGGTAGTACTTCTGTGTTTAAGCCTCTTGCAGCGGAAAAATTCCATAATCTAAAAATCAGATTTTGTATATTGTGTACGAATTCGCGGGCGACCCCTAGTATTTATAAGATACAAAAGTAAAAGCAGAGTTATTCCGAAACTCTATTCCAATTACAGTGAAATAGGATATCTATTACGCAAATTGGGTCTAATTGGAGGAATCGAGGGTTCGTCGATGTCTTATTTCGTGGATTCCAGGCCATAATGTTTATCAATATTTATGGCTCATTATTGAACGACTGGATTGGGAAAGAGGGTTAAAAGGACTATAAGGTTGCCACCCTAAAATTCAATTATTCTAAGGCTGAGTGGTGTTGTTTATATCAGCAAAGAAGGCTGAGATTTATTGATACAACTTGCAAAATTTCAAAATAGCAGGTATTTAACATTTGAATAGAATCAGGCGTTACTTCATGATAACTTATGAAAAAGAAGCGTAATTCGCTATAATTAAATAATTAATTTAATGAAAAATTTGTGGCTATAGGTACATAGTGCATCATGAGATATAAAACACTAGCGATGTTTTACTAAATACGCACCATACAAATCTTCAAAGAAACCCTCACTTACGTTTCACTCCAAACCAGGAGCATCTTCAAGAGATGTTCTTCAAGACTCTACAATGCACAAATGCAATAGCGTTCAGAAATCCAACCGAATCAGCACGACAACGCTCTCTCGTGCTACACGTGTACAAGTGTAACATTAAAGCTAGCTAGTTTATGGAGACGAAACGACCTACTATGATGTTTATATATATTTAATAATAGCTGATGCCCGCGACTTCGTTCGCGTGGATTGAGGTTTTACCATTGAAAATGGTTAACAGATGCAAATCGCCTGAGACGTATTTTTGGCCATAGCTCCGAGGATTTTGAGAGGATCGAGATAGGAATAGTACCAAGAGTTGAGGAATTTATCGAGACACGTGTGAGCGTCTGGTAAATAATTTTTTTTCAAACTTTGAAGAAGAGATATTTTTTTTAAGAATCAACATAAGCTGGAGTGATTATTGACCGATCGTCATGGTAATGGTGTTAAAAGATGCGTACGCGTATTTCCGTTTGCGTGTTCAATAGAAGGCAGCATTGCCTCGAACCCCGCACGGGTTTGATGTGCCAACTCTCTATTCAAATTCGTGTTCATTATAAAGAACTCGTCCTCCAATCGCGCACGGGTTTGCAACCGAAATTATAAAAGATGAATTTCTTGCTATAAAAGGATATTTCATAATATTATTAAAAAACATAGATCTCTCCCAAAACCGAATCAGCACGACCCGACTCCACGTAGTCTTGTCTGTCTTACCCTTAGAGTGTTTTTGTAACGCGCGAAGTCAGAAGCTCGCGAGGGAGGTCCTAAATGAAGCCAGTCTACGAGGCCGAGCAGAGCGAAGGTCGAGTAGGTGAAGCTGAATGAAGGGGCGACGAAAAGAGTCTTCTGGCGTAGCCCATCCATTTTACATCTACATTATTATAAATCGTTATAAGTTTATAACCCATAATAAATTAAAATTTTTGGGTTTTCTTGCCTATTCATCAAACACCTCACATCAAACAAATACGGATTCCGTGCATTAAGGCAAAAACTGCCTTCTATTGAACACGGAAATAAATATTGCGCTATTGGAGGACTCGTGCCTCGAATTGAGCACGAGTTGAAAGGAAGTTAGTGTAACAAACCTGTGCGGGTTTTGAGTAAGTACTTCCTTATATTGAACACACAAACGTAAATACGCGATGCGGACGCAGACGAGTTGAAATTTTGAAAATCGGTTACTAAATTTTTGAATTTTTTTGGAAAAACTTCGTAGGACTTGCAAGTACCTAATGTAGTTGTGTAATTTTAGGGAAGTAAATCTCAATAAAAATTTCTTATTACCCAACTTGTTACAATTGTTTTTTTTTCGTTTTTTGTATTCATTTTCAATGCTCCGATTCTTGCGGGGACTGCGAAATCTGTGAATTTTTGGGTCCCGCGGGAACTCTTTAATTTTCCGGGATAAAAAGTAGCCTATGTGTGCCAAATTTCATCCAGATCCATTCAGCCGTTCTGGCGAGATTGAGTAACAAATATCCATCCATCCATCCATCCATCCATCCATCCATCCATTTAAACTTTTGAATTTTTAATATTAGTATAGATTATTTAGCTTCTACGAAAAAGAAGCTTTACTATAGGCGGAAAAAGTACTTTTACCAAAAAATATATGAGAAAAATAGAAAATGAGATGAAAATTCAAAAACAAACTCAAGATAATGTAAAGCACAGTATGAACCTCAACTGTCATCCTTTCATCACGAGCCAGTCCTAAGTAAATAACCTTTCAAGATAACTACATTTTAAGTACAGTATTGAAACGGTTACTGTCAACATAGTTGATATAACAACGCGACAGATTGGCGGGCTTAGGATAATAATATGTCGCAGAGATAATCCCAAGACAGCTGAATTCTGAAGAGGGATAGATGACAAGAGGGTCTTAAATTATAGTTTAGTAATAGCTAGGGACTACTTACTTGAGAACTAGACTTCATCTGCGTGGATTTCACGATCCTCCGATAAAAAAATTGCCTATACCTGGGATGCAACCCCTGTACCAGATTTAATCAAAATCTGTTAAACAGATGGACCGTAAAAGGGTTAAAAATAGACAGACACAATTTTGAATTTTGTAATATATCTACGAATTTTTGAGCGGATCGTAAAAATGTGTTTGTACTCTTTTTCCAAAGCACAAATAATGTCTACCCAAAGGTCAACCACAAAGCCTTTGAACTTAGAACAAAAGGACTTCTTAGAATCCAAAAAGGTCGAAGCACAGATTAATAATTAATAGTATAGCTATACGCAGAATCGTTACAGATATCCAAATATTATTTCGTAATAAATCCATAGTCTTTCTGTCCGTCCATCATCTGTTCAACTGATTTTGACGAAATTTGGTACAGAGAATTTTATCCCGGGGAAGGAATAAACTTCTTTTTTCCCTCTAATTGACTGGGAAAAAGAAAAAGTTCCTGCGGGAATCAAAAAACCTTAATGCACGCGGACAAAGTCTCGGGCATCATCTAGTTTTACATATTTTAATCAATTTATAGCCAAATTTAATAGACTACAAATTAAACATCTGCCAAGTTATATTATATTGTAGCTGTAACAAACTGATCGAGTTAATTCAATTGATTAAGAGTTTCTTAATCCTAATGACGCGATCGTGTAATCCCCGAGCCAGCGTTTGGCGGTAAATTAATAAGGATAACCTATTTTTAATTGAATCCCTTTATTATTAATCCCTTTTTTCAAACCACTTTGTATATGGAAAGTCATATCCCCAGACTATTTCCATCTATTAATTATTTTCAGCTCTTTTTGGAATAGGTGGGTAGAAGCTAAAAGGTATTTGGTTGGATAGGTAGGATGTGGATTAGAGCTAACACAACAATACAACACAACACAACACAACACAACAACAACACCTTCTGTCTGGTCCATAGTGTGTTTTCAGACTGATACTATAATATTTTAAGTATACTTATATTTATTATGATTGTGGTCCCAGTTTTTCTGATCGCTTTGACGATTAAAGATAATAAAATTTATATTTCGTGACCAAAGAATTATGATTTTAAGATAATTATGTTTTAGGACTGAAAATTGAATGATGAAGTTGATCTGATCGGTTGTAAGCATTTAGATGCGAAAGAGTGTGTTTGTTTGACCTATCATGCTGCAACTGAGCAACGATCGAAGTGATTTTCAACCGACTTCAAAAAAAGGAGGAGGTTCTCAATTCGACTGTTTTTTTTTTTTTTTTTTATGTTTGTTACCTCAGAACTTTTGACTGGGTGGACCGATTTGGATGATTCTTTTTTTATTTGAAAGATCATACTTCCCATGTGGTCCCATATAAATTTTATCGAAATCGGTCGAGCGGTTTTTAAAATATGAACAATAAAAGTTGGCGCGGGAGTTTGAGGTCGGTTGTTTAAAAAGTATTTTTTATATTAAATTGTTGCATCAATACAGTTATAGTTTTGAAAACTCAAATTTACTTTTTATTCTAGAAAATTAAAGAGTGCTCTCGCAAATATGTCGAAAAACTCATGCGTCGTAAAAACAAAAATATATTTTCTTTGGCTATTGTTTAAATCAAATAAAACATTCATTCATCCGCTCAATCAAATAAGTAGGTCCTTTTACCGTAGAAGTAGTAATTGAAAACAGGTCGCTTCTCATCGTTTCGCGGAGATTGCCTTTTTATGACCCAATTTTTCTCATGCCTCTTCATTCCCGCTTTCTCCTTTTCGTTTTATCATTCCCTTTTACGATGGAAAATGATTTAGTTGAGTCGCAAGATGTACGCCATTTGTAATTGTACGTGATACTTTAAACCTATTTTATACAAATCAGCTCGTACTAGTCTACTACTCAATTTCTATCTTCTGCGCAATCATTGTGACTCGTGACGATTTTCTTCTGTCTCTGATGTCGTTGGCGTCACAGATTTACGCTGTGGTCTATAGAGCTTTCTTTAACTACGACTAGTCTCGCCATAGACTGATAGTATTGACTTTGATTTTATTAGAAGAGATAAAATCAAAGCGGCCAAGTGCGTGTCAAACCACTGTCTAACTTCCCTTTATAAATCTGTGCTAGGAGGTCAGGAGCATAAATTTAAGATTGGTCTCGCTCCGCTAAATCTATGGTCAGGAGTTTTTACGTACTATAATATTTTACGTACTTCATGTATGATGGTTTCTGATTTAAATTTTGTATTGTTTACAAATTCAGCACGTAAGCCACAAACTGAATAGTAGATATATCATTTGTATGACATCTACAGTCAATTTTACGATTGCGTAATACAAAATGTAAAAGCCGATATCATTAATGTATGCAAATATTCATAAAATAAACGCTTCACATGAACTACAATATCACATTGATGAGTCGATTTGCATGTCAATGAATATTATTTATGTTGATGTCAAGTAAACTGTAAACGTGCTTTTCAAAGTCTGTCCATAATATATTGTACGAAAATCCACAGATTACACGCACGCAGTTGAATTATCAAAAGTATCTACTGATTCTTGATAATATTAACCTATAGTGTAACTGTAGATTTTCATAATGATTATAGTAATTACCATGTACGAGCTTAGATCGAGTAAAAACTAGAGTCTAAATCAGCTGTTTCATTAGGTTGCATTTCATGTGGCATGTGGAGTCCACTGAAAGCAATCGCTATGCATGCGAATGGTTTGATCCCACGGGTTAAAACTGGGTTCACTGGATTTTTGTGGTCGGGTCTAGCAGCACCATTTTGAATAAAACAAAAAATGCCTAATTATCCAAAAGCTACAGATAAAGCTGGTTTTCTGAGACATCTTTAAATAACACTTTTGAAAGTTCTAGGTAACTACTACTAACAGTATTATTTTTGGTTCAACACAAAATACGGCTATATGATTCCATGGCACGCTCCAGTATATTATTAAAGACGGTTTTCGGGAACGCAATAACAGAGATAGCGACATTTTTGCAGATATAATGCCTGCAATTTGAATTCGCGGAACGCTTTCGCTCGCAATTCGCTTAATATCTTTTATCGTCCCGCGAAACGTACCTGATTTTTGTGCTCCCATAAAAACAAGATAATAATGATCCGTATTGCTCTTACGGTTGCTATTATTAGGGTTTTTATGAAGGGACCTATGTGCGTTCTAATCTTAGTGAATACATTTGCACACTTTCGTTTTATTGACTTACGTTTCGGTGTTCTTGAAATGTGTTTCTGAGAAAGTGCTAGTAACTTTTCCGAGTATCTTTTTAAAATATTTCTTTTTAAATAACATGATTTACATTCGTTATTTAAAATTATTTAAGGCTTTTATTTTATTTCATAATAATATAATATTACTGTATCTCAAATTGTATATATTATTATTATCTTTCTTTGTTTATAGTAATTTAAAGTAAAGTGATGGTAACTGGGGTTTTAGTTCAAAACATTTGACTTTAATTTTATTGCCAAAGGTAGTTTTATATAATATATTAGTAAAATACAATAATATTTCTAACAATAAAATAAATATTAAAAGTTATTGTGATAATAATGTAACAACTCCTAGAAAACTTTTAAGTTTTAAAAATTACTTTTGCGACTAAAACTTGGAAAACGACAAAAGAACATCACGAACTTGTTGAACAAGAACTCTTAAGAAATATAGTTAAAGAATTAATAGCGATTTTATTTTTGTTGGTAATGCGACGTTCGAATTTTTCTTATAAGTGCCATTTGTTTGCAACTAAACTCAACATGACTTTGAAGGAAGTTTTCAATCGGCTTTATTCCTTTATGAGATTTGTTGATAAGATGGATTTAGTTAAGAAGATTTAAAGCCGAAGGCTTTGTTCTAAAAATTGTCGATTATGGGGCTACCAAAGTTTTCATAGGCCAATTTTGTCCCGGGTGATATCTCAAAAACGACTCTACATCAAAAGCTATAACTTACGTATGATTTCAGGCATTTCGTGTAGTTATATAAGCGCTAAATACTAATGTCAGACAATCATCAAACAGAAATTATATTAACATGTTCACCTTGAACAATTATTTATTTCTTTACCAATTTTTATAGTTGTGTTCATAGATGACTATATCATCAATCTCTATATATAAAAATCAATTGCTGTTCGTTTGTCTCGCTAAAACTCGAGAACGGTTTGACCGATTTAGATGGAATTTTTTGTGTGAGTTGAGTGGTTCCGGGGATGGGTTATATTCATAATTGGACCCTGTAGGGGGCGCTGCAATCGGGTTTAAGGTTCAGGGCAGGACAACGTCCTCCGTGCTCACTAGATTCAATATCTTTGACTCTGTTTCAGGCAGAATAAAATTAATTAAATATAAAAATATCGTAAAAAATTACAAAAACTGAAAAAGAAGAAGAAGGTTCTTAGATACTTCTATTGGTAGGTCTGAACACATAGGACGCGAGGTCTTAGTTCGTGGCGAACTACTAGCAATATATCGAAACATTAAACGAAATTTTTAATAGTCTTCAGTACCTACTCGTACTTATCTGTTATAACAAAATAAAACACTGTTAAATCATATATTAAAAAAATCAATCTCTTCTATCAAGACTTGTTTTGAAGCCAAAACCGATAACAAAACTGATTTTCAGCTTGTGTCGTATCGGCCGTAAAGAAACTGCGTGGAAGTACTTAAAAGTACTTCCACGCGGATTTTGGCTGAAATAACAGTTCATCATCTGGTTCTGAATATTTTTATTTTTGACTCATAGAATGAAGGACATAGTTTACTTTTTGCAGCTTAGAAGCTGCAGAAATAAATCTATGTCCTTTAGTATTGTACTGAGTTTTTGAGATAGATTCAATAACTCAAATGCAAGTCTACGATCGAGAGTAAAAATAATGAAATAATGCGACATACATTATGAAGTCAATCTATAATATATATATTATATAACATTCAAAGTCCTGACTGACTGACTTAAATATCAACGCACAGCCTATACCACTGGAGTTAGAAACTTGATAATTTGACAGTAGGTTCCTTTTGTGACGTTAGCGCTCATTAAGGAAGGATTTTTCAAAATTCCGCCCCTAAGGGGGTGAAATAGGGGTTGAAAGTTTGTATGAAAGTCCGTCATTTCTAAAGCTATAACCATGAAACTTGGTATATGAGCTACCGGTAAAAATTAAGAAATACGTGTTTCACCGTTTCTGAAAATTCTTGAAGGGGTGAAATAGGGGATGAAAGTTTGTATAAAAGTACTTCTTTTCTCAAGATATTTCTCAAGTTATATCAACGAAACTTGGTAGTTTGGCTTAAGTTAAAAATAAAGAAGTAGATGTGTCACAGTTTTTCAAAATTCCACCCTTATAGTGGTAAAATAGGGGTTGAAAATTTAAATGAAAATCCTTCATTTCTTAAGGTATAGCCATGAAACTTATTTATAGCATTAGGGCTTTCAGTTTGATATGCAGAAGCACGAGTTTCACTATTTTAGAAAATTCGACCCCCAAAGGTGTGAAATAGGGGATGAAAGCTGCTATAAAAGTTCTTCATTTCTCAAGATATTATTCAATTCATATCAACGAAACTTGGTATTTTGGCTTTTAGTAAAAAATAAAGAAGTACGTGTGTCACAGTTCTACAAATTCTACCCCCCAAATGGTTAGAATAGGGTGTTTAAGTTGGAATTAAAGTCATTTATTTTTCAAGTTAAAGCCATGAAACTTGGTCTTTGAGCTTTCGGTAAAATATGAAGAAGTACGTGTTGCACCATATTTGAAAATTCGACCCCCAAAGGGGTGAAATAGGGCATGAAAGTTTGCATTTTAAAGTCCTTCATTTCTCAAGTTATTTTTCAATTTGTATCAACGAAACTTGGTATTTTAGCTTTCAGTACAAAATAAAGAAGTACGTGTGTCACAGTTTTTTAAAATTCCACCCCCCTAGACGGGTAAAATAGCGGTTGTATAGTATAGTTAAAAATCTCTCATTAGAGAAAATCTCTCATTTTCAAGTTATAACTTGGTGTTTGGAAGTTAGCTTTGAAATGAAGAAATACGTGATACACAGTTTTTGAACATTTTATCCCCAATGATGTTAAATAGAGAGTTTGTCCTTCAATCATGCCGCAACAGAGCAACGGATCAACTTGATTTTTTGCATGAGTATACAGTTGAGGATCTGGAGAGTGACATAGGTTACTTTTTATGCCGGAAAATGAAGGAGAACCTGTGGGGAAAAAAACTTAAACCACGCGGACGAAGTTGCGGGCATCTACTAGTTTATAATAGAGATGGTTCTACAAGAAGTTTTATAGTTTCATTCGGAAATAGCCATGTATTTTTAATCACACTAACATGATTAACACTGCAGGAGACGCTACCGGTACAAAATACCATAGAGTTATATCTCATCGTATTATTTCTTGCTTATTAAAAAGACTTTTTGATTCTTCAATGTTTTAATATTAAGGCCTGCTATACACGGACTGCTCAAGCAGTTAGCCAGTAATCAACATACACGGACCGCTCTTGCAGTCGTAGTCAACAGCTTCAAGTTACCATTGATAACTGTTGCCAACCGCCCGAAGCAGTCGCAACTGCACGAGCGGTTGCATGTATGTGTGTACGTAGAAGACTGTAGTTCACAATGCAGCTTGAAGCATTCCATCCTGACTGCTTCAAGCTGCCTGTGTGTGGCTGGCCTTATTGTTTTTCATTAGGAAAACAAGATTTTCCTTTAGTATTAGTACAAAAATGCATATCCTTGCTGATAATTATTCCATCATATTCAAAACACTGCAGATTTATACAATATCTTGGGGTGTTTTGTATCAAGGATTGATCGTTCGTGTTTTAAATTGGAGCGGGCCACTTGCCGGGTTAATCCGGTGAAGTAAGAAATAACACCAGCAGGCGATAAGTTCCATTTCCTCGTTTCAGATAAAATAAATTGACTCGCTTTTCCGCAGATCAGCTTCGTTTCGCTGATAATATATATTTTGCTTCAGTGTGGTATTAATAAATTAAATTATATCACATATTATCCTATATCTAAGGCTTTTACTTGTGACATCACTCGTATTTTATCCCGTTGTATTTTCTTTCCAAAAACTTTCACAATATATAGATTTCATATACAATGCCAAACCTCCTCAGATCCAGTCAATATTGCAAGTCATATTATAGCAATGGCCCTTTAATCAAATGAATATTGACATTAGCCTTAGTCGAGTGTGATATTATTAACTAATTATGTTGAATATCTCGTGAAACCTCTCAACGTTGTAACAGTTAACTCGTGCAAGTTTAAATGAGAGTAAAATAATATTTTAAGTGTTTAATTATTACCTACTTCTGGATTGAGGCTACTTGAATTCAGTACAGAAACTTCTGAATGATGGTACTTATGAATTCAGTACAAATCAATTATTTAATAAAATGTTGCGTCCATTATAAATAAAAAACCGGCCAAGTGCGAGTCGGACTCGCGCACCGAGGGTTCCGTACAAACCTGTAGTAAGTTTTAAATTAAATGTTTTTTTAAAATATTTGAGTTGATTGAATGAAAGGTAAATTGCGGTTTACGATTTATGACTTATTAAAAAAAAACTACTTACTAGATCTCGTTCATTTTCGGTGGAAGTTTGCATGGTAATGTACAACATATATTTTTTTTAGTTTTATCATTCTCTTATTTTAGAAGTTACGGGGGGGGGGGGGACACACACACACATTTTACCACTTTGGAAGTGTCTCTCGCGCAAACTATTCAGTTTAGAAAAAAATTATATTACAAACCTCAATATCATTTTTGAAGACCTATCCATAGATACCCCACACCTATGGGTTAGATGAAAAAAAAATTT
Source organism: Erebia epiphron (assembly GCA_963932025.1). NCBI lineage: Eukaryota > Metazoa > Arthropoda > Insecta > Lepidoptera > Nymphalidae > Erebia > Erebia epiphron. The sequence continues at coordinate 43,733,654 of OZ009945.1, forward strand.
TTGAGTTTCAGTTCTAAGTATGGGGAACCCCCAAAATTTATTGTTTTTTTTTTCTATTTTTGTAAGAAAATCTTAATGCGGTTTACAGAATACATCTACTTACCAAGTTTCAACAGTATAGCTCTTATAGTTTCGGAAAAAAGTGGCTGTGACATACGGACGGACAGACAGACAGACAGACAGACAGACAGACAGACAGACAGACAGACAGACATGACGAATCTATAAGGGTTCCGTTTTTGCCAAATTTGGCTACGGAACCCTAAAAACATCCTATTTATGGTATTAAAATATATTTTACTATTCAAAACACATTCTGGAATTCAATTCATAGATGTATGATATCAGTTGCACTTTAATTTATATTCATACATCGTTGCAGTTTGCATTGGCCGAGAGTGTGCTCTTTTCAATATTCTTACTTTAGATACAAGTAGGTATTCAACTTAGGATCTTTATGTTCTGCACGTGCTATATGTATAGTATTCGTAATTTAAGTTCTAGAATTGCTTTTGAATGGTTTAGTTTTTTCAGTAAGTTGTTTTGTATGATTTAAGTTAAGAAGTTGGCGATGTTTCACTTTACGAGCACGTAAAACTGTCCTTTTCTTCTTTCAGTAGAAATTTCACACGCGCTATAGTTACCATCTCTAAATATAAATAACAATAATAAAAAAAGAAAAAGTAAGTAGATAAGTATATCATACTAATACTATAAATGTATTTGTTGTGTATTTGTTTGTTGGTTTTTTGGTTTCTCCTTCAATCACGCCGCAACGGAGCAACGGATCGACGTGATTTTTGGCATGGGTATAGTTGAGGACCTGGAGAGTGACACAGGTGATAGGCTTTTTATCCCGGAAAATGAAGGAGTTCCCGCGGGGATAACAAAACACTTTAAAAACCACGCAGACTAAGTCGCGGGGATCAGCTAGTTTTTGAATAAAAACGTTTTCGTCGGTACAGATCATATCACGCTCTACTTGGTAAGATATTTTACGTTATTTTCTGTAAGACCTCACGAATCTCAAGTAGCGTTTATGCATAAAATTTGTCGGTTAAAATATTATCGATATTCAAAAGTTTAAGACATGCTTAAGATGAAATCCAGTCTTAGAACCACAATGCATTCTTGTAGAAGTAAAATAGATTTGTTTTCGAGATACCTACTCCATAAGTTAATTAGACAGAATATAATAAAGAGAATCTTATAAACTTGTTCTTACTTGTTCTTTTTTCTTTCGTCTTTTCATATTGGTGTAAACAAATTTTTTTGGGGTTATGAAATAAAACCAGTGCCCCATAAAGTTTCATCCAGCCACTTTGTGCGTCCGTGTGTCATAGCTATTTTTAAATGGAATTCCAAAACCGGAGGATGTTCTCAATTCAAAAATTAACTTCAAAAGCAGGCTATCGATGACACTGCACCTTTGCACTACACTGTAAAGTACCTTTGATTCACATTTTGCAAAAATTGTCTTTCAAATCTTTCACTCTCACCATAAAACTGAAAAGTCATAACTATTTGGCAAACCCAAGGTGGGATGTGATTGAAAAGCTATTATTTTTATTATAAACATTTATGTAGTTAATGTTTTATATTATACTAGCGGTTCGCCCTGGCTTCGCACGGGTGCAATTCAGATTTGTAATTTTATCGTGAAAAAAAAACAAAGTAAACAATTTACAGGTGAGGTATTTACATTGGTAATGTTTCATTATTTTTATTATATTATAAGCACCCGTCGGTATCCGTTTATAATCCCCAGGTGGCACGAGATTGCGACACGTAGGTATTCTCTCTGACTTGCAAGACGATTTTCATTTTCAAATGAAAATTCTCCAATACGACGTATTTTCACTGCCCTCGCCTGGGAACTATGTTTAGAAAGTTGAGACCTTGATCTTTTAGGCTTTTCGCAGCCTGCCCACAGCAGTTAGATATTAAAATGTTTAAAAAAATGTTGGTAAGTTTTTATGTTTGTCTTGGCAAATATGAAATAAAAGTGTCGTGTCAAATAATACATAAAAGACAGTCTGAATTAATAGACGAATAGAGGTTTAACGTAAAAAGTTAAATTAGGTGAATTTTTCCGACTTAATTCACATTATTGCAATTTTCGAAGGGATCTCTAATTTTTTTTTATTTTAAAATAAAATGTAGAATATGTTACTTGCTGATAAAGTAGCTTCCTAGTGAAAGAATTTTTAAAATCGGTTGAGTAGTTTTTGAGTTTATCCATCACAAACAAATTTTTCCTCTTTATAATATTAGTTTAGATAGTGGGTTGAAAAAAAACTATCCTGTACGAAATAAATGAGCCCCTTAATGGCAATTTAACATAGCCCGATGTCCCAGACTAAACTAGTAAATTGAAAAATCTCGTTACCCATGAAGAAGATAGCATCGATCTAAGGCCCTTTATTAAAGGCAGTTTCACTTCTAACGACTCGTTGCGAAGCATAAAACGAGTAGGATAAGCTCGCCTCATTAGATGTTCATTACTCAGACGCTCAAACGGCCTACAGTTGCACTTCCAATGGCGATAAAGGTACTTTTTTCTTAGGCACGGATATAATGGAACCTATTTTTCTTTTCACGCTTGAAGACTTTTTCAATGGCTATTGAGAGACTAGAAGCTTACCTTATAAAAGTAAGGCTTTGCGATAATATAGGTGAGGTTTAAATGTGTTTTCTTAAATACATACCTACTTCCATACTAATATTATAAATGCGAAAGGGTATCTGTCTGTCTGATACGCTTTCCCGGGCCATTTTGTCAACCGATTTTGATGAAATTTGGCACAGAGATAGGTTGCATCCTGGGAAAAGACATAGACTTTTTGACCCGGAAAATTAAGGGATTCCCACAGTAATCAAACAACCTTAATCTACGCGGACAAAGTAGGCATCATCTAGTATTATTGTAACATGAAGAAATTTGTAAGTACGTCAGGGTTAGCTGACTGAATATGCGGTTCTAAGTAAGCATAGGCTGAAACATCTTCTATCATCCCATATTCTTACAAATAAATAAATTTCAATTTCAAGTATTACAAGTGATCTCTGGATGAAACAGGGTTGGAAGTTGGACCTCGCAATATTCTGGACGGCTTGACGTGCTCGCAGTCGGACAAGTGATGCCTGAAATCCTCTTAGAGGCTCTCAAGGCTTACTGACTGACGCTAGTGTATTATGTGAAATCTTGCACAAATAAGATTGTTTTGCATTTGAAATAACTCGTGAAACATCGGTATTAGGAGATTTTAGTATCACATCTTTGTTACCATACTCAATCATTTTTACAAATTCTAAAACATTTGCGCTAACGTTGCGTGTTTGAACCGCTGATCAGCGCAGATCAGATTTCGATGAAAGGTCTTTGAATTTTTGAAATGTTGAATTCAACATAATCAGCGTTTCCTGTGAATCAGTACAAACTATTGATAAGTATATAGGTAGACAGAAATTAATTGATATCAACAATTTTTTTGAGATGATACCATGAAGAAATAAACTTTTTGGCCTAGAGTAGGATATTTTTTATTTCCTATCAAAATATATTTTGGGAAGGAAAGAAAATTCTCTTAACTCAGTTCTCTTATCTTTTTAAAAGTACAATATGAGAAATAAAGAATGCATAAACCTAAAACTAAATAAAAAAACTTAAAATCATAAATATCAATGGCAGGATCGAGGCTATGTACACAGAAAGCTGGTTGCGTTATCTTGCTGAATATAACGCAACTACTGCAGTCTACTGCATCTACTGCTGCTGAATCTACTGCAGTTCTCTTAATATTATGGTGTTTCACCCGTCACAGCTTCGTAATTATAATATTACTAGTTGATGCCCGTGACTTCACCCGCTTGGTTTGTTTGTTTTCGTTCTCCTTGGATGCGATTCTACCTCTATATCAAATTTCATCAAAATCGGTAGAATAGAGGGGCTTTCGCATTTATAATATAAATATGGGTTATTTTTATACTTATCTACAATAATTATAAAACATAACTTGCAACAAATTGAACCTACTTACAAGAAATCCTTGAGGCATACAATGTTGCCTTGACTATGTGGTTTGGACCTTGGTCCCTTGGAGAATTCAAACAATACCTATTAAACTCGGAAGTATTCTCTGAAACAGTTATGAAGATACAAAGGTCGTTGCTGGAATATGTTCTTGGAAACTTTGTAGTACATCATGAAAGCTTAACGAAATTGGGTGCGCCTTGATGCGTTAATACGATATTATCATAATCAGGATACGATAAGTGTGATTATTTCGTTAGCTATCAATCTTACTCATTCCATTCAAATCGACCTGTGGTATAGGGACCTCACTGCCAACGCCTAAAGCCATATTGTTTCATTATTGTTGACTTTTGTGTTTTACAATTATAATCCTTATTTTAGCAACGTCAAGGTAAGTGACATCAAACTGTCATTTTGAGTAATATTGCTTATGTATTGCTTTAATCGTTGGCAGTATGGCCCCTGATGCCATGTTGAAATAATTGGCATTAAAATACGAGTTCTTTGACGTTGGTAATTCAGTCCTCCTCGTGAGGACTCAGCGACTATTGAATACTTTGGTGTTTAAGCAATTTGATTTAGAACCGCGATAGCAATCGAGCTATAATTAAATGAACATTGTCTTTGAGTTCAGTTCAGTGCAATAATAATTAACTGATTATATTAAATCTTTCATGAGGCCTCTTAAATACGTTGTATCAATTTATTCGTACAAGTTTAAATAAGATCAAGTTAATAATAAAAGTGCTAAATTAATACCTACTTGTGGAACGACGCTTAGGTATACTACGATGAGGATACATTTTTACCTATTCTGTGATTATACGAAATAAAAACACCCAAAAACAAATGACAACACACCTAGAAAACTCGTAAAAAAGAAAGTACCCCTCTAGTTTATATATACAAGATCATTGAAAGTACCTGAGTAAGTATTTATTAATATGCCTTCTCCCTCAGGAAACAAATTATTAATTAATTAACTTTACACTTCCTTGCGTAGACAACTACGCTTGTTAGGTTCACAGAAATAGAAACGTTCATTTATAAATATCCTTATACGGATATCCATGTCTAATAATTAATATTACTTTTATTAACTAACGCAAACCAAGAGGGGTTTTATAAGTTTAACGAGTGTATTTGTCTGCGACATCGAAGCTCCCGAACGGATGAATAACGATTTTGTTTTTGTTTTGTTTTAAAAGATGACTTGATTCTTAGTGTTTTCAGCTATGGTTCAAGAAAATCTGTTCAACCGTATGACTATCATTAGCTCTTTTGATGAAAGAATGTCAGCAATTTCAAGGCCTGATCGATTCCAGGTACTTATCCTATTCTTCAATGTGTCGGATTTTAAATGGTAATAATTTATACTTGTGTTTGAGAGGCATGTCTGCGTATGAGTCATGAGTGCGTATGAGAAGGTTCCTACTTTGTAAACTCCCATGTGTACGCGTCTAGGGCATTTTCAAATGCAACATGCATACTGCTGCCTCTAGTAAAAAAGCGGGAGGCACCTCAATGCCGACCGTTTGCTTTGCAAGGAGGCACTGTGTGTGGACACAGGCACTGTGTGTTAGTGAGTAAGAATATCTAATGTGGCTAAAGAAATTCCTTTCATGAACAGTATTTTAAACGAATACCCTAGAAAAGCGCATACATAAGCAAAGATAATGCTACTTAATATTTCGCGAAGAGATTTCTACTTTGTTATCTTTGTGGAAAATGTACATTGAATTTTAGTTTTATTCACTTTGAATGATAAAAGACCGCAAAGTGCTCTGTATTTTAATATCAGATGCGTTGTTATTTCAGGTAATTTCATGCTACGCTTTAGGTTTTTTTAAACTAGCTGAACCGGCCCTGCTTCGCTCAAGGAATTTCTTAAAATTTCTTGATGATATCATTAATTTCATAAATTCTAAAACACAAATTTCTTTATTAACAACCGAAAGGCCAAATAGTTTTCGATAAGACTCGAAAATTCATCGATAAGACTTGAATAATGACTGAATTTCATATCAATTTACATCCCAATGGAAATAGTGGGACTAGCGATACCAGTGTTTACATTAATGAAAATGCGTAATGGAAATCGTGGGAAAAAGTGCAAACCTCACTATTTAACTCTCGGGGAACATATATTTGATTAATTTCATTGGTTATGGGAATAAACAGGGCACTTCAAGCTTCGGTCCCAGCTGTACAAAGATGGAACATTACTTATCTAGAACAGTTCTTTATAACCCATCGTACCCAAAAGTTTATCGCTTTGCGGTAGGTACAGCTTACTTTCGAGTCTTTACCAGATTTTAAATTTGTATATATAGAACGTAGCTACACTAAAATATCTGCTCCATTCCAAGTTCAATTCGTTTTCAATGCCCTAAGAGGATTATTAGCGTCACATGTCGGATGTCACGCTGCGCCACACGGTGTCTGGCGTAAAGCGCTTTTAGCTTTCCTGTTTATACATGCAAGTTGCAACCGGCAATAGTTTTCAGGCGTCGCATTTCTGTCTGGGAGTCAAAGGACTTTAAAGCTTTACCAAAATATTTAAAGATGCACTTGTACTCACAGTTAACACTGTAAGTTGATCTTCAGAGATAATTTTTTTCAATTGATCCAGTAAACTTTTGCGGTACGTAGTTTGTTAGCATAAACCAGTTGTAGGAGTTGTTATACTTACTTTGAGAAAAAACGTCCCTGAGGATGTTTAAAAACCTAAATTCTCGTGAATAAACTCGTGGGAAAAAGCTCATGAACTAAAAATACGTGCGTAGACTAAATATTGTGTCTAGAGCGTGTAATTGAAATTAACGGCCACAAAAGAACATTATTATTTACGCTGTACGTAACGCAGAACGTTAAAGTTTTCCGCATTGCAGCATGAAAAACTTTTCGCTGCGAAAATATTATGCCGATACAGCTAAGTGGCTGTCGCGCTGAAAGTTTGTTTATTCCTGACTTGTAAGATGACAAGTCATAAAGTAACAGCCTAAACTAGCTGATTTGACAAGTTACGAAATATCGCACGTCGCTTCTGTAAAAAACGATATGCGTCTATGAAGTATTGCATTTTTTTGTCGATGATTGTCTGTCAATAATTAAGAAACTTCACAGGCGTGCTTATGTCAAAAGTAAAATAAATGATTGGGCAGAAATAGTTAAATCAGCAACTTTGTTTTCAAACGCGCCCTTATTATGGGATTTGGTACTATGACTACATCGGTCATAGTAATCCCATAATAAGGGCGCGTCAAGTTGGTTCCATCGATAGTTTAAAATGGTTAGTCAACATAAAACTAACAGGGAACGTGGATATTACGTACTTTTGGGAGATCCTCTATTTAATAATTACCCACTAAAAAATAATTTATTTGACTAGTAGTCAAATGCCCAATTTATTTATTTATGTGCGTGACTTTGAATCTTACTTACTTGGACGACGACCTCACTGGCAAAGTGGGAAGCGCTGTGGTCCTGTGGGAGGTCTGGGACGCGATCCCCCGCAGGGTCATATTAGGATTTTATAATTTCTGAATTTTCTCTGGTTTGAGACTTCGGCATTGGCTAGTTACAACTCTACCGGCAAACCGCCAAGCGATTGCGTTCCGGTAAAATTGCTTCTTCTACGTGGTTTCTACACGGCATCGTACCGGAACGCTAAATCGCTTGGCGGCACGTCTTTGCCGGTAGGGTGGTAACTAGCCACGGCCAAAGCCTCCCACCAGGCCAGACCAGGGAAAATTCAGAAATTATAAATTCCCAAATTGACCCTACCGGCGATCGAACCCGGGATCTACGCACTTTAAGACAACAGTGCAACATTTTTTTTCACATGATTGTGGACAAGGAGTTCTCTCTTTTTGTAGACTAGTTCCAGTAGGACCTGTATTCGGTGTAAAGCTGTTCCAGACGATCATAAGCATTTTCCTGTATATCTTCATATCGTAAGTTTGCAGTCGGTAAGTCACTAATTAAATAATGATCAGTTAAAAAAAAACGCATGCCAGACGCACGTTTTGCGGTGTATTGATTGATTGCTTTAAAATTAAAAGAAAAATATTATTGTGATCAGAATTAGATTTACGTAAAGCTTAAGCAGTTATGCTATTGCAACACTAGTGTGGTTTTCTTGACCCGGAACTCAATTAGTCACTTCACTAAAGCCTAGGTTTAGGCTACGCAAATTGCCAAACAAATCTTGGTCATAAATTTTCATGCCAGTGGTGGCTAGAAATGGCTGGAAGTTATTATCCCATCGCAGGTCGTATTTCCTTGCTATAAACTTGCTCTTTTAAAATATAAAATATTTCAATTTTTCAGCTGGCTCCGTAGTAAAACGAGGAACTCTTTTAGTTTCGTCCGATCTATCGGTCCGTGTGTCCGTCTGTCCTTGCCGTTTAGTATCCACTAAAACAGTTGTTATAGGTACGTTAGCTACTGGAAATTTAACATTTTGATGTAATACAAGTTTTGAAATAATATAGTAGCACAGTAGGTACGCGAGTGAGTTGAATGCAGAGCTTTTATGTGTCACCATACATTTGCATTGCATTCAACTCGCGCGCCAACTGTAGAAATTATACCTACTATAGCGAAATAACTTATAAATTATTTCGTTACAGTAGGTATAATATCTACAGTTTATATTTTAGCTCTTCCATTAAACAAGTATGTCGAGCTACGTGAAAAACCAACAGAATTTTGAAATCGAAATTTTTGTCAAGAACCTTCAAAACTCAGCAGCCAAAATAGGAATATTTTTGCCACAAAGACAACTGTTTGTGGTAGAACTTTTCTTACGGGAGAATATTCTAAAGTATGTACCTACATTAAACTAGTCATAGCATCGACTTCGACAACATTTTGAATTTAGTTCAAGAATACTTACTTCAGTAACTTGGCCGATAGGTACTCTTCCACTTATATCATTTTAATAATGAATTTAGCTTTTTGCTACGACTTTGTCTACGTGGATTTAATTTTTGAATAAAGACTTAACGATGCCTGCGACTTCGTCTTATTTGATCCTCGCGGAACGCCCTAATTTTCCGACAAAGTAGTCTATGTAACCTATCCCTATACCTACTAAACGTCAAATCAGTTAAACAGATAAGGCGTGAAGGTGTAGCAGACAGAGAGATAGACAGACAGATAGGCAGGCAGGCAGATATACACACTTTCGCCTTTATTATATTAAAGTATTGAAGTAAGCATGGTTTCTGTTGGAATTTTTCTACAGTTATCATCATTTTATTAAATGTTTAGTAATTTGGGACTCTAAGACGCCTCATTTTCGACGCGGACTGTGCCGCTGGTCTTAGTGGGTATTCTGGAGTGAGTTTCATATACGCGCTTAGTGCAGGATGCGTAAATGAATATGTCCAGATATTAAAAAAAAATTGTCATATCTGCCGCAGAATGGGGACCAGTAAGAGATGACCCAAAGAAAATGGCGGTAGCGGGATGGATGGGGAACGGATAGGACCGCTTTTGGTACTATTCCAAGACCTATGGCCAGCATTGGAAGCATAAAGGCTGATGGGTTGGATTTAATTACTTACTGGAGCCTTCAAAACTGCCTATAGACCATTTTAATTGGTAAGGAATAATAAGCGATCTTTAAAAATGTAAAGCAGCATGCAATGAACTGACGAAATAATAATTATTCACTTTCATCTAAAACAAAAACCGACTTCAAAACTATACCTATACTATAAAAAGTAAAAAACATTATCTGGGTATATATATTTTATTTTTTGATCAAAAAGCGCTGAATCAATTTCGATACAATTTATATGGGACCACCTCTGAAGTATGATCTACCAAACAAAAAAAGAATCATCAAAATTGACTGATATTTGGCGTAATGATTGTATAACATACATACAAGAAAAAAAACATACAGTCGAATTGAGTACCTCCTCCTTTTTTGAAGTCGGTTAAAAATATTTGAATACTGCAGAACCAATAATATCCAAAACATTATAAATTTCCAAACTTCATAAAACAGGCGTATAATGAACTTTATAACAATTAGTGGAGCAAATGGAATAACACGCTTGTTGTTAAATATTACAAAGTTTCGACACGTTGTTTTCAAACTACGGTAGTTTTGGTAGCCGAAATGTTTCCCCAATAAATAGTGGCCACAAATCAAACGAGCATTGATTTAAGGAAATTTATTACATCTCTATAAACAAAATTTTCGAGTTATTCAAAACATTCTAGTTTGAATGGTTCGAACGTTAGTCGAGATACTATGAAATGATTAGCATTCCTGTGGGAAACTAATCATTCTGTCCAAATTGAAGTTTAATTTTTGTTTGAAATTAAACATTGGTTCACATTGTTGAAAGAAAATTAATACAGGATTTACAATAACATAAGTGCTTAATATTATTAACTGAATAAGTTTCGTAATAATGATGTTTGGAGAAAAAAACTTTAAAAGTCCACGCGAAACGTCCGCGTCATTTCGATAACATGTTTTCCTGTCGCGCTAGTCTTTGCAGCACCACATAAAAGTTCGAGCCAGAATTTTAATTCGCCTGTAATATTTTTTGTGTTTTTTGTCCTTCGTAAGGGCGAAAAGGTAAACAAATAAATAATAGAAGAATACTTACGTAACGTCAAAATAGTCAAGGGATTTCTAAGAGTGTCTCAGGAGAGTTGTGCCCTTTTCACTCACTTGTCCGGGGCAGCTTAACCCTGCATTAGCATTTAAAATGATAGCTTACCACTAAATTATTTTTTTGTACGATTTGTTTACATACAGTAGTTTATCTTACCAAACATAACTACAAGGTTTCACAAACAGTACCCTTAGTGTCAGTTTCATCATAGCAATTTCGATTGATCGTATTCGATGTGTTCGAATACACTGGTGTCAAGGACCGAACAGAACAGAACAGAACCTTACTATTATTTATTTTTTCTATACCAACAAAAATATTTATTTAATTAAAAAACACACATAATTAAATAAAGAAATGATAAATTATGAAAAAAACTATTACTGATTATATTTACAAAAAATACACGCCGTCCAAGTGATCGTCAATGGATGCTGGTGCCCAAAACACTGGCGCTATTACCTCGTTGAATAGCAAGATTTTGATGAAATTTGGTACAGGAATAGGTTTTATTCCGGGGAAGGACATGGGCTACTTTTTATCCCGGAAAATCTAAGAGTCTAAGTAAAACAAATAGCTTCGTTTTATAGTTTCTGATATTAGTAGAACACAATTAGGTAGTTATTTAAGTTTCCAACGTAGGATGAGAGGGTGCAGAGCGGATGGAATCCTGAACAATCTCTGTATGAAAGGCTAATTATGCGGTAATTTCCTATACAACGGAAGTAATTGTGAGAAGATATTGCATACTCGTACTCGTAAACTAACAGAACAAAAACTGCAGTAGTAATTTCACTTCAGACAAAGGAAGGAAGGAAAAAATAACTACAGGGCATTTAAAGTTAAAGGATTTATTTCACCGAATCCAGAATAATGTTGAAAAATATTGAAAATTAAATTTGACTAGTTTGTTTTTAAAATGTCTTTAGATATAGGTAGGTAGGTATTTATAAATCTAACGTTAAGTTTGTAATAAGCATTGATGTAGAATTTAAGTACCTATATCAATGCTAATAAGAGATATTATTATCAAGTAGAAATAGACCCTTTGACGACCTCCGTGGCGCAGTGTGTAGCGCTGTTGCCTTAAAGTGCGGAGGTCCCGGGTTCGATCCCCGGCGGGGTCAATTTGGGAATTTATAATTTCTGAATTTTCCTTGGTCTGGCCTGGTGGGAGGCTTCGGCCGTGGCTAGTTACCACCCTGCCGGCAAAGACGTGCCGCCAAGCGATTTAGCGTTCCGGTACGATGCCGTGTAGAAACCGAATAGGGGTATGGGTTTAATATAACTGCCATGCCCCTAACAGGTTAGCCCGCTACCATCTTAGACTGCATCATTACTTACCATCAGGTGAGATCGCAGTCAAGGGCTAACTTGTAGTGGATAAAAAAAAAAATAAAAAAAAAAAGAATTTGGAAGTTTAACTTCTAATTTACCACATACAGTAATGCAACTGCCGTAAGCATACATGACGATTAAGTAATTATAGCATAGTATATATTCCAATCGAAATTGAATTAAACTGATGTACCTAATAATATAAGGCTAGAATAACTTAAGCCACCAAAAGCTGGGTGGAAACGAATTTAAAGCTAGAAAAAAGATTCTTCCAATTTTTAAGGCAGAGCCAAGAAGTTGGAGGCTTCGTTCAAATAAAAAAGAATTCTCATTTGTAGAAAGTAGGGGGCCCGTCACTGACAACTTCTTCACGATAGAATTACACTAATTGTCAGCGTCCTTAAATTGTTAAGTAGGGTTGCGTTTGTTTATACGAGTGCACCAACTAAAAGCTTTTTCTTGTTTGCTAAGTGGGTAACGATTCTTGGTATTCAGTTTTAAACGCGTTGTCGTGTAGTAATCATCATGGCCTTTTCGGATAATAAGACAATGATAAGGATTTGCTGTGTTATTCTCTATAACTAATCTTATGCAATTACAATCTAATATCTTAATATTATAAATGCAAAAGTGTCTGTCAGTCTGCTACGTTTTAACGGCCCATCGGCTGTGCTTCTTAACCGATTTTCTGAAATTTGGTGTCGTCCCGGGGAAGGACTAATAGGCTCATCTCAGAATTTTAGAGAGTTCCCGAAGCAGAAAAAAACTTAACAAGAACGAAACGGGCATCATCTAGTTTCAATATAATAGGCATGATGACAGTAACCAAGAATCAATGAAATTATGAATTTATCTAATGAAATAGGATTCATGAATTATAAAAAACGTATTTATTTTCCTATTTTGAGTGAGATTGCTATTTATTTTGATAAAATAAAACTATAAAATACAGCAATCCGCCATATTGTATAAAACACAAAGAAGCGAATGACGTCACAATTGTTTGTTTTCGAGCTTTGACAATCACACTATTGCTTACTGCACACTGCACAGAGTACATTGGTAAAAACAATAGTGACGTCACAAACGACGCCATGACACCGCCGAACGTTTTAGCGTGAATTTTAAAATTTAAATTTCAAATGCTAATTTTATCTACCAAACCTTATTTTTCTGCTGAAATAAGATATTTTTTCGAAATAGTAGATACTTCCGAACATAATCTGACCATTTTTCAAAATCAGTCATCATGCCTATTGTGTCTATGGCAAGCTCGATAGCGTTATCTCAAACTCAATAGTGTGGTAACGGTTATTTTCTAGTGCTTAACTTTTTAGAATTTATTCATTTTGGTATATCTCTTTCTGTCTTCTCTTTCTTTCAGGGTGCAGGCCCTCACCGTATGAATGGTAGACCATTCTTGACTTACCCTATCCACCCGCATCACATGAGACTGTTAGTCCAACTGGGCTAGGGATCGTGCTGCGGATTTAGGACCTATACGTCGACTTCACAAAAAGTTGAAATCCTATAATGTTGACTTTTCAGTTTTGCATAACTTCGACTTCTTAAAAAGCTGAATTCTCGAAATGTTGAGCTGTGCCTGCCGATACGAGGTCTTCGTTTCAAAATTTTATTTCTGTATTAGTCGTCGCTTCTGTGACAGAAATTATGCTTTGATAATATTATCAGATAATCCATCGCTCAGAAATAATATTTTCTACTAGACAAGCGCGAACATTACTTTACGCTATTATGATGTGAAATCGTTTATATGAAAACCAATGCCCAATATTTTTCTTCGAGATAAGATACGGGCAATAACACCATTTTGTTTATGTTGACGACGGTCGTAGTCCCGCGGGATCGTAGGGTTCGACGAAGGTAGTGGCTTACAAGTATCGAAATAGGCTGACCATCCATTTTAAGTTGGTCTGCCCCACCTCCTTCTTCTATAATCCTTACAATGTAAAAGGGGTAGCCATTATGTTGGTTGACAGTTCTATTTTAGTTGGATGGAGAAGAAATGTGTGAAGCTTATCCAGTATGCCCGTGGGGAAAATCCTTGTTCAAGTTGCTATAGTTTGATAGCGTAATGATCACATGAGTAAAGAAACGTTGGATAGATATTATGTAGTATCTAATATCAAAATTTTCTCTACTGTCATGTAAGCAGAATTATTTAATTATTTTAAATATTATATAAGTTGTGATGTAAAAAGTTGAACGAAATAAATTAACTTTATTTTACACTGTTTTACTGGTGGAAAATCAAATATAATTCTTTATAAAATGGTTCTGTACAAAAGTTTCAAATAGTATCACTATCAAGGTGTATTGATTGGTAGAATGGTTGGATGTAAGTATCACAATCAAAGTGCATAAGTTAGTAGAAATAGTTGAATAACTTGCCCCATTTGACAGTTCTATAGAATGTCACTAATACTGTAGTAATTAGTAATCTATATTTTTTTAATATATAAAAATGAATCCCTATTTCCCTTGGTCACGGGTCATCACGCGTGAACGGCTGGACCAATTTCGCTAATCCTTTTTTTGTTGTGTTTATTTGGACCCGGGATGGTTTATATCCACAACTAGCGACTGCCCGCGACTTCGTCCGCGTGGTTTAATTTTTTTGTTATTCCCGCGGGAACGCCTTCATTTTCCGGAATAAAAAGCCTAGCCTATGTCACTCTTCAGGTCCTCACCTATACCCATGCCAAAAATCACGTCAATCCATTGCGGCGTGATTGAAGGACAAACCAACAAACCAATAAACCAACAAACAAACATACTTTCGCATTTATAATATTAGTATGATTGGACGTTGTATGGGGCGCTGCAATCTATTTCGACGTTCAAGGCAGGGAAAAGTCTGCCGGGCCCACTAGTAACTTAGACTTTCTTCTCTATGTATGAATAATATTTTGCTGTCGTAGTGAAAATTAGCCGGATTGTTATCATGATCAAAGGCCACAGCTTTATATAACATATTTAACTTCGCTGAAGGAACAATTTTTCTATTTGATATCAGATATCAAACGAAACACATCGAGTCAATGAATCGTTTGAGACGGGAAAAGGAAATGCTTTTCCAACATTATCCCTATTACGATATTGTCAAAATAATGATTACGGTTTTTGTCGTAAAAATATAACTAGACATAATATGTTTTATGAGTTTGCGAGTGCCTTCAATGAGAAAAAAATAACATTATGGGATTATACGTGTATGTCTTGTGTGTGTGTTTAAGTAATTTGTATATGACTCAATAGTATCTTTTTTTTTTTTTTTTTTTTTATTGATCAAAACAAACTTTACAATTTACAAATCTTAATATCGGAGCCATCCTCTAAAAAAACTTGGCGTTTATGGTGAGGATGGCGAGTTCGCCTTAATAAACTAATACATAATAATAAGAATATTTGGATGTACTTACCAGTTACACAGACAAATAATGTACATTATGTTCTATATTAGGTTATTGAATTAGTTAGTGAGTATTATCATTATTTACCTAATAAATATCTTTTACACTTTCTTATATAAATATGTTTTTTTTCTTTGCTATTATATTGTAGAAACGATGGAAGATCTTCGAGAATTTTAGGAAGCATATATTTATAATTTCTTTTGCCGTATATATCTGAATCATATTATACTATCCATTCTATAAAGTTAAAACTAAGCACATAAACTACAGTACCCGCGCGAATTGAATTCATTCGCGGGCCCTGGGTTTAAGCGGTACAAAATTTCGTATCGTCTACTCCAAGAACTACTATTTATCGAATTGTTCGCTCAAAAGATGTCAAGACTAAACAAGGCTCATCTTTTTAATGCAGAGCCCAAATTCATTCAATTCGCTTTCGTATAATACGAAAGCGAATATGAGGTAGCCATATCTTAACTGTAGGTATATTATATTATAATATACCTACAGTTAAGTATAGGTATTTAGGTAGGTGAAAGACTAGATGATCCCGCGACTTTGTCCGTGTGGATTGAGGTTTTTTTGGTTCCCGCGAGAACTCTTTAATTTTCCGGGATAAAAGAAGCCTATGTCCTTCCCCGGGATACAACCTATAATCCCTGTACCAAATTTCACCAAAATCGGTTAAACATCGGGTCAAACAACGGTGGGTCATGATAGCGTTGCAGACAGACAGACGGACAGACACACTTTCGCATTTATAATATTAGTATGGATTAGTATGGATGATTTTTGGACAAAGATGATCCATAGTATACTTACTTAGGTATGTTTGTGTGTTGCTTGAATACATAGAATATCAATCATTTTCCAATCCAGGATTAGGCATGCTAATTAATTAAAAATAACCGGTCAAGGGCGTCGGGCCACGAGCATAGTGCGGAATTAACTTGTTGATAATAAATTAAATTCGATCCAAGTTACACTTAACACGCGGGTGTCACTCATGACTATATACGTTTTATTTTGACTCTTCTTTTGGTTCAGAATGCAGATTTTACTGAGAAGAGCCGGCAAGAAACTCAGCAGCTGCTCCAAATAAAATATCTTAAAACTAGAAGTTCCCCAAAAGATTTGTTATCTGTTGTAATTTAGTACTAAGTAGCCTGGTGCAAATGAAGTATCTCCTCAAATAGACTGAGCTCTATAGGTATTATAGAAAAGTTTGTCCAATTTCTCCGCATCAATGTCAAGCTACGTCTTTAGAGTGAGGCTTAGGTGTTCCGCTCGATATGGCTGTTCCGGTTGAATGCGGCGGCGTAGTTATACCCGTACATGAACGTCGAACACTTCGGGTCAGCTCAGCAAATTGCCTCCTCGAAGCCATAGGTAGCTCCTTGCATGCGAAATAGGGTTTTACTTGTCTTTACTTTGTATGCATGCACCGCAGACTCAAGTCTCGTTTATAATCCAAACATCGAAGTTACTCGTTGTTTAGGCTGACCCAATGCCATTTTATTTACATTTTCATTGTTCCATGAGCGCAAAAAACTCTAATGCTAATGAAACGACATAATTATTTTCATTTATAGTCCTTGCAAAATATTAATATCGTATTATACGAAACATTACTTCAATCTCTCCTCAAACATATTTTATTCAAGCAAACAGTAACTTCAGCAAACTACTTAAGTTTGCATAATGATAATATTAACGTCAGGTATCTTCGTTTCAAGTGTCGGCCATCATAGTTTACAGTATACACCAAGAAGTTTATTTCCATGTCATGTAATACTGTAGATATTGTATCATGTACGCTTATGTTTTAATTAGGTACCTACCGGGGGCGAGATCCCTGCTATCGTCATACGATAAACTAACTTTCACAAAAATTGCCAACCGCTTTCTACCTAATAGGTAAGTTACACCGGTCGAAGAGTCCTGATGTAATATCATAATAAGACAAATAACATAATATCATAACAAGTGATATGAAAATATATTATGTTTATTTCATAAATGACAGATAAACATTTCAATTAAACATTAATTCATGTCTTGGAAAATAGACTGCCAACATTACAACCTGCAATCATCTATTCTTCTGCTTATCTGCTATTCTTTTTTTAATTTTTTAATTTTATTTGAACACTGTAAAATAAGTTACGATGCAGTCTAAAATGAAATCTAATGGAACGCTGACTTGTTGGTAATATAGCTTTACCCGTGTAGAGATTTTAGTTAGAACTAGCCTCGGTGGTTGACTACCAGAAGAAGTTTCAATAAAGTAAGATTTATTTACCACCTATAGAACCATTATATCTATTTTAAACTAGCCAGGGAAAATATTATAAAGATAACTATTAGCAAAATTTGAGTTTTCTAGATCCAATGGTTTGTACTTTGTGCTGGGCATTGATAATTCAGTCAGTGGCTTTGCTTTTTACTGTATGAAGATAGTTGCCTGACGTCTAATTTATAAGCCAAAACAAATTGTAAACGAAGGCTCTACCTATGCTAGACAAATGTCATGGCGGCACTGGCCCAACTTAAGTTGCGTTGAACAAAGTTCAGTAGGTCTTAATGGCTGCCAAACATCTATAGGAGGTGGAAAAAGAAGTGTAATTAAGTAATTATTAAATAGTATAGTCTAAGTCAAGCATACGTTATAAAATTCCGAAAATCAAAAATTCAGGTTCGCATTTGAACCCATTATTGCCCGAACCCCCAATTTATTCAAAGCGTACACTGCATAATAAGAGAGAATAAATAACAATTTGAATTTCTGAAGTAGGTGGATAAGTTAGTACGGCGTGACTTGCGCATTTCACACGGCTGTTTCAGGAGTTCAGGCTGTGATGTGACGGTGAAACAGTGTTCCTTCGGCCACCATTGGAGTTAGACGTGTTCCGCCGTCAATTTACAAAGTCCGCGTACTTTGACGAGTAGGTATAATCTTATATAACGCGGCTTGTGTAGTTTGTTTGTGAACTGTTTGCTGCCGGAATGTGAGAGATATCAAAAGGTAATGTGTGTTTTTTTTCTCTTTAAATTATTATATTCTTACATAAAATAAGCTTAATAAATAATTAATTAACATAATTCTACATTAATTTCAACCATACTTGATGATAATATCATGTTCGTTCTAATGGGGGTAAGTAAAGATTAATTCCAACCGCTTCCTTAATTACCGCAACATGATTCCATGCAAATTTAGTTCGTCATGCAGGTTGTTTCAGGTGGGGTTTTTTCATAGAGTTGCTCAGGTGCTACTTTACTAAGTTGTTTTAGTTAAGCTGTAGTTTTTATTACTTCACAAAAAATCATTTATGCGTAGTAGTAATGATTAATCAGTGTCTCTAATTATTTATTTTTCAACTGCCGTAAATAAAGCGCTGACTCTGTTTATATACGTATAGCTGATTTTTTGATGCGATATTTAAAGCATTGTACTCGTTTAATGCAACCGCAAACATTCGGTAAATGCGATAAGACAAATTTTTTTCCTCAAGAATTATTATTTTGTTTAATCATTATACCTGTGAATACTTTATACTATTCATAAGACAGTTTTTTATATCAAAATTAAAGAAATAATGCTGGGGTGCTATAATTGCTTTGTTCAGTTTCGGCTCATTTAAGTACATAATAAACTGATAAGCCTACTGATATAATACCGACTTGCAGCTTAAACAGACTATGTATCTGCACACTTACACACAGATTTTTTAAATGTAGTTTTTTTCTATGGCTTAGACTTTAGGAAGGGGTCCCCAGGTAAATTATTATTATAGCTGCGGTAGTTAAACTATTGATTTATCTACTTATGACACAGACAATATTTATTGCTTACTATTTTAACATAATCGGCAGCTTCAAACCCTCGTAAATCATGCTATTTATAATAATATAGTTCATATTGTAACTTTATTTGTCCATTGGGAGTTGGCACTATAGAGCTTAGGTGTAACTAATTTTATGGTACAGTATGGTATTCGTGTATATAATCACAAGGTTATTGACTTTATGTGAAAGGTAAAAGTTTTTCAAATCGGTAATTTCCACTAATTAATATTAGTAGACTAGATGATGCCCGCGACTTTGTCCACGTTATTAAGTTATTTTTATTCCCGCGGGAATTCCATTGTAATTCCTCTTCCTCCTTTGTTAAAAAGTAGCCTAGTAAAAGTAAAAGTAGTAGTTCCATTATATAATTATGATTATAGGGCATAGAGTTACGTAAAATTTTTAAAGATTAAGGTTGTTATTTACCGCAAAAATAATCCTATTCATACGGAAAAATTAAATCCAAGCGGGCAGAGTCGCGAAGAGCAACTTCTGCCAAAAAGTTTTCTTAATTACCAATGCGGCATTTAAAGCTCACGTAAATCACGGAAATGGCCTCGGCTTAGGGAAATATTTGTTTAACTGAATTTTCTTCATTTGTTGCTATAGCATGCTGAACGAAGAAATTCAAAACCTAGAGAATTTGAATTTCGTGCTCTGATTTTCCGTTCACTGGAACAACTAGTCAAATCAGCAACTTTTTATCAAACGTCAAAACGCGTGTTTGGTATAAGATTTTGTATGAAATATTGAATTATGACATCATCAAATTTCGATGCAATTTTTTACTTTAATCGATAATTTAAAATGGTTATTCAACATAAAACTAGCAGGGGCCGTGGTGGTTACTACTTTTGGGCGATCCTCTATTTAATAATCACTAATCAAATACCCAATTAAGGTAAATATGCTCTTATACCCCTGCTTGTTATTTTGCTACTGAATTTATGGGAATATAATATCAAAGGTTATTTTATTGAACTGAGTATTTCATACTCAGGTCCGTTGTAATGAAACCATCGGAATAAGAAGTCTAGCGAATTCTAATGAAAGGCTTCGCTTTTTTCTTTGATTATAATCAATGCTTTCATTTCGAAACCTTTTAGCTGATTTATTTATTAACTAACTAATTAATATTTGGTATTTAAATTATAAAGATTGTCTGGAAGAGATTGCTTTAGCAATAAGACCGCCTTTGCATCCTTTTGTTTTATCTCTTAACCTTTTTTGTTTATTGTCTTTATTTTAAGTGTGTGCAATAAAGAGTTTATCTATCTATCTATCTATTATTTGCTATTAAAACAGAAACAACGTATCAAATTTCTTGTAGCAGAGTCCCCTGGCATGGTGATAGCCTAGTGGTTTATTCGTATCGTACTTCTATTCGGTTTGATCCCCGGGACACGTACCTCTAACTCTACAGAGCTATGTGCATGTGTGCACGAGTTTTTCATAATATTCTCACAGGTGTGTGAAGTTTGCCAATCCATACTTGCCACATCCTTCTCATTCTGATAGGCAACCAATGCTTGAGAGTGATAATGAGAGTCCCCTTAATATACCTACCAGTAAAATAGAATCAAAGCTTGTTTTTCGCATTATGACGTTGTGAATATCTGGTTCTACAAATAGGAGTGCCAAGCGTGGATTTTCTTTGGCTTTTTTCGTCGTCGTCAACCGATAGAGGTCTACAGCTGGAGAAATAATTTTAGTTTTGTAGAAACTTCCACAAGTCACGGTCTTTTGGGGGGTCTGCCAACGCTGGGCTTTCCAGTGCGAAGTCGCCACTCTAGCACTTTAGCAACCCGTACAAGCTATCGTTTCTATGGTTTTAATCTTCTTTCTTAAGGTATTTTAACAGTGACAAGACAGTGCCTTTGAGACTATAATTTTATTAATTTTATCAATTATAACACGCTTTCACTTTCATTAATCTTAGTCAAAAACCGTTCATCCAAATTTTATCGCGTATTTAATGGCGGCATGATTGCGTTCTTTGTAATCGAGGTTAGTCGGGACAAATTCCTGTAACAGCTTTGTAATAAAATTATTACTTGTATCTACTAAAGCCTAAAATTCCAATTTAAGGCTTTAGTAGATACAAGTTTATTTTGCTCAACGAATTTCAGCACTCAGCAGTTAGAGCTATACGTCATATTATCTTCTTCGACATGGCCTATATTGATAAGCCTTAGGTAGTCGAAGCCGATAATTTATTGTTGGATGGAAATATGCACTTTAAAAATAAATTACACAGCAATGGTTGTTTAAATTCAGCCTTATGTTTAAAGTACTGTAAACTGAACAATTCACCGCTTAAAATTTAAATTGACTTTAAAAATTATATTATTTGTATTTTTACCAAGTGACCCATTTTTAACCGACTTCCAAAAAAGGAGTAGGTTATCAATGTGTGTCGGTCGGTGTGTCTCCGTGGTTTCTGAATCAATTTGAATTTTTTCTATCAGTCCTTAGAGGAAGCTCTCGAGGTAGTCCCATAAAAAATTCTGACTCCAAATCCTCAACCCTGATACTAAAAAGTTAAAAATAAAAATTCTTTCCGAAAAAACAACTTCCAAAGCCACTGTAAAGTAAAAAAATAAATTTGATTTCTACACGCTATGTTGAAGTCGGGCGAGTATAACAAGGATAAGCAAAGTTGAAGCATCAGCCTCGCCCGACTTCAAAATACTCGTAGTGTGTAGAAATCAAAATTATTTTTTGCTTTACAGTGGCTTTGGAAGTCGGTTTTTTGGAATATTTTTTTTGTTATCTTATTATTATGCATTGTCCAGATAGATGCGTGATTTGAATCTTTCAGAATGTAACAGGTGCATAAGTAATCCAAAAAATATTATGTTATGCTCTTAATATTTCGAGAGGTTTTAGCAACGCTAATTAAAGCTGCCTAGTTCGAGATTAAAATCCTACGTAAATAATGCAAATGGATTCAGTAGGAGAGTAATTCCTAGGGATTTACCTAATTTCTCTGTTTGGATATACTAATATTGCAGCTTTGGCCAAGCTAAATAATGTTAGTGGTTATAGTGTACCGCTCCTATTTAAGTAAATGATTTTAGTATCTAAATTAGATTAACACTACTTTAATTTTTTGGGTTTTTACCTTAGTAAAGAATGATTTATTATTATTAATTATTTTAAATCAAATTTTCGATGACCTGCCTGGTGCAGTAGTGAGCTGTGGTTTTAAGGGTTCCGTAGCCAAATTTGGCAAAAACGGAGCCCTTATATATTCGTCATGTCTGTCTGTCTGTCTGTCCGTCCGTATGTCACAGCCACTCTTTTCCCAAACTAAAAGAACTATACTGTTGAAACTTGGTAAGTAGATGTATTCTGTGAACCGCACTATGATTTTCTTACAAAAATAGAAAAAAACAATAAATTTTGAGGGTTCCCCCATACTTAGAACTGAAACTCAAAAAATGTTTTTTCATCTAACCCATACGTGTGGGGTGGTATCTATGGATAGGTCTTCAAAAATGATATTGAGGTTTCTAATATCATATTTTTCTAAACTGAATAGTTTGCGCGAGAGACACTTCCAAAGTGGTAAAATGTGTGTCCCCCCGCCCCGGTAACTTCTAAAATAAGAGAATGATAAAACTAAAAAAAATATATGATGTACATTACCATGCAAACTTCCGCCGAAAATTGGTTTGAACGAGATCTAGTAAGTAGTTTTTTTAATAATTTAAAACTTACTACATGTTTGTACGGAACCCTCGGTGCGCGAGTCCGACTCGCACTTGGCCGCTTTTTTAAGTAGGAGATAATAGGTCGATCTTCGGCAGACAATTAAGGAATTTATAATTTTTAAATAAGGCTAGTCTAATCTAGTCACGGTCCACGGAGGCGTTGGTCGTGTCTAGTTACCGTCCTTAATAGATGTATGGTCAAGCAATTTACCGTTTCGGTACGATGCTGCGTTGAAACCAATATAGGATAAGTATAGGTTTAATTCAACTGTCATATCCCTACCAGGTAAGCCCACCACTATCTTAGACAACATAGTAGTGGGCTTACTTGCAACATCACTTACTAGGTGAGATCGCAGTCAAGGGCTAGCTTGTGGTGGGATTTAAAAAATAAATTAAAAGAATCAATCTTTTCTCTCTTCGTTGTTGAAAGTTAAAATCGAAGTTTTCGCTGGTCATTGATTATTTAATTGTCGAGTAAAACCTTTAATAAAAAACTAATTTGTCAATAATTAATTGAGCGAAAGGGTAAAGTTTGAATGGTTAGACCTACAAATAACTTTCAAGGGTAATTAATAATGCAAGATTTGAGTGCTTCTAAACTAAAAACCACTTACCTACAAAAAAGCTTGCGAAGAATATTCAAATTTATTTTTTGGCTCCCGCGGGAATACTATAATCTACTATAATCTGCCAAATTTCATCCAGATCCGTTCAGCCGTTCTGGCGTAATTTGTTTAATTTGATTGGCGTAATTTGAGTAACAAACATCCATCCATCCATCAATCCATCCAAACTTTCGCATTTAATATTACAAAGTGCATTTAAATTATAGGAACTTCAGTAAAAGAAGGCAATGGTAATTCAGTGATTTAAATATTTTAATATTAACACAGGTTGGCGTAACACACACCGGTCCTCCGAATTACGTATATGGTTAGGGCTGTCGCACTTTTCATATATTATAATAGTACCTGGGTGACCGAGCTGTGCTCGGTATTTTTTTTGTAAATCGTGTTTTTTGGAAATTATATTTAAAATACAAATTACTTACTGAAGAAATATGAATAATATTTATCGATCTTACCGACATAATAATAAAAAATATGAACTGGTTATTTACCTAATAGTTTTTCTGACAAAAGAAGGAACTTGAAATTCGTACTCGTATTTTAATGATATTGTAGCAGTTTTCACTGATAGTACGGATAAAACTAAATTGTCTAAAAACGAATCCTAGCTAGATCGATTTATCGCCCCCGAAACTCCCTGCATACTAAATTTCATGAAAATCGTTGGTAAAAATATAGACGTCCGGTACTTGCGTACGGGGGTGGGAAGGGGAGGGGGAGGAGGGGGAGGGGTAGAGGGGGTAGCCTACCCATTTCCCCCCCGCGGAAATGAATAGTTTTCCAGTAATGTTTTTTTTTGTAAAATCATAACCTCAAATTTTTTGGAAGGATTTTTGTGTAAGGAGATCCCCCACCATATGGCGGAGGCCCGGTCGACGGAGCCCCGCTTCGCGGGGCTCCTTATTCTGGGACGTAAACAAAGGAAATAACCACAGAAGAGTACCTTAACCTAAATTATCCGAGTCGGAGTGCCCCCAAGTCCCGAGCTCGCTTCGCTCGCTCTTGCAAAGGCCTTAAAACCCCTTAAGTAATAGTGCCAAGGTTAAACGTAAAAGCAATCAAAAGAGTCCAAAAACAAAGCAAAAGTCGTCGAGAAAAGAGGAAAAACACGGCACTAAACACAACAGAGAACATTCGCGTGACCACTAGAGATTATAGAGAGACGGCAGGGCGACCGCGTAACTTTTGCGTCAATCATTGATACATCGCAATCACCTCTGGTTAACACTCTTCCACTATTGGAGGAAAACCATTGACGCAGCAAGAATACCATAAATTCAGCCAATCGGAGGTGATTGCGATGTATCAATGATTGATGCAGAAGTTACGCGGTCGCCCTGCGGATTACGGAATGACGATTGACATTTGACATTGACGGACGACGGATGTCCACAAAATGGCCGTCAACAACGTTCCGTTTCACACTTTTTAGTCATTTTTGACATCTAACCATATAGATACTATGGCCAATTGACATACATCCGTTCCTTTTTATGCAATTTTTAGTAAAATTTATTTTTATCGTAATTAATTCAAAACGTATTTGCGGCATCCAAAAATAGTGTAAAACGTTCAAGTTTAACCCTGGCAAGGCTCCTAAACTGAAAACATAATTAAAATCAAGTACCGGACGTCTATAGCCAACCCAAATCGTTTTAGCCGTTTCCGAGATTCAGATTATATATATATATATATATATATATATATATAGATATATATATATATATAATATATATATATATAAAATTATATAGATATAAAATCAGAATATATATATAAATACAAGAATTGCTCGTTAAAATAACAGCATACCTATTCTGTGGTAACAGGCCGCTCACTGTGGTTATGTATTACCTGTAGTATTAATTGTTTTAGTAAATAGAAGTTTTCAACTGTCGTATATTTTTATATGAAAGGAATCTTAAAAAATACCTACCATTACAATTTTAAATTATTTGTCGTGTTTTAACACAAAAAGGGTTGTGTTAATTTTTTTTTTTTTTAAACTCAACGTTGAGGTTGACATCCCTATAACACTATTTGGTCGGCTGAAATTTTCATCAACCTGTGGTACAAAGTACTTAGTTCCACGGAAACGCCGGTGGTATTTATTGCTTTAAACATAAAAAATATTATTTTTGATGTATATTGGAATCGTTTATTATTTGATAATGAAAAACGTATTTCTGTGTATCTACTTTTCCATGTGTTTGCTGTTTTTTAATTTAAAATGTTGCGCCTATGTTTCAATTTTAAATAAATATTTTTTGTCTTGATTATAATACGAACATGGCCTTGTCATGTTCGCTAGTTACTACCCAATTCTAGCGAGCAAGTAATACGACACGATGCCGTGTATTTAAAACCGATTAGGGGGTATGGGTTTAATATAACTGCCATATCCCTCACAGTGTGCAAACCCAGGATAGATCGCTCGTGGTGCAAAGATTCCATATACAGTGTAGATATCAGGACTCTATTCAGTAACTTCTTTCAGAAAGTTTGTAGAGCTAAAGTACCTAAAGGTACATATTTAGAATCCTAAATCTTTGGTGAAAGGTTTGGATCATTTGGTTTGCCGTAGATTAAAACCGAGAAATTGCGCTGAAGGCTTTCCCAGAAGGGTTGAAAGTTTCCATTATTGATTCGAGGACCTTTTGGCATGTTTTAATAGAGACTCCTCATCTTTAAAGTTGGACGAACTTGAAATGTATCCGATAAGATAATGTCTACCATTTTCTTCAAAACCAATTACATAAATTTAACCCATTTCATTAATTTTGTCTAGTTATAAATACGAACATAACTACTCGTATATAACTAAGAGTACGACCAACAGGGAATGAATTAAAAACCTACCTTTTGAGAAGAGATATATTTATCATCCACTGTAGCCCTTTAATGTCCCACTGCTGGGCACAGGCCCTCCACTCTCATAGGTGAGAGGGAATTAGGGCTTACACCCACCATGCTGATCCAATGCGGGTTGGCGGGCTAATATGTTATAAGATTTTTATCATACTGAGAGAAATAGCAATATTATGGTGAATTAGTTACTGAATAAACTAGATGATGCCCGCGACTCCATCCGGGTTTCAAAAATTGTACGGGTTCATTCATTTAATTTCTCCTACTCGTAAGATTTGATATTAAAAGTTTGTATACATTTTTTGCAAAGAACTTATAAAATGCTGCACTTATCAATTTTTTTAAAATTTATAATAATAACTTTAAGTATACCGTATATTTAGGTAACCAGAAGTGGAGTAAAGTGAAACTAAGCAAATATAACAAACCACAATTTATTCTAGTGAACGATTACAACATATCACACATAAAATAACTAAAAAGGAACACACTTAAATCTGAACACAATTATGACTCATTAAGAGTTTCACAATAACGCAGTTTACAGCTCGGAAGGTGACAAAAGAATGACCCCGCGGTAATACAGAGAGCGCTTTTTATACACGTTCCTGCCCGCTTTTATAGGATTTAGTCGGGTACCTACACTACTCACAATAATTTTGCTAACTCGGCCTATCCTGATTGTGCGCCGCCCTCGGCTGCACCGGAAACAATTTCATCAGAAGCAGGAAGAGCTGGTGTGCGTATGCCATCTTCATAAGCTCCCCCTCTTGCGGTGTCTCCTGAACTAGTGAGGGCACCCAAAGATTCACCCGCATCGTCACAGTTACTGTCATCAGAACCTGCATAAGACACAAATGGTTGATTATTCATGACGACGCACGCTATTGCCTATTCTGACATTCATCACGCATACGAGGCCCTCATTCAAAATAACAACTTTCGCTACACAAAATAAAACGCTTCACATTCAAAAGTATGCATACTTCTCCAGACATTACATCTCAGTTAATCTCATACCTGAACTTGCAAGTTCACACACACACCACGTTAAAAACGTGCCAGGTCAGAGCCTGATGCGCATTCAGAGAACGCGACTTCCCAGGACAAAACCTGCCAGGACACAGCCTGATGCGCATTCAGAGAACGCGACTTCCCAGGACAAAACCTGCCAGGACACAGCCTGATGCGCATTCAGAGAACGCGACTTCCCAGGACACAGCCTGCCAGGACACAGCCTGATGCGCATTCAGAGAACGCGACTTCCCAGGACACAGCCTGCCAGGACACAGCCTGATGCGCATCTAAGAGACGCGACTTTCGAAGCCAGCCACTCCAGGTCGCCAGCCTCGGAAGCACGCTGCATCTGGGCAACACCAGTCATACAGCTCGACCAGCAAGGCAATTCACCTCACACCCAAATACATCAAACGTGCTACTGTAATCATAAGAAAACATTAAAATGTTCGGTTGAATCTAACTTTCAAAAAAAGCAGCGCAACTCTCGGGACACCATTCTCCTTTCCAAGGAACCATGTACTGAGCTGCAGAAGTCTTTAGTGCGCTCACGCACCTACCCAAAACCATGGGTACCATTGTGATTTTCACACCGGACCCTAGGTCGACACACACATTCGTGCTGCATCTCCCTGTCGGTGGTAGCCATTCTACCACCCACCTGACAGAGTGCTATGCTACACTCCTCGCAGGTCTGCCGACATAACCTTCTTCTCAATCTGCCCACTACATACAACGCTGTCCGCTGTCATCCACTAGCCTAACAGAGCCTAAAGTAACCTAACCTAACATGTAAGCTTACATTTTGACCTAACAACTGAACTAATAAGTAGCCTAACGTTTGACCTAACAACTGACCTAACGTCTGATTTCCGACTAACCTAACTTTACTAGAGAAAGCATGTAACTAAATTGGATGACAACAAGCAGAGCCATAGGCAATGTTTATGCAAATTAAGTTGAAAGTGTCTGTCACCGAAGAACGTGCCGCGTAGTCCGAAGCACGACTTCGAGGTACCACTCCAAGGCACCGCTCCAGGGCACACCTCCAGGGCACACCTCCAGGGCACACCTCCAGGGCCCCGATCCAGGGCACCACTCCATGGCGAGTATGAGTCAGTAGAGCTCATAGAGCAACAAGAGTCGGTAGAGCTGGTAGAGCCCTCACTAAAGGTCGCTTAACCATAGTACAAACTCACAGTTGTACCATGTCGAAACAACTTTGAACATTCAAAACATCAAACATCATCATCGATGAACACAGAAAATGAAGAAAGTTTACTCATACCAGTTATGTTCAACCATATCGAGTAGGCTAACGAGCAGCCTCGCTCACTATACAAGCACGCAGCCCTTCGCGACCAGTAGACGCGCAGTGTCACGCCTTAAGCGCGGCAGGCGAGTGCGCAGCAACGCGCACTAGACAAGCGCACAGCCCTGCGCGACCAGCAGACGCGTAGTGACGCACACGCGGCATGCGGGCGCGCAGCCCGGCGCGACCAGAACGCCTCACACGTGGTGAGCGCCGAAGACGAAAGGAACATAGAACAGAAAATGAACCTGTGACCAGTAGGTCACAGCACACACGTCATGTCCATCACAGGTTCTGAGTACCTTTACGAGCAATTTATATCATAGACGATCAATTATTGTCTTAACCAGCTGCCACTATGCCTCATACATTCACAACTGAATTTTAACTTCATTGCACTTTATGTAATCCTTGTTTAGTGCGGATTACAACCATTTGGTTTATAAAAGCCTCGTATGTAAAATTACCAACGAGAAAAAGTTAAGATTCTGACAGGTAGGTATGTAGACTCGTAACTTCGATCACAGAAAAAATCGATTTGTATGAAATCAAACTTTAACTATCCACGAGGGTAGATAAACAAAACTTCTCTAATCAAAGTGAAATGCAACTTTCTTGCTATCTAATTAACCGACTTCCAAAAAAGGAGGAGGTTCTCAATTCGGCGCGTATATATTTTACGTAATCAGGTTCGGTAACATTAAGGAAAACCAGCCAAAACCCTGTTATGTTTAACTTCAAATATCCGCTCGTCTATACCTGACCATAACAATTTTTATTAAAATCGAGAAGGTATTCGCAAAATCTATTCACGTTAACTATTCAAAAACGCATTGATATCTCAGGAACACACAACCAACTTACTTTGAGACACTTTCTATGTAACAAGTCATGTTAAATAAAACAATGAAATCGTAAAGTAGGTAGGTAACAATTTTTACGTATCGTAATTCAATTCAATTCCCAGATGTTGGCTTTTAGCTATGTTTACGTATGAAACTTTTGAATTGCGGTTGGTTTGTGTCCGATCGTAACTAGGTCATGAGTTTTAAATAACAACCCTCATTTTAAAAACAAAAAACTAAATTACGCAATAACAATTTATCCGTACAGCATGTTTTAGCAAAACATTACTTTACGACTCAAAACTTAACAAACACAGAGGTTTCAAGTTATGCATTCAGACTTAGGGTATGAGTCACCTCTTTTTCTCAAAAATATTTTTGTACCCGGTCGGTACCCACAAAGGTTCTACTTTTGAACAAGATGTTTCGGCTAGACCCTTTAAACTGTTCACAAACTAGCATTCAGGGCGGTTTAGGGACTCAAATGTATGCGTTATGCCAATAACAACCACTGAGCCAACACAGCTTGCTAATTTAGTGGGAAATTATCATAAAATGGAAATCGCGTAAATACAATTGGGGTCTAAACCTTTTCTTAACACAATTAACAGTCAATTCAGTAACATGAATTACTGTTCATTTACTTTGTGGCTACGCTTGGTGGGTATTACATCCTTAAGCAAATAAATTAAACGGTCTTACCGATGTCGCATATTACGTCATATCACCAGAGGCTCGATGGTGTCATCACCTCACCACCATTCCAGGCAAATGCCAGGCGTAACACGGGAAAGCGCGCAGCACCGCGGCTCCGAGGCACGCAGCAAGGCACGACAGCGTGTCGCGCAGACTGAATTGCCCTCGTGAACGCTGCCCAGAGTGCCCACGTGGCATGCACAGTTGCACACCCAAGCGCACTCGTGAGGCGCCTCAAGCACACGAGCTGTGCAACACCACATCTCGGCCACACTCCGCGAGCCAGCGTTACCAATCACATGAAAACAAAACACAACTTTAGCACACAAATAAACACTGCACATTACGCGAGTCACCCTTCGAGAGATATCTTGATCGGTCACGTGATCAACTTTAAGCACTTTAAATTTGGGTATGTTCCTTTTTGGTTCATCTCGTATGTGGGCCTATTTAGCGGTCCTTTATCCCACTTCTGAATTTAGGAAACCAGAAGTGGAGTAAAGTGAAACTAAGCAAATATAACAAACCACAATTTATTCTAGTGAACGATTACAACATATCACACATAAAATAACTAAAAAGGAACACACTTAAATCTGAACACAATTATGACTCATTAAGAGTTTCACAATAACGCAGTTTACAGCTCGGAAGGTGACAAAAGAATGACCCCGCGGTAATACAGAGAGCGCTTTTTATACACGTTCCTGCCCGCTTTTATAGGTTTTAGTCGGGTACCTACACTACTCACAATAATTTTGCTAACTGTATTTATTTTTATATTAAAGCTTTACTTAGTTGAAATTATAAAACGGGAGCACGAAAAAAATAAAATAATGATTTATTTCGGCAATTTTAAAGGCAAAAATACGGTGTCGAATGTCAGTCGCTTCGACGCGTAGCTTCAAAGGCTTCAAAGGTTACCGGAAAATAACGTTCGAGGCCGACCTTGAAATGCCCTCCGATGATTTTGTTACGTCACTGGAAATATGGTCTTTCAGTGACATACCTACTGTATTTATATTAAGGTAGATATTGACCTTTTAAATCTTTACATCTGAGCAATCTTATTTTTTGAGATTTAATGCTCAGAATAAGACTTTTTGCCAGTAGGTACATTTCCAGTACCTTTTTGTCGTACCGAACTCTGCGATTCAATGTTAGAGTCGAATAATTCTTGTTTATTAATGAAGGAACTAGAAAAATTCGCTTTAATCCGCCACAGTAGGTAAATTTATGTTGTACAGTGTGTATCTTGCACTTTTAGCTTACGATATTCACCACACCACACAAATCTTCCAAATTATTCTCAATGTACCGACACCGGAGCATCTTCAGGAGATGTTAACTCGACAATACAAGATTGTAATGTAAGATTGTTGCATAGATTTACCCACTGTTGCGGATTATAGCGAATTAAATTTCTAGTTCCTTCATTATCATGGACTTCCGCAAAGAAACGCCTGCTTCTATCCAATATTTGAATGCTTGTTTTTATTATGCATTTGGTGTAATGGTTGAGAATGTTTT
The DNA here is from genome assembly GCA_963932025.1 of Erebia epiphron. Classification (NCBI taxonomy): domain Eukaryota; kingdom Metazoa; phylum Arthropoda; class Insecta; order Lepidoptera; family Nymphalidae; genus Erebia; species Erebia epiphron. Next base: position 43,765,574 of record OZ009945.1, read on the forward strand.
CTGCTCGAACGTGCCTACGAGCGAAAGAAACAAAAATAATAGAGAGTACCTATTAAAGATGGAAAATGTTTAATTTCGCGATTATTGCGGGGCTTCAGGTAATTGCTAACATGATATGAATATGAAGCAAGTGCTAAAAATATGAATATGAAATTTCACTAATCACGAGTAGAAGTAAATAATTGAAGAATTTAGTTAGTTAGAAGACCTGAAGAGAGCAGGCTACTATTCATCCCGAAAGATAAGATCCCACGGGATATTTTAAAACTCCTAATTCACGCAGACGTCGATGTCACTGGGGTCGATGTCATCTAGTAATCCAAATCAGTACTAATAATATAAATGCGAAAGTGTGTCTGTCTGTCTGCTACGCTTTCACAGCTCATCCGAACAACCGATTTTAATGAAATTTGGTACAGGGTCAGCTTCTATCCCGGGGAAGGACATAGGCTACTTTTTATCCCTAAAAATTTAAGAGTTCCCGCGGGAATCAAAAAATCCTAACCAACGCCGAAGAAATCGCGGGAATCAGCTAGTATGAAATAAGGACATTATCTTGAACAAAAAAACGTAATACATGCCTACTATTTTTGTACGCGTTATCTATACCAGGAAACTGGTATGTAAAACAACGTCTGCTTCTTTTCTTCACTCCCACGTTTGGCTCGCCTGATTTATTAATTACTAGATGATGCCCGCGACTTTGTCCACGTGGACAAAGGTTTTTGATTCCCGCGGGAACTCCTTAATTTTCCGGGATAAAAAGTAGCCTATGTCCTTCCCGGGTATCAAATTATCCCTATACCAAATTTCATCAAAATCGGTTGAAGAGATAATTTTTTTATTCCCGCGGGAACTCGGATAAAAAGTAGCCTATGTCCTTCCCCAGTTAACAACCTATCCCTGTACCAAATTTCATCAAAATCGGTAGAACGGATGGGCCGTGAAAGCGTAGCAGACAGACAGACAGACAGACAGACAGACAGACACACTTATGCATTTGTAATATTAGTATGGATTAAAAGGAACCTTCCTGACCTTTATGAGTACTTAAGCAACCTAATATTTATATAAGCTTTCGTGTAGCGACCGCTGCGTTGACTCGGCATTGTCCTCTATTCAACATCAGAATTGATTGTGTGTACAAACACGTACGTACCTAACAAAGAGCCTTTCATTGGATTGAATACTGCCTTTACCTTCAATACCATTAATGTTTCCGGTGCAGTAGCAGTTTTGGTTCTCTCTGTAATATGGTCCTCATTGTTAATGTTAAGGGTCATCAAACCTTCTATTAAATTAAATCATTCACTACAGCCTATTAACGTCCCACTGCTGGGCACAGGCCTCCACTCTCATAGGAGAGCGGGAATTAGAGCTTAGACCCACCACGCTGCTCCAATGCGGGTTGGCGGGCTTTAACGATTATTATCATGTTAGTGATAATAACCGGGACCGACGGTTAACGTGCTTTCCGAGGCACGGGGGTGAAACACCGCCAACTTCCAACTCCGGGCTGGCACTGAGAATTTCTTAATTGAAATACCCAATACCTAACTTTTATGCCCGACCGGGAATCGAATCCAGGACCTCGTGATCCGCAGTCGACTATGCTAACAACTAGACCAACGAGGCAGTTTAATTAGTTAAATTAAATCATTTCTTGCATTAAATTTCATACTAGTAGTAAAGGACCCGAAACCGATACCGAGCCTGTCTGTTTGTTACATAATATTATCTTTGACTAAAATTGGTACATTGGGCATAAATTCCTAATACTTAAAGGAGACAGATACGCTTTCATACAATCTTGGGCCTGATTGTAAAAAGATGAAAGTAGTATCAATTAATAGTTTATATATTATCAAATCATTCCTGAAAATTAAGCGGAATTTGTCAATCTGGGAGTAGAGATAAATGAGATTAAGTAAAAGTGAGGTTATGCAACAACCTATACTAAACAGCTGATTTTTGAAGTGTACGAGTGTTTTTTTTATAAAACTTAGACCGTTACTAATATGAGAGTGGAAGGATGTTATAAAACTCAAATGATCGATAAGATCATAATAAGTAAGGGTAAAGAGATGATTCTTAAAAAAAAATGCAACACTTTTTAAGTTGTTTTTTATTCCTCTTCAATTATAATTAGAATATCGTCTAAGAATTGTGCAGGTGGTACCTAGCCCAGCTAAGGTACCATATTATAAACATGACATGCGCGCAGCAGCCTACAGTCCGTTTTCCTACGATACAGTTGATGGGTTGTTAATGATGAGTACTTACAGGCTGTGGTGCACGCCATCGACGAACCTCTGACAGAGTTATTTCATCATCCAAGGCTCGTCGACCAATAGTATTACAACTACTAGTTGCTATACCACAATTCACGCAACGATCCATGGTGTCAATATCCAATCGATAAGCCGGCCAGAAAATTCATTAAAACGAGCCAAAGTCAGACGTGTAAACGAGATTCTTCGTGTCCGGTGTAATAGCAAGGGTCGTACAAGTTAGGCAAGATCAGAAGTCCGTAGAAAAAAGCAGTAGTCGAGGAATATATATCAGAAGCACACTGAAAACGCAAACACGATACGAAACGATTACCGAGTGATAAGCCGGGAGCTGTCAGCCTGTCACTGTCAACACAGGTTAAAAATACAGCAGTGATGAAACACAATAATGAATCGATTTTGTAAACGAGAATCGATTTTAAGATTTCACTTTATTACACAGATAATATTATTGTCTTGATGCACAGCTGAATATTTTATTAATAATTGTAATAGTTTTATTTGTATTGATTGAAATCTCGTGAAAAGCCTTTTTACATTTTAGGTAACTTATTCACATTAATCGATTATAATAATCGATTTCCTATTTTATTTGTGATCTTAACTTATTTTTAGGGTTCCGTACCCAAAGGGTAAAAACGGGACCCTATTACTAAGACTCCGCTGTCTGTCTGTCTGTCTGTCTGTCTGTCTGTCTGTCTGTCTGTCTCCAGGCTGTATCTCATAGACCGTGATAGCTAGAAAGCTAAAATTTTCACAAATGATGTATTTCCGTTGCCGCTATAACAACAAATACTAAAAATTAAAAAAATATATATATTAAGGGGGGTCCCCATACAATAAACGTGTTTTTTTCGTATTTTTTTGGTCAATATTAAAAACGGTAACAGGTAGACGGTTCAAATTTTCACAGAATATTAACTTGTATATTACCTTTCAAAATAAATAATTAAATATCAATAAAGTAAATATTAAAGGGGGGCTCCCATACAACAAACGTAATTTTTTGATATTAACAGTAAACCTCTACAAACAAAGTTAGTTTTGCGGGTCATTAACAAAGGTAATTATACCTACTTCTTGAGTACGGAACCCTCGGTGCGCGAGTCCGACTCGCACTTGGCCGGTTTTTTTTGATTTCTCATCTTCCAGATTGTGAATTGCGCTGATTTTTTAAATTTTGTAATGGAAAAAAGTAACGGTTTTTTTAAGCTAAGTCTCAACTTATTACAATTTGGCCCAGAAATTCCCATCTCCTTTATCGCGAAAAATGAAAGCAAAATTATTTAAATTTATGGTCCCAAAAAATGATATCCACCATTACAGCCCATTAACGTCCCACTGCTGGGCATAGGCCTCCACTTTCATAGGAGAGAACAAATTAGAGCTTAGACCCACCACGTGGCTCCAATGTGGGTTGTCGGGCTTTGACGACTATCATCATGTTAGTTACAATAACCGGGATCGACGGCTTAACGTGCTCTCTGAGGCACGGGGGTGTAACGGAGCATTTGAGTCAGAAAAACCCAATACTTAATTATAGCCCGACCCGGGATTCGAACCCGGGACCTCGTCGGCCGCAGTCGAACATTCTAACCACTAGAACAACGAGGCAGTTTTTCTTTCTTTCTATGGCTTGTTAAATAAACTAAGTCTAGAACTCGCATGCACTTTTATTTGACTGTTACGTCTTGACTGACTGATCTGATCCAAGCTATCGCATAAATTACACGGATCACACTGTACCCTGAATTCCAGACCGTTGGCTCTTAAATCGACGTCACTGTTCAATTTCAGTTCAAATTTTGCATCCACGATTTCATTTGTGATGTAAATTCTTCGAGGATTACCGATTATCCGTCCAATAGTTTCAAACAAATCTCTCGCCTTGCAAATGAGCTGATTTTGATCAGTCTCTTGTAATTTGTAGTGGTTTTTCATTAAATATTCATGAGAATCCGCAATTTTAACCCTTACCAATATCGTCACCGAGCAGTGTCTCTGAGATAAACTTTTTAGGCTTGGACTAGCTGAATCCCCGCGACTTCGTCCGCGTGGATTAAGGTTTTTCCTTTCGCTTCCCATTTTAATAATTTTCCGGCATAAAAAATAGCTTCTATGTTATTCCAGACTGTAATTAATCTATCTCTGTGGCAAATTTCATCCAGATCCGTTCAGCCGTTCTGGCGTGATTGAGTGTGTACCCATCCATCCATACATCCGTGCATCCAAACTTTCGCATTTATAACATAAGTATTGTAGTGTAGTATAGATAGACCTAGCCTTTAAGTTTAAGTTCGTGCGATTTTAATACAAAAATTAAGTAAATTATTGATTTTTTGAAAACGGCAGCTTCAGTATATATGAAGCACTTAGATTTTATTAATTTTTTTTTTGTGTTGCATGCGTCTCTTACCAATTATAAAATACAATCAATAGGTACACCTACAGGGAAAAAAGATTATTTAGTAAATTTTATCGTTATTAGAAATATATAATGCAGTATAAATTATTATAAAGTAGGTAGGTATTTTTGAACCAATATTTCAACATTTTTGTAGTAGTACACGCACAACGGGCACCAGTGCTTAAGTGCGGAAAAGCCCAGAGAAAGAAGAAGAAGATTTTTGTAGTAATCTCACGATTTTGGTAGGTTCGAAGCCGCCTTTTGACATGCAAATGTATTAAAACATCAGAAGAATTCGTCAGTCTTATCTCGATCACAATAAACGGAAGAGGTGATTCCAGAACCGTTTCACGTAACGGTGGTGGCTTTCGTTAAATATTCACGAGCCTATTCGAATAATCACGAATATCGAGCGACAGGTAATCGTTTGTAGGTGCTGATACCAATAGGTTTATTGAGGGATTTTAAATGTGATTTTAAGTCGTACATAAGACTCAGTTTTTTAGTCGAAGCTTTAATTTTCGACAATACTCGAGCCGATTCGTTGCTGATACACGGCGATCAAGATCCTCGAGACTGGAAGTAATCCAAATATCTTCGATACGACCGATGTAGCTGAAAGTTGGTATTAAATGTATTTCTTCTCGTGTCTCTAGCTTTTCCTGTAATGTTAGATGTACGTATGCTTTGGTTCCTCGCTATGTAAAACAATCCATTCCATGTCCGATTTGGACATGAAAGTTGAAACATGCTTTTGGCTGTAGCGCCTCCCGTTAATCTTGCAGATCGTCTCATGGTAGACGATCGTGTTGATGTGCGTAGAGCTTTTAGTTCTTTGTTATGTTAAACTACATATCTGAATCGAGTTTTGGCCGGTATAACATAATATAAGGGCGAAAACACACCACGAAAAAAACATGTCTGGCGGGCAAAAAGTCAGGACATATTATACTTTTACATGGAGTTGCACGGACTATCCAGACAGTACAAAATAAGTTTCTCTTACAAAGCGGGCGTTTCACGTGGATGTTTTGACCTATTCTGTCCCTAGTGTGGCCCAATTGGAAGGTGTTGTCCGCAATAAAATATTCAGGAAACATGAATATCAAGTAGTAGTAGGTCTCGCTCGTCAGCTCCTTATCAAGTATGCTGCAGCCATTCTATCTTGATCTACATAATTATTGATGTCTTGTGGTTGAATCGATGAAAACAATAGTTTTCCGTTTATATGTAGTAAAGGCGGAAATTTTTTTTTCTTAAAAAGATGGCTCGCAAGCTAGGTTACTTTTTATCCCAGAAGATCAAAGAGTTCCCGCGGTTATTTTTTGAACCTAAATTATGCGAATGAAGTCGCGGGCATCATCTAGCTTAAAAATAAGAAAACATAGTTAACTTTGCTTTTTTATACTAAGCAAACCAATTTTAGATAATGTGATTGCACCAAAGATTCTTAAGCGTATAGGAAGACCGTAAACAGGGTCGTAAAATAAACTTTTATGGCGTACAGGTCGTGTAGGTTTTATAGATAATCTCTTTCAATCTACGCCGTTATGAACAATGTTACGAGGTGGATGAGTAGGCTCTACTTTTTTACCTGTGTTTTATTTTTCTTTGGCTATCTAAAATGTAATTTTACCTGATTTTTTATCACGTATGACATGAAAATTATCTCTAGGCGCTTCTTTGACATAATATTATAGGCTATAGCTTGTTTCCAACTGAGTTTTGACTCACCTTACTAAAAAGGCTCACTGGTAATATCATCTATCCGTTTATCAGTTAATCCCTACTGATGGTCATAAGCTTTTTTTTGGAGAGAGGATCCTGTGTCTTCCACATCCAACCGCCTTTCACCAGGTTTTGTTCTAGGTCGTTGATACTGCAGGTTTAAAACATCAAGGTTTATGTGAGCGCCTGGACAGAAATGGATGCGACACGGTCTAACATGAATAACTTCATACAATATTATATTATGTTTTAGTTTGAAGCACACCAGATTTGTTAGTCACTCTACCGAAATCAATAAGTATAAAAATACCTAATTATAGTAGGTATGCTTTCTTCATTGAGTGAATTATGACCTTGTTCCTAAAGTGCATAATATCGTTATTAAATAATTGGCAGCGCTGGATATCATATGCAACTTTAATCTAAGTCGGTAACTTGATGAGTGACTTACTTTGGATGTCTGAATTCGGTATTTTCGTATACTACGTCCCTTGAAAACAAGTTAAGTTATCAGTCCTAATTATTACCTTACACTAACACCTGAATAAATAAAACCGTAGCAAATCTAATCATACTCCTTTTTGAATCTTAATCCACCGTACTATTTTCTGCAACACCATTCTACAAAAAATATTATTCGTTTTTCTGACCCATGCATTCGTGCTTCGTTCATCCAAATTAGTTAAATGTTGTTGTATATTTGTTGTTGATATTGATGAAGAGAATTTTGAAATAATATCATCACATCAATGTACAAATTCGTGTCGCATTGCAATGCATGCCGAGTGCCGTACATATTTTAGTTAATTTTATGAAATTATATTATAAATACGTTACGTGAAGTTATATTAGTATCAGCCGAGTAATTCAGCCTTGTTATAAAATAATTCACAAGCAAATTGCGCTTCAGGCACTGTTGAAAATTAGCTGTCATTACAAGAACATAAGTCATAAACTGAATTTCATGTTCCGCTTTAATGGGAACTAGAGTTTATTTATTATGTTTTGAAGCCCAATTATAATTTTATAGTAACAAAAAGGGGCTTTACATACATTCGTGTTAAAAGTTTTAAATCAAGATAAATGTTTCACGTAAACGTTTAATACTTAAATTTACCTTGTCTAGAAAATTTCCGATCAAACTTCACAATAATTAATTATTTGTGTATATCTAACTATCCGAAAGTCACAAAATTACACTTAACTGTCTTGTTATTACTAATTGATAATTAAAAACTTTTATAGCTGCAAGTATTTTTTATAAAAAATATCTACTTATTTGTAGTCAGATTCTTTCACCTCACAAAGTGTTATGGATGTTGGGTACTTAGCATTGTTTACAATAAACCGACCGACTTATACCTTATAACAATGAGAGAAAAAAATATGTCACAGTTATTTTAAAATCAATAATAAGAAGTTTTAGACAGCTGTTATCAGAATAAAATTTCCTTTTACGAAATTATGACCGTCAAAGTTAACTAGGTACTTGACGTTTTTTTTAATATTTAGGCTAGCGCTTGACTATAAATATACTATAGTATTCTAGGTTTACCGTATGCGTATACTGCCACGCACTTTAGCAGTTTTTTTATTTATTCAAATGTGTACTTATTTGGTAATTCATTTTGTTAATTAGCTGTTGGCATGACAAGATTGCGCACGGAAGGCAGAGATTAAGGGGTTAAGTGATTAATAGCATGTACATAGTACATTTTCCTGGTGTTTTCTTCCTATTTGTTGGTTTCTGTTACGGCGAAATAAAATTATGTTACTTCTTGTTGGTGTCACACCGTGAAGGGTGGTGAAGCAATCCTTCTTCTTTCATTGATTACACGCGGTTTAGTTAGAATAGACACTGTGTAGGTACTTTCGTATTTCCGTATTTCGTATTTTCGTATTTCGTATCAGTGATAGGATTTCTCCTATCACTGAGTGAATCACATTGATAGCTAACGAAACAAGTTAGTATAATTAAAATTATTAAAAAATACGACTGCTCTGCCGTAGCCCATATAGAATTTTTCAAAAAATTTATAGCCCGTGTCAATCGGGATATTGTAAGGATTCTAACGTTACCCCATACGTCATGCAATCGTGGAATAGAGAAACTCACATAGATAAATGCACACGAACCCTGAAAACATAACACTCCTTTTTTCAGGCAGTCGTATAAAAATTACGCTTACACATCAAATATTTTTCTCAATCATACATGTAACACCGTTTAATAGATATGAACTACTTTAAAAACCTCTTTTTAGGGTTCCGTACCCAAAGGGTAAAAACGGGACCCTATTACTAAGACTCCGCTGTCTGTCTGTCTGTCTGTCTGTCTGTCTGTCTGTCTGTCTGTCTGTCTGTCTGTCTCCAGGCTGTATCTCATAGACCGTGATAGCTAGAAAGCTGAAATTTTCACAAATGATGTATTTCCGTTGCCGCTATAACAACAAATACTAAAAATTAAAAAAATATATATATGGGGGGTCCTCATACAATAAACGTGTTTTTTTCGTATTTTTTTGCTTAATATTAAAAACGGTAACAGGTAGACGGTTCAAATTTTCACAGAATATTAACTTGTATATTACCTTTCAAAATAAATAATTAAATATAAATAAAGTAAATATTAAAGGGGGGCTCCCATACAACAAACGTAATTTTTTGATATTAACAGTAAACCTCTACAAACAAAGTTAGTTTTGCGGTTCATTAACTAAGGTAATTATACCTACTTCTTGAGTACGGAACCCTCGGTGCGCGAGTCCGACTCGCACTTGGCCGGTTTTTTAACGATTTTACAAACTCAGTCAATTTGTACACTTCTAAATTTTCTTTTAAGTGTATTTTAAGCAATTAAATATCATTTGCTTGTTTCTATAACAGTGAAGGATAACATCGTGAGGAAACGTAAATGCCAGAGTTTTAAATAACCTTCTCAAAGGTGTGTTAAGTCTGCTAATCCACATTTGCCCTGCGTGGTGACTGGTGGGCTATGTCCAATCCCTTCTCAGTCTTAAAGGAGTCTCTTCAGCGAGCCGGCAGTGGGTTGAAATGACGATGAAACACGTACTTAATCAAAACTTTCGCATGAGGAATGCATCTAGGCTTAGTACAAGCCTGGCGATAAAAATATATGACGCCTAGCCCCACGTAGCCTCACGTAGGTATAATAATTAGGTCTCGTAACTAGTGGGTGAAATATTAAAGGACAATAGAGAGAAAAGCTGTTTGGTAAATGTTGTTAGAATATCAAATCAATCAAATCAAATAATCAAATAAATATTATAAATGCGAAAGTTTGGATGGATGTCTGGATGGATGTATGGATGTTTGTTACTCAATCACGCCCCAACGACTGAACGGATCTGGCTGAAATTTGGCATAGGGATATATTATAGTCTGGAATAGCACATAGGCTACTTTTTATCCCGGAAAATTGAAGAGTTCCCGCGGGAATCAAACAAATGTATCTGTTCAACTGATTTTGATAAAATTTGGTACAGGGATAGGTTGTATCCCGGGGAAGGACGAAGGCTACTTTTTATCCCGGAAAATTAAGGAGTTCCCGCGGGAACCAAAAAACCTCAAACCACGCGGACGAAGTCGCGGGCATTCGCTAGTAATCTCTATATATATAAAATTCTCGTGTCACAAAGTTAGTTACCATACTCCTCCGAAACGGCTTGACCGATTTTTATGAAATTTAATATGCATATCCAGTAGGTCTGAGAATCGGCTACTATCTATTTTTCATACCTCCACACGGACGGAGTCGCGGGCATCAGCTAGAAATAGTATAAAGTAGTATAGTAGAAACTTTTATAAATCGATTTGGGTATCAATTTCGGCTCCCTTTGATTAATCCAGCAACTTGATTGGATTCGAATCAATTCGAATCCGTAGAGCAAGTGAGATACGAATCGAAGACAAGCTGATCTGAACAATGAGAAAACCAAATACAAAAATTGGGCTATCTAGATACTATTGACTTAATATGGTCGTTCAGTAGTTACTATATTCGACTACGGATGATGAAGTAGGTACTGAGTTTGATGTCCGGTTGTACCAATAGGTAACAGTTAAGCTAGGATTTTTAGTTTTTGTGTCAAGAAATTCTCAGTAGATACTTAGGTACTAGACCAAAGTAATAACCGTCCCATCATACTATGAGAGTAAAGGAATAGAGACGTTCACGTCATAGATATGTGCACTATAATAAGTAATTAGTCCGAGATCCCAGAGCGATCAGACATAACTTATTTTCACATAGTTAAAACCTTAGGTTCTCAGTAGCGTCTCATGTTCTTTGAATAACCGCATGCTTGTGGAGCTCGCCTTGTGACACCTGAGCAGGTACCAGGTAAGGTTTAAGGCCAACCGATTTTAATGAAATTTGGTACGGGGATAGGTTGTATGCTGATAAAGGACATTTATGCTACATTTTATCCGGAAAATTAAAGACTTCCCGCGGGAATCAAAAGACTTAATCCAAGCGGACGAACTTGCGGGCATCATCTAGTTAGGTATATTTTAATAAACTGGGGGAGTAGCTTAGCCAGCTTCTTCGTCACCGTAGACTTAACAAACTTCACGCATTCAGTTTTGGTCTAGAATGATCATCTATTGGACAAATATTCCTACATAAAATTTATTAGTACAAAGTCTTTTTAAACATTAGTAAAACTTTAGCCTATAAAAAGCAAGCAATCTAATTCACGTACCTACCTACCTTGGTAATTAATCAAGATGTCTGACAAAATTTACCTGAAGTGTAATTAAAATTTCGTAATCTTTAGCCGTACCATTTCGAGATTTCTAGAGATGTTCTAGGCATGTTTAATTACCTACATGGACCACGTATCGTATTATATTATATAATTGGGGTCACATGACTTATCTTAAAGCTCGCAAAGGGAAAAGTAACCTTGTAGAATCATCGTACCTACAAATTTCTTCCCTTTGTGTGAACTAAAAGCCTAAACGATGTACCTACAGGTACCGAAACGTTCTAGTCCAACCCAAAGGTATTTAGTTTAAGCAAAAACGTCATGATTATATTTGTACTAGCTGATGCCCGCGACTTCGTCCGCATGGATTGAGGTTTTAGGTTCCAGCGGGAACTCTTTAATTTTCCTGGATAAAAAGTAGCCTATGCGTTATTCCAGACTATACTCATAATCTATCTCTATACCAAATTTGATCAAAATCGGTTTAATAGATGAGCCGTGGAAGCGAAGCAGATGCTTTCCCGCGAGAATGAAAAAACTTAATCCAGGCGCACGAAGTCGCGGGCAATATCTAGTAATATTTTATTTTAGTCACTGTTGTATAAGATTATTTATACCTGTGTTGAACTGTTTATGCCGCGACTTTGTTTGCATCGATTGAGGTTACTTTAAACACCCAAGTTTCTAGAACCAGTGGTTTGAGCTGTCGCTAGCTCGTTACACTTACTTCCATGTCAGTAAGTTAGTTTCTACGTTCATTTATTTAGATGAAGTGGCAAGTATTCTGTAGATACGCAATAAATAACCTATAGTCGTAGCTAGGTAAATTTCCATTACAATAATCCCCTAGCAAGCATCTTAGATCTTACGTTTAATTATGTAAGTCACTGAACTAGCAACTTTGTAAAGTCAAATTCTATGGGATTCTAAATAACTATACTTACTCCGAAATTAAAAGAGGGGATGTTTTGGTTCTAAGTCTACTGCTGCTGTTTCTTTGAGGTATCATAATGTATTTTAACCTGCTTAAACAGATATATTTTTTAGACTTGATGACAAGCTGGCTTACATATACCGAAAATAATATAATTAAACTGAGCAGGGCAATGTTCCTATAAAATCTATTGAATGGCAGTCTGGCTTTCAACCTTCTGTTTTCTCAATATTTTTTTCAAATTATAGACTTCAATATTCATCAACTCTTCAAGTTCACTCTCAGAAATAATATTATTTTTTACTTTTCAAGAGGGTTTAAAGAACATCATTAACTACAAAAAGTTCAATCTTTTCCATGAAAATTGAGATTTAATTATATATAAAACTTTTGATGAATTCATTTTCTGGTCCATTTACTATGCATAAGTGCGAAAATTATAAAAATGTGTAGCAACATCTTACTTTTATATTATAAATACGAAAGTGTGTTTGTTTGTTAGTTTACTGGTTTGTTTTTATCTTCTTTACCTATTCTGTGGTATTATATTATACTTAATGAAAACTTAAACAGTAGAAAAATACACATACAATATACAAATAACATATTCTACCCTATAAGTTTATGGTTGAAGTATGTTTGTATGAGCGTATGATATCGCCGAGAGTCGAGACCATTCTGAGATAAATAACAGTCGTTATCAAATTGTTCGAGCAGATGAAAATAATATAATTCATGATAAAAACCTCACTGACTATAAAGCTGACTGTTCACTACTAAATGCGGTAAAGGTGCACAAAACAATGTCGTCTGTCCATCCAAACGTGATGTCGCTGCTCACCAATCAGTATTGGGTCAGTTATTTTTAGTTCTTTGGAGATACATCACGTCAGCAACGCCTATCTACTATATCGCCAATGAAATGTGTTTAGGGTGACGTCGAGCAGCAGCTGCATTTATTCGACGCAGTTTGCAGTTCGTCTGTTAGCTGCTTGCTCACTACAAATTTTTCGCCTGTCGCCTTGTTCATAGCAAAAAGTTCATGAATGGGTTTAACGTTTATGCACAAAATAATGTATCAATCACCAAGTCATATTATTATGTTCGGAGGTTCGCATATTCATAGGTTGGTCTGTACCTGTAGTAATAATAATAATAGTAATAATATAATAATCTTTATTTAAAGGATAAAACCCCAGTACAATAAAATTCCAATTACAAAAAAGATTAGGCTGCGGGCACGAAACTAGCGGCGGCGGGGCGACGGCGGTAGCGGGGCGATGCGATGTGGAGCGATCCGCTAGCGGCGTGAAGGGTGGGCACGAAACAGGCGGCCTGTCAGTGCCCGCTCGTGTAGGGATGTTCCGAAGCCATCGAAGCATAGATACCCACTCATATCGATACTTTTTTAATTTTTTTAATATAAATGAATTCATGTTGAGTACCAATATGATATTTGACTTATTTTTTGTTTCTTTTACTAGTGTATAATTATTATCAACCAATATTTTTTGATTTCAAATAAAAAGATCAAATTTTGTACGGTTTCTGACTCACTCACTAGGTACAGTGGCAACAAACATTGTGATTCCGCTCTCGTCTGTTTCGTGCGCATCGCTATACTTTGTTTTATGGCTTTATTCAACGACCTAATTTCATGTAAATTAATTATGGTCTATGTCACGGGCCATGTCAAACGAAGAAAAGTCTAGTTAATTTACTAACACCATCTAGTCTGAAATGCGGGAACTTACTTGCTACATAAGCGCTATCTAGTATATGACATATTAAAAACGTATGATATGGTCAAAGATTAGTAGAGAGATATTATTATTAAAATTAAATAAAGTGGCTTATGAATTTTATAATTGTAAATTGAAAACACATCTCGAAATAAAAATTACCTATACACCGCCAAACTAATTCGTAGACCACTTTTTATGTGATAATTTAAATTAATTACATAACAACATATTTTCATATAAAAGGATCCATCTAGTACCTACATATTATATATCGATGATAATTATCGATGATTATTAATAAATAAAAATACAACACTAGTACTCGAGCAAGCGGCGAAAAAAAACTAAGGTAAGCGCTGGCAATGTCGACAGTGTTCCGATACCCGTCAGATTGTAAAAAATAATCAGCTACTTATTTCTACTAAACACTAAACCAAAATTTTTTATGGCAACGTATTTATGGTAATATTTTCCATAATTAGTATGAAAACATTTAGTCAAAACCATAATGGTATTGGAGAAAAAAAGCAATGAAAGTTTGCGTTTTGGAATTCTTGTGCTTTTTGCCATGTTTAGGTACTGAATTGTAGTCCTGCAGGCCAGGTATTCAAAGTAAGTTTTAAAAGATCTGTGGCTACTTTGGTAAGTCTGATTATTTTATAAAACAGTCAAGTTAATTTTCTTACGAAATAATATACTTTTTTTTTTAAATCCACTACAAGTTAGCCCTTGGCCGCGATCTCACCTGATGGTAAGTGATGATGCAGTCTAAGATGGTAGCGGGCTAACCTGTTAGGGGTATGGCAGTTATATTAAACCCATACCCCTATTCAGTTTCTACACGGCATCGTACCGGAACGCTAAATCGTTTGGCGGTACGTCTGTGCCGGTAGGGTGGTAACTAGCCACGGCCGAAGCCTCCCACTTTCACTGCGTTTAATTGCCTCATCTGGTGAAGATGAGGTATATCTGGACGATAGAAGGGCTGGCTCATTTATTGCGCAACGGATCAGCCTGGCTGTCCAATGCGGAAATGCAGCCAGAATTCTTAACACTATACCACGCGGGCATGATTTATATACTAATTCGGTTAGGCTAGCTTGCTTGTGGTAAGTTTAATTGTAATGTTCTCGATAAATAGATTTTTGAAATCTGGAATAGGTATATGCAATTAAAATTAACTTAATATGCAATTAAAATAAATTAGCTTGTTAATAGGCAATAGAGTTTAAATTATTGTTAAAAAATGTCGAGTTCTGGGACATATTAACGATATAATCTGGATAAATCACTAATTTTCGTATTTTTTAAAGATTTAATAACATTATTGTAATTAATTAATTCTAAAATTATATTTAAAAAAATATATGAATTTGAAAGTTATTTGTTTTGCTTTAAATTCACTACAGCAAACTGGCAAAGCTGCAAAGTCAGCTAAGTTCAGAACCTGACGACTATCGGTACTTTTCCCTTAGTTTGTTCCCGTCACTTCTACGTCACCCGTCGCCCTGCCATCGCTCGTGCATCGCTCCATCGCCCCGCCCTGCCATCGCTCGTTTCGTGCCCGATCCCATACAAAGCCATACATTTGATTCCGTCGCCGTCGCCCCGCTACCGCCGTCGCCCCGCCGTCGCTAGTTTCGTGTTTGCACCCTTACAAATAAATCTTCTATATATATATATATATATATATATATATATAAAAGCGAAATACCACTCACTCACTCACTCACTGACTGACTAATCACGATATCTCAGGAACTATAAAGCGTACAGACTTGAAATTTGGAAGGTAGATTCCTTCTATAGTGTAGACGCCAGCTAAGAAAGAGTTTTGAGAAAATCCACCCCTAAGGGGTTAAAATAGGGGTTGGAAGTTTGTATGAAAGTCCTTTGTTTTTGAAGTTAGAGACATGAAAATTGGCAATTAAGTTATAAGTTATAAATAATAAAGAACTGTATAAGCAATTTAACGAAAATGTACCCCAATAGGGCTGAAATGAGGGTTGGAATCTCACATAAGGGTAGTATAACTACATACTTATATTAACTTTTATAGTAAGTATATAAATTTTTGAAGTAAATACTGTACATTTTCTATTTTTTTAAATTCCAATATATTTTATTTTTGTACCTATACCACTTAACAATTTCACCTTACTCACTTTCAAGGAAGGCTGGAAGAGATTTCTTTTTAGAGATAAGCTTTACCTTTGTCCACTTTTTTAAAATTAGGTTTGAGACAATATTTTGTACAAAAATAATAAAAATAAAAATAAATAAAAATAAGGGTTCCAAGTTTTTGAAGTAAGAGACTTGAAAATCGGGATTTAGGTTATTAGTTTTAAGTTATAATAAACTGTATATGCAATTTTAGGAAAATCTACCCCACAGAGGGTGAAATGGGGGTTGTAAGTTTGTATGAAAGTCCTTTGTTTCTGAAGTTAGAGACTTGAAAATCGGGATTTAGGTTATTAGCTTTAAATAATAATAACCTGTATAAGCAATTTTACGAAAATCCACCCCAAAAGGGGTGAAATGGGGGTGAAAGGTTACATACAAATTTTATGACTTTGAAGTATAGACATGAAAATCAGCATTTAAGTTATCAGTTTTAAATAATAAAAAAACCTGCATAAGCTATATAAAGCCTCTATATATAGGCTGTTTGCAGCGGGAAAATTTCATAATCTCATAGGAAATCAACTTGTACGCGGACGAAGTCGCGGGCGACCTCTAGTTTAAAATAAAATAAAAATATAGAAGATAATAATATAAACGTCATACGTACAATCCATACGTAGTCTTACACATAATAATTATATTGAAAACATGACGATGCATGCTATTGTCTATTTTTTATTCGCATCCTGGTGCACCGACAGCCAGTGCTTGAAGATGGAACAACTCAGATCCTCTGCCAACGTACTGTGCATGCAATGTGTTTAATGTGCTGATGATGTATCAAACACACATTGTGGTTCAGCTGAATTGTAGTGTGCGTTCAACTTAATCTTACCAGACGTCATCGACAGACAAAAGCCGTAAACTTGATTATTTGGTGTGGAACTTAGATTGCATAGACATAAACAGTGCTTCAATAACGGGACAGTTTGATTGGATTTCGTTCTTAATAAAGCCATTCAATCACTCTGAGCAGCCAGATTGTAGGTTTACTATAGTAACTGATATAATTTTAATAATTAGAAATAAGATTACAAAATTAATACACTATTGTATCAATTATTTACTTATTAAAAACGATTTTGGCCAAAGAAACACAAGACATATAAGCATGCCAAAAAGCTACAATAATAAAATGTATGTTATGTAATGTAATTTTAATGGATTTGCGAGCTCCAGCAATGTATATAACTGCAATCTATATATCTATAAAAATCTATATACTTATCTATTATAACTGCGGTTACACATTGATGTTAAACTATTTTTTTCAAAAGACCAACCACCGAGTTTCTTGGTGGTTCATCTCGGTAGGAATGTCATTCCGAACCAGTAGTATATTCACTCGACGATTCAAAAGCACTTGTAAAATTTAATTTGGATAAAAAACATTTGAGTTTTTGTTTGTATAAAGCAACGTTAGCAGACGGGGTTACCGTAATATTACAATTATTAAGTGGATGTTGTCTAGGAATCCAAATTGATATTTCCATTTGTAGCATGCCGCAAGTTGTTGCTCTGGCGAAAAACAGCTTTTGAAAACTTAAACCGTACTTACACATTTAATTTGTTTGATTTGTGTGGTGTGGTGTTGTGCCGGTGCGAATTGCTGTCTTACTGGGCGGTGAATATCACAAGCTAACACGTGCAATATATATATACGCTGTATACAAATGTATATTTGTCTGCTGTGGCGAATTATAGCGAATTAAACTTCTAGTTCCTCCATTATCATGGACTTCCGAAAAGTAACGCCTGCTTCTATCCAATACTTATATGTTTAGTTTAACACAAAGATAGTGTTAGCGACAATATTGTGGAAAAATCTCAGCGCGGAATCGAACCTACAGTCATCGAATAACACACGTCTGTAAAGCTAGAAAGGTTAAGTCGGCAGAATCACTCGTTTTATATCTCAGAATTTAGTGCTCATTTAGTGCTAATTTAGTGCTGATAACAGATATTTGGTGCTGTGATAGGTGGACTAAAAATGAGAACACTGCTAACTTTTAATTAAGCTAGCAGTGTACTATTCGTGAGCGCGCTATGATACAGTTGGAGCGAGAGGCACATCAGCTAATAATTTAGTGCTCAATTAGTGCTGCCTGTACAAGCTAACAGATTTTTCGAAAAAAATTTTTTCAGTGTTTAAGTATAGATTACTGCTGACTTAACGAGACGACTCACGAGCAAACATAGAGCTAAAATATGACTTTAAAATCGGTATTGGTGAAATTGAAAAGAGTTACTAATTAGTGCTGCCAGTACAGCAAAAGATTTATAAAAAAAAAATTTTTTTCTCAAATCAAATTTGAGATTATTTTTTTTTAAATATAATTTTTTAATCTCAAAATTTAGTGCTTATTTAGTGCTAATTTAGTGCTGATAACCGATATTTGGTGCTGTGATAGGTGGACTAAAAATGAGTAACGCTGCTAACTTTTAATTAACCTAGCAGTGTACTATTCGTGACCGCGCAATGATACAGTTGGAGCGAGAGGCACATCAGCTAATAATTGAGCAAACAGATTTTTCGAAATAATTTTTTTTCAGTTTTTGACTATAGATTACTGCTGACTTAACGACACGAGCAATCATAGAGCTAAAAGATGACTTTAAAATCGGTATTGGTGAAATTGAAAAGGGTTACTAATTAGTGCTCAATTAGTGCTGCCAGTACAACAAAAGATTTATAAAAAAAAATTTTATTTTCTCAAATCAAATTTGACAAATTTTTTTTTTTAAATATAATTTTTTTAATCTCAAAATCTAGTGCTCATTTAATGTTAATTTAGTGCTGATAACAGATATTTGGTGCTGTGATAGGTGGACTAAAAATGAGAACACTGCTAACTTTTAATTAAGCTAGCAGTGTACTATTCGTGACCGCGCTATGATACAGTTGGAGCGAGAGGCACATCAGCTAATAATTTAGTGCTCAATTAGTGCTGCCTGTACAAGCAAACAGATTTTTCGAAAAAAAAATTTTTCAGTGTTTAAGTATAGATTACTGCTGTCTTAACGAGACGACTCACGAGCAAACATAGAGCTAAAATATGACTTTAAAATCGGTATTGGTGAAATTGAAAAGAGTTACTAATTAGTGCTGCCAGTACAGCAAAAGATTTATAAAAAAAAAAATTTTTCTCAAATCAAATTTGAGATTTTTTTTTTTTAAATATAATTTCTAATCTCAAAATTTAGTGCTTATTTAGTGCTAATTTAGTGCTGATAACCGATATTTGGTGCTGTGATAGGTGGACTAAAAATGAGTAACACTGCTAACTTTTAATTAACCTGGCAGTGTACTATTCGTGACCGCGCAATGATACAGTTGGAGCGAGAGGCACATCAGCTAATAATTTAGTGCTCAATTAGTGCTGCCTGTACAAGGCAGCACTAATTGAGCACTAAATTATCATCATTATCATATTAGCAGTAGTTGTTTTGAAAAAAAAAAAAATTCAATAATCCTTTGCTACAACGACAGCACTAATTGAGCACTAAATTATTAGCTGATTTGCCTCTCGCTCCAACTGTATCATAACGCGGTCACGAATTGTACACTGCTGGCTTAATTAAAAGTTAGCAGTGTTCTCATTTTTAGTCCACCTATCACAGCAACAAATATCTGTTATAAGCACTAAATTAACACTAAATTAGCACTAAATTTTGAGTTAAAAAAATATTATATTAAAAAAAAATTGTTTTTTCTCAAAGTTGATTTGGGGAAAAAAAAAATTGTTTTTTAAATCTTTGCTGTACTGGCAGCACTAATTGAGCACTTATTAGTAACCCTTTTCAATTTTACCAATACCGATTTTAAAGTCATCTTTTAGCTCTATGATTGCTCGTGTCGTTAAGTCAGAAGTTATCGTTAAAAACTGAAAAAAAATATTTCGAAAAATCTGTTTACTTGTACAGGCAGCACTAATTGAGCACTAAATTATTAGCTGATTTGCCTCTCGCTCCAACTGTATCATAACGCGGTCACGAATAGTACACTGCTAGCTTAATTAAAAGTTAGCAGTGTTCTCATTTTTAGTCCACCTATCACAGCATCAAATATCTGTTATCAGCACTATATTAACACTAAATGAGCACTAAATTTTGAGATAAAAAAAATTATATATTTTAATAAAACATTTTTTTCTCAAAGTTGATTTGAGAAAAAATTTTTTTTTTTTAATCTTTTGCTGTACTGGCAGCACTAATTGAGCACTAATTAGTAACCCTTTTCAATTTCACCAATACCGATTTTAAAGTCATCTTTTAGCTCTATGATTGCTCGTGTCGTTAAGTCAGAAGTTATCGGTAAAAACTGAAAAAAAATATTTCGAAAAATCTGTTTACTTGTACAGGCAGCACTAATTGAGCACTTAATTATTAGCTGATTTGCCTCTCGCTCCAACTGTATCATAACGCGGTCACGAATAGTACACTGCTAGCTTAATTAAAAGTTAGCAGTGTTCTCATTTTTAGTCCACCTATCACAGCATCAAATATCTGTTATCAGCACTATATTAACACTAAATGAGCACTAAATTTTGAGATAAAAAAAATTATATATTTTAATAAAACATTTTTTTCTCAAAGTTGATTTGAGAAAAAAAAATTTTTTTTTAATCTTTTGCTGTACTGGCAGCACTAATTGAGCACTAATTAGTAACCCTTTTCAATTTCACCAATACCGATTTTAAAGTCATCTTTTAGCTCTATGATTGCTCGTGTCGTTAAGTCAGCAGTAATCTATAGTTAAAAACTGAAAAAAAATTATTTCGAAAAATCTGTTTGCGTGTACAGGCAGCACTAATTGAGCACTAAATTATTAGCTGATGTGCCTCTCGCTCCAACTGTATCATTGCGCGGTCACGAATAGTACACTGCTAGCTTAATTAAAAGTTAGCAGTGTTACTCATTTTTAGTCCACCTATCACAGCACCAAATATCTGTTATCAGCACTAAATTAGCACAAAATGAGCACTAAATTTTGAGATAAAAAAAATATATTTAAAAAAAAAAAATGTTTTTCTTTAAGTTGATTTGAGTTTTTTTCTTTTTTTTAAATCTTTTGCTGTACCTACTGGCAGCACTAATTAAGGAATAATTAGCAACTCTTTTCAATTTCACCAATACCGATTTTAAAGTCATCTTTTAGCTCTATGATTGCTCGTGTCGTCAAGTCAGCAGTAATCTATAGTTAAAAACTGAAAAAAAAAATGTTTTCGAAAAATCTGTTTGCTTGTACAGGCAGCACTAATTGAGCACTAAATTATTAGCTGATGTGCCTCTCGCTCCAACTGTATCATAGCGCGGTCACGAATAGTACACTGCTAGCTTAATTAAAAGTTACCAGTGTTCTCATTTTTAGTCCACCTATCACAGCACCAAATATCTGTTATCAGCACTAAATTAGCACTAAATGAGCACTAAATTTTGAGATATGAAACGAGTGATTCTGCCGACTTAACCTTTCTAGCTTTACAGACGTGAATAACACGAGGTTGTAGCGAGACTTGCAACTACTATTATATAGATGCTGGTTTGGTTATTATATTCGAAAGATAGATATTAAGATTCCCTACGAAATGATGTAACTTTCATTAGCGCAGGTAGACTAGATCCGAAAATATTGTAAATTAAATGCATAGAAATACGTGTAATTGAGGTATATATTCGATTATCTTACAAATAACTAGTGTTTCGCCCCGAACTGAGACCTCGCGGTATGCAAAATACGAATAAACTTTTACCATCACCAACGCCATCTATTGACATCATTATGAAGTTTTGTTAAAAATACATTAAAAATTAAATAATTTCGTTTCCTTATAATATTTATCTAATTTAAGTATTTGTTGTTCAAGTACAGGATATAATTCAAATAATTGATCAAGTTTCAGGCCCAGCTTTTCGGAAAATTGAGAGTTCTGAGGTAAACTTTGGACGTTAGAAAATTTCTTGGACTTCTTGAATGATATACCGCAACCGCTATAAAAAATATTTTACTTCGCATTCGCTTCTATCTGAGAGCCCCCCTGAAATAAAGAATTTTATAATTTTTTAAGCCATATTCGGCTGGAGACCATCGGTTTACATATTATTTATATTTAAATTTGAAGTAATAACGTTCAGTAATTATAAGGCTTTGACAGACGGACGGACGGACGAACGGACTGACAAGTGCCAATTCACTCAAGTAGACTCAGAGACCTTCCCTTCGCTCGGTTGATAAATTATTGTCCTATTGTTTTGTATCATATATCATTAGATAGCATAAGTTAAGTGCTACTTATTGATATTAATTGTTTTTACGTAAGAGAAATAGGTTAAGAAATATTTTCGTGTAAATATGTAACGCATAGTATAAAATAAAGTACATGTCACGTAATCTCGCTTGTGCCGATGCGCAGCTTTCTCTATGGTTTTGCGTCGAGGTAGTTAAGCGCCTAGCTCGACTTGGCTTCGGTGGTCGCAAAATAGTCGTCAAGAATTCAAGATTCAAGCAAGAAGAAGTCCTAGTTCGTCAAGCTCAGCACACAAGCGAGGTCGTGGCTATTTAAGAATCATCAGTGTTTTCATTTGTACTCAACTTGGACCTGGAACCTATACGGTACCTGACAGCAGTTTCGTTATGGTAGCCTTTTTCAAGGCTAATTTCCTGTTTTGTGCCCGACGAGCTATTAGGTACATCACCAGCTGAATATCCAGCGTTCTTCGAGAGGGTGGTCTACGGTCATCGGCAGAACATTATCTCGCTCAGGGGCCCTTTTCAGGGCCAACTCTTTCCTTTTACAAGGAACCTTTCGAGGTTTGGTAAAGTACTAAAGGTATGCCCTAGCGCCACCCTGGACAATGCGTGTGAGCTCTGGTCATTTCAAGACGATCTCACATTTCCTGTCTTACCTACGCGGTGTTCCCAGGAACCTGGTGCATGTCTAGTACAGATAGCATAAAAATGTGCGTCATATCTCCACAGTATAGGTATTGGTGCCGCTCGCTTTCAGCGGCTCCCAGCTACTCGCTTGAGATCGTCCGTGCACGCAGTGGGCAGACGATCTCAAGCGTGGGGTCGTATTTTTTATGAAACTAGAAGATTTTGATCACTTCCTTGAGAACTCAGCAGGAGAGTTAAAAAAATATCGCTCGAATTAAATCAAGCACATCTGAGTGAATGTAATGAAAAGCGAGAGGAAAAGATGGAAACAAACTAGCTTAGAAGCGGTATTCAGTTATTATTTACCTATTCTATTTTCACGCGGCGTTGTAGAGCAACGCTGTTGGCATGTTTTTGCTGGTAAAACTACAGTTGAATCCTCAACGAGACCTGACCGCATTTTTAATACCGTACTCTACTATATTATGTAATATGTATCTAACAAATATATGCTATCCTCTCTGTTGTTCCAGATTTCAGATGCCTCAACTGATCAACGTTGTGTAACGGTGTAGAAGAAACAATATACAGTGTTGCACGTAATGTGATATAAACAGAATGTGGAGGAGGTGGTTGGTGATGGTAATGATGACTCTAGTAGTGGTGGGGGTGCGTAGTTGGGACTGTGTGTGCAATCCGAGTGAGTGTGAGGCGTTGGAGCCGAGCGGGTGTCCAGGCCTGGGCATCGTGGTGTGGGATATATGCAGGTTGGTCTATCTATGTTTTGTTATAGTTACTGGGGATTGGGCTTTGAGCTTTGCTTGGATGGAGGATGGTAAAACCTAAAAATTGAACTAGAAATAATATTTAATTAGACTTAAAACTTACAACACTAATCATTTATGTCGAACCCTAACCTAACCTACAAGAAAGAGACAAGAAAACGTAAATACAATGAATATTTCAAAAATTGACAAATAAAACATTGAACGGTTCACAATCTATCGACTGTTTACAATCTTACGGTGACATATATATAGAAATTGGGAAGGGGTGGAATTCCTAAACGACCTGAAACAAACTTATTCTTTTTTAATTTTTATGCATACCTAACTTGAAAACTGGTGGACTTAAACTGCTAATAATTTATATTTTTTTTTACTTATGATCAAATTACCGATTCTGAATAAATTGTGGCTATTTAAAAAATTGACTCGATAAATCAGTTCATTAGATGTTAAAACAACAGGAAAGTTTTTTTTAAATTAAGTTCCCCCTCAGATTTTTATATGAAGAAACCGTAGCAAGTTCCAACCAACTTAATAATTGCATTAGGTTCTATTGGGTTAATAAACCTAAAAAAAAAAAAAAAATCTACCGAAAAATAATTCGTTATATTGTAATCATTCGACAGTTAACAATTTCGAGAGTTAGATTATAATCTAACGATTTTTACAATCTTACGGTGACATATATATTTCAAAATTATAGTATAAAAGTTTAATAGTCAGATGTAATACTAGGTTTACTATTTGCCTGACTGTTGCATCATATAGTGACACAACATCAAAGTTATCTCGAATTGGACAGGTATCTAATTTACCAAGTCAAAACAAGAATGCATACCTAGTCTCCTAGTTTTGACTTGATTAAAATATATAGCTATATGCCCATTGTATCTTAACTACGTACCGTGGGAGTAAATGTTATTTATTCTCTGCACAGGTGCTGCAAAGTGTGTGCAAGAACGCTCGGTGAGGACTGTGGTGGATTCAGAGGCACGTGTGAACCCGGCCTAAAGTGTTACGAGGGATCATGTACGCCGATAACATGAACAAACCGAAGAATTGTCAGTTGTATTCTGTATAATATGTGTATAGCAATGGTAGAACATGAGACATATCCTAAACAACGTAGCCAACGAAAGGACCAGACTAAACATAGGTATGGTATCGTAAAATTAAAAAAAGGGCTGAAACAAAATAAACGTGTGACAGCATTTTCACGACAGCAGTGGAGACACAATCAATGCTTTCACGAGAGTTGCAGCTACTACAACGACAAAGCTTTGCACGGATAAGATGTGATAATATATAATAACTAACTTTGTTAGGGCTGCAGGACAACAGGACGTATGCTAAATGACGTGTGTCTATGGGCCAGTTGCATTACAGGTTAAGTTCAACTATAACAGTAACTTTGCACATTCGACGATTCAAAATCACTTGTAAAATTTAATTTGGATAAAAAACATTTGAGTTACTGTTTGTATAAAGAAACGTTAGCAGACGGGGTCAACGTAATATTACAATTAAGTGAACGTTGTCTAGGAATCCAAATTGATGTTTCCATTTGTAGCATGCCGCAAGTTGTTGCTCTGGCGAAAAAACAGTTTTTGAAAACCTAAATCGTACATTAACATTTAATTTGTTTGATTTGTGTGGTGTGGTGTTGTGCCGGTGCGAATTGCTGTCTTACTGGGCGGTGAATATCACAAGTTAACACGTGCAATATATATACGCTGTATACATATATTTGTCTGCTGTGGCGAATTATAGCGAATTAAACTTCTAGTTCCTTCATTATCATGGACTTCGGAAAAGTAACGCCTGCTTCCATCCAATACTTATACGTTTAGTTTAACACAAATCAAATAAATATTATAAATGCGAAAGTTTGGATGGATGGATGGATGGATGTATGGATGTATGGATGTTTGTTACTCAATCACGCGCCAACGGCTGCACGGATCTGGCTGAAATTTGGCACAGAGATAGAATATAGTCTGGAATAGCACATAGGCTACTTTTTATCCCGGAAAATTAAGGCGTTGGGAACCAAAAAACCTCAATCCACGCGGACGTAGTCGCGGGCATAAGCTAGTATAGCATAAAAATGTGCGTCATATAGATACTCGTAGTCGTACTAGCAGGTCTAGTTTGCCGTACTCAAGTATCGCAGGAGAACTTATAAGTACTCCTGCAATACTTGAGTACTTAGTACCACTTAGTATCTCCACAAAAGTCCATGTCACATTAAAAAATTGCAAATGCTTGATTTCCTGAAGTGACCTATACTTAATTATTCAAATTAGAGTGCTCTCTCTACGTACATAGAAGGATATGTATATTTCAAGTGTAGCGGTAAATAAGAAGCAAGATTTCAATTAGGCACATCAAATAAACCGTATTATAAGTACATTAAATGAGGTCGCTGTGTAAGTAATTTTGTCTCCGTTGATCTTAGAAAATGGGATACGTTGATCCCATAAGAGATAATATGTAACGGATATTAGTTTACCGTGCAGAAATAATTTAGTTTGCAAGGGTAGTAGCTATGAATAATGAAATCAAACAATATTCTTTGTTCTCTAGTTGCGGACCATAATATGACCTCTACTTTTACAAAAAACAAATTTTAGCGATTGCAAACATTACCCTTTTCATCAGGTTTGAAGTGTTGGAAGTATATATGCACACAGCGTTAATAATTATAATTAAATCAATAATGTATCGCCTTACACTGTGACACGTAGCCACAATAAAATCAAATCGCACAAATCATAATCTGCATGGTCCTTAAGTTTTTGGCGGTAAAAGTAAAAATGTGGTCAGTTCCCAGTACCCCCGTATCATCAGGATTGAAGAGTTCATAATATATAGTTTATATCGTCGTCCTCATCTCATCCAATAAACGCCAACAGTTGGATGAAAGTCTCCTGTATGGATCTCCACAGTATACATATTGATGCCGCTCGCTTCCAGCGGCTCCCAGCTGGCTCCACGCTTGAGATCGTCCGTGTATGTAGTGGGCGGACGATCTCAAGCGTGGGGTCGTATTTTTTTTTAAACTAGGAGATTTTGATCACTTCCTTGAGAACTCAGCAGAAGAATAAAAAAATATCGCACGAATTAAATTTAGCACATCTGAGTTAATCTAATAAAAAGCGAGAGGAAAAGATGGAAACAAACTAGCTTAGAAGCGGTATTTCAGTTATTATTTAACCACGTCTACCTATTCTATTTTCACGCGGCGTTGTAGAGCAACGCTGTTGGCATGTTTTTGCTGGTAGAACTACAGTTGAATCCTCACACCAGACCTGACCACATGTTTAATACCGTACTCAATGTAATATGTACCTAACTAATATATGCTATCCTCTCTGTTGTTCCAGATTTCAGATGCCTCAACTGATCAACGTTGTGTAACGGTATAGAAGAAACAATATACAGTCTTGCACGTAATGTGATATAAACAGAATGTGGAAGAGGTCGTTAGTGATGGTAATGATGACTCTAGTAGTGATGGGAGTGCGTAGTTGGGACTGTGTGTGCAATCCGAGTGAGTGTGAGGCGTTGGAGCCGAGCGGGTGTCCAGGCCTGGGCATCGTGGTGTGGGATATATGCAGGTTGGTCTATCTATGTTTTGTAATAGTTACTGGGGATTGGGCTTTGAGCTTTGCTTGGATGGAGGATGGTAAAACCTAAAAATTAAACTAGAAATAATATTTAATCAGACCTAAAACTTACAAAACTAATAAACTACTTTTTACTTATTGTCTAACATCAATTTACTTTTATTTATGAGTTTATCTAGCTCTATATACTCTCGCGGTAACCAAAAACCTCAAACCACGCGGACAAAGTCGCGGGCATCAGCTAGTTCTGCGATAAATGCTTTCAAGTAAATTGGCAAGCATATCCCTTCGTAGTGTAATCTGTATTATTCTCAAGAAAATGTGAGTCCCCAGTGGCAATGCAAATTGGCAAAGTAGATAATTACGAGTATAGAAGTAACCAGCACCAAACATTCTTCGATACTAAGTTAGTGCTTACTTACTTAAAGCTGAATAGCGTACCGACTACCGATATCGTTCAAAGTTTACGTTATTAGTTCCCCGTGCACCTCGCCGTTTGGATAAAGTTCTTCCAAACTCCAAACTGCTTCAAAATAAGAGACTTTGGTTGCACTACTAATGCAATTATAAAGTTGGTTGGAACTTGCTACGGTTCCTTCATATAAAAATCTGAGGGGGGACTTAATTTAAAAAAACTTTCCTTTGTTGTTTTAACATCTAATGAACTGATTTATCGCCGCGGTTTTTTAAATGGGCACAATTTATTCAGTATCGGGAATATAATCAAAAGTTCAAAAATATATAAATTATTAGCAGTATAATTAAGTCCACCAGTTTTTAAGTTATATGCATATAAATAAAAAAAGAATAAACTTATTTCAGGCCGTTTGGGAATTCCACCGCTTCTAAATTTATATCTATATAATTTAAAATTATATATAAGTTTAATACTCAGATGTAATACTAAGTTGACTGTTTACCAGACTGTTGCGTCATATAGTGACGCAACATCAAAGCTATCTCGCATTGGACAGGTATCTAATTTACCACGTCAAGACAAGAATACATAGTCTCCTAGTTTTGACTTGATTAAAATCTATAGCTATATATGCCCATTGTATCTTAACTACGTACCGTGGGAGTAAATGTTATTTATTATTTGCACAGGTGCTGCAAAGTGTGTGCAAGAACGCTCGGTGAGGACTGTGGTGGATTCAGAGGCACGTGTGAACCCGGCCTAAAGTGTTACGAGGGGTCATGTACGCCAATAACATGAACAAGCCGAAGAACTGTCAGTTGTATTCTGTATAATATGTGTATAGCAATGGTAGAACATGAGACATATCCTAAACAACGTAGCCAACGAAAGGACCAGATTTAACAGAGGTATGGTATCGTATAGTCAAATAAAAAAGGGCTGAAACAAAATAAACGCGTGACGGCATTTACACGGCAGCAGTGGAGACACACTCAATGCTTTCACGAGAGTCGCGGCTACTTCAACGACAAAGCTTTGCACGGATACGATGTGATAAGATAACTAACTTTGTTAGGGCTGCAGGACGTAATGCTAAATGACGTGTGTCTATGGGCCAGTTGCGTTACAGGTTAAGTTCAACTATAACAGTAACTTTCTAAAGTGCAATTGGCCCTGAGCATGTAGATATAATTTGACTTTGTAAAGAAGAAATTTTATGAAGGTAGTTCGTGACCAAAGAAGATCAAACGTGCTCTACAGAGTAGGTATTCCTTCAAACAGTTCATTGTATTCAAATTTCTAGGAGCCATGCTTATGACGCTGTCGTCATGCGTTGTGTGTGTTTCAAACTTTAGGGTCAGGGTTGACAATAAATTATTTAAACGCCCAAAATAAATTTTGAAACAAATGTGTAATGCAAGAATGTTACCGAGACTTTGATAATGTTATTAAAATTTATGTGTGTAGTTTATTCGATTGACGTGTTTAGCTTTAAATATTCTACAATGTACTCACTTAAAGTTTTCAGTAATTGTTATCCGTCTGACGAGGAATTTAAAATTGACAAAATTAAATGTGAATAAACAAACTGAAAATTATATTTTGATCCAGAGTCAGACTAAAGAGAATTAACATTGGTAAGAATAATACATTTAACTTCAGCAACAGTAGAGAATAATTTGTGTTAGGTACGTTTGCCGTTTCTTGTGATAGTTAAGTTTCATTGTTTGTTCTAAAATCACGAGGCTCGTGTAATGGAAACCTGACAACAGTATTACATTTCATAAAACCGTAAATTAATTCAAATAACAAGGAATTATGAAATTCTACGGTAATATTTGATTCCGAGCCGAATTAATGTTTGATTCTTGCGGTAATAATTATTCGTGAAGGTTGACACAAACGCAACGCGCCGCTATGGCAACGCGGCGCATATATATCCCATGGGAAGCGTGCGTTCGCGCATTAAAATTAAAATTCGGGTATCCCTTAGTGCATTCTACCCCAAATGATTGAGCACTTTAAGCATTGAGCTTGACTAATACAAGCATCGAGCACTTATCTCCTATATTTAATTTAACTTAACACATAATGACTATGTTTCGCGAGACCAATGTTGGACAGAATTCCGTTGCGCGTTGTGAGTGTTTCAGGCCCATATTTTTTTTATAAATAATGTTAAAATTGTTTATTTCATCCTACAAATATTGTGAAAACTTAATTCATAACATTATTACCTTGATGACCGTAGTTGTTGATTTTCGTTTTATAATTATGACGTAATGTGGGATGTCACTTTGTATCAGCTGTTGATTGGTTTAAAATGTTATCAGTAATTATATTAATTAAACCATTCATATTAAAATCATAAATATATATATAATATATAACCCCAACCCTAAACTAACCAACCCAACCCTAAACCTAACCCATGATAACATCACATAATTCTATGAACAAAGATGTCTGGTCGTATCATTTTATTTAGAACTTCTTGTTATGTATCTGTGCTACGAGTAAAATACAATCATCATTTGTAAGAGTTCAAGTTTATCGGGTTAATCTCTGATTTAAATTTCAATTATGTACCTATTTTGTCAGGACATTATGACATAATCATTAATACTTTTTGAAACGAACCAGAAAATTTCTGACGATCCGTTCTATACCAATGTTACCTCTCCATCAGCGCTCTAATAAGATCTTCTACCTAAAATAAAATAAAATAAAATAAAATATAAATGTAATATTTAAAAATGTAATATGTATATCTATGATTATTTCTGTGTGCTTCCAGGTTACGAGTAGAATTAAGTATAACATTTAATAGGTACTTATATTGTTTAATGGTACATTGTAAAACTATATTTAATGTATTTCTAAAAGTCTGTAAATAATAATATCTGAATAGCATTTTTATCCTGTTAATAAGTATAATAATAATTTGGTACTCATACTCAGTCCGCCAACCCGCATTGGAAGCCCGCCAACCCGCATTGGAGCAGCGTGGTGGGTATAAGCTCTAATTCCCGCTCTCCTATGAGAGTGGAGACCTGTGCCCAGCAGTGGGACGTTAATAGGCTGTAGTGATGATGATGATGACTCATCTGATATAAAACCTACCTATATCGCATAGAGTATTCCAAATAAACTGGTGTGCAATACAATTAAGCCTACCTTAAAAACGAGTACAAAACATCGATTTTACAATTTTATTGCTACAAACTACAATGAACCTTCAGCCATCGCGTTGCTTAAAATTTAATCCTGCAAGTAAAACTAAATTCTTTAGGATCAGCAAAATATTCTTCCCTAAAAAAGTTACAAGACATCGAGCGGGTAACCCTACTATCAAATCCTTTCTGGCCTTAGCCCTTTCTGGGTGGTGTCACAGACGAAAGTGTTACATTAATTGTATCTAGTTTTGTCTGTGACACCACTGGTGAATAAACTATTTTTCTTTCTTTCTTTTTTCTTTCTAAATCCATTTCCATACTAATATCTGTCTATACCTGTTATGCTTTAACAGCCCATCATTTCAACCGATTTTGACGAAATTTGGTACAAAGATAGGTTACATCCCGGGGAAGGACATGACATACCTAGGCTTTATCTCGGAAAATTTAGAAGTTCCCCGGGGCATAAAAAAATCACAAATTTCGCAGTCCCCGAAAGAATCGGAGCATTGAATACAATAATTTACGAACAATGACTTCTCGCCCGCATCCGCATCTTTTTAGGGTTTCGTAGCCAAATTTGGCAAAAACGGAACCCTTATAGATTCGTCATGTCTGTCTGTCTGTCCGTCCGTATGTCACAGCCACTTTTTTCCGAAACTATAAGAGCTATACTGTTGAAACTTGGTAAGTAGATGTATTCTGTAAACCGCATTAAGATTTTCTTACAAAAATAGAAAAAAAACAATAAATTTTGGGGTTCCCCATACTTAGAACTGAAACTCAAAAATTTTTTTTTCATCTAACCCATAGGTGTGGGGTATCTATGGATAGGTCTTCAAAAATGATATTGAGGTTTGTAATATCATTTTTTTCTAAACTGAATAGTTTGCGCGAGAGACACTTCCAAAGTGGTAAAATGTGTGTCCCCCCCCCCGTAACTTCTAAAATAAGAGAATGATAAAACTAAAAAAAATATATGTTGTACATTACCATGCAAACTACCACCGAAAATTGGTTTGAACGAGATCAAGTAAGTAGTTTTTTTTTAATACGTCATTAATCGTAAATCGCAATTTACCTTTCATTCAATCAACTCAAATTTAAAAAAAAAACATTTAATTTAAAACTTATTACAGGTTTGTACGGAACCCTCGGTGCGCGAGTCCGACTCGCACTTGGCCGGTTTTTATTAAACCATTACCATGACGATCGGTCAATAATCATAGAAGCTACATAACTTTTAAATAGGGAAATACCCGTTTTTCTACCATTCCAAATCTAAAGGTACCACCTACAGGTCACAACTATTCGACATTTTGTAGCGAAACTTATACCCTAGGACCTTTTTTTTTATTTTATCGTGTCGGTTGTTTTTCCGAAATATTTACAATTAAGTTAACAAACATCCCCCAAAAAACCCGTCTTTTTTTTACGTTTTTCAAATTTCAAAAAAAAAAATACCATCCGGTTTTCAAAATTCAAACGCTCACACGTATCTCGATAATTTCTTCAACTTTTGGTACTATTCCCATTTCGATCATTGGAGCTATGGCCAAAATTACGACTCAGATGATTTGCATCTGATAATTATTTTTAATGGTAAAATCTTAATCCACGCGAACGATATTGCGGACATTATCTAGTCCTTATCATACAAGAACTTTAGCAGTTTTACACTTGCCATTTGTCGTGGTAGTCTTATTTTATTGCATACCAGTTTAGTAATATTCGATGTTTGTTTGTGAACGTTTTTAATACCAAACGTTACCAATTGGAATTCATAGCTTTCAATTTAGGTGATTGGTTGTTTGCAGTGTTTGCTATATTCGGAACGCATATTGTACTGTGTACTACCAGAATATTTTTTGCGACCATTGCTATAGCCAGGTCACAAAAAATATACTGATAAGTACCCTGCACCACGCACAACAGACCCTCCAACTGGGGTTTAAGTGCGGAAACCTGCCCAGTAGGAAGAAGAAGTACCCTGCACATTCTGCAATTGATGGTATGTCAGAAAAGTAAAGCAAGTGCTCACAACTGCTCAAAGTTTCAAGCGAATCGATAGAATAATGTGCAATCACATACGTAGCTAGCGAACAAACGAACACACTTATATTAATTTAAATATTATTATAGTTCGGGTCGAACATGAAGCGTGACGGCAGTGACTGCAAAGCAGCATAAAGTGTTCACTTACCATATGCCAACACTAATCCATAATTAAGTGTTGGGTTTTTCTGATTAGAAATTCTCAGTAATAGCCCGGAGTTAGGAAGTTGGCGGTGTTTCACCCCCGTGCCTCGGAGTGCACGTGGAGCCGTCCGGCCCGGTTATTATCCCTAACATGATAATAGTCGTTAAAGCCTGCCAACCCGTCCAACCCCCAACGTCTAAGCTCTAATTCCCTCTCTCCTATAAGAGTGGAGGCCTGTGCCCAGCCGTGGGACGTTAATGGGCTGTAGTGGAAGCCGATTTACTGTTCTTTGTTGTCACTGGCTGAATTGAAGGTAATTTGATGTGCCAATGACTTACGTCAATAATATGTAAGCCATTTAGATTCCATTGCGATAGTAACACTGTACAGTTTTTACCGTAATTAGTACCAACTACTGTTGCCATTACGCGCCCATGCCAGTACCGTGTTTGCCGCTTTTTCTTGTCGTTTTCTTTTTATACTATAATCATCCAGTTAGTAGGTAACTTAGTAGCAAAAAAAAGTTTTATTCGACGTTTACTGTACTGTGTATATAAAATGTAAAAAAAATATTCTGGAAACGACAAAATGTATAAAAACTATAAAAACAAAAGATTTGATATGGCTAATCTTTTTATATGGTAGGCATTAACAATATTCCCACCGTAGTACCGAATCCTTTTAGCATACTTTTTCTTGAAGACTATTACTCGTTTATCGAAAGAATATTATAAAAATAATAAAAGTCTTAAAATTATTAGATTTTTAAGTTTATTACAATTCTTGAGTCTAGTTTTTGCTTTTCATTTTTTAATAAAAGAATATCACAATTTTTTGTTGTATGTTTACATACCAATTATTATTCGGTAACGATGTAAATTTATTTCTGTCTATCTATTACGTAGGTGTAAGTAAAAGTCTCGTTTCCCAAGGTAGCGGTGATATGTCAAAGAAATAATTGTTTCCTTAGACAAGAATTCAGTAATGTTTTTCAATGTTATTGTGTAAGCATTGCTATAGTAAGAAACGAGAGCTTCTGAAATATGGATTAGAACGTTGTATAAATTGATAGCATATTTAAAGCTACTTGTTAAATGTGCACACATTGATAATTAAATAAGTAAAAAGAAAGTTATTTTTATTTAAATCCTCACTTTATATAACAAGTTAGCCCTTGACTGCGATCTCACCTGATGGTATGGATGTCGATGCAGTCTAAGATGGTAGCGGGCTAACCTGTAAGGAGCATGGCAGCTATATTAAACCCATATCCCGAATCGGTTTCTACACGGCATCGTACCGGCACGCTAAATCGCTTGGAGGCACATCTTTGCCGGTAGGGTAGTAACTACCCATGGCCGAAGCCTCTAGGACTATTGACACGTCATTGTCAGTAGGGTGGTAACTAGCCATGGTAGAATCCTACCACCAGACCAGACCAGATAATTCAGAAATTATTTAAATGCCCAAATTGACCCTGCCGGGAATCGAACCTGCATGCTCCCACTTCACCAAAGTACTCACTGAGTAAGTAACCACTGAGCCAGGGAAATCGTCGTTATATTATTTTCGTCACATTATTATCTCAAGAAAACCCCGAGGTAAGTATAATTGACACATTCGAACCGCAACAATAAGAATCACTTCTCAGAAGTAGAGTTATAATATTTTCGCGTACAAAAATAACTTTTTATGATACCTCCTCTAAAATGACTTTCATGCTTATATTCCCTGAAAAGTTTTCTTGTTTCAAAAACAGATAAGTAAACCATACCGATTCATTTGCATACGAAAATTAAAGAAGTTTCAACAAAAATGCGAAAGAATTTCTAGACGCGGTTTTTAGGGAAGTAGTAGAGATTTGGCGACACATTTTTCGTTATGGAGAGAATTTCTTGTCAGAAAAACCCAGTATCGAACCCGGGACCTCGTCATCCGCAGTCAAACATGCTTACTACTGCACCAATGAGGCCACCTGATGACTTCGCACGGCCACATGGAAATTTCATGAAAGTCGGTAATGGGCTGTAAAAAGGTAGGTATCAGACATACTTTCGCAATAGTATTAAGTATGGATAAGCCATTTTAAATTTATTTTCCGGACAAACTAAGCATAAAGCTAGGTGTAACAATAGCGGAGTGAATGAACAACAGTGCAATGGGTAGGGGCTTAAGCCCTCGACCTTTGGGCTTTCGCCCTCTAGCACAAAGGCGCCGCTTACACATACAGTCTTTACGTGTAAGCTGAGCCTTAGAGCTTAAACACACTATGGATAGTCAGACAAGACGAAACCTCTACGCGAAACGCCCACGCCGTATGGGAAACACGTTTCGTTTCCTGTAGTCTGTGCAGCCCACATTTTTTTGTCCCTAGTGTGTTTTTGGACTCACGTACGCAAAGTTTAGTATTATTTTTACAAAATTGTGCGACATAACTACGGTAGGAATAGGAAAGGATTTTCCCTTCATATATAATTCGCAAAGGGTTCGACTATGGTTCAAACCTTTCATAGAAAGAAAATATTTATTTCGGTATGTTTGAGATTTTTCCGTGAAACAGATACTTAAAATTTTATATTGAAATCTTGTTATTTATGATGTTTTTAACATGTAGCTTTCCTCAAACTCTTATTTAAAGGGCAAGTAGCTTTCCTCAAACAAGGGCACTCACCTCTAACTGTGGTATGCGTTTGAAGCAATTACATTAACGGTGAATAAAAACATCGTGAAATATCTTCTATGCCTGAGAGCACAGATAAAAGATTTCGCCTGAGTGCTGCCAATCCACATTTGGCCAGCTACCAGTGTGGTAGACTACACACCCCCCCGAAACCCATTAGTAGTATGCTTAAGTATACCCATCTTGGACAAATTATGTATGTTTCATCTAAGGTGCCCGTGCATTACACGCCGCGCCGTCTGGGCGCACACAAAGGATTATAATATTAAACTAAAATAAGCCGGCTTATAATATATTAGTAGGCTCAAGGCGAATGAGGAGAAAATAGCAGCGTGGAAATCTACAAACATGTATGAGTGTATTAAAAATATACTACGTCTCTAAAGGTAAGACGTTAAGACTTGCGCACGTTATTTTGTTACAGTAGTCAAATGAACCTCATTTATCTACTATACTCAGCTATAGATTACCAGATATTTTCTTAAAATCTTTATTTATTTATTTATTTATTTCAGAAAATATCTGATAATATCTATAGCTGAGTATAGTTAGTTACTAGCTTATGCTGATCATCTCACTTATGCTGATGTGCAACTGGCCTTTAAAATAAAACCAAGGCTGGCTATAGCCTCACAGCATCAGATAGAACTTTACTCGTACCCTTATTCACTTTTAAATATAGGGTTTAAAAAGATAAGACCTCTTTCATAATGAAATATGGAAGAGGCCTTATGTTTCCATGACATGTAAAAAAGAGTTAAAAATTAATTCTAATAACCAGAAGATAACCCTGCGGTCATGAACTCTAGCAAGATAGCGAGCATGTCCCCCGACCGTGGCCTGTGGGTCATTGAGTTAAAAACCATAGAGATGCTCGAGAGCACGAGCAATTAACAAGCATCGAAAAGCGCCTACATCAAATTTTAGAAAGACGTGATCGATAGTTCTTTTACGTATCAGTTATTACCTATTCTGTGATTTTAGTATAAAATTATTGAAAAAATACATAATTCCCAAACACGCTCTGGTCTGAGAGGTCTCATCTTTTTTGATTTTGTAATACATAAAAACTCCAATTTAATGGCGCACTGTCGTTTTTGATATTAAGTTAACCACGGCTTATTGAAAGTTTTATAGAAACAAAACACGATACGAAAATAAAAACAAGTTTGTTTGCAATCAAGCAGGTTCAGTGCCAATTTACTGAGCGAAAAAAAGTACGACTGCACTAATTTTATTAACAAAAGCAAAGCCACGCCGCCACGTGATTTGGTTTTATGGTATGATGCCGCGTGGATGGCGATATAACTGCCATATGTTATCCCTTCCAGGCAAGTTTAGTATCATCTTCGGTTTCATTGCTGCTTACTACCAGGTAACAACAATCAAGAGATTAGATTTGTAAAAAAAGGGTTGAGACCGTTTTGCAGGTTCAATACGAGCTCTAGTACATGGCGGCACCTCTCCGCTTTTTGGTCATTAAAATGAAATTAGCTTTCATGTTGCCGTGCCGTTGCATGTTCGCGAGGGAAAATTTTCATTTAAACGGGATAAGTTACAACAAAAGATCATAATACTAAACGCTCAGTCGCTGGGCTTCTATCCTATGATGGTCGTTTCTCACGGACTTTAAGTTTTTAATATCAGTAAAATTTTATTTAAAATGATTTAGAACTTTTTCCACAATTTCCGTGGAATAAAATCGTAGCCACACTGTCTATGGATAAGTTTGTATACCTATAGCTTTTAAGATCGAAAACACACTATATAGGGACCGAATATACACTATAGGGACCAAACAGGACAAAAAGACCACGTGGGATGGAAACGGCCCTTTGTCCCGTGGCATTAGCATGTGCTCCATCTAAAAGCTACTTACTCACTCGAACTTCTTGGCCGCCAGATTCAAAGATTTAGTCTGTAATGTGTTTCCCCTCTAAATATGGTTACTATGTTAGGTGAACTCATTCTGTAGTGATAATTTGATAAAGGATACTATCGTTAACTCTAACACTATCCACCAGCTTAGTGCATAAATTACTGGGTCACGTCGATTATATCTTCCTGTAGAATGTCAAATTTTGAGGACTCATGAATTAGAGATTCTACACAGATTAGGTCATAAAAAAATACTGCACTACTGATCGCCAGATATGAATAAAGACATTTGACTAACAAATTCAGTATACCGAACACTATTTGGAAAGCGTCCAAGAAAATAATCAAGATAGGGAAAGAAAACTGTATGATATGATTTAAAAAAAATAGCATTGTTTTTATCAAATTCTTATTTTACACTATCTTTTTGGATTATAAAATGTAGCTTGAAAATAATTAGTGTCGCAACGCGTTTTCGCGATTCGGCATCAACAAAGCGTAAAAGCAGTAGGAAGTAAGTTGTTGCGTTGATGTTATTGAGGTTGACCGTACTATGGTACTATGGCGGTTTAATAAAATAATATACAGTATTTATGACTTGGGTTATTATGGTGTGTTAGTTATCAGGGCTTTGTGAAGTGAATGTCCTCTGATCCTAGAGAACCTACGTCTCCCAAGCCTTGGTCGACGCTTTGGTATGCGCTTATGCGCTTTGGTATAAACTATCATCGTGTAATCTGTGCGTGCACTATAATATGACCAATTTTTTGTTAAAGCTCGTTCTCTTGGTAACTAATGAGTTGGCTACGCCGCTGAGTTACTGCGGTGCTCCTATAATTCGTGGAAGGGTACACAAAATTTCGTTAGATTTGTTCACGTTATAGGTCCA
This sequence comes from Erebia epiphron, assembly GCA_963932025.1. Taxonomy (NCBI): domain Eukaryota; kingdom Metazoa; phylum Arthropoda; class Insecta; order Lepidoptera; family Nymphalidae; genus Erebia; species Erebia epiphron. The sequence continues at coordinate 43,804,128 of OZ009945.1, forward strand.
ACTACACTGTTAAACCGATAAGCTTAACAATAAAAATAAACGGGATCAACTTCATACAAAATCGTAGAGAATAATAGTAGCGTCGTTGCGCTGCATGCAGCCGATTACAACCGCGTATCATAAAAGAAATTACCTTTGGCACAGCGCTGCCGATACCACCGTTATTATAATTTAGTCGCATGTGCTACCATTATCATAAAAAGTTGGTACTTTAATAATATGTATTGTTATTTTTCCATGTACACGGTGGTATCATAGTTTAACATAAGGATCAGTATACTTAAAATAACTGCACATAGAGTTTAAATACAAAATTATACTCTACGAACTGGAAAGCGCAGCGTTGGCAGACCCCTCTCCCCACTAGGTGGACGAACGAGGTCCTCTGAGCTAGAGACATGAGGTCATGAGGTCGGGTGCAAGAGGCCCAGGGACGAGCCCAGCATGGGCGTCGCGCAAGGAAGGCTTCGGCGCAAGTTCTTTAGGGTTCCCGGAGCCTTTCATCATGCCCATCATCTTTCATGGGAGGTACAATCCCACATAACCCGGTCTTCCCCCTAGGGGATCGGGTATCTTAGGAAGATTTCCCCCCCGTCAACAAAAAAAAAAGGTGGACGAACGAGTCGCTGGATCCAGGCGGCGCGGCCTGTGGAAGTCCCTACATGAGATGTATGTCCAGCAGTGTAAGTTAATGGGTTAATGATGACGACGGCCACGCCTTTAGGAACAGCATAACATTATTAAAGTAGGAACAGACAGAAATACTGTTGTAAGCAGTATTTCCAACGACCTCAATTTACATAGGCGGGCCCTGTCAAACAAAGAATGTGGGCGTATCTTTGGCGTATTTTACTAACGCCATCTAGTCTGACAAGCGGAAACTTGCTTGCAACATATGCGCAACAGCTTGAAAACGTATGACTCGTATCATATCGTATCATAGATAACATAGTAGAAGCCGTAAGGACAGTTAGTTAAAAATAAAATATCATACAGTTTGCCGCGGAAATTAAATGATTGCGTAATGGATAAAAATATTAAATAGGAAGATTAAATAAAGTTTTTTTGGAAATGTATAATTTTGAATTGAAACACTTACATTAAAATAAAAATCACACAGTGCCTTAGATGTTAACCTCATTATAACAAATTATCGTGACAGCGCTATGGGGACAAAGACAGGCTTAATATGACAGGTGAGGAACGTGTTCAGCAAGTAGGACGCCCGACTTTTTCTATGATAGGACACATCTAGTACTTACCTACATATTATATATCAATGAGTATTTCCCATTATGATCTAATCATCAGTACTTCAGCTTGGCGAGCTTGGCAACTTTTTGTGTAAGGCCCTGTCCTAATACAGCGACAAGCGCGATAACGCGACTTGATAGGACACGATAATATATCAAAACCTTCAAGTGGTCTACGTTGTCACGTAGATACGAGTAAGTTTGTCATTTTTTTTCGAGTCGAATCGCATTGCGTCGCATCGCGTCGCTTTTGTCGCTCACTTAGGATAACGGGTAAAAGGCCAGTGCCTCTGCAACCCACGCCGTGCTATTGCCACAGGTGCGCCTCGCAAGGGAACGCTTACATAATGGTAATTTTCATTATAACATTTCAACCGTATGCAAAATATATGCATAATAGCTGAGTTAGAGTTTTAAAAAAACTGAAGCCTCCCCTTTGCAATGTTGTTGTCTATGCTCGTTTTGATGTTCAGAAGTTTAGTATTTTTCGGAAAAAACAAACAAAAATCTTTTTATGACATAGAACTTGTAATTTTATAGCACTGTACCGAAAAAAATAATATTACACGTTGGTTCCAATAACGCAGTTATTATCATTTTAATAAGCTCCGTTCCATTACCATATTACATAGCTATTTAAAAACCTCTTTCCGCCACATGTTGCTATCCCGCCTCGGTAAAAAGTAGGTTAACGTAGAACATACAATTTATGTTCGTATTCACGGGATCTGCCTTTAGAGGGTTCTCAGCCATTTTTTTGAACATTTGGTGCTAAGTAGATAATATATAATTATAACATACTAGATGATGCCCGCGACTTTGTCCGCGAATATAAAGCTTTTTATTCCCGCGGTACTCCCTTATTTTCCTGGATAAAAAGTAACCTATATCCTTCCACGGGGTACAACCTATATCTATAGGTACCCATTAAAATCGGTTGAAAAGATGGGCCGTGAAAGCGTAGCAGACAGACACATTTTCGCATTAATAGTATTAGAATGAACTATTTCTGAGTAATTTTATGCATTACATGGTCTTATAAAGTCGGCATTGCTTTTTACAGTACAAAATGAAGACAAAATAAAAATGGTCTCAATTATGGTCGTCTATTATCTTTGTGTGTTCTATCGATTGTACAACGGGGAGTGTTCTGAAGAGTTATTCAATGTAATACTACCTTCCGAGTCATCTTGTCGTACACTGGATATCATATCATACTTAATATTATAAATGCGAAAGTCACTTTGTTTGTTGGTTTGTCCTTCAATCACGCCGCAACGCAGCAACGGATTGACGTGATTTTTGGCATGGGTATAGTTGAGGACCTGGAGAGTGACATAGGCTACTTTTTATCCCGGAAAGTTAAGGAGTTCCCGCGGGAATAACAAAAAACTTAAACCACGCGGACGAAGTCGCGGGCATCAGCTAGTGTAAATATAATTAGAACCAAAAATTATATCTATGGTACAAATCATTTGGAAAATACATTAAAATCGCTGCAGGGGGGGACCTTTCGTTGTTGCGACAAAATTGTAATAACTTTAGCCCATTGAGATTTTGGCTTTCTGATTTACGACAGCCCTTATTATAATGCCTTCATTTCGAGCCTGAAATCAGGATTAATAATGTCAGTAATCAAGAAACAACAATGGCTAGAGATGTCAAAGATTTGGTTGGGTTTAATAATAAAAAGCTTTAATATGATGGCGCTTTCTAAATATAAATTTAATATCTGCTCTATTTGATCGTTTTATTTGCTTATTCGTAAGTCATAACATTATTTATCAAAGTGCCAGATGAATGTAAAATTACGGCTCGGAAAGGTTTAAGCCAAAGTTTGGTCTAAAGTTAACAAACAACTTGTGATACCCTTTTTGCTTTTAGTTTAAAGTGTAGTGGTGACCGAAACGTAACTTTAACTGCCTGGTATGCGACAAACCCTAAAGCTTTAGAAGGTATGCATATTTATTTATTTATATTACAAGATAAGCTAGCGCTTGACGACAATTACGCTTATGAGAAGCAATGATGAGGTCTAGGTTGGAGTGCGCTTGCCTAAAAAATGCCTATTCACTTTTGTATTGAAGGTACACAAGTCATACGCGGCAGGAAACGCGGACGCCGCCGGTGAACGTTCCAAACTTTAGCGGTAAGTATCAGAAATTATGACGAAGTGTGTCATTATATATATGTCATCATTACTGTCATCACTTGTGTAAAAAGTGGTTAGTAATTACCCGTTATGTATAGCAATTCATGGAAGTGATAAACAAAGCCAAAGCCAGGATTGGACAAGTATGCTAGGCGACATTTTTGGCAATATCCATCCATACTAATATTATAAATGCGAAAGTGTGTCTGTCTGTCTGTCTATCTGTCTGTCTGTCTGTCTGTCTGTCTGTCTGTCTGTCTGTCTGTCTGTCTATCTGTTTGTCTGTCTGCTATGCTTTCACGGCCCAACCACTCAACTGATTTTGATGAAATTTGGTACTGAGATAGGTTACATCCCAGGGAAGGACATAGGACTTTTTATCCCGGAAAATTGAAGAGTTCCCGCGGGAATCACAAAAATGTATCTATTCAACCGATTTTGATGAAATTTGGTACAAGGACAGGTTGTGTCCCGGGGAAGGACATAAGTTAATTTTATCCCGGAAAATTAAAAAGTTCTCGCGGGAATCAAAAAACATAGATCCACGCGGACAAAGTCGCGGGAATCATCTAGTAAATAATAAATTAAACTTGCAATACCATGATCTTCATTCTTAGTTGTTACGCAAAGAATACATTTGAACCATAAGTAATTATTCTTTCCAGTCTCCTTTAACAAGTAGTTTAGAGCGTCACACTTTGAAATAATATGTGTGTTCCAATTAAAATATAGAGAACCCGAATAAATCTTTACCCCAGAAATATAATGCCAGCGTTAACGAAAGAGAAATCTAGGCTGATTCAGCTTCATTTCTCCTCCGTACATGTTCCAAATGTGTCAACAGTCAACATCAATTATGTTTGAGTACGTGACACCATTAAAAGTCAGAAAACTCGCTTGAAGGCAATATATTCGACTTGCTTAGCCCCCGCCAAAACTTTTCTATTTAACGCAACAGGGGCGGAGTCCTTACTGTGAACCAGGAGTAAAAAAATTGCATCCCACCCTCAGTGAGAATCATTTTCGAGATTTGAGCGAGATAAGGCTAACTTTTTGGAGAGTTTTGAAATTACGACGTAACTTGTCTGTAATAGTTAGGTAAATAGGTATCAAGTTTATTTTACTTATGATCTTTAGTGTGATAGTTTGATATAGAAATTAAAGTTGAAAAGTTAAAGAGCTGACTGAGAATAATTATTTATTGACCGAGCGAAGCGAAGGTCTCTGAGTCTACTTGAGTGAGTTTGCACTTGTCCGTCCGTCCGTCCGTCCGTCCGTCCGTCTGTCAGAGCCTTATAACTTCTGAATTACTAAACGTAATCACTTAAAATTTAAATATTATCTATATAAACCGATGGCCTCCAGCCGAATATGGCTTAAAAAGTTATAAAAATCTTTATTTCAGGGGGGCTCTCATAGAAGCGAATGCGAATGAAAATATTTTTTATAGCGTTACTTAAGGTTGCGGTAATCATTATAAAGATAATTAGGAATAGAGTCCAAAAATATTATTTTTTAATTTTTCCCCTAATATTGACCAAATGGAGGGGCTTTCAAAGTGGAAATTTTCTAACGTCCAAAGTTGACCTCAGAACTCTAAATTTTCTGAAATGCTAAGCCTGAAACTTGATCAATTATTTGAATTATATCTTGTACTTGAACAAAAATACTAAAATTAGATGAATATTGGAAACGAAATTATTTAATTTATAATGTGCCTTACTAACAACCGAACTTCACAATTATGTCAAGAAATGGCGCCGCGAGGTCTCAGTTCGGGGCGAACCACTAGTTTACTTATACTCATCTAGGAAGGAAATTAAATAAATTGCGAAACTCTAAAATTGATGGTGACGTTTCATGGGGATCTCCTTACAATAATAACTTTGATTATTCAAAAAAGTGTTAGTCAACACTATGACTAATATATAAACGCCGGGGAAAACTGTTACAGAATAGAAACACGGGAATTTCAATGAACTTTAAAAAAGTACACTTAACACCAAAAATTTAAGCACTGAGTCATATTTCAATATTCACTGATCCTCTAAAATAAAAACATGACGGCAGATCATGACACGACCGAAAACTAATGCGCGCTACAAAACACGGCCCCTTTGTATTCAGTTCCCACCCTTTTATTATCCCTAGTCCATCATGGGGCATACTGGCATTACTTAAATCTTTATTGTTTTAATATTCGTGTTTTAGAATTATCATCCTTGACATTCGTGATTCGTGTTTTAGAATTATCATCTTTACTTTAGGCACATCAAGGTACCCCACATACACCTGTCATTTTGAAATAATATCTACTACTTTAAGCGATGCGAGCCCTTATCTGTAGGTTTTGCGACAAACACTTGCTCATGGTCCACTGCCATTTTAGCTTGTTATTCCTTTGAGCTTAAATTAAATACCTATCCTTGAAAATTGTATCGTTTTCGGTCATTTAAATATATACGGATTTTCTCGTTCCCTATTTTTATTTATCTCTGGGGAGACACCCAATACAGCTCGGTACTACTGACGATTCCGTGAGAAACTGAATTTTAGCATTTATTAGTTAATAACCTTGGCAGCTCATAAAACTAATCTCTGGCCGAATGTACCTCGCCTAAATGTTATGCAAATGAACGTAATAGAAGTTCATGCTTTAATAGAATATGTAATACTTTTAGACCGGTTTTGCCACCGTAACATTCATTCTTGTGGGATTCACGCGGGATTTACCTTAAGCTATTAATACTTGCTTGAGATTTTCGCACGCGATCGATCTACGTAGCTGCCACGTGTTTTTTGTTGACCAAGGGTTTTGTTACGTCATTAGACCTATAGATTACCTTCCTGGTATAGAGCATGCGTTTATGTTATCCTGTAATTCAGACTACCTATCGAGTTAGAATATATTTACATACATAATATTATGAAGTAAGACCTCGCGTCCTATGAGTTCAGACCTACCAATACGTGAAGTTAAGGAATCTATTTTGTACTAGTACTAATATTTGGCCTGATTATCCAAAATCCATAATAATAGACAAAGTAATAAAAGGTTCAAAAACTGTTGACCACATACCGTATGCATCATCCGCGCTCATGTGTTATGAGATTGTACCAATTGCATCTATATTTTGGTTACAGTTCGGTGACCTCTTTGGGGAAACCGAAGGTTTTGTGTGTGCAATTATGGATGAAGTTATCAAGACGAATAACTATCGTAGACACATTATGAAAGATGGCACTGTTGAAATATGTCGTGCGTGTCATCTTCCTGGGGGACTCCCCAGACATATTGTGTCCTCGGACATATTGTCTCCGGTTGTTCTCATCTTGCTAATGGAGAGTACTTGCACAGATATAATCAAGTAACCAAAATAATCCATCAACGACTGGCTCTCCAGTACGGTCTTGTTGAGACTGAGGTACCATACTATAGGTATGACCCAGTGTCAGTTCTCGAAAATAGTGGTGCCTTGCTCTACTGGGATCAGTCGGTTATCACTGATAGGTTTATTGCTGCCAGTACACCTGACATGGTGTTAGTCGACCGCTCAGCGCGCTGAGCAATAATTATTTATGTTACTATTCCACCTGATGATAACCTGGTGAAAGCAGAAAAGGAAAAAGTATCGAAATACTTGGACCTTGCTCACGAGATTACCGCCATGTGGAATGTTGACTCAACAATTATTGTACCGATAGTTGTATCAGTTAACGGTATTATTGCGAAAAGTTTCGATCAACACCTCTAGAAGCTTTCGCTTGATTGTTGGATTAAGGGTCGGATACAGAAGGCGTGAATTGTGAGGAAGTTCCTCTCTCTGGAGCCCTGACCATCGGCTGCTTGGGTCTTTAAGGCCCTGCAGTGTGTGGATGTTTTATAGGATTATTTTGAAATGTGTTTTGTATAGTAATCTTATATATTTATGAAAAACGTGTTTAGAGATAATTTTATAAAAATGTGTACAAATAAAAGGCAGAAAATTAAATTTATTTTCCTAAGTTATCGTTATATTTCCGAAACATTGCAGTACAGCTGTAACCGCTTGAGTTATATATCATAATATAGGTAATTATAATTAGGTTAAAAATAAAAAAAATAATTTAAAAATAATCTGGACCGGATTTTGATAGGCCACCTATTTTAGGCGTATTTATCTATTATTAAATAAAAATAAAAAGTAGGTTTCATCCATTAACCAGCTCGGTGAAGGTCGTCGTATATCGGGATCTTGGGCTATTTGTATACACGCATTTGTGATATGATATGAACTAATTGGCCGTCTTTTGTTAATTTACAATAACGTGTGCGCCATACTTGCTATACAAAATATTAACGTCAACATAGATGTTTCAGGTATGATGGTTAAGGAGGAATATGTTTACAATATTATTGTTCAAATATTTTATCGTACCTAATTAATTTGCCTATTTCTATTCTTCCAACATAAATTACATTATTGTTCTATTTATATTATTATATATTATAATGTTTATTATTTTAATTGATTCTATAGTTGCATATAAGTCTAATTAAAATCTATGAGAATAATATTATTTGTACTTAATGCGAGAAACGGTTTGACTAAGACATCAATACTTTTAAAAACTTTTCGTAATTTTTATTTAATCGAAATATAGACCTCTCCTTGTGAAGCTGTCAAACTTATAATTTAAAATGCTTTATTAAAATTTAAAACATATTTTATGTGAAAATATGGACAAAATTAATTGTGAAACTAGAGCTGTTCCAATATATTCGTAGACAACATACTTTTATAATAATAGGACTTAGGACATACATTTAAAAAAACTTGCAAGTACTCAACTAAAGACAAGTTACTACTAGTGATCAGTTTTTAATATTATTAATTTAATTTAACAGTAAATATGTAATATTAACAGTATACTCAATAGAATATTGCTGTCCAAAACCCAATATCTTCATGAAGTACATTGATATATTGTATAGGTGCGTCTTTGGAATGCGTCAGTGTTGATCCCCGGGGGAATTAAACTTACGTAATAGGAAAACTGAACGTTTAGAGGTGTCAACGCATATATATAAGGGCAAATTTTGATATGACACCAAAGCCTTCGACGCAGCAAACGTGTCCGGTCGTACAAAAAGATTCAAACTCAGAATTAAAATATACGACAAGGATAATGGCTGTAACAAGTGTTTGTTTGTGCCTCGCTATAAGCATCATTGCGATCGCTAGCGTAGAAAGTGCCGTTATTAGAATGCAAGAAATTCCCCTCAAGCCTGGAGTTAGTATGAAGATTGTGATTAAAGACGATCCAAGACACAAAGGAGGTGTAATGGCTTCAATAAAAATCGCCATGGACGAACAACCAGCACCGAAGCTTGATAAGGATGTCGTTAAAAATCTGATTACCAATTATGTGAAGCCAGCAACGGATTTTATACCTGATTTTGAAGACAGAAATACTTTTGACAAAGGAAACGGAAACTGTGGCAGTGGAAAAGTGCGTCGTGGTCCAGTATGTGTACCCAAATCAAACGAAGCCTAAAAAATATTTTATACGCTCAAGAATGCCTTTTATTAGTCTTTTGGAATATTTTATGTAGGTAAAAGACGAGCAAACCGAGAAAAAACCCTCAAGTAACTTACCTTGGATATGTGATTCAAGTTACATGAGCTCATCCTCGATTCTTAATACCGAAGTAAAAGGAAAATGCATAATAAAAAGTATTGTATCTACATCGGTTTCCTGCATTTATGCATTGAAAATGGCTGAAATATGGCTTTTAAAATGCAACAAAAAATAGTCAGTCGATAATAAACAGAATGTCCAGTTAAAGTTTTATATGAAAAAGAATCATTGGAATACTTACTTGAATTAATTGGATCAAGTAGCAGTATATAATTACTATGTTTGCATCGAAATATGCGTGTTACATAATATAAATATTAATGTCTACGGTTGTAGTAGTATTTTAAACAGGAAGTTATTGTAACTGAATTGCGCCTAAATAGTTTATAATAGTTGTTATTATTTATTGTGGCAGGTAATTGTGATAATTTGCTGCTTTAGTAAATGTAAGGTAATGTTAAGTGCTAAATTATTGTTTTATAGTTATTGGTAAGTTTATATTTTGCATTGTATTTAAATAATTATGTGATTGTAAAAAGGAATTTTATGTAAAGGATCTCTGTGTTAAAGTTTAATTCTATATAGTCGTGAGTGAAGTTATGATCGAAATAAAAATATTGTACATTATTGAATATATATTTTTTCATTCAATATATTTTTTCGTTAAACTTTTAGGTACATATTTGAGCCAACTGTTACCATTTATTTTTGTTTTTGATATAGAATACCCAACAATCAAGATTAAAATGTTGGTGACACACATTTTTGAAAGCTGACGTATAATTAAGTAAACCTTTCGTATTTATATTACTTGAAAAATGTATGCTTTAATCAAACTTTCATATAATACTGAGCTACTTTAGTTACTCGTATGATGAATTGTTTTGCAAACATTATCCTCAAGGTACATCGAGTCATCCGGCTCTATTTAATGCCTACTACATTATTTCTTGGAGGAAACCTTGGTTACTCATAATATCTTTATATGATAGGCCACTGAACCCATTATTCGATTTTAAAGCTTTAATCCTCGATTTTGTTCATCAAAACTAGAAATAATAGGTCTCTAGCGATAAGCTCAGCTAAATAATAACCCATATTAACAAAATATTATATACTAGACGATGCCCGCGACTTCGTCCGCGTGGTTTTAGTTTTATGTTATTACCGCGGGAACTCCTTAATTTTCTGGGATAAAAAGTAGCCTATGTCACTCTCCAGTCCTCAGCTATACCCATGCCAAAAATCACGTCGATCTGTTGCTCCGTTGCGGCGTGATTGAAGGACAAACCAACAAACAAAGTGACTTTCGCATTTATATTAGTACTAGCGGCCCGTCCCGGCTTCGCACGGGTAGACATATATAGGTACACATATTTTTCATAATGGTGCACCCCCTTCTCCCGCACTGCCCCTCTCACGAAGAGTTAGTTACTCGATGCGCTGCGTGGCGGCCGCCGCCGGCATGTATTTTTATTTTAATTTCATGTTATCTTTTGAATGGAATGTCCGATATCAATAATTCAAAAAGTAATCATCAGGTATTGAGACAGTCTTGAATATTGAATTATTTATTTGGATAAAAATTTATAAATGGTATGGATAACACGGTCTGATTTTGATAATTTATTAAATGTAAAAAAGTAGTTATAGTGACGTAACTACAATAGTTAGACACGTGGTCTTGCGAAGTTTTTTGTAGATATTGATATATTCTATAATATTGTCGAACATTTTTTTGTCCTATCATTAATACTCTTCGCAGCGTATGCGATGAAAGACATTTTATGGCTAATTTTTTTACACCTTCGGTTGGTTTTAATAGGAATTTCTAAAGATTTCTATAGTTATCTAGTAGTTAATATAGCCTATGTTACTCAGTGATAATGTAGCTTTCTAATGAAAAAAAGAATTATTAAAATCGGTCCAGTACTTTTTGAGTTTATTCGTTACATACAAAAATACAAAAATACAAATCTTTCCTCTTTCTTTCCGCCACGCAGCGCATCGAGTAACTCTTCGTGAGAGGGGCAGTGCGGGAGAAGGGGGTGCACCATTATGAAAAATATGTGTACCTTTATATGTCTACCCGTGCGAAGCCGGGACGGGCCGCTAGTATACTAATATAAATGGGAAAGTCACTTTGTTTGTTGGTTTGTTGGTTTGTCTTTCAATCACGCCGCAATGGAGCAACAGATCGACGTGATTTTTGGCATGGGTATAGCTGAGGACCTGGAGAGTGACATAGGCTACTTTTTATCCCAGAAAATTAAGGAGTTCCCGCGGTAATAACATAAAACTAAAACCACGCGGACGAAGTCGCGGGCATCAGCTAGTATCAAATAAATATTATAAATGCGAAAGTTTGGATGGATGTATGGATGTTTGTTACTCAATCGCGCCCCAACGGCTGAACGAATCTGGATGATACAAATTTGGCACAGAGATAGATTATAGTCTGGAATAATACATGTTTACGGGCTACTTTTTATCCCGGAAAACTAAGGAGTTCCCACGGGAACCAAAAAACCTCAATCCACGCGGACGTAGTCGCGGGCATCAGCTAGTTGATACATATTTTATTAGTATGCGGAACGACCTCAGTATTTAATTTAAATTACTTAAAGAGTAACCCTACCCTTTTAAAACTACACAGAGTTTGACCAACTGACGGTGTAATAAGTAAGCCAGCCAGTTGTCTTAGATCTAGACGCCGATACAGCCAGCAAAGTGAAAACGCTGCCTTAACTTTTGGCACACCACAATGTCGCCGAGCTACTGGTAAGTCAGAAAAACATCGCAAGAAAAATTTGCATATTCAAAATTTGCATTTGGTTCTTTTTTTCTCCAAGGTGTGTAAAGTCTGCCAATCCACACAAGACCTGTGTAGAGGACCGTGAACAAACCCTTCTCATTTCGAGAGGAGACTCGTGCTCACTAGTGGCTCGTTAAAGGGTTGAAATAATGAAGATGATGATGACTGCTCCATTTTTGTGTCACACGCAAAGTATATTCTAAGTCTGAAATTTTTTACTGTTTAGTACACAAGTTGCCCTATATTTTAAGGCAGCCTCACTTTACATCAAGTCGAGTCTGCTGCCTGTCTCAAGCTGCTCAAATGGATACGAAGCTTATATCATACGCAACCATCGAGCAACCACCGAGTTTCTGGCTGGTTCTTCTCGGTAGGAACGGCATTCCGAACCAGTGGTAGATTCATTTGACTATTCATAAGCACTAGTAAAAAGTCTATTTGAATAAAAATCATTTGAATTTGAATTTACGCAATAGTCAGATTAATTTGTTGCAAGACAAGGGCGAGCTAGATAAATGTATGGTATTAAATAATTTCATGCAACACGAATGAAATATCTCGGCAACATTTTCAGTATGAAAAGTAAAAGGCATTTACAATTCTGACTCGCTTTATGTTTTTCCGCCGGGGAAGTTATGTCTTGCGCATTACTCGCTCCTGTTACTGAATTCTCGCAATACGAATTTTAAATTATCATAAAAATTCGGGTGGAACTCATTTCGCGAAACCAGGTTTTTAGGGTTCGTTTCATTTACCTGCTTAGTGACACTTTACCGAGGTTCATTGTCGCAGCGACGTAATAGCAAAATTGACTTATTTTTTCATCCATTAATAATACTGTGTTTTGAATTATGAGTTTTTATTGAGTAGATTGGTATAATCGCAACTGGTAATCACCAATCTACTCAATAAAAACTCTCACCAGTATTAATTAATTATTAATTTGTATAGGTATAGATACGGCTTTTTATTAAGTCGTAGGCAGCTACTAAACACACTATTACTACTATTACCTATTCTGTGCTATTATTTTACTCTATGACTTTACCGTGGGTACAGTTTTTCATACTTTTTTTCTTAGCTGTTTTCTCTTATTTTACTGTTTATTAAGGTTACCAATAAACAAACCAAAATGAATGACTATGTACTTAGTTGATCCATAATTATTATTTATTTTATGACACTACGTAAGAACTATTTGCCTTAATAACAATCTCGGAACGGATACGAGAAGTACGAATCAAGAATCCCTTTTAAAATGGGACCTGAATCTCCCTTTAAAGATTTCACTTAAAACTTAACGAATTTAGTTAAACATTTAATAAAATAAAAACCTAATAAAATATACAGGTCATCTACAGAAATACCTACTTTGATGTATAATGAAAGATTACTTACAAATTACGACAAAAAATAAAATATTCAGTTGAACTCCAGATTCTATCTAGTAATTTTCCTATTGAAAATTGGAATTGAAATCTAAATCGATAAATTTACTCATAGTTTAACTGAACTTACTGATCGTCATAGATTTAGGATCGGTCTGTTGAACGGAGCGAGACCAATCATAAATCTATGCTGATCGCACATCACGAAATGAGCCGCCAAAAGTGCGGCATTTTACAGAACGGAATCTTCAACATTCGTCGTCGTCGTCGACCGATGGACGTCCACTGCTGGACATAGGTCTCCTGTAGTGGCTTCAACATAGTAAAAAGCCAATTTAGTGAACATATTATAATATTCAGACGTGTGGTAAACTGTATATATATTAATAATTATTAATTAGTGTAAAATAAAAATACATTGTTATTTAACAACATCAACAATTACAATCCTTTCGCCATGTTTCCGTTTCCACTTTCCAACAAAAGTCCAATAAGACCAATTCTACTTTATTCAACAGAAATATTTTTTAGTTAAACAGCGAAATATAAAATAAAACAATAAAGAAAAAGATAATTAACTCTTCTGGTGGGTAGGTAAACTATGAAATAGATCTAAAATGAAAAGAAGAGGTAGTTGTTGGGGATTACTTAATTACTGGATCACTATGTATATTATCTTCGAGGCTTAGTGTACTACAGGTGTAATAATAGAAGCTAATCATGTAGGACATCAAAAGGATTACATGCCGACAGTGTAATCATATTATCACTGCATAATATATACCTAAGTGTAAGTATACCTATTATGTAGATAATAGAATCCATACTATAATATTATAAATGTGAAAGTGTGTCTGTCTGCTACGCTTTTTTATATTAATTAACTAGTTGATGCCCGCGATGTCGTCCGCGTGGATAAAGTTTTATTTAATCCCGCGGAAACTCCTCAACTTTCGGGATAAGGCCTATGTCCTTCCCCGGGATACAGTCTATTTCAAAATCAAATTTCATCAAAAAAATTTCATCGATTAAAAACCTGGTTAACTACATAGTTAAAAAATATGGACACGGTCGTTTATTTAAAACACGCTGCACTATTCCTATATTATTCATAGTGGGCGACATATTGTTGTCTCTTATAAAATGTATCTGCACATAATGTATCTGTCTACATGAAATTTTATTTCTATGAGTCGATATTATGCTTCACTTATTATACTGTATCTTTGAAATTCTTAGTAATAGAAATGGGTAAACAAAGCTGTTTATCACATAACTTCTTCAACAATAATTTATTGAATTAGTATTGAGTAATTTCTTAGAAAAAGTATGTCACAAGATACAAAATCCCGCACTTTTACGAAGAGGTAGTGTGCGCTCTAAGAGCGAAAAGCAACCGAAAATTTGCGCGTAATTAGTTCCTGGGAGTATTGATAACTCAAGGCAAGACCCATTATTAAAATAATTGGTTAAGAAATACCAAAAAGTGACTTAAAACAGGTTTTGTATGACCATTACAGACGTATACCTATTACCTTTTCATCATATTTATGTTTTAGGGTTCCCTACCTCAAGATAATAAATGAACCCACAAAGAAAGTCTGTCTGTCTATCAAGATCCTTTTTTTCAGGGACGCGTAAGGTACAACACCGAGTAGTAAACTTATAAGATGAAATTAATATCAATCAAATACCCAAGCCTACGGTTCCTTCGAGTTGTACAAAATCAAGCTTCTGAGTTAACGCAATCTAAAGATAAGGCCGCTTATGCCGCATAATTTACATGCCGCATTATTTGACATTCCCCAGTAAATCAAAACCTATAAGGTACTTCCCGTTGACCTAGAATCATGGAATTTGGCAAGAAGCAAGGTAAAGGTAAACTAAGCAAGTATAGGAAAAAATCCGAAAATCTATCATTAGAGTTCCGTACTAGGGTACGAATTGTTTGTGAGGCGCTACCAGCTTAGCGCAATGTAAGCTAGTTATTTCACAGCTGATTAAAGTCATAAAAACTTATCTGACCCGGTGACAACGTCGCTAGTTCAAAAATATACCTACTAAAAATATAAGTACCAACTTAAACCAAAAAGTAAAAAGCATAATATAGATATAATATATTTAGTTTTTGTTGATTTTCTCAAAAAGCGCTATATCAATTTCCATTATATTTAAATGGGACCACCTCTGAAGAATTACCTACCAAAAAAAAAAGTATTATCAAAATTGATTCATAATTGGCGGAATGATCGCCTAACATACAAACAAAAAAACACAGTCGAATTGAGAACCTCCTCTTTTAATAACGTCGGTTTACAAAAACTAAACAGGCACAAAAAATAGTTAGGCACAATTTAGGGCACCGCGTCAGCTAAGTTTGTGGGACTATACGTTTTGTTATGACATCTTTCTAGACATTTACTAAAATAATTTATATTGTGCGGTGGTACGGAACCCTTTGTTTGTGTGTCTGACTCGATCTGGACCTGTTTTTTATTTAATATTTTACTTGGTCTTACCGATGACTAAACTTCTGTTCAAGAATGTTGATGAACATAAAAAATCATGTTCATAATCTTATTTCAGAGTGATATTTTTAATGCTACTGCTACTGCTAATGCTACTTTTAATTCCGGACATTCGGAATTTCGCATTGGATATTAAAAAACTATATCATGCGCAAGAAACTGTGGGTATCGTCTTGTATTGGATATATTATATATATTGGATATAATTATGCAGACAGTATTGAGTGTGTGTACCCAAATGAAGACTCGTATGAGTACCAATTTCTCTCTGCGTCATTATTCCCTGTTACTGAGGATCTAATTTCACCAATTATCTTTTTATGGATGATTTCGCGCCATGTTCTTTGGTTGCGGACTGAGCGGATTTGATTCTACCAATAAATACATCGGGCTACGTCCCCGAGGTCTCTTTTCGTCCATTGTACTAGTGATTACAATGGATAGACATAATCAAGCTTTAAATACCTACCAAATTTTATCAATAATAATAATCAGTCAGTCAAAAGTAAAATCAACAGAACACTGCCTAAACTGATTTAGTTAAACTACCTTGTGCAAGTGGACCTAAGATAACTAAAAATTAGTTTAAGTAGATACATCAACACACTTGTGTTGATGTATCTACTTAAACTAATTTTTGGAATTAAAGTGGACGTTCCGACTCATAAATAATAAATAATATTAATTGTCGATACTTCTAATTAAATTACCTAACTGTGTAGTCATAACTTTACAATTAGGCTTACATAATAATATCTGAGACGGCTTTTAAACTCGTCTAGTCTGTCGAAGTAGATAGATAGAGCTATCAATTTACCAATCTTTGAAATTGAACGATCAAAGAATTCTTTATTGGAACCAAGCTTGTTGCTTCGAAGAATTTCTTATTAAACATCTCGATTTTTTTCGGTTTATAGATTCGCTAATTATTTGTTCATGGTTGAACGCATTTTGTATTTTTGTCTTTTTGTATTGCTACATAATGTGCTTTTTAACTTTCTTAAATGAGTTTGGCTTTTTCCCGTCTCTTGGAATTGGAATATGACATAACGAAAATCATATTTTTACATGATGTGAACATGAAATTATGGTTAATAGTAATTTTTTGATATATGGAATAAATACAGTCAGTTAAACACCGATTTAAATCAATTATAGGTATATCTACTTTATTATTAAGTAAGTGGAGTTAGTCTAGTGAAAGCTGAGAGTGCAAAACGGCGACAAATTTTGAAATATTAGCACAGAATAGGTAATGATTAATTAGGTCGAGTTCGGGTATCCCCAAATGATGTACAAGTACTAGACTTTTTATTAAGCCTTGATTTTTGTATATCCCAGTGGCTGGCTGTCAAATCCGACTCTCAGCTTTCACTAGACATATCTAGTCATACATAAATATATTTAAGTATTTACTGAGGTAGTCTTAACTCTTATTTATTTAGTGTTTGGCTAAATAAATAAAAAAGTAAAACAGATGTTCTATATCATGAAGATGAAACAATTAAGCCATCAGGAGTCGTAAGCTCTGGAGCGTTGTGTGTCGAACGAGCACATTAAAACCACAGTTTAAGAAGATACGTTAATTTCTGTCTACGAGTCATGTGACGTAGACGTCTGGACAGAGCAACGCTGCGGGATCAAGACGGGGAAGCGTATCTCCAACCTGGAAGAATTTTCAGTGCAAAATTCTAGCACACAATGGTAAGCAGCTTGGAGCCTTGAAGGTGTTTACGTTTAGGTAGGTGAACCTGATGATTGCAATTTTTATGAGCTGTGAGCATTAAAGTTACTAATTCTATGCTAAAACAGTGCATACGAGCATGTACTACAACAAACATAGCCAAACGAATAGAATATCTGTAAAGAAAACACGACAATCTAAAGACCAATGAACCCAAACCAATGGATCTGAATAATGCAGATGCAACAATAGTAAATAAAGGACATCGATTAGAAACTCCCCTGGACCACGTCCTGAGCCAAGCTCACTGTAATTCGGATTTTCTTAAATCCCCGGGAACAAGAGAAAAGCTTATTTGTCCGCCAATCTTGATTAAGGTAGATCGTGTTGAACTGACTATGTAAATAAGGAGGACCGGAATTCCGCGTCCGATACAAATAATCCTAAGCAGTTTATCTACGTTTCTATTTAATTAGTAAACTTTCCTCTACTTAATTGAATTTTTAAAGGATTTTGTTTCCATTTTCCAATTTGTTAAAAAGCTCTAAATTTGTCTTTAATGTTGAATATTTCGATGTCTTCGTAAATTTTTTTAACATTAATTTCATCCAGCTGTATTAACTTTATGCATTTGCCGTGATGAGAGAAGCTCTTTGTAAGAATCTATCTCCACTATTATATCTTATTTTAGTACCTACTTTAAAGCTAATTCTGATAACTTGTTATTGTGTGTGACAAATAAACTTAATATAACTACCAAATGTGACATTAAACATTCATTTTGCTACAAAATTATGACAGCGAGATACGCCCCGCTGAGATAGTTTGATTTATTACCGTAGAAATTCCGCCTTCATGTCATATTGGATTAAATGTCAATCCTATAAAATTTGCTCCCTAAATATTCAGGACAAAATATTATGTGCCGGGAATATTTATTTCGGCACAGGCAATTTGTTTCAAATCCAATATTGAATTGGTAATGTATGTGACATTTAACTTTCATTCTGCGACACAATTATGACAATTTCCATTAAGATAGTGAAAATTTATTACCATGGATTAATGACAATAATAAAATTTATTCTTGCTTGTTTATTTCATAGAATATTTTGATTCAAAACTTGTAATCATTGACTTTACAATATTCTGGACAAAGAATTTGAATATAATAATCTTTTGAATATTCGGAAGGTCTTTTGAATTCCCGGAATGCCCAGCCTGTCTGCATGGTCCAGTTCCTCGAATGTGCTGTTCCTAGAATGTCTACAATTCCCCGAATATATCTTAGTGTTCTTAAATTGTAAGGCACTCTTACACACTGCTGGCCCTAGAGTACCAACAGCTATGTAAATAATTAATGTTTTCCATTGACCAAGTCTAGCAGTAATAATAATAACGTAATAATAATAACGTAATAATAATATCTCTCTTCCCAAGGTGGAAGAGAGATATTATTAATTGTGGTAAAATGACGACGAGACACACACATAAAAGTAAACTGCATTAAACGTTAAACGGTGATGCGGTACTTAAAAACATAAAATAATAAATGATCAACATATCAATTTGCACTTTACATGTAGGATAGTCTACATAAAGCAATTTTAATTAATTAAAGTAGATATACCTTTTTGAACCCGCATTTAATTTCTAACTTTATGGGCGTCGCCTAATCCCACTTTCCGTACCAAGGGATTATTTCTCGGATAATGGTCACATTTTACAATCCTACACGTCCAGTAAACACACTGACCAGTTTAAATTAATCTTGGAACGGTGGTACTTGAATGGTGGCTTCGCACCGGAAAGCGCAGCGTTGGACGAACCCCCCAATAGGTAGACGGAAGATCTCAAGCGAGTAGCTGACAGCTGCTGGAAGCAAGCGGCACGAGCCCGTGTTCTGTGGAGATAAATGCAGGAGACCTTCGTCCAGCAGGGGACGTCAATTGGTTGATTCGACAACCTCGCCTGGTATGTTAAGTCATAAATTATGACGCAGTCTAAAATAGTGGACTCGTCATTTATCGGTATTTAGCTATGGTAATCATATTGATGTGGATGTGCCGAACCTATGCAGACAACGCGTATTGGAGTATTCAATTTCTTTCTTTCTTTGCTTTTCCGAGATAAATTCAGCCACAGTGGCTAATCTCCACTAAAGATTAGCCATCTGCGCGGGAGATAAATAATAGTGCACAAGTATTTGCGCAAACACAGGTGCACTCTCATAGATCGTAGTTTATACTTGAACCGACACGACCGGAGAAAGATCAGGCTCAGGCTTTACGTGCTCTCTGAAGCACTGTGGTGAAACACCGCCAACTTACTAAATCCAGGCTATTACTATATTCTGTGCTATTACTGAGAATTTCTTATCAGAAAACTCCAATAGCTAATTACGGGCCGACCGGTGAATTCATCCCAGGTCTTCATCATATTCAATTGAACATGCTAAACACGTTCGATAAACGAGACAATTAAGCGTTTGTTAGGATTGGTGCCTACCAATCCTAACAAACGCTTGCATTAAAAAATCCCATCAAAATCGGTTCAGCTGCTTGAAATAATACAACTTGTGTCTGGATACATACTGTATAGATGAACAAAAGCAAAATACAAACGATTGTTTAGGTTATCAACACGTAAAAAAGCTCGGACAGATACCTACTTCAGTTGAGATATAGCGGTTTGAATTTGAAATAGAGTAAGAGAAAAAGGTCTAACAATATTGGACTATTTTATTATTACAAAGGACTCTGGGTCAGCTTTGCTTATTATTTGCAGCCGATTTAATGACTGCACGTAAATCTTCACCGCAACCTTTGTAAAATTAACAATGGGTTAACTGATGTCCTTTGTTGTATTTTTTAGTCAATTTAACCTCGTACCGACTAGGGTAAGTCGTGACTTCGTCCGCGTGGAATAAGTATTTTTTTAATTCCCACATTTAATTCACAATTCCTTAATTTTCCGGGATAAATAGCCTGTGTCACTCTCCAGGTCCTCAAATATATCCATGTAAAAATCTCGTCGATCCGTTGCTTTGTTACGGCGTAATTGAAGGACTAACCAACAAACAAATAAACACACTTTCGCATTTATAATATTAGTATGATATCAGTTCTTATAATTCTATTTTACTCACTTGTGTTAGAATAATTATATTGTATTTGTACTTACTGAAATTTCTGCCAGCTTGGTGTTGCGTCCCCCTGTCTGCCCCTGTTATCCCGCAGCGTTGCTGACGTCTCCGTTCAATGACTGGTGGACAAGTTGGTATTTCAATTCTGATAGTATAGCTATGTGGAATGTGTTTAGAATGATTCATTCTTTAGCTTAGAAAAACACAGTATAATATAAAATGTTTATAGGTTTTAGGACCTTACAGATAAAATTCATTTTACCTTACATACGCATCATACTGGCTGGGATTTTGCGAATTAAAAGCGCACTAACACTTTCGTTATTCGTCTGAGTTTGAAAAGTACTATACAGTTTAATGAAATTTCTGCAGAGGTTTTAATTGAGTGGACCTACAGTTTCTCATCTCATTAAAGGCGTGAAGAATGAGCCGTGTTTAAATATTGAGGTCACGCCTATTTTGATCTAACAATTTAATGGAAGAAAGGTGTCCATGTTATCATCCAAATTTCCTAACTTTGGGGATTTTCTTATGCATCAAAATATGTAATTATTAATATTATATTTGCTTCGTTTTACGAGTCAGCAATGGTCACACGTGACATCATACGGCGCCAGTTGAGTTGCAACTTACATCAAATCAAATAACAAGTATAAATTACAAATTAAAAAAAAACCCCGACTAGAAAAAAGCTGATGACCTTCAGACGGATAAACAGATTTTCATGAAACATGGCTAAGAACACTCGGGATAAAATTATCTATGACACAAATAAAAACTAAACGAAAATCGGTCCATCCGTTTGGGCTCTACAGATACACAAGCAGACACGTTAAACTTACAAAACCCCTCTCTTTTTGCGTCGGGGGTTAAAAATCTATACTAATATAATAAACGTCTGCTACTCTTTGACAGCCCGATTGTTCAACCGATTTCAATGAAATTTTGTACAGGGATAGGTTACATCAACTTTTTATCCCGGAAGATACAAGAGTTCTAGCGGCAAATCCACGCGGACCAAGTCGCGGACATGAGTAATGAAATAAACTTAAATTAATTAACATTTAAAATAAAAACAGGGCTAAGTAGATAGCTGGCTAATATTACAACATACGCGGTTTTTATATATTATCATTCCTTAATTACGATGTGATGCCCAAGGCTTCGTCATCGTGGATTTAGGTTTTTGTAAAATTTCGAGGATCCCACTGATTTTCCGAAATAAAAAGTAGCCTATGTCTACTACTTACGTGCAGGAAAATAATATGTCTGTACTAAATTAATTTTTAACTGATGGGATCTGAAAAACGTAACCGACAGACTCATTTTTGCATTTTGCAAAATTATTAGCATAAATAAATTTTCTTTATTAACTTTTCGTTCTTTTATCAGATTCTACTGAACGAATAAATCTACAAACAGATGATTATCACACATTCTTAGTTTTCGTTGTAGTGGAAATAAGGTGAAGAATGTTTTAAATAACCCACAAGCTTGGAGCCCACGAGGAAGACTGTATTTTTAAGTGTCGAGCTTACAAGCAAAAGGTTTTGCCTTAAAAGTTTAGCAAATAGTTATTGTGAATGTTATTGTGAAGCACAATAGATTTTAATTCGTTAAAATTAGTTTAGAAATTTATACCCTACGAAGTAGGTCAAGACTTTAATAGCCGGGATAAATTCGGAGCTGAACCGAAAATGTATTGTAGCCAAACTTCATTGGCAGAATAGGCAGATGTAACGGCAATTTTTTACGCATTTATTTAGAGGATGTGGCTTGGGTCTACTTCTGATAGATTTTACAAGCTAAGCAACGTAGGCCGAAGTCGATGACTTTGATGGGTGTGTGACCCAGGGGGCTCTAATCAAGCCTAAGCCTGATGAAGCGCTATAACTAACCTAACCATCAATTCTGGAAGTCATATGACTTCCAGAATATCATTAAAATTATCAATTTATCACATCTGAAAAAGTTCTTAATTGTATTAGTTCTATGAAATTTTCCTCCTGGACCTGGGAGCCCATTCATATGCCAAGACATGCTTTTCGAATTATGTTATTTCGAGATTATCATGGATACTCAGAAATAATGATACGCAGAGAAAGACGTTTTGCCCGGGTTGCATTTATTTTTTAATCTAAAGCATTGCTTTAAATTTTATGCTCTTTATAGGGACTTGAAAGGTACTCTAGTTACATCAACTTATATATTATTACGCGAAATTTCACAGCTGTCGGAAAACAAAGTGCTTGACAAAACGTAATTTGTTCAAAAGCGAGAAATTTACAGCTTTCCTGAATTTCTGAGTTAAATTTATCGTGTGCGAAGTAATTTATAAAATTATAGCAGTGCTTTCACATTATGGAATTACCAGAAGACTAATTTTGCTGTCTAACTAGAGAGACTTGCAAACGAGTTACATATAATATTGTATTCCAGATAATACCAATATTGGCCTCGTGGCCATGTTGTTATAGGAGAACGGTCATATTCTTTTCAACATGAAATGAGAAAATGTTTCGTCAAGACATTTATAATCTTTGAAAATAATGTATTTTACTAACATGTGGAGCGGAGAAGAAAACACAATATGGAATGAGGGATTATCAAGGAACAATAAGTTTTATTCGCTACAATCCGCTTGAACATTGCTTAAACAGACAATTTGGTCCAACGTATACGTATAGCTTGCAATATGCAGCACCCACCCTCCAACTTCTAAACATGCAGGAAACGCAAGCAACAAAGCATGTAGTGTATGCACCACCAATACAAAACACAAATCTTTTAAAATACAATCAAAGTAAGTAATTTTCACTATGACATCGGAGCATCCTCTGGACTCATCAATCCTTATTAATTCCCTTAAACGAAAGATAATTATCAGAGTATGACACTGTATTATTACCTATTCTGTGGTATGGCACAAAATTTCATGCATACCATTTTAATATTGTATGTGAGACAGATATAGATAAAATGGTATTAAACCC
Organism: Erebia epiphron; assembly: GCA_963932025.1. Taxonomy (NCBI): domain Eukaryota; kingdom Metazoa; phylum Arthropoda; class Insecta; order Lepidoptera; family Nymphalidae; genus Erebia; species Erebia epiphron. Next base: position 43,827,708 of record OZ009945.1, read on the forward strand.
CTTTTTGTGAAAAATAGGCTCCGTTTCTGCGAAATGTTGAGTCACGTCCGTCAAATTAAGCTTAGTGCTAGCAAGTCAGCGATTCATCGTATAGCAATAAATCGTTCCGCATAACCCTGTGGCATGTGTAGCCAAGGAGATTATCCTTGCACAGGCTGACAACTGACTGATCGATTTATTTATCTACAATAACGTGGTAGTATATACCAAATATTAACTATAAATTTACCTTTTTCAAGAGAAATTTGCGTATGACATTCTTATCAATAATCCATACTTACTAATGTTATAAAGAAGATGATGCCCGCGACTTCGTCTGCGTGAATTAAGTTTTTTTCCATCCTGGCGAAAACTTTTTAATTTTCCGAGATAAAAAGTAGCATATGTCCTTCCCCGGGATAAATTTGGTACAGGGATAGCTTCCTGTACCAAATTTCATCAAAAATGGTTAAACAGATGAGCCGTGAAAGCGTAACAGACAGACAGACTCACTTATAATATTACTAGTTGATGCCCGCGACTTCGTCCGCATGGATTGAGGTTTTTCGGTTCCCGCGGGAACTCTTTAATTTTCCGGGATAAAAATTTTCAAGCCGTAATCTATCTCTGTGCCAAATTTCATCCAGATCCGTTAAGCCGTTCTGGCGTGATTCAGTAACAAACATCTATCCATCCAAACTTTCGCATTTAACTTTTGTATTAGTTAAAAGTATGGATTAGGTATTTTTATTCCACTAAAAGTTAGCCCATGACTGCTGAATTGATGATTCAATCTAAGATGGTAGCCGGGGTAACCTTTTAGGGGTACGGTATTGGTATTAAACCCTAATCGGTTTCAAATCTACAATAGATACGGTAACAGAGATAATCCTCATAACATTTAAATGAAACGCAGTATGAAACGTCTTTGTCATCTGAATACAACACCCTTCAATGTAATATGAAGTCATAAACATCACACAGCAGCCATAAAATACCCCCTTGAGGCAAACTGTATTCTGCCCGAAGCAATAACCGCAACACCATAAAGATAGTGAGCGATATACATTTTATAGGCCGTATTATTTTGTGGTCTAGTTACAACGGTGAATCAAGAAAACGATCCTTGTAGTACCTTCTCACAATCCCAAGATGTAAAAATGTGCTGTTACGGTGTGTATGTGTTTACTGACACACCACCACCACTACATCCGATTAACGTCCCACTGCTGGGCACAGGTTTCCACTCTCATAGGAGAGAGGGAATTAGAGCTTCGACCCACCACGCTGCTCCAATGCGGGTTGGCGGGCTTTAACGACTATTATCATGTTAGTGATAATAACCGGGACCGAGGGCTTAACGTGCTCTCCGAGGCACGGGGCTCAAACACTGCCAACTTCCTAACTCCGGGCTAGTACTGAGAATTTATAGTTAGAAAAACCCAATACTCAATTATGGCCCGACCCTGGACTCGAACCCGGGACCTCGTCGGCCGCAGTCGAACATGCCAACCACTAGACCAACGAGGTAGTCTATACGGACACACACAGAACAAGTAATTTTGTATTTGTTTTTAAGTACGTTTTTTTTATAGGGTTCCATAGTCAACAAGGAACCCATAAAGTTTCACCGTCCGTCTGCCCGTCCGCAGCTTAGGTCATAGGCTGTTAGTACTAGAAAGCTGTAATTCGGCATAGATATGCATAGGCACGCCGACAAAGTGATAAAATCAAATAACCACCCCTACACGGAAAGTGAGGATGAACAAATTTTTCTCTGTCCCATAGTGTGGGGTGTCATTGGAGAGGTCGGTTAATAATAAATATATTCAGGCATCAGCTGTTTCCGAAATAAAGTTCTTATTTTTGTCCCCCTGCAAGTCTTAAATAGTGACCTACCAAAATCCATATTCCTAAGTTATTTATAAAACATGAAAAATTCGGCAAGTTAATAATTAATTCGGCAAGTAGGCGAATAATATTATGAAATGTTCCTTCAGGGCAAAAGTTTTTATTATGTGTTCTATGCTCACCTTGAATATTTTCTCGAACATACTTATGACATTTTTTTAAGAATTTGAAAAGTTTATAATATTTTCGGTAACGATGCGCGGGTTGATTGTTAAAGATGGAACATGAAAATTTTTCTTAAGAATTTGAAATATTTAGTTAAAGTAGGTAACTACTTATATAATATTTTTGGTAACGTTGCGTGGGTAGATATTGTATAATAATATTGGATATAAAAATAAATTGATCATCTAAAAATATATGACGTCATTTTCGTAATCAACACCCAAAAAACCTAATGTTAATGTATATGACCAATTGATACATAATTAATATATTATTCACAAAAATTGAATGCGCGACGACTCTGGGCCGTTTATCAAAAAGTAATATAGGATTAGAATCACATTTCAGATTATTGGTTATAGACACAGATTTGTATTCAATTTACTCAGATCAGTGCCATAGGCAAATTCATATTTGCAGTAAATTGAACACAAGGCGTCTGATATATTGTTCTTTATAAAGGAACATTTACATAGAACAGTGCAATTCATGGAACGAGCCTGGGCAATCTATTACAAATAGTCTGCATACCTAGTACCTACTCAAACTCACTTATATTATAAACTCATATAAATATATTATAGTTATTAGACAATGCTCGCGACTTTGTCTGCGTGGATCATGTCAATGGCGTGGATTTAAATTTATGAAAAACCCCGAGGGAACTCTTTGATTTTCCGGCGTTTGCCTATGTTCTTCCCCGGCGTGCAACCTATCTTTGTACCCAAATTTATCAAAATCGGTTGAAAGGATGGGCCGTAAGGCATAGCAGACAGACAGGCACTTTTGCATTTATTATATTAGTATGGATGTGCTAGCCAATCCTCTCTTAATACTATAAATGCAAAAAAAAAACTATCTTTCCTTTGACGGGCCATTTGATTGAACGATTTTCACGAGGTCTTAAAGCTACCTTGCATCTCGGAAACTGGCATTGGTTAAAATTAAACCTACGAATCCCGGAAAATCAATGGGTCGATGGGATTGGGATTATTATTACCATAATTTATCGGATTTCTATTCAAATAATACATAATAATTATACAGAAGCCAATGGAAATTAATAATCCGTTCGAGGTTAGGATCTAGCCAGGACCACGATCTTCAGCAATGAAGGAACGACCGAAGAGAGAGAGAGCGAGAGAGATTCAATTCTATGTAAAAGGACCTTTAAATAGAAGCTCGGTTGTTCAACGCGATCTCCCGTGCACTTACAAGACAGCTCGATACAAATTGAAAACAGTGCAGGGAATATCTTTGTGAGACGCGAGCCGAGATGATCTTGGATCTGTACTGTTTGTTATTTTCCAATTCTCTGCGGAATTTGCAATATCGTACACAAAATGAAAGATACGTACTCAAGAGACTATTGTGTACGAAGGCTATTAATTTATTGTTGTCTTTTATGTGAATACCTTTGTTTGGACTTGAATATTACTTATGTATTTAAGTAACTACCTAATAACGAGATACCTAAATGAAGAAATGGAGGCCTAGTTGTGACAACGCATATCTGTCGATTGCGTTGCGTGATCGGATTTGGAGGTCCAAAGGCCTTGGCTTTTCCTCCGTGCCTCAGAGAGCACGTGATTCTGTCGATCCCTGTTACTATCACTTACATCTGATAATAATCGTTAAGAACCCAAGAGATGATACACTTACCTAGCGGAAAGATGTAACGCATATCGTCTAATATCTCGATATACGACGACCTTCACCGAGCTGGTTAATGGATGAAACCTACTTTTTATTTTTATTTAATAATAGATAAATACGCCTCAAATAGATTGCCTATCAAATGCCAAATCGTGCCCGCGTGGAATATGGTAGCGAGAATGCTGGCTGCATTTACGCGCTGGGCAGCCAGGCTGATCTTTTGCGCAAAAATTGAGCCAGCCCTTCTGTCATCAGATGAGCCAATCCTATATCTAAGTTCAAAAAAAAGTTTTTAAAAGCTTATTGAACCCAAACGGATATCAAAAATACAATACATTCACATAATAGGCATAACCCTAATACATTAAAGCGATACCTTTGTGTGTTTGACTATATGTATCTGCACACAGAACGTATCATAATATTTAATATACCGGATTTAATATTTGAAATCCTCTCTGATCCTATCGTTATTTGCACAACGCTTCACTTTTCAATCAAATATTGCCATATGTGCGTGTTGGATTTTATGCTTCACAGGTTATTTTTACTCAATTCTTTTTTTTAAACACAATATCAATACAATATATTGTTTCATTCATTTGTAACCATTCAACCATATACAAATTTCGGGGTCTCCCCAAATTTACAATTCAGGCAAAACGAAATGGGTGTATTATATTATATCACAGTAGGTACGTAAATTTTTAAATATAAATAAATTAGATGATGCCCGCGACTTCGTTCGCGTGAATTAAGGCGGAAAATTACTGTGTCCTTCCCCGGAATGCAATCTCTGTAGCGAATTTCGTCAAAATCGGTTTACAAGATGGGCCGTGAAAGCATAGCAAACAGATAAACCCGCTATAGTCTTAAACATCATCACTTACCATCAGGTGAGATTGCAGTCAAGGGCTAACTTGTAGTGTCTTAAAAAAACAGAGATCTCTGCTGCAAGTACATAAAGCCGTCCTTCTCGATTACTGAACATCTGAAGGTGACCAGTGACCACCGACATAATAATTGATATAAATGATGCCCGTACATCAACCTTATGAAGAGTAATGAGTTGGAAACTGAATATCAGTGGAGCGTGCCGACGTTGAACCATGAAGATTCACTTTATAACTAGACACAAGTAATACGTAGGTATATTGAATGAAGAAAGCTTAGTGAAGATATTGTGTAAATAGTTTAATGAATAGAGCGGGAGCTGGGTAGTAATTACTGTTGGAGGTAGACTTCAATAGGGAGTGTCCTTGAAGGCATCGTATAAATACTTGTGATACTCAATTACAGACGTACAATGTTTGACAACTAGCGCCTCGCCTAGGTTTTAGTCTTGCCTGTACCACAGAAATTATAATTACAGTGCACAAGTATTATAACCACATTATTAATAATACGTAGTAGTACTAGTAGTAATAAGTAATTGTCTGGTGGGAGGCTTTGGCCGTGGCTAGTTACGTCCTTACCGGCAAAGACGTACCACCAAGCGATTTAACGTTCCTGTAAGATGACGTGTAGAAACCGATCAGGGGTATGAATTTAATATAACTCCGGTACCCCTAAAAGATTAGCCCCCTACTATCCTAGATTGCATCATAACTTACCATCGGATGAGATCGTACAGGGACTATCTTCTAGTGGAAAGAAAACTTGACGCAGCTGTGCGCCACTGTGCACAAAACGAATGAACGTAAGTACTTCTATAGATAACTCTTTAGCACTACTTTTTATCACTAACTAGCTGATGCCCGCGACTTCGTCCGCGTGGTTTAAGTTTTTTGTAGCCTGTAGGGATAAAAAGTAGCCTATGTCACTCTCCAGGTCCTCACCTATAGAACAAGAAAAGAATAATTGCTCCAGCCGTTCACGCTTGATGCCGTGACCAAGGGAAATAGGGATTCATTTTTATATATATAGATAAAGATTTAAACATGATTGCTGTTTAATATATTTTACAAAATATACACAACGATGTCCACAATGAACTTTAAATTGTAGTGACTATATTAGGTTGCCGTTTTAGTTCAGTTTAGTAGTTTTAGTTATACGGTCTACTTGTAGACTAATAGATAACTGCACTTTTTGTAACTATCGCCTGAAAAGCTGATTCAGTATTAGGTGGGTGTAGGGCTCTCTACTTATGTCAAAAGTGAAAATCTGCCCGCATATGGATGGGCCTTTCGCTAGATATGGCCGCTCAAAAACGGTTTATCGTTACCAAAAATGAACCATAATTAGAAAATCTGATTCTTGTAAAAAATATTAGCAATTATTGTCGTCACGTTAATTGCTGTTAAATAAACTCTTACACCTTCCACCACTACAGCCCATTAACATCCCACTGCTAAGCACAGGCCTCCTCTCTCATAGGAGAGAGGGAATTAGAGCTTAGACCCACCACGCTGCTCCAATGCGGGTAGGCGGGCTTTAACGACTATTATCATGTTAGTGTATCGGCTTAACGTGCTCTCCGAGGCACGGGGGTGAAACACCGCCAACTTCCTAACTCCGGGCTAGTGCTGAGAATTTCTAGTCAGAAAAACCCAACACTTATTATACTCTTACGCCTTAATAATTTTTAATAGCAATCAACGTGACAACAATAATTGGTAATATTTTTTTACAGTATGTATGTTCATAACGTCTTTGAGAGGTGATATCTAGTGAAAGGCTCGATGAATAGCGTCAGTTTTAATACTGTTTAAATAGTTATTGCGCATACTTTAATACTGTACAAGAATCAGCTTTTCTAATTATGGTTCATTTTTGGTAACGATAAACCGTTTTGGAGCGGCCATATCTAGCGAAAGGCCCATCCACATGCGGGTAGACTTTCACTTTTGACTTATGTAAAGAGCCACCCACCCACCACCCACCTAATACTGAATCAGCTTTTCAGGCGATAGTTACAAAAAGTGCAGCTATCTCTTATAATATTGTGGCACTGTACCTAGTTGCGATGAGAGTCTATTAGCTGTACATAATATTGCTTATTCGATAAATCATCATTATTAATTTATCCCGGAAATTCTAAGAGCTCTTACGGGAATTCCAGAAACCTTAATCTGGAGTTGCGGGTATTGTCTATATAAAAATCTATTGCTGTTCGTTTGTCTCGCTAAAACTCGAGAACGGCTGGGCTGATTTAGCTGATTTTATATTATATTTTATTATATTACTGAGAAAATATGGAAAAATTGCGAGGAAGATAGTAAAAACAACAATTTCATTTTCCCATATAAACTGTTCTATCTACTTTCCTGTCAAACATTTCATGTTCTCTACTTTCATTGGCTGTTAGGCGGTACGAAGTTCGCTGGGTCAGCTAGTAAGTAATAAATATTTAACAAAATTTTAGAATTTAAAATTACATTCGTAATTAAGGCTTCGTACACCTTGCTATGGAGAGAAACAAAAATGGGTGCCTCTGTAAATATAATTTGTCTAACAGGATGTACACACCAGTGCCTTCGTCGGCTTCGGCTCTGTAGGTAATTGGAACAAGTGAAGCGATACTTCCTCCAACGAGCCTGATCACCCCGATCAAAGGCATAAACAACTAATCGAAGTAATTAAGAACTGTTTCCAGCATCGATTAGTGTTAGTTAATTAATTTATTTCCTGTAACGACGGCATGGGTAAGTTTAATTAGCAACAAGATAAAGCCTACAGCTATTATTTTCTTGCGTTCGCTGTTTCCATTGGCGAGGATTTCAATTTTTTAATGTTAATCTATGTTTTTAACTGTTATTAATTTTTATTTACCTAGTTAATGGATTAATGATTATTATAGTAAAAAATATTTCATTTCGAAATTTGGCCGGATGCTATATTGTAATTTTGAATAAGACCACGCTATACACTTGACCAACAATAAAGTTGATTAATCGATAAATTAAATCATGCTTCCGGCCGCGTGTCGGATTAAACAAAAATGTTGTTTAGGTTATTCAGAAACGGAACTCTAAATGTAAACTATGTGCACGCGGCTTCATTTATTCAAAGCGGAACTTCAAGCAATCCCCTGAAGGAAAATTAAAAAGAAACGAGCTAATCTTTGTGAAATCTTAGCGCATTACCCCAGCAACGAAATTATGTTTCTTTTTTTTCATTTACAGCCCCTTTTCTGTTGAGTTTGCCTTTACCTAAGGAAACTCAGCTTTTTAGCTGACCTTTTTATCCGAGTAAGCGAAGGTTATTTAATTAGTCTACCTTTGTGTGTTTCTCGAGTCGAGTACGGTTCCGTCAATCTACTCAATAAAATGTTGATATATTATTTTTGGTTCGTTAATAATATAGTATTATTAGTGCGTTGTTAGGCTTTAATGACGGTTGCATTTTATCAGTAAAATTCTGAGTGTCAAATAACTCAATAACTTATTTTTGAAGAGGCCGTTGCTTACCTATTTACCTTAAATGAAAAAGAGACGATATAAATGCATTAATTTTGTAAACTGTAATTGTTTGCTTCTTGAATCGGGTTCTTACGAAACCAATCACATCCTGATTTTCTTTGAAAACCCATATAAGGTTTAGGTTTGAATAAAATCCCCTAGATCTTATTGAAAGAGTATCTATTTAAAAATGCAAACATGGTTCCAAAAGATTTTCTGAATTTGCCATTTCACAAATTTAAAGAATGTGTTATAGTACAGCATTTGTTAAGTCGAGGTTATTATACTATTGATAATTTTCTTGACGACAAAGTTGCATGGAAGCAACCGGCTTCGCGTCCAGCAGCCACAAGTCAGTGTAATACCAGTAATACCACAGATGTAATACAACAGAAGCAATACAACAAGTATAACACTGACGTAATGTATGTGTTGCGTACACTGTACATATTGTCACATTTTTCTTTTTATTAAAGAGCAACTGCTGAGTTTCTTGCCGGCTCTTCTCAGTAGAATCAATTTTCCGAACTGGCGGTAGAGTCTTGTGTCTTGACTTATCATAAGTGATACAAATTGTGAAAAACGTGAAATAAATAAATTATAGCAAAATTCTTGTATTATTCATACATTTACATACTGGAACACAATATCCATGTGCCCTCATACACTATCGCATAAAATGAGGGAGTTCAGTGACCAATTTCGTGATCCCACAGATGTCAAGAGAACGTTTACGACGCCATAACGAACACGCGCGCCGGCAGTACTACTTTATCTGAATAAATTTCTACTACGAGTACCATGTAGGAGTATAAATAATGCATATATTATGGTTAAGTACAGGCCGTCAACTACATACTACATACGGCCGAGTGTTCACGAAAACATTAATTTGGAGTTAGAATCCATACTAATATTATAAATGCGAAAGCGTGTCTGTCTGTCTGTCTGTCTGTCTGCTACGCTTTCACGGCCCATCTGTTCAACCGATTTTGATGACATTTGGTACAGGGATAGGTTTATCCCGGAGAAGGACATAGGCTACGTTTTATCCCGGAAAATTCAAGAGTTCCCGCAGGAATCAAAAAAAATTATCTCTTCAACCGATTTTGATGAAATTTGGTATAGGGATAGGTTGTATCCCCGGGAAGGACATAGGCTACTTTTATCCCGGAAAATTCAAGAGTTCCCGCGGGAATCAAAAAAACTTAATCCACGCGGACGAAGTCGCGGGAATCATCTAGTTTACAATAAAGATATTTAATAATAATTAATTTAATTATTTAATAAGATGATAGAAGATTCAATCGTAATATCGTTTAATGATCTTCGTCTATTCCTGCAAATATGTTTATTTATTAGGTAAATAATATTAAGTTTCCTTTTATGATATATCTGAATACCTACTTAATAATTATCTTGCCCAGGTAACCCAGGTTTAGGTTAGATTTATATTTATGTAAGCCAGCTATTTCACTGCTGATTACGTGTTGCTTTGACATCTTTCTTGTTATTTATTAAAATAATTTATATTGTGTGGTGGTGCGGAACCCTGTGTGCGCGAGTCTGACTCGCACTTGACCAGTTTTTTTTTTGGAATAGAATAATCTTATTAGGTATGACTAATCTTCCTTTCAAACTGGACTTACTCGTATGCCTGTACAAGATGTGTTCATACGAATACAAAGTATCGTACCTATTTACTCGTGTGTATACACCGAACTATTCAGTTCAAATAGTGAGATTCGAAAACTGTGACCTTTCAGATAGATCAGCCTTCAGTTCAAGCCTCTAAGCTAAGCTTAGCTATTGATTTTGGGAAAATAATAGAAACACAAAGATTGCTCAATGCACATTTTAAAAAGCGACGTAACCAGAATAGGTATTCTCTTCTAAGGTAGGCCTTGAACCCTCATTCATTCCCATCGAACCGAAAGACTAAGGATTACTCCATTACGTGATTAGCATACACACGAAGCTCTCTGCCTCCTCATATTTCATTCGCGCTGCTAACGTGTGGAATACCTTTCTAGCATCTATAATGATGATCGGTCTACACGTGCGAACATGCTCGACCAAGGTTCAATTAAGAAATGTATATCCATACTAATATACTAAATGCGAAAGTGTATCTGTCTGTCTGCTACGCTTTTACGGCCTATCTGTTCAAACGATTTTGATGCAATTTGGTATAGGAATAGTTTATATCCCGGGGAAAGACTTAGGCTACTTGTTATCCCGGAAAATGAAGGAGTTCCTGTGGGAAAAAACCTAATCCACGCGGTCGAAGTCGCGGTAATCATCAAGTACTTAATATGTGTTTCTTTGATTTTTTTCAACTTCGTCTTCGGACTTTTTTGGTACCTAATACCTATCTTCAAAGTAAAATTGGTACTTGAATCTATTCTTGGTATCAGGAAAGTGATGAATTGGCACGTTTACTTTATATAAATAATAAGGCATTTGGGAATGTGTATCCTGAGTGTAATATTTTTGCGAGACATTTCGAAAATTCAATCATATGAGTCTAAATAAAAATATTATCTATGTTATAATCGAATTCACATAATTCAAATACTATTTTAGATTAAAAAATGTTTATTGTGATCTTGACCCCCAAGACACGGGCCATCCTAGTTTGGGGGTCCAGGGTAATTTTAAGAAATTATGTAATATGGTTTTTGGAACAAAATAAAGATTTATCTTATCTTATGTTATCTTATCTTGTTTTAGCGACTACCCCGTTGGTTGTCTGCAAACAATTTAGCTTTGCGATACCTTGTTGCGTAGAAACATTGCATATAGTGGGAGATTTTCTTCGCATTCGATTGCTACAACTACGATTTGTATAATTGTCGAGCGATTAACAGCTGGCGCTCTATCAATTCCATATAAATGGTGGTTAACGTTGTCGCGGTCGAATACTTTAAAAAACTCCCACTCAGCCTGCAGATTAAGAATTTCTACGTGGCATCACTCTCTCCTCGATAGACAAAAGAACACTAAGACCAAACTCAAACCTAGAAAGCTGAATTTTTGAGTTTTGAGGCGTGCGAAGACACTGGCGGTTCCTAGTTTTAAATAAGCTTTCGACTTGTTGCTATTTCGCATAAAACTTACTGAAATTACGAAAGTTTTGAGTCATAACCTGTCTAGTTGTTAGAGAAGTTTGAAAACTTTTGCGTTGTCGTAACGACTTGTTTATGATGCATGAGTAAAGTAATGATTTGCTGTAATATTGTGTAAAGTATAATTTATACGGAGCAGGCTACTGAGGGCAGTATTTTGACACGGAAAAATAGGCCTATGTCCTTCCTAGGCAGTATGGATACGAATATGTGTTTGTTTTTTGTTTCATCCTTCATTCACGCAGCAACAAAGCAATGAATCGACCTTTGATTATGTATAGGAATTGACGTGTTCCGAGAATCTGTCCTACAAAGGATTTATTTGCACGGTTCAGTGCCACCCGTATCCTATCTTCAATGGTTGGCACTGACTCGAGCTCAGCGCATCATGGATGGTCATCTTATGCGCATGTCTCTACAGAAGCAGTATTTTGTCTGATTTCAGCTGCAAACATTTCTGGTGCACTTTGAAAACTGGGCAGAGTATTTTTGCAAGAGTAAGTATTTTTTTTTATTACTAGAAGAGTCAACGCCAGCGTGGTTGACCGAGACGGTGATATCGGAACAAATTAGATCAATTTACAGTTGAGAGGCTAGCAGAGGCACAGAATAGGGAGATGTGGAGAAATCGGAGGGCGGCCTTTGCCCAATCATGGGACAGTACAGGTTAATTTGGGTAAGATTAGATTAGATTATAAGAGTGTCATAGGTTACTGTTTAGGTAATGGACTTTTTACTAATCTAAATCCGTGCGGGAATCAGCTATTTAAATTACAACAATGGAAAACCTTGTATACACTGTGCTTAGATATACCGCTAAACATTCTGAGCATAGTTCTGTAGGTCTTGAAGTTATCCCGTTGGTCTAACCCGCGAAGTGTAAATGTTAACTTTTAGGATAACAACATTTACTTTATGGCGACCCGCAGTCGGCATTATTGTGTTACCGACTTTAAAACCGAAGTTTTATTGCAGACAATCTCCCGAGGCTGTAAAAGCCCACAGCGGTGGCTGGTAAGTAAACTGACTGACTTCCTTAAATAGCTTTACAACTACGTGCTTCAATATGGCTCGATAAACTCGTCGAGTCTGGGAAATGTTCACGTAGGCTCTGAAATGACTGAAATATAAATCGACTCAGTTTCACAACTGTCTCTCAGAGCCATAAAGTGCTATCAAGAAATGTGTAGCTACCTCTTACAAATATACATACAACATACAATAAATGGAGAAATAGACTCAGGCCTAGAAACTTTTTTTTTATTTTTATATATTCACTTCTTACATCATCTTTACAGGTATCCCTAATACGATGGTGTAGTTACAATACTTATATCTAGCTTAGCTTATACAAATGTGCAAAAACCTAATATCCTGTTAAAAAATAACAAAAACAAAAATATCACCTACTTAGTTATAACTTATAGTCCACATTGATACCTTTGTGAGTTCACTCAGAGAACAAGAAAATATGTCTATCTCTACGGCTATAATATTAAGGGTGCGGAGTGCGCGCGTTAAAGGCGCCTTCTTGAGGAGGTTGGTGCGCCCGCACGGTACCGCCAGCAGTGGCGGCCGGCGTCTCCGCTCCATGTACCTCTCCGGGGCACATAGCCTCACCTGCGCCAGTAGGTCTGCATTGCATACCTTCCCCCTTATTATCTTAAAAATATACGTTATGAGCGTAAGCTCCCTCCTCACCCTCAGCTCGTTGTACCCAACCATCCCTAAAACGAATAATGTCGGATAAAATGGATACACCCCATACATTCTCATATACAAGTACCTAACAAACTTGTTCAGTACTCGTTCCAACATAAGACTATATTTAGTTTCATGTGGAGCCCAGATGACTGCATTACCTTCTTATTGACTCCTAACTAGTGCATTGTAAAAGGCGACGATAGCTTTTATATTAGTGAAGCCGTGAACAGTACGGAGCATAAAACCTAAATTCCTATATGCTTTTTTACAGCATTTAATGATATGACCACGAAACGTTAGCTCAGTGTTCAAGCTAACCCCCAAGTCCCTGACCTCTGCAACTCTGGACATCGGTATCGCGTCTATCCTATAATAATTATAACTAATAGGAGCATGTGAACGAGAGAACGTTATCACTGCACACTTTGAGGTATTAAACTGCAAGAAGTTGAAATTTTGCATGTGAATTTTCTTTTTAATGACATAAAAGTAAAGAAGTAATGATCAAAAATTCCAATGGATGGGATCTTTAAAAAAAAGGGGGCGTAAGTTGCGGGCAAGAATTTGTAACGTTCAGTTTGATATGAAGAATTCCTGATATGACCACTTCCAGATACGACCACTTCCAGGCATGACCACTTGCCAATATGACCATAAGATAAAAATTAAACTACACATATAAGTGTTTATATTCTACCGATGTTGCTAATTAATTATTATAAGTATTTGGTCTTCATGTCTTTACAACGTATGTCTATACAAAATAAATAAATCACGATCATTGATCACAAATCGCGGATCCAGATTGACTGTGCACGGAGCTGACTGCGGCGCCTTTGACTACGAATTGCGATGCTATATTTTATATTTATTAGTTATATTGAGGATAATTTTGCAGCACTAGATACCTATGACCAACTTTTTCCATAATATTATACTTTCCATTTTAGTTGGTCACATAGCTTTATGCGGTCTGAAAATGTAATTTTGTACGTATTTCGTTGAGATTTTCTCAGGCATAAAATTAGGTTTGCGGCCGACCGCAGCTGTCTTCGAAGCAATGGGTACCTACTCGTGTCATTTTGGAGCGGAAGGACGAGTCCGACCCGGCTTTTCAACAGGCCTTCTAGTCTTGATATTATCTGAGATGTGTAGTATTTTAATGTACCACTACAACCAAAAATATTCTTGCCTGCACTTCTCGGTAGAATCCGTTTTTTTACTTAGTGGCACAAGTTGTCTCATATGAAATAATTATATTATTACGGTATTTAAATGAAAAGTAATGATTTCTTATCTAGGATTAAACTAAACGGGCCAAGTACGAGTCGGACTCGCGTACCAAGGTTTGCGTACCTTGGAAGGATTTGGTTTAATTATTTGACCTCTAATAATGAAGACGGTGCTACAAATTTACAATTAAAGATGTTAAAAAATATGAACAGTGTTTTTTTGTCATTTTTTGCCATAAGTCAAAAACTTAGCGAAAAAAATTGAAATAAAAAATTGAATAAGCAAAGTAAATCCTTTCATATGATACCCCACCAAATCTAGTAAACCCGCCTTAAAATTTCAACTTCCCATTTCAGCCTCTTTTATTAGTAATAATATTATTTTTGGAATTTTTTCATCAGCGATAAGGTTAAGTAAGCATTATTTAAAACTAAAATATGCAAAACTAGCTTTTTCTCGCGACTTTGTCCGTGTGGATTAAGGTTTATTGGTTCCCGTGGGATAATCTATAATATAATCTATCTTTGTGGCAAATTTCATCTAGATCCGTTCAGTTTTTCTGGCGTGATTGAGTAACAAAAATCCATCCATCCATACATCCATTCAAATTTTCGTATTTATAATATTAGTATAGATAGTATAGAGGTGACCGGACGGACATAGATGAATCACGTGAATAATGGGCATGGGCATCATCTTATTTAATATAAAAACTTTCTGTTTATGTTAGTCATTTAGGTATATTTTTAGCAAATTCAAAAAGACATGTCAAATAAAAGAGACGAATTCAATTAACTTTATGTGACCAAAACGATATTGGGACTAATTCTGTAGTGCACAATCTCTAAACTAATCTAAAATGACAGCATTAAAAATATTGCTTACTCTTTCATAATACTCTCTGCGGAAAGGGACATAACTAGATTTAAAGCTGTCATTTTAGTTTAGTTTAGAGCAGAATTGGCTATACTGCCTTATTTTTTATAGGTAGGAGTAATAAAATATTGTTTTCTTAGTCTTTATCTTCATAAAACTGATAGATTATTTCTTAACGTTAAACTATAAAATTAATGTAAATTAGATGTGGTTTTATGAGGCATAAAATTAGGTTCTCAGACAGCCGCAGCTGTCTTCAAGGCTACGCAATACGAATCAGAGTTTTCATCCTTTATTTTACATCAAATACCTTTTACAAGCATCTTGTCTCGGGGTGAAATTGGATTTCAAACATTATGTTACATAATAAAAATGTATCTTTGTGTTCGTAAGCTATGAGTAATAATAATAATTCATCCGATTGAGATGATACGTTTTTTTTTGCTGTCAGAACTTGCTAATTATAATACTGTCAATGTCCAGTATGTGCCGTGTCGTATTGCAATACACAGAAAAATAAAATTAAATCTACATTAATTAACTCTACATTGTAGGTACTGAGGGCGAATAATAATTGGCAATTATTTTGCCCTCGGACACGTGGCACGATCTTCATAAATACTAGGGTGACATATAAACATAATTGAGTAGGGTTCATAACTTCATACCGAGCGTGGCATCTTGCGAGGTTTTGCTCATTGTTTGGCAGTGCTACCCTATGCTGTGGTACTACGCAGCGTGGTCAGTGTGGAGTGCCGCTGCGTTGACCAGCGATGTTCAATTGTTTCGCTCGTGACTTCTGCTTATGTCCTGGGAGGCTCCTTTGCTTGGGACCCATAAACATACATTATTCATGGGTTCCTAGCGAAGGAGCTGACTTTGAACCGAGCATGAGTATGAAAAAATTACAAGTTTTGTCAAACTGCATAGGATCGGTCTAATGATTATTTGTACTTAGGCAATACAAGTAAAACTTCCTTGTGAACACCACTCAATACCAAAGATGATATTAAGTACTTACGTCAGTAAAACGTATCCAACCTATATGTTCAATACTGGTATATACTTTTCAATAAATAAACCTCAGAAAACCTCAAATAACTTTCAAAATTAGGCAAGGATTAATAAGCAACCTTTTTCTGATAAAAATTTAACCGTAATATAGGACTATGAAGCTAATTAATTCGCGACCTATTTAGCCATAAAGATTAGCTTTGAGGGGAAAACGGGATTACGTTTTATATAATTAGGTATATTTACATCGATGAATGAAAGGTAAAACCTTTGGGAGCAGTAGCTCCTTTAGACAATACTGTGTTTTCACACTCACTGTGTATTTTGCAGGCAAATATTCAACTGAAGTACTAAAACGTAAAAGGTAAATCTTCAAGATTGACTCAGGCATAAAATTAGGTTTGCAGATGAACGCAACTGTCTTGAAGGCTATATTGGCTGTTGACGGGACATGCTCGTAAGTCAGATCACGATCAGAGGGTAGAACGACTAAAAAAATCGTTATCCGAACTATGTGAATACAATAGTTGTAACAGCTATGAACTCCATAAGTAGTTCGAATTATAGTTGTTTGACCAACGTACGATTTTTTTACACAATCCCACTACTGATTAGGAAAGCTTTGTACTGATGATGTAGGTGTCGACGTGCGGATTGCCGCCACGACCGGGTACAGATATTGATATGCCTCGGTCAATACGCTTCTTGACTGGGGCCATACTGCTAACGCTGAATTTAAAGCAATATTACTCAAAATGACAGTTTGATGTCACGTACCTTGACGTTCCTAAAATAAGTGTTGTAAGCGTTGATGGCCTCGGACCGCACAGCAGTGCATCAAGAGGCTGGCGCGCTCAGTAGAAACCCTACTATAGCATAAAAATTAATACTCATATTATCATATTATTTCCTTAAAACCTGGGGAACTCTCAGGCATGCAGGTTTCCTTACACTAAAACGTTAAACGTCACTTTACCTGTATTACCAGACAATTTTTCCACAAACTTTTAATGAAGTTCTATGTCCTTTTTCTCTTATTTCACTTCATTACAAAATATAATAGCTTTGGCCGAGGCCGGTTCGTGGTATAATTATTTTACGGCAATAATGAATGAGGCGATTAATTTCACAGCACCAGGCGTTACAAAAGCCAAATTCCCGCTGCGGAGTTAAAAGCGCTTTTCTTTGTAATAAAATCTACCCAATGGATTACAGTACAAGAAAATGCAGAGCGAATTTCGTATTACTTTTAACTCAGGACGCAAAAGGAGACGTAAAATGCGTTTGGAATAAGAAATTCTTCTTCTCTATGCTTTCTTAAAGAAGGCTTTGGGATAAATTCATAGAAAAGCTCTTGAAACGGACCTTACTTGCTTCATTATTTAGTCAACAGAATATCAGCACATAAATCAAAAATCAGCACCACACAAACCAAACACTTTATCACTCCTTATTTGCCTCAACTTTATTTAAGTTGCTGTAAAAGCGCCAACTGAGGTAAATCCTGGGATTTGCCGGTAAAACCTATGATTAACCAAGTCTTAATGGTAAGGATCTGGATAATAGGTAATTAAGTCGGAGACAATAGTAAATTTCGAAATTTTACCAGCGATCGCTCGGTAAATCCTCTGTTTTACTTCAGAGTCAATATCAAAAAGTCCTTCATAAAAATGTAAAATGGTTACAATATTAATCAAAAATGTGAACCTGCTCCTTATCTGAATCAGCACAATCCGACTCCACGTTGTCTAGTCTGCCCTACCACTAAAAAGCTTAAGTATGCCAGAATCGAGTCTTGTAGCGTAATATTTGTGTGGACATTCTTCAGTCTCACTTGTTTTGATTGGCTGAATTTATGGTAGTATGATTGCTGCGTCAATGGATTTAAAGCAAGAGCGGAAGAGTTTTAACCAATTAGAGGTGATTGCGATCGTCACACTGTAGCTGTAATTTTTAGCCAATCGCCCCCCTGGGGCCCCCCTGGGTCCCCCAGTCCGAGTCCGAGATTAACGATTATCTCGGATCGGTTCGGACTTAATTTACCATACAGACTTGGTGTACCTTAGGGTTTTCTTGTAAGTCCTGTAATTTACCGTGGTTCATGCTTTTACGGTAACATAATATACCTATTCATCTTTCACGAAAATGATATTATGCAAAGTTGACCTTTTGTGTTCATTCATTTTTTACTCAGCTGCTGACAGGGTTGTACCATCAATCAATTATTTTTTGCACAACATCAAAGCTAATATCAACTTAGCTTTGCGAGTTTTCTTTCTTTCGTCAGCTTTGATGGTTTTTTGAAGATATTCAATACTTCCCGATTTTTGTATTGAAAGGCACTGAACCCTGAAATCCTCAGAGTCACTCAATGAGTTACAAGAAAGATAGCTCTCAGAGTTTCTCTACGGGATCGATTTGAGTAACCTACAAACGTAAGGTTTTTTGAAAAATTCTTTAATTTTTCTGGTTTAATAGTAGCCCACGTTCTTTACCGGGGTATTACCTATATCCTAGTATCTTTGCACCAAATTGGTCAAAAGACACACTTTCCGTTTATTATTTATGTTTGGATTTAAAGGATTTAAAAATATATTGTTCTAATTTTACTGATATAAGATACAACTATAATGAAAGACCTTTTTGACCAGGTTTATTTAAAGGTATTAAATTGCATTTGCTATGAAATGTCCTGGGGATAAGCGAAAAAACCATCGCTTGAAGTTTTTACAGTCATAATAAAGATTACCAAACGCAACGACGAAACACCCCACAGACCCTCAATAGAAATTCATTCCTCATTTGAAGCATCGTACTGGAACGCGACAAATCGTTTGGCGTTACGGTTTTGCTCGTAGAGTGGTGATTAACCACCGTCGAAGCCTTTTACGTAGATTTATCCCGAAAGTGTAGATGTATTTGAATATTTTCGGTATTACTTTGTTGTATTTTTTTTGTTCGATGTGTATTTCAAGGTGTATGGACCTTATAAGAAAGCTTAGGGTCACTCAGCGGGTGATGGAGAGAATAAATAGGTAATCCAAATGTTGATTTTAAGTGAGTCAGTTGGAAGCTTTAGAAACAGTGAAAGATTTCTCGTCAAATTTTTCTTTACCGTGCAACCTGTAACAGCTGAATGGCGATCTGTGAAATATTTGTTGGTAGGTACATTCATATGGTAAACCCAACCGCGCGAAGTCGGGTCGCGTCATCTAGTCTCAAATGATATTAGATAAGTGATAATTCTCGCAGTTAATATTACCATTATAAAGCAAAACTGTTAAAACTTCAACTGGTTTATTTTGAAAATCGTTACTCCAGTTTTTCATTGACCGTTTAGACTAGAATGTTCGCAACTAAAGTTCATAAGTCCGGCGCTGTTTCAAACAATCTCAATTGCACATAAAGTTTTTATTATGCAAATGTTTTACCCGGATAAACAGTATGAACTATGGTCAGTTTGTTTGCGCGAAATATTGCTGCCGGATATAAGCGGTTTTGTTTTGAATTATGAATAGGTTTTATTGCCCGCTTTAGCCGTTTCAGTGTTTTGGGCTAAGTACGGGTTTAAATAAGCGTTAAATAACCGAAATCCACCAAAGATTAACTCGGCTTTCACAACCGCCAGCACTTTTTTACCCATTCCTAGTCCAAAGTCCTACTACCTCAAAGTCACCCTTAAGGGCGAAAAACACTACGATTATTTTGTCTAACAGACAAAGGTCGTTATGTATTCGATTGCGACAACCAGTCATTATACCACATATTAAGTATTGTGGGAGGCTATTATGAAAGCGGGTTAGTATGACTGTAGATATTAAACCCATAATCTTTTGATAACTACGCGGCATCGCGCAGGGTACCGGAATGATAAATCGCTTGGCAGGCCTATAACGTACTAGCTGGTAGGGTTGTTACCAGCTATGGCCAAAGCCTCCCATCGGACCAGACCAGAGATAAGCTTTCGATTCGTTATTTATAAAGCTATGCAATCTCCTAAATCAAGATTGGCGGACAAATAAGCTTCGCCCGTGCTCCCGGGAGATTTTACCGAAATCCGCGTCACAGATTGATCTCGCCTTTGGGACGTGGGCTAAATGAATACATTTGCAATCGATACGAAGCGCATTCCCGAAAATTTCGTAACAAATAAAATAAAAACAAATTTCACAGATATTTTGACGCATTTTTAGTTAAAAATAATCTCTGAATTTAATAGATTGGTCTAAAAATCTATTGATTGATCGATATCGATCTTCTAAGCCGACCTTATTATACCGTGGATCTTCCACAAGGCTAGTGAAATAGTTATTTGTTATACAAGAGTGAAAAGTTGTTTTTTCACCTCGTGCTCTTTTGATTCCCACGCTGACGCTCAGGATTCTAGAATCCTGAGCGTCAGCGTGGGAATCAAAAGAGCACGAGGTGAAAAATCTTTTCACTCGAGTGCAACACGTAACTTTTCATCCCACCTCAGCGAGGAAACAAATTAAAAAAGTACACCAAGAAGGTTACGAGTGTGAGTTTTTAACAAATAAATACGGTTGTATGGAAATTCGGCACCATAGAGGTAGAAGTAAATAGGTTTTAATGATGTTTTGAATTCACAAACTTCATAGACGAGTGATATTTACTAACGTGCACACGATGGTCTAAATTCAATTTACTTTATCCTCAAGAGGATCCTATAACGGCTTTTGCATTCAGATATCGAAGAGTAAAAATACTCTTTCCGAGATGGTGGGATGAAAAGAATATTATTAGTGATTTGAGCTGGCTTATGTAAAAAAATTATGTCCTGATTTTTATAATACATGATTGGATTTTGTAAATTCTGAATTTCTCAATATAATAACTCAACTATTTTAAGATGGACTGAAATGAAAGAAATGTAAATTATCACGCTCAATAATTTATTGGTTATTTCTTTTCATCAGAAACCCTAAAATAAATTATCAAGCTCAAGGCTATAGATAGTATAATTAATCGGGATAATTAATTAATTTTCAGTAATTGAGTTTGGCTTTAATAAAGAGGCCATTGACGGTAATGATCGCTAACTTTATGTGCACCTCTTTGGTAAATTAAAATGAATTTTATTAAAATTTAAGGAGTGATTTTGACTAGATCAGCGGCATCGTTATAGAGACGTCGTCTCTACTTTTGACATCTAAGCCAAGGCAGTGGGCCTTGGGTTAGATGATAATGACATGAATTCTATACATTAGTAGGTATAGATGCAAATTATATAATTATAAATGCAACAGTTTGTCTATTTGTCTGCTACGCTTTAACTGCCCATCTTTTCAACCGATTTTGATAAAAATTGGTCCAGAAGTAGGTTGCATCCCGGGGAAGCACATAGGCTATTTCATCCCGGAAAATTGAGAAATTCCTGCGGGAATACAAGAAACATAATGAATGCGGACGAAGTCGCGAAGATCCTCAAAGCGGATATACTCGTAGTTATGTATTGTGCAACAATCTCGCACTCACAGCATACTCAGCCACACTCAACTGGCTGGTAGTGCTACTCGGTGATGCCTCTTAGCACCACCAATCGTGCGAAGAGCGCTCGAAACGTGCCAATTATTTTCCGTGGAAACACTGTAGCAGCGTAGCAAGCCTGTTTCAATTTTATAAATTAAATTTGTAGCTACATTTTTATTCAGTGAAAAGAAGCAGGCAGGTAGTCTGGTTTTAGTTTAGTATTTCAATACATCTCCTGCCGATATGTTTTCATTAAAAATATTTCCAGCCGGCTACCACAAATTATGAAAAAAAAAATCGGTCAAGTGCGAGTCGGACTCGCGCACCGAGGGTTCCGTACTCAAGAAGTAGGTATAATTACCTTTGTTAATGAACCGCAAAACTAACTTTGTTTGTAGAGGTTTACTGTTAATATCAAAAAATTACGTTTGTTGTATGGGAGCCCCCCTTTAATATTTACTTTATTGATATTTAATTATTTATTTTGAAAGGTAATATACAAGTTAATATTCTGTGAAAATTTGAACCGTCTACCTGTTACCGTTTTTAATATTGAGCAAAAAAATACGAAAAAAACACGTTTATTGTATGGGGACCCCCCTTAATACATATATTTTTTTAATTTTTAGTATTTGTTGTTATAGCGGCAACGGAAATACATCATTTGTGAAAATTTCAGCTTTCTAGCTATCACGGTCTATGAGATACAGCCTGGAGACAGACAGACAGACAGACAGACAGCGGAGTCTTAGTAATAGGGTCCCGTTTTTACCCTTTGGGTACGGAACCCTAAAAAGCACAAAATAGAAAGCTATAGAGGCGTGGAATGTAGATCAGTACTCAAGTCTTCGAGCACAGGTAGAAATATAGATGTAAGTGTATGATAAACCGATATCCATTTCTATAGTTGTAAGTATGCTTGAAGACTCGATTAAAGAGGAGTCGAGTTGCACATTAATATCACTGCCAATAATAAAGTCTGCAATGGCACACAATAAAATTGGCAACCTTTACCATAAACTATCTTACATTTTTATACATCCAGAATGACCGTGTTTTATATATTTGTCAGAGCCCAGAGGTGGAGTGGGATGTGACGGCTTACAGCTCTATATACATTACCTATACACACAAAAGTAGTCAGCTGTGACAGTCTGAGTGCCACCAATTTTCCTGCGAAGTGAAGGACGTGGTCTAACGTTGTTTTTTCGTTGCTCGTTGTATTGAAGTTTACCCAAATCCCATACAAGTAATAGTCAACGTATTAAAGGTAAATTCTGTCTATTTTATGTTAGTAAAATTAGTTCATCTAAACGTTATAAATCGATTGCAGAGTCATGAAAAGCATCTACATAATGTAGTTCCTTTTTTCACCACTTCACAAGTACGTTCAGACGTATGCAACTTTTCACCCAGGAGTAAGTCTATGATTGGTCACTTTTAACAGTGAACTTAGGGACAAAAGTGAAATCTAGATCAATGAATGGCATCGGGCCCCAAAGAGAATTGTATCGACGTCACAATGGTCCCTCGATCCACCAGGATCTACTCAGTGGACTCATAAGTTCACTGTGATCCAACACTAGTCTGAGTGGATCTTTTGATCACTTTGCGAATCCATTAGGATCCACCAGTGGAGCGAATAGCACTCTGGAAGTTCGCTGTAATACAGCGCTGTTGTCGGTGGAGGCTGTAGCACTTCAATGTTCATTTTAATCCTTTATTATAGTTTCTTGCAATTTATTGATAAAGATTTGGTTAAAAATGATTTTGGAAATGTGAATTTTGAAACACAAGAAAGTCAAATCTTTATCCACGAAAGGACTTTTCAGCTTTTGTACTTTTTAGTCCAGGCATTAAAGCTAGTTGACCCCAACAATAATTCCTCAGACGACGAAACATTACAATATGATATAGTATCATGAGTTAAACGTTTATAATAAACTAGTATGGCGCGTGGATGCGCGGCCCACTGAAGCGGACCGCGTACGGCATCGTACCGGAACGCTAAATCACTTGGCGGTAGGTACGTCTTTGCCGTGTAGAAACTGATCAGGGGTATGGGTTTAATATAACTGCCGTACCCCTAACAGGTTAGCCCGCTACCATCTTAGACTGCATCATCACTTAACATCAGATGAGATCGCAGTCAAGGGCTAACTTGTAGTGGAATTTAAAAAAAACCTATTAAATTTAATAGCCTTGACAATATGGTCAAAAATTGTTTAGCATCTATTTTAAATATTAATTTGGAAGATCGAGTATGGATGCAGGCGTCGCTTCCTGTGCGACTGGGGGGCCTGGGCATCAGATTTATCTCTGGTGCCGCTCTCCCCGCTTTCTTGTCCTCAGTCCATGGCACCCTAAATTTATCCCAAAAGATTCTTGCGTCCTCTCTAGATGATTTCGTCAATAGTTTCATGGATGAGGCCAAGTACGCGTGGACACACGCCTGCCCAAACCGCGAATTCTCGATATCCCTCTCGTTACAACGGCAATGGGATGGGCCAATCTGCGAGCTAGCGCGGAAAAAGCTTATTGACACGTGCTCAAGCTCTGCAGATCGTGCCCCCCTTCTGGCCGTGGGGGAGTGGGAATCCGGTCTGTGGCTGCAGGCCCTCCCGTCGCCCAACACAGGAACCTTAATTGACTCTTCCGCTTTTCGGATAGCTGCAGCGCTTCGCTTGGGCGCATCGTGCTGCGCTCCACACCACTGCCATTGTGGCTCTGCCGTCGGCCGACTCGGTCACCATGGTCTCTCCTGCGTCAGCAGCGCAGGGCGTATCCCCCGTCACGCCAGCCTGAATGATATAATCCGTCGGGCCTTTGCCACTGCCGGATATGCGGCTATTCTGGAGCCAGTTGGGCTCATGCGAGACGATGGCAAGAGGCCCGATGGTATGACCCTGGTTCCTTGGAGTTTGGGGCGGCCCTTGGTGTGGGATGCCACATGTGTAGACACCTTGGCTCCTTCCCACCTTCCAGGCACTACCGTTAGGGCTGGTGCGGCGGCGGAATCAGCGGAGGGCCTCAAGGTGCGTAAATATAGCACACTGGATAGTGGCTATATGTTTGCGCCTTTTGGGGTCGAGACGCTAGGGCCTTGGGGGGCTGGGGCGCGCAGAATCTATAAAGAACTTTCTGCGCGCCTGGTCGAGGCAACATGTGACCAGAGTGCTGGTATATATTTCGCTCAGCGAGTGAGCATAGCAATCCAACGCGGCAATGCTGCCAGCATTCTGGACACGCTGCTCACTGGTAGCGGTCTTTTAGATTAGGTTTTTAGTTTTTAGTTTTAATTTTTTGTTGTCAAATTGTAATTACAATGTTGTAACAACAGAGTACCAATAAAAAAAACCTAATTCCCCAACCCAACCACCTATCTTTAATACCCTGCTCTCTAGCTAGCTCTTCACCCATTTTGCAAACCCTCGATCTCCATGTGTTTTCTCCGAATCATTTGTCAGAATGACAGTACGAAGATACAAACTTTGAAAAGGTCTTGCATAATTTCCAAATCCTAGTCAACATTCGCCATACATTTTCTATGGAAAAATAAATTCCGGCATCTTGAATTTTTTTCCTGTTCATCAAGTAGACCTTCATGTCTTGATCATCTTTTTCCAAGAAACCACTCTTCCATCTTCTATACTCTCCGAGATAGACACCGACGAAATTTGTATGGCGGCCATCTTAAATCCGCCATTTTGAAAATTTTTTCAGCTCACTGTCAATTGAATGAAGTTTTGAATGACATTTGGTCGAACACCTCCCACCTATCTTCAATACCCTGGCTGTGCTGTTCACCCGTCTTCGAACTCCTCAATCATCAGCTCTCTCCGTATTTTTCCTCTTCATGAATTTTTCCCCTCTATACGAAATGGTTAGTGAAAAAAATTTTTTTCATACAAAATTGTTCAGGAGAGGTGATCAATCAATGAATCAGCACGAGCAGCTATATATATATTAAATATCCAATAAAAAATTATAAAGGAAGTAAGGTTTACCCAATTGTTAAAACAGGAAGGTACATTATCGCGTAAACGCAGTTTAGGTTTAATAATAAAATCGGTTTAAATGTTCTGCCTGATTAATTCAATACCTGGGGGCATACTACCATCGCTTAAAGCCGTATTATTGTAATTTTGTTGACGTTCGTGTTGTAGTGCTATAATCATTATTTTAAGGACGTCAAAGTACCTGACATTCAACCGTTATTTTGAAATAATACTGCTTTAAGCGGTGGTAGTAACTCCCCTGACTTCCGCATGGATATTTTTTTTGATATTTTTGTATAAGTTTTGGTTTATACCATACTACAACCCTGCCAAGTTTCAACAACTGAGGATTTAACGCGGGGGGTCTCCATACAACGAACCGCCCCGTTGCTTAGAATATTTACTTTCAAAATCGATATTTTAGGTTCCCGCTGATCACAAAATGGGGAAACTTTTTTGCTTTTTTATTTCATTGATTTCTTTTAAATTGTTTTTTTTTTTTGGCTACCGAGTCCTAATTTGTTATCACTGGGAACCTTAGATACCTATTAAGATAATTAAGATATCAATTTCGAAACATATCGCTGAATAGCTCAAAAAATCTTTCGTGGATTTACTTGGGGTTCAAAATGCACATTTCCAATATTATTGATGAATTCTGTATCTCTTAACAGTAATAAGTAAACTGTCTTAGAAAATCGAAATGGACATTGAAGTGCTACAGCCTCCTTTCTCCACCGAGAACGCAGTATATCGCAGCGAACTTCCAGAGTGCTATTCGCTCAACTGATAGAGCAGGCTCATAAATAAGGACCCCGGACGGGTTCGACTATTCCGACAAAACATGTAAGTTAGAATATATAGGTGAATATTCATATATAACACGTTTATAATGAATATCACGGTAGTTTAAACGTAAAAAAAATCCTAATGAAGTCGTCATAGTGATTTCCAGAGTGCTATTAAATTCACTGGTAGATCCAATCAGTGTCTCCAAGTAAATAGAGAGACAGTAGTGGTACACAATACTAAGAAATTTTGAACTAATTTGCATAGAACTAACTACAAAAAGAAGCTCCAAGCTTTGAACTTAGCTCATTTCTTCTCCGGTATTTTTATACGAATATAATTTAAATGAAAGTGAGTTTTTTACCTCTCAAACTTTAGCCACTTAATCAAAGCTCGAGCTCGCAGTCTCGAACATTCCCAAGATCTCATTCGCGGTAATAAAATAAATTAAAAAGCTGAAAGAACCCATGTACCTACAACTCATTTATTCAATGCGGGAATCAAAGCAATTTCCAGAAAGAAAATTAAAAAAGCATCGAGTTTTCTATACCGGGCCCTCGGTATACCGTAAAATCGACTTGTTTAGTTTGAGTATTAGTTCAGATTAAATAAATTTTACGGTTCAACTTCTTGTTAGTTTAGGATTTAATTCGACTAATATTTGGAAACCTTTCCCTGAGTTTCAGAAATGTTTCATGATTACGTTATGTGAAATGACGTCACAAAACGACTTTTAAATCTTATCATTGAAAACCCGTATGGTAGAATAGTTTGAATATTTGCATCTTGTCAGCATTGAACCAGTCAGTCTGATGAATAATTATTATTATTATTTTGCAAGAAATTATTCCCTCCTATTACCTAATGAAACCAAAAATGACACAGTTAAGTACAGAATTGCACCTTTTTAGTATTTTTGCCCAACATTGGGGCAATGGCTACAGGTACAGGAATCTCTCATCTGGGTTATAATTGTTCCATAGGTATCTAAGATATGATAAGGAAAGCATTGTAAAACTTATTGCAAGCAAGATTCTATATAATATATATTATTATAAGCAAGATTTTCATCTATAGGTAATAAGAACTCCATCCAAGACAGTGACACCTGGTATTGACAGATATTGTGGAAAGAACGATGATGGAAAACGATTTGAAGAACTTTGATTAAAAAGATTCACCAAGCAAGAAATTGCCTTCCCCTTTTTCTTTACGAATTTTCCGGTTTAGTGAGTTTTATTTGACATCGCGAATTATGTATCTTTATTGATACTGGTAAATATTTATAGAGGGTATGAAATTGGATGAGACACCTGACTTGTTACCTATCGGTTTTTGGAGTCGTCGCGTCGTACATATCAAATTGTATCGAAAGAGCAACACAGTGCAACATTGGGGCATGCATGCTACAAATCTTTAGCAGATTGATCAGACACGTCGTAATATCCCAATTCAATAGCACTATATTTACATGATTTTGTCTCCGCATTAATTTGACTGTCGCATGCTGCAAGTAGTAATAGGAAGCAGTAGAATAGTAGCAAAATAAATACAAAATAAATGTACTTGATATGCGATCAAGATTTTCTCTTTTTGTACGAATGTCTATAAGAAGGCTTCTTAGTTTCTCCGTCTTCACTATTGGAGTCACAACAGTTTTTACAGCATTGAGGTCTTGAGCCACCTATCCTGCAAAGTATTACCAGCTATTGATATATACATTACAAGCCGGTAAACGCGACTGCATTCGCGTGGATTGAGGTTTTTTGGGTCCCGCGGGAACTCTTCCGGGAAGTTTCCGGGATAAAAGTAGCCTTTGTGTTATTCCAGATCTATAATCTATCTTTGTGCCAAACTTCATCCAGATCCGTTCAGCTATTCTGGCGTGATTGTACTCAATCACTCTTGTTACTACACGCATCAATCCAAAATTTTGCATTAAAATATTAGTTTAAATGGTATAACACGTCTCGGACGATATCGCGGGCATCAGCTAATGCTAAATATAAAGCAAAGATTTACTAAAGATAACTTACGGAAGATTCTCAACAATCCAACTACAGAAGCAAACCATCTTCAAGCCAACGGCTGCGTGTTCCCCCTCGAATACAGCACCTCCCACCGTCACAGCCACCAGTCGGCCCCGGCGCATTGCTGGAGCTCCTGCATCGTCCTAAATATATTATATACTTTTAGGAACTTAGCACCTAAAAGTAGCAACTAATAGGGAAGGGATAATTTTAGTCCCGGGTCGGGCCATAATTAAGTATTGGGTTTATCTGACTAGAAACTTTCAGTACTAGCCCGGAGTTAGGAAGTTGGCGGTGTCTTTAAACCCCGTGCCTCAAGCATGTTAAGCCGTCGGTCCTGCGCCTGATCTATCTCCGGTCGTGTCGGTTTTTCCGCCCCATCGGGCTATGAGAGTAAAGGAAGAGAGAGTGCACCTGTGTTTGCGCACACTTGTGCACTATAATATCTCCCGTGCAGATGGCTAATATCTCTGGAGATTGGCCGCCGTGACCGAAATTCGGTCGAGAGGACATTATTTTTATATGAATTGGTTTACGGTTAATCATGAAGAGGAGCACATCACAGACGCCAAATTTTTCAGACAAAATCTTCTATATCAAATTTTGAAAGAGAAGATTTTCATTCCGAATTATTTATTGGATTTGCTGAAAATCATTTCTTATTACAGCGTTTCGTTCTCCTTAAGCTGCTAGAGGAAACCTTCAAACAAAACCTCAAATTTCTAGGCCAGTAGTTTGCATAGAAAAGTGATATAATTGCGTCAGTCAGTTAGTTTTTCTTTTTATAATAGAAAATAGATCATTCTATTCTGCTACCTCATTTATATAGCGCCGTTCACTCGCATAGCACAGGACCTCATGTCGTTTTTCTGAAACAAATCTATATATATAAAATCAATTTCTGTTCGTTTGTCTCGCTAAAACTCGAGAGCGGCTGGGCTGATTTAGCTGATTTTTGTTTTGAAATGTTTGTCGTAGTCCAGAGAAGGATTAAACTGTGAGAAAATATGGAAAATTGCGAGGAAGATAGGGCTGGGCAACGTCTGCCGGGCCCACTAGTAGTTTATAAAAACTAATTAAGAAACTATGTACCTTCAAAATTACCGATTAAATATAATATAATATTTTCTAAACATTAATTTATCAAGAGTTTAACCTGAGCACTTACTTATTCTGTTTAAGGATGGCACCGCTTTCTGGACCATTTTTTGACAAGCATTCATATTTATGAACCCAAAAATTTCAACTGTGAGTTTATTTTGCTGAAAATATATTCAAAATTATATTTTTGACTTCTCGTTCCAATTCTGATAATTATAGAGTTAGTATTTAAAATGAGTCTTTGTGGTACCTATTGAAAAATTCTACCACGGCCTTTGCTCGTCTACAGAAAGAAAATATTTTATAACAATATAGCAACTGCTAAATTTCGTGGCGGCTTTTTTTTTCAAAATAATCTACCGGTATTATCATTAGAGACCTTACTTGAGTTTTTTTAGTTAGAGCGCCCAAGTAATACATAATTCACAAATACACTAACTTGATCGCCCATTTTTCGCCGCCAACCATTTTTGTAATACGATTTAGGTCTGCCCGTTTGACGACGATCTCTTTGACTCATTCGATCAGTATTAACTTCGGACCGTTCGTACAACTGGTTAAGCTTTTCCTGTAAATAAATTTTAATCATTATGCTGACTTGCGATACAAGTATTGGTCAGAGCGTATCCTGAATTGTATCGTATTACTTTATTTCACCGTGTGTTTTCTCCGGATTAACATACCTAGCCTAGAAAAGAGAGAAATTATTCCTTGCATGGTCCTCTAGCTGCCTGCGAAAATCCCGTAAGATTCGGTTCAGCTGTTTCTTCAGAAAAATTTACCAAAAAAAGTTTGAAAAGGGTCTTTACGTGGGTGTTTAGATTTCGACAAAGTATAGGGATAATAGAATATAAGTTGGATCCGGGATGTACAAAGAAGATCCAAAGAAATTACAATAATAATGGAAGCTCCCACATACCAATTTTCTTTCCCAACTTCTTTGTTCTATCTCACTGTTGAAATCTGTTAAATTCTCGTATCGCTGCTGTTTATTGTTGAACCGCTAAAATTATAATAATACGTGTATGTATATTCAGTTAATGTTTTAGCCTGAGCACCCGCACCGACCTACACTCTGAAAAATACGTGGTCATATCGTGGAGTTATATCTTAACTTTAATTTTTAATCACTCACAGCTAAAATACAACTTTTTAAGGTAGATGCTACTTGACTCAGGAAATAATGTGAAATTTGACAGAATTCTATACGAATTCTATCAATGTAGCAAGTAACTCTGGGTCAAAAGTATGACCCGGCGTTTCTGCAAACGGGCCGATATATGTATGATGATGATGTGTACACGTAAACTTTTTTTAAATTGTATATAAGACAAATTCTTACGATGTTTTCTTCAAAAGATGACATAGGTTTATCTAATTTATTTAATAATGGTATCAAAGAACCATGTCCTCGTGCTTTAGTGACTGGCACACGTTCCATCATCTTATATGTTGTCTTTCTGGTATTTTTGAGTTCAAACCGTTTCCGTTTTTTCCTTTTTCGTCGTATGAGTTGTTTATTATTGTTATTCTGATTGTTCTGTTCTATAATTTCATCTTCTTCTTGTGACTAGAATTAGGATAATACTTTTTTATTCCACTACAAATTAACCCTTTACTGCGATCTCATTTGATAATAACTGAAGATGCAGTCTAAGATGGTAGCGGGCTAACTTGCAAGGCGTACGGCAGTTATGCTTTTATTTTACGCTTATTTATTTACTTAAATAAATCATATCGCGTGGTGGCCTTTAGATAAAAATGTACAAGATATCTCTAACTGGCAGATCAACGCCCAGCACAAACCTTTATTTTCCGCGCGAATTTATTCACAAGTGCGAACACCTCCATAATATGATTTCTTGTGTTACAGAATTGCGAAAAAAAATCGCGCGAATACTTTTCGCAGTGTGTACGTAGCCTTAGTCCTATAACACTAGTCTTTTTCTGAAGAAGACAAGAAATAAGGCCGATTTTTTCGGAATCGCCACGAGAGTGAAGCAGCGGGCGGTAGATATAAATAAACTTGTGAATGTCAGGCTTTAATGGTGATGTTTTATTGATGATGGCAATTTACCTCTTCTTCGAAGGAGGTTTCGGTGACCGTAGTTTCTTTTACCGGATTAGAAGTTACCGTTTCCTGAAATAAATATTTTTAACATCATAATCTAACAATTGAACTCTAAAAACTGAGATGGAGGTGAGTGCGCAATAGGTGTTTTCCATTTTTGAGTAAAATACTTACCGTAAAATATCCATACTGATACCTACTAGGTATAGATGGGCGTGTCCGTCTATCTGTCTGTTTGTTACATTTTCACGGCATATACTTATCTTACCCGAAGTCAAAATCTACTTACATAATTTTCATTACAAATTTTCCCCCAACTAAACACGAGAACGTCAGCATCAACAGCCGTGCTTGTTCTCTCCGTAGCCAGAGGTACAACCTGGCCAGGTTTATCGGACATCATGCCAGCAAATGTGTGGACTAGAGCCAGGTCCGCTGTCCATCCCGAATATTTTGGATGGATTACAACCCTCTCTATGGGCAGGTACTGTTCGTAACCTGTATCGAACATCTTCTTTGTTCCTATTACGACAAACGAAGCTGTCAGCTCTGGTTGTATATCCTCATCTTCGTTGAGGTCACTGTAAAATAATACGGGGCATCTATACTAATCCATACTAATACTATAAACTAGATGATTCCCGCGACTTCGTCCGCGTGGACCAAATTTTTTCGATTCCCGCTTGAACTCTTAAATTTTCCGGGATAAAAAGTAGCCTATGTCCTTTCCCGGGATACAACCTACCCCTGTACCAAATTTCATTAAAATCGGTTGAAGAGATAAATTTTTGATTCCCACGGGAACCTTTGAATTTTAGTATGGATAATATTAGTATGGATGCGAAAGTGTGTCTGTCTGCTACGTTTTCACGGCCCATCTGTCCAACCGATTTTGATGAAATTTGGTACAGGGATAGGTTGTATCCCGGGGAAGGAAATAGGCTACTTGTTATCCCGTAAAATCGAGTTTCCGCGGGAACCAAAAATAAACTTGAGAGGTGTCAAGGGACATCCGGATGGAAGTACCAAAAGTTGTAACGACAGTTTTTGCTATATTTGTAAGCCGTTCGGCGTGCGCGTGTTTCTCTGTGTAAATTTTATTACAAGGAATTGTAATAAAATAAATCGAAAGTTCCTTTCTATTAATTAGTGAAGGAATTGTAGACACAGAGAAAGACGCGCACGCCGCACGGCTTACAACTATAGCAAAAAGTGTCGTTACAACTTTTGGTCTTAATTTGCAAAAAAATATCATTACAACTTTTGGTCTTAATTTTTTCCGTCTAGCCCCCTTTCGTAACGCGCGATACGGAACTTCGTTCCAAAACTTTATGAAGACGCGGGCATCATCTAGTATTATAAATGCGAAAGTGTGTCTGTCTGTCTGACACGCTTTAACAGCTCATATTTTTAACCGCTTTTATTAAAAATTAGTATAGGGGGTAGGTAGCATCCTGGGTAAGGACATAGGGTTCTTCTAATCCCGGAAAGTTAAGGAGTTCCCCCTGGAATCAAAAATTAAATTCAAGTGGACGTAGACGCGGACATCATCTAGTACTTAATATCTACTCAGATTGAAATCCAGTTCTTAAGCTTTTTTTTAGTTAGGTACTGGCTAGTGATTGGCTGCAATCACACCTGCTGGCAAATAGTGATTCAGCCTAAGGTAGAGCGCGCTTGCGTAGATGCCTATTTACTTAGTTCGTAACGATTTGAATGACGTACTTTGTTTACATAGCTTTAGTACAAGTAATATGAGTTATATTTTTTTAAAAGCGCGGGCCCGCCGGCGGGTCGTTTAATTCGACACCTGTCACGTGACCTCCGCAGCGGCGCCCGCGGATTTATAACATGGCCGCTTCAGGCTATAGCACCTATCCCTCCCAAGTTAGCCTGCTTCCAACTTTGACTGCATCATCTCTTAACACTAGGTAAGGTTGCATTGAAAGGCTAACTTGTACGAGTACCTATCTGAATTTAATAAATATATGAAATAATTCGTGTTAAAACTACATCATATGGTACTATTACTTAGTGGAAACATCGTAAGAGGTACTATAAAGTACTTACAAGCAGTGTGCGGCCGTTATAACGACGTTATCGTGAATAATGGTCCCAGTACAGCTCTTTTTTGCTTCATTTGTGAAAACAATACTGAAACATTTTAAGTAACTTAATGATAATAGTACATTACATCTTATGGATTTCATTTAGCAATAAAAATACCATAACTTTTACTTATATAACTACATATTTGTACGGGACCCTCGGTGCGCGAGCCCGACTCGCACTTGGCCGGTTTTTTTATTTTCTCGTAATCGAAGTGAAAAGTAGAGTGTTTATACCATGGGACTAAAAACCATTCTACTCGATACTATAGCATCGCAACTAATTGCCATCCTCCAGCGAAGAAACCGGGAGGGGATAGCTGCCATTCCAACGGCATCCCCTTCCATTGATATTCAATTTTTTTCAACAGATAAAGACTCATACCTACAGGTAGACATTCCGCAAAATAAAATAAGCTAAGCCTATCCCAACATTACTGCTGCATGGTGTTGAACCAGTTGAAACCAGCAGTGGTTCAGAGCAATTAATTTTGTTGCTCAGAACTTTTTTGGCACTGGTCCACACTCCACACACGGCGTAGGTACACCAAGGATACGGCTCCTTTCCTTAGGACTCTAAATAACAATCTTCTTGTGAAGTTTTGAAGCAACAAATATCCTTTACCTTTAAGCAAAGACAATAATTATATCATAAGAATTTAAAGGTGTGCCCCAGCATCCTTAAAAACAGTTTGAAAATAAATATCGACTTACTCAATCAAAGCTACAAACGAATAATGATCCTCAGGGAGAGTCTCCTCATCTACTTCTTCCTCTGAATTAACTGAAAATTAAGCAAAAATAACTGTTATTTTCTCATGAAATTTGCAGCCGAGATATTGTAGAATTATCCTTAATTGACAAGCGGCTGATGAATAAATTTAAATACTTGTGAAAGTTAAATCATGAGGAAACCAGCATGTAACCAGCTCATATTGCTCATGCAGAGTTCATATTATATTGCTCTCAAAGGTTTGTGAAGTCTACCAATTCGCACTTGGACAACATTTTTTTTTTTTTTTTTAATTTATTTATTTTATGAAATGCAAAAAAAAAAAATACAAAATTTTGTTTCTCGCCAAACTACACATGTAGTTTGTTGGCGAGTTCGCGCTCAACTTATACTATGCCGTGCACTTATTTTTTTTTTAAATATAGGTACCTAGTTTTAATATATATATATATTTATATTATATAATATTTATTTACTTATATTATGTTACAGTCAATCAGTGAAGGAGTCGTTAATGAAAACTTCCTTTAGCTTATTTTTAAGGACTCCTTCACTGACCTTTTTACCTACCCATAACCATTCTATACTGTTAAAATATCTTAGGTACTAAATATTTATTTAAACGCTTACCATAATAATTATTTACTCTATTCACTCTTAATCGACCTTGTCTTACTTTTCTGACGTGTTCTTTATTTGATATAAGTTCTTTGTACTTGCTTGTATAATAATGTTCTTTTGCTAACAAATAATTTAACTTAATATATATTGGAAGGATTTTTAATTCTTTAAATAAAATTTCGTAATTTCTTTTGTATTTTCTCTTTAACTTTTTACTTATAATTTGTTTTAATAATCTTATTTGTATTTTTTTTTATTTCATTAAGATAAGTAGTGAACGTTCTTCCATATATGCTAAGCCCATAACTGATGACAGAGTCTGCTAACGCGTAGTAAACCACAAGCATTGTATGTTTGCTTAGCACTCTCTTCAGATGATGGAACTTACCCAACACAGACCTTAGCTTGCTACATACTACACCTATGTGAGTCTTCCAGTTGAAGTGCCTATCTATATGTAACCCCAAATATTTATACTTTTCTACAAACTCTAACTGTTGGCAGCTACACTGGTTCTTATTTATATGTAGACAGTCATAGCTATGTCCCAGTATCTCTATGTCCTTATATTTAATAGCTTTTGCCTTTGCATTATGTGGTGAGTATATATGCATGCATTTAGTTTTATCAAAGTTTATAATAATACTATTATCATGTGCCCATTTTATGACATTTTCAAGATCTGATTGAATATTACTGCGCGCCTCGCATAAATCCTTTGAGGCATATAACAGGCACATATCGTCCGCATACATATATACCTTACACTGCTGAATAACATTCACTACACTATTAACAAGCATTAAGTAGCCAACAGGACCGTATACTGATCCAGTCGGCACTCCTAATATGACATCATATTCATCACCAGTTATAGAATCCATTTCTGTGCGTATAGACCTATCCGATAAGTAATTACGAAACCATTCATTAGTTGGACCTGCAATGCCACATTCTTGCATAGCTAAGAGTAAGACTTCCCTATCCAACGTATCAAACGCCTTTTTAAAATCAATAAATAATACCAGTATCTGCTTCCCACCATCTAGATTAGTATTAATTTCCTCCATAAATTGGGTCAGAGCCGTTACCGTACTCCGACCTTTTCTGAAGCCGTGCTGCGCATCCGTCAGAATATTATATTTCTCTAAAAACCTAGACACCTGTCCCACTAATATTTTTTCGACGATTTTATTGATAACTGATAGTATAGCTATTGGCCTATAGTTAGTGTAATATAAGTGATTACCGCCTTTATAAATTGGTCGAATTATTGATTTTTTTAAAATTTCGGGATACAAACCATTTTGAATACTCATATTTACAAAATTCGCCAAAATTGGGCTCAACTGCTTACTTACGTATTTAATATCTTGTACTCTAATTTTATCAAAACCTGGAGCTTTCTTTATATTTAATTTACAAATATTTTTTTCAATTTCTTTTGCACCTACTTTAATAAATCTAAAAGATACATCAATCGGTTTCACATAAGAATTTCTATCCAAAAATTTTAATGAACAGATATGCCTTATCTTTAAAATTTCCTGAGTAAAGGTTTTAGAAAATTCATTGCAAATAGTGTAAACGTTACTTATTTTACCCAAATATTTCATAATCACACTGTCAATATTTGGTTTTATTCGCCCTAACCAACTATTAATAGTAAGCCAAACCTTTCTATAATCTCCATTACAATCTTTAACTTCCTGTCTTCTGTATTTATTTTTAGCTATATTTATGGATTTATTGACTTTATTTCTGAATCTGGTATATTCTAAACGCTTATTCATATTATTTGCTGAAGCCTTCCACGATCGAAATAAATCGCCCCTTCTTAATATCATACCGTATAACCTTTTATTTATCCACGGCTGTGTTAATCTAATATTTCTTATAGTCTTTGATTTCATACTATCCTTATAAATACCGCTAAATAACAAATATAATTTATTATACAATAATAATGGGCAAAAAACAAGTAGAAACTGAGTCCAATCGACATTATCTAATTTTTCCTTAACTAGTTTATCACATATCACCAGTTTTTTACCATACCTGTCTGTATTACAATGCCTTATCTCACGGTCAAGGTCCAACGTCACTCCAATCACGTGGTGATCGGAGATATTGCATTCCAGTAAAAACGATTTCACCGCTGTATTCTGGTAGCTACGCCGCTGTCTCGCTCGCACCCACGCATGATCAATACACGACTGGTCGAGACGGCCGTCTACTATTGCTTCGCGCGTTGCTTCAACAGTAGGTATTGCACATTGCAGCCCGTGTTCACACAAGGTGTTTTTGTAATTAATCGAAGTCGAATTTAATTTGTGTTCCGAAATATCTATGTTTACGTCTCCGATCATTAGTATGTCCTCATAACTTGGAATGCTTTTCAACAGTACAGTTATTTGTTCCATAAAGTGCAATTTATTCTTCCTTGGCGGCCTATATAGTGCGATAATATATAAACAAACATTCCCTATATTTAACGTGCCATGAATTGTTTCAACTGCTGTAGTGCGAGTTTCTTTTATACTGAAATTAAATTTTTCTTTTACGTATAATAATATTCCTCCTCCTCTATTTAATTCTCTCGTTCTAGCATAGGCCGTATACCCATCTATAGGATATAGGGGTAACTCATCTTCCTTTATATTTATTTCTGACAGTATAATTATGTGTATTTGGTATTTTAATTTATCAATTAGAACCAATAACTCGTTAAAGTTCTTACGAATCGATCTTATATTTAAATGAAGAATGCAAAATCCTTAATTTTAAAAGTTGTGTATTTATCCCATTCTTCAATATTTTTTAATCTTTTAAATTCTATATCAGGTGAAAAGTCAATTAAATCGTTAAATTTTAAGTCTTACATAATCAAGTAGTGTGCAACCGTTGCTTATTTGCTACCAGTGTTCAACCGACTATTTTTTCTATATCGTTTTCACACTTGATTCAATAGATTTTCTTCTCATTTTCTTTTCTAGCCAATATATTAGAGTTCTGTATCCACACATATTTACATATGCCTTTTAACTGTGTCTTGGCAGACCAGAATAACTGACGCTTAAAACGCGGTAGGTCTTCGTTTATGTGGATCAGTTGTTCACTATTGTTTTTATAAATGTCGCCGTTCGTGATTGGAGTTTTCCGGGATTTAATCCACTGGTCCCTGGCAGCTTTGGTTTTTAATTTCACTATAACAGGTTGCGGTTTTTTATCATCTGATTTTTCTCGTCCTACCCTGTATGTATCCTTGATGTTATCTGGGTTTAATTTTAGTTTTTGGGCAATTTCACGCACCATCTGCCCCAGCTGAACCCCATTCTCATCTTCTTGCCTGTCCAAACCTATAATTTCCACGTTATTGGATTTCATGCCTTGCTCAATTTCTAAAAGCCTTTCTTCCAACGCCTTATTGCACTTATCTAGATAAATATCCTTTTGTTCCAGAGACTTTATTTTTTTCTCCGTTTGTTCCTTGAATTCTATCATCTGCTGATACTGCTCCGCATAAAAATCAACCGCCTCACTAATGTCCTCTAGTTTTTTTTCAATTTTGTAAACAATTTCCAATTTTTTGTTTATTTCTCGTAGCAGTCCTTCAGCAGATGGCTCCATAACGTTGGTCTCAATCTGCGGGCTCTCCTCCTTTTGCAAGCACTCCTCGCAAATTTCCTTCTTCAAGAATTTTTTGATATTTTTGACACACTTCCTGTGAAAAATCGCCTCACAGGGACCTTTACACTTGAGCACATCATCCTTGGCAAGGGATACAAATAGTCGACATTTATTACACTGTACCATTATTCTATTATAGACTTTGTTATGGTTTTTGATTAGGTATCACTACTAGGTAGGTTAGCTAATAGGTCTAATGAGCGCACGGTGTTTAACAGTAACAATATACACGTCCGCCCGCTGAGCGCACACGCACGGCTTTGGCATCCACACATGGTGGACTATGGCCAAATCCTCCTCATTCTGAGAGAATACTCGTACTCAGTAGTGAGCCGGCAATAGGTTGGAGTGATGATGATGATATAATATGAAAGTTATTAATGACTGTCGTAACAAAAAAGTTCATGTAAACGAAGTCACGTGTATTATCTAGAGATATTATGGACCAGCTGATGCCTGCGACGTCGTCCACGTGGAATTAGATTTTTTAAAACCCCACGGGAACTTCTTAATTTTTCGGAATAAAAAGTAGCGTAACTTTCCAGGTCTTCAACTATACCCATGCAAAAAATCACGTCAATCCGTTATTCAGTTGTAGCGTGAATGTAGGAAAAACCAACAAACAAACACACTTTCGCATTTTAATATCAGTATGATATTATACTATACCTCGAGCCCGTTGACAACTAACGCACACATAACACATACAAATTACTATCACGAATGTGCTATCGAAAATATACATTTCGAATTTAATTTAATTTCTTTGTATGCCTTTGTATTTAACGATACAATCAAACATGCGGTTCACTTACTTTAACAATATTATTTTTTATTACTTTTCAGCGAATACAATTTTATGATATTTTATACTTATTGTTTTGCATTTTTCTCAGTATTGTATTTGATTTCGTGTGACTACGTTCATACGTTACGTTCATGACTGAATAGGTTCGAGATTAAATTTACAAAAGAGTCAACAAAAGTTGCATGTAATTTACCAATTATTGATAAAAGCATAATTTGAAAAAAAGGCTTTTTATATCCACGGTTTCCATTCGTGAAAAGCATTTGGATACGCTTTTTTCCAAGCAATGGTATTCTAATTACTAATTTAAATTGTTTTTATCCAACTGCACTGAGAGTAATATTTAGATTGTATTATAAAATTATAATTATTATATTATTAAGTTCAACAGTTCAGTTACAAATTGTACTCGGAATGAAAAATTATAAGCCTGAACCCCGTCCAAAAGTGTTTTATGAAGCTATTGACTACGAAAACCTACTAAAATACTCTAAAGAAGTCAGATTTGATAGTTATGATTATAATCTACTAGAAAATACAATAAAATACGTAATAAAGAAAAGTTTAATACAGAAAACAAAGATACTTAATTTACGATGACAGGATTGGATAAACAAAGATATAGTAACGACAAACAAATTTTGGACGAAAGTAAAGAAAAATCCTAATAATACAGATATTATCTCGAACTTCAAGAAAGAAAGAAATGAAACTTTGGAATTAATTACAAAAACTAAGAATAAATATTATTTTAAATTATTTGAGAAATGTAAAACCGATCGTAAAAGAACATGGAATCTTATAAATAGGTACTCTATCTAATAATAGAATTAAAACTGAATTTGCTCCTCCAAAGCTTATGAATGACTCTGGTGTAATTTCGGATGGTAATAAAGTATGTGAATACTTTAATAACTTTTTCGCTGAAATTGGTCCTCAATTAGCGCAACAAATTCCACTCAAATATCACACATATTCAGCAGTTCTAACAAACAAAGGTAACATGCAACAAAATCAAAAGCTATCGGAATTCACGCCGTGTACGGTAGACGAAATAATCCAAATAATAAACCATCTCGATTCAAATTGTAGTTCTGGCATAGACGGAATCAATACGAAAGCGATTAAATATATAAAAACTTATTTATCTCCATCACTTACAAATTGTATAAACCATTATTTAGGCAAAGGTCAGTTCCTAATAACTATAGACCAGTTTCAGTGTTGCCAGTAGTATCAAAAGTTTTTGAAAAGATCATATATAATAGATTAGATAATTACCTTAATCAAGTAAATTTTATTTTTGAACGTCAATACGGGTTTCGTCCAAAATCAAATACACTATCAGCTACAATAGATCTTGTTACCAAAATAAAAACTAATATTGACTCAAAAAATATTGCTCTCGGTATATTTATCGACTTAAAGAAAGCGTTTGACACCGTGAGCCATTCGATTCTATTAAAAAAAAACTTTTAAACAGGAATTGCAGACACTGCTTTTAAAACATTTGAATCATACTTAGAAAATAGGTCCCAAATTGTCAAAATTGGTAAATATCAAAGCACTGCTCAGCCAATCACTTGCGGAGTCCCCCAGGGCTCCGTACTTGGGCCCCTTTTATTTTTAATATATGTAAATGACATCAGTCATATATCTTTAAACGGGGAAGTTAGTCTATATGCTGATGATACGTGTATATTTTACTATGGACGCTCAATAAAGGACCTTATAAAATTAGCACAAGAAGATGTCAACACTTTACATGACTGGTTCCAACATAATTTATTTACCGTCAATACATCAAAAACGAGTTATGTTATTTTTAAAGCAAAAAACAAAAATATTCCTGATCAAACTCCACTTTCAATAAATAATATTCAAATAAAACAATCTACCGAAGAAAAATATCTCGGACTAATGATTGACAGTAATTTAACGTGGAAACCGCACATAAGTAATGTTAAATCAACATTGTCATCCCTTCTAGGATCGCTTTATGGTATAGTTAAATGCCTTCCACAAAAGGTTCGAAAAAACATTTATAACTAACTCGCTTGTTAAACCTCACCTTGATTATTTGATTGAAATATGGGGCAGTGCCGCCAAAACAAATTTAAATTGTCTGCAAATAATACAAAATAAAATAATAAAAATTCTTTTCAATTATGACTTTCTTATCCCCACAAAAATTTTATATTCGGAAACATGTATTTTGATTAAGAAAATAAAATCTAAGAATATTCATTCCCAATTGACATTTAAAACTAAAAGGGAACTGGGGTGCCGGCTCCTCCGTAACGCTGATAACATTTCTTTAAAAAAATACGAACTAATTACGGTAAGAGAAGTATAAGTTATGAAGGAGCACAAATGTTTAATAATTTACCAAAAGAAATAAAAAGTATTAATAAGATTAACATTTTTAAAAAGACTCAAAGATTTTATCATTCATAATATAACTGACTTCTGAGTCCGTCCCAGGAAATTTATAAACATTGCAAGGTTCTTTTTATTTCTACCCACTTGCATTATACTATTGTGTTGTTTACTTGTTGCTCATCGCTGTGCGTTATGATGTTATCAGGTTAAGTTTATGATAAGTACTGATAAGTTCTCATTAAGTGAATTTTTTTGTAAATTTCCTTGAGAATAAAATTCTTTAACCACAAGTATTTTACCGTTAAAAATCATTTTTAAAAACAACCTTTTATTGCCCGCCATATTCAATTCAGTGACTCGTCATTTTATTTTTGGTAGTCTTCTCAACAAATCCTTTTAATTGATACTGATCATGGGGGTGCATAGAAAATAACTATAGTCTGCCATCTTTGGGAGTCCGCTGTAATAGATTATGAAAGACATCACTTAGATAACCATGCATTGTCATCCACACTAAACGTGGATATGTCACCGTAAGATTGCAAAAACCGTTAGATTGTAATCTAACTAGCGAAATTGTAAACTGTCGACAAATTACAATTCAACGCATTATTTTTCGGTAGATTGCAATCTGTTAGGTATATTACCCAAGAAAACTTAATTTTTTATGTCGAACTACCTGATTAATTATGTCGAACCCTAACCTAACCTACAGAAAGAGACAAGAAAACGTAATTACAATGAATATTTCAAAAATTTACACTCAGAACATTGAAACGGTTCACAATATGTCGATAGTTTACAATTTTGCTAGTTAGATTACAATCTAACTGTTTTTGCAATCTTACGGTGACATAAACAAATTTCAGCTCAATCGGTTTGGAATAACTGTTTTAAAATCCAGTTGCATGATTTGACCTAAAAAAACACATAACATTACAAGTTAAATAAAAGCTTGTAAAAGTGGAATAACCTGCTATGCCTCAAATGAAAAATAAATCAGCCATACATCAAACAAACAGATAAAGTCCCTAATGAAGCTCTCAGCAGCAGAATAATAACAAAAAAATTCTCCAATTAAACTTCATACGCGTAATGACCTCCAAGAAAAGGGAAAAATCTCTTTAGAAACAACTCATTTTAAAGGAAATCTTCGTTAGTTTCACGAAGAAGCTCGGCATTGCGCATTATAATTCATTTCAGTGTTAAAGTTGTTGTGAATAAGAAGATTAATAGAGGTAAACGCACTTGGGGCCCAGGGATTGTCTAGAAAGTTTTCTTTGCCTCGATATCATGGCAGGCAGATGTCTCTTTAAATTTACACGCAAGCACTCATAACATTTTCAAACATATTAGGATACAAATAATGAATGCTGCTTTTGCAACACACTAGAGTCCTTATTTATGTAAAAATGATTGCTACAGTAT
Source organism: Erebia epiphron (assembly GCA_963932025.1). NCBI lineage: Eukaryota > Metazoa > Arthropoda > Insecta > Lepidoptera > Nymphalidae > Erebia > Erebia epiphron. The sequence goes on from OZ009945.1 coordinate 43,871,026, forward strand.
CACGATTGCAATTACCTCTGTTTTTCCAACGCTCTTTCAAGCAGTAGCAATATTAAGTAACATTAATTTAGCCATTCACAACAATTGATACTGTAAAAATAATTGATGCAACTTTTACGTAATACACGGCCTACACGTCTACACATGTAAAATTGCGTAAACTCCCAAGTTTGATTCCTTAATTTGAGCAGTGAAATCATAGACCCAAAATCATATCATACTAATATTATAAATGCGAAAGTGTGTTTGTTTGTTGGTTTGTCCTTCAATCACGCTGCAACAGAGCAACGGATCGACGTGATTTTTGGCATGAGTATAGTTGATGACCCGGAGAGTGACATAGGCTACATTTTATACCGGAAAATAGGCATGATGACTGATTTTGAAAAAAAAACCGGCCAAGTGCGAGTCGGACTCGCGCACCGAGGGTTCCGTACAAACCTGTAGTAAGTTTTAAATTAAATGTTTTTTTAAAATATTTGAGTTGATTGAATGAAAGGTAAATTGCGGTTTACGATTTATGACGTATTAAAAAAAAACTACTTACTAGATCTCGTTCAAACCAATTTTCGGTGGAAGTTTGCATGGTAATGTACAACATATATTTTTTTTAGTTTTATCATTCTCTTATTTTAGAAGTTACGGGGGGGGGGGACACACATTTTACCACTTTGGAAGTGTCTCTCGCGCAAACTATTCAGTTTAGAAAAAAATGATATTACAAACCTCAATATCATTTTTGAAGACCTATCTATAGATACCCCACACCTATGGGTTAGATGAAAAAAAAATTTTTGAGTTTCAGTTCTAAGTATGGGGAACCCCCAAAATTTATTGTTTTTTTTCTATTTTTGTAAGAAAATCTTAATGCGGTTTACAGAATACATCTACTTACCAAGTTTCAACAGTATAGCTCTTATAGTTTCGGAAAAAAGTGGCTGTGACATACGGACGGACAGACAGACAGACATGACGAATCTATAAGGGTTCCGTTTTTGCCAAATTTGGCTACGGAACCCTAAAAATGGTCAGATTATGTTCGGAAGTATCTACTATTTCGAAAAAATATCTTATTTCAGCAGAAAAATAAGGTTTAGTAGATAAAATTGGCATTTGAAATTTAAATTTTAAAATTCACGCCAAAACGTTCTGCGGTGTCATGGCGTCGTTTGTGACGTCACTATTGTTTTTATCAATGTACTATGTGCAGTGTGCAGTAAACAATAGTGTGATTGTCAAAGCTCGAAAACAAACAATTGTGACGTCATTCGCTTCTTGGTGTTTTATCCAATATGGCGGATTGCTGTATTTTATAGTTTTATTCAATCAAAATAAATAGCAATCTCACTCGAAATAGAAAAATAAATACGTTTTTTATAATCCATGAATCCTATTTCAGTAATTAAATTCATAATTTCATTGATTCTTGGTTACTGTCATCATGCCTATTAGGGAGTTCCCGCGGGAATCAAAAAAACTTAAACCACGCGGACGAAGTCGCGGGCATCAGCTAGTATTTACATAATTGTGAGTGAAATACAAGCACAAAATATTATTGAAGACTTTTGACCCTTTTGGCAAAAAAAAAGCTTAATATAGCTAGGAGAGGTCACGTGTACTCTATTAATCTGGCAACATGTGTGCTCAGCTCCGTTATATATATACATCAATTTGAATAATGCTGAGCCAAGGTAATACGTGTCCATTATTTAGGCACAGATTTCACGGAGAGCCGTTTCAGGTTTACCCAAATAACGTTTTTGAATCCGAATGAAGAGATATTTTAGTATAAGTCCCTCCCACCAACTTATCTGGCCCAGTGGCCAAAATTTGAACAAATTTTTATTCCTGTTTAGTTTTTGTTTTTATTTTATTATTAACTAGATGATTCCCGCGACTTCGTCCGCGTGGGCCAAGTTCATTCGATTCCCGCGGGAACTCTTGAATTTTCCGGGATAAAAAGTAGCCTATGTCCTTCCCCAGGATACAACCTACCTCTGAACCAAATTTCATTAAAATCGGTTGAACGGATGGGCTGTGAAAGCGTAGCAGACAGACAAACAGACAGACACTTTTGCATTTATAATATTAGTATGGATATTTACTAGCGACGCTGTCACCAGGTCAAGTTTGTGGGACTAATGTTTATCAACTCTACTCAGGTATATGAGTTTAGTGAATGGTCTTAATTTTAATTACTTACTGTCAACTAAAACTATATTGCTTGGATTGAAAGAAAAAACACTATTAAATCTAGAGAAAATTCTAAAAATAGAGCATTCTATTCCATAACCAAGAAACGTGTTACCTAAGCTGTAAGACCTATAATATAGCCTTTTCAGTGCAAGTAAACTGAATACCAGGTACCTATGTGATATATCGCTCGACATAATATTGAAGTCTTGCTATTCACTGGGATCTCCGGCCTCCGCTCACTAACAAGAAACACGATATTGACCGAATGTAGTGCAGAATATGTTTGAAAAACAATATGCTGCAACTTACGAGTATATCAGGCATTTGCACCGCAGGCATATTGATTTTATCTTGGTGCTTGGAACTTGGGAATAGGAATATCATGTCCAATTTTGTTTGTGTAGCACTATTTACTTAAGTCCTCTGTATCAAAGTCGACAAACCAAATTTTGGGATAGTTTCATTTTAATTACGAACTTATTCAAGATCCGTAAGTTTATGGGATATTACGAATCGATTACGGTAAACTTAAATCCAGACGGAGCATGTCACGGCAAAAGCTTGTGCGTTAGATTATTTATCTTGTTTTTTAAAGGTTTATTATTGCAAAATAAAATAAATATAGAACTTAATGCTTTCAAATAATTCCTTTCAAATAATGAATGCCCCGAATAATCTTTTTTTTTCAAATATATTATTCGGATTTCGGGGCATTCATTTTGTTAAATTATAGAACCATACTTCCATACTTATATGTATTATAAATGCGAAAATGTGTCTATCTATCCGTTTGCTATGCTTTAACGGCCCATGATCAATTGAACCGATTGGACGAAATTTGGTGCAGACAATATAGGTTGTGAAAAACTTAATCCACGCGAACAAAGTCGCGGGCATCATCCAGTAGAGAATAATTAAACACGTACTATTACCTATTTTGTGATTAAACGTTATATTGGTACTGATATTTGTGTACCAAGCAGTTTATTTTACACGAGTCACTATTTTACGAGTTTATTCACTAAATAAAATAATAATTTCCTCTTGTATTATATTATCGTTGAAAAAATTAGCTCGCTCTCTTATGTTAAGTTCGTTAATACATGTCTCTGTTTTCCTTAAAATTCAGAAGTCAATGACCGCTTAATATTTTCAGATGAAAGCCATAAAAAAGACAGGTCACGCTTTTATAGCGAAGAGAATGAAATGACAGTTCAAAGACGAAAAATGTAGATTTTTCATCTCAAATCTTAATTATAAAAGCTGAGCGCTTTTCATTTCACTTTCATTTCATCAATGATAGCTCTATATTAATTATTTCATTTCATAAATTCTCAGTAGGTACTAGCCCGGAGTTAGGAAGTTGGCGGTGTTTCACCCCCGTGCCTCGGAGAGCGCGTTCAGCCGTCGTCGGTCCTGCGCCTGCAGGGCGACCGCGTATCTTTTGCATCAATCATTGATACATCGCAATCACCTCTGAATGGTTAACACTCTTCCACTATTGGACGAAATCCATTGACGCAGCAAGAATACGTTTCCGTCCTATCGGGCTATGAGAGTAAAGGAACAGAAAGTGCACCTGTTTAAGCGCACCCCGGCGTGCTACCCCTATATGCTACCCCGGCTTACATATAAAAATTAAGGAGTTTGTAAGTGCGGGATTTTTGAAAATATATTTTAGTACACGCAGAAAAGTCACGGACATCGTTATTAATTTTTTCATCGACGAAAATGGAACTAGTTTAACCCAGTTTGTTAAGTGCACTAAATGAAATATGAAATATCATACGCAATTACTTGTATCGTACAAAAGATTCCTGCATGGATAAATGAAAAACAGACAAATATATATTATTTAGAAGCAAATTGACCATAACCATTAAAACTCACTGCATTTCTCTTTAAAAAGCCAGTATCGCAGCAAAATGTAAGGAATCGTACGATTTCCAAGTACAATATTATAGGTGTAGTGCACCAACTTGAACGCTGTGACCTGGGTAGTAGGAGTCATGTTGAACCTCACAACAAGCTGTATCAGTGTCAATGACTCGGCAAATGCATTTAACTTGCTTTGATAAATCGTACTGCTGCGTGCAACTGCTTTTGGTACATATAAATCAACAGATTTCTATAAACGGTACATATACGAGTAGTAGTATAGTAAGTTATAATTTTTACTATTATTTTGCATTTTGTTGGGATTTTAAAAATCCCATTTTGCATTTTGTTGGATTTTAAAAATCCCAACAAAATGCAAATGGGCACGCCTATAAGCGCCTTCACGCGCCCAAAAACGAGCTTAAACGTTCCGAAAAAAGCGCTAATCTGTAACCGCCCTAATATAATTGCCATACCCCAAACAGGTTAGCCCGGGCACTTACGTCTTAGCGTTTACCACCAGGTGAGATATCACAGTCAAGGGCTAACTTGTAGTGGATTAAAAAAATGTTGCTTTTAGCTTGGTTTGCCTGTGAAAACGGGAAATGATAAAACGCGGGGGACTCCTAGGGCATAATACCATAAAATCTACTAATTATCTCAATTGACGTATAACAAAATAAACTTGCTGTTCATAGTCCCACTTTATATACATACTTCTGAACTAAACTGCACTTAGCACAAAAGGTAGTTGTTAGATGCAAGTTAAAACCCTTTCCTTTTAAAATTAACTTTTAGCGATTTTTGATTTGATTGTACGAGACGGTGCCCTCTGCAATAAAAGTTGGAAAGTACCTAAAAGGGTTTTAATTTAGAGAGAATAAAATCATCCAGCACATTTTAAGTGAAGCTGTCTCGAAACAATTAAAAGAAGGGATTCCGAATTCTCTTAATTAGTCATTAGTCAGCTGTGGGACATAAAACACGTCCCTCGCCGTTATTAAACCGAGCAAAATTTATACCACTTAAATATTGCCAAGAAATTCGGAGCCTTAAAATTGTAACGAAACTTATTTAATTTGGAAACTGTATGAGTGCCTCTTATGTTCCTCACACAGTATTTAAAGAAATCGTGGCAATAAGAGTTTTTCCATTGCCCCGATGGTCCAGCGGCTAGATTATTTAGTTTCGTAACAAGTCACATGTTGGAGTGGTTGAGCACACCCTATAATACCTACTACCACAGCGTGCGTAAGTATTCTTAGACTGGGTTGACGCCCATATGACAGACTTAGCTACTAGTATAATTAATGCCAGTTTCCCCAAGCAGCTTCCTCCCGTTACATCCCTATCACCCCCTAGCGTTGCTCTGCCTAGACCCCTCTGTCGAATTACTGGCAGGAAAGAACGTTTCTCCTAGACAGTGGTATTAGATTAAGTATTTACTGTAAATAAATTAGTATAATTCTTCCCTACTCGAATCCCGCACCCGAACACATCTCCCGTACGAGTACATCATTGTATCGTTTTCTGTCTCTTTCTAGGAGAACAATTATGTCAATGAGTAAGTGAGTGAGCGAGTCGTAATCGAGCTATATATATTATAATAGGTATTACATTCATAGTTTGTCCGTGACACCTATTTTAAGGTCTCCAACTATCCACTGAAGACCAGCGCTTCAGCCTGCTGTAGTGCATGATGTTAAGTTGGAGGCCTGTATTTGGTCACACAACTTTGTATTTACTTTATATACTTACTGTACTTTGTATATTTTATTAACAAATTGATTTGTCTTAAAATCCATGTTGTGAACCAAAACTGAAACGGATTATGAGATTCTTGGAGAATGCCAAATGGTGGCAATGATATTTTTAATCTGGGGACACGGGAGTGTCCCCGCCAAAGACGAGCCAAAGGAAACGGGGCACTACCTACCTTTTCTCGAAGCGTTTCGTCGAATTTTCGAACCGTCATAGCTTCGGTCCGAATGACGCTAGAAAGCTGAAATTTTCAGGATAAGATGTTGTTGGGGGACTTACCGAATATACCAAGTTTCAATTTTTTAGCATTTATAGTTTCAGTTTATTGATTAACCTAAAATACGTCGATTTCGTACTCACTCACTGATGATCATCAACTGAAAAAAGGTACTTCCTGAAGTGCTAGAAGACTGAAATTTGGTATGTAGGCTAGAATTTGCATATAAACAACAGGAAAATTAGTTAACTTCGGTACGGAACATGGTAGAAAGCTGTAATTTTCAGGATAACATGTCGTTGACAGATTTATTAAACTTACCAAGTATCAATCATCTAGCATTTATGGTTTCAGATTTATTGGTACTTGAAATACGTAGTTTAGGTTTTTTTTTTCACTTTTACGAAAAAAATCAAAATCTCTAGGACTCTAGGGTATCCAATCCAATATTCCAATAGTCCTAGAAAGCTGAAATTTGCTATGTATGTAATTTGGAATTGTATATTAACTACGGAAAAATTAAGAAATCGGTACTTTTCCTTTCCAATGCATCGCATATTAGCTGTACAGTCTGTACTTAATACAGTCTGTACTTAATTAAAGAAATATATGCAAAATGCAGTATACATACATAATACTGCATTTAAACATAAATTAAAATAAATAAAAAAATCATGAATCGTATTCATACAAAAATTATGCCCCTATGTAGCAGGATTTGAAATCGCGACCTCTGCCGCAGCAGTCAAGGTCCGTAACCACTCGGCCAAAAATCACGTATTCTTGTCATTCATGTTTGTTCTTCCTATTAGGTACCTATTTTCATTTTATTACTAAAAAAACTGGTCAAGTGCGAGTAAGGCTCGCACACGTACTACCACACAATAAAAACTATTTTAGTAAATAACAAGAAACTAATCTGGCTGTTTAGCGACATCTAGCGTCCGATAGCTTTTTTTACAATGAAAATAACGCTTCGAACAAAATGGAGATTGTTTGAAGACGTTATACATCGTAGCTCATCTACTGACCGCTAGATCGTATACTAATACATAATCTTTACTAAGGAATTCAACATCAGTAAGTAGGTATAGAATTATTGGAAAAACACCTTGGGCGGTTTTCCGCTGATAAGTGGAACATACCTACTCATGTGAGATAAAGTCTAAAAAAGATTTCACACTTATTACTATACTTTTACATTTTTTTATAGACTTATTTCAATAGAGTCATACATTTTTTATCATTTAATGACGACAAGTTTATTTAGTGGTAAGTAACAATTAAAGATAATAATAATATAGCGTCAGAAATGGGCTTACTTCGAAGGGATAATAAAATTACATATTATGTAATGTACCTAACTATTTTAGTTCTATACCAATAACCAGTTAGTTGTGTATCTGGCAAATTTCTGTTCGCCAATAGATCGCGCTGTATTAGGAATTCTATCTTCCAGAAGAATCTATCGAAAATTAATTATTTTGATTTAATAACCTTTAAACTAAACAAGAAATGCTCAAATCCTTTTCTGCCCATTTTGCTTTACCTGGAATTTCATAAATACAAGCCAGACTTCGTCGTTCATAGTGAGAAAATGTTTGTCTTAGTAGGTGATTATGATTTTTATATAATTTTACATAAACTATGTAAGTAAAGATAAATGTACGTATGATTATGTTTTATTCGTTCGTCATCGTCACTTAAACTTCATTCATCGAAGAGCGACAATATTTGACAAAAATATTTTTTTAAGTTTCATTTACTTGACACTAGAGGACCAAATTGGGTACCTACAATACTTGAATACTTCGGCACCTTCGGTTCGCAATCGGAGCGATTGTGGAAACCTCCCTCTGCCCGCACTTGAACGATTGCCGCGGTCCGCCTACTTTAATAACATTATGCTAGGCCCGCACCTGCGGCTACCATGACAAAGCAATGCATGCCGAATGCCTGCTTCGAATGTTTTGATTGTTAAAAGTTATCGCGCTAAAATGCGGTGGTCAAATTAGCAGATACATAATTTTAACTAATTATCGTGCAATAATCCGAGACGACCGTTCCAGACGACATTTGACCCGAAAATCCAAACCAATTAATTTTATAAGTTTCCTCTACTTCCATGCCCGATGTTTTACAATTTAAATTTAGATGCTCAGGCATCCCCTGATAACGTGTTTTATAAACACTGGCTAAGGGTACACCAGACCCCCAACGTAAAATGATTTTTCATTTTAAACTTATTATATCTTATTATATTTATACATACTCATTATATTTAATTATTGTATTGTTTTATTTTTTTTAGTGTAAACGTGTTTTATATGGGTCCCCCGACCTGCAATAAAATGATTTATTTATTTATTATTTTATTATATTTATGTCGAACCCTAACCTTACCTACAAGAAAGAGACAAGAAAACGTAAATAATAATATTAAATAACATGTAAGTCTATATATAAAACTTGTCCCTAGAACCTCTACATCTTGGTAAAAAGGTATGGCTTGGCCGTTTAATATTCGTCGAACATTTCCTGACATAACATTTAAGTCATTAAGGAATAGCTAGGGCGACATATACGAAACGGCCAAGCCGTACCTTTTTACCAAGATGTAGAGGTTCTAGGGACAAGTTTTATATATAGACTTACATGTTATTTAATATTATTAGTTTGGTACACAGTAAAGAGCATTTAGAACTATGTACTTTGAACTTGAGACAGACTCCGTGGGTTATGATGCGCAGCACAAAGAGGAGCTCACCTTCGGGCTTGGCTCTAATTAGAGATCTCATAACTTTTTAACAGTGAAAGCATTATGCACTTGTGAGTCTTTGGCAACCAATTTTACATGAAATGTTTTTGGTGGGATAATTTTATCTACTCCAACATCGAAAAGTTCCAATTTCGAATTTGACAACTATATCGAATTGAACCCTCTTTCGTGTTTGCTTCTCATAACGATACAGTTCGTTGTATGGGAGCTGTATCGTTATGAGTCGTAGCTGTATCGATATGGTTATCTTCATAAATAGGATACCTATAGCTTAACGGCTCTGGGTTCTGGCACTTGATTGATTTGACTTTTTTATTAATTTATAGAGTAAAAAATTATAAAGACGTCCTTGTCGTAGATAAAATCTTGTATGCAACTGTACGTAATTAGTCATTTTAATTCTCGTACTATCCTATTTTGATACTCGGCAAGCCTCGTATCAAAAAACAGCACTCGAATTAAAATGACCCTCATTACGATACAGTTGCATAAATAGCTATTATATACTTACTGTACTTTGTATATTTTATTAACAAATTGATTTGTCTTAAAATCCATGTTGTGAACCAAAACTGAAACGGATTATGAGATTCTTGGAGAATGCCAAATGGTGGCAATGATATTTTTAATAATTTTATCTACTCCAGCATCGAAAAGTTCCAATTTCGAATTTGACAACTATATCGAATTGAACCCTCTTTCGTGTTTGCTTCTCATAACGATACAGTTCGTTGTATGGGAGCTGTATCGTTATGAGTCGTAGCTGTATCGATATGGTTATCTTCATAAATAGGATACCTATAGCTTAGCGGCTCTGGGTTCTGGCACTTTTGGTTTTTATTAATTTATAAAGTAAAAAATTATAAAGACGTCCTTGTCGTAGATAAAATCTTGTATGCAACTGTACGTAATTAGTCATTACGATACAGTTGCATAAATAGCTATTCTCAGTAGGTATTCGGTCGTACAGCTTATAAGTGCATGTAGAAATCCAAGCCATCGCACTTATTTCACGCAGAGAGAAATAATAACGTAATCCACAATAAAATTAATATAAAAAATTCTTTTTAAACAACCGACTTCAAACTCCCGCGCCAACTTTACAACAACAAGCACACGCTATACAAAGTACTTATTTTATTGTTGATATTTTAAAAACCGCTCGACCGATTTCGATAAAATTTATATGGGACCACATGGGAAGTATGCCCTTTCAAATAAAAGAAGAATCATCCAAATCGGTCCACCCAGTCAAAAGTTCTGAGGTAACAAACATAAAAAAAAAAAAAAAAAAAATACAGTCCAATTGAGAACCTCCTCCTTTTTTTGAAGTCGGTTGAAAATAGAAATGTTGTATTGCAAGTAAATGAGGCCAAGCAAAAAATATTTTGCGCATTGAAATCCATTCTTGTAATTCATTTTATAAATTGAACGATAGCAAGTTGCTACAATAAGATATAGTAACTCCGGACATTTCTATCATATAGATTTGGATTTATGGTAAAAGAAGGTTTCCTCTCAAAATTGCTTAGATTGTGGCGAAATTGCAGATGTTTATCATATTCTGATGGAATGTGTTCAAATGTTCAAAATAAACCGTCATCAAACACAAGGGACAAGACTTTTAGAGGGCGTAATAAAAGTTAACCAAACACACGCTATTATATGTGTTTTATTCATGAAAATATTTGTTATTTGTTAGTATGACGCTGAATAAAATATGTTGGGTGTTTAATGATGACGTCAGTGTCAAGAATAAGGTTTTACTTGGGAAACATGATCAATATGTTAGGAGATAAATAAATCGCATAAAGTAATTCATAATTCTTTAGTGTATGTGTCAATACTAAGAATTGTCACGCACTCACAATCACGCTTCAAATTGGCATATCATGAAATAAATTAAAAATAATATATCATCATAGGGTCTTATCTGTTTCCTGTTTTCAGAACATGGCTAAACATACAGTCATCTGAACGAGCGGTTCTATTAGATCGGCAGTACCGCGCACCGACTTCCTATGTAGAGACGGCCATCCCTTCATCATCATAGGGTCGGGTTATACTGTTTAATTTTTTAAACTTCGAAAACCATCTACTTCTAATTGTTTAAAATATAGACTTACATATAAAACCTCGGAGAGTAGGTACGCTTGTTCAGGTACTCATCTCGCTTCAAGGGATTATAGTACAATGAACGTGCTTGAAATGCTCAATAGGTGCGTTACTTGAGTATCTCGCTGATGACACCCATCTTGAAAATGACATGTTAAAGGTTCACATACGCTATGGTGCAAGAGCCAAGTCAAAGAGTGCCACATTTTTCTTTCTTAATAAAACGAGTGACGTTAGTTATACTTGCTTGTAACAGAGTAAAAGATAATCTTGACTGCGGCATAAACGATCCATAAAAATTACCCTTGTCAGCAAAAAAAACAGCACACCCGTCTCCAGAGAGATTAAAATGTTGGAAGCAACTTTAACAGCGTTGCGCTCGTTCGAATTATATCGTAAAAATTTATATTGGACCCTTTCATGTGAAGTTTCAGTCAATAACTGTTTATGACACCGTGAGAATTAATTATATCGTAAAATCGTCCTTCCCAACATATTGCATGGTCTTATGATATTCGACAAATAAATAATCAGAGAGGTAACAGTTTAGCTAGTAAGAGATACCACCACCACCACCACTACAGCCCATTAACGTCCCACTGCTGGGCACGGGCCTCCACTCTCATAGGAGAGAGGGAATTAGAGCTTAGACCCATCACGCTGCTCCAATGCGGGTTGGCGGGCTAAAATAAGAAGAAGGGCTAAGATAAGATAAGAAGTAAGAGATAAGTTCTCGTAAAATTTACACGGGTTTTGGTTGGTTCACAAATTGTGAAGGGATTGCATTTAATTAACTAAATAATACAGGGTAACGGCTGCGGAATGTAATTATCCTCATTTTGATTTTGTTCGATTTCTTATCTTTGCATGAAACGCCTGTTTAAGGTCCCACCAACTTATCTAGCCCGGTGGCCAAAAGGAGACGGTTCAGATTTATATGGGGCGTAGGTCAAGTCTTGTACAAGCAGAGAAATGAAGGAAAATGAAATACTAGACCAGTTTTTTTGGTCAAATCTACGAATTTCTAGTAATTTCAGTGGTAAAATTATTTAATCTTTCCAAGTTATGGAACACTAAACATGAGTAGGTAATAATGGCGGATTCATATTTTTTGACGCTTTCAAAAGAAAAATACGTTATATTGACAGTGACCGTCAGAAATGACATTTGAAACATTTCGCGCCTACTGCCTTCTCTATGGCTGAAGGTTGCCATCTTGGAAACGTATCGAAAACTCGAAATACATTTTTATTTTTTTGCTCATTATTTACTTTACTGTTTTAAATTATTATATTTTTAATACAAATCTATGTATTTTCCTCTATTCATGGTAGAGTGTACAAGAGTAGCCCTAAAATGAACCTTTTGCTTTGGAACATACTAGCGACGCTGTCACTGGGTCAAATACGTATTAGGGACTATACAAAAATATTTTAAGAGACGCTACGTTTGAACACATACTTTAATGAACTTTAAATTACTCAGTTTTTTATTAATGAGCATGTTTACTTAACTCTCATGCCCCGTTAATTTACGTATTAAAACCATACTTTCAAAGTTACAAAGGCTCTTTGTACTTTTGCATAAAAAACAAATAATATGCTCAAGTCTTAACCCTGTAAATAATAGTTTAGTTTGTAAAGGTTGGGAAAGCCATATTATTTTTATGAAAATTTCACATCGTGACTTTAGCTTGTTATCCTTACCTTAACGATAGCTACACAGTATTATCCTAGCAACTTTAATGTATCAAAATTATACCTTCGAGGCAAATGGTTCTAGCAAACGGATATTAAAAGTTTGATAACCTTTACACTAGCGTGAACTTCACTCATAGACTTAGTTAAATGTTCCAACGGCGTTTGAGAATGACTGTAGTTATACCTACTGTTCCCTTGCTGAAACTTCATTAATAAGTCCTTTAAACAATTTGGCCTTTTCATTTTGTTAGGTTCTTACTCAAAATCTTTAAGACATAAGCAGCCCTATTTTGCAAAAGCTGCATCAATCATTCATTGGCAGAATTTATGGTGGGTATCCTTCTTTGAGAATTTAAAGGTATTTTTGCTTCGACTATAGAATTTGGATGTGATGTGATAGAATTTGGCCAATAGTGAAAGAGTGCTTGCCAATCAGAGGTGATTGCGATCGTTACCCCATCATTTTTCCTCAATAAGGCTCCAGATGAATTTTTATTAGCAAGCTTTGATTGACTAAAAGGGCAATTTTCCGAAAGATCCTGAATTAAAATGGATTAAAAAGGAAAAAAATTTAATCTGGTTATTCAAGGTGTAATGGCTGAACTAAATTTTATTGAAAAAACTTTATCGATAGTAGTGGACTGTGCTCTGGGGAGAGCCTTGGTTACTTATAAAGCTTTAAATAAGTACGTCCTGATCACCCTATGTTTCACTGGATGAACGACGCTATGAAAGTCTGAGAGCCCTGAGGATTCACCGTTAATAGGTACTAGTGCCGAAGGTGAAGACTCTCTTTGGTTTACTAGGCCAGCGAAACAAGCAACTGTACATATTAATTACACATTGTAAGCACCTACTTATATAAATTAAGTGTATTTCAAAAGCTTTTCCCTATCTAGGGATACACAAATAAAAGCTGAAAGCCAATAATTCTATCATCGAAACGGTATTTTACGACGGGGCGAACCTAAAAGTATGCCCGCGAATAAGTGCCAGATTAAAACAATAACGTTGGATTCACTCTGATGCCATATGCGAGCTCACTCATAGCCATAAATCACTCAGTTTCGGATATTTGAAAATTTTCAGCTCCATAAAGCAAAGTAAAATTTGTCGGAATTATGCATCTTGCAGAGTAGAGCCTTACAGTGAGTATGGTGCAAAAAAAGCCTTTTCGCGGTTTTTCATCGAAAAGGGTTTCCTCTATGTACCCTTACCCCAAGTTTTGAATCTATTGATCGTGTATTCGATGACATTAGCGTCAAAGTAAAATGAACCTAATAGCTTAGTAACCAAACTTAAATTAAGGGTAGGTATTAGTACATGGTATTCCCTAATCCCTTGGTATATTTAATATTTCTGACATATCATTGTCCTACATGAAATAAATATCATTTCATTCCACGAGACAGATGATTCGCACTTTGTCGATGAAAGAGTCGCAAAAAGCATTGCCGCACTTTAGGGCACGTATACCGGACAGGACAAAACACCAAACAATTTCAAATTGAGTCGAAGGGAAGAGAGGTTTTGTTTGATTGCCGATATACGTGCAAAACAATATGAAAGAGAATGACGCCTACTTTTTTCTGCGAAAAATTTCGTCGTACTATTCCGGCGCGATTGGAGTACGAGTAACAGCTACTCGTAACACATTATTGTGTAACTCATTTAAAATATTAGTAGGAAAGGTAGGGAGCTCGCTCATTATTGAATGGTTACGGTCATTTATTTTAACCATTCCGAAATTGTGTACTTATCTAATAGTTTCTTGGAATTGCTCTTAGTTTTAGTCGGAGCAAATAACTTTAAAGGCGTCTATCGATCAACGTTTTCCGAGCGGACGCGCTGTTCTAACTATTAACAGAAAGGATGTTTGCTCGATTTCACTTCCTGCTTCTACTAGCGTCAGATGGACTGTATCTTCTGGGTTAGAACAAAAGAAATTATAGTAGGAAACTTATTGCATTTTGTAAAGATTGTATCTACTTATTAATTTTAAAAGTTTCTTTACAGATTTTTAACTGCAGATGAAGAGAAGTACAATGTTTTACTACGAGATCTCTTGAATAGCTGGTGTACCGTACAGGTAAATCCAAGATGGAACTGGATGGATGGAACTGGGCTTATCTGACTATCATGTGGATTTTGCTTTTCCTTTATAAATGGCAGTATCGTACTGACAATAATTTTAAACGCTTGGCGGCACGGCTTTCCGAAATCGAATTTTAGATATTGTTTATCTAACACAAGATGATGCCCGCAACTTCGTCCCCGTGGATTCCGGTTCTAAAAATTTCAGAGGAACTCTTTAATTTTCCAGAAAACAAAGTAGCCTATGCCATGCCACTCTACTGTTCATCAACTATAACCAAGCAAAAAATCACGTACTATCCGTTGTTCTGTTGCAGCGTGACTGAAGGAAAATCAACAAACAGACTTTTTCATTTATAAATATTATAAAATAGATTCTAATGCTTGCAACTCTATTATTACCATTCCAACCTCCATATTATTTACCTTGTACTTATATTATAAAACTAAGAAAAGACAGGAAGCCTAAACATAGGTAGAGCTTCCTGTCGCCTCAAGGTAATTGATTTCACGAGTACAGTCGAGAAATGTTAATAGCCTAACGGTTAAGATTTTGAAACCGGGTTTGAACCCATGCTATGAGACCTGTAACTTTTTTAAACAGTTACCTTTATTCTTTTTTAGGTGTAAAATATGACGTGCTCTAATAATGTACCTATCAACGATAAATTCGATAATGAATCTGCATACCTGAGAGTTTCCTATAATTTTTGCAAGGGTTTGAGAAGTCTACCAAATCAAATTCAAATATGTTATATTTTTCAAATAAACTTTTACAAGTGCTTTTGAATCGTCAAATCAATCTATCACTAGTCCGGAATAACATTCCTACAGAGAAGAACTAAGTAGCAAGATACCAATCTACACTTGGCCACCACAGTAGACAATGGCCCTAATGTCTAACTCTGAAAGGAGATATAGTAAAATATGCTCAGTAGTGAGCTGGCAATAGGTTAAGTTGATGATAACCAGTAGCATGCAGTTCATAGGGGCCTAAAAGCACTGCTTGCCTAAATGGAAATACGTCAAAGCTCATTCTTCATCAAAACAGCAAGTAATTGGTTTTCTAACTAATTAATGCCTACCTGCTTCAAACTCTGTGCACGCCACTGATGATAACAGTACAACTTTGTCTAAAAAACTTACAGTAACTTACTAGTTCAATTTGATGGCATAAATCTCACAAATGTAAGGCTAAAAACATTGTTTGCATCATAACAAGTTGTTTCTATTGATGATAGCTGTAAGTCAGGCTCCATAAATCCCCTTAAATAATAATAATTAAAAAAAAAATCACAGAAACCTTTCTAAGACAACAGTAATTTTTAGGTAAACACGTATGAACGTGAGGTGAGGGAAATAAAAACACTTGAAAAGCTTCTGCTGCAGCCATCGACCATCGTACACACGACACGTTCGCTCTCTCCGAGTGCATTTTATGCATATGAATTTTAGAGTGCACCGTGTTATACTATATTAGATTATGTCTGCGAGTAGCTTTTAGTATTATTAGAATGCTCTAAGAAGCTAAAAGCTGCGATTTATTCCACTTTTAAGGATGAAAACCCGTTTTTAAAGAAAGAGTGAATTTAGTGGAAAAGGGGAAGTTCGAGTTGATTATACTTTTCTAGAATCTAGGTTGGAATGTGTTCCGATCCTATGGAGCTAATAAGCTTTAGCTTACTACTACCACGCTTTACTTAATACGATCTCAGTTAAGTAACGCTAATTATTATTTGTTAATCAGAAGCCTGTTTGTTATTTGGCCTGGTGGGAGGCTTCGGCCGTGGCTAGTTACCACCCTTCCGGTAAAGACGTGCCGCCAAGCGATTTAGCGTTCCGGTACGATGCCTGTAGAAACCGAATAGGGGTATGGGTTTAATATACCTGCCATGCCCCTAACAGGTTAGCCCGCTACCATCTTAGGCTGCATCATCACTTACCATCAGGTGAGATCGCAGTCAAGAGCTAACATGTAGTGGATAAATTAAAAAAAAAGAAGCTATTTGTGGTGACTGTCCATCGTCATATCATTCGAACCAGTCTCAAATTATTTTATGAACCTCTTGCATACTACTTTTTATGCAACTAATCGCCAAGAAAATTCGATGTATGGAAATTTATTTCTTTTATTCTACTACTTACAAGTTAGCACTGTGATCTCACAGTGGTAAGTGATAGTCTTAGATGATAGCAAGCTAACCTATATTCTACACAGTATCGTGTTGGAACGCTAAATCGCTTTACGGCAAGGCATTGCCAGACAAACACCAGACAAAGTAGTCAATAAAATGCAGAATTTCCATGCTGCAATTGTATTTTCAGGTAAGGGCAAAAGCACACTAGGCACCGGACAAGACAAAAACGTCCTACCGCCCCCTATCTAACCTCCTTAACCCTCAAAGAGCGATGTTTATGCAAAATCACTGATTACCGGTAACTACTTACTAAAGTAAAATGTGTGCTGTGAACTTTACATTCCATGAAATATACAGAAAAACATAAATTAAAATAATAAAGTACAATATTGTTTGGCATATTATTACTTCTTGCGAATGGTCGTTACACAGAGTATATTGGAAATGGCCCGTGGCACGTATGCGACTGTATATTGCTCTCTATCTGGCTAATGTTTTCTTTACCCACGAGGGAGTGCGTGGATGTTACATCATACATGCAATATGTCGGATACCCTTTGAAACGTAGTGCAACAGTTTACATGAGAGTTCTCCCAGTAGGAAATCACGAGCTTGTGTATTGCTATCGGATATCATACGAAATATTCTCATTCAGATTAGATAGAATTTGTGTACAGTTGTTGTTTTATGTTAATGAAGGCTGCCTTGTGATGCTATGAAGAATACTGAGTCAAAACTTTACCTTTGCTTCTTCTAGGTCTGCACTCAGCGTTAAAAGAGGTTTACAAAGCTTCTTCGGCACTACTAGTTTCTCCGGCGAAGCTCTACTATTGCCAGTAAATAGTTCTTTGGTTTAGAGCAGTAAAAGAAATACGATCTACCGATCAAGCAATCCTGAACTTTTTTTTGTGTTTTAGGAGCGTCAACTTATAAGAAAAGTTAGTTTGTATGGGCGCGCTTAAAATACTCGTACATTGGGACCACATCATCAAAAAACCACTTTACTATGCCTATTGCCTATGCAATGTTATGTTTTCGTAAGCATTATTCTAAATGTGGACTGAACTGAATAATCTGGATTGTGGAACTAGAAATTACGTTGGAACAAGGTCTTAGTTCGTTATCATTGCAAATTCATTGGATAAAGTTTCTTCGCCTGATGAATGTTTCTCTTGTACATTTTGGAAGGAAATTTTCAATTCTGCTCAAATCAAACAGCGCATTTATTCCGTTTATCTTTATGAAAGTGCTATGCAAGCTTTAAGATAGTTTGAAGTCAGAATGCATAAGAGAGTAGTGCCGTGTTCGACATAAATTTTCTTTGAATAAGAGTTTGCGTGCGAGAGCAGTTTCTGGGTGTTTAATAGAAGTTTTAATGTACCTACTTAGTAACGAGGAACTGGAGAGGAAAGTTTAACTTTGAGAGAATACAATGATACTCTTTGTTTCTGCTATGCCTAGTCTCCGGGATCCAAGGTACGTATATATATGTACGAATTTCGTCAAAATCGGTTGAGTCGTAAAACGGTTAATGACAGATCACACAGAAGACGTTTGAATTTATAATATCAGGTAATGGATACGGATAAATGTATAGGCATTTATCAGCTACATAATTTTATCAATATTTTAAATCTTACTTAATATTATAAACGTGAAAATTGTTTGGGTTTGGATGTTTACCGATTGGCCTGAAATTTGAAATGGGGATTTTATCCTGAATTAACACATAATATCTACATTTTATTACGCAAAATTAAACAGTTCCCGCGGGAATTAAAAACCTTTATCCACTTGATGAAGTCGTGGGCATCATCTAATTAGTAAGTAATAAGCAGACCTATTATAGGTATGTGGGGGTAGAAGCCAATTCAATGCGGTAGACTGCTTCAAAGGGAGATTTTCCGGTGTGGGAGACTTGTCGTTCTTGAGTTCAATGACCGTCTGGCTCGTAAAAAAACTGTAACCTGCTAGTAAAATAGGGTTGATTATTAGTTTTTAATTTACGTGAGGTACAGACAATTTTATATTACAGTTTACGAACTTTGCTGAAGCAAAGCGGAATTCCCGCTTATATTGCTGCCGCAGTGTGGTTGAAGGGAATTTTCGCTCAGTGAATTTCGGTACATTGATCTCTATTTATTTGGACTAGGCGCTGCGTTTCATCTCGTAATGTCCGATCAGCAAAACACCATCGCATCATAATATTAATTTAGTTAATTAACCAACATTATATTATTTACATGGCAATTAGGTGTACTCAAATAAATGCCCAACTATTAACAAAATGTTTTCCGGGTAAACTTAATGAGCTACGGTCAGTTTGTTTGAACAAAATATTACGAGCGATTTAACTGGGTATTAATAATACATTTTAGGGCTAAACCACAACACAATACTTTTAGTGAGAACGACGAATTTGCGGTTGCATCGATAATGCCTGGTTGTTTGTGTAGTGGGATCAAGCGCGGAATAGCTGCAGGGATATTAAACTGTATCCCTATACACTTGCTGACCGCAGATTTCGTCCGCGTGAATTTAGATTTTTACAAACCTTGTGGTTTTTTTCGGGATAAAAAGTTTTTCCATGCTAAAAACTACGTCGATTACGCCGTGATTGAACGAAAAATCAACAAACAAATCACGCTTTTGCATTTGTAATGTTGATAGCATGTATTAGTGATAGTGCACTGTGTTACGATGATTTCTTGCAATTATACGCTGCATCAAATTGTATACTAATAATTTGATGCCAGATTTGCCGGACGAAGTCGCGGGCATCATCTATCCATACTAATCCATACTATCCATACTAATATTATAAATGCGAAAGTGTGCCTGTCTGTCTGTCTGCTACGCTTTCACGGCCCATCTGTTCAACCGATTTTGCTGAAATTTGTACAGGGACAGCTTGTATCCCGGGGAAAGACGTAAGCCTCTTTTTATCCCGGAAAATTCAAGAGTTTCCACGGGAATCAAAAAACCTCAATCCACGCGGACGAAGTCGCGGGCATCATCTAGTTGTGTAATATTATTTTCTGATAAAGTTTATTCGCTTGCATATTTTTATGTCCCCTTTGGGCAGTGTTTCTAGCAAACTTCTGCGCTTAAGTTGCGTAAAGCAAGATAACCAAGTGTTTTGGTCTCCTTTGTTTTGATTATAATATTATGAGACAATTTTGTTGTTGAAACTCCATGTTTAACAACAACTCGCTTTTTTATTAAAATTAAAATTGAAATGAGTTTAGTAGTATGTATGATATGATTATTTTTCGCCATCTTATATGTCAGGCAGATGTCTTTTAGAATTATTAAGGCTTCTTTTTGATATTGTTTCAATTTCAATTAAGTAGGTTCTAATTGTTTAAATTTCAATGTATTAATAAGCACCTTTTCATATTTAACTTCAAACATTGTTTAAAGTACAATAAACAACAGCGTGGGTGTCTAATCGAGTCAGCGGAGTACTGAGGAAATTTTCCTAACTCCTATTATACGAGTGAGTTAACAAATTCCTCTTGTGTCCTAACATGTAAATGTAGAGCATTTTCAACCCCTAGTTAGAAAGCACATTCAGACCCCAACCGCAACTTATTAGCTTTGCGAATGTTGTCTGTATGTAGTTGCAGTAATGAAGGAAACAAAAATAATGAAAAGAAGATGTTATTTTGAAAAAAATAACTTTTATATTTATTCTACTAGTTTACTCATTTAACTGCGATCTCACCAGGATATTAAGTGATCATCACTTAGCAGCAGTCCAAAATGGTAGCGGGCTAACCTGGTAAAAGTATAGACCCATATTCCGATATGTTATCACAAGGCATCTGAAACGTTAAATATCGTAGCGGAACATCTTTGCCGGTGAGGTTAAGTGCCCATCAGACTCTGGTCCGAATGAGAGACGGATAAGGAAAATATAAATTGTCAAAATTCACCTTCAAACCCTCCCACTTATAAGACCACAGTCAAGATCTTAGCTGGACTTCCATTAGTTCATATTCAACAGCTTGAGTTTTCTTCTAGATGCTTGAGGATGAAATGCTACTGTTTGGAGGCTCGCGAGTCCAAAAAGCATTTCATAGCCGCCATAGACATGACGCCGTTTGATAAATGATAAATGATTACTTATTTGTTTCACGTAGGACAAGTTGCCTAACTTATGATAAGTTTGAGGTTCTTCTTTAGCTGATATGCCAGCTTTAGAGCAGGTGCTCAGTCGATAGATGTTTACAATATAAGTTTAGACTTAGAGGAACAGCAATGTACAAGTTTTAGGATAGAAACATACTTTTGTCACGCAATGCTACACGATTAAATGCAACGTATGATAAGTAAAATGATATCGGAGAGGAGTGCTTTCACAGAGGTTTTTTCATATCGCATAAGATGCTCATGCGACAGGAAAAAAGTCTTTAAACTGAAGATTTCGTGAAACTCTACCTTAAGTTAAGTAATTCCCAGAATTTATTTTCATAAATAATAAAGATTCGAGGACATTATGTTAATAATTAAAAGGTCATATTGACCTGATTGGCACAGAATAAAATATGACGAAAAATTATCTCCTAATTATTCAAAGAAATGTTTCAAGGATCTTGAAATGTACCTTAAATATTTATTTGAATAAATGTTACTAGATCGTTCAATAAGTCCCGAGACTAACTTGGAAATGGCGTATATATTAAAAAATCTTTTGATTTTTAAAAAGTACTAGCCTTCAATAAAAGATATGTGTAACATTTTTAAAAATAAGACATTTAAGTGACGCTACGCTTGTAGTTTCGATACAGTGAAAAAAAACGAGTTTCGCGTGTTGATAAAACATTGTTTTTTAATGGGAAAAAATACCGTTGAAGCACAGCAATGGCTTCTAAAATGTTATGCGAGATCAGCTCCCTCTAAAGCAACCATTTGTCGGTGGTATGCCGACTTCAAACGCGGTCGCATGGACACAAAAGATGGGGAACGCTCAGGTCGTCCAAATGAAGCAGTGACTCAAAAAATATTAACCAAGTCCTCAAAATCGTAATGGAAGATCGGAAGATAAAAGTGCGCGAGATAGCCGAGATAGTGAAGATTTCAGCTGGTAGTGTTTTCACTATTTTACATTTGGCCATGAAAAGGCTTTTTTCCAAGTGGGTGCCGCGTTTGCTTACAACTGATCAAAAGGAACAACGTATCAATGATTCAGAGCGATGTTTGGCGCTGATGAATCGTAATAAAGAGGATTTTTACGTCGGTATGTGACAATGGATGAAACATGGATACACCATTTTACTCCGGAATCCAATCGGCAGTCAGCGGAGTGGAGAGCGGCTGGTGAAAGCCGCCCGAAGCGAGACTCAGAAATCGGCCGGTAAGGTTATGGCGTCTATATTTTGGGATGCGCGTGGAATACTTTTCATCGACTACCTTGAAAAGGGGCAAAATATAAATAGTGACAATTACATGTGCTTATTGGAGCGATTGAAGTACGAAATTGTGGATAAACGGCCTCAAATGAACAAAAAGAAAGTGGTGTTTCACCAGGACAACGCGCCTTGTCACAAGTCTGTGAGAACGATGGCCAAAATTAATGAATTGGGCTTTGAATTGCTTCCTCATCCCCCTTATTTGCCAGACTTGGCCCCCAGCGATTACTGGCTGTTTGCAGATCTCAAAAAAATGCTCCATGGTAAGAAATTTGACTCAAATAGTGAAGTTATCACAGCAACGGAGGCTTATTTTGAAGCCAAAGACAAATCGTTCTACACGCATGGGATAGAAAAGTTAGAAAAGCGTTGGAGGGACTGTATCGCTCTTGGAGGAGACTACGTTGATGAATAAAAAATAATTTTATAAAAAAAACCTTGTTTTAGTACTTAGTCTCGGGACTTATTGAACCACGTGTATTTGAAGTCGTAGTTGAAGTTAATATTATATAAGCTTTTGAACAACATAAAAATATTTACCAGAAAATTTTAATCCCTCTTGATTTTAGTAGATTTTAAGGAAACCCTAGATATAGGCTTTAAATACAGAGCCAGGAATCAGATTTTGACCTTTCTGGAACAGTTATGAGCGCGTTTTTCTTATAGGTCCTGTCGTTCAATTCAGTCAACTTGTTATTTCTTAACTCAGCCCAACTCCAACCTGCATAGTTGAAATTTTTCGAAAAATAATAATATAGACAATAATTAAGGCATGAATTATATAAATTCTCACGCTAACAATGTCACGGACGTTTGCTGATCAATCACAAAAAATAATAGAATAAGGTAGGTATATTTTCCTACTGTCTTGAGGTCGCACAAAACCAAACCTTTCGCTTACGTCCATAATGTTAACGCTACGGCTCTTGGTATATTTTACCTACTTTTAATCATTTCGCGTGTAAAAGAAACTACTGGCGCATGAGAATTTAATGACGAGAACATACGGTATATTATGTGAGTCTTTTGATTAAAGTATTAGTATCCCAAGAAAACTCCTTTCATTATGTGATCACTGGAATGGGGTCACGACCCTCAGCAATGAGGAATACGACGCAGAGAGAGATTCTAGTGAAGACATAATTTTATTTTTATTTTATTGTACTTACTCGTATTTACCAGATTCTACTTTAAATGAAGGTACCTAACAGCGACCGCAACCTGCTTTGCTCTTAGTAGCGTGCACTGGGTTTGATGCCAGGGTATGCATTACTTAAGTAGGAGACTGTTGACTGTTTAATAGGAGATCATAATGAAAGATTAGTATTTGTTTGTATGAGCTGCACGCCTCTGTCTGTTTGAGTTTCGAAGGATCACCTGCAATGACTTATACTATTTGTAGTTGTATTTTCTCTTGGAAAGGTCTCGCCATTATAAATAAAGCGCTATTTAATGCGAAAATATAACCAACCAACTACCAACTTAAAACAAATTAAGCTTTGTAAGCTTTTGCTTTATTAAGCAAAGTATTCTCTTCAAGAGAAATTGTTACTAAAACGCTCATTAGGTGCGCGGTAATTTGGTGTGTTTTGTTAGGTGGCAACTTATACTTGTTACTTGTACCTACTTCAGTGAAATTCTACTTTTTTCTGTAATTTTTTAACTGTATTTCATGCTTATTTAATCTTAATTACCATGAATAAAACCTCTTCGTGAGATAGAAACTAAGTATACTTCTTTACTAATATTATAAACTAGCTGATGCCCGCGACTTCGTCCGCGTGGAATAAGTTTTTTAAGTTCCCACGGGAACTCCTCAATTTTCCGGGATAAAAAGTAGACTATGTAACTCTCCAGGTCCTCAACTATACCCATGCAAAAGATCACGTCGATCCGTTGCTCCTTTGCAGCGGGATTGAAGGACAAACCAACAAACCAACAAACCAACAAACAAACACCCTTACGCATTTATAATATTATAGTATGATGCGAAAATTTGGATGGGTGGATTTATGCTTGAACAAATCTGAATGAAATTTGCACAGAGATTGATTGTAGTCTTTACTCTTTGTTATTATAGCAGTACATTTTACCCAGTTTTCAAAAAAAAAAGTAAAGAGAGAGTAGAGGTCCCGCGGACAACAAAAAACCTCAATCCACGTGTATGAAGTCGCGGGCATCAGCTAGTTTAACCACAGAATAGGTAATAGTAGTTTAACGTAAAAATTAGGGCACTAAACAAATTATAACCTCAGAAAAGGAACATTGCCTATCATAAAGGCGAGCTTTTCTGCTCTGAACTTGCGGCCAGGATGTTTTTCTTCTCATATTTTTTTGTGTGGTAAATTTTAGATATAATCGGACTATATTTTGATTTATGGAGTAGAAAAAATGCTTGCAGATAAAACATCTTATTGTTAACCTAGATTTAGGGTCTATTCAGACAAATATGATTCTAAGTAGTTACTAAACAATATTAGTAGGTATGTGTACCTAGTCGTAGCTAAAATTATAGTAGCTATAATAGAAAGTTACGGTGGTCAATATCTGTACGTTTATTAAACTTATGAATAATTTATGCTATACCTACCATGCTGTAACACGCCCTACGCCTTTTCATGATTTAAATAAATATTTTGCCTTTGATATTTCGAAGACATTGGTGCTAATTTGGCTCCATACAATGTGGCTAATTCTGTTGTACACTGTGGCTTATTAACTTAACATAAATTCTCTAAACTTAACTATATTGGCTATTCTAAATATAGTGTTATCCGCGGAAAGCACTCCCTGATATTAATCGCTCACAAAATTAGCAACATATCTAGCCGTGGCTAGATACATGTTGCCAATTCTACAATGCGTAATGCGCATCTCTAAACTTGAAAATCCATATTGACTACCTAGTCTTTTAATTAATTCTCTCTTATTGTTTTGGCACTAAATTAATAGCGTTCTCGTGTAATTCTTATCATATAATGACTGCTTTCATAAGCTGTGTTTTCGTGATAGGTACTTCTATTGGAATATAAAACCTATGCAGTGAACCTTTGAGGCCGTGTTATTATTCCAAAACCCTTACTAATCAATGGCAGGAGTCAGACTGAAATCAGACTCCCATCAGTGAGAAATATATTACGACACAAAAATTAATATTGCACCAAGGCAGTCAAGGCAAGGCAGTTATTGGGGGAGCTCCTTGATTTGCCGGAACAAAAATTCTTTCCAAAAACCGACTTCCAAAGCCACTGTAAAGTAAAAAATAATTTTGATTCTACACACTATGTTGAAGTCGGGCGAGCCTGACGCGTCAAGTTTGCCTATCTTTGTTATACTCGCTCTTTGTTATACAGTGGCTTTGGATGTCGGTTTTTTGGAAAGAATTTTTATTTTTAACTTTTTAGTGGACTCTAAATCCCTACCGGCTTAAGAGTGCAGTACCATGCATTATCAGAGTTGAGGATTTGGAAATTGGGTTTAAGTATGAAGTCGTTGCTTGACACCTTCAATATTAATTCACCATAAAAAAATCCTAAATCAGTATGTTTAAGGAGTTCTGTACCCTGCAGCATCAGGGTTGAGGAGTCGGGACTTGGGTTTAAGTATGAAGTCGTTGCTTGACACCTACAATATTAATTCACCATAAAAAAAATCCTAAATCGCTATTTTTAAGGAGTTCTGTACCCTACAGCATCAGGGAGGAGTTGGGACTCAGAGTTGCATCGTATACACGTGACTTGATACCAACTATATGAATTCACCATTAAAATTTCCTAACTCACTAGTTTTTCGGATTTCATGCAGTTTGGTACACCTACAGCGTCAGGATTGAGGATTTGGAGTCATATTTTTTTATGGGACCACCTCGCGAGCTTCCTTTAACCAATGAAAAAAAATTGTTCAAATCGGTTTAGAAACCACGGAGATATGAACCAACATACATTAAAAAAAAAAAAAAAAATACGCGCCGAATTGAGAACCTCCTCCTTTTTTGGAAGTCGGTTAAAAAAGTTGCCTATGCCTTTCTCGTAACATATCTCTTTAACGAATTTCAACAAAATCGATTGAAAAGATGGGCCGTTAAAGC
Organism: Erebia epiphron; assembly: GCA_963932025.1. NCBI lineage: Eukaryota > Metazoa > Arthropoda > Insecta > Lepidoptera > Nymphalidae > Erebia > Erebia epiphron. The sequence goes on from OZ009945.1 coordinate 43,897,405, forward strand.
GTAGCAGACAGACAGACAGATACAAAAGACAGATACACTTTCGCATTCATAATATTAGCATGGATATGAAAGTATGGATATATAGTTATTTGTTATGCAAGAGTGAAAAGTTGTTTTTTAACCGCGTGCTCAATTTTGATGACCGAGCAAGCGAAGGATTCTAAAATTGAATCACGAGCACAGTGAGTGATTCAAAAATTTGAATCCTGAACGTCAGCGAGGGAATCAAAAGAGCACGAGGTGAAAAATCTTTTCACTCGCGTGCAACACGTAACTTTTCATCCCACCTCAGCGAGGAAATGACATGACGTGAAAGAAAATGGTGCGCAAATTAAAAAAGTACACCAAGAAGGTTACGAGTGTGACTTTTTAACAAATTAAATAAGGTTGTATGGAAATTCGGCACCATAGAGGTAGAAGTAAATAGGTTTTAATGATGTTTTGAATTCACAAAATTCATAGACGAGTGATATTTACTAACGTGCACACGATGTTCTAAATTCAATTTACTTTATCCTCAAGAGGATAATAACGGCTTTTGCATTCAGATATCGAAGATTAAAAATACTCTTTCCGAGATGGTGGGATGAAAATGATATTTTAGATGTACCATATCGTATCCTTTGATTTATGAATCTACGGAATTTTTTTTCGATAACACAATATTATTTTTCCCACGTTCGTTCAAGGGGCTTTGCCAATATATGTACATAATAAATAATAAGCGAACTGTTTATTTAGGTTTATCTTCCTCCGACTTTATAAGGCTGCTGGTTCTGAGCGAAAACACACTACGGACAGGTCCGGACGACGACCTTCCTGGCGAAGTGGCGAGCGCTATTATAAGTGGGAGGTTCCGAGTTCGATCCGTAATATATCATAATATATCAATATCAAACAACATAATATAATCTCTTCCGAGACATCGTTTACGCATTTTTCATGCCGACATCGAAGCAAACCCAAGCTAAAGTCTACGAGCTCTACGGTAAGCACAGTTTGAATGGAAAAGTTTCATGATGTTGTGAATATCACATATAACACAACGGAATTAAAATATAGATTAAAACTAATAAATCAGTGTTTTTAGGGTTCCGTAGCCAAATTTGGCAAAAACGGAACCCTTATAGATTCGTCACGTCTATCTGTCTGTCTGTCTGTCCGTCCGTATGTCACAGCCACTTTTTTCCGAAACTATGAGAACTATACTGTTGAAACTTGGTAAGTATTCTGTGAACCGCATTAAGATTTTCTTACAAAAATAGAAAAAAAAAACAATAAATTTTGGGGGTTCCCCATACTATTAGAACTGAAACTCAAAACATTTTTTTTCATCTAACCCGTACGTGTGGGGTATCTATGGATAGGTCTTCAAAAATGATATTGAGGATTGTAATATCATTTTTTTCTAAACTGAATAGTTTGCGCGAGAGACACTTCCAAAGTGGTGAAATGTGTGTGTCTCCCCCTGTAACTACTAAAATAAGAGAATGATAAAACTAAAAAAAATATATGATGTACATTACCATGCAAACTTCCACCGAAAATTGGTTTGAACGAGATCTAGTTAGTAGTTTTTTTTATTATAATAAAAATATTTTTATGCAAATTTTCGACACTCCCAAGGGAATCAAAACCTACAGGGTACTTCTCCGTGAACTCAGAATCTTGAAATTTGGTACGAAGCAACTTATAGCACAGTTAAAGGAAAAATTGCGCAAAGCATGAATTTTTAGTTACATCATATTATAATAAAAATATTTTTAATAATTTAAAACTTACTACAGGTTTGTACGGAACCCTCGGTGCGCGAGTCCGACTCGCACTTGGCCGGTTTTTTTAATCCATCAATGAAGACTGAGAAACGACGATTTAAAAGTTTAATTATTTAATGTACACCGATTGCTGTATCTTACTGGAGTGAGAAATTTTGTGAGTGAGTTTTAATACCTAGCCGAGATTTAATATTTCAAAATTATCTTCACACACAAATTAAGTGCTTTTAATTCAATAGTCTCGATAAGTCCATTTATTTCTTTTATTCGGCTTTATAAAATCAGTTGATAGGGAAATATGACGTCACGTCTCCCGTCTTGCAAGCGCAACTTTAAAGTTCCATAAGTTTTTCATTTGTTGAGATATTTTAATAATTCTTCCATATTTTTGTTTTATTTTGTCTTAATTTTCATAATAAATTTTAAAAAAATGGTAAACTTTTCCATTATTCGATATGTACTGTATGATCACTAGGCTAACGTTTAATAAAGTTGTTTAAATTTTCCCTCAGGGCAAACGGCCGAAACGTAAAGTACTCGTAACTTAGAACTTGATAACGTTTATTTCCAACCAACTTCGGCCAAAGGTGAACATTGTTATGAGTATGACAGTTTGGAACAGTGCCTCAACAACTCTCTTACTACATTTGGTTTTCTATTGAAGAAATAAGTAACAATTTGCAGTCGTGTCTATAGCCCCTACTGTCTGCACTTCCATTAAAATATTATTTACAAATCTTATAATTTAATATAAAAAATTATTTTTAAACAACCGACTTCAAACTCCCGCGCCAATTTTACAACAACAAGCACACGCTATACAAAGAACTTACTTTATTGTTGATATTTTAAAAACCGCTCGACCGATTTCGATAAAATTTATATGGGACCACATGAGAAGTATGCCCTTTCAAATAAAAAAGAATCATCCAAATCGGTCCACCCAGTCAAAAGTAACAAACATAACTTTTTTATGTTTGTTACAACTGAGGTAACTAACATAAAAAAAGAAAAAAAAAACAAATATAGTCGAATAGAGAACCTCCTCCTTTTTTTGAAGTCGGTTGAAAAGTTATTTGTTTACCACAGCTTTACCACAGAATTACCAAACTACCGACTTAACGAATTACTCATGGACATAGATCAAATTGAAAAGACCACTGTAAAGGATTTAACCGTTAATAAAATATAAGAAATGATGGTGATAATAAATCCTGTGACTTCCGGTATTAGTTATTACCTATATTCATTACAGGATACTTTATGTGCATTTCGCCTTTTTAAAGTGTACCTTATTGAAACTTTTTGCTTGCGAAGTTTAACTTTTAGTCAGGTATTATGTTATATTTTGTTTGTTTGACACACTAAAAGAAAGCAATGCCGATTTCTATTAGTGCTAAGGTATTCTATCAATTATAGTACCACCTGGTACGTACCTATATTCTCCGCTACACAAACTGCAATGATTAACCTAATAAAATGAGTGTAGGTATATCAAAGAAAATAATGGAAATACTCAATTATGCTCTTCTTTTACTGAGATAAAATTACAGAGTTCAACATGAAGTCGGAAACGTAAAGGTAAAAGGGTTGACATTTGCCTTTTTTCTGCAAACGAAGTTACAAGCCGCGTCATTACCTACAAGGTTTCTCTGTAAAAGGATCGAGCTGAATTACGTTTTTTCTTATTATTTTCATTTTCGAAAGTAAATACTTATTCTGTAGGGACTAGTATACATAGATCCCGAGACAGTTCAAATTGTAAGGGTAAAAATAATATTCTTTTTCTCAGTATAATAAATTGAGACAGTTAAACACAGGCCTGAACAAACCGATGCGACAAATTTCCAGTTTCTGCAATGCTTAGGACGTAAGTTCACTAAAGACAAAAAAAACAGGCGGAAAAAGACCGCGCGTGCACTTTAGGGCGAAACCTTCAAGCATTAAGCCAATTGACAAGAAACAAAAGCTGAATAACATTGGCATCGTAGAGGAAACAATTTCTTATCACAATAAAATGAATCAACCATCTATCGAAACTACAAACTCACTATATTGGTAACGCTGGTTCTCCTATCGGGCTATTAGGTAGAATTGCCGGCAATTTCAAGTGACCCGAAATTTCCATACCTAATGAAGTCTAGCCTGTGTTGCTGCTAGTTTATAGCAGCGAATATCCAGACCTTGTTCCAGTTACAGCCACAGTATCCACTGAACATGTTCGTAGGCAATTGTTTCTGAACCAATAAACCCGTTTGTTAATAATGAATAACCCGGCATCTTCAAGTTTATAATCTTCATTAATAAACAAAGTCGGGTTTGTTCGTACACTTATAACTCTAGAACGGCGGGACGGATCTGGATGAAATTACAGACAGATTATAGTCTGGAATAGCACATAGGCTAACCTCTACCCACGCGGATGTCGCGGGCATCCGCTAGTAGCTAATAAACTAGATGATTCCCGCAATTTTGTCAGACTTTCAGATCACTGCGGGAACTTTTAGCTTTGTATTTGGCTGAAATTTGGCATAGAGATAGCTTACACCCTGAATCGATACCCGACGATACCCGCGGATGAAGCCGCGGGTATCGTCTTCTATTATAGTAACAGAATAAAGCTCTGCCTTTACCGGTTGTAAAATTGCGTAAGCGTCTATATGCACACTGATCAGAAATGGTACCATAGTACCACGTCATCATCGTTTCAGAGCATCGCGTCACCGGCTCCAAATTGGATCACTATAGACTAGTAACCTAACATAGTACCATTGAGGATACTAGTGATATAAGTTTGTATCGCTAGAACCCTTGAAATTTTCTCACAAGTGAGAGCACGAATCATCTCTCAGATGGGTTTGACCATAGCCAACATTAAAGGACCGAGTGCGGATTGGCCGACTTCACAGAACCTACCTACACACTTCACAGGATCTACAATAATAGTTGCATACCTACTCGTTTGGAATAATACCTGATTCTAGACGCTTACCTTATAGATTATATCAATATTTCCAACATTCAAACACACATTGTTCAGCAGAGAACTTTAACCGCGATAGTTCGCAAGTACCTACTTACTGGAATTGTTGCATTAGTATTTAGTACAGTTGAAGTACTGATGTTTCCCATCATATAAGCATGAGTGTATTGTGTGTGAAGTGCACTGAATACAATTCAGGAAATAATATTCAATATAGTAAAGTGAAGATATTAAATAGATAAATATAAGTAAATTCTTGAATAAGTAAAATAAATATTTCTTATATAATAATCTTATATAATATAGCGAAAACACAAGACGTTTTGTCCGGTTGCGTATTGTATGCGCTCCAAATAAAATTGTCTTTATTTTTATTTCTAAGTACTACAAGTTAGCCTATGACTGCGTTCTTACCAGATGTAAGTGATGATGCGGTCTAAGTTGGTACTGACTAACGTGTTAGGGGTTTGGATGTTATATTAAATCCATACCCCTAATCGGTACACGGCATCGTGTCGGAACGCTAAATCACTTGGCGGTACCTCTTTGCCGGTAGGGCGGTAACTAGCCACGGCCGAATTACGTGAACTTTTTCTTTGTCTAACGGTATTTATGTAAAGCTGCACAGATCTGCCCGACATGACATGACAACCTGTTTGCCATACGACGCGAGCGTTTATTAACCCAGCGAGAGAGCGAGGTTAAAGGTCACTCATTATTATTGCCGTATTATTACTATTATGTCATGGTTCTATTTATAAACCAAATTTAAAGTCTCTTTACTACAGCGCAGCTTTGAAAGCGAGTCTTAACGAAGAGGCAAAACAAAGGCTTCACTAACTTCCTCCAATCGGGTAAACCAATTGGACGTGCTGAAATGTTTACCGTCCACAATTGTTTGAAATGTAAACAATGTCCAGGTTCACGGATTATTATGCCCCAACTGCGAACAGTTTCGATTCGATGGCACTACTGTTCAGTTTGCTAGGTACTTGTACTTTGCTACGGTTGATTGCTCTGTAGCACAGAATTCTAATTAAGGTTACAGAAGTGGTCTGTTGTATTTAAAACTGGGACTGGTGTAGCCGAACTGAACTGTTGATTTGAGAACTGTTGGTTGGAGCTTTTTATGATTTATAGCAATTCTACCTCCAAAGAACTTTTGAAATTCTACCAAAGTGAAGCAGATAGGTCAGCTAGTACAGACATTTCGAAAATAGAACATTATATTCTATCTCCTGCATCCAAATAAACTTTAAATTAAACTGTGACGCAATTTATATGTTTATTTTTCAATATAACTTGCAATAATGTTTCACCACACATCTTTTTGTACATCAGTTTTGTACTTACCACTTCTAAACCTATTTTGATTTCTGCGCTTAGTCAATTTTGTTTGGCGATGTAATTGAAATTAATTTAACTAAAATGGAAAGGTAGAAGTGTTCAATTTTCCTTCGTTCGATTTAACGGCAATATCTTTAAATTAGATTTTCAGTTAGGTTGCTAGTATATTCAAACAATCCTTAGGTCAGTGGCCATTCTTGTATTTGGTACTTATTGGGTTCAAAATAACTTGGAGAGTCCATGGATTTATTAAGTAGGTACTAACGTCTAGAGCTCTTCATTTTGCAAGCCCACAGAAAACATAATAAAGAAGGATAATACTAGAAGTAGGAAACTCAACGGACATGTACGCACGTAAAACTTGTATCATAGAAACTAGTAACTACTTATCCATGCAGAGCGCATTTTCAAGAATCCTACGTGCCCTTCGCACGTGGGCTGAGCTTCGAAGTTTTTTCGGAAAGAAAGAGAGATTAAAAGAGCCTGATCTGAGATAGGTGATCAAATGTCTTTTGTTTTTTTGTAATTTATTGCCTAGCGCTTGGCTGCAATCTAAGTTGCTGGTAAATGTAAGGACGCTGGTCCTTACATCATTACGGTGGTGAACTGTTACACATCAAATAAATATACTCGCCGGCATATTTAGCGGAACATAAAAAAAAGGTCCATAATTAAAAAAATATGGTTTTATTTTAAAATCTACTTACTACACTTCTTTTGTTATTTAAAGTTTCATTTGTTTTACTTAAAATGAGATCACATTAAGAACAGATTTTGCGAGTAAAGGCTATTTGTGAAAAATGGTACATTTTTGAACTTTTCATGTAACCGGGAAAAGTGAAATTTAATATTAAAATAACAATGAATTAAATTAGAAAAATGGTGATTAATATCGCGTATTTCCTCCACGTGCTCTTATTAAAGTTTCTACCCGTCTAGGCATACTGAGAATGATGTTATCGATGGTCTCCTGGGATAGTTTCCGCCATTCCTCAACTACAGCGATTCGCAGTTCACCCACGTTGGCAGGAGCTGGAATTCTGGACTTGACTTTTCTTTTCAGCAAGTCCCAAACGTGCTCTATTGGGTTCATATCCGGTGATCTCGCCGGCCACTCCATAACAGTGATATTCATATCATTAAGATAAGCTTGAGTTACCCGAGCGGTATGCGGCCGAGCATTATCCTGCATAAAAACAAAATCGTCACCGATATATGGGGCAAACGGTACGACATTTTCTTCTAAAACTTCTCTGATATAGCGGTCTGCAGTCAGACTCCCTCTGTCAATCACTACCAAGTCTGTGCGAGCTCCCAAATAAATGCCCGCCCAAACCATTATTGATCCACCACCGTATGCAACTGTAGTTTCAAAATTTGTCTGAATGCATCGTTCTCCTTTGCGTCTGTATATTCTTTGCCTGCCGTAAATTTGATTTTAGAGAATTCTGCACTCATCACTAAACAATACCTTACTCCATTGGTCCGCGTTCCAAAGTCGATGTTCCTGAGCAAAAGTTAACCTGTTTCTACGATGATTTACCTCGAGCCTTGGAGCCTTAGCGGGCACAAATGAACCCAAACCAGCTTCTTCGAGCCTTCTTCGTACCGTACGCTCACTTACGGTTACACCCCGCACTGCTTCTAACTCATGTCGGGCTTGGACGGCCGTCAAACGGGGGTTCCTACGTACACGAAGCCGAATGAAACGATCATCCCTAATCGAAGTGCGTCTTTTTCTGCCTTGTCCTGCTCTTCTCACATAAGTACCGGTCTCCCTGAACCGTTGGATACTGCGATGGATCGTTGAAACTGGTCGACGAAGATTTCTGGATATCACTCTGTAGGTTTGACCATTTCTTCGCATTTCGAGTGCCCTGGCAATCTCCGTTGGGGCTAAGTCAGGCATAATTCAGTCATCAACTCCAGAAAGATACGCGATTAAAAAAACTAACAAAAAACAGTATTTCAATGAAATTTTAAATCAAACTCAGAAGAAAGAAAAACTCGAAGTTCGCTCCAGATAAGGTGTATTTGAATAAAATTAAAACAATTGCATAAAATGTGATGTTCAGTTGTTTTCTTAATTTGAAAATATTTCTTTTTAAATTAAATGACGTTTAAACCAGCCAGCAACCTTATATGATACTGATATCAAACCTTTTTTTATGTTCCGCTAAATATGCCGGCGAGTGTATAATAAATACGAAAGTTTGGATGGATGGATGGATGTATGGATGTTTGTAACTCAATCACGCGCTGAACGGATCTGGCTGAAATTTAGCACAGAGATAGATTATAGTCTGGAATAGCACATAGACTTTTTATCCCGGAAAATCAAGGAGTTCCCGCAGGAACCAAAAAACCTCAACCCACGCGGACGTAGTCGCGGGCATCAGCTAGTACCTATATTATATAAATAAACTGGAATAGTTAAAATTAATAATCAATAACTACGTACCTACATACACTAATTCAAATTGACTTGTAAAATCATTCGTCCAGATTGCCAGCGACGAAAGGAGGTCAGCTTCGAAGTACGCCACAAGTGAAGGTATTAGCGTTTACTTAGAAGATTCCTTTTTTTCTTGTTTGAAAATCGGTATTAATAGCTTGCAATTGACCGGCGCTTCGTCACCAATGAGTCTGCTAACGTGACAATCCACTAAATCCAATGCAATGTACGTGGCAGAGCCGATGCATTGTCAAAGCACGTATCGATGACAATAAGCGACACTTTCAATTCAGTCATATTCTATTTTTATTCAAGTCCCACTGAGTTTTGAAATAAACTAAATTGAACAATATTTATATTTTTTTATTTATTTAAGGGTCCTACCCTTGGCCGATATCTAGGCGTAGCTGTCAGCCGCTGTCAATTGTTTCTATACACATACAACCACAGTCTACGCAGGCACACATAGAAGAATTCAGCCCCTACCACGGGAGCACACAATATGCGATCAACTATCTCACTATGGCACAAATAATATTATTTATTGATTGATATCTAGATGATTACGGTATTGATGATGATTATGGTATGATGATTATGGTACGGATGATTATGGTACTTACGGCTTCGGCTGCGTTCGTTAATTTTTTTTTATTTCTGCGGGAATTTCTCAATCTTTCGGGATAAAGGTAACTTATGTCCTTCCTCGGGATGTAACCTTACTCTAGTCTATACCAACTTGGTTGAAATAATGGGCCGTTCAATTACACGTCTTTGGCATTTTTAATATCATAGTATGGATTGTAGAGGTGCTTCTTGATAATATACCAACCGGCTGATTCCTGCTAACTGATTTATAACTATGTAGGTATAGGTAAAGATAGGTGTTTATTTGATAAAGGTTGTATGCTTAGGTAGAAAAATAAATTAAATTAATAATGGCGCTTAGTATTAGTAGTAGTTCTGCATGAATAGTATAAAAACGGTGTAAGACAGCACTAGGAGATTCCATTTCCATCTGAGATGTGCGATGTAGATGAAGTGGTTTGAGAAGTAACTAGTCAGCTTCTGTGTTCCATACTTCAACTAGTATAATGTGTAATGTAGGGAACATTATGGACGTAAGTAAGCTGCGTGACTGTCATGCTGTCATTCCCTCTCTCGTAATAAATACTTAGAAGGACGTGTTTCCTTTCCTCATTATGTGAAAAACTTCGTTGCTTAGTTGAACCCCTTTCCCCTAGAGCTAAGCTATGAAAATCAATTGATGCTGGTGGGTTTGAGACATATCCGTAACAACTAACGTAGCATCAACTGATGATTTTCCTAATGTTGCATGGAAACTATCCACTAACAGCACACTAAATCAGAGTAATACTTGATACATTATGTATGTACATATATTTATGTAGCTCCCTATATATTGTGTATTATTTTCTAGGTACATTATTGCAATTTTTTTTCTTTTTATAAACTGCTGAGTTATTGTCATCTCTCCTCAGTAGAATCTCCTTTTCAAGCTGGGTAAAGTCCCGTTGATTCATCATAAATGACACAACTCATCCTAAAAAACCTATTTCCATTATTTATTTAGTTTTTGATGTGAAACTTTTATAGCACTTTGAAATGGAAAATAAAACCGCAATTTATTACTACAATATAAAGTTTATTAGTATAAAGCACCTAATATAATTGATATAAATAAAAATTATCCTTGTCACATTTTGACAAACCGAAGTTTTATGACAGCAAAAAAACGTTTATAATATCATGTAGGTACTGACTATGAGATAGCTGCACTTTTGGTAACTATCGCCAAGAAGGCTGATTCAGTATTAGGTGGGTGTAGGCAGTGGCGTGCACAGGGTTTGGGCTTAGGGTAGGCATTAGGGCACTCATAAATGTCATACATTAGGTACAAAATAAGACGCAAGAAAAACAAAACAAACTGTTAGTATGAACACAGCCAGTTAAAAGAAACATAACTCCTCTTTTTTTACTACTTTTTTTTGTGATAATATTGTTACAAAGGTACACACCTCCCATTGCGAATAATATCTAATTTTGCATTACAGGGAAAGGAAATAAATGTTTAGTAGAAGTACCTTTTACACACAGGCACAGCGCCTATACAGATTTCGCACGAATACTCTTCCATTTTCCAAATAGTAAGTACGTTCTATGAATAAACCTTTACACAAACTTTCCAAGCACAAATCCGATTGGTTTTTTATTTACTTCACTGACTTATTCCCGCAAAAACATTATAATTCACAAATTAAATCAAAACACTGAACTGACACGAAAGTAAACAATGCGTGCATAGACAACTGACAAGTAATACGAGAATACAAATATGGCGTAAAAAAGTTACTACTATATTTGAGTCAAAAATCACTTTTAATAATTTTTGAAGTTCTAAAACCGTACTTCAACTTATGGAAAAAATGTGGATAAATTAATTTAATTAAAATAAGTTTATAATTATAAGAACTCAAGCTACTTATTTGGATTATAGAAAATAAAACCATCGTTTGTTTTAACTTTCGAACTTCGCGCGATTTTAAAAATTCAATTTAGACGGCAGACGCTTACGGCGGCTTGTGATTGGTCAAGGGTGAACCCTAGCGATTGACTATATTAGTGTATTATCTATGGACTAATCACAAGCCAATAAGCTCTGCCTCTTATGCGCGTCATTCCTTCATGATTCCGAGTAGAATCATGAATGAATGACGCGAATAGTGTAAAGATATCTACCTACGATGACGCGCAAAAGAAGCAGATAGTTCGTAAGCTTTTCGGCTTCACGCGATCTCGTCTAGCGATAGATGGCGTTCATCGGTTGTCGCTTACCTGACGCGAGTTACGCCGTGCGGGAACTATATGAACTATTTGAAGGAGTGGGCTTAGAATGAATTTTATTTTCAATATTTTGTAAGGGGTTTAATTTTACTAGGGTAAGCAGTGCTTTTATGCCTGTATGCCCGGCACGCCACTGGGTGTAGGGCTCTCCACTGATGACGATAGGGAAGGTCTGCCTGCATGCAGATCAGCCTTTCACTAGATATGGCCGCTCAAACACGTACTATGGTTAGCAAAAATGAACCATAACTAGGAAGGCTGATTCTTGTACAGTATTAAAGTATGCGCAGTACCTATGTAAACAGTATAAAAACTGACGCTATTCATCGGGCCGTTCACTAGACATGGCCGCTCAAAGATGTGTTAGCCTTCCTAGTCATTGTTAATTTTAGGCAACCATAAGACGTCTTTGAGAGGCGATAAGTAGTCAGACCCCATCAGCATGCGGGCAGTCCTTCACTATCGTCATAAGAGGAGAGCCTACACCTACCTAATACTGAATCAGCCTTCCTGGCGATAGTTACCAATAGTGCAGCTAGTTTTAAATAAATAAAAGGTACTCTTTTATTTATTTCAAACCTTTATAATTGTAATTTTACCCATCAACTAAACCGACAGATATAATTTGGAAAACAACAACAAAAAATGAGGTTTTTTGGTTCCCTTAATTTTCCGGGATAAAAAGTAGCTGTTTTATTAAGTAGTAGTAGTATGTGTTATTCCAGACTATAATCTATCTCTGTCCCAAATTTCATCCAGATCCGTTCAGCCGTTCAGGCGTGAAAGAGTAACAAACATACATACATACATGCATACATCCACTCATCCATACTCACAAGCTTTCGCGTTTATAATATTAGTAAGGATAAGGATTTATACCTAGTTTTGTAATTTACCTACCTTTTAGTTATTTTTGCCGAATGCTTTTTACCTTGCTGTTCAGAGCTCTCCAATTTATATTCTATAACATGATCATCGTTTAGAATTTCAAAGCTGCAATACGTAAATAACCAAAATGTTTAGATAGGAAAGATGAATGTCTTTTGTTGGTATAGTCTACTAATAATAAATTAATATTTTTTTACTAGTGTACAGACTATGGTGAGAGTATAGGTACATGAAATGGTATAACTCTGATGCGATGATAATTAGCGGAAAAGTGTTGTAGGTACAATGAAATGAAAATTTAGTTGATTTGTATTGAGAAACGAATAATTGCATTTTGCGATAAAGCGCGAAACTTGTACAGAAATTATGTAGGTAACTAATGCATTTATTTGCTTCTTCTCTGCAATCTGCATGTGATATTATGTGGAAGTGATATGGGATGACAGCTTTCAAGATTTCAGGAAATAAGAGTATACTTTTTGTTTGTTTTTTTCCAATGCAACGGCTTATTTTCTTTTTTATAATAGGCAGACCTTCTTTTATGTTTTCCCATCTGCAAAAATAATGAATCACAATAAATCATTCTAGATCATGTCTAGTTAATTTAAAAAATACATGGACTGATGAACTTTGCTGAGCTTTGATAAAAGCCTCAGGTATGTTTACGTCATTATGTCAAAAAATTAAAGTGTCGGTACATGGGTTTTACTGGCGTTGCACTCTCCATTATATTATGCGCTGGCTGTAAAAGTACGTGGTGACGTGTCTGTAAAAGTTTTATTTCAACAAACGTCAAATTTGAAATCACACAATGATACAAAACCCAACAATCAGCGCAACAATACGAAAATCACCGCGGCCGACGCCATATTAATTTTTTTTTGAAGGGATCTTTTATTTCAAATATTACAAATAATCACACTGACTATTACTGTAGGTAACTAATAAAACAAATTATTCTTACTTTTTTACAATGGTCACACACTGCAGAAGTAAATTGTTTTTGTACTCGACAGAAAGCAAGATTATCACTTCAGATCAGACAAAGCTATTTTGACAGCCTACGTGCGACTGAAAACTGCGAAGCAAGTTCTGCGATGAAGCTAGGCGGCGTGCGCACGTTTCTTTGTTTTATACAAAACAATAGAGAGGATTGGAAAAATTGTGCCTTTATGAGGACTTTTGTTTTGTTTAAGTTATGTTTCATTCTATCTATCTATATAGGTACTTATGATAATTCTTTGGAGTAATGTTTATTATGTATACAGACCCCAAAAATATTTATATAGAACTAGATGATTCCCGCGACTTCGTCTGCGTGGATTCATATTTTTGGATTCCCGCGGGAATTCTTCAATTTTCCGGGATGAAAAGTAGCCTATGTCCTTCCCTGGGATGTAACCTATCTCTGTACCAAATTTCATCAAAATCGGTTGAGTAGTTGGGCCGTGAAAGCGTAGCAGACAGACAGACAGACACACTTTCGCATTTATAATATTAGTATGGATATGGATATTTTTATATACTTAGGTACTGCTACAAAGTTAGCCCTAGTTTCCGATCTCACCTGATGGTAAGTGATGATGCTGTCTTAGATTGTAGCGGGTTACTACACGGCATGTTACCTGAATGCTAAATCATTTGGCGGTACATCTTTCCCGGTAGGGTGGCAACTAACGACGGCCGAAGCAGGGATTAATTTTCAGGGATAAAAAGTACCCTATGTATTGTTCCAAACTATAATCTATGCCTGTGTCAAATTTCATCCAGATCGGTTCAGCCGTTCTGGCGTGATTAATTACCTAACAAAAATTCAAATTCAAAATCATTTGAATTTGAATTTCAATCCATCCATCCATCCATACATCCATCCAAAGTTTCGCATTTATAATATTAAGTATAGATAAGTAGGTACCTACACAGTACACCTGAACGTCACGTTTACAAAGTATAAGACGTGATGGACAACGGTATCAAAGCTACGAGGGTTCCAAACGCGCCCTGTAGGTATCATACACCTTTACACTGTAATAGGACTTTTCAATAGTTGACGTTTTACAAAAACTTTGAACTTGTTGGCATCTCAAATATTTCTTTTGGGAGTTATTATAAAAACGCATACTGTTACCGACAAATGAATACCTAACTAATTTTACAGAGTCTAGAAGCACTAAAAATTCATACATTTTCTTGAATGGTTACTTTTTTTCATTCTTGAATTTATTGATGTTTTTATGCACATTTTTTTTTAAATCCACTACAAGTTAGCCCTTGACTGCGATCTCACCTGATGGTAAGTGATGATGCAGTCTAAGATGGTAGCGGGCTGACCTGTTAGGGGCATGACAGTTATATTAAACCCATACCCCTATTCGGTTTCTACACGGCATTGTACCGGAACGCTAAATCGCTTGGCGGTACGTCTTTGCCGGTAGGGTGGTAACTAGCCACGGCCGAAGCCTCCCACCAGGCCAGACCAGGGAAATTCAGAAATTATAAATTTACAAACCCTGCCGGGGATCGAACCCGGGACCTCCGCACGTTAAGGCTGCGAAAAGCACTGCGCCGCACGGAGGTCGTCAGACCTACTACACACATATTATACTTAATCCAAAATATCAATAATCCATACTAATATTATAAACGTAAAAGTGTGTCTGTTGGTTGCTTGTTTGTTTGGTTGTATGCTTTCACGACTCATCCGTTCAACCGATTTTGATGAAATTTGGTACAGGAGTAGGTTGTATTCTGGGGACGGACATCGGTTATTTTATCCCGGAAAATGAGAGTTTCTGCGGAAATCAAAAACCTTAATCCACGCG
The DNA here is from genome assembly GCA_963932025.1 of Erebia epiphron. Classification (NCBI taxonomy): domain Eukaryota; kingdom Metazoa; phylum Arthropoda; class Insecta; order Lepidoptera; family Nymphalidae; genus Erebia; species Erebia epiphron. The sequence continues at coordinate 43,912,540 of OZ009945.1, forward strand.
GACGAAGTCGCTAGCGTCATTCAGTCCATACTAATATTATAAATGCGAAAGTGTGTCTGTCTGTCTGTCTGCTACGCTTTCACGGCCCATCTGTTCAACCGATTTTGATGTAATTTGGTACAGGGATAGGTTATAGTCTGGAATAACACAAAGGGTACCCGGGGAAGGATAAAGGGTACTTTTTATCCTGGAAAATTAAAGAGTTCCCGCGGGAATCAAAAATCCACGCGGACGAAGTCGCGGGCATCATCCAGTTTTCAATTATGTATTGGTCGTGGACCGTCATAATTTCAACTTCTTTGAATTTAGTTTTGTATATGGCACGAACAGCCCTTTTCTGCGAGACCAAAACAGAATGAACATCAGCATTAGGTACCCCATAGACCCGAAATTGATATTTCGCCAGTTTCCCCCTTCGGACGACTGTTATAAAAGAAAAAAATCTACTTAGACTGAGCTATAAGAACCAAAATACCCATTCAAAGTTAGTTTTAGTGGAGTTCGTGCACAAAACAGGCAAAATAAGACAGAGAATAAAATACCGTTTTGGGCTCAGTGAATAATAAAATAACCACCAATAAAATTTTCAAAATAAATATTTTATACACAGAAATCGTCCAGTTACATTTTTTTATACGTATAAATATCGATGATTAGTTTTGTTCAATGGTAGTGGATGCATTGACGTTTGTGTACGGATACTAACAGTGACAAACGTCAGTTCAGGAGCAACGGGACGCAACCTCACGCCTTGAGAGCCCGCAGGCGTATGGGAAATGACTGCCGTATTTCATGAATATATAACGAAATTTTGTGATGCGCGCGCCCGTACTAAATTTGTATGAAAAATTCGTGCTGTAAAAATGAGGGATGTTTGGAACCAGATTGTAAAAAAACTATAAGTTTTATTGAAAATATTATTTATTTAAAGTGTTTTTTGATCTTTTACGATCAATTTAAAATAACTTTTGTCTAAATAATGTCTCAAATTAAATCACAATAGTCGGAACGCGATAAGACCTTTTTTAAGATTTCCATGAATTTCCCAATAATTTTCTGCCGTTACTATACGACTTTTTGACCACTTTTTTTAATTACATCATACTATATCTCAATGAGTAGCGAATGGTATTTATTCGATAATGAAATTTTAATTTTTGCTATACTAAAATGTCGGAACAGAAAAGGATGTTTCCCCCTATTACAGTACATCCGTCCTTAAGGGCTTTTATAAATAAGTACCGTCATAAAAGCCCCTAAACAAATTGTTTAATTTAGTTTGTTTCAAAACTCGGGGGGACTTGAATAATATTTCGTGAATTGTGTTGTTTGAATTGTAGGCTTTTATAATAATTAAGTGAACACTCAAAACTACAGTTCGTTAAGTGCATGGAGCAACCACGACAAAAGAGCGCTGAATCGTATTGTTTTAGTCTGTTTGTAGCTTTTATTCCACGTGAGCGCTGCCATTAAGGATAACATGATATATTCTCGGGAAATGGTTGTGTTCCGAAATAAAAGCGTGCATGCACTAGTTGGTTGTGAGTTTTGATAATTATCGCATTTGTTAGAGCAGGAATGCACTACAGACATGGAATTTTCGCACAAATTTGTAACTATCCGGATCCGCACAGGCTAGAACACAGGACAAAACTCGTTAAGCTCTGACGCGGACGTTTCGCGCTGTAAGCTTCAATAGTATAGTTTATTGCGAAAGCAGGCCTTGAAGATTTATAGCAGTTGTACCCCTAATTGCTCTGCCGGTTAGATATTTACTATAGTAGTAAGGTACTACTACCCTTCCGGACTCCGGTTCAATCAATCTTTCCATCATATTAGATCCGAACCAATGATCATGCCAAGAATATAAATGTTTGTCAATTATTATCAAAGCATGCATTTTGCGTCAGCAAAGCTTACTTCTAAATAATTATAGTGAGAGGCTAACTTTTGTGTTTGTTTGTTTGTTGAGACGAATTGTTGCTGGTGAGGACGTGCCCTTATCAACTAAATATCTCTGTAGCCCCACTGTTAGCACCATTAGCGAGTTCAGCGCATTCTGGTACTAGCAGCTGGAAAATTAGTTTAAGCTAATATGCCACCACTTTGATTTTGTAATTTTAACTGTGGCCGCTACATTTAGAATCAAAGTCCTAACTAAATTCTAATTCAAGCAAGGTATTACCCGAAAGTGGTGATAGCTAGTAGTTTACGCCGGCCTCCTTTTTGGCGGGTCGGTGATTCAATCCGTTCACGTTTATGAGTAAAGAAATATAAGTATATTACTTGGAGTTATAAAGGTAAAGGAATCATTATCCTCATGAAGGAACAGGAACACCGCGAGGAAACCTGCGTACCTGAGAGTTTTCCCTAATATTTTCAAAGGTGTGTGAAGACTACCATATTGCACTGGACCATCTAGGTAGACTAGACCTTAACGCTTTTCATTCAGTGAGGAGGCCTTTACTCAGTAGTGGACCGATGACGATGATGAATCAGCAGATAATATTATTACTTCAGTGCACTTGATATAGAGCAAGAAAAAGCAGACGTAGTACCTATCCTTCAATACAATATAGCAACAAACGCTGACGACCAAAGCTGGTATTATCTTTCACAATCGGTTCACTGCATTCAGCGGCAAGCCACGCTTAGATGGCACAGCTCCAAACATCCGAGTATCGGGTACAAGCAACTTGTTTATCCTTCCATGCCAGTAAAAATAATCACTTAAATAGTACAGGACTATGAACAGTGGATGTCTATAGCCAAGAACTGAAATTTTAGTGAAGCGGAATTTTATTTGGCGAGAATTTTAAAAGATTAGATATAGATAAGATATAGGTCTAAAATTTAACATAGTACTGATTGCCCTGCCTGCTGTTGTCCGTGGAGATCTTCATCACAATACAATAATCTTTACATAGCTCCAACCTGAAGGCATATATTTTTAAGCTATTGCATAGCTTCTATCGCGGGCCTTGAGCGTGGAGACCGAATCCAGAAATTCCGTAACGAAAAAAAACCTAACACTTTGGTTGCTATGACTACTTGTGTTGTTGACTTCAAGTTGTTGAAAATATAAAGGCGAAATAATTTTAAAGAATTATGTTTTCAATAGTCCGGGTGTCCAAGGGGAATCAAAAAAACCTCTTGTTGAGGTTTTTTGACAAGTAGTCATAGCAAGTTGATAAAAAATGCTATGCAATATAGCTTTACCGCGGCATTCTCCGAGGGCCACACGTCTTTTTTTAAATCATTTCTAAGTTTAAAAAATATGTACGTATATAAATGCATAAAAAAAACCAAGGCTGTGTTGGCCTCGCGTGTTATGCATGAGCTCTGTAGATAAGTTTTGCGATAGGAATTTTTAAGATCAAAAGCTGTTCGCAGTGTTAATAGGGACCTGAAATCTTTACTTTAATCTTTTTAATCTTTAAATCTTTAGGTAAGTATTCTATTAAACCCCGTTACTCAGATGAAATATAGCAGTTTGTTTGCGACGCGGGTTAGCTTATCCTCATTTGTTTTTCATGCAAAAAAAATATTTCCTTTAACGAGTATCTGGGCTCAAAATCTTCATCTTACTTGCTTATATATTTATGAATAAGTTTACTTAGAAATTCGGTCTCGCCCTGAGGGATTTGGATTCATCTTGGTGGAAGTGGGCCTACCTACCGTTGTAGTTTCCGAGCAACCCGTGTTACTAGGGATCGACATAATATCCTACCCACAATATAAGTACCTTGTGTACAAAAGGCTTTAAATAAGCTTTAACTATTATCACACTTATATTATAAATGCGAAAGTGTTTGTTTGTTGGTTTGGTATGCTTAGGTATCAAAGCAATTATATTTTTACGCAGGCGAAGCCGCGGGTAAAAGCTAGTAATAAATAAAGAAGAGATTATGAGAGAAAGAGAGTAAGTTATTATGAAGATAAATATAAAAATACTTTTTGCGTCAGAAAATTAAATGTACCTAAAGATTGCAAGTACGAATTTATAAATTTTTCGCTTTGGAACTTAAATACCTGCCGTAACACTTTACGGGAGTTTAATAATAATTTCAGCGGTGTTAATGGGCTAATTTAAGTGCCTCAATAGAACTTGGCACCAAAGGCTAAAGGGTATAAAAAGTGTGGGTACTTCAGCCTAACCTATACATTTTAGTTAGGAATTCACTAAATTATTAACTTTTTACTTTATCAGTATATTTTTCATTAGCTTTAGTGCATTTGTGATAGTATTCTGTGAAGATTTCCCAAATAAATACCGTCAAAAAGCGAAATGCTCATTTTTGCTGTTCCGTACTAAAATGGTTTTCCTTCCCTTATCTCTGCTCATCGTGCCTATTTTTAGAAAAAAATGACAGTAGCAACCAGACCAAACAAACGTCTGATGTTCAAAAAACGTTTTGTTCTGTCTAGCCCCTAGTGCTTGCGCTCTCGTGGTATCAGTAATTCTATTACGAAGAATTCTACCACGTGGTCAAAGTTTTAAAGTAAGATTTTGCAGTATCCATATTTCTTTTTGCCTTTCAGTATAAATTTATTGAATTTGAGTGTTTCTAACCCCCGACGCAAAAAGAGAGGGGTGTTATAATTAAGTTTAACGTGTTTGTTTGTGTATCTGTCTGTGGTATCGTAGCTCCCAAACGGATGAACCGATTTTCGTTTAGTTTTTTTTGTGTCATACATAATTATATCCCGAGTGTTCTTAGCCATGTTTCATGAAAATCTGTTCATCCGACTGAAGGTCATCAGCTTTTTTCTAGTCGGGGGTTGCTTTAAATTTGTAATTTATACTTGTGTGATTTCTTTCTTCTTTAAAAGTGCCAGTAGATATATATATCTACCAGAAAATTAATGTAATATACGTATCAAACACCTGGCAATTTGATAAACGTCGGTTCCCAGGAGCTGATACACGCCTCAAGTGACACAAGAACTGGCGCTTGTTTAGCGAATGGCTTAGCCTTGCTATCTAATGAGGTAATCTTTGGGTACCAAGTCTATTAACATTTTGAACGGTATAAACTATGACATAATGGAATATTGTCATACATACATATTTACATATAAATCGAAAATTCTTATATTTATAACACAATCGTATTCCGCAGACAAAATTGATTTTGCATCTATAAATGTCAAGGCAAGCAAAAGAAAATTTACAAAGCTAACAAAATAATAGAAAGATCTTTGATGTTGCATGAAAGAAAATTGATTGATGGTACACCCCTGAAGGCCCAAGTTAGGCAGGAAATAAAAGGAATATAAAAGCTTAACTTAGTAGTCAGTAGAGGTATGATATAATATCAAATCTATATTTATACCTAGTGAATACGAAATAATATAAAAATAAATAACAGATAAATATTCGTGGAAAGTATTTATAGTTATTTCATGCATGTACGTAATACTGAAGACTACTATGCACAATAGAATAATGTGAAAGTTGGGTTTGTCTGGACCGATTTAGCTTAAATTTGAAAAAGAAATAGTTTATAATACGCTGAATGAAAACAAAGTAGGCTACATTTTATACCGGAAAATTAAACGCAGACAAGTCGCGGGCATCATCTAGTATCCGCATGAATACTTACATAATACCCAGAAGATTGGTAATTTGAGCTTTCCGTTTGAGCTTTGAGCAAAAAATCCTGTCTTCATTTATAAATGAAGACAGGATTTTTTGTCTATACTCCTCTTCCAGGACGAAAGAGAGACGAAAGAGGGCAGGTCACTTAGTGAGATATGAAAAGGAAAAACGCTTATAAGAATTTACAAAATTGATTGTGAACTACCTTGTGCGAATGGCTAAAGTTATTTTCAGCATGAATTGCGTTTTATGAATTCCACAAAGGCTCCTTCGTTCGTCTCAGTTGGACGGCTGGCTTTTATACGCCGGCCGCTATGATTTATTGTTTAATTAATTATTGCAGTGAAATACTTATGAGGGGCTTAGCCACAGCTGTGTTGCTCTTTGAAATCGTAATATATAAAGACGTTTATTTAATTAATTTTATCAAAGTAATGGGTTACGCTGCCCTACTATGAATTTTCGAATAAGTTTTGCCATTTTAATTATTTTTAATTATAAACTTAAATGTTAATTAATATTCTTTTTTACATAGAGATCGTTGATTTTCAGTAAATTAATAACTTATATTAACAAACATTAAATTAAGTACCCGAGCAACCGAGCTTTGCTCGATATCATCTCTAAAGAAACAAGTTTTTGGTGATACCTAGGATGGATGGCAGATTAAAACCAAAACATAACACTAGACCCAGCCAGGAATTGAGCTCACAATCGCTAGGGTCTACGTATTATGTGCTAGGAGGATCGTCAAAACTTACGTAAGACTCAACTCAACAATAGGGATGATGACAACTCAATTAAATCAGCAACTCTTTATCAAACTTAAAAACGCGCTTCTAGTCTGGAAGTATGAATGAAATACATAGTTGGACGTCATAAAATTTCAACGCACTTTTTTCTTTAATCTATAGTTTAAAATGGTTATACTATGGTTAAACTTAAAACTTACCGAGGGTGTGAATTTTCGTTTTTTTTGGAAGACCCTCTTTTTAATAATCAGTAATTAATAATTTATTTTTGACGTAGGCATATAACCCCTATTCAAAGAATAACTTTGGGTTCCGTTGGCCAGGCCGAAGGAGATAATATTATAAAATATTGAAGGTACATAGATAAACGAGAAAATGTCAAAATGAAAACGCTTTATTGATCATTGCCTTCGGTAAAATCAACAATGTGTAGCGTTTGTTCAACAAAGAACGAAAATTGCGATTGTTGAATCAGTTTACTCTGTCAACATCATTGCGCATAATCGCTTTTTCTTTCCTTTATTTTTGCAGGATAAATAATTTTGTGCCTAATAAGAAAAAGTACTTACCTATATATGGTTCGCCAGAATTTGAATTATAACTTTTCTTTACCCTTAAGGGGCCTCAAACTTTTTACTTACCGCTTTACTCAGACCTTTTCTAATAGTACAGAACAGGTAATAGTACAATGTAGTTGGTATTCTGTGCCTTTACTCAAGCTTGATAAACGCCAAAACATGTTTTTTTTTAATAATACGTATTTTACTTATTTTAAGTTTTTTATCATTAGTTGATACCCGCGAATACGTCCGCGTGGGTTTAGATTTTTTAAAATTCTGTGAGAACTCTTTGAATTTCCGGAATAAAAAATTGCCTATGTAACTGTCCAGATCTTTCAATATACTTTTCTATGCCAAAAATCAGGTAGATCCGATGGATGCTCCGTTGGGGCGTGAAGGACAATCCAACAAATAAACTCACTTTCGCATTTTTAATATAAGTCGTCATCATCATCATTTCAACCCAGTGCCGACTCACTACTAAGAACGAATTCTCTGAATGAGAGGGGTTTGGCAATAGTCAACCACGCTGACCAAGTGCAGAGTAGCAGACTTCACACACCTTCGAGAATAATATGGATAGTGATGTTCATGTGACGAGAATAAAAGGTTAGCGGCTGCAACGTGAGATAACAGTCGAAGATGCGACACTGCTTCGCGAGACACCCCGAGTAACCCCCCGGTGACGCTGTAGCAGCCAGTAGGACCTACGCAGCATATTCAATCCGAAAAAAAGGTCGTTCTTGTGTGCTTATACCTCAATAATGTATGTTGGGGATGTTTTTCATACCCCCGCTTCAGTTTCAATACATTTCTTCACGACAGTATTCTGATTAATGAGGGTACACCAACAAGTTAACTGAAATATGGCAAAAATTAATTAATTAAGCAGCTATTAATTCAGTTGTCGTCAGCGGGTAGATAATGCCTGCGGGCACCTGTCGTTGCGTGCCGGTGTACATAATAATTTATGAGTACATCTTTATGGGCCCCATATAAATCTGTCATGTTGGTGACTGTGTAAAAATAATTTATTTACGCCACAGAATTCTAAAAAAGGTAATAGAAATGGAACGTAGATTATTCACAATTTACTTTTCGGGAAAGAATTCGTAAACACAAAATTTATTTCAAGCATACAAGGTATGTAAAGCCATTGTAGAGCCTTAAAATACATAATCAATACCTATGTGCATTGATTATGTATCTATTAATTTCTAATTTTTTATTTTTATTCCATGTCAATTCAGTCCTTGACTGTTTTCTCATAGTGGTATTATTAATACACCTATTCTAAGATGGCAGCGAGCTAACCTATCTGTTTTACGCGCCATTGTCCCGGATATAGCTCAGACAATTTAGAAATGTTATGTTCTAAATTTAAGCAGCTGGGCATCGAGACCAGGAACTGTACTAGGTAGGTTGCTTTATTCAAATATTTTTAATTATTCCACCATATTATTACTTTTAAAATAATCCGTGCTAACATTATGAAATATGAATGTGAAAGTGTGTGTGTCTATCTTTCGGTATATCTGTCTGTCTGTCTGCTACGCTTTAACGGCCCATTTATCAACCAATTTTGGCGAAATTTACGTACAGCGATGAATCTCAGGGAAACACAGAGATACGAGGCACTGAAAATTTCGGGAATCAAGGAAGTGACACAACATTACTATTTAAAAATGTATTTATTGCTTTTCGAAGTATTCTCCGCGAAATTTCACACATTTTTCCATACGATGGAACCAATCATTGAAGCAACCATTCCATTCGGAAGTTGGGGTCTCCAAAATGGCCGTTTTGTAGGCGTCCACAGCTTCTTCAGGTGACGAAAATCTCTGACCACGCAATTTATTCTTTATTTTAGGGAAAGTATAGAAATCATTAGGGCTTAGGTTGGGGCTGTACGGCGGATGGTCTAATAATTCTATGATTTCTTGCTCTAAAAACTCTTTTGTTCTGTGCGCGGTGTGAGAACTCGCATTGTCGTTATGGAGGATGATGCGGCGTTTGCAGTTCTCTTTACGGAGTTCAGAAATGACCTTTGGCAAACAAATGTTAGCATACCATTCTGCACTAACCGTTCTTTGTCCCTCAAGAGGAATAGTCGCAACATGGCCGGTTTTGGAGACAAGCGTGGCCACCATTTTTTTTGCAACACTCCGTGAACGAACAATTTTTGTTGGCTTTAACTCATTTTCGAACACCCAAACTCGTGACTGGTTTTTAGTTTCGGGTTCGTACGCGTATATCCAGGATTCATCACCTGATACGATGTTGTATACAGCATTTGAGGATCCTGCGTGGAATCTTTCGAGAGTTCTGACGCACCAAGTAACGCGAGCCGCTTTTTGCTCTTCACAGAGCAAATGCGGTATCCATCGGGAAAACAACTTTTATACACCTAATTGTTCATGCAAGATTATTTGTATTTGACTCATGCCAATGTCTAAAGTTGCCTGAATTTCGCGGTATGTCACATGTCGATCTTCCTCAATCAGCTTACGCACAGCATCAACGTTTTCTTGGGTGACTGCAGTTTTTGGACGACCTTGACGGGGATCATCACTGAGTTTGACACGTACACGTTGAAATTCAGCAAACCAGCGATAAATTGTGGTTTTGGATGGGGCTTCATCACCAAATGCAGAAATCATCCTGTCAACACACTGTTTTTGTGTTAAATCACTTCGAAAGTCATAATAAATCATCGCTCTAGAATTTTCTCGAGTCAATTCCTTTTTCTCAACGAACAAACAAGTTTGACAAGACCTTGTGAGAAGACCGAGAATCTTTTTTTAAATAAATAAACGGTATTCGATTTATAAAACCAAGGAGTTTTATATTAAAAAGATTTTAATATGACAGGAACAGTGGAAATATTCTATTCCCGATACTTTTAGTGCAGCCTATGTATAACAGACTTTTAGCCCGAAAAATTAAAACGTTCCCGCGGGAATCAAAACCTCAATTTACGCGAAGTCGCGGCATTATCTAGTATGACATAAATAAACTTTCATTACAACGCCTGAGGTAAGGCAATTCCATTGTTTTCCATATTTTATCCAATTATTATTATCGCGGTATTTTTGTATTCTTTCAGCCTGTTTCGTGTGTCGTGTTCCTGTTTCATGTTAATAAAGTGAACCCGAAGCGTGACGGTTTAATGAATAAGATATCACGGGAACAAATTCCGGGAAGGCTTTGTTTTGACTAAAAATACACAGTGCTTACGAGCTTTGATATATGGCATGTGCGTTGAATTTTGCTTTGTTTATTATAAAAAGTGAATAAACTGTGGACGTGTAGCCTAGGTGCTACAGAAATGTATGCAGGACTCGATAGATCACCGTAATTTATTGACGATGATAATAAATAAGTTTTACAAAAAGTTTTAGCACAAAAGTTTTTCAATACTTATTATATTACTAGATGTTGCCCGCGACTTCGTCCGCGTGGATTCAGAAGCTTATTACCTTCCTCGCGATGCAATCTATCTCTATACCCATCAAAATCGATTGATTAGATGGGCCGTGAAAGCGTAGCAGACAGAAAAGCAGACACACTTTATAATATGCGAAAGTGTGTCTGCCTACATAATCCATACTTTTTAAGTATGGATTATATGTAGAGAAACCCTGGATACCAAAAAGTGATAAGGCAAGTAATCACACGACTTATATTCCCCTTTCCACTCAAAATCGTTTTAGATTTGAATAAAGGTGAACCTCATCAAAGTTTCTATCTGTAGGCCTTTAGGCTGTTTGAAACTCATTTTAATATAGTAGCCTCCCAACGAGACCAAGTTTAGATACCTACGGTAAGCGTATAAAATTTGAGTTCATTTTAAAAAGGTAATTTAACTTGTTTTCGAGAGAAACAATTTGATGGAGTTTGGAAATTTTAAAAGAATTATTTCTGTTTTCGGTGTAGTTGTTATTTTGGAGTTTAAGTAAAGTTGAGTTTGAAACTACTAAGACCGCCCTCTCGGTGCGCCTCCGTATTTCAAATTGGTTCTTGCCCAAAATGGTTTATGATAATTCAAACTAAACCATTATGTAGGCAGATTGCAATCAACTCATTATTATTTAAATGACAACCCACAGGCAAGCTAACGAAACAAAATCCAATTTAATTAAAATGTGAGGTCTCATAACATCCTTTAAAATGTATACTCATTTATACATAGCATTAATTAAAACGTTCTTACTTTTGTGACCATTACAAAAGATAAAGCTTTAAATCCAGGGCATGAATTTAAGCTAAAATATTTAGTTAAAATATTATTATTTCATTTTATTATAATACTATATGCATAATTAAGGCTAAGGACAATAATTAGTTGAGGATTTACACGAGCGGAAAGTCACTTTCTTTTCATCGACTTCCCACGTAGATATTATGACGCCTCCTCTAACCTAACAGGGAAAATGACGTCAATGTTACAGCAATCTAGTACGCGGATTTGTATCGCGCACTTTGCATTGTGGATGCCTTATTACAATTCTTGTGCAACCTCAAATTGCAATGGCTTAGTGTTTAAGGCCCGGACTCCACCAGAACGGAGATGTGCGGAGATGTCTGAAGCGGACACGAGAAGAGATGTTTTTCAGCTTGGGTGTATCCACCGAAGCTGTGTGGAGATGCGTACTGGCTAGACTGGAGCGGAGATGTGTACTGGCTAGAGCGGAGATGTATGCTGGCTGGAGCGTTGGATGTTGAGAAACGCGGCGCCGCTCACAGCATGCCGTTCACATCTCCTCTCGTCTCCGCGCGCGCTGAAGCTGAGCGGAGCGAGATGTGGGAATAACGAAATTCTATTGGTTGTTTAAATCACATCTCCTCTCCTCTCGTCTCCTCTCCGCTCTGGGGGAGTCCGGGCCTAAGTCTTCAGCCCTCTGTTCGATGGTCCGGCTGATCCCCGTGCACACGCCGCTAACGTGTCAGAGCTATGCTTTAAGCAATTAAATAAATCCTTGCAACCTGGAAACCTGTCAGTTTTCCATATTCTTCCCAAGGTTATGTGAAGTTTACCAATACGCTTAGTAAAACTTGGTAAACTTCACATGAATTCCCTTTTCATTCTGAGAGGAAACCCGTGCCGTGGGCCGACGATTGGTCGAGACGATGATTATTATACATCAAAGAGCTTTGGCGCGTCGCTGCCGTATCGCGCTGTGTGTATCCAAGCCTTTATCATTTGATCCTTTATCATATGAAGCGATTCTGGAATACCCACAAAGACATTAGTCTTCCAGAATCGCTTCGAGTCGTCAGCGACACGTCTCTAATGTATTAATCTCAATGTAATATAAAGCTCGTGAGATAAATTTGGGGTAAACTTTGACGTCTTCAATCAACTCTTTAAGAAGTTGCTTGCACGATGTACGTAGGGGAAAATGGTTTCTCGAGCAATATTAATACTTTCTGTATAAATTATTAGTATAGCAACTTTGTTTAATTTAGTTCCAGTTTTTGTGTGTTTGCTTAAACGGTTTATATAAAACGTGTGAAGGATATGTTCTTCAAAAGGGTTCAAGACTCCAAATGTCAGAATTGCTTACACAGATCTTTAAATAATAGCTAGTGTAAAAGTGGTTGTCTGATAATTAATCTGTTTGTTTTCCTGTCTTTCTATCCCTCTTTGTTGAAATATTAAAATACTAGCTGATGCCCGCGACTTCAACCGCGTGGTTTAAGTTTTTTTTATTCGCGCGGGAACTCCATAATTTCCCGGGATAAAAAGTAAAACTATGTCACTCTTCAGCTCCTCAACTATACCTAGGCCAAAAATCACGTTGGTCCGTTGCTCCGTTGTGGCGTGATTGAAGGACAAACCAACAAACAAACACACTTTCGCATTTATAATATTAGTATGATGATTGATGATTGTTCTCGGGTTTGGGCTTTGGATCAAAAAAAGTCCATTTATATTAGCACACTAACATCTTTGGAGACTGGCCAGTTTTGCCAAAAATGTAAATGTTCACTCTTGGAATCTTTCAGATCTGAACGAATCGTGACTGTTATCATTATTGGACTAAGAAACACAATCCTCAGAAAAGATGGCAAACATACAGATAAAGAGAGAAATACCTATTAAAGACTGCTTGGGTAGATACTGGATGATTGTGTATGAGTTTGACATTATAATATAAGCTGGGGTGGTAACAACAGCTCTTATGAATACAAATTAAACGCTAATATTCGAACATGCCACAACAAACAAGAGATAAGATTAGAATATCTTGATTGCGTTCCTTCCATTAGCATCATTGTTAGGGTTGCTGTATATTATGCTATAATTCTGTTTGCGACCGTCATTTGGCTCTACATAATGATACTAATGGTTATAATCTACTTAAATGTTATTTTGTGATGAAAGCCTTACGTGTGTTGTCAGAATTTGTGTTAAATTGATTAGAATGTTTAAGAACAATATTTTTTTATTAATATGTGCAAAATTTATAAGAATATTTAAGAAACTATTGAACATTGAGTCAGTGGCGTGCACAGGTTATAGGGTAGGCATTAGTTAGTCGGAATACCTATTTACTAGCTGTTTTTATAAAAAAACTAGCTGATGCCCGCGACTTCGTCCGCGTGGAGGTATGAAAAATAGCCGTAGTAGCCGATTCTCAGACCTACTGAATATGCATATTAAATTTCATAAAAATCGGTCAAGCCGTTTCGGAGGAGTATGGTAACTAACATTGTGACACGAGAATTTAAATATATAGAGAAGAAGATAAGCATTGACGTTTCCATTGGGCAAGCAGTGCTTTTATGCCTCTTTGAACTGCACGCCACTGCATTGAGTAATGCTTTATTATAGTAAGTTATAAGTTTAATGAATAAAATTTAGACCAATTCGATGTCATATTAAATGTGTGTATGTACTCTCACGGGACAAATCTCCGACCTTAAGCTAGTGTGAGGATATACCTAGGACTAACGCGTAGAGGCTTTACGAGATATTTTATTAAGACGACGACATATTTAAAAATGTTCTATTAGTATAAGGGACTAGCTACTTTTACCTATTCAGTTCTATTCTCAGAACTAAAATTGTTTGGTGGGGAAAAAGTCGCATCGTATCGAGGAACACAAAACGTGTTTCCCATACGCAGGCGTTCATGCGGAAGTTTTGTCCTGTCTGCAGGGGGTTTCATCCTTAAGCCTCAAGTATGATGCATAACATATTAAAAATTCATAGAATACTATGCAAACTGTTCCGGAATTACTATTTTATATGAAATCTGTATAGTAGACACTTAAATATTTTAAAGCTTCATGAAAGTTGTGCAGTGCGTTGTGATGCTGTTTAAAATTCACAATTCGCACACAACACACACACAATAAATTAAACTGCGAAGCGCCCCGAATCCCGAGCGCTATAAATTTTGCGCTTATTCCATACGAATTATATTTTCTTTGTATTTTCAGAACAACCGTTAAAACTTCAATTGACAAATAATATACTTTACTAAGGGTGGAAACGCATTAAACATATTTTGACAGTTTTTGTCCATTAAATGCAAAAATCGATGCAGAAACTGAAGTGCACGGGAGGCTTTTTGGCTGTAGTTTGTTTTTGCCTTAAGACGAGCTTTGAACGTTTACTAAATAATATTTTACCGCGATATTATTGTATTTTTTTGATTTTAAATACTTCGAACTACGTACGTACGTGAAAAATTATGACCTATATTTCACGCACCTATGTGAGTTCTAGAGCAGGCCGATAGAATTGGGCACAGAAGCTGAAGGTGAATACATAATATCCATATGATCATTATTTATATCAAAAACATTGATGTTGTCAGAATCATTTTTCTATGATCTTCTTGCTCTTTCTCTTCTTTGTCTTCTTTGAGTACGACAGTATAACCAAACCAGGTAGCTACGTGAAAAAATATTTTTTGCCTGAATAGGATTATTTTCTTCAAAGACTTTATGTGAATACAAGAACCTACTTGAAAGTCTCCGTCAAGACACTAAAATTAAGAGACATCAAGAAAGAGAAGCAGAATCTGGAGGATCCAAAAGGCGAATTTATTCGACGTTCCTTCCTCATAACATCGACCCCAAAAAATTCCCATTTTTTTTTCATTTAAAACATCGTTGGAATTTAGCATTTTTACTTTGAGTAGATGATCTGTGGTTTAATATAATCTAGCGACATTTATTGAAGAACAGATTTATTATTTAAACTTTCAGTTGGTTTATTCAAAGTATAATTGTGCCGAGGGGCCGCCGGTAAAGTGCGCTAGATTTTAATTTTCGTGCTGGGAAAATGGGAATTGCTCTCAACAAATGAGAACCATTGCGCAACCTACTTTATGTATTTACTTTTTTAATTGGTTTTATTAAGACAAATTAGATAACTACAGGAATAAAAAGTTGTTGTGGTTATGATTATCATGAAAAATGCCACCGTACTGTGCCTTTTATCTGGAAAATCTTTTGAAGAGCAAAAATATACTACATACGGACAAATAAGTCTGTTAGCTCAATTTTATTTGAGCCGCACATAGTAGCAAGACATGACAAAACGTCGTTCCTCTCCAATCAGGGCTACCGCGTTTAAATTCGCCGCTAGGGGCGCTAGTGTAGTGTGAGGTCCCCGAAATGTCAAATATCACTGGGCTTTTATCGTGGGTCTAATTATTTAATTAATGTTATGAATATTCAGCAATAACCGATTAATTATGGAAGATGTAAGACACGTGCCAAACAATGCCAGTGCTCTGTGCTTTGAAAGCGTAGCTATGAAAAATAGGTGCAAAATTAAGCGGATTCTTTCGAACAGCTAATTCATAGGTTAGTATTTCCCTGGTTCCTGTATGTTTACTATTTAAAAAAGAGTTCTTTTTTTCAGAAATATGCTTGTTTACCGAATATACAGCTATACTTCAGGACCTTACTCGCAAGTGGCGCCAACTAGTGAACATAAAAACGGTAGCCCTCATTCACGCAGAACGATTGTCCTGTCCGGTCCCTAATGTGTACTCGCTCTTTACAACATCCTGAACCTAAGAGCCTATGCACATGGCGTATTTTCTACGCGCAGACAATGTGCGTTTTACGAAAGCACGTTGTCTCTTCGATTTCAGTCCAAAACTAGGTTATTGCTGTATTTGTGTCAATACAAACGCTCGCTTAACGCGGGCCTAAATCGCGTCGTAACACAATCTTCTATAGCTTGTACCTAAATGGGTCAATCGCGCGTGCATCAGCGCATCTGTATCGACTTGTCTGCGTTTCTGTATTGAATTGTTGAATCACTACTATTATTGAAATATTATCACACGCTCGTCTGAAATAACACGCTGTTCGCAGGTAGAAGGCTGCGACTGACGCGCGTATGGTTTGCGTTAAACCGCAGTGTACTTAGGCTCTACGTAATAATATAGCGGACGTGTCTTGTATTCTCTGTATTAGATAAGGGATGTAGGTAAATGTGACGACTCTCCTCACGCGTGGGGGTTAAATAAGAACAATAAGCGGGTACGTGTTCGGACCACGCGTAGCACCTTTATTTCAGTTGAAATAAGTTAAGAAGCGAGCAATTTATGCCCGTTATTCTGAGTGCGGCCTGTAAAGGTAAGATTTACAAAGGTCACATCAACGCAATAATTTATCTCATTCCAAATTCCCTTTGTAGTTTGGTTTTAATTAAATCAGCTTCCTTCAAATGACCAATTTACTTATATAATAATAATAATGTCCTCCCGACCGAATTTCGGCCACGGCGGCCTATGTCCAGAGAGATTAGCCATCTGCGCGGGAGATACTATAGTGCACAAGTGTGTGCGCATACACAGGTGCACTCTCTGTTCCTTTACTCTCATAGCCCGATGGGACGGAAAATCCGACACGACCGGAGAGAGATCAGGCGCGGGGCCGACGGCTTTACGTGCTCTCCGAGGCACGGGGGTGAAACACCGCCAACTTCCTTACTCCGGGCTAGTACTGAGAATTTCTTGTCAGAAAACCCCAATACTTGCTATGGTCCGACCCGGGAATCGAACCCGGGACCTCGTCGGCCGCAGTCGAACATGCTAACCACTAGACCAACGAGGTAGTCAACTACTTACTATTAACGAGGCAGTCAGTTACTTATATATTTAAGCAATAATGTACATAGTTTTGTTTCAGAAATGAATGTAAGTCTACCCAGGCAATCCACTAGTCTCAGAACAAGCCATTAATAAAACGGTGCCCAGCGATATCTTCGAGTTCCAGGGCTTACGCCAAATTACTCAGCAATAGTAGCGCTCGGCAAACCACTCGGTGATGCTGCAGCGGCCTAAAAAATAAATGGTCTATTCTATTAAATAATATATCCTTACTAAAATTATAAATGTGAAAGTGTGTGGGTCTGTCTATCCGTCTTAATCTGTCTGTCTACTACGCTTTCACGGCCTATCTATTCAAGCAATTTTGACGAAATTTGTTACAGAGATAGTTTACATGTTTGTATAGCTTACTTTTTGTCCTTTAAGACCAAAGAGATCCTAATAATAGGGTTTTACAAAACCTAAACGCGGACATCGTCTAGTTTTATATAAACTTTAAAATCACCCTGTATTGTAGTGCCATAAGTGTCATCATCACTACAGCCTATTAACGTCCCACTGCTGGGCACAGGCCTCCACTCTCATAGAAGAGCGGGAATTAGAGCTTAGACCCACCACGCTGCTCCAATGCGGGTTGGCGGGCTTTAACGACTATTATCATGTTAGTGATAATAACCGGGACCGACGGCTTAACGTGCTCTCCGAGGCACGGGGGTGAAACACCGCCAACTTCCAACTCCGGGCTGGCACTGAGAATTTCTTAATTGAAAAACCCAATACCTAACTTTTATGCCCGACCGGGAATCGAACCCAGGACCTCGTGATCCGCAGTCGACTATGCTAACCACTAGACCAACGAGGCAGTCTCCATAAGTGTGTGCGGGAGTAATGAGGGAAAGAGTTCTCAGTGAGTGGTTCATTAGTTTTATCCCACTATAGGCGAGAGCAAAATAAGCCGTGAACTTTACTCGGGATTTTATACGGGATATACGTTTACAAGAACTAGTAGATAACAGCCCTGTTGCAATTGTGTTAATACCTTATTTGTCGGCACTTATTCATATTAAGTACCTACTTGTTGACGTCCTAGAAACATACCTAATATTTTATGTTGTTTTTTATTCCACTAGAAGTTAGCCTTTGACTGTGATAACTGATCGTCTATCTCACCTGGAGTTAATTGACGTTGCAATCAAAGGTGGTAGACTAAACTGTTGGGGTATGGCAATTATAAATACTATTAATGAAATAAAGATGTCAAGGACATCAATGTGCAGGTTCAGACGAAAATACGAAAGAGGTTCTCACTACTTTAGCTCATGGCTCGAATGCATTCTTTTCGCACTGGTACTATACTTGGCTGTAACGATACCACGGAGTCAAACGGAAAATATTGAGGGAGCATTGAACTGTTAAATGTGGTAAGCCAAGAGACATGCAACTAGGAACGTTCTACGTTAGGGCTATGAGAAGGTTTGAAGCACTAGGTGCAAAGGTGAAGTACCTATATGACGATATCAGTATCCAATATCGCATATTGTACAAATGTACACGAACGGAGCAAATGTAAAGTCGACGGTATCATGAAACGCAGAGAACCGGAAATTCTGAAGCGAACTGGGGAAAGCAATTTCTTACTTTGTGACATTTTTAATCGAAGTTCCCTGGTGCGCTTTCTGTCAAAAATGTCTATAATAGGCTATCTCCACTAAACCCTTATCACACTAAAACTACTTAAACAAAAGCAATTGTAAAAGTTTATTTGAATATAAAACATTTGAATTTGAATCTATATATCAAAAGTGATACCAATAAATAGCGCAATGTTGTGATAGCGTTGCATTTTGACCCAAAGGAAAGCTGAAATGAATATAGGTATACACGGTGCCTGTGCCACCGTCGTGCAAAAGCGGCCCCAGTTATGAGTCCGATATAAGATATCCTTGAGCAATATTAAAAATGACCTCATGTCAATACACACACTAGCGAAAAAAAATTATTAAAATTTCGAAAAAATTTGAAACATCCTGTTTAATTATGTTTACGAAAGTACATGCGAAGTAACCTCTGTTACAAGTTCAAGGAATTCTCTTCCTCACATTAATCGTGCAAGAGAAATTTTGTGAACCAATAGCGAATGGTTATTTGAAAAGTCCACGTGGACCGAGGTCCAATCATGCGCTCGCGCTATCCTTTTGACCCATCGGCCCCGCCCCCTTTTTACAGGAAATAGCAAAATGCAAAAAATAGATTTACTCAGTTACGGGTCGGCCACCGAACGTGCGAAAGCGGAAGTATAGCACCTACGCATAATTTTCGTTGTTGTTTCCGTAATTATTATTTTTCTTAAAACATGGTACAAAGTCTAATTCTTGAGTTACTGTAAGACGTACAGCGTAGTGTTAGATGTCTAAACTACCAGTAGGTACAGCGCGAAGTGATGTGAAAGTGATTAAACTCAAACATTTTTATGACTTACAAAAACATGCTCTTTTGTTTGGAGCAAAACAGCAAGCAATTCGAATAATTACTTCATTACAGGAAGATAGGTTAAACTTTTCTGTTCTGTGTGGTTTGTGTTTTTCTTCTAAGATCATTGGGTTTGTGTGTTAATCTACTCATGTGGCATGAACATACCTATGGAATTAATTATGGAAAGGTACTGTACCTAATTTTGTTGATTTTAATCGAAATAGCTGGTAAAAAGTGTAAGTTTGTTACCTAGGTACTTTCTTGATGAGTCTGAAACAATTGACTACTTACTTAATTCCTAATCATACCCACCGAATTATTATTAAGAAGAAAGAAAAACAAAACCCTTGCCATTATGTGATTAATGGAAAGGGCCCTTAGAAATGAGGAATACGACTCAGAAAGAGAACCACCTACTTATTTTTTAAACCCGAGTAAGTAGGTACCATTTCTACCTACCATTTCTTGTTGAACATTTTAGTTGGATTTGAAATGAAATGTTTATTTCATGTACTTAGAACAATTATTGTTTCCGAAAGTCCGTAAAAAGTACGAAAGTACGAAGATTGAAATTAAGTAAGTAAGTACCTAGTACCTACCTACATCAATAATACGAGCTTGCATTGCAAACAGCTGATCGAATGAGGCACACGGTCTGTGCCTTGGTAGGTACTCGGCAATTTTTACGTAAGTAGCGTACGTAACTTGACGTACTTGACTAACAAGTAACTTCTCAGCAGAGGGTCTTAACTCATAGTCTTAAAGGTTACTGCATTTACTGCACGTATTCCAGTACATTTTCGTTAAAGTGAATGACCTTTAGGGACACGTGCCCGCGCCGTGCTACTGTAGGTACTCGAGCGCCGCCGTTCCGCGAGCGCCATATTTACGTGCGCTATGGGGTGTTTTCAAATGAAGCTATTTTTTATTTATTTTTTAAATGAAACTCATTGAAATGTTCTTTATTTTTTTTTGTATTTTACCAGTGGACTGTAGGCATTGGGTACATTAACTGGTTTGCTTTTCAACGACTATAAAAAAAGCACCGTGTATAAGTGGTTGGTTCTGGCTTAACAATCAGTTAATGAGCAAACTTGGTTTCTATTATTTACAATATAAGTTTGTTAGCTTAACAAATAATATGAAACATCGTACTATGCAAAAGTTTATTTTCACTCATTGATGTAGAATTTTAGTACCTATTTTTCACTCGAATTTGTTATCTCCAAGAAAGTTCATTAGCGAAGCGGTAATAAGAATTATTGTTTCGTTACGCTGGCGCTACCTGCCTTGGAAAATTTAATGTTTCTTTAAAATCACTCACAATGGTTTCATCGTATTAAATTGGTACTTGGTAGTTCAGTTTCAATACATCGACGGGCTACTACTGATTTCCCATCTCCACTCAGGATAAGAAGGATAAGACCGAAGTCTAACACGCTGGCAGAGTCTGGTTTGGTAGTATTCACACACCTGTGAGAACATGTTCTGAAATCTAAACATATGAAAGGAAAAGGTAACTGACTGATCAATCAACAAACAGCTCAAACTACTGGACGAATCTGGGAACTCTTTAATTTTCCAGGATGAAATGTAGCCTGTAAATTCATGTGTAAATTCAGTCTTTAAGATCTCCATTTCAAATGTTAACCAAATCGCTTCCAAAGATCCAAACAAACGTTTCACATTTATTACTTTATTTTAGCCACATAACTATGTTATAATCATCAGTTAAATTCATAATAACTAAAGGCTCAGACGAAAAACACGCGATTGCAACCAACTTAAAATGACCACAAAATGCGTAAAAACGAAAACTATTACAATTACATAGCTTAATCACATAAATAAAATGAAATATTAGTAGATTTCATATTCCTGGAGAAAATCTTTCAGTGTATGCGATACGCATCGGAACAATTTCGTAAATCTCGCCGAATTGGATAACTCCGGTACGGGATTTACGCGATGTGATTAGGCAGCGTCTGCTAAGCCAACCGAATAGATCATTAACTTAATCGCGGATTACGACCCCATCAGACACTCAATCAACAGATAATACAGGTGGAGTGCAAATTAGGATCGCTTGATGAAGGTTTTTATTACAGTTCACTAACTTCAACCCGTTTCCAGCTCACTTCTACTCCCACTGCCTCGTTGGCCTACTGATTAGCATGTTCGGCCGACGAGGTCCTGGGTTGAAGTCCCGGCTTGGGTCATAACAAGTATCGGTGCACCCGTGTATGCGAAAACGCTTGTGCACATAATAACTCTCACGCAGATGGCTAATCTCTCTAAATATAGGCCGCCGTGGCCGAAATTCGGTCGGGAGGACATTATTATTACTCTCCCGCGGTGAGAACACGGAAACGTAAGAAAAATTTATGAAATCACGTTCGACTAACTTTTTCGGGGCGAGGGGAGAGTGCATTATAATTTTTCTGCCCAATTATTGACACCAGTGCACATTTACTAAAACTCTACATCGATGCTAGTGCATGAAAACGTCGATCACTATGACAAAACAATATCAAAATAATGGCGAAACTGTCCAATGTTCGGCTAGAGGGATAAGGCGAATATGGCCGATATCACACGTCCCGTGGTTAATTCATCCAAAGCCTTTTCACATCTTCCAAAGGTCGGCTAGGAGATACTTACACTGGAGCTTTCAGTCCGCCTATTGTACATAGCAGCTTGCATATAAATCTGAAAGTAAATTTATCATTAGATGATGTCAAATAATGCGCAATTAAATTAAAAGACTGCCTTTTTTAGTGGAACCTGTGATTGCACTAACGAAGTCGGGGGTCGTGGGCCAGTAATATTTAAATCTAGCTGGGAGAGCGCACCATTCCGCGCTGACATGGAATTTCAATTTGCCGTCACCTGCAACTGCACTATGATTGAGTAGGTACTAAACCATTCATTTCATACGATTGCCAACTGTCAAACGGACTAGACTATATATTATATAAATATCTAGCGGGCTAAGCGTATATTCCACTTACCTTTAGATTACGTTTTGGTCTAAGTAGATATAAGGTGTTAGCTCAAATAACATTTTTTTTATTTTCGTGAATTATGACCGATTGTTATAATCCCATCAATGAGGTTATCCCCACCAAGGCTTTCTTATTGGGGGCTGTGGTGGGGGTGCTATAAAGAAAACCTACGCGCAAAATTTTTAATGTCTAAATATTTGAAACGCAAACAGATTTATCTATATATCTTTATCTATACTTATAATAACACTGTAAGTGGACGATTTCTGTACATTGAATTGATAATTTTATAAGTTTAATTAGAGGAAGTTTTACTGGCGATATAGAGCCAAATTTTTTTTCTAGATTTTTTGTCTGTCTGTTTATCAGTCTATTCGCGCATCACTCAGAAACTATTGTTTTTATCTTTATAAAGCTTATGCTGTCAGGTAAGTCCCGTGTAAATTTCGTGAAAATCAGACCTCAACTTTAAACATTTTGTTTTTACCTACTTAAACACACATCTTAAAAGAGAACTTCTGTGTGCCTTTTCCTTTTTTCATGTGAGAATGACTTTCATTTCTGCTGTAAAAAAATTCTGAAACATGTTAATAATTAAATACGATTATAAATCAACATTCAATTTACATAAAAACTCAATTAGGAAGAATTTTCATAAATATAAAAAGTCGTCCATCTCCTCAAATGAAACGCGACCCTAATAAATAATTTGTATTTGTATTTGTAGGTATATAATGTAATTTGTAACTAGACGCAGTTACGCTTTTTACACAAAAAAAAATGTACATTTGTCGCAACTGTAGGGCAATGCCTACGTATTGCCCTCCAAACTCGGTGTCATATTTTTTTTTCTGCTATTGAAAACAAGTTTCTTCTCATTGACGCAAAATCCCTTGGCAAAGACGGAGGGTTTGAAACTAGGCACGGTCGAAGCCTCGCACCAGACCGGAAATTATAAATTCCCAAATTGCCTTGTCCTCGGGGATCGAACCAGGGACCTCCTACTTATATAGCGCTCAGCACTGCACTGGGTAGTCCAGGCAAAGCACGAGAAGTCGAAAGATCGCTTTCTTCGGAACGAATCCAACTAGCGTCACGCAAGATCTTGAGCTTCCCAATATGTACCTACCTACTACATTTTATAAGCGCTGGGGATTGCCACTGAGGGATTTTTAGTTTGTAAGAGTCACACTTTACCCCAATTTTCCTCAGAAAGTCAGGTCTCATAAGAATATTTCCCCCATAAACAAGAAAAGGGAGGTCGTCAATTTATGTCATGAATACTTGGCATCTCCATATTTTCAGCAGTATACTTGGTATGACGTTATTCAACTGGAAAAGTTATGCTCAGTATACCGTTTCTCAAATGGACCGCCAGCGTTATAATGTTGTACAATTCCTATAGAAATATACCTACAGAAATCTACACTAGAGGTTTTCTCTGCTGTAAATTTTCGCTCAATAAAATATTGCAAAGCCAAAAATAAAATAAAATCCCCCTTACTTTCATTAAACTGCAGGAAGGAAAACTTTCACAAATCTTTTAAAAGTATATCCATAAAAGAATAAAGTCTGGGACGGAATTTTCAAAACTTAGACGGCGGTGTCGGAAAAGAGACGTTATCATCGGCACACAGAAGTTACGCAATTTACATAAATCCCATATCAAGAGCACGCGCAGCTCGAGTCAGTACTAATATCTTGTCATAATTCATTTTCCACTCAAAAGGTTCTATTATTTATAATGAATGCGAAAGTTTGACTATAATTTGTCAATCAATCTGTATATTATCTGTTACGCATTCATTGCCCATTTGATCAACAGATTTTGAGGAAAGGAAAAGGTTCATTTTAGGCCTACTCTTGTACACTCTACCATGTATAGAGGAAAATACATAGATTGTATTTAAAATATAATAATTTAGGACAGTAAAGTAAATAACGAGCAAAAAAATAAAAATGTATTTCATGTTTTCGTTACGTTTCCAAGATGGCAACCTTCAGCCATAGAGATGGCAACTTTCAGGCACTAGGCGCGAAATGTATCAAATGTCATTTCTGACAGTCACTGTCGAAATAATGTGTTTCCTTTTGAAAACGTCAAAAAATATGAATCCACCATTGTTACCCACTCATGTTTAGTGTTCCATAACTTGGAAAGATTAAATAATTTTATCACTGAAATTACGATGAATTCGTAGATTTGACCAATAAAAACTGGTCTAGTATTTTATTTTCCTTCATTTCTCTGCTTGTACAAGACTTGGTCTACGCCCAATACAAATCTGAACCGTCTCCTTTGGTAAAGAGAAAAAAAGTTAATAAATCAAATGAGTCGCGGGCATCTTCTGGTAAGTTAGATGTTCTTGGAACTTGGCTCAGAGACTGAAGGACGTGCTTTTCTTAGCATGCAGACTGTAACGAGCCAAATTGAGACGTCCAAAGCTCGGTCATCAAACACATGCAATTATCTGAACAACGTTGTGAATATATAAACGTTAAATTCAAGTAAGAAAGACCCATACAAGTATAAATTAAAAATTTAAAGCAACCCCCGACATAGTTGCAGTAACAGGATAGGTACCTACCAATTTCATCAATTAGAAAAGAGCTGATGATCTTCAAACGGCCGAAACACATGTTAATCTTTTATCATCCTTCTTTTTGCGTCGAGGGTAAAAACTAGACATATACAATCTCCCTTAAAATTAATCAGTAGTAAGTAGATTATTGCCTGCCTCGTTGGTCTAGTAGTTAGCATGTTTGACTGCGGCTGACGAGGTCCCGGGTTCGAGTCCCGGGTCGGGCCATAATAAGTGTTGGGATTTTCTGACTAGAAATTCTCAGCACTAGCCCGGAGTTAGGAAGTTGGCGGTGTTTCACCCCCGTGCCTCGGAGAGCACGTTAAGCCGTCGGTCCCGGTTATTATCACTAACATGATAATAGTCGTTAAAGCCCGCCAACCCGCATTGGAGCAGCGTGGTGGGTCTAAGCTCTAATTCCCTCTCTCCTATGAGAGTGAAGGCCTGTGCCCAGCAGTGGGACGTTAATGGGCTGTAGTGGTGGTGGTGGTGGTGGAAGTAGATTATTGAGCATTCCTCAATGTCTTTACTCTTCCTCAAATACTGACATAACCAAAATTTCCCTCAACTCATGTCACAGAAATTAATTAAAATTTGTTAACACATTCACAGCTTCAGGCAATTAACGCTAATCCTCTGAAGCATTCAGACAATGCCATTGAGTCGCGTAAGTACTCATTCCACAACAGCACATCTAATAACAATCATAATATAAAATTAACGCACATGTAGTAAGCCGACATTTCAAAAAAATAAGTTTACTTGGCCTTTCCCCTTGTTGACCTTTGATGACCTCACCATTCAGTATATCCTACAAAATCCTATACTATGCATGCGTTTTGAAGTATGAAAAATTTCCTGATTTGACTAGTTGTCAAATACCCATTTATTTTGGTTCATAATGTGTTTTTAGGTTTATTTTTCAGCACTTTGCAGAAGGAATTTAATTCGGAAGATCATGATATCACCGGGAGGTTCGGGTAAAGTTCCGGGAGTACACAAATTGAAGGTAATTGCGTTCCGTGGCTATTCCCCTCTCTTGTTTATTTGTGTTCGGGCAATTAACCTCGCGATATTATTCGCTAGGTTTTAATTAAGTTTGTATGGCGCAGTTTAAAAATCAATAATGCTATTTCCCAGAAGTAATTGATATTGTTGTTGTTAAGTATATTTTTTGGCATGAATATATTTTAGGACCTGGAGTGTGGCATAGTCTACTTTGTGGCAAAAAGTTGCTCAGAGATTTTTATAACTAGATCCATACAGACGTAGTTGCGGACATCATCTAGTCAGATTGGTTAAATCTTGTGTACCCATAATCTCGCTGGAGTTAAAATTACTTATTAAGTTCCAAGGGTACCTAATATCTACCTTTCTTATAGATCGAGAAGCTAGAGATAAAGTTGAGTACTTGAGACGCTCGCGTCTAGATTTTCAATAGACGCACAAGTTAAATAGCTCAATGTAATTTTGTTTAAGGTAAATGTAAGTTTAAAAACGACTAGCTATTCAAAAAAGTGTATAAATGAAGCTTATTTTCGTTAGTGTTACTTAAAAATAAAAAATAAAAACATGTTATATCGTTCGCTGTTTCTGGTAAAATATTACGAAAATTGCGATCATTATTAAAAATCCTATTCTGAACACAATTTGTGTGGTCAATGCAGACATAAAATACGGATCTACTATATTTAAAAAGCTCTATGAATTATTATATATTTTTATCAGTGTATAAATAATAATAGGCATAAATTACGGCCAGTTTACACAAAATATTGCAGGCGGCAAAGCGGTTTCGTCGTGAATTATGAATATATTTCCCTGTGGCCGCTTTATTTTGGAATCTGCTATTCCTAACAGTGTACCTACTTTTTTAACCCTGGACTGATGTAAGTTTATGTTTGTCATAACGCGCGACGGTAGGGCAGTGACAGTCTCGCATATTATGTGGAGAAGCCTGCTTAAGGTTACGTTTACTTCGGATTTAATTTTCGTCTTTTATTCTGTAACAAGAACTGTAGTCTGTAGGGACTAACATATTGATTCCTCTCCGATTCTCTAGCCGTTACTATAATATTAACTTATATAAGAAAAAGAGAAAGTCTTGAATCACTCACTGCCTTATTAATTAAATTCCCGACTCAAAGAAGTATTCCCGTGATCAATTCCGCTTTCACCTTTAATTTGATCGCATAATTTCATTTTAGATTTTATAAATGAACTCGTCTTTGAAATCTACGCCATCGATTATACTTAAGTTCTTTTTGCCGTATTTATAACAAATATACAATTACATTTGTAATTAAAGGTATTGAAAATTACTAGTATATTACTTAATCGTATACAAATTGGTATGGTTCAGCCGAAGATACCGTATCGCTGTTGAAATAAGCCACACTCGCACCACAGCGAATATCTCCATACATCAATTGTGTCGGTCGTTAGGAGCACATGTTAACGATCTTTGGTAGAGATATCTACCCGGCTGCAAAATAGCCTGTCCATGTATTATAGACCCTTGTCAGCTAAAATACTCAAGCGTGCGGCTCTAGAGATTAAAATGTTTGAAAGCGTCCTCATACGGGTTATATTATTGTGGTGATACCATATTAAAAAAAAAAAGAATCTACAACGAATGTACTACTAATATAATATAACGTCATGTCGGTCGGTCGGTCCTACTCAGCATTTTCCAAGTTCGCCTTGGCACGCGTGCATATTCGTGTTAAATGTTTCCATCGGACTCATAGGCGATACCTTCCCATGGAAAAATCCAAGAATTTAATTAATTAATTAAAACTTAGGTTTATTTTTCAGCAGATTTTTTCGGTAGAATATAGCTTCTTATAGCATAAAGTTTCGAGTAGGCGCGTAATTTTTAATGGCACCCATAAAAATTTGTTCAGGATGTCTCAAAAAAAAAATGTAAAATTGCCATCCTATTCTATAATACTATAATAACAACTATTCCGTAGAGTCCTTTGATGCGAAGGGTTTATAAGGGTCTCTAGACTATTTAACTACAACTTTTACTAATTTACCAACGCACTCGAATATTTACTCAACTGAATAAGTTACTAGGCGAATTAATTATTTATCATTTAGGTTAAATATTTTCTTAGTACCTACAAAAGTAACCTTTCCTCTCATAATTTGGGTCAAGTTGTACGATTTTTATCTTCGATATCTTTTTATTTTAAGTTCAGCTATAATTTCATGCTGAAAAGTTATAATTGTGTCCAAGTCCAGTGATATTCGTGTATTTTTCTATTTTTAAGCAATAAATAATAATAATTTAATGAACTATTAATTGGAAAAACCTTGTTTTTAATATTTATTAGAATCAGGAATTCATACTATTTAATACCTTTCCAAGGCAAACCCCTAAAACGATTTTGACAAAATTTGGTACAGAGATAAAAAAGCCAAAGGGAATAAGCCGGATTCCGGAAAAACAAAAATTCCCGTGGAATTTTTAAGAACCTAAATTCATACGAAATCGAAGGTAAGTAAGTTGTAAGTAAATAGAAGAAAAAAAACTTCATATAGCAGAGCAAAAAGTTTTTATCGTTATTTTATATTTTATAGTCGAAATATCGAAAAAGTTATGGCGATGCAATTTCACTGGTTTGAATCTCCCTGGTCAAAAAAAGAAAATGTTGATCTATCAGAAAGCTTTGTGTTGAGCTAACAAGAAGAGCTTTGACTTTGTGGATTTATCAAGCTATTGCGATATCGCGTTTCGGCCCTTTTTTGTGTTCGGCTTTCAGTTTTTAAGCCTCGACTACTGAAATATTGCAATGCATCAGCTACTCGAATTGAATATAATCGAAATGCAATGCTCATTAGTGTAGACTTGGAAGAAAACTTCTTGAATGTTATGATTCCTTTGGCATGCCATTATCCTATCATTTTTCATATCATGGGGCCGCCTGAACGCAATGCTATAACAAACGGTTGAAAAGGCCTTTTCTTTCTTATTTTGAATTAAAGCAATCGATTTTGCATCCAGCATAATATCTACATGTATATTTAATCATATCATAATGTACAGTATATCTGTGAAATCTAAATTCCGACCCAGTGGTAGAATCAAAACTAAATGTATCATAAGAGACACAAGTATGCCCCATATCAAATAAACAGTTGAGGTTGAGAGGTCACCTCAAAGGAATCACTTAGTACCTAATATCTTTTGTTGGACTAAGAATACCACAAATTGCAGCAGCTGTGATTCTCCTAAGCCATTTACGCGTTAGCAGCTCCTTTGGTGCTAATATTTTAATAATTGGCAGTAATCAGACATATGAGTTGACCTGCTTGCTCGTTTTATTAATAAAAGATTTCGAGAGCTTTATCGAATGCCATTGGTTCCACAAAACATGCTTCTGCACTTTCAATTCAAGTGAAATAAATTGTGCTCGAACCTGTCAATACTCCAATAGGTCCTTTACAGGGCATATCAACGACCTTTATGTAAATGCTTACAGCGCATGCAAACGTTGAAACGACCCATGTCAACCAAAATACTTTAATACCCCAATGCAGGGGTACAGATTAAAATGTTCAACGCGTTTGTGATCATACAAATTGTACAGCCCAGACGCTTTGATGTAAACTATTAGATACAACTATTTATATAAGCTCTATTAAAGTCAAATCAGTTTCGTGGAACGTCTTTGCGGCTTATCTGCTCTTTTGTGTCCACAATATCTTTGTTGTGTAGTTCCATTCAATATTCTAAATCTTTAAAGCACTGCCCGATGAATGCTTGTTGTTCGTGAGACGACCATAATAATATCTTTATTTATACTAAAAACATATGAAACTTTTGTTAAAAAAATTAATGAATTATGCCTGCGACTTCGTCTGGGCTAAAAAGTAGACTTTTTCC
This sequence comes from Erebia epiphron, assembly GCA_963932025.1. Lineage (NCBI taxonomy): Eukaryota > Metazoa > Arthropoda > Insecta > Lepidoptera > Nymphalidae > Erebia > Erebia epiphron. The sequence goes on from OZ009945.1 coordinate 43,942,492, forward strand.
TTCTGAGATGGTCAATATGATATCTATCATATTCCTATACAAATTTTTTATTTTAAAGAGAAATCTCAACACAAGGCAAGCAATAAAATAAAATAGAAATTTTAAAAGTGCAACAAGGGTCGTAAATTATTAAATAGGTTTAACACAGAAAAAATTCTCAGAAAACAGAATCATGGGGAAAGACATTTAGCGAAACCTAAGGGGCATTGAAATGCGATACTACGTTATTTATCGCCTAAAAATCAACAGGGTTTACGCACTTAAACAGAAATGGCTTTACAAACAGTCATAAAACACCAAAATTTCAATTTGGCCAGACAGCTAAAATTAAAGAAGGCAATAAATACGAGTCGACTACATTGTGTAGTGAACGCAGCATTGATAGAAATCGATACCAGATGTTGACGGACCGCTAACTATAAAAAAAAAACAAAATTTAAAATTTAATACTGTAGAAATCTTTAAGACAAAACAGTTCCCTAGGGAAAGGGCGGGGTCTAAGCGACTTCGCGATTATTGGTTAATACAAATGCATGAAAATTATGTGACCAATGAGAGGAACAAATACTGTGTGTAGTTTTTTTGCAGTGGCACTCGCTGGGGGAAAAGGCTGGCAGTGGATAAGAGGTGACGACTTCGGGAAAAGGGGATTCATTCATTATTCAAGCTCCGAGCGCGATTCAGAGAGGAGAGTCCTCAAATCCGCGAATCTATAACGTATAAGAGCTTAGAGTTCAGAGTAAATATTGGGTTCAAAGTTGTTTGTAAAATTAACGGTGCTAATTTATACTTTTCCACTTAATTAAATGGTTGTATAGATTCAGATCATATTATAGATAAGTTCTTTCGGGGAATAGGCTATTATAAGTGATTGTAGTGAGTGAAGCTGGTTGCTGAATATTCGGTAAAGTACACAATTAAATTAAATAAGGTATCGTAAACAAGGTTCATAATAAGGTCGAGTAAATCGTTTAAGACATTTAGTCATAGGACGCCTGGCTAAATGGATGCAGACGCTAGCCTAGATTTTGTGTATGAGTTGATGATGAAAAGTGAGAATAAAAATTGGTCACAAATAGATATTATTATATTGATAATGCAAATAGTTACCATTATCTTTCTGCTTATAATGTTGTATAAAAAGAATTGGGTAAAAGGCGTATTCCGTGCAATGTTCGGACCTTGCTGTATTGTAAATACTCCCGCATCAAACATTGAGTTGGGAATGATTTAATTAATTTAACGACAAAATTACCTAAAGCTGTGAACCTTGGTGACATACCTAAAGTATATTCTTTGTCTAGAGTTATATAATATGTGCCTTAAATCTTTCTTTATTATAAATCATGAATTAAAACTGTGTGCATGTGTGTATATGGTTATAAAATAAGGTGTATATTAGTCCTAAGCGGCTGTAAGAGTTTTTATCTTTGGAAATTCTCGTTTCTCTTACTTTAGGAAGCCTAGGTAACGAGAATTTTCCCACCAAATTGATACGATTGCTTCAACAGTCGAATTTGGTGTAAATAAATTAAAATCAGTGTCTTCTCTTTAATAACACTCCATGTGGAGTAATATAAATAAACTTTCAGACAATAAAAGTAAATAATATTAACAATCTCTCTTTTATTATTATAGATAAGTAACCTTACAGATTTATTATTGGAAGCTATTAAGATCTGAACACTTACCTACCTTTTGTCCTAATAATAATTACCATTTAATGACTTGTGCTAGAGGTTACGAATAATATTCCAATAATGAATTTCACCCCACATATCTAGGTTTACAGTCACGATTCTTAACCTTAAAGAAACGAGCTAGGTAGATTCTATATAAGTTATCATATTTAGTTTAGGTCTGCAGGATAAATTCTTAGTTAAAATCTAGAAGCAGTATTTTGCTATAAGCTAAATCCATACACTACTTTTTATACAATAGAGCGAGTATTGGCTTAAATGAATAGCTAAATCTAACGCAGTCTAGGAAATTACTGCTTTTACAAATTTGGCATAAGGGCTAAATAGGCCTGAGCTGTGTACATGAGGTATTAGCGGCAGCAGGGAACAACAGGTTTTTTTTTCTAGCATAATTATATAGCATTTGAAACGAGACGGCGATCTACAGCGGCGAGAGCGAGGGACAAAGCGGGTGAGCTACATGAAACAAAGGGTCAGGTATACGGCTATTGTATCGAGAAATGGGGCGTAATCGTAGAGTATTTGGCACTTTGGTTGATTGGGAATTATACTTAATATTGATAATTTGATTGATAGTGATTGACAATATAGTCAAAGTAATTGGCTACATGGCTGCGTGGTGAAAAGTTGGCAGCAATGGTTCAGCACACCAAACACACACTCCTCCCGCAGATCGACCTCCGACTTTGAATTGGCCAATTCATAAACCTTACTATATAAAATGATATAAAAATTAAGTCCATGGACCAAGGGGCGGGCTAAAATGCCCATAAAAGATAGATCCAGCCGTTTACGGATGTGGAAATAAATTCGCGTCGGAGCGCATAAAGGAGGTCGAATGCAGCCCCTATAACAATGATAAAAGGCCTCGTGCAGGCGTAGGGAAATTTCCCCGTGCTCGGTTACCATTGGTCAGCTAAGATGCCTTTTAAAAGGAAATACACGTAATCAGCAACCATTCAATCCGACCCTGATTTGCAAACTCGATCTATTACATGTTACTATGCCATAATTTAAATAACTCTAAGTTAAACTCCGCGGTAAGGTATCGATACAGAATACCAAAAATTCAGACGGATTGATTAGGTCTGCCTTACGCGTTCACCCAGCGTAGTGAAGCTAAGTATCAGTTTTACTGGTAATTCATGGCAAACAAATACGACTACCGGATACTGAACGTGCCACTAACTCTACAGTGTTATTTTCCCTTTCCTTAGGTTTATAGGTTTCCTCACTTATACTAGCCACGATATTTTATTAGCTAAGACGATCACGCCGGTACCATCACAGAATTTTGGTGCCGTGACCAGGATAATAATTCACCAGGATAGTAATTCATCAGGATTAAAATTCATCAGGATTGATTCATCAGGAGAATAGTTCTATTTAGGTCCTTTGTCACGTCTGTGATCGAGTTAGGTCACGAAGTTGGAATATAGGATCAGGGATTATGTCCTGTGTCACAAATCTGTGACCGCGTAGGTCACAGAATTTTGTTGCCGAGCGACCAGGGGTCTATGTACGTATTCGGAATGACGGTATGACTAGATCTATATATTCACAAAACAAAAAATAAAAAATAAACACAACGTAGGAATCGTGACTTGTATGTGAGGTTATATGAAAAAAAAAACAAAAAAAAAAAATGTATATAAATATATATATATCTAGAATAAACAAGGAAAGATTTAAGACACACTGTGCATGTTATTATGTAAGATTATGTTGTATTTTTTTATAGGAATAGTCGAGGCGAGCGGTATATTTTTATAGATGTACTATTTACAGGGATCGTCGGGTGATTGATTGCAGTGACCGAGATACTAACTCTGCCTTATATTTTAGACTTCTTCCCTTGAACTTTAATCATTCATAAAATCTGTGTATATCCCTAGGGTTCTAAAACATCTGGTATAGATATTACGTTGGTCTTACATTATTACAATAATAAACTGTCTGTCAGATTTAAAAAGGGCGCGCAAGTAAAACAAGTAATTTAGCGTTAACGAAAATAGAACGGAAAATAGTAAATAGGCGAGTTAAGTCGGACTAGTAACGATGCTAGCAGGTAGAAAGGGTCGCAGTGCGAAGCAGGTAGCGGAGAATCGACCAGAGACAAGTGTTGTAGGAACGAGCGAGCAAACAGAGACCGTAGGGAAAGCGACATTAGAGTTGATTTTACAAAAGATTAGTGATTTCGAGAAGAAATTGCAAAATTTGGGTTCGAGTCCCAATGCTACATTGAACGAAAGGGCAAGTGTTACGTCACTAGATACAGTTAGCGTAGTACGTAGTGAAGGGGGTGAAAGTGAAAAACAGGAAACTAGTGTAGAGTCTGCGGGTTCTAGTACGGCACTATCCGAGACTCGGAATTTATATGTGGTTCAGCCGTCTGTTAGCAAACCAAATTTCGATGGGAAACCATTCACCAACCCTATTGCGTTTTTAAAGCGATTAAAGAAGTATATAAGGGCTGTAAATGGAATGGACCGCGAGATTGATATAGCGCTAGGTTGTATATCGGGGCACGCGAGAAAGGTTATGGAATTGTACTCAAAGGATTGGGTTACGTTCGCTGATTTCGAGACAGACTTTAGACGAAATTATTGGACCGAACAGATTCAAGAATCAGTAAGATATAGGTTAATTAATGCAGTTTATACTAGAGACTCAGGGATGTCTATGTCTGAGCACTTTGCCGAGCAAGCTGAGTCAATGCAGTCTTTGACTATTGCGTTTAGCGAACGGGATTTAGTAAATTCCATTATGCGCCACTATGCAATAGATATTCAACGATTATGGTTTACCAGAACTGAGGAAGTTAACATCATGAATGGGGCGAAATTCCTTAGGAGCTTAGAACAAAACATTGTCGACAAACAAAGGGGAGCCGCGCGAGGCATTGCAGGTAGTGGATTTAGAGGACGTAGGTACAGTGAGTCGCGGATGGCGCGTCCCATTGTAGCAACAATTTCAGCTAACAATTGGGCTAGTAGGGGTAATTCGACAAGGGGACGAGTCTATCGCCGAGGTCGGCTAGGTTATAGAGCGAATTTTAATAGACCTATTTTGTCTGAAACTGAAAGAGTCAGACCAGCTATTACTTTCGTAAAGGAGGGCGAAAGCTCTAATTCATCGGAACATGTGGGGGAGGGAAATTCAAAAAACTAAATTTCCCCACACTAGTAAGGTCCGATAGCTTAGTGTTGTGTAAAACGGGGAATAAAGGTATATCGGAACATAAAAGAATAGGTTTGGCTTATAGAATCCTAACGAACGATGGATGGAAGCCGGGACAAGCTTTAGGGGTCGGCGGAAATGGTATTACGCGAGCATTGAAAGGCAAGATGAATGACGGGGGTTATAGTTGCCAGTTAGAAATTGATAGCATAGGGATCTTGTTGGAAAACCAGTTTGATAATATACTGGAATGCGACGAGTTAGACGAGGCTTGTAAGAAATGTTTGAGGCGAGGGTTAGACTTGTGTACAATGTTTCACGAACTCGATGAGACGATCGATGTAGGAATTGACTATTCTTTACCTTGATTACCAGAAGTATGTGTAAAGTTGTATGGTAGAAACATGAATGCGCTTATTGATACGGGAAGTCAGATTAGCGGAATGACTAGGGAGTTGTATGACTCGATCTTAAAGGAAAACATAATTTTACCTGAGATAGCGATCCCAGCGGTTCAGATACAAGGAGCATTCGGTTCACGAAGTGAGAGCACTAATAGGTTAGTACTGATAGAGTTTCAATTAGGTAGTACCTTAGTTGAAGCACCTGTATTGATTATGAGACGTTTACCTAGATCGTTGATACTAGGGTATGATTGGCTAGAACGAGTAAAAGGAGTGGTAAATTGCGATAGTGAGCGGACTTTGACGATCGAACACCTAGGAGTTAGGTCTTGCGTAAAACTAAATTCGGAATGTAAGATAGAAAGGCTTGGGGGAGTGACAAACGCCGCCAAAATTAATTTATTGTTAAATCAAAATAGTAAGCCAGTAGAGTTAGGCGTGGCGAGAAACGGAACAGACGGTGACGTTCAAACGGACTATCACTTAGACGACTCGTGTTTAAGTAGTGAACAAAAGAAACTATTACTACCTGTGTTAGACAAACATCGTAAGGTATTTATTGACAAGTTAGGATTAACGAACAGGTACGAGCACATTATTGAGTTGGTAGACGAAACTCCATTCGTAAAGCACAGTTATCCGGTACCTTTGGCGTATAGGGAGCGAGTAAAAAAGGAATTGGAGGAATTAGAAAGATTAGGCGTGGTCAAACAGGAGGCAACCCCGTATTGTAGTCCTCTCACGTTCACTAAGAAACGAGATGGGTCGATAAGACTCTTATTAGACGCGCGCGAACTTAATAAGAAAATGATAGGTGATGCAGGGTCACCACCACTCACATCTGAGATCTTACAATCTTTTCATGGAGTAAATTATATCAGTCTGATTGATTTGAATAATGCTTATTTTCAAATACCTTTGCATCGGGATTCTAGGAAATATACAGGGTTTTCATTTATGGGAAGGACTTATATCTATTGTGTATTACCTCAGGGATTAAAGACGTCTGTGGCAGGATTTTCTAGGGCAATGGATATTATACTGAAGGACGTGCGTGAGTTTTGCGTGAATTATCTAGATGACATTGTCATATTCACTACAGGAGACATAGAACTACATTTAGCACATTTAGACCAGGTACTAGACGGGTTAGAGACCGCAGGATTGACAGGTAGGTTAGGAAAGTGTCGATTTTTATGCGTAGAGGTAAAATTGTTAGGACATATAGTGAATACAAACGGAGTACGTATGGATCCTGAGCGAGTAAAGGCCATACTAGATTTCCCCATACCTCGAACAGTAAAACAATTACGGGGATTTTGGGATTAATAAATTATTTCAGAAGGTTTATTTCGAAATATAGCGAAGAGGTTAGACCGCTCTGCGATCTATTGAAACAAAATAACAAGTGGTCATGGACGGAAGAAATAAACGATTGTTTCGAGAAAGTCAAGAAAGTATTCTTAGACACAATACTTCTCGTACATCCAAATCCGAAGGAGATTTATTATTTGCAAACTGATAGCAGTAATCTTGGAGTTTCGGGATATGTTTATCAATTAAACGAATTAGGGGAAGAGTGTATAATAGGATTTTGTAGTAAGTCATTGTCGGAGGCGGAGCGAAAATGGACAGTTACAGAGCAGGAACTGTGGGCAATCATCTTTAGTTTGTCGAAATTTGAGACGTATTTGAGAGGAGCACGGTTAGTGATTAGGACAGATCATAAGAGTTTGATATTTTTACAATCATGTAAATTATTGAGCGCACGTATGATACGTTGGGTCCATTACATGGGTCAATTCGACTATGCAGTAGAACATGTGAAGGGTAATTTGAATACAGTTGCGGATGTATTATCGCGGCATATAAAAGGGACCACCGATGTATTAACAAATAAGACTGCGGGGCCAGAAATGAATCTATTCAAAACGACATTAGAACGAGTAGTACAGGAAAGATGGAGAGAGATAAGTAGTTATCAAGAGCGTGATAAGAGTGTTAGCGAAATAATTAGGCGTATAAAAATAGCAGGTACACCTGAATCAAGATAATATTATGTGCTCAAGGAAGGGATTTTATATAGGACAGGTAAAAATGGGGATACGTTGAGATTGTATGTCCCCGAGGTGTTGCAAAGAGATTTGATAGGTATGATGAGTTAGGACATTTCGGACGTTATAAGGTGCTTGCTACGATGAAGCGTCGTTATTATTTCTCGAATATGTCTCGTATTATAGGCCGAATTATAAGGGCATGCGATATATGTCAGAAGGCAAAGCACGCATTAGAGACACATACAGGACCTATTAAAACAGTAATAGCTAAAGAAATAGGAGAGAGAGTTTTCTGTGACATATATGGACCTTTACCAGCAGGACGGTTCGGGTACAAATATGTATTCGTGATACAGGACTCTTATAGTAAATTAATTAGACTATATCCATTACGACAGGCGAGTGGAAAGGCTACGTTAACATGTGTGAGAAAGTTTCACAAACAGGTAGAGATTAGGACATTATGTTCGGACAGGGGCACAAATTTTACTTCAAAGGGTTTCGAGGCAGGTATTCATCAGTTAGGTATTGTGTTAACACACACATCTGTTAGGAACCCACGACCAAACTCAACGGAGAGAGTAAATAAGGAGTTAGGCAGGCTATTTAGAACGTACTGTGATAAGTCACACCGATCTTGGGTAGATTTATTGCCAGACATAGAAGACTGCTATAACCAGGTTATACACACTACAACTGGTTATGCGCCAAACGAAATAGTATGGGGAAAACGAGTTTTCCTATCAACCGATTTTGATAAATGTGAACCAAACAAGACCGGTTTACAACGGGAGTCGTTAGAACAGATTAGAGAACATGCAAGACGGAACATAATAAAGGAGGCAGAAAATAGGGAACTCCATTATAACAAAAATCACAAGTTAGTACAGTTTGAGATAGGAGATTTAGTTAAGCTCAAATTTTTTTCAAAATCGGACGCTGACAAAAAGATAACGAAAAAATTCATGCGACTTTATGAGGGACCTTACGAAATCGGGGCCGTTCCATACAATAATGTATACACTTTAATTGACGTTCGTACGAAAGAGATTAAAGGAAACTACAATGCGATCCACCTGTTTCGGTATTATGGAGATATTTAAAAGAATAGATTTAATTAGGGGTTAGAGTAAAATAGGAGAGCGAGTACTAACAGTATATTGTAGGAGAGAAATAGATTTTCAAACGACTAGTATGGATGCCTAGGCATTAGTTAGACTAGGTGTATTAAAAATCTATTTGGGGGAGTGTGAGATGGTCAATATGATATCTATCATATTCCTATACAAATTTTTTATTTTAAAGAGAAATCTCAACACAAGGCAAGCAATAAAATAAAATAGAAATTTTAAAAGTGCAACAAGGGTCGTAAATTATTAAATAGGTTTAACACAGAAAAAATTCTCAGAAAACAGAATCATGGGGAAAGACATTTAGCGAAACCTAAGGGGCATTGAAATGCGATACTACGTTATTTATCGCCTAAAAATCAACAGGGTTTACGCACTTAAACAGAAATGGCTTTACAAACAGTCATAAAACACCAAAATTTCAATTTGGCCAGACAGCTAAAATTAAAGAAGGCAATAAATACGAGTCGACTACATTGTGTAGTGAACGCAGCATTGATAGAAATCGATACCAGATGTTGACGGACCGCTAACTATAAAAAAATAACAAAATTTAAAATTTAATACTGTAGAAATCTTTAAGACAAAACAGTTCCCTAGGGAAAGGGCGGGGTCTAAGCGACTTCGCGATTATTGGTTAATACAAATGCATGAAAATTATGTGACCAATGAGAGGAACAAATACTGTGTGTAGTTTTTTTGCAGTGGCACTCGCTGGGGGAAAAGGCTGGCAGTGGATAAGAGGTGACGACTTCGGGAAAAGGGGATTCATTCATTATTCAAGCTCCGAGCGCGATTCAGAGAGGAGAGTCCTCAAATCCGCGAATCTATAACGTATAAGAGCTTAGAGTTCAGAGTAAATATTGGGTTCAAAGTTGTTTGTAAAATTAACGGTGCTAATTTATACTTTTCCACTTAATTAAATGGTTGTATAGATTCAGATCATATTATAGATAAGTTCTTTCGGGGAATAGGCTATTATAAGTGATTGTAGTGAGTGAAGCTGGTTGCTGAATATTCGGTAAAGTACACAATTAAATTAAATAAGGTATCGTAAACAAGGTTCATAATAAGGTCGAGTAAATCGTTTAAGACATTTAGTCATAGGACGCCTGGCTAAATGGATGCAGACGCTAGCCTAGATTTTGTGTATGAGTTGATGATGAAAAGTGAGAATAAAAATTGGTCACAAATAGATATTATTATATTGATAATGCAAATAGTTACCATTATCTTTCTGCTTATAATGTTGTATAAAAAGAATTGGGTAAAAGGCGTATTCCGTGCAATGTTTGGACCTTGCTGTATTGTAAATACTCCCGCATCAAACATTGAGTTGGGAATGATTTAATTAATTTAACGACAAAATTACCTAAAGCTGTGAACCTTGGTGACATACCTAAAGTATATTCTTTGTCTAGAGTTATATAATATGTGCCTTAAATCTTTCTTTATTATAAATCATGAATTAAAACTGTGTGCATGTGTGTATATGGTTATAAAATAAGGTGTATATTAGTCCTAAGCGGCTGTAAGAGTTTTTATCTTTGGAAATTCTCTTTTCTCTTACTTTAGGAAGCCTAGGTAACGAGAATTTTCCCACCAAATTGATACGATTGCTTCAACAGTCGAATTTGGTGTAAATAAATTAAAATCAGTGTCTTCTCTTTAATAACACTCCATGTGGAGTAATATAAATAAACTTTCAGACAATAAAAGTAAATAATATTAACAATCTCTCTTTTATTATTATAGATAAGTAACCTTACAGATTTATTATTGGAAGCTATTAAGATCTGAACACTTACCTACCTTTTGTCCTAATAATAATTACCATTTAATGACTTGTGCTAGAGGTTACGAATAATATTCCAATAATGAATTTCACCCCACATATCTAGGTTTACAGTCACGATTCTTAACCTTAAAGAAACGAGCTAGGTAGATTCTATATAAGTTATCATATTTAGTTTAGGTCTGCAGGATAAATTCTTAGTTAAAATCTAGAAGCAGTATTTTGCTATAAGCTAAATCCATACACTACTTTTTATACAATAGAGCGAGTATTGGCTTAAATGAATAGCTAAATCTAACGCAGTCTAGGAAATTACTGCTTTTACAAATTTGGCATAAGGGCTAAATAGGCCTGAGCTGTGTACATGAGGTATTAGCGGCAGCAGGGAACAACAGGTTTTTTTTTCTAGCATAATTATATAGCATTTGAAACGAGACGGCGATCTACAGCGGCGAGAGCGAGGGACAAAGCGGGTGAGCTACATGAAACAAAGGGTCAGGTATACGGCTATTGTATCGAGAAATGGGGCGTAATCGTAGAGTATTTGGCACTTTGGTTGATTGGGAATTATACTTAATATTGATAATTTGATTGATAGTGATTGACAATATAGTCAAAGTAATTGGCTACATGGCTGCGTGGTGAAAAGTTGGCAGCAATGGTTCAGCACACCAAACACACACTCCTCCCGCAGATCGACCTCCGACTTTGAATTGGCCAATTCATAAACCTTACTATATAAAATGATATAAAAATTAAGTCCATGGACCAAGGGGCGGGCTAAAATGCCCATAAAAGATAGATCCAGCCGTTTACGGATGTGGAAATAAATTCGCGTCGGAGCGCATAAAGGAGGTCGAATGCAGCCCCTATAACAATGATAAAAGGCCTCGTGCAGGCGTAGGGAAATTTCCCCGTGCTCGGTTACCATTGGTCAGCTAAGATGCCTTTTAAAAGGAAATACACGTAATCAGCAACCATTCAATCCGACCCTGATTTGCAAACTCGATCTATTACATGTTACTATGCCATAATTTAAATAACTCTAAGTTAAACTCCGCGGTAAGGTATCGATACAGAATACCAAAAATTCAGACGGATTGATTAGGTCTGCCTTACGCGTTCACCCAGCGTAGTGAAGCTAAGTATCAGTTTTACTGGTAATTCATGGCAAACAAATACGACTACCGGATACTGAACGTGCCACTAACTCTACAGTGTTATTTTCCCTTTCCTTAGGTTTATAGGTTTCCTCACTTATACTAGCCACGATATTTTATTAGCTAAGACGATCACGCCGGTACCATCACACTTCCCCGGGATGCAACCTATCTCCAACGTAAAAGCCCAAAATAATCCATGCTATCCATCCATCTGTCTGTCTGCTATGCTTTCAAGGCTCAACTTTTCAACCGATTTTGATGAAATTTGGTACAGAGATAGGTTGCGTCCCGCGGAACAATATTAAGAATCAAAAGACCTACTTTAGATATTATTTTGAGAAAAACATTTTCTTTTACTATCATAATCAGAAAATCGCCAAGTTTTTACAACGTAACATTCGGCCTGCATAAGTAGGTCGATCACTGAATAACGACGGTAATAAATGCTGCTAATGGAGCGAGTTGTACACGAGCCTGCAAGAATTGGCAAAAGACTGCTATTTGAAGTTCTTGTTCAAGTCAAACGAGCCTCATCGACGATCATTTTACGGAAATATGGCTTTCGTAGGGAATGTTCATTAACATACCCGAGTCGTTGTACGAATCTACTTAACTACTACTATCTTGTAAATAATTATTTTGTTAATATTATCTACTTATCTTGTTGTGATATGAATCTACTTAACTATTTACTCCCATCACCAATTCTCACAGCTTCAAGACGCAAATAATATAATATTAAAATCATTACCTTCCACTTGCTTAGAAGAGAAAGGGAATTATTTTAAGTCCACTACAAGTTAGCCCTTGACTACGATCCCGCCTAATACAATGAATGCAGTCTAAGTCTGGCTAAATTGTTATGGATATGACAGTTATTGGTATTAAACCCATACCCCTAATCGGATTCTACATGCCCTTCCCTCAAGACCACAGCGCCCAACACTGCGCATGAAAATCAGTGAGATTTTCAAAACCTCTCGTGTCGTCAGACACCTGCATGTCCTACATATAATAAATAAATTCATATATAAAGGCCGTTTCTTGTTTATTTATAGTTAACCAATTTTATAGTTTATACCCTACCGTTAAAGCCGTACCGCCATGCGGTCTGGTACGAAGGCGCATTTAATATGGTAAGGGGAATTGGTTTGATATACTCGTAACTAGCATACCCGCAGGTTAGTACGCTAGGTACCATCTTAGACCGCATCTGCACTTAAAAATGGCGTACGGTCGCACTTAAGATCTAACTTGTAGTATCCATACTAATATTATTATCAATGCAACAGTATGTCTGGCTGTCCGCCCACGGCCCATCTCTTTAACCAATTTTGATGTTTGGTACAGATAATAGGTTGCATCCCACGAACGACGCTACTTTTTATCCCGGAAAATTAAAGAGTTCCCGCGGAAATTAAAAACACTTAATCCACGCGAACGAAGTCGTGGGAATCATCTAGTCTAAAACAAAAAAGTCCCTCACTCATTATCTAAACTAGATCTAAATTCGGCGACAATTTGAGAACTGTTACTATTGGCAGTGACAGACTCGAGGGACATTCCAAATTGTTACATTTCAGCCCGAAGCGGTGCTAGTGGGTATTGGTACAGTGCAGTTTCCGGTACATGATGATATGTTAGAGTTACAGCGTTGCATTCATTCCCTTGTGGACGGAAGACATTATGGAGATATAGAGCGACGATATTACGTCGTACTTTATGCTTCGTAATATTATGTGATATTATTTTGCTTCAGAGCTTTTAAGAGCTGTTCAGAACATTCCAACCTTTTGTTATAAAAAAACGCGCCGAAATTGAGAATTTTCTCCTTTTATTATTTTTTTATATTTTATGCTTCTTTTTACTAGCTTCTATAATTTCATGGGTTGTCTGGAGGAGATCACTTCACATTGGTAAGACCGCCTTTGCGCACTTGTTATTTGTTTTTCTTCTCTGTGTGACAGTAAAGCATTTATCTATTTATCCTCCTTTCTAGAAGTTAGTTAAAATGAGTAAACCTTCGTGTGTTAGTTCCTAATGCGTTTCTATACCATTCTTCACGCGATATGTGTAAGAAGTTAAATCTAAATTTTCTTTACTGAAAACTTGAGTCAACAGCAATATTTCGCTACTTCAAGCATTTCAAAATAATCCTCATGATGTCGGCACTCAGAAGAAATAATTTTCACTCACACACTTTTACAACTCGCCCTATGCTGCTAGCATCACTCGCATCTGTGCCTTCTGTATCTACTTGTCGTCCTGAATTTTGCTAAGTAGGTAAGTACTAAATTAAACTAGTAATTAAATTAAAGTAAAAGTAAATTTTTAATTTGACCAATGTGATCGCTTTATATGGTCTGAAATAAGTCGTGCTTGTCTAAAAACATGCCTTTGACTCTTTATGATTTTATGTTGGTTGTTAACCTGAAAAACTCAGTATATTGAGAGAGTAAGTTAATTGTACAGACATCATATTGCTAATTACTTTCTTTCTACGCGGCGCATTTATTATAAAGTCGGGTTTGTAGACAAACCTTTAGGCTTTTATAAAACACCAACAAAATCTGTTAAATACGAAATTTTCCCTGTGTATTTGTTTCACGAGAAACATTAATCAAGTGCCTACAAAGAAACTGCTTACGCGTTCTTTGATTTAATTAGTTGGTTCTTAGAATGCTTTTTAATGAATCCGCGTTGTACCTACTTGTAGGCTTAAGAACAATTGGGACGGCGGTTTCCCCATACAATCGTATTTATCTGTTTTCTCCGTGGATAATTACTTAATGCTGGTTTCAGTGTGGGAATAAAGTAGCCAATACTATTTTACTGGAACCAATTTGGTAACATCTTACTAAATTTCAACTAGGGGTACGTAGAACCCGGAAAGTGGTTCATAATTTTGATCAGTGAGTAAGTAGATCCCGTTTTATGTAATTATTGATCCTCTGTATATCAAATACCTAATAAACTTGATATAATAACTTAGATACTTGAAACTTATAGATTGTCATCATATTTATGTGGTGTGACGCGGACCAAATTTATGAGGGGTAAACAGCGCGAAATGTTTCGTGTAAGGCTCGTGGAACTTGTCCTGATGCACTACCGTGCGCCTCGATGTTGTTCATCTACAAACTAAATAGAAATCCAGGGTTACTTTTTGTTAAAATTTGGCACAGCAATATTTTTCTCAATCAATTAAAATATAGCGACGAGTTTTTAAAACAAAAAAAAAAACGATTCATCGTTTTGCTTTTCCCATTGCGTATTTTTTGTGTAGTTTTTTTAATATTTAAAAATATTGCTCTTACAAATTGATTGCTTTGATAAAAATTGTAACGTTTGTAGATATAACATAACATAATATATATATTTGGGATAGGGCTTTTAGTTTTTACCACTGTTTTTAAAACTTTTAGTTTTACACCATATCCTTACTAATATTATAAATGCGAAAGTGTGTCGGTCTGTCTGTGTTTCTGTCTGTCTGCTACTACTACTACTCGTACGCTGCTACGAGTGCCGCACCGCGCCGCGCCGCTGTAGTGAGGCTAGACCTCACTACAGCGGCGATGGTAACTTAGCATTCCGGTACGATGCCGCGTGGAAACTGATTAGGTTTATTAAAAAAGCCAATGGCTAACTTGTACCATTAAAAATCAACGACCTCAATTTACATAGACGGGCCCTGTCAAACAAAGAACGTGGGCGTATTTTTAGCAACGCCATCAACGCCATCTAGTCTGAAAAGCGGGAACTTGCTTGCAACATATATTGAAAACGTATGACTCGGTCATAGATAATATAGGTCATGGCCATAGAAGTCGTAAGGCCAGTTAGTAAAAAAAAAAAATATCATACAGTTTGCCGCGGAAATTAAATGATTGCGTAATGGATGAAAATATTAAATAGTAAGATTAAATAACGTTTTTTTGGAAATGTATGATTGTGAATTGAAACACTTGCCTTAAAATAAAAATTGTACCACCACCACCACCACCACTACAGCCTATTAACGTCCCACTGCTGGGCACAGGCCTTCACTCTCATAGGAGAGAGGGAATTCGAGCTTAGACCCACCACGCTGCTCCAATGCGGGTTAGCGGGTTTTAACGACTATTATCATGTTAGTGATAATAACCGGGACCGACGGCTTAACGTGCTCTCCGAGGCACGGGGGTGAAACACCGCCAACTTCCAACTCCGGGCTGGCACTGAGAATTTCTTAATTGAAAAACCCAATACCTAACAAAAAATTGTACAGTGCCAAACTAATAAGACTTTAAATGTTAACTTATGAATAACAAATTATCTACACGACGAGCGACCGTGACAGCGCTGCGATGGGGACAAAGACAGGATAGGAACGTGTTCTCATAGTCGGTCGCCAGACCTTTTTCTATGAAAGGGCCCTATCTAGTACCACATATATATCGATGTTAAAAATAATTCATAAAACTTAATCTTTTCTGTGTAATAAAAAAGATAATTTTGTATTGTAATAAATAAAAAACAATATCGACAGCGGAACACTAGACCAATATGTGGTTTAACTGCAACGGACACTTTCGATAAAAGCCTATCGCAACTTTTGCTCTTATATTTTGCAGCTATCTTTTATTGAATGGATCGAGTACAAACATACTGTATGGAAACGCTTTTTTCATCATCCATCCATCCAGCATCCGATATTGTCTGGCAATCATTCAATCCTTTGTGAATGAACCGTGGTCCGTATAGTTTTCATGCAAACTTCCTTTTTTACCGACTTCAAAAAAGGAGGAAGTTCTCAATTCGACTGTATGTTTTTTGTGTGTATGTTACGCGATCATTCCGCCAATTTTGAATCAATTTTGATGATTCTTATCATTCGTAGGTCATACTTCAGAGGTGGCCACATATAAATTTTTTCGAAATTGATTTAGCGCTTTTTGAGAAAATCAACGAAAAGCTTTTTAATTTTTTTAAACTTTTTAGTTTAAGATGGTACTTATACCTACGTATAGTTATGAAGTCGGTTTTTGTTTTTTTTATTACTTCTATATTATTTGACAACCTGTTATAGGCAACCTGTTATAACATACAGTCAATAAATAACCGCTCTCAAATTTTAACAACATACCAATAATATCGTTATTAGGTATCTTGTTTATTGACAGGACCAGGTACTATGAATTGCGATATTTAATTACCATTGCAGTTGACACAACTCTAAACTATCACGAAGTCGCGCGCATCAGCTAATTATATTTATATTTAACGTTTTTTTTTTCGATCTTTTAATATTGTTTATTATTGTAAAATAAAATAACGTGCAATCAAATATTATAAGTAACCAAACTGTTGCTGTAACAACAAATAGGTTTGGTTTATTCATTTATTTGAGTCAGGTCAATTTGTTTATTTTCACACGATCGATCTTACCCATGCAAATAAGCAGCACTTAGCACTTTGGAAAGTTACTTATTTGGCAAAAATTTCGTATTGAATATTCGAATATTGAAAAGGTTTGTCCAAAGTTTAGACGACTTAGAAGACTTTTAGCGATGTTAGCGGGTAATAGATTTGCCAGCTTCGAAAACTCTTGGCGTGAAGTAGCTTCGGAATATAAACGAGTTTTCACGTTTCTCGACTTAAAATAAAACTGCCGTCGAGAGTAGCAATGCCTAGTAATATTTTGTTTAAGTTCAACATGAAAAAATAACAATGTTCAAAAAGGTATCTAATTCCAAACACGATCTATACTTCATATTATAGATGCGAAAGTTTGGATGGATAGATGGATGTTTGTTACTCAATCACGACAGAACGGCTGAACAGATCTAGAGAAAATTTCACACAGAGATAACACATAGGCTACTTCATACTTGATATCCCGGAATATTAAAGAGTTTCCGCTGGAACCAAAAATTCACAGATTTCGCAGTCCCCGCAAGAATCAGAGCATTGAAAATGAATACAAAAATTTACGAAAAAAAATATTTTAACAATTTCAATGATCATAGAAGCTACATCACTTTTTATATACGGAAACACCCGTTTTTCTACAATTCCAAATCTAAAGGGACCACCAGGTCACAACTATTAACCGATTTTCAAAATATTTTCGCCATTTTGTAGCTAAACTAATACTCTAGGATCGTTTTTTTTTTCTTAAGTCGGTTTTTTTTCCGAAAAAACCCGACTTCTTTTCATTTTTCAAAATTCCAAAAAAAAGTTACCAGCCGATTTTTAAAATTCAGACGCTCACACGTGTCTCGATAAATTCCTCAACTCTTGGTACTATTCCCATCTCGATCCTCCCAAAATGCTCGGAGCTATGGCCAAAAATACGTCTCAGGCGATTTGCATCTGATAACCAATTTCAATGGTAAAAACCTCGATTCACACGGACGAAGTCCCGGGCATCAGCTATCCTAATCATAAGAAATTTTCTTTTTAAAATCTAAAATTTTACTAAGTAATTACCTACATAAACATCAAGAGATTCCAAGTTAAGGTCTAGGCCCACTAAAGAGGCGCGGCGAGGCGCGATGCGTAGCGGCAAGTATTCTTTGTATGAGGTTGTATGGAGCTGGGCTCACTTAAGCGATGCGGCACGGAAATGCACTGCGTGACGCGGCCTCGTACAAACTTATACAAATAAAACGCTACGTGTCATGCTTCTCCGTGCATCTAAGGGAGGCTAGACCTTGAGGACTCAAAACTTTAGATGTATTTAACGCCTCCCTTTGCGGTAGGTCAGGCATGGCAGACCATTGAGTAACTACATGAGATTAAATATCTCAGTGCCTACCCAACCCAATACATGAGATATTTAATCCAATAAGTCAAAAGGTCATTTTGGGTTGAAAACTGCTTTGCAGACCGACAATTAGTTTTGGATCGCTAATGGTCTACTCTACCAGCAAATTCCTATTTTCGGTAGAGAAATAAAGAATTCATGTGGTAAGCTCTCCAATAATCATCGATGTTATAATACGAGTAGGTCACTAATTGGTTTAAAAATATAACTGCGTAGGCTTGCAAAATGAAACATAGGTTATGTACGTCTGGTTCCAACTCACGATCGAAGAAATAATTTTACTTTACTGTGCCAAAGGTGCCAATCGATCTATTTAATCTGTTTAAACCCTGAAGGGAGTGGATATTAGCGCCGGACATTGCTGCTATAAAGGGGAATTAGCAGCCAAGTAGGAAGGATGAAGACCGCTTACCATATAAATGATGGCTGTTATTAGAAGCTCCGAAGGGGGTGAACATGAGTAAGTAATGTTTTGTTGGTGTTTTGATCTTTACTTGACCTATACCTAATATTAAAACTAGAACTGTAGATGGTACAACGATATACAACTTAAGCCGCTTGGTTATGTTTCTATATTATATTGTATGGGTATGTGGAAAAAGTTTTCAATAATTGTACTCAATTTAAACCCACAGATTTTTTCGAAACTATCAGGGTGCCTTATTTTACTACGAAACCCTGAGAAGGTAGTTAATTCTACAGCAGTGAGTTTAAAGAACAGCCCATCGAATCAATAATAATTTGCTTGATTTGGAGAGGACGCAAACGACGTACTTACATAGCAACGATATAGGGACTTAGTGGGCGAATATCGGACCCTTTCGACATAAATCATGACTGTTGTTTGACGACGCCGACTAACGACCGGGTAAAAGGGTAAATAATGAATAATGCTTCCAACAAGAAACAACAAGCTTATAATAATTTTCGGATGCAGTACTAGGCGCTGTAAAAAAGAATGATGATTTGTGTGGTATACTCCTATTTTTTCCTATTATACTGAACACCAATGAGGTACTTATCGAAACTTAAAGCTACCACTACGAAATCAACATTTGAAAATATGAAAAAATCATCTATTATTATAACTCTGGAAAAATTAAGAGATAAAAGATGAAGTCGCGGATATCATCTAATTTTTAATACTTCAATTTTCCGGAAAAAAATGCACGCATAGCGTTCATTCAGAATATAAGCTATTGGTCCAGTCGTTGTCTCGTGGCTGAGTAGCAAACATCAAAACTTACAAATATCCAAACTTTCACATATCTATGCTATCATCCATCCATCCATCAGCCTCTATGCATCCACTGCTGGACATAGGCCTTTTCGAGAGCGCGCCACCAAACACCGCCTTCCTCAACCACCCGCTTACCACCACCTTCTTTAGGTCATCGGACCAGCGAGCTGGAGGTTGTTGTAAAGTTGGCGCGGGAGTTTGAAGTCGGTTGTTTAAAAAGAATTTTTTATATTAAATTATTTACATAAGTGAAGGGTTATGTGACTCATAATCCATTTCCTAAATTAAGGGGACCATTTGGTCAGTAAGGGACCCTTTAATATTGGTGAAACGGAAACGATCCCCTAACTGACCCCTAAATATGCTAAAGAGTCCCTTAAATCTCATAGTTGGTTGGTAAAACTGGGCATAGACACTTTGTTCACGTGGTTTTGTTTGGTAGTGGTGCGAATTCTTTGCGTGTTTGTTTACCTTCCTATATTGATGTAATCGGAGGGCAGACGCATGGTGCATAGCAGTACAGCGCATACTTCTTGGTATAAAACACTCATAAATATACAATAATTAATTTAAGTATCAAAAAATTGCACACTTACACGTTGAAAAAGAGATCACGATAAGAATAGATATTATGATTTCTCTAATGCATAATCTAATTTTGGCCCTATTCAGTAAGTAATAAGCAATCTGGTAAAAAGGGATTCGAGAAATTGGTCCCACTTAGGGAAATGACGGCAGTTTTTCTAATACTTTTAGGTAAAGATCTCTTGAAACGAGATAAGGTATACGATATTACTGTTGCCTTGTTCCAATTTCCCGTTTTTTATTTTCATATTATCATCTTTATCAAAACATCTCCCTACTTAAAATGAATCAAAGAAAACTGTATGATAGAACTGTGTAAGTATGCAGAAATGCCTCACTTATAAGTCAAAGAACAATATTAGTACTTATTAATGTTTTTATAGAAGTGGTGATAGCTTAGTTGTTACTGTCCTCAGCCTCCTATTCGGGGGACTCAAGGTTCGATCCCGGGGCCTTTAACCTTTTCGGAGTTCATGCGTTTTGAGCAATTGAATAATATTTTATTATCACTTGCTCAAAAGAGCTCTTACAGCTCTTGCTGTAAGAGCTAAGAGCTAAAACTCTGATAGCTTTGCTGGGAGATTCTCCATAATGTTTCAAAGGTGTGTGAAATCTGCCAACCCGCACTTGGCCAGCTTGGTGGACTACGGCCTAAATTCTTCCCATTAAAAAATAAGCAATATCAGTATAAAAGGTGAATGCGAAATACTTACAGAACTTTGCTACTTATTCAGCGCAACCTTCGTTCAGCTTTTTCCCGAAGCAAATTCAAATTAACAAGCATTTTATAAAGAAATTCTGAAATCTTTCAAAAGGTCTTAAGTCTTTTAATAGATACCCACTAACTGCAGCCTGTAAAAAGACCAAGTAAATCATTGATGTAGAATTTTAGTACCTTGAAGTAAATACTCGTACCTACCAACCATGACGTTTATTCATAAAATCTATAAGATATTCTTATGTTATAAAAGCGAAAATGTATATTTGTCCGTCTGTCTGTGTCAGTGTGTACATGTCTGCTACGTTTTAACGGCGCATCTATTTAATCGTCTGAGACTTAGTTTTGTACAGAGATTGGTTGCATTATCCTCCACACACACACACTCACACACGAAGGGATATCTGTATTACTGTTTCGGAGTTGGGCGTTGGCGGCTAAAACGCAGTTTATACTTTTTAGCCGTTCATAGAAATAAGACCAAATGTTATAGTTTACAGAAAAATAAATAAATTTCATAAAATTTCATCATGGAAAATGAGTTCCCAAAGGTTTTTAAAACCTAATTTCACATGGACGAATTCGCGCGCCTCATTAAGTCATGAATAAATTAGAAATAGAATATAAAATAAATGGAAAGAAATAGTTAATCCTCTGTTTACCACCTGGATAGTGTGTCCGCCATTTTAGAATTTTAGAAATTTGTACAATTTGGACAATTCTGCTGAACACTATCGCTAAACCAAATTTAATTGACAGGACTAAATTTCATGCTGTCCCTTTTCGCAACGAGCATTATGAAAAGTATAGCGATACAATTAGTTCAGATCTTCTGAACTCTTTCAATTACAGTTTCTGAGTCTTTCAATTACATACCTATAGTTTAGAGATCGTATTTATTGTCATCAATTTCAATTTTCCGATATCAAAATCCTCGGATCTCAATAGGTAAACAAAAATATACCTACATAATCTACAGGCTGCCTATACAGGCTAGGTTTGTAGTTACATGGTAAGTCGCAAATTCTAAATTAAGTGGAACTTTATCAAAGTTTATTTGCATGCCTGTCGGCTTTGCAGAAGTCACATACGAGTATATTGCTTCATCCATACAACACTTAGAGCCTTCGCACATGCCAATATTTTCAGGCGCAATTGGCAAGCGATTCAGCACCGTTGCATACCTACTGGATTTCTCTCCAAATCTGATGGATTCCTACCCACTTGGATGATACCATCGACTTATACTGCGTGGATTCCGTTTTTAAAGCCCATGCACTCTCAATATAATTTTTCCCGAATAAACAAATTAGGTCATTAATAATATCACAACAACAATCGTTGCTCCGTTGCAGCGTGAATGAAGGACAAACCAACAAATAAACATAATTTCGCATGTTAAATGCGAAATATTTAATAAGTATTGAGAAGTAGGAATGAAAGTGAGGGTCGTGATCCATTATGTTCTTCATAAGGTTAGTTCAACAACATCAAATGGTATGCGCTGTTAGAAATACTAAATGAGTAGAGCACTACATTACTCTACCTAAATCTGTTACTCTTGATTTGTGAGTTTACAAAATTTGATGAAAACATGGACCGGAAAGGACAAAGCGTCCGCACACTTTTATACTATAGAGCGTCACACATTAGGCGACCAGATAAAACCTCGTTCCCTTCCGAGGTGGATGATTCGCGCTGACGTTTTGTACTGCCCCGTCCGGAGTATGTTTTCGCTCTTACGGGACTGAAATTTTCTCAGTGTGTAAGGCTCTTATTTGAAGCAAATTTTAAATTAACCACAAGACGCCCTGAAGATTCTCGCACTCAAGTAATTGACATTCCACAAAGGCACAAACGCGTTCAAAGCTCTTCGCTTTCACTCCAAGTTACTCGTGTCTAATCCGCTCTGTTACGTGTTACCTACGTACGTTTTAAGCAAATAAATACCACTTATACTATAACGGTGTAGGAAAACGGCGCGAGGAAATCTGCATACCCGAGAGGACTTCATAATGTTGTAGTAGGTCTGCCAATGAGCACTTTGGCTACCTTGGTAGTTTATGGCCAAACCTTTATCTTTCTGAGAGAAGGGTCGTGTGGCGATGAGTTGATGATGAATAATTGATCAGGACAAATCCGTGTTCTGTTGAAATCCTTGCAAGAGAATCTGTAACCATTTTACCAAATTATTACAATTATATTCTTAAGCATATTATACCTAAAGAAATAAGTAAAAGTTTTGGTTGAAAGCCAAAAAGTAATTAATATAAGGATTCAATAGAGAGAACGTAGACCCAAAACGTTGTACGAATTAAAATAAAAGAACTAATCTCAGTAAAATCGCCAAACAATTACTTTGCGAGGGAGAAAATGCTTTTCTTTCATTAGGACGAGATTTAATTAATATCGGGGAAGTTATCTCTAGCTACGGTCATTGTTATCACACTGAAACATACTTACCTACATATTGATCTGAGATTTGTATCTCGTCGTTGATTTTGTCCACCACGCAGAGTTATTGCAAATTGGCACATGTCACACGCCTTTGAGCACATTGTGGTGAGCTTTGAATAATGCAGTATGCTTAGTCTTAAGATTAATTACATTATTCGATTGATCATATTGAGCTTTCAATTAGCAGCTTATAGGCGGCCATCGAGATACTCAAGGACAGTTTGGGCACAGAACGGAATATAAGTCTTTAGTACAGTTCCTAAATATAACATAGTTTGTGTTTTAATGCGGTAACTGCTAGAACAACTATTGGTCTTTAACGTATGCTTATCCCATGGAATAAACAAAATGTTTCTGGCATTGGTGTAGAATTTTCTAGAAATGAAATAATAATTAATGAAATGAAAATAAATAATATTATTATGGTAAATATGTAGGTACATGTGTATTTATACTGTATGGAAATTATACTGAATACATACATAAATTTTAAGCATTCGTAGTTTACAAACGCAACGTTGGATAATTGATCATATATTTACTGTGAAAAGTAGGTATGTTCATTATACAGTGCGTATGAAATTAAATTCATCATACTGACAGAATATTATTTGGGTACTCCGCTTAATATGATAAACCAGACAATACCAGCGACATCGTCCGCGTGGTTTTGGAATTTAAAAATCTTAGGAGGGAATTCTTAAGGTCTAGCCCTACTACAGATACACGTCGCGGCGCCGCACGTAACGGCAAAATTACGTATTTTTATAGGGCTTCAGCGTTTAAGCGACGCGGCACGGAGATGCACTGCGATATAATAATTGTAAAAATAATACTTGCCGCTACGTGCTACGCCGCACCTCTGTATTGGGACTAGGCCTTCAGATTTTCCGGGATGAAATGTTGCCTATGTTACTTTCCATGTCTTTTACTATGTCAATGCAATGAATCATGTCAATCCGTTGCACCGCCGCGGCGTGATAAACGAACAAACAAACAAAATTCGTATTTTAATATGGATAGCGCCGATTTAAAAGACAACAGCGCTTACCACAGCGCCAGAGAGGTCGTCATCTTGTTGCCATTTAGGTCACTCCTCACCGTAAACATCCTTCAAACATTGTCTTCTCTCATTTTTTCAATTAATTTATGAGCTATTTTTTTTATTCCACTACAAGTTAGCCCTTGTCTGCGATTTCACCAGAAGGTAAAAGAGCAGTCTAAAACGGTAGCGGATATGTCAGTTATATATTAACACTATAATTGGTTTCAAAACGGCTTTGAAGCCTCCCACCAGACTTAATTGTCACAGCACGGATGGCGTCGGAAAAACCCGCCAGATCAATAATCCCCTGAAAAGCTGTGACCGAAAACAGTTGTTCATAGTACCTATCTATGATAGTGAAGGGTTGTTTAACCACGTAACACCTCTTATCCTATAACCATACTTATATCTTAAACCTCCGCTTTATCATTTATCTGAACCGACCCTAACTCGTAGGGGAAATGCTGACGGAAGTCATGAGTGAAGAATGTCAAGGACGTCTCGCCAACTTTTACTAACGACCTAATTCGTCTATTGAGTGTAATAATTTACGGCAGTAAAGTAGGTATGCAGGCAAATTGATTAAGGCAAGGATTACACGTTCCGGATCACTCTGGAGCTAAATACGATTCTAATCATATCGTCATCATCATTATAAACTCAACTTAATGTGTTGAGTTTAGTCGACGTCATCACCAGCCCACCACCTAGCTGATCACAGGACTCCTCTCAAAATGAGAGAATAAATTCTTTTCAAGTCAAGACCATAGTCCACCACGCTGACCAGATTGGCGAAATTCTCAAGCTGCTTTACTCTTCGATACTTTTACCAATTCTCATTAAATCTCTATTTATTTCTTGTGCTTGTCTTTTTAACAACTAGGTTGTCGCAGCAGATTGTTGATCTTATTGGTTAGTAATATCCTTCCGATGATCTAGCAGTCTCTCTGACATGTTTCTACTGATAATATCGAAACCGAGTTGGTACGTCTGTTATGAGCATAAGGCCATCAAAGAAGAAGTCGACAAGCAAGTAGGTCAACCTAAGCAGTAAGCAATTCGACGTGGGTTGAAATAACGAGATTAACCTGGTTTTATGTAGAGCAAAAAGCTTTAGGCAATAAAAACAGGTTTACTAAATGGATTTTTTATATTTCATAGAAAAATTCTAATTTACTTTTTTGTAAATCTTTAGATTTCACTGTTATTTACATTTCTGAAGAGTCTAAAAAATACCACTAGGTACATTTACCCTTGGGCATACGAGTAGGGGTAAATGTAGATTCACTCTACGATTTAAAAGCTTTAGAGAAATAAAGAATATTTGAGTTTGAGTTTGAATTTATTCACGACTAGCTGATGCCCGCGATGTGTCGCTTCCGTGAAATAAGTTTTTTCAATTCACACGGGAACTCCTTAATAATGTTCGGGATAAAAAGTAGCCTATGTCACTCTCCAGGTCCTCGACTATACCCATGCAAAATAACACGTCGATCCGTTGCTCTGTTACACCGCGATTGAAGGATAAACCAATAAACAAACACACTTTTGCATTTATAATATTAGTATGATAGATGTTGCGTCCTTAAGTGCTGGAATGTGAACTCGCAGTGTAAAGCGCAGCGTTGGCAGATGCCCCACTCAAAGGACGGACGACGTATGAAACGAGTCACAGAGTGCCGCTGGATCCAGGTGGTGCCAGACCGCAGTATGTGGATGACATAAGACATTGGTGTCCAGCAGTGGACGTCTATCGGTTGACGATGACGACGTCGACGACATACCAAGTGGTCTTATTAACCTAGCGCTAGTCACTTTCAAAATATGTCGTCAAAATTTAGAAATAACGTTATAGGCTCTTGACTCTAGTAGGTCAACGTGCCTTTGGCCTTATTCATATCCCGAATGCCCTTAGAAATTTTGTGTGGGGGAGCATTTTGCACTGATATTATTTGGTTTGAGATTTTTCCGTGTTTTCTGATTTTGATACAAAACTACAATCAACAAAACGACAATGCCAAACTGATAGACACAGAGTCCAATTTTCCTTAATCAGAAGCTTGTGATCATATTCACTACAAGTTATGTCTATTGTCTACGTTTACGTATCAATATACCAATCAACTTGTACATAATACACGTATTAATCTTCGCTATTGTCTCGTGATATCCATTCATAGAACAGTTATACTTGTATGGATGGCCGATTTCAATCGCACCTAAATTATATTAGAACTGCTTCCATAATTAAGCCTAGTTTATGGCAGTGGGTTCGCTAGTGAGCTAGAGTCCGTTTCAGTGCAACATATATGTGCTAGTTTGCAGAAACGGTAACGGGTGACCGGGTCAGTTTGCTGCTGCGTATACTGCGTGTTTCCTACCACGTATAATTTAGGTACCTTCAAGGCAAGAGTGAATAGGCATCTTCTAGGCAAGCGCGCTCCAACCTAGACCTCATCATTGCTTTGCACTAAGCATGATTGTCGTCAAGCGCAAGCCTATCTCACAATAAAAAAAAAATCTACTATGCGTTTCTAATGTGAAGGATATTTTTTGCGATCAAACTTAATAGTGATGCAGAATAAGGTGGTTGGAGGAAAGAATGGTGAAGAATAAGATTAAAACTTGCTCATAATACCTATAATGCCTATTCATTCTGGATTTAAAGATACCAATAGGTACCTGTTAAAAGCGGTAGGGAAAACGGCAACGGGTAAGGGCAATCCATATCCTGGCAGTTTGAATTGGAAACGAGGAAACAAATCAATTCGTACGTAGGTACTTACGTGTCCTTGAAGTTTCGATTCAGACCCTGACGATGCCATGCGGTACGATAGTAGAAGGGTTAGGGAGGAAAACATCAACAAGGGTGGTCCTTGGGCACACTCCCTTAAATATATCCTGCAGAATACCGTTGATCTACTGCCATAATTTATGCTGTTTATGCTGCGCGTTAATTGATAATTCAATCAGGCAGCCAAGACAAGTCTTTTCAATGACATAGAATACATATCTTCTGATCAGTATCTATTGTAGGAATATTCACTTATCAATTCCACACTGTAACACGTATACAGAGCCTATGAGTATGCTTGAAGTTATTGGCGCTAAGTGTACAATGTACATAACTCAGTGACGACTTAGATACAAAATTTACGACTGTGTCTCTTAAATCTTTACATGAATATTTTATGAAACACTGAAATGGTCTCATCAAAAAAAAAATAGAGACGACACGCTTATCTACATAAAACATTTCGTTGAGTTTAATACTATCCTACCTCACATTTCAGGTAAAATCAAAATCATCGTGTCGCCTAAAGGCCTAAAGGAGTATCGTCATAATATTTACCCGGGTCTCCTACCAGACTCCAAGGATTTTTTTTTAATAAACAGTAAAAATTCTGAAATTCGCTAGCTTAAAATAGAGCATATTATGAATTATTGTACAAACCACTGCGGCAGATAAGCTTGCCATGAGAGCAACAAAGACAGTTTTATGGCTAAAATAATGTAGAAGCACTCCTTCATAAATAGTAAACATTGCCGAAGAGCGTTCGTAAATCGGTCCCAACCCTATTTCAAGGCCCAATAATGGGCCGTTCATACGAATTGTGGCCCCGAAGGCCCCAATTTACCTTTCCATACCAACATCAGTAAAGGGAAGGAACCCTATTTATCTTTAAGGATCGTGGTGATTTCAAGTAAAGGGATCTTAAATAACGATGAAACCTTAAACTTAAACTCAACTTTACTTACTAAATATACTTTTGAGTTAAGTTAAGGCTGTTCTATACTAGCGAATAAATCGCGGCTATGGCTTGATGATTCACGCAAGATCTCTATCTGAATGTCCCTCTACAAACACTGATACAGTTTCAAGACCTTTCGTCTTCGAGTATGAGTCATGGCCAACAAAACTGTCGTTGAAGACTCATAATTTACACTTATTCAGCTCGATTCAGCTTTTGTCCATACAAAACTGGTGTTTTATATGGAGATGCAATGTGCGTAGCTATCTACAATCTACACTCAAATCAAATCAAATCAAATGTTTTTTTATTCAAATAAACTTTTACAAGTACTTTTGAATCGTCAAGTGAATCTACCACTGCCTATAAAATAGTCTCAAATCAACTCAACTCAACACATTTCTATTTCTATATCATATGCTGAAACTTGAATACCTAAATTAAGAGTGAGCGAGTTTTAGGTACTTATATGATTTAACATTAAATTTTTTCGAGATTAAACTCATACATACGTATTACCATGACATGTCTACATCTAGAAGACTCAATCGTATATATTACATCTACATTTATACGTTGTATCTAAAGTAATTGTTGTCAGTTTTGTGGACTAAATAAAAAAAACATAGATCAGTAGACGAGTTTCCGACTCCCTTCCTATTTTTACGAAAAGTCTCAAGAACCAGAAGGTATCTGAACTTCTGTAGGGTCTCTAGAAGCATGCTAGCTGAACAATCAAAATTCAAAATTGAAATGTAATTTATTCAAATTAACGTTTACAAGTGCTTTTGAATCTTGTGTGATCGTCAAGTGAATCTACCACAGTCATCAGGCAACAGGAATGTACATAGAATTTTCTCATCACTCTTCACCATCAATCTTACCTTTTTTCAAACAAACCTTATTTTGACCTGTAATTTTATAAATAAAAATCCAGCGCGTCTAGTCGTTAAAAAAATTAAAATACACAACTCTCTTTGTCCGCTGGCTGAATGGAAAGGTTTTTCTTTTATGTTACTCAATACAGCCTGCCGCTTGTTATGGAAAATGGGCCATCCCGACGCTGAAACATTTTACGCTCAAGTCTTAACAAAAAGAATTTCGGCAAGTTAATTAAGGTGATTTTCAGAGTCTACAAAAGAAGTACACAATCGGGGCAGGTTATTTAAGGAGTTATCTACCTTGAATTTAAAAACCTGATAAGTACCTATATCAAACCAAAATACCTGAACCCTAAATAGCTCAGCGGTCAATGATGCGGTCTGAAATCCGAAAACATTTTCAAACCTTTGCAGGTTTCAAAAGAGTCCCGACATAGTGACACAAATTGTCCAACAGCGGGGTTACTACCATCGCTTACTTAAAGCAGTATTATTTCAAAATGGCATTTTTATGTCACGTACCTTGACGTCTTCGTACGTCGCGACTTCGTACGCGTGGATTGAGGTTTTGTGGTTCCCGCGGGAACTCTTTAATTTTCCGGGATAGCCTATTTGCTATTCCAGACTATCTATCTCTGTGCCAAATTTCAGCCAGATCCGTTCAGCCGTTGGGGCGTGATTGAGTAATAAACATCCATACATCCATCCAAACTTTCACATTTATAATACCCCATTTATAGTGGTTCGCCCCGAACTGAGACCTCGCGGCGCCATCTATTGACATCATTGTGAAGTTCTGTTGTAAATAATAGGCTCATTAAAAATTAAATAATTTCGTTTCCATATAATATTTATCTAATTTTAGTATTGGTTGTCCAAGTACAGGATATAATTCAAATAATTGAACAAGTTTCAGATTCAGCCTTTATGAAAGTATTGTAATAGTTAACTTTGATCATTAGCGCCATCTATTGACACCATTGTGAAGTTCTGTTGTAAATACTAAGGCTCATTAAAAATTAAATAATTTCGTTTCCATATAATATTGATCTAATTTTAGTATTTGTTTTTCAAGTACAGGATATAAGTCAATAATTGATCAAGTTTCAGGCTCAGCATTTCAGTAAATTTAGAGTTCTGAGGTCAACTTTGGACGTTAGAAAATCTCCACTTTGAGAACCCCCCATTTCGTCAATTATATATTATATTATCCAAAAATATATAAAAATATTTTTGGACTCTATTCCTAATTATCTTTAAAATGATATACCGCAACCCTATATAACGCTATAAAAATATTTTTTCTTCATATTCGCTTCTATGAGAGCCCCCCTGAAATAAAGATTTTTATTACTTTTTAAGCCATATTCGGCGGGAGGCTATCGGTTTATATTTATAATTTTTAAATTTGAAGTTATTACGTTCAGTAATTCAGAAGTTATAAGGCTCTGACAGACGGACGGACGGACGGACAAGTGCAAATTCACTCAAGTAGACTCAGAGACCTTCGCTTCGCTCGGTCGATTAGTAAGAAGTAAGATAAAAAAAACAATATTAAAACGTACATGAAAGTCAACAATATTAAAACAATACGACTTTAAGCGATGGCAGTACGCCCCAGGAAATACAATATTTCATTTTATTTCAACTTACGATGTCATACCCACTTCTAGGACAAGCTAGACGCTTAGTTGGCGTGGAAAAGGGAGCCTTATCACATTCATCAATCATACGTATTATACTGTTAAATGACCTACGTGGAATCATTAAAAAAACTGAATTGAAAATATTTGCTTTTTAATTTTCACTCACATATGTATTTATTATTTTTATTTCCTTAAGAATATTATTTTTAAACAAATGAATCGTAAGTAACCTATCATAGTAAGCTTAGTTTTCTTTCTATTTTCCGGCAAAACAGCTGTTCTCTTCCCTGTGGACAAAAATAAATACGTATATACAACAAACTATGTATACCTACTACGTGATCTTACGATGATATGTGACGTATGTACGTGTCGGTTACGATGGATGATAAGCGGATGAATCTATGATGATACCTACCAACATATTATGCACATCAGTAATAGGGACCTAATAATAAATACCTACTACCTAGTAGTAGCCCGCCAACCCGCATTGGAGCAGCGTGGTGGGTCTAAGCTCTAATTCCCGCTCTCCTATGAGAGTGGAGGCCTGTGCCCAGCAGTGGGACGTTAATAGGCTGTAGTGATGTGATGATGATGACTACCTAGTAGGTATTATACATTACATTAGGTATATGTCCCTAATACTTCCCCATATTATGCGGTTTCTACGCGTAGCGTAACGCTTTGATGGCGGGTTGAAACCACTTGATTAAAGGTCTTCGTCGGATTTTCGTCTGGTGACTATAGCCACGGCCGAAGGCACCCACCAAACAAAAACCATATTTCATAATATCATTACTAACCACTACAATATTTTGAGTTTATCTAATAAACAAAATAACTAGTGACTCACTCACATATGGTCAGGATCCTGCTTACTCTGCAGCATGAGTGACAAGGCAGCTTTAGAAGTGCGTTTGTTCAATCTTTCGTCAAACTGCACCAAGTCGTCCATCATGCGCTCTAGAATATATAAAACATTATTCACACTGTAAATCTTACATGTGTCTGTGGATCTGTGCGGAAGGGCCTGGGAACCCACATTATTACCTATTATCCTAAGAAAACTCGTATCATTGTGTGATTAATGGAAAGAGGGTCACAACCTTCAGCAATGAGGAATACGACTCATGGAGTAGGTAGTGAATCTGTAACAGCTCAATGCCGTACTAGGCTGAACCGATTTTAATGGAATTTTCCACTGAGACTGCAGCTTAAATCCTGGAGAGGAAATATTAAATAGTCCCAGTGTAAAATCTCAGCAACTTTTAATTCTTTTATTGCTAGACTTGTCTCACGAGAAAACTATAAAATTGAAAAACAGCCAACGCTCCAACGGCTAGCCTGGCAATATGTCCTGGGTACCATGCCAAGGAACGATCATTTGGACCGTGTATTTTAAAGTTTGTGGCTTAAATAAATAAATTATTGTAAATCCTAAAATAACGCATAGGAAAATTCCACGTCAACATTTTAAATTGAAAATCTAAATTATCTGAAGACCTACTTTTTACTATATTAGCGGCTCGTTTTCTGTACTCTGGCAGCCAAATTGGCATGTTCAAATATTCAAATCCTTGTAACGGTGCGTAAGAATCTGAAAAAGGAAAGGAAACAAATATTAGGTCTCGCAAGTAGAACCTGGGTCAAAGAGTATACGTAGCTACGTAGCTGTACGTTATAGGAAGGTATTTTCACATAGATTATTTATCTATTATATATGTCACCGTAAGATTGTGAAAACCGTTAGATTGTAATCTATCTAGCGAGATTGTTAACTGTCGAAAGATTACAATTTAACGCTTATTTTTCGGTAGATTGTAATCTGTTAGGTATATTTCTGAATTGTATGATGCCGCATTACTGGGTTGGGTGGTGGGAGTCGCATGCTGTAGGTGAAAGACACCCACTGTACCTACCACATAGATTTGTCTACTGTGGCGGGTTATAGCGAATTAAACTTCTAGTTCATTCATCACACCCAGAACATTGAACGGTTCACAATCTGTCGACAATTTACAATCTATCGAGATACAAAGGGTTAGATTGCAATCTGACGGTTTTTGCAATTTTACGGTGGCATACACAAATTTTAATTAATCTTAGCTATTTTACCTAATGATAAGGCTCTTCAAAATAACGCATACAAAAATAGCCTTCAATAAAACATACAAAACAATCAATTTTAGTAGTAAAAATATTTCACACTTTAAACACATTAGGCGCCTACTTTTACTATGAAGAAAAGTATCGAATAATCATTTTAAAGGTTATTAATTATATATATAAAATAAAAATCATACCTACCCCAAAGGTTTATTTGTGGATCTATCTTGGAAGGGATTCTACTTCGTGCACGCATACGATCTGTAAACGAAAAAGACTTCACACTTATTCTTAAATTATTTTCGTGTTCCCTAACTCACACACCGCAAACAATATAATAAAAACCCACAATTCTTTTATTTTCTTTTTTTTTTCAATGAATAGTTTAAAGCCTGTAGTAGACAAGCCTTACCTTTAAATAAATTAAAGCTGTCTCCGTCCACATTTGAGCATCTCACTGAGATCACTAGGAGAGGTAGGATAATTAATACGAATGACTCCCGCATATTAGATCCGTATGGAAAGAAATGATGCACCTCAGTTTACCAACTCGGGGAACACTGCCGGGTTGACTACAGATACCGCTTTTATATCAGCAGGAAAAGGTCGCCGTTTGTTTTGATATCTTCCTTAGGATTGGCAGAAAAAATTGGTCAAGTATAAAGTTCGATTTCCAGCTATTTAGTTTTTAAAATACTACAACCTTAAACTAGGATATAGGTAATATCAACCACTGCCATGGAATACAAAGTAGCCTATGCCCATTTTCGGAATGCAAGATCGGAAATCGGTTGATTTTGACCTAATTTCGTAAAAACCTATTATACGGATTATGGGCCGTGAAAAAGTAACAGACAAACAAACTGACAGGTGGGCAGATAGGTGGGTGAGTTCGTTAAATTATCTATATTGAAATTGATGTACCTTATTATGGATTTGTAATTAACTTTATCTGACAGATATAAATAAATAGATAGATTATACTGCGCTATGACGCAGACGATGACATGAGGTCATAATAGGCATGATGACAGTAACCAAGAATCAATGAAATTATGAATTTATCTAATGAAATAGGATTCATGGATTATAAAAAACGTATTTATTTTTCAATTTCGAGTGAGATTGCTATTTATATTGATAAAATAAAACTATAAAATACAGCAATCCGCCATATTGCATAAAACACAAAGAAGCGAATGACGTCACAATTGTTTGTTTTAGAGCTTTGAAAATCACACTATTGCTTACTGCACAGTGTGCACAGAGTACATTGGTAAAAACAATAGTGACGTCACAACGACGCCATGACACCGCCGAATGTTTTGGCGTGAATTTTAAAATTTAAATTTCAAATGCTAATTTTATCTACTAAACTTTATTTTTCTACTGAAATAAGATATTTTTTCGAAATAGTAGATACTTCCGAACATAATCTGACCATTTTTCAAAATCAGTCATCATGCCTATTATAATGTCGCGGGACTGTAACTGTGCGGTATAGTAGTAACTGTGCGGTATATATCTAGGTACTATTAAATCTACTCAATCTTTGGCACTTACCTGCTTATGACTTTTTAATTTCGCTAAGGTTGAATAGGGTGGGCTATTCAATGTTTGACCTCGCTCGTTAGGTAGGCAAAGGAAACATTTTAAACCCTTTTCGTAATCTAAAACTATTTAGATTACACAATCACTTTCGCGTGAAAATTTAATATGAGGATCGTCTTAATTCAAAGCCTCGATGAGCAAACTAATCTAGGCTTCACGTACAAAAATATGAAGGATTAATCAACTTTACCCATTAACTAATATCTAATGCCCAAGAGTGGAAGGAGAAGGGGGAGCCTTTGCCCAGCTGTGGGATTATATATAACTCATCTTAAAAAAACGTATCTACTAAAATAACACTAAATATAGGCTTATATAAATAAATAAATAAACTAATGCCTAGAGACTATCTAAACTTTATATTAATTATTATTTATTAATAATAAAATGTTATTGTTATCTATAAGCCTTGCTATACCAGTACATTGGCCTAACGCGCTCGGCGAATACACTCGGAAAAAGTGTAATCATCTACGACAAGTAAGCACTTGTCGTAAATAAATGGTTGATTAACCACGTCATGTGGGTTTTCAACTAGACTTGCGAAACGCTGTTGCATTCAGAAACAGCATTTACACGTTGGCCAGCACTTGCCAAAAACGTTTGGTCGGTGCTTAGGAGCCGTGACGACAGACGTTGCCATAATAGGTCGCAGTTAAAATGTTAGGCTAAAGCTGGCGGTCGGGTAAAAAATAATACCAATTTAGAGATATCTGGCGATGTATCCCTCTGCTAGCGCAGAGTTTGGAAGTTAACCTTGCCCCGGAGAGAAGTAAACCCGTCGAATCGGCCTATAGGAGTAAGGGAATAGAAAGTACACCTTTGTTTACGGACACTTC
Source organism: Erebia epiphron (assembly GCA_963932025.1). NCBI lineage: Eukaryota > Metazoa > Arthropoda > Insecta > Lepidoptera > Nymphalidae > Erebia > Erebia epiphron. The sequence goes on from OZ009945.1 coordinate 43,977,615, forward strand.
ACTTGTGCAATACCTTGTGGAGAATGCCCGCCGTGGCCGAATCGCCGTCTATGATAATAATGAAGATTTCAGCACGAGCCTTGTCAGATGAACATGAACTCCATATATTTAGGAAGAATGCTTCGATTATGGTAATTTTTTAAATTAATAAAAGAGATGATGAAGCTACAGAATACAAAATACCCATTCTAAAGTACGTAACTGGCGCATTGTCAGTGGCAGCTCAAGGCACACCCACACGGCGCTGCTGCTGACAGCGCAGCGGGGACCGCACTTTACAAAATAGACCAGCGTTTTATTACTTCTTCGAAACTATTTCTTTGGCATTTAAATGATACTTAAATATTATATAGGTTAGGTGGGTATACTCAGTTTGAAATTCAACTCATCATACATAGCTGGCCCACTAATATAATGTAATAATAAACCCTTTAATATAATGGGTTTGGACGTAGGTAGTCCACGTCCAGCCAAGTGCGGATTCGTAGACTTCAAGCACCTTTGAGAACATTATAAGTATCTCTCACGCATCACAATAAAAAACAAAATGAAAATACAGCAAAGTGGTACGTTATTACGTATCGTCATCAAAAAATACCTAAGTGAAACCACTTTAAGCAACCTCAAACCTTTCATTCGAAGTTTGGGGGTATTAAATTAGCACCGCAGGCTTTTGAAACTTAGCAAGGTCGCTATGAAGTATCTTTTTGTTCTCTTTACAGTAATTACTTACCGCACTCTAGTAAAAGCTCTTGCCTCGAGTGTCAGAACTCATAATGCAAATATTTTCGTCGAATATTTAAATATTTTAGTTATTTTAGTTAGTATAGATTGACCCAGCTTTGGTCAACGTTTAAAAATCAAGCAAGCTAGGTTCAATTGTTTCGTGTTTTATTAGATGGCCGAGTGTGTTGGGCTAAAGTGTACATTTTGGTATTAAACCATAGACTATTTTCGTCGTTTATCATTTTTACAATACTTAAATTAAAATAGCCCCCAACACATTGAACGGCTGATCAGATTTTCTTGGATCATACTTATCGATCTAGTCACCTTTCAATTAAAAAAACTGAATCAAAATTGGTTCACAGACAGATACACAGATGCACAAGATAAACTAATGTACCTTTAGCTTTTAGCGTCGGGGGCTAAAAATTATGAAAATTACCAGGAAAAGTAGTTGCATATCAAACGGAGATTATTTCTAGTTTCTACACAAAGTTTCCTATAGTGAATTGAAATGAATAGCAGGGAAAGCTAGGTAACGGTGCAATTTTAAATGTCTCGCTTTGGAAGTTCTGTACTTTTCTCGCCTTGGCTTTTTAAAAAAGTTCATAAGGTTGAGGTGAAGTGGTTCTTTGTTCGCGCTACACAGCGAACTGCAAATGCCGCCCTCATTTGCTGAAAGCCGTCGCCTGAAGTGACAGAACGCTGCCATTTGGTTTATGGAACGTAGAGTTGCAGATCTTGTAATCACGCGTCAAAACCCACCAATATAATTACTATTTTTTAGTATTTATTTGTTTAGGAGCTTTTGTAAATCAAATCAAATTCAATAATCCTTATTTCCTTACTTAATATTATAAATGGGAAAGTGAGTTTGTTTGTATGTTTGTTCCGCTTTCACGCCCCAATGGCTGAACGGATCTGGCTGAAATTTGGAACAGAGATAGATTATAGTCTGGAATAGCACATATGCTACTTTTTATCCCGGAAAATTAAAGAGTTCCCACGGGAACCAATAAACCTCAAACCACGCAGACGAAGTCGCAGGCATTCGCTAGTATATTATAAAATCAATGTACATATTGTGAAGAGTTTGTTTCTTACGCTTTCACGGCCCATCTTTTCAAGCAATTTTGATGAAAATTGGTAATGACTTAGGTGTTGTCCTGAGGAAGGACATAGATAAGGATACTCTATCCCGGAGAACTGAGGAGTTCTCTTGAGAATCAAAACAAAACCACGCGGACGAAGTCGCAGGCATCAGCTAGTAGCTCATATTAACGTGCAAAAACTCAAGCTTCCAGACCTCTAGAGATTTTAATTTGATTTTAAGCATTTAGATTTTTTAAGAATTTATAATTTCCCTGTATTAAGTAGTAACTATAATATATTTAAGTATATATAAGCCCGCCAACCCGCATTGGAGCAGCGTGGTGGGTCTAAGCTCTAATTCCCGCTCTCCTATGAGAGTGGAGGCCTGTGCCCAGCAGTGGGACGTTAATGGGCTGTAGTGATGATGATGATGATATAAGTATTTATCTAACGTAGCCTACAGTGAATAAATAGGTAATACTTAAGTAATGTATTATCCTTCTCTCGCTCTTCGCGTCGATTTGGACCCTCCTGTTCACAAAAATTTGGTAAGTACCATTCTCTGATCCCCTATAGGTAGTTTGACAGACGTTTTGAGAAACATTATAGCTCCTCTAACATAATTTGGCACCTCTCTGAATGAAGCCATTTGCGGCGAACGCGGCTTTTGCATTTAAAAACGAAAGAAAATCCGCATTTATGTTTCTATATCGAATAGTAGAATCTGTACGATATTTTCAATGCTGATAGTATCAAAAGGACTGCGTGACGGTTCCTAATAATTTTCAGTGAATTTAACTGAAATTGTAGGTAGGTACATACTGTGCAAGCAACCTTTATCAGAAAAATATTAAGCTCCGAAAATATATTATTAGTTTTTATTAAAAAAATTGTGGCCATATTATCTTTTGAACGATTGTGACCCTATGTCTTATTATGTATGACGGTTCCTAATAATTTTCAGTGAATTTAACTGAAATTGTAGGTAGGTACATACTGTGAAAGCAACCTTTATCAGAAAAATATTAAGCTCCGAAAATATATTATTGTTAGGTATTCATTAAAAAAAATTGTGGCCATATTATCTTTTGACCGATTGTGACCCCTACGTCTTACCTATTATGTACAGTTTCATGACATCAGCAAAAAACTAAATGATTTATGATTTTAGTACCTACGTCGCAAGTTCAGTCCCTTCAAATAGTAGGTAAGTACCTATACCTACCTTATAAACCATCCCGCTAGAATTTGAAGAGGGTACCTAGATACTGGATAGGGAGATAACCGTAGGATTTAACCTATGCTTCAGGGCGTAGATTATAAAATATACCTACTTACTGCTGTTACATCTGTTCCTAGTTATTACGCAAAATAATCGATCATGTACCTACATATTATAATTTTTCTATCCGCTTTGACTTCTGCCGTCTAAATCCGCCCCTGGTTGTAACAAATGACGCTGCGCACGTCCGTCGTAACACCATAAATCCAATATCAGCATCACATCGGATGCGTTACATCTCTCATTTATTTCCCGATATCATCCGATGTGTTTCTATACATATAAATTATAATCACAGAATATTATATCATGTTGATAGTTAGATATAATAATAGCATGGTTTAATGAGTAGGTAAAATGAACATCATACTAATAGGTAGGTATTATAAATGCGAAAGTGTGTTTGTTTGTTGGTTTGTCCTTCAATCACTCCGCAACGGTGCAACGGATCGACGTGATTTTTGGCATGGATATAGTTGAGGACCTGGAGAGTAACATAGGCTACTTTTAATCCCGGAAAAATTAAGGAGTTCCCGGGGGAGTTTAAAAACACTTAAACCAAGCGGACGAAGTCGCGGGCATCAGCTAGTACATAATAAGTCTAAGTATCGCACTCAAGAGTCACTAATCATTCGTTAAGTATCTACATAATACTTATTACATAAGGTATCCTAATAATCAGTGCGATAATGACGAAACGGCCAAGCTATATACCTTTTTACCAAGATGTGGAGACATCAGACAAGGCTTATAGGTACCCAGAGTTCTTTGTTAATGTTATTTATTATTATAAATGTGGTACATTAGAAAATACTAAAGCTATACACTTTGGACTATTGTAACTGGGCCCATGGGCTATGATGCGCAACAAGCTCGACTAGGGGCTTGGCTTGGCCCTACCTACTAGAGATCTCATATCTCTTTAACAGCATTATGATTAGAACTTGTGAGTCTTGCAACCAACTTTAGGTACCTACCTACATGGAATGTTTTTGGTGGGATTTTACTTATCATCTAGTAACTAGGTACCTATTATGATAATTCTGTTATTGTAGGTAGGTAAGTTTATCTTGTCGATGGTCATCCCAATTTAAATGGTAAGAAGACATGTGGATTATCACAATAATCCATATTTAACCCACATCACCAGCTATAATCCGGATCTTACCGCATGATGAATAGAGCGCATCGCTGAAGTGACAAATGACGCTTGGCGTATCCGACGTGACATAAATCCAATGCCCAGTATCAAATCGGATCAGATAGATCCCCCCATTATCCCCCATTCCCCCATTTCATTATCATCAGATGTATTGGCTATAAATTAACAGTACCTAATAGTTATATTTATAGGTAGACATGTGAGATACTTACGTACCTAGGTAACTATTGTACGTAGATATATTAAACCTAGGAACTTAAGTAGGCTACATGTAAATTCCTGTACAAAATACTTACCTACAAAAATGATGATGATTATTAAAATCCAAACAATAAAACTAGAAATTTAAAAGACTTCCGATAAACCATAATATCGTTTCATTAAAACTACGCGAAGGCGACTTGATTCTTATTCTATTCCTAGGTAGATAATTATGTGGGTATATTTCAATTTTAATTTTAATATTGAAGAAAGCAAAACATTATGAAAAGACCGAACACGAATCCTGTAATATATACCTACCTAACGGATATTTATTCAAACAAAAAAACGTTTCAGTTATATACCTACCTCGCAGGTAGGTATATAGGTAACTGAAACGTTTTTTTGTTGTTATGTTACCTACCTAGTTTATATAAAGCGTGCTTTTATTACAATTAACTGTGAGGTTACCAACTCTTTATTGTGATAATCTAACTGAAAGTAATGCGCCATTTCAGTCCGTTTTATTACGTTTTACGCGACAAACGTGACTCCTCGGAAGCCCGGACGTGTTGAACGAAACAGAGGAAAAATTCGCCAGATTGTTCACCTAAAGCGGGGTATCCACCGCAAGCGGAGTGAGCTCTGTACGGACTTCGTTTAACTCGCAGAGGAAACCCACATACAAGCACTATCACCAACAAAGAGCTAGCGGAAAGGAGTGAGCGCGCTGAGTTTAAAATGAGTCAAAATGAGCTCGTCTGAATCTGTCAAAACTCTTTTGTTAGTGTAAACCTAGTTTGTCTACAAAGAGTCCGTCAGGCTTACCCATTTCCCGTTCATCAGTCATTACCATTTTGCAGTGGAAACCTGGCTCAAGGCTGCCTGTCCACGTTGGCAGCGGAATCCCTGCCAAGTCCGAAATCCTCCGACCTCGGTGAACTGGGCCAATTAGCTATAGTCGGCTTACCGACTTGCTGGTTTTCAAACAAACAAAAAGAATTTGCTAGGCAGCGATAACACATTGGCCAGCATTTACTGAACGCATTTTACCAGTGGTATATACCTACTGGACCCTTTTCGAGTTAGAGATTTTAAATTCTGATTTTGAATAAGATTACCGAACAGATTAAATAAACACACGATTTGCAAATAATATAATTTATTTATTTAAGTAAAAAATATTGTTCTTTTTTTGTGATTTCAAATAAAATTAAAATACAAATATAAAATAATGTCTAGCCTACAAATATTGTCCGTAAATCCTAAAATACATGGCATAATCAATCCGAGTACGTTAACATTTTATTTGAAGCCTAAATAAATATATTACTTATAATAAATTCTAGATTATAATTTTATAAGCCGAATGAAGAGATCCTAATTTTTACAAAAAAAAATATGAATAAAGCCAACCTTGAAAAATTAAGATTAATAGTTATAAAAGGTTTGGCCTGTTAAATAAAAACTTTTATATTAGTACCTATCTTGCCATCCTGAGCTTTGCAGGTGAAACTGAACACGCATTTATCAAAATCTCAAAAAATGACTAAATATTATATTGATATAAAAACATAGTGATGCAATAGTAATAAATAAGTAATAATAATACTAAGGTAAACAAAAACCGTCACACTTTTTACTGCAACATTGATACAAGATCATAATACTTAAAATTTAAGGCTGTTTGCTTCATAATACAAAGGCTTTAAGGTAATCTTATTATAAGCATAAAATGAGATTATTTTTTAGTAAACAATATTAAAATACTGTAAGGCAGTGTGATTGACAAGGTTTTCCGTGGAATGGATTAATAAGCCCCTGCTCTATCGCTATTACTACTGACCAATTAAAGCTATGATGTCCATAATATTCTTAAAGGCGTGTGAAGCCAAAAAATCTAGTAGTTCTTTAAACAGAACGATCATTCTGTTTGATCATCCCCACTTGCCCACTATACCTAGCAGAGTCTGGACTCTAGACTCATCGGCTATGGGCTAAGATAATTATGATCAAATGAATCAAATCCAATTGATTTTGATTGGTCAGTTCTTAAAGCTGAAACGATTTATGGGTTTAGCCATCAAATCGCTGACGAAAACAATCTATTTATTTTCAACAGTAAGTCCCATTTTGTTATACCACTTTTGTTTCATCTTTTTATAGTATTAGTAGTGGGATCGCATGAAAATAAGATTTGTTATTAAGATAATAGGATATTTTCTGACAATTATTTAAGTACCTATTCAAAACATTATTGTCCTGGCGCAAAGGAATGTAAGGCAAACGTGGTGATGCAAAAGCTTATGTCACAACTACACAACTAATTATTATATATATAATATAGGTCGGAAATTAGAAGATTTTGTCTGATATAATACTTGTTGTGTGCGGTGGTGGCTATTTCGAGAAAAACTAAAAATGGCGGAATGGTTGGTAGTGGCTCGGCTGTATTTTTATCAATGTATTTATATTAACTTTACACAATACTTATTCATTTATTTCTAGTTTACCTCAGTAAATGTAGGTTTGGTTGAACTAAAATCTTGCATTTTTTTTGCAAGATGCTTGCATATTTTACCCTAATGTTAGAAAGGGTAAAACGTTGAAATCTTGAGCTCACGGGAAAAATCTGCGTGCAAATATTAATTTTTAATATTATATATAATATGATAACTATTACGTGAAAACATATTATTTTAACACTCAACAGAATAACAATCTATATATATAAAAATCATTAAATGAATCCCTATTTCCCTTGGTCACGGCATCACGCGTGAACGGCTGGACCAATTTCGCTAATTATTTTTTGTTGTGTTTGTTTGGACCCCGGGATGGTTTATATACACAATTGGACCCGGCAGGGGGCGCTGCAATCGGGTTCGAGGTTCAGGGCAGGACAAAGTCTGCCGGGCCCACTAGTTTAAGGATAAATATTTTAAATATCACATGACTGGGTCAGTATTTGAGATTCATAACAGTGACATAAACTTTTCCTTATTGACTTATGAATATATAATTATAGCATCAAAATAGCTTACTAGTTATTATGAGGATTTACTCCTGTTAAAATGGTCGGGGCAAATAACTTCACCAATGTCATTTTCTGGGTCGTTCATAATTACGTAATACGTACACCTAACAATTTGATATCAGCACATGTATGTTTCAATATATCAATATGTTAATAGTGTCTTGAAACCGAATATTTTGCTTAAGAAAGCCAGCAAATTAAATTATTACTCCTGGGTTACATTAGATCGTTACTTACCGAAATCTGTACTTTTTATATAAAGCTATGATGGACCTACGAGCTCAATGAAGCTTAATTGAAATATATCATGATGACTTTTTAGCTTATATCTAATTAAATAGCGATGTACTTAACATAATAATCGTTATTATAGCAGAAGAAATGAACCTAGCTAGTGCTACTTAGTATATGTTATTTAGTAATCAGAATACAACATAGATACTTTGTCAGAACAACGATTTAACTTAAATATCATTATTCTAAAGGTTAAACGCATACTTAATTATAAATAGTATAATATTATGTAATCGGTACATTAAAAGTTTTGCCATAAATTATATAATTTCAACGAATCTCAATTTTAAATATTTGTGCAGCAACATTAACAGATCAACCAACATTAATATTTAAAATAAATTTATGATATATACCTTATATTGTGATTTTATGTTTAAAAAGCATAATATACCTACTAAGAGATAGACACTAATTGAGTATTACCTTATCACTAAAACATATATTTAGAATTATCGTCATAAGCAATTAAAAACGTTGTAAATGCCACTAATTTTGTAAATAAGTCGAACTTAAAATAAATTTGTTAGTCAAAAGAAACTAGCGACAAAAAACGATGGTTTGTAAAATTTTTTAAAAGTCCTAGGTATGTCCAGCACTAGACGTCGAAGACACTAAGACGTACCTACAACGTTTTTCTTATTAGAGCGACGAAAACGTTTCCAAAACTCACTGACCGAGATTTCATAGGACGGAACTCTATCAATTTTAATTCATAACTATACAAATCTCACGGAAAATCTTACGTTCAGGCCCTATTCATATCGGCGCTAATTGTATTCGGCTGTATCTAAACCTTTCAAATAGGCAGTGCTGTAAATTTCCTTGGAAAAGATGCCGACAACTTTTTAGACCTATCCATCTGCCTTATTAAAGATTTATGCAAAATCCAAAGGAATATGTAAATGAAACACCATTCCGTTTATGCGTTTCGGTATCGTTCGGGCAGTGAATTTTAGAGTTACATATTATGCGTATTGAAGTACATTATATAATAATATATTATCATAACACGTCAAATCTAAATCTACAATATTGTCAGCCATTATTCTCCTGCAGCTTTTTGCACGACCCTCTTTATCGACAACGCTCTTACTACAATTTCCGCCAGTTAATATTAACAATCAAATTAAATTACTTACGAGTTATCCATAAATTAATGTAAAGTTACCGCGTTTTTATTTATTTTTTATCATGATTTGAGACAGATTTAATACCTTAGGGATGATTGCACCATCGATGGTAATGGTTATTCAATTGTTAATGGTAATGGTTCATTAAATTTGCCCACAAAATATCTCATAAAGTGAGTGGCACAAGTCAGTATTCTTACTTCCATAATTAAAATTTTCAGTAAAATGTTGGTCAAAGGTGGGAAAACCTAAGTTTTGTAACCCAAAGTGGTTGTTTTAAGGTGATCATAGTTAACGACAACCATTACCATCGATGATGCAATCGAACCTTAGGATCGTAAGGCTTCAGTCAGGTTAAATCTAATTCCACGTGGAATCCGGGACGCAAATTAAGGCAGTGTGGGAATCGCCTTAAATATTTCCATATAAGTTCGTTGAGGCATTCAGCCCGGGCGTAACTATTCCCGCATACCACGCGGTATTCGCGCCACTTTAACCAAAGTTTCATGAGTACGTAGCATGGTACGGCAACTTCTTTTCGATTTCATACCATTTCTATAGCTATTGTTGTATAATTATTGTACAAATGTTAGAATTGGTTGCTTTGATTCCCGAATGTTATTTCTACAATTAATTTAACAAATTGTTGTATACATATAGATCTATAATACTTTAATTCCAATATTAAATTCATCTCACAGCTCCCGTTTAAGGCTTGTTTGGACATCAATTGAACACATGCTTCAATGCGGTTGGACTTCAATAATGTAAATACATGAAGATGTATACCTACTCAATACTTAACTTTTAATTAGAAGAAGTAATTTTAAGTTATAAAACAAGAATGCATTGATGTAGAATTTTAGTACCTATTTCTATTTCAATGCAAGAATGAGTGAAATTGAATGTATAGAATTGTCTATAAATATTCTGGTACTTTTTTACTCCAAAAATATATCGCCAAAATCTAAAATATTAAATGAATATTTACATTATTAAAGTCAATCACATCCCGTATTCGTTTACCCATTGGATAATTCTAACAACAATTACATTTTGAAGTGACGTTTGAATAGACACTGTAGGATTTCAATAATTCTCCAAGGTATAAGAAATTTCGGATAGAAAATTTAGGACAAGATTTTTCAGAATTTAATTTCATGGAAGCCATAGGGATAGTAAGATGATTGAGATTGCGAGAGAAAATACAGAAATATTACTTATTTTACAGTAATTGTATACTGACATTATATGTGGAAGATGTAATTTCTACCAACTCGTAAAACCGCGTCTACAAAAAATTTACGAAGCCGGTAATGTCGTACTCGATAGGTATTGTATCGAAGCATAATTATTCGTCGTTTAGATTTCTTCATGAAGAAAAAGATTGAAATTTGCACAAAAATATTCATGTTGCGTATACCATTCAATACATGACGCAATATTTTATTGGGTCGGTCTAGTAATAACAAAAATGCAAAAATATAACGGCTAGTTAACGATTCTCATATTCAAATGTTTCATTTATATACGACAGCTTTACTTTAATAACCCATTTTAATGATAATCAAGTACGAAAAGAGCGACTTTTTTATATTCCTCTTGTCTTCTTGCTTCCAATAAAATCTTCCACACATATACATCAGATATTTTACAAAATAATCACAAAGGGAAACTTGGTACGTGTGTTGGAACGTAACTGAAGTACGTTTCGCACAAGCCCACATAGCGAGATATGCGATGTAGGTACAAGACCAGGTATCTACTGAAGTCGAACGTTAACGTGTTAAGCAGACCATTCAGGATACAGAGATGACGCTAAAAAATAACAAATTATCTATAAATAATCTGATCGATCTACGAAACACATCTCCGTTTTGGTGGATACCTGGCCTTAATCCCGCGAGATTGAAATATTCCTGTCGTGGCAGGAAATATACGCCAAATAGGATGTTCAACATTAAACTTTCTGTGCTCAAGAAATGCAATAATAATCTTATATAAATTCGCGCGGACATATAACGCGGTGCGGGCTGTATGCTCACAAGCTGAAACATACCGCTTGCGTTACGTGCGCGTACACGCAGACATAAAAGCGGTGTGCCAAATCCCATACAATAGGGATGATGACAACTCAATCAAATCAGCAACTTTTTATCCAACTTAATTAAAACGCACGTCTAGTATGGAAAATGTATGAAATTCACAGTTGTAACGTCATCAAATTTCAACAATTTTAGGTCTCTTGGAAGACCCTCTGTTTAATAATCAGTTAGATATAATTTATTTTTGATATAGGCATCATCCCTATTATGTATACATACGTTACAACGCAGTGGTGCGTACACGTACACGTCCACGCGAACGCGTATGTTTCGGCCTAGTACAATTTATACATCAGTGTACGAATAACGCGTATAATTTATACATGTGTGTCATAAAACGAGGATTCATACTGTTCGGTCAGCAGGCGGGGGCGGTAGTGGGGAGCGCGCGGGGGTCGCGGGCGGAGGGACATCACACCGCCGCAGGAGAGGCTGATTGTCAGTGCCACTTCGCCTTCTGAGCGAAGATGTCAGCTCGCAGGTTTTGAGCGAAGCATATCCCGAGAATCTGACCAATTTAAAGATTAATTGAACAAACTGCACCGAAAAAATCCTTCGAAATAAGTAAGTTATGCAAAACGAACGCACTCCTTGTACTTGACTTCAAACGTCATTTCTGTCATGTATCGCACGTGTACTCGTATAAAAAGCGCGCGTGTAAACCGCAATTTACCTTTCATTCAATCAACTCAAATATTTAAAATAAAAATATTTTTAATACTTTAAAACTTACTACAGGTTTGTACGGAACCCTCGGTGCGCGAGTCCGACTCGCACTTGGCCGGTTTTTTTTTTTAATAAGATGGTTTGAGCATAACAGCTACGTTACGAGCAAATAGTGTTTCAACGCATCATATTATAAATTACTAGCTGATGCCCGCGACTCCGTCCGCGTGGAGGTATGAAAAATAGATGTTGGCCGATTCTCAGACCTACTCAATATGCTCACAAAATTTCATGAGAATCGGTCAAGCCGTTTCGGAGGAGTATGGGAACGAAAATTGTGACACGAAAATTTTATATATAAGATGATTACATCCGTTTCAAATGCTAAGATCATCGTATTCTTGAAATGTCGAGCTTATATCAAGGAATTTTTTTATTCCGCTGCTCATACTACTACATAAATACGTGTACTTAGGTAGGTTTTCTTTAAAAATAAAAGCAATAAAACGCAAATCAATCGAAAGAAATTGTTGTAAACTTGCAACAATTTCTTGGTATGAAACTTTATTTCGAAGAATTCGATTACGAAGTACCTTGCTGATGGTCGATACATTTGAAACGTATAAGTTATCGTACGAGCGTTCAGTACACGTGAACTATAAAATTAATTGATTTTCTCGTTTTACGCTGATATTTTTTATTTCCGTGAAACATGCGTTCACGTAAGTAGCAAAACGGAATAGTCTAAACTACACAGAATTACTTCAAATTGAAATGAAACCCACTTTGACTTTGACTTTGACTTCTAGATCTGCCGGGCCATATGAATTTTTGAAAGTTGTTTATTTGAAAGCTATAAATACAATAACTTTGTAATATTGAAATGTGCTTTTGGGGTGTTTAATCTAAAAATATAGTTTGTGAAACAAAGACGATTGGCTAGAATTTTCTCGATACAAAAATTTTTCATAGATTGCTCCAATAATTTTACTTTTTCAGTTTTATTCGGAAGCAGTATTTGAAATTGTCAAAAATATTAATTAACTTTATATAGTTTATTTTTACGCTATGCTTTAATTTTCCTTCCCATTGCGGTCATCATTGCTTTATTGCCATCTACACTACATTGAATAAATTTATCCTGCTCAGGCTCACAACGTTTTAGGCCCACTAGATAGATGAATCTAAAAACAATGTACTACCACACATAACTACGATACATAATAAAGTGCATCCTCAAAATACAAACTTACTTGTGCAAAAGCGGTACAAACAGCGGACGTGGCAACAATCAAGAGATTGCGGTCGAACCACTCTTCGGCGGCTTCTAGGCAACCCTTGTCATATATTATCTTAGCTATGTCATAACTCTAAAACAAAAAGAGAACTAAACATAAATAACTAAATAAGCTGCAGGGAGTGATGTACATACACAAAATTTAAAAAGTAAAGTAAAAGTACATGCGAAGTGATGACGTAGATAAAATACAACTTATTTTCGGTAACGTTCCATTTTCGCTAAAAACTTAAATAGGTACCTATGTTTTGAGTTGTTTTGTTTCTAGCTATAGACAAAACGTAAGGCTGAGCGTACATAGCCTCAAACACTTCCGTTTGAGCCAACTCCGAGCGTCTCGATGGAATCCTAACATGCTAAAAACCAGATGCTCTGCTGCTGCAAATAAGCGAAGGCGTCCAAAGTAAAACGCAACAGCACGTGACTACGCCAACTCATAACTAAACTACGACACAATTCGTTTTACGTAAAAGTACAGTGTTTGACCGTAAAGGGCATATTTTGTTTGCACAAGGATATGACATGGTTTCACTATTACCAATGCGCGAACGAAACATTGCCGAGTAGATGCCATCGTTATCCTTTGTGCCACCAAACATAATGTTACAGCAAGCTGCACAGGTATAACACACAGGTATACGTGTGCACAGGTATCTATATAACCCAGCGGTATTTTTACGTGAAACAAAGTAGTACACATAAAGCCGTGCACATGACTAAGGTACTAGAAGCACAGTAGAGCCCAGCAGGTATGAACCTTCAGCGCGAGCGGCGCTAGCACCAGCGCCGCGACAGGCGCGAAGTTCCGCTGCAGCCAGTCCTCTCCCGCGGCCAAGCATCCGCGCTCGTGGATTACACGCTCACTCGCTTGCTACATTCGTATGAAAATCTTGAAAACGTCTTTCTACATGATACCGTTCAACATGATTGGATCAAAACTATACGATTTATTCACTATGATCAGATATAAATTTTGAAGACATTTTCCGATCCAACATATTGGCCATTAAATTCCTCGATCATCCAGATACATCTAGGTAGTAGGTATATAATTTTAAAATTCTGTTAATTTAAACCAAGCCTCCTGTGGACAGTTCTTGGCAACTAATAGATTTTATTATTTACAACTAACTTTTACCCTCGTATTCATTGTTGTTAACGGTGGTACGTTAAAATTAGACTGAATAGTGTAGACCTTTAGACTATTTTACTGGAAGAAAGTATGAATTCAAATCCAATTTATGAAAAAAAATTCTCTTTAAACATGTGTCTGGTTGAAGATGATGCATTACCAAAAAGAGATGTTTTCCAAAGTTGTTATCGTCCAGAACAGCTCCAAAGAGCTCGCAGAATTTCCTTTAAATCTTATAAGAAAGTTACGAAACAAATACTTATGTAGCAACTACTAGCTTTTGCCCGCGACTTCGTCCGCGTGAACTACACAAATTCCAAACCCCTACTTTACACCCTCAGGGGTTGAATTTTCAAAATTTCTTTCAGCGGACGTCTACGTCATAATAGCTATTGTAATTTCGCCCTGTGGTTTGAGTTGTGCGTTGACAGATCAGTCAGTCAGTTAACCTTTTCCTGTTATATATGTATTTAGATTACTACATGTCAGAAGAAGATTACTTACATAAGTGGGTTTTCTGACGTCATATCCGCACTGCTTGTTCCGAATTATGTCCTGCGGTTTGTTGCGACAGCAACTGAAGGGAACTCCGCAGGCTTCTCGCGAGCCGACCGCGCCGCTTGAGCAGTTGAAGTAAGCGTTGCGATCCCAGTCCTTTGGACCTTCCACACCGCAGCATTGCAACTGTCACACATATAATAGTTTTTTCATCCCACCATCTCGGAAAGAGTATTTTTAATCTTCGATATCTGAATGCAAAAGCCGTTATTATCCTCTTGAGGATAAAGTAAATTGAATTTAGAACATCGTGTGCACGTTAGTAAATATCACTCGTCTATGAAGTTTGTGAATTCAAAACATCATTAAAACCTATTTATTTCTACCTCTATGGTGCCAAATTTCCATACAACCTTTTTTAATTTGTTAAAAACTCACACTCGTAACCATTCTTGGTGTACTTTTTTAATTTGCTTTGCGCGCACCATTTTCTTTCACGTCATGTCATTTCCTCGCTGAGGTGGGATGAAAAGTTACGTGTTGCACTCGAGTGAAAAGATTTTTCACCTCGTGCTCTTTTGATTCCCTCGCTGACGCTCAGGATTCTAATTTTTGAACCACGAGCGCATAGAATCCTTCGCTTGCTCGGTCATCAAAATTATTTTTTAGTATTATTTTCTTCATATGTGTGTTGAAAAACGTCGTATGATACACGTGTGTATTGATGATTACACACTTGTACCATAATGTACCTACTATTGTTTAGCTGACCCATATGTTTAGACACACGCACTGAAAGTATAACCCAATCCGGATGCTATTACGATACTAAAACTATTTTTATCTCTTTTCCTCTTATGATTACAGTCACTCAAGAGGAAAGGATGGAACATTTTACTGTCATCCTAACAGCATCTGGATATGATAGTACTTAAAATACACTACTTAATTAGCACCTGAAATATGTTGTGCCAACAGAACGATAGTTAATAAATATACATAATAATAATAATATACTATGTCCAGCAGTGGACGTCTATTGGTCGATAGCGATGACGCCGACATAATATCAAAAAAATTATAGGACTGGCAGGATTTTAACGTTGCATTTTATCAGAGTATCGAGCAGCGTACGCCGATAAAGCTTTTAAAAAACACAGTTTATAGTTTCGCATTACAGTCTGAATTAGCCGGCCAAAAGACAGACAAACTCGACAGAGTAACTTTTATTTTGATTAAAATTGATTATGTTCTGATTAAAATTGATAATAAGATTTTACGCTAGAAAAACTATTATTATCAATGTACCATGCAGGAAAATAATCCATGAAAATATATTTTTATGTGACTAATCGCAAATGACGTTCTTTATAAACGTGAAATTGCATTAAATGCACACGTTCCTCAGTCGAATCAAGGTCACAAGAATGATTAGTCTGCAATGAGGGCTGAAACATACTTATATAATATAAATATAGCATATGAGCCGAGGAAAAATTGAACCCTTATAGGATCACTTCGTTGTCCGTCTGTCTGTCAACACCCTTTTTTCGGGAGCGCGTGTAGATATCAAGTTCAAATTAATATGAAATACTTAGGTCAACGGTCCTAAGGGAAGGGCAGCTCCAAGGAGCTGAAAAAAATGAAGCTTCTAAGTCAACGCAATCAAAAGATACGGCCGTGCCGCATATTTTGACACTCACCAATAAATCAAAATCTTTAAGGTACCTACTTTACGTTGACCTAGAATCAAGAAATTTGGGAAGACGCACAAGCACAAGTATAGGAAAAATTCCGAAAATCGTAAATTAGGCTTCCGTACTCATAGTGTCGAATTGTTTGTGAGGCGCTACCAGTTTAGCGCCAGTTATTTCACAGCTGATTACATGTTTTATGACATCTTTCTTGTAAAATAATTTATATTGGATGGTGGTATGGAACCCTTTGTGATCGAGTCTGATTCGCAGTCGGCTGGTTTTTTATTAATATGAGAAGGCATTCACGGAAAATATTAAGGAACACACCCAATCTTCTTGGATCCAATCAATCAAGTTCTGCTGGTCTGGGTCTTCCCTGTAATGAGTGATGAACGTCTGGAATCCACTTGTAGCTTGTTGTTTTATCTACAAAGTATAAAAGTTCCATCACTAACACAGATTACTTAACAGACTTATTAACATTGATATGCTTATTAGTCTAAATAGGTATTGTGAATATCTTTGCACATATCCAGATGTTCCCTTTGATATATGCGATTCCTTATCTGTGTAAAGTTTGTTTTTAATCTTTGAAAGCAGTTTTTATTTTCTCTGAGCGAAAATTCATACATCTTAAACATTTAAAACTTTAGCATCACTCAAAACCTTTCGACCGCTCGAAAAAACAGCCTATATAATATTATAATCTAATATATAAAAATAAGTCGGGTTTTCCTTCCTGACGCTATAACTCCAGAACGCACGAACCGATTTCCACGGTTTTGCATTCGTTGGAAAGGTCTCGGGCTCCGTGAGGTTTATAGCAAAGAAAATTCAGGAAAAATTTCAACAGAATAGCGGGAAAATCTGTTTAGCGGGAAAGCCATCTGGTGGCGAAACGGAGTTCGCCGGGTTTGCTAGTAATAATAATAAATCTACATATTTAACAGTAAAACAAGGTAGGTACTACCCAAGTATAGTTTCCGTACAGTACAGTGTGTCACATCAATTTTATACTAATATATAAAAATAAGTCGGGTTTTCCTTCCTGACGCTATAACTCCAGAACGCACGAACCGATTTCCACGGTTTTGCATTCGTTGGAAAGGTCTCGGGCTCCGTGAGGTTTATAGCAAAGAAAATTCAGGAAAAATTTCAACAGAATAGCGGGAAAATCTGTTTAGCGGGAAAGCCATCTGGTGGCGAAACGGAGTTCGCCGGGTTTGCTAGTAATAATAATAAATCTACATATTTAACAGTAAAACAAGGTAGGTACTACCCAAGTATAGTTTCCGTACAGTACAGTGTGTCACATCAATTTTATACAAAATCTATTAGGTAAAGCTATAAAAATAATATCAGCTTTTACACTATTAAGGAAAATTGTTACCGCTACATATATATAGGTATAGGCATACGTGTGTTCAAGTTGTGTTCCATAAGAACATCAAAAGTGCTGCAGGATCCGCAATTAGGAACTAGGACCTTGTTAAAAATCTTTTATAGACACGGCTATGTCTTATCTATCGGGTATCTATCTTGAAAAGTTTATTGAATTTAACGGATACCTACCGGTTCGAATTACAGTTACTGTTAGGTACATTTACGGTAATGATGGGGCAGTTCTACAGTTGTATGTGTCGTCACAGCTTCTAACTCCTCAAGTACCTACCTAATATATTTAGCGACTGCTATTTTCATTGTTTCATATCAATAATATTTTAAGAAAAAGAACCATCTTCGCGGCTAAATTCAAACTCCTTAAAGATCGAGTTGGAATGTATCGAAATAAAGGATGTCATCCAGAATCTTGGACCTTAAAGCGAAATCAAACTCACGTGGAGAAGTTGCAGTCGAATCGGAACCCTATCGCACAGAATATAGAACTAAATTTACTTTAAACGGTAATAGAGGTCGATGTAAGTTTTTTCGACGAAGGATCGGGACCAAAGTTTTGACCTAGCTTTTGGAATTCATAAAACCAAAGCCGCGTTCAATATGTAGCGTCATTCCACGAAAAGAATTACTTTTATTTTGATACACGGTGTATTAAAAGATTTAAATATTCTTCGGTCTTATCCTTGGTAGGTAGTCCTTGGTAGGTATCCTTGGTAGTCCAATGTTTAAGTGTCAATTTTTGAAATATTCATTGCATTTACGTTTTCTTATCTCTTTCTTGTAGGTTAGGTTAGGGTTCGGCATGCGGCCGGGCACTTCGGTTCTATCGGGTTAATAAACCTAACAGATTACAATCTACCGAAAAATAATCCGTTATATTGTAATCATTCGACAGTTTACAATTTCGCGAGTTAGATTATAATCTAACGGTTTTTACAATCTTACGGTGATGCATATACCAATTTATCTAAATTGGTATATGCATATGTCACCTAACATTAAAATATTTAAACATGTGAGCAAATCCTTTTAAGTAAGCTTATCTGTATATTAAAAGGAGAATAATACGTAAACCAACCCTTAAGCCGTAATCATGAGTAGGTACCTATTCGCCAGTCGCCACATCTATTCAGAATTTAAAGAAACAAAAAGCCACGCAATATTCCCGTTGCCTGAACTGAATTCAGTGCTTTTATCACTTAGGTATTTTTGTCAGCGACTTCCTCAGATAGCGGGGGCTTTCTCAGCAGCGAGGAAATGAAATTCTTATCGTTCCTATCCATAGAAAGAAGCTCACTTCTTTCAGTTATCCGCAGGAAATATATAGGGGGAGCTGCCGCGGCACTCGCAATAACCAACATCTGATTGCTAAAAGGAATCACGGAAGAATCTCTCGCTCAATCTAAATAATGTATCCTGGTGAACATTTTCGGGCTCTTTCTACAGATTTTTTCCCAGTAAAATCGACGTGTGTATTTATCTTTGTGAACGGTTTATAATATTGTGCTAACACATTTACAAGGAATAAATAATATTATAAAGTAGAATCTTAAACTATTTTTTTAAGGCTTGCTAGCTGATTGTTATATTATATTGAAGATATTAATTAATTCTTTAATCAATTTTGACGGAGAATTACGTATATTATCATACCTACTCATCAGTTGCGGATGGAACGCGTTCAAAAAAGGCTTTTGAGGCACCTTACATATTCATGTAAATTACAGAAACGACTTCCCACCTATAACGACAAACTGGAACATTTTAATATGACTAGTGCAATATATGTTGATGTGCAATAATTTGTACATTCTAATGTGAAGAAACGTCTGACGATATCTACTAGGCCTTGCTTGTTAGGCTTGGCCGCTGTGAGATGGTATTTTTCATAGGTTAAAAATTTATTTTTATAAATTGCTTTATTGAGGGCCTTAGGAATACGAATAAAACATACCCATTCCTTAAACACAAAGAACAATATTCCAGCTGTCATCTCGGCCAACAACAGAAGAGCAAGGAACACTGCATACTGAAAAAAACATTAATGTTATAATCGTTAATACTTACCTGTTTATTATTTGCCAATTAATCCATACTTAATACTATAAATGCGAAAGTGTGTCTGTCTGTCTGCTACGCTTTCACAGCCCATCTGTTCAACCGATTTTGATGAAATTTGATACAAGGATAGGTTGTAAACAGGTCTTTTTATCCCAGAAAACTTAAGAATTCCCGCGGGAATCAAAAAACCATAATCCGCGTGGACTAAGTCGCGGGCATCATTTAGTATACATATTATAAATGTATATGAATTAAAAACAAACCTTAGATGCAATATTTTACAGTAAGTATACAGTTAGTTATCAATAAAATACAATCTACATTCATGCTTAAACAAAGAATTACGTAAAGGCTAGTCATTTGAGATCCATACTAATATTAATAAACCCAAACTGTTTGTCTATTAATTTTTCACGGCTCAGCCGTCTTCACGAAATCTGGTACTGAAATAGCTATCCTTGTACAAGCTAGCGTCCTTGTACAAAGTACAATTATTGTACAAAGTACAACTATGCGAAAGTGTTTCTGTATGTCTGCTACGCTTTTACGACCCATCTGTCAAACAATTTTAATTAAATTTGGTACAGGGATAGATCCCGGGGAAGGACACAGGCTGCTTTTTATCCTGGACATTAAAGAGACTAGAATCAAAAAATCTTCACATATGCGAACGAAGTCGCTAAATTGACGCTGGCGACTGATGCAGTATTGATATATTCAAACGCACACGCAAAACCGCAACTAGTGCATAAAAACATACTCACACAAGCTAACAGGCACGTGTTCTCACGCAAGGCACCTACACATCCCGTAAATCCAATTATAAATGTTATAGTGCCTGTAATCAAACAATAACCAATCAATCATTATTATACATTCACCTTGACATTGTATTTTATTTAACACATTAAGTAACATAGTTTTTTGTACATATACTAGCTATGCGTTGCTATATTAGTTACCTACTTAGACTACAGAAAAAGTACCAGCAACAATTTTTGCATGAAGTATACACTCAACTCTGGGCCAGTTCTAAGAATTTCTTGAATGTAATCCCTAGTATACCTTACTATCCATCCAACCAGGAAATCAAACACAAAACTATGGAACATAATAATCACTAGAGTAGACCATTGAGGTATAAGCTTAAAATAATGATGACTCAGCCAGCCAGCCATTATAGCCAGTGTCTCTCTGGATGATTTAAGGATTCTACCCTAGTTAAAAAATGCTCAATGCATAATTTTCATAATTCCCTGCCTGAAAGTAGGTGTCTACGTAACCAATGCCTACCCGGATTGCCACTGATTCCAACGATACCAATTTTGAACGATAGGCATTTAGATGTTATGGTAGAATAAAGAAACTCACATACATACATACATACATACATACATACGTTTCACATTTTTTTAAACCCATTACTTGTGGGTTAGTATAACGTATTATCATGCTGATATATTTTAAGGAATTGATATTTAAGGAAATAAGTAAACTTAAAATGATAATTATGTATTCAACAAATGTTACTTTACATCCGTTAGGTTAATCAGATGATAATGACTCATACGCATTTTCGTAAATCTGTACCTGGTAGGTTAACACCACATATGCTGATTTTGACAATGGCCTAATTGATACAGCTGTAATGGGGCCATTGTTTTTATTGTCTTTGTAACATATCAACTCAGATTAGTTTTACACCCATTGTTTTAAAAAACTATTCCAAGGGCAGTTAAAACTCATAGGAATACAATGCTTTTAACTTTAAGTGTTGAATAAACTTATGATATTTAGAACATTAGTGTTTTAAAATGATTATTTCAAAGAGTTCATACAAAATATGTCCATTGCTTGTTGTAATTGTTGTTGATTAAATTAACATCAGCTTTGCCCTTATTTTGCTAAAATCAATATTTAGCAAATTATATATTCAATATTACATTACTTACTTACTCAAAAGTCAATAAAGTTATTTCGTTGGCATGGATTAAAATTTTTGTAATTCCCGGGGGAACTCCTTCATTTTCTGGGATAAAATATAGCTTATGTCACTCTCCAGCGTCTGCTCTATTGCAGCGTGATTGAAGGACAAACTAACAAACACACCTTTGCATTTATAATATTAGTATGATAATAAATAAAACCAAACTAATATTATAAATCTATGTATTTATTTGGTGTATTTGATAAATAATTTATTTGTTTACTAGCTGATGCCCGCTACTTTGTCCGCATGGTTTAAGTTTCCTTGATTCCCACTGAAACTCCTCAATTTTCTGGTATAAAAAGTAGCCTATGTCACTCTCCAGGTTCTCAACTATACCTATGCCAAAAATCATGTTGATCGGATCTGTTGCTCCATTGTGGCGTGATTGAAGGACAAACCAACAAACAAACACACTTTCGCATTTATGATATTAGTGTGATTTTTTAATTAGTTACTGCTTGCTATACCTACCCTTCAACAATTTTCTTAAATTTACTCATTCAAAAGATGGGCATGAATAACCAGCAGGGCAAACATCAATGATTGATGCAAAAGTTATGCGGTCGCCCTGCGGGAGCACATTTAGATATTATCTATAGTTACCTATATAATTATAATTGTGAGCTTGGACCTTGGCTGTTTGTATGTTTGGATGTTGCTTACTGAACTGATGTGGCTGTTTGAAATAGACATAGCTTAAAATAACCTTATTTGACACATGGGCTACATTTTATCCAAGAAAATTAAGTAAAGAGTTTCCACTGGAAACAAAAACTTAATCCATGTGACCAAGTCATGAGTAATGATTATTAATTAAAAAAAGAATACCTAATAATATAATAGGTAATAAATAAAACCACAACAATATCTCAATTAGCTAACCAATTCTAATCGTACAAAATACAATCAAGGCTAGATTTTTATTATTTATTATCTTATTTTGTGATTATTTGACTTATTATTTGACTACTGTTGCCAATGTGTATTTACGTTTAATTGATTGTATAAAATATTCAATATTGCAATGCCCCGACGGGGCCTCATGTCTCTGTAACTGTGTTATGAACATTGTACATGAAAGCAATAATAAATAAATGAATAAATGAATAAATCACCTAAATATAAATATTATGGATAGATAAAGTAAATCACTTACCAACACATATTAATATGAATGCTGGATCCAATGCAATATTAGTCAAGCGTGACAGATTGTTGAATGTATCCTTCTCAGTCCAAGCCCACACACCAACAGCCAATACAATGAGGCCAAGGAACTGTAAAATGAATCAAAAATTTTATCTTATGTCTTGTAAATTGGTTCTGCATAAAGTAATTTTTCAGAATTACAAGTAGGTAAGTAAGTACTTTCCAAAAAGTTTGTAACATAGTTAAAAGTTATGTACCTAAATAGAACTTCAACTCAAGTTCTTAACTATACAAATGAAAGTTCATACCAGTTGATACCATTTGATACCAGTCACCCTACACTCTATTGAGAGTTGTGTAGAATAAGTGTTGGCAATAAACTAGGTACCTACTTAAGTTAAGAAAAACAGATTCCTGTGAACTTATGACTACTTACTTAATTTATTTTTTTATTGACAATGTTTAGGGAGCTAGCAACTTAGTAGGTACCTAAGTCTCAATTTTTATTTCACTCATTGTCTTTCTATGGTAATAACCCACCTTCATAATAAACAATTTCCTACTGTAAACAATAAAAGGTTTTAAAAAATTGTACCTATAAAAAACATTTGGTGAATGCAGCCTTGAAAGAGCTTCAAATAATTATCTAAAAAACAATAACTTTATTTTGTTTTTGAATACACATAGCATTCAGGTCACCGCATAACTTGTTTATTTATCAAACTACATATTATCATGTAGTATTTACTATTTACTTACCCAAAATAATACATTAACACCAAAAATCACATATTTTAAACAACAGCTCACTTCGGTCGTGTCACGTCGATATTTTCTTATGCTAGGCATTTTATCTAACGCATAGGCAAGTATTAATAGGATATTAATTTAACAATAAATAAAACAAATTAATTCACGAACAACTAACTTTACACTACATTTATTTAAATTTAGAACACACCAATAGAACAATGAATGAGAATTTTATTTGACAAGTAGGCCAAAGGCCAACCAACTGAAAGAAAAGAGCAATAGGTAACATGACGAGAGCAAAAGGGATGGCGGCAGCGATAACATTACCGGTTATTCAACGATTAACGAATCGATTATGCCATGGAAAATCGATTTAGGGTAATTATTTATTAAAATTGTACTTATTCTGAAATGTAATTATTCTTTTTCGGAAAAAGAATTCATTTTTCATTTAAACGGACTGGTTTACCTCGATCCCTCACTCTATCAACTTTTTTCCTTACTGACATGAATGTTGAAAAATCATTTACCTATTTTATCGTGCCTCCTTGAGTAAGGCCTCGTTGATTAGTTTTTATAAAATCTTATTGAGGTTTTGTTTATGTACTGTACTTCAAAAATATTTACGGTTTTCTGATAAATCAAAAGATAAAAAATGTTTGAAACAAAAATTTATTAAAAATGACACTCAACTGCGCAGAAGGCTAAAAAACCTCAATAAAATGCAATGATTTTTAATCAAGTGGCAAACAGGAACATGTGTTAACTTTAACAGTGTTACTTTATATACTACACCTATAAAGCTCAATTACCACTGACTGACTGACTGACTGACTGACTGACTGACTCATTGACAGAATTGTTTCTCCTAGAAAGAGACAAAAAACGATACAATGATGTACGGGAGATGTGTTTAGGTGCGGGTTAAGAGTAAGGGAAAACTATGACATTTCGGAAAAACAAGATGGCAGCCGACGTGATTCTTGCAACTCTTTTTTTTTCCAACCGATTTCGTTACAACTCGCAACTATTGAAGAAATTAAGAAACGATTAATAGAAAAAGTAGAAAGAATTGGAAAAACAAGATGGCGGCCGAGCTATAGTGCTTTAAAATTTTGGATTTTTCGACCTCGAACCGCGGCGAAAGAGACAGAAAACGATACAATGATGTATGGAAGATGTGTTCGGGTGTGGGATGGGAGTAGGAAAAAATTATGAATTAGAAATCAGCGCCATTTTGTTTTTTGTTTTTTTGACCGATTTCGTTCAAAATCGATATGTAGGACTCCCTGCTACAAAAAACAGTTACAAAATAGGAAACTGTTATCAAAATAAAAAAGAACCAGCGCCAATTTGAAATTCTTTGTTAATTGACCAATTTCGTTCAAAATCGATATTTAGGACTTCCTAGGATAACAAAACAGGAAACTTGTACAAAAATTTAGGAATTAAGCGCCATTTTGGAATTCTTTGTTAATTGGCCGATTTCATTCAAAATCGATATTTACGAGTCGTAAATCCCTGGCCGTAAAAGCCTGTGATCATAAAACAGGAAACTGACACCAAAGTTTTAAAAAATTAGCGCCATTTTGAAATTCTTTGTTATTGTAGCGATTTCGTTCAAATTTGATATCTGAGGATCCCTAATATCCCAAAAACCACATCCCGTGAGCTGCTTTAGCAGCTCGCACACAGGGCGAAACACTAGTACTACACTATAAGCATTAAATTATTATTTTATAGGCTTTCCATTTTTATTTTTTTATAAGTAAATCTTTAAGATACTTAAACAATCAATCCTTGAGGTGCTTTTCAGCTCAGGACCTACGTCCGTGATTTGCAATACATATTACCATAATATTATATTAATTCAACAAATTATATTAATGAACATTACACTCTCATTGAGGGGCGATTTTATCAAAAAAGAAAAACCATGATGACATTTTAGACTTATTTTCTTTTTGTGTTTTATTTAAACTTTTATTGATTAAATTACCTATTTTAAATTTTTTTGTAGGTAAGCTATGCAGGTAGGTATAATTATTGCTATGAGTCACACGTTTTTCCACTGGCAGAATGTTTTTTTATCCAGTCGATATAATTACTAACTTTTGTGTATACTCCTGGAAATAGTAATAAATACATTAATACAGTAAGTATACTAAACCCTAAAATAATAAATTATAATCATAATATAGGTGGGTATATTAATACCTCACCTATAAGATGTTTAAACTTCTTACACAATACGTACCTGGATATCTAGGATCTGCACAGCCTATTCCCCAAGATACGACTCCTTTAACAAAATAAAATCCAAAATTACTTTGGCTGAAAATGACCAGAAATCTAGAAAGACAAGGCCGGCGCGGTCAGCTAGAAGTTTTAGTACGTCATGTAGTCAGTACCTAAAAAGAGTTTTTATGAACTTGTTGTATTAACTAGGTTCTTGGTACTCTAATAAAATACCTCGACAAAGATGGCAGCATAAAAAACCATAGAATTGCAATCTTCTAGAACTCCAGCAAGCATCTCACCAAAAAAGATAGTGAATAATTAATAATGTGTAGTAAATCAAATCAAATCAAATCAAAATGCTTTTTATTCAAATAAACTTTTACAAGTGCTTTTGAATCGTTAAGTGAATCTACCACTGGTTCGGAATGCCATTCCTACCGAGAAGAACCAGCAAGAAACTCGGCGGTTGCTCTTTTGAAAAAGAATTATTTACAATTTTATTAATGTATATATATGTAACCGCTGTCCTTAGCATTGCTGGAGCGAGTCAAATCCACGCTCTTTTGTCGTTTATGTAATCTTCAACGGTATAATAAGCTTTTTTCAGAAGCATACTTTTAATAGATTTCTTAAACTTGTGTAAAGGCAAGTTTAAGATAGGTTGTGGAATTTTGTTATAAAATAGAATGCTCATTCCCACGAACGACCTTCGGACTTTCTTGAGGCGGAGCGAAGGAGTTACGAGCTTATTGCGGCCTCTAGTTTGCCTATCATGCAGATCGCATATTTTTTTGTAATTATGAATGTTCTGTTTTATGAAGATTAAATTACTGTAAATATATTGCGAGGCTACTGTGAGAATACCTATTTCCTTAAATTTCTCTCTAAGGGATTCGCGCGGTTTTAAATTATAAATTGCACGTATTTCCCTTTTTTGTAATACAAAAATTTTTTGAATGTCTGCCGCTTTACCCCATAGTAAGATTCCGTAAGACATAATACTATGAAAGTAAGCAAAATATACAATTCTTGCCGTTTCAACGTCAGTAAACTGTCGAATCTTTCTGACAGCGTAAGCAGCAGAACTGAGTTTGCCAGCCAGAGTTGATATATGGGTGATCCATTGAAGCTTTGAATCTAAGGTCACCCCCAGGAACACAGTGGTCTCTTCTATTTTTAAAATATCATTATTTACAGTTAAATTCATGTTTCCTGAGGACTTGGTATTTGGCAGTGCGAATTCAATACACTTAGTTTTCTTTGCATTTAAAAGTAAATTGTTTAGGGTAAACCAGTTAGTGACTTGAGAAATTGCATTATTTACGTCGTCATAGTTGTCCTTATTTCTATCAACTTTAAAAATCAACGACGTATCGTCAGCAAATAACACAATATCGCAAGTATTTCGGACGTAATATGGTAAATCATTTATATACACCAAGAACATGAAGGGACCCAGAATAGAGCCTTGAGGAACACCCATTAGTGAGGCTGATCCGGATGATTTTACATCGTTAACACATACCGTTTGAATGCGATCACTGAGATAAGACGCAATGAGACCCAGTGCAGTGTCTTTGATTCCATAGTGGCTCAACTTAACTAGAAGCGTCTTGTGCTCAACACAATCGAATGCCTTAGACAAATCACAGAAAATACCAATAGCATTTTGTGATTTCTCCCACGCATCGAATATATGCTTTAGCAGCATTGCGCCCGCATCGGTTGTTGGTATAAAAGGGCATGTTTCGCTCCGAGCTCTCTTTGAACTAGCGGCACGCTATGAGGGACAGAAAATCATGTACCTAATACTATCTCATTCTTTCACGCGTAATGAATAATCTTTCTTGTGCTACTATTTATGGGTAGTGCCTAGCAGTCTGTCATCCATTGTATTACCACACTAGTATGAAAATTAATAATAGACCGTACTCCTTTAAATGCTCATAATATTATTTTTATCGCCAACGGGTGAGAAAAGTACTTTATAGTATTAATAGTGGTGAAGTAAGAACAACTTTACGAGCAAAATCTAACAAAATATTTTCATTTATAATGCATTTTTCTGTACGACGGAAATCAGCTCTTATGTAGCTACTTCATAGAGTAAAAATAATAATATTTTCTTACTCTGAGACCTTTATTACATAATAGGGATGTCCCTGAATCGATAACATTCGTAAGGTAGTATTTTCCCAAAGGCAACTAAAAACTAAAAAGTATTCTTTATCAAAGGCTAGATAAATAATTAGGTACGATAGTTATTCGATTAGATTAATGTTCAGTGTTCGGAGTTCGGACTCTTGAAAGCATAGCTCGAAAGTGATTGTTAAGTACCTGCTTGTACATATCTCCCGTCTGTTTCAAACACCAGAAGAGGTCCACCACTGTCACCCTTTAAAAAAATGAAAAATTGTAGATAAGCCGTTAATACCAGCAAGTACAATACTAGTAGTAATAGTAGCAGTATAATACTAAATACTCTACATACTAATTATTAGTTCCTACCTACCTAATATAAAATTACTGCTTGTGTGTTAGTTCTTCCGTTACTTACGCTAAAAAGTAGGCATTCAGTACAGCGTTGAATACAATCTGTAAAACCTGCATCAATCATTGTTACTGTCTAAATTGTTGTGATTGGCTGAAATGTTGGTATTCTTGCTGCGTGAATGAATTTTGACCTCAAGGGGAGGGTATTAACCAATCAGATGATTGCGAATTGCGATCAACGACCAATAGGCTGCTGCTAGTCAGTCTAGTGGCAGATAAAAGTGCAAAATGGCGGCAAATTTAAATAAAATTCGGTTGGATATCACCAATTAAAAACCATTTTTTTTTGTTATGCCTTGAGTTTTGTATTACCCCAATATTGCCAGTATGTTAAAACCTTCTACTTTCAGCGTTCGCTGGACATGTTATTGGTAACAGACGACACCAATATTTATTGTGTACCTAAGTATTAGTTATATCTACTACTTCTTTCAAGCACAGACTATTTCAAGTGTTAAAGTGGCTCAGCCTAGCACATTAATGTAGGTATTAGCGTTTGTTTCAGTACCTGACAACCATCCTTTCCTTTAGAATAAGTGCACATCATAGTTGGCTTTAAATGGCTCCTTAGTTTCGATTTCATGCATTCATCATCCGTGAGAATGGGAAGGCTGGCTTTCAATAGAACCTTCGAGGACGATTTATCCACTCCTATGCGACCCCAACCAACTATTGTGCCGACTCTGCCACCGAAGGCTTGTCCTGAAAAGCAATTTATAGTTCTATGATCATCCGCGTGGATTTATGTTTTAAGGTACCTGAATTGTGCTGCGGGTGTTGGATACTCTTTGATTTTCCAGGATAAAAGTAGTCTGTGCCCTTACCATGATGAAACCTCAAAGATGAAACCTACGTATCTATTGCCAAAATTCGTCAAAATCGCTTGAAGAGTTGGGCCATGAAAACAGCACACAATAGGTATATACAGACATAACAATGACATGAACATAATATAGTATACCTACAATTTTCTCAAACATGCTTGGAAATTTGAGCATTATTTTGACAACCTTCTTCGAGATAAATCGAACTTGCTGTACTAGCCAAATACGGCGTCCCACGGCTATGCCGCATGGAGGGGAAGTACCTTAAATATCGTAGATGGAACATTTTACTGAAAGAAGACTTCAATTTAATTGAAAATATAATTTAAACTGTATTCATACATCTTTAAATAATTGCCTGGTTGAACCAGGATTCAAACCCGCTATACGAGAAAAAAAATATTCCTGTACCTATATCATACCCATCGAAAGGCTTCATTATAAGGATTATTTTTTGCTAAATAACTTAGCATCAGAAATAAAAGGAAGACCATGAATTTTAACATTTGATGTAAAATTTTGTTCAGAAAAATGAAGAAAAGCTGACATTGTCAGTTCTTTATTGCCATCTCAGTTGGACGTCCAACTGAGATGGCAATAAAGTGGTACGATATGAATGTGCCCACGAGCTACAAAGAGAACTTAAGACGTATAATTTCACTATGAAAAGATCAAAAAAGCGACAGGGAGAGAAGTAATCAAAAGAGTGGGACTTTGTATTCAACAGAATGGGGCACATTTTGCGCATTGTATTAAAAATGTTTAAATTCATGGTTCATTTATTTCTGATGCTTAGTTATTTAGCAAAAAATAATCCTTATAATGAAGCCTTTCGATCGGTATGATATAGCTACAGTTAATTTGTTTTTCTCGAATAGCGGGTTCGAGTCCCGGTTCAACCACGCAATTATTTAAAAGTCTATGAATGCAGTTTAAATTGTATTTTGAATTAAAATGAAGTCTTCTTTCAGTGAAATGTTCCATCTACGATATTTAAGGTACTTCCCCTCCATGTGGCATAACCGTGGGACGCCCTGTATAATACATGCGAGCAGCGGCCGGCTAAAGTTGTTTGAAAATCCAACTCTGTCGTGGTTTAGCGACCAAATAAATTGCATAGTAAATTCATATCTGTCGTGTAATTTAAAAATGGAACGATCTTTTACTCCGAAACATGGCAACCAAGGAGGTAACTTATCAAAGGTTTTATTTAAATTTCGAACTAGCTTGCAAATAGAAAGCTGTTTATTGAAAAAAAAAAAACAAATGAACACTTGAACGCGGGAAAAATTATTGTTGTTCGTTGTTCGTCATTGATTTTGAAATGTATTTGACAAAATGAGTTCAAGTGAAGACAATGAGTGTGATGAACTTACTTTAACCCCACCTGAAATTCAAGAGGCGGCAAGAGCCGTAATAGAAAACTTGTTACCACCAAAATCTAAAGAAAAATATTTGAAAACCTATGAAAATTTTGTTCAATGGAAGAATGAAAGAAAATCGAAATCGAAGTTCTGTCTAGGTACTACTTAGTTTTAATCTCCGCGCATTATTTGAGAAAAGTACTATACAAGCCTTGGCCACAACTAAGGTAACGGGCCCCTATTTCGTGATAGTAGGCACGTTATTTCGTGAGTTTGGTTTCTGGAGCAAAAAATAAGCAATTTAAATATTATTTATTTAAATTATACATTTCTATAAAATCTCTATCATTTAAACTGTCAAAAAAATCAAGTACCAACAATTTGGTTGCTAAACTGAAAGCAATACGATCCTCAAAACTCTCAGACGGCCACAAACAGCTGTGGGGCTTGCTTTTATTACTCGTCACCGTAAGGGTAGCGCTCGTATTTCTTAAGCTTATAGAAAGGCATGGCTTAGTCCATTTGAATAAAACTTTGAATAGGGCTTTTATGTGTTCCTTAAAAATTGATTTGACGCGGAAAAAGTTATATAAAAACATGGAATTCCTTGAAAATTGCAATAAATCGACTCACGAAATAGCGTTCATTTTATTTTTCGTGTGTCATTTTATTGTTCGTGATACTACCGAATTAGGGATATTCAATATACATTTTTGTAGCTTGTGCATTTATATTATAATTTAGATAATTTAAATGTAAATTAAAAAAACAAATAATGTATTTAATTAAGTTTCTTAGGAGCTTTCGTTACATGTTTTTTCACTACAATTCTTATAAAATGAGTTTGAAAGTGACCTGAATTCACATTTTAGAGGTAAATACGTACAGTACATCCAGCTTAATTTTGTTTGTTATTCGATTCATTTTAGGTATATTTGTATATTTTTATCATATAAAGAGTAGTTAATAGTTAATTTACATAATTTTAAAAACATGATCTACAAAATTAAATGCGGAAATTTCCAAAAATCAATATCACGAACCAAGGGACAGTCTATTTTGTTAAACTTGTCTCTTAGTTCGTGATAAATAAATCTATAGTGGTAGGCTAGTAGGTAAGGCACATACCACTTGTAACGGAATATAGTAATAATATTCTTTAATAAATCAAAGTTACAAACAAAAGAGACGAGCTTTGATTTAATTTCTAACTGACTTCCAAAAAAGGAGGAGGTTCTCAATTCGGCGCGTATTTTTTTTTTAATGTATGTTACCGCATATCTCAGTGGTTTCCAAACCGATTTGAAAATATTTTTTTTCAGTGGTTAGAAGAAGCTCGCGATATGGTCCCATAAAAAAATCTGACTCTAAATCCTCAATCCTGATGCTGTAGGCATACCTTCGACTCAAAACTAGGGAGTTAGGCAGTTTTGATGGTGAATTCATATAGCAGGTATCAAGTCACGTGTATACGATTCAACTCTGAGTCCCAACTCCTCAACTCTGACGCTGCAGGGTACTGCACTCCTAAGCCGTAGGGATTTAGAGTACACTAAAAAGTTAAAAATAAAAATTATTTCCAAAAAACCGACTTTCCTTTACAGTGGCTTTGGAAGTCGGTTTTTGGAAAGAATTTTTATTAGTTTCAAGTAGGTAAGTACCTAGCCCGCCAACCCGCATTGGAGCAGCGTGGTGGGTCTAAGCTCTAATTCCCGCTCTCCTATGAGAGTGGAGGCCAGTGCCCAGCAGTGGGACGTTAATAGGCTGTAGTGATGATGAGGTAAGTACCTAATAAAAGCTGTTATTAGGCTGAATTTCACTCTTACATATTTTTTATTAATTATTTTTATAAAAAAATATCTTTATCCTATTTGTTCATTATTATACCTTTTAAATAATTATGTTTTTATTAATAAATAATCATAACTCGCTGTAAAAATTTTATCCCGAATAGGGGCCATGAATTCACGAACTTAGAAGCAGAGCAAAATTTTATCACGAAATAGGGTTCAAACAAGAGGTCCACAAATAAATTAATATAAAAAAAAACTACGAAACAAAACTACATAACTCATGCATTAAATTACTGGCAAAATACCAATATTGAACACATAAAAGCTTTCAAACTGATATCATTTTTAGGAAAATATTTAAAAAATCTTAAGGTAGGCCTTAGGTTCGGGCCTTAGTTTACCGAAAAAGGGGACAATTACGTATTTACACGTTCGTCCTTCAATGCCTGTTTTGCTGGTCGCTGCAGTAATGTACTAATACTTACCTACTTATGCTTGCTTAATTATTACCCTCGACGAAGCGGAGACGGTATATGTGTTTGCCCTAAGAGGTTGTGTGTTTGTTTGTTTGTTTGTGCACTTTTTTGTCACCATTTTTCTCAAAAAGTACTGGGCTGATTGAGATGCGGTTTTTTGCATTAGATACGTATAGCTTGTGAGAAGGTTTTTAGATATATTTTAGGACCATAGACAACCAAGCTGAGCTGTAGTCTATGATTTTAATATTTCAACATGTTACCATTTTTCACAAAAACTACTGGGCCGATTGAGATGCGGTTTTTTGCATTAGATGTGTATAGCTTGTGAGAAGGTTCTTAGATATATTTTAGGACCATAGACAACAAAGCTGAGCTGTAGTCTATGATCTTAATTTTTCTATGTGTTAAAAATTTTCACAAAAAGTACTGGGCCGATTGAGATGCGGTTTTTTGCATTAGATATGTTTAGCTTGTGAGAAGGTTCTTAGATATATTTTAGGACCATAGACAACAAAGCTGAGCTGTAGTCTATGATTTTATTTTTTCAATATGTTACCGTTTTTCACAAAAAGTACTGGGCCGATTGAGATGCGGTTTTTTGCATTAGATGTGTATAGCTTGTGAGAAGGTTCTTAAATATATTTTAGGACCACAGACAACAAAGCTGAGCTGTAGTCTATGATCTTAATTTTTCAACCACTGTTACCATTTTTCACAAAAAGTACTGGGCCGATTGAGATGCGGTTTATTGCATTTAGGACTTCGTGCGATTACAAAACAGGAAACTGGTACCAAAATTTAAAAAAATCAGCGCCATTTTGAAATTCTTTGTTAATTGACCGATTTCGTTCAAAATCTATATTTAGGGCTCCCTGGGGTCACAAAACAGGAAACTGGTACCAAAATTTAAAAAAATCAGCGACATTTTGAAATTCTTTGTTAATTGATCGATTTCGTTCAAAATCGATATTTAGGACTCCCTGGGGTTACAAAACAGGAAACTTACCAAACTTTAAAAAAACAGCGCCATTTTGAAATTCTTTGTTAATTAACCGATTTTGTTCAAAATCGATATTTAGGGCTTCGTGGGATTACAAAACAGGAAAATGGTACCAAAATTTAAAAAAAATCAGCGCCATTTTGAAATTCTTTGTTAATTGACCGATTTCGTTCAAAATCGATATTTAGGGCTCCCTGGGGTCACAAAACAGGAAACTGGTACCAAAATTTTAAAAAATCAGCGCCATTTTGAAATTCTGTGTTAATTGACCGATTTCGTTCAAAATCGATATTTAGGGCTCCCTGGGGTCACAAAACAGGAAACTGTTACCAAAATTTTAGAAAATCAGCGCCATTTTGAAATTCTTTGTTAATTGACCGATTTCGTTCAAAATCTATATTTAGGGCTCCCTAGGGTCACAAAACAGGAAACTGGTAACAAAATTTTAAAAAATCAGCGCCATTTTGAAATTCTTTGTTAATTGATCGATTTCGTTCAAAATCGATATTTAGGACTCCCTGGGGTTACAAAACAGGAAACTATTACCAAACTTTAAAAAAACAGCGCCATTTTGAAATTCTTTGTTAATAAACCGATTTCGTTCAAAATCGATATTTAGGGCTCCCTGGGGTCACAAAACAGGAAACTGTTACCAAAATTTTAGAAAATCAGCGCCATTTTGAAATTCTTTGTTAATTGACCGATTTCGTTCAAAATCTATATTTAGGGCTCCCTAGGGTCACAAAACAGGAAACTGGTACCAAAATTTTAAAAAATCAGCGCCATTTTGAAATTCTGTGTTAATTGACCGATTTCGTTCAAAATCTATATTTAGGGCTCCCTAGGGTCACAAAACAGGAAACTGGTACCAAATTTTAAAAAATCAGCGCCATTTTGAAATTCTGTGTTAATTGACCGATTTCGTTCAAAATCGATATTTAGGGCTCCCTGGGGTCACAAAACAGGAAACTGTTACCAAAATTTTAGAAAATCAGCGCCATTTTGAAATTGTTTGTTAATTGACCAATTTCGTTCAAAATCGATATTTAAGACTCCCTGGGGTTACGAAACAGGAAACTGTTACCAAAGTTTTAAAAAATCAGCGCCATTTTTTTTTGTTATCACCATAATAAATGAATTCAGTTTGGTACAGTAAAATCTGTACTACTTTTAAGTCTAACCACAACCCGTGAGCTGCTTAAGCAGCTCGCGCACAGGGCGAAATACTAGTTAGATATATATAGCCTGAGAGAAGGTTCTTAGATATATTTTAGGACCATAGACAACCAAGCTGAGCTGTCTCTATGATTTTAATATTTCGATATGTTACCATTTTTTACAAAAAGTACTGGGCCGATTGAAATGCGGTTTTTTTCATTAGATGTGTATAGCTTGTGAGAAGGTTCTTAGATATATTTTAGGACCATAGACAACAAAGCTGAGCTGTAGTCTATGATTTTATTTTTTCAATATGTTACCATTTTTCTCAAAAACTACTGTGCTGATTTAGATGCGGGCTTTTTGTTTTAGATATATTTAGCTTGTACCTAGATGCTGCCCAGGGTATCATGATGGAGTCAGGAGGCGATCATGGGAACTCCTTAAATTCTCATCGTATACCCGTCGCGTTTGGACTCTTTTGATTTGTCCATTTGAAAAGGGTTTGGCCATAGTCCACCACACTGGTCAAAAAAACTACTGAGCTGTCAAAGATGCAGTTTTGTGTTTTAGATATTATGTAATAGATACGTTTGCTACGTTCTAATTGTTGTTTCAAAGTTATAAAGGTCAAAGGTATAATGGAGCTCTGCAGTTCGCCGTGGGTTTTTTTAAAATTTTTAATTTTATTACTTGTTGAAAGAAAAGTTCCTGTCGCGTGTTGTGTATGACCACCGTTGTCATAGTGACGTTGACTTTGAATGTATAAAAACGTACATACCTGGCCGTGGTAAACAAATTGGCTTGATATGCTTATTAAATGGCACAGGATCTGTTAATGTAGCTATTGCTATGTCGTTTTCATCTCGCACAGCTGTAGATGTGAAGCCCTCGTGAATGTCGACGTGCGATATGGTTCTCTTCTCGACACCCGATAGATCGTCAATATTATTCAGACCGATTAATACTAACATATTTGATGATTTGTCCCTAAAAAATTAATAGATAATTTTTTAATGTTCAGATGTTTTCATCTTTTGGGAGGCTGTGTCATAAGTCATTGTGGGTGACCCCAGGATCGTTTGCACCATCGATGGTTACGGTTATAGTTCAAGTAGACTAGATATCTAAAAAACCACTCTGTGTTGTAAAATCTTATATAAGTACTTACCTTAATTAAGGATGTAAGAATACTGAGGCGTAACGCTAACTTTGCTAGCATTAACCATAACCATCGATAGAGCAACTAACCCTTAGTCAATTTTGGTAAGGCGCTGGAGTAAAAGTACCTTTAGGTATAATACTAGCTGATGCCCGCGACTACGTCCGCTTGGATTGAGGTTTTTTGGTCCCCGCGGGAACTCCTTAGTTTTACGGGATAAAAAATAGCCTATGTGCTATTCCAGACTATAATCTATCTCTGTGCCAAATTTCAGCCAGATCCGTTCAGCCGTTGGGGCGTGATTGAGTAACAAACATCCATACATCCATCCAAACTTTCGCATTTATAATATTAGTAAGATAATATTCTACCTTATATCGTTTCATAGCTACTTAAATGGAAATAAAATAAATAATCGATTTACTTGCCACTTAAAACAATGGCCAGCACTGAGTATGTGCTGGTTCGTTATCAAAGCTCCGCCACAGTGCATGCTGCTGTTCTTCGTGATAGCTACAGTCCAGGGGTGCGAGTGAGGTTCCACCCTCCTTCCTCCAACTATCCTCATTGATACTATGTCCTCGGATGGCTTGCCACATTCTAAACAATCATAATATTATCATCATTCACATTTTAATTCCTCATCTTCTTCCTAAATTCTCATTTTGACGACCTCCCAGGCAGGTCGCCGATACGATCCCGGCAGGGTCAGTAAGGGTATTTTCTGAATTTTTGCTCCTCCTAGTCTCCTAACGGACTATGATGTAAAGAGGCTATGTACAGTCTAAAATTGATACTAGATGGAAAATTTGATGGGTATTCAATATTCATTTTCACTTGAAGCAAAATCGTACTGTAACGTGAAATCACCTAGCTCTATGGTTTTATACCTGGGTACTCTTTTAGTCCTCCATGATCAAGATCAAACCTATGTACAGTCCTTGGCTCTAATTCCTCATTAGAAAAGAATTACTCAATTTCTCTTTACAGAACGAATTCCAGAAAATCCACACAGAAAACGAACTTACCACATGGTAGAGTGCCTCCTTGTGTTGAAGCACCGCCTTCCATATTCTAAAATCAATAAGCTCTCCTACTTATTTGAATATTTACTTATAAAAGAAATATTTAGCTTACGTACTTCATTTAAGAATTCAAAATAAAATCTTGTAGATTTTACCTGAAGTACAGTGATGAGAAGCATTAACTTATGCCACATATTCGAAAGTTTAATGATTTTAGGTAAATCAGTAATTTTCTCACTTTAGTACTCCGTGAACTCTCACTCTATACTGTTTTCGCGGCTGATTCTTATTTATTTTCGCTACACGCTTTAAACCACCATACAAATTATACACGCAGTCGCCATTGGAAAATGTTACATACCAGATGGTTTAAAAATTATCGTACACAGTAAATCATGGCTCGATTATTATTATCAGAATCCAAATTATCCATACTAATATTATAAATGCGAAAGTGTGTCTGTCTGTCTGTCTGTCTGTCTGCTACGCTTTCACGGCCCATCTATTCAACCGATTTTGATGAAATTTGGTACCTACAGGGATAGGTTGTATACCGGGGAAGGACATAGGCTACTTTTTATCCCAGAAAATTCAAGAGTTCCCGCGGGAATAAAAAAAAATTATCTCTTCAACCGATTTCGATGAAATTTGGTATAGGGATAGTTTGTATCCAGGGGAAGGACATAGGACTTTTTATCCCGGAAAATTCAAGAGTTCCCGCGGTAGGTAATCGAAAAAAATTGGTCCACGCGGACGAAGTCGCGGGAATCATCTAGTCGATAATAAATCAAACCAAGAAAACCGTGCGTAATAGGGAAACATAAAATCAAATGCATTCGAATTAAGATCTAAAATTACTTGGTATATTTTGTATAATTGAAAGAAGCATGAAATAATATAGGAAATTAATTTTAAATCAGATTTACTCACTTTTTTAGGGTTGCGTAGTAAACAAGGTCCGCGGCTTAGCTCAGAGCGTGTTAGTACTAGACAGCTTTTATTTAGCATGGGTAATTAACCACGCCGACAAAATAGCCGAAAAAAAAATTCTAAGGTACCTCCCCTCCACGTAAAGTGGGAATAAGGTTTTTTCAGGTCTGTCTTATGGTATGGGGCGTCGTTAAAGGTCGTTCAAAAATATTGTAGGTGTGGAAAAATCATATTTCGATTCAGGGATATGCGAAAGGATTTGCGAAATTGCTAATTTTGAGTCGAGTGTGTGTCGTCTGGTCCTCCCCTGAAAGCTAAACGGCTGATTTGGATTCGTGAAAAAATTCATGGTAGTAGCATATTACATATACTTAAGTTAAAAGGAAATGTGTCATAGATATGTGCCAATGCTTTACAAGTTAACGAGTTAATTGTCGACCGACTCATAAAATGTCCGTTAATTGTACGGAACCCTACACTGCGCGTGGCTCAACACGATCATGGCCGGTTTTTATTGCTTTTGTTTTAAGAACCCGTTATTTTTAGATTGCATTTCACTCGCGTTTATTGCAATCTAATAAAATATATTGAATGAAATCAGTGTAACGATTTTGATAAGGTTTCCACTGTCTTTACAACTAATAACAAGTACCTACTTATTCGTAGAAATATTTATGAACACAGTAATTAGATACATTTAAAAATATAATTCCCACTCTCCTATGAGAGTAGAGACCTGTGCCCAGCAGTGGGACGTTAATAGGCTGTAGTGATGATGAGTGAGTGATGATGAAAAATATAATATTGCCAAAATAATTAGATAGCAAATTGTGGGCTAGAAACACAAACTCATAAGATAATTGATAATTTTCTTAAAATCAATATCTGAATAGGACATCATTTAAAACTAAAGAAGTTAATAAACCGCAATAGTTCTAAAACCATTTTTGAATTATGTAAAGTAACGTTTTTCATGACTGTTGCAGAGCAGCACTAGCCTCTTTCAGTCAAATCTCAGAAGCAATACATTCCACCATTCGTCATTTCTTTGATCCATTGTACATAATTGGCGACGATTGTATAAACACCTGTAAATCAGTATAAACCAAGTAGGTAGTCTAACAATTTTTGTTTCCTACGATTATTAGCTACGAGAAAATTAATATATTTTCATTAACAAATATTTTCTGTATATTTTACTGGTAGGTACATACCTGGATAATCTGGCATTGCACAATCAATGCCCCATGAAACAATACCTATGAATATAATATGATTAAATACCGACGATAATCAAATCAATATTATAAATGCCAAAATTTGGATGGGTGGATGTATGGATGGATGTTTGTTAATCAATCAATCGGATTTGGATGAAATTTGGCACAGAGATAGATTATAGTCTGGAATAACACATAGGCTACTTTTTATCCGGGAAAATTAAGGAGATCCCGCGGGAACCAAAAAAACCTCAATCCACGCGGACGTAGTCGCGGGCATCAGCTAAAGTCCGGACGCGAAGCAGGAAGAATTTCGTACAATGAACTGTTATTACCTGTCTCTGTCACTCTCGCGTAAATATAATGCGTCTCGTTCGCACAGATGTGATGGCATTGCTTCTGTGCGAACGAGACGCATTATATTTACGCGAGAGTGACAGAGACAGGTAATAACAGTTCATTGTACGAAATTCTTCCTGCTTCGCGTCCGGACTTTAGTATAAAAATGTAAGACGAGTAAACATTGATGTATAATTTTAGAGTACTGATTCTGTTTTGATGCGAGTAAGTATAAGATGTATAATTGCATAAAAAAACGATGGATAATAATAAAATGATAAATCCATATCTCTGTCATAGTGTTTTTAAAATCCTTAAAAGAAACTATCATCTGTAACTCAGGACATCCTACAGCACAGAGTTCAAACTTATTTCCTTCAAACAAGCGACAAAAGGAATCTATTTATGTATTATCAGTTATCACATTCCATTGTAGGTAGGTATTTCTCTGAAGAACGTGATCAAGAAAACTTACCAACTTGATACCATTTCTTGTTATGGGTGCGCGAATGTGTGGTGAAAATGGGTCCACCACTGTCTCCCTATAATTAATAAATAGTTTGCACATTAATATATTTTGATCTACATAAAGTCTGATGTGTCCCAATATTGAACAAAGGAAACCCTGCTTTCTTTCCGCTTATCTTGGTATATCACTAGTTGATTACTAGTTGGTTCCCTATAACAGCTTGAGCTACAAGCTTCAGTATGCCTCAGGTTTGTTCGTATCTTATTTTCTTTTAGTGTTTAATATTGCTTTATTTTCTTATCAGTCTTTTGCACTGGTCAGACAACGTTGACGCAAGTCGGAAACTAAACGGGTGACGAATTTGGTAATTTCCGCGGTAAGCCTACGTCATGATTATTTTCATATCAGATAGTCATCATTAAACCTAAGAGTCGAAAATTTCGAGGATCTGTTACCCTACCACATTATTAATTATCTCTACTAATCTCCTGCCAAAACAGTCAACTTACGAGTAGTTTCTCCTTGCATGTATAGTGATTTTATGCTTTAATTAAATAATACTTTCATTTACCTGGCAGGCATCTTTTCCCAGACTGTAAGCGCACATCATTGAATCCGATACAAGATTATCCCTGTATATGGATGATTTAGCACATGTCCTACTAGGCACTATTTTAACTTTAGTTTCCAGCAAATATCGTGAAGAAGTTAGTGCCCCTTGCCTCGTTTTACCCCATCCCGCTACCGTGAGTGGTAGATTACGGAAGTCCATGTCTACAAAAAAGTTTGCAACTGATTATTCCCCAGCATAATAGTATCGTAGAAAAGTTATCAAATGGACAGTTCGAGGGAAAGATTCTGAGTAACTAAAGGAATCCAGCACTCAACTAAAGGAAGTAGGTTGAAAAATTCACGCATTGGCAAGACTGTTGGCCATCTAGATAGGTAAATGCCTGGATTTTCAAATAACTAATCCAATTGAATGACCATAATATAATACCCATTTTATTTAACACGTGCACCTTCGCTACTGAGCTGTAATGGGAAACAAAACTGAACCAAAAAAATTGCTTATTTTAATAATGCTACTTGCCTAGCGGTTAAATTATAAATTTGTAGGTATTTTATGCCAGCAAAAAGGTTAAAAGCAAATAATTTCATACCTTTACTAGGTAAACATACTGGCCGAACTTTGTCAGAAAACTTGATTTTTTTCTCCAGCGTCAACACCGCAATATCGTTGATATCTCGTACAGCATTCGAGGTGAAATTCGGATGCTTTACACCGTTTGCCAATCTGAGCACGGTGTGTGACGATCCCAGGCGGTCATGCATTCCGATGTGTGCAGAGAGATCTTTGTAATGAACCCTAAGGTAAAGAGAATGATTTCCATATTCCGATAATCATTTTACGTTTCAATATGTAAAATGGTAGGTACAATAATGCTAAAGATATTCATAATCAATTAATCAATAACAACATCACTCAGGTAAAGCTACTGTATAAAAAGGTAGGTGCGCCGAATTGAGAACCTCCCCCTTTTTTGGAAGTCGATTAAAAAATGAGTGATTTACAATTTTCACATTCGTCTGTTGGAAGGAACTGTATATCATTG
Organism: Erebia epiphron; assembly: GCA_963932025.1. NCBI lineage: Eukaryota > Metazoa > Arthropoda > Insecta > Lepidoptera > Nymphalidae > Erebia > Erebia epiphron. The sequence continues at coordinate 44,019,461 of OZ009945.1, forward strand.
TACGCTAACATATTTCTTTTTTTTATATTATTAAACGCCATTTGAATTATTATTTACAGAAGTTACTAACCCAAAAGTTATGCAATGACCTGCAGTCAATAAGTGCTGATCGGTGATAATAGCTGCCCCACAGTGGAGCTTCGATCCCAACATAAGGGCCACTAGCCATGGGTACTGGTGCGGTTGGACTGTGGTACCACCCACGATGCGACGGTTCTTCCCCGCGATACCACATTCTTTAAAGTTTTTTTTATTAAATTCCATGGGATTCCTTTATTAGAAAAAGTAGCTGCAGGTTTTTGTTTTTCCATGCAATAAATTACGTTAATCTTTTGAAGGACAAACCAACAAACACACTTTCGTAATACCTATCAATATTAATTTATAGGATCATCGCTTAAAACATATTATCATCGTTTGGTTTTTTATAAACAACTTACGAAAACAATAATTATTTTGAAAATACAACTTCGTGAAATAAAATATCATAAAAGAAAATTAAAAAATACAATCTGCCTTACCACAGGAGCTGTCCCCTTTACTCAATGCTACCTATAAAGAGAATTATTAAATACGCAAATAGCAGATTTAATTAAAAGAAAACTGGAATTTCTTTATGATTAAACTTACAAGTTCAAATGTTATACAAAGCAAAACACTTAAAATAGGTTTCATTTTATAGGTGTATTAAAACGTTTTTACTGAAGAGGAAACGCATGGTTCAGAGTAGTAACGATTTCGTGGGCAATAAAAGAAATATACTTAGAAATTTTTAATTAAAATCGAGTTGATGTCATGTTCAAAGCCATGACGCGAATTAATTTCGTGCATATGGTGAACTATAGGTATGGCTGCGTATATAAATCTGTGGATAATCGATAAGTTCTATTTCAAAATTAACAAGAAGGTTTTGAAATCCAATAATGATAAAGATAACAATCCTTAAACACTTTTTATTTAGATCACTCTTATTCTAAATATTATCTTACAGTAAAGAAGTGTAGGTAGTACATTCTGAATCAATCAGTTTTATATTAAAAAATGAATTTGAATAAATTGAATAAAAAATCAAAAAGCTAATTTGACCCAATAGCTTAATAAAAATGTGCTTACTGAAGGAAACGCCGAAAACAAAAAACCCAAGTTCAAATTAGAACATTTTGAAAAACTTGGCAAATTCAATACAACTATGTCAATTAACCAACTGCCAACTGACCAACTGCCTCGTTGGTCTAGTGGTTAGCATGTCCGACTGCGGCTGACGAGGTCCTGGGTTCGAGTCCCGGGTCGGGCCATAATTAAGTATTGGGTTTTTCTGACTACAAATTCCCAGTACTAGCCCGGAGTTAGGAAGTTGGCGGTGTTTCACCCCCGTGCCTCGGAGAGCACGTTAAGCCGCCGGTCCCGGTAATTATCACTACATGATAATAGACGTTAAAGCCCGTCAACCCGCATTGGAACAGCGTGGTGGGTCTAAGCTCTAATTCCCTCTCTCTCATGAGAGTGGAGGCCTGTGCCCAGCAGTGGGACGTTAATGGGCTGTAGTGGATGGATGGATGTCAATTAAACAAATATCTATTTGTAACATTGATTTACATACAAAAGTTCAAGTTTGGATTGCCCTATTTCTTCTGTAAACGTATTCTAATAATACAATTCAATGCAATGAAGACACATTTGAAACGAAAACATTTAAAAGAGCGATGAATAGTTTTCGTCATCAGTAGTAATTAGACAGTCATAAAGATCGAAATGACTCCCGAGGATACTACGACCACCAGTAAAAGTAATCAAGAAAATAATGTCCAAAATACGCAGGATAAAAGTGCTAAAAATGATTTTAAAGAAATGTTCTTTACAAAACATATAGGAACTGATTATTCCTACAAACATCAAATAGTGTGGAAAAATGCTATTGGATTTCTTTTTTTGCATCTAATGGCATTATGGGGATTAGGCATAATGTTTACGGGTGGTATTACGTTTAAAACTTTTTTATGGTGTAAGTTATAATTAGTTTTTCCATGAGCTTTTATAGTTTTCTTTTGTTTCTTCTAATTCATACTACCTACTTATTTCTTTTTCAGTTATATTACTGATGTTCATCTCTACGGAAGGAGTAACGATAGGAGCCCACAGACTTTTCGCTCACAAAACATTTAAAGCAAAACCAGTTTTAAAAGCTATTCTTCTTTTTGGTCAGACGATGGCTGGTCAGGTAACTTCTTTTTCTTTTTCTCTTAGTTACCGAGTTTCAAGACATTAACATTTTATTAAATATGTACAATTATTTCAAAGGGTAAAAATTCAAACGATTATTAAAAAATGATTATCACAAATCTATTCCATTACAAAGTGAACAGTGTATTTATATCGCTGAATGCAAATGCTTTACTTTGGATTAATTCTGAACTGAAATTAGTACCTAAAGTCATGTGTACCTAGGGTTACCATATGACAGGCGTTTGCCGCATATGACAGGCATTTTAAGGTTTAGACAGGCGTGCGGCCGGCATTGGTCTGAGACAGGCATTTTAAAATTTGGCGCGCATAAATTTAAATGACATCGGCGGGCGGCGGCGGTGAGCAGCGTGAATATTTTTACGTTAATATAATTAGAAAAGAAAGAACTATTAAAAAAAATAATGTCCTCTGACAAATATCAGTAATAAATATCCTTCTTCATTATTATCTGTAGGCTTTTACTTATTACCGACAGCGTTTTGCTTTAGACAGGCATTTTTCTGAAAATTCAGGCATTTTAGGTATCATAAACAGGCATTCCTCTATTTACATAATATGGTAACCCTATGTGTACCTTATAATATTATCATGCAATGCAATGCAATGCAATAAAAAGAGTAGCAAACTCGCACTTTATGACACGTGCTATGCATTGGAGTAAAATAGTAATCTCTCTATGTTACACAGAACTCTGTCTTCATCTGGTCTCGAGATCACCGTCTCCATCACCGCTACTCGGACACAGATGGTGATCCTCACAACTCTAAGAGAGGGTTTTTCTTCTGTCACATGGGGTGGCTGATGATGAAGAAGCATCCATACGTCCTCCACTTAGGAATGAGGATCGACATGAGCGACTTACAAGCCGATTGGATGGTTATGTTTCAAAAAAAGTAAGATACTAGTTAGCTCTTAATTTTTATCATTCTTTAGTAAATATAAGAGAAAAACCCGGCCAAGTGCGAGTCGGACTCGCGCGCTGAGGGTTCCATACAAACCTGTAGTAAGTTTAAAATTATTAAAAATATTTTTATTAAGCATATAATGTTACCAAAAATTTATGCTTTTCGCAATTTTTCCTTTATTTGTGCTATAAGACGTTGCTTCGTACCAAATTTCAAGATTCTGAGTTCACGGGAAGTAGGTACCCTGTAGGTTTTGATTCCCTTGCGAGTGTCGAAAATTTGCATAAAAACATTTTTATTATATGATGTAACTAAAATTTATGCTTTTCGCAATTTTTCTTTTATCTGTGCTATAAGACGTTACTTCGTATCAAATTTCAAGATTCTGACTTTACGGGAAGTACCCTGTAGGTTTTGATTCACTTGCGAGTGTCGAAAATTTGAATAAGAATATTTTTATTACATGATGTAACTAAAATTTATGCTTTTCGCAATTTTTCCTTTAACTGTGTTCAATTTAAATTTCAAGATTCTGAGTTCAAAGGAAGTACCCTGTAGATTTTGATTCCCTTGCGAGTGTCGAAAATTTGCATAAAAATATTTTTATTATATGATGTAACTAAAAATTTATGTTTTTCGCAATTTTTCCTTTATCTGTGCTATAAGACGTTGCTTCGTACCAAATTTCAAGATTCTGAGTTCACGGGAAGTACCCTGTACCCTCAGTTCTACTGTAGACCTGAGTATTTGATGTGAATTTCAGCTTGATGCCGTCCGTCCGTCTGTGTGTCAAGAGACACACAGACGGATGGACAACAAAGTGATTCTATAAGGGTTCCGTTTTTTTCCTTTTGAAGTACGGAACCCTAAAAAAGAATGCGTTTTATTGAAAACAAATAAAAAATAATTTTAATGGAGTATTTACCTTTATATTAAATCTTTTTATTTCTTGTTCTCAATCTTTATTAATTTATTTTATTTTTTTCAGATATTACTACTATCTGTATTTTATAATCGCCGTGTTCATACCTGTGTTTGTGCCTTATTATTACTTTGGAGAGACGCTCAGGACTAGTCTTCTAACATGCTACTTTGCTCGCTATATGGCTCAACTAAATGGTACTTGGCTCGTCAACAGTGCTGCACATCTTTATGGCACAAGACCCTATGATAAGTAAGAAAACTTCATACAATCAACTTTTATCCATTTGAATTCAAATATACCTACATAATTTATAGGTTCCGTTAAAAGTTAAAGTTTAGTGAATGAAAAAAAAGAACATTTTATCAACCCGTTTCAGTTCATTACTTATACAATATGACTATACTATACAGGGTGTCCCAAATAGTGGCGTCCAAAGAAAAATTTAGATTCCTCGTACCTAGACCCATCAGAATATACCTCATCCTGTTTTCGTCGGCAGCATTGTAAAGGATTGCTGGCAAAAACTGGTCAAAAAACTTGTAGGTGTGGAAAAGCTATACTTTATTGACAGAAGTACAATAAGATAAAGCAATTTTAGAACCTAACCGGGTGCAATTCGGTTTTTTTGGCCTACTGACTCTAAAAAAATCCAAATAACTTTTACGTAACCTTGATGACACTTAATCGAAAAATATCGATTGTTTTTGTAGAAAATACTTGAATTTGAAAGACCTACTGCAATTAGCCATAAAATTGTCAAAAATAGGCTAAACTCAATTTTAAGGATCAAATTTTAAGTTGAGAAATTACCGCCTTACCACATTTGAAGTCCGATTTCTCACAATAATGTGGCCTAAAGTACCAAATTTTTTAACTAATAAGGGAGGTTTATTAACTCCAAAAGTTTTTGAAATTAGTCGGAAGTGACGTAGACAGGTTAAAGTATTTTTAATCTTATGTTGAAAATTTGTCTTTACTTCTGTAGAACGTAAACTTTTCACTCTCGACCAAAAATTTTCCAACTTGGGTAAATGTTATGATGGTAATTATTTTATGCAAAGTAGCCCACTTCATAGCAAGCATGTTCACAAAAAAATGTTCGGAAAAAAACACTAAATAAAAAGAAATAAAATTTAACACTCACTCCCTCAGAAATCTCACGAAAAAAATTATAACTCGAAAAACTACCAAAAATTGCTGAACATACATGGGATATTTTGTGATAGGTCTAGGTAAGCGGAAGTTAAATTTGTTCTTTGGACGTCACTACTTGGACCACCCTGTATACTACTCAGAAATTACTTTATAAGAAAGGTATATTTGCATAAAGTATATTATATTTCAGAAAACTTCAACCCGTAGAGTCATGGTTCGTCTCGTTCATAAGCTTTGGCGAGGGGTGGCACAATTACCACCATGCTTTCCCCTGGGACTACAAAGCTGCTGAGCTATCTATGCACTTCAACCAATCGGCGAGCTTCATTAGATTCTTCGAGAAAATTGGGCTTGCCTATGATTTGAAAACTGCTGCACCAGAAATGGTAAAGTATATTATATATATATATATATATATATATATATTATATATAAATACAAAATATATATATATATATATATACAAAAGTATATTATACTCGTTAGCAGTTACTTATTAATTAAATTACTAACTTTAAAAAGTACTTACTAAGTAACTGCTAACGAGTGTGTAACGAGTACGAGCAGGCAACTAGGTAGTTGCCTGCAAATAAGATGTCACGGTTTTAATTCTTAGCTAGAATTATTTTTTTTGGAAACAGGCGGTTCTAAGACTAGCTATTACCTACGAGTAATGACTAGGCTACCAAGCCAGCCAAACTAGCGTATTATATAATAAAATCTTTCCAAAACACCGACTTCCAAAGCCACCAGCTTCCAGTAAAGTAAAAAATAATTTTGATTTCTACACACTATGTTGAAGTCGGGCGAGCCTGATGCGTCAACTTTGCTTATCCTTGTTTTGGAAAGAATTTTTATTTTTAACTTTTTAGTATCAGGGTTGAGGATTTGGAGTCGGAATTTTGGGAATTTGGGATTTATGGGACCACCCCAAGAGCTTCCTCTAACGACTGAAAAAAAATATTCAAATCGGTTCAGGAACCACGGAGATATGCACCGACATACATTTTAAAAAAAAATACGCGCTGAATTGAGAACCTCCTCCTTTTTCTTTTTCCTCCTCCTCCTCCTGGAAGTCGGTTAAAAAGTTCTGTGGCATCAAGTACCTACTAAAATATTATAGGTATTAAAGTCTATATCAAGAAGCTAATCAAAACTATTTGCCATATTTTCCGACATCTCTTCCCTTTTTTAAGTCTAGGTAACACATATTAATTACTCACAAATGTCTTATCGCAGGTAAAAAGGCGGGTGATCAAAACTGGGGATGGAACACACTACGAAATGGGCAATGAAAAAGACAGGAATGCTGTAACAGCCATTGGAATATTACACCCCCTAAATCCTTCATACAATGTTGTTTATTCACCACCTGAAGCAATATTGGAAGATAAAGGTCTACCTTTGAACCATGAGAATGATGTATTTGATCCCAGAGCGATGAATAGGAAAACTGCTTGAGATGCTTGTTTGAATGTAGTGAGACTTAATAACATAAATGGAGTGTATGGTAGAGTAGTAAAAGATTATATTCAAGTGTATATTAATTTAGATTTGTAATTGTTTGTATGAAGCAATGAACAACTAAAACATAATGCTATATTTCTTTATTAATGAGATAGAGGTGTACTTATTATATTAGTTTATGTTTAAAAATGTTTGATATAATTTAAAAATTAAACTTATCATGACATTAATATTAAAATTGTTTGTATATAAAAACTTGGATTTAATTGAATTATTCGAATCTTTCATAAAATGACAATCTGATAAAATTGGATCACTCTGCACAGAAACAGCCGTGACGTGCGTTATGTCTGATCCAATTCAAATACTTTGTGACTCTGGTGTAGACTCCTGGATAACCTCGTCTGCCGCAACCAATGCCCCATGACACGACACCTGCGAATTCAAAAATATTGTATGAAATGGGAATCTAAGCTCGAAAATTCAATAAACATGCATTAAGATTGCTTCTCTGCGCAAGCGAAATTTGCCGATGGGACTTATAAAAGCTGTAGTATCGCCTTTGCTAAGTGCTAATCATGCTGCTGAATCCAGCAAAGCCTTCCTATTATGTAAGAAGGAAGGCTGTGCTGGGTTATCTTATTGAGATATTGATATTTAAATATTAAGTTAATACCTAATAATTCGTAGCGCTTGTCACCTCTTTCAGCTGATAATGGCCCACCACTGTCGCCCTAAAAATAAAAATCCTTGTGTTAAATCTTAATTAATAAATAATTAAATAATTAAAACTTAATCTTCCAAAAGACTAAGAAGACACCATTTCGAGCCTTATGGTGAGCCAAGAAAATATGATCTCATACCAAATAGGGTAGGAGATTATAGTAAAAAATTTCATTAAAGAATCGCAGTCATGTACAAAGAACAATATTATACCTATTAGATTGCTTTGCACCCTTCGGCATATTAATTTTACCTCTTGTATATTCCTTTTTTTAAGTGTGTGCAATAAAGATATATTTTATGCTCAATATTCTATTATAATATGATATAATGTATGCTTCACCTGGCAAGTATCCTTGGCACCTACTTCGGGATAACCGGCGCATAGCATATTATCCACAATCATAGATGGTTCATACTTAGTGTTCCTACACTGGGTATTGCTTAAAATCGGTAGCTCTACATCCAGAAGATTGCAAGAGTGATTTCTTTGTTCGCCCATTGATCCCCAGCCTACCGCTATAGCCTTTACCCCTTCGTATGTCTTATCTGTAAGAATGATTTTGTTAATTTCTTATCGAAATGATAAGGAGCTCCTATAGTCTGAGACACGTTACCCTCTGAACTTGTAATTTTTTTAATTTATCAAATGATCTAAAACTTCCTCACGATTTTTGTGGACATACCCCACGCCATATCAGGCTTGAGGACTAGGAAACCGAAGATTAATGAGAAAGTTTACACTCGGTACCCCAATAAATATTCACAATTGGCTTAGATGGAAAGTTTCTAAATCGAGGCGCATTGAAACCCTTTAGTCAATGGAACCAAAAAAAAACGGATCAGTACCTAAGTAATTGAACAATCCATCGCAACATTTCAAACACCTACGTATTCTGAAGAGGCCGAATAAAACTGTATAAAAGGGCATTTCTTTATATGTTACAACACGATGTTTAAAGTCTTAAAAAGAAATTAAAACATGTAGTTGCTAGTAAACTAAGCTTTATCAGAAGTGTTTCAACCCTTCGAACTTGGATTTAAAATTATAGGTATTTAGTTGTTTTATGTTTCTTATTAACATACCGTCATTAAGAGGCAGGCACACTGGTTTGATGGTGTCTGATATTGGAACCCTTTCGTTGAGTTTGAGCACTGCTATATCATCCCTGAACGTCAGGTATGTAAAATTGTGAGCAACAGCGTTTATCACGTAGCGGGTTTCGGGCCTGTGAGTTTTGTTGCATCGGTTGTGCTCACCTAATGTCACCTTTATCATGAACCACATCAGTCTGAAAGTATTTCACGATCATTAGGTGCGTTTCCAACAGAGATGTGCTACGTCGCTTAGCTACGGATGTGTGTCAAACCCACCAATAGGAATAATTGATTTTCATAGCTTAAATGATCAAGCGATGTTAGATCAAGCACTCAGGCTTTGTGGGTTCGGCACACACCCGTAGCTAAGTGACGTAGCACATAATATCTGGTATAAAGGCAGCCTTATTAATGCATATTGTATTTTCTTTCTATGCATTTTCGTACAAAAAACTAATAGTTGTATATTAGGCATTATGTGTAAGTTTTGTGAAAGTTTCGATATTAGATTCTGGTTAGCTCGACTCGACATAATTCACTATCGAGACATGATACTACATCCCACCCTCTCTTAGACACTAGATTGTATATCTTTTTTTAATCAACTTCAAGTTAGCCCTTGACTGCAATATCACGTAATGGTAAGTGATGATGCAGTCTAAGATGGTAGCGGGCTAACATTTTAGTGGTAAGTCTTAATAAAATCATTTAATACCAAATTGGTTGATCGGTTAACAAAATGTACCTATATTGAATTAGTACAATACCTTTGTAGATATCACTAAAATAACGTCCCCAAGCTATTTAGATTAACCGGTCGGTTATATAAATACCTATACTATTTGACGACCTGCCTGGCGCAGTGTTGTCTGTTGAGCGCTGTTGTCTTAACGTGCGGAGGTCCGGGTTCTATCCCCGACAGGGTCAATTATAATAATCATCAGGTTATAATTTCTGAATTTTCCCTGGTCTGGCCTGATGGAAGGCTTCGGCCGTTGCTAGTTACCACCCTACCGGCAAAGACGTGCCACAAAGCGATTTAGCGTTCCGGTACGATGCTGTGTAGAACCCGATTAGGAGTATGTGTTTAATATAACTGCCAAGCCCCTAGCACGTAAGCCCGCTACCATCTCAGACTGCAACATATCCTACCATCAGGTGAGAACTCAAGATCGTAGTCAAGGGCTCACTTGTACGTAGTGGATAAAAGAAACTGCCATTCACCAACCATCTTAGTATCATTACTGGCCACCAGGTGAGATTAAAGGCTAACTTGCGGCGGATAAAAAAACATACCCTTTGACACAGTGAGCCGCAGTCAAGACATATCTGTCGTTTATGAGCATGCCTCCGCAGTAGAACTTGTTGAAGTACGTCAGCCTGGCCACCCAGGGGAACTCGTTGACGGCTGTCTCTACACCGCCCACTATCCTGGGCGCTTCGTTGCGCTCTCCGCAACCTATGTTAAATAATAAGGTAAAAAAATACTAGGTATATTACTCAGGTGCTACCGAAAATATATACCACAAGACCATAGATACTTGATCTTGATAATATTATTTTTACTTTACCCAAATTATAATCAGTATAAGTGTGCTTATAATAAAGCATTTAAAACTGTTTTGCGAGCTCGGATGGTTGTTTATAAACTAGTCATATATCCTAACAAACCAATACGAAACATGTACGAAAATTATTTTAAAGTTATAACTTAGTATATTTTATTTTAATTTTTAATACTAATTTATTATAAATGCGAAAAATTTGGATGTATGGATGGAAGGATGGATGTTTGTTACTCAATCACGCCAGAACGGCTGAACGGATCTGGATGAAATTTGGCACAGAGATAGATTATAGTCTGGAATAACACATAGGCTACTTTTTATCCCGGAATATTAAAGAACTGCCGCGGGAACAAAAAACTTCGATGCAAGCGGACGTAGTCGCAGGCATCCAGACTATAATTTATTTCTGTGCCGAATTTCATCCGAATCCGTTGAGCCGTTCTGGCGTGATCGAGTAACAAACATCCATCCATCCATCAATCCATATATCCATCCAAACTTTCGCATATTTATAGCGCAGATTGACGCGTTTTAGTAATTAACTTACGGCAGTTACACTTGTTGACACCCTCTAAAAGCAATTCTTCTGGGATGGCTTCAGCGACAATTTCACTGTTACTGTCACTAACAGACTCCTCTGTGGAGTTAACAGTTTCTTCGGCCTGAACCTTAACAGAAAATTTGCCTTCACTTACATTATGTTTCAAATAGTAGGTATAAATAGTCTCAGAGACGTGCGCAAAACCACTATCAAAAGATAAAGTACTCAGGTATAAATAATAAAAACTATTAAAATAATTAAAACTTACAGTAATCCCATAGCAGACCAACAAAATAAACACAACACTGCGATTCCACATAATTAGATCTGAAATACACGAATTTCTTTATTGACAAAATTATCTATACTTAAAGTCTAGTATAATTCTGATGCTATCCCTAAGGCGATGTGCAAGTAAATACTAAATGCGAGATGAGGCTGCACAGGAATGGGTACATTGCACTCGCAACCACATTATTGCGCGGTGTCTATTATTAGGTTGTACTAGTTATAACCTGGGGGCATATTATCTACCATAGCTTAAGCCGTATGATTGTTTTAATATTGTTGACGTTTGTGTTTTATTATTTAAAAGTACGTGAAGTAAAACTGTCATTTTGTAATAATACTGAATTAAGCTATGGTATTAACCACCCTGAACTCCTTCAATCTTACTTGTAGGATTCATGTGTTCCTTTAAATCGAACCTATGAGATATTTCTTACTTTACAGTTATTTTTATAATAGCAAAAGCGCTATTCAATTATTACCTACAATCCCACTTACCTCTATGAGTACCTAGACCTTAAAAGACCACAACATGCATCATAGTATGTTCTATCACTCTTAAAATAGGCATGATGACTGATTTTGAAAAATGGGTAGAATAAGTTCGGAAACTTATTTCGAAAATATATCTTATTGCAGAATAAAATAAGGTTTGGTAGAAAAAATTGCCATTTGAAATTTAAATTTTAAAATTCACGCCAAAACGCTTGGTGTCATGGCATCGTTTGTGACGTCACTATTGTTTTTGCCAATGTACTATAATCCATTAAGGCGGATTGCTGTATTTTATAGTTTTATTTTATCAAAATAAATAGCAATCTCACTCGAAATAGAAAAATAAATACGTCTTTTATAATCCATGAATCCTTCTTTAGATAAATTCATTATTCCATTGATTCTTGGTTACTGTCATCATGCCTATTTTTTCATTCTACAAACACTTAACGAGTATGAATCAACTACTTAGACGATGCCCGAGACTTCGTCCGCGTGTATTTAGGTTTCTGAAAAATCCAGTGGGATTTTTTTTGATTTTCCGGGATAAAATGTAACCCTTAATTCCCCGAAATGCAACCTATCTCTGTACCAAATTTCATCAAAATTGGTAAACAGCTCGGTCGTGAAAGACTAGCAGTCAGAAACACTTTCGCATACCTATATAATCCTAATTATACGATGCTCGCCACTTTGTCCGGAACTCTTTTTCCGGGACGAAACCTTTCATCAAAACCGGTTGAAAAAATGGATCGTTAAAGCGTAGCAGGCAGACAGACTTTCACATTTATAATTTTAGTATGGATTTGTATTTAAGTTCTTCTTCTTTTCTTATTGACCGAGCGAAGCGAAGGTCTCTGAGTCTACTTGAGTGAATTTGCACTTGTCCATCCGTCCGTCCGTCTGTCAGAGCCTTAAAACTTCTGAATTACTGAACGTAATTACTTCAAATTTAAACATAATATGTAAACCGATGGCCTCCAGCCGAATATGGCTTAAAAAATTATAAAAATCTTTATTTCAGGGGGGCCCTCATAGAAGCGAATGCGAAGTAAAATAGTTTTTATAGCGTTACATAGGGTTGCGGTATATCATTTTAAAGATAATTAGGAATAAAGTCCAAAAAATATTTTTTTAATTTTTCCCCTAAAATTGACGAAATGGAGTACAAAGTGGAGATTTTTAACGTCCAAAGTTGACCTCAGAACTCTCAATGTTCTGAAAGGCTGAGCCTGAAACTTGATCAATTATTTGAATTATATCCTGTACTAGAACAACAAATACTAAAATTAGATAAATATTATAAGGAAACGAAATTATTTAATTCTTATTGAGCTTCAGTATTTTTAACAGAATTTCACAATGATGGCAATAGATGGCGCTCTGTAAAAGTTTATTCGTTTGTACTTACAAATAATAGACGTTAGCACCATCTTACGTGAAATAAAAACATTACTGATAGTACTGATGTCTATGAACGTAAAGATGAGCGCGCACCTAGTCGTACCGCGAGGTCTCAGTTCGGGGCGAACCACTAGTACTATCTGAGACACTATACCTACTCGTTACCAAATACCAACCTGACTAATACTACGTGCTTATAAGTCCGTCACGAAAGAATCTCTCTATTAGAGACAATTGTATGTAAAATCTATTAGTTCCACTAATAGAGTGTAATATTTTGACGACATAATAATTGCTAATATTTTTTTACAGTATGTAAGTTCATAAATTCAAATTCAAATAAACTTTTACAAGTACTTTTGACTTGTCGAGTGAATCTACCACTGGTTTGGAATGCCATTCCTATCGAGAAGAACCAGCAAGAAACTTGGCGGTTGCTCTTTTGAAAAAAAATTATTTACAATTTCATTAATTTGTACAATACATAAGTAATAATTACTGTCCTTAGCATTCCTGGAGCGAGTCAAATCCATGCTCCTTTGTCATTTACGTAATCTTCAACAGTTGGTTTTAAGCTGTTTTCAGGTGGACTTCATAAACTTGTGTAAAGGCAAGTTTAAGATAGGTTCTGAAATTTTGTTATAAAATAGAATGCTCATTCCCACGAACGACCTTCGGACCTTTTTGAGGCGAAGCGATTTAGTCACAGGCCTGTAGTTTGTTTTTAGGGTTCCGTACCTCAAAAGGAAAAAACGGAACCCTTATAGGATCACTTCGTTGTCCGTCCGTCTGTGTGTCCAGACCCTTTTTCTCAGGAACGCATGGAGGTATCAAGCTGAAATTCATATAAAATACTCAGGTCTACTGTCCCTTGGAGCTGTGAACTAATCAAACTTCAAAGCCAACACAATCAAAAGATATAGCCGGAATCAAAACCTACAGGGTACTTCCCGGAACTCAGAATCTTGAAATTTTGTACGAAGCAACGTCTTATAGCACAGATAAAGGAAAAATTGCGAAAAGCATAAATTTTTAGTTACATCATATAATAAAAATATTTTTATGCAAATTTTCGACACTCGCAAGGGAATCAAAACCTATGGGGTACTTCCCGTGAACTCAAAATCTTGAAATTTGGTACAAAGCAACGTCTTATAGCACAGATAAAGGAAAAATTGCGAAAAGCATAAATTTTTAGTTACATCATATAATAAAAATATTTTATTAATTTTTAAACTTACTACCCCTTTCTGCATGAACGCAGAGGTATTAAATTGAAATTAAAATACATAAGTGGAATAAAAATACTATAACTTTTACTTATATACCTACAGGTTTATACGGAACCCTCGGTGCACGAGTCCGACTCGCACTTGGCCGAAGTTTTACGAAGATTAAATTACTATAAATCCATACGAATATTATATTATAAGTGTGTCTGCCTGCCTGCCTGCCTGCCTGCCTGCCTGCCTGCCTGCCTGCCTGCCTGCCTGCCTGCCTGCCTGCCTGCCTGCCTGCCTGCCTGCCTGCCTGCCTGCCTGCCTGCCTGCCTGCCTGCCTGCCTGCCTGCCTGCCTGCCTGCCTGCCTGCCTGCCTGCCTGCCTGCCTGCCTGCCTGCCTGCCTGCCTGCCTGCCTGCCTGCCTGCCTGCCTGCCTGCCTGCCTGCCTGCCTGCCTGCCTGCCTGCCTGCCTGCCTGCCTGCCTGCCTGCCTGCCTGCCTGCCTGCCTGCCTGCCTGCCTGCCTGCCTGCCTGCCTGCCTGCCTGCCTGCCTGCCTGCCTGCCTGCCTGCCTGCCTGCCTGCCTGCCTGCCTGCCTGCCTGCCTGTCTGTCTGTCTGTCTGTCTGTCTGTCTGTCTGTCTGTCTGTCTGTCTGTCTGTCTGTCTGTCTGTCTGTCTGTCTGTCTGTCTGTCTGTCCGAGGGAATCGAAAAAACCTTGGTCCACGCGGACGAAGTCGCGGGAAACATCTAGTAGTTATATATATCACGTCTTTGAGAGGTGGTTCATATTTGGTAACCATAAACCGTCTTTGAGCTGCCCTATCTAGTGAAAGACCCATCCGCATGCGGGCAGACTTTCACTTTTGTCATCAATGGAGAGCCCTACACCTAGCTAATACTGAATCAGCCTTTCTGGCGATAGTTACCAAAAGTGCAGTTATCTCCTAATAATACAAGTAATTGCCACGGGACTTCTTTAGTGGCTCGCACTCTCTTGAATAATTTTAATTAAACTTAAACCAAAATTATTGAGTATCTTCAAGGCAAGCACGTTCCGTCAGGCACACTTAATCAATCCTTTCAGAAAAGTGGGAAACTCTGGAAATAAAATAAGACAATAGCATAATAAAGCATTTTATTGTTACACATTATTATTAAAGCAGTGTAAATTTTTTCTCTTAATAAGCACAATAGCATGCGTCAGCGGTGTTTTCTCGAATCCAGTCTAAGTACTTTGTAACTCTCACATAGACACCCGGATATCCTATTCTTGCACATCCATAGCCCCATGACACGACTCCTAGAAAAAACATAATAATTGGTAAAACATAAGAAGCATGTTGGGTGATTATTTGTGTTTGCATAATAGGCATGATGACTGATTTTGAAAAATGGTCAGATTATGTTCGGAAGTATCTACTATTTCGAAAAAATATCTTATTTCATCAGAAAAATAAGGTAGTCGATAAAATTGGTATTTGAAATTTAAATTTTTAAATTCACGCCAAAACGTTCTGCGGTGTCATGGCGTCGTTTGTGACGTCACTATTGTTTTTACCAATGTACTCTGTGCAGTGTGCAGTAAACAATAGTGTGATTGTCAAAGCTCGAAAACAAACAATTGTGACGTTATTGGCTTCTTGGTGTTTTATCCAATATAGCGGATTACTGTATTTTATAGTTTTATTCAATCAAAATAAATAGCAATCTCACTCGAAATAGAAAAAAAAGACGTGTGGCACTCGGAGACTGCCGCGGTAAAGCTATTGCATTGCATAGCATTTTTATCAACTTACCTAACACTTTGGTTGCTATGACTACTTGTGTTGTTGACTTCAAAGTATTGAAAATAAAAAGACTTTTTATGAAAAGATGATTTGGAATATAAAGGTGAAATAATTTTAGAGAATTATGTTTCAAAACGTAATTCTTTAAAATTATTTATTCTTTAAAATAGTCTTTTTATTTTCAATACCTTGAAGTCAACAACAAAGGTAGTCATAGCAACCAAAGTGTTAGGTTTTTTTGTAACGGAATTTCTGGATTCGGTCTCCACGCTCAAAGCCCGCGATAGAAGCTATGCAATAGCTTAAAATTAATACGTTTTTTATAATCCACGAATGCTATTTCATTAAATAAATTCATAATTTCATTGATTCTTGGTTACTGTCATCATGTCTATTATGCAATTGGTCTAGCAAATAGACGATTTATATATTTAGAAAGTGTAAAATGGATTAGGTACAAATATAACTCAGGCCATCTGCAGTTTAATATTTTATTGGTAGAAGTCAGCAACTTAAAAAGTAACAAGATTTATAGTTGGAGAATATTGTTCTTGTAACAAAAATAAGATTAACGTACCAATTAAATCATAAGCATGATCCTCATTTTCAGCTATCAGCGGTCCACCACTGTCGCCCTGAAAAGAATTTAACCTCGTTAATGTCGGTCCAAACATTTGCAGTCACGATTTGATACTCCTACTTAAATACAATTTACAATTTAAATTTTTCTTGTTTTTGTTGTGCATAGAGTTTATAATAAGAAATAATATACTTAAGAAGAAAAAGAATAAAATAATTAAGAATATAATATACACACATACATACAATCACTGTGGGATTTCAAAACCCAAACTCGTATATTAGTAAAAAGTACTTTTGTGAATATTTCTCTTGAAAACTACATGCATCCACACCATTAGCTACCTATAAGACCCATTTGATCACCTATAAGTATAACCTAGAAACAACGAGTCTCCAAGAAAATTCAACTCAAACAACAAACAACTTTTCAGTCACTTTCATCGCCAATGTAGATGTGGTAGGTAGCGCGCTTGCCTAATATCTTTCATGCAAAACAATTCCAAATTGTGTATCAATTATAATTTGGAATTCTCTTATAATTCCATTATAAGAGAATTCCAAATTATATTTAATACAATTTGGAATTCTTTTACATGAATATTTATCAGGCAATCGAGTTCTACATTCATCTTTATCATTATTATTTTAGATGAGATTACCTAAAAGATTATAGCTAACTAGTCTACTGTAATTAGGTACTATCAACGACCTCAATTTACATAGACGGGCCCTGTCAAACAAAGACTGTGGGCGTATTTTTAGCCACGCCATCAACGCCATCTAGTCTGAAAAGCGGGAACTTGCTTGCAACATTTGAATGAAAGCTTGAAAACGTATGACTCCATCATAGATAATATAGGCCATAGCCATAGAAGCCGTAAGGCCAGTTAGTAAAAAAAAAATATCATACAGTTTGCCGCGGAAATTAAATGATTGCGCAATGGATAAAAATATTAAATAGGAAGATTAAATAACGTTTTTTTGGAAATGTATAATTGTGACTTGAAACACTTACCTTAAAATAAAAATTGTACAGTGCCAAACTAATAAGACTTTAGATGTTAACCTAAGAATAACAAATTATCTACACGACGAGCGACCGTGACAGTGCTACGATGGGGACAAAGACAGGATAGGAACGCGTTCTCATAGTCGGTCGCCCAACCTTTTTCTATAAAAGGGCCCATCTAGTACCTACATATATATCGATGGGTACTATAAAAAAACTTACAGTACAAGCATCCTTATGAGCAGTTTCTGGGTAGCCGGCACACATCATGACATCCTTTATCTTTGTTTTGTTATACTTTGTGTTTCGACACTGCTCATTTGTAAGGACCGGTAACTGGGCCTCCAGGAGAGTGCACGACCATTTACCAGTCTCAGCTATTGCTCCCCAACCAGACACTGTTGCCAGAGTCCCAGCGTAGTGATAATAATCTGCAATTTTTCTTAATTATAAAAACGCTTGAGGCAAAAACAATTTGAGTAGGTACCTAAGTGAGCTTTGTTTATTTTCAAACTTTATCTTTTTCTGTGAACTTCCAGTTTCACCCCCCTGGATGGATAAGTCACAGGCGGTTCACTGCATGTGTTTTTCCGAGTTTCTTTAAGAAACATTTTAATAAATCTTTGAGCTATGTACCTAATCATTATTATTATTATTTTGATCTAGTTAAATTATACTCTTACATCATTTAGTCATCAATTTAATTTATTAATTACAATTTACTTGTATTTACAACACCTATCTTTGATTCAGTTTTCTTTAAAGATTTCCTTTTATACTAACACAAATTATTATCATATTCTGCCAATACCATATGCTATTGGCTATGCCATAGGCTATGCCATTGACGTTCGCAGCTAAAGGCGGTCACTGAAAAATCAGCGTTGGGACACCTGGCACCTCAGACGCGAGTCCTGGCGGCATCGCCAGTTTTTAGTCTGAGCGCCAGGTGCCCCAACACAAGCTGTGTGACTCACCTGTCGGTAGCGTTGCACTGTTGTACAATTTTAAAATTTCTGATATGTACTCGTGTGTAACTTAGTAGTGTTTTTAATTATTTTGTAAATTTTGTGCTTACAGCTGCCAATAAAGATTTTTCTATTCTATTCTATGAGTAAAATAATAGAGGAGATTACTGAGTTTATAGACAAAGGACATTTTTTTATTTCAACAGTAACTAGGTAATATTAAAATTTTATTTGCACCCCCTCCTAGACAAACCAGTCTAAACCTCATTAGATACACACAAGTATTATGATATACACCTTTGAGGCTCGAGGAATAAAACTTGATATAATTTGGCGATTCTATCAGTTTAAGAATTTTAAGTTTTAACGTTTATACCTACTGACTGATTTCATTTATACACACAAAATCGCCTGAGTACCTATTGATTTTCCAATAACATATGAATGTCATTGAATAACAATACTAATGTACGAATCATAATATTATTTTTCAATAAGCAGGTAAAACCCTACATTTTAGTGTCCATAAATTTGGGTTCTAATTTCGTGATACTAAGTTATAATATTTTATTTGATACAATTTTCCTTCATTTTTTGTTTATTAGATTTTGGATTTTTTAGTTTAAGTTTTTTGGTTACCACTGGAACTTTTTAATTTTCCGGGAAAAAAAATTCTTCTCGATCCGTTCAGCCGTTTTGGCGTGATTGAGTAACACCTATGATGAGTTGTACCTATATTACATAATTATAACAGCCACATGCTAGACCCAGTTTGAACCATATATCAATTACAGGATGGCTGTGGATGGATACATAAATCAAAAACTATTACCACAGCTATCACTATATTGACTTATCTTTATTAGGACCTCTGTGAACATTTCAACCTACGATAACACCTTCTGTAAGAAAGTTTTTAACTAACACAGCTGTTAGGTACCATTGCAGCATTAGTACGAATAAATAAATTATTATAAAAATCTTCACCAACCTGACTTAGGCAAGCACACAGGCCGGATCGCGTGAGAATACTCCAAGGGCCTATTGAGTTGCAGCAGAGAGATATCATTGGACAGTTCAGCCAACGTGAAATTGTGGACGTACATTTTTATCAAGTACCGGATTTCCGGTATGTGATTTTTATCACACCGGTCGTGTTCACCAAACTTCACCCGGAACATGAACCACATGAAACTGAAATGTATAAATAGATATATAAATATAAAACTACATAGTGATAACTTTTTTAAACAAGATAAGTTAAAAATGTGTTCCACTGCACGGATTTCGATAAGATTTATTAAATTTAATTTTAACCAAAAAAGATTTCAACGCGCGTGCAGCTTCTATAAAACCTATTATGTACATGTAGGTCCGTCCTCTTTTTCACTTTTATACTCTTACAGTTACACCTACCACCTACTGTTAATTATTGTTGCTAAATGCAAAATTTTCTAAAATAAATTTGACTTCCTAAAATTAAAAAAAACACATAATGGGACACATTCTATGTAGCCTATTCTGTAAAGCCTTAATTAAAGTAGTCTTTAATTTTCCGGGATAAAAAGTCCTTTGTCCTTCCCCGAGATGTGCCTTTCGTCATAATCGGAATCAGACAGACAGACTGACACACTTTCGTGTACATAATATTAGTATAGATTAATATGAATATGCGACTTCGTTCGCGTGGCATAAGTTTTTTTAATTTCCATAGACATTCCTTCATTTTCCGGGATAAAAAGAACCCATGAAAAAAAACACGTCGATCCGTTGCTCTGTTGCGGCGTGATTGAAGGACTATTTAACGTCCTTTGGGATAGAATTTATAAAAACTGTGAATTATGTATTTCATCATTTAAACCGGTAGCCCAAATGCTATAACTTGAGAAATGAAGGACTCTCATACAAACTTTCAACCCCTATTTTACCCCTTTGGGGGTGGAATTTGGTAACACTGTGCCACACGTACTTCTTTATTTATTACCTAAAGCCAAAATACCAAGTTTCGTTGATACAACTTGAGAAATATCTTGAGAAATGAAGGACATTCATATAAACTGTCATCCCCTATTTCACCCCTTTGGGGGTAGAACTTTCAAAAACTGTGAAGAATGTATTTCTTTATTTTTTACTGTTTGCTCATATACCAAGTTTCATGGATATAACTTGAGAAATGACGGACTTTCATACAAACTTTCAACCGTTATTTCACCCCCTTAGGGGTGGAATTTTGAAAAATCCTTCCTTAGTGAGCGCCTACGTCACAAAAGGAAGCTACTGTCAAAATTTCAAGTCTCTAACCCTAGCGGCTTAGGCTGTGCGTTGATATATAAGTCAGTCAGTCAGTCAGTCAGTCAGGACTTTTAATTTTATATATATAGATTCCACTACTAGGTGATGCCCGCGACTCCGTCTGCGTGGATTGAGATATTTTATCCCTGCGGGAACTCTTTAATTTAATCTGTTTATTCAGGATATAAGCTATCTACTCGTACATTCCGAATTTCAGCCAAATCGTTTCAGTGGTTGTATTGTGATTCATGAAGGGGTAACAAACATCCAAACTTCACATCTTAGTAATATTATAAATGCGAAAGTTTGAATGGATGTATGGATGGATGTATGAATGGATGGATGTATGAAGAATACTTTATTTTATTTACTCTTGAATAATAACAAATAAAAATCCAGTAAAATTGTTTAGAAAAAAACCAAAACACAAATTTAAAAAAAGATCAAAGCAATACATAAATCATTAGTAATGGCCGGGATCCTTACTTTTAAGTTTCTAAACTTGATTTATATACGCCCTTGACTTTCCTGTTCAGGTCAGATAAAATTGGACTTGAGTTTATGAGGTAGGTATCTTACAAACGACATGAAATATTAATCCAGATAACCGATAAATTAATTAGAGATGTACGTAAGATTTGCATATAGTTAGACCAACTTAAATAATATACAGGTATTTAAAACTAATTAACTAACCTGCTTAATTAGGATCTTAAATTTTCATAGTTTATAAAAACACTTTTAATTCGTGAAATAGTCCCGCTTTTGTTGGCCAGGATTTTGCGTGAGCAAATGATAATTTTATTTTATTTTACTGTAGTTAATAATTAGTTTTCATAGAGCAAAAAAAACTGCGAGAACCTGTTTTGTGATAAATTTTGTTTATATTTATTTATTTATCACTAGATGATGCCCGCGACTTCGTCCTTCCCCGAGATGCAACCTATCCCTGGACCAAACCGTAGCAGACAGACAGACGGACAGACAGACACACTTTCGCATTTATAATATTAGTATAGAAGTATGGATGTAATGGTAAAATCAGTTCTGAAGACTGGTGGGTGGCTTCGGCCGTGTCTTCTACAGAGCATTGAGAATGAATGTATATCAGTCATTTATTATGTCCAATACTATAAAACATGAATTTTATAGGAAACTAACAATAAAAACAATACAATAGAACTTAAAGCTAGCTAGCGTCCTCCGGTACCTTACCGGTCACTTGTAGTGGATAAAAAAAGCCTAACCTAATTACTACATAATTATATGAATTATGCCTGCGTGGATTAATAATTAATATTACGCTAACTACTGTCATACAATGTTGTAGCTGATTTGCATACACACACACAGACATAGCGACTTTCTGAAGCCAATAAAACTACGCAAAAATATTAATCTCAATAAAATGATGCCTCCACTTGTGACTTTGTGTTTACACATTTATCTTTAAGGATTTTAGATGGTCCTACATGGATAAAAAAAAATAACAACAGCATTAAAACCCTTTTATGTCCGCTAGATATATCTATGCTCGCTTCGGGCTTGAATTCATTGAATTGATTTTCATCATAAAATTTGATCCGTGATTTTTTGTATCATTGATAAAGTTATTGTAGAAGGTATTAACTAATAAGGCTTTTCCAAAGATTACCTACCTCAGTAACTGAGTGTCTAATCGTCTCAGAAGAGTCTGTCCTACAAACCCGCTGTAGAGTCAGAGTTGTATGCCTTTACATGAAATTTAATTATGATTAACTTAAATCATAGATTTCATGTAGGCTACATATTTTTCAGTGTTTCATATAATCATCTGCTTTGGTTGATCTGTCGGCTATGGGTACCAAACGTAGTTGCTCAAAATCGAAAACTACAGGGGGAAAATCCGGAGGTAACAACTAATAGATGGATTAAATAACTATGTCGTACCCTTTTACACAATGTGCTGCCGACATAACGTATCTGTCATTGATGAGAGACCCCCCACAGCCGAAAGAGTTTCCGTAGATGAGTCGAACGATCCACGGAAACGCATTTGTGTCAGCCAAAGAACCTCCGACCACTCGAGCCTCTTCATTACGCTCACCGCAATCTGGAAATAGAAAATCAGTGCAAAATTGTGTCTGTTTGTCAGTTACATTTACACGGCCCATTTGTTTACCCAATTTTGGCGTAGGAGTTTTGGTGCAGAGTTAGCTTGCACCCTGAAAACGGTCATAAGTAAGCTATTTTTTCCGGGAAAGTCAAACGGTTTTCTAGAGATTATCAAAAATCTTAATCTGTATGGATTTAAATTATCGTTTAGAAGATAATATATCTATTTATACGAGGTTTGTGCTGTTGATTACATTTTTGGGATGTTTTCACGCTCGACGGCTTCTTAGAATTTCCAATATATTTAATTTAAGGATGCATCTTGTCTTAGGTAATTGAATCATCTCAACTGTTCACAGAAAAATGCGTTAGAACTTAGTATTGATCTTACATAGCCAAGAACGTAGGTTATCACTAATCTGGTCTTGCTCACTTGGAAGCTCTGCCGCTGCATCCTACTGAACAAGCTTACGGAAGTATCTAAGTAGTGTTAGGATAATTATAGTAATATTCCTGTAGAACTAACTTTCATAACTTTAGTGAATTCCTCACGATCATCATTCATCTCACGCGCTATCTGTAATTGTTGCAAATAAAATAGTTACTCACTGCAATTTCGACACGGAGGTAGCTGATAATCTTGCTCAGAGTATTGTCCATATGCGTAGTATTCATCACTTACTCTTAGCAAAGTCTAAAACAGGTAAAAAACTATATTAAATTCAAACTTTATTCGTTTATTTAATACTACGTTAAAAATAGTTGTCGAATAATACATCTGGTAAATTAAAGTTTACTTTAACTTTACCTAATTACTTGGAAAATAGTGATTATTATTATAATTATTATAGAGATTAATTCAATAAATAAATACATAAGGTTTCAGGGCTCAAAGTAGACTTTCATTTTACTAATTTACTGTAATTATTGATTAGGTGTGATAAAATAATACCTCTTTTTACTTTATATAAAATCCAAAACTAAAAATTGTA
Organism: Erebia epiphron; assembly: GCA_963932025.1. NCBI lineage: Eukaryota > Metazoa > Arthropoda > Insecta > Lepidoptera > Nymphalidae > Erebia > Erebia epiphron. Next base: position 44,043,217 of record OZ009945.1, read on the forward strand.
AAAGAAATGATGAGTACAATGTAGGTACATCCAGTTCACATTTTTTACTGCGTACTTAGGTAGTGTCGCATTATTAAATCACCGCGCTAGGCTAATTAAAATAAATTATCGTAATCAATTTTGGTGATGACAAAAAAACGGCGAAGGATTAATCATCTAATCTTCGCTAGCCGAATTATACATAGAAAAGAAATAAAAACACCTCACTTACCTTATTCACCTTACTTAGAGTTTCTCCGGCACCGATAGACATACACAAAATAAAACAAATTAAGTAAGGAAACATGGTTTTTCTCTCGTTTATGCTTGAATAGACACAGAAATAAAAAAAGGCGAGTGAAATAACGCACACATGCAAGGTAGTGCTTAGGGCGCTAGCGAAGATTTTGATACACTAACTCATGCCGGCGCTTTGAACGACCTTATGAACATTGCGCATCCCGAAATGTAGCATGTCCTTACTAAAACACAAAAGTTATAGCCGCAATATAACCCGTCACAACTAATCTACAAGCTATATTTTAAACAGAATTTACGTCTCTAGAGTAAACTTTGCAGCAGCGAGCGTTTATAAAAAGGTTTTCTCCGAAGCTTTTTAAAGACAGCGTTTTAGGCGCCGAATTGAGGCTGTATGGTCGAGCATGTTAGGTATTTGGCAATGGCCTCACAGATCAACGACCTCCAACTTATCTAACTATACTATAATAATATTCAACCAAAATGTGATATTAATTGCTAATTTGAGTCTTATTGACGACGTTACAGGTGTTGATATATATCTTGATTTGTTTTATGCCTCATAGTGCCTACAATAATTATTACGTTTTGTGTAAGTACATGTTTTAAATTTACGAGTCAGTTAGTCTACTTCTTTTCCTATCTTTATCTTTAACGGTAAATTAACGTTCATCACTATGACTTTTTCTTTTTTACAAAAAATATATTATATTTCAGAAACTGGTAAGATTTTGTCAGATCTCTAAGATCTGCGTATGCAGGAAGGTTTTACTTTTAAGGTTGGGACAGTCATCTTGTACTTGAAATATTTTAATCAACCATTCAAACATCAATTCAGAACTAAGTGCATAGTACATAGTACTTACTGTTTACTGCTTGGTAATATCCGTAATTATAATAACAAAATGATCTTTTGGCATTTTCCTGATGTTGATTTTGTATCAATTTCTGTCGAGTTCAGATTTGCTTACTTGCATTTAGGTATGTGTAATTCAACTTGGAAAGTGTTTTTTTATCCTACCAAATGTTATTTCTTGACTTTTTTATTCTCTTTTTACCCTAATCAGCTCTGCTTCTACTACTGAAATGCTTTTGCTACCTACTCCGACCTTTTGACCGTAAGGATGGTAAGAACTCGTATGTTCATACGATACATATAGACCGTCCAGTCTATTCGTCCTTACCGGTTCTATTCAAATTCAGAACACAACCCATAAATTGGATGAATCATATAAAGGTTTAAAATGCAAGGATTGTGCATTATACTCGTATATCTACCTGATGGCACAGAATCCATACAAAATAGTCTGTCTGTCTGTCTGCTACGCTTTCACAGCCCATCTTTTTAACCGATATTGATGAAATTTGGTATAGCGGTAGATTACATTCCGGGAAAGGACATAGGCTTCTTTTTATCGCGCAAAAATAAGGAGTTTCCCCGGGAATCTAATAAACTTAATCCACGCGGACGAATGCTCGTGACGAGCATAATCTAGTAAATATATATCTTTAAAGTAGGTACGTATTTGTTTGGCGTATTTCCCTTTCCGTGTTCAGTTGGCGACAAAAATCAGCACGGTTTTGTATTAATATCCAACTCGACAAATCCGTGCTTAGTTCGCCTCAACTGAGCACGCTTTTGCGATCAAGCAACATTAAAAACGTTTTACAAAACAGCGTACAGCTGAATCAAACACTGTTTTTTATTACTATGGAATTCAACTAACCCGTGTTCAATTCGCATCAACTGTCTTTGCAACGAGTGGCGCTAGGTGATGTTTTACAAATTAGTGTGTAGTTGAACTGAGTGTAAGGGTAAAGGGCTCCGTCGTCCGATCCGAACATCCTCCGAACAATCCGAACGGTTTTGTAAAACGTTTGTTAGCGTTGCTTGATCGCAAAATCGTGTTCAGTTGACGCCAATTAAGCACGGGTTTGGCGAGTTGAATAGTAATACAAAACCGTGCTGATTTTTGTCGCCAACTGAACACGGAAAGGGAAATACGCATTTGTTTGATTTAAATTATTTATTGCATATTGAATACAACGCACCAAGGTAAACTTAATACATAGAGATATTCTGTTCCAGTTACCCTTTGGTAGTGGGGACAGGAATGAAAAAACAGTGCGTATAATATAAAAAGAAAAGTTGGGGAGAGGAGAAACATATTTAGGTAGTAGGTAATATAGTGAAGTATGATAATCCTTACTTCCTTACTAATATTATAAATGGGAAAGTGCAGAGTTTGTTTGTATGTTTGTTCCGCTTTCACGCCGTAACTACTGAACCGATTGCTTTGAAATTTTGCAGACGTAAAGTTAGAAGTCCGGATTAAATAATAGGGTACTTTTTATCCCGGAAAATTAAAGAGTTCCCGCGGGAACTAAAACTCCTCAATCCACGCGGACGAAGTCGCGGGTATCAGCTAGTCCATACTAATATTATATAATTCAGTAAGTCTAATAATGTATTTCAGTAATTCAGTACATAATTAGGATTTCTATCACAAAATTGTGAATTGTGACCTATTACAGTTATTTACCTTCAAAAAACTTGATAACCACTAAAATGGACAACAATTTATTTTTTGACTAGCTAATGCCCGTGACTTCGTCCGCGTGAATTGAGGTTTTTGATTCCCGAGGGAACTCCTTAATTTTCCGGGATAAAAATGTATGTGCCTATGTGCTATTCCAGACTATAGTCTATCTCTGTGCTAAATTTCAGCCAGATCCGTTCAGCCGTTGGGGCGTGATTGAGTAACAAACATCCATACATCCATACATCCATACATCCATCCATCCTAACTTTCGCATTTATAATCTTTATATTTGATTTCGTGTTTTCCTCAATAATAATCGATCCACGCGCTATAAAAATTCAATTCTTTTGATCAGAATTCTCTCAGACAAAAATAAAACTATAAATTTAAGGTACTTTATTTTTATTTTTTACAATTCCGCTTACTTACATCTAAGCCTTAAATAATATGGCATTAATATTTATATTTCGTGACTAATAAATAAAGTCCAAAATAACATAAAAATATATCACGCAGAATCCTATTGATATATTTTTGGTACAATTTGCAATAAATATTTATAAATAAAATTAAATTAAAAAACAAAGTACCTATATAACTTTGTTGTTTTTTTAAAATCAAATTTTGATTTATAAACCTGGAACCAACATTAGTTTTGAATGCAAAAACTCTAGTTCTAACAAAACTTTTATCTAATTTTATAATAGATTATTCGTCGTTTTTTAAACCGTTACGTATTTACTTTTATGTAAATAATATTCGATTGAATTTAAAGAACAATGGAACCGTGCGTTACCTGTGATTACTTTATAAGCTTATAACTTTTGACCTTCATTCATTTCATTAAGTTGAGACAAATAATGAGCTGCCGTTGATTGAAATATTGTTACGACTTACAACATAAAAAATATATAAACGCCGCATACGACGTTAGATTAATATAAGTATATAGAATTAGTCATCCTCTAAAATAATATCACAAAATCAGTAGATTTGCGCATTTTATTATTAACATGAGTTCATTGACACACAAATTTATTCTTCTTTGATTATATATTCATAAGACAAATAATATTTTATGTCGACTTAGTTCTTAGTAATGGCGTCGATAGCCTAAAAATTCTATGAATAAAAGTGAATTAACTAGCTTTATGTTCTTATGGTACATTTTATATCGCAGATAACATATTTAAATTACTATCCAGGACTAAACACACATATACGCTGTGAAAGACATATAAATTTTATACTGCAGCAATTTACGAGTAGGTATGATGTTATTTATACTATACACATAAATTTAAATAATCTGGCAACTTATAGAGTATATTATATTGTTTAATATTTTATTTATTTTTATAAATTGTACGTTGTGCAATAAATAAATAAGTCAAAGTATTTTTTGTGTAAAAATCTAATTTAAGGATAAATATTGGCGCTTATAATTGTGACACATTTTTTAGTATAAAAAACGAAAACGAACGCCGTGCAGTAAAATAAAATTATTAAACAAAGTCTCCACGCAGATACTTGAACAATTACCTAGCTTCAATGTCAATCTACTTGTCTATAAAAGATAATGACGATGATGAGCAAAAATAGAGAATGATTTTAAAACTTCAACGTACGTACGCTCATATAAAATTTACAATGCAAATGTTCATAAGATAACAGTTGCCACTAGTCCATGCTTTCAGTTAAAATACTTTGCAGATTTATGCGAATAAATGTGTTTAGTCCCCAACTAATTTTTATTTCAGTCGCTACAATAGCAAGCATCTCGCGTGTTTTCCCTAATCCAGTCCAAATAGTTGGTTACCCTTGTGTATACACCGGGATATCCCACCCGCGCGCAGCCGTTACCCCATGACACCACACCTGAAAAAAAAATTAAATGATAAGTTTAGATTATCTGTTTATACTACCTATTTCTGTTTTACAATGTGTTCCTACAAATTCCATTCACAATCGACAGATCCTTATTTCTCGGCAATACCCCTGCAGCGTCAGGATCGAGAAGTTTGAATCCAGAAATTCACATAATGTTGTACGAGTATAATCATGGCCACAGGCCATGTTTCGTACGAAATTCCAGACTCAGTTCAGTAGAAGACGTAATTGATAAGTCCATTGCATGATTTAAATCAAATATTTGAAAGTGAAGCAAAATAAAACAGTTACTTAAATAAATTAAAATAAACGAATTCTAAGAAACAATTTATAAGCCAGTGAAAGTGGCAATGTAGGTAGTTTGTTTGCAGAAGGCAGCGTGGACGCTATAGGATTTGCAAAGTAAGTATAACCAAGTAGGTATCCATATTCATTACCTATTAGCTCGTAGCGCTTGTCGTACTTTCTCTCAGTGATGAGAGGACCACCGCTGTCACCCTGAAATCAATAACAATTTAAATTACGCCAATTGGTGGCGATAATATCGACATATACATGTAAATATAAAGGTTCTATATTGAGAAGTTGTGTTGTTGTGACTTGAACAGAACAGATGCGCCTACTGACCCATTGATATGACAGTTAACTGACGTTCTCAGTGCAAGACATGAGCCGGTATCGCTACCGCTCGACATGACGTTTCGAAATGGAAGTAATGCCATAATATGTCGCTTGGGATTCAATTTTTGAAAAGGGAACACTATAAGCGGGTACGTGGTTTGTTACCCAAGTTCTTAGACTCACCTGACAGGAATCCTTTTGTCCAGCCTTGGGGTAACCAGCACACAGCATGTTGTTAGTTATCATCGTGGATGTGTACTTTGTGTTCTGGCATTCTTGATTACTTATAACTGGAACTTCGACTTCTTGTAAAGTGCACGAAACCTTTCCTTCCTCTGTCAATGTACCCCATCCTGATGCTACGGCTTTGGCTCCCACATATTGATTGTCTGGCAAGAGTACAGAACAAGATTAGTTTCTGAGTACCTCTCTGATGATGCATAGGTAAGGGATAACAGTGGAAGATTAGGGCTAATTCCCAGTTTGGCCAATAGGCATGATGACAGTAACCAAGACTCAATGAAATTATGAATTTATTGAATGAAATAGGATTCATGGATTATAAAAATCGTATTTATTTTTCTATTTCGAGTGAGATTGCTATTTATTTTGATAAAATAAAACTTTAAAATACAGCAATCCGCCATTATGGATTAAACACCAAGAAGCGAATGACGTCACAATTGTTTGTTTCGAGCTTTGACAATCACACACTTTGTTTACCTATTAAATTGGTAAAAACTATAGTGACGTCACAAACGATGCCATGACACCGGCGAACGTTTTGACGTGAATTTTAATATTTAAATTTCAAATGATATTATTATCTATTAAACCATATTTTTCTGCTGAAATAAGATATTTTTTCGAAATAATAGATACTTCGAACATAATGTGACCATTTTTCAAAATCAGTCATCATGCCTATAGCCAAGCATGTTCCCAATTGGCACTTTCTTAAACCTATCTACTTACTAAACATCAGTTATAATCTACCGTAAATGTAAGGTAAGTTAAACTTACTTATCCCTGTGTGTGCATAATTGAATATTATTATTCTGTATTTCAAAATACTTATTATTATGGGTATGTTCCGATATACACTGCTAGCACTGTTCAGTGCTCTTACCGGGGAGAAATTCGTTCCGTTATGGACTGACAATATACTGCCGCAGTATCCTAGGGATATATATGACGTCATAAACGTCGCCATTTTTGTACTGTGAGCACTGGCGTTTTCGAGGTAAGGTGCTCCCAGTGCTGACTGTGTTCCGTTTTAAACAGTAACCAGTATAGCTAACTATAAACGGCTTCGCAGTATACTAAATTGACGTCACACCTTACAGTGCTCCCAGTGTATATCGGAACATACCCTATGTTAAACATGATTTATAGACACTAGCTGTCAATTCGGTGTTATTTAAAGAAGCGATAGTTTTGTTATTGAATCTAGTTGGTTATGCTTGTTATCATACGATTAATCACTTTCCCTGTTGATTAGTGCTTAAACTTTTTTCAAAATACAAACGAGAGTGATTTATTATTTATTTGGGTCTGCGAAACAAAGCCTGTTATTTTGGCAATAAGTAAGTTGATAAGAGTGTATTTCGTGGTAGTGCCAGTCCCATTAATTGTTTATTCTTTGATCAATATTCATTAACTTCACAGAAGCTTCGACCTACCCAACTGCAAACTCGTTGTGGCTATAGATATAAATGAGAAGCTGTTGATGTTCGTCACGAATTATGAGTACATGATGGTTTATCTGGACTAAAAAGACTTGATTGAATACATTAGTATTGAAAAAACTTACGATTAGTTTTAGGCAAACATATCGGTTTGATGGCCGCGCTCATAGGGACTCTCTCATTAAGGCGTAGTAAAGCTATATCGTTGTCGAAATTCGTGAGGGTGAAGTTCTGGGCGATTACGCGTATCACAAAGCGAGTTTCAGGCCTCACTGTAGCATTACAGCGGTTGTGCTCACCGAATGTCACCTTTATCATGAACCACATAAAGCTGCAATCAAAAAAAGAAAAGTAGAGCACAAAAAAAGCTTTTATACTTATAGTATCATTTATAATTTATAGGAGCTTAAATTAATGAAAATGCTATATTAATAATATTGCTAAGATTAAAAGACATGTTTTTACGACTAGACTAAAGAAAAGAGTTGATTGCCCGAGGGAATTAATTTTAAATTATTGTTTTAAATTTAAGATAAATCGTAGGAAACTGAAGCACATTCCTCTTGATCCGCCTGTAGTTGTACCCGTATAATAGATAAAAGAAGACAACACTATATTGTAATTAATAGGTCCACTAACTCATTTCAATAAATTACAAATAGCTTTAGTTACCTACTGTTAATTTTGTTAATTAAGTATACTCTGCTGTTTTTATAAATTAATTTGTTTCTGAAATTAGGCTAAATGACGACAGTAATATTAATCTGTATATAGAAAATATTAACCGTAATCAGTCTCCTACGAATAGTTCTTCCTTTTGATGTTTATGACTGACTGAATAATGATATAATTTAAATATATAAAAGGAAAAGGTGACAACTGACTGATCTATCAACGCACAGTTCAAACCACTAGTCGGATCGGGCTGAAATTTGGCATAAAAATAGCTACTATGACGTAGGCATCTGCTAAGAAAGGATTTTTGCAAATTGAACGCCTAAGGGCGTAAAACTTATATGAAAATCGAACCTAGAGTGAGCGAAGCCGCGGCAAAAGCAGGTAGGTAATAAATAATTCATTTCTGCTGTCATTGTGATATGAAACATTACGCGTCAGTTGCACGGTGTGACATTACAATGCCTTGTTTGTGTTGGCATTGAGCGAAAGTGAAACAAAATATATTCGGGCTCGAATGCTACTCATTTACGCTTTCACTAACAATAGTTAGCTGTTTTGAACAAAGGTCTTGGGGGCATTCGAACTTACTTTTGCATGACGTTTGATAAGAGCAATAGTTATTTGTTATACAAGAGTGAAAAGTTGTTTTTTAACCGCGTGCTCAATTTTGATGACCGAACAAGCGAAGGATTCTAAAATTGAATCACGAGCGCAACGAGTGATTCAAAAATTAGAATCCTGAGCGTCAGCGAGGGAATCAAAAGAGCACGAGGTGAAAAATCTTTTCACTCGAGTGCAACACGTAACTTTTCATCCCACCTCAGCGAGGAAATGACATGACGTGAAGAAAATGGTGCGCGCAAAGCAAATTAAAAAAGTACACCAAGAAGGTTACGAGTGTGAGTTTTTAACAAATTAAAAAAGATTGTATGGAAATTCGGCACCATAGAGGTAGAAGTAAATAGGTTTTAATGATGTTTTGAATCCACAAACTTCATAGACGAGTGATATTTACTAACGTGCACACGATGTTCTAAATTCAATTTACTTTATCCTCAAGAGGATAATAACGGCTTTTGCATTCAGATATCGAAGGGTAAAAATACTCTTTCCGAGATGGTGGGATGAAAAATATATTAAAGGTCTCTAACTCCGCATCCTCTTATCAGACTGACCATAATATCTCACAATCCCTTTTTTCCTTCCATAACTAACAGCATTATCATAAAGCACGTAATCGCTATGTGATGTAGTTGTATAAGATCCAGGTAAATATTTCATATTTTTTTATGTATCAAACGAATCTTCTTGAAACGTGTCATCAACGCTAGGTACATTTTTGATTTTCTCCGATGTCTTTTGACAATGAAAAAAAATTACCAAGACGCTAACTAACATATCGAAGTGGACATTTAGTGAGGATAATGAACTCATATAAAAGTTTGGAGCCTGCCTCTCGGCCGGTTTAAAGGTGAACGCACTGACACCACTGATTGGAATTCACAAATTCGGACCGAGCACTTATTTTGGGCTTGTTTTGCCATTCCCCGGTTATCGGACCCGTATTCCGATGATTTACGATCTCATCTGTAATTTGGAGACGCATTAACATTATCATTTAAATAAAGAATCCCAATAACAAGATCAAGTATCTCATAAGACGTCCTCAAAATCTCCTTGGATTAACATTTTAGGTATAATAATTGCAAATTAGGTTTTAGTCATCAAAGTTTCTGTATTGTTCCAGAGTTGGGGACTTGTTTTACAGCCAACACGTCATTTGTTTACCATTAACCCACATTATCAGAAAAATATTCTACTTCTAATTATTACGTTGGAATCACAAGCCCTAATTTTATTTTATCGATTAACCTTAATTACCCTTTAAATTTAAACTAACTTAACATACATTGGAATAAAATTTATCAAAACAAAATGCGTGACTAGATTTGTAATCGTATAATTTCATGTACGATATAGGTACAAAAGAGAGGTGTTTAAGAGTAGGTGCAGAGTCAACATCCTCTTGAGATTTGTGCAAATACTTAAAAACCACTTGCTAAAACGTTCAAGCTGCCACGGTGATTAAATCAACAGTTAAAGTTGTAGCTCAAACATACCTGCGAGATATGTTAACAATGCTAGTATTTTCATGAACAAAAAATTATTTATAAAAAAAGATATGTCAGTTAGAAAAGCATTCTTTCTTATTTGATATAGATAGTATATTCCGATCTTGCTATTCGGTTCATAGTCGGCCTTTGTAAATATGACCACGTATCTGAATTTCATCAAAAGCTCAAGTGGCTTCCTATTTGCCGTCGCCGGGAGCTTCGTGTTCTTTCACCTCTTCTCGTGGTGCTATCTGACCCAAAAACTCCCTCTTGCCTGAAGGAGGAGTTAAAATTTGTCGGAGATCAGTCCAAAATACGAAAATACCGAAAATTAACTTTATTAACTATATGAGCATCAGGGGTTCTGATCATTGTCTAACCTGAAAGTAGGTAAATGATGATGCAGCCCAAGATAAAATGCACTTATCTGAAAGAGTTATAGCAGCTGACTTTTCAGCTTTTACTGAAATTCTATTAATTTAGTGGTTTGTTTTGATCGTGGTTGCATTTTCATCTTTTAGCTAAGCTAATTTTTTATAACTCAAATACTTTTAGAAGAACAATTCTTAGTTTGATATCATGTAAACAAAGCTTAATTTAAGTTTAAAAAGACATTTTACTAGGTACCTGTTTTAGGCCCATTATCTTTATTATTCTCATGAGCAACTGGTCTGACTATACCTAACGTGTGAGTAGTATTAACCATTTCGATAGATTGGTGCTAGATGCTAACCACAGAAGTCTGTCTGCTTCGTCTTCACGGCCCAAAAATTAGGTAGTGTATCCCCGAATGTACACACCTACTAGAAATATATTTTTTACAGGCAGTAAGCACGTATCGTTCAGCTAAGACTATCCCGCTTACCTATCCATACTAACATTATAAATGCGAAAGTGTGTCTGTCTGTCTGTGTGTCTGTCTGCTTCGCTTTCACGGCCCATCTGTTCAACCGATTTTGATGAAATTTGGTACAGGGGTAGATTGTATCCCGGGGAAGGATATAGGCATTTTTATCCCGGAAAATTCAAGAGTTCCCGCGGGAATCAAAAAACTTTAATCCACGCGGACGAAGTCGCGGGCATCATCTAGTAGGTTATAAGAAGCACTTGAAGTAAGTCAACTTGGCCATCCATGACTTAATGCCAGCCGTCACCCACTATGCGTCTGAGCTATGCAGATACACCAGCTTCTTTCTCAAGCTAGACATGCGTAAACAGTAAGCAGTAACAGTTACCCTTTAACACAATGCGCGGCGGTTAGCACGTATCGGTCAGCAATGACCATCCCGCCGCAGTAGAAGCGCTTGAAGTAAATCAACTTGGCCATCCATGGGAACTCGTTGATACCAGCCTCCTCACCGCCTACGATGCGGGACACTTCATTCCTTTCGCCACACTCTGAAATGTTCATTCAAAAACGTTATAGGTAAAGATTGGCAGTATATTTTTTCATTTACATATGTAGTTTACGAGTATGTAGCATATTGCAACACTACGCTACTACACTGTTCATGTAGAGTTTGTTATAAGAACGAGTAATTAATTTTATACTTTAGCATTTACCGTCCGTGCGGATTTGGCTATTTTTAGGATTCCGTACCTCAAAAGAAAAAAACGGAACCCTTATAGGATCACTTTGTTGTCCGTCTGTGTGTCAAGACCCTTTTTCTTAGGAACGCATGAAATTCATATCAAATACAGGTCTACTGTCCCTTGGAGCGGTGAAAAAATCAATACGAGTTTTCTCGACACTCGCAAGGGTATCAAAACCTACAGGGAACTTCCCGTGAATTCAGAATCTTGAAATTTTGTACGAAGCAACGTCTTATAGATAGAGGAAAAATTGCGAAAAGCATACATTTTTAGTTACATCATATAATAATAACATTTTTATGCAAATTTTCGACACTCGCAAGGGGATCAAAACCTACAGGGTACTTCCCGTGAACTCAGAATCTTGAAATTTGTACCAAATTTCAAGCAACGTCTTATAGCACAGATAAAGAAAAAATTGCGAAAATCATAAATTTTAGTTACATCATATAATAAAAATCATTTTAATAATTTTAAACTTACTACCCCTTTCCTCATGAACGCGTAGAGGTATTACATTGAATTTCATATCAAATACTTAGATCTATAATACCTTTAAGCTGTAACAAACTACTGTCCCTTGGAGCTGTACAAAAACCAAACTTCTAAGCCAACGCAATCAAAAGATACAGCCGTTTATGCTGCAAATTTTCGACACTCGCAAGGGAATCAAAACCTACAGGGTACTTCCCGTGAACTCAGAATCTTGAAATTTAGTACGAAGCAACGTCATAGAGCACAGATAAAGGAAAATTTGCGAAAAGCATACATTTTTAGTTACATCATATACCTAATAAAAATATTTTTATGCAATTTTTCGACACTCGCAAGGGAATAAAACCTACAGGGTACTTCCTGTGAACTCAGAATCTTGAAATTTGGTACAAAGTAACGTCTTATAGCACAGATAAAGCAAAAATTGCGAAAAGTATACATTTTAGTTACATCATACAATAAAAATATTTTTATGCAAATTTTGTACACTCGCAAGGAAATCAAAACCTTCAGGGTACTTCCCGTGAACTCAGAATCTTGAAATTTGGTACGACGCATCGTCTTATAGCACAGATAAAGGAAAAATTGCGAAAAGCATACATTTTTAGTAACATCATATAAAAAAATATTTTTATACAAATTTTCGACACTCGCAAGGGAATCAAAACCTACAGGGTACTTCCCGTGAACTCAGAATCTTGAAATTCGATACGAAGCAATGTCTTATAGCACAGATAAAGGAAAAATTGCGAAAAGCATAATTTTTTAGTTACATCATATAATAAAAATAATTTTAATAATTTTAAACTTACTACCCCTTTCCTCATGAACGCGTAGAGGTATTAAATTGAAATTTATATCATTATATGTCTATAATACCTTTAAGCTGTAACAAACTACTGTCAATCAAAAGATACAGCCGTTTATGCTGCAAATTTTCGACACTCGCAAGGGAATCAAAACCTACAGGGTACTACTTCTCGTGAAATCAGAATCTTGTTTGTACGAAGCAAAGTCGCACAGATAAAGGAAAAATTACGAAAAGCATAAATTTTTAGTTACATCATATAATAAAAATAATTTTAATAATTCTAAACTTAGGTACTACATGTTTGTACAGAACCATCGGTGCTCTAGTCCGACTCGCACTTGGCCGGTTTTTTTATCCCGTGCAAAACTTTTTTGAGATATATAATTAGACTATCTCCAAAATACAACCAATTAATATTTGGTCAATTTTGTTGAAATTAATTATTATCTTTATTATTAAGTTCTTAGAACCTCCCAGCTATCACCTCAAAAACGTGTCTCCCCTATTCCACGCGTCACTGGTGAGGTACATACTGTACCCATTTGGTTCAGTTACAAACGCAAGCCATAAAATACAGAATTGAATTGAAAATATAAGTTGAGAAAGCGTCAAACAAGCAAACAGACACACTTTAATAATATGTAAAACTTAATTTAAAATTTAGGTACTAACTGCAGGTACACGACGTCTTAGGTTGGTTATACTCCAGCCATGGGGGCCGGTTGCCCCAAACGCCACCAAAGAAGTTCTTCGTGTATACACCACGTTTGTCTCGAACTAACTCGGCCTGTCATATAAAAAAAAATATAATAAATACAACGTTCACCATTATTAAGCTTTCGAGGGTATATCTTTACAGTAACAGTAATTTTGACAAATACCTTCTTGGAAGGTGCGCTCTACCCTATACTTGATCATTGTTTTTCACTAGGCAGAGCGTATTAATATTAATCATCAGCGTAAACCTAACATAAATAAAATGAAAATATATGGATTGGGTATTTCCAATTTTGTAAAAGAGAAAATTATAGCCTAATACAACATTCAAAAATAAGCTTTATCCGCAACTTGAAAAAAAACAAGCACCATTAATTATTATTTGAATAATAAGTAATTAAATATAAGAGTTCAAAAAAGTAGCAATCCATTACTAACCTGCCCAACAGTGAAAGTGTATGTCACAAACACAAAGAAAAGAAAGCACCTAGACATATTGCCGCTGGAGTTGATGTTATTCAAAAATAAAGAAAAAAAATTCAAATTCAGAAATCGCACAATTTGCACATCGCCCGTCTTTGAACTTGTCGCACGGTCTCACAAGCTGACACACACTGAGATGTAAATTGGTGATCGCGCCTACATACCAACATCGGACGTGATTTGGGTAGTCTTAGGCACCCCACTAGTCAGTCTAGTGATATAGTTTAGAAGTGATGTAGCCTGCGGAAAATTTTAATACCATTTTACTTACACTTTAGGCCTTCTTCAGCTCGGTCAACTACCTAAATCTTCTTTATGTAGTCATTATAACTTAGCTTTTATAGAATTGGTTTGAACTCAATCTCCACCACCAATTACCACCTTTCTTGGGACTAGTCTTTCCAGTCCCAAGACTTTCAGGATTATTATTTATTTTATTTTACCTTACATCAGGATCAGCCTGATGTAAAATAAGGGTTACAGAAAATCTATACTTACTCGTGACTGCCTAGTCAGTATTTCAGTAAATTTTTACTTTATTTTACGGGAGTTCCATTCTCAAGACCGACAGTTTTAATTCCAACCTAAAATTAATCAAAGCAATCAAATTGGCTTTACTAACTTATCATGAGCTATGAGCAAGCAGCTTAAAGGATAACGCCGTGGAAAAGTCGCTTATGAACTTGCGCTTATGTACCTACTTTGAAATTCCCTCGAAAAAAGCCAAGCAGGCTAAACGCCTGTTAGCTGCTTGCTTGCCATGTTGAAGCGTCGGTGGCAAAGACTCTGTTTGTTTCTGAGCCAGCTGAGCCACTTTCTGAGCAAGTTAGTTGGAAAACCATAATATCTAGTACTTGAAGTCCAGGAAGACAGAACTAAGTCTGTCCTCGGACGTATACGGAACGTGCTTTTAATTTTAAGAACGATGTACTTATATAGGATTAAATTTTGATAGAGCTTCAAATTACAATGTAGATTGCACTCCTTTCCTTTTACCAGCACTGCTCTTTTGGCAGAAACAATAGTGATAATTGCGGTGTGCTTATTAAAACTTTGATACAACTGCTCTCATTCAAAAAATATTTACGGGAGCGAACTATTGGTAACCGTAAATGACATATAATAGATTTTTACAATCAGCTTAGCAATTCAGCTTCTTCGCATCTTTGCAGATCGAACGCATCGCCATCAAGCAACGAAATCTCTCCGACCATCAACTGTTAGCTGGCATATTTTTGATGTTATTTTTTTAGGCATGTATGACTTTTTATCATCTTGTCTCTAAGGTGGTGTCGTGTTTTGAAAATTTAAACTTGTGAATGATTGGGAAAGGATAAACAAAATGCATTAAAATTTATTTATTAAAAACCAGCAAAAAATACAGTAAAAATAATAATAATCTTAATAAAAGTAACGAATTATTTTTTGTTTAGTAGAAAAATACGGCAAACGTTTTGAACCGCTTGCCGTATTAGTTTTTTATCGCTTGCTCGTTATGAACGCCGGGTTATCCTTTTAACCCAGAGTTAGCTGCTACTTTAACCGAATTCGAATAAAACTTCTGTCAAAATTCTAAATTTATGCCTGGGTTAAATGTAACCCAGCGTGTCTGCAAGCGGGCCTTAAGGGTTTACTATTTATACTTTTAAATTAATCCTAAGTAGCTATGCCTAAGTAGGTACCAATAAGAATAAGAATAAACAACGATATTAGATACAATAAAAACAATTTTATCGTGACGTAGATCACAGTTACAGCCTAAAGAGCGATTTCCTTAATATTATTTAAAAATAAAAATAAAAAATTAGTACTTAATTTATATTGTTTGTTCATATTGAACCAGTATATAAATATCCAACTATAGTAAATATTACACGTTAAAAAATAAATTAGGTATGCTGACTGATGACTCCATAAGACCTATAAATAGTATTGTCATTTGTCACGAATGGCTTATTTTTTCATAGATCTAATAACGGTACATAAGGAATATCATAGGATTTTTATTAATGAAAGCTTACAACAAATAAGTGCAATCATTGATGTAGAATTTTAGTTAGATGAAATTAGTAAAATACTTAAAAAATAACAAAAAACATCTAGCTACTTATTGAATAATAAAATATTTGAATAAAAACATTTTTTTTAAATTTATAGACTAGCACTTGGCTGTAATCAGTAGATCGAGCGCTAATTGTTTGCCTAGAAGATGCTTCACTCTTGAATAAAACTTCTGTCAAAGTTTCAAATTTATGCTTCGGTTAAACGTAACCTGGCGTATCTGCAAGTGGGCTGTAAGGGTTAACTATTAATTAACCTTAACGGTTAATTATTATTAACCTTCATATTATATCAATAGTTCAATACTAAAAAGCGATGGATTTGAAAGTGTTATTAATATTTAGTTGTGTTATAAGTATAAATAAATTTTGAGAGTTTCACATAATCGAATTATTATTATAAGTCAAATATTTTCATAAAAGCTTGTAATGTATAGTCTAATGTAAAAGGCTATGCAATGTTCATTTAGGTACATAAGTTTATTATTATAAATGTTAGTTAGCTAGGTACCTATTACTTAGTGTCTATTTTCTCTGGCGTTTTATTCGAAAAACGATTGGATAATAATTATTGTGATTCGATGATGATACGTCATAGTTAATGTGCTGACTGTCATAACGGTGATGATGATTATGATTATGATTATGATGAATCAAAATGATCAATAAATGCTGATGATTATGATATCAATCTTCTACCTTCATCCACGTGAATAGAGGATGTTGGAAACCTTGGAAACTTCTTGTCGGTGTAAGATTAAAAGGAACGTACTTAGGTACCTATATCACTTTCTAGTTTCTATAGAAAAAATATGTGACTAAAGGTCAAACGCGTGAAAATACCTTATATATGTATAATGATTATGATGAAGTTGATGATAGGTGAATTATGATGATGGTGATAACAAATATGTACAAATTCTTATTTCTCATATTATGTACAAAAACATTGAACACGTAGGTAGTGTCTACAGTTGCTTAATATCTATTGGTAATCTGCACCACCGGCCTGCTCGCTATATTTACATAAATCTATGATTAATGAATAAAACTAAAAAGTGATATGAAAGTAAATTCAATTAATAAATTAATTATAAATATTATTTCCTAATGTACCTACCTAATGTTAAGGTAAAGCCGCAAGCATTAATTAATTTTAAAAGTGTATTTACCTCCTAAGTGTTACCAGTACCAGTACCTATACACTGTACTATAAGAATGAAGTTTTTATAAGTTGTTTTATTATTAGATTAGATTTAATAATTAACTTTTAAATTAAGTTGTGTAAAAATTACCCTAATTTTTTTTTAATGTATGTAATATAATTACATTTGCTTGCCTACCTATTACATTGATGAATTGATTTGATTTGACATTGATCAATTTACTAAAATAATAATTTAATATCGTTTATCAGTATTCTACAAGTAAATGGCAATTTACAAGGATATACAATATTGTTAATAAGTTAATAACACTTTACAAAAATTAAAGTTAGCGTGACCGATATATATGTACCTACTTAATCTTTTCATACAAACGAAACATATTTTAATTAATTGGCACAAAGACACGTGTCGCGTAGGTTCGCCCTCAGCCAGGACAAGTATCGGGTTATCCGGGTGTACACTCCGGGGTATCCAGGTCTACCGCATCCGACACCCCACGATACTATTCCTGTGAAGAAATAATACACTTAGAGAAAAGTTTTATTAGCGCCTCAGAATATGATAGTTGAACCGCACTTATCTTAAAGGTTCATAAAAGAAATCAAAAAAGCCTAAAAGAAATCTGTGTTTATTAAAACAATCTTTTGCAAGCTCACACAGGTCTACTCTAGTTAAAAGTTTTATCCACTGCTGGCTGCAGATATAATAAGTCTTTAGACCAGAGATATAATATTTTTGGCTATTTATTACTCTTTCGAACGCCGCTTTCGCTTTTAACTAATAATATTTACTTATTTCGTAGCGAAATCTAAAACAACCTCTTTTACTCTTGAGTAGGTAGGTACCCTTTTCACATAAGCTTAAGCTAGACAAGCTGGAATGGAAGCAACGGATTTTTCCCTACTATGAAACCAGACAAACCCGGTGAGAGTTTTCTTGTTAAAATTTCCGTGTTATAAACTTATCTGGCTTTATATGGTTGAGTCAAATATACCTAACGTCCCGTTGCATTCCCAAAACGTCTACTGCAAAAAAATTACCTGTTTTCAAAATTCCCATCGTGCGCTAATAGGTACTTTGTTTTTATCTCAGCATATAATATCAACGATGAAATTCAGCTTGCCAGCTGTCTTGATGCTTCAGGAAAACTTGTCACTGATACCTACTTACCTACAATTTGAAACTTGTCTCCATTTTGAATAAGCAATGGACCGCCGCTATCGCCTTGACATGAGTCTGTGGACGCTCGACCCGCGCAAAGCTGAAATGACAAAGGAATATTTGGTTCATTTTTATAACTTCTTTAATAGATATAAAATCTCACAAAGACATGCCTCAAGATTAGTCTAGATTGAGAGACACAGTATTCAGATGTTACCATCAAATTGTCCCACCAACTTGTCTGGCCCGATGGCCAAAACTGGAACTAATTTTTATGAGTGTTTAATTTTAGTTTTTATTTTATTCATAAGAGAACAGCGACGCTCTCACTGGGTCAGATTCGTTCGTATCAACTATACCTACACAGAACAATGACAGTGACAACTGGATCCCGTCTATAAAGCTGATACCCTTTTACTGTTAGCTTGAAACCAACATAGTAAGAATACCCTAAATTGAGCCTTTCCCAACAAGTTGAAGAAGAAGAATCAAACTTCCCTATTTATAATATTAATAGGATACTGACCATGTTGTTGGTGATTCGTGTAGCTCTATACTTCATCCCCCTACACTGCGTGAGTGAGAGGATGGGCACTCGAACTTCATGCACGATTGCGGGTAGATGACCACCCTCCGATGTACGGCCCCATCCGACCACGATACCTTCTTTACCCGATGGCTCTATACCTGAAAACGAGAGCATTTACTATGATCATCTGTAATTAGCTAAACTAGGTTTGTTCTTTGTAGTTATTGGTGCAATTTGGATAAAACTGATACAAGTAATAAAATTAAAAATTTTAAAAAAACCCACGACGAACTGCAGAGCTCCATTATACCTTTGACCTGTATAACTTTGAAACAACAATTAGAACGTAGCAAACGTATATATTACATAATATCTAAAACACAAAACTGCATCTTTGACAGCTCAGTAGTTTTTTTGACCAGTGTGGTGGACTATGGCCAAACCCTTTTCAAATGGACAAATCAAAAGAGTCCAAACGCGACGGGTATACGATGAGAATTTAAGGAGTTCCCATGATCGCCTCCTGACCCCATCATGATACCCTGGGCACCATCTAGGTACAAGCTAAATATATCTAAAACAAAAAGCCCGCATCTAAATCAGCACAGTAGTTTTTGAGAAAAATGGTAACATATTGAAAAAATAAAATCATAGACTACAGCTCAGCTTTGTTGTCTATGGTCCTAAAATATATCTAAGAACCTTCTCACAAGCTATACACATCTAATGAAAAAAACCGCATTTCAATCGGCCCAGTACTTTTTGTAAAAAATGGTAACATATCGAAATATTAAAATCATAGAGACAGCTCAGCTTAGTTGTCTATGGTCCTAAAATATATCTAAGAACCTTCTCTCAAGCTATATATATCTAACTAGTATTTCGCCCTGTGCGCGAGCTGCTAAAGCAGCTCACGGGTTGTGGTTAGACTTACAAGTAGTAACAGATTTTACTGTACTAAACTGAATTCATTTATTATGGTGATAACAAAATAAATAAAAATGGCGCTGATTTTTTAAAACTTTGGTAACAGTTTCCTGTTTCGTAACCCCAGGGAGTCCTAAATATCGATTTTGAACGAAATTGGTCAATTAACAAAGAATTTCAAAATGGCGCTGATTTTCTAAAATTTTGGTACCAGTTTCCTGTTTTGTGACCCCAGGGAGACCTAAATATCGATTTTGAACGAAATCGGTCAATTAACACAGAATTTCAAAATGGCGCTGATTTTTAAAAATTTTGATACCAGTTTCCTGTTTTGTGACCCCAGGGAGCCCTAAATATCGATTTTGAACGAAATCGGTCAATTAACAAAGAATTTCAAAATGGCGCTGATTTTTTTAAAATTTTGGTACCAGTTTCCTGTTTTGTAATCCCACGAAGCCCTAAATATCGATTTTGAACAAAATCGGTTAAATAACAAAGAATTTCAAAATGGCGCTGTTTTTTTAAAGTTTGGTAACAGTTTCCTGTTTTGTAACCCCAGGGAGTCCTAAATATCGATTTTGAACGAAATCGATCAATTAACAAAGAATTTCAAAATGGCGCTGATTTTTTTTAAATTTTGGTACCAGTTTCCTGTTTTGTGACGCCAGGGAGCCCTAAATATAGATTTTGAACGAAATCGGTCAATTAACAAAGAATTTCAAAATGGCGCTGATTTTCTAAAATTTTGGTAACAGTTTCCTGTTTTGTGACCCCAGGGAGCCCTAACTATCGATTTTGAACGAAATCGGTCAATTAACACAGAATTTCAAAATGGCGCTGATTTTTTAAAATTTTGGTACCAGTTTCCTGTTTTGTGACCCCAGGGAGCCCTAAATATCGATTTTGAACAAAATCGGTTAATTAACAAAGAATTTCAAAATGGCGCTGTTTTTTTAAAGTTTGGTAACAGTTTCCTGTTTTGTAACCCCAGGGAGTCCTAAATATCGATTTTGAACGAAATCGATCAATTATCAAAGAATTTCAAAATGGCACTGATTTTTTTTAATTTTGGTACCAGTTTCCTGTTTTGTGACCCCAGGGAGCCCTAAATATAGATTTTGAACGAAATCGGTCAATTAACAAATAATTTCAAAATGGCGCTGATTTTTTAAAATTTTGGTACCAGTTTCCTGTTTTGTAATCGCACGAAGTCCTAAATGCAATAAACCGCATCTCAATCGGCCCAGTACTTTTTGTGAAAAATTGTAACAGTGGTTGAAAAATTAAGATCATAGACTACAGCTCAGCTTTGTTGTCTATGGTCCTAAAATATATTTAAGAACCTTCTCACAAGCTATACACATCTAATGCAAAAAACCGCATCTCAATCGGCCCAGTACTTTTTGTGAAAAATGGTAACATATTGAAAAAATAAAATCATAGACTACAGCTCAGCTTTGTTGTCTATGGTCCTAAAATATATCTAAGAACCTTCTCACAAGCTAAACATATCTAATGCAAAAAACCGCATCTCAATCGGCCCAGTACTTTTTGTGAAAATTTTCAACACATAGAAAAATTAAGATCATAAATTAAGATCATAGACTGCAGCTCAGCTTTGTTGTCTATGGTCCTAAAATATATCTAAGAACCTTCACACAAGCTATACACATCTAATGCAAAAAACCGCATCTCAATCGGCCCAGTAGTTTTTGTGAAAAATGGTAACATGTTGAAATATTAAAATCATAGACTACAGCTCAGCTTGGTTGTCTATGGTCCTAAAATATATCTAAAAACCTTCTCACAAGCTATACGTATCTAATGCAAAAAACCGCATCTCAATCGGCCCAGTACTTTTTGAGAAAAAAGGTGACAAAAAAGTGCACAAACAAACAAACAAACACACAACCTCTTAGGGCAAACACATATACCGTCTCCGCTTCGTCGAGGGTAAAAATAAATTCACAACAAGTAATAAAATTAAAAATTTTAAAAAAACCCACGACGAACTGCTGAGCTCCATTATACCTTTGACCTTTATAACTTTGAAACAACAATTAGAACGTAGCAAACGTATATATTATCTAAAACACAAAACTGCATCTTTGACAGCTCAGTAGTTTTTTTGACCCTTTTCAAATGGACAAATCAAAAGAGTCCAAACGCGACGGGTATACGATGAGAATTTAAGGAGTTCCCATGATCGCCTCCTGACTCCATCATGATACCCTGGGCAGCATCTAGGTACAAGCTAAATATATCTAAAACAAAAAGCCCGCATCTAAATCAGCACAGTAGTTTTTGAGAAAAATGGTAACATATTGAAAAAATAAAATCATAGACTACAGCTCAGCTTTGTTGTCTATGGTCCTAAAATATATCTAAGAACCTTCTCACAAGCTATACACATCTAATGAAAAAAACCGCATTTCAATCGGCCCAGTACTTTTTGTAAAAAATGGTAACATATCGAAATATTAAAATCATAGAGACAGCTCAGCTTGGTTGTCTATGGTCCTAAAATATATCTAAGAACCTTCTCTCAAGCTATATATATCTAACTAGTATTTCACCCTGTGCGCGAGCTGCTAAAGCAGCTCACGCGTTGTGGTTAGACTTACAAGTAGTACAGATTTTACTGTACTAAACTGAATTCATTTATTATGGTGATAACAAAATAAATAAAAATGGCGCAGATTTTTAAAAACTTTGGTAACAGTTTCCTGTTTCATAACCCCAGGGAGTCCTAAATATCGATTTTGAACGAAATTGGTCAATTAACAAAGAATTTCAAAATGGCGCTGATTTTCTAAAATTTTGGTAACAGTTTCCTGTTTTGTGACCCCAGGGAGCTCTTAATATCGATTTTGAACGAAATCGGTCAATTAACACAGAATTTCAAAATGGCGCTGATTTTTTAAAATTTTGGTACCAGTTTCCTGTTTTGTGACCCCAGGGAGCCCTAAATATCGATTTTGAACGAAATCGGTCAATTAACAAAGAATTTCAAAATGGCGCTGATTTTCTAAAATTTTGGTAACAGTTTCCTGTTTTGTGACCCCAGGGAGCCCTAAATATCGATTTTGAACGAAATCGGTCAATTAACACAGAATTTCAAAATGGCGCAGATTTTTTAAAATTTTGGTAAGTACCAGTTTCCTGTTTTGTGACCCCAGGGAGCCCTAAATATCGATTTTGAACGAAATCTGTCAATTAACAAAGAATTTCAAAATGGCGCTGATTTTTTTAAAATTTTGTTACCAGTTTCCTGTTTTGTAATCCCACGAAGCCCTAAATATCGATTTTGAACAAAATCGGTTAATTAACAAAGAATTTCAAAATGGCGCTGTTTTTTTAAAGTTTGGTAACAGTTTCCTGTTTTGTAACCCCAGGGAGTCCTAAATATCGATTTTGAACGAAATCGATCAATTAACAAAGAATTTCAAAATGGTGCTGATTTTTTTAAATTTTGGTACCAGTTTCCTGTTTTGTGACCCCAGGGAGCCCTAAATATAGATTTTGAACGAAATCGGTCAATTAACAAAGAATTTTAAAATGGCGCTGATTTTCTAAAATTTTGGTAACAGTTTCCTGTTTTGTGACCCCAGGGAGCCCGAAATATCGATTTTGAACGAAATCGGTCAATTAACACAGAATTTCAAAATGGCGCTGATTTTTTAAAATTTTGGTACCAATTTCCTGTTTTGTGACCCCAGGGAGCCCTAAATATCGATTTTGAACGAAATCGGTCAATTAGCAAAGAATTTCAAAATGGCGCTGATTTTTTAAAATTTTGGTACCAGTTTCCTGTTTTGTAATCGTACGAAGTCCTAAATGCAATAAACCGCATCTCAATCGGCCCAGTACTTTTTGTGAAAATTGGTAACAGTGGTTGAAAAATTAAGTTCATAGACTACAGCTCAGCTTTGTTGTCTATGGTCCTAAAATATATTTAAGAACCTTCTCACAAGCTATACACACCTAATGCAAAAAACCGCATCTCAATCGGCCCAGTACTTTTTGTGAAAAATGGTAACATATTGAAAAAATAAAATCATAGACTACAGCTCAGCTTTGTTGTCTATGGTCCTAAAATATATCTAAGAACCTTCTCACAAGCTAAACATATCTAATGCAAAAAACCGCATCTCAATCGGCCCAGTACTTTTTGTGAAAATTTTTAACACATAGAAAAATTAAGATCATAGACTACAGCTCAGCTTTGTTGTCTATGGTCCTAAAATATATCTAAGAACCTTCTCACAAGCTATACACATCTAATGCAAAAAACCGCATCTCAATCGGCCCAGTAGTTTTTGTGAAAAATGGTAACATGTTGAAATATTAAAATCATAGACTACAGCTCAGCTTGGTTGTCTATGGTCCTAAAATATATCTAAAAACCTTCTCACAAGCTATACGTACCTAATGCAAAAAACCGCATCTCAATCGGCCCAGTACTTTTTGAGAAAAATGGTGACAAAAAAGTGCACAAACAAACAAACAAACAAACAAACAAACAAACAAACAAACACACAACCTCTTAGGGCAAACACATATACCGTCTCCGCTTCGTCGAGGGTAAAAACATTGAACAGCATCGGTAGTTGAGTAACAAACATCTATCCATCCATCCAAACTTTCGCATTTATAATATTAGTATAGATCATCGTAATACAGGAATCGTATATAGATCATCGAAAGATGCAACCCTCCAGCAACACACAGAGAGACTTGCCGGGTTTGCATTGCAATAAGTACCAATGTCTCGTGTCTAGGGGCCGGAATCTCTTACCTCCGCTCATAAGCATGGTCGGATTTTCTAACATAAAATCATGAAAGCATACATACTTGCTGGAGACAAACACACAGGTTTGATGATCTTGGAGAGGTTGACGGTTAATTTGTAACCTGAGCAGATCGTTGTCGTCCTTGTATGATTCGGCGTTGAAGATATGGTGTCGCACGATTGCAGTGACAGCTCTGAGTCTCATGATGATGGTGATCGCCGAGGCTAAAGCGGATTTACATTATAAAATTATTCACATACTTGCTGGAGGTAAACACACGGGTTTGATGATCTTGGAGAAGTTCACGGGCTTGCGCAACTTGAGCAGTGCAATGTCGTTGTTGTATGAATCGGCGTCGAAGCTACGGTGTCGCACGATGGCGGTGACGGCTCTCATGATAGCGGCGCTCTCCGTCGTCAACGTTTGATCGTGATCGCCCAGGATTACTCGGATTTTCGATCGTTTGAGTCTGGAATTTAGTAAAAGGAAAATCAATAATAAGCTTATTATTTTTCGCTTAATAATGCAGTCTCAAATAGAAAGGATATCTCTAGGAAAATTCTAGTAAAATAATAGGAACTCTATATTTTCCGCACGACTAAGTACGGAGTGACCAAAGTAGGGCATAAAAGTTTGAATCGGGAACATTCACAATAGATCGCCATTATTTTTGAAAATTGAATGTATTAGGAGTAACTATACACGCCCATGCGTTTCAGTATAGTATATTAGTCTAGGAAACGGGGCGGTTCATTGTGTGGATACCCTCGCATTAAATCCTCAGTCGTCAAAACTTGGCAGGGTTGTAGTATGGTATGAAACAAAACTTATACAAAAATATCCAAAAATAAATCCATGCGGGAGTTAGGTATTTATACCTAAAACTTAATATTTATGATTGAATAATTTTTCGATTTCTTTTTAAAGTAATAGTACTTAGGTAGTAAATTTACACTCAAAACCGAAATATCAAAAGAAATAATCATGCAGAACGTCGATATTTAAACCGATTTTATTATCAAACCTAAACTGTGCTTACACGATAATGTACCTTCCTGCTTTAACAATTGGGCATAGCATAAAAATCCTTACTTCCTTCCTGATTTGTTATTGGATATTTATGATATAAGTATATCTCATGATACTTTATCATACTGTAAAGTTTCGTCGCCTGAGGAATTATTGTTGGGGTCCACTAGCTTTATTGCCTAGAGTCTAGACTATATCGCGCAAAATGTGTTTCGACCCAAACTTCGGTATGACGATTTTACAGAAACATGCTGAAGTAGTACAATGTCGAGTAAAGACTATAATACTGTAAACCTGTAATGCCCTAATGGCTTAGACGCCCGACTTTCTATTCCAGTGGCGGTTCGATCCCGGACACCGTAAACTATTCGGACATTCGGAGTTATATATGTTATATCACTTGCTTTAAGGTGAAGGAAACGTCGTGAGGAAATTTGCACGCCCGAGAATTCTTCATAATGTTCTCAAAGGCGTGTGAATCCTGCCAAACCGCACTTAGCCAGTGTAAAGAGATTCATCAATCTACGTTGCTTCACTTAAATCTCACTACTGTGATCCAGCAACAGATTGAAGAGAAGCAACGTAGAGTAGGTACTTCCATGGTGATCCACTTACTTTCTAACACAATGTGCCGCTGTCAAAACATACTCCTTAGACAGGAGCGAGGCACCGCAGTGGAACTGGCCGTCGTATACAAGCCGCGCCATCCAAGGGTACCGGTTGATACCGGCCGGCATTCCGCCAACGATGCGGTTCTCCTGGTTCGGACCACCGCACTCTGCAGCGAGAAAGTGAAATTAATTAACGAGCTGCAGGAAGCCGGGCCTGTGTAACGGCATAATTGAATTGCGCAAATGTATATCGGAAGTATTATCGCTGGGTATTACCTGCATCGATGTTATTTAAGTAGTTTAAAGGTATTATTCGTGTTTTGTAGCTGACTTTCCTTAATGTAGCGCCACCAGGTTTACAGATTTTCAACTCTATTCAAATCATATCGTTTATGAATGACTAACTGTTGCCCGCGACGTCGTCGGCGTGGATTGAGGTTTTTGGGTTCCCGTAGGAAATCTTTAATTTTCCGCCTATTTGTAATTCCGATACTAACTCTGTGTCAAATGTCATCCAGATCCGTGCTGGCGTGATTGAGTAACAAACATCCATCCATCCAAACTTTTGCATTTATAATATTACAGTATCGATTTAATTTGATTGATTTACAATACCTACATGCTGTTAATAGAGCGGTGGATTCTTTCGATTTGAATATAAGTAGATGCTTAGATGACATTTTTGATAGAGATCACGTCATAGGTTTTTCGGTGATGGTAAAGCGAAGCACGATGGTTTTCCAGTCATTATTAGATAATTATTTAAATTTTTACATGTAATGCTCAGACATCAGCTCAGGTTAAATTTTGAATATCCTTGCATACAAGTAGGTAATATGGTTTGACTGTGCAGTGTGTCGGTATCTACTTAGCAATTTCAAGTGTACAATAGGTTTAAATCAAAGGTAAGTTACCCCGTAGTAGTAACTTATATACTTATATAACAAAAATGTACATACAAGCTTATGTGCATTTTATAATAATAATTACAATTTATAGTGCATGATAGATTGGAAAGAGGGTGAGCATAATATGATTATGCATAAATCTAGAAGCCTGAAGCAGAAAAGAGAAATGAAGATTCGTTTCGATGCATTAGATAGTAAGGCAAAAAATCTACAGCTGCTGTAGATTTTTTGGTAAAAGGTTAGTGCTGTACTACAGCAGGTATTTAAATTGAGATTATTTAGAATGTCCAACCCATTAAGAAGAGAAAAATAAAACAGAAAAACAACAATACTACAGGTAGGTACTAAGTACAATCAGTTTGCATTTATCAAAAAGGTGTATGCTAAAAGTGATCTAGATATATATTCCTGTGTGTAACTTACCTAACTTTCTAGGAAGTGGATTTGCTCTGCCGCATTCTAGAAGGTAAACGTGTTTGAAAAAAGTAAAGTATCAATAAGATTTCACTGAAAATTTTCAAAAGACTTAGATAGTAGGTATCTAAACAACTAAAAATTTGCTAAAACTAATGTGTAATGTGTATCTACTTTTTAAGAAATAGAAAAAGTGAATGTTTATGATATATAGGTAGAACTAGGTAGACTAAGTATGAAAAAAATTAAAAATACTAATTTCAAAGTTTCAACTGAGTGAGTCATAAGAGATCTAAAGATTAATTAATATTTATGGCAAAGACATGCCGCTAAGTGATTTAGCGTTCCGCTAAAATGTTGAATTGAAACCGTGTTAAAGTATAATATTTTCCACTGCAAAAGGGTATCTAATGAGCGGGAAATGGCTACGCGGCACGGACTCTGTGTAGAATTTTGACAGCTGTTGCCTGAGCGAGCTCATTTTGACTCTTTTTGACCTCTTTTTTGTTCGCTCAATCCTTTCCGCTAGCTTTATTGGCAAAAATGCTTGTATCCAGTTTCCCTCTGCGAGTTAAACGGAGTCCGTACGTAACTCGGTCCGCACATGGTGGAAGTCCCGCTTAGCCTTAAACTGCATCATCACTATAGGTACCACAGTCAAGGACTGACTTGTAGTAGAATAAAAAAAAATATCGGTAGTTAGGTATATTTTCACATGAGTTCTGGCATTTTCGCATGTAACTGTAGTTACTGATAGTTACCTTCAACCAGTATTATTATTATAAGCCCAGTTATAGTCAAATGACACTATCCAAACCTATTTCCAAGCAAAGGCCTATAGTCTCTTCCTTGACTTAATATTGTAAGTTGTTCTATGATATACCTATATTTTTGCACACTGCCACTAGCAGTAAATTGTGAACGGGACTTATAATTATAAGATAACAACTGTTGTTACCCACAAATTGGCAAAATAAAAATTATGAATTATGAATTATGAATTATGATATGGGTAGAGACTTGACATTTCGTGGCACAAGTTGTCCTACTAAATAGTACGTGAAAATAAATAATTTCTCTTTTAAAGAGGGCCTGCGAACTCTACTCTATTGTGTCTCCATCAATTTAACAAGAAGTATACAAATAGATAACGTACCACACGAACAATTCCTGACCTGGTTGTCTTCCTCGTCATCTTCCACGCTCTGTTCCTCCAACAGAGGCACTTCCAAGCCGAAGATTTGGTCGAACAAGAACCGTGACGATCTGTTGCCCGTGGAAACCTGAAAAAAAATATTAAGCTATACATTATACATTAATTTCACGTACTCTAAGTGAAAATTAGGACGTGCTGTAGGTAGGTAAGAACTGTAACATTCTTATTTTATTTTTGCCTCGACTGCACTCTCATCTGAATGGTTATTGTGATGATAATTACAATAAAAAATGCTGCCGTTGGGATGACCTGGTAGTGGTATAGCAATTATGTAAAACCCATACCCCTAATCGATTTCTCCACGTAATCGTACTGGAAAACCTAATCGCCTAATAGTAGTAATTAGCCATCTTTGCCAGTGGGGATGTTACTAGCTGTGGCCGAAGCCACTCACCAGACCACACCTGGGGATTGAACCTGGGAACTGCTACTTATAAGATCTCAGCACAACCACTGCTCACCG
This sequence comes from Erebia epiphron, assembly GCA_963932025.1. Taxonomy (NCBI): domain Eukaryota; kingdom Metazoa; phylum Arthropoda; class Insecta; order Lepidoptera; family Nymphalidae; genus Erebia; species Erebia epiphron. The sequence goes on from OZ009945.1 coordinate 44,072,367, forward strand.
AGGATGTTGTCAAATTTGTAAGGCTTGCGCTTGACGACTTTGTAATAATAATAAAAATAATAATTTTAAGTACTTAAATACGTGGCAGGAAACACTGAGAGGATCTGTCATACCTTAGCGGTTCATTTCATAACTAACATGCGACTAACAAGAACGTTTCATGCGAGTAGATTTTATGTCCACACATGAAATTTTTTACAGATTTAGTATCTATTTATTTAGATTTAGTATAAGTAGGTATATTTTTATGTCGACCACTTATGGAAGCTAGCACCTCTTCTTCTAGCAGATAGGTATATTAGTAGCGCAGAATAGGTAATAGTACAATGTAAGTAGGTATACTTCATCATCATCATCACTACAGCCTATTAACGTCCCACTGCTGGGCACAGGCCTCCACTCTCATAGGAGAGCGGGAATTAGAGCTTAGACCCACCACGCTGCTCCAATGCGGGTTGGCGGGCTAGGTATACTTAATGAATATTAATGGATACGGCAAAAATGGACACATACCTACTACTTTATCGAATTCAAAACAATCGCATAACAATAATTATATGGTTGCATCACGTACAAATTAACATGAATTTTGGTGGCATTTCGGTAATTTAATAACCCGTGGAGATGACTTACGTAAGATAAGCTGTGTTGCGTACTTTACTTTCGCGTGCTGCGCAGAAGAACCTTTACGCAATAGTATAATAATTGCCGAGCTAATGTCGATGTTACTTTCACAATCTTATCTAAATCGGGTTCCCACGCAGATAGATAGGTACATGCTTGACGAGCACACTTGATCTAGCGCATGGGGTTGTATCCAATTCGCCTCTAACGTACCTAGTAGGCGAATCAGGGCTCTAATTACGAGAGGTACCTACTTAATATAATAAAATGCAGATGTGTTCTGCCTGCTCTGCTTAGCAGATCTGCTGTTCTGCTTAAATGATCTGTCTGTCTGTTAAGTAACAAGTTACCTTTAGCTCAACTGCTAGTTGGGCTCAAATATTGATGGGCATAATATCTAGAGACAGCTTACATCATGGAGCATACGATACTTGTGTAGCGACAGTGAGCATAGGCGTATTTACCCTAGGGCCAAAGGGGCCATGGCCCAGGGCGGCAGGCTGCGAGGGGCGGCAAAGCCGCCCCTCTTGGCCTTCTCTGGGCGCCTTTTACTGTCAAGCTTAACTACAATAAATATTATATTTTAATTGACATTTAAATTAAAAACCATTTTTGTACCAATGCTTTCAAAACGCGCGCTTTCAAATGCACACAAACAGCGCAGCGCATGCGCGAGGCGCCGCAGCGCGGGCGGCGGACGCGCGGGGTGACGAGAGTCGTGAAGTGACCTGACTCATTTAGTTTCAAATTAGCGCATCAAATTAACGAAATATTAAATAAGTATATGATTTAATTTGTCTCGATGAAAACAGAAAACGTATCTACCGTTGCTTAGTTTTAGTTTAATGATTACAAACTTTGCGGTTTGTGGTTGAATTTATGTACTGTTATTTACTGAAATGGATGCGAATAGAAGAAAACTGACCGGGCACGCATATCGAAGAAAAGCTTTGGAAAAAGAGACAAGGAAGAGAAACTTGTCAAACAAACGTACAAAATCGATAGCTTTTTCAATAAAAATATCCGAAGCATCAACTTCGAATTTGGCTAGTTTAGAAGTCACGACAGAGGCGGTAAGTTTCTTTAATAGGTACTTGAATTACGTATTTTTTTGCATTCTTATTTTTATATTTTACTAGCTGATGCCCGCGACTTCGTCTGCGTGGTTTACCCTTATCATTTAGGGGTTAGTAACAAAATAATTTACGACCTATTCTCAGACGTACCGAATATACACAAAAAAAATTATAAAAATCGGTCCAGCCGAAGAATACAAGCACAAACAAAAAAGAGTTGTCAAAAGGAAGAAACGTGATGATGAGACTCCCGAAGGAGAAGTATACAGGGACGTGACCACTTTCGAGTAAATACTTTTTTCCCAATTTGGGACCAGTTCTTGGGTGAGTTGAGGAGGCGCAAAACGTCATATGACACAATGACCGCCAATTTTACCTTCTTAGGTAAATTAGATACAATGTCTGAGGCAGAAGTTAGAAGGCATGCCGTAAACCTTCAAAATGTATACCCGTTAGAACTCGCGGTAGACCTACAAGACGAATGTGTTCTATTGAAACACTTCTTGGCAGCCTATGAAAATCAAATGAGTCTAAGGCAACTTAGCTTATTTATAAAATCCCATACGTAAAGATTGCATTACGTATTTTGCTTTGCACCGCCGTGACGAATTGCAGTGCAGAACGTTCATTTTCTGTACTCAAAAGGATAAAAAATTATTTACGTTCCACTAAATACGCCTCTGTCAGTGAGACTATATTATTTTCATTTATTAGGTATTCGATTTTGCTAGATTAATAATCGAAATCGGCTAATATCAAAGAGTCCCGTAGCCCGCTCTCCGCTGCCCGCAAGCAAATAGAGGACCTCTCACTTTTCGGGGCGAGGTTCGACCCCCCCCCCCCCCCCCCGAACCTCGCGTCATATATAAGATCGTAGGACGTAGACGTACCATCCAAGCGCCATTTAGATAACTACCTAACATAATAAAAAAACCATATATATTAACAGATTAGAACCGTAATTACTTACTAACTTTATAGTAATTAACTCCAGGAAACGTGCATGCCTGAGAGTTCTCTAATGTTCTCAAAGGTGTGTGAAGCCTATCAATCCGCATATTGCCAACGTGTTGGACTACCTATAGGCAAAAAAAACAGGACTAAAAGGAGACTCGACGTGCTCAGTAGGGAGCCGACTACATAGAGTTGGGTTCTTCGATTTAAATTTGTTGTCCCGATGACTTTATGATGCCCGTGCAGTGTGCACTCATCCCAGAATTAAAATTGCCCGAGCAACAAACTTTCTCACTGAATAAACCAAAATGTCGAACATGTTCGCACGTTTCCTACCTATCTAGCTCGAGCGTTATGAAGCACGTTCGTCTCTTGGTAGTTCTTTTTGTTTTATTTCCCTGGTTCTTTGATAAGTTTAATAGGCATGCGAGTAGGGAGATCATAAGACCCACTGAGATATATTTTTGGGCGTGCGAACCCAAGAGAGAGAAAGGTATTTTTGCGCGAGCGCAATCCTCTGATTAGGTACAATCTTTAAAAAAATATAAGTGAATATAAACAAGCTACTACCAACTATATAGCAAGGTATTTTCAAAGTGGCTACATTTTAGTAGGTAAGTCACATTAGTTACGCAAGTAAACAGAAGTGAGCTAATGCTGAATATTTATTTGATGTTTTTATTTTTATTTTAAACTAGCTTTTGCCCGCGGCTCCGCCCGCGTGAAATTCGGTTTTCCGTTCCCGTTCCCGCTCTTGAAATTTTCTTTGCTATAAACCTAACGGAGCCCGAGACCTTTCCAACGAATGCAAAACCGTGGAAATCGGTTCGTGCGTTCTGGAGTTAGCAAACCCGGCGAACTCCGTTTCGCCACCAGATGGCTTTCCCGCTAAAAAGATTTTCCCGCTTTTCTGTTGAAATTTTTCCTGAATTTTCTTTGCTATAAACCTCACGGAGCCCGAGACCTTTCCAACGAATGCAAAACCGTGGAAATCGGTTCGTGCGTTCTGGAGTTATAGCGTCAGGAAGGAAAACCCAACTTATTTTTATATAGTAGATTATGTTATTTAGGTACCCCATTTATTTATGTACTTACTTTTACATTTATCTAGATAATTGTTTTCCATACGCACGCCCATGTAGAATTTTAAATACTACGTAGGTAAGTTTTGAGGCACTGCCGGAAAATTCATGCTCCCTTTGAAGAATTTGGACCCATTACTCGCTAGACTCGGCTTCATAGAAAACTCTGCCATAACCAGGGAAAAGTACGTGTAACTTTTTTTATAAAAAACGCTACCACTACAGCCCTTTAACGTCGCACTGCTGGGCACAGGCCTCCACTCTCATAGGAGAGAAGGAATTAGAGCTTAGACCCACCACGCTGCTCCAATGCGCGTTGGCAGGCTTTAACGACTATTATCATGTTAGTGATAATAACCGGGACCGACGGCTTAATGTGCTCTCCGAGGCACGGGGGTGAAACGCCGCCAACTTGCTAACTCCGGGCTAGTACTGAGAATTTCTAGTCAGAAACACACTTAATTATGGCCCGACCCGGGACTCGAACCCGGGACCTCACCGGCTGCAGTCGAACATGCTAACCACTAGACCAACGAAGCAGTTATAAATGATATTTTATTAACTAATAAATTTCTAAAGAATTACTAAGAAATAATGATACCAGATTTTCTGGTACTTTAGCCACATAAGGGCAGATAAGCAATACCTACCTTTGTTTCGATTTAATGAGATAATTGTACTAAGGTAGGTATTAAGTAGGTATCTTTGCAAATACAAGAAACGTGCCTTCGCATTTCTCAAGTCGTTTATGCGCTTTCCCTTCCCAGTTGCCACCGGCGACCACGTAATTGTGACGAAACAACTATAATATATGTTTTATATTAGCTAACAACTGTGACATAACCCGGTAACAAGGCTAAGGTTGACCATATGTAAACAAAGTCTACAATTTGGATTGCACATTTTTATTTTCTCAACCTAGATATCTATAAGTTTCTTCGTTGTTCTAAAATTTTCACAAGTTTCCATAAACGATTACCTATTGAGAACCCGTATTTTTGTGTAGGCTAAGCTTAGGTAAGCTTCTAATCTACTGATCAAAATCAAAATATGTATTTTGAAACATCGTGTTTATTTTTAGATACTTACCTACATCAATAATAATAATAATACTATGGAGCTTTTTATGATAGGTACTGCGTCTATTAAACTTTATGATGGGGCCAACGGCAGTATTAAGTACGATGTTTAAATTAAAGCAGATCGGTTACTTAATTTAACTGTTCGTGAGTTGTAATCAGTGAAACTTTCGCTACATCCAATGTCATGTCAACCAATGTTAAGTGTTCGAATAAGTATTAATTAAAGGCCGAGGTTCATCCAACAAAAACATTAAACAGAGATTTTAGGTTTTTAGATACCTTCTATAAAAATCTGAATTGAACCGTGACCCGATTGGTGATCAAACTGATTAATATCGTAACTCGTTACCAGGTAACGGACCTTGCTTCTTTCATTACTTGTATAATAATAAGCCGTCTGAAGTTCAATATCAGGTCGTAGACCGATTGTACAAGGTCTGCTAGTTTTTGAACAATTGGGCACAATTTTACGCTGTTTGCAACTTGTAGTCACAAATTTGTTTGTTTGACGTATCTAACAGACAACATTTCTCATATAATTTTTCTTGATTCACCTAATTTTCTTTTCGAAATACCACTTGACCCAAAAATTAAAGGATATATCGTCGTCGCTATCGCCGATCTTTTATTTTCAGGTTGTGTCACTCATCCCGTGGTTCCATTTAATATTGTCCTGGAGCTTCAGTTATCTATGTTTACATGTTGCACAGCTTCTATAATTTAGAAGCTGCGCAACATGTAAACCAAGGATTTTTCTTGATTCACCTAATTTTCTTTTCAAGTGTGACGTTTTGATATAGGTAGGTACCGCAAGGTAAATTATTATAGGTTTGGGTAGGTAGGTACCTCTTTCAACCGCCGTATGTTGTTACTTAGTTTGTTTTTAAATTGATAACGTCGATTACAATAGAGGTATCGCTACAGTTAGGTACGTTTATATCCACATACCCAAATATCCCTAATCAAGAAATGTGACGAACATGATTGCCCTCGATTCCTTTGTACAACATTTTCTTGCTTTTGATGAACGAGTCCGGATAACAAAAACGAGAGTACACTAACAATTACCTTGTGAAAGGCCTGCAATTACCTACATTGGAAAGTACCTAGTTTCATGATTGACTTACGAATTCAGAAGAGTTAAAAAGCAAAAAAAAAACAAATGAAGCGCATCAAATTAGATGAAAGCTTTTTTGATCGATTTGCTACTGCATAGCTAGATATAGCTGAGTAGGCATCTACGATATGTTATATAGGTACCTGGTAAGAAAATATTTCAGCCAATTTAATTGTCATACCTACAATTCAGAGTTTTCTGACTTCTGATAAGAACTAATTTTCCGTAAATAGGTACCTAGATCATTCCTGCTCCTACTAACTAAATGAAAGCATCAAGCAATGTGCTTGAAATGTAAGTCTACCATAGTGGAGTCTGTATCTATCAATTTAATTACCTTCAGTACCGCACCATCATTATCTCATAGTTCATTAGAAGCAGTGGTTTATCTTTTGTTGTTAGATGAATGGGTGTAGTCGTGCTCTTCCTGTTCCCGTGTAGGTACCATTTAGTTCAGCTCGTAGCTTGTTCTCAGAATGTACCCGTGGGCAGTGTTACAGTTACTTGATTGTGTCTAATGGATGTAGCTTACAAGTCTTAAACAATTCATGGTAGATATTATGCTAGGTACTCTCCTTGTTGTTTTGCAGTCCTGCGACGCATTTATCAAAGCCTTTATCGCCGGTGTTGTGCCGGTGTCATCTGTAATCAGTATGCTACCAGTAGATACCTACATAAACAATTTGCTGTTTGTATTGGCATACCTATGCAAACAAAGACCAGATTTTAAACTTTTAAAATATTTGAATTTTAAAATTAGAACTTTTAAATTATTAAATGCTCGAGCCTCGATGTCAAACGAATTTCGGCCTTATTAGCCGCTCTCAAAAACACTTTGAGAACAAAAGAAGCCTATTAGTTAGGTATTTTAAAATTATATGTATTTTATAAATAGTACCTACTCTAAATACCACTTATCATCCTCGCAAGGGAATCAAAACCTACAGGGTACTTCCCGTGAACTCAGAATCTTGAAATTTGGTACTAAGCAACGTCATAGAGCACAGATAAAGGAAAAATTGCGAAAAGTATAAATTTTAGTTACATCATAGTAATAAAAATATTTTTATCCAAATTTTCGACACTCGCAAGGGAATCGAAAACCTACAGGGTACTTCCCGTGAACTCAGAATCTTGAAATGTTTCACGAAGCAACGTCTTATAGCACAGATAAAGGAAAAATTTCGAAAAGCATACATTTTTAGTTACCTACATCATATAATAAAAATATTTTTATGCAAATTTTCGACACTCGCAAGGGAATCAAAACCTACAGGGTACTTCCCGTGTACTCAGAATCTTGAAATTTGGTACGGAGCCACGTCTTATAGCACAGATAAAGGAAACATTGCGAAAAGCATAAATTTTAGTTACATCATAGTAATAAAAATATTTTTATCCAAATTTTCGACACTCGCAAGGGAATCAAAACCTACAGGTACTTCCCGTGAACTCAGAATCTTAAAATTTGGTAAGAAGGAATGTCTTGTAGCACAGATAAAGGAAAAGCATAAATTTTTTGTCACATCATAAAACAAAAATATTTTTATGCAAATTTTCGATACTCGCAAGGGAATCAAAACCTACAGGGTACTTCCCGTGAACTCAGAATCTTGAAATTTGGTACGAAGCAACGTTTTATAGCACAGATAAAGGAAAAATAGCGAAAAGCATAAATTTTAGTTACCTACTTACATCATATAATAAAAATATTTTTATGCAAATTTTCGACACTCGCAAGTGAATCAAAACCTACAGGGTACTTCCCGTGAACTCAGAATCTAGAAATTTGATAGAAAACAACGTCTTATAGCACAGATAAAGGAAAAATTGCGAAAAGCATACATTTTTAGTTACATCATCATATATAAATATTTTTATGCAAATTTTCGACACTCACAAGGGAATCAAAACCTACAGTGTATTTCCAATGAACTCAGCATCTTGAAATTTAGTACCTACGAAGTAACATCTTATAGCACAGATAAAGGAAAAATTGCGAAAAGCATAAATTTTAGTTACATCACATAATAAAATATTTTTATGCAAATTTTCGACACTCGCAAGGGAATCAAAACCTACAGGGTACTTCCCGTGAACACAGTATCTTGAAATTTGGTACGAAGCAACGTTTTATAGCACAGATAAAGGCAAAATTGCGAAAAGCATAAATTTTTAGTTACATTATATATTAAAAATAATTTTAAACTTACTACAGGTTTGTGCGGAACCCTCGGTGCGCGAGTCCGACTCGCACTTGGCCGATTATTTTTTTATCCTCTAGGACTAGGTACAAGTCAGCCGTTGAATGCGATCTCACATGGTGATAAGTGATGAATTGGTGATGCAGTCTAAGATGGTAACTGGCTGATCTGGTAGGGGTAGGTATGACAGTTAAGTTGCAAGGGGTCTTTTATTAGTTTATATAGTTTTATATAGGTAGGTAAATACTAAGATAGCATTAAGAGTAACTTGAGTTCAAGCGAGTAGGGCTATGTTGTCGTGTGCTAGAATCTAATAGGTACAGTCCATTCGAATTGAGGATGGCCAAAATAGCATTAATGGCCTGAATATTGCGTGCGGCAACCAAGTAAATAAAATATTCTTAATTTCTTATATAACGTGACGTAACCGGCGAAAGTAGTGCATGTCCGTTTCATCTGCGAATATCATTTTATTGCTGGCATTAAGTATAATTCTGTGAGGTCTTGGATTTGAGGTCTATTAGCTAATTTTTCTGTCAGTATTCGTGTTCTTTAAGTTTAAAACTTAGATAACTTAGATGGTTATGTAGGTAGGTACATATTTTTTATATGAAGTTTATATGAAGAATATCTTAACCGGCTTTAAAAATGTAGCAGTTTTGCAGCTCAAACCGTAGCTTATTGTACCTACCTACGAAGGTTAATATAATATGAACCTATAGATTATAATGTGTATTTATTAACAATACATTATGTAATTTCTGCTTAATCTAACTATGTATATAAAAGCGAAATCAAAGTCAAAAGTCAAATAATTTTTATTCAATTTAGGTAGGTATACTACACTTGTTGACGTCCAGTTATTTATAAATAAAATATAATGGTGACTGCCTCGTTGGTCTAGTGGTTAGCATGTCCGACTGCGGCTGACGAGGTCCTGGGTTCGAGTCCCGGTTCGGGCCATAATTAAGTATTGGGTTTTTCTGACTAGAAATTCTCAGTACTAGGCACTAGCCCGGAGTTAGGAAGTTGGCGGTGTATCACCCCCGTGCCTCGGAGAGCCCGTTAAGCCGTCGGTCCCGGTTATTATCACTAGCATGATAATAGTCGTTAAAGCCCGCCAACCCGCATTGGAGCAGCGTGGTGGGTCTAAGCTCTAATTCCCTCTCTCTCATGAGAGTGGAGGCCTGTGCCCAGCAGTGGGACGTTAATGGGCTGTAGTGGTGGTGGTGGTGGTGATAATCAGTAACGGTATTTTAAAACTAAAGCTATGAAATACCACTAATTCACTGACTGACTGATTAATCACGATATCTCAGGAACTTTAAAGCATATAGGTACAGACTTGAAATTTGGAAGGTAGGTTCCTTCTATAGTGTAGACATCAGTTAAGAAACGGTTTTGAGAAAATTCACCCCTAAGGGGTTGAAATGGGGGTTGGAAGTTTGTATGAAAGTCCTTTGTTTCTCAAGTTAGAGACATAAAAATTGGCAACTAAGATAATCGTTTTAAATAATAAAAACCTGTAATAAATGTTCTATATTTTGAGACCGATCAAAGGCTAGTCCTATCCAATGTGTAGTTACACTTTCTACGGCCGTCTGTCTTTCTATCAGAATCCACATTGTCGTAGTCGCTATTTTTTACTTCTTTTGCCCTGGACTCTATCTCAACTTTTGTACGCACCTACCTATCATTTTAATCCGATCCTGTTTGCCTGTAGGTACCTACCTTAACAGGATAATATGACTGAAATCAGAAATGGTACAAAAGTTCACTAGTAGACAATAGATAAAACTTATCGATAAATTCAGTTTGATCTCAGCTTAAAAATGCTTAAGTTCAAAACGTTAATTTCTTACGCGAGATCCATGTTAGTTTTAAAAATACCAAGTTCTCACTAACGATTGACGTCATAGAGTAATTAAAATCCAAGTACCAAGCGAGTGCAATCCACGGAAAGTAAAAGTGCATTCGATGTCGATGCACCGACACGCGCGTTGACCGATAAAGAAAATCTTTTTACTCACTTGGTTATCATGTATATCCTGTGGTGTTATCTTCCTACCCTCCAAGTTGTATAGCGTGAGCACAAAAAATATAGCCACAGTTCTCCATGGGTACATTGTCGGTGTTCGGCAGTCGCGATTCGTCGCCCGAGGTATTTATTTTCGCAGCATTTCCTCTCGAATTCAGCCTTTTAATGACATTATTTCGAATAATTCGCAAATAAATCGATGGCCCGACTGTCGCTGGCGGCCGCGGCCGCGCGGGTTCGTCTACGCTGAGGTCTTCGGCCAACACTCCGTGTACTTTCTCCTCAGGCCAAAAGCGAGCCCCACCGCCGCCTTACCACCGCAATTCTGCCTATACTACACAGCTGTTTTATGTTATCGGCAGAACTTTAGAGCGATCACAATAATCATTAATACCTACAGGTTTTACGCGTACCTAAAGCCAAACTCTATTTTTTTTTTTAAAAACGCAAGCGAGTGTCAAATATTCAATTTGGTTTCAGTTTAAGTATTAGGTAGGCATATTGCACCTCGTGCTAGGTGTATATGTCACCGTAAGATCGTAAAAACCGTTAGATTTAATCAAACTCGCGAAATTGTAAACTGTCGAATGATTACAATTTATCGGATTATTTTTCGGTAGATTGTAATCTGTTAGGTTTTTTAACCCGATAAAACCTAAGTGCCCGGGGCCACTTGATTATTTATGTCGAACCCTAACCTAACCTACAAGAAAGAGACAAGAAAACGTATCTAAATACAAAGAATATTTCAAAAATTGACACTTATAACATTGAACGGTTCACAATCTTTTGACTGTTTACAATCTGTCGAAAAAAAAAGCGTTAGATTACAATCTAACGGTATTTACAATCTTACGGTGACATATACATAGGTATATCGTTAAACAGATTATTATTATCATAAGGCTTCTGACACAATTTTTGGTAAAAAAAACTAGCTAATAGTTCTTAGCAACTAATAATATTATGTTCATAACTTGTGACATGCACAGAGAGAAGTATTTTAGTTGCCTATTTTCCGGAAAACCCCAGAAACTGGCTACCCTCTAATCGGATTTTAATGCAGTGCTTTGCTATGACTCTGTCATCTAGAGTAAAATCGATAAAAAGGGGGTTTCTAAAGAAGTTTACCTATCTATTAAACGGTGGCATATTACTTACTAGATGATGCCCGCGACTTCGCCCGCGTGGATTGATGTTTTTTGATTCCCGCGGGAATTCTTCAATTTTCCGGGATAAAAGTAGCCTATGTCCTTCCCCGCGATGTAACCTATCTCTGTACCAAATTTCATCAAAATCGGTTGAGTAGATGGGCCGTGAAAGCGTAGCAGACAGACAGACAGACACACTTTCGCATTTATAATATTAGTATGGACTAGATGATGCCCGCGACTTCGTCCGCGTGGATTGATGTTTTTTGATTCCCGCGGGACCTCTTCAATTCTCCGGGATAAAAAGTAGCCTATGTCCTTCCTCGGGATGTATCTAACCTATCTCTGTACCAAATTTCATCAAAATCGGTTGAGTAGTTGGGCCGCGAAAGCGTAGCAGACAGACAGAGAGACAGACACACTTTCGCATTTATATCTAATATTTGTACATAGTATGGAAGTATGGATGTACGATTGAGAAAAATATGATGTTTTCAAGAACTTTAAGAAGTTGTACCCTATCATCCCAAAACATAATTTAAACAACTTAAAAAATCAAACAAACTTTTCTTTCTTTCTTCGGTTCTTCAAGCACCAACTCCTCAACCTAATTCGGGACGATTAGGTACTTATAATATTATAATACCTACCTACCTATTACCCTGATGAGAACTGTAGGTATAATGAGAAGATAATATGCCCGCCCCCTATTACTAATTAAGTACGGCGAAACAGACTACTCCGGCAGGACTAGGCAAAACGTCAGCGCACGCACTCTTATATGGAGCTGCACATTCCTGCGCGACACGACGCAATGTGTTTCCCTTACGATGCACTGACTTTTTTTCATATCCGGTCAGTTGTGAATTGTGATCAGCCAAATATACCAATGCCAGACTGAAAAACATATAGGTATTTTAAGTTGGTAACCACAGTTCGCAGTTTTAGTCGTGGGATATAAACCAATCAATTTTTTCTTACTATCTGATTCTCTGAGGTCTTCGTATTATCTAAGTTAGGTAGGACCATAGATTTGAAGAAACTGGCGTAGGTAGGTACTTATTATTATAAGCAACAGTCATAATATTCTTTTCGTACCACTTGCTCAAAAAAGTGACATTCTATGCCACAAAAAGCGAACATAACAATTGTCATTTTTACGAACATAACAATAGTCATTTTTAATCTGTTAAAAACAGGGAAAGAAAATTGTACTGAATTTCATTCATCCTCTAGGGGGAGAATGTGATTTAAATTTGGAATATGTACTTACCGAAATTTATACTGAACTACATCTGTGTTTACACCATTCAGTTTGTATATAAAGCATTAAACATCTTTTTGAAAAAGGAATACGCATTTATTATGCAGATAAGATTATTACAGAAAATTACGAAAACCGACGAGGCCGTATGAGCTTGATGCCTTTGCTTTTCCGACAAAAAATATTAGTCTAGGAATTTGCCGCGTTTTTGTTTTCTTCAAATACACGTTAAGTTTATTTTAATTGATTTTTATAAATAAGTTAATGTTCTAAATAGTTCCTCAGACGCAAGAACAGAGAAATACTCAAATCAACTCATCAACAATAAATGTACCAAACAAAAATGTAACTCTCTCTATCAATAATTGAACCAATGTTTCGAATGTTAACTTTTACTTTTAATTGTCATTATTTTTAATAAATGCTTATCTCATATTATTATTGTGTTAATTTTTTCGCAAATGGTACGAAAAGTAGAGTATTTTCCTCGGTGATAAAGCTGTCTTAGTCTTGGGTGAACTTAAATCCCTCGCTACACTCAGGACTCGTCTTAAATCCCTCGCTTCGCTCGTGATTTAAGTTTTTAAAACCCTCGCTACGCTCGGGAGTAAACCTCGAGTCCTTCGTTACGCTCGCGATTTAAATCGTCACCCGCGACAGAAGACACTGCTTTATCCCCTTGGTTAATAATCTACTATTCTTTCACGAAGATATCATTGATCTAAATAGGTACTTACCATGTACTTACCTATACCTTTCCTGTACCTTTCCTGTACCTGTACAAGGATTCGCAACGAGTCACTGTTCTCTGGGTGAAACTCGATGGGAGACCTAACAACTTATTCCCCAACGAGAACACTGACAGTATTCGGTCAGACTCGATTGGAACTCACCTATGGGATACTGTGCTTACCGTACGTACCGCTGTTACCGTAATTTGGCTTGAACTATTGGTATTGCTATTTTATTATAACAGGCGCATGTTACAGTTCCTCTTACAGAATCATTGTTCTTCGTGCTCCCACTAATACGAAAAAAAACCGGGCAAGTGCGAGTCGGACTCGCGCACGAAGGGTTCCGTACCATTATTAAAAAATAATTACCTTTGTTAATGAACCGCAAGACTAACTTTGTTTGTAGAGGTTTATTGTTAATATCAAAAAAACTATGCTAGTTAGAGCATTGGCTATAGTTTTCCTGTAAAATATACGTAAATTCCTATTGACCATAATTATTTCAAATTTTTCGATTGGTAAACTCCGGAGATAAGGGGGGGGGAACGGTATTTTTTTAGACATTTTCCCCGATAAATCAAAAACTATCATAACTAAAAATAATTAAAAATCTGTTTTAGAATGTACAAAGTAAACCCTTTCACATGATACCCCACACAGTACAGTTATCTCACTTTTAAATTTCAACCCTCAGATTTTCGCCCCTTTTTAAATAAGAACAAAAATAATTTCCAGTTTTTTTTAATTCCAGTGTCTTTGGGCCACTAATATACACAACTATTCCAAATTTCATGTCGATAGCTTCGGTAGTTACTGAAATAATCGAGTGTGACGGACGGACAGACGGACAGACAGACGGAGAAAGTCGCACCATAAGGGTTCCATTTTACCATTTTGGTACGGAACCCTAAAAATTAATAGGAGCACGATGAAACGCCCACTGACCTCGTGTCTCTAGGTATCCACTATCCATACTAATATTATAAATGCGAAAGTGTCTGTCTGCTTCGCCTTCACAGCCCATCTGCTCAACCGATTTTGATGAGATTTGGATTTGGTACAGGGGTAGATTGTATCCTGGGGAAGGACATACTACGCTACTTTTTATCCCGGAAAAGAGTTCCCATGGGAATCAACCCATGGGACGAAGTCGCGGGAATCATCTAGTTGCTAATAAATTAGGTAGATGCCCACTACTTCTTCCGTGGGTGTTTGATTCCCGCAGGAAACATTTAATTTTCCGGGTTAAAAAGTTTGTAAATCCTAGGATACAACCTATCCTTGTATCAAATTTCATCGAAATCGTTTGAAGATGGGTCGTGAAAGCGTAGCAGGCGCACTTTCGCATCATCACTAAATAGTATACAACAAAGTAGTTTCCCGCTGTCTGTCCCTATGTATGCTTAGATCTTTAAAAGTTAAAACTACGCAACGGATTTTGATGCGGTTTTTTAATAGATTGAGTAATTTAAGAGGAAGATTTTATATGTATAATACATGCATAATATAGTAGAGAAACACTAATCATTTTAGAGGTTTCTAATGTCGTAAATAAACACATTTTTTTGCGCTTACATTGCAAATGCTGGCTGAACCCTACAAGATAGGTAGATCAAAATAATGTAAATAATGTACCTACCTACTAGTTTTGACCACCTTAGTCTTATGGATAACCCACAAATCACAATAACCATTTTTAACCTCTAAAGAAAACATGTTTGTATGTATTGTATAACTAGCGGTCCGCCCCGGCTTCGCACGGGTGCAATTCAGATTTGTAATTTTATCGTGAAAAAAAAAAAAGTAAACAATTTACAGATGAAGTGTTTACTGTTTACATTGGTAATGTTACATAATCTCCATTATATTTTAAGCACCCGTCGGTATCCGTTTGTAATCCCCAGGTGGCACGCGATTGCGACACGTAGGTATTCTCTCTGACTTGCAAGACGATTTTCATTTTCAAATGAAGATTCTCCAATACGACGTATTTTCACTGCCCTCGCCTGGGAACTATCTTTAGAAAGTTTAGACCTTGATCTTTTAGCCTTTTCGCAGTCTGTCTACAGCAGTTAGACATTAAAATATTTTAAAAAAATGTTGGGAAGTTTTCTTGTATTTATTATGTTTGTCTTGACAAATATGACATAAAAGACAGTCTGAATTAATAGACGAATAGAGGTTTAACGTAAAAAGTTAAATTAGGTGATTTTTTATGACTTCATTCCACAGCTTAATTCACATTATTGCAATTTTCGAAGGAATCTCTAATTTATTTTAAAATAAAATGTAGCCTATGTTAATCGCTGATAAAGTAGCTTTCTATAGGTGAAAGAATTTTTAAAATTGGTCGAGTAGTTTTTGAGTTTATCCATTACAAACAAACAAACAAAGAAATTTTTCCTCTTTATCATATTAGTTTAGATGACAAAAAAGCTGTGAACGTTGTAGGTATATATAGACATTCTGAAGTATTTAATATCAGCATTGCACCCGTGCGAAGCCGGGGCAGGTCGCTAGTTCATAATAAAAAGCAGTAGGTACCTATGGATACAAATTAAAACTATTTGCTAGTTTCTTTTTCTTGATTGACTTCTAATCTTGTGTGGATATCAGAATTCTAGACATAGGGTCAAACAACTGCTTTTAAGGGTTTATGGGTAGCAGAAAACAAAGTAAAACAATTTCCTTTATTATATCTTTATTTTAAAATAATAAAACTTCATTAAAATCATACAATATACTTAATATAAAAACACACGACTTACCTTTCTTTAGGAAAGAAAAATAGTTGTAGTAAAACCCGCAGTCTCGAGATGTCATCATGAAAATAAAATTAAATATGTTAAAAAATGAAAAGGTGGTGAACTTAGCTTCTTAAATAATTATTATTCGATGTGGTTTTAAATGCATGAGCAAGTGTACAATTAGAAAAGTAGGTATTTTAGCTAATGATGATAGTAATGACCCAGTGAGTTTGATAAAAATAAGATAATTAATGTTTGTACGTCAGGAGGACAGGGTTAAATTAAAAATACTAATAACCTCTAGCTCGTGTACATTATACTGAATAACTTTTGTTCTAGTAGGACTTTACGACTTTTTCAAACGACAAATTAATAACTGTTATCCAAGAAGCACAAAAATTACAAGACAAAATTCCTTCCCTTCTAAAATCATTCCAGGTTTTAGCTTTGCAACTTCAGAGTAAGAGGGAAAATATTCGTTTTACCATATTTTTATCATGTCCTCAACTAAAAATGTGCTTCAACGTAAATAAATAGTTTACTAAAAATGAGAGTATTAATTTAAATAGGTAGGTACCTAAGTTATTAAAATCTAAAAAATTTAAAACCAACCGCTAGCATCGAAAACGTAAGTAAAGCTAAATAATTCCTATTACATATTACGTATTATGATTCGGTAGATAGACATATTCTATCGTTAAAGTGTCGAACTATTATCATGACTAAGAGAGGGGTGTAAAATAGGAGCTATGCTGGCCATTGACGGTAAGTAATTTGATTTGATCGAGTGTGAAGACGCCTACAACCCTAATTCCAGACTAGGCCGCAGCGGCCGGCGCTCTCCCTTGTTTCCCTCTCTCGCACAACGTTGTCAATGATTGTAGTAGTTTCAGTACACTTTTGACCGACGCTTTTAACTTTACTACTCGGTGCTTTTAAACAGATGTGGCCAAATCAATGGCAATAAATTACAAACATTTCAGACATTTTTATTGTAATATTCTTAGTTTTAGATAGAGAACATTAAAGGAAAAAAACTAGTATTTTGCCTCGCCATTTTTATCATCAAAATCTTGGTACTTACCTAAGTATATCACAATAAAATAATTATTTCTAAAAAATGATATGAAATGTGCACCTTTCATACCCTGTAAATGAGTTCGAAAGTTAAACTTCCCGGCCTAGGCCAGTAAAGAATGTGTGTATTTTCATTACATATCATAAGTTTGAATTTGGAATCTTTCTTCCTGAATATCTTGTAACTTGTTATAATGTTCTTTGGCCTAAATAGTTTCAATTTGGAACTCTACCGTATTACGCGTTCAGCACTCACAGCGCAAAAAAAAATATTAAAAGTATAATATTTATTTTTTATCTTTATAATATTGAAAGGCGGGAATTAACTACATACCTAATCGTTATAATTTTAAATTTATTATTTAAAAGTGACGAAAAAATGAGTTCGAGTGAGGATATTAAGGATTTAGATTGTACGCCTCCTTTTCTGAGAGCGGAGGCCGAATTAGCTAAAAATAATTTGCTTCCGCCGAAATCCAAAGAAAAGTCACTTTTTTCATTTTTTAGAAAAGCACTATACACACCTCGACCGGGAGAGCATTTCTGGTCTCGTATATAGCCGTCGTCTAACTAACACTCGACCAGAAAACGCGTACTTCCCGGTCTCGCGATGTAATGTACTAAATACGCGCGTAAATATAATGCGTCTCGTTCGCACAGAAGCAATGCCATCACATCTGTGCGAACGAGACGCATATTACGCGAGAGTGACAGAGACAGGTAATAACAGTTCATTGTACGAAATTCTTCCTGCTTCGCGTCCGGACTTTATTAGAATGTTCGAGACGGAAATATACTATGTTAGGTACCTCGCCGCCTTGTCATTTGGCGTCATGACCATTGAAAACTACTAAAATTCTAGATCAATGGTCATGACAGACCGCGAGAGCGAAATACGTGCGCCATGGGCAACACCACACAGCGTCACCCGCCAGGCGTTCGCGTTCCTGTGATGTCCATATAAATACAAGGAATTCAACCATCCGCGCACCTGATAAAAAGTCCCCATCGATATATATGTAGGTAGGTACTTGATGGGCCCTTCCATAGAAAAAAGTCGGGCGTCCGACTTAGAGACCGCGTTCCTAACCTGTCTTTGTTCCCATCGTAGCGCTGTCACGGTCGCTCGTTGTTTAAGTAGATAATTTGTTATTATTATGTTACCATCTAGTCTTATTAGTTTGGCACTGTACAATTTTTATTTTAAAGGTGTTTCAATTCACAATTATAAATTTCCAAAAAAACGTTAACATTTATTTATCACTAGATGATCCCCGCGACTTCGTCCGTGTGGATTAAGATTTTATTTCCGCGGAAGTCTTTAATTTTTCGGGATAAAAAGTACCCTATGTCCTTCCCCGGGATACAACCTATCCCTGTACTAAATTTCATCAAAATCGGTTGAACAGATGGGCCGTGAAAGCGTAGCAGACAGACAGACAGACACACTTTCGCATTTATATTAGCATGGAAGTATGGATTTGTTATAATTTCCGCGGCAAACTGTATGATATTTTTTTTACTAACTGGCCTTACGGCTTCTATGGCTAAGACCTACATTATCTATAACCGAGTCATACGTTTTCAAGCTTTCATTCAAGATGGTTGAAATGATGTGTAGCAAGCAAGTTCCCGCTTTTCAGACTAGATGGCGTTGATGAAAATACGCCCACGTTCTTTGTTTTACAGGGCCCGTCTATGTAAATTGAGGTCGTTGCCTGGGCCGGCCCGCGCCCGTTCAGTGTGTTTTGCCCTTTAACCGCGCGAAGAGTATACGGAACCCTCGTAGAAGGCCCCGTAGATACATAACAGCAACCTACCGCAGAACAGCAATGGCTAGTCAATCACCACTATTTCGTGCACTACGTTTGCTCAATAATCTGACGCAAAAACATTTAGATCTAGACATTTTTCACACCCCACCGCTACAACTCATTAAACAAGTAAAGCCTTTTTTAGAAATAATTTAGCTGGTGATTTTTTATTTTATTGACATGTGTTTTTAATTCTATATTTTGTACTGTAATTTTATTTTAGTTAGGTAAACATGTTTTTTATTTTTATTTTTTGTAAGATTTAGTTAAGTATTTACCTGTATTTGTTATGTTTAAGTTGTAATTGTAGTTGTAGGTAATTTTGTAGCCAGAGGAGACGAATTGGGCGACTGTAAAGTCTTCCCTGGCATGCTTTTCATAAAGAATAAAGAATAAAGAATAAAGAATAAAATGAAGTTGAACTGATGACGTGGTGGGCAAAAATGTTGGCATGTCATTTGGCTTTGTCTTAGTTCAATGACGTAACGTCAATGGCCAGCTTTAGATTCCCAATATAAGACTCGATGAATATTCGCAAGTGGCAATTAAAATTAAATCATTATAATATCATTAGGTAACTACTTATATTATTTCTAAGATTTTTTAGACCCGGTGTCATGGCGTGACTCATGAGACCATTTTACTGTACCTAAGGGCCGGCCGCCATTTTGTGAAGAGACCAAACCAAACTCTATAGTCGATGTTGGTGAAAGTAGCGCCTTTTTAGACGGACCTAATAAAAAATATCCTAATAGTATGGTTTTAATAATTGCTCAACCATAAAATGACCAAGAAAGGACCTACTAAGAATTGAATGCACTGTTTTGTTAAAATGCATACAACCCCCATTACTTACGAAGATTTTACTTACCTAGCTGCAAATCTCATCTCGTTCTAATAATTGTTTCTCGGTTACCTACCTAAATGAGATTCGTCCGGTGGTGACGAATTTAGGACGGGGTCCTGAACATCCTAAAAATAAAAAAAACCTAGCGGGTCCAGACTGGTATTAGCTACAGTTGGTGGAAGGGAAAAATAACAGATGAAAACATAAAAATTACCTTATTTTTCTTACATGACGTTATGGTTCCATTTAAAAGTTCCAAATTCGTTAACTATTAGTTGAACAACCAAACTTGCTGGTAGCATTAGCAATTTTGTTTAGCTCCAACAAGCTTATTATTACAGCAAGAAAATTTAAGTCTGTCCTATTGCGCATTATAAGAAAATGTCTTGTGTCTTATGAGTAATGTCTTATATTTTGTATGCGCGTGTCTGATCTGACAAAAGAAAAAATTTCTCGTAATATGTCTTGTCTCGTACAACAACCATTGCGACTGAATTTCTTATAAGACAATTACTCTTAACACACAATTAATTTTCTTATAATGCGCAAAAGGCCTAATAGAGAGAATATTTATTATAAAACAAGTGTCATTTTGAAGAAAATGTCAGAGCCATTTACAGCATTTCAGTGCCAAATGCCACTTGAACATTATTATCAAATTATTATACATTCGATTACCTAGTCCTACGTACCAAAACGAAGAAACGAGATAAATAATTCATCTTTATGAAGGAGTGCTTGCTTCTAGTCTGTCACCACATTATGTGGAGATAAACAGAAAATTTGCACTGAGAAATTTTAAGTATTGTCCCTTCCTTTACATACAAGCAGTTTTAAATGTTTCTAGTATGCACTAACACTACCGTTGGCCATGGAATGATATTTGGATAAGGAATAAAGTGATAAAACTATCTCATTTGATTGAATTTTAATAATCCCTAAAAATAATAATTAATGTTCTTTAATTCCAAATTGAACATTTGAATTGAATACAACTAACATAAATGATATTTTATTTATAATTTTATGCTACTATTTTCACAAAAAGGTATCTCTACAGTTCAGTGCTAAATAAACAACCCTAGTGCTGTTTTAAATTTTTATTACATAAATTATCCTACAAATTCACTATGCCTAACACGTAACAGCTATTTGAGAACTTAATACTGAGTAAAAGATAGTTAATTAACTCATGATCCATTTCAATTCAATGTCACCTTAACCGAGTTTCCTAGCGTCTAATTTATGGATGTTCTTAAAAGATAACCTAAATTGTACTTATATACCTATCCATAGAAAAGTATCTACTTTTTAACTTCACAAAACTATGCTAAATCCTTACAAGTATTTCACGATAAGTACCTAAGTACTACAATAAATAGAAAAACTTACATATCAGTACATATTCAAAATATTCTATAATTTCTAACAGATAAGAATAAGAGGTCCAACTAAATCTATGGTTTTCCTGACGGCTTCTCCTAGGTGGTCTCGGATGTAGACCAGAGTAGAGTAACTAGTGCTCCGGAGCGTAGCCTACACTAGCACGATATACTCTGCACTACTAGTGGACTTAGCACGAAACCTAGAGATTGAAAAAACCTTTAATAAGACACGTATGCACAAGATAATACACTAACAGTCGAAGGCTACCTTCATAGCATTAATCATCTGACTATATCTGATCCTATGAAGTACTTATATTATCTGAAAGAGCTATCTCATCCTATACAGTACATATTAATGCTATGTAGTGCTTTAAGACCTAAAATAAAAACGCAATATTATACTATACCTAAGAAAGAATTGTGTATTTTTTGTATGAGGTGGTGGTAAATGACTGTTTTGTGTAAATGAATGTAAATAGTAATAAAAATGTTATACATACGGAATTTAGAATCTGCCACCTCCACGGCCCTGGCCTCCGCCGTAGTTGCCGCCGCCATAGCCACCGCCGCTGCCACCACCACCGCTCTGGTTCACATTGTATGGGGTAGAACGGTTGTTGCTGTATTGCTGGTTACGGGTTGGCCCCCCACTGTAACCCTGTTGGTTATAACTACCAAAGTCTTGGTTACCACCACCCCATCCTCCTCTTTGATTCCCTCCACCCCCATAGCCACCTCCTCCTTGGCTGCCACCCCAACCCCCTTGACTGCTATCCCATGGATTGGAATTGTTCCAGCCACCCTGGTTGTTTCCATAGCCTCCTGAAAATTAAGTAGAACTTGCCTAACAACAGAACACTAAAATCTTGTAGCATGTTCTTGGTTAACACTTAAAAACATACCTCCTCCGTTACCCCAACTGTCATTTCTTCCAGAGCCCTGTCTGCCTCCTCCTCTCTGATCTGACCCATCTTTAGGCAAGGCTTTCTTAACATCTAATTGCTTTCCATTGATTTTGTGAGGTGCATTCACTAAAAAAATTTAAAAAAATGAAGTGGTAAGTAAATTGCTATTTAAGTGAAAACAAACAATCAAAATATAAAATTGGCATGTACTTAATTTGCGT
The DNA here is from genome assembly GCA_963932025.1 of Erebia epiphron. NCBI lineage: Eukaryota > Metazoa > Arthropoda > Insecta > Lepidoptera > Nymphalidae > Erebia > Erebia epiphron. The sequence continues at coordinate 44,094,692 of OZ009945.1, forward strand.
ACCTGATCTGCCTAAAAATTGGCAGCCAGGTATAGCTAAAATCAATACTTTACTATCCACAGTTAGAGGAAGCCAGACTTGGACACAAATCTTCCAATCTGGGGCAAAACTGTGGAATATCAACAGCAAAATATCAAAACATAACTACTCACAGCATATCTTGTCCACTGGATCATAGTCATCAAATTCCACAAAGCCAAATCCCCTTTTCTTTCCAGTGGCCTTGTCTGTAACTATACTAACATTTTGTACATTTCCATAATTAGAAAAGTACTCCCTTAACTGATCTTCGTCGTGGTCATCTTTGATCCCACCAATAAACAGTTTTTTCACTGTGGCCCCAGCTTCTGGATTTTTGATGTCCTGTCTTGCCACAGCTCTCTTAGTTTCAACAATCCTGTGAAAAAATATATACCTAAATCAGATGCCAACATTCATATTACAGTCACTGAGTATAATTATTGTCCTCTTATTATGAATCACTTGTTGACCCCACGGAAAATGCCACGTGTTTATTACACTAGACAATCACCAAGTGGTGTCTTGACTTTAATCTTTGCAGTAACAAACGATACAAAAACTAGAATTAAAGCTTTTGCATAGCTGGACTGCAGTAAACTATTCATAAAATTGCAGCTTACCTTCCATCGATCCGGTGGGGTCGGTTGTTTTGGGCGTCATCTACCATGTGCGCCTTTGAATACGTGATGAAGCCAAATCCACGAGATCTTTTTGTTTTGGGATCTTTCATAACGACTACGTCCACGATTTCTCCCCATTTTTCAAAATGAGTCTTTAGAGACTCGTCCGAAGTGCGATAATTAAGACCACCGATAAATATTTTGCGGTGAACCTCGGGCTCATCCTAAAAGTAGAACAACATTTAACAAAATGGCGGGCGGCGACTAGGCGATTTCAGACGCACAAGCAGTAGGTACCTATTCCAAGAATACATCAACCGTACGTTGGTGTACTCAGTACTAAAAATTACTAGACTTATCTAAATTGTAAATAAATCTCAAAACCAGAAAAACTTAGGTTGCTAAGTAGTTAATTATTCAACCTGCAAATCGATCTGATGAATCAGTTATACAAAGTTTGGAAGAAAAATACTTACAAAACCGTCGTCACCATTCTGTTGCGGCCTCATTATGTTGGATAAAACTTAATACAAATATTAAAGAGATTAATCAAATTAACTACTTTTTAACGTAGTGCGCAAAGTGAAAGCTTCGACGCGGTTGAAATCAATAACAAAATATTACTAAGTCACTCCACGTCCGTTGTCGACAAACGCCACGCCAAAAAGAAAGATCAATTCTTCGTTTCTGGACAAGTTCCAACCTCCACGCGTCAACCGGAAGTAGAGTCCTGGTACAGTGTCTATAGTTATTATTAGTGTTGTGCTTGTGAAGCACATATTATAGTCTATGGTGAAAGTCTATGAGTATGAAGTCATTCATGATGGTGTAATGTAACCAAAGGGTGTAACAATGAAACATTACTTTTAACAAAATACCAGTTCCTTTCACGTCAAAGTACTGATGAGTAGGTAGGCCATTAATTATTTATTATAATATACAGGAAAACCCATAGTTTTAGGCTTCATAGTATTTTTTGTATTTTGGTATTTTTTTTTGTTTAGTGGATAGACTTAGATCATCCAAGTATTAAATTTTAATACTAATTAGTTTAATACCAAAAAATTTTGATAGAAAATTTCTGAGGAATGAATAAACAGGCAATTTTTTTGTTCGGTGGCCATCCTTTTCTCAACGGCTCACCAAAGGGCCCAAGGTCTTGTCATGTTACAAGACCATACCTCTACAACTGATAGTTTTGCAGGGCTATTAGAGAACTCTGACAAAATATAATCTATGCAAAGCAGTCTTAATTAAATAAATAAATAAAAAATTTGCCGAATTTTTAATTTTTTTGGAGACCATATTTTTTTCACCGTCTTACCAAGGGCCAGGGGATCTAGGTCTTTAACTTTCTTTCTGGCATTGAAATAGAATGAGTACTAAAAACAGAGTCACGAACAAAAATTTTCGCAAAAAATGTCCCAATTTGCACACACATAAACGTTTGTGATAAATAACCACTGCGGTATTTTGACGCGTCGTTATGTTGGTTATGGTTGGCCCATACTAATGGAAAATAAAACCACTGTCGTATTTTGTACTGTAATTTTTCAGGAAAATTTTTGAAGCGCTAATCGGACGTCTATTAGAGGTACTTAAATTCTTTTTTATTTTTATCCACTACAAGTTAGGCCTTGACTGCGATCTCACCTGATGGTAAGTGATGATGCAGTCTAAGATGGTAGCGGGCTAACCTATTAGGGACATGGCAGTTATATTAAACCCATACCCCTATTCGATTTCTACACGGCATCGTACCGGAACGCTCAATCACTTGGCGGCACGTCTTTTCCGGTAGGGTGGTAACTAGCCACGGCCGAAGCCTCCTACCAGGCCAGACCAGGGAAAATTCCCAAATTAACCCTGCCGGGGATCGAACCCGGGACCTCCGCACGTTAAGACAACAGCGCTACACACTGCGCTACGGAGGTCGTCAAATTATTATTATTACTCATATTTTTTTAATTCTACATCAATGCTTTGCGACCATAACCTAAAACCCATAGTTTTTCTTTTTAAAGACCTTTGTCGTACTTAGATTTTTCCACGTTCATGACGTTTCGTATCTATTTTTTCTAGAAGGCTTATATTAGCTTTAAGCAAACGCATATTATAATAGTAAGGGTAAAAAGTTCCTTTACTTTTAAAAAGTCATTACATATGACATGAAAATGCTCTGTAGAGCATTATTCAAAAAAAAATTTAAACTAACTTCCTTATGTTGCACCCATTTTACGCAAATATAATTTTATTAATTGCCAATCACAATTAAAATTTTCTGTTTAGCTAATTTTAATTAAATTCTATAATAGGTATGTATAATTGGCTTTACAAATAATTTTAGAGCAAACCATTATGACATTAATTGCCAACCAATTCATATATTGGCTGATAAAACACATTGTATTGCAAACCAAAACAATTATATTATTAATATGCCAACCAGTGAAATTATAGAGTATAGTTTCGTGACTTTGATTTTATCTACAGGAGAGGATATGTTGCATTTTACTCATATCAATTATAGTACGATGCATATATTGTTATAAAAACAAAATGCATCGCCAAGTTTCAATTTAAATATGATATGGCACATCCTCTCCCATTTTAATCAAAGCTTCGTGAGAGGTCTCGTCCAAAGACTAGCTGTACCATATTGTTTAAATTAGATAATATTATATTATTATATTGTCACGCCCATGGAGACAAAAATAGAGATAGAGAGTAAAGATGAAGAGATTAGTGGTATAATCTTTGGTTCGTAATATCCTAATAATCTGTGGTCATGTATCCGGTAGTCAGTGTGACCAGATCAACCAGGATCCTGCGTTTTGAGAAAGATTTCAAATTAATTAATTTTGAAGTCAATTGAGTAGTTTAGAAATAAAAAAAGAGGCAATTTTTGAAGTAACTTATTTATGGTCAAAATGCACTTATAGTTCCAAACTCAAACTTATATTTTTTTAATTCAAATGAACTTTTTACAATTAGTGCTTTTGAATCATCGAGTGAATCTACCGCTGGTTCGGAATAAACTTCCGATACCTTAATATTGTTTCATAATATTTGTTGACTTGAAGTTTTTTGATTTGTTCGGGAGTATCTACTGTTTCGAAAAAATATTTTATTTCAGCAGAAAAATAAGGTTTGGTAGATAAAATTAAATTTGAAATTTAAATTTTAAAATTTACGCCAAAACGCTCGGCGGTGTCATGGCTTCGTTTGTGACGTTGTTTTGTTTTGTTTTTACTAATGTAGGTACCTCGAAACCTCGAAAACAAACAATTGTGACGTCATTCGCTTCTTGGTGTTTAATCCAAGGCGGATTGCTGTATTTTATAGTTTTATATTTTATCAAAATAAATAGCAATCTCACTCGAAATAGAAAAATATAGTACATTACTGCAGCGGCCAGCAAAACAGGCATTGAAGGACGAACGTGTAAATGTGGGCCGAGGCGAAGCCAAGGCGCACATACGTAAGTCCATCAATGCCTAGTTGTGGCCAAGGCTTGTATAGTACTTTTCTCAAATAATGCGTGTAAACTAAGTAGTACCTAGACAGAATTAGTTAAAGTTTAAAACTGTGTTAAAAATTATAATAATTATTAACTTTCTTGGCGAGTTCGTTGAAATAAGCCAAAAAACGTTTTCGGCTGAGGATTTCGATTTTCTTTCATTCTTCCATTGAACAACATTTTCATAGGTTTTCAAATATTTTTCTTTCGATTTTGGCGGTAACAAGTTTTCTATTACGGCTCTTGCCGCCTTTTGAATTTCACACTAATTGTCTTCACTTGAACTCATTTTGTTAAATACATTTGAAAATCAATGACGAACAACGAATAACGAATAACGAATAACGAATAACAATTATTTTTCTTTCGATTTTGGCGGTAACAAGTTTTCTATTACGGCTCTTGCCGCCTTTTGAATTTCACACTCATTGTCTTCACTTGAACTCATTTTGTTAAATACATTTGTAAATCAATGACGAACAACGAATAACGAATAACAATAATTTTTCCCGCGTTAAAGTGTTCATTCGTTTTTTCAATAAAGAGCTTTCTATTTGCTAGCTGGTTCGAAATTTAAATAAAACCTTTGGTAAGTTACCTTCTTGGTTGCCATGTTTCGGAGTAAAAGATCGTTCCATTTTTAAATAACACGACAGATATGAATTTAATATGTAATTTATTTGGCTGCTAAACCAGATATGGATTTTCAAACAACTTTAGCCGGCTGCTGCTCGCATATATTTGATCTCGAAGAAGGTTTTGAAAATAAAGCTCAAATTGCCAAGCATGTTTGAGAAAATTACGTTTTTTATAATCCTATTTCATTAGATATGTTACTGTCATCATGCCTATTATAATTTTAACACTTTTCTAAAAGTTTAATTATATCTTTCTCTGTCTGCGTTTAATTGCAAGTTTTAGCACTTTTAATCTGGTCACACTGCCGACCCACAGATTACTAGCACACATCGATTAATTATTAATTGACACAGACCATGTCATTTGCTCGGTCTTTTGCTTGTCCTCACCAATGAGGGACTAAGGAACTTCCACTTTCCTTTGATTTTGTATTTAGGGAATTTCTATAATCATTGGTCCTCACTTGTCACTGTCAGCACTCAGCTTCAAATTCAGCTTCTTTTTCTGCAGGGCAACCGCGTATCATTTGCATCAATCATTGATATATCGCAATCACCTCCGATTGACTGAATTTATGGTATTCTTGCTGCGTCAATGGATTTCGTCCAATAGTGGAAGAGTGTTAAAACCCCTATTACACCGCACTTTCCTCAGGGACCCTTCCTCAAAATAAGTGTAGTGTAATAAGCCACAGGAAAAGGGTCCCTGAAATGTAAGATTGGGTGGTCCCGCAGGCTGATTACGTATCAGCAAACTATTCGCGATAGCAAAACGATAGCAAAAATAGCAAAAATTGTACAATATTTGCTGTCAGGGTAATGTAATAACATTCAGGGCGGTTAAGGAGCTCAGTTGTCGCACGACCAGCGTACTGTTCAGTAGTTGTGTTACTCCGGCTCGCGCGAGCATTTTGACAATATTTTGTCGTGTCCAAAGGAAAAAGAAATTTTGATGAATGTGATTGAGATGTACAAAGACATGCCTCATCTATGGAAAAAAGAACATACAGATTACATGAATAACGATATCAGAGCTGAGGGATTTCGTATTTTACTAGCTGATGCCCGCGACTTCGTGCGCGTGGAATGAAGTTTTTTGGTTCCCGCGGGAACTCTTTAGTTTTCAAGGATAAATGTGATGAAATGTATATTTTATGTAGGACTAGCTGATGCTCGCGACTTCGTCCGCTTGGTAGAGGTGTTAAATATTATAAATGCGAAAGTGTGTCTGTCTGGCTGTCTATCTGCTACGCTTTCCCGGCCATCTTTTCAACCAATTTTGCTGCAATTTGGTATAGAAGGTTGGTTATATCCCGGGGAAGGAAAATGCTACTTTTTATCCCGGAAAATTAAGGAGTTCCCGCGGGAATCAAAAATCCTTAATCCACGCGGACGAAGTCGCGGGCATCATCTAGTAATTAATATAGCCGTTAAATATATTTAATACTAGCTGATTCCCGCGACTTTGTTCGCGTGGATTGACGTGTGTTATTCCAGACTATAATCTAATGTTTGACAGTTACGAAACCTATGAACATTTTGTATGTTAAAATCAAGGGAAAATGTTTGTTTTATTTTATTTTTTCGTCAATTGTCCAATGTTTTAATAGTTATTCTGCTATTCGGGACGGAAACAAATACAACAAATCAAAAACCATGAAAATTGGTCCAGCCGTTCGATAGCATGGGTGCCTAGTGAACGATAATTAACATAAAGATACACGTACAGCTCTCTTGATGTTCTCGTTCAGGCAGAGTTAGGGCCCGATAGTCAGTGCAGTGTAATAGCGACGCCAAAACTAGCGGCCACGCCCACCCTTCTCTCAGAGCCCTGAGAAAAGTGCAGTGTAATAGGGGTCTAACCAATCAGAGGTGATTGCGATGTATCAATGATTGATGCAAAAGACGCGGTCGCCCTGCAGCTGGTCGATGAGATTTCAGGTTAACTCAGTGTTGCCAACTTGGGGCTTTCCCCCTAAATTTAGGGACAAGTTAGATAGAAAGGCGTTATTCACACAGACACACGTGTCGAACGTGCTTTTTTTGCATATAACATTAATTATATTTTAACGTCAATATGTATGACTTTAAAAATACAAGCAATGGCAAAACGCAACTCGATAGCCAGGTCCATGATGTCTTAGACGAAATAATTGATAATTATCCTGAAGTCGATAAAATTTCAAACTTGAATTTAGACTCGTTTCTTTAGATTTTATAGTTACTCACATATTAAGATGTCCAACGGAAATAAACGTCCATTTCATTTTGTAAGTGTGTAAACGGTACCTTTTTTGGACCAGGGTTATTTTAGCGAATGCTAGGGGATTTCAGGTGTTAGGGGGGAGTAGGAAGATTTCAAGCTGCTGTTAGGGGTGGGCGCTCCGTAGCATGGACGTATTTAGTATTATACTAAACGTTTAGTATAATACGTCCATGCTCCGTAGTGGTTGGAATTTAGCAACACTGGGTTAACTTGTCTCTGGTCGTCGTTTGTACCTTGTTTTTTCATTGGTAAATTGTTACTTTTTGTTTTTTCGGAAATTGGAATGTGGATTGTAATCTCTGATTGAAGATTCCGGTGTATTGTACTTTGTACTGAAAAATCACATAATATTCATATTGTTAGTAGCCCGTAACCGCTACTCTATCAAGATTGAACACAAATAAACCAATTTTATTCGGTTCCGTACGAATTGTAACATCGCATCGAACATAAAATGAAGCCCGGTGGCGGCGGTGATGACTATGTAAGTATAAGAATTAAGTAAATTAATTAATCATGTCAAACTCTCCATCAATTTAACCTTTTTCACCTTATAACTGAAGGGCTTTTGTAGGCTTTGTCACAAAGAATCACGATCGCTTTGTTACGTGTACATTTAAGGATAGGACACGTATCGTAGTCCACAATAGAGAGTGAATTCGAAGATTTCTACTACCTACATGAGCACATTGTACCTACTTTCTACACTACATTAATTTCAAAGTGGAATGTGTCTTGTTGGCAGAACTAAACCTTATCAATCAAGGATTTTGTCCTATCAGATTGTTCTTTTTTTTATTCGGTATCTTTCGATTGAACAAACTGAATTCAAACAGAAACAATTTGAATTGAAACATTCAATTCAAATTCATCAGTAATCTAATCCAAGTTAGATTCAGCATCTTTCAGTTACGCTCAAAATGAATCAAAAATGTATTTGTCTTGCAAACCTCAACTGTTGCACCCAGAAGCTGCTTCAACATATTTTTTGATTAAAGGGCAAAACACACAGGGAGCGGGCTCGGGTCAGGTGAATCCATTAGGGGCGCGTGGCGGGTGTTGCTTTGTGATGTCGTTCATAAATACAATAGCTCAGGCTACTTGTGCAAGCTATGTATGGGAACCCTAAAATAAAAAATGTAAAGCAGATTTTTGGCACAAGTGTTCCTTGGGGTCTGAGAAGTACCTCTTAAAAATTCCCCCCTTCTAGGCCGCGAGCTTCCCCCCCTACCCCCTCAAACGTCTCCTGGACTGCAGTTTTTTATTATTTTCTCAAAAAATATTAGAGCTAGTAAAAAACCATCTATGGCGAAAATAATCTACATTAAATAATCTACCAAATGGCATTTAAATAATTATGATAGGATAAATAGTTTTGGAAACATGTGGGCTTATTTTGCGTATTTGTTTTATTTTTTGAAAAATCGTGTAAGTTTCTTGTGATTTACACGAAATGTATAAGAGCTAGGAAAACAACGACAAGACCAAAATGAAAGTTCATGAAATTCTCTACAAAATGCTTTTTATTTAATTTCAATAGACCAAATACTTTCGGAAATATGACGATCGAAAATGTGCATGACAGAAAAATATTTTGCAATAATTTCGACTTTGTACCTACTCATTCTATTTGATAATGATCGATGCTATAATACAATAAACTTATAGTAATAATCATGATATCTTTATCTACAAAACAACACTGCACTTAGTAAATAATATATTATTATTTATATTCCTTCAAAGTTCTAACAACGACCAGGCGTCGCGTCGGCCGAAGAATAACGAATAGGCTTGCGAAGGCACAGGATGATTCAAAAGCACTTGTAAAAGATTACTTGAATAAAAACATTTGATTTGATACTAGAACTAAAAATTGATTACAAAAAAGCACAATCGGCTAGATATTTGAGAAGGGGAGGGGGGTTGCAAGGGAAAGGAGGTTTGCGGGGGAGTAGTGTTGTGGGAGTTGGGAGGGGGTTGTGGGAGGTGGGAGGGGAATTGTCGTTGGCGGGAAGGAAGTTGCGGGAGTGGGAAGAAAAGAGGACATCATTTGTGCCTAAAATCAAACTTATTTTAGGCACAAATAGGTTATTGACCGAGCGAAGCGAAGGTCTCTGAGTCTACTTGAGTGAATTTGCACTTGTCCGTCCTAGGGTTGCCAACCATACTATAATACTATTATTATTGGTATTGTACTGTATTTCGGGTCTGCGTACTATATACTGTTGAAGAAGCACATAGTACTCAAAAATATTCCATAAAATACTATTTTTGTGAAGTATACTATATTTTTTTATAGCTTAGTCCGAAAAATACTATATTTCGCTTATGAAATGTTAGCAACCCTATCCGTTTGTCTGTCAGAGCCTTATAACTTCTGAATTACTGAACGTAATTACTTCAAATATAAATATAATATGTAAACCGATGGCCTCCCACCAAATATGGCTTAAAAAGTTATAAAAATCTTTATTTCAGGGGGGCTCTCATAGAAGCGAATGCGAAGTAAAATATTTTTTATAGCGTTAAATATGGTTGTGGTATATCATTTTAAAGATAATTAGGAATAGAGTCTAAAAATATTTTTGTTTAAATTTTTCCCCTAAAATTGACGAAATGGGGTGCTTTCAAAGTGGTGATTTTCTAACGTTAAAAGTTGACCTCAGAACTCTCAATTTTCTGAAAGGCTAAGACTGAAACTAGATCAATTATTTGAATTATATCCTGTACTTGAACAACAAATACTAAAATTAGATAAATATTATAAGGAAACGAAATTATTTAATTTTTAATGAGATTTAGTATTTTTAACAGAACCTCACAATGGTGTCAATAGATGGCGCTAATGTTAAGAGATAAATATTATATGGAAACGAAATTGTTTAATTTTTAATGGGCTTCAGCATTCAGTCAGTTTAACAGAACTTCACAATTATGTCAATAGATGGGGCTCTGTAAAAGTTTATTCGTTTTATGGATACCGCGAGGTCTCAGTTCGGGGCGAACCACTACTTTATTTAGGGGTTAATTTCTATTTATTCCATAGTATTATGCTAAGTCTACATGACTACCACCGGTTCTTACACAACAGCAAGGTATATGTCAAAAACTATTTGTCCTATCAAAATAAACTACTTAAACATTATTTATAGATAAATTAATAGTCTTTGTACTAAGTCCTGACTGCTTTTTCCTAACTCTAATAATTTTTCTTGAAATTACAAAAAAACATTCACAGATTTTACAAAGATTTAGTTTTTTATTCCAGTTAGGCAGCCATATTTCCGAAACTATTAGTTCTATCAAAATAAACTAAAAATTATTTAATTTAATGAAATTCATTTTTGCTTCTGATGTTTTTTTCCTAGTTCTAATATTTTCTGTGAAAATTTTAAAATATATTGAAACTAATAAATGAAAGGTTGTTGAAAAAAAAAACTTGGAATATAGGTTGCATATTTCTCGAACGGAATATAGGTTGCATATTTCTCGAACTATTGGTCCTATCTGAATTCACCATAAGATTTTTTCTAGGTAATTTAGTGAAATTAATTACTCTTCCGAGGATTTTTCCTAGCTCTATTAGCTTTTGTGGAAATTGCAAATAACATAGAATTCTAGCAATTTTATTTATTTTTATTCGTACACAATACAATCATGGTTATCTAAATATATAAAAGAAGACACTGACTGACTGACTGACTGACTGACATATCAACGCACAGCCCAAACCGCTGGGTCTAGAGACTTCAAATTTGGCACACAGGTTCCTTATGAGGTCTAGGGGTGCACTAAGAAAGGATTTTTCAAAATTCCCCCCCTAAAGGGTTGAAATGGGGCTCCAAAGTTCGTATTTTACCAAGCTTCAATACTCCTTCACGCCGCAACTACTGAACCGATTTGGCTCAAATTTGGAATGGAGATAAATTGCATCTTGGGTTAACACATAAGCTACTTTTCATCCCGGGAAAATCCATGGTTCCCGTGGGATTAGTTAAAAACCGAAATTCACGCGGAAAAAAATCTTCACGCCGGAAGTACAAGACCGATTTAGCTGAAATTTGGAATGGACATAGATGATATCCTGGGTTAATAAAAAAGCTACTTTTCATCCCGGAAAAATCCATGGTTTTTGCGGGAAAACTGAAAAATTGATATTCACGCGTGAAAAATACTACTTTACGCTGCACTTACTGACCTGATATGACTGAAATTCGGAAAGGAGATAGATTTTATCCTGGATTGATACAATTAAATAAATAAAATAAATAAATAAATAAATCTTTATTCGGAACTATCAATGACACAGCTAAAGTACAATACAAAACACAAAATTACTAGGACACAACTTAGAAACTACACTGTGACAAAGATAATTCCAAAAGGGGCATCGCCTCAGCGTGATGCTGTTATGTTGTAGATACGCCATAACAGCGCTGATTTTCAGGCGACCCCTAAGAAATTTTCGACGCCCCGGCCCGCCCGGGCCGCCCGCTAACCCGACGTCGCTGGTAACATATTTATCGCCATTAAGACTTAAACTCTACTTAACTAAACTATCCCGTACTTTAAACTAATTACATAACATTACAATTCACTAAACTTACATATACCTATTTTAAAATAAATTGCTATACTATACTGTACTATCCACTATTGTGTGGTCTCGCATTAAGTCAAAGTACAATACAGAGACAAGCCAGGTTGACCTAGTAGATAGTAACTTCAAATAATAAAACGAAATTTCTCACAGACCATTATAATTCGTCTGTGGCCTAATTTTGGCAGTGTCAAATTGCTATCTGATCTGTGCTGTAGATCCCTATTCTTTGTTCTGGAGGCTCAGAAGAACTAGAATCCAGAGCCGTTAAATTAGTTAAATCTTTTTTTTCTGGTTGGAGAGTTAAATATCTGAGTTCTCGTTCTGGAATTTGTACAATTATAAAATCAAATGACATGTAGATATTTTTGCTAAATTTAAATCCTAAATTACACGCAATAAAGAACCTGATTAATCAGAACAACAGGAAACACAGCACTAATTAATTATTTAAGCTGCCTCTCCAGGTATTTGGATGCATCGCGATGCAAATTTCGCATAGGTAAGTGCTTTTATTTTTTTATTTTAACCCTGCTTTTGTTTATCTAGCAATATCTTTTTGACCTTAGATTTAAAGGTGCTTACTGATTTTAGGCCTTGCACAGGCGGTGGGATCACATTCCAAATCCTAGAAAAAGCAAGCCTAAAACTGCCTCGGAATGCGGCGGTCCTATGCCTTGGCTACTACTACTACTAATTAGGCTACTTTTCATCCCGGAAAATTTCATGGTATATCAAAGAAGATACTGACTCACGCTCTCACTGATATATCAACGCACAGCCCAAACCGCTGGGTCTAGAGACTTCAAATTTGGCACACAGGTTCATTATGAGGTCTAGGGGTGCACTAAGAAAGGATTTTTCAAAATCCCCCCTAAAGGGGTGAAACGGGGCTCCAAAGTTCGTATTTTACCAAGCTTCAATACTCCTTCACGCCGCAACTACTGAACCGATTTGGCTCAAATTTGGAATGGAGATAAATTGCATCTTGGGTTAACACATAAGCTACTTTTCATCCCGGGAAAATCCATGGTTCCCGTGGGATTAGTTAAAAACCGAAATTCACGCGGAAAAAAATCTTCACGCCGGAAGTACAAGACCGATTTAGCTGAAATTTGGAATGGACATAGATGATATCCTGGGTTAGTAAAAAAGCTACTTTTCATCCCGGAAAAATCCATGGTTTTTGCGGGAAAACTGAAAAATTGATATTCACGCGTGAAAAATACTACTTTACGCTGCACTTACTGACCTGATATGACTGAAATTCGGAAAGGAGATAGATTTTATCCTGGATTGATACATATGCTACTTTTCATCCCGGAAAATTTCATGGTATATCAAAGAAGACACTCTCACTGACATATCAACGCACAGCCCAAACCGCTGGGTCTAGAGACTTCAAATTTGGCACACAGGTTCATTATGAGGTCTAGGGGTGCACTAAGAAAGGATTTTTCAAAATCCCCCCTTAAGGGGTGAAACGGGGCTCCAAAGTTCGTATTTTATCAAGCTTCGATACTCCTCCACGCCGCAACTACTGAACCGATTTGGCTCAAATTTGGAATGGCGGTAAATTGCATCTTGGGTTAACACATAAGCTACTTTTCATCCCGGAAAAATCCATGGTTCCCGTGAGAATAGGGAAAACTAAAATTTACGCGGGCGAAGCCGCGGGTATCTGCTAGTACTAGTATATTCAAAATTATTAGTCCTATCTTTATGAACTAATTTTTTTAAAATAAGTGGTTGAATGGTGTTTATTTTTACTTCAGGGAGTTTTTTGCCTAGCTCTAATAGCTTTCTCGAAATTACAGAAAACATAAAATTTTGAAAAATATTGTTTTCATGTTAACTATGACAGTTATATTTTCGAAATTATTAGTGCCATCAAAATGAACTAAAAACCATTTTGTTACCTACAAAATAGTTTTTAGTTCATTTTGATAGCACTAATAATTTTTGTATAAAATGATATAAGTATGTCTCTTATTGCTTTAATCAGTTTTTCCTAACTCTGTTATTTTTTTTCGGAAATTAAAAGCAACATACATGGTATTTGCATATTATTTTCTTTATCTTACACAATAGGTAGGCATATCTCCAAAACTATTACTCTTATCAAAATAAACTAAATATCATTTTATAGCTAATTTAATAACCTTACATTTTGCTTCAGCCAACGTTTTCGTAACTCTATCAGTTTTTACGGAAATTACAAGAAACTACATTACAAAAAGCCATACATACAGAATATTTTCTTTTCATGCACAAAGGGTTAGCATATCTCCTACCTATAACTATCTCTATAACTATTAGTCTTATCGAAATGAACTGAAATATTATTTTGTATATAATTTAATGAACATAATTTTCGCTGTAGAGCTTTTTTCTAGCATTAATATTTTTTGAAAAAATTACAAAAAAAACTGCGGTCGGGGAGACGTTTGAGGGGGTAGGGAGGGAAGCCTGCGGCCTCGGAGGGGGGATTTTTAAGAGGTACTTCTCAGACCCCAAGGAACACTTATGCCAAAAATCAGCTTTACATTTTTTTTAGGGTCAATTTTTATTAGTCCCGTACTACAAGGAATTCAACCAGCCAATAACCCAAATCGACCCTTCCTGTGTGTTTTGCGCTTAAATTCAAAGAAATTCTAAATAATACTCATAAATTTGTTTTAGGAGGAGCCTGAACATACTAGGAAACTGTTTATTGGTGGTCTTGACTACAGGACTACTGACACATCTCTTAAAGAGTTTTATGAACAATGGGGCGAGATTGTAGATGTAGTTGTTATGAAGGATCCACAGACTAAAAGGTCAAGAGGCTTTGGCTTCATAACATATTCTAGAGCTCATATGATTGATGATGCCCAGAAAAACAGGCCACACAAAATTGATGGAAGGTAAAAATATTTATAACTTGGTACATAATTAATAATTTAACATACAAAATCCCTTTCATTTCCTTCAAGTTAAGGTAAGAGGTGATAGCAATGTAGAGATTAACTATGATTACATGGCCCGCCCCTCCAAATCACTGTTTCAATGTGTGTCATCACTCTGCTAGTCAAGCCATAAATCCTTGGAATTATTTTTGTTAAGCGGCTGTCTCAGTACACACTGCGTTGTGAGTCTTGGTGGCTCTTTGTAAATTCTTAACATTTTGAAACTTAGTGTGGTGGTAGAGAGGGTGATAACTACGATAACCCCATGTTATTGTTAATCTATATAATATATAAAATTCAAAGGACTGACTGACTGACTTATATATCAACGCACAGCCTATTAAGCTGCTGGTCCTAGAGACATGAAATTTGGAGGGTGTCTTCTTTATGGAGAGTAGATATCCACTAAGAAAGGGTTTTTCGAAATACCACCCCCAAAGGGGTAAAATAGGGGGTGAAAGTTTGTATGAGTAAGTCCGTCATCTTTATCGTTATCTATGAAACTTGATATTTGAGCTAGCAGTTCAAAATAAAGAAATACGTGTTTCACAGTTTTTCAAAATTCCACCCCTAAGGGGTTGAAACAGGGGGTGAAACTTCGAATAAAAGTCCTTCATTTCTCGTGATATTTTTCAAGTTACACCAACAAAACTTGATATTTTGGCTTTCAGTTTAAAATAAAGAAGTACGTATGTCACAGTTATTCAAAATTCTACCCCTGAATAGAGTAATTAGGGTGAAATAGGGGGCGCTATGTTGTATGAAAGTCCGTCATTTCTCAAGTTACATCCATGAAACTTGGTATTAGAGCTACCGCTTTAAAATAAAGGGACAGGTCAGTGTTTCAAAATTCCAGCCTAAAAGGGGTAAAATAGGGGTTGAAAGTTTGTATGAACGTCCTTAATTTTTCAAATAATGGCCATGAAAGTTGGTATTTTGGCTTCTGGTTTAAAATAAAGAAATACGTATTTCACAGTTTTTGGTAATTTTATCCCCAAGGACGTTAAATAGAGAGTTTGTCCTTCAATCACGCCACAAAAGAGCAACGGATCGCTTTGTGTTTTGCATGGGTATATTTGACGACCTGGAGAGTGACATAGGCTACTTTTTATGCCGGAAAATAAAGGAGTTCCCGCGGGATTAAAAAACTTAAACCACGCGGACGAAGTCGCGGGCATCAGCTAGTCTATAACAAATTTCAATAAGAAATACAAAATTAGGAATGTTGTTGAAATATTTAAGAGTAATAATTTGATTTATATTTTTTAAATAATTACAGAATTGTGGAACCAAAAAGAGCAGTGCCCCGTGAAGAGATAAAGAGGCCAGATGCTAGTGCAACAGTTAAGAAGTTATTTGTGGGTGGCCTTAAGCAGGACATTGAGGAAGAAGATTTGAGGGAGTACTTCAGTTCCTATGGTGATATTGTATCAGTCAGTCTAGTTACTGAGAAGGATACTGGCAAGAAGAGAGGATTCGGCTTTGTGGAGTTTGATGACTATGATCCAGTTGACAGAATATGCTGTAAGTGTTTCTTTTAACTGGCTTTTTGGCTCTAGGTTCTAGCCATTCTGGGAAGTAAGATTTGAGGGAGTACTTCAGTTCCAGTGTTGATATTTTATCAATCAACCTAGTACTCTAGTCCCTAAAAAGAAAGGAAAAACAGGATTTGGTTTGGTTGAAAGAGATTTAAGTTATTACATTTTCTACTAGTCCAGGGATTGGCAAAATCAAAGATTACTACACTAATCATTACTGAAGATAAATCTTAACACCCGTTGTTTTCACTTTGACAAAAATTAATGTAAAGGTTTCTAAATCAACAATTGGCCCAAGGTGTGTGAAGCATTAACATCTGCAGGTTAGGTATGAGCTTGTGCACAACGAGAGTGAGAGATGTTGTTGTTGCCTAACATGCACTAAATCAGGCATACACACACAGATAATAAAAATTACTTATATCTCTACTTTTGGCGTAACAAGACAAGACATATGTGAAAACAGAAAATGGGTAGACATAATTTTACTCATTGTGTGCATGCTAGCCCTGCTGATCATGCCTGAGTAGTGGGAATCCATTATTGCCATCTGGCATCTATAATAATTATAGTCCTGCAATTATTCTACAAAACGCAAAGCACACTTCCTGTCTAAGCTTGAGCATGTCATACTCAGCTGAATCTTCGGAATAAGTAAAAAAAAAACTGTCTGTTTAGCAACATTTGTTTTCAAAGTAAAGCAGTGTTCTGAAGGCTTCCACACTAGTAGGTTTGAGGTTACACTGTGGCTTACAAGCAATAAAACATTTTCAGATGAAGAGTTTGTAAAAGATTGTATGTAAAATTGTATGCCTCTAAAACCAAAACGTCAATAATAATAGATTTTCTAGGACTTTTGAGGTCCCTGAAGAGAAAAGTTTGCCCACCCCTGGTCTAGTCCTCCCTGAGTATAGGTCACGGACTATGAACTGAGTTAACAAAATAAGTTATTAATTTTACTTTAAACCTGCCAGACATGGAGATATGCTAAACAATAAAGTGGAAATTATTGGGGATAAGAAACTAGGCTTCATAAGGTTTTAGAATAGAAAGGAGTGTCACACTTTGCTAGTCAGTGAGGCAGAGATAAAGTCAGGTTTTAGTGTTTGACCAGAAGAATGTTTATTTCAGTGGAACCAAACCACAAGATCAAAGGGCGTCGTCTAGACGTGAAGAAAGCTCTATCAAAGTCCGAGATGGCGGCCGGCGGTAGTGGCGGCGGCGGCGGTGGCGGCGGCGGGGGCGGCGGCTCTGGGGGCGGCAGGCGCGGCGGCCGCGGCGGCTGGGGCAACCGACAGAACGACGAGTGGGGAGGGTCAGGTATGCCGTATGCCACGCAAAACAATCAATGAAGTGTTATAGAAGCGTGACCCGTCATTGCGCATATTATTGTGAAGCGCGCCACTGAGGGCAAGTCATGAGTCACGTCATACTACCTAAATTCGATTGTGAGTGATAATAATGTAATTCGAGTTTGGCACGATGTCAACCCACGGAAAAGCCGTCAATAGCGGGCGTTAAAGTAGTTCACTGGTCAGGGTTACACTTTTATTATGTTCTTTTCAAATTAACTTTGAATGAGTGAGAGACTATAACTCAATGAGTTAAGATTATTTATTAAATTTAAAAATGGTGATTTTTTTAATAATTGTAGGGTATAATAATAACGAAGGCGGCGGCTGGGGCAATCAGAGCCCGTGGGACAACTCTGGTAGCTGGGGCGGCCAGGGCTACGGCGAGCAGGGCTGGGGCCCGTCGTCGGACAGCTTCGGCGCGGGCTACCAGCAGAACTACGGCGGCGGGCCCATGCGCCCCAACTATAACACCGCGCGCCAGCAGCCCTACAGCGCAGGTACAATCAGAGCCCGTGGGACAACTCTTGCAGCTGGGGCGGCCAGAGCTACGGCGAGCAGGGCTGGGGCCCGGCGTCGGACAGCTTCGGCGCGGGCTACCAGCAGAACTACGGCGGCGGGCCCATGCGCCCCAACTATAAGCCCTGCCGCACATGCACCCACTCGCATTGGTCTTCACGAGCCGCGTGCGAGTGGCAGTATTTAAAACCTATGGCACAGTACCGAACTCCGCATTTGCTCGCACGTGTCGATGCAGGCACGTACATGAGCGTGTACGCGCGTGTACGCGCGTGCCGGCTAGGTGATCGAGACACTAATATCGAGTGGCAGTGGCGCGAGTGTTTGCAAGATGGAGGAACTAATTGAAGCTGTTCGAAGTGAAAAATGTTTATACGACGTAAAACACCCAGATTACATGAATACAAAATTAAAAGATTCTATTTGGAAACTCAGAAGTTAATTTGAATTCTCCATGGGTTTTCCTTTTGGACATGTAAGAGCTCTTCCATTTTTTTTTTCCGGATGCTTTCCTTATTAATAATAGTCTATATAAAAACTCGTTATCATTGTCGGATTCTGAACTTAAATCTAGCGCGTCCATCTTACTTGATTCCCGTCGACAAATGCCACTGATGCGTCCACTGATGTACGATTCGTGTAAGCAAATGCGGACACACCGTGTCCACCAATGTCAGTGCCACATTGGCGTAGTATCGTGAACCAGTGCGAGTGTGGGCATGTGCGGCTCGGCTAACACCGCGCGCCAGCAGCCCTACAGCGCAGGTACTATCAGAGCCCGTGGGACAACTCTTACAGCTGGGGCGGCCAGAGCTACGGCGAGCAGGGCTGGGGCCCGGCGTCGGACGGCTTCGGCGCGGGCTACCAGCAGAACTACGGCGGCGGGCCCATGCGCCCCAACTATAACACCGCGCGCCAGCAGCCCTACAGCGCAGGTACAATCAGAGCCCGTGGGACAACTCTGGCAGCTGGGGCGGCCGGGGCTACGGCGAGCAGGGCTGTGGGGCCCGGCGGTGGACAGCTTCGGCGCGGGCTACCAGCAGAACTATGGCGGCGGGCCCATGCGCCCCAACTATAACACCGCGCGCCAGCAGCCCTACAGCGCAGGTACAATCAGAGCCCGTGGGACAACTCTGGCAGTTGGGGCGGCCAGGGCTACGGCGAGCAGGGCTGTGGGGCCCGGCGGTGGACAGTTTCGGCGCGGGCTACCAGCAGAACTACTGCGGCGAGCCCATGCGCCCCAACTATAACACCGCGCGCCAGCAGCCCTAAAGCGCAGGTACAATCCTATCCAGCAGGCTTAAGGACATAACACAGGAAACGAGCGCGGGTCGGGCCGGGTTTACGGCGGGTGGAATTTTATGGACGACAACACAAAACGCTGGCGCGAGGCGGGTGCAGGACCCGCGCCCGTCTCCCGCCACCACAAATAGCGCGCGGGTTGAGCGTGTGCAGCGTCATTGTAAATAGCTCAGGCTACTTATGCAAGCTGTTTACCCTAAAATAAAAAATGTAAAGCTGATTTTTGGCACAAGTGTTCCTTGGGGTCTGAGAAGTACCTCTTAAAAATTCCCCCCTCCTATTCCGCGGGCTTTCCCTTCCCCCCCCTAAAATGTCTCCCTGAGCGCGGTGTTTTATAATTTTCTCAAAAACGATTACAGCTAGAAATAAACTTTCTATGGCGAAAATTATCTATATATATAAAATTCAAAGTCCTGACTGACTGACTGACTGACTTATATATCAACGCACAGCCTAAACCGCTAGGGTTAGAGACTTGAAATTTTGACAGTAGCTTCCTTTTGTAACGTAGGCGCTCAGGAAGGAAGGATTTTTCAAAATTCCACCCCTAAGGGGGTGAGATAGGGGTTGAAAGTTATGAAAATCCGTCATTTCTCAAGTTATATCCATGAAACTCAGTATATGAGTTATCGGTAAAAAATAAAGAAATACGTGTTTCACAGTTTTTGATAGAAAATTAGGGGGATAGAAAAGCCCGCGGCCTAGGAGGGGGGAATTTTTAAGCTTCAATCAGCTTTACATTTTTTATTTTAGGGTCAATGTTTATTAGTCCCCGTACTAAAATGTCTCATATAGGCGACATTGCGCGTGTCGGGAGTTAGTTTTTATTTATTTACAAGACATAGTTCGTTTTGTAAATGGATTTGATAATGAAAAAGTTATAGAATGTGTTCGTAACTCATAAACATGTTTATTTGTACGAGCCAAGCTAGAAAAACTACAAAAATACTATTTTGAAAGCAAGAATATGGCAGCATTAATATGCATGAAGTCTATTGCAGTTCCGTGCTGATACCTGGCCGACATGGGGGAGGTTATTTTAGTCCGTGCGAGTCGGACACGCCCTGTCTAGCCCACGCAGAAGTCCGGAGGGATTTTTTCCTCCCCCGAAAAAAAAAGCATTAATATGCATTTGCACTACTGCTGGCAAGGTAGTCCGCGCCCGACGCGACCCGACCCGCGCCAATGTTGTGTGTTTTGAGCGTAATCCTTTCGGGAGAGGCGGCTGTACAGGGATTTTGCAGACGTTGATCTATAAACGTGGTATGGGGTCTACACTCGATTTAATCTACCAACTAGCATGTGTCCAATGCTGGACATAGACCACCAATCACAGTTCTCTAGCCCACCCACTTCCCGCCAGCAGAATTATAACACAACACTGCTTATATCAGTACGCGTACGCGGTCCCTACGCCAAAACACGTCTGCCCCATTGGATAAACTTTCAGACCTCCCCACTGCAGCTTCAGAGCTACCTATGTCGGGTCACATTCACCTACCAATATTATGCTTGTTCCGGATCCCTGAGAGAGATTCCTTAAAATAACTAGTGGGTGATAATTTACCGACTTAGACCTGTCAATTTATTTAATCCTGTGTACATCTCTCTATTTCAAATTCCGTCAATGACCGTTAAACGGATAGGCCTTAGACAGAAACACACTTTCGCATTCATAATAGTTTTAGTATGGGTGGGATGCTATGATATTCTCGTGTGTTTTTAGGCGCGGGCTACTCAACCGGCGGGGCTCAAAGCTTCAATAACATGGGCGCCGCCGCCGCCGCTCCTACCGGCGCCAATCAGCGGCGCTTCTAAACTAACGCCGGCTCTCTTGTAAGTATTGCTTTTCATACTTTTGTTACTATTCTTTATAATTCTACCATTAGTGTAAATAAATTAGTATAGCCCTTGGTTCAATCAATCCCACCTATTCATATTTTGTAATCCATTCTCCTACTTACGTACTACGTAGGTATACTCATAGACTAAAACTCTAAAGGAAAAGATGGATAGAGCATGTTTCATTAAGATTTAAAAAAATTGAGTTTTATAAAAATGATGCGTTGCGATGCGACTCGCGCGCCGTCTATTGTACTTTGGTGGCAATGCAAAAAGTTTCATCTCAATCCGATGAACGATGCGCGAACTCAGAAGTAACGAACAGACAAATAAACATTACTCTTTTTAACCCAAACACGCCACGCCCCTTTTCATAATAAGACAGCTTAAAAGCGTATCACGCAATTTCAGGTCTAGGATAAATTTGCTTTTCTTGACGTGATTTCAATTAGTATTATTATTTGGCGTGGCTGCCAAAAACACCTATCAGTTAACTAAGGATTTAAAAAAAAAGCTTCAGTTTTATTTCCCTCTCCCTTGCACATATGGAGAGTAGAGAAAAAAATCGGACCCAATATGATAATTTCATCACGATCCGTTCTTAGTTCCAACCCTATCATTTTTGTCAAATTACTTTTTATTAATTAAGCGTAATTAATGTTAAGTAGTAAGTAGTGTTTTTTTAAAGGATATTATTGAATGCTTAGGTGTCAAGTCGCATAGTTGAAGCTAGGCAGGCAGATAGAATAGACACAAGTAGGCACGGAGTCAGCTTAGTGAGGGAAGTGGACTAACCAACATCTTAGTCAGTTTAAGTTTATTTCACAAATAAGGTTTGTTTAAGGTATTGTGAGGCACTACAATTTCTTCATCTTTAATGTGGACTAGCACATTTTAATTCACAGTTTTTACATAATATGTATGTCCACTTGGCACAGATTTTGCTAAGGTCCGTCCGTGGTTAGCTTAAGGCTTTATTAGCGTATTAACCCCTTTGTCGTTTATTGTAGTTAATTTTTTTTGAACTGGCTTTACGACGGGTATTGCAGTTACATATTATTATTTCGCCACGGTAAAATTTAGCGTATAAGGCCCATCCTACGACAAACGAGGCTCGATACGACATCATCTAACAATAGCTTCGCGACTCTTCGTGTAGTCAGATAAGTTTGTCATTCTCTATGGAGTCGTATCGCGTCCCGTTGCGTCGCGTCGCTTGCGTCGCTCACCTAGGACAACAGGTAAAAAAGCGTGGAATATTGCTGGAATGTAACATGATAATTAATAATGGAATATCGCTGGAATGTAACATATTAATTAGTAATTTACCGCGTACGTGGATAAAAATGATAGCCTGCTAATTGCGTCACGCCACAAGGCAGAGGGAATAATTACTACAACAGTAATTAATTAATATTTGCATGCAATTTTTAATGAATCTTTTCAGCTATTAATGGAATATTATACATTTTAAAGGAATTTAGAATAGTATTTATATTCTTCTTAATAAACGTCAAGGTTATCAGTACTTTGGCAATTTTCCAATTATAAGGTCTCTATTTTTTTTGTTTTCTTTTATCTTCCTTACTCTCTTTTATTTATTAGAAAAAAATATATATTTCTGTTAGCTGGAAATATGCGGATAGACATGTTTTCTCTATGAGATTTCCTATCTCTGCAGGCCGAGTGGGAGTTTATTTACATATTCGATCGCGACAACGTTAACTTCCATTTATATGGTATTGATCGAAAGACAGCTGTCAAGCGCTTGACAATTCCAAAAACCGCGATCGAATGGGAAGAAAATCTCCCACTAGACATCCTGATCGCACTTTGGATGACAAGCCGCACATACCGAATTTTCCTGTACTGAAAATATTATCGTGCGGTTTTTCCTGTTATGTGCGCTCACAATTAGTCGCTAATGAAGCCAAAAGCCACTGCGAACGATGCTTAATATTTATAAAGGCATTATATTATTATTTATTTTCAAAGAAGTTTTCAATATTCCATTGAGTTAAAATGTAAAAGCTGTGCAGTTTATTTGGGGTGTGTGTTCTTAGTTTTAAGTTTAAATATCTTTGCAAATATTGACATTCCATCTTATTAAAAAAAAATATACCAAGGGTGCAATATTTTTGTTAACGTATAATCTGTATTAATGCATTAAATATAAGTGCAAATTATAAAAATTAATGACATAATACTATGTTTTATTAAATTGGTCATCGAGAATCAAAGATTATTAATGGGTGTACGTCAAATTTTTTTTAATACCTAGCTAGTATGTGAAGGCATTGTTTGTTATATCTGTAAACAAATATATTATTGTTGTTTTAGTCATATTTTACTCAAGTGTAATGGCGATGCCACACTATCAATGCCGTGTCGCGACAATGGTATCAAAGAGTTTTAAAACATACAGATTCATACCAATATTGTTGCGATAACATTATTATTACCTCGATTTTGGATCACAATGTCGCATATCGCGTATGTATTGACGGTGTAGCACCCACCATTAAAATTTAGTGTAATTATATATTTGTTTCACCTCTTTGTGTGCATTAAATTAAATTGAGACTGTTTTCCATGGACTCTTCTACACTTTGGACAAGTCTCCGTCTGTGGAAAAGGCCATGGTAAGTTATGATGACTATAATAAAAACATTAAATAATAATAACATCTTTTATTTTTACATCAGCTATTACATTTTTCTATACCTGTTCGTCACCGAATATAAGTCTTATATTAGTGTTACCATATTCAAATGCTATTAGGCATGGCTAGAAAGTTGAAGTCCGACAAACTTATCTGACTCGGTGACAGCGTCGATAGTAGGTAAGTAGGTATATATCCTTACTAATATTATAAATGGGAAAGTGGGTTTGTTTGTATGTTTGTTCCGCTTTCACGCCGTAACTACTGAAGCGATTGCTGCAGACGTAAAGTTAGAAGTCCGGATTAAATAATAGGGTACTTTTTATCCCGGAAAATTAAAGAGTTCCCGCGGGAACTAAAACTCCTCAATCCATGCGGACGAAGTCGCGGGTATCAGCTAGTGAAAAATAAAATAAAAACAAAAACTGAACTGTCAGGCCGGCTCCACAAGTTGGCCCCACCGTTGGCCCCAACACTGTTCGCCCAACGTGTGGATAGGGAAATCAGCATTGGCCCCAATACTCGCGCCAACGTTGGAAGATGGCCGTCCTATGTCGATTTTATCAAAGAGAAACTGCGCCAACGTTCGCGATCCGTCCACACGTTGGCATTTTGCTCAGTCCTGTTGCAACACGCATCGAGTGCGAATGCATAGAGAATGTATGAGTCGTCGTTGTAGGTACCATAGTAAGCATAGTTATTTATATATACCTTTTGGTAGGTACTGGTACGCACTGAACTATATTGTACTAGCGTAATAAACAAACAACAAAACAAAACGTAGTGATTATACCTATACTCTTTGCAAAACAAACAAAAAATCAGTGCTGGTAGGTACGTTGCGGTTGCGTTGAACGAGAATGTATTTTTTTTTTGTAACAAATAAAATTACATGCATTCAGTAGGTACCTACTGTAAAAGCGCTTAGAGCAATTTCGGTTTCTGTATAAGACATCTCCACATTGGCTGTGACGGGACACAACTACTGACTTCGCCAACGTGTATGTCTAAACAAATTAATGAACCAACGTTGGGGCCAACGTGTGGAGCCGGGGGGTCATAAAAAATAGTTCCAATTTTGGCCACCGGGTCAGATAAGTTTGTGGACTATAGACACTGTTACTTCCCTCGTAATAGTAGATTATTCACCACGGGGGTAATGCGATGTATTATGTCACGGGCGCCGGGATAAATCCCAAGCGGAACGAGGGATTTTAGAGTAACTCCCGAGCGTAGCGAGGGTGTTGCATCTAAAATCCTGAGAGTAGCGCGGGAATTAGGGGCGCCCAAGATTAATACAGCATTACCCCTACGGTGAATACTCTACTTTTCACACCTTGCGATACAACCACTTCTTTCAGCTGGCGTGGCCTACTCGATTTGACAAACAAATGTCGTCAGTGCGAATCTAGTGGGCCACGGCTTCGGTTTTCGAAAATCGAGTTGGCCGCGCCTGCTGAGAACACATTCTGTTTACCGAAATTAGACTTTATGGATATAGCAATAAGAATTATGAATAAAACCGCTTTGGAATCAATAGAATTTCCTTCAGATCTTGCTTCAGATGCGCGATGATTCTAAATTCAAATCACATTATAACCCTAGGGAATAATGGATTTCAGTACAACATTATAACCCTAGGGATTTAATGTCTTACTTTAACCTTAGATAACAGGCCATGTAATAAGGCGTTGTTGAGCGAGTGGTGTGAAAAAGTCACTATACTCGGACTTAGATACACTGAGCGGACGTTTCAAAAAGTTCACCTTTAAAGGTTTCAGACCATTTTCATACAATATACCTAAAATTATATTTTGAAACGTCAGTTTACTGCATCGAATTAAAAGTCCTAGTCTAACTCACTGGTCACAAATTGTTGATATACTCTCAAGCTTATATCGCTACCGTGTGGCGTAAATAGGAACTAGCAGAATCTACTACTGACCCTTAAAGTGTTTATTTATACAGACAGTGGCGCCTCCGCCAGACGCACAGATAAGTTTTCCGATCTATAACACATGTTTTGTGAGTGCTGTAAGCTGCAGGAGACACAAAACCGAGCACCTGTTAGAATTTGAATATCAAATTACAGTAGTAGATACCTACTTAGTAATCGTATTACATCAAGTGAAAGGAATATTAACATTTCAGCCAACTTAAATGATGGTAATTGTGACTAAAATATTCAAACAAGAATAGAATTTCACCTCAACTTGTCAAACTTATTAACAAACTCATAGCATATACACGGCAAATGTATGACTGAAATGTGTATTTAAAAGCCATACAGTGTGTTAACTAATATTATTTACAAGCTAGATACCTAAGTATGAGATCAAACAATTATAATATTCAAGACATACCTATAATACATAGATGATTCAAGAACTAAATAAACTCTGGTTTTGATGCCATTTTGAATTCACAGGGTGGAGTATGTTAATCTTTACAAATGATTCTAGAATTCATTTACAGCATTTAAGGTGCTTAGATTTTATTTATCGAGGTTAGGCGGAGGATGCACGGGCAAGCAGGGACACGACGGCGGTCCGTACGAAGGTGGAAACATTGGTGGGAAGAAACCGGTCGCTGCGGCCAGTTGTCTGCAAAACCGAAAGAATTTTCGTTCATCACAATAAGTCTCGTATAACATAGAAACATGAAACCAAGATCAATATTGGAATGAACATCTTTATAGGCCTACGGAATAATCAATCTAGGTATTTGTAGTCTGTCGATAAGTTGCAGCAACGTTGTTATAATATTTTAAACGTATATTTTTGGGCAAATTACAACGTTGCTAATTAACTTAACGAACGAAAGGTCTCTAAAGATAGATCTTTCCATCTTAGTTCCACTCGCACAATACCGTTAAATGTGTTTGTAATATTTTCTACCTCTGTCCTTTTCGTGTCGACCCCGGAATAAACTTAACAAAAAGTGATATCAATTCAGGCAGCGTTGCTCATGTCGGCTTCAGGATCAATCTTTGTAACGTCAGTTGGACGTAGACCGTATATTATGATATCGATTGATTACCACCATCATACTAATTGCTAATATCATACTCGTAAATGCTAAATGTTTGTTGGTTTGTCCTTCAATCATGCCGATCAATCGTCTAACTGAAGTAAGGAGTGGGTATCAGTGAGTGATCACGCCAAAAGCCGTTCCTGCTAGTTTATCAAGCTTACCTGTATTGCTGATCTAAGTGTGCCTTTTCTATTCTTTTATCTTTAGCTCTTCTGTTCTGGAACCATATCTTTACTTGAGTTTCGCTCAACGAAAGCGCTGAAGCAAGTTCACATCTGAAACATGATTTTTTGCAACCTTATAAATGCTCGTATACCTACTTTTAATATCCTGTCATAATTGTTTTTTTGAGACAATTATTTAACTGGGAGGCTTTGGTTGCGGCTTGATACGGGTTTAATTTATCTGCCATACCAGGTTAGTCCGCTACCATCCTTAGAAACGTCAATTCATCACTACCACCAGGCGAGAATGCGGTCACGGGTATCGCTATTCGCAGGACTATCTTTAAAAGAATAAAAAAAACTAAACATTACTAACCGTCGTGCTCGTGCAACATATTCGCCTCTTGCATACTCCAGTTCAAGGCGCAACGTCTGATGTGCAGAGAACGTCGTGCGTTGCCGTCGCGGTCGACTTTCCTTGCGCCTCCTGCGAGCCACTGCAAATAAATACTTTCTATTTATCCAATGTCAATGGGCAAAAGCTTCTGTTCTTAAAGACACTTCCCAAATCATGTGAGAGCAGAACTTCATATGAATGCAGTGCTTTATTACTGTACCCACTACCCAACAGGCTACCCACGTTTTAGCCTGAAACGTCCACTTTTATCAAGATTTCCACGATCGAATACAAAAAGATTTGAATATTTTTTCCTAAATCCTTTATAAGCTGGCATTATACAAGCAAGTATTAGGATATGAGACAAAATATTCTAAAGCATCCGGTTTCCGAGATTTATGCTATCAAAGTTTAGTCTACTCGATGATGGCGCCACCTACAGCTTATATCTCGGAAACCTGACGCTTTATTTGATTTTGTCTCTTATAATTGGTACTTGATTGTATTGATGCCAGCTATTTTAATAGGTACAGCTTTTATGAGTGGCCGTTACTTCGAAAAAAATTAAAATTCCGGGACGGTACCAGGCTCCATACAAAAATATTCAAACGGCACATTATACCCCATTGCAATCATTTGTTTAATAAATGCCAGCTTTAAGATTCGAATCGGTAACCACTTAGATGAAACAAAAACAAAAACTGGAAACCTACGGGTTTTTTACACATTCCACAGTTTAGCTAGTTATTAGTTCAAGCAGTTGGAGGAATTGAATAAAGCCAAAACGGTGTATATTGGCCTATTCTGAATTCTCAGTTCAAAATTGTATGGGTAGGTAGACAGACCGCAGAGTTCCTACTCTAGTAGGTGTCTAACAAGTACCTACACTACCCAGGTTATAATAGGTGTCTATGTCACCGTAAGATTGTGAAAACTGTTAGATTTTAATCTATCTAGCGAAATTGTAAAATATCGAAAGATTACAATTCAACGCATTATTTTTCGGTAGATTGAAATCTGTTAGGTATATTAACCCGATTGAACCTAAGTGCCCGAGGCACTACCTGATTTTTTATGTCGAACCCTAACCTAACCTACAAAAAAGAGACAAGAAAACGTAAATAGGTACAATGAATATTTCAAAAATTGACACTCAGAATATTGAACAAATACAAATGTTTTTTTATTCAAATAGACTTTTTACAAGTGCTTAAGAATAGTCGAATGAATCTACCACTGGTTCGGAATACCGTTCCTACCGAGAAGAACCAGCAAGAAACTCGGTGGTTGCTCTTTTGAAAAGAAAAATATATTACAATTATAAAAATATATATACAATTGAATTAGGTAATCTAAAGTAGACCAGTGTCGAAGACTTTAAAAATGGTAAAAAGTGAAAAAAAAATCATAGTAGGATGAAACCCATTGGAAAAGGGAGAGGATATATCAAAAATGTAAGGAAAAATAATTTACGGGCGATCTGATGTCGAGAAGTGGAAGGGGGTGGGTTTTAAGGGTAAAAAACGGTTTTTCTCGATTTCCGACGAAACTACAAGTCCTATGGAAAAAAGTTAAAGGTTTTAAGGGTAAAAAACGGTTTTTCTCGATTTCCGACGAAACTACAAGTCCTATGGAAAAAAGTTAGATGGCAAAGTTGTAGGTAATAAAAAGATCTGAAATTTGTGGATTTACACTTTTTTCACATAACCTCAAAATTTATGTGAAAAATTCAAATAACCAAGTTTTTGGTTTTTTATTTTTATCTTTTACAAAACAATTATTTTTTCACGACATTTGGTGAAAACTTACCTTTTTATGTCCCAAACACACTGTAATTTTTTTGATTTAAAATATTTATTATTTTAACCTTATTTAGACTTAATATCGAAAAAGCACCCTTATTTTCATTCGAAAATTCTCGCGTCAAAATAACTATCTGCTTTTTTAGTCGATGAGCTTTTTGTTGGTTCAAATCTCTACTTTCTGATGGTGTAAAAAAATATAAATTACTCTAGCAAATTTTCTCAGAAAAAGCAAAAAACTAAAAGAACTCGAATCCGAAATTTTTTATTTGATCATAATAAATATACATTAAGTACTATGTTAAATTTTCTCGGAAAATGACAAAAACACGACAAGAACTCGAATCCGATTTTTTATTAAATCATTATGTCCAATGTCGCATATTTTGTGCAATCTTTGTGATTTTTTTGATTATCAATGTAACATGGAATCTTATGTTTTTCGAGTAATTATAGTGTAAATTTTAATAAACAGCTCAAAATTGAACATAATATATTTTTTTTAAAAATCTGATTTGAGTTCTTTTCGTTTTTTTGCATTTTCTGAGAAAATTTACCATCGTAAGGTATATTTTTTACAATAAAAAAAATATATTTCGAATTCAAGTTTCAAGATTCTGAGTTCACGGAAAGTACCCTGTAGTTTTTGTGTCCCGTCCCTTGCGCGTGTCGAAAATTATGTTAAAAATATTTTTATTACATGATGTAACTAAACTTTATGCTTTTCGCAATTTTTCCTCTATCTATGCTATAAGACGTTGCTTCGTACCAAATTTCAAGATTCTGAGTTCACGGGAAGTACCCTCATACCCTGGAGGTTTTATGCCCTTGCGAGTTTCGAAAATTATCATCAAAATATTTTTATTATAATATGATGTAACTTAAATTTATGATTTGCACAATTTTTACTTTATCTGTGCTATAAGACGTTGCTTCAATCTTTGTATGACTTTTTATGAAAAGATGATTTCAAGATTCCACCAAATTTCAAGATTCTGAGTTCACGGGAAGTACCCTCATACCCTGTAGGTTTTATGCCCTTTCGAGTGTCAAAATGATCATAAAAAGATGTATTTTTATTATATGATGTAACTAAAATTTATGCTTTTCGCAATTTTTCCTTTATCTGTGCTATAAGACGTTGCTTCGTACCAAATTTCAAGATTCTGAGTTCACGGGAAGTACCCTCATACCCTGTAGGATTTATGCCCTTGCGGGTGTCGAAAATGATAAAAATATTTTTATTATATGATGTAACTAAAAATTTATGCTTTTCGCAATTTTTCCTTTATCTGTGCTATAAGACGTTGCTTCGTACAAAATTCCAAGATTCTGAGTTCACCGGAAGTACCCTGTAAGTTTTGATTCCCTTGCGAGTGTCGAAAATTTGCATAATAATATTTTTATTTTATGATGTTCCTAAAAATTTATGCTTTTCGCAAGTTTTCCTTTATCTGTGCTACGAGACGTTGCTTCGTACCAAATTTTAAGATTCTGAGCTCACAGGAAGTACCCATAGATTTAGTATTGGACTCCCTGGCGCTTGAGCGAGCCCAATATTAATCTATGGAAGTACACCCATAGATTTAGTATTGGACTCCCTGGCGCTTGAGCGAGCCCAATATTAATCTATGGAAGTACCCTGTAGGTTTTGATTCCCTTGCGAGTGTCGAAAATTTGCATAAAAATATTTTTGGAACGAAATTCCTTATTGTGCGTTACGAAAGGGGGCTAGACGGAAAAAATTAAGACCAAAAGTTGTAACGACACTTTTTGGTTGCTATGACTACTTGTGTTGTTGACTTCAATTTGTTGAAAATAAAAAGTCGAAATAATTTTAAAGAATTATGTTTTCAATAGTTACATAGGCTAGTTATTCGTTCCATCCGGGTGTCCCTTGGACACCCAGATGGAACGAAGTTCCTTTCGATTAATTAGTGAAGGAATTGTAAAAAAATTTACACAGAGAAACACGCGCACGCCGCACGGCTTACAACTATAGCAAAAAGTGTCGTTACAACTTTTGGTACTTCGTTCCAACCGGGAGTCACTTGACACCTCTCAAGTTTTTTTATTATATGATGTTACTCAAATTTATGCTTTTCGCAATTTTTCCTTTATCTGTGCTACGAGACGTTGCTTCGTACCAAATTTCAAGATTCTGAGTATACGGGAAGTACCCTGTAGGGTTTGTTTCCCTTGCGAGTGTCGAAAATTATCATAATTTTTTTTTTTTTATAATATGACGTAGCTAAAATTTATGCTTTGGGCAATTTTAACTTTATCTGTGCTATAAGACGTTGCTTCGTACCAAATTTCAATATTCTGAGTTCACTGGAAGTACCCTCATACCCTGTAGGTTTTACGCCGTTGCGAGTGTCGAAAATGATCTTAAAAATATTTTTATTATATGATGTAACTGAAATGTATGCTTTTCGCAATTTTTCCTTTATCTGTGTTATAAGACGTTGCTTCGTACCAAATTTCAAGATTCTGAGTTCACGGAAAATACCCTCATACCCTGTAGATTTAAATGCCCTTGCAAGTGTCGAAAATTATCGTAAAAATATTTTTATTATATGATGTAACTAAAATTTATGCTTTTCGCAATTTTTCTTTTATCTGTGCTATAAGACGTTGCTTCGTACCAAATTTCAAGATTCTGAGTTCACGGGAAGTACCCTCATATCCAGTAGGATTTATGCCCTTGCGAGTGTCGAAAATGATCATAAAAATATTTTTATTATAATATGATGTAACTAAAATTTATGCTTTTCGCAATTTTCCCTTTATCTTTGTTATAAGACGTTGCTTTGTACCGAATTTCAAGATTCTGAGTTCACGGAAAGTACCCGGTAGTTTTTGTGTCCCGTCCCTTGCGAGTGTCGAAAATTTGCATAAAAATATTTTTATTATATGATGTAACTAAAAATTTATTCTTTTCACAATTTTTCCTTTATCTGTGCTACAAGACGTTGCTACGTACCAAATTTCAAGATTTTGAGCTCACAGGAAGTACCCATAGATTAAATATTGGACTCCCTGGCGCTTCAGCGATTCCAATATTAATCTATGGAAGTACCCTGTAGGTTTTGAATCCCTTGCGAGTGTCGAAATTTTGAATAAAAATATTTGTATTGTATGATGTAACTAAAAATGTATGCTTTTCGCAATTTTTACTTAATCTCTGCTATAAGACGTTGCTTCGTACCAAATTTCAAGATTCTGAGTTCACGGGAAGTACGCTCATACCCTGTAGGTTTTATGCTTTTGCGAGTGTCGAAAATGATCATAAAAATATTTTTATTTTATGATGTTACTAAAATTTATGCTTTTCGCAATTTTTCCTTTATCTGTGTTATAAGACGTTGCTTCGTACCAAATTTCAAGATTCTGAGTTCACGGAAAATACCCTCATACCCTGTAGATTTAAATGCCCTTGCAAGTGTCGAAAATTATCGTAAAAATATTTTTATTATATGATGTAACTAAAATTTATGCTTTTCGCAATTTTTCCTTTATCTGTGCTATAAGTCGTTGCTTCGTACAAAATTTCAAGATTCTGAGTTCACGGGAAGTACCCTGTGGGTTTTGTGTCCCGTCCCTTGCGAGTGTCGAAAATTTGCATAAAAATATTTTTAATATATGATGTAATTAAAAATTTATTCTTTTCACAATTTTTCCTTTATCTGTGCTACAAGACGTTGCTACGCACCAAATTTCAAGATTTTGAGCTCACAGGAAGTAGGTACCCATAGATTTAATATTGGACTCCCTGGCGCTTCAGCGATTCCAATATTAATCTATGGAAGTACCCTGTAGGTTTTGAATCCCTTGCGAATGTCGAAATTTTGAATAAAAATATTTGTATTGTATGATGTAACTAAAAATGTATGCTTTTCGCAATTTTTACTTAATCTGTGCTATAAGACGTTGCTTCGTACCAAATTTCAAGAGAGTTCACGGGAAGTACGCTCATACCCTGTAGGTTTTATGCTTTTGCGAGTGTCGAAAATGATCATAAAAATATTTTTATTTTATGATGTTACTAAAATTTATGCTTTTCGCAATTTTTCTTTTATCTGTGCTACGAGACGTTGCTTCGTACCAAATTTCAAGATTTTGAGTGTACGGGAAGTACCCTGTAGGGTTTTTTCCCTTGCGAGTGTCGAACATTATCATAAAAATATTTTTTTTTATAACATGACGTAACTAAAATTTATGCTTTGCGCAATTTTAACTTTATCTGTGCTATAAGACGTTGCTTTGTACCAAATTTCAAGATTCTGAGTTGACGCGAAGTACCGTGTAGGTTTTGATTCCCTTGCGAGTGTCGAAAATTTGCATAAAAATATTTTAATTATATGATGTAACTTAAAATTAATACTTTTCGCAATTTTTCCTTTATCTGTGCTACAAGACGTTGCTACGTACCAAATTTCAAGATTCTGAGCTCACAGGAAGTACCCATAGAAATTTAGTATCTTTAGTAGTAGTATTTAATCTATGGAAGTACCCTGTAGGTTTTGATTCCCTTGCGAGTGTCGAAAATGATCATAAAAATATTTTTATTATGTTATGATGTAACTAAAAATTTACGCTTTTCGCAATTGTTCCTTTATCTGTGCTATAAAACGTTGCTTTGTACCAAATTTCAAGATTCTGAGTGTACGGGAAGTACCCTGTAGGGTTTGTTTCCCTTGCGAGTGTCGAAAATTATCATAAAAATATTTTTATTATAATATGACGTAACTAAAAATTATGCTTTGCGCAATTTTTACTTTATCTGTGCTATAAGACGTTGCTTCGTACCAAATTTCAAGATTCTGAGTTCACGGGAAGTACCCTGTAGGTTTTATGCCCTTGCGAGTGTCGAAAATGATCTTAAAAATATTTTTATTTTATGATGTAACTAAAATGTATGCTTTTCGCAATTTTTCCTTTATCTGTGTTATAAGACGTTGCTTCGAACCAAATTTCAAGATTCTGAGTTCACGGGAAATACCCTCATACCCTGTAGGATTTGATGCCCTTGCGAGTGTCGAAAATTATCGTAAAAATATTTTTATTATAATATGATGTAACTTAAATTTATGCTTTTCGCAATTTTTCCTTTATCTGTGCTATAAGTCGTTGCTTCGTACAAAATTTCAAGATTCTGAGTTCACGGGAAGTACCCTGTGGGTTTTGATGGCCTTGCGAGTGTCGAAAATTATCATAAAACTATTTTAATTATAATATGATGTTACTAAAATTTATGCTTTGCGCAATTTTAACTTTATCTGTCCTATAAGACGTTGCTTCGTACAAATTTCAAGATTCTGAGTTCACGGGAAGTACTCTCATATTCTGTAGGTTTTATGCCTTTGCGAGTGTCGAAAATGATCATAAAAATATTTTTATTTTATGATGTAACTAAAATGTATGCTTTTCGCAATTTTTCCTTTATCTGTGCTATAAGACGTTGCTACGTACCAAATTTCAAGATTCTGAGTTCACGGGAAATACCCTCATACCCTGTAGGATTTGATGCCCTTGCGAGTGTCGAAAATTATCGTAAAAATATTTTTATTATAATATGATGTAACTTAAATTTTTGCTTTTCGCAATTTTTCCTTTATCTGTGCTATAAGTCGTTGCTTCGTACAAAATTTCAAGATTCTGAGTTCACGGGAAGTACCCTGTGGGTTTTGATGGCCTTGCGAGTGTCGAAAATTATCATAAAACTATTTTAATTATAATATGATGTTACTAAAATTTATGCTTTGCGCAATTTTAACTTTATCTGTCCTATAAGACGTTGCTTCGTACAAATTTCAAGATTCTGAGTTCACGGGAAGTACTCTCATATTCTGTAGGTTTTATGCCTTTGCGAGTGTCGAAAATGATCATAAAAATATTTTTATTTTATGATGTAACTAAAATGTATGCTTTTCGCAATTTTTCCTTTATCTGTGCTATAAGACGTTGCTACGTACCAAATTTCAAGATTCTGAGTTCACGGGAATTACCCTCATACCCTGTAGGTTTTATGCCCTAGCGAGTGTCGAAAATGATCATAACAATATTTTTATTATAATATGATGTAACTAAAATTTATGCTTTTCGCAATTTTTATACGACTGCCTGAAAAAAGGAGTAATATTGTTTTCAGGGTTCATGTATGTATGTATGTATGTATGTATGTATGTATGTATGTATGTATGTATGCATGTATGTATGTATGTATGTATGTGAGTTTGTATGTTCCACCATAACTTCTACACGTCTGAACCGATTTCGATAAATGAGGTATCGTTAGAATCCCTAGCTTATCCCGGGTGACATAGGCTTGTAAAATTTTTCAAAAACTTGATGGGGTGACCATGGTCCCGCATTAAAGACTAAAGTTGAAAAAAAAAATTCGAAAATTAAATTAACTATATAATCATCATCTAGAAAATTATGAGTAGATTCCAAAAATATGTAACACTATAGTTCAATATCCCGAGTGACACGGGCTATAAATTTTTGAAAAATTCAATACGGGCTACGGCAGAGCAGTCGTATTTTTAATAATTTTAATTATATTCACTTGTTCCTTTATCTGTGCAATAAGACGTTGCTTCGTACCAAATTTCAAGATTCTGAGGTCATGGGAAGTACCCTGAAGGCTTTGATTCCCTTGCGAGTATCGAAAATTTGCAGCTTAAACAGCTGTATAATATCTTTTGATTGCGTTGGCATAGAAGTTTGATTTTTTCACAGCTGCAAGGGACTAGACCTGAGTATTTGATATGAATTTCAGCTTGATACCACCATGCGTTCCTGAGAAAACGGGTCTTGACACACAGACGGACGGACAACAAAGTGATCCTTTGAGGGTTCCGTTTTTTCCTTTTGAGGTTCGGAACCCTAATAAGCAAAATATACAATCTTTGCAGTTTCAACGTCGGTTAACTGCTGAACGGTTCAAAATCTGTCGACAGTTTACAATCTATTGAGGTAACAAGTATAAATTACAAATTTAAAACAACCCCCGACGTAATATGGATAGTAACAGATTAAGAAAAAAACTGATGACCTTCAGACGGATGAACAGATTTTCACGAAACATGGATACGAACACTCGGGATAAAATAAAAATAATATATAATAGGTTTATAATATTATTTGTTAGATTTTGGAGTTTATTTTTTGTGTCGCAGGGCTTTTAAAAAATTTAATTTTACTTTTATTTTGTCTTTTTTAAAGTAGGTATACTTAATTTAAGTACTTAACACGGTACCAAATTTCGAATTGATAAGGACATATGGAAGGTAGTCAGATCCCCTCATGCTGTGGCGAAACCTGTATAAATGTTAAAAAGCCCGGCTTGCCCAACAACACAAACACCCAAACATACAAACTCAATAATGGCTCTGTAATTAATCGATCTATTTAAATTACGTGTTTAAATTTCGCGCGTTCTACAATCAGTCAGTTCAATTATTACTGCTAAGCCGACCGGTGGGCGCTGAGCGCTTGCGATCGTTTTACGAACAACCTAGTGAGTGAGTGAGAGGAGCTGTAGTTTTGTGAGTGAGAGGGGCTGTGGCTTTGATTTTCATACATTTTGTCTGTATAATTCGCTATAAATTCCTTTAAATAGTATAGCGATGTCTATTGCTGTAAAATATGCTTGGATTATTTTTATACGTCTGATTTAAGAAGTCCCACGCTGCCTCTAGGGGAATCGTGATACGGATTAAACCTTCATAATTTAGTCGTTTGCTTGTTTTGTTGACACAGTGTTTATTGAAATAATATTATTCGTGAATTAATTAATTTTGTACAAAATGAGTTCAGATTTAATTAATATTGTTCCTTGCGACTATTTAAAGTGTGTGCAAATATTGATTGGCGAAAATAAGGTAAAATATATACCTATAACTTTTGAACAGAAAAATAATTCTTGTAAATTCACTAAAATCTACTCAAGACCTGTGTACCTATTTCACGAACTTGTAAAAGTCGAAAGGTGGAATCCTGTAACTTACATGTTTTGCCCCTCTCTGCTACACACTTCTCACCAGGATGTGTTCCCTCTCTTCTTGACCTAATCATGGTCTCTTCTCCAAATCTCGTCTTTAAGCATGGACAGTGTTCAGCTGACGCATTTTCTTATCATGACTTGATTTACCTCTCCTACAAAATACGTCCTCCCAAAGCTAAATCGAGGATTCTTCTACAGCGTAATTTTGGAGGGATTGACAAGAATCGTCTTTGCGATGACGCTAGACAAGTAGACTGGGATGCTATCAAAGGTGTTGATTCGATAGATCAAAAAGTTGACATTTTCAATACCTTAGTGACACAACTTTATGATTTGCATGCACCTTTAAGACCAGTTAAAATTAAACACTTACCAGCTCCGTGGCTTTCAGATGAGATAAAAGCTTCAATGGACAAAAAGAATTCAGCCAAATACAAATATAAAATTAATGACTCCGACGCCAATCGGTTGAAGTATCACAAAGCTCGGAATCGCTGTAATACATTATGTAGAGATGCTCAACGACGCCACATACACAAGTCAGTCGAAAATGGCGATACAGCTAAAACATGGAAATTTCTTGAGTCACTTGGAGTTGGTAAAACATCCCATAATTCTTCTATTAATATTGATATTGAACTCCTTAATAAACACTTTTCTACTTGTGATGTAATTGATAGTAACGAAAAACAGCGCACTATTAATATTCTTTCATCATCTTCAACTCCTGACTTTTTACCCTTTTCTTTCGAGTCATTCTCCGAATGTGATGTTAGGAAGAACGTATTGTCTATTTCATCGAATGCTGTCGGTACAGACTGCATTAGCCGTAATATGATTATTCCTATCCTTGATGTTGTATCCCCTATCCTTACCCACATTTTAAATTATTCTATTAGTATCAGCGAATTTCCTGAAGCATGGAAGAATGCACAAATTATCCCTCTTCCCAAAAAACTTAAACCATCATCTGTAAACGATTTTCGTCCCATTTCTATTTTACCTTTTCTCTCAAAAGTTCTTGAGAAGTTAGTCTATCAACAATTGAACCTGTTCCTTAATAAACACTGTCTTCTCAGTCCATTGCAATCTGGATTTCGTCCTGGTCATAGTACGGTTACTGCACTGGTCAAGGTTACCGACGACATCCGTTGGGCAATGGACAATAAACAGCTCACAATTTTAACGTTGCTCGATTTTGTAACGCATTTAATACCGTAGATTACGACATTTTGTTGAGTATGTTGCGTTCTTCTTTTAACATAGCTCCGTCGGTGATTGATTGGTTTCGGAGTTACCTCAATGGTCGTCGACAGCGCATCCGAATCGACGAGACCTTTTCGTCGTGGTGTAATGTGACGGCCGGGGTACCTCAGGGTGGCGTGTTGTCTCCTTTACTATTTGCTATTTTTATTAACTCTATTACTCCGTATATCTCTTCTCTCTACCATATGTATGCAGATGATATCAAATTTATCGGTCTGCAACTCTGGAAGACCTTGGTTCAGCCATTACCGCTATTAATAACGACCTAGCTGCAATTGCTGAGTGGAGCAGACAATATGGACTTCGCGTGAATCCTGCAAAATCTCAGGCAATTATTATTGGCAGTCCAGGGTTTATTTCTAGAGTTAACTGGCAGAGCATTTCTCCGATTATGTTTGATGGCGTTGCTATACCAAACTGCGCCTCTGCTAAAGATCTTGGTATTCATTTGGATTCGGAACTGACCTGGTCTGTGCAGATAAAGGAAATAAGCAGGAAAACGTTTGCTGTTATGAGCTCGTTACGTCGACTGCGTAACCTTTTGCCAATTCCTACCAAAATTATGTTGGCACAATCTCTCCTTCTCTCTATTCTCGATTATGCGGATGCAAGCTTTCTTAATTTGACCCAGGACCAACTTAATAAGCTTGAGCGACTTCAAAATATTGCTATTCGGTTCATATTTGGCTTACGCAAATATGACCACGTTTCCGAATTTCGTCAAAAGCTCAAGTGGCTCCCTATTCGCCGTCGCCGGGATATGCATGTCCTTTCTCTTCTGTACTGTGTTTTATTTCACCTTAAAACTCCTTCTTATCTTAAGGAGAAGTTTCAATTTCTTGGGGTGCAATCAGACATAAGATCTTGTCGAACACTTACCTTGAAAATGCCTGCACACAAAACAAAATTTTATCAAAATTCTTTTACCGTACAGGCAATTGAATTGTGGAATGCACTGCCATTGACAATTAGACAATCGAAATCTCTGGGTGTATTCAAGAACGCTCTAAAGACATATTTCCTTTCAAATTGAAGACGACTTTAGTTTATTATATATTATTCTATGGTATGTAAGTGTATGTATGTATGTATGTGTAATGTGTATGTATATATTATGTATATTTTAGTATATATTTAGATAAGTATATATATTTTAGTTTAAATAAAATACATCTATTTATATGTTATATTATGTAGTATTGTATTTGTGTATTGTATTATTTAATTAAGTAGAAATTTTGAGCCACCCGCATTCAGGTTTCCTAGCGCTTTCCTAATCTTAAGGTTGCCTGGAAGAAATCGCTGTTTAGCGATAAGGCCTCCTTTTGTACCTATCCTTCCTTTTTATTTCATTTCATGTTTTATTGTCTTTGTTTTTCTTGTGTGGTGCAAATAAAGAGTTAAATAATAATAATAATAATAAGGCAATTTAACCGATCCGCGTATAAAACTATGCTTTTTTGTTGTTCTCATTACTAATAAGCTAATTTTAGTGTTGCATACATTTTTATTCGTACAGTAAGTAAATCAATGTACAGTCGTATTCCAAGCTTCTTTTCGTTAAAAATGATGATATAAATAATTTTACAAGTGCTATAAAAATGCATCAAAATTCCCAAAAACATACTTATATGATTTCCGTTATTTATTTTTGTAATTTCGAAAACAACACAAATTTCAAATCATATAATTCGCACATACCTACAGTTCGCGCGCGAGTTGAATGCAGAGTAAATGTATGTGTCACCGTACATGTACTCTGCATTCAACTCGCGCGCGAACAATAGATCACAAAGGTAGTGTAGGTACCATTGCTGACATAATTATCTTCATTTGGTCTAGTAGTAACTTATGCCTGGTAAGCACACAGCTTTGTTGAGCTCGTCAAGACAACTTAAGTAAAAGTAGACGGAAGAATACGATGGGCAGCGGCTGGCTTGCCTACGTTTGAACCCTACGGCACGCCACTGCCCTCATCAACTATTAAAGAGCTGAAGATCTTCAAACGGCTGAACAGATTTTCATGAAACATGGCTAAGAACATTCGGGATAAAATTATCTATGACACAAAAACAAC
This sequence comes from Erebia epiphron, assembly GCA_963932025.1. NCBI lineage: Eukaryota > Metazoa > Arthropoda > Insecta > Lepidoptera > Nymphalidae > Erebia > Erebia epiphron. Next base: position 44,135,276 of record OZ009945.1, read on the forward strand.
TAAACGAAAATCGGTCCATCCGTTTGGGCTCTACGATACCGCAGACAGATACACAAACAGACACGTTAAACTTATAACACCCCTCTCTTTTTGCGTCGGGGGTTAAAAAGCGTTAGATTGCAATCTGACGGTTTTCACAATCTTACGGTGACATCTACTTAGGACCATTTAAATAGCTTTATGAACATTTGGCCTATCTAAGGTTTCCCCACTATTCCTGTGTTGATGGGGAAGTGATTTGGTCCTGAGAACGAGCTTGTAAGTCCTCTGGTTCCGCACCATATTGCCCCGGTTCCCGGAAGCGTCGAGCGAAACCCCGCGGTGAATCACGATCATTTTAATAACTTTTTGTAACACAATATTCACTTACGACGGGATTATTATGATATGAGTATGTAGCGATCAGATTTCGCGGTTTCGCACCTGACACGAAGGGGTCAAAGTTAGCTTATGGTTTATTTAAAATATACATAACTGAAATGTCGCAAAGCATAAGTTATTCAGCCGGGCGCAGCAGTATCATTAAAATCATACTTATAATCATTATGAAACAATCCTGTACCTCAAGCTTTTGTAAGTCCGAAGTCTACCTACCGACGTCCACCATCTGCTATCGTGCAGAATTAATCGTCTCGTATCAAACACGCATCGATCATACACGTTATGTCCAGTTCAAATAGCTAATTGAAAATTACAGCAAACTGATTTAAAACAAAAACAAATCGATAAAAGGTAGGTAGATATCTACCGGTAACAAAACGTGGGTAGAGATCCCAAACAACGAAACTACCTAGGTATCAGAGCTAATGGTATAAATATTGTAACATTTTTATTGAGTGCGGAAAATGATAAAATCGCAGACAAAGGCTGTATTCTTTTGGACAATAGTTCGCATGATCTGCGTCGTTAAAAGATACAGTGCGTGAGAGATTGCCTAGAGTTTGTTTATTGTACGAGTATGGTCCGGCTAATGACGCCCATGATAATATTGTATTTATCCACTAAAAGGTATAACAGAAACTCGCAGCAAATGAGCCATCATGTAAAAGGTATACTACTCATACGAGACATGGAGACGCGCTCTACCTACTCTTATTAATGTGATGAATTAGAATTATTATTCTTATAACTATTTCGAATGCAGTAAGTACTAAGTAGGTACGGTCTACATCTTTATAATGTACAAAAGGCTTAAGTAGGTGAATAGGTACGTCAGTTCGCCGACCACCCCCCTTTCACGACCATTTTTCCGAAAACAACCAAAAATAGTTGTAATATCAGCGCAACGATCACTCTTTTTTCTTGAAGATCATGCTCTCGGTTCAAATTTGGCCAACCCAATATATTTCCGTGTAACTCAGTGAGCTGATAAATCTGAGCCAGAGCACACACATTGATTTTGGAGCAAAGCGCTAATAAACTAGTGGTTCGCCACCACAGACCATACAACCAGTTGACTGAGCATAGCGGGCCGCCTCACCAGCCAAACGTTAGCAGTATGACTGCTAACGCTACGTTTTGTGCCTAAAGTCGCCCTCAGTCCGTATTCGACAGTGCTCGGGAATTGATCAAGAAAAAAGACGAAAAATATGCCTCTTTGCAGCATTAAATGGCGTGGAAAGAGAAGCAATACCTCCAGCTATGCAAAGGATGGGATAGCATTTCCTAATTAAGTGTAGTTAAGTAATAATAAATAAAAATCATTAATACGCATAAAAATAATGTCTTTCAGTTTTTCTTTGTCTTTCACATGTAGTTCTACATATCTCTGTCTCTTCCACGCATTGCCCAGTGTAACCTGTGCAACTATCGATAAGTTATATCGATAGTTGAATGCCAATACATTAATTTATTTAGTAATTCCGAACAATTCTGAAGTAAAAGAGCAGGTTAAAGGTTTATTATTTATTTGATTGTTTACTACTTATATTAAAAAGTTTCTGTTGAAAACTTAAGTTCTTTAGTATACATACTAATCCATACTAATATTATAAACGCGAAAGTGTGTCTGTCTGCCTGCTACGCTTTCACGGCCCATCTGTTCAACCGATTTTGATGAAATTTGGTACAGGGATAAGTTGTATCCCGGGGAAGAACATAGGCTACTTTTTATCCCAGAAAATTCAAAAGTTCCCGCGGGAATCAAAAAATTTATCTGTTCAACCGATTTTAATGAAATTTGGTACAGGGGTAGGTTGTATCCCGGGAAATTCAAGAGTTCCCGCGGGAACCGAAAAAACTTGGTCCACGCGGATGAAGTCGTGGGAATCATCTAGTTTTTCAATAAAGCGCATTTGGATACAGCCGTTAGTTTTAACTTTAATGCAGATGGATGGATGGTTTTAATTTATGATCAACACTAGCTAATGCCTGCGACTTTATGATTCCCGCGGGAACTTTTTAATTTTCCGGGATAAAAGCCTGTGTCCTTCCCCGGGATAGAACCTACCCTGTACCAAATTTCGTAAAAATCGGACATTATAGAAGAAGAATAAACTGATATTAATCCATACTAATATTATTATTATTAATAATTAATTATCATCAAATAAATACTATAAATGCGAAAGTTTGGATGGATGGATGTATGGATGTATGGATGTTTGTTACTCAATCACGCGCCAACGGCTGAACGGATCTGGCTGAAATTTGGCACAGAGATAGAATATAGTCTGGAATAGCACATAGGCTACTTTTTATCCCGGAAAATTAAGGAGTTCCCGCGGGAACCAAAAAACTTCGATCCACGCGAACGAAGTCGCGGGCATCAGCTAGTATTATAAATGCGAAAGTGTGTCAGTCTGTCTGCTACGCTTTCACGGTCCATCTGTTCAACCGATTTTAATGAAATTTGGTACAGAGATAGGTTGTATCCCGGGGAAGGACATAGGCTACTTTTTATCCCGGAAAATGCAAGAGTTCGCGCGGGAATCAAAAATATTTATCTCTTCAGTCGACTTTGATGAAATTTGGTATGAAATTTGGTTTGATGAAAGACGCGGCAGATCCTAAAACTCGATTGCAGCGCCCCCTAATGGGTTCAATTGTGAATATAAACCATTCCGGGTCCGACTAAAAGACACAAAAATTTCCATCAGAATCGGTCCAGCCGTTTTGAAGTGATGCGAGAATATACATGCGGCATTTAAAAAAAATTAAACATATAAATTATACATATCAGATAATCCGTACTAGGTAATATTTTAAACGTATGTAAGTATGGATGTATGGATGTTTGTTACTCTTTCACGCAAAAACTACTGAACGGATCTGGATGAAGTTTGTCACAGATATAGATTTTATTCTGGAATAACACAAAGGCTACTTTTTATCCCGGAAAATTAAAGAGTTTCCGCGAGAACCAAAAACCTTAATACACGCGGACGAAGTCGCGGGCATCCGCTAGTTATCTATAAGTATACATAATATGGTGGTATTTTGCTGTTTGAATAAAATGATTTGTATTGATTTTCCAATACTGGTAATATATATACCTATTAGACTTTATCGATATATTTTCTGTCGCGCAGCGGGCAGCCCAAGTGCCGCGGTAACATATATAACTGTGTATAGTTGATCTTGAGCCAGCCAATAAGAAATCCCATTATTACCCCGTCCCCCGCCAGAAAGTGGTGAGTTGTGTTTCAAAGCGAAAATTAGCCTATTAGCTCTCAATAGGTTTACTACTCGGTGTTCGCCACGAACTGAGACCTCGCGGTATCCATAAAACGAATAAACTTTTAATGAGCGCCATCTATTGTATTGTGAAGTTCTGTTAAAAATACTGAAGCTCATTAAAAATTATGTAATTTCGTTTCCTTATAATATTTATCTAATTTTAGTATTTGTTGTTCAAGCACAGGATATAAATCAAATAATTTATCAAGTTTCAGACTCATACTTTCAGAAAATTGAGAGTTCTGAGGTCAACTTTGGACGTTAGAAAATCTACACTTTGAAAGCCCCCCATTTCATGAATTTTAGGGGAAAAATAAAAAATAAAAATTCTGGACTCTATTCCTAATTATCTTTAAAATGATATATACCTACCGCAACCCTATGTAACGCTATAAAAATTATTTTACTTCGCATTCGCTTCTATGAGAGCCCCCCCCCCCCCTGAAGATTTTTATAACATTTTAAGCCATATTGGACTGGAGGCCATCGGGTTACATATTATATTCTTCAGAAGTTTTAGGGCTCTGACAGACGGACGGACAAGTGCAAATTCACTCATGTAGACTCAGACACCTTCGCTTCGCTCGGTCAAAAAATAGTGAGGGGGCAAACTTAAACCGTGAGAAAAAACATGTTTTATTAAATATATTTTGTGCTTGTGGTGTCAGAATTTTATTAAATTATAACTTAGAATCCATATTTTATCCATAAAATGCGCATTTATTTAAATAAATGGTGGTCGCTAATGGGCCGACTAAAACTGAGCTTCCTTCCGTTTACGACCACATGGTCGGAAACTAGCGATTTTTAACAAATCAATTTTGAGCTTTTCTAACATGCTGCATAATATTAGCGCAAATTTTATTGTTTCTTGACATCCGGCCGACCGGCAAAATATGGAGAAAACCTAAAAATATAAACATATTTGAATATGTAAAACAAAGTGGTCGGCAACGGATCATTTCTCGACCATCGAATTAATTATATACAAAACTTATAAAAAAACAATATTTTTGTGATAATAGGTATTATTTGAAAAGCGATAAAGAAAATTTAGAATTGGAAGAACACGAAAGCAGCAATTAAAAGCAAAGGAAAAACAGGAAAATTCAAGAAAAAGAGAAGAGATAAAAAAGAAAAAAAGAAGAGATGTAGAAAATAACACTAATCAAAGCATGCAAGTTATGTCCATAATATTCTATTTTCGATACAAAAAATATTACTATTTTACTATTTTTTTTTTATAAATATTGATTAATAATTCATAGAAGAAATAAATAAACGTGTTTTTACGACAATTAATTGTTATTTTTATTTTCGACCTTAACTTAATATAACAAGAGATCCTTTTTCAGAGGCTGTTGAGTGGTCGTAAACTGACTACTATATGGTCGTAAATTAACGAAAGTTGGTTGTAAACGGAAAAAACGCTCTTTTTGACAAATCGGAATATTGCATAAAATAGGGAAATAGAAATATTTAAATCAAATAGTAATTGTGTTTCTTTATGTTTCTTTCATGCATATAAATTGTTATTTCGTCAAAAAAGGTAAATTTCAAAGACTCTAACTAACTTTAAAGCTTAGCTTTAAAGACAAGTCGACTAACTGAAGTCGTCAACTGACGTATTGACCCTATAATAGGAAAGTGTGTAGGTACCTACCTAATAACGACCATAAAAGTAAAACACTATAAATTTTATAGAAATAATAATGTAGATAGATACCTTAGAGATGATAGAGGCCTAGGTTACCTAGGTACCGATTATGTAATGTAACATCTTGATACGTAAAATAGCGGGCCTTGTCTTCCTATACTGAACTATCTAGATACCTAATAATATGTCCATGGAGACGACATAGTTTATTAAAGATTACTGCATGGGCACCTATGTCTTTGCAGTCATTTGTAACCAAACCCGATTCTTGACCCTGCCGTGAATAAGCGGCCACTTATGGAAATAGGAATCTGCTTAATACTTCACAACGGACAATACGGCGACAAGCAAGAACCAAGGTTCTTGGCGACAGGGGTCGTCAGTCACATTTTTTTTCAATTTGCAGAAACCAATAATTATTATTGATAAGTACCTATTTCATAACATATCCTTGAAAACAAAGCAGACGTCGAAGAAAAGCATTCCTATTGCAACTTGGAGAAGCTATTGTTGTTATAAGTTGGTAGGTAATCTAGAAACAACCTCTGAATTCTTAAAAAATCTATCCGATGATTACAGTTAATCGTCATTTTCGAATAAAAATAGAATGGGGTGGCATGGGAGCCGTCAGCTGGACGCGGCATATGTAATAGAGCCACAATGAGGGCGTAATCTGGCTGAGTGTTGTCACATTCAATTATCACGCGCCCAATCGAGCTGAAAGTGAGCGCCATCGATTTGATTTTAATGTCAGACAAAATTCATCACGACAATGTATTCAGTTAAAAAAAACTTTTATAGACGTCCGGCCTCCTTTTCGGTCGGGGATCCGATCCTCGGACAAACACTGCTAACTTTTTAGATGTTTTTTATGCAATTAAATTAATAAGTCACTTGCTATCTCTAGGAAATGTTCTTGAAGGTGTTTGATTGAAGTCTGCCCATCCACACTTGGCCCGCGTGGCAGACTAGGTACGGCCAAACCCTTCTTAAACCCTCTATTCCTTCCTGTTATACTATTAGTTCGATCGATCTAACAACCCGGAAAAACAAATCCGTTCTGTTCGTTTACCTAGGCTAACAGAAAGGAATAAATACCTTACTTATAGGTTAAAATTATGTTACAAATTCTCATTAAAATGATTGTGGGGTAGTTATTGGACAAACGCGTAACGCCATGACTTCCATTTGATGAAGTAACGCTCGAGTAAATATGCTCGTATGGTAGGTCGCAAAGCCATAATAATATCCAAGCCGCTACCTAGATACCACTGCAAACACCCACTCATTATCCATACTAATATTATAAATGCGAAAGTGTCTGTCTGTCTGTCTGTCTATCTGTCGGTCTGCTACGCTTTCACGGCCCATCTGTTCAACCGATTTTAATGAAATTTGGTACAGGGGTAGGTTGTATCCCGGGGAAGACATAGGCTACTTTTTATTTAAGAAAATTTAAGAGTTCACGCGGGAATCGAAAAAATTTGGTCCACGCGGACGAAGTCGCGGGAATCATCTAGTTATAAATAATACGCAAATCTCACAAACACGGACGCCATAATTGAATAATGAAGATATCCTAGAGTTTCTAGACTAGTGTTGCCTGAGCTCTATAATACACCAAAGTCAACCACGGTAGAGGCAGTAATGAAATATAATGTAAGTAAAGATACTCTCGCACTAACTTTTCCTTCTAACTCTACATGACATCATTTTTTTTAAATCGAAAGCTTGCAGGAATATGCAGCCTTGCATATGCAGCTAAACTCCTGACCATTTTTATTTTTTATACATCCTAATTTTACTCCTGAGTCCTGAATCAGTCCTTAACTAAACACGTCCACCCCGTTTTCCCCCAAACACTTTTGTTGGCCGCGATTAAAAAATGATTGTGATTAATCAACTACGCTAACAAAGCGATTATGCAGCGTGTACATTTGGGGCTGCCTCCCTTAATATTTATTATCTATCCCCTAAATCCTAATTACAGATTCGCTCGACCGTTTCCCATCGAGATGAGAGAAGTACACCTGACTTGTTTATTTTTTGTTCTCAATAGATGAGTACCTACTGCCTACTTACTTTACGCCGCGATATTGATATTGCGAATGTTTGCTTGAGCAAGTTTCAATTGAACGCTAGAACGTCCGGTATTTCGACAATAGGTAAGAACTGCTTTAACAATAAAATTGCTGGCAGCTACAATATTTCCTTAGGTAAACGTAATAGTACATTACATCGCGAGACCGGGAAGTACGCGTTTTCTGGTCGAGTGTCAGTTAGGCTATATACGAGACCAGAAATGCTCACCCGGTCAAGGTGTGTACAGTGCTTTTCTAAAAAATGAAACAAGTGACTTTTTTTTAAATATATTATATTATGTAATTAAAAGAAAGTACTTAAATAAAAAAGCAACCTACTTAAGAAATATTAAAAGTAAAAAAATAAATATTATACTTTTAATTTATTTTTTGCGCTGTGAATGCTGAACGCGTAATACGGTAGCGTTCCAAATTTAAACTATTTATAGGCCAAAGAACATTATAACAAGTTACAAGATATTCAGGAAGAAAGATTCCAAATTCAAACTTATGATATGTAATGAAAATACATACATTCTTTACTGGCCTAGGCCGGGAAGTTTAACTTTCGAACTCATTTACAGGGTATGAAATGTGCACATTTCATATCATTTTTTAGAAAAATATATTTATTGATTTATTCTTTGTGAACACAATACATATTAACGTGCATTCTGACATTTCTGGCGTACATTTCTGGCGTTCTGGCGTATAGGGTAGAGTATGACTAGTATTTATTGACCGAGCGAAGCGAAGGTCTCTGAGTCTACTTGAGTGAATTTTCACTTGTCCGTCCGCCCGTCCGTCCGTCTGTCAGAGCCTTATAACTTCTGAATTACATAACGTAATTACTTTAAATTTAAACATAATATATAAACCGATGGCCTCCAGCCGAATATGGCTTAAAAACTTATAAAAATCTTTATTTCAGGGGGGCTCTCATAGAAGCGAATGCGAAGGAAAATATTTTTTATAGCGTTACATAGGGTTGCGGTATATCGTTTTAAAGATAATTTGGAATAGAGGCCAAAAATATATATTTTTTTAATTTTTCCGCTAAAATTGACGAAATGGGGGGTTTTCAAAGTGGAGATTTTCCAACGTCCAAAGTTGACCTCAGAACTCTCAATTTTCTGAAAGGCTGAGCCTGAAACTTGATCAATTATTTGAATTATATCCTGTACTTGAACAACAAATAAGTACTAAAATTAGATATGGTCCCCGCGGGAATTAAAAGTAGCCTACGTGTCCAGACTATAATTTATCTCTATGCCAAATTTTATCCGGATCCGTTTTGCCGTTCTGGTGTGATTGATTAACAAACATCCATCTATCCGTCCATCCATCCAAACTTTCGCATTTTTAATATTAGTATAATATGGTCGGGGAAATGTTTCTTCGTATTTTATATACAAATTCAAGACTTTTTTTTCAAAGTTTCACTATAGTATGTGCCATTTTGTTTGTTAATAATCCCGTTGCTCTAGCTTTAGTTTTACTAAACAAAAATACCTTAACTGATTATCACCATCATGTTTTAGAACTAATCGGAGTCAATAAGTGTACATAGTACCTACCTAAATTGAATAAATATATTTTGAATATAATATTTTTAATGACGCCACAGTCATATTATGCGGTTGCATAAACTACCTCAAGCTCTTGGTTACGGCATTTGTCTTCGAGCTTCTTTACTGAGGGTTTCGTTCCAGAAGATACTGCGGCAGATAACACTTTTGTAGCAAAGTTCGTTATCTGCCCTTTCATGCTACATAAACTCTGGTTCAGACTTCAGATTAAGTCCACATATGACAGGCAAACATATTTTGGCATCGAAATATTATGGAAATACCGATGTAAACAGTAAATTATTTTGACGGCTGTTGACAGATTTTCTCTTGGTTGCAATTTTTAGGGTTCCGTACCTCAAAAGGAAAAAACGGAACCCTTATAGGATCACTTTGTTGTCCGTCCGTCTGTGTGTCAAGACCCTTTTTCTCAGGAACGCAAGCTGAAATTCATATCAAATACTCAGGTCTACTGTCCCTTGGAGCTGTGAAAAAATCAAACTTCAAAGCCAACACAATCAAAAGATACAGCCGTTTATGCTGCAAATTTTCGAATTTTCTTGCACTCGCAAGGGAATCAAAACCTACAGGGTACTTCCCGTGAACTCAGAATCTTGAAACTTGGTACGAAGCAACGTCTTAGCACAGATATAGGAAGAATTGTGTAAAACAAAAATTTTTAGTTACATCATATAATAAAAATATTTTTATGCAAATTTTCGACACTCGCAAGGGAATCAAAACCTACAGGGTACTTCCCGTGAACTCAGAATCTTGAAACTTATTACGAAGAAACATCTTATAGCACAGATATAGGAAGAATTGCGAAAAACATAAATTTTTAGTTACATCATATAATAAAAATATTTTTATGCAAATTTTCGACACTCGCAAGGGAATCAAAACCTACAGGGTACTTCCTGTGAACTCAGAATCTTGAAACGTATTACGAAGCAACGTCTTATAGCACAGATATAGGAAGAATTTCAAAAAACATAAATTTTTAGTTACATCATATAATAAAAATATTTTTAATAATTTTAAACTTATTACCCCTTTCCGCATGAACGCGTAGAGGTATTAAATTGAAATTAAAATAGATAAGTGGAATAAAAATAATATAACTTTTAACTGCCTATAAAGTTTTAGCAAGAAAAGAATACAATTATTTTTCTTTAATCCGCCAACAGAAAAAGATCTGTATGGTCAAGCATGCAGTTACAAGCGAAGCACCGTTTACCTTCCCAACCAAGCAAGAAAGCTAAGTTCCCAAGCAAGCAATGCCACCACCACTCACATGCACCACTACACAAGACTTTTATACTGTTCTCGACGCACGTTTCGCCCCGACACCGGAGCATCTTCAGGAGATGTCGACATTACAATGCAAGATTGTCTAGTGACGTTCGTGTCAAAGTAACGCCTGATTCAATCCAATACCTAAGGTTTGTATACGGAACCCGCGGTGCGCGAGTCCGACTCGCACTTGGCCGGTTTTTTATAATTAATTTTATTTCCTTCAAACGCCACCAAAAAGATAATATTATTAAGTGATAATCAAGTGAATTGCTGTTATCTGTTGAGGAGTTTTGTCCTCTATCTCTGATAATATTTATCAAATTTTCACCAAAATTAAGCCAAACTTACCTGATGATACGTACCTTCTAATAAAGAAAGATTTATTACAATCACTTCAGATTTTACTGAGTTATGGAGTAAAATCAACAAAAAATAGGATAGGGGTTTCCTGGATGAACCTTATTTTCTATCGGGATAAAAACTATCCTATATTGACCCGGAGTATCAGCTACCGCTATACCAAATTTCCTTTTAATCCGTTCATTAGTTTTCGCGTGATGCGCGGCCATACAGACAGACAGAAAAATCTGTTTTAGGCTCAGTATCGATAGTAAAGCATACCCCGATTGAAATTTTCAGAATATACCTATTAAATGTACAGAAATCTTCCAGTTTCAGTTTTATTATAAGTATAGATATAGATAGAATATATGGAAACGAAATTACATAATTTTTAATGAGCTTCAGTATTTTTGACCGAGCGAAGCGAAAGTCTCTGAGTCTACTTGAGTGAATTTGCACTTTTTGCAAATATTATAAGGAAACGAAATTATTTAATTTTTAATGAGCCTTAGTATTTGCAACAGAACTTCACAATTATGTCAATAGATGGCGCCGCGAGGTCTCAGTTCGGGGCGAACCACTAGTTAACAGAACTTCACAATAATGTCAATAGATGGCGCTCTGTAAAAGTTTATTCGTTTGTGCTTACAAATAATAGACGTTAGCAGTTAGCACCGTCTTACGTGGAATAAAAAATAGTCAACTGATGTCTATGAACGTAAAGATGAGCGCGCACCTAGACGTACCTACCGCATGAAGTTTATCTGTGGTGCAGGTATACGATATAATTCCGGCCAATTTGCAGCACTCAATGTAAAAAAGTAGGTGTACCCAAAAATTCAACCATCTCCAATGACTCTTTAGCTCTTTTGCGTCTAATGTTAAAAGTATTTAGTTAAAACTATCTTATGGATACCGCGAGGTCTCAGTTCGGGGTGAACCACTAGTTTGGAAAACAGATATTACCGTGCGGCTTGGTAGTGCGGTAGGTACCTACCTAATATTTTTTAAACCCAAGTGCGGTGAATGTATTTTAATAGTTGTTTATGAGAAAATGTATTGTTAACGCTACTATCTATGCTGCGGCATTAGGTATACAAATTGCACTAGCGGGGCTTAGGTACCTAGTAGGTCTATACCTGAGCCGCAGACGAAGATTTTCAAAGCACACGTGTAGCCGTTAAAAGATGTCGCTGTCCAGGAAACAAGATTTCTTTTTAATTAAAAAATGATGATGATGATGATGTACGGAACTCTTGCAATTAGAGCGCGAGTCCGCTTGCACCGACTACTTTAGGTTCAAATAACATATCTTTACCACAGTTTGTGTCTTTACTAATTAAGTACTTACTTATCTACTACCTACTTAAAGAAAAAAAAATATTTTTAAGGAAAAATCCGAGACTAAACTCGGACATCCTCCTCCAAGAAAAAGCAGAGATCAAAGGATCCTATATCTCATAGACTTGCAAATAAAATATCACTAGAAAAATACTTTGAATCAGTATAATAGCGATGGTACGATAAGCTGCGGTGGGAGATCCGTAATCCCCGCTTACTCAACTCTTTGCCGGACGGTTTCCTTTACAAATAAAATCAGGGAAAAATGTTATAATTTTAGTTTTCCCATTCATATTTTTTTCTTCTAAAGATACCCTGTAGTCTAGTTTTCTGTAGAATTATATACAAAAGGTATACAAATCATGCAAACCTACGTAGCGAAGTAGCGTTCTTTGTCTGGCGATTTAGACTTTATTGCCGGCCTGGAAAGTAATGCAATATTTCTAGGATCAGTTTATGGTAAGTAAGACTATATTTACGAGGGTATATTTTGTGTGAGACGGACATCTTAATTAGCAGCCGGAATTTTAATTGTTATTAGGTGAAAGTATTTTTTTTAAATTATTGAAATCGTTCTGCCCAACAAAACAAAAGCTATATTTAGGTAAGTCGATTACAATAAGTATTGTCGTTCTTCTCAAATTGAATTAATCATAATGGTTTTTCGCGTCGTTTAAAAAACATCTGAATTTCCAGTTTGTAGATGCGGAAGGCGAAGCGACAGGCAGCTTCGGCGTAGCTTGATGCGATTACAACACCACGTTTCGATGCTTCGCTATAGAAGCAAGCCGCGTCTCATTCAAACCCACCCTCGTATGAAAATTGCTGGCACTGTTCTACTACACAGCTATGAAACTCATTGTTCAACTCTTATAACTAATACGGAACAACAGTCCGTGAAAATTAAACGAAAATTAGCGGCTCAGTGGCGAGTTTTCCTGAGAGTATACCTATCTTTACCTACCATAGCTCTATATGATACGTCTTACTGAAGTTTTTAATACCTATACCTATACTAGATGATCCCTGATTTTTCGATTCCCGCTGGAACCTTTGAATTTTCCGGGATAAAAAGTAGCCTATGTCCTTCCCCGGGATACAATCTATCCCTGTACCAAATTTCATCAAAATCGGTTGAACAGATGGGCTGTGAAAGCGTAGCAGACAGACAGACAGACAAACACACTTTCGCATTTATAATATTAGTATGGATAGTATGAATAGTATGGATAATGTTTTATAGATATGAATTAAATGATACGTATAGATATCTGTTTTTACATAGTAAGTAATTTAAGTCGGCCGTGATTAGCTGCTACGAGTTACGACCGCCGGCAAAGATGTCGCGTTTCGTGACGACTGACGCGTCTTGACTTGACTCTTGTATAGGGACATGGGTTTCATTAAAACTTGTATAAACTATGTGTGTGTGTGTGTGTATGAGGAAAATGTATTCAGCACATTACGAAGCACGACGGCATCGCTGCGGCTTCTTCAGATAGTCTTAAAAAATCAAAATTCAAATCTTTTTTATTCAAGACTTCATACAGTAGTTAATAGATAGGTGAAGGATAGCCGCATTGGACATAAATCGCTGTCGTTGTCGTATCGCGTTGTATTTGTCCAATCCTTTATAATCTTTGAGCGGTGCCGTGAGATCGAACACGTGCGCTCATCTCGCTGGAAACATAACATTGTGATTTGCATTATCCGCAATTTGTATCGTGATTCGTGCTCGTTTCACAACGTATTGAGATATGAGCAGATTTTCATTTGAGAGGCGTGGTCATCGGACTGGCACTAAGTCTACGACTTACGAGCTATACGTTAAATTAATTGGTTTCAATTGGATCTGTTTTTAGGGGACTCATATCTATTCATTTGGTTGTCAATTATAAATTATTCAGACAGGTGAATAAGTAATTAAGTAGATGGATAGGTAGGTACCTAAGTTTTTTTTGCAAACGAGCAGGCGGGTCTCCTGATGTTAAGTGATTACTGCCGCCCATAAACATTTACAGCACCAGAGGCCAGACTCAGAGGAACTGCCAATGCCTTGCCGGCTTTTGAGAAATTTGTTTATCCACCTTTTATAATATTGTAATCATGAGGGAACACAGAATATGGGAGCTGTTTCCATTATTAGGATTTAGGTACGTTACGACATACGAGTTCGATTTATTACTAGACTTCATCATGGACTTAAATTATGGTCATCGTGGAAATAAAGATAACTTACAATTATTAGGCAAGCTTTTGATTGCGATCTCAACTGCTAGTACTGAAGTGTGAAATACAAACAGCTGTTACAATAATTAGAAATCTATACCTACTCTACTTCCAGTGTAAGATAGCACTTAATGAAAAATTTTCACGCATTTCAAATTTTCGTACGGTCCTCTCCTGTCCCTGTCAGAGTTGGTCACATTTGTGAGACCCGCCTTCCTAGTATGACGTCACATATCTTGCAATTTTACATCTAGAAATAATTAAATTAAAACAGTGCTTCCGAAATTAGTTTTATTTCCATTTAAATTATTTTTAAGTAGTATAATCACATCTAGTAGAGCGAGTTTGAACTCGTCAACAAACCAATTTTAACCTAACAGATAGAGTTGGAAATATTTTTAAGTTTTTCGATAATAGTTCAAATTAACACTTAGATGTGTAAGATTTTGAAATGTGACGTCACGAAACTTAGGACCGCTCCCACCCACCCACTTCGTCGACCTCCTCCGCCCCTCCCACTTCGTCGACCTCTCCCCACCCTTAACGTGTGTCGTACTTTTTGGATGATTACTTATTAGTAGGAGTTTAAAATGAATTTCCCGTATTAGATACTTCTTCGCAGTCCCACCTATCATACTTGGTGGGACTAATCTGAAAAGGTGCCTATCACCTACAAAGATAAAGTAACTACCTACTTGCCTAAATTCACCATCTCACAAAAACGTTAAAGTTTTTAGAGGATAGCTAGGTTATTATCACTAACATGATAATAGTCGTTAAAGCCCGCCAACCCGCATTGGAGCAGCGTGGTGGGTCTAAGCTCTAATTCCCTCTCTCCTATGAGAGTGGAGGCCTGTGCCCAGCAGTGGGACGTTAATGGGCTGTAGTGGTGGTGGTGGTGGCAAGGTTTACCTATATATATATATATATATATATATATATATATTTATTTATTTATTTTTGTATATTTAGCTTGAACAATAAATTAAGAAAAATATAATGATTTTTACCATTAAAAAAAAACTGGAGCACTTAGGTGCTTACCGCAAATCATTAAAAGATCATCAGAAAGATGTTTGGCGACAGGGATAGGTTGTAGGTTTCCCGGGGAAGGACATAGGCTACTTTTTATCCCGGAAAATGAGGGAGTTCCTGCGGGAATCGAAAAAACTTAGTCCACGCGGACGAAGTCGCGGGCATCATCTAGTACCTACTAAATAAAGTTGCAGTCTCTATCCTTGCTTACTTGCAGGTTACGCGGACACTTTTTATCTTGATCTTACAGAGGAGCAAGAGGAACTAAAGAAATTTGGGCGGCTTTAAAATATTTGGGTTATGTCTATTAAAATACCATTTTGTAAGAAGATACACGTGTTAGCATTATTACTGTTTGTCATTATATCTCATGAAACAGGAAGTATAATATCTGTCAATTTGACTCGTTTCATGTCATTCGATTTAATCTGCGGATACGGACGCCATATTGAAAATAGTATAAATTATACGTGTGTTTGAACGATGGTAATTCAGTCTCCTGCCGGCAGACTCGACAGCGATTATTGAATACTTTTGTGTTTAGATCGCATTTTGGTTTAGAGCTTAACGATAGCAATCGTGGCCGGATCAAATGAATATCCATACTTCCATATCCATTTTTCAACCGATTTTGATGAAGTTCGGTACAGGGATAGGTGGTGTCCCGGGAAAGGACATAGGCTACATTTTATCCCGGAAAATTCAAGAGTTCCCGCGGGAATCAAAAACCTTAATCTACGCGAACGAAGTCGCGGGCATCATCTAGTCTATATATACGTTTAGCCAACTTTTAATTACATTAAATCTCTCGTGGAAACTCTACACGTTTAACCATACTCGTGCAAGTTCCAAATGAGAGTACAAAATCCATACTAATATTGTAAATGCGAAAGTGTGTCTGTCTGTCTGTCCGTCTGTCTGTCTGTCTGTCTGCTACGCTTTCACGGCCCATCTATTCAACCGATTTTGATGAAATTCGGTACATGGATAGGTGGTGTCCCGGGTAAGGACATAGGCCACATTTTATCCCGGAAAATTCAAGAGTTCCCGCGGGAATCAAAAACCTTAATCTACGCGGACGAAGTCGCGGACATCATCTAGTTATCTATATATAGGTTTAGCCAACTTTTAATTACATTGAATTTAAATCTCTCGTGGAAACTCTACACGTTTAACCATACTCGTGCAAGTTCCAAATGAGAGTACAAAATCCATACTCATATTATAAATGCGAAAGTGTGTCTGTCTGTCTGCTACGCTTTCACGGCCTAACTACTCAACCGATTTTGATGAAATTCGGTACAGAGATAGTTTACATACCGGGAAAGGACATAGGCTACTTTTTATCCCGGAAAATTGATAAGTTCCCGCGGGAATCTAAAAAATGTATATGTTCAACCGATTTTGATGAAATTTGGTACAGGGATAGGTTGTATCTTGGGGAAGGACGTAGGCTACCCCGGAATTTTTTATCCCGGAAAAGTGAAGAGTTCCTGCGGGGATCAAAAAACACCAATCCACGCGGACGAAGTCGCGGGCATCATCTAGTACAAATATATTTCAAGTGTCTCATGAAATAAATACCTACTTCTGGATTGTCTCTTACACGTGATTGTGAATGAGAATAAATGCGAGGACCTAGGCATGTTCATAAGAAATAGCTATTTCCAACAGAAACTTAAAAATTTTTTGGGGCAGCCTGTACCTAGCCTTAGAAATGGGTGAATCGATTTAAACAATACCATAGATTAATTATAAACCAAGTATAGATTGCTAACTCCCATATAAAAAATTTTCTAGGTTAATACTATCGATAGGTGGCGCTACCAGGCTCGCTCGACAAATGATTATAGTAAAATCGGTGAAATATCGTATTTTCTTGGTTCAGTTTGTATTAATTATTTATATAAAATTATCAAAATACAAAAATTTGATAAAATCACTTAAGCAAATAGCAAATTTACATTCAATTAATTTTAACAAAATTAACTTGCAGAAGTAATTCGATTTGAAACAAGTTCTGTGTATTCTTATGTTATAATCAGCTAGTGGACCATGCAGTTATGCTGCATTCCTATAGATGGCGTCACAAACTGACGATACACTAAAATAATTTTTTCCTCTTGTTTTGGTGTATACTTATAAACCAGGTTGGTACTTGGTATTATAATTAACTAGCTGATGCCCGCGACTTCGTATGCGTGGATCGAGGTTTTTTTGTTCCCGCGGGAACTCTTTAATTTTCCGGGATTAAAAGTAGCCTATGTGCTACCTATTCAAGACTATAATCTATTTCTGTGCCAAATTTCAGCCAGATACGTTATGCTGTTGGGGCGTCATTGAGTAACAAACATCCATACATCCATACATCCATCCAAACTTTCGCATTTATAATATTAGTAAGAGTAAGATCTATGGTGCCGGCTCAGTGAATTGTGCGTTTCTTGTGTTTTTAGGGTTCCGTACCTCAAAAGGAAAAAACGGAACCCTTATAGGATCACTTCGTTGTCCGTCCGTCTGTGTGTCAAGACCCTTTTTCTCAGGAACGTATGGAGGTATCAAGCTGAAATTCATATCAATCAGGTCTACGGTCCCTTAGAGCTGTGAAAAAATCAAACTTAAAAGCCTACACAATCAAAAGATACAGCCGTTTATGCTGCAAATTTTCGATTTTTCTTGCACTCGCGAGGGAATCAAAACCTACAGGGTACTTCCCGTGAACTTAGAATCTTGAAACTTGGTACGAAGCAACGTCTTATAACACAGATATATAGGAAGAATTGCGAAAAGCATAAATTTTTAGTTATATCATTTAATTAAAATATTTTTAATAATTAGGGTTCCGTACCTCAAAAGGAAAAAAACTGAACCCTAGGATCACTTTGTTGTCCGTCCGTCTGTGTGTCCAGACCCTTTTTCTCAGGAACACATGGAGGTAGGTACCAAGCTGGAATTCATATCAAATACCTACTCAGGTCTACTGTCCCTTGGAGCTGTGAAAAAATCAAACTTCTAAGCTAACACAATCAAAAGATCTACAGCCGTTTTTGCTTTGCCGTCTTTCTACACGTGCAGTCTGTGTATAAACTATACGCAGCGGACCTACAATGCTCTGCGTGTTCAATATAACAATGTGCTGAGGGCGGTGCTGAGGAGCCCTCGACACTGCAGCGCGTCGGCCATGTTCGCGGACGCTCGCGTGGATGATTTCTACGCGATCGTGCGCAAGCGTGCTGCGTCTATGATGTGCAGGCTAGTGAGCAGCACCAACACCCTCCTCAGTACGTTGGCTACTAAGCTGGACAGCCCTCTCTGGAGGCGCTGGAATGGTGCACACATTCTCATGAGGAGGCCTCAAAGTAAATGTGTGTGTAAATGTGTCGAGGCTTAGGTTTGAGAGTAGGGTAGGTTAGTTTAGGTATTTTATGTTGTTTTTTTACTAACATAGGTTAAGTGATTGTTACTAACAAGTTATGGGTGTTGAAGCCTGAAATAAAAAGTTATTATTATTATTATTATTTGCTGCAAATTATATTATAATAGACACTCGCAAGGGAATCAAATCCTACAGGGCACTTCACGTGAACCCAGAATCTTGAAATTTGGTACAAAGCAACGTCTTATAGCACAGATAAAGGAAAAATTGCGAAAAGCATAAATTTTTAGTTACATCCATACTTCCATACTATATCCATACTCCATACTATAATATTATAAATGCAAAAGTGTGTCTGTCTGTCTGTCTGTCTATCTGTCTGTCTGTCTGCTACGCTTTCACGGCCCATCTGTTCAACCGATTTGGATGAAATTTGGTACAGAGATAGGTTACATCCCGGGGAAGGACATAGGCTTCCGCGTTCAAGAGTTCCCGCGGGAATAAAAAAAAACATCAATCCACGCGGACGAAGTCGCGGGCATCATCTAGTCATATAAGAAAAAAAATATTTTTAATAATTTTAAACTTACTTCCCCTTTCTGCATGAACGCGTAGAGGTATTAAATTGAAATTAAAATATTAGATAAGTTGAATAAAAATACTATAACTTTTACTTATAGGATATACCTACATGTTTGTACGGAACCCTCGGTGCGCGAGTCCGACTCGCACTTAACCGGTTTTTTTTTTGTTTGTGACCGTGATAAGACTAATGGACTCCGAGATCCTGCTACTTAACTGCTGACCTACGCTTGTTCTGGACTCTGAGATTCTGCTGCTATACGATTAATCTTTGAGGTTAAGTTTGGCAATTGTTAGGTATTCTTTAGCCATTTAGCTAATAATAATATATTTATCGACATGCAGGGTTCCGAAATATGTAAATCCATATATCCATACTAATATTATAAATGCGAAAGTGTGTCTGTCTGTCTGTCCGTCTGTCTGTCTGTCTGTCTGTCTGTCTGCTACGCTTTCACGGCCCATTCAACCGATTTTGATGAAATTTGGTACAGGGATAGATTTTATCCCGCGGAAGGACATAGGCTACTTTTTATCCCGGAAAATTTAAGAGTTCCCGCGGGAATCGAAAAAATTTGGTCCATGCGGACGTAGTCGCGGGAATCATCTAGTAAATAAATATAATATAGATAATTATTTTATTTATAGCTAGCTAATTACAGTAGAAGTCTGGTTGATGGCGATATAATTTAGGTAGGTACTTAGGTAATAATCAAGAAAAAATATTTACAGTAGGTATTGTGCATTATTCAAGAAATACTTGATAAAAAAACTAAATTTACCATTACTCTAGAGTCTACCTACTTCAGAACTATAGGCACATTAGTTCTGATCTGCTTAGAGCCTTCGGTCATGGCTAGCTATAACCCTACCGGCGAAGCCAAGTGCTGCCAAGCGATTTAGCGTACCTAGAAATCGATTTGGGGTTTATTATAAGTACCAAGCCGTTATACCCCTTCTTATTAGCCCACTATTATCTTAGGCTACATCATCAAATACCATCAGGTTGAATCGCAGTCAAGGGCTGACTTGTGAAAGAATCAAAAAACAAGAATAACTAACATATATAAGAAATACTTTTAAAAAACACAAAAACAAGTGATCAAGATTGTTTTTAAAAATATATATATAATTAGACACGTTTACGTGCTCTCCGAGGCACGGGGTTGAAACACCGCCAACTTCCTAACTCCGGGCTAGTATTGAGAATTTCTTGCCAGAAAAACCCAATACTTGTTATGGCCCGACCCGGGACTCGAACCCGGGACCTCGTCGGTCGCAGTCAAAGACAATATATAAACCTGTATTATAATTAATCTATGGTCGCAGTCCAACATGCTAACCACTATACCAACGAGGCAGTCATGGATATATAACTATACGTTAGATGGCACTAGGTAAGTTTGATCGAGTTGATGATTCAACTACTACTCGTTAGATGGCAATAGCTATGTTCGTTATTAATTATTTTTCAGCTTGCACAGTTACGCCATCTCAGATAATGCGAAGAACTACAAGGTACCGGCGACTTTAATGCGCATTTAGCGAGCTTTGATTTAATGTATGAAGAGAACAGTCTTATACTGGTTTATATATTGTCTTTGACAATACAAAAAAAAAGATACGCGCCGAATTGAGAACCTCCTCCTTTTTTGGAAGTCGGTTAAAAATACGCCAGTGACTTTTTCTTCAATTAGGTATGTATTTTCATTTACTTAAGTACAGTTTTTTAAAAATAATTAATTACCGTTTACAATACCTACACATTTTCTGACCGCGACATGAACATAAGGCCCTGTCAGGGCGTTGCTAATAATATAATTATTATTTTTGCGTCTTGTCCATAATATATCTATACGTCTTATAATAAAACTGTAACTGGAAGATTTCTGTACATTTAATTCCTATATTCTGAAAATTTTAATCTGGGTATGCTTTACTATCGCTATTGAGCCCAAAACAGATTTTTGTTTAATTTTTGTCTGTCTGTCTGTATGGGCGCGCATCACGCGAAAACTGATGAACGGTTTAAATGAAAGGTATAGCGGTAGCTAATACTCCGGGTCAATATATAAGATTTTTATCCCGATAGAAAATAAGGTTCCTCCAGGATAGGGGTTTTTTGTTGATTTTACTCCATAACTCAGTCAAATCTGAACTGATTTGAATAAATCTTTCTTTATTCGAAGGTACCTATCCTATCATCGGGTAAGTTTTCGTGTAGATTTGATAAATATTATCAGAGATAGAGGACAAAACTCGTTGACAGTGTCATCGGACTCCACCGTCCTCCTCAATTTAATAATATCTTTTTGGTGGCGTTTGAAGGAAACAAAATTAATTTAAAAAAATTGCGACCAAGAGAAAATTTGTCAACAGCTGTCAAGTGTCAACATAATTTACTGTTTACATCGGTATTTCCATAATATTTCGATGCCATATGTTTGCCTGTGATATGTGGACTTAATTTCGTGTATTAAAAATGTCGTGACTCAATCTGAAGTCTGAACCAGTGTTTAAGTAGCTTGAAAGAGCAGATAACAAACTTTGCTACAGAGGTGTTATCTGCAGGAGTATCTTCTGGAAAGGAATTCTCAGTAAAGAAGCTCGAAGACAAATCGTACTAAAAAAAATGAAAGGTTACTTTTTACACTAAAAGGTTACTTTTTTATTTATTTCAGGTAACTTGGTGCTGGCAACACTGAGGAGCAGTCGAATGAGGGCAGACGTTGCTGATTGTAGGCTCTTATTTAAAAAAAAATTGTGTCTTCTTGGAATTTTACTTTTATATTGTAGCAGATTCTTATTTCTTATTGTTACTCAAGCTTTTATTTTTGAAATTAGTTAAGTTACAAAAATTTCTTTCGTGTTTTATAAATAAGTAATAGGTACTATAATGGTAGGTCATATAAATAATTTGAAAATTAGGGAATTGTGTTTGTATTAAACGTTTCGTATTGTATCGATTTATCTGTTTCACAATTTTAAAATTAGTGGTACCTACTTAATATTATAAATGCGAATGTTTGGATGGATGGATGTATGGATGGATGGATGGATGGATGGATGGATGTTTGTTACTCAATCACGCCTGAACGGCTCAACGGATCGGGATGAAGTTGGCACAGAGATAGATTATAGTGTGGAATAACACATAGGATACTTTTTATTCCGGAAAATTAAAGAGTTCCCGCGGGAACAAAAACCTTAATCCCCGCGCACGAAGTCGCAGGCATCAGCTATTCATTAATATAATATACCTACAAGTTTAGCTCTTTTCGCTTAAAAATTATTTTACACTAAGAATGAGCCAGTCTTTTTTTTAATTTTCTTTTCAATTTTACTTCGTTAGTCTCATCTGTTATGAAATTTGGTAGTCTATACTGATATTATAAAGAGGATAGATTTGTATTGTTTGTTTGTAATGGATAAACTCAAAAACTACTTAACCTATTTTAAAAATTCTGTCACATATAGAAAGCTACATTTAACAGCGAGTAACATAGGCTATATTTTATTTTGAAAAAATTAGAGATCCTTACGAAAATTTCAATAATGTCAACGAAGTCGGAAAAAATCGTCTCTTCTGAGAGCTTACGAGGCGTGCGCTGCCTAAATAGGTAAAGTTACACAAAAACAATGTATGGTGGAATTGTTTTTCTAAAAACGTTCTAAAAAAGAATCCGCAATAGCATATAATATTATCTATCTTTTAAGTTTGACTCACAATAACCATTTTTATGATTTTCAAATTTGGTCTAAACTCTAAACCAATGCTTTAATTGCGAAGGTGTTTATACCGACATAGTATTAATCCTTATCAAAATAAATATATTAGTCATCTCAAGTATTTAATTAAGATAAAAATTGTCCTTTAGGTACACCATTTAATTTAGATTAATATCTTATGAGATATCATAGAAATAATGTAACGTGCAAGGGAAAATGGCGCGAGTCCAGCCTGCGCTCAGATTAAGGCTCAATTTACACCGCCGCGGAATGGAATGGAATGGAAGCGTAAATTTCGCTTCATCACGCGAGAAGGCGCGCGAATTCGCGTGACTGCGCCTTGAGGGACGTCCAATCTAGATCTATTACTTGACAAGAATGGTTGACTTGGATCTTATTTTTATATCGCTCATTTGTGAGGCAGAAGAAGAAAATGATGAGAAAAGGACTCCAACCGACTCCCAGTTCGCGCCACTTCCCGCGGATTCCACAGACGGCGCCGACAGTAGCTAGGGGAATTCTCGAGAATGCGCGAGGATTCCCCGGAAGACGCGCGACCTTTTTTTGGCTCCTATTTAGTTTGTATGTTATATAATTGACATAAATTTCTTTATGCTATGTAAAATTTCGTTGCAAAAATCGCTTCCATTCCATTCCGCGGCGGTGTAAATTGAGCCTAAATACCTATAAAATCTAAGGGCTGGCGGCTGTGGCAGGTGTGGTGACACTGTGGTGAGGATGGGGCGTACTCTTACAATGTAATATTAAAATGTAAAACCTGCCTACTGCCCACTGGCTACATTGGGTATCTAAGACTAAGGATTATTAGTGCTACTCGTGCGAAGCCGGGGCGGATCGCTAGTCTATTATAAATTATTACTGATCTAAAATATAGGCTAATCTGGGATAGTGTTATTAGGTTGAAATAAGGTTCAACCAATTTCTTTTTTCTGCGTCGTTCTCTTCAGGTTTTGTGCTTTCGAAAATTTTATAAAGGTGCATATTTTTTCTAACAAACAAGGCCGTCTCCATTACAGTAGGTAGATGGTAATGGGTAACGTTAGATTTTTTTACTAATAAAGAATTGCCTGCAGCTATCGCGCTGACTAATGTTTACAAGTACCTACCCGTATGCATTTTTTTAGCAGTTTTAACAAAAAATTATGAAAATAAATTAAAATACTATAAATATTGTACGATGGTACGGAACATTACCTACCTACGTGTACGACTCCGATTCGCAATAATTGGCCGGTTCATTTTAACACGGTAGATTAATTTTACGCAATAACTATATAAGTAAGTAAATAATTATAAGTTTCATTCCAAGTTGCGGAATCCTCGGTGAGCGAGTCTGACCTGCACTTGGCCGGTTTTTTTTTATACATTAAATATGATATTACCTAATTAACAGATTACAATCTACCGAAAAATAATGCGTTAAATTGTAATCTGTCGACAGTTTACAATATCTCTAGTTAGATTACAATTCAACGGCCTTTGCAATCTTACGGTGACATAAGTATAATAGAACCAGGAAGATACAGGTATCGTCCGAGCCAGAAGCCATCGACTATGTGGGCCGTGGCTGGCATTGGCTTTATATCCATACCTTTGCATAGATAAATAATTAAACTAAGTATTATAAAATTTCTTAAATTTTAAAGCCAGCTGTAAGGTGCATAAAAGGTAAGATTAACTTTTTATTATGAACTTACGGAAAGCTGCAAGACCTGCACCAAATGCCAACTGCTGATGAGGTAAAAGAACCGGGCGAGGGCAAAGCGGCAGCGGTGGCGGCGGCTGCCACAATGGCGGTACCTGCATGCTCTCTCTTCCCTCACTCACTCCGATTTCCACGTCAGACGATGACTCACTCTCCGATACCCGACTATTTTTCACTTTTGCCTTTGGCTGTTCAAGATGCCCGTATATTCGCGCGAAGAATTTCCGTGGTGAAGACGGCCTAGGTGTTTGTATTGTTGTAGTTTCTGGTCGATGCGTGTAGTTACTGTCACTCATCGTGGATATTTTATTCAGTTCTTAAGAATTTATTTGATTTACTTGTCGTTATAAAAGATTATGATTTTAATTTTTTTTAAATATAATAACATCACGACAACAATAAACCTAATAATGAATCTAAAAGATGTACAGTTTATTTTATATTATACACCTAATTTAATAATTCTATCGCAATTAATTATTGTTCTTCAAAACTGATCCCGCTTATCGCACCACACCACATACGTGCTATTCCATCCCGCAATGCACGTGGATTGAAAATGTCAGGTGTTTATTCTAAGGGGCAAAACGCCGCCTTGTCTACGTCCCTCATCCCTTGTGGATCGGGAAAATGGTGGAAAGGGTGAATCCCGGCCAATGAGAGCGCTTCTTTTATCCAATCCATCCCACTAGGCGGGACTTTCACGCCAATTGATTTAATTATACTTTTTGAAATCTATTTATTCATCTTAAGTTTGGTTACATAAATTCTTTTCGATTTGGTGAATAAGCATCATTCCAGCCTGGAACTCCAGTTTTCGTTAATTTCACAAAAATCGCGGAGAAAGACTATATTGTGTTAGGAAATAGAACCTCAAACGACAAAAACTACTTATCTAAAATCATATGACATACCAAAAATTAAAATAAATATACACCTTGTGACTCAATAATTGTGACTTTTGAAGCGGATTCCTTACTCACTTTTATGAGCACAAGTACGAAAAAAAGTATAATCAATAATCTTCAATGCTGAAAGACTTGCTAAGTGTAACAAATATGCAGAAATGTGCTGGTCTCCTCATTGTGGCCTGTTTATTCGTGTGTCTCTCATTTAACTCTACTCTTCCACTAACCAGAGATTTATCGAATGCTTCTCATGAGCCTTACCCAAATTGTAAGTGCTCATATTAATTCCTCAACTCACATCAATCTAATGAGTTATGTTACCTATATGATATTACATATAGGTAACATAACTCACTCAATACATATGAAATTAGCGTTTTGTCGTTCTGGCCACTTTGATCTCAAATATCTCATCTTTGGTAAGGAATTTCAATTTCAAATTTATACAGCTATTTACTCATGCTTTTGTGTTTTGAGAAACTTCATTCATTTGTTTTTCCTCTTTTGGTTTTTTCTTTGCGTCACTCAGTTTACAAAATGGAAAACTTGAAATTTCGCGTTATTAACGAGAATGAGTTCCATCGTGGCACCAGTGCTGCAGAAACGGCTCGAAGGATTAATTATGTGTATGGCGGCGGTGTCGCAAAAGAAAACACAGTGCGTTTTTGATTCCGTTTTCGTTCTGGAAATTTAGACCTGCAGAACAAGCCCCGTGGACGGCCAGAGACCAAAGTTGATAATGAAGAATTGAAGGCTATTGTGGAAGCTGATCCATCGCAAACCACGTCAGAGCTAGCTGCAGGCTGCGGTGTTAGTGATAAAACTGTTTTAATCCACTTGAAGCAAGTTGGGCAGGTGAAAAAGCTTGAAAGGTGGGTACCTCATGAATTGAGTGCAGCAAACCGACAAACGCGCGTTGACTGCTGCGTTACATTACTCAACCAGCACAATAATGAAGGGATTTTAAATCGAATTATTACCTGTGATGAAAAGTGGATCCTGTACGATAATCGGAAACGCTCATCGCAATGACTGAACCTGAAAAGCTAGCTGCTAAACAACCCAGGCTGGTCAATCGCTCTAGGCCACTGTTGCTTCAGGACAACGTTAGACCACACACTGCACAACAAACCTCTACCAAATTAGAGGAGCTTCAATAGGAATGTCTAAGACATCCACCGTACTCCCCGGACCTTGCTCCAACAGATTACCATTTTTTTCGAAATTTGGATAACTTCTTGCAAGGGAAAAAATCCAACTCTGATGGGGCAGTCCAAAGCGTCTTCCAAGATTTTATTGATTCCCGTCTGAATGTTTTTTTTAGTAAAGGGTTCAATGAACTACCTCAGGTAGTTCATTGAACCCTTTCCTAAAAGGGTTCAATGGTACATACTTTGATTAAATAAATAAATTATATTTAAAAAAAAACGACTTTATGTTCCTCCCTTACAAAACGCCAATTTCATATGTAAGGACCTAATACTTATGTAATATGATCTTTAATTTGGTTCTAGTGAGTCAAAGATATGATTTGATTGGAAGGACAAAGAAAATGGCATCTAATCTCGAAAGCACACTGCGAAGAATCAAGGATTCAACACAGGACTTTGGTAAAAGCATTTATGATCATTTAAACACTGGGATCAAAACGATGTCTAATAAAGACGCCATTACGGAAGATGAAATAAGACAATATGAAGAATTGGTTATAATGAAGAAATATCCTTATCTGGACTTAAAAGCATTGGAAATGAAATATAGTCCACTGCCTGCGAAAAACACCAGACAAAGTGCAATATTTGCTGTGGATCGAAATTTACAAAATGAACCCGGCATTCATTGCGGCGCTGCTGAAGATTTACTAAATGTCGAAATTATAAATCGAGGACTGTCTGGTTTTGCCATACCTCCCCATTTAGCAAAGCATACAGGATCCGCAGATAGCAAATTCATAAAATATAACGTTGTAAGAAAAACGAATAATGCAGATGAGGATGCATCTCAAAAAGTACTCGTTCCGATAGATCCTAATATACTGAAAAGCCTCAAAGATGAAATAAATACTTACGTAGAACGAAAATATTATGCGGAATAAAAGCTTACTTACTTAATTTTTTTTTTGTTCAACTGCTTACCCGAGTCCGTTTAAAGCTGAGCAATACCTAAGTATGTGCTACGATAAGTGGATATCATTAGTCGCCGGTCGCCAGCAGGATTCTGGATAAGTATACCTAATTACTTACCTACTTCAGGGAGGCGCTAATTTGTTCTACACGTTTTCTAAGAGCTTGAGAATAGAGAAAAAAATGGATGTCAACACAACGAGGGTACACCGTAGAGAGAGAAGATAGGTACTTACTCTGAGGGGTAGGTACACACTACACAGTCAAACAACCATAATATCAATTTCTGGAACAGCGATAGTCGCCCTCAACGTCCATTATTCGGCCGAATCCGAAGCCAAAGGCTGAAGGCATAGACATTCAGTTCAAGAATGCCTAAAAGTAAATAAATTACCTACATATTTGTTTTTATGGTATAAGTTGACTGGTGATAATATAATCTACCTATGTAATAATAAGTGTTTTTTTAAACTTCCACTTTGCGCGTTTGCGCGTTTGCGCTCTCACTTGGTGGTAAGTGATGATGTAGAGGTGAGGTTGAGATAGTAGCGGGCTACTGTGATTGCTTATTAAATAGTTATGTAGGAAAAAGTAAACTAATAACATAGATTTAGGATTGGTCTAGAGTTCTAGACCAATAGACCAATCCTAAATCTATGAATAATAAGTGCAAAAGATTTCGAAGTTGCCGTTTTGAAGCTTTTTTGAAGTGCGGTGTGTACAAAGAAATAGTTTGAAACCTTTTTGGCCGAATTAGGCCTGGCTGGAAAAAACTACGGCGGCGCTTCCCGGGACGGCACCGGGATCCGTTAAGTTGTCACGTGCGCTCTGTGAAATACGTTTTGACTTTACACGTTCTCGCTCATAGATGAATGATAATGATAACGTTTGTATCTAAGTATATACAATAAGCGATATTGTATTTTTGGTTATTTCTTTGATTTTATATTTATAGGTTTTTTTTTTTAATGTTTCGCACTCAAATTATCCTCCGACAAGGTGTCAGAGACCTTTTTGCTGCGAGTTTTGCTCTGAAAGAAGGTGCCAACTCACAATGGTCGTGTAGCAGGTGTGTATGCGTGTTTTTTTTTTGTGTATAAATGTGTGTGATTGTGAGTGACCCTATCTCCAGCAGCCAATGAGTGCTCCGTCAATTAATTTATTTATGTATATTAGTATTATTATTTATCAATTATACAATAACATTCATTTTTATTTATTAATAGAAATATTATTGAGAAAAAAATATATATTATATATATATATATATATATATTAAAGATATATATAGGGTTTAAACGCTATCATAAAGGTACGGTTTTATCACTCTGTTATTATATTCAAACACCTTTCGAGCTTAATTTCCACTCTGTGGTCGAACTCGAATGCACTATTCGACCAAAGATAAGACATTTAGTTTTAAGATACCGTTACTGTAGATCGACAGTCTAAAGGCGTCGGCGCAGTCGAGGGATTATACTTTGAAACGGCAGGCTAACGCATTTTATCGATTTTAAAATAACGACGCACGCACATCACTACAATATGTCAAAGGGTATGTATGGTCCGATAAACACTGCGAGCACTGTAAAGTGTGAAGTCAATTTAGTATACTGCGAAGCCATTCCTTTATAGTTAGTACTGGTTACTGTTTAAAACGGAACGCAGTCAGCACTGACAGCACCTTACCTTGAAAACGCCAATGCTCACAGTACAAGAATGGCGACGATTTATAACGTCATATATTTCCCTAGCATACTGCGGCAGTATACTGTCAGTCCATAACGGAACGAATTTCTCCCCAGTAAGAGCACTGAACTGTGCTCGCAGTGTTTAACGGAACATACCCTTTAGTAATCTTAAAATAATGTCAATGTCATTTGTCAAAAGCTTAAAATGTCAAATTCAGATACAAGTGACAACTAGAATCATCCTGCAGGGCGACCGGGTAACTTTTGCATCAATCATTGATACATCGCAATCACCTCCGATTGGTTAACACTCTTCTACTATTGGACGAAATCCATTGACGCAGCAAGAATACCATAAATTCAGCCAATCGGAGGTGATTGCGATGTATCAATGATTGATGCAAAAGTTACGCGGTCGCCCTGATGGAGGCAATGTTATAGCCGATTAGATGCCATGAGCATAGAATAATATAACCCTGCCATGGGGAATGAGGATACCAAACACAGAGTACATTGATACCAAAGATGCTAAAATTACCTTTGAAGTTTGATGCATAGAACAATTAAACCTCTCTCTGTCTACGCTTTGAACTAGAAAATTACCTTGTCTCCATAGATAAAAAGTACTCTGTGCTCTGATGCCAAAAAGTTAAACCGCAGAAGGACTGGCTGGGACTGGCGACTGGAAGTATAGTACTCCGTGACCGCAAGATAGCGCTATAAAATTTATATATTTTAAAATAATAATTGATAATAATTTATATTATTACACAATAGGTTGCTTCGGGTACTTATTGGTTAAAAGTTTATTGGCGAAAGAATTATTTAATTCGTTTATTCTGCTTACATTTACTGCGGCAAGTGTTCAAATTGAATTCGTCTTCACAGCGTTTAATTTCCTTGCTGTACTTTTTGTAAGTTATTACGCTATTTAGCACAGGGTATTTTGCTCTGAACCTTTGAATAAAACAGTATAGGTACAGTAGGTTTTAAAGCAAATACTAAAATTCTCCTTTTTACTATACTAAAATTAGATGATTATGAAATGATAGGTAACAGTCCGTTTTTAATACTTTTTACAGATCTATCATGGAGTTACAGTGTAAAGTTCAGAATTATGAATGGGGGAAGTTAGGGTCAGAAAGCACTGTGGCACAACTCTTTAAAAACGGGAACCCAGATATAACAATTGACCCTGGTAAGCCTTACGCTGAACTGTGGATGGGAACTCATCCAAATGGACCTTCCTTAATAGTGGAAAGAGGTATTCTACTATCAGAGTACCTTAAAGATAATCATGATGCAATAGGCCCTGATGTTAAAAGGAAATTTGGTATCACAGTTCCATTCCTTCTTAAAGTATTGTCAATTCGCAAAGCTTTGTCAATACAAGCACATCCAGCTAAGGTAATTAAATTGATAAGATAGTGACTTATTCTATTGTACACAATCTCTAAAATATACTAGTCCTTAAATATTTTACTATCCCTTTCATAATGCTCGCTGTAGAAAAGGAGTAGATTAAGAATTTAGATCTGTCAATTTTTAAACAAACATTTTGGTTGTTGTAAACAATCCAGGAAGTTCAGCAGGTCCCTTTTTACATAGAAGCGATTTCCACAGTGTTACGGTTGCAGTCACCACAGTGGTTAGCACTCTTCCACTATTGGCTAAAATCAATTTTTTGCAATGAGAATAGCAAATCAATACAACAATTATTATTGAGACTGTAATAATGGTTGATGCAAGTTTACCGAATATGGCTACAGGATAAAAAAGCAGCAAAGAAATGCTATTTGCTGCTGTAAAAAGAACAGCACTTCTTTTAGATAGTCAATTTCTTTTTTTTTTTAGTTTAAACATTAGCACCACTGCCTATGTAACTAACTATTTATTAATTTATGTTATTATAGAATCATGCAGAAGAACTACACAGACTCTTTCCAGATAAGTATAAGGACCCAAATCATAAGCCGGAGCTGGCCATAGCTTTGACTCCATTTGAAGCACTGTGTGGCTTTAGACCAGTCAATGAAATAAAGAAGTTCCTACAAGGTAAGTCCCTCTCTCTCTCTATATATGTTTTTTATTTGACTAGGCTACAGGGAAGCCCTTGTAAATCGGTCATTTATATTTAAGGAATGGCCCTGAATGTCCCATTTATTCCACAGGACTCATCACTGTGCCAGGGAGGTCCTGTATTAATCATTTCTCTGGCTTAAGCTACTTAAGCTGGCTTAAGCTTCTGGCTGGGCTCAAATCTGCGATCAATTATTTTCTATAAAAATGAAATTATTACAATAATAATTGCATTAATTCATTTGTGTTAACTTTTCAGACCTACCTGAACTTGCAAAAATCTTGCCAGAGAATACTTTGAATGCATTTCTAAGTTCAGAAGGAACTGAAAGTAATGGAAAGGAAATGAAATCAGTATTTCATTCCCTTATGACATGTGATAAAGAAAAAATAACATCAAGCTTAGTGAATTTGTTATCTAGACTGGAAATAGAAGGTAAACCACATTATGTTATCAATTACCATATGTATGTAACCAATATCTTATCAATGACTAACAATATAATTTACTTACAATGAATTTGGAACTTTCTGTATTTTTCAGAAAACATTGTAACAATTTTACATTATTGTACATTTGTCTTGTATTGACCTTGTAGGTACTTGTATTAAGATTTATGATTCCTATTTGTATGCAATGTTTGCCTAAAATCTACATATTATAAAAATTGTCACTCACTGACTGACTCATCAAAGCCCAGCCCAAATCATTGGGCCTAGAAAGGTGAAATTTTGCACAGAGGTTCCCTTTACAATGTAGACAAGGAATACAATGTCAATTTCCACTGGAGTGAAGCCGCGGCTGTTGCTGGATAGGTTGATGTCCTCCTGGCCGATTTCGGCCACGGCGACTGCATTTGAAGAACTCCTATGGTTTCTGGAAGGCATATATCAAGCCACCGTTTACGAAATTATATTCATTAATTATTAATCATTAAGTTAATCATTTATTTATTAAATCAAAAACATATTGTATGGCCGCAAGTGCTGGAAAGGTTAAACATATGTCTAAACTAGGTGATGCCCGCAACATTGTATGCATAGAATAAGTTTTTTTATTCACTCTTATGTCACTCTTCAGGTCCTTCAAAATATCAATGCTAAAAATCACGTTGATCCGTTGCTCTATTGAGGCGTTATTGAAGGACAAACAAATAAATACACTTTCGCATTTATAATATTAAAGTATGATATACTGTTATAATAAAAATGTTAGGTATGTAGATTGAATTATTATCATTTTAAATGAAGTATTGTGGTACAATGAAAATTGGTTCTGCTACAGTCATATTTGCTTGCTATCTATGAATGATGGATATCACTGATCATTCTTCATCAATCCTTTACTACATATGATTGATGGAAATGACTGATATAAAACTTATTGTCTAATGAACAGGTAAAAGAATACTTTTATTTTTTTAGATTTATCTATACAGACATCACTGCTATATCCTTTGGTGCAAAGACTCCACAATGACTTTCCGGGGGATGTTGGATGTTGGGCGCCATACTTTATGAACTATTTGAAGCTTGCTCCCGGCCAAGCTATCTTTCTTAAGCCAAACTTACCACATGCTTACATTAGTGGAGGTATGTTAATACAATATTGTCAATTTACCTATGATAAATGTTTTATATATTGTTGAGATTTTACATTAGTTTCAAGGTCCTAGTGTGTCCTTTTTGCAATTAGAATAAAATATTTTCAGTTAAGGGATTTTTTTTAAATAAAAAAAAATTGGTAAGTAAGATAGCTAACTACATTTAGTTGTGTCGCTCTGTATTCACCATACTCTGTATACTTTTCTTATTAATATTAATGGAAGAGTTTTTCTGTCTGTCTGTTGCTTAGAGGGCAACTCTACATGCGTTCAACCGATTTTAATGAAATCATCCTGGTGCAGGATGCTACTTTTTATCCCAGGAAAGTAAAGAGTTAAAAAAGCCTCAGAATATGAAATAGTGAAATAGAGGTAGCAGGTAGTGAAATAAAGGTTACCTGTACACACTGTTCTCTTATGATTCACAAGTGTGGTACGAATATTCCATTGACCGTTTCAAATGTTTTATTTCAGACTGCATAGAATGTATGGCTTGTTCCGACAACGTGGTGCGAGCCGGGCTCACACCCAAGCACATAGATGTGCCCACTCTCGTTGAGATGTTAGACTACAGGAGCTACAGTAAGGAGGAAATGCTGTTCACGCCACACTTGGAGGACGAGAACAGTTGCATATGGAGGCCGCCTGTGCCTGACTTCGCTGTTGTTAAAATAAAGGTAAACATATCTTCTAATACTAATTAAATATGCGATTATAATGCATT
Source organism: Erebia epiphron (assembly GCA_963932025.1). Lineage (NCBI taxonomy): Eukaryota > Metazoa > Arthropoda > Insecta > Lepidoptera > Nymphalidae > Erebia > Erebia epiphron. The sequence goes on from OZ009945.1 coordinate 44,169,048, forward strand.
TAACCTATTTTTTTTTATATATATAAGACTGAAATTTCGCCATCTTTCAATGTAATATTATTATGAAATATAATAGAATTTGGATATTTTTAATTCAAGATTTAGCAGTAGAACAGATTTGAAAAAGAAAGTCATGCATCATTGCACTTCTTTACTTTGAATGCAAAGTATTCTTTGCAAACCTTAATTCTCAAGTGTTCATCGGATTCTTAGTTTGAACGCATAGGTCTATAATCCCGTGAGCAGCAATACTCACGGATTTTCGTTCAATTGTGTCGAATTTAAATATTCATGTCCGAGTCATGGTCCATGCGCGATTTTCCGTCTGCAAATTTTCATGCGAAATGCTGTTCAACTTTTTTTAGCGTCGATATGGCGCTCTCCTAAACACACATACACATATCTTACTGCCACTGCAGCCTTATTCTGTAAAAGTGGCATCATAGTTACATTCTCAACGTTTTGATCGGCTGAATTTATGGTATTCTTGCTGCGACAACATATTTTAACCAATAGCAAAAGAGTGTACGCAAATCAGGGATGATTGCGGTCGTTAAACTGAAGCAATCATAAACCCCTGTTTTCATATTCTTACGTTCATTTACTTCAGAATGAAGGGGATTAAAAATTGTTATTAATTGTTTTGCAGGTACAAAGTGGTGATTCGTACAACACAATAGTGCGGCCCAGTCCTAGTGTGATCATCATCACGTCTGGTTCGGGCCAGGCTTGCGATACGGAGCCTGTACGCGCCAGGCCTGGGGTCGTTCTGTTCCTAAAGGCGAGTCGGCAACTCACCATCACCCCTGATGAGGGGTCGCATATAGAGGCGTACCAGGCTATTTGTAATGTCTAATAAATAAATCGAAAATCACACATCTGGTGGAAACGGTTTGTTACCGTTTGGTCTGAAATTCCCCTAAGGGTCAGTTCAGACGAAACGGTAAAATTCTCGCACACTTTTTTGATGTCACTGAATAAAGAATTGTTGTCTGTTTCGAATTTGACTCTTAAAGCCAATACGGATACAGTTCTTTATTAAACAGCATCAAAAAAGTGCGCGAGTATTTTTCCGTTTGGTCTGAACTGACCGTAATTCGCCAGGGTACACGTCGATTTTATCGGATATTAAAACAATAATATCCAAATATATAAAATATAATATAATATAACTAGCTCATGCCCGCGACTTCGTCCGCGTGGTTTAAGTTTTTTGTTATTCCCGCGGGAACTTCTTAATTTTCCGGGATAAAGAGTAGCCAATGTCACTCTCCAGGTCCTCACCTATACAACAAAAAAAGAATTAGCGAAATTGGTCCAGCCGTTTACGCGTGATGCCGTGACCAAGGGAAATAGGATTCATTTTTATATATATAGATTATATTATATAAAGATATAATATATAAAATCGACGCTAACTCAAACAAACTTTCTGAGAGGGACATAAAAGTTACCTAATTTAAATTAGTTTATTTATAGAAATAAGCCGTTTTGAAAAGTCATTCCTCATTTTGTCCTATTGCTGGATTAGAAAATGAGTCAAAAAGTATCCAAGTGTCAGTGACGTCTCCTCACACTGTTGGAAAGTCATTTATATATTGTTTGTCATTTCGGCGATTTACGAAACGTTATCCGAATAACCTGATGCTAAGCAACAATGCAATTCATGAGCATTTAAACGATATTATTTGGTTATGCTGTAAACAAAATGTAGTCACTTTTTCAGTCAGATTTGTGTAATGTGACTAATAAAATTTTATTGTATTGTAATTTATCACAAAGTACTTCAAAACTTAAAACTACTTCATCTAAGGTTGTACTGTGCCTTATTGAAAGGATAATAATATTAATATAAAATGTAAAATATCTATTAGGTAAGTATGTTTAAAATTGTTTTGTTTTAGAATAAGCATTGATAAACTTATTATTATAGTATGTTTGTTAGTAAATATAAATATTTTTTTTATAATCACAAAACGCTATTTTGAATTTAGAGAGAGATTTCGATTTTTATTAATATTTGTTGAATAATATGTTGTTGTATAATATTATCTGATGTTATGTATTCGCTATTTTTACAAATAAATTATATTTAACTAAATAAATGTTTAATTTCATCTGTTTTTTAGTTACAAATTACAATCCTATTTCTTATCTAACTTTTCAATTTATAAAATGTTAGTTAGATACATAAATTTGAAAGCCACACAAAAAGCAAATTCCTATTTATGTGCAAAATATGATGAAAGGTCATGTTATTTTAATTAAAAGTCTTTTGGCTTTTAATTAAGCTGTCTGTCATATTGATAGAATTTGTTTTAACAACTTGAGCTACGCTGATGACATGGTGCTACTTAGCCCCTCAATAGCTATAAGTGGTCTACGAAAGTTAGTGCTGATCTGCGAAAACTACGCCAAAACACATGGCTTGCAATGTAACGTTCGGAAATAAGAAATGTTGATCTTTCAGGCTGGCAAGGGTCCGGAGAGGGCCACACGTAGCCGCAAGAGGCCCGGTTCGAGGACAAAAGTCATTTGGATGGATGCAGTAAGTGTGCAAAAATTTTGGCGTCAATCCATTCCAATTGGCAAGCTTTAGGCCTACTGTACCTACACTAACTTATTACTTCCATATCTGCCTCGTTGGTCCGTGGTTAGCAAGTTCGACTGCGGATGACGAGGTTCCGGGTCGGGCTCTGATTCAATATTGGGGGGTTTACCTAGGTTACTTACTTTAGAATGGAAACAATAATTTTCCGCTTGATTTAGACTGAAAGCCTAAAGGTAAAGAAAATCTACCGACCGTCGCGTCGTCGCGGTGGTTAGTCAATAATATAATTTCGTTATATAACTTTTCAGATAAGTTACAAGTAAGTAAATGGGTAATTTATTTAATGTCGCAATCAGACCCAGTGATCCAAAAAACGACACTATGAGTATGAAGAGGTCTTCAGTGAAAGCCTGAGCAAAAATCCGGTTTTAATGTTGATACACTTACTTAATTGAGAAAAAGAAAATTAGGATTGTATCTACATAATGTAAACTAATAATTTGTATATCGTACTTTGAAAATACATTACAGGCTCACGAACTCTAGAATAGTTATGCCAAGTTTTCAAGAATTGAAGTGATCTGAAAATTCCCTACCGTGAGACCAAAATTGTTTCTAGGTAGGTACTAACCGAGAAAATACGAACCTATGTTACAAAATCAGTGCGACACTTCCCTGTGTGTGCCTTGTAGTCTAGGCAATAAAGCTAGTCGACCCCAACAATAATTCCTCAGGCGACGAAACTATACAGTATGATAAAGTATCATGAGTTACGTATATTATAAATATCCAATAAAAAATCATAAAGGAAGTAAGGGTTTTTATGCTATACCTACCTAATTGTTAAAGCAGGAAGGTACGTTATCGCGTAAACGCAGTTTAGGTTTGATAATAAAATCGGTTTAAATATCGATGTTCTGCGTGATTATTTCGTTTGATATTTCGGTTTTGAGTGTAAATATACTACCTCCTATTATTTTAAAAAGAAATCGATAAAATATTCAGTCATAAATATTAAATTTTAGGTATAAATATCTAAGGAACTTCCAGATGGATTTTTTGTTGGATATTTTTGTATAAGTATTCGTTCATACCATGCTACAACCCTGCCAAGTTTCAACGACTGAGGATTTAATGCGGGGGTCCCATACAACAAACCGCCCCATTGCTTAGAGTCTAAGTCTAAGCCTTAGACTATTGCATTTTTTCGATTTACTTGTAATCGTTAAAAACCTGAGAGTTGAAATACTAAATACTTAGAAGGTACTCTTAGTCGAGTCGTATGCGGAAGGATCTGGGAACCCACCGCATTACCCGCACCCACCCAAGAAAACCGCTGGCATTATGTGATCAATGGAAAGGAATGGACCCTTAGCAATGAGCAATACGATGCATAGAGAGATAACTAGTTATATATAAGTCATCGTAAGATTGCAAAAACCGTTAGATTGTAATCCAACTAGCGATATTGTAAACTTTCGACAGATTACAATTTAACGCATTATTTTTCGTTAGATTGTAATCTGTTAGTTAAATAAACCCCATAAAATTTATGTCGAACCCTAACCTAACCTACAAGAAAGAGACAAGAAAACGTAAATACAATGAATATTTCAAAAATTGACACTCGGACTATTGAACGGTTCACAATCCGTCGACAGTTTACAATATCGCTAGTTGGATTACAATCTAACGGTTTTTGCAATCTTACGGTGACATATACAATACTAGCAGATGCCCGCGACTTCGTCCGCGTGAATTAAGTTTGTTAAATTCCCACGGGAACTCCCTAATTTTTGGGTTATTATTATAGCCTATGACACTCACAAATAATGTGGCTTTCTATTGGTACCAGAATTTTCAAAATCCGTTCAGTAGATCCAGAGATTACCCCCTACAACGTCACAAACTCACAAACAACCTCTTTATAATATTAAGTATTGTAGTCACATAAAACGCTGAGACGTGGACACTATCAAAAGACTTGATCCAAGTCGCTCAGAGGGCTATGGAGGGGACTATCCAGGCCATGCTGTTGGAGCGATGGCCGTTGGAGCCGGAAAGTTCAAGAGTGGAGACTGTGGACAAGTAAGTAGGTAAGTAGTAAGTACCTAGGTATAGTGTGGGGCGCCCTCCAGCACGATGGACCTACGATATATAGAGGGTGGCGGGAAATCGCTGGATGAGGAATGCTGAGGGCCGGGACCCGGGTGTAGAAGGCGTTTTCTGGGAAAGGCCTATGTTCAGTAGTGGACGTCCGCAGGCTGAAATTGATGATTAAGTAGTAGGTACTTAGGTATCTACTTTTACAGTATCATGTCGTAATGAAATCAAATGCATTGAGAACTTGCGGTCTAGACTACTTCGTAGTCGTTTATTTATCTATCATTGCGACACAAAGTCAATGACTTCGATTCAGTAAAATGCATTGTTATTATAACAAAGCACCTATTCATACTGACACAATATAGAGTAATAGCATAAAAAGTTAGGCAACTAGTATAAGTAGGTACCTAGATATTAGAATTAACTGTCTTCTAATATATTATTATCTACCTATATATTATTATTATTATGCAAGGATATCACCGGAAGATTCGGGCACCAATCAGAAGAGGTACCTAAGCAGTCTGCTTACTTCTAAGTCCTAGATGCAGTAGGTACTGGCTATTACCTATTCTGTGTTACTAACTTATTAGGTACCTTCCTACTAGGTACCTAGGTACCTAGGAACCAGAGGAGCGGCGCGGCGCGGCGACTCCGGCGCGCGAATTTTGAAAAGTATTGGTAGGTAATTAGGAAACTGACGATTTTCAATTACAATGCATTAATGAAGTAGCTGTAGGTGAGTAATAATATTTTAATTATTTTTTCTACCTAAAGCCTTAAATACCGATCAACGCCTTGAACTAGGCTAGTATTGCCTTATATTAATGGGTTTTACGAAAACTTTATACTTACTTGATATTCATTTGGCTTTTATAAATCCTTACTATTAATATTGTTGATCGTTTTAATATTACATTTTCGTCAATTTATCGAATTTTAGATCTGTTTATTATTGGATAAATTGACGTCTTACCTATGTCTACACATACATAGAAAATTAAAGGCCTGTACGTGCTTAACAAAAAACTATCTTCGTATATTATGACTGACCGACCCTTACTATATTATAGCGGTAGTCTTTTATAGCAGGAAAATGTATTAATCTCATGGAAAATCAGAACGAGTTGTACGCAGACGAAGTTGCGAGCAACAACTAGTCTTGGAAACCTATTTTCACTAGAATCACCATGTGGATAGGTAATATAGTGGGCAAAAGCAAGAATGAAATTATTACAATACTGGCCGTGGGAAAAACAGATACCACTACTTTTTAATAAATAATCAATTACTTACCGAAAGGCATAAGTAGGTGCAGTCAAAGACGACACACGAGTAGTAACTAGTTAGCACCAGAATAAAAGACAATCGACGGCCCTTATAGATTCGTAAATTGTGATATTATTTGAACAAAAATCCATACAATATTATAAATGCGAAAGTGTGTCTGTCTGTCTGCTACGCTTTCACGGCCCATCTGTTCAACCGATTTTGATGAAATTTGGTACAGGGATAGGTTGTATCCCGGGGAAGGACATATGCTGCTTTTTTATCCCGGAAAATTAAGGAGCTTCCACGGAAATAAAAAAACCTTAATCCAAGCGGACGAAGTCGGACGCGCTCGGCAAAAACCAAAGTTTTAGCTCTGGCCATTTCTGAGGTTTGTCTAGGGCCTAGGCCAATCGCGATGCACCCGCACATCGGCTTTGGACTATAATATAACATATATACTTAGATAGAAGGAGAAGATTGCGGCTACGACTTTATTTGTGTTTATTATATAATTATTTAATAATAGCTATTCAACGGGCTCGGCTATGGACGTAACATATCATGTGACTAGTGATATTATGATTTCAATTTTATGGAAAGAAACTCATGTTATGTAGGCAAAATTCCACAGTCTAGCCACTTTCTCCGTGGCGTCGTTTACCTAAAAATAGGCATTTGAACTGTTTGTAATTTATAATTTCCATTGGATATGTATAATTTTCATATAGAAGATGAAATGTTGGACAATGAATATTTACATTTAAAAATAGGTGCTAAAATTCTACATCAATGATTTAACATGTATAAATTAAATTATAATATAAGTTTAATTCATAGAGTTGTATAAAAAGAAGTAGGTATATTATTACAAATAAATAACTAATTGAGTAACATAGATTGAATAACTTAAACTTAATTTTAATTTGGCCAACAGTTAGCCGCTTTCCTAATTTTTATTGTAGTTGCCGGCCACATTTTATGTTAGTCATACATAACTGATACTGCTGGTAAGTATAGGTACCGAGCTCAAGAGTGTTTTTACCCGTTGTTCCATTGGGTTGATCCTTGATGGGACCACAGGTAACTTTATTAACCAGTAGTCTTATCACACTAGGGATTACAATTCGATTAATACTTTTGAATCCTGCCTATAAAAAAAAAGAAAACCATCAAATATAAGGGATTTATTCACTGATCACGGTCTTGTGATCCCTGGGGTCCATGTTTGTTCCCATTCGACCCCAACGCCTTCTTTGAGATTGAATACCTACAATCTCCGTACCTATATAATATAGCCATGCAAAAATTCACTACAATTTTGTATTTAAATACTTTTTAAATTACATAATATTTGAATATTTTTCTAAGAAGATTTGATAGTTATGTCCATTATTGAGTGTAATATGTCGACTGCGGATCGCGAGGTCCTGGGTTCGATTCCCGGTCGGGCATAAAAGTTAGGTATTGGGTTTTTCAATTAAGAAATTCTCAGTGCCAGCCCGGAGTTGGAAGTTGGCGGTGTTTCACCCCCGTGCCTCGGAGAGCACGTTAAGCCGTCGGTCCCGGTTATTATCACCAACATGATAATAATCGTTAAAGCCCGCCAACCCGCATTGGAGCAGCGTGGTGGGTCTAAGCTCTAATTCCCGCTCTCCTATGAGAGTGGAGGCCTGTGCCCAGCAGTGGGACGTTAATAGGCTGTAGTGATGAGTGTAATATGTAATAATTTTGAATTTAACTGACCAATTTTATTTTTGTAAATAATTCAATAAGTATAATAATAATAGGTAATGTTAAATGTTAGATATTAATAATACCTACTAAATGTTGTACGCCAGAAATGGCAGAATATTGTGTTCACAAATAATAAATCAATAAATCGTATCGATCCAACTTCGACAATCATCGAGGTCAACTTTAGACGTTAGAAAATCTCTATTTTGAAAGCCCTCCATTTCGTCAATTATAGGGGAAAAATTAAAAAAAATTTTTTTGTAGGTACTCTATTCCTAATTATCTTTAAAATTATACCGCAACCCTAAGTAACGCTATAAAAAATATTTTACTTCGCATTCGCTTCTATGAGAGCCCCCCTGAGATAAATATTTGTATAACTTTTAAGCCATATTCGGCTGGAGGCCATCGGTTTACATATTATATTTAAATTTGAAGTAATTACGTTCAGTAATTCAGAAGTTATAAGGCTCTGACAGACGGACGGACGGACAAGTGCAAATTCACTCAAGTAGATTCAGAGACCTTCGCTTCGCTCGATCAATAATTTTTGTGCGAGCACTTATAATATGGATTTTTTTACTTATAATAATCAACGTGAGACCAATAAATAGTCTTCTTCTTCTATCTTCTATCTATCTATCTTCTATATATATAAAAGCGAAATACCACTCACTCACTCACTGACTAATCACGTTATCTCAGGAACTATAAAGCGTACAGACTTGAAATTTGGAAGGTACATTCCTTCTACGGTGTAGACGCCAGCTAAGAACGGGTTTTGAGAAAATCCATCCCTAAGGGGTTAAAATAGGGGTTGGAAGTTAGTATGAAAGTCCTTTGTTGTTGAAGTTAGACGCATGAAAATTGGTAATTAAGTTATTAGTTATAAATAATAAAAACCTGTATAAGCAATTTTACGAAAATGTAACCCAATAGGGGTGAAATGGGGGTTGGAAGCTTGCATAAGGGTTCCAATTTTTTGCAGTAAGAGACTTGAAAATCGGGATTTAGGTTATTAGTTTTAAGTTATAATAAACTGCATAAGCAATTTTATGAAAATCTACCCCACAGAGGGTAAAATGGGGGTTGTAAGTTTGTATGAAAGTTTCAAGTCTCTAACTTCAGAAACATAGGAATGTTTCTGAAGTTAGAGACTTGTAAATCGGGATTTAGGTTATTAGCTTTAAATAAAAATAACCTGTATAAGCAATTTTACGAATATCCACCCCAAAAGGGGTGAAATGGGGGTGAAAGGTTACATACAAATTTTATGACTTTGAAGTATAGACATGAAAATCAGCAAAAAAACCTGCTTAAGCTATATAAAGCCTCTATAGATAGGCTGTTTGCAGCGGGAAAATTACATAATCTCATAGGAAATCAATAATTGTACGCGGACGAAGTCGCGGGCAACCTCTAGTATATTATAATTGAGAGGCTAATAAGTACGTGGTAGGTATATAAAATTCCAATAAATCACATATCAGTTCGAATTAAAGTTGATAACATGACAAGGTGTGAACTATTTGAAAGCACCTTATATTCGTGAGATAGGCTTTGAAGGCATGATCGATTACCTTCTAAGCTACCTACGTGTCGGTGAAAAGACAACGCAATGATTGCAAAAGGCTTGCGGCTAGACACCTATATCTATTAGATGTTTTAGCTGTAACATGGATTACTTAGGGTGAAAACACACAACCTACGGACAAAAAAAAGACGCGTCGTTCACTTTGTATTGAGCGCGCACGCTAGTCGACAGAACAAAAAGGGCTTTCTTACACGTGGACCCGGAAGTTTTGCGTCCATAGTTAATCTATAGTGTTTTCGCTCTTATTACACCCTAGAGCCTAGACTAGATGATACCATAATATTACAATGCCCACGAATTTGTCCGCGTGAATATACTTAGGTTTTTCAAACATCAAAGTTCTCACGGGGGAACTTTGATTATCTGGGAAACAAAGTCCCGAAGGTCGGGATGTTTGATGTCTCGAGCTTTTGCCGTTAAAAGGTAGGTAACATGCAGATAGACACACTTTCAGAGAGATTTGTAATAAGCCTTTATCCTACTATGCTATCTAAGTATTTCTAATCAAATTGTATCAACGAATTCATTATCATTGAATACCAACATTCAACTGCAGTTCCTAATTTGTATTATTTTGCGGTTTTTGACTGATTGGGCAAAAGGAATAGGCAAAGCCGTTTTTTTATCTTTTCCCATCTAGATAGTTCAGTAAAATGTTTTTAAAGATTAGGTAGGTAAGTACCCGATAATACGCTGTAAGAAATAAATATCTTAAGTTAGAGAAAGTTAACATAATATGGCAAAGAGAGCCTATTTCTTACAGCAATCCCCCACCCTTGGAGAAGGTATCAGTTCGTTACGGCTCCATAGTGTTTTAACCTGGTTCATGACCTGTTCACGAAATAGAGAGATCGTATCTGATAATTATTATGGACTCAATTATGGCTGAGCACGAATACAGTCGACCTCCTTACAGATATTATGAGTCCTGCCGCAGGCATAAAGATACTACTTAATTTGAAATACGAATCCATATACTAATAATATTATAAATGCGAAAGTGTGTCTGTCTGTCTGCTACGCTTTCCCGGCCTATCTTTTCAACCGATTTTGAAGAAATTTGGTACAGAGGTAGGTTGCACCCGGGGAAGTACATACTTACTAATATTATAAATGCGAAAGTCACTTTGTTTGTTGGTTTGTTGGTATGTTGGTTTGTTGGTTTGTCCTTCAATCACGCCGCAACGGAGCAACGGATTGACGTGATTTTTGGCATGGGTTTAGTTGAGGACCTGGAGAGTGACATAGGCTACTTTTTATCCCGGAAAATTAAGGAGTTCCCGCGGGAATAACAAAAAACTTAAACCACGCGGACGAAGTCGCGGGCATCAGCTAGTAGATACATAAAATAATAAAATAAAATAAATAGCTTTTATTATTCCTTACAGTTACATGATAAATTTTCTTAAGACCCCACGGCATAGGTAGGCATAGGTTTTGATAATAGATAATTATTATTGTACAATTTTAGAAGGTAAGGAATAGGTAGGTATAGGATATTACCTTAATAAATGACAGCTCAATAACTAATCAATAGTCCATTATCAAACATTGTTCAAATAAGTAGTAGGGGAAGTAGGTACATAATATGCTACTTTTAATCCAGGAAAATTAAGGAGATCCCACGGGAATCAAAAATTACTTATATGTATCGCAAAGCATACGCCGAAAGATAATCTTTGAGATAGAAAGCTCGTCGCCTTCTCACAACTTGGAACTTGTTTATGGACCTACTTACTGCGGATGATCGCGGTATCAAACCCACCCCTTACTAAATCGTGTGTTCTGGCCTTAAAGGAATAGGCATTTTACTAATTGACACTCATGAGTTTGAATTACAAAACAGTTATACAGTAACGCCTATCAGCTGACTAGTTTGCATCTAGTTCACCTTTGAATCACTTCGGCCAACTTGCCAAAGGATTTATCGCCTGACATTCTAAGAACGTGTTCATTATTAACCTGAATCATACTTGATAAGTACCCACCACCTGAATATACTTAGGTACATTAAATAGATCATTGCTGTAATCATTGAGATTTTTATTTATTAGCAAGATTTGTGAAACCGTGAAGCCACTCTTATTACGACAGTTTCATTTATTGCTCTGATTAAGTAATTACCAAAACCAATTACGGAGTTTTAGGCAGGTTTAGGCGATTATAAAAACGATTGAGCTTTTGCGCCAATAGTTTTTACATAAAAGTTGCATAAAATTTTAATTGACGAACTGATATTTTATTTATGAGCCTGTAATAAAAAACGATATATATGCCTACTTACCTAATTCCTGGTTGTCACATTGATAAATTGAAGACCAGTATACCAAAACACGTAACCTCTCAGAACGGAAAGTGCTTTAGTTAGAAAGGTACGATCACGAGGAGCATAAATTTCACCCGCCATATCCGTAGCGACTTCCTTTCACGTACTACTTATACGATATTATATCATGATTCATGCGATATGTATGGCACTAAATGAGACTCTAATCTGAAGCAGTCTCGTTAAAACTACCTACAAACGTGGGCCGGCTTACGTAATGCTGTAGGCTCTTGGGCATTAGAAACAGAAAATGATAGCAGATATTATAGCAGCAAGAATCAAAGTGACTATAGGAACTAAGTACTATTGTCTGAAAGTCTATATGGGTACTTTATATTGATCAATTCACCTCCTCTGTGTCTCTGTGTTTGATGTTAAGTAACCTAAGCAAATTCAACGATTTTATTATTGGCAGCTCTTTGACTTATGTCTCAGAATACGAAGTAACTAGCTAAGTATAAAATTAAATTACTATTTAGCAACAGATAAATTCAAAATATGACATTGCTAAATTCATTGTTAAGGTTTATTTGAAACAATCTGCCTCAAAGGGTTAAAACTTATTAGTCGACCCAATATTGACCAATCCTTAAGAAATTTGGTCAAATCTATCTAGGTATCTGCTTTAAGTACCTATTTGATCTTATCCGACGTCTGTATAGAAACAAATAAGTAAGTTATCATATTCGTTATCGACACGTACCTACCTACCTATACAGCACTGGTTCGACCCTGGCCAGTTTTTGACAGCAACGCATAGAAAGAAATCGTGCTGATTCTATCGACGTTAGACAGAAGAAAGGCCGACTGACTAAAACAAAATCAAGCTGCTGTAGCCATTGCACACAAAGATTTGAAATAATATCATAGGTACCTAGGTAATAGGTATATTTGCTGTACAGCAGTATGAATTCATAGGTACCATTCAAAGCTTAAAAAAATGTATTCTCTCTGGAGTAGTAAAATGTTCTGAAACCTTTTTCAGCCTAGCTTCAACGAGATAGTGGATGTACGAGCGTTTTTCCGCTTAGTTTGCGGCTTTTTTCGTGTTTCCGGTAGAGCCTATATTCATGAGCAGATCCAGTTTATTATAGGTAGGTAGGTACTGGTCGACAGTCGTCTATACGACTGTCAACTTGTATAATAAATGAATAAATATTAACGGGAATCGGAAGTTAAAGGAGGTTACATTTGATTGCGGAAATGAGCTTAAAACTTAAAATAGTCAAAAACTACTTTAATGTTATACCTAGTAGGTAAGTACTGTAGGGGTAGGTATCCCGTATCGTATCTTTCTACAAAGAACAGACAACCTGTTTGGAATACCTCTAAATTTACTTAACTAATCTTTCAAAGGCTATCTATCTGTATAGGTATATGAGATTGCTTCAGCAATTAGATGGCCTTTGCGACCTTTTTTTTGTATTTCTTATGCATCTTGTATTGTTTTGAAGTAGGTAAATAAATAAATGGTAGCATAAAGATATAATATTAGTAACGTTAGGTATAAGTAGGAAAATACATTTGCACTTACATAAACTACTTTTTTATCAAGATATTTTTTAATAACGAATTTATGATGTTTTATTTACGATGTTTTCATTATTAACGGGTACTTGTAAAAGTATTTGAGTTAAAGTCATTTTACCCGAAAATCTCAAATTAAATTGAATGTATGGGCTGGGTGGCTGGGTCGCTTATCAAAGCGTGGCTAATGCGGAGTTTACACGCTAATTACAAGATATGTTTTAATTTGAAACGGCAGGCGCCCGAGATCGCGTTCTCTACATTTCTAACACGGCCGTATTTATATCATTTGGATTTTAAACAAAAACTTTAGAAATTTCAAGACAGTACGTCCGTAGCAGCTGCTATCGATGGATGTAATAAAATTCGTCCCGTCGTTCTTTCATCAATTTTCATGAATTTAGCAAAAAACAAGCGTTTGTTATAAATTACAAAATTGAGTCAGTTCTTTTCGAGTGTTCCCGTTTTGAGCTTTTACGAGTACGAGTATAATTATTCTGAAATATAACTTACACAAATACCTAGATTATCGGTTAATAGAAACCTACTACCTACCTACCTGTAGATGATGGATTAGCATGAGATGGCCATCTAGTGACGAGGACATCTGTCACTCAAAGTCTATAGAATCAAAGCCGTAATCGGATGTGAAAGACCACACGCGTACGCCCTAACCTGTTCACTGAAGCGGAGCGGAGACGTCACGTCATTTCTCAATAATCTTAGTTAAACGTCTCCGCTCATCTTCAGTTGACAGGCACCCATATCAGTGGAGACTGGTGCGGAGCGGCGCGGCGGTATGGCGAGAGCCGAGAAGCGTGAGAATCTAATTTTCAGGCATGTATGGACCGAAAAAATATTGGTTGATCACCTCGGTGATCTATGTTTAATGGAGTAGGTACCTAGGGTAAGTTAGTATACTAGTAGTAGTAGATACTGCTATTCACTACTACTTGTTAATAATTACATTACAGTACCTAACCTACCTGCCTAGTGCTTTATACATAAATTTTTTTGTATAAAGGAGAAATTTTTTTAGGCAAAGGATAAGACAAAGACTTTTGTGATAAAAAAAATCTCACAAAAGTTAAATCGCATAGCTACGCATCTCATCGCATAGGCATTACGAACTGAATAGGCAGATCGCAATGAAGCCTAACAACAATTTAACGGTATCGATTTATCATTCCGATTCTAATCGTGACCATAGACCATAGAAGATTCGCTAATTCTAATGTTACAGATATTTTATATTGCGCAAACGTTGCAAGTTGCAACCGAAGCATGGCAATAAAGTTAAACTAGATCACTGCATTCTCTTCTGAACTTCACGACAATAACTATCTAAGAATGAATAACTTAGCATGGTAAAGTCAAGGAACCTCAGTGTAGGTACACGTTGAAACTGATAATATGTCACTCGCATTAACTATAATATTTTTTTATACCCTTTACTTATTACGATATTCTGTTTGACAAAAGTTTTCTGTATCTCTGGCCCGTATACCCGTCCTATGGCTCGTACCTATCGCTCGGTATGAATGCAAATCCATACATTTATACACGGTGCCTGTGCCACCGTCGTGCAAAAGCGGCCCCAGTTATGAGTCCGATATAAGATATCCTTGAGCAATATTAAAAATGACCTCATGTCAATACACACACTAGCGAAAAAAATTTATTTAAATTTCGAAAAAATTTGAAACATCCTGTTTAATTATGTTTACGAAAGTACATGCGAAGTAACCTCTGTTTACAAGTTCAAGGAATTCTCTTCCTCACATTAATCGTGCAAGAGAAATTTTGTGAACCAATAGCGAATGGTTATTTGAAAAGTCCACGTGGACCGAGGTCCAATCATGCGCTCGCGCTATCCTTTGACCCATCGGCCCCGCCCCCTTTTTACAGGAAATAGCAAAATGCAAAAGATAGATTTACTCAGTTACGGGTCGGCTGGGGTCGGCCACCGAACGTGCGAAAGCGGAAGTATAGCACCTAAGCATAATTTTCGTTGTTGTTTCCGTAATTATTATTTTTCTTAAAACATGGTACAAAGTCTAATTCTTGAGTTACTGTAAGACGTACAGCGTAGTGTTAGATGTCTAAACTACCAGTAGGTACAGCGCGAAGTGATGTGAAAGTGATTAAACTCACACATTTTTAAGACTTACAAAAACATGCTCTTTTGTTTGGAGCAAAACAGCAAGCAATTCGAATAATTACTTCATTACAGGAAGATAGGTTAAACTTTTCTGTTCTGTGTGGTTTGTGTGTTAATCTACTCATGTGGCATGAACATACCTATGGAATTAATTATGGAAAGGTACTGTACCTAATTTTGTTGATTTTAATCGAAATAGCTGGTAAAAAGTGTAAGTTTGTTACCTAGGTACTTTCTTGATGAGTCTGAAACAATTGACTACTTACTTAATTCCTAATCATACCCACCGAATGATTAAAAGAAGAAAGAAAAACAAAACCCTTGCCATTATGTGATTAACCTAATTTTGTTGATTTCAATCGAAATAGCTGGTAAAAAGTGTAAGTTTATTACCTAGGTACTTTCTTGATGAGTCTGAAACAATTGACTACTTACTTAATTCCTAATCATACCCACCGAATTATTAAAAGAAGAAAGAAAAACAAAACCCTTGCCATTATGTGATTAATGGAAAGGGCCCTTAGAAATGAGGAATACGACTCAGAAAGAGAACCACCTACCTACTTATTTTTTAAACCCGAGTAAGTAGGTACCATTTCTACCTACCATTTCTTGTTGAACATTTTAGTTGGATTTGAAATGAAATGTTTATTTCATGTACTTAGAACAATTATTGTTTCCGAAAGTCCGTAAAAAGTACGAAAGTACGAAGATTGAAATTAAGTAAGCAAGTACCTAGTACCTACCTACATCAATAATACGAGCTTGCATTGCAAACAGCTGATCGAATGAGGCACACGGTCTGTGCCTTGGTAGGTACTCGGCAATTTTTACGTAAGTAGCGTACGTAACTTGACGTACTTGACTAACAAGTAACTTCAACAAAGTCAGCAGAGGGTCTTAACTCATAGTCTTAAAGGTTACTGCATTTACTGCTCGTATTCCAGTAGATTTTCGTTAAAGTGAATGACCTTTAGGGACACGTGCCCGCGCCGTGCTACTGTAGGTACTCGAGCGCCGCCGTTCCGCGAGCGCCATATTTACGTGCGCTATGGGGTGTTTTCAAATGAAGCTATTTTTTATTTATTTTTTAAATGAAACTCATTGAAATGTTCTTTATTTTTTTTTGTATTTTACCAGTGGACTGTAGGCATTGGGTACATTAACTGGTTTGCTTTTCAACGACTATAAAAAAAGCACCGTGTATTATAAATGCGAAAGTGCTGTCTGATGTCTACAAGTGATCTACTGTCTATGCCTGTCTAACTACCTACTACTTTAAAAGTACTACTAACTACTAACTAACTAACTACTAACTACCTTTAAAAGTTTACCAATCTGCCTACTTGATTTTGACGAAATTTGGTACAGAGATATTTTGCATCCCGAATACGAACAAATTACTCAAAATCAAAGAGATAAATTCACGCGGAAGACGTTGCCAATTTCGCCGTCGCGGCAGAGGACATAAAAATGTAGCAGACAGATGAATGGCACCTCGTATTAATATTATACCTACTATTAATATGGATTTAAATGTCATGTAAAACATGATTAAGAGCCGCTTCCACTAGGACATTTAAACTGATTTAGTTAAATTTTGTAACGCTATCACTTTTTGGCAAGGGTTATAATGCAGAACTTACCAAAAAATCACAGCATGAAAAAAAATTAAATCAATTTAAGAGTATTTCTGCAAGTGTACGAAAAAAATCATTACTTGCAATAATTCTTTAACGTAACAAAGTATGATATAATATGGCATTTCAAATTCGCGAATAGAATGCCACTGAACGGCATCCCAGCTAGAGCGGCCGGCCTTCGTAGTTCGTAGTCACATGACTGTGAGCTTCTTGATCCACTTTTCATAACTCCCACCAGCGGGGATGCCCTTCATCAAGCGCTTTATCACTTCGTAACATCTTTGCACATACATCTTACTGTAATGTACTGTTCGTAACACCTAACATAATATGTTACACATTCAGTTGATGTCTCAATACGAGCTACTAATCGAAATGTATTCAACGAAAGGTGTCAGAGATGACTTGCAGATATTTAAGACTTGCCTGGTGGGAGGCTTCGGCCATGGCTAGTTACCACCCTACCGGCAAAGACGTGCCGCCAAGCGATTTCGCGTTCCGGTACGATGCCGTGTAGAAACCGATTAGGGGTATGGGTTTAATATAACTGCCATGCCCCTAACAGGTTAGCCCGCTACCATCTTAGACTGCATCATCACTTACCATCAGGTGAGATCGCAGTCAAGGGCTAACTTGTAGTGGATTAAAAAAAAAAAAGTGCTATACCAACAACCTAAAACGCATGAAAAATGTGATAGACAGACGAACAGATAATACATACCAACATTATATAGGACAAACTGCACCGTTGATCTAGCGATTAGCATATTCTACTGCGAATGACAAGGTTTTGATTCCCGGATTGAGCCGTTAGAAAAAAGTAAGCATTGGGTTTTCTGACAAGAAATCCTCAGCACAAGCCCGGAGCTACGAAGTTGGTCCGGTGGTCGGTGGTCGTTTCGGATTTTCAACCCCATCGGGCTATGAGAGTATGGGAATAAATAGTACATCCGTGTTTGCGCACATACTTGTACACTACAATATCTCCCGTGCAAATGGTTAATCCCTGTGAAGATTGGCCGCCGTGGCCCAAATTATAATGACCGAATATTATAATATATGTACTTACCTGATCCTTGTTGGAATGATTGGGTCCTTGGGAGCTCAAAACTTAAGCTTATCTGTTGCCATATTTTTTTCTACTTTTTCTAGTCTGGTCCACGGTCATCAATGGCTCCAATAAAATCTGTGTGTTATATGGTATGAATTGTCAATTTAGTGCAACGCATTCCGCAGGCCGACCGCGTATCTTTTGCATCAATCATTGATACATCGCAATCACATCCGATTGGCTGAACTTATGGTATTCTTGCTAGTTGCTACGTCAATGGATTTCGTCCAATAGTGGAGAAGTGTTTACCAATCAGAGGTGATTGCGATGTATCAATGATTGATGCAAAAGATACGCGGTCGTCCTGCAGGGGCTATACTGGCAATATTACTCAAAATGACAGTTTGATGTCACGTACCTTGACGTTCCTAAAATACTCGTAAGGCATATAATAATTATTCTAAAACACGAAAGTCAAAAATAATGAAACAATATGGCTTTAAGCGTTGGCAGTATAGCCCCAGATTTTTAAAGGTAGGCTCTAAATAATGGCAAGGCAAAAACAATTTAGCACATGCCAAATAGCTTTAAATTGCACAACCACGATTCAGAGATAACTATTGACGAGAATCACTCTATCGACAACTTGTTGACAAGTAAAATCACGCAACTGCAAAGCAAAAAGTAGCATGTCTACATTGAGTATGTACACACAAAGAAAGAATGCTGACAAGTTTGTTGCTGAAATTGATTTTCAGACATTTGGTTTGGTTTCATTACATAATAGATAATAATATGAATCGTACCATTAACCAATCAAACTACATATAGTTATAGTCCTTCAAACTTATCTGGCCAGGTGGCCAAAATTGGAATAAATTTTAATGCCTGTTTAGTTTTTATTTTATTTTTCATTATATCTACCTACTAGCGACGCTACATCACTGGGTCAGATAACTTTGTGGGACTGTATAGTCGGCAAATACCTATCTTTAATTTGACATGAACGATAGCTTACTTTTTCAAGTCAACATAGTTATATCAGTAAATAATGAAAGATTTATATGACAAAGTAGTTAAGTAGTTACCTACGCTTAGCTTGATAAATAATCTGTATTCATCTATCAGCTTCTTTCCGAGCCTCATTTCGATGGAATTGAATTCAATAGAACAAACTGAAATTTATGGTTTGTCGTAAAATGGAACATATAATTTAGTGCGCCATATTTGTACACATAGAGACGTTGGAACTAGTACCACATTTGAAATGCACATCCATATAAGGCTCTAGTTTCGAGACCCAGACTAGTATATTTTTTTGTAATACTCTATATTGGTAACGGTCACATACTGGTATTGGCAAATTAACATTGCTAGCACAAACCTCAAAGCCAGTCCAAATAAAAGGTGTTCAGGCGTAATAGGTAACTGTTAAGTTAACTTGATAATCCTTGATTTTTTTTAAATTGAAACAATTAATATTACAAAGTTCGGTAAGCTTTTAAGGTAGGTAATCTGTCATTCTAGAATAGGCTCTTCTTCTTGGTCTTACAAAATAACTTGAACAACGTAGGCATTCGGAACACTGATGTACCTAAATTATTACACTGATGTAGATATATTATATTTTGGCAATAGCTATGTCAAGACAACCGTCTATAACCAATTAATTTAGGTTTTTGTTGGCATCATTAATTATTCTAAGGCCTCTAGGCAACTGGAGCTTTCGTCGAATATACCTAAGTTTATTTACTGGATCGGGCGTGCAAAGATAAAATTAAAGGCAAATAGGTACAAAACGTGCTATTTTTTTAGCATTTATCAACTTTTACTTTTTAATTTTTAAGGTAAGTAGGTACATTTATGAAAATCAGAAGGGAATACGGAAACCGAAAACCGTTACATATCCTAGCTGGTAGAATTAGAAACAAGAACTAAAATCGCTTTATATGTCCGTGGATGCAGTTAATGACGATCGATTTAGGCTGTTGTGGTGTGGTTACTGGTTAGCACACGTCTTTTGTTACACACTTTAAATCTATTCTCCGCAGTTTGATGTCGCACCGCGTTTTTTTAAAGACATATAAAACCTACAGTTGCTACGTTACGACGCGGTGGCCTATGAGAAAGGTCAAATTTCAAGCTACCTCAGGAATTTCGTTTTAATCGAACTGGATCGATATTATACTGACCGCTGTATGATTGCGAAATAGGTAGGTACGAGAACACTCTACCATTGAAAAGTTACAAGTATTTTAAAGTGACTTATTTATAGAACTTATCGATTTTATCTTTAAGCTTGAAAAAATATAGATAGGATATTATATAGTGGTGGTTGAAGCTTTAGGAGTTCTCAAGCTTGGATTAGAATTGAGTCACATTAGATAAAGAAAATTCTAATTCTAGTTTCTTAAACATTTCGTAAGCCTTTACGCAATCCAGATTACCAACAGTATGTAATTTTATGCCAACTTATCACACTATCGTAATATGTGAAGTGATAGACTCCTAAAATCGAATTAAGTATTTCGTTTACCACGTTATACATTTTCCGTCAACAAAATTAAATCTTATGTAACTGGGTAGCGTAGCCTCGTATGTGCTGTTTATAAAGAAGCGACTTGACGTGGTCTTTGGGTTATCTACTTTTCTCCTCTCTAGACTACTAGGTATATTATCATAAGTGGTACTTACTTACAAAGGGGATACGGTCACGATACCTCCTTCGTATCCGCTCTCGATATTTTTATAAGAACGTCGGCTCAGGCAATCATCGGGTCATGTGATGCAGACACCGCCAAAGCGAACGATATTTGAAATATATTGTATCCGTTCCAAGTTAGGTAAAGATAATTTAATTTCCCAAACAAGATAAAAATTTCACTGAGAAACTTAACTTACATTTATGCTTATAGGACATTATTATATCTTTAAAATAGTAACCCACACATCATAATACATATTAACTCTACGTTTGAAAGTGCTTTATAAACTTTTTCATCTTATATATAAAATTCTCGTGTCACAATTTTCGTTTCCATACTCCTCCGAAACGGCTTGACCGATTCTCATGAAATTTTGTGAGCATATTGAGTAGGTCTGAGAATCGGCCAAAATCTATTTTTCATACCTCCACGCGGACGGAGTCGCGGGCATCAGCTAGTATTATTATAAGAAAGATTTTTCGTAAAATATTAAACTCTGCTTAAATTCAATAGCTTTCGAACCATAATAATTATTATTCCTAGCTTTTGATAATGCGATTAATTACCTAATTTAAATGCAGTTTCCGGCACATCTGTATGAACCGCGTCCAAAGCTTGTACCCCTATATTTAATGTTCTCTATGGCTTGTAATGAGACACGCTGACAATTGACTCAGTTCCGCACACCATTGATAAATAATGTTACCATGTTGTGCTCGAAGGCTGAATTCTCACGGAATCCAATTAAGGAAGGTTAAAGTCGAAGCAATTGCGCGTTTGAAGATTACATAATACTTTTACTTTTAAGCCGCAAATATTCCAAGCCCGCACGAGAAACTTGATACGACGCCAAAATTGTATACCTACTCAGATCTCAATTTTGAATGCAATAGTCGCTATATCGATCCTCAGTCATCGTGCTAGTCAAAGACACGACTGCACAGTCCAAATTCCATCCAAATCTAATTCCAAATCTAATTAAATGGTTAATATTTACCTATGGCCGTCTATAGGTAAATGTGCTTACCTCATCATTTACCTATAGCCGGCCCACTACTTAGCACTAGTCTCCTCTCGGAATGAGAAGGTCGACCGCCCTATATCTAACTAGATATAGGGCGGTAGAGCCCCGCCCCGACTTATAGCAAACTAGCTAATGCCCGCGACTTCGTCTGCGTGGTTTGAGGTTTTTTGGTTCCCACGGGAACTCTTTAATTTTCCGGGATAAAAAGTAGTCCAGACTATAATCTATCTCTGTGCCAAATTTCAGCCAGATCCGTTCAGCCGTTGGGGCGTGATTGAGTAACAAATATCCATACATCCATCCATCCATCCATACATCCATCCATACATCCATACATCCATCCAAACTTTCGCAATATTAGTAAGAGTAAGAAGTAAGATATAAAAATTTCTTTTTATACAATATTTTCAATTCAATTTCAATAATGCCAATGATTTTATTGAAAGATAAAGAGTTAGCTTATCGAATGATTATTAGGAATTATTTAAACATCTTGCATCGTTTAGAATAAGATTCTCTGTAAGGTTCTTAGACGTTACAGATGTATTTTATCTCTTTAATTTGAACGATATTCTTATATCACACTAGCGATAGCCCCGGCTTCGCACGGGTAGCACTAATAATCATAATAGTCTATACCCAATATAGCCAGTGGGCAGTGGGCAGTAGGCAGGTTTTACACCTTCGCAAGTAAAGCATTGGTCTAGACCAAATTTGAAAATCATAAAAATGGTTATTGTGAGTCAACCTTAAAAGATAGATTATGCTATGGCAGACTTTTTTTTAGAACTTTTTAAGAGGAACAATGCCACCATATATTATTTTCGTGTAACTTTAACTATTTACGCAGCGCACGCCACGTACGCTCTCAGAAGAGATGATTTTTTCCTACTTAGTTCACATAATTGCAATTTTCGTAAGGATCTCTAATTTTTTGATAATAAAATATAGCCTATGTTACTCGCTGATAATGTAGCTTTCAATAGGTGAAAGAATTTTTAAAATCGGTTGAGTTGTTTTTGAGTTTATCCATTACAAACAAACAAACAAACAAATCTTTTCTCTTTATAATATCAGTATAGATAACTCGTGGTTAACTAATGTTAGAATCTCTTTCGTGGTCTCCCAGTCTACACGATTACCAAAACTGCTTTACATCCACTTGACGAGACATGTTTGGAAGTACTCAGAGGGAAAGACAATCATAACAATCTTGTCTTGACCCGCGCTGGGTTCATTTTACATAACATCGACGTTGTTGCTTATTAGTAGGTACTCGTAGGTACGTTACTGTTTCACAATTTAAATATTCTCTTGCTCAAAGTGATTGCAGAAAATGGATCAATAAAAATATAGCAAAAAGCCACTTACTGTTGAAGAAAGACGCTACCTTACAGAGCGTTAGTTACTTTGTGTACCTACATTATATTGATTTTGTAAATTTTTGTCGATGTTTTGTTCGTTATTTGACAATACTTAAAGTTAGTTTATTTGAACCAGATAATGATATAAAAGCAAATAATGAAGTCATAGTAGTTATGTTTTGAAAGACGGTCAAAACTTGAAGTAACTCGAATTACTTTTCTCAATCTCTAGTTAGGTATCACTACTTTGCCATACCAACCATGAGATGCTAGGGCTGGTCAGCTAGTAATCGCGTTAGATATCTAGTAGGTAAGTAATAATTAATGCAAGTGTTGCAACCATTCAATCAGATTTAACGTTTGTTTTGACAGACAATCAGAACCATACAGATCTTGAAACTGACACTAATCTACCACTTACTTGCGACCGACTGGCTCTAGATAAATTCATTATTAAGTATAGGCTGCAAACTTATAATTTTAATATTTTACTAATCCTACAGACATTAAATTTTTATACGTGGGTATAGAGCATTTATCAGGATTGCTTTTCAAGGATATTTCCTTAATTTCCGTTACTTTTAGGTATAACATGCATGCAAAGATAGAGATAGAATAGATAGAACGTTAATTGGTACATCTATCTATACAGTCTATACTATAACTATATAATATTATAAATGCGAAAGTTTGGATGGATGTATGGATGGATGGATGTTTGTTACTCAATCACGCCTTAACGGCTGAACGGATCTGGATGAAATTTGGCATAGAGATCGATTATATTCTGGATTAACGTATAGCCTACTTTTTATCCCGGAAAACTAATTTTTCCCGCGAAAACCAAAAAAAACTCAAAACTAGTTGATATTAAAATATTACGTTGTCTTCTGCTTTGAATCAGAAGAGCCAGTAACTACTACTACTACTACCTAATCTTCTTAAATTAAATTTATATTTTTTGATTTGAATTAGTCAAGCACAATCTTCAAAGCGTAATCTTCATAAAAAGCGTTCAAAATTTTCACCAAGAAGTTTTGTAAATACCTACTGCAATCACAATTGCGTTATCGACTTTAGTACTGCTTCAGTGGTTATTAACAATTAGGGTGTTATTTATATCGCCATTTCAATTTTCGGCACATAAAGTACGAAATTTGAAAGCATGTTTCTGATATTAATTTTTTTTTTTTTACCTTTTATTTATTCTATTTTTTTATTATTATTGAAAATAATAAAATAGAACTTAATGCTAGCTAGCCTAACCTAATTAGTATATAAATCATGCCCGCGTGGAATGGTGGGAAGAATGCTGGCTGCATTTCCGCGCTGGACAGCCAGGCTGATCCTTTGCGCAAAAATGAGCCAGCCCTTCTGTCACCAGATGAGGCAATTAACCGCGGTATAGTATTAAACAACTCTCACAGTTAACGTAACTACATGTATGAGCAAATCATCCGCCCACGCACCTACGTATCTAAATAAAATATTTAAAGCTTGCATAAACTAACAGCAATACCTTTTATTATTTCATTATAATAGATGGTTTTGCAATTCATATTGTAGATTGCTAACTTGGCCTATCTTTATTGCTGAGAAAAAATCTACCGCTTAACAAAACTTAAGTACTTACTTACCTACTCATACATTCGATGCGGTAGATTGGGACACTTAACATCAAAAATCAAATACAAACCTATTTACCTATCCATTCCGGTTAATGTTTACACTTGACATGGTCCATAACTCATTTGAAAGGACTGAAAGCAAAATTTTAAATTTTAGTATAATATCAACCAAAAGTCTCGAAAATTTTTACTGTAAATATTATCAATAGTTAACTATTATAATGCCTTAGTCTACCTCTGTCTAAGCCTGTCTCTAGTAGTCTTTGCATTCTCAAAAAACTTATAAAGGCGATACTAACTATTATTCGCTTTCATCTAAAACAACAGACTTCAAAACTATACCTAAGTATAAGAACCAACTTAAACTAAAAAATAAATAACTTTATGTGGGTATATATTTTGTCTTTTGTTGATTTTCTCAATAAGCGCTGAATCAATTTCGATAAAATGTATATGGGACCACTTCTAAAGTATGATCTACCAAATAAAATAAAACCGGCCAAGTGCGAGTCGGACTCGCGCACCGAGGGTTCCGTACAAACCTGTAATAAGTTTTAAATTAAATGTTTTTTTTTTAAATTTGAGTTGATTGAATGAAAGGTAAATTGCGATTTACGATTAATGACGTATTAAAAAAAACTACTTACTTGATCTCGTTCAAACCAATTTTCGGTGGTAGTTTGCATGGTAATGTACAACATATATTTTTTTTAGTTTTATCATTCTCTTATTTTAGAAGTTACGGGGGGGGGGACACACATTTTACCACTTTGGAAGTGTCTCTCGCGCAAACTATTCAGTTTAGAAAAAAATGATATTACAAACCTCAATATCATTTTTGAAGACCTATCCATAGATACCCCACACCTATGGGTTAGATGAAAAAAAAATTTTTGAGTTTCAGTTCTAAGTATGGGGAACCCCAAAATTTATTGTTTTTTTTCTATTTTTGTAAGAAAATCTTAATGCGGTTTACAGAATACATCTACTTACCAAGTTTCAACAGTATAGCTCTTATAGTTTCGGAAAAAAGTGGCTGTGACATACGGACGGACAGACAGACAGACAGACATGACGAATCTATAAGGGTTCCGTTTTTGCCAAATTTGGCTACGGAACCCTAATAAAAAAGAATCGTCAAAATTGATTCATAATTGGCGGAATGATCGCGTAACATACATACAAAAAAAAACAACATACAGTCGAATTGAGAACCTCCTCCTTTTTTGAAGTCGGTTAAAAATATATCACATTCTAAAGATAAAGCTTGCGTGACTAATTGACTATTACATTTTTAAATGTACCTCTGTTTAAGAGATTGTTACATCTAATCTCTTATATCTTGTCATCAAATCACAATGGGGCCGTGATGCTTTGTACTCTTTACGTAATTGAATTCTCCATCAATGCGCACGAAATGTTTCGCTTCCTCATTTCTAATGTTATCCGCCAAGACTCGTGCCAGCCCTTCTTCCGTCCATCTTGATTTCGGTCCGCCTACTTATTGTATCAAATTAAGCTTAAAATGCCTCGTTAACTGCCTCGTTGGTCTAGTGGTTAGCATAGTCGACTGCGGATCACGAGGTCCTGGGTTCGATTCCCGGTCGGGCATAAAAGTTAGGTATTGGGTTTTTAATTAAGGAATTCTCTGTGCCAGCCCGGAGTTGGAAGTTGGCGGTATTTCACCCCCGTGCCTCGGAGAGCACGTTAAGCTGTCGGTCCCGGTTATTATCACTAACATGATAATAATCGTTAAAGCCCGCCAACCCGCATTGTAGCAGCGTGGTGGGTCTAAGCTCTAATTCCCGCTCTCCTATGAGAGTGGAGGCCTGTGCCCAGCAGTGGGACGTTAATAGGCTGTAGTGATGATGATGATGATGAAGCTTAAAATTATAATTTGTTAGTATTTAAAAATAAAAGAACGTAAGTACATTGGATTTAAATAAAAATCCAATTATAATTACCGTTATAAACTCATCATAAGTATAATTCGAACATTTGTTTCCTGAATTTGCTATCATACCTCTTTTCAGTCTTGAAAACTTGGCTCTTAAAGTTTACTTAGGTTTATATAAGGATTTTCGACCATTTCTCAGGCCAATCTTTTAAAGCAGTCAAAGACTGCAGTTATGCAAGCGCATTGTCTCACGCGGGTCATCTCCTATCTCACATTTTATTGTAGCTATCTGAACAATGCCCGTGTATACCTACGTGATGTCATTAAGTAATTCGTCAGCTAAGTTGAGCAAATAATGGTTACGCAAAAAGCTGTTAAATGTAGAAAATCGTCTACGCTCTAGATTCGGGGATTCTTCACAATTATAAATCTAATTAATTAGGTACTAATTTAACTAGTGAACTAGTAATAAAATAGAATAAAAGTTTTAGGGTTCCGCATTAATGTAACGAACAAATTTTTGTTATAATTATCATATTTAATTGACTTATTATAATTAGTTACTGAATTAACCAGTAAACTGAAATTAACATAACAATTTTTTATAAATTAACTTAACAAATGTTTTTTTATATACTTGACTAATATTTTCACGCCAAAACATCCTCTGCTCACATGATCCTCATTCGTAGTACGTTGATAAAATAATTAACATAGTCAAAGTGTTATTATTAAATAGTTCACTAAATAAGGTTCTCGTAGTTAACATTCGTTAATATCGGGGTATATATTTTGTTAAGATATAAGAGCTAAAATAAGACGTTATAGTCAGGTTAGTGTTTGTAATGCACTGACTGAGCTAAAGTTTGACGTAGCCGACAACGTCGGTGCAACGTGCATTGTCAGCGCTTTTGCAAAACTTTGGTTCTGTACGAGTACATGCTGTAATTGTACGAGTGCAGGCTCGTACAACAATTAGGTATAATTAGTTATATCATCGAAAAGCGCAAACGTGCTTTCGGAGGTACTATTTATAAGATACCTTAATTACCTACTCGTATTGTTTTAAAAAGTTGTAACTTCCAGTTTTATCTGAATCGAAACTTGTTTGTTCGGCTACAACTTTCAATTAGGTAGGAGTGCCACCAGTACAACACAATGTGCTTTCTAGACATTTAATGTGGAACAATGAACTAACTTATTATATACATCATTTTGTTCGTAATATTACAACCATTTTTTATCATTCCACTACAAGTAAGCGCTTGACTGAGATTTTAACTGGATTGTGATCTGGTCGTCTAAGTATAAAAGACAGGGTAGCAGACAAGTCCCGGGGCATCAATCTTAAGAAAAATAATCCGAAATACTAATAACATACTAGCTGATGCCCGCGACTTCATCCGCGTACATTGAGTTTTTGTAGTTCCCGCGGGAACTCTGTAATTTTCCCGGATAAAAAGCCTAGTCTATGCTTATGTGTTATTCCAGACTATAATCTATCTCTGTGCCAATTTTTATCCAGATCCATTCAGCCGTTCTGGCGTGATTGAGTAACAAACATCCATAGACATTTTTTGGAAGTTTTTTTTTCTTAATGTTTATTATTGTAATATAAAATAAATATACAACTTAATGATACCTAGCCTAACCTAATTACTATATAAATCATGCCCGCGTGGAATGGTGGCAAGAATGCTGGCTGCATTTCCTTGCTGGACAGCCAGGCTGATCCTTTGCGCAAAAAATGAGCCAGCCCTTCTGTCACCATAAGAGGCAATTAACCGCGGTGAAATATCTCGTAAATTTTTTTTGGCACTAAGACTCCATGGCCCAAGGGTCTCCACGGCAAAAGGAATAAATATGTAATTCTCTATGAGAGAGGCATACCTACTTCCGCCGCTTGCCGGTTTCAGCCGTTTCTGCTGCGGCTCCCGGCCTTGATGCTGTCTCCCTGATATGACACGGGGCCAATGTGTCTACGCACTTGCGTCCCACATTAGCGCCCGTCCCCGTACCCATTCAGTAGTTTTTTTTTTAAATATACATTTAAACCGTCTAAGTTAAAAGTATGGCTACGAACAGCTACCGTGCGCGTACGGATATTTATTTACTTAAAACTCCGTTCCCTTTATGTCGTTTATTCATTGACGCAATTAATTATATTATAACACAAAAAAGTAATAAAATCATGTGATTATGCCAGCCTTCAGCGACCTTCAGCACCGGGTACGGTATTGGTTTAAAATTAACCCTTCGGTTGCACATTTTAAAGACTACGGACTTTTTATACCTCATTCATCATTCAAGATAATATATAATATATATTACAAGCTGCCCACGATTTCATTCGCGTGGTTTAAGTTTTTTTATTCCCTGCGGGAACTCCTTAATTTTCCGGGATCCGTTTCGATGCCGGAACGCGGATCCGTCGCTGTTGGCGTGATTGAAAGACGCACCAACAAACAAACAGACTTTTGCATTTATAATATTAAGTATGATATGATGAAGTATGATTGGAAGCTTTTCAAGTTGCCAAATGGCTTTTCAGTTGGCACAATAATATTTCTGCAGTTAATGTATAATCTCACTGGGTCTTGCCTTTTGTAAAATCTTTCATGATTAAAGACCTTTGGGCTTTCAATTCCCCGAGTGAACGGCCATGTTCGTTAAAAAAACTACATTCTGAGGCGGGTTAATTCAAATGGCTCGTACACGAACAGGGCGCAATGTAGTCCGAGGTCGATATACTCGTATATTAGGCTTTTAAGCGTCGATTTGTCTTATCAAGCATGTTGCAATCTTTTTAGCTCCTGGCTATCATTAATTATGAAACCAATAAGCTAACAAACATTCCACGCCTTAAACGTCATTCAACTATTTGTTCATTTAGATTTTTTTAATTAGGTAGGTATAATAAAATCATTAACAGATCAATTATTCGCAATAAATCCTTATATACTTAGCTAAACCATTGTTTAGAAGAATTAAAGGCTCCCTAGTGTGCATTGCACACTTTCCATAAGGGAGTGTGCTTTAATTACTATGAATAGTTTTACTATTAACCAGAGCACGAATATTTAATTCATATTAAATATAATACATCTTATCATGATCTTATCGCATTAACTTACCCATTAGGTATACGTATATATTCAGAACATACGCTACTTATTTTTGTTTAAACTAACCGACTTGAAATACCAACCAAGTTCCAATATGTTGATGAAAGATGATTTATTTAATTAGCATAGATATTAGTCTATATTTTATATTATATAGAGCGAACAGTGTCACAACTGTACATTTTGTTAGTCATAATAATATTATTATACATTTGCGAAATACTTAATTTAACAACATAACTTTAGATATAACTATAATTTTAGCTGAATTTAATTAAAGCTTGTATAAAATATTTAATAAATTATAGCAATATTTCAAAGCTTTAATTATAATCAAAGTATTTTATGGTTATAGAATGTCTTAACGATCGATTACACACCTACAAATGCCAGTTCTATGTGATAATTATTAGGTTTTACATTCAATACGTTCTTACGCCTGCTTACGGTGCTTACGAGTTACGAAACACTATAGAAACAGGAATGGTTTTTATAATTTCAGTATTCACTTTGGATGATTTGTTACCTGAAATACATACATGAAACGCCGTCTAAAATACGTAAGTATTGACCTAGTATAATGTATATGTCACCGTCAAATTGTAAAAACCGTTAGATTGTAAACTGCCGAAAGATTGTGAACCGTAACAACTGCTTACAATTTAACGTATTATTTTTCGGTAGATTGTAATCTGTTAGGTATATTAACCCGATAAAACCTAATAATCAGGTAGTACCTGATTATTTGTGTCGAACCCTAAGCCTAACCTAACCTACAAGAAAGAGACAAGAAAACGTAAATACAATAAATATTTCTAAAATTTACACTCAGAACATTGAACGGCTCACAATCTGACGACATTTTACAATCTATCGAGATAAAAAGCGTTAGATTACGCTAAGCTAACTCTAACTCTGAAAAGAACATTTAAATGGAACTTAACATGTAAACTTATAGGACCACTCCACACTTGTCGTATAGGTAGGCCGCACCATTAGTTAAGCAGATTTCCTGTTCCGTGGGCCGCACGTTGTCTTCGTGAGACATCTATAGCAACTGATAATATTTCCAACAAGATATATTTAGTCTCATACAACAAAAAAGCAAAACATAATAGTTGTTACTGTATTTTTATTTAATTTAAAAAAGGCATTGCAGTTAAATGAACCGTGGTATTAGTTTGAACCACTAAATTTTCACATTGAATTCATTTCCAAGCAAATGAAAAAAATTTATTGTACTTATTAAAAACTTCTTCTGGACAGTTTACACAAGTTAAAAAATAAAATTATTTTATTGATTCACAGAAGTTTTGATCAGTTTTACAGAATCTGAAAATAAATAATTTTCACATTTATTTATTTTCTATTTGAAAATGTTCTTGCTGTATTTAAAAAAATAGAACTTAAATGAATAAATGTTAATTAACAACTTAATGACGCTATCTTGATCGTTAGTCCAGGTACGGGCTTCATTGTTATCAGTTTAGCGGATTAAATCTTTACTTTGCATATTAATTATAAGCGCCTAGATTGATGGATTTATTACAACACATTGGCGGACAGTGGGCTTGATAACGATCACACTATAAGTTACGGTTACTATTTATGGCTGCTTAAAAATTACAATTAAGTAATCCTATTAGCCTAAACATATTACGGAATATATTAAGAGCAAATGCATGCACAATACATATATTATTATGAACCTTCTCTATTTAAATTAAATTATTGAAATAAATGAACTAAAATAACATAATATACTGAATTTAGCTGTGGCCTCATCAAAACGGCACACCCAAGCCATTTATCCGACATTTGATCGAGAAAAACATTTATTATACCATAATTAAAATCTATATACACGAGTTCCGTTTAAATGTTTAATTGCATTCTCTAATGACATTAGTAGAAAGCCCATCGGCGGTTATAAAGCTGGATACGCGTAAATAACGTACCAAGGATATTTATACCGATATGTCAGCTTGAATTAATTCTGAAACGGAACCTGTCTATCACTCCGCAATACCAAAGCGACCAGCTGAAATATTTAGGACAGCTTTGTCGGTCTTTTAGGATGTAACGCGCATAAAAAGTGTGAATACAGTTGCACTCGGTTGCGAAAAATACGAGCGTTGCATTTTCGATTCTCGTTGAATAAAATTGGTGCTTTACTTACACAACCGCATTTACAAATGAGCAAGAAATTATTCGACCCGCTCACATAATCGGCTGTGATGTCTACGTCATGGTTTTCGATTCAGTAGATTTCGATCAGTCGCCGATGGACCGATAGGTGTGTTGAAAAGGATGATGACATTTCTCATTAAAAGTAGTTGCACTCTCTACGCGGTTTACACTTGGCTGGTTGAGTATAATGAAAAGAAAACGTTATATTTCTATTCTAAATTTAATCTTGTAATGTAAATCGGTTTTTCTGAAATAAAATTACTGCTACTATGTACTTACTTTATAATAATTGCTTTACTTATTAGAATAACTTTGTAACAAAATAGGTATATCGGGGTATATCTTTCACCCATCAATTTCCGGAGTATAACATACCTATAATTTGAAAAAGAAACTTTACAATAGAAACCATTGCAAAACAAACTCATAAAAAAATTATTCGATGAAATGCAAGCAAAACTTGCCCCCCGAGGGATTCGTAGCTTAAAAAGAAACATTTAAATAGTCATTTGATAAAATTTATCTGCACCGTCGCAAAAAGGGATGTTTTTTAAGACGGAGAAAGAAAGTCCAAATGTCGTTTTATTATTAAAACATCCAAAATCCATTTTAGTCAAGTTTAAGAAATCCATTAAAAGTATATTCCTGAAAAAAGCTTATTATACTGTCAGGTAAATGATAAAAGAGTTTGAATTTAACTCGCTCCAGCAATGCTTGGGGCTGGTACTTGGGTATATACATTTTATTTATTATTGTAATTTGATATTTTTTCAAAAAAGCTTCTATAAAGCCCCTGTGAAAGTTTATTGTAATAAAAAACGAATGAATGAAACAAACAAAAGTCTCAAATTGCTTAGTATCCGGTTTTTTTGCATTACAAAATAACAAGTAGGTGATACTTTACTTACTATGAGTACGTCTATGGATTTATGCCATGAATACCGTTTATTGTTTAAGCATACACTGAGTTGCTTGAACTTTCAATGTAGGCTGTATGCGCTAGGGGACATAAATGGCCGGTCAGATGAGAGGCTTCGGCAGTGGCTATAGTCATAATCCTATTGGGAAAACCGTAACCACTAAGTGATTAAGAATTCCAACTTCCAGTACGATGAAGCGTTATATTTGCCAACACTACCCATCCCGTTAGCCCGAAACCACCTGCTTTATCAGTTATCATTTATTGACAGGTGATATTTTAGTTAAGAGCTATTTTTAGTAGAATAAAATAAGTATTCGTGTAAATACATAAATAAACTTTTATTTCATAACTTTTGTATTAATTAGTTAATCGTTTTACAGTTTGCGTTCAAAGTCTTCTTCGAAGTAAACTACCTACTACATTAATATATATATATAGCTGCTCGTGCTGATTCATTGATTGATCACCTCTCCTGAACAATTTTGTATGAAAAAAATTTTTTTCACTGACCATTTCGTATAGAGGGGAAAAATTCATGATCAGGAAAAATACGGAGAGAGCTGATGATTGAAGATTTCGAAGACGGGTGAACAGCACAGCCAGGGTATTGAAGATAGGTGGGGGGTGCTCGACCAAATGTCATTCGAAACTTCATCCAATTGACAGTGAGCTGAAAAAATTTTCAAAATGGCGGATTTAAGATGGCCGCCATACAAATTTCGTCGGTGTCTATCTCGGAGAGTATAGAAGATGGAAGAGTGGTTTCTTGGCAAAAGATGATCAGGACATGAAGGTCTGCTTGATGAACAGGAAAAAAATTCAAGATGCCGGAATTTATTTTTCCATAGAAAATGTATGGCGAATGTTGACTAGGATTTGGAAATTATGCAAGACCTTTTCAAAGTTTGTATCTTCGTACTGTCATTCTGACAAATGATTCGGAGAAAACATATGGAGATCGAGGGTTTGCAAAATGGGTGAAGAGCTAGCTAGAGAGCAGGGTATTAAAGATAGGTGGTTGGGTTGGGGAATTAGGTTTTTTTTATTGGTACTCTGTTATTACAATCAGACAACAAAAAATTAAAACTAAAAACTAAAAACCTAATCTAAAAGACCGCTACCAGCGTGCCCAGAATGCTGGCAGCATTGCCGCGTTTGATTGCTATGCTCACTCGCTGAGCGAAATATATACCAGCACTCTGGTCACGTGTTGCCTCGACCAGGCGCGCAGAAAGTTCCTTATAGATTCTGCGCGCCCCAGCCCCCCAAGGCCCTAGCGTCTCGACCCCAAAAGGCGCAAACATATAGCCACTATCCAGTGTGCTATATTTACGCACCTTGAGGCCCTCCGCTGATTCCGCCGCCGCACCAGCCCTAACTGTAGTGCCTGGAAGGTGGGAAGGAGCCAAGGTGTCTACACATGTGGCATCCCACACCAAGTGCCGCCCCAAACTCCAAGGAACCAGGGTCATACCATCGGGCCTCTTGCCATCGTCTCGCATGAGCCCAACTGGCTCCAGAATAGCCGCATATCCGGCAGTGTCAAAGGCCCGACGGATTATATCATTCAGGCTGGCGTGACGGGGGATACGCCCTGCGCTGCTGACGCAGGAGAGACCATGGTGACCGAGTCGGCCGACGGCAGAGCCACAATGGCAGCGGTGTGGAGCGCAGCACGATGCGCCCAGGCGAAGCGCTGCAGCTATCCGAAAAGCGGAAGAGTCAATTAAGGTTCCTGTGTTGGGCGACGGGAGGGCCTGCAGCCACAGACCGGATTCCCAATCCCCCACGGCCAGAAGGCGGGCACGATCTGCAGAGCTTGAGCACATGTCAATAAGCTTTTTCCGCGCTAGCTCGCAGATCGGCCCATCCCATTGCCGTTGTGACGAGAGGGATATCGGGAATTCGCGGTTTGGGCAGGCGTGTGTCCACGCGTACTTAGCCTCATCCATGAAACTAATGACGAAATCATCTAGAGAGGACGCAAGAATCTTTTGGGATAAATTTAGGGTGCCATGGACTGAGGACAAGAAAGCGGGGAGAGCGGCACCAGAGATAGATCTGATGCCCAGGCCCCCCAGTCGCACAGGAAGCGACGCCTGCATAAATACTCGATCTTCCAAAATAATATTTAAAATAGATGCTAAAGAATTTTTGACCATATTGTCAAGGCTGTTAAATTTAATAGGTTTTTTTTAAATTCCACTACAAGTTAGCCCTTGACTGCGATCTCATCTGATGTTAAGTGATGATGCAGTCTAAGATGGTAGCGGGCTAACCTTTTAGGGGTACGGCAGTTATATTAAACCCATACCCCTAATCAGTTTCTACACGGCAAAGACGTACCTACCGCCAAGTGATTTAGCGTTCCGGTACGATGCCGTACGCGTTCCGCTTCAGCGGGCCGCGCATCCACGCGCCATACTAGTTATAATATAGGCTCGATGGTGTGACAAGGCGAACTCGATATGAACTAGAAATATGTTGTATCTTATTCATATCGTAAAGAAAATCACCAAAAACTACATGAATCTCTCGTTTTAACTATGGTATAATTTATTGTAAAGCTTACTTTATTGTTTACTATGTAAGTAAAATAAATAATAATGTTTTGTAAATAAAAAATCCATACATTGTAATAAAATTAAAATCTAAATTAAATCTAAATTAAAAATAAAATTTTGTAAATAATGTATTTTTATTACTAAAACAAATCAAACTTAAATTCCTAATGTAAAAAAAACATTTAAATCATCAAGTCCAACATTCAACAAAGAATATAATATTATCTTATAAATTTAAAAAATTTGGTATGTGAAAGCCTTTTACAACTGTTTCAAGTTACATAGTGTTTCATTTGTATTCAAAGCAAATATTATGATTATATTTACAAACAATGAGTTTGTAGGTTAAGTACAATGCTAGAAAAGAGGCAAATGCAATGATTACATAGAACAATCTACAAATTACAGGTTCATTATTTTGTTGAACGTCTTGCGTACAAAAGATTTGAATGTGACGACCTCCGTGGCGCAGTGTGTAGCGCTGTTGTCTTAACGTGCGGAGGTCCCGGGTTCGATCCCCGGCAGGGTCAATTTGGTCAATTTGAATTTTCCCTGGTCTGGCCTGGTGGGAGGCTTCGGCCGTGGCTAGTTACCACCCTACCGGCAAAGACGTGCCGCCAAGCGATTTAGCGTTCCGGTACGATGCCGTGTAGAAACCGAATAGGGGTATGGGTTTTAATATAACTGCCATGCCCCTAACAGGTTAGCCCGCTACCATCTTGGACTGCATCTTCACTTACCATCAGGTGAGATCGCAGTCAAGGGCTAACTGGTAGTGGTTAAAAAAAAATGTATGAATGGGCACTATGTATGAATATGGTATGAATCGTACAGTTAAAAACGGTACTGATTTATGCTAGGCACCGATTGCGTACATGCACATTACACAAGCGCTGAGGTTGGCCATTAAGGGTTCTAGTCAAAAACGAAGAAGGTCCAAGAGTTGAACTACACCCGGACTATAAACACACAGTTCAAAAAGTAAATTAAAATGTCTAGTCTAGCACTACGCAAAAACTTCTTAACAGATTTCAATATTGTACATAAAAGTGTATTTCACGTATTCAGAGCTACTGTAACAGGTCTTTATTTTATCAAAATTGGTGCACTATTTAGGGTGATAATATGGATATGGATTTGGCAACGAGTAATTTTCGGCGTGTTTAAACTAGTCTTTAGAATTCGGAATTTAGAATCTATTGAATGCTGATGGTATTGATTTTTAAATAAGTACTTAGAAAAAAGAATCACTTCTTTTTTAATTTCCCAGAAAAAGATTTAATTGTGAAATAATATGGCCAACTTCTTATCAAAAACCACTTAGAAGTACTGAAATAAAAATAATTACCAAATCCTTACAGTACTTTTTTTTAAAGGAAAAAGCTTACGTATGTTGCTTGGTATCTACTATATCAATTCACAATCATTATTTCTTAAATCCCTATGGTTAAGAAGTTCTGTACCCTGCAGCATCATGGTCGAGGAGGTGGGACTTGGAGTTCAATTGGGGTGTCGTTGCTTGGTACCTACAAAATGATTATTAATAATAATGAATTAACCATATTTAGCATATTCTAAACCTTAATAACTTATTTGGGCAGTTGCTGCATCAGGATTCAGAATTTTTTATGAAACCAATCAAATTTCCAAATCAATTTATAAATGACGGAGTTCTGAGGTAACAAACATATGAAAAAAAATACACCCGGATTGGAAACCTCCTCCTTTTTAAGTCGGTCAAAATTATTATTCTTAGCATATTATTATCATGGTCTGAAAAACAGTAACGATGTAAAAGAAATGTAACCTTGACCAACTAACATTAACTTCTTACATTTTAAGTAGGTGGTTTTCGCAAACTATTTAAAGATTTTAAATTAGTGCGCTTATCTTCATGTTATGTATGTTTTGAATTTCAATAAATAAACTATTTAAGTTTTACATTCACTTTTACGCTAAAACTTGTTCTCTAAATTGGTAAATCAGCATTAATTTATATTTGTTTTCTTACAAAAATTTTAATTTTAGATTAATAATGGTTTTATGTTTCTCATTAGAAAGTCTGCTTAGTCCAAAAGTAGCTGATTTACTTGTTTTTAAACCTATGTATTATGGAATATATAATGTGTAAAAAAGACAAATGCCCAAGTTAGCACTCACTTTCATAATTCGATTGGATGGCAATCAAACGCGAACAGGGAGGGATTAGGCACAGAACCGACCGCTTTATGCGCTCTTCGAGATACGGACACGGTATTATACTTCGTCGCTTCATTCTTCAGATATAATTCATTGAACTATGTAGTTTCCTTCACGTAGAAACAACTAAACGCACGTTCTTCAGAGGAGTTATAAAAAAGAACCCCTACTAACCGCCTCTGTCTCGCGCGACACAGCGGCTTCGTTCGTCATTCCTTTTTCGTGCGTAGCAACGATCACACGTTCCTACTTTCTACACACTTAAGATAATTTTATCTGTAAATAAGTATAAAATAATATTAAAATTAGTCTGTCTGACTAATTAGTAGTCGGGTGAGTCTTTAATCTTTCATTTTCAGCAATTTATTTCAGCACTACGTGGTTGAGTAATCATTATTAATTCATGCAGTGTTTATATTTTACACTAAAGGTTTTGGGGGGCCAAGAGTCAACACGAAGGAGAATAAACCTTTCAGCATGACGCGCCTAAACAATTATACTTTCACGCAGTGTGTGTTACACTAAGGGTTTTCCTGGCGGTTGTCCGAGGGTCAACACGAAGGAGCATAAACCTTTCAGCATGACGCGCCTAATAAATAATACTTTCATGCAGTGTTTGTTTACACTAAAGGTTTTCCTGGCGGTTGTCCGAGGGACAACACGAAGGAGAATAAACCTTTCAGCATGACCCGCCGAATCAAGCATACTTTCATGCAGCGTTTGTTTACACTAAAGGTTTTCCTGGCGGTTGTCCGAGGGTCAACACGAAGGAGAATAAACCTTTCAGCATGACGCGCCTAATCAAGCATACTTTCATGCAGTGTTTGGTTACACTAAAGGTTTTCCTGGCGGTTGTCCGAGGGTCAACACGAAGGAAAATAAACCTTTCAGCATGACGCGCCTATTATATTATACTTTCAAGCAGTGTTGGTTACTCTAAAGGTTTTCCTGGCGGTTGTCCGAGGGTCAACACGAAGGAGCATAAACCTTTCAGCATGACGCGCCTAACCAATTATACTTTCATACAGTGTTTATTTACACTAAAGTTTTTTCCTGGAGGTTGCCCGAGAGTCAACACTATGGATAATAAACGTTTCAGTACGACGCGCCTGAGGAATTGTGGTACAATACTATGTAAAATGTATGATTTCCTAAGGAGGATACTAAAAATAAAAGTTAAGTAAGGAGGGTACTTAAAATAAAAGTTAGTATTGAATCAGCTATACGCGCTCATTACAGGAATTACACTTTCATGCAATGTTAAATTGCACTAAAGGATTTCCGGGAGGTTACTCGAGAGGTAACACGAAAGAATATAAACGTTTTCAGCATGGATCGCACTTAAGAAATTGCTCGTCCATGGAGTGTTTAATTGCACTAAAGGTCTTTCCAGCGGGTTGCCTAAAAGCTAGACGCGTCTGGCGATGGCATCTGCCCAATTAGCAGTCCGGCGATGAAGAATTTGTCCACCAAATCAAGATAGCTGGCACTTAGCAAGCTGTTAACCGTCCTCTGAACAAGGGGGAAGACGTTGAGGGTCAAAGTGGACCAACGATCGGATACGTCACCAAGGCCCAGCTTTGTAAGCCTAACACAAATTGATTTCGACCAATACTTGAGAAGTAACCGGAATTCAGGTAAATACTATGCACCTACCATAAAGAAGGTTACCTTCTACTTCATTTATCAACTGCTGTAAATTATTAACAATCTTCAGTTTTTACTGGGTCAAGGATTGTATGGATACCGACTTACCTACGAGTACTTAATTTGAAATCAAAGCTAAACATTATTTTTCGTACCTAGGTGTTACCGCTGTATCAAAATAGTGGACATGATTTATTCAATCATAAGTACATTATAATATATTATATTATAAGTGTTTGCATCGCCTACCCTTTTTTGCTTTGTGTTCATAGTTCATACACTATCACCGCCAAGGCCAAAATCCTTATACTAATGAGGTTCTGTTTTTAAGATAAATCTATTAGCATGGAGGCACAATAAAAGTGTTTATTATTTACGGCGACAGATAAACAGAATACTTAAAAATATCTATGTATTTAATTTCTTTCAAGCAAGTAAATGCAATTATTAATCTAATACCGTTACCACAAAACGTTATTTTAAAATGTAAACCTATGGAACAAATTCCATAATAAAATCTCTGGAGTACCGTCTTAATAAAAAGGTATATCTGATCGACTATAAAAAAGACTAGTTAAATTCTATACCAGTGTTTTAACTTTCAATGAAACACTTGTGGTGGTTCTAGTCATTTCTTTAAACGTTACAGTTTACATAATATCTGCCCGGCTATAACATGAAAAGATCTAGCATTTCAGATTTTTATTTTGGAGACTGCAATAAACAATAAAGTTATATCGAAGCACTCTTACTAGATAACAAATATTTATATATATATATATATATATTCAGCTTAACACCACTACTTAAGTTTTCAGCTTTTGCATATTTCAGTGTCTTACACGCAGTCACTAGACCTAAAAGAAACATAAATGTTTCATTTAGTGTATGCAGATTCAAGATCTGGGGCTCAAAATTTTCAGATGTAATTGTTTACAATGCAAAGCCTCTTGGAATCAAACTTACATACACCTGCGGAGTGGTAACTAAAGTTCTGAGAATTCTGAGGTAATAAATATATCTTTATCTTTTTTTTTATCAGCTAAGTACTTCAGCAATAAATCAATTTATTTGCAAATACTGATGTAGATACAGAAACGTCGAATTTGAAAAAAAAAAAAAAAAAACTGCTAGTAGAAATCCTCAGCGTGGTAGGTACGCAAAGAACTTTTACGAAGGAAATGTGTGGTAAGATTGCAAAAATTACCCACAAGTTTTATGTTTTTTCCCTAACAACGTAGGTACTCTCGAGTTTTACAACTTAATAGTGCCCGGGAAGCATATATCATACACCCGTTGACAGGTAATACGGTTGATTATGCTTAAAACAGTTCGAAAAACCAAAAACTAACAAAGAACCTTCTTCTTTTTGGAAGTCGGTTAAAAATAAAGATAATCTAACGGCGAGTATTTTGACGACCGGATGTAGATTATATTATAATATTACATACTTAATCGTGTAAAATCACCAGCTAATTACTGTTTTAAAGATATTTCGTGGGCATTTGTTTAAAACGTAAAACGCGTAAAACGAGGGTTGTCTTACCCGAAGCGGGAATCCAAGCGGGGTGCCAAGGGTCACTGGTAGAGATCTCGTATAGAGATAACCTACCTACCTTCCTGGTCCACTATGTTTCTGTTTTTCTAAGTATTTCATAAATTTTTGGTAAAAAATAAAATAAAAAAGAATTTTAAGTTTAGGATCCATTCATATATATCCATTATCCACATATTGGAAACAATCTTCGAAAAACTTATAAAAAAAAAAAATATATATATATATATATATATACATAATCGGACTGGAGACGTCTGGACTCGAGCCGGGGTGTTCTGGTATCGTGGCCGCCCTATATCCCAACTGAGCTATTTTAATCTTGTAGATGGCGGCGAAATTTACCGTATTCTAATGATAGTGTTAGGTTATTTTCGTTACGGAATTTCTGGATTCGGTCTCCACGCTCGAGGCCCGCGATAGAACCTATGCAATAGCTTAATAATACGTACATCGTAATCACTCGTGGCAAACATGGTACGTAAACAATATGCCCCCGCAACACTTGCCTAGAGCAAAATTAAAATTCTTGTTTAGTCAAATCAGACCCTGAATGAGAGTTACCAATTAAGACATTAATGGAAACCCAAAATCGGCTTAGAGCAGTGGCCGCAAATGTAACATTTGGATCACGCTTACCTCACATAGATCAGCGGTGTCAGTGCATCTTCCATAAAATATCAGGGAATTAATGCATCCATTCAAAAATTCTCATTTTAAATAGCTTATAATGAGGTTTATTTCTCTCATTTCATGTTTTTTATTAAAACTCTATATTCAATGGCCTGAACAGCTAAGTTATCTATCGTTGAAAAGTATCTTACTTTAAAGCTCCTAACGTCTGTGGGGCAAGAAAGTTCAAACCAATCGATTAACCCTTCAAAGTCGATAGTAGTCGGTCACAATATCGACCGAATATTCATTCTTCACCTATAATTTCGGGGTAACTTTTACGCGGATAGGAATTTATAAAATTTTACTCAAATATATAGCTAAAGCAATACTCGAAATACCTTAACAACAGGACCAGAATAAAACGGTTCTTTTCCCGCCGCGCTTCCAAAAAAAAAAAAAAAATGCATTTTTATGCTACTGGGCAGGATTTCGCACATAAACGCCCCATTGGATGTCTGTTGTGCTAATTGTGTAAATAAAATAAAGTATTAATATACTTTGTACTAGATTATAAACCTTGCAGTATTGACATCAATAACTCCATTCATTCCGTTCCATTCGTTCAATACATACATACATACTACATAGTTCAATGAATTATATCTTCGAATGAAGCGACTCATATAATTATGATAGAACTTCACTTACAGGTAAGTTCGTTTAATCATTAATAATAGTGCTATACGGAATCACTACCACAGTTCCTAAATCTGAACTAAGAAATGTACTTAGATTAGAAAACCACATATATTTTTCGCCTGAACCAATAGAACCCAGATCCTCTTCATCCGCAAAACACTAGATCAATGAAGGTGGCAATAGAGACAAATCTATGTACGCTACAATAATATAATTGCACCATATTAGGTACCTTTCTGTTTCACCAAATTATCATTTTTAACCGACTTTCCTAAACTTGTCCGTAGTGTATTTTGACGCTTAAGGATAAACCACACCGATTAACTTGTTATAATATTAATTGTTGATAACTCACTATAAGAAGACCATTAACATGGAAATTTAACCATATTTAATCGGTGCTTCAACTCACTTCTTTGATTTAGTTAGGTATATTAAACGATTCTCTTACAATAGTTAAATGAAAGATTTTTGACGATTCGGTGAATGATTTAATCAGCGGCCAGCAGCCACGCCGGGGTCGTCACATGCTGCTTTCTTGTTGTCTTCATGAGCGCGCGCCGCTGTTGCCGCAGTGTTATCGGCGACGGGGCAGCGATAGCACGTCCTTCTGGTTCTGATGATGGTGATGTTGTAAACTGACGTGTTACAGTGACAGTGTTGTAAACTATTTGTGTTTAGTTCATCAAGTTCATTATGTTTTCGAGGTAAAAGATTTGAATATTTTTGTAGTTACAAAATTTGCACATAATATTATAGAAAAATTAATAATTTTTGAAATTTAAGTATTTTATCATAATATTGTGTAATATATTAATTGTAATTATTAATGTTTTAGTTCAAAATAATTAAACATCCTATTCTATCTTCTCGAGTAATACACATTTTTTTATAAAATATACTTATGTTTTTTTAAATAGCTAATAATAAAGTAAATTGTAATGCAAAAATAATGGTAATATATTGTATTTTTTAACTCGTATACTCGTTGAACTCTTTTGTGCGAGTACTATGATCTCCGTAGCGGCTACGCGTCTACAAACGTAGCGCTCACATTTCGACGTTTTGGATTACCATTTATTTAAATAAATAATCATTTTTATATATATAGATAATATAATTATCAAAAGCCTTTTAGGTCAGGCCACCCCTAAGGTCCATCCCCAAGAACCATCGAGCTCTGGAGGCTTTAGGTATAACCACCAAGAACGTTTACATAACTCCATTCAAGTTTAATCTAAATAATAAATTAATCTGAAGAAGTTAAATAATTACGCCGCCCATCTTTACTTATAATGAAGTAAAAACTGTTGGTTCACCCGAAACCTCACGTCCATTGACTATAAGTTTGTACCTTTTGACAATCGGATAGCTTTTGAAACCAATTTTTTTTTAATATTCTTTTCATTCGATTAATATTAGTTTTTTTTGGTTTAACTACAGGATAAGATTGAAATCATACGCGAGTTATAGCTTTTGATGTAAAGTCATTTGTGGTAGAGCCCTGTACTATTACTAAATAGGTCTAAAACAGCGGCTCTTACACCCTCTCAAGTCGTATTTTTTAATGATCTCTAATAATTTTAATTTAGCCTCCCAATTTCTTCTATGAGTCTCCAAATTTTTTATAACATTTTGTCATTTTCAGAATTAGAAAATCGATTTACACATAATTTTTAAAGTCATTCAATCAAAATCATAAGACTTTAACAGGTGGACAATCAGACAAACGAATTAGTACAATTTCAGTAACTAGACTCGAAAGTGGCACCTCGTTCAATTTAGTTAAAAACATTTTGCTTCATACATATTTAAGTATATCACTTTTACTTTCAATAACATGTTATTCCTCCATCCTATCAACCGGTTTAAACTAGAAACTTTATATGACTATAATTACATATCGCTTTTAATAGACGGCGAAAGTGGAGTACATGTCCCAAGTCAAAGGTGAACAATCGTAATACTACAAAGGAAAATAGACTTTATTTGATAAAATTAAGATTCACCGTAGAAGCTGGCTTCAGATGACATAACCATGTTATGTTTATGTTCGTATTATGACTTTGAAGTAATTCTATAGTCATACAAAAACACGACAGATCAATTTGAATGTACCTAATCGCGATCCAGCTGCGTATTTTCTTTCGAGATATGAATCTTAAATGGTTTGGTGGTAAAATCTTTTGTATTAGCAAACAAGGCCTTTTATATTACCTAAAAATGAAACAAGTACTTAGACTAGTAGATTGAAAAGCACTGTATTGAATTCTAGTCCACTTCCAAACTTCTCCATTCAATGTGGTAAGCATTAAGTGTTAAGACTAATTTAATGCTCGCATATTGCAACTTGCAGTAGCTCTAGCGTAAGCGAAGCTTAATGATTTATTCAGTTATTTTCAGTGACGATTGATAGTAATTTTATTATACAAAAACATTTTATGAATAAGGTATTTTATTATAATATGTAGAGAATAGAAATATACATAATATAGTCATTTATATGCATCATTAAAATAGAAAACGAAAAACATACATATGCAGTCGGAGTATATGGGTTAAAATAAATCTTAAGCGAAAACTTCGTTTATTCTGTCTGTTCTGTAATCTATTTTAAATCTGTATATAATATAGTTGATA
Source organism: Erebia epiphron (assembly GCA_963932025.1). Lineage (NCBI taxonomy): Eukaryota > Metazoa > Arthropoda > Insecta > Lepidoptera > Nymphalidae > Erebia > Erebia epiphron. Next base: position 44,213,787 of record OZ009945.1, read on the forward strand.
AATCATACAAAAAATAATAAGATTAAGTAAAAGTTTCAGATAATTTTACCCTTATACTTTTACATAAATACTAATGTCATATATGTTACTATATTAGTTAGTAGGTCGCCTGATTAAGTACCAATATTAGTGTCACTAAATAATAGTAACATTAGTAGATCACAATATCTAAAACACTTCAAAATTGACGACCTCTCCGAGCAGTGGTTTTATAAGTGCGCAGGTCCCGGGTGCAATTCCCGGCAGGGTCAGTTAGGCAATTTATAAATTTCTGAATTTTCTCTGGTCTGGCCTGTTGGGAGGCTTCAGCCGTTACAGCTAGTTACCGGCAAAGGCTTACCTCCAAGCCATTTAGCGTTCCGGTACGATGCCGTGTAGAAACTTATGTAGCCCGCTATTATCTTAGACTTACAATCAGTTACCATCAGATGGGATTGCAATCATAGGCAAACTTGTAGCGGCGTAAAAAAATGCATGGATAAAAAAACGTCGACTGTGACACGATTGATCCAGTAAGCATACTGAACTTCATTACTTAATTGCTCATAAGTTCAATAAACTGACATCTAAAATCTTGTTTTGAGTTTATTTTTTCAATGTCTCTCACGTTAGACATACCTAGTTAACTAGAAAAGTATCGCTTGACCGTATTGAAATGAACGGAATGTGTTTGCCCAGATGATTCGAATTCACTCTTACTGTATGAATACTTGTGCATTAGGAAATAGAAATTGAATAGCTTGCACCTAGCTGTTTGAGAGTTCAAATAAGTGTCGTTTTTATAACAATAAGTACCATTAAAAATATTCTCACAGTTCAAATATACTCATACCTCTAATCAGTCTTCGCACATAATATGATATTTTTGTTTATGTCCGTTTTTTTTAATTCATCAATTTTGTCTTAAAAATACTGTTCAGAGTTTTTACAAACAGAAGGCGATAGCTAAATAAAACCTTTAATTAAAATTTGCAAGCCTAGAAAATAATAGGTATATCAGTAAAGTATGTGTGTATTACAGATCACAGAGCTTCAAAATAGGCTAAACAAATTATTATAGAGTGACCTAATAGTATCTGCAGCAATTATAATAAACATTCCAACATAACACATAAATCACCGCAGTTTAATAGCATTGCAACGCCAGCTGTACCCACAACCAATACTTAATTTATAACGCAAACCAACAAGTATGGATCACGATGTAGGAATATAATATTACAGAAACTATGTAGTAGAACCTAAATTAAATCTAGATTAGCTGATATTAATCCACTAAATATAGTCAGACTACTTTAAATTCGATCACTCAAACTTGACATACTCGTATATTTTATCAAAATCAAATATTTAATACATAATTATTATACCAATAATTAATTTCTGAATTAGCTAAAACTAGATACTAGAAAAGTAACGTATATTATTTACGCCCAATACAAAATTCCGCTGTAACATGATGCCAATTTTATCAAATTTTTCGTAGTAATGTTATTATGTAATATTTAAAATAAGCTCTACAAAAAATAATAGATTTTTTGTTCAGAATTCTTTTATTCATAGAACGAAAATGCCTTGTTATTAATATGTTACAAAATCAAACAGTTTAAATTTTATTATATTTTTTTCATTTATCATATTTATTTATTTATTTATTTATTTTTTTTAAGATTATTATTATTTATTATTATATTGTATTTAAAGGTACTCAACAAAAACTGGTTGTGAATTTTAACTATACATTTAAGCAATTAATTACATATAACATTATACTTAAAAATAGTATTTTAAGTGCAATACCTTTTATTCACGAGAAAAAGCTGATAGCATTCAGACCGGAGACTTTTATAGCAAGGTTACTAAAGTAATTTATTATTTTATTAATATTTTAATGATTAATCTAAGTAATTCCTGATTCCGTTAACATTCGTTTTAATAAACAAGTAACACCTCAATGGCAAACATATTCGTATGTACAATAATGTATGTTAAATGTTTGTCTGTGTCACCATTGTGGAATAAATGTATTTTCTTTCTTTCTTTTTTCTTTTCAATGTTAATCGGTGAAGCCGATGTAGATAAATTTTATTCGACAGAGCCAATCAAGTTTTTGTGACTCCAGTCAAAATGCAATTATTTTCAATTCGCACAATTATTATTTTAACACAATTGCAAGGCAGGTGTGCAATGGTTAATTATAATGCACAGAGCAGCATGCTATACTTTATAATTGCGTATGTTACACAAACTTATACTTAATTCATTAAAACCAGATAAACCGATAATAAAATACAGAACAAACAGAGACATACTAGGTACTTCAGGTTCGACCTCGGATAACTGTACAACTGTTAGTTTTACCAAGCCGTAAGCATTACAAGAAGTCAGTATAAAATATGGTTTCCATAATACTTAGTTGTAGCTGTCGATAGTTATAATTAATTAATCCTACAATTTCGTGATGTAAGTCAATTAATTTACACTTTACTTGTTTATTACTTCAATGGTAACAAAATGATGGCAGCAAGCTCTTCAAATTTAGACGTTTGGACTCTTAATATATTGTGTATAATCATTCCAAATAATGTTTTCGATTTTGATAGAATATAATAATTCGGGATTGAATGCCTCTGAAAATGTTTTGCCCTTGAACTTTTAATGCGGACTAAACTTTTCGATTACACTTTTAAGATAAACGGTATTAAGTAATTCATCCATATTATAAATGCGAAAGTATGTCTGTGTGTCTGATATCCTTAACGGCCCACCCGTTCAACCGATTTTGAAATTTGTTACAGGAATAAGTTGTATCCCGAGGAAGGACATATGCTACTTTTTGTCCCGAAAAATTAAGGAGTTCCCGCGGGAATTGAAAACACTTAATCCACGCGGAAGAAGTCGCGGGCATCATCTAGTAATATAAAATTTTAAAAAGTGAAAGGCTGAAAACAACTGATGACATTCTAAACGAGGTCATCGAGTCTATAAGCTATAAGTATTCTAACGGAAATCGATGGCTAACCGCACATGGCACAGTAGTAAAACCAATCAAAGTATCCTGCTTCAATAAATAAGTAATTAATCTGTTAGCTACCAACAGGTTTTAATTTTTGTTCATCTGAATTTTTAACCCGAAAATAATTATTATATTTACCTATATAGGATCCTACACATTATACAAATCCACGCGACTTTTCTACGAGTACTATAGAAAAAAGAGATAAACCAAGGTGAAGACTGAAGTTGCGGAAATAAGCTAAGTTTACTGCATGAAGACTTAGAGGTTAAAATAAAGTAATTGTAGACCTTATCTCTTAATATTTAACCATAGAGAACACTTTGGTACTTAAATTACTAACCACGAGCAATACTCAACTGACAGGTTTTGCAACGGTCAGGTGCAAACTGCCGTTAATGCTGCTGGGTGGAATATAATTTGGAGCAAAAAACCCCTATGACGAAACAGCGACACCGCGGGCTTATTTATAGATACTTGCTTACTGCAAAAGCAACCATTTACCCTACCCAATTCCAGTTATGGTTGATATTATGGTTAAAATTACGTATTTAAAACAAGTATTAGTACTTATTTATTCTTATTACAAATACTACCGCTAAATAAGTCTAACTTCACCTGGAACTTATCAAATTCTAGGTTAAACCGTATGAATATTATAAATCGCGATTGGCCAACTTATATTAACTTTTTTCGTTTTTGGCTCGCGATATTATTTAATCGATGTGAGTTGCTAATGTGTGTGTTTTCTATTTAGTGCTATATTTTCTAGTTCACGTAGGTAAATATTTAACTGCGTATATGTGTCAGGTAGAGCCAGGGGTGATGACCTCACGAAATAGCAAATAAACAAATAAACATTGTATAAGACAAGTGCCATAAGAGCACAATGACTCATCTTAAGCTGTTTAAGCGTTAAACCTACAGTTACAGATAGTGCAGGTAGGTTGCTTAAATAGGGCTCACATACGGACCACTTCGAAATAGCTAGGTAGGTTTTTGTTAACTGGTTTTTGACAAATAAAATGAATTGGACAGAAAGGTAGGACGACTATTTTGGGAAAGCACAAAACAAGTTTTAAATTTAATTAATTATATAACGTGGAAGAACTTGCAAGTTCTGGTGGAAATTGAAATAAAAACCAAACTTTATTCCTGGCAATACACGTTTTATGCTAATTATACATTAGCTCATGCGACGAGCACATCATGCGGCATCTCGTTTCTAATATCGATGTCGTCATCCGTCGTCTCAACTGTTAGACACCAACTGCTGGACTTGCAACGATCTCTACAGAGCTTACAAAGCACGGTCTTGTGCCTCTTGTATCCAGCGGCTTATTGCACCTAATGTGCGATCAACTTCAGTCAAAAACGTGAGCTTAAAAATTTAGATAAAAAATTAATTTCAAAAACGTTTGCTCCACTTTTTTTCACATTAAATTAATTGATGTTGCCAATTTAATGCAGCTGACCGGAAGTTTTGCAAAGATAGCTTTATAGTTGGTAATTAATAGATACCGTTATTTAATTGACTTTTGAAAAATGGTTACACGTTAGCTATATAATTTATATACCTACTCGTATGATGCCGCTATGCACCGAAATAATAATATTATTGTGTGGGGAGATATTTGATTCGATTAAGAGGTAATTTGGTTTTAATGTCAAAATGGGTTTGGTCTGGGTAGAGGCTTCAGAGTTCAAACGTTTAGCTAGACACCACTTTATTGACAAAACTGTGCTGATAAACAGCTAAGGGTGAAAGCACAGACTTATGGAGTAATTCACTTTTTTATGGAACGCTCAGAGTAGACAGCCAGACAAAAACGTAATTTCCCTACTATATCGGCGATTCGCGCGTACCTTTCGTCCTATCTGGACCATAGTGTGTTTTCGGTAGCGTTTTGGTATTTTGCCACGTATTAGCCAATCAGGTATAATATGAGTTTAATTAAAACTTAAAAGTTATCATAAATATAATTGAAATGTTTTAAACCTTTTGTTCATAACGTAACATGTAACAAAATAGGTAATACAACTTAGCAGGTTGTAATTACCTTGGCGTATCGAATTTATACAAATACAATATTCATCATGATTACGTAATAGTTATTAAATATTAGCTAAGAAGAAGTGCAATCGACCCCGATCGGATACTTCGTATCTAGCAATAGTGTTAATGAATTATGAAAATACTAGATAATGTCCGTTACTTCGTCCACGTGGAATAAGTTTTTAGAACATTCTACGTGGACAAGTTCCCTATGAGATAAATCATAAAATACAGGGACCTGTAATAAAAAATAGAGAGAGACAAAGTACCTGTTTGTATGAGTACCTTTGAACACTTCTAAGTTCCAAGTAGGAACATGGAAGTTCTTCTAGTTTAAATTCTACGCTTACCTTTTCTATGGCAGAATTATATATTCATTAGTTGTTATTAACCCCCGACACAAAAAGTGAGGGGTTTTATAAGTTTAACGTGTCTGTTTGTATATCTGTCTGTGGTATCGTAGAGCCCAAACGGATGGACCGATTTTCGTTTAGTTTTTTTTGTGTCATAGATAATTTTATCCCGAGTGTTCTTAGTCATGTTTCATGAAAATCTGTTCATCCGTCTGAAAGTCATCAGCTTTTTTCTTAATCTGTTACTTCCATATTACGTCGGGGGTTGTTTTAAATTTAATTTATACTTGTTTAGGTAACTTTACACCCGTTATAAACGTCTACACCCGTTTGTGTTTTGTGATTCTTTAAATATAGACGACGCGCGATGGTTCCTATCTACCAATTGCGGTGATAGCAAAGCGTAAAGTTCGATTATGCGCTTGCAAAGTTGCAAAATAGACACACCCATTTCTCGACCGTGCAAATACTGAATTATGATAGGAATTTATTGCTTTAAGCCAACTAAGTTATTTGTAACGCAAGTATAGATAGATAAACACTACTAATAAATTTCTGTACTATTTTCATTCAATGGCATCATAGAGTAACAAATGTGTTAGCCGTTTTCTCGTTTTAAATTCATCTATCAAAGTAAATTATTGTACGCTTATATAATAATATTATTGTAAACTGACTCCAAAATCAGTTTTTCACTACATGAACATGATTAATGAAATCACTGTACTTAAGCCTAACTTACAAGTCTAAGCTATTTATTGCATTCTCTGCGGTTTTAGGCTCTTTTACCTATAGTAGTATAGGTAAAAGAGAGGTAAACTGCAAAGACATTATGGAACTACGAAAGCTTTATTAATGCCATCAACTTAGAAATGCACAAAGAAAAAATTGAATTGAATTGAATGAATTGAATGTTAGTTGTTTTAAATAATCATAAACATCGAAATTAGCGCGTTATTTTATTTCTATCATCTTAGGTAATCTACTTCTTATCCTTTTCTTGTATAAAAAATAATGTTTATCCTAATGTAATGCAAAAGTTATTATTGGTACTTGCGTGAATGTTTCTGGCAATCAAAGAACAATACGTGTACCTACGTTGATTGTAGGTACCGCGCGCGAGTTGTACATTAACTGAAAGAGGCTTTCTTAACGAAGTTATTAGCCCCCGACGTAAAAAGAGGGGGTTTTAATGTGTTCGGGAGTTTTAAATTCTTTTTTTATTTCTTGTTATATGTACTTACATTAGTTTCTTTTTATTTTCAGGGCGCTCTTAGTAGCGCTATGTATCGTGTACGCAACGTCGCTGACGCCGCTAGCTCCACTCAGCGCTCAAGCTGACGACGACTGTGCGCTCTACCTCACGGGGCCAGGCCGCTCCTCCGCCTATGACTACAGTCTCAACTTACTAAAGGGAAACTTGTAAGTACTACCTTTTCTCTCCAGGTTTTGTCAATTGATTAGATAGATGACTATTTCAATTGTTTGTTTAGTAACTAACGCGAAAACGAAATTATGTAGTTAAAATTATGTTACTCTATGTTATGCTGTGGCCCACTTTTTCCATTATATACGAAACACATATAATCCGGCATATTTAAATGGACCAGTTAAATGGATCAGTTAGATGTTTGTAACTAGAATATATTGTTTATAAAAAATATATCGTGAAAATAAAACGTATGAACATGGTATGAACACAATATGACAGCTGAAATGTCGATGTCAGGGCACCGTGATCGGCCCAATGTCGACGACTCTTGCGTGGTACGAGTACATAATATTATAATTACCATTGCATCATATACCCTGCAAACTTGACACACTTGCTTACAGATATTACTATTACTTTCTTCTATCTCACGCTGAACTCGGTCACGTTTTTGTTTCTCCTTTAATTCGCAGATAAAATGCTTTGTCTTATTTATCTCCATTATTAATCAAATTGAAATGCGTTGTATATTTACTCATGATTTTTATTTGTTCATTTTATGACAGAAACATTTATAAGTACCTACGTATACTGCGAGCGCGAGTTGAATGCAGAGTAAATATTAATGTGTCACCATACTTTTACTGTGCATTCAACTCGCGCGCGAAATATAGTAATAATACATTGCGGACTCGTGGTCGTAAATTAGTGTATCTCTTAAGGTTTTTTTCTTGTTTGTCACGGGTTAGTGCTACTTCTTCAACCCATTTGCCTCTTGTCATTACCAACGGCGAAATAAAATATTTAGATTTTTTTTGTTTATAAATATGTATCAGGAAGTCCAAGGTACCTAAGTAGATATCAGGCAATTTTGAACAACTCATTTTTCAGGGTTTCAGGTTTAAAGGTTGACTTCTCGAACCGAAGACTGTTTCCAGGTGTTAGATTAATACCTACGCCGTTTTCTTAATTCGCTAAAACGAATTTATATTTCACCGTAAGATTGCAAAAACCGCTAGATTATAATCCAACTAGCGATATTGGAAACTGTCGACAGATTACAGTTTAACGCATTATTTTTCGGTAGATTGTATCTGTTAGGTATATTTACACAATAAAACCCAAGTGCCCGGCCTGCGGCCAGGCACTACCTGATCATTTATGTCGAACCCTAACCTAACCTACAAGAAAGAGACAAGAAAACGTAAATACAATGAATATTTAACAAATTGACACTCGGAACATTGAACGGTTCACAATCCGTCGACAGTTTACAATATCGCTAGTTGGATTATAACCTAACGGTTTTTGCAATCTTACGGTGACATATACAATAGAATCACTAGAAGCCACTATTTGCATACCTTGCCAAGCGGGGTCATCGATCTCTGATTGGTTTAAATTCTTACTGCCTTCGATTTATTTATGTTAGTAACCCAGTTTTTTGTTTTCGATTTCTGGTCACATGAGAGATTAGCATAAATATTGTGTAAATGGAGATGAGACGCTAAACTGCGTATAGTTTTTTTGTTGTTAGAAATAACTACATAGTGTATATATTTATATACCTACTTATATAGAAGTCAGTCAGCTACGTCTGTCTATTTATAACTCGTTTCTAAAAGATACACAACAGCTTTGAGACAAGTTTTCATCAACAAATACAATATTTTTCAGTAAAGATTGTTATTTCGCATAGTTTAGCCCTAGCCAACTGTCATCTTTTTAGGGTTCCGTCTCAAAAGGAAAAAACGGAACCCTTATAGGATCACTTCGTTGTCCGTCCGTCTGTGTGTCAAGACCCTTTTTATCGTAGATAGAAATTGAAAATAATATTGGTGCATTTTTCTATTCGATTGAATTAATTATGACGTCATTTATAATAAGTGCACTATATTATTGAATGCCCGTCCACAACAGACAAACATAGTGAAATATATAAACTTCCTGTTTGAATATAAGCAGAATCCTGACAGAAGTGAGAACCCTGTAACCGGTCAGACTGCACGGTGAGGATTCTCACGAGTATCTAGCTCTAGACTGATAAGTAAATATTTAAATAAAATCAGGTTTATTTGTGCAACGTAGATTCATAGTAAAACTGAAGTTTTATCAAAAAAGGAGGAGGTTCTCAATTCTTTCAAAAATACTGTAACATTTAAAAAATAGTAATGATATATATTTTGATACAAGAGAAATTAATTTAGATCATCGTACTTCTTAAGCTCTGATATTTTGAATTTGGAATTGGTAGGTACTTGATATGACGCAATTGGTATGACGACGAGAATTTATTAAATAATCTTTTAAATATCGACTACATCCTGATCTATCAAGGACCAAGACCGTAAAGATAAAAATATTGTATGTAAAAAATTTAACCAATTGAATAAAAGTCATTGCATGCCTACACTACTAGATCTCAGATTGAAACGGTGGGCGAAGTTTATAGCAAACTTATGAAAGTGTGGCCATCATAATGGCTAGAAAGTGGAAGAGGCTAACATAAAGGCGTTTATAAATTATTTATACAAAAATCACCGTTCAGATAGCTAATGCGTTTAGGAACGGTATGCTCGATTATCGCTTGTGAAACACCTAATGCGTAGAGGTCGTTGCCTACAGCGAATAGTGTCGGTCGTGTGGACAGATGTCTAGAGGGCCGACCCGTTAGATCCACAAAACATACAAGACGAGTAATCACTATGTAGTACTAGTACTAGCAAACATAAACTAAGATTATCACAAAAACATGATTCTTGTAACATTACCTACCTCTATATGTCTATTCGAGGGACGAGTGGCCTAGTTGTGACAACGCAAATCAGTCAATTGCGAAGGTTAAGCAACGTAGACCCAAGTCGGTAACTGGATGGGTGACCGAATTTGGAGGTTCAAATTTGGCCTTTTCGTTTCCTCCGTGCCTCGGAGAGCACGTAAAGCTGACGGTCCCGGTTATTATCACTAACATCTGATAATAATCGTTACAAAAACCTAAGAGTTTAAATACTCTTAGTTGAGTCGTATGCGGAAGGACGTTGGAACCCACCGCATTATTATCCCAAGAAAACTCCTACCATTATTTGATTAATGGGAAGGGGTCACGACCCTCAGTAATGAGGAATACGACGCAGCGAGAGATATGTATATAATGTATTGCCTGGTGGGAGGCTTCGGCCGTGGCTAGTTACCACCCTACCGGTAAAGACGTGCCGCCAAGCGATTTAGCGTTCCGGTACGATACCGTGTAGAAACCGAATAGGGGTATGGTTTTATATAACTGCCATGCCCCTAACAGGTTAGCCCGCTATCATCTTAGGCTGCATCATCACTTACCATCAGGTGAGAAAGCAGTCAAGGGCTAACTTGTAGTGAATAATAAATAAATAAATAAATAATAGTAGATTATTAACCAAGGGGATAAAGCAGTGTCTTCTGTCGCGGGTGACGATTTAAATCGCGAGCGCAACGAAGGACCCGAGGTTTACTCCCGAGCGTAGCGAGGGTGTTAAAAAATTAAATCACGAGCGAAGCGAGGGATTTAAGACGAGTCCTGAGTGTAGCGAGGGATTTAAGTTCACCCAAGACTAAGACAGTTTTATCACCGAGGAAAATACTCTACTTTTCGTACCATTTGCGAAAAAATTAACACAATAATAATATGAGATAAGCATTTATTAAAAATAATGACAATTAAAAGTAAAAGTTAACATTCGAAACATTGGTCCAATTATTGATAGAGAGAGTTACATTTTTGTTTGGTACATTTATTGTTGATGAGTTGATTTGAGTATTTCTCTGTTCTTGCGTCTGAGGAACTGTTTAGAACATTAACTTATTTATTAAAATAAACTTATCGTTTATGTATTTGAAGAAAACAAAAACGCGGCAAATTCCTAGACTAATATTTTCTGTCGGAAAAGCAAAGGCATCAAGCTCATACGGCCTCGTCGGTTTTCGTAGGTAATTTTATTTAATAATCATAACTGCATAATAAATGCGTATTCCTTTTTCAAAAAGATGTTTAATGCTTTATATACAAACTCAATGGTGTAAACACAGATGTACATAGTTCAGTATAAATTTCGGTGAGTACCTATTCCAAATTTAAATCACATTCTCCCCCTAGAGGATGAATGAAATTCAGTACAATATTCTTTCCCTGTTTTTAACAGATTAAAAATGACTATTGTTATGTTCGCTTTTTGTGGCTTAGAATGTCACTTTTTTGAGCAAGTGGTACGAAAAATAGATTTTTCATGGCAATAATAGATTCAGAATTACCTTGGCACCAGTTTTTAATGTTCAAGACCTTAATATAAAATTACCCAAAGATATCATTAATCACTTGTTGACCTATAAAATAATCGTGTAACTGATTCAATTGTATTAACTATTGATGTGAAGAAATACTACTTAAAACCAATGGGATAAATGCTAAAATTATAAATACCTAGGTGTGCCTAATAAAATCATTCTTTAATTAATCCAATTTGCATTAACGCTGCATAAATTATTGTGATTGTTTACTTAGGTAGACAGTTAAATGTTCATAAAAACTAAATAAAGATTCCTACTGTTTCGTAATCTAAATTTTTACGTTGCTTTGCGACATCTTTACTACACAAAGTTACATTGATCTTACAGATTAGCAACTCAAATGCTTAAAGTACTGAAGGTGTACATAATGTATAGGTAAATAAATTACCAAAATACCCCAACCCACGTTCTGGCGTGGAGTGAGGTGATATTTGTAAAAAAAATGAGTGTATCAGCTCCGACGCACGACTGGAGTTTACTCCTTACGAACGAAAAGTGTTACCATGGAAACATAAAGTAAATAACGTAACGGAGAAAATTTGATATTACTCCCCATACATTTTCATACCCCAGGTTTCATATATGAAAATCGATTCTTAAAGAGGTAAACTCCAACAAATGAGCCTCAGGATACTTAGATGTTATGACAGCATATCGTGAAAAATCAAAACGGGGGTTTAAAACAAAAACATAGTGGGTATAGCATATAGCATATAACATAGTTCTCACTTCATAAAACGGTGTCGTACTACACACGGATATTAATGTAAAAACGCGAATAAAGTAATGCCGCGAGTCAATGTGAATGCGGTTTTGAGTTCACAACCAATTTTCATCTATTTTACCTACTTGCCCACCACGGATGAAGGTCTCATTCATCATGCGGAAGTTAAAACTGACACTGTTTTAAAAACTGGGTTAATATAGTATTGTCCGTTGTAAAAACAGAGAGATCAAATCTCAAAACTGAACAACTTATAGAAAGGTTCATCATGACCGTTTCACATTAGTTGGGAAAAAAGTATGTTAATAACTGCGTGCGTGTATTACCTACTTGATGTATTAGTGTAGATGTGAGAATTTAGTTGTTTTTAATCTCGTGGGATTTCTGGTGGTGGTGGTCACTTTCCACGTCTTTCTTTCTATACCCATGCAAAAATCATGTTGATCCGTTGCTCCCTTGTGGCGTGGTTGAAGGACAAACCAATAAACAAACACACATTCGCAATTATAATAATTTTAATGGGATAAAAAGTAAGTCATAGTAGAGATTTCATTCTTTACACGCCTGGATAACTCAGAAACCAATAATTACTTACTGCCTTAGCTACAATCACAAAATTAAGAATATTTATTACTCAGATACTTATTAAATTCTTTTTATACTCATAAAAACTCAGTCCAAACTCCAAAGATCTGTTGTTACGTCATTGAACAGCTTACAGGAGCAGGATAGCGGTAGTAATTAACCTAAAGGAGAAAAGATGAGATAAACTTACTTAGACCATTGTCCGTTTCCTACAGGTTCACGTTAAACCGGTCACAGAGGTGGGTAATAATAAGTATACGGTAAGCGAAAGGATTTCTGAAAGTGAACGTGAATCCCGCGGTTACGATCAAGTTGCCTAATCCAACGTGCGCGGCTGTCCGCAGGCGAAAGCATTATTGATTCGTATTACGACATAAAGAGTTCAATAGAGGTTTATTTATAAATCAGCATCCACTTCAGATACATAAAAAATGCACAATTTGTACCAAAGCTAGGTCAAAGCGCAATAATTTGACCTAGACGTGAAAAAAGACTCGAATTAAGGCGGAAATGTGTAGACACCACAAGACAAGAACTTACTAGTGCTAAAAATGCTAAACTGCGTGGCCACACAGTACACTCATTGTATGTCTGTACGTTCCGTAATGACTATAGTAAATAAGAATTAGGTGTAGGTATACGTACTTTACATAAATAAAATAAAAAATACAAAAGGCAATACAATTTTTTAAACCAATCATTAGGTCCCATTGAGCCCTCGTATTTGGCTGAAGCTAGAGGTGCTTTCAATGTGGCATGTCCTAGTAAGGAGCCGATATCTTTGTTTTCTCAAAGACAATGGGACGACGCACTATGTTCAGATGTTTTGCAGGAGCTTATAAATTCATCACCTACTGCAAGCGACCGTGCTCGTCTTCTTGCGGTGTCTACGAGGGAATCAAGTTACAACAGCCACATCTTTGCCACTGTGGTGGGGCAGTGGACGCGTATGGCCATCACGGGCTTTCTTGTATTAAAAGTGCCGGTCGTCTTTCGCGACATGCTTCCCTGAACGACATCATTCGTAGGTCTCTTGCCACCGCTAAAGTGCCTGCAGTGTTAGAGCCTAATGGCTTGGCGCGCAGTGATGGTAAGAGACCTGACGGGATGACTCTTGTTCCATGGAAGCAAGGAAGGTCGCTTGTTTGGGATGCCACATGCGTGGATACGCTAGCGTTATCCCACTTGCAGGCGTCCTCCATGTCAGCGGGGGCGGCGGCCACTAATGCAGAAAGAGCCAAGAGGCACAAGTATGAAATTATTGAAAATAATTTCATTTTTGTGCCTTTTGGTGTTGAAACCCTGGGGTCGTGGAGCGAAGATGCCAGATCCTTTTTTAAGGATCTATCTTCTCGTCTCACAGAGTCCACAGGTGACCGGAGGGCTGGCAGTTACCTCGGCCAACATATAAGTTTGGCTATTCAGCGGGGTAACGCAGCCAGCGTTCTGGGCACACTGCTTATTGCAGCGGGATAGATGATATTTTTAATGTTTAGTTTTTAGTTTTTAATTTAGATTTAATTTATATATATATATATATATATATATATATATATATATATATATATATATATATATATATATAAAGCTTTAGAGGTAGGCTTTAATAATAATACGTACTAAGTACTTCCATCATATTAGGCATTGATGTAGAATTTTAGTTCAATGTACTTAGGTGATCGAAAACGATGCACCAAATTGCGAGTTATCGCTGACAATGCCAACAGTGTCGTAGAATGAAAAACCTATATGAATAGTACGCACCTACGCGATTGACTTTATGCCTCAGACTTCAGTGTAGGTAGTCTATACAAATTTCACAACATATATAAAGACAACATCAAGATCATGCCAGCGACTTAGATTTTTGAAAAATCTGTGTGTATACTAAAATCATAAAATATAGAGTACCTACCAGACGTTGCCCGCGACTTCGTTCGCGTGAATTAAGTTTTTTTTTGTATTCTCGCGGGAACTCCTTAAAATTTTCCGCCATAAAATGTAGCTTATGGTTTTCCCCGGGACGCAACCTCTGTACTGTGTTGTCGAAATCGGTTGAAAAGGTGGGCCATGCTAGCGTAGCAGACAGACAGACAAACACACTTTCGCATTTATAATATCAGTACGGATATTGTTGAAATCGGTCAAACAGATGACAGACGTGATGAGGTAGAAGTAACAAATTAGACACATTTTAGCTGGTATAGTTTTATATGGATCCAACAAACGGCTGACAAAGTATAATATAATAACTTACATAATATTATTATGTAGGTGGGAGCAAACCGACAAGATTTAAAAACTGTTTTATAAATTTGGCAATTTGTGTTTGACTATGATAAGACATTGGTGTTTGATAATTTATTTTTGTTCCAGTGCATACGATGGTCAACACACTTGCATAACATATGAAGCCATAAATCAAGCTTACCTCGATGCCAGAAACAGAATTTGTAAGTAACCTTAATTTATTATTAACATTCGTCTACGACCTTGTTGAAGAAATTGTACAACATTGTGTAATGTAAATAAAAATTGCTGAAAATCTCATAAAAAAATTATAACTTTTTAAATATACTTTTATGGGAAAGTCATTTTCCTCTAGTCAATAGAACTATTAAAGACTACTTTTTTTTTTAATACTTTTTAGCTTATCCAAATAAGTTTTATTGGAGTTTAACGTAATGCTCTCTTGTAACGCACAAATATGAAGCGGGGTAAAAACAGCGTTAAATATTTCGTGTAAGTGGGCCGGAACTTGGCCACGCAGCACAAGTGCGTATATGGAAGGTGGACCTGGAGTCCCCCGCCGCTGGTATCTGGACGGTGGAGGTAATTCGGCCTGCCGTAAGTGTTCCATGACGCCTTTCGAGCCATTGTTCGAGCACTTACCTACATACCGGCTTGTGCAGGTGCTAACGGGGCATGGCTGCTTTGGTAAGTACCTGCATCCGATTCCGAGACGGGAGGAAATACCAACCTTCCATGAGTGCGGTGCTCCTGAAGATACAGCACATCACACCTAGATGGAGTGTGCGGCGTGGGGACCTCAACGACACATTCTGTCGCCTCCGCTAAGTGGGAGCCTCTCGCTGTCAAGCATAATCCTCGACATGTTTGACAGCGAGATGTTCTGGACTTTAATGACATCTTTCTGTGAAAGCGTCATCGCACTGAAGGAGGCTGCGGAGCGGGAACCTGAGCTGGACGCTAATGCTCCACCGATCCGCAGAAGAAGACAGAGTGGAAGAAAGCGACGATATGCTCACCTTCTCCCGCCATAGTAGGTGTTAGGTGTCGATGACCCTATGCTGGTTAACGTCGAGTCGTCTCAGTCGTATCCAAGATTTGGGACCCTGAGACGGTTCATTCTCGACGCGGACTGTGCCGCTGGTTTTTTAGTGGGTATTCTGGAGTGGGCCGGAACTTGGCCTGGCGCACTACCGTACGCCTCTATTTGTTTAGGCTGTAGTAGAATATTAGGCTGTGGAAGATACAATCAACTTAACTGTTTATTTTCACAAATAAACAGTTAGGTTAATTGTATCTCATAATTACGTACAGTTTGGAGTGGTTGCATTAAATATGACCTGAAAACATTTTACTTCCAAACTTGTTGACATTTTGTTCAGAACCTGTATCAGCACCAATGTATTTTTTAATTTGATTATATTAATAGGCCTACTTTGTACCTACGTTATTTAATACATTTTGAATATTATATGTGAGATTTAATTTTTATTTAAATTATTGTAAAATCAATCTAAAATATTGTTGTAATTTTGTCATTATTTTTATAGGAGGGAAAGTCACAGCAGCCTAAACCTCAGGGTATCCTAAATAAGGCTGCAGAGTCCGACCACACATTAATGTATCAGTAGACTTGAGACTTACTTTTGTAAATTATGGAACTAATAAACAATTATTCATTTATTATTTATTTAATTTTACGTACTGAGGTGATTTAACTGAAAATGTATTTCCAAACAAATGAAAATTGGAAGTATTGCAACGGTCGCATGGATTTGGATATAGATATAGAGAGGGAACTATAATTTCGGTCCATTTCCTTTGGACAAGATTGTTTCTATATTTTTTAGTAGAAATGTACACACATAGAATATAAGAAAATAATATGAATCATGAAAAGTTTTGACATCACTTAATATTTATTGTTACAGTGGTTTCGCGCCCAAAAGGTGACTGGAAAGCTGAAGACTTCGCAAGTGTCGGAGAACTTATTTTGGACATCTCTATTAGTTTAGCACGAACGTAAGAGAAACTTTTAAGTAGTCATTTTTTACTTGGTTAATCGTAGATTGAAATTAATAGCATTCATATATATTATACTAGAGGTCGCCCGCGATTTCGTCCGCGTACAATTGTTGATTTCCTATGAGATTATGAAATTTTACCGCTGCAAACAGTCTATCTATAGAGGCTTTATAGCTTAATAGCTTAAGCAGGTTTTTTATTATTTAAAACTGATAACTTAAATGCTGATTTTCATGTCTATACTTCAAAGTCATAAAATTTGTATGTAACCTTTCACCCCCATTTCACCCCTTTTGGGGTGGATTTTCGTAAAGTTGCTTATACAGGTTATTATTATTTAAAGCTAATAACCTAAATCCCGATTTTCAAGTCTCTAACTTAAGAAACAAAGGACTTTCATACAAACTTACAACCCCCATTTCACCCTCTGTGGGGTAGTTTTTCCTAAAATTTCTTATACGGTTTATTATAACTTAAAACTAATAACCTAAATCCCGATTTTCAAGTCTCTTACTTCAAAAAATTGGAACCCTTATGTAAGCTTCCAACCCCCATTTCACCCCTATTGGGGTACATTTTCGTAAAATTGCTTATACAGGTTTTTATTATTTATAACTAACAACTTAATTGCCAATTTTCATGTCTCTAACTATTTTAACCCCTTAGGGGTGGATTTTCTCAAAACCCTTTCTTAGCTGGCGTCTATACACCATAGAAGGAATCTACCTTCCAAATTTCAAGTTTGTACGCTTTATAGTTCCTGAGATATCGTGATTAGTCAGTCAGTGAGTGAGTGAGTGAGTGGTATTTCGCTTTTATATATATAGATCAGAGCGAAGAAAACAAACTACCGTCAGGAACCCGACCGGAAACTACGATCGGAAATTTCCGTGCTAGAGGGGAACGGCGTTTTATGCATGCTCCATACAAAATTGGCCCCTGTGCAAGCTCCATGCAATATTTTTATGTCTAGTGTGTTTTCGCCCTGACAGTAGGTATAACTTATCATCCCACGTCCTAACCCTAATTGATGAGGGTCTTGATTTATTTAGCTAGCTTTAGCTTATCTTGGGATAGTAGGGCGGCAGGCTCACGGTTCCTTCTGCAACAAAGAATAACACTGAACCAATTGTTCTTGTCTAGCAATACGTAAGATTATGATTAATTTCATAATTCTGTACTGAGTTTGTCTGATGTCTCTTCGTTCGTCAGCTACAAAACTGATTGTAATCATTATTCAATCTAAAAAGGGACGTTTATATGGCTCAGAGATCTGTCTCAACTACGAGATACCTGATTCTGTGAATTACCCTTACGAGATTTACCGAAAGTACTTACGAGTTTTACATGAGTGAGTGACAAGTGATGACAAAAAAAATTGCCAGTCATATTATAGGGACCGCCGATAGAAGTGAAAACGATTTTTTATTTGGTATTTTTTTTTAAATTTTAATTAAAATTACTAAAATATAAACCTTAACACTAAAGCATTAAAGTTTACTTTCGAATGTAGTATATTTATATGTTCGGGAGCATGCCGCTGTTCGTGAGCATGTCGGTCACGCGAATCTACATTTTTACCCCCAACCAAAAAGTGCTCAACGCGCCTAAAGAAGTTTTACACTTCAATATAAATTACCAAAAAGTAGTAAGTACTCGTGCTTAAAGAGTTTTCACTTCAAAAATATTATTAAATTCGAGAAGTCGACTGCGATCGATACGAGTGTTTTGATTCCTATTTGTAAACAAACCAATATAAATTGATCATATTTTATAGATACGTTCTAGAAACTAATATTGTGTTTGTGGTTTGTCAGATATCCGTAAAAAAATATTTCAAACTACTCATCTTAACCTCTTAAAATTCTTCTTCGACTAAACCATTTAAACAACAGCTAGACCGTTTGTGACTATTGCAAAAGTAATTTTAATTTATACTAATCAAAAACTATCTATTAATTAAATAATCTCGGCATTAGTCACCAATCACCATGTACCGAGACATGAGAGACCGTAATTTGACATTTGGAAGTCCGAAACCACCACATGTTGGCCTTGTCACTCTTGATCTTAATCAATTTCTTTCAGCGTGAATTGTTGTTGGAGATTCATTTATGCAATACGAGTACAAGGCTGACCCGCCTTTGAATCCATTATTTTGTTTTCTAGAAGTGATCATTCACGGCCATGGTCTGAACTCGACTCGGAAGAATCCAAATAAAGCAATATTTATATTCACCAATTAATATCCGCCAACCCATGGAACAACTGTAATGTAAGATAATGAAGCTATAAATTGGCGTTGGTTAATCATTGAATAACAATTTACACGGTTTGGTTACAAGTAAAATGATTATTATTTTGTTATTTTGTGACGATCGCACATCATAACTACATTTTTTCATTAAGAATTTGTAAAATTGAGGTCACTCGTAGTGTTAAGGCGGTCTTTATACACTTATCTAGTTGTCATAAATATATAATTTTGTAATAATATGTAATTTTGAATAATCTATTTGAGTGTACTTTCTTCATGAAAAATCGCGCAAGTGAACATAATTTAAAAAAAATCCGGCCAAGTGCGAGTCGGACTCCCGCACCGAGGGTTCCGTACTCAAGAAGTAGGTACTGAAGCAAAACAATCAGGCAAAAACCAATATGTTTATTTGACGACGAGTACGAGGTTTACTGTTAATATCAAAATAACTATGCTAGTTAGAGCATTGGCTATAGTTTTCCTGTAAAATATACATAAATTCCTATTGACCATAATTATTTCAGATTTTTCGATTGGTAAACTCCGGAGATAAGGGGGGGGGGGACTTTTTCCCCGATAAATCAAAAACTATCATGACTAAAAATAAGTAAAAATCCTGTTTTAGAATGTACAAAGTAAACCCTTTCATATGATACCCCACACAGTACAGTTATCTCACTTTTAAATTTCAACCCTCCGATTTTCCCCCCTTTTTAAATAAGAACAAAAATAATTTCCAATTTTTTTTAATTCCAGTGTCTTTGGGCCACTAATATACACAACTATTCCAAATTTCATGTCGATAGCTTCGGTAGTTACTGAAATAATTGAGTGTGACGGACGGACAGACGGACAGACGGACAGACAGACGGAGAAAGTCGCACCATAAGGGTTCCATTTTACCATTTTGGTACGGAACCCTAAAAATAAAGAACACGACTGCCCTGCCATATTGAATCATTGTCAAAAAATATAATATAGCCAGTGTTACTCGGGATGATGTTTGGATTCTAATGATTCCGCATACCTACATCCAAATCTATTCAGGCATTTAGAAGTTATAGTCCTTTTTTTGGACAGTCGGGTAAAAACCGTAGAACTTAAAGTTATGTAAAAGTAAAATATCAACATTAGATACGTCTTCTAATCTTCTTATAAAAATAAAATAATGAAACTGACCTTCTTCGCCTATATTACCAGGGTCCTAGTAGGTAAGTTGTAAGTATAGTTACTACATTTCAATCGTGTAGCTGGGAGCCGCTGGAAACAAGCGGCACAAGAGTCAAGACCGTGCTCTTTGACGATCCATGCAGGAGCCCTTCATCCAGCAATGGACGTCTATAGGTGAGACGAAGACGACGACGACGATAGTTACTACATGCGCTGAGTATGAGCATATTATGAAAGAACTTTTTACGACCAAGGTCTCCTAGCTTATTAAGGTATAGTAGTTGGTAAGCAACGCAAGATATATTTTATTGTAACTATGTTCTATTAAGTTATCACTGCGTATCATCGTTAAGGTCGTTTGTACAACCGAATTGTTCTCGCAAGTAATGAATAATGATAGACAGAATTGGATCTATTGGTATACGTTGCCTCACACCTAAAGAGACGCTCCGTAAGCCCGATGTTTTAAATAACCGACTTTTAAAAATGTTTCAATTCAGAAAGAAGCGTACAAAGAATAGGGATGAATGTTCTCATTTCTTGCTGGTCAACTGTCTATACGTGGTTTTGATAATAACAACAAAATATGACAGACTAGCTGATGCCCGCGACTTCGTCCGCGTGGTTTAAGTTTTTTGTTATTCCCGCGGGAACTCCTTAATTTTCCGGGATAAAAAGTAGCCTATGTCACTCTCCAGGTCCTCACCTATACAACAAAATTAGCGAAATCGGTCCAGCCGTTCACGCGTGATGCCGTGACCAAGGGAAATAGGGATTCATTTTTATATATAACAGATTTATACATAAAATTTATTTCAAAATAAGGAAATTATATTGAAAGATATTTTATGCTTTTTTTACACGAAAAGGAAAGTTTTAATATACAGACTACATTGGCTGCTGCAGCATGATGCCCGCGAATTTATCCGCGCGAACTCTTTAATTTTTCGGAATAAAAAGGAGCCTAAGTTCTCTGGGATGGAACCTGTCTGTTTCGAAATTTTCTTCAGTCAGTTGAAAAGATGAGCCGTTAAACCTAGAAGATAGACAAAGATATAGTAGACACACTTTCGCTTTTAATAATATAGGATGGATTAATCGAATAGTAATGAAAATGACTTTATTAACATATTATTATCTATTATTTACATATAGTTAACATAAAAAAACTATTTCAATGTATCAATCAAACTGAATTAGAAAAGTTGTAATATTTGAATATGTAAGTATTTCGAGATTATGTATGTAACATTTTTTATTGCTAAAAAGTTGCTAAGCAAGCTCATTGGAAATTTAATAAATACTGACAAGATAATACCTATTATATAATAATTTGGTCCTTTTTTGAAATAGGTACTCGAAGCTTACCTCTACACTATAATAACAGTGATCGATCGTAGTCATGATGCTTTTTAATAAAGTTTATAAAACCCTAAATTATTATATTAAAATAATACGTGTTTAATCATCTTAAATCCATTACCCTTGATCTACATTCCTAACTAATTGCCTTCGACCTCGATAGTGAAAATTTTGTTTCAAATTGGACCTTATTCGCAAACGAAAGTAAACTGGACCGAACCAGACCACATAGCTCACATATCTACTCGTTACGGTAATTCATTGGACTGCCAAGTTCTCCACTTCCATTTTACCTAATGCGGCCAAAGTTATGGGCCTTATTATGTAAGCACGTACGAGTATACTTTGTATGCACGGTTTTTCTTTTTTACTTGTAAACGACTTCAACGCGCTCCAAACTAACCAAAAACTTGCAAGCCATCTAATTCAAAGAAAATACATATCTAATTTAAATCAATAGGTAGGTATGTGAAAAGACTAGCTAAACAGAATACGGATTTATATCTTTATACCTATTTATCTACTGCCGCTGTAAACCTTGGCATTTTAGACAATGTTGGTTAACTACTTTTGTTCTGAAGTACGTAGGTTTTGTAGATTAATATTATGATATATCGGCTAAATTAAATTTCGTCATAACTCATAAGGCATTATGACTAATTCACAAGACTTAATCTCTGGATTAAACATCACGTATGTAATGGCTCATTTTAACTTTTAGTCCCTTCGAACAATCTACTATTTTTTATTTCTACATTATAGGTACCTATTTAAAACGCACTAGGCATAGAAATAATGTTTGGATAGCAAATTTTTCCCGTCATTCACTTTTCTATGGAGCTCGCACCCTAGGTTGCAGGGCAAAACGTCTTTTCCATCCAACGCGAACGTTTTGCGTGACCGTTTTATTCTGCCCAGTCTAATAAGTCTGTTTATAGGTACGGCCTAACATACGAAGAAATCGAAAAGGGTTTACCCCTTATCGACACGTCCCGCACGCTAATCCGCGAGGTATGCCCGCCCGTGTTCTCTCACGTCGAGTGTCGCGCCGGGAAATACCGCCGGCTTGACGGACTCTGCAACAACCTGAAACACCCCACGTGGGGGGCAACCATGGCCCCGTTCCAACGGTAATTAATATTTTTAATGAATAAAAATAATTCCCTACCCTTTATATATAAAAAAATAATATAAAAAAGAACAATTTATTTTTCTTTTTTTTATATATAAAAAAAGAAAAATAAAACACGTATTGTAATATTCCGTGCATTCCACGGAATAACATTCCGAGTCAAGGACCATACGAAAAAAAAATTAGCCGAATTTGTAGAGCCGTTCTCGACTTAGCAACATTCATTTTTATTTATATAGATATAACTAAAATGTATGCTTTTCGCAATTTTTCCTCTCTGTGCTATATGACGTTGCTTCGTGCCAAATTTCAAGATTCTGAGTTCACGGGAAGTACCCCGTAGGTTTTGATTCCCTTGCGAATGTCGAAAATTTGCATAAAAATATTTTTATTATATGATGTAACTAAAAATTTATGCTTTTCGCAATTTTTCCTTTATCTGTGCTATAAGAAGTTGCTTTGTACCAAATTTCAAGATTCTGAGTTCACAAGAAGTACCCTATAGGTTTTGATTCCCTTGCGAGTGACTAAATTTTGCATTAAAATATTTTTATTATATTATGTAACTAGCGAATGCCCGCGACTTCGTCTGCGTGATTTGAGGTTTTTTGCTTCCCGCAGAAACTCTTTCATTTTCCGGGATAAAAAGTAG
Source organism: Erebia epiphron (assembly GCA_963932025.1). Lineage (NCBI taxonomy): Eukaryota > Metazoa > Arthropoda > Insecta > Lepidoptera > Nymphalidae > Erebia > Erebia epiphron. Next base: position 44,237,121 of record OZ009945.1, read on the forward strand.
CCTATGTGCTATTCCAGACTATAATCTATCTCTGTGCCAAATTTCAGCCAGATCCGTTCAGCCGTTGGGGCTTGATTGAGTAACAAACATCCATACATCCATCCATACATCAATCCAAACTTTCGCATTTATAATATTAGTACGACTAAAATTTATGCTTTTCGCAATTTTTCCTTTATCTGTGCTATGAAAAGTTGCTTCGTACCAAATTTCAAGATTCTGAGTTCACGGGAAGTACCCTATATGTTTTGATTCCCTTGCGAGTGTCGAAAATTTGCATAAAAATATTTTTATTATATGATGTAACTAAAAATTTATGCTTTTCGCAATTTTTCCTTTATCTGTGCTATAAGATGTTGCTTCGTACCAGATTTCAAGATTCTTAGTTCACGGGAAGTACCCTGTAGGTTTTGATTCTCTTGCGAGTGTCGAAAATTTGTATAAAAATATTTTTATTATATGATTTAACTAAAAATTTATGCTTTTCGCAATTTTTCCTTTATCTGTGCTATAAGACGTTGCTTCGTACCAAATTTCACGATTCTGAGTTCACGGGAAGTATCCTGTAGGTTTCCCTTGCGAGTGTCGAAAATCTGCATAAAAATATTTTTATTATATGATGTAACTAGAAATTTATGCTTTTCGCAATTTTTCCCTTATCTGTGCTATAAAACGTTACTTCGTACCAAACTTCAAGATTCTGAGTTCACGGGAAGTACCCTGTAGGTTTTGATTCCCTTGCGAGTGACGAAAATTTGCATAAAAATATTTATAATAGATGATTTAACTAAACATTTATGCGTTTCGCAATTTTTCCTTTATCTGTGCTATAAGACGTTGCTTCGTACCAAATTTCAAGATTCTGAGTTTACGGGAAGTACCCTGAAGGTTTTGATTCCCTTGCGAGTGTCGAAAATTTGCATAAAATATTTTTATTATATGATGTAACTAAAATTTATGCTTTTCGCAATTTTTCCTTTATCTGTGCTATAAGAAGTTGCTTCGTACCAAATTTCAAGATTCTGAGTTCACGGGAAGTACCCTGTATCTATGTTTTGATTCCCTTGCGAGTGTCGAAAATTTGCATAAAAATATTTATATTATATGATGTAGCTAAACATTTATGCTTTTCGCAATTTTTCCTTTATTTGTGCTATAAGACGTTGCTTCGTACCAAATTTCAAGGTTCCGAGTTCACGGGAAGTACCCTGTAAGTTTTGATTTCCTTGTGAGTGTCGAAAATTTGCAGCAGAAACGGCTGTATCCTTTGATTGCGTTGGCTTAGAAGTTTGATTTTTTCATATCTCCAAGGGACAGTAGACTTAAGTATTTGATATGAATTACAGCTTGTTACCTCCATGCGTTCCTGAGAAAAAAGGGGTCTTGACACAGACGGACGGGCAACAAAGTGATCCTATAAGGGTTCCGTTTTTTCCTTTTAGGTACGGAACCCTAAAAATTGAGACTACTTCGTTCAACATTTTGTTATACTTACAAAAAATAAACATTAATTTTTTAAATTTCAAGGTTAATCGGCCCTCTTTTCTCCGACGGCATAAACGCTCCTCGGATATCCCACTCTGGACACGATCTGCCTCTATCTCGCGTGGTGTCCCGAACTATGCACCCTGATGACGGCTTCCACGACCACGCCGGCACTGTGATGGTGATCGCTTGGGGACAGTTCATGGACCACGACTATACCTTGACCGGAACTCCGCTTGGTAAGTCTTCTTACGTCAAATTCTATCCGTGATCTGAATATTCGATCAGGACCTGTTTAAATCATTATAAATTTGGGTGGTACAATACAGTTCATACCCAAAAGCTGAAATGGACAGCGATCGATTTAAATAAATTTCTGGGTCTTTCACCTCTTTTTACCATTTTCGTGACACGTAGATAATATGTCCTGTTTACCAAGTATTAATTCTACTTATTCGTAAGAAGTCTTAATTCCTTTATTTTGGAAAATTTGGAATTTGGATATTATAAAGGGCTTTTTTAATTCTCCCTGAAGGTTTTTTTTTGTTAAATGTGTTTTTATTGAAATATTTAAGCGCGTAATAGTCACCGAATTTTGTATTTCGTTTTTAAAAAAGTATCGTATTTCCAGATCCGGTTCACCGCAACGATCCCGAGGAATGCTGCAAGCGCCCCCTGCACCTAAAACACCCGTACTGCAACGAGATCCTGGTGCCGGATGATGACTACTTCTACCGCCTTTTCGGAGTCAAGTGCATCGACTTCGTGAGAGGATTCCCTTCGCCGAGACCCGGCTGCCGTCTGGGTACACATTGAGCTTTTTTTTATTACAAGTTACAACATGTTAACGTTTCCAATACTTAGATTGTTGTTTTCATATGCTTAACGTAGAGTGCAGTTAACGAAGGCGCCAATACTACGAAGTATCTAATTATATGTATACTTACTACCTGATGCCCGCGACTCCATCCGCGTGGAGGTATGAAAAATAGATAGTAGCCGATTCTCAGACCTACTGAATATGCATACCTATTAAATTTCATAAAAATCAGTCAAGCCGTTTCGGAGGAGTATGGTAACTAACATTGTGACACGAGAATTTTATATAAATACTAGATGATTCCCGCGACTTCGTCCGCGTGGATTTATGTTTTTTGATTCCTGCGGGAACTCTTCAATTTTCCGGGATAAAAAGTAGCCTACGCCCTTCCCCGGGATACAACCTATCCCTGTACCAAATTTCATCAAAATCGGTTGAACAGATAATTTTTTTGATTCCCGCGGGAACTCTTCAATTTTCCGGGATAAAAAGTAGCCTACGCCCTTCCCCGGGATACAACCTATCCCTGTACCAAATTTCATCAAAATCGGTTGAACAAATAATTTTTTTGATTCCCGCGGGAACTCTTCAATTTTCCGGGATAAAAAGTAGCCTATGTCCTTCCCCGGGATGTAAACTATCTCTGTACCAAATTTCATCAAAATCGGTTGAGTAGTTAGGCCGTGAAAGCGTAGCAGACAGACAGACAGACAGACAGACACACTTTCGCATTTATAATATTAGTATGGATATAAGAGAAGATAAAATTTAATATAGAAACAAACAAGAAATAGAAATTATAAAATTAATACTTATGTTTTACAAGTAAAGTGTTGATTTGGTTAATTGAGCTCAAGTATTTAATCTAAATACTTACATTTATCTAATTACTAGCTGATGCCCGCGACTCCGTTCGCGTGGACGTATGAAAAATAGATAGTAGCCGATTCTCAGACCTACTGAATATGCATTTTAAAATAACTAATTAAATGACGATTGATCAGCTATCGACCGGAGATGAAAAATGATTAAATTACTAAAATAAAAAATAAGGGTTGATCGTAGAAGGGTGAAAATTTAGGATTGTATGCATTTTTGTATGTTGTATCATAAAAAAATAAAAACTAAAAATTTTGTCTAAAAAATAAAAAAATAAATTTAGGGGTGGACTACTACCCTTAACATTTAGGGGGATGAAAAATAGATGTTGGCCGATTCTCAGACCTACTCAATATGCTCACAAAATTTCATGAGAATCGGTCAAGCCGTTTCGGAGGAGTATGGGAACGAAAATTGTGACACGAGAATTTTATATATAAGATGATTTTTTTTTTACCAAAGATAACAAAATAAGATGCACGAGGATAGTTCCCTTTCCTAAAAGCTCTGGCAGAGCTCTTTAATTTTACCTATTATACCTCAGTCGCAATTGAGCTTTTGAAACCGAAACATACATAGATAGAGCTTTCATGATTGACAAGGTTCTACGATAAGTATTATTTGTTTCACAATTGCAAGTTGCAATGCAAAATATAATAACTGGATAGGCTCATTTATCAAATAAGTCAATTAAATCATAATAAATGAGTCTGCAGAACAATAAACAATGTGAAATAAATTCACACATAATGTTCAAATAGGTACGTTAGGTACCTAGTATTTCAAAATCTGAATGTACAACCACAAACCGGCAATCGATCACTTGCGGTTGATTTGCATTTCATGTAACTAGGTTCGCACAGTATAAGATACATGACACGTACATTGTTTTGCAATACCAAACCCCCACACCTAGAATAGGTATTTAGTAAGTAATATTGTGTACCTACCTCCATAACAGCTGATCTGCCCGATCTGCCCCTGCTTCGCGGGTGGAAGTTCTAAAAGTCCACTGTGACACGTTTTCCCAAGTTTTTAATCGAATGCCCAAATATGGATTTTAATAGAAATAACTCATAAAAATTCGAACTTTCTTGCAAGCTTTCATTCCCTATTTGATTCCCTTTGCCTCAGGGGTGAATTTTCCGAAAATCCCTCCATCAATTTTATTCTAACCCCAGATGTAGGTACTATTTTAAACTACTACTCGTATATATAAATTCTCTTCGATACTTCGGCATGACTTTATGCAAAAATTATTCATAAAGAACATTATAAATCTTGTAAATACGAGATTGATTTTAACAAAGAAAGTTATTCTGATGAAGCTTCCTTATGAAATCTAAATGCAACTGGAACCCATTGCTGATTTGAGAATGGAGGAATATTGAAGTATTGAGCCTTTCTTGCATTAATTTACTTTATATCCTTATTCAAACCTTTTCACCTAATATATTTAGGCAGGTCTTTACTCTTTACTCATATTCTGTAAAAAAAATCAATCACGAATACATTACGTGAGTGCAATGAAGCATTCTATGAATATATATACATTTATGTATTATATCATGGTCATACTTCCATTCTCTGATACATACAATTTAATGTTTTGTGACCGGTTCTTGACCTGTTCATCTGCCGAGTGAGAGGCGAAAGCAGTTCGTTACGTGTATAGATCCCTTGCGTAATGTAGTGCAAAAATTATACCAGCCGATAAAGCTACATAATATGTAAACAACTCTATAAAAAACCTCTCTCTTGCATAAATTATGTTTTTACAATCATCTGGGCGGGTCTTAGTTTTGAAAGCTTAGATATATTTACTTACGCTCATTGAGGTACATTGCAATAATTAATTTATAGTTTAGCAAGCAACATTGTAAACAACGTATCCAAGGATGGAAAACTGGATACGTGTTCAGTTATTTTTGTTATTGCTTTACGGTAGCTAGGTCTATAAGCTGTCTGATTTCTTAGGACAGAAAGCTCTTTGCGAGATTGCGCCCCAAATAAGGAAATTTTGAAACAATTGCTTAATTATTATTTAATTTTTTCAGGTTCGAGAATTCCCTTCAATACCTTGACTGGAGCCATCGATGGAAACACCGTGTACGGTGTTACTGAAAAATTCGCTAGGTAATATTAAAATAGTTTATGAAAATTGCCTATGAGCAAGGTAAGTGAAGGCGTTCTATAAAAAGTACTAAACCGGTAAAATTACGACTGCCGCGTCCGGTCCTTATGGCACATACAAAATTCAAATAAACTTTTTCAAGTGCTTTTGAATAGTCAAATAAATCTACCACTAGTTCGGAACCACTAATCCCTCCAAGGGTTAGTGGCGTAGTCATCTTAATCTTAATACGATGCGATGCAACGGTAATGGCAGTGAAAAAAATAATCACGATTTTTACCGCAAAACTCTGTGTCATATTTTGGAAATCGTATGAAGCTGCAATCAATTTCTGTGTCACAGAATCGTGCAGGAAATACCTGGTGATATTTCACATTGCGGACTTACCTTTATGCAAAAATATTTTAATTGTTTTCTTGCCTTTTAGAAAATTACGTACTGGATATGGCGGTCTTTTACGTATGAATCCCGTGTTTAAGGAATATGGTCTGAAAGACCTGTTGCCTCTTAAGTTGGATATCCCTGATGAAGGATGTACGAGACCTAATAAGAATATGTATTGCTTCGAAGCTGGTAAGTTGAACAAATGACCAGAAGTCCAGTACCTCCTAGTTGCATCTTAAAATACTTAAAATAGAATGTTGTATAAAATTAGTTTATCCATAAATTCCAGGTGAAATCAGAGTTAATGAACAACTAGTCCTCACAGTGATGCACACTTTAATGGCTCGAGAGCATAACAGGGTGGCAGAAGCTCTCGCTCACGTTAACCCCCACTGGGACGACGAAACCTTATACCAGGAAGCTAGACGCATCAACATCGCTGAAATACAGCACATCACTTACAACGAATTTTTGCCTATATTGCTCGGAAAAGATGTTATGGAGAAATTCGGTTTAGTCCTCGTTAAAGAGGTACGAGTTCCTGATTTGTCTACTTTAATTTCCTTTACGTTTTCCTTTCAAATCATTCACTCAAATGGTAATTACGTGTTTTTATAGGGTTACTGGGATGGCTATGACGAAGCAGTAAATCCCGACGTAATAGCATCTTTCGCAGCAGCGGCTTACCGTTTTGGACACTCTCTATTGCCTACTGCCGTTGAAAGATGGTCCAAAGCCCACAAATTTATTGGTAAGCAACTTAAACTAAATAAAAGACTAAGGATTAACCGGTTAACGTCGGTTTTAACCGATAGATATCAGCTGAACACTGATCGTTTCTGATAATGATGATGATGATGATGATACTTACCTATTACCTACTTCTACTTCCAAAAGTCGCATTCCAGCCAGCCTGCATCCTTAATCCAGTGGCTCCTAACGACTTACTTAAGTTTCTTCCTTCAATCGGCCAACACTAATGCGATGTCATCATTCCAGCACTTTGAGACCCCAACGTCTATCGGTTCTTGAAACTACGTGCGTGAAATATTTAATTTTTAACTATTTTTAACATTTTCAGCATCTAAACGCTTATCAGACCTGATCCGAAGACCATACGATTTATACAGAGCCGGTGTTCTCGATGAATATGTAATGGGATTAATGAATCAAGTAGCTCAAGCCATGGATGACTCTATCACCCAAGAGGTTACAAATCATCTTTTCAAGAAGGTGGGAGCCCGGTTCGGAATGGACTTGGTGTCATTCAATATGCAAAGAGGTCGAGAATTCGGTCTACCTGGCTATATGGAATTTAGAAAGTTCTGCGGCCTCTCTGGAGCTGATACGTTCCAAGACTTGTTTGGATCTATGGCTAATGAGACTATTCGCAAATACGAGTCAATTTTCGAACATCCTGTCGACGTCGATTTGTGGTCTGGTGGCGTTTCTGAAAGACCTTTACCAGGATCAATGCTGGGACCAACTTTCGCTTGTATTATCGCTACCCAGTTTTCTTACTCAAGAAGAGGTGACAGATTCTGGTAAGTTATAGAACATGTTTTGTACCTATCTCCTTTAAATTCAGGACCACTTAGCACTTCAAATTACTTACAGTCGAGACTTCATTCTTCTATCCGGATCTATACCTAGCTGTCAACTTAAATGTCAGACAAAATCCGGCTGCCTTTATTCCGCCATTCTCCATCCCGTTTCTAGAGAAGTTTTCAGGTCGCTTTGTTGCTGCTGTTGTTCTTCTGTTTGTGGGCATATTGGTTGCTACTTAAAACTTCTCGGAACACTGGCATAATTACCCTTACTTAACTAATTTATTTTATTTTACTTTATATATACCTAATGTGCATAAATTAATACAAATCTTTCATTCTATTTCAGGTTCGAGCTTCCTAACCAGCCTTCCTCATTCACTCCTGAACAGTTAGTTGAAATCAGGAAATCTCGCCTTGCTCGTATTATTTGTGATAATACGGACATCATTGACACAGTTCAACTCTATCCTATGGTGCTACCAGATCATGAATTGTGAGTTACAAAATACTGTTCATTGTATATAATTATAGTGCTTACCTACTTGCTTGTTTTGAAATAGGTACTTATTCCACAACAATTTCTAGCATCACAAAAATCATAATGATTGGTTAACTGTGCTTACATCTCGCAAAGACAATTGAAACGACTGAGTTTACACTTTCGCGAGTTGAAATGTGTTAGTCAGACTTAAAAATTGGGCTTTCGATCAGAACCGCTCTACAAAACGCATGACAGAACTTAACTCGAACCCGTGGGTAAAACCTATTATTCGATAGCATCGTCGAGAAGCATAAACAATATAGGTACAACAATCCAAATATCTCGTATTTCTTTCAGAAACCCTCGTGTACCGTGTAGAAGTGGCATCATTCCTTCGATGGACTTTAGTAAATGGGCTGACCCAGTACCATTCCTAGGTGGTGCTAAAGAATATGTGAGTAGTTTTTCGTACAATCCATTCCACGGCAAGAAGTAGTAGCACGAGCACCAAACACCACAGTAATACTAGATGTAGCTAGCGGAAGTAGTAAAGTATTGAAAAGCTTGTCATTACCTTTGGGCTTATTACTTCCCTAAGCAGTAATATTTTGATATTGATGTTTTATATGCGGTTACCTAATTCGAATTATATAACGAGTTCATAAATACCTGCATGTCAAAAAGAAGATATTAACTCCTTAAAAAGTTCAAGTACTTAATACGTTTTAAGCTCACAAATGATTATGCTTTTCTTAGACAATTGGCCCTCTGTCTGAAACAAGATCAAAATAATACTGCTTTAAGCGATGGTAGTAAGCCCCTTATTTTGTAATTTACATGAGCAGCTGTTCTCCTAGCATCAAACTGGCAATCATTGCAATCGTCATAAGGGGATTGCGTCCAAACCATATAATTTTACAGGCTATAGGTATAACATGTTTCATGGTTTTACAACATTTTTAGTAGTACCTACCTAATGATTACATGCAAACTGTGCACACACACAGTTATACACATATATATACACACAAACGTGTTATATAACAAAAGATATACCTACATACATCATACTAATATTATAAATGCGAAAGTATGTTTGTTTGTTCGTTTGTTGAATTGTCCTTAAATCACGCCTCAACGGAGCAACGGATTGACGATGTGATTTTTGGCTTGGGTATAGTTGAGGACCTGGAGAGTGACATAGGATACTTTTTATCCCGGAAATAAGGAGTTCCCGAGGGAATCAAAAAAACTTAAACCACACGGACGAAGTCGCGGGCATCAGCTAGTTTTACATAATTTGGACAAACCATAGGATGCTAACCATAACCATAGGTGGCTTGCAAGTAGCAGACCGAGACACATTACTGGGTTGTGGACTGTGCAGGTATATAATCTTCTGTCAGCAAAGTATGCTTTTATTGCATTCATTACATCCAAATTTGATGCTAGGATGACTGTTCTATAAATAGTAGATAGTAAAATAGATCAATTCTGCGTTACTTATATATTTACATAGCGTACAACAATATTTTTATAGAAATATTTATGCTACAAGTGCGTTATGACGAAAATTACACTCACGGCGCTATACCTACGCAATCCGTAAGCGAATAGAGATAATAATTATTATTACAGAGCGTCAAGAGTTGAATTTTCAATGCGCACGTGTACCTATATATACAATTTTTTACAATACATTATGTGAGTAATATCTAACACAAAAAAGTGGTCTTTACATAATTACCTCTCTGCGTCATATTCCTCCTCATTGCTGAGGGTCGTGAAACCTTTCTAATAATCACATAAAGGCAATGGTTGTCTTGGGATGATAATGCGGTGGGTTCCCAGGTCGTTCCGCATAATATACTCGTACTACTCGACTAAGAGTACTATTTCAACTCTGAGATTACTAAAGATTATTATACAGATGTTAGTGTTAATAGCCGGGACCGACGGAATAACGTGCTCTCCGAGGCACAGAGGAAGCGAAAAGGCCAAATTCGGTCACCCATCCAGTTAAAACTACTTGGATCAACGTTGCATAGCAATCGCAGTCGACAGATATTCGTATTGTCGCAACTCGCAACTAGGCCACTTATCCCTCACATAATTACGACATAAATATTAATTAAAAATTACTTACTGTTCATCATTGGCGCTTTCCAAACAAAAGTAAATAACAAACACGCATGAGATTCCATTCTTAAATATGTGTCAGTGGGAGGTTTTTATTATGTCATGTAAATACCTCGATAAATGGCGTCCTCGAAACAGCTGTTTTGTGTATTAGCCATTTTATTATCACCCTAGTGCGATAATTAATATTACCGCACGGATTTGTACGTTAACAACTGTGCAATACTATTTTTATTGCCGAAAGGTTGTCACTCTTTTTAAGGGTGTAGTAAGAGCCACTTTACGAGCAGATGTATTGTAAAAACTTGTACCATGCTGAAAGGAAATTTGTAATAAATAGTTAACGTTACTCACCTTGTAGAAGTTGTATATTTAAAAAGATGCGTTATTTCTACTTGTATAGGTACCTTGAAGATATTAATACCTACAATTCAAACAATAATAGGTATGTACTTTTAACTATAATGACACGAAATCGAGAACTTGCCTTTTTAAGCCTTTATTAAATATACACTGTCGGTGTAGGTATATATAATCATTCTGTCATTAGAGTAGGTAAAGAATTCTTATAAATTCAATGACATTATATTATATCGATTTTTGACTTTATTTGTTTAGGCAGGTAGGTATATAAAAAAAGTTAGTCTATTTAGCACCTTAGGCATTTGTGGTATTGAGGCGCAAAAGGTGCCAACGATATCAATATAGGTAAATTATATTAAATAAAATATGTTTCAATGCGGTTATCATACAATAATAATTTTATTATATTTGGGTATCTTACTTATTATTATAAAAAGTATATCATCCGTAATAATAATGTTTTATTTGTTAACAAATAGTTAAGATAAGATGTGAATGTACAAAGAAAGGAATAGTATAGCGACCCACATAGTCACGCACATGTTGCCATATTTTTTGTAGATCACAATTTCACAGCTCACAACTCACAAGTATCCTCCAAATATAAATTGCCGGTTCTTATCTCATAACATGATAATAGCTCAGTGATGGATTAATTATGTAAATACTCATTTATTATTTCGTAGCTAATAATTTTAAATCCTACAATTTGTAAGTATCAGTCATTATAATCATCAAGAATAGTCATCACCGTGAAACTAAATATAAGTATGGGAGTTTAACATATAGGTACATAAGTAGACTAACTTGATAATTATTGGTTAAGTACAATATTTGTAATTTTTATTTATTATGTAGCTAGATTAGTATGTAGTGTACCTAGTGTAGTTATAGTTTACGTAGCATGGTAATTTGATTTATATTGTAAATAAAAGTATGTTATGAATGAAAATAAATACCTTGTTTTTTTTCACTTCACCATATCCTGAATCACAGTAAGAAAGCACTTAATTTTGATCTATCGTAGATAAGTAATTTATTTTAAACGTGCTAAACTTTGTGATCTTATTTCGCAGATGACACATGCATATAAATCGAATGGAACGAATTTAATTAATAACCAGACTGATAATATCTGTAATATTAGAAATGAAAACTGTATTTATAAAAGTACAAATTTACTAAATAATCACGATAAGAGTAATCGCACCATTTTGGCAAGAGATAAGGAATGGGAAGATTTCAGTTTACATGCTCAAAATAATACAAATTGTCTTAAAAATGGAAATCAAAAGAATTGTAAAGTAGAACAAAACTTCATGAATATAATTTCGAAGCAGAACGAAGGCGTAGTCAAACATACAAAACAAAAAGCTGCGTCAAAATATGACCACAAAAAGGGTGACGATATAAAAGCCTCTGAAAAATTAAAAGGCTATTTTAAGAATAGTTTAAAAAGGAAAAAAAGGTCATATAGTAGGAATATCGAAGACAACAGCAATACAAATGTACCTGGAATTTATGATGTTATTAAAGCTCAAAATATAGAAAGAGGGGAATTAAACTTGCCAAAACTTGATCCACGTGAAATCATCAAAACCTCTGATATCGCTGATTTTAACATTGAGACTCTACATAAAAGGCATAAGCATGATCATAATAAATTGCAAAGAGGGGAACAAATATTTCATAATCCTCCAACTAATAACCAACACTTTTACAATTCTAAAGAAGATGAAATTACTAATAACAGAAATTTATCACACCAAGATGATAAAAATGGAATGTTTATAGAGGATGAAAATTTACATGAAAATCAGAGGGGACAAAGCCATAAACATGGGTACCTTGGTAATAATAACCGAAAACATGCTCAAGAAAGTGACGAAATTAATAAAACAGAAAATAAAAGCCATGAAAATTCTTCCGATGAAGATGAATATAATGACAAATCTAATGAAAACTATCAAAAGGGACAACAAAGAATAAATCAGAATATGAAAACTCCAAATAATATTTTGCCAGTAGGAAATTTGAGATATTATAAAGACAGAATAAATCGGTATCATATCTCTAAGCCAAAGAAACTAAATGATGAAAGTAGTGAAGATGTCCCACATGAAAATATCAATGAAAATAGCTCATCGCTTGAAGACGATGAGAAAAATCATGACGAACAGTCTAAAGAAGATAAAATATTAGATGTTAATAGAAAGCAACCTAAAAATATATTAAAGAACCAAAAACCAGAATATCACGATGATAATGCAAAACATACAGTTAAGGACAATTTCTCTTATCAAGAAGATGAAAGTGATGAGGAACCGGATGAAAACTTATATGGACATAAACAACTGAAAAATAATGCGCTTAGACAAAATGATAGATATTATAATACTTACAAAAGCCATCCCGTATCTCAAAACCCTAATGACTACAGTAATGAAAGAAATAAAGAAGAAGATATAGAAAATGAATATGAAGAGGAGGAAGAGAGCGGTAAATCTCTAGAAAATATTAAAAAAGATAGACAGACTACTGATGAAAGACACAATCAAAAATATAATGAGAACAGAAATCAATATTTCTTATCAGGAATCAAAAACCTTGATGAAGAAGACGATGAAAATAATGAAAAAGGTGATGAAAGCGATAATGATTCTAAAGAGAATTTCAAAAATGATCGAGGTATATATGAGCACAAGCAACAACCCATCAATATATTACAAAAACCAAATCAACACTACTCCAATGATAAAACTAATAAATATCAACTACCAGGATCTGCGAAACTTGTCAAACATAATGATGAGAAGCAAGGCACTTACAAAGAAAATGAAGATAACGATGATGTTGATGATCGTAGCTATTTTCTTCAAAATGAGAGACTTGCACATGAAAATAAGCAACCCAATAAATTATTAAAAACACAAAATCAAATATATAATAAGGACAACGATAAAATATATCCCTCACAGGACTCTAAAAAATCGAATGAGGAAAGTAGCGAAAAGTATAAAGGGAAAGGTAAAAACAAAGAAAATGAATACAATGAAAACAATGAAGAATCTGATAATAACTATAACAGAAATGCAGGTTTAATCACAATTACTGAAGAAACACCTCCACAAAGCTATAGGTTTACAGATTCAGAGAGAGTAAGGAGTGAGGAAAATAATAGTGGCCCTAAATATGCACATCAGCCAATACTTTTCTATGATATAAATGCTGGCAGATCCAATAGTTTTGTCAAACCTAATATCAACGATGGAATACAACTACTTTCTACAAATAAGCCTGGCAATACGAATAATTTCAATGACAAATCTAAAGAAAACTTTAGCGATAATACTCAAAAAGAAATTCCATTATTAACCAATAATAATGAAAATAGTCCTAAAATACAAAAAGCTCTCGATAAACCCAAAGCCATTCAAGAAGTTGACTTAAGTGATTTTAGCTATGACAGGTTCCGAGGAGTAAGTGCTGTAGATAAACTAGAAAACGCTAAGGACTCACGTGAAATCTATGAAAATGATTCCTTTGCTACAACTACTTCTACTAGCAGACCAAAAACTAAGAAAAAGCTAAGAAGTAAAAATGCTAAAATCAAAAAACCTAACAAATTTAGCAAGCAAATTCATATAAATAGGAATAAACCGAAACCTGTTATTGAATTGAATAATGAAAATAGTAGTGAAGAAAGTCAGAAAAATTTTAATGAAAACCTTAGCAGTAATTTTGGAATCGCATTGCCGAATAGAAAAGCCAATGTTAAACAACAATTTAAAAGAAAACCTTTAGATCACAATGATAATGGTTCTAAAAATACTGGTGAGAATATGGAATTTGAGGGTACTCTTGATACTTTATCTCCACTAAACAATAAATATGATGATAATTTAAAAAATCATTTTGGCAATATAAATATTAAATTACCCGAAATTAAACTTCCGGAAGGTATTTTGGCATACGCCCAAGAAGCTCAGGGAAACAGTAAGGATAAATCTAAAAATTATTACTTTAACTATAATAGTGATGATAATGCACAGTATTCGAAGAAGTCCAAGCCTCAGGGAAGTCCAGAGAATGTTTATCACCATTACGTTCCTACAGATACAGCGCAATATTCCGAGCAACCTAAACCAAAGGTAGACAAACCTGCTGGGGAATACGACTTTTTCGCTGCATACATCAATAAACCTCATGAAGAAAGTAATGCTGATCATGCAAGCAGCAATAGCGACATTGAAGATGGTGAAGATTTATACGAAAGATTTGTTCGAGAGAGATTCGGTAGAAAAGATTCTTTTAAGGAACGGTCTGAAAAATTACAAGAGAAAAAACCACAGGAAAATAAGCCCGTTACAAAGAATAAAGAATTATTTGAAAATATACAAAAAGCAATAAAAAAAGCTGAACAAGTCCAAAAAGAAGCAGAGAAGAGTAAAGATCCTAATGCTAGCTATCTGTGGACCTTAGAATATGGAGAGAAATTATAATAGTTAGTTAAATTTTGTTATTTAAAAGTTGACGTAACCTATTATAAATAGTTTGTAAATGCTCGCTAGAATTACAATGTGACAGTATTATAAGGATTTTTGGTAACGATCAATGACAAAGCCATTAGAATTAAGAAATAGGTAGATATTCGAAGATAATGCATCATCGTAATTAGACTTTACTTTCGCCTTAAAAGAAAATGTAATACTCTGCTAATGATTTAAGACTTATTTCGTAGTTTAACCATATTATATTAATTCGTAATAATCGGGTACCACGATAAACATAAAGATTTAATTTCTACCCAGTCGCATGGATCGTGGTCACCGCGATTTATCGTGGTATACACCCGATTATTACATTTTGTTATTATTATAGTGATTTAATTAATATATTATACTTACCAGTATAGCGTACTTACATATTATTTTATTTTATTAATAAATGTTTGACTGAATTTATAATAATTTAGTTTATAATTAATGTAAACTGTACCTACCTAAATAGAACGTAGTTCAAAGTTCTGATCAGTTTACATTGCAGTCGGCGGCGCCAAACGAGTGGCGGTGACCTGTAACTTATTGAGGGGGCTCCAATACTGAAGTCTGTGCTTGGTACTTGTCAACAGTTCCTGAATCTCCCTAACTTAGGCAGACAGACACCCTGTAGAAGTACGCTTGGGATTTATTCCTGCGCCGGTAACCGACATTGCATTACCCCAATGTTGAATAATCTACTAATACAAAATACATATAATATTCTACTCTCCTACATAGGGTATCCCCCGTGCTTGAAATTATTATACTAATACTGCGATTAGCGATATTATATCGCAGTACGTTCAGTAGGCTGTAGGACCATGCTAACTGCTAAGCATTATTATACTCTTTGCTGCTAAGTCGTCTTCGAAAACAAACATACTAGCGTTGCCTCTATAAAAACTAGCGCCATCTAGTGGACATGGTTGAAATGAAGTAAAATTACGTCAAATAATATTTAAAGTGGCCACATCTGCAAGGCGACCGCGTATCTTTTGCATCAATCATTGATACATCGTAATCACCTCCGATTGGCTGAATTTATGGTATTCTTGCTGCGTCAATGGATTTCGTCCAATAGTGGAAGAGTCTTAACCAATCAGAGGTGATTGCGATGTATCAATGATTGATGCAAAAGATACGTGATATAATTACGTGATAGATATAATTCATAGAACAATTAAACCTCTAGAATCAATGCCAGCGTGTAACCGAAAGGGATAGGATATGATAGGCAAAACGCTGCAAAGCACCAAACACATTAAGTGCTTTAGGAACAAAACCGTTACACGCAGAAAGGGATAAAAGAAAACATGTTTTTTTCTCATTCTATCTTGTGTAACTACCCATTACTGCATCTCTTTCATGTGGGAGTGAAAAGGAGATATGGCGTCGTCTATATATCTCTCTCTGTCTACGGTATAATTATATCCATCTCACACTTTGGTACAAACTAATAGGATAGACAAGGAAACAGTATAAAGTTTCTGGTAGGCCTAGTCTATGGCATAAAGCTATGGGTACAAGTTCTGTGAGAGCACTCTGCGACCCGCGTGCGACCTTTATCTTGGTACTGTAATTTGATATGCCTGAGGTGTGAAAACTATGTCCGTATTTTGTTTTTTTAAGCTGTAAAATGACTTACCATAGAGTAAAACAAAGATCAAATGTCCAAATACTGGTTATATTTTCTTTTTCGTCATTTTTTTTATTTAAAAAGGTGTAATTTTTTTTGTCTTTTCTTGATATTTTTCTTTTTAAATCATAGAGAAGAGGCAATAACACAGTTGGACTCTAATCTATAGCCTGGTTCATAGAGATTCGATCGACATATAGATGTTTGGTAGGATTTCCATACAAGATTTACCAGATATTTTTTTAAAGCCGCGCTCGGCGATCTTGGCTGCCATTTTAACTTGGTAAAATGGCCGCCACGTTCGTTGGTGTACAAAATGGCGGTCGCCACCTCAGCGGGTAGGTGGACATATTTTACTCTATAGATCGTTGACAGAGAAAAAGATATAGATGTGGCGTAAGCGTATACAGTATGCGATAGCGATCGTCATAATGCGATTCTATGCTTTGTTGCATTCATGCGAGTCTTTACAAATATAACCTGTTTTTATCTGTAAAAATAAGGTCAAAATTAGGTCAAAAAGCTTACGTATTAAGAGTTTTCGTATTTACGTTCAGTTCGGCTTTTGCATCCTAACATACAGCAATACACCATCGTCTATAAGTTAAACCACTTTTTTTCGTAAGCTACGAGCACAGTTATCACTTTGTCCAATTTCGATTTCGTACGAATATGGGCGAATAACAAAAACGACACAGGATTGTCTGACCTAAACTGTCGGATAGGTCATACAAAAAAGTGATACGCTGAGGAGGACAAGAGAACATTTTCTCGCTCTGTCACTCCTTTGCATTAGCGCATTGATGTAGTAAATGCATTAGCGTATAATACTAATTTCGCTCACCTGTGGTATTTTTATTACATTGGCGGATTTTCATTACAGCCTAAACCGCTGGGGTTAGAAACTTGAAATTTTGACAGTAGGTTCCTTTTGTGACGTAGGCGCTCACTAAGGAAGGATTTTCCAAAATTCCACCCCTAAGGGTGTGAAATAGGGGGTGAAAGTTTGTATGAAAGTCTGTCTTGAAAGAAACTTGGTATACGAGCTACTAGTTAAAAATGAAGAAATACGTGTTTCACAGTTTTTAAAAATTCTACCCCCAAAGGGGTGAAATAGCGGATGAGAGTTTGCATGAAAGTCCTTCATTTCTCAAGATATTCTCAAGTTAAATAAACGAAACTTGGTATTTTGGCTTTCGTTAAAAAATAAAGAACGTCTGTCACAGTTTTTCAGAATTCCACCCCCAAAGGGGTAAAATAGGACTTGGAAGTTTGTATTAAAGTCCTTCATTTCTCAAGTTATAGCCATAAAACTTGGTATACAAGCTACTGGTTGAAAATGAAGAAATACGTGTTTCACAGTGGTTAAAATTCTACCCCCAAAGGGATGAAATAGAGAGTTGGTCCTTCAATCACGCCGCAACAGAGCAACGGGTATTTTGCACGGGTAGTCGAGGACCTGGAGATTGATATAGGCTACTTTTTATCCCGGAAAATTGAGGAGTGCCTGTGGGAGAACAAACTTATACCACGCGAACGAAGTCGCAAGCATCCGCTAGTTTATATACTTCTGCCAGTTGCAATGTACCGCAAAGTTAAGGTGAGCTTTTCTCTCGGCAATATAGCTTGTCTCAAATGCGTAGGTATCTTGTTTAGAAATGTAAGGCGACACTAAAACCAATAGTTCCTCAAACAAATCGTCTTTCAGTCTAAAATAATTTTCGTAATCATCCAAGTTCTAAATCGCCTAAAAGCATTTCTTGCGTTAGATTCAAATAACTGTACTGGTTTCGTTATAAAATCCAATATTTTACCCAAGGCCGTCATTTTTTATTTCTTTTAATCGCCATCGCTAATATTATAGCGACAGCTGCTTTCTTTCTGTTATGTTATCCATTTTTAATTATCTGTGTTGAAGATTTTTGACACAGATTATTTTTTAGATCAAAGTGAACTCTTCTCTAAGGATTTTTAAGTTTAAGGCACAACCACAGAGTAAGTTTACTCCTTTGATTAGGTATATAGAGAGGATGTGTTACATTTTACTCAATTATAGTTATACGATGCATTTTGTTAATAAAACATGTACTACTATGTTTTGACTATTCTTACTTATTGAAAGCTACGTTTTTAGAATGAGACAGGTGTATTATGTTATTGCGTGAACGTGTCAGGCAATAATTGTCATATGACGTCATCAAATTTTGCTATTGAAGCCAATTTTTTTGTACCTTTATATGGCGTATGTATTGCTTCCGGTGTTTTGGTTGTGGCTAATTACCAGTTTTGTGAATATTTTCATAATACTTTTATGTGTTTTTGCTTAGTTTTGTGCAGTTTTGTGTAATCAACAATGGTGAAATGCTCAGTTGTGGGGTGTCGTAATAATAGTATTGTAAAACGCCCAGGGCCCGTATTCTCTAACTCAGTGACTATCAAAAATGAAAGCCACTGACATATATGTAATATCCATTGAAGGTTTACTATGAAATAAAAAGTAACATTTCATAGTAAACCTTCAATGGATATTACGTATATGTCAGTGGCTTTCATTTTTGATAGTCACTGAGTTAGAGAATACGGGCCCAGGAATTTCATTTCTTAAGTGAGTAACATAGTTGTTTTTTTTTTTTTTTTGTGGCGAGTATTTTAAGTTATTTCAACTAATTATAGCTTAGTTTCTTCTTTACTGAATCCAAAACACGTAAATTTTTGCGCTATCCCCGAAAATTTGGATTATTTCATTAGTTTTTGTTTGAGTGTATAAATAGTGTGGGGATTGTATTGTTTACAAATAAATTAAGTATCGATAAAATTAAAATTTCATATCACTCTTACTGTTTCTCACTCAGAGGGGTAGAGAGATGAAATTGAACAGTCAGCTTCTACTTATAATATTGCCAAACTCATTTTAGGCTGTAGCGATGATAACCTTGTGATTAAGACACCCGATCTCCGGGATGGTGTCTCGTATTCGAAAATTACAGTGTCTATTCAAGTGGTTTTTGGTCCCTTCATTGCAGTTATTGTGTATCATTTTAACTAATTACTATTTTTGACTGCCTCGTTGGTCTAGTGGTTAGCATAGTCGACTGCGGATCACGAGGTCCTGGGTTCAATTCCCGGTCGGGCATCAAAGTTAGGTAATGGCGTTTTCAATTAAGAAATTCTCAGTGCCAACCCGGAGTTTCATACAAAATTTCACCCCCTATTTCACCCCCGTAGGAGTGGAATTTTGAAAAATCTTTCCTTAGTGAGCGCCTACGTCACAAAAGGAACCTACTGTCAAAATTTCAAGTTGCTAACCCCAGCGGTTTAGGCTGTGCGTTGATCCCTTAACGATAAATCGTTTCAGAAAGTACCTATACTAAAGTATAGGTACTTTCTGAAATAAACACCTCTATATATTTTTTCTCCGAAAAATTATGGAGAGTTCTTCTTTAAAAACAAATTTTGAAATGGAACCGCACCCGCCCGCGTAGACCGCGCGGCCCACTGTCTACTTACTTGCTCTCCTTCTATCCTAGTGTTTACTGCCTACGTGTTCTGAAGTAAACAACCCACTGCTAGCGAGCACAGTGGAAGCGCCAGAGTCCGATAGACGTAAAAAAAATTCTCATAAGAAACATAAAACAGAGACCCCTTAAATATCTAAAAGGGCCTTTTAATGTAAATAAACTTTTCAGACATGCATACAGTGTACGAGACCGTTGAAGTAAAAACACAAAGAAACCTTCCTTAGTTGATTAATATCAATATCATACCACTGACGATCGGGTACCTTTGGGTGCCATTGAACTTCGCCATCTTGGCTTTCCTAACAGCAATCCGACAATTCTTCCATACAGAACAAATCTTGTAAAAAATCCGCATCAAAGTCTTGCATAGTTCTACACTTGCAAGCCTCTTCAATACTACATTTTCTATGGAAAAATAAATTCCGCCATCTTGAATTTTTTCCTGTTCATCAAGTAGACCTTCATGTCCTGATCATCTTTTGCCAAGAAACCACTCGTTCATCTTTTATACTCTCCGAGATAGACACCGACGAAATTTGTATGGCGGCCATCTTAAATCCGCCATTTTGAATTTTTTTTCAGCACACTGTCAATTGGATGAAGTTTCGAGTGACATTTGGTGGAGCATACCCCACCTATCTTGAATACCCTGGCTGTGCTCTTCATCCGTCTTCGAAATCCTCAATCATCAGCTCTCTCCGTATTTTTCCTCCGAATGAATTTTTGTCTACTATACGAAACGATGAGTAAAAAAATTTTTTTTCATACAAAATACCTCAATTCACGCGGACGGGGTCGCGGGCATCAGCTTGTTCATTATGAAATACGAATACTAGTGTATTTCAAAAATTATGTTTAATTATTTATTAATTATATTTTGATAATTTTATATCGAGTATATAAGTATCGACATAATAAAAGGTATCGATAATTTCAGCCCTAATGCCCGCATTAAGCTCCGCCCATGCGCCATTTTAAGGTTATAGGAAGCTTCAATTTAAATATGTTAGTGCACATCCTCTCTATATACCTAATCAAAGGTTTACTCTAAGAGCACAACTATTCTCTACGAACTCAAACACAGATATTCTCTTTGCACAGTACTGATGACGACAATATTGATAGTTTGAGACCCTACCATCAATACTGTAACGATAAAAATAACACGAGCCGTGGATACGGTATCTATTGATAGTGTAACACTTTGAATAGAATCAAAGGTGTAACTGGCCCCATTGTCTCCTCTTGCTATATTTGCTCTATGGCCAAAATACTGCAAGTTGCAAACGGCAGGGCGACCGCGTATCTTTTGCATCAAAACATTCTTCCACTATTGGACGAAATCCATTGACGCAGCAAGAATACCATAAATTCAGCCAATCGGAGGTGATTGCGATGTATCAATGATTGATGCAAAAGATACGCGGTCGCCCTGCGGTTCTACGCTCACGCTGTCATCCGACAAATGACATTGATTAAACTCAATAATTTCATTTTGTCAATCTAAAAATCAGTGCTAAAATTCTTTAAAAATTTTGCCGTAGCCATTGTGCCGTGTGCGTTTTCATAAATTGGCCAGCTTCTTTAGCCTTTGGAACAAGCTTACAATACAAATTGCTCTAATAACAAACAATTTTGCTATAATGGCCGAAGAAATTCAAAAGAAATTGCAAAAAGAGTTCGAACTTTTCAACAACCTAAAAAAAGAATACCATAAGGCTGTAGCACAGAAACAACAATTAGACAGCCAAATGAATGAAAATAAAGTTGTTAAAGAAGAACTTAGCTTATTAAAAAAGGATGCCGAAGTTTACAAACTCATCGGCCCTGTTTTAGTGAAACAAGACTTGGAAGAAGCCAGACAGAATGTGGCAAAACGCTTGGAATACATTAATAAAGAGATCAAGAGGTCAGATGGGAACATTTCTGCGTTAGAAAATAAGCAAGAAGCAGTCCATGAAAACCTAAACAAACTCAAAACTAATCTTGATAATTTAAAGATTGCTGCTTAAGTTTATTGTACTACCTATTTAGTCGTTACTATTATTTACATTTATTTTCTAAAAGTAATTGGTACCCAAGTTATGTCAACATGCTTTTTTTGAGAAATAATGTGGCTCTCTTACATGGCCAGCATAGATGCTGTTTCCCATGTTTTATTATTAGAAAATTATAAGTGTTGGTCGAATTGTTGACATGATTAATGAAAAAATCTTAATGATTTAGCTCTAATTTAACAGCATTTAATACAAACATTTCCCTAGCGTGATAATACTATAAAGGTCAATGGACATGCTAATAATACCATTTTCACTTTATTACTAAAAATAAAACATAAATGTGGTTGTTTTTACAAACTAAATTTTATATAATATAAATTGTAATTGTAATACTAATAAAATTACAAACTAAATTTTACTTTCATTTAGAGCACCTTATCTGAGAAAATCAAGAAGTAAAAGGGGAATTGTTAAGACTTCTACTCCTATTCAGAATCAGGGAATATGCACTGCTAAATTGTCAAAGTTATGTGCTTAACAGTGAAGAAAATAACATGAGAAATTTCCTGCATGCCTGAGTTCCTCAAAAAGTGTAGCCGATCTACCAATTTGCTTGGTGGACATTAGGCTAAAGAACCCACCTCATACTGTGAAGACTCCTGCTCACATGCTTACTCTATTTTGGAAATTATGTATTTAAAATTGGTACTTACATAATGCATTTTTTGGAATCTATACTAATATAGCATTGTGTAAAATGCGAAAGTTTGGATGGATGGATGTTTGTTTCTCAATCACAGCAGAACGGCTGAATGGATCTGGATGAAATTAGCACAGGGATAGATTATAGTCTAGAATGATGTCTCCCCTAGTCGGGGACAGATAACATAACTTATTTCAAAATAATATTTTAAGTATTCATGTATACCCTGTCTAAACTAGACACATATGGAGATCCCTATGAATATCAACAGCAACTTGGTGACGAAAAAAAAGAAAATAATTATAGTAAGTATTATGCTCAAAAGAGGGGCAACGGCTATTGCCATGCTATTGCGCATACTCAAAAAGTAGGTATTTTGGCGATGTGACTTTTTTAAGAGCGTCCCTCGCCCCCTTTGTATAATTACTAACTTTACATGATGACCCATACTACATGCTCTGATGAGCGACAAGAGCGAGGAATCGTATTTTATTGTATATGACATCATTAAGTCAAATATGTTTCTGATTGGGAACCTACTATACTTCATGCCAATTTCGAAAGAAAAACAAAACAAAGATTACCTATTGTGAACAGGTGTTACAATTATTTACGTCTAATTGTGTGTGGAGAAACGAGAAAGGCCAAAGATAAAAACTACAAAGCTACATCGGCGAATCGCTGTGTTATGTGCAGTCCTTCCCAGTGGAATTATCCTTTTATGATTTTATCATGGATAGTTACCCCATTAGTGGTAGATTAGTTTACCCCAGGATAAAATCTGAAAAGGATATCAGTACATTAAAGGCCAGTCTAAAGAACTAGATAAAATTAAATTATATTTTTAGCATAATATAATATGGAAACATTGTTCCATAAAAATAACAAATCGGAAGGTTTTTTAGGACGTCGTACCTCAAGAGGAAAAAGGAACCCTTAAGGCTTATTGGATTACATCGTTGTCCGTCTGTCTGATTTATAAAGGAACGCGTAACGGAGGTATCTCTGAAAATATACCTACCTACCTATCTCATGATTTTATACCATTTACGGCTGATTACTTACGTGTAGTTATGACATCTTTCTTGTTATTTAGTAAAGAATTTATATTGTGTGGTACAGAAACCTTTGTGCGCGAGCCGGACACGCACTTGACCGGTTTTTTTTTCTATGGTTTCAATATAGTTTCAATGTAAGTAATGCTTGACAGGGGATACACGAGTACCTACTCAAAAGATTATTTTAAAAGTAAGTTCTGATATCTCCCCGGCCTTGGGGAGACGCCAGGATTGTAAAAATCCTGATGCCAATCAATCGGGGGAGACACGAGTCCGGCGCCCTGATGTCTCCCCGAGGGTGCCATTCAGGAGAGACATGCCATCAGCTAGTAAGTATGAAAATGAATGTTATTATTATACTCACTGATGCTCCAAAAAATTGAAGTAGGAAAGCAAAAGTGTAAGTAATTATATTCATACAGTGGTTACTGTTTTACTAACCATAGCATTGCTCTGTTTATACGTCTCCGTCATTCGTCTTGTAGGAAAGAATGTCATCTCCAAACTGGGCAGGCAATAGGTTGAGATGATTTGACAATAGTTATATAGCTCTTATATAATATGTTTACATTGCTGAATAATAATTATCTGCAAATTTACATGAGCTTTTAGATGGTAAGTCTGCCTTGTACATAGATAGCAAAGCCCTATTAGGTAATTGGATAATCATGTGTCTTTGGCTTGATTGGGATTAGTGGATATTTAATGTAATATGCTGAATATCTCCCACGCAGATGTCTAATCTGCGAATCAGAAATTCCGTCAGGAAAACATTGTAGGAATAGTCAACTCTGTATTAAGTCTGGGCAAGGACTCACTGGTCTGGCTTCACGCAGGCCTTAGCTTGTATTAATTGAAAATAATTACATAAGTATATTATTTCAAAAGTTTTATTTATTCATAAACTCTTCACAATAATGGCACAGGACAGCAAATATCTTAAAACAAAAAATGGAATGTTGCTGAAATTTTAGCTCATGTACTCGTATGCAGAGTAAAATAAATGATTATTTCTTAAAAATAATGAAAGTATAACTATACCTGTTAACTATATTTTGTCAAATAAATGCAATCTTATGAACTATGTATTAAATAATATAATTTAATCCGATTTGTATAATATAAAAAGTATAATTTGATTCCATGCCAAAAAATCACCTTTGGACCAAATTGGACCTTGTGTCATTAAAGTTTGTCATTTTATAGAAATTCTGTAAATCTTTAAATAAATATCAATTATTTTAATATATTCTTTATATCATTAATCCATTCTTATAAATAGCAAACCGACGCAATAGCACTCGACAATAAACAATTTTTACACGCGTAAAAACGATTGTTTTTGTTGTACTGCTACCAACTACAAATATGTGCTAAAGGCCGATTTATTAACGGCCATTTTGGCAGATTTCTTCTATAACAACTTGTCATATTTATCCCACAGTTTATAAGAACATTATTAAGCTATTAGGAGCAATTTCCCTCAAGAAATTATAAAAATTTTGAATAAAAAAAATACATATCTACTATGTCAACTCACTTTGTCTACCTATTTTTGCTTACAACTAAATTTTGTAAATAATATGTCACTCTTATCACAATTCTATAAAATTTATATGAAAATATATGAGTATATTTCTCTTGTAATCGAAAAATGAAGTTACAAAATGTATCTCAGCACTCACTTAACTCTACTCTGTACGCAAGGCACGCTACAAAATGGCATTTCCTGTTTCACGACAAACCGACCGCTCAATAAACTTTTGCCGCACATTCGGCCCGAGCAGATGAAGCACTCTGCATGCCAGTGCATATTACTCCAGGACACCCCTTGCTGTTCGGGGCCGATGACACCGCCACAGGCGCGACAACGCTCAGCATAAAATTGATCGTAACATGTAAGGCAAATGGGTAGACCAGTTTTATCATCTGGAACATACTTTTTCCCTCCAAGCGGTGCATCACAATGGTAGCAACAAAAGTGCTCTACATGAAATGCTCTTCCCTCAGCAGCTGTATACGGTCTTGTGAATATCAACTCGTCGCATCCAGCGCAACGCGGTATCTCCAGCACGTTCGCCAAATCTCTGGCACAATAAATCTCCCCTTTGTAGTAAAAGTAAACAAGATCAGCCAAGAGTTCTCCACACTGGCAACATGTGAAACATTGTGGGTGCCAAATAGCCTCCTGTCCGGCTCTATCGGCTTTAACTGCAACTTCTCCAGCAAACATCGGTTTCTGACATCTCTGACATGGCACTCCTTCATTGTACAATTTTCTGTTAAATTCCATTTCATCAGGACTGAGGGACATATCAGCGAATTGCGTAAGAATTGGATCTAGTTGTTCTGTGTAAGTATTGACTTGTATAGGATTGCCAGTATGATCCAGTTGTGTATTGTCAGTAGAGTTGTCCCAGTCATTGCTCTGTGAAGGTAAAGAGATAGCTCCAGGATATGTATTGTAGTTGGGCAGAGGTGGTGGATTATCTTCTTCTGAATGAGTTCTTAGATATTCTCTTAGAGGAGCAGTTTGCTGTGGTTCCACTTGATTTATTGGTTTTGTTGTGGTAGAATACTGTGGGTTGATCTTGGTAGAGCATATAGTTCCACTGTGTTCAGGTGTTGTGGGTTCATGTTTCCAGCTCCAAATTTCACCATTAGGAGCAAAGATAGTACCCTTCTGAATTCTACTGTCAAGTAATTTAGCGCTGCCCATAACATTATTATTGCTGACAGACCACAGGTCAGGCATCAGCTGGGCTCCCAAAGATTTATTAGCAAATTCATTTACTTCCTCCTTAAATTGAGGGTTCTTATTATACTCATCACGAAACAGTTTGATAGGCTGTAGATACACATCATTAGATATTGGCATATTCAAATCATTCAGATTTTTGAGTAATTTGTCATATACAGGACCATGTTCTACAGCACTTTTTATTCTGTCAGACTCAATGTGCATCACATGAAGTTTATCTTTTACGATTCTACTCAATATGGGACTTGATTTATAATCTGGTAAGTTGGCAGCACTGCTGACTACATTGCCTTGAGAGTCCAGCACAAGTTTCTTATCTGAAGCATTCTTTGGAACAATATTGTATTTGACACCTCTTGATATGTTTGATATCTTCAATGGCAAAGCATAGGATTTGGTAGCAGTGTGAATTTTGCTGTTTTCCACACAGAACACATCTCCACTCTGAAGAGGACCCACTCTCACCACATTACCCATACCCACTACATGGTCTTTGATACGGGTGATGTATTCCTGAAAAACAGATTTGTAAAATTAAATAAAATAAATATTTCTATTGGACAATTGTTGTGAAAAAGACAAATTCCAGTTGATAATGTACTTGCTGAAAGTAAATTATTGGGAAACATTATACAGTGTGTCCAGGATCGAACTAGCAATAATTTATAGGTTTACCACTCTAAAACCATCACATAATACTAATAGCGAACCCATTACTCAAAGCCTGCCATGTCAATTTTGTCAATTTTGAGTGTGTTTTTACCACATTACAATATTATAAACCATCTTAACACCTGTTTTGTATTAATTATTAGCAACATAAACATAACATAAACATAACGACATAAACATTTTAAGTGTATGTTAATTGGAGGTATTTAGTTAAGTATATTAAAACAATAACTCCAATAGTTGATTCATAGGCCTAATATTACACTGCACTTTTCCCAGGGCCCTGTAGTAAGGGTGGACGTGGCCGCTAGTTTTGGCGTCGCTTATTGCAAAGCAAATGGACTAAATTAGGGGCCCTTCTTCCCTAAATCTTATAACACTACACTGATTCAGGGTACGAGTCCCTGTGAAAAGTGCAGTGTAATAGGCCTATCATACAGTCACAATAGCTTGTAGGCAACGACCTCAATTTACATAGACGGGCCCTGTCAAACAAAGAATGTGGGCATATTTTTAGCAACGCCATCAACGCCATCTAGTCTGAAAAGCGGGAACTTGCTTGCAACATCTTGAATGAAAGCTTGAAAACGTATGACTCGGTCATAGATAATATAGGTCATAGCCATAGAAGCGTAAGGCCAGTTAGTAAAAAAAATATCATACAGTTTGCCGCGGAAATTAAATGATTGCGTAATGGATAAATAACGTTTTTTTGGAAATTTATAATTGTGAATTGAAACACTTACCTTAAAATAAAAACTATACAGTGCCAAACTAATTAAACTTTAGATGTTAACTTAAGATAACAAATGATCTACACGACGAGCGACCGTGACAGCGCTACGATGGGGACAAAGACAGGTTAGGAACGCGCTCTCAAAGTCGGACGCCCGACCTTTTTTCTATGAAAGGGCCCATCTAGTGCCTACATATATATCGATGCTTGTAGGTGTGAACTCACCGTGTGCTCGGATTTCTCCTGGTCGGAGGCGTGCAGACGCGCAGCGGTGGCCACGTCGTGCGGCGGCAGCTGCGTGCGGAGCTGCGCGCGTCGCCGCCGCGCCGCCTCTGAGCCCGACACCGGGGCGAGCGAGCCCAGGCATGACATGTACTCTGACACCTGCACCACAACACACATTCAAAAATTAACCTTTGAAACCTCGTAAATCCAAACCTGAAGGTAATGGGACCTGAACCGATCGTTTCATTACCATTCAGTGAGTACAAGACTTGGTTAAAACAACAAACAGTAGGTACACATGCCGACACATCGGGAAGCGATACCACGGTGTCACTATTGTGGCAATGATTGCGATCCCGCACAGCACACAGTCGAGGAGTCGTATTGATCAGTCACGTTGGAAGAGACCTGTCGCCGCCAGCTGTTATAGCAGCAATGCTGGTGAAGAAGGAAACATATGGCACTGACGCAGCGTCCATCAGCACAGTAGTCCCGGGTGAAGGGACCTCGGGATTGCGAGCGGCTGGAATGGGGGCTGCGGTCGCTCTTTTACCATCTATGTGCAACCCTGGGAAGACGACAGCTTGCTGTGGCACAAGCTGCCGTACCAAGGCGATAAGGGGATTATATCCCCAAGGACGAGCCCAATAGGCGTCGCGCAAGCGAAGCTCCGGCGCATGTTCTTAGGAGTTCCCGGAGCTTCTCATAACGTGCAGAGGGTGGCCACCGAGGGGGTTTTAGTGGGTAGGAATCCCACATAACCTGATCTCTTCCCCCGGAGATTGGGTATCTCAAGGTTATTTCCCCCCGTCAAAAAAAATAAAAGGTACACATGCCGAATTAAGGGCAAACACCACCAATTGTAGACAAACAAAAGAGGCTATACCCAGCCCAAACCAACGCCTAACTAAGAAACTACTGCAACTACTATCCACTTATGCAAGCTTTGTATGGGAACCCTAAAATAAAAAATGTAAAGCTGATTTTTGGCACAAGTGTGCCTTGGGGTCTGAGAAGTACCTCTTAAAAATTCCTCCCTCCTAGGCCGCGGGCTTTCCTACCCCCCCCCCCCCCCGCCTAAAATGTCTCCCTGAGCGCGGTATTTTATAATTTTCTCAAAAACAATTACAGCTAGAAAAAAACTTTCTATGGAGAAAATTATCTTCATTAAATTATCTACAAAATAATATTTTAGTTAATTTCGATATGTTAACCCGTTGTGCATGAAAAGAAAATATTTTGCATGTATGGCTGTTAGCTTTTAGTTGTAGTTTCTTGAAATTTCCATAAAAACTGATAGAGCTACGTAAAATGTTGTCTGAAGCAAAATGCAAGGTTTTGTGTTTGGCACAAACAATTGTGCCAAAAATCAGCTTTACATTTTTTATTTTAGGGTCAATGTCTAATAGTCCCGTACTACTATAATGATGTTCTAGGTATAACCGACAGCCCCCTGTGCAGAGCCTAGAGAGCGAGGAGACACCAAGAGACGTACTACTCGAGTGTAGTGCTGTATCCACTCAACGAGAAGCCTACATTGGCTCCCCAGCAACTTGCTTGGATTCTGGAGTGAGCTCGGCTTCCTGGAATGATCCGGCGGGGAGTCGCACCAGAGGTCTCACGCACAACGGGCACACTTGCTTAAGTGCGGAAAAGCCCAGTGAAAGAAGAAGAAGAAGAAGACCTCGTAAATCCTAAATGATCGCTAAAATGAGAAAATGATCAAGGGAACCTAACATGATTTTGCATTTTGACCTACTCATCGATACCCCACTTGCCATAGTCTATCGACTTTAATTTTTTAATTTGTTACATTATGGCTTATGGAGGGCGCCATTTTGTTTTTTCTCAAATTCGGATTCAACAGTAACACTCTAATGATATACTCGGCATAAACTGGTGCAAGAATCATCAAAATCGGTCCACGCGTTTAGGCTGTAGCTGTCCTGCAAGGAACCAACAAACATATATAGACTGTTAAACACATAACCCTGTGCGTTCCGCAGTCGAGTAATAATATGCCATGTCAAGAAATCCCCACTGCAATTAGCGGAATTAATATATTTTAAATACAAACATTTTCTAAATATACAACTACTAGAACCGGCTCTAGGGGACTACCTACGTCTACCACCAAACCAATACCAAATTTCATCAAAATCTTTTGAAAAGATGGGCCATTAAAGCATAACTGACAGACAGACACGCTGTCGTAATTTATAGTATTAGTATGGATTTGTAAAATTTGAAATGACCTGCTTATTTTATGATATACTCAATATGCAATTCTTTGTAAGTAGTATGACTTCTCTAGAGAGACATTATTGTCACTAGCTTAATATCTTATCAATATCAGTGTTTGAGTAAATAATTGATTGACTGATATCAAACAACAGGTATGGTAAATATAGATAAGTATGATGTGGTAAAGGGTGACAAAAATTCTAAACAATAATTGAATAATATTTACCAATTCTGTAGATGCATTTGGTGGCACCCAATCCAGTTTTACAGGCTTATCTGTCACTCCACGGATCTTGATTAGAGGCACTAAAATTTAACAAAACAGATTGATTAATTTCTTATTAAATAAAATACACCAGCTATCTTTCAATAAGGACTAACAGAAAACTATAAAATGTCATCCAAATCCAATGATTTTGCTGTTTGATTTCAGTGAGTCAGTTCACCTTTTTATAATCATTTTATATTGTATCTTATTCTGTTGTACAATATCTTTATAGTCACACAAACTTATCTTGTCACTAGTATCTATTAAAAATAAAATTAAAACTAAACAGGCATAAAAATTAGTTCCAACTTCGGCCACTGGGAGTTGGGACACCTTTATATAATCAAATATATTTTAGAGCCGAATACAATGAATTATCTAGAGTATTCTAGACCATACTGACTGCAGTATACATAGCTAGCGACGCTACTGTATCTGGTGGCAATCAGTATTTGATGGGAACAGTTAATACGTTTGTATAAATTGACAAAGGTGAATGTGACACTTGGTCTGCAAGAGCCCTGCTGCCCTGCACAACCGCCTCTTTCAAGAAGATATACCTATCACTGCACACTTACTTGTTGCCTTCTTAGGCTTTGCAGTACCAAGAAGTTCAAATTGTGCCCAACCAGAGAGGTCATCATCTTGTACATCATGCACATCCTTGCTACAGTGACATGCTCTACAGACTTTCCGCCAGAAGTGCAGATCCAATCCAGGGCAGCCAGATCCTGTGTCCATTAGAATAAATTCACATTTAAAAATACAGAAAACCCAAAAACATGACTCTTGTGTGTTATTCCCATTGTATGGGTCGAATAGCAGAAAAAATTATGTTATCATATGTAAAAGAAGTTTTAAAAATAGATCATGCCTATTGGAAAAGGCTATAGCAGATGTGCTCCAGCTTTATTCAGGTGGAATTTCTGAACAAACTTTCTTAATGGTGGGTCTTAGATATATTTAATAACTTACATGTAAAGTAACAATTTTGTAAACCCAATGGTTTGAGCTGTATGTTTACCTGTGTTGTGACAAAGATTTACACGTTCAAGAACATTGTACAGTAATATTATTAGGCATATAGGGTAACATGGTTTCCTTCACCTTTAAAGCAAGTGATACCTAGTTAATTGCTTAAAAATGCACATAATTCAGAAAAGTTAAATATTGTCAGATGTCAATAAGTGATAATGTTTTGGCGATCTACACTGATGCTTCAAAAGTCTCTGCAAATGGGCGTATGGGCTGCTTGCTTGCTCCCCAAATATGGTATAGTCTTGTATTTTAAAGTCCCCCTCAGACATCAGTCTTCACTGGTGAAGCGGTGGCAATATTGGAGGCGATTAAGTACGTGGAGTCTCACAACTAATAGTGTAAGTGTCCTGCAGGCTATTGCTCAAAATCCATTTCGCTCTAAAAAATATATTCCCACTGATACTGAAGATTCGCGAAGCTTTTTTACTCTGTCAACAAAGAGGCCTTCATGTCATATTGGGATGGATCCCCAGCCATAAAGGAATCCACGGTAACGAAACTGTAGATTCCTGCACTAAGTCTGCCACCCATTTGGGTGTGCTAGACAACTTTCAATATTATTCACAATATGATCTAATCTCAGCCGCCAAATAAGATCTATACGCTTGGAATAAAATGTGGGCAATCTCAAGATTATTGAAAAGCAACAAGCATTATGGGGACATCCAGGAAACAGTTCCCTTCCAACCTTGGTTTGTTCGAATTGGTAACAAATCTTGCGATCAAGACTTCTATGAAGTCTTCAGTAATTTGTCGGCTGAGATAGAGTCATTCTTGCACTCCAGTACATTTACCTAAGCAAACAATCATGGATAACTCTATCTGCGAATGTGGGCCCGATGAAGCATATATTTTTTAACTGTCCTAAGCTCCACATATCTATGCATGATTGGCTTCCCCCTAACTTCCCTCATCTTACTAACTTTAAATCTTTACTATCTCTTGCTTTGGGCCCCTTCGCTATATTTTTAAGCAAATTTATAGATTACCGCTACAAAATAAAATTTAACTGTCTCTTGCAAAGAGTTTGATCTAGTTCACCTTTCCTGCACAGTACATATAATATGGTGAGCTGGAAACATCTTTAATAAAATAATTACTTTTATGTGCTCATTATTATTAGTAAGTAATAATATTAAGTACTAGCTGATGCCCGCGACTTCATACGCGTGGATTGAGGTTTTTGGTTACAGCGGGAACTCTTTAATTTTCCGGACTAAAAAGTATCATATGTGTTATTCCAGACTATAATCTATCTCTGTGCCAAATTTCATCCAGATCCGATGAGCCATTCAGGCGTGATTGAGGTACAAACATCCATCCATACATCCAAACATCCAAATATGAAGTAGGTACTACTAATTTTAAAATTATGAAATAGATATATCGATACAATACGAAACGTCTAATACAAACTACTAAAATAAAAATGTAGGTACAAAAACATTCCCTAATTTTCAAATTATTTATATGACCTACCACTAAGGTACCTATTAGGTACTTATTTATAAAACACGAAATAATTTTTTGTAACTTAACTAATTCCAAAACTAAAAGCTTGAGTAACAATAAGAAATAAGAATCTGCTACAAAATGAAAGTAAAATTCCAAGAAGACACAATTTTTTCTTAAATAACAGACCAGAGTTCGTAAACCAGCTAATGACTTGACCTCATACAGGCCAATTAGTTTATTACCTGTGGCGTCAAAGGTATGCGAAGAAGTTGTGCTGCGAAGACTAATGAAAGAACTACAGGGAAGGTCCATTATCCCAGACAATTTGACTTTCGACAGAATCATGGGACTGTTGAACAGATCCACAGAGTATGTAGAACCATCCGAGATGTACTTGAACGTTCTAACGAAGAATACTGTTCTTCTGCTTTTCTTGACGTGCAGCAGGCCTTTGATAAGGTGTGGCACACAGGTCTTCTATTCAAAATAAAAACACTCTTACCCCATACATTCTTTGGATTACTCAAATCGTACCTTTCTGAACGAATATTTCAAGTAAAGGAAGACGATTACACATCTGCTTTCCATCCAATCAAAGCTGGCGTGCCGCAAGGCTCTGTGCTGGGACCTGTGCTTTATACCATCTTTACATGTGACCTACCACATATTGACGACGTCACAGTGGCTACCTTCGCAGATGATACTGCGGTTCTTGCTCGCAGTAGATGCCCGGACGAAGCTTCAGCAATCTTGCAACGCGGTTTAAATGAGATTGACAAATGGTTGTCAAGATGGAGAATAAAAGCTAGTGCCACCAAATCTGTCCATATAACTTTTACTCTGCGCCGAGGAAACTGTCCTTCTGTCTCACTGCGTAACAATCAGCTTCCGCAGCGTGACAACGTCAAGTACTTGGGCATGTACCTAGATAGAAGGCTCACCTGGAAGAAACACGTCAAAACAAAGAGGAATGAGATCTACCATCGATATAGAGGACTATATTGGATGCGTGCCAGGAACTCTAGACTGTGCCTAGATAATAAGCTCCTGCTATATAGTACAGTTATAAAGCCAATATGGACATACGAAATCCAACTCTGGGGATCAGCATGCGACTCCAACATTGAAATTATTCAAAGAGCACAAAATTACATCTTAAAACAACTTTCGAACGCACCATGGTTCTTGCGCATTTCTGAAATCCATGAGCACTTATGTCAACACAATAAAGGACGAAATAAAATCTTATGGCTCCAACTATAAAACAAGGCTCAAAGGTGAAACACCCGAATCGCCTGGCAGCACAGTTAACGATGCCGCAAGCAATCCGTCGCTTAAAGAAGAGTCATATCCTAGACAATATATAGCAGAGAGATAGAGTGCTTCCCTTCATCCTACAACAAATCTGCTCATAGTCCACCGACTGATCGCATGATAAGACACAGAAAAAATAAATAAGAGACCACCATTAACAACGAATGCCCTCATTTGACTGCTCCTGTGGACTGCTCACTGCTCATTCGGGTCGCGCACTCAGAAACGTTCCCGCCCCGGCCCCCAGTCACGCGTCAGTGCCCACTGCTACGGCTAGCTATCAAGGGAATAATTTTATTATTATTCATACTAATTATTATCATTTAGTTATTTATCTACTGGCAATGAAGCCAGTCATATTATGCAGTCGTACCTATAAACTACCTCAAGCTCTTGGTTACAGCATTTGTCTTCGAGCTTCTTTACTGAGAATTCTATTCCAGAAGATACTGCTGCAGATAACACTTCTGTACCAAAGTTCATTATCTGCCCTTTCAAGCTACTTAAACATTGGTTCAGACTTCAGATTGAGTCACAACATTTTTAATACACGAAATTAAGTCCACATATCACAGGCAAACATATGGCATCGAAATATTGTGGAAATACCGATGTAAACAGTAAATTATGTTGACACTTGACAGCTGTTGACAGATTTTCTCTTGGTCGCAATTTTTTATAATTAATTTTGTTTCCTTCAAACGCCACCAAAAATATGTTATTAACTCCTGATCAAATGAATTGTTGTTATCTGTTGAGGAGTTTGGTCCTTTGTCTCTGATAATATTTATCAAATCTTCATCAAAATTGGGCAAAACTTACCTGATGATACATAACTTCTAATAAAGAAAGATTTATTCAAATAAGTTCAGATTTGACTGAGTTATGTATGTAAAAAACCCATAACCTGGAAGAACCTTATTTTCTATAGGGATAAAAACTATCCTATATATTGACCCGGAGTATCAGCTACCGCTATACCAAATTTCATTTAAACCTATTCATTAGTTTTCGCGTGATGCGCGGCCATACAGACAGACAGACAAAAATTTAATAAAAATTTGTTTGGGCTCAGTATCGATTGTAAGGCATACCCGGATTAAAATTTGCAGAATATATTAAATGTACAGAAATCTTCCAGTTACAGTTTTATTTTATGTATAGATAAATAATAATTGTATTATACTTAATTAATTTAATGTTTTCTATTTGTGTTGTTGTATTACTAACCACTAACTCAGGCTGAACACTAGCAAATGCGAGACAAGTTCACCGGTTTCTCCAGCAGTGAGTACTGTCCTTCAACTTGACATTGACAAAATATTTGTGCCCAGTGCATGAGTAAAGCCATTCACATAAGAAGTGAAGTGAAATAAATCAATTATCAATCAAATATCAAATCAAATAAATATTATAAATGCGAAAGTTTGGATGGATCGATGTATGGATGGATGTTAGTTACTCAATCACGCTCCAACGGCTGAATCGATCTGGATAAAATTTGGCACAGAGATAGATTATAGTCTGGAATAACACATAGGCTACTTTTATCCCGGAAAATTAAAGAGTTCCCGCGGGAACTGAAAACCTCAATCAACACGGACGAAGTCGCGGGCATTAGCTAGTAATAAATATATAGAATAAATTAGTCTATTCGTCATATTATTGCAGGATTTGCATTACTCTACTTACAAATACCTACCTAGGCAAATCTTTCACTTTACATATAAGTCTTTGGCTGGGCTATAGTATACTCCCCGCGACGGAGGGGGTAGGGAAGGGGGGAGGGGGAAGGGGGGAGGGGGAAGGGGGGAGGGGGAAGGGGGGGGAGGGGATATACCCCCCTCAAAGTAGGACGTTCCGAATTTTAGTAGTTTCCGAGATATTAATTTTTTTAAATTTTGAGGTTAGGTTTTACTTTTATACCTTTTAATTAATTATGCCTACTTTAAACTACCTTACCTTTTGTTTTAGGTAGTGGAAAAGCTTAATTTCTTAATTAGAATGGGCTACGCCAGAAGACTCGCTTCGTCGCCCCTGAATGAAGCTTCGCCTACTCGACCTTCGTTCAGGACCTCCTACGCGAGCTTCTGGCTACGCGCTTACATAAAACACTCTAGGGGTAGGGCAGACAAGACTGCGTGGAGTTGGGGTGTGCCGATTCGGTTTTGTGTATCATATCATATGCTCAAGTACCTAAATATACATATTATAATAACCTACCTTTAAACCTTCTTAGTTAAATAATTTAACCTATAACCTTTAAACGTTTTTATTTAACCTTATAACTGAAATGTGACTAAAACACAGATTAAGTACTAGTTACTACGCAAGACTAAAACGATCACTCATAGATTTGAATTCTGGCGCCAATGCACGCGTTCCGTTTTTCCATTACACATATTCTATGATTATTACTCGATCATTTACATTTTTTAATACTTTTTATGTTTGAAACGGATTATAATACGTGAAACGAAACTTTAGTACGTCAACTAAACGTCAATGAGTCTGTAATCTATGGCAAATGTCGTAAGAAATAGTCAAAAGTGGTGATAATTTGCGATTTTCAAAAAATTATATCTCGAAAAGTATTTGAATTCGGAGTAAAATATTTTAGTGCAAGGCTTACCGCATCAAGGTCTTTCTATAAAAAAAATATGAACGTCCAACTCCGCGGGAAGTATACTATAGCTGAGCCTAAGTTTTTTTAACCGACTTCCAAAAAAGGAGGAGGAAAATATGATACATACCACAAGAGTTACAGGGCGCGCCGGCACCGCTATCATGTCCGAGGCGAGCTTTACTCAATTTCTCCCTTTGGCTTTCTAACTTGGATAACCAAGCTGGCGCCTCTGGTGTCTCCACACACGATTCACTCATCTAGAAAAATATTAAGCATGAAAATATTTTCAGAAATCTGAAGTGACTTGTGACCGTGAGTCACAACAAAGAAAACTAATCTACGATGATACGAGTTTAAAACCACGCTTTAGCAGCTTTACCTCAAATAGGTAATAAATAAATAAAACAGTGGAAATTTATTGGACTAAACTAAGCGTACCTCTGCCTGTAAAATAAAATATTAATTATTTTAGAAAATGAAATTGATGAAAATCAACCTGCTCCTGAAACAAAATAAAAAAAAACAAAGTACAAACCTGACTCAGATCATGTACAAACTGAATTTAGAATTATAGTTCAGTATCCATCATTGTTACAGTATCAATTGTTGTGATTGGCTGAATTTATGGCATTCTTACTGCAACAATGGATTTTCTCCAATAGTGGAATTGGAAGAGTGTTAACCAATCGGAGGTGATTGCGATCGTTACACTGTATGAGTCACAGACATAGATTAAAACTTTGATTTTATATAAACGAGGATTAATATGTACCACAGACGAACAACTATATCACAGATTACGAGGATGACTAAATTCTAACCACTAAAATATTATTAGTTTACTTTTTGCATAATAATATAAAATTAGACCCTGTGAATATTCATAGTCACTTGCACGGGCTTCTTGGTCCGTGTTGTTCCCACAGATTTGGACCTCTACGATAGTAGAGGTCAAACAATCCTGTGTCGTTTTTGTTATTCGGCAATATTCGTACGAAATCGGAATTGAACAAAGTGTTCGTACTTCATGCTTACGAAAAAAGTGGTTTAACTTAAAGACATTGGTGTATTGCTGTGTGTTATGTTGCAAAAGTCGAACTGAACGCAAATACGAAAACATAACCTAATACGTAAGTTTAAAATAAGTTTATATTTGTAAAGACTTGCATGAATGCTACAAAGTATAGAAATAACAAAAATAAATACTATTATGAAAATAGCAATAAATAAGTACCATTAAGAAAATATAGCATTAACACTATCGCTATCGCATACTTATACGCTGACGCCCGGTCTATATATCTTTCTCTGTCTACGATATCTGTAGATTAAAGACCAAAGAGTATAGTTTTTGTTGTAGACCGTCATCTATCATCTCTATCGTCGTCCGAATGTCATAAAAAATTAAAAATTGATTAAAATCTGGCAATGCACTTGCAGGCAGCATCCATCTTTCAATTTAATGCATTTTTTCTGTTTTGCGACTGAATTTTGGTATTTTGATCAGTAACAGCAAACAAAAAGTGAAGTTAAATTAGAACTATCTATCAAGTGACTTATAAATACTTCTCAGTACGCTATTAAACTTAAAGGTAGTATTTGCGTTGTTTGAAGACATTGTCGTTTCGTGAGTCATAGGCTTCCATTTATTTATCAATAGGTTTACTTCACTATCTTCTTTTTAGATGTCTTCAGGAAGACCGATTAAATGTGTGGTGGTGGGCGATGGAACTGTCGGAAAAACTTGCATGTTAATATCGTACACCACGGATAGTTTTCCCGGAGAATATGTACCAACAGTGTAAGTGGCGATCATATTGGATTCACTCTAATTTAATTTCAGATGAGAGATAAGTTGATTTTTAAAAGTTCTTGAATTATTTTTTATATTATTCTGAACAATTACTTGTAGTTCAATGTTATGACAGAGTTACGATACAACAGCAATGACATTATTAATTTCTTTGCTGATTTCAGTTTCGATAATTATTCAGCACCGATGGTTGTGGACGGGGTTGCGGTGTCACTAGGATTGTGGGATACAGCTGGACAAGAGGATTATGACAGACTCAGGCCTTTAAGTTACCCACAAACAGATGTCTTCCTTATATGCTTTAGTGTAACAAGGTGAGTAGGTACCCTTGTTAAGCGTTTTGCATTGTGTTTAGCAAGAAGGTTAATTAGTTATGCTCATGCTAATTGTGCATATGCTAATTATGCTCTTGGAAGCATATAGTTTGACTTCTATCAGTTACCAACTTTTGCTAACAATTTAAACAATCATGGATGTAGATTTTTTGTTATGAATTCCTTTGAGAACTCATTGTTTTGGATGAAAAGATTTTAATCCCACCTGGATTGCATTTTTAGATTTGAAATAGTACCTACTCTTAAGCCAGATACTCATCAGAGAGCTGTAACTGTAGCCGAACTGATACAGTAAAGAGTTCTTGTGTGTACACATTTTACAATCTTCGCTCACAACATTTATCAATTGCCCTTTAACCGCATACACATTATCAGTAACCAATCAGATACAGTAACATGGTTCTGGTATGTACCTGGGAACCCACCACATTATTAACCCAAGAAAACACCTACTTTTATGTGATTAATGGAATAAGGTCACAAGTCACGACTCTCATTGAGGAATACGACGCAAAGAGAGGGGAATTGCAGCTTTGACTGTGTAGTTAAAGTATCATATAAACACTGTACCATTATTGATAACAAGATATTTTAAATATTTCCCATAACAAACTTGAATGGCACTAAACATAGAAGATTTGTTTTCTGATGAGAAGTTCTAGAATCTCATCTATATATTATATAAAATTCAATGTACTGACTGACTTATATATCAACGCACAGCCTAAACCGCTGGAGTTAGGAACTTGAAATTGTGACAGTAGGTTCCTTTTGTGACGTATGCACTCACTAAGGATTTTTCAAAATTCCACTCCTAAGGGGGTTAAAAAGAGGTTGGAAGTTTGTATGAAAGTCCTTCATTTCTCAAGTTATAGCCGTGAAACTTGGTACATGTGAGCTACCGGTTAAAAACAAAGAAATTTGTTTCACAATTTTTGAAATTCTACCCCCAAAGGTGTGAAATAGAGAGGTTGTCCTTCAATCACGCCGCAACAGCAACGGGTATTTTGCACGGGTAGTTGAGGACCTGGAGAGTGGTATAGGTTTTTATCCCGGAAAATTAAGTAGTGCCTGTGGGAAAACAAACTTATACCACGCGAACGAAGTCGCGAGCATCCGCTAGTATAATAATAAAACTCTGTATTGCACACACTTATAAATGGAACATTGTACTGGTGATAAAAATTAAAAACAGAAGTATGCAAAGGTGGACTGTGCTGACTCTTTGTCACTATTGTCGAAAGAATACCACAATCTGTTAACTTTGTAAGGATCACAACTAATCAATGACATTACTTAGTTAATTGACTAAATTTATGCCAAATTTTTGTTTAATTTCAGTCCATCATCATATGAGAATGTGACTTCAAAATGGTATCCAGAAATAAAACATCATTGCCCTGATGCACCTATAATCCTTGTTGGTAAGGCTTTTAATCTTTATTGCCCATGCTGTGTGCAAAAAAAATCAGAAATCTGCTTTCAATAAATTTCCTTCTCTATAAAGCTTTGAGCCAAATTTCATAAAAATCAATTGCATTTATTATTAGTAAAAAGTATATGCATTATGTAGTAAGTAAATACAAAAATGGATGGACGCTAGTATTACTTTGGGGTGTCCATGGAGTGGAGAAGCAGAAAATGCTCCTACTTTACAGATGCTTGATGATATCCAGTAACTCTCATTCTAGAGGCCTCCATTGAACTCTATCAGTAGTTTGATAGAGAAGTCTAGACAGCAATGCTGCAGGGTGACAGGAAGGTGATGGGCAGAATTTAAATACAAAATTGTCACAAATGAAATTTGTTAATGCAGTTTCTTACCTCTTTCAACTTTACCTTCATGTGGGTGTACCATACCATTAGGTGTAACTACTACTGTCATGCTAGTAGGGTCTGTCATTTTTATGGGCACTAACCCACTGTATAAATATATACTTATGCTGTGGTAATTCCCTATTTTTATAAACTGCATGGTCATTTCTAGAAGATCTACAATTAATTTATTGTTCTTGTGATAGGTACAAAAATTGACTTAAGAGATGATCGTGAAACATTAAGCCTTCTTTCGGAGCAAGGGATGTCTCCTTTGAAGAGAGAACAGGGTCAGAAACTGGCCAATAAAATAAGAGCTGTCAAGTATATGGAGTGTTCAGCTTTGACACAGCGTGGTCTTAAGCAAGTTAGTATTCTGTTTTTTTTTAAATTGATATCCCCTAAATGCATTTAACCTAAGAATGGGACCTAATTTAACCTACTTTTATATTATACTAGCAAACCCGGCGAACTCCGTTTCGCCACCAGATGGCTTTCCCGCTAAAAAGACTTTCCCGCTTTTCTGTTGAATTTTTTCCTGAATTTTCTTTGCTATAAACCTCACGGAGCCCGAGACCTTTCCAACGAATGCAAAACCGTGGAAATCGGTTCGTGCGTTCTAGAGTTATAGCGTCAGGAAGGAAAACCCGACTTATTTTTATATAGGAGATTATGGAGAATGTCGTCAAAATCGGTCAAGCAGATGGGCCGTAAAAGCAAAGCAGACAGACACACTTTTGCATTTATAATATTAGTATGGATACTATAACTAGATTAAAACTGCATTGAATTTCGGTTTTCCTGAAGACTAGTATTTCATCCTTGTCAGTCATTTCTCTTTTTACTTTAGAAGCTAGATTCAGTGTGGGTAGATACATATTTTTCATAATGTAATTTCAGGTGTTTGATGAAGCTGTCCGTGCAGTGTTGAGACCAGAACCACAGAAGAGACACCAGAGGAAGTGTTTGATTATGTAAATATGGCACATATTGACACCAATATGCCACACAAGCAGGAATCTCAAAGCAACAGTAATAATATGTTTCTAAACCGGTGTTAGAATACTTCAATTTTGTTACAAATTTTCATTAGTAGCCGTTTTCTTTTTCATTTTAATGTGCCATATTATTAATAACAGAATGGTGATATCTCACGTGATGGTGATGTCTATATGAGATAAAATTATTATTGAGTATCAGCATCACAACAAAGAATTTTTATTTTATGTTTTCTGCTTCTGAAAGCAAATGAAAATGCCAAAGATTTAAGAATAGTTATGTAAGTTTCAATATTTTTAGTTGCACTTTAATGAGAGAGCTGAGGTTGGAAACAAATTGTTACTGTTTATTGAAATTTGAGAATTTGTAAGTAATATTATTTTTATAATATTATGAAATTATGACCTCAAGAATTTTGATGTTTCGAATTATTCTTATGCAACTTGTGAATAAAAAAAATGACAATTAATAATGAAGCTTGTTAAGTGAATTACATATTCAAATACCTAATAGTAATTTCTTAGTTGCGGGGATGCATATTTTGTATTGACAGGCATTTATATGATAACCATCAGCATTTTATAATAGTTTTTCCTTAGATATATTTAAAAAAACTGCTGGGTTCTAAATAATTATGCATATAAAATTTGTAGACCTAAGCGAGGAATACCTAGCTAAAGATGGATAATTGTAATGCTATTAATGTATTTGCCTTAACATGTTCTCAGGGTAACTAACCTACATAACAAAATATTTGGAAAACTATAACAAGTTCATAACATACATATTGGCAGCCAGTTTCAAAAGAAAAGTATGCATGTTGTTTCATAGTGTATTGCTTAATGGACTGATCACAGGCGGATTACATTGAAATTCAATGTATGTATGTTTCATTTCGTATTAGACGACGGCCACGACCTCGTTGGCGTGGATTAAGGAAGGAACGCCGGAACTCTTTAATTTACCGGGATAAAAAGTAGCCTGTCCTTCCCAAGATGCAAGCTATCTCTGTACCAAATTTCATCAAAATCGGTTCATGGATGGGCCGTGAAAGCAAACAGACACATTTTCGCATTTGTAATATTGATTTATGAACAACTAACAAAGTAAGCTGAGATTGGTTGTTTTAGTATTGATGATTATTATCAAGTATTGCAATGAGACATTTTAAGATTTTTTTTTCATTAAATAGTGATGTAATCAGCTGTTTTAGTCGTTTTTAGGTCAAATATTTTTGTATGTGAGTATCATAGCTTAGGATGACATTGATGGCATTTTTAGTGTGGTTTTACCGCATCAATTTTACTCGTGAATACTTTATAGACTGCTTTGAGTTACAGGAGACGCTTTGAATTTAATGTGTATATAAACTTTAATTATTTATGTAATAAGAACAAATGCGCAATTTACAAATTAATCTTATTAAAATAATAATATGTACTGCACTTTATAAATTATTGAATTATAACTGCTGTTCTTTTATTTACAGTTTCCTGGTTAAATAATTAAAACAACCTTTTTAATTAGGTAATTTAATATTAATACAACACATTTATTATGTCATTAAAACATCAAGTCATGATTTTTGTGATAAAACATTAACTGTTGGAATAACATCAATCAATTGATCATAATCATATTGCAATTGTATTGCACTTGTGGTTATAAATAACATGAAATGCCGATTTTCATTTCTAACATTTATAGATAAACTTTTAAGAAAAATATATGTAAGTAGACGATATGAATAATTGTCATTATTTGTCAATAATAGTATAGAAATGTGTCTCATACCTACCTACAAATAAAGCAAAGTAAATAAACTCGCCGGCATATTTAGCGGAACATTAAAAAAAGGTCCATAATTAAAAAAATATGGTTTTATTTTAAAATCTACTTACTACACTTCTTTTGTTATTTAAAGTTTCATTTGTTTTACTTAAAATGAGATCACATTAAGAACAGATTTTGCGAGTAAAGGCTATTTGTGAAAAATGGTACATTTTTGAACTTTTCATGTAACCGGGAAAAGTGAAATTTAATATTAAAATAACAATTAATTAAATTAGAAAAATGGTGATTAATATCGCGTATTTCCTCCACGTGCTCTTATTAAAGTTTCTACCCGTCTAGGCATACTGAGAATGATGTTATCGATGGTCTCCTGGGATAGTCTCCGCCATTCCTCAACTACGGCGATTCGCAGTTCACCCACGTTGGCAGGAGCTGGAATTCTGGACTTAACTTTTCTTTTCAGCAAGTCCCAAACGTGCTCTATTGGGTTCATATCCGGTGATCTCGCCAGCCACTCCAATAACAGTGATATTCATATCATTAAGATAAGCTTGAGTTACCCGA
This sequence comes from Erebia epiphron, assembly GCA_963932025.1. Taxonomy (NCBI): domain Eukaryota; kingdom Metazoa; phylum Arthropoda; class Insecta; order Lepidoptera; family Nymphalidae; genus Erebia; species Erebia epiphron. Next base: position 44,281,471 of record OZ009945.1, read on the forward strand.
GCGGTATGCGGCCGAGCATTATCCTGCATAAAAACAAAATCGTCACGATACATGGGGCAAACGATACGACATTTTCTTCTAAAACTTCTCTGATATAGCGGTCTGCAGTCAGACTCCCTCTGTCAATCACTACCAAGTCTGTGCGAGCTCCCAAACAAATGCCCGCCCAAACCATTATTGATCCACCACCGTATGCAACTGTAGTTTCAAAATTTGTCTGAATGTATCGTTCTCCTTTGCGTCTGTATATTCTTTGCCTGCCGTCAATTTGATTTAAGAGAATTCTGCACTCATCACTAAACAATACCTTACTCCATTGGTCCGAGTTCCAAAGTCGATGTTCCTGAGCAAAAGTTAACCTGTTTCTACGATGATTTACCTCGAGCCTTGGAGCCTTGGCGGGCACAAATGAACCCAAACCAGCTTCTTCGAGCCTTCTTCGTACCGTACGCTCACTTACGGTTACACCCCGCACTGCTTCTAACTCATGTCGGGCTTGGACGGCCGTCAAACGGGGGTTCCTACGTACACGAAGTCGAATGAAACGATCATCCCTACTCGAAGTGCGTCTTTTTCTGCCTTGTCCTGCTCTTCTCACATAAGTACCGGTGTCCCGTTGAACCGTTGGATACTGCGATGGATCGTTGAAACTGGTCGATGAAGATCTCTGGATATCACTCTGTAGGTTTGACCATTTCTTCGCATTTCGAGTGCCCTGGCAATCTCCGTTGGGGCTAAGTCAGGCATAATTCAGTCATCAACTCCAGAAAGATACGCGATTAAAAAACCCTAACAAAAAACAGTATTTCAATGAAATTTTAAATCAAACTCAGAAGGAAGAAATACTCGAAGTTCGCCCCAGATAAGGTGTATTTGAATAAAATTAAAACAATTGCATAAAATGTGATGTTCAGTTGTTTTCTTAATTTGAAAATATTTCTTTTTAAATTAAATGACGTATAAACCAGCCAGCAACCTTATATGATACTGATATCAAACCTTTTTTTTATGTTCCGCTAAATATGCCGGCGAGTGTACATATATCATAATCAAAAATGTACTAGCAAAGTACCTAAGAAGACATAATAGTCAACACCTTATACTAAATACTTTATGTATTTATATTTTACATCCCTAATTTATAAACAGAACAATTGGCATTATATGTTAAATAATATAAATGTTTACGAATGGTACAATAGGCAGTAGGCACCTGTATCACTAAAGTGATCAAAATGACTAGTCCCTACTCCCTATAAAGGTGGTCCAAATAGTGACGTCTAAAGAAAAAAATTTGATTCCTCATATGTAGACCTATCAGAAAATACCCCAGTTTCAGGTGTGTTTTGGTAGTTTTGAAAAAAATATAACTCATATTATTATTTTTTGACTTCCGAGGGAGTAAGTTGTTAATTTTTTTCCCTTTTTATTTACTGATTTTATTCGAAGTCTTGTACTAACCTGTTTTTGCCAGCAATACTTTACATTGCTGCCGACAAAGGCAGGAATTATTTTTCTAGTAAATACTTAAATTCAGTAATTTCCTACTGCAATGAGTCATAAAATTGACAAAAGTAGGCAAAAATCTATATTTTAAAGAATCAAATTGTAAGTTCAGAAATTTCCGCCTTACCACTTTTGAAGTCCTTTGGAAATCTCACAATAAAACTAAAAAAAATTATAACTCGAAAATTACCAAAAATCGCTGAACATACATGGGATATTTTCTGATAGGTCTAGGTACGAGGAATCAAAATTTTTATGTTTGGACGCCATATTATTTGGACCACCCTGTATATCAACTTAGCTAGATACTTAATTACATCAAAGTACTTAAACTACTCATATCAGTTGACGACTATCATCTGTCAACTAAATCATACATTGAGAAATTCTTATGTTTACAAAGAGCAATTGTTAAATGCAACATTTTAGGACAAATAAATAACACATACCTACTACCTAAATAATTCTAAAAATACCTATGACTGGGCTTTAAACATGTTTAATATTTCTTAAGATCATTTTAATACAATGAAAGATGATACACAAGTAGTAATATTACTATGATCATGTCAACTGACTAATAAAAGAGATCTTTTGGGAATTCAGAAAACAGAGAAATTATATAAATACTGACTTTTAGGCGCGAAACATACCTACACAAGAATCGCCTCTTGTCCCAGGCGAGGCGCGGGCGCGCCGTCGCTCGCGCTTCTTTCATAATTATTCATACAAAATGTAAACAAGCGCCGTCACTGCGCTTCTAGTATACTAAATATGATATATCCCGCGCCATAGTAAACAAGCTTAAATGGGGGCAAACATTTTATTTGGCAGACTTAAAGTTATGAGGTTTATAATAAAGAAGACATTTTTTTCATACTGTTATGGCCTGCCTATAACTGCCTTATAAACTTTATAAAAAGTTTTTAAAGTACAGTGACACCAAGCTTAAATATTATAATAAATGTAAATCATATTTAATCATATAAATTTCTTCAGTATTTTGGCATCTACATAATTGTAACATTCTTTAATTTAAATACACATGCAAATACTTCTTAAACTTATAAACTAGTGGTTTGCTCCGAACTGAGACCTCGCGGTATCTATTATGAATTATTACAAAATTTGATGACTAAGACTGTGTGATTGCGGCTCCTGCGGCGAGCATGTCTAGATGTGCGCTCATCTTTACTTTCATAGACACCAGTACCTACTATCAGTACTTAGACTATTTTTTTAGTCCACGTAAGATGGTGCTAACGTCTATTATTTGTAAGCACAAACGAATAAACTTTTACAGAGCGCCATCTATTGACATCATTATGAAGTTCTGTTAAAAATACTGAAGCTCATTAAAAATTAAATAAGTTGGTTTCCATAAAATATAATTCAAATAATTAAGAGTTCTGCGGTCAACTTTGGACATTAGAAAATCTCCAATTTGAAAGCCCCCCATTTCGTCAATTTAAGGGGAAAATTAAAAAAAAGTATATATTTGGTCTCTATTCCTATTAAAAATGAAAATATCTATCTTTAAAATGATATACCGCAACCTTAAGTAACGCTATAAAAATATTATACTTTGCATTCGCTTCTATGAGAGCCCCCTGAAATAAAGATTTTTATAACATTTTAAGCCATATTCGGCTGGAGGCCATCGGTTTACATGTAGGAGTTGAGAAGTTACAAGGCTCTGACAGACAGACGGACAAGTGCAAATTCACTCAAGTAGACTCAGAGACCTTTGCTTCGCTCGGTCAACAAACCCACGATCAGTTGTGCATTTACATTATTTACAGGAATTATATAATATCAATCTTACTGGCTAAACTTTGTGCTTTGCTCACATAATTTTTTGTAGACAAAATTGTTCATAAATTAAAACATAGGTACCTACTGTTGCCATGTTTACACAAATATCTATAGTAACTCTATTATACATAATTAGTTTTGAAGAAATCTGAAATGAATGCAGCAGCTAAAATCCCATCCCACTAAAATTACAAATGCGTATGTTTAGAAGTGTGTTACTCCTTAACTCCGCAATGACTCAACCAATTTAACTGAAACTTGGGATGAAGATAGCTTGCTATAATCGTACACATAGGCTACATTTAATTCCGGAACATTAAAATTTCACACGGGAACCAAAAAATCCTCAATCATCGTGGATGCAGCATCATATTGCAAGTAATTATTTATGTATTATAAATATTGCAATTTTATATATTGGATAGAAGCAGGCATTACTTTGCGCGAAAGTCTATGATAATGAAGGAACTAGAAGTTTAATCCGCCACAGTAGACAAAGCTATGTGGGCGCTTACTGGGCAGTGATCATATAACAAGCTGCAAGTGCAAGATACACACTGTACCACATAGATTTGTTTAGTGTGGGGGATTAGAGCGATAGTAGTTCCCTAAAAAAATATTAACGATCAGAAAAAATCATTTCTAAACATTTAATTTTACCATAAAAAAGTCACTAATATTAAATAGGTACATATTAAATTTAACATATGAAATTGGCGTTTTGTTGTGTTGGCAACTTTGATCTCAAATATAAATATAATAATAATCTCCTCTTTGGTTAGGAACTTCAATTTCAAATTTATACAGCTAGACTGCCTCGTTGGTCTAGTGGTTAGCATAGTCGACTGCGGATCACGAGGTCCTGGTTTCGATTCCCGGTCGGGCATAAAAAGTTAGGTATTGGGTTTTTCAATTAAGAAATTCTCAGTGCCAGCCCGGAGTTGGAAGTTGGCGGTGTTTCACCCCCGTGCCTCGGAGAGCACGTTAAGCCGTCGGTCCCGGTTATTATCACTAACATGATAATAGTCGTTAAAGCCCGCCAACCCGCATGGGAGCAGCGTGGTGGGTCTAAGCTCTAATTCCCGCTCTCCTATGAGAGTGGAGGCCTGTGCCCAGCAGTGGGACGTTAATAGGCTGTAGTGATGACAGCTAGATTTACTCATGCTTTTGTGTTTCGAAACCCCTAATTCATTTGCATTTTCCTCTTTTGGTCTTTTTTTTGCGTCAATTTTCAAGCGAAAATTGACTCAGCTTTCTTAAATCTGGCCAGACGATTACGGTGGATGTCTATTGTCAGCAACTGCAAACCATGATGGAAAAGCTAGCTGCTAAACAAACGAGGCTGGTCATTCGCTCTAGGCCACTGCTGCTTCAGGACAACACTAGACCACACACTGCACAACAGATGTCTACCAAATTGGAGGAGCTTCAATTGGAATGTCTAAGACACAGTGCGTTTTTGGTTCCAACGTTTTCGTTCTGGAAATTTCGACCTGCAGAATAAGCCCCGTGGACGGCCGGAGACCAAAGTTGATAATGAAGAATTGAAAGCTATGGTGGAAGCGGATCCATCGCAAACCACGTCCGAGCTAGCTGCGGGCTGCGGTGTTAGTGATAAAACTGTTTTAATCCACTTGAAGCAAATTGGGAAGATGAAAAAGCTTGTAAGGTGGATACCTCATGAATTGAGTGCAGCAAACCGACAAATGCGCGTCGACTGCTGTTACATTACTCAACCGGCACAATAAGGAGGGATTTTAAATTGAATTATTACCTGTGATGAAAAGTGGATCCTGTACGATAATCGGCAACGCTCATCGCAATAATCGCTCATGGCTGAACCTTGGCGAACCAGCCAAATCCTCCCACAAGCGAAAATTGACTCTTAGCTTTCTTAAATCTGGCCAGATGATTACGGTGGATGTCTATTGTCAGCAACTGCAAACCATGATGGAAAAGCTAGCTGCTAAACAAACGAGGCTGCTCAATCGCACTAGGCCACTGCTGCTTCAGGACAACGCTAGACCACACACTGCACAACAGATGGCTACCAAATTGGAGGAGCTTCATTTGGAATGTCTAAGACATCCACCATACTCCCCGGACCTTGCTTCAACAGATTACCATTTTTTTCGAAATTTGGATAACTTCTTGCAAGGAAAAAAATTCAACTCCAATGGGGCAGTCCAAAGCGCCTTCAAAGATTTTGTTGATTCCCGTCCTAATGGTTTTTGTAGTAAAGGGATCAATGAACTACCTATGAAATGGCAAAATCACGTAGATAGCAATGGTACATACTTTGATTAAATAAATATATTATATATAAAAAAAACGACTTTATGTTCCTACCTTACAAAATGCTAATTTCATATGTAAGGATCCAATATTATAGTACATATATAATGAAAAAAATTGTCAATTGCCTCATTAATAAATTGCCCACTTGGTTGTTCTAAAACTCTGGTTTTTCAGTAGTCATTTTTGCAATGCGTTTAATTATTATCACTACCTGGCACACCAGCTTGATAATAATCATCAACCTCATATCACATGGCTCTGTAAGGCCCTTGTGATTTAAGGTATTGGATAACCAGAGAGGGCCCCGAGGACACAACCTCAGGTGGCAGAGAAGTCAAAGGACAATTTTCAATGCTCATAATTTGAAGGCTAACACACAAAGCTAGTTCAAATGGCAGATTACACAAATTTGGATTATCATTAAGATACAAGGACTCCAAGTTTTCTAGTGTACCAATTTCTTCAGGTAAATACTGCAAGTTGTTTTCACCAACACTCAAATATGTTAGATTAATTAGATGACCAATGGATCTAGGCAGTGATGTCAACTGATTGGACTGCACTATTAACTTTTTCAATCCCTGGAGACACCCTATTTCATTGGGAAGGACTTCTATTTTATTTTCTTCTAAATCTAATACTCTCAGCTTTTTTAAATTACCAACACTAGGTGGGATACGCTTTAAAAGATTATTGGATAATATCAACACCTCTAAATTTACTAAACTCTGGATATCATCTGGCAGTTTAGTCAATTGATTTGTACCCAAATTGAGTTCCACCATGTTTGTCCATTGCCCAATATCCAATGGCAAGGATGTGAGTAAATTCTCTTTCATAATCAATTTAGTTAAATTTCTGGCTCTTGAAAATATTCCATAAGGTATTTTATCAATCTGGTTGTGTTCGAGATTTATAGCAGAGACACTAGTGAACTGAGCTGGACCACCACTCGGGTAACTCATGAACGAGTTGCGAGACAACGTCAGACTAGTAAGCTCTGTCAAACTACAGAGTAAGCCATCAGGCAGTTGGGAGATTGAGTTTCCTTCTACATTGAACTCATCCATATGCTTACAATTGCTCAGAGATGCAGGTATAGTGGTGAGACGATTGTATCGAAGACCAATTCTATTCAATGCATGAAGGTTTCCAATAGTCTCTGGTATGTCAAGAAGTTCATTATGTTGCAAATCCAATGTAGATAAATTCACACAGTTGCCTATTTCCTGTGGTAAATGCTCCAAATGATTATGAGAAACATCAAAAGTGACCAAATTGATCAGTTTCCCAATTCCAGAGGATAATTCTTTTATTTTATTTTCCCTCAAACTCAACATTGTAAGATTAGTTAAATTAGCTATTCCATCTCCGACTACTCTGATTCTGTTAAAGCGTAAGAACAAAGTGGTCAGAGAAGTCAGCTTATACACAACCTCAGGTATATCACTCAATTTATTGTGTCGCAAATCCAAAACTTTTAAAGACCTCAAGTTAGCTAGTGAGTCTGGTAAGCTTGTAAGTGAATTCTCATTCAGTGCTAATGTTTGCAGGTTAGTTAAGCACCCAAATTCGGCAGGGAGGGCCACTAACTTATTTCCATACAGATAAAACTCAACCAGATGTGTCAAATCCCTTACATTGGGTGGCAAAGATGTAATAGAGGATTTGCTCAAATCTAATCTCTTGACTCCCTCATCCCGGCATCTAATAAATTCTTTAATAACATCCAGGTCAGCTTGTATTGGTTTATTTTTTCTTGCTGTGGGCTTTGGCTTATTGGACTCCGGATGTTTTACAGTCACCACTTTAGGCCGAGCACCTTCAGCATTTGTAAGGGACGCAGCCGATAACTTTTTCTCCCTCATTCCGTGGTACTTTTCTCTCGGACTCACAGTGCTAATGGAATCCAATGCCTCGGAGTTTTCTCTAGACGAATTATCAAGATTCATTCCGCAGTTTATGCAGTATCTAATTAAAGTATCAATGTCTATTCACACTAACAGATCAATGTGCTAACATTCCCAATTATTATTTTCGCACAAGTCACCACTCACCGCACTACCAAGAAAAACAATCGATACCTATTTACAGAAAAGGTTTACCTACTTCGCGTAATAACTGTTGATACAAAGAAATTCTTTGTGTTTGAATCTCACCACTAATCACCCACAAATATTTTATTTGATATTCCCACTATTGAAATACTTTACCAGATGCACTTATGATTTTTAGTTTTTAGTTGTAAAAATCTGGTAAAAATACAATTCCAGAGACCAGTTAGCCAAAGACTTAGGCCAAAGATAAGATAACTCTACTATCACCGACCGCGACCAGAAAAAAAAGTCTACTATATAGTGAATTATCTATGAAAGATACAATAGGCATGATGACAGTAACCAAGAATCAATGAAATTGTGAATTTATCTAACGAAATAGGATTCATGGATTATAAAAAACGTATTTACTTTTCTATTTCGAGTGAGATTGCTATTTACTTTGATAATTTAAAACTATAAAATACAGCAATCCGCCATATTGGATAAAACACCAAGAAACGAATGACGTCACAATTGTTTGTCTTCGTCCTTCGAGCTCTGACAATCACACTATGATTACTGCACACTGCACAGAGTACATTGGTAAAAACAATAGTGACGTCACAAACGACGCCATGACACCAACGAACGTTTTGGCGTGAATTTTAAAATTTAAATTTCAAATGCAAATTGTATCTACCAAACCTTATTTTTCTGCTGAAATAAGATATTTTTTCGAAATAGTAGATACTTCCGAACATAATCTGACCATTTTTCAAAATCAGTCATCATGCCTATTCCGTTACAATCTCCGATCGCGCTGCAGCAACTTCAAGCTTATTGATGTTCATGTATAAAATATATCGATATTTTTTCCGATATAATATATCGAAATATTGTATCGATGTTTAACGATATATCGGTCAAAAACATCGATATTTTCGATATATCGTATTGTAGGTATTGTCGTTCACTTTTACTGATTATTTCATGTACTAGGTATAAGATTTATTATCACTTTTTGAAGTTGAAGTATGTGAAATATTTTATTTGTGAGTTAAATAATTATTTTAGAAAACCCCGTTTTTTTTTTAAATTAATTATGAAAAATATCGTTTGTAGAAAGTATTTTTCGATGGATGGCAACACTAAAACTTTTTCTACAGTGCGTTCCACTAAGCGCCCACAACGATCAAAATGCTCCTTTAGTCGTTCCACATAACGAACGCGGTCGTTGTGGTCGCGGCGAAAACGTCACTTATGACGTCATGACTTACGCTCACGCGAAGCTCGCGACACCCCATCTAAAAAGGTGGGTTGTCGTGATCGTTGAGAAAATTAGCGGCATTTTCAAAACTCAAAGCATCAAAGATGGCGACTGTGAAACTTACGTTATTTCATGCGGAAGAGATATTTTAGTAGAAGTGAATTCTGCAACTGATACTCAACGTGCCTCCACAGGTATTATTGACTAGTACAAATGTAATTAACTATGTAACAAGTTAAAAAAAATTAATTGCAGTTTATAATTAATATACTTGTATACTTTTTCCTTGATTGCCAATAATATAAACTAACTTTAGAAATGAAAATTAAGTTAGCCTTCTTTAAGTTAGTTTTCTTATTGAAAAAATTAAATTATAATTTTTTTCAATATAAATCGATTTAAACAATTTATTTCAGTTTATTTTCAAGGCTTATACAGATTATAACCTAACCTCTTAAATCTTTTGCTTTCTTTTTACTAACTCGCCGTTTGTATTATTTACCTCCACGCTCAAAACGCTCTATAATCCATACCACTTGAGTTTACGACAGTAACGCAAGAAGAACGGGAAAAACTGCGGTCGTGAGCGTGATCGTTGTGAACGCTAAGTGGAACGCACCTGTTATTGTCACTTTAATGTCATACAAAACTGACATTGACATTTGACAATCACTCTATGACATACCTACGTCACAAAGACAATCAAGTTTTTTTTTACTGTTGATAAGAGTCAGGCAAAGATCTAAAAAAGCCACAAAATAAAATAATATTTTTCTCCAAAATGGGGTCCTTTAAAAATGTGTAAATTATTCTATAAGCCATATTTTAGGATCTCTATTCACGTGTATTAAATTGATCTTGGTTCATGTTCAAGGCCCAATCTTGGACAAGTCCTTTATACTTAACTTTGAAACACCAAATAACGTAATTATTTGACTATTTTCAAACCTATTTATATTTTTTACTATGAGAGATGTAAATGATTGATTTATGAAATAAAAATAAATCATGCATATTCCCAGAGGTGTTCAGGCCAGAGACAAGTTAACCAGAGACTGGTTTGGTCTGGCTTAGGATGTTACTTGTCTCTGAATGGTATATGTATTCTGTGGTCTCAGGTCTGAGTTCTGACTGGTCCGCGTGTTCAGTGTAAATGTTTATGTTGTTCTGTGGTGTAAATAGGACCAGACTCCAGAGTTATTATCTTCTTTTTCCTGGTCACTGGTCAGTGGTCGGTGACTCGGTGTTCTGCAGTAACCTTCGAAAAACTATAGAAATGGATAAAAGCAAAGAAAAAGAAGAGCAGAGTATCATGGATAAATCCATGAGATCTGTTTTCGGTACGTTTAGTTATTCTATGCATTGTCTGAAAACAGCGTTGTGGTATATTCTAAGATCATGTATTTGCGTTTTTCAGTTGGAAATATACCATACGAAGCCACAGAGGAAAAGCTGAAAGACATATTTAGTGAAGTCGGTCCAGTGTTATCGTTTAAATTGGTATTTGATCGCGAGACCGGCAAACCTAAAGGTTATGGTTTCTGTGAATACAAAGACCAGGAAACCGCCCTGAGTGCTATGAGGAATCTCAATGGATACGAAATCGGTGGTCGTTCGCTCAGGGTCGACAATGCTTGTACTGAGAAGTCCAGAATGGAAATGCAAGCACTTATGCAAGGGCCCCAGGTAAATATTATCATAAAACTGCTTCTTTCCATGATATGCCATTTCCATAGTATATTAGCCTAATATTTTATTTATATAGTAATTAGGTTAGGCTAGCTAGCATGAAGTTCTATTGTATTATTTTCAATAAATGTATTTGATATCCTATATTGTTACTAGATAATTCCAACAACTTCATGGATTTTGGATTCTGGGTTTCTTGTGGGAACTCTTTAATTCTCCAGGATTAAAAGCCAGTCCTTCCCTGGGATGTGATCTACGATATCTGTCTCAAACTTCATCAAAATCAGTTGAACAGATAGGCTGTAAAAATGTAGCAGACACATAGACTGACTGGGACACTATTGTATTATAAGTCTATTTGATGCCCATAACTTCATCTGCATGGATTAAGGATTTTGGTTACCATGGGAATTCTTTAATTTTCTAGGATAAAAAGTAGCCTATGTGTTATTCTAGACCAGGGACTCCCAAACTACTTTGGACAAGAGACCACTTTTCCAAAATGAACTGATACCTCAGACCCCCATAGCCAAATTACTTTAAAAATCTTTTTCTTCCTATCGATACAAAATACTTACCAATTTAAAAACTTAGTGGCTAAGTATTAGGGGTTAAAGTATTAAATTGCCGATTTGTACTGAAAAATTGAAATGCGTTTTTTTTTATTTTAACATATTTATTTGATCAAAATAATTACCATTATTAACTATACATTGCTGCCATCTAATGGGAAGGTCATTTATGCCTTTGCGATAGAACTCTGGTGATCTAGATTCAACAAACTGTGTGAAAGCATTTTGTACTGATTCAACAAGGCAACACAAGTTTCAACACACGTTTCTTTCTGCAGATCAGTCAAATCATGAGGCACCCATTTTTCATATTTTTTTATTTTATTGATTTGACGCAAATGAGTCAATATTGTTGGTAAGGTAACGTTAAACCATGCCGCTAATTCCTGGGTAGTTTGGCTCAGATCGGCTTCCACCATCTCTTTCAATTCATTGTTATTCACCTGTGTGGGCGGTCTTCCATGTGGTTCTTTCTTCAAATCAAAGTTTCCATCACAAAAGCGTTTAAACCAAAATCGCATGGTGCGTTCATTAGCAGTCCCCTCTCCAAATGCAACATTGATATTGCGAGCTGTTTCTGCAGCGTTAGATCCGCGTCGCATTCAAAAATCACTCGAATTTTTGAAGTATCCATCTTTCTTGTTTAAGCTGAATAAAAAAACAACGGAAAGTCAATAATCGAATGTTGCACATTTTTTAAAAGAAGAACTAGGTAAGTACATAGGTACCATGTGAAAAAAGTTTCACTCAAATCTCAAACCATGAAGGTTCTATGTCAATTCGAAGTACCTATTACAATAAAACGGCAATTTCATAATTTAACCCCTATTATCATTTTCTTATCTTAACAAAATAGACATAAATTTCAGTACATATCAAGTGTAATTAATAATTAATAATACAAATTACGTAAAAATACTTAAGCAAGTAATTATTTTTTGAAAAAAAAACATTAAAATAGGGTTCGATTTTTGAACCTTGTCGACCCCCAGGAAACTATTCTAAACCATAATCTATCTTTGAGCCAAATTTCATCCAGATCCATTTAGCCATTTGGGTGTGATTGTGTAACAAACATCCATCCATTAAATCAAACTTTCCCATTTATAATATGTATTAGTATAGAAGTTTAGATTCTGTGCTCTGTAGTTAGATGTATACAACATTTTTACTAAATCAGATTATGAGTGAGTGAGAAAGCAAAAGGTATACTTTTGCTTTCTCACTCCATTAATACAAAGGTTGTGATAATATAATTTAATATAAAAAATTCTTTTTAAACAACCGACTTCAAACTCCCGCGCCAACTTTACAACAACAAGCACATGCTATACAAAGTACTTATTTTATTGTTGATATTTTAAAAACCGCTCGACCGATTTCGTTATTAAGGAACCACTTATGCCCTTTCAAATAAAAAAAGAATCATCCAAATCGGTCCACCCAGTCAAAAGTTCTGAGGTAACAAACATAAAAAAAAAAAAATATACAGTTGAATTGAGAACCTCCTCCTTTTTTTGAAGTCGGTTGAAAATAACATAAAATAGATTATTTTTTTACAAATTTGATAATTTATAGATTGAAAATCCGTATGGTGAGCCTGTAGAACCTGAAAAGGCACCAGAAGCTATAAGTCAAGCTGTTGCAACATTACCACCAGAGCAGATGTTTGAGCTTATGAAACAAATGAAACTCTGCATACAGGTATGTTAAATTGAGGCTTCAGGTTAGTTTCCCTGGAGTGATCCACAGCACACACTGTGCAAGTATTGTTTTGAGATCAGGAGTTAAATTTTGTTGACACTACCTAAAACTTTGACAGATTTCAATAAAAATATGTACAGTGGATTTCATTTATTAACATCCTCTGTATGTGTGACTTTTTGATTGTATTCCCTTGAATTTTAAGTATGCTTTCAGAGGAAAATAATGTGCCTGTAGGGACTTCGGATGTAACGCCGATTTCCGGTATAGCGACTAGTTTAAATGAACCATTTGTCACAAAATCGTAAAAATTGCATGCAGATATGAGTGGTGTAGTATCAAAACCCACTATAATGTCTAACTACCAAATTTGAGTTAGTGTCATCGTTAGAAAGATCATATGATTACCTATAAAATGGTTGCTTAGTGCAGCAGCAAAATCCACTATAACACAGAGAAATCAATCACAAAAGAGTGATTTTAGTTTCGAAAGCCGCTATAACAGTGAATGTCAGTATCAAAATCCCCTATAACTCCATCGACCAATGACAGCGGCGTGTTAGCGTCACGTGATTAAAAAACAGTATCAGGGCAGTTCAAGCTAAGCTATGAAAATAGGACGAGGTACATTGTAAGTACATGTCTTTTATCTCATATTTTTAGTATGGCTTTACATTTTTGCTCTCGCTCTTTCCACACAATCACAATATTAGCACACATATACATTTTTTATTACTATATGCATTATAGTTATTTAAAATAGCCATTCAAGCAATGTAACCAATATAAGCTTTCACCCTAAATTTAGGAGAAAAAATTTGCTGAAGGCTCTTTGGAGAAAAAGTAAAAAATGTATTATTTATTGGAGTTTAAATCTGGAGCGGCCAGATTCCGAGAAGCTTTTGAAATCAAACTTTATTGTGTTTTTTGAACATTATGAGAAAGTCACCTTTGACCTTAGCGGCTATCAACAAAAGATTCATTCATAGCATCATTAAGCATTACAGGCTTAGTTTACAATTACATGCACTGATGGTTAGCAGTTTATGAATAGTCTGGTAGTTAAAAGCATTACTATTTACTCAGTAATTTTGCAATGTTAACTTGTGTATTTATTAAAACACCCATCAGGCATACATTCACTGTTATGTATGGAATGTTTTTTTCTTTAATTATTTCTTTCTATCTTCGTATTTAGCAACTTTCGGAAATGGCGACGGAATTATGGTGATACCAGAATCGTCGTTACAAACGAAATCCACTGTAATTTCAGAGTAATGTGGGCTCAGAGATCTTAATTTCATGTAAAAACAGCTGAACAATATTATGTTATGTTCCATTTTCTGCTGACAAAAAATTGGCCACCGATTGTCTGATGTGGGCTGAACCACTAATTTTAACAATAGTAACAACAAATTCTTTGCAATGGCAAACAATCACTTGTGCACCATAATACATTCCATGCTGATGGTTTAATGGATGTGCAGATTTTCATTATTTTTACAAAAACAAAAACTTTGTGCTACTGAGATGGCCAAGCCTGGCTTTGTTTGGGTAGACTTTCTAAAAATCTATGTTAACTGCTTGGATGCCAAGTCCTGGCTCTCAAACTACTACTACATTAACGTGTTCAGCATTAATGGGTTTAGGAAAAAAAAATACTACAATAATATAGTGCCTATCAACAAAATTAAACCATTTTTCAGAATAATCCAACTGAAGCAAGAAACATGATGCTACAAAATCCACAGTTAGTATATGCACTGTTACAAGCACAGGTCATCATGAGGATTGTTGATCCAGCTACTGCTGTTGTAAGTATGATGGTTCTATAAATAAATAAGCGTTATATATTGGTCAATATTTTATGGTAATATATACATCAAACAAGTGCTGTAATAGTGTACTTTATAGTTTTGACAGAATTGTGATTACAGCTATTATACAAACAAATTGTATTCAAAATGTTGTTTCCATGAATAGTGTATTTGGGAATTTAATAATATAAAATTGTATGTTATTGTGCAGACCATGCTTCATCCTAGCAATCCAGTGCCACCAGTGTTGCAACCAGGAGATAAGCCTCCTTCCAACCCTTACATTCCAAGCATTTCACAAGGTATGTGTCATGTATTAGCCTTTTTCAACCTTCACCTGCACAAAATCAATATAATCTTAAAATAAAAACTCTTTCTTGCAGGTCAACAGCCTCCAATGTTAAATAATCCGCCACCACCTCAAAATCAATATGTCCGTGAGTATTTTATCCTTACAAGGGGTAGAGCCTTCAATGGACTTATAGCCGTCGTAACTGATTGTGGGATGGACTACTGGAAAAGAATAATCTATATATCTATTCCCAGCTACGAATCGTCCGCCCATGCCGATGCAGAGCATGGGTGGCATGGACGTGGACCTACGAGGATCCCGTGCGCCCGCGCCTGCGGCGCTGCTGGACCAAGACATGCGCAGCCTGCCGCCCATGCCCCACCCCGTGCCGCCGCCGCCCGTGCAGCCGCCGCAGGACGGGTATGTGTCGCCTCATTGTGTAGTACGCGCGCGAGTTGAATGCAGAGCTTTTGTATGAGTCACCATACATTAGGTCTGCATTCAACTCGCGCGCGAACTGTATATAGTCTCACCCGTTGTCCTAGGTGAGCGACAAGCGACGCAACGCGATACGTCGCCTTATAAACTGACAGACAGTATCTAGTATCTACGCGACCACGTAGGCCACGTGAAGCTACTGTTATGATGCTGTCGCGTCGCGTTGCCGCGTTTGTGGCTCACCTAGGACAACAGGTCAGCCCGTGCTGCTGCTGGGCCAAGGCATGCGCAGCCTTCTCCCCATGCCGCATTCCGTTTCGCCGCTGCAGGACGGGTATGTGCCGCTTCATTGTAGTATAGTCTGCGCCCGTGCTGCCGCTCGACTAGGGCAAGCGCAGCCTGCCGCCAATGCTGCACCTCGTGCCACTATTATGTACCCAAGCAAACAATCACAGTGTTGCGGAGTGATTGATGAGACCAACAAATCAACACTTTCGCATTTATAATATTAATATGTTTTGTAAGTGCATGTATTTTGTTGCAACTTATCAATGTAACACTGATCATAGTATAACACCGCCAAGTATAAAGGACGGGAAGATGCAATCTAACAATTCTCGCAATACATTATTTATATGGGGAACACATAGTACTATACTTAACATATTTGAAAGAAATAAAATTGTACTTACTTGAAATTTTGTTTCCGTAAGCTTATGCTGTTATTTGTAATATCTTGTAATAATATAATGATGTTATGTATGTATAGCTGATAATATTCGTGTAATTTTTAAAGTCTTGCTGTGACAATGGATATACATGAAATGTGAGTGCCTTATCTTGTGACTAGATGTGTTTGCCTAGAAATATAAGTACCTCATTCTCACAAAGTTACTAGACAAACTAAATGTGTGTGCATGAATGAATATTTGATTTTTATCCTGTTTTATCTTTTTTGCAGCTGGTTATAGTAGGTATATCTGCTTTATTCATTACATTTTTAGATTATTACTAAAGGAAAAAGATAGACTGTGATGCACATGACTAGTGTTTGCTTATTGCCTGTTTTTAGGGGTCCGTGCCTCAAAAGGAAAAAACGGAACCCTTATAGGATCACTTTGTTGTCCAACCGCCTGTGAGTCAAGACCCTTTTTTCTCAGGAACGCATGGAGGTATCAAGCTGAAATTCATATCAAATACTCAGGTCTACTGTCCTTTGGAGCTGTGAAAAAATCAAACTTCTGAGCCAACACTATCAAAAGATACAGCCGTTTATGCTGCAAATTTTTGACACTCACAAGGGAATCGAAACCTACAGGGTAGTTCCCGAGAACTCAGAATCTTGAAATTTTGTACGAAGCAACGTCTTATAGCACGGATAAAGGAAAAATTGCGAAAAGCATAAATTTTTAGTTACATCATATTATAAAAATATTTTTAATAATTTTGAACTTACTACCCCTTTCCGCATGAACACGTAGAGGCATTAAATTGAAATTAAAATAGGTAGGTAAGTGGAATAAAAATACCATAACTTTTAGTTATAGACCTGGTTTGTACGGAACCCTCGGTGCGCGAGTCCGACTCGCACTTGACTGGTTTTTTTTCTGTAGAATACTGGTCTATTAGGCACCCGTCTTGCAGTACAATAATAATATTTTTTTATCCATCCAGTTCTTTCCCACGGGATCCGCGTCTCGTGGGTATGCAAGGATTCAACAGCGACCCGCGCGTGCGTTCCAACGACCCGCGCAACCAGCCCAAGTTGCCTACACGTAAGGGTTGTCAGCCTAACTATTATCGCACTATAAATTATGGACGCCTCTGTGTATGATTATAGACTATTTATTATCATACACAGAGAGAGAGGCGGCCATACTCCATACAGATCAACGATCCGAGGTGGCAGGGGCAAGACGGGGGAGCGTATCTCGAAGATGGCAGAATTTTCATTACTAAATTCATTCTTTTTTTTCTCTCTCTTTCTTTTCTCCATCAACGAATCAGTCTTACTATTAACAGATCTGTGCTCCTTATATTTTAAAGTAAACTAAAGACTTTACACATTCAACAATGTGACGTCCTTTCGTTCCGTGGTTCGCTAAAAATTTCGAAGTTCATGAATCAACACTGAAATCCCCACAGTTTACGAGGAAATAAACAGGTCACTTGTGGTCTACAAATTGGCCATCTCTGGACAAAATTTCGTTAAAATTGGTTGAACAGTTGGATCTTAAAATGTAGCAGACTGGCAGTAGCACTATTTATTAAAAAAAAAATATATAGTATTAGAATATTGTTTTATTTCAATTGAAAAATAAATAATCTTCTTTGATTTACCTGTGAAATAATATTATTGTGTTTTATTCAGAACAAATGCCACCCGGTATGCCAAGTGTGGCACAAGCAAGAACTATACAAGGTATTCCGTCTGGTGCCTCGGACCAAGAAAAGGTGGGTCTTCTAATTTCAATCAATATGCATTTGCGCTGCTGTTGGCAAGGTACGTCCGCGTCCGACCTGCCACACCCCCGCGCCTTCGTTGTATGAAGACAACGAACAGCGCGTCTCACGCGAGGAACCCGACCCGAACCGACCCGCGCCCGTCCCCTGTGTGTTTTGCGCTTTATTCAAATCTAAAAAACAAAACGGTACATCGCTAAAAAACACGCGTCTCATTCGCAACTGTTATTTTCAATTGTTTATTGACAATCATTATTTTATTATGCCCAGCTGAGTTTTTATTGGGCTTCTTCTCAGACCAGGGTGCGTTTAGAACCATCGCAGCTTCAGTTTGTTGATAATTCACCAAGATTAGTGAATATTGTTCCTGAATTTTGAATAATTTATAAATAGATATTTATTCGATTAATTCTTTACGAATAATAATTACATTTTACTCGTCCATGATTCTTTATTCAAACAATTTCAAAATAAGACATTTATTTTCTCTCTTCCAGGCCGCTTTGATCATGCAGGTATTGCAGTTGTCAGATGAACAAATCGCGCTGCTCCCTCCGGAACAGCGTGCGAGTATTCTTATGCTCAAGGAACAAATTGCGAAGAGCACTCAACAACGCTAAATCAATAATTTTAAGCTTCAATAAACAGTACCTACTGTATTTTTTAACCCTCATTTTCGTTTTATTTGTACTTATTCTATCGCCATTATTATTGTGATCTTTGCGCCTACATAATAGTACCTACTAAGTATTAATATACCTACTTAAAATAATGGGGTTGCTTTACAATAGGTGAGCCTTAATTTCTTTTAAATGAGAATGAAGGGAAATTATCGAACGTGAAATTCAAAATGGGGCCCCAAGATTGCTTCGCCTCCCTCCCTCCATCCTTATTTTAATGAAATTAAGGCTCACTAATAAGCGTAAGCCAAAATAATAGATCAGGTTCCTTTTGAATCAGCGCAGCACTTAGGCCATTAAAAGTTCTTAGCGCAGCACAATTTTCATGAGAAATTGCAGTTTAAAAAAATTATTTCGTGCCTCAAGCGCTATTTCAGTAAATTTCTAAATATTGCAATTTGCAGTTGGAAATAATAACTTCGCGCAATTTTACAAAGACATAACCTCTGGAGCGTCCGACGGCTGTCCCAGCCGATACTCAAATCGAGGTCGAACTGCCCGCCGGCTGTGCCAGCCGCGCCATGACGACGCCAATATTGAACGGCCTGTCGTAAATACAACTAAGTTTATCTCACTTCTACCACTTGAATATTGCTCTGGAAGAATCAAGGTAGCTTTATGTTTCATTTTTCGACTTAAAATCGTCTGGCAATTATTTCTACGATTGAGTCGGTTGTGCTTGGTGGGTGTTTTAGTGTACGAAAAACGTTTCGGAAACTTTAGAAATGTAAGTAAAGTGAATAATTATTTAATAAAGCATTAAAATAATATAGGTTTGTTGCGTATTTACTCATTTTTATTCGTATTTCGAGCTTTAGAAGTGGGCTAGTTCAAAACTTTAAACGGTGTAAGTAATGATTATGTCTTATTGTATTTAAATTATTACTTAGTATCATTTTCTGGTGAAATGTTGTAATTATTAGATGATCAATATCATATATTATCAATTTAAAACATTAAACATTCAGAAAATAGAGAAATAAAACTAAAAATTGTAATTTTTGTTTCGTAATGCTATGACGTAATATGACGACGCCCGTTAATTTGGCGGGATAGCATAACATGGAATGGACTTTACACGGTCCTTTTTGTTTATTAATTTTTATTTTATTTTATTTTATTTTGTGTTATAACGTTTATGTTTTTAACCGATTTATTTATTTTAACCGACTTCAAAAAGGAGTTCTGTATTCAACCCGTATGTACATATTATAAAACAAAACAAATTAAGTATGTTTGTATGTTTGTTTGTTACGATTTTCTCTGATACCAATGGACCGATTTTAATAATTTTTTGATTTTAATAATTTTTTTAAATAATTTATATGTAACGTACGTTTAAATCGACTTCAAAGAAGAGGAGTTTCTCAATTCGACACAATTTTTTCCCTTTTTTTTCATATGAAATATAAGTACCTACTATAATTTCCTCCTTTTTATTTTATTTGGCAGAATGAGTGGCAGAGATATGGCTGAAAGGGGTGGCAGGGAAAACGAAGCCCGTTGCTGTGCACGAGTACAACGCTTGCATGGGCGGGGTTGACAAGAAGGATCAGATGCTGAGCATGTATCCGAATGAACGGAAACGTACTCGGGTCTGGTACAAAAAGTTTTATAGGCGCCTTCTTAATGCAAGTGTTCTGAACGCGTTCATTTAACACCGGGATCGCGCTGTACCGGACTCTCGTCCACAAATTCGCAAACACCGCATTTTCAGGAAGACTGGTGTCACAGTTGCTTGCGAAACACTACAAAAACCGTGTCCGTACTCCTGCCGTGAGCAACCCATCTACGGCTACACCCAGAACTATTTTCCCGGAAAATTTTTTGGAGCACTTTCCAATCCATACCGATTTTAAGTGTCCCACAAAAAAGGAACGGATTCGGCGCACTTGTGTAGTGTGTCATAAGCGACAGTTATACTACTGTCCTGCCTGCAATGTGGGCCTCTGCTTGGGCGAGTGTATGAAGACTTACCACCGCAAGTTGCAATGAGATGAATGAATGAGAGATGTTTGCTGCGCCATTTCTTATTGCTTCAGGTCTATGCTATATACTACCGATTTTCGCCATATTACTCTTTACTACTGAATCGATTAATCGTATCTGGTGTAATTGGCGGCCTGGTTATCCATCCTCCCGATCTGATTCCCGTCCCTAATACTTGAAACTACTGCACCGATTTTTGCGAGCCTTTGTCTGTATGTCTACCCTAATCTCAAGAACAACTGAACCGATTTTTATGCTGGTTGCAGGAGCTGAGCATTACCGGTTGTCGACATGTGCGCTCGAAACAGCTTTAGTTTTGGATACCGTAATTGATTATCACCATCATGTTTTATATGTTCTTTAGTTTTGAGAGACCGTAATTGATTATCACCAACATGTCTTATATGTTTCGAACGTTAATTAGTGTACAGTTTACCTACATTGAATAAATGAATATTCGATTGAATATTTAATTGAATTGAATGTATTTTTTGAACTGTTGTTTTCAACTCAAGTTGAATTTTTGGCTGTTTTGAGCGTATCTGTTCGTCAGTCAGTTAAGTTTAGGTTATGGCTTTTTTTTATAATTTTCTGTATATTTTTTTTTTAGAGCTTCAAGTTGAATTTGTAACTGTTTTAGAGCTTATCTGTTCGTTAGTTAGTTTATAATTTTTTTTCTTATGTAATTTTTTTTATTAAAAATTTATTTTTGTATTTTAATTTTTAATTTTTAAAACCTTTCAGGTACTTTATCAAAATAAGCATATTTATAATCTTTTATAAACATTGTAGGTCCTTATTGGTACCAAAAAAAGGCTTTCTTTCTTATGTAATTTTATTTTAATTAAAAATTTATTCTTGTATTTTAATTTTTAATTTTTAAAACCTTTTACTTTATCAAAATAAGCATATTTATAATCTTTTATAAAAATTGTAGGTCCGTACTGGTACCAAAAAAAGGCACCAAATGGCGTATCCATACTTAGCCTACTATGTAACCTACTTTTGTATAGCAAAGTTGTACTTTTTCATGTCCTAAATAAACATTAAAAAAATTTATGAAAATCAATTGTTTTATTTGTATTAGAAATACCATTTATTGTAGTTTTTGGAACAATAAATAAAATCAGAATCGAATGAGTAGTTCTAAAGATATAGCTATTTTTGTAGGATACAAAGATCTTCTACTCTCCAAATATTTATTTTAAACAAATAAAGTGCTTGGTTATTGTTAGTTAGTAACTTGAACTGCTAGTAAACACATAAATTATTGCCAGATGTTATAGGTACAGATGTAAAGATAACAGAGAGCGAACGAGCGTCAAGTAGGTGTCGTTTTTTTTGTTGAACCTTTTTGTGCCCGTTCAGAGGGTGTTGAGTTATGTTTCATAATTTTAGTTTTATCGGTGTACGATTTCTTTCCGTTACTAATTCATGTAGATCAGGTATCGAACTACAAATAAATATAATTCAGTAGGTCTATAGTCTATGATTGAAAGCCACAGACTAATAACAAATTTAGAATTCATCGATTTCATCACTCAAAATCTTGACATTCAATCTGACAGTGACAATGCATAGTAATCCCCCAGACGGCAATGACAACGTAGACTGAGAAAGATAGACTGGTCGTCACCGTACAGTATGCGAAAGCGATAGTTCTAACATAACTACATGTACAATATCTATAACAACCCTTATTGCCATCATACAATTTTTATCATATTTTGAGGGAAAACTGCTAATGCTTATTACGTATGGCAAATAAGTGTCGATAGTTTCAAACACGCACTAACATGTTTTTAAACAATCGCAATTTTTTACTACAAGTGAAAACAAGAAAAGAAAACGAAATTCAAATTGAATGTAGGTATTTTTAATCAATATTACATACAATTCAATTCACTTCCGGAGCGGACACCCTTAAAATAAGTTAAGTGCGTGTTGTAATATGGGAAATAATACAAATTAAATACAGATTAAACTAGTTAAATTTATGAATATAATGATCAGGTACAGAATAAATATATATACTTATAACGTCTTCTCACTTTCTTAATTATTATTCTTTTAGTAGCAAGACCACGTCTTAAACACCGTCCACGAGTTTAGTGGATAAACAAGTAATAATTAATAAAAAACAGCGTCACTCATAAAACTTGTATTGATCAATAACTGACATAAAACAAGCAAGTGTTGTTATGGTACATAAGCTTCATCGTAAGGGTGGTATCATCATTGGATAGGCATTATTATAATTAATCTTACGAATTGGCATCGCCGTATTTTTATTTTCAATCATACAAATCACAGGTTAGTATAAACTGCATTAATCAATATGTGAACAAAACGTATAAAATTGTGAATTACATGCGTATGCAGCGTTGGTATTGAATTTTCATACAGATATGTCATGCTCTACGTCTTGCGAAAGCATTGCTGCTTAAAATGCCTAAAACACCTGCTTGCATATTTCCTTGACTCCCACCTCTTTCGTCCTGTCGACTCTATTCATAATTGTCACATATGTATTTGCCTTGAATCCTGAAAATTAACAAGTATAGTTACCGGTTTTTAATTACTTCAATGACTTTCATTAAAATATCTATCGTAAATTGGTAAATGAATAAAATTTCTTATTACACTATATAGATTGACACTTTTTTCCCTAAATTTTGGGTTCCAAACTTAGGTAATTAGGATAATACAGCTGGCATCCCCACAACGCGAGTAGTAATAATAATAACGCGAGTCACCCGACTAATTTCAGAGAACATACAAAAATGGAACCTGGCATCATTTTACTTACCTTCTTTACTTGGGTGGTTAATGCTACAAAATTCGATTATTTTCTTAATAGTAGTAATAAGTACTTTTTTGATATTTCTATACTTTGTAGCATTCATGCGAGTATTTACAGATATAACCTGTTTTTATCTGTAACAATCAGCAGAGCGACCGCGTATCTTTTGCATCAATCATTGATACATCGCAATCACCTCCGATTGGCTGAATTTATGGTATTCTTGGTCAGGTCAGTGGATTTCGTCCAATAGTGGAAGAATGTTAACCAATCAGAGCTGATTGCGATGTATCAATGCTTGATGCAAAAGATACGCGGTCGCCCTGCAGGTAAAAATAAGGTCAAAATTGTAAACTTACATATTTTAGGTTATGTTTTCGTATTTACGTTCAGTTCGGCTTTTGCAGCCTAACACACAGAAATACACCATCGTCTTTGATTTAAATCACTTTTTTCCTAATCTACAAGCGCAGTTATCACTTTGTTCAATTCTGATTTCGTACGACAAGGGGCGAATAACAAAAACGACACAGGATTGTATGCCGCATATTAGCATAGGTGGCCAACAAAAAAAAGTAATACGCTGAGCAGGACAAGAAAAGAGATTTTCGCGCTCTGTCACTCCTTGGCATTAGCATATATACTCATTTCGCTCACTTGTGGTATTATTATTACAATGCCTTCTCTATGCTTTATTCTTACTCTATGAATGGCAATAGTGACATTGGAATCGGCGAAAAAGGTGGAAACTGTCCATTCGAAAAACAAAAATAATTCCGCGTCATTTGGTAATTTGGCGCGCTCGCGCACTTCCGCTTTAGTGAAATCGGGAGCACATTTTGTGCATTAGGTATTTCCCTTTCCTGTGATTTTATTTTGATATTTTGTACTCGTAAAAACTGTAAGTTTATTGATTATTGTTATTTTTATTGTTTTGCTTTTTACTTCTTACTAATAAATGCAATACTACGTAAGAACGTAATTTTTTAAATCCATACTAATATTATACGATTAAATGCGAAAATGTCTGTCTGCTACGCTTTCACGGCCCATATGCTCAACCGATTTTGATGAAATTTGGGGTAGTTTGTATCCCGGGGAAGGACATAGGCTACTTTTTATCCCGGAAAATTAAAGAGTTCCCGTGGGATTCAAAAATCTTAATCAACGCGGACGAAGTCGCGGGCGTCATCTAGTTTTAATTAAATCAAAATTTAAGCTTTTGAACAATACTTATTTCTTACTTACGTATTTTATTATTTATTTTTAGGATTTTGCGGACACATTTTATGAATTAAAAATGTATATAATCCTTCCTTACTATTTATAAAATAATAAACCACGTGCTAAATAGTAGTAGGTAGGTATAATACGGTACATACACTTGGCGCTGAAATATAAATTATGGCGCCTCCAACGGATGCCTATTATATTATTTTGTATTATCTCTACCGCTGAGCTCTACAAAGTGGGATTCAATTGAATATACGAGTAGGTATTTATTAACAGCAACTACACGCGTAGTCTATAATAAGTACGAAATACGAATAATGTACTTAATGGATTAGTTATTACATTTTAATTCCTAATTATTTTGCTTAATGTGCTTAAATCCATAAATACCCAACTGAATTCTTTGAATTACAACTTGTTGGAATCTTATTTCTCATGATTACCAGATTTGAGGAAAACATAAGTAAAGTATTGTAGGCATTACTAGTGTGAATATACCTACCCTATGCTTCTACTATCTAGGGAGGTTTTTTTTTTTTTATTGATCAAGATAAACATACATTCATATTAAGGGTAGATACATACTAGCCATCCTCTAAAACTTTAACGATGAGTATCTTTAACTTTTGATTATATAAATTGTGAGGATCCGAACCTTCGACTAATATAGATATCCTTCTTTGTAACATTGAACTATTAAGGCTTTTATTAATCTAACTTTACAAGAATAATGTAAGTATATAACACAGCTGGCTAAATTGTCTAAATCGACACTATACCTAATAGGTAAGTGTCGATTTTTAATTAAGAACCTATTTACTTAATTTATTTCTTTTTGTAGATTACAAAATGTGGAAATTATTGTTTATATCTTTAACACTTATGTACATTGGGGAATGCTCACCGTCATACCACGAGAAGCTTAAATCAAGATGGACAGAAACCACTAACGATATTGTAACGCGTAAACCCCATCACAAAGTGCACAGTCCTCCTGATCATACCAAATTGGTTGCAATGGCAAGATACGTTTTACACAACTGTGGTGAGTATCCTTTTTAATTCGATGACAAGCTCTTGAGTGCGATCTCACCTGGTGACTGCTGGTGCAATCTATAGCCCGTTTTAATAAACCGATATCAGGTAAGAACAGGTCCATAATTATCGGTCTATCTATGGTAGAGACCAGTCTTAAGCATAGATTGACCAATAGTTGAGAAAGTGTTCCCAGCTGATATCGGGCCTTAGATTACTAAGATGCCCTTTTATGGGCATCTAACTAAGTATCTAGACACGTGGGATCGTTCCGGAACGCTTAATTGCCTTGCGCCACGTCTTTGCCGATCCTAAGGTGGTAATCAGCGCTGCCCCTTAGGCACCTACTCCAGAGTGACCATAATTATAATAAATCCCCCTGCAATCGCTAGTGCCGGGAGTTTAACCCGGTGCCTCTAACTTACTAGTGGTTCGCCCCGAACGGAGATCTCGCGGTATCCATAAGATAGTTTATTACTTGTAAGCACAAACGAATGAACTTTTACAGAGCGCCATCTATTGACATCATTGTGAAGTTCTGTTAAAAATACTGAAGCTCATTAAAACTTAAATAATTTCGATTCCTTATAATATTTATCTAATTTTAGTATTTGTTGTTCAAGTACAGAATATAATTCAAATAATTGATCAAGTTTCAGGCTCAGCCTTTCAGAAAATTAAGAGTTCCTAGGTCAATTTTGGACGTTAGAAAAACTCCACTTTGAAAGCCCCCCTTTTCGTCAATTTTATAGAGGAAACATTTAATAATTACAATTAATACATAATTCAATAATTATCTTTAAAATGATATACCGCATCCCTATGTAACGCTATAAAAAATATTTATAGCGTTCTATGAGAGCCCCCTTGAAATAAAGATTTATAATATGTATAACATTTTAAGCCATATTCGGCTGGAGGCAATCGGTTTACATATTACCTATATTTAAATTTGAAGTAATTACGTTCAGTAATTCAGAAGTTATAAGGCTCTGACAGACGGACGGACGGACGGACAAGTGCAAATTCACTCAATTAAGTAGACTCAGAGACCTTCGCTTCGCTCGGTCAATAAGACCCACTTAAGGGTCCGTATTCTCGCCCGCCTAATTGCGCGCTCAGCCCATTTTGGAATCTGTAGGTATACCGCACAGCAAGACCGTTAGCTGCACTCACGCAAAGACGGCATAGGCCGATAAAGCTACTTTGATACTTTGTCAAATTGTGTAGTCAAGTTCGTAATATTTTCACCATGTTAATAAAATTGTATAATCTTAGTTATCACTTAAATATTATTTTCCCGTTTGATAAATGTGTATTTGGCATATATAAACTTTTATAAAATAAGTTTGCACACGGGTATCATAATGTAACACTAAAAACTAGATACACCTACAAGTTTTTCGTTTATTTACTTATCATTAAAATTTATGATTTTTTAAATTTTAAAACCTATACGGCTATCTGACTGTTATTAACAATTAAGGTACACGATTATTGACCAAGTTTTACTACATTGGTCATTAGAGTAATTCAGTTGTCTCGAAAACGCCATTGTTATTTTGAAAACAACTCACAGATAAGCGATTGGTATTGTGTATTACGCAGGTGTAGTTAGTTAGCACGTGCAGAGGATTGGTCATAAATAATATCACAAACACGCGGACCCTCTCAGGTATCAGGTAATGTAAATGTTACCAATTATATTGTATTAAAATATGTCTTTGCAAAACATACCTTATGCAGTTTATGATAAAGTACAAATTCAATTGTAATCATGATTAGTTAAAAGATATAAATAAATCCTAACCCTATTTTCAATTCACAAATTGACCACTGCAAGGTTATTTCCGGAATTTGCAATTTCCAAATCTTGTCTAGTATTGTCTAGTTGAAGGCTTCGGCCGTGGCTATATATCACCCTATCTGCAAAGATGAGCCGCCAAGGGAGTAATCATTCCAGTACGATATCGTTTAGAAACCGATAAGGGTTATAGGTTATAGGGTTAAGGGTTATAACCGATTAGGGATATGACATCCCTAACGGGTTTGCCCGCTACCGTCTTAGGCTGCATGATCACTTAGCATCAGATGAGAAAGCAGTCAAGGGCTGAGTTTTAAATATTCTTATATAGTATACTTATATAAATATTTTTATCATAAAACTGTCTCTGAGAGGCATAGATCTAGCTTTTCAGGAATCCAAAATTTCTGGAAGTAAATAAGTATAATAATTTTTTGAGTCATGTGTAACTGGCTCTAATTGGTAATACCATAGCTCTTATTTTGTGTCATTGATTGATTTACTGCTTTCCACATTTTATTTTATTTGATTTTGCTTTACGGCTTCCTCAGGATCCTTTCCAATGGCAGATTGGGGACATTTTATTTATATTATCTCTTTACTATACAATGCATCTGGCGTGGCACCCAAAAAAAAAACAGAGTCCCAAAGGCCGCATCTTCCAATTTTGATATTTTCTTGTTGAGCCAGCTGTTCCTAAACAGCAGAGCTTCGTTTTCTCTACTAAGTTGTATAGCTGAAATGTTATCCGTGAAAGCGTAGCAGACAGACAGACAGACAGACACAACACACTTTCGCATTTATAATATTTTCTGCTCTGGTCTGGTCTGGTGGAAGGCTTCGGCCGTGGCTAGTGACTATGCAACTTTCAGGTTACTGAATATAAAATAACTAGCTGATGCCCGCGACTTCGTCCGCGTGGTTTAAGTTTTTTGTTATTCCCGCGAGAACTCCTTAATTTTCCGGGATAAAAAGTAGCCTATGTCACTCTCCAGGTCCTCAACTATATCCATGCCAAAAATCACGTCAATCCGTTGCTCCGTTGCGGCGTGATTGAAGGACAAACCAACAAACCAACAAACCAACAAACAAAGTGGCTTTCGCATTTATAATATTAGTAAGTAAGTATGTTGATCTTACCTTGTGATATATAAAACAAGTAAAATCAAATCCAGAAGCGAATACTCCAATCCAATTACAAAGCAAGGGCCTAAATATTATTTTCACTGATTACAATGTCAAAGTCCATATAGAGATACCAAGGTCAGAAAAACAAAAACACTAAACTTGTATGGTTTTGTTGGAAGCAGTTGAGCAGAGCAGAGTATCCCAAACGAAACAA
Source organism: Erebia epiphron (assembly GCA_963932025.1). Classification (NCBI taxonomy): domain Eukaryota; kingdom Metazoa; phylum Arthropoda; class Insecta; order Lepidoptera; family Nymphalidae; genus Erebia; species Erebia epiphron. The sequence goes on from OZ009945.1 coordinate 44,310,257, forward strand.
TATGCTATAAATAAAAACTTTATGACCATTGAGCTTTGTTACTCTAAGTAAATTTGTAAAAGAAATGATATTGTATTAAAATGTGTATACCTTGCAATATATACCTTATGCAGCTTACGATAAAGTACAAATTAAATTGTATTCATGATGGGCTTCTTGGTTTTAGAATTTCAAATCGTTGCGGTAATATTTTATGACTTATAATATTGTTTAGTATTTTGATCGAAAGGCAGTGCGATTTGCACGGTACTATTGTCGAAAGGTAAAAGAATAAATAAAATCTATACAAACAATGAACAAGTGAATATAATTAAAATTATTAATAAATACGACTGCTCTGCCGTAGCCCTTAACTATCTACTACGTAACGATACCACAGTCATTGATTAATTAACAATGGAGTCTTATTCACATTTTTATTAAATGATATTTTTTGGGAATCACTAGATATTGAATTATATTAGTATATATTTTTGGAATCTACTCATCATTTTCTAGATGATGAATTTATAGTTAAACTTATTTTCGAAAAAAAAATCTACTTTAGTCTTTAATGCGAGACTATGGTCACCCCATCACTTTTTTTGAAAATTTTACTAGCCTATGTCACCCGGAATAAGCTAGGGATTCTAACGATACCTCATTTATCAAAATTAGTTCAGGCGTATAGAATATGGTGGAATATACAAACTCACATACATACATACATACATGAACCCTGAAAACAATATACTCCGTTTTTCAGGCAGTCGTGTAATTTTTTTTATAATAGGTACCTTTTATTGACCCGTGATTTAATGATTGTTTACGATCAATTTGGGAATTCATAATTTCTGAAGCCCTTGAGCGCTCCAGTACGATGCCTCGTAGAATAGAAATCATCAGTTACCATCAGGTGAGATCGCAGTCAAGGGCTAAGCTTGTAGTGGATAAATAAAAATTTAATATAAGTAATGCTATGAAAACTGTATTCACCAAAATCTCTCAGCAACAACGTATGCCACGTTGAGTTTTGCAATTACGATTTCAAAGAAAATATAATATTTCAGGAAAGTAAATTCAAAACCCATACAAATATTACGCATACTTAAATCCCGATATACGAGAAAAACAGTATGCGATTATAATATTGTATCGTTCAAAATTATTTAATAGTTATAAAAAAATTATCCTTATTATTAAATACGTATCACGCATTCATTCAATATCGATTGAATCGGATCAAGAACCTAACATTCTCTGCTCATCAAACTAAGGCAGTTGCGCTATGTATTGTTAGCAACACGTTTTTACAAAGGCTTGTGAGAGAGCTCACGCACACATACAAAAGAGCCCATCCAGCAACACGTCCTCCCTCGAAGAGCGCTGGGCTCGGTATGCCGGTCGTGCGGTCTGCAGTAGCATTTTACACGTGAAATTTATAAGACTTTTGATATTTTTTTTGGTCATATAGGTATTTTACAGAAATGTATTTTTGTACAATTTATGTTATATAAATACTAAACATTCATGGGAAATTTTATTTTATCACTAAATTTGCCAAACTTTTAAGAAATAGGGGTTATTGTGACGCGTAAATTTTGATAAATCGTGCACATTGATTTGATTTTTTTATTAATTAATTTTGTATAGAACGTTTAAAAACGAATTGCAACAGTCCAATTTTAAGAGTGTGTTTATCATATTAATATTTTTTATAAGTCATTTATTACAATTTTTCTTGGATTTATATGGGTCAAAAGTATCGCCTAAAAGTGTAAAAATGGTAATCGTATTCCGCAAGAATGAGAATTTCACTATTATATTTCAATAAAATTAATATTTTTTTTGCAACATTCTACTAAGGAGGGATTAAACTTTAATGGTTTTATTTTCTTTTTGTTATAATACTAATATATCATGCACAAAGCTCATCAAAAGTTCTTAAAATTTCGGTTAGCGGGGATACGGATTCTTAAGACCAAACACTCTTCACTACGCCTGTAAGTGTGATAAAATACCTCGTTCCATAGAAATTTCAAATTCAACAACATAACGTAGGATAACTAGTTCATAAAGCGCAGACGATAGAATACTTAAAAGTGCATTTATAATAGCGTTGCTTACTTACTTATAATATTATATGCCCTAGCCATAATAGGCGCATACAATATCATGAAGTCTATCTCAACAAGTTTGTAACTGGTTGACTTTGAAATATAGGAAGTGTTTATTCTACTTACTTGTTATTAATATATTACGTACATTTTAGGTCGCTTAATATGGTGAAAATTGGCTTTATGTTAACGTTAAATAGTTTATTTCTTTTCTTACTAAGCAACGTTACTAAGCCTTAATTTTTGTTGTGAATTCAACTTACTAGTGAGGATTGAACAAAGAACGATAAGTAAATAATATCAGCCTTCATTATAGCAGCCAATAGCAGTCTTCTGCAACATAATAATCTTTAAGCAAGTAACAGATTTTTATTACATAACATTTTTCACCTATTGTAATAGATTGGGCATCGATAGCGACAATATCGATTCTCCCAGCCATTGAAGGATTTCCCTTTTCAAATGTGAAGTCAGTTGTGGACGGGTCTATGGCAAATTCCACAGGGATTCCTTACTTTTACATGTCACCCCTGGACTTCACTGCAAGAGATTTAACGGTAAATGAATTTTAATTTTTATTCAATTAAAGTTAGTAGGTAGGTACCTGCCTAACAAGTAATATCTTTTGACGCTCTTGTACCGGCGCAATAAACGAATGATAAATCTATACCTAGTCTATTTGTATGGTACGACGAGACACGCAATGGCGAAGTTTACTTTTTTTTAAAATTTATTATGAAAATTAAGACAAAATAAAACAAAAATATGAAAGAATCATTAAAATATCTCAACAAATGAAAAAGTTATGGAACTTTAAAGTTGCGCTTGCAAGACGGGAGACGTGACGTCATAATTCCCTATCAACCGACTATATAAAGCCGAATAAAAGAAATAAATAGACTTAACGTGACTTAATTGAATAAAAAACACTTAATTTGTGTGTGAAGATAATTTTGAAGTATTAAATCTCGGCTAGGTAGGTACTTACCATTAAAACTCACTCACAAAATTTCTCACTCCAGTAAGATACAGCAACCGGTGTACATTAAATATTTAAACTTTTAAATCATCATTTCTCAGTAATTTATTGATGGATTTAAAAAAAGAAAACACTGATTTATTAGTTTTAATCTATATTTTACTTCCGTTGTGTTAAATATGATATCCACAACATCATGAAAATTCTCCATTATCTAATTGATATTATAATAATATAGTCTATCGGACTGCTATACGTATTCAGTATTTGCCTAAAGACATTCTTCAAATTAGTAAGATAATTAATTATTTTTCAGAAAAATAGTCGCGCCACTATTTTAGTATCACTTGAAGAAACGAGGTATTGTGAAAACCAAAAATATGACCCTGAAGACCCAAGGTGCACAAGACTAATGCTTTCCGGAAAGATGAAAAAGGTACAAGTTATAACATTATATTGCTTACCTACCGTTCAACTGATTTAGTTCCTACTAAGTTTATAATAAACACAAGTTTACGAATAAACATTCAGCAGATAAAGCAAAAAAAAGAACGTTGTCAGTTGTCACTCACAGGTATCATGACTCCCTGCAAACTGTAGGATCATGACAAATTTTGTAGTTTCTTGCAGAGACAAGTTATATCCATACTTCCATACTAATATTATAAATGCGAAAGTGTGTCTGTATGTCTGTCTGCTACGCTTTCACGGCCCATCTGTTCAACCGATTTCGATGAAATTTGGTACATAGGTAGATAGTATCCCGGGGAAGGACATAGGCTACTTTTTATCCCGGAAAATTAAAGGGTTCCCGCGGGAATCGAAAAAACATCAATCCACGCGGACGAAGTCGCGGGCATCATCTAGTTAGGTATATAATATGTTTCGTGAGCAACCCATAAGTAGGTAGGTATAATGACAATCTAACGATTCTACATAGCCTTACACTCTTTTTTTTTATTAGGTACATATACCTACAGTTATTTACCTACTCACCCAACAATTTGAAAACATGACTCGAAATACTAATGTATACCTAGGTACCTACTTATTATAAGGATACGCCCATCATATTAGGTATTATGTTCGTTCCTGCAATGTTTTAAACTAGAGAGAACCTATCAGTAGTAGGTATATCCAACGATCTTTTATATACTTATTAAATAACTATCTCATTTAATTATACTTTATTTACACAGATTACCTATTTTATTATTTATCCTGTACAAGAATGTGTGCACGTCTCTGTTATCGCATTATTATCAGAATAATACCAAGCCTAGATAAATGTACTCGTAGATACCTAATCTAAGTGTAAACTCAACAATGATTTCAAATTACTCGATACTTTCTACTTTATTCTATTAAAATAACACTCTCAATAATTATTTTTATTATTAAGCCTCGTTAGATGTCTCCTTTGCTCTACAGTACAAACCCTACCTACCATGAAGTGCACTTCAATCCGATCAGTTCTACACCGAAGTGCACACTTGAGGGACTAATAATTTTGCAGCGCGGGCTACACTTCCGTTCAAGATGAGCATGAACCTTTTTTAGGGTTCCGTACCCAAGGGTTCCATCGGGACCCTATTACTAAGCCTCTGCTGTCTGTCAGCGGGCTGTAGCCTGTAGGTATCTCACGAACCGTAAGAGCTAGAACTCCTAAGTAGGATAGGCGTAAGGCAGGCGCAGACTTGAGGCCACACTGTTGAGTTAACAGTCCTTGACAGGGCTAGATAAGAATGAACCCTCCATCCGTTCTAATTAATTATTCCTAATTAATCAGCTTCAGTTAAGAATACGTTTGTTTGTGATCATTCTACGTTTTTCTTCTAGTCTGTCTTTACTCATATAAGGATCCATGCATAGATCAGCATAGCATATTATCTAACGCGAGCTAGACAATGCTGTTTGTCTTGAATAATGTTTGATATTTGCAGGTCAAAGAGGGCACCCCGGAGTACTTGTTCTCTAAGGCGGCGTTGTTCGAAAGACATCCGGCTATGGCCAACTTCCCACCAGGTTTGTATAAGAATTATACCTACCTAGACCTAAAGAATCAATTGACATTATTAATTACTTGACTGCCTCGTTGGTCTAGTGGTTAGCATGTTCGACTGCGGCCGACGAGGTCCCGGGTTCGATTCCCGGGTCGGGGCATAGCAAGTATTGGGTTTTTCTGACAAGAAATTCTCAGTACTAGCCCGGAGTAAGGAAGTTGGCGGTGTTTCACCCCCGTGCCTCGGAGAGCACGTAAAGCCGTCGGTCCTGCGCCTGATTTCTCTCCGGTCGTGTCGGATTTTCCGTCCCATCGGGCTATGAGAGTAAAGGAGCAGAGAGTGCACCTGTGTATGCGCACACACTTGTGCACTATAATATCTCCCGCGCAGATGGCTTATCTCTCCGGAGATAGGCCGCCGTGGCCGAAATTCGGTCGGGAGGACATTATTATTATTATTAATTATTTAGGGACTTTTCTTTATAAAACAAAGAACATCAGCCCCATCGTTTCCTGTGAGAAACTTATAGTTACCTAATTATCTACTTATATAGGGATTGGTAATATTCTTGATAATGCCCGCTATTCCGTCCACCCGGATTTATGTTTTTGAAAAATACTGTGAACTCTTTGATTTTTTGGTTGAGTTCACTCCTTCCCCGGGATGTCGTCTATGTCAGTAATTACAAAAATTTGTCGAATTTGGTTGAAGAGATGGGCATTGAAAGCGTTGAAGACGACATACAGACAAACTTATAATCATTGTAGGTATGTATTAGCACTCACTTATTAGTGCTGAGTTTGTCCTTCAATAAGTTTAAATAAAGAAAAATCTATGACGTAAGCGCGATGAGTATCAAGTCGGTAAATTAAGTAAAATCGCGAGACCTTTGACTTTTAGTAGCAAGGTCTCTTTAAAGCAATTTTAATATATTTTATCTACTCCAGCATCGAAAAGTTCCAATTTCGAATTTGACAATTATATCGAATTGAACCCTCTTTCGTGTTTGCTTCTCATAACGATACAGTTCGTTGTATGGGAGCTGTATCGTTATGAGTCGTAGCTGTATCGATATGGTTATCTTCATAAATAGGATACCTATAGCTTAGCGGCTCTGGGTTCTGGCACTTGACTTTTTTATTAATTTATAAAGTAAAAAATTATAAAGACGTCCTTGTCGTAGATAAAATCTTGTATGCAACTGTACGTAATTAGTCATTTTAATTCTCGTACTATCCTATTTTGATACTCGGCAAGCCTCGTATCAAAAAACAGCACTCGAATTAAAATGACCCTCATTACGATACAGTTGCATAAATAGCTATTTAAATCGTACGTGTAGATGGTATTATTACTGAGGTGCTTATCTTATAGGTTTAGTGATTACTTCTTACAGGCTTGTGTAATGTGTACCTACTGGGTACAGATAGTAACATAAATATAATTGATTGGGTAGGTACGAATCACGGAACAGAGAATCTGCTTTTAACTAAGCTATGGCTACGAATAAGTAATACCGAATCCCATAAAGTAGATCAGCGAAACTATGATCAGCCGGGAGTTGAACGCGATAACTTAAGTGCTCACCACCACCGTAGAAAGATAACTAGGTTTCTAGGTAATTTATTGATAATGTTCCAATAATGTACATAAAGTACCTACTTACCTAAGTATACTAATTAACAATTGTATTCCACTGGTTTAACATGTTTACGCTTTTAACCTTGTCATGTTAATATGAAATATCAGACGATTAAAAATGTACCTAATATAACTATGTAAGTAATATCGATAAAATAATATGCTTAAGAAATGTCTGGAACGTAGAGATAAGTAAAGAATTATAGGTTCGACATAAAAATATTGCCACTTTAGCAACAGGCTAGAAGATAAGTAGTTCCGATAAAACAAGTCAGTTTAAAAGGTCAAGGCATAATATTAATTCAACTAAGTAATTAAAGCAGATTTCAAAAGGAAGTTATTCGTTAACTTAGCGAAATAATCACCTATGTAGATAGGTACTACTACCTACTTTGACTTTAACAGGAAAAACAGAAAAGTCTAAAAATAATATGTAAGAGATCAATCCAGAAAAGAATGATAGTTTTCGATTTTTTTCCACAAATAAAATGGATCTATTCCGTCTATTCATAGCAAAAAGTAAGGATACAAAACATAATATTTATTAGCGCTAAGGGTCGTATTTAAGCAGGACTTACGTTTTTAGTTGTCCTAAAACCAATCCATATCTATATTAATGAATAGTCTCCATGGAAGCGTCATTAAAATATCAAGAAGAATGAAGAATACTCAGAGGTGCCCGATATTAGATCCGGCCTCCGATTCGCATCACTTCAATAAAAAAATAACGCCTAACATAGCTATTCTATTTTCAAGAAACGAAATAAAACCTTTTAGAAAAAATACTTTCGCGTTAGCGTGCCTTTAAACTTCCTGTGCCTTGTTACATACTTTATTATATTTTCAGGTAGTTATATAAAAAATCGTTTATCCTATTTCCAGACCACGACTGGTTCATCGCAAAGATGAAGATCGCTCAAATAGCGATGGTGGATTGGTTCGGCGGCGCCAAGTACGTACCCGTTAGAGACTATCTCGCGTACAACTACACCGGCTCTGAGATGTTGGACTACCACAACAGACTGCGCGTCAAACTGGACAAAGCTTAAACACTCAAACTTAACAATTCAGGCTTCAGGCTTGAACCGACACGGAGCGAGACCACGTGTGCTAAAAGTTGTTAAAAATCTTGTATGACAAATTATTTGACCAAAGTTGTATGACCAAATACAATATGACCATATACATGCAAGCACTATGACGGAGAGAATCCGCTTCATAGTTCTACTGTTGCGTTTTGTGTCTGTCCAGGCCAAGCTTACTTTCATTTGTAATAAACTTGCAAAAGTGTATAAAAATAGTTGTTTCTATTATTCATGTATAACCCTAAATAAAAATACTGTAATAAACTTGAGAAGAAATATATTTGGTGATATTTAATATATTGTTTCATTTTATATTTACATTATTCACAACTTTGGAAGAATACTGTAAGATTAATATTCCTTTAACCCCTTTAGGTACATATTATAACAAAACCCTTACTCAAAATTAACTTATATAAACGTGGTAATATATTTAACATAATACATTGTAAGTATATTAAAAAAAAACAAAGTCACTTATATAATACATTTGTGGTTTCATTAGAATTATTGATTGCATGACATCAAATATAGCCTCACCGATCAAATTTTAAATACTAGTAAGTACCTATTTATGGAAAAAAAATCCTGTATGCTGATTTCAGCAGATTTTTGGGATAACAATAACGTCTACGATACACATATATTTTACATATAGTGCCATCTTGTTGTATTGTGTACAACTGTGGATGGTTAGATGGCAGGGGTAGCACCAAAGTTTGAAAGCAACGTGATGACTGCAATAAGACGACCGGCCGCAACCGGGTTACCTCAGGAATTGCTTCTTCGCTGGGGCAACAACATGCAACAATGCGGCATGCCACGAAAATCACATTAACTTTTGCGGTCTTAAGTTGCAGACAATCAACTTCATGCAGTGGAATTGGAATGTTATGGTACGACATTTTGCCGATGATATCTGCTGCAATTTGAATGATTGTAGAATATAGATGCTTAAATGTCCTGTTTCCCTGGCGAAAAATGTAGTGATTCATATAAAACTAGTGGAAGACTTAAAATTGCATAATCATCGGTATTTGCTATTTACATGAATTTTGTATGGAGATGACAGATCCCGAGTCCCGACCAAGTAAAAATGTATACTGAATAGGAGTGTGCTTGTATCATAATTCATAATCCCAACTTGCTGAGAGGATATACCTCAGCTCAGGGGGGCCAGTACCGTAATTTTGATTGTAATAATCGTGATTGATGTGGTTGGTTGAGTTAATGGTATTCTTGCATTTTTTTTGGGATTTACATCTTTAACAACAATTGGCTATTTGACAACTAGTCAAATAAATTCTTTTTTAGTGATTATTTAAAAGAGGGTCTCCCAAAAGTCGTAATATCTACGGCCCCTGTTAGTTTTGTGTTTAAAAATGTTTGTTGCATGTTTGGAAGAAAAAGTGCATAAAATTTTGATGACGTCACAATTCAGTATTTCACACAACACCCCATACTAAGCGCGCGTTTTGACGTTTGAAAAAAGTTACGGATTTGACTAGTTGCCAAATACCCAATTAAATCAGTGTATCGTTATAGTAGCTGGACGCTGCCATTACAATGCACGCAGGCCGCGACCGGCGGAGGAACGTTACCGCTACTATTGTAAGCGCGATGAACTAGCGCGTTTACCGGTTCCTCGTCCACTTTCTTTATGTCAAATGGCATTGCCATTACCTGAAATACAAACACTAACTTTAAAAAAGCAATATTGGTGCTAATTCTGTTCAAGTATAAAATCCAAAAACTAAACTGACAAGATGTTGTGCCATTATTGTTATTTGTATTGCATTCGCTTAAGGTTTAAACACAGAACTATATAATGACAAAAGTTCGACAATCATTCTGACTTAAAATTATTTTTCCAAAAAAGCTGATGAAATCCAATGCAATCAAATCAGGCTCTTATTAAGACCTTTAGAACTGTTCATTTAGCATTCATAGTTTGCTATCTTTTTGTTTTAGTCTATTTATAATATATTATAAGGAATTAGTATTACTCAGCATTAAAATACTTTAACTTAACATTATGTACCTTTGAATTACTTTTTTACTATGACAACTATGGTATTTGATATGTGCCATATCGACTTACCTTTTCGGCATTCATTTCCGCTTCAGTAGCTGTTGTTAATGTACTCAAATGACTTATATCTTGTTTCTCGATCCTACTGCTTATATTCTCAGATAGTTTCAAGTTTACCGATGCCAAATCAAGGGCATTCGCCGAATGTGGCATAGTTGTGGTAAAATTGAGTTTACCAATCGGTCGGCTATTATTGCCTGAGTATTCTGATATGGCAACACTTTCGAGCCAGTTCTCATGAAGGCTGTACAAGTTTTTATATGTACAAGTCAACATATCCCTCACACGGCACTTTTCGTCTAGTAACTGCTTTATTGCTTGTTGTAGATTCACTGCTTTTTCGTTGAGCATCTTCTTACACAGGGCTAGTTCTTCAATCATCAGGCTGGGGACATATTATAAGTAGGTATTAATGTTACGCTCAAGACAAGAACAAAAGAGAAACGTAAAGCGTGAAATAAGTTTGTTCAGGGGCAAACAGGAAAATAAAGTCCTGCTTGTTCCCAGGTGGGGACAGGAAACACTCGGACTGAGACACCAACGCGTGTCGACGAGCGCATTGACTCGCAACGCACTGGCTGGCACATTGATAGCAAATCCATGTCAAAAGAACAAAAAAATATAACTTAAGTTACATTAGTTAAAGGCATACCTGCTAGCTAAAAATTTGCTCCTCCAAACTTCACATTGACCAGCAAGCCACTCAGTTTGCTCCTAAAAATATAGAAACGGTAATGAGTTATAAGAAATTGTAAATTACTGCCCAGGCAGGAAAGAAAGCAATTTACCGCCGAGTAATAGTGGAAAGACGACGAGGTGGAAAGGACGAGGTGCCAACCGAGGCCCTTTTTTGGGCGAGACTTGTATAGTACTATTGAATAGCGACATTTTAGTTTGCAGCGATTCGAATGCCGCATTGCCAGCGCCATCTCTGCCATTTTTCAAGTCCACACAGCAAATATTACATCATTTCAAATATTACATAAATATTAAAATCAGCAATTATTATAACTTTGAATCGGACATTACTAATAACAAAGCACAGGCAAAGATTTTAATCTATAACACTGGTATTTATACTGTCAGTGTTTGGTTATTATGATTGCTGTCGCGAATCGCTGGCGGTCAAAGTGGCTGCGTGAGTACCTAACGCAACTGTCCTGCAATTCCTGCGGACAATTTTTGGAAGTTGGTGGAAAATGTTTTCAATGGTACCTCTGTAAAGTCTGCTAATCTACAATTGGTGGCTGGCCACTGGCCAGCATGGTGGACTATAGTGCCTTAACCCTTCTCTCCTTAAGAGGACACCTACCTGTAATGTTCGTCCATTGCAATTTCGAAAACTATTATAAAATAGAATATGATCAATTGAAAATATGGCAATGCTAAAATTCTGACTAACAGTACTGTGCTCAAAAGTGGGCCTACAATGTGTTGATGATGATGAACTTGAGTCAAGATATTATGATATATTATCTCCGTACAAGGCGTGAATAGGTTGATAAGTAGACTTGTAAGAATTTTTGTTTTATATCAAAACTAGCTGATGCCCGCGACTACGTCCGCGTGGATTGTGGTTTTTTGGTTCCCGCGGGAACTCTTTAATTTTCCGGGATAAAAAGTGGCCTATGTGCTATACCAGTCTATAGTCTATCTCTGTGCCAAATTTCAGCCAGATCCATTCAGCCGTTGGGGCGTGATTGAGTAACAAACATCCATCCATACATCCATCCATCCATCGAAACTTTCGCATTTATAATATTTATTTATTTGATATTATTTGATTTATTTATCGATACATTACAAAATTACAATAACAGTTAAAAAATAAAATAAACATGGTGTGAACATAAACATAGCAAGTTTTACCACACACCATGCGTCGCCGCCACCGTCGACAATCATTACCTATTATATTAGACTCTAGTTAAACAAACAATAAATTATACCTACACACAATATAATAACATATATGCGGGGTAACGCAGCCAGCGTTCTGGGTACACTGCCTCATCTCATTGCAGCGGGATAGATTATATTTTTAATGTTTAGTTTTTAATTAAGATATTAATGTTACTACAATGTATGGATTTTGTATTTATTATATGAATATGTTAGTACCTACTTAATTAATACTACAATTTTTTTGTAAAATTAATCGTTTCAAGTAGTAGCTAATTTCATGAGAATTAGAACTACTGACATTACGAATTAACAATATAAAGTAAAAAAATATATAAAAATAATATTAGCCAATAAAGCGTAAACTTAAAAATAGCTGCCCTGAAAAGTATGCATTTTAGACTTGTTAACTTATTCACGCCTTTTACGGATCTAAACTGCAATTTTATCAATAATAATTATTTATCAGGAAAATAATACCTGATGGGTTGAAAGGTGTTGGGCAGAATTGACCAAAGCATTTGCCAAGTGTTTTTTGTCCTCATTCAGTGAATGCACTTGGAACTCAAGGTCTTCACCCATTGATGCCACCAGCATTGTTTTTAACTCCTTGTTAACCTGCATATTGTTAAAAACCATTTTATATTGATTTGCATTGTGGCGGTCTTCGCAGTCCGCACATAATCCAATAGATGGCATTACTAGTACACGCACGCGACCACGAACAGCCCAACTCACGCTTACGAAGTTTTCTCCGAATTACGCTATATATACGACCTCCCAAGATGAACGGTCGGACCAGTGGTCCCCGAGCACAACACCCGCTCGGAGGATGATCATCCTATTGTTACGGTCGAGCCATATCACCTGCTCCCGTACATTGGTGACCCCGACGTGATCTACATGCCACAGCCGACGCGATCAACAAGCCGACGTGATCTCCAAGCCGCCGCCGACGATCAAACAAGCCGACGCACATCAAGCCGACGTCACGCCCTCACTCGGCAGACTTCAGCAACATCGCCATCACAATATAATCCCTGCAGTCATCGCATCGAGGACAGCATCATCAGTACGCACAGCAGGACACAACAGCATCACAACGCAGCACAGCAACGCAACGCAACACAGCCGATCGATGTTCCGGCACAACAGCAACATAGGCAATGCAGCACAGCCGTTCACAGAGCCACACGCTCGGCGGCCCGCACCAGTCGATTCGCAACAGCATATCAGTACACAGCCCGTCGACGCCCCGTACCAGCTGCACAAGTGGGTCACACAGCCTCAGAGTCGTATGAGCCTACAACGCCACTACTCTGGTTGTACACGACGCCGCTTCACTGAGTACTTCCCGACGCAGCGCTTACACCTGAATGCTCATCGACGCCACTTCTCCAGATGCTTGCAACTCCGCTCAACTGAATGCTGACGACCTCCAGACTCGAAGGGGAGTGATGTGGCGGTCTTCGCAGTCCGCACATAATCCAATAGATGGCATTACTAGTACACGCACGCGACCACGAACAGCCCAACTCACGCTTACGAAGTTTTCTCCGAATTACGCTATATATACGACCTCCCAAGATGAACGGTCGGACCAGTGGTCCCCGAGCACAACACCCGCTCGGAGGATGATCATCCTATTGTTACGGTCGAGCCATATCACCTGCTCCCGTACAGCATCATAACATTAAAATGTTCACAGTATGGTAGCACACAATGTGGCAAAAAAATTTGAATGTAAAAATGCTCTAAGAGATAATTTGTTGTATGAGATAGTCGTTTGGCAGGATACCGGATTCCGGATATCCGGCTAGCTACCAAGCCGGATGGCAGAATATCCAGCCGTTGGATATGCGGCCTGTGGTCTCGTAACCAGACCAGGTTGTGACGAGTTTAGTGCCACACAGGCACAGCGAAAGCGATCGGATCAATTCGGGCGGTTCCAGGTGTCATTGTATGTGTGTGAGTGACCGAGGCCGGTGGTATGAGTGATTAGTTGTACAGCAAAAATTACTTGTTTACTTGCTTCGTAAAGTGCATGATTTGAGTGCAATTTAAGACCAAATCTTCTGTTCTGTGAAAAAATCTTTTAAAAAGTTGATTTAAAGAATTTGTCATAGTTTTTGAACATCTGGTAACTGGTCGGATAATAATTTTACACTGGATAGGCCCGATACCAAATAGTTACCGGACATCCGTTTCATCTCTATTAAAAACCCAAAATCCTAGAAATCCAAGCATAATCATAAAACATAGGATATCATAGGTTCGCTTGATAGCATGACAGTTCGCAGTTCAGTTCTGTTTGAATATCTTGCAAACGAAAGGATCTTTAAATGTTAAAAAGGAATAAGAATAATGTTTGATAGCTATTGTGATGATTGTAATCACACTTGATTGGCTGTCACTGACTTTATGCAGAGCATTGTAAAGATTGTTTTTCCTGAAATGACTGTAGGTTTTCTAATGATTGAGACAAAAGTTGACACATAGTAGTCACCTGTGCTTGTTGTTTAAGTTGCTCCTTCAAAATTTCATTTTCCTTTGACAATTCATCAATTCTTTTTCGCATTTCGTTGCCAACATTTGTATCTGATGGAGAACTTGTCAAAGGTTCGCCATCAGATTTTTCACTGCAAGACGTAAGTTTACTCCTTGGTTTGAATTCGTTAATACTTGTATTCATTTGTGACATTTGGGATACTAATTTATTGATGTCCATTTGATTTTTAGATCTTTTGCTCTTAGAAGCAGATTTCGGCGTCATCGGCTTAACAGCACCCGGATAAGGTTCGTAAGGAACGAATTTAGGGGATTTTGAGTATATGTGGGAGCTTTTCTTCTCCGAAGTGACGAATTTCGAAGGATAAATCTGTACAAGACGACCAGGCAGTAAGGTTGTCTTGCTATTACTTTTTACAATTGTTGGCACTTTATTGTCTTTTGGATTCTCATCAACGCGATTTTCTGACTCCATTCCATCACCCGCAGTTCTTATTTTGCTCATGATTTCTGTAAAAATAGTAAATTATATTGACATGTAACATATAAAAGGTTTTAGGTTACAGAATAATATCAATGTATATGAAAAATACTCACTAGTATTGAAGGAAATTAAAGTATCCATATTAAGGTTTTTAATGTAACACTCATTTAATCACGAAAGAATAAAAATAATTAATATTTATTTTAATAGAGATTTTAGTAAATTCACAAACCCGAACTGTCAACACAGAGACAGAGACACAGAACAACATATACTCAGGGGAGATAATATGGACAGAGATAAGTAACTGGTAACACAGATAGAGATGGTGCGAGTGCGACCGCGTCATAGAATTTCTATAACGCGGTCGCACGTTTTCTATGATAGAAATAGTATGTATATTCATACAACTTGCTGTATGTATGTTGTGACTTGCGACCAGCACGATTCAACTTTTATTATAAATATGTGGATTCAACCATTAACCAATCTAATGAAGTGAATCAGTGACTTGGGATCCTTTACTATTTTAACTTTTTGGATCAGAGTATACATGTACGCATGAACCTATAAAGCATGTACGTTTCAATATGTTTAAAAATTTCAATATTTTTTTACAAATAATTTTGTACCGTCATAATCATGCATCCAACACCGAAAATATTTTTCTATTTTGTCCGTAATTAATAAAAATTATGGTGTTCGCTTAGAAAGAGACAACGCGCCTTAATATTAGCTCTCTTTCGGCTCGTGTTTCGTGCTTAAGTGAGCCTTCTAGTTGTATGAATATACATACTATTTCTACACCGCACTTAGGCAGACAAGCAACATGTCAATGTCATGCGACAGTGACATCATCAAAATATCCATAGAACCTTCATAGACCACAAAATAAACCTCTAGAATCAATGCAAGCGTGTAACCGAAAGGGATAGGTAATAATAGGTAAAACGCTGCAATGCACCAAACACTTAATGTGCTTTATGAACAAAACAAACTAATCCCGTGACACGCAGAAAGGGATAGAAGAAATCATATTTTTTTCTCATTCTATCTTGTGTAACATCTCAACACATCTTTCATGTGGGAGTGAAAAGGAGATATGGCTTGGTCTATATTACTTTCTCTGTCTACGCCATAAACCATAGAGATAATATTATACTCCGACTATACAAACATAGACAGATAAATATAAAAAAAACAAGTTTAGCTGCGGCCATAGAGTAGTATGGTATATAGGATAGTCACGATAAAGTCCAAGGCCGATTTTGGTAAAACTTCCGCATTGTGGAAAAAAAAATAGGTATTTAATTTACAACATTTTTGTAATAAGTCGTTGGGTACTATACTTACTTTTTTAAATGTAACTTTCTGGAGTCCTTAAGAGATGAGGATGCATAATTTAGCAATATTCTTCTAATAAAAACTAAAGGAACCCTATGGGCTATGAATACTAAATTGGTGTCAACAATGCACCTCTTAGCAAACATTTCTCTAAAGATATTCGCTTCAAACGTAGGGATGCAGACTGTTGAACGCTTTTGGTAAATGGTATTGGTAAAATTGAAAAAAGATTTTTGTTTAGAAACCTTTATTAAATTAAATAAAAAAATGATCTACATTGTACTGATGCTAAGAGTTCAAGCATTTAAAGTAGACTCAAGTTCTCCATTTGCTTGTAGTTCTTTAATTATATCTAATCCTCCAATTAATTCTCCTTTTACATATAACTGAGGATAAGTTGGCCAGTCAGAATATGTTTTCAATCCTTGACGAACCTCTTCATCAGTTAAAATATCAAAGGTCTCATATTGGGCCCTGAAATAAAATACGATATAAAGTAGGTACAAGCTGATGTCCGCGACTTTTTCTGTGTGGATTGAGGTGTTTGGTTACTTCAGAAACTCTTTGCTTTTCGTGATAAAAAGTAGCCTATGTTCTATTCCAGACTATAATCTTAGTGCCAAACTTTACCCAGATCCGTTCATCCGTTCTGGTGTGATTTGAGTAACAAACATCCATTCGAGGTTTTTTGGTTCCTGCGGAAACTCTTTAATTTTCCATCATCATCCATCATTCATCCATCCATCCAATATTTTGCACTTATAATATTAGTATAGAGATGTAATGATAAGGTATTATTGAATTATTGATTAATGTTTACAGTGTCACTTATCTTTATTAAAATATGGATAGCAATATGATTATTTTAAGCTATGTTCTTACCCATTCCCATTAAGTATTTGAACAAGTGTTTTACTAAATCCACATCTTGGAGCATCTCTTGTACCTTTCATAAAAACCATGATGTTATGTTTGTTGATAAGAGCTTTCAGTCTTTCCTCCAATGGCTGTTGGGGTGCTGCATTGTTCAGATCTGCTTTTACTCCACTATGGGCTCTGACTTTAGATGTGATTTGGGCAGCATCAGCACCATCAATCCTGTCCACTGGTGAACCATCTTTAAATAATATTACTGTTGGTACTGAATCTACCTATTAAAACAGAACAATATTATGATCAAATTATAATATGTATCTCTTTTCTTCATGACTATAATCTTTTATAAAAAGAGCTCCAAGCTAATTTTGTTGTGTTGCCTAATTTCACTTTTAATCACATAATGGCAGGGGTTTTCTTGACATATTAATGTGGAGGCTTCTCAGGTTCTTCGGCATATACGACTCAACTAAGAGTACTAGCAACAAGGCCACTTGTCCTCGTCCCTCAGAAAACATAGTAACTGGTGTGATTATTATTCAAATTAATGTTATGTAAATAGTTTTTAAGATGTTTGCACAGCTGTTTCAATTTTGTGTGAATTAATGTTAAAGGCTTGCAATATAGAAGTAATTTTGCTTTTATAGTTCGAGAAAAACAATTAAAAGTATAATTACAAAGGCATATTTTCAATTAACTACCTTATATTTCAATGAGATGTCTGAAAGGTTTTCAGCATCACATACACCAAATTTACTCCCATTATTTTGGGCTTCTGATAGTTTTGCCAACTCTTTGAGAACCTCGGTCACCTGATTGCATTGTTCTGCCCATTCTGCAGAAAAATGCACAACTGCTAAAGCCTGCGATCTAAAACATTACAGACAAAGTACAATTTTGAACCACTCTGAGCAATTAGCTATAGCATGTCAAAGCTAACGACCTCCGTGGCGCAGTGTGTGGCTCTGTTGTCTTAACGTGCGAAGGTCCCGGGATCGATCCCCGGCAGGGTCAATTTGGGAATTTATAATTTCTGAATTTTCCCTGGTCTGGCCTGGTGAGAGGCTTCGGCGGTGGCTAGTTACTACCCTACCGGCAAAGACGTGCCGCCAAGCGACTTAGCGTTCGGGTACGATGCCGTGTAGAAACCGAATAGGGGTATGGGTTTAATATAACTGCCATGTCCCTAACAGGTTAGCCCGCTACCATCTTAGACTGCATCATCACTTACCATCAGGTGAGATTGCAGTCAAGGGCTTCCTTGTAGTGGATAAAAAAAAAAGCTTCACACAATGCTGGTTGAAATGTTGAGACAAATCTATGTAGTAGGTAATTTTATTAGTAGGATGTTGATTAGCAGATTATATAAAGTACCAGCTACTAACATCTAACACAAAGTAGAATAGATTCCATAAAATAACCTAATCCTTCTTGGTAGCCCTTTTTAGCCCACTTCCATCTTAGAGATTTCATATTCAGTATAATATTAATACCTATTTAACTATCTTGCATTAGATTTTAAAAAACAAATTGTATAAGGTAAGAGGTTACTGATTGCTTATAACTAGTGGTTTGCCCCGAACTGAGACCTCGCGGTATCCATATGATAGTTTTAAATATATATTGTAATAGTTAACTTTTAACATTAGATGCAAAAGAGCTAAAGAGTTCAACTTTTACAGAGCGCCAGCTATTGACATCATTGTGAAGTTCTGTTGAAAATACTGAAGCTCATTAAAAATTAAACAATTTTGTTTCCTTATGATATTTATCTAATTTTAGTATTTGTTGTTCAAATGCAGGATATAATTCAAATAATTAATCAAGTTTCAGGCTCAGCTTTTCAGAAAATTGAGAGTTCTGAGGTCAACTTTGGACTTTAGAAAATCTCCACTTTGAAAGGGCCCATTTCATCAATTTTAGGGGAAAAATTAAAAAATACAATTTTGGACTCTATTCCTAATTATCTTTAAAATGATATACCGCAACCCTATGTAACACTATAAAAAATATTTAACTTCGCATTTGCTTCTATGAGAGCCCCCCGAAAATAAAGATTTTTATAAATTTTTAAGCCTTATTCGGCTGGAGGCCATCAGTTAACACATTATATTTAAATTTGAAGTAATTACATTCTTTAATTCAGAAGTTATAAGGCTCTGACAGACGGACGGACAGACGGACGGACAAGTGCAAATTCACTCAAGTAGACTCAGAGACCTTCGCTTCGCTCGGTCAATAAACTAGATGATGCCTATTGATGATGATGATTGATTAAGCTGTTTTATACCAGCGGGAACTTCTTAATTTTCCAGGATAAAAAGGAGCCTGTCCTTCCCATGTTTGCAACCTATCTCCATACCAAATTTTATCAAAATCGTTGCAAAAATAGGCTGTCCAATTGTAGCAGACAGAGACACCGACAGACAGACTTAATAATATTAATATGGATTAATGGCAACAGCTATTTGCAAGTAATTAGTAGATACTTTACAGTAGGTACAAATTGAATAATTTGATTGTTATTACATAATATCTATCTGATATGATTGGAATCTATTATATACAGCAATAAAAGTAAGAGAAAAATTATGTTATATGGCTTTCGTAATGCATGAAAAAAAATTCAAGGCGATTGGAATTTGGAACTAAAAATAATTAAGTGCACCAGAGCCATAAAACTCAGGACAAAAAAATAAAATTTAACCACAGGCTTAATACAAGTCTGCACCTAGTCCATTTACAAGGTACTTACTTAACAAAATTGACGAAATTAACAGCAGAATCAATGTTCGTGACCGACATCTCGGAATTAGGTTATGTATGCAGTGTCGGAGTTAATTGTATTTCCTTCACTAGAAATTGATTTTAAGTGTTTTAATTTGCTTAAAATTTAATAAGCCTAGGGATAATGTACTTTATACTTTAAAACAAAGAACCAAATCAAATTCGTATCGTTCGTAGTTCGTACGTCTATTGACAAACCGATATTGATTATTGACTTTAAAACTTTGACAGTTGACAGGCTCTTTGGATCTTTGATGAAATGTCAAGTCAATAGTTTTTTACGGCGTAGATAGAGAAAGCTATCTGTACACTTTCATCCTAGTGCCGGCGTCCGTCAAGGATGCATTATCTCTCCCCTTTTATTTAACACCTACACAGAGCTAATAATGAGACGTACCCTTGAGGACTGGGCGGATGGAATTACAATAGGGGGTCTGAAAATCTCAAACTTACGATACGCGGACGATACCACCCTATTCGCGACTAGTATTAGCCATATGGAAGAACTTCTTCAAAAGATGGAAAGCGTCAGTCTTGAGTTTGGCCTCAAAATCAACCGGACTAAGACTAAAGTTATGATTGTCGACCGCATAAACAAGAACTCGCCAGAAGTCACACATATAGCGAACTGTCAAGTGGTCCAATCATTCGTCTATTTAGGTGGGTTGATTTCGAATAGCGGTGGCTGCATTGATGAAATCAAGCGACGCATGGCTATATCTAGGTCTGCCATGGACAAGTTGCGGAAGATATCGAGGAACCGAAACATCACCAAAGCCAGTAAGTCCCGGCTTGTCAGAGCGCTTGTATTCTCCATATTCCTCTACGCTTCAGAGACGTGGACCCAGCGAGAAAGTGAGAAGAAGAGGATAGATGCTCTTGAGATGTGGTGCTGGAGAAGAATGTTGAGAGTGTCTTGGACTGAATTCCGAACAAACAAGTCCATTATTGAAGAACTCGGCATCAAGCAGCGTCTCTCCTCTGTTATACAGGGTCGCATTCTCACTTTCTTTGGTCATGTAACTAGTCGCGACGATAACATCTCCATTGAGCGGCTGGTTGTTCAAGGAAGAGTGGAGGGCACCAGGGCACGTGGCAGATCACCCATGAGGTGGACAGATCAAGTGAGGGCTGCGGTGGACGTCCCCTTACACGAATGTACTCGCAAGGCCGCTATCAGGGAAAAGTGGAGACGGATCGTTAAGCGTGCCACAACACCGAAGTGACGACCACGACCGCTCTGACAAGAGCGATATGACGGAGAAGAAGGATATAGAGACAGAGATATAGACATGCCATCGCGAGTATACAGTTTATGATAGCGATAGTCTTAATGCCTTTCTTAATGCGATATTATTTTCTTAATGCTAAATAAGTAATAGCTAATATTAAAGTTCTTTTCTCCACCTTCAACACTATATTCAGATTCCTTCACAGTTACTGCAATCAGGTTATGGAACGCCCTTCCCCAGAAAGTACGTCAGGCACCGTCTTTAAACGTTTTTAAGCGTCGAGTACACGAACACTTTCAAAAATGTCAGAATACCTCCACATAATCACATTCATAAGTATTAATTTATGTGTATATATTATTTTTTACAATTGTATATATATTCATGTATATATATAAATATATATATATATATATATATATATATATATATATATATTGTATTTTTTATATTATTTTTATCCAGGTACATTTACTACCTTTATTAAGTATATGATATTAAGTATCATATTTTTAAGTAAGTTTATTATATTTTTTGGTGTATATCTTGATATGTATTTTGACTTAAATTCTTTATTCAAGCCATTTACTAAATTGCTTAATAAATTACCATACCTCACTTTATTACCTACTACCTATTATGTTTCTTCTTACTCTAACTTTTTCTCTTTATATTGTACGCACTGTGATCTCAACCCTGTCCCCACTACCAAAGGTTAACTGGAAGAGAATACCTCTAGGTATTAAGTTCGCCTTTGTACATTTGTTTTACTTTTGTGCAATAAAGAATTTAAAACAAACAAAAAACAAAACCTTATTTGCATGAGCATTTTCAGGATGCTCTTCCCCGAACAAGACCTTTGCGCTCCTGTGTGATGAAAAAGTCACTTGAAGTACCCTCATGGAACACCATATTTTACGCTAAGTCGTTTGCGGTGGTAGCAGCGCGTCTTTGGAATTCCCTAACAGGGAATATTCGTGAGAGTCCATCCGTGGGTGCATTTAAATCGAGACTGAAGCAGCACTATCTTTCTTCTTTATATGATTAGCTTTTATATTATTATATTATTCTATGTTTATTATTGTTAATTATGTATACTATATTATGTATTATGTATATAATATGTATGTATATTAGTACTTTATTTTGTATGTACGTTATTAATTGTGTATTCCCTGTATATATTATATGTAAGTATATTTTTATGATATTTATCATGTCTTAATAAAAAGTTTTATATTTTCTTGTTTATAAGTACCTACTCAGCTTTATCTATTTTTCACCATTCTTACATTCTAGGGCTGCTGGAAGAAATCTCTTCAAGAGATAAGTTGTCCTTGTACATGTCCTTTAAATTTTTATGTTTAGTTTTTAAGTTTGGTACTAAATATATAAATAAATAAATAAATAAATAAGTATTTTTTTTTCTATCTATATTTTGTATCATTCATGCGAGTCTTCACAACCTGTTTATATTTGAAACAATTAGGTAAAAAAAGGTCAAAATTGTAAACTTACGTATTAGGTTATATTTTCGTATTTCAGTACGTTCAGTTCGGGGCTTGCAGCCTAACACGCAGCATCATCGTCTATAAGTTTTATTAACTATACACTTTTTTCGTAGGCTACTGGCACAGTTACCACTTTGTCCAATTCCGATTTCATACGAATATGGACGAATAGCAAAAACGACATAGAATTGTCTGACCTAAACTGTCGGATGAGTTATACAAAAAAAGTGATACACTGAGCAGGGCCCGTATTCTATAACTCAGTGACTATCAAAAATGAAAGCCACTGACATATATGTAATGTCCATTGAAGGTTTACTATGAAATAAAAAGTAACATTTCATAGTTAACCTTCAATGGATATTACATATATGTCAGTGGCTTTCATTTTTGATAGTCACTGAGTTAGAGAATACGGGCCCAGGACAAGAGAACATTTTCTCTCTCTGGCACTTGGCATAAATATACTCATTTCGCTCAACTGTGGTATTATTATTACATTGTAATAAATAATTAATACATTGTCTCCTCTTCATTACTCTATGTTTTACAACTTTGCAAAAAGTAAAAATAAGCTTTCTGAGGCCGTATCTTGATTATATGTATGGAGTGTTATTTCTTAAGAGAGAAAAGTTGAAAAAATGTCCAGTGGTTGCTGAAAAGAACAGTTCAAAAACTTTCTACAGTGGCGCTGGTGTAGCAAAGGGTATGAATATGGTATGAATTCGACAAAAATATTTTATGAGATAGCTGCACTTTTGGTAACGCAAGGCTGATTAAGTATTATGTGGGTGTAGGGCTCTCCACTGATGACAAAAGTGAAAGTCTGTCCGCATACGGATGGGCCTTTCGCTAGATATGGCCGCTGCAAGGCGGTTTATGGTTACATATGAACTATAACTAGAAAGGCTGCTTTTTGTAGAGTATTAAAGTATGCGCAATACCTATGTAAACAGTATTAAAACTGACGCTATTCATCGAGCCTTTCACGAGATATCACCTCTCAAAGACGTTATGAACATACGTACTGTAAAAAAATATTAGCAATTATTATGTCGTCTCGTTGATTGCTGTTAAATAAATTCTTACGCCTTCATAGTTTTTAATAGAAATCAACGTGACGACAATAAATGCTAATATTTTTTTACAGTAACAATGGCAGTAACAATGGCGGATTCATATTTTTTGACGTTTTCCAAAGAAAAACACGTTATTTTGACAGTGACTGTCAGAAATGACATTTATTATTTTTTATCCTCTAAAATTGACGAAATGGGGGGCTTTCAAAGTGGAGACTTTCTAACGTCCAACAGTTGACTTCAGAACTCTCAATTTTCTGAAAGGCTGAGCGTGAAACTTGATCAATTATTTGAATTATATCCTGTACTTGAACAACAAATACTAAAATTAGATAAATATCATAAGGAAACAAAATTGTTTACTAAAAAAAACTAAAACTAAATTAAAAACTAAAAACTAAACATTAAAAATATCATCTATCCCGCTGCAATGAGGCAGTGTGCCCAGAACGCTGGCTGCGTTACCCCGCTGAATAGCCAAACTTATATGTTGGCCGAGGTAACCGCCAGCCCTCCGGTCACCTGTGGACTCTGTGAGACGAGAAGATAGATCCTTCCATCTTCGCCCCACGACCCCAGGGTTTCAACACCAAAAGGCACAAAAATGAAATTATGAATATAAAATATGAATGTAAAATATGAATATTAAAATTAGATAAATATTTTATGGAAACGAAATTATTAAATTTTTAATGAGCTTCAGTATTTTTAATAGAACTTCACAGTGACGTCAATAGATGGCACTCTGTCTAATGTATCAAAGTTTTTCTGTGGTGTAATTAGGTATACGATCATATAATTCCGGCCAGTGTGCAGCACTCAATGTAAAAAAGTAGGAGTACCTACCCAAAAATTCAACCATCTCCAATAACTCTTTAGCTCTTTTGCGTCTAATGTTAAAAGTTAACTATTACAATTTATATTTAAAACTATCTTATGGATACCGGTCTCTTTTAGGTCTCAGTTCGGGGTGAACCACTAGTTTTAATACAATCTATGTTTTTTCCTCTATTCATGGTATAGTGTACAAGAGTAGGCCTAAAATGAACCTTTTCCTTTACCTTGATGCAAAAGTGGCGCACCCAATGTGGTACATTTTTTAATATACAGAGATAGCACTCACACTCCATAATTAAATGGCATGCGTTTGAAGTTTGAACCCATTGGTACAAAAGCCTTTGTACCTCGCCAAATGCTTAAATTCGTAGAAAGAGAAAGAGATGTAGAACAGGCGTCAGCGTTTAAGTATGCGATAGCGATAGTCTCGATGCAATATTTTCACAATGGTAAATAAGTATTTATTAAGCTATTGCATAGCTTCTATCGCGGGCTTTAAGCGTGGAGACCGAATCCAGAAATTCCGTTACAAAAAAACCTAATACTTTGGTTGCTATGACTACTTGTGTTGTTGACTTCAAATTATTGAAAATAAAAAGACTATTTTTATGAAAAGATGATTTGGACCATAAAGGCGAAATAATTTTAAAGAATTATGTTTTGAAACATAAATAATAAGTAAAACCACTTTTTTCGTAAGCTACGAGCACAGGTACCACTTTGCCCAATTCCGATTTCGTACGAATGTGGGCGAATAACAAAAACGGCACAGGATTGTTTGACCTCCATTTAGCGTAAAGGTCCAACAAAAGAAAGTAATACCTACGCTGAGCAGGACAAGAAAAGAGATTTTCGCGCTCTGTCACTCCTTGTCATTAGCGTATATACTCATTTCGCTCACTTGTATTACTATTACAATGCCTTCTCTATGCCTAATTCTTACTCTATGCTTAAAGGTGATAGCTGTGACTGATAGTGCCCAGCTTTTAATCTGTATTTAAAATCGGAAGTTTATTTTTAATGCTTTATGGTTAGTTTCTACCCTGAGCCCGTATTCTCTAACTCAGTGACTATCAAAAATGAAAGCCACTGACATATATGTAATATCCATTGAAGGTTTACTATGAAATGTTACTTTTTATTTCATAGTAAACCTTCAATGGATATTACACATATGTCAGTGGCTTTCATTTTTGATAGTCACTGAGTTAGAGAATACGGGCCTGATATATGTCAGTGGCTTTCATTTTTGATAGTCACTGAGTTAGAGAATACGGGCCCTGGACAGCTCTATTTCTCCCACAGATTTCTCCCAAAGACATAGAAGTACTAATTTTCTACCTCCATGATTTCTCTTTTGAATTTTTCACGTTTTTATTTATTTATCAGCAGTAGGGCGATTGTGTGAAACCTGCATCAATCATTGTTACAGTATTAATTGTGGTGATAGTCTGAATTTATGGTATTCTTGTTGTTGGTATTCATTATTCGCCGGTCTAAAAATGACAGCTACAGTGTAACGATCCCAATCACCTCTGATTGGTTAACACTCTTTCACTATTGGCCAAAATCCATTGACACAGCAAGATACTATAAATTCAGCCAATCACAACTATTGATACTGTAACAATGATTGATGCAGAAGTTACGCAATAGCACTGCTGGTATAACAGCTTGAATTCGTCACTGCCTGCTCTGCTGTCAATGATCAATCACAGAGTAGTGAGTACTGTCAGTTTTGTAATTTGTAAGAAGTGCGTGAATAAGGTTATAATTATTATTTATTGTGAACTTTGAATAAATTCATCAAAATTGACTATTTAATTGTTTAAACCTAAAAAGAAAGACTATTTCACTGAAATGGCTACAGTATCTTCGGCTCCCGCGCCTGGCATGCACCAGATTGATTTGTCAAAGCTAAATCTACAGCAGTTGGCCAAGCTGAAACAGCAATTAGATCAAGTAAGAATGTGAATATAACTGTAAATAACTGGATAAAAATAGAAGTTATCTCAAATGACCTTTATATTATTTGTTTTGCTTTTCAGGAACTAAATATCTTTCAAGACTCCTTGCAAACACTAAAAATTGCTCAAGGGAAATTTGTAGAATCAGGCGAAAGCGTCGAAAAAATAACGCCGGATACGAAAGGAAAGACTATCCTCGTTCCATTAACGGGTTCAATGTATGTGCCTGGCACAATACTTGATACTGATAATGTTATAATAGACATTGGTACTGGATATTATGCTCAAAAAGTAAGTACTAACTCTATCAAAATAGATCTAAAAATAGCATGTTATGGCTCTATCCTTAAAAGTCCACCATGACTCCACTCGAAATCAAAACCGTTTCTTGGAAGCTTTAAAGTAAAAAATGGGTGGCCTAGATGGACTATACTTACCACTTATTCTATCTGACTAAAGAGGAGGTATTTTTTTCTGCATAATTTAATAAAAATTTTATTTTTATTTTGTAGGACATAGATGGTGCCAAGGATTATTTCAAAAGGAAAGTACAGTTTGTAACAGAACAAATGGAGAAGATACAAATGATGGGAATAGAGAAAACGAAAGTACGGGAAGCTATAATGATGATGATGGAAATGAAAGTACAGGCCCAGACTCAGGCACAAAAGGGGACCACATCATAACATTTGTGCCTTTTGAATTTCTTGCTTAACCACATAATCCCTCATTAATTTTAATGCAAGAATGTGCATTTATTATAATTGTCACCCTGTATGATTGTCACCTTACTTCTTGTTTGGGTTCAGTTAAGATCTTTCATCAGGGGATATTGTATTGTAATTAATATTTTGGACCACCCAGCAAGGGTTGCTGTCATCTCTAAAAACATATTTAATTAGATAGCTTTGAAAAATCAATGCTGAGTAATAAATGGAAGTCACATTGCAACCAAGTTGTTATACAAAGGAAACATTATAGCTCTCCAGAACAACAATATCATGATGCATGGGAAGCTTAACTTGGTATTTGTCACATTTTTTTAAGAATATGTCACATTGCTGAAATTAAATTATTTGATTACTCATAATAACTTAGTCTTTTATTTGATAGTAGATAATGATTGTGATGCATGGATTAAGATATTTTGAAAATTCTGTAGGAACTTTTCAGGATAAAACCTATCTCTGTACCAAAGTTCGACAAAAGTGATTGGACTGAAGAGTCATAAAAATAAAGTAGCATAAAGACACACTATTGCATAATTTACTATGACATGAAGAAGTTTTGTTGATGTAATTCAGTAGCAACTAGCAATATAGTGTATAATGCTGGTATATGTAATGAATATCTGAACCCTACTTAATTGAGTACTTTAAGTTTGTATTGTACTTTTTAATTTTTTAATTTTGCTGGAATTTTAGGAAGGTTTCAATTATTGTAAAATAAATACATACCCATGCGACACCAAAATTATTTATTTTTTAATAGGCCAAAATTATAGCGCTGATATCTACAATATAGTTGCTTAACAAACTAACTTACATAAGTATCTACAATATGTATCATAGTCACAAAACAATACCAACTAAATAAGGCATTAGATACTTAATTTTGTAAACAATATCTATAATAAGTATTGAGAAACAATAATTACGAATATTGCAATATTTTCTTAACATGAACACGTGAAAAGGTATTTTAAATACACTGGGTATTTTTTATATAAGTAGATATATTAAAAATTTACATAATTTATTTTTTTAGAATTATTGGTGTTTAACAAATAATTCTTAAATGTGTACAATGCATGTATGTATTGATTTTAATTATTATGTGGCGTATGAGATCTGAAGGTATCTTCATTTGAAATAGTTAATTCAATAAATAATTTGCATACAATAGGTACACTAGTCATAGTTGGTTGAATACAATGTGCTTTAATTATGTACCAAGTATTATTGATGCTTACATACTTTATCCATATGTGTAAAAAATTCACAAAAACTTCGTGAAATATTTCGGAAGATGCCGGATATTACAATTAGGTACCAAGGTAAATGTACAGAGCTTTAAAAGTTTCATTGAAATAAGTACTAACTTTATTTTTCTAATAATCGATATCTTGTCGATAGATTGTTGAAAAGGTATTTGTTTCATGCCGGCTCCACACGTTTGCCCCAACGCTGGCCCCAACACTGTTCGCCCAACGTGTGGATCGGAGTTAGCCGTTCTGTGTCGGTTTTTTAAGGGAATCTGCGCCAATGTTCGCGATCCGTCCACACGTTGCCGCCAACGTCAGTTTTGTTAACACCCATCGAGTGCGTACGTCGAACGAGGATGTTATCTTGGCACCAACGTATGGAGTCGGCCACAATCAGAGCACAGAATACTTTTAGAAACAATCTCTCTAACAGTTCCCAAGTAGAATATAATATTATGGTTTTATTTTCTATATAGGTACACATCTTTTAAATCGTTGGATTAGAGTATCCTAATAAAATAACAATTAATTAATATTATGAGATACTTATTTACATTTTATTCTAATATAACTGAGTATAGCGTAGCTTATTGGTATGTGAATCGTGTAGATAGAAACAGGGCATTAACCACCGAGTAGTAAACCTGGCATTAACCCACAATGCATTAACCCACAATGTCACCGCCTTTGGCGATGGTGTATCATTTCAAGTTTCAACATCTTAACCCTTATACCTACTAAACATTTTGCTTATTTACATAATGATGGGCGCATTTAGAATGTTACACGAACAGATCGCTCGCCTGCTCGGCGAACTCCTTATCTCAAATGGTGTAGTATTCAGGAGCAAAGTCATTCGCTAGGTTGCTCAGAAAGTGAAAGTCAGATGAAGAATTGGAATTGTCACCGGTGGCAGGAGCCGCGTGTGTAGCTTCATAGAATTGTTGGAAGGAACCGTAGCTGTCCCCGCATTCACCGGCTCCACCATACGCTTCCCCTGACGCAGGACCTTGCCCGCTAGGTCCGTAGCTCCCAGCCGCCGTGCTTCCCTGTTGGCTACTGTAGGAGTTTGTGTCGTAGTAAGCATTTTTTGTGTAATCAGCGCCATGTACATTCTTTTGTCCATCACTTCCATAGTAACCATGTGGGTGCTCGTGTTGTCCACCTTCATGATAGTGATATCCGTAGTGGCTGTTTGGATAGCCAATATGTTCACCTGGGTATGCTTGTCCCTGCTCGTAGCTAGGATGCCCGTACGCAATTTGATCTTTTCCATAACTTCCATACGGGTAGTTTTGGTACATTTCGTGTGGATAAGATTGCCTCGACCCTATCGCATTTGTTGGTCTCGTAGAAGGAGATCCATCTTGTTGTCTCGAATGATGTTGATTTCTCGTGTAAACGTGTTGTTCAGTGCCTTGTAACGCAGGTCCGTAAGCGTCATAGGATCTGTTATTTTGTGGGTATTGAGCCAGTTTACCCACAAATTGTTTTGTGTCCATACGAAAGTCTGGATGCGGCACGAATTGGCCAGGCGGAGCATTTCCTCTTATTACATAAGGGGGTATGGCGTTAGGGACAGCTTGAGGAAGAGGCGGTCCTGCCGTCGCATGTGGTGGCGACGGTCGAGGATAGAGGCTCAGAGGACTTTGGTGCATACTAGAGGGCGTACCCGGAGTAGACGATGGTGTCAAATTCACTGATGAAAATTTGCTACTATCTGTAAGGCCAGCCACACCAACGAGACCGTCTTTCGAAGACGATGGTGATACTTTGCAACCCGTGGTATCTAACGAGGGGGACCGCTTTCTTGACTCTTGTTTAATTCTTTTAGTAAAATTTCTCGGTGCTGCGGTTACGGGGTTTACTGGCGGTAGACCTTCCCGTGAGTCTTCTTCTGCTAGTTTATCGAGCGAAGATGATGAAGCCACGCTGGAAGCACCGTCACTTGCAAAGCTGTTATTATTCGTAGCACTGGGAGTGTTGTTGTTACGTGTTCGCGATGCTAATTCCGGAAGGTCTTCAGCTGGAGAGCACAAAGCACCCGGTGGAAGTTCACATCCCTGACAACTCTTCTTACCAGACAAGGGGCCATCGTCGTCGAGGAATTTTTCTAATCCAGTCTTGGAACTTTTGCCTCCTTCTGAGGTGGTAGAGTCTTTATCATCACCATCTTCGCTTTTGCTTATTGTTTGCCTTTTGTGTTTCATTCTTCGATTCTGGAACCACACTTTGACCTGGAGGAAGAAAACAAATATTTGTTAAAAATACACACAATAGGTATAGAGTTCTTTTGATCTGTACTACTATCTCTTAGGTATAACTTCCTAGGTAGGTAAGTGTCTGAGTAGGCATGTTTTTTTACCTGTCTTTCTGTCAGATCAAGTGATGCGGCGATCTCAATTCTTCTCGGTCTGCACAAGTATTTGTTGAAGTGGAACTCCTTTTCTAACTCCAGCAGTTGTGTATTCGTGTAGGCGGTTCGTAATCGACGTGGCAGACCATTTTCTGAAACAATTATTTCAATCTTAGATACTATGTAGTTACTGGTCACAAAATTACGTCAAAACTTATAAAATCTTTTCATGTACCTTTCTCTTAGGTACCTGTTGCAATAAAATAAGTACCTATGAAGTTATTTCTATTATTTTCCGAATAACTATAGAGCAGGATTAAATACGTTGAAATAATAAAGTTTTAACTGCAGTTTTATTCCTAGATTGGTTCCTAGTTTTGCATGTTACCTACAGTAATAATATAATATATGCTGAAGTTTATATAACAGTGTGGTAAGCTCACGGGTGCGCTTTCCTTTAATGTAATAACTTGATCGCATGTCAGAGTACCGCCCTTGACGCCATTGTGTCGAAACAGTTCTTTTTATTTTACCACAAATACGAATTGGAATTCGAAATTCAAATTACAAAAGGGCGGCGAATAATGGGGCGATCGCGTTCGCGTGACGATTCTCTGGCCCTCGTGTGTATTCGCATTATAATTAGGCCATTTTACTCAGTCCTTAAAATAAATGCCATAAGGGGTATAATCCAACGTGTGGATCAATTCGTTTGTTGGGTGGTTCATGATTGACGTGGCTCTTCAGAGCTCGCTCTTGCCATTGGGCAAGGACAGCTGTCAATCAAACGGTAACGCGGCTTCGGGTATCGCATCGTTGCATTTCTTGGTCCTATTCAATGTAATAACCCTGTAGTGTAATAACCTATTATGTTATACATATACCTAGCCCTGGTTGTATAGGCAAATATGAAACGGGGTGTACTTACTAAATAAATTTAGTACCTTTAATAGCAAACTTAACATAGGTAGGTATAATACTCATGGTTTAATGGTTTAACAAATATTATGTAGATAATGTAGATAAATCTACAGAAACTTGAAACTAACATCAATGTTTGTAGGTCGTTAGGTAAGTAGGCATGTAGATATATTCGCGCCATAATTATTCTGGTAGCTGACCGTGGGCTATCGGCTTTCAACTCCAGTAAACTGGTAATTTAGTTACCTATGCGGGTAGTTTAACATAGAAATGTACGGGTTAAGTATTGACCGCTTTGGCACAGTTTCATTTGTGTTCATTCCTGATAATAAGCTTTGGATCGTGGTATCGTGAATCGTGATGGTGTGACAATACCTAAACATAGTTACACAAAATAGCTACATACAAAAATGTTCCATATCTTTGCATTAATTTTTATTATGCGCAACTCGAAGAGCATTTCTTTTAAAAAGTTAGCGTAGTCCGGCTAGTACTGTATGTACTGTATTATATTTTCATCGTATCTGTAAGTATACAATGAAAATATAATACGGTCATTTGGTAGTTTTACCTGGAAAGTTTCTCGGGAGTTTCGAAAATTGGTGTATTTTATAGGTTTCGCCGTGCTCTTTCCGAATTTTTACTTTGTCACCTGGTATCTTTACCGCTCGCGCCGCCATATTGGAAAAATGGCGCCCAAAAACAGTTTTTTGACAATAACTACTTTCGGACTAATTTTACGTTGAAAATAGTTGCATAGTACATTAAACTAGAGAAAATTTCCTACAGTTTATGTAGTAACCCTTTTTTTGTAAAATCAATAATCCCTTTTTTTTGTATAAAAACCTCAATGCAAAGAGGTTTTTTGATTCCCCTTGGACACCCGGACTATTGAAAACATAATTCTTTAAAATTATTTCGCCTTTATATTTTCAACAACTTGAAGTCAACAACACAAGTACTCATAGCAAGTTGATAAAAAATGCTATGCAATAGCTTTACCGCGGCAGTCTCCGAGTGCCACACGTTTTTTTTTGGTAACGGTATTATTCTTCGTTTTTTATGCTGTTGAATGATTATAAGGAAAAGTGGGACGTATCAGAAAACATTGACGTTTGGCCGCGACGCTTCCTCGAAAATGGGATGCAAGAGAGGCAAGTTTTTGCTCATAACAAGCGATTATGCGAGCTCGAGAGGTGCCGCGTATAATGTTCGCATTACAGCCCTGTCCCCACTTACGCACTCTGCTTTCCTCGATGTCACCAAAGCTATTATTAGTTTTCTTTTTATTGTATAAGTAAACTTACGGTATTTGCACTTAAACTGAATATTAGAAAGCATAAAGTACTTAGGTAGCTAAAATTTAAAACGGCTAGGTACTGATCGATTTGTACTTCGAATGTAGAACACCTAGATAAATTAGTGGAAAGCAACGTAGCTAAATGAAATTATTATTATCATCATTATTTTATTATTATCACTTTTTATTAAAAAAAACTTTCCGAGACTTTATTCTGTGACGTAAATAATAAAACTAGAGCGGCACCGACGCTGTTGCGGTGCGGCGCCGTGCCGGTTCGGCTCATAAGTGAGATTTTTGTTTGATAACACTAGCTTCCGGTGATCCGGTCCGGTGCCGGTGCGGCTCCGGCTTCATGTACACAAAGCCTAAGGATAGAGTCATTCATGGTAGAACCACTTGACGTAATTTAATGATGTACTTACCTAGATGTTTATGCTTAAGAACACTCAAGAATGTTACATCAAATTTTGTTCCCGAAATAAAAATGTCCCGGGCTCGCAAAACGCATTACAATCATGTAGGCCGTTATTCGTACAAATCCATTGTTACGTACAACAAGTAGGTAATAAATGGTGTTGGAGTCGCTTGTTTAACCCTCGTACGGCGCCGGGGTACCTCGGGCCGGCAGAAGATTTACTGCGGATTAAGGGTCACTTAGGTACATCGCTCAAGTCAACAGTCGCGATGTCCGCACTTAATTTGATAATATCAGTACCCCTGTTAGATTGAATTATTTTGCGGACTAGCTAGGTACCTGAAATACTGTGGGGCATCCCTTCCAGTCAAATTTATTACGAAGATAGTAAAATAAGTTGCGAATGAATACACGAAGCTCTGATACGAGTAAGCAATGTAGGCACGCTTACTCAAACTTGTAAAACCCATTGGTAGCTCACTCATAATAAACTTTGTTGACCTTTCCTTTTATTATTGTATACTTTATTTAACAATATGACATTAGTTTTGATAATGTGGTGCTCTTAAATAGGTAGAGTTTTAAAAAAAGCGGCCAAGTGCGAGTCGGACTCGCGCACCGAGGGTTCCGTACAAACCTGTAGTAAGTTTTAAATTATTAAAAATATTTTTATTATATGACTTATTAAAAAAAAACTACTTACTAGATCTCGTTCAAACCAATTTTCGGTGGAAGTTTGCATGGTAATGTACATCATGTATTTTTTTTAGTTTTATCATTCTCTTATTTTAGAAGTTACAGGGGGGGGGGACACACATTTTACCACTTTGGAAGTGTCTCTCGCGCAAACTATTCAGTTTAGAGAAAAATGATATTACAAACCTCAATCTCATTTTTGAAGACCTATCTATAGATACCCCACACGTGTGGGTTAAATGAAAAAAAATTTTTTGAGTTTCAGTTCTAAGTATGGGGACCCCCAAAATTTATTGTTTTTTTTCTATTTTTGTAAGAAAATCTTAATGCGGTTCACAGAATACATCTACTTACTAAGTTTCAACAGTATAGTTCTTATAGTTTCGGAAAAAAGTGGCTGTGACATACGGACGGACAGACAGACAGACAGACAGACAGACAGACAGACAGACAGACAGACAGACAGACAGACAGACATGACGAATCTATAAGGGTTCCGTTTTTGCCAAATTTGGCTACGGAACCCTAAAAAATGGCCATTAGCTAATAACTGTGCTACTGGTATTTAAATTTAATTAAAGTACAAAAATAAAAAACGATTAAGAATATTTATTTTAACCGTGAAGCTATTTAAAAAATTCCTTTAACGACACAAGTGGTGTAGTTGTAAACAATTTGCGAAGTATATGGGAGCCCCGGGGGCAAGTTTGAATAATTAATCAAGAGCCCGGTAAAGGATTAATGCGGTGGCCAGTTGGCGGTTGGATGCCATTAGAGAACGTTCGATGCCGCCGACTAAATGCTGCGGTCACATTATTTGTGTCGGGTTCCTGGGGCACATGGCGAGGGTGCTTGGAAACTGCTTTAATTGATATTCTACAATTTCTTTACGCTGGAAAAGGAACTCTTGTTACTAAGAAACAGGAAGTACCTTGAATAAAGGTAGGTAATTACGGGAAAATGATATTTAGCTTTCGAGTATCAAGTATCAAGTATCAATTAGGATGAAGAAACACCTAGGTACCTCGTAAATCTTAAGCTAAACAATAGATAAGTAGTTCAGCTAGCGTGTAGGTTGACTCCGCATGATATAACACCAAACATTTATTTTGAACGTTACCTACTGCTGTTACAGCAAAACTTTTCTAGGGGGAAGGTTTTTGGAAGAAATATTACGTTATGAGGTGTGAAAGGCATAAATGTAAAAATTCAATATTTCAAAGGCAAAAAAGTAAATTTTTCCGCAATTTTATGTCGGTTACAGTCGTTTAGGGTGCCATGCGAGGGTTAAAATGATGTAAACATTTTGCAAATATTTTATTCACAGCTGTTGCCGTTACTAATTTTAATTTATACAAGTAAGTTGGTACTGCTTTTTTAATGATTATATATTTTTTAATTTAAGTAGAATACCTACAAAAACAAACTGATTAAAAGGTTTTTGTGGAATGAAAGCTTCAAGCATTTTCAAACTGGAAACTCAGTGGTTTATCGCAACGTCTAGTCTATATCCACAATCTCACCAATTATTACCTGTTATTTAGGTCATTCATTAGATAGGTATACTGTATTGAAGCATGAGTGTCTGCAGCTGCTACACTATATGTATTACAATTATCTACCTATGTGACTCTATATGACTAGATAGGAAGTCATTTTTCCCATTTTGTTAAGTCAACTTTTAATAAAAAGAAAAAGTGGGAAGTAGGTAAAGTCAAGATTTCCACCGTGACAGCTACGCAATCTCGTAGACCCCGTAGACCTCTGTTTATCTCTCCGGATGTCATGGTTCAATCGATCATGTGGATTTGTATTTTTCCGGTTATCTGTATCGGGGGCCTACTTGACATTCGCATCAATTATAAGCGCGGATTACCAACGACAGATCTCAGACGGTTCAATTTCGCCCGGTACTGCAGGGAGGGGTGGGGTTTCAGGGTTTATATCGTAGCACCAGCTACTATAGAGATAGTATCGAAACAAGGTTATGAGAGTAAGATAATCTACCTACCTTTAGGTACTAGTACAAAGCATCTAACGTTTATTCTAAGTAATATAAGCGCCTATCTACCTAAGTACCTAACCTTTATTATGTTTAATCAGATGCTTATATTATTTTATAATGATAAGTTATCAGCTAGGAACCTCATATTTTGACAACTAAGAAAAAGTTAGGTGGCACTCAGGTTCACATGGAATTGGTACCTACTTGACAAAGAATAACGTATCAATCCAAGCTAAAAGGTAAGGTAAAGGTCACAGGTAAGTACAAGGTAGGTACTAACTGACAGTTACTATGGAATAACGATATTGCTGTAATTTACTAGGAACAGGAAGTAACGTTTTGTCGTAGATATACCCTATTATTACAAAGTACAAAGTTTGGTGAAAATGTAACGAGTATCAAATCCCAAATCCATTTGGCAGATACGGAAGGTTATTAAAAGTTGTCGCGGCAGACGGCAAGTTTTGAGCTCTTTGACAGCCCGCCCCGGCTCCCAGTCCTGGGGGATGCGCGTTCGATTCCATCACCGAGGAAATTTCATTAATCCTTTCGGTATTAATGTCTTTGCTTTAACTGATTGCTTTGTTATGTTATTAAGAAACTTTGAAAGATTTTATCGGTACTGTATGTGTATACATAGACTTTATGGAGGGTTCGCGCGCGAGTTGAATGCGGACTAAATGTATAGTTAAATAGGTAACGGACTGACCAAAAATAGTTATTTGTTATACTAGAGTGAAAAGTTGTTTTTTAACCGCGTGCTCAATTTTGATGACAGAGCAAGCGAAGGATTCTAAAATTGAATCACGAGCGCAGCGAGTGGTTCAAAAATTAGAATCCTGAGCGTCAGCGAGGGAATCAAAAGAGCACGAGGTGAAAAATCTTTTCACTCGAGTGCAACACGTAACTTTTCATCCCACCTCAGCGAGGAAATGACATGACGTGAAAGAAAATGGTGCGCGCAAAGCAAATTAAAAAAGTACCTACACCAAGAAGGTTACGAGTAGGGTTGCCACCTTTTTTTTTGGCAATTAAAGTACATGAGGTTATTATACGTAAGAAAATAAAGTACATAGTGTCAAAATAAAGTACAATTTATTTTTCTTTATTATTATGTTTAAAATATATTTCTTATTGCTTTTCGCAACTTTTATCAAACTAGCTGATGCTCGCGACTACGTCCGCGTGGATTGAGGTTTTTTGGTTCCTGCGGGAACTCCTTAGTTTTCCGGGATAAAAAGTAGCCTATATGTTATTCCAGACTATAATCTATCTCTGTGCCAAATTCCATCCAGATCCGATCAGCCGTTTGAGCGTGATTGATTAGCAAACATCCATACATCCATTCAAACTTCCGCATTTATAATATTAGTATGGATTTGATTATTAACACTGCTAAATAATTGCCAGCATCTTTACAGTCTATATTTAAGTCAAAGTAAATAAGTAATAAGCTTTTTATCAGATTCAGAGACGCTTTGCTTTGTTTTGTGGATCATTATTTAACCAATTGCACCATGTTTGATTTCCCATTGACTTTTATACTTCTGCAATCGTTTATTTTTCTGTTCCGTCGCACTATGGGATGAAACAGTATGAACAGTCTCATAAATAGTTTTAACGAATTTTATAATTCCAAAGCTTTTTCCATGGTTTAATATTCTCAGATAATAAGACTTTTATAAATAATGTCAAAAAATAAAAATATTTTACTTCTAGGTAGGTATATATAAATACTCTCAAACATATGCGATAAATAATAAAGAACGTGCGATATTTACATCCAACCAAATAGCCGATAATGAAAGTTTAACTTAAGATTACTTTTAAATTTTACAAGAAAGTAGTTATTTGAGTGTAATATATTGATTGCTTAGAATCTCCACTTTACAAATAGGTACGTTACGATTTTATTTAAATAAATATTGTGGTGTATATTTTTGTACATTTTTAAGTGACATGGAAATTTCCCATCTTTTTATGTTTCAACTGGAGGTTTCTTTGTTGCTGAAAGCTGCCGGTGTTAAGTTAATCACTCTTTTAGATTCTTAACTATTTCCTTTATACAAGGAAACAAAAAAATCTGCGTTGTAGGTGCGCCATTTTGATCTAGAAGCAAATATGTCCAACCAGGGAAGAAAAAAAAATGTCTAAAAATCTCTAATGTCTAAA
Source organism: Erebia epiphron (assembly GCA_963932025.1). Classification (NCBI taxonomy): domain Eukaryota; kingdom Metazoa; phylum Arthropoda; class Insecta; order Lepidoptera; family Nymphalidae; genus Erebia; species Erebia epiphron. The sequence goes on from OZ009945.1 coordinate 44,348,532, forward strand.
CGGTTCTTCTTATTTCTGTCGATTAAGGTAATTTTTTGGTAAAATTAAATACTTTTTATTTTGTGTTAAATTTTTTATGGTATAAACGTAATATTCACTGGTAAATTTGAAAATATATAGTCCCGTGACTTGATTTTTGTAGTTATTATGTTAACCACAGGTATATTAAAAATACTTAGTAAGGTACATACATAAGTACTTTTTGCCGTCATCAGTCCATAAAATACTTATAAATGGTGCATAAATAATAGAGCGTTAAGCAGTTTTGTCTCTAGGGCTGCTAAGATGCTAAGATGCTGAAGCCCGAAATAAAGATTGAAAGAGATATAGGCTACATCACGCTCGGAAGTGTTCCTGTTCAGCGACAAATAAAGACGTTTTGCATTTTTATTATATACATGTACTCCATATGAGGTTAGCTTCAATAGACCTAGTTTTATTACTTGTGTTTTGTAATCCCAGAGAAATCAAATCATGCGAAATAAAGTATTTTCGTGTACTTTATTGTTCTCATAAAGTATAGAGTACAATTACCAGAAATAACGTACAATACTTTATTATAACGTACGGGTGGCAACCCTAGTTACGAGTGTGAGTTTTTAACAAATTAAAAAAGGTTGTATGGAAATTCGGCACCATAGAGGTAGAAGTAAATAGGTTTTAATGATGTTTTGAATTCACAAACTTCATTGACGAGTGATATTTACTAGCGTGCACACGATGTTCTAAATTCGATTTACTTTATCCTCATGAGGATAATAACGGCTTTTGCATTCAGATATCGAAGATTAAAAATACTCTTTCCGAGATGGTGGGATGAAAAGGAAATTTATGTCTGTGCACAGTCGCGACTGCAATATATAAGGTAAGTAGGTACCTATTATCGATTTCGTCAGCTCACGCTCATGCAATTAGGTGACCAAATCTTTAATATAAAATTAGTCTGTACCTAAGAGTAGGTAGGTAAGGTTTAAGTTCTCTTCTTGATACCATATCAAAAGTGTTCAATAAAATAAAAAAAATTAATAAAAAAATTCTTTTTAAACAGCCGACTTCAAACTCCCGCGCCAACTTTACAACAACAAGCACACGCTATACGAAGTACTTATTTTATTGTTGATATTTTAAAAACCGCTCGACCGATTTCGATAAAATTTATATGGGACCACATGGAAAGTATGCCCTTTCAAATAAAAAAAAATCATCCAAATCATCCAAATCGGTCCACCCAGTCAAAGGTTCTGAGGTAACAAACATAAAAAAAAATACAGTCGAATTGAGAACCTCCTCCTTTTTTTGAAGTCGGTTGACAAATTAAAAATGCTCCACTACCCGTTACGACTACGAGATACGGCCTTTGCTATCTCTATTAGGGTTGATAATAAAGACTCCTTGGAATATGCAAAACGCTTAAGACTGGCGGTATTTAATTGCCCTTGAAAGGGGCGACAAAAAATAAACGGCGGGATATAAATAACGGTGCACTTTTCATAATCGCAATTGTCGCCGGGAGAATATTTAGTGCGCAGTAAAATCGTCCCGATGCCCGTCCCTGGGGAGGCAAGAAGGTTAATAGTTGGAGTATGGGCTGTTTATGAGATGCATTTCTAACTGATTTTGGGTTTTATTTTAGGCCTTTATTATGTGTTAATTAACGTTCTTAAAATTATTATCTACTGGATGGTGCCCGCGACTTCTTCCTCGTGGATTACAGTTTTTTGAGTCCGCGAGAGCTACATTTTATCCAGAAACATAAGTTATGAGAACTTATGTTTCTGGATAAAATGTAGCTTAGGTAGTTAGGTATATGTCGATTTAGCTTACAAGCTATCTCCATTTCAAATTGCAGCCAAATCAGTTCAGTCATTGTGGCGTGAAGGACAACAAAAAGTAGGTAACAAACATCCTAACTTATACAGTAGGGTAGAATGATCGAAGATGATTTCAATAGGTAATAAATAAGTAAGTAGGTCGGGATACCTAAGTGATTATTAAGTAGGTAATCATCAAAATTCAAGTAGGTAGTAGATTTCCTAAACAAATTATACTCAATTTAAGTATCTATTTGAATACCTAGTAGAATCTTTGATTCAACTTTTGGTTCTTGCGGTTTGCCGAATAATTATAGGTAATTTGAGCAAAAGTTACGATTCCAAAAAAAAATTGATTTACAACGCAGCACTGGTAGTTTGTCATGAGTTTTGAAGTTAGTAATGTTAATATTTCTCTTAAAATCCATACTAATATTATAAATGCGAAAGTCAGTTTGTTTGTTGGGTTGTTGGTTTGTCCTTCAATCACGCCGCAACGGAGCAACGGATTGACGTGATTTTTGGCATGGATATAGTTGAAAACCTGGAGAGTGACATAGGCTACTTTTTATCCCGGAAAATTAAGGAGTTCCCGCGGGAATAACAAAAAACTAAAACCACGCGGACGAAGTCGCGGGCATCAGATAGTAAGAAATAAGTAAACAAAGAATCGCTAATAGGAAGCCGAAACCACAAAGAATCGCGGAAGGCATGGCTCGTGGAAATAAATTTTATTTATCAAATAAAAAGGATGGTGGGGTCGTTTTTCACCGCCGCGGGGACATTATCGCGTCTTTTAATTATTATCCCGCCGATATTTTTCGCGTTCACTTTGACAATCTTTAACTTGCTTTACCTAATAGCTAAAGCATTCATTTTAATCTTTTATTTAAAAAAATATGTTGACCGAACAGACAGATAGGACATCAGCTGTCTGTTCGTAAAATCGCGAGACTGCGTAGTAGATAGGAGGAGATTACACTGACTGACGTAATTTCAAAGTTCAGCTTAAAGCGCTGCTACTCTTTTGATTTTGTAAGCATTTCTCTGTTACGTAGACAGGGAAAGATTTTGAGAATACCCAACGATTTAAAAAAAAAAACCGAAACAAGTCGCTTTGTATAAGTAAGAGCCTAGCTTAAGTCGGTTCGTTTGCTGTTTTAAATAGCAACTTTCATTACTTAGTTATAAATTATACTATAATATTATAACTTATAATATTATATGTAATTACTGTCTGCCAATAGTTTGATTTGATTACGAAATGCTAAATCGTATAACTATCTTTTATGTGCATCTGCACGCACTAGCGTGCCAGAACAAAATGTACCTAGTCTCCCTCCGACGCAATGGTTTTCGCTTTAATTAGGTTTATTAAAGGAATGTAAAGTATACCTACATTTTGTTCCCCACTGATTATTATTGAGTTTGAAAACAAACAACTCCACAAATGTTACAGTAATCGTAATTATGTGCATAAAAGCTGCAACGTTTTAATTCAGTGCCGTAGGGCGGTGCGCCCTAGCCACGCGGCCTCAAGGAAATGAAGGAAAAAAGCGGCGGAAGTTGCCGGCTCCCCGCAACCCCTCGACTGCTTGTGGCTTTATAAATGGAAATTTATTGTTAAACACTCCGTCAATGTGCTTTTAGCTTTTGAGAATTCTTGCCTAATCCTACCCTATGGGTGTCCAGTGCTTTGTGCATTTTGGAAGCATGGGTTTAAGAAATATCAAAAATAGATGTCGTTCCCACTGCCTAATAAGAGCGTAATATTATAATAGAATTATATTATTATTTATGTAAGTAAACAAATAAGAAAATAATAATATACTTCAAATAATATAGGTATGTTTTGCCTCATTTCGTTAGTAGGTAGAAGTAGGAACACTTTATAACATCCAGACCTATTGATCAATCATTAAAATTATCATAAAAGTTTATCGCTTGACGCTAATTAAATAATTGCATTCTCTTTATCATTCACGATGTAAGTAATCTCAATATTTTGGCTTTATTCATAAATTCGAAACAGCTAAGTAATAGTAATAATAATTATAAACACGCACTTCAAATTATGCGGCAAGGGTAACTGAACTCTTTCAAAACTCGGAAGTCCATAAAATTCCCTCCAACTGCAAAAGCTGGTCGCTTTTCCAACAATTGAAAAGCGCGAGGGAGCGGTGCCTTCAGATAGGGCACTTACTGTAAAAGTTAAGGCTAATTGCCCTTAAGACATATTTTTAATTTCATTGCCCGCTCCTTCTTTCTTAGTGTTTGAGTTTACTAATTCGTAGGGTAGCGTATAATTGCCATTTTTACGAGATAAGGTCGCCATTTTAAATGTCAAACAAATTTTATGGTGGTATTTTCGAAATATTGCACTAATAAAGAAATGTGTAGGTAGAGCCACAGAGGAAGCTATATTCGTTTAAAGTGATTCGTGTAGATATGTTAATTTATATTTAAAAATAGTCTACTTCAGGTGCAGTCGATTAATTTATGTCCTTTACCTAGGATCTACTGGGTATCTAATAGGTACTTATAAATCCGTAACTAATTTGTTTTTATTATTCAAAAAATTTGTGAGGTTTTCCTTCTAGGTAGATACGTTTTTCGTTTACAAAAGCTGAGACAAAAACTTCTAATGTACATTCGGCGAAACCACAAGTTTTTTCTCGTGATGACGTCTCAGAATTCCCATGAGTGTGAAGAAGCACGTGGCATAAAACCGTAGCCAGTAGCCGCCGTCGTCTTTGTACTCGCTACACAACTATTCATTCTGTCATTTCATTTTCATAAATGAATCATTCTTCATTTGAATCCGGCCCGGATTGTGAGGTTTTTTCTTTGCCGCTGACGGCCTGACCTGACCACCGCGGGGGTTGCGGCTTGACTGATGGTATTATAATCGCTTATTTTTATTTTTCATTCTTATCAGTAACTATTGTGACTAGTTGATGTTGGCCGGTAGCTAAGAAAATAAAAGGTGAAAGTGGTGAAAGTACAACTATACCCGAGTAGGTATGGGTTTTGACTTACCTACCTGTTTCTTGGTATCTGACTCGCCTGGATAGCCCTAAGCATGTTCGTATGTTTTATTTAGCTATAATATTACTATAGTAATTAGTACGTAGGTAGGTAGGTAACTGTTGGAACCTACTCCAAAAGGTAATTTATACCTACCTAATATGGTAAATACTTGATTGAATACTTGAGTACCTAATAGTTGCTGCGATATCCCCTGGTGGTTGCTGATGTGGTAGCGGACTGAGCTGGTAAGTTGGTAGGTATCCTTTATTGCTCTGAGAAATGATCAGCCGAAAATAAAAATGCTTAGAAGTTTAGGTTCATATAAAAAATATAATTATTGTTTATTTTATTACTTACTAGCTGATGCTCGCGACTTCGTCCGCGTGGTTTAAGTTTTTTGTTATTCCCGCGGGAACTCCTTAATTTTCCGAGATAAAAAGTAGCCTATGTCACTCTCCAGGTCCTCAACTATACCCATGCCAAAAATCACGTCAATCCGTTGCTCCGTTGCGGCAAAGACAATGATTGAAGGACAAACCAACAAACCAACAAACCAACAAACAAAGTGACTTTCGCATTTATAATATTAGTATGATTATAATCGATACCTCAGTATACATTTTTATTAGTTTGAAATGGAGTTATTTCGGTTTTGATTTGTCATTGAGAGACGCATATCCAGCGGGCGTGACATAGCAGTCAACTGTCAATAGATGTCGCTGACAGTTCTGATGAATGAGGCCGACCGTTATGCGTATGCGCAGCGCAGCGCCACGTCATTAGCTTCATTCACGGCGGAGATTTAAAAGAAACAATCCGACCACTGTCGGCCACGACAAACGGAAGTCTATACATGCTTCGGTATGCAACGTTTTAACTTTTATCTATTCTTATTCTGGTCTGTTCTATTGTCGTCTTAAAATTTGTATGAAATAACCATAAGCGTTTAAACTTTGACCTTTTGGGGCGGTCTTTGGGAGTTTTGAAGCGATTGTTCCATCTAATGCTACAGTAGGCATTGTCCAAATAAATGGCATGGACGTAGAATCTCCCGATAGTAGGTAATTTGCGGTTAGAAGGTACTCTGTCTAGGTCCCAACTTCTCAACCTTAACCTAGTGTTGCAGTGGTACTGCTTAACTAAACTGTGAGGACTAAGGATCTACTGATTGCGATTAAATTTTGTGTTATAAACCTTGTTACAATACTCCAGGTTTCATCAACCTCATGCTGCAGGGGCACTATATACCTACACAGGTATCACCTCAGAGCCATAGCTCGGAGCTAGTTCTTATTATTTATTATTATGTTAGTTATTAGTTATTATTATGTACCTATTATGTGCAGCGCTCATAGGTATATGGAAGACTGCTGTTCGACTTGGGTTTTTCACATTTCTAATTTAATGTTTTGTTTTATTTTAGGTATCATCGTGTCATCACATCATGAACTATATTTAGGTATGATATTTTGATGTTTTTGTTATGTGTTTTTGTTCTTATTTCTATCTGTCAATGTCAGGGAGGTGTTGATAGACGCCTATCACAGCCTCACCTAGGGCGAGTTCCAATTTCAAGTAATTTGGGAATTGGTAAGTAACCAACTATAAAAGCTTTTATTATTGCCCAATGTCTACCACACTATCCACACTAGTATTATAAATGTGACAGTGTATTTGTTTGTTGGTTTTTCCTCTAATCACACCATAACAGAGCAACGGATCCATGTGATTTTTGCATGGGTATACTCAGTTGAATATCTGGAGAGGGATAGACTTTTTATCCCGGAAAAACAAAGAGTGCTCCCGGAGTTTTTAAAACCTACCTTAATCCTCGCGAGTGGATCGCGAGCTAGTTGAATACTTTAGATGCCTTAATGTACCTATGCTTGATTTTATCCTGAAATGCTTTATCAAATAATAATGGCTCCATCACAGTTGTGCTCTAATCAAACCTATCCTAAATAATCAAACAGTAATCAAATGACAAATTAGTAAAAATAGTACCTACCTAATGTAATACGGTAACAATTTATACCATGAATATCAATAGAAGAAGACTATCGAAGAGGAGCTTCGTGACTTGCATAGTTATCTAATATTATTTATTAAGAGTCGGCTTCTAGATAGATAGATAGATAAATTCTTTATTGCCACACATAAAATATCTAGGTATATTGCCTTCTAGGTTAGTGGAGCCCATAGGTTGGCTCGTAGGTATGACAATGTCCGTGTTCGTCTCAACCGATGGACGTCTACTGCTGGACGAAGGTCTCCTGCATGGATCTCCACAGTACACGGTCCCACTGCACCGCCCGTTTCCACCCAGCCATTCGCTGGCTATTGGCTTGAGATCTTCCGTCTACCTAATGGGGGGTCATCCAACGCTGCGCTTTCCGGTATGAATTGTAGAATATTTTAATAAAATACCAAGCGAAGTTTACATAAGACTGTATCATTCGGCAAGTGTGTGACAACATTGTGTTTGTTTAGCTTCAGAGTTAGAAGTCGGCTAAAAACAGACGTATCCGCCGCGTTTGACACGTCGCGTCGTCGGACGCGGTGGCGAAAGATGCGCATGACATGTTCTCTTGTCCTAACATGTGCGTTCAAACATTTCGTCGACCAGAAAAAAACATGCTTTATATATTATTGTAAGTTGACTTCGATATAAAATTAGGAAAAAGAAAAAAAATTTAAAATAACTGATCATTCTATTCTAGTCAGAAAACCAACAAACTACTCTTGCAGCAAATCACTTGCATTTTTTTTAGAAAAGGGTGAGTCCGGACTCCTGACCTGGAAGTAGAGTAGGTACCTGAGGGTTTGTTTTGAAAATGTTTTTCCTTTTCTTTGAAATCGTGTAATAATTCCTTTGAGAGAATTCCTCTTTCATTGATAGTTTATGGCCCAACATACAACTACAGAAACAGTCGAGCATGTCGGGAATCTTTTCAAAAATATAGGTAGGTAACCTATATTTTTAGTACACGCGAATATATTGTCACGCCCACGACTACATCACGTCATACCTATTGTAGTATAAGTCGTTAAGAGAGTTGTTGCCAATTTTATTTATTAGATATTAATCAGAATACATAAATTTATAAAACTAAAGAGATATTTATAAGCGCTTCAGAAATAAAATATTTGGTGAAAAGTTCCTCTCCATGGACCTTAGTTCTTCTAAGTACCTACTTACTATTATTTAATATGTGGCCGTACCTACCTATCTATGTGATTTTACATACCTACAAAGATGAAAGTTTTTCAAACCAATTGGCTACCTACATCTATTTTCATTGGTATATCTTCTTCTCTATACCTATATATAAAATTCTCGTGTCACAATGTTAGTTACCATACTCCTCCGAAACGGCTTGACCGATTTTTATGCAATTTAATATGCATATTCAGTAGGTCTGAGAATCGGCTACTATCTATTTTTCAAACCTCCACGCGGACGGAGTCGCAGGCATCAGCTAGTAATATATATACTTATATTAGGTATTGTCCATCGATCACTGAGTAGGGAAATATAATATGTCTGTCGGTTGATACTTGGGAGAGCCTTGAAGCTTGGTCAAATAACTATTTAACATCATACTCATATCAGTACAGTTTATAATGAGAAAACTTATACCAAGCAAGGACCGAAACACTGAAGTGGTCATCAAACCACACTCAAATTGCAATAACTTAGCCTATTATCGTAAGTTTTGGGGCTTCATTAAGGACGATGCATGACCCGTGACGTATGTTGTCCGAACTAGGACCGTTATATGCAACTGTCGCACAATAGACTTAGGGTTGCCATCATTTAAGATGCTGAACGGATAATGCTAAAATGTAAGAAAAATAACCCGGCTGAGTTTGTTGTGGGCTCTTCTCAGACCAGGGCGCGTTGAGAACACTCGTAACTTTAGTTTTAAGATACCGCGTTGTTAATTATCACCATCAAGTCTTATACTTTGTATACTTGACGTACCAATCCTCTTCTTCTATATATTTATATATAAATCATACATATATATAAATCAATTGCTGTTCGTTTGTCTCGCTAAAACTTGAGAACGGCTGGACCGGTTTAGACGGAATTTTTTGTGTGTGTTTGAGTGGATCCAGGGCTGGTTTATATTTATAATTGGATCCGGACCCTGGTTTATGTTTATAGTAGGTTCAGGACAGGACAACCGGGCCGGGCCGGGCCGGGTCTGCCAGGCCCACTAGTTTTGAATAAATATATTTTTACTTGACTTTAGTTGACTAAGATGTCTAAATTCTGAACGCTTCAACTGCGTCATTCGTCGAGTGTTCAACCACAAGAGTACACAGCTGGACGAAGGTAAAGATCACCACAGAAGATGGTCTAGCGCCTTCAGGCTAGTAGTTGGAGATCGTCCGTACTCCTAGTCCTAGTGGGGGTCTTTTAGGCTAAGGCTACGTATCCTAGTGTGAGATCGCTAATCAAACATTTGGGAACCCAAACTTCTATCGGATATTCGTATAGATACAGGGTTAATAACCTTTTAAGGGTAACTTTTCTACGTATAATACTGATCTTTTCTAGTAATTTAGATGAATTGTGCTATTTTGAGGAGCCGATGCCAAAACTAACACTAATACCTGAGTCGATCCCTAACTGAAGTCAAATCCAATTAGCCGAACAGATGGCAACCCTACTTGAATGGTCAACTCCAACTTTCCTCTTGAATATTCCGTGTCTGTCCTTGTTTATGGACATAGCGGCAATTTCGCTGGTTTTGTGGCTTCACAAACTTTTGCGCCCCGTTACTGTCGGATAAGATATACAGAATTTAGTCGCTTTACTAGCAAAGTTTGCGGTTCCAACTTTTTATCATAAAACACAGGATTTTATTTGTTTGGGTGAATGTGATGGAGTAATTATTGTATCTATCGGACTTTTCTTATATTCAAAGAAGCATAATAATATGCATTTCGAATGCACTCAGAAATAATTCTTAAAAAGTAATTTAATATTTAGAATTTTAAACGCCATCTATACCTACTCGATATTAGGTTAAGCAATATTACCTATAATTGATTTTTTGACAGGGTCTAAAAATTTTGTGGTCCATAGCATGCTTCGCAGAATGTTCGCCCTTTGCAGGCATTCGCATCAATTCTTTTACTCCCTTGAATACGACAATGGGTTCTGGATTTAAGTAAAGGAATTGTTTCGTACATTTTACACTGCAATCTACGGTTCATCATCAATAAATATGTAGGTATGGTCATATAAGTGCAAAGGTGCTTGCCAAATATATATTTCTCCAGAAAATATGCAACTTCGGAACATTATCTTTAACCTTAAGCAGGATTACCAGGCAAGTATAACGTTTAAGGACATTGTTTGTTAGGCAAACAGTTCCGCCGTAGGGTGGGGTAGTTGTCCATAACATCGGCGTTATTCAAAGGGCGGTAAGTGCAAGTCACTCATATCAATATCTGGGCCTCCCAAAACCGCCGTTTTGTTTCACCAGTTTTTACTTCACTCCGCTATAACTTCAAACTTTCAGCTCTAACAAATTGTTCTCTTGATACTTTGCTAATGTATACCTACCTATTTGTTGTTAGGTATTTTATTTTTGGTTAATAGATTTTGTGATTTTATAATGAATTTAAAAAATCCCGATACACGAAACGAACTCTTAAACCTAGAAAAGAGCTGATTTATCTTCAAACGGCTGAACAGATTTTCATGAATCATAGTTAAGAGTCGATAGGTCGATTAGGTCACCCTACAAATAAAAAAAACTAAATCAAAATCGGTTCATCCGATTAGGAGATACGATGCGATAGATAGATACACAGATTACAGATAAACAAAACTTAAAACACCTCTCTGTTACCCCTGCCATCTTAACTGATACCATGTCAAGAGTCAAATGCTGACTGGGTTTCTTGAAGGAGATTTGATAATCTCCACCTATGGGGTGCCAACCAACGCTGCTTCTTCCGGTGTAAGGATAGGATAGTTTTGGAATTGAGATATTTTTTATATATTATGTTGTTGGTGTTGTCAGTTGTGTTAATGCTAACAGAGACTCAGTATGGGTGACTGCAATATGTGATCAGCCATTACCCTATTGTGGTGTCGAGATCGTTACATTTGCATTTCGCGTTCCAATTGGTAGGTACAGTCAGGAAGACAAAAGATCCAATGAAAAGGAAAGGAAAAAAGAAAAAGATGAAAATATTAGCCATGTGTGTGGACTGTGGGATTTATCACGCAAGCTAAATCAACTACACAGACATTTAAAAAATTTATAAATGTGGTACGGATTCATAAGTAATTGGAAACATTTAAAATGTCACAATTACTTAGATTTAATTTAATTGGGCGGATGTCAGAAATTCATCCGAAAAATATTATCGTGTACATAAGTATCCACTTACCCTAGTTAAGCAAACATAAAGATGGACCACGGCTAAAGAAGAAAAACAAACAATTTCATGCACAAAATAAATTATTTGATTAACGCTCTCCATATTTTCCTTTTTATGACTTGTGTCTGCGAGTGCCAGCTTTTAATTTTGCCCAGTGAACGACTTCGATTTTCCTGCACTTTAAAAAAGTAACTTATCAGTTAAATAGAAAGAGATAGACTCTTTTGTTATCGTAGGAGGAAAGAGAGGTACCATATTGAAGAATAGGGAACGAAAAATAAAACAGGGGAAGAAAGTTAAGCGTCCGTGACTTTCCAAGATTTTTCGGTGTTTATTTTTTTTACTTTAAGGTTCAATGAAAAGCGATTTTCCGATCTGTCTTTTGTTTTCTTTTCAAACTTATCCCGTTTAATTTGATTGGGAGTTTAAGTTCGTACTGTTCGTAGTTTCGACATTCGTTGTATGTTCTCATATCAAATAATGGATATAATTTGCGTAAAAATTATACAAGAAAGTGTACTGCACTATAAGGGTGAGCTCTCACGGTTCAAAACAATAACATAGAGTAAATGAAATCTATTTTAGAATTAGTAATAGGTTCATAAGCAATAATGAAAGTAAACTTCCGAAGCGTCTAATTACGGTGGAACGAACGAAGGTAAATAGTGAGAAGGCGCCATTCGATCATCCATCAACGATAGAGAGGCTCTTTGTGCCTACCGACCAATTACGAACATGAAAATTAAATTCACGAAATCTAATTAACAACAAATTGTTTTATTTATTATGATGCGTTGAGGTCATTTGTTCCTGTCGCTGTGGCCCCGGGGCGGGTCTCCCCATCACATCCGATACCAGTTTTTTGGGATACGATTTGATTTTGGAGACAGGCATGTTACTGTAATAATTTTGCGTGCTCATCTTGAAATTCGATACGTGATTATTTTTTGCTTGATCCTACTGGATGAGTCTGAGATTGAGAATTAATTCTCCTATTCAGAACATTTACCTAAATAGAGAAATGATTTAAATTAAATTGCATTGCCTATTATGTACCTACTTCATACGTGTTAATGTTTGATTAATATTTTAAATTAATTTTTAAAAGAAATAAGTAATCGTGAGTGATATGTAAGTACATAATAAAAAGAATAAAAATTTCTAAATGACTATACCTACCTGTCCTAAACTCTTAACATGCAAGTAGGTAAGTTTGTACGGGATAGCCACTCGTAATGCGCGTTCATTTGTTATGTCAGCAAAATGGCAGAGTTACGACTCGCCGACAGGCCGACAGCCGACACAAAGACTGACGTTTTATTGTAGAGATTGCCTACAAATGGATCGCATATATTCCACCTTCGACCCCCAGTCATAACATTTTCGGATTTCTTCCAGGAATTCGCTGGACAATAAATCTATTGTTGTTGACTTAGTTAGGTAGATATACTATCTACGAGTATATATTGGTATAAGGTCATCACTAGTTATTGTCAATGACAACAACAACAAAAGATATCTACAAACACTTTGAATAGGTAGGGTTTACACTTGATCAGAATTACGTGTACTTATTTCAATGTAGGTAGGTGGAATTTCAATTATTTAAAAAAAACCGGTGTGCGTGTGTGCTAGTATGGTGGTAAGAGACTTCTTATGAGAGGAAAATACATGGAAAATTCGTATACTTGACAGCAAGCTCAAAATCGAATTCAGTATTGTATACTCATGAAGCGAATATTGCTCGCTCATACAAATCCACATTAAAATCCGTGCCAAAGAGGTAGATAATAATATGTAAGTACAAAAGTTTCCAAAGAACCAGTGTAGTAGATAGACTAACAATAGTAGATTTCATTACACCCTTATCGACCTAACAAATAGGGAACGTAAAAGTAACAAGGATTTAAAAAAGTTACGTGGTCAAGAATTACCGCGTTCCTGATACCGCATCCACGTACCGCTATCAATCATCGGAGGCAGGCATAGGTCAGCACGGTTGAGGGTCGAGACCGAGATTTGTAGATTCAGTGACCTCGTCACCAAATTTAGATGCATTTTTACATGTTCTCTGGTATTTTTTTTTGCTGATTTTGGAGTTGAACATTTTTAATCATATAATTTGAAAAATTGATATAGGTATTTACGTGCATTTCGTTGTTTTTAGATTAATACTAACCATATTGTTTGACTCCGTAGTAAATTCCAAGATATAAAGATGCTACCTGATAGTTGATACCCGCGAAATGAAAATGACTAATTCTTACTATTATCCCTACTTAATATATAAAGGTGAATGTAAGTTTGTTTGTTACGCTTTCACGCGAAAACTACTCAACCGATCATCATGAAACTTTGTACACATATTCTTGGAGGTATTAGAAGTAACATAGGATACTTTTTATCCCGGAAAATTCAAAGGTTCCCGTGGGAATCAAAAAAATTATCTGTTCAACCGATTTTAATGAAATTTGGTACAGGGGTAGGTTGTATCCCGGGGAAGGAAATAGGCTACTTTTTATCCCGGAAAATTTAAGAGTTCCCTTAAAGAAAATTTAAGGGAATCGAAAAATTTGGTCCACGCGGACGAAGTCGCGGGAATCATCAAATATTTGGCAGAGAAATAGATTATAGTCTGGAATAACACATAGGCTACTTTTTATCCCGGAAATTTAATGAGTTCCCGCGGGAACCCAAAAACCTCAATCCACGCGAACGAAGTTGCGGGCATCAGCTAGTTACACTTTATTGTATTTATTGTACACGACGAATAAATTTTCTGACTCTCATGGGAACTTCTTAATTTTCCGGGATAAAAAGCCTATGCCACTCTACAGGTCCTCAACTATGCCATGCAAAAAATCACGTCACTCTATTGCAGCGTGATTAAAAGACAAACCAACAAACTTTCGCTTTTAAATAATTATATGTATGATTAGATATTGTGGTTTCGAACCATAATAACTAAAAGACGAATAATTCGTATAAAAAGTTTATTTATTAGCCCAAGTTCGACTGGAACGAGGCTACTACGTAACATATTGTCTTATACACTTGCATCAATAAAAACTTGATTAGTGTGTTCTTGGAGCATATCCTAGCAAAAAGTGCAACCTTCTTGGGCAATGACCTAATTCAGCATGAAATTATTCTAAGATTAAACCGGTAGCCTCGGGCCGATGTCGTGTTCACGCTCTGCTCCGGACAGTTCATTTTTAATAATAAATGAGACGAAATCAAGACATGACGAATAAATGAATCCAGAACTTGACGAATAAATGAATATGGAATATGATAAATGGAAGGCTCGGATCCCTCGCGAAGATTTTTTCTTTGGCTCCGGCCGAACGGAAGACGCTGGCTTTTTCCTTTTGTAGCGGGACAAGTTAAGCGTTTTTTGGACGACCCTGACTGCCAGTGTGATATTTATCATTTCATATAAAAGTTTGATGATTGCATTCTTACGATGTTTGGTCAGGCACAATTATAATACGTGGAGAATCGTAGTTTTCTAAATATTTAACTATAATTTACATGCTTATTAATGAGTAGGCAATATTACAATAGAGGACGTGATAGGCCCAATACAATAGGTGCCTGCTTGGCGTGGTAACCCAAAACTTCGAGAACGCAATACGTGAATCTGACAAAAACCTACAAATAAAGTCTTACATCACATTGACTAAATGTTTAAAGCTGGTTTAGCAGTAGGTAGTACTTGTGAACGCTAAAAACCATAGAAAGAAAATCATGGATATTGATAAACTTACGTGCACATAATGTATAACAGAATCAAGTGCAGTAAAGGCAATTTGAAGTTGGCAGTTGCCAATTTTAATCAAAAGGTTCAGTTCTCTCTTTCGAGTTCGTTCGCGAGATGTGAGATTTAATTCGGTCTTCGTAATCCGCGAGTGCACTAGTCACTGGCACGTGGTTCAATGATAAAGTACCCAAGCAGATTATGCAAATTCTTGAATTTCTATCGCCATTCTTTTCTACCCCACATCGAATGGTATGGCCGTCTTTGTCTTTTTTGGCGATTCGTTCACCCCTATGACGGCGTGGCGGCTGATGGATGATGCGTTATTCCAATAACAATTTGGGTATCGGATATGTTATATTTTAAAAGTTAGTATTTGCTCTCTTTTTATTATACTAGCTGACAGCACAGCAATTTTAGCATTTACACTGTGCAGATTAATTATACAAAATATTAAGAAATTGCCATCAAACTTGATTTTTTCATAATGAAGGAAAGAAAGAAAACTATGTTATCTAGGTAGGTACATAATTGAATCTGGATGTACAACATTGCTGCTTAATCTAAAAACTGGTTATGAAGATTTGTATGTTTCAGCTGTTCAAATCTAGTTTCTTAGATATTGTCCGCATATTTATCGGACTACATGACGTAAATTAAATACGTGTAACTAATAACTAGGTGCGTGTGAATAAATACCACATACTTTTCGCATATTAACCACTCACGTCTATGCCTCTTGCACTTACTATATGCACGCAATGGTCTCAGGTACGAATACTTACTCAAATATTTTTTGAGTGGGTCCCTAAAAAGTCCCATATTATGTTGGAATGATTATCACTTGGCGGTAAATAGGGGTTGATTCGTATTGAGGATCGGATACAGCTAAAAGAGAGGAAGAACTAAAAAACTAACCATAGGTACCTAAACATGAAGGTACCCAATGATATCGAAAAGATCGATTACTAAAACGATTTTCAACAGGAAAATGTGCTTACTTTAGAATAGAACCGAGATTATCTAGGTATGTAAATCCGAAATCATTAAAGACTCTATCGCAGACATACCTACCCTTAGGGAAATTTTACTGATAACAATGCTGAGGCTGAGACTTGCAACATATTTTGCAATAAGGGTTGTTATATGATATGATTACATGTGCTAAACAACAGTTTCTCTCGTGTCCATTGAGATTTGACACAGGGTGAGTGAGTCAGCAGTTTGAGTGAACATCGACTTTTGCCCTAACATATGCATACCCTGCCGTGACTTGCCAGAACTGGCGGGGAGATTTTAATAATTGGTCTTAAGTGAAACAATTCAATTTAAGTTAAACAGTTTAATTTATAATGCCAACGCTAGATATTTTTTTTAAGTATAATCTATGGAAACCTTCTTTTGATCAAAAAGCGCCTTCAGTGACCTGTTGATGTACCTACTATTAAATAACAGTTCAAATGTAATATAATATAATAATATACCTAAGTATGCAGTGTACCTAAATATTCTTTTAAACTCACAGAATATTTCCAAATGAGGTAAGTAGCTAAAATTTTCATGCAATGGAGAAAAGAGCTGCAAGTTGTATACCTAGATGTAGATATCTTTCATCAAAGAGAAAATAGTGTACTGCGGAATATCATAAAAAATACAAAGTGCTGTCTGTGTGTGTTGAACAAGAGTGTGGGTAGGCAGCTAAACGCAATATAAAGTGTGGTTGTCGTGGCATGTATATTGTATAGGTACGTAGGTATAGGTAGGTCGCCTCTCCCCGCGCGGTCATTAGGACGCCGCACCCCGCGCCCGTCGAGGAGAAAGTATGATTTTACTCCTATAAAGCCGTATTTCTACTCCATACAGGAATTCGAATAGGCATGGAGAAGTTCCCGAGTTCCGAGAAAGGACATGTGGTGCGACAGCGGCTTGTAAATAATTCCCCAATTTGAACACTCAATACGGCGGGCGTACCTTAATTTTGTCGACATTTTCGTGTAAAGTGTACGAAATGTTACAACTTATAAAGTTTATAATACCTATGTAGGTACATGAACTGCTTTTGTTCGAGAATGAATTTAGTAAATTAATTTATTCAAAAGCTTCTCTAGTAAACGGAAAGCTTATTTGAGAATTGTAAAAGCACTCAGCACGTCACGTTCCCAAATAAAAATATTCCGCTAAGAATACGTCTTTCATCGTCGTGTCGTCATTGTCGGCTCGACCGAGAAACGTACAACGCTGGACATTGATCTCTTGTAGGGATTTCTATTTTTTATTTATACTCTATTTGTATATATATTTTTTGTGCCGAAAGATGGGTTCGCTTGCTGCTTGCTTGGTCCAGTAGTAGTTAGTTACCCTATGACTTGTTTTGTGTCGTGTGTCCAAGCAGAACACAATTTACATATTTTCACCAACACGTTTTAGAAGGCCTAGGTATTGCTCTATGTTATATTTTCTTACTAAAAACTATACCTCCGTTGATAGTTATACTTATATTGATTAAAATGGAAAACTCGCATTAGGTCGTCCCAGCTGAGCAATTAACTGCCACGTGTCCGAGGGGAATAACCGACCGCTGAAAAAACGCACCTCGCCCGCGATCACGTCGTGACCAACATTATTGTGGATCTTATATTTTCTATCTAATGTTGCCTTGATGCTTCTGAGGTTTGTATGCTATGTATTCTAAAAAGGTTTTACTTGATATTCTCATGCGTACTATGTGTTATTCTTGTGTTAACTTCTTGGAAAAACTGTAGACCACAATTTATTTAAGTACAGTTTTATTTCAATGGAAGACTAAACTACTACAGAGTTTCTTGCTGGTTCTTGTCGGTAAGAATGTCATTCCGAACCAGTGGTAGATTGATTTCGGTGATTCAAAAGTACTTTTTAAAGTTTAATTTGGTAAAAAAAACATTTTCTACGTTAGTTAATTTACATGTACACATTATTGTGGGAGAATTTGAAACTACTTACCTAAAAACCTAAAGAAATAAAGAATTTAAATGTTCTGAATATTTCGATGGGTCTCTGTATGTACCTATATCATTGGGGTCATGGGCAGGCATGGTGTAACAAAATTAATGACTTTAATTTATTATAAGAAAGAGGCCTCGAGCATTGCTTTTCTGATATGTTATGAGTATTGTGAAATAGGTACCTACCTAGTTTCCATCATGGTGAGGTACCAAGAAATACTTTAGCATACAACTGGTCAAGTGTGTCGAAACACGCATAGGGTACGTTTCCTTATTCATGCTAATATTAATATCGAATGCAATAAAGATTAAAGAATTTTTGTAAGTTGGTCTACGTAACAGGTAAATAGTGTTAGTGTTCAGCGATGACGACGTAGCGCGGGAGTTATACCGGAGTTCGTTGGCACATCGATTTTCGATTTGCTCTCAAGTCCCGGTGCATTATTTGGGTCAAGTGCTGCCCAACAAAGATAATTGTGTCACACTTGAATTTGAATGTACGAGTGTGACTCAAAGAAGGATTATATGTGGATTGAGGGTGAAAATACTCTTAAAGTGTTTACAAGTTTTTAAAAGCTCCATTTAAAGTCCAAGCGCGCACTTTTAAATGGAGTTGCACAGATTACCGCGATAGGACAAAATGTGTTTCTCCTTCGACGCGTGTATTTTGTGCGGACCTTATGTAGTCTATCTCTAAAAATTAAATACTTTTACACAAAATGTCAACAATACTTACCTACTGAATATTAAATCAATGTTCGATTCGATATAATAAATATTATTTCGACTCCGATTTTGTTTTTCCTTCTTATTTTATTAACTTACCTCGTTAAATAGGTATTTCGAAATCATTACGACTTTTATCAGACGGTTTTTGGAATAAACTACCAGCCAAAGTTTTTAGCAACTAGAATAGCTACTGAACCCTATCTTAGGCGAGTTCGGACCATGCACTTGACAAATTGTTTATTAGTAAGAACAAAAAAACAGTTTCTTGTAACTTTTAAGCTCTTAATGATATACCTATTTAAGAATGAGAGATTATTTAAGTATAATGTTTTAATGCAAAAGTGTGTTTGTTTGTTGGTTTGTTGGTTTGTCCTTCAATCACGCCGCAACGGATCGACGTGATTTTTGGCTTGGGTATAGTTGAGGACCTGGAGAGTGACATAGGCTACTTTTTATCCCGGAAAATTAAGGAGTTCCCGCGGGAATTAAAAAGTCGCGGGCATCAGCTAGTTAATATTATAAATTCGAAAGTGTGTTTGTTTGTTGGTTTATTGGTTTGTCCTTCAATCACGCCGCAACGGAGCAACTGATCGACGGGATTTTTGGCATGGGTATAGTTGAGGACCAGGAGAGTGGCATAGGCTACTTTTAATGCCGTTCCCGCGGGAATAAAAAAATACTTAAGCCACGCGGATGATTAAGTCGCGGGCATCAGCTAGTACCTACTAAATAATTCTAAATTAGACGTATGTATCTTTAAAATAAGAGTTATTGATACTGAAATGAGCAGTTTTCAAGTTTTCATTAGGGTGGTATCGAAGCAGTTAGAGCCCTTTTATTATCTGCTCGCCTCTAAATTGCCGAAAAGAAATTCTTCCCCGGAAAAAGGGGGAACCGAGGACAAAAACCCCGTACTAGAGACCTACCGATGGCGAACCGTTATTTAAAAATCGAACCCGATAAGAGTTGGAATGTTTTTATTTTTGTAAATGGGAGGAATTTATGAGTGTTTTTTTAAAGTAAACATTGGAATCGATGCCGCTTTTCAACGACTGACTGTGATAAGACGTTTTTATTTTAGGTGGGTGGGTCGGGAGGTTCGGTTTCGGACTCTGGGTAATGTAGCGTTCGATTTTGGGTAATGGTCAACTGATAAGCAAATGATGTCATTATTGAGTTTGGCTTACTTTGTATCTTTTTGCTTTTTATTATGTGATCTATATTTACTAGATAGTGTTTATTTGGATACATTTTGCATTTGTTATATTTTATTTTAGAAATTGTGACTTTTATTGTTCAAATGAATCTTTGTTAGAATAAGAAATGAGCGTCTGTAAAGTCTTGGATAGATATTATAAGGAGGAAATAGTTTTTCAACTGCTTTAGGGTACGTTCGCATCGCTAAAAATATTCGCGAGTATTTTTGATTTTCGGGTTAAAGTCGGGTATCTTGAGCTATCCCCCTCGTCAACAAAATAAAAAGGGTGGTAAGTAGCCACGGCCCAGACCTCCCACCACGCCAGATTAGAGAAAATTCAGAAATTAGATATTCCCAAATGGACCCGGGGATCGAACCCGGGACCTCCCCCTTAATATAAGACCACAGCGCTCACCACTGCGCCAGGGAGGTCGTCATTAGTAAGTAAGGTAAGTTTAAAGTAGGTATAAGTATGTTAGTCACAGTCTCATTACCTGATACCGAGTTTGTTCTGAAATTTATTAACAAATACCTAACAAATAGCGAAGATAATCAGTTAGCTTTCGTCAAGTTATACATTACCGCAGCGGGGGTGAATCCCGGTAAAATACAGATTCCCCCGGCGCTGATAAAGAAGTGAGGGTATTAAACGATTACAAATGCTTTGCGGTTCAATAAACCGCTTTTAGCCATTTTAGATGAATTAGATTTTATTCATCTACTTATAGGTAAATAATAAAGCTTTTTTGTTCTCGTGCTTTATTGGTAAACCCTTATAAGAAAACAATAGCACATAATTATAAAACTATATCTAGATAAGTATATCAACCTGCAGCTTGGAGCACAAGTTCTAGAAGGAGTTTTAGGAGATTCATCACGTCTTATATTTTATTGACGTTCAAAAAGTGAAGTACAGTGTACCTTTATATATAGACCGTAAGTAATTTGATTATAAAACTTTTTTTTAAAGTGAACAGACATCAAAACAAAGGCATTAAATAAATTTTGAATTAATTACTGGCAATAAATTTTCTCTTAGCCAATGAACAAAAAATCAAAACTTATATTGTCGGTAGTTTTTGAAGGCGAGAGACCTACTACGAGTTGGTAGCAGGTGAAGTGCACTACAACTCACATTCCCACATTCCAAAGTGTTGTTAAGTGTCAAACGTTCACCGATAAGACACCTTCATCCACTCTTATTTATGTACCTCAGCTTCCGATTGAGAGCTCTCTGAGGCCGGCGACATCCAAGAGCTCCTATCTACCCCTCAAGCCTACATTTATTTCCGTACGTACACTTCCTACGCTTTGATTGTAAACCCCACCTTCAGGATACCTTTAAAGAGAGAGTTGTTATGTTACTAGAGCAACAATATCCTGAAATTAAGCACCGAATTTTGTCGATCAACAGTCATGAATTTTGTGAAGTAAAAGTTAAGTAGATGATGCCCGCGACTTCGTGCGCGTTTATTTTTTCAAATAGGTACCGTGGGAAGTTTGATTTAAAGGAAATCCTAATTTCTAAGTAAGTGTGTAAGGGAATCATTGATGCAAACTTTATATTTATACTAGATGATTCCCGCGACTTCGTCCGCGCGGATTTATGTTTTTAGAATCGCGCGGGAGCTCTTCAATTTTCCGGGATAAAAAGTAGCCCATGTCCTTCCCCGGAATACAACCTGTCCTTGTACCAAATTTCATCAAAATTGATTGAACAGATACATTTTTTTGATACCCGCGGGAACTTTTAAATTTTCCGGGACAAAAAGTATGGCCTATGTGTCCCAGGGATGTAACCTATCTCTGTACCAAATTTCATAAACATCGGTTGAGTAGTTGGGCCGTGAAAGCGTAGCAGACATACAGACAGACAAACAGACAAACTTTCGCATTTATAATATAAGTAAGGATTTCTTAAACCATTTCACTAATATAAGGCAATGGCCTCACTGTTAAAAGAAAAAAATTTTTTTATTCAAATAAACTTTTACAAGTGCTTTTGAATCGTCGTGTGAATTAACCACGGGTACGGAATGCCATTCCTACCGAGCAGAGCTAGCAAGAAACTCAGCGGTTGGTCCATTGAAAAAAAAAACCGGCCAAGTGCGAGTCGGACTCGCGCACCGAGGGTTCCGTACTCAAGAAGTAGGTATAATTACCTTTGTTAATGAACCGCAAAACTAACTTTGTTTGTAGAGGTTTACTGTTAATATAAAAAAATTACGTTTGTTGTATGGGAGCCCCCCTTTAATATTTACTTTATTGATATTTAATTATTTATTTTGAAAGGTAATATACAAGTTAATATTCTGTGAAAAATTTGAACCGTCTACCTGTTACCGTTTTTAATATTGAGCAAAAAATACGAAAAAAACACGTTTATTGTATGGGGACCCCCCTTAATATATATATTTTTTTAATTTTTAGTATTTGTTGTTATAGCGGCAACGGAAATACATCATTTGTGAAAATTTCAGCTTTCTAGCTATCACGGTCTATGAGAGACAGACAGACAGACAGACAGACAGACAGACAGACAGACAGACAGACAGCGGAGTCTTAGTAATAGGGTCCCGTTTTTACCCTTTGGGTACGGAACCCTAAAAAGATGCAAGTGACTGTTAGGTATGATAGATGACCTAAGATAAGATGAATAATATGATTCAATTATGTATTTAGATGTAATTGTAATAGATTGTATTAACTATTTCAAAGCGATACGTTTTTATGATTATTAGGAGGAGGCGTTTTTTAAAGCGTTAGGTACCCTATGAAGAATTCGTCTCTATGGACTGACTTAAAATCAACAAACTCAACTTTGAAAATAGAGATTGCGAATCGCGGTTCACGCTAAGCACTTTGCTTAATCCCCAAATTCTGATAAATAAAATAAATGTATCGTGAAAGGAGGACAAAGGAAGACAATAAAATTGAAGTAGGGAATATTTCAGAGCAATTTTTGAGCGGGGATTCGTAAAGTTAAATGAGTTTTTCGCAAGAGGTAGGTATCTATTGACTTTTTCTTTTTTTCAATCTGATACAGTTATAACCGAGTTTATAGTGTCGTTTAAAAAAAGGTGTTATGTTATATTGAATGTATCAAAAACCATAAATTGAAATAGTTGTTTTTATTCGACAGTTTATGTGTGAATCTGCAAAGATAATCTATTTATCAATTCGACTAATAAATGTTTTTTATTGGTTTCATTATCGGTAATCACGCTGCAACAGAGCAAAGGATCGATGTGATATTTGCACGAGTATAATAATTAAGAAGCTGTGGAGTGACATAGACTACATACTTTTCATCCCAGATAATCGGAGTTTTTCCGGTATTTTTAAAGCGGACGAAGTCGTAAGCATTAGTGAAGTCTGCGATTGTGCAATATAAAAATCATATAAACTCAATTTCAGCTTTAATCAAACAGCGATAAACATAGACAATATTAAAAGTGTTCCAAGAAGTTAATAGTCCTAAGTGTTTCAAAGTAAACACAAGCTTGTATGGTAGCCCTCTGACGATTTTTATACTTCCGCACGTCTATAGATAAGCAAATACGAACGTGATGGATATTAAGGCACACCTTACATCATTTCGGTTATTACCGCGGGGTGGCTAAGACATTCTCCTTACAGGCGTTCGTACCCCCCTTAATATGCTAAAATCAAATTAGTTCCAACGCGGAGTGATTCCCGGATCGATCCCACTCTCAATATAACGATCACGAGGGAGCACATCGTTCTATTACGTCGCTCTCGGTTTTTGTGGTGGTAAAATTAAAATGCTTAGTATTTGAATAAAATTTTTGTAAATTATGACGGGTCTCGAAGCTAACCTGTAACTTTTTGAGAAATTATGTCGATAATAGTTAGTTAAGGTATGTTTTTATTTTGCATAGCTATCTTCAGAATAATTGGGGTTGTGGGGTTGCTTCGCTATTCGAGTGAAAATCCTCAAAACGTCTAACGAAACGCTACCTACTTACTAAATCTAATAATATTATGACGACCGGTCTACAGCATTAAATAGTAAGTTATGTGCAAAATACATAATATACATTTAAACACATAAAAAAGTGTCCGGTTATGATTCAGCGTCCATAGAAACTTGACTTAACAGAAACTGCTTTGTGCTTCCTGGTTAGCTTACTTCCATCAGACATGCCACTAGGTTAGATCGTAGTCAAGATCTAACTTAACATGTGCTAGTTTAAGTTATATAATAAAAAAATGTAGACGTAATTAGCAGCAACTAGGGTATGCAATAAGCATACTTTTCCGGTAATTTGTGCTGTAGCCTGTAGCTACGAGACAATTCTACGTATTGTAACTTAAGGAAGAAGTTCAAGTAGGTAGAACAAGCGGCGTCAATTTCCTGCGGATTCCAGGCGGTTATCGGGCAGGGATCACCGCGGCGTAGGCTTTCATTAGCACGTCTTTAGAGAATTAGCACCCTTCACCGCTTGACGGCTTCTACGAGACAACGAGCGTTATCTGTAACTAGTAGGTACAACACCATCCTTTATCTTTGGAAAATTGTCTAATTGGCGACACAAAACTTGGGGCTTTTCCTGGTTTTGCCCTATTATTATTATAAGAGTAGGTAATCTTTGTTTTTGTCTTCATATTATCCTTAACTATACTTACCAAGCTTTGGTAACTACGAGTACAAGGTCGAGTTTTTTCGTGCGAACGTATGACGTGATTAACGGACGTTCTCAGAATAAAATAACGTCGTCTAGTCTAAGATCCCAGAGCGATCAGACATAACTTATTTTACATAGATGAAACCAATAAGTCTATGATGAAACCTTACGTTCTCAGTAGCGTCGCAAGGCGAGCTCCACAAGCACGCAGGTATATTCAAAGAGCATGAGACGCTACTGAGAAAATGAGGTTTCATCTAGGTCTGATCGCTCTAGGATCTTACTCTAGTCGTAACACATAGGAATGCTTGAAATTAATATTTTGATTTTAAAGGATTAATTATCTATGAACTAGGCTTATATCCGTGACGTCGTCCGCGCGGTTTTAGGTTGCAAAAAATCTTTCCGGGATTAAAAGTAGCCTAGGTCGCTTCCCAGGTTCTCAACTATATGCCCATGCAAACATCACGTCGATCCATTGCTCTTTTGAAATGTGACTGAATGACAAACTAAGAAAAAATTACGCTTTCACTTTTATATGTGTCTAACATTACAAAAAAAAATAGAATGTATATAATTTCCGTACCTAGAATAAAACAAGATTTCCTCGCGTCACGAAGGCATTTATTTATTTATTTTTTATTATTGCAAGATAGGCTTGCGCTTGACGCCAATCACGCCTAATATAAAGCAGTGATGAGGTCTAGGTTGAAGCGCGCTCGCCTAGAGGATGCCTATTCACTCTTTAATAACTCACTCTTTATTCAATATTTAATAACATACCTACATCTATAACGTGTCCCAAACAGATAAGGATGAATGCAATAGTTTCTCAAGATGGCAGTGGTCTTCATTAGTGGGTTATGGTCCAAGACAATTAACACCCTCCGAGACGAGTCGTGATCCCCAAAGCGTTACATTAACAGGAAGTTGACTAATATTATACGTATACTTCTCTTTACTTATCTTTATATTGAATCTTTCACAATATTTACCTAGTTGTAATGTGAGTAGGCATATAATAGTTTTAGAGAATCTACAGAGGTAATTGTCAGTTTAAAATATCGAGAAACAATTCAAAATTGTTGAAAGATTGTTATTTCCATGATAGTCCTCAGGTAGGTACAACTTATATTATAGTTATTCTTACGGCTGGTTTCTGAATTGAGAATTTCATGTTGAGTCTGTCTCAAAGACTACTTGAGGACTAATTAAGCAAATTTTTATTTCTGAATTGATATTGTGTAAGGTTTGAGAGTTGCAACATGAAATTCACAATTCAGAAACCAGCCGTTTGTCCTATTAATGCCGTATTATAAAAAAAAGTTGCTTAAATAATGATGATAAACGAACAAAAAATCTGTAGAGCCTACTAAACTCCGCACAAGTCAAAGGAAATCTAATTTTAGATTTCAGAAATTGTAGACGTACGTATGTATTTATTTATAAGTTAGTTACAAAAAATAAGACATTCCGTCGTATTCGAAATATAGTTGTTTATGCAGACCCCAGTGGCTAAATGTTGCGCTGACGGAGACTAATGACGGATGCACTAATAGTTGTGTCGCACCGCTCGCCGCGCGCACGATATATCATGCGAGGAAATGGGGAGAAAACCATCCTATCACTCCCGCCGTGATAAGAGTGTGCGCGGGCTTTTACTTTGTTCGCTCGTTCGTAACAAATAATTTGATATTATTACTGTGTAAGGAATCGCCGAATGAAATGATCATATTTAATTCCCAAAAACATCCTTACCCAATTTTTTCAGAGTATCCATTTTCTTCAGTATACAAGGTACAAAAATTGATAAAGAGTATTGGTGCGTGCCGGCAAATTTTTGAATTTCAAGGGGGTGACATCTGCATCTACAGATTATTATCAACTTTATGATATAATTTAAAAGAGTACATCCTTATAATTTTATAGGTACTTACTACTAGGTAGGTTTATAAAATTAGGCATTTACAATTTGTAGAGCCCCGAATGTTTTTTTCCCTAGAATTAGAATTTTTTACAATTAAGTACCGACAAGCGTGAGCGGAGCGAACGTGAAATCCATTTCGAAAAACTTACTTAGATCAATGACGAGTTCTCGGATATCACCTACTTCGTCAACGGGGTTCATGTAAGTAAACTAAGTTTTAGTCATGTTTAGAAACTTTTGATGTTATTGTCGCCCAGATCATGTCAGAGAAAAGAAAAAACAACAACAGAGTAGAAAGTACAAACTACCTTTTTATACGGAGTTCCCTTACAAACATTTAGTTAAGTGTCGCGGGGACGCCCGGCATGTCGCTTCAAGATTAATACATCGGCGCTAGTGGTGCAACAATTTGTCTCTATAAATGTTGACTCAGCCGCATCGCCTCGGTTGCTTTGCGGCGGCTCCGCGCGATTAGCCCCAAATTTATTGTTTAATTCCAAAGGCGTTATTAATAACCGCGCGGGATGATTAAACGGGTTTCGCGGCCTTAAGATGCTCGTGATTTATGTTTGAATATGCGTTCGTGGTTTCATTAGGTTGTTTTGCTGTGTGTCACGCGTCAACATACCAGTTGAATAATGTGTATGTGCTACTAGCATAATATAACTCTGTGCCTCCATGGTTTCCTTGTGCTCAATTTTTTAAATAATTATTACCTACCTATTTAATAGAAATGAAATAAAATTTAAGGTCTGCTTTCGCGCCATCATCTAATCGAACGATAGTATTTTTAACTCGATTAAATCTCTGTTTTAATACATATTTGAAACAGATGCATAAAAGTATTTAAAAACTTAGTAACTAGTACCTAGGTACTTAGTTTTTAAATACGTGAAATCAACCATACCTAATAATAATTTGAGTTCCTTTCGAAAATAAAGTTTCTAGTATTCTGAAATATTATTAAAACAACAAAATATAATGTGATGTAATGACTTAAAGAAGTCTTCAAACGAATTCCAAAATGAGTTAGTTATTATATTTATTTACCTACTACGTATAATTTTCATGCAAAGTAGAAACTTAGTTAATTACCGGCGATCCAGTGCCCGGAAACCGGACAACACGATACATGGCACCCTCGTCTCAGACAAGCTTCTCCGTGTCAAGAATATAGCAACACAAACAGCTTATTCGCCAATACGTCCAAGGAAACATAATCTTTAACGCGATATCTATAAGATGTAATTCGGGGTATACGTTTTATGGTAAATGTAACATTTGCACGAGTGTACTCGGAAAATATACTTAGAGTGATTCAAATGATTTTACCTCCTATATATTAGCAGTTAGAGTTCAGAATGTTTCGCAGCATATTTTCAGCGATAGAGGGTTTATGCGTGTAAGATGATGCTTGTTTGGAAGTCTCGCTGATATGATAAATCAGTTTACAGCAAACATCTCTCTTAAGGGTTGGGGTGCGAAGTGCTAAACAATCCCGCGTTAAATGAGAAAATCGTTCCATAAACAGATTTGTATGGTGAGAGATGATGTTATCTCCATTGAGTTTATACTTTATACAATTAAAACGATCATATTTTATGTAAGTACCTATTCACGTTTAGAGTCAATCATTTTAGGCGTGGATGTACCTACATTTTTCGTAATAAATGTTGAGGCTACATTGTAGAGTCTACATTATTAATTATTAGGACAGGAAATAAATTTTAAGTCTGAAACAATAAACAATCAGTATATAAGTAATAATTAGGTACCGAATGGTTTCATTCAAACGAATGTATGTATAATTATCATAATTATTCAATTCAAGAGGAGACTATCTTCTTATGCAGGTGAAAATTATATATCTTTAAAAACTTATTTCACAAGGTACAGCTTTTTTTGACCCCTATTCTTTAAAAAATGTAGGTAAGTAATACATACTTAAGTCTAAGACCGGTTTAAACTTTCCTGCATTGAAGGTTGGCTACAGACGCTCACAAAAGCACCGAGCCACTGCCGACCACCGACGCTGACCGATCTCATAATAGGATTACCGCACCAGCAGGTAAGTGTCTAATTGCTGTAACATCGGTGCCGACAATGACGACAATGGCCGAAATGAAAAGGGCCCGAGCGGCGCCCGAGGCCAACGAAAGTGATTTATTGATTGGTTCTTTATGGCTTAGTCGGATTACGTGTTTGTTTGTTTGCGGCTCCTGTTGGTTTCCGATGGAAGGAATTGGATACGCTAATTTAGCTTTATTGAAGTGAGTATAAAAGTGAGTGGGATCTGGACATAATATTAGTGTTTTTGAATCTGCTGTTCCTATCTAACTTGGAAAACAGAATTGTTTTAAATGTCCTATGAAATGTAATCATATTTTATATGGACAAATAATATTTTATAGGTATACCTGATACCGTATAATCTTCGGTTCGGTTCGGTTCTTTAACTACTACTTGCGCCTTCATTAATAATTAAATTATCAGATCGGTTCTTATCTGTTTTTTTAGTTAACAGTAAACCTACAAATATCTTGAATGGAACTAATATAATAAATAATACGTAAATCGTAACCGTTTTAGAGTCAGGGCGAAACGTAAGGGTGCTAAGGGTTGGAAGTTACTACCGCTCAATTGATTTATGCCCTGCGAGCGTCTTTAGTGAAGGTGAAAGTGTTACGTTTATCAATTGTATCCATGTTTACCCATGCCCTTTTTCACTCAAAACACAATACTTTACTTTACAATCTGATATTAGTTTATTGCTATTTCAATGGCAGAAATTCTGAATTTAATTACCTATGTCAAGAGATTAACTTTATATTGATTTTACATCTTCATGACTACTGAATTTAACAACAACAATGTATCAATAATATTCAGTAGTCATGAAGCGAAATATTACTGAATAACATACCTATGTATTTTCAAACGATTTTAATGACAAGCTTTTTGATTATCATATAAATTGTACCTAAGTATAAAAGGTAGATACTAATTTTAAACTAAAATGCATATATTATTCCGTAAAAGAACCTAGAAATACTTCTAGAACCTTGAAAGACATCGCGTATCACCTTACGAGTTGAGAACCGCAGAGCGGATCCTCTATTGATTTATGTCCTCCAAATGACAATGGCGGTGAAAGTGTTACGGGCGTTCATCATTTTGATGTATTGACAGCCAATGAATGCAATGATTATAGAGCAATGTCGTGATTTACCGTTCAAACTTATAGTTTGGTTGATTTATGTTGCATATTTTCACAGAATTAATAAAATATTGATAAAATTGCTGTGTTTACGTTTTGTAGCTAGACTCTACCTTTCAAAACGTGAAAACAGCATTTTTATCAATATTTTATGATTTTTTAGAGTTCCGTACCTCAAAAGGAAAAAACGGAACCCTTATAGGATCACTTTGTTGTCCGTCCGTCTGTGTGTCAAGACCCTTTTTCGCGGAAGAACGCATGGAGGTACTCGTATATCAAGCTGAAATTAATATCAAATAGGTCTACTGTCCCTTGGAGCTGTGAAAAAATCGAACTTCTAAGCCAACGCAATCAAAAGATACAGCCGTTTATGCTGCAAATTTTCAACACTCGCAAGGGAATCAAAATCTACAGGGTACTCAGAAACCCGTGGTCTCAGAATCCCTGTGAAACAGGTCCCGTGAACTCAGAATGTTGAAATTTTGTACGAAGCAATGTCTTGTAGCACTGATAAAGGAAAAATTGCGAAAAGCATAAATTTTTAGTTACATCATATAATAACAATATTTTTATGCATATTTTCGACACCCGCAAGGGAATCAAAACCTACAGGGTACCTACTTCCCGTGAACTCAGAATCTTGAAATTTGGTACGAAGCAACGTCTTATAGCACAGATAAAGGAAAAATTGTGAAAAGCATAAATTTTAGTTTAATCATATACTTAATACTAATATTTTTATGCAAAGTTTCGGCACTCGCAATGGAATCAAAATCTACAGGGTACTTCCCGTGATCCCAGAATCTCGAAATTTGGTACAAAGCAACGTCTTATAGCACAGATAAAGAAAAAATTGCGAAAAACATAAATTTTAGTTACATCATATAATAAAAATATTTTTATGCAAATTTTCGACACTCGCAAGGGAATCCAAACCTACAGGGTACTTCCCGTGAACTCAGAATCTTGAAATTTGGTACGAAGCAACGTCTTATAGCATAGATAAAGGAAAAATTGCGGACAGCATACATTTTAGTTACATCATATAATAAAAATATTTTTATGCAAATTTTCGACACTCGCAGGGAAATCAAAACCTACAGGGTACTTCCCGTGAACTCAGAATCTTAAAATTTGGTACGAAGCAACATCTTATAGCACAGATAAAGGAAAAATTGCGAAAAGCGTACATTTTTAGTTAAATCATATAATAAAAATATTTTTATGCAAATTTTCGGCACTCGCAAGGAGATCAAAACCTACAGGGTACTTCTCGTGAACGCAGAATCTTAAAATTTGGCATGAAGTAATGTCTTTCAGCACATATAAAGGAAAAATTGTGAAAAGCATAAATTTTTAGTTACATCATATAATAAAAACTTTTTTATGCAAATTTTCGACACTCGCAAGGGAATCAAAACCTACAGGGTACTTCCCGTGAACTCAGAATCTTGAAATTTGGTACGAAGCAACGCCTTATAGCACAAATAAAAGAAAAATTGCGAAATGCATACATTTTTAGTTACATCACATAATAAAAATATTTTTATGCAAATTTTCGACATTCGCAAGGGAATCAAAACCTTCAGGGTACTTTTCGTGAACTTTTTCGACATTCGCAAGGGAATCAAAACCTTCAGGGTACTTTTCGTGAACTCAGAATCTTGAAATTTGGTACGAAACAACGTCTTACAGCACAGATAAAGGAAAAATTGCGAAAAGCATAAATTTTTAGTTACATCATAAAAAAAAAATATTTTTATGCAAATTTTCGACATTCGCAAGGGAATCAAAACCTACAGGGTACTTCACGTGAACTAAGAATCTTAAAATTTGGTACGAAGCAACGTCTTATGGCACAAATAAAGGAAAAATTGCGAAAAGCATAAATTTATAGTTACATCATATAATAAAAATATTTTTATGCAAACTTTCGACAATCGCAAGGGAATCTAAACCTACAGGGTACTTCCCGTAAACTCAGAATCTTGAAATTTGGTACGAAGCAATTTTTTATAGCACAGATAAAGGAAAAATTGCGAAAAGCATAAATTTTTAGGTACTTACATCATATTATAAAATATTTTTGTTCAAATTTTCGACACTCGCAAGGGAATCAAAACGTACAGGGTATTTTCCATGAACTCAGAATCTTGAACTTTGGTACGGAGCAACGTCATATAGCATAGGTAAAGGAAAAATTGCGAAAAGCATAAATTTTAGTTACATCAATAATAAAAATATTTTTATGCAAATTTTCGACACTCGCAAGGTCATATAATAAAAATATTTTTAATAATTTGAAACTTACTACTTTGGAAATTTTGCAGAGAGATAGATTACAGTCTGGAGAAACAGATGGGCTACTTTTTATCCCGGAAAATAGAAGTTCCCACGGGAGTTAAAAAATCTTAATCCACGCGGACGAAGTCGCGGGCATCAGCTAGTCATATTATAATAAAAATATTTTTAATAATTTTAAACTTACAGGTTTATACGGAACCCTCGGTGCGCGAGTCCGACTCGCACTTGGCCGGTTTTTTAGGGTTCCGTAGCCAAATTTGTCAAAAACGGAACCCTTATAGATTCGTCATGTCTGTCTGTCTGTCTGTCCGTCCGTATGTCACAGCCACTTTTTTCCGAAACTATAAGAACTATACTGTTGAAACTTGGTAAGTAGATGTATTCTGTGATCCGCATTAAGATTTTCTTAAAAAAATAGAAAAAAAGAACAATAAATTTTGGGGGTTCCCCATACTTGGAACTGAAACTCAAAATTTTTTTTTTCATCTAACCCATACGTGTGGGGTATCTATGGATAGGTCTTCAAAAATGATATTGAGGTTTGTAATATAATTTTTTTCTAAACTGAATAGTTTGCGTGAGAGACTTCCAAAGTGGTAAAATGTGTGTCCCCTCCCCTGTAACTTCTAAAATAAGTGGATGATAAAACTAAAAAAAATATATGATGTACATTACCATGCAAACTTCCACCGAAAATTGGTTTGAACGAGATCTAGTAAGTAGTTTTTTTAATACGTCATAAATCGTAAACCGCAATTTACCTTTCATTCAATCAACTCAAATATTTAAAATAAAAATATTTTTAATAATTTAAAACTTACTACAGGTTTGTACGGATCCCTCGGACTTGGCCGGTTTTTTTAAATTGCTATAATTACGAGAAATATTTTAAAAATACTGTGAGAATTTTCGGATAGAATCGGAACTATAAGTACAATATAATTATCTATACTAGTATTTTTGGCTCGTAGTAGATAAGTATTTCACATTACTTATTGGATCACCGATAAAAAGATTTTAAAATATAAAAATAAACATAACAAAACATGCCGTAGCACCGGTAGACTACATAAAAGCATCCAACAAAAACTCAGACACATTTCCTGTACATAATAATACCTACTTAAGCAATATTAAAGCAATTAAGTAATTTTTACTAGCCGGTCATAGACAAACCTGGAGATTTAGAGCAATTTCAAAGATTGCTGACGGTGTTCAATACATAATTGGTGGGAGACATTTATGATAGCCCCAGGACCCGCCCCGCGATGTCCGACCTAACCTCAAATTTACGGTCATTTTTCACATAAATCAAAGAGCGCCGGCCAAAAGATTTATTGCTCTGCGCCTATCTGTAGTGCTGTTAGAAAAAAGACTACCTGTACTATTAGAATTGGGGATTTTTTAAATGCAAATATAATATTATGGGCTGCGAAAATGAAAGTGTAAACACACAAGTAGGTACCTGTTGCGTTTCTTTTGTTTTTAGATAGGTGCTCTTATTCTATTGAAAACTTTATATTATAACAGCTAATCATAGCTATCTAGATAATCTAATTATAAATGATTTCTTTATTATAATGAATATACAAATTAATAAATATACAAATGAGTTATGAGAGAATGAGTAAAGGCTGCTCTTGAGTAGATAAACGTCATATTTTCTTAAATAAAATAAAAACAATTTTTCCATTAATTGTGTGAAACAAAACTGAATTTTTTCAATAATTCCTATGCCTTTAATTTTGACACAGACGATCGATTCAGATAAAAGTTTATTCCACGACCAATATATTCAATAAGTTATTTAAACATAACAAACGACAAAATTCCCAGCAATCATCATTACTTTAATGTATTCAAGTTACGGTGAATGTTTCACCAGTTTAGTTACAGGCTATCTAGGTAACATGCGATTTCACTTCCATTGTGCATTTGTGATTTACATGGATATTATTTAAAGCTCCGTTCAAATTTACATGAAAATTAACCTATAAGAACGTATAAAATTTATAACCTAAGCCGACTGATTCATCATGGTCAAGCCATTAGGGTTACCAAC
The DNA here is from genome assembly GCA_963932025.1 of Erebia epiphron. Taxonomy (NCBI): domain Eukaryota; kingdom Metazoa; phylum Arthropoda; class Insecta; order Lepidoptera; family Nymphalidae; genus Erebia; species Erebia epiphron. The sequence continues at coordinate 44,382,611 of OZ009945.1, forward strand.
TGCCTTTTCGGACATACTGCTTACTGCTTGTGAAAAGCCGTCGTTACTTTTAAAGATATATATAGTAGCTTATTCTAACTATTTAAATTACAAGCGTTTAAAAAGTGCACAGTTTATTATTAAACTTTGAATAGTAAAATTACCTTTAACTTTGGCTTTGGATTAAACATTACTTGCAGTTATAATTAAAATATTTACAATAAATAACCTAATCCGTACTAATATTACAAATGCGAAAGTGTGTCTGTCTGTCTCTCTGCTACGCTTTCACGGCTCATCCGTTCAACCGATTTTAATGAAATTTGGTAGAGGGGTAGGTTGTATCCCGGGAAAGGACATATGCTACTTTTTATCCCGGAAAATCAAAGAGTTCCCGCGGGAATCAAAAAATCTTAATCCACCCGGACGAAGACGCGGGAATCATCTAGTAGGTACATAAAACTAATAAATAAAATTTACAGTTATTCGTATACAATAAGGATAGTTAATTTAAGATATTACTTCGCTGTAGCATCTACAAAAACTTTTGCTACTTAAAAGCAGCTGCATGTGTGCAAAATGATGTGCACATTTTGCAAAGCTATTTTGATCGAAATAAACCTTATAAAATTGAGTCGGTATCACACGTCAATCAACCGCGAGCAAATTGAGACAGTGTAAAAATAATGCTTTCATATTAAAGATGAATCGAAATGATCGATCGAGGCAGGGCGTTCGTTTTAATTTCGATTCCCGAGATAGGCCCGGAGGCGTGGTCGTGTAAACGATTTGTTTCATGTCCCTAGATGCCTACCTTTTGCAGGAGAAGACAAAGGGTCTTCGCTATGAGGCTATTTCGTACGGCTGGTCTGCTGGATATGTAGTTTTATGTTATATATTCGTTATTACTCTTATTTCTTTTGACTATTAAACCTGAAGGCTAAGTGACACTTCCACCTAAGCTTCCAATATACAAAACATGTTTTGGTTTTCGTAAGTCTTTAGTCTAAATAAATCCCCTCACGAGGGCAAATAAAGTTGACATAAGTAATTTAGATCAATTATATACTATACATTTATTACGCAAGATTAGGTTGCACCTTTAAGATTCCTAATAAGAGCATTGAAATAGAATGAGTACTACTAAAATTGTACATCAATGAATCCACCACTACAGCCCATTAACGTCCCACTGCTGGGCACAGGCCTCCACTCTCATGAGAGAGAGGGAAGTAGAGCTTAGACCCACCACGCTGCTCCAATGCGGGTTGGCGGGCTTTAACGACTATGTTAGTGATAATAACCGGGACCGACGGCTTAACGTGCTCTCCGAGGCACGGGGGTGAAACACCGCCAACTTCCTAACTCCGGGCTAGTACTGAGAATTTCTAGTCAGAAAAACCCAATACTTAATTATGGCCCGACCCGGGACTCGAACCTTGGACCTCGTCGGCCGCAGTCAGACATGCTAACCACTAGACCAACGAGGCAGTTCATCAATGAGTAAGAGCAAATAATTATGAGGTGATTATGAATGAGTTTGCTTATAAGGTTGGTCCGGACGCCGCGCCGGTTCTTCGTAACGGAAACGAATAGATGCCTAATTATTACCTATGTTCGGTCTCTAATAAATTCTAGTCTGATGCCCGTGACTTCATCCACAAGGATTTAAGCTTTTTAGAAATTCTGTGGGAACTCTTTAATTTTACGGTATAAAAAAGTCTTTGTTTATTCCCTAGATACAACCCCTTTGAACCCGCCAAAATTGGTTCAACAGATCGGCCGTGAAAACGTTGCAGACATATTAAAAGATAGACTCACATTTATAATTATGGAAAATCAATTATATTGAACAGGAGCTAGGGGTACTTAAAATTAAGAAGAGCAATTCGAAAGTTGGGGAAGACAAGAGAAGCGTGACAACGAAACGTCGCAAGACGTAGCCACATAAGAGAATCAGTCAAAACTTAGTAAATCCAATATCCAAGTTGAACACAAAGCGTCTGGCTGCAGCGAGCGCCGTGCATCGCTCGATAGCGGTGACAGTGACGGATTACCCCGGCTCACTGCTACGAGCTATCTTACTATTATCAAAAGAATAGACCCGAATAAGGATGCGCGAATTCTCATAGGGCTTCACTAAAATTTTATGCTATAGTGATCCTTTCAATTGAGATTTTTTAGGTTTGTGTTACTTAATTATGTTAAGGCTTTATTCTAAAAAATGTTAGAATCTTCACTAGTTCAGAACATGAGAAAAAGGTATTTAGTTAGATACACGTACCTACTACATACCTAGTCACCTGCTAGAAAATTAAAAACTACTAAACTACATGAATTTGAAAACGAAGCCTGATATCGTAAAAATTGATAAAAACAAAGAAGTTTTACAACAGGTAAGTACTTACCTAACAACAACAAAGTTAACAAGTAGGTATGTAGGTAAGAGATAATATTTTATACATGTTTTCTATAATTTACTCGTAGTCATAGGCCTGCTTCCGTTTTCCGTATCTATTGGGATGACAGACTGACGAGACGGGAGGCATTTCCTTTGTCAAATATTTTAAAGAAAAAGACAAGGAGTACGTAAATGATAGAAACTTCCTTCCAACGGCATCACTCTTTGTATAGAAGTCATAAGATGATAGGTAACTTTTATTTTATGTAGGACGACTTGTCCCACTGCTATTTCCGGAGTGGACACTACCACCGGATCGGATAGTAGATTGTACAAAAATAACACAAAGTATATTTTCATAACAAGATAACCCGCCCCGGCTCGCACGGGTATGCTTAAGACATTTACCTACCTATGTATTATTGAGTAGGTACCTATATGGTTAAAAATCTACCTACACTAACTGAAACTTTATTTAAGAACTTACTGTAATCCGATGAGGAATAAGTAGCTTTAAACCGAGATTTAAACTTTGTAAAGAAAAAGGGAATGAATTGTTAAAATCGATTCTGATTTGACTGAGTTATGGTCCATAACTCGGTCAAAATATAATGTAAGTATAGGTTTACCTATCGTTTTTAGGGATATAAAATAGCCTATCAGGGATTGTCCAGTTACAGTTTTATAAGTATAAGTACCTAAGTACGATCTGGCTATATCGCTTGTCATGCTAATGTGTTCAATACTGGTGCTCGGTTGCCCGGCCTCCCGGGGCGCACCGTGGGGGGCGGCTTCTGTCCAACACGGCGTTAATCGTACTCAAATATGAAAATATTGCTTCAACACGATTACAGAAGAAAAAACAACCGTTCAAGGTTTTTATGGATTAAAGGAAAATTGACAAGGTGTGAGTGGAGTTACCTTGCACGCCTTTTATGTTGCTTACAAGATTTTATTTTATACGCAGGTTCTCAATGTTCTTATCCACAAAGATGTTTCTCATTAAAAGCACTGATACAAAATTTATTTCAATTGAAAAGAATCCAGGTACATTCTCGATAACATCGTTGTAAGTGTTGTGCTTGATCTAAGCCTTTGAAAACAGTGAATAATAAGCAACGTGAAAAGGGCAGATTTCGATTGCATTTTGATTGGTATAGACTACTGAGTATGATCAGTTTATTGCCTAGAGCCTAACTCTGTTGTCTCTATGTTCTGGGTTACCTATGTTGTTAAATAGTGTTACGCTCATATTGAGATTCTACCTTTTACAAAAAGAAATTAAAAAATTAAACACAGTTAAATGGTTTTACAAGAATTACCTAATAGACATTTAACATGACGTATGGGCCAGGTGAGGTCACATAGCCATGGCTGACGTATGATGATGGATCATGCCACTCGCACTTTGTTCTGAATCGCGACAAATTTGGGGTCATTTCTTCTTTATGCTATTGTTTGACGTGTGATTGTGCAAAAATATGGGGAGCACTCTTCAATGTAGATTTTTATTGATTGGTATTTTGCTTTTCTAAGAAGAGTCACAAAATATTTTTTCACACCACTCGCTCAGCAACGCCTTATTACATGGCCTGTTATCTAAGGTTAAAGTAAGGCATTAAATCCCTAGGGTCATAATGTTGTACTGAAATCCATTATTCCCTAGGGTTATAATGTGATTTGAATTTAGAATCATCGCGCATCTGAAGCAAGATCTGAAGGAAATTCTATTCATTCCAAAGAGGTTTTATTCATAATTCTTATTGCCATACTCATAAAGTCTAATTTCGGTAAACATAATGTGTTCTCAGCAGGCGCGGCCAACTCGATTTTCGAAAACCAAAGCCGTGGCCCACTAGATTCGCACTGACGAAATTTGTTTGTCAAATCGAGTAGGCCACGCCAGCTGAAAGAAGTGGTTGTATCGCGAGGTGTGAAAAGTAGAGTATTCACCGTAGGGGTAATGCTGTATTAATCTTGGGCGCCCCTAATTCCCGCGCTACTCTCAGGATTCTAGATGCAACACCCTCGCTACGCTCGGGAGTTACTCTAAAATCCCTCGTTACGCTTGGGATTTATCCCGGCGCCCGTGACATAATACATCGCATTACCCCCGTGGTGAATAATCTACTATTTTGCTCCAATAGAGATTCCATTTTGTTTGCAGGAATATATAGCTATGTCAGTTCCAAAATCACAACCGCTGGTAAGTTCAGTTCTCACACGTGATAACAATAAGTATAGTCCAGGCTCTAATTATTCAGGTACATTCAGGTATTTATTCAGGTTCAGGTAAAGGGATACCTGCAGAAGCACATATTAAATAATAGGAAGTTAATTCGTCCAAAAGGCCCTTTTAAAAACACTTATTCTTGAAAAATGGTAGGGTTTAAAGTATGTACTGGTCGATATATAATATTATGTTCTAAAATGTTCTCACTTATAATTAGTGTTCACTGTGCATATCGAATATTCCGCGCCGTTACACGCCGCGGCGGCGGCGGCTCGCTAGCTTAGATAATACCACCACGATACCACTCCCACACGGAACCGAAAACGGTTAAAGACACGAGACGTCGTCGCGCCATACAATTCAATAAATTTCGGAGTAATTTGATGTTCATTACAGAAACTCTGGGACCGTGAACCAGAATACAATGGATGAATGGCCATTTGTTGCTGTTGTTGAAAGGCACAATAATAATTCTTATGTTGTTCATGCAGCAGTTAGAAGCACTTACAAAACGAAGCAGTCCATTCTCTGTTATGAGAACTATGAATTTTGTTTCGCGATCTTTTCGCAATTTTAAGGTAATAGGTTTAATAAGTATTTTGTCAAAATTTTCCATGCTATGAGAGTTATTTCCATCGTTTGTATTTGATCGTTCGAATTTGTAGTTTTCCATCAACTCTTTTGTTTTTAATTAGTGTAACCGAAAAAAGAACACTCACCTTGTTGGCTGCTTTTCCTAGTAGTTTTTTTCTCCTTCATCCAAGGGTATTCAGGGACGTTCAAACCGCCACCAGGCGATGGCAGATCCGGTGCGTATCCGGGCGGGGTATGCTGCGGACTTAATTCGCCTCCTCCCAGTTGCGGAAGCGCCGTCATGAACTCCGCCATCGAAGGTTGACTGTTTATGAAACCAGTTTCCGTACACGTCTCGAGCATGGGATGGGCTGCTCCAGCGGCGGTGACTGCTGCCAGCCAAAACCCGTTACCCCCATGCTCCATTCGAGAATGATCTTGCCCCGGAGCGGGCCCCATGGGTGGTGTGTTCCTCGTCTTCACCACGAACTCCTCTTCCATGTCATCGCGGACCCCTATTCCTATTCTTGTTGCTTGCTTTCCTCTCACGGGGAACTCTTCGCATTTTATCTTGCGGACCAAGGGGTTACTGTCAAGTGGCAGGGCGGTATTGCAAATCTCTTGCATCGCTGCCGGTTTCACCCAATCACGCAATCACTCATGTATGGACACACTTTTTCGTTTCGCAGCATGTGCTAGCATTTTCATTTGCATGAGGACTTATTTTGTGTTGTTTGTCTGGTAAAATCAACGTGTACTGCACTGATCCACAGCTGCAGCATCATGGGACCTGGAATTTTGGAAAAAAAACGTTTGTTACTTTTTTTTTTAATCTCAGGTGCCTATAAAAATAATCTGACTTTTCACAAGGTTTCCAGCAATTTAGCAGTAAATTACTAATGCTCACCCATGCAAATATATAATATGATTTTTGCATGGGTAGAGCTTTTAGCTTTACCAAATAAAAGAAGCACGATATGTAAAGGTCATTCGTCATTGCGTTGCAGTCAAGAAAAAACATGTTTTCGTTCAATGTTTCAAATAAAGCTGTATTAAATGTAACCGGAGGAGGCCGCTTTGTGGTTATTTCCATGTTATTTCCCAATTATTCGCGGACGTTCAACATTACCACGGTTTTGTGTAGAATAATTTAAGCGCTCCAGTCGTGATGAGCGCGGGTAAATGAGTGCTCAAAATTGTTGATTGTAATTTAGCGGCCATCATGGAGTGTATAGCACGTAATGACGACTCAACAATAAAGTTATTAAAATTGTCATGAACTCCGTTTGGTATGAAACGACGAGATAATGCTTGACTGTTCCAATGAAAACAATTATGCCAAACCGCGATGCTATAAAATATAAAACAGTACAGTTACGAGTACCTATTATACAAATATTTTTATTTGATATTGAATTTTTAGTTCTTTTTGAAAAAAACTGTGTTATTTTCGCTTTTAACCAACTTCCAAAAAAGGAGTGATTTTCGTTTTTAATCGACTTCCAAAAAGGGAAGAAGCTCTATGTCTTTCTTAGATTTTTAGTCTTATAATTTTCAGCAGGGTTGTCGTTGCTTAGCGATTAAGTACGTATCATCAAATAAGTATTATAAATGCGAAAGTTTGGATGGATGGATGTATGGATGGATGTTTGTTACTCAATCACGCCCCAACGGCTGAACGGATCTGGATGAAATTTGGCACAGAGGTAGATTATAGTCTGGAATAACACATAGGCGGGAACACTTTTTATCCCGGAAAAGTAAGGAGTTCCCGCGGGAACCAAAAAAACTGTTACTCAAGGACGTAGTCGCGGGCATCAGCTAGTACTAAATATATTGAAACATCGAGACTCATAAGCACATGAAATTAATTCCCATACAAATAAACATTAATCCTCGTATCCACTATGGACGTAGCAACTACAATAGTTTCCCCTTTTAGACGAATATTCATGACCAAGTAGGTGTTACATAGTTACGAGTAGCTCTGATATGTTGTTCCCCTGTAACCCTTATAAAAGTAGTGAATTCGGAAAACGTTGGCGCATCCAGAGCTCCGGTCGCTGAATGTCAATTAAAATTCAAACCACGTACGAAATACGATTTTTTCCACTGGAATTTGCGGCGCGCCCGCGAGGTATGGCGTGATCGCGCCTTTTTTGTTTTATTTTATTTTTTCCAAACTGGAACGGCTGGCGGTTAAACCTATTTTAATGTGTATCCATGGGTTGCTCTTTCAAATTAAAATTCTCTGTACGTTTTTATGAATGGACAATGAAATGTAATTTCCTTTTGGGGGGATAATTTTTTTGCGTGAGTGTATTATGTTTGTTTCATCACTCATGTGTCTTGTTTGCATTATTTTGGTGTGCATATTGTGTGTTGAAAAATTGTTGTATTGACCCTTTTGTGTTTTTAATAAAGTTGGAAGTTTTCACCTGCTTGGTCACTACCCTAGGCCAGTCTGCCCTTGCAGGTACTGTATCATAATTCGTACCTATAGTAATGAGAAAAATACCAAGATTTATTAAAACTAAATATAAAATGCTGATTTTGTGTCAGGCTAGTTGCAGTTGCTAGGCTACTAGAGTGAGCTCAGATGTATGGAGTGATCCGACGTGGACCAGTACCAGAAAAGCAATTTCAAGCACAACCAACAAACATCGCTTAAGCTCGAAAGCAGATCCACTAGAAGGAAGAAGAAGAAGATATTTGGGAAGCACAGAAGTAAGAATCTGTTTATTACTGGAAGGCAATTTTTCTAACTTAAATACTGAATTTTTAACCTCTTTAGTTAAAATATAAGCATCTACTCCATATGAATACTAAACTTAAGATTAACTAGCTAAATAAAGATCTAAAATGTTCACATTGTGCAGTTGATATTATGAGATTGATGTCAAGATTGTCCAGTGATCAACCGTCAACAAGCAGAGTTCAAGGAAGGCTGTGATTAAGTGTCTATTGCGCTATTCGCAAGGCTTTGCTATGTTTACCTCACAAGGTTTGTTATGTAACATAATAAATAATCATAATAATTAAATTACGACATGGTGTATCACAGAGAAGCAATTTGCGTGTTTGAGATTACCGCAGACGTCTGGTAAAATGTCCTTGGAGGACATAAGTCATGGTTTATTGGTTTCACCTCAAGTGACCTGAAAACTGCTGTTTAATAGCAACACTATGATGTATATAGCAAGGGGTGATTAGTGGTGAAGCCGCGTAATACAATGTTCTATACTGACTACCCAAGACAATTCGTCATGTTCATTTATTAGGGTTCCGTACCCAAAGGGTAAAAACCGGACCCTATTACTAAGACTCCGCTGTCTGTCTGTCTGTCTGTCTGTCTGTCTGTCTGTCTGTCTGTCTGTCTGTCTGTCTCCAGGCTGTATCTCATAGACCGTGATAGCTAGAAAGCTGAAATTTTCACAAATGATGTATTTTTGTTGCCGCTATAACAACAAATACTAAAAATTAAAAAAAATATATATATTAAGGGGGGTCCCCATACAATAAACGTGTTTTTTTCGTATTTTTTTGCTCAATATTAAAAACGGTAACAGGTAGACGGTTCAAATTTTCACAGAATATTAACTTGTATATTACCTTTCAAAATAAATAATTAAATATCAATAAAGTAAATATTAAAGGGGGGCTCCCATACAACAAACGTAATTTTTTGATATTAACAGTAAATCTCTACAAACAAAGTTAGTTTTGCGGTTCAATAACAAAGGTCATTATACCTACTTCTTGAGTACGGAACCCTCGGTGCGCGAGTCCGACTCGCACTTGGCCGGTTTTTTAACTTTATATCCTCGTATTGTCTCGTATACCTACCTAGGTAGTAGGTAGGTAAAATGTGCACTAAAATTCCGTTTAACTGTGGCAAATTAATTTGACATGATTTTTTAGAAATCTTTGTCGTACTATGAGGTCGACGGTGACTCTTTAAAAATTCCCAAACCCTGTGGAATTTCCCTCTTGTTTTTTGCAAGGGTGTGGGTTTACGCCGCGTTTCACTTTAGCTCCCTCGAGGGGGGCCTTTAAAAGCGCATAAAATGGAGAACATAGCCTACTTATGAATTTGTTTATGGCTCCCACTTTCAGAACGACATTTCACTCAAATCTGGGAGCTTAGGAAATGACAATATTTTCTAATTTAGTGGATATAAACCTTTATTGATACGATTATGGACGATTGAATAAAATGGGTAGGTAATTGTGCCTCGAACTTTTTTTTACCTTACTATCTTATTATATCTAGGTATTATGAAAAGCTAGTAATAAGTAGATATGCTTATATTCTTCAATCCTCTAGGATCACTGATTGGATCCAGCAGTGGGATGAATAGCACTCGGAATGTGGAATGAACGATATTGTAGATTTGAGATCACCCGTTTAACCTCATGAGCTTCCAATTGAATTATTATTTTATCAGTTTTAAAAGGTACGTAACCAGTCAAACATGCCCGTTTTTGTTGAAAAGTCTAAGTAGGTAAATAACATCTGCGTGACAGTCCGGGTCGCGACTGACCGCCACAACTAGTGGTTAGGGCCCAATTTGCCCATAACGATTTCCTCTTCGGGGAATAGAATGGCGTGCGGCCGCCCACTGGCTGCTATGTATATAGTTCACGTAAATAGAATAAGGTTGGTATGAGTGTAGCAGTAGGCAAGTAAGTACTTATTGTCATATTTATGTGCCTACCTTCTGTACTAACAAAACCGACTTGGTACTGATAAAACCTCTATCTACTTGCTATCTAATACTTAGGTTGATAAAAATTGACTGACTGTCTGTCTGTCTGATATCCTTAGTACCTACCTATGAAATGAAAGTAAATTTAATTTCTTGGTCTTTTTTGTCGATCCTAACTAGGTACCGGGATAGATTCCTGGCAAGGTCAATTAAAAATGGGATTTTAGAATTTTTTATGTATCTGATCTGGTCTAACGGGAGGCTTCGGCCGTGGCTAGTACGACCCACCCAGCAAAGATGGGCCCCGCCAAGCGATGCCAATATAATCTACAAAGAAATGTATTTAACTAAATGCATTGCGCTTACTGCGGGCAGTTACATAATGAATACGGTATCTGGAGTAGACAATTGGACATCGAGGAATTCAGCTGATAGAATCAGTGGCGCCGATCTCATGTCATCGTCTAGTACAATATAATTCCCACGCAATGCACTGGTCACATAAAATGCTATCATAACAGAGCTTAATAACGCCTACGACATCCTTCAGGCGTTTACGTTACAATAAACTCAACCAACAAAACATTAGCCAACACCTATTTATAACCGGCTTTTCTGTATTTTGAGCCGATTACTTACCTGCAGGGCGACTGCGTATCTTTTGCATCAATCATCGGCTGGATTGGCATCGATTGGCTGAATTTATGGTATTCTTGCTGCGTCAATGGATTTCGTCCAATAGTGGAAGAGTGTTAACCAATCAGAAGTTATTGCGATGTATCAATGATTGATGCAAAAGATACGCGGTCGCCCTGCTGGTTCTTTTTTTAAAGGGTTACAGTAGTTCCATGAAACGCTCTGTCAATTCGTAAATAAATAATTAGGTAATACATTGATGTAGAATTTTTATTTGGAGATGTGGGAAGGAACTTCAAGGAATCAATGATATATAAGTTAAACTCAGGTAAAAATATTTAAAGAAGGTTTCATCCACACGGGTAATTTAGTAGGCTCACATGCGTCCTACTTTGTGCATTTCATTACGTTCTTATTAAATACGAGTTGGAATAATAAGTTTTCCATCTAAAGAGAAAATCTCCATATGTGAAGCCGTGGGCGCGTTGGAAACTCCATTAGAAATTATCTCAGAGTCATCGTTGGAACTTGTATTTGTGCCTTACAATTAACTTTCTAAACTATCTCTTGCAACAAACAAAAACTGCATTCATAACTAATGCTTTTTATAATGTGTCGTAAATTGTAATTTAGAATTATAATCCAGCATTTTTAAAAGTTTAACATATTGGTTAGTTATATTTACACGTTTTGTTTAAGAAAATTATCAATTATATAAACGTTTGGCCATTAATTCTACTATTAGTTCTACCACCACCACCACCACTAGGTACAGTCTATTAGCGTCCCACTGCTGTCTCCACTCTCATAGGGGAGAGGGAATTAGAGCTTAGACCCACCACGCTGCTCCGATGCGGGTTGGCGGATGGGTTTACAGTTTTCTCAAAATATTTTGGTAGAAATAGGTTCTTGAATAACTTTAGAGCATAGAATGCTTAAAGTAGATAAGTAACAATAACCCAGCATGAGATAGGTACATAGGATAATAGGTACATTTTATGAACAAAGCTTGGAACGAAGCTAGCACATACCGTCAAATCCTTTTATCATTTTAATGAAAACTGATTGCCTAAGCCCTAAATACCTATACATAGTACAAGTTCTAACCCATTATGATAATATTCTCACCACGACGTTATCTTTTGATGACTAGGTAGGAGCTATATCAGGATAAGACCAAGCAAACAAACTAATATCGCAAATAAATAGGCGAAAGGATTTATTTTTTTGAACAATATAAAAATCAGGAGACAGTAGGATATTTGTATGTAACACCGTATTAACAGCTATGTATGAAGTTAAAAGCAGCAGTATGTAGGTATCTGTTCACTTGATTGATGGCCGTCAATGGCTTGTCACAAAGTTAATCAGTTGCTTATAACTTGTCAAGCAGCTTATTAACTTTCTAGAGATACCTGCGGCCGTATTTGCAAGACTGCTCAATTTAGACACTAGTATGACAACTCCTATTTTTGTCTTTGCTCTGCTAGTTTTTTGGTAACGGATACCTGATCATAATTTTATTACTGAAGCAGTTTGAGTTTCATTTTAGTTAATAGTTAATGAAGCAATCGTGTGATATTTTTATCCTGAAATATGAATGCACCACCTACTAGGATTTCAAACTTACCCTAATATTAGGGTAAGTGTGAAATTAGAAGTTGTGAATTAGGTTCGAAAATTGAAAGATTCTCAGTTTGGACACTCAGACTGTGTTGATTGTTCATATCTCTATTTATGTTTAACTGGCTTTTGTCCGCAGCTTCGCTCACGTTAGGTTCTATTTTCATACAAATTTCATATTTATGTGAAAATACTTAATTTCTATTTCAATGCCCTTAGAGCGATTTTGAATTTTCAAAAATCTTTTCTTAGTGATGCCTACGTCATAATAGCTATGCGTCATAATAGCAAATGTCCGATCCTTCCAGTAGTCTGAGCTGTGCATTGATAAATCAGTGAGTCAGTCACCCTTTCCCTTTATACATTAAGATTTTATCGAACATTTGTAACCGAAATATTTCTATAATTAGATAGGTATCCATCACTGCAGGAATATTGTCAGATATCTAGGTAGATATCATACTAAAATTCTACATCGAGGGTAGATATATCTCAGCCTTTTCAGGCCTTAGTACCCTAATCTATCAAATGTGTGCCTATTATAATAGGAACTTAGTATTGACTATTTGCTTATGGCGTAGGTAGACCGTACAATAAAGTTTGAACATAATTGTTACTTTATTTTACCTAACGTAACAATTTAATTATTACGTTCCTGCTTGCTGCTGTAACCTGCTTTTTTTAACAAAAGTGCCTTCTGTTGAGCACCATCTCTAAATTAAACTGCAATGACAGCTCTTTTATATTGTTGAAAGGGGCAGCCTGAGATTTAGAGTTGTCTATCTGAGTTAGTTTGATCTATTTGTAAGTAGAGATTGACTGAGACTGAGTTTAGCGATTTTTTTAAACATAATTTTACTGGCCACATTATCCGTGTAACTAATAAAATGATGAAGCATCTAAGAGCATTGTAGCGGAAGATAAAAGTGATTTGAGTCGTAAGGGCGACAACAACTGTGATTCGTGATGGATCACTGAGGGTGTGAACTGTAATGTGCTGCAAGAAGCTTCTTCTCTCAAATAAAGCAATGTAATTATCAACTACTTTCGGTACTTGAGGTTAGAATTTGAGTTCCTGGATTATTTATAATTTGTACCTAGAATTTAGATAAAAAATTATTATAACCTGCCCTTTAGGATATGAAATACATATTGTTATAAGCTCTTTATTAGCAACATAGTAAAATAAACAACAGGTAGGAAGGTCAGCTGCTGGTATAGTTAAGGAAAATTCCATTAAAACTACAAACCTACACAATTAAATTGAACCTACAAACTGAAGATTCCATAAACACTTACTGTAGTGAAGAGCCAGGGGTTTTGAACGGCATAGAAAAGAAGAATGAACATAGAGCTAGGTACAACGAGCGTTGGAATTACACTCTGCATCACAACAACAACAAAAGCTAGATTTTTTTGTGATACCTAAAAAGATAGCGGATCTAGGTAATTTTACAAAAGTAGAAAATGACTGACTGATAAATCAACGTACCTATCTCTAACCTTAGTAATTAGCTCTAGAAACTTGAATTGTGCATGATTTAGTTTTTTTCTTGAGAAAGGTCCTCACTAAAACGACTATACGCGAATGAAGTCGAGGGCAAAAGCTATGTAACTAATATGATACCTACTGGTAGAATTATTATGACAAAGTGTTATAGCGGAAGATAGGAGTGAGTCGTAAACGTGGCAGCAACCGAGATTGGTGATGGATCGCGGAGGGTGCTGAGGTCGGGAAATATTTATTTGTGCTACTCTATTACCCGTATTGACGATGAAAATTCAATAATCCAACAAATTTTGCACGGTTTTGTATATTTATTGATGGTATTTTAGTGCATATTCTCGGATATTGGACTGGTGCACAAGCTGAAGAAGTTTAGTGGGTAGGTAGAAACCATTTAGAAAAATAACGTTGTCTCATTTATAATTAGGATTTTTATACATTTCGGTTGTAACTACATATTTCTCAAAATATTTTCTTAGCGTTAGGTATATTATAGAGACTATAAAATTAATATCCGATTGAGTCTGGTTCAAGATTTCCTTGGATACTTAATATGTTTCGGCTATGGAAAGCTTTACCTACTCTGGGACAATGTCCTAATTATTGTTTTGAAAGTTACAATCTTTTTTTTTTAAAATCAAAGACTAGGCGTACGCTTGACGACAGTCATGCTTATTACAAGGCAAAGATGAGGTCTAGGTTGGAGCGCGCTCGCCTAGAAGATGCATATTCACTCTTGCCTTGAAGGTACCTACTTAAGTTATACGTGTCAGGGAATTCGTGCGCTGGAAGGGTATTCCACATCCTGGCGGTCCGAATCAGAAACGTTGAGTTCCGTTCCGTTCGTCAACCATATAAGGATGCCAACGCTGACGGTTTCTTGCTGTTCTTGGTTTCTTTAAAAGTGGAGAAAGATTTACAATAATCTCAGAAAAAGTACTCAGCCCTTACCTACTGGCTTAATTCTTGCTCTACTTATAGTTAGGCAGAATTTAAATTTCTTAAAAATGTTTCAGATCACACTTATAAATGAGGTTTCGACTTTCGTGCACTCTAATCTACGAAAGGAAAATAATTTGGAAAGTTAAGTATTTTAAATACAGGTATTAATTAGTAAATACCTATATTTAAAATTAATTTACAGAAAAAACTTTCCTATTTCTGATAAGTTCAAAATGTTATCATTTGATTGAATTTTGAATTAAATAGTAGGTACCTACTTACGTAAGTACCTTTTCAGGAACACGATGATTTACAATTGAAAGTAAATTCAACCTTACACACAGAATCTTGTTCATAATCTTTACATGTTTCATATAGGTAATATAATTATTTGAAATTAAAAACATCAGCAGGTACCTATTAAATATCTATTTTTGACGTTCGTAAGCTTTCTTCATATCTATCCAGTTTTAATTTGAAATCATAGCCACTTCTTTAAACGCTTTTACTACGGTTTGACGAACCTCTATAAACCTATATTTCCAGGATGTTGTTATAATTTCCAAGTGCATAAAGACATCGGGGGTGCTAGTTTAGTGTATTGTGTATTCAGATGGGCGTGTTCAGGGCAATCCGCCCAGCGACGGAGGCGGGACCGATATGGTGTATTAGTTGCCTTATAGCTTGAATATCAAACTTAACAACGTTATATTATCTTCCTATTAGGTATGTTTACAACCTCCTATCTACCTTTTAGCTTTATGTTTATGTAGCAAACCAAAAATTCGACGAAAGTGCGAATATAATATAATCTTAAATTGGTCTAGATATAAGAAGGCTACGAAGGTAGGCATAAAATCAAAATTGGTAAAAGTGAAAATTATAACAGCTACATGAGTCTATTTTCCTTAGTATTTACTAACTAAGAAGGATAAATCAGTAGATAAGGTAACCGTGAAAAGCAGGAAGGAAAAAAAGAAATAGGTCGGTAAAAAAAACATTGTCTTAGATTCGATTTCGACCTGAAAAATGTAGATAATAACAAGGATAAGGACAAGGCAATCAATTTGTGTCAAAATATAGATTCTAAGTCACCTTCCTGCCACCTAGGTAGTGAGAGGTATCTAAGTAAGAAAATTGGATGCGAAGAGTCTTAAGCACGTTGTCGCTATCTAAAAGGAGCCAACACTAGGTGCATTATGGCTGATAAGGAATATGAATTCAACCCACACTAAGGTACTGGATATAAGTAAAGCGACGTGATAAAGACAAAACTTTGTAGGACTAAACTTTTGTACAGTTATCTGTAAGAATTTAGAATAGTTACTAGTTATGAGTTCCCGCAGTAGTTAGGTATGATAAGGCTGGATGAGTAAGAAATGCCTTGTAGGTATCTTATCATTACAAAATGTTTTACCTCTTTACAACTTGAATGATAAACTAGGAATGATAAAAAATTTGGTTCACTTGGGATTTGGGCCCTGCAGACCTTTAGCGTTATATAACTGGAGAAGTACAAACAATAAAAGAGCCTATATGTTTATAAAAACATTTAGAGGGTTTTCCAAATTGATGTTAGTATGTAGTAGGTAAGTTGGTCTATGCTTATAATTCTAATCCTACTCAATACTCAATTTGTTTATTGCATATAGAACATACAGGTGTCTCTTAAGTATGTTTTGACTCTATCACTACCTAAGTACTTCATTACAGTCCCATAGAAATAATGTGAATTAATTGTGTTATTTCACACCCCTTTGTCTATTTTCAACCGACTTCAAAAAAAAGGAGGAGGTTCTCAATTCGCCTGTTTTTTTTATTATTTTTTTTTTAATTTTTTTTTTATGTTTGTTACCTCAGAACTTTTGACTGGGTGGACCGATTTGGATGATTCTTTTTTTATTTGAAAGAGCATACTTCCCATGTGATCCCATATAAATTTTATCGAAATCGGTCAAGCGGTTTTTAAAATATGAACAATAAAAGTTGGCGCGGGAGTTAGAAGTCGGTTGTTTAAAAAGTATTTTTATATTAAATTATATAAATTACTGAAAGCATGCTTGATACATTTATATTTAAACTCTACCTTAATCAATGTATCTACGAAGAGGTACATCTTTGAAGCCTGGAGGTAAATCCTAGATTGTAATTCTATGATAATGCTTTAATGGTCTAAATTTAGTGTCTTCAACCACTATGTTATCTTTGAAATATTTAAAATATAATCAAGTAAAAAGCCTACACTAATTGGTCTAAAACGTAGATGTCTAGGTAAATTTTCAGCTATAGGTATAAATGTTAAAGAGGTATTTTTAAAATAAGTTAGGCAGGTACCTATCGTCGTACTTATTACCTATATAGCTGCTAGATACCAACAAATTCGTTAATCTTAGGTGTACCGTTAGCAAAGACAAAGATGCTTCAAATACCAAAATCATAATCTAAAGTGATAAAGAACTTACGACAGAAATAGACAACAAATAAATTCAAAGTAGGCACGACCAGTTCAAAACACGTTTTGTCATTATTAACTTTATTCACAACACTTCACTAGTAAAATTTGTTTATAAAAACCTCCTTCGATTTACTTTGATCTGTCCAAAATACTAGGCGGGAGAGTCAGCAAAAATCATCAATAGATATTTTGTTATCAATGCTTCTATCGCTATGTCAATGTGGCGTGGCGACTGTCAAATGTCTACTAAACGAATCGTCACTGCTTACTTGCCGCCATGCCCATTTCCATACAACCTCCGAATTCAAAACATAACAAGTACAAATTTTCCAGTAAGAAAATATACGTTCTATATCAACGGTGTACGTTTCAAAGTGTTCTATCCTCACCGTGGACTTAACTTCGATACGTCGAACAGTGCTCCTACAAAATATATTTTGCATCCTTGTCTCTACTATAGAGTCGATATATTCTTCGTCTCTTTTTGTTTTCATTGCAGTTTTTTGGTTGTAGGAAAATTTAAGAATATTTAAGCATATTTTTGAAAATCTGAGGTATATGCCAAGAATATTTTGCTAAATAATAATTTTCCTATTAAAAGTTTAATTCCGTTGACAGTATTCAAGCGGCTTACCCGTTGATTAGTGCTGTCTCCCTCACTCACATATTTCTTGTTTGTTTCACGTTGCGCCAATGGGCCAATGGCATTTACGGAGCAACCCACCTTACTGCAGATAAACTATCGTAGAATATTGTGCTCTATCACCTGTGAATAAAGTTTAACTTTTTAGCATATAATTTCGTGTTACCGGCGTTTGTCACGCAAGAGTTCTAATTTTAAATCAAGTGTAGGCGGAGCGTTCGTGTTGGTGCTTTTATATTGAAAAACAAAATGTCTTTAAAGAAAACCTGTTTTGAGAAAGTTAAGCCTTTTATGTACAGAGGATTTAAGTTGAGCCTCGGCCGCGACATAGTACCTTTTGCGTTTAGCGGCACCAGTCACGCCGAAAGAAATAAAAAAGTTTAGTAACCGGCTCGTCGGCATTTTCTTTTTGTTGTTTGATTTTTGTTTAGCGAACGGGACATTGCATGAGAAATGCAATGCAACAATATGGCGTCGCGACATCTTCAGCAATTGATGCAATTCTCGTGACTTATTTGAATGATTGGCAATCGTATTTCGCCAAAGATGGAATAGATAAACATGTATGTGTAACGTTCTAAATAAGTTTATTTTAATGTACCTACCTATATTGTTACTTAACTAAATACAACGAAATATAAGTATACCAACGCAGGTAGGTAACTCCTAAAGATGAGTTTTATAAAACTTAGGTAACATTGCACTTAACAGGTCTCTTTTCGAGAAACCGAACCATGGGACTTCTCATGGCTGAAATTGGAAATTATCTGGGTTATGTCATTTTGAATGGCATATTTTTTTTATGTAAAGAAAAAAATTACTTAAATATATTACTTTTCTGAACTTATCAATTGTCTGTACCTAGTATTGTAGGTAGGTACTTAGGTACTTACCAACATTAAGGTAGGCCTGCCTAAAAGTTAGCAAAAAGTAATAGAAAAAGTATTTGTTCTCGTTCATCAAAGACCAAAATAACTATATTATGGAAGGTGTCTGAATCAAAATCAATATGTTGGAAGTCGTAGCGCGACGTCGGGTTTGTCGGCGAACTCATTAGGGCTGCGGCTGTCGGTCAAGGCCTCGAGGTCGATGCGGTGGGTCGTCTTAATTACACCCTACGATTTCAGCCTTTTTTCCTTCTATTGCATTGACTGAATGCTTTGTGACCTAAAATCTAGGGTATTTTCAAACTTGTGGCAGGTATTGGCCATAAATTCAACACTTCCTGTAGGTTGAGGTGCATTTATTATTTGACTGTGGTCTGTCGTACCTACTACCTTCTTACCTATACAAAATCGATTCAAAATTAAATGACTCTGTTATACCTACCCGTTTTGAAGTATTGGTTCAACTGCTTGGACCTGTGGGTCCAGTAGAATTTTCATGTGATACCTAATGCCTCCACTGCATCATGGATGGAGCTTTAAAGATTTGTGTCTCCACTCCTGTTGTAAGTTATGATTGTACCATCAAAGTACGCTGATACTCTAGGTATGCTATGCTAGTTACTTTATTAGGTATCTAAGTATTACACTTATTCAGCTATCACTGATAGCTAGCTGAATAAGTTTCATCCCTAACTACATCAATCTTAACCTACATAGCCCATCAGTTTTATGAACTATCTTGTATTTATTAGTTGGATAATAGGTAAATCAGCGTTAGCTTTGTGGAATTTACCAAAATAACGAAATAAAAGCTTTTGGTATATCCAGTTGTCATCAAGCGGCTTTGTATACTGTTGAATATTCACGAGGAGATTAAAAGAAAAAATTAAAATAAAGTTAAAAACTTATTTAAGTATTCCGCTTAGCGGTCGACTGCCATTAGCTATTCAAAGTGTGTTTTAGCCATTAGCTTTTATATTTTATTTTTTTAAATTTTTTCACTGTAGATGTGTCCAGTTCTATCAAAAGTTGCTTCTTGTATTTTCGAACCTGCCTAATTGTGTCTTATTAACAGAAAGTTGGAATTTATCAGATAAAACATAAATCTATGAGGACTAATTCAAATAAGACAGTTTCTATTATAGGTATACCTAGGTAGGTAATTAGGTATGCAGTCGTAAATTGCGCTGAGAATTATACGATTGCAATGTTTAAGGAAATAAGCCCACTTAATCTTGTAAAGATTAGTGAATCGTTCTAGATTAAGTACAGAAGGAAACAGAAATACAACTAAAATAGTTGGTAGGTACTTACTTACCCATGTGCTATGGAAAGATCACTGTGAGTAGGCCAAAACAATACTTAGATAGGTATTATACACAACTGTACATTAACCTAGCATACGGAATAGAGATAAAAAAATGAAATGATGATAGATAGTTACTTAATAAGGGCTAAACTTTCTAACTCTATCATGAACTAGGTAAAGGAACACAGGTAATTAACTAAAGGAAAACAAAACAAGCGTGCTTAAAATATACCTAATGCTGGCAAAGTTTAAGAAATTTGTGTTCAATGGGTGCGATTACATCCTGGGTCTTCCTCAAATCCACAAGTCGCAGCGGACCCGTGGTCGGTTGAAGAAACGGTGGATTGACATACCTCGAACAAGCAAACCAAGGGGTTTCAAAAGAAAGATGTAATAGACCGTACAAAATGGAAGCGACTTAGCAAATATGCATACTTACCTACAGGACAAACGTCAGGAAGAAAGACCAGATAAAGTTAAAAAAAAGAGTTGAATAAAAGACAAATACCTAGATTTTACAGCAGAACTAGCTACAACCTATGTAATTATTGTACATATTACGTAGACATGTACGTGTTAATGATTGATGATTTACACATCGTAATGAAGGTGGCTAATTAGTAGGTATCACATTGTAATGTAAGCTTTAATTATAGCAACGCAACGGCACGGGCCATAAAGCAAAAAAATATTTCATTTATTTATGTTTAAAACATTTCTTGCTCATGAGGAAGTAGATAATTAAGTACAGGAGGTTGCCAACGATTTTCATTTTATCAATAGAAATCTTTAATAATATTTTTTGCATGTAGCTATGTAGGATCTTAGATAACATAGTATTTTCGTTCTCTGAAGGAACTTTTGAAGAAAGAGTTTGTATGTTCATAAATTAAATTGTCGTATAGTAAGAAATACCTATTGCTGCAACATTTCCTGCAAAATTTCTGAATATCTTATTTTTAAGCTGGTAATTAGTGAAAGAGAAATTATTGAGGCCAGTTCTGTTTAGCACAATCTCTAAACTAAACTAAAATGACAGCTCTCTTTATATTGCTATCCCTTTCCTAATACTCCCTATACGGAAAGGGGCAGTATTAGGTTTAGAGCTGTCATTTTAGTTTAGTCTAGAGATTGAGCTCTATATACAGAATTTACCCCAGTCAACCTAGATCTCTTTGCGTTGTACAGATCAATACAGCACTCACTACAATTAGTGCAAAATATTATGTCCACAATAAAATCTTCAAACATTGATACTAAAATTATACATCAATGTCTTCAAATGAAAATCATCGTGTGTCAGAAGGTTATTCGTGGCAAACATAATGACCTCCAGTTGGTTACAGGATGATATTATTATTTATCTACGATAAACTATGCTTACCCCACCATAGATGACCACATACAACAAAAACTAAAATGATTTTGAACTTTTGCACCTCTAAAGAATTAGGTAGTTATCAGAAAAGCCTTAAATAGTTGCTTATTAATTTGTACGTAGAATTTAGAACTTTCAAAACCTGAGTAATTAATTTAAGAAAAGTAATGTACCTACCTTGGAAGTTGGAGTAAGTCGTAAATTTACTTAGCAAGGTGCTAATTACACATTTTCACCCTTGACGTGTAAACGTTAATCTTTATTAAGAAAAATAGTTGGTTATTAATTGTAGGTAGAATGTCTTGTAAGTATTTCTTTAAAAAAATCGCGAACTATGGAAAGAATACTAAACAGAAACATATATTGGATATATTATCTGTCTATGTAAATTTTCAGCTACTTATCATGATACCTACAAAAACTTGAATTTAGAGGTTCTTGAAATTTACTAATTTACTGCATATTTTAAAATGTAAGAATAAAGTAAGTAAGAATAGGTAAGTCTTTCGAAATTAAGAAGTTACACAATAATGTGGATGATTTTCTTTTACACCTTCTATAAACTAAACTATAATGACACCTCTAAGTAAAGGACAGCAATATAGCTATCCTGTACTTATTACTCCCTGCGGAAAGGGTTAGCGACGTGTTTAGAGCTGTCATTTTAATTTAGTTTAGAGATTCTTTATTACAGAATTAGCCCATTATTATATCGCTTCAATAGTAACTTTTATAAACTGCGGATAGGTAGGTACCTACGTACTATAAGCTTGATGATGAGAGTTGCATAAAACGCCTATTGAAAAATCTTTCTTTCTTATCAAAAATTTAAAATATATCTCCAAAATATAGTTCAAGTCAAATATTTTATTACTTGTAGTAGAAGGTGTTCGGACAAAAAAAGCGATTTCCAGAATTACCTACTTTGTGTCATGTCACTTGTGATAATGTATAATTTAGCGTCGCCTTGCACATGTTGCAAAGGGTTGGGCTCATTAGTGTCAGATGCGGCCTGAGGACTGACAGGGGGTTTTGAATTTGTTGAGTGTCAACAATTTTTATAAGTGTCCTTTTCTATGGGCACAATATTTATAACACTTTATACTCGTACCTTTAGAGTTTGCACCGTTTGCACGTGTCGAAAACGTATCGTTTTTATTGCTTACTAGATGATGCCCGCGGTTCGTCCACGTGAGGTTGAGGATTGAGGTTTTTTGGTTCCCGCGGGAACTGGAATAACACATAGGAAAAAGTAGCCTATGTGTTATTCCAGACTATAATCTATCTCTGTACCATATTTCACCCAGTTCCGTTCAGCGGTTCTCGCGTGATTGAGTAACAAACATCCATCCATCCATCCATTCATACAAACTTTCGTATTTATAATTTTAGTTATAGACTGAATATTTGGTACGATTGTTACGTACATGGCAAGGCTTTAGCTAACACTATCCGAAAACGACATGAAGTTATACCTACTAGGATATAATCCTGGTCCTAGGGTAGTTCGATTTTATGTTATTTTGGTTAGTGAACTTATCAGGTGTTGCTCAGCACTGATACATAATATTTGTACAAATAGCTTCATCATTGCTGAAGACTGAATAAGGTACTCATAATTAGCATCTTAGATAGCTCATGGTAATCTCTGCAGTTAGGCATGAGCTTATCAATACTGAGTTACATTTGATTTTCTCCTTACTTTTCTTTTAAGAGTGAGAACTTCTTCTATAGTTACGAAACAAGCGAAACGCCGTACTGCAATCGTAATAAGAAAAGTTGTACCTTTGGAATATAAATGCTTTTGGAAAAAGAAATTCAGAAGGAAAGTCTGGAAATTTTTCTCAGGGCAGTTCAATAGGGATACTTTTTTACCAGGAAAAGTGCATAAAATTTACCAAAAGCCTGACGACCTCCCTGACGCAGTGTTGAGCGCTATTGTTTTAGCGAGTTGTGGTCCCGGGTTCGATCCCCGGCAGGGTCAGTTTGGGAATTTATAATTTCTGAATTTTTCCTGGTCTGGCCTGTGGGAGACTTTGGCCGTGGCTAGTTACTACCCTACCGGCAAAGAAGTGCCGCCAAGCGATTTAGCGTTCCGGCACGATGCCGCGTGGAAACCGACTAGGGGTATGGGTTTAAAAGGTTAGCCCGCTACCATCTTAGGCTGCATCATCACTTACCATCAGGTGAGATCGCAGTCAAGGCCTTATTTGAAGCGAATAAAAAAAAGGTTTAAACGTTTTCCGTTTAAATATCAACCTAGAAGTAGACACGATTGATATTAAAGGCTAGACTAATGACGGTCACGTCTTCTTCTTATTTTGGTATATGGCTTTTATTAGTGGCAAACCACGCGAGAAGTCACTCAATTTATCATGGTTTTATGTATTAAGGTGCCTAAGCATAGAGTTTTTGCGTACAATCACAGACATATTATGTGCGTACAATTGAAATACATAGAGTCAAATAGAGTAGCCTGTCCTTTTCATGTCAACCCCGTAATAAACATATCAAAAAATTACAGCATCAACAATTTTAACTAAATTTTTTTAGGCAGTGCTTAGGCCTAAATGCTTGAAAGAAAATGTGTTCGTTTAAGCCAGAGGTTCCCAAATTTTTTTGTCGCATAGAGTACTTTCAATTTTGCTGGTTCCGGTGGACCCCCTGCAGCTACATTTTAACCACAAAGTAACAGTTTTCGAAAAAAAAAGTGAGAATTGAGTGGTAAATTTACGTTTTAGTTTTTCCCTATCAAAACCAGATAAATTTTCGTGGACCCCCGGTTACGAATTGTGAACCCCCATTTTTTAGTCACGCCAACGTAGTCCCAGTCCCGTCGAGTCTCACGTGGATCACCTGGAACACTTTGGGAATCAATGGTTTAAGCCATTGAAGTGGCTTAATGTGTTCATGAGTAACGCCAGTTATACCTATCAGCTCTTATAGCTTTCTCTCATGAAGATAGATCAGATTCAAATACTGGACCAGTATTAGAATCTAAATCAGAAAAAAAGAGAACTATATCATCTGTAATAGAAGACCTAGTCTAGTCTTGTGGGAGTCTACGGCCGTGGCTAGTTACCACCATACCGGAAAAGCCTCGCCACTAAGCGATTCCGGTACGATACTGCGTATAGAATCCAATAACGGATGTGGGTTTAAAAATAACATACTCCTTCCAGGTTAGTCATCTTAGAATGCATCGAATCACTTTAGATAAGATCGCAGTCAAAACCGAGGTTAGCTTTTACCTACTATATAAGTGAATAAACCTACTAATTCTGAATAGTGTTTATGAAAAAGGCAACTCTATAACAAGAGAGCGTGGTAGATGTAAATACTAGGTAAATCATTACCTAGGTATTATTATGTAAGGTAAGTGCTCCATTTCAGTTCTGAGATCTGCTTTTGCAGGCGTAATAAATTCAGACAACCTAAAGATGAATAACTTTAGATTACAACGGTACATTAATTGTTCGATTTACAACACCGTTTGATATTTCCCAAGGCGGACGGAAGGTTGCTAATTAGGCGGTTTCCTGTAGATTTGCTCCCACCTGTCGCTGGCTCTGACGTACCTATCGAAATTAATTACATTTTATTGATTAATACCCCCGTGCTTACGCTAGCTTCTAGCGAATCTTGTTTTAGCGTAACCTAGAGACAATGAAAATACACCAATTGGCAAAAAATTCCTCGTCTAAGAAATACGCGCTTAATATTTTTAAACGCATACAGCAGTATTTCGTTATGTTTTGTGGACATAATAGTAGATTTTGTATCAAAAACTGTCTACTTCTCATAATGATTTTAAAAATATCTATTCAACGATGCTCTCGTTTTTCATTTTCAGGAAATAATCTGGATTTTTTCAAAATTTTTACATGGCTCTGTTTGGTTTATATGACAGCTGTATTAAATTGTTATTGTTGCTATTTTTAAACTGGCTGTGGCACACAGAGTTTACTGTATATTTTCTCATATCTGTCGCTGGCTCTGACGTACCTACCTATGGAAATTAATTTCATACTATTGATTAATACCTCACCCCCGTGCTTACCTAACCCCGTGCTTTTAGCGAAAGAATTTATTAAAACTATATCCGTAAAAGTACAATGTTCACATAACTCAAGGCGCATTGGTTGATAAGCGCAGCGCTCGGTTCACTGCACCGGCTTCGTTGCACGACTTTTTGTTCCGACTCGGGCGCTACGCTCACCCGCTTATTTGCGATCATTAATCATTATTTCGGCTCTCCGTACTGTAGCATTTTGAGAAAATAACCCTTTTTTATATTTAAGCCGGTTCGCAACAGATCCACTGCTCCTCGGAGCGTGTCGTATGCATTAATATTAGCACAGTTTTTGAAATCGAAAGCTTTCAAGGCTTACACACCGGAGACGGGCGAAGGATACTTATTTAACTTGGAAAAGTCAAACTTTCTCAAGATCCCTTTGGACCTAAAAAGCTGAAGTTGAAGTTTACGCAGTCAAAAGTCGTTTTGATCATCGTCCTTAGTCAAAACTACTTTTGATTGTTTTTCGCAGTAAAAAGTGACCGGTAAAGTTGACCGGTTATTTAGTTTGACAGTGGGGCTGATTCTGTACCTAGTGCACAATCTCTAAAATAAACTAAAATAAGAGCATTACAAATATTGCTAACCCTTTCATAATACTTCCTACGGAAAGGGACAGAGCTAGATTTAAAGCTACCATTTTAGTTTAGTTTAGAGATTGTGTTATACAGAATCAGCACCAATAACAAGAATTAAGGTGGGACTTCTCGAAATTTCCTGGGGAGCGAAGCCGAAGGTGGTCGCTAGTTTCTTAATATTATACCTACTTGTGACATACAAACATGCAGGCTGGACGAAACTATGAGGGCAAAGCGTTGCTTTACCAGGAAACCATAATAAATATGAGTTTTAGTGTTTTCCCTTTGCCGCCGATCCTGACTCCTCAGAGCGTGTCGTATGAAATGTTAGGGTGACTACGTTTTCAAATTAAACATCAAATACGTCACAGTCGACTCAGTACTATAAATAATACGTAGGTATTTACGTCGAATACAAACGACGACATGATAAGATATTGTGGTATTTGAGGCATGAAAAGACAAGCCTGACCATTATAATCTATACAGTACCTACTAATATTATAAATGCGTGGATGGATGGATGTTTGTTATTCAATGCTGAACGGATTTGAATGAAATTTGGTACAGAGATAGATTATAGTCTGGAATAACATATAAGCTACTTTTTATCATGGAAAATTAAAGAACTCCCGCGTGAATCAAAACCTCAATCCACGCGGACGAAGTCGCGGACATCAGCTAGTAATAGATGTATGTAAAAAATATAATTTATAAGTGAGTTGATACTAAATCGTGATATAGACCGTGGTAGGTATGTATAGATAGCGGTATGGAGTATCTATGGAAAGAATCGTAGTGTGCTACCATGCCACAAATAGAAATGTAGACAAAGGGGTGAAAAGATACCCCTTTTCTGTATCATGACTCCAGCAGGGCGACCGCATATCTTTTGCATCAATCATTGATACATCGCAATCACCTCCGATTGGCTGAATTTATGGTATTCTTGCTGCGTCAATAGATTTCGTCCAATAGTGGAAGAGTGTTAACCAATCAGAGGTGTTTGCGATGTATCAATGATTGATGCAAAAAATAGGCGGTCGCCCTGCAGGAGTTAACAATTATCAAAGGTCTCATACGGTCTTGATCAAATTGTGACGGTTGGACACCCTACGATGTATTTAAATTATTCCGCGCTTTATGGATATAGTATAGGATTTTCTGTGTGTTGTGAGATCAGTATCAGTTTGATGTTGAGTACTTGATTATTGTAATTATTGCGAATGATAAAGCTAAATTATGTAATTTATGTAATTCAAAATAAATAATATAGTCATCGTGTAGGTATTTTGAAGTAAATAAAGTCAAAACTACTGGAAATTAAGTTATTAAGTAGTATTCATTTTAAACATGACCTTTTATTAAAATAAGTGAGTTTAATTGATCATCAAATTCATAAGCGTGATCAAAGTATTCTGGGTGGCTAATTCTATTGAACACCATCTTTATACTAAACCAAAATGGCGGCACCAAATTATTTTCAATTCTGTGGTTCACCCTGAAATAAAGTATTAAATAATAATAATAATACCTAAGTACTTACATATTTAAAAATAGGTAAAAAGTAGGTCCATGATTTCATACATAACATAACATCTTGCAAATTATTTATTTATTATTAGATTAGACTAACAAAGTAATCGTAGAAGAACAACAGTGGTAGTAATATTCTTTCTTGCTAGTAGGTACCTATACGAGTATTTTCTATAGATGCGAGTTGTTCAGTGAACTGGAGTGTATTTGCAAGGTGAGGCGCCGCGCGGGACGGTGACAGATGCGCTGCATTGCCGACGCGCCAACTCAGCCGGGGACGGGGACGTACTGCGAACATACTTTATATTTTTAAAAGTTTAATCTCATCTAATCTAATCTAATCTATGTAATCTAATCTATCTAATATATCTATATATATGTAATTCAAAGTCCTGACTGACTGAGTGACTGACTGACTTATATATCAACGCACAGCCTAAACCGCTGGTCCTGGAGACATGAAATTTGGAGAGTGTGTTCTTTGTGAAGACTAGATGTCCACTAAGAAAGGGTTTTTCGAAATTCCACCCCCAAAGGGGTAAAATTGGGGTTGAAAATTTGTATGAAAGTCCGTCTTTTTTTAAAGTTATAGCCATGAAGCTTGGTATATGAGCTGCGGGTTAAAAATGAAGAAAGACGTTTCTCAGTTTTTGAAAAATTCAACCCCCAAAGGGGTGAAATAGGGGATGAAAGTTGGCCTTCATTTCTCAAGATATTTTTCAAGTTATATCAACGAAAGTACGTCCATGAAACTTGGCATACGAGCTACTGGTTAAAACGAAGAAATAGGTGTTTCACAGTTTTTAAGAATTCTACCCCCGAAGGGGTGAAATAGGGGATGAGAGTTTGCATGAAAGTCCTTCATTTCTCAAGATATTCTCAAGTTATATAAACGAAACTTGTTATGGCTTTCGTTGAAAAATAAAGTTGAAGTGTGTCACAGTTTTTCAGAATTCAACCCCTAAAGTGGTAAAATAGGGGTTGAAAATTGGTATGAAAGGTACAGCCATGAAACTTGGTATATGAGCTGCGAGTTGAAAACTAAGAAACACATATTTCACAGTTTTTGAAATTTCGACCCCCAAGGGGGTGAAATAGGTGATGAAAGTTGGTAAGAAAGGCCTTCATTTCTCAAGATATTTTGCATGTTAAATCAACGAAACTTGGTATTTTGGCTTCCGGTAAAAAATAAAGAAGTACTTACATTTGTCACAGTTCTTCAAAATTCCACCCCTAAAGGGGTAAAATAGGGGTTGGAAGTTTGTATGAAAGTCCTTCATTTCTCAAGTTATAGCCATGAAACTTGGTATGTGAGCTACCAGTTAAAAATAAAGAAATATGTGTTTCACAGTTTTTCAAAATTCAACCCCCAAAGGGATAAAATAGGGGTTGAAAGTTAGTATGAAAGTCCTTCATTTCACAAGTTATAGCCATGAAACTTGGTATATGAGCTGCGGGTTGAAAATGAAGAAATATATGTTTCACATTTTTTGAAAATTCGACCCCCAAAGGGGTGAAATAGGGGATGAAAATTGGTATTTTATACCCTTCCTTTCTCAAGATATTTTACAAGTTATTTCAACGAAACTTGGTATTTTGGCTTTAGTTAAAAAATAAAGAAGTACGTTTTCAAAATTTCCCCCCCGAAGGGGTAAAATAGGGGTTGGAAATTTGTATGAAAGTCCTTCATTTCTTAAGTTATAGCCATGAAACTTGGTATGTGAGCTACCGGTTAAAAATAAAGAAATATGTGTTTCACAGTTTTTGAAAATTGTTACCCAGAAAGGGGTGAAATAGGGAGTTGGTCCTTCAATTACGCCGCAACAGAGCAACAGGTATTTTACACGGGTAGTTGAGGACCTGGAGAGTGGTATAGGCTACTTTTTATCCCGGAAAATTATAAGGAGTGCCTGTGGGAAAACAAACTTATGCCTCGCGAACGAAGTCGCGAGCATCCGCTAGTCAGCATATAATTATATTAATTACTAATATTATGAATGTGAAAGTCTGTTTGTTTGTTGGTTTGTCCATCAATCACGCCGCAACAGCACAACCGATTGACGTGATTTTTTGCATGGATATGGTTGACCGGCATTGGGTTGAAATCAAAATTATGGACATTTTTGTGCCGGACAGGTAAGGCAAAGTTCTGAACTTTCCGAAAGTTTAATTCGAAACATGTTTTTGTGTGTTCCGATACCTAAGTAATTTATAATTTAAAATACTTTAGGTAGGCTAGTGGCTCTCTCAATCTGAAGCTATGAAGTATTATAATTAATTGATATTATTATGTTTGATCAGAAATAAATGCAGTGTAATATCAACAATTCAGAAAAGTTTGACCTACCTATCTTCTTAATTTGATGCAAGAATTTAATTTTATAAACATAATAATTGTCCTTCTCCAAATACGGCTCTGTCACTAACAGCGAGGGAGAATCGATGACAAAATACAAATTTTATTTTATTAAATTCAAAAAAGCGTCTAATGATTGATAGGAGCGCGCCCCCAGCAGAGGACCTCCGTAACTGCATAACTCTTGCTACACAATAAAACGGATCATTGCCTTTGAACCAAATATTGATGCGGGTGACGGGTGAATATATTTGAGCTTTGAGCAGTAGGTACCGAATGGTTATATCCGAATTCCTAAAAAAAGTTTGTTGTAGGTACCTTACTACTTTCATAGTACACAATGGTTTGTTATCATATCACTCTTGAAAGCAAATTAGGCTAGTATGTAACGAACATCATTCTAACACTAGTTCTTTTATGAAAATGTATGTGTAGGCTAGCTAATGCCCGCGACTTCGTCCGCGTGGATTGAGGTTTTTCGGTTCGCGGGGAAACTCTTTAATTTTCCGGGATATTTCTATGAACCTAAATTATAGGGAGTAACTCATGATCGGTGATTGCCTAGCGGTTTAGACACCCGACCTCCTACCATGCACCCAACCTCCTGCATACCAGAGAGTACTTCATAACGTTGTCGAACATGTGTGAAGTATGCCAATCCGCACTGGGCATGCTGGCTGGTGGACTATGGCCAAACCCTTCACCTGAGATGAGGCTCGTGCTCAGATGATACCTAGGTATTTATTTTAAAACAAACGTCGACTTACTACTCACTTTTTAAATAAAATTGATTGGATTTTGTTCCAATATTACTCAGAATAAGGTCATTATCATTGAAAAATAATAATTTGTGTGAGACAATATTGCACGAAGGGCGAAAAGGTTTAATGTGGGTGCTGACCGCTCCAAGATATATCAGCCTACGACTTGTTTACAAGAACACGACATAATGGCCGAGCTATAAAATATTAGAACATTCCACTTTGCGCTTTAGAGCTTTAGAGAAAGACCAAAATTAAAAATTCTCTGAAGTAGGTACCTAGTAACATTTTAAAGTAAATCTGTAAGAGGTGAAAGTCTTTGAAAAAAAAAACTTATCTCGAAATGTATTCCACCGTAATCGAATTAACGAATGCTTAATTAATGTGTTTGGTAATTATGTATATATATTATTTAACATGAATATCACTCACGACAGTTTAAACTTTAAAATTAACACATGCTAAACGAAGATAAACGCAATCAAATTAAAAATAAATAAATAAAATAAACTTTTCGAGTGCTTTTGAATCATGAAGTTATAGTGTGGTACCAGGTACATGAAAGCAAAAACTGTTTTATAGGAAACCAGAACAACAAGTAAAAACCAAATCATTCACACACTGACTGATTCATCAGCGCCCAGCAGAGCTGAAATATATCAAATAATAAGGCCAGATTTTTCATAATTTTCATATGAGTGAAGCTAAAGAGACGAAGAAGGTCCCTTAAACTTTACAGAAGAGTTGAAAAGGCACCGAATATAAGGTAACTGCAGAGTGGAGCCTAGTCTGTTTTGATAAAATCTTAAACTGAGATTAATTTAACGGTCGTCACGTGAGGCAGACGGAACCAAGTGGAACAAACCATTCCACCTCGGCATAACGGGGCAGCGTTCGCCGTCCGCACTAGGGATGCTTTACACAGTTAATTTAAAATTCTCATTCGTATAAATAAGGAGGGGTAGCGTTTGCGTTTTATGGCTTACGATGTGCGAATGCATTGTTTGTGATGCTCCTTTGCGGTGGGCGACGTATTTTAATATCGTTAATTAGGTGTACCCGGCTTTTGGGAGCATTTGCTGCTCGTTTTATGTTCACCACTGTGCTAAAATATTAGGTGCGTGAATATATTGTGGGACTTTCCATCTTGGTCTGGCTTTTGCTAAGGAAATACAACCAATTTAATATGACAAAAGCTATGGTCTTCTCTAAACGCTTACCTGCATTTTTTTTTATAAAAATTTTCCTTTGCGGAATACAAAATCAGTTAAAAACAGATGTAGAAGTTATGTATTACGAATTAGGATGGATGCAATAATAAAACGTTTTCGCATAAATTTATCGGAGCGTAGTCGAGGCGAGTAAATGAATAAAATACAACTTAAGTAAGTGCTTAAGTAAATAATTTTTAGGTAAGTACTATTTATTTAAAACTAAATTTCGAATGTTCACTTCCAGTTTCAGCTCACCTGCTGGTGAATACCATACCCAAACTGTAAAGTGTTAAGTTTTAGCTTAGCTAGAGGATTTAAAAAAATGTAGAATATGCAAAAACAGCAGGCTTAGTTTTATTTTCAAAAGAAACATCTAAACATCATACCTATCTTTTGTATAAATTTAAAATTCCCTACTCCCATCTACATGACTTATGGGGGCAAGCTTTCACAAAATATATAGGCTAAGAGATAGCTGCACTATTGGTAACTCATGTGATTTTTTACCCTCGACGAAGCGGAGACGGTATATGTGTTTGCCCTAAGAGGTTGTGTGTTTGTTTGTTTGTGCACTTTTTTGTTACCATTTTTCTCAAAAAGTACTGGGCCGATTGAGATGCGGTTTTTTGCATTAGATACGTATAGCTTGTGAGAAGGTTCTTAGATATATTTTAGGACCATAGACAACCAAGCTTAGCTGTAGTCTATGATTTTAATATTTCGATATGTTACCATTTTTCACAAAAAGTACTGGGCCGATTGAGATGCGGTTTTTTGCATTAGATGTGTATAGCTTGCAAGAAG
Organism: Erebia epiphron; assembly: GCA_963932025.1. Lineage (NCBI taxonomy): Eukaryota > Metazoa > Arthropoda > Insecta > Lepidoptera > Nymphalidae > Erebia > Erebia epiphron. Next base: position 44,415,210 of record OZ009945.1, read on the forward strand.
GTTCTTAGATATATTTTAGGACCATAGACAACAAAGCTGAGCTGTAGTCTATGATCTTAATTTTTCAACCACTGTTACCATTTTTCACAAAAAGTACTGGGCCGATTGAAATGCGGTTTTTTTCATTAGATGTGTATAGCTTGTGAGAAGGTTCTTAGACATATTTTAGGACCATAGACAACTAAGCTGAGCTGTAGTCTATGATTTTAATTTTTCAATATGTTAAAAATTTTCACAAAAAGTACTGGGCCGATTGAGATGCGGTTTTTTGCATTAGATATGTTTAGCTTGTGAAAAGGTTCTTAGATATATTTTAGGACCATATAGACAACCAAGCTGAGCTGTAGTCTGTGATTTTAATAATTCGATTTGTTACCATTTTTCACAAAAAGTACTGGGCCGATTGAAATGCGGTTTTTTTCATTAGATGTGTATAGCTTGTGAGAAAGTTCTTAGATATATTTTAGGACCATAGACAACAAAGCTAAGCTGTAGTCTATGATTTTATTTTTTCAATATGTTACCATTTTTCTCAAAAACTACTGTGCTGATTTAGATGCAGGCTTTTTGTTTTAGATATATTTAGCTTGTACCTAGATGCTGCCCAGGGTATCATGATGGAGCCAGGAGGTGGTCATAGGAACTCCTTAAGTTCTCATCGTAAACCCGTCACATTTTGACTCTTTTGATTTGTCGTGACAAGCGCTTTGTACTTAGATGCTGTCCAGGGTCTCATGATGGAGTCAGGAGGCGATCATGGGAACTCCTTAAATTCTCATCGTATACCCGTCGCGTTTGGACTCTTTAGATTTGTCTTGATAAGAACTTTGTACCTAGATGCTGCCCAGGGTCTCATGATGGAGCCAGGAGGTGGTCATAGGAACTCATCGTAAACCCGTCATATTTGGACTCTTTTGATTTGTCGTGACAAGCGCGCCTCGGAAAGAGAAGGGTTTGGCCATAGTCCACCAAGCTGGTCAAAAAAACTACTGAACCATCAAAGATGCAGTTTTGTGTTTTAGATATTGTGTAATATATACGTTTGCTAAGTTCTAATTGTTTTTTCAAAGTTATACAGGTCAAAGGTATAATGGAGCTCTGCAGTTCGTCGTGGGTTCTTTTAAAATTTTTAATTTTATTACTTGTATATAATATTGTTATGTATTTCAGTAATAATAAATCTCAGTTCTCATCAAGTGCTCGTATCTATCGTCTGGTGGAATTTGTGATGGTCTGCCTGCAAGCGGCTGGGGACCTGACTACTTATCTAGTATTATAGTATTAAGGGTCCGTATTCTCACCCGCTCAATTGCGCGCTCGGCCAGTTTTGGAATCTGTAGGTATATCGCATAGTAAGACCGTTAGCTGCACTCACACAAAGACGGCATAGGCCGATAAAGATACTTTGATACTTTGTCAAGTTGTGTAGTCAAGTTCGAAATATTTTCACCATGTTAATAAAATTGTATAATCATAGTTATTATTTAAATATTATTTTACCTTTTGATAAATGTTTATTTGGCATACATATACTTTTATAAAATATATTTACACACGGGTATATGAAAGACTAAAAACTAGATACATCTACAAGTTTTTTCGTTTATTAACTTATCATTAAAATTGATGATTTTTTCAATTTTAAAACCTAAACGGCTATCTGACTGCTACTATCAATTAAGGTACACGATTATTGACCAACTTTTACTACATAGGTCATTAGAGTAATTAGGTTGTCTCGAAAACACCATTGTTATTTTGAAAACAATTCACAGATAAGCGATTGGTATTGTATATTACGCAGGTGTAGTTAGCACGTGCAGAGGATTAGTCATAAATAACATCGCAAACACGCGGATCCTTTCAGGTATCAGGTAATGTAAATGTTACCATTTTATTGTATTAAAATATGTCTTTGCAAAACATACCTTATGCAGTTTATGATAAAGTACAAATTAAATTATAATCATGATTAGTTAAAAGATATATTATAACCTAACCCTATTTTCAATTCGCGAATTAACCTACTGTATCCGCAAGAATGATAATTTCACTATTATATTTTAACAAAATTAATATTTTTTTTGTAACATTCTACTAAGGAGGGAATAATCTTTAATGTTTTAATTTTCTTTTTATTATAATACTAATATCTCATGTACAAAGCTCATCAAAATTTCTTAAAATGTCGGTTAGCGGGGATACGGATTCTTAAAGTATGTGCTGTACCTATGTAACCAGTAGTATAAAAACTGACTCTATTCATCGGGGTGTTTACTGGATATTGCCTCATAAATACGTAATATACTTACAACAAGTAATAAAATTAAAATAAAAAAAAACCCACGACGAACTGCAGCGCTCCATTATAATTTGTGACCTTATAACTTTGTAACAACAATTAGAACTTCGCAGAAGTAGTTTTATCAACACAAAACTGCATCTTTGTCGGCTCAGTGGTTTTTTTACCAGCGTGTTGGACTATGGCCAAATGGTAATGAGTAGAGTTGTCAAATAGTGTTCAATTTTAATATTCTGAAATTAATGTTAAAAAAAATTTTAGTTCAAAAAATACCTTAAAAAAATATAATGGATAAAAAGCAGGAGTTCCTGTGACCACCTCCTGCCTCCATCACAATATCCTGGGCAGCATCTAGGTTACCTGTAAGTTTAAGACGGCAAGCTCACCAACAAGCCCTTGCCAAATGGCGTATGCGTCTTGAAGAAGAGAAGAATGCACGCCAGCGCGCTGTCTGTGCCATCCTGCCTAGCTTTGAGGCTTGGTTGGGAAGGAAGAGTGGTAGCATCACGTTCAAGCTGACGCAGGTGCTAACCGGACATGGTTGCCGGCGAGTACTTGTGTCGAATTGGTCGCGAGGCTACCCCGCGATGTTATCATTGTGATGAGGAGATAGTGCACAGCACACTGTAGAAGAGTGCCCTGCTTGGGATTCCGAAGGCCGCATCTTAATCCGCTACGTGGGAATAGACCTGTCCCCGCCGGCCGTGATAGCGGCTATGCTAAGAAAAGAAGAAGCATGGAGAGCAGTGGTCTCTTTCTGCGAAAACGTTATGGTTAAGAAAGAGACCGCTGAGCGGGTTCGGGAAAGAGCCAACCCGGCTCGGAGGCGTAGACATGGGGGTGGTGGTATACACCGCACCCAGTCGTCCGTGTGATAATCCCTGGATAAGGGACCTCAGGGTCGAGTACGGCTGGAGTGGGGGCTCTAGTTGTGCACCTAACAACACGACCCTGGGAAGATGGCAGCTTGTTGTGGCCATTAAGCAGCCATACCTCATGTACAGGTCCGGGTGATGAGGGGACTTTTCCAGGAGTCCGGGATGAACCCTATGGGCATCGCATAAGGGAGGCACCGATGCGTTCTTAAGAGATCTCGGAGCCTCCCAACATACGCTAAGGTTGGCCACCGGGGGGGTTTTAGTAGGTAGAAATCCTTATACATAACCCGATTTCCTCCCCCAGGAAGCCGGGTATCTTAAGGAGATTTCCCCCCCGTCGACAAAAAAAAAAGGTTAACGCTTGACAAATCAAAAGAGTCCAAACACGACGGGTTTACGAGATGAGAAGGAATTCCTATGACCACCTACCAAATCACGATTGCAGCACAGCTTGGTGGACTATGGCCCTAAAAAACATCTAAGAACCTTCTCAGAAGCTATACATGTTTTTGAAAAAAAAAACCGCATATAAATCAATAATTAAAAAACACGATAGCAGTACAACGTGGGGGACTTTGACCTTAAAATATATCTAAGAACTTTCTCACAAGCTATGCATAGGTATCTAATGCAAAAAACCGCATCTTGCCGACATAATAATTGCTAATAATTTTTTATAGTTTGTAAGTTTATAACGTCTATGAGAGGTGATGTCTAGTGAAAGGCCCGATGAAGAGCGTCAGTTTTTGTACTGTTTACAAAGGTTCTATGCATACTTTAATACTATACAAGAATCAGCTTTTCTAATTATGGTTCATTTTTTGTAACCATATCACGTTTTGATTGTCCATATCTAGTGAAAGACCCATCAGCATGCGGGCAGAATTTTACTATAGTCAGTGGAGAGTAGCACCCACCTATTACTGAATCAGCTTTTCAAGCGATAGTTACAAAAAGTGCAACTATCTCTTATAATAAAAGGACTTCCGCAAAGTAACGCCTGCTTCTATCCAATAATTCGGTTAAACTTAAACTTAACATAAACTACATACTGTCTTTCCATAGTAATAGAAAAATCGAAGACGTTGATAAACAAAGGCGCACCGGAATGGAACGAAACTTTCTTACTAATTAATTTAATCCCTTCGAGCCCTATCCCATTAGCCTAATTGAACTGCGGTGTACATGTCAATTCTTTGGTTTTACTTCAAGGAGGAATTTTAAACGATTGTCAACTCTATTTTCTGATCATGTAAGTCTAATTTAAATTTGTGTCGATGTGGCAAAATTCAAACGACGTCGATGATATGAGGGGCACATTTTGTACTGTTTTGCATAAGTGTTGCGTAAAACAAACCTATTATATTTTTTTAAATTAATGAGTATGATAATTTAGTAATCGTTGGTAAATTAGAAAAAGTTGTACAGGTAAGTATAAAATTCGCTACCAATCGACATTGGTTCCTCTAGTCTCAAGCTATATAACCATGATATTAGATCAATCATAAAAATATGCATTTTATGGGATGGTTCCAAAAATCTAACGCTGACCTACCGTCTACATACCTACCTCGAAATCAAATGATATTTTTTTATTCCACTACAAGTCCTTGACTGCGATGAGCGATATCATCTGATGGTATTATACGTGATACGATCTATATTCTTACCGCGGATTGGATTATTGGTTAGTAATATCAAACAAAACGAGTACTTTAACAAACTCTTTTGCACTATTTTAGATTGTGGCACTATTTATATAGTGGATACTTACCTAAATCGTAAAAGTCAATTAAATTAGACATACTTAATAAGTGGTGTGACCAAGGTGTAGAGAAAACAGTCTTTATTTATTATTTAAGGTGCAGTTAAATAGAGACATTTGATTTCAGTAAATACTTAGATAATTGATGAATGTGATAAAAACAAAGCAAATATAAAAGTTATTGACTCTAAACAACTTGTGTTCACCATAGATATTGTTTTATTATTTGTTAAGCAATAAATCTACTTTTAATGACTTAATGTGGATTAGGGTTCAACCCAGAGTTACCTATTTGAGTATGTAACTAGATAATGCCCGTGACTTCATCCGCGTGGACTTAGCTTTTTGAAAAATACCGTGGGAAATCCTTGTTTCAGGGTTGAAAATGGCCTTCCCGTGATGGGCCGTGTTCCGGGTGCCTAGGTATAGCAGACAGATAGGTTCACTTTCGCGCTTATATTGTGAACCTATCTGTAGCATTAAATTAATACTGATACAAGGGCAACCCTTAAATGCATAGTACAATATAGATTTTATTTTATTACTAGATGATTCCCGCGACTTCGTCCGCGCGGACTAAGTTTTTTCGATTCCCGCGGGAACTCCTTAGTTTTCTGGGATAAAAAGTTCAACCGATTTTGAAGGAAAAAAGACCAAATTTTATCAAAATCGGTTGAACTGTTGGGCTGTGAAAGCGTAGCAGACAGACAGACACACTTTCGCATTTATAATATTACTAGCGAATGCCCGCGACTTCGTCTGCGTGGTTTGAAGTTGTTTGGTTCCCGTGGGAACTCTTTATTATTTTCCGGGACAAAAAGTAGCATATGTATAGCTATTCTAGACTATAATCTATCTCTGCGCCAAATTTCAGCCAGATTCGTTCAGCCGTTGGGGCGTGGTTGAGTAGCAAACATCCATACATCCATCCAAACTTTCGCATTTATAATATTAGCACATTAGTAAGAAGTATAGATTATTTTTGATAAATATTATTTATTTAATTTTAAATGTCATTCAGAATTGGTAGATTTACTTATATTTAGTATAGGTAATCAAGCTCGTTTCATACAAATAAATAGATTAACAGCCATCATTCGTGTAAACATAAGTTTTGTTTGTTCAACGGATAAACACGCTTAGCACGTAAACAAGATACATAGATGTGAAACCCCATTCATTCCGTTTAATAATAAATAGCATGCCGTTATCTGTTTTTATGATTTTAAAGTAATTTTCGTGCTGGGCAGATTTTGCTAATAAAATACTTAGGTATGTAAAACTAGTCGGAGTTTTAATAAAAAATTATGTCATAATTATAAAACATGGCGCAAGTTTGATTAATAAAAAATCAATATTTTAGTGTTAGTACCTGTACTTATGAAATAAAAATTAATTACTTATTTAGTCTTTAGTCTTTTTTTATATTACCTATAATGCAGAGTAAATGTATGTGTCACCATACATATTGCTTTGCATTTAACTCGCGCGCGAACTATAGGTAGGTATGTCAGACAGACACGTACCAGAGTCATCAGTATCGACAAATCATCGCCAGCACTCCTCCTTTCAGTACGAGAAGGTTTCCGGCCATAGTCCACCAGGCTGGTAAAATACAAATGCATATGCGTGAGCTATACAAATGCTTTCAAAGAAAAAGCAACGATTTCAAATTAAAAGCTATTTTTGTTCTATAAACGACATAATGGAGCATAGGGCATAACAAACTTCCGTGAAATGGGGTAAAACTAATTCCGCGGACACCACGCCATGTGGCGGTGCCCGGTTTGATTCCCGGGGGGGTCACCGAGGGCACTAATGTCACGCCTATTATTCGTCGATACATCTCTCTGTGACGGCAATATTTTTATTTTTGGTCAGTTTTGTCGATCTGGCAGTTTGACGATTAGTCTCATTGGGGTCTTAATTGGCTGCCTTGACTAGTGTAGGATTGGATGGTGTCAACCATAACCCCATGAACTGGACAGCAGCTAGAGATAGATAAAAGACTTTACAAAAATCAAATCCATACTAATATTATAAGTGCGAAAGTGTCTGTCTGTCTGTCTGCTACGCTTTCTCGGCCCGTTCAACCGATTTCGATGGAATTTGGTATAAGGATAGTTTGTATCCCGAGGAAGGACATAGGCTACTTTGTATTCCGGAAAATTAAAGAGTTCCCGCGGAAATAAAAAAAAATCGTAATCCACGCGGACGAAGTCGCGGGCATCATCTAGTAGGACTTAAAATTTTTAAATTTCTAAGTTATGACTAGCGGACGCCCGCGACTTCGTTCGCGTTGCTTAAGTTATTTAATTCCCACAGGCACTCCTTAATTTTCCGGGATAAAATAAATATGCCACTCTCCAGGTCCTCATCTCACCCACCCATGAAAGAAATCACGTCAAACGTTGCTCTGTTGCGGCGTGATTGAAAGACAAACTCTCTATTTGACGTTCTTGAGGATAAAATTTTCAAAAACTGTGAAACACATATTTTTTTATTTTAAACCAGAAGCCCAAATACCAACTTTCATGGCTATAACTTGAAAAATGAAGGAGTTTCATACAAACTTTAACCCCTAAAGTAAAATTTTGAAAAACTGTGACACACTCATTTCTTAATTTTTTACTGAAAGCCAAAATACCAAGTATCGTTGATATAACTTGAAAAATATCTTGAGAGAAGAAGGCCTTTCATAACATCTTTCATCCCCTATTTCACCCCTTTGGGGGTCGAATTTTCAAAAACTGTGAAACCTGTATTTCTTTATTTGCAACCCGCAGCTCAAATATCAAGTTTTATGGCTATAATTTGAAAAACGTCGGACTTTCATACGAACTTTCAACCCCTATTTTACCCCTTTGGGGGTAGAACTTCGAAAAACCCTTTCTTAGTGGATACCTAGTCATCACAAAGAACACACTCTCCAAATTGCATGTCTCTAGGACCAGCGGTTTAGGCTGTGCGTTGATATATAAGTCAGTCAGTCATTCAGTCAGTCAGGAGTCAGGACTTTGAATTTTATATAATACGAATTAACGGTACGAATTTTCTGCATTCCGTAAAAAGATTGACTTATTATTATTATTGCTATTAGTAGAACAACCCATATACATTTTACCACAGCATATATAAACATTAAACAGGCCATACAAATATTTCAAATAGTAATGCTCAAGTTATCGCTGAGACGTAGTACATAATCTGTGTATACCGTAATTGTAATATGCGAAGGCGACCAAGCCATGCATCACCGTCCAAGGGTACCTACTAGACAATTTTATAAAGCACTCTTGACTATTACACGTCAGGGCCCGCAAGGCCCGGTCATCCTTTATTCAAATAAACCCTATTTTTATGGAAAACCTGCCCTTTCCGCATCAATATCAATTTCCGAGCGATTGTTGCAGAAATAAAGGGATGACCCTTAAGGGAACGCCGGCCTTAGGTTATCTACTAACTTTATTAGAGAATCTTTTTCGGACAAGTACCTGCGTCACTCTTTATTTTGTGAGGACGGCTGCTTGAGATAATTTGAAGGATGAGTATAAAGAAAGCCTCTTTTAGGTGTATTTTATTTTTATTAGCTGCCTTTTTGCCTGGATTTTCGGAAACCTATCTCATCACATCAATAAAACATTTTCTGACTCCTACAATCCACATTTATAAAGTGGTTTCATTTTAATCTTAAGCTTACTTGCCATAACTCTTTTATAGTCTTACGAAAAGCTTGACGTAGGTATTATATTATTATATTCAATTACTTTTTCAAATCTTTGACCATCAGAAGTCGAATAAAATTGGTACCTACTACCTATATGCCCAAATACCATTAAATAACTCAGAAATCGACTTCCACGGCTCGCACTGTGATTACGGTCGATTACGCCGTCACCGATCCTGCGTTCGGTCCCCACTTAATATAATAAGCCTCGCTGAATCCTGAGTCAAAAACGATGCGATTACATGTTTCCATTTATAATCAGTACATTACGTCCGAGGAGCCAGCGTCGTATCTACTGCCTTCGGGGCCGCCCGGTAATCGCCCAATTATCTATAATTTTCTACCATCAGTCTTTACTTCAAGCTAGATCCTTGCAGCCCTAGTGGTAATGTTATGACCGGTTATCGATCTAATTGGTAAATTATGTATGGCTCTTGGGAGGTGCTCTGTTTTGCCTTCGCTTTACAGAATGCGCCTGCAGCTACGTTGTATATTTGTTGCCCACACTCTTAAAGCTTTAAACACGTTCCGCCTAGAAAAGAGTTTTAATTTTTTTGTATCAACTCAATGTGTAAGTTACATACATTGTATGACAAACCCCAATAATACTATAATACATCATTATTTTTAGGCTGTTACAACCTCCGAACCTACTTTCGACGTTCCTAGTCAACGATCTTAGTGAAACCAAGATGATATTTTACCTAATGTCATTTAAATTAAAACAGTTTCTGCCTTTACTTATAGGCAGAAATTGTTTATTAAATTTTAAATTCAATTGAAATTTTCATAAAGGCAGCTGCGTGTCCAAATAAAATATATTGCAGATAAATTAATATCAAGAACAGGTTGTATCGAAACTCAAGCTGCGGTAAACCGCTTGCTTCGATCCGCCCCCAAGACGCGATGCGTATGCGCAGGTTTTTTGTGTCTATTTTTGTTATGCGCCTTAATAAACTTTTTCCTATTGGCCACACATTAATTATAGTTCTCATAACGGAATAAAATTTATAGCAGGTGCGTCGCCAAGAACAAGGCATCGATTGTAATCGCTCATTGTGATTGGTTGGGGGAAATCCAATCGGGTATCGATTTCGTTATCGATTCGTGAGATTCGGATATAATTTTAGTGTGCTTGCTGATAAATTTATGTTCATATAAAATAAATGGGGTCATAAATTATTCTAAGTAGGTAATCAAAGTTTCGTATCGTTTGACAAAATGTGTTTATCGGTGTGTATACTGGTAGGTAGTTCGTGTAAAAAACGTATTTATCGTTGAACCGTTTTTGTGTTTAAGGCTGAGTAAATTCGGTGGTATTCCCAAACGCGATATCGCGTGACTGGTGGGCGTGGCATGCGTTTACAATTAAAATATTGTTCGGTGCTCGGTTGTTCCAATGTGTATTTACTATGTACCTACAGCCAACATCGATAAATGTGGGCACGCTCATTCCAATACGAAGTAGTTATCCGTACTAGTGTTATAAAAGCAAAAGTGTTTTTGTTTGTTGGTTTGTCCTTCAATCACGCCGCAATAGAGCGACGGATTGACTCGATATTCTGCGTGTACTTGGAGAGTGATATCGGCTAGGTAACTAAATTAAATCCGGGAACATCAAAAACTTCTGCCGAGATTTTCAAAACCTATCTGATGAAGTTGCAATCTCAACTTGATATTACTTGAACTGCTTATATCTACTTACCTTTACAAAGAATCATACTATATCCACTATAGAATCAGAACATACTTAAGTACGTAACATTAGTAGGTAAGATTTCGACTAAAGTTGGATGGATGGCTAAATGGAAACTAGTGTTTTTTTACTTGGTATTTTGATAAAATTAACTATTAAATTGGACCTTCAAAGATTTTGACACAAAAAGTGATGCGCGTTCCAGTCGACGAGAAAACAACAATAAATAGCCATTACATTAACATATTGTTTTGACGCCTCACCTAATATCCGTGCATAAGCGTCAGTTATCACATCAAAGCGGCCCGGCATTGGGTTAATTTGGTTAGAAACAAATTAATGACAGCATTAGTACACGTCTCGCGGTACGTTCGTGACAAAATATTGACACATACGAAGCACAGGTAATAATAATAGAGGTCAAGCACGAGCTGTCTTTTACTGAGGGTTCCGTATAATATAATGCTCCAAACGTCGCCACTTGTCTCAGCGTGTCTATGCAGACAATGAAGGGAATGTTAAAGCTAGATCTATTTCTACAGCTACTTATTAGCCTACATATTATTATACTAGCTGATGCCCGCGACTTCGTCAGATCGATTCCTTAATTGTGATGAGCAAATAATATCACTCTCTCGTAGCTCTACAAATTAAAGGGAATGCGCCAAAAGATTTTGTTTGAACGTAGGTTTTGTATACTGAACCCTAATAACTCGAATTAAAATATGGAATATAATAACATGAAAATGTGAACTGTCAAGCAACGTATTAATAATCTCGCGAGGTCGACTAACATGTTTAATAGAGCTAAGTAAAAATGTTTGGGGTCCTTCACACCTCATTATTAGATTTTATTTATACCTAAAATCGTGAATTTTTGAGATCTCGCAACTGTGTAACGTTTATGAATCTGGAAAAATTATTTCAAGACTTAGGAGCTGGGATAAATTTTCATGCTAATATCTAAAGATTTTGAACGCCTAATTTACCATAGGAAAGATTTTTCCGATATCGAATAATATATTTCTTTCTATACAATCCTAGTCAACATTTGTTTATCTCAACCATTTATGCATATATTTTTATTACTATCGTGTACCATATTTATGTTTATTCAAAATATATTGTAAGTATTTATGGATATGTATTTATATATATATATGTATATTGTAAATGTATATATATATATATATATATATATATATATATATGTATGTGTGTATATATACATATTGAGTATAGTATTGAGTTTATTTATTTATAGTATCTTACCTAGTAGGTATATATTTTATTGACTATTAATTAGTATTATATCTAATGTGTTTAAGTTTTACTTGCACTATCCTGTTATCTTTACTTTTTCCTCTCTAGCCAAGGGTTGCCTGGTAGAGATTGCTTGCAGCAATAAGGCCGCCTTTGCATACTACCATGCTAGTTTTGATAATATATACTTTGTTAATCTTCATGTAACTTTTTTGGTGTGCAATAAAGTTTTTTCATTCATTCATTCATATTTATGTATTAATTTGTACATGTTTTACTCTGCAAAACTCTTTAAGTATCCCTCCTCAAGAAAGAAAACCGCGGATGGATGCTAGCTCGAAATACATTGGAAACAATAGGGAAGGTTTCGTAAGAATTAATAGAGAGAAATTTAGTAAAACCATACTATTACCTATTCTGTGGTAAAACTAAAAATTTACTACAATCATCATTACTCGATAGGGTCTCCTCTCACATTCCTATCTTCACGATGCGTGGTAAGGAGAACAGTTATTCACATAAGGTGAAAGGCAAAACTATTTGATGAGAAATCAAGTCGATATGTGTAACTACACGATCCGAAACGTTTAATTCTATTAAATTCGTCCGACCTCATTATGAGAGGGTTAATGCACGCGCCCGGGACGCGTATTGATGACGACCATACGTCAACGCCCTTCCCTGAATGAATGCCGGCATCGAATCTAATACAATAGGAGGTTATACGCTGAGACAGGTACAGGCCCATACAAAATCTAAAGCACAGGATCCATACTTAATCTATGCTTAATATTATAAAAATTAGAAAGTTTGGATGGATGGATGTTGTCTCAATCACGTCAGAACGGCTCTGATTAAATCGGATCTGCATTAAATTTGGCACAGAGATAGATTATAGCCTGGATTAGCACATATGCTACTTTTTATCCCGGTAAATTAAGCAGTTCCCGCAGGAACCAAAAAACCTCAATTGACGCCGACAAAGTCGCGGGCATCATCTAGTATTATTATACTCGTAAATGCGAGATTGTAGTGGTCTGTTTGTCTGCTAATACGAGGAATTTTGATACAAAGATCGACTGGAAGTTAAGGCTCTCGAGCTTTGAATCCGTCTATGTGCAGGTTATTTTTTAAGCAAGAAAATAAATGAGCTTTCTTCATGTCAAGTAGGTGCCTTCATACCTACAGGAGCAGGACCTCCTTCGCGATCTTCTGGTTTCTGGATTCACAAATACCTAATTTTGAGAGGTACAATCTATATATTGATTACCTACTTAGTTAAGGATGAAGTCTGGCTACCCGAAGCTTCCTTGAGAATTCAAAATTTGGTATTTTAATCAGTTTATCAGTTTGCGTTAAGGAAAATCTTGTAACTTTTCTAAACTCACCACTTTTTATTTTATGACCAGTTGTGACCGTCTAAACCTCATTCATCATTCATTCATTCCATCTATGTTCCTGATAATGTGAGCCAGGAAGTTCTTACAGTTTGTTACTAAGAACAAAACTTCTTGGTGGCAATGGTGAAATATTTCCAAACATTTTCCACCTTTCACATGCCAACAATTTTCCATCTATCGTACTGTATTGTTCGTGACCCGTAGCATGCTATGCGGTCAGGCACGGGAGGGCCAGAGGAAGGTCGGAGGGTGTAGGGGGGAGGCTAGGCAACTCGGGCGGCGTCGAGTTCTCACGCCTCTGGCCTCTGAGGTCACGCCTTGCCTTTGTATCGCCGCTCAGCATTAGTAACTAGAAACGTATGTAGGCACTACTAGGCTCTGTTAGATGAACGTGACTTTGGAAATACCTATCAGGGATAGGAGCTTTTTATAAAAATTACTCGCATGTTATTTATTTTTATTTCTCTGAGTTCTGCGTGTTCCTTATCTATGCTTGCAAGGTTATTGAAAAAACGGATTAAAAGGCAACGCTTTGGCGGTCTTTTTAGTACTGAAAATGTTTTTAAGAGCGGTGGTTATCACAGATTATGTTTACATCAGATGGCACACATGCTTGTTCACTAAATCTATCTTCTATCTTCTTCTATCTATATATATAAAAGCGAAATATCACTCACTCACTCACTCACTCACTGACTAATCACGATATTTCAGGAACTATAAAGCGTACAGACTTGAAATTTGGAAAGTAGATTCCTTCTATGGTGTAGACGCCAGCTAAGAAAGGGTTTTGAGAAAATCCACCCCTAAAGGGTTAAAATAGGGGTTGGAAGTTTGTATAAAAGTCCTTTGTTTTTGAAGTTAGAGACATGAAAATTGGCAATTAAGTTATTAGTTATAAATAATAAAAACCTGTATAAGCAATTTTACGAAAATGTACCCCATTAAGGGTGAAATGGGGGTTGGAAGCTTACATAAGGGTTCCAAGTTTTTGAAGTAAGAGACTCGAAAATCGGGATTTAGGTTACTAGTTTTAAGTTATAATAAACTGTATAAGCAATTTTAGGAAAATCTACCCCACAGAGGGTGAAATGGGGGTTGTAAAGTTGTATGAAAGTCCTTTGTTTCTGAAGTTAGAGACTTGAAAATCGGGATTTAGGTTATTAGCTTTAAATAATAATAACCTATAAGCAATTTTACGAAAATCCACCCCAAAAGGGGTGAAATGGGGGTGAAAGGTTACATACAAATTTTATGACTTTGAAGTATAGACATGAAAATCAGAATTTAAGTTGTCAGTTTTAAATAATAAAAAAACCTGCATAAGCTATATAAAGCCTCTATAGATAGGCTGTTCCCAGCGGGAAAATTTCATAATCTCATAGGAAATCAACAATTGTACGCGGACGAAGTCGCGGGCGACCTCTAGTAATCCATAAAAGCAAACGGACCTGAACGTGGCAATTCGCTTAGACCGTTAGAGGGTTCGGTCGTGCCTAGTAGGTATGTAGGTATAAGTATAAAAATAGTATTTATAACTATACCTATTCAGTATTTTTAGAACTGAGATTGACTCTAAATATATATATATGATAAATAAAAGTATTCTCAAGCTTACTAAGGGATCGCTATTGTAATTCAGCCACGTTAAGAATGTTTACTTACGGAGGCTGGGAACGCTGGATATGTTGGAATAAGCAACGCGCAATCACAAAGCCGCGTTATCCCAGTTGAGCGCTCTCGTGCGTCGCTCCGACAAACAGATAAACGTAATGAGCACATGTCTGCTCTACACAAAGCTGCTGCTTTCCAACATACAACATAGTATACCTGAACCCCTAATTCCGACGAGTTTTCACACTAGGTAAACTTTGATGGTTTTCGTGAGTTTCGATATTTTAACGTAAGACTTAAATTGACCTTAGGTTCTTCGCCTCAAAGTCGTACCTAAGGTAAAATACAGCAGGTTGACCTTGAACCTGAGCTTTATTTCCTTACCCGGAGTACTGTTAAGGTTCAGAACGCTTTGGTCACATGAGAGATTCTCAAAAGCCCACATGCAGAGCACCACATTTTGTTAAAGTGCCTCGGTTTCCAAAAACTCGTCGTAGGGGTATAAACACCTATATTTTCACTTGAATTTTTATGGCAAATTATTTTATAAAGTTGTTGCCATCGATACATCCTCCTAGATAGATAGATAAATTCTTAATTGCCACACATAGCATAGAAATAACTTAAAAATAAACAAAAACAGAAAATAACACGTGCGCAAGGGCGGTCTTATCACTAAAAGTGATCTCCTCCAGACAACCCATTTCTAAAGGAACTATAAAAAGGAGCGGGAAAGTGTAACAATAATAATATATCATGCAATAATAATATACTAGTTAAACTATCAATACTAATAATAAATAAATAACTAAACATAATTATAAATTTATGTATAGCAGTACATAAACCTACATACACAAGAAAATACTTGAAAATACTTAGGTTCATTTATTTAATTTTTTTATTATACTGATCAAATTTTCAGATTAACGGAAGACTAGAACTTCTGTTCTGGTTAGTGATCTGACTGCGGAAGGTTTGACTGCTATAACATACCATTGTTCTAGTTCACCCCAATCATCTTCGTTTTATAGCCTATAGTATCTATAGCCGATACGATACGATACTACGATAGTAGTTATTGGATACAGCTATCTGATCCGCGTGTCAGTTAGCACCCGCGCTTCACACCAACGCACCGTGACTTAGCAGATCTCCACAAAAATACCTTCCTTCTCCAATTCACGCCAAAGCCTCGTTGAAACGATTCAAATCAGAGATTTCAGTACGATACCCGTTTGTATTATTCCGCTTTCCTAACCAAAAATCCAATTGTATTCGGATCCCTTTCGCGAAAATTCTGGTGTCCTGCAGAGATTGCCTGAATCGAACCGGGCCTCCGTCGTGGGAAATGAATAACCGCGAATAATACATTGTCATTCGCCTTTATTATCTCACAATGATACAGTACTTTTACGATAAAAATCTCAAATAACAAACGGGCACTAGCTCCAACCACCAATGATATTTTAAATAAAAGAAAATATTATAAATTTCTTTATTCATGGAAAACTAACCAATGCACTGGTTTTAAAATAAAAATAAAGGTAACTACATGAATAAACATAACAGTAAAATATCATGAAGTAAGAGTAAACCCACTTACTTACCAGTAAGTACTAAATTTACTATAAAAACTGAAGCAAAACCGTTTTCTAGATAAATTCCTGGTCCCCAAACTAGGATTCCCTGTGCTATGAGTAGCCAGATTTTTATGTAAACATTTAAAAGGTGATTATAATATTATAAGACATCAATACTTTGGTACACAAATAATACGGTTAATAAGCATCAAAACGTATGCGTAAAAAACAGTGTCTAGCTAAGTGTCTGGCCCCAAACTAGGATTCCCTGTGCTATGGGAAGCCAGGTCTGTGGCGTTACCTCCTTCCTAGCTGGCAACGCACATAAGCTTCGCGTTCGGAATTCGAACTTGCTTTTGGAACGTTTTTGTATTCGGAACGTCCTGCGCGCGAGAGCTGCGCTGTACCAACAGACGACACACCATTCGATTGCTGGACGTCCAGCACAACGCATCTTTTGATATATTTCTATTGTACTTCTTTTACCATTTATCTATACAATGTTCTTGTTCTATAAGTCGTTATTATAATATACTATCTTGATGGTGATTATCAAGTGTCTCATTTCAACGCCTACACTTAGGAAGTGAATCCTAACTAGGTAGTTGGTTGTAGAGCGAGGAAATCCAAATAACTCCCTACAAATGGTGACCCCGACGTGATCTGATCCCGGGCTATATAGCAACGCAACTCGCTGTGAGCATATTTGGACTAGTGAATTCCTAGACCCTACGTTCCAGCATTCAACGCAACAGTCAAGCAACATCACAGAGCAACATTCAACAACATAAATTCCTTCCTGGTCGTCAGGTGTGAGAAGATCCCTCGGAAAAAAAAAAAGAATTTTAAATTTGCAAATAATAAACATTGAACATTTGGGTGACAAACCCCCTACAAATGGTGACCCCGAGAAGAATATTTTCAATAAAAGGTCAGTCTATTTTCAAGTGACCTCAATAAAAGGTCAAACTATTTTCAAGTGAGATCAGAATAAGGTCAAAGCTCGCTTTTTGAGGACGTTTCATATCAAGCTAGAAGAAGAATAATCTTTGAAATTTAATAATAATCTGAAGAATACTTATTTAAACAAGAATATTATTGTGAAGCATCGTTGCCAAGGAGAAACATAAATTCATCGAAGAAGACTTCGAAATTATTTTCGAATAAATAGAATGCTGTGACGGATCGATGGACATTTGACATCGCAGATTTTATTTCTTTTTTCAAGATTCAAATATAAGAAGGAAGATTCTAGTTCAAATTCAAATTTTGGAAGAGAAAATTTATAGACAATAGTGTCAATTGTTTTGAATTAGTTTTATAGGAACGTGTCTATCTGACATTTTCAGATATTTTGTAAACATTGTAATATTTTCCGTGTATTTTTCTTTTCATTTCAGCTTAATCATTTATTTCAGATTAGCTATAGTGATAAATGTGGTAACGTAGATTTTATACAGCAGTTCGAATAGTGAGTTTCTTAAAGCCAAGTTAGCAAGCGCCACAGCAATTTTCAAAATTTTAGAAAACAAGAAGAAGCAGATTAAGGCTTTGTAAGCTCCTGATGGGTTTATCAGTCGTGCTCTTCTTTGCTCCGGGTATTCTTCGCGTCGGTTCTGCAAAGTGACGTCGCCGCATTACTCATTGCGCTGCTTGACGCCCCGTCGGACGCCTTCACACCCAACGCTGCGTGACTCTTCCGACGTTCTTCCGTGCCCATCGCTGCACGACTCAACCCGACCGACGCGACGCCCCTCGTGCCCAACGCTGCACGAGCTTTTGGAAACGGTCGCGCCCATTCGCTTCGTGATCTGACCGACGCCCCTTCCGCAACTAGCGATATGCTATGCGATGATCGACTGGCGATTTTTCGCGCTCAGCCTTATGCTGCGCTGCTTCTGCACGTCTCGACGCCTTTTCGTGCCCAACGTTGCACGAACTGTCCGACGTGGCTAGCTCGCCTCAGTCCCTTCGTCATGGTCTTTGTTTCCTTTTTACCCTATTGCCTAATTTTATTTTATTTTTCTCCCCTTGTTTTTTTTTTCTCTCCGCAGGGGGGTGATGTGGCGTTACCTCCTTCCTAGCTGGCAACGCACATAAGCTTCGCGTTCGGAATTCGAACTTGCTTTTGGAACGTTTTTGTATTCGGAACGTCCTGCGCGCGAGAGCTGCGCTGTACCAACAGACGACACACCATTCGATTGCTGGACGTCCAGCACAACGCATCTTTTGATATATTTCTATTGTACTTCTTTTACCATTTATCTATACAATGTTCTTGTTCTATAAGTCGTTATTATAATATACTATCTTGATGGTGATTATCAAGTGTCTCATTTCAACGCCTACACTTAGGAAGTGAATCCTAACTAGGTAGTTGGTTGTAGAGCGAGGAAATCCAAATAACTCCCTACAGGTCTTTCGCCCGAATATACAATACCAGTGAAAAACATAATCACACTAATTGCAAGTTACAAAAAAAAAAACACCGCATTAAAATTTGTTAAAATGTTGGTGGGTAATTAGTAGGGCATATTATAACAAGTATTTAGGCAATCATGTGTCATTGAAACAATTATAAAAATGTCTTTATTATTTTTATAAAGTCTTTTTTTAATATTTTCATGCGTGGAAAATTGTTCCAAACAACCGGAACTGAAAATGGCTTAATCGGGTTATGGAGGTCATATGAGTGATTTCGATTTGTGGTAGAAACAATATCACGAGTAAAGATAAACCGATCTGATGAAAAATTCTACCTACGTATATACTTATGTTTTGATAGAAAATGAAAAAAAAAAAACAAGATACAAAACCTATCGTCTTTACGCAGTAACTTACAATGAAGGCTTTGGCTTTGGCTCTAGCCAAACTCTGAACCCTTAAAGGACCCCATGAACCTCCGCACTAAATTCTCTCTGTGTGAAAAGTTCTTATAAGAAAATAATTTAGTTTGTTAATATACAAGAATGCTGACAAAAAACAACGGGATTGGTTATGGTATTTGTAGTTACATGAGGTGATGACGTCACGAAATATCCCGCTCTGGTAGACAAAGGATCTTGGAAATTAATGATGGGACGCGCTGTCTCGAAATTTGCTGCCGTGTCTTAAAACTTATGATTTGCAATGGCTACTGATTCTTGGTAGAAAGATAATATCATGATTTCATTGAGGATGCAATAAAATAACATTTCTTAGTACTTACGTAGGTAGGTAGGTAATCTATACTTACCTAGACAGGCAGATTATAATTTGTAGTTGTATGTTCTTGCTTGATTTCTTAATGGAAAAGTTTCCTGCTATTCTAGTTGGAATGGAATTTTTAAATCATCCAACTGGACAATTGTAGAAATTATTTTTTGTTTAGATAAACTGAAGGCTCTAGCAATAATTACGTACCTAGATATACCTGCTCTAGCGTTGGTCTTAACTTAGTAGGTAAGAGCGTTATTCTTCGATGTTTTGGTACAAGATCTTTAAAGCTCATATCATACTAACTTACTAAACTTTATCTAGAGCTTCTTTTAACATCCGTTTGTTATGTGTCTTATTTTTTATACATACAAAAATATTATACATGAGAAAGTGTGTCTGCTATGGTTTCACGGTCATCTTTTCAACAGTTTTTTTTTTGAAATTTGGTGTTAAGGTAGATTACATCCCAGGGAAGGATGTACATTAGCTTTTTAATTTTAGAGATCCCGCAGGAAAAAGACACCTGAATCTACGCGGACGAAGTCGCGGGCAACATTTACTCATGATTCAGTACCTTATTAAGGTTTTCCGAACGATTCATCTGATCAGTATGATGACCTATGGATCCTTCCAAAATACTTTTGGAAACTACAGCAAAAATATGCAAAACATAAATTGTAATGTAAAATAACCAGATACCTTTCATATTCACCATCGTGTTATCAGTGCGGCGAGGAGTTTACGAGCAATCAGCGGGGCAGATAGCGCTGTGACGTCACTTCCGCTTCCCTTCCTCATCCGACCACGCCACGTCCAAATACTCTTGCACTAGGGATGGTTCTTTAAAGTAGCACTGTAAAAATGAAAACTTAAAAAAAGAATATTTTCTGTTGTACGGTCTACTTGCTAAGTTTTGACATAGCTATTGTTTGATAGTTTTATTATGGACTGGATTTTGAATACTGGATATTCTAGTAGATACTTACCTATTCTTATTGCCTATATACAATTTACCCAAAATGGAGATATCAACCAAACAAGGTCCCATATGGTGGTTCCTATTCAAGTTCATTGTTCCTCATATTATAAACAAGACATTTTGTTTTAGGCCACTTTAGTTCTTAATGTTAATTCCGATTATTGCGACTACTAGCGACATCTGACAATGAGAATCAACGATTCGTAGTAAAATTTACTAGAATGACAATAGATGTCACTACAGGCATATCACACATTTTATGTCCGAAAATTGAAGGGAAATGCAAAGGGCATTCTTGACTAGAATATACAAACTTGCAGGTTCTCGTCACAAAATTTAGAATAATAAAATTAGGTACAAACAAAAAGTCGGTAATCAAAATCGGTTCATCCATTTGGGAGCTACGATGCCACAGACAAATACACAGAAACACGCATTAGATGTATAATGTTAAACGGTTAAAAATAGACTCTATCATTGCAGCGTACTGTACTGGAGACATGTCTGTGCTTTCGAGTTAGTTCAGTATGAGTGAAATGAGTAGCTAGAAAATCAACCATATGCTGCAGATAGTCGATTTCGACAACCTTATTCGTGTTCTGCGATTCAAGATCTTCGTTTACTTTCGTACAAAATTGTATTCACAATTTGCTGCAATTTTGGGTTCCGAAAATTAAAACGCATCGGATTCACATTATCAAAAGAAACGATCCGAACTTACGTGCACATTTATTTACGTATCACTGTAATTGTTTTTCGTTGGAAAAGATTTCCATAAATATTCATGCGGTATTAGCATGGGGAGGCAGTCCCGGGATGTGTCTGTCATTATTTCGCCATTTGCTACAAAAACCTCGCGCAGAGCCGCTGCAGTATGATTTAAGATTGTTTACACGTATGATATCTATAGGTATAAAGATTATTCCAAAATATTAAACTGGAAGGGATGGTTCCAAATTCGTGGCATTTCAAGATTGTCTGACAACCTTTTGGCTTAGGCCTGTATTAATAAAACCACATCATTCTATGCTTAAGATTGGTCTTATGCCACGATTTCATTGTAAATTGTACTCAAGTAAGTCGGTATAATGAGTAGTATGTTATGTAAGTTACTTATGTATGCTACTTACGTAAAAACTTACAAGCGTTATTGCTGATGTCGGTTTATAAATATGGGCCTAAACATTTTTAGTGACGAAATACGTCCACGTTAAAGATCGCCAGCGCGGTTTTTTATTTATTTATTTTAAGAACACAAAATAAAAAATACATTTAGTGGTTTCTTGAAGCTCATAAGCGCTTTTAGGCTTCACTGCAAAATTCCTCGGTAGGTAAATACCTAAACTTAAATTTAAGTAATAAGCGACGTATTAAACTACGTAGGTACATAATACATTTTAAGTTACCTACTACTATCATCATCCTCATCATTTCAACGCATTCCCGGCTAACTACTGACCAAGTGCCATTTTTTAAGAAAGTATTAAAGCTGAATCTAAATAGATAGACGTAATTATGTAAGTAAGTAAACCGTTTCTGGGACTGTTATTTATTTATTTATTTATATAAGCCTATACTTAGTTTTATTTAATTAATTATGATACATTTTTATATAATTATGATGATATATAAACTCACTGTATATCTTAACGTTTAAACTATCGCGAGGGATATTCATTATAAATACACTCACTTATATTTATCACTGTATATCTATATGATCACTGCTGGGCAAAGGCCCTTGACCTTCCACCCTTTTTAGGGTTCCGTCTGTGTGTCAAGACCCTTTTTCTCATGGTGGACCCATGGAGGTATCAAGCTGAAATTCATATCAAATACTTAAGTCTACTGACCCTTGGAGCTATGAAAAAATCAAACTTCTAAGCCAACGAAATCAAAAGATACAGCCGTTTATGCTGCAAATTTTCGACACTCGCAAGGGAATCAAAACCTACAGGGTCCTTCCCATGAACTCAGAATCTTGAAATTTCGTACGAAGCAACGTCTTATAGCAGAATCAAAACCTACAGGGTACTTTCCGTGAACTGAGAACCTTGAAATTTGGTACGAAGTAAAGTCTTATAGCACAGATAAAGGAAAAATTGCGAAAAGCATAAATTTTTATCGAGGTACTAAAATTCTACATCAATGACATCATATTATAATAATATTTTTAATAATTTTAAACTAACTACCCCTTGCCTCATGAACGCATAGAGGTATTAAATTGAAATTTATATCAAATACTTAGGTCTATAATAGGTACCTTTAAGCTGTAACAAACTACTGTCCCTTGAAGGTGTGAAAAAATCAAACTTCTAAGCCAACGCAATCAAAAGATACAGCCGTTTATGCTGCAAATTTTCGACACTCGCAAGGGAATCAAAACCTACAGGGTACTTCCCGTTAACTCAGAATCTTGAAATTTGGTACGAAGCCACGTCTTACAGCACAGCTAAAGGAAAAATTGCGAAAAGCATACATTTTTAGTTAGGTACATCATATAATAATTATATTTTTTATCATTTTAAACTTACTACAGGTCTGTACGGAACCCTCGGTGCGCGAGTCCGATTCGCACTTGGCCGTTCTTTTTTTTTGGGCTGTGCGGAACCAGAGCTTTCCCCCAAATGCTTCTATATCATCCCTCCATCTGGAAACAGGTCTTCCTTTGAATAAAGGTTCTTCAATACCTTTAAAATAAGCGAAATACATTTCGGCAGCCATTGTAGGTACCTACTAAGTTACGAATACATTATTTAATCCTGAAAGCGGGATTCTCTCAACTGAATTAATAAAAAGGCTCTAGACGCCCACCAGCGAAGGGTAAAAGAAATTATAATCCTTTCTTTTAAAATGCAATGAGGTGATTCTTAAAAAGGTTTGCGGCAAATCTTAAGCGGCTGCTCCGGCAATTAGTGATCCGGGTGAAATTAAAACAATGAAGCAAAGGGTTAGAGGCACGCGACCAATTGTAAGGATTACAAGGAAAGGGACTACAAGGATAACATAAAAGTCTGTGACAAAAAGAACTCTTTGTAAAATTTATGTTTTTAAAAGTACCAAAGAGCAAAGACTTCTGCTATCATAAAGATAAGACTCACCATGCTATTTCGGTGGCGCAATCCTTTTACTATACTTGGCACTAGGTACTTGGTACTTGGGTGGTACCTACTTGGCCACAATTGCCTATTTGTCGTATAAACTTCAATTTATTATTTATGTATGTTTCTGAAGTACTTTCAGGTTATGTATCTAAAGAATGTCCCACAAAATTAACCTTTATCGAGAAGGTCATAATTAACCCTAATAATAAAAAAAAATATTGTAACTAATTTGTTCAAAGATTTTTTTTTTATTTGTACGTAATAATAAAAAAAATATTGTAACTAATTTGTTCAAAGTTTTTTTTTTTATTTGTACTTACCTGATAATATGTATTTAGGTCATGACCTATCTAAGTGGTTTCTTCCCAGTTCCCGAGACTTTGCGAATGCGTCGATTCAGCTTTACCTATTAAAAATACTTACCGTTGGATTTTTTCAAAATTATTGAAAGCATCTACATTAAAGTCTCAAGGATCAGGACCTAGCCATTTGAGCTCTGATTTGTTCTGAATGTAACTTAACTTCTTTTATATAAGTATTAAAAGTAAATATTTTAATTTACAAGTTACAAGTTTCGTATATATTTACAAACTTATTAAAAATAAGCTAACCGTAAATAAATCCATAGTATTAAACAATAAGCAACCGGTGTGGAAGGCGAGGGGCTGGCAGGCGGCAGGATTTAAAATTTAAATTGCGTTTCTATCTAACAAGTGTCACTTGTGCAGCTTGATAGATCACCGATAGTATCGCACGATATAAGCATAGTATCACGATAACATGTCCTTGCTAGAGAAATTCGTCTGCAAAAGGAATTGGGATGTCACCTACGTCAATTTTAATGTGATATTTAAATAGAGGAAAAGACAAAATATCGACGTTCCCTGTTAGATTTATGTTTGATAACCATTTTAAACTATCTATTAAGTGCGTCGAATTTTAATGACGTCACAAGCAAGTATTTCAAAAAGTTGCTGATTTGACTTGATGTCAAATACCCTATTGTGACAATATTAGTATGAGTTTACAATAAGACCACAATAATTATACGAGTAACTATGAAATTCGAAATAAATCATACCTACTATATTGCTTTATTTCTTGTCAGTTTTTGTCAGTAGGTATCAATCTTCTTTCCGAACCAGTTATAGAGTCCCGAATTATCATTAGAGTCCTAGTCCACAAAGTGTCCTACATGACATAAAACATTGAATTTCATTGCACTATATTTTAACAATCAACTCTTAGAAATTAGCAGGACTTAAATTACCTGAGTACTTGTAAAAAGAAAAATGGTAGAAGATTAAAAAAATAATACAATGTCACATTAAAAACGGTGATTAATTAGGTATTTGATCAGTCCCAACTAATAATTTTCCTTTTTTTCACTCCCAATCAGCATGTGAAGCCTTCATACTATGATCTTCTGACTGTGAAGCGTTCTCTTATAATAATATGTTACTGCAAATATAATGCATAGTATATAAAGATTAAATTAAAAAAATACCTATATTGAAAGTTCATCAAATGATGAGGCTAAAACGCACTTTAATAACCGTCCCTGATCCTATTTTAAAAACTTCCACGTTATTTCCTTATATTAGCGGTTCTGCTATTATCATACATTGGCATTAGAATTACAAATGAGGCCTGACTGTACGTAAACCGCACCATGACGGCGAATATTGCAAGAGCGTAACTAAATCCATGATTCAAGGATAATATATAATAATATTCCCTGGAACTGTTTTCTATTCAGACGTGGGTTTACCGTGAAGAAGAGTAAATAATAAAATTGGTATCAAGATAGGTGGGGCATTCATAAATGCGCACAATTTGTTCATTTTATGCTATTATTTTCATATTTCTTGCATATGCATTTTATTGCATTAACTAATCTATCTAACACTATTTTAAAACTTGTTACTGGGTGTTCTTGTAATCATCATCATCAGAAGCCGTTAGAGGGTGACGACTGACGACTGACTCTAGATCGCATGCGAGTTACTGTAAAAGATACCAGAAAAGCACGACCACTCGACCAATACTCGATTCACTCGTAAGAAGAACCACTGCCTAGGGTTAGAGATCTCTTGTAAAGATAACTGCTTTCTTGTCCACTATTTTTCACGAATAGGATTACTACTACTCTTCGGTACAGTATAGAACAACGAAGAAAACGTAAAAAATCGTATTTAGAGAAGAGCTTTTGAACTTTATTGTACTCAACAAGATTTTCATTAAATTGCATAGTTTTAATACGTTTGTTTACTGGGATCACACTTTCTACAACTTGAACAAAAATAGGTCAAACAAAGAAAACAAAAATAAAAACAATAATTTTAAATGCGCATAATATGCAGGACGGCAAGCCGCGAGATAGCTAACAGACGGAAAATATTAAAGGGAACTTTTCTTACATTTTTAAAGGAAGTTTTCTTTATCCTACGAATAAATCGAAGGTGGGAGGGAGAAGTTACCCGGCGGAAGTAGAAATCTGTTGTTTTATTCATGAAAAAATAAAGAAGGGAAAATAAAGAACGCCAAACAATTGCTCGCTCTAAAACTTGCTTGCTACCCGGGCACTTGAACTAACAAATCTTTTACTACCACCGCTAAGCAGTATTTTCCACTTATAATAAAGCTCAAAGCATACGCTACGCAAGCTGATCTCGTTTTAAAATGAATCAAACTCTATTTTCCACTCGCTACTGTTGTTCTAATTTTGAATGTTTATTAAGTTGAGAATATTTGTAGCAAAGTTTGGGCAAACAATCAATCAAAATCAGCGAACAAAATAGCAACGCGAACTAAAGCAGCGGAGTTCGTGACAAATCCTCACGCACAGTATCCATTAAATAATGCAAATTTCTTGTAATCCCCACTCGACGAAACATCTCAAAGCCGCTACGAGTGAATTATTTAATTTTCATAAAGTTGGTGGGTACGAACATTAGACAAATTCACGTTCAGAGAAAGGTACTTAATAGGTTCGAATCCATACTTATTAATATTATAAATGCGAAAGTGTGTCTGTCTATCTGTTGCACTTTTACAGCCCATCGTTTATCCGATTTTGATGTTTAGTACAGAGATAGGTTTCTTTCCGGGGAAGGACATAGGCTACTTCTAATTCCGGAAAATCACGTGGTGTCCCCACGAAATGTAATGAAAATCTAAATCCAAGCGGACGAAGTCACTGGGCATGATCTTGTACGTACAGCTACAAGTGAATTGGGAGTGCTCGGAGTGCTTATTATATGCGGTTCTAAAAGTAAGGATTTTATTAAAAGCTTTAAAAAAAAGGTTTAAATAAAATAAAATTGTCACGTCATTTATTTCATTTCACAGTTACAGTTTTGAAACGAACCAGATCGACAGTTGTCTCGATGCGCAGTTCGACGGGAGCCCGACAGCAAATTTGCATATCACCAATATTATATCGTCACGCGAAAAACGTATCCCTTACGCCTGTGTACACATGAATGACGCGTGATGCTGCCGACCTTCCCTGACGTCATCCATCATTCGACGTGGCGCCTGCACCTAGACTCGTGACAGCGACGCGACCGGCGGGGGTGTTTGCAATGTTCAAATGCAAATTTATACTTTAGAACCTATAATTTAAAGCTGCTTTTGAAGAAGCGTGGAAGCTCGCAAGGTGGCACTCCACCTCCCCGCGGGCTAGGGAGGATCCCTGTCAAACGCTGGCGAAGAGTTTGACAGACGCGGGGCGCGGAGTATTTGACATGAAGGGGCTTGTTTGATACGGGGGTGAGCTGACAGCGGGGAGGGGGGCAAATTCTGCCCGGTCATGAATAGGCAATGGGTTCGGTTTATTTATAAAGATTGTTAGCCAAACATGAGCAGTGAACTTCTGTTGAAATTAACACATCATCGCCTCTAACATAGCTACCTACGACTACCTACTCGGGTTTCGTTGTAGTAAACTATTTACTTTTATATTAATAGTCTTACATAAATCATGAGAGCAGATAGCTAAGTAGGTGTTTCATTAAAATATATAATTTTAGAGAGTTGAGATAATAATTTTGTACCCTTTTCCCCATTTATTATCTATTGTAAGCTTCAACGGGAAATAACAGAGCCCGCGAGAGGACTTTATCAACGACAATTTAATTCAAGCAACCGCAACGAAACCCCGAGCATCTTGTTAGGGGGAATAAAATCCATAAAAGACACGGCAGTGGCATGAAAGTTGAAGGCAACGTGGAGAAGAAAATTTGATTATTCCGCGAGGTTGGCCTATCGCCAGCCTTTGACTATTTATCACGAGCTCTCCTCGCTCGACGGTTTACAAGGATACTAATCATCGATAAAGGAACTCCGAAGAGCTGCTATTACGATGAACGCTGCTTAAGAATTTAGGGAGCATTAAAACGAACGGGTATTTATAAATGCTCGAAAGTGTGTTTGTTTGTTGGTTTGCATGGTTATAGTCGAGGACCTGGAAATCTGACATAGGCTACTTTTCGGTTTAATATGACTCCCATGCCCCTAACAGGTTAGCTCGCTACCATCTTAGACCGCATCATCACTTACCATCAGGTAAAAAAAAACCGGCCAAGTGCGAGTCGGACTCGCGCACCGAGGGTTCCGTACAAACATGTAGTAAGTTTTAAATTATTAAAAAAACTACTTACTAGATCTCGTTCAAACCAATTTTCGGTGGATTTTGCATGGTAATGTACCTACATCATATATTTTTTTTAATTTTATCATTCTCTTATTTTAGAAGTTACAGGGGGGGACACACATTTTACCACTTTGGAAGTGTCTCTCGCGCAAACTATTCAGTTTAGAAAAAAATGATATTACAAACCTCAATATCATTTTTGAAGACCTATCCATAGATACCCCACACGTATGGGTTAGATGAAAAAAAATTTTTTGAGTTTCAGTTCTAAGTATGGGGACCCCCAAAATTTATTGCTTTTTTTCTATTTTTGTAAGAAAATCATAGTGCGGTTCACAGAATACATCTACTTACCAAGTTTCAACAGTATAGTTATTATAGTTTCGGAAAAAAGTGGCTGTGACATACGGACGGACAGACAGACAGACAGACATGACGAATCTATAAGGGTTCCGTTTTTGCCAAATTTGGCTACGGAACCCTAAAAAAACCATCGCTTAATGCAGTAATATTTTAATATTGACGTTTAATTGACGAACCTTGACGTCTCTCAAAATAAGGATTACAATTCTAAAACAAGAGCGTAAATAATATCATAACAGGTGATGGTAGTATGCCCCCAGGGCCACAATTCACCACAAACTATTCCGCGATCTTTCCAAAGTAGGACCTTTTACAATAAAGCTATATTAAAGGGTATTTCATGTTGTCCAGCTACATTAAAGCTAATTATAATATTAGAAATGAATAATTAGGAAACTTCAATAATTTAATTAATATTTATATACCTATCTAATATATATATATTTATATACCTACCTAATAGTTAGGTAAGTAGGTAATTTACAACAATTAGATTAATGTCAAGTTGATATAATTAGATTTTTGGAACGCGATTTGTATCGGTAGGTACCTATTTCATAATTAGTAACATAATTAATCTAATGAATCTGTGATTCATTAAAATGAAATATTTTGTTAGATAAATGCCTGTGACTTCGTGCGCGTTAAGAATGCTTTGATTAATTTAATTTAAATTAAGTAATTTAATATAAATTAATTTAATTTTGATATTTTTTATTTGGATATTTGCTTGTTATGTTTATTTGCTAATAAAACCTATTATAATAATGTTACGTAGATGCAATTCTTAATCTTAATAGGGTAAGCCTACCTGTGCAAAGTCAGGGCGGGTCATCATATCATACTAATATTATAAATGCGAAAGTGTGTTTGTTTTAATCACGCCGCAACAGAGCAACGGATGGGTGTGATTTTTTGCATGGATAGGTATAGTTGACGACCTGGAGAGTGAAATAGGCTACTTTTTATATCGGTAATTCCCATGGTAATAAAAAAAACTTATTTGACGCGGACGAAGTCGCGGGCATCGGCTGGCTGTAACTATATTTCCCAATACAGAGGGGCACGTTTAATAAAACAAAAGACAACATGTTGACGCGATGCTGCCTCCGATCTTCTGTCAAATAATGATGCTCATTTGTCAAGCGCGATCGAATCCCTATAGTTTAAGAGCTGATACAAGATACAGCAGAAATATTATTATAAAGGTATCCAATAGAAGAAATGTTTTATGTTATTGCTCGTTCAAGTATGATCTGTATTAAATGAAAGACTAAATATAAGTTTTACACCTGCGTTGGCATATTAAAGGACAAATCTATACAATAAATATGCGGGTCACTATAAATCTTAATTATATATAAAAATCTAATTTGCTTTAATTTTTTTATTGTAACATAGGCTTGCGCTTCACGACAGTCATGCTTAGTGCAATGAAATGATGAGATCCAGGTTGAAACGCGCTTGCTTAGAAGATTTCTATCCACTCTTGCCTTGAAGGTACTTAAATTATACGTTATGAATTATAGGAAAAAACGTGCGCCGGAAGGGCATTCCACACCTTAGCGGTTCGTATTAGAAACGTAGAGCAAAATAGTTTTCGTTTATATGGGAAATCTTCCTTATTGGAATTTCATATGTGCTATAGTTACTAGCTCTTCTACTAGCCTCTAAGTTTATTTACTTAACTTAGATCATGACATATAAAAACCTGGGTAAAATTATACTACATATCTAAATATCAAATAATTATAGATATGTATTTTTTCTTACCAATATTTCAATAATTATGCTTAATATTATTTTAAGTTGTTGTGTTTTTTTTAAAGTTTCTGAAGGAATGAGGTACCCAAGTATTTAACATTGCAAGACGTTACAAGATGTTTTTCGAACACTACATCAGTTTTATTCCACCGCAATAAAAATATAGCCTCGCGTCAGTAATATGTCAAAAGGCAGCATATGGTTATCATGTCGGCATGGCATCCTTATTCTAAACGTATATAAACAAGGAACACGGGATATAAGTGGGTCTCTCCACGCGTCGATCCCGTCATTTCTTTTATATTTTTTCATCAATGTCACACGTGACGCCAGAATGTCATTTTCATGCGACGAAAAAAAATTTATTAAGACGCACAGCGTACGCCGCGATATTACAATTTTCCACTAGTGAAATATGGAAAGTGATTTTTTACGAGAAAATAACAAGGTGAATACGACGGCCGGATTAAAAGTCGCTATTAAGAAGGGTTGAGCAAGATTTATTAATATGGCAGCCGTCTTATACCTACTGCATACATATAAGATTTTGCTAACATCATTAGTTATTATAAAAATAATAATGTATAGACCTTTAATAAAAGATTTTTCCGATCGGGAAATCCGCTTTAACTTACTACTATACTCGTTGATTTAGGGATCTTAAAGAGCCCATAGCTTTCACAAAATCCTATTGTTTAAGGGTCTACGTTATAAATATTATATACACTCGCCGGCATATTTAGCGGAACATAAAAAAAAGGTTTGATATCAGTATCATATAAGGTTGCTGGCTGGTTTATACGTCATTTAATTTAAAAAGAAATATTTTCAAATTAAGAAAACAACTGAACATCACATTTTATGCAATTGTTTTAATTTTATTCAAATACACCTTATCTGGAGCGAACTTCGAGTATTTCTTCCTTCTGAGTTTGATTTAAAATTTCATTGAAATACTGTTTTTTGTTAGTTTTTTTTAATCGCGTATCTTTCTGGAGTTGATGACTGAATTATGCCTGACTTAGCCCCAACGGAGATTGCCAGGGCACTCGAAATGCGAAGAAATGGTCAAACCTACAGAGTGATATCCAGGGATCTTCGTCGAACAGTTTCAACGATCCATCGCAGTATCCAACGGTTCAGGGAGACCGGTACTTATGTGAGAAGAGCAGGACAAGGCAGAAAAAGACGCACTTCGAGTAGGGATGATCGTTTCATTCGGCTTCGTGTACGTAGGAACCCCCGTTTGACGGCCGTCCAAGCCCGACATGAGTTAGAAGCAGTGCGGGGTGTAACCGTAAGTGAGCGTACGGTACGAAGAAGGCTCGAAGAAGCTGGTTTGGGTTCATTTGTGCCCGCCAAGGCTCCAAGGCTCGAGGTAAATCATCGTAGAAACAGGTTAACTTTTGCTCAGGAACATCGACTTTGGAACGCGGACCAATGGAGTAAGGTATTGTTCACTGATGAGTGCAGAATTCTCTTAAATCAAATTGACGGCAGGCAAAGAATATACAGACGCAAAGGAGAACGATACATTCAGACACATTTTGAAACTACAGTTGCATACGGTGGTGGATCAATAATGGTTTGGGCGGGCATTTGTTTGGGAGCTCGCACAGACTTGGTAGTGATTGACAGAGGGAGTCTGACTGCAGGCCGCTATATCAGAGAAGTTTTAGAAGAAAATGTCGTACCGTTTGCCCCATATATCGGTGACGATGTTGTTTTTATGCAGGATAATGCTCGGCCGCATACCGCTCGGGTAACTCAAGCTTATCTTAATGATATGAATATCACTGTTATGGAGTGGCCGGCGAGATCACCGGATATGAACCCAATAGAGCACGTTTGGGACTTGCTGAAAAGAAAAGTTAAGTCCAGAATTCCAGCTCCTGCCAACGTGGGTGAACTGCGAATCGCCGTAGTTGAGGAATGGCGGAGACTATCCCAGGAGACTATCGATAACATCATTCTCAGTATGCCTAGACGGGTAGAAACTTTAATAAGAGCACGTGGAGGAAATACGCGATATTAATCACAATTTTTCTAATTTAATTAATTGTTATTTTAATATTAAATTTCACTTTTCCCGGTTACATGAAAAGTTCAAAAATGTACCATTTTTCACAAATAGCCTTTACTCGCAAAATCTGCTCTTAATTCTTAGGTTAACAGACTACGTAAATACGGGTCTCGATAGCAAAAAACATATACTAATGGTATTCATCGACTATAGCAGAGCATTCGATACTCTTCAACATGATGTACTTATTAAGAAACTTGATGATACCGGCATCAGAGGACCCGATAGAGGATTACTTAGATGGTGTGAAAATTATTTAACCGGAAGGGGCTATGTTGTACAGGTTGATGGGGTATTTAGCGATCGAATACCAGTTACTGAAGGAACAGCGCAGGGATCCGTGCTCGGCCCATTACACTACTTGGCATACGTTAATGATTTGCAAAATATAATAACCAAATGTAAGTTGTTCCAGTATGCTGACGACACTTGTTTAATAGCTGCGGACAGAAATTTAAAAACAGCTGTAACCGATCTCCAGCATGACTTCGATTTACTTTGTAAATGGTCTCATGATGTTGGATTAGTACTTAATTCACAAAAAACCAAAATGCTGCATATACGATCCAGTTACAATAAAACCACCGAGAAACCTTATCTCATCTCACATACTCACGATTGCCTACACGCAAAACTAACGAGGTGTAAATGCAAGGCTATAGAAGAAGTTACTGAACACACCTACCTAGGCCTAATAATAGATCACAGATTTCACTGGGAAAAGCATATTGAGACCATATGCAACAAACTACGAGCAATTATGGCAAAATTATACTTAGTTAAAAATAGAATGAAATATAAAACGGCTTTATTGTTATACACGGCCCTTATGGATAGTATTGTCTCATATGGTCTCAGTGCATACGGTAGAACATTTAAAACACACATTAATAAAATATATAATATACAAAAAAGAACCTTAAAAATGATTATACCGCCAAAAGTCAAAGATAAATTTATTCAAAACGACGATGCAATATTTGAATACTGCAGGGTACTACCCATCCAAAACAAAATTAAGCATATTCTACTTGTCCAAAATTACTTTGATTTCTACCAAAATTATATCAAGCATAAAATAACAACAAGGAAAATTACGGAACGGAAACTTATTACAACAAAAGTGAATAACTACTACGGCGAAAGAACTACATATTATTTACTTCCAAGGCTAATAAATGAACTTCCAATAGAACTTAAATCTAAATTAACAAAAAATAACATCAAGTACAAAATTAAAAATTATCTATTAAAACAAAAGATTAATTAAACTTAGTATTATTCAAATTGAAGCAGCCTGTATACATAAAAGTTTGATTCGAGTGCGCAAAATAAGTCATGTTTACTTTTATTTTAAAACTACCTACAACTACATTGTAAGAAAAATTTAACAAGTAAGAACTTTTTGTAAATTAAATCTTTCACATTATACTTATGTAACACATTAGATTACATTATAATATAATAAATAAGTTTTACACCTACATATTTAGTTATTAAGCATGGAGGAATGTGCATTGCTCAGACAAGCCGTCAAGCGCTTACGAGCACGAAGAAACCATAAAATGTATATGTACTTTTAATTGTGAAATAAAAAAAATAAAAAAAAAAAAAAAAAAAAAAAAAAAAAAAAAAAAATAATGTGATCTCATTTTAAGTAAAACAAATGAAACTTTAAATAACAAAAGAATGTAGTAAGTAGATTTTAAAATAAAACCATATTTTTTTAATTAAGGACCTTTTTTTATGTTCCGCTAAATATGCCGGCGAGTTTATTATATACGTATACGCAAATACGTTATAACCTGTATGGAAAATCTCTTTCTGGACTGATTTTTAACTGAGGGTTTGAGCTTTAGGTATACTGTTGAACTATGTATCAGTCAACACACAACAGTGGTACAGCATTGAGTTGAAAAGATCCTGTAATAATTGGTGAAGGAAAATAAAGTAAAAAATCCAGCCCGGACGATCGACAAAGCAGTAATTTTTTGTTGAACACTGGATGCATAATATAATATAATTTAGAATTTAGTTATACTGATATTACCTACGTACTTTATACGTTAATGATAAAGATAAGAAGGTAATAACAGTTATCAAAGTACCTCAATTAATAAATATGCAATTATAAATTAGTGCCTAACTACCACGTAAGTAACTAATTAAATTGGTTCTTGATATTATATATAATTCTCATTATTAAATCACCTTCAATTACATTAACTATCGTAATTAACTTAAGTTATTACGTAAAATATTTTACAATAAAATGTTATGAGATCATGTATACTGCAAATTTATACTTAAACCATTCGTAAGCAAAATGTGTCTTTTTGTCTCTGATTTTTTCATGGTCCATCTGTTTAACTGATGTTGACGAAATTTATATAATAATCCATTTCATTCATGCATTCCGGAGACAGAAAAGCTAAGCTTTTTATTTCAGAAAATCAAAGATTTTCTTAAAATATTGTGTTTTTAAATATATATTTTTACTATCAATACCTACTTGATTACAAATAGGTTTTTTACTGAAACTTTAAATACATTTTTTAACTATTTTATTTATAAACTAACTAGCTGATGCATGCGACTTCGTCCGTGTGGAATTTTTTTTAATTATCACGGGAACTCCTTACTTTTCCGGGATAAAATGTAGGCTATGTAACTCTCTAGGTCCTCAACTATATCTGTACAAAAAAAACACGTCAATCTGTTGCTCTGTTGCGGCGTGATTAAAGGACAAACCAACAAACAAACACACTTCCGAATTTATAATATTAGTATGATATGACATGGAGCTTAAGTTAAACATAAAACTTCTCTGTAAGGTCCTATCAAGTTGAGATCATGACAAACATTATCATTGATACTCGATACGTACAATTAACATACCTACCCTTGTGGTATTTGCTCGACTCAGCCGTAAGGGATGATGGTCGGATCGCGGAGCGGTGTCGATGGTAGCGTCACGCGGCAGATGCGGCACCGGTTGTGATTGTCTTCCCGCATGATTGATGATCTCCGGCGCGGCTGGCGGCTAGGGCTGCGCATCAAGGATTTAACGGTTTATTTTCATCTGCCTAGTAATAAAATTGTGATAGTGTAAGCACACAGCTTGTCTGTTTGTTTGTGAACACATTAGGTACAGCAAAATTGTAATGCGTTCACAAATAAACAGACAAACCTGTTTGTTTTTGAACACATCGCGTTGGTACATACGATGTCAGGGGGTTACTATCAGTTTATCACATTTCATAACTGGAATGTCAAGTTTTGTTAACAACGTTTGATAGTATTACATTAATTTGTTTGATTTATATTACTTAACCACAACTCGCCAAAACATTATTTAAAAAAAACAAGCCGCTTAACTATCATACGGTAAACATGTTGATGAAAATAAGGTGATTAAGAAGGTACACAAATAAGTTACTCTCAGGTAAAGATTTGCTTAGCGTCTGTACAAAGAAGGGATTATCTCTTTGGGTACGAGAGTGGACCCCTGTGCACCCCTTTAATAATATGAACAAGCTCCGCCTCCTATTTAGGTACTGATTTGAGATTAAATATGATTTTTTTATGAAGATTTTGTTACATGCTCCTCATCTTAATGTTCATTTATGTGGGTATCACCGCTCACGACCCACTTAATCCCTTTTGTCTCTTAAACCTTACATTTTTTTCTTGGGTTAATAAATAATCATACAGCGCAATCTCGAGATTTACCGCATGCGACTCGAGTATGAGTTTACGAATCGAAAATAAATAAAGCCAAATACGTTGACCTTCGATTCGATTGCCCATGCCGTTATTGTATTACATCTGTGTGTGAATGTGCTGCATGTCGTAACTGGGCCCACAACTAACTTTCTATAGTTTTTAACCTCGCCATCATTTGCCAGAATTTTGTTTCAATCTGTATATCGGGTTCAAAAAAACCGATTATTAATAATTAGAAAATGCATAATAATATGAAATACAAAAGATTTCAGTCCAGTGGGCTTTTCGTGATGCGCATGCAAACATATTACATATTTGTATTACAATCATTATAAAATTAAAGTAGTAAAGTTAAAACAATTTGGTGGTGGTAGCAGCCCTATTCCACTATTCAACTCACGTTTATTCAATATAAGCAAACTCAAGCATAGGCCACAGTAAAAGTACTTTGCCGAAATATTTCACATTCGTCAACTGTTGCCTTAGCAATGATTCTGATGTAGGTATTTTTATTTCCTGCTACATTCTTGTATATTTAAAAAAAATTGATATTATTTACAAGCGTTGTTAGTTGTTTCTTAACAAAAGTTCATAAAATTGGAAATAAATCTAATATTAAATACCTACTTATTGACTTTTTATTAACTAGTATATCTTGTTAATTTTATACATAAGAGCTAAAATTAGTCAATCTACCTACCTATACAAATTTGTGCTGTTTGGAAATTACATTCAAATAGGTTTGGCTGCTTGTTGATAGATACATACATCTATCTACAACTAGATTTCATAAATGATTTATGGTTTTAATGATTTATTTTACGTAGGACGACTTGTGTCACTTATGATACGTTAATACTCAAGATTCTTCCATCGGTTCGGAAAATTATTCTACTGAGAAGAGCCGGCAAGAAACTCAGCAGTTGCTCTTTTCATAAAAAGAAAAATGTAACATGATGTAAACAATACACAACGCATACGTTACGTAACAAGTACTACACTGACTCATAGATAATACACTATATACTAGCACTGACTTGTGGGCTACTGGATACGAAGCCGGTTGCTTCCATGCAACTTTTAAGCCCCTTTAAGAACGTTTGATTTTAAACCGGACTTCGTTTGTTATATAGTGTAGCTGATTCACCGAAAGTTTGTAGAATGCTTTGAAATAGAATATGTGGATACAGCAAAAAGTTATGTTAAAACTTTGTAGCTAAACATATTTAATTGCTGCGAAGCTACGAAGTTGCTACGAAAATAATAATATTTGAGTATTATTGCACTATGATAATAATGCTTGGGCCTCTTTTATGACGCCATCTGCTGGGAAATTATGTATTCGATACGTAAAAGTGAACGTGTTTTCTACAACCGTAGCATCAACACCCACGTGCTTGAGAACTACGTATTGATTAAACCTTAACAAAAATGTAGTTTGGGAAACTATGATTTTTATACGATGTATAAATACTAATTAAAGTACTAAGAAGGGGTTCAGTACTGAGTACTAACGAATGTTTTGTGTGAAAATCGTCATTGAAAGCAACACGTAGCATGGCGTAGCCTCGCGTCGCCGTTTGGTTCCAACAGGTTCCACCATCGAAAGCTCTGTGTAAAATAATATGAATACGAGGAACTAGATGGCGTTATAACATGTAGTATTTTTTTATAATTTATTATTCCTTTATTATTATTTTGATTATATTAATCGTCTTATTTTTCGTTTATATTCGATTTTACTCAGAGATGCAATTGTTTTCACACTGTGCCATAATAGGCATGATGACTGATTTTGAAAAATGGTCAGATTATGTTCGGAAGTATCTACTATTTCGAAAAGTTATCTTATTTCAGCAGAAAAATACGGTTTAGTAGATAAAGTTGGCATTTGAAATTTAAAATTTAAAATTCACGCCAAAACGTTCTGCGGTGTCATGGCGTCGTTTGTGACGTCACTATTGTTTTTACCAATGTACTCTGTGCAGTGTGCAGTAAACAATAGTGTGATTGTCAAAGCTCGAAAACAAACAATTGTGACGTCATTCGCTTCTTGGTGTTTTAACCAATATGGCGGATTGCTGTATTTTATAGTTTTATTCAAACAAAATAAATAGCAATCTCACTCGAAATAGAAAAATAAATACGTTTTTTATAATCCATGAATCCTATTTCATTAAATAAATTCATAATTTCATTGATTCTTGGTTACTGTCATCATGCCTATTCTACGCTAATAAAGTTTTCTTATTTTTAATCACTTACAAGCTTAAAACTAACAATATATAAATACAACAGTGCTGACACACTGGCACAATTCCTAAAATTTCTTTAAAATCATTAATTGCGCTAGGTATAAATTTAGAGGACTAAAATCTTTTCGGGTGTGTTGTTATTCTTAAAATGATTACTAATGCTTATCTTGTTTATCGAAAGTCGAAAGATAGACTCAGATGTTTATTTGTTTTGAAAAACACACTAATTAGTGTTGTTTACTAACTTAGACATGTTTACGATATAAAATAACAGATAATATAAAAAAAAACGTTGGGGGACTTTAATAAAAAAACTATGAAAGTGAATAAAGTTACTTTCGTCGCTTTTTTTGAATTAATTAAGTACTTATTAATAATTTTAAAAAAAGATGTAGAACTATATAAATTTTAATTTATTTGTTTGTGTTCTTGATCGATCATACAAAGAAAACAACGTCATTTAATTAAACCCCTTTTCTATTACATAAAGGTCAAATCTTTAAAAGGTATAATATGGTCACAGAGTCATACTTATGTTATGTGTGGAAGTGTTTGTTTGTCTTTAGGTAGCCTACTCTTATCCCGCAAATTTAAGGAGCTCTCGTGGAAATTTAAAAATATTTATTTCATCAGCTAAGTAATAATATATTGTATGTATTATGTATGTATGCGTATGTATGGGTATTGGTGCGTAAACAGAATATGTACTAATAGCAGGAACAATTAGAACGCTAACAAATTATTTATGATATTTAATTGATCGTTATATAATTTCTAATTAATATAATCGTATAAAGTTTACGAAGGCCTACACCGAGCAACAGTTACCGCTGTAAGCTCTGACAGATAACTGTAACTTTGATGGAAATTGGAAACTTACCCTAGTCCCGCTAGAGGAGTCGCGGGTTCAAATCCCGAGCAGGTAGTGTATGTAACATTTGATATGTGTTTTATTCATATTCTCTAATGCGTTATTATATAACCTCCATTTTTATTTTCGTACATTCGATCCCTTAGATTCGAGTGGTCCCTTGTTCGAAATCATTGTGGTGGTGGGTGACGATGTCGTCTAAGATGACGTGTGGTAGTTCAAACTCCTGTAAAAGTTTTATAAAACTTGGTGAAAACATGCAATAAAGGTTACATTTACTCTTCATTATATTGTTCTCAGCATCTTGTATAAAGGATAATTTTTTATTTTCATGTAGGACAACTTGTGTTACTTAAGATACGTTAAGACTCTACCACCTGATATATTATTACCTATGAGATTTACGATTATTTAGTACAAAAATCTTATTACTTGCTGCAAACTTTTAATCAATTAGGCAATGGTAAATAGTGAATACAATTGAGCTCTATTATTTATTTAAAAACAAATTCACCATGAATCAGCAATCAATATATTTTTCCAAAAAACAATGGCTAATTAGATCATTAAGTCACTGTGCTTGACTTGATTTCGGATTAGGGACTAATTTGTAATGATGGCGTTTGGAGGGGGTGTATATAATGTGCTATTTTCCATCCAAAGCAATTAAAAGTCATTGGGCTTTCGTAACTTACGTCTTACACTATAATATAACTTAGTTTCTATATTCGTAATCGTCATGTCTGTGTCAACTTCAACATCTAGCTACACTAGTGAGAGCCAATGGGATCCAGTTACTAGTAATGCGAATCCACAAAACGAACCGGTACTTAATTGGTTTTATATAAACTGTTGTTTGTATTGGAATATTATGTGCTAAGATGTAACTCCTAATAATTTCACACGGAATAAATAATTAATGTATACAATTTTTCTTTTCAGAGATTTCTGGTAGGACAGGCCTGTAAATTCAATCCCGTGAACTGCAATGGAGCCAGTGGCATCTATACCACTACAAAGCGACCAAACGTCACCAATGCCAACTGCGTCAACAGCCACAATCTCTACTTCAACCCTCCCGATTACGTGAATACAAGTGCACCCCATGGATTAATCGGCCAAGAAATGAGATTTCAGAAAACATACAATGGTTTTCACAATCCCGTCATGGTTTCTGGCCCACGTAACGGACCCATCGTCACCAGTATAAATACATGGGGTAATTTAACAGCCAGTGGAGATAGAATGATTTCTCGACCAACTTGGAATGCAAGCAAACCTAGCAGTGGTGGCGTAAAGAAGCCGAAGCGAATTCGCACAGCTTTTACGAGTCAGCAGATGATGGAACTTGAAAATGAATACGCAAGAACACGGTATCTTGACCGCAGCCGCCGAATCGAACTATCGGAAATACTCCACTTGAATGAGCGTACTATCAAGATTTGGTTCCAGAATCGACGAATGAAAGAGAAAAAGGATAGGGCAGAGAGTCTGGAAGACACTGAAGCTACAAGCACTACCGAGTCATCCACAGAAAGTGGGCCGGTGCAAATGATTATGTACGCACCTTATCCTCATAACAGTGTGGGAAATCAGGTTCATGGGGACTATGTCGATTACTTTCAGCCAGTAGTTGCTTCCCCTGTACCGATGCAAAATATGGGGGCATCTATGGTTGCAGGCTGTCATGACGTCAACAACTGCTATCCTGCATTTGTCCTGGATAATACTTTGCATTTACAGGAACAATTTCAAAAGAATAACAGTCCGTTACCAGTACATTGTCAGCAAGTAAAAGACCAGTATCTAATTGATAGTAAAAACGTATTGCAAGATTTCAAGGAGGAAATTCTTGAAAGTTCTTCTAATGTGTCGGAAAGTAGCACAAACGATGCATCTAAAAACGATGAGAAGAATTGGGATTTGTCTTGGATTCGCAGTATACACATTGAAGAAGAATTTCAAGAATAATATTAATTTGTAAAAAAATGTGTGCTTCACTTATTAAAATTATTTGATTTTTGTAATATTTTACCGACTTTAAATGCTTAAATATTTAATAAAAAATAATACTAAAATATACTTTTATTCATATCAATTCTAATTTTTTCCTAATGATATCACTAAATAAATAGTTTGTGGTCATTCACCTGTAATTACTTATTCTTCTTCTTTATATTTTTTACATATTAAAAAAATTTTTGTAATATAATTCTAAGTTTTCAAAGGTAGGATGCAGGAGGCATTTTGATTTGAGTTATAAAGTCATAAAGCTTGAAAGTTTTGCTTGAGATGAGCATGACGTACCAGGCGCAAGTTCTAGTATAGATTTTATTTTATCATTCTAGTAATTATGATCTCTTGAGATTTTACCTTAAATATAATTATGATTTTTTTAAATTTATATCATAGAATCCAAAACTTTAGTTTATATTTTTCTTTCGCTCTGGTAGCGTATCACTGGCACTACAGATCGGATTAGAATACAATTAAATTACCTAATTACATAGCTAATCATCTGGATTATGTATGACTATTTTTTATTTCGAAAAATAATATAATTCCTTCGGGATCTCGGAGGGTGGGAAAAACGAGATTTTTGACGATTTCACTCCACCTCTGTCAAATCGGGGTGCCCAGCGGATGCGACGACGACTTAGTCCATGTGGATGGAAGTTTCTTGGTTCCCACGGGTACTTTTTAATTTTCCGAGATAAAAAATAGCCTGTGTTATTCCAGTTTATAATCTATCTCTGTGCCAAATTTCATCCAGATCCGTTCAGCCGTTCCGGCGTGATTGATTAACAAACATCCATCCAAACTTTCGCATTTATAATATTAGCATAGATTCAATCGTGTTTAAGTTAACTATGATTTGTATGGAATACCTAAAGCAAGTAGGTACTTGCAGATGATAGAATGATGAGTGATGGCACTTGTTCAATTCCATGCAAATTTAGTACTACCCGATAGACGCGCTGAGCCGATTTCGACCATTCATTTTGCATTGGAAAGGGTGACCTGTCAGATTAGCTTTATATTTAATGAATCGAAGGAACGAACTCGATAGAAGCGAATTACGCGCGTACTTAGGTCTTAACGATAGGTACCTAAGATTGATGCTTACGTCATGCCTGTCGGCGAGCCCATTCTATTCCATTATCTGCTTTATCTCTTTGGACACGTCTACGTCAATATTGTGGATACGAAAGGACAACTCTATTACCGATATATAGGGTTGTTCAATGGAACATAATGTCACCGAATTAATCTATAAACCCAATGGAGTCATACCTGTACACAGAACTACGGGCGCTTGCCGCCTCGTACTACTATATCTCGCTCTTGTGTCCTCTCGCTCTTTCTCTCATCGTGGTGTGCGTTATCTCGGAGACCTGTACATTCACACTATGACTATGACATCACCGCTCGTGATGCCCTAAGACCTAGCATATGAATTCTGTTAATCTTAGCCATGGATGAGTAAGTATTCATTTCATATTTCCAGTAAATTCTCATTTTAACTGACCATCGGACCAAGATCTTTCTGTTCTAGACCGTGCCTTCTCCGGACGGCTCGTACAATACTTACATCCGGAGGCCCCCTCTTCCTCAGCTAGGCCCGTAAGCCTCGTAGCTGAAGGCATTCTCCTTCCTCGACCAGGCCCGTCCCAGCCGAGGGCATCTAACCCCCCTTCTTTTCGCTTCCACATCTAGAACCTTCCTTAGACAGGCTTTACCCTCGCACATGCGCTACCTTTATCTAAGGGATAAACTTTCAATCCGATCATTGATCACGATATTACTTTAGTTCATCATATCTATCAATAATTAATTCATCATATTAACAATTAACTCATTGCTTATACATCCATTGCTTCCCCAAGTAACTCATGAGCGCCCATAAATCACTACTTCAATACAACTGACACTCGAAATTCAACATAAAGAAATTCTAGTGTTATAGCTTAGGTAATCTGCCTAGGTACTTAGCTTTCGATTTCACCATCTCTCGATCATCACTCCGTCATAACACCATTTCCATGAAACGTAAGGATTACGGTTCCATTACATTCCTAGAGACCACAAAATCAACGAGTTGCTATGCAACGCCGATATTCATTTATCAAGGTTTTAAAATATATAATTCATAATCTAAATACCAATTTCCGGGTATGTCATAGATAACTGATAAACTATTACGATAGACTATAGATGCTAATTTCTCTTACCAAAGATCTAAGCATTTCGCGATCGCATATATGCACTTCGCGACAATGCCTAGCACAACATCATACTCATACATCAGACTAATATTATAAATGCGAAAGTGTGTTTGTTTGTTCTTCAATCACTCAGCAACGTGACGTGGTTTTTGGCATGGGTATATTTGTGGACCTTGAGAGCGACATAGACTACTTATTATCCCGGAAAATTAAAATTTATTAACCCTAACACGATGTAAAGTTTTGTTTCAAAAAAATTTTTTAAACGACTCAGCTAAGAGTATGATATTAACTCCGATATTTAAGGTTCATTTATATAACTATTAATTTTTTAGGGAACTCCTCTAATCCTCCAAATCCATTTACTTACAGCGTCAGCCTTGCTTGAATGACTATATCACTAGCAAACTATTAAAAAAAATTATAAGCGGGTAAGTTAGTGTCATACTCGTATTATAATTATTAAGTAACCGTGTCCATGCGTGGTCAAATAAATCAAACCTTTGTGTCAACTTCCTACACAATTGACCCCATTTTATAAGATATAATATCTTATGACAATATACACCTACCAAACTATTCAACTGCATTGTGAACAGGACTGATAAGTTACTAATTATTAATTAAGTCAATATTATAATTATATTTAAGTAGGTACGAGTAATTATGATAGATCCCAGAATCAATCATGAGTTTAACTATCCATAATCATTTTATAAACGAGAAAGTGTGTCTGTCTGTCTGTCGGCGTCCTTGTCTATTACGCTTGTGACTAAATTTGGTACAGAGGTGCAGGTTGCATTCCGGTGACGGACATAGACACATACTTTTAATCCCGGAAAATCAGGAAGTTTCTACGGATTTTTTTAAACTTTACATTTTCCACAGGAACGAAGTCACGGGCATCATTTTTTCTAGTTATGTTTAGAGGAAGTTTGCCTAGTCTGTGTGACATCCCAGTCGCCCTAGATTGTGAATTCCTCCGAAGCGGTCCGCCCCGGCTTCGCACGGGGCAGACCGCTAGTAAATTATACCTGACCGGACTGATAATGGTCAATCGGCACTGAGACGAACAACTCCACCATACGTTCTCAAATTTTGTTCAGCAAACCGCTGTGAACGCTTGGCACTTGAGTCTCCAATACGACGTATTTTCGCTGCACTCGTCTGGGAACTACTAAGTTGAGACCTGGCTCATTTAGGCA
Source organism: Erebia epiphron (assembly GCA_963932025.1). Classification (NCBI taxonomy): domain Eukaryota; kingdom Metazoa; phylum Arthropoda; class Insecta; order Lepidoptera; family Nymphalidae; genus Erebia; species Erebia epiphron. Next base: position 44,459,872 of record OZ009945.1, read on the forward strand.
TTTCGCAGTCTGTCTACTACAGTTAGATATTAAATTTAAAAAAAAAATGTTAGTTCTCTTGTATTTATTGTTTGTCTTGACAAATATGAAATAAAAGTGTCTTGACAAATATGAAATAAAAGTGTCTTGACAAATATGACATAAAAGACAGTTTATTAAATTAATAGACGAATAGAGGTTTAACGTAAAAAGTTAAATTAGGTGAATTTTTCCGACTTAATTCACATTATTGCAATTTTCGAAGGGGTCTGTAATTTATTTTAAAATAAAATGTTACTCGCTGATAAAGTAGCTTTCTATACTTAGGTGAAAGAATTTTTAAAATCGGTCCAGTAGTTTTTTAGTTTATCCATTACAAACAAACAAATAAACAAATCTTTCCTCTTTATACTATTAGTTTAGATAGTTTAGATAACACTTTTATAACTAACGTAGAATATCAGCTGCAGAAAATACATAAGTCTGGTAGATCTGTGTGTGTAGACGACGTAACTTCTAATAAGGTAATATAGATTTGCTTTTTTGTGTTCCGTGGAATTGATATTCGATAGTCAACACAGGGATCTGGTTGCGTAATTATTTAATATTAAGTGCCCAAAAAAACGTAAATAACACTGTTACACCATGCAAAAAAGGCTCTTTTTATAATAACGTGCCGTGATAGGACACGGTCTATCGACGCAACGGGCGACAATCTTACGTTTTTTTGAAACTTCTGTAGACTCCATCGACTATCGAGTGATGCACTATTTGCTTCAGTCCCTCGAGCGAGGCAAATAGTGCATACTGCCATATCGCCTCACTTACCTAATATAGTTTAGAAATGCCTCGCAAGCTGCTTGTTATGAAATATTTTGAAGTCGAAGACGTCTACTAGTTATTTACCATCTTGTCCTCCACAAACTCATTAAATGATTACAGAATGTACCTAACTAATGAGTTGTAAAATAAGATGTATTTTCTTCTGCTCCAAATAAGAAACAATTAGTTCCCGGAGACTCGTAATGACAAATGCGTGTCTCAATATTTGATATACTGTTGATAGACGAATTAATAATTTCTTTAATAATTAGTAAATGATAGGCAATAATCAGGTGATTTGCCTACAGTTAATTAATGTGTCGAAATGATTTCTATAAATGCGTTATGATTATATTTTAATCTTTAGTTCCTGTGTGATCTCTACTGATTGTGCAGTGTGTTTTTTATAATTTTTGAATCTTATTCGGGTGAATATGAGGTATTTGTTATTAAAACAATTGAAAAGCGAGAAGGATTTGGAGATTAGTCGCCGGGCTAGTCCAATGATGGCCAAGGATACTCAAAATGTTATTGTGAGTAGGAGTATTATTTGACTTTTGTAGGTATCTTTGATGGGTCTTTTTTGGGACGTTATTCCTACAACCCGCACGATTCTGCTGACGTTAGTCGCATACATCCAGTATAGTTGTGTATTTCCAGACTACTAGAGGCTCTAATCATATTGATTTTGCAGTCGTGATATCACGACGTAATATGCCTGGGCCAAATACCAAGCGCTAACAGCCTTCTGGATGCAGAAAAAATATTAAATACATACATAATTAGAATTCATTTATGTCGAACTAGCTAATGCCCGCGACTTCGTCTGCCTGGTTTGAGGTTTTTGGTTCCCGCGGGAACTCTTTAATTTTCCGGTATAAAAAGTAGCCTATGTGCTATCTATTATCTATCTCTGTTCCAAATTTCAGCCAGATCCGTTCAGCCGTTGGGGCGTTATTGAATAACAAACATCCATGCATCCATCCATCCATCCATACATCCATCCATACATCCATTCATCCATCCAAACTTTCGCATTTATAATATTAGTATGATAAGATAAGATACATCATATTGTTATACCTAATGCCCTGAATAGTACCATTTCTTTACTGCTATAGTTTTGAGTTGTATAATTATTCTTAAATTAATTATAATCGGTTAAAATATTGTTTTCTTTGTATGTTCCAGGTCAAATCAAAATATTTCCACTGTTCATCAAAAAAATCAAAAAGGTTTCGAAGTGCATTTACTACCGAACAAATTGATTATCTAGAGAGAGAATTCAAAAAATGTCCATATATCGGAAGTGGCAACCGTAAAGAAGTTGCAAATAAACTAAACATTCCGGAGAGAGCCGTGAAGATTTGGTTTCAAAATCGCCGTATGAAAGAAAAAAAGGAAAGTCTGAACAAAGAATTTGATATAGACGCTCCGAGTAAAGATGCAACTCAGATTACCAATGAGCAATTAAATAATTGGCAATCCAATAATGGCCATTTTTCAACTGCCTTCTTGCAAGCGAAAATAAGCCCTGTTAATTGTTCGGTAAAGCCGATTGCTCAAGCCACAGCAGCTACGAAACGCCAAGTATGTTCGTCTAATAAGCCTATAGCTTCAGAAAATGTGAGAACGAACAATTTGAGTAAATCTACATTTGAGGCTACCAAAAATTCCATGAATGTCGATGCTGTGCCTGTTACCTGTCAAAAAGTGAAATGTAAATCAAATAGAGCTCCAGTCGCGGCACCAAAACAGAAAAACGTATGCCAAAATCCAGGTGCTACAAGTAATTGTTCATTAGCTAAAAGTTATTTGGACATCGATCAAGACATGCCCCAGGATTTATCATCAAAAAATTATTTAATGAACAAGTTGTATTCACAGCAACCATATTATTATCCAGTGCATTCTATCCCCAGTTCTGGGTTTGTGCCATTGCATATTATGCAGAGGTCTTATATATCTCCTGCTTTGCCACCTGGAAACATGATTTGGAAGCCAGTCAATATGCTATCAACTCTACCTGTACCACATTCATCTTCTGCTTCAATTGGAATACCTCAAGGTGGCGCAGAATTGCAGTTATTCGATAACCATTTCAAAAATAGTTGCAAATGTAATTGCATGAGATCATTAGTACAATGCTATAATGAAGTCAATGCAAGATCACACCCACAGTATAATATTGTAGCAATACCTTTTATCAATCCTCCTAAATAATTATTAGTATTCATCATCATAATATTATTAACCCATTGCCGGCTCAACTACTGAGCACGAGTCTACTCTCGGGAGATGAGAAGGGTTTGGCCACGTAGTTCTCCACGCTGGCCAAATGCTGATTGGCCGACATCACTCATCTTCGAGAACATTGCAAAGAACCTTGGCATGCAGGTTTACTTACGGTTCTTAGTATTATAGTCTGTCTATTCAAAGCTGTAGATTATAGCAACGTTTACTGGCAACACTGGGACAAACAAGGCAGAACAAATCAATAGGTACAATAAATTTTGGTATAAAAAATAGGTACAATGAATTTTGCACTCTCAGCTTTCATTAGGTGACTAGACAGACTATACGGTTAAGTTATTTCATAGTAAGACACTTTGAATTTTGTGACAAAGTTTTTTTTTTTTTATCCACTACAAGTTAGCCCTTGACTGCGATCTCACCTGATGGTAAGTGATGATGCAGTCTAAGATGGTAGCGGGCTAACCTGTTAGGGGCATGGAAGTTATATTAAACCCATACCCCTATTCGGTTTCTACACGGCATCGTACCGGAACGCTAAATCGCTTGGCGGCACGTCTTTGCCGGTAGGGTGGTAACTAGCCACGGCCGAAGCCTCCCACCAGGCCAGACCAGGGAAAATTACAAATAGATAATTTATTTAAATGCTTGTTTTATTATTAAGAAATATTTATTACAATAAATGAACATATTATAATCCTTTATTACTATATATTAGACTATATAAGACGTCTTATAATGAAGTAGTAAAATTATTATTTACATAATATTTTATTTTATTTGTCCTATAAATAAATAGTTTACGCATTCAAAATTATTAATCTTAATTTTTAATAAATTTAAGTATCACATAAATAGGATGTTTATAGTATTCAGGCATGCATATAGTAGGTTTAATATTAATAGAAAATAAATCATTTTACGGAAATAAATAGAATAGTAACATCAAATAGACAGAAATGATAATTTCAACAACAAGGAGGATAGAATTTTTCCCTTTTATAAAATATTCATTTAATATTTTATAAGTAATTATAATAATATAATACAGTTTTAAATACCTAAGCCTAAATAAAATCTATTCACTTATTTATTATTATAACGAATAACCTTACCTATTTTCTACTATCGTCACTTCTAAAAATAACCATGTATATTTATAATTTTTCTGTAAATAAGCTGTAAGTTTTATTATTAAATAAGCTATTATAAAATTTTATATATAAAAGTACCTACTGGAGTATCTAAAATACGCATAAAATATTTCATATTTTATACTTAATTAATTTTAAAAATAATTTAAATGTGACCAGTCAGGGACTTCAGACTTAACCGTATTTTGTTGTTCCTGAACTAACTGGGTGCTATCCATGTTTGTGTACATATTGTATTGGGGAACCGCTGGACATGGGTAATATTGAGTGGGATAAACCGTTGTATCATTAAAAAAATAGCCATTAAAATTTTGGGGCAAGTTATTATAACTCTCATAAGTGTAAGGAACATAATTCTGGTAGCCAACTCCGTAGGCTTGTTGAATAGCTTTGTAATTTTTCTCATTAGGATAGTAATAAGGCTGTGGTTCCATTCCATTATTACTATGCATTGTCTGCTCAATGTTACTGTTATTTTGTTGGACGTACTGATCTTCACGATTGTATTGAATCGGGTTCTCTGGCGGAGGTGTTACTGGTTCATGAGGGACACAATCGCTTGAGGAATCGTTGCTTGATTCTGAGCATTCTTTCTTCTCTTTCATTCTCCTGTTTTGAAACCAAACCTTGACGCATTTTTCACCGATCTTCAAATTATCCGCGAGTTCCTTGCGACGTTCTGCATCCACGTATTTTGTGCGGGCAAATGTTTTTTCTAATACCCTCAGTTGATCTGTCGTGTAAGCAGTTCGATTACGCTTGTTTTTCTTCTTTATAGTTCTGTTCACTGAATCTGAAATAGTTATAATTAAATAGAATAAAAATATGATTTGGACGTGTAGAAACTAAAAAGAATGAAATAGATGAAATTTGTCGAAGAGATTAATACATGATAGAGATTATTATAGTCCGTAATATAGGCTACTTTTTATCCCGGAACTCTTTAGTTCCCGCGGAAACCGAAAAACCTCAATCCACACGGGCATAGTCGGGGGGATCAGCTAGTAAATCCAAATATAGGAAAAAATAGTTGAATTTTTGCGATAAAGGGAAATTATTATAGCCAGGAACACAAGAGATATGACACAAATAAGTACATAGTATTGTGCTACGGAATAATGATGGTTGATGACGACTGACGTAGATTTCATTGATTTCAGAAAAAATAACCCTCCTATTTTGAGGAGGTAAATTGCAGGTATAATATGAAACTTGTCAATTAGGTACCTTTATTTACTTTCTTATGTTGATTTTCTTCCGGCCAACTGTGCATGAATGGTCGGTTTTCCCAGCAATTAATCTGTAAAGAAATAAAATAGAATAGGAATAAAAATGTTTTAGAAATGTTTGAGTTCTGAGATTCCCAGTTCTGTGGGTCTGGATGAGGTACGGGTGCGGTAATAATCTAAGATGAATTCAACAACATTACACTATATTTTCTTGTACCCATTCTGCTTGGTAGGTACTTACAGGGGTAATCTAAATTATGCTTAGAAGTTATACATATCTCGTACCTATACATGATACTACCCTAGAATCGAAATGAATAAGGTACGTATGTCAACACATTGATAAACAAAGGCGTACAAGGTGTTGTACAAAGTACGTACACAATACGACAATACTTACGTAGGTGTGTTAAGTACCTGCTACACAATATTCTACATACTCGTGTTAAATTACGAACTTAGTATAATTAAATTTTAATCGAATAGCCACCAAAATCCAATGAATCATCAATCCGACCTGCTACGGTGTGAATCAAGCAATCCAATTAACCGGCACAAATACTAGGTACTATTCACTAAGGCACGTGTCTAATTTTATGCATATATAATTTACAATTATTGTAAAGTAAAAAGTGTATTCCATACCTTCTCACTCAACGGCGTTACGGACATTAACACGTTTTGGAACATTTCTATGATGAACTAAATTAAACAGTTAAATGAATAAAATAACGTGGCAAAGTCGCTTCCTACTCCAACGGATTTGAAGTTTTGACATACAAAATGACAACTGCAAAATTATTCCTTGAGCCACCTGACATATTTTGTTAACCTACCCACTGCGTTGTGTGGTTATGGCACAAACATGTCATGGTGAAATATACCTTATTGCCCAAACATTAATATTAGGACTAGTCGATCATGAAACCAAAAATGCTACTTTAGTTGTTATTTTTGTGCACCTAATGATTCGGCCACGGTTCGGAAAGAAGATATCGTCAGGAAAAGCAGGTAAGTTTTTTTAAGAATTACCTAGATATTTGGTAATAATAGTAATATAAATAGGGGCCTTTTAAGTATGTAACACATACTTAAAAGGCCCCTATTTATTTTCTTACTACATTTTTATGAGGGTTATGGAATATATGTATGGATGTCATAGGCACAGAATGATTGAGGTCCGCGTGGATTGAGGTTTTTTGGTTCCCCGGGAATTCTTTGATTTTCCGGGATAAAAGTAGCCTATGTGTCATTCCTGGCTATAATCTATCTTTGTACCAAATATCATCCAGATCCGTTCAGCCGTTCTGGCGTGATTGAGCAATAAACATCCATCCAAACATTCGCATTTATAATATTAGTAGGTACTATAGACTATAGTAGGTATAGATATATATAATCATACTATAAGTTACTTTGTAACCAAATTTTGAAGTACCTATAGCCTAAAGGGAAATACGATCATGAAAAATAACGGAGTATTATTAACTAACGGACTTCTAATTACAATGTAAACAAATTAATGACAATCTTGCGAACCCTTTCAATTTGCTAATTAGGGATGGCTTAAAACAGCCAATGGAAATTAAGCTTGCACCTGGGTAGGGAATCGTCTTAATTACCTAAATACATTCATATATAAGGGTTAATTTTTCTGTAATTATCATCACTCTACTCTAACATTTAATAGTAGTCAGTTAAAAAATAACGCAATTTCTTCATTAAAATGTTACATTTTAATAGATTACCAGCGAAATTCGACAGTAGCCCTGACCCAAGTTTTGTGCAATACGAAAAACCTCGCGAGTTTATAGTAAGTATAAAAATTATATAAATATAATCAATAATAATTATAATAATAATATATTTTTTTTACATTTAAGGTACTCTTACTTTTCGTCTTTATTATAATGTATTACATGCAATATACATCACATATTATTTATTTCAGATCCAACCGACTCTTCCTCCAGAAGAGGTGATAACAATAGATGACCCGAACTACCAATATATTAACCAGGTGGGTGATATTAAACGTATAACGTACTTTTTTTTGAAATAATAATAATAATAATATTTATTTAATAATAATATCCTTAAATTATTCGTTTGTAACTGTCAAACTTTGAATCAGATTTGTATGTAGGTTTCAGCTTAAGGATGCTGAACATTTACAAAAATATTGACGATTGATAAATGCGCGTGTGAATATACTTAAAATCACTGAAGAAATCTTTTGTTTTTCATTTCAGAATGAAAATATACAGGACTGGATTAAAGGTTGTCAAGTATTAGGATTTATACCAGATCGTCCACCATTGGTATGTATTTTTTTAATATGTACCTTTATGTGCATTCACTCACATTTTTTTTAATTTGCTCATTTAGTACATTACCGGCAGATTTTACAAAAGCCTCGCCTATTCTATGAGTTTTAGAAAACATATTAGAATATTAAGATATCAGTGACATAAACTGGATTAATAAAAAAATACAGTCGAATTGAGAACCTCCTCCTTTTTTTAAAGTCGGTTGGAAATTAGGGCGGGTGTATTTGAGGGAATTAAATTAAGGTACTTAGGTACATGGCCAAGTTCAGGGGCCATATACTGCCTTACAATGTCAGTTTGATGTCACGTACCTTGTATAATTATTCTAAAACATAATAATGATACAATATGGCTTTAAGCGTTGACAGTATGGCCCCAGACCTTCAAAGAAAATCACTTGGCGGCCTTGGACAACACTGCGGTATCCACGTTGCCTTGACTGAGAATTTCATATACAATTACACAAACGTGCTGACTAAATATAAAAAAATGGCTTTGTTATGCCTGCTCGAAATACAAATAAGTAAATAAACGACTATAGTATACTTAAATATAATTATTTATGTTTATCGTTTTATGAATTTCAGGATAACTCTCCGACTCAAAGCTACAATGTTCAATTGAATTACCGAAATCAGCAAACTTACGCGTGCAGTTCTTACAAATGTTATTCAAGTAAGTACGACTTTTTTTCTACTGGAATTTAATTATTTGGTTTAGTAGTGCATTAGTTCTTCAAGCATGAAAGTGCTACGATCTTAACGTTGCAAATATCAAGGGAGTCATCTCACTGTATGCAGTCACGCTGCACGATATTACTACCAATTTCCTAGCCTTTTTGAATGTTTTTTTACTAAACATTATTCAATCTATATTTTATTTCATATTTACAAAATTTAAACTAAAGTTTCATATTCACATTTTTTAATAATATTTTTAAAGGTAAGCCAGGCAAAAACACATTGAGAGTTAATTTAAAACGAAGGCGAAAGCGAACAATTTTTACAACGGAGCAAATAGTTTTTCTTGAAGGTGTGTTCCAGAGGACACCGTATATCACCCGAGAAGAAAGAGTAGCGATGATGAACAGATTGCAATTGAGTGAGAAAGCTATCAAAATTTGGTTTCAAAACCGTCGGCGTATGGCTGATAAGAAATGCCAAGAATATACATCCGATTCACCGTCCTCTATCGATACTACAGATTCATTCTCAGACAGACTAACGTTAATTGAAACACAAATACAGGAAAATACTGATGAAAATGGCTATGTAACACTCAATGACCATCTTATGAGTGAGCTAGTAAATGTCATAGATGAGTGTTTGTCTAAAGATATAAACCTCAGGGATTTGGAATATCGTTCAACTTCAGGGGTAACCGAAGATATTGTGATGTATGAACCGATTTCACCTGCAAGTTCTGATTATAATTTAATTTGAATCTCATGAAAATAGATTCAACGCTTCTCAGATAGAAACACAGATTTGTTGTTTAGATTAAGCACTAGTTTAATTATTACTATTCGTCCCAGTACCTAAACATGAAATAATGTATGTCATTTTCTATAAAATGCCTGTTATAATAGATATAGCATTATAATATTATGGAAATATACTGAATATTGTATAAAATTTATTTATTTAGATTTCTTATTTATTACTACTACAATAATTATAATTATAACAAATAAACCCACCTTAATGATAAAAGTCTTAAATAATTAAAACTATTTACATTAAACATAATAATAAACATAACAGATTACATTTCATAGGAAAATTTTATCTAAAACTAATTTATCAATTTAACATAATAGGTACCTATATTTTTATTTTGAGCCAAGTAAAATATAATTAATTAATTACAAAGTTATATATGAAGAGTATTTACTTGCTGTAGTAGATGCTTGTTGACTAGATGCCTCGGATGATGCTAAATAAGAAAAATAAGGATCTGGAGGCAGAGTAAGGCCAGTTCTTGTATGTAAAGCGCTTTCATCGTATGTTGGTGTAGTTAACGTAGGCACTGTGCTACTGAATCCATATACTTCTGTAGTTGGCGTATGCATTACTACTCCATTTGACAGTGTATTGTAATAAGTAGATCCAGTTGAATAACGTGGCATATCTTCGCATAGTTTTAAGTTGGGACCATTTGGAACGTAATTGTCGGACTGTAGACTCGACATTGTATGTGAACTCGGCTGCAGTGATTCATCGTTATTGTATCGATAAACCTCGGACATCGGTGAGTAAGCGCTTCTGCTTGCCCCCGTTGAGTAGTACGACGAATAAGATAGATTAGGTGTATATGCTGGCAATTCGATTGTGCTCTGAGGTCCTTTAATAACAGACTTCAGTGCATTAACTGATGAGTACTCCGGTGGTCGCGAAAGTGCATCATTTGAAGTTACATAAATTTTATGATGACTCGCGTGGCTTTCTGAAAGTAAACGTCGGTGACGGTCATGGCCACCGCAGCTTCTACCATGACTCATTTTGTGATCTTGAGTTGGTGACATTTCTTTGGAACTTGATGGACTGTTATCATCAACTGAAGAACTTGGTTTATTGTGTTTATTGTCCTTTTTGTACTTCATACGCCTGTTTTGGAACCATATTTTGATTTGACGTTCCGAGAGTTGTAAGTAGTTTGCTAATTCAATGCGTCTCGGACGACAGAGGTAGCGGTTTTGATGAAATTCATTTTCTAATTCAACTAATTGTGAACTTGTATAGGCAGTTCTTGCACGCTTAGTGAAGCCTTTTGGATAAGATGACGAATCAGTAGACATCTCTGAAAAATATAATAAAATTACGTTAGTAGGTATTGTGATTTAGATATTATAGAAGTTACCTATAAATATAAAAGCTTCACAGATTTTTATGTGTAGTAAATTAAGATTTTGGAGATGAATTACAATCATAGAATTTATAAAGACGTAACTCGTATCGTACTACTCGTATCGTATCGTACTCGACGTATCAAAATAAAAATACGTATCAATATAAAAAAATCTCAATTTCAGGCATTACCGTTTGATATAGATGATCCGCTGATTATTTGATTGTTTACTAAAGAAGATTTGTTACACCATGTCACACTCTGAAACACCAAAAGTCACCATTTAAGTTTAACATTCTATTGAAATGCGGCCAACTTAGCCTATGCTTGACAATATAATAAATCAAATTCAGCCTATTTCTTAATTACTACTATCTATGACAAAATTAAATTGTCATTATGAATCCGGTTGTTCTGCGGTAAATTACATTGATGTGGCTGACGTTCTTGCCCTAATTAGTAGTAAGGCCTGAGTTTCTATCAATATAAGGTTCAAAATAGTTGTGACTTTAATTTACCTGACTGGGAAAACTTGATTCGCTTACATCGTTTATTTCTCCTTCAGGGTGTTTTATGACATCGTTGCCCAAATCACTTCTTTGGCATCTAACAGGTTTGGCTTCTGAGTAGCTGCTATCATAAACATTTTGATTTCGAATTTCTGAATCGCTTGAAGGAAAAAAATCGTCAGTCTTTGTAATATGGTGATCTGATAGCACTTCTTCAGTGCCTGATCCGTAGTTGTTATTAGAACTGTTGCTTATATTATCATAATGTTGTATTTGATATTCGTATCTAGGTTCTAACAAATTTTCTTGGTTAGTCGTAGCATTGTAAGATTGCTGTAATCCAAGAATATCATGTATACTGAAACCTGTCGAATCTCTGGAGTTGTAATCTTGCACAAATGATACTTGATTTGATATCGATGAAAGAACTTCTGCCTTGCAATCGGGGAATGGATTATCAGTAGGATTATAGTTGGCTCCCTCAGAAAGTATATCCTCTACTCCATGAGATGTGAGTGAATTTATTTTGTATAAATTTTTCTGAGGCAAATCATAATTTTGTGGTTGAGCAGTTTCGGTTGAGAATTCAGATGAAACAGAATCGGTAGAATCTTCGTTCGATTGTAGGCTGGGTGGTGGTGACGGAGATGTTGTAGACATGTTATAGGTACACACTCCGTGGCACACCTCTCTTTGAAAGCGTCTCGGAGTATGTCGTCACAGATGCACAATCACTGAGCACTAAGGCGACCGAACCGTTAAAGATTTGTTTACTAAATGCTTTTTTGTTCACCTGAATGTCGTTAATTTGGTAATGACTTTGTTCGTTTGTGTGCTACATTTTGACGTGACTGATTTCTTTGTGTGCTTACGATAAGACGGACATACCGAGTCTCTGATAGTAAACGAACACAAGATAATAGGTTAAAATATATTTCGGTAGCTAAAATACTTGTCAGTACTCCTTAACTTACACAACTACTTACTTAAAGATGCTCTCTAACGATAATGTGAAAGGTACCTATATCTTGGAACTATTTCTTCTTGTAGATACGCATTCTTAAAGTGTGTACCTATTACGATAACCACTGTTGAATACAATTCGAGTGACTTTTTGATAAATATCCATGCTATCCATACTCTCGTTTAGGTATACCTATATACCTGCTACCTAATCATAATTTTACTATCCATACTTAGTTTTACAAGCTTATATAATACTAGATGATGCCCGCGACTTAAGATCTAGTTTTTTCATTTCCCGCGGTAACTCCGTTATTTTCCGGAATAAAAAGTACTGAAGTAGCCTTTGTCCTTCCTTGGGATACAACATATCATTGTAGCAAATTTCATCAAAATCTCTTGAACAGGTGGGCCGTGAAAGTGTAGCAGACAGAAAGACAGACGAACACACTATCGCATTCATAATATTAGTATGGATTTAATATACAAGGGATACCTAATTATATCATTATTGATTATTTGTAACAAATCATTTCCCTAATGACACGCGACGGTGTAACGAGAACCACAACTTGCGCAAGTTGGAGCGATGTGGATCACCTGCCTACATACCTATCACCTACGCTGATACTAAGCTCGTTAAGATAATAATAAAACCTGTATCCATTTTAGACAGTCAATTATTATATTTATCTAGGTTTATGATAACAGGTAACTACCTATTCATAACGATTGTGTCTTAGGTAAATAATTTTCATATAATTTTATATGGGACTTTTCACGTAGGCAAGCCTCATCTTTTTCGTCTAGAAACTTGATTTTGCGTAAAGATTTTTGTACAACGTAGATTCAGATCAGAAATTCCAAGAATAGTGCGCTAATTCAGACAATACCGGCGTCGTTCCTCATTAGGTACCCCAGAGAAATCGAGAACTTTCCAACTGCACAAGTTTAAGGTCAGAGTTCTTTTTCCTGCCGCAATTATTGTACGCACCGCATTTGTCAAAAATTCGCAGATTTCGCAGTCCCCGCAAGAGGCTCGCCCGACTTCAACATAGTGTGTAGAAATCAAAATTATTTTTTACTTTACGGTGGCTTTGGAAGTCGGTTTTTTGGAAAGAATTTTTATTATATACGGAAATAATTACAATTATTAACCGATTTTCAAAATTTTTTCTAAACTAGAAAAAAAACTAAAAAATAGTCCTAGGGTATAAGCTAAACTAATACCCTAGGACTATTTTTTTCATTTTTTCTTAAGTCGGTTTTTTTCCGAAATATTTACAATTTAGTAAACAAACACCCCTCAAAAATACCGACTTGACTTTTTTACATGTTCAAAATTCCAAAATAACCTACCAGCCGATTTTCAAAATTCAAACGTTTACACGTGTCTCGATAAATTCCTCAACTTTTGGTATTATTCCCATCTCGATCCTCCCAAAATCCTCGGAGCTATGGGCAAAAATAAGACTCAGGCGATTTGCATCTGATAACCATTTTCAATGGTAAAATTTTAGCTCGTAGCGAGTTTGGTGGTCAAGGGGCTTGGGTTTTACCCAAATGATTCTACGAACCAGACGAGTCAAAGACCGCGGGAAACGTCGCGTCGGCGTCGTACGGGTAACACGTTTCACTCTGTCGCTCAGGTATGAGCAGCTCCAAGTAAAAGTGCGGGCGGAGACTTTTTGTCAGACAGACCAATTTGTTTTCGCTCTTAGGTATATTTTAACACTAGACAGTGTATATCAATGATATTTATACATAATTATTATGTTACTAAACTCACAGGTGCAAATTTCAAATGAATTTCCAGCAAAAAAAGAAATTCGATTCAAAGTTTCAATGATATATATTATAAATAATACGGAACTTCCGAAAGCCGTTCTGTGTACGATTTTACCAATTTTAAGCATCAGGATACCGTCACCGTCAGCTGTTCGAATCATCTTTTGTTGAGTTTGATAAATGACTTTAGCCCGTGTGAAATCGTACCTTACGCGGCTTATTTTTATGGCGTCCTGCTTTGATATGCAATAGTAAGAGCTTGTTATAGAAAATAAGGGCTAGCGCACACTGACAGACGAAGCAGGTCAAAATTGACAAAAAGAGATGACATCATGAGTTCGCCTAAATCTACAGTTTTTGTAATACCATACTCACGCCCATTATCCATATCTATACTAATATTATAAATGCGAAGTTTGGATGGATGGATGTTTTTTACTCAATCACGCCAGAACGGCAGAACGGATTTGGATGAAATTTAGCACAGAGATAGATTTTAGGCTGAAATAACACATAGGCTACTTTTTATTCCGGAAAATTAAAGAATTCCCGCGGGAACCGAAAAGCCTCAATCCACGCAGACGAAGTCGCGGGCATTAGCTAGTAGTTCATAAGCACCTATGGAACGAAAACCAAAAAGGATAGGCTGGAAAGTTACTCATTGTGGTAACAATTATACATGAGAAACGAAAAAAAGGGCAGATCTGCCCTGACATTTTCTGCTGCCATCACTGAAGGTGTGGACGTGAAATTAGGTTAAGTTACTGGTAACCATAGCATGCACATAGGTATCCTAACATACGCTAAAGGAATTTACTTATATTCCTATATAAATATTTAACCTTCGAGAATTTAAATCAATTTAATTCTATAACAAAATATATCCTTTTATATCTACAGCTAGAACTTTGCAGGCATAGTACTTAGTTTTTGGTTGTAATCAGTCGGTAACTCTATCGACGGTACCCTCCTATTTAATTTAAAGAGAAGTCGTCAAAGATAGTTACCGTTATGTCCAATAAATTTAACTGCCCTGGACAAAAGCGCACTATTTCGGCGAAGACCCCTAGCTCATAACGTCAAAATGATGATATATTACAATTTGCTCAAAGGGGACCCTTTTTTGTTCTCACTGTAATGGTTTTACTCAAAATCGACGCATGTGAGACAGAGATATGGGATTGTACGGGAGTGTAATAGAGAGGAGAGATGAAAGTGTATTCATTCCCGCCAACAGAGAAAAGTGATTCAGATATTGAGCCCGAGATGGTTTACTCACTGTCAACAGTTTGTGTTGTGGCGTCTGCGTGTGAGGATTTGAATTTAGAAGTAAGAAATCAAATACAGATTATTAATAATTACAGTGCTATGCTTGCATTGTTTTAACCAGTGTAGAATTTAAATCGTCCGAATGCTGAATCACGATCAAGTGGACTTTGCATGTTAAGGTCAAGTGATACATTACGAAATAATATTCGAGAACAAAGATTTTATACAAATTAGACGTAAAAGTCTATTAGTGTCACCTTACGTTTTGATGATGAATAATTTTGTTGAGCTAGGACCTGAACCTGGGAAACTCGGTATTACGGAAACTTTACAGAGAGCTACTTTTTAACAAAGGAGGTTTTCACGGCAATTTGGTACAAAGATTTTCCTCAAGATGGCGCTTGGTTTTCAAGGTATGTATTTTTCTTGATATCTTTTTACAAATAACATTAGATATATCTGATTGGCAGCGATGTTACCTATTATAAGACTAATCAATAAACTAATAAATAATCACATGGTATTAAAAGAACTTACTCAGTTAATAATATAATGTGCGCCATCTATTGCATGGTGAGAATATTAAATGGGCCTTGGGATACATTGGTTTGGTAATGTGATAAATATTGTATTGCGAACAAGCTTGAAGCCTTAAACCTGTACTTAGATAGGAACCTTGCATTTTAAATTCTGTTCCTAAAAGATTTTAGTTTTTTTTTTTAATGAAATCATTACTAATATAACACCCTACAGACACAACTTTTGAGGAATAAAAAGGCCACGCACTCACTTTTCTATGGAGCTGCACAAACTACCGCGAAAGGACCAAACGTGCTTCCCATTCAACGTAGTTACGCGCGGACCGTTCTGACCTGCCTGTTTCGAGTTTCGCCCTAGAGGCATTTTCGATCCAAGTTTTAAAATTAAGGTTTCTGTGTTCCACATTCACTGTACTTAATCCTTGAGATGATTTATCTCATGGAAAACTACGCAAAACTCTGAGAACTTCGGACATTTGACAATATCTAAAAATCTATCTGTAATATTATACCTACACGTTCGAGTTTGATGCTGAGATCTATAGAGCGTACTTTGACTTGGCTCAGACTTTACTTAGATATAAAACGAGATGGTCTTATTATATGTGAGTAACATAATTCTGACTTCGATCTCACACTGAATGTTTCAAGTAAGGTTTGTGTTTGAATGTTTGTAACTTCTTAACGCCCTAATGACTGAACCGATTTGGCTGAAATTTGGAATTGAGATAGCTTATATCCTGAATAAACACAAAGATAGGTTGTTCCGGCTATTTCAAATTTTTCGCAGGAATTACTGCTATGATGTTAATTTATAAACAATTTTTGAAAACCGAATTCCACGCAGATGATGTCGCGGGCATCTCCGTGGCGGTGTTTCACTCCCGTGCCTCGGAGAGTACGTAAAGCCGTCGGTCCTGCGCCTGATATATCTCCGATCGTGTCGGATTTTCCGTCCCATCGGGCCATGAGAGTAAAGGAATAGAGTGCACCTGTGTTTGCGCACACACTAGTGCATTATAATATCTCCCGCGTATAGATGGCTAACCTCTCTGGAGATTGGCCGGCGTGGCCGAAATTCGGTCGGGAGGAAATTATTTTATTATTACATCTCCGTAATTTGATTGGTCATATCATCACGACCTGCATTTCGTTTCGTGCGTCTTCACTTCAGTAGAAACGAATTTTCCTCTTCCACTGTTCGAAGGCAGCTTTAAAACTGCACAATAAATTTGAACAATCGCTGACTGTTATAACGACACTCCGCTGCAGCAAAATGGTGGCAATATTTCAAGAGTATCGGGACTTCTAAGTACATTTAAGGGTTAAGTGCTCAGCTTGTCTGACAATTGCGATGCGACTCGTTGATATTGTCTAACAGTATTTTGTAGTTTTATAGAGACAATTTCGTCCAATCATGTTTTCTTGTGATTCGATACTTGAAAATATAATGAATTATAATAGGTAGGATACATTAATTTCAAATTTTTCAATCCACGCGTTACTTATACCGATTATACCGAACGATTATACTTATACCGAACTTATATCGATTTTAGAATCGACGAGAAGCGAGACTACCCCGTTAAGCATTTTACAAGGTACACTTAACAAAATTCAAAATGCATGCATTTGGTGTGCCTGAATAGGAAAGGAAATAATGTAATTAGAGGAGAAAGGCACTTAGAGTTTATTTATAAAAAATATGCGCGTTATTGCAATATGCAGCGCATTGTTTACTATGGTAATAATTGAAACTATTTTGTAAATCTGAAAGATTTTTTGCATTGTTTGAGCGAAGTTGTTGTGTTCGTAAATCTAACTATATAGTCTATTTTGCGTATAGGTGAGATACAAGGGAACAAACTCATAGACATGCGTAAGCGAAGCTATATAGGTATAGGTACACAGAACAAATTTAAAATGAAGAATAACCTTTTTAATACTTAGTCACAATATAATATTTTACTTTCCTAACCCGGAACAGATAAAAACATCATTTAGCAAAAAAGTTGTGCACCTAATTAAAAAAATACTTAACAAACAATTTTAATACAAAATTATAACTTATAACATAATATAGCCTAATAAACAGTTATTTATCATGTTCTGTATTCTATTCAGTAGACTATATTATATTGTATAAGTAATGTATCAAAAAGATGTCGCACTATAAATTTAGCCCAACTGCTAATAAAGAGAATCCACTGAAGTAAAATAGACGCAATAATTCAAGAAGTGTAGCTTGAGTACCTACATAGTACTGTACTAATAGTTTAGGATTAAACTGCTGAAATTCGCACAGGCGATTGTTATGGCTCCTTATTTTACTAGAAATGTACATCTGTATATTATTTAATTAATTCACATTATTATGACCGGCTGCCCAACTCTGGCTTCGTACGGATATAATTTCTGGAAATCCTTTATCATAATAATATACATCTGCATAGATTGGAAGTTAGTGCTAATGAATATAAATAGTTTGATGATTATGGGAAATTAGAATAGTTTTACTTTTCTTTTTATATAGTTTCAGAAATAGTTTCATGGTTCTTTTCAAACGATAACGTAACATAAACATGGAAGAAATTGCTACTTAGCAATATGGCCGCCCTTTGTACTTTTTTGTTTTATTTTATGTTTTCTGTAATTTATTGTTAATTGTGGTACAAATCAAGAACTTAATAATAATAATAATAATAATAATAAACTTAATTTAAATGACTATCGCTCACTTAAAGGTATCCTCACTTTCTGAAACACTTCAAACTACTGCAGCCACTATAAATTCAAACTAAATTGTTGTAACCACAATTCACTACTGTAAAATTAAGGCAATAATTTAAGTGTTGTATTTTGAGACTCGCAGTTGAGGGTTAAGCGCTTTAGATTGCCAATGGCAATTATGGCACGATTCGTTGCTTCCTCCTACAATAAGAGTTGTTACATTTTACTTACTTACTTATACTTTATATAAGATTAAACAAGACTGAATAAATTTCCGCTATGAGTAATGAAGCTAGGATTTGCATTTAAATGATTATGCGGACCTCTGCAGCCCGGGATAAGATATAACGACTATTTTCACTAATATCCCTTTGTCTTCAATGTTCACATCCCATTATAAAAAAAATTATAAACAGAAGAACTAGGTTAACTTATTTCAAATTCATTTTATCACCTAATCCCTTAGGACGTAAGGTTCAGGTAGTCAATTGATTAGATATTAGGTTTAAATGTTTATCTTTTGGGTTGGGATAACAGGTTTTTCTAAAAGTCAGGTTCTAAAAGTCATTCGTATAATATAGTCAGTTATACATAATTATTTCGCTTTATATGATCTTCTTTTGTTGGCTTGG
Source organism: Erebia epiphron (assembly GCA_963932025.1). Lineage (NCBI taxonomy): Eukaryota > Metazoa > Arthropoda > Insecta > Lepidoptera > Nymphalidae > Erebia > Erebia epiphron. The sequence goes on from OZ009945.1 coordinate 44,478,916, forward strand.
TCCCTAAGTAGTTTAGGCATTAATGTAGAATTTTAGTACCTAGTTTAGGGTTAAAATAACTTGTATCTATTAGCATAGCTATCCTAGAATAGGTATACCGTTGAACATTTAAAGAAATCTCTAGCGGAGCAGAATGTTGAGCAAGAAATTAATTTCCTTGCAAATTTACAGTCGGTATTAAGTTGTTGGGCGGTAGTTTCGTACCAGATTCTGCAGGGGAAGTTGTGAATGAAGGAAACTTTGTCTCGGCTGTATTGCGTCCTGAATGTGTGGAGTACAAGACGTAGACGGTGTACAGCGGATGCTCATTATTTTTGGATTTTAAAACATAAACATTAATCACTTAGAGTTGAGTCGTAAAAGCTAACATTAATTGGAGATTTCTATGCAATTTTTTTTGCATCAGATAATATCATAAACTATACTATCCCGAAAAATCAATGAGTTCCCACGGACTTTTAAAAAAACCTGAATCCTACTAATTACCTATCGTTCAATAAATTCCCCTGCCGCTGAATAAGATGATTTTATTATAATTAATTAATTTCGTTTCTCAATCTGTACTTGCAGATCCATAGTAATATAAAAATGCGATAGCGTGTCTGTCTGTATGTCTGTCTGTCTGTCTGCTACGCTTTCACGGCCCATCTATTCAACCGATTTTGATGAAATTTGGTACAGCGATAGGTTGTATCCCGGGGAAGGACATAGGCTACTTTTTATCCCGGAAAACTCAAGAGTTCCCGCGGGAATCGAAAAAACTTGGTCCACGCGGACGAAGTCGCGGGAATCATCTAGTTTTCAATAAATACCTAATCTATGTACTTCATTTGAGGTGGATCTCACCATCATTTCAAATGACGATTATCCGCGGAAATCGCTAAGTGCACGAAAAGCCTTTCTCTAAGGTTCCTCATTTACAAAAATCCGGCCTCCTCTAACTTGTACCACAGGTTTTCTTATGACTACATATATGTCACCGTAAGATTGTAAAAACCGTTAGATTATAATCTAACTCGCGAAATTGTAAACTGTCGAATGATTACAATATAACGGATTACTTTTCGGTAGATTGTAATCTGTTATGTTTATTAACCCGATAGAACCTAAGTGCCCGGCTTGCGGCCGGGTACTGCTTGATTATTTATGTCGAACCCTAACCTAACCTACAAGAAAGAGACAAGAAAACGTAAATACAATGAATATTTCAAAATTTGACACTTAAAACATTGAACGGTTCAAAATCTTTCGACTGTTTACAATCTATCGAAAAAAAAAGCGTTAGATTACAATCTTACGGTTTTAACAATCTTACGGTGACATATACAAATCTTATATCTTTATTCATATTATAATTTTTTTGTAGGTAATTATGATGTGATTTTTTTATGGATAGAGAATCTAATAATATGCTTTTATTGTCATATTGATAATCAAAATAGGTTTGATAGTCTCCATACGTTTACAATTTTGCATATAAGTACGTACATCCATTTTACACAAAGTGAGGAAGGTTTTATTAAAATCGGCCGGGGCCATGGACAGATGCTGCGAATGCCTGCGTTAACACCACGCCTCTGAACTTTTGCCAAACTAGATAACAAATACCATATTGACTTTTATTACTACATCGTGATATTCGAGCTTCCGCCGTACTATTAAGTATTCTGCGCTTCCGCTTTGAGTGTAGGTATGATTACACTATAGATTTTTGATCTCACAACTTATTGTCTTACAGTCTGCAGCCGTGTGTTCTGCAGGCAAGCGTTTTCTAACCAAGAGCTGATTATCGCTCTCTTGTCGTCAAATGCAAGGCTATTTTCCATTTAAAAACAAAACTTGGACACTTCAGCTTCTACATTGCGAATAATGGTTGTGTTGTTTCACCAAAACCTATAACTAGTTAGCAGTTTTGGTCGTACGAAACACAGGTTAGGTATAAGTCTGCTGATGTTGAATAGAGACCTTTAAAGGGTTTATGGTGCATCCGAGTGCGCCTGCATAAATCTTTACGTTTATGTTCAATACAAAAAAAAAACATTGCATGTTAATAAATGTTAGTCTGACTGAGTCAAACTAATATTAAAATGACTCCACTCCGCTGAATAGGTAACGCCACTGCCCACTCCTATGCACTCACACTACATTCTGCTAGTGTGCGTAGCCTATATTCTACTAGGTATTGACACCTATAGTATAAGAACTAACAACATGCCATGGGGTAATTCGACCACTTAAAATTTTCATAAACTAAGCAGGTAAGGTACCTTTTGTGTATATTTACCGAACTTACTTTTTATTAAGTTCGGTAAATATGTATAATTTTTGGATACCCAATAATAATAAAGCAATTTTTTGTCGAGAGTGCGTGTGTGTTCTTGCGGCAAAATAAAATATTGCAGCGACAGAACGTTGATTTGAAAAGCTATTTGCACTGTTTCATGGTAATTTTACGGGCGCTATAAAATTTACCGTCCTATATTATTATAGACGCGATAATTTATTTTTTACGTCACAGACAGTAATCTGGTGCGGCGAAAAATAAAACAGCGAGCAATCATTCTTTTTTTACTGTTCATTCTAATTAATATAATTAATAATACGTATTTTGATTTTTGATAAAAAGATCGGTTTTTATCGTCGAGTATTCGATAGCGTTAAAGTAACTACCATTGGTATGGATCGATAGCCATCTGTCTTGTCTTAAAGCGCTTGACCATACAAATCGTAACGCGATCGAATAGGTCAAAAATCCCCCACTAGGCCCCTAGATCAGCGTACGTGCAATACAATGTTACATTGTTAGCAGTTAAGGCCGCCATACAGGATAACGAGTCAACACCAACTCGACAGGAATTGCAAATTGCGAAGACTCGTGAGCTTTATCTATAATAGTGCTTTTGTGCACGAACCAAAGGTTTTGTGGTAACAAATTACAATCATACAAGTCACAACACTACAATACGAAATGTCGTTCAGGCGCGCTGTTTTTGAAAATCTTGTTGGCAAAACATGCGTCGTGTTATGTGGTGTAATTGTAAATGATTCATAGAAATAATAATAATAGTTTCATAATTTCTGAAACGTTTAAGAACTCGTTATGCAGAAGTGAGGCAAAGTTTGAATTAAATCGATATAATCGATAATATTCGATCGATATAAGCGATCGCGCCAACATATTACCTACACTTTTATGTGCAAATCAAAGATCGCTTTAGTAGAAATATATCATACACGTAGGATTATAAGCATATAGGTACCTATCAATGGAACTGAATATAATCTCAATCCTCAATCTCATTCTTTTAGTTACCGATATTGATTTAGTGAAATTTAAATTTAAATTAGCCCTCAACAATCTAAGGCCCGTAATAATAAGCCAACATCAGCTAAGATCAGGTCCTCAACTATCGCTCAATCAATGCTTGAGACCATTCTTTGCGATAGATTGCCTTTATATACTTTCTTAAGAACTTATGTCGGCTTATTTATACGGGCCTTAGGGTGCCTTTTCACCAGAAATGTGCTACATTACTAAGTTAAGATTTTTATAGCTTAGATCGTTGAATGTTAGATCAAGCGCTCATATTGGGGGTTTGATACACATCTGTATGGCTTAGCAACGTAGCACATCTCTGGCGGAAACGTACCCTTAGACTTTATTATCACTACCAGGAGAAATCGCAGACAAGGGCTAACTTGTAGTAGATGGATTTTTTAAACTTTACCTCACTTTCATGTTCTAATAATAAACAATGCCACGTTATACGTGAGTACCTGTTGTTTCTTACCGATTGTCGAAAAGGTTAGAACACGTGGATGTGTAAATCAGGGGCCTTATGACGTACAAATATAAATTACAAATTTAAAACAACCCCTGACATAATATGGAAGTAACATATTAAGATAAAAGCTGATGACCTTCAGACGGATGAACAGATTTTCATGAAACATGGCTAAGAACACTAGGGATAAAATTATCTATGACACTAAAAAAACTAAACGAAAATCGGTACATCCGTTTGGGCGCTACGATACCACAGACAGATACACAAACAGATACGTTAAACTTATAACATCCCTCTCTTTTTGCGTCGGGGGTTAAAAAGTGCTCGCTAGTTGCATCAAAACCAATGAGAACACAGTAGTGTTCTCATTGGTTTTGATATTGGACAAAACCCATTGTCGAAGCAAGAACACCAATAATGATTCAGTCAATCACTACGACAGAGACTGTAACAATGAACAATGACTGATGCAGCTTTTACATGATAGGGCTACGATTCAGGAACATGTCCAATGCCTTTAAGCTAATGCAATAACTTGTACTGTGTATATAGAAAGAAAGAAGAAAGAAATAAAATCTATTTATTCTCACCATTGTGCCACACATTACAATACCTTAAGGTAAATGTTACCATGGCGCCTCCAGTACTTGTTGAGCATTAAACTCATGGTCCAATCTTAGAGGCACCCTGACAACACTTGTCGTGTCTGGCACAACCTGAAAGAAGGCATCAGCTCAGCATGGTCCAGAATGCCTTGTAATAAATTACAAGAGCATTCCGCGCTGATTTTCAGCTGGAGCCCTACTCCAGGTGTATCTACCTACTAATTATTATTACTACTTAATAAATTATTCTAGTTATACTAAAGGGCTGTACAGGTGTATAAAATAATTATTATTATAATATATTCTATATAATTAATAACATATAATAATTATATAGGTAGGTACTTAGTCTAATACTTTCTCGTTTATATAAATACCAAGCTGGGTATAAAAAATAAAACGCCCCAAAAATGTTTCATTCTCACAACATCAGATATGCTAATTTGCATCATTCTTGTGCTCTTTTTGTGGGATAATTTCATTAAAATATAAAATGACACGCAAATAAAAGCTTTCCTCTTTTTCAGTTTTGGTAGGTACATGTGACGCCCGAAGCGAAAATGGCACAGACCAAAATGGCGGATGAGAGATCAATATGACCTACCAAAAGGTAAGGGTATCCCTGTCGCACTTAATAGATTCCTTATCCCTTCTCGCTCAGACGCGATGTCGCGCCGTGGTTACAATACGTCGTATGACGAAGTAAATTTTCCGCCGCAAATTTTCACATAGACCTTTTGAAATATAAATCTTGTAGGGACTCCCGGTAACAACATGTTTGCAAAACTATTAGCAACCTGCGATGAATGTTGTTTCTCCTTTTCAACACCTGCGGTAGACATCATACTTCATACTAATATTATAAATTCGAAAGTGTGTGTTTGTTGATTTGTCCTTCAATCACGCCGCAACGGAGCAACGAATCGACGTGATTTTTGGCGTTGGTATAGTTGAGGACCTGGAAAGTGAAATAGGCTACTTTGTATCGAGAAAAATTAAGGAGCTCCCGCGGGAATAAAAAAACCTGATCCATGCGGACAAAGTCACGGGCATCAGCTAGTCACTAAAATCTGAAATTTTTAGGATTTCTGCTAATTTATAAACGATAATACAATGTTGATGTTAATTGATATGTTTATTAGGTTATTCATTAGGGTTTAATCCGTTCATTATTACCCATTATTGCTCGTAATAGGCCTACATAGATATTAATATATTATTATGTAGTGATATATTAATATGAGGTAAATAATTATAGGTAGATATATCTATTATACAATTTGTATTCGAAAAGGATTTCACTGTTCCTTCTCTCTTAAATCCGTAAATTGCGTAATCACGAAGTTATGTATGCTCTAAATTTATACATACCTAAAAGCAAAAATCTTGTTTTAAACAAGTAAAAATTTAGTTGAAACGTGCTCTTTTATTTTTCAGACGGCGGGCGCTGGAAACTGCGGTCAGGCTCATTAAAACTTTAAAAGGGACAACGTGGAAGCGCTTTTGCGAAAGAGGGACTTACAATAAACTGTTCATAAATCGAAATTGTTCTTAGCTTCATAAAATCCGATCGAACGTTCGGATCGAAAAAAATTATAACTTCTTAGTAAGTAGTATTCAGAATTTGGAATAAAATATGGCAGATGCAATGAATATTGATGTGCTTCATTCAATAAGAGGGTGATAAGAATATATGACGCTGAAGTAATAATTTGTTATTTTTAATTACCTGTTATCTATGAAAGTTTCTTTTTAAAAAAAAACCGTCCAAGTGCGAGTCGAACTCGCGCACCGCGCGTTCCGTACAAACCTGTAGTAAGTTGAAAATTATTAAAAATACTAGCTGATGCCCGCGACTTCGTCCGCGTGGTTTAAGTTTTTTGTTATTCCCGCGGGAACTCCTTAATTTTCCGGGATAAAAAGTAGCCTATGTCACTCTCCAGGTCCTCAACTATACCCATGCCAAAAATCACGTCAATCCGTTGCTCCGTTGCGGCGTGATTGAAGGACAAACCAACAAACCAACAAACCAACAACCAACAAACCAACAAACCAACAAACCAACAAACAAAGTGACTTTCGCATTTATAATATTAGTATGATTTTTATTTAATGATGTAACTAAAAATTTATGCTTTTCGCAATTTTTCCTTTATCTGTGCTATAAGACGTTGCTTCGTACCAAATTTCAAGATTCTGAGTGCACGGAAAGTACCCTGTAGGTTTTGATTCCTTTGCGAGTGTCGAAAATTTGCATAAAAATATTTTTATTATATGATGTAACTGAAAGCGTATGCAAATTTTTCCTGTATCTGTGCTATAAGACGTTGCTTCGTACCAAATTTCATGATTCTGAGTTCACGGGAAGTACCCTGTAGGTTTTGATTGCCTTGCGAATGTCGAAAATTTGCATTATAATATTTTCATTATATTATGATGTAACTAAAAATTTATGCTATTCGCAATTTTTCTTTTATCTGTGCTATAAGGCGTTGCTTCGTACCAAATTTCAAGATTCTGAGTTCACGGGAAGTACCCTATAGGTATTGATTCCCTTGCGAGTGTCGAAAATTTGCATAAAAATATTTTTACTATATGATGTAACTAAAATTTATGCTTTTCGAAATTTTTCCTTTATCTGTGCTATAAGTCATTGCTTCGTACCAAATTTCAAGATTCTGAGTTCACGGGAAGTACCCTGTAGGTTTTGATTCCCTTGCGAGTGTCGAAAATTTGCATAAAAATATTTTTATTATACGATGTAACTAAAAATTTATGCTTTTCGCAATTTTTTCTGTATTTGTGCTATAAGACGTTGCTTCGTACAAAATTTCAACATTCTGAGTTCACGGGAAGTACCCTGTAGGTTTTGATTCCCATGCGAGTGTCGAAAATTTGCAGCATAAACGGCTGTATCTTTTGATTGCGTTGGCTTAGAAGTTTGATTTTTGCACAGCTCCAAGGGACCTAAGTATTTGATATGAATTTCAGCTTGATACCTCCATGCGTTCCTGAGAAAAACCGGCCAAGTGCGAGTCGGACTCGCGCACCGAGGGTTCCGTACAAACATGTAGTAAGTTTTAAATTATTAAAAAAACTACTTACTAGATCTCGTTCAAACCAATTTTCGGTGGAAGTTTGCATGGTACATCATATATTTTTTTTAGTTTTATCATTCTCTTATTTTAGAAGCTTTTCATTTTAGAAAAAAATGATATCATTTTTGAAGACCTATCCATAGATACCCCCCCCGTATGGGTTAGATGAAAAAAATATTTTTGAGTTTCAGTTCTAAGTATGGGGAAACCCCAATTTTTTTTTTTTCTATTTTTGTAAGAAAATCATAGTGCGGTTCACAGAATACATCTACTTACCAAGTTTCCACAGTATAGTTCTTATAGTTTCGGCAAAAAGTGGTTTTGACATACGGACGGACAGACAGACAGACAGACAGACAGACATGACGAATCTTTAAGGGTTCCGTTTTTGCCAAATTTGGCTACGGAACCCTAAAAAGGGTCTTGACACACAGACGGACGGACAACAAAGTGATCTTATAAGGGTTCCGTTTTTTTCTATTGAAATACGGAACCCTACAAATGTGGTAGTCCCCAAAATATTCATTCAAAATATTAAAAAAAGAAAATATTATTTCTATATTGTTTTTTTTAAACCTACGTGGTTTTTCGCAGTGCTACCCACCAAAATTTTTTTTTTTTGCGATTTTTATTTGATAATAAAAAAAATATTTTTTCTATTGAGTTTCTATTCTAATTTATCTATTACGTTCCTTACAAGTTAAGTAAGTATATCATGCGAGTTCTGTTGTCGTAAATTTACTAGAACAGCTATCATTATTATTTACCCTACATTCGTGAAAACACATTCACTGATTATTTATACATAGTATTTATCACAAAATCATCGACAACTAGGTAGAAAATTATTTTTCTGATTTTCACAGTGACTTTGGTCATTAATTACCTATATTATAAAATCTAAATCTTCATAAAATATTATCTGAAACTTGTCTAAGAACTGAACTTAAGATAAGTTAGAATGATCATTGCAAATAGAGATCTCTTGGCGCAGACTATGATGTTATTGAACTGGTGATATTTGCATAATCTGTAGCGATGGAGAAAGCACTGCGACTAATTTGCGCTAAGAAAATCAAATGTTATCTGGAACGCTAGGAAAATTAAAGTAAACAATGAGTCAACAGTAATTTATCCAAATTGAGTAAAACTTTTTTTGCATTCTAGGCTTTGAAATAGTATGGACGCATTCTTTGCGAACGACGACATCAGAATTTTTTTAATTTGATATTTTCAGATCGGAGAGATTTAAAGCAATGGCATTCACATTCCCCACCAGCGGGTTCGAACATTGCACGTAGCTTAGCGTGGAAATGCTTTGCGCGGAATTTCCAGCGAGGTTGGTGCTTCGGCAAACGCTCCCTTTACGCCGGTAAAATCTGCTAAGCCACACCATGAAACCTGAAGAACAAGAGCATGAAAGCCTGTGCAGCATTAATAGCATTTGGTGAGTAATGTACCTTTAATAATTAACTTGGCTGTATAACACTTTTTAGGTTTGCGTGGTCAACAAGGAACCCTTATAGTTTCGCCATGTTCGTCTGTCCGTCCGCGGCTCAGAAACTTTTAGTACTAGAAAGCTGCAATTTGTCATGAGTATACATATTAAATACGCCGGAAAAGTGGTAAAATATTTTTTTAAGGTAGGTACTTCCCCTTTGCGTAAAGTGGGGATGAATTTGTTTTCTCATCTATCCCATGGTGCAGCTGTAGTGTGTCGTTGGATAGGTGTTTCAAAATATTGTAGGTGTTTGAAAACCATTTTTCCATTTGGGTATCCGTTATCGAAGTAAAGCTTTAAAGTGCTAATAAGTTTTGTTTGAGTCAAGTGTCTGTCAGCTAAACGGTTGTTTTAGGATTTGTGGAAAAATTCACGCAAGTATAGTATGTAACGAAGTTAAAAGGAAAACTATCACTAGTAGGGTTTACAAGTTAATGAGTAATAGTGACCAACTTGTAAAATGTCCGCATAGTGACGGGTAGCTACGGATCTCTACACTACTTTAATTTTGAAAAATAAATTACCAAAAAAATATATGTGACAAACTTCGCACGACGCCCACGCTTTGCGGTATCTATTGAAATTTGAAAGCGCAAACGACGCTACTTTGACTCCCAAAGACTTGTATGAGACTTGATGAGTACCTAAGGAGTCGCAAGTACTTAAGGCCTTTTCGGTATACTATTTTTGTTTATGAACGAAAATATATTTGTATCATTCTTATCAGTCTGAATTCGGAAAATGCTTTGGAACTTTTAACAGTTATTCGGATAACCGCAATTACAAATGGGTCTATATCTCTCCTTAGTACAACCACGCAATATATTGCGCGCTGCAGTATCGTAATGGTCTAGCTAGTGGTTAAGCTTAAACTACCTGGATCGTTATTTAGGAATCTAGTTTATGTTTCAATGTGCATTCAGTATTAATTGAGCAACTAACGTGTTCGTTTGTAGAGCTACTAAAAGGTTTAATTTTAAAATGTTTTTTAAACAATTAGGTTTTTTTGTATTTTAGTAACGTTATTATTTTACGAGTAAATTCATTCTATGAATAATTAGGTACGTTTTGTCCCCAGTTACATATTACAAAGCATAGGATAGGGTACAGATTAGATGAAGGGTATGCTTGCCTGCTAGTGTTGAACCTGTAATGTTCGTCACAAGGTAATAGTTGAATAGTGATAAGCGGATTTCCATTTTTATAATTATGACTAAAATATTATACGAGGTTTTGATGACTGATTTTTTACAATTTTATTGTATGGACAAAATTCTACAAGTATTTCTATGGTCTGTAAGTAGGTATACTTAGTAAGCTTTAATCAAATAAAATCAAAATAAAATATTCGCCTCTAACGAGGCAAAAGCGAATCTATCAGTTAGTAACGTGGCGTTCTAAGCATTGGCTAATGGGTCTGCCACGTGAAGTGGGTACTCTGTTGTTATTATTAATATTGAATTGTCTCTAGTTGGCAATGATGTGCCTCCATGCGATTTAGCGTTCCGGTACGATGCCGCGTAAAAGCCGATTATGGGTTTAATACACCTGCCGTACCCCTAACCGTTTAGCCCATGATAGCAACCATTTTGGATTGTATCGTCAATTACCATTAGGTGAGAGTGGAAAAAAAGAGTGATATCTACAATCAGATTTTCCTAACAATTCTTTTGGAATATACTGTTAACTGTTAGGTATGGTTATGTATCTTTTCGTATAGTAGACTGCAAATTTACAGTTTTCCAAATACAATATCCATTTATCTGAAGCTTCAGGGGTATGCATCACCAGGCTAGCTATACTTCAAAGACCTAAGTATGTATAAAATCGATAGTCATTCTGAAAGCATACAGTTTTATATCTTCATTAGAGCTATGCATTAGTTCGCGGGTGGTCGGTAATCGAAAAGTTAGTGCGGTAGGAAGGTGCCCGATTTATTGCATCCCCGATTACGATCCCAATTTTTAGGAGTCAGCAGAATGTAGAACTGCGATTTATTTAGATCTTATTAGATTCAATTTGTTCTTACTTGGCGAATCTTTTATTTGGCTGAATTTGCAAATGTTAAATCTAAGAATCAATTGCGGACTCGTGGGTCTAGTTTAGGATGAATTTGATAGCATTGCATTGCTGTTCCACTGCCTCGTTGGTCTTGTGGTTAGCATGTTTGACTGCGGCTGACGAGATCCCGGATTCGAGTCCCGGGTCGGGCCATAATAAGTGTTGGGTTTTTCTGACTAGGAATTCTCAGCACTAGCCCGGAGTTAGGAAGTTGGCGGTGTTTCACCCCCGTGCCTCGGAGAGCACTTTAAGCCGTCGGTCCCGGTTATTATCACTAACATGATAATAGTCGTTAAAGCCCGCCAACCCGCATTGGAGCAGCGCGGTGGGTCTAAGCTCTAATTCCCTCTCTCCTATGAGAGTGGAGGCCTGTGCCCAACAGTGTGACGTTAGTGGGCTGTAGTGGTGGTGGTGGTGGCATTGCTGTTCAAATTTTATTATATGTATCTTAAAGTGACTTTAATAATTTTCGTAATCTACCATGAATTTTAGCAATATTTACGAGAAACCTACCTAAAAAGAAGAAAAGGTCAAAAATAAAATTGCCAATAATATTTTGTGAAACATCGAAGAATACGAGAGAGGCGAAATTTCCTATTTGATCCAACTGTCACAACCGACATAAAAGTAAGCCGTTCACCGAAACGAATATGTTGAGATGATCGTGATACATCGAATCTTCAGATGTTACCTACTTCGCTTATTTTATTTTTAAACGCAAAACTCGATTTATTTCCTTTGAGTAGATACGTTGAAGATGGTTATTACTTGCCAAAAGATATTTGAAATTTATTTATGGCTTCGAAGTTCGTGAAAAATGGTGAGCTGGAAAATTTCATTGCGAGTGTAATGTGATTGAAAGATAGAATTTGTAATTTGGATGGTAGTATTGATGGTTAAGTTAGAATACGATTTAGCGTCTAGATAAAAGTTTGAATCTATAAGATCGTGATTAAAATTATTCATATTAGATATTATGGTAGATTCTTGCCACTTATCATAAGTGGCACAAGTTGTCCTACGTGAAATAAACAATTTCAACAGATTTGGAAAAAAGCGACTTCAACAAATTATTCTACTAACCTAGTTAAATAGGTAGGTACAGCCGGCAAGAAACTCTGCTAGAAGAAAACCTCAGCTAGAAAGAAGCTCAGAAAATTAGATATACCTTTAAAATAAGTGTGAAAAACTCTCTACCATCAAAATTGGTAAAAGTGAAAGGACCATGAAAAGCAGATCAATTATTATTAACAATATTACTAGGTAGAAATGGATATAGGACAACCCTAAATGCGAAACCTTACACAGGTCGAACAAAAAGAGATCTCCTGCTTTTTGTTAAAGAAATTAACATGCAAGAAAAGACGTATTATTTATATTCTAAGTAGTTGCCTCGAATATTATAATGACCAGAAACATGCACGCAAAAACGGTGATTTCTGAACGAGCTTGTAAGGGTCGAAGGCGAGATAAAAGGGGTGCGTCCGAAGGGCCAATATCTGTCGGAAGGAGGTGACAGGCCCTTTGCGGAAGATACTTAAATAACTGTGGAGTTATGAAAGATGAGGGCAAGTTGTATTAAAAAAATATCTAGGTACCTATGAATTAGTAGATTAAATATTGATCACCTCACATATTAATTCTACTATTGCCTGGACATTTTGTGTAAGTGATAAAAATAATAGAGATACAAAATATTAATAAAAAGAAGAATTGCTTTGAATTACTCCCTTGACTATGATAGCATACTAAAATAAGAGTGCCAAAAATGACATTGATAATAACAAGATATACCTAATGTTTAATAAATAAAATTATCACCTTTTTTTTAATTTTTATTAAATAGGTGTGATGTGTAGAAACAAAGACAGGGATTGAGATATTCATGTTAGAAAATAGATCTAATGTGATACGTGGTCCACTGTTCAGAATATAAAAGGCAACTAGCGAATCCCCAGTCTCAATGTTATTTACATGAGAATTCCGATAAACGTCAGAAAGGATATCCGATATATACCTTCGGCAGGCCATGATACGTGTAATCTCTTGGAAAAGGGTCCCGTGGTCGAGATACGTGATCATGCCTCGGATGACTACTGCGTAACTTATTTTGAATTATTCGACACGCACATCCGACCCAATGTCTGTGTCTCCTATGTTTTTGATGCGTGTTAGAGACACAATATGGAATTGAGACACCTTCGATTGGGTATGGATCGTGCGTAGGGTTTAGTTTACAAATTCAGACACTCTACTCATTTTAGTAGCACTTACCATGAATTTCTTTTAAAGTAAATGAACGTGGACTTAGCCTTTGAAATCTTTGTTTGCATGATCTGCACATACAAACAATCCGGAAATAACGCATTAATAACAAAAGTTATAAGGTCAAGGTATACGTTCGCAGTAAAGTACTTTAATAATACCTTTAATAATCGATACTTCCATACTTATATTATAATTAATGCAAAAGTGTGTCTGTCTGTCTATCTGTCCGTCTGTCTGTCTGTCGGTCTGTATGTCTGCTACGCTTTCACGGCTCATCTGTTTAACCGATTTTGATGAAATTTGGTACAGGGATAGGTAGTATCCCGGGGAAGGACATGTGCTACTTTATATCCCGGAAAATAAAGATTTCCCTCAGGAAAAACGTCGGCTAGTGAAAAAGTCACCTCGCGTTGTCCATCGAGGGACGCGTGCTCTTAGAGATCTATCCCAGGTTGCCGTGCTTTGTGCACCCTGATAAATAATTAAACTGTTTTTTCTAAATCATAATTATTTACCATCTACCTAATTCATAGATCACCTAAATAAAACACAACATCCGTTAGGTAAATCAATTAGGGAATAAGCATCATAAATTTTAATCGATTTTCGATTATTTACTTAGAATCAAAATTATTATTCATATTATATTTTGTATTACATTGTGTACGGCCCTTATGGTTCGAACGCTGTACAATAATAATTATCGCGCAGATTTATGACAGAGTTATAGTTACAGACGGAATATAAACGATATTATTACCTGTATAAAACAGCCGTATATTCATAACTTCCTTTGCGAGAGACGAGGTAGTTATTCGTAATTCAATTTAGTAGCTTTCCCATTTAATTGTAACCGGTCCAACAGTTTTTTTTACTTTTACGAAAATGACATTTATCAATCTTCGATGTTACTTCTGATAAGTTTATTTTATAATTTACTTTGAGTGTTGTTGAAATTTTTATCACATTTTTAAAGCTACTGTGTTTATATTTGTCACCGTAAGATTGTAAAATCCGTTAGATTATAATCTAACTCGCGAAATTGTAAAATGTCGGATGATTACAATATAACGGATTATTATTCGGTAGATTGTAATCTGTTAGGTTTATTAACCCGATGCAGGCCGGGCACTACTTGTTTATTTATGTCGAACCCTAACCTAACCTACAAGAAAGAGACAAGAAAACGTAAATACAATGAATATTTCAAAAATTGACACTTAAAACATTGAACGGTTCACAATCTTTCGACTGTTTACAATCTATCGAAAAAAAAAGCGTTCGATTACAATCTTACGGTTTTTACAATCTTACGGTGACATATTATTCATTTTAAAGCCGTGGTTGCGATTCATCTAACATAGACTTTTCTTTCTCTGGACTATAGCCAAAATTGGTACCTAGATATTAAAAAAGTTGCTCTAAAAGACACACAAAACCAAAATCCGTTTTTATTTAACCAAACGATAAATGAATAAATACAGCTATATTATGAATTAAGTAAGTGCAATGTTATTATTATTTTTGTTTTTCGTTGGATCCCTTTCAGGTGAAAGTCATCACATAGGTACGGCACCTTACCTACCGCAAATTATGTAATAAATGGCTAATTAGACAGGACCACGATCTACGACCTATAAGTTCCGGCTCTTATCTCACAAAGTACCTATTTACTAGAGCCATGGAAATATAACACGTAAAAATAAAAAATGGAACGAGGTTTTATTACATTAGTTTATTACAAAACTTAAAAGTTTCATGTTTCTCGTAGAATTTTACTCTAGATTTTATCTCATTTATTAGTCCTGGTTCTCAGTTCAAGGGATCTTGAACAATATTCTTTTAAACTTTTGTCTATAGAACATGAAAACTTATAAAATTTATTGTTTAGTTGACGGTACTTAAATGAAATTATGTTGCACTAATTCTGCATCAATTTAATGATATCGTAAATTCTGAATTAGATTTATATCGTAATTAATATTGTTTTAATCTGACAAGATTTAATAATGTAGTAATTATTATAATATTAAAGAACGAAGAATGTAGATTTACATTATTTTTGTATTAGGTATATTTTACTTAAAATATATTTGACTACTTACCTACTTCTTATTATTATTTAAATTAAGGTACGTACGTAGTACTTATATGCTTTGAGTAGTTTTTTTAATGTACGACCACTAAATGCATTGTCAAACATTCCTTCCAGACGAATGCCGGGTTGAGTTAGTTACCTACTAATTTAGTAATTATAGAAACACAGATAAAAATAATATTAGTATGAAAACCTAAAGAAACATTAAAGGTACACATAGGATAGGATACATATCGGTAAAGTTAAACTTTTAAAAGTATATAATCAAGGCAAGCTTGTTTGTCATATTTTTATCGTTCGTCGGCAACTGACCCATATATCCTTGATATAGTACTATAAATCACGGTATTGCCACCTATAAATCTGTAGTCTAGCACATCCAATTTTTGCAGCTTTACGATATTGGGATTCGGAAATAAATTAAGCCAGACCCAGTCGAGTTTAAATCTACATTTTGCAATCAATAAAGTAAATCTGATTACCTGTCACATAAACCGTAGCTCACGTAAAGGTCGTAAGTAACCTTACGGCTGAATCCGAACCAGTTCAAGGATGTCATTAATATTTGGCTTTTACTGTCGTTTTCTTCATATAAAAAGTTTGTTCAGTATAAGGCCGTCAGATTCACAAATATAGGTACATTCAAGATTTGTAGTAGCATAGAATGTAGGTAATGGTACGTTGTACCTAGTAGTTTAAATGACACGACTAAAGAAAATTACCTAGAGTTAGGATATATTATTATAGTTATTTATTTTGTAATGCAATATATTATAATAAAAAAATAACTTAAAGGTTTTATTCCATACTGGACACTAAATTTTTCCGATCTTTACCTAGTAGCTAGCTGTATCTTAAGTAAAATGCCTTTGTAGCTGGAAGATAACAGTTAATAGGCGCTTGTATTTCGCGGCATAATGATGTTAACCTCCAATTTGGACCGGCACCAAAAATGCACTTCCGAGCAGACCTACTCAACGTTTTTAAAAGGTAAAATTGTTAAGTCTCATTTATATTTCTATAATAACGTCGAAAAATTCTGATTATTATCGTTACGAAATTTTATCTTTTGCGAAATAAACTGTATAATTATACAAAGAAAGCCAATTAGGGTTCCGTAGTAAAACAGGACGTCATCTTTATTATAGTTTCGTCTAGTGATCTAGTCAGTCTGGATGTCACAATAAAAAAAACTGTAAGTAAGTTTAATTATTTAGTTAATTATTAAAAACTGATGAGCGGCAACATGAAAAACGAGAGCTAAAATAAAACTATCTCTCGAGTGATAACTCAAGGAGTTCAAAAGGAAAAAAAGAAAATAATGACTCAAAATTTCCCAACTAACATGACATAACATTGCGTATTTTAACACGCATTCGACTTTTTTTTGTTTTCATGTGCGGTCAGAACTCACAATTATTCCAGTAGATTCTATGATATATGCGCATACAAGCGCATACTTAGGTAGCTACTGGTTACCTCTAGTAAGCGAAGCGGAGATGTGCCAAACAGGTCAATAAGATTCCTGACAGATTGGTCCGCCCGACACATCTCCAATCCGCTCCGCTTCAATAGACAGGCACCCTTAGGTGTACTGATAAAGTGCAGGCTATAAATATTCTTTACAAGTCAAGGTATGTTTTAAAGTGAGAATTCATACTACAAAAACTATTTCCATAAAGAAATAAATGTTTTTGTATATTCAATTACGAATTTATTACGATACAATATTAAGGGCAAGAAAAATCATTTTTTCTTATAAACAAGCACGAAATAGGCTACTAATGTGCTATAGGCGCGTAATAATATCTATTCGACGCAGGATTAGGACGCGGGCGAGCCAAGTAATACATTGAATTGGCGTCGACCCAAGCGGGCGTCGGCTCGTCCAATTAATGGGCTTTTGTGTGTAGAAACTGTATTCGAAATTTGCTATATGTGTCCAGACGTGAACGTAAGCTTCCTCTTTGGTACATAATTTATTCATCACTTCAGTTAAGACTATTCTTATAAGAACTTACGTTATTTTAGTTCTTGTGAGCGATGCTCTATAAATTACTTACCGCTAATGATCTTTGAACATTAAAAAAAAAATACCAGCAATTATAACTTTTCATGAGTAATTAAAATTAAATAGTAGGACTGGACCTAAGGCCTCAAGGCAATTTGCGAAGGTCCAAAAATGGCGATTCCGCAAAGCCTAACTGCACTTTATTCAAAAGAGATCTCTAGCGAGTATGGAGATCCTTGCAAGAGAGTTATATGCAAACCTATGAACATCTATCGATTGGAGAGGCGACGAGGGCCTTAGCTTGTACCTACTCATACAACAAAGATTCAACACTGAATAACGTCAAAGTCGCGTCGATTCAATTACATAGATATTTTATCATCTGTATTTTAGTTCAATTATTTTCAGACTGAGTATATAGGACTAGGGACGTTCAATACGATCCGTGAGCCCATCAATAAAACTGAGCAATCGGTCAGTAGGCAGCGGAAGATACGGACGCAGGGCAAACAATACGTGACAAAGATGTGACACAACCTTTTAATAGCATTAGGATGCCTTTCCACCAGAGATATGCTACGTTGCTAAGCTACGGATGTGTGTCGAACCCAGCATGGAGTACTTGATCTAAAATCTAGCGATCTTGTAACTATGAAAAACCAGCGCTGGTATTGGTGGATTACCTATCCGTAGCTTAGCAACGTAGGACAACTCTGGCGGAAAGGCAGCCTTATTGTTGGGTCCCTACACGAACTAGTGCAGAGGCGTAAGAGTGGATTTCTTAAAATGCACATTCTCAAAATTTGGCGTGTTAAAAGAATAAAAATTTAGCATTATTTTATTTTTATCCAACACCTAAATTTTTTTTCTAATATTACTAATTATAATTTAGTTGAAAATCCGGAGAATTGACAGCCTCATAAGGAACTAGGGTAAATAATATATATTTTTTAATAAATCATTTTTTAAGAGCTTTTGTAGAAAGAATATCACTTAAGTGTAACCAAAAAACTTAAATTTTATCTTATTTTTGACTGAGTACCTATTACTGGCGTGACAGCGCGAGGTTTTTCCGCCGAAAATACATAATCTTCAAGCGTAGCAATGTAAGATCGTTATTAATCATTAGCTGTCAACGTCACTTCAGGGGTTTAGCCTAGCTTTGGCTGCTTAGTGCGTTTGTGGATTTCGCGTAGAAAATTAATAATAGGCTCGTGATGTAAAAGTAGGCGTGAACACATCAATTGCATGTTATCGTTGATGTGTCAAATTATTATTCATGCAAACTTTCATTTTGCGATTTTTCAAGTCTTTATGAAGGCTTGAAATTTCATGGTGAATGGTTCAATCTTTGCAAGAATAAGGTACGTTTACGCTACTCTATGGACCGACCGGTCCATGCCTATGTCTAGTGTCTACATTTACTGCAGCAGTCAGCACTGTCTGGATGAAAGTACGATGTCGTGATAACAATAGGTAATTCTTGCACTAACAATAACTCTATTTTTAGATTTTCTAAATTTTCTCTGGTGCGATCGCAAGTAAGGGCTAAGTTAAAAAGCGGACCTAGTAATCATAAAAAAGAATACATTATTTGCAAGTATTTAATTATATTTTTCTGTTTGTAATCGTATGAACGTTCATAATGCCCTTCTTTGACCACGTTGGCCGATGTTTAAAATGGTAAAACACTCGATCCTCTGTGACAAAAGTATGAAATACCCCGTTCATTATTAAGGCGGTCATCGTACAGCGATATTATTGTCGTACTTATAATGTGTGTTCAGAATTATCTGTGGATTCCGAGCAGCCAGTCTGAGACAACATGGGGATTTATCATCGGTTTAATGCGTGGCTGCTACATAATCCCAACAATCTGTTGTTATGACTGACTCGGACATTGTACATTATGAATTTATGCCTCCTGTTTACGTGTATGGGGATTTATGGACGTACAATTACATTCGAAGGTAAAGGGTGGAAGGATTCCAGCTGTCGTCAACGAGAATCCCCTAAAACCTTTAGTTATTACAGATATTACCACAGTAAATATAGAAGGCGGAGATGATATTTTTCATAAGAAAAGTAGTAAATTCCACAAGACTAAACAAAACAGGGAAACAATCTAATTCAGAAGCAATAAAAGACTAGGATTGTTAACAATTTGCTTAGAAACAAACATCTTGCTTCTCAGATAATGTAATGAGAGCAAATTCAATTATCCCGCGCTCTTTTGTTTTTTCTTACAAAACAAACGGGAGTACTGATAAAAACCGTGATGGAAACTGCACATTTATTGTGCAGTACATTGTCGATTTGTACCGCGGAGCGTGGTTCCGACATAGCTCGGCCCCGCGGGTCCGCTCGCAGCATCTCCCCCGCCGATGGTCGCGGGAAAGAGCCGGCGAGGTCTATCCAAATATCCCCGGTCTCTTCACACCCCTCCCCACACGCCAGCGCCTCGCAGTCTCGTTCATATTTCGTGTTCCTATTTCGCGCAGCATCCCCGGGTACCCAAATGCACTCGGCAGACGTCGAAACGACGTAAGTCCTCTCACATGCCTTTTAATTTAAACGTTGCTGCCTTCATCTGAAGATTGAATTTAAATTATTTAGCAAACGATAGTTTAAGCTATTTCTTATAGGAGTGATTTCGCCTCCCCAAGCCCGGAATAGGGGTAGAGATTCAGTACAAGTAGCGTGTAGGGGCGCGGCTCGCCGCAAAGTCAGACGCGACTGAGCTTCTGACGATAACGACACTTCATGCGAATACACATTTCCATACATTGTATTTGCAACATTATTTCTAAATGCAGTTTCAAAGCTTATTTATAAAAAGGTACGTATTTGTGACTATTTATTATGTACTAAGTATGTGGCGTAAAGAAAAGCTCCGTAGGGAAAGGTTTCGTATAATTTGATTGCGTCAAAAGCTCCCTAACGTGATTTCGTACCCTCACCTTCCTCTGAGTGACACGCACAAGTGTTGTTGACTTGTTGTTTCAACTTGTCGTCTGCTATTTGTTTTTCGTTCCTTTTGGTTTTTCGATTTTGTGAAATTATTTAATATAGTTTACTCTATCATTTCAGATGCCGGTTTGAGAGCTATCCTGAGTGGCCTGACATCATTATGGGTAATGTATTGTACTATATACCTAGTCTAATTTTCACCTTATTTTCTTCATAGAAATTTTTTGTAGGTACACCAATAAATAAAATTGAAAAAAAAAACCATTAAAAATATCTAAAGGTAGGCAAAAAATTGTTGTATAACATTATAAGTATGTTTTACAACGCAAAATAGTTTTTACACGTGCATAAATAAAGTTTTTAGACACAAATTAAATATTTAACATAAAGAAAAAAATTGTAGGTACTAACACGTAAAATAATATCTCTAATATTTTGAAAAGTTCATTTAATTCGTTACATCGAAATATCAGAAACAAATTATTTTTCGAAGCACAAGTAGGCCATACCTAATATTATGCTTAGTTTCCTCTGATTCGTTTTATGCTAAATCCATTTATGTACCTGAACAAGTTTGACTGCCTCGTTGGTCTAGTGGTTAGCATAGTCGACTGCGGATCACGAGGTCCTGGGTTCGATTCCCGGTCGGGCATAAAAGTTAGGTATTGGGTTTTTCAATAAAGAAATTCTCAGTGCCAGCCCGGAGTTGCAAGTTGGTGGTGTTTCAGCCCCGTGCCTCGGAGAGCACGTTAAGCCGTCGGTCCCGGTTATTATCACTAACATGATAGTAGTCGTTAAAGCCCGCCAACCCGCATTGGAGCAGCGTGGTGGGTCTAAGCTCTGATTCCCGCTCTCCTATGAGAGTGGAGGCCTGTGCCCAGCAGTGGGACGTTAATAGGCTGTAGTGATGATGATGATGATGATGATGACCTGAACAAGTAGGTAAAACACAGCCAAGTGTTAGATACGTAGGTACTATCGTTCAAGATTTAACAGAATTTGTATCTTTTAAATGCTTTAAATGCTTTTTACCTATTACGGTTCATGAGGCACATCCCGCTGACAGACGAACGGACAGCTGAGGTTTAGTAATAGCACAGGCTACTATTACTACGCAAATAGGGTCCCGCTCGCACCCTTTGGGTACAGAACCCTAAAATGGAACTGACCACATTTTCACATTGACTGACTACATTTACCGAGTTAAATTAGTATATTAGAATCAATGTATAGATTAGGCATCATGATAGTAAAGTTAATTAGCCAAACCACACTGTAAACTTAATTTCTTTCTGATTAAACTTATATCAAATTAGTTACCTACCTAAATAATATCTTATAAATGACAAAACTGATAGGAAACGGCACACCAGCAGGCGTATTATTTGGGTTTCTGAATACTGAGGAAATCCTTTATCCTTATTAAATTCAAATTTACAAACAAACAAAAATATATTTTAGGTATATTTCTTAGTACTAGCAGCATATTTTTTTATTTTACTTTCATAACTTTCATTTGAAAAGGTGGTAAAAGGTACAACGTTTCAAAAGAAACGCTGTGATTTTCCTTTTTCACCACCGTTTAAGCGGAGAACATTATTGTTACACCTTTCACCCTTTGTTACACCCCCGAACACTCAATTGCTCCTGAAAGCGCGTCTGATATGACCCTAGTAATTTTATTTTAGCCTGAATTAAGCTCTATTTACTTGCTATCAATTTCAAAGCTTTGTATAATTTGTAGGTGCTCTTATGCTTTTTTCCTCTTATTCACAATCAATTGTTGTACAGTTTCAATCACTGTTTTTTTTACTCCACTACAAGTTAGCCTTCAGGCCATGAATTCACCAGCTAGTGGGAAGTAGGTAGTAAGTATCTAATACAGTCTAAGATGGTAGCGGCTAGCGGGCTTACTCTGTTATGGGGGTAGTTATATTATTAAACCCATACGCCTAATCGGTTTCTACGGGGCATCGTAACGGAACGCTAAAAGGCTTGGACGACACTCTTTGCCGATAAGGCGGTAACTAGCGACGGCCGCAGCCTCCCACCTGACACCATTACTATGAAGTACTAATTACATGGTTTTATTTTAGGATAGGTAAGTTCTTATATGAACATTTTTTAAAAATTCTAATTATTAGGAATCTAATTGGAATAAATCCAATAAAGCTCCGTGTAATTCCTTGCAGTAAATAAAGCATAGAAATGCACAGTATTATGTGCGGATCGAATACAGAACCTTTTTGAAGTCGGTTAAGAAATTGGTCAAAAACCGCATTACTCTCGCTAGACAAAAGATACCGGAAATTAGTACCTACCCGTAGACAATAGATGCCATTTTCGTTTATATTGAACTCTGTATCCGTTATATTTCTCCCTCGATTAAACCACCGAACACTCAATTCTCCGGTGGCGTCTGATACGGCTAAAGCAATTTTGTCTACGAGCGGTTATGAGACACAGAGGATTTTCATGTTTACCGAAGAAAAGGATTCACTATAAGGTTTTGTTTCTCAACAAAATTAACCCATATAAAGGATAACTTATAACGGCTAATCTCTTCTTTGTTTCAACGATGCTATAAAATATGTGATATGAATGTGGATAGGACTCGAACTCGTATACAAATATATTAAAGCTAAAATATACTTAATTCCACTTTATGACACTTTAAAAGCACATCTGGTTTTAAACAAGAAAACCTGAGCGTTAAGTCCAAGTTTATTATCGCCATCGCACTGCATCTCAGATTTTATCACCACATTAAAGCGTGGCGTAAAATTAGCGACCTAACAACGAAAATGAAAATGAATAACTGATGAGTTCACTCAAAAATTATAAAAGATTTTTTACTGTTGAACTTTATATTCGAGCTTTTCAATGATGTTTTGACGGGGATAAAAAGGATTGATGGATTTCTATCCATAGATTATTGAGTTTAATTCATTTTAATATTATGATCTTAGCCGTTGTATTCACACGGCTGTTTCTCAGATTTTTTTAATAATGAAACTTTGAACGGACTAGCCTTGTTGTCGATTCTATGACAAGACGATGACATGATGATGGCACAAGATATTTCTATATGACTCTGTGTGGACTTGTGGAAGGAATCCAATAAGATGTGCCAGACGACATCGTCACATTTTCATCCTGAGATCACATCTGCCAAATTAATTTATACCTATAGTCATTTGTGATTTCAACTATGAGCAGTCTCCTAATAACCTTCTTTTATCTATCTTAATTTTTATTACAAGTCACAAATTGCACGCAATTAGCCGAAATTCAGGTGCCACCTTATTCATACTTAATTGGGTCTGTACCTAATCGTAGAAACAAACAATTCACTCGGTGTCCGTCGCATTCCGTGCTAATGACCGCAATGATGTCGTTTATTATTGAGCCAATTCCTTTGGATCACAAATTACTGGCACGTCTCAGTTTAACGTCTCGAGGGAGCATTGAATTGCTACACATTATGATTGTTGTTAGTATCGATTATAGCGCATTGTCATGTAGGTTTGCACTTTAGATCTTGTATCATAACTGGGACTATGAGTTATGACTTCTAAAGTATTGTATCTTTATTATGTCCATACTAATGTTCTAATTGAATATAGGGCCCATTGTTTTTTTAACATCGGTAAGTTTTAACCGATTTTGCGAAACTTCGCTGCACTAGAAATTCGAAAATCTGCATGTAGATTTTCTCCAATAGATAAGTAGATATTTATGGCCTGATCAGATCAGTGGCGGGGGCGCCACGATTTATTATTGTATTATTTACACTAAGTAGGAGGTTTTTATTGTATAAGTCACGTATAAGTAGAACTCGGGAGGAGATTATGAATTAATTTAGATATAATACCTACAACAAAGATCTATAGAAAACCTAAATTTAGCGGAACTACGTAAATTGCGGGAAAAGCTAGTTGAAACTAGAGCTAAGAGGTTTTCGATCGACTGCCGTGTGTAATATTACTTAGGAAAAACAAAGCTGAGGTACTTTCCGTTTAATTTTCTCTTCTTTATCCTTTTAGATTTGTGAAGAAACAAAATTATTCCTTTAGTGTACCTAAAGAATTTAAGCCGTTAGAATTTTTCATACAAACAGTTCAAGCACTTAATAATAGGTTTATTAAAGAAGAGAAAATTAAAACGGAAAGTACCTCAGCTTTGTTTTTCCTTCAGCCGTTACCTTCAGCTTTGTTTTTACACCGGATTAGTGTATTCAGTAAAAAAAACAGGAGGTTTCCCGTTTTTTCCTAGTAACGCCCAAATTCACTAGATCATCTGGATTCGTAGCACAAATCGTGCACAGAATTTGTACTGTGGCTCAAATCTAATACGTATGCTAATTTATGATAGCTCTCAGGAATTATAGATGTCACCCCAGGCACGAAATTACAACCCCCGGTATGCCCCCGTATCACCCCTCTCACTTTCCCGACGCCATTTTGTCATTTGATTTGGCCAGCCAGGATTAAAATGCGCTAAACTTTTTCACTGCTAATTGTGCTTTTTGCTGCACTACAGTTTGGTGACTGTTTCATCGTTTATGTTTTTTTCTCTAGATTTAACGTCTGGTCGTTTTTTTACCTCTTTAAGTGCTAACTTAGTTCAGCGTTGAGTTTTTCACGTTTATTCTCGTTTTCCACAATGTTTTGTTCACCCTGTAATATTCTAAATATTTAAGGGTGTGAAAACAAACGAGACATGAAGGAAAAGTACATTAGGTAAATACTAAAAATATCATAATATCGTAATATATTTCACTCATGGGAAATATTCTTGTGTCGTTATACGTATTATACCTAACTGCTAGTATCATTTAAAATGATCATGAAGCGTGAACGTAAAGTTGTTGAAAAGGACTGCAAAATAAATTAATGGGATAGTTATCGCAGCTTTTTGGCGAAAATATTAACAGTATCTATTAATTACCGCATTTAATAGCGAAACGCTGTAGTGTTGAGAGATAAAATATGAAATAGAGGTTCATAAAGTGTAGTTATCATGCAAATTATATCTCGCAGAGTATATTCGAGCAATCGGGCATCGTATCAATTTACGACATAGTTTTCACCAATTTGGACAGCGTGGTCGCTCTGCTGTAGAGAAATTTTAATACAGAGCGCTCTCGTGCAATATTTTTATCCTTTACTACGTACGGGTTGGCTCTATGTAGATGAAATAATTTCATTTTTAATAAATCCAGCAAAAAGTTAACAATCCCTCTTGCTTGTGATCTCCACTGGTTCTTCTCGGTAGGAACGGCATTCTGAACCAGTGGTAGATTCATTTGACTATTCATAAGAACTTGTAAAAAGTCTATTTGAATAAAAATAATTTGATTTTGATTTTGATTTTGACATTGGAGACTTACAAAAGAAAATCAAAATGGTTATTATAGCAGGATAATATGAAATTACAGCATAATCAATTCTAACGCGGTATCGGAAATAAACTATGTAGGTATATCACTTTTGCCGGTAGAATAAAACCTAGCCATGAAATACTGGATAACCTTAGTGACTACTCCTTAAGTCTTACAGCTTAGCTTGTTAAATAATTTGATACTTATGAAGCCGTATATCATACCTACAGATCGTCTGCATTTGTTTTTTTGTTCCGTTGTAAAACTTGGAATCTTTCTATCCTGCCCGACTATCCATTTGTTCCTCCTTAGTCATTTTAACTGAGTACTTGGACAATATTATTACCTATTTAACTTTATATCATCGTTACATTTCATTAATTTTTCCTGGGCACTGGAACTTGCATAAATATTATTTACGACCTCAACAACTCTGCTACTAATTTTAAATGAATTCGTGCTTGTAACTTTTGTTGTATTTTTATGTTCTGAAGAGTTTGTGGGGAATGAATAATTACTTTTGTAGTTTTAGTTTGGTTATTTTATCTACTTTATACTTTTTAAATAAGTATAGCATTTTGAATTGATGTATTTTCAATCACAAACTAAGTTTTATATAATTTTTATTATACTAAGCTAATCAAGGTTGCTTCGATATTAAATTTTGTACAAAATAGTATTTCTGAAAGTAGGTAAATAGAGGACGTAGAAATAAGAAAATTTATCTATAGTGTATTCACATGAGCATGTGTTTACTTACACAAGAAAACGTGGAAAAGGTAATATTACTTTGGGGTGCTTTTTGTTCTTTGACTCAAGATTATCTTAACCGTTACTAATAACAATAATAGCAAGCATAGCTATTTCCTTCCAAGTTCTATTCCCAAGATCCAACTATCTCAATAGAGGTACGATATGCAAATGCAATTTAAACTAACAGGATTGTACCGAGACTTATCTAAAGGCAGCGTCTTATTGTTAGCGGGGATATACGGAGCGGATTTAAAGCCTAGTTTGTTTTCAAACTGTTTACTTTGAAAACACAGTTATTTTTTTGCATTTTGCTTATGCTGGTGCAAATACCTTTTGAAATGAAAAGGTTTTTGTAAACACCATTATACTGAGGAATTATTGTTAGTGTTTTATTTTAGTTACTCTAACAGCGTCTTAAATACTCTGCTCAATAGCTGAGTACTTTAGACGCTTCTTGAGCAAGGATCCCTGTTCTGTATGATTTACTTGATAGTATTTAATTTTGGAAAATCTTAATAACAGGACGAAATATTAACTAAAATATTATTAAAAATGAGTATTGTAGGTATGTTAATATACCTATAGGTGTTATGGGTATGTGTCATTTACAATAAAAGATAATAAATTAAAGATAATAAGATTAGTGGACTCTAAGCATAATGACTGAAGTAACTTTGTCCATTTTCTGTTTATCCGTTCTATTAAAGATAATAGTAATATTAGGTTAAAAGTCTCGGCTCTAAAACAAAGGTATGGGATTTTTGAAACTACGAGTTTAAGAAGATTTTAGGCACAAAAAATATGTAAGTAAGTATTTTTTGTTGTTGTTTTATGACGTATTCATTATATTATTGAGGATCAGAATTTTTACAGACTGCTTTACATCACATAGAGTTAGTTCTTTCGTGCAATAATAATGCGATAGCCTCTTTAGCTCATGAACCCATTGAGTTTACCTAAAAATAAAGCTACTTTTTATTACTGAATCTTATAAATAAAGCAAATATCTTTTTCGAACACAAATAAGTAAGTTAGACGTAATTTTTATTTTAAAATTATAATGTTAACTAGGGTATGGGTTGACATGCTACAAATTCCATGAACACCCGCTGGCAAAATGCCAAACGTTAAGGCACGTGTAATTGCCACACTGTCACTCGCATGGCTTACAATAAATATCCACTGAAGTTTGGGCAATATAAGCTCGAGAGTCGAGCCAAGTTACACAAATGTGCATGTGTGCATAACTTTGCATAATTAGCTTTGTGATACTGCTTGGGATGTTAAAGTAGTGAAATAGTCGAAAGGGGTACCTACTCTAGTCTAGAGTCTAGAAAATATTGTTTGAATGGCAAAAGAAAACGCCCAAATACAAACTCTAATACTTTCTAATGTTCTCAATGGTGATTGGTGTGTGAAGTATACCTATTCGCTCTTGGCCAGCGAGGTAGACTATAGCATAGGTATCCTATGGTTTATGTATCTCTTCATACTGAGAGGAGACTTCTGCTCAGTACCTAGTGGGTTGGCAATGAGTGGAAATGGTCATGATGAACTATTAAAAGACCAATTCAATACTGTAAGTATTTTGATAAAATATTAATAAATAATTTCGAGCTAAGTAAAGACGTTTCATTTAAGTATAATAATATGAATACGTTACCTGACTTATGACCCTAAAAGTAATTTTCTTATTACCTACTTATTTTTATTTCTTGCTTTTCTCATCACTGGCAAAGGAAGTACTCGTATATACGTTATTTACAGCCGTTTCACCACTAAGCCGAATGTGCATTAAGTACTATGAGCAAATTTAAGCAATTAAATTTGCTAGTAACGCCACAGTACTATTATATTATTCTGTGGTAACGCTGCAATTCAAACTTAAACTTAATTCAGAGTGTCTCCATAGTTAGCTTGCTGTATAATATTTATAATTCAGAATAATGCACTGGTTTTATTCTAAATTAACCTTAATGTTTGTTGACATTAGTTACAGATTTAGGAAAGCGTATGACTAGATCAGTTAACTTAAAAAATTCAAAGGTGCCTGGGATTCGAACCCTGTACCCTCGAATTTGAGTCCAAAATCTCAAGATTGGACTAAATAATAACGCTTAGGTATAAAAATACCAATAACTAATATAAACAATTTAGTACGTACGTATCTAAAATAGAAAATAATTTAATATCGGACTTATATGTATTTTTTGCTCTAAATTATGAGGGACATAACGGTCAGTTGCACTAGCCTAAGGCCCGATCCACGATAGCCTGGCGCGAAGCCAGACAACCGTGCAGATTTATGCTCAGTTTAATATTTTCATAGACTTTAGGTTCTATATTTTTGAACTTTATGTCCTTTTGTCATTGTTAGTCTGAAAATATGGTTTGAATGTTACTAGGGAAATTTTTCTCGACCTAACATTGGTTTATTACAAGCTTTTATTTAACTTGCTGTATTATTAGCGTGATGGTTTAGGTCAAATCTTGGAACTGAATTTTAAAATAGTTATCCCCAACCGGTTGAGCTGAAACGTTTAGTTTAGATGACAATACATGGTAAGTTTAGTGACGTCCTTCTGAATCCAATATAGCGGATTCCCAAAGATAGGTAGCACACTAGTAATTTTTCACGCACCCGCCCCTAATGGGTATCAATTAAAACGATTTTTTAAAAGTAAAATGACGTTAGATACTTATTATATTGTAAAGTGTTGTTTTAGTCTGCCAGTATAAATAAGCCCTGATTTTTATTAGGTTACCTACTAAGCATTCGCACTGAAGTAACATCATGGGCCTGGGTTCCAAAAATAACATACCAAGTAGGTATTCTAAGCTTAGGCTCTTTATCTCTGTGAGAGATGTCCTTTTGCTCGGTAGAAGGACTTTAATGGGCTATCAATAAAGAAATAACAAGAATATTTTTATGACAAATTTTATAGCGGTATTTATGGACACGTAGATGTAAGAGCTGTACCTACCTATAAAGTAGTTTGTAGAGGTCATAATAATAATATCTTACGTGTAAGGATCAAGCACACACACGACTTTACGACTTTAGGCTTAGCCATCAGCGATTTTAGAAATGTGTGTCTCTTCGTAGTGTGTTTTCGTCCTAAGCGACTGTGGTGTCAAAACAACGGATGCCAAAACCACAGAATATCGTTACGACTGGCATTTAAATATCGTATTAACATTATAATCTATAATCTATATTATATAAAAGCGAAAGGTCACTGACTCACTCATCACGATATCTCAGAAACTATAAAACATACAGACTTGAAATTTGGAAGGTAGGTTCCTTCTATAGTGTAGACGTCAGCTAAGAAACGGTTTTGAGAAAATTCACCCCTAAGGGGTTGAAATGGGGTTTGGAAGTTGGTATGAAAGTCCTTTGTTATTGAAGTTAAAGACATGAAAATTGGCATTGAAGTTAATAGTTTAAAATAATAAAAATCTATTAAAGCAGTTTTACGAAAATCAACCCCAAAGGGGGTGAAATGGGGGTTGGAAGGTTACATGAAGATTCTAAGTTTTTAAAGTTAGAGACTTGAAAATCGGGATTAAGGTTATTAGTTTTAAATAAAAATAATCTGTATAAGCAATTTTCCGAAAATCTACCCCGAAGAGGGTGAAATGGGGGTTGGAAGTTTCTATGAAAATTCTATGTTTTTGAAGATAGCGACTTGAAAATCGGGCTTTAGTTTATTAGCTTTACATAGTAATAACCTGCATTAGCAATTTTATGAAAATCTACCCCGATAGGGGTGCAATAGGGGTTGGAAGCTCACATGAGGGTTTTAAGTTTTTGAAGTTAGAGACTTGAAAATCAGCATTAAGGTTATTAAATTTAAGTAATAATTAACTGCGTAAGCAATTTTACGAAAATTCACCCCAAAGAGGGTTAAATTGGGGTTGGAATTTTGTATGAAAAATCTTATTTGTTTGAAGTTTTACTTGAAAATTTAAATAACAATAACCTCTGTAAGCAGTTTTACGAAAATCCACCCTAAAGGGGGTGGAATTGGGGTTGAAAGTTTGCATGACGCTTCTAGGTTTTTGAAGTCGGCATTAAGGTTAAGTTTTTAGTTTTAAATAATTAAAACCTGCCGAAGTTATATAGCCGCTATAAATAGGCCTTTTGCAGCAGGTAAATCTCATAGAAAAACAGAAATTGTACGCGGACGAAGTCGCGGGCGACCTCTATTTTCAAATAAATATTATAAATGCGAAAGTTTGGATGGATGGATGTATGGATTTATGGATGTATGGATGTTTGTTACTCAATCACGCGCCAACGGCTGAACGGATCTGGCTGAAATTTGGCACAGAGATAGAATATAGTCTGGAATAGCACATAGGCTACTTTTTATCCCGGAAAATTAAGGAGTCCCCGCGGGAACCAAAAAACCTCAAATGGATGTTTGTTACTCAATCACGCCAGAACGGCTGAACGGATCTGGATGAAATTTGGCACCGAGATAGATTATAGTCTGGACTAACACATAGGCTACCTTTCATCCCGGAAAATTCAAGAGTTCCCGCGGGAACAACAAAACCTCGATCCACGCGTACGAAGTCGCGGGGATCAGCTAGTATCATAATATTTGCAGAATATTGTGGACGCTGCATTCAGTTAGTAGTTTAGTCGTTGTTTCTAATTTCCGAAACGCTGTCAAATAGCCAATAACACATTCTTAAAGTATTGTGTATGTGCTTTGCCCCGTATACGTTTGCATGTGACATAAAACCGACGACCCGTGAGTCTAGTAGCAGTTTGGTAGGTACATCATATTTTTATAGCTGAATATTTTACTAGGCGTAAATATTTCCGAGCGCTTTATAAAGTCCACATATTATTACGTGTACGTGATACGGTTCGCTCATCAACTAAGTATGACGGAGTTAAATAATATTTTCATCCCACCATCTCGGAAAGAGTATTTTTAATCTTCGACATCTGAATGCAAAAGCCGTTATTATCCTCTTGAGGATAAGGTAAATTGAATTTAGAACATCGTGTGCACTTTAGTAAATATCACTCGTCTATGAAGTTTGTAAATTCAAAACATCATTAAAACCTATTTACTTCTACCTCTATGGTGCCGAATTTCCATACAACCTTTTTTAATTTGTTAAAAACTCACACTCGTAACCTTCTTGGTGTACTTTTTAAATTTGCTTTGCGCGCACCATTTTCTTTCACGTCTCTAGTATATAGTGTATTATCTATGTTTCACGTCATGTCATTTCCTCGCTGAGGTGGGATGAAAAGTTACGTGTTGCACTCGGGTGAAAAGATTTTTCACCTCGTGCTCTTTTGATTCGCTCGCTGACGCTCAGGATTATAATTTTTGAACCACTCGCTACGCTTGCTCGGTCATCAAAATTGAGCACGCGGTTAAAAAACAACTTTTCACTCTTGTATAACAAATAACAATTAACTCTCTAAATCAGGAGTCATGATATTTAATAATTTAGAGAGATTACAGATTTAAGTACTGCTTTCATGGCTGAAAATAAAACAGTAAATACACTACCCATAGACTAAATTGTACCAAGTGGGTACGTTTTATCCCTGAAATTTTAATAGTACCCGGAATTCCTAAAAAACATAATCGGACGTTTATCGATTTACGGATCGACGGAGCGGAGGCAACATCTAGATTCTAGTACCTAGACCTACCTAACTATTTTTTAACGAAAGTACTTTTTTAGGTCATTGTATAAATAACTATTTTATGAAAATCAAGTTTTCTTTTCTTTTATCTATAAATGAAAGGTTAGCGCTGGTTGATAAATATGTTATTAGATGATAAAGTATCTTCAAATCTCACCGAACTTATAATTATTAGCGTAAAATTAGGTATTCCCTTAAAATATTCGTCAAGTACTGACTAATTCATGAATTATTCTGAATTTTAATTAGCATGAAAATAGGTAATCTCTTATGGGCGTGAACTTAAGTCATTAAGTTTAATATTAAGTGAAAAGTTTTATGTAATGGCCACAAGTTGGATGTACGTCGGAGTATAGCACGAAATAATGTATTAAATCTCTAGACACCTGTTTATTTACAATATTGTACTATTCGTGGTCACATTCAGGAAGATATTTTAAAGTTTATGGTTTGAGAAGTTCTAACGTTATTAAGGATTTTTCGGTGAAAAGCCAATGTTCAAGAAAAAATAAGATTGTACAGAAACAGAAATATCTCATGCTTACTCGAAAATAAACTTCCGCCTAAACTTGACTTTTTATTATATTGTAGATAGGTACTTTATTTACCTAGATAAAAAATTGCCTAAATAATTTTCAGCTAATTATTGCTTCAAAATTCCTATGAAAATCTCTTAGGTCGTGTAGAAGCCGACTATACCGTGCTAATAAATACAAATAAAAACTTTCAGAACAGAATAACTTTCAGATTATTAACAAACTTCCAACTTCCAACTTCCATAAGTTTAGAATTTCATATTCATTCATAATTTTAACATTCCATAAAATTCAACAATTTCTAATCTACATAGTTATTTTGAGGACATTGAACTCAGATTGATTGGACAGAACTCTACGAAAATGAATTTGTAGAGTTCAAACCTAAAATTTAATTAATGCGACAACGAGAGGGCATTAACTTATCCTTTTGGGGGTGATATTTATTTTGGGGATGATATTTTCTTCAGAGATAGAAGTTTATTTTAATTAATACAATGATAACGTAAATCATCACCTTTTTTCTGTATAATGTAAGACATTTAACAATCTATATCCGTACTAAAATTCATAATAAATAATTATAACTGTGAACTTATGGGTATATGTCTGTCTATATTATGACCTTTTCACTGCTGTGAAAATCAGATCAGATTTTGGCGAAATTTGGTTGTATTACGTCCTTGAGACCGACATCTTCGCAACGACTGATGGCTCTAGGGAGACTCTTTATCCCTGAATTTATGAAAGTGGACCCGCGGGATCTTTTTTAAATATAAATCCAGGCGAACTTGTCTAATAGATAATAAAGATATTATGAATCACCTGCTAGACTTTTAATTCAATTTTCGTGATTCCTTAAAACAATAATGTTGGTTTTCTCTATAGCAAAATAACAATTATTTACCACAGCGAGGCCGTGATTTTGCCGTTACACCTTGTGTTTTTCGTCCTTATAATAGGTATTGATATGCTCCAACAAATTACTTACTTAATACACAACATTTTTAGTCCTAAAAACCTTTTTATAACTACACACTAAAACACATTATAAGTAAGAGGAAGACATATTCCACGTCGCGTCTGAAGACATATTGCTTTCACATAAAATATAGGACGGAGAAGTTAAAGTTATGTTTGTAGTCAACATATTGAATTGTAACATTTGGGACGGAATGTTTCAGGCCCCGGGGAAAACATGCCGATATGAATACGGTGCCGTTGCAGAAAAACAATTGAACTGAGGTAAGATTTAGTACCTGTCCTTTTATTTGGCTTTATGTATCTATAGGTGGAATTACAAGGATTTAAGGAATAGTAGTATTGGAAGTTGTTACCTAAAGCAGTTTATGTTATTATAATAGATCAAACTAATATGATAAATGCGAAACTGTGTTTGTTTGTTTGTTGGTTTGTCCGTCAATCATAGAATACTTAATAGTGTATGATTTCCCTGGATTTCTGTATTTTTGTTTTTAATAATAACAATTTTCATTCATACTTACCAAGAATGTGATAAAAGTAATAACACGTCATTTTATTTTTCAAGTCATCGATCGTGAACTGTTGTTAGACTCTTAGTTGTTCCAAGAGAACGTTGTTTGCTCGGCGTCGTGCAAGATTAATGATGGCAGGAGGACACTACACAGCCCCTGGGGAGGGGAATAGGGATGTCGGTATAATCCCTCGCCGAGCACAGCAACACTCCACTGCTATTTGCTCTAATTGCACGTAACTATTCACACCGTCTCGTACCTATGCTGGCACCTTTTATATAATTTATAAATGAGCTTCAATTAAAGCGGGCACTATTCACGGGTAAAACTGATGGTTACGCTGCAGCTACACTGTTATTATCACTTGCGAATACAGAAGAAATAATTCTTTTACATTAATTCTTAAGTATAACTTTTCAGTACGAAGAATTCTGAAAGCGATATCATTATGATCATTAAATGGTTGTGACCGTGACTTCGTTCCCGTGGATTATCCCGTGGTTTTTGATGGCCGTGGGATCTTTAACTTTCCTCGATAAAAAGTGGAAATACCAAGCTCGGGATGCAACCTATCGGCCGTGAAAACGTAACAGACAGACAGACTTTTTCTTTAGAGCTTGTATGAAGGCCTCTCGTGAGAACAATACCCGCTTGCCTTGCAGTATCGTAGAATAAACATCTCGTGAGTATGCTCATGGTTGACGTCAACCTACATAGAGATTGCTATATATGCTTTTCCCGCATGTAATGTAGGCGGTACATAGCGGCTGCTGGACGTTTTACCATACGGATTTATCTGATTTACTGGATTGTAG
The DNA here is from genome assembly GCA_963932025.1 of Erebia epiphron. NCBI lineage: Eukaryota > Metazoa > Arthropoda > Insecta > Lepidoptera > Nymphalidae > Erebia > Erebia epiphron. The sequence goes on from OZ009945.1 coordinate 44,513,985, forward strand.
CAAAATTTCTTGTCGTTTCTTGTAAATCTCAATCGGTTCGGGTCCGTCAATCTTGGAAAATTGATGAGTCAGCCGATCGAGCTCGTATAAAGGCCTCTCGGGAGAACAATACCCGCTCGCCTTTCAGCGATCTTCCCTACGCAATTAAGCGAACCTTTTTGTTCGCCGCGATTCCCGCTACTACATTATCGGTACACAATAGTAGCAATGATTTGCGAAAATGCCGAGATTTTTTTTTGCGAGATTCACGAAGGCGGATTTGTGTGATTTGTAATCCCTCGTCATGCTATCGTGAGGAAAGTCTATGCTAAATTCAATCAACATTACTGAGAGAAATGTGATGGTTGTTTTTATTAATGACTATTTTCGCCCTTGACCTAATTTTATTAAAGAAAATGAAATGCGGTAGAAAGCTTTCTTTCTTTTAACCTGAATTATTATAAAAATGCAGAAAATGTGCGAAACTTGAGGGCCAAGCCAAAGGCTCGGTATGCGTCACAAGCAAGCGGTTGGGGGTGAATTTGTGTTTTGTTAGGTATTTGCTTGTAAACTAATCACAATAACCAGATGTAGATGGATGGGTGTATTTTGGAACGAATACTTGTTTTCTGAACTGACTATTTTTTTTCATTTTTAGGGTTCCGTACCCAAAGGGTAAAAACGGGACCCTATTACTAAGACTCCGCTGTCTGTCTGTCTGTCTGTCTGTCTGTCTGTCTGTCTGTCTGTCTGTCTGTCTCCAGGCTGTATCTCATAGACCGTGATAGCTAGAAAGCTGAAATTTTCACAAATGATGTATTTCCGTTGCCGCTATAACAACAAATACTAAAAATTAAAAAAATATATATAATAAGGGGGGTCCCCATACAATAAACGTGTTTTTTTCGTATTTTTTTGCTCAATATTAAAAACGGTAACAGGTAGACGGTTCCAATTTTCACAGAATATTAACTTGTATATTACCTTTCAAAATAAATAATTAAATATCAATAAAGTAAATATTAAAGGGGGGCTCCCATACAACAAACGTAATTTTTTGATATTAACAGTAAACCTCTACAAACAAAGTTAGTTTTGCGGTTCATTAACAAAGGTAATTATACCTACTTCTTGAGTACGGAACCCTCGGTGCGCGAGTCCGACTCGCACTTGGCCGGTTTTTTAAAGTTAGCTGCGATCTCGATGTGATGGTAGTGGAACTTAACTGTATAGGTTAGGCAGTCTTATTAAACCCATACTCATAATCTATTTTTACACGACATCTTTACAAAACGCTATATCGCTTAGCGGCATGTCTCTGCCTATGGCATGCTACCTAGCCACGGCAGAATCCTCCCCTCTTACCAGGCCAGACCAGAGAAAATTCAGAAATTCAAAAATTCTTACTTTATTACTACCGGGGATCGAACCCGGGACCTCCCACTTATTAGACCACACCTTCTCACCAGTCGTCAAATATATATCGGTGCTCAACCGATTATATTCCTGTTTAGGTATGCTGTAGCTATCGAAGTTCCAATTAACATAAAGCCGTCGATAAATCCCGGGATAACCACGCGAATTTGCGTAGGCCACGACTGATTGATGTTGCCTGTCAGGAGATTCTTATCATTTACATATGAAACGGCACTTGCTTTGAAAATTTGTTGGGAAAGATTAATTTCCCAACAAATTATTCCTTTTACAGCCATAAATAAGAGGTTATTAGGTTTAATTTGCACATGAATAATATTTTACTTTTCCCGAGAACTACAGAGTGTATAGCCCATCCTAGTAATAGTAATAGTAATTTATTCATAAATATTAATATTAAGTACACGTCAGTCACATTATATTAAGTCGCTGCTACGTTCGTCTAGTGGTTGACTATAATTAAATACTCAAATTGATAAAATATTATTCATATCCTCACTAAGTTTAGTTTCTATCGATGGTTTCCTTTGTACGACGCGGCGGTTAGTATAGAATAGACCATCATAATGTAGAAGTTGCCGTCTTGACCGAAGCATGAGTCTTCCCGTTATCGACACACCATCATACCAACTACGTTGCTTGCACATAGCAAAGCTATAATAAATTAGGCTGCAATGATCCGTGCATGGACATCTAATTGTCATAAATATGTACTTCACTGGGATATTACCTACCGATTTATAATGCAAAAAAAAAAAATTTCAGATGCCGTCATCCAGATTGAAGATGAGAAAAGAACACAAAAGTTAGAATCATGGAAGAAGGAAGAGAAATCAAGAGAAGATAAAAAGAAGATAATACTTGGCACATTCGTGATCTACCCTGTAGATCCGGGCTTTTGTAGCTTTGGTTTACATCAGAAGCTCGTCTCTACAGGTATCTCACGGCTGGAAGACCTCGCTACTTTGATCTACGTCATCCAATGGAAGATGCTTTATTCTTAAGAAACCTTGACAAATGAAAATTTATAGATTGCATGATATCGTTGAATGGTTATAGAGCTCGTAATATTTAAACGGTATATGTTTGATTTTAGAGCATTCCATTGTCTTTTTGCTGTTTATAAGCACAGTGTAAATTTTTATAAGCAGGAGTTTATTATTATTATACAGTAACACGACCATCAGACATGAAATCCATGGCTTAGACGAGATCGAAATTATCTAGAGTTTTTAAAATTCCATTTTAAGTATATTCATAAAACATACAAATAACTGGATCGATTTGAGCAAAATCTTAGAATGGATTTAAGTCTCATGTCCAACTGAAGGACGAAACCGATAGATTAATTTCTCGACGACTTAACCTTCATCAAAATGTAGAGAAATCTTTTTTTCTTTGCTAATTACATCGAGTGAGAAAGAATTTGCACAATTATAATACTTAAGAAGTACAAAGTAGTCACAGAATACTATCTAAGTACCTAGGTACATCTAGGTAGGTACCCCCTATAAATGTGCAAATTATTTTAATTTATGCAATAGTTTGTGAATATCCGTAATAGTCAGAGTAAAGTCCTTTATGCATCCACTCGTACTAATTTAGAAAAAAAAAATTTTTAACATTCATGTCACTGGTTCTTGTTAATCAAGTAAAAAAACTTAAAGGTACAGATAGAAATGCTCATTACTAGCACGAAAGCATGCCATTGATGAGCAATTGCTACTTAATAGTATGTAGGTATGTCAAAGCATTGCTAGAAATTAGCACGCTTATTACGAGTATGCTTAAAAACTGTTCGATTTCCGCGCATGCTACCTGCTGCGCGGGTGGAAGGGGGCGTGCTCTGAGTGCGTCTGAATAGGTTTGCTTATGAGCATGCTATTGTCGATCTAGGAAAATTATTAAAACGAGGATGCTTTTTTTAAGCAAATGTATACAGCTAAAGAGCATACTCGTTTTACGCATGCTTATAAGCATACTTTTTTAGTAGCATGTCTATCTGTACCTTCAGCAAGCTGACCCATATTTACCACCATACGATACTAATGGCTAATTGCAATTTTGGACAACCACCCTGGCGCAGTGATGAATGCTGTGGTCTTATTATTTAGAGGTCTCTGGTTTGATCTCCTGCATAGTTAACGTGGGTATTAATAATTTGGGCATTTTCTCTGTTGTGACCTGGAGTGAGACTTTGGCCGTGTCTTGGTTACCACCCTATCGGCAAAGACGTGCTGCCAAGCGATTTAGATTTCCTTTACGATGCTGTGAAATTGATTACTTAGTAAGTTAGTGTATTCTGATTCCGCTACTATGTATTTTCAATATTCGTGAATGAATCTCCTTTCATGCATGAAATGCCACTAATTTTGCAGTGTAAATTCGGTTTAAAGTATCGGATTAATTTTATTTTAACTACAATTTCCCGATAGTTGGTAATATTAAAAAATCGAATAAACAATGAAAATCTTGTTGTGTTACAATTATTTTACCTGTTCATTTTTCTTTGACCCGATGCATGAATGTTTCTGATTTTAACTCAGGTCTATACCTATTATTCCAAATTTCAAAGTTATACCTACCTTTAAGGTATGATCAATACTTTAATATTATAAATGCGAAAGTGTGTCCATCTGTTTGGTTATTCACTACATAGGAGTTGTCTGTCTGTCACTTGACTGCGATATGCCTCGTGGATGGTACAGTCTAAGATGGTAGCGGGCTAATCCGGTAGGGTTAGCCATATATGGCAGTTATAATTGGCTAGTACACGTCATGGCACCTCTTTGCCGGCAGGGTGGTAATAAGCCACAGCCGAAGCCTACCACCAGACCTGAGATAATTTAGAAATTAATATTCCCAAATTGCGGGGACCAAAACCCGGGACCTACAGGCTACACCAGGCAAGGGGGTTACTACCATTGCTTTAAGCCAGTGGCGTGCACAGTATTCGGAGCCAGGATAGGCATTGGTTAGGTAGGTAGTATACCTATACCTATTTCAGGCAGGTCATGTTGAAAAATAAGCATTGAGCTTCTTAAACTAGGGTAAGCGGTGCTTTAATGTCTCCATGGCATGCATGCCACTGCTTAAAGCAGTATTATTTCAACATGACAGTTCATGTCACGTAGGTTGACGTTCCTAAAATAATGATTATTGACCGAGCGGAAGGTCTCTGAGTCTACTTGAGTGAATTTGCACTAGTCCGTCCGTCCGTCCGTCTGCTAGAGCCTTATAACTTATGAATTACTGAACGTAATTACTTCAAATTTAAATATAATATGTAAACTGATAGCTTCCAGCCGAATATGGCTTAAAACGTTATAAAAATCTTTATTTCAGGGGGGCTCTCATAGAAGCGAATGCGAAGTAAAATATTTTTATAGCGTTACATAGGGTTGCGGTATACCATTTTAAAGATAATGAGGAATAGAGTCCAAAAATATTTTTAAATTGACGAAATGGGGGGCTTTCAAATTGGAGATTTTCTAACGTCCAAAGTTGACCTCAGAACTCTCAATTTTCTAAAAGACTGAGCCTGAAACTTGATCAATTATTTGGATTATATCCTGTACTGGACAACAAATACTAAAATTAGATAATAATTAATATTAGGAAACGAAATTATGTCATTTTTATTGAGCTTCAGTATTTTTTACAGAACTTTACAAGGATGCCAATAGATGGCGCTCTGTAAAAGTTTATACGTTTGTGCTTACAAATAATAGACGTTAGCACCATCTTACGTGGAATAAAAAAATAGTCTACCGATAGTACTGATGTTTATGAACGTAAATATAGAGCGCGCACCTAGACGTACCGCGTGGTCTCAGTTCGGGGCGAACCACTAGTTATTCTAAAACACGAACTACAACAATATTAAAACAATACTGATGTAAGCTATGGTAGTATTCCCCCAGGTCATCTGTTTATCTGTTTAACCGACGTTCAGGAAATTTGATACAGCTGTTATAAATTTGTATTCCGGGTTACGGGTACCCACGTAAGCTACTCTTTATCCTTTTACGAGGAAATATCAAATTTCGGAGGTGTTTTTAAAAAAAACAGGTTTTTACCGCGGTTTAGTTCGCGACATCAACTACTTAATGATTTTGAAAACTGATAGGCTACGAATCTCAATCTGTTTTAATTTTTTTTGATTCCCGCGGGAACTCCCTAATTTTCCGGGATAAAAAGTAGTCTATGTAACTCTCCAGGTCCTCAACTATACCCATGCCAAAAATCACGTCGATCCTTTGCTCCGTTGCGGCGTGATAGAAGGACAAACAAACAAACCAAAACACGGGCTCGTTCAGGGACATGCGGGGCGTTGTGCTGTCAAAATAGGTATACATGAGAACCTTGGATGAGAGCGTTTAAGCGTATCATGCGCGTTTTGTTTCCTATCTAGCGAGTAGCGAAGCAACGCTTCACGCGCCGCGCTACGCCCTAGTTTACCTGAACGAACCAGTCTAATAGTACTAACCTAGTATTATTACTGTTTATGACAAGTATCACTAGTGGTTCGCCCCGAACTGAGACCTCGCGGCGCCATCTATTGACATCATTGTGAAGTTCTGTTGTAAATACTAAGGCTCATTAAAAATTATATAATTTCGTTTCCTTATAATATTTATCTAATTTTAGTATTTGTTGTTCAAGTACAGGATATAATTCAAATAAATGATCAAGTTTCTGGCTCAGCATTTCAGAAAATTTAGGGCACTGAGGTCAACTTTGGACGTTAGAAAATCTCCACTTTGAAGGCCCCCCCATTTCGTCAATTTTAGGGGAAAAATTATTTAATTCCTTATTATTTTTAAAATAATATACCGCAACCCTATGTAACGCTTTGAAAAATATTTTACTTCGCATTCGCTTCTATGAGAGTCCCCCTGAAATACAGGTTTTTATAACTTTTTAAGCCATATTCGGCTGGAGGCCATCGGTTTATGTATATAATATTCAAATTTGAAGTAATTAAGTTCAGTAATTCTGAAGTTATAACTCTCTAAGGCTCTGTAAGACTCTGACGGACGGACGGACGGACGGACGGACAAGTGCAAATTCACCCAAGTAGACTCAGAGACCTTCGCTACGCTCGGTCAAAAATCTTTACCTATAATCATGCCTGAATTACTTGCTCAGCAATCAAGACTTCTCTGCTTTGATTCCTGAAATGGTACAAATATAATTATATTATATTCTACCTATAATTAGCTCAGAGCATTGGTTGTTAAATTTTGAGCTCCAGATTGTCGTCAAACTCAGGCTTATTTTGCAATTTCCAATCTATACTTTGTATATTATGTAGATGACGTAAGTACATTAGTTTTTGGTTTTTAATTTTATTTGGAGGAAGTAATAGTATATATATCTTTATCGATGGTAAAATCAAAAAGCTCTGGCCCATTTAAACATTTATTTTTTATTTTTTGTCTATCTGTAACGATATGACTCTGAAACTACTGGATGGATTTGAATGCAACTTGGCACACGCGAAGCTATAACACTCTGGGTTAAAATAATATAGACTATTTTTATCCCGAAAAACAAAGGTAAAAAGGTCTCATGTTAATTTCATGAAGACCTGATAAGTAAATAGTCTTCAACAGGACAGCAAATAAATTGCAATGAGTTTACTAGCCTGATAGAACATTAATTTTTAACTATAACTGTATACCTAATGCCTAAGTAAATGTTATACCTAGTATAAGTATTATAAGGTAAGCCGACACGTGCAAAAAAGAGGCGAGTCAGCTACTTTTGCAATAAAAAACCGGCCAAGTGCGAGTCGGACTCGCGCACTGAGTTAGTAAGTTTAAATTATTAAAAATATTTTTATTTTATGATGTAACTAAAAATTTATGCTTTTCACAATTTTTCCTTTTTCTGTGCTATAAGACGTTGCTTTGTACCAAATTTCAAGATTCTGAGTTCACGGGAAGTACCCTGTAGGTTTTAATTCCTTTGCGAGTGTCGAAAATTTGCATTAAAATACTTTTATTATATAATATAACTAAAAATTTATGCTTTTCGCAATTTTTCCTTTTTCTGTGCTATAAGACGTTGCTTTGTACCAAATTTCAAGATTCTGAGTTCACGGGAAGTACCCTGTAGGTTTTGATTGCCTTGCGATTGTCGAAAATTTGCATAAAAATATTTTTACTATAAGATGTAACTAAAAATTTATGCTTTTCGCAAATTTTCCTTTATTTGTGCTATATGTCGTTGCTTCGTACCAAATTCCACGATTCTGAGTTCACGGGAAGTACCCTGTAGGTTTTGATTCCCTTGCGAGTGTCGAAAATTTGCATTATACTATTTTTATTATATGATGTAACTAAAATTTAGGCTTTCCACAATTTTTCCTTTATCTGTGCTATAAGACGTTGCTTCGTGCCAAATTTCAAGATTCTGTGTTCACGAGAAGTATCCTGTAGGTTTTGATTGCCTTGCGAGTGTCGAAAATTTGCATAAAAATATTTTTATTTTATGATGTAACTAAAAATTTATGCTTTTCGCAAATTCTCCTTTATCTGTGCTATAATACATTGCTTCGTACCAAATTTCAAGATTCTGAGTTCACGGGCAGTACCTTGTAGGTTTTGATTCCCTTGCGAGTGTCGAAAATTTGCATAAAAATATTTTTATTTTATGATGTAACTAATAATTTATGCTTTTCGCAAATTCTCCTTTATCTGTGCTATAATACATTGCTTCGTACCAAATTTCAAGATTCTGAGTTTACAGGAAGTACCCTGTAGGTTTTGATTCCCTTGCGAGTGTCGAAAATTTGCATAAAAATATTTTTATTATATGATGTAATTAAAAATTTAATTTTTTCGCAATTTTTCCTTTATCTGTGCATAATCCGTTGCTTCGTAATAAGTTTCAAGATTCTGAGTTCACGGGAAGTACCCTGTAGGTTTTGATTCCCTTGCGAGTGTCGAAAATTTGCATAAAACTATTTTTATTATATTATTATGATGTAACTAAAAATGTATGCTTTTCGCAATTTTCCCTTTATCTGTGCTATAATACGTTGCTTCGTACAAAATTTTAAGATTCTGAGTTCACGGGAAGTACCCTGTAGGTTTTGATTCCCTTGCGAGTGTCGAAAATTTGCAGCATAAACGGCTGTATCTTTTGATTGCGTTGACTTAGAAGTTTGATTTTTTTACAGCTCCAAGGGACAGTAGATTTGAGTATTTGATATGAATTTCAGCTTGAGACCTCCATGCGTTCGTGAGAAAAAGGGTCTTGACACACAGACGGACGGACAACAAAGTGATCCTATAAGAGTTCCGGTTTTTCCTTTTGAGGTACGGAACCCTTAAAAGGTATTGTGGGTTGTCAATCTTGTCAATGGCATTGGATGTATCAAACTCCGTTCTCTAAGAATTCACGATAGCTGTACCTACGTATATTCTGTGATAGTCTTGTTTCTAAAGACAAGGTTTCAGTCACAGAATTAAATGCTACGTTGCTGCCTTGGCCTCACGTGGCGGCGTCACCGTTTTTCTATAGGAAACCTGTGCTGTGCTGTGTGCTGTGATATACTGTGCTGGAAATAATAAATACAATATAAAATCCACTATGTTTCTCATCAATGTTATTTAGTTTAATATTAATAGTAATTGTAGCAATTTCGTGGCCTTATATCGATAAATTGTAGCCTTACGCATTTACCACCCACTAATGTAGGTACCTATTTTGAGTAGTACCTACCCACTACCTACCGTTCTTTACATTTTATAGTCTAGGTATACCTAGAGTATTCAAAGGTGGCTCCCATTTCTATGGTACTACTTATAATATTATTATCTTTTATAAAATAAGTATAGATAATTTTCTCATACTGTTATGAAAGCTACTCGATAACAGATGGCACTGTTTTTCCTTCAGCAGTATTCAATGGTTGTTCTACCGAACGTGGCGTATACGTTCAAAGTTACCTCAACTTGTGGTTTTACTATGAATTGTATTTGGAATAGATGGCGCTAGCACTACCTTATCCATATAATATGTTTGAAAACAGCTTATTATTATACCCACAGGATAGTTGATGGATACCCTAGTTTTAAATAAAAATAATATTGTAGGTACATTATCCTATTTAAAGATTGTTGTTAGGTGTACCTAAGCACTTACCTATATGTACTGTTTTATTATTCTGGTCTATTTGAATACATGGATTTTTTTTATCACTTTCAAAACAAAAATTTTTGGTATACTAAAGTAGGGTACATATGTACAGTTTTTTCTATTCTGTAGGTCTACTTGATGACTTATAAAATAAATTGTGCTCTAATATTATTTGGCAGTTCAATAAGATTACCTTATTGCCTATTGTCTTACAGATATTGTCTATACAACATACATTATCTTTCATCACCAATATCCAGTTTCAAAGATCTATCTTGTTCTTTGGTTCTAAAGAAAGCCATACAATATTACGGGCTTCTTATAAAACAGCAGTCCAACGTATATTGGTCGTTAGGAAGGTATAAAATAAATCACCTGGCCTACAACAGCCCGCCCATTTTGAGTTGCTTATCGAACATTGATTAATAGCTTATGACAGAGTATTTTTTAATAGTTACCTAAAACTGTCTCTAATCGGACCTACAGTGCAGCCACGAGGGTGTAATGAGTTGATCGTCGATAAAACGTTATGTAGAATGCAGTTCTGGATATTGAAGTGTTACTGGCTCCACCGAGAACAGAGGTGTATCACAGTGAGCTCCAGGGTGCTATTCAAACCACTGGTGGATCCAGTCAATGGATATTTGAGTGGATTGAGGGATATTTTTAAATCACCGGCACTCGAAAATAACAAGTATAATATGTTATCATGGATGGATGCTAGAAACCTTACACCTATACCCTATCCAAAACGTAGGAGATACGAGTAAGGTTAGATTAACTTAGGTCCTTAAATTTAATTTATCTAGATATTAACGGATTCTGCATGAGCCATATTATCTGATCGTCTGTTTAATCGTTTGTTGACGTTAGAAGATAATAATTATTAACTAGACCCTACAAGAAAATTCAGGTTAAAAATCCTAAGCGCCCTGACTTAGATATTAACTATGCTTAAAGCTAAGTTATAGCGTACAAGGGTTGTGTAACATAGTTCAGCGGTTTAGACGAAAATGTAGTATACCTGCAGAATGTAAATATTGGTTTGTTTGGAAAACACTTCGGCTCAATATTAAGAAACTTTATTCCTTGCAATTATCTTATCTCTCCCTTAATAAAACAAAAAGGGTTGTGCTAATATCAGGGCCGGTGTAAATTTGCAACATCTAAACTCATCTGATTGATGCCATCCATTTATCACTCCCCTCGTTTGCGCCTCCGATCGTCCATATCAAAGTTTTAAAATGGGTCACGGGGTCTTCCCTTGATTACTTCGAGGCACTTCATAATTAAAATTCCAAAATCGATATCGAATTCATATGGCTATTGTTTTGTGTGAATGAAATGGAAATGTCATTATTTTATGTAATCTAAGGATGTAAACTTAAATGAGTGAACAGATTAAAAAGGCAAAGCCAAGAGATAATATTTTAAATGAAAAATCAAAGTAAACATATCTATCTTTTACATAACTATTGTCGATGTCTCAACCTATAGACGTCCACTGTTGGACGACGGTCTCCTGCATGGATCTCCACAGTACACGGTCTTGTACCTCTTGCTTCAAGCGGCTCCCAGATACTCGCTTGAGGTCGTCCGTCCACCTTGGTATAAGCTCGTGAATCTACGAACGCATGATTTGAATCGTTTTAGGAGCATCATAATATTATCACTTCATCAGTGTTTTGGAAAGATTTTACCACCCGGAGTCAGCGAGCATCCGGCAAGATAGGTAATATCTACTGCCATTAGCTTTTATAGAAATGGAAAACTAATAAGTAATGATGAATGATAATGATAAATCATTTATTTATTTCACGTAGGACAACCTGTGCCACTTTTGACGTCAAGACTCAAGATTCTACCACTGGTTGGGAAAGATGTTTCTTATTGATTGAGATTAGTTATTAATTACTTAAAAGTTGTAATACATATCTAGAATACGTAAGTATATCTAACTAGAATATGATATACTTGCGACTTCAATCGTGTGGATTGAGATTTTTCAGAAATCCCGTGGACTCTTTGAATCTGCGATTTGAATTGAATTTTGAAACCTCTATCCGCCTCTAGGATGCAGGCTAGGCCTATGTCAAAATTGGAAATTGTCAGTCTCAGACGCACAAGACACAATTGGAACAGACGCACTTTTTACATCAATGATATTAATACGGGTTATCTTCTACCTATTTAATATGTAAACACGAATGCATTGCTAGAACATTGGTGTAACTATGTCGGTCTGCATATCCATATTCCATGCGTCATAATATTGACAAGGAAACACTACGAAGTCTGGAGATGGTATCGTATGATGATTGGAACGGGCGCCCCCGTAAACTTGGAGCTGATCCGGCTGATAAGTCAATCAAGAAGCCCGACCGTGGGATACCGATTATCGGCTTAGAATATGTATGAGTAAGTATGACGGTGGTAGATTATATTATGTATTCAGTATTGCATGATGCTCTAATACAATAATTGGGTATTTGACTACTATACCTATTCAAATAAATTATTTTTTAGTAATTAATTAATAGTGGATCTCCCAAACGTCATAATATCCACGTCCCCTGATCGTTTTATGTTCATTAACCATCTAAACTAATATTATAAAGAGGAAAGATTTGTTTGTTTGTTTGTTTGTTTGTAATGGATAAACTAAAAAACGACTGGACCGATTTTAAAAATTCTTTCACCTATAGAAAGCTACTTTATCAGCGAGTAACATAGATTCGACAGTTTACTGACGTTGAAACTGCAAAAATTGTGTATTTTGCTTACTTTCATAGTATTATGTCTTACGGAATCTTACTATGGGGTAAAGCGGCAGATATTCAAAAAATTTTTGTATTACAAAAAAGGGCAATACGTGCAATTTATAATTTAAAACCGCGCGAATCCCTTAGAGAGAAATTTAAGGAAATAGGTATTCTTACAGTAGCCTTGCAATATATTTATAGTAATCTAATCTTCGTAAAACAGCACATTCACAATTACAAAAAAATATGCGATCTGCATGATAGGCAAACTAGAGGCCGCCATAAGCTCGTGACTCCATCGCTCCGCCTCAAGAAGGTCCGAAGGTCGTTCGTGGGAATGAGCATTCTATTTTATAACAAAATTCCACAACCTATCTTAAACTTGCCTTTACACAAGTTTAAGAAGTCCATTAAAAGTATGCTCCTGAAAAAAGCTTATTATACTGTTGAAGATTACGTAAATGACAAAGGAGCATGGATTTGACTCGCTCCAGCAATGCTAAGGACAGCGGTTACATATTATGTATAAATTAATAAAATTGTAAATTAATTTTTTTTCAAAAGAGCAACCGCCGAGTTTCTTGCTGGTTCTTCTCGGTAGGAATGGCATTCCGAACCAGTGGTAGATTCACTCGACGATTCAAAAGTACTTGTAAAAGTCTATTTGAATTTTGAATTTTGAATTTTGAATTTTGAATAGGCTGCATTTTATTTTAAAATAAATTAGAGATCCCTTCGAAAATTGCAATAATGTGATTAAGTCGGAAATTTCACCTAATTTAACTTTTTACGTTAAACCTCTATTCGTCTATTATTTCATATGTCTTTAATGTCATATTTGTCAAGACAAACATTATAAATACTTACAAGAGAAGTTACTAACATTTTTTTAAACATTTTAATATCTAACTGTTGTAGACAGACTGCGAAATGCCTAAAAGAGCCAGGTCTCAACTTAGTTTTTAGTTCTAAACATAGTTCCCAGGTGAGAGCAGCGAAAATACGGCGTATTGGAGACTCAAGTGCCAAGCGTTCACAGCGGTTTGCTGAACAAAATTTGAGAACGTATGGTGGAGTTGTTCGTCTCAGTGCCGACTGACCATTATTAGGTATGGACTATTTTGATCAACTATTTTGATCAACCCGTGCGAAGCCGGGGCGGACCGCTAGTTAGTAATAAAGTACGTCGAACTTTAAGACGTCCATTTCAGAATTTATAAATCCCATTCTTAGGAAGCGCTTTGACGTTTGAAAAAAAGTTGCTGAATTGACTATTTGCCAAATACCCAATTGACAATTTAGTTACTTTGCCTATAAAGAGGCTGATATCATGTACTATTACTGATGCGTTTCGTGTTTTATTTACCTGTCCTGTTATTTTTTACATTTGGTAAGGAGGGGTAATCTAAATAATGTACCTACTAAGTTTGATCTGGGGCCATGGTAGTGCTACCGCCATGACGAGTCACAGGCACGGGTTTACTACACTCTATCTATCAATTAATCTAAACTGTACTTATCCGTTTCCGTAGATAATTTTATAGAATTTTTGTTTTACGTACTTCTACGTTCCAAAGGTCCGTAGGAGTCAGCCCGTAGTCCGAGCTAATAAATAAAAGTACCTACTTAGCAGTTAGCTACGCTTCTTATTTTCAGTCCTGCACTCGTGTCAGGTTGTGGAACCTGGTATGATGCAGGTACACTTCAGTTGTCATTGATCTTCTTGATTGTGGGTCGCACCGCCTTCCGCGCGATACTCCTCCACTTGTGCCTATAGCGTTATGGGGGCACTCAAGTTCAATTGTCTGGGTCAATGGTGTTATAAAATCTATCCATCGCATAGGTGAGCATCGCTCGCATGATCCTCTGTTTTAGTTACACTTCACTCTTCGCAAAGTGAAGAATTCTTTGTAAAGGCGGATTTAGTATTTATTATTAGGTATAAATAATTTTAATTTAATTTATTTGAACCACCAACAGAATTACAAATAACAATTAATTATTAATAATAATAATTATATATACAATAATTATAATGACAACCACATGATTCTCCTCTTTCAAACCGTACACGTACCTACCGGAACTATATTTTTTCTTGACCGAAAATATTTACAAAAAAATAAAGCAGTAGTAAGTATTCACCATGAAAGCGTATTCAGCCATGTGCCCTACTGGCTGCCACTGATATCATTAATTTTGATTTTTTACTCAAATGTGTCTTTACAAACCTGTGCCAGTTGACATGTACCTAACTATGCCATTGTACTGTAGACAAAAACCTGAAATAGAAAATTTTAAGTATGTATTTATTTTAACTCTATTTCTAAGAAAAAAAGAACTTTATAAAAAAAATGAATAAAGAACTGGACACAAAGAGCAACTGCGGTGACGTGTACCGGCAACAGCAAGGCAGAAAGCAGGCATAAATGTGCATCCACCACCACCACCACCACTACAACCCATTAACGTCGCACTGCTGGGCACGGGCCTCCAATCTCATAGGAGAGAGGGTATTAGATCTTAGAGCCACCATTCTGTTCCAATGCGGGTTGGCTAGGCTTTAACGACCATTATCATTTTATTGATAATAACCGGGCCCGACGGCTTCCGAGGCACGGAAGTGAAACACCACAATCTTCCTTACTCCGGGCTAGTACCTACTGAGAATTTCTAGTCAGAAAAACCCAACACTTAATTGTGGCTCGACTCGATACTCGAACCCGAGACCTCGTCAGCCGCTGTCGAACATGCTAAACACTAGACGAACGAGACAGTTAGATATATGCATGTAGTATTATATGTGCATATATAGAGTATATCAATATAATCAAGAATTCAGATTGCTGGCCACAGCAGCTACACAGTGCGACACTAAAGTGCATTTCATAGGTACTTAGAATTCTCTCCATAGGTAGGATGGAGGAGCTAGTGTCTTGGTTGATACATAATACTAACCAATATTGACATAGGTAGGTATATAGCTATTATTTATTACCTAGGTACCTACCTGAGAACATTGGTCATTTCCTTAAGTCAAAAGGGGTACAAGTAAAAAGGTCAAAGCTGCACACTATACAGCTATATTAAAATCGATGGCTATTGGCTTGATTTATCACGTTTTATCATAGTCCATTTGAGTAGTTATGAATTATGAATACTGCGTAAATGAGCATTCTAGTAACTCAAAATCAAACAAGAATCTAGGTATTTGTAGGCACTTATTCATGCTGCACCTGCATCATAATTCATGGAAACTTAGCGTTGTATATCTACTGTTCAAGGATGACTTCAACTAGCACAAGAAGGTATCTAATGAATCTGATTTGTTGAAATTTATCAGTATTTGAAAACAAAATAAATTGAATCGATATTGTTATTTATTGTGGTACCTATTCGTACTACCTACCTACTATTAAACGTCTATCATTTTTAGTTCAAAAAAGGTAAAGTATTTTAGATTAATTATATTATTTTACTATAAGTATTTTATCTGTAGGTCAAAATAATGCTTCACTGTCAAATAATACTTTATCTATGTCAATTACATTTATTTTAGACAGGTATTATAAATATCGTATATATTTATTTAGGTACTTACCTAAGTAAATAATATTATATTTAGGATGTGCGCAGTTGGAATTGTTAAACTAATGAAACTACTTCTTTCAAAGAAATTACTCGTAGGTATATCTATATTAACTTACTTTTTTTATGCACTACAAGTTAGCCCTTCACTGCGATCTCACCTGATGGTAAGTGATGATGCAGTCTAAGATGGTAGCGGACTGACCTATTAGGGGCATGACAGTTATATTAAACCCATGATACTCCTATTCTACATGATGACATTGTGCCGGAACGCTAAACCGCTTGGCGGTATGGTGGTAACTAGCCACGGCCGAAGCCACACCAGGCCAGGCCAGGGAAAATTAAGAAATTATAAATTCCCAAATTGACCCTGCCAGGGATCGAACCCGGGGCCTCCGCACTTTAAGACAACAGCGCTCAACACTGCGCTAGATCGATACGAGATTATACAAGACATTACAGTTCAAAACGAAAATGGTTTTGCTGTCAGTACCGCTGGTGTATAATTACCCATTCTCAAGTTCCGTGCAATGTCGCGTCTGTATCGAAAAACTTTTAATTTAGCCAAGTCGCTATTGTAAGAGTTTAAAAAGCTTCAAGTATTGTATGCATTTAACAAGGAGCCGCGCGACAGTTATTAATGGTTTTCCTTCTATTTTTCTCAGCGAGGACCGGTTAGGTATCTACCGGGGGCTTTTGTTCGCGAGTGTCACTCCAAAACGCCGAAATGTACTTAATATGTTCAATGAAGAAATTAGTTTAAGTAATTATGCAGAACTTCAGAAATAGGTAATTCGGTTCTTAAATACCCAATCTACCTACTTGTAACATGTTATTAACTAGTAGTAAGTACCTACCTACTAAGTACCTGATTAACTCATATTCAGATATTTTACGCTCAAAACGTTTAATTGTTCTCTGCTCATTAAAAAAATCTAATATTTTAAATTTACCAAAAGATACAATTTCTTTAGCATCATTCGAGGTTTTTTGTACTGGTTAAAATACATATATTCTCAAAATTATTTCTTTTTGGAGTACCAAAGAAAATATAACGAACCCAAGACTAGAGTCGGCTTTTATAAAGGTTCCTCAGTTAATTATTTTCCAAATTTCAATCATTGGCTACGATCGCAACGTGGTATTTTTCTAAATCCTCGCGTTTCGCCACATCATTTGTCATTGCGAAGAGCGCGCGCCGAGCGGCGCTTTTTGCGGCCCGTTTTGCTGCAGTTGGGAATCTCTAGCGAGTTTGCATTTGAAAATACTGCGGTTTTAATCCAGGACGAACAGGCAAAGCTTGAAAAATGATAAAATGTAAATAATACTGGTCACGCTGAACTCTTTTGGGTACCTATTTGTATTCCTAAACTCGATTGTCTATATTTCGGTAGAAAAATATTTGCAATGTAATTAATAAAATTATTTATTATTATTATTTATTTATTATTTAATACCTAAATAAATATCTGCTACTTATGTAAAAAATTCATTATATAGCTTTTGGGTCTGAGCGTTCTTAAAATTTCCCAGATATAGCCGATTTCGTCAGTTGTTTCGTAATACGAAGCTCGAACACGACAAAATATTTACGGTGATTCAGTGCAAAAATCATCACCAAAATACGAGTCTGAAAATAACTACATTCATAATTGTATGCGGCGTTGCCTACGAGCTATCTCTTTCACAGGCAACTTTTCTCTGAAACACTAGTACTTACTTATTTGCTACACTATTTTAAATAGCAATCGAAACAACGACACTAAGCATTATAATTTTAAAAGCGACACCTAACTTTCACAACAAATAAAGTATCGCTCTCCCAAGCGATGTAATTCTTTCTGATCGGACCATTGTTAGCCGTAAAGCTACCGTTTGGATTCCAGGCCCGCGGGACCGATCTATCAAAACTCTCGGTTCGTATGATGTCTTTGAACGATCCCCACAGATACTTCGTTATTTGGAAAGCGATTGTTTCGTAATACGATGCTCGAACACGTCAAAATATTTACGGTGATTCAGTGCAATTTTCCGCGCAATCGATCAGTTCGCCAGTGGCTAGAAAGTAAGACGCATGATATAGTAGACGCGTGAAATTGAAGTTGATTTAGAAGTAATGTAACAGTCAACAAGATTGATTGGACAAAAAAATTGAGTTGTAAAATTGGTGATCCGCGTTTCTCAGACACTAGTAAATCGTAATACACGTTCAATACTCAAGACATTTATTTTAATTGCACCCTTTCCGCTTTTTTCACCAATATGCGCATGGTCTCACCATATCCATTATCATACCTAGGAGACCCTAAATGATATTATATAAGATAGGGGTCACGACTCTCGGAAACGAGGAATACGATGCAGAGAGAGAGAGAATTTTTTCACGTCTTGCACATTATCTATTACTATGTTCATTTCTGACCATTTGGAGGAAAATTCAGGAGTTAAAAGGAATAGATATGTATGAGAAATCCCTCTGAGTTTGTACTTACGCATTAAAGCTTCGACAAGATCTGACGATGTAGTGGTAGGTAAGTAGATAATATTATCATAATATGTGATTCTTGGTAGAGTTCAATTATTGTTAAAAAACTTTAATCGGGAAAAAGTTGCACATCGGCTTCTATGAAGTAGCAAATAAATCAGATTTAGATGTAAGTAATCTCACTTTTATTTAATATTAAAAAATAAATTTCGATACAGCCCCTGGGTACCTACGTTTTCAAACGTCATAATAAAATAATAGTTTTATTCAATAGTTTACCTAATTATTTATTTGAATTTTTATATAATAATGTTACATTTTTGTTCAGGAAACGTTACGTTAAGGTTTAATGCTACTTATATACATACAGTAGTAGCTAGTTGTATGCAAACAGTTCAACTGAAAAACATATACAAATGAAAAAAACGATTTACAGCCCTCCTCACTCCCGGAGGGATTATTCGCGGGATAAAGCGCGAAGAGTGACTGAGGGTGGAGGCAGATAAAAGCAATATTTATTTGGAGCGGAGAACGCTACACCTCGACACTGTACATGGGATAAATTATGCATTGAAATGTAAATTTTCGCACCCTCATCCACTAGGGTTTGGATAAGCACTGTTGGGCTGTGCTTATTTGATAAAAATACTTTTCAGATAAGTAAGTACTTATACTGTTATTTCACATACTTACAGATAAGTAAATTTTTCTATGTAAACTAGTAGTGTAATGTGGTAGGTACCATGGATGTAATTCTATGGCAGATAAATTCTTAATTTTATTCTTATTATTCTTATTTATATTATTATTTTTATCTGTAATTCTGAATTCCGGCTTAAGATGTTTATTGTTTAAAAAAATTAGATCTTCAAATCTCCAAACAAAATAGTACGTAACAATTATTTTATCAGACTAACGCTTCTTCGCTATTCATTTTTATTAAAACGTCTTTATTATTAAACTATTTAAAATAACAACGATGATCGATCAAATGAAAAATACCGAGATATTGTAACTAATATACAAATAATATAATTAGGCACGGAGATAAGGCGTGGGATATAAACCAGTTTATATCCGAGTATGAGTGAATACGTACTTCTCTATTGATAGAAACCGACCACCCAGTTCCTGAGAATCCCAGGAAATCGCGTACGATATATATACGTAAGGGCGAAAGAGGAAAAAAATCGAGCCACGACGCCAGGCGACGCTGCACTGTCGCGACTGCTTGTTGATTAATGAAACTTCCATTCATTGAACTGGAAACAACCTTAAGAATACCCTTACCCTCAAACTAACTTTAACCTTATTCATGTAATGACAGAGTTTAATTTTCGCTCAGTTTCATGCATGCATTACGCATCACAATCTTCAACCTCGTCAAGTATACCAAACGTCTCCCCTCAACGCTGTAACATTTGACGTTTTTGTGCGACATACGTATGTATGAAATGGCAAAATATGGGATTATTAGCTTTAGCAATTTGCTCAGCAATATGGATTAAGTAAATTGAAAACTCGAAATTTTTACTGATTTACATGAAGCTGCTGTGCTCTAAAGGGTGATAGTGATACCTTTTGATAATAAAAGTATGGAAGGAAGAAAGGAAGTGATGTATTTGTTAGAGTTCGCTGAGTTTCCTGCTGGCTATTCTCGGTAGGAATGCTATTCCGGATCAGTAACAGGTTCACTTGATGATTCAAAAGGACTTGTTAAAGTTTATTTGAATTAGGAAAATTTTGAATTTGAATCTGAATTAGTTCGAAATCGTTGAAAAATAAACAGGGTTTTGCACTGGCCTGCATTATCTATTTCATCTTATGATTCCTACTTTTTAACAAGATAAGTACCTATGTAGATATAAATATGTCAATATTATTCCGTAAGAAACTTACTCGAAGGTTTATATTACGAGTAACTTTGAAGATAAAATCCATCAATGCTTCAACGTTAAAACTTTGATTAGCCATCGAAAGTTATTAGAGTGACGGGGTACGTAAGTATATTCCCTTGTGACGTCATCCAACGAGAAAGCGGGGAAAAGAGGGGATGGGGCGCGAAGTTCCCTTCAAACGATTGACGTGCGATGACATTTTCGCGTCTAAACTTGTGCCTGGTTATTGAGGAGCTTCGGTTAGTTACAGCTTTTTCAGCAGTTGCCGCTGTTGTAAAGGTACTTTATAAGGACTGAAACAGTAACCGAAATAAGGGGTTTAAACATTGTTTTTTGAAACTGTTATAAAACAGAAACACTTTTAACGGAAACAGAAACGACACTGTAACCTTTTATTTCTGATAATAAGTGTTTTTATCTGTAACCCTAATAGGTACCCTAGGAAACCGAACGGTGTGACAACGCGTTCTTCTCACTTCATTGAACTTTACACACACTGACACAACATGGCCATGTTTTTTTAAAACAATTGCAACCATCGGTGCTTTCACCTTAGGTTCAAATTTGAATACGCGTCAACAGTAAATTTGGCAACGTCGCTATTTCGGTTACACTTCAAAACACTTTAAAACCCTTTATTTCTGGTACAGATTCATTTATGTTACAGAAATATTAGTGTTTCGGCTAAACAGAATTAAAAACACATTCAAAAGGGTTACAGATTCGATTCAGTTACACTTTCAATTTGTATACTAAGTGTTACTTCTGTAACCTTTATGAAATAGTTACACACAAGGATTTTGTAATGGTTATTTAGGAATTTTCTGTGGCTCACCTGAAAGCAATTAATTAAATATAAAAGAAGAAAGTTCTGCCAAACACAATTTGCAAAAATATAATCGCCGAGGTATAAAGGGAAAACATATCTACTAAATTGGATACACACATCCCATTTTGGCATCTAAACCAGCCCTCGGCATGGGAGGGGCGAGATTGCAAAAAATGTCGGCACTTCGCCCAACAAAGATAGGAAACGCAACCCGGCATTACAGAAAATTGGCTATCCGATCCCCTAACCAAAAAGCGGATTGAGAGCAATTTTAAATATCCAATCTTATTCTTGAAATCTTAAATTATTTTTCAAATTGCAACAGTCAAGATTTTGCTACCCAAAAACATAATAAATTATTATGTTTTTGTGTAGCAAACAGTTATACCGCTTCCCAGATATTTCATGATTTAAAGCTCGATATTATCTCATAAGCATATTATTACCTATGGTGATAAGATTCCAGTTTCTACTGAATCATCGTCATAGTGACCATAATCACCTAAAAACGGCAAAGCCAACACATACCTACAACATAATTATAGTACCTACCAATTAGCTATCCAATAGAAAACCTAAACGAGATGTTTGAGGTGCCTACCTAAATTAGCTGCTTTTATGGCTCCCAGACAAAATCAGCATCTAAGATTCTAATGTCTCTTTAAAATTTCGAGATAATTGATATAAAACTCTATATTCAGAGCAAAGCAAAACAAGAAACAAATAATACGATCAAAGTCGGCTAAATAGGTTTTTCTTCAGGTTCTTGCCAGAGATAGAAAAGACTTTTGTTGGACTCATGATAAAACACAATATCAATCTTATATCTTGTGCATAGAGTTCACATTTCTTTACGAGAGTGTTTTGAAATTTCAAAGTTTGATTAAAGGCCTGTCGTATTGTTCATTAAACTTGGATTAAGTTGGCGCTGGATAGAACGAGCCGGCGTCAAGTTAGCTCCACGAGAAAAACAAAAGTAGGTACCTACTTACGCCGTCCGTAACTCCGGAAGAAAGTTTGAAGTTTGTACGATAAGGGAGACTGGAGACCCTTCAAGGATTCTCAATAAATAGGACTGTGAAATAAGGTTAAAGTATTAAGTCTTTAGACTGCAAAAATGTTCTTCTACTTTCTTTTGGGTCTGCACAAGTTTTAGATTCCTTTATTCTTCTCCATCTCTGATCCCTAATTGTGATACCCCAAATAATATCTTCTCTAACACTTACTTGAGGATTTCAAATACAAAATTAGAACAGAGTGATGTGTTTCCCTAGATAGATATGTATATACTTTCACTAGATATATATATATACTTTCACGTATTTGAGCGGATCAGAGGCAGATAAAACGGTGTCATTGGAGTCTTGATAGGCTCTGCATCTTCGTACTTAAGTAAACTCGAGGCGCAGGTAAATTGTTCAATTTGTTTTAAAAATCAACCGTAAATCCTTTATTATATTTTGTTATTTTTATCATCCCAAAGCTAGATTCATATTACAGGTTTTCAGTCACTCCAAACGTTGAAAATACTGAACAGGTCATGGACAGAATGAGGTGTCAGTTAAAATTGTTCCGTCACCTATTTTCGACGATCGCTTTAAGTTTGTATTTGTGGACACAATATTTACTACTGACCAAACCATAACACTAAGAAAACGATTAGTCATGTTTTAAAACATCATTGACATTAGTAAAGTATGAAGGTCACTCTTTAGACTAACCGGGTGGTCAGTCGGAAGCTGGCTTTAGATTGTATTCTGTACAACCTATGGGTTAATCAAAATCTGCTTAACATTCACCAAATGATAATCTTATTACCATCGACTCTAATTTTTATGACAAAACAAAAAGTAAAGCTGGAGATTATATTTCAAAATCACATCATAAGATCTCGTCCAGCATCCAAAGGTGCCGTTCCTACTGATCAAACTTCCATTGAACGGGTGTTCCCACCTTTTGTTGGTTGGGAGCCGTCATGACTTGGCAGTTTCGCCTGTGATACTACCATTGTGATCGTCTAATTCAATAAAATCACCGGACATTTTTGTTTATTTGTACGAGCTTTGTCGGCGGTTAGTGTTGTATTAGCGGCTTAAGGCGCATGATAGGCTTTCGTGCATGACTGTGCTTTGTTTTCCCTGGTAGTTGATTTGGTATTAGTGAAGTTGTCAGATGATGTTGCTACTTTAAAATCAGTATTCGTAGTTTTTTGTGTAATATTGATTTATTGGTATTTGGCACCTAAGATATTTAGGTACCTAGTTCTAAATTTGTCATTTTCTATTGATAAGTAATACATTTTCAAAGCTTGATTCTTTACTGGTTTTACTCTTAACCTATCTACTAATACTTAGGAATATAATAATAGGAAATGGTTTTCAAGTAAGTACTTTCGTATTTGGTATAATTATATAATACTAGCTGATGCCCGCGACTCCTTCCGCGTGGAGGTATGAAAAATTGATGTTGGCCGATTCTCAGACCTACTCAATATGCTCACAAAATTTCATGAGAATCGGTCATGCCGTTTCGGAGGAGTATGGGAACGAAGAACGGGAACGGGAACGAGAATTTTATATGTAAGACAATTTATACCTACCTAATAAAAAAACGTAGGTTGCGCTTTTGTTCCTAACAGAAATATTTTATTAAGTTTGTTGCTAATTATGAAACATAAATGTGCTCCAACTTCCAATCCTTATCGTACTATCAATTATTATTTTGATACACGTAATAATATATTGTGATGGTGATTATCATCATTAAAATAGTCAAGACTATAATTTCCTTGACTGATGAATATCATAATGCAAATAACCGTATATATCATAAACTAGTTAGCTCTACTTACGGCTCTTATAATTTATACAAATTACATTTAATTTTACGCCTTTAAAACAAACGCTTGGTTTCATTTAAAAATAGAGGAAATTGCAAATTAAATATTTAAAAGCGGCGTGTTGTAGCGAACGGAGACCATGTTCATTCTGTATTATTATTAAACAGCTTCTTGATCTCTACTTTACAATGGCAATGACTTAAAATTATCTTCTCTCTCTCACCCACTGAAATATGAGTCTAACGGAACGGAACAGGCATATTTCTCGTTAGGTTGCTAAAATGAATATCGATATTTCTGTCCCTTTCGAACGGGCAGCGCAGCTTGCGTGTGTAAAGTAGAGAATCGCAGTCATGGCTTAAAGCTTTAAAAGCAAAGCTTTTCAAAATCGAACTGTATAAAGTTAAAAATAAGGTTTATTTTGCTACAAGCGGTATTGTTTACGAGAATCGAAAACAGCTCCGCCTTAAAAATGGAAGGTGGTATGTAAAAATTGATGAACATGTATAGGAGTCCTTAAAGTGACAGAGTGTGCTGGAGTGTTGGGCAGTGTATATTGTCTCAAAATGTCGCGAGCGTGCGCGCCTAAGCATCCATTGTTTATTATCAAAAAGTGATAAATCAAATGACTTTGCAATAATATTGTTCTAACTTCTAATACTTTATCATTTATCAATTAGTGGTTTTAGAACCATTGTGTGTGAGTGATTTACACTTTTGTGGACTGTTAAAATTGTAAGTGGTTTCATGAAATTAAGAGTTGGTAATTTTAGCATAAGTAACGGATTATGAAGATTCTTTTTAATGTGAGAATATAGTTTAGTGGAAATCAAGAGATGATGATATTATTATACCTAGTTTCCAAATTCACGGACCTTACCTAGGTATTGATTAGCTTCATCCTAATTAACCTATCAGTAGTTAAGTCTATAAGAAAAATATACCTAACTACCTGGAGAAACGCAATACCATTTATACTTAGGGTGCAGATTGTTGTCAAGATAATATGAGACCATAGAGAAGCTTTATCTACTTAAGTAGGGCTCAAGCCCGAGCGAATTTTTAAATAAAACAAAAACAACTGCCGTCTATAACAAAAAAATTAACTCTACATTAATTTACTTCATTAATTGGTACCTACCTACCAAACTTATCTCGTTGAAAACAATAGAAAAAGCCTTCATAATTCCGGATACTTTTACACATTAATTATTATTTACAGGGGATATAAGGGAAAAAATGCTCCCATTAGCTGAGTGGCGGCCATATTAACAGGCGTTTTGGGATGTGATACGCCGAATCGACCACGCCCACAATGAGCTCCTTCCTCATGAACGGTGGATATCAACCACAGCCCGACCCGAAGTTCCCACCCTCGGAAGAGTACAGCCAAGCAGACTACATACCACCAGGAGAGTACTACCAGCACCAACACCTACAGTATGGCTACCAACACCAATACCCGGTACAAATTGGTACAGGATACGGCTACGGAGGTTACTACCATCCATTGCCACAGCACCCACCTGTGGCACCGCCGCCAAGACCACCCGAGCCATCTCATCCGTCAGACGCCGACCACGGCTATATCCCTCACAATGACACCGCCCCAGGACTGGCCGAGCTAGGCTTAAGACTAGAAAGGCATATAGAAGAAGCCGCACCAGCTGCAAGGAAACTTCAGGCCCTAGGCCGAGAAGGTTCACCTGTATCAGAAATGGATGATGAGAGATTACTTCTAGATAGTCCACCCGTTGAAGATGATGATTCGTCGATATGTTCTGATAACACGGATAGGGTTATTTATCCGTGGATGAAGAAAATCCACGTTGCTGGCGCGTGTAAGTATTATGAGTATGTTTTATTAAGAACTAGATGATGCCCGCTACTTCGTCTGCGTGGATTACGGTTCTTCGATTCCCGCGGGAACTTAATTTTCCGGGATAAAGATTAGTCTATGTCGTTCTCGGTATGCAAACTATCCCTATGCCAAATTTCATCAAAATCGGTTGAACAGATGAACCGTGAAAGCGTAGTACACAGACAGACACACTTTCGCATTTACTTATAATATTAAAGTATGGATTGGATACCTATACTCGTCGATATAGATTCAATGGGCACATCAGTAGACACTTGCGTGGACTTTATAATCTTGTTGACACAGGAAACGTTTTTTAAAATCTGTACAATTTCTGGTTACTTACCTACGTGATAAAGTAGGTACATCCTAAAGAGAGTGTCATGAATCGACTGATTTTGTAATTGAAGTTCGTCTCACTAATGATCTAAATGTGATACATTAACCTAAACCAAATATTCAATTTACTTTTCATCACACATCCCAATATAATAAATTAGATGATGCCCGCGACTTCGCCCCCATGGATTTGGTTTTATAATCTCGCGGGAATTTTCTGCGATAAAAAGTAGTCTAAGTCCTTTCCCGTGATACAAACTATCGTAGCAGACAGACAGACGGACAGACCGGCAGACACCCTTTCGCATTTATAATATTAGTATGGATTTATACCTACTGTAGTCGCGAAATGTAAACTATGAATGACGAGAATGACTGTACTGTTGACCAATGAGTACTTATAAATGAACACTACGTGCTGTTAACTTGCTACCTTCCGCGCTCGTAATGTTAAATCATTAGCTCTTATACGAGTATCTTATTAGTAAGTACCTAACACTTCATATTGGACGTATAATAATAAATGTAGAGGAAAACTTTGATAAATATTTGTAGGTAGGTACACCACACTGGTACATACATAATACATGATACTAGCCCACATCTTCAAGCTGTATTCACAAATATATACTTAAATGAATTATGAATTAGGTATATGATATAAAAAATGTACAATTAGGTATCTACTCAACAATAGGGTGTTTTGTCCGAAAAGGTCTACCCATTTACACCCAATATTCAGAATTTCGAATTTAGGAACAGCAGCACTATAAGTTAGTAGGTTATTATTCAAAAATTACAAATAACATGTAATTCAAATCAACAATTTTTTTTTGTCATTTTCTTTAATTCTTGTTGTTGTTACGAAAAAATCTAAGAGATTAATCGTGTCACATTAATATTGCAGCCTTAGTCGCTTGTTTCGTCCATTGTTGTCTCTCAGACATGAGTGCAAAATAGGCTTTTAAGAACCTCGATGTTTGCGGTATCACACTTGAAAGAATTAACAAATTGCCACCAATCAATAACCCTGCAGTTTACAAATACTTGAGATTTTTTAGTAGTGTCTTTTGATATGTTTTGACAGTTTACTAATGTGGTGTCATTAGAAAGGTCCTTCAAGACGCCAGGACCTTTGTTGCGGTACAATAGACCTCAAGCATGGTAATGAGGCTCGTTTATTTTTATAACTTTTAAATAGAGGTTGCGGTCGGGAATTTGCCGTGAAGATTATTGCCCGCAGTAGATTCTAGTGAGCTTTTTATGGGCGTCGAATGTGACATAATAAAACCTTTAGTGATGCATTTTGAATTTGTCTTTTGAGTCGAATTAATGTTGATTTCTTTTCCACATTGGTAACATAATATTAAGTTTTAGATGAGTATATTATGTGAGAGGTATATTATTAAGAGACTAACCACATCTTGCCTCAGAAATAGAGGCATTATTTACTTACCTATTTTAGTA
Source organism: Erebia epiphron (assembly GCA_963932025.1). Classification (NCBI taxonomy): domain Eukaryota; kingdom Metazoa; phylum Arthropoda; class Insecta; order Lepidoptera; family Nymphalidae; genus Erebia; species Erebia epiphron. Next base: position 44,541,620 of record OZ009945.1, read on the forward strand.
GAGATTATGTTTTTTCTTCTCTGTGATGCACTTCATTGAGGACTGCATTTTTTATCGTTGCGTGAAAGATACCTAGTAGCTGCTTTATGGCAAAATACTCAAACAAACTTCAAGTAAGTATTATAGTTTCTTGATATTGCAGTGTTATAGCGTGATTCCACCGGTGTGCGGCACAAATATTTCTCTCGGTGGACACCCAAAAGCAAACATGTTCCCAATGTTTTTCTTAAATGAAGATGTTAGAATACAATTAGCTACACACCATTTTGGTGGAATCGCATTGTGCGATAGTATTTCAGGACCAACATTAGGTATTGATTTTCTCGATATTCATTCTTCCTTCTGGGCAGGTTTCATACTTAAACGTTCCTTTTGGATGTCTGTTGTGCATGATTCTCGAAAAGTATAGACGACTGGACCAGCAGAAATAAATTATTTATACATAATAGTAATTACGTGCATTAAGTTATTAATTTTTTTTACATTAGGTATATTATTATCCTTGTAAGTTTTGAAATAAACGAGAAACCCATTTTAAAGATGAACGTCTCAGTATGATAACATATTCAAGCCGTATTCGTCACGCAAGGCGTTACCATACATTGTTGACAGCTTCTCCAAAGAATCTCGTGTCTAAATTATACGTATTGTGTTCAACTTTTTGTGTCTTGACCTAAGAGGTCATGTGACATGTATTTTGTATATCTCACTTACTATCTATAGTGATCATTTTCATCAATTAAAACTACCAACTGCCCACTACCTACTGAGCACGGTTTTCTTCGCAAAATGAAAATAGTTTGTCCGTAGTATACGGCAATGGGTTGAAGTGATGTTGATGAAACCAATTTTTCACAGTAATTAATATTTTATTCGAAACAAAAAGATACATTGCAATGATTTAAAAGCCCCTCTCATTACTATGCCCCCTGCCAGAAGTACCTGAATAACCAGAAGTAGATTAACGTGACGATGAAAAAGCACTTGTAAAGATTTATTCATAGATTGAATAAAAATCATTTGCTTTTTTTATACGATACAAGGAAGAGACGTATAGAGAGAAATAAAAAAATAATCTTGAGATACTTATAGTAGCTTTATTTTGAAGAGTGTTTGCTGAGTTTTCAAAATAGGAGTGTTTAAATAACACTTGTTGCTATGAGTGTACCTATTGGTGACCATCTCAATAGCAATGATCGAGCACTTTTGCTACTGTGCAAGTTACAGTGATACAACGACACATATAAAGATGCCATGCATACCACACAAGACTGCTTTTCTGAGCTGATGATAGTGAAAGATATAATCTTAATTATTATCTCAAATATTTATCACAATATTGTAATGTGTATGATATTCCGTACTATAGGTACATTAATTAGGTACTAATTCGGAATTACAGTTGACCGCTTGGCATGAGGTAGCCCGGCCGTTGCAAAGGGCCTTATCCACTAATAGGGAGTTCTTTCTATATAATTCAAATTCACCTTCGAGATTTAAGCTATTTGAAATAAGCTATATCTATCTACATATATAAAAGCGAAATACCACTCACTCACTGACTAATCACGATATCTCAGAAACTATAAAGCGTACAGACTTGAAATTTGGAAGGTAGATTCCTTCTATAGTGTAGACGTCAGCTAAGAAAGGGTTTTGAAAAAATCCACCCCTAAGGGGTTAAAATAGGGGTTGGAAGTTTGTATGAAAGTCCTTTGTTTTTGAAGTTAGAGACATGAAAATTGGCAATTAAGTTATTAGTTATAAATAATAAAGACCTGTATATGCAATTTTACGAAAATGTACCCCAATAGGGGTGAAATGAGGCTTGGAAGCTTACATAAGGGTTCCAAGTTTTTGAAGTAAGAGACTTGAAAATCGGGATTTAGGTTATTAGTTTTAAGTTATAATAAACTGTATAAGCAATTTTAGGAAAATCTACCCCACAGAGGGTGAAATGGGGGTTGTAAGTTTGTATGAAAGTCCTTTGTTTCTGAAGTTAGAGACTTGAAAATCGGGATTTAGGTTATTAGCTTTAAATAATAATAACCTGAAGCAATTTTACGAAAATCCACCCCAAAGGGGTGAAATGGGGGTGAAAGGTTATATACAAATTTTATGACTTTGAAGTATAGACATGAAAATCAGCATTTAAGTTATCAGTTTTAAATAATAAAAAAACCTGCATAAGCTATATAAAGCCTCTATAGATAGGCCGTTTGCAGCGGGAAAATTTCATAATCTCCTAGGAAATCAACAATTGTACGCGGACGAAGTCGCGGGCGACCTCTAGTAAGCCATAAAAATGAATCCCTATTTCCCTTGGTCACGGCATCACACGTAAACGGCTGGATCAATTCGCTAATTATTTTTCTGTTGTGTTTGTTTATACCTTGGGATGGTTTATATTCCCAATTGAACCCGGTAGGGGGCGCTGCAATCGGGTTCGAGGTTCAGGGCAGGACAAAGTCTGCCGGGTTCACTAGTGCTTTATAATAATCGACGATAAACTTCTTGTTATTGATCTTGTGGTTCGGTATGAAGTCTTGCAGCCTGAGCCCCTTAACAAGATAATTTTAATAAATGGATCCTGATGCAATGGGAGAGCATAACTAGTGTTCGACAATATAAGATCATTCGCAATACAAAATCGTGGTGCACTTCTTATCGACACCTGTCAATGTAGCAACATTTTTCACTCCATAATGGTGGTACAAGATGGTAAGTTGGTCGTAATGAAGGACCACCGAGCGGGTTTGATAGGGTACGTCGCGAGATGGGCCTGAGATTAAAAGATCTCTTATGAGACCACACGCTCGCAGGTAGTCCGTAATTCAATTCAGATTGTCATCGTCCGATGACGTGATAGTGGCTAACGAAGCGAAGATCGAGTGCTGCTTGCGTCCGGTGCCCGGTAGCCTAACGGGTTTCGATTTTAGCGTAGTAAACAATAAGTAATTAAAGTTATACGTACCCCGCTTGACGTTCATTACAGTGCTAGATTCCGTTATTTTGAATTGCCAGTAACATTTTGTCAAATTAAAATAGTTAATAATTATTGAAACAAGAAATAAACAAATATGTATTTTTCATAAAAATTAGAGTTGTTTAACTAACTGTGAATATACGACTGCCTTATTTCATAGCTTATACATAATATAGTAGTTAATTTAATAAGTGCGAGTATTTTAGAACTAAAGCTACGAGGGTTCCAAACGCGCCCTGGTCTGAGAATAGCCCTCAACAAACTCAGCCGGGGGTTTTGTTACTTATCTTATTATTAGGTAAGTATATAGCGCTAAACATGGTAGCGGATGACAAACAATTCGACACCCTATAACTAAGTACGGAACCCTAATTAGCGATTTTCGGACTTTTGCTATTAGACCCTGCTTGCCAAATTTCATGATTCTAGGTAAAGGGAAAGTACCCGTATTTAGGTTTTTTAAGTTTTAATTTATTGGAGAGTGTTAAAATATGCACAATATACAGCATAAACGGCCGTATCTTTTGATTGCGTTAACTTAGAAGCTTGAAAGAAAAATGAATTGAGAGACAGGCTGACAGAAAGACGGACAACAAAGTGATCCTATAAGGGTCCCTTTTTTCCTCTCGAGGTACGGAACCCTAAAAATATATTTTCGTCAGAACCACTCGTAAATTTTGAAGATATTATGTATAAATGTTGAAGTCAAAAGGTGGTTTATTATAATACTAGCAGATGCCCGCGACTTCGTCCGCGTGGTTTAAGTTTCTTTCCCCACAGGTACTTCTTAATTTTCCGCTACAAAAAGTAGCTTATGTCGCTCTCCAAGTCCTCAACTGTATACTCATGTAAAAAATCTAGTTGATCCGTTGCGCTGTTGCGGCGTGATTGAAGGACAAACTCTCTATTTAACATCCTTGGTGATAAAATGATCAAAAACTGTGAATCACGTACGTACATTCATTTCAAACCGAAATTCCAAATACCAAGTTGCAACTTGAAAAATGACAGATTTTCATACAAAGTTTCAACCCCTATTTTAATCCTATGGGGGGAAAATTTTGACACACGCACTTCTTTATTTTTTACTGAAAGCCAAAATAACAAGTTTCGTTGATATCACTTGAAAAATATCTTGGGAAACGCAGGACTTTCATACAAACTTTCGTCCCTTATTTCACCCCTTTGGGGGTAGAATTTTCAAAAATGGTGCAACACGTAGGTACTTCTTCAAATTTAATCAATAGCTCATATACGAGTTTCATGGCTTTAAATTGAAAAATGAATGACTTTCATACCACCTGACTACCCCTATTTTACTCGTTTGGGGGGGTGAAATTTTGAAAAACTGTGACACACGTACTTCGTTGTTTTTTATCAAAAGCCAAAGTACCCAGTTTCGTTGATATAAATTGAATAATATCTTGAGAAATGAAGGACTTTTATACAAACTTTCATCCCCTTTTTCACACCTTTGGGGGTCGAATTTTCAAAAATGGTACAACACGTACTTCTTCATATTTAACCAAAAGCCTAAACGCTAAGTTTCATGGCTATAACTTGAGAAATGAAGGACTTTCATTTAAATTTTCAACCCCTATTTTACCCCTTTGGGAGTGGAATTTTGAAAAACTGTGACATACGTAGGTCCTTCTTTAATTTTTAACGAGAGCCAAAATACCAAGCTTCGATGATATAACTTGAGAATTATCTTGAGAAATTAAGGACTTTTATACCAAGTTTCATTCCCTATTTCACCCCTTTGAGGGTCGAATTTTCAAAAACTGTGAATAACATATTTCTTCATTTTTAACCCGCAGCACATATACCAAGTTTCATGGCTATAACTTGAGAAATGAAGGACTTTCATATAAATTTTCAACCCCTATTTCACTCCTTTAAGAGTGGAATTTTGAAAAACTGTGACACATATACTTCTTTATTTTTTACTTTAAGCCAAAATACCAAATTTCGTTGATATAACTTGAGAAATGAAGTACTTTCATACAAACTTTCATCCCCTATTTCACCCCTTCGAGGGTAGAATTTTCAGAAACTGTGAAATACATAATATTTCTTAATTTTTTACCGGTAGCTGATATACCAAGTTTCATGGATATAAATTTAGAAATGACGGACTTTCATACAAACTTTATTTATTTATTTATTTATTTATTGCTAATTGCATTCATGTACATAATAACAATCATTAACTACATGAGGCCCCGTCAGGGCATTGCAATGGGTTACACTTATTTTAATTTAAAACATTTGGATTAGCATTAACATTAAACAATAACAAAATTAAATAAATATGTCAACTTAATATTTTTAAAGATCGAGTTCAATAGTTATATTACATATTAAATTATGAGTCATCAATTATGTCGGATTGAATACGAACATAAACGTAACTGTCATGCAAGGTCTTGAGTCCGATTAGTTTTGACATTTTCTACATTCTAAGTAACTCATCTATCTCATAAAAACAATTATTTAAGAGCCATTGTTTGAGTTTTCGTTTAAATGTCGTATCATTATTTTCGTCGGTGATAAATTTAGGTATTTTGTTATAAATGAAACTTTCAACCCCTATTTCACCCCCTTAGGGATGAAATTTTGAAACATCCTTCCTTAGTGAGCGCCTACGTCACAAAACGAACCTACTGTCAAAATTTCAAGTTTCTAACGCCAGTGGTTTAGGCTGTGCGTTGATTTAAGTCAGTCAGTCAGGACTTTGAATTTTATGTATATACATAGATTATAATTTTGTTTTACTGTTAGAGAAAATCATTATTTATATGTCACCGTAAGATTGTAAAAACCGTAAGATTGTAATCTAACTCTTTTTTTTCGATAGATTGTAAACAGTCGAAAGATTGTGAGCCGTTCAATGTTCTAAGTGTCAATTTTTGAAATATTCATTGTATTTACGTTTTCTTGTCTCTTTCTTGTAGGTTAGGTTAAGGTTCGACATAAATAATCAGGTAGTGCCCGGCCGCAAGCCGGGCACTTAGGTTCTATCGGGTTAATAAAACTAACAGATTACAATCTACCGAAAAATAATGCGTTATATTGTAATCATTCGACAGTTTACAATTTCGCGAGTTAGATTATAATGTAACGGTTTTTACAATCTTACGGTGACATATACATTAGCGTACCTACTTCATTAAATATAAAAAAAACAGTGAAGTGCGAGTCGGACTCGCGCACCGAGGGTTCCGCACTAACCTGTAGTAAGTTACAAATTATTAAAAATATTTTTATTTTATGATGTAACTAAAAATGTATGCTTTTCGCAATTTTTCCTTTACCTGTGCTATAAGACGTTGCTTCGTACCAAATTTCAAGATTCTGAGTTCACGGGAAGTACCTACCCTGTAGGTTCTGATTCCTTTGCGAGTGTCGAAAAGGAAAAGGTTCATTTTAGGCCTACTCTTGTTCACTCTAGCATGAATAGAGGAAAATACATAGATTGTATTAAAAATATAATAATTTAGGACAGTAAAGTAAATAACGAGAAAAAAAATAAAAATCTATTTCAAGTTTTCGATACGTTTCCAAGATGGCAACCTTCAGCCATAGAGAAGGCAGTGGGCGCGAAATGTATCAAATCTCATTTCTGACAGTCACTGTCAAAAAAACGTGTATTTCTTTTGAAAACGTCAATAAATATGAATCCGCCATTGTTACCCACTCATGTTTAGTGTTGCTTAACTTGGAAAGATTAAATAATTTCGCCACTTAAATTACGACGAATTCGTAGATTTGACCAATTAAAACTGGTCTAGTATTTTATTTTCCTTCATTTTTCTACTTGTACAAGAGCAGGCCTACGCCCCATACCAATCTGAACCGTCTCTTTTGCATTAAAATATTTTTATTATATGATGTAACAAAAAACGTATGCTTTTCACAATTTTTTCCTTTATCTGTGCTATAAAAAATTGCTTCGTACCAAATTTCAAGATTCTGAGTTCACGGAAAGTACCCTGTAGGTTTTGATTCCCTTGCGAGTGTCGAAAATTTGCATTAAACTATTTTTATTATATGATGTAACAAAAATTTAGGGCTTTTCGCAATTTTTCCTTTAACTGTGTTTTAAGACGTTGCGTCGTACCAAATTTGAAGATTCTGAGTTCACGGGAAGTACCCTGTAGTTTTTGATTGCCTTGCGAATGTCGAAAATTTGCATAAAAATATTTTTTTTATATGATGTAACTAAAAATGTATGCTTTTCGCAAATTTTCCTTTATCTGTGCTATAAGTCGTTGCTTCGTACCAAATTTCAAGATTCTGAGTTCACGGGAAGTACCCTGTAGGTTTTGATTGCTTTGCGAGTGTCGAAAATTGTCATGAAAATAATTTGATTATATGATGTAACTAAAAATTTATGCTTTTCGCAAATTTTACTTTATCTGTGCTATAAGACGTTGCTTCGTACCAAATTTTAAGATTCTAAATTCACGGGAAGTACCCTGTAGGTTTTGATTCCCTAGCGAGTGTCGAAAATTTGCATAAAAATATTTTTATTATATGATGTATCTAAAATTTATGCTTTTCGCAACTTTTCCTATATCTGTGCTATAAGACGTAGCTTCGTACGAAATTTCAAGATCCTGAGATCACGGGAAGTACCCTGTAGGTTTCGATTCCCTTGCGAGTGTCGAAAATTTGCATTAAAATATTTTTATTGATTTTTATGATGTAACTAAAAATTTATGCTATTCGCAATTTTTCCTTTATCTGTGTTATAAGACGTTGCTTTGTACTAAATTTCAAGATTCTGAGTTCACGGGAAGTTCCCTTTAGGTTTTGATTCCCTTGCGAGTGTCGAAAATAATTTGCATAAAAATATTTTTATTACATGATGTAACTAAAAATTTATGCTTTTCGCAATTTTTCCTTTATCCGTGCTATTAGACGTTGCTTCGTACAAAATTTCAAGATTCTGAGTTCACGGAAAGTACCCTGTGGGTTTTGATTCCATTGCGACTTTCGAAAATTTGCAGCATAAACGGCTGTATCTTTTGATTGCGTTGGCTTAGAAGTTTGATTTTTTCACAACTCCAAGGGACAGTAGACTTGAGTATTTGATATAAATTTCAGCTTGATACCTCTATGCGTTCCTGAGAAAGAGGGTCTTGACACACAGACGGATGGACAACAATTAAGTGATCCTATAAGGGTTCCGTTTTTTCCTTTTGAGGTACGGAACCCTAAAAAGTACCTAAGTAGCACGTGAACAACTGATAGAAGGCGTCTTTGCAGCTGTCATGTGCCTATTTACCTAAAATTAAAAAAATAAGTTAAAGCAGAACTACTTAGTTGGCCATACTCAGGCAACACAGACGACCTGCCATACAAACTTTGAGCTTTAACTTTTAGCCTTTTATATACCTCCTCATCACACTCAGTTTTTCAGGCTATTAATCTCTTAATATCAATTTCTGTTTACAAAAATATTTTTATCTAGCGCATTCAATTTATATTTGTCGAACCCCTGTCACGGCTGCCTGAAATCTCAGAGGCCAGCCGCCAACCGCGCATACCATCCCTGCGCACTGCGGTCAGTCTCGAAGAATTCTTTACTGGTTTTGTATCCCTTTGCAAAAGCATTTCTGAACTACTGCTTAGTCATCTCAATTCTTAACCATGTTTAATTATTTTTGAGGCAAGTGTTTTTTCACAAACTGTTCATATTTTTTTGGTCAGGTAGATATGAAAAATACCTACACTTTCTAACAGTAATTTTAAATCATATTATTGGAGCTCACTTTTCATTACTGATGATAATTTAGAAGTTGACCAAATAAAATAATAATATAATAATCTACTTCCCAGTTAGATCGACCAAATAAGTCAAAACTAAAGGGGAATACAAGAAGCCATTGCAAAGTTCCACTATCCAGCTCTTGGTTCCATCATCAGATCAGTTCGATGAAACCAAATTGTTTTACTGTATTCTTGCAGAATTTCAAATCGATATGACAAGGGAAAGTTAATTAATTAGACTTTCAAGATTTGTTTACATTAGGTAAATAGTAAGCTAGTTGTAATTAGAGGTGAAGCCCTAATTTTTAATATAGGTACCTACATAACATCACTGGGTGAAGCTAATAAAAGCGTGTTGCCGGGTAATTATTTAGTTTAGCTGTTCAATACTTAAACGCTGAAGAATATGTTTCAATCTATATTTAGAGAATTTCTGTTAGGAAAATGTTGCTGAAATATCAGTGGCTGACCGCCAACGCCCTACCGTATTTGTGTTACATATTTGTCTCCACTTTAGCAATCAGTTATCGATCACCGTTTCCTGTTTTTACAAACTTCGTCGTAATTTTGACTGTAATTTTGTAACACTAAAATAAAATCATCAATGTATAATTTGATACAATGAAAAGAAAAGTCCAGGGGGCATACTATAACTTACCATCGCTTTAATCCGTATTGTTTAAATATTGTTTACGATCATGTTTTAGATCTATAGTCCTTATGTTAGGGTCGTCAAGGTACGTGACATGAAATTGTAATTTTCCCCTGACTGATTCACTAACATCAACGTCCATCCCAGACAAATGAACTTTTGCATAGGTCCAGATTTTTCAAAATAACACACTGGATCGGGACGAAGCTGCGGGCGGTCGCTAGAATATTTTAAAGATAGGCCTTTTCGTTGAAAAAAAAAGGCACCCATATAAAAAATAGGCCCAATTATTGTCTAAGAAAATAGTAACCTTTGAGAGAGTAATCTTTGCTTTTTGACATGCAGGCATCTATGAACTCCTTTCGAGTTATACGTTTGACAAACGATTATGTTTAGCTTAGGAAGCAATAGTAGGGATTTTTAAAGGATAGCAGATAGTCCATCAAGTTTATCCTTACTTTAAAATCTCACGAAACCTATTAGTTTTTCCAGTATAAAAGCATCCGTATGCATCTATCCCAGTAAGTAAGCGATTATGTATCAGTCTAGATAAGACACTTTATAGGTAAAATATTCTTTTATTATACATGTGAAAGGGTGTCAGTCAGACTCGTACCTTTTAGTTTGACCGATTATGAAAAAATTTGGTACAGGGCTCAGAAGTATGTACCTATATCGTATCTTGGAGACTAAACCCACGCGAAGTTCGTAAGTATGCATATGGATATAAAAATATACTATTGATACAGTTTTTATAGAGAACAATACATAATTGATTTTCAAGACACTGAATTACAAAAGAATGTTACCTACTTAGAACTTAGAGAAGCAAAATGAATTGAGTTTTACCTTCTTTACTTTTTCACATTTACTAAATAAAGCTTTTCATAAAAAGCTGTTCTATGTAGGTTCTTTGAACTTTGCGTACAAAAGCAATTTCCCGGGAAGGAAATTAAGAATTTTCATACAATGCCTTCACCAATTCTTGGCTAAGTAACTATTGTACTGATTTCTATTATAAATATTTAAGGTCACACCCTTTGTGAGTAATCAGGACCAAGCTTTTGATAGCGCGAGTGTACGAAAGTATGAATAATGTCTTTATATATTTTCATTTATAGGCACTTCTTTGTTATTTTGCTGAAGTAGGAATAGAGAGAACACAGCACTTCGTGACTACAATGTTAATAAATACTATAAATAATAAGAAATATAGGGATGTCCTTTTGAGTAAATAAAGATTTATAATTTACTAGTTGATGCCCGTGACTTCGTCCGCGTGGATTAAGATTTTACAATTCCCGGGGGAATTTTCTGGGATAAAAAGCCTGTGTCACTCTCCAGGTCCTCAACTATACCCATGCCAATAATCACGTCTATCCGTTGTTCTGTTGTGGCGTGATTGAATGAAAAACCCATTAACAAATACACTTTCGCATTTATAATATTTGTATCGTTTAATATCTTGCCAAAAGAAATAAAAATCAAACATTAGGAAAAAATATAAACATAACCATTAAATAGCAGGATTCATGTAAATTTTTAATTCAACTGTACATTTATCGTGCTTAGGTATTATACCTAATAGTATTCAATTGATATAATAATTTGACAAATAGGTAGGTTAATTATAATCATAAACTAATCGACCTAACAGACGAAGTCCACGCGAGTGTAGTCCACTGCTTGTTATATAAACTAATTTGCTAAACGCAATTAATCAAAAGCAAAAAGGAAGCCCATGTACACGTGTAATTATTATGCACATTAATTAACTGTGCCCCGAGAGGTTGTTACCACATACATTATTCAGTAACGTCCCTGGCACGCAACACTGCTTCATGATACGAAGTACTTACACGATAAATTTTATCTATTTAGTTACACACAAATACTAGTAAATTTTATGACCATTATTGTCTGCATGGTTAAACTTTTCCAAAATATGAGGCCCAACTATTTATAGAGTTTCTACCTGTTTGTTGACATGAAGGGATCTATGAACTTCAAACAGTTCGATTTATAGCTGTTACGTTTGACAAGCGTATAGTTTCTTGAACAGGTCTATGAGCGCCATCACACAAAAATGCTTGTCTGACGGACAAAAAATCTGTGTAAGTATTGTTTATGGAGCGACATACTAGCGTGACAGAATAAAACGTCTGTTGTTTCGCGCTTTAGAAGTTTTACCCTGATCAGTGCCTTGTGTGTTTACGCTCTAAAGGAATACTTTGTAGAGCAGTTTCAAAATACAAATTTTGATAGTTTTTAAAAATGTATGGCAACTATGACAACAAAAAATTTATGAATTTAAAATAACCAAAATTAATTTTGTTTTTTTTTTGTCATACAGCTAATGGAACCTATCAACCGGGAATGGAGCCCAAAAGACAGCGGACGGCGTACACGAGGCATCAAATATTGGAACTGGAGAAAGAATTTCATTACAATCGGTACCTAACGAGAAGAAGAAGAATAGAAATAGCTCATACTCTAGTCCTATCCGAGAGGCAAATCAAAATATGGTTTCAAAATAGGCGAATGAAATGGAAAAAAGATAATAAATTACCCAATACCAAAAATGTTAGAAGAAAAACTAATCCAGCCGGCGTCACAACGACCACAACTAAGGGTGCACCAAAGAGTAGATCGAATAAGAATACCAATAATAATGATAAGAAAAAATCAAATAATAATGGACGACCTGATAGCATAGAAAATGTAACGGATAATATAATGAATGAACTACACTGTGTTGGAGTGCAACAGAATATGACACATGATCCTGCAATCAGTCCTATGTCACATCCAGGCAATCAAATGAATCCAGGCCATTCTATGACTGCACATCATTTACATATGATGGGACTTCATGCAGGCATGGATCCGTCCCTTGTTGCAAACTTATCTGCCCATGGGTCACCAGTTGGTAGCACTGGCTGCGGAACAGGTATTGGTACAGGAAACACACCAGTTATAAAATCGGACTATGGTCTTACCGCCTTATAATCTTTAGAGTTTAAAGAAGATGCTATATTTTCATTGATGGACTTTGAATAATTTCTTACCATTCCTTCGTGTTATTAACGTGTTATAAAGTAATGATTATACAGTAACTTAAGTTAATTTAGGTTGTGTAAGTAATAATAGTGTATACCAGTCATAATTTTGGATGTTTGGATAATGTTAATTGGAAAACTTTACAATGTCAAAAGTGTGATTATTTTAGGATAGGAAAGAACATCTGAGTGTTAGGTTTGTACTTTATTCATTAAGTCATTGTCGACTATGATAAAGTTACTCTAAACATATTTAAATTATTACTAGATGATGCCCGCTACTTCGTCCGCGGGGATGATGTTTTGGATTCCCGCGGAAACTCTTCTATTTTCCGGGATAAAAAGTAGCCTATGTCCTTCCCCGGGATACAACCTATCTTTGTACCAAATTTCATCAAAATCGGTTGAGTAGTTGGGCCGTGAAAGCGTAGCAGACAGACAGACACACTTTCGCATTTATAATATTAGTATGGATCCATCCATCAGCCTGTATGCATCAACTGCTGGACATAGGCCTTTTCGAGAGCGCGCCACCAAACACGGTATGGATACGGATCCGAAATAATCAGTTACCAATAAAAAATAATTATTAAAGATAGATGGTTGTTATTTTCTAAGAAATATCAACCATTTATTATAAAATATTTGCAAATAAATTTGCCTACAACAGCTGTTGGTTGTTTAATTTGGATTCGCCTTGAAAAAAACAGTATTTATCTTGGGCCATTTCTTGTTTACGTACATTAATTTTTATCGAGTCAATGAGTTTGTTATGAGCTAGTGTATTTGTTACCTAAGGTGCATTATATATTATTTATTTTTCTGAATTGCTTTAATCCTAGAGTAATATACCTAATTAAAATAAGTTTTATAAGATTGAAATCATGTACGTATTTTCTTTTTAAATTTCTTTGTAATAGTGTAGTTGGTAATAATTCTGTACTTATATCTAATTCTGTATTTTTTCTCTCTATTATTATATCTTTTTTAATCAAATACAAATTGTGTTCACATTGCCCTTTGTTTAATAATCTTGAATTTAGACTTTAGTACTCCTATAAATAATAACATTTTTTATACACCTAGCAAAATGTGATTTAGACAATGACTTAGGTTTAAGTACAATATAAAAAGTATAATTTTTAAAGGAAACATTGTTTTGTAACGACAAATGTGAAAAAATGTGAATATGAAACCGATTAAATAATATAGTCTAAATACAAAACTCTGCACTGCATTTACTGCACTGTTTTTATTTCTAGTCTCTAAAATAAGTTTCTGTGTTATTAAATAAAGAAAATGCTCCAAATATAACTTACTTCCATGAATGTGCGTTTGCCAGAGATGGAGCTGGATGGAAAGATGGAGATGAACATATATGGCTTTTTTAAATTATTACAAGAGCAATAGCAAAAGCTATTGCAAACAACTTGCTACCAAAGGTATTTTAATTTTAATTTAATTTATTTGAACCACCAACAGAATTACAAGTACTAGGTATACAAAATGTTCAATGGCTTAGGCACTAGGTAAACATGCAATTCAAATTATAGATAGTTACATCATGCACATAAGAAAAGTCGTACATAAATAACATAAGTTTACATTAGGCAATCATTAAGATTACTAAAGCAAGACTACGAAAAATCAATGAAAATAACTAAAACAACACAAAGAGGATCATCAGACAATATGATATCAAGAGTCAAGTGATTTGAGTAGTTTGACTTTGAATTTTTGTAATTTTCCACAAAACAAATCAATGGATTTGTCCTTTATTGTAAATTCCCTGTAAATAGGCACCATAAATAATTAAATATCCTTAATCTAGGCAATAAAATTAGTCGACCCCAAAAATAATTCCTCAGGTGACGAAACTTTACACTATGATAAAGTATCATGAGTTAAACGTATATTATAAATATCCAATAAAAGATCAGAAAGGTAGTAAGTTTTTTTATGCTATACCTGATTGTTAAAGCAGGAAGGTACATTATCGCGTAAACGCAGTTTAGGTTTGATAATAAAATCGGTTTAAATATCGATGTTCTGCATGATTATTTCGTTTGATATTTCGGTTTTGAGTGTAAATATACTGCCTATTATTATTATTGTAAAAAATAAATCGATAAAATATTCATACATAAATATTAAGTTTTAGGTATAAAAACCTAACGTCCGAATGGTTTTTTTGGTCGACTTGCGAGTTTAAAAGCTTATCAACATGTTTTCTTAAATGTACGAAGTAAGTAACATTGCCATGTAAGGATTTTGTACTGCATTTTTTGAGCAGTCAATCGTATCATATCGTAACCTTGCGCTATTCGAATCAAACGAAATGAAAGCAAAAATCGTAATGTATTCGTTCGATGTGAAGTCATCAATCAACGTCGCACCCTCATTGTGTGGCCGGAGTCGGCACGCTACGTATCTTCCACTCCTACTCGCGCTTACACGGGCCTTGACGCGTACTTTGATCATTCTGATACAAAGGCAATGTAAATTCGATTTTGTTTTGATCTTGTTAAAAAAAATATGAAATAAAAGCTCCGGGTTACTTTCGTGAGATTCTGTTTTTAACAATTCTATGTTTTATACTTTTATACCACACTGAACTTCTTGTTTAGGTTCAAAGGATCCCTACGGAGTAAGGTACTGCATCTTTTTGATAACAAGGTGAACTTATCTTTATTTACTTCGACATTTGGTTGAGATTGGTATAATGAATAGATTACTCTGAATTCAAAACGAATTGCCACCGTTCTCTCTCTTTCTCCGCGCCATATTCCTCATTGATTAGAGTCGTAATCCCATACCATTAATCACATAATGGCAGGGGTTTTCTTGGGATAATAATACGGTGGCTTCCCAGGTCCTTCTGCATACGACTAGACTAAGAGTACTATTTCAACTCTTAGGTTAGTAACGATTAATTATTATCAGATGTTAGTGATAATAACTGGGACCCGACGGCTTAACGTGCTTTCCACCGCGTGTCAAGTAAGCTTCATTTATATTTAAATAGACACAGCGGTCTATGCCAATGTAGATGTAAATAAAGTTTACTTAGAGTTGTTATTCAAAAAAGATGCTGCAATGGGTGCGTTGATCGTCATCTCAACCGATAGACCTGATAGTGATGCATGCTGGACGAAGTTCTTCTGCAAGGATCTACACTGAATACGGTCTCTACCTAGCACATAATATAAAATAAGCTTATAATATCTTTAATACTTTTCACCAGCTAGAAGTTTCTATTTACTTATTCAAACGTATGTTGAAAATTTTCTTTAATAGGTATCTAGGAACTTTGTATTATGTTATAACTTGCCACCATTCCACGCGGGGATGATTTACGAGTATATAGTAATTAGGTTAGGCTAGCTAGCATAAAGTTCTATTGTATTATTGTTATAACTATTTATTTTAATACTTATTGTGGACTAGTACGTTGACATACACATATCCCAAACCTCATACAAACAAAGATAAGATCATATTAAACGTCTTTGAGGATAAGCAAATTGGATAGTTTTCAAAAGGCTGTCACGATGTCCTTACTTAGTGACAAAGAGTTTTTTTCATCGGCCATACCAATCGGCGCGCCAAAGCGTTAAAAGGGTTTAAATTTCTTACAGATTTCCAAAAATAAACAAAAAGGTTTATTGTTAAGAGATTTGTATGCAAATAACAGGATTATGCTACCGTCTCCGTTTGACGGATTTATTGCGAATATTTTTTGTTCATTTTAAAGTTTGTTGTCCATGTGTCCCAAGGGATGATAAGCAGTAAGTAGCTAACGGTAGCTAATTATTTTAAAGATTGAGAACCTTTATAAAAAGCTTGCATTGCCACTGTTTGGCTACAGTGTATTTTTCAATAAAATTATTTTTTATAATGGATTGGTTGTTCTATAAATCTGACTCATACCAAAACGTGGGTTCAATAGAGCAATATTTAATAGTAGCTTATAAAATTGTTAGCACTTGATTATACCTACTTACTTACGTGGTGAAACCATGAAATTTCATATACCTCAATATCTATCTCGTAGTATAGCAACGGTATGTTAACTCGCACATCCATTGTTAATCATTACATGATTAAGAACACTCAATTAAAGTGCAACAAACTGGTTAGTTTGTTGCACTTTAATGGAGTGTTTCTTGGTAGGGCTTGTTATCTCTGGCGTATTCCATCAAGATGATGTCAGCAAGCCCTTTGTAATACGAATCTACGGTCTACGAATTAAGCACATATTTTCTAATTGCGCTGTAGATCTCTCTAAGTAAGTTATTATGAACTTTTCTTGTTGCATATAGAAAATGAAAAGCTTAATATAAGTCTGATCTGTTTAAACTCAGCTAGGTTACCAAGAATGTGACTGATTAGAAAGAAAAATTACTAGGTAGTAAGTATACAATTTTTATTTTGAGTTTATCGGTTTGTGGATTCGCGCAAACACCGCTGGAACAAAGGAGGCATATTTAACTGCGATTTTTTTGTGGTAGGCATATATCTTTAAATACTGCTATTATTTTTGTCAAAATCGGTTCTCTGCAAACACTGACACCGCACCGAATTTCAGGTAGACAAATTCGATAGCAAAAGCTAGTAAAATTTGGTACCTATAAGTTTACTGCAGCTTTAAGATCTACTTAATTTCTTATATAGCCATGAAAAGCAAAAAGTTTTTTCCTTTTTTCCCTGAAGATTCCCAAAAATAAAATGTTGAAACAACGGAGCGGTAAGTAGAAAGGTTTCAATCGACAGGTGAGTTCCCGGTGAGGCTCCCGAGGGACTGGTAAAGGAAGTTGCTGATGACTTGCGTCTACATTACTCCTTAGCGGCATCTTTTTAACCGACTTCCAAAAAAGGAGGAGGTTTTCAATTCGGCGCGTATTTTTCTTTTTTAAATGTATGTCGTTGCATATCTCCGTGGTTTCTGAACCGATTTGAAAAATGTTTCTATCAGTCGTTAGAGGAAGCTCTCGAGGTGGTCCCTTAAAAAATTCTGACTCCAAATCCATCAACCCTGACACTAAAAAGTTAAAAATAAAAATTCTTTCCAAAAAACCGACTTCCAACGCCACTGTAAAGTACAAAATAATTTTGATTTCTACCCACTATGTTGAAGTCGGGCTAGTATGATTCGTCAACTTTGCTTATCCTTGTTATACCCGCCCGACTTCAACATAGTGGGTAGAAATCAAAATTATTTTTAACCGACTTCCAAAAAAGGAGGTTCTCAATTCGGCGCGTACTTATCTTTTTTTTTTGTACTTTACAGGTGCGTTGGAAGTCGGTATTTCGGAAAGAATGTTTATGAACCATACTTTTAAAGATTACCAAAATTCTGACCAGGCTAGGCAAATATTTAAAAAAGTGCGGTAGATTAATAAGTCATCACACAAGTTCCACTTGTGTGATGACTTATCAACTATAAAATCTAACAAATATGCAGGAAAGTTGTGGGTAAAAGTTGTCACTCCGTTATTACAACATTGTTTAAATTAACTTACGAACGAGCTTACAGAGCTTTACAGTTTGTTAAATAAGCTTAGCTTTATCGCATTTTTTTAGTAGAGAAAAAGATGTCCAAAAATTCTGAAAAGACTTTGTGACAACCCTGTGGACAGTTTTTCTGCATTTCTTTCTATAGGCTGATGCCCGCCACTTCGTCTGCGTGGATAACGCGCGAAGTTAAAATAGTCGTTAAGTTTTCTGAATTTTTTTAATTTTATACGCTTTCTTGATTTTTCTTTCCGTAAGAACCTTCTACACAGTGTTAGAAAATTAAAAAAAATCGGTAAAGTTGTTCTCAAATTAAGGCGTGACCAAGGGAAACATGGGGATTCATTTTTATATATCTGAGGAAGATGTAGACATTTCGTTATCGTTTTCAGTCATCAGTTCAACACATTATCACCAGCTCACTACTGAGCACGAGTCTCCTTTCAGAGTGAGAAGAATTAGGCCATAGTCCACCACGCTGGTACAGCACGGATTGGCAGACTCCACATACCTTCGAGAACATTATGGTCAATTCTCAGGTGAACAGGTTTCCATGATGATTTCTTTCTCCTTTATAGTAAATTATATTAATTTCTTTTAAAACGCACATACTTACATATCTCTGAAAAATTAGAAATTAACGATTTTACACAAAGATATACATTTTAAAATAGTGCAAAATAAATTAGCTAATCCAATTTTGCTTTAGCTTAAAAATAGATACTGAAATTTAGTTATGTAGCAAAATTTGTTTAGCTTTAGTACAACGTTTGGCACTGACCACAGCAGCTAGGTAACTAGCCAACCTATAGGTACAGCTTTCGCTGATGAGCCTTTACCAAATCTTGCACTTTGTCTTTAAGTGGTTACCCAGTCGATTCTTGAACTGATTAAGTAACTGAGCTTGAAATCACCTATCATTGTGTCATCATTGTATGTACATACTTAGCAATGATCTTTTATATAGGTAAATGGTCTGAGATACTCAGGTACATTTTTAAACTAGACGGAAATTCAAAGAGAAACCCGGCAAAACCTGAAAATGGCAAGGTAATAGCAGGTATTCATTAAAAGGTTTTTTTTCAAAGAGTTGACTAAGGTAAACGTTTGAATTTACAACAATTTAAACAATTTGAAGATAATACAATTACAAACTCAGTTTTTTTAATGAGATATCTCAACATTTTAGTTTAGAAATTTAGTCAAATTGGAAGCTTTTTTTGGATTAAATGTGAATGAAAAAAGTATTTTCCTATTTCTATTACAAAAATTATGAAACTTACCCTTATATTATTAGACTCGACCCTTCTTTACTTGGGGTAGCGAGCGTCGTCAGGAGGTTGTAATCCGTAGAGTCGATTTGAGAACTGCAAACGTACGTGAGATGACAAGAAGGAGGGGATATCTGGAGTGGATTTTAATGTTTAGATCGTAGGCTTAGGGATATAAATTGCATTATGTTATGTTACACTTGGTTGCTTATACACTTTTCTTTTCAGAGAAATTGCTTTTGTATACTGTTTCTTGCGGTATAGTTGTAGACAGTTTGTAGAGGTATTATAAAATAAAATAATTGTATTCACCTTAGGTAATTTTTTTTCTTCATCATTGTTATTGTTTTAAGAGGTGCACAATTTAATTTGGAATGACTTCATAATATTTTTACTTTATCAAGAAGATACTTACCCCATTGGCTCAAATATACCCCAAAGTACCTGAAGCAATAAGGTGTAAAATTAAGTACTCTAATCGGGATTTACATATTTTCAGAATTTCTCTGAAACTTTTTAAAGTAGGTATATAACAACTTTCTGAACTGATAACAGTTACCTTTGACTACCTCCTTGGCACAGTAGTGAGCGCTGTTGTCTACTAAGCGGTAGGTTCCGAATTCGATTGTCGGCACGGTCAATTTGGGTATTTTCTCTGGTCTGGGCTAGTAGTAAATAAAATAAAGGAAAAACTTTTGAGTAACCCTAATATTTTACTCATGAAAATTTTATGAAAGACGGCTGTTAAATATTTCCTGTTGCATTTCATTATAAGTAACAAAAATTAGCAATTTTTTAAATAAAATGCCTTTTAGTTAGATAGGTATAACGCACGGACCAACGCTTATACCATAAAATGTAAAAAAGTATTAATAACATAAGTAAACCGTCAGCTCTTTCGTTTTTATAATTCACCCAGTACGGAATCACCCTTCATATGCCTATGTAGTATACCTATATAGTATACACGGAACATCACGGCATAGCTCATATCTTGGCTCGGTAGTCACTGGCAAGCTTTGTGCCCTTCGGCGGGGTTCGTTGGCGTGTGTGTGCGTGTGTGAGTTGATTTCACGACAGCACGACACCGCCCGGTACGGTTCAGGGTGTAGGGTAGGAAGAAAGATTTGTGTTATGTTTTTTAATGCAGCATTTTCTATAAATCCATACGGATATTAAAATATAAATTGAAATAAGTATGAAAAGTAAGTAGTCCATAGTAATCCATATTAATAGTATAAATGCGAATAGTATGTCTGTCTGCTACGCTTTCCGAGCTATTTGTCTAATTGGTAGGTACATAAATAGGTTGATCCCGGGGAAGGATATAGGATGCGTTTTATCTCAAAAAGTTGAAGAGTTCATGTTGTAATTAATAATTTTTGATGTAATCAATAAGCTACTGCACGTGGATGAAGTCGCGGGCATCATTTAGTAAGTATACTTTTCGTCTGGCTTATATCTTGGAGAAGGATGTATGCTATTAATAAAAAATAGCGCTGTTTATCAGCCAAGAAAATGTGTACGGATGTATTCTTGAATAGCTTTTGAAGAATTAGAATTAAAAGAAAAAATTATCAATTGTCATAGGTTTATGATAAAGCTTGGAATTTTTAATGTATAAAGTTTAATCAAAAGTCATCCACAATATTTAACCTGTCAATAGTCCAGTCATTATATACATTTGGAAATGCAAGTGAACCGAGAAAGCTAAATTTTGGATATTACGTGGGGGAGGCCTAGAAAAGCTTAACTTCAAATTGTCGACCAAGATTTCCTATGTACATTTTCCGTCATCTTGAAAAAAGCGGTAAATTCAGTTTTTTCCCAATTACTCGGTTCTCCGTTGAGATACGAAATTTTGATGCAATACTTTTTTGTTCCTGTTTTTACGATTTACAATTAAGGTCCTTTACATTTTTCACCTATCGTTCATTATTATTGATATAATCTAAAAAACCATAAATTTAGGTACCTAGTGAAATTTGTTTATTGCTATTTTCTTTTTTCACGTGAAAGATATCGACAAATATCTAATCAAACTTGTAGAGCGTATTTAGACCTACAATTTCGTTGTTTTATTTTTCGTTTATGACAAAAATCAAGACCTCTAGCGCGCCGCAAAGTTTTTAAGTCTGTGCCCAGTTTCGGTTTAACCGCTCACACGGTTGTATCCACACGTCAAAACGAATTATTGTGATACAAAATAAATAAGTAAACCAGCTAAATTATAGCTAGCTGATGCCCGCGACTTTGTCCGCGTGTATTGAAGTTTTTTGGTTCCCGTGGGAACTCTTTAATTTTCCGGGATAAAAAGTAGCTTATTTATTATTCTAGACTATAAGCTATCCCTGTGCCAAATTTCATCCGGATCCGTTCAGCCGTTCTGGCGTGAAAGAGTAACAAACATCCATACATCCATACAAATAACCTTTCGCGTTTATAATATTATCTTACTTATAAAGTAAGGATTTTGTATCGCAATAATTTCCTGAACAACCTTTCATTCCTTTTGACGTGTGGATACAACCGTGCGAGCGGCTAAACTGAAACTGGGCACGGACTTACAAACTTTGCGACGCGCTAGAGGTCGTAATTTTTGTCAAAAATAAAAAACTAAAGTGTAGGTCTAAATACGCTCTACAAGTTTGATAATAGATTATCGATTATCTCAATAACGATGAACGTGAAAGGTGTAAAGGACTTTATTTGTAGATCGTAAAAACAGGAACAAAAAAATATTGTATCAAAATTTTCGTATCTCAACGGAGAACCGAGTTATTGTAAAAAAATGGAATTTACCCCTTTTTTCAAGATGACGGAAAATGCACATAGGAAATCTTGGTCGACAATTTGAAGTTAAGCTTTTCTAGGCCTCCTCCACGAAATATCTAAAATTCAGATTTCTCGGTTCACTTGCATTTCTAAACCGTTTTTTCCGACGTAATGACTGGACTACAAGTGAATATTCAAAGCCCACAATAAAGTATTAATAAGCCTACATAAACTCATTACATGTAACTAAGTAGATGAGTGTTTTTACTAGAGTTTAGTTAGTATTTAATAAAAAATTTGTTTTTATTAATACATTTTTTTTAAATCAACAATAACATTACAGAGCAAAATAAAAACCATAATAATATTGTGAACAAAACTTTCGTGTTTCAATATCCGGCTGTCAGCTGCTTGGTTCGGAGGGCACTCACACAGTCGTGTACATACGTCACACGCACACTAACAGAACAAGGGGTGCGCCTGAAGGGAGGCATGGTGGGGTGTATTAAGTTCCTTTCTTTTCACTAAAATAATTTTAGGGGATGGTTTTACTTCGATATTTTTTCTGAGGGTCCTCGACCGTGCTTCTGTTGAATACGTCGGCCATGCAATTTGAGAAATGGATGTTTTAGGGTGCATTCGCTGTTAGAGACGTCGGCAACAATGACAGGTTGGTACGAGTTATTTATGTTATACCTACCTACCTATTCAGTATTGGAAAAATACTGGGGAGAAATATTATCACAAAGGTTCAATAAACACAAAATATCACGAAGAGAATTAGGTATGTAACTAAGTTGCAAGAATGGTATCATAGAGAATATAAGTAGTCTTCTCTTTTCTGAAAACGACGTGACGTGTAGTTAGTTTTCCCAACTGCAGCTCTAAAGATATAACAGAGCTACAAAATATATGTAAGAGCGAATACACACTACGGACTAGGGAAAACCTCCGCGCGAAGCATCCTCTGACTCCATCCTTCCATCCATCCATCCAGTGACTAGTGCGTGCACTCGTTATTGAAATCCAAAAACCAAGAAAATAAGAAGAAAAATAAATGACGTTGACAAAACGTCCGCACGAAAAGTGCGGATGTTTTGTTTTTGCCCAAAGAACAATAATATCATTTCAACTTTTTGGCCAAAATAAAATAATTTCAATTAACATCTCGGCCACCATCGGCCTGTTTAGGTAAATAGAATCAGAATAAGAAGATAAGTTTTCAAAACAAATTCAAAAGCTGTTAAAAAAAACATTACAGATTCAAGTTGAAAAACAGCTGAAAGTTACACTGGCTACGACCCGAGACCTAAGCAAAGTGAATAATAAACTAAGTAAGTATAATAATATTATGAAGATAAGCAAAATGCGATAACATCGGAGAAGCTTTCGCTGAAATATTTTTAATCAAGCTTTTTACCTGATCCTTCGCCGCGCCGGGAACCGACCTGTCAATCTCTCAAATGGTAGATTAAAAACATCTTTACTTTTTTTAGCATTAGGGATCAAGGAATTATATTTTGTGGGGAAAAAAGAGAACGAATATGATTATATGGATGCGTTAGATAAAGTTTTGACGAAGGTAGACGGTTATGCATTGACTATGTATTATGATTTTTACCTGGAGGTGTGTAAGTATCTAAGTTTCAATAAAACGTGATTTTGTATTTCCATAAAACTCACACGGGAACTTACCTACGCAAACGAAACATGAAAGTAAAGTATTTTGGCATGTTCCTACAGGTTCAAGTTCTAAAAAAAGTAAAAATTTTGAACCTATTAGACTGAATAAATTTTGATCCTGAATTAAATTAATAGGTAGTTTATATTGATGATTAAACGATAGCATTGTACCCATGGTGTATCAGAAACAGCTAAATGAAATTATTTTCACTTACTCTTTAATTATTATAGTCTAAACTTGATGTATAACAAGATAAACAAATTGATAACTGAAACATCTGTTTATAACAAGTTTATCGAATCTGTAATTAACAATAACATTGTATTGTTATCGTAAGCCGTTAATCAAAATCTACAGGAGTTAAGTTCTGACGAAAAAGTGGAAAAATCATCCGTTCGTATATCACTGTTGAGGTCAAATTTCCTTGACGCTGAATTAGTTTATGCTCTTTGAAATGCTGGTAAAAAGACGGCAGGTGTTCAGAAAATTGCTGACTCAGCGCAGTGGCACCGGTAGTTTGTGGTAGCGGGTTCGAGTCTCAGTTTGATCACGATTTACATGTCACTCGCGCCGCTTGAATATCCGATTATGTTCCAGTTTTCTAATGCTAGTCATCGTAGATATACTTGTGCTTCTTAGAAAATAGGATTGCGTGCTTATTATGGAATTAAGATGACATTGTTATTGTGAAAAAAAAAAACTGATCGTAGATAAAGTATTTGGTGGAATTAAAAATTGGTTTATGCAGCTATGATGGTTTTATTTTACCTTCGCCTTAAACTTTTTTCACATATATACACACACAGAGACTAATATATTAAGTTTAATTAAACAACACCTACCTATCTGAAAAGCTTTTGGAAGGAGAAAAAATGAGAGAATTTAGAAGGTGTATCACACATGTTCTAAATTCATGTAGGTAGGTATAGCCTGACCAGAAAAGTAATAAAAACCTCTCCATGTTACGGGGAAAAAGGAAACAATTTTATATTATGATCATACCAAGTTCATTGAGAAAAGTGATAGTAGTGCCACCGAGCAATTTTCTGGTTAAGCTATAGGAAATACGTGTCTCTTATGTCGATATAGTTCGCGCCAATCATTTAGTCGTCTCTGAGCTGAGATGCGAGTACTTGTTTGCGCAGCTCTCTACAAACTGTCGATGTCAATGTACCTAGGTACTAGGTACGCGCGAAAATATGCTATGCGACGTATCTCGCGGCCAACTTCAGACGCGACTATTTGATTGCCGCCGGCTATACATCTTATTTTGACTCTACCACTGGTTCGGGAGATTGATTCCACAGTCTCTAGTAGGCTCTAGTATCTCAGCAAGAAACTCAGCAATAGCTCTTTTTTGTTGGTCTTGTACCAATGTTTTATATCCAAAATAATGTTTAGCCAAAAGCAGACTGTAAATCATTGAAAGTGTACTTCTGGTCCTACGGCGTATCACGGCCTCTGTAAAAGTTCGAAAATAGGTCCTACCTACGTAAGTAACCTAAGCTAAAATGTCTGTTCAGTGTAATGGGTTAAAAAAAGGTCTTTGAAATATAATGTAGTGACTGGCTTGAATGGATTCCATGTGACGCGATGACTCCCGTTATGAAGACGGACATATCAATTTGAGCCAATGACTACTAATGTATATAGTCACTGTCAACGAACCCCGAATATGTTGTAATGCTTTCTGAATAACATATTATACATGGGCGCATAACGTTACATGATAACGTCCAAAATACGATTAAGCAAAAAAGGCAGACTCTGTGTAAAGAAGCTGTTATTCTGCGAAATCTAAAGCATTTATTTTGCCCTAGAGAATGCCCAACGTTTGTGTGGTTATAACTCTTTTCAGGGATTCTCAGCATTGTAGCCTTATTTCGTCTCAGAGATGCAAGCTGTCGATATCTAGGTACATTTTAGCGGATGGGCTGTGTAAAGGTAAGGTAAGAGACGGGCTGAACAGCCACACTTTTAATTATTCATATGGCTTCAAGGATTTCCATTTAGCTGCTAAACTTCAGTAAAATTTGCTATACTACTATTCAGGAATCATGGAATATGGAATCTGCTTATTGGAATAGATAGAGGTCTGCTTATTGATATAGATTTCACTTATAAATAAATAAGGTTACTGAATTCTAGGTAAGTAGGATTTTTATGTAATCACGTCGCCTGCTACAAATGAAACAGAAATTTGTTTAGTGATTTCTAAATAGTGCTTTCAAATTCATTCGTATTACAATCTTCTTATTATAAACTAAGTAACTAAGTATAGTGGATACTTACAAGCAATAAAGATATTCATCATCCCTTATAAGTTCATCATGTGCACTTTATCCAATTTGCGTAGCACTTTCTTTTTGAAAGTCACGCTAAAAAGTATTAGTCTTCATTCCTTTGACATCTCAATGTTTGTTGATGTAGCAGCAGCAGAAATCTGATGATGGCTGACTTGATATGGTAATTGAGATAAAAACTAATCATCACATAACATCTAATGAAAATGAAGATAAATACATTTCAATATAAGGGTTGCTTGGTCGTGAACTTAACTCGACAAGTGACGATGATGATGTTAGGTTGAAATCTTTTTTCATGACTTTACCCCTGAGTGAAGACAAAGTCTAGGTACCTTTTCTAGTTTCTAATGCGTAGTTACCAACCTTCAACCACAATCTCATATTACTGAAAACAAAACAAGAACTTAAAAATAAATGGATTTGTTGTTTAATTGCTATTTCAATACCTACCTATTATTTTATATTTTATAGTGATGGAGAGATCCCATCAGTATTGCTGAATTGAAGAGAACCTCAAATGTATGGAATTCATAGAGCTTGAATTTAAAATTAACTAAGATATTATTAGCCTAGAAAGCTCAAAAGCGGATAAAATGTAATTAAAGCTGTAAAGGTTTTCTTAGCGGTTTGTCAATTTTTCTCAATGATCTCTTATTGAATATTTCAAATCCCGTGGTGCTTTCCGAAGGTTATGTAAGTACCGACATTTTTTGGTAAGTACATATTATACATTACAGTCTGATTATCACAAATTCTATTAGGTAGCAGGAGAAGTATAAAAGACAGTACAGTGCACACCGGCAGAGTGGAGTGGAGAAGCGGCGTCTTTCACTCAAACCACATAAGAGGTCTCAAACTAAGCTTTATATACTTTTGCATAAAGGTAACACATGCTGCCTTTCCACGCGCGAAAGTAGATGGTTACATACTCAGCTTGAGTTTAAGTTTTTTTTTAAGAGCTTTACTCGACGCCAGTCCAACTATATACCTACTTATCAATAATACACGCATAAACGATCGAGTAATATTATTCGAGGATAACCCGTAACATTGATTACTAATGATAAAAACCACCCAGCCACACATCTGTCACACTGAAAAAACTCCAAGGCACGTGCTGACGTGCAGCGTCATCGGGCAGTCATTACCAGGGGTCAACGGCCCACTGATCACCTTGCCCTGTCGTTCATCATTAGCCTAGGTTAGGAAGTTTGTAAACAAGCCGTTTGCTTGATAAGATTTTGGTCAGTAGGTCAAGTGATGGAATTTGAGAAAAATGATTTAGTTTTTTTATTTGTACCTACTATTTCGATAACTTCTTGATTAGCTGGTTTATAGCTTAACTTTTTCCTACCTGATCTTAGATCAGTGTCGTGCAGTTCATAGAGGCATAAAAGCACCGCTTACCCAAATAGAAATACGTCAATGCTCATTTATCATCAAAACAGCTAGTAAATAGGTATTCTGACTAACTAATGCCTACCCTAGCTTCAAAACCTGTGCACGCCCCTGTCTTAGATAAATAATAAAAATGGTAGTCGCCGTCATTGTCGTTGTCGCAACGTATCTACATTGCGAGATGATTGCCATACTGCTACGGATTTCCACAGAACACGGTCTTGAGAAGATTTTGTTCCACTTCTCAAAAGCGTTTCCCGGTATGTTTTTGGTACATGAATCGCAAATTTCCTTACTTACCGGTTGACACTAATTTAATAAAGTTTACAACTCTACTGAAGTTTTAAATTTTCTAGTTTTTACAATTCAATGTGATACAGTGGTGATGTGTGATGGTGATGTGTGTACAGTGGGAACAAATAATATGCGAATAAATCAGTACCTACTTATGTATGTTCCACACTTAGTATGAAGGAATAAATTATAATATTTACGATAAGCAAACGTAGATGTTGGCCAGTTTTGCTGCTTAATATTATACTGGAAACGGGTAATGTGAGCAGTTGTTGCCCGTACACACGTCAGATAAATATAATAAATCAATCATTCACCAACGAAAACACGTGTCCGAAGCGGAATTTATTACCTGTCATTATCGCAATTCAGCTAATCAATTAACGCGTGTTTTCGAAAAACTGTTATATATTTATCACTAGCTGCTATTCCATAATGGAATGAGGTTGCAGTGATAATTCGGTCGAATGCGCAGGATGCAGATGTAACCTTTTTAACTTCCACGCTATAAAAATCTGTTTCTTCTTTGTTATAAGGAGCAGAATTGCTCGTAGAATATATCGAAATATAATTTAATTTTTGCTTCACTAACTCGGTATGTGCATCGACAGTTAATAAATCAACGAACGTTCTTTACGTGGCTGGGAACACGATTCTGCAGTATAGAATTTATCGAATCAGCTTGGTGCCTCACGATCGGCTTGTATAGCTTTTGTTTTGTAAATGACTTTAGATTAAACGGTTCTAATATATTGAAATGCTGTTACTATTAAAGGACATAAAATTATCTTAAATGGGTTGGCTACCTATCCTAATATTTAGTTTATAATATCTTATTATCTTGGAGTTGTTCGTTTATGGAATTACTCATTTGCTAAAGTTCTAAGTAGGTACCTTACCTTTATTAGGGTGTTAAAGACACACAGGGAAATTCAAACTAAGAATTCTTCATAATGTTCTCAAAGGTGTGTGTGTATCACTCTTCTCATTCTGAGAAGAGTGATTCTCAACTGTAAACCGGCAATGGATTAAAGTGATGATGGAATGGATGACGAGACGCCTTGCGTAAGTTCACAGGTATAACAATTAGTAGAGGCAACAAGTTTGCTTATAACAACAGTTTGCAGAATCTATACTAAGTATAAATGCAAAAGTTTGGATGGATGGATGAAAAGATAGATGTTTGTTACTCAATCACGCTAGAATATCTGAACGGATTTGGATGAAAGACACAGAGACAGATAATGTTCTGGAATAAGACATTCTTTTTATCCCGAAAAATTAAAGAGTTCCCGCGGGAAGTCGCGGGCAGTAGAATTATAAAAAAGAACAGATATTATCATACAATCTTTTGGTATTGAAGTCGTGATTATTGTAGTCTTGCTACGCGGTAACGCTACGTCTAAGCTGCTGCGTACGAGCATAGTTTATATAGAGATGATATATGCATTCTTTGCATAGGAGTAATGCAGGTTTCACATTCGGATTTGGGCATATTAAAAGTCCATTATTACAACGTAAAATATACATAACCCCCAGTTAAAGCGTCAGTTGTGCAGACGGCGGCTTTGATCTGTGGAACAATCGGCAGTAATTGATGATCAGCGGCGAAACCAATACAGCGCTCGAGCGCATTGCCTTGTTCGGATATCTTGAGAAACCAGCGCCTTGCACGTTTTCCTAGTTCCGTACCTACTACAAACTGAGTTGGTACTAGGTACCTTTACAAATAATCATAATATTATCTAGTTTACTTACTTATTATTTTGTAGTAGGAACCAGTTAAACTTGTATCTAAGGAATGAATGGCTTCTATATGGACACATTCAAATCGAGAACGAACATGCATCTTACAAGCAATCGCGCTCCACCTAAGGCTGCATCATCACTAGCCAAGCTTTAGCCTACAAAAAAAATAAAAAAAATACCTGAATATTTAGTTTATTCTTTTAAATTAAATAAGTAATTAAGTGCTTGTATTTTCTGCGATATGTTCGTCGTTCGCCATCCTATACTACGTTCGCTATCCTACACTATCACCATGCCAAAGATCTGTATCGTACCTAACTAGAATTATTGCCTACGGCTACATAGGCTGTAGGTAGATAAAGCAGCTACGTATTTAAACAACGCTGAGGAGGTAGTAAATAGTTTATAATTTTGTTAGTGTACCATCATTGTCCGCGATAACTGAAAGAGGTTTAAATATAAAATCCCAAAATGCAATGCAAAACATTATAATTCAGGTGCGAGTTGCGCAGACGGCGGCTTTGATCTCCGTTACAATCGGCTGTAATAAATGATCGGTGGTGAAACCAATCCGGTGCGCCAGCGCATTGCCTTGTTCGAACATTGCATAATATTATATTCAATCTTACCAATCCTTGAGGTAGTTACTCCTATCCTATCCCATATCCTTAATGTTTCGATCACTATGTCTATATTTCCTGAAGCTTGGAAAAGTGCTTATATAATCCCTCTCCCAAAAAAGGCTCACGCTTTACACTTTTCCGAATTTCACCCTATCTCCATCCTTTCATTTCTGTCCAAAGTGTTAGAAAACTAGTGTTCCATCAATTGAATCTCTTCATTAACAGAAATTGCCTTCTTAATCCCCTTCAGTCTGGTTTCCGGGCAGGTCATAGTACAACTACAGCGCTGGTTAAAGTTACTGACGACATTAGACGAGGAATGGATAATAAACATCTCACCGTGCTGGTATTGTTAGACTTAGCAATGCCTTCAATTCCGTTGATTTTGACATCTTGTTGAGTCTGTTGTGTTCTATAAACATATCTCCATCAGTGGTTGGATGGTTTCAGAGTTATCTCAAAGGTCGACGGCAGCGTATTCGCATTGAAGATAAGTTTTCATCTTGTTGTGAAATATCAGCCGGCGTACCTCAAGGTGGTGTGTTGTCCCCTTTATTCTTTGCTATCTTCATCAATTCAATTTCCCAGAATATTACTTCTCTCTATCACATATATGCAGATGATCTCCAAATTTAATTGTACCTACGTTTTAAGTTTTCATGTTTGTTATCTGTTTCTTTTGTGTTTTTGTGGTGCACAATAAAGAATATACATACATACATACTTTCAAAACTACTTTCCCGAGGCTGGAACTTACAAATATTTCGCCTTTTTATAGGTTAACTACTTAAATAATCTATTAAAGATACCAAAAGTTAAAACGTAGCTACCAACGCGACGATAAAAACCGATGGGTCTAAAACTCTAATTAAAAACTGGAAAAGTTATAATAAGTACCTATTTTGTATATTTTTTTAAAGGTAAAGGCAGACCCGGAGTCAAGATGCTCAATAAGTCAGTAGGTATTTTTAAGACCCAGGCGTAGTTTCATTATTTTAATCTACTTAAAAGTAATTTTATCAGTCTATAACTATTTTGCCTTGATTTCTATTTCACAAATTACCTTCTTTGGTAATACATTTGCCCTTATTATGAGCACTAATTTGATAGTCTATAATATTGACATTATAAATGATAGAGTTTTACACAATTTAATGATAGGTTCATAGTTACGCGTAGCAAAAACATGTTATTTTCAATTTTCCTGAGCAATCTAAATAATGGTGGTAGGTAATGAAGTTGTAGCAGCGCCATCAGCGTAATGGATAAACGCTTTTAAAAGTTAATCGATCTTCATGAGATCACTTTTTTTCATTGCATTTACTGCACTGACAGTTTTTACTCTACGTTTTATATGAAAGTGGCTTTTGCCCGTGACTTGTTCTGCATGGAATTTCTATGAACCATATTAGAACTAAGTCTTCGAGTAAAATTTTGTAGTTAAGTGCCTAGTTTATATCCGTCATCAGTTTTCGACGGCCAGATATTCGCATAATTATATTAATCATACTAATATTATAAATGTGAAAGTGTGTTTGTTTGTTGCCTTGTTGCTTTGTTGGGTAATTGGTTTGTCCTTCAATCACGCCGCAACGGAGCAACGGATCGATGTGATTTTTGGCATGGGTATAGTTGAGGACCTGGAGAGTGACATACTTTTTACCTCGGAAAATTAAGGAGTTCCCGCGGGAATAACAAAAAACTAAAACCACGCGGACGAAGTCGCAGGCATCAGCTAGTAAACAAATAATTATTAGAAGAACTTCTTTGGTAAGGTACCTTAAGTCTGTTTTAAAAAATCGGTAAAAATCTTTCAGATAGAATTTTCTTTCTAATATTAGTACTATTTTGCTACCAAGCGTGTCAACTTTCGATTAATACCTTCGCTACATACACAAAGTACTTATGTTCTTTGTCATACAATGGTACTAACAAACCTACCTATACCATAAGTTCAATGTAGATGAGTACTTAATTTTCTTTAAACCACTATGTGTTACTTTTTGCTAATCATAAAAACGGCTTACAGCGCTCGCTACCCAAGATTACTGCAACGTTAGGGCAAATGCAAAAACGGCTCATAAATGATAAGATGGTAATATAATGTGTGACAAAAAGTGTAGGTATAAAGCAGTGATCATAGCCCATCGCCGGCTCAGTGGTGAGCACGAGCCTCCTCGTAGATTGAGATAACTTAAGGTACTCTTGAGAACATCATGGAGAACTCAGGCATGCAGGTAAACTCGTGAGTAACATCGTGATGTTTTTCTTCATTGATTAATCAAGTGATTTTTCTGAATTACAAAGTCAATATACTCAACTCCAAAAATTTAGAGGACCGTGTTCAAACGGTCAACGGAAGCCTTAGTCAACTTAACTAGACTATTGAAATTGATTTCTATTGTACAATAATAATAATTACTTATTATTTATTTTAGCAGATTAACAAACATAGAAATATAAAGCAATTGTTCATTTTGAAAAAAGTACCTATATAACCTAGACTCAGACGTATTGTTTAGTCGAAATGAAACTGGCGTGTTTCAGGCCGCGACAGGCAAAAGTCGAGCACCAAAAATGTAATAGCTGTCACTGGCTATGATTAATGCAATTAATTCCACAATAGCCACATCGGTTATACGTACAATGCTGGCCCTAAAATGTGAGTCCACTTTTATAATAGAATACTTCTATTAATTTAGAATATTTCTTAAAAATTTCCGTTGGAACTCTATATAATTATTTACGAGTTAAGTTATGAGTATAGTCCTATCTGGATCGAGAGACAAACACTTTGCAAGCTATTTCACTGATTGTCAAAATGTCTTTGAATTAAAATTTAAAAAATATGTTATAAAACAGAATTCTATTGCCACGGGCTGGTCAAACACTCGGCAGCTTTACCTATTCGACTTTTAAGAAGCACTAGCTGATGCCCGTGACTTCTTCCGCATGGATCGAGGTATTATGGTTTCCGCGGGAACTCTTAAATTTTCCGGGATTAAAAGTAGCCTATGTGTTATTCCAGACTATACTCTATCTCTGTACCAAATTTCATCCAGATCCGTTCAACCGTTTTGGCGTGATTGAGTAACAAACATTCATCCATCCATACGTATAAATTTTCGCATTTATAATTTTAAGAAGCATTTTCAGGGGGTTAGCCGTGAAAAAGAAACTCAACAATAAGAGGAACTAACATACAGAGATACTTTATTATGAGGTTAGAAATGCGCCACTAACTTATGAATTTTTAGTTTTTGCCATGCACATGAGACTTCAAAAGTCAGCGCAGAATCCGAATAACCTAAGAATACATAAGAATAAGACTTTGAGTAATCAGAAATAGATTTAAACAGTGACCGAGGTTGTAATTTAAATGGCCTACGTTGTAATCGGATAGATCGGCATCGCTGGATAGATTTCATAAATAACGTGTAGAATTTTTGTACATAGATTTATTACGTTCGCCGGCGAAAATGGTGGGAGATTGTTTTTCAATTTAACCGGCGACCCCCGCTGTTTGACATGCCGCCCGGAGAGCCGGCACCGGATTGGTAAATACATTGTGTATTGAAACACAATCCGTATATAATACTAAGCCTTAAATTTAAGTTCCACTGTCTAGTCCATTTGAACTGATTACGCAGTCGGCAATACACACGAGTATAGATAAAATGATATAAATTAAGTGAATTACAATCGATGGAGTGATATGCACTTTAAACTCGTAATATTAGGTCCCAAAGTACAAGAAGGAATAAAAAGTATGGAAACACTAGTGACTATCCGCGGCTTCACTCTCGTGGGAATTTTGATGATCCTGTGGAAGTCCTTGTCTACATTAAGAACGGAACCTCTGTGCATTTAAGCTTTCTAGATCCGAAGATTTATGCTGAGCATTTTTGAATCAGCCATTGATTAAACGATCGCCATTTGCAGTATCAGTGCTGAACACACGCTGTAAAGTATCCAGTCCAGTGGCTTCTAAAAATTCAGTTTGTGCGGTCCAACATCTGAAAATAATACACAGACTGAATTATGTAGGTATTTTAAGTATTTTCTGTTATATAGATTTATTTTTCTCGCATAGTTTCTTCGAGTTTCTATTACTCGCTCTGACGTAGCATTCCGCAATCGCAAAGTGGACGAGTTTAGAGTAGTTGTGCTTGTTATGAATCGATTTTTTTAACTGTACCGAAATCATACAGTAGTTGTAAACCAGTTATGCCATTCAGCGCTTTAATCATTATGATTGAAGGTTTTAGTGTAGGTAGGTAAGGTGCTCAAAGATGGCTAAAGATACTGTTATATTCGTACATTCAAACATTATTTTTATGGAACTTGTGAGCTTGAATCCATACTGATTAATATCTATTACTAGTGGGCCCGGCGGACGTTGTCCTGCCCTATCTTCTTCGCAATTTTTCCATATTTTCTCACCTTTAAAACCTTCCCTGGAGTTTGACAAACATTTAAAAACCAAAATCAGCTAAATCAGCCCAGCCGTTCTTGAGTTTTAGTGAGACAAACGAACAGCAATTATATATAAGCAGCAGTATATACAAGATAAGATCCTCTTCCGGTCTGGACTGTCAAGTGGTGATTGCGTTGCGGTGTGTCTCCTCGTAAAAGTGTGTCAAAGTTGCTGTGGATAGGTGCATTCTCTATTAAAAGCACTTTTTTCGCGTTAGGTTGCACCAAGGAATTTATTGAACTGTTTGTTGTGCGCGAGTTGTAACGTACACAGTGAATTTCAACGTAAAAGTTTTTTACCTAATTCAGGAGTGTCATCTTGGAACATAGACAATAGCGCTCCATTAGTCTGTCAATAGTGCCAACACAACAACACTAAAAGTTCCGTTTACATATCAAGTTGACCAAGACTTTTGAGCGTAGCAGAAAAATTCTATGTCTATGCTTTTACGCGACGAATTTATTTGAAGACTCGTGTATACAACGCGTAATTATACACCATAGAGCCATACACCAGAGTTATTGCTACCACAGAGTACTTTAGTTTGTTTATAGAAAATAGAAATGGATGCCACATTGGATAAATCTTTTTCGGACTCTGAGATTCACGTAACCGGTACGAAATCGGCCATCACACCACCTAATTTTCAATCAATGCGGAACAAAAGAAAAAGGGACGAAGATATTACACTGGAGCTAAACAATTTTAAGGAGGAAATGAGGAATATGATTTCAAATCTAATGTCAAGCCAAGAGAAAGAATTTAAGAAAAATGCAACTTCTCTTAAGGAAATTAAACAAACTAATACCAATATTGAAAATTCGGTGGCATTTCTATCTGCACAGAATGAAGAGTTTAAGAAAAAAATAGAAAGCTTGGAAAGACAAATAAAGGAGGACAAAAAGTATATAACTATTTTGGAGGATAAACTTGAAGAAGTGCAAAGAGACTGTCGGAAAACAAACTTTGAGCTGAAAAATGTGCCTAAGAAAAATAATGAAACCAAAGAAGACTTGATTGATATGGTACTATGCCTGTCCAACAACATTGACTGTAAAATCAACAAATCTGACATTAGAGATGTATACAGGATCCGTTCAAAAAAGGAGGGTGTCCAAAATACACCAATTATTGTAGAAACATCTTCTACTTTATTAAAAACTGAGTTACTCAAGATGAGTAAATCATTCAATATCAAACACAAATCAAAGTTATGTGCCAAGCATTTGGGGTTCCGTACCTCTGAAGACACCCCTATTTTCATTTCAGAACAGCTTACGCCTAAAGCGGCTCGATTATATTTTTTGGCACGTGACCTTATTAAGTCGAAAGTTTATAAATTCTGTTGGACGTCTTATGGTAAGATATATCTAAGAAAGGATGAGGGATCCCCTATAATACTTATCACGAATGAACCTCAAATCCACAAACTATCGCAAGAAAAGTGACTATTTTCAGGCTCTAAATTTGGTTTGTTGTTGTATACAGAATTCTGCATTATTTATTCTTATGTCTGCTTAATAACTATTGCACATGGTCATGTACACTACTACTGTGCTCATTTTTTACCACTTAAATTGCTAGCAGTTGGTGCATTTTTCCTTTTCTTTGTAATCATGCAAACACATACACCTAAGTTTGTTTGTAACACATTATACACATCTCATAATACACACTTAATTAAATTTGTTTGTAACACAATATACACACCTCATTTACACTCACTTAAATCTGATTATTACTCAATATATACACTTTGCATAAGCTCACTATTTAGCATAATCACTGCTTACATATTATATAATTTAGGCATAATAATCTCTATTGTCGGTAGCATTGTTGCCATCACTGAGTTTCATTGGTTAACTTTTGTTATATCTTCAGGAATCAACTTAATCAACCACCTTATAATCAAAATCTGTTCTCTCAATGAATTTTATTTCCCATTTAGCGGTAAATGAAATAGATCAGTCTATGGTTCCTTGGACACAACAATGTGATATCGAGGACCTTAACAAAGTAAAGACTTTTAACAAAAATGACCTAAAATTGGTTTCACAAAATATACGCAGTATCTATACTAACCTGGAGGATCTTCAAATTACATTAGCTGAATTAAAGTTTCACATAGACATTTTAGTCCTAACGGAGTGTCGGCTAAATCCACAAAAAACGATTCCATCTCTTAACAATTACAACTCATTCACAACTTCTTTCCACCTTAATCAAAATGATGGTGTAGTTATCTATGTTAGAAATACCCTCTTGGCTGCCGCTAAGGAGGTAAAACTAGATCATGCATCGTGTTTGCAATTGGAAATTAATGACTATATCATTCTTGGAATATATAGGTCACCATCAAATACTAACGCTGTTAGCTTTGTTAATTCACTTAGTGTTCACCTTGATACTATCAAATCGCATAAAAATATTATAATCACGGGAGACATAAATATTAATCTTATACCTAAACAAAATGAAACACATAATGAATGCAATAATAGGTTAAACTACCTAAATATGCTTTCTATATATGGCCTACTTCCAGGTCACTCACTCCCAACTCGAGGTAGCAACTGCCTGGATCATTTTATATTTAAATTAGAAAAAAAGAATGTCTCCCCTTTCATAGCAGTTCTTAACACATCGGTTACTGATCACTGCATGATATTTTTATCTATATCTAAATTAAATAGTAAGCATAAATGTTCCAAAACTAAACTTTTCATAGATTATGACAAAGCTGTAAAAATTCTTATGGAAAAAAATTTGGATGCATTGCTATATTCTGAAGATCCTAATTCGGTAGTAGCTGAACTAATAGGCAAATTGACTGATTCTCTAAAAGAAAGCTCGAAAGTGGTGCACCTCCCTAAAAATAAACGTACTATTAAACCTTGGATGACATCTAGCATTTTACGTTGCATACGAAACAGGAATAATATGCAAAAAAAGTTAAGGGCCGATCCTGACAACGAAATTCTAAAAATAACCTATAAACGTTATCGCAACTACTGCAATAACCTTATTAAAAAAATAAAACGGAATTATGATAGACAACAATTAACCCTCTCTGTTAAAAATAGCAAAGTTCTTTGGAGCAAAATTAAATCAATAGCCAACTTAAATAAAAATAAAACTCAAAATCTGAATCTATTAAATTTAAAACTCTCTCCAGGAAACTCAGTTAATTATGTGAGTAGCTACTTTGCCAATGTTGGAAGGGTACTTGCAGAAGAGATCATGTCAAACGCCCATCATACTATAGACCCCTTGGAATTTGTGGATAGTCATTTGTCTTCAATGGCTCTCCTAGATACTGACCTACTTGAAATTGTAAGTATTATTATGAGTCTCAAATCTGACAGTGCACCAGGATGGGACAATATCCCCACTAAACTTCTTAAAATAGCAATACATTTAATTGCACCAATCATTTGTCATCTAGCAAATCTCTGTTTTAAATTAGGCGTGTTCCCTACAATTCTTAAACAGTCCATTGTCACACCTGTGTTCAAGAGTGGAGATAGTGAGGACATTAATAATTATAGACCGATCTCTATCTTACCATCCATAGCGAAAATCTTGGAAAAATTAATAAATTCCAGATTAATAAGCTACCTAAACAAATTTAATATTCTCTCTGATTCACAATATGGGTTTAGGCAAGGAAAGTCCACAGAGGATGCAGTGTTAGCATTAACATCACTTATTTCGGAACAATTAGACAAAGGTAAAAAATGTTTAACGGTATTTTTGGACATTAAAAAGGCGTTTGATACTGTCTCTATTCCCCTTCTAATACAGAAACTTGAAAGAATTGGCGTTAGAGGTACAGCACTATTATTGCTTAGAGACTATCTGCATGATAGAACTCAGCGTGTCAAAATAGGGGACTATGTTAGCGAGGACTCTAAATTGACATTTGGCGTCCCACAAGGAAGTGTATTAGGACCAACCTTGTTTCTAATATACATTAATGATTTATGTAATTTAAAACTTGACGGTGGCCATCTGTTTTCTTATGCTGATGACACTGCTATAGTTTTCTCTAGCATGTCTTGGAAGTCGGTTAAAAATATGGTTGAATCAGGCCTCACAAAAATCTCTCAATGGTTAAAAGCAAATCTCTTAACGTTAAATACTGAAAAATCTAACTATATATGTTTTACAATAAACTCTAAAACACAGCCTAACAATGATTACCAAATTAAAATTCATAAATGTAATAATCTAAACCCTGTAAACTGTAGCTGTCCATTTCTTAATAAAGTAACTACAATAAAATACCTGGGAGTAATGTTAGATGGGCGACTCTCATGGCACCCCCATGTTGAATTTGTTAATGGTAGAATTAGGAAACTTATTTGGATTTTTAAAGCACTGAGACATGTGACAACTAAAAAATTGTTAACGCAGATTTATGTAACACTGGGCCAATCTATCCTAGGATACTGTATCCTAGCCTGGGGTGCAGCCTCAAAAATAAAGTTTCTTGAAGTAGAGCGCGGTCAAAGGTCTTTACTAAAAGTAATGTTTTTCAAACCATACAGATTCTCAACCATAGACCTTTATAGACATTGTGAATTGCTAACAGTTAGAAAATTATATCTGTTAAACTCATTATTAAAAGCTCATAAAAGGGTACCCATTGACATTGAAAAATCTAAAAAGAGGAAAAGAAAGATGGTTTTGCACACGATTCCTAGTAAAACTAAATTTGCTTCCCGACAATTCACAAGGAAATCGACTCATCTTTACAACATAATAAACAACAAGTTGAACATCTATAAACTGTCCTTACATGATTGTAAAAAAGTAATTTCTGAGTGGTTGCTTAAATTAAACTATGATGAAACAGAAAACTTGATGCAACAAGTATACATATAATAACACGTGCATGCACCGACCCACATGTTCCTTTTGTACTCTTATAATAGCAGTGAGATTGGGTAGTCACTGCCAAGTGGCTCACCACATAGACACACACACGTTTACAAACACTCACACACACGCATACACATAACACACCACACATATTATTATTGTACTATGCTTAATTTACAAAAATAACTTCTAAATTTAACTAATTTATGTTAGTAATATGTTATGGAAGAGCGGGGCCGCCCGCCACAAGTGCTAGTTGTTACTGGTAACTTAAAGGGTTGGCCCCAATCACTATGTAAACATTTTGTAACTTATTAAGAAGAAATAAATATTTTTGTATTTTTTTGTATTTTAAGATATAAAAGATAAATGGAAAAATGTGTGTTTCTTTAAATTACACCGCATCGGTATAATTGGTTGAGGACCTGGAGATTGACTAATGCCATGCAATGCTTACTATCTTCAAAATGATTTTAGGTTATTACTGAAATTTTTAACTGCCTTTAGTAACAAAATAGCAAAAATCCGTAAAGAAATGATTGTCCATCGTACAAATGAAAGCTAATAAGACGAAATGAGATAGTATGTAAGGACCTTTACATTTAATTTTATATTTCTGCTCGCACGGTTTCCGTTCAGAATAGTATTTTTTTTCAACGCAATAGAACTAGTTCACATCACGAGGTGTGAAAGGCGTGACCTTTGATAAAGTATTAATTCCCAATTTGAAGCCTAATCTTTGTAACGGATTATAAGACTGTTAAGACTCAGTGCGTTATTTAATAAAGCTTAAAAACAAATTAATGATCAGTTAAGTAAAAATAATACTATTTGAAATAATTATAAGCTCAGTGCTGAGGGTAAGCATAATAAGCGAGGGTAGAAGTCAATTTTTATAAAAATGACATAAAATTTTACAAATGCGAAAGTTTGGATGGATGTTATTAACTCAATCACGCCAGAACGCCTGGACGGATCTGGTTGAACTCTGGCACTGATATAGGTTATAGTCTGGAATAGCACACTATATTTTGTATCCCTGAAAATAAAAGATTTCCGATGGGAACCAAAAAACCTCAATCTACGCGGACGAGTTCGCGGGCATCAACTAGTTAAATATAAACGTACGTACGATGCATACTCATGTGTAATAGAAGGGGGACCACATCGAAAGCCGACCGGACGTTGGGATAGAAGCGAAGATGAATAAACATCCCTTAAACCCAAATGTCAACGACCAATGTACGAATTAAAAGCCCTTATCAACAACCTTTAATCAAACGGACCACCACTCACAAACGAAACCCCATTGAATAAAACAAAAGGCATCGTCCAAATGACCACTTACACAAGAACCACGGCTTCGGATATGTTGTTACCTTCCTAAGTCTCTTATCAATGGTCAGTTGCACTGGACATTAGGGAATTTTATCCAGAGGGTGGAACCATTCTCTTCCCAAAAGCCTACAGTTAATGGACTACATAGGTATTCCCTCGAAACTATAACAATTAATTAACACCTTGACGAAAGTTTGTTATACCCTTCGTGACTTTCATGGTGCATGATGGTAGCAAAAGTTGAAATTTACTTTTAATTGAACAAGTAGGTATAAATCTTTCAACTCTTTCCATTACTCTCTAATGCAATCTATCCATTATTTCATTACAATCTAATGCATTAACATATTTCCATAGCAAAATTGGGCTAAGTAGAACCAAAAATAAATCATCTTTATAGATTTCAAAGATTCTAGTAACCCAATTAACAAGAGGACAACATGACTTGTTACATTTAACTTGTATTTATTTTTATTATAATTATATTTAGCTTGTATCACTTTTTATGTTAAATGCTTTAGAAAGATAGACTTGAAACGAACATAAATAATATTACTACACTACGGTGGTAAGTTTCGTACCAGCTTCCAAGATGAAAGAGATTTTCAATTCAAAGTGTCAGTAAAAAATTTTTTAAAGCATACTTTCATTTTATTCTGATTTGCTTCGTAGGAAACTCTTGTCTCTAAAATAGATGAAATATTGGACTTACACTATCATTTTCTAACATCTATAAAGTTTCACGTGACACATGCGATCCGATCCCTCTTTCCCCCAATGCAGTCGACCCTTCGGCCATGCGGCCCTCGAGGCCTTTTGATGGGTGTGTTGATTGGTCCGGCGCACTGGATTACAGAGGGCCTGATGACCACTCCGCCTTGGGATTTGCAGAATTAACGCGTTTCAGCTGAGCTTAGTTATTGTTGAAAGCTTTGAACAAAAATATTGATTCATCGATCAGCCTATTTGGTCTTTGGCGGTCAGCTAGGCTTTATTTTTTTTTTAATTTCAAAGATAGCTGGCGATGTTAGATGGTATATTTTAAAATCAGCTAGCCATCAGGATCTTACTTTTCTATGTTATCTAGATTTTTTAACGCAATAACATTTTGCACTTGTGGCAATCTGCTAGGTGATGACTGATGACTGATGAGTTATTGAGGTCTAAGCTGTACCCGTATACTCGTTCGTACCTTCGTACGTACGTATAGGTTCTACAAATGAGCAGCACAATTCAAAACCCATAAAAATTTTATATTGACTGTTTAAAATAAATAAAACGAAGTCACAGGCATTATTGTAGAGACGCTTATCGAGTTAAGGTACTTATTGATAAAACGTCAAGTTCGGAACTGTACTTTTATTAATGGACTTATAAGACGGCAAAAAAATAAGAAATACAGAAATATAAACGTTCCAAAAAACAAATCAATTAATTTTATTCGCCATGGCTGCCAACAGTTTGATTTCGTTCCTCGCATTTTTCGATCGTGAAACTTTTCAAACGGCGCGCATTTTATGGCGCGTGAAATCGTTCAATTCAATACATTCTTGCACATGGACCGACGATTTTTCCATTTTCACACCAACAATACAATTCAGTTTAGATGGCTGTTGTTAATGATTGCGTTGACGTTTATTCTCAGGAGAGCTTTTTTGGAGGTTTTTTAAACGATGTATTGTTCGGTGGGCTTGACACTGATATGTTTTTTTAGCCAAAAAATCTGTGCAATATTGGTGCTATTTTTCTATATATCGATACATAGTTTCCCTTGTATTGTTCCTTAAATTGGGAGATGTTGTTCTTGACTTATCACAAATCCTTTTTCAAGTGAGAAGTCAAGAATAAAATAATAAAAGTCGTTACATTAAAGCTCAACCTTGTTTCGTAAATGTAACACATTATTTATCCAATAAATTTTGAGCATATTTTAAGTCACTATTTCAAGGTTTTGGCATGTCGTGTTTCCGTTTTAAATACATCATGATAATATTTTTAGAAAACATAAAAATACCCAGTTGTTATTGAGGCAGAATAATGCGGTATTTCGTAATTATAATTATATTTTGGTTCTCTTCGTAAGCCGACACAGTTTGAGTTTGTGATTAATAGTTTCGCGTGTCATGTGGCTTCGGCGACAATCATTCTAAACATGAATGTAAGAATGATGTAAAAGTTAAATAAAAACTTTAGATAATGTTGTATTTAATTTACTACTTAAGAAATGCCAGATTAATTTTAATATTAAGTATAATTTTTTACCACAAAAATGAAGGTTACTCTTTTTAAAAGATGAGTTTTTTTAGAAAGCAATACATATTCAAAGTGAAATAGTAGTTGAGCAGTGCAGTAATATCCTGAAGATTGTACGCAGTTGCAGTAAAAGTTATAGAACTGAGATTTTGGGCCGCGGTCCTTTTTAACGACGGCTAAGACATAACTCAACCCACAAACCGACTCATGAAATCAGTGTCATTAATCCGCTGAATAAAAGCAATAGGTACAACGCCGTAGAGTGAATCTTACTACTATTATAAATGCGAAAGTTTGGATGGATGTATGGATGTATGGATGTATGATGTTACTCAATCACGCCCCAACGGCTGAACGGATCTGGCTGAAATTTGGCACAGAAATAGATTATAGTCTGGAATAGCACATAGGAATAGCACATTTTTATCCCGGAAAATTAAAGAGTTCCCGCGGGAACCAAAAAACCTCAAACCACGCAGACAAAGTCGCGGGCATTCGCTAGTATAATAATAATATTAATATTATCTTTAGAGTTTAGTACATTGGTGGAGTTAAGGTGATATTGAAGAATACAAAAAATATAATGTAACATTTTTAAGCTTATTTAAAATAAAATCATTTTTATAAAATTAACATGAGTTTACTGCTTAATTGAAGACCCGTAAGCTTGACACAGCTTGCATATTAAAAGCTACATAAGCCTATTTTTTATTCCACTACAAGTTAGCCCTTCACTGCGATCTCACCTGATGATAAGTGCTGATGCAGTCTAAGATGGTAGTAGAACTATCATTGGTAGCAGGTTTTTTTTTTTTAAATATATATGCTATCGCTTGGCTGCAATCAGGCTTGCTTGCAAGTTGTGATGCAGCCTAAG
The DNA here is from genome assembly GCA_963932025.1 of Erebia epiphron. Classification (NCBI taxonomy): domain Eukaryota; kingdom Metazoa; phylum Arthropoda; class Insecta; order Lepidoptera; family Nymphalidae; genus Erebia; species Erebia epiphron. The sequence continues at coordinate 44,585,541 of OZ009945.1, forward strand.
GTGGAGCGCGCTTGCCTAGAAGATGCCTATTCACTCTTGATTTGAAGGTAACCATATTAAAAGAGGATGGGAAACCGGAAGCCGGAAGGGCATTCCATATCCTAGCGGCTCGAATTAGAAACGAGGAAGCAAATCGCTTGGTACGAAATAATCTTTTTAGGGGTATGCAGTTATATTAAACCCATTAGTTGGTTTCTACTTGGTGGTACGTATTAATTAAAAGTAATAAGAACACAGCGCTTACCACTGCACCAGGGAGGTTGAGGGACCCTTGAGCATTAAATACATATTACGAGTATATACCTACGAAATAAGCTGACGACCTATATCCTTCAATCATTTACCGCCTTATTTTTTGTGCTTAGGTAGGTACGCCGGCGTGCGAATAAAAAATCTGTGTTTTTGGAGACAAAAGGTGTGCGTGGGTGATTTGAATGTTAAGACGATCATTAGTGAGCTATTGTCAAAAATGCCAGCGCGCTTCAAGCCAGCGGCCCTCAAACGTAATTGCATCGTGATATAACGCGATATAAGTCTCACCTACATACAAAAAGGTTGAAAAGTATCCTTTGAAAGAGTATGTCTCCGAATTGCAAGCTAACTCTGTGTAAAGATTCAGCGGATAAAATGTGAAAAGATTTGTATTATACTTGTGATTGCGTGTTGAAGTGCTTGCAAGAGATCTATGCCTTGTGTAAGCATAATTCCAGAAGTGGGCAAATAATTAAAATTACTTTTAAAATATGTTTGTACTCTCTTTGAGACTTGCACGAGCGAATGGTCACAACGTGTAGCGGTTTCACGAGAGATTTAATGTAAACAGTTAAGTATAAAAACATGACCAAAGCATCACAACAACAATAAATTAATCAATTGATCAGGCTGCAGTTGCTACTGCTAAGCTCTAAATCAAGTTGCGATCTAAACACAAAAGTATTCAATAATCGCTGAGTCTGCCGGTAGGAGACTAACTTTCAAACGTCAAAATACTCGTATTTATGCAAATTATTTCAATATGGCATATCACCGCCAAAGAACGAACCGAGTGAAATACATCGAATGAGTCAAATATCAGCCTAATTAAACATTCATCACTAAACAAATACACAATCTTTTATCTTTTCCAAAATATCAATTCAATTTTAAACGCAAAGCTGACAGTTCGGCCGTCCTGCAAATAACACGTCCTCGTGTTCAAGTCTTAACACGGGCAATTATGCCCCAAATCGTGAACATGCGTCTAGCCCCAAATCATGTGATCAGGCGTTCTTGCCTGCGGCGTTCTTGCCTGAATTCATGATCAGGCGGTCATGCCTGGGCCGCTCCTGCTCACGATTACTTCGCTAATAATAATATGTAAAACACTTATCAAACTGCCGAACTCTCAGTCTTCATCAAAACTCATGAATACACACTCAATAACCTGAAACGACTCACCTCATTCGATGCACTCTTCAAAGTCTGAATCACTTATTTACTTTCACAAATCTACACATATTTTGAGGTTAAATACACTAACCTCACAAAACTTTTTATCTTGAGTAATACGAGTACTTTCACATAATTTAAAATTTAAAGTGAATCTACCACTGGTTCGGAATGCCACAATCCTAGCGAGAAGAACCAGCAAGAAACTCGGTGGCATCTAACAATCAAAATAATAGCCACCGATCACTCAATAAAAATTATGACTAACTGTTGAATCTATTTTTAATGTCGGTACTTCTAAATATATGATTTCAAACAAAAACTTTACAAAACTGTGCGGATGGCAAAGTGAATCAAGGCAACGTGAGCTATATCCCACTTCTGAAATTTGTAAGCATAATTCCAGAAGTGGGCAAATAATTAAAAATTACTTTCAAAATATGTATTTGTACTCTCTTTATAACTTCCACGGGCGAATGGTCACAACGTGTAGCGGTTTCACGAGAGATTTAATGTAAACAGTTAAGTATAAAAACATGACCAAAGCATCACAACAACAATAAATTAATCAATTGATCAGGCTGCAGTTGCTACTGCTAAGCTCTAAATCAAGTTGCGATCTAAACACAAAAGTATTCAATAATCGCTGAGTCTGCCGGTAGGAGACTAACTTTCAAACGTCAAAATACTCGTATTTATGCAAATTATTTCAATATGGCATATCACCGCCAAAGAACGAACCGAGTGAAATACATCGAATGAGTCAAATATCAGCCTAATTAAACATTCATCACTAAACAAATACACAATCTTTTATCTTTTCCAAAATATCAATTCAATTTTAAACGCAAAGCTGACACTTGTCACCTTGTGGACGTCTATAGGCAGACGGCAACTCATACTCGTAAGCTCCGCATTTACAGGAAAAAATAACATACTTAAATGCCTGTGATGCCTCTGTACAAAATTTCGTCTACATCAGGTAATAGACACATTTTAGTTTTTTATAATATAAGTACGGATGTCAACACATTAAGTTTGAGAAGGACTGGCAATCGACTACCATTACAATATCGACATAGGGAGCAACCAGCAACTGACCTACAAAGGCCAGTGACTTGCACATCCATTAGCCACTGTCGCGGACCACCAATACACCCCCATAAATTACTCCATGCAACTTAAATTGTAACAGTTAAAACGGTAGTTGACAAAATTCGCAAAAGGGTTGTTATTGTTGTGAAGCAATAAATCAGTAGCTGCATATCCTGTTAAAGATACTGTTCCTTCCTTTGTAATTTTATTTGTGCCCGTGCAAGCTGGATCTATGTTATAGCTTAGAGTAAGACATTAATTGTGTAGGTACTTATTTACCATTTCCTCCAACCACTCTTCTGATCGAGTAAAACTTTGTACAACTTTGTCTAAAGTCCACGAACTTAAGATAAGCTATGCATTTGTGTGCGTGTGTACACTGAAAGTGTCGATTTAAAAAAAAATAACTACTGCTTTTCATGCACACTGACGCAGTTAGCCAGTTGGGTATGGCAGTTTACCTACATTAAACCCATACCCCTAGTCGGCTTCTACACCGCATCGTATTGGAACGCTGAATCGCTTGGCGGTACGTCTCGCGCTTCTACCACGTTAAGACAACAGCGCTCAACACTGCGCCAGGGAGGTCGTCAAAATATAAAAACTAACGTTGCTTTTTCAGTAGGTATATTGAAAACCTGCAGTTTACTTGCGCCTTGCTAGATTTCAATAGAGATGTTTAGCAATCATAGGTATAATAATTTATGAGGTCTGATTAACTTTTGCAGACTGTGGAGCAATTCTATACCTACGTAGAACAGAACTCCCTGATAGGAGCTATGCAAGGTATTATTGCATCTCATAGAAAGGCGGCATAACTTTAAAACTGAATAATTATTCATAGACGAGTACAATAAATACGTACCTATGTAGGTATAACTAAATAGAATAGTCGGACCTATAAATTAACAGTATGAAACGTCTCTTTTTGTAAACAAGGGTTCAAGATACGGTAAAATTAAGAAAGTGATATTTGCATAATTCTGGGTAAGCTAAATCTTATATTAAATCTTATACCTAGTACTTTAACGTGTTATTATTTTTGATCCACATTCATTATGTAGGTACCTTCTTTCTTCAGTAAACACCGAAATATGAATTCATCCATACGATCCTCTTGTATGAAATACAAATCAAATTAGGTATTGCTACAATAAAGAACTTAGGTTACCTATTTTACAGTTTTAATTAAACCATAACCTTTTGGTTTCTATGCGGTGCGGTATGGTACTGGAACTTTAAATCGCTTGGAGGCAAGTCTTTGCCGGTATGATGCTGGCTAGCCACGGCTGAGGTCTCCCACCAGACTAGAGAAAATTTAGATATTATAAATTCTAAACTTTCAAATGCCACGGATCAAAATTCAAATTCGGGTCCTCCCACTTTTAAGACCACAGCACTCACCACTACGCCAGGTAGGTCGTCAATATGCTCACTATATCTATATCGTAGGATGTATTGTGCACTATAATGAACCACATATGGTTCAAAAGGAGCAACTGTTGGCTACTGTTAGATTGGCCTTCAATTCCCGCACGAGCATGACTCAGCAACAACCCTTGTAATGCTATTGTGCTTCGTACCCAATCACTTGGTACCAATTGTCGTGGGATATTCTATGAGGGTTCGAGCAATATTACCTATCAAAGATATACGGTCTACTACTTTACCCTTACTATAAATTATATTAATAAGTTTTAGCATCCCACTTTGATATTGTAAGAACTTTAGGAAAAAGATATTGCTACTGCAGACATTCATAAAGTTTAAATTCATAGAATTGAGGTCTACGTTGAAGTTCTCTCATCGAAAGATACATATTTCCGTTACATAGCTCCGTTTGCCAAGAAACCCTAACCCGTTGTCCTACGTAAGCGACAAACGCGACACCGCGACTCGATACGACGCGACGCGACAGTATCAAACAATCCCTTCACGTGGCCTACGTTGTCGCGGTGACAAATTTGTCATTTTCTATGGCGACGTATCTGTCGCCACCTAGGACAATGGATTAGAGCCATTGAGTGTTAAAGCAAACAATTCAACCTGGATGTTCAGCGTTGGAATGCAGATAGAATTCTTACCAGCCAGATTGTCTAAAAGTTGCCGATCAAATCGTCAAAGTTCGGAGTCAAAGTAAAATAAACCATAATAGCATTGAATTAGAGCTCAATTTCGTGTATCCATTCTCATCCATTTAGGGTATCGTACATACCTAACCCACCTACCTACGTAAACGTACCTAAAGACCCCCCTTTCAGCTTCTCTTGCAAAATCATATTATATTATCGATTAAGAAATCGATCGTGAGAATTTCGCTTACAGAATCCTATAACAAAGGTTAGCTTAGGTATTAATCCACAACCTACATGTAGGAATATTATTCTATGGATAGAGCAGGGTATAGCTGCAGCTAAAACTAGTGATTAATGGTGAGCTGCCCACGGGCGCCGACGACTGCGGGCGTGCTCGGGCTATAGACACAAGAAAAGATTTAAAGGAATCGAATAAAAAATATTATGTCATAAAATGTTATAATCTAGTATTTTATAAATACGAAGTCTGAATAAATTCATGATTTCATGCACGCTAACTCAGGTTATTTGAAATCCCTTGGGAACTTTTTTTTTCCAGAAGAATAGCCTATATGTCCAGGATTCAAGCTATCTCTGTACCTATTAAATTTCGTCGAAATCAGTTGAACAAATGGGCTGTGGCCCATGGGGTGGCAAAAGGTAACAGGCAGACAAGTGATTTCTACACTGTAGACTGTAGAGGGTATATACCTACCTGAGTAGAACATGTTAACCATCATTTGAAAAAAGTAGGTTTATTCCTGATATTATGTTGCCGATGGGAATTCACAGTACAGGTCCTAGGTACCAATAACTATTATCCGTTACAAGGCTTGTATTGATATTTAATTATTCAACCCTGAATTTCCTCAAAAAATTAGATTGCATTTACTTAACACAAAAATTATTTCCAATAAGTGAATATAATTAAAATGATTAAAAAATACAACTGCTCTGCCGTAGACACACATACGAACCCTGAAAACATAATACTCCTTTTATGGGCAGTCGTGTAATAAAAAACCGGCCAAGTGCGAGTCGGACTCGCGCACCGAGGGTTCCGTACAAACCTGTAGTAAGTTTTAAATTAAATGTTTTTTTTAAATATTTGAGTTGATTGAATGAAAGGTAAATTGCGATTTACGATTAATGACGTATTAAAAAAAAAACTACTTACTTGATCTCGTTCAAACCAATTTTCGGTGGTAGTTTGCATGGTAATGTATAACATATATTTTTTTTACTTTTATCATTCTCTTATTTTAAAAGTTACGGGGGGGGGGACACACATTTTACCACTTTGGAAGTGTCTCTCGCGCAAACTATTCAGTTTAGAAAAAAATGATATTACAAACCTCAATATCATTTTTGAAGACCTATCCATAGATACCCCACACCTATGGGTTAGATGAAAAAAAAATTATTGAGTTTCAGTTCTAAGTATGGGGAACCCCAAAATGTATTGTTTTTTTTCTATTTTTGTAAGAAAATCTTAATGCGGTTTACAGAATACATCTACTTACCAAGTTTCAACAGTATAGCTCTTATAGTTTCGGAAAAAAGTGGCTGTGACATACGGACGGACAGACAGACAGACAGACAGACAGACAGACAGACAGACAGACAGACAGACAGACAGACATGACGAATCTATAAGGGTTCCGTTTTTGCCAAATTTGGCTACGGAACCCTAATATTTTTGGGATCTAGATTCTAGGTACTCATCATGTTCTAGATGATGATTATATAGTTAATCTGATTTTCGATTTTTTTTTCATCTTTAGACTTTAATGCGAAACCATGGTCACTCCATAAATTTTTTTTTAAATTTTCCTAGCCTATGTCACCCGGAATAAGTTAGGGATTCTAACGATACCTCATTTATCAAAATCGGTTCAGGCGTACAGAAGTTTTGGTGGAATATGCAAACTCACATACATACATGAACCCTGAAAACAATATACTCCTTTTTTCAGACAGTCGTATAAAAAAACGACTTCCAACGCCACTATAAAGTACAAAATAATTTTGATTTCTACCTACTATGTTGAAGTCGGGCGGGTATAACAAGGATAAGCAAAGTTGACGCATCATACTTGCCCGACTTCAACATAGTGGGTAGAAATCAAAATTATTTTGTACTTTACAGTGGCGTTGGAAGTCTGTTTTTTGAAAATAATTTTTATTTTTAACTTTTTAGTGTTAGGGTTGAGGATTCGGAGTCAGATTTTTTTATGGGACCGCGTCAAGAGCTTACTCTAACGACTGATAGAAAAAAAAATCAAATTGGTTCAGAAACCACGGAGATATGCACCGACATACATTAAAAAAAAAAAAAACGCGCCGAATTGAGAACCTCCTCCTTTTTTGGAAGTCGGCTTATAAAATATCTACGTTACAGAAAATTCGTATTAGTATGTATAATTAAAATTAACGTTATGATAGTGTTTTTTACCCTCGACGAAGCGGAGACGGTATATGTGTTTGCCCTAAGAGGTTGTGTGTTTGTTTGTTTGTTTGTGCACTTTTTTGTCACCATTTTTCTCAAAAAGTACTGGGCCGATTGAGATGCGGTTTTTTGCATTAGATACGTATAGCTTGTGAGAAGGTTTTTAGATATATTTTAGGACCATAGACAACCAAGCTGAGCTGTAGTCTATGATTTTAATATTTCAACATGTTACCATTTTTCACAAAAACTACTGGGCCGATTGAGATGCGGTTTTTTGCATTAGATGTGTATAGCTTGTGTGAAGGTTCTTAGATATATTTTAGGACCATAGACAACAAAGCTGAGCTGTAGTCTATGATTTTATTTTTTCAATATGTTACCATTTTTCACAAAAAGTACTGGGCCGATTGAGATGCGGTTTTTTGCATTAGATGTGTATAGCTTGTGAGAAGGTTCTTAAATATATTTTAGGACCATAGACAACAAAGCTGAGCTGTAGTCTATGATCTTAATTTTTCAACCACTGTTACAATTTTTCACAAAAAGTACTGGGCCGATTGAGATGCGGTTTATTGCATTTAGGACTTCGTGCGATTACAAAACAGGAAACTGGTACCAAAATTTTAAAAAATCAGCGCCATTTTGAAATTCTTTGTTAATTGACCGATTTCGTTCAAAATCTATATTTAGGGCTCCCTGGGGTCACAAAACAGGAAACTGGTACCAAAATTAAAAAAAATCAGTGCCATTTTGAAATTCTTTGTTAATTGATCGATTTCGTTCAAAATCGATATTTAGGACTCCCTGGGGTTACAAAACAGGAAACTGTTACCAAACTTTAAAAAAACAGCGCCATTTTGAAATTCTTTGTTAATTAACCGATTTTGTTCAAAATCGATATTTAGGGCTCCCTGGGGTCACAAAACAGGAAACTGGTACCAAAATTTTAAAAAATCAGCGCCATTTTGAAATTCTGTGTTAATTGACCGATTTCGTTCAAAATCGATAGTTAGGGCTCCCTGGGGTCACAAAACAGGAAACTGTTACCAAAATTTTAGAAAATCAGCGCCATTTTGAAATTCTTTGTTAATTGACCGATTTCGTTCAAAATCTATATTTAGGGCTCCCTGGCGTCACAAAACAGGAAACTGGTACCAAAATTTAAAAAAAAATCAGCGCCATTTTGAAATTCTTTGTTAATTGATCGATTTCGTTCAAAATCGATATTTAGGACTCCCTGGGGTTACAAAACAGGAAACTGTTACCAAACTTTAAAAAAACAGCGCCATTTTGAAATTCTTTGTTATTTAACCGATTTTGTTCAAAATCGATATTTAGGGCTTCGTGGGATTACAAAACAGGAAACTGGTACCAAAATTTAAAAAAAATCAGCGCCATTTTGAAATTCTTTGTTAATTGACCGATTTCGTTCAAAATCGATATTTAGGGCTCCCTGGGGTCACAAAACAGGAAACTGGTACCAAAATTTTTAAAAATCAGCGCCATTTTGAAATTCTGTGTTAATTGACCGATTTCGTTCAAAATCGATATTTAGGTCTCCCTGGGGTCACAAAACAGGAAACTGTTACCAAAATTTTAGAAAATCAGCGCCATTTTGAAATTCTTTGTTAATTGACCAATTTCGTTCAAAATCGGTATTTAGGACTCCCTGGGGTTACGAAACAGGAAACTGTTACCAAAGTTTTAAAAAATCAGCGCCATTTTTATTTATTTTGTTATCACCATAATAAATGAATTCAGTTTAGTACAGTAAAATCTGTTACTACTTGTAAGTCTAACCACAACCCGTGAGCTGCTTTAGCAGCTCGCGCACAAGGCGAAATACTAGTTAGATATATATAGCTTGAGAGAAGGTTCTTAGATATATTTTAGGACCATAGACAACTAAGCTGAGCTGTCTCTATGATTTTAATATTTCGATATGTTACCATTTTTTACAAAAAGTACTGGGCCGATTGAAATGCGGTTTTTTTCATTAGATGTGTATAGCTTGTGAGAAGGTTCTTAGATATATTTTAGGACCATAGACAACAAAGCTGAGCTGTAGTCTATGATTTTATTTTTTCAATATGTTACCATTTTTCTCAAAAACTACTGTGCTGATTTAGATGCGGGCTTTTTGTTTTAGATATATTTAGCTTGTACCTAGATGCTGCCCAGGGTATCATGATGGAGTCAGGAGGCGATCATGGGAACTCCTTAAATTCTCATCGTATACCCGTCGCGTTTGGACTCTTTTGATTTGTCCATTTGAAAAGGGTTTGGCAATAGTCCACCACACTGGTCAAAAAAACTACTGAGCTGTCAAAGATGCAGTTTTGTGTTTTAGATATTATGTAATATATACGTTTGCTACGTTCTAATTGTTGTTTCAAAGTTATACAGGTCAAAGGTATAATGGAGCTCTGCAGTTCGTCGTGGGTTTTTTTAAAATTTTTAATTTTATTACTTGTTATCTTTGGTAATGGAAAAAACACAGACAACATGTGCATGACAATGAAAAGTAAATTTCTCGTAGCCTGTCTACGAAGTTCGTAGCTCTATGGGTATAGTAAATCGTTTCTCCAGGACTTGATTAAAAGTTCGTTGTGCAATGTTGCAATGGGATTTCGATATGGATACTGCAATATTATGAGTTTCGAGACGAGCCTCTGAGGACAATAACCACTCTTACGTATGTTGTTTATCTATGTAGTAAAAACTTACAACGAGAAATTGCAGTAGGGAAGTAATTTGTACCGTAGCCATGAGATTCGAATATATTTTATTTATATAAAAGACAGGGTCACTGTCCACTGAAGATTAATTGTAACGTCAAAACGATTTCAACAGGCCATGTTTACGTTTGGTGCGGGAGATGGAACTAAATACCCCATTTTAACTGTAAGGTATATGACTTATCATTTACCTAAACGTCATTGCTTTTTAAATTTGCACTATTTTCTATACTTAAAAGGGTTTTAAATTTGCCCCTGCTTAACAAGAGTACGTAGAGTAAAGCATTAATAAAACCAAACCAGAAATATTTTTAATGTTAACCTGATTAATAATTAATGATAAAGGATTTTGGCACAAAAAATATTTATACTTCAAATTCGTTCCACCTCACACGAGAACCATTTAAAAATCGCATAAGGTAACATTTTTAATTAACGAACGAAAGGAGCCCTTTCATAGGAATCGTCGGAACGTTTCAAACGTAAACGGCATGAATAATAGTTTTAAAAGTATTTGAATAAGCAGTTCATTAATTATGTGCCAGGGGCATAATAGTAATTTTTGACGCGGCCCTTCCTGCTTTCAATGCAGTTGGCTCAGTTACACAATTTTCGGAACGGGGCACATTTTGCAATCGTTCGTTAAAATATTTTTCGGTAAAACTTTTTCGTCGAACACCCATTTTGAATACCCTAAAGTTATTTCGTGTTAAAAAATGTTTTATCCATAGGTACTTATATTATATTTCAATTCAATTCAATTCAATTTATTTAAAACATGTAGGACATACAGGTGTCTCTTATGCTACGTCATGTTTAGACTCTACCACCGGTTCGGAAAGAAAATATATAAATGCGAAAGTGTGTCACGGCCCAATTACTCAACCGATTTTGAGGAAATTTGCTACAGAGATAGTTTACCTCCCGGGGAAGGGCATAGGCTACTAAATTAGTTTTATGTGTTAGTACCTGTTAGTTCACTACTACAATATTATTTCTGGTAATGAGCATGTAATTTTTATCAAAACCAATACAGCTGTCCAAGGAAGATGTCCCGAGTGTCCTGTCCGGCTGCTAGTGTGTTTCCGCTCTAAGGATTTCTTCTCATTCATCGCAGGTCGTTAGTTTTGGCGCAGATGCCGGTCTTAATCTTCTTAGCCGAGTGTAGCCACTGTAGCCAGTATAAAGTATTAAAGCAGGGCAACACTGGGGTCGCCGTGTGTGATTAATAGACTCATTACTGGGAAAGGTGAGATATGTCAGATTTGCAAGTCTTCGTGGCGCATTTGCGTCCGTTGGCCCATTAGTTAAATGGACTTAAGTACATACAATATAGTTCTTTAGTATAATGTTCGAGAATAATTTGGGCTACCTACGTGCATTGTAAATGATGCAGTTTCAGGAAATATTAGCACTGAACTAACTATTAGTACACCAGCACCTAAGTATAATAAACAAATTCTCTGCTTCCAATGATCTAAAGTATCTACCTAAGTGTTTTGAATCCCTATCCATCATTTGCATTATTCAGAACATTTCAAATACTTCCTTATTCTAGATTTAGGTACCGAGCTTCGACAGAGACAAACTTTAAAAATATGTTAATGAAAAAGTTTTACTAGTTTAATTTAGGTAAGAGTAAATATGAGTAATTACATTTGGAACTGTAATTTAAGCCAAGTTTATAAATTGTATACGACAGAATTACCAAATATCTGGCTCATCAACGCGACGCCCAGCTCAAACCTTTGGACCTAGAAAGCTGAGATTATGCGGACAGGCTGCATTTTTTGCATTATAATATAGGTACAAGGATAAGGTCGCATTTTAGGAAATTCCTACAAGATTGAAGTCGGAGCTGCTCACGAGTCATTCATATATAAGTACCTAGATAATTAAGGTAGATAGGTAGGGTACACATAGCCAAAATATATTGTAAGGTCACATTATTATTATGTAAGGTCCACAGTTAATATTATAAAAAGGGTAAACTGTCTGCCGGTTTGCTACACTTTCACGCCCCATCTTTTCATTCGATTTTGATGTTCGGTACAGAAAAAGGACTTATCACGGGGAAGGAAGGAAGGAAATGAAAGAGTTCCCGCGGGAATGAAAAAAACCGTACCTAATCCACGCGAACGAAGTCGTGAGCATCATCTAGTACCTAATAATTAATAGTTTCCATACCATATTATCCATATGACTCGCAATGTCCTGAAAGCTGAAGGCGCGGGTCGACCAATTATGAAAATAACGCACCTGCGCTCAAACACGGCCGCGCTGTCGGTTTGCGAGCTATCATTAATCTTCCTCGCTCCTTATACATTCCTGGTACCATCTCTCTGCGATACGATATTGTTGGATCTAGAAATAATCTTTTTATAAATAAGTGACCTTTTCAAAGCTGTTTCCTGGATTAAAAATAAAATTATGTACTATAGGATGTGTCAAAAATATTAGAGTGGCAGGATTTAGATACCCAGATCTGGCAGCCGGCAGGACCGTGTTTGCTGGTGCCTCAGGGTAGGTAAGTGTAACTGGTGCACTCTCGAAAAGGTCTAAGTCCAGCAGTGGACACATGTAGGCAGACGGATTGGCCTTTTTGGATTAGTTGGGATTAGTCAAAAGGTAGAGACACAAGATTTTGAACGTAAGCATCTGTATCTGTTTTGATATAATTAATTATGAAACAAACATTAAACCAATCGGTTAGTAAAATGAAAAAAAAACTACTTTAATAGGTAGCAACAGCGTTTTCATTTCAAAACTTAAAGCGCCATCTCTTGATGGGTAGCTGTTATTTAAAAAAAAATTAAGGCAGTAGTGACATCTAGTTTGGAGTAGACTAAGCTGAATTTGGACCTTTGTCCAGTGCAGTTCATTTATTATTGCGTTCTCAATATAGGTAGGTTTTGCACATCTAAGTTACATAGGTTTCAAATAGTATATAAATCTTGTACCTACTCGTAGGTACTGAAAAAAACCTGGAACTCTGTTTTAATCTGAGATATTTGCCCTAGCTTTTCGCACAACAATCTATTTATCAATAATATTATGAAGTTAATCAATAATATCATCATCACAATAAGGCACCCACAAAATTGTATATAATATATTATGTAAATGCGAATTTTCACGGCTCCACCACCGAACTGATCTTGATGAACTTTGGAATGCAGAGAATAGTGGGCCTTTCCTCGTTGTATAATCGAGGAATGTGTTAGGGCTTCTTCGTACTAAAGGAATAGGTACTATATATTCCCAATTTCCTATACATTTTGTCTATATTATCAATATGTGTAAATGTAGGTACTTGCAACAATATTTAATAGGTAGATCCTACTGTTGAACTCGTAGTGGCGTAGACAGTAGAATCCATCTGACTGTAATAGATAATCATATTCATACTTTATACTTACCTACGTTTTCCCAAAATATATTAATAGATAGTAATCCCAGGAAAATAGCAAGGAAAAATCGAGTAGGTACCTACCTATGTATTATTTTCTTTAAAATCGATTTCAGATACAGATGTACTTAATATGTAGTGTATTTTCAATTATAAAAAATAATAGTCCAGTTATACTGTATATACGAAATTGTATGTTCAGATAATATAATATATGATAATACAAACTATGTATCCTATATAAAAAATTTCGTAAAATTTTACTGTTCGCTATTAAAAATAAAGTAAGAGAGGCAAACACTTTTATCCTCATTGCCGATTAGGTATTACGATACTAGCTGAAGCCCGCGACTTTGTCCGCGTGTTAATAAGATTTTTCGATTCCCGCGCGGAATTTTTAATTTTCTAGATATAAAAACACACAGAAATATAAAGTACCCTATATGTCTGTATGTAACTATGTCAGTCTCCAAGTCCACAAAATATATTCCCTTGCAAAAAATCACGTCGATCCGTTGCGGCATGATTGAAGGACAAACCAAGACCAAGAAACAAACACTATCGCATTTATAATTTATGTATATTAAGTATGATTTAACTGCCTCGTTGGTCTAGTGGTTAGCATAGTCGACTGCGGATCACGAGGTCCTGGGTTCGATTCCCGGTCAGGCATAAAAGTTAGGTATTGGTTTTTCAATTAAGAAATTCTCAGTGCCAGCCCGGAATTGGAAGTTGGCGGTGTTCCACCCCCGTGCCTCGGAGAGCACGTTAAGCCGTCGGTCCCGGTTATTATCACTAACATGATAGTAGTCGTTAAAGCCCGCCAACCCGCATTGGAGCAGCGTGGTGGGTCTAAGCTCTAATTCCCGCTCTCCTATGAGAGTGGAGGCCTGTGCCCCGCAGTGGGACGTTAATAGGCTGTAGTGATGATGATGATGAACTATGATTTAAACTTCAAAAGGTTTATAATTTAATCAAATTAAATAATCAATAAGTACCCTAATGTTTAATTATTATTGCGCCAACCAGACCTTTCTTCGTATTATACCGTGCTTCGTATACTTGAACTCTACATAAGTCATATAATAATAATAGTATTGACATGGTTTTCTGATTATTGATGTAGAATTTTATTCTGTTAGAATGGATAGCTGCTTGGGTCGAAGCTTCCGACAAGACGTAAAAGCGTCAAAAAAATGTTGGTATGCCACAGACATAGATTTAGGATTGGTCTGAGACCAATCCTAAATCTATGGCCACAGAATGAGTTTTAAATCAATTTCATACCTTAACGATAGTCAATAGGTATATTTTGTTTAATTCAGGAAATTGAAATTTAAATTCATACAAAAAGTAATTAAAAATCCTGTACTTAAGTATCCTTTAAAACTCATCATGTATAGGTATGAAGGTTATTCAAATAAAATTATACACATTTAGTTATTCTGTCCTTCTCTTTATTATAACAACTGTAATCATGCCTCATTTTCACTTGAGTAGGATGAACAAAGTAAAATCAATATTTTCTGCTGCATCAAATGAAATGGATTATTTAAATTACGGGAGCGCAAGTTTTATTAGGTAGGTACCTTGGTAGGCAACTACTCGTATCTTACATTACAATAACTACCGTGATGCTTATGATAGAATGGCAATAATATGATTAGCAGTGTTATGAAAAATAGGAAATTTACATACACACATTAATGTTTTAAACTAAAATCCTGATGTTACGATATTTTTGGTTAACTAAGCTTTTTAACTACATACTTTACGTTTTAAAAAGAGCAACTGGTGAGATGCCGACTCTTTCAGTAAAACCGGCAGTTAAGTGGATACGAAATATAATATCATAAGCCACGCCACATTTTATTTACATGAGTATCTAAATAAAACAAACAAATAAAGACTTAAAGTTTTTAAGAATTGCATTGGCATTCCATAATATTATAATACAAGATGATGCCCACGACTTCGTCCGCGTTTTAAGGTTTTACCATTGAAAAAGGTTAACAGATGCAAATCGCCTGAGACGTATTTTTGGGGATTTATCCGAGGATTTTGGTAGGATCGAGTTGAAAATACTACCAATAGTTGAGGAATTTATCGAGACACGTGTGAGCGTTTGAATTTTGAAAATCAGCTTTTTTTGGAATTTAGAAAAATGTAAAAAAACGGGGTTTTTGGGGGGTGTTTGTTTACTAAATCCATACTAATATTATAAGTTATTATAGTCTGTCTGTCTATCTTTCTCCTACGCTTTCACGGCCCATCTTTTCAACCGATTTTGAAGAAATTTGGTATGGGGATAGGTTATATCCCGGGGAAAGACATAGGCTACCTTTTATCCCGGAAAATTTAAGAGTTCCCGCGGAAATCAAAAAAAATTATCTCTGGTGAATTATTTATGGTGAATTTCATGCCATAAAAGAGTCATAATATTATTAATAATGTAGATCTCTCCCAAAACCAAATCGGCACAACCTGTTACCTGACTCCACGTAGACTTGTCTGCCGTACATTTTACATCTACATTTTTATAAATCGTTATGAGCTTATAACCTATAAAAATTAAAATTTTTGGGTTTCTTGCCTATTCATCAAACACCTCACATCACAAAAACACGGATTCCGTGCATCATGGCAAATACTGCCTTCTATTGAACACGGAAATAAATACGCCAATCAGGGCGCAAACCCGTGCGCGATTAGAGGACTCATGCTCAAGTTCGAAAGGGAAGTTAGCGTAACAAACCCGTGCGGGTTTTGAGGAAGTACTAACTTAAGTAAGTTCGAGTTCTATTGAACACGCAAACGCATACTTACCCTGACCGATCGTCATGGAAATGGTGTTAAAATATGCCTTGTAAGTAATGTAGTTGTGTAATTTTAGGGAAGTAAATCCCAATAAAAAATTCTTATTATTCAACTAGTAAGTAGTAATGTGATAATCAAAATTAAATATATATTTTTTCGTAAATTTTTGTATTCATTTTCAATGCGAAATCTTTGAATTTTTGATTGCCGCAGGAATTCCTTAATTTTCCGAGATATTAAGTCCCCCAAAAAGTTCGTCAAAATCTGCCGGCTGAAAAGATAAGCCGATAAAGCGGACGATGGAGCAGACAGACACACAGACTGGACGTATCCCTGGGTGTATCCCTTTCGCATTTACAATATTAGTACGGATTTATTTTGGCTCAGGTTTTTTTCGTTTGTTAATAATACCTAGTACAGTACATACGTAAAAAAAATACTAAACTAATTATAAATAAATAAATTAAATTAAAAATAGGTAGTCTATCTATAAACAAATAAAAAAATTTACTTACCGTGAATACCTAATTGTTACGGAATTAAGTACATTATATTTCTATGTTGTTTATTGATTTGATAGTCTTCTTTTTTACACAGGAATGTCAATTTATGATATTCATAATACAACATCATTGCTTATAATATTAATATGTAAGTATATTTCTATAATTTACAAATCACAACACAATTCATTATGCAGACAGTAACAGTGCAAAGCAGGTTTAAATATAAGCTAAAGAAAAAATGGACTTGACAGAGAAAAAGAAAATCTTAATTTCCTTTACTAACTTTCCTCATAATAAATGCGAGAGTGTGTGTGTGACTATATTATGGAACTAAATAAATTTTTATAGAATACGTCACAAATTACAATAAATAAGGCATAATATTTAGGTACTCTTTTCTTATAATATGCCGATGTACCAGTGAATATAGCCGAATAAGAAATGGATTGTAGCAAAAAATGTATAAGAAAAAAATACTTTTGTATTATATTTTCATTTCATAGATGGCGTGCGATTTGCATTACATTAGGTGATTACAATATGACTACGATTACAAGATTACGATGAAGAATAATGAAATTTAAACCCACAAATATTAATATTTGAATATTGTGTTTAGTACCTACTTACTCATTATTTTTAGTACTACATAGCAAAATAACGCTGAAAATACCTAAATCAAATATTATCATTAGGTACTAGTAGCCCGCCAACCCGCATTGGAGCAGCGTGGCGGGTCTAAGCTCTAATTCCCTCTCTCCTATGAGAGTGGAGGCCTGTGCCCAGCAGTGGGACGTTAATAGGCTGTAGTGGTGGTGGTGGTGGTACTAGTAGCCCAAAAAGCCTGTAGGAAATTTTAAGTAATCACTTTGACAAAGGCTAGTTTTTAGCTAGTTCTTCAGCGGCTATAAGTACCTATACCATTTTATGCATTATGAGGTGCAGATAGACTTAGGGCCTGTTTCTCAATCTGAGAGAGAATTCCGAGATATTTTGACGGATTACCAATAAGTTTTATAGGATTTCTGTCCAAATGTACTTATTCGTCAGTTAAGGTTTTCTTGGCGATTGTGAAACAGGTCCTTAACAGGATAAACTTGAGTTCCTAGTCGGAATATGGTGGATTCACCTACGGGCTTGAAGGACCATAACTTTTGATTTATTGCAAATAAATCATCAATACCTATACCTACTAAAATAATGTTTTACCTAGTAATTAATGGAAGTTCTTCTTATCTTCATCTTCTTGTTGTCACCAAAAGGTCTTGATAGTCGCCGTGCATGCACCACACAAACCTCTCTAGAACCGAATTTGTCGCCTTACTTCAAACAAATTCGGATCTACAGGGTAGATGTAGGGCACTAATATTGATGCTCAAAATACGTCTTTTCTTCTCTTCGGTCCTTAGCTCCATAGTAGTAACTTTTAATAGAAATGTGATAGAAGCTTTAAATTAAAATATACTGAAATAAAATGAAGATTATATACGTGTAGCTTGGCATACAATCGAGATATTAAAGATTTAAAATTTAAATTATGAAGAATAATAGTTGCATTTGAGTAATGTCCTAATTTAAAAATAAACGAATAGAGTATAGTACCTAATCTCAGACAAAATTTAATGTAATATAGGTATCCCTATAGCATTTCCTTTTTAATTTATTATTATTTTATGATTCTTATTTTGTTATTTTCAACTTTTACAGTATAGTATGTATGTATAATTACAAAGTAAATTAATGTATGTTAATTATTGATGATCATAAAGAAAGGCTATATTATACATAAAAATAAGATAATACTTGAATGATATTGCACTTGAGGGATCTGCTTAATTCTATATTATAACTTTCTTCCCACAGCTTATGCGGCCGCATCTGAAATTAAGAAAGAATATTAAATGTACAAAAGAATAATACAGGTAACTTATTGCTACATGGGTACAAATTAAACCAAAGAGTGACATCAATCACGATTAAAATTAGTGATGTCAACACTATACGGAATTTTTATCGATTGTAGAATAATCCACAACGCGCACGTCAATACAGAATGACTCCATTAAAGCGTATAACTGGCGACAGTGGCCGACCCGTCACGATCGATCATCGTAATTTAGTCAGTCTACGCAATATTATGATAGACTAAAAATAATCAGAGACGACAAGTGAGGACATCAATATTAATAAAACCAACAAAATCCACATGAGTAATTACCCATCATAGACAAGGTTAGAATGTTATAGTAAATATTATTTAGAAGACAGTATTTTTAGTACTATTTCAGGAACTGATAACGGAAGGAAACTGTTTATATTTTTATTGTAAAGCATCAAGTATGCATTTTAGACGTTGTATGCTAATCAATATGTACAACGAGGTGCGTGCAGACACGTAACTAATGTGATATTTCGCAAATGTTGCATCACCATGACTCACGCAATCAGTCATATTAGCAAAGGAATTTTTATTTTAAATTCAACTCATAACTATTACACTTGCCGCGTACCAAATAAAGCTTTCTACGCAGTTCTATGTAAACTAACATTAATCAAATAACTCAAAGAAACGTTTAGAAAGAAAAACACGGAAATACAACAAGTCCTTAAAAATTTGCAAAATCGATTCCTGTTTGCACGGGCAGCCTAATACTGGCGCGTCACTATGTCTGAGCGGTCGAAATTCGTTGATTCGCCTACCTCTGCGAATCGAGGGCACCATCCACCCGGCGCGGCGGCAGAGCGGCGCAACTGGGTCACAGGACAGGCGCATGCGTGCTCCGGACGCGGGCAATGAGCGCCGCCCCCGGTCTAGGACCGACGAATGGCCCGGACATTACGGCCAACATAATATGACCCCCCCTTCTTATTAGCCTCTAGTTGAAGCAACAACCAGCTACCGCCCATTCAGAAGCTCTTGTATATTGGGCGGGTAATCGAGCAGCTGTTGGACAAATCTTTCGCGTTCAGCCCACTAGTTGCAAAACTGAGTTGAGGGTGTTTGATAAGACGTATATTCGTAGACGAGACATTTCGTTACTGTTAGCAACTAAGCATTTAATAACAGCCTGCTAGGTAGACTATTGATCCAACTACGTTCTTTGTAAAAGCTCTTGTAGATCTTTGAATATATTAAGGTTCAATGACTTGCATTACGACTTTGAATGGCTAATATGAAAATGCAATATTTTTACCTTTTTAGTAACGCTTTAACGCTTAAGTGCTATAACGAATCCTGTTCAATGAACAGAATTTCTACATTTTTTCGCTTCCTGCATTAAAATAATAACAAAACCTCTACGCAAATCTTATTTGGTATCAAATAGTTGGCATTTGGAATTAATAATGCCACGGACCACGGTCTAATTTATTAACATTTTATTTCTTATGATTTATGAGTTTTGGAATATGTAATTAATTCTTGAAACTTAATTTTTAATACTGTTTACAAATAAAATTTAATGAATGTAAAAACTCACCGAATTTAACGAAAGTTTAACTATTCCCAAGATAACTATAAACTAAAATTAATAACGTCTGAATCAAGACCGAATTAAAATAAAATAACAGCAGATAGTTATAAAACAGAGAACTGATGTAGTCTCAACGACAGCCGAACTCACTCTGAAGTGCTCCCACACAGCGCATCGCATGTTACTACTGGTGATGAAAAACTATTAGCAACCTACTAATTGTATGGCAGCCTACATAGGCGGCGGTAATTGCTCCATTTACACGTTTTGTTAGTTGGCTGTGCATAATTGTTGACTGTTTACTCGGGAGATATGAATGTGCCAACCACGAGTAAGAAAAAAATTGAAATTATTCCTACACTGGAAACTGGAGTAGCATCTGATGGTACTGGCAGTGTTAATGGGCTCATTTATAACTTTTATGAGGCTGATGGTTTTTATGAGCACGCGGTAATCGATGACTCATGTTTGATGTTAGCTATTTAAAATTTGTTTCCTTCGCACGTTAGTCGTCGTTTTGAAAGTACACATCTAAAATACAGTTAGTTAGTAGGCAGAAGTTCTAATGAGTTTCCAAAGTGTTCAGAAGCGGTTTTCAAATTATTTACTTTCTAAACAATGGATTTTCTTTTACATCGTTTAATATATCTCAATTGATTGTTTGTTCATTGACTAAAATGGTTGAAACGTAATTATTTCTTTTAGGTAGGTATATAGTTTTGACTTCTAATGAATTCAAAACAGATCTAGAATTTAAAATATAAAATAAGTACATGATATCATTCATTCAGGATAATATGCTACTTGTGCATATTTTCCTCAAAGATGTTTCGATCTATTTCGATACAGCTACCTATGATTTCACCAGACAATTGATCAGTGAAAGATTAGTTCAGTCATTCACATTTTAGTGAATACATAGTAGCAGATCAATATCTAGTAGCAGATCAATACCTAGTAGCATCAAATAGCAGATCATTTTCATTTGAATTAGTGATACGATCTGCGTCTTTGCACACAATAGATTCAATTGGAACTTCCGCTAGATCAACAGCTGTGGATAATGACGTATGAAAACATAAGGCAGTATTAAAATTAGAACAGCGATGCAAATCAGAAGAACTTCTCGTTTATATATTATGTAAAAATAAATCTCATACATGTTGTAAAAATTATGTAAATGTGTACTCTAACAGCTTTTCCTTTCATTGAAATACTTAATCGTTGAAAAGTGATTAATAATTTATCGAATTGAGATAGTTAATGCAATTATTGTGACAAAATTGGCATTATACACAATGATATTATATACATTATTGATTATACAATATAAAAAAGCGGGAAAAATTACCATCAACGCATACTAAGTTGAAATGCTGATAAATACTGAGCTAGAAAGTTTTTCAGTTCATTTTGTAAAGCAATTATCATCAAGGCGTTGTTAAATGCCGAATATAGAGTCCATTGTCTATGCATTATGATGTCCATTCATGTTGAAATACCTTTGTTTGAAGTAGGTAGGTTAATAGTAAATGGTATGGATGCAAGCGGAATCTATTTTTAGATGCTCTGCTTTTTCTCAATCGATTTTTACGGTGTTCATAGTGACACGTTCTGACAAAGTTTTGTTCAATTATCTTTACAAAGAGCACGCGTTTCAAAAAATTAGAATAATTGTACTACTTACAATAACACCTATAAAAACAGAGTACCTACTGAAGAGAGTGTAATATCTTGACAATATATAAAACGACCTGTACCTACCTAATAGGTAGTTCAGAAAAGAGGATCAAAATATCTTCCGGGCATTGTTTTAAATACCAAATAGAATTGTTTTTTTTTTTACAAAGGCGCGAAGCTATTGACATTATTTTCGGATATCTTAGTTAATTACACAATTATGACATTAAGTTGCATCTGAACATTCTGTAATATTGTTATGATGCAAAGATACAATACTTCCTTTGAAATGAAGTTGCGCTGGTAACATCATTTCCAAGTGAAGAATAGACTAGCAATTTAATTATTTCACTCTTCAATCAAAATGGAAAAATAATATAATAACAAATGATTTATCTTTACTTACTAATAATCAATTATGGCGTCTTTGATTCTCACTCGCTGACGTACTTCGCTGTGGTGATTGTAAACAGCATCTGGAAATCATTATTACACAACCTTAAAAATAATCTTAAAAAATATAAAAATGCTGATAGACATTGGAATTTCTAGATCACTAAACGAATTATAAGTATTATTAGCTCCCTACGATGGAAACCGACCTTGTTCATCCTGGTACGTGTCCGTGCCAAACTGGCGTTGACTTGACTGTCCCGCCAAACATGGCCGACGCTCGTTTGGGAAGCGGAAATACACGAATTAGTACGAGCCAGAAAGGATAGAACATTATTTGAATGCGTGTGCAAAAAAGGGACAGGAGACAGGATCCTGGCCGTTTAGAAAGGGATAACGCTACTGGATTTGACAAGCGAGTGAAAGGATAAGAATCAAGTCTAAACGGTTTTTAGGGTGGAGCTGTCTGGACTTTCGGAGCGCAGATGGCAACAAAAAGGGACCAGTCGGGGCTAAAATTTGGGAATAAATTGAACGACATTTTTGCCACATTGCTAAGTCTTTTCATTTTCAAACGCAATACAGGCATCCTGCTAAATGTTAATTAGACTAGATTTTGGTATAAACTATAAACGTAGGTATTAGAAACTTCTGTAATAAGATGAGCCATGTAGCAAATAAAGTTTTCACCTGTTTTGTTTGTCGTTTTTCCTTTCTAAATACATTTTTACCATCACCATTTCTGTCGCAGATTGTGGTTATGATGAAAGAATCTTTGTGTATCTCTTATCTTTTTAACAGCTGGTATAATCTAGGTTAGAATGAATTAGACACTTAGTTTATGAATAATTTACCAGGTAAAAATTAAAATTTCTGTATTGTAATAATTTTATGTACTAGAGAACTATGACTAATGGTTCTAAATTTGTCGATAGGTTTGCCGGGTGTTATTTTTTATTCTAATAAAACGCGTTTGGCATAACGGAATGATGAGTAGGTATTCAAGTCACGCGGTCACTGACATAGGATTTATTGTATGCTTCCTGTCGTTTTATCCTAATGTCAGAACTAGTATTTCAAAGTTGATCGCTTTTAGGTGTAAGGTATATTGTTGTAAATATCTACTATGGTGATAATGTTTATAAAATAAAGAATGGTGGTTGCATGTACAGTGTCAAACGTAGCGTTAGGTACTACTCTAGGATTTCACAAATTCTACAATAATAGTTATTAAGCAACCAAGCGAGATTGATTAAAAAGCTTCAAATGTAAGAGAAAATTCAAATATTGTAAAAGGAAACACGCTAGAAGAGGCAAAATAAAATATAAATTTTCCAATGCTGATAATGTTATCTCATCAACCTAATTCACCTTAAATTATCTTATAATACAGTGTTAAAGATAAAAGATTAAGGCAAAGGAAGCTGCCATATCTAATGTTTGCGTTCGTATCGTATCACGGCAGATTAAAGCTTCGTGTTTGTCATCAGAACAGGTAGCTGATAAACATCTATTTGACTTAGATAATGGGATTATCATCGAAGAATTATGAAGCTAGGTTATTGTCTACTGACTTGCGTCAAGATATATATTTACCTGATATATATTAAAGACGATTAACCTTATTGACTAGTTTCAATTATTTTAACTTATAATTAAAAAAGGTTCAGTTATCCTAAATCTGCGCCCTCTACACTATTACTATATTACCATATTTGCTTGTATGCGCCACTTTGAGCCAGTTGAATTCAAACAGAATTGAAATGAGTTGAAAACTAGTGAAGGAAGTAGATATTAGTCAGAGTACTTCGGTACAACAACAAAATTACAAACAAATTGGCTGTGATATTGTTCACGCCAATTATCCCCAACCCAAGGAAATCCTTAGCATCAGTACCTATTTGGTCAAATTAACTGCTTAAATAGCATTCGTACCTACTGGTGGATGGTGGTGGTGGTGGGTTAATCGGTTCATAGCTTCGCTGACTTATTTGACACTGACTCTGCGACGACAACCAAATTACATATTACGACTTACGAGTCTTTTTTGTTTTGAACAAAACTTTGATATTGTAAGTTACCTACCCAACAATAGCAGGTAGGTACCTTCCACCAACATAGAGCTATTAAACCTTTATACATTAGGTAGGTTTGTAGTCAGAACCGGATGTTTTTCTTTTCCAGCCGGAATATTGAGTTCCCACAGGATTTAATAAACATAATAATATTCCCACAACATTTTCGTCTGATTCAAAAACAAGTAATAAATATAAGTATTTTACTGGAACAGAGACAATGGAAACAGTTCCCACCTGCCCATAAAACGCGACTTTTTCAAAAAATAATGCTTACTCTCGAAATTAGAATCGTAAAAAGACCCTCCTGAAGAAGTCTCCACTCTCCAATAGACACGCAATTCCAAGTAGGTATTATTCATTTACAAGTTTGTTTATGAAGTTTGGAACTTTACTGACGAAACGAAAACAACTTGCCGAGTAATAAAATACCTACATTAATTTAGATACAACTTTGTCACGCAATTGGTAGGTATTTTACTGATAATAACAAAATAGAAATGGGACGAATCTAAAGGTTCTATTGATAGAGCTTTTAGGTTTATGAAGTTATCTTATAATCTTATTTAGGCTTAACTTCGTACCAAGAGCCTTTTCTAAATAATCCAGTAGATGTTATTAAAATATTATGTTAAATCTCAATTTAATTATTTTAATATCAACATTTAAGTATATATTTTAAATATTTGTTTATAACATACAACATTAAGAGACAAGGGTTAGTTCTCTACTTTGAAATACACTAAATTCTAGTTACGTTATATAGGTATTAGGTACTCTTATAAGAAAGTCCTTTATAGTTATGATCAGGGGTGTGTAATGAATATGATATTACAAGTAGGGGTCTATTTTCCGAAATCACGCATTAACATTCACAAAATGAGAAATCGGAAAATTATCAAGCGACCAGGTTTCCGCACATGCGCACTGCGGGCACCAATATCGATGAGTTCGGGTCCTCACCCTCTTCGCGCAGGCTCCGACCTCTCTCTGTCAGTAAATAATATAATAAAAATAATAATATCTACGATTCCATCCGATTTGAATGTCTTCCACATTTGGTACGCATAGGCTCGCTGAGGTTATTCGTCGAGTCGCTATATTCTTTTTATGATACAGCCGAATTGATGGTTGCTGTTGACCTTGGCTCGACTGAGCAGATTCTTTCTCAAAAAAATTAATTTTTTTGCTTTGACATCTTATTTTTACAAAATCATAGCAAATATGCTTAGCAAGATTTTGTCTTAGCAAATTAAGGTATGAATGTATGTATATACCTATGTCCTTCAAAATGGGGCATACTCGTATAGGGGTTATTTTTGTAGACGGGGGGGAAATCTGAAATCTTCGTAAGATACCCGATTTCTTGGGGGTGAAAGCGGGTTTTATAGGATTTTACCTGCTAATTCCTTATGCTCCAAAGTAACTCCAAAATAAACTAAGAAAGCAATTTGCTTTCTTATTTATTTTCAAAGTGAATTCCCTCGGACAATATTTGATAAAAGTATTAAAAAGTACAACAATACTTTATCATATTTTATCAATAATATAACTGAGTGATACTCGGAAGGTAAAAAAGGGTGTGAGACGTCATCATAAATTCAATATGGCGGATTCTATTAAATGTAGGGAATATTTTATTGTGAGATATGGTTATTAAGTGAACGAGACCAGAGAATAAAATATACTGAAACTGCTGAAGCATGAAATGGAAACGGAAGTTTGCCTGTCTGTAAGATTTTTACGTATTTATGTATTAACTAGCTAATGCCCGCGACTTCGTTCGCGTGGATTGAAGATTGAAGATCGGTTCCCGCCGGAACTCTATCATTTTCAGGGATATAAAGTATAGCCTATGTGTTATTCCAGGCTATAATCTACCTCTGTGCTAAGTTTCATCCAGATCCGTTCAGCCGTTCTGGCGTGATTGAGTAACAAACATCCATCCATCCATGTAAACTAATTCGCATTTTTAATATTAGTATAGATTAGTATACTTAGATTTTTAAACAGTTTTAAAATGACATATTCATCCTGCAATACAACAGATCTAAGCCAATACGTCGCATTAGATTACGGATACCTTTGTTGCCTTTTCACGGTTCACCAATTGAAACAATCTTGTCGATATTTGGTACAGTGATAGCTTATATTGGCAAAGGACATAGGCTTGGAAAATCAAAGAGGTCCCGCGGAATTTTAAAAACCCAAAATGCAATTTGTTTGAGTTATTGGCTTAATCCAGGAAAATATTTATACGTCAATATTATTTCAAAATGAATAGCTTTTGATATACCTACTAAGTTATAATTAATTCCGCAAAATCGGGTAGCTCTCAAGATAATTAAAAGAAAATCAAAAACCATGGACGAAGTTAGTGGTAGTATCTACTTAGGTACCCACAATAGCTACTGGTCCATGTTTTTCTAATGACAAGAACTTAAACTTAAAGAAGATTAATTAATATTAGGCTTTGTAAAAGAAAAATATAATTATTAAGTAGGTAGGTACCTACCTACTTACCTAAATCTGATAACAAATGATTGATAGGTATCAAATTGTATCTACTAACCTATAGTACCCACCTATGGTACTATCCTATGATATAAATTAAATAGGTACCTAAGTAGGTTAACTAATATCAAGAAAATTACACGACACAACCATGAGACGTCAAAATTAGCACATAATGGCTAAAAAGACAATCAATTCTCTTGGGAATCCTCTATGTACATAATAATATTAACATGTGCATTATAATCCACTTTTATATTGCGGACAGGTCACACACTTTCGCATTTATAATACTCGTATGTATTAGTAAGGATACCCACCACCGCCATATACCCACGAGAGTGGGTGGTCGCTACTTAGTAATAATAACAGAGGCTACTTTAATGTTGAAACCATCTTTGAGCTATACTATAGGTACTATAGGTATAAAAAACTATCTAAGATGCAAACATATTCAAAGCACGTCAGCATATAGTCATAGCTCATAATCCTTTACGAAGGCTAGATGGTGGCATTTAAAAAAAATAAAAAAAACCGGGCAAGTGCGAGTCGGACTCGCGCACTAAGGGTTCCGTACCATTATTAATACATAATTACCTTTGTTAATGAACCGCAAGACTAACTTTGTTTGTAGAGGTTTATTGTTAATATCAAAAAACTATGCTAGTTAGAGCATTGGCTATAGTTTTCCTGTAAAATATACGTAAATTCCTATTGACCATAATTATTTCAAATTTTTCGATTAGTAAACTCCGGAGATAAGGGGGGGGGGGGGGGGGGACGGTATTTATTTAGACATTTTCCCCGATAAATCAAAAACTAGTCTTTGTTCCACCAATATACACAACTATTCCAAATTTCATGTCGATAGCTTCTTTAGTTACTGAAATAATCGCGTGTGACGGACGGACAGACGGACAGACGGACAGACAGACGGAGAAAGTCGCACCATAAGGGTTCCATTTTACCATTTTGGTACGGAACCCTAAAAACACTGACAAAGGCTATGTGTTAGATTCATTCTCATTAGTGGTAGATTCATTTGACTATTCATAAGAACTTGTAAAAAGTCTATTTGAATAAAAATAATTTGATTTTGATTTGATTTTGATTTTGATTTTGATTTATGTACAGTCGCAGTCTGAAAATGTTTATAATTTGTCAATTAACCTTCTTTATAATACTGCGTGAAGTTAGGTACATCCAAAACGCCATATAAAGGTATATAATACGACACAAAAGTTTTTACGCGATAAAAACCACCCAAGGTATCAAAAATTTGCCCTTAGAATCATTTCTTGGCGTGAAATTAAAACTATTGATAATACATAACATAATGTAAGTACATGTTTATTAAAAAAATACTTCGATAATTTTATATAAGTAATTTAAAGAGAAATATTTGATTTTTGTATGATTGTATATTTGTTTGTTATAGATAAACTCGATGATATTCAGGGTCTGATAATGCATCCAGAAAAAAATAATTTTTCGTTCATTCTTGCTTTAACTATTTTTCCTTCATAATCAAACTACCTACATGGGTATGAAAAAGCAATGCGGGCGTACGTTTGTTACTTATGGCTAATGACTTATGGCTTTACTGTTATTTAAATTTCAAACCGTGTCACGTAAAGTCGTATTTTGTGTAGATGTTATCAGTTTTACTGTTGGTTGGGATTTTATTACATGACTAGCGGACGCCCGCGACTTCGTACGCGTGGCATAAGTTTTATAACTCCCACAGGCATTCCTTAATTTTCCGGGATAAAAAGAAACTGTGCACAAAAAACATCCGTTGCTCAGTTGCAGCATGATTGAAGGACTATTTAACGTCCTTTGGGAAAGAATTTTCAAAAACTGTGAATTATGTATTTCATAATTTAAACCCGTTGCCCAAACGTCAAGTTTCATGGCTATAACTTGAAACTTGACAAACTTGAAACTTGAAAGACGGCGGCCTTTTACACCAACATAAAACCCCTATTTTACCCGTTTGGGGGTGGAATTTTGAAAAACCGTGACACACGTTATTCTTTATTTTTTACCGTTAGCAAAAATAACAAGTTTCGTTGATATAACTTGTTAAATATCTCGAGAAATGAAGGCCTTTCATACCAACTTTCATCCCCTATTTCACCCCTTTGGGGGTTGAATTTTCAAAAACTGTGAAATATATATTTCTTCATTTTCAACTCGCAGCTCATATACTAAGTTTCATGGCTATAGCTTGAGAAATGAAGGACTTTCATACAAACTTTAAACCCCTATTTTACCCCTTTGGAGGTGGAATTTTGAAAAATTGTGAAACATGTACTTCTTTATTTTTTACCGAAAGCCAAAATACAAAGTTACGTTAAAATAACTTGTAAAATATCTTGAGAAATGAAAGCCCTTTATACCAACTTTCATCCCCTATTTCACCCCTTTGGGGGTCGAATTTTCAAAAACTTTGAAACATGTATTTCGTCATTTTCAACCCGCAGCTCATATACTAAGTTTCATGGCTATAGCATGAGAAATGAAGGACTTTCATACAAACTTTAAACCCCTATTTTACCCCTTTGGAGGTGGAATTTTGAAAAATTGTGAAACATGTACTTCTTTATTTTTTACCGAAAGCCAAAATACAAAGTTACGTTAAAATAACTTGTAAAATATCTTGAGAAATGAAAGCCTTTTATACCAACTTTCATCCCCTATTTGACCCCTTTGGGGGTCGAATTTTCAGAAACTGTGAAACATGTATTTCGTCATTTTCAACCCGCAGCTCATATACTAAGTTTCATGGCTATAACTTGAGAAATGAAGGACTTTCATACAAACTTTCAACCCCTATTTTACCCCTTTGGGGTGGAATTTTGAAAAACTGTGAAACACGTACTTCTTTATTTTTAATCGGTAGCTTACATACCAAGTTTCTTGGCTATAACTTGAAAAATGAAGGACTTTCATACAAACTTCCAACCCCTATTTTACCCCTTTAGGGGTGGAATTTTGAAAAACGGTGACACACGTAATTCTTTATTTTTTACCGTTAGCCAAAATACCAAGTTTCGTTGATACAACTTGTAAAATACCTTGAGAAATGAAGGCCTTTGATACCAACTTTCATCCCCCATTTCACCCCTTTGGGGGTTGAATTTCCAAAAACTGTGAAATATGTATTTCTTCATTTTTAACTCGCAGCTCATATACCAAGTTTCATGGCTATAGCTTCCATAAAAATTTTCAACCCCTATTTTACCACTTTAGGGGTTGAATTTTGAAAAACTGTGACACACGTAATTCTTTATTTTTTACCATTAGCCAAAATACCAAGTTTCGTTGATATAACTTGTTAAATACCTTGAGGAATGAAGGCCTTTTATACCAACTTTCATCCCCCATTTCACCCCTTTGGGGGTTGAATTTTCAAAAACGGTGAAATACGTATTTCTTAATTTTCAACTCGCAGCTCATATACCAAGTTTCATGGCTATAGCTTTCATGAAAATTTTCAACCCCTATTTTACCACTTTAGGGGTTGAATTTTGAAAAACTGTGACACACGTAATTTTTTATTTTTTACCGTTAGCCAAAATACCAAGTTTCGTTTATATAACTCGAGAATATCTTGAGAAATGAAGGACTTTCATGCAAACTCTCATCCCCTATTTCACCCCTTCGGGGGTAGAATTTTTAAAAACTGTGAAAAACGTATTTCTTTATTTTCAACCAGTAGCTCGTATACCAAGTTTCATAGATATAACTTGAGAAATGACGGACTTTCATACAAACTTTCACCCCCTATTTCACCCCCTTAGGGGTGGAATTTCGAAAAATCCTTTCTTAGTGAGCGCCTACGTCACAAAAGGAACCTACTGTCAAAATTTCAAGTTTCTAACCCCAACGGTTTAGGCTGTGCGTTGATTAGCTAACGATTTTATATATATACTAGCGGACGCCCGCGACTTCGTTCGCGTGGCATAAGTTTTTTAATTCCCATAGGCATTCCTTAATTTCCTGAATAAAAAGAACCCATGAAGAAAAACCCGTCGATCCGTTGCTCTGTTAAGCGTGATTGAAGGACTATTTAACGTCCTTTGGGATAGAATTTATAAAAACTGTGGATTATGTATTTCATAATTTAAACCGGTAGCCCAAATATCAAGTTTCACGGCCATATAGCTTGAAAAACGTCGGCCTTTCATACAAACTTTCAACCCCTATTTTACCCCTTTAGGGGTGGAATTTTGAAAAACTGTGAAACATGTATTTCTTTATTTTTTACCGATAACTCATATACTAAGTTTCATGGATATACCTTGAGAAATGACGGACTTTAATACAAATTTCAACCCCTATTTCACCCCCTTAGGGGTGGAATTTTGAAAAACTGTGACACACGTAATTCTTTGTTTTTTACCGTTAGCCAAAATACCAAGTTTCGTTGATATAACTTGTAAAATACCTTGAGAAATGAAGGCCTTTGATAGCAACTTTCATCCCCCATTTCACCCCTTTGGGGGTTAAATTTTCAAAAACTGTTTAACACGTATTTCTTAATTTTCAACTCGCAGCTCATAAACCAAGTTTCATGGCTCTAGCTTTCATAAAAATTTTCAACCCCGATTTTACCACTTTGGGGGTCGAATTTTGAAAAACTGTGACACACGTAACTCTTTATTTTTTACCGTTAGCTAAAATACCAAGTTTCATTGATATAACTTGTAAAATACCTTGAAAAATGAAGGCCTTTGATACCAACTTTCATCCCCCATTTCACCCCTTTGAAGGTGAAATTTTGAAAAACTGTGAAACACGTGTTTCTTTATTTTTAACCAGTAGCTCACATACCAAGTTTCTTGGCTATAACTTGAGAAATGAAGGACTTTCATACAAACTTCCAACCCCTTTTTTACCCCTTTGTGGGTGGAATTTTGAAAAACTGTGACACACGTAATTCTTTATTTTTTACCCTTAGCCAAAATACCAAGTTTCTTTGAAATAACTTGTAAAATATCTCGAGAAATTAAGGCCTTTTATACCAAATTTCATCCCCTATTTCACCCCTTTGGGGTTCGAATTTTCAAAAACTGTGAAACATGTATTTCTTCATTTTCAACCCGCAGCTGTTATACCAAGTATCATGGCCATAACTTGAGAAATGAAGAACTTTCATACAAATTTTCAACCCCTATTTTACCCCGTTGGGGGTGGAATTTTGAAAAACTGTGAAATACGTACTTCTTTTTTTTTAACCGGTAGCTCACATACCAAGTTTCTTGGCTATTACTTGAAAAATGAAGGACTTCCATACAAACTTCCAACCCCTATTTTACCCCTTTGGGGGTGGAATTTTGAAAAACTGTGACACACGTAATTCTTTATTTTCTACCGTTAGCCAAAATACCAAGCTTTGTTGATATAACTTGTAAAATACTTTGAGAAATGAAGGCCTTTGATACAAATTTTCATCCCCCATTTCACCCCTTTGGGGGTTGAATTTTCAAAAACTGTGAAACACGTGTTTCTTAATTTTTAACTCGCAGCGTATATACCAAGTTTCATGGCTATAGCTTTCATAAAAAATTTCAACCCCTATTTTACCACTTTAGGGGTTGATTTTCGAAAAACTGTGACACACGTAATTCTTTATTTTTTACCGTTAGCAAAAATACCAAGTTTCGTTGATATAACTTGTAAAATACCTTGAGAAATGAAGGCCTTTGATACCAACTTTCATCCCCCATTTCACCCCTTTGGGGGTTGAATTTTCAAAAACTGTGAAATACGTATTTCTTAATTTTCAACTCGCAGCTCATAAACCAAGTTTCATGGCTATAGCTTTCATAAAAATTTTCAACCCCTATTTTACCACTTTAGGGGTTGAATTTTGAAAAACTGTGACACACGTAATTCTTTATTTTTGAACGAAAGCCAAAATACCAAGTTTCGTTTATATAACTTGAGAATATCTTGAGAAATGAAGGACTTTCATGCAAACTCTCATCCCCTATTTCACCCCTTCGGGGGTAGAATTTTTAAAAACTATGAAACACCTATTTCTTTATTTTCAACCAGTAACTCGTATACCAAGTTTTATCAATATAACTTGAGAAATGACGGACTTTCATACAAACTTTCACCCCCTATTTCACCCCCTTAGGGGAGGAATTTTGAAAAATCCTTTCTTAGTGAGCGCCTACGTCACAAAAGGAACCTACTATCAAAATTTCAAGTTTCTAACCCCAGCGGTTTAGGCTGTGCGTTGATTAGCTAACGATTTTATATATATATAGATTTGCTTAAATATGTACCTACTGCATTGTTTCCTGAAACCTAGATACCTATTGATTGATACTCATAGGCATTTGTACCTACATAACCTTTCGCCAGCGAATCGATCTAATAAATAAACAATGTTACCCAACTCCCTCCTTTTTCATTTTTATTAAAAAAACTAAATTTAAAAGTCTTAGACAATACCTATATGAAGATAGGTATCTACTATCTACAATACGGAAGTTCGGATAGTTGTAGTACATGAACATAAATATTGTAACGTACGAGCTGATCAGCAGTTTGTTCCAATAAGGATGATCAACTTTTTGCAAAAATGCAATAATAATTCGATACGGAAACGATCTACATTTTTATAAATAGTTAAATTAGCATAATAACCATTTAAACAGATGATCAAGGGTTCCCTCGTGGGCTCGTGGGTAATAATATTGTTGTGAACCGTATGGAATTACTATCATCGCTTAGAGCAGTATTATTTAAAAATTTTAAAGTTATAATTTATTCAGAAAAAAGAACGTCAACAATAGTAAAACAAAACTGCTCTTTAAAAAGATGTTAGTATGCCGCCCGGTACATAACCTTCTATATTATATCAATACATATAATATCAAGAATATTGAAATTTTCCATTGATCAAATCATATTTTTTAATATACATTCGCACGTGCTATAATAAAGCATAATATTATTGATTTATAGCCATCAAATCGTCAGCATAAATGAATAAGTAATATATTTTCTGGTCGTCAAATAATAATAATCAGTAGGTATAATGTAGCTATCTATGTATGTAATTGCAATAGAATATTTAAGTATGTATTTAGCTAGGTCAAGACATATAAGAGTTATAGGGAAGTCAGTACAGTTAGTCTTAAGTAAATAGAAGATCATTGAAATTGTTATTGAAATTGAAATTGTTCAGGAAATATTAACTTAAAATTAAAACTGTAAAAAAAGGAAGTGTAGGTGTTAAGCACAAGAATGTAACAGTGTAAGGAAAACTAAAAGCTATTTTATTTAATTTTTGCCGAGCAATAAAATACCTACAATCATTTAGATACAACTTTGTCACGCAATTGGTATTTTACTGATAATAACAAAATAGAAATGGGACGAACCTAAAGGTTCTATTGACAGAGCTTTTAGGTTTATGAAGTTATCTTATAATCTTATTTAGGCTTAACTGCGTACCTAGGGCCTTTTCTAAATAATCCAATAGATGTTATTAGAATATTATGTTAAATCTCAATTAAATGATTTTAATATCAACATTTAAGTAGATATATATATTTGTTTATAACAAACAGCATTATGAGACTAGGGTTAGGTATTCTCTACTTTGAAATACGTTAAATTCTAGGTATTAGGTATTCTTATAAAAAAGGTCCTTTATAGGTACGATCAGGGGTGTGTAATGAATATGATATTACAAGTAGGGGTCTATCTAGGATAATAACAATAATTCGCTATTAATATTGATTGTGTTTCTGCGAGTTAACACACAAGTCTGGCAATTTTTCGAAATCACGCATTATAGCGTTCACAAAATGAGAAATCAGAAAATTATCAAGCGACCAGGTTTCCGCACATGCGCACTGCGGGCACCAATATCGATGAGTTCGGGTCCTCACCCTCTTCGCGCAGGCTCCGACCTCTTTCTGTCAGTAAATAATATATTAAAAATAATAATATCTACGATTCCATCCGATTTGAATGTCTTCCACATTTGGTACGCATAGATTCGCTGAGGTTATTCGTCGAGTCGCTATATTTTTTTCATTATACAACCGAATTGATAGTCGCTGTTGACCTTGGCTCGACTGAGCAGATTCTTTCTCAAAAAAATTAACTTTTTGCTTTGACATCTTATTTTTTCAAAATCATAGCATATATGCTTAGCAAGACTTTGTCCTAGCAAATTAAGGTATGAATGTATGTATATACCTATGTCCTTCAAAATGGGGCATACTCGCATAAGGGTTATTTTTGTAGACGGGGGGAGATCTGAAATCTTCTTAAGATACCCGACTTCTTGGGGGTGAAAGTGGGTCTTATAGAATTTTACCTGCTAAACCCCCGCGGAGCCCAAAATAATGCCTAAGCTCCAAAGTAACTCCAAAATAAACTAAGAAAGCAATTCGCTTTCTTATTCATTTTCAAAGTAAATTCTCTCGGATAATATTTGATAAAACTATTAAAAAATACAACAAAACTTAGGTAGGTATGTAAGCGGTACTTTATCATAATTATATCAATTATATCAATAATATAACTGAGTGATACTCGGAACGTAAAAAAGTGTGTGAGACGTCATCATAAATTCAATATGGCGGATTCTACTAAATGTAGGGACTATTGCGAGATATGGTTAGGTATTAAGTGAACGAGACCAGAGAATAAAATATACTGAAACTGCTGAAGCATGCAATGGAAACGGAAGTTTGCCTGTCTGTAAGATTTTTAGGTATTTATATACATATTAATTAGCTAATGCCCGCGACTTCGTTCGAGTGGATTGAAGATTTTCGGTTCCCGCGAAAACTCTCTTATTTTACCGGAATAAAAAGGAGCCTATGTGTTGTTATTCCAGGCTATAATTTACATCTGTGCCAAGTTTCACCCAGATCCGTTCAGCCGTTCTGCCGTGATTGAGTAACAAACATCCATCCAACCATGTAAACGAATTCGCATTTATAATATTAGTATAGATTAGTATACATACTTAGATTATCAGAAAGTTTTTAAATGACATATTCATCCTGCAATACAACAGATCTAAGCCAATACGTCGTATTAGATTACGGATACCTTTGTGTGTCTGTCTGTTTACTACCTTTTCACGGTTCAATAATCTTGTCGATATTTGGTACAGTGATAGCTTATATTGGCAAATCAAAGAGGTCCCGCGGAATTTTAAAAACCCAAATGCAATTTGTTTGAGTTACTGGCTTAATCCAGGAAAATATTTATACGTCAATATAACATCAAATTGAATAGCTTTTGATACACCTATTAACTTATAATTAATTCCGCAAAATCGGGTAGCTCTCAACATAATTAAAAGAAAATCAAAAACCATGGACGAGGTTAGTGGTAGTATCTACTTAGGAACCCACAATACCTACTGATGCATGTTTTTCTAATGACAAGAACTTAAACTTAAAGAAGATTAATTAATATTAGGCTTTGTAAAAGATAAATATAATTATTAAGTAGGTAGGTACCTACCTACTTACATAAATCTGATAACAAATGATTGATAGGTATCAAATTGTATCTACTAACCTATAGTACCCACCTATGGTACTATCCTATGATATAAATTAAATAGGTACCTAAGTAGGTTAAATAATGTCAAGAAAATTACACGACACAACCATGAGACGTCAAAATTAGCACATAATGGCTAAAAAGACAATCAATTCTCTTGAGAATCCTATAGGCAAAGGCGGCTCGCTCAAAGGAGCGCTGGTGCAGTGAACTCCCACAAAATTTAAAAAAATACATAGGTACTAGGTAGGTATAATAATCAAATAAACTTTGCTATAAACGTTATAAATATTTTTATATAAATCTATTCCCATTGTCATTTTAATCATGAATATCCATAAGTACCTACCTACCTACTTTACTACATAATTCATCAATCAACACATGGTATTTTTGTTAAGTGGAGCGCTTAGAACAACGCTCCTATAGACGAAAGTTTAGTACAACGTTCTTATTGAAATGTAATGAGAGTAAAAGAGAGCATTCAATGCGAGCGGCGCGTGAGACAAAAGATTTGTATGAGAAGTTTGGTAAATATGGAGCGGCGCTCCTGACACGAAGTACGCATGCGCGATATTACCCGACTAAATGAGATGGCCTGTTGTCACGAAGAAAGAGTTAAAACTCGCGAGTATTTTTTTTATTCGTATTATGCCGGTAAGATGTAAACAAAACACAAAATACGAAAGTAAATTTATTTTGATTTCTTCGCGAGTGCGTCGGATCATTGTACAGTGGCTGGAAAATCTGTAGGTATTGTTGTTTTAAATAGTGTACTTATTGTGTTGCGTATTTATGTGAAAAAGACTGTGATTTATGTAAATAGTGTAGGCGGTTAAAATGGAACAATATAACGTATGGACTTCATTTACAAATAATTGGTAAGCATTTTTTTTTTTAGTGAACTCCCAATATGATCTTTCACGAGCCGCCTCTGCC
This sequence comes from Erebia epiphron, assembly GCA_963932025.1. Lineage (NCBI taxonomy): Eukaryota > Metazoa > Arthropoda > Insecta > Lepidoptera > Nymphalidae > Erebia > Erebia epiphron. The sequence goes on from OZ009945.1 coordinate 44,622,693, forward strand.
TATAGGTACATAATAATATTAACATGTGCATTATAATCCACTTTTATATTGCGGACAGGTCACACACTTTCGCATTTATAATATATGTATTAGTAAGGATACCCACCACCGCCATATACCCACGAGAGTGGGTGGTCGCTACTTAGTAATAATAACATAACGAGTTTCTTGCTGGTTCTTCTCGGTAGGAACGGCATTCCGAACCAGTGGTAGATTCATTTGACTATTCATAAGAACTTGTAAAAAGATTTGAATAAAAATCATTTGTTTGAGTTTGAGGTTGAACAGAGGCTACTTTAATGTTGAAACCAACTTTGAGCTAATAGGTATAAAAAACTAGCTATCTAAGATGGAAATAATTTCAAAGAACGTCAGCATATAGTCATAGCTCATAATCCTTTACGAAGGCTAGATGGTGGCATTTAAAAAAAAACACTGATAAGCAATATACAGTCGCAGTCTAAAAAATGAAAATTTTTATCGTTTGTCAAATAAGCTTCTTTATAACACTGCGTGCAGTTAGATCCAAAACGCCGTTTCAAGGTATTTATTACGAAATAAAAGTATTTAAGTACGCAATAAAAACCACCCAAGGTATCAAAAATTTGCCTTTAGAAGTCATTTCTTGGCGTGAAATTAAAACTATTGATGATACATAACATTATGTAAGTACATGTTTATAAAAAAACTTCTTTGATAATGGAGCAAGAAAAAATAATATTTCGTTCATTCTTGCTTTAACTATTTTTCCTTCATAATTAAACTACCTACATGGGTATGAAAACGCAATTCGTGCGTATGTTTGTTACTTATAGACTTATGGCAGTACTATTATATTATTCTGTGCTTATGGTTTTACTGTTATTTAAATTTCAAACCGTGTCACGTAAAGTCGTATTTTGAGTAGATGTTATCAGTTTTACTGTTGGTTGGGATTTTATTACATGATTCGTTTAAATATGTGTACCTACTACATTGTTTCCGGAAACCTAGATACCTATTGATTGATACTCATAGGCATTTGTACATAACCTTTCGCCTGCGAATCGATCTTATAAATAAACAATGTTACCCTACTCCCTCCCTTTTCATTTTTATAAAAAAAAACTAAATTTAAAAATCTTAGACAATACCTAGGATGAAGATAGGTATCTACTATCTACAATAAGTTCGGGGACGGATAGTTGTAGTACATGAACACAAATATTATAACGTACGAGCTGATGGGATCCTTAAGTTTGTTCCAATAAGGTGATAAATTTTTTGCAAAAATGCAATAATAATTCGATACGGAAACGATCTACATTTTTATAAATAGTTAAATTAGCATAATTCCCATTTAAACAGATGAACAAGGGTTCCGTCGTGGGCTCGTGGGTAATAATATTGTTTTGAACCCTATGGACTTAGGTACTATCATCGTATAAAGCAGTATTATTTAAAAATTTCAAATTTATAAATTATTTATAAAAAAGAACGTCAACAATATTAAAACAAAACTGCTCTTTAAAACGATGGTAGTATGCCGCCCGGTACATAACCTTTTAAATTATATCAATACATATCATATCAAGATTATTGTATTTTTCCATTGATCAAGTCATATTTTATAATATACATTCGCACGTGCTATAATAAAGCATAATATTATTAATTTAACTCAGAATAAATCTTTTGAGTCCTACATTTTATCATTTGTATAATCAAGGCGCCTAGAAACCATTTCCATATACAGAGTGACAACTCAACGAATGAGTTATCTCTTTATAGGCATAGCCATCAAATCGTCAGCATAAATGAATAAGTAATATATTTTCCGGTCGTCAAATAATAATAATCAGTAGATATAATGTAGCTACCTATGTATGTAATTGCAATAGAATATTTAAGTATGTATTTAGTCAAGACATATTAGAGTTATAGGGACAAAGTCAGTAAATAAGTTATATGCATGTTAGTCTCAAGTAAATAGGAGATCATTGAAATTGTTATTGAAAGTGAAATTGTTCAGGAAATATTTACTTAAAATTAAAACTGTAGAAAAAGGAAGTGTAGGTGTTAAGCACAGAAATGTTACTGTGTAAGGAAAACTAAAAGCTATTTTATTTATTTAAAGTCAGTAAATAGGTTAGAAAATACTAAGTAGGTAGGTATTATTTGACTATAGTAAATACCGAATACCTACATACAAATAGAGGTCTACCTTAATTTCTCGCCTGATGTCCATCCATATTTTCAGCTTACTAGTCATGTCGGTACGTACCTACTTATTATGTTCATCTTAAATATTATATGGACTAAGTAAACGGAAGGTCTAGCCCGCAATCTAAGAGGGCCCTTTATGTAATTGGTATTTTAGGTTCCTATGTGTACCTAATAATAATAACTTAATGCCTATAGAATCCAATATATTTATAACATAAGAATCTTATCTCTTCGGACGAATATCCTCGTATAATTATGATCGAACTTTACTTACAGGTAAGTTCGTTTAATTATTAAATATATTTACATTAGAGTGCTTTATCAATGCAATCATGTAGGTCTTGATTCCTTTAATAAACATTAATATTACAGATTATGGCGAAACAATTTTATTATTTGCTTAAACTATTCCTGGTAAAAAAATGAACACTTCCGAAATAAGTGGGTAAAAATAGGCCTCTGCGTTCCGCAGTCGGTAAAAAAAAAAGAAGCACCAAAGAAACGGAAATAACACATAATATTTCAGAACAGAGTAAATTGAATTTGTAAATGGAACGCTTACCAAGCGAGGCGTGGGACAGCTGCGCGCGGAGTGCGAGAGGCACAGACTATGTAACACCCTTCGCCCCGCTCCACCCTACTGCCTTACGTTACCCTTTAATTTGGGATCCAGGCTTAGGGTTGCCAGGTTTAGGGTATTTACTAGTGTTCCAGTTTTTGGGTTATATTATTTCAGAGTACGTTCAAAAAAATCCTTACCGACAGAACAATATTAGGTAAACGATAACAGACAATAATGTAATGAATAATAATGTATCCTCCTGCAAATTCTAAATTCTAATATAAACCATATACCTACTTATTAAAAAATCTATACTTATTAGGTAGTTACGTTTAGACGATTTGATTCTTTCAAAAATGTCTAGGTATTTATAAGAAAGCTGTTAGTAGTTATTTTACTACTGCTATACAGATAGCGGAAATCATCCTTTTCTTATAGAATGCTGTATGAAAATCTATTCTTACTACATAATTGGAATTTTTTGTGAGTAAAAAATGGCAAGTGGCAACCCTAGATCGGCGGGGGCTAGATATTGCTGTTTGTTTTAATGTTACGGGCCTGGGATGCCTCTGGATGCCTTTTTATGGGATATGTAGAGCAGGTAGCTGAAATTTCGTTTACGGTTCGGTATTTCTGAGGCATAAGAGTAATATATAAATAAAGCTTAGATAACCAAACCAACAAGGCATAGATAGATATAAACAAAGCAAAAACTATTTTCACTTTGAAACTGGCCTACGTTTGAAGTGTACCTTTGCATATAAAAGGTATTATAATTTGACCGGTTTGCGCTCCGTGATTGAAGTTTGCACGGTTAAGTACAAAGACGGGCCATCGAGCGATTTAGCGTTTCGGTACGATGTCGTGTAGCAACATATTATTATGTATGGGTTTTATATAACTGCCATACCTTATATCGCTTACAAGTTAGTCCGCTACCATCTTGGACTGCATCTATGCTTACCACCAGGTGAGATGGTAGTATGCCGCCCGGTATACATAACCTTTTAAATTATATCAATACATTTCATATCAAGAATACAATATTCTTCCATTGATCAAGTCATATTTTATAATATACATTCGCATCTGCTATAACAAAGCATAATATTATCGATTTAACTTAGAATAAATCTTTGAGTCCTACATTTTTTCATTTGTATAATCAAGGCGCCTAGAAACCATTTCCATATACAGGGTGACAACTCAACGAATGAGTTATCTCTTTATAGGCATAGCCATCAAATCGTCAGCATAAATGAATGAGTAATTTATTTTCTGGTCGTCAAATAAAAATAATCAGTATAATGTAGCTACCTATGTATGTAATTGCAATAGAATATTTATGTATGTATTTAGCTAGGTCAAGACATATTAGAGTTATAGGGACAAAGTCAGTAAATAATTAGTATACATGTTAGTCTTAAGTATATAGGAGATCATTGAAATTGTTATTGTTCAGGAAATATTTACTTAAAATTAAAACTGTAACAAGTGAATATAATTAAAATTATTAAAAAATACGACTGCTCTGCCGTAGCCCGTATTGCATTTTTCAAAAATTTATAGCCCGTGTCACTCGGGATATTTAACTATAGTGTTATATATTTTTGGAATCTGCTCATCATTTTCTAGATGATGATTATATAGTTTATCTTATTTTCGAATATTTTTTTTCAACTTTAGATTTTAATGCGGTGGTCACCCCACCATTTTTTTTTAAATTTTACTAGCCTATGTCACCCGGAATAAGCTAGGGATTCTAACTATACCGCATTTATCAAAATCGGTTCAGACGAATAGAAGTTATGGTGGAACATACAAACTCACATACATACATTCATACATACATGAACCCTTAAAACAATATACTCCTTTTTTCAGGCAGTCGTATAAAAAAAGGAAGTGTAGGTGTTAAGCACAAGAATGTAACTGTGTAAGGAAAACTAAAAGCTATTTTATTTATTTAAAGTCAGTAAATAGGCTAATAAGTAGGTAGTAGGTATTCCTTGATTATAGTAAATACCGAATACCTACATAAGTACAAACTGCATCTATGCTCACCACCAGGTGAGATCGCAGTCAAGGGCTAACGATGTTCCCATAAATGTGAATAAAAAAAAAACCAACCGTCACCGCGCTATCTCGACCGAGGGATAATCGGATATCCTCGTAGTGTACATTATAAACATACAGAGAGCACAATAGTAATAATTAGTGAGAGCAAACTGAAAAACTCAATCCACGCGGACTCCATCTAGTGGTCGTTAAAAGGAATATGAAAATATTCGGGTGAAGTCAAGGTAAACATTCAATATTTAATAATCTTGTTGTTGTTGCAAGGCAAAACTAGTGGCAAAATCAAATACCTAACCTATCAACTAAGTTATGTAATTAAATGTATTTTTTGTGTAATCAAGCAGGTCAGATTATTGGCGCTTGAATACCTGCAAGGTATACCTAACTTTCCATGGTCATGGTATAGTGCGATTACTCAGTTACATTTTAGTTTTGTGGAACAAAGTTTTGCAATATAATAGAATAGTTTTTTTTTTCAACTTCTTTAACGTCTGATCAGTTATCTTATCTGCCACTTGACCATAGGAGTATTGTAAAAGACGACAAGTTTGGAGATAATTCCATCATCCTTGGTCAAATTGCAAATGAGGTTAAATGATCAGACGTTTTAAAAAAAAGGTCATCTTTATTAGAACAGACTTTAGTAATATTCTTTTAGTAAGAGGCTGTCCGTAATTAGAACTCACTAGCTCTGGAAATGTTGTTCTACAAAAAAAAACCTCAGGTGTGATTAAAATAATAATAATGATAATATTTCCGTGGCAGTTCGCTTGCAGCCAGGATGCAGAAAGCGGTGTTGCTAGACTCGGCTAGGATAGTCCGCCGGTTTCTCAACCTGTCGCCCTGACCCCCGGCCGTCTGGTCTCCCCTGCCGGGGTGTAATCCTCCGCCCGCTACAACTATTTATTTGTGTATTTGTGTGTGTAAGTTTATTCATTTATTTTTATTTATGTAAGTTTATTAAAACTCCTTTGGCCATATTATATGTATTTATTTTGTTTGCGGGCGTGAGAGCTAAATTTATACCGATGATAATATTAAAGTCAAAATATGTAATTTATTCAACGTGGGTAAGCACTGTACAATTTTTGATCGCAAAAAATGTAAGATGATAAAAATTCTGCGTGAAAAGGATGAAATTATTTTTGCAGTAACAAAAAAGATGCCGCAAACAAGTCTTAATATTACGCAAATAATAAATATAGCAAGTACGTTCAAATTGTTTTAAACAAAAGTGGGAATTGACAGTGAAACCGTTACCATAGTTGAAGGCGTCTGACGTAACCGACTGACGAAGTTTAAGGCGTATTCATAATGCTCATACATTTTGTGCAGGAATAGTTTGACATAGGTGTCTTACTATAAAATGTAATTGAAGTGAAAACTTCTTTATCTGCCTTGAACACTTTTTGGTAGGGGGTAAATTAAGTAAATTAAGTCTAATGTATACTTAGGGATAGAATCGTAGAACTTTTTTTAAAAACTATACAATAGAACTTAAATCACAGATAGGTACATATCTTGTTGTAAACAAAAAGTAATGCGGCAAAGCAAAAGAGGTTTTGTAGCAATACCAAGTGGAAGATATATGCATACCGTTCCACTTTAAGTACGGCAATTTTTAGGGTTCCGTACCAAAATGGTAAAATGGAACCCTTATGGTGCGACTTTCTCCGTCTGTCTGTCCGTCTGTCCGTCTGTCCGTCTGTCCGTCTGTCCGTCCGTCACACTCGATTATTTCAGTAACTACTGAAGCTATCGACATGAAATTTGGAATAGTTGTGTATATTAGTGGCCCAAAGACACTGGAATTAAAAAAAATTGGAAATTATTTTTGTTCTTATTTAAAAAGGAGTTCGGAGGGTTGAAATTTAAAAGTGAGATAACTGTACTGTGTGGGGTATCATATAAAAGGGTTTACTTTGTACATTCTAAAACAGATTTTTAATTATTTTTAGTCATAATAGTTTTTGATTTATCGGGGAAAAAGTCTAATAAAATACCGTTCCGCCCCCCCCCTTATCTCCGGAGTTTACCAATCGAAAAATCTGAAATAATTATGGTCAATAGGAATTTATGTATATTTTACAGGAAAACTATAGCCAATGCTCTAACTAGCATAGTTTTTTTGATATTAACAGTAAACCTCGTACTCGTCGTCATATAAACATATTGGTTTTTGCCTGATTGTTTTGCTTCAGTACCTACTTCTTGAGTACGGAACCCTCGGTGCGCGAGTCCGACTCGCACTTGGCTGGTTTTTTTTTTTAGATGACTTTGATGCGTTTTTGATATGCGTTTGTATTGATATTTCGTAAAATGTTGAATATATTATGGCTCTTGATTAAGGAATAACTTCCATTTAACCTAAGACATTATAATATACCAACAAGCTAAATAATTTTATTCTCGAGTCGTAAATCTGATTTTCCAATTTAAGCAACGCTTTAGCACTGCGACATGTCCGTCCGGTGCTTATGTCCAACTAACGAGATGCCATATGGTGCCGTGTGTGATACAGTTGGCTCAATATTATGTTGCTTACAATACTATAAATTCATGCATTCAATTTAGATTCTTAATACAATAGTTGTAAAGGTGGTAATGGATTACAGGAATATTGATTCTAGATGGTCTGCTGTTCTTAATCTTGTATTTAAGCATCGATGGCGCGTCAAGACAAAACGTGTTTTTATTACAGCATGTTTTGAGTTATGTCTATCTAAGATCTTTTAATTTTAAGCCTTAGCCATTTTAACTACTCGTAACTCACTAAAGCACACCTTGTTATTGTGCCCAGGTATCAATTATTATTATAACAGAGTATAAATAGCGTAGCTAAATAATACCCGCAACTTCGACCGTGTTGATTAAAGTTGTTGATAGCCGCGGGAACACTATATTTTTTCGGGATAAATTAATGTAGCTTTTGTTTTAATTCAGGGCATTTAAAGCTTTATTTCAAATGAACTTCAAATGTTAGCGAAATCAGTTTTGTGTTTGTGGCACAAGGGAGTAACAAATATCCAAACATACAAACACCAAAACTTTTCACAAAAATGAGTAAAGAATAAACTAATTCAATCACCAGATAGTGTAACTAAGTATATTATGAATCTTTGTGATTTTATTAATTTCATTACTTACCATTTAAAATTTAGAAATTTTAATATTATTGTGAACAACTAGAACTTAATACAGTTCCTACTTAAGTTAGCAGACACTTTCATAACAGTTATTATATTATAGGTCCAAAGGACTTAGTACCTACTACCTAGGGACACAGATTCAATACTGAAATCGTTGCTCAACATATCATATGAATATATATGCAACATTAATATCTACATTATACAACTAATAAATTATGTATCATAGGCCTTATTCTGTTGAAGGTTATAGGTACCTGTTAAATGCATTACCAGACTGATCTAATCAATAAAAGGAAACTGCCTACCATTCTGAACAAGATTTCTGTATGACAACCGTTACTGCTTGAAGAACAAGTAATAAAATAAAATTTTTGAAAAACCCACGACGAACTGCAAATCTCCATTATGATCTTTATAATCTTGAAACAACAATTAGAACTCAGCAAAAGTATGTATAACATAATATCTAAAACACAAAACTGCATCTTTGACGGCTCAGTAGTTTTTTTATCAGCCAGCGTGGTGAACTATGGCCAAATCGAGGTAAGACTTGTGCTAAGTAATGAGTAGAGGTGTCAAATAGTGTTTAATTTGATATATAATTGTTAAAAAATATATCAGTTATAAAAATACGTTTAAAAAATATCATGGATTAAAAACCAAACTGTGATCACTTAAGGAGTTCCTGTTACCACCTCTTGGCTCCATCACAAGAGCAGCATCTAGGTCTAAAGTGCTTGTCAAGACAAATCAAAAGAGTCCAAACACTACGGGTTTACGATGAGAACTTAAGAAGTTCCTATGACCACCTCTTGGCTCCATCATGAGACCCTGGGCAGCATCTAGGTACAAAATGCTAGTCAAGACTATACAGTATTCATATCTAATGCAAAAATTGCATCTCAATCGGCCCAGTACTTTTTGTGAAAAATGGTAACGTTTTGAAAAATTCAAATCATAGACTACAGCTCAGCTTGGTCGTCTATGGTCCTAAAATATATCTAAAAACCTTCTCACAAGCTATACGTCATATCTAATGCAAAAAGTCGCATCTCAATCGGCCCAGTATTTTTTGAGAAAAAGGGTAACATATTGAAAAATTAAAATCATAGACTTTAGCTCAGCTTGGTTGTCCATGGTCCTAAAACATAATACCTAAGAACCTTGCCAGAAGTATTCTTATCTAATGCAAAAATCGCATCTCAATCGGCCCAGTACTTTTTGTGAAAAATGGTAACATTTTGAAAAATTAAAATCATAGACTACAGCTCAGCTTGGTTGTCTATGGTCCTAAAACATAATAATATCAAAGAACCTTGCCAGAAGTTATGCTTGTTTAATGCAATCGCATTTAAAACGGTCCAGTAGTTTTCCAGGAAAACGGTACCAAAAAGTGCAAAAAGAAACAAACAAACAAACACACACTCTCTTAGGGCAAACACATATACCGTCTCCGTTTCGTCGAGGGTAAAAACAAATGTACTCGTATGAGAATATTTGTTTCAAAAAGGTATCTGCTTGTTCTACTTAGACGTAGAACTAAGTTTGGGTAATTTTTTGGTAATAGCATTATTTTTAAGAAAATATTGTTTAGCATGGCACTCTCTTTGCCTCAAAAGAAGTATCTTTAAGCAGGCATCTGTTATAATTTTTGTCCTAGCCTAAGAAATGTTCTTTGGTTTTGGTATCATGCTGTTGTCGTGCGCGAGAGTTATTATGCTATTTCAATTAACGCAAGAGCAAACTGCACAATGGTTTGACTTAACTACGAACTACGATAGCACCTGGAGCAGTGCATAAAGTCGATTCCGCATCACCCAGGAGAACAAAAAGAAAAAACTCACGCAAATACACCTGCGTTTTTTTTTCTTTAATTGCCTTTTTTTGTCGCAATTTTTTTTTTCTTTTATTTTCTCCTGGGTGCTGCAGAATCCATTTTCTAGACTACTAGCTGGATGGTAACACTAACCTGTCTAAGATGGTAGCGGGATAACCTGATCTACAGGGCATCGTAACGGGACGCATAGCCGCAGTAGAAGCCTTCCACAAGACTAAATCAGAGACAATTTATTAATTAATAACAAATTACAATGTCTCTGCTATGGATCGAACCCAGAACCTTCCCCACATACAACCACAGTGCTTATCATTGCGCCATGCAGAACGTGTCTTACAGGGCTTTCATTTTTGGAATTTAAAATCGATTTGCTTATTATAATTATAAGCCCGGGGTATGACAATTTATGGGAAGTAAAATCTAATTTTCTCTGTTACGTTATTGACTTTATGTTTCCATGGTAACACCTGTTTATGTTTCAATGACTATTAATGTATTTTGATGAATATAAATTATATAATTTGCATGCTTTAAGTAATATATAAAAATGCGTTTACTAACCCTCATTTACTAATCTATTTTATAATCGTTCGTAAAGAGTAAACTCCAGTCTTGCGTCGGAGCTGACACACAATATTTTTTTACAATATTATCGAGTGCAAAAGCAAAGGCCCCTGTCAATCAGCCTAAATAAAGATTATTCTGTTCGGGAGCGCAGGGCCAATCCCACGTCACTGTTCCCCCTATTGGTGAATTCAAAAAAGAATTTCAATTTAATATGCTCCCCTCTGCATAAGCTGACAGGCGGCTCTTTAAACTGGCTGCAGCGTTGCCTAACAATTGAGTGGGATTTTACAAACGGTTACACTTTAGATATTACTATCTGATATCCGGTAATTATGCGTATCAATGCAACTTGCAAGACACCACATGCTTTTTAACGTTTAAACTATAGTGAGAGATATTCATTATAAATATACATAACAACCGGATACACTCAACATAAAGAAACACAGAAACATAAAGAAGTACGTGTGTACTTTTTTATTTTTTATCTAAAGTCAAAATTTCAGGTTTCGTTGATATAACTTGAAAAATATCTTGAGCAATGAAGGTCTTTCATACCAACTTTCATCCCCTATTTCACAGGTTTGGGGTACGAATTCACAAAAACTGTGAAACACGTATTTCTTCATGTTCAACCCGCAGCTCATATACCAAGTTTCATGGCTATACGTTGAGAAATGAAGGACTTTCACACAAACTTTCAATCCCTATTTTATCCCTTTGGTGGTGGAATTTTGAAAAATTGTATCACACGTACTTCTTTGTTTTTTACCAAAAGCTAAAATACTAAGTTTTATTGATATAACTTGTAAAATATCTTGAGAAATGAGGGCCTTTCATACCAACTTTCATCCCCTATTACACCCCTTTAGTGGTCGAATTTTCAAAAATGGTACGTGCGTAACGTAACGTAACGTACTTCTTTAAATTTAACTGAAAGCCCAAATGCTAAGTTTCACATGAAGGACTTTCATACAAACTTTCATCCCCTATTTTACCCCTTAGGGGGTTGAATGTTGAAAAACTGCGACACATGTACTTCTTTATTTTTAACCGAAAGCCAAAATACCAAGTTTCGTTGCCATAACTTGAGAACATCTTGAGAAATGAAGTACATGAAAACAAGTATTTCTTCATTTTCAACCGGTAGTTCGTATACCAAGTTTCATGGATATAACTTGAGAAATTACGAACTTTTATACAAACTTTCACCCCCTATTTCACCCTCTTAGAGGGAACAAATTTCCTTAGTGAGCGCCTACGTCACAAAAGGAACCTACTGTCAAAATTTCAAGTTTCTAACCCCAGCTGTTTAGGCTGTGCGTTGATTAGTTAACAATTTTATATATGTATACTAGCTGATGGCCGCGACTTCATCCGCGTGGATTAAGGTTTTATAGTTCCCGCGGGAACTCTTTAATTTTCCGGGATAAAAAGTACAACGTACAATTGCTGATTCCCTATGAGGTAATGAAATGATTTTCATGTCTATACTTCAAAATCATAGGACTTTCATACAAACTTTCAACCCCTATTTCACGCCCTTTGGGGTGAATAATCGTAAAATTGCTTATTTATGCAGTTTATTATTACTTAAAACTAATAACCTAAATGCTGATTTTTAACTCTTTAACTTCAAAAACTTAAAACCCTTATGTAAGCTTCCAACCCTATTGGGGTAGATTTTCATAAAATTTACCCCAATAGGGTTGGAAGCCTACTACTACCCCTATTGGGGTAGATTTTCATAAAATTGCTAATGGATGTTATTACTATGTAACACTTATAACCTAAATCCCGATTTTTAAGTATCTAACTACAAAAACATAGGACTTGCATACAAATTTTCGACCCCCATTTCATCCTCTGTGGGGTAGATTTTCGTAAAATTGCTTAAGCAATTTATTATTACTTAAAACTAATGACCTAAATGCCGTTTTTAAAATCCCTGACTTCAAAAACTTAAAACCCTCATGTAAGCTTCTAACCCCTATTTCACCCATATTGGGGTAGATTTTATGTAATTGCTTATATAGGTTTCTATTATTTTTATATCTATTAATTGCCTATTTTCATGTCTCTAACTTCAAAAATAAAGGACTTTCATACAAACTTCCAACCCCATTTCAACCCATTAAGGTGAATTTTCTCAAAACTGTTTCTTAGCTGATGTCGACATAATAGAAGGAACATACCTTCCTAAGTCTGTATGCTCTATAGGTCCTGAGATCTCGTAATGAGTGAGGGACCTTTCGCTTTAATATAATATATAGATGAGATGAGATGAGATGAGATGATATAATAATAATAATTATTAAATACTGCATGGATTAAAATGTGTGTTAATATATTCAACGCCTACGAAATGCAAGAAAATAACGTCAAAAATTCCGGTCATTACGACCTGCAATTCATTTTAATTAATTCGATTCAATGTACTGAGGTATGAAGGTACGATTTATACTTTAGATTAAATTTTTGGCCAGTATAATTTTGCCGTAGTGCTATCACGGGCTTTTATTGAGCATAATATTATACCTAAAGCCGTATAATAATAATTGTTAACAACAAAAACAAAATCATAATTATATTGACTAGACAAGTTCACTGTCGAAACTATCGACAAATCGATGTCCTAAACGATGTGATAATATTTTAGATGTCAAATTGCTTGTACGAGGCTTCTACTATTGGTTCTCGATTTGAACTCTCATAACGGTGTCGGGTGTAGAAGGGCGCAGCATAGATATTTTGCAGGAATAGAAAATAAATAAATAATGAGGATATCCAATGCCTAAGATGCTGAAACAGTGAAAATTCACTCTCGAGGAAAACTATTCTACCGCTGCTGATGGAACTTAGGGCAAAAACACACTACGTTCAGGGCAGGACAAAACAACAACAAAACTCCCGCCTAATATGGGAAAAACGTTTCATCGTGTCGCAGTAGTCTGCGCAGCTCCATATCAACGTGCGCGTGCAGAATTTTTGTCCACCAGACAAAAGTTATTTGGCTAAAGTGTGTTTTTGCCCTTACCGTATATACCTACCTGAACAGTACCGGGCCAATTTAGTGGTGGTAAACAGTAAATGTATACAAGCTTAAATCTTGTCAGGCTAAAAATATTATGATACACATAACAATAGCACGGAAATTCATCATAACGAAACGTAACATTGTTTGAAATCCTTACTAATATTATAAATGGGAAAGTGAGTTTTTTTGTATGTTTGTTCCGCTTTCACGCCGTAACTACTGAACCGATTGCTTTGAAATTTTGCAGACGTAAAGTTAGAAGTCCGGATTAAATAATAGGGTACTTTTTATCCCGGAAAATTAAAGAGTTCCCGCGGGAACTAAAACTCCTTCATCCACGCGGACGAAGTCGCGGGTATCAGCTAGTATCAAATAAGTCGAACTAACATAGCCTAGAATCTTTCGGAAACACATAGTAACACGACATCGATTCCTTTCAGTTAAAATGCGCAAGTCCCAAGTCGACGCAGGCGCATTAGAGGTGCCTTTGTGGCGGCCATACTTTATTGCCTTTTTTTGGGCAACCTTTGAACAAAAATATCGCCATTCATGGAAGTCAGGTATAAATTTCACGTCAAGGGTTTTTATGCTGAGGCATTTAACAGACGCCGCTACTTGCGATTAACTTTAAGAAGGAATTTTGTAAAGGAACTTTTTCGAACTAAGCCTCTCATATCCTATTTACTTTAAAGGGATTATTTGAAATTATACTCTATTCTATTGGTGAAACCACCGCAGATTTTTTACTATAGGTACATGGGTAGGTACCTATAAGTACCCAAAATAAAGTAAAAAACGTCCAAGGATATGTTTGATTATACTGAACAGAGATTTAAAAATCTAGCTGGCATAGCCAGATGCTGTTGCATATTTGTAATGAACAAAGAGAAACCGCACTGAATTTTCGCCTTCTGTCTTGACAACTTTTACGTTAATTTTCAGTGAAAACAGAAGAATTTATTATCATTACTCATAATTACTCATTTTCATTTAAAATATCGAAAAACAGTGTATTAAAATTCTCCAAAACATAAAATCTGGATGAATCATGAATCTGTGGCATCTAATTTCGAATTCATGTCTCGTTCATGAAATTAATGATTTTTTCCATTCAGCGCACAGAAAATGGTTTTCCTCGCAGAAAATGATATAATGTTTAAATAGAATAGTTTTCTTACCTTTTTCAAACGCGCCGCCATCGCCTTCGGTTGTTTTTATGGAGAAAATTATTAAAATTGACTGTAAGCACTCAAACGCGTCTTCTTGCAAAGCTTTTACGCAGCTTTCTCAATTCTCAAAGCTTATTCAAATGTCATTAAAATACAGGTACTGCTTTACCGACAGTTTAAGACGCCATCTAGCGTTGAATAGTTATAGCTCGACGTCTTTGAAACAAACCTCACTTGCTCCAGTTGCTCGACAAAAATGATTCTGTTCTATATTCTAAGTATTATATTGTTTGTTTTGAATACTTTAACTAAACTTTTTTTAAATTATTAGTGTTAAGACATATTTCTTGTAAAATTTATATTAAAATTTAAGAAGACCCATTCACTAACCAACTGGTATCATGAAAAATCTTATCAGATTTTGAACCCCACTTGGCATAATAAATTGTAAAGAGTGAGCTTTGGAAAATGGAACTACTACTAACGCCATCTCTTGGGAGTTTCAAAAAGCACTCATTAATTCCATGCTTCCTGGTTTTCAGAGAGCTTTCTCACCTTTTCATATCGAAGTTTTGTTATAACGGTATAGATGTCGCGCACCTTCTTCCTTAAATTTTTTGCTGAAAAATTTAATATGACGAGATTGCATAATTTACTAACTTTTTTAATAACTACGTGAGGTTTTTTTTCCTGCGGGAACTCCATATCAGTCAAATCGTTTCATTGCGGTGTGCACGAGTAACAAACTTTACATTAATTAATTCTTTATCATAATATTAAGTAGGATTATGAAAAGTAAAATATGATTTGGTTTTGAGTACCTATGTAATATTAGGTGTCAATGGAGCCATCATCTCATACAGATTTTTCTTGACAGTTAATTTTGATAAATTTTTTAAAGAAAGTAAGTACCTATTAGTATTGATAATTTTATTTTCTTTATTTCTTACTAAAAAGTTCAATTTACGAGGTACAATGCGAAATTATTTTGCAAAATAAAACGCAACAACATGCGTCCATTTTGACATTGTCGTATAATACACGTGTCATGATGACATTTCACATAAAAATAACCTGAGAAATGAGAATTAGATAACCATAAAATATCCAACAGCAGTCAGCGAGTCGATCGAAAGGTTTTATTTTACAAGTGGACGGAATAAATAATAATGAGATTTATGTATTCTCTTCTTCTTCTTCTTTGCTTAATGGGATTGTCTCGATGTTTGACAATAAAAATGACGTGTAACGTCATTACAAACATAGGCAACAAAAAAGATGGATGCGCTGCGAGAGTTGCTATTCCACAAAATAACATTTTATTTTTGTACCTCTTCATCACTGTAAAACTGCAAAAAAGCATATTTTATTTTGTTTTCCATGATTTTAAATACTATTTTTTGGAATACTGTACAAGTACCTGGCCCAAGATGAAACAATCCCTTTGTCTTTGTGTAACAAATTTATATTGATATAGGTTGGTACCTAGATAACTGAAATGATGATCTGGGTCCTATTTAATAAACACTACAATACGATAGTTTTGTATAAAAAGTTACGAGTGAATTGAGTATTTGTAACTTTAACGGATTGTTAGGTACTTTTATTAAATAGGGGCCTGCCTGAGGTAACCACAGAGTCATTACATGCTATTTTTTTATATGACTCATACCGTACCTACCTACCTATAACACTAAAAAAACAACCTAGGTAGGTATCATGACCTACGTAATAAAATAAAAGAATAAGATCTGATATTTATTCCAAACAATAGAAGTTCAGTTTATTCCAATAATTGTTAATAGTTTAAGGCTAGGACTACACTAAGCATTACAATCCGGTCCGGATTCATGCTAACTACCTACTTAATCGACGTACTCGTAGGTATCCAAGCCGTTGACTTTTTCGCAGCAATTTCACTTCACATAGAGCTGGGAAGACTATGAGTAATTTCCTTTTGATTTGCTCCTTCTAAATACGTTTTCTTTCCAAAGGAAGCATATTTTTCAACTGGTTTACTACTAAACTAGATACAGATGCCCGCGACTTTGTCCGCGTGAATTCAGGTTTTTATTCCCGTAGTAACTGCTTAATTTTCCAGGGATGTCCTTCCCCGGGATGTAACTCACCATAATAATATAAAATTTCATTGAAATCGCTTGAAAAGTATGGCCGTTAAACCGTAGCAGACAGTCACACTTTTGCATTTATACATACCTGCCTACCACTAATAGGAGGTAATGAGTTCATTTGTATTAAAAAATGAAAATATATCAGTATGTGTAGGTATCGATACTTCGATGATAACAGAACGTCCCTACTCGAGCGGGACTGAGCGACCGCATGTTTCGTGTCCACTGCCCATCATTCAGGCCGCCCGCGCCGCGCCGCCCCGCTGCCGCCGTCGCTCGGCCGCCGCAAATTTCGTGCCCGTACACTTACAGTTCCCGCGCGAGTTGAATCCAGAGTATGTGAGTATGTGTCACCACACATTTACTCTGCATTCAACTCGCGCGCGAATTATATGCTTGCTATTGACGGTAAGAGAAGTTGACTTAAGTTAAATCATCATCATCATCACTACAGCCTATTAACGTCCCACTGCTGGGCACAGGCCTCCACTCTCATAGGAGAGCGGGAATTAGAGCTTAGACCCACCACGCTGCTCCAATGCGGGTTGGCGGGCTTTAACGACTATTATCATGTTAGTGATAATAACCGGGACCGACGGCTTAACGTGCTCTCCGAGGCACGGGGGTGACACATCGCCAACTTCCAACTCCGGGCTGGCACTGAGAATTTCTTAATTGAAAAACCCAATAGACCGGGAATCGAACCCAGGACCTCGTGATCCGCAGTCGACTATGCTAACCACTAGACCAACGAGGCAGTTAAATGACTTCTGCCAATACGCTCAATCGATGGGGCTCGAAGCCATGGCGTAGGTATACGGATTTCGCACTCACTGTCAAAATTTCATGACGTCTGATGACGTCGTCTGTGGATTATGGTGGACACGAAATTTCTGTGGGTTGGTATGGTACCAACATTTGGCTTGCAGATTTCACACTCGTGATCTCACACTGCCTCGTTGGGCTAGTGGTTAGCGTGTTAGAATGCGGCCGACAAGGTCCCGGGTTCGAATTCCGGGTCGGGCCATAATTAAGTACTTATTGGGATTTACTTACTAGAAATTCTCAGTACTAGCCCGGAGTTAGGGAGTTGTTGGTGTTTCATCCCCATGCCTCAGAGAGCACTTGAAAAGCCGTCGGTCCCGGTAATTATCCCTAACATGATAATAGTCGTTGAAACCCGCCAACCCGCATTGGAGCAGCGTGGTGGGTCTAAGCTCTTATTCGAGAAGTTTTGCTTCCCGCGGGAACTCTTTAATTTTCCGCGATAAAAAGTAGATTGAGTAACAAACATCCATATACATCCATCCATCCATAAACCCAACCAAACTTTCGCATTTATAATATTAGTAAGACTATAAGTTTCTGAATAGTAGGATACGCATAGTTACACTCTCTCCTATAAGAGTGGAAGCCTGTGCCCAGCAGTGGAACGTTAATAGGCTGTAGTGGATCAGCTCACACTTACGTCAAGTAGCCACTTGCCGTCATATGTCAATGGCCAGCATTATAAGAACCGGTCCGAAATAAAATCAGGCTCCGTATAGTCCTAGCCCTTATCGGTCGTCAAACCAATGTCATACACAACACACGCGACACAGTGGGCACGGGATGAAAAATGATTCGCAACACAGAACACACCTTAATGTAAGGTACCTATCTCGAAATCCAGCCGCGATCGGCTGGACAGGACAACATTAATAATATTAGTCATAATGTGACACAGAATCCGATGTGTATCTGGACCTCTGGTATGTTTGGTATCGGTTTTGTAAAAGAATAATCTAGAATGTAATGCATCAATTTATGTGCATACTTGGTTCCTTTAGAAGTTCATTGTGTACTGTAGTCTGTAAGCTGTAGGGCGCGCTGTGCTACTAGGTATACACTGACCTATTATTATAAGAATAGAGCCTTGTGAATTGTGATACAAGCAAATTAATGAAAATGTTCTCAATGTGGAGTGCACGTAGAAATGTAGGTACACGCTGCTGTAGATGTGAGCTGCCTTCGCCGTTGGAGTATAATATGCTTTGGCAGCATTTACAGTTTTACCCGTTGTACTAGGTGAGCGACGAAAGCGACGCAAAGCAACGCGACAGCGGGAAGTGATGCAGTATAAAATAGTTTTTTCTGACTAGAAATTCTCAGCACTAGCCCAGAGTTAGGAAGTTGGCGGTGTTGCACCCCCGTGCCTCGGAGAGCACGTTAAGCCGTCGGTCCCTGTTATTATCACTAACATGATAATAGTCGTTAAAGCCCGCCAACCCGCTTTGGAGCAGTGTGGTGGGTCTAAGCTCTAATTCCCTCTCTCCTATGAGAGTGGAGGCCTGTGCCCAGCAGTGGGACGTTAATGGGCTGTAGTGGTGGGCTAATCTGTTAGAAGTATGGCAGATATAATAAAACCATACCCCTAGTCGATTTCTAAACATCATATTTTACCGGGATACTAAATCGTTACGTGACTTATTTATACTGCTAGGGCGATAAACAGCCAAGGCCGAAGCCAGACAAGACTAGAGAAAGTCAGAAATTAATTCCCAAACTGACCTTGCCGAGTATCAAACCCGGGAACTTCCACTCTCACCACTGCGATAGGGAGCCTGTTGGAACTTATATATAATATTTGACAATGTACAGTGAAAAAACATTTTCGATACACGGTCTAATACCTAAGTCAGACAACGAGGCGTTATTTTTAAATATAAAAAGGTTACTCTTGCTGAATTCTGAACGTATTATGCTTTCATATCATATTATTTGAAAATGGATTATGGCTATTAAAAAATCGGCCAAGTGCGAGTCGGACTCGCGCACCGAGGGTTCCGTACTCAAGAAGTAGGTATAATTACCTTTGTTAATGAACCGCAAAACTAACTTTGTTTGTAGAGGTTTACTGTTAATATCAAAAAATTACGTTTGTTGTATGGGAGCCCCCCTTTAATATTTACTTTATTGATATTTAATTATTTGTTTTGAAAGGTAATATACAAGTTAATATTCTGTGAAAATTTGAACCGTCTACCTGTTACCGTTTTTAATATTGAGCAAAAAAATACGAAAAAAACACGTTTATTGTATGTGGACCCCCCTTAATATATATATTTTTTAAATTTTTAGTATTTGTTGTTATAGCGGCAACGGAAATACATCATTTGTGAAAATTTCAGCTTTCTAGCTATCACGGTCTATGAGATACAGCTTGGAGACAGACAGACAGACAGACAGACAGACAGACAGACAGACAGACAGACAGACAGCGGAGTCTTAGTAATAGGGTCCCGTTTTTACCCTTTGGGTACGGAACCCTAAAAAATATCGAAAAGAACCATCAAAGGTTTCATAGTTTTAGCAGTTCACTTCTAGATAATATTATTGCTGAGGGTAGTGAGAGTGACCCCTTTCCATTAGTCACCACCATTATTATACCATCGCATTATTATACCAAGAAAACCATTACAGACACAGTAATGGTAGGTAAGCACCTAGGTACCTACTGAGTATGAACCTTCAAGTGGTACCTAAACATTTTCAGACCGCGACTGTACCTATTGGTGCCTATACAGCTTACGCCGGATACAGCCGCAGTAGAAGTATAAAGCAAAATATTCCGACAGGATGATTTATAGGTTCAGGCTCCGATACGCGCCCGCGACCTACAAACTAAAGCAACCTTCACATTTTTCTACTCTTTGTTGGCACGTGGTACCCCGGCGCCCCCTCGCAGGTTGTCATTGGTATTATCATTTATCATCACTCAATACGAGCAGAGGCGTCGAGCTGGCGGTTGCAGCGAGCGTTTGAAATAAACTTGGATATCAGTTTTCTTTTGCGAGCTTTTTTAGTTTATTAAGTACATATTATTAGGCTTCATCACTTAGCCCCTTATTACAGCCCTTACTACTTGTAATAATATTATACGAACTTCAAGTCACAAAACAAAACCATGTCTATATTCATAATTTATTTTATCATTTTCACCAATTATCTCAAATTTAATAATACAATTTATTCATACAATACAATAATTTAAATGATCATGTAGCATACTTCACTAAGAGCTCTCATTTAACTGGAATGAACATTAAGATATTTATATTTATTAATTATAAAGAAATAACACAAGTAAATAAACAATATTATACAAAATAGGAAATAATAGAGACAGTTCGAATAATAGGCCACATCCTATTGCACAACATAATTTACAATGTATCATATAAATTGTTATTGAACAAAAACATGAGCATTTATATAATTAATAATGGGAAATTATTTGTTTACACTATGTGACAAAACCTACTATTTACAAACAATAAATAAAGCAACAAATGAAACCAAATAAAGTCAATATTAAGTCGAAAATGATACAACTACGCAATCAGATTTTAAATAGGAAACTCAAATAGATGTTTCACTTAGGAATAAATTTTAACAAAATATCACAGCTGACCACGACATTAAAGAAACTGTAACAAAACTTTATGTGTTTATTAAATTTTATATTGAATGCTGATACAAGAATAATAAGAATTGAACTGAAGAGCATTAGAAATACTTTAAAGAAGAAATTATAAAAAATTTACACGCTTATCTATTTTATATTTTAAGTACATTTTACAAATACAACATTAAAGATTTTAAAGAACGCCTTATTCATTTGAATTAATAAGTTGCTATCGTTTGTGGACATTTAAATCTATTTATAGATAATATTATTCTAAATTATAATGCTATTAACCATGATTTTATAATCATATTAAGTATTATTTGTTATTTACAACTAAGAACAGGAACATAAAACAGTTCATCGAAAAAGTTGACACCATATTGATATATTATATTAAACTTTTTCAGATACTTTCTAATGCAACTTTAGTTTATATTTACAAATGACGAAGAAATAACTGATTATTCACAGTTTTCTAAATTAACTAGCCTGTAATTAAGTTGACAGCGTTTTTACAAGCCCTTGCTAATAACATCATTATATCCTTTACTAATTCCATGATGTCAGTAAAAATTCGTCAATATCTCGATAATCATAATTTAGTTTTGAATTTGCCAAAAGTTTATCAAATCCCTGTACATTTCCGAATTTGTTACTTTGCGTGACAGCTATTCTATACACTATTACTTTTAATTATGTCATTATGTTTGAATTTTGTTTGATATTTTTTAATATTGGAAATCTAACAAACGCTCCTATCCTATTTTCTACCTAGTCATTTTAATTTACACAATTATTCATAATCTGTTACATATACGACAATTTTAGGAATATAATGCGGATCAATTTATAGCTTATGACTAGGCAAAATTCTTTCTATACATATTGATGTCAGTTCTAAGTTATTATTTCGTATAACGTATCTGCAAGTATTTAAAAATATGGATTACGTAGGCTTATTGAGGGGATCAGAAAGTAACACTATGTCCTTTGTCTTCTTCTATATTCACTTTTGTATTTTAACACGAACACACTTGAATGTCTCTGAATGTCACAACTCACAACAACTTTCGACTAATATAATTTTTCGAACAGCGAATAACTGATCTAGTCTAGTTGCTGTAACATAACTTTCACTTCTGTTATGTTACATACAACCCCGTTTTAAAAACGGCCGACTAATAAGTTTAGTAAATCAGTTATCCACTATTCGAAAAATTCCACTGATCCTATGCTGACAAGTGCGCAAATTGACTCGGGTGAAGGTCGAATTGGTAAGGATGGCCGTACGGATTCATATGGTATGGAACGATATTCATCGATGCCATTTTGTGTTCTTTCTTCCACTTCATGCGCCGGTTCTGGAACCATATCTTGATTTGGCGTTCGGTTAGACAGAGAGCATGTGCGATCTCGATCCGTCTCCTTCGCGTCAAGTACCGGTTGAAGTGGAACTCCTTCTCGAGCTCCAGTGTCTGGTACCGGGTGTACGACGTCCTCTGGCGTTTTGTCTCTCCATTTGCATTTACTGTACCTGAAACAGTTACAAGGGACAATTAATTTCGTTTCAAATGTAATAATTTTAGTGTGTTCACGACAGAAGTTAATTATGCACTATACTAGTTTTAAGAGAAGTCACGTTAATATTTAGAACTGAATGCTCGTTTGAGCGCCAATGAATAGTTGGCTCGATCGCCTTCGTGCCTTGCCACGCTTGCTCGATTGTGATGTACAGCTTGCGGCTATGCGCATGATTCAAGACGAGATTTCTGTTAAGAATTTATAAAGTGCACTTCGTTTTATTACTATACTATACTCGCACGTCTCCGAAATGATTTATTACACTTGCAAGTAGAAGGTAAATATGAATTATTTAAATTAATTCACATTTCAATGTAAACGGTACATACATTTTGATAGTAAGTTGCGTTAATCGTTGCTAAAATTAGCATGGAATATAATTAATTAGCTTTAGGAGATGGAATGATAGATTCTGAAAGAAATTGACTAGGCAGATGAAAGAAGGGCTTGACACTGGTGTGAACAGTCTGGCGACTGGCGAGTCACGGGTTGCATGCCGCGCACGCACCTGTCACGGCACGTCGCCGGTGCAGCCCACCACTTGGTCGGCTTGGACGCTCGCCAGTCCACTTGTGATCGATATGCGACCTGTCCGAGTCTGTCTTCCAAATTAAACTGTGTCATTTGTTACATTTCTTTAAGCAGCCTCGACCACTAATGAATCGTTTTCAAAATAACCGACTATTAACGTTTGTTTATCAACTTTATTGACAACTTCGGTCTCATCGGAATGATGAATCATAAGTGCAGCTTATAAAGTAACGCAACTGAAAATATTAATACAAACGGAACGATCAACACATAAAAGAAATGCGACGGTAATAAATTCAACACAAGCGTTCGAATTTCTCCCTTATTCCGTCCGCGATGTCAAGCCCGCGTCGATAAAGATGTTTAAAAACTATAAATATTGATGACCTTCGAAGTACTACAAGTGATGTTACAGTAAAAACCCTAAGAGATTGAAATGTTAGTGACAGGCCGATGCACAAGCAACTGACTGGCAGCATTATTTTACCATAATCCTTGTACAGAGACGAAACGAATGGACACAATACGAGGGCATATGAATTTCAATGTGAATTCACAAATATGGTGATTTTGATGAAATGCTTATATTAAAATTCTGATTTGAAGTAGGTATGATTAGGAAGTGCAGAGGAATATAGGAGGACAAAAAACCTCAGAACAGGTATAGGTGATATTTCACGCTGACAAAAGAGCTGCCTGCTACATTATTTTGCAATACATCAAGGTTCAAGATGTTGTTTAGATATTATTCTGTTCCTAAAGCTTCGCTTCCACTGGTGCTGACCATCGAAGTAGCGACTATTTTCAATCATAGTTGAATGAGATCATAATAGTGTTGACTTATTATATTTTGTTGTGAACTCATTTTGTGCCGTTGTGGGTTGTAATTAATGTGATAGAAATAATGTAATAAAAGTTAGATATATTGTCATAAGGTCAATGTTATTCGACATAAATACAGGTATTTGGGTTGCAAACACGGTATTGGTACAAAACACATTGGTACAAAAGGTACTCGTCATAGGTGTTTTAAAAATTAAAACTATTAAGCTAGACGATACCTGTAGGTATCGTCTAGCTTAATAGTTTTAATAATAAAATATACATGTATTTTAAAAAATTTAATTGGTGGGAGCCTTATTATCTATGCAGAGTGAACCTTGGTGGTACGTCTGTCTGTCACACTTGCAGATGTCTATAGTTCTACTAATTCTATCGGCTTCAAATTTAGAACAGTTTTCAATAATGCTTGTCCAAACTTGGTGAAAATTAATATAAAACTCGTAATGGAGGCTGAAATGGGGGTGGGGTCAAAACTTCCAAGTTGGTAAAGTTAATAGATCAAATGAGGATAATATGAATTTTTAATATTAGCTAGATATGTCCAAAATTAAATTCTTTTTTTTCCAAAGTAGGTGATTCTAGGTCACAGGCCATTTTATATTCCGTCTGAGTCTAGACATATTGCATGGTCGAATTTTAAATGAATGCCATCTAATACCTATGGATGAGTCTAAAATTTGAAAACTAAATCAGCCTGTGTCTAGAGACGATTTCGGTGATAGGTAGTTTGATTCTATTTTATTCGAATATTTTTATTGATATTACAATAAAGATAGCCCAATTCGAAATCTAAAATATCATATTAATCCATTATTTTAATCACGGTAAGAGAACATCGCACGATTTTTTCTAATATCGACAACCTCTTATTGGATATCTGCCCCCAATTATGTAAGAATTGTCGATCAAATCGTCTAAGTTCGGCTTCAAAGTAAAATAAACCATAACAGTATTGAATTAGAGCTCAATTTCGTGTATCCATTCTCAAAAGTTTAGGTATGTACAATACCCTACTTACTTTGAAGCCGAACTTAGACGATTTGATCGGCAATCCTTACATGATTGCACCTCTGGTTCTTCAATCAAAATTAACACTATTGTACCTTTTAATACTTACTAAAAAATATTATCAAATGAATATTATAAATGCGAAAGTTTGGATGGATGCATGGATGTATGGATGTATGGATGTTTGTTACTCAATCACGATCATCCAACAATCACCCAACGGCTGAACGGATCTGGCTGAAATTTTGCACAGAGATAGATTATAGTCTGGAATAGCACATTATCCCGGAAAATTAAAGAGTTCCCGCGGGAACCACAAAACCTCGATCCACGCGTACGAAGTCGCGGGCATCAGCTAGTATTTTATAAAATTATCTACAAGGGAAAAAAACTACGGACGTTTGTATTTCTAGATGACTTTTTATTTTCATATATTTAGGCCGCCTGTTTTTTTATATATTTTAATCACTTAGTCCACTCCAACTGGCTCTATAAGAAAAATGATCACAAGCCATTCGGGATATTTTTCTTACATCTTTCCATCAACATGGGTACTTAATAACGGGCTAGATATGCCAACATAAAAATGTTTAGCGATAAAACATCAAAGAGGGCATGAATAATGACATCAAGATGAAAACAGAATACATGTAATAAAAGTGTCATATTGTGTATTTTTATGTGGTCAAATCTGACTGATAAGCAAAGAACGGTTCTGAGTCCCATAATCATCTTTTAATTTTTAAAGAAGTAATGGTTTTGTGTCAAGTTCAAATGGAGAATAAAATATTATTACATTTGTGTTTATAGATCGTCAAGATCAATCATGGCCCTTCTAGATTTAGCCGGATATAAAACCTAAAAAAATAATCTCAAGGACAAACCCACAGGTTAAATCGTTGCGTTGAAAACGCACGTTGGATATCTTTCTTAAGTTGTTGAGAAATTCTAAATGACATTTAGATTTTTTAAACTGCACACAATTGAAGCAGGGGCAGCTAGTAATTACAGTATTAAGTAGCGATCCGGAGCCGGAGCGATCCGGATCTGGAGCGAAACGGATTTGGGAAATGGGATTATAAAACTACAATACCCCTTACAGGTTAGCCCGCTCCCATCAGATATCATCATTACTTACCACCAGGTGAGATAGCAGTCAAGAGTAAACTTGTCACAGTTTAAACAAAAAATAAAAAAAAAACATATTCAGATTCTATGAACACCTGAAATCTAGGAAACGTTGGAGACGTCATAAAAACTGGTTGCTAGGAACAAATGTATACCATCTGCCCATTACAAGTAGTCGGTGCATCGTCAAACAGGTCATCCTATAATATTCAATACGAACAGACACATTAATCATGAATAGCGGGTGAATTTTTAAATTCAGATTGTCTAGTATTCTGAATTCTGAGCTGGGATGCGGTACCTATCTTGGAAAATTTAGGCATCGTTTCTGATAATACTACATGATTCCACGACTTCGTCAGCGTGGATAGAGCTGATGATTTGATTTCCACGGGAACTCTGATAAAAAGTAGCTTATGTCCTTTCCCGAGATACTACTTATCCCTGTTTCAAATTTTATCAAAATCGGTTGAACAGATGGGCATTGAAAGCGTAGCAGATAGACAGACAGGTTATGTAGGTATTCTTTTATACAAGAATTCATAAGGTGCGGCTACTTTGAGCTAATTATATTGCAGTATTAATCATAGTCCTCACTAATTCCTTAAAAGTCATGCCGTCTAGCTACTAATCCCTCCCGTGAATAATCGCAAAGATACCCTTCAGGTAAACACAAAGCCGAATCTACTGAATTCACAATAAAGTTTAATTTTAAATGACACTATTATCGCGGCTTGACCACCACTAATTATTTTTACTTGTCGCCTACCTATCAGGAGCCTACTTAAAAGGCTACCCGCATCGTGCTTCGAGCTTTATTCGTCCAATCTTTTTCTTTTATTTGTTGTATGGAATATGCGATTGGATGTTGTTTTATCTCCTGTATTCAATAGTTTATTCAAATGCAGTATCTTCTTATACCTACTTACCTACACAATTCATATTCTTCTGACATCTATCGCCTACTCGGGCTACGCTTTTTGAGCGTTTTAAAATGTTTCAATACTGAGCCGTATTTAATAGCCATTGATTCTTGTTACTAAACTAGCAATATCTATATCATACGTGTACCTATATAATAGTGCCTACTACACACGTCTTCATAACATGCGTGTCCTAAATTATGTCATCATCCCGTTGAATATTGCGTTACTCGGTGTTACTTCATATTATGTTGTTTCCTACTCGCCACTCCTTATTATTTGGCTCGTTGCCCCGCGTTTATTAATTTAGGCGTTTCAACAAAAAATGTGGTATAATTTTAAGTTTTAAACGTTGGAAAACTAATCGTTTCTAATTTTTCAATAAGACTCCAAAGATTCTATATTATTATGATTTTGATTTTTGATTTTATATTATGTGTAACAAATAAAAATTGTTTAAGTAGGTATTATAAAATTTTTGGTACAAAATATTTTTTTGTACTTACCAAATTATTTGTTTACATTTTAAAAAAAATACTAAATAAGCTGTAGGCTTTATGCAAGTGACTGTAATAACACAAAAAGCAGGTGATGATGCAGCCTTTAGTAGTGCGCTCGCCTACATAGAGCCTAATTTATTCTTTTTTTGAAGTTACTAAAGTACTTATCTAAATTAAATTTGCAAATCCACACTTGTCCAGCGTTGTGTACTAAGGCCAAACCATTCTCCACCAGCGTGAAAGTGAGATAAACGCTTACAATCCTGCTGACTAATGTACATCCATGTATGAGGCAATATACCGCAATGGACAGTGGATAAAAGGGTCCCGATATCTGATTGGGGCTCGATACCGAACATGGTATTAAGAGCGAATTTCTCATTTCGTGGACTAATCACGACGTGGAAATATTAAGGACGCTAATATCTTGTACACATTTACATAGTGCGCAATAAATTAGTGCGCGGGAGACGGCGCCGTTGATAAATTCCTATTGGTGCCTTTCGATGGGCTATTTCGAAACCATGGCGACTCTTTCCACATCCTTATTCGAATAATTACCTTTTCAGGAACCTACCATAATTATTGTTATGAAACTGACATAGCCATTTTAAAAATTTACTTTCGTATCATAATTTTTTCATATAAAAATATTTTGCTTGTTTTAAAAATCCGTAACACTACATTTAAAAGTTTAATTAAAAAATATAAGGGATATTCGAAAACTTCCTAAATTGATCACGTCCACAATTACCGTGAACGTGGAACCGGTATACCGGTCATAATTTTAAAAATATCGGCGGTAAATGATGTCATAAATTAAATTTAATAATATACGCCCAGCCAGTATGCATGTGCGGAAAGCTAATTGAATGTTAATTTTAATAATAAATCTAGCTGAACAAGTTTCGTATCGCCTATTATTATTTATAACTTGACTTTAGCTGGTAGGTATAAAAGGAGGTATTATAGGTACGCTAATTAATTTTAGTTTCAACTATTGAATCACTGGTAAATGTAATAAAAATCTAGATGGTAATTATCCCTTGCGATAGTTTTTACATAGGTGCTAGATCTTTATACTAGAATTAGATGTTCTCTGCGACTCTATCTACGTGGATATTTAAAGACCCGAGAAGAACTCTTTGATTTCCCGTATTAAAAAGTAGTGTTTGCCACTCGGGCCTCAATTATACCCATGCAAAATATCACCGTCGGTCCGTTGCTCTGTTGATACCTTATCACAAACCAAAAAAAAAACATACTTTCGCAATCTGAATAGGTAGATACATATTAGTATGATTTAGTCAAATTGCGTGATATCTTTGTTGAGAAATTATAATAACGCAACGTAGGTATACATCCAGATAAAAAAAAATACTTTTTTTTTGTCAATCTTACAGATACCTATCCAAATAACCTAAATTTGATATCTAAGACGATTGTGTAAGTGAAAGACTGAAAGTGCACCAGCTAATGTTGTGCTACACCTCTGGCGGCCATTACAAACACCTTCCGTTGCTTGTAATTTATTACTTTTATCTCGAACACAGTCGCGGTCACTGGGCACAAACAAACGACATCTCCGACAATAAGACAAATCGACCGATTAAAGAACACTACCTGCCTGGTGGGTCCATGCAAATCTTTAACTTTTTCATCTCATTATTACTTTCTTTCAAAGAAAGTAAGAGTATAATAGACACTTTCAATGCCCATTAGTAGATCGATTACTTTGACAAAGAAAGAAAGGTCTTTTACAGATTTCGCCAAACTCTTTGCAAATGCGTTGACCTTCGAGACGTCATGTATTTGCAACTTTTGGTAACTCTATAACGTGATTTATAGCCCAGAAAGATGTTCCGAACAATGTAGTGTTGTTTTTAAAATACCACTTGCGGTGAATTTGTAACAGGGTGAAACACAAAAGTATTCATGCAAAAGTGAATGTCTTGCATCGGCTAGGCTTGGTATGTTATTGTTTTTCTTTGTACACTCTATGTCTATTGGAACGAGATGCAATTTTACCATGTGCCATTTTGAGACATTTTAAAAGATCAGTTAAGTGACATATAAGTTGCCTTGTGTGATTTTCTATTCGCTTATATATACCTACGTAAACAAAACCCACTAAATAAATAAAAACTACTTGGCATCGTGTGAAATATAGGAAACTAGATGCCTGCGACTTCAACCGTGTTGATTAAGATTTTTGTTATTTTCGCGGGAATTCCTTAATTTTCCGGGAAAAAATAGCCTTGTGTATAAAAATGTCCTTCGGGATGCAACCTCTCTCTATACCAAATTTAATCAATATCGGTTGCAAGGATGGACCTTTAATGTGTCGCAGACAGACAGACACACTTTCGCATTTATAATATTAAAAGTATGGAAATAGCGGTTATATTTATGATTGGGTATAAGGACCTTGATGTTCACGTATGTAAAATATGGTAAAATAGTAACATTATGTGCGCTGTAGAACAAAAATAAACCATGATTTTATAATAGGTACCAACTTATAGCTAGACCAAACTAAGCTTTCAAGACATGTCGCTAACATATTATGTTAATATATGTATACGCATATTTTCTATAATATGATAACATTTTAATTTAGTTGTGTACGATGTGTAATACATAGCATTAATAAATAATATTGTATACACAAATAATTAAAAAAAAAACTTAAGATTTGGCGACTGGCTGAGGTAGTTAGGTACTTTAATCGATCGTAATCAGACTTAGAACTGGTTACAGTCAGCAAACAGGTTACCTACCTACGGAAGTAAATGTAAGAAGACAAAAAGTAATAATATAGCTTCTAACGTTCTTGTTTACCTTCCAACTAAGTTATAGGAATTTGGCTCCTTGTTTCTATCTGATAATTGGAACTAGTTAATTAAATGGGCGGAAATATTGTAGACCTTCTACCTACTTCTAGGTGGACACAAAAGAAAACCTTAGGAATCGGGGAATATGGAAATCCCTTCTACATTCCCTATCACAGTTCTCTTCTAGAGCGACTCTATTCTTAAGACCACGGTATTGTGTAGGTACATACCTAAAGACTAAATAGTCAGTTTGAAAAGTTTATCTTCAACTTTGGCACTTGTACAGCCATAAATTCAAATAGAATAATTATGTCGATATGTCGGCGGCTGGAGAAAGAAAGAAACTGCTCGCGTTTATCAATTTCATGGATTAATTTACGGCTAGTTAAAGGCCACTGGCAACCCGGCTGCGGTTCCGTCGAAAGAAATCTCCATACAAAACATTAGTCGTCAGTGCTGAGCGATTTATACGACGGGCCCCGGCGTACGGTGTACAGTACCGCTTATTGTATATTATTGTAGTGACACCGACTAATTTGTTGGCCGACTGATGAGGCAACTACGGTAAAAGAGATGGTTTATGTTCCGAGATCATGTATATTAACTAACAGAAAGGAGGAAGCCAAGTTTATATTATTAACGCCTACATGAACGCATATTTTAATTTTGACTACATTTTTGTGCATGATTGTGTAATTTATTACACACTAGCTGATGCCCGCGACTTCGTCCGCCTGAATGGAGGTTTTTTGATTCCCGCTGGAACTACCTAATTTTCCGGGATAGCCTAAGTCCTTCCCCGGGATACAACCTATCCTTTTACCAAATTTCATCAAAATCGGTTAAACAGATGAGCTGTGAAAGCGTAGCAGACGACAGGCAGACGGACAGACACACTTTCGCATTAATATTAGTATGAATGATACTATATTTGTATTAAATCGTGAATTCAAACTTTAAGTACCTACTTAACCCGCAAATACCTATGTCTTGTTGATTCAAATGTAGGTACCTATCATGCTATTTCTATGCTATCATGATTTAGCGACTTATTCGTCGTCTATTGTGTCACGCGTTCAATATTAGCCGTCTCTACAATGGCTATTAACATGTCTGTCGTACTATATTGTACGATTTAAATCGAATAACAAAGTCGATTAATAAAGCGTTCCTAATGCATAATGTTGGCTCTAAAGGGCCTATCATCTCAGCCTAGTGCATTAATTTAAACTGCGCCGCTTGACAAGACGCACCCGCGCCTCTTTTCATATAGCTAACTAGCTGATGCCCGCGAATTCGTCCGCGTGGATTGAGGTTTTTTTGGTTCCCGCGAGAACTCTTTAATTTTCCGGGTTAAAAAGTGTTATTTGTTATTCATAAGTGTTATCTATCTCTGTGCCAAATTCCATCCAGATCCTTTCCCGCGTGATTGAGTAACAAACATCCATCAGTCCATCCAAACTTTCGCATTAATAATATTAGTATAGAAGAAGCATAGATAGGTACTTACTTGTTAGATACGAGTACATAAATAATATTATTGGGTACATAAATAAACAGAACATGTGTCGGGCTTATACCAGCAAACAAGTTGTGATGCTGGTTTTCGAAAAACTTACAATATTGTGAAATGCCATAATATTTTGATATTTACAAAACTAGAATGTACATTATTTCAGACAACATAATACCGTATTGTAGACCTTTAGTAAATATAGCTTTAGTAACCGATTATCACCATCATGTTTTATAAGTAAGTAATTTTTAACGTCAAGTGTACCTACAGTGTACCTATATTTAATAAATGATTTGATTGATTGATTGATTGATATAAATAATTCTATGGTAGTGACAAGTAGGTAAAAGTTTTATAGTATTGTTTTTCATACAAATAATGTCACGATTATAATTACTTTGTTTTTGATGTGAACAAAAATTGGCAACAGTGCTACTTTAGTATGTTTAAAGGCCGTCTTACGCTAAAGCAACACATCAACATTGTGGCAAGCCAAAAGGCTGCATGCTAGATTTTTATTATAATGTAGTTAATTAATCATCGGCAGACTGTCGTGCCGTTGTATTTAAATATACACGGTGTTGCATCAGCATAAAGTAGGCTCTCATTCTCACATGCTGTTTAAAGCTGCAAAAATTAATATTTCTATTTGTAGAATACTGCGTTGTCGCATGTTGTTGCTTCGGCATAAAACAGAAGACCTTTGTGTTATGGGTTACGAATTACGATGCAAGTTTCCTTGTATAAAATTCAATTAATTTCTAATTATTATTAGAATCAATCAGCAAAGGTGGATCAAAGTGAAGATTAGATAGACTCTACGGAGACTTATGATCTTACAAGTTAAATTAATCAAGACGCTTTGACGGACTTCTCGAGTATCGACTTTCGTTAGACCCGATCTGTCTCTTCATAACATGGCTTTTTTACATAAATGCGAAATATTTTACATCAATATCAAACAAATATGCCTAATCCATCAATTTAAAATAAATTGATGGAGGGGAGATTGAGAAGTCCTGAATATCCACAATTTGTCAGGTTCTTTGTAGGTAGGTACACCTTAATCAGACGTGGTCAGTCAGTTTTGATCTAGTTTTTCATGTATTGTAGATAAGATTCGCTAACAGATTACCTTTGCAAAAAGTTACAGATTTTACTTATAGTGTTACCGCGATTTTTGAAGTGAAACTTCTTTAGAATCGTTGTGATTTGAAAATTCGATGAAACGAAAAAGCGACACTAAAAAGAGACAAACATATTCTTAATAGGATTTAGCCTGTGAGAGAATGAGATAGAATGCAAGTTATATATTATCTCATTCTCACTTTTCTGAAGTTTCACTTTTGCCGTGTGTGAATTGCATACACAAACTTTTCCTTTCGCTAGTTTTTCGTTTATGACCAAGTTTATTTTATATCTAGGAGTGGATCGTTAGATTTATTTATCCGAAGCGTTTGGGAGCGTCAGCAGACATCGCGAGTGACGGCGTGCACCCGCGTTTCGTTTCATGCGGAGACAGAACATGTACCGTTATAATAAAAACGACTCGATACATTTCTGAGAATAAATTGAATTCAGATTCATGAAATTTATTTTAATATAGATTGCTTGGGACCGCCCGTGGCTTTGCTTCCATAGGGGATTTCTATATATTATTAACCAACCATTACTTCCGGAAATTCTACATTATAAAACCTACGCGCCGCATTGAGAACTTCTTTCTTTTTGTAGGTCGGTTAAAAAGGGACCGCTACCAAAATTTCTGCCATCTAGCCCTTGGACCTTGCGTCTAGCCTCATGCAGTGGATGAGTGAGAGTTGAGTCAGGAGTTTATTTATAGTATTATATGTTGAATGGACAGGGATAAAAAATTCTTTTTGCAAATGAATTTTTTAACGCCGAATTAGATGTTAATTAATTATTTTATATACTATTAGCAGGTAATAAATAACTACTAGCAGTACCATTAATTCGCAGTAGTTTCGCATTTATACTTAGTGTGTGTTAATGTCCTATGTCCCCCTAGTGGGGCAGAGGGCGTCTACAGTGTTGCGCGGTTTCGAGCGGTTAGTAGCTACACCCTTGACCTCATCCCACGTCATTCCTAGTACTACCATACTAATATTACGAGTAGAAAGGTATATAAATGCAAAAGTGTGTCAGTCTGTCTGCTGCGCTTTCACGGCTCATCCGGATTTTGTTGAAATTTGGTACAGGTGTAGGTCGTATCCCATGGAAGGACATAGGCTACTATTTATCCCAGAAAATTAAAGTTCCCGCGGGAATCAAAACATCCTAATCCACGCGGACACAGTAGCGGGCATCCTCTTGTAATTATCAGAGCAACAAAAAGCGGATTGAAATTAGCTGTCGGCATGCCGTGGGTAATCAATGTATATCGCTGCTATCTCACGTTTTGTCTGTCCATGCCTTTAGCGCATGAAATAGCGAGCTAGTAATTTCTTAAAACCGAGGGCGTTTTCAACGTGACATGAAGCGAGCGGCCTGCAATCGTCGCTCACGACATTTCAAAACAAACTGATCTTCGGCCGTCAGTATTTAGACGTGTTTCTCGCAGAATTTCACTCTGTTTGAATATGTTTTGACTAGCTAAATCGGTAGATAAACTATGCCTTAAATATACTCTGAGGTTTAATTACAAGTTCATTGAAGCTTGGCAACAAGCTTGTATATTTTTCTTCAGATTCTTAGTACCTATATGACCTAGGCACTGTCTGCGAAGGGAAGTACCTATTTACGAAGTTGGATGTCCTATGTTGGATACTAACTTCATTCTTCATAATTCTTTGCATAAACAAGTGTTACGATTAACAAGAAATAATAGTTCTAAGTAAGTATTTATTATCTTCAATTTTTCTAGTAGATCTTAAAATATTATATTTTTTCATACATTTTTGAACAGGTACTTTTTCATAATAAGATAAAATAGTCACATACAACTTATCTCATAATAATAAAAAGAAAAGATGATTCCAGTGGCGGCGTTAGACCAAACTTGGACGTCGGTGAAATTAGCTTTGTAAGGCGAGGCCCCTGTCATTTCCCAACCAAGAAGTAAACGTTAAAATAAATTTTAAAATTGGTATGTTTGCGAGGCCCCCTAAAGGAGCAGAGCCTTCGGCGGTCGCCGACGTCCCTGACGCCGCTACTGGATGATTAACTCACTCATCAGCCCAAACTCTCGCAACGAGTAAGCACACACAGCATTTTGCACAGAGGTTTCCTTTCTACCTAAGAGGACAAGGAATAGTAAGTAAAAATGCAGTTGCTATACATTGATAGAAATATTATTGATAAGTGTATCTTATCTGCCTTTGAAACAAATATTTTGATACTAGCTGATGCCCGCGACTACGTCCGCGTGGGTTGAGGTTTTTTGGTTCCCGCGGGAACTCCTTAATTTTCCGGGATAATAAGTAGCCTATGTATTCCAGATTATAATCTATCTCTGTGCCAAATTTCAGCCAGATCCGTTCAGCCGTTGGGGCTGAACGGATCTGGAACAAACATCCATCCATCCAAACTTTCGCATTTATAATATTTATTTGAATAAATCTAAGTTGGATGAAAAATCAGCTATACATGGTTCTAATCTAGATAACACGCACTTGCCCCGCCTATTCCACGATAATAATTAACCAATTATAAAATGACAAGCTATCGCCGCAATTTTAATTGGTTTACCATGCGCTTTGCTGGTCGATAGTAGTACCTACTTGCTTTAATTGGTTTACCAAGTGTTTTATTGCCAATGTAGGTATGCCAATAGGTACCTTTAGTCGTTAATGTAAAGCATCCTTATAAATGAGTTATCTGAACTGAAAGAGCAACTCCGTGATTTAATTTTTCCACCCTGTTTTTTAAGACATCCCATAATGTCGAGTTAGCTATTCTATCTATTTAAACATCCTATCTTTGTTTTTGTTGGATTTAAGATTGCATAACTAACTGCCTCGTTGGTCTAGTGGTTAGCATAGTTGACTGCGGATCACGAGGTCCTGGGTTCGATTCCCGGTCGGGCATAATCATAATCATAATCATTTATTTTTTGCCAGAATATGGTACATGCAACATTTTGACATAGATGTTAATAAATATATAGAGTATTAGAGTCCACATATCCTGCCAGGTTTGGCGTGCAAAATTATTTAAATTCTTAATCTAAAAAGTAAGGAAATATATTAATTTTTAACAATTAAACCCCAATAGAAGTATACAAGTATTCACATTCATTATAACAGTTTCTTTACAATATTATTCAGATTCATAATATATACCTATCGCAAATAAAATTAATAAAAGAATACCTATAATAATAATAAAATATCGAATTAATAAGTTAAAATTAAGAAATTACAATAAATTAAATGTCAAACAATAATAAATACCCTGAACTACGAAAAAAAACTCAGTTAAATTTTTCAATTAAGTAGTCATCAGTTTTGTAATATAGCTTTTCTAAGAGCAAGTCAAATAAGGCTTTCTTAAACCTTGATAAAGGAAATTTTTTTATTGAGTTGGGCAAGTGGTTAAAAATGCGAACTGCCATACAGTAAGCATTTTTACTGGTAACAGCCAGCTTCTGCGTAGGGATGCATAACCTGTGGTTCAAATGTTTATTTCTAATACTTTTTATTGCACTTTCGATTTTGAACAGGTGTGGGTTTTTCTTTACAAATAAACATATTTCGTAAAAGTTAGGTATTGGGTTTTTCAATTAAGAAATTCTCAGTGCCAGCCCGGAGTTGGAAGTTGGCGGTGTTTCACCCCCGTGCCTCGGAGAGCACGTTAAGCCGTCGGTCCCGGTTATTATCGCTAACATGATAATAGTCGTTAAAGCCCACCAACCCGCATTGGAGCAGCGTGGTGGGTCTAAGCTCTAATTCCCGCTCTCCTGTGAGAGTGGAGGCCTGTGCCCAGCAGTGGGACGTTAATAGGCTGTAGTGATGATGATGATGTGAAGATTGCATATAATATTGTCATCCTTTCCTCTAATTGAGTCAATTGACAATCTGCTTCACTGTCACTTAGTACTGCACCTTAACATTACAAAATCATCATTAAATTAGTGTATCGCAAACGATATGTCTTTAATAATAAATTAACATTTTGATAGGCAGGACAGACAGAAGACGTAAAACCTTCTGTAAGCTTCCGTAATTATGAGACTTTAATTTATAAAAATTAACCTAAGTACTCATTATCTGAATTGACGGTCGTAGTCAATAACCACGCCCTTATTTCAACTACTAACTAAGACCACTATTCACTATTAATCAAAACCATCAATCTGATATTGGCGTTTTAATTGCACATTGTTTATTGCGCTTTAAAGGTTAGGGAAACAAAACGCAACGATATTTTTTCCATAAAACCATTAATAACTGTCGTTTTGTTACGTTGAATGACGCTCACCCCACTGTGAGCTTCGGGGTAGTTGTAACTTGTAATAACAGATTACGGAATTGCTCTGTGTGTTCCATTGCAAGAACAAAATTATCACTTTTTCATTTTCCTTGGCAAATAAATTCACTTGTTGTGACGGTGAAGGAAAGCTAAATTTCTAAGAGGTCTCCATAATGTTCTGAATCTAATTCTAATGGCCTAAGTCCTCATTCTGAGACCTGTGCTCATTAGTGGGTCGGCAATGATTTCGTAACTTAGTACTTCGTAAGGAGGCTATTCATTGCTGCATATTATTTCATGACTGCTCCCACGAACCCACGTTTCTTTAAGATCTTCAAAACAATTTAGGCTAAAAATCAATTAACGACCCAAAAAATTTGTTTCTCCTCGTAATCGATACAGAAATAATACGTATTGAACGTTTAAGAATTAATGAAGTGGCCATGTCGACCTCCGTCACACGCTGTCGACTGACTCCATGACCTTTCGTAGGAATGTCTGCGAAACGTGTGGGCTTTTCTAATATTGCCATTTTAGAACCAACTTGTACGAGCAGGTACGATGTTTAGCGCCTACATGCTTAAAAACGTTTATGCATTTAATAATAAAGTACCTATACCCACCTATCCGACTTGATCTTTATCAATATTACGTATACTCATAAAAATACGATTTAAAAAATACATTTTATTATGATAATATGTTATAGCAAGGTATTTTGTTGATTTCTTCACAATTTTTCAAAAAGAGATTAAATAGAATGGAAGTTAGACATAGATAATTTTAAAGATTCGACCTTTATGGTTTTAATATCCATACATTAAAGTTGTTTTAATAATGCGTATATTTATACATTTTTTACTTGTACTTACTGTGCTTCGTACTGTGCTTGAAATCTGTGATTGTTTCATTGCAGATTTTTAATTGAAATTGAATCTTACATCTAAAGCATAAGTTTTAATTTTGATTTCGTTATTTTCTACTATGGAAAGATTCCAGCTGATCAACTCTGCGGCGCTAAAGTCGTCTTCAGACTATTTAAATTCCAGTTCGGTTCGTTGCTTCGATGGTTTATACGGAGCCGTTAATTTTAGAGAAATTGAACTAGGGGTTGCTATTGATTTTCTTTGTGGCTCCTTTGGGTTTGTGTTAAAAAACTTTCTGAAGTTTTATTGAATCCGTTGATATGGCATCCGCTGTTGAAACGATTGCCCTTTTAGATGTTGTTTTCTTAGTCTCAGAAGACACATCAACTTTACAACACTTGCAAGAATTTGTGAAAATAAAATACTGGTAACTTATCCTAATGGGATGCTATTAATAAAATTAAAAATATTAAAATAAATAGTTTACTATTTTATGTTGTGATTATGTGTTATAAAATATTTGCATGTAGAGATAATTAAATAAGAAAAACTGACTGCGTTAGTAGGAAATTTAATTACAGCAAGCCGCAAAGCTAAAGCATACGCTCCATAACCGCTGACAGCTGTTTTGACAGCTATAATATTAATTGTGACGTTTGTGTCGTTAGGGCATCGCCCAGCTCTTCCGTTTCCAAGTCATTAATAAAATGAGCAATAGTAGAAATATTTATCAATGGCATAATCGATACAGAAACAATTATAACCACATCCATCAAAATTTTCAATTCAACCGCGTGAGGAAGGTGTTGGAACTTGTAGTCTACCATTCAACAATGGACTTAATATCAGTGATAGCATAACTCATAATCAGTTATCATATCAAGTATAGCCATGGTAATAGAAAATGAGCTTTCAATCCTATAAGGTAGGTTACAATTTTATTGTAGCTTTGGTGAAAGAAGTACAGTCTGTATCAAATAACATTAACATTCTTATCTGAGGTCTGTCACACAACGAGAACGTCAAAGTTCGAAAGTGAAGAACGCATTATAATTAATAGTCGATGATACGCGAGGATCGTAAACAAAAGCGGTGATAAATGGATTATAGTCTGATACTAGATAATAGGCACTGTGGGTTGTAAATCGTCGTTTCGTAAGCGGTCAGTAGATACGTGCTTTATTTTCGGCTAGTGACCGATTCGTATCAAAATAGTAGTTGGTGTGTTGTCGTGAATTCTAGTGGCCGGAATTCCCAGTCAGATTTAATAATGGTAATCAAATTAGGCTGACCTGTTCATGAGTAGGTAATTTGTTTAAAGAAATATATTTTTTATATTACGCTTCTCAAAAAAATATATAGGTACGTGCCTATATTATTGGAATTTTACATTCAGCAGCATAGCAGATATTATTATTTTAACTTGTAGATACTTTTTGGTATGGTAATTTTTGGTATGCACTTAGGTAAAACGTAAATACATTAATTTTGTTCATATAATGAAATTTCACTATTGCCAGGCATAATTAATTACACCCACAACACTTGACTTGTAACATACATTGCTATCCAAGGTTATGCTTGTTATTAGGATAGAACTACTGTGCGGGTAAAATTTTATTGCTTAAGCAGAAATGACGTAGCAACCACACTTTCACATTTATTATTAATTGATATAGTAAAAGACTGTTCTGGTTAAATTTAATAATATTATGACATTAGTAGTACAATCTTTATAGAATTTGGTAGACGGCAGGTAATAGGAATGACCTAGCTAAAAAAGAGAAATTAATTGTCTGCTTTGTACTTTATATAGGTAAATATACCGTATACGGAGTCTCAAGACTGACCGTAGAAAGGCTTGTTAAAGCTTTTTATGTTTTTTGAAGCATGACTCAGATGCGACAATAACAACTAAAACATGTGCGATGCAAATAAAAATATCTACGAGCCAATATACAGCTAAATGTAGTGATCATTTAAGATTAAATTTTCCAGGATAATTCACGGTGGCGCCCTACAACTTATTTTATGACCTCTTTGGGATTACAATTTACTCTTCGAAACTATTTGATGTCTAAAGGCTTGATCATATATTATAATAATATTATGTACCTTGTAATAATATATTCTATATAGGGGAAATTGTTATTCATAACAACATTTTTTACAATCTATTGTAGGTACTCCGAGATACATATGTAATTCAGAAGAGGACAAATCCTAAGGAACTTAGACAAATGGTATCTCTACTCACGTATACTTAATACTTATGGTAGCAATTACTCAGTGAATCCAAAACAAAAATGTTTTAAAACGTTTTTAATTTTATATCAAGTCTTATCATTCAAATGATATACTGTCTGTCGGGCACATTAAGGCGCGATGTAGTTTGTTACGACACATCATTACAAACAGATTTTACGTTATTATTGATTACGTTTGACAATAAACTGTAGTTCACTCATGATATCGTGCGAACTGTGCTAATGGTGATCTATAACTTTCACCTTTAATCTTTATAGTGTTTATTATTCTTCACGATCAAGATTTATCTACCTGATTTTGTTGAGATAATATATCATGTGGATTATTAACAAGAGATTTAATTTTTGGTGAATCACACGAAGTCCGGAGATCAGCTCGATGACCAAACTTTTCATTTTCTTAGCGTTTTCGCGGTTCTCGTAGTTGTCTTTGTAAAATTTTGTTAAAAAAAATCATGCATGAAAATGGCTAATTAAATCAAGATTATATTCAACACCCATAGGTACTCCTAAGTCTAGGACTTAAGCATTCAATATAATCTACAGTCCTCCAAACTAAAGAGTAACGATCTAAATGACATTTTCAAGACAATAAAGCAGTTATAAAATCAGTATACAACAACCATAACGATGTTTTATGTGATATTTCCACAAATTTATTATGTGCTACTAAAGTGAATGTTTATTTCATACCTACTGTCGTAACTCGTAAAGCGGTCTCAACACGTGTGGTTCCGAAATCAAATTAAAATCGTGTTTGATAAGATCGAGTGGCGGTTATGGAAATTTATGACTATATTACCTGCGTGCGCGCATCGCAACCGACAAAAAGCTGGTCCAGACCGAGCAATTATTCATGGTCCGCAAATGATTATAGTTTACGAGAGTTTGACTGGATCCGCCCCTGGCGATAATAGCTAGTTAGTGGCCAAAATTTGTCTGGTACTTATCGCGAATTTTTTAAACTAAGATCAGTGCATTGTAGTGTTATGCATATAAACCATCAAACCTACGTATTGTTTTGTGCGAATAAAAATATTTCTTTCTTCATACATCTGATCAATCATAATATTATATACCTGTGTAACTAAGCAAAACACATTGACTTGCGTCGTTGGTTGTTGTTATTAAAAAGATAATAATCCACGCACAGCGAACGGCGAATCGTGCAAGTGCGAAAACAAGCCCGGAGGAATCATGCTTTTTTCTTTATTGTAAAACGTGGTTGTGATATGAACCAAATTATAGGTACGTCTACAGCTCTACATTACTGGAAAAAAAACGAACGCTTAACTAAAACAAAACAACGGAAAAGAAATTCGAAATAAAAGACAGGACGCACACAAAAATATGTTGACCGCAAAAGATACAGAAATAAATCAGACAGATGACAATTTAAAGTGGTTAACCCACTAACTGTGACCATTTTAGATACTTTGATCAGATCTTGTCGAAACCGAACCTACAGAGACAAAAATAAGCTCATCTAATATCTATTTTAATGAATTAAAGTTCAATTTTGATTGTATGAGTCTCAAATTGTGGGTGTTTGTTCTACAGTCTTTAGAGTCATGGTAGAGATTTATGTTTTTATTTAAGAATTAATGATATAGTGTGAGTAATCGCCGTTATGCTAATTTGAAATAATCTGAGCTCGTAAATATGAATAAGGTATAATATGTTGTAGGGATGCGCATCGAGTTTGTAATTTTTTTTCATCAATACTTTTATGTCAAGTAAATAAAATAAATAAAAAAATTCAAAATGTTAAAAAAAAAGCAGAAATACGTAAATAAATCTGCAAAAGCAAAAGTTTAAAGCTTTTGTAGTGAGGATTATTTAATTTCTTAGTTCATACATATTATCATCATCATAATCGTATTTTTTTTCAATTTGATTCTGAATCGGTTTGCGAATGAAACTAATTTTACAACATTAAAATTTATCTCGATGTTAGAAAATTTCCAATTTTGTTGCATTTTTATTCAGTACCAAGGAACAACTTGCCAAAACCCCCAATACGCACCTGGCGCCAGGCCCCTCACGGATTTTACTTTACGATCTGTTAAAAGAACAACTTCGCTGCCCAAATTAACACGAAATAAAAACGAAATCGATCCTCACAAAAAATAAGCGAAAGAAGATAAAAGCTTAAAAAAGGTCCACGTCAAAACATTTGATTGTATTAATATTTATAGCTATCGAATCGCCGCAGGAAAGGCGGTCTTGAGATGAAAAAAAATGTTTATCAGACAGTTCAGCTTTTGAGTAAACCGCAAAACCTTTGTTAAGAGATATTTATGGAGTTGAAAACAATTGCACTGTTACTATTATATGAATGTGTGACAGCAATAACTGTATTATTGAGTTTTTGTGACTCGAAATGAAGATGTTTACTTCAATGCGATTCAATGGAGTTCCTACTTTGTGAGTAAAAGCTCTTTTTTAAAAAAAAGTTTGTTTTTCTTTAAGATTTTTCAAATTAATATTTTTTAATACCTCAAGTTGGTTTAATCGACTGAAATCTGGTTCTTTGGAATAATATTGTTGCGTGAGTGGAATATCACTGCAAATAAACAATTAATTGTTTCAGTCAAGAAGTAATAAAATTTAAGTAGCAATTGCTACTTAGCAAATATTTTATTAAATGTGTGAATTTATCTACAATCATTATTAAAAAAAAGTATTATCTCACGTATGTATGTTACAACAATTCAATTTTAAAAAGCAACAACATACTACAAGCGAAGCTACTACAAGTGAAGCGAAGCGAACAGAGCATAGTAGGTACTATGATCTGTTCTATTAAATTATGAATTTATTTTACAATACCACCGTAGATGCTTAATAGAGTACCTAGTAGCTAAATAAGAGTTTTAAACTGACTATCATGAGTATCATGACCTTTGAAATGCATCTCAACAGTTGTGCATTGGTTTCTTGTGAGCTTTGCGGCTGTTCCGGCTAATTTACGCTATCAATGTGCCGGATCTTGATGTATGGGCTGTCTTAGCAGCGTTCGGGAAGCTTTCTCACGTGTTTTTAAGTATTTTAATATTTAATGTTTTTAATCGTTATGAACTAAATGCTGAAGTGCTATTGTAATATATACGACAGAATGCGACCGTTGATCGAGTTCTGGGTTCGAATCCGCATAGGAGCTTTTAATTTCAATTAAGTTTTTTTTAATAATCCTACTATTACTGTTTCTCGTTAAGCTCTGTCTCGTACCTATAGACCGTATGTAAATCCAATTATAGAATATTACTAGCTGATGCCCGCGACTCCGTCCGCGTGGAGGTTTGAAAAATAGATGTTGGCCGATTCTCAGACCTACTCAATATGCTCACAAAATTTCATGAGAATCGGTCAAGCCGTTTCGGAGGAGTATGGGAACGAAAATTGTGACACGAGAATTTTATATATAAGAAGATTATAGGGTAGAATATGAATTTGAAACTGTTAGTTTAAACATTTAACAATTTGTACGATATGACTACTCATTTACAATGTCAATACATGGATTGTCTTTTAGCTATTTATGCAACTGTATCGTAATGAGGGTCATTTTAATTCGAGTGCTGTTTTTTGATACGAGGCTTGCCGAGTATCAAAATAGGATAGTACGAGAATTAAAATAACTAATTACGTACAGTTGCATACAAGATTTTATCTACGACAAGGACTTCTTTATAATTTTTTACTTTATAAATTAATAAAAACCAAAAGTGCCAGAATCCAGAGCCGCTAAGCTATAGGTATCCTATTTATGAAGATAACCATATCGATACAGCTACGGACTCATAACGATACAGCTCCCATACAACGAACTGTATCGTTATGAGAAGCAAACACGAAAGAGGGTTCAATTCGATATAGTTGTCAAATTCGAAATTGGAACTTTTCGATGCTGGAGTAGATAAAAATACATACGATACTACGATACGATAACAGTACGAGTAGGTGCATTTGTGTTAAAAATACTATCATGACCTTTGTATCTGTGCTCGAGACTTATGCATTGTAGACTCGTAAGCATTGCGCTGTTCAGCGTAATTTAAAATGTCCGGTATAGATATTTCTAAAAATCGTTGAAAAGTTTTGATCATGTTTTGAAGTATCGCTTTAGATTTTCACAGCTGGACATGGTCATTTGTAAGGATATCAACTACTTGCAACTCCACCGTCATCTATCCTTTTAGTGGGATTTCTACCAACACTGGTCTTTTCAGTGTGGGGTCGCCATTTCAGCACCTAGGGAGTTGGGACCCCAACGTTTCTTGGTCGGTCGTACTATGTGCCCATTCTAAACCACATCCG
Organism: Erebia epiphron; assembly: GCA_963932025.1. Taxonomy (NCBI): domain Eukaryota; kingdom Metazoa; phylum Arthropoda; class Insecta; order Lepidoptera; family Nymphalidae; genus Erebia; species Erebia epiphron. The sequence continues at coordinate 44,667,630 of OZ009945.1, forward strand.
ATTCACATCTCCTAATTTCTGATTTTATTATGAAAAGAAAGGCGTTACAATATAGAAAGCTTCTTGTATCCTATCACAGTGTGTCATACAAATGTTAGAACACACGCACAACTTTTATTTAGAAGGGTATTAAAACTTTGTGCAGTCTGATCCTCACATAGCTTTAGTTTCCTAGGATTTCGGCGCCACTACATAATATTTTGGTGAACTTCGTCATTGAAACGTTCTCTTTAAACAATATTAATAATATTGGCAACCTACAAAATAGTAGGTAGTTATAGGATGGCGGTTTTAATATAATGTCAAGATTTATTTACCTAAGTTGCTGCATTTATTTAGAAAACATGAAATATTAGCTCACCTATAATTTATTTAGCATTAAATTATGCATTATTATACGGGGACTGAATATTTTAATAAATTTAAAACAGGCGTCATGCAAATATTGTACTAGTTTTGAAAAAATACCGACATGGAAGGTATAGTATTTGGAACTGCCCTATCGCCATTTTGAAACAATGTTCATTTTTAGGGTTCCGTACCTCAAAAGGAAAAACTGAACCCTTAAAGGATCACTTTGTTGTCCGTCCGTCTGTGTATCAAGACCCTTTTTCTCAGGAAGGCATGGAGGCTATCAAGCTGAAATTCATATCAAATACTCAGGTCCATTGTCCCTTGGAGCTGTGAAAAAATCAAACTTCTAAGCTAACGCAATCAAAAGATACAGCCGTTTAGGCTGAAAATTTTCGACACACGCAAGGAAATTAAAACCTACAGGGTGCTTCCCGTGAACTCAGAATCTTGAAATTTTGTACGAAGCAATGTCTTATAGCACTGATGAAGGAAAAATTGCGAAAAGCATAAATTTTTAGTTAAATCATACAATAAAAATATTTTTATGTAAATTTTCGACACTCGCAAGGGAATCAAAACCTACAGGGTACTTCCCGTGAACTCAGAATCTTGAAATTTGGTACAAGCAACGTTTTATAGCACAGATAAAGGCAAAATTGCGAAAAGCATAAATTTTAGTTATATCATATAATAAATATATTTTTATGCAAATTTTCGACACTCGCAAGGGAATCAAAACCTACAGGGTACTTCCCGTGAACTCAGAATCTAGAAAATTTGGTACAAAGCAACGCCGTATAGCACAGATAAAGGAAAAATTGCGAAAAGCATAAAATTTCAGTCACATCATATAATAAAAATATTTTTATGCAAATTTTCGACACTCGCAAGGGAATCAAAACCAACAGGGTACTCCCCGTGAACTCAGAATCTTGAAATTTGGTACGAAGCAACGTCTTATAGCACAGATAACGGAAAAATTGCGAAAAGCATAAATTTTAGTTACATCATATAATAAAAAAAATTGTATACAAATTTTCGACACTCGCAAGCGAATCAAAACCTACAGGGTACTTCCCGTGAACTCAGAATCTTGAAATTTGGTACGAAGCAACCTCTTATAGCACAGATAAAGGAAAAATTGCGAAAAGCATACATTTAAGTTCATCATATAATAAAAATATTTTAATGCAAATTTTCGACACTCGCAAGGGAATCAAAACCTACAGGGTACTTCCCGTGAACTCAGAATATTGAAACTTGGTGCAAATCAACGTCTTATAGCACAAATAAAGGAAAAATTGCGAAAAGCATAAATTTTAGTTAGTTACATCATATAATAAAATTATTTTTATACAAATTTTCGACACTCGCAAGGGAATCAAAACTTACAGGGTACTTCCCGTGAACTCAGAATCTTGAAATTTGGTACGAAGCAACGTCTTGAATCACAGATAAAGAAAAAATTGCGAAAAGCATAAATTTTTAGTTACATCATATAATAAAAATATTTTTATGCAAATTTTCGCCACTCGCAAGGGAATCAAAACCTACAGGGTACTTCCCGTGAACTCAGAATCTTGAAATTTGGTACGAAGCAACTTCTTATAGCACAAATTAAGGAAAAATTGCGAAAAGCATAAATTTTAGTTACATCATGTAGAAAAATATTTTTTGCAAATTTTCGACACTCGCAAGGGAATCAAAACCTACAGGGTACTTCCCGTGAACTCAGAATCTTGAAATTTGGAACAAAGCAACGTCTTATAGCACAGTTACAGGAAAAATTGCGAAAAGCATAAATTTTAGTTACATCATACAATAAAAATATTTTTATTCAAATTTTCGACACTCGCAAGGGAATCAAAACCTACAGGGTACTTCCCGTGAACTCAGAATCTTGAAATTTGGTACGAAGCAACGTTTCGTAGCACAGATAAAGGAAAAATTGCGAAAAGCATAAATTTTTAGTTACATCATATAATAAAAATATTATATATATATATATAATTTTAAACTTACTAGGTACAGGTTTGTACGGAACCCTCGCGCGAGTCGCGACTCGCAGTTGGCCGGTTTTTAATAATAGTTCATAAGTGTTTTACTATTATCTAGTAGTATTATAAGTACTTATAGTGTTTTATATTGCAAACTAGGTGTTGCCCACGACAACATCCGCGTGGAAAAAGTTTTTTAAATCCCAAGCAACTCCTTTAATTTCCGGGATTAAAAGTAGCCTATGTTACTCTCCATGGTCCTCAACTATATCCATGCAGAAATGCAACAGAGCAACGTATTGAACGTCGCTCTGTTGCTGCGTGATTGAAGGACAAACCAACAAAGAAACACACTTTTGCTACATACATGTTTGTTTGTTTATTTATTTATTTGTACTTCAATCACACTGCAACAGAGCTACGGATCGTCGTGATTTTTGCATGGGCATAGTTGGGGACTTGGAAAGTGACATAGGCTACTTTTTATCCTGAAATATTAAGAAGATCCCGTGGAAATTAAAAAAAAAATAATTCGAGGGCATTCAAAAGCAGTGCAAAGTCTCGACCACATGATGGAATTTTGCAATGTTGCTGACCGTTCGGAACTGTGGCTTGAGAATAAAGAAGCAATACCTACACAGGTATCGACTACCGAGCATGATAATGAAAGAAATATTGAACTCACGAGTACTGACAGCTCAAAATTTTCCGTGTATCTCTAAGAAGTAAGTGCCTAATTACTAAATAATCAAAATTCATGAAGTCAGACCGGTTGCGCAGAAACAATGTGGGATGTCTATGCAAATTCCGAGAAAGCAACATTTGCACATACGTATGTAGGTATGCATATAACGATGGTCGATGCATGCATGAATATTTGTGTGTATAGAAGTCCGTTTGGATGTATGTGTGTATGAGCGAAACCTAATGGGGAACTTAATCAGAGTCTGTGGTTGTACGGCGATATGGGTTATTGAAACGAAATTAAAACTCGAATGCGGCGGCCATTTATGTTTCTTTTATGCGTTAATTAAAATAACTATAATATAGTCGCTTGCAATATCTATAACTAAGTATATTATGTAAAATAGTATATTTGTGAACGGTAATCACTTCAGATAAGGTGTCCTGGGTGCTCGTTTGGTGCCGATTTTGTATCCGCGAGTATTTATACATTGCAAGTGACTTGCCAGAGCTAAGCTATGCTGTGTTGCTAGTGATCATATGAGTACTCACTTACTAAGATAATCATACAACCTTGATTTCGATTTTCTAGTACTATTATGTTCATAGAAATTCTAGGATTTGAGTAGGTAGGTACTTAAGTACTGAGAATTCCGGAATATTGAAGATAGTTTTTCTTCATTGATTAAATCAAGTTATGAATATTGTAACTGAGCAATGTTCTTCTTACTAATATTATAAATGCGAAAGTTTTGATGGATGTATGGATGTTTGTTACTCAATCACGCCCCAACGGCTGAACGGATCTGGCTGAAACCGAGATAGATTATAGCCTGGAATAGCACATAGGCTTACTATACTTTTTATCCCGGAAAATTAAAGAGTTCCCGCGGGAACCAAAAAACCATAAACCACGCAGACGAAGTTGCGGGAATTCGCTAGTTTAAACGAGAGGTAACTGGGTATTTTTTTGATGACTTATCAAAATATGACTATAACTTTAACAATCGCACACTGCTGCAAGCTTGGGATAGCAAGAAAGGACCTTGAGTCATTTAGATCCAATCCCGCAAATATGTTTTAGGGATTGGACCAAACTGATGCCATCATATGATTGGGGCCCATACATTTTTGCCCATGGTCCTTTTGTTCCAAATGAAAATAATATATCCTCAATTTATCTTTATATCGATTGACATTTTAAGAGTTTGGTATGTTTTCAAATAAATAACAAGATAGTCATTTACCGTAAGTTATGAGGATGATACTTGAAATAATAGATCCCTGTCGTCCATTTATTAATTGGACCTACGTATTCAGTTGTTCAACTATTATTAACTTATAAATAAAATAAAATAATTCAAAATAGCCTCCTTATTTCCGAAAGCATGTGATCATAGAAACATTGCAATAATATTTTTTACGTCATAGTGTTTTTAAATCTTAAAATTAACTAATATGCAATTGCTTATTTTAGTACCTATGAGTAAAAATGAACGATGTTATTGTAACTGCTCAAGGCTTGAGTAGGTTGATGCGATAAGATGCCTTTCAGAGATTAAGATCTAAGCTGCTTATCTAACTTGAATCGATAGTCTAGTCTCAAGTATCTAACCATTAATAACTACATACCTAGTAGGGAATTCTATTTGATATTTGTATCTTGTTTATGTTGATACTTGTAGAGAACCTTGTTCTAAGGGCTGAATTTTATTGTGTCCCTGGTGCTGGAATGTTATATGCCGGAAGTAGTAGGTACGCTGGGACTTGGAGACCACCCGCTAGGATATTTAGTGGATATTAGGCGGACGACATCAAGCGAATCGAAAGAAGCTGCGACTGAAAAATCGTGTATTTATACTTAAGTCTCTTGTTCAGATATACGTCTAGCATGAGGTAGATTAATCAAATTTTTTTTCCACTACGAGTTAACCCTTGATTGCGAACTCACTTGGTGCATGATGATGCAGTCTAAGATGGTAGCGGGCAAAATTAGGTTTGTTATGTCCCTACATATTATTACGTACAGGTAATTAAAATATACGTATTTATTTCTTGGGATGACACTGTCCTAAAGTAAATGTCCTGGTACCTAAATACGTTGTGGATGTCCTATATTATTTGGTTGCGTAACAGCTTAAACAAAGGATCGTTATACCTATAGGTACAACACTAAGGTAGGTACTTTAATATTAAATCCATAACACCTGCTGTTTTAAATGCATACACGCCCCAGCTTTTATAAAATCTCATTATAAATGCAACTGCATTTAAATTGCACACACCATCTACGTATAAACACGGATACTTTTTATGAAAAAAAATAAACTTATAAATTACATGTTTTCGATAAAATGCAGAACAGAAACTGAGGCTACGTGTTATTTAAAAGTAAACACCGTGAAAAATTGCGGTTTTTCCCTTATATTTTATAGCGGCTAAACTTGCCATCAATAATTGAAGTTGCAAAGTCCCTGGGGAGTGAAAGGGCTTACTTGAATTTTGATCCGACTGTACTTTTGCAATACATCAAAAAATGTGCCTTATAAGTATTGAAATAAGTTTCAAAATGGTTTAATGTTGAAGTGTCCTTAGAACTAAACACTTAATTTGTCGGTAAGGCAGTATAAGTGCTGCAGGTATAATTTTCAAAGTGAAAGAGTTTTCACATTAAATTACCGAAGTATTGGATATTACTGCAGATGTAGACTAATCACATATGCATTGATTTTCGCGCTTCAAGTTAATAAGTGCGAAAATATTGGTACATGGTATGGTTTTTGACGACCTCCGTGGCGCAGTGTGCAGCGCTGTTGTCTTAACGTGCGGAGGTCCCGGGTTCGATCCCCGGCAGGGTCAATTTAGGAATTTATAATTTCTGAATTATCCTTGGTCTGGCCTGGTGGGAGGCTTTGGCCGTGGCTAGTTACCACCCTACCAGCCAAGCGGTACGAAGCCGTGTAGAAACCGAATAGGGGTATGGGTTTAATATAGCTGCCATGCCCGTAACAAGTTAGCCCACTAGCATCTTAGACTGCATCATCATTTACCATCAGGTGAGATCACAGTCAAGGGCTAACGTGTAGTGGATAAAAATAAAAAATAAAATCTCCTAACCTCGATTTGTTTTCATAAAGTATGACATTCGCCAAGCTCAAGCCTTGCATAAAAATTTAGACATACGCATTACATACATAATATCGTTATACATGCCAGGATACCAGTTTCGCAGGAAATTTTGCAAAGTCATGATGGCCGCCATGCTACTACACCAACCAACCACACGCGGCCCGATCACTAATCCCTTTAGTTTTTTTTATTTCTAACCATTCCACTTTTAGCATTTTATTTAATCCTTCGTTCATTTCAACCAGTCTGGTTTTAGATTTTTTGCATAATATGGGCCTTTTAATTTTAGGTATATATTTATAGAACATTTTGCTGCGGGACAGAATATCTTTTAACAACACAATATTTGTAAGTACATACCTACTTTATTAAAACTATAGTATAATATTCTGCTTTTTTCGATCCTTCATTAGTCTTGTATTAACAGAAACATAACATTATGCATGCTCTACAATTTGTTGAAAATATATTATCATAGAAAATATGAAACCTATTATCTACCTATTTCAATTTATTCTCATATGAGTAGGAAATAACTGGTCTGAAGGAACCCTACAACAAAGAAAATCCTACTATACAACTTTCATAGTTAGCTGTACCCTATTTTATCGTAAGAATTTATCTGTTCCTGTTCTTACACCTTGCTTACACATAATACTCGTGATTTTATATACTAGAACACGTGCCTACCTACTTAAAGTATTCATTGACTAAAATGGTCTTATGTTAGTTTTGCGATAGATTTTTGTTAATAATATGAACATTTTGTTGAAAGAGATACATTGATCATTCTTTGATTTGTATTCAAAAACATGATAATAATTTTTCGAACCAAAACACCAAGGATTTCTCTAAAAACAACAACAGAGATCGATTGAAGCTAGTGGACTCCCGAGGGGAAGAAAATTTGTAATAATGTGCTCTACTAGAAGATGCCTACTGCTTGTTGAAAGCAAACAAATATATAGAAAGTTTAGGAACACTTACCTACTGTAATATGGAGAAGACGTTCAAATCATCCGTAGACTTTTCAAAAGGTATTTATAACTATTAAATTACTAGGTGATGCCCGCGACTTCGTTCACGTTGATTAAGTTTTTTCCTCTTCTAGCGGGAACTCCTCAATTTTTCGGGATGAAAAGCCTACGTCCTTCCCCGTGATACAACCATCCTGTCCCCGTACCAAATTTCATCACAATCAGTTGAACAGAATGGGCCGTTAAAGAGTAGCAAACAATAGCATTTAGAATATTAGTATGGATGCATTTTTAATTAATCAAAACATTTAACTTTAATGTAAACAGCTAATTAATTCTTTCGAAACATTTTCTACTCCTATTAAGCACACTTTGATAAATTACAGCTAGTAAAATTACCAATAATAGGTAGCATAGATTAGTGCAAAAGATTAATTCCACTCCTTCTCTTTAACTGTAATTTTCCGAACCAGTCTCGCCATTTCAAAATGGCGCTCGCAATTTGCATCGATTATAATCGTATCATTTATGGCGGACTATAATTTCAATAACTATGCAAAATATCCTGTATCTAAACGATATTATACGGAGATAATATTTTCCGTAAAGATAAAATGGAGGATAATCATATTGTATTACCTCAAGCTGCATTTTATTTTATCCGTAGGCTGAAAAATGAACCTTTTAGATTCCGTAGCATACTCAAGTTTTTGGAATCAGCTAATAATATATAATGGGAAAAGGTGACTGACTGATCTATCAACGCACAGCTCAATCCACTGAATGGACCTGGCTTAAATTTGCCATACAGATTGCTGTTATGGCGTAGGCATCCGTTAAGAAAGGATTTTTGAAAATTCAACCCCCTGAGGTGGTGACATATAGGGCTTTGAAATTTGTATGGAAATCGAACCTGACGTGAGTGAAGCCGCAGGTAAAAGCTAGTATTTTATGCATTAATTTCGAATATACTATCTATTGAAATCTAAGAAGTCTGCAGTCGGCACGCATACTTCTGACATAGAATACTGTAAGGTACCTTGCTGTGAGTTATGGCCCTCAGACATGAAATTGCGACCTATATGTCCCTAGTCTATAGTAAGCACTTTCAAATTCATGTTTTAAGGACATTATATTTAAATACGAATTACATAATGATGAAATATGAATAATATTTTCCAATCTTACGGACATAATAATAAAAAAACAAAAATCACGAGTGCAAAAGGAACTTAAAAAATAATCGGACTGGAGACATCTGGACTCGAACCGGGGTATAATGTTCATTTCCCAACTGAGCTGTTATAACCTTGTACCTAGATGGTGGCGAAATTTACCTTCGGATTCTAATAATATTCTAGCAGTTTTTCATTGCCTGAAAACACGGATAAAACAACATTTTCTAAAAATAAATCCTAGCTAGATTAATTTATCGCCCCCGGAACCCCTTGCATACTAAATTTCATGAAAATCGATACAAGAATTGCTCGTTGTAAGGTATTTAGATAGAAGAATAGAATTTATTTTATTTTATTTTATTTGCTGACCCAACACATAGTAAACATAGATCACACACAGATAGCACTTAAAATCGAAGATAATAATTAACATTTAAAATGTGTCGTGCAAACGAATGGGCCCGAACTGAGCTGAATGTTGCTGCCACAAATACTTTGAGAATACGCTCTTTTGCGAGAACTAGGCCAGTAGGTACTAAGTACTAAAAACGCTTTTAAATGCCTATGCCATTACCTAGTAATAGAAGGAAAGACTGTTATCCACACATTACTATACTTTTATTAGCATTTTCGACGGCGCAAAACCACATTTTTAAACCCCGACGCAAAAAGACAGGGGTGTTATAAGTTTAACGTGTCTGTTTGTGTATGTCTGTGGTATCGCAGCACTCAAACGGATGAACCGATTTTCGTTTAGTTAATAGGGTTATATCGGGGGTTGTTTTAAATATGTAATTTAAACTTGTACTAAGGGGTATTGAATTGAAAACAAAAGATATCCGCAAGTTCCTACATTCTACATCATAATAGCTATGGCCAAAGTTTAGCCCGATTCGTCAAGTGGTTTGAGCTGTGCGTTGATAGATCAGTCAGTCAGTCATCTTTTCCTTTTGTATTATATATAGATTCACATTTCACACAACACACCCTCCATAATACATTTTTACCCCAGCTAGTCTAAGGCCAAAGTCCAAGTCATAGAGCCAGAATAAGGCCTCATCTAGACAGCGATTGTGTCTAACACCTAAAGTTATATCTGAAACGAACAACTTATCTGACTGACATAAAGTGAAATTTTGCACGTAGGTTGTCCCTTTAATGTAGTTCGATCCCTACCCACTAATAAAGTGTTTTCAAAAATTCCACTCGAACGAAACCGTGGTAGAGTTTTGGTAAAACATAAAAATAAAATTAAAACAGATGTGCATAAACCATATTTTATACATATAATCTAATTTTTAAATCTTTATCTAAAGGTTTTAAACTTTTGGCCTTGGAAAGTTATTGAATGTCAGTGAATGTCATAAGAAGGTGTATTTGATAAAAAAAAACCGGCCAAGTGCGAGTCGGACTCGCGCACCGAGGGTTCCGTACTCAAGAAGTAGGTATAATTACCTTTGTTAATGAACCGCAAAACTAACTTTGTTTGTAGAGGTTTACTGTTAATATAAAAAAATTACGTTTGTTGTATGGGAGCCCCCGTTCAATATTTACTTTATTGATATTTAATTATTTATTTTGAAAGGTAATATACAAGTTAATATTCTGTGAAAATTTGAACCGTCTACCTGTTACCATTTTTAATATTGAGCAAAAAAATACGAAAAAAACACGTTTATTGTATGGGGACCCCCCTTAATATATATATATTTTTTTAATTTTTAGTATTTGTTGTTATAGCGGCAACGAAAATACATCATTTGTGAAAATTTCAGCTTTCTAGCTATCACGGTCTATGAGATACAGCCTGGAGACAGACAGACAGACAGACAGACAGACAGACAGCGGAGTCTTAGTAATAGGGTCCCGTTTTTACCCTTTGGGTACGGAACCCTAAAAATCTATCACGAAATCATGTTTCTATTTAATTACTAGCTGATGCCCGCGACTCCGTCCGCGTGGAGGTATGAAAAATAGATGTTGGCCGATTCTCAGACCTACTCAATATGCTGACAAAATTTCATGAGAATCGGTCAAGCCGTTTCGGAGAAGTATGGGAACGAAAATTGTGACACGAGAATTTTATATATAAGATTACATTTTACCTTTTTCTAAATTTTACTTCAATCGACCGTTTGACTTTACCTACGAGAAATGATCAAAAGGAACAGATATAATAGAAAGTTATTTAAAATATATTAAACAGTTCTATGAAAAATATTTGTCATGAAACCGCTATAGATTCAACTGAGTTTAAATATCTTTTCATTATTAATAACTTGTTGCCTATTAAAAGTCAATTAATGTAAACCTTGACAAGGTCGATGAGATTATGAGAAAACAATATAATATTACCAGGAACCGCTATAACATCTGTGCATGTCTTTATTTCGAAACGTCTACGTTAAATTGCTCTAAAATGTGTGACATGCAACATGTGGAATAGAGGTTGTGATGAATCAGATCCGACGACTATAATATTATTTCGAAAATCTTAGCGGAGTCTACTACATACCTATATACCTACATACTACATACAGCTGCAGCGGCCATACATAAAATAACAACTTATTATACATACAACAACTAAATTAATTCATAGATTTGATAGTTTTTATCAGCTAAAATTGCTGAGCCATACTTAAATTTCATATCCTTTTCAAATCTCCAAAAACTTTTCTGATATTGGTTTAATCCGAATTCCAACCGTCACAAAAATTAATTTATCACCTAATTCAACAAATTCTCAAAACACATAAGCCGGCCATACACGGACAGCTTGAAGCAGTCAGGATGGACTGCTTCAAGCTGCGACTGCATGGTGAACTACAGTCCTCTACGCACACACATACATGAAACCGCGCAAGTAGTTGCGACTGCTTCGGGCGGTTGGCAGCAGTTATCAATGGTAGCTTCGAGCTGTTGACTATGACTGCTTGAGCGGTCCGTGTATGTTGATCACTGGCCAACTGCTCGAGCAGTCCGTGTATGGCTTGTCTTAGAGCCGCCATACACGGACTGCTCGAGCAGTTAGCCAGTAATCAACATACACGGACCGCTCTATCATTCATAGTCAACAGCTTGAAACTAGCATTGATAACTGCTGCCGGCTGAAGCAGTCGCAAATGCTCGAGCCGTTCCATGTATGTATGTACGTAGAAGACTGATTAAGTTCACTATGTAGTCGCAGCTTGGCGCAGTCCATCCTGACTGCTTCAAGATGTCCATGTATCGCCAGTCTTAAGGTGATTGTTTTGTATTTGCTTGTATAATGGATATTTAATAATCAAAATAGTAGCTGTAGTAATACGTTTAGTAAATCTTTTATTACGTGTCTTGCTACCACATTTATTACGAAGATAAATAATATTATGTTACTTAGTAAGTACTTATATTTAGAATTGTGACTTAATTCACATTTATACGATTAATTTTGTCGCGTGACCTAAAAACGTATTTTGCAATGTCCTAGAATCTACATTAATTTTATTCAAACTGTTTGCTTTACGATAGTTAAAAACTTGAAAAGCTTTGCTGGCCTATAAAAAATAAATATTATCTTAATTTATAGGCCAATTGAACTGACATATCAATGTACTTATTCATAATCTTGATATGCCAGATATCTAAAGAACTTTCAGAAACTCCATCCGAGTACAACCGGTGGATCAACTTGTTAAAAAAATTAAAAAGTAACATTCAATTTTAAATAGATTAAAATCAAATAATCTAATTCACGCTTAATACCAGAAGGACCCGACAAATCACCCGTCATAGTGACGATGCGCTTTCTCCATCATTAGAAGCTAGGAAGAAAAAATCTTCGGCTGTTCAGTCATAAGCGCCCGCCAACAAAACCATTATGCCTTATTATGGACGTCATCCATCAGACCGCCATATTGATCCAGCATTAATGCATACTAATGTTTTATAAACAGATAGATATATAATTTATTTTGTCTCCACTTTGGCACCTAATTGATGAATAGTTTCTTGTTAGAAGGAAATGTTGGTTTTTAATGAAGGCGTGGTCACGTCAATTTCAAAAGGAAGCAGATCCATTTACGATTTCACGCCACTAATAAAAAAGTGTGAATTTCGCTTTTTTATCAATTCTTATTTGTACAGACGCTATTAATTTAAAACTACTCAGCCATAATCATTGATTATATCGATAAAAATTGATTAACATTGAGAAAAAAAAAAAAAATATTACTTACTTTGACCCAAGTGAACTCGTTTCATCCATGGGTAAATCTGCGGGGGATTCGCTTGCGTGCTGCCAGAAGGTTTAGCGTTCTTTGCATTACTTGAACTAGTATTGTTTGCTTCATTGCTCTCATTGCTAGATGTACTAGACGCAGGGCTTGAGATGTTTTGGTTTATATTTGCTTTGTGCTCCACAGGGGAAGCGATTGGAGTAGTCAACCCAAGCTTGGTACTCGTAGTGCCACCCGTATTGCCAACATTTCCAAAGCCCGGTGATGTTCTACCAGGGCCCGAAGATGTGGAAAGGTCCTGTGGTGATGCTATTCCCGTGGTGGAGGTTGAGTCGGCAAATTTACAACTAGCGCTGGTAGCTTGACTGGGTGGCGTCGACATTAGATTCGGAGACAGTGCTCCAGGGCTTGGATTTGAATGTTGGTGCACGTGGCTCACTGTGGAACCCAATCTTTGTGGATGTAGTTGTGTGTAATCAATCATAGTTTGCGGCTGCATGTGAGCTCCAGCTGCTGGTGTCGCATATGGATGTTGAGGGTAATGGTGGCCAACTTGCGGTGGTGAATAACAAGTGTTTGGATACGAAGCGCTGGCATTTGGATTGTAGTAGTCCGCTCCAGGCGTTGGTAATCCAGGGTGACCTGATTGTTCAACGGGCGTACCTGTACGTCCAGGAACCTGATTCCCATAGCAGGACGCCAGGGAGTTCACGAATTGGTAGGAACTCATTCCTGCGTTGTAATTTAGGTCATTCATTGGTAACAGATTTGTTTCTTTCTCTTTCCTGAAGTTTACTCCGGCGTTGTCATTCTGAGATGGACATTGAATAGTCTAGTTGGACATGTTAAGTGCTACAGATGTCCGCGGTTTGTCTCAATTGTCCTCGTAGAGTGGGCCTTGATTGATGGACCTGTGATAGAATAAAACACATTAGTTGGTCAAGTAGGACGCCTCGTTACTGGTGACGAATGTATTTTATTCGGATAGTGTAATATCAAAACTAAAAACCAAAACTGAAAATAATACTGCGATTGAGGTCTAGGATTTCAATAAGCGGCAAATTCAAGATAAAATAAATAATATAGTAATAGTAATGAAATTTATATATTAAGAGTAGGGTATATTACTAAGGCAATGGTTATAATTTTTATTTGGTAATTAAAAACACAGTACAGACGAAGAGTATTATCAAAAAAATTTCGTCATTAGTAACAATAGTTTCAACAGGGGGTCTATTACTAAACAATAAATTAATACACGACATTCTAAACCGGAGTGCACATGTCAAGTGAGGAAAAAATCTCAGCGTACACGTGGTCGGGCTATAAAAGTGTCCACAGAGGTTTATGGGTGTAAGCGGTAGGCCGAATCTGACTTCGCCCGATTTATGTACGTGGCTCGGTGCATACATCTTTATGAGCAAATTAGCAGTCATTGTGTATTCGATTTATTTGTCGTGAGCGAAACGAATGACAAATGTGTGAATTTTGTAGCAATTTGGTGCATTCAGACGATTTTTCACGCTGCATAATTTCTGTTTTCGCACTGAAAAGTCGTTTTTATCGCAGATTTATGGGATTTGTTTAATAATTTTTGATACAGCGAGCTGAGCTCATAAAATGATGACATCCATTATTTGATACGTTCAATTTAATTGTTTATTCTCTGTCAAAAATGTAAATGAAATAATTAGTGTCACAATATTAATTTGTGTAATATAATATTACAATATTCTTGATAAATTATAAATGATTTATTGATTTCCTGTAGGACAACTTGTGTCACTTATGATACGTTAAGACTCTACCACATCTACATCTATATTATTAACTTTAAGTATAATATGGATTTTGCAGCAATAGGTACATTCATTGTAATGTAAAGATAACTACGTCCTTTGAAATGAATAAGTTAACAGTGAGAATTCTTAAACAATCTGATATGCATAATGAATTTATGCTATATTTTTTCCGTAGCATACTAATAAAATATGTAGTTCAAAAAATATATATTACTAGCTGATGCCCGCGACTACGTCCGCGTGGATTGGGGTTTTTTGGTTCTCGCGGGAACTCCTTAATTTTCCGGGATAAAAAGTAGCCTATGTGCTATTCCAGACTACAATCTATCTCTGTGCCGAATTTCAGCCAGATCCGTTCAGCCGTTGGCGAGTGATTGAGTAACAAACATCCATACATCCATACATCTATCCAAACTTTCGCATTTATAAGTAAGATTAGTGTTGCCATAGAATTTCTACATTTCAATTTTATTTGTTAAAAAAAAAATGGTTACATGTTAAGTATTATGTTCTATTAATTAAAAAGACTGTGTAGAAGAAAACAGAGGAAAGAGAATCAAAAGGCCACAATCAAATAAAGAAAAAAAGCTAAGGCCAGGACCTACAAAGGCTTATGAATCGCTACATCAAATAATGCGATCAATCAAATTCATGTACATTACTAGGCATATCTAAATATACGCTTTACATACAATCGCTTAGGCGTTACATTGTGAAATAGATAACGTAGAACAAAATCTTAAATTGCTTTAAATAATTGAGGTAAATTATATTCCAATTTCTAATGTTATGTAGCTAATCCCCTTATTCTCGTGACATCCAGACAACATGTGGTTAGTTTATTTCAGTATAGAATTTTTGTCACTCCCGTCCGGTCCACATTAAATGGCCCGAACGATTTCAATGTTTTTATGTTTTTTTTCATTTGTTCCTCGTGCTTTAACCTCGACATCCTTTGATGAGAGTTTGAGAGATAATGTTTTATTTATATAGTTATTAGTTTTATTAGGTTCGGTTATACAATACCTTAGGCTAGGGAGGTACTTTACGTTGGCGCGTACATAATGTGAATTATGGCATAATAATTCTATTAAATTACTTTTACTTTTAATAAGTAGATACTAGATCTACTTATTTATAAATAAATATCAATTAATTTCTAGTAACTTTAATACTCATAAAGGTAACTAAATTTCAATTAAGTAAATAGAATTAACTAATCTTGTTTGAATTATTGCTGCATGGCTGAAACCTTAACAATAACAGCATCAAGCATAGTATACCTATTTAATATTTGTGACTGTTTGACAATATGTGTGTATACTGTATTATGTTGTTAAACCTCTTATAGAGTCAAAAATAATTGAAAGAATTGATGTTCTACACAAATTGTTGTCACTAAAATTTTGTAATAAAATATTAAGTAGGTATACCTACAGAATGCTGAATGCAGATCAATTTTTAAACTTTTTTTTAAAGAAACTTAACGGAAATAATCTATACAATTTGTAATAATTTTTATAAGGACTGTTATTATGTGTGAAAATTAATATGGCCCCTGCTTTTAGATTAAACTTTTATATCTAAGCATACCTATAGTCATCAAAACTCAATTGTAACACAAGAGTGCTTTAATATTTCTATTATGCAATAATATTGCAGAACATTTATGTTAACAACATACATTTTCCCATTAGAGCTTAATTGAGGTTCATAATAATTAAAAAAAAAAAACTGTCTTTCTTAAAAGTTTTCACAACAATATTGTCAGAAATCTCAGGTTAGTGGTTCTATAATATTAACAATCACAAAATCTAAAGTAACAACCAAACAAGTAACAAGTAAAGTAAACTAAGGTAACCTTATAAATGACCCAATTTTTCATAAAGAAACAGAAATAGATTTTAAATACATATATATTAAGCACATATTACCTCATCGTTCTTTAAAGGTACCCTTATAACTACTCACATAACATCAAAGTATTGAAATAAATAGCCGAATCAATTGTGGTATCACACCTCTCTTTGATACGGAAAGCTCACGGACTATCATAAACTTTTAAGCTCTCGAAATGGACATTCAAATCCACTGCATCTGAGAAGATTAACTCTGTCATGCTTTGATTCTATTAGGACTGTCTATTAAACAGGCTAATAATACTATCATAGCGTCGGTAGAACAATGCTTTTTTTCTAGTAGACAGTAGACATGTAAGATTAATTAATGTAAGTTTCTATTATCTAATAAAGATAAGAATCTATTATCTAATATATATGTAAGTCCTAGGCATGTGAATAATGTGCGTCCATCCATCCCATCCATGGGACTATTTATCAAAAAACATTAAATTAGGGACAAATATATATTTTGGGAAACAAAAGGAAATATTCGCATACCTACTCGTAAGTGCGCAAATTGCTTCAAGGTTTCTTAGTTCAGATAGCTTATTTTATTTACCTTTTATTTTATTTTTGCTTATAATTGCAGTAATAAAAACCTTTTATCATGTCAGAAAATACAATAATGGTATAGAATAGTTTATTTTTGAGTAAATAGTTAAATCAAGTAATCAATTACGAAAAGAAAAATACTTACTCCAATAAGTATTAGAGCAGTGTCAACAAAACTTTTGAGAAACACAAAAAATTCACAAACATCCCGCAAAACAAATAAATTCTTATTGTTCACTGCACACAGGTTGAGAAACTTTTTTAAAAATCGTGTTCAAAGACGCGAAGCAGACGAGAATAACGTCGCTCCGAAACTTATTCAACGCGAGGTACGTGCTCGCGCGGCGGAAAACCGTTGATGATTTCCCGGCGATCGGGCGTCGAGTGCAGCGTTTCGAGGTGAGGCTAGCGAAGCGGGCGGGGTGGGGCGGGGCGCACCTGGCCACGTGCCCGCTACCGCTCCCGCTCCGCTTATGTGCTCTCACAGCGTTTCTATAGAATCGTCTTAGTTTGGTTGCAGCTTAGATGAGTGATATTGCTTTCATTTTTATTTGCTTTTCTTTCATTTTCACGGTTTTTATTGTGTTCTGTTATTTAGCTGTATAATGTATTCTCGTAGCTATAGCTTATAATATAATTATTAATTATTATTGAAAGCATATAACGCGACTAAAAATGTGTCTTTAGGTAATTTAATATGGAATCCCTGGGTATTGGTAATAAACACTAGGTATTCTTATCTGGTAAGAAAAGTTTTTGAAAGCATATTATCTTATTTAAATTATTTAAAAATGACATTTACGCATTGCAATTTCAGCAAAATATTTCATATTTATAGGTACCTACATAATTTTATGTTTTCGAACATGTAGAGGCATAAAATAAAATCATTGACAGACGTAAAATATTTATTTACCATCTGCATTAATTGTTTTGATTTATACTTTTCTTCATGAATATAAAACCAGATAGTGTTTTTAGTGTTTTTTTGTCGTTTTTGTTGTCGTAGTTCCATCAACGACATCATCTGAAGGTCTGTTGCCACGACTCACGTATTCAGCTGTATTAGAACCTGGTTTGGCGCGATGGCAAGAGACCAGATGGAATGACGTTCGTTCCCTGGAAGATCGGTATGTCGCTCGTTTGGGATACAACCTGTGCAGATACCCTTGCAGCATCCCATATAGAGGCGACCTACTCTATGGCGGCCACGAGAGCCAAACGGACCAAGAGGCGAAAATATGAAACCCTTAAAGGGTTGACTCCCTGAGAGCTGTGGGACTCGGGGACTCGTGCGCTTTTGGATGAACTTTCAGAAATTGAAGAGCTGCCAGCTACCTTGGCCAAAGAATAAGTTTGGCCATCCAAAGAGAAAACACTATGCCTCAATGCGGTGGTTTCAATGAGGATTTAACGATTTAAGATTTTACTTTTTTATTTAGATTTTACTTTATTTTATTTCATATCTATTAAGTTTTAATCTTACTGTTGTTAAAGAATTTAGCTTTATTGGCATTTATTTACTACAACATTTCATTTACTTACATTTTCATTCAGTTTTCTAGTTATTTTATAATCCAGGTTGAAAAAAAGGGACACTAACATACGTATGCATAACAATTTTAAAGGCAAATCCATTTAAAACTGTATTAAAATATCCTACAAGTATTTAATCTAAGTCCAAACGGACGGACACACTCCATGCATCAGTGACGGAACATGACAGGAGCGAAGTATAAAAATTGCCAACTGCTACTCACGATAAATTACACGAACATATTCCTATTTTTATGCACCCTAAAGACAATGATATGAAGGATTATGCATTAGTATTAAAAGTAGCTCTGCAATCAGATGTTCAGTGCAATGTGATATCTATGGATACGTGAGCTTATGAACCTACATGTCAGCCACGTAGCATGTAGGTACGTATCCATACTTTTTAGGGTTCCGTACCTCAAAAGGAAAAAACGGAACCCTAGGATCACTTTGTTGTCCGTCCGTCTGTGTGTCAAGACCCTTTTTCTCAGGAACGCATGGAGGTTTCAAGCTAAAATACATATCAAATACTCAGGTCTACTGTCGGTTGGAGCTGTGAAAAAATTCGTCCGATCTTGACAAATTTTGGCACGAATATAGCTTTTATCTTATTAAACCTGTCCTATAGAAAAAAATATTTAAAAATAATATCTTCATAATATTACCCCAATTATTGTGCATGGAGTCTGGCTACTACTTCTTGGTAATAATTATAAGTATTTAGTTAGATATCCGGGAGATTGAGTGAGGAGAATCAATAATCGGAATGGTAAACTCTTGCGAATTTCATCTGATTGAAGGCCGCCAAGTTAGACCAGCTTGGACCTTGGCAACTGGTTTCCCTCGTACTGGAAGACCGCCCCGCCCGCCCGCCAACCCGCATTGGAGCAGCGTGGTGGGTCTAAGCTCTAATTCCCTCTCTCCTACGAGAGTGAAGGCCTGTGCCCAGCAGTGGGACGTTAATGGGCTGTAGTGGTGGTGGCGGTGGTAGTTAGATATCCACCTTAATGTCCCCTTTAGATAGATGAATGTGCACGTGCTGGTAATATAGTAGATAATAGGGCTACGTCGCGTTGTAGTAGTAAGCAGTAGGACTTTCCGAAAACCATGCGCCATGCGCCCATGCATGTTCTTGCACTGCTTGAAATAACACCTAGGATGGGGACCTCCAATACAGCTGGAAATTACGGGGACACTTACAATTTCAGATCTCAGAGCTTTCTTATCAAGCGGTCTACTACGGCCCCAAGTCAGTCAGCCAAGAATTCCTTCGGGAAAGGAGCTGAAAATTTGGTATATTTGACTCCATAACTGGGTTAAACGGGAATTGATTTTGGAAAGTTTTCCTCTTTACAAAGTTTAGGTATACTATCATGTAAATTTCATGAAACTATGAAGATATGATGAACATTTCCGAGATTGCAGGTGGAAATAATAAACGGGTTACAACAAGTCCAATACGATCAGTGTAATAAAATGTAGATTTTTAACCATAACGTATAATAGGGATATAATAATCCATTAGGATGCATGCTATAGTATGTAAGGTATTATGTAACGATAACATCGTGCGAAGCCGGGCGGGTCAACTAGTTATAATATATACCTATGACACACATTCAATATTTCAAACTCGTTTTGCGGTACCACTCCGAGCATCTTATGACAAACGTTCGTCTCATACAGTTGAAAATGATCATAATTATGTGTTAATTACCATTCTACACTACTGACTGATGATTTAAATTAATAACAAGCTTCTGAGTTATAAGCGCACCAAGAATCATAAGCTCAATAAGGTAAAATATACACTCAAATAGTGTTTAATTCTTGTTACGAAATTCAATATGAAAACAGCAGGGTACGGAAGATTTATTAGTGGTTTCGATTATTTAAATTATCATTGCATATTAATAGTTTCATGTGTATAAGTAGCCTTAGTGGCTAAAGCCTTTATCGACCTTTTATTTTGGAATGGATCCTAATAATTTCTATTTAGCTAAACAGTAAAAATATGAGTAGACCTAGAGTAATGTATGTATCGAGAAATGTTTTGCTCTACGTAGAGCTTTGAATACGTACTGTTTTTAATCAAAAATGTTTCTGTTTGACTTCTATCTCTCATAATACCTATCTCTTCTATCTTTGTTTTTCTGTTCTCTTAAAATAGTCCATTTTACCCTTACATTTGAATATATAATAATGATAAGGAAATGGTTCCAGATCTATCACGCCGGGCTGAAATTTTGCATACAGACAGATAGGAATTACGGCGTAGGCATCCGCTAAGCAGGATTTTTGAAAATTCAACCCCTATGGGAGTAAAATAGGGATTTCCAATTTACCAATCACAATCAAACTTAACGTGAGCGGAGCCGCGGGCAAAAGCTAATACCATGTTTGCGTTTGTCTCGTTCATGCATTCGCGCATCATTCATCCTATTGTACAGTTATTGTTATCAAATCAAATCAAATCAAATATTTTTTATTCAAAAAGACTTAAAACGAGTGCTTTTGATTATAGTCGATTGAATCTACCAGCATTATTTAAATATAACTAGCTGATCGTCCGCGCGGATTGAGATATTTTGGTTCCCGCGGAAACTCTTCAATTTTCCGGGATAAAAAGTAGCCTATGTGTTATACGAGACTATAATCTATCCTTGAACCAAATTTCATCCATATCCATTCAGCTATTCTGGCGTGATTGAGCAACAAACATCCATCCATCCATACATCCATCCCAACTTTATTTGTATAGATTTCTCATTTAAACAGAATTTATTTATCTAAATTATATTTTCTTTTAGTAAGTATGCAGGTATACTTATGCAACATTCCATTCCTGAAGAAAATAATAAGTACCTACATATTTACCTAAAACAAGAGCAATTTTGAATCCCCGGCTGCAAAATATAACATACTTAGTTAATTAAGAAATACTTACCTAGTTCCTATCTGAATTAGGGTACCTACCCACCTGCCTACTCGTTCTCTACAAAACTTACTGGATCATTATTGCGGCATAACTATAAAATTCTATCTTCTTTTTTTACCTGTGGTAATTCTTACCTTCATTTATTTGCAAGGTTTTGTATTATGTAGTTTGACATAGATTAAGTAAGAGGTCGTTATTTCGTAGCCTAGCTTTACGTTTACCAGAATTTCTATCTACATCAAAGGAAATGTACCTAGTAAGAATTTTGACTCACACCTTTGGTATTTCTTACAAGCAAATCCCAATAAGTATAAAATACGATTCCAATAATAAAATACCTTTGACATATACAAATGTCCGGCAAGAAAAAAGCCCATTAGAATCTTCAGATTCATCTTACCTAACTCCTATACGACAAAAACCAGCCTATAAGAAAAAACACATAACCATCATAATTAAATACCAATAAACGACTCTAAAATCAACAAACAACTTCTCACTCTCACATATTGGATTGGAAAAGGAGGTGCTTACAGCCCTAGGTCATAAATTTCGACTTCCAAGCCAAGTTGAGTTATGTGTAGAAACATGTGCGTGTTTGTCGTGAGGTTTATTAAGTTGTAATAAATTTTATGCCCCGGGGACTGAGGTGTCTAGGGGCTGAGGTGAGATATAACTTTATGTTTTCTTGCTTGGACAGTTATTTATAGAGTTTTTTTCATTCGATCATGTATTGATTAGGTAGATATCATTCCTGTAGGGGTAAATTCTTTAACTGTTGCTCAAGGAATGCTGAAAATAATATGATAAGTTAAGCCATTTTGCCACAATTGGATGGATGGATAGATGGATGTTTCTTACTCAATATAACGGCTAAGCACATATAGATAAAATTTGACACAGAGATAGATTATAGATTGGAATGACACATACCTAGGCTACTTTTTATGCTGGCAAATTAAAGAGTTACTGCGGGAACCAAAATAACCTCAATCCACGCGGTCAAAGTCGGTATACTTTATCAGCTAGTTAAAGTATAAGTGTAATATTATAAAAGTAAGTAAGTAGGTTATAATCGATGTCCACTGTCCAGGATTATGTTCTCTTCGAAAAATGTGTATAGGTAGCTCTACATCTGACTCGAATTCTCAGGAAAAAATATTTTGAATTTTCCTATCACATAATAATTATGTAGATAGGTGATTTATGTTCTAATAATAATTAAAGTTACTTACCTACCTAGTTATACAATTTCTAAGCAACAATTATAACTCCTGCAATATGTAGCTGATACACGTATATATTCATTGAAATACATTCTTAATTCTACATGCTAGCACATAATTACTTAAATCAACACTTAATTTGCAATTGAATAAAAATTTGCATACGATTGCGGTGGAAAATATTATTTCTATTCTTGTCGCACAGTCCCGTTTGCTATAGGAGTGAGTAGGACAGATGGTGCACTGTCATTGCGCTGCAACGGAAGCATGCGTATTGCAGCGGCGGTAGAGGCGGCCCTTTGCGTGAACCGTGGCCACGTGATTGGACGAGGAAGTCGGGGAAAGGGGGATGAGAATGTTTGGAGTTCGCGACTTTCTCGCGGAAAACTTTGAAAGAATAATAATAATTTTCGACGTAGATTACTTTTTAATAGGTAGGAAGGTACAGCAATTAATGATTTCATTTAAATACTAACTAGGTACGTGATTTTCGATCCTATACAGCTGTAGTAGGTATAATGACTACCTACCTGTCTACATAATTCAGTGCCTGCGTAGGAATTAGGTATTTTAGGTAATATAAAATACTAGCTTATGCCCGCGACTTCGTCCGCGTGGTTGGATTCCCGCGGGAACTCCTTAATTTTCCAGGATAAAAGTAGCCTATGTCCATATCAACTATACCCATGCCAAAAATCACGCCGCGGATCCGTTGCTCCGTTGCGGCGTGATTGAAGGACAAACCAACAAACAAACACACTTTCGCATTTATAATATTAGTATGATGATATGATATGATATGATAATAAATACTTATAGATAGTTAATATAAACCCAATAATCTGCCGATAGATACCCAATATTAATATTATAGCATCGGTCTGTCGGTACCTTAATTATAGGGATCTGTGCTATACCTAGGTACCTAGGATTCATTGCATTTACCTAAATGCAATGAACCCTACCTATATGCAATGAATCCCACCTAAATGCAATGAATTATTAACAAGCTAAGCACCTAGGTAGGTGGGTGGGTAAATCTACTTAGTTAATAATTGAATAATTCCATTAGTTTTCAATTTTTTTTTATCGTATGGCATTTGATTCCTAATAAGCGTTTTATATTATACCTAAAAGCGAAAGTTTGTTTGCTTGTGTGTACCTATGTTTGATACTCTTTGACGCAAAAACTACTGGACGGATTTGGCTGTAATTTGGAATGGAGATAGATTTTACATACCCTGGATTAACACATAGGCCACTTTTTATCTCGTTAAATTAGAGTTTCTTTGGGAACCAAAAAACCGCGGACGAAGTCGCGGGCATCATCAAGTTAATAAATAATCATTTTCTTATGTACTAGGTCCCTAGGTATTTGATAAAATTGATATGCCATTAACCATAAAGTATCAAAGCTTTATTTAATTACAACAAAGTATACCTACCTAAAAGCATGTTATACTTACGGCCGGTTTCTGAATTGAGAATTTCATGTTGAGTCTGCCTCAAAGACTACCTACTTGGATTAATTAAGCAAATTTTTGTTTCTCAATTGCTACTGGGCCGGTTTCTGAATGAAGCATTCAAGCAAAAACAGCAAGTTCCAACTCTCAACCCTTACACAATATCAATTCAGAAACAAAAATTTGCTTAATTAGTCCTTAAGTAGTCTTTGAGACAGACTCAACATGAAATTCTCAATTCAGAAACCGGCCGCTAGTCCCTTATTTCTTGATTTTACAAAACCCTGCTGTAGGTTTATTTTTAAGGTAGGTACCTGTAGTATAGGTGTAAAAAAGGAAAAGGAGGAAAATTGGACAGCAGTAGCAAACTATGCTGAACTAATAATCAGAGAAAAAGAGCAGGAAGAAAAACATTGATAAAAAGGTCGTGAAAAAAGACGCAAGTTTTGACGTATTCTAGGCCGAAAGGCAGGTACGCGGTCAACAGGCAGACAGTAGAGGTGTTAGTCGGTATGAATCCGACACTCCCCGTGCGGTAGTCCATTCCCCTGCTGTATAAATAAAAACAAAATGTTAGGACCTTGCCTACATGGGTTTTGGACATTATTAATCATAGGTAAGTACTTAGTTTACTTTCAAGAAACTCAAACTAACGGCCGGTTTCTGAATTGAGAATTTCATGTTGAGTTTGTCTCAAAGACTACTTAAGAACTAAATAAGCAAATTTTTGTTTCTGAATTGATATTGGGCCGGTTTCTGAGCATTCAAACAAAAACAGCAAGTTCCAACTTTCAAACCTTACACAATATCAATTCAGAAACAAAAATTTGCTTATTTACTCCTTAAGTAGTCTTTGAGACAGAGGACTCAACATGAAATTCTCAATTCAGAAACCGGCCGTAAGGCTCTTTAAAATTTACGAAAGTTCGTACTATTAGTGACTAGATAGCCTCTCAACCGTATGGATCAACGTTTTTTGATATCGTTAGGAAACTCTCTGATAATTATTCAGGATAATAATTAGCCTACGTCCATTTCGGATGCAACCTATCTATGTTCAATTTTCGTCTAAATCGGTTAATCAGATGGACCATGCAAAGCTGACAGACAGACATACAGGCAGGCACCTCACAGCTGTACAGTTTCAGTTTTATTAGTATGGATTTCTACGTAGGAGCTTTATATTGAAAAAAGTTCATAATCTCGCAATAGCTTGACTTTTTCGAATATAGTCGTGCGTTGCATCCATGGAGCCACTTTCATTGTTGAGTCATGTGGCGCCACCCTATTCCCGGTGTAACATTTTCTAACTACAATCAGGAAGCTTTCTGGATACTTCCCGTGCCACAGATGGCGCTGAATAATATACTATAGTCCTTCAAACTAATTTGACCCGGTGGGCAAAATTGGAATTAATTTTTATGCCTGTTAAGTTTTTCTTTTAAATTTTATTTTTCATATATCTACTAGCGACGCTGTCACCGGGTTAGATTAGTTTGTGAGACTGCACCTTGGTACTAACCAAAGACCGAGAAAGTCTGTAGGATCGAATAGAAATAAAAGACATTTTTTTTTAAATATTTATTTATTTTATTTCAGACCTGGAATCTAGAGTAGTGGCATAGATGTACGTTATCCGGACGCGGAGTTTAATGATGGTTAACTAATTTACCAAAACATAACCTACCTAGGTAGTTAGATTATTTAAAGATGATTTTTCTTATTACATAATGGTCGTAGTACCTACGCCGTAGACAGTTCTTCCTTTTAGTTTTAAAAAGAGATTTATTTCCCAAAAAGGAACAAAATTTCACTTAGGTACATGTGAGCAACTTAACTTACCTACATTAATTTAGCTAAGTACATATTATAAATAGTATGGTGACCTTATATAAAAATTACTAACTTACATGCTAATCATAATCGTTAAAGTTCCGTTAGAAAGTGCTATAAGTATATAATGTTTTCTTAAATTTTTCAAATTATTTTTCGTGAAATATTTCGTTTGATTAGCTAAATTGTGCTGTATAGTGCTCCCTTAAATTGTATAGTTTTCAAACCATAATTTTTAGTCCTAGCTTTTAATTATTGTAATTTAGGATTGTCATATATAAGTGAAATATCACCAGTTTGTGTCCCGGCTGGATCAATTTGAGAATATTTATATCTTAATTAGTATAGCTAAGGTCTGGTCAGGTGACAGACTTCGGCCATAGCTAGCTAACTAGCTAGTTACAAGTGATTTAGCTTTCTGGTACGAAGCTGCGTAACCGCAGGTAGAAACCAATGATTAGGTAGGTACCCACTAAGTGACGAATTTTATAAAGGATTAGCTCACTTCCATCTTAGACTACCTACCTATACCTAAGTATACTATTAGGTGAGATTAGAATCAAAGGCTAACCAGTATTTTATTATTTAGTAAGTAAGTATAGCATTAGCAAGCATTTATTAGCAAACAGAGACAAAGTTAAGAATACAATAATTATGTACTTAGGTGAAATCTCTATTCTCTAGTTCTTGATTGGCCTGAATCAATTAAGGTTACGTGAAAAGCTTTGATGTATCACGTACTTACCTATCCACAACCGGTGGCTATGTTCTGTTAAATTAAATTTCACCAGTTCCCTAATTCCAAACAATGTCGCATCAAAAATACTACGGGCTAGCATCATTAGTCAACCTGTCGCCCCTTGTCAAACTGAACTTGCCCTTTCGACACCCGTCTAATACTGAACATACCTAGACAACATGTTATGTTAATAAAAGTGTAACCATTACATTCGTATTTATTTTTTGTCGATACAGATATAAGACTTTTAACAGGATACCAAGATTTCGGACCTGCCTACTACATTTTTCGGGTGGGAGGCTTCGGCTGTGACTAGTTACTACTTACCACTCATCACATCATCATCATCACTACAGCCTATTAACGTCCCACTGCTGGGCACAGGCCTCCACTCTCATAGGAGAGCGGGAATTAGAGCTTAGACCCACCACGCTGCTCCAATGCGGGTTGGCGGGCTTTAACGACTATTATCATGTTAGTGATAATAACCGGGACCGACGGCTTAACGTGCTCTCCGAGGCACGGGGGTGGAACACCGCCAACTTCCAACTCCGGGCTGGCACTGAGATTTCTTAATTGAAAAACCCAATACCTAAATTTTATGCCCGACCGGGAATTGAACCCAGGACCTCGTGATCCGCAGTCGACTATGCTAACCACTAGACCAACGAGGCACTTACCACTCTACCTGCAAAAATTGTACCGCCAAGGGTTAAGCGTTCCAGTACGGGGCCGTGTAGAAACCGATTAGGAGTTTAAGGGTTAAAATAACTGCTATACCCCCAACATGTTAGCCTGCTACCATCTTAGACTGCAACATCAGGTGAGATCGCAGTCAATGGTGAATTTGTAGTGGATAAAAATATAAATTTTTCAGAAGATTCAAAGTTTAAACGTGCCTTTTTATCTTCGAGCAAAGTTGGTTAAAATAAGCTCTATGTCCTCTACCTATATGTCACCTCCCTTCCATTATTAATCCAACATTATCTACTACTTGTATCTTTTTGTTAAGAATATTACAAAAAAAGCTTTAACTCTCAACTTCCTATGTTTTTTAACAACCATCAGCTAATGTCTGTTCCAATAGAAATGAGCTTTTTTTTCAACTTCACGAAATTCCATCTGCAGTTCGACCAATAATTATGGGAATATCTACAAACTTGTCTTTCAATACTTCCGTCACTATTGGTCAAGTGGTAGATAGGGTTTAGGATTTTAGTAAACAAAAGGCTAGTTGCTGACATTAACAAAATAAGCAAGTGTGTTTTATTATTTTTAAAGCAGGAAGTACTTTTCTTTGTAGTTTGCTTCTCGGGAAAGCTCTCAATCTGAAACAAATAAAAAGGTATTTTTAAAGATTTAATCATATGAGGTAAGTACACCTTTTTCTTCCATATTCTCCGGGCTATTTTCCGGAATAAAAAGAAGCCTATGTCACCCCCTCGGTACAACCTTGAAAAATCATCGAATCACGCGGATCCTTTGCTCTGTTGCGGCGTGATTGAAAAATAAATTGCGCAATTTTCGCACACACATTTTTCGCCCCTAGATAACATTCTCAAAAGTTTAATAGCCAGCTAGGTTAGTAACGTAGGAGTTAAAACAGAAATAATTATAGAAAGACCGGGTAAGCGAGGCTGCGGTGCGTCGCTCCAACAATGCTAACTTACATTTAGCTGTCAGTCAAAAACAATTTGGAATTTGGTGCGCGCGGAGGGTCGGAACTAAAGACATGGAATGTATTGAGCTGCTCATTGCTACGGAAACCATTAGTCGATCCGACTTGCTTTAACATTTATTTCATCAGAAAAATGGATTTTGTGCTTTTGCTATTATAAGATTTGATGAAATAGATTATTTTTTACGTGATAGGTAACGTCTTATAAATCGATGAACACGTGTCACGTTACGCCTGAGTCTGAGCGTGCAAGTGAGAGCGTGCAACAAGCGATAGAGAGGCACGTTGGCTTGTGCGACAATTATCTCACTTCTCGCGTGACGTCAGAGCTAGCAGTTCAAATAGTTCTGCTACTGGAACGCCGCCACGCGAGCTTCTTCGAGAACTTCTAGTTATCACGTAAAACTATCGTCCGTAAACCGACTTTACAGACAACTGTAATTTTTTTTAATCATAAAAGTATTGTGTACAAATAATAATACAAGAAATCCATCAGGCTTTCTTTGAAAAAGTTAAATTTTAATTATTTGTAACTGACTTACAAAAAGGAGGAGGTCTTCAAATCGGTGCATATTTTTAAAATTTATGTACACTGATTTCTCCGCCATTTTTAATTATTCGCTCAGTGGTGATTTCAAAATTAGTTTATCTATAACCAAATATAAAAAAATTGTTGACATACTTGTAGATATTTTATTTATTTTACTTATTAAGTTATTAACCTTTATTTATTTTACTTACTAAAAATGATGTCTGAATAACAGGCAATGCAGTCTCAACTGTACTTGATCTATTTAGAAACTTGGATTGGGCATGTATTATTTTAAAAAAAAACTGGATCCCTTAAAACCTAAATCCTCAAAGTTATAAGAATCAACTAGTTTTTGAGTCGTTTTTACACTTAAGTATTATAGTTTTGCATTGTGTCATACCAACTCTATATAGTTCCTTATAGATCGACCGCGTTTCAGCAACGGCCCGGGCGCTGTTCCATTCATCATTTCCTCCATCCATTCGCCGGGTTAAACACATAAGTGACATTGACGCTTCCAGCACCACCACAATTTGACCCCCATCTCAACTTCGTTCACACGAAATCATAAACCAAAATCACACATTCCAAATAGATCTACAGCTCACAGTAAACTGGTGAACTTGGGACCTGTTTCTTGGGCTACCTACGTCGTGTTACGTTATGCCCAGGTAAATGACGTTGTATTTTGATTTGTACTGTGACTGACAGGTTCTGTAATGCTTCCAAATCGATAGTAACTTGACCTGAAACAAAGCAACGAGTAATGGGATGAGATGTTTTAAAACTATTTTTATAATATGTAGCCAGTTTAGTTAAGCATACACGAACCTATTCTGAGACGTGAACCTTAATATATTCTAGGGAGTACCTATTTAGGTGCATCCCATCCCATCGTTCCTTTGGGTCAACCCGGTATACCTATAGAAGAGAATATGAAAATGTCCGATCAGGATGTCATCGTCGCTTCAACCGATCATTGTAGAAACCTACTCTTTAATTCCATAATCAACTTTTACTGCTTGACATTCTTTATCTACAAAACACGATCTTTTGCCGATTAACTCCAGCGGATCCTATTTTTGAAGTCCGTCTTTAGAACAAGATTACAGCCGTCTAGCCGTAGCGGCTTTTGGAGTTCTAGTCACTCACTTGAAAGGTCATTCGCCAACCAAGTCGGTGTGTGGTCTCCTGGTTGTCAGTACGTGGCTAAAATTCCTGCACCTACGAACCCCGATTTAGTACCTACATAATAATTATGTAAGTAGTTGGTATTTTTTTTTGAGCCAAGTTTTTTTAAATTGTGTGAATATACTTAACGACCAATAACAATAACACAAACAACAGATTAAAAACTATTACTAATTATATTTACAAAAAATTCACTCCGTCCCGTCAATACAACCTAATAATATTTAAGTTGTACCTATCTATTATTATATAGGTACACGGTACGTACCTAGTATATATTTTATAGGTTTTCACTTCAATATATAGTAAAATTTAAAAAAAAAACCCTCGGGAAACATTGATTACCTACAAATATAAATTAAATTGGTATAGAAGTAGATTTTTAAATTAAATAAATAGTTTGAGACACCATATTTTTGTTCCCTTCATAAGTAGAGTAAAATGAAAATTTTAATCACTCATGTTACCAATCTCTCTTGGTTCATTATTGATCAGGCTATCTGCTTTCGAACGAGCAGTGGAGCGTTCCTGATAAATGATCGACGCACAATGCGTCCTGCAGATTCTTTTGTTGGACGGGACCGTTTTTGTATGGACACTGATATTTCTGTAACGTGATGTACCTACCTACCTATTGGATGGATGGAAAATTCTTTAAGTTAAATTCTTTAAGTTTCTACTAGAATTGTTATTTTTATTTTTTTGCTTAACCTTTTATAGGTAACTTTGATTATGCTCGCGACTTCTGTGGGAACTGTTTTATTTTTATTGATAAAAAGTGGCCTGGAAAATTGAAGAGTTCCTGTGGCAATCAAAAAACATCAATCCATGCGGACGAAGTCGCGGGCATCATCTAGTTTACAATATTAGTATGGATTAAATTTTGTAAGTCGTGCTTTGTTAATGAACTAAGTTCACGTACCTACCTAACATTAATGAACTCTACTATTTGATTAACTGGTGATTATTTTTAAAAAGACATGTCCCACTATATGTACTATACCTATAAGTAAATAAATAATTTATTTGAGTAGATAATATCCATTAAATTTAATCAACTTAATTGCCACGTAGATAATTTAATGCAATAAAATTTCTAGCACTTTTGAAGCTAAATACCTTGTTACTTATCGTAATTATTACGATATATTGCTAGTGATAAGACCTCTTTGATCGAACTGAGATCAAAGCGCGAAGAGTGAACATCTGTTCCCCATTTATTCAGATAATAATACTAATAAGGAGATGTTTTTTTATAGATTTACTACTTGGGTATGCACTTGCCTGTGCTCGATTTCTACTTATATCAACGCTGACCAATCGATATGGCCAAACATTTAGAAGTACTCGTAGAATAGTTGCTTATTTATATGAAGAAAAGTTACGATAGATTCTAGTAGTTTGGAACATTTTATCATTTTTTTGTTATTTTTAAAGCTTTCTTTTTGTAAACTATAAATACATACAATAAAATAACTTGGATATTTAATTATGTGTACTTTAACTATTTAATCTAAATTAATTACTTACTTAGGTATCTACTATGTGACGGAAACACTTCGACAATTTTGTTTTTAACCAATTTAACAACAATTCTACTATTTTAATAAAATGTAAAATTTAATTTAATTCCAAATATTAATCTTGCTTCTTCGCAAACCTTAAAAAATAAAATAGGCCCTTAGTGAATTTCATTAGGTGGACTTTTAATACCTACGAAGGTAGGTACTACATGCATGCCCATGTAGGTGTTCTACTATAATATTATACACAAATTCAAAGCATTAAAACATGGCCCGATCCAAGGTAGGTACCTACACCGTATTCAAATACCCATTAGAAGGTTTCTTTTGATCGAGTTCCAACGGCACCTCGTTCGACGTAAGGATTAATTAGAGCTGCCATTCAAAGAGACTATTCACCGGATAGCTTATTATGAGTAAAGCAAGAATTTTTAAATCCCTAATCTATATTACATTACAGGGCAATGCTCTGAATTAAAATACCTTTTCTCAAACATGCTTGGAAATTTGAGCATTGTTTTGACAACCTTCTTCGAGATAAATCGAAATTGCTGTACTGGCCAAATACATGCGAGCAACGGCCGGCAAAAGTTGTTGTTTAGCGGCCAAATAAATTACATAGTAAGTTCATATCTGTCGTGTAAATTAAAAATGGAACGATGTTTTACTCCAAAAAATGGCAACCAAGGAGGTAACTTATCAAAGCTTTTATTTAAATTTCGAACTAGCTTGCAAATAGAAAGCTGTTTATTGAAAAAAAAAAATGAATACTTTAACGCGGGAAAAATTATTGTTGTTCGTTATTCGTCATTGATTTTGTAATGTATTTGACAAAATGTGTTCAAGTGAAGACAATGAGTGTGATGAACTTACTATAACATCACCTGAAATTCAAGAGGCGGCAAGAGCCGTAATAGTAAACTTGTTACCGCCAAAATCGAAAGAAAAATATTTGAAAACCTATGAAAATTTTGTTCAATGGAAGAATGAAAGAAAATCTAAATGGAAGTTCTATCGTACCTACTTAGTTTTAATTTTCGCGCATTATTTGAGAAAAGCACTATACAAGCCTTGGCCACAATTAGGCATTGATGGACTTACGTATGTGTGCCTCGGCTTCGCCTCGGCCCACACGTTCGTCCTTCAATGTCTGTTTTGCTGGCCGCTGCAGTAATGTACTAATACGGAAGTATTAGTATTGTTGAAGTTATTTATTAACGTTGGTACCTATTGAGTCCAGTGGAAACGTGGATTCCTATTTATTGCAGAGGCGTTTAGGTTTGAATCCTAAAAATTTTGAGCTTTTTAAGATTATGCATATTTTACTGCGAGCGAGTCTGCGAGTCCGACTTTGACTTTGAACTTAACAAAATACAATGTTGAACAATTTAAACAAGAAAAACAGTGATAAACAATGAAAAACAAGAAGATCAATAACGAATAAAGGTATAGCACCTAATAATATGTTGGCATTAAAAAGAAGTCGCAACTGTCCGGCAATTTCTATAAGTGTAATGTATAACAGTCCAGCAATTCCTAT
The DNA here is from genome assembly GCA_963932025.1 of Erebia epiphron. Lineage (NCBI taxonomy): Eukaryota > Metazoa > Arthropoda > Insecta > Lepidoptera > Nymphalidae > Erebia > Erebia epiphron. Next base: position 44,700,626 of record OZ009945.1, read on the forward strand.
TATAAGGGTTATCGTTCTGTGGACAATTGTTGGAAATTGCTAGCGTGTAGCCAGAAAAGAGCTAATTGCTAATTGCTAATTGAGAAAAATTTGATGGCAAGCTTCATAATATGTATTTCATACTAAACTTCTATACTAGAAGCGCGTTTTAAAGTTTAATAAAGAGTTGGTGATTTGATTGAGTTATCATCATCCCTATTGCCGAGCAAGTGTACCTATAGTAGAAAAAAGTAGTGTTTAGCAATGTGCGATCAATGGACGGGTTAACCCAAACTTTCTTTATTAGTTCTACATATTATAACTACCTACTGAGCGTATTGCCATGAGATACAGAAAAGTCAATAATTTAACAACATACCTACCTAAATTAATTTGAGATAAGTCTATTGATTCAAGTTGATAATTGACTACCTAAAGATATTAATAAATCTGAAATAACATCATACTTGAAAACAATACTGAAATAAATAAAAGCATGTTATAATATTCTAGAGCCAAATTATAAACTAAAGTTTCACAACTTACCTATTTTCTATGGTATATATAAAACCTATTTAATTAACGTAAGATAAACTTTTTTTATACAATATCTAGATATAATTTCACTAATATTAAACAAAAATAAACAAAACGCTGGGTTCACACTAGCAGCCATCTTGGTTGAATGGTAGTCACGCTTGCGCCCTTGTGCGTCAAGGAACAAACTTGGGGATGACAGTTTTGCGTCTCTTTCTAGCTACAGAAACATGGTATTTTTAGCCCTTTCAAGCAAGTTCTATTGTCAAAATGCAAGGGTCGAACAGAAACGGGAAGCTTTTGTTAAATCATCCGATGTTAAGTTAGCTGCAGACTGCAGTTAATTTAAGCTCTATAGCACGTTAATTTAAGCTCTATAGCACTAGTAAGTTAACTTTTAAGTTACATAAAGACCTAAACTTAACTAAGTACAACACGTAAAAGTTCTTTGATCGTTAGGTCAACGTTAATTAATCATAGGACCCTTAGTTAGGATCAATGAAATTTAGTCAATAAGTAGGTACTTACGTCCCTTTTCATGACTTTATGTATCTGAAAGTCGTTAATTTATTTTCTGAGCAATATTGCATAGGTTAGGTAGCTTAATAAAATCAGCAGTAGGTAGGTAAGTACTTCGTATAACCCTTACACAATTGTTTTGTTAACACTGGTAGATATTTTCAAAGTCAGGTAGCCGAACCCCTAACAGGATTACTAAGCAAATTTGGTATTAACAGCTTAAATCCAATAACCAGTCAAAATATGTCAAAACTAGCCTCAACATTCGCACTTTACAATAAATCCCGAGGGATCGATTCGCACTAAGTGTTGACTCACTGTATTTAACTTTTGAGCCCTTTTGAAAGCCAAAGAAAGGGTTGTGGACGTGCAAATAAAGTGATTGTTATACAACTGTTTTATTTTCCAACTTTTTCACATTCACCGCAATACCTACAAGTCAGAATCTGCTATTCGTTACAGTCGAAGTCTGTCTTCATTGTGCCTAAACTTTATAGGTGTATAGCTACAACAGAATTATAATATCTCAAACATATTCTAACAGGTATTGTGCAGTTTATGATTGTTGATAACATAATCATTATGGTAATTTACATTTGGGTTAGCACATAGAACAGCCATCTGTTTTAAGGCTGGTACAGGCTATAGACAAATACCCACGTTACAACAGTGTGTGTCAAATTATTTCTGGCACAGATTTTTCTGATACTAGGTGGTAGTAGGTAGCTGTAGATAGTAGGTAGGTTACTGTAACTAGGTGTAAGGATACGCGTCTGAAAGTACTGGAAAAACAGTGATTTCAACGCTTTTAGGTGAATGGTTTATTTTGACCGTTCAGAAACCGCTGTGTGTTACACCGGCCTGAATCAGAGAACTCTGAAAGAAGTAGGTACACATTGTGTTTAATTAAATAAATTCAAATTGTAAATGGTGTCTTTATGATTTAAAAAATAAATAAATAGAAACAATGAAATGCAAAACTCCCCTTTATTAATAGCGCCTTTAAAATTGACTAGAGAAGTACAAAAATAAATAATCAACCTTAATAGTTAAGTAATAACAAATTGCTGATTATACCTACATATTCCCTTATTTTCTTTATTAGTAACAATATGCAAGTAATGCAAGATACTTCATACTAAATAGTTCACTTATTATTATAAACTAGGTATAGGAACTGTGATGTAAGCCAAATAATGCCGCCAAAGCTTGTACAAAATGCGTTTTTACAGTAATTGAAAAAAAGGAAAATTGCTGCGTGTACAACTTTGGCAGCAGTGTGTAGTCTACTTTATATATTTGACTATTTACTATTATTTACATAAATTCTACTAAAACATACTTGGAAAACTTTGCTAGCTACTTCCTAAACAAAGTAGTTTGATTCTTTAAAATATAATTACTTATTACGTAATATGTGAGCCTACTATTAATTATATCCATTAAATACTATTTGATATCATAAAAATATCACAAAAATTGGTGTTCTACATCTTATTTTCTACTCTAAATTTAGTTTAATACTGAGATATGTATAATGTTATGACTACTTTACAGGTTAATAATGATATTTTATATTATCAATTGAAGTAAATATACACTATTGAATCACAATTGGTTTTGTTTAAATATTTGAGTACATGCCTAAGTACGACTTTCTAAAATTATTTGTAACTATACAATATAATTATTAGAAGAACATAAGAAGTTTTTATTATTTACATAAACATATATCATCACATCATGGCATCATTCCTCTATACGTAGGCATAACACAATTTTGATTCATGTTTCCCGCTAAATGTGCCATATTAGCAATAGGTCCATTACGCATATGATAATTCGGGCTAGGGTATTCAGCAAGTCCAGGCAGTTGCTGCCTTGGATCTAGGAACTCAGGGATATTAGGCAATTTCGTAGCAGTTAAGTCTTCTACTCCAAATGGATCGGGGGACGTAGAAAGCTTACCATCTTTTTTCGCTTTCATTCTTCGGTTTTGGAACCATATTTTTATTTGCCTCTCAGTCAGTCCCAGCGCGTGAGAGACTTCTATTCTACGCCTTCTTGATAAGTACTTGTTGAAGTGGAATTCCTTTTCTAATTCTAGCGTTTGAAATCTTGTGTAGGTCTGCCTGGTTCTTTTGGATCCTTCCTTTTTGTCTTCACCTGAAAGAGAATAATTTAAAAAAGATTAATTACTGGATTTAAATGTAAGAGTAATTACTTGTAAGACTAAATCATTATTTCGTATAATACATACCACCAATGCTTTTCATCCACGGATAGAATCCTTGGACTTCTGTTGCGGCGGCCATTTTGTTCTCAGCGTAATCCTCGTTGTCCCCGCCTGCATCGACCCTCGTCATTGCCTGACAGTTCTCCGAGGTATCCGATGACTTAGCGCCTTCGCTTGCTTTCGTCGCCCCGCCCGTAGCATGCTTGATTTTAGTTTTCGTATGTCCATCTAAGCCGATCTCATATTCACCATGAAATTGCGATAAATTGCTTTCAGTCTCAACTGTAGTGCCACTAGTTTTTGTCCAATCTTCTGTATCATTAGCGGGATACGTCATGCGTTGCATCATTTCTTGTGTGTAAGATTTATCATATTTTCCATATTGTAATCTTTTCATATTAGCTTTGGTTAGAAGTGCTCTTAGATTAGGAGAATCGTCTTCTTCTTGTGATGCAGATTTCACAGCACTCGAAGCACTTTGTGGGGAACCGTAGTTAGTGTCAGGTATGCTACATTGGCTAGGAGAGTTAATAGAACGTACATCCTCACCTTTGATATCTGAGCCGGAACCATTTATGGTTGGATTAATTCCTTGTTCATAATTGTAGTTTTCAAAGTGCTGCGCGTAAGCATTGATTTCTCGCCACTTATTTATCATGTCCATGTTAGTTTGATCACCATCGATGTAATTACAAGGATAATTTTGCCAGCTTGCAGGCTCTGTTTTCACAATCTTATTACTAGGACTTGATCCGTGAGACCTATTGTAATATTCACTAGGATAATCACAGTTTTGCGAGTAAAAGTTGTTATGATAATTATAAAAGTTAGGGTTCACTGGATACTGATAACCAAAAGGCATTTGTTTTGCACTTTGACTGTTTGTTTGGGCACTATTGTTCCACATATCGGTTGCACGGTTAGTTGTAGCAGCCGAAGTCATATTCGTAACAAAGTTTTCACTAGGAACATAAGAAAAACCACTATCACTTATCTGCGTGGGCGACGATGATCCGTCTACTAGGTTGACTGCGAATCGAATGCAGTAAGTGCCAGAAAGCGACCCTAACAAATGTAATACTTTTATGTGACCTAAAAAAATTAGGGGTACTTTCAACAATAGCGTCGCCATTGTCCCTCTGCGAAGTTGTAAAACTAGATATTGCGTCCTGCTCTTGCGCTTCTACGGCTCATTTGATATACTGCTACAGAAAGAGAGAGAAAACTTCTTATTTTAGGGGACTATTTCGCAAATATCCTATGAATGTTTACAATGCCAATATTTCCAATATGCTTTATCTGTGTGTGTGCTCGTACATGCGAGAAAATCATTGATTGAATCTCGATAGTGTGAGTATGAGAGGGTGGAATAGATTGATTTTATTCCATTATTGGTTTAGTGTAAAGCCACGTATGTGTGTCACTGTGCTGAATTAGCTATTGCATTAGATACAGGGTGGAATCTTTTTCGAATATTTTATCTCACATTTATTTCTAAAGCCAATTAACATCACATATTTATAAAAAATGTTAAAAAGAATTAAAAGAACCATCCTACAATAGACATGCAACGCTTATTTTTTATTATCATAACACGGTAGCTTTTTTTATATAGGTAAGTACCTACTTTACATACGAGTAGACGAATTATATCTTTATAATTATACGTAGGTAAGCGTCACGCACAGGTTTTCTTGTATTGATTGGGATTTCATTTGGTTAAATTTGACTACTTAAATTATAAATAGTTTGTAGTACAAATATATAGTAGGTACCCACTGTGGTTGTTTTCTGGCCACTTAGAAATCTTTGTTTTCATTCCAGGTTGTTACTATTCTTATTCTTATCTCGTGGGTTGTTTAAGCCTAACTCGAACGGTTTCACCTCAAAACTTATAGCGGTTCTATTAATTAAAGCTAACTTAACAATTGCTTTTTATGCTAGAGCGCCCTGTATAACTCCAGCAGCGAAAGACACATAACTCATGTTGCAGATGAAACGGGGGCCGCGACAAAAGCGCAGCGTGCATGCGCGTGCGACGCGGACCGTGTTACTTGCATGATCTGACCCGGGGTTTGTGATTAACGCATTTCCTTAATTAAGATTGTTTAGGGTTCTGCAGAAGGAACCTTTATAGTTTACCAGCCGTATGTTTTTGCGAATCATAACAATTTAAAATTTAATTTCAAGTTGTAGAAACCCACAAACATGTTACCTCAATAAAGTGCTATAATTAAGTTTGAAAAAAAAAATTCTAAAACAATTTTTTATTCCTCTTTGAGTTCGTTTTTGACTTACATAATATGGTGAAAATTGAAAAAAAATCTACTGATGTCCGTAACCCCCATTATCTCCGAGGGTTGCAAAGAAAAAGTATGAGTTGATACAAGTTTATGTTAATTTTACACGAAAAATATAACGAAGATTCTTGATAGGATAGTTTTAGAGAAATCAGCCATAAGCTTTCACAAACAAACTTAGTTTTGAGTAAACTTTACAGGACAAATAAAAGGAAGTCTTAAAATCTACGGTAAAATATAAAATACTATAAAGTATTTTTTGTCTTCTTTTATTGTAAATTTGTAACGCCGTCTTGTCTTCATTACTTAGAGGTCGAATAATTAAACCAAATCCTTCCAAGGTACGCAAGGCTTGGTGCGCGAGTCCAACTCGCTCTTGGCCGGTCATTTAAACTAGGTCTGTACTTTGTACCAAAAAATAATTATGTAATTCTAATTGAACTCAGTACCTACGATCAAAGAGCAAGTCACGCTAACTCCGCACTATTGGGTGTCCAATAGTAAGCCGGGGTGCACACTCGTGACATGTGCATTCTTTGTATCGTTACACACCTCCCGAACGCACATCTGTCGGACATGCGCACACCCACTAACAATATGTGCATTGTGAATTCAGCTTTATAAGTCACATAAATCATGTATGTAACTTTCCTTTGGCTTTGAATTGTAACTACTGGGGTTTTTAATAAATATTAGTTAATTTAATAAAAAATCTTTCCCTATTAAACATTTTTACTTAGTACCTATTTTAAACGAGTTTTTGATAAGCATGAGTTTAACGATGTCCCGCGTAATCGGAAATGGCCTCGACCGGTCGCGTTTTCGTCATTCAGGGCTTGTCAATAATATCGCTACATGTTTTATAAGTAAATTTAATAGGTACGTTGATCTAACGCAGTCAATATCTTTAATTTCATAAAACAAGTAAAAATGATTAAGTAAGTAGGGAAAATGACTATACTGAAGCATACTATCTTGGTAATTTTACCTTGAGTACTTTTTGACGCCTGTTATTTGAAATCTATCGCTCTATATATATTTTATTTATCTCGCTATCGATAAAATTTAATATTATAAGTAATAAGCTAACGATCGGTATTCGAGCAAAGAACTGAAGCAAACAAAGTAAGCATATTATTTTGTTGAATTTGTTCAAAAATGATATCTCGACAGATGTCTGTTTTTTCCTAAAAGTCCTACAGTAGAGAAAAAGGTCCAAAGCAAACATGAGCTGAAAGACCCGTGGTAAAACCGAACACAATATTCTGAATAAGCCATCGATTGATTTCGCAAGATTAATGGTAACATATTGTCAGCGACACAGTATAACAAAAATGCTCTAATATGCTACACCAAAATATGTTTTATATCTGAGCTAGTAAGAGTCAAAGATTTTATTTTTTGGAACCTTTTGAGCTGACAGAGCAATGAATGGTGTTTGCTGTTTTTATTTTCCAATTCAAAGAACATTATTCATTATATTGCAGAAGTAAAGTTTAATATCGCACGATACATCTATTAATATAGGACTTTATGCAAGAATTAAGTGAGTGATTCAATAGATATGGCTTTGGAATTCAGTGTGAAATTTTAATAAAATTTCTATTTGTAGATACGACACGACATAAGGTGAATCGTAAAGACTAGAGCAATAAATATCAATAAGTAGGTATTTATAAGATTTTACAGAGCTATGTTTACTCAATTAATTTTTGTAATTGGCTAGTTTTAAATGAAATTGTTTATCAATATGATGATAAATGAATATTGCATTTAATATTATGAATTGCTATTTAAATAGGTAGGGTTGCATATTAAATATGTTTTGAGTAACCACGCATAGATTTACCAATAGAAAGGAGCGAATATTTATTCGTTTAAGAATATTATTTTGTCATAATTAGTAAGCTATAGGTAGATATTAAAAAAACACTATAATAATAATATATTTGTATCAAAACATGATACGAAATAATATCATGAATTGGCATAATACCTAAGTATTATGGTGTCCATGCTTTATTAGATAATAATGTATTGAGGTAGGTTACTACTGACTAGGTACCTTGAATGTTACGTGTAATTCAGTACCTAGTTCCCAAAGTTTTATCTGGTTGTAATAAAAAAACAGAAGTCGGCAAATTTAACAGCACAAACATTTTACTGCTTTATTGGGGGCACTAAGACAATACTTTCTTTTTAGCTCCCGCCGCCTTTGACAAAGCCGCCCGCCCGACTGCAACCCATATAATATTTCGCTCTACCTGCTTGCAAATTTAAAAAAACATCTACCTATTAGGTATTATTATTTTTCCATGTGCAGAATTACTACGTTACAGACGTAATTTACAAATAACAAAATGATATATATCTACTTATTAATTGGCCACCTGTGAGTTTATAGGCAGGTTTAAGTCAGCTACAAGATAAAGTTGAGTCTCTCAACTTTAAATACTCTTTATCTAGTAGTTACGTAATTTAATAGTGCCACACAAAATGCATCCCTTCAAAAGATTTTCTTGCTTGCCTATTATGACCTATCGTTGACTTACCACATACCTAATCGTAGGTGCATTTATGTTCAACGTCAAAAGTTCGCGGTCATGTAAACATCCTAAGTGAGTTTCACGCGCTTCACGCCAACAATTGAATAATTATCTGGGGGTATTGTTTAACTCCATTATTATGTCAACTGAACGACTGTTGACAGTTAGAGTGGTAAATTAGAAAGATTTATGGACCATAACTACGCTTCTGAACGGTATCTTTTTTTTCTAACTGCTGCTGCTTCTAACTGCATATCTGCTACTACTTCCTTTAATTTTTAATTTAGATTACGTATCCATACTAATATTATAAATGCGAAAGTGTGTCTATCTGCTACGCTTTCACGGCCCAACGTTCAATCGATTTTAATGAAATTTGGTGCACGGATAAGTTGTATCCAGGGGCAGGACATAGGCTTTTTATCCCGGAAAATCAAGGAGTTCCCGCGGGAATCAAAACTCAACATAATCCGTACTTCAGTTCTTGTATTAGTATTGGTGTACAATAAAGAATATTTCATTTTATTCATTCATTCATTCGTTTAAGGATCTGGAGAGAGTCAAATTTTAGACAGCGGAATTCGCGTGTATCGTTTAGTACTATAATATTTAGTACTTACCTATTTTTTATTTTAACCGCGATGCCGTATAAGATGGTAGCGGGCTAACCTACTAGGGGCATGGTAAGGTATATTAAACCCGTACCCCTCATCGGTTTCTACACGGCATCGGCATCTTTGTTTGACTTGTACCTAAGCTATGGACGTTCAAAGTGCTACAAAATTGTACCTAAGTCATATTTTCAGTAAGTTTCATTCCTAATGACTCAATACATTACAAAGGTACCTATTTATGATTTTTTATCAGGTATACGAGATACTTGGTAAGTACCTACACGCTTTAGATTGGTCCCGTTCTGCAATATATTATGTCTTAAACAAGACGCATCCGGTATTTTATTGGACTTTATTATTTATGATGCCGTGTAGGTAGGTACATTATGTGCTTACGTTAAATTACATTCAGGAATATAAAAAAACATATAAATGCATCATTGCCTCCCACTTGCATTGACAATATCTAGGCAATTTTAAGTTTCAACATACATGCTACAAAGAATGTTAAAACTCTTACTTACTCTAACTTATGAAAAGTGACAATGTTAATAGAAAATGGACAGGTAGCACGAAATGTATAAGTACTATTATATAGTATTATATTTTTGGAAAAAACCCAGTCGATCGTCCTAAAAAAATAATGACCGTAATGCTAGCGAATACAAAGAAAGAAATATTTCAGATAGAGCATAGAAGATAATTAAGATATTATGACGATGAAGACATGTGAAGTTGAGAAAGCCCTGCCGTACTTAACAACTAATCGGAGTTATCATAGAAGTAACTAATGAAGATTTACTTCATGATTTTTTATTTATTATTATTACATATTAACTTAGAGAAGCAGTAAAGCTTAAGTATACAAGTTAAACTGAAACTAATAGTAATGCATTGCCATTGGTCGGTGATTGTTTTAAAAATACCAAAAATGTATGAAAAAAAGCACACCCCGTTCCTCTCTAAAGAAAATTTTGCAATTGTTCTCGGCGAAAGCTAAGTTTTGCGCTTTGTTTTATTTTGGCAATGTCATAAAATAAACAAAAAATTCAAAACAAGCTTGCTCAGTAATAAACTTCCCAAAGAACAGAGGCATGGCAATTCAAAAACAAACAATTGACGCGGCGGCAGCTTTGATAAATGTACAGACATACCTACCTACCTACGTGATCTTTTGAGATAACCATTTATGTATACAAAACAAAGTATAAAACAAGATAAGGAGTCCTTTTTACGGTATTGTTTCTGATACTTTGACAATAATAAGAGCAATAATTGTTCGTATTTTTACGCAGCATGGTGTCTTTGTAGATTTTTAAGATAAAAGATTTGTTTAACGTCTCAGTCGGGAAAAACTTTAGGCTTTTTTTGTGGCGTGAGTCCATCATGGAAATCAACCCTATGGATTTACGTCCATTTTTACTATTCACAATAGATGACATCGGCGACATTATTGCAATATTAATTGCGAGGAATTAGTTTATTGGATGTCCTATGGGAACTCTTTCATTTTCCGGGATAAAAAATACCCTTTAGCTAGTTTTTTAACAGTTTTTTGTTTTTAGTTTATATGGCAAAACATTGTCCTTTCTTCGGCTGAAACATATCTATAACTTATGTACTTACCTAAAATCAATGAAAGAACGATACAGGAATCAGGACAAAATTATATTAAAGTACCAGCAAAGATATGCCGCCAAACAATTTAGCGTTCCGGTACGATGCTGTGTAGAAAGTGACAAACCGATTAGGGGTACCTATGGGTTAAGCATAACTGCCAAACCTCAAACAGAATAGCCCGCTACCAACTTAGACTGCATCATCACTTACCATCAAGTGAGATCGCAGTCAATGGCTATCTTGTAGTGGGTAAAAAATACCTACTTAAATCAAACTTTTCACACAGTATAATATGTATTATGAAAACTCCTTTGCTATCGCAACATACAAACGTACGTGTCCACCGCATGCCGTAAGTGACTAAACCTGGTTTTGAGCAAACAAACATAGCCGGTCACTGCTATAATCTCTCGCTGCGGCATTATGCTGTGATAACATCGTAAAACGCAACGTGCACTGGAGTGACATGCTAAAATAATATTAGCTGAAAAAGGCGGTTTAACTTTTAGATTATAAATCATTAATTAATGACTGTGTGTTCCTTTGTTCATATGACATTTCAATAAATGATCAACTTCTTGTTACATGTTTTAAAAATGTTAAGCTATTGCATAGCTTCTATCGCGGGCCTTGAGCGTGGAGACCGAATCCAGAAATTACGTAACGAAAAAAAAACACTTTGGTTGCTATGACTACTTGTGTTGTTGACTTCAAGTTGTTGAAAATATAAAGGCGAAATAAATTTAAAGAATTATGTTTTCAATAGTTACATAGGCTAGTTATTCGTTCCATCCGGGTGTCCAAGGGGAATCAAAAAACCTCAATGTACAAAGAGTTTTAAATATGAATAAACAAAGTGCATTTATTAATGAAGAAAGTCACGAAAAAATAGTGAAAGAAAATGAGTGAGTACCTACTCTATATTACATACATTTTATTATTATTATCACAAATGCAGTATTATTTTTTGTTTCGATTATTTTTATTTTTATTGTTATTAAATTTTAATTTAATTTAAATTGATTTACCAAAAAAAAATACCCACCCAGATAAATTATGTCCCAACACTTCTTGCGACACTAGCGCTTTGCGAATGCACCAGAACTAACCGTCAACTTTTGCACTGTCCTATCTGTCCCCAGGGAATAGCATACGAGTGATCTGTGGCGGTGATACTTTTTAGTTTTGCCATCTATCGATGAATAGCAGAACTTTTAATGACTTGTACTTTGAACTTTGAACTTTTAGTAACTTGAATTAATATCAAAGAAAAACAAAGGAATAAAAATACTGCATAAATAAAATAAATAATTATAATTACATAAGTTGATAAAAAATGCTATGGAATAGCTTTACCGCGGCAGTCTCCTAGTGACACACGTCTTTTTTTTATATCTAATTTCTTCCATGGGAATCTCTTGATATTTCTAAGGATTTCGACCGCGTTTGGTACAGGAAACATAGTTTTCTTTGCAACTTTCCAGCGTTTGATTAAGCACTGAACTTGTGTGTCTGGATCTCTGAGCTTTCAATGATATTTGCCCATTCATCAAAGATCATGTTTAGGCATGAGTGAAAAATAATAAGTTTTTCTATGGTTTGCTTATGAAGATTAAAAAGGAGACTGTATCTAACGCTGAGATGCACGTAACTATTTTAAAAATTTAAACGTTTATTAAACTACTTTAATCACAAGACTTCGTACAATTCTTGCGAATAAAATAAACAAAACTCAAGCTCAACAAAATATTATATTATATTTTTACATACAATTAAAATAATGTATTTTCATTCGGCATTTTATTATCCACTAGCTGATTCCCGCGACTTCGTCCGCGTGGTTTAAGTATTTTTTTATTCCCGTAGGAACTGTTTAATTTTCCGGGAACAATAGTAGCATAAGTCAATCTCCAGTTCCTCGACTATCACCCATGCCAAAAATCACGTCGCTCCGTTGCTCCGATGTGGCGTGATTGAAGGACAAACCAACAAATTAACAAACCAATAAACCAACAAACAAGCACACTTTCGCATTTATAATCTATATATATAAAATTCAAAGTCCTGACTGACTGACTGACCTAAATATCAACGCATAGCCTAAACCGCTGGGGCTAGAGACTTGAAATTTTGTCAGTACCTTCCTTTTGTGACGTAGGAAAAAAGGTTTAAGGAAGGATTTTTCAAAATTCTACCCTCAAGGGGGTGAAATAGGGGTTGAAAGTTTGTATGAAAGTCTGTCATTTCTCAAGTTATATCCATCAACCTAGGTATATGAGCTATCGGTAAAAAATAAAGAAATACGTGTTTCACAGTATCTGAAAACTCCACCCCCGAAGGGGTAAAATAGGGGATGAAAGTTTATATGAAATACCTTCATATCTCAAGATATTTCTCAAGTTGTATCAACGAAACTTGGTATTTTGGCTTTAGGTAATAAATAAAGAAGTACGTGTGGCAGTTTTTCAAAATTCCACCCCTAAAGGGGTAAAATAGGGGTTGAAAGTTTGTATGAAGTCCTTCATTTCTCAAGTTATAGCCATGAAATTTAGCATTTGGGATTTCAGTAAGATTCAGCAGAAGTACGAGTTTCACCATTTTTGAAAATTCGACCCCCAAATAGCTGAAATAGGGGATGAATGTCCTTCATTTATCAAGATATTTTTCAAGTTGGTATTTTGGCTTTCGGTGTAATATAAAGAACCGGTGTGTCACAGTTTTTCAAAATTCTACCCCCAAACGGGTATAGGGGTTGTAATTTGTTGTAAAAGGCCGGCGTTTTTCAAGTTATAGCCATGAAACTTGATATTTGGGCTACCGGTTTAAATTATGAAATAGATAATTCACAGTTTTTGAAAATTCTATTCCAAAAGACGTTAAATAGTCCTTCAATCACGCTGCAACAGAGCAACGGATCGACATATTTTTTGCATGGGTTATTTTTTATCCCGGAAAATTAAGGAATGCCTGTGGGGGTTAAAAAACTTACGCCATGCGAACGAAGTCGCGGGCGTCCGCTAGTATTAGTATGATGATTACGTTCCTTCCCGCTATCAACGTAGCAACGTTGATGTTTATAAAATATAATTTCAAATTAAATTATATTAAAGACTAATGAAAACAAAACCAAGAAGTGTTGAGATATTGTCTAAACGCAGCGCACTACCCGTCTCTCTTTAGTTGCCCCTCGCTGCACAATCATTAATCAGAGCTTCGATTCTGGACTTACAATGGGGAATGTTAAGAATGCCGCGTGCGATCCATTAGAATAACAATAATTACTCTTCCATTTGGTATATCATAAAGAATATGCTCAGAGTGAAATATTAAAAGTAAAAAATTAAGGATCAGCCCTGCTATGTGCAAAATTTTACTTAATTCTAACCCGGGTTTCCTGTAAGAAATATAATCTTAAAAACACATAAGTTAACACACTTGTGTCCACAAAATAATTTAGGTAGGTGTAGGTATTATAAGTCTATGGTAGTGACTTGTGATGGTGTTACTTAATTATTTCAATTTTCTTGTCTGTTTTATTAGAACTCTCGCAGTTGTTGGAAACATTAGAGACTACTTTAATAATATTTAATTCCATACAATAATATTTATGAAATAAAATACCCATTTTGGTTATAATATAATCGGTAGGTACTTAAAAAGTAATTTTAGGATGAGTACCTAATCTTATTTTGATGTGAAACACTCAAAAAGGAACATACCTTTCTAATAATTATAGTTTATAGTTAGCTATTTTGTAGTTACAATAAAAATTAAGTAGGCATACAAACCACGAACTTTAAAATAGCAAATGCTATTCACAACATCTGAGTGGAAGGTATACCAAATAAATAGCGGTTTGAGTAGCGTTAAGAGGACAGTATCAGATATTGTTCTGAAAGCTAAAATAAATATCTAAAACAGTGGTGAAACAATTCAAGAGCAGTAAATCAGAATTGCTGAAGTAGAGACAGGCTGTGCGTGATTCTAAACAAAACATGGCGGACGAGCGCGCTCCAAGAAAAACACTGGTCGACTGATTTACGAGACAATATTATTTGAGAAACGTAGCCAAGAATAAAATTCATCACGAAAATATGAGATTAACACAGATTTGCATTCGAAACTCCGGATACATTGTGAAAGATATGTTTTTTTAAGCACCTACTTAGATACCTACCTACATCGCATTTTATACTACAAATTACAATACTACATAATATATTATTATGTGAAAAAACATTGTTGACACTTACTGCAGTAACCAATTTATTATTAGATGTAAGGATAGTAATAATGTAGAACCAAATTTTACAAGAGCAGCTGTTCTAAGAAACTAATATTTGGAATGAATCTTTGCTTTTTGTCAACAGCACCATATCTAACTGGACAGTTAGCAAACTTTTTAGATCTTGTCGTACTTGCAGAGAACCAATGAACTGAGACTACAAGACGTTATCCACCGCTGACTCTCGTACCAGCAGGGATTTACCTACACACTCTTATAGCGTCATCCTAGCGTCCATGCTTATCATTCGATACGACATTTTTGTTCAGCATGTTCATGTTCACAATGCTAATAAATATCGGGTCTACACATTGGAAGCAAAAGGTTAAATTAATAGTAAGTACTTATTTAAATTAATTATTCTTTTTTTAATTCCATAGTAAAGTACCACCTGCAGGTCGCCTGTGCAATAAATATGGAATTGAAGCAGCGACCAGCGAGCGCGCACTGACGAAGACGAATCGAGTGCCCGATTGAATCGTCCTGTTTTTTCCGTATCCATATCATGGTTGTTTCATGTATTGGAAATAGGAATGGGATGGAGTCGAACATTGTCAACATTTTTTTAAATTTAGTTTAAGTTTTATTTATTTTTGTACTTTTCTTTGTACTTCTTTTGAATTATTCACAGCTTTTATTAAAGGTAATCGGGTATTATATTAATAAATTTACACTAAGCAAAACATTTAAATTAAAAAAGATAAGCTTTTATAGCTTTTAAATAGGTATTAAATATTAATTAATTTGCAATAATTTTGACCTACTGGGTTCTGTATAAAAACGGTCGGACAGCATCTTCATTTAATATATAATAAAGTGTGATTGCTGTCAAAGTCGGACATCAAAATCTATACTTATAGGCCTTAGTGTGTCTTTCTGCTACACTTTCGTATTTTAATGAAGTTCAGGAGGTATAAGAGATAGGTCGCATCCCTAGGAAGGACTTTTATCTCCAAAAATCTAAAAAAAAGCAATGTTAATATACAAGTTGCACCTATTTTTAGAAGCGGTCAGTTGTCAAAATTTAAATTAAGTGAGAACTTATACCTTGACTTATACTTACTTGAAACTTATAAAGGTGTACAAATAAGCAATATTTGTATGCACTACTTCGACTCCACACATTTTTCTGTACACTATCGTAAATGGGGGTTGCAGAAACCTTGACGGGGGCCTATGAAAATGATATCAGAGCCGACATAGGAATACACTTAATGTTTCTCTTCTATTCGCGATATCTTCACTATGGTACGAAGTGATCAATCATGTTTTATATGGAGACAGTTCTTTGTACGTGTTTACTGATTACTTACTATAAGGTAATTAAGAACATCGACTAAGTAAGTTAATCGCGTATTTTATTCAAGCTTTTTAATCTTATTTGTTGTAAGTAAAATATTGAGAGTTTATGGTTGGTAGGATAGTTATCTGGTATAGTTAGTCCATCGAGACCTGGGCTGTTCTGGAATCCTTGCAGCAATCCCAAGTTGATGGGCGATAAATCGAAGTTTTGAAATGCCTATATAGCTGGGCATATATTATGTCTGTCCAAGTACAGGGTGCGTCTACAAGACCTATCCAATTGCATCGCGGGGTAAGACAGGGGGATGTTCTGTCCCCGAAACTGTTTTCTAATGCTTTGGAAGATGTCTTTAAAAAGCTTGACTGGAACGGACAAGGCATCAACGTGAACGGAGAGCACATTTCACACCTCCGCTTCGCCGATGATATCGTCATCATCGCAAGTTCGCTGCAAGATCTGCAGAAGATGCTCGATAGCCTTCACGCTGCCTCCCGACGTGTCGGTCTCCGGATGAACTTAGACAAGACCAAGGTCATGTTCAATGAATTGGTCGTTCCGGGGCCGATCACTGTCAACGGATCTATTCTCGAAACTGTCCAAGAATACACATACCTTGGGCAAATTTTGCAAGTAGGAAGTAACAAATTCGAGAAAGAGATACAGAACGGAGAATACAGCTGGGCTGGGCAGCATACGGCAAACTCCGTCGAGTATTTTCGTCGCCTGAACCGCAACGCCTGAAATCCAAAGTCTTCAATCAGTGCGTTCTGCCGCTTATGACTTACGGTGCCCAAACGTGGACACTGACATCGAGGCTAGTCCACAAACTTCAAGTCGCTCAACGCGCTATGGAAAGAGCTATGCTCGGAATTTCTTTGAGGGATGAAATCCGAAACGAAGTAATTCGCCAAAGAACCAAAGTAATCGACATATCTCTCAAGGATAGCACGTTGAAGTGGCAGTGGGCTGGCCACGTTTGTCGTAGGACCGACGGCCGCTGAAGTCGCAAGGTCCTAGAGAGGAGACCGCGTCTCGGCAAACGGAGTGTGGGGCGCCCACCGGCTAGGTGGAGCGACGACATCCGGAGAGTGGCTGGCATCAAATGGATCTTAACAGCCAAGGATAGGCAAAGTTGGCGCAATCTTAAAGAGGCCTATGTCCAACAGTGGATGCATATTGGCTGATGATGATGATGATGATGAGGTATAGTTATCTCACGAAGTCCATACAGCCATGGCTGTAGGCTGTAGCGTACTGAGAGAACATGCATTTAAGTGCGCTTACCTATATTGCCACCACGGCTATAATTTCTGGCGTAGAAACAATAACAAATACCTGATTGGTAAGATTAGCTATTATTTTGATAGTGGTAATTTGGTAGCTTACCTTAGAAGAATTTACCTAATATGTTCAGCAATCTGAGTTTTTATAGGTAAACACACACACACACACACACACACACACATACACGCACATACACACACACATGCACACACAATAATCATCATAATATTATGATTCCCACTTAATTCTAGTTGAACCAATTTTTTTTACGTTGGTACATATATGTTATGCTAATAAAGTATTCATTATTTTTAATGAAAACGGTGGGTCTTTTAAAACCCTACATAAGTATTTATACTAGGTACTTCTATAAGTAGGTAACCAAATTTATGAAACCTAGTCATTATTCAAAACAAAACAGTGTAAACTTAAATTTTTCGCACAAAAGCCTTCGACGGGGAGTGGTTTCACAAACACGGATTTCCAATTAAGCTAGCGGCTGATTGGCAGGTCGTTAGTCAACGTTGAGCTGAATGTGGCTCCCACTCGTTACTTTGCTTATTCACTGATACTATGGAACGCTGATGCCAAGATTACCTATTCACTTGACTTGGCGTTTGATAAAGCTATGCATAAGATTGCCTTGTTCGGTTAGTGGATAGCCTAATCTGATGTGAATTTCAAGTTTCTGGATTCCAGTCCTGAATCGGGACAACTTATGGGCCTATAGGGTTTTCCATGAAAAAAATATAATTTAAGATTTTTCCGGAGTTAAGGAGACGGCCGTGTTAAATGTCCATTTCTCGGAGACCACAAAGTCCTAAGTACGCTTGACCAGTCTCTCTCCAATCGGGAATATACTTAGTAAGTCCTATAGTCATTTCATTGGGACGAAAGAAGGCAGAATTCACTTGACGATTAAAATACAGTACAAAGGTTTATTAGCATAAAAAACATTTGAATTTGATTAATAATGAAATTAATTTTAATTTATGTACCTATGGAACATTAATCAGCGACACGCAAAAAAGAGCTGTCCTATGTGACTCGTAATCTTACCGACAGTATGAACAAGAAAGTGTGTTTATTTGTTAATTTGTCCTTTACTGGATATAGCCCATCGATCTAACAGGTTCTTGGACGAATGTTTCATCCAAGATCGGGTTTAGTCTGCTTCGTTTTATCGAGTTTTTTAGAATTATGTTATCTTTACGTCCGAGCACATCTGTCACCTAGCCACTTCTATGAAAAAGTTATAGAATACAGGGTACAAAATACCAGCGGAGGCGTTATTTGCGGGCCTGAAAAGTATGGCTAGCATGTCTCGCTGTTGGACTGAGGTCAGAGACTTGGCTTAGACATTGGCGCTGAGGCATCGCGACGACTGATGAGGTCTGTCCAAGGTTTATACCTACGTGCACTAAGTATCTCTCCAACTCAGGCTAACCATGTCGTAAGGGCTAAAACAAAAGCGGTGGGCGTTATTTTGCGGGCCTGACAAGTGTTACGTCAAGTGTATGGTAATTTAGCCACGACACGAATTGTGCTGTCAAACTCGCTCACTGTTAATGTCCTACAGGCGATAATGTTGTATGGACATGCCCTATAAATTCCCTACGAAATAGTTTGATTTATGATAGCTTAGCTTATATAACCTACTCAAGTATAGACCACATTCAGAAATCACTTTTCATATACAATACACTTTTCACTATTTCATACCAAATTCCATCAGCTAATATTAATAAAAGACGAGGGATATATGGGTGCAAACATTTTTGCAAAAATGGGTTTAATCATATTCCATCTACTCGTAGTAATAACTTAAAAAGTGACTTCTTTAAGAAAGGATTTTTAAAAATTACACACCTAAGGGAGCTAAATAGTTGTTGGTAGCTAGGTATGGTTCCACCATTTTTTTAAGTTGAATACCTATCCATGAAAATCTGTATTTGGGCAAAAAAAAGACCATACTACGTGTTTCACGATTTTTATATCTACCCCAAGGAGTTAAATTTAGGGTTAAAACTATAGAACTATAGGCCCGATAGAACCTAAGTGCCCGGCCTGATCGGGTTAATAAACCTAACAGAATATTACAATGTACCGAAAAATAGTCCGTTATATTGTAATCATTCGACAGTTTACAATTTCGCGAGTTAGATTATAATCTAACGGTTTTTACAATCTTACGGTGACATATCCACACTATTCGTACGAGTGAACGCCTCGCCTTTCTTGTTTGGGGATATTAAAAAATTGTTCCGGCTAGCGTGTCTAATCTCCAACAGCCGGTGCTCACGCGTTCGCTCCGCCGTTTTCGAACGTGGAAGGTTTCAAAAAAGGAACGCTTTTTAATTCGCAATAAGGTCGTTGTGGGTATTACTGAATACTTAGTTCAGTAATCGACGTTAAGATGGCTCATAAAAATATTGAAGCCAGGAAAATAATTATCAAATTTTGTTTTATAGGAGTAGGTCTATCGTTGTGGAAAGCTGTTGACGCATATTATTAGGTATATTATTTTTTTATCAAATAAAAAGACCATTTTTATGAAAAGATGATTTGGAATATAAACTTTAAAATTATTTCGCCAAATCATCTTTTCATAAAAATAGTCTTTTTATTTTCAATAATTTGAAGTCAACAACACAAGTAGTCATAGCAACCAAAGTGTTAGGTTTTTTTGTAACGGAATTTCTGGATTCGGTCTCCACGCTCAAAGCCCGCGATATAAGCTATGCAATAGCTTAAAAATATAATATTATGGAATTCAGGGAACCCGTAACGCCATCTGTGTTAGTTTTGGAATAACACGACAAGGGTAGTAATACTAATGCCATCTGTGACAATACGCTTGAACTTAATTCATCCCCGTTTTGCTAAGGGTTGCGGAGAAAATTCTGCGAAAAGCGCCACTTTTCACCATGACACCTAAAATGGCGGTAAATATGAAATCATTGTAGTCAGATTTAAAATGAGAACAAAATAATTTTTACTATTTTAAAACAAAAAATATGCAACTTTCTCATAGTTATAATATTTCAGTAGTATATTATTATTTTTAAAATGCACAGAAATAATATCATTTGTATTGTATGATAGTTGTTCTAATAAATTTTTAAGTTTCACTGTAATCCTGACTCAACATTGATAGTATTATTATTTTGTGCGATTTAAGAGTGGAGACGTCCTTGCCTGAAATCCCGTAGTACGAGACATGAATTTTAATCGTAGTGATGTAAGAAAGTTTTTGTTTTAGCTAAATGGCAAAACGAGTGAAGTTTTAGAGTTTTAATACGCAGTAATGTCGGAGATTTGTGGCGGTAACGAGCCGTCGTTAGCTGGAGACATGCCCTCTCCGGATTGTTTTAGAAAAACTTACGGGTTGAACGTTAAAAATAATTGCCTTATTTAGAAATGGATTCGACGTATCATTGTTGGTAACTCACAAAAGATCTTTTGTTTCCTATATCTTTTATATCCGCTAAAAATGGACCGGTATTCTCTTTAATGTTTTGTATCATATACTTCTACGTATTTATCTACGTGTGTATACGTGGACATTCGCGTACCTAGGCATTTTATAGGTACCTGCTCTTTATAGGATGAAGTGTTTTTCAATCTCTATTGACATCCATACTATATATATACTATATTTAATATTATAAATGCAAAAGTCTGTCTGTCTGTCTGTCTGCTACGCTTTCACGGCCCATCTGTTCAACCGATTTTGATGAAATTTGGTACAGGGATAGGTTATATCCCGGGGAAGGACATAGGCTACTTTTTATCCCGGAAAATTCGAAGATTCCCGCGGGAATCAAAAAATTATCTGTTCAACCGATTTTAATGAAATTTGGGACAGTGGTAGGTTGTATCCCGGGGAAGGACATAGGCTACTTTTTATCCCGGAAAATTCAAGAGTTCCCGCGGGAATCGAAAAAACTTGGTCCACGCGGACGAAGTCGCGGGAATCATCTAGTTTATTATATATACTATGACTATAGTAAGTAGGTAAATAGCTCTGAATTTTACACTACATTTAAAAAACTCTCTTAGGTAACGGTTCTTTAGTAACTAAATTATCTAAACTTCCTGAACGTCAACAAAGATTTTAACGCCGACAGTAATTAGAGGGACAGGAAACGGTGACGCGAGCATCCCGGCATCCTAGAGTTATTAATATCAATAAAACGCAGATCAAGTTGGGCGAGAGAGTAGTACGTAATCAACATACCCCTATCTAGAGGTGAGAGAGGAATTAAAAGCTCGGGAGAGCAGGCCGGTACACCACAAATCGCTTAGTGCTTCCCGCCCGTCCTAATGGCACGGCAATTAAAAGTTTGCGCGCTCGCTCCCTAGACGAGGATTGTTCGAGCTGTAAAACTGAACATCTGAGCATCTGAGCATAATGTAGTTTATTCGAGGTCCGCCGTAGTTTGCTCAATTAACATTTTGATGTCGCTCCAACGATTCGAACGTCGATCGGGGGCTGTTAAAATGGGAAATGCTATTGTGAGTTTTTAATTTCTTGTTCCAGAATTTTGTAGTTAAAATATTGCTTAACTATTTCTCATTCTCAATAATTTCTAATACGAATATTGCAATTAATTGTGTTTCAAATTTTCACGTTTGATATCTAAATTATTATTTCGTGTTGAAATTCTATCATTTCAAGGATCATTTTATAAAGACAAAACTACTACCTATTTTTTTAATTGTTCTATTAAAAAAAACTTATAAGAATCGTTAGAAATTATTTATTGAAACTTAGCAACTAAATCCAATAAGCAATTGGTATCTACATAATTTGGATAATTAGAACCGATTATTTTAATTAATATGATACCTTGAATATTGTACGCGTACAACATAACCCTTTTTTCGTTCCTGGCCACAGAGCTGCTAAGTGGATTTTCAGGTTGTGCCGGTTTTGGCTAACGACTCGACATACTTACTTACTACGTACGTACTACGACATTCTACTACGAAATAAGTTATAATAAGAACTTATGAAGATGATACGGATTATTCAGATCTTCAAGTATACTTACCTAGTATCTAAGAACAATATTATATGAAATAGTAACAGAGAAATTCACCTTTCTCTACGCAGGAGGCAGCCGGCTGCCGCGTATTTTAAAGAAAAAGGTTGGGAAAACTTCAACTCTTCTTCGGCTATACTTTGGCTTGAGTATCAAATTCCAACTATAAAATCTCGGCCTCATGCTTCAGTTATAAGGTAGGTAGGAACTATCTACAAAGCTTTAATATTCTACATTACATTTCGTATCGCAAAACGATCATTTTCGACACCTCATTGCGAACCACCAGGCTCATACAAATTACGTACGATTAAAACCCATTATTTTAATTATAATCGCCCGCTGCAGAGCCTGTAAAAACGCGATGCATGACAAAGGTAGCGTAGATAATGAACTCTATTGTCAGCGTATGATTAAAATTTTACGAATGGCAAAGAAAATGGCTCCCCATTTTTGACTTGGGAAACCTTCTACTTAGAAATGGTTAATCCTTAGTACATTTTCCGTGGTTTTATTCTTCTATCAGAAGCACTTCGCTTATAAATAGTTTCCGAATTAACTAAATTCAACCTTAAAAATCAGAAATCAATCAAAATTGGAATCAGGACACTCAATGCCAATTCGCTGTTTTCCGCACTGCGAGCGATAAGCTATTCACCGCGGGCGCAGAAGGTCTGGTTTGGTGAGTCTGAACAGATGAGGTCTCAACTCATTTCAAGTCACTGTCGTCGCGGCTTTGGTCAAACGCGTGCTCTACTGGTGATAACGATAGCAGGGATTCTTGTGAGCCCCTGGGTAAGTTTCATACTGATTACCTAACCTAAGTCAACGGTCGGGGAACCAACTGTGATTTTTATGAGCATCCATCCATCCATCTATCCATCAGCCTATATGCAGCCATCCACTACTTGACGTGAGCCTTATCGAGAGCACGCCACAAAACACGGTCCTCTGCCTTCCTCATTCACCCGCTTTCTGCCATCCTCTTTACGTCATCGGACCAGCAAGCGCTTTCTTTGTGGCGCAAGGTCTTTGTGGACTTATACGCTTACCGGTAGGCGGTCATCACTCCAGAACACATCTGCCCCAACGGCCATCGGTTCTGCGGCCAGACATGACCTGCCCACTGCCACTTCAGCTTGCTAATCCTCAGAGCTATGTCGGTCACTTTACCTGAGCGACTTTTAATTTGTGGACGAGACCCACCGTTCATGTGCATAATCCGTCCTTATTCCTTGCCTACATTCATAAAGGGAAACTCTGAGCAAAATTTCTAATTTCTAGTTCTGGTTTGGGCTGGGTGTTGATGAGGCAGTCAGTGACTTTAATCTTTAAATCATGTAAATATAGAAGGTAGGTATATTGTAATCGATATTAAAATATGACATCATTACTGGACGTAATTTTGCAATCCACTTAAGATCATCAAAACCACTTCAAAAGTGTTCTTAATATCAGAAAATTGGTCCTTTACATAATTATCTTAATAAAAAATACATCTCATTTCTACACGAATATTCGTACATGTATGTATTTATAGTCACACAACGTCAAATTACAGTAAAAGTTGACGCTAATGACTTTTTGGTAACGACCATTGGCTCGTATACTAATGATGTGCTGGCCCAGCCCACTTTTTTACCTTCAATCCGTTTCGGTAATTTTCTTTTTCTACGCCACTACCGCATAAAACTACCTGCTGATGTTATCTATTTGGGAAAGATTTACCCTCAAGAGAAAATGCCATTTTACTCTTCAAAAAATCTGATTACTTACTTAAATTATAATATTACCATGATCGACTCTAATTGAAAAATTCAACCGAAAATATGATTATTGGTAAAAGCAAAGCTGCAAGTGACTTGAATTTAAGAAGATACTCAAAATAATTAGGTTTTTAAAAAATTAGCAGGAGCCTGGACCGCAGTTAACTATGGTATAAGAAATACTTTGTCGAAAAATATCCTGCTCGAGTTCGAATTGAACAACCATTGCTACCACTAAATACCATAACAGAGGCAATTGCTTATAAGTCGGTCCGATTCGATGCGCGTGCACTTCGATTACTCACAGTCACCCGACCGGCCACTGCCTTTCTAATGGACACCCGTGAAATTACTCAGGTAAAGCAAATACGAGAAACTAAATTACCAAGATGGTATGAAATATAATATTTTTTAAACCATATCAGAACTCAGAAAGCCCTGTGTCGAGATTCTTACCCGCGTCTGACTTGGGCCAAGTATGGGCAAACATGCTTGACTGTGATTTTTTATCGGTTTAAAAACATAAACGAATAGAACTATAATGACGTAGAGACCCTCGCTAAGATATTGTAAATTCCAACGGCGCTTAAAAAATCCAGAACCTAAGCATATGAAGTACCACAGCACTCACCCAGTTTTCCTACACACAGTTTGCCTAAATCAAACAATGCGTACCGAAAGCAAAATTCCATTATTATCGTGTCGTCAAAACGTTACATGGTATTAAGAACAGAGATTTCATTTCCTCGTAGGTAATTTGTTTCTTGTGTGGCTTGAACTTTACAGTTTAAAACCCTCCACTGAGCACCCATTTGCTGTCAAGCTAACTCTGCCACACGGTTACGCGTATTTTGTCATAGAATATGGTACAATAAAATCATGTCTGGTATTTTATAAATTCTGCGAAAATTTAGACTAATAAGACTTACTTTTTTTCTAACTAGTATTAATATGTTGTTACTTCTTTTGAATAAGCTACGTGCGCTTATTGGCACTCTTCTCTTAGCTACCTAGAATAAAGATTTTTGTCGTACCTATGTAAAATTATTTTTCTCTATCGAAAATACTTACCTAAAATTTTCAATATTTTATCTGAGATAAAATTATTATTATATTTTTTTATACATCCGTTCGACGACGTAGCCCGTAGGTAGACATAATATACTTATAGGCTTACCCTTTGTCCTAGGTGAGCGACAGAAGCGACGCAATAGGAAATGACGTTAGGTACGTCTGTTACCCGACGAGCTTAATGGGTGTCGCGCGCAAGAGAAGCTCCGGCGCATGTTCTTAATAGACGCATGTTCCCGGAGCTTCTCATTAGACGCAGAGGGTTGCCACCGAGGGGGTTTTAGTGGGTAGAAATCCCACATAACCTGATCTCCTTCCCCGGAGATTAGGTATCTCAAGGAGATTTCCCCCTGTAACCAAAAAAAAAAGTTACGTCTGTTACGTCGACGATACGAGTACCTATAATACGTCTGTTATTTTCTATGGCATCGTAATAATAACGGGTAAACGTAGCATGCCTCGTTGACCTGCCTCGTGACTGCCATCGTTGGTCTAGTGGTTAGCATAGTCGACTGCGGATCCCGAGGTCCTGGGTTCGATTCCCGGTCGGGCATAAAAGTTAGGTATTGGGTTTTTCAATTAAGAAATTCTCAGTGCCAGCCCGGAGTTGGAAGTCACCCCCGTGCCTCGGAGAGCACGTTAAGCCGTCGGTCCCGGTTATTATCACTAACTGATAATAGTCGTTAAAGCCCGCCAACCCGCATTGGAGCAGCGTGGTGGGTCTAAGCTCTAATTCCCGCTCTCCTATGAGAGTGGAGGCCTGTGCCCAGCAGTGGGACGTTAATAGGCTGTAGTGATGATGATGATGGTGAAACGTAGCATACAGGCTAATGGAATCGATGTTTTTAAAAGAGACGGCTCAACCTACAGTTGGTAGATAGATCGTATGTATCTAGATAGTTGTTTTTTGTGAGTTTCACGGCGAAATGCTGCCACAGATAAAGTGAACGATGAATCATGTAGAAATAAAAGAAACACAAAGATAATAATTCCATCAGGCCCTCAAAGTTCTCAACATCAAACAATGAGTTGACAAAAAAGTTTCGCTTTTAACATAATAATCCAAGTTATTATATTGATACCAAAAGCAATACCAATGTTTTTACACAAATTTGATG
Organism: Erebia epiphron; assembly: GCA_963932025.1. Lineage (NCBI taxonomy): Eukaryota > Metazoa > Arthropoda > Insecta > Lepidoptera > Nymphalidae > Erebia > Erebia epiphron. Next base: position 44,726,852 of record OZ009945.1, read on the forward strand.
TACACCATCTACCATTTTATTCATTGTAATGCCGCGTACCCTCCAGCCTCTTATACATCAACGTTACCCACGCCTCTGATGAGAAGATGATGACCGTAATTTGCGACGCACCGAGACGTCTATGTCTCGTGTTTTTTACACTGGGCTCAGGTATCACCCGAGTACCGGAATTACAAGTAATTTATCGTGTGCGATGCAAAAACCATGTGATATCATTTTTAAATAATTTAAGATCTAGGTATTTTTTATTCATAGCCATCCTAGAACGAGAAGTCTTTATAAGTTATCTTCCATTATATTATTATTATTAGTTATTCGAATATCTAATTATTGCCCGCGACTTCGTCCGAATGGATTTTGTTTTTTGGTTTGGGGTTAGGTTTTCCACGCAAATCCGTGGAATCTCTTCCCGGATCTGTACATTTCATCAAAATCGGTTGAACAGATAAGCCGTGAAAATAGCTGATACGAGCAAGAGAGACGGACGGACTTATTATAAACAGACACACTTTCGCATTACTTATTAAAAACAAACCTACTGAAGATTCTAAATGCTAAGTTTGCGTGTCCTAATCTAGACATAACAAAGCTTCTGTATTTTGTAACATTAGACACTGATTTATGAGTATTTGTGAATAAAAATGGCAAATTCGCAAGCAATTTGTAAATTTCATAATCGAAAACTTTCTTTAATTTTGTCGATGTGTTAATCCTCCTCAACAATCAGTTTTTTTATTGAAGCTATTATTTACGGTATTAGGAACACTCGGTAAGCATAAAATTCTGAAATTTATCGCTATGTAAAAAATACAATCGTAGTTCGTTATTTATCGTAGACATTTTTTTACTTTGTTAGCATATTTTCTGGAATCATTACTATTATAATAAAAAAAAACTAACAATTTTTATATTTAAGCTGACAGCTACAATAATATATTGTATTCATAAGAGTCGCGATCATTATAATATTATTTTATGAATAGGCAACCTTCTGAAAATACAGAAGGACAACTGTAAAGACTCACTTAATATTTATGTCCAGTAGGTTAAGAGTACAGTAGATTGAGTGGAGATTTTGTTAAACTATGATAAATAAAAATTGTATAAAGTCACAATCAGGAAATGTGTGATTATATAAATCGTAGAGTTTTGCTCTTCGGATATTTATTCACTGTAATACCCACTTTATTATTAGTCGATATAAAGGGGTCACTATAATGATTAACTTTACTAGATACAGCGAATTTATTTCGCTCCAGAAGGTGATTCTGTGAAACGGAAATAATGTAAATAATTAAACTGAAAAAGGTTAATTTATTTTTTTTGTAATGGCCACCTTTTTTCATTTTAAACGTACACCTAACGTACCGTGGTTTTACCAACTGTTTATTTTGCCTTTATTCTGATTCCGACACGCCGATTTCGTGGTTTTACTATACTACAGTGCACCATAATGACCGTCACAAGGTAAATTATTATACAGTGGAAAATTCGACTTATATATTTTCGTGTAAGGTCCATTTTAGTGCAAATGTAATGCATTAACGATATTTTAATTGAGTCGATCCTGACGTGGAGTAATGATTGGACGTAACATCGATTTATTTTGAGTTCCCGTTTCTGATTGGCGGCTGCGATAAGTTTGTTTCCGACGGATAATGTAGTTATAATCGCGGTGTTCAGGTTTATGGTAATTTTCAAATCTCGTAGAGGCTGCCTGTCATTTGCAGAGGCCGTTTCATGTGGTTTTAAATTGCCTTTTCTTACATAACAAAGCGTAATACATTACACAATATACCAACGAACTATTAAGCAAATATTTTAAGTTACGTGTGTATTATAAGATTATTTACGTTTTCCTCAAATAGAGAAGTGTAATGTAAGAAGGTTTTTAGGTGTCTTACCTTAAGTAACCTATCTACCATCTAAGTACGAAATACTCGAAGTCCGTGTCATCCATTTTTATATGGAAAAAGGGTGACGATGACTAGCACGGCAGGACAAAACTCATTGTCCCTCCGACGCGGATGTTTCATTGGACTACGTGTTTTCGCATTAAAAAAACTTCTCACTATTGATTCCACTAAAGGGTCTTATTTCAAAACTAATTAAAAAACACACAGATAAAGTCCAACTTTCTAGAGTGTCCAGAGCTGTATTTAAAGCCCTTAATCCCTAGAGATCCGAGAGACCCTTAATGGGACTCTCTTGACAAATCGCCTCACGGCCCGCCCTCTATCGGTGATCAGCGAACTATCAAGTTTTTCTTGCAGCACTTTGTAACAGGCGATGTTAATGGGAATTGTGAAAACATGTAAAAAAATGTGCCTATCTAAAAGTTAAAACATACTTTTTTTGTAATAAAAAGCATTCATTTTCAGATGATCAACATTTGAATTTTTTTACCAATGGCGATGCATGCGTTTTAGCATTAATTCAAAATTATAATAATCGGTTGCGAAATTGTATTTCATTCATTTTATTTCAATTAGTTTTGTATTATGTAATATAATATTTATTTATCTACTAAAAATCACGTTAAAAATTAGAATTAGCTCGTCTAAGTACCTACTTACCTGAGTATATGTTATTATTACTTGTATCCATAGATAGCATTACATTTTCGACTTTTTGGTTTTCTAATACGTAAAAGCGAAAATATATGGATTTAATTTCCTAGTATGTATGATTAAATCAGTAAACGAAGAAGCGCGTGATGTCACCAAATAATCTAAGTTAAATTACAAACATCACTCGTAGGTGAGAAGCTCGCGAAAATCTTAATTAACAGATAGGAGTCAAGTCATTTATCTTTGCTTTGTGATAAGGGGAGTACGCCCCCGCCAGGTAACGATATTGAAGCGATGATGGGAATATAATGATTGATTAACATTATTTAGATTCGTTAACATTTCTTCAGTAGCACGTCTACGGGTATTTATTTTTCCATTACCAGCTCCGCTCTTCTGTTGGTTTTGTTTACGTTTTGTGTTATAATGATTGATGGAAAAGAAAATATGATAAATCAGTCCTTTGATCACATGTATATTTGTATTCATCATGTAAAATAGCATATTAAAGTAACTTAAGCAGTCTCGGTTTATTTTGTCAAAGTATTTAGGTATACGTAGTTATATTATTATGTGTAGGTAATTTAATATCGTAATAAAAAGAAAGGTACCTATGCTTACAAATAGAAACAGGGATGGAAAAGTTAAATTTAATAAGTACCAGTGCGTTTTTTTAGAAAACCTTTTGCGCAGGCACCTTTGTTACGTATAACGTACGTATATTACGTAAGTACGTATTATTTAAAACGCTTTTATCAAAATAACCAATAATTACTTAAATGCTTTAAGTTTATAAACTAAACTATGATATTCTATAATTATTATAGAAATGTACCAAGTGATTTATTTTCAAGCAGACATAATGTCTGGGAATATGCTCGTCATTAATATTACCGATTTTATGGTTTGAAATAATACTTGAAAAGGGAGTGTGAAGGACGAACCCAAAATAGCTTTGTCAATGAAAATATATCTCCTGAATGATGGCTACGAAAACATTGCGCCAAAAACGTCTTGCATTAGGGTCGTTCTCTATAATTAAACATCAATACCGTTACAAAAAGTAAATAAACAGGGTATGTATGGGGTGGGGGGAGCGGAGTGGGTCTCGACTATGACTAATGTGCCCCGATCCGTCAATGTCACTCGCGGGAGGGGGCGCCACTCTCGACCAGAGCCGGAGCTGGTATATCCTTTCAGAATAACATTTTCTCTATTCACAGATACGTATCTATATGTAAATCATGGATTTTTGTACTCTGACAATCTGATCGCATTCCCGGGCTGACGTTAAAAACAAATTATGTAAGAATTTCTAAGGAATGCAAGAGGGAGTGGAGTTAGAAATTAAAATGTTTGTATTCAATACTGATCTATGTTAACAATGCACAAATCATAAAAAAGATTGTTCGTTTCAATGAATGAAAATTAAAAATAAATTATGCAAATCGAAAAGATCATTACCGTTCGTCTCTGTATATTTCCCTGTATTATTTTCTGGGTCTATTGAAATTGGATTTCGCGCGGGGCAGCGGAGCAGATAGATACTTTGCGACACGTCCATATCTCCAGGGTATTTCCCTGTTTAAATTAGGAAAATAATCTGACTAATCCCAACATTGAAGACCGTTTTCCTCCAGCAGTCAGCCCTACAAGCACATTCAATGAAATAATGATTTCTCGCACTTTTTTGAAACTTGATACGACTATACTCGTATGTCGATACCAAACATACCTAATATTAGATGGTGAAGACGTTGCATTATATAAATCTCACAACTTTTCATGAGATTCTCTGATTTTCACTCCTACTTCTAGGTAGTTGTTGCTATTTTTAAACGACTTCCAAAAAGAAGGAGGTTCCAATTCGGCGCGTAGGTATGTTTTTTAAATGCCTAATTAATGTTTAATATAATATAGAGAGTTATTTTTTAAAAAATCAAGTCAAATTGATAATCTATATTTTCTTCATTCATAACAGAAATGAATTGAGAGCAAACACTACCAAAAGCCTTAATTTCGTCCACCCCATCCATTTAAGTTATGCGTATTGAATAAACATGGGAACAATGAGATATGTAATTAAATTAATTAGTAACGTAGCACAAATACAGTAAGTTTTAATTCAATACCCATTGAAAGAAACTTTGACCATCAAAAATCAACCAAGCCGCATACTTTTTAAGTGCCATTTTTCATTGGGAAAATATTTTCGGAAGCTTACGAAATGGAATTCAGTGGGAGCGGGGCTAACTGATCTTTCAGTTCTACGTGTTACGGACTATTATTCTGTGCATATATATTTGTAGATGTTTTTGGGAGCTGTTTGAGAAAAGCTATTGGAAAATGGAACCTGTGTTTTACGCCAAAAAGGTATATTTTATATGAACCCGTAGAAGGTCTCCCGTCCCCCGCTTCTTTCTTCAGCCTCTTAGACAAATGACGTAACATTTGTCCAAATGATGGCGCGGGCGGCGGAGAGAATGAATTTAAATTATCATTCAGTGGTACAAACATACTGCAATAGTGCCCAAAATCAGGTTTACGTGGGTGCTCCGATAAAACTCTTTCAATATGGAAATAGAATTATAAAATAGTTACCCGGGTAGGTACTTACCTATAACCAGTCCTACGGAACGAACACGTTTAAATTGAGTATTTTTTTAATAACTCTGAATTGTAAGTAGTTTAATATTGTGTTTTTAATGAACTTCTGTACCTTTTTATAAAAACGATTACTTCATTACCTAGTCGGAAAATTTGTAGATGAAATGTAGATTAGGATTTAGTTGAGAATTATTCGGTTTTATTTCTAAATGCAGCTTAAAATCCGCCTAGTGTTACCAACATAAATAGTACAACAACCCCTTTATAAATAATTATTTTATGAATGTTAAGCTGCAATGAAAATCAAAACACAATTTGATATAAATACTATCTACGTCACAACTCACAATACTTTTTCGGAGAGCTGACTCAACCGATAGACGTGGGTCCTTAGGTGCTGGAATGGCGATTTCGCACCGTAGCGTTAGCAGACCCTAACGTCCTGTGTCCAGGCAATTCGACGACCTCTCTGGCGCAGTGTTGAGCGCTGTTGTCTTAACGTGGGAGGACCCGGGTTCGATCCCCCGTACGTTCAATTCGGGAATTTACACCACCGTACCGGCAAAGACGTGCCGCCAAGCGATTTAACAATGGCGATTTCGCACCGTAGCGTTAGCAGACCCTAACGTCCTGTGTCCAGGCAATTCGACGACCTCTCTGGCGCAGTGTTGAGCGCTGTTGTCTTAACGTGGGAGGACCCGGGTTCGATCCCCCGTACGTTCAATTCGGGAATTTACACCACCGTACCGGCAAAGACGTGCCGCCAAGCGATTTAACAATGGCGATTTCGCACCGTAGCGTTAGCAGACCCTAACGTCCTGTGTCCAGGCAATTCGACGACCTCTCTGGCGCAGTGTTGAGCGCTGTTGTCTTCACGTGGGAGGACCCGGGTTCGATCCCCCGTACGTTCAATTCGGGAATTTACACCACCGTACCGGCAAAGACGTGCCGCCAAGCGATTTAACAATGGCGATTTCGCACCGTAGCGTTAGCAGACCCTAACGTCCTGTGTCCAGGCAATTCGACGACCTCTCTGGCGCAGTGTTGAGCGCTGTTGTCTTAACGTGGGAGGACCCGGGTTCGATCCCCCGTACGTTCAATTCGGGAATTTACACCACCGTACCGGCAAAGACGTGCCGCCAAGCGATTTAACAATGGCGATTTCGCACCGTAGCGTTAGCAGACCGTAACGTCCTGTGTCCAGGCCATTCGACGACATCTCTGGCGCAGTGTTGAGCGCTGTTGTCTTAACGTGGGAGGACTCGGGTTCGATCCCCGGTACGGTCAATTCGGGAATTTACACCACCGTACCGGCAAAGACGTGCCGCCAAGCGATTTAACATTCTGGTATGATGCCGTGTAGAAACCGACTATAGGGGTATGGGTTTAATATAACTGCAATACTCCTAACAGGTTAGCCCACTAACAACTCAGACTGCATCATCACTTACCATCAGGTGAGATCGCAGTCAAGGACGAACTTGTAGTGGATATAAAAATGCTATAGACCGTGCTTAATTAGGCATGTCTGGAAGTTTACGAAAGCTTACAAAAATCTATGCAGTTATGAATGGAAACGCACCTCAATTTCAGAATGTTTGTTACAATTCCTTGGAATTCTTTTTAGGCAGTCCTTTTGAACGGAGGAGGAAGCAAATTGAGTAATGGCGGCGTCACAGATGGCATCGTGGTAGATTGATAACACGGAATGAAGAGCGAACCGTCCTATTGTGTCGCGAGTGATACTGGCAATAATTTTTTTTTAAAGTTCAATATGGCCGTGGAGACGTGTTTTTTGTTAATTTTAATTATATTCACTTATTTTAAGTAATACTTAAGTGTAATGTAATGTGTTTGAAGTTTATTTAAATCTAGAAGGGTGTATCAGGTATCCAAGAAATCAAAGACTTAAATATTATTGTCAGACTCGAGCTGATATCGGAATTATTACCGATGCCCATAGTGAATGCTTTTTTTATCCAGAATCCAGATTGGATCACCGCACAAGAGATTCTAGATTAAAGTCATGGAAACATCCCCTCATGGTTTCTCTTAGTAGGTAGGTACTTTATATGATATAGCAAGCCGAAGCTTCTGTAAAGACTCGGTAGGCCAGTATGGGCACTGTTCGGATTCCCATACAAACTAAGCGTAAACTCATGCTGTTTTGTTTACTTGAAAGCTTACCACTCAGACACATATCCCTTCAAAAGTTCATAGACCGACCGAAACTAACCCAACCAAGCTGACAGTTTAAGTTTTTGAGTAAACAGCGTTACTAGGGCTGGTCGGCTTGGTTACCTACAGCTTTTCTGTCAAATACACAGACATCTCGTCTGTATTTGACAGAAAAGCTGTAGGTATCTGACTTTGAAAAGCTCCGGTCATATACCTACTACAATGACTGCGACGCGTAACTGCGGTGAGTTTTAGTAAAGGTGCCTACTTAATTCCGGGAACGCCTACAGCAGTATTATTTTAAAATTGCAGTTTTATGTAATACCTTGATGTACTTAAAATAAGGGTTATAATTCGGGAACAAAAGCGTCAACGTTCGGTAACGGTGGTAGTTAGCCACCCTGCTTTGGAACCGAGCTGTAGCTGCTAAGTAAGGCATCTGCTATCACATTACTCATCGTAATGTGCTGTTTACGATTCCTTAGATTTTTTAAATTAAATAATATGTATTGATCTTGTATGAAAAACTATCACTGCTACCGCTGGCCGCTGTAATAAATTTTTCTCAACTACCTCCAAAAAGGAGGAGGTTCTTATAAACCTATGTTTTTTTTGTCATACACAGATTTATCTGTGATTTCTTGACCTGATTTATTTTTTTAACTATCTAACGGCTCTAAGTACTTATATATTTTAAAATTGTACATATTATTATTAGCCAGGTAATGATATTATGTAAGAGTTGTAAATGTTTAATAGGTACGTTTCTAGCTGTAAAACATGATTTTATTAAAAGGGAAAACACTGGGGACTGAACAAGAGAAACGTCCGCGGGAAACATCCAAATCGGAGGGGAACGACGTTTTGTCCTGTCTTCGTGTGACTTTATGATCATGAACCTATAAAAGTACTCTAATACGTTGTTATAATATCTACCATAAGTTTTTGCTTTCTCGTATACCTAAAAACTGAATCTATCGAGAAAGTTTCCACGCAAAAAGTAACACTCAAGCACTCAAGGCTCCAGTCACTTCAAAAAACCCTCGTGACAAATGGGTACAGAGCCAGCGAAACACGTTCACCTCTCTAACTGCAAGACCCGCGTGTGGAGCCTAAGAAAAAAACAATAGGCTCGTGATGAAGACGTAGCCATTGTGAGCGACGAGCGAGCCATATTTCACGGCTTTGTGTGCCCGCCCGCGATTAATTCTAGATATCTCCATTCCCTATACGATAGCGTGATGAAACCTTTTTGATTCAGTGTGTTAATGCGTATTCAGAGACAAAAGGGTATCATTCTGTATTCTGTACCTACCTTCATAGATATAGGTCCATACTATAAGCACACATGACGTACCTACCCACGTAAATATTTAAAACGATAAAAAGCTTAATGTATTGTTAGACTACTATATTATGATGAAAGTCATCATAATACACAGTAAAACATATATTTTTGTAAATGCTTCTTTATCAGATTATAAGGACTCAAATTTAAAAATTAAAAAAAAAGGTATTAATGATAGTAATGAACGATACCATATCATGGAACTGATACAAAAATATTATTAATACTAGATGATGCCCGCGACTTCGTCCGCGTGGAAAAAGATTTTTGATTCCTGCGGGAAATCTTGAATTTTACGGGATTAAAAGTAGCCTATGTCCTACCCCGGGATACAACCTATCTCTGTACCAAATTTCATCAAAATCGGTTGAACAAATGGGCCGTGAAAGCGTAGCAGACAGAGAGACAGACACACTTTCGCATTATAATATTAAGTATGGATTATATTCAAAAGGTGGTTGATCGTATTTGGTATAATTGTAGTAAAAAATAAACAAACACAATAAGTATTTCGTGCTAAATATAGCAAAACCCATTAAAACAGCTATTTATTGTTGATTAAACATCCTTGAAACCGCAAGGAATTATTAATTCGATACAGAAGATAAAAACAGCGGACCAAAGCGATTTCCATACTCACCTACTTTAGAAACGAGACGACATTATGCAAATAAACTAAATTGAATCACCGGAGTTAAATGTCGTATAAGATAAAAACGACGGAGCAATCTACAAGCCAATGGGAAGACGTTGTATTAACATATTTGGTGCCCTATTGAATATGTATACGGTGCCCCTACAACTGGTGTCGGCATTTACTCAACCTTGTATCATTAATGACTACTATCACTTCGATCCTGGCGAAATGAGAAATAACTGGATGTGGTCGTGTTGTTTCTCGACCTAGTTGTTTAAAAAAAAGCAATAGGTTTTTCGCTTTCAGAAGATTAATGACGTATATTTTAATATCGAGTGGAGTCTCTATCATGTTTAGACTCTATTTTAATGCTACAGTTATTGTATTTATGAGCTAATAAATACAAAATTTACTATCTAATATTTTATTTACAATTTTTCCTCCAAATGACTCCATAAACGTACTAGTACATAATTATTATCCACATTTCTGTTCAAGTAAGTTTGTGTATCTAAGTAATTATTGGCACTTTTTTAATGATTGGCAATTGACCTATGTTTGACATTTAATACCTTTGATTTTATATATTACGATCTATCAAACAAATGAAATCAGAGGAATCGGTTTTACATATCCTGATTGAATGTCCTAAATTTGGTACAAAACGAATGGAGCTGGAACAGTTTATAGACATTAAAATAAATAGAGAAACCATACCCGCCATTGTAGCCAACCAGCTAGCAAGAAAAAAGTTCTTAGAATTTTTCGAAGAAGTAACAAAAGCAGTAAGACTAAGAAATAACACTAGGTAGATAATACTCAAATGTGTAATTTATACGTAGAAGAGTATTAGATAGTAAACGCAATAATAGTAAATAAGAAAATAAAACAATAAATGTATAAATTTAAAGTAATTATCAATAGAAGTAAGAAATATGTATACTTATATTATAGGAGATAATATATACTTATACATACATGTATAAAATAGTTGTTATAGATAATAATGAAAAATGAAATGCTAAAAATAAAAAACATAGCAGCTCATTCTCGTCCAACAGAGCAAGGCAAAAAAAAAACCCATGTCAGCTATCAAAGGTCTCCGATCATCATGTCGGAGGATACATAGAGGACACACATTTAAAAAAAAAAAAAACAAATGAAATATAATGTGGCAAACTCCAATTTCAAAAATGCATCTACCTTCTCACATTTTGATACGTGTCTTCGATTAGATTCATGAATAATTAAACAAGTGCGTACATAATTTGTGCCCGGGATTAAAATTCAAATATTCTGACAAGTCAATCTACCGAGATCCCGAGTGGTCGCCTTATGCCCCCACACGGACGTACCCCCTATTTCAGAAGTTGACGTTTTTTTATTAATGATTGAAAGCTATTTTTTGTTTATTTAACCAAACATAAGAATTTCTTTAGTCGATAGGTACATGTTTAGTCATTAAGAATGCAGGCTAATTTTGCCTCCCAGGTCCTTATTTAGGTAGATAATGATGCATTATTATAATCCATAATATAATATTTCTAATTCATTTTAAACTAACGAATAAGTATAATTCTGCTTGCATGAAGATACAAATTTAAAGTTGTAGGTAACTGGTACTAAATTAGAACAAAATCAGTACTAGACTCAGTCGATTGAAATTGCTTCTAAGCGAAAAAGTATATAAAAAAAATATCGTGGCAATCTATTCTTACTAAAAAATCTGACAAGAAGAATGGGTATGCAATTAAAAAATGACCTCTTAATTAACAAAAATTAAAACGTCAAAATCAAACACAAAGGACGCCATATTTGGCTGCCAGGCACAGAATGAACGCACCGCTAACAGAAAATAAGGGACACACAGAAAGACAGGAAGGGCCTGTGTGAGTGAGAGGTCAGTAAAAAGAGCCTATATACGAAAAGGAAGGGGATAGTGACGCGATGATTGAACGCGCCACAAGAAAAATGATCACCCGTCAAGCGGCGACTGAGAGAAACTACCCCTAGCGAGGTCAGATAAAGAAGGATATAGTATTAATACTTATGTGGGAAGGGGACAGAATGAACCAAAATAGGGGTGACGTGCGGTGATGGATTATGCTTTTCTCTCTAAAGAAGGGAGGGGCTCACAGGTCGTTATGGAAAAAGCTGAGGGAAGTGGGGGCCGACATGTGTCAGAGACGCAGGCCAAACCAATGGACCCTTTAATTGATTTTTGTAATCTGATGTACCTATAAAAGACCTCACGACTTGATCTAAAACCCTCTAAATGTTACGAATTCTAAATAAAAAATATAATTGTCGACGAAATAGGTATCAAAACAACTATTAAAACCACCATGGTTTACTTACTTGATATAAATGGTCGCGGTACTTGCTTAACCAAAATAAATTAATCATTAATTTATATTTTCAATAGTTAAAAAACTAATATTAATATAGGTAAATCATCAATATCATTGTTGATTTAAAATAAAGAGTAATTTGATTCAAGTCTTTCTATGTACTCAAGTATTGAACTATCTTGTAAGTTGCAACTACAAAATCGCGGTCATGTATCACCCTCCATCGGGTCCGATCCCGTCCACCGTATTAAAATTTCTACGAGGGAGCACCCAAAATGCCACTCACAGAATGCTTTTGTCCACTTTGAAGAGCGCTTATTGTTTTATGCCTTTGTTGTATGAAAATTTAAATCCTTAATTATTCATAGGATTGTTTTGCTTGACAATATTTTCACAATAGGCCGAGGGCTTTGCCGGGGAGGTAATCGGTTTGATTAATAAATTGTCAACTTGAATCCAGTGTTAGAATATAAATTGTTACCGCAGATATTTCATTCTATTATTAACGCGGGACTCATTGTTTCACGAAATGTCATACCTTATCCTGTCACCTGATTGTTTCTATGTAATGGCTTCCGGTGGAGACATTTTGGATTGATTAATTATATATTTTAATAAATAAATAAAAGACATCACGACAAAAGTACGTTTTTTTTTAGAAGATTTTCTTACCATATAAATACTAAAGCGTTAATCAGATAATTAATTATCGATAAAGAGTTAAATATAAATAATTTGCATTGTAAGAACAAACATCAAGAAAGAGGTATTTATTTACTTACCAAAATTAATTTCACTGGGCTGCACGACCATCTCGCTCTAATAAATTAATTTAGAAGAAGAAGAAGATGTAAAAACTTCACAACAGCAATTACGTTTTATTGCCATCCATTATATTAATCATCGGCAAAATTAATTTTTCATTCGGACAAATCGCCGAGTGGTTGGTACAAATGTTTGGGAGCTTGATTGATAACTGGGCATGAATAAGAATTTTCGTAGGATCAACATCTGGCCCGGCTCGTGATAACATGTGAATAAAGTTAACTACTTTATAAATTAAAAATTAATGATAACGGATATTTAATTAATGAATATTTTAATATAGAAACCTAGCAGGTAGATACTTTATATTTATAGGTCGTGACATTAAAGTAACATAATTGTAACTTGAATAGTGACCAATATAACTCATTAGATAAGTACATAACCAATCGTAGGTATTCGAAAAAGGAGGAGGTACTCAATTCGGCATTAGTTTTAAAATGTTTGTTTTTACACCGATTTGTCATAGATTTCGATACCGATTTGGAAATTTTCAACTATGTTAGCATAAATCTGTAGTATCTATGAGATAGTGTAGTTTGATTAGATACAGCTCTAGATACCGTTTGTTATAAAGGTCTAGGCCTGGACAGCTGTCATAACACCTTAAATATGTATACCATTTTATTCGAAAGAGATAGAAGGTGGTAGACTAGAACTTTAGTGACCTTTGATGATAAATAATATCATGAAGACAGAATAGCGGAAATCTAATGAAAAAATACCTTAAATTAATTCGCGAGTTACTCCAAAGCAAAATATAGGTAACTGATTTACCGCGTTATTGTTTCGAAGTATCTCCAGCCAACCGTCTCATTAACGATTCACTAGAGCAAATTGTGCTACCTAATTTCAACCGAATGAGCAAAGACAATACAGTATTTATGTTCAGCCATTTATCACACAAAGAAGCGATGTTTCGGCCAGCTGGCTAACACTGAGCGTGGCGATGTAGCGAACAACCTTAAAAATCTTAGAAAAGCTGTTAGTACATTGACAAATGTAAAACGACACAAATACGAGACGTGCGCACACGCATCCCAAAGAGACAAAAGGTAACATTCAAAGAAACAAATGCCTTTTATGAGTGTGCTAATGAGTTTTTGTAACTACGCTTTAATATTCATAACGAATTTAATACTTGCTTGTTTTAGTTATATCTTATGTGTTGCTATGATGTAATTGCTAGTAAGTAGTTTGATTTAGGAGTGTAGAATGTTTATACCTGTAAAATTGTTTATTTTGGTCAATTTATATTTTATGTGTGGTTGGTGGTTATGTAATTGGTGTGGTTAGTGTGTAAGTTTTTTGGAAATAAAAAAATAATGAATAATGAATAATTTCTTATACTTATCCAATTACTTTATTCCTACACCTTTATCAAAAGCTTTAAGAATAAAGCCTGTTCACTAAAAAAACTTTAAAAGAATACAAATATTATAGAATTAGGTATGTACGCAATTCCTGGTCAACATTTGATAGCAGTAAATCATAACAATGTTTGTTGACATCCTTATCCATTATGCATGAGCATGCGATTATTTTGATGGATTCCATGAGAATATAAGCATCAGCACTCCCCCGAAATCCCGAATTCGAACAAAGGGAACACGTGAGATTCCCTTCGCATCCGAGGCTAATGCTCACCCCACATCGAGAAAGGAGATGTAAAGAAAAATGCGTATTTATAGCAAATACTCGTACTCAAACAGTTCTACATTGTGTATGAGTCAAATAAATGAGTCTCATTTTTCGTGGTGTCAAAAAATCTGAATGGAAAAGAAAACGCAGCGGCGAAAAAACTGCAGGCAGCGAGGTTTTTATTTAGATTTTAATGTAATACTGATTTGGGATGTTTTAGATTAATTGCGTTTTACCTGAGACGGCGGCAGAGAGGGTGACGCTGAAAGAGTTCGCGACGGAGATCGATCACCGGGCGTAGATTGAAAGGAGCAACGTGAAAGGTAATTATTCATTTGGCGACTAGAATAGAACACTTTTGTACCTTTATCTCGATTCTTTTTTTCGCATTTTGCACGAAATTTGCAAGTAAATGGGAGAAATGACACGGTAATTTATTAAGTTTAGCACCTTCGGATTCTCACGTATCTATGTTTGGATATGCATACACTGACGGTTTAAAATGTTTCATTTGTTGATCCATTCTAGACATTTTAAATTATTTGATCTAATAAAATTCTTAAAATTATATTTTGGTATTTTTGGTATATTATTTAAAAGTTGAGAAATAAGTTGCTCTATATTTACAAATTATTTATTGTTCAAAATGGAACAATAGTAAAACCTAAACTTTTGTCTGATTTTAGCGCAGGAAAAAAAATTGCATGCCGGCGTCTTTACAATAGAAAAACAAACCCGGAAGAATTGTACAATGGCTAGAAACAAAGCGCCAGAAGCACATGTGATCCTGACCTGATTCCTCAAAATACTATCAAAGACGGATAGACAATTGACGCCAGGAGCCTTGTCTCAATGGCCTTTATGATTTATGTGACATTTCTTGACATTTTATGACGCACGCCTCATTTCCATACCTCCACTTGTGCTTTGCACATTTTAACGCCCACAGTTATTTTTTCAAGTGGAGTACGCAATGGTAAGACAAGTCCTTAGCATTTGAATAAACATTTGGTTACCAGATTAGGTTTCTATGAAGAACTGTACGTGAGTATAACACTTGAACTGAATATGACGCGTCATGAAATGAGATATGATGTTTTTCATATCTCATTTCATTCATATTCATTTATTATCATGTTTACATTCCAATAGAATAACTATATTTTCGCTCTATAATTTATTACTCCTAATGAAATTATGAGAATCATAGTTAATTTCCCTAGAAATAACGAAATTATACCTAGTAGTAGAACAAGAAGACTGCCTCGTTGGTCTAGTGGTTAGCATAGTCGATCGCGGATCACGAGGTCCTGGGTTCGATTCCCAGTCGGGCATAAAAGTTAGGTATTGGGTTTTTCAATTAAGAAATTCTCAGTGCCAGCCCGGAGTTGGAAGTTGGCGGTGTTTCACCCCCGTGCCTCGGAGAGCACGTTAAGCCGTCGGTCCCGGTTATTATCACTAACATGATAATAATCGTTAAAGCCCGCCAACCCGCATTGGAGCAGCGTGGTGGGTCTAAGCTCTAATTCCCGCTCTCCTATGAGAGCGGAGGCCTGTGCCCAGCAGTGGGACGTTAATAGGCTGTAGTGATGAGCAAGAAGCAAGTGACGGAAAAAATAGTCTTCAAGGTACCTACTATAATTTGCACTAATTTTCTTGCAGTAAAGAAAATTATAGTGCAAGAGTCGTCGCGATTATATGCGATAGAGATCAGTCATCAGGGTCTATTACCTACATACACGATACATTATTATGGTTTATATTAAAATAACGGGCAGTACATGTCGTTAAATTACTGTGTAAATAAACAACTGTAACAAAAATTAGCAAATAACATTGTACAGATTTTAATATATTTTGTTTTATTTTGCAGCCTGTGCCAATACTTTCATTAATAAATCAATGATTTAAATCATATTGTATCATAAAGCCCATAGATTTCTAAATTTGGTATCGCTTTTAACGATTCTGGTTATAAAAGTTTTGCTTTCCCTCTTTATCCTTTGTCTCGGAGAAATGTAATCAGAATTTGGTTTATGATACATGCCTTAAAAGCTATAAAATTCTCCGAAAACGAATTCGAATCATCCGTTATTTAAGTTAAAAGTTCGATGACTTCAAAATTATTATGTTCTGAACATCTCAATTCACAAGTAACGAGTTGGTCATTAATTCAGGGATATATCGCGAGATAACTTTATTCTGGTAGCCGACTGCTTTGTATGCCGCGGTCCATGCGTCCGTCGTTACGATCTTACCAATTTAGTATTTCAGCTTGATTGCAGTATTCTGAATCTTCTGACACAGGTAATAAGGACATCAGATATGTAGTATAGTATTTGCAATCGTAGCTCTCTCGCTTTTATCTTATTGGTCAACCATTACGCCTAAATTTAAACTCTTCATTATAACGCAGCAGTGAGAAAAGTCGCGATAACAGACGCGTGGATAAAATACAGGTAATGAATTTTGATAAAGCTTTGGTGTTTGTTGAAGAATAGATAAATTATAATGGTAAAACTTGTTTTGATGGAAACACCAATAATGACCACGCTGACAGCGTCTCAGATGAGGCTAGCCGATAATCATATAATTTATTACCGGCTTACGAAGCTAGTTACCGGATAAAAAATAACATGTGTATGCATTAACCCAAAAGATGTCTCCACGTTCGATAAATTTATCAGTTATTAATAGCCTTCCTAGTTTTTATTATTAACAGTGTCTTTGTTGAGAGTTCATGACCTAGAACATATTTTACACGAGTCACTATAATATCTACCTATTCGAGATTATCATTGTAAATTGCAGTTTTTTTCAGCGATCATTGAAACCCAAAATATTGTTACCATCTACCTACTTGTTACCATCTTTATCAATAGTAGGTACTTATTAGTTATTAGGTGCCTACTTGCCTACTTTAACCAACGAGTTCCCCCTTTTTTCTAAAGTAATATTATAAAGAGGAAAGATTTGTTTGTTTGTTTGTTTGTAATGGATAAACTCAAAAACTACTCAACCGATTTTAAAAATTCTTTCATCTATAGAAAGCTACTTTATCAGCGAGTAACATAGGCTACATTTTATTTTAAAATTAATTAGAGATCCCTTCGAAAATTGCAATAATGTGAATTAAGTCGGAAAAATTCACCTAAAAACTTTTTACGTTAAACCTCTATTCGTCTATTAATTCAGACTGTCTTTTATGTCATATTTGTCAAGACAAACATAATAAATACAAGAAAACATACCAAAATTTTTTGTAAACATTTTAATATCTAACTGCTGTAGAAAGACTGCTATAAAAGCCTAAAAGATCAAGTCTCAACTTAGTTGTTAGTTCTAAACATAGTTCCCAGGCGAGGGTGCCAGCGAAAATACGTCGTATTGGAGACTCAAGTGCCAAGCGTTCACAACGGTTTGCTGAACAAAATTTGAGAACGTATGGTGGAGTTGTTCGTCTCAGTGCCGACTGACCATTATTGGGTATGGACTATTTTGATCAAGTATCACCCGTGCGAAGCCGGGGCGGACCGCTAGTATTTAATATAGTGTTTCATTGGGTATTTTTACCTGAAATATGTAGGTACATTATACATTGTAATATTAGTTAATTTAAATTATGGTTTCATTTTCAAACCTCTATTTTATCATACTTCATACTAATATTAAGAAGGCGAAAGTGTGTTCGTTTGTTGGTTTGTTGACTTGTTTTTCAACCACGCCGCAACAGAACAACGGATAGACGTGATTTTTTGCATGGGTATAGTTGAAGACCTGAAAATTAAGGAGTTCCCGTGAGTATAAAAAAACATATTCCACGCGGACGAAGGCAAGATCATAGGCATCAGCTAGTAAGTATATATCTTTACAGGCACAGATATTTAACAAAATAAGATAAAACAAAAACTAGTGCCTAGGTGGGCACTAGTTTTCATCAAAAATGACCTCTTATATTGAGGGAGCATAATTCCACATAAACCAAAATCGATTAAGAATAATCGATACTCCGTAGAGGAGGTTGGGGGAGGTTGTCTCTGTAGCGGGCGTTGACTAATCGAGACGCGTCCGCGCGGAATAAGAGTGATTGCGCGGCGCGGTCGTATGCCTCTGCCCTACCTACACAAACCGACATTATTTAAGAAATCAGCCTGCCCGAGCGGCAACGGAATTTACCGCCTACTCGATATTTTCGTTCTGACTTAACTCTTAACTGCCTACCTTTGATCAAAATGTCCTTTAAAAAATTTTAGCTGCATGTGTAGGTACAAATTGCAATTATTTGACAATTCAAAAGATTTCTGACCTTCACTGATTGTTATTAATTGGTATGGTAAAAGTAGACAAGTTGAAAAACTCACGCTGCATCTATGATTTAATCCAGCGAAAGCTCTGGTATGATACAACAAGTGAATGAATCAGGATTTACCTTCTAGATAAGTATATTATGACTTGTTACTATAAGGCAGCCATATACTTAGTGTGCCTAGTCTAAACTTGAAATATGGCGTGAAATAACACAATACCTACTTAACTTATTTTGGCAAAAATACAAGTTTTGTTCGTTGTTGAAATGTATTTTTTGAACAGTTTTTTTAGATTTCTCATACTTCTCTCCCAAAAATAAGTCGAAGGTATACACAAAATTCAAATTCTAGTTAAGCTTTGACTTATTTTTTTAGTTGACTTATTTGACTTTGTTGAAATCGGGAGGGAATGTTTATCGATAAATGAATCCCAAAGTAGTATTCAATATTAATCATATTTAATCATATTTATTCATAGCGTTGTAAACGATCGACGTCATTACCGTATAATTTGCACGCAATCACGGCATGCGATCACGCCCACTTCTATTAAATACGCATTACAACCAATCTCATTAATACTCATTACCTTTGAACCATGTGTTCGAATCTAGTAACCAATTAAAATAAACTCATTTTTAAAAATTAAATTATTGTTATCTGCTATAAACTTAATTACTTATTAATGATTAGCAAGATTACCTGAGTAAAGATAAATACCTGATATATACCTAAATATTTTACTAAGACTACTACTATTGACTAATCTGTATTTCATACTTTAAACAAAATCACACAAAATCCACTGGCAATAATTGTAGCCAAGCCGTAGGCGTGTACAATTGATACAATCTGTATGAAGCACGTAAAAACGCAACTTTTACGGGCCTCACGTTTCCGTCGCGCGTTGGGTGTGTCCAAGTCTCAAAAGACTCAATAGTTTCTGTTTTCACTGTACTTACCGCTCCTACATTGTCACCCTGTTGAACTAATATTGTATTTTCTGAATATCGGGCTTTGTGTCAGCGAATTAAATAAATAAATAAAAATAACATGTAATGTTGAATTATACTAAAATAGAAATAGAACAGTAAGAGTAGGGACCTATTGGTAGGTACTTTATTATATTAGCTGATGCCCGTGACTTCGTCCGCGTGGATTGAGGTTCTTTAATTTTCGGGATAAAAATTAGCCTATTTATATTTTATTATTCCAGATAATAATCTAGTGTGTAATATCTAGTGTCTAATGTGTAATGTGTAAAATTTCAGCCAAAACCGTTTAGCCGTTCTGGCGTGATTGATTAACAAAGATCCATCCATACATACATCCATCCAAAGGCTTTCGCATTTATAATATTAGTATAGACTAGTGGTTTACAGACCTCGCGGTACCTATTGCCATAACAGAGCGCCATCTATTGACATTATTGTGAAGTTCTGTTAAAAATACTGAAGCTCATTAAAAAATAAATAATTTCGTTTCCTTATATTTATCTAATTTTAGTATTTTTTGTTTAAGTACAGGATATAATTCAAATAATTGATCAAGTTTCAGGCTCAGCCTTTCAAAAATGAGAGTTCTGAGGTCAACTTTGGACGTTAGAAAATCTTCACTTTCAAAATTAAGTCAATTTTAAGAGGAAAAATTTTAAAAAAAAATTTCGACTATTCCTAATTATCATTAAAATGCTGTACCGCAACCCTATGTAACGCTATAAAAAATATGTTACTTCGCATTCGCTTCTATGAGAGCCCCCCTGTAATAAAGATTTTTATAATTTTTTAAGCCATATTCGGCTTGAGACCATCGGTTCACAAATTATATTTAAATTTTAAGTAATTACGTTCAGTAATTCAGGAGTTATAAGGCTCTGACAGACGGGCGGATGGACGGACAAGTGTAAATTCACTCAAGTAGACTCAGAGACCTTCGCTTCGCTCGGTCTGTTCTATTAGTTCTTAAGCGTACATCCTTGACCGATCGAGAAACCGTAAGTACTTAGTTGGGTACTTTTAATTGCGAACTCAATCACTCGAAGAAAAAAAGAAGCGAGACAAATTGATCTTCTTTAAGTTTTCGAGTAACTTGTCCGTAGGAATGTGATTATAAGGATTCTCGATTCTTTTGTTAATTTATAATGAAAGAAATTAGGCCATTGATATAGAATTTTAGTACCTATTTCTATTTCAATGAATTAGGCAGATGCTGTAAGTTACGTGTGAGGATTTTGCATTCTAGTGATGAGAACCGTACTTAATTTCCCATCTGAGTATGTACCTACATTACTGCACATGTGAACTTGAAGGTAAACTTTTAAGTCTAGGTATGTACCTGCATGGACATCTTCATGCAGGTGATTAATTATTGAATATGAAAATTCTACTAATGGGCAGCATAACTGAGGGTAAAATATTATTTAATCAAATTACACGTACAAGCTTACACTGCTGAAATAAATTTCAGAAATTCCTAATTTCAGAAGGACTAAATCTGATGGATGGAGACGTTACAGAGACCGTAATAGTTTGTCAATCATTTTCTCCTTTTAGATTATTATAAACAAAATATTATCCACAACGTTATTAAAGTATTTTGCTGGCATAGAAAAAAAAGAATGGCAAAGAATAATTAACTAGTAAACATAGGGTAGTGAATACTGAACAACCAAGTGGAGTGATAGCCAACGCGATCGATGCTGACAAATCGCAGTCGACACACGAGCACACGTTCCAGGCGTTGGAATGTGACATGCGTTCGGCAGCCACGCGGCGACCTGGCGGAAGCGATGCGGCATAGTCTATGAGATCACCATAATTAGAAAAGGTATCTCATTGACAAATAACATAGAGGAGCTGACGAGGAGTTTAAACCACGGAAACCAAATACTATTTTCGGGTAGTTAGAGAAACAATCGTTGGAGTCCCAAGATGCTGGAATGGCGACCCTGCACTGGAAAGCGCAGCGTTAGCAGAGTTGCAGGGAGCCGCTCGAGGCGGTGCCAAACCCTATCAAAAGACACCAGTGTCCAGCAGTGGAAGTTTTTCAATTGACGAAGACATAAGCAAACAACGGTCATCAACCTGGATTAGATCGTACATACCTGAGATCTTTAAAGCTCACTTTGATTTAGTCGGAGTAAAAACATGATGACTTTCTAAGCCTTTGATCTGATCTATCTTATTTTTAGTCTTAGTTAAATCTAAGTAATCATAGTAGGTACCTAGAAGCCTACGCGCTAAATGAATGTATAGATCTCAACCTAACTTTGTCTGAACTAGTCACATTATACAAATTATATTACATCTAATGTGAAAGTTTGGATGATTGCTACTCTTTCGCGCCGCAATTAATGAACTGATTCGGGTAATGTCGGAAAATTAAAGAGTTAATCCCCGAGACAAAATCGCGGACATCGTCGAGTAGACGATAAAGCCAAGATGACTTTACGGATACGTCAAGAAGGATCATCATCATCCTCAAAATATTATCATGGTAGTATCAAAGGTACACCTATATTCTCCCTCATGCTCTTGTTCTAATATGCGACAGCATAAGTGCGATGAGGGCATGCAATAGCAAAACGATTGCGTGCCATAGTAGATGGCTGAAACTGTTTGAATGCCCGTATGTCGACTCGAGCCCCCTGTGTTATTGGACGGTATTATTCACGTCAGGCTACCAAGTGATGGGAGATGCTAATCTAACTTCCTGGGAGTGATTTCGGCATTGTTGGTCCGCTCACAATTCTACTAATAGGTAGCTACATTACATAAAACAACTTACCTATACATGAGCTGTTTGTAGAGTTAACATTAATTTTAATGAATCATTAGGTTTATCACACATGATATAAATGACTCAGTTCTTACCATCCAGCTACCTCCAAAACTTTGTTATAAGTAATGTAAGTTATAGAAATTTATACCTATAGGAAAGTGAAACGACTATCTAATTTCTTTGGTATTTAGAGATATGTTTTACACAAACCTCAAAGCTTTACAGACCAGCAGACTATAATGAAGTATAGCAAACTTAACGGAATATCTAAGAAAAAATAACAGATGTTAAAAAAATAGGTAAATCGGGGTACACAAAATATCGCTTAAATCCCTCAATATTATCACCAGCTTGCATACAGAAAAAAGTATGAATTCGACACACAAGTGTCGGCATTGCGTTTATAGATACTGATTAATGATATGGAAGTAAGTAGGGGACGTTCGACGCCATGATGGATGGTGTGCCCGGCTATTAGATAATGGTGGTTCAATGGAATTAGGCGCTTTGTTCTTGCTGCCCTCGCGGCGTGTCCTCGATTCCGTCTTAAAACACCAACAGACCATACAATTTGGTTGGGCAGCAAACCTTTACCACCCCCGCAGACTTAACAAGCAGCTGTTAAAAATCGTGTCGAAAATGTATGTGGGTAGCGATAGATAATTGAATCAATATCTATTGAAGATAAAAACAGCATTAGGCGGTTACACAACTGCCTACATCAACTGGTCGATCTAAAAAAAATCTTTTATTTTTAAGAATGCCCGCCCGCCACACCCGAGTCCCTACCATGTAAGTATGTCGACCGGGAATGGAAAGGATTGGAAGCAACCGGACTGGTTCGTCTGTTGAACAGATATCATACCTAACGGTTTCTTGTTCTTTATGATTTGCAGTAGCAACTTAGCAGTATTCCAGAATATCAGAATATCAGAAGAACTCATATACTTAAGAACTTTCTGTTCAAACTTTCTTCTATATAGCAATATCTCCGTGGAATTTGTTTTCCTCAACAAAAGTAGTGTCATTGGTGACTCTAGAAGGACGTAGAGGCATAATTCGGCGCATAAACAAATAAGAAATATTAAAAGTAATAATAAATCTAAGGCTTATATAAAAATAAAAAATGTTCTTTCCGAAAAATCGTGTATAAATATGAGAAGCGGAAACATGCAATATTTCTAAAAATATCAATTTAATATTATTATACTCAGGTCATTAATATTGTTAGCGAAACATCTGTTATGAATAGGTACGTCATGTTATCCGGATACAGTTTTAATGGATCTCGCGATTGATTGAAAAAACTAAAATAATTCAGTACTGGTCACCCGCAAATTATTCTGCTATTTATAAAAGCCACTTGTGCAGACCTACGCAATTGTTCCTTAGAACGGGACCAGACTTTCAGCAAAAGCATATTATTCTGTTAATTGATCAAGTGATCAACTCGAATATCTACCAGCTATTATACGAAAGTTATACTTAAGCATCGAAGTAACATTTTTGTAATTTTCTGTTCAGTTCAGTGTCTAGGCATAGTATTATATTAAGATCTAAGTATGTGGGCAAGGGACCTTCCAAAATTTAAATATAGGAATTCAGAATTTTCGTAGGTATGCCCAAGTTGCCTCCAGAAGAGTTTAGTCACCATACACTCATCGTTATGTTTTGAGCCATTTATTGATGGTAAGAAGAAGTAAGAATATTTTGTTATAATTATCTCGAATAGCGAAGTAAGTACGATTCACCTAAGTCTATCTTATACATTATGTCTACTCTATACATTATGCTTTTCTAGTCTTTCCCTTGCTTGAGTCTTGAGTTTAAATCCAAACCTTTTACCGTGCGATACCTGTATAGTCTAACCCGTTGGCACAATATAAGAACCCTATTAAACTCAATACAAAATACTGTGCAAAATTGTAACAGGTACTGTACTTTCTTTGTAAACCCAATTTATTATTGTTCAAGAGGAAGTGTTTACTGATTTACAACCCATTACATCCACTTTAAGGGTTCACTGGCCACAAACACGAAAACAAAACATCGAATGCAATTTTTTTCTGACAATAGAAAGTGTATAACTGTGTATAAATGTGACAAAATTTGCAAGAATGCAAGCGAAAGTGACCACCGTAGTACAAAATCACTTCAATAGTATTGAAAGAAACACATAGACAAAGGCGTATGAACAATCGACCACCTGGGGATAACTGGAACATTTGAATATTATTCGCAAATAACAAAGGTCCAATAGTTTCATTTTCACTTTATTTATCTTCCTAAAGCTCAGTACTCCGACTATCTTGATCAATACCAGTCACACTGTGGTGATTTAAAAATATTGTATCTATAAACGCCTTCATAAAGTGATATCACATTAAAAGTTTATCAAGATTAAATAGGTAATGTTAAAGTATTTACAGAGCGTTATTAAAGTTCTTTTAAAAATAAGAAAGTATGACGTGGCATACACGTATATTACTCGAATAATATAAAATGGACCCTATAAATCTATGTATCAGCATATCGGAGAGATGTCAATAAGGTTAGTATACACTTATGTTATTTTTCCCGAGATTTGTGGCCAGGTAGGATCGTAAGCGGTTTTATTTTTGTAAGGTGGTGCTCGTAATAATGTGGAATGTTGTGGCCGTGGCTCGACGGTTGGTCGGACGGCGAGGAGGGATTGCCTTAACACATACAGGGTGCTGCCCCGACTTTCTATCGAGTTGTAGAAGAGTGGCTAAGACTTTGTTTTAATTTTAATGTTTGATTGCAATATGAGTGCTCTATCGGTTCTTTATTGACTTATAATATGTATTTACCGGAACTGGTGAGTTTTTATCGCCATTTATTATGTCAATTTGGATTTAGTGACACATAAACCAGATTTTATATTAATTGTTTTTTGTTTTGTAAGGCTATAAACATTATTTAGCTATTATTTATATAAATATTAAAATTTAATAATTATAATCATCAAAGCTCGTTTCCAAAAACTGGTTACAAAATGTGCTTTGATGATTATAACAAAAAAGACGTAGCACTATTTTAGTTTACATTTTAACAGTACAGTCTTATGCTTTGATAAGAAAATAATTTGGAACATGCTGTATAATCCAGAGTATGATATCAAGGTTAGGCTTAGTGGATACTCCACATGTGGTCAGCATAATAAAGTGTAATAGGCTTATGCAGGGTCCGTACGAGGGACAGAGAACGATATACCAGCTTAGCGGCCATGTTGTATTATATTATAGATGCCTATCATATTTTGGACCTGCTTCGGACCGGATTATTCTTTTTCTTTTACGCCTCCATCTCCGGAACCGGTCTCGGGGCGACGACCATTTATTGTAGATTAAAGAGGCTTGTTGTCTTAATTTTGAGCCACGTTTTAATTTATCGCCGTGTATTAAGAGTCCGCCATTTTACCGTACTACACGTCATTGATTTGTTCGTTATTAATTCTGTTGCGCTAGTGCCGCTAATATTTTGTGCTTAACTTAATGATTTGGCAATTAAATTAAATTGTTCGCGATGAGGTAGCTAAATTAAAATGTACGGGAGCGTGGTGTAGTATTTCATCGCCGTCCAAATATCATTTGTTATGACGCGATGCTATAGTGATTTTTCTTAGCTGTAACAGTTTTTAAATATTATGGCAAAACTAGCTGTTATCTTTAATGCAATATTTCATTATCAAGGTCAGAGCTCTATTAGGTGTGTTTTATTTTTTTGGCCCATCGTAGTCAATAAAAAGTAGGAACTACAAATCCGTAGCGTTCACAGTTCACTGTTAAGCTGCTGAGAACATTTTATTTGGTTCTCCATTCATGATTTGTTTATGCATAATATATATGACAAAATTGTTTACACGTCTAGAAAGTAAACCATTTCCTTCACTCAGACGGTAAGTTAGACAAATACTTTCGAAAGCGACATCCGGGTTTAATACTCAACCTCACTTCGCCGTCGCGGTTATTATTAATCATAAATTCACTATACAAAACAAAAGCAAAACGGCCAAGTGCAAACTCCCATGTCCGAGTGAAAAAAATGACAGTACGCTCGAACAAACCGAAAGGACGGCGCAAAAAGCGGCACCGGTGAAAAAATATGATTTATCGCGTGAAAAATGTGGAAACACACGCTGGCATGCCGGACGATGAAAACGCGGAGTTTCCTCACGACAAATTTACTAAACGGGCCCTGTTGATTCTATTTTTGGCGTTTTGTATTGAGGCTACAACTATTGTGAAGCAATAAGTCATCGATTTCCTTCCTTTACAACGCTTAATTTGAACATACTACTTTTGCTTAGTACCACTAGGTAGTACTATTAATTTTAATATTGGTGACGCTCTTTCTTCAGAATTATACCTAATCCTTATTTTAGGGACGTCAAGTAGTACATAATAAAACATTATTTTGTTACTAATACAGATCGTCCAATAAAAATGTAATTTCATGGAGAATTAAATTAAGTCATTATTATAAATACCAATGAGTAAAGAAGGCAATAAAATTACAATAACTTAATTAAGAGGCATTCTCAAATCTTACCCTTTCCATCTTCACACAGGCCCTTAAATGGCGATCGGCCCACCATTTTAAAATCCATATTATTATAATACCACTACTCTGGAAAACGTACGTATTAACTCGCATGCGTTATTTGCTCACGTATCTCGAATTCGATCTGCAGTGGTAATAAAGTCAACATCTCACCCGGTGGCGATCCTACCGGCCGCCTGCCCGTTATTACGGACGCATCGTATAATAAGCTCCCAATTTTAATGGAGTGCTAAAAAAACCTGGTGATCGGATAAGGTGGTATGAGATTTTAAGTGCGTGCGTTTTAAAATACAATGGCAGTGGATTTTTGACGAAATTGTTAACCATTTTGTTTTATAGATAGGTACCTAGATATCTAAGTATATATAGTATATAGTATCTAAGTATATAGTATTATATTATGCAATTTTACCATGTCAGTACATAACTACTTGGTAAACTTTAAGCACAAAGAAGGCACCTGCTGTAGCTCTAGTACCTATATTATACCGAATAAGTCTACGTTTTTAAAGATAATTTGTCACATTACCCGGTATGTGTTTGTTTGTTGGTTTGTCCTTCAATCACGTCGCAACCGATCGACGTAATTTTTGGCATGGGTTGAGGACCTGGAGAGGGACACAGGCAGGACTTTTTATGCCGGAAAATTAAGAAGTTCCCGCGGGGATAAAAAAACTTAAACCACGCAGACGAAGTCGTGGGCATCAACTAATTTATAATATTAATTAATTAAATTTTTTGTTACTTTAGGGCGAAAACACACTACGGGCCTATTTGACAAAACGCATGCGCCATAATATGGGAAACACGTTTGGTCGTGTCACGCTTGCCTGGGCAGCGCCATATAAAGTCCACGCGTTATTTAGCCAGACAAGAAATAACAAAAGAAAGAAACAGACAATGTTTTCGGAAAAGTCCGAAGAATGTTTTCACCCAAACGCCGATCTCAAACGGTACAGTTACTGGTAGCAGCTTTGCGATATGCAGCATCCTAGGAAAGAGCTTTATGAGTTAATCTCGGCTTCAGATCAATGATAGTGTCTGAAAAAAGCTTAGGTATAATAAAAGTCAGAAAGATATTAAAAACAAACTCTCGTTTCTCAGTTTCCTTTTTCTAAATTGGAGTTAAATGCCACGTACTACGGGTTTATCCACGTCTACACGTACAGCGGTGTCTACGCCGATGTACCTATATGTCGGCTGACAGATACGGGCGGCGGATCTTAGGCGGAAATTAAAACTAATAATTCAAAAAGTTTCCGCGCGACCGAGCCGCCCGCGCCGACCTAGATTTATGGTTTAACCTACGTAGTGTTCCCAAATCAGTTAGCAAAAGGGTTGAACTTCGGGATGAATAAATAGGTGAAGTAGATAGCAATAAATCATGAGGGTTCATTAAATAGATATTTTTGATCTCTACCACATATAGATTCATATTATAGATATATGGCACTCATAAATAACTGATTAACTTTTTTAAATATTGAGATTAGTTGAATCGCGTCAATAATTTATTGCATTTTAGCTTTCATTTATTTATCAATCAGACCACCTATCTCTACACGAAATATCATTAAAATTGGTTGAAAAGATTAAACGGTTAAACCGTAGCAGATAAAAGATAGACAGTCAGACACACTTTCCCATTTATTATAATACTAGATGATTCCCGCGACTTCGTCCGCGTGGACTAAGTTTTTTTGATTCCCGCGGGAACTCTTCAATCTTCCGGAATAAAAAGTAGCCTATGTCATTTCCCGGGGTACAACCTATCCCTGTACCAAATTTCATCAAAATCGGTTGAACAGATACATATTTTTGATTCCCACGGGAACCTTTGATTTTTCCGGGATAAGAAGTAGCCTATGTCCTTCCCCGGGATATAACCTATCCCTGTACCAAATTTCATCCAAATCGGTTGAACAGATGGGCCGTGAAAGCGTAGCAGACAGACAGACAGACAGACAGACAGACACACTTTCGCATTTATAATATTAGTATGGATGTAGGTAGATATCTATGGATTTTACAGTTTGGCGGAATACCTATAGTATTTTGTCAATTTGTTTCGTAAAAATTTGAGGAGCGAAGAGAGTGACGAACGTGGCCTCTTTGTACCTAGAATCTCTACCAATATACAGAACATCATTGTTTTTTATCTATAAGATACTAAATGATTCCCGCGATTCGTCCGTGTGGACTAAGTTTTTTCGATTCCCGCGGGAACTCCTTACCTATCCCTGTACCATTTCATCAAAATTGGTTGAATAGGTGGGCCGTGAAAACGTAGTAGACAGGCAGACAGACAGACACACTTTCGCATTTATAATATTAGTATGGATTTTGAAAGTACTTTAACGAATTAAGCTGTATTATACAATGAAAAACCCTTAAAATGTTCTTGAATTAACTACAGTCTTCAGAAACATCTAGGTACATCAACATTAAGGACCTAGGAGTTTACCTAAACCTCCACATCTCTGTTACAGCTGTTTACAGATACAGCATCGATAAATCACAACAACAGTTCCAAATGTTAGCAGTACGCCTTTTTTCAGCAGTGACACAGAAATATCCTTCTTTCATTGAGTAGAAATAGAGGAACAGTGGCGAACAGTCGCATTGACATTAGGTGCATAATGACTGCTATACGTCCACCGTCGTGAGAACATCAATCGAAGGCCCAATGGCGCACTGCAAATGGATCAAGTCGTGCTGCACTATTGCTAAGGGAATGGCTTAACTACGAACACCGACATATAAACCCTAGTTTAACATCCATTGCGTTTTAACTTAGAAATACTTTTGGATTTTTCACAAAAAGAAAACAATGTATACTGAAATTACAGTTAAATCGGAGTATAAGTACAGGTTGGCGTAGGAACTCGTATTCTAAGGTCAGAAAAAGATATGCAGTTTCTTTCGTGGATCATTTGTTATGTACTAAGTAAGCTAAGCCGCTGCAAACAAGTCTCTCGCTCTGGATACCTACGTTGATAGAAATGTATTTTATTTTTGTAGTGAACAAAAAGCAATCAAATAAATATTATAAATGAGAAAGTTTGGATGGATGGATGTATGGATGGATGGATGTATGGATGGATGGATGTATGGATGGATGTTTGTTACTCAATCACGCCGCTACGGCTGAACGGATATGGATGAAATTTGACACAGAGATAGATTATAGTCTGGAATAGCACATAGGCTACTTTTTATCCTGGAAAGTTAAGGAGTTCCCGCGGGAACCAAAAAACATTAATCCACGCGGACGAAGTCGCGGGCATCATCTAGTAAGAACTAAATAGTAAAATTGTGAAGCAAATTAATATTTTCCTTTAAGTTGTGCAGACAGACAGATACTAATACAGCTATACCAATTTGATAGAACCGGGGTAGTAATTTTTGAAGTCAATCTATAGTTCGTTTTGTCATTAAAATAGATTTTCAGAAGTAATTTATGGGCAGATAGTTTAGTAAATTTTTAAGTGATCGGACCTTAAATAAGCTAGTGGCTTGTGCACTTATTAAGAGCTACGAAAAAATATATTATACACATAAAATATGTTAAAAAACATTAATTAATAATATAAAGATTTGATATTGTAGTTGGTGCGGTATCGAAATTTTTGGAAAAGTCCAGAAGATAAATAGGTAAGTACGTATTTATCTCTGTCCATACAATCCAGCAAAAAGCATAGGTAAGGCTGTTTATTATTTAGAATGTGTAGCGGTTGAGACGGGACTCGATGCGCGCTCAAAGTGGAAATCTTTTGGGATT
Organism: Erebia epiphron; assembly: GCA_963932025.1. Taxonomy (NCBI): domain Eukaryota; kingdom Metazoa; phylum Arthropoda; class Insecta; order Lepidoptera; family Nymphalidae; genus Erebia; species Erebia epiphron. The sequence continues at coordinate 44,757,461 of OZ009945.1, forward strand.
ACGATGCCGTCAACTTGCGCGTTCTCGGGACACACCGAGAGGTTGGGAAATACCTACGGGCCTATTTTTTACAGTACCTACAACTTAAAATATGTACCCTATTTTAGACTAAATGATGCCCGCGACTTCGTCCGCGTTGATTAAATTCTTATTCCCGCGGGAACTCCTTAATTTTCTAGGATAAAAAGTAGCGTATGTTCTTTCTCGTGAGCCAACCTACCTCCATACAAAATTTAATCAAAATCAGTCAGTCGGTTGTCAGACAGACAGGCAGATACACTTCGCATTTATAATATTAGTATGGATTTTGAACTTCCGTAAGTACTTCACACCTCGAACATTGTTACTACTTTTTATTTTTATCAATTCGCACGGTAGTGCGCCAGGCCAAGTTCCGGGCTACCACAGGCAGTGTGTATCTTTTCATGAAACATTTCACGCCGTTTTTACCCCGCTCATAAGTTTGTTCCCCGTCATAGTAAAAACGAAATTTGGACAGATACGGTGAACCTTATAAATGTCACCGTAAGATTGCAAAAACCGTTAGATTGTAATCTAACTAGCGATATTGTAACCTGTCGACAGATTACAATTTAACGCATTATTTTTCGGTAGATTGTTATCTGTTAGGTATAATATCCCTATAAAACCTAAGTGCCCGGCCGATTATTATGTATTATTATTATATAAGTAGAACGCTAACCTAACTTACAAGAAAGAGCCAAGAAAACTTAAATAAACAATTAATATCCCAAAATTGACACTCAGAACATTGCACGGTTCACAATCTGTCGACAGTTTGCAATATCGCTACTTAGATTACAATCTAACGGTTTTTGCAATCTTATACGGTGGCATAAATATTATGCTGACAACATGTATCTGTAAGTTTCAATCGTAAAATTATGTATTTCTATTGCATAAATCTTTTAAATATATTCGATGAGAAGTGCGTATAAAAATTGAGTGGCAATGTAGATAAGATTAAAGCAAGCTTATCGTACAATCAAACCGTATGCCAGTTTATTACACCAAACTAGTACTTATTACAGAAAAAATGATTTTTTTTATTACATAATAAATGACTGTAGCGCTCGTTGTATCGCCAGCCCGTTGATCTGAAGCGTGCCACGCTATGATGTACGAGAAGACGACGCCTGGCGAAACCTAAACCGGGGTGAAGCCTCCACGGCAAATGAATACTAAATCACGGGCGGCCATTTGAATTTCAATATCTACCCACCATTTGCCTTACCCCCTAATGCGTGTTTTCTAACATGGTGGAATAGATTCATCAGGATGGTGGGGTTGACGATATGCCTGGCATGTTAGTGATCACTGTAGTCTTACATAATATGAAACTAGCTGGTGCCCGCGACTTCGTTTGCGTGGATTAAGTTTTATTTGATTCCCGCGGGAACCCCTTCATTTTCCGGGATAAAAGGTAGCCAATGCCACTCTCCGGGTTCTCAACTATACCCATTCAAAAAATCACGCTAATCCGTTGCTCTGTTGCGGCGTAATTAAAGGACAAACCAACCAACAAATACACATTTTCCATTTATATTATTAAAGTATGATATGATGTAATTCTATAACAAAGTTAAGCTAAGCTTATCTTCTAAGTTGGTTTTAGCCTGGCTTTATTAGCTTCAGCAGTGGCTTGAGCCTTGACCGGCAAAGACGCCTGTGCCAAACAAATTTATCCGGATGATTTACTTAATCTGTGGTCCCGGTGCTTATTATTCTAACCTGCAGTTCCAATTGGTATAACTAAACGCTTGAAAATCGAACAGCAAGTGTACCTACCTATAACTAGCTTTGTTATACCTACCTATCACGATGATATGATCCACTGCACTACAAACATTACCTACTTGCCAACAGCAAAAAAAGCACTTTTCAAATACTTTTCATTGAGCAAGGGCTTTGTTTACAAAACCTTTTCTCTCGAAGAAAATTACGTCCATTCAGGGAATAAAAGAAATTTCCCGGTAGCTACTTAATGAAAGAAAGGAAAAACTACTTCCAAAATACGAGATCCATATTCGAGGCACATTTATCAGCGGAAAAAAAGCGAGGGCTGAACCGGCAAATATTTTTTCTAGTCGATTAGTACGAACTCTCAAAGTTTCTACCTATAGGTACCCAAAGCCTACTAAATCTATCTATACTGATATAATAAATGCGAATGTTTGGATGGATGAATGGATGTTTGTTACTCATTCACGCCAGAAAGGCTGTACGGATCTGGATGAAATTTTGCACAAAGATAGATTATAGTCTGTAGTAACACATAGGCTGCTTTTTATGCATTTCGTAGAATGTTGAAAAGTAAAAGTTTTTTTACCGTTCACGGTTATCACACACTGGACAATAAAAGCCGTATTTGCACTAATTCGGTTCACAAATTACGAAGTAAATATACCTACCTACTCAAACGGTTTTCGTGGGAACCACCAAGACGCACTGACCCAATGTTTAGACAAATGATACTAGAACTAAGAAGAGCATTTCCTTCATAACGTTTTTAGAATTTTTGCTTATTTCCAATTTTTTTTTACACTTAGTTTACGGTTGTTATAGAATCCGCTATTTTATAAGTTTGCTTAAGTTGATATTTTCTTTTTAAATATATATTATCATTAAGTTAGTGACAGGTTTGGAGAACCGAATCTTTTTGAGTATCTACTAACGTAACTTTTGAAAAGTGTAATACAACTAGATAAAATAAAAAAAAATGGCTGATCGATTTCAATAAAAACTAGCGTCCAATACTTTCAAATTATTTATTAATAAATCTTATATCAGCTATATTATGTAACCCAACTGTTTACCATTGCGAAGGGGAGGCTGGGGTAAGGCGCATTCTAACAATTTTTCTCATAAACCGAACATGACAGATTCGTACAGAGATTGATCGGCACAGAGCTGATCTGGGGTGCCGAATTATAATGCGGAGGGTGTTTGTGGGTAGTAGGTATTAACAAAAAAATTTACGAGAAATGATCATGGACATACCTACTCAGAATAAAAGTGCAGAATTAAATTTAATGTTTAAAACGCACATTGGTTCGCATAGTTGGAGGTGCGTCCTCGGGGATCGAACCTGCGACCCCGTACAAGAGGTTGGATCTTAACCATTAGGCTATCACCGCTTCTTATTACCTAATAGGCAATTAACATCCCCAATGGTTATTGCCTTGAGCCCTAATGGGTAGGGTATTATCTCCTCTCAGGGAATAAGGTAGGTACATTTATTTATTTTCATTTATTTATTTTCATTTATTTATTTATTTTATTTCTTAATCATGTTTATAATAATTAACTTATACCTACTTACTACCTAGCTTTACTATTTACTACAAAAGATATAATTTTATAAATCAGTTACTTCATAATATTACCTAAATAACAATTTTTCTTTACATTTTCGGGAAGTTTTATGACCGTGTTGTTTAATTAGAACAGAATTAAAAAGAGCTTTAGAAACAAATAACATTTTAAGCTTCTTCCAATTTTTCCCCGCGGATGAAAATCTTCATTTGTCGGGGGGCGAACTACCCTTGAAAAAAATAAAAGTATTATTAAAGAAGGAGACAGTTCGGGCGCATTTGTTACTGTCGTGGGCCGTATGATGAAAAATTAGTTCAGTCCTTGTAACAAAAGCGCGCTAAACCCACTATACGTCGTTATCTCTTTCCTTCTTATGTTATTTCTTGCGAAGAAAAAGGACGGGCAGAGTTGCGTTTCCAATGGCAAATGACACAGATAGCTTAGGGATGACCGTAGGAGCGAACAGCAAGTTTTTGACAGCGGCCATTTATTGTGTATTGAATATCAATATAATTTCCGTGAGAGTCGATTTTTGTCCCATACAGGACATCGTTCCTTTAGGGCGAAGTTCGGGCACACAGATTACGAGAAATAGCAAATATTGGTGGTGATTGATGGAGGTGCGAGGAGGAACTGCATGTCATGTTTGCTTTTGTTTTTATTTTTAAGTTCCTTGTTGGTCTACGGGGATAGGAAAGATAAATTTTCACTTTCCAGTTTGCAAGTTCAAAGTTACACAAACAGTTTTATTTTGTTCCACTTTTTTGTCCCTTTTAACTTTGGTAATCTGTATTTTTATTGTTCTTCACCAAGGCCAAACCAAGACTTTAATCATATCTCTTTTCATTTTGAAACAATTTATACGAATTTGCCAAACTAAGTTCTTAAATATTGCAAAAGACTCGTTTACTGTACTAAAGAGATCTTCAAAAATTTCACCTATCGTATTCTCAAGCTTCTTACATCATCATCATCAGCAATGACGGCCTTTGGAGGTGGCAAGCAGGGCTCCGCCCGGGTTCTCGCGCTCTTGCCAAACAGCCCTACATGCCAAGTAGAAAACTTTATTGGGTACTAATGTGTATTTAAATCTCGCGCCTCACAAATATCTACCGCCCAGAGCCTCGCAATGGCTAAGGCCGCCCCTGATCATCACTTCAAACCATAAGTCTCCTCTCGGAAACAGAAGAGTTTGGCCGTAGTCCACCAGTCTGGCCAAGTGCGGATCAACGTGAATTGGAAAGGTGTGTGAAGCACCTTTGAAATGAGAATATTATAAAGAACTCTCGGGCTGGCAGGTTTCCTCACGATATTTTCCTGCACCGTTTAAAGCAAGTGATATTTAATTATACAGCTTACTAGAATCAAACTAAATACAAGCGACGAGTAGCTACAAATGACTCTAGATTATGTAGTAATGGTGCGACCATTTCAGTCGTACCTACTGCGTGCAGCGTGACCCAATGTGCATAATAATTAAGTACCGCTGCACGAAACCTCACACAGTACAAGTAGGTAAATCAGCTGCTTAGCTTGAACTAGTACAATACTTGTGTATGTCACCGTAAGATTGTAAAAACCGTAAGATTGTAATCTAACGCTTTTTTTTCGTTAGATTGTAAACAGTCGAAAGATTGTGAACCGTAAGTGTCAATTTTTGAAATATTCATTGTATTTACGTTTTCTTGTCTCTTTCTTGTAGGTTTGGTTAGGGTTAGGGCCTATCGGGTTAGTAAACCTAACAGATTACAATCTACTGAAAAATAATGCGTTATATTGTAATCATTCGACAGTTTACGATTTCGCGAGTTAGATTATAATCTACCGGTTTTTACAATCTTACGGTGACATGTATAATATGTATTTAAAATAATACACTACTACATCATAATTAGGAGCGTTAATTTATTGCACCTTTAATTTTCTACATATTTTTAAGGTCGGCTGCCTAATTAGCAGGTAGTAAGTTGTACTTATTACTTATCTTATCAAACTCCTTTGTTAATTTAATTAATATAATTTAATTATCTCTTTGATAATTAAATTATATTATGTTGTCTATTCTCATTATACTTCACGCAATTTTTTTGTTAGGTAATACCTGTCTCCTATGTATCTTAACACTTTTTCATTTGATGTTCATGTGTATATTTTAATTAATATTATGTATGTTATTTAATGCCATTTCTATTAAACATTATGTTTTCTTAAACGGCTTATGTCTGAGTGCTCGTTTTACAAGATCCCGGGTTCGATTCCTATTAAAATTAAAGAATTTTCTTTGGTCTGGTGGGAGACTTCGGCCGAGGCTATAGTTACCACTCTACAGGTAAGACGTGCCGCCAAGTAGTTTAGCGTCATCATTTATTACCAGATGCATAGCAAAAAAAAGAAAAAAAAAGAAAAAATTAACACACCCTGTGATGCTCATGACGATACAGACCTTCTGTTTATTTTACCTATAGATAGAAATCTCGGCAGCAGAAAACAATCGTTTGACTACCGCTCCAGGCCGCAGGCAAATTGCAAGAAATTAGACGGGAACGGCGAGACCATTCCTGTTTGACCGCCCCTCGGTCTTACCATACAGGTGTATTGATTACTAAATACAAACGCATCTGTTGCTTAGAGCAAATTTTTACCATACTTTTGAATACTCAAACCTTTAAAATAGATGATTTCAGATGAGAAATAAGGCAATTCACGGCCGAGTATTATTTGGAGGACGACCACCAACAACCATTCCTTTTTAAATAACACGTCTTCGTAGATGCGAACCTCTGTTTCTGTTCTTTTTTGTACCAAATTCATGAATAGGTAAAGGAACTCTCTTTTTACAGTAACAAATTTAAAAAATTCATACCTTCATTTATCTTTTCTTCTACTCTTTATCTACTACACAGACAGTGTAAAATTGTATTAAAAGTTAGTTTATTTTTAGTCTGTATCCACTCCTACCACTAGGATAGATCATTTTAATTATAAGTATTTTTCAACAAATCAAAGGAATAAATTTAAAATAATTATGCAAACAGAAATTGATTCAAATGCCAAATGCCATTCAAGTTTATTATTGAAGATATGATTCATCGCAGACTTTTTTATGTCTCTCATTTTTTTATGTAATAAATAATTTTTATTTTGGATAAGTATGGTAATTTGGTTTGCATTGATATAATTTTGAAAAACATTCTACAGTATCAAATCCGCTTATCTGAAAAGGTGTTAATTATTCAGGAAATAAAAAATGTAAAGCAAATGATGACGTTAAAATCCTGCTTACTAAGTGAAGATACACAATCGCAATGTACAAATATCCTCAGTTCACAATCGGTGACCATCAGCAACCCTCCAGCCGCAAGCAAATGGCAAGGAATTATGTCGTAATGGCGAGACCATTCCGGCTAACTGCCGGCCGGTCTTACCTAGCCAAACATTATTGATCGCCAACAGTTTTGATATTGTCTTCGTCTTTTTTGTCACCATTTCATTTAAATAAACAGACATAAGAATTCACGACTGTTAGAGTAATTAATTACACTACCACTCTTTTTTATTTTTCAGACAAATTAAATATCAAGATAATCAATAAAAGTGACTGAAGTAAGAGCAGTTTTATAAAAGCTAAAGTTAAATAAGAAGGCTTATAAAACACTAGACATTTCTCTAGCACGGCAGGTAGGTACCTACTTGTAAATTAAACCATATTTTTACTAGTCAATTTATTACTATCATGCATATCAAAAAAATCAAAGCGCCTACAGTTATGCAAAATGTTTCATTCTCACAGTTTATTTTGCCAAACTTATAATGCCACATTAGCGAAACGCCGTTACTCACATTAAATTCATTAATTATATTTACATGAACATCCTCATTTGATAGCACTACTAATGCTAATGCTGATTCACATCAAAAACTTAATAAAAAAAAACATCATACGACACACGTGGTGAGAATTCAGGTAATTAAAACACGAACCGAAAATCCAAGGTTGAGTATACCTGAATAATCATATTTATCTTTGTCAAGAGTCGGCTTTTTTAGTAAGATGAATCTGTCACAGATTATCTTAAGCCATTAGTCATTCCTTTGGAAAAAGACAGTCTTGCAGCTTAACCCTTTTTAGCCAATAAGGCTCATGGTTCACAGGGACTTTTGTTTTTATTTTTAAACGTTTTTATTATACTATTTTCATACCCGATTGTGAAGTAAGATGGACGTATCGATAATAATGCATCCACATCTTCATAGGTATGTTTTACATAAATGATTTTTAATGAGCTGATATTCTAAATTTTGGTCTTATTCTCTCAACAGTTTCCTCTAGTGATGAATAGGTACCTACATCTATATCAGAGTTATTCTCTTGCTTTACATACTTTGACTACAGCAGCTGAAAACACCGACATTTATTTATCGATTTTGATAAATCGATGCTACGAGTATCAAAAAAAATCGTCCAGGCTGCTTTTATTTGCTCAACTTACCATTTAAATCAACAATACCTACTTATCTTATTTGACTTTTTATTCAGAATATTGTAAGCATAATTCCAGAAAAGGGCAAATAATTAAAATTACTTTTAAAATATGTTTGTACTCTCTTTCAAACTTCCACGAGCGAATGGTCACAACGTGTAGCGGTTTCACGAGAGATTTAATGTAAACAGTTAAGTATAAAACTTGGCCAAAGCATCACAACAACAATAAATTAATCATTTGGTCAGGCTGCAGTTGCTACTGATAAGCTCTAAATCAAATGGCGATCTAAACACAAAAGTATTCAATAGGTAATCGCTGAGTCTAGGAGACTAACTTTCAAACGTCAAAATACTCGTATTTATGCTAATTATTCCAATATGGCCTATCCCCGCCAAAGAACGAACCGAGTGAAATACATCGAATGAGTCAAATATCCGTTTAATTTAACCTTCATCAATAAATAAATTGACAATCTTTTATCTAAAAATTCAATTCAATTTTAAACACAAAGCTGACAATATACTGCTAATATATATGTATATATATATATATATATATATATATATATATATATATATATATATATATATATATATATATAAAACCGCAGCACATGCGGTAAAATTTAATCAGTTTCAGATTATATTTTGATCACATTTAACAATATCTTGGTTATGAATAAACAAACTAGATTGAAATCAATATACAGTACAAACATTATCTCTATTTAAATATCTCATTCCGGTTACAGTAATTTAATTTAATTATTTATTCATTCGTATGTAATAATGACTTCATTATTCAAACGAGAAATCACCACCTTATCACACTCTACTTAAAAAATAAATGAACCCAATAATACATCACCTGTGTAGTAATCAATAAGGCGGTAGAATCTTTTAACATCGGAACATCTCAATCTCTTGTATTGGAAACAACAATAATATTTCCTGAAACAGGATATTTATTTAAAACAAGGCGTTGATAAAGTAATTTTCTTTTAACCTTAACCATGTCTTTATGGAGTGGTCATTACTTAGCAATGGTACACAGCCCGCTCTGAGCAATGACTGTGTATTAATCAAAATGCCATATACACCTCTCTTTCTTTATAAATTGTCCTCTCCCTCGCACCAGTCACGAATATGTCGCTGTTATGTATACAAAGTACATTTTCTACAACCTTCATATTATCATTTACCAGAAAATAGACTGTGTAGAAAAGTGCTTTAGAAGTGTTTTTTATTTGAAGATTATTGGTTTTTATACCACTTTGGATTGGATTAAACACTCAGGCTTTGCAGTCTTACTCTCCTGAGACGAAATTCAGTCTTTTTTCCTTTACTCCATCACGAAACGTTTTTTCACTTTTTCTGAAAGGACGTTTCTTACGTTTGCTCCTTCATCTATTTCTTACGCATTATCTCGTAGTCATTACTTTTGGATGTACTCACCTTAACGATTTCTAGACATCTTTATACTGTCGAGTTTATAATGTAGTATGTATATCATCACAACATTATTGCTCTGCCATAATGTAGGTAGGTAGGTATATTTATTTTGTCAAAAAGAATAGTACACACTAATTTATACATTTTTTAACTGTATAATTAAGTAGCAACAATAGATTTCTTGAGGAGAAGATAAAACCAACTTAATTTTCATTATCATAATCCTGATCTGTTCTTTATTATTATGAGATCTTTAAAATATTTTAATTTGGAGATAATATTTATGCAAGGTTAAATTAAAAATACTTACTAACGCCATAAGGAGATAAGGAGATAAGGATAACTACGGCAGGTACGTGATACTAAACAACTTGTGTTCTACAACGTTTCAAAATTATGATAAAATAAAAAATAAATTATCATTCAAAAATTAAAATATTCAAATTGGCTGCTCTAAGACTGCATCATTCTACTCAATACGCGGCCAGTATAGGTACAGGTCATCACTCGACTACTGCATACTAAAATCACAGAGCTGTAGAGTGTCTAGAGAGTACAGCAAATTAAAAAAACTTTAGTATAGGTACTTAGATGTTTTTAAAAGTTGCAGAACAAAAGTTATTAGTATTTTTAAATTAGGTAACTCTGTATAAATTATTGGCTTGATTCCGCACATACTCTCGTTTGTGGACCGACCGTGTAAGTGTTTCTAACGTTTATATTATCTCCACAGGCGACAGACATCCTCTCTAACCACCTGACACTGAACAGCCCCGTGCGTTCTCCTCCCCTCGAAGTTGCGATGAGAAGTTTCATCCACACGTTTAGCTGGGTATGTTATGCTTAAAGAGACTACATGTCTGTCTGTCTGCTACGCTTTCACGGCGCAACTTTTCAACCGATTTTGATGAAATTTTGTATAGGGATAGTTTGCAACCAGAGCAAGGATACAGATTTTTATCCCGAAAAATAAAAGAATTCCCGCGCGATTCAAAAAACCGTAATCCACTCGGATGAAGCCACGGGCATCATCTTGTTTACAATGCTGTAGGTACCTACACAATAATTAATTAATGCTAAAAAAAGAAGAAAGCACATGTAATGGAGCAGTCAGTATTTAGTTCCAAGAAAAACTAGTGACTACAAATCAATTAATTATATTTATATTCTAATGAAAGCTAGCTAATTAAAAATGGGTTAACAATTTTACCGGAATGACAACTTTTAGTACAGAGCCTTGTCCGTACTGTGATCGCGAAGGTACAGTAGAACATTGATAAGCTTAGGTTTTCGCTTCTTAAACGATATATATTTTAGATGAACACAGTTGATATTTTTGTTATGACAAACGTACCAGCTATCTCACATATTAATCATAATCACAGGAAAACTAATAGTTATTTGTGATCACAACAAGGTGGTACATTAGAGTTTATAAAATCCAACAGTCGTAGGTAATCAATCAATGTTAGTTATAGAGTTATCTCTTGTCATATTACTAGAACAGCAATGTCATAGAGCCAGAGGAGACAGAGCGCTGCCTAAGACCGTTCATTTTCGTTAAGATAAATTGTAATTATGTGAAGGTGAATGAGCTGAGGTTTGGTTGATAAAAATGGAAGCCACACTTCTGAGCCACTCCGCTCCATACGGTCATGCGAGAGTCGAGCTTTAACCTGTCTACTCGTAGGTACATATAATACAAGTTCATTAGTCGAGCTTTTAGTAAATTTCGCAACTTGTAGGGCCGTTTAGCAGGTATACATTTTACCATTGAAAATGGTTATCAGATGCAAATCACCTGAGACGTATTTTTGGAGATAGCTCCGAGGATTTTGAGAGGATCGAGATGGGAATAGTACCAAAATTTGAGGAATTTATCGAGACACGTATGAGCGTCTGCATTTTGAAAATCGCCTGGTAATTTTTTTTTGAATTTTGAAAAATGTAAAAAAAGTCCGGTTTTTTGGGGGATGTTTGTTTACTAATTGTAAATATTTCGAAAAAAAAAAGACAAGAAAAAATTTAAAAAAATGTCCTAGGGTATGTGGAGCTACAAAATGGTGAAAAAATTTGAAAATCGGTTAATAATTGTGACTTGTAGGGGCTCACAATTTAAATTTTGAAAGGCAGAAAAACGGCTATTTCCGTATATAAAAAGTGATGTAGCTTCTATGATTATTGACCGATTTTCATGGTAATGGTGTTAAAAGATACGAATGCAGATAAGAATTGCATTCGAGTTGGAATTTTGAAAATCGGTTTATAAATTTTTGAAACATTTTGAAGAAGAGATTTTTTATTTTTTTTAAGAATCAGCTAAAGCTGGAGTGATTATTGACCGATCGTCATGGTAATAGTGTTAAAAGATGCGGACGCGTATTTCCCTTTGCGTGTGTGAAGGCAGCATTGCCTCGAACCTCACACGGGTTTCACGGGTCTCTATTCAAACTCGTGTTCATTTTAAGGAACTCGTCTTCCAATCGCGCACGGGTTAGCAACCGAAATTTTCCATTCCATTCCATTTCCAAATTTTCCCAACGCGTTTTCAATTCAAGTTGATCAATCCGACAACGCTGTGCAGCACGGGAGTTTGGCGACGGTATTTTATGGTGAATTTCATGCTATAAAAGGGCTATAATATAATAAAAAAACCGGCCAAGTGCGAGTCGGACTCGCGCACCGAGGGTTCCGTACAAACCTGTAGTAAGTTTTAAATTATTAAAAATATTTTTATTTTAAATATTTGAGATGATTGAATGAAAGGTAAATTGCGGCTTACGATTTATGACGTATTAAAAAAAACTACTTACTAGATCTCGTTCAAACCAATTTTCGGTGGAAGTTTGCATGGTAATGTACATCATATATTTTTTTTTAGTTTTATCATTCTCTTATTTTAAAAGTTACACATTTTACCACTTTGGAAGTGTCTCTCGCGCAAACTATTCAGTTTAGAAAAAAATGATATTACAAACCTTAATATCATTTTTGAAGACCTATCCATAGATATCCCGTATGGGTTAGATGAAAAAAAATTTTTTGAGTTTCAGTTCTAAGTATGGGGAACCCCCAAAATTTATTGTTTTTTTTTCTATTTTTGTAAGAAAATCTTAATGCGGTTCACAGAATACATCTACTTACCAAGTTTCAACAGTATAGTTCTTATATAGTTTCGGAAAAAAGTGGCTGTGACATACGGACGGACAGACAGACAGACAGACATGACGAATCTATAAGGGTTCCGTTTTTGCCAAATTTGGCTACGGAACCCTAAAAATGTAGATCTCTCCCAAAATCGAATCAGCACAACCCGACTCCACGTAGTCTTGTCTGCCCTACCCCTAGAGTGTTTTTGTAAAGCGCGAAGCCATAAGCTCGCGAAGGAGGTTCGTAGCGAAACGAAGGTCGAGTAGGTGAAGCTGAATGAAGGGGCGACAAAACGAGTCTTCTGGCGTAGCCCATCCAACTTACATCTACTAAACTCGCCGGCATATTTAGCGGAACATAAAAAAAAGGTCCATAATGAAAAAAATATGGTTTTATTTTAAAATCTACTTACTACACTTCTTTTGTTATTTAAAGTTTCATTCGTTTTACTTAAAATGAGATCACATTAAGAACAGATTTTGCGAGTAAAGGCTATTTGTGAAAAATGGTACATTTTTGAACTTTTCATGTAACCGGGAAAAGTGAAATTTAATATTAAAATAACAATTAATTAAATTAGAAAAATGGTGATTAATATCGCGTATTTCCTCCACGTGCTCTTATTAAAGTTTCTACCCGTCTAGGCATACTGAGAATGATGTTATCGATGGTCTCCTGGGATAGTCTCCGCCATTCCTCAACTACGGCGATTCGCAGTTCACCCACGTTGGCAGGAGCTGGAATTCTGGACTTAACTTTTCTTTTCAGCAAGTCCCAAACGTGCTCTATTGGATTCATATCCAGTGATCTCGCCGGCCACTCCATAACAGTGATATTCATATCAATAAGATAAGCTTGAGTTACCCGAGCGGTATGCGGCCGAGCATTATCCTGCATAAAAACAAAATCGTCACCGATATATGGAGCAAACGGTACGACATTTTCTTCTAAAACTTCTCTGATATAGCGGTCTGCAGTCAGACTCCCTCTGTCAATCACTACCAAGTCTGTGCGAGCTCCCAAACAAATGCCCGCCCAAACGATTATTGATCCACCACCGTATGCGACTGTAGTTTCAAAATTTGTCTGAATGTATCGTTCTCCTTTGCGTCTGTATATTCTTTGCCTGCCGTCAATTTGATTTAAGAGAATTCTGCACTCATCACTAAACAATACCTTACTCCATTGGTCCGCGTTCCAAAGTCGATGTTCCTGAGCAAAAGTTAACCTGTTTCTACGATGATTTACCTCGAGCCTTGGAGCCTTGGCGGGCACAAATGAACCCAAACCAGCTTCTTCGAGCCTTCTTCGTACCGTACGCTCACTTACGGTAACACCCCGCACTGCTTCTAACTCATGTCGGGCTTGGACGGCCGTCAAACGGGGGTTCCTACGTACACAAAGCCGAATGAAACGATCCTCCCTACTCGAAGTGCGTCTTTTTCTGCCTTGTCCTGCTCTTCTCACATAAGTACCGGTCTCCCTGAACCGTTGGATACTGCGATGGATCGTTGAAACTGGTCGACGAAGATTTCTGGATATCACTCTGTAGGTTTGACCATTTCTTCGCATTTCGAGTGCCCTGGCAATCTCCGTTGGGGCTAAGTCAGGCATAATTCAGTCATCAACTCCAGAAAGATACGCGATTAAAAAAAACTAACAATAAACAGTATTTCAATGAAATTTTAAATCAAACTCAGAAGGAAGAAATACTCGAAGTTCGCTCCAGATAAGGTGTATTTGAATAAAATTAAAACAATTGCATAAAATGTGATGTTCAGTTGTTTTCTTAATTTGAAAATATTTCTTTTTAAATTAAATGACGTATAAACCAGCCAGCAACCTTATATGATACTGATATCAAACCTTTTTTTTATGTTCCGTTAAATATGCCGGCGAGTATATTTTATAAATCGTTATAAGTTTATAACCCTTAAAAAAATATTTTTTTGGGTTTTCTTGCCTGTTCATCAAACACCTCACATCAAACAAACACAGATTCCACGCATCAAGGCAAATACTGCCTTGTATTGAACACGGAAATAAATACGCCTATCAGGGCGCAAACCCGTGCGCGAGTGAAGGACTCGTGCCTTGAATTGAGCACGAGTTTGAAAGGAAGTTAGCGTTACAAACATGTGCGGGTTTCGAGGAAGTATTTCCTTCTATTGAACACGCAAATGTTAATACGCGGTGCTGACGCAGACGAGAAGTTGGAATTTTGAAAATCGGTTGGTAATTTTTTGGAATTTTTTGGAAAAAGGTTGTAGGACTTTGTAAGTACCTAATTAAACGTGATTATGTACTTTTAGGGAAGTTAATCTCAATAAAAATTTCTTAGTATTCAACTTGTAAAAATTTTATTTTTTTGTAAATTTTTGTATTCTTTTTCAATGCTCCGATTCATGCGGGGTCTTCGAAATCTGTGTTTTTTTATGTTTGTAAAACCAACTAATGTTATATCTATACATATATCACCGGTTGTAACTCACGTGTTGTGTCGGGAAGTGCCCGACTAAACTAGTTGAACTAGTGGAAACTAGTCGGGCAATTTCCGACAAAACACGTGAGTGATATATTCACAGTTATACTGAACTAGGTGATGTCCGAGACTTCGTCCGCGTGGATTTAGTTTTTACGATTCCCGCGGGAAGTCTTTAGATTTCCAGGATAAAAAGTAGCCTATTCCCTTTGCCGGGATAAAAACCTATCCCTGTACAAAATTTCGTCAAAATCAGTTGAACAAATTGGCCGTGAAAGCGTAGCAGACAGACAGACAAACAAACAGACGGACAGACAGACAGACACACTTTCGCTTTTTTTTTATTTTATTCACTACAAGTTAGCCCTTGACTGCGATCTCACCTGATGGTAAGTGATGATGCAGTCTAAGATGGTAGCGGGCTAACCTGTTAGGGGCATGGCAGTTATATTAAACCCATACCCCTATTCGGTTTCTAACCCATACCCCTATTCGGTTTCTACACGGCATCGTACCGGAACGCTCAATCGCTTTGCCAGTAGGGTGGTAACTAGCCACGGCCGAAGCCTTCCACCAGGCCAGACCAGGGAAAAATCCAGAAATTATAAATTCCCAAATTGACCCTGCCGGGGATCGAACCCGGGACCTCCGCACGTTAAGGCAACAGCGCTACACGGTGCGCCACGGAGGTCGTCAAATTTATAATATTAGTATGGCTATCACTCACTATAATTTAAACGTTAAAACCAGCTAATGTTCATTGTTGTATATGGGGTTTGCTCCTCCATGGCCCAACTCAATGATGTTCGCTATCAAAATATTAGGAGCATGAGAGCGAACATTTGCATAGAATGGACGAGGCTGCAGTGTCGTTTGTCATGCGCATGAGTGACGTTTACTTGTTTATACGCAGCAGGTACAGGATGTTTTACTGGAATTAAAAAGTGGTCTATTTTTATTTCCTATAATTTTATTAGTTTTCCGTTTTCGTTTCAGATTGCAGACATCGCAGAACCCGCACAGCATCTGAAAAGTAAAAGGAGAAAATATGGGCATATTAATGTTAAAAATAAATTCTAACATTGGAATTGTTTTAATTTTAAGTAGCAAAAAGTGCATGATACACTTTGTACCATGAGGGAGAATTCCAGTGGTCACCAGGTATAGTTAGTAAAGCGTAGTTCCATAGGTACAATAACTGTATTATTTGGCGACTTGAATATCAATGCAAACATTGATCTATAAAAAAAGACCGTCATATTATAAAAGTGCACACTATCCCTAGAAAGAAACAGATCAAACACTACTAAATACAACACCATATATAAAAGGGTTGGTAAATAAAACCTTTAGACCGCATTAAGGCATTCGGGTAAGACGCCATTGTTGTCATATCGGTAGATAAACTACGACATTAATCAATTGCCTGCGACAATGGAACCGCTCACCTCAAACTTTGATACACCGACCAAAATCACAAGACCTGTGAACTATGATCGAACTTCTCAACATCACCTTAATTTGTATGTGTCCCGGGGGACACGGTAGTTCAAAAGTGTTGGTGAGTTACATATCGTATATTGGACGAAGTCATCTACATAATAAGCTTAACTACACTAAGGTGGATAACGGTTATTGTGGCGGCAATTCGACTCTACCCACGTGGATACATGGTTTAAGACAGATATAGAAGCTTAACAATATGATCGCCAAGTCATCGAATTATTAACCATATTATATATTTATCTAAAAAAGATGCAGGCTTTTAATAAGTCTTTAGCTATTTACTTACTGTGTTTAGAATTTTTCTGGCTAAAACTTAAAATTTTTCGACTTCATGCAAGTCCTAGACAAGCAAACTACCTAAAAAAAGGACTATTAAGAAAATAATAAGAATAATCGCACTACTATTGAAACTATTTTGATTTTTGTGTGACTCAGTTTAAAATTTAGTCACTTGGGTCGATATTTAAAGCTATACGTCTCTTTAATCTGAGTTCGATTTAATTCAATGAATTATTGATGTGACTTGTTTAAATGTTTTTCCAAAAACTAACTTTACCACTAAAATTAAAAGCCAGGAACGAATATACCTACTTGCGGAAAATCACGCTTGGATATTACCCATAATATTTTTCCGGTAGCTGATATGGCCAAACTTTTCCATACGACTCGTTGTTCAAGCAGAATTCTGCGCGTGTTTTCTCGTTTCCCTGGCCTTCTACTTTAATAATTAGGATGTCAAAATATAATAATATATGCAAAGATCACGAGGGAAATTAATTTCCCCGTCATTTTACAGCGTCGTTTAATCATGACCCTCCCAAAGCTTTTCTAAGGCAAACAATTTAATTAGTCGAGAAATCCATAACACGCATAGCAAGATTTTGCGGGGAAACCCCATTTATCATACATCCCTTTGTCTACAAACATGTCAAAGCCCTTATCTAAGGGCTCATGTATACTAAGGACCAGCAATAATACCTACGTATTCCAATTAGGTAAAACTTTGAACATTTCATATTAAATCTAAAAAAACTTTCGTGTCAGCTGTCGAGTCCACACTAGTAAAAATCAACGTTGTTATCGCAGATAGATAACTTGTTTTATAACTGTGTGACGTATTAAGATTTATTAGTTACTAGCTGATGCCCGCGACTTCGTCCGCGTGGAATATGTTTTTTGATTCCCACGGGAACTACTTAATTTTCCGGGATAAAAAGTAGCCTATGTCACTCTCCAGATCCTCAACTATACCCATGCCAAAAATCACGTCGATCCGTTGCTCCGTTGCAGCGTGATTGAAGGACATACCAACAAATAAATACACTTTCGTATTTATAATATTAGTATGAAGTATGATTGTCGACGATTACGTGAAAGAAGGTTATTTTATTCTTATTTGCGGCGAAAATATTAACGCAACATTAAGGTCACAATTTTATATGGGCGTGGATACGATCTTTTACAAATCTCTTCACCTCAGCAAATTACTTCGAGCATTTAGGTAACTAGTTAACGCAAATGTCAAAAAGTAAAGTGTTTCTGGTATTTATGCAAAAAGAAAATGCGAATCAAACTCCTCCTTCTTCGCTACGCCAGTGCCAGAGGGGTAAATTATATCGGTAATGTTTTGTTTCTGTTTTCATTCTTGAACCAATAATTTCCCTCTTTACCTCATGAGTTAGTTACTTACCGAAATATGAACCTGAATCCTCTTGTATTTTTATTATATTAATGATGATGCCATTTAAGATGGTAGCGGGCTAACCAAGGGTATCACAGTTCTAATGTACCTCATACTAATTATCCCTATTCAGTTTTACCTATACTATTGTCATGATATCGGAACTTAATCACCTGGTAATACAATACCTAAGTTTTTACTGGCAGGGTGGTATTTAATGAATGCAAAGTATTGATTATGTTGCTGTGCTAGTAGACTGCCTCGTTGGTCTGGTGGTTAGCATGTTTGACTGCGGCTGACGAGGTCCCGGGTTCGAGTCCCGGGTCGGGCCATAATAAGTGTTGGGTTTTTCTGACTAGAAATTTTCAGCACTATCCCGGAGTTAGAAAGTTGGCGGTGTTTCACCCCCGTGCCTCGGAGAGCACGTTAAGCCGTCGGTCCCGGTTATTATCACTAACATGATAATAGTCGTTAAAGCCCGCCAACCCGCATTGGAGCAGCGTGGTGGGTCTAAGCTCTAATTCCCTCTCTCCTATGAGTGGAGGCCTGTGCCCAGCAGTGGGACGTTAATGGGCTGTAGTGGTGGTGGTGGTGGCTAGTAGAATATCTAGTAGTCCTTTAATCGTCGTCCATACCTATGTATTAAATAGATATTTAAAAGCCACAAAAAGAAACTCATTCTTCACGAGTATAATGCAATAAGTATTTAAAAGCCATGCTTTCCTGCGTGAAACGAAGGTCGGTTCTCATCATTTGCATTGTCGTGATTGCAGTCACGTTTATTTACTTGTGTCATTCGAGGCTTAATGTCTCACTTTCGAATCGCAATAGTTGATTATTATGTAGTTGTAATAGCTGTTTATACAAATGTAAATATTTTTTGTTACTGCAAATCATAATGATTGTTATTGTGAAAGATAATATTAGTTTTGTTCAAGCTGTAGGTAGGTAAACTTTTACCGCACTGGTCGATACAAGTAAGCTAATATACCTACCTCACCTCTATAGTAGGTACCCCAGGATTTTGTTACCTACCAATTAATATTTAATTTAATTTTCATTGTCAGTAGGCTTATATTGGAAATAATACAATAGAACTTAACTTTTCATTTAGTGTAGATCCGTGGTTTAAATTTCGGTAAGTATAATATAAAAAATTTCATAGTTAGGTTAGTAATTTAACTTTTGAAAATCTAGATCAGAAAGTTAAGCTGATTGTACTTTATATTAAATATCTAATACTTACCTGCTTTTAAAGAAGATAGTTATATAAAGGGCTGCATTCGATACGAATTCCACGGTAGTACCTACCTACCTACTACCCAGCGAAGCAAGATTCAAATAGGCGGCTGTCGAAGGCTTTCCGTTTAATATCCGGTCCGGATTCTCGTATTCTGTATTCTAGCTCCGTTCCATTCGCACTTATTAAGCTGTCCTACAAATACATGTTTCTATGGCTACCAATGTATTCCATTTTCTCAGCACTAATAATAATTAAAGTTTCAAGCTGAATGTGTTTCATTTTTTTCCTTTACAGCCTGCATAAATTTAATTATTCAGATTTTGATAGGTACATAAAATCCTATGCTTAATCAGACCACTTATCGACGTTCTGACACCTTAAGGTTCATAATTGCATTCACACATCAGTGTGAATGCAATTATGAACCTTAAGGTTTTAGACATTTCCAGACCGCGACTGTACATTTTAATCGATATATAATAATAAATAGTAATATAAGTAGGTAAGTGCTCGTTGAATAAGGACCTAACTAAGTGATATGATCGAATGTAAACCTGCTGCGATCAGCGTGTGGTAATTTAATAAGGATAATACTAAAGATAAGAACTTAGATACTATCTACCTACCTATCTAAAGTAGACTTGTATCTTTATGATGTTATTGAGAAAAGGTGATTATTTTCAACTGGATGATGCCCACGACTTTGTCCGCGTGGATTAAGGTTTTTTGATTCCCACGAGAACTCATGCCAAATCGACTCTGTCGTTGAGATGTGAAGAAGACAATCATCTATGATGTTAAGTAGAAATGATACGATTGTAAGGTGTATACCTTAGTATAATATAAAGCTTAGGGTTCCGTACCTGAAAAGGAAAAAAAACGGAACCCTTATAAGATCACTTTGTTGTCCGTCCGTCTGTGTGTCAAGACCCTTTTTCTCAGGAACGCATGGAGGGTATCAAGCTAAAATTCATATCAAATACTCAGGTCTACTGTCCCTTAGAGCTGTGATTAAATCAAACTTCTAAGCCAACGCAATCAAAAGAAACAGCCGTTTATGCTGAAATTTTGACACTCGCAAGGGAATCAAAACCTACAGGGTACTTCCCGTGAACTCAGAATCTTGAAATTTGGTACGAAGCAACGTCTTTCAGCACAAATGAAGGTAAAATTGCGAAAAGCATAAATTTTTAGTTACATCATATAATTAAAATATTTTAATGCAACTTTTCGAGACTTGCAAGGAAATCAAAAACTACAGGGTACTTCCTGTGAACTCAAAATCTTGAAATTTGGTACGAAGCAACGTCTTATACTTAGCACAGATAAAGGAAAAATTGCGTAAAGCATAAATTTGTAGATACATTCTATAATAAAAATACTTTTAGAAATTTTAAATTTACTACAGGTTTGTACGGAACCCTCGGTGCGCGAGTCCGACTCGCACTTGGCCTGTTTTTTTTATTCAAATAGGTGAGCCTTCACAGAGGTCAGGTTCTCCTAAAAATTATAGGGCTTAGACAGGCACAACGCGTTACAGCAGAGCTATGACGACAGCGAAGTGCAATTAAGAAAATACCCAGTGGTAATTTTTTTACTGGCGGAGAATAATTCCGCGCAGTTTTACTCGTAGGTTGCACAGACTACCGTGACAATACCAAACGCATTTCCCCTTTGAAGTGGGCGTTTCGCGCCGGCGGTTGTCCTGTCTTGTCCGTCGTGTGTTTTTGCTTTTTAATTACTTACCTCGAAATACTACTGAGCTTTGATTTTGCTTTAATATCGAGCCATGATAAAAACGCCTATCGATCGAGAAACACATTTTGTTCAATATATATTATGCAACCTTTTTCGGTCGCAGTGTTGCTGGCAATTAATAATAGTTAGAACTATTATTATATATCCCATTGTCCCACGTGAGCGACATACACGACACCGCGACTCGATTCGATGCGACGCGACAGTATCAAACAGTAGCTGCCTGACCCTTCACGTGGCCTCCATGACATGTTTTCTATGGCGACGTATCGCGTCCCATCGCCTCTGTCACACCTAGGAGGCGACGCGACGCAACGAGACGCGACAATTCGATACGACGTCATAGAATATGACAGACGTATCTACGCGACAACGTAGGCCACGTGGAGGGTCAGCTACAGGATACTGTCCCGTCGCTACAAGATAATACCGCGTTTGTCGCTCACGTAGTCAACGGGTCACTTACGACAACGGATAAATGAGCTATGAGTTTGCAACTGACCTTTAACTGAAGAATTAGACCGTTGCAAAGTAGTAACCACATAAATAACCTACATTGTCGCGGTGTTCTAACAACGGCTATGCCCGTCGGCGGTGTCTATTCAGGGACTTCCGACGGTGAAATGCCAAGCACCTTCGATACAATAGGTTAAATTCTACAGTGTTCATATAGTGTAAGATTCGCACGCATATATAGATAATTAAGGGAAGAAATTTAAAGCGAAAAGGGCTATTTCGCTTTTAAGACGTAATTTTGGTCTCACCTGATGACAGCCAAGAGCCAATCTACGAAAACTAATATTAGGTACCTTGGTTCAGCTGCAAAGCGTTGGACGACCCCCACTAGGTGGTCGGACGATCCAAGCTGGGAGCCGCTGGAAGCAAGCGGTACAAGACTCTGTGTTCTGTGGAGATACATGCTCCTGCAGTGGACGGCTATAAATTGAGATGACGACGACGACCTAGGTTCAGCGGCAGGTTTTTAAGCCAAAGTGGGTAAAATGCTTATTGAACTATAATAGGTAGGTATGGTAAGCAGTGAAAAGACAAGACGCCACGCCACGCCAGAAGGCACGCCACTGACAAGAAAAGGAGGCGATGATGATGTTAGATGCGATGACATAGGTATCGTTCGTTTGTTTAACTCTGAAGTTTTTACGCATCTATCCAAATATATAGTTTCTACCTACGTGGCATCCTAACCTAAACCAGACGAAATAAAAGCTCTTTAAGCTTTATCGAATATTTAGTTCTATCATATACATCAAAATCAGGACTTTAACTCGCGGAGCGATTTATTATAGCTTGGTATTAGGTATTTAAGGTTGTTGTGATTTACACCCTGGTATCCAATCGTTGTTGCGAAAGAGTTTAAGCAAAATCAACATCCCCAAAATTCTACTATAATTAGGTACATAGTAAGAAAAGTTAAGTTAAGTTATACCTACTTGTACTCGTAATTATTATGACTGTATCTACTTATTAACTCTAGGTGTAATACATATTTTATTTAAATACTTAATAGTAGGTAGCTAAGGTTAACTTGGCACCGCTAAAACGTTTCATGACATCTTTAAGCCTTTAATAATTACATGACACTTTAACAACATTATTGTAAGCTCTTTCATCAGTCTTTCATGACATCGATATCATTTTTCAAACGTAATGATAACATTTTTGCACTTTGTCGGCATTGGGATCAACCACGAGTTAGTGTGCCATCACCATTAAAACGTCATTAATCGGAATCATTACCTACTTGATGACGATTTAATTGCAACTATCTTCTAAACGGTGGAAAATAAAGGTTATTATAGTTACAATGATTAAGGCTACGATGTTGTAGGTGGGTAGTTCTTTTTACACCGATTTTATTAATAGAACCAACGTTCTATCACACGTTTAAATAGGATTATTACTTAGTTAATGAAGTAAGTAAGTATATAAAAACAATGTGCTTGTATTTATATAGGTACCTAACTTTCATGAGCTTTAGCTTTATAGTTACTAAGCTATGAGCTTTAAGTTTTTGCTCAAAATATTTAAGGTTTATTTTAGGTTACGGTAAACATTATGATGTAGGTCTTACCTACAACCTTTTTTTCCATTCACTAGTCTTCAACCGATAGACAACCTCCCTGGGGTGGGTAGTCCCAGCAGGGTCAGTTTGGAAATTTATAATTTCTGAATATTCTTTGGTCTGGTGGGAGGCTTTGGCCGTGGCTAGTAACCACCCTACCGGCAAACCCGTAACGCCAAGTGATTTAGCGTTTTGATATGATGCCGTGTAGAAACTTAGAAACCGACTAGGTGTAGGTATGGGTTTAATATAACTGCCATAGCCCTAACAGGTTAGCCCGCTACTATCTTAGACTGCATCATCACTTACCATCAGGTGAGATCGCAGTCAAGGGCTAACTTGTAATGGATTAAAAGAAAAGACGTATACTGCTGGACAAAGGTTTCTTGCAGAGATTTGCACAAGCTTCGATTGCTGCCTGATCTAGCGGCTCTGGCCTGCAACTGCTTGATGTACTTAACCTGCGCACTGCGCTGCACTTTCCAATACGAACTCGCCGTTCCAGCACCTTGGGACTTCAAAAACTATCGCTTCTTAGAACTTAGTAAGTAAATATGTGCCCTGCCACATTGCCATTTCCAGCTTCGAATCTCCTCAACCATACCTAAGTAGTTCAACTGAAACTAAAATTAAATAAGTTGAATCATGTGAATTGGTTTACGGAATATAGGCAGGGGAGTTAGATACCCATATAAAGGTTTGCAACCCCTTCATATTCATAATTCCCCCCTACAGAGGTCTGAAACTTTTCGGCTAGATATAGGTATTTGGCTCAAGCAGTATGACGAAGCACTTATTACTTATAGCCTTAAGTAGTTATCTTAAGGAGTCTCCTTCAAGGGTTGGTAACTATACCTACCCAGTAAAGATTTTCAAAACATCGGTGGTAACTGCAGACTCTATCTATATTTAAATCTGCGTAAGTGAATATGTAGGCACCTACTTCTCATAGATAAGTCGCTACCTCATACATCCCTCGTTACTGACGTAACTCCCTTACCATTCCACTTCAAGTTGGAACTTATAAAAAACAATATGGAAAAGGACAGAAATATATAACTTACCGTATATGGAAAGGAGATGGCCAACGTCAGTCGATGTCATCTTCAAATGCGTTCGATGGGTAGGTATCCGGTGATGGTAAGTTTGGCCACACGAGTATATATGTTTGGCTTCCAATTATTTTTATTAAATAAATAAAAATAATTGGAAGCCAATTAAATATTATACTCATAGCCATGATGATATTAATTCTAGGCTGGATAGGATATTATGATATATGCATAAAATAATTGGAAGGCTTACTCACGCATAAATGATACCTTGATCCCTTTAATAGTTAAAACGCACCTAAGACAGATAACTACCTGAGCCTGGATATCGAATAGGTACCTAGTACCTACATGTACCTGATACTATGTTATATGTTGATAACTGGATAATTATCTTCCTGCCTGAGCTGCTGATCTTACCTACTGCCTGCTTCGTACCTATACCTACTCAAAATTTATGCTGTGTAATCATAAAATTTTATATTTTTAATTCTAATTAGGTACCTAAGTATTCGCAGCAAATAGGTATAGGAACGTATCTTCCTAACCTAGACCTTCCTAAACCAACCTAGTTTTCATGCAACTCGTACTTTTATTCTACCTAGGACCGAAGTGTTTTTTCGTAAAAATGTTTTAGATATCTTGTTAAACCATTTAAGCGGGTACCTATAGTTTACTCATAGCTTAGCTTAGCGATACTTTTTAGGAATCTATCAAGTTGTATTCTATAAGTAAGTAGGTATCAATGAGTAGGTACTTGATATTACTAATTATTGATACCTTGTCATTTACAAGTAAGCAAGTATCAATTCTCAGTAGGTAGGTACCTACCTAAGTATGTACAGGAAAGTTATAAGACCATTTTTCACCGGTAGGAAAGCAGATATTTTCGACCAATGAAAATTAACCTAATTGTGTTACCTATGTGTGTAACCTAAGGCAGATAAGTACTTATCGACTTATAAAGGTATTCATTTTATTCAATACTTTAAAAAATTTCAATTTACTTAGTTAAACTAAATGAAGATACCTATGGAGCTAATTAAAATGAGTAGAAGGGTAATAATTTTCAAGAATTTTAGTCTGAGTTCTTATTTTTACCGATATAATAACGGACTGAGCGTGAAAGTTTATAATTATGCACTAAATTTAACTGAGAATAAAAGAGAAAGCAGAAAATATTACCTACAGCTACTTAGAAATTTATCTAAAATTAAATAAAGTGAAAATACTCTACCAACTAAATACTATTCCTATGAGCAGAACTTGTTTCGCCTAGTATACAATATAACAAATGAGTTGGGCTGCGTCCGAGTTGCCGACGTCTGGGAGTGGCGGGCGGAGGGCGGGGCGTGCGGGGTAACCGCCCCAAACAAAATGGCTGGCGGACGCGCCAATTTTTGAATTAGGAACTTTCGAACCGGAATCAGCTGCTTTTTGACTTCAGAACAGTAATTATTATCAGCAGTCAAGACAGATTGAATTCTGAAATAATTGTTCACATAAATTAACTTACATGAAAAAAAAGATTGTATAGTACCTACAGTTATTACTTACTTAGAGCTTCCAAAATAATATTAAATTAAATTAATTAAGCCTTATCGCAAACAATTAGCTAGGTACTTGAAAAGCATTGATGACGTACATTTATAATTACATATTTTGTTTTTAAGTAAGTACAAAAAAGCTTTCCAATTAAAGTTACATTATGTCCATTTAAACCCGTTATCCAAATGATTATCCTCATGTTCACACCACCGTAATAAATGTCGTAACATTACGTATCATAAATTAAACATGCAAAGACTGCCGACTTCACACGAGCATCTATAAACAAATCGTTATTGCGATTTAAGGACCTATTTAAAAGCTATAAATTGACCAAAGCAACGGAAAACAAACCTTAAACTCTGCAGCTTGATGGTCTTAATTTGCTTGTTGAATACGAGAGCTTTAGATCTCATAAACTATTATCCGTACGGGCAAAATGAAGAGACAACGCATCCGTCCTTTTTTGACCAGAGCAATAACTCATAAGCGTGAAAAGAAGGGGCAATATTTACGAGGTGTTTAGTTATATCGATACAGCGGCGTTGATTCAAGCATTGCTTTGGTTTATTGCAGTCAATAAAATTTAATGTTATGAGGCAAGGTCGCACGTGAAAGATTGTGATTTATGTCTTCATGTCGTGTGGTGTTTTTTTTTATCCACTACAAATTAGCCCTTGACTGCGATTTCACCTGATGGTAAGTGATGATGCAGTCTAAGATGGTAGCGGGCTAACCTGTTCGGGGCCAGTTTCGTTTTTAAGATCTTATAAGTCGGAGGCGTCAAATAGAAAACTAAGAAAATTTTCCGACTTTAAAAGCTACTCGCACTTAAACAGCTAGCTTAGAAAATATGCATACTTAGATACCTACTAAGGCTTATAGATAACTTTTTTAAACAATTGTTCAAATTTACATACCCAACTTGCAGAAATTTAGAGGTTATGATTATTTCTCCAGTTGACTAATATTTTGAGTATTGTTAATACATTTTGTCAAATTCACTTTCTTTCAACTTGCATACGTAGCTATAGGTTCACAAATAATTTTAATTTAAGTTAAAAAATTACATACTATGTAGGATATTATATCAATAAAAACAAATTATTATTAAATTAGCATAATGATAGGTGTATATTCTTTAGATGAGATACCCAGCCCTAAGCAAATTCATGCCGTACTTTTCACCCCACATTAGGGTGTCGTGGCTTTAAACTCGACGTAGACTCTACTCTATCGAAGAGAAGATTTTTCTCATGCAGTTAGACAACCACATAAAATTAATTGAAACCTTACCTCGTTCTATAGTTTTGATAACAGAAAAAGTATAGACCTCCTGGACTGAAACTTACGAAGTATTTTCCATGTGGCATCACCACATGGAAAATACTGAAGGCTAGTTATGGTTGAGCTGTAGAGCTTACACCTATAATAAAGCTTATTAGGAATGTCTTATGGCCTTCCAGTTTCCACACTAATAGGTACACTTTCTCATAATGATGCTGATTGCTGATGGATGCTAAATTATCGATCCAATCGATATAAATGATGATAGTTATTAGGCAGGTACCTACTTTAACACCGTAGTTCTTGTATGAAATACCTAAGCTACAAAAAGGTGCCACTAGGGGCGCTGTTTGGAAGCTTTACTCTAAGTTGTGTAGCTTTTTTACCTAAATAATTAAAACTTGAATAACGATTCTGATAAAATGGAGGTCAATCGGTTGTACACTCTTCTGAGTTCGTTTGAGTTCTCATAAGTCTTTTCAGTTTAAATGACTGGAAATGTATGCATCATGCAATGGCTGTCCCATTCAAAGTGATCCACCCGGTAATGAATAGAACTTGATAATTCACAATTTCTCTTCAAATTCAGAAATCGTGAATGTTTAGATTAACTTTAAAGGTTTTGTACTGTCGAATTAGGCACTTTTTTTTAGATAATAATCAAGTAGGTACAATGATTTAAAAGCAAAAAAGTAAGAGATTGTGATAGTTACAAGCATCAGTGTGACATACTAGTTGATCATACAAAAAAAAAACTTATGTAGATACAAGACACGCTATCTCAGTGCGACCGTGAACCCAATCTGTAGAAGTGCAATGGCACAAGGGGGGCTCATCAATCACACTTGCTATCATTGTGAGATGACTGACTGACCAATTTACTTTGACCTTTCAACTCACAGATACGGCCGCGACGAGACAGATGCTCCTAAATAAACAAAATCTGTGTCTTCGTGCTAGATATTTATATATTTTGTCATAGAAACTTCAATTTTACTTATCTTTGTTCAGAAAAAATACTTGGTACAGAAAGTTTTAAATTTTGTTCATAGATAATCATTCATTTTAGAACTGTTCAGCCGTTTGAAGATTAACAGTTTATATTTTCTAGTTTCTTACTTTAGCCGTTTATTAGTATTTAGTAGTTCGTTACTTTTAATGTGTCGGGGGTTTTTGAATTCTTAATTTAATTTTGTATAGGTAGGTACTTAAAGCTTAAGTTCATAATATCCAGTCAATGTAATGAATAGGACCTACTTATATATTTTTATTTGTTTAAGTACCCAATTATATTCTATTCTTTAATATAGTTACAACCCCAATATTTTAGAGAACACCTAGGCTCAATAAGATGACAATTTCAGGTTGCTTACTAACTGAGACCCCTTTAAGGATTGTCTGTGAAATCTACTTAAATATTATTTAATTGCGTGATTGGTTTATTAAGTATGAATTTTTCATGTTGTTAATTGGGGAATGTTTTTTAAAGATTACTTATAACTTATTATTAGAAGGTAACGCATTATTTTGTACCTGTACGTAGATAATATGGGTTGGGGAAATGAAAACCCAGAGAGGCAAGTCCAAAAATGACATTTCAATAATGACTTCCGGCAAATCAGTCATGAAAACGTCGGACAGACAAATACGCGGCCATTTAAAGCCCTGCAAAACCGTAATTGCCTCGATTTCGAACTTGTCAAAATCACATTAGTTCAGCTCTCATAATGGTTCGCCTTTAGCTGGAAGGCGGATTATTAAATAATCATTAGCGTCTGCCACACCTAGACGGCAATACATAATGTTCGTGTTGAAACAAAAAAGTAATTTTGAGATTTGTAGCGGCTCAGGCCCCAGGGGGAGGGGTCAATCAACCGTAACTGACACGGAAGGAACCAGGCCTCCACGCAAATCATTATTTTGTCGTTAGCCTGATATTATGTGTTTCGAAATGTAGAATGTACGTTTTACCAACATTGTGTTTTTCGATACGAAACTTAACGTAACTTTTACCTACCTAGTAATTTAGGCCTTGTATTCGTAATGTTGATTTTGTAATGTTTGATTTAAATAGATCCAAATTATTAGAAAAATAATACACGAATGTAGCTCATAAACTGAATTCTGAACTAGTACCTAGCTACTGAATTTGTAAACTTATAATTTGTAAGCAGAGTAGGGATAATATAGGGCGCTTTAGTAAATGTTACATTTAAACTAAACTGACAGCTTTAAAGCTATTAATCTAACCCTATTGGCAGGGAATACTTACCTATTATGAAGTGGGTAGCAATGTTTTTAATTCTGTGATTTTAGTTTAGATATTGTGCACTACAGAATCAACCCCATTACCTACTTACTACCTACTCATATTAAATCCTCAAATATTAAGAAAGATGGATTGACTGAGTAAACATGCTCGAAAGGTCGATATAACAAATCATAAGTAGTAGGTATTTTTAAGCTAAGTATCATAATTCCTATTTTCAGTTCTATTTCAGAATAAGTAAATATAATATTACATTGAACATACTTAAAAGTATCCAGAGAAAGTACACATACCTACACATTACGTGCAGTAACACGTAAAAATCGTATTAAAAATAACGTACATTAAACGTAGCTCCAATTTTCAATACAGTTGTATAGTATTTAGCTCTTCTTTTCACTCTAGCCTGTACGTTTCACTTAGGATAATTTTCTTAACGTAGTTGCCTCAGCGCCATCTGTCGTAGACGAAGTAATATTCTCAATTTTAGTATTGCTTACATTGGGGCTGATTCTGTGTAACACAATCTCTAAGCTAAACTAAAATGGCAGCTTTAATTCTAGTTCTGTCCCTTTCCGTAGGAAGTATTATAAAAGGGTTAGCAATATTTGTAATGCTCTAATTTTAGTTTAGTTTAGAGATTGTGCATTACAGAATCAGCCCCAATTTCTTTCTATACTAATTTGGTAGAATATTAATTTAAAAAGCTAGAATATACGTAGGTAGGCTATTAAACGTACAATTAAATAATCAATCTGTAATATTTTGTCACGTTATCTACACTTCGTTGGGGACTATTTAGAAATGTTGTTATGTGTGAAAACAGATCGTTTAATTTTGTCAAAATTAATCACAACGTTGCTCAGTAACTTATTTGAAAGATTGACAAATTGATTACTTTCATCCATCTTTCATCTCATAGGTAATTACTCTCATAATTCATTAATGTAGTTATTAATTTCCAATAAGGTGGAACAATAAAAATCTGACATTACAATCATTATGCTTTATTAATTTCATGTAAGTATTTATATATTTATGACAATATCGTCTCGCCTAACCTTATTATGTTACTAATTATAGTTATATTTCATAAATTTTGAATCGATAGGAAATAATGGTATCTAAATAAACTTCCTCCAATTAGGCTCCAATAATCTTTTCTACGGACCTAATATTTTTAAATTCAAGAACAATCGGTAGACCTAAAAATCGAAACTTAAGTGTAATTTTATAAAACTAATATCTTTTTTTTTAATTTTACAAAACAAATCTCTTCCACCTGGCCGCGGGATTGATTTAAATTGCACATAACAGAAATAATGCATCGTTCTATGGTTCATTACCAACCATAGGTTTTGAAAAAAATACTTAGGTGATCTACATGCATGTTATTTTAACCTAAAGTAAAATGTTACAGTAGCTTCTCTGCTGTAGCAAAAATTTGATTCTGAGAATTCATTTTGATATAATTTTATCAGCTTACTTAAGTAGTAAGTATTTCATTGCAATAATTCATTTTGAGTCGCTTTCCAATCAAATTACAATTACAATTACCTACAGCTAAGTTATAGTAAATCTTAATGATTTCGTGACCGACCCAAAATTATCCTGGATAGGTAAGGTTTATGAGTTGGTTTATAGTAGTATTTTGAAAATGAGTTTTGAGTAAAATGATTTTATGTACAATAATAATTTACATTGTTCTGTGACACAAATTAAATATTAATTTATGATTATTTTATTGCGAGGTTTCATTTAACAATTATAATATTGATGCTTCATGATAATTTATAATGAATAATTATATATCATTATTATATTTAGAAGATACAAAAAATCAAGGTACCAAGAATAATTGACTATAATCGTCATGGAAATGGTGAAGCTACGGTAACGAGTCACTTTATGGCTACTTTTATTCGACATAGAAAGAAATATTTGAGCAAATTTTATAAATCATAATTATATGCATCCCAGCCAGACCACTGACACCTTCCAGTCCAATTGTAAAATAATAAAACAAAATGTGATAGCAAACCTATAGCGAATCAATAAATAAATATCGTGTAAAATATCGACAATATACAGTTAATATAATTTACATTATTAAACGAACACAGCACAAATAAAAATATGTGTAAGATGAAACTGGCTCACCAAATTCTTAATAAAACATTTACTAATTAAGATCTATGCGAAAAAAAAAACAATTTACAATAAATAGTTTACATTATATCGATAAAACGTATAACGCGAATCCCGACTTTTCACCTCACTAACATCTCTTCACTCTCTTTTAACAGTACTTATTCGTAAGACTATCAAGATACAAGTAAGTAAATAATTTAATGTTCGATTTTTACGTATATGGGTTTCGATAGGCAATGATTTTATAAAAATACCTTTGTCTGTCTCCGTGTGACTCGTATAGTATGAAATGGCCGAATAACATGCACCTCCAACGCGCTAAGAAGGATAACAGTGAACATCCAGTTTATTTCCTAACTTTGGTATACTGTGTACACGTCTTCGCAATTACTATTCATCTCATAAAGGTCTGAAATTATGAATTAAATAAGTAAATTCCCGCACCCACAAAACTGATGGTAACTTTTGTTCCACTATATTACAATCGTGAGTGAATTTCTCTGTCTAGTCAAATCCAATTTGCTTTTTTAATTTTTACCAAACCGCTACAAACTTCGCCCGCTTTCAATATAATTAGAAAAGTACATTAAGATTCTTAAGCTTCACCCTTGCAACATTTTACAATAATATTAAATAGATTTCCTATGAATTTATTATCAGTATCATTAATTACGTATATATGTGTCATTGAAAAATCGTATACATTGCACTTGTTGAACTGGCCTTTCCAACTACGAAGTTGAGAGTTGAAATCAGAGAAGATTCACAAAATAAAATCATAGTTCCTGTAAGATCGAGTCAAGAACCGATCCTTGGTTTCCAAAATATTATCAATAATATTATTCACACTAAAACAATTGTACATAATCATAAAATCTAAAATTATCATTTTTATATGTACAAAATAGCATTTCGATAGCTTAATTAGAAATAAAACATCAAATATATTAAATAATAACAATATCGTTACTAATTGCCTTCTCATCAATGGTTAATTATAAGAGGTCCTTATGGTTTTGTATTTCAATACTAATCAAAAGGTTTATTATTTTCGACACAAAGTGCTTGAGCTTTGATCGAATTAATAGTTAACATTGATTTCGTATATTTATCATTAGATAAGTACTTTAAAAATAATTGATAAATCTAAGTTTAAAAAGAATCCATAAACAAAATGACAAGCACTTTGTTAAGTGATAATAAAAACAGTAAATCAGGATAAATTCCAAAAAGTACAACACACATTCAAAAGTATAACCGAATACGTTAAATGTATTCAATCACATCTGCAGTACTGATGCAGTTTCACTAATCATATACACTGCTTTTTTGGTAATTATTGGTATTGAGATTGTTCTATAAATTAATTTATACTTAACAACTGTAAAAATCTCTTCATCACACTATCATTACTCTTTATGCCAAGTCACTAATTACGCATTAGTTATAATAATAATATTATCATGAAAAGTCCAACATACAATTTATACAAATTAAACCGTTCTAGTAACTTCGGCCACCGGATCAATAGTTACAGATTCATCATTCCGGTGCACAAAATTCAATGTTATAGCAAAATAAATGGACACAAACCGACTCGGTGTCGTGAGTCTAAATCTGAAACAAATCGATCAGTCACTTGGACCGCATGAACCAAGCTAAAGGCTTTTATTGTGGCGAGGTGGGTGGACTCATGTTGTCCGGTTCGTCTCCGGAGCCAGGCTCGCCTTTGGTCTTGTTTTCTTTCTTCCACTTCATGCGTCGGTTCTGGAACCAGATCTTGATTTGGCGCTCGGTTAGGCAGAGCGCGTGCGCGATCTCGATCCGTCTCCTTCGCGTCAGGTACCGGTTGAAATGGAACTCCTTCTCGAGCTCGAGCGTCTGGTACCGAGTGTACGTTTGCCTTCCCCGCTTTCGTTCTGAAAACAAATAAAAACAAACGTTAGTATGCACAAAAAAACGTGTGAAGTCAGTCTGGCAGCTCCATTACTCAGACATTAAAAACTGCATAGGCATTTCTGACAAATGGTGGTTATTTGTAAACAGCGAACACTCCCGGCGAAGTTAATTGAAAATTGTTCTGAGCTTATCAATTTGTTAATTGTTTTTGCTTGTTCGGCATTTCTCTCGACTGTCGGGGGTAACTAAGTTTAATGGATCATACAGAAATAAACATCAATTTAATTATTTGATACTAAATAAAGCTATCATGGTTCTATTACTATCTAAAATAATTAATTATGCTTCAATCTATTTGTTGTGGTTTATTATGTAACGAAAGATTTGAAAATAAGTGCTTCGCTGCATACTTTGATTGCAAAGGGTTTCGCACGCAGCTGGTTAGCAAACTAATTTTACGGTTTTATCTGTAGCTATTCCTTAGTATAGTATCCTGTGAACATAATGTTATATTTTCTAGTTAGTGCGTTTCATCTTAGAAGTCATTACATAAAACTACTATAATTGCAAAAAACATTACATAATAGACAAAGGCAGATTAAAAAAAATATAGAGCCGTTTCAGTGTTCACTGAAACGGCAAAAAGTTTCACTTTTTTATTAAACGTACGTCTGCACGCTTCCTTATTTCAAGAGTTGAAGCCACACCGCTACCGATGCCAATTAAAATAATTTAAGATGCCTCAGGTCTTTTTCATTTTGTATCCATTATTCTTCGAGAATATCCAAACCATATTACACTTGTTTTAGAATACGCTTTGAACTGTAATTTAGGCCGTAAATTGAAAATACGATGAGTCTGACAGTAATCAAGCATAAAGTTTGAAAAAATTATTTAATTTGACAAGTTTCGGTGGGATTGATTGGAAAATCGGTTGAAATTTTTGCAAAACTTAAAGACACTTACGCAAAAAGTTAGCATTATTATTCGTAGCATTGATTCAACCTGAATGTTCATATTAAAAAATAAACATCATACATAGTCTTGACTATTGGACTACACGAAAAGTCATTGCTGAATGGAAACTTTTTCTTGTTGTGGCAAATTTTTAAAGCTTTCACTCATATTGAAAGCGAAACAAAGTGTAAGTGACATTTAAACTAATAAAGCAATCTATTTCAAATTTAGTCAAGGCAGCCAAAAATGAAATTTTGCAACGTTCTCTATAATTCCGAATACGTTTGATTATTTCTGTTTCAACGGAAGCACGCAAAACAACTTGCAATACAAGATAAACACGCAAACTTCGAGGAAACTCTGACACGAAACTTGGATTACATTGCAAATAACCTCCTGCCCACTGTTTCCAAGAAAGACAATATTCATAACTTGGAAAAAACAAAACAATTGCCCTGACGACTAACGCGACGTTTTGTAAGCTTTTAGCTTGCGTTGATAAATCTGCCGAGTGTATAGACAAGAT
This sequence comes from Erebia epiphron, assembly GCA_963932025.1. Taxonomy (NCBI): domain Eukaryota; kingdom Metazoa; phylum Arthropoda; class Insecta; order Lepidoptera; family Nymphalidae; genus Erebia; species Erebia epiphron. The sequence goes on from OZ009945.1 coordinate 44,792,321, forward strand.
TGTGATTTCTGCTAACTGGAACATGTGTCAAGTGAAGTGAGCACTTTATTTGTCACCGAAAGTTTTATTAACTTGTTTACAGTTTCAGTGAACCTATTGATGTGTCAAACCTACCCTAAACTAATAAAAACATGAAATAGAATATTAAACTTAATACAGAAGAAAGTTTCAGTTTTCCGTCATCAAAATATGAAAACTATGTAGAAATTGAATCAGATTCGTGAGAAAAATATAGTGAAAGGAGTAAATATAAAAGATTCAATGCTCAAAGCAGTAGGATTGCAGCAGCAACGGATTCAAAATTATCGGCCACTTGTTGCACAGGAAATTGATAACAGCCTCATCGTGGCCCCAGCTACCGAATTTTGGGACGCATTCAAGAATGCAAATGCTATTGGCCAGCGAATATTGGCTATTGCAGTGCGTTAATATGCATTGGTAATGAAAACTCTATCAGACTCTTATTTCGTATCCTTATGTATTGTATCCATATTGTCATATTTGCTGAGAACCATTTTTTCCGAATCTTACTTAATTCTTTGTCTTATTTGAAAGTCATCTTTTTTTAATTCTATTAATCCGCACATGGCCGGAATAGCAGAGCCTGCACTCTTCTGATTTTGAGAGAATGGGTTGAAATTATGATGATTATAGTAGGTATAGATGAAATGAACGTTATAATTAAGTCAGCTAATAAGGATAAGGTGCGTAGATATATTTTGTCGTTTCTTAAGTAAATCTCGCTGCCCTAACTCGGCTTCACTATAATGCATGTAATTGAAGCTATAATTAGTTTCAGTTTTCATAACAATTACCTACACGTAAGAGTAAGTAACTCTATCATTCGCCTAAATATAATGAGTACTTCCACTAGTTCAAAATGTGATCGTATCGCACATCTTAGTATAAAAAGCCTTAAAAGGATCTACAACAGCTAAAACTAAAATTTAACGTCCAGAAGACGCTAAACAAAATCATATACGATATAGCTCATGAAATCCCCTTCCCAACGGGCTTTATATATTACACTGGCGGTTTCATCGCGCACTCAGATGCATAAAACATGATCCCGCCGTCAGATTTAAACCGTACGTAATAAGAGCATTATAGGACGCGTCTGAGCGGGAGAGACGCCCGAGGCACGGACACTTACAGCTTAATTTAGATGCGAATGTCGCTTGATACATTTCATAAAAGGTTAATTGGTTAATAGTTTGAATAGTTCGGGACTTATATGTAATACATGATACAAGTACGGTACGGTACCCTGTAAGTTTACCTTTGGGTGTAAATCCTTGCAGGCGTTTGAGCGGAAAAAAACGCTTGCGACATTACGAAGTTCTTAAGCAAATTTTACTTGTTCTTCATTATGAATAATATATAATAAATTCATGTTCATATTATGAATTATTAGGTATTCTCATGTAGAAGCTAACCAACGTCATTCAGTCACTCTCCAAGTAAATGAGATGCATAAAACATGAGCATAAAAGAAAGTATGCGAGCGGAAGAGGCGTCCGTTTCACGACAGGCACGGCTTAGGTAGTCATTCATTCTTGATTATTCAGCTAGGCTGGTTTCCGCATTTTAACGGCGTACGAGTTACACGTGATAAAAACTTCATAGGATGTGATTTTCACTAGCAGCAAGAAAGTATACGTTTGACTATCTACGATTCGTTGGATATGGCTTCCAAGCTGAATAATATTTTCATTCATAATACTTACATCAAAATGACTCCTCCTGTTTGTAACACCGGAGTGATTTACCTAACGACAATTAGCTCATACAATTTAAATTATCGAATCGGTTCGACCGCTCGTCTACGCGTGGAATGAATCCGTATTTCCAGCGACACTAAGAGCACGCTGCGAGTATCTTTTGCACAAAAATGAAGTTATAAAGTAGGTATTATGTTAAAATTGTGAAGATTCGTTACTGCACTGCCCACTCGTCTATTCTACCTACGCATGTATGAATCCGGGTGTTTTGGGGCACCAAACGCACGCTAGATGTATCAACGGGGCTCTGAAATGAAGGTTGTCTCTGATAAGGTACGTAATTTTTTTTTTTTATCCACTATAAGTTAGCCCTTGACTGCGATCTCACCTGATGGTAAGTGATGATGCAGTCTAAGGTAGCGGGCTAACCTGTTAGGGGCATGGCAGTTATATTAAACCCATACCCCTATTCGGTTTCTACACGGCATCGTACCGGAACGCTAAATGGCTTGGCGGCACGTCTTTGCCGGTAGGGTGGTAACTAGCCACGGCCGAAGCCTCCCACCAGGCCAGACCAGGGAAAATTCAGAAATTATAAATTCCCAAATTGACCCTGCCGGGGATCGAACCCGGAACCTCCGCACGTTAAGGCAACAGCGCTACACACTGCGCCACGGAGGTCGTCAAAATTTCAAAAAGTTGAGAAATTCTAAACATCAAACGTTCACCCTCTCAGAATAATATACACGCGCCATAACGCGCTGGTTTAGGGGCGCCGGTCGAATGCTGCATGACTCCGGGATACAGCAATCAAAACTTACTTAATAATTATTGTAATATTTTATAAAGGGCAAAGCTTGTCTGGCTGTAACTGGCTGTTACCATTTTCAAGGCTCATCGGTGTAGACGATTTTGATGAAATTTGGTACCTGGTGGCATCGTGGAGAAGCCCATGTGATATTTATCGCGGAAAATCAAAGACTTCCACCGAGATTACTACTAAATTCACACGAAGGGAGGATTTATGAGGAAGGTAAAGTATGTCACAAAATTAAGAAGATTCGCGTAGCAGATCGCCCGCTCGTCTACGCTTGTCCGCGTATGAGCCCGCGAGTTTAGTGGCACCGAGCGCACGCTGCATGTGTCGCCTGGGCACATAAATCATCGTAGGGGAACAAAGTCGGCCCCGGATTACTTTCACGACGAGCTTGGACACGCGTGAGATTGAGAATACTATGCGATAGATGATTAAGTATTAGACCACTAGATACCCTTTAAGTATTTTAGCATAGTCACGATATTATGATAAACCGTGGAAAAGAACCGTGTAATTATATTAGTTACTAGCTGATGCCCGCAATTGCGACCACGCGGTTTAATTTCATTTTAATTCCCGGGGAAACTCTTTATTTCCAGGATAAAAAGTAGCCTAGGTCACTTTCAAGGTCTCCAACTATATCCATGCAAATCACGATGATCCATTGATCTGGTGCAGCGTGATTGAAGGACCAACCAACAGAAAAACACTTTCGCATTTTTAATATTTGTGTGAATTATGGCGTAAACTTGTAAAGTATAATATTATGGCTCATATCGAATAAAATGTTTATCTCGCACAAAAAGCCTAAAAGCCTAAAAATTATGAATTTATAGCGATGTAAGCCTAAATACCAAATTCATCAAGGGATGACAAGTGAAAAGAGCTTTTAATTTAATTCGTTGCGGTATCGCGCCGGAGGAATATGAAAAAAATACAGCAACAGCTTGAAGCGATATCGACAATCCATAATTCATGCCCTACAATTTTATACGTTCGCATGCAATTGAATAGGAATAAAACATATTTTGTGCTCGACCGAATTATAACTTTATTCTGCTAGTAGCAGAGTTGAATTTCAACGGATAGTTCACATTGTTTACAGCGTTATGCAATGGAGACACCACTCAGTGTATTGCAACACGGTACATGATATCAAACGTGTATTCATATTAATGCAATTTCTCTTAAACGCTTACACGTCGTAAATAAAATTACTGGTTTCAAAGGTCTGAGAAGTGAAGGTCAAACTTTGCTTTAAACATTTAATTAACACTCCGCTTTTGGAAAAAAAAATTGTGAGGCAGACTTAAATAATAATAAGTACTTACAAGATATCCAATTGTTAGTCTAAATATATAAAAGGAAAAAAAACTGATGACTGATTGACTGACTGACTGACTGATCTATCAACGCATAGCTTAAACCACTGGTCAATTTTTGGCTGAAATTTGGCATGCAGATAGTTATGACGTACTTAAACATCCGCTAAGAAAGAATTTTTGAACATTATTAAAAGCCTATAAAATAAGGATTTGAAATTTTTGTGCTTCCACGTGGAGAAACACTTTCGCATTTATAATATTAGTATGAGTGGATAAAGGTACCTACGAGCAAAAGGGACAATTGCTTCCTCAGCATTTTCCTTGTTTCGTTAAGCGAATAAGAAGGTACCTAATAAAGTTTTTTTTTTTGGAAAATATTGATCTGATTTCAGTTACGAGAAAGATCTGGAAATCAGTCAATAAATACAACAAGTTTCCGAAGCGCTACTCAAACTTTTCTAGTTGCAATAATGTCGATTAAGCAACAATATTGTGTCAGTTTGACGATAGTAATAATTGATTAAAAGGTATGGTAAGGATTATAGGTATGTTATTTAAAGAAATAGTCAAAAAACAGTTATTTTGAATAGCGTTTTTGAAATTAAGATATCTTTATGATAGGTGAGGAACAAGACTCCATCTACTTGCAAAATACGGATGGCAAATCACTAATTGAATTAGTTTTTATCATTTCATCCTGAAAGTTTTCCTGTTATATTACAATGATGAGTTTTAATAACAAAAATAATATAGCGTATGGGCTTTATTTATGGACTAACAGCCAGATTAAAAAGCCGAAAACATGGAAGCCTTTGATATTCATTAATCATTGGTGTAGCTGGGCGGGCGTAGACATTATCTACTTTTACAGCTATGTGCACATAATAATATGTGTGCGTAAGGGACTAATGACTGTAGTGGATGGAGTCTATATTTATTTGTGTAGAAGTTATATATGTACGTACTATGCAAAAATGGAACCTTATTGAGGTTTTATTGAAATAGCAATGTGAAAATTATGATGGAAACTCAATGTGGCTCTTTCTGTATTGTAATCTGTAGTAGAATCTAGTGTCATTCTTTTTGCAGTAGGTAAGTAGCTATTATCAAAGATATAGTACCTAATTAATACATTAAGATCTGTCTTTTTAAGTTTGAAGATTGTTGTACAACGAAATTAGCCACAATTTCGTAGAGACGTATCGCACAATATAAGGTATTCCTGTCAGTATGTTTGAAATGTGTGCGTAGGGGCGGGTGAAATCAGAAATCATAATAAAAAACATTCGGTCGGACCTCGAAAAGAATTTATATCGCGAATACAGAGCCATCAGTCAGTGTTGTGTCGACGCTGATTCCCGTCGTGTTTCGCATCCGAAATGGAATGTTATTCACCGAAAATTTCGCTTCGGCGTACGCTAAAAATTACGCGACTCGAGCCGGGGATTGAACGAAATTCCGCGCGCAAAAAAGGTGTCAAATGAAATATTCAAATATATTTTAATATAATTCATGCGGCGGGCGTTTCATTTCTCTCCCTCGTAATGGAATGCTAAATTTTCAGGCGAACAAAAAATATATATTAATGCGCGTACCTAATAGCTTATACAAACTCGTTTGTTGGGTATTGTTGCGCACAATGGATGCCATAACTCCGCGTCGCTGCCACGGCCGGTGACGTCTTTGTTAGGCTCTAGCTTTGTTCGCCGCGCGACTCCTCCTGTCGTCGCACGACGTCAAAACTCCTACCCTGCCTGTGTACCCGCCGACATTCACATTGCCACCCACACTACCTACGCCGATAATTAATTTCAAACCCACGTTAATGCTGCTCAGTCTATACTCCATACTTTTCCAACACTATAATACCTACTTATTATGCAACAGTAAACTAATAGAACTTTTGTATCAAAATTGACGTAGTTCCCTTCGTAGGTAATTACGGTATGTTGGAACCATTACAATAATTTGCTGGAAAGCCATAATGAATATTTGAGAAGGCGATAGAATGTGAGTAATTGCTTCGGATCACGAAGCGAAAAGTTATGAAAGGTGTTGGCGAGGGCGATTTTTCAACGCCCGTCATGAACGCGAAAATCTTAATGAAAAAGAAAGTATTCAATCACGAACCATTCCGGCATTAGATTCCTGTATATTGAGTTATAGATAGCTGTTGTATACATTTTAGATAGCTATATTTGTTTCTAGCTATCCAATTTGGAGGAAAATAGCAACGCATACGAAAAATTCATCTCGGGAGCGCATTAGGGGTCTAAGATGAGGTTCGCCGCGGGACGGCTAGCCCCAGGAGGCTTCCCTCGAACGCCCAAGGGCGGTCTTCGCTCCAGAGAATATTTGACACGGGTCTGGCAGATAGACAGCCCGGCCATGTGTGATCCCCGGGCAGGAAACGAGGGGTTTTTTCCGCGCCTCCGTCTATATCGCTACCTACAAGCATAAGTATGATATGTTATGATTTATGCGCCCCTGTTGACTTGCACATGTGATGCCGTATCATGCGGCGCTTTTTGTAATCCCACTAATGAAACCATCTTTTATCACATCGATATCGTTCCATCGTAACGATATAGTTTCTAATTTAATATTTTTCGTAATTAAAGTTCATCACTGATAGTAGAGTGGTTCTGGATCATTTACGTCATAAAGTTTATTGCTTCTAATATCCTAATTATGGTTCCGTATCATAACTATTTACTACCATTTCAATTCGAAATGCTTTGGGTTCAAAAATTGAATTTTAATACCACATAATAAGTTCGGCTTTATCGGCTTAGTAGCGGTCAAAGTTTGATTGGCGTTCTAACCCGACATTTAATTAATGTTTAGGGTAAGCTATCTTTGTGTTGAAGGGAGACGGTAAACTTGAGACAGAAAGAGAGAGGTAGTTTCTCAGAATGTTGCCAGATAATAGAACAAAAGTTTCTCTCCAAGTTAGCAGTTTAGTCAATTTCGGGTTGGCTGAAGTTCCGGGTCGACATGCTAAGTAACGAGAAAGTGGAAGACATGACTTGCGTAAGTAAGAGGAAGCTACCTATAGAAAAATTTGGTTCAGTGAGAATACATATTCTAAATACCAAAGTGTTTGTTTATTGGTTTGTCCTTCAACCGCGCCGCAACAGATTTGATTGATTTTAATTTGTATAGTTGAGATCCTAGAGAGTGACAGAGGCTACTTTTTTGTCTGCAAAATCAAAGAGTACCTACCCTGTGGATTTTTAAACCTAAATCCACACGGGCGGAGTCACGGGCATCATGTACCTAGTTGTAAATATTGTTGTATTCATGTTATATGACAACACGAAATAGCATAAGGATAATAAAAACCGATAAATACTTTTAAAGCCACTCAAACAAATGTGCCTGCGTGATGTTTGGAAAATGTACCTATAAGACCTACATAAGTATTCTTTATTATTTAATGACAATTTTGAAATCGACAATCCATAAAATATTGTAAGTTACCTACTTTTTTTAAATAGAAATGTTGGAAGTTCAAAACTCCGTAAAATTTCCATAAATTTTGGGGAAAAAATTACAAGAGGCAACATTTACAACACCAAACAAGAGTTTTCGAATGTGCGTGCACCCTTTTCACGGTGCCTTTGCGTGTGTGGGTCGTCGGACATGAATTAATGGGATTGGCATTTCGATGTGGACCCGTAATTATATTCTGTAATGGATTTTTAATAATGGTTACGGTTTTTCAAGTTTGGTTTTCCAAACTTTTTATAATATTTGGTAATATTATCTAATAGCTTTGGTAATAATGTTAAGTTTCCGTACCTGCACACTAATTATGGGTAACACAATATATTTCATTCTGAGTACTTTTATTTCAGCGTCATTTTTATCCATTGAACATTGCTTTTTATTTGTGTAAAAAAATTTAATGGAAAAATGACCCAATTGAATAAAATTAAAATGTTCGAGTAAATGTTAAAAAAGCTCTGCGAAAAGCTACATTGGTAACAGCGCCATCTATTGAGGAATGGCAATACCAATATGAAAGTTTGGGTCTCAATCATGCCGAAAGAGCGTTTTCAAACTATTGAAATTTTGAATGCACTGACCCCTGCCACATTTCACCACTGCTTCAACTTATTAGCATGGGTATAATAAAAAGGTAATATTCTACAGTTAACATGAATACGGAAAACGGGCTTTTGCAAATTCTTTGTACCTACATCCTACAGCATTACTATCTACGCATTATGAGTGTCTCAATGGACAACGGTAAGGTACGCTTCAAATAGTAATTTTTTTAATGCACGAGAAATAATGTTTGAAGCTACAGGGAAAGGTACCTACCTATTTAGAATATAGGTACCACTGTAGGTAAGCAGAATTCAAATTTTCAATCCCTGAATTTAGAGATTTCTTCCTATTCCTTGGGAATACTTACAACGCTATTATAAAACATTGACAACTACATTGATTACTATGTTTAACTTTTTATTATTTATATTTAGATAGCAAAAGCCCCATTTTTTATCGTAATGGGAAACCTCCGCGTTAGAAAAGGGCAAGGGAAAATCGTTTGATTATAGATCGATCGGTAGGTAGTGACAGTGTTTCTATTTTCTGTTTCCTAGTTCAAAGACACCGCCACTGAAATAATATAAGAAGAGCGAAACGATCCTTCAACGTCCGGACGCTGCCCTGCTAACCGGAAAGGAGCGGCAGAATTAGATCTGAAGGTATTTTTACATCCCTCCTAGTAAAAATATTTACGCGAATAATAGCGCGTGTGAATGAGGGAGGGTTGGAAAATAATAATAACTGTAGGAATCAATGACAATAGAAAATAAACATTTTGCAAGGTAGGAACCATTCTTTCTCTTCTTTTTAATATTCAAGTCTTGTACCAATTATAATTTCATTAAAAAAAATCGGGATAGACTTTACTGATACTTTGTTTTTATTTTGCTACTTTTAAATATTATTTTGTCTCTTGACTTGAAAATTGTAAAGAAAGTATAAAAGAAAAGTAATAATTGAACTATTTTAATACAATTTTGCACCAAGAATTAATTAGTTTGTACCTAAAGGTACAAAAACATACATAAACTCAACATAAGGACTGCTAATTTCTAAATGAATTGTGGACTAAAAAACTTTTGAAAATATTTAGATCCTGTAACGGTTCTAACTAGAAATGTAGTTATTATTAAAAAGAAAAGTCTTTTTAATTAAATATATCATAGGAGTAGAAGGATACAGTAATTTAAAATCCTAAGGATCAGTGTTTAGGTAATGTTGCGAACGTCTCAACTCTCCCGAAAAAGCTTTCAGGTCTATCAATTGAAGGGGGCGCCTCGATACTAAAGAATCGGAACTCCAATCTAAGCTACCATTCACCGTCATTGTTACCGCGACAATGCAATCGATCAATGGTGATAGAAATGAATGAAATTCACAATGGTTCTTATCAGCCTAGAGCGTGGGGAAATGGTTTTGGTAATACATCCTCTGGAGCAGGGAATAATTTCTGTTTTGTTTTTTTTTCGCGGCCCAAGGCTAAGTTTGGTACACAGATAGGTTGCATACCGGGAATGGACATGAGCTGTTGCAAGTTGGGGGTATTTCACCCCTGTGCCTCGGAGAGCACGTAACGCCGACGGTCCTGCGCCTGATCTCTCTCCGTTCGTGTCGGATTTTACTTCTAATCGGGCTATAAGAGTAAAGGAACAGAGAGCGCACCTGTGTATGCGCACACACTTTTGCACTATAATATATCCAGCGCAGATAGCTAAATCTCTCTGGAGATAGACCGCCGTGATCGAAATTCGGTCGGGAGGACATTATTAATATTATTATTTATTCTGGGAAAACTATGAGTTTCAAATATCTGAATCCATGACTCATTTACCAACTCAAATTATTATTGATATCCGGAAAGTACCTGTACGTATTTTGATTTGTGTACGGATACGGATGAGAGATTCCAATGCGTGAGTAAATATTATGCATAGTGGATACTTTTGAAAACTGTAGGTGCTTCGAACAATAAACCAATCGAATTTTCAAGGGTGCGAGAGATATGTTTTGGTTGGAACGTCTCTGAGTAAATAAAGGATTTACGAGTAGGCAGTTTCTATAGTTGTTCATAATTATTATAGTAGGCATTTTTCAGTTTTAGTAAGTATAACTAAATTAAATTTACGGATAGGCTTCGGTCACAAACATACGCTGTAAGTTGCCCTTTTTTAATACTATGTTAGTATATAGTATTGGATACATATAATATGATTAGTATGCATGAATGTAGGACTAGGTACCTACTAAACTTTAAGATCTGATTAGGTAGGTATATTGAAGAATTTGTAAGACACAGAGACATTCTATCGAAATAAATTTGTATTAGGTACAATTACGAGTCAAGAATACCGGGTCTAGGTTAGTTTGGCTAGTTCAGCTGGTTGTAACACATCTTGCCTACTTTTAGGGTGAAAGGGTACTTTAAAATGTAGAGAGTAAAGTTATGTAGAGCCTACATAGTATATAGTTCCATATCTAACTCGCCAACAAAATACCAACACTCATTTTGTTTAATACCCACCGATTCGGGCTTTCATTCGCAAACGTGGAAAATCAGAAGCAGGCCCCAAAACAAATTCTTGTATTCAATCATCAGGCGTTCACAAAGGCCTTTGGGCTGATAACTGAACAATGAAATGTAACAAGTCGTCCATTCGGCATTGTATGGAGGGAGGTGCCGGGGGTGAACGCGGGGTGGAGGAGGGAATTTCCATTATATTTCCATTTCCACCGCGATTTGCGTCGACTTATCGCGGTCTACCTTCTCTTCCCCTGGACTAGGTAAATCTATCTTTCTATGCCGTTAGTCAATAAAGCTTTGCATCAAATAGACTGAAAATTATATTTTACTTTTCAAAAGCGTTCTAGTAAGTAGTAAAGTTTTTTATAGGTAAAAAGAGATGAATCTCTCTCTAATATTAGTTTACTTATGTCCAAATAATGCATTAAATAATATTTTATGCTTGTATAGATGGTGTTTTCTAGGTAATTCTTGTAATTAGGGATTCTTGTAATTAGGGGAACAGTTGGGTATACCTTTAAATCTATTAGAGTTTAAAAAACTGATAAAGATTTTCTTTGCCGAATCTTTCTTTTAAAACATATTCATATTGGTCATAGCATATTATCCATTGTACATAGGCAGTAGGAACAGACTATACATTAATCGCAGCAGATTCATATTATATTACATATTAGTAGGTATATGTGCTGCTCCTCCATGATTAACGACTTGTCTGCCTCGACCGAAGCGTTCTATTTTAAAACAACGTAAGCCGCATTCCCATTGGTCCATTTTTTTGGAATGAATTTTGAAGATAATTAATGATGAAACGGTTTTGGGTAGATATGAGAAATTCATGATGGATACACACTTGTGTCACGACACCTAATTCGACAATATTACACGAGTGTAAAGAAAAATCAAATCGTGGTTATTTTCGGTAGGTTATTTTCTACTATTCAGTGGAAGTATTCCTACTTGTATTTTTTAAGCATGCACCAATAATTAAAAAGTGCTAAATTAATGCAAACAATAAAATGATAGAAAACTTTCGCAATGAGCTTTTTTATTATTACATACTAGATGATTCCCGCGACTTCGTCCGCGTGGACTTTTGAATTTTCCGGGATAAGAAGTAGCCTATGTCCTTCCCCAGGATAAAACCTATCCCTGTACCAAATTTCATCAAAATCGATTGAAAATATGGGCCGGGAAAGCGTAGCAGACAGACAGACAGACAGACAGTTAGACAGACAGACACACTTTCGCATTTATAATATTAGTATGGATTTTATATTATTTGATTAGAACTGTACGAAAACGAAACAAATATACTTAAATATTATATTATCCGTAATATTACACACCCTCATTATTTCAACATACCGTGGGACCAGGTATCTAGCGTTTTTCGGATACAGAAAATATAATTGATTAGGCTCTACAAACGTCGCAAAGCATTTGTTCGTCGCAAGGCATCGAGTGGCGTGTTACAAATATGTTTCTAGCATTAATAATAAAGCGATATGAGAACTTTAGTCTTAAGTGATGCTACTGTGGAGGGTATATTTCTCTTACGGTAACTACACTGTCGTCTGATACTTGGTTTTAAGTACGGTTTTTGTGGAACACCATACGTTTATAACTATCCATTCGTGAGATACTGAACACTTACTGTGTTGTATGGTTCTCTTTCGTGTTCAGCTTTTAACTAGCTGATGCCCGCAACTTCAACCGAGTGGATGAGTTTTTTTGGTTTCTGTGTGAACTCTTTAATTCTCCAGGATATAAAGTAGTCTACGTGTCATTCCAGACTACAATCTATCACTGTGCCACATTTCATCCAGATCCGTTCACCCGTTCTGGCGTGATTGAGTAACGAATCCAACCAAACTTTCGCGTTTATAATAAATATTAGTATAGATTATTCATGCAATTAGTATCTTGATTTTAATTTATTAAATGATTTTCTATGAGGTCGATGGATATGTGAGAAACCCGGCGCATTGAAATGAGATTTTTATGTTCTTTAACATCTTAGCCTAATATAGTTAAGTACAGCTATATAAATGAACTTTAGATGGTAGCCGTCACAATAGATCGGCAACAGTTATTGATACAGGGTCGCTAGGAGCCCTGCATAGCTGCCTACCTAAGAAGATCAAGCAGACATGGAGTCACAAACAACATGCACATTCGCGTAGCGTCACATTAATTCGCGTTGTCGCGTTTGTCGCTTACGTAGTATAATGTCTAAGGCGCGGGACATATAGAAGAGGCGACGGGCGCGGCGTGTGGCGCGCCTGCGGCGCCGCTTCTATCTATTTCATACAAAATGTATGCAAGCGGCGGGACGCCGCGTACCCAGAGGAGGCGAGGTGCGGACGCCGCTTTCATACTTCCAAGGTCACACCTCCGCCGCGCCGCCGCTGCGCCTCTTCTGTATATGTCCCGCCGCTAAGCTTAGCTATCAAAACAAAGCAATCATATTAACATTGTGCGTTTTAGACAAACCGATGATGGCTAGGTAGGTACCTATTTTCACACGTCCCTTGGAAAGCCTTTTTTGGAAAAGTGGAAAACGACTGTTACTTTCCGACGTCTAGTTTCGCTTGTTTTGTGTACCTACCCCTGAATATGTCTCAGAAAATAGTTAATTGAACTCACCCTAAACGCCTACCTACTTAAATTAAACAAACCACTTCTGCTTGTGAAACTATGCCTTTCCCTTTTATGATGAAGATACTTGATTTATTATCTACCTTTAGGTTTTACCTATACACACTTCCAATAAACCAATCATAATAAATCTCTGTCACTTCAAACCTTTGAACTCCTTTTATAATAAACTTCAGCTGAGATGGCTTTTAGAGTTTTGTCAAAATTGGCTCATCTTATCTGACAGACAATTCAACAAGATACCTTGATGTTGATGCAGTGTTCAGGTTTCTACGAACTGTTTAATGATGCCATACCCTACGTGAAATAATATAGCGGTAGCAAAAATAAATCAAAAAATTTAAATTTATAAAATAATATTTTAAAGTAAAAAAACACACATTTATTTACCCTAATGAAATATATTGAGATTGTTATAGCTACTGTGAGTTTCACCATTAGAATAATCCAAGTGCTTACTTATTATCATTTGTGTCTATCGCTCAATTAGATAATCTGTTATTTATTTGCGTAATGTTGGTAATTATAACCTGCCATATTGTAGAGAGATAAATTTATTTACTCTAGACTAGTGGTTCGCCCCGAACTAAGACCTCGCGGTATCCTTAGGATATTTTTAACCATATGTTGTAATATAGTTTAACTTTTAACATTAGACGCAAAAGAGCTAAAGAGTTATTGCAGAAACGAATAAACTTTTACGGAGGGACATCTATTGACATAATTGTGAAGTTCTGTTAAAAATACTGAAGCTCATTAAAAATTTAATAATTTCGTTACCTTATAATATTTATCTAATTTTAGTATTTTTTGTTCAAGTAGGTACAGGATATAATTCAAATAATTGATCAAGTTTCAGGCTCAGCCTTTCAGAAAATTGAGAGTTCTGAGGTCAACTTTGGACGTTAGAAAATCTCCACTTTGAAAAACCCCCATTTCGTCAATTTTAGGGGAAAATATTAAAAAATATATATTTTTGGACTCTATTCTTAATTATCTTTAAAATGATATACCGCAACCCTATATTTAACGCTATCAAAATATTTTACTTCGCATTCGCTTCTATGAGAGCCCCCCTGAAATAAAGATTTTTATAACTTTTTAAGCCATATTCGGCTGGAGGCCATCGGTGGACATATTATATTTAAGTAATTAAAGTTATAAGGCTCTGACATACGGACGGACGGACGGACAAGTGCAAATTCACTCAAGTACTCAGAGAATTTCGCTTCACTCGGTCAATAAGTAAGTTTAAATAGCGAAAACCGAAACGATATATATTTAGATGATATTTTTAATGTTTAGTTTTTAATTTAGGTTTTAATGTTATTATAATGACGTATGGATTTTCTTATTAATATAAAAAAATAACTCTTAAATAAAAAATAAAAAAAACGAAAACGTAGTAATCAACTAATTTATGACATACTTAGTTTGTTTTTCCCGCTTTACTTCTCATGGTGTTTTTTAAATACCTGAATAAAAACTAAAAAGAATAAATATCGTTCGCGTGCGAGTTGAATGTAGAGCGTATGCATGTGTCACCTCAGGCCCCGACTGCATTCAATTCCCGCGCGTTTTACAGGTAGGTACCTGACTTCGTAACTAAGACGTTAATAAGTCCGTATACTGTTAGCAAGAAGCACTTTTAAAAACCATTTTTTTTAATACACTTTTTGCCTACACTTTGTAGATAATATAATATAAGCATGCTACTTTACTCCACTTTAATATCACTCGCGCACTTTAGGGATTGTTAAGCATACCTACGGCCATTGGAATAAGTAGCTAAACAGCGCGATTGTACGAACCAAACTAACATCCCAACGTATTACAGAAGCACAAATTGAATGATACCAATTACAATAGGAACGCAAAATCAGTGACTAGCCCATAAATTAGAACTCAAGACAATCTCCGAAACAGTAGGAGACGGTAGCCCAACTTCATACCGCATTGTTCGCTATCGGTGTCAGCAAAACAGAAGGTGAGGCCTTTGTGTAGAGAGTTGTAAATTTTATGAAAAGTGAAATTCCTTTTGAATGCCTCTTCGGCCCATAAATAACCCGGGATTAGAGGACGGCATTGTTTTTGGCACTTTTGTTCCTCAAAGCCCACAATCGAATTTGCAAATTACAGCGTTACACTTTTGCTACCTGTCAATAGATTGTGCAAAACTAGCGAAACTCACTTTCATTTTTGTAATTGTAGGACATTGAATCAGAGGAGAAACTTTGTGGAATGTCTTTTTTATAGGGCATCTATTCAAATATTTTGAGCTAAGTACAAAATATGTATAAAAACGAAACGGTGCTAATATCTAGCCTAGCTTATGATGGTTGAAAAATCAGCATTCTATTTCGGAGGGTCCAGGGTCCGATCTTAAAACACGCCAGCTAACTTTTCGCAATAAATATTGCTAGAAGGTAAAAACATCGTGAGAAAACGTTCTTAAAAGTGTGTGAAATATGTTAAACCTCTCTTGGCCACCACGGTAGTAGGTATTACCTAACTAAGCCCTACCCATTTTGAGAGAGAGACTAGCGGTCAGTAGTGGACCGGCGATGGATTGATGATGACGAAAGTATAAAAAACAAAGTAAAGTTTTTCAACTTACCAAACTGGCTCCGCATCCAAGGATACAGTGGACTGGGAAGCGACGCATTCGTGTTTGGCGGGGCTTGTTGGGGCGGCGCTTGCTGCGGGTGCATGGCCTGCTGGTGCATGGGAGGCATTTGCGTCTGATGCTGCATGTCGTCCACTGGGTACATGACATGTTGCTGGTGTGGCGGCATCCCGTGTTGGCCCATGTGTTGCTGAGGATGCATATGGTGAGGCATCTGCTGCGCTTGCTCCAAGGGAGGGCTGCCCGGGACTCCACCCGCCGTCGCTGCTACCGCTTGTAGTTTGCACGAAGGGTAAACTGCTGGCGTCGGGGGCTGGTGACCGTTAGGCCCGTAGCCGTCAGACTTTGGACCCATATGACTCATTTGAGTCGGGCTGTCAGGTCGGTACCCATTCTGTTCCATTTGTTGATAGTAGCCCAATCGGTCGTAAGGTGGAAACCTCGGGTAGGGCATGCCGGGCGCGGGTTGCGCGGGGTAATGATGCTGACCAGGCCTGAGCTGCTGGTCGCAGCCTTCCATTTCGTGCCCCTGTTGAGGCACTGCGCCGTAGTGTGCGTGCGCTTGTGCATGGTCATGACCACCACCGTTCCTCATGTCCGGCATATAGGCGTTGGAGAAATATGTCATGCTGTCGCAGTTGTTGGCGCTCATCGCGGGCCCGCAGCCCGCGTGGCTTGCGTCCGTAGCTTCCGTTGCAGGATTCGGCCCTGAAGGCCGATACTATCACCGTATCAGTCACTACTACACAAACACTTCGTATTCCATTCACTAGACAGCGGCGATTGATCCCACTGTTGGCTCACGATGCGCTGGGGGACGGTGTATCCTCATCAGAAACTCGGTGAATCTGAAAATAACAGATTATTGCATTTAATAAACGCTATAAATAAATCATTTTTAATTGGTCAGGTAAACGACGACTATCGATTGATTTTGTATTATTGTTGGCGAACTCTGACTAACTCGCCACCGCCCTGACTGATCACTACGAAATTATTTGCTTACTGAACTAGGAACCACACATGGAGTTCTAAAACCTCATTAGTTTTATGTAAACGCCTATTAGCGACAACCTGTGTATAATTTGGGCCCCCACGTTTCAGATAAATGAGCGGCAAATTTTAAAAACGCAACGTAGGATGGTGTTCGTCTTTCTCAAGCCAGAAGAAGTAGTTCCGTAAAAATGAGACAGTGAGATGGAATAGTGTCACATCTCTCCAACACGTGGCTGACCTGTTGTCAGATTCCCGACATTTCGGAACATTTGATGGAGCATGAGTGACAGCCCTGTACCGCAGCCCGACGACATAACATTGCACTGACGTTAATTTGAGTGTCGACGAGGGACAAGTGTCACCGAGACCTTTATGTTATCGTTGGATCTCACACTACTGGTTTAAACCACAAAATTTATGACATACTTCATAAGACAGCTTCTAGAATTTACAAAGTAAAGTGACTAATAAAAAGCAACTATTATAGAACTTCATGAGAAAAAAAGCTCATTTTAGACAATAATAATATTTATCTGCAACTACAGCGAGTGACATGTCTGCAGATAATCTTGTTTACGAGCTCTTAACGTCTTCGCTACTGAAAAGATATTCTGTACATCATTCTAAAGTCAAGTTGTCGTCTCTTTGATATGGTTTATTAAATAATATAATGTAAAAAAAGTTCACGGCCACAGTACTCGGATATGGAGCCCGCCCCTAGAGGCTGACTCAGTTATTTAAAACCCAAAAGCTCAAGCTTCATTAGAGACAGTTAATGATGGCGGCGTCTCTCAAGACAATATGTCGTGCACAGAGGCTATTTGTTATGTGGATCTTGTGAAAATAATCTCAAAATAAACATATCTCCTGTATCTTATATCTGCAGATATTATCACTACTTAGGTAAGTACTTACATGCAGCAGAATGTAGAGCGAAGTACCTACCCAATTTATAGAAAAGTAAAGCTTAGTTTCACCATGAAGCAATCTTTCGGAGGGTGAAGATACAATTGAAAGGTATGCCCATTCGGAAAATTTGCATGTTGAGGGATGGACAATTTAAATTTACGATTTAGCAGCCCCCCAAGCGGGACGACCCTCGCTTTTTTTTAATTTTCAATTTCCATTTACATTCTACAGACTAGTTGAGCCCAATGTACCAAGTACCTACGTATAAAAATCTCCTGTTTCATTAAAAATTTCAACATCAAGATTTATTATGTAGGGGCAGTTGCAAGCTTTATTAAAGATCAAGTTACACATAATTCATTTCCTCTATTCTGATATAACATGTTTATATTGAAATAATAAACTTGAAGAGAATAAATTAATTATCGTTATCAAATACATACCTAGGTACTACCCAATCTACGACTTTGGCAGAATTGCATTTATGCTGAATAATAACGTCAAAGCATAATAAAACTTATGATTTGAAAACTTCCATATTAGAAGTTACTGAAGGGTTCGAAGTAATTATTTTTTAAATAACGAAAAATCACAGCACATGCAAGGAAATCAGTTTAAAATACTTAACATTTTTCTCACCGATTGACTTACTAAAACTGGAAAAGTCAAGTGTTTAGTACCTATCTGTACTAATAACATAAATGCGAAAGTATGTTTGTCTATTGGTATGTTCTTCAATCACGCCACGAGTAGGCACAGAGACGAGATACGGATTGACGTGATTTTTTGCTTGGGTAAATATAGTTGAGGGACTCGGAAAGCAAAGAGTTTCCTCAGGATTTTAAACCCCTCAATCTGTGCTGACGAAGTCGAAGAAGTGGTATCATATAATACTTTACCTACTTAGTCAATTAGGTACCTACAGATTTATTATTATCTAATTTATTCATGCATGTGCCTATTAATGACCCCTATTGTAAGATCGCAATTTAATTTTTCATCTTTACGATCGCTCGGCGGTAGAGCCGAATCTCTTTAGTCTTTACCTACCTTAGGATGCTAATCTATTTTTTAATCTATAAAGTACTACAGCTAATGTTTCTAGTCTGCAATTACGAGTTTAAGATACAATCTCAGAGTGGGACCCGGTTCATGGAACATGTCTTTAAGCTGACCGACAAGGAAATTAACAGTCTCACGTGCTTTTGATAATTTGATAACCGAGTACGCCACTTTGATTTATTTCTCGACTGGCTCTGAGTCAGACGAAGAACGGTGTTCTCATGCCCTTTCGGTACGTCTACTAACCCATGCCACGTTACAGAATTGTCACCTTTAACACCTTCAAATTTGAGACTATATTTGCGTGCATGGTTTGTATTTCAAAAGCGTTTACGTTATAATTAGTTCGCTACTAGGTTGACGGAAAAATGACGATTCTTGGAACGAGTCAAAGGTTAGTTGGACTTGATGTGGTAAAACATTTTTTTTGGGTATAAAAAAGCAACTACGTAAAACTGCCAGTGGGAATTGACGGTCATTAGTTTTCCACTAGCTTTACCTACGTACATTCAAATTCTAGTGAATCATGGTAAGATAAACTTATTTTTTAAAGCTCATACCAGTTCCTGGTCCTAGCCATTATACAAAAAAAGTTTGTTCTGTGATTATAATCTCATGGCATTTAGTTTGCAATTAGTCCCGAAATTAATGAGCCTAATAATCATGTCTTACTAATTCGGAAAATAGCACTTTATAAGAATTTAATGGGTTTTGTTCAACTTAGGCATACCTACTAGACTAAGTCCTATAGTAATGTAAAAGTTACGTGACAATCCTCAGCGCGAATTCAAGTTTCCAGAACTGAGAACGTTGTAGGTAGGTATTAAGTAGTAGATCTAAGCCCAGTCGGCGGTATTTACTAATTATAAGTATCAATTAATATTTTGCAGCGAGCGAATCGGAAATATTACATGAGCACGGCCTTGTTTTAAGATTAATGGAACAGATTTATTAAAACAAAAAAGCACATTGACTTTAATGAGGAACATCAAATGAAGTGTTAACATCACGTAATAGATGTCGCGTCCGACGTTGGATTAATGGTATATGATCACCACTGTTTGTGATAACCGAAATAAATCGCGAATACTACTAATTGAAATAAAAAAGGTAGAGACACCATAATTAACCTTTTGACGACCTCCGTGGCGTAGTGTTGAACGCTGTTGTCTTAACGAGCAGAATAATCCTTTAGTTACATGGCCGTCCTAGGTGTTTTACCAAATACTAGTCTTTCTCAGTTCCTAATGCCTCTCAGTTCGTTAAGTTACTTCGTTCGTACTTACGTTCGTTCTACTTACCACTTAATCGGACCAAAAAAATAAAGAAGACGTGGTTAATGATGTTAGCTACTACAATATTGATAATTTCCTTTTAAGTACCCGTATAGGTAATTATTCCCTTTTTTGCCAGTTCCAATTGTGGTATCCTTAATAAAAACAATTCAAGATATTATATTGTTATTAATATCAAATACCTAGTATTCTGGGTTAATTTTATTACGGATTTCAAATTTCACTAGACGAATCACATCTGGTTACGCGTATAATTTATTATAAAAAATACTTTTTAAACAACCGACTTCAAACTCCCGCGCCAACTTTACAACAACAAGCACACGCTATACAAAGTACTTATTTTATTGTTGATATTATAAAAACCGCTCGACCGATTTCGATAAAATTTATATGGG
Organism: Erebia epiphron; assembly: GCA_963932025.1. NCBI lineage: Eukaryota > Metazoa > Arthropoda > Insecta > Lepidoptera > Nymphalidae > Erebia > Erebia epiphron. The sequence continues at coordinate 44,812,711 of OZ009945.1, forward strand.
ACCACATGGGAAGTATGCTCTTTCAAATAAAAAAAGAATCATCCAAATCGGTCCACCCAGTCAAAAGTTTTGAGGTAACAAACGTAAAAAAAAAAAACAGTCGAATTGAGAGCCTCCTCCTTTTTTTGAAGTCGGTTGAAAAACTGAGTTTCAGGCACATAGATTATCATATACCTATTATCGCGTTATGAGTGCTAATGTTACATAAATCATATTAAAATATATCTACTGTCCAATAGAGTGGAGACCGAATTAAAAATAATATTAATGTCATTTCACTTGCGGCGGTCGGTAGCTGTTAATCAAGTGACGATCAAAGGGTGTATTTTCGGAAATTCTCAGCGCTTGTATTTATCATTTCTACTATTTGTCAATTAGAGAGCTATTGTAGGACTGTTAAGTGTTTTTGATTTATTTTAAACGTATCGATGTACAGACGCTGAAACGGAAAAGTTTATTATACACAAGCCTAGATGATGACAGGGCTAACAGGTTAGCCCGCTACCATCTTAGACTGCATCATCACTTACCATTAGGTGAGAACGTAGTCAAGGGCTAACTTGTAGTGTAATAGAAAAAAAAAAACGATTTCGTCCACGGGGGTTCAGGTTTTAAGAAACTCCTGGGATCTGACAGTAATTATTCGGAGATAACAGCAGCCTTTCCTGGGGACCTCGAAATGCAACCTATCGCTGCATTAAATTTCATCAAATTCGGCTTAACATATACCTATACTGTGAAAAGCTAACAGAAAGAAAGACCGACAGACATGGGTATGGAAACACTTCCGAATTTAAACTTATTTTGAATTTTATGCAACTTCTCTTAACTTTTCTTTTGTGTAAGGAATCTAACCTTGATTGCATCGACTAGGTACGAGTATTACCGATACTTTGGTTATTGGATGGCAATTTAAGTGTACAGTGTACCTAATTTGAATAAATAAATAATGATTGACCTATGGATTTTCATTAACTGTCCACCAGCACGTCAGAACCTTCATTTATAGATATGCAGATAGCCAAAAATATATTAAGTACCTGTGGTCTGGTTCTATCCATGAGTTTCGGAGGTCGGTAAGTGGTAACAATAATAAAAATGAGTAGGTATTAAATTAGATGTAAGTAACCTTGTAAATCTGGGTTAAAAACTTAAAAGCAGGATCTGTTAAAAACCTACAGGAAAACGTCGTTAGCTCGAAAATTTATTATGTTACATTTTCATATAACAGTTTTATGACTACATACCCAATTATTATTTTTTTAATCAAAAAGATAATTTGACATTTTTAAAGTTAAAACGATAAAATATTAAGCAATAGTTTTTTGGACACTTGTTTTTATGTCTTTTCCGCTATAATTTAAAAATGATTTCCTGTCGCCAGACAATAATAATCGATATCATTATAATATTGACATTCGTAATCAGGTATCTATACAGGTATTATATAAGATAGCTAAAATGCATTTTGTGCGTAGTACCTAGTGTGGATGATCACCATTTCATCTAAACCTAGGTAATAATTTCTTGTAATGGTAAATGACCAGTCATTAATTATTACTGACCAAGACATGCTTTTTTTTCAGGTTTAATCTATAGAGAGCCCAAGGTCTCAAAGAAATCGCGGGGAACACCTATAGGCACTCCCAGCGAGGCTCTGACCTCCGTGCCTCGGCTGAGGATGACTTTGGGATGATTGGATGGCCGGGTGGACGTGTCCATAGTCCGTACACAAAGGCATAGAAGACTTACCTACTACGTACCAATAGTATAATATAGCCCTACCTTTAAAACTTAAAGAGGTCTTATAAGTACTGAGTTTTATGATACCGTGTCTAATTATCACCATCACGTCTTATATTTTTTAAGCATGACGTTCAAAAGGTGTACTGTGTTGGTACCTATTTTGAATAAATATACTTTGAGTTTGAGTTTAACTAGATACGAATTTTGATAAAAAGCAAATAAATAATTGATGCCAACTGTACCTTCTTTCTATTGAAGTCCAGAAGCTGAGCGGAACACAGGCGTGTCTGTGAGACGTTCATTAATTGGTATACGTGTCCTCATGAATATCAATGTTGTTTCTTTAGATCTGCTACTAATTACACGCATTTATTTAAAGATTTGCGATATTATTCGACATAAACGTAATTAGTTACTTAAGTAGAAACTCTTATTGAAGTTGTCTAATTAAAAGTACCTACCTAAATTAGTTTGTTACACCAAAATACTAATTCAGCTCAAAATTTATCATTTTTATTTTGCACCATTTGGAGAAATACCCGATTAAATCGGTTGTAGGTACCTAATACTAATATGCTTCCTATTTCCTTTACCCTACACCTAAACATCTAACTGGCTGACCTATCTACGACCGTCAACCAGACATTTTAAATGGTTTAGCGTACTAATTTCAAAGTAAAGTAAAAGAAGAGAAATCCATACAAAATCCTTCTACGAATAAAACACCAAAAAGGCCGCCCTGGTCCCTAGGTATTATATCCTCTATCATCCTTTACCAAACAGCCAAAAAGCACCATGTAGATCCTATAGGACATTTTAAAACCCCTGCAAGTGACAGGATAAAAACCTGGATTTGTCGCTGTCAAAAAGTCGGCGATTATTAACTGCCCCCAAGAGTAAATCCGGGGGTAACTGAGCTTGAGTGAAATGCGATGTACCCACTAATTACGGAACCTAACTTCTAAATTTAATCATACAAGTTGGCGTATTCCACCGCGGTTCCATAATTTTTCATCAAAATAATTATGTACTACACGTGACAAGGATTACACTTACCTCCATCATTTTAAAGACTGAACATGTACCCATGTACCTATGTTTATTTTCCTTTACCTTTTATAAAGAGAGGGTAGTCTAATTTTTATACCTATAAAAAGCAAAGGAGTAGGTACATAATATGTTTCGGGCTGTATATTTATATAAAGATTACCTTGCCATAGCATACTGAATAAATCCAAAATAGACTCAATCAGGAATCGAACTCGAATACCTATCAATTGTGCATGCTACTTTTGTAGTTGAAAGCAGAAAGCACGTACATCAGGTGCTTTCCTCTTGTTTCGAGCTCTGAAACCCCGAAACTAGAAGAAAGTACCTAACTAGATGATTTGACCTGCTCGATTCCCGGCTGGAGAAATTTGGCTTTGGTCGCGGATAGTTAGGTAGGTACCAGTTACCACCTTATTAAACTGTTAGGTACCTATTTAAACTAGAAGCATTCCATACCTGTAGAGGGCGTTGACTAGAGGATGATAGTAAAACAAATGAGACTCACAACCGCTTTTGAAGATACCATGGTCCATGGCGAATGAGGCACGCCGGTATTTTGATAGCGCTGCCGTAACTGATTGCGTTCGGTTTGATTAACAGATTCCATTCTATTCCAATTATGCTCAGGAATAGATACCGACTATAGCTTGGATGGATCGTGTAGGTACATAACCCTAACCTCTCCTCATTAAAAAAAAATTGTGAATTCACCCAGTGGCGTCACTGGTTTTGAAGCTAGGATATGCATTAGTGATTTTATGCCTCTTTATCTGCACGACTCTACTGTTTGACTCCGATACAAGCCAAAAAAGTATGTCAACCCGAAATTGACCAGCGTGGTGAATAATAACCGAAACTTTTCTAGTTTCTAATTACCGTTTTAATAAACCGACATCGAGCTTAGTACAGGTTCTCAAGTATGGGTCAATCAATCAAATAAAAAGTTTGGATGGATGGATGTATGGATGGATGTGTGTTACTCAATCACGCGCCAACGGCTGAACGGATCTGGATGAAATTTGGCACAGAGATAGATTATAGTCTGGAATAACACATAGGCTACTTACTCCTACTTTGTCCCGGAAAATTAAATAGTTCCCGCGGGAAACGAAAAACCTCATTCCACGCAGACGAAGTCGCGGGCATTAGCTAGTCTATGCTCAAAGCCGATACCTGAAGACTTGTTAATAAGGACGAGCCTGACTTGGTTGGTATCATCGCTCTAGAAAGGCCTATGAACGTATTTTTTCATACAACAATAATTATTATAGGTAGGTATTCGCAGGCATGAGGGGTGTTTAGTTCAGAAACAATCACGCTGTCGCCGTACTTAGTTATTATTGGTGTTTAATTAACATAGCTCTCGTGCCGGCTAATTGTTATATCGTGCAAGCTGATTTATTGCATTACCTCTGTAATTGCATGCTGTGAACTTAGTGGGCGTGCGCGGGACAATAGAAACGTTGTTTTACCGCTAAAAGTACTTACACTTAATTTAGCTATAAACTATAGGATTATTAGTATTAGTACGTACCTACCTATACCTATACCTATTTAAGTATGTCTCTCATAATCATTAGGTACCTACTTCTAAGTCCTTGATTTCTTTATGTGATGGAATTTCCTAAATAAAAAGTAGTGTTGTAAATTATGTTTTTTTCTAAAATAATAAAAAGCTCTACTCATAATAATTTTAAAATAAATTTAAATAATATTTTAAATCAACGCCATCTTGTAGCGTTTACGTGTACTTAGTGATAAAGCGACATCTATGCATACGTATAAGTACTACTACGTAAGGTGGTGGTAGGCCATCCGGTCACGCCTCTTGACACGACCAACGAACATAATATATTTTTCTGTTTACAGGTGGACAAGGTTTCAAATATTTTTGTCTAAATCTAAAACAAATAATCATTGTAATAATTATGTAAGCACTCGATTTAAAAATCTAAAAAATATTCTACAACTAAATAATAAATGAAAACAAGCTTTTAAACTTAAAAGTTAGTTTAACTTTTGAATAAAAGTTTCAATTTCCGAACATATAAAATAATACTTAATATAAGAACTTGTGTTAAAATATTTATTGTTTATTATTTTTTGTGATGCTTTCAAAGTATATAAATTAAATAATTACGTAAATATAAAATTAATTATTAAAAATACCTACCTCCGGTTAAATAGCGCCATCTTTTGTCGAGTAGCGCACCTAAAAGAAACTTTAAAAATCTTTTCATTAGCAGATGGCACTATTGAAAAGTTCCAAAATCAACATAGAATTAAATAATCATGTTTTGAAAAATATTATTTAATTTTATAATCGGTACCTAATGATTTTGAGCAACTTATTCAAAAAATAAAGACAGTAGGTCGGCAGATAAATAATAGATCTACGTTTAGGTTCTGAGATATATTAATATCTGGGAACTAAAATATTTTTTCCTATAAGAAAACATCGCACCCCTAGAATGAAAGTGACCTAACTCAAAAATTGCAATTTGTGGGAAATGAGCAAGATAGATTTCAAAGTGTGTTTGATTGTATGTTTGTCCTTCAATCACGTCGCAACTAAGCAACGGATCGACGTGATTTTTTGCATGGGTATAGTTCAGGACCTGGAGAGTGACGTTAGGTTACTTTTTATGCCAGAAAATTAAAGAGTTCCTGTGGGAATTAAAAAAAAAGCTTTGAAACCACCACCCACCACCACCACTACAGCCTATTAACGTCCCACTGCTGGGCACAGGCCTCCAGTCTCATAGCAGAGAGGGAATTCGAGCTTAGACCCACCACGCTGCTCCAATGCGGGTTGGCGGGCTTCGACTATTACCATGTTAGTGATAATAACCGGAACCGACGGCTTAACGTGCTCTCCGAGGCACGGGGGTGAAACACCGCCAACTTCCTAACTCCGGGTTAGTAGATACTGAGTATTTCTAATCAGAAAATCCCAACACTTAATTATGGCCCGACCGGGGACTCGGACCCGGGGCCTCGTCAGCCGCAGTCGAACATGATAACCACTAGACCAACGAGGCAGTATCTATTCTCTAATAAGAATTTACCTAGTTGTAATAGGTAACACCTTTCCAAGTTTGTAAAATTCTCATTAGATTTTTCTTTGATTTGGATGTGGAAAAATTGAGTTGGGTTGTAGGTAGCAGTTAATAGTTAATTTAGTCAGTTAATGATTATGAAGGAACATAGGGAAGATACTAAGTAGGTACCCACCTAGGCTACTGTAAATTACCTACAGTCTATATAAAAGTCTACTTCATGGTTTACCTAATAATATGTAAGTAAGTACCTAGGTACCTACCTAATAACTTACCCTTATGTCCTCGCGTGAGCTATAATAAGAAACCAGGTAAGCGCTAGATTTGCTATCGACCTACTTTAGACTTTCCAAAATAAACTTTAGCAAGTAGGTATTAGGTAGGTAGGTAGGTTAGGTACCTACTTACTTTGTAATCTGTGTTCCAACGATCTTTACACATATTGTAAGTAATTTACAGTTACCTGCTAGCCGATGACTGCGACTTCGTCCGCTTGGATTGAGGTTTTTAATTTTCCAGAATAAAAAGTAGCCTAGAATATAATCTATCTCTGTGCCAAATTTTATCCAAATCCGTTCAGCCGTTCTGGTGTGATTGAGTAATGCATCCATCCAACATTTCGCATTTATAATAGTTAGTAGTATTGTAGTAGTTAGTAGTAGATGCTTTGAACAGGATAACTTAAAAATCTAAATTCAATTTTGGAATTCCAAACTGTTCAACAAAAAGAAGGGTAGGGATGGGACGGAATGAGAATAGCCGCGTCTGTCGAGATTTTTTGCGCGATTTTTTCGACGTTATTATTATGAGAAAAAATGCGGAGTCAGTAAAGCGGAACGTGGGGTGGGGGACTGACGAGGGTTCCCGTTTGATTGAAGCGGGAGGGGGCGGGGCGGTGACGTCACGCTCTCATAATAGGCCGTGCCGCTCAGTGATGGCCGCCGTTTATCAAGAACGAGTGTCTAGTCTACACTTTGACTTTTATTAGAAGCATTTTGATAAGACAGTAACAATCACAATACGGGTCCGAATCATAAGTTCCTAATAACATTTTTTTATTCGTTCCTAGGGTAAGTAGGTACCATCTTTGTTTTTTAATTTAGACACAGGATGTAGAACTTTATTACTTAACTAAGTAGGTAATTTTGTACTACTTGAAACCGGCTAACCTAAACCTAGGTACTTACTTACTTAAACAAAAGAAAGGTAAGTTTAAGGAACCCATCTAGTTTTTATTAGGTACTTTTGAGTATTTTGCCTCCGTGCTCTAGCTAAAAACTGAGGTAGTTAAGTAAGTTATAAAAACTTGTAGGTAGGTACGTTTTCTGATTTGAATGCATAGGTATATTAGTATAATTTAAATAAAATTCCAGAGATAGCGGGCTTCGAAGAAAAATAAAGTGATTTTGTACACGAAACAAGTAGGTAGGTAATTTTGGTAAAATAAAACTTAGGTAATAATTTAAATTACTATCTACCTTCCCAATGTGCAGTTCATTGCATACGTTAATAATTATTATCTAAAGAGTTAGCAGCCCGACTTTTTTAAAAATATTGTCCCGATAAGTAGGATATCTACCAAATACCTACCTTAGTAAAAGTGCCAGTCACTAGCAGTGTTATCGTTTGTATTTTTTTAATTAAGAATAGAACTGGACATGAACTGGATTTCTAAAAAAAATATGCATAATAATTGAGTTAATCCAACTCAGGTATAGCTCATAAAAGCAAAACATAGTCGTGGTGCGTGAGCATGGGCGGAGCGTTGCGTGACAAGGCGCAGTTATCGCGGGAACACCTCGCGGCACGGCACATCACTAGCTACGCCTATTGCTGACTGGAGCACACCACTAATTTATGCATAAGCATTGATAATAATCATAATCCAAAGTGTGGTTCTGACCTAAAAACTTTACTAGCAAAAATATATGGGACTGGAACGCACCTTTGATTCTAATGTTTACCAGAGGACTGCAGGTGGTCGGTTACGCTATTAATGACAGTAACAATGTTGCGATCGCAATAACCTCTAAATGGATAACACTCTTTCGTTGTTGGCTTAAATACACAGCAAGAATACCTACCTATCTACCACATATTCAACCAAATACAATTACTTATTGAGATTGTAACATATTTTGTTAAGACTTTATCGGAATAGGCCTCCTACATTTCTGATGATCTTGCCGTGAAAAGGTACACCACTACTTATCTGATAGAAAAACACGAACACACGCGAACGAACACACGAATATACCTGCTTAGAGTGGACTTGGAGATATAAAGTTCATAATACCTACTTATTCCAGTAGGTACAACAACGACAACCATCTCGCTGGTCTGACGATATCACCAAACTTGCGGGGAAAACATGGAGAAGGCTTGCCCAACGAAGACCCAAAGAAGACCTATTCCAGTAGGTATTATTCCTATTGTTAGACTCAATGTAGAGGCATTATTTTTTACTCTACGCCGGGTCTGTGGACTCTATGATTGATCATAATATAATTAAGGCGGCTGTGTTTGTGTAAATTGCTAAATTAAAGTAGGACCTATTATATATTATTTGGCTAACCAGTGTTTCCTTTTAATACCTACTGTTAACTTGAAAGTTTTCACCGTAGACACCTAGTGCAAAAAGTAACAAGTTCTTAAGTGCTCGTACTAAACATTTTCATACCTATTTTAACCACTTGTTAGCACCTCCAAGTCTAACAACCTATTGTCCCTTTAAACCCGTTACCTTATTTACAACAAAGATTATACCTACTATAGAAAGTTTGAACGTGGCTTAATTAGTACCTACCTAATAAGCTATGTTTCACTTTGAGTTTTAATTCCATCTCTCCTATGAGAGTGAAGGCCTGTGCCCAGCAGTGGGACGGTAATAGGCTTTAGTGGTGTTAGTTTTGGAGACGAGAAGGTATTAGATGGTACTCGCTTTGCTCGAGTCGCTTTTTAAGGCTCAAATGCTAAATTAAATTCTCACAGTTTTGGCTATACACACAAAATTAAAAACATGATTGGCCCATTTCCTATCTTATGAATATTAATAAATAATTAATGCATAAACAAGTAATTAATGAAAGCATAAAAATAAATAATGGCAAAATAAAATATCCAAATTATTTTATAGTCTTTCTTTATATGCATTTTATTTTATAATATTTCTAAAAACAAAAATCTAGGCTAGATTTATCTAAAGTCTTGTTGTTTAAAGTTTAATTTCAAATCAGGAGAAAATTTTGATATATGAAACCGGTTTGAATGAATATTCAAACTGATTGGAAGTTATATTATATCTCTTGTAATTAATTCAAATCGTTGTATTTATACAGTATTTGCTTAATGTTACATATTTTATGATAAAAATATAACTTGAATTTTCGTTTAAATTTGCTTGTTTGATTTAAAGAGATGTTAGTGAGTGACATGAGATATATAACATATGGACATGATATATAGACATGAATGAAACGGGCCGGAAAATAAAAATTAATAACACCTTCAATTCTGTGAAAATTTCGAGAAAGATGTAGAGTGTTGAGTGTATACCTGGTACCAGACATACATAGAGCGGAGGCTTAGTAATTAATTATGTCCCGTTTATCATACCCTTAAGGGTAAGGAACCCTTATAAGTATAATCAAGATGCCGAATAGGTATCACTCCACAATATAAATGCTTGCACGTTTCAGCATTTTTACTTTTTTATTTAGTCAGCAGAATTATAGGCATTACCTACAAGTCTGCATAGTCTTGCACACATAGTAACTGCTCAGGCGACATGGGCGTTAAAAAAAACTGTTTTATTGAAATAAACAATGCAAAGCCGAATAATATTAACCAATATTTATTTATTTATTTTATTTATTTATTTAAACCACTTGACATGAAATTGTAGCAATGATTAGATATACGTAACTAGTGTTCAAATAACGAAAGTAAACAAATTATACATTTAAGTATGTAAACCTTTTTACTATTATAAGGTGTTATTTACTCAGATGCGACCGTTAATAGAGGCGAGGGCCGTAAAGACAATTAATGTCGTAATAATAACCTTCAGAAAGTGTGGATAATTTCTTAAAAATATAACTTTAATGATATTATTATTACGTTCAGATCAACGTAATATTATGTATAAATCATGTAATGGTTATAATTAAGTGTTTTATACTGAAGGTGATAATTTTTTAATAATCTTTTACATAATTAAAAAGTATCAGTGCAAAGTGGAACGAAACAGCGCACGGGGCTCCTAATAACGATAATGATATGTGCCGGTGGGCGCTGCAAAGTGACGTGTAATCTGCCCATTATGCAACTTTGTATGCGGCACGTAAGATCATTTTACAAAGTGCAAATTTTTGACTTATCTGTATTTTAATCGTTTTTTTTGTATATGTTTGATAAGTCAATAAAATCGTACGTTTTATTTTTAAAATGCTTTCCATTTTGTGTGTGATTATTTATTTTTGATATGTAAAATCAAGTATAAAATCAGTACCATTACGATTAAGTTTGAAAATCAAAACTTCAAACGTTAACGATTGTACTAACTATAGAACTTATCGTTTTACTGTTAAGGTCAAACTAACTAGATGGAATATGATGAATAGGTAAATTAAAATGGAAAGTAGAAAATTGAGTAAAGGTCACAAACCACATGAACTTAAATAGCATTAACAATAATAATATATAGAGTTCAATCGACTTTACAAAACATATTATCTCAATGGATTTTAACAAGCCTGCATGTATTGGCATTTGGCGTGCACCGCTACTCGACTGTAATTTGACGTAGCTCCACCTACGTCAGAGAATAATACATTAAACAGCTGTGCAAGTTGACTAGATTACAACTTATTTAGTTTATATGGGTCAATGTGGCTACTTCTGTGTAACACAATCTCTAAACTAAAACTAAAATGACTGCTTTAAATAGAAATAAACCAACAAACAAACACACTTCCGCATTTATAATATTGGTACAAAATTAGTATGATTTAATGTGTTATTTTGTTTTCATTTCAACCCATCGCCGGTCTATACCTACTATTAAGCGCAAGTATTATTTCACAATTTAAAGGTTTTGACCATAGTCCACCATGCTGGCTAAGTGCGGATTGGCAGGCTTCACACACTTTTGGAAACATTTTATGAACAACTCTCGGCATTGGGTAGGTACGTAAGTATGCAGGTTTCCTAACGACGTTTTTCTTCGAATGTATACGAGCAAGTGATATTTATTTATCTAATTTCTTGAAACGCACATACCTACCTTACTCTGAAAAGTTACAAGTAACTATGCGCCCGAGGATCGGATCACCTGAACTGGAGGCTGATTTTCAAACCACAAGGCTTATACCGCTATTAATTTTACTAGCATACCTACTAGTTAATTTAGTTCCATTTCACTGAAAAAAAAAACATGGCTGCTACCAAAATTTTGACAGTCGTTATCAAGTAAAATGTCCTTTTTTCAGTGATCTCTGTTAATGATTTTATCCGATTAGAAGTAAGCCCTTGATTGCAATAGGTATCACTAGTTAGTGATGATGCAGTCTATTTAATAGAAGTACCACCTCTAAGGCCTCTATTAATAAACCGACATCACCTAAGAGCAGGTCCTCAAGTATGTCAATCTATAACAAAAATCTTAAAGACGCTCACCATGCGCCAAAAAGGTCATCAAACCTTTCTAATATAAAATTATCGATACAAAAATAATGCTAAATTAAGCTCTCAAGTAGACAAGTAGATGCCTAGGTACCTACTTATGTCTCATATTATTCTGGTCAAAAATAATTATCTTAATTGGCAGGCAATTTCGCTAACATAATGAGTAGATGTGTATCATTAAATATTATCTCAACATTTTAATTAACATAATTGATAATGACCTATTGTGTTGATTTATCTTTACTTCCCTTACCAAATCATAAAACATAATAGGAAGTTTTTAGGCACTTAATAATTAATAGGTAGGTACATAAGTTAAAATATGAAGAACTAGAAGATAAACCGGACTTCGTCTGGGGAACGGTTTGATTTTCCGGACAAAAAAGAGCCTATGTCACTGTACATTTACAGGTCCTTAACTGTACCCATATTTTACTCCTCTATATTCGTCCGTCATCGTTTGGAGTCCGCCATATTGGATTTAGAATGACGTCAGTTAGCTAATCATGCATTGTCATCCAAGCTTACCATACATGCTCAATCGGTTCGGGAAAACTGTATTAAAATTCAGTTCCGAGATTTGGCCTACGCAAACCCGCAGAAATTGAGGAAAATAAAAGCTTGTAAAAAGTGTCTTAGTTCCGTTTTCAGTACAGAAAAGAGATCGTTATGTGCTCGTTTCGTGGTTTTCAGGATGCAAGCTAAGTCGATACCTTTTCGATTGTAGAGTGAAGTAGAGTCCTTCAAAGGGAAGTAACAAATAAATAGGTAAAGTATACAAACAAGCCCACTTTCGGAAATATATATAACATCATATTAATACCTTGGTTTAATGCTCGAAGATTAATACTGATTAAGTACCTATGGATGACTAACCGCACGTTTATATTAATACCACGAAAGTTAAACAATGTATCCGAACCGATATTATATCCCTAAAGAGCTGTGTGCTTTTCCCAATCCGGTCCGAGCCGTCTCACCCAACTCAAATTCCCAGGACATTTGGACACTGTTTCTAATTAGATAACCGTATATGTACCTACTTGCCAATCCATTGTTCTCTATACCTACTTACGCTTAGGTATTGTAGGCGGCTCTTGGTCGAACTAACCAATTGTTTTGATTCTTGATGAATACATTAATAACTTACATAATTATAAATAAAATCTGACTAATTTAATTATTGTGTGACCGATTTTAATATTTAAGTAGGTAGGTAAGTATAAAAATTGGTTTTCCTTCCTTGTTATCTTTAAATCTGTAGTATAAATAGTTAGTGGGTTTGAATAATATATAATATAAATCTTCATGATAAATATTCAAAGACATAATAAGAATTACTAGTTTAAGATATATAGTAGATTATTAACCAAGGGGATAAAGCAGTGTCTTCTGTCGCGGGTGACGATTTAAATCGCGAGCGTAACGAAGGACGCGAGGTTTACTCCCGAGCGTAGCGAGGGTGTTAAAAACTTAAATCACGAGCGAAGCGAGGGATTTAAGACGAGTCCTGAGTGTAGCGAGGGATTTAAGTTCACCCAAGACTAAGACAGCTTTATCACCGAGGAAAATACTCTACTTTTCGTACCATTTGCGAAAAAATTAACACAATGATAATATGAGATAAGCATTTATTAAAAACAAGATGATGCCCGCGACTTCGTCCGCGTGGATTGATGTTTTTTGATTCCCGCGGGAACTCTTCAATTTTCCGGGATAAAAATAGCATATATATCCTTCCGCGGGGTACAACCTATCCCTGTACCAAATTTCATCAAAATCGGTTGAACAGATACATTTTTTGATTCCCGCGGGAACTCTACAATTTTCCGGGCTAAAAAGTAGCCTATGTCCTTCCCCGGGACGTAACCTATCTCTGTACCAAATTTTATCAAAATCGGTTGAGTAGTTAGGCCGTGAAAGCGTAGCAGACAGACAGACAGACAGACAGACACACTTTCGTATTTATAATATTAGTATAGATAATGACAATTAAAAGTAAAAGTTTACATTCGAAACATTAGTCCAATTATTGATAGAGAGAGTTACATTTCTGTTTGGTACATTTATTGTTGATGAGTTGATCTGAGTATTTCTCTGTTCTTGCGTCTGAGGAACTGGTTAACTTATTTATAAAAAATCAATTAAAATAAACTTAACGTTAATGTATTTGAAGAAAACAAAAACGCGGCAAATTCCTAGACTAATATTTTTTTGTCGGAAAAGCAAAGGCATCAAGCTCATACGGCCTCGTCGGTTTTCGTAATTTTATTTAATTATACCATAACTGCATAATAAATGCGTATTCCTTTTTCAAAAAGATGTTTAATGCTTTATATTATACAAACTCAATGGTGTAAACACAGATGTAGTTCAGTATGTAAGTATTCCAAATTTAAATCACATTCTCCCCCTAGAGGATGAATGAAATTCAGTACAATTTTCTTTCCCTGTTTTTAACAGATTAAAAATGACTATTGTTATGTTCGCTTTTTGTGGCATAGAATGTCACTTTTTTGAGCAAGTGGTACGAAAAAAATATTATGCATTAATAACTTTAAAAAATATATATCAGAACCTTACATTTTGCCTAACACCTAATTACTCAGACTTAAGGGGAAAAGATAGACGGTAAACGGAAAACCAGAATTTACTAGGTCCTTGAGGAGTCATCTTTTAATTCCAATAAAATAAGCTGGACATTTATAATATTAGTATGGATGTATATCTACGTCTCTTACTACAGTTGAATGCACGTTCGTCTGTTTACGAGGGCTTTATCTATCTTTTTTGTTAAGTCTGCGATTATACTGATCCACGTCGAACTATTTGTGAGCATCAAATCACGCCTTTGTAACAGTGAGTGAAGAGATCAAGATCCAGACACTGACGAATTAGTCGACATATTTTGATCCGAAGCAGTTGCAGACATTTTATGTGTACACAAACAACATGATCTTGCTGGTTCAGGCACACAGATGCTTGTTGCTAAAGGCACGGTCACACGAAACGCGTGACGACAGTGACTGCAGCTTTTTAAGTTGCTCAATGTTCTTTTACAAAAAAATCTGCGATACTTTAGAGCGCAGAGTTAGGGTGCCTTTCCACCAATAGGTTCGCTTGATCTAACACCTAGTGATCTAAGCTATGAAAATCAAGCGTTCCTATTGGTACAGGGCTTAACACATGTCCGTAGATTAGCAACGTAGCACATCTCTGGTGGAAAGGCAACCTTACGCTGCTGCCAATAGGCGTTATTGCCTTCGCGAAGCCTTTGTTCACAGAACTAAGTATGTATAAATAAATAAATCCTCTCAGACTAGGACGCTTTGAAACCCTCACAGCATTCGTTTTGAGTTGACATTAAACTATCATTCTCAGCTATATCACCGATTTGACTTTAAAAAGTGTATCTTGTTAAAATATTTTGAAAAATAAATGATTTGAATGCACCGTGCCGATATTGAGGAACTCACATAAACAAAAATAGATAAAAGTCATTTGAAGAAACACATTTAATAAAGTCTGAAATCAATAACCATGATCAATGAATTGTAATGCTAAACGCTTTGCGTACTATACTTTTACAATAACTCATTAAAACGCACGATGATGAGGACAGGTATCTGCCATTCATCTAAATATTTGAATAGGTATGTCATTCATGATTCATCTATAATATTTTGTACCTTCTTACTTATTCTGACTTCTGTCGTGATATGTCTGTCCAAGGCTTTACTATACTGATGCATTTTTAATTAGCCCAATATTTTCATACATTTTCATTATTGACTTACAAGTCAATAATAGGTAGGTACATTCATTTTGATAAACATAAATATTACGTCATAAACCTAATTGATTGCAAAAAAAGGCATCTAGTGATTCAGATGTTATTAATAAAAAGTAATAAATCAAAGTATCGAACCTTCAAAATTGATACCTATTCGGTTCGAGGATAATTTAACAAATTCGCTACAAACGAGCGGGCGTCTTTCTGTAGTGTAGCTCATAATATATTATATTAATTTGACCAACTTCGCATGTCAAACTGAACATCAAGGTATTAACTTTATTCCATTTATGAATTGATTTTGTTTTCTTTTTAAATGAATTTTATTAACCGACTTCCAAAAAAGGAGGAGGTTCTCAATTCGGCGCGTATATATATATATATTTTAATGTAGGTATGTCGGTGCATATCTCCGTGGTTTCTGAACCGATTTGTTTTTTTTTTTTATCAGTCGCTAGAGGAAGCTCTCGAGGTGGTCCCATAAAAAATCCTCTCCAAGAGAAGACTCCAAATCCTCAACCCTGACACTAAAAAGTTAAAAATAAAAATTCTTTCCAAAAAACCGACATCCAATGCCACATTAAAGTACAAAATAATTTTGATTTCTACCCACTATGTTGAAGTCGGGCGGGTATAAAAAGGATACACAAAGTTGACCCATCAGACTCGCCCGACTTCAAGATAGTGGGTAGAAATCCAAATTATTTTGTACTTTACAGTGGCATTGGAAGTCGGTTTTTTGGAAAGAATTTTTTATGATAATGCAGGCTTGCATGTTAATGTGACTTAAACCTACTGATAAAGCACACAAATTCAATTAATTTGACCTAAAACTTGATTGCTAACGTAACTTCATTGCGTAGGACTAGGTACCTACATTTTAAAATATACCTACCACAAAATTATATTTTTTCAAAAGTCTCATACCTTTAAAATATCGAACCAATCAATCACGATTCAAATTTATATAGGAGTTGTTTACTTAAATTGTTTTTTGCCTAGGAATTTTTTTTTTTCAAAATTCGTCTTAGGTAATCTTTTATTTCAGCTATCGGTGTATAGACAAGTAATATTATATTATGAAATTGTTCATTTGTATAGTTAATATATACAGGAAGAATATCATGAACCTTTCCTCAATTATGACATAACTGCTGGCATATAAGCGAGTTCCTCAAAAAAACTAACAAACAAAATATATACCTATTTGGAAAACTAAATATATTTCTAAATTTGACAGTCGACATGAATGCGGAAAGTTAATTAAAATATTTAATGAAAGCCCGTTTTGTTAGTGGGAGCCGATGACATGAACAAATGATATTAAATTAACGATTCGAGGTGGGCGTAATCATATCTGTACGAACATTTAGCTGTGGTTGCGAACCTTTTAAGCTCTACGATGGCGATACGGCAGCGACGCATCAGTAGGTACGAGATTTGGGAGCTTAAAAAGTATTACTCGAACTGGTTACGGTTGTGTTTAAGGAAATGGGTTCGATGAAAACGGGTAAACAGGCACAATTAAGATTGTTCTTCTGTTAAGCAGTTGCATAGTAGATGTTACTGATATCATACTAATATTATAAATGCGAAAGTCAGTTTGTTTGTTGGTTTGTTGGTTTGTTGGTTTGTTGGTTTGTCCTTCAATCACGCCGTAACGGGGCAACGGATCGACGTGATTTTTGGCATGGGTATAGTTGAGGACCTGGAGAGTGACACAGGCTACTTTTTATCCCGGAAAATCAAGGAGTTCCCACGGGAATCAAAAAAACTTAAACCACGCGGACGAAGTCGCGGGCATCGGCTAGTATTGTATAAGGTACCTATCAGGTTCAAGGGACAGAACATGTCTATTTTGGAATCAAAATGAAAATGTTTAAATAAATATCAATAAGGATTTGAGACTAGGTATGAGTATTTGATTATTTCTTTCTCAGGTATTTTTGTCAATTTTACAACGATTTGTCGTAGGATGTAAAAATAACAGAACGTGTGCAGCTATTACCTACTTCCAATTGATAGATAATGTTACAATGAATATTCAAATATCATTTTTATTCAGGTAATATTAAAAATAATGAAATTAGAAAAATTCAGCAACTTTCGAATTCGGAAAACATACAATATTAATGAGGTACCTACCTACTTAAATAATTTAAAAATAAATAACGTAAGTAAATATTTTTCAGACTTCTCAAGTACATAATGATCAACATTTTAATCTAGCAGTAGGTAGGTTGATTAATTAGGTATAATTTAATTAAGAATACCTATTTGGAATTTTGCCTTGAAATTTGATTATATTTCCTGTCTACACTAAGTGTGGACTTGTTATAAAATATTATAAATACCCAAATTATTAACGTTTTCCAGTGACATTTTAATTTTTTCTACAATTTCCTGTCTCATTAGTCATTAAAACTCATTACGTCCTAGCCCCCCTCCTAGTAGTAGTAGTCCTAGTAGTAGTCCTAAGCTACCTACAAAAACTAGATAATTATTCTTATTTGTCAGTTGTTATTACAAAAATACCAAACGAAAAACCAACAAAGAATCATAAACTAGTTTACTACTTTAAAATAAAATACTATTTTCAAAATAACGTTATTCATGTTCGATTTGAAAGCCTCCCGTTAACTCCGTTCCGCGTCTAACGGCGCGGTTAATTTAAAACTCATTTATTCCTGGAATATGTTAAGATAATTCAGAGCATTGTAGCAGCGATAACATCGGACCCCGATAGAGGAACTTCGACAGGCCCTCGATACATGAAACAAATTGACGTCTTCAAAGGAAATTAGTGACATTTGGAATAGCAATGAATTAGATTTATCAAACTGGATATAACCAGTCGATGTATTAACTGTTATTTTAGTTCCTCTCTTAATAAAATTCAAGATCTATATTGCCAAAAATTCTTTATTTTGGTTGCGACTGCGTCCGCGAAAAATCCCGCGGAAATTTTGTTTTTCCTTAGCTCTGAGTAGCTACTACCCTATCACTATCTACTCCCTTTATCTCTCAATTCTGTAGGTCGATACCTCGTTGATATTGACAAAGAAAAAAATATCATGAATGCTCGTCAGTTTATCATAATAATTTTATAAACACCTAGTAAGTATATGCTACTTTTTATCCCTGAAAATTAAGGAGTTCCCGCAAAACAATTAAAAAACCTTGAACCACGCGGACGAAGTCGCGGGCATGAACTTTTCTTTTATAAAATCCTTGGCCTTTATTTCTTAAAAATATTTTAAAATCCGAAGTATTCTAAGTCATGTATTAAAATGCTAATGAACGTTTAATTTATTGAGATTATTTACTTAGAATATGGGCTACTGTCAAACAGAAAAATGACTCCAGTATTTTACTCACTAGCCTAGTCATTTTAAATGAAATTGAAAGCAGGTATTCGGTATGAATTCAAAGTCGGCGCTTTTATAATAGGTACTGATTTTAATCTGTATGCGCGTGCCATTGCTAATGTGTGACTTAGATAACAACGATAAAGCAAGGAGAGGAATCGAGCATTTCTATTTCCATACAGCTATCTCTTGAGATATGTAAATAAAAACACGATTAGTTCAAAATCAAGGCTGTACTTTCACCGATTGCGCAAGAAAATGTAAAGGGCATACAAAAATCCGTCCAAGAAAAGGGCCGTCCTGTTTTCTTTTTAGGGCCATTCAGACTGACCACACTATGCATACCATAGCAGCGGGCTGCGGGTTAAGTGTATTGTCCGGCAGGGGCCGGGAGTTGCATTTTTGCAGCTATAAAATTACAGAATTATGCTATAGTTGTGATATTATGATGCAAGTGAGGCACCGCCATGCGTTTTTAAGAGATCTTCAAGCTTCCTAATATGCGCTGATAATTTGCCACCTAGGGGGTTTTAGTAGGTAAAAATGCTACGTAACCCGATTTCCCCCTAGGAAGTCATACTCGACTTATTGGGCGGGAAAGCGGATTTTTCACCCCCGTCCACGAAAAAGCCGTGATATGATTTTATCGGTCGCATTCAGTTCAAATGCGTCGAGTGGTGATGATTGTATAGCCGCGATGTGGTCCGTATTAACCTTTAACAGTTGTTATACGTGACAACTGACAGCGAATTGTGTTTATCCGCTCCTCTGCGACCCACTTTACGTACGAGTGAATGAAAAATTAATCTATTTGTTTTCAACTTTGTGCCCGATGTAATTTTTGCCGCTGTGGTATGATTGTGCTGTGGTCCGTCTGAATAGATATCCAACTAGTTTCATAGAAAGTCGTGCGCGGTCATGGCGCATTATCGCATAAACCAAATCTCAGTATGAACATTAAAATGTTACATGCTGTTCTTTATTAAGGCAGTTTAAAAAAACGCAGTTCATACTTCTTACGATGGTCAGTAGATAGCGGTGAAAGGCACCGTTACTATAATAGCCACTTGAAAACCACCTACTTCGAATTACATGAAAATATATGCCTATGCTCTCGGCATTTTCGGCCATAATATTAGTTACCTTTTTTGCAAGGTAAATAGGTAAAGGTACTTGGATCCACCTACTAATATTATGAATGTGAAAAGTGTCTGTCTGGTGACTTTTCAAGGCGCATCTGGTTAAACGTATTTTTATAATAAACAATATGTAAAACACCTGACAGACGTACCTGTCTACTTAATTTAAATTATATTTGTATAGCACAAAGACTAAGGCCTATGCATGGATGGATATTTGTTACTCAATCATGCCAGAACGGCTGAACGGATCAGGATGAAATTTGGCACAGAGATAAATTATAGTCTTGAATAACACATTGTATCCCGGTAAATTAAAGATTTTTCGAAGGAATCGCAAAACCCCAATCTACGCGGACGAAGTCGCGGCCCCCGGGCATCAGCTAGTAGCAACCTATTCTGTGCTAGTACTTGTATAATAATGGTATTAATGCCATTAAAAAAACTGAGTTTCCTATTAATATGCCGAGGTACCGAATAGAAGATGATAAATAATAGGTATGTAAATTTTTGAACGAAACCAGTTTAAATACTTACACGTAAACAAATACCCAATTAAATCAATTGATTTATTTAATGATCCCAACCAGAAATTTATTGATATTTATAAAATTTTATTAGATAACTCTCCACGCATTCTTTTGCAAAAGAATACAGTATAAACCTTACTTTATACCGTTTATAACATTAAGAAACGTTATAGTCAAAGCTGACACTGCGACGCTAGTCAATCCTTGGGTCTGGCTACATAGGAATTGGATTTAGAAAATAATAATTTCTGGTCTTCTTTTCTCTGGTCTGGTGGGAGACTGCGGCCATGTCTAGTTACCGGCAAAAACTTGTCGCCAAGTTATTTAACGTTAAAGTGCGGAACATACTACATTATTACTTACCACCAGACGAGATCGCAGTCAAGATTCAAGGGCTAGCTTAGTGGTGCAATAATGATTTTAAAAAAGCAATAAGGACCTAACCATAGACTTTTCCCTAAATACATTTTAAGTCGACCCTAGACGTGCCAAATTTACAGTTAATTAAAAATTTAAATAAAGTTTACTCAAACATTAATGTCCGAGCATTGATATAATATACGAGTAAATGTAGGTATTGTAGTCTTACATAGCTCCAGTACACATTTGCTCAATGCAATCGACCAGTACCTGTCAGCTAACGAGTAAACCAAGATTGATGTTTTTTGTAACTTAAAAAATCCGGCATGAACTGGCCACACGCGAAAAATACGTAGGTAGTAATAGGCACGTTACGTAGGAAAATACGTAGGTAGTATATACGTACGTTACGTCGGTAATCAAAGTAATAAGCAGATTCCTTTTTCTGTGGTAGGTATAGTCGATTATTTAAACGTACGTATAGTTATTTTTCAGGATCGACGAGGGCATTGGCCGAGTGCGTTGAGCCATTATGTACCTATCTACTAGGCTCTACAATCAACTTTAACTATTCATAAATTGACAGAGCAAATAGAGGGTCACTATACACACTATTAAGAACGGTCAAATAGAGATCATCAAATTGATAGTTACCTACCAAAAATATTTTTAGCCATGACAGTCGGATTGTCACACAAATGATAGGCAAATAGAACAATGAGCATAATGGACACGAATAAAACGTGGGCCGTGTTTATTTAACGATTTTCATTGTCACGCTCGCGCTCTCCTCGTTTATTAAATCCACAAAAGTAAAGCCCTGGTTAGACATGTCACGTGATTGCAGCGATGAACGACGAGCATGGCAACTGCGATGGCACTAGGACGAAATTACGTCACAGACGTCGTGTCGACCTTGTTACACGTCTCGGCATCAGCCACGACACGTTTCTCATACATTCTCAGCGTGCCTCATACACCTTGTTCATTATATTACCACTAGCTGATGTGCGCGACTCCGTCCGCGTGGTTTAAGTTTTTTTGATTTCCGCGGGAACTCCTTCATTTTCCGGGATAAAAAGTAGCCTATGTCACTTTCCAGGTCCTCAACTATAACCATGGTAAAAATCACGTCGATCCGTTGCTCCGTTGCGGCGTGATTACCAACATGAAGGACAAACCAACAAACCAACAAACAACAAACCAGGAGCTGGTGCAACGACACGTCGATGTCGAAAGATATCCTGTCGCGCTAATGTGTGCAGCTCCATTTGAAAATAAGTAACGGTGATTTTTTTTGTCCCTAGTTTATTGTTACTTCCAAAGAGACCTTGTTCTGTTACTGCAATCGATACGCGTTGTGTTTGACCATGACTTTATTCTTTACTTTATATTACTAACTTGTAGTGGATAAAAAAAAAAAAAAAAAAAATAATATCGACAATATTCTCAAACCTCCTCAAATATTCTAGGTTTACTCTGTAATAAAGAAAGTAAAAAGGATTTTGAGGAATTCTAGTTGGAATTTTTAAGACCTAAAACTACGGAACCGAAATTGCGGTACAGCCAGTTTTCCATTAACATTGCTTTAAACAAAAGATAAAAATAAAACGAAAGTTTTCGATTACGGTTTAATATTACGACGGACGACGCGATCGGTTTTCAATGATATGGTAATTTTATTGCTGACCTATTATAGCGATGGGCTATTTATTCCCGTAATAGTAGCAACTGAATAATATGCTTTAAAGCCTTTACAGATGCTCAGATAGGATTCAGTCGTAAGGTCGTTTGTAGGACTACCATTTTTGAAAATTTGACCCGCAAAAGGGTGAAATGGGGGATGAAAGTTTGTGTGAAAGTTCTCTATTTTTCGGGTTACATCCATGAAAATTGATAGGTACTCGTATATTGGGCTTTTGATTCCAAATTAAGAAACACGTGTTTCAGGATGTTTTGATATTCCACCTCCAAGGAATTTTTAGAAATTTCGAGAAGCATGCTCATAGTAATTTGGTCGGGTATAAAGTTGATACATTCAATGGTCTATGTAGGATTTGGTACTTGGTTTGACGGGCTCTTTAATCAAGTCTGTTTCACTCTTGTCCCTCATTATCGCTAACCTCTCATCTGTCAAAATATCATCATCATCATCAATATCAAACGATTAGATTGATGGTTTGTCTAAATTAGACAAACCATCAATCTGATCGTCTGATAAGGCTTTATTACTAAAGTAACATATTTTATTAAAATAAACTTTTATAACTTTAACCTGTTGTAGGTTAGGTAGTTACATTACTTACCTACCTAAAAAAAAGCTGGAACCTATAAAATTATTATTTTAAAGATAACGATGCCGATGCCCGCGACTTTCGTCCGCGTTAATTAATGTTTTTTGGTTCCCGCGTTTTCCGGGATAAAAATTATGTGTGTTACCCTATGTGTTATTCCAGACTATAATCTATCTCTGTGCCAAATTTCATCCCAATCCGTTCAGCCGTTCTGGCGTGATTGAGTAGGTAGCACACATCCATCCGTCCATCCAAACTTTCGCATAGATTAGTTAGAAGTATACCTACCTACTTAGTTATTATCTCTCTAGGCATGTAAAGATAACCCAAAATAGCCGCCATTATTATAAATCTCAACACTACGTCGCGTTGATTAATAATAAAAAATGTCAATCAGTATACAAAAGCTCTCAGATGATTTTCGACAGCGACAGTAAAAAAATGAATAACTACTACCATTTTAGGGCGGTGCTAAGACCTCAAAAGATACAACTCTATTTGGGCTCTTTTAAACAGATCAGTAGTTTGATTAATGACTTGCACCCTTAAAGTACCTGCTGCTTTCGAAAAGGTGAACGGGGCTATGAGAAAACAACGTTTATCACTATTTGTGTTAATGTCTATATCAATCCTAGCATTCAGCGTAATTTGATACTACTGGCTACATCACTCGCCGTCGATACAGCTGTTTTGTGTCACTTAATTTTTTTGAGTATTCACTTAAATATTTAATTCAACAACTTTATAAATATATTTTCAAAAAATATAGCTTAGTAGCTATTTATATGAGACGTTAACGTCTATTTAAATTGAAGTGCAATGATAATTTTTTAATCGCCACATACCTGCCTGTGCATAATTAGATTTTATTTGCATATTATTATCGAGTTCTTTTTAAAGTTTAGGGTTTAAAATGTTTGATTCTTTATGTTTTGTAATAAGAAATAAGAATAAAATTCTAAGGTAAGTACTTACCTACCTACCTATTACTTTATTTTAAAATATCCAAGACATTCGTGCTCGGTAAATTTTATAATAGTCATACCTACTCTATGTACCTACGCTTTATGTTATATAAATATAAAACTGTTCTAATAAAACAATTATTCCTTTAAAAATATATTTAGACTCACCAGAAATACTTAATGTAATCCCAATTAGAAGAAAAAACCACAACAAAAATAAATAATTGTCATTAAACTTGACGCAAAAAAGTCAACTAAATCTTGCACTTGTTCAAAATATAGTAGTAGTAGAAGTAGTCTTCACATCACTAAATTATGTTTTAAAGATACGAATTTAATATCACCTCATGCTTTCCATAATTAAATGATATATTCCAACTTGGTCCATTAACGTCCATTTATTTTTTCCACTCGTCAAATAGAGTAACCATTCCGTCTAGTCGGGACCACCAAACCGCGGGCGATATTTTATTCATGCCGGTGCCCCTCAGACCGATTTTTAACGAAGCGGATCTAATTGCGAACATGATAAATAAATGTTTGAAACATATCACAAATCAATCGGGAAACAGGACTTGCCGGAAGTCAACTTCAATTTCGGCGCGCGAAAACTTGCGAATGAAAAAAGAAACACTTTTCAAAGCAGAAAGCTTACACTGAAGGGCTGTCCTTTTCGCACGTAAACAAACTGTCAACGATTTCACAAAATTACATCGGCCTGTGTTTAATGAACGTCTGAACCCGCATTGAGCTAGCTGTCAAATCTACGAGCCGTCATAGTCCGCTGCCATGAGTCGGTACGCACACAGGCGCGGGCGCGTGCTACGATGGACACAAACACACTGACAGCCTCCAGCCGAGCGCGAACCGTACGGGCACCCTCACATGTAGAGCTTCATGATTCATACATGCTAGGCGTTTGTATTGTGGCGGGTGGGAGTGCGAACATGCAGCGTGCTTTTAACGCGGCCAGACAAAATGATGCTTAACTGCAAAAGGGAATGTGAACTATATCGGTTTTACAAAATGGCTGGGTATAAGTGACGGTACACGCGCCTATGTAGCCGATCACATGAAAGATTATCCGAATGCGTGTGAACTCATGCAGCGTTGCGCTACGGATGGGCGGGAAACGGTATAAGAGATACGTTTTTGCTCAAATGTGATTGCTATCAAATGTAGTATTTTTGACTTAGTAAGTAATTAATCAGAGAAACATTAATTTATTTGAATACCTAGTTCCTACTGTAAAAGTTAATGAAGGAACATTCTGTTTATTTCCAACAAGTACTTGTGATTTGATTAAGTAGATCATTATTTTGTTGAAGCGGATCTCAAGAATTGAGTCGAGTCAGGCTCATTCTATCATGAACAAAACCAGAGCTGATTTTACTATAGGAAAAAGTACCCGTTTAAGATTGAAATTGTAGTTATTGATGGCGTCTCCTATGCTTTACCTCTAAGCTTTATCTATAGATACAAGATACAGTTATATTAAAGATCTTCCCTTTGATTTCAGCTGTCAGTAACACGTGCATATTCAAAGCTCGGTACTATGGCCGTGCGAACTTGAAATACGACTTTATGGAAATGAAGATTGAACTGTTTATCGCGTGGCGGGTGCGTGCCAGAGCGTACGATCACTGAAGTAAATGGCAATTTAAATTTCGAATTCATTTCCGTCAGCTTACCGTTGATTTGCAAATATGTAGTTGGTATGCGGGACCCCGAACTTACCTGAAACAAAAGAAAAATTTACATTAAGTACAAAATGTTTTACCCCTTACAATTAACTCAAGTCTCTACTACGTAGAGTCGATTATTATTACAGGCGTATCTTTCTCGTGGAAAACTCCTGATACGACTCCAAATCCGCTGCGATAGTCATTCGACAATAATGTGTAGGCATTAGGCAGCCCCATATAGAGCTTTTTATCTCATACTTATAAATGTGAAATCCAATTTAAACATGTAGTTCCTACTGTAAGCCCTATTTCAGATTACAATAAATTTTACGAAATATTATGATGAAAAACCCTAACATTGCTAATGACAAATAAATCAATAAGTCTACAAATATAATATACAATAACGATGGCATGAGTTAATAAGATTTTATTTTGACAAAGTAATAAAATCACACTGTTATTCACATTGACACAGGAATAAAAACCATCTAAGAAAGTTGTTGTTTCTCGTTATCGAATGACCTGACGTTTGGTTCATTAGCATTGATATGAAGCGGTCAAGAGTATCAGCTGATAAGTGGGTCAGTACAGTGGGGAAGGTACCTATTTTGTGGTCAAGTTCATTGGAGTCATAAATATTACGCAAAATAATTAATATCTATATCAAGTTTTTGACGTGGCACTGATCTTTCAACATAAATCATTCACGCTACCGATTGCTCTGAAAGGGATTGCTATGTAGCGGTAATTTAGCCATTTAAATGGAGGTAGTTACTTTAATTTTATATTATGTATGGTTATCTGTGTTTCTCTTGTCTAGGGGTTCATAAGAAAAGTAACAACTTATTACTAAAGATATGATAAATCATCATCATCATCATTATATATAGGTAATACTAGATGATGCCCGCGACCTCGTCCACGTGGACAAGGTTTTTTCGATTCCCGCGAGAATCCCTTAATTTTCCGGCATAAAAAACAAAACTCCTATGTTCTTCCCCGTGATATAACCTATCCCTGTACCAAATTTCTTCAAAATCGGTTGAACATGTGGCCCGTGAAAGCGTAACAGACAGACACACTTTCCCATAAATTATATTAAGTAAGGATAAGTAAGGATTATGATATATAAGTCCTAATATTAAGAATCCATACTAATATTATAAATGCGAAAGTGTGTCTGTCTGTCTGTCCGTCTGTCTGTCTGTCTGTCTGTCTGCTACGCTTTCACGGCCCAACTACTCAACCGATTTTGATGAAATTTGGTACAGAGATAGTTTACATCCCAGGGAAGGACATAGGCTACTTTTTATCCCGGAAAATTAAAGAGTTCCCGCGGGAATCAAAAAATTGTATATGTTTAACCGATTTTGATGAAATTTGGTACAAGGACAGGTTGTATCCCGGGGAAGGACATAGGCTACTTTTTATCCCAGAAAATTGAAGAGTTCCCGCGGGAATCAAAAAACATAAGTCCACGCGGACGACGACGTCGCGGGAATCATCTAGTCACGAATAAGTATTAAATTTTGTACTGATAGCTGGAGTTCTATGCATGTGTTGCCTGCTGGTAGTCTACCAACACTAGTAAATGACTTTAAACTCATAAGTCTATTATAAAGCTAAGTACTGAAATCTTTATTTATGATGTAGCAACCAACTTTAAACTACTGAATATTATATTTTAGTTTACACTAACTAAATACGATCAGAGAGTTCGTTGACTGATGAGTGTAAATCATAGTGTTATTTCCGTCCGAAGAGGTGTATTCAAAGAACTTATTCGCAACAATGTAAGCAAATGTCTGCAATCATAACATTTATCAAGCTGACAGCCAAAACGTATAGACGTCAATAAAAATAAATGATGAAAAATACTAGCTATACGTACGTAATAAAAATATCAAAACATTAATTAATTTGATAGCACGACTGATGAAAGGTGAATACGCTGGATTGGTAAACAAAAGTTGAATGGAATTAATAAAAATTAATATATTGCAATGCTTATCAAATGTATTGAAACATTCGCTTCGGATAACATAAAAAAGAAAGAAATAGGTTTAGTGAAGCGAGTCGTAATTATTGTAGAGTTGAATATTATAGTATATAGGAAAGATTCATAAAAAAAAGTATGTACTTAATCCGAAATCACATCATTGAAATTTACACCATCACTATTGTTGTTGTTGTCAAGGTTTGTACTTTGTATACTCATATACGTCAGTATTCTTGATTTATCAATAAAATTCCAATGTTCTAGGTCCATAGTGTCAGTTTTGACCTCAAAAAAACAGTAAAAAGCGAATCCGCAATTATAAGCATGACTAATAGAACCTAACCTAACCTAAACATCTCAAAACGCTAATGTTGCAGGTGCATATTCGAAGCTTTACCTACGAGTATCTCGGATATCTGCCGAATCTGCTAAAAACGGTCTTGTAAATAATGTGACGTTCAGTGAACGTAGGGTTAAAAATAACTACGCCAGTTATCCCGAACCAGATGCAACCTACAAAAATGAATAATGGAACATCTTAATTGACAGTGGTCAAACCACCCAGTAATTGGCAACTGGACACAGTCATACTCTAATAAATAACTATACCCGACATCCACTTTTAAAGCGTAACCACTTCACAATCCTAATGAAGATGTTAACAATTTTCCACGAGCCGAGTATGATGTATCTACCGTGAAATTTTAGAAAATGGACCCCCGTTACTTTGGTGTATACCCTGAGAGAGTTATTACAATAATATATTTACCAAACACGCTCCTATTATTACGTTTTCATGTACTCGTTTACGCATAAATTAAAAAGATGCCAGTTTTTCTTTTGTCCCAACCCTTATTTGGTATTCATATTTGATATTTTGATAATACAATAGGACGCGTTTTGAAATGAAAACACAAAAAGTGCTCGTAGCTTACACGAAAAAACCTGTTTCCAAGCAATGTGTGTAAAAGAACAAATTGTGAAAGAGGCACTCTTTCATGCAATATTTCTGATCGACCCGCTCGACAGCAAACTAATATGGACTTTTTTGCTCGAAGATTAAACATATTTTTATTGTAATGAGCCCCATACCCATCACTTCAATTATGGTCATATCGAATGAAATATGAGTTAAGTGAGGGATATTAAAGGGCAAGGGGTTTTAAAACGTGAACTTTGTAATATATACTGCGACGGCACCCTTTTTTAATTTGTCCCAACTATGGACCGTGGCGAATTGGGGTCTCGAAATAATCGTACCCTAGTTTTTGTCTATCGATCGAATTTCGCGTTTACCTTGCTCAGTCTTATTATTGTACAATTTGACCGAAATTTTCGTGTTTCTTATTGCTTCCGCAACGAATTTCGTGCGACCCACAAGTGGAAATGATTGAACCTATCGGGCATTCGCCGGCAGCGGCCCAGTCCAATTTAGTTTTTCGGATTAGATACGGCAAACATAATAACATAATTGCTCTAATAACAGACTAACCTCGCCGTGCCTTACAATTCACTTTCCAATTTGGTTCAATTTTTTACCCCGAGTCTGTCTAAAACTATTATGATTTATGATCAAATTTTCGTGCAGGCAAATTATAAGGGCTCGTTTTTCGTCAGTGTACGAAAAAGGTGCTTTCTCTTTCCTCCTTTCGTTAGAAATTCACTTCAGATAAGGACGCAAATATTTCTATTCTATTACCTCGGAAGCCTCGCGGCATTACATGGCTTAAGACTTGTGGATGAAATGATTTACGAGGCTTTTTCTAATTAACTCGTAGGAACATTAGTAATTAGTTGGATTAACATGTAATTGGATTCATATTTTTCAACGTCTTCAAAGCGCATACCTTGGTTTGAAGTTAATTTGCTCCGGTAGCTTGTCCGGTAGCTTTTGAGAACAATCATAGGGTAGGTAGACATTATAATTATAATTTTAAGCAAAATGTCTGATATCTAATTATCTTTTACTATGTACCTACCAAATTGGCAGTTGCTAGCAATGATAAGAATTTCAGAAATTGTGGTCAATTTTATTAATTAGGTATACATAAGTTACCTTAGCTTTATTTATTTTAAGGTAGATTTAAGCCTATAAATAAGTAGTTTTTTTTGCTAAATAGTAAAAGTTTAAAGTAATTCAAGCACCCACCCGGCTTCGCTTTCATAGGAATTACGAGTAATGGAAAAAATGGAAACCTGTGTGCAAGATTTCAGTTTTCTAGGTCAAAGGGTTTGATCTAGGCTTTGATGAGTCTGTCATTGATTGAGGTGGGCTTTAATTTTTATATGAATGTACAGATAAGTGAACTTTGATTTTAAAAAACTTAGTAAATGAAGCAATGGATAAAAAATAATTTCAGTTTTAAAGTTGAAAATAAACCGCGGCGTGCTAAGCTAGTTCGTAGAAAGGTTTGAAATAGTGAGACCGACAAATGTTCATGACAAGCGCCTGCATTAAACATGAGAGCTGCTACCGATATTTACATATAAACTTTGTTTTACGTTACTTCGCTGACATGTTGCTAAAATTCATATTAGAAACCTTTTTACCGATATATATTTACATATCCTAAAGTAACTGATACGTATAACGTGTATGTATACTTATTATATATATAAATCATAGGAAACACAATAATCAATTGTAGGTACTTATACATTCGCATAATATATTTATAATCATACTAATATTATAAATGCAAAAGTGTGTTTGTTAGTTGGTTTGTCCTTCAATCACGCCACAACGGAGCAACGGATCGACGTGATTTTTTGCATGATTATTGTTGAGGACCTGGAGAGTGACTTTGGCTACTTTTTATCCCGGAAAATTGAGGAGTTCCCGTGGGAATTCAAAAAACTTATTCCAAGCGGGCGAAGTCGTGGGCATCAGCTAGTAAGCATATAAATTAACAAAAGAATTTATATTTTGAACAAACTGTACGAATATTTCAGCGTTTAAACTGTCATGTCTGTTAATGTAATTAAAAACAAAAATTGCACCCATTGAAACTCACGTAGCTATTGTGCCCAACTTTACTAAAATTTTACTTAATAGAACATGGAATGAACAGTTCTTAAAAATACTTAACAAGCACCTTTATGAATTTAACTAAGAAGTACATAAATTACATAATATTATGAACGAGTTAGGTGTTCACGTAAATTCCAACTTCTCAGATATCAAAATGTAGTGAAGTGAAAAGATCAAAGGATATAAGCTGTACGTTTAACAGTAAATAGGGTTGTTGTTAAGCGAATTTATTTTCACTAAATTGTTTTATAAAAAAAATACATTGTAATAGATTAACTATTTTATAGTAAGCGATACCTACCTACATGCTTTTAATTTACCGTTCAAAGATATCAGTATATAGACAAAAAAGTACCCAATTACATACTTATATAATATAAAATAATACAACCTACCAGATATTTTAATCATTCAACCAAGTAACTAAGTAGGTAAGTATCCTTTTTTTATAAAATGTTTTATAATTATTATAAACCTATTATATAGCCACTATAATATTACATTATGTATCTCATATAATAAGTATGTTATGTGTAATATACAAAGATCAAGCTAAGAATACACTGAGATAAAATACACTCGTTTTGCAGATATCCAACTTGGTGGAACGGAAAGACCTTTGACAAAGGTTTGTGACAATGAATCGGTAGGGTTGTTACTCGTTATTCTGTAAATATTTACATAATTTTAATTTATTGGCAACGTAAAAGGGGGATCCTGTAGGGCAAAATATGATAACTAACTCTAGTTATGTTAAATTTGGCTTAGCGATTGTTCATAAACTACAATAAGGGTGCACTTTTTTTGACTCGTTGAAAATTTTGTGAACCATGCACCTAGATAATTTTAGCAAAACTAAATATAGAACCTGGGGGAAGGTAGGTAATTAAAAGGACGATAAATTTAATAAAAGATAAATAACATGAACTTATATTTTCTTTGTTAAAATGTTAAGAAAAGTTGTAAGGAACTCTATCGAACCCATTTTAATTTAGGTAT
Organism: Erebia epiphron; assembly: GCA_963932025.1. Classification (NCBI taxonomy): domain Eukaryota; kingdom Metazoa; phylum Arthropoda; class Insecta; order Lepidoptera; family Nymphalidae; genus Erebia; species Erebia epiphron. The sequence goes on from OZ009945.1 coordinate 44,844,417, forward strand.
ATCTCACTCAGTAGGTATAATATAAAACTCAAACTTAAGTTTGTCTATTTTATTTATGACATAGTTGTGATATTTATAATTTTATCTTATTCTGACTAATAAGTACCTAAACTATTGTAACAGCCACAGGTACGAAAAGCAGATTAAACCGAGAAGAGCCTGAAAGAAAATCAATAGTATGGTTTTATTAAAGTATTTTTAACCGTTGAGTGGACCTACCTACATATTATAAGGATATCTTGTATCTACGTTTAAACAAGTAAAATAAGACATCGGCAACCCTATTACGATCGCGTCCAACACAGCCGCCCGGACACGTTTCAGGATCATGAATTATGGCGCGAGCCGATGTGACTTTTCAATTTGAAATCATCAACGTGGAATTAATTTCATTTTTGAACCCCATTATTTCTGTTATCTACAGCCGAAATCGCGCAATATGCGAGTTTCGTATTATTGCCGCTTCAACAAAAATATTTTGCGGTAAACGCTATGAAATACCGAAAACTGTTATTGATTTCAGCTGAACGTTTTCAACATGAAAAGGGTTAAACTGAGGTCAAAAACACACTACGGACCAAAAGTTGACAGGGGAACAAAAATACTGCATGCGCACTTTTAGGTAAGTGAATGGAGTGGCACAATTTAGCGCGACAGGACGAAACGTGAACGATCTGTTGTGTTCTGTCTGTAGTTTGTTTTTGCCCTAAACATTTTTCACCTGCACCTGCTTACCTTTTTATTAGGCTAATTTTCCACTAGCAAGAAGATTCCATGATACCACGCTGTTTGTGCAAACTCGCAGGAGAAGTCAACTTTTGCAAGTTTTGTATACCAAAAGCTTGCAAAAACTGTCTTCGACTTGACGTGAGAGCGACTTATGCAAGAAACTTTGCCAGTGGATATTAGGAACTATTCGTATTTTAATACAATTATTATGTAATTAAATTACGTAATCGTTTGCAAAATTGTTACTCATTGTTGTGGGTTCTTTTTGTATTTTCTGAATTGCTTTATTTTGTAAGTAACAAAATTAAATGAGACAGTGCCGATAAAACTTGAGATTAGTGATCCAATAAAAAACCTTAAAACACAATTAGTCATGTTCACGATGAAAATACTTTTAATAAACATCGCCACGAACTAAAGATTCTACCTACACGTGAAATGTTTAAACATATTTTATCTGTAGGATTAAAAATCTAACGAAATCGTGTTGGATTCGTCGTGTATTTCACAAATCTGTCAACGTACGAGCCCACACTATCGCTCCACACTATTCATAGTGTCTATCCGTTCGTAATAGTTTACCAGTGTTGACGAAGCTGGGCCGAAATAGATGTCTCACCGATAAATTTTATTCAAAATAACACTCCACGGTTTATTTTTCGAAGAAATGCGACGAGTTTTTGTTCTTGTAATTTGAGGGTATCCAAAAAAAATCGAGTCGCAGTCGGCTAGACGCGGCCATTGACCCGAAATTCTTTTGTAATTTAGTGCTCTCTATATTGCTTTCACTAAGCAGAAACTCATCAAGTCGCGACAATTAATAAAAAAAATTAGATTTGATGAAATCGATGCGTACCTAACTTTGTCCATTTAAAAATTAGACTTGCCGGGTGATATTTCGTAAAACTATTAATACTAGATGTGCATCGGTGATCTGCTCCTTCAAAGTTATTATCCCTAGTTCTTAAATCACATATTATTATCAAATAAACTGATAAAATAATATTATATATTCAAAACTTGAACAGAATATGAGACCATTTCAAAATGTCTGAAAAGGTACCTACGTTGGAATCCCTATAGAGGAACCTTATAACAAAGCTAATATTAGACAATCATTTCCTGTCAAAAGGGAGGGGTCCCCCGCCACCCTGACGGATCAGGCGAGGGGGTCGGAAATACCTCCTCGTCTCTCCAGATTTCGCAGTCGCGGTGTTCGAGTGTGAATCTGAATTCTTATTTTTTGCTGTTACTGTGATGAATGGATTTTTAATATCCTCCTGCAGCTGTCTGAAGACATAGGTCGCTTGATGAATGCTATCTTGGCGACGTGGATTTGTGACCGATTCTTTTTGTTAGATCGCCTTTAAAGTTTGTTTTCGCTTCTGCGATGCTCATAGAGGCGCCATGGAACAAATTAGTGATAATGTAAAATGTCGGATAAATACAACTTTTTATAACTTGTTAAAACATGGACGTTGAAAAATAAGTGTCTCCACCATGTCGGATGTTACGTAGACAGGCAACAAGACACCAGCATCCAAAGACGTCTCAATACAGGGGCTTACGGTCGGCAAAAAACGTGCCGGCCGCTCTCACGGCACGACTCTATTACGACTCCGAATAAATAAAACATGACGGGCCCTTCCACGTACATAATATGTATACAAGGCCACACATTAATCCCTAAACCTTTATTTCAATAAACGTAAAGACTGGAATCAGAAGCAGGAATTCGTTATCCACCGTTGCCGCTGACTGTACGTCGTGTTACATCCGAGGTTGTTACTTGTTTCAGATTCTGATTTGATTCGCGGTTTTTCTCATTGTAACAATAATTATTATCTACAGATTTGAAATATTTATAAACCCCCATAAAGGTATGGCGATGCGAGTAGGTTTATTTAATTTTCGTGGTCAATTATACCGAGATTGAAATGCTTAAATTATATTATATTTTTTTCGATAATATCTACGTAGAGATTTACGTGTGTAAGCTTTAGATGTTTTCATATATATATATACTATATATAGGTCATATATATATATATAATATATAAGTATTAGGAATAACGTAAAGTAAGAAATAATTTTAATTTTATTTATGTTCGACTTAAAGTGGGTTTCAAATGGAAAGCAATCGGATCGCGAATTCCGTATTGAGGTTTCGCATAACGTAAAGGGAGAATCGTCGTGGGTGTTCTTAAATAAAAATTGCATACACGTACACAATAAAATTAGAAAGGCCCGAATGACATTAAACAAAAGGCGGCAGGTGTTTGTTTTAAAGACTCGTAGGTACTGGACGCATCATACCCGAAGACTTTGATTGAGCGCAGCTTTGATGTATAGCTGTGACTTTTAATCAATCAATCTTAATTAAATAATTAAATGAAGTATGCAATCAGTCTTGATCACTGCGTCACTGGGTTGAATTAATTAGTGTCTTCGTGTAACATATTATGTTACAGACAGAACCTAACTATATAGGTACCTAATAGTACTTAGTTACTTACAAATATAGCTGTGGTTATAGTATGGTAGCTTAAAGAAAGAAAACCTCCGTCCAAAATCTCAAGTCTCTACAGCAAGTCGTTTGAGCTGCAGTTGATATTATGTCAGACAACCAGTTTGTGGTTCTATATGTCCCTAAAATTTCAGCGTCCTAGTTTAGATTGCAGAATTGTTATAAAACACTACTCGGAAATGGACCGCGCAATATTTACGAGGAACTAAAAGAGTGAAAGAGTGTTGCCCTCAACTTCGTCCACGTGGATTTAGCTTTTAATATTCCTTTGGGAACTTTTTGGTCTTTTGGGATAAAATGTAGCGCCTATATTATGTCCGTCCCGATAATCCAAGGTACCTCAGCACCCCATTTTCAGCAAAATGGGTCGGATGGGCTGTGTAAAACAGACTGTAACAGACCTAGACAAACATTCTTTCACGTTTATAATATAAGTATGGATTATGCGGCTTTAGCGGATGACATTTTCCTCTTCACTGTGCGTGGCGATGCATAGATTGCCTAATAGCACCGACGCCGTTCAAACCACAATAAAAACATGTGACGAAGCGGTACATTAACGCGCCCGCCATACTTGGCACAGCGCTAGCTCCGCCCGCTGGCAACCACTCGTGAGATATCAATAGAGATGGACGTCATATCGATATGAGATTTGTGTTACAGTGCCACAGTTGGCAGTGGCGTTTTGAGGAACTAAAACGAAAATCTTAAAAATCACACTGACACTTGAAAGTTAATTGTGGATAGGATCGTTGCGTATACATATTTTGTTCAACAGTTGAAGGTGAACAGGAGAACAGGTGTCAGAACACCCTAAATGAAAAAAATTGTGTTTAAGGGTTGCTTAGCTTGGTTGGTAAGCTTGTTTTATGCACGGTGGTACTGATGGACTGGAAACTTTCAAATAGTATTTTAAACGTGCATTACAAAATGTTTCCTATATGATTATATCTAATACCTTGTACCTTATATCTTGGAAGAATCAACTACCTATGCATTTAATACATTTATTTTCATCAGTAAAAAGAATTATTATATTTTAAAACTGAAAAATCAATATTCATGCAGCAACCGCTAAATATATACTATCCGTTAAAAAGGTAAATTTAAAGAAATGCATTCGCTAATATTATTAAACTTTCGAAAGATATGTTGTTGACGTAAGCACATTAAGATATAGATAAAAATAATTAAGGTGGCTACATTACAATGAAAATGTGAAATGCTCATAACAAATAAACTATCTTTATCAGTCATTATTTAAAATATAACTAATTTCATCGATAATTTTTTTGTTATAGTGGCAGAAAACAGAAAGTGATGTTTTACAAATTGGAATGGCTACTATAGGAAAAGAAAAAGCAGCTGTCGATTCATTTAGAATACAGCCTTAAACATGAATGTAAATAAATGAAAGCAATATTTATTTAAAGCTTTTAGGCTGTGTAATAACAATAAATTGAAGTCATGTTAAATATTAAAACACCAATAACTAAAAAATATAGTATGAGTACCAACTACCTACTTATTTGCTGATTGATAGCTTCATGTTTTAAACGGTAGATTTTTTGCTGTTATCTACATTGGTGATCATACTTTAAAAATATGTTATAATAATATTATGTTAGCCCGCCAACCCGCATTGGAGCAGCGTGGTGGGTCTAAGCTCTAATTCCCGCTCTCCTATGAGAGTGGAGGCCTGTGCCCAGCAGTGGGACGTTAATAGGCTGTAGTGATGATGATGATGATGAATATTATGTTACCCATGTTATATTTTCAATATTAATAATTGTCTCCATTTATAGGTAAATATTATTTTGGTATGTTACTATACCGTCACTTATCGCGAATCGATTGGTGGATTTTAGATTGTAGGTACAAATATTTTTTCTGATGGTTTTTCGAATATACCCAATGTTCGGATTTGGGAAGATAGATCATGATGGTAGCAGCGTCTTAGGATCCGTACTATAATGGATTTTTCAATACCTAGAATACCTGGCACACATACCTACTACACGGCTGTTCTTTCAGTTCAATCCATTTGGCACTCAATAACTTCTCTGCCACTGAAAGTGGCGGAATAATTTGTAGCTACACATTATGTTCCCAATTTATTAAACTAAGCGTAACCCACATCGCTAGGCAGTCGGTGGTAGTTACCTATATGATTAGCTCGTCGTGATGGACATGTATAGTAGAGCTTTGAAACTTTAGAACTACGTAAAGGAGTCGGCAAAATTTAGGTAACTGATAAAAAACACAGAAGATAAGAATTATTTTTAACAACCTACGCGACACTTGCTTATTTACTTAAGCGGCTATTTCAAATTCTGACATTGCACAACACTGCCTAATTATAGTAAATTTTTTGATACTGTCCCTTTTTGTGTCAACCGCGAAATAAACTTAATACTTATCAAAAGTAACAACATCAAAACTAAATCATTTTAGGCAGTGTCGTACAAGTCGGCCTAAAAAGTGAAAACAACAGTTAATTAAGTAAAAAATTACAAATATCAAGGATGCGAACTATAATGATTTAAATTTTGCCATCGACGTCGTCTCCATTTTAAATTACATCGTCTTGGAATTTTGCTGCAATGTTCAGAATGACCATTTGATACGTAATCGCGATAAATTTTCAAAAAGAATAATTTGAACATGTACAATTACAAGGCAACCGATTGTTTCCTGTCACCCGCATGACTTAAACTTTTTAATTCTCATTAATTCTTGATTGCGATCAATGTTTTGAAGTTCTTTCCATTTATGATCATACCTACATCGGAAATATATGAGAAAAAGTAATACGCAGTAAGTACTGAGTCAAAATTGGTATTTGATAAACTGGGTAGGTGTTTTTCTAAACCTATAAACTAGGATCCTACTTTCGAAAGTATTTAAAATCTAGTTAAACTTAAAAGAGTCAAAAACTCTCTGTGTTGTCAAAATCCTTAATCACACAACTGTATAGGTTTTCTCTCAGAATGATAAGCGTGGTGGCACGCTAGCCATGTGCGGATTGGCAGAATAGGCCTTTGAAAACATTATGAAGAACCCTTAGGCATGCAGGTTTCCTCACAATGTTTTCCTTAAGCATTATAGCAGGTGATATTTACTTAATTGCGCTCAGAAAAGACAAGGCTGAAGACTTTCTATCGCTTTCTAAAAATAGTTAGGTACGCAAGCTTTTGGGGGATGTCAAGATGACTGTAGGGAGACGCGATAAGACCATTAGTAAGCCATATAATATGTACTCGTATCTAACTAAAAGTGTTCCCTTTTGGTTGAGTGGAGAATCGGTAGCTGCATAGTCAATCATGTGCGAGTACCCACACAGAATACACTGTTATGACAGATCCATACGTTTGGTGGCACATTTTGTCAGGAGTGTAATATGTGGCGAACAATATTTACTTATTTATAATATAGAGGGGTTGTAAATTAGCAGTGAATTTACAGTACAGCGGAGTGAGCAAGCGCAGTTTATTTTCGGCGCAGGCGCATGATTTAAACAGAAGGCTTAGTAAGAGCTATATCGACAACGTTGGTAGCTTTCGAGTATTAAAATTGAGATACTATACCTGACTCTAATTTATAATTTTTCGTTCTAGTATAATACTCTTGTTTTTTTCCGTTTAAAGAAACTTTACAAAATAAAATTTGTATTAATTTATTGTACGACATCAAAAAGTTTTTAATTAGGTCCGTCTTAAACTTTTCGATACTCGATACCTACCGTCGTTGTCGAGTTTATACTGGTAATAAGATTAAGATTCTCGTCTCGGACCGTTAGAAATTGAAGCCAAACTGGGATTTGCGGCCGAGGAAGTTTAACGTGCGCTTTTATATCATTTTGAACACCAATTAAAGTCACATGGCAGACTTGAACGGTGTATTCTTGAAAGCTCCTAATAAATGATTAACTTTTGTCCGCAACTTTGACGATGTAGATTTAGGACATAAAAACCCCCTACGAACCTTAAAAGTTTTTCCACAACCAAATCTTATGACCCTTTATAGAATGAAAGCTGTATCTTTGCGAAAGTTCGTAAAAAATATTTCGGGGAAAAGCAGTTGAGATTAACATAGTACAGTACTCAATTAGACAGACTCTCATTTACTATAATAGCATGAGTAAGTAGGAATAGCTCACCTGCTACCTGCACATATTGTATTGCAATACGTTATGCAGTAGATTTATGGTCAAACTTTTAGATTTTATCATAATCTAAAATAGCAAATTCTTTCTGCATTTAGCAATATTATACGAAACAATCAGTTTTATACCTTAGTCACGAAAACGGCATATCTACGTCCACTTAATATTATCCAACATACGTGACCTTAATCCTTTTGGATCTGGTAGCTTTCGCTCGAGATATATCTACTAAATATAAGCAGTTGCGCCACTAACTATTACCGACTGTTTACTCAATAATAGTATTTTTGCTTTTAAATCGGCAACGTTAACTACATCAGAAACATAACGCTTCAGAGAATGCACTATTTAATAAGGACATTCATTAAATTAAGCAGTTAAGGTTGTAAATTCAAACGGCAACCACCATTTATAATTATTTAAAGGCAGTTTATAGTCTTCAGATCATTAAAAGGTAGTCATAGGACTAAATAAACACATTAGCTACGACATTGTTATAATTTATGACGCGTAGCTGTTATGGGTTTGGAAAGGGATGAAAAAAATTCAATTGCTCAACGTCTGAGACTCAGAAAAACTAAAGGACGTAATTTACGTCCTTCTGAAGAGCGTCCGACACATACTATGTGGATGATGAGTAATTCCACGTGTGTTAACGATGACAAATGGTTAAAAAATGCAACAAATTGGCAGATAAACGTGCAAATTAATAGGGACGGTTGTCGATTGTGACAAACGGGCTGCAAATAGGAGCTAGATGTAGTATAAGTAGTTAGTAATGCAGAGACCGTATTTATGACTACGGTTCACCTGCTTTTGAACTCTAGTAAATTGCGGCCGACAATAGGTTTATCGGAATGCGTTTGAATGGAGCTATTGTATTGATACATTTTTTTTAATTAACATTTGTCGGTACACTTATTTACTATTTTTAATTAGAAAATGCTTTATTTTTAAAAAGTAAGCAACGGTTTATCATTAGGTACCACCTAAAGCCTCAGCAGTTAGAGAGCTCGATCCAAGTCTAATCAGTCCAGTTTTGCAAAGTTTAGTCATTTTAAATAAGTGTGTGTGCACTGGGTATGTTTGTCAGTTGTAGTCTGGGTGGGTTGTGGCTTGTGTATGGGTATAAGTATATAATTATTGACACTAGATGATTCTCGTGACTTCATTCGCGTGGATTTGCGGACGTGTGCGGAATGTAATCTGTACCAAATTTGGTCAGACGGGTGGGCCGTGAAAAGGTAACAGATAGACAGACACATTTTCGTTGTTAGTTGATATTAGTAAGAGTTATAATAATGGTTACTGAGATAAATAAAACTACAGTAACAAAACGATCGTTATCACTAGTAATGATCACTATCTAGCAATTTTCTTGAGAAACCCTAAAGTCTTAACCACACCGAGCTTAACCATAATAATCGACGTTGTTAACAGCGAAACGAAACGAAAATGTCCGTAGAATAAATTTTTAATACCGCAGAAATGTTTTGCTAGTAAACACAAAGGAAATTCTAGTGAATTCTAGAGCAAGGCGCGAACGCGGCGGCGGCAGGCGGCTTGCTGGTGACACGCTATCGGGCACGCTCGCTCGGCATAAATCAACAGCGCTTGTTTTACCAATAAAATTGATTCTTTTGGATCACAGGCGAACACAGCGTACGGTTACAAACTATATTATATCCTATCTAAGTTTCTGTAATGTAGCTTTTGTTATTTAGAAACACGAAAGCTTGTTATATGTTTCACATGATAAATTTGTTACTACTAATAATTTGAAATACCCTTATACTTTTTCGGGAACTGATGAGGGATAATGCGAGTATAGTTTAAATTATGTAAAAATTAATAAATATAATATGTACCTACTTAATATGTAATATGTATTATGTAGTGTGTAATATGTAAAACTTAATTTGTGTAACTATATTGTAAAATTTTGTGTCTGAAATAAAGGCTATTATTATTATTATTATTATATAGGTATTATTATACTTTTTCAACGTAATGGACGTTGCATGAAACGTCCGAAAGTCAAATAAATGGGTCTAGAATCTGGATCCTCTTTCATTTGTATATTGTAAGACTTTGAATCTCATGTATCTTATTATTAACGGATTATTTATAACGTTGACTATAATTTTGCTAGTACCTACACACGTCATACAAATATAAAAAAATAAGTTTTTAGAAATACCTACCTATAATATAACAAAAATGTACCTGATAGGATACGTATCGATAGTAATATTAAATTACACTAGCAACACTATACAATGTTATAAAGTAGAAGAACTATTCATATAAAAAGTTCATGGTACATTCCACTTGTCTCAACAATTTAACTTTTTTTTTTTCAATATAATAAATTATGAAACGGGTAAAAGCGACCTTTACAAGAATGGATATCAAAAAATGCAATACATTTTCACCGACGACGAATCGAATTAATTTTTATCATTGCGGACACGAAAGCTACTCTCCACTGAAATCGATCCGATCAAAAATGAACGGTTAAAAATGTTTTGTGTACGTGTTGCAGCTTTGACATAAATCAACTATAGTATGCCAATACCCCCTTTAACACGTCGCCTATTTATCAGAAACGCATTAGAGCTCACGCGTGCCAAACGCTGATAAGTGAAAAATCGCGCCATTCACAATTACTCTGTATAAAATGATCTATTATTATTGTATATGTATAAAATATATTATAGCGCAATTAAATGTGCAATTACTTCTTTGAATTATCGTGGACTAAGAGCTGTTATCGCAGGATGAAGATCGCTTGAGCATAATATTATTTTGATTGAAGTTAAAATGTAATAGTTAACTGTTGAAATATGACGGAAATTGTTGATAGTATGATAATATTATATACTCTTAGCTCGTACGTACATATTTGCGTTCGTAAAAATAAATCTCTTTATTTCCCATTCGTGATAAAAACTAGATTAAATTAAGTACTTAGTAGTGATCTAGTTCGTGTGTGTAATATTTATAGAATTTTTTTCAAGATTTTATCATATTTCGTATAAAAACTAAACGACATAATATTTTAAGTTATTAATTACTTACTAGATACATATTGTCCGTATCTTCTGATTTTTTGAAATCTCGTAGAAACTTCAGGGGTCCCTAGTAAAAGTACGTTAGATAATGCATTTCTAAAATTATCTATTAAATAAAAACAATATGTATCATTTAGAGCTAAATTTGAACACCACCTCTTTGCCTATTAGTACAGTTATTTGATTTAATATGCGTTCGATAATCGGCTAATAGAATATCAAAAAGCTATTTGTAACGCGAAATAATATATTCGATTTCAATCTGCATATAATAAACTTTGTGGCTATTGATTAACTATAGATATTCCTAAATAAAGTATTCAATATGGTTATTTAATGACAATAAATTATAATTCTTTCGATTATAACTATAATTAGGGGAAAAAACGATTTATTATAGGAAATAGTAGTCGTGAAGGCCGCTTGGATTCATACCAAGGGAGTGTTGATTCCGATTCCAAGGCTATCTATTCTGAGTTTTCTTTATAAAGACGAAGTCGTATGACGGATTATTGAACAAATTGTATTAAAATATGTACCTACTTACATATTTTAATACACATATATGTACATTATATTAGTATATAATATGTACTTAATAATTAAATCGACTCGGCTCAACGATTATCAATAATTATAATAGTATTATAATTATTAATATAAAATAATATAAGGTAAGGTAAGGTAAGGTCTAAGATAGTATCGGGCTAACCTGCTAGGGGTAAGGTATGGCAGTTATATTAGACCCGTACCCTTAATCAGTTCCTATACGGCATCGTACCGGAACGCTAAATCGCTTGGCGGCACGACTTCGCCGGTAGGATGGTAACTAGTCACGGCCGAAGCCTCCCACCAAGCCAGACCAGGGAAAATTCAGAATTTATAAATTCCCAAATGGACCCTGCCGCTGGGGGGATCGAACCCGAGACCTCCGCACGTTAAAAGACAACAGCGCTCAACTCTGCGCTAGGGAGGTCATAATCAATGTACCTACCTATTATTATTATGTTCATTCTTATGTTAGTAACCGACCTTACCTACCTATAAGTTTAATAAGCAGCACTGTCCAGTGAATATTTCCACTTAATAGTAGGTAGATGTTGGTTTTATTATTTATTACAGGAAAAACAGTAAAACAGAGAAAACTAACCAGAAGTGTCCGCGGTACGGAAGCAGCGGGAGGCAAAGCAAGAAAATAAAGTGGAGTAAAAGAAAATAGAACGACGTGTGACGGCGCTGAGACATGGAAAACTATAGAGTTGGCTTCTTAATAAAATGGTAAAACGGTTAAATACCTTCTTAATCTATGAAAGTAGTTCTCATGAAAAATTAAAGTTATTAGTATTATTAATAACTAGGTCCTTTTTATTTTAAATACCTCAGAAAAAAATCCTGCAAGGACCGGCGATACGTTGATGTCCCATGATGGTGATCATGATTAATGTTATAAAACAAAATATACTATACTTACTATCTGTATAAAACCTAAAATACTTGTCTTCTATTTCTGGAGTGCAGTTTAAATAAATAGGCGTATACCTACCCCAGAATCTACCCCTAAATTTGAAATTTAAGTAAGGTCAATTAAATACTAGTGACTAAAGCGATAAGTGATCCTATATGAGATATCAATGTCTCTAATTTTTGTAGAATGACCATTGATCGACCTCTGAACACGATTCAAAATCTTTGTAGACATAACTACTCCATAGTTTCTGAATGGCGTGCAAGCGAGACAGTATCATCCGAAAAGTAAAGCGCGTCAGGCAAACGGGACAAAAAGGGTGGCATGTAGTCGCCTTCGTATCGCTCTACCTACCGGTGTGAGGGTATTCGAGAATAATTATGAACAGTAAAATCTACCGCACGTTTTCATTAGTTTCAAATTCCAAAAATATGATGAGACACTAAACTTTTCAAGTCGCCTTCGTATCGTTCTATACCTACCGGTGCGAGGGTAGCCGAGAATAATAATATAAACAGTAGATCTACCGCACGTTTTCATTAGTTTAAAATTCCAAAAATATGATGAGACACCAAACTTTTCAGCTAAGAAGAGCATTGACGCTCTTAACCGACTTTCAAAAATGAATAAGTTTTCAGGAGTGTAGGATTTCACTATCTACTCGACTGCACCAGAATTACCAGAGTACTGTTTATAGGCGTATGAATGTATGTCCTTAAAAAAATTACGTCGCCTGTACCCTAAAAAGATTTATAAAGAGGTTAGGTTCGTGGTACTTATTAAGTAGTACATAAAAAACTAGTCAAACTAAATAATAAATTGTCTGTAAAAGTGAGATACAGAATTATATCAACGGGTATTATCAGAAATGCCCACACTGTGGGCGAGATAAGCAAATATTATTAAAGCTGCTGTGTTTAAATAATTTAGTGCCAACCAATAAAAATTAATTTACCATACAAAAAACTCGGGCGGCTGCTCGTTTACTTAATTTAATGTGCTGTTATCACACTTTTCACTATAATTACCAATTAATTCCTAATGATAATATTATATTCGCCTTTATGAATTTAAAATAGCAGCATTAATATTTCTGTAGTTTCAGCAAAAGTAGTAGGCATCTTACAACTAAAGTTTATATTATGAAATTTTAGAACAATATAGCATCTTGATGGGTTATCAAGAGCGATAAGGATCAGATAGGTAAATTTCGTCTTTCTTGGTCCAAGGGTAGTAGGTATTGTGATGGGCGTTGATGAGTGAGTTATAATTTGTCCAACCATTTATTTTAGTTTTGACATAAGCACGCCTATGAAGTGTCATAATTATTGACCGGCAACTTTCGACAATAATGCAATACTTCATAGACGCATATAGTTTTTTACAATAGTGAAGCTACGTGCTCTTTCCGATGTTTCGTAACTCGTATAAATACTCAATACTCATCTTGTAATTACAAGTATGACTTTCCTTTTCAAAACAGTCAATCCTAGCATTATTGATAGTCATTTGAGCACCATACATCTTTCGCGATAAATGGTTACTATGATCTGACGGATTCATGAACATTAACTTTACTGTTGTATAAATGTGATTTATTTTAATACATACACTTATATACTTAGTTATTGAAACGCTTGGGTATGTTTATAAAACAATTAAAAAATGTTGAGCAAATTAATGTGTCAAATCGATTACAATTTCTTCTTAAAGAAAGTCGTTTGTTATCAAAAATCGAATCAGTAACGCATTAGAACATCATTGAATTGAACTGCCAAAAGTAAAATAAATGTTTGCACAAATATAGTGGATGAATGAGCCAGGATATTTATTTTTATTATATGAGATAAATAAAATAAAATGTAAGATATACTTAATATAAAATTAAGAATATTATTATCACGTCAGTTTTCAGCTTTCCATTTGTACTTAAGTACCATACAAAAGAAAAGATTTTTCATATCATTCAAAGTAAAAAGCTAAGAGCTAAATAATAATAAAACAATGAGACGCGAGTGCCGGAAGCAAAAATTTGCTTTGTCATAAATTGTGAAATGTTTCCGCTTTCCTTAATAAAAAGTAGGCTTCTAATGTTTAGCTTTCGAATAAAATTAACAGAAAGATGAAAATATGACCAAACTATTGTTAGCGTTATGAATAATAAGAGCTCATTTGACTTTAAATTGGATTTAAGAAATATAATGTCATGACAAAAACGTCATCATACCTACTATAAGATCGTTTGGCGGTATTTCATTCATTCTTTATCTGTTAAAGTGTAACAGATAAAGAATACACAGTAAATAAGTGTAATCATTATTGTCACCAGTAATTGTAATTGGTGTTTCGAGTTAACTAAATCGCGTTATAATTATTAAACACATGAAATAACAGAAAGTGGAATTATACAATACGAAGCTTCATCTGTGTGTATTATTTCTACAAGTTTCCTGCCTTCGTTTAACACTATGTTTAAGATACATAATAATATGATTAATAGTATCTACAAGTGAGTATGTACTTACTAAGTACTACTTAGTAGCTAGCTTAATTAATAGTTGAGACATTAAAAGCGCATATTTAGAGCTTATGAATTAAATATCAGAGGATCGATACTAGGCAAATTAATATAAAGACTTTATTGAAAAGTCAAGTGTAAAGACATAAAAAATACGACTCGTTTCATAATGTGACCAATCCGTACTACAAACGTTTTGAGCATTTCACGATCTTTCGAAATACCTCCGGTATGCTACCGCGTCGAATAAAGGGAGAAAAACGAAATAGGGTCGTACAAATCAAACTTTTGCCTATTGTAACAAACGAGCTCAAACGCATCGCTCGACACAAATCCCTTGCGAAAAGATTCCATTAAGGAAATCAAAAAAGGTCTGCTCAGTTCACGGCTCGCGACTATTTTCATTTAGCAAAAACAACCCATAAATTGTCATCTTAACAAGATTTCCGTTTTTGCAACATTCGCACCCTGAGCCGCCTGACTAGCTATTAGATGATGTCCCTGTTACCCCGGAATTATTACGTCAGCATCTGCGTGAATAAAACAATGACAAAGAGAGTGAAAATAAAATCTGTCCTCTGGCAACATCTCAAGGCCTGTATTGTAGGGCTACATAACGCAAAAATCGCTGAACAAAGATAATAATATGACGTGTTGTTCTAATGTTTAGTGTTGGGTGATAAACTATAAAAGGTCGATACGATTAAAGTAAATAGGTAGGAAACTTTAGATCAATGATAATTAAAAAAATTGATGTAATACGTCGAAATAATTATGTGCTGGAAGAAATTTCCTTCCAACAAAGTCCAGATATTTTAGATGAGTTTTAAAGTGATAGATTAAATCAAGAGGAAGGAAGTAGGCTACTTTTTATCCCCGAAAATCAGTAGTTCCCACGGAACCACCAAAACCTAAATCCTCGCGGACAATGTCGCATACATGATCTAATATTGAATGTATTTAGCTATTTCTCGACCTACTTACAGTCATCAGTTTTGTACAAAACTGTTGCTGGTTAGGTTTAATATTGTGATGCTGTCACCTTATGACCAGTTTATCCCAGGGTTAATAATAAAATTCGCAAAAGGACCTTAAGGTAAATAAAAAAAACAACAGCTGTAGGCATAGGTACACCGAGCATTAGGGATTGCAAGAGATTTTTGACAGTATGTGTATTTGGAATCGCCTGCATCGATGCAGTGTTTTGGCACGCAGATCGGGCGCACGCGTGTCAAGACATCAGACGCTGCGCGCGAGTGCGTGCACCCACCAGCATACTACCAGCGCTTAAAGCCATATTGTTTTAATATTGTTGACGTTCGTGTTTAGCAATTATAATCCGTATTCTAGGGGCGTCAAACTGTCATTTGGAAATAATACTGCTCTAAGCGATGGTAGTAACCCCCCAGTTATTTATTGCCGCACCCGCGAATTCGCTTTGTGTATAACATCTTTCATTTGAGAGCTAAGTAACAATCTAGTGAATATATTATTGCAGCTCATCGGATTTCTATTGAGTAATTAGGCGCTAAAATTCACGGGCCTACGTTTATAAATTGAGCCAATAATTTATTTTCATTACAATCAAAGGTACACAATTACACATCGATTTAATAAATTGCTCGGTGTAAGCCACTATGCGGCATAGTTGCTCGAATTCTAACTTCAAACGAGAATGTTTTTATAATTATACCGTTGTTATGCAGGGATTTATAAGTAAGTCACCAACAAAGGAAAATACGCATAATTTTGAGCAGACGATTCTATTGCATTCCCTCATTAGAGTATTTCATAGACTTACTTATAGAACTTATACTTATTCAAAGGTAAACTTACTTATATCTTATACTAGCGAATGCCCGCGACTTCGTACGCGTGGATCGAGGTTTTGTGGTTCCCGCGGGAACTCTTTAATTTTCCGGGATTAAAAGTAGCCTATGTGCTAATCTATCTCTGTGCCAAATTTCAGCCAGATCCGTTCATCCGTAGGGGCGTGATTGAGTAACAAACATCCATACATCCATCCATACATCCATACATCCATACATCCATCCAAACTTTCGCATTTTTAATATTAAAGTAAGAGTAAGATTAAAGACATTTTTTTTAGATGATTACCGCGACTTCGTCCGCATGGATTAAGGTTTTTTGATTCCCGCGGGAACTCTTGAATTTTCCGGGATAAAAAGTAGCCCATGTCCTTCCCCGGGATACAACCTATCCCTGTACCAAATTTCATCAAAATCGGTTGAACAGACGGGCCGTGAAAGCGTAGCAGAGAGACAGACAGACAGACAGACAGACACACTTTCGCATTTATTATATTAGTATGGATTATGCAGGCTAAAGTGTCTGTCTGTCTGACACGCTTTCACGACCCTTCTATATTCAAGCAATATTGACGAAATTTTTTACAGGGATTCGTTGTATTCTAGGGCAGTTAGTCTACATTTTTCCCGGATATTAAAAGAGCTCGCGCGGCAATCGAAAAAAACACGTGAAGTTCTATCATCATCACTAGCATAGAAAATTTTATTTATAGAATGTATCTACATTCCTGCGAAATAGTCGCAAGTATTTCGAATCGCCTGCATAGATGTGTTTCAGCACGTGCAAAACCGACGCATACGTGTCAAACCATCGGACGCAACGCGCGACTGCGTGCACCCGCCAGTTATTTATTACCTTACCCGTGTATTCGATTTGTTTATAAC
The DNA here is from genome assembly GCA_963932025.1 of Erebia epiphron. Lineage (NCBI taxonomy): Eukaryota > Metazoa > Arthropoda > Insecta > Lepidoptera > Nymphalidae > Erebia > Erebia epiphron. The sequence continues at coordinate 44,861,609 of OZ009945.1, forward strand.
ATCTTTCATTCGCGAATTAAATAAAAACCTTATGAATACGTTAATGCAACTCCTTGAATTTGAAATGAGAAATTAGTTGTAAAAACTTGTGAGACTCCTGTTTATAAAACGTGTGATAATTTATTTTTATTGACTGTCGAACGTCTCAAACTAATGAATGGCTATTTTATGCCACTTGTAAATTGCAATCGCTTGCATTCTTGTAAGTTTAACTTACTTTGATAAAAATTACTAGTAAGTAGTTATGGACATTAAAACTTGACCGTTTCAATAGGCGGATATATATTATTTGATATATTAGGGCAAAATTAAGTCGTAGCGATACTTTCCTAACCTACTTAGAACATGTTACTTAGGTTCTACCGTAAAACCTGAGTTACATGTTTAAAGTTTACGTGAATTTTGTGAAGGTGGCGTGCTTTATTTAAGGCCACTTACACCTTTCCGCTCACAAACTGCCAAATATTTGACAGACAGGGAAACAAATTTAGTAGATACCGTCGATGTAAAAATGCAGCGACCGCATTTTCCATTCGCTTTTCTGTAGGCTGCTAGTAAATTAGTTAACAGATTAGGTAATGTAAACATCGATATTAATTTAGTAAAGCTTGCTCCAAAGTTCCGAATATGATAATTAAAGTGTCGTTCTACAGTTTGGTCCTGTCACATGATAGCATTGCCCAAATTATCCGGGCATCGTGTCATCTTGTCCCAATCCAATATGGCGCCATAAATCCTCGAAGGGGACGAGGTGGCGGTAGAGGGGGTACGTCACTCAAACTTTCTCTGTACTCCGTCTTGCGCTCTCGTCTTACGGACTCGGGGTCGGTAGGGACAGAGACTTTATGGTGCAACACAAATAATTAATCAATTTGCGTTATTTAAAATGCCGTTCGATATTTTTTGATACGTAGCAAGCATAGATTTAGGATTGGTCTCGCTCGTCGTAAGACCAATCCTAAATCTATGGTAGCAAGCAGAAAATTATAATAAATAGTGAACTAAACCACCTTTTAGATATATATTTTATAAAATATATTGAGTATATTAATTCGCTTTGTCAAAAAGTAAGGGCGCAAGCACACTGGGGTCAAAAAAATGCGTTGCGGGCTAAAGATTCATGTAACTTACTTTTAGATATATGGAACCGCAAATACCAACTTTACAGGGTGAAATGTCCTTCCACTTCAATGCAGACGTATTGCGCTGACGTTTTGTCCTGTCCCATCCATAGGATGTTTGCACTCATAAATCACTGACTTCTTGAAACACCAGATATGTACCAGATACTGCTCCGGGCTGTTGATGTGTCGTTTTGGTCATAATAAAATCGCATATAATATTCTCATGCTATCGCTACGGGGCGTTTCGAGAAATTCTCAGATAGAGTTCGAGGAGCGGAATGAGTAATCCCTTTTGTTTTTCTAAGAACATTGGACTCGGCCGCGGCGTTCGATTATCGGTTTGTTTCATATACACCGTCTTTGAAAACATTTTTCAAAGTATTTATGTAAGTAATTTTCATTTTGTCAAAATTTTGTTAGGTCACTATTACACTTGTAAGTTTTACTCACGTAAGTCGAGTAACTTACGAAATATAAACAGACTTATTATCGTTCGCAAATGTTAGTTAAGTAAGTTACTTAGGGACGCTACTTACGTAAAATATTACTACTGTAATCGTGGCCTTAGGACAATGGGTGGTAGGTAAATTCCGATTCAGTGACAGACAAATACAGCGGAAACCATCATATTATTATTTATTTAGAGCAAAAACGGCAAAATTGTAATATAACCTTTGCAAAAATTCAATTTGACGTTTCCGTTCATCTAAATTCGAGGTCTACCTAATCTGACACGTACCTAAAATTTTTTGAATTCAGGTAAATTAGCATTATTATAATAATTTGCAGTGGAATTCTATTAATTTGGAGTAAAAAATAACAGTTTTTAAGGTTCCGTAATCAACAAGGATCCCTAAAAACTGTTATTTTTTATTCCAAATTAATAGTTATTTTTTAATCCAAAGTATGTTAATTCGCTTTGTCAAAAAGTAAGGGCGCAAGCACACTGGGGTCAAAAAAAATGCGTGGCGTGCTAAAGATTCATGTAACTTACTTTTAGGTATGTGGAACTGCAAATACCAACTTTACAGGGTAAAATGTCCTTCCACTTCAATGCAGAGGTTTGCGCTGACGTTTTGTCCTGTCCCATCCATAGGATGTTTGCGCTCACAAATCACTGACTTCTTGAAACAAATAAATTATAACGTTATTTGTCAATAACTTATGCTAGCTATACGATTGTTTGTGGAGACGTGAAAAATTTCATGGCAGTAGTATAATATATAAAGAAGTTAAGAGAAAAACTATCACAGCTAAGTAGGCTTTACAAGTTAACGAGTAAGTCAACTAACTTGCATATTTTAAAGCATATTTTAAAGGGCAAGTGTGCGGAACCCTACACTGCGCGTGGCTCGACAAGCACTTGTCCGGTTTTATTTTAAGATGGAAAAATGTCACAAAGGAAGCTCTAAATGTTTGTTAATGTAATGTTATCTTTATGGCTTCTATTTAATATTCAAATTCACACATGCCTCTATTCAGATACGACTATAACCCAGTTCGCGTTTACAGTTACAAGAAGGCAGTGATGTATCAACTTCATATAATTTTGCACAGCAATAGTATGAGTTAAGCAGATGTTGATAATGCACCCGACATCTTTAAAACTATACATTTAAAGCCCGTTTAAGTCTGGAATCCCACCATGTTACTTCTAAAGAGACCATTAGGTTTCAGTATGATTTAGAACAGGGGACCACTACTATAGGTACTACTGTGTATCTTGCATTAGTAGACACATATGCTAAATATTTTGATTAAGTTTATAGATGCAATAAACCAGTTATAGTAAAGTTCATTAACTGACTTTAATTAGGTAGGTATGTATCTAAGGTCAAGCTTGTAAGCATTTCTACCTTGTATCACAGAATAAGTAATAGTACGTCTTGTATGCAAATTTCTTAATCAGATTCTTCGATGATTGTAATTCAAACCTTCATACAGGATAATAAAGTCCGATATAGGTCGTAGGTAATTTAATATTGAGTAATCTATCCATCGCCTATTTCAATAATTGAGGCATCATAAAGTTAACATACCGAGACTAAGCAGGCCTAACCTAACCTTACCGCAACACGCACTACTAAATAATTCCAAGCGGTCATAAAGTAGGAAGGAATTTTATGATATTGCTGTTACGAAACATATTTATTAGTGGTGATTATTTTTAATCCATACAGCGTTTTTTCATTAATTAACGATATTAATCTACGGAAAGTTCGTTCAACGCATAAAAATTGACCGTCAAATATATTTTCTGTAAGTAGAGCAGAGTTATAAACGTGACGTTAAAGGTTAACTTATAAGAAACTTTTAGAGCCGCTTTCAATTATAGGATGTGGACGGAGCAAACACAATAATAGAGATTTAATAAAAAAGAAGCGATGCTTAAAATAATCACTTAAAAGTACCGCATGGCATTTAAAGTTCCACTGCTACTGTAGATACAGATATAAAACTGCTGGAAAATAATCTGCCAGTAGCCGGATTAACTAGAACTCCTAACATGATTTCGAAATCAAATGAAGTGAACGTTTCTTGGAACGTTCACTTCGTTTGAGAAAGAACAAATAACTTTTATGTACAATCAAATGTGAACATTTGTCACTAGTGAGAAGTGAAAGTGAGCTCCATAAGAGCAAAGTAGTCTCTGAACTACAAAAACTTATGCCAGAAAGATTAGTAGCCAGAAGAGAGAGAAAGGTTAGTCCCCATACCTTTATAATCTAATTGCGGAACTAAACGTGGCTGGATATTTAACGCAGGTGCCGAGAGACGCTACAGATTTACATCTTGACAATTATTATATTACAATAGTGTGAGAAACAACATGTATTTACGGAGGTAAATTATCTTAATCTACCCTCACGTAATAAATATATTTATGAAAAACCTTAAAAACAATTGGTAGTTGAAACTACGTATTGTTTTTTTGGCCACTTCAACTGATCTATGTGTACATAGCACAATAATATAAAAAGTGAACTAGACCGCAAATAATGGAGTCATCAAAGCTAAACAAGTTAGATAAAATTAATAGCAAGAAACAAAATAAGGTCTGAAACAAATTAGAACCCCTTAGATAACCTGTCCTGTACGTCCAAAGAGATGATAAACTAAGATATGGATCAAAGTAGCATAGCAGACGTTTTTCAATTTACTGCTAAGCAATAAATGGTAGTAATCAAATTAAGTGACGTTATTACTCGCGTGACCACACACCATGCAATACCTATTGGTTTTCAATATAGAAGCGATCCATCACACCGTCTTAGCACGACGGGGGGCGACTATATTAGACGTGTTTGCGCCTTAGCTAAGCATTATCCGGACGTAGGTATATGTACCAATTACAGGTGCGATAATAAATCTGTACCAACATATAATATAAAAAATAATAAAAATCTGATATTTAACCTTAATATAGCCAACTAATAAATTGGCCATTTCGATAAAATAAAAAAGGAACAGTTTGAAAAATTGTTTGCACCGTCTGCTAAATGAAACATCTATTCAAAACAAAGTACTTATTTAAATTTTTCTAACTAATAGTAGTTATTAAAGCTTCCTTCAAAACTTTACGTTGAAATAATTACACGTGAAAGGTATTCTTTATTTATTGTCTATTAGTTAAGAGGCCACACAATCAGAACTACAGCGCGAGAGCAACCACTTTAATGTGACCTTTAATATCCAATTAAAAATTGGGCAAGATTGGGTAACGAATTCAAGTTGTAGGTGTAAAATTTATTGCCATCGACAAGTTGAGCTATAAACATTTGAAAATACATCCTGTATTAGATATTCGGAGGACAAATCTGTACTTGCGTCATTTACTTGCCCAATTTTTTTAAATTTTGTCTGAGGAATAGTTAATGAAATGGTCTACTTATTTTTAAACTCTTACGTGGAAGGAATTGCCTAATTAATATCGATTTGCTTATTTTGTTAGACGAATATAGCGTCTTTCAATTCATTCATATTATGATGTCACCATGATTCATTATGCAAGGTGATAAAATTAACGGGTGGAAAAATTTATAACCAATCCATGACCAAAAATATCAAACTAAACGCGGGATAATTAAGTACTAATTAGGTATACTTAGCTATAGAATTCTTCAGACATGCTAGAAATTCGTAGGTTTTTTATTTAAACGGCATATTAGCAAAATATGTCGTAGTAGATGTAAAATAGATTCGAGTATTAATACGTAGGTAGTCAAGTTCCTCACACGTCATGGAATCATAAAGCAGTAAAAAATTCATTGTCTACGAAATTCAAAAAGAATCATGTTCCGTGGTTTACTGCGTCGTAAATAATTTGGGAACTGCATTAAAGTAACAAAACGGAGTAGTATACAACAATCTGGTCGTTATTTCTTATTATCTTATTCATTATGAGTATTGTTTTGTCTATGGGTAAAAACTAAAAATGTAGAATTAGACTGCGTGAAGCAAAATTTTCGACATAAATATTCCGCACTCCATTCAGGTAATAAAACGCCTTATGTCTAGCGTAATAGAGTCGATGATGGATAAAATTTTAATATTGTTTCCATCATTTGTGAATTCCCAATGCTTTTATGAGTATAACGGCAAGATGATGCGGTCGAACATTTCGAGTTTTAAAGTAAGAATTAATTATGCTCATAATATAGAGCCATTGTTTTTGACAAAGCTTGGACTGTTTGGACATTTTGCGTAACTTTGAAGAATGTTGTTCTGGCATGTGGTGAGTTTTAGGATACGTTTTTTTTAATATAATTTTCTGTTCTTTGTTAAATGCTGCTTTTAATCACCTTCAGAAAACATAGACTAACAGTGGTTTTAGTACTTAACTAAGTGCTGTATATCTTAGAATCTATAATTTTCTTTGTACCTACCCTCATCTCATATTATAAAGAACTATTTAATTACGGTTTTGGTTTTCTAAACTAGATATGTAATGTTTAGGTTAATTAAGATGAAAAAATAGGGAAGTAACGAGTTATAGAGACGTCACTCAGTGGGAATTTTATGGCCTCATTTAACAGTTTGAAGGCATTTTCTTGAACCATGACCGTCCAACTAAGCTTGATCTTTTTTTATTTAAACTTAAGTTGTTGTTGAATCGACACTGAAAGGTCCAATTAAATTTGTCAAAATCGGTACGACGAAGGCTTTTTTAGAAAAGGCGCGACAACAATCTAAATTCTAAAAAGACATCGTAAACTTTATGATTGCGGTGATGAGGCGTGAGAATTTTTAAAGACTGACCATAGAGTATATTAACCTTTAGACCTTTCATTTATAAAATTAGTCACTTGAGATATGAATATGTACGCACACACATTTTTGCGGGTAGGTAGTTGGTTCTTAACCTGCAAAAAGGATGTGTAGATACTACTATTATTACAGATGACGTATTCGCCGATACTGAATGTTCTCGTATAAATATGGTATCTAGAAACTAGAGGTGGTGGAGTTATAGAAAAAAGACCTAATATCTCAAGTGTCAAAATGTGACATTGAGTGATTTGTAGCTAAGCTCCGCCTGTCCCGTGTTTCAAACATCACCGCTCGGGGCAGACAGCTGAGCTCAAGCCGTGGGACGCGACGGAGCGGCATACACCGGTCCTGCTTGCACCACTAATAACCGCCTATCTCCATTTCGCACATAGGTTAAGACTATCCCATTCTATAAACGGCACTACTATTACATGGCATACTACTTACCTGAGAGCTTTTGTGTAAAAGTTGAACGCTTTTTACAGTTGCAGTTTGTTTCTAAAAGGATTTTTGTGAGGAGAGCATATTGCACAAGGGATTTTGCGCTATTGTATTGCATTGCAATACAAACTTTCTAAAAATTTTACTAACGGATAAGGCAACTGTTTGGGTAAGTCGTTTTCTATTTGACGCATATAGTAGCGCACTCTATGCGCACAGTAAGGCACTGCCTAATATATTCATCAGCATTATTCTACTAATCATGCGGTTGTTTACAATAAATGTTAAGACTAATTTAAAAGAGTTGAGGGTTAAACATTATTTCTTTATACGAACCAAAATAAATCACCCGGCCATGCTGCCATCATTATAATAATAGTTTAAGTAAAATTATTATAAAATGATGTTTACCTGAAACAGAAAACATTTAATTAAAACAAGATAATGATTAAAACTCAGCCATGCACTTTTACAGTTTAACAATTAAATTTTACAGTTACGTTTTTGATGGGTTGATGATATTCAAATGAAGCAACGTCATTAGATGACGCCATTGTTCATTTTATAATGGTGGACCAAGCTTACATCCGAATGTATCATACGAGTACATTTACAGTACTTAATTGCTCATTTAACATCTGGTTTTAATTAATCAGTGTCTATGAATCTTTGTTCTATGATTTTGTATAAGTAGGTATCAGTTTGTTGAAGTGTAGCCTATGTCCTCTACTTTTATAAGTTTAAAATTTAAAAAAATTACGCACGTCAATTCTAGATTATAATTACTTCGAGATTTTTAGGGTTCCGTAGCCAAATTTGGCAAAAACGGAACCCTTATAGATTCGTCATGTCTGTCTGTCTGTCTGTCCGTCCGTATGTCACAGCCACTTTTTTCCGAAACTATAAGAGCTATACTGTTGAAACTTGGTAAGTAGATGTATTCTGTAAACCGCATTAAGATTTTCTTACAAAAATAGAAAAAAAAACAATAAATTTTGGGGTTCCCCATACTTAGAACTGAAACTCAAAATTTTTTTTTCATCTAACCCATAGGTGTGGGGTATCTATGGATAGGTCTTCAAAAATGATATTGAGGTTTGTAATATCATTTTTTTCTAAACTGAATAGTTTGCGCGAGAGACACTTCCAAAGTGGTAAAATGTGTGTCCCCCCCCCCCGTAACTTCTAAAATAAGAGAATGATAAAACTAAAAAAAATATATGTTGTACATTACCATGCAAACTACCACCGAAAATTGGTTTGAACGAGATCAAGTAAGTAGTTTTTTTTTAATACGTCATTAATCGTAAATCGCAATTTACCTTTCATTCAATCAACTCAAATTTTTAAAAAAAAACATTTAATTTAAAACTTATTACAGGTTTGTACGGAACCCTCGGTGCGCGAGTCCGACTCGCACTTGGCCGGTTTTTTTATTAGTTTATAGCTCGTCTAAGCTTAAAAACTTTACTATGACGTAATCAAGAGTTTGCAAATGAGCCGGGACCTTATACGATACAAAAAGCGTGAGAAGGATAGATTTAGGATGTAGGTACTAGCGTAACGTGAAAGAGACAACAATAAAGCAATGCTGGACCTGGCCGCAACGGGAGTAAAAGTCGGTGAAAACGGGTGAAAATAAACTAAGTAGGTAGATAGTTACCTACTAAAATAAAGAACTTACAAATTTTTGATAAAAACATATCCCTCTCTCTCTCTGCCTTTTCTGAATGAAATTAAAATATCTAAATTATCGAGCCTTCCTTGACAATAAAATAAATAAATAAAAAATTTGCGTCGTCCTCGTCGTGTAGTTTCCAAATAAAAGGATTTATAAATCGCATAAAAAATCATGAGCCCCATTCGGTAAAATATTTTCCCAAATTACTCAATCAAGCAGATGTTCGGTAAGTTCGGTGCAGTGAATCTGTCGCCTGAGTAAAATATATAAATAGGCTCACTTTAAGTGGCAAAGCGCGCCGACGCGGGCCCTTCGCTCTTCCGATAAGATCGCATTAGGGCCCCCAGGAAAAAAAACCGGCCGCTACTGGTATTCGTCATATTTACGATTATTTGAAGGACTTTGGCAGCACTCAATATTGTATTTGTAAAAGCTTACTCTAGGGCTTAATTAAGTACAAATGAAGGTTGGATATATAGAAATAAAATGTAAATAAAAATAAGTACCTACAACTAATTCAAAGTCAAAAGATTTGGTTAGGTTTTTCCGGCTATAAATCATTACGACATTTACGAACCTAAGTGCCACTTTCTACTTGGATACAATTTAAAGATAGGTAAGAAATCTAAACTAATATTATAAAGGTGGGTCGTAGGTCTTTTGCCACCGCTAAAGTGCCTGCAGTGTTAGAGCCTAATGGCTTGGCGCGCAGTGATGGTAAGAGACCTGACGGGATGACTCTTGTTCCGTGGAAGCAAGGAAGGTCGCTTGTTTGGGATGCCACATGCGTGGATACGCTAGCGTTATCCCACTTGCAGGCGTCCTCCATGTCAGCGGAAGCGGCGGCCACTAATGCAGAAAGACCCAAGAGGCGCAAGTATGAAATTATTGAAAATAATTTCATTTTTGTGCCTTTTGGTGTTGAAACCCTGGGGTCGTGGGGCGAAGATGCCAGATCCTTTTTTAAGGATCTATCTTCTCGTCTCACAGAGTCCACAGGTGACCGGAGGGCTGGCAGTTACCTCGGCCAACATATAAGTTTGGCTATTCAGCGGGGTAACGCAGCCAGCGTTCTGGGCACACTGCCTCATTGCAGCGGGATAGATGATATTTTTAATGTTTAGTTTTTAGTTTTTAATTTAGTTTTTAATTTAGATTTAATTTAGATTTTAATTTTATCTACTTATAATATATTCAACGATATTTAAATTCAGAAGTGATACAAAAAGTATTTATTTAAAGTTTAAAGGTGACTGAATCTTCAGTGAGTGTTCCTATAAAAACTTAATATAAGATAGATATTTGTGTGGCTTTAATGTTTAGATAACTAACATTGTTTGGATGTATATTATAAAGAGGAAAAATTTATTTGTTTGTTTGTTTTTTGTTTGTAATGGATAAACTCAAAAACTACTCAACCGATTTTAAAAATTCTTTCACCTATAGAAAGCTACTTTATCAGCGAGTAACATAGGCTACATTTTATTTTAAAATAAATTAGAGATCCCTTCGAAAATTGCAATAATGTGAATTAAGTCGGAAAAATTCACCTAATTGAACTTTTTACGTTAAACCTCTATTCGTCTATTAATTCAGACTGTCTTTTATGTCTTATTTGTCAAGACAATTTTATGTCATATTTGTCAAGACAAACATAATAAATACAAGAAAACTTACCAACATTTTTTTTAAATCTTTTAATATCTAACTGCTGTAGACAGACTGCGAAAAGCCTAAAAGATCAAGGTCTCAACTTTCTAAACATAGTTCACAGGCGAGGGCAGTGAAAATACGTCGTATTGGAGAACCTTCATTTGAAAATGAAAATCGTCTTGCAAGTCAGAGAAAATACCTATGTGTCGCAATCGCGTGCCACCTGGGGATTACAAACGGATACCAACGGGTGCTTAAAATATAATAGAAATTATGTAACATTAACAATGTAAACCTCATAAATTGGTTTTTTTTTCACGATAAAATTACAAATCTTAATTGCACCCGTGCGAAGCCGGGGCGGACCGCTAGTATTACAATAAAAACAATTAATTAGTATCTTGTTAGGTGTTTTATGTATTTTAATGTAACCGTTAAAGTGACTTGTCTATACACACTTTAACGGTAGAGTTGGGATTTACCTAGTTTAGTTAATCGATACCGTACAGTAGATATATCCGTATTAATGTTCGTAATAAAACAAAAACTTCAAGATATTAAAAACAAAATTGCGCGAACAAATTAATCTTGTAGGTGATCAGGACAAAATATTTTTATCTCTTTAATTGATCAAACGTTTCAAACAGCTCATGAAGGTGGTGCATTCGTTTTTATCAAGATTAGCATTACACTTAAGTGATACTAAAACACAAATTATCCAAACTAATTAGGTACGTTTACAAGGGGGAAAATTAAAGAAAACATAATTGTATTTTTATAATGAACTCAGTTTTATTTATTATAATTTTCTTAATTTGGACGTGTGGAAAAACTTAGTTTTTGAGAGCTTTGGCATACGAAATAAGAGACTACAACGGCAGTTTTACTACAGCTCTTTAAAATGATTTAAATACTCGCAGACGATTTTACTACTATATTCTGATGAAATTTAGCTGTACCCACCACATATTTAATGATACTTATTTAAACAAACTGTTTGAGCATTTTCAACGTTTTACTTGGTATGATTGAAAAAAAAAATTACTATAAAATTATTATAATTAATCACATAAAAATACTTTAGTACTATATTTACTAGATATGTATAAATAAACTGACAGATATCTCAAATTTTTCATAATTGTTTTTTTTGTAATAAGTAGGTACATACCTATTTATAGGTAAGTGACTACTTCACTAATAAAAGATTTTCAGAAATTCATCCCGAGCGTAGCCTGCCAAGGTTAGTTTTAGCTAGTACATAGTAAGTAATTAGTTAGTATCTAGTATATACTAGAGAAGAGAAAACCTCCTAGTCCTAGCACACGTGTAGATAAAGTGGGAGGGCGGTGCATCTCCACTTGACGTCAACATATTTCTACAGCAGTAGCACCTGGTTACTGAATAAAAATCAATTTAAGTCCGTATCTGCATCGCTCATTGAGGGTTCTGTAGCACAGAAAGAATTAAATATCAAAAACAGTAATCCCTTTAATTTAGAACCGCAAAACTAAATTTGTTTGTAAGATTTATTTCTAATTTAAAAAAAATGTGTAGACGTTTCTTTGTCTGTTTAAACTTTACATAAACCTATTCCATCAACACGGTTTTTTTTCAGAATTTTTGCTTTGTACACTTCGAAGTTTTAAAAAGGAACGGTATTTTTCAACCGACTTCAAAAAAAGGAGGAGGATCTCAATTCGACTGCATTTTTTTTTTTAATGTTTGTTACATCAGTACTTTTGACTGGGTGGTCCCATTTGGATGATTCTTTTTTTATTTGAAAGGGCATACTTCCCAAGTGGTTCCATATAAATTTTATCGAAATCGGTCGAGCAGTTTTAAAAATATCAACAATAAAATAAGTACTTTGTATAGCGTGCGCTTGTTGTTGTAAAGTTGGCGCGGGAGTTTGAAGTCGGTTGTTTAAAAAGATTTTTTTATATTAAATTATTTCACCTCGCTTCATAGGTATTTTAAAATTACTTAGACCATCCAATGACAAATCGATATGGACAGAAATTTACTAAAATATGTAAGTGTATAGCATGGTCACACTGTAAAGGTTCCTTCTCGATCATTTTGATAAGGAACTCTTAAAGTAAAATAAATTTGAAACATGGTTCATATTTATTTAATTACCTATTTATTTATTTAAATTATCCCAAGAGAAGGTGTATAGAATTAGTAGAATTTATAATACCGTAGATTTATGTATGCTACTTTATCGGGATCTTAAAGCACATATCCGTTACTAAATAATGTCAGTGATGTAAAGATAAAAGTTATAATATTTGAAACAAGTAAAAATTGAATGTCCGGTAGATAGATAGAGCGGCAAGATACATAAGAGTAAGTAAGACTGTTGTGGTGGAGTAATTAAATTGCTAATGTGATGAGTCAGACAGTCAGTATTTAATAAGGAAGTGATCGTTGTAATGATAATATGCTTCTCGACCGCCCACTTCCTACCTCTGGCTTAAGTTAGCAGTGAGCACCTGTTTATGATCAAACTTCTGCATACTGAATCATATTATATTATATTTACATAGAGATTATCGCTCGTTAGATGAACGCATAAATATTTTCGCACCGTACGCACTACATAACTTTAGGTTTAGTAAGAGTATAGAATATTTTTTACGTCAATATCTTTTGAGAAACGATAAAATATTATCCAGATAAAAAGTTCCTTCAAATATTCCTTTTAAATTTCAAATAGGTAACAGTCATCGCTCCGAGATGAAACTTTTCCGAATTGGTAGCTTTGAATGTAAGTACCGATTCTTGTAGTTTTTGGCAATTTTACTTCGAAACCATACCTAGTGTTGTTGTGCATAAGATGAACTTATCATTACGCAAATAAAAGCTGAATAAAAATTGTCATAAAGCTTTTTTATCACACAACTGCGACAACTATACAAATCTATACTTAGGTATTTAGGTAACAAAAAATAATTTTTGGTTGAAAAAAGAAATATTATTATAATATCTATAATATAAATGTTGTTTAATATCTATAGTATGTATAATAGTTGATTTTCAATAGGATTTTATATAAAGAACTAGCTGATGCCCGCGACTTCGTCCGCGTGGTTTAAGTTTTTTGTTATTCCCGCAGGAACTACTTAATTTTCCGGGATAAAAGTAGCCTATGTCACTCTCCAGGTCCTCACCTATACAACAAAAAAAGAATTAGCGAAATTGGTCTAGCCGTTCACGCGTGATGCCGTGACCAAGGGAAATAGGGATCCATTTTTATATATATAGATATATATAGATTCAAGTACGTAGGTACATTTTGAAGGTCTTCAGGATCAGGAATACCGTTGCGTGCGGTAGGTACCTACGGTGAAGAAAGTTAGTATGCGATCGAATTTATCCGTATTATATTATAAGTAGGATAAAATTTGAATGTACAAAGAAAGGAAATGTTAAAGATGGTTAAAATAAGCATTATTACTATCTTATATTTACATTTCCCTTTAAATGAGCTTTCTTTTTATAGTTAAAAAAAGAGCTTTTTTGCGTAGAAAGCGTTGAGCGGAAGCGACGCGACGGGCGGAAATTGTTTTATAAGAAATCGTGGACTTGGATAATATTATATTATGTGAACAAATTAATTATTTTATTGAACAAAACTAACGTAAATTATCTTTTTAAAGGTTATCTAGCATACTCCTGTTATTATTTTTTAACCACAATATATCATTAGATAAATAACTTGAGTATGGTAAATTAGACCTAGGTTCGATTCAATCTTTTTGGTAGGTGAGAAGTGAGTCACAATTCACAAAAGTGGGTACTTGCGCAAGGCACGCACAGGCTGAGTGATAGATTAGGTACACATAGACGAGTATAGATACATTACGGAAACACACTGAAAATATAACACAGTGACTTAATATAATAGATATGACTTTCCGGCGTGACTCAGGAAACTTGAGAGTAACTTCACAGCCACCAGTAAGTATAAACCCTACGGACTAGAGGACGCAGGTACAGGATCTATACCTTACGCCTCGTAAGGGCGGTATTATTACATAAATTTCATTTGCACCTAAATATATTGATACCAAACAATGTTGACCCTCAAATCAGTACAAAACATTTCCCAATAGCGTATTCTCGTCACAAACCGTTCGATTCAGAGGTCTAATCCGTAAGCGTTAAATCCACTAATACATTTCGGGCCCGGTGTCGACGTAGCGGCAAAAATCAGAGCGAACTACCGCCCCGCATAGTAATCAGGCAACACTTTGCTCAGCGTTTGCTCACTTTTTGCTCGATAAAATATTATGTTTGCTCATCAAAAGTAGGTACATAATTTTATCTAACAGACTCCGTATTAGCTGCCAGTTTGTGTTTTGTGTGCCTAAGTATTATTCATTGGATTCTAAAAATTGTTATATTTTAATTAAATAGCTAGCAGTATATTCGGCAAAACATAGTTAAAACATAGTATCATAAAATATGTTTTTGGTCAATTTCGTGTTTTTTTTAATCAAATGCAGTGAGTTATTCATACAACATATTAGCTGTTGACGAAGTTGCAAAATATTTTATATTTTGTAAGAATAAAGGCAAAAATTAAAATAATTATAAGGCTGACAGGTACTAAAATTCTACATCAATTTGCTGACATCATCTGGAAATATTTATTAGGATCACAAAAAAAGTGTGTTTGTAACGTAACACACGGCAGAAGTGAAACTTCAGAAAAGTAGCCTATGAGAGAATGAGATAAATATAACTTTTATTCTCTCATTCTCTCGCAGACTAAATTCTATATATTATGTTAGTCTGTTTTGGTGTCGCTTTTCCGTTTCATTTTTTGTTTCGTTTTGAATATTCTAATCAAAACGATTCTAAAGATTCTAATTCACTTCAAAAATCTACATAGTTTTAGCGGCTTTACTTCTGTCTCAATATAACGCAAACTAATTGCGACTTCGCGTTGATAAACTAACTTGTGTGATATTGATTATTATCAGCAGGGGTGATATTAATAGTTGCAAAAAGCAGCATTAACGCGTCGCTGATCACTTATACGGCTCTGAAATCCGGTCCGAAGGTGGTCGTGCGTCGAGCAAAAACTTACGACGGCATTTGGAACGTCCTAGAGCGGACTGTAGGGAGATTGCTGACATTCGCGTCGCATTCTACTTGGTATAAATAATTAATTGTTGTTACAATGTAACATGTAATGTAACTTTTTTGTAATTATGACACAGAATACTCTAACTATTAATAATAAAGCCTGGCGAGGCAAGGAGCATAAAAAATGGCGATTTTTTATGCTCCTTGACTAAAAAAAAAATCACAATAATAAATATTTAGAATCTGCCTATGAAAGAAATTCGTATCTCAATATATACCTATATAAAAGGAAAAGGCGACTGACTGACTGATCTCTCAACGCACAGCTCAAACCACTGTATGAATCGGGCTGAAATTCGACATCAGATTATGACGTACCTAGACATCCGCTAAGAAAGGATTTTTAAAATTCTTTCTATAGTTATTTTTCACACCCTTAGTGGGTTAAATAGGGATTTGAAATTTATGTAGTCCACGTGGACGAAGTCGCAGGCAAAAGCTAGTATTTTCAAAAGCTTTATATTAGGTTCTATTAGTACCAAACAAATCGATTATTTTTAAATTGGTTAAAGAAGGTGATCTAATACTTATTTCCCTGTTTCATAAATAAATAATTTACCAGGAAATAATTAGTTGCACAATATGAGAGTTTTATGCGATCAATATATCATGATCTCATTTAGTTCCCTATGAAATTAAATGAGATATGTAAACATGCTTGTTAAAATAAACTTATGTTATGATTTCATTTAAAAGAGAATTTATAAAGACACTAGCTGATGCCCGCGACTACGTCCGCGTGGATTGAGATTTTTTGATTCCCGCGGGAATTCTTCAATTTTCAGGGATAAAAAGTAGCCTACGTCCTTCCCCGGGATACAACCTATCCATGTACCAAATTATATCAAAATCAATTTAACAGATACATTTGTTTGATTCCCGCGGAAACTCTTCAATTTTCCGGGATAAAATGTAGCCTATGTGTTATTCCGGACTATAATCTACCTCTGTGCCGAATTTCATCCAGATCCGTTCAGCCGTTGGGGCGTGATTGAATAACAAACATCCATCCATACATCCATCCATCCAAACTTCCGCATTATTTAATATTTATTTGATTTGATTAACCGGATGAGCTTCATAAATATCATCATTAACGTCTTGCTCGCTACACAACATCCATACTTTAGATATTAAAACAAATAGATCATAACATTATTATAATTAAGGGTGTTAACACACCACAGTAGTTTAAGGTCAAGTTTTAGCGGAAAATAAAGTTTGTTACGTCTACTATGCCCCAGATTTAAGCAATTTTGGATAGGTAGATACCTACTGCAGGATAGAATAGCTTCGTGGAAAGGTTTTAGGGCGTTATACTTATAAGCCATTAGAGAACGTCGATCAAACTTCCTCTGAGTATATTCATTGCTAGATGATGGCCGCGACTTCATTTGCGTGGAATGAAAGGTAGGTACTTTCCTACTTTTGACATTATAACACTAGGACCGTAAATACAAACTGTCCTTAATATGGTGCCTATGTATTAAAGTTTACATTACAAGTTACAAATCAATAATTATCTTTTCAGTAAAATCACTCTGTATTTTATAATTTGAAAATACACTTTATCAATTTGAAGAAGATCTAAGTTCACAGCGATATTATCCAATCGTTGTAACTTGTAATGGGTACTATAATCCGATGCATAACATCACTCGTGGATGCAGCGTTCAGGCCTTACCTTAGCTGATAAGCGCCTACGCTCCGCATACTCCAGTGTGATAGGAACCTTAAAATAGTCGGCGTGCCCTACAACAAGAATCTCTGTAGTTGCAGTCACGCGATGTAGGAAGACACGAAACTGTTGTCTACAAAGATGTGCTCGATACGAGTTGGCTTTGCTTAATTGGCTTCTTTATACTATCTTTATACCTACCTACCTGTAGTTACCTTTCGTAGATGGAATTCGATGTTTCCTTGCTTTGAGGCAACTTTGATGATCTACTCTGTAGCAAAATTAACCAGAAATGTATCGAAATGATAGAGTAAGTAAATTTTACTTAAAACTGGCTACTAGGGCAGATAAGTTGTTTTTGTGTTCCAAGTCGAGGGCAAAAGCTATATCCTTACAATTATCACTAGCAGCACTGAAAGGCTCTGGAAAAAATAATACCTCAAATAATTTTAAGTATGCAAACCTGCAAAACCAACATTCAGTTACTAAAACTCAGTTTAAGTCTGATTTGCAATATCGAAGTGCTCGAAAAGGATTGCTATAATTAAAAAAAAAATTTTACTTTATAACTTGAACTATTGGTGGTAGGTAATTAATAATAGTTATTATCAGAATCTATTCGGAAACACTGTTAAACAGAGCTAATAAATTACTACAAAATATCGTAATAAATCGTAATACACTTATCCACAAAATACTTATCTTGATAAATTAGTACGTACTAGGAAACCTTTAAAAGTCTATCAGTCAATCTATCAAGTTGGTTGCCAAATTTATTTTAAAATAGATTTCGGTAGGTTTTGATTGAGGATATTAAACTTGATCGAGTGACTCACTGACTCACTAAACTTTATCGTCGTTAGAGAAACGTCCTTGAGCAAAACTTGCAAAATGAAACTGTTTTACCAAATTATTAAGACTGGTTTTACTTTAAAAATTTAAGATTAAAACTGGTTGTAGGTGATTTATCATCATTGTCTGTTGTTTGATAATGTAAATTGTTAAGTTGGCTTGTTTTTTATAGAAATATATTATGAGTGGGATTTTTTCAAAAAGGATTGGCTAAATATCTTACAAAATATGATATAAGGGGGCTCCCTATCATAACTTAAAGCAGTATTATTTAAATCTTGCTGACACTCTTGTTTCAAATTGTTACCTTTATTTCAAGGACGTCATATAATACGTCAATTGTAAAGGGCATCAAACTAATTGTCATGCTTAGTACAGTTGGTTTTGGGTCTTGCGAAAGTATTTCCGACATAAAATCATCAACATAAGATAACTTAATAACTAACACATAAATCATTAAAAAATTTTACTTAACTGTCTACATTAAGAAACTCAAAATTAACTTAGCTAAACAATATAATCACTTAACACATCAGGACACGTTTATTGCCAAAAAAATAACCATTGTTTAGCCATAAATCAGTGCGTTACAGTTGAATGCGGCGATTCCCTTCGTGTTTGTTACGAGGTGCTCGTAAAATTCGTCTTTACGACTCACTTACGAGACCAACAACCAATTCTCACAACCCGTACCTACTACTAACCTAATTGGTGTAATGAAATTATAGTAGCAATAAACTGAGATCCGGTAACCGCAACACTTGTTTCTTTTAAAATAGACGAGATGACGTTCTTGGTTTTGATTTTCTGCAGCAAAAAGTATACCTACTTAGTAAAACGAAATTAGCCTATATCCTTCTCCGATGAGTATGTAACGTATCCTTGTACCTTTTATCAAAATCAACTGAACGTGGGCCCTGAAGGCTGAAAACGTAGAGGAAAGACAAGCGGACTAGGCATTTCGTATTTATAAATTAGTATGGTAGTATGGATTTAACCCAGAATAGCATGTAAAACTTTTTTAATATATTCTTTTATTGCAAAATGTATTTCATTCGCTATGGAATTGCCGAATTAGAATGAGTTGTTATTAAAATAATAATTCATCTTTATAAAAAATCAACGTGTACCTACCTACTTTCTGTATTTAAAAAAAAAAACATAAGTTAACAGTGAAAAAAACACCGTTGTCTATTTAATTTTAGCCTTATTCTCGAAGCTTAAAAAATAAAGGTGACCGGCTCTCCTTCTACACTCGATAGATTTATAATCGCTCCAAGGTAAATTCGCTTTGTCAGCTGTTCTAACTGAACTTTTTTTTAAGTTCCAGACTTTCCGGTTTTATAACGCAAGCTTTTATGGCATGGAGCTATAAGATTCGACTCATTTTTCTTACTGTTTTCTGGGCATTTGTAAGTAACTAATTAAAAAATATATTTTTATTTTATTCGTTGAAAACTTTACACGCATAATATTTTTTTAGTTTCATTAGTCCAATTATTGTTTTAATTAGAGCTAGTGGTTGAAACATGTTTATCGAACAAATAAGTGGGTAAAATCAACTAGGCACAGTTCTAAACAGCTTTAAATTTATGCTTTTTTATAGCGCTTTAAAAACGTACAAATTAACTAACTACTTTCTTCATGTGATGTTTAGTCTGATTTCAAACAGGTATTTAAAATAATAGTTAATTATTCATGCTAATATATTCGGTTAATAGAGGACCGCTAGTAATAAAGGACTTCGGATTTACACAAACATACTATAATAAGTAATTAGCTGATGCCCGCGACTTCGTCGCCGTGAATTGAGGTTTTTTGGTTCCCGCGGGAACACTTTTTTATTTTCTGGGATAAAAGTTATTCCTATGTGTTATTCCAGACTATAATCTATCTCTGTGCCATTTCATCCAGATCCGTGGAGCCGTTCTAGCGTGATTGAGTAACAAACATCCATCCATACATCCATCCAAACGTTCGCATTTATAATATAAGTAATATATAAACAATAATAGGTTCTTAACTAAGTAATTACCTACCTTATACCTAAGGTTAGGACATAATCTCGTTGCTAAGAGCGATAACATACTATAGACTGGACAGGACAGAACATCCGGGTTGGAGCGGAGCAACGCGAGACGCTTCGGTTGTACTAGTGTTAAAGTATAGGTACTCGATAATATGAACGCCTTTCTCGGACATACAAAAATGTGCTGTCAGTAATTATGTTTGAGCGCTAATTGTTTAAAATGATGAAATTACACTTAAACCAATCCAAAACCATTGCAGTCCAGCCCGTAAAAGCTGAAAAAGATACAATGTTATTAATATCAGTTTGCAAGCTGCTGGCCCTTGCACGGCAAGTGCGGCAGCGATTTCTCGTGGCTTTCCACATGCACACTTTCTACATGCAAAAATCAGGAAAAAGAGTTGTCGCAGTGATTGTGCTTGGGTGGCTGGAGCGGAGGCACGCGATTTTCAATTGCAATTTTCCGCAGTGTTCCTGTTCATATTTGCGCCGGCCGTGCAATATCACTTTTATGTTTTTGCATCGCTCACTGCCGCCATGCGTAAATTCAAAATGCCTGATTCTGGCGTCCACCAGTGTTTTAATTACTCGATCTGGGAATGATTTATTACACACTCAGGCGCAAATGGCACTCTAGCCGTTGGTGATATCAATGTTTTCGTAGCTTTTAAACAGTTATTACTAAAGAGGTAACGTTTTATCGTTAATACGTTTTTTTTTATAACTGTACGACCATACTGGCAAATCTACATACAGACCTAGAAAGTGCCTAATCTGCACAATAATACTAGTGGTTCGCCCTGAACTGAGACATCGCGGTATCGCCATAACAGATTATTGAGATCATTGTGAAGTTCTGGTAAAAAATACTGAAGCTCATTAAAAGTTTAATAATTTCGTTTCCTTATTATAGTTATCTATTTTAGTATTTGTTGTTCAAGTAAAGGATATAATTCAAATAATTGATCAAGTTTCAGGCTCAGCCTTTCAGAAAATTTGGACGTTAGAAAATCTCTACTTTGAAAGTCCCCCATTTCGTCAATTTTAGGGGGAAAATTTAAAAAAAATATATTTTTGGGCTCTATTCTTAATTATCTTCAAAATGATACATTTATCGCAACCCTATGTAACGCTATAAAAATATTTTACTTCACATTCGCGTCTATGAGAGCCCCCTGAAATAAAGATTTTTATAACTTTTTAAGCCATATTCGGCTGGAGGCCATCGGTTTACATATTAAGTTTAAATTTGAAGTAATTACGTTCAGTAATTCAGAAGTTATAAGGCTCTGACAGACGGACGGACGGACGGACGGACAATTCACTCAAGTAGATTCAGAGGCCTTCGCTTCGCTCGGTCAATTATTATTTATTAGTCACTTACAGATCTTGAATTTTTCACTTCCTTCTTATGTAGCTACTACCAATTTACTTAGGTACTTAAGTAGGTACCTACTAAGTACCCACGAAATTTTCAGTGGGCGTGAAGTTTTCATTTCGACCAATTTTTCCTCAAAACACATTTAATCTATATATTATAGCCGATTTATTGAACACATTTCAAATGTTGACTGGTGGGTGGTTTCCGCCGTGGCTATGGTTACTAGTTACTACCCTAACGGCAGAGTCGTGCCGGCAAGCGATTTAGCGTTCCGGTACGATACCGTATTAAAACTGACCGGGGTTTGGGTTTAATTTAACTGCCATACCGCTAACAGGTAAGCTTACCGCTATCATTATAGACTGCATCATCATTTACCACCAGGTGAGATCGAAGTCAAGGTCTAACTTGTAGTGGAAAAATATACATTAGTGCCTACTAGTATTTTTCCTCTACTGGGATTCTTCAACCGCGTCTAATTAAGACCCTAGGGGCTTACGCGAAGCTGCCTACTTGTCGTCCGCTCAAATATAATATCCGTTTTAAATAATAATTTCGACATTCTTATTAAAGTTAACGAATGCACAATTTTGTGACTCCGGAGCGGAAATTGGACGGGGAAATAAAAACTAGATGATGCGATGCCAAGAACGAGGTCACGGCTCGAGACTTGTCATCGGTTGCTACATAACGTGTACAGGGGGGTTACTGCCATCACATAAAGCAGTATTACTTCAACATGTCACGTACCTTGACATTCCTGAAATAAGGATTTTAATTCTACTACACGAACGTCAACAATATTTAAAACAAAACGGCTTTAAAAGATGGTAGTATGCCCCAGAGCCGCATTTTAGCTCGAAGATGCCTACGACTTTGCTCTCATGACAAAATTTGGATGAGTACGTTGTTCGTCATACACACATTGAAGTATGGGCACACACACAGTCACTCATCCACGCACTGACACTCGTGTAAAAGACATGTACCTACATCTATCTACACTAATGCCGACATCCGCATGCACGTTCAGACTTCAGACATACCATTTTCTTAACTTCCTAAACTCCAGTCTTTCAAATAGGTAGTCTTAATAACTTTAATGAGAAAATAAACGAATCTTTAAAGAAACAGTTTTTTTGCTTTGAGTACCGTTGTTCTTTTTTTCATGTTTCAACTAGCTTTTGCTCGCGACTTCTTCCGCGTGACTCCCATTTCAGACCCCTACATTTTACCTCCTTTAGGGGATGAATTTTCAAAAATCCTTAGCGGATGTCTAAGTTATATCTAACATCCGCGTGCCACATGTCGTGCCTAGATTAGTTCGTTCAGTGTTTTTAGCTGTGCGTTGATAGATCAGCCAGTCAGTCACCTTTTGCTTTACATATATTTAAAATACCTAGATATATAAAAGTAAATAAGTAGCATAAAATTAAGTAATATCTTACCAACAAAATAAATTAATGGTGTTTGGGTCAAACTTGTTTACCAGCTAAACTGCTATTTAAATTCATTAAAATGTTATACCTACTGTAAATTGAATTTAATAGCTACGCATAAATTTTAATATCGGATTAATATTATTTGATTGAATTTGATAATAAATTAAAAGTAGATCAAAATCTTTATCATCGTTACTTTTAATTTATAACGGGAATCAATGATTTAGGTACATTTTAGAGAACCGTTATAAAAACATCTTTTATATTAATGAAGTCAATGTACTCACCTATTCAATATACATCTAATATCATATCATAAGGCTTTACCTGGAAGGTTTTATTTATTTGGATGTTAGTAAAACCTCTCCTGTCCCAAACCCATCTCCACTAAACCACCACTGACCAAAGCAAAGGAGACAGCTCTCACCAAATGTTGTCTTATCGCCTTCAGTGGTATGACCGCCTTTGCAGTTTGCACGCAAAACTTAGTAGGTAGGTACTTTTTTTAAACTTTGTAAACTGTTTCCTGTATTTATGTCAAATAAAATATAAAATAAATATATAGCACAAACCTACCTACCTAAATTTTTGGCGATTTTTATAATAATAGCACAGAATAGGTAATAGTACGTTATAATAGTTATAGTTGGGAACAGTAGGTAACTGTGGGTACTTACCTACTACCTAACCAGCTAAAGAGGGTTAGATTTGAAGAAATAACTTTTAGAAGTACCTACCGTACCTAGTAAATTTGCAGACTGAGTCAAATCAGAAATGATCGTTTCTCAGATTCATAATCAGGAAGATCGTCGATTTTATATTGACAGAAGTGAAGGTCAATATAAAGTCGAAGATCAATACAAGTTAATTTGAATAGGCTTTAAATGCAAGCGGGTGGTTGCGCACATCAAATTGACAATACCACTCGCTTTCACTTGCCACCCGGACGACAATATTGAAAACATCAACACAATATCTTGCAAGAAAAAGGTTAGCCAGAAAAAAGTCTTGCACAAGCTCATTCACGGTAAGCTTATTGTTACCTTTTTAGGGACATTCGGTAACAATGCCTTACACTAACGGTGCAACGGTGCCTCTTGCGTCTTTAATAAAAACTAGGCTAGCTTCATTTCCTTTGTGATTTCCTGAACAATGACCGAATATGATTTAGTGCCTTTTTGTTTCTCATGCAAAACGTTCCGTCTCTTGGTTTTTTAGCGCGTCAAAACGCTGCAATAAGCATGCTTTGGTCACTTTGTGGGGTAAAAAAGAAATTGTTTCTACGAAAATTTTATTGCAAGTGTTTTTTAATTATCTCAGTACGTATTCTTGAAGCGCTGTGGGATGAGAACACCCGCGGAGGTAACTAGAAATTTTATGCATGTGTAGCTTTTTAGTCCAAAGTATTTTTTTATATGTATAGAATGCTTCTTTACCGCCACCGAAACGCCACGCTAAAAAGACGAATAAACTATTCAAATAATATATTGTATTATTAGATATTATATAAAATATACCTAATATATAAGAATATGAGTAAGTAACTAATTATAATATGCATTTCAATATGAATTAATAAGGGTAGTATTTAAACGAGCGAAAATACTACTGAAATACTAAGTTAGCGACAGGCTGTGGGCGACTACAAATATTGAAAATATTGACTTGAAAATACTAATTTGAGTTACTGGTTATTCAGAACGATCAGTTTAATAATTCTTAAGCGAACACTTTTCTATTTTAGGGGCAATTTTATGGCTCACATTATATTCAACATTATGTATATATTTTATATCAAGAATAATTCATTTGTCAAATTCGCGATACATGTCGGTACATTTTACAAACTTTACTGCTTCTGAAAATACATTTTTTTAAACTTAAGTTAGGTATATTTCCCGATAGAACCTAAGTTCCCGGCCTCAGTACCTAAAGAACACCCTAAAAGGTATATTTTTGAAGCACTCAATATATTAACTCAAACCGGTTATAAAGTTACTTACTTAGTTTAGTAGTCGCTAACTCAGTATTTTTGTCGCAAGCTTTAGTATTTCATTCGGTCACTTACAGTCGTCAGTAAATTTTTTAGTCGATCGATTAATAATATCCCAATTAAAATACGGAAGCTTAACGGGAAATGGGAGTAAGTAAATATTTTCTTTTTATTTAACATGTAAGATAAGATTTTCCTGATAATAAAAATTCCCATGCTCTTAGAAGCGTCCCTAATGCAACATTTAGCTGCAAATTAAGTAATCTATATGTGAGAATGTTTACACTGACATTGTTAGGTTTTTTGTTTACGGAGATAGTCAAGTTATTTATGGCCAAACAAATGGAACTGTGCATCTTTTTTCATTTAAGTATAAGTACCTACATATATCTACATATATATATACTCGTATGTAGGAATATAATGGTGCTAAATCGGATATCCTCAAACTTAAAAACTGAATTCAGGCACATAATATGTACTTCCGAGAAACCGAGATTTCTACTGTGAAAGTCTTTTTTCGTTTTTCATTGTAGAATTTTGTTCTTTAAGTAGTGGAGATAGAGGATAAAGCTGTGATTTTTAAAATTTGTGTTTGTACTATTACGAATCGCTTTAAACATTATAAGCGCCGATCACAGCAAGTATGTTGTTATTGAGTTGCTGCGAATTGTTTATGTTTTATGTAAGCTCAAGAAATACAGAAAAACCATTACAGTATCGAAAAATATTCGCAAAAATTATATAATGTATGAAATATGAATATGTAATTATAAAATGTGCAATATGGGTAGTTCTGGAATCCATTATTCACCCATTTCCCCATAGTAATCTGAAATTGTTTTTCACAATACGTAGGTATGTGACTAATTACATACAGTAGATACGTTTTCACATAGGTAATATACAGGATTATTTTATGATCGAAGAAAGCTCAAACCTCAAAACAAACGCGAGGCGTTCGATTTACGTTCGGCATTTGTTCGTTCTAAATTTACATTGTTAGGGGCGAGACAAACAATTTGTGGATTGCGAGCAGCAAAGTCTTGTCGCCCGGTACTCGAAAAGTGATTTAGGAGACTAGGTACTATGATACCTAAATCATTCACCCGTTGTTGGGTCTCGACAACAATCATCTTTCGACGATCGCTGATGTCATAAAAAATTGCTGAACGTAAGACTTTTATTTATATAGATTTACTAATAGTTTATCATAATATCATACTTATGACGTTAACAATAAATAAATTATTACAGGAACGGTCGCGATTTTGATTTTCAGATGACTTGAGAACTTACCTAAAATGATTCCAGTAATCTCTAAACGGTATGAAGAGCTATATTGTTTCGGCGACTTATACTACAATCACAATGAATTCATACAAAACTGACCCTGTATTTATTAAAAGGTAATCTATAGATGCTACAGCGTAATATTACAATATTTCAAATATTTTGTACTTTAAAAAATACTCATCTCATCTCTCTACCGAGGATATACAATTTTGTACTAGAAAATTAAAAAGTCATATAGAACTATCACCGGTGCCGGTGTAGAGAATCACTCGGTCTATATAGTGGTCAAGGTAGGAGGAGGATTTGTCGAACTTATTCAGTTTCGTACGTAGTCGCGCGGCTCAGAGCGCGAGCGTCGGCGGCGCGGCGGGACGGGCGCGTGACGGCATCGCGGCGTCGGGCGTCGGGCGGGACTGGCGGGCAATGTGCTCCCGGCGAGCGCGAGCGACTGCTGGGCGGGCGGCGCGTCGGCCGCGCGCGGCGCACTGCCGGCCGCCGCCGCGACGCCGCCCCGCCACCCCCGCACGCCAGGGACGCCTGATTAAAAATTCTTACCAAACTTTCTTGCCGGGATAGCATCTTCTTACGCCTCAAACGCTTTCTTTTTGCTACAGCCCACTCAAAACTTTCTTCATAGGTACCTACTGTTTTGCTAGTTTAGACCACTTTAGGTACGAGTTAGATAATGTTTATTTTACACTCTCGATCTCGTACCTATTATAATGACTGACTAAAAATCTCACCAAACTTTCTTGCCGGGAAAGCATCTTCTCACGACTTAACGCTTTTTTTACCCGACTGCGGAACGCACAGGGTTATGTGTTCATCAGTCTATATATGTATTTTGTCTTCTGCAGCCCACACTGAACTTTCTTCATACCTACGGTTTGTAGGCTGGACCAGTTTGCATTTATTTACGTACAGATAATATCGCCGTTTGAACAGAGGCGGCTCGTGAAAGATCATATTGGGAGTTCACTAAAAAAAAGAAAATGCTAACCAATTATTTGTAAATGAAGTCCATTCGGCGGTCATTACGTTATATTGTTCCATTTTAATCGCCTACACTATTTACATAAATCACAGTCTTTTTCACATAAATACACAACACAATATGTACACTATTTAAAACAACAATACAGATTTTCTAGCCAATGTACAATGATCCGACGCACTCGCGAAGAAATCAAAATAAATTTACTTTCGTATTTTGTGTTTTGTTTACATCTTACCGGCATAATACGAATAAAAAAAAAATACTCGCGAGTTTTAACTTTCTTCGTGACAACAGGCCATGTCATTTAGTCGGGTAATATCGCGAATGCGTACTTCGTGTCAGGAGCGCCGCTCCATAATTACCAAATGTCTCATACAAATCTTTTGTCTCACGCGCCGCTCGCATCGAATGTTCTCTTTTACTCTCATTACATTTCAATAAGAACGTTGTACTAAACTTTCGTCTATAGGAGCGTTGTTCTCAGCGCTCCACTTAACAAAAATACCATGTATTAAATTTGTGTTGATTGATGAAATAAGTAGTAAAGTAGGTAGGTAGGTACTTATGGATATTCATGATTAAAATGACAATGGGAATAGATTTATATAAAAATATTTATAACGTTTATAGCAAAGTTTATTTGATTATTATACCTACCTAGTACCTATGTATTTTTTTAAATTTGGTGGGAGTTCACTGCACCAGCGCTCCTTTGAGCGAGCCGCCTTTGCGTTTGAATAGAATATACGAGATAATGTCTATATTACTGTCGATCGAATAAAAATTATTATCAATCATCCTATCCGAGATAGCATTCTCGCGCCTTAAACGCTTTCTTTTTGCTACAGCCACCACTCAAAACTTTCTACATAGCAACAGATTTGGACCACTTTGCATTTTCAGCTTTTACCCACTATGAAGGTTAAGTGCCGTATAATTACAGGTTCATAGATACTTTGAAACTCTATTTTTCATATATCTTACTAAAAATCTAAATTAAAAATACGCTGCTATATTAATTATGCTATAGCCTATGCTATGCTATTATGCCATAATTGGCTATTCTAAACTTTCTTTAATCCCGCTATTTTGCTTGAAGAACCTACTTAATCCTCTTTATCTGATTTTGTTACGTTACAAATCTTTGAATGGGTTGTATTAACTATACACTTTACATTGATATACCAAGTAGGTACAAAACTTATCCATAGCAGCCTGATTCCTATAATACAAAACTTTCTTGCTACAACGGCATTTTCTTTTGCTTTCGTTACTTTGCTATCGTAGTCTCTTTTAATTAAGGCTATACACAGTATATTATTACCTATATGAAATGTAATTAATTTCATTTTAATTTCACTACATGTGTTGCCAAACAAGCACTATTAGAGCTACACAACTATTTGAGACTTTTACTTCAATAAAGCATTACCAAAACTAAGGAATAGATCATGGTAGTACCTACCTACTGAATTTTTGGTAGGTATAATTCGTTTCTATGAATAAACGGTCATTTGTTTTTGCAGAATTACCTACTTCATTTTCATATTTTCAACAAACTTTATAAGGATTTCAGTTGCTGCTCATTTGATTATCTACTCCCATTGTTTTCACATTAATAATCCGAGAAATTTATATTTTTCGATTTAAAATGGAACATGATATTACTTTCTTGGCTAAGAACGAAATTGCACATGCCCTAGAAACGGACTATAGTAAGGTTGTAATTACCTGCTTATAATATACTTTTCTATCTGATATGAATGGGCTATGTTATGAGTAGGTAATAAATTAAGTTATACGAGTAAGTAGGTCACGTAGATATAATTTAACTAGATACACAGGTTCATACCTATGTAAGTTTTAATTTGTTATAATCGTTGGTTTTCGTATTTCTATTCTGCTTTACAAACTTTGCCATTGATACAGTAGGTAGGTAGCTATTTGCAATGCTAGAGAAAACAACGTAAGTGTTAGGTAGCTATATGGAGCGATTGCCCCCACAACTAAGTGGCGGTTGGATTACAAGCGACCCTATGTGTAGTGAGGACCTGAATATACAGTAACTTTTTTTTCTTAAGTCCATTATACGGTATACACCACAGTGACACCGAGTACTAACTACTAGATTTCACTAATATTTCGTCAAAGTCACTGCTGTGAGTGACTGATGGATAATCTTAATTATCTACTCTAAGTAGGCACAGTCATTATTTCATTACTTATGATTGACTGTTTTAACTGATGACTTCAAAACTGACATAGAATTAACTGATGCAGAACCTATCGTATATTTTAATGAAAAGGTCTAAATACTGGCTATAGGTAGGTATAGCATTCAAATGTGTGATGTATTGGGCAGTAGGTTTAGTGATAATCTTAGACAAACGTCTAAGGTTATCACCAAACCTATCAACGTATACAATGTAAAGCTCACTTAAAGCTTTTTCTGACCGGCTCAAGCTGGTTTCGCGTCAATAGATGTGGTGTGACCCTTACAGTCAGAAGAAAACTTCATTTCTTGTTTTTTCTACGCAATAACACAATTTTAATGCACCTATCTATAAAATATTTCAAAGTATCGTCAATCAACATTCAATACCTATCTATGAATACGCCCCGCAGCGGGCTCAAAGGACCCCTCTAATCGCCCCCTCCACGGAATGCGTGACGACCCACAAATATAATTTAGGTAAAACTTTCTCCCCATTGTAAATGTCTACTGTTTTTCACTGCATTAACTATGATTTCCTTTCATAAACATATTTTACATGAAATATCAATTAGTAAAATGGAATTTTGAATTTCCTACAAGAAACAAAAGTTTTTCACTTTATAACTTGCTTGACAATATCGGTAATTTTTAAGCTTTTTTGAGTACATGCGTGTGATATGAAATTACAAAGAACTTAGGTACCTATGCTTTGCGTACCTCGACCTGTTATTATGTAATTATTTATTACATAAATGATGTTATTTACTTAACGATACTCTGTTAATTGAGATGCGAAAGCATGCTATGATTATAAATAAAGTAAAAGAACTTTTGACAAGGTTGTACAATAATAGACACTAAATCAAACAGCTAGACAGAGCTATGCCAAAGCTATCCAAATGCCATTAGCGGAATAACACAGCGAAGCATAGAGTTCAAGCTGCAAAACTGTCCACGGTTTGTCCCGCGCAAAATCGCGACACATTTTTTAATTTATTTCGTCCACAAAAAGCGTTTTGCTGTTTTATTTACATTTCAACGGCGACTTGCGCTGTAGCGGGATCTCTATTTTTATTTATTCCACTCTCCGTTTTTTACTTTCTTTTCAATTTTGTCCCGATCGACGCAGGCCCAGGCGGAACGGAGACGAGCGACTCATTTTAAATTGAATCAGTCTAGTCAGTCTCCTTTGCATTTTTCTTTATTGTTCCTGTGCAACAATTCTAATTGGTAATATTTGCATATTTCCCGCTATTGTTATTTTAAACAAATTTTTAAATGTCAGTCGTGTAACGGTAGATTTTGATGTTTAAAATGTCTAGCTCTATAATTTAGAATGTGTATTTTTTGTACCAACTTAATTTTGTTCCAGATTATCATCAGTTTTCTTACCCGATGTTAATTTTGTAAGCGCATATTATTACTGCCAAGTACCTATTATAAGAATAAATTTCATGTTTTAGATAGATTATGACAAAATATTTATGTGAGATGATTAAGTAAGGATAGTTAATTATATTTCCATGTTTTATTTGGACGAATACAACAGCCAGCGAGTAAATATTATAGTTACCTTAAATAAGACAACTTACGTAGGTATAGGCTTAACTTAATGCAAAAGTGTGTATATCTGTCTGTTATCTTTTCATACCCGTGAAACCCGAACTGAACTCAACTATGGCGTAATTGAGTAAGTCGTTAAAGAGAGGCTAACGGCCGGTTTCTGAATTGAGAATTCCATGTTGAATCTGTCTCAAAGACTACTTAAGGACTAATTAAGCAAATTTTTGTTTCTGAATTGATATTGGGCTGGTTTCTGAATTAAGCATTCAAGCAAAAACAGCAAGCTCCAACTCTCAAACCTTACACAATATCAATTGTATCAACAGACTCAACATGAAATTCTCAATTCAGAAACCGGCCGTAAGTCACTTGCATTCCGAAGACACGATTTTCACGATTCAAAAAGTTCCTACGCTCTTTGATTTTCCGTGACTGAACCCGAGAATTTAAAAAAGAACTTAATCCAAGCAGACAACAGATAAAACCTATTGTCTAGTCTGGATATCAATATTGAATTATATTTGTTTAAATTGGTATGTTTTATTTCCACGAATACATTGCAGTTGCGAAAATATCATCGAAACAGACAATTTCGATGATATTTTGAATGACATACCTAATGAATATGTATACGGCAGGTGCATGGACATGATTAAGTATGTGCCACCAACGATTTTCGCGGCGAACATCGATAGATAGCGTACGTGCACGATATGCTTATCGAATTTTAGTGGTGATTTTTGGTTAATTTGCTTCCGTTACATAAATAAATAAATAAAATTACGTTACAAGATGATTATGAAGACTTTTATCTAATCAATAAGGATCAGAAAGGAAAGCTTAGGGAATCAGAACAGAAGAAATAAGCCTATGCCTAAGTTTACAAAATACCTAGTTGTATAACCTATTGATAGTTTCTGATGTGTAGGTACGTATCTATCACTAATTTTAAACCTACGTGTTGTCTAATTTTTTTTTAATTTTGTAGAAATTGTCTTCATATTAAAAATCCTATTGAAATCAAGTTGACTAATATAACTATCTATTTATAAAATTTATTTTCAAATCTATAATACATTTAGACAACAAGAGAAACTTTTGTAACTGTATTTATCAGTTTTACAGAAATCGTATGAAAGTTATTTCCCTGCATCTGCATTTTCCCCATTCATATATTTTTTTCCCTCTAAACACATTGTACGCCTCTCTACAACTTGCAAATAGCTAGCAATCTTGAATCAGAGCATAAGAGCCAATAAATCTAATGGATCATTCCCCTGTCGTCGGTACAATCGGCTCTTACAATTAATTACGGAACTTGTCTAACGCTTCACAGGCTAAACGGTACCAAAGTAACCGTAAAATAGCCATTTATATGAAAATTTCGTCATCATAAATCATTTTTTTTATCATCATCCATATAAAGCTTTATTAGTTTCGCGTTTCTTGCCTACCAACATAACTAATTATTATAGAGTTCTTTGATTAGGTATATAGATAGAGTTAGTCTGTTATCTTTGGAAATCTATAGTAAGTAAATCATAAGTGATTAGGGATAATTCACATTAGATCGCGCCGGATACGAACCGGATACGAGCCGTGTCACGAACAAAGCACTTAAAACCTACGAGCAAACGTAAAGCGTATGGCCCGGTCATTATACTCAATGTACATGACCATGTTGATCGCATAATAATAATCATCCCTTACTCGGTATGATATACTAAAATGCAATCCGTGGCTCATCCATGTAGGTAAGTAGGTATCGCCTGAGTCTCGGACGTTACACCGTGAATCGGTTCGTGCCCGGCACGGTCTAATGTGAACAATCCTTTATGTTGAACTGAACAAAACTCAGGTTGGAAATAAATTTGGTTCCTATATTTACTCACTTTGATTTGTAAATAATCATCATGATTAATTTTTTTCTTTATTGAAACACAATGTAGAGCAGGATAACAGTAGTAGGTATGCACACACTTAGTTACATAAAGCATAAAATGAACAAATAAATAAATAATAAAATAATAAATATATCTAACGTGATTGTAGTTGATAAACTGGTTTAGTATGCCTATAACCAAATGGGCATTGTAGAATCTACCTACTCCGCGGTCCCGATCGGTCATATTTTACACTCCGGAATTCCTTTTCATCCAGTGACGTCACGCGTAAGCCACAGATAAAATTTATTTCATATAGAGTCAATAAAATATTAATCATCGACCTTTAACAAATATAATACCGGAGATTTTGCCTGTTCTATAAAGATGTCTGTCAGTTTTTTTTTCATTTGGCTCTGAGCGCTTGTATGTAGTCCTACATATTACAATATACAGGATGGTTTTTAATTATTTGTTTAAACCAGTTAAGCAAACGTAACCTTAAGTAAAAATCATTAACGAATTAAAAATTATATTCAGCATACAAAATTACATGACGTCTACCAAAGATATTGGTATAAAAACTTTGCTTTAAAGATATCGTGGCCGGTTTGAAAGAATTCACGATATAAGTATTATTAATTATTAGCAGTAGTATAGAGAAGTATTAATTAAACCTTATCGAAGGTTGTAAACGTTGGTAATTACATCGAACAGTTTTGTATACGGTTAGAGATATTACTTAATAGCGAGATAAATGAAACTGAATGAAACTCGTTCACGGTTTAAGTTTATTTATAGGTATTTAAGTTTAAAAAGTGTAAGTTAAAGGGTGTATCCAACTTTTCGTATTAACCTATTCGCCAGTATCAAATTTTTAATAATTTAGATATGTATATAAATAATATTTGATTTAAATCTGTTTATAGTTATTATATATCTCCATTATATACAGAAGATAGGTAGGTACCATAAATTATAAAGTTTGAGACGTTTTAGCATACGATAAGTACACCTAATGGAGAAATTTGTTGTCAGCCAGGCGACATTTAATGCAATTGGCATGAAATAATCATGGTGAAAAATATATAAATAATAAAATATTCCTTTAAGTTACAATATTAGGTATATAACAAAGTAGGTACATATAACAAAGACAATTTATCAAAACTATTTTTTTTATATATAGGCTAGCCACCACCACCACCACTACAGCCCATTAACGTCCCACAGCTGGGCACAGGCCTCCACTCTCATAGGAGAGTGGGAATTATTAGCTTAGACCCACCACGCTGCTCCAATGCGGGTTGGCGGGCTTTAACGACTATTATCATGTTAGTGATAATAACCGGGACCGACGGCTTAACGTGCTCTCCGAGGCACGGGGGGAAATACCGCCAACTTCCTAACTCCGGGCTAGTACTGAGAATTTCTAGTCAGAAAAACCCAATACTCAATTATGATTATAGGCTAGCACTTGGATGCAATTGCAAGTATGGATTACCAACACATCATTACATTGATATAATTAGATATATTTCGCATTCGCGGTACCTATTCGATCGTCTTGTTCAATTCGTCCAGTAGAATTGGCAGTTGCGGAGTAAAGGATTGGTAATCAAAACGCCCGGAATTTATCATTCACGATAATTATGTCAGAAAGATCGGTGGCTGACATTTATTGGTGCGATAAAGCGCGCAAAATCTCAGATAAAATCGAGACATCGGTAAATTTTTCTTGTGAATTAATTTTGTGGCGCAGATTTCACCGTTTAAACTGGTTTAACTGATTTGTATTTCCTCTGGCATTCGGTTTGGTATCATTCCCACGCTTGCTCATCGAAACGCATGGTCGTAAGACGTTCACACTGTAAGGAATATCATAGACATATCTACTTATAGCACGGAATATTTAGAACCAAGCAACAGGTCTAATGTTATCTATTGGATTCTGCGCGTTTCATAAATTAGAATCAATTTCATAAAACGGTACCATCACTAGTTAGTTCACCTATCCAAACATACCTAATCATCTGCATATCAAAACAAGTTTTTATAAGGTTCACCTCAGTAAGTCCTCTCTACAGACTTCATTAAAAATACAAATATTACATTGACTCGACTGTAATTGATTTTTATGTGGTATTTATGTGTAAACCGACATGTAAGCGGCTTATTTTTGATTTTTCGTTTCGGATTGCTTAAATAGACTGTGATTTATGAACGGACGAAGTGCTATTTCCGTCGGACGAGTTCGAAGAGATTTATACGAATTCGTAACACGACCCAGGACAGAAGTCGAAGGAAATTTTAATTGGATTATTAACTTTTTCTAGGCTATTGTCATCTCTGATTACTGTTGTTGCTATGATTTATATTCAATCAGTATAAGTACCTAGTATTTTTTATTAACGGCAACATCTTCAAGGTTAGTGATCTAGACTAGATTATTATAAAAAAGTTTGGCCGATGTTCAACAGCTATCTTTATTATTTTTTTTTATTTATTGTTAATTCGAAACGAACACAAAAATTTACATGCATGAAACAAGATATGCTATAAAAATATAATCGATAAAATATCTTTGACTAATTTAAATATATTTGACTTACCTACCTATTTAGATTTTATTACAATAAATACTCGTAGGTAGGTAATATATTATGTTACATTTAAAAAAAACTCGGTTTCTTACTAAGTGGTACTACCTACTTGGTACTAATTAATATTTTTTGTGATACAAAGTTAAATTTGTACGAGTTGTTTGTCTTTCTGGACAGAATAATAAAAAAGTTTTGCATAGTTAGGCCTAGTAATATTAGAGGTAGATATACCTATCGATTGTTAGAGTTAGCTCATATATCTTGTGCATACACACATATTTCCCAACTAAAACAATTAGTTCACTCGAGTGCTACCAGAAGTGAACCTATTTCTTTTCTGTTAGTTCTCGCTCCCTTGCACTTCTTCCGGACCCGAAAGGAAAAAGATTTACGTCGGCCATGTTTGAACCTCGCTAGTGGATTTCCTATAACAACCTAAGCAATAGTACAGGTATACCTAATACTTAACTAAGTATTTTTGTACGTAACGTGTAGTTAGCATTATTAAGAATTCTGTGACTTTTATATGTCACCGTAAGATTGTGAAAAACGAGATTGTAAACTGTCGAAAGATTACAATTTAACGCATTATTTTTCGGTGGATTGTAATTTGTTAGGTAGGTATAATATTATCCCGATAGAATCTAAATGTACAAAGGACACTACCTACCTGATTATTAAACTCAACCTAACCTAACCTAATCTACAAGAAAGAGACAAGAAAACGTAAATACAATGAATATTTCAAAAATTGACAATCAGAACATTCAACGGTTCACAATCTGTCGACAGTTTACAATCTAACGAGATAAAAAGCGTTAGATTGCAATCTGAGGGTTTCTGCAATTTTACGGGGACATATACACATGGACAAAGTCACTGGGACCGGAATATTCAAAACTTAAATATCTAAAAAAAAAAACTTAACTGGTGGTACAATTTGATATGATAGGAATAATAGGTATAGTGGATGATGCTCGCAGGAAGCAACTAGGTACGTCTGCGTGGATAAAGGTTTTTTGATTATCGCGGGGACTTTTTGATTTTCCGGGATAAATTGTAGCTCCGGCGTTAGTTCAGGTTAGATATCACCCTTACAGGCCTAAACGGTTTAGTCATAGTGTCGTGAAGGAGTGACAAACATACAAACTTACCAACATCCAAACTTTCACATCTGGGTAATATCGGTAAGACAAGATATTCTGTTCTTCAGTGGTCAAAGAATTTTGATCATAAAATAAATGAGAAAATATACCTATGTACTATCCACTACCCATACAGTTGCCTACATAGTAGGTAGGTACATACCTACGGAATAATCCCAATTCGTGTATAAAACTAGTAGCATCTAAAAATTCGTGAGACAATACCAAAGGATCGTTTAAAACAAAATAAATTTGGAAGTCGTATAAAGCTTTCGACACTCACCGACATTCACAGAATCCAACTCGCGGCGTAAATCACAAAGTTTAGAAAAAAAAACGAAAAAATAAAGAACTCACATGGAAGTTCAAAAATATCAGCCGTGAATATAATTATGGGAGAGAACACCCGCTGGTTTCCGGCCTTATACATGCTTCTACTAATGTTAATATTACGGTCTAAACTCGATCTACTTTTGCAAATCAATTATTGATAAAAACACTAGTAAGCGCACCGATTTCGTCGAAATACTTAGGTGCCTTCTAGATGATGTCCTTCCCCGAGATGCAACATACCTTTTTCTGTATTAAATTCCGTCAAAATCAGTTGACAAGATTCGAATTGAAAGCGTAGCAGACAGGCACAAAGACGGACACATAGCCGATGTACATTGGGAACTAGAAATAATTGGCGATGGATGTATTGATGATGGTGTATTGCGATGATGAAACCTCACGGGTTACCTAATGCCATTTTACTGTAACAAAAAAATATGCTAATGAAAAACAAAATTAGAATTTATTACATTTACTTATCTATATTTTTAACGATTTTTTCAAAGCCGACATAAGATATCTTATGGGCAATGAAGCATATTTTAGCTATCTGATTTCATAATCGTTTGCTACGAAAACACTGGTAGGGGCTACCGGTCCTTAGTTATAAATAAAAGATCACTCCAAAATCCTACCTGGCGGGTGACTTTTGTGAATTGCAAATATCAACTGTCTAAAACAGAATTACCTATGATAAAGTACCTACACATAAAAAGTGTTACCGGTTTATCAGTGGCGAACTTGAACAAAACTTTCGTGAATAATAATCCATTTTTGGTACCTACTTTGTTAAGGTTTATTATCTGCGAGCGATTCTAAACAATAGTTTCGGTGCGATTGTATCTCGGCTAATTAAAATGATAATTATATTAATAGGAAGCGAACCCGAAGCTGTTCGTACGTAGGCGCTTCGCCTCGGTCATAAATTTTTTTACGCCCGCACAGGTTAGGTTACGAAACCGGGTATTTTTTACACGATAGGAATACATTTTATAGTTCAATGACCAGGCGTGTTTAAAAAAAAAGATGTGTCTCAATTATAATGAAAACATAGAGCTTTCCATTACTTATACTACAAGATTTATTAATCCACGCGGGAAATCTTCAGTTTTCCTAGATAAAATGTAGCCTATGTATTAATTAAAGGTACTACTTCTATTTCAAATGTCAGCCAAATAATAGGTATGTTACCTGACATAATATAAAGCAGAATAATTACAGGAGATTTGAGAGAAATCAGTATCACGCCTTACCTACCTGTAGTCTAAATTAAGTAAATAGGTAGTAAAATACATAATAAATAACTCTAAGTAATTTACATTAATGATATTAATCATGGGTATTTTACAACATATAATTATTATTCGTACAAGATAACGTACCTACACTAACCTGTTTATAAATAATTATTGGATGATGGTTGAACAGAATGAATGTTAAAAAATTGGTGTTTTGTAAACCTACCAGGAACTCATATAATTAGAGGCAAAACCTATTATAATTTCGATTTTACTGACAAGTTACGTTTTTTATGAAGCTTAATTGATACAAGATATTTCTTATCTCTCGAATTTAAGTTACCAAAGGTAATCGTAAATTAAAAAACCGACGCAACGCGACGCGACACGGTATAACTCCATAGAAAATGTCAAATTAATCTGCGCGACAACGTAGGCCACATGATGGTTCAGTTACTGTTTGACAGAAACTTACATCGTGTCGAATCGAGTCGCGTTGTCGCGTTAATTGCTCACGTACCAAGGACAAGGCCTAGGCTTAGATATGGCACATTGACGCAAAGGTGAAGTAAAGATGTTTTTTGAAAGGATACCTGCAAAACTTTATCACCACGACTTAATAGACGTTAAGTACATAATACAAACTATGTGTGAAGCAAAATTCGCAACTTAGAACAGACGCGTAATGTCGATTCTATGTTTCCCTAGTAGTAATGCCTTCAGCCAAAATGCCAAATGAATTGTTTATCCCAGAAAAGGAAAATAAGAACTTCCAAACACAGTTAAAGCTTCACTTTTAAACGTCCTTGAACAATCACAAGGGATTAAAATCAAGCGAACGAAACGTTTCTACTTTTTTTCCAAAGCAGGCATTTTAAAAACATTTGCTAAAAACTTCGCGAGTTTCAAAGAAAACCTCCCTCAGTTTGAGGACGTTAAAAGCAATAGACTTTAGGTTCCTTGAGACTAAAGTTAAATATCCATTTAAATCTTCGACGCCGGGACGCCTCCCGGGAATACAGCGATGCAGCTGAGAAAAGCGCTTTACGAAAATACATCCTAGATATAATAGCGTAAGTAGGTAAATGTATTTTGTACCTACGTTTAAGAGAAAGTTGGCTACTTATTCGTCAAATAACATAATATCGACTTTTAATTCAATATGAGTAGAATAAAATAGTTAATGACCTAAATTCTGTTAAACTTAAACTACTTTATATATTACTTTAAACATACCTTAAAAAGTATGAATACTTTTTACTACATAATTAAAGAATAAATTAAGTGAGGCGCAAACTGCTAGATCTACAAACCTTTTGCGTGTATGATCTTTCACTATAGGCATAGAGGTACACGTGCCTACATTACAGAAAGAACCCAACAATTTATACAAAAAAAATATGAAAATTACTGAAATATCAAGAGGAAGAAGCTAGTGCTTTAATATTATAGCGCTAACAGCTGTAATAATTATTGCTGCAGTAATAATAATACCAATTTAGTTATTGTTCTAAATACTCAGTAGAATCTTCTATCTGAACCGGTGGTCGAGCTAAGTGAGTGAGTGAGCTGCAGTTCCTAAAGTTATCTAAATATAAGTAAGAATCAGTCTATCTATAGATAAATAATAATATTATTGGTAAGTTTTATGTTGTTTTCAGAATATACCTAGGCATAGTTACCACTGCAACGTAGACTAATCCCTAAGAAAAGTACAACAGCAAACATTTCTAGCAAAGACGTCGAGACCACAAATCCTTCAAAATAACACCGATCGGCTAAGAAAGCGCATGAAGCGACAGAGCGATACTTTTACCTCCAGTACATAGCTTCGTCGACGACGGCACTAAATCAATACGAGCCATCACGCCCCCCCTCCCCCTCCCCTCCCCCACACCCCACTTCGAGCCGCTTTCCCGCCGAAAGCACCACCCTTGAAAAGCTCGTAGCTGAGCTCCTACTTCTGTTCGGCTTTGTGGAGGTGTAGCACGGGCAAAGCGTCTTGGGATTTGTACAGCGATTGACAGTTCGCAATTTAGGTAACGCTCTGCCACAAAGCATTACATAATATTACAATCTCGGTTATTTCATATAGGTACCTACATAGGAATCTCTGTTGCTAAATTCTATAAGCCTTTATATATCAAATCAAATAAAATAAAATAATGTTTTATTCAATTTAGGTAGATATACTACACATATCGACGTCCACTTATTTATAAAATATCATGGTGATAATCAGTATAGGTATCTTAAAACTAAATCTACGAGGGTTCCAAACGCGCCCCGGTCTGAGAAGAACCCACAACAAACTCAGCCGTTTTTTTTATTATCACCATTTCACAAATCATCTTAACGAACTATAGAGAGCCGTTAGACCAAATGATTGCCAAGCTTCCTTGTCATTTAAGTAATCCTTTACATGGTAATAAGATTTTTTAATGAGTTTACGTTATACATTAACTTTGAACTTATTCAGAGACATCTTCAACATGTCTTCTGGGAGCTTATTGTAGAAGCGGACACTGTTTCCAACAAATGAATTGCTAGTTTTACTAAGCCTAGAAGCAGGCATTACAAGTTTATTTTTATTTCTAGTATTGACATTTATTTCGTAATACATGATTTCTATTCAATTGAAACTTTGGTAGCATAACTTTGTATTTTACAGCATTTGGAAACCTAATTTAGGATTTATTTTAATCAGAGTAAATTAATTATTTTTCCCTTTTTTGAACTTCCTAGATCTATTAATACGGCCAATGACATACATAACGAATGATCTATCCAGAAAAGTAGGAAAACTCCCCTGAGAAGAGGCCATCAAGAATTGTTACAGATTCATAAAAAAACCAAGACATACAACAAAAAATAACAATTTACTTACTTAAAGTAACACGAAGTAAAATAATTTACACACTATAACTAGTGACTCAATTATAGATACTTTTTAAAAAATTGCCTCTCATATTTTGTAAAAAAAAAGCAAAATATTAAAACATGTTTTTATGAGGATTAATTGATTATAACCCCGTAAAAGCATTAAAGCTGCGCGGTCGAACTATAATTATCCGTAATGTTTCTACTAAACGCTTGTATAAATCAAACACGCGAAGCTATTGTTCGATTCGCGTTAGATTGATAATGTTGTATTCGAGTGTGACCGAGATAGATAATATTTATGTGGTTCTACTCATAAATATACTATGCCTAAGCAAAATTTTCAGGTTAAATCGCACGGAACTAAGAATATCAGCTCCGTACCTAGACTCAGAGTCAGAGAGTTCAAGTAGCAGTTGTAGAAGTAATATCTAAATTCC
Organism: Erebia epiphron; assembly: GCA_963932025.1. Classification (NCBI taxonomy): domain Eukaryota; kingdom Metazoa; phylum Arthropoda; class Insecta; order Lepidoptera; family Nymphalidae; genus Erebia; species Erebia epiphron. Next base: position 44,902,907 of record OZ009945.1, read on the forward strand.
CGCAAAATAGGATAAACATGGTAACCACTTACCAGTAAACTCTTTAAAGCTTTAAAAGTATAAAGTAATTTAGTGTGTCTTTTACTCTTGTCCTTAGGTATAGTTAAATAAAAACGCAAAACGGTTAAAAATAGCATATTATGATTGACTGAATTACATAAAACACGATTGATCCCCTTATCATTTATTGATCCCCGATCAGGTTTAGTCCATAATCGCATCTGTACCTACTGTTCTTGTTGTATGTTTATTCTCCTAACATTGCTTCTAGTTAAAAATAATTAAGAAGCTGTGTTTTGATTAAATTGCACCGACTTTTGAATATTGAATAAACCAACGTTTATTTTTAATTCAATATTTAAAAATGGAACGTGCCCATTCGGATCAACGCGTCAAGCAACAATGGAATAAACGAAGGACAAATAATAATAAATCTCGTGGAGATGCGAGGGGGTGGCGGCGACTTCCTCTTTCGATATTTGAATTTAATTTAGCGTTCGTGTCGTCCCTTCGATATCCAAATTTTTTTAATTACATGCCTACCCGGAATACAGATTATTCAACGTTTTGCAAAAGCTTATAAAGACTAGTCACAGCACACAGTCACACAGCATGTCGTGTAAGGACTGATGTCTACGATCTATGTCACATCAATATACAGTGGCGAGTATCGGGGCAGAAATACATAATATTATAGGTAGGCACGTGTTTTGATTTCCCTGCAGTCAAAAACTTCGTCAAAACGTCATAATCATCAGCCTTCTCATCGTGGTATTCCACTGTGGAATAACATATACCTTCTCTGGTGAAAGCCACCACTCCCGGTCCTCAGGAGTCAGGACTCATGACACCGCATTTAGCTACTTTCCTTCACCCTCTTCACCTTCTCATAACTCTTGTGCGATGTATTCTGACACTTTTCGGATCTAACGGCCACTACCTATACAGGTACAAAAAGCTTGGCCATCCATGCCACGTTACTTGCAAATGGTTTGGACTATGTCAGTGATCTTGATTCTCATGCGAATCACTACAATAAAGTATAGTGTGAAATGGTCATCGGGTACTACCTATAATAAATTTTGAGATTGAATACTTATAAATACCATTAGGTAGAATTAAAAGTTCGACCTGCAAGTATCTGATTTGAACACTGCAAAATTCAGCAATCTCTGTAGAGTCGTTCCGTGGTGCTTAGAGATCGTCGAATCGCAGGTACTTACTCGTATTTAGTGAGGGCGCGAACGAAGGAAGGCGGCCTGGGAGGTGATCGTGTTTCGCGTGTTTACATCCAGGATTATCGGCCGCCTTAACTCACGGTCTGTGTATAAGGTTAGGGGCACACTAAACAATTTTCTATGAATGAAAGCACACGATAATTAACGTAAAGTACCAGCACCAATAATATTATGCCCAACGAGTGGCATTGCAAATTCGCTACCTGCAAGCTTTTAGATTACAGCGCACTATGTTCATGTTTTGAGGCATAGTAAATTGAGAACTTACGTATTGACATTTAACTTATCAGACCAATCTTAATTTTCTGCTGATGTCTGTTATTATAATAGTACATTAGTGCCCAGGTCGGAAATATAACATTTTACGGCCGAGTAATATCGGAAGATCTTATTAAGTGATTTCAAAAGTACGAGCTTTTATTAGTAAATGAGGCTGTGAATTGCTATTTAGGCCGAGACTTGTGTATTACTTTTCTATAATTTTCGAGTAAATACAAATTAATTCAAGAAACAATGGTTTAAAGCGGGGTACATAATATATACGGTAGCGAATTTGGTTGACGGCTACTCGCTAGCGGTTTGCTATGCACCTGATAAGCCGCTGGTAAGTCACTTTTTTATCAAACTCATATTATATGCGAACAGCTGCTAGAGCTAACAACACAATATACAGTCAGCACAAGTTCATGTTTCAGATGTGTGAACTAAATGGCGCTGTCAACCGTTGTATCATGCTAATGCATTGAAGTCTGTAATTATAAACTTATACTAGGTGTATGTATGGGCTGTTGATCAACGTCACAGCGTGTGTACTTAGCTCAACTGTTCAGCCATTTCTATTATCTTCACGCGAACAATAATTGTTTGAAATCAATATAAGTTGGACAATTCCCTTGAGTGAAATTTTCATAACATAATCTTCAATATTTAAAGCAATTTTCCTCCGTCGCTCGTTAGTTTGGTCCACCCTGTATAAAAGGTAAGTTGTGCACCTGGTGTGGTTTCTGACGAAAAATCTTTATTAGAAAACAAATAGTGCAAAAAGCTCTCTACTATTATGAAAGTAATACCTTATACAACAACCTTGGTTAAAAGAATACCATTGTACCCACAGCTTTAACGCTGGCCGCGATCATAATCATTCCCGCTATACGCTATCTATACGTATCTCAACTTTTGCTATGTTGGAATACAGCTTAACAAGGACTTTACTTTTTAAACTCTCGCCACGCCAGATAGTTCAAATCGTGACTTACACTAGCAGAGGTATGTTATAATTACGTTAGATTACACTGGCCGATTACATACTTGGGCTACTTCGATAATAGCTACTAAATGCTGGGCGTATATCAAATATTTTAAGCAGTTTATTTTGTTCACACAGTATATTTAAACAGATTGTATTTAAGCAAGCAAATACTGACTTTAATAAAGCTGTAATAACACGATAAATTCGCTTTGATTTAATCAAAAATAAGTGTCCTTCTTTTGCTTATAAAATACTCACTATATTTTAAATATGTATATAGAACGGCACAGAAATAGCTCTATGATATAAACAAACATGACAACACAAAAATAGTGAAATACATTAGTGATCCATAAATTAAATTTTACGAAACACTAAAAAAATGTTCTAAGGAGCAATTAATTACTGTTTATCTTATCGCGATCGTGATTTTAATAGCAACTATTCAAATAAGGCGGAATTTCAACTTCAACAAATGCAATAGACGTAGGTATGTATAGAAGGTACATACGAAATCAGTAGATAAAACATGGCTTACGAGGTTCACACGACTGACGGGTAGGTGCGGCGAAATGGGACACGGTGATGGGGTGACACACTGTTATTATTAGTTTTTTGTCCCCACTCTCCCCTCCCTTCGCTGCGGCCGCCATTCGCGTTAGAAGTTTTTATTTTTTGTTACGATGAGACTTTCGTTTTTGCTAAGCTATTGACAGCAGAGTTAGAGAAATGTTTACGTTATATTCATGTAACACGTTTAGCAGAAAAGGTGAAAGTTTTTGGTAAGTATATTCCTAAAATGCAAAGTAACAATCTCTATTGTTACTTTTACTAAGTGTAAGTACAATATTTAAATACTTAGTGAAAAAAATGGCGTTAACGAACACTTTTCAGATTCCATTTCTATTGATATTAAAACAATCAAAATTACTATGTTTTTGATTCATACTTTTTGATTAAACTTTACAATTATTGCCTTTGAATCGTCAAGTGAATCTACTATACTGGTATGAAATGCCATTCCTTAAATTATAATACTTACCTAATACCTACCATTTTGAAACACCTTTCCAAGTTCGTACACGATTCATAGTATTTCTATTAGTGGGGATTGAAGCTAGGGTATAGTCACGCAGTTTATTTTCAGCCAGGGCATTACGAAAACCGAAATGTAGCTTTTGAACTTAACTGCCTTTACCTATGATTTGTACGTTACTGTATTCTTTGTATATATTATTTGCAAAACACTTCACATAACACACACGAAAAATTCAGTGCATCCTCTTCCCGCCAATAAAATGTAAAACGGATTAATTATGACCTTTATTGTTTGTAATTTGAATTTACTTAGCAATAATTCGCACACACTATTTCGTGGTAATGACGCGGATGCCCGATGAATTTTGATAAAATAATCAACGATTCGTGAGCCGAAATCAGGTATCTTTACCTTACGCGTAAAAATTTGTAACTAAGCAAAAGGAAGAATGGGGAGAAAAATAAGTGGTTAGTGGTCAAGTGTTTGTCAAAATAAGGGTAAGGTTCCGTACAGTATATATATTTTTTAAACTTGATGGCGTGAATTTTGAGGATAAAGTAATTATATTTATGGGTGACTATAATTCCCTCCATGGTTTGATCCATCTAATAGTTTGATCGAGATAATATCTTTCGTTGCATTATATACCTACCTTACTTATAATATTTGGATAAATCTTGGTCATCTTGGACGACGTGTTCTTATATTAAATTTAACCTATTTTTTATCTGATCAGGTACTTCATTTTGTAGTTTTGAAGTATAGAGATTCGTTCAATTAAGAACTTTTTATGTTTTTTTTTCATGAACCTTATATTTGTAGTTACTACATAGTTATAACCGTAACAAGATTTTTAGAAGGTCTTAGAGGACGGTCTGACAGACATGAAAAAATTATAAGAAATCTTTGTTTTACTACGGAATTCTAAAAATGCGTAAGGTAGCGAGGAGTCCTTGAAAACTATTGTTTATAAACAAAAGTTGTTATGCAAGAGGCTATAAATGTTGTCGTGTAAAGAATCGGGTTTTACGGCCGCATTATATGGCAGGGCGAGATAAAGCGATTGTTTTGGGTCGTAAATAAGACTGCAACAGGTACTGCCAACGGGATTCCGCGATCACGTGGTACATCCACTTTCAATTTCGTTCATTATCTTTTGCGTATTGTATAATTTTATTTTCTATACTTCTGCTCGAGAATTGCACTTACAAGTTACAACGGTAGTAAGGAAACATTTTTTAAAGATATTTTTACGTTTTTAGGGCGATTTCTTTGGCGTTTTCTACTTGTCCAAATTGCTCTATAGAAAATACCTACTATCAAGGAGCTTTGTACAATTTTATGATATTAACTAAGTACTTTTGTTTTCATTAAAAATAATACCTGCGTTTGCGATGGCCTAGAATCTAGATAGGTATACCTACTTATCATCTTGAAAAGTGGTTGTTATTAATTCACCTTTATTAAAAATTTAAAACTACAATGAATATTATTGAGCCAGACAATGCAGTAAATAAGTAGATGCGTCCAAATCAAATCAAATCAAATCAAATCAAATTATTTTTATTCAAATAGACTTTTTACAAGTTCTTATGAATAGTCAAATGAATCTACCACTGGTTCGGAATGCCGTTCCTCCTTACTTATACTTACTTACTTCCTTACTTATACTTTGTATTTAACATAAATATTTGCAATTAAAATACATGGAAAGGTATTGATAATAATATGTAGGTAAGTAAGTGTGTTATGAAAAACACATTCATTGACGCTTCAATTACTTTGGTCTACCCATAAATAAATGCCTGGAGAGTAAAAACAGGTACCTAAAGATATTTTTGTTTCTACTAGATGATGCCCGCGACTTCATCCGTGTTGATTTCTTTTTAATTCCTGGAGAACTCCTTAATTTTCCGGGATAAAAGTAACCTATGTCCTTCCCCAGGATGTAGACTACCTAACTACCAAATTTCATTATAATCGGTTGAAGAAAAACAAAGGTCGGGCCTTTCGTATTTATAATATTAAGTATGTAAATATTAGCTAGTAATGGATTATTCTTGATGAATACTAATGCCTAATAGAACTTACATATTTTTTGACTGTTAGGTACCTACCTACCTATAGATAGCCATTCAAAAGTCTTGATTCGCGGTAGAGATAATACGAATTCATATGAATTATATTTGGGTATATTGGCGTCATACGGTACCCGAATCGATGCAAGTAATTATAGAGTGAAAATGTACCCCTCATAAATAAAAATATAGTCAGTCCTATAGCTACAGGGCGCGGCCGGATTCGCCCGTGGCCATTGTACGAAGCTATTCACCATGGCGGTGATCGGTGACGTCACCACCACAAAAATGCAGGAAGCGTTAGCCGGTAGGTACCTTCGTATATCATTTGGAGCATACGACAAACGAAATCATGCACGAAATATCAACTAGTGCCCAATATTGTCATAGATTATGATAATTTCGACGTGTTACGTAGACAGTAAACTTTGTTAATGTAAAGAGATATTATATTGTTTTATACATTAATTTGATTTGGATTGAAGTAAGTAGAGTTTGTATTTATATAAGTAACTGCTCCATCTTGACTCTATTTGAACTTTATACAGTTTTGCTTTTCGTTCAGAATATGTTAATATACCTAGGTACATGGATAAAATATATTAAAATATTTAATTGCTTGTTATTGATTATTGATAAAATTACTATTTGCCACTTGATCAATCTATGATTATATTATTATTCTTTATATTTTTATGAGGATACTCTCAATCGTAAATATTAAGCTTAAGCCTTTCATATCACATTAGTGAACTGTGTGTCTAAATTTTTAAGCAGGTAGAGGCTTCGTTTGTGGAATTTTAAATAAGCAAGGTGGCCTTTTTAAGTTTATACTATTTATAGAGAAGGTAGGTGCATGTGGTATCTGCAGTTAGAATAGTACGTCCATGGGTACATTGTACTATGATACTATATTATAATCTAATCCATACTAAATAAATTAACTGTTTGTTATCTTGTTCTTCTTTTATGCTGTAATATGAGTACATACTATCATACCCCAGATGCTATTGGGATGAAATTTAGCATACTATCCTTTCCTTTCTAGTGACTGTTATCGTAAGAGGATAAAGATTTTATCATCCAAATAGCATCTGCATGTGGTTATACCTAGTTGAACCACGTAACTTTTTGTATGAAGAGAGTTTATCGCGAGAAATTTGTACGGGAAAATCGAAAAATTTCACGGATGTAAGCTAGAATAAGAATAAATATAATAAAGTTTTTTGTAATGCTTGTTGATTAACAAAAAAAACATAAATGTTATTTTATCGCAACGCTTTTTTAGTTTATTCAGCAAAGAATAATTGAGAGTTACTTATGTTTTATTCAAGGACCATTTTCTAATAGGTATACACCAAATTGCTTCCCTCTTGATCTAATTTTAGTGCAAAGAGGTTGCATGTCAAGCGACAGTTAAGAGCGATTCAGAATAAACCGGTGCCAACCTCCACGGAACATAAAAATTGACCGTGAAATTTTAGCTTAACGTTGGTACAACGTTCGATTACAAAAACTCGTTAAAAGTTTTTTATCGACATAACGAATTTATAATTCGATTTGGATATCAGTAGTATTTACTGCGGTTTCTATTTCTAAATATTAAAGTGACCACGTTACCTTGACTTGACTAGGAAAGGAAAGGAACTGTAATATTATTCCTGAATTAATCTGCATACTAATGTAGTAAATGCGAAAGTTTGGGTAGATGGATGTTTGTTACTCAATCACGCCAGAACAGGCGAATGGATCTGGATGAAATTTGACACAGAGATAGGTCATAATCTAATATATAGTCTATCTTTATTCCGTAAAATTAAAGAGTTCCCGCGGGAACCAAAACAAACTCAATACACGCAGACGAAGTTGCATCAGCATCAGCTAGTATTAAAATAAAAAAAAAGGTTCGACAGCACTTACAACGGCAGGAACTCATATTATACCCTGTAGAGGTACAGGTACCTACAGATCTGCTTTGAGGATTATATACTCTAGAGTCTAGAATAATAATAGCCTACATTTTCTGATTTCTACAAAAAACATCAATCAAATATAAATTTCAGTGAAAATCACACCGGTTTAACCCATTGATTATAGTTTAGCAGATCTGAAATACTTTTGGTTTATTCCTCCAAAGTATTACTTGAAGAAAAAAACCGTTAGAATTTACGCATTGCCATAACGCATTCGGAAGCGTCTACAGCACAATAATTTATCAATAGAAAAAATTACACACGCATCGTGTCCAATTTATTACATAGGTAGGTAGGTACCGCTACGCGTGCTTTCCATTATTACGTTTCGAAACAGTTTTTCTGTTGAGTCATAAAGCTATCATGTCCGCAATTATAATAAAATACGCGAATTATAAACAATTTTGTGTCCAGCACTGCATCGCTAACAAATGCAATGCGACGAACCAATTACCGCTATTATCTTGCCCGCATCACATACAATATGTGTCCCCAGAACCAACGTTTAAAGGCGCTACGTTTAATAAACGCAAAAACAAAAGGAATCCAAGAGTTAATCTATGATGAGGGAGTTTTATAAACATCTGCTTGTAGGAATCCGACATGTCGCATCTGTTGCTGTCGGTTCTTTTTTCGAAATTTCGAATGCGCGTGAGTCGATATTCGTCGTAACTCGTAACGGCAGATGTTCCTTTGCCATAATACAATCTACGTTTTTAATCAATTAATATCTTTATTTCAAAAGCAGTAAAGTTTAAAAAGTAAAACTATAAAATTTTTAGTGTACATCTAACGTTTTTCTATTAGTTTTTTTAAGGAATAGAGTAAGATTATGACATTGAAATATAAAATTTGCCGGCGTTTACGGGCTATGGTAGCGATGGTCGGAGATAACAGTAAACGGGTCATTACGACCCTTCCCTAATTTCAAACGATATACCGATGCGATGCATTTATCAAACACTTTATAGCATTGGGTTTTAAATATTGTGTCGTATATTTTATTGTTTCCCGTGTGTTAATAACTTTATTTGGGGAATGTAGCAATCATTCTCATTTGAATACATTAAGTTGGTTCTCAGTAGTTAAGTAGTACAAGATGTAGTAAAAATTTAAAATTAAACTTACTTATTTAACTTACTTACTAATACAATATGTAGGTATAACTAACTAGTTAGGTCTAAATAGGATTTCGCAAATTCCACGTTTACGGATGCCTACGAAGACAAAGCCTTGCGGATTCGTAACTTAACGTCAGGTCCCGGCTGCTCGTTTGCTAGCTTTTCAAGAAAAGACTAATATTGTTAGGAGTAGTAGTGTTCCCTAAACTAACGCTTGGCTGCAATCAAATTTGCTGGAAAGTGGTAATGCAGCCCAAGGTGAAGAAGATGCCAATTCACTCTTGATTTGAAGATACCAATATTAATCGTGGAGTGGGAACACGCTTAAAATGTTACACGAGTAGACAGTGGTGTATCTATCTATAAATATTTTTCCTACGTTTTAAAACTTGATTGAACATAGTAATTTACAAATGCACATTTTAAATCAATCGGCTCAATGCGGCGTGTCGTATATGTCTTCGAGAGACTTATTCGTTTGACCCTCAAATTCAGTAATTTAAGTTTTCCCCTCCGGATAGCATTTCATTTACCTCTTCAACCGATACGCTGCGTGGGACGGACTAATCTGGGGCAGAGAAATACATAGAGACACATTTATACTTCTATACTTTAAAGACTGTGTTAAACAGCATCTGATAAGTCGAGGTTATTACACTATCGATGATTTTCTAAACGACAAAGTTGCATGGAAGCAACCGGCCTCGTATCCAGTCACCCACAAGTCAGTGTAATACTAATTGTAACGTAATGTATTGTTACTTATTGTAACCTTTTTCTTTTTTTCAGAAAAGAGCAACTGCTGAGTTTCTTGCCGGCTCTTCTCAGTAGAACCAGCTTTCCGAACCGGTGGTAGAGTCTTGACGTATCATAAGTGTCACAAGTTGTCCTACATGAAATAAATAAATCATTTATCATTTATCATTTATCATTTACTAATATTATAAATGCGAAAGTTTACATGGATGGATGTATGCATGGATGGATGGATGTTTATTACTCAATCACGCCAGAACGGCTGAACGAATCTGCATGGAAGTGGGCACAGAGATAAATTATAGTCTGGAATAGCACATAGGCTACATAGAGCCAAAAAACCTCAATCCACGCGGACGAAGTCGGCTAGTAACTTATAATATTGACAATTTATTTTAGCAAAGGTAAAAAAAATATTTGATTTTTATTTTTTCAGGAAAAGGAGTCAATGGGAGCTGCTTTTAGAAAATTGCTTAGCAACTTCAATATAACATTATTTTAAAGAATTTAGTTTTTGGCGATAAAATACATATAGATTAATATAGGTATTTAAATTTTTTGTATTGGGCCCAAAATAATGATACCATTTTGGTAATAAACTTGTAAAAAAGTATATAAATGATACTTGTTATTTGTTAGTATACCGAGCTAGTGTCACGGATAAACTACGTAGACCATAATGAAATGGGTTCCTATACATATAATTCTCAGCCATACCTATACATATAATATGTGGGAAGCAACATCACATAGTTTTGTCAGAAGATTAAAATACATTTTTGAGTTAAAAAGTCGGTACAAATTACATTTTTTGTTGCAATTAAAGGAGTCTCCATAGAACATCAGTGCCGATAATTCCCTCCATTGATTCGTAACGCCTCCCGCGCCACGCTACAATGCTCGCGAGTGAGCCCCGACGTTTGCTATTGTTGTTGTCTATGCCCCGCTTTCCTCTATGTGCCTTTCTTATTTATTACACACTTATTTCTTATATGCATATAGAATAGCATGCATGTAACACTATTAACCAAAGTTAAAACTAAAAATTTTGATCGTTAGTTTATAACTAGTCTACAACTACACCCATTTATCAAATGCCAAATTAATATTGTGCTACCAGTAATTGCTTTGGACTACTGTAAAAATGATACTATTATTTTATTAAAAATAGTGCCAAATTCGTTCATTTGGAGTGTGGAGAATGAGAATTGGAAATATTTTTTTTTCTCTGCTACAGTAATTGCCAAGCACCTATACCTACCTACTTACTTTTGCGTAAAATCCACAATTGTATTCTACTTAAATGCGAATGTGGTTCTATCTGTCTATTCTAAGAGGTTCAGAGCTATACCAACAATAATCATCAATATTATAAAATTATGGGAATTTTTTTTTCATTTAATTAAATGAACATAGAACCAAAATGAAGCGATCAAATCAAACCGCTTAAAGGTACAATAATTATTAGGTAGGTAGGTACGTGGCAAATTTATTTTTCCTTGTACGGCATTTCCAAATTACTTGCTTTTAGCCTCACGTTGTAAGAATTTAATCTTGGAGCTTATCGCGCGTCGCGGCCTGTGTGGCCAGCTTTATAAGCCTATTGTAAAGACTTGAATACACAAAACGCGGGACGTCAGCACATAGCAGAATCTGATCCAACGCACCTCTTGCAGTCGCGCTACGTGGCGTATCTAGGTGTGTCTAGTGTTGCCGTCGGACGTGCTTTATAAATTTTCTCCCGATAGGTAGAAAGGGGAATACCCGAGATATCCCCAAACATTTCGCGATAGAAGCCTGCAACTTGCGACTGTGAATGTATGTATGGAGAACATCGAAGGGAGCGTCTGCAAAGCGCAACCTTTCTAGGTAAGTGACCGTGGCGTTTAATTTTGGCAAATTGGTAGACCTTTTCTAGCTGTTAAAAGTATTCCTTTCACCTGCTGCATAATATATAAGCAATTGCTCAAGCGTAGACTATTGCCGTCCAACCTACTGGCATATTCGCACGCTTAGTATGACTATGTGCGGTTTCGTAGCACGACGCTGCCGTTACGCATTGTATTTGCTGAAGCCTTAACAGAGGAACGGTTAGTCATGCAATCATTACGAATTTTGTGTTAACACATTGCGACGAATATAATTTATGCGGTTTGATGTCGGTAAAATATTTGAAAGCTCTTGTAACACCTAAATAACCTGGTAGGCAAGCATTGTAGTGGTTGCACAAATTCCTTCCTTAAAAGCTTACCTCCTTATTAATATTTCAAGGCTATATGAGCTCTAAATACTTTAATATTTTTGTTGCTAATTTTTATTTGTTAAAGATTCAATACGTTCAAAAGAATACATAAAAAGTGGATCATCATACTTTTTATCGCGAGAAAATCCCTAATAACGCTTTCTATACCTACTTAGTTGCACTGAAGAACTTTCGGCCCTTTGGTTAAGATATACATAAATAATAATTATTGTTCGGTGTAGGGACAATGTACTAAGTGCGTGGCAGTTGAAAATAAACAATTATTTCCTCCGCTAGGGTGCACGCCGGGAACACGGTCGCGAAGTAACCGTAGGGTGCCGTGAACTTGGCGGTAGAAGGATGAAACTGGATCAAGCGATATTTATGGATTTTCACTTTATTTAATATTTTTTTTATAATAAAAATGGACCTAATAACAATGAAAAGGAACTTTTATATTAAGAACTGCGATGCAAACTTTATAATGACTGAAAGCTACTTTTTTTATCCTGTAACCTTATATACCAAGAAAGCGAATCTTGCAACTTGCAAGTACGAGCTTAAAGATTCGCCATCACCCTGTATAAATAATATATGGACTAACCTGGCAGATTTACTAGGCATAATGCCAAATTATTATTATATGTAGAAGGAGAAAATACCACTTCCGAACGTCTCAAGGCCTGAACAAAGTGCGCAAACCTACTTTAATCCTGATTACATTGTATCCTGATCCCTGATTAAATCAGGAATAATCAGGAATCTCATTTAAAAACATAAAGTTATTAAAACACTTTTAAGAGAAAATAAATAAATTGAGAAAAGTCCTGATTCGCTCACTGACTGACACACGAGCGCTCAGCATAAGCCCTTCCACCTTATGGAAAGCTAAAATTTTGCACAGAGGTTCCCTGTTAGACAAGGTATAAGGCTGGATATTCCGAAATTCTCACGGGAGTGGAGCAAAAGTAGTTCAAAAATGTTCTTTAATAGTCTTACACAAATCTTCCCCACTAATAAAATTAAAAACACGTAAGAGAGATTTCCTAATAAAATCTACCTGTTTCCTTTACCACCTTTTGAACCCAAACCATGACGTAACCTTCGGTGGCAGCGCCGAATCTGATCACTGACCCATGAACCGAACAGAAAGGAAATTTTCTTCCAAAGAAAATACGACAGTATAAATAACTCCATTGCCTCCTACATCACCCTATGACAAAAGAGTTATCGGTGCGTTGAAAACAAAAATGGCAAGGTGATTTATTATAGGCCCGCCGTATTAGCCCCGGTGATTTGGGATTGGGTGCTTTAACCTGAATTTTTGGTAAAGCTCTTTCTCAATATCATGGAAGAATATATTATTTTGAGCCTTAAAAATCTAAGCAGAGTTGTTTAAAATAATTTTGAACCCAGCAAAACTGAGTTGGCCTACAAATCGAGTCCAATGAATTATTTAGTAGAGCTTTTTTTCCGCTACTTGTTAGCCCTTGAATGCGATCTCGCCTGATGGTACGTGGTGTTAAGCCGGGAGACGAACCCGGGACCTCATACGTCAAGAAAACTACGCTCAACACTTCGCCAGGGAATGAGCTTATTATCGTTATTATTTAGAAAAGAAGAATCGAAGAGTACGTAGGGTAGGTAGGTTCTACCAAATGATGACTTTCGATTCGAGATCGTTTGGGCTTTGATTTTCAGTCGGTATGAAGACGGGAGGCTCTCTTGAGAGTGGCGTAGTGGTATCCGGATTATCCACACGAAAGAAAGGTAGGTTATTTTAGGAGACGTATGTTCATATACTATTGTTGCAACTTGAGGCAAACACTATAAGAAAATAACTTGGTGAAATACGGAAAAATATCAAAAATAGGAGTTATAGATAACTAATAAGTACCTTTTAGAACATAAATCTGGATTTCAGAGTCAAAGATTGGATGCAAGAGATACCAAAATTCGATATTGGTGAATAATAGACGGTACTACCGTTGCGGTTACACCACCATCCGGATACTCCAGATTTATACCCGGGTACCCGGACGGGCCGGTCTGTGACGGTATGTGTGATGTAGGTTCCTACTATTCTTATACGTATGATTGTGATAATTATATAGGCATACGTATAGCGTGTATGCACATTAGATAAGAGGCACCAAACTAGGCATAAAATTTCAGCATTTTTATCAAGCATTTTAGAGTTTTGTATTAGCTTTCACAACATACGAGTTTATTAAAGGTCGTTGATGAACGCAATTTTCCTGTCGAGTGAGAGTTGGAACCATAATATGATCTGATTCATACATCCAAACTGCGTGCAAGCAATCATTTTCAACTTACGAGCTTTTAACGAACTTTAAGCTTTGAACGTGCGAAAATATTGTTAGTGCTGTATTCGTATTTTGTTTGTTGTATAGTTTGTTATACTTTTCTATTGCATAATTACTTTAAGTGACACATTACAGTTTTCTGTAAATGAGCATTTTCTTATTATGTTTATTTACAGAAAATAATATCATGTAACTATAGGAACACGACCTTAGAATATTCATCTTACTAATATTATAAATGCAAAAGTTTGGATGGATGGATGTATGGATGTATGGATGTTTGTTACTCAATCACGCGCCAACGGCTAAACGGATGTGGCTGAAATTTGTCACAGAGATAGATTATTGTCTGGAATAGCACATAGGCTACTTTTTATCCCGGAAAATTAAGGACCGCGGGAACCAAAAAACCTCAAACCACGCAGACGAAGTCGCGGGCATTCGCTAGTATCTTTATAAAGACAGGCAACCTTTAGTAAACGAAGTCAAAGTTCTAGATACCTTAATCTTTATGATAATCTCGACAAATCTAAACAGAGTTATGTACCAGCAACAAGTACCATAGAGATAGGTCGTGCTTAGAGCACTATTGTGCATAGTGTCTAACATAATCACTTGGCGCACGACTAACGTAGGTACGATGATATTCGAGTCCTCTTCATAAAGCCCCGATGTCCGTTCAAGTTGAGGGCGCGATTTATGGCGTGGAAACGTCAACGGGCATGTTCGGGGATAAATCATATGTTTGCTTAGCGCACGACGTCTAAATTTCTCGGATATATGCTTGAATTGTCTTCGTATTTATGGTTGGGGTGTAATTGTTTGAGGCGGTCGTTCGTTGGGCTTTGTTTTGGTAGTACGCACCTGGATATATTTTATCAGATCTGATTCCATATCTGATTTACAACTGACTAGATCAAGGAGAAGTAGCGCTTACGTTATAATATGAGGCTGATCATCGGGGGTCAACACCAACAAACAACATGGGTATCCTTTTCTCGAAGCAACTCATGGCGTTTTTGGCCCCTTGCCTCCGCCCTATCTTCGTTACTGATAAGGGTAGAAATCTGAAATTTCATTTTCTAAGAGTAGGTACTTACTGATTTAGATAACTGAAGTTAAGACCAAAGTACTTAGTCACAGTCAAAGAGTTTTCCACTTAGAAACTTTAATACTTAGGAATGTTTTTTATAATTCATAATTCAATCAAAATACATGTTATAGTTACTGCAGTATGACAAACTATGATCAAACACAATCCTATTCCGCTCTTTACTACCAAATTAATAGTACATAATCCTATTCAAAAACGGCTACCGGTGTTGACAAAAAATCCTTTCATTTACATTCACAGATCCACAGGTAGGTAAGTCAAAAACAATTGTCAAACAATATTAAAAAGTAACAAAAGGAATCGGCCCGACTCCCGCGGGATTTGAAATTTACAACGCATTGTCGCTGATTATGCAACAATAACAAGTAGAGTTAGGAAGTCAGGTATGTTTACAGAAATCGCCAATTTGCATGAAGTTTGGAGCTTTCACTTTTATTATCGGAATTAGAATAATGGGACCGTTTCCAAACGACGACAGTAGCGAGCGCATAGTTTAGAGTCGGTGTTTTGAGTACTGATAAAGTGGAACTGACGAATTGTCGGTTCAGTTTTATTACGTGTAGGTACGTGACACTTTTATTGATCAATGTAATAAAATTCTTGGGTTTTTATAAAAAAAAACAACAAGTACAGCTAGATCGTTCGTGAACACGTAGGTAGTTGGTGATGCAACAAATGATGTCCACAAATCTGTTTTTTTATGAGATTGTATAGAACATTGGGTATTTTAAATCTAAACCTAATTGGTTTTCAATTAGCAAGGTCACTGGGCAAATGAAACATTTCGTAGATGTTGTTTCCCAGAATTCTTTAGACG
This sequence comes from Erebia epiphron, assembly GCA_963932025.1. NCBI lineage: Eukaryota > Metazoa > Arthropoda > Insecta > Lepidoptera > Nymphalidae > Erebia > Erebia epiphron. The sequence goes on from OZ009945.1 coordinate 44,918,861, forward strand.
CTACTGGTGAGTGGTGCTCGTGACCCAAGACTTACGCTGAGTTGCACGAAACAATCCCTAAATCTTAAGTGGTGATAAAGCTAATTTAATCACAAAACTGCATACAATTCTAGCGATTCTCCACTAAAATTTTTGAATTTGTTTCGTGCAACTCAGCTGCAATGCAACAGCAGAAGCGACAGCGTCAGTATCTTGGTCACCATGAATGATAATTTTGAACCGAATAATAATAAAAAATTAACTGTTTAGTTGCTTCAAATTTTTCAAAAATTTAAATCTACGCGGATGAAGACGTGGGCATCATCTAGTTCTGAAAAGTTTTCTTTCTGATGTCTTTAAAAAAGAAGGAATCGGCACTGTTTATAATTAAAGGAACCATTTAAAAAAAATCTACATCATAGGGAAACAAACAAAAAAATTATTATTGTTAATAATGTATTCTTCTTACCTACCATATTATTATTTCTAAACTTACTTTCCTTGTTTCAAATATATCAAAAATTCCTAAAAGTTGTAGGTATAAATGATCCGAGTTCAGAAGTCATGCGCCATCTCTGTAAACTTGAAGGAAATATGTCGCAAAATTCAAACCAACCCCTGCTACAACAAAATGCGGACAGTTCCACCCTAAAAGTCACCCCTGTACACGACTCAGATGTGAACCATTTCGTTGCGAGCTACTAACGCCATCTATGGGATGGCGCTTGAACTTCCAAAAAAGCTCGTAGTTCCTGAAATATCCGCGACTGCAGCGCCGCTATTAGAGCTTTTGAATGAAACCCAACTATTCATGAGAAAGATGTTTTAACTCTGTATCGATAAAGTCGTTTTTGCATTGCCGAGATTGCGGCTACGTTGAACAGAGTATGCAAATTAACGTGCCATTACATGGTAATTTATTTGAAACGAATGACCACTTTGCGGTGTAGTGCATCGAGCACTGAACGTTTATATGGGGACCCTGACCTTATATCGTGTCAATTTATAGCTTGAAGCCGTTAAACGCTCTTTTACGTAACAGCTGTTGTGTCTCGCGTGATGCCCTAGCACCGTAACCTTGTTTGCAGGAACTTTCACCTGTTTGTTTGGAAATTTAAATTAATTACCCAGACTTCTCTAATTGGAAATATTAGAAAGCTGATCACACGCTCTGATATTAGTTCCTCGCGATTAGGAAGTGGTTGACCATGCTACAGCATTAATTGTTATTTATTGATTACCTATCACGTTGAGGTACAATCATGCTCAAATTGATTTTGCGTACATAACAAGTTAATGAATTAAATCAATCTACTAGCAATACTAGCAATAAAAAATATACGTTCAACATAATATAAGTTTTTTGAGATCGTGTTTCACAAAAGATAAAAAGTGGATAATGTTATGAAAAGTATTGTTAGCATTATTACTGTTTTTCATTATATCTCATGAAATAGAAATTAAATATGTCAATTTGACTCGTTTCATGTCATTCGGTTTAATCTGCGGATACGGACGAAAACCTTTCGAAGCAATGGAATCCCGACAAAGCGTTTTATTATAACTGTTTCGAAAACATAGTATTCCGTGTCAAAACATCATAATGTCATACTTTAATGATAAAATCAGTCCGCTCGCGTTCTGCCTATATGGTAAACTCTGATTGGGACTGTTGGTATTTAGTATCGAAATAAAGGCTTGTGAAGTTAAAGTGCGTTTTCTTAAGCTTTACTAAAATTAAAAAAAGCTACAGATGGCAGACATAACATCGTGACTGGCGAGTTGTTCTATTATGAGTGGCGACTGGAGTGGATTATATCGATGAACAAAAAAGTATTATTACTTACGTATTTTATTTTTGAAGGTTTTAATTCTGTTTAAACTAGCTTAGTCTCACAAACTCAACTTTTATTTCACCGGGATAAAACGTAGAAAAGGCATCTCACATAATAAGTAGACCAGATAATAATTATGCGAAAGGACATTCTCTAAGGAGTCTGTCAATTTAGAAGGTACTATGTAATTAAAATAAGTAGTATCCATAGTAGTAGGTACGTATAACTATGGCATCAAGATCATCAATCCAAAGCAATCAAAACTGAGAATATAGAGGCTACAAAAATTTTCTGCAAATTAGATTTCGGATATTTATATGAGGCATGAAATTAATAATTGGGCAAAATTAAAAATAGGAGAAAAACATTTGTTGAGTGATAGCTGTAACTGGCAATTTTTTCAAGAGATGAGAAAATTAATCCCTCTGAATGCTAGAAACGCACCTTAACTGTATTTATGAGAAGAATATATTTGCAAGTGGCACGATTTATGAAGACAGGCTGCCCGCACACGCCCATTTCTCGTACTTATTGGGAACAGAAAGAAATTAATCATGGCCGCAACGATTAAGTTTTCATTTTATAATAAATATTAATGACATGTACGCGGAAGAGTTAGAGAATATGGTTTGATATTAAAAATATTTAAAGCAGGTTACTTGGCTACCTCCATAGGGGAGGCTACGTAACTTAGGTAGGTCATCTTTTCTGTGGCTACACCACAAAAATTCTAATATGAAATCAACATTCTAATAAGAGGAAAGATCCTGTGTTGAGTTTCAAATCATTAGGTAAGGCTGATTATTTATAGGTAGAATCTCTTAAAACGTTTTAAGTTCATGGCTTAAGGCCCTGTGTAGCGTAAAAGGGGGTTTTTAGAAGCAGTGTATCCATCAAACGGTGACATAATGTATGCTTGTAAAAATAATTTGCTGTTTTCAAGACCTTTAAGCAGCCATTGACGCATCTCAAAACACAATTTTAAAAAAAACTCTGCATTGAAATTTATTTTAAACATACCTCTAAATTTACCTTTTAAAGCAATTATAGTTAGCTCTAAAAATTTAAGATAAAATTCATATTTCTATATCAAACACATTCATTTGTATTGAAAAGTTAAAATGTTTTTTTTTACAAATGATTTCATGCATTTTTTGCGACATACGCTTGCTCGATTTCACCCCCCCCCCGCGCCTGTGTTTTTCATCTCGTGAGCTCACAGCGCCTTAAGTATCTACCACTATTCATTTCTCAAAACTTCAAGTATTAAACTGTTTCTATAAGTTATCAGAGAATATTTTTAGTATTCAGATTTAAGCTTGTAAGATAACTATAAAAATTGAATCTCGAGTGGTGTGAATAAAAACATGAATGTAAATACTCAAGCTCACAATATATCCGACAGTTATTTAATAAAATAAAACTGCGTACCCGTATGTATGTAATTGAAAAGATAAAAATCGGACAAATTACCCAATTACAATATTTTAAACGTAATGACTATGAGAGCTGGCATCTTATTGCTATTAAATCATAATTCTCGGCCATGCGTATACGCGCCGCGCCAAAAAACGACGGCTTTTACTGAAAAGGCTACCAACTTGAAAATTGTATAGGCTTCGTTGAAGAAATTATTTTTTGCCCACAAGTCACCTGTCAAGTAGGTACGTGCTGACGCAACTGTTTGTCAAAATATATCACTAATGAACTGCTATCAATCAATCACTGCTGGGCACAGGCCTCCACTCTCATAGGAGAGCGGGAATTAGAGCTTAGACCCACCACGCTGCTCCAATGCGGGTTGGCGGGCTTTAACGACTATTATCATGTTAGTGATAATAACCGGGACCGACGGCTTAACGTGCTCTCCGAGGCACGGGGATGAAACACCGCCAACTTCCATCTCCGGGCTGGCACTGAGAATTTCTTAATTGAAAAACCCAATACCTAACTTTTATGCCCGACCGGGAATCGAACCCAGGACCTCGTGATCCGCAGTCGACTATGCTAACCACTAGACCAACGAATCAGTCAAGCCAATCAATGAACTGCTATAATATACTATTATTACTAAGTACCTATGAATGCGAATCCATACTAATTCTACTTATACTATTCCATACTAATGTTATGAATGCCAATGCCAAAGAATATATGTCTGTCTGTCTGCTTCGGTTTAACGGCCCATATTTTTTTAACCGATTTAAATAACATTTGGTATAGATAAAGGACGCATCCCGGGAAAGGACATAATTATGCTACTTTTTATCCGGGAAAATTAAAGAGTTCCCACGGGAAATGAACCTTCATTCACGCGGACGAAGTCACCGATGTCATCTAGTTATTTCTTAGCTAAGCAATTAAAGGACATCAGCCTTTCGTTCGACGAAAAGAAGAGGTTAAAAGGAACAATAGTGTTGCAAATGTTAGTCGGATATTACAATAATGGTATCGATTATAATTTGCGTGCGATGTGGGGTGCGATAGGGGCGAGAGGCGACACGTAAGCGACAGGGCGCCCCAATCGGCGACGCGATCGGCGCTTGCGCACGCCGCACAATACTATCGTAGAAGCGATCTCTGACATGCACTCTCGCGCCATTACGATTGGTTCTCCGACGCGCCTATGCACCGGTGATTAGCTATTTTCAATATTGTTCCTTCAACTCTTATAAAGACTAACTATACGGGCAGCAACGCTATCTCGCGCCGTCAACACGACATGACTTGGATAAGATAATCGATAGCATTTTAATGGACTTAAATGGTTTATTTTACAGATATTTTTTTTATTATTTCTCTGTAACATTTGTGCTGGCTTGGTTATTTAGATAGGTACCTACTGTAAAGCTACTTAAGTGAGCTGTATGGTTAGTACACCTATTCCAGGTGGTGTCAAAGACGAACATTTTTAACACCTGCATCTGTGATTTGTGACATCATTGGCTATTATAAAATATTTATGTTTTATTGCTTTCTTTAATATTTTTTATACCTATAGATTCTTGTTGAACAGACTGTTGAGGGAGGCTAAAATCTTCATACGTACTAAATGTTTACTGTACGAAGAGTGAGCGGCAAATCTTTTACGGCTTTTGGTTTGCGAATGCTAAGTAGCGTCATAGAATATTAAGAGCCCGGTTGTGCTGTAGACCATAACGTGATACATTTAATAAATGTTACTTAAACCTAAATTGGTATTATTATAAGTTAAGCCATTAAGATTAGGTACACCTTGCACTTGCCTTTCACTACCTACCAGAAAATCTATAAGTAATTGTACTTAAACACTAGTGGTTGCTAGAAATTTCTTTCCCTAGAAAGTGACGATGTAATGAATAAGCACTAATCTTTTTCATTTTCCTTGAATTTACATACAATTTGAAAATAGACCATACTAGATGATGCCCGCGACTTCGTCCGCGTGGATTAAGGTTTTTTGATTCCCGCGGGAACTCCTTAATTTTTGCGGAATAAAAAGTCCTATGTCCTTCCCCGGGTATCAAACTATCCTTATACCAAATTTCATCAGAATCGGTTGAAGAGATATTTTTTTTGATTCCCGCGGGAACTCCTTAATTTTTGCGGGATAAAAAGTCCTATGTCCTTCCCCGGGTATCAAACTATCCTTATACCAAATTTCATCAGAATCGGTTGAAGAGATATTTTTTTTGATTCCCGCGGGAACTCTTAAATTTTCCGGGATAATATGTAGCCTATGTCCTTCCCCGGGATACAACCTATCACCAAATTTCAACAAATTCGGTTGAACAGATAGGCCGTGAAAGCGTAGCAGACAGACAGACAGGCAGACACACTTTCGCATTTATAATATTAGTAAGTATGTGGATTATATTCTACTGCATCTCTCCTAATTCTATTGGAGCATAGCCCTCCTCAAAAACGTACCTTCTTCATTAGGGTTACATTCAGTAGGGGTTTTCAATAGGGGGAAACCTTGGGGGGGGGGACCTTGAAGCGGATACTAAGGGCCATCAATAAATTGCCTTGTCAATTGATTTTTAATCGACTAAATAATTAGGACTATATTTTGGTTTGCTACATCGAGATACATTAATCAAGCTTATTGCTAGCTGTGTGCAATAACATACAATGATAATATCAGAAGTTGGATCCTAAGTAGATATTAAAGATTTTGTTAATACCTTAAGTAAAATGGTTAAGAATCTAGATGAAGACACAGTCGGATTATAATGATACGTTGATATAATGATTAAAATGCTCCAAATAATGTTTGTTATCAGAGTATTAAAGAACCTTAACCTACTAAGAGGACACCGTTATTATTAAAATATTCAAAGTTGTTTTAGATAGCCATTAGCACTTACATTTTAGGATGTAGGCGTCAGGCACGAAACTGGCGACGGCCAAGCGACTGCGACAGAGGGGCGATGTGGTCCGAGAGCTGGCGATGAATTTCGAGAAGGTCCTTTAGGCAAGCTGAAATTGTGAAAAAATTTAATTTCGTCAATTGGCGAATTTCGCTACTGCACAGTATATAAGTAATATTAACGATAAACAAAAAACCCATACGAAAAAAATTTTTGCAAATGATTTTTCGTATGGGTCAAAACCCAGACGTTTTGTCGGTTATAAAGTATTACCAGACCTTTTCAAAAATATTTTATTTTAAATTCCCAAAAAAACATACTTTTGGCAAACTGAAATTTTAATCACGTATTTATTGAATAATTTCAATAATACCTGCAAATCGACAGGCAAATTTTGCGATTTTTAACAATTCCCAAACGTGAATAAAGTTTTCAAATGAGTACGACAAAACAACGGCGAATTTCGTCGCCAGCTGTCCGACTCATCGCATCGCCCCGCTTTAGCCGACGCTCGCTAATTTCGTACCCGTACACTAAGGCTTCAGGCACGAAACTAACGACGGCTATGAGCGACGGCGAGAGCGAGGCGATGTGGTCCGAGAGCTAGCGACGAATTTCGAGAAGATCCTTTAGGCAAGCTGAAATTGTGAAAAAATATAATTTGGTAAATTGGCGAATTTCGCAATTGCGCAGCATAATAATAAAAATATAACATTCGCAAAAAATACCAATAAAATATATTTTAGGCAACTTGATTTTTTTAATCTTTAAATTTAGTAGGTAATAATAATCAATAAGGCCGGTTTCTGAATTGAGAATTTCATGTTGAGTCTGTCTCAAAGACTACATAAGTGTGAGGGTATTCTAATAATTTATAGATATTGAATGTCATATGTCATCAAGAATAAATCAGTGCATATCTTACGTCCGTGTTTGATTGACACGTCCCTAATACTTTACATGGCGCAGTCGGTAGGATACGAACCTACGCTCCCATAGGGAATCTGATTTCCAATCAGAATTTTGTTTCTGAATTGATATTGGGCTGGTTTCTGAATTAAGCATTCAAGCAAAAACAGCAAGCTCCAACTCTCAAACCTTACACAATATCAATTCAGAAACAAAAAATTTGCTTAATTAGTCTTTGAGACAGACTCAAGATGAAATTCTCAATTCAGAAACCGGCCGATAAAATTTTAAAAAAACCCAGATGTTTTTGTCGGTTATAAAGTATTACCTGACCTCTTCAAAAATATTTTATTAATATTCCCAAAAAATATACTTTTGGCAATCTGAAATTTTAATCACATATTTATTAATTTCAATAATACCTACAAATCGCCAGACAAATTTTGCGGTTTTAAACAATTCCCAGACGTGAATAAAGTTATCAAATGGTTACGACAAATTGAAGTTCGTCGCCAGCTCTCCGACTAATCGCATCGCCCCGCTGCCGCCGTCGCTTCCCTGTCGCTGATTTCGTGCCCGTACACTTAGAGCGTTATTAGCATTCGAAAACCGAAAAGTGATGAAAATAGACCTAAAAACAAAACCAGTCTCTGTCAATGAATGAAAGTTGCTTGCATAAATTTCAATGATTATAATATAGAGTAGGTAGGTATGTTTTGGAACCTCATAATAAATATAAGGATGAATAGAAGAATCAACAATTAAAGATGGATAGAGTACGCGCGCGAGTTGAATGCAGAGCTTTTGTATGTGTCACCATACATTAGCTCTGTATTCAACTCGCCCGTGAACTGTACTCAATCCTAATGTATCTTTAATTAATCGTAGCTTTGGAGTATCAAGACACAAATCCTTCTTCAATAAGTTTTCTATAATATTTTTTTTTAAAGTAAGCGACACACACCATTAGGTTTCTATACTAACGATGATAGAAATTTAAAATATATTTTTATGAGAAAGTACTTGAATTGAAAGCAGCAGGCATAATCTGGATAAATGAACCTAACTAAATTGTTTAGCAGCTTTCTTGCAAGTCCTTGTCAATCGTTTGCTCTATCAATTCCTTTACTTGAGTTAAAAGACAGCAAACGCCTTTTAAAATAAATTGAAGGGACGCCAATCAAACGCATCCGGTGTAACAAATCCTACGGAAGTGGAGGAGATGGCGGCTCTGCAGACATTAGACATCTCGTGAAGTAAAAAAATATGCGACTGCCAACAGTTTCTTGCTGATTCCTCTCGGTAGGAAGGATAAATTCCGTTGAACGAACGAGCAAACGAGCAGGTGTGAGGTGAGTCACCCGATGTTCAATCAATCGACAATATTATACGTATAGAATTTTGCTAATCCACCCCTTGAATATTTGTGGTGGTTTTATTAAATACGAAATTTAATAAATATCCAAATATGTCAATAAAAATGAAATGCTAATCCAAAAAAACCGGGCAAGTGCGAGTCAGACTCGCGCACGAAGGGTTCCGTACCATTATTAATAAATAATTACCTTTGTTAATGAACCGCAAGACTAACTTTGTTTGTAGAGGTTTATTGTTAATATAAAAAAAACTATGCTAGTTAGAGCATTGGCTATAAATTTCCTGTAAAATATACGTAAATTCCTATTGACCACAATTATTTCAAATTTTTCGATTGGTAAACTCCGGAGATAAGGGGGGGGGAACGGTATTTTTTTAGACATTTTCCCCGATAAATCAAAAACTATCATAACTAAAAATAATTAAAAATCTGTTTTAGAATGTACAAAGTAAACCCTTTCATATGATACCCCACACAGTACAGTTATCTCACTTTTAAATTTCAACCCTCAGATTTTCCCCCCTTTTTAAATAAGAACAAAAATAATTTCCAATTTTTTTTAATTCCAGTGTCTTTGGGCCACTAATATACACAACTATTCCAAATTTCATGTCGATAGCTTCGGTAGTTACTGAAATAATCGAGTGTGACGGACGGACAGACGGACAGACGGACAGACGGACAGACGGACAGACAGACGGAGAAAGTCGCACCATAAGGGTTCCATTTTACCATTTTGGTACGGAACCCTAAAAATGAAACCAATATGTAATTGTATCTTTTTCAAAATTTCTTCTTTTACCTGTTGATTTATTTCAACATCAGATTCATTTACATAAGTTTAGTTGAAATTGAATTAGTTTTACAAGACAATCTTGCCGAATGTTTACGCTTCCTTTTCCAAAGTAAAGGTGATTGTAACAATGTCAATCTAACGCGAAACCTCGTCGAGGTGTGTAATGAAGCGATAATTTGCATAGTAAAACCTGGCGCAGTGGAAACTCACGATGCTCTCACATCATTCACTAATAGGTTCATAGGAGCGGTACGTAACGCGAAGTTAATTTATGGGACTTTAAATTTATTTTTCTTGACAGATTTTTGACCTAGTCCAGATTTAAACCTAAGTCCGCCGTATTGGATTTAGAATGATTTCACTTAGCTAACCATGCATTGTCATCCGCATTAAATGTGTAGACATTAAAAATTCCGCTCAATCGATTGGGAATAACTGTCTTAAAATTCAGGAGCAAGATTTGATCCAAACAACAACAAAAGGGTCATATAGACTGTTTTTCAGTAGATTTGTATGAAAGCAAGGATACGTTTTTTATTCCAAAATTGACACGTATAATAAGTAGGTATGTAATAGCTATGGGAAATGTTAAATCCGGCAACATCAAGTTAGAACATCTCAACCGGAATATTGAGTGTGGAATAATCTAGAAACGGAATGTGTGCGAGGTGACGCGCACGGTTCCCAAACGTCAATCTAACGTGAAAGCCCGTGTTTAATGAAACGATAATTTGCATAGTGGACGACGGACGTGCTAGAAACACCCGCCATTCGCACGTCCGCGTCACTTGGAGCTTCCTTTTACAGACGCCAGAGTTAAATTGCGGTTTAAAATGCTGTTTCTCTGCAATTTACCCTCTCATTTTGTATGAGGTTTTTAATTGATGTGTTAGTAGGTAAGTGTGCTTGACTAAAATCTCATTTACATTATTTTGGTTATGATACAGTCTGAGATGAAAAAGGAATGTAGCACTTTCCTTTATTTTTCATGAGACATCTTCAAGGAATGATGCTTGGGTATTGGAATATCCCAATCAGTGTGGCAACTGGCAACGTATCGACAGAGTTCAACAGAGCGGCATATCCTTGGAAATAACCATTAAAACTTTTTCTGATGAAATTTTCCTGTCTCATTCCACTAGGCTTTGCATACCTAGTACCTACCTAACTTTTTACTTACAAGTTTTATTTCTACTTTGCTACGTATCTAGTTCATGTTAGATTGAGACGTCATAAATATCATTTAATTTGAGCTCTAATTTTAAACTGGTTGGATAAAACTAAGTATTTTACATAAGTAAATAATTAAACTTACCAACAACACGCTAAACGAATTTTATAATGTGGGGTACCACCAAAATTTACCTGAAAAGAAGAGCAGGTGTTAGATTAATATTAGTGACATAATATATGAATTATACGGCTTCCTTAAAAATTAAAACACTTGAAATTATAAGTAAGTATACTTTTTACTGCACATATTGTATTGCATACGTAAATATTTCTCTTGTAATTAAAGGGTATCTGAACTAATATTATAAATGCAGAAATTTGGGTGGATGGATGTTTGTTACTCGATCACGCCAGAACGGCTGAACGGATCTGGATGAAATTTGGCACAGAGATAGATTATAATCTGATATAACACATAGGCCTGGAATTTCATCCCGGAAAATTAAAGAATTCCCGCGAGAACCAAAAAACCTCAATCCACGCGGATAAAGTCACGGGTATCGGCCAGTTATTATATATGTATTTGAGATTTATCATCTTCTAATCTAGGTTTATTCTCATTGGCCATTAAACGACCTGAGCTACAGTACTTCTCGTTGTATTGGCGTAATTCATACTTCATTCCTAATGACTATCTACTAGATCATTTAGATTCTGCAGATACTTATTGTAAAAAGAAAACCTTAGATGAATTACGTAATTTAATTACTTAATTAATTCATCATAAAAAAATCGACAACCCTGACAGAAAATGAAAAACGCGTGGAATCAATTAAGGGGCGCCTCCGCCGTCCGGGTGGTTCGGAGCGCGCGCTATAAGCCTCGGCGCACAATCTGACATTTATGAGTGCCATAAAAACGCTCAAGTAGTGACTTTTACTACTTGTTTAGTGAACATAAATGTCTTTGCCTTACCCGCGCTCAACATCGTCCGTATTTAAAAGCGCACAGTTTCGTGCAGTTTTGCTTCTTTTGCCTCTTTTTATTTACTGTAACTGTACTGTTATGCAACTGTATAATGCTTTGGGTTACTTTTCAGCGGCGATTTATGGGCGTCGTCTTTTGTCTTTATTTTACCACTGCGACCATGCTTGTTTTAGTTTCGGCGCTGTTTATAGAGCGCTATAAATCGGCGAATCGCATTTTCGACTGCCACGGCAATGAATTGAGATAACATTTTAACATTCCACATTTTCGCGCACAAAATTACATTTAAAAGTAATAAATCAATGACCGATGAATATAATATCCGACAGCCACGTACTTCGGCTCTTGTGGTGGATGTTATCTTGATTATGTTTACACCGGCTATAAAATTAGGCCTCCTAAGTTTATTAGTATTCAAGTGGTGTATTTTTGTTTCGATTGTTGCTCTGGGCGCATACTACCATCGCTTAAAGCCGTATTGTTTTAATATTATTGACGTTCATGTAGTAGAATTATAATCCTTATTTTAGGGACGTCAAGGTACGTGTCATAAAACTGTAATTTTGCAATATTACTGCTTTATGCGATGGTAGTAACTCCCTGAATGGTGCAAATTACGGGACTCCATACCACTTACTGTTATTTGTGTATCGCCCCATGAAAAAATGTTGCTCAGTAAAGCTTTTTGGCTTTTTGTAATCCATATACTACTATTTTAAACAAGATGATGCCCGCGACTACCTCCGCGTAGACACGCGGAGGAAGTCGCGCGCCGCAAGCCGCGTACCTCCGCGTATCTAAATTTCATCAAATTTTATCAAAATCGGTCCCAGGGCAGGGCAGGGCAGGCAGGCTGCTTTTTATCCCTGAAAATCAAAGAGAATGATTTCCATAAATTTAAATCGACGCAGGCTGGGCCGGGGATATCACGTTCGCCCCGAACTGAGACCTCGCGGCGCCATCATTGTGAAGTGCTGTTGTAAATAATAGGCTCATTAAAAATTAAATAATTTCGTTTCCATATAATATTTATCTAATTTTAGTATTTGTTGTTCAAGTACAGGATATAATTCAAATAAGTGAACAAGTTTCAGACTCAGCCTTTCAGAAAGTATTGTAATAGTTAACTTTAGTCATAAGCGCCATCTATTGACACCATTGTGAAGTTCTGTTGTAAATACTAAGGCTCATTAAAAATTAAATAATTTCGTTTCCATATAATATTTATCTAATTTTAGTATTTGTTATTCAAGTACAGGATATAAGTCAAGTAATTGATCAAGTTTCAGGCTCAGGATTTCAGTAAATTCACAGTTCTGAGGTCAACTTTGGACGTTAGAAAATCTCCACTTTGAGAACCCCCCATTTCGTCAATTATAGGGGAAAAATTAAAAAAAATATATTTTTGGACTCTTTTCCTAATTATCTTCAAAATGATATACCGCAAATCTATGTAACGCTATAAAAATATTTTTTCTTCATATTCGCTTCTATGAGAGCTGAAATAAAGATTTTTATTACTTTTTAAGCCATATTCGGCGGGAGGCCATCGGTTTATATATATAATTTTTAAATTTGAAGTAATTACGTTCAGTAATTCAGAAGTTATAAAGCTCTGACAGACGGACGGACGGACGGACAGACAGACGGACGGACGGACAAGTGCAAATTCACTCAAGTAGACTCAGAGACCTTCGCTTCGCTCGGTCAAAAAATTGCCAAAGTAGCTTTATGGTTAATGTGAAAAATAAACTTTGATAAAATACAAAAAGATGTAAAAATCAATAGGTACCTACTTAATTATTTTTATGAAATGACAAAATACAAAAAAGTTGGTAAGTAGGTATAAAGTTATTGACACGGAACCCTCAATGGAACTGGTTCGATTAGAGCTTTTTTTACATTTTACCTTTCAATAAAAGTGGATGCCTGTTGATAACAGAACGGAAATGGTCAATGTCCTTTTTAAATTGTAATCGTAATAAGTTTTATCAGATGACACATTAATTTACATTGTTTACGACTTAAACATTCTTTCACGATACACATTTTTGAATTCATTACATTTATTTACATAAATCCTCTTTTTAATTGATTAACATTTATATTATGGAATCCATAATTAATTCTAGAAAATGTACCGAAAATAAAAAAATTCCTCAATTTCTCGGCTGAATTTGTCTCTTTGGCTCTTCTCAGAGCTGACTTCATTTAAAAGTAAACACCCAATGTAGATTGTCCCATTGAAGTTTTGGTAAATATTTCGATAGATTCTGATGGACATTTTTAGAGATATCTCTATCTCCAAAATCTCTATAGATGCAATCAGACAAGCAACTTTACAGGGAAAGACTAAATCGCTCCGCGATCAGTAAGTATAATGTTCAGTTTACTACACTAATAACTACCAAATCATGAGCGATTCGTAATGCAATAAATATTTTAGTTGATCGATTTTTAATCATTTAGACAAAAATATTCCTGCAAAATTCGTAAACGTCAAGATAAATATTCAAAATTCTGTCTTACTGCACCCTATACGGGAAAAGGGAACAGTGGTTTGGACTTAAAATAAAAAAATGCAGAATACAAAGTTACTTATACATATTTTTAATTTAAAGAACAAGTAGCAAGAAACATTGTAAATATCTAAAGCAAGATAAAAACTCGACACGCGTTTGGTCCAGCTGCTAATGTGACACTCATTATTAAAATACTAATTACTTCGCATATCCACACACATTTACCTGCGTTTTGTATGCAGAACGTTCATACAAGTTTTACGACGATACACTTCAAGGCACAGGCCACCCGCGAGGTATGACGCTAATACCTACCAGTATCTCTGAAGAATAACAATGCTCACAGGCGGTTGAACATGTTTGATTGCTATAGTATACGCTGAAATAGCCTGCCTAGGTCTAAGCATATTTTGAATGACCAAATAGCACAACTTTCACTATCAAGTGACTGTTTTTATTACAATCAAGGTGACGTGATATCTATTAAGTATAGTCATGGTCACAGATAACATGGTATAGTCTGCTTAGCGCTTAGTTTTTCACAGAGTTGTCGTCGTCGTCTCAACCTATAGACGTCCGCAGCTGGACGAAGGTCTCCTACATGGAACGCCACAGAGCACGGTCTTGTGCCGCATGTTTCCAGCGGCTTTAGATCGTCCGGCCACCTAGTTTAAGTAAATTTCCACAGAGTATAAGTACAAAATGTAAGACAATGCAAAAGCTTCTTACATAAACTCGTAGGTAAGCGACGCGCTTTGTCCGGAGCTTTAGCCGTTCTCAAGTTAGGATTTTCACGATTTCATCGTTAGTTCGCCGTAAGAAGGTTCTATCCACCTTGCAAAGCGTGTTTTTCATGCGTTTCAGGGAGAAACTCCTTTTTGCGTACTTACATACTTATCTATAAATAATGGTCAGCCATATCACTATTAAAGTTTTTTATCGCTTTGTTTTAAGAAGCATCAAATCATCAGTCCTTATTTAGATTTTTTAGGGTTGGTAGTTACTAGTTGGTACCTAGTGTTAGGCACTTAAATCATAATTTCGTACCTACTTTTATTTATAGCTGCACAAAGAAGCCGCATTTTATCATTCAACATGGTAACGTTATTGAGTCCTACTTGACCGCCGCCGCCTAGCCATGGAGGTCACCTTAAACAACGGCGTCTAAAAACGTAATCCTGCTTACTATGCTCTGCCAGACTTGTTTGTTTCCCGCTCCAAAAGAAAGTCCTTCTGCATACCATAGTAATATATTCGTCCGCCAAACCCTGCCTTGTTTTCGCTACAAATTAGACAATTAAGAGTCGGCCTGTGACGCTAAATCTATACAATTAAAGCTGAGTACACCCTGAGCACCTACCGCGACGATTTTTTAATCGTATGTATGCAACGTGCGAATCGCGACGGCATTTCGCATATCAATGCGTTCGACAAATTGATGAAAAAGGCTTCGCGCGTGTCGATCACGGATTATATGGAGGTGTGACCGGGGGTTTTGAAATAATTGCGATGTTAGGTACATGAATTATTTCGGATCCGCACGTCATTTTGTCTCTTATTTATTTATTCTTAAACCTTTCCCATTGCCAAGGGCTGATAGATATCTCGTGTAGAGATACTCGTTACCCAAGTAACACAAAACAACATTATAAGAAGCGTATAACAGCATGGACTTACGTGCAAAGCAGTATATGAGCAGCATATGTAGCACTATATCAGCGGTATAAAAGTTTATAAGTGTCTTATAAGCTCAATTTGGGCCCCAAATAATACGGCTTTGAGCATTTTTAAATATTATTAGTGCTGCTAACCAGCGCTAATAATGATATTGAAGACAGACATTAGTAAAGTTGTGAGACAGCATATTCTAATGTAAAAAGCATTTTTTTAGACGTTAGTACAGCTTTTAAACAACTTTTTGAATTACAATGCCAAAGTTACGTTTTATTCTAAGGCTGAACGTTTTATTTTCTTTGTATAAAAATATTTGAAAAAAATTATCGAAACTTATGTCCGATTTGATTATTTCGTTAAGTGTATTGCAGTGCATTGGTGTTGTGCGGAGATGTTTTAATGTGTCTTCATTGAAAATAATTTATCATAATGTAAGACAAACATCAATTTTATTTTGTTTTGAATGCAAATGAGCTGGGGGTATTAGTCTTATGTGAAAATATATATATGTTTGTGGCTTATAATTCACGCGCCCTCACAGAAATGCTTTTTAATAAAAATAGGGACAAATTTAGAATCGACATCAGCTGACCTTTTGTCATTTTTTTAACGATTTCGTTAATTTTAACTTATAAAATTGTTTCTATCGATACTTCGCTTATAAGAAAAACATAATAAGTAGTATTTCATTCATATGTGTGTTATAATTTTATTTTTTATGTTCGAGAAAACAGAAAGCAAATGGCGTCATATAATATTAATGTTTTAAACTTTCAACTAGTGACTTTTAATGTTGTCAGTCTTATTAAAGTATAAAAAAATAGCTTAATTCATTCAACCTACATATAAAATATCTAAGTGATATCTTTAACATTATTGTAACACTTTTTAGGCATGTTATAATGTTCATTACCCTTAAACGTCATAAAAATGGATTGCTATAGTGTTAATCAGGGTACCGAAATAATAATTTAGTTGTGTTGTGTATAGGAAAGGAATAATAAGGTAGATTATATAGTATACTCCTACGCTAAGCGTGCAACTACATAAAAGTACCTAGTGAATTGAAACACAATATAATCTTATTTTTTGCACGTTGTAATTAAAGGAACTTTTTGTAAATACGTTTTAAGGGCACGCGTTATACGGGTACTTATTTAGTTTTCAGGTAAAGTACCTTCTCTATGAAGTCCTAAATAAGCTCAATTGTTTTTTTCAGATGCCTTTTAAAATAGTGCAAACGACCGAAAGTGGAAAGGAGCAGGGGAAGCACAATCAAACTACGAGTACCTTTGAAAAAATATAAAAATATTTTAAATTTCTGTGTCAAATTGATATATTCCTGGGACAAATCTTATACCCTTGAAGATAATGAAATTTTTTTAAAATTAGTTTAACGAAATGCTGTGCAAAGGAAAAATTTTAAAAACTTGCGAAACCCATCAAAGAGGAATCACTCAAGCAAGAAACAAGCCGGAAAAATTAAACAGGCCAAGAGAGTAGAAACTAATGCAACAGCATCAGAAAACGCAGGCAGTAATTCGGAAGATGGAACGAGTATGCGAGTAGAATTGGAAGAAGAAATAGTGAAAGAAATAGACATGGAAGAAGAGGTAGAAGAAGAAACGGAAGAAGAATCAATAAATAAGACCGATACGGAAGAAGAAATAACAAATGAGACAGATATGGAAGAAGAAATAATAAAAGAGATAGATATGGAAGAAGTGGAAGATGATAATGTAATGTAATGTCTCCGAAAATGTGGATGAAAACGTAGTTAAAGTGGTAAAAGTGACTAAAGAAGTTGAGAAAGATAAAATGATAGCGAAAGATACCGAGACACAGGCTGACAAAGAAGCGACGAAATATATAGATGTTCAAGAAGACAACGAAAAAGAAATGAAGATGCGATCGTATATTGAAAACGAAATGGAAAAAAAAGAAAGTCAAGGAAATGTATACTTACAAAAAAAGTTGAGAAAGAGATATAATATATTGAAGAAAAAATTTTAAAAAAGGCGACGAGAGAAAACAATATAAATGAAAAAGAGAACACAAAAGATGAGTTAAAACATAAAAAAATGCAGGGATCATAAAGAAAATAAATAACATATATGTGAAAAAGAAATCAAATCTTGAATGTACTACGGAACCACTTGATAGAACTTCTTGAACAGTGCTTGGCTCATACACAACTACCGATTGTTCTGTATTTTGTGTATCAAGAGTATCATTGTTTGGAACACGTTTTTAATTACTTAAACCAGATATAAAATTTGAATATTCCGTTTTTATTTTTCTCTTTACTCCACCTGTTCTCTTAGTCTTTTTCCACTGTTTATTCATGACAACAACGTGACACGTGCGACATAAAATTTCTAAAGAGTATAATATAATAATAATTATATACTAACGCACAAATGAAAATAATCATACTACTCATGGTTTTATGGCCAAATTATGACCTATAGTAATAAAATTACATTTTTATTTATCTAAATAGTGCTGAAAGCTTTAAAGTAACAATAAAATAAGAAGATAACAGAGCTAAAACTTTAGTAAATGTTTGGCTAATGCTTAGCTGTAAATAAGCATAAGAAAAGATTATAAAAATGCGTTTAATCTTAAAAATGTGTTAATAAATCTAAGTTCACTATAAAATAGTTCGACAACGTTTATTTAATGTATTAGGTTTTCTTATTTACTAATATAAGGTCTTAACCTTTGTGTTAGTGTAAATGCTGTTTAAGGTGCTGTATATTAAAAGTAATTAATGTTTTAGTATGATTATAAGCCAATTAACTTTATTTTTTAGACCATACAACAGCTTCATGTATTATAAATTTTACCACATTCTACTGAAAAGCATTTAAACTAAGTCAAAACTGATTTAAAGTGATAGTCTGACTTTAAAACGTAAATCAGTCTTTACTTCAGTGAATATACAGATTACGTGTTACTTGGGTAGTGCTTCCTTGCCCACTATTTTTGTTTTTTCTCTACGTATTTTAGAATTTTTTGATGCAAACAAAACTTAAATAATATTTTATTTCATTTTTAATTATTTCTAAATGTTATATCTAATATTGTTATTATTATCTAGCTATGTCAGAAGCTTTAGAAAACCTACCCTTTTATTTCATTATTTTACTCGACGTAGCTCTCGCAATATTAGACCTACAGTAGGTAGTTGAAGTTTTTGTTACTTTTAGGTTTAGTATAGTCATAACTTCAGATTCATATGTTTAACTTATAATGGTGAGAGTGCATTTCTTTCTACTTAATCGATTCTTATCACGCACTTTCTTTTGCCATAAAAGGTATAAAGTCCATTATCACATTATGAAAATATCTTAATTGGTGTATTATTTGCTATTTCAAAGGGTTTATGAGGTGTTACATGTATCTTTAGCATTGTATTAAGTATGTTAAGTAGATGAAACGTCGTGAAGTAATGAATAATGGACTTCAGCTTTCTTCTGAACCTAACTAAGTAGGATATTAGTATAAAAAGGAGATATAAGTACTTATAAATGTGGCGATAAATAATTACAATTTATTGCATTTTTATTGGCATATCGACACTATAAAAAATCGATTCGTTCGAACGATTATTTTCAAGGGAATAAAATAGGCAAGATAATTGGTTTAACTTGCTGTAAAAATTCATACCCACTAATATTATAAACCGACAGACAGACA
Source organism: Erebia epiphron (assembly GCA_963932025.1). Lineage (NCBI taxonomy): Eukaryota > Metazoa > Arthropoda > Insecta > Lepidoptera > Nymphalidae > Erebia > Erebia epiphron. Next base: position 44,938,168 of record OZ009945.1, read on the forward strand.
GACACACTCGTAAAATGTGTCTATCTGTGGGTGAGTTACGCTTACACGGTCCGTTTGTTACGTTTGTTAGGAATACGTTGCATCCCGAGGAAGGACATAGGCTAGGTACTTTTTACCCCGCCAAATCAAAGAGTTCCCGCGGATTTCCCACAAACCTAAGCCCGAACGGACGAAATTGCTGGTATTAACTAGTTATAAAATAATTAACATTAATACCAGCGTTAATTTTAAAGCGTCCAAACATAGCTTCGCATACCAACTGCGCGACCGTAACAACTGCAAGTACTATTACTTATTCTGTGCCCTATAACATAACTAAAAACATCTCTGTTTCTTCGTTGCAGTGTGATTGAAGGACATAAAAGGTACTGATAATATTCTATGAGGATCAAGTAGCAACGATAAAAAAATCTATATTGTCGTTAAAACCACAATACGTACAGACACATTAAACGCTTAAGTATACTTACTTTTTGCAGCAAACGAAGCACGTCGCAAAAGCGATAACTCGTCTGCAATTAAATATAAAGGTCTTGACATACATTTAGAATGACTAATAACAGCAAAAAATATTTATTGCATCGTTTTTGATATATGAAACGATCCTGTTAAAACAGACATAATCCGGTCATCCAACTTGTATTACCATAACAACAGCCTAACAGGTGACGTTCGGTCGTATTTTTGATTTTAATACACGCTCTAGCTAATTCCTTTTTGTAGGAATATTAGTCAGTTACATTTTTTCACAGCTAATAGGATGCAGGTGATCATAACTTGTCTCTAAATAGGTATTATTTTCTTCTGGGTCCCTATTAAGTTTCATTAATAGTAGATAGAGGTAGATTAGAGAGTAGAGGCTTAGGTAGATTCCAAAATTTACACGTGACTTCTTCAAGATATTTCATGATTGATTTTCCGGGATAAAAAGTAGCCTATATAAATTTCCAGGATTTATCGCTTTATATATTGTTAAAAAGTCATGTCGATTGAATTATCCTTTGCGACGATTACGAAGGAAATAGGTACAAGCACACTTCCGAATTTACAATAGGTATTAAACTGTCATCATTATCGCTTAATCAGGTGGGCCGTGAGAATCTTACAGGCAGATAGACAGGCACACTTTCACATTTATAATATTAAGTTGAGAAATTATTATGATTGATTTTAAAAAAATATTTTTGACGTCGACGTTTTGCCCTGCCCTGTCCTATGTTTCCACCCTTACAGCTGTAGGCTAAATTGGCTGCTTAACCACACTGATGTTAAAGTTAATCAGTTAGTGGTGAAATTGTTAATAACAGTCGACAAGTCATATTACATACGTAGATTGGTTTGCTAACGAATGTTTAACTATGTATAGAGTAATTATTGAAGATTGTTTGATGCTACTGAGTAATGGCACAGAATAGGTATTACTTAGTATGTTGGTAATAGTCGATATTCCTTACTAGTGGGCCCGGCAGGCTTTGTCCTGCCCTGAACCTCGAACCCGATTGCAGCGCCCCCTATCGGGTCCAATTGTGTATAATATAAAACATCCCGGGGTCCAAACAATCACAACAAAAAAACAATTAGCGAAATGGTCCAGCCATTCACGCATGATGCCGTGACCAAGGGAAATAGGGATTCATTTTTATATATATAGAAGATAAATAAGCCTGTGCTGTTTGGTTCATCATCGAGCGAGCAACGAACTTTGTTACCTATATCTAAATGTTGTCACACCTACCATAGGTGCGAGTATAGCATATACCTTCCTAAATGATAATATATGATACTACGTGTTTAAGCAAATTCAAGTGCGGTCAGTCAAACGCTACGTGATTGTGAATATCAATAGATTTTGGATACCATGGTTAGATTTGTGGTGTCATCGAACACTAAAGTGGTCTGTGTGTGTCAATAATCAAAATTTTATAACATTTTGGATAGGTAGGTACAGTTAGATAACGATAAGTTAAACGTACCTACTTACTGATTTAGTATAACATAAGTTTTTTTCCAAAAATTGTTTAAATAGCATGTTATTTGCTATCGTTTTCACGTGTTCAGTAGGTGCCATAAATAAATTAGGTACCTACTTATACATCTTTAGACATATAATATCTATTAATTTCCATTTTCCCGATGCACTTGTTTAATCCGCCATAACTTAAAACGATTAATTATGTATTCTTCAGTCTGCTCGGCCACACCTCATAAAAGTCACTATAAGATATAGTCACCTCATAAAACTCACTGTAAGACAAAAACAGTGTCTGCTCTAATTTATTCCTAAACGGCATCTGAATTGGAAATAGGTGCTTAACAAAATGACAAATAGGTTATAACGCTTATGGTAAGGCATAAAATACCTCCTATGAAGCTAAGTAGTTACTTCATAAGAATAGGACAGACAGACGTAATGTTTATCCTGAAAGCTATAAATACTTAAATAAGTATCATGTTCATAGGTAGGTACCTACCATAAGTTGTGCAGGTATCCATGATTAAATACCGTAAGTCAGTACGTAATTATTGTAAAGAAAATCTCAGTCTAATAGTTGTTACTTCTTGATAGGATAGGCGTGGATATGCGAATAAAGTTGCAGATCAAAACTAGTTCAAAAAAAGTACAATATGAAAGAATTGTAGCTAAGACAAAACCATTTAATTAAAACGCCAATTTTTGCATTTAACGTACCGAAGCAAATGAAAGGCGAGTCAGAAGGAATTTTCCATAACATCATTACAAATAGCCATAAAACTTTTAAGTTAAGTAAATGACGCGAGTTTTAGCGAGTTGCTTTCACTTTTATCAATTGACGTCTTCACTATTATAGGCAATTTATGGCGTTCGTCACCACACAAACATAATGGGAATCCATTCTAATACTTATCCATATTCATACTTCCATACTGCTATTATAAATACGAAAGTGTTTCTGTCTGTCTGTCTGTCGGTTTGCTACGCTTTGACGTCCCACCTTTTCGGCCGATTTTGAGGAAATTTGGTATGGAGGTAGGTTGCATCCCGGGGAAGGACATAGGCTACTTTTAGTTATGGATTTAATTATGGCTAAATTAAGGAGTTCCCGCGGGAATCGAAATACCTTAATCGAAGCGGGCATAATTTAGATAAGTATAAATGCGCAAGTGTTCAGTTTGTCTGCCTGCTACGCTTTAACGTCCCATTTTTTCAACCATTGATGTATAATTTTATTGTATGTTTTCAACCGATTTTGGTACAGAAAAAGGTTTTAACACGAGAAAGGTATTTCCGCGGGAATACGAAAATGTTAATCCACGTTGACAAAGTCCCGGGCATCATCTAGTAGTTAGTTTATACGAGAGAGAGGGCTGGTTAAGTTTAGCTTATCATAAAAAATTATAAAAAATACTAGCAATAATAACCAGTTTTTAATCTTGACAATAAATATCAATATACCACTGTTCATACAAAAATTTAGTACCTACCTACCTACATCCATATTATCCAAGTCCATAAAGAAACTGGAATCGCCATAGCCCACACTTCCCGGAAGCTAATCGGTGTCAGGCTGGCACCAGCAAGCCCTACATTAAAATTCACCGAACAATTGCTCCAGGAGTTATCACGTATCGAATAGAATAGAGCCATAATGTTTTATGACCCCTTGTGCGCCTTACTCGTCGCTTCGGTGTTCGAATGTTAAATAAATAAGCGGTCGACATCGATACGATCAAAACATGTCTACTACGCCTCAGATTTGATTTACTTATTGCACCGAATGTGATGATGAGTAATACGTCTAAGTAGGTACCTACTCATTACGAATTTGTGCCTAAGGGTTATGCAACTTCACAGGAAAGCGGACGCTATTTTGCTTGAACTATGCCCGCTTATTAAACCCGCATTGAACAGAATATACTGAAGAAGAAGGAAGTAGGTAACCATTATTTCCAATGGCTTTCGGTGATTCGTACTTTTTAATAGCCCTAGCAAAGTGTCGATTCCAGTATATTATTGCACGTCTTAGCTTCTATGTCCTCTGCTGTTGGGGTTGAAGTTGTCCACAAGCTTGGGCCAATTTAAGACTAATTATTGACTTTTCTTCAAGTATTAGGCTACCGACTTATCAAATTTCGCTTTTCGACCGTGATCAATATTAAGGCTTCAACTTTTCTCCTAGGAAAATACAATTCTGTTTCAGAATCTCAATTGTTCCTGGTTTGTGAAAAAATTTATACATATTAGGTACATATGTAGATACTTACTGTCAGCATTACCTAACTATAAATAAAGTTATATAATTATCTAAGTTGTTTTCTTATGGAGTGAAAGTTCGTAGCCCATTTAAAAAAAATCAATGACGTGTTTTCTGATGCTAGCTACCTACATTATGTAAAATATACCTACCTGCTGTAATAAAACCAAAGCAAGAAAAAGCAATAGTTAACAGTAGTTGCCTTGTTGCTGTTAGTTTTTGTGATAATTATCATTATATTTTATGAGAAAAAGATAAACGGCTGCTGTCAGTTAGATAGATTAGAACATCGCCGAGGGAGGCAGCCCACTTGCATATTATGTTCAAGTGAATTTTCACAGCTACGGAACCAGTGTCCAAAGGGCATGCAGCGCGGTGTTGCAATCACGATCCCTGATCACGACTAGCCCTCTACTATTTATTAACCCACATTATGTACACACAAAATATGCAAAAATGTGCCTTAACTCTTTTAACTTTAACGTTCAAGTCAACGGTATACACATGTTGGTTTATATTCATATGTGGTGGTGCGAATGGAGCATGTGAAACTCAACTTTATTCCTTAGCGGTAAGCGATATTGCGAATGTATTATGAATTTGTAATGTTAGCAAAATGTCTTTAGACCGTGTCGCTACTAGCCGTAAATGCATTAAGTTTGCTTTAGAGATAATAATCGTTGCGAATGCGAATGCTTTGTTGTTTCGAAGATAGAGTTGTCGTCGGTGATTTATTTTTGGTCAACTCTTGTAGGACTTAATAGAAATAAAGGCGATGCGCTTTTATGCGAAGCCACGCTTAAGGCATTCTAGAAACCTTTTTTTATAAGTCAGCGTAAGCATTGTAGGTAAGTGGACGTAGAGAAAACATTTTATATCTTGAATTTCACTAAAAGATAACTTAAAGATATATGATAGTGATGAAGAAATTGACTCTTATGTGAGTTTCCGAATCTTTTACGTATTTTGGTACATTTACGGCGCACTGTTACTATAGCTAGGTCCCGATTCCCAACTCTACTATGTAGAGTCGACTATTGAAATGTCTATTAAAAGGTGAATGCATCCACACTGATGGAATAGATAGATGGACAAAAACAGAAAATAATAATGACTCTTGCTAAACGTGTAAAGTGTAAAATAAAACATTAAAGATCTCTTTCAACGAAAATAAGATAGTGGTGATTCCCACACCATAAATCTTAATAATCACAAGTAGCTAGGTATCTACGTGATTGCTACTAAAAACTGATGGGAAGTAGTTAGGTACCTTAGTAATAGGGGCAGTCTAATATGGAAGAGGACTAAACTAAAGTTATACTATGGTAATTTCATGGAAACCATAGCTCTAATCGGTTACTACTGGGCATTTGAGTGGTAAGTAACAAACAACTCCTGAAATGCGTTCCTTAGACATTTTAAAGATGACATAAAACAAGAAAATCCAGATTACTGCCTCATTTAACCAAACTCAGGCTTCGTTGAAACTTGGGAGTTGGTGGTTCCCACGCCACACTTCTTAGTAGTCACACGAAGGTACGTGCTCCATTAAAAACTAGTTTATTCAATATTTTGTTGAATTTATCACAATTTTAACCGCCTCAACCAGCAATCCAGTTTGACGCTTAACGGCTACCGAGTTACATCGCCACATTAAATAGAAGCTATTTGTTTTAAGGCAGTTTTTGGAATCGGCTTTAAAATTTTGGTAGCATGACGTTATAATCTTCTACGTAGATTTAATATTAACTAGATGATGCCCGCGCGACTTCGTCCGCGTGGATTAAGGTTTTTGATTCCCGCGGGAACTCTTGAAGTTTCTGGAACAAAAAGAAGGTAGCCTATGTCCGTACCAAATCCGTATCTCTGTACCAAATTTTATCAAAATCGGTTGAATAGATGGGCCGTAAAAACGTAGCAGATAGACAGACATACACACTTTCGCATTTATAATATTAAGTATCTATTTGGTTTAGAACGAAATTAAATGGTGTTTGGTTTATAACTCATTCCTAATTACTTAAGTAAGTACATAGGTAATATTTGTATTTATAAGGGCAATTAGGTATTTAGTTTTGTCTAAACCTTTAACTAATAGTTTCCTACTAGGTACATACCTATTTATACTAGCATTCAATTCGGATCCCTGAGTGTATATTTTCATGAGAAATACCTACCTCACATCGATTTTAATTAACATTTTACAGTAGATGCCTACATGTTTTACTCAGTTCAAAAGTTTTTTGGCAAGTACCTACTAGGTATTCAGTATTCACATGCTTCAAATATTCGGCCATATTATAAACCGTAAACTGGAATACGTACTTCAAACATTAAACATAACATTTACATTATTACAAGCACCGCAGGAATTCGGATAAAAAAATCACGAGAACGTCGAATAGCAGTTTAAACTTTTTGTTTTTGTTCCTGGGGTTTGGGGGGAAAATCAAAACATCCACGTAGCCTGGTTTATTAAAATAATTTTGTTAATGTGCGTGCAGTGCGTTCCGATACGGCCTTTTGTCACGCAATCTAGGCCTCACAAACTTTTCTTTTTCTATTTATAAAGAAAAAAAATGGTACCTATTCCAAACCTTACTGCTTTCACAAACAGGCTAAAACTGAACGGTTGCTTGGGTTTTTCGTGAACGATTCCTTATTTAGTTTCTAATAGAAACGTAATCAGAGGTTAAACCAGTTTACTAGACCATCTGATTTATGGGTTTTGGGGTAATCTATTCATAAACATTGAATTAAAAATACCTTTGCTTATCGGACACTATCGATAAGAGACGGTCCGTCAAAAATTCATGAAAATCAGAACGTAAATTAATTTTAATACCGACTTTCTGCAAAAAAATATCCTACAAAGATTGAGTATCTACTGAACTAAATTATGAGACAAGAATAAAACTAACCTGTACGAGACAACACGGGATGGTAGGTAAGGATACTTACGTGTACCTACCTTATTATGCGTTGAATCGGCGCTAAATTGGATGAACCGTTTATTATAATAGGGTGTTGTCAGATAAAAATCGGCTTCAAGCAATACCTAAGCGGTTATCAGGCTATAGCCAAACTGTTTCGACTTTGACATTTTATCGCGTAGATCGGGGACAAGGACTAATTTTGCGTAAAGTTTAACGTAAGGGTCAGTGTAAACAGACGGAATGAAGTGAGGATGAGAATTTCGGAATACAACGGACGTCAGCGTAAGATGGCACTATAGGCATACGGTTGAAATTGTTATACTGAAAACAAAACCTGAAGAAGGCACAAAAGACGTGTAGGCCTGGGCACCTAAGCAAGCAAATGGGTATCAAGAGAGGTGCTACTCCCTCGGCTCTATATTTCACTGTCAGTGCGCGTAGCGCCTTAGTATAGTAGGTACTTATATTCAGCATAGTCACGATGATAGCACATAATATGCGGCGAACTAGTTGGTAACTAGGTATATGTCAAATGAATGTCAATAAGCAGTTATATATGCTTCTTGATTTATTATCTAAGTACATGTGTGTATGGACTAAGTAATAAATTAATTATCACAGTACGTACCTACCCACAATGTTGATGGTAAAATTTGATACCTCTTGGAAAAATGAATATTTATTTACTTAGGTAAGTAGCTTAATATATCTTAAGTCTTTAAGCCTACCTCTACGTAGGATGGTACCCATAGGCAGAACTTTTAAAGGTTAGAATCAACAATTCCATCTATGCCGATTTTTTTAACCATTGTGTCTACTTATTTATAATCTATACTTATAAACTAATATTATAAATTATACGAAAGTTTGGATGGATGTATGGATGGATGGCTGTTTGTTACTTAATCACGCCACAACTGCTGAACGGATCTGGATAAAATTTGGCACAGAGATAGAGAATAGTCTGAAATAACACTTTAAATGCTTCTTTTTTTAAGATTTCCAGCGGGAACCAAAAAACCTCAATCCACGCGGACGAAGTCACGGGCATCAGCTATTAATATTTAAATCCTTAAAAGATAGTCATAATAAATGCCACAACTTTTACGAGTAGCGTACCCCTACCTATGACAGTACCTATAAGTCGAGCTTTTAAAAGTTTTTATGCTACGAGTACATTATGTTAACCCTTGTAAGTTGTGCTTAGTTTGCCTACCTCATTTGGTATTTCTATTACTTACTCGTACCTATCTACCTTACCATTTGAATTGTGACTTTAATATCTTATTATACTTATTGTGTATACCTTTTAAGTTCATGTACTAATAAGAAGGTAAAAGACATATGTTTTGACAAAATCTAGCTATTAACGCTTTGATAGTAATTTGATTATTTATTAAACTACCTATACCATAAATCATTGTAATTTGTAATCGCTAAATATTTTGGTCAAGTGCAGTGTTTGTACATATACAATAGATCAGCATCCCCACATCTTGCCAGAGCATTCCAGCGCCGGGGGGTCAGAGGGGAGGGGGTGACATAGACAAATGACGCACCGCCAGCGCCCCTGCCGGCGGCGGAATGAATTATTGCCACCAATCGAGAGTGCTTCTCTAGCGGCCATTTTTAATTTTAAGGGGTACGTTACCCCTGCTAGTGTTATTATTATTAAGAAACCATTAGGGGTATTGGTGGACAGGGAGGGAAATTAGCAATCTTTTAGTTCGAATATTGTAGATCAAACATTTATCTAAGCAATTAATTGATAGGATTTTTTTAGATACAAGTGACAAGTCAATTAATCTCACTTACACCGAGAATAAAACTAAATCGATAAGTAGGTAGGTACTACTTACCGATTTAGTTCCACTGGCCACTACATTATAGTAGGTACCTACAATGTATTATATATAGGTACCTACTACATATCTAATTATCTACCTACTTACAAGATGTTTAAAAATCAATTAAATTTATTAGATGGTAAGCAGTAAGTAGGTACCTACTCAGGTACGAGCTCTAATTTTAACAGCTGAGAATAATCTTGTTGGGGAAGACTACAACGACAGTAAAATCATATCTACTTAATACCTATCCGATATTGTTATTAGAAAACTCAGTTTATTTATTAAGTATAAGAAACCTTCAGATATAAATGCTTATTAGTTAACACCCAAACAAGAAGCTTACCTACCTATGAAATGAATTAAGTGTTAGATTAGACTTTAGAGCATTGGTCATTAAAAGGCATTCAACCAATTAGCAGGCAATCAAAACTGCCATAAATCACGCCCTCTATCGCGGCTACGTCGAACTGGGGTACATTTTGTCGCTGCTATCTCAATCTGTGACGAACATTCAACCCTAGTATCTTTAAAATATATCAAATAGGTATCAATCAAAAATATTATAAATGTGAAAGTTTTTAGAGTAAGTACTTTTTATCCCGGAAAATGAAAGAGTTCCCGCGGGAACCAAAAAACCTCAATCCACGCGTACGAAGTCGCGGGCATCAGCTAGTGACCGATAAGATATATCGATCTGCTAAAACCTTTATAATGACAATAAATAAACTGTCACTAATTTTAGTTTAAGGTTATAATAATATTCTAAAGTTAATTAAAGCACGCGAATTGCTACGTAAAGGTTTCTTATTGGATAAGAATTTGTTTAGAACAGTGACATCTAGTGTCGAATAGCAGGAAACACGTCACGATCAGAAAAATTCTGAAAGAAAAATCCTGATATCCTGAATGTACCTAATATTGAAAATCCTGCTAATACTTTATGTGCATAAATAAACTTGTTTGTCCTTCAATCACACCGCAACTGATCAACGTGATTTTTTACATGAAAAGATATTTGAATAGGTACCTAAGACCTGGAGTAGATGCACCTAATACCTACGTAACATTTTATAAATGGAGAATGATATTAACTTATTTTAGCCTGAAAATAAATCAAAGGGTTCGCACGGAATTTTAAAAGCAAGCGAACAAAGCCTCAGGTATCTGCTAGTAGGTAGGTGTTATAATTTTATTTTTCTGAATTAAAATAGCCCTAGTTGGTACGTACTTAGGTATGACCCTTATCTTACCTACTCAAATGATTAAAGCAAGTACCGCGCCGATAGTAGGTAAAGCAATTCATCATGCATGACGTGGCATAGTAAATCAATATAATTATTATTCATCACAATAACTGACGTATTGACGTAATTAGAACAACCGAAGCCCACCCAGAATCTATAATATGGACCCACATCTAAGTAAAACGAAGATAGGTTTGAACTAAGTGAATCATTTTATGAAAAACTAGACTAGGATAGTATTACATAAATAAACAAGCTTTTATTTCCCAACCAAAAACAAACATTTCTTAAACTATTTCTGAGACAGTTAATTTTTATTTCTAAGTATTATCTTTAAGTAAGACTCCCCCCTATCTCCCGGACTCCCCTTATGTAAGTATAAAATTACTATCTATTATACCTAGTCATAATATACAAAATATACAGTAAAAAATTACTATTTATAAATATGAGTAACGTACCTAACTTGTGCAATGGCACCAAATTATGAACAAACAGACACATAAACCTATACGAGTAAATAACCACATAAAACATTTGCGTTCCGTTCACGGTAAAAATCAGTAGGTAGGTAGGAATCATGCTGCACCATGCCGCGTGAGTCTGTGCATCTTTCGAGTGCTAAACTTTCGAAGTTAGTTAGAGCGGCATAATGTGAACCAATCTTAGGGTGCCTTTAAAGCAGAGCGGAGATATGCCAAACAGGCCAATCAGATTCTTGACAGGTGACTCGAAAAAATTCGATCAACAATCATATTGGTCCACCCAACACATCTCTGCTCCACTCCACTTCAACGTACAGCCACCCTTATTCATTACCCATAAGGGCGAAAACACCTTAGGGACAGGACACGACAAAATGTCTGTGCGAAACGCCCGCGTTGTATGAGACACGTTTCTTTCTGTGGCGTTAGTCTGTGCAGCTCCTTTTCTTCATCCAGCGCGCTGACATTTTTTCCATCAGGCATTTTTTTTATACGTAAGTAGTGCGCTAAGCACGTCATCAGTCTGTGCTTTGGTAAGGGTGAACGCACAATGCACTTTCACCCTAACCATAGAGAAGGTGAATAGTGATCATTATCTCCTAATTACTAGATACATTTTACGTCACTTAATTACTTTAGTAGGTTTCAAAAAGAGCCGGCCAGGCTTAGTGGTTACTATACTTCACTCTATTAATTTATCTTTTACCCCACTAAGGGTAGAAGATAAGTGCATTCTTCACCTTTATCGAGGAGCCGAGGTTAAACCGCGTATGTAATTAAAGGCAAACTAAACGGAACGATGACAATAGGTGCCGGCCTTGTTCTCAGATCATGGCGGAGATAGGCTATTCAATTTATCTACATTATACATAATACGTATTATACTTAGTGGGTTTGATAAATAACTGTGTAATAGTTATTGCACACTGCCGCATTACGCCGCACGCATCGAATTGTTCAGTCCTGAATATACAAGATCAGCTGCAGCAAGGTCTAAGCGCTGAAGCATCGCAAGACTTTGGATTGTCCAACAGCCAGGGTAATATGTAGACATGTGTATATACCTACTCTATACGTTACTTCAACTGCAGGATGTGATTTTTGCTTCGGTCGAGACCCGTCCATTACCAGTCACATGCCTTACAAAGCCTTACAAAGCAATGCTTTGTAAGGCTGCCCCGTTCAATGTGGACAAGAATATAGCAGCTGCAACCTGGCAGGTCTACTGCATCTCCTTGGCATATCCGATATTATTATGCTGACGTCATTTAAGTTTTCAATACTGAATCCATTGCGCGCGGCCCTTGCGTACTTGTCGAGTCGTCGCATAAGTATGCGATCAGCTTTATAGAAGCGTGTTTCCGTGCAACTTTTTGGAATATTAATGTTTAATTAAATTAGTGAGTTCAACGGCCGTGGCTAGATATCTGTGTAAGTTAAAGAATATTTATTTCAGGAGGCAAGTAAACGAAATTCAAACTATACCATAGGCCGGTGCCTAAACTTGCTCAGTGTTCTGCCGTGCCTAAAATGATAAAGAGTATAATAATTTAATACTAATGTAAATATTTTTAAACAACCGACTTCAAACTCCCGCGCCAACCTTACAACAACAAGCACACGCTATACAAAGTACTTATTTTATTGTTGATATTTTAAAAACAGCTCGACCGATTTCGATAAAATTTATACGGGACCACATGGGAAGTATGCCCTTTCAAATAAAAAAAGAATCATCCAAATCGGTCCACCCAGTCAAAAGTTCTGAGGTAACAAACATAACAAAAAAAAAAAATACAGTCGAATTGAGAACCTCCTCCTATTTTTGAAGTCGGTTGATAAAAATATAAATTAAATAAAAAAGGCTACCTAATTGGTTAAGTAGGTGTAAATAACCTGCTACTTTTTGCTTTTGGGTATACTAAATCAATTTTTTACATAGCTGGCAGTTAGACTACTATGTACCTATGCTGTAGGACTATCGTTAGCCTCTTTAAGTATCGGCTTTAATCGGCTGGACCGATTTTGACGGGAATTTTGCGATCAGCACCATGCAAAGAGTTTCCTTAGACTACTTTATAGCCATGGAAAACAAAAATATCTTACAGGGTTTTATACATAATATACCTAGTCCTAGAACGAAATAGTCTTAAAGAATATTGTCTTTAATAATTTGGGCCGTCATTGGAAGAAGAATATGGACTGAATTTATCCATATATTATTATAATAGGTATAGATACAATTTTTGAACAATTAGTATTAATTATAAAAAAGTTATTAATTACTGGCACTCGTCACTGCTAGGATACAGGCCAAAAAGGTCCATTCGACCCTTTTCGGGGCAAGGGGTTCAACTCAGGAATGGTCACAATTATTTAGGGTAAAAATTGAATTTATGTAGAAAGTTTTAAAGCTAAAGAATTTAAATACCCATATCTACCTACTAAATTACATGTACTAAAGTACATATTAAGTACATTACCTATATGAGAAGCTATAGACATAATAGTACCTACATGGAAATAAATATCGAAGCTACAGCTTAATTAAGCTGTGCTTTAGAAAATAAGCGTCATTATGGTAATGATTAATAAACCAATATTTTTATACAAGTTATTATAGTGACACCATACCAATTTTAAGTCATTTCAAGCTCTAATCAAGAAATTATGTATATTCCCATGAATATTAACTTCCATCTGATGTGTTACGTCCTTTTTCTCCCGACCGGACGATTACTGAACAGGACTGAACTTAAACGTAGGAGGGGAAATACATTTTATCCTGTCGTGCTAGTCTATACAACTCTGTATGAATAAAAGTTAGTTACGCGGACCTAGTGTTCTCGCTTTAATTATTTACAAGTGCAATGACATTAATTGGTACAGTGCATGACTGGAAGGTGTTAAACAAATTAGTATCTAAGTACTAATACCATAAAGAAAACTAATTACTTTATTTTGGTAAAAGAAAATGTTTTCAAATTTTCATAGTGTGAAAATCGTGCTTAGGATCACTATTTAAAGCCTCGAACAATTAGGTATACATTAATCATATTCATTAGTCACCCTCGACTGGCTCAGGTTACATCCTTTTACACCGAGCTAACAGAGTAACAACCTTGAACTTAAGTTACGATGACTTTGTCGATTAATCTGATCGTGATAAAATAAATAAAGGCATTTGACATAAAAGTGTTAAAATAGCTATATAAAAATCAACAGCTCATAGTTTCCCATTGAAATTGTTCGTTTTTATCATAGTGATTAAAAAGGCAGGACGCACATTGACTAAGTTAATATCATCTGACTCGGCCCTACGTACGTTACGAACGCGGACGTCCGAGGCCCGAACTACCCCAAGCGAAACCTTAAAATCAGAAAGCTCAGGTGAAATGAAATTACACGAAAACCAGCGATCGCTCAGGCGATAATAATGGACTTCAAGCCAGAGCAATACTGAGTATTACTTTCTGAACCATTCTTGCATTACCTACTCGTTTGATTTTGAGGAATTCAGATTGAAACTATCTGAAATTCAGACACATCCTAAAATTTTTTTAATTTTTTAACTGAACCTAAATAGATTTTTTTATGAATCGGAATAACTTGAAAAAATACGGATTTTCATACAAAATTTCTTCTTCCTCTATTAAACTATTAAACAGAGCTTCTAGATTCAAACCCCCCCCCCCCCCCTCCTGAGGCGCAAATCCCAAAAATCCTTTATTACACTGCTCAGGACAAGTCTTTTTAAATGTGTCGATATTATTAAAGTGCGTAGTATTCACAATATACTTAATTAAGTAGTTATAGCAAATAAAAAGATCGGAAGCAAACTTTAGCATTGCTAAATTAAGTAGATATGCTCTTACGCAATCCATTTTCTATGAGCATCCATCTAAACAATAGATTAGCCGGCAGACGGCGAGAACGGCATTTTAAAGAGGCAACACGAACACGGCACGCACACATAAATAATTTTGGCGGGAACAAATGAGCAGCTGATTAATGATTTACGCACCCAATTCCGTGTACAGGGTGTTCGCAGTACATAATAGAGCTACAGTGTGTACAGTGTAGATGAGCGGGTACAGTATAGTTACTAAGTAGAGACTTTAATTAGTAGTGATATACTAGATAATATAGTATATCACTACTTATTAAAGATAGATATTTTAGATAGATAGTTATAGATAGATAGTTTTTTATATGCAGGGATATGAGATTACGCATGGATCCCCGCATAATCTCATGTGAATAGTATCACTTATATTTGATTCTTGCTATTTTCCCAGTCTGCAATGGACCTCGGACGCCTCTTCCCCGACAAGTACAATGTTGTCAACCCCAGCTTCGGACCGAACCCTTAGTTACTGAGTAGAGACTTTAATAACTAGGGAAATAAACCTAATATGGCATTCCCTATAGCCTGAGATAATATTACCTACTTGTTTTTAGTAATCATACTAGCTATTAAAGTAGCCTTTTATATATTTAAATGGGATGTATATAGGTCTTTATTCATATAATTGCTAAAGACTTTAAAACTCTATTCCTAATTTATTTTCAGACTCGATAAAGCAGGTTATAACTTTATGATAAATCCGATCATGTAATGTGTAAGTATCTATAACATAAGTAAAAAAATGGTTAACACAAGTACCATCGACCTACAGGAGTCTGAACCTCCGATCGGTCAGGTGTTACCGAAGGGTGTCCACTCCAGAGGGTAGGGACTGCCGAGCGAGTGGTTTTGTATGATTTACTGCACCCTTATTGATACCCTTTTAATTTCATTCCCTGCCACCCGTATAGGGTAGCCAAATATGTATAAGTAGTAGGTACGTATACCTATGAATAGGTATAGATTGAGAAAAAATTCAACAAAGATAATATCTTACAGGTTTAATATTCGGCAAAATTGTTATTAATTATGCTACATGGCATGGCTACAAAACTTTAAAAAACCCGCTTTTATATCCCAATAATAATAAAAAAAACCCAAATAAACCGTGACAGTATTGTATTGGAATAGACATATAGAATTGACCACTCTAAGCTCAGTCTACCACAAGATTTACTTGCAGGATAATATTGGTTCCCATTTAGCATCGGCACCGATATCACAATACAGACTGCCGGCCGATTCAAATTTATTTCGGACGTCGGTAACTTCCAATTTAAACCTCTTAATCCTCTATGATGTATGTCGGTATTCGGCGGGATTAAAAGTTCCACGGAAAATAACCGGGAAAACCTTTTCCAGGGTCGGATTGACCCGGGTGGAGCGGGATTAGGCGACCGGGATTGGATATACATAAATCTCGAGCAAGGCTTTGGGACCGACGCAATTAAGCCTCTCGCAGATATGTCATTTTGTGACGAGCGTGCTGCCGTACTAATCGCGCGCGATTTTACCACAACCGAAATACATAATTTCAATATTAAAATTCAGCAGCAGCCGCGTCCCGCGGACAATGGTCGCTCTGTCGTGCATGGCGTCATAAATAATTCAATTTAATAGTAATAAAATACGCGTGACCGGCGCTACGGCGTGAAAACTTTTCAGCAATTACGGGTTGAATATAACAAAAAGCCTCTATCGATCCGACACGGCGCGGCGGGGTCGCTGAGGCCCGTCCGACACACTCGTAATTCATGCATCAGCTTGCGCGGAAGGGTTGCCCACGAGTGCAGCTTCGATGACTTATAGATACTTAGAGATGTGACATGTCGAAATTTTGAACGACTTCCCAGCTCACAAAAAGGAATCCATGCAATGGAATGTAACAATGACTGGAGTCAGTTTGTATCAAAATTATTTTTTAAGTACCAAAATTAATTACATACCTACGCTTCGCAATCTATATAACTATGTATAATGCATGTACCTTACATCAATAAGTATATCTTCCTTAACAATTTGAACTACCAATTGGTACAGGGCGGGAACCGGGCACACAGTTTTCAATATCGAGTCCACTCGACCCATCACATCACTAGCTATACTTTGTATTAATACATTCCAGCATAGGACTCCAATCTGAGAGGGTTAATTAATTTAGGAGCTATCTTTAATACAGATACGAGTGTATGCCCGCTACATTAAAGTGGTTTATTTAAGTCTCACACATGTTTTACTGGCTGTCTAATTGAAACTGAAGATATCGGGACCTCAATGTGTTCCTTAGTTACAGCTTTAACTTTGATTATAATAATTCATGCACTATACATGGCAATTTCTCATGCATTTAGATAATATTGATATTCATGTTTATTTAAATTAGTTTGATTATGATATTATAAATAATAATATTGTGTAGGTAGTACAATATAAGTAGTTTATGTTTTGTTAAGTTATGGATTCTGCCTCATTGAAAAGATACAAAAACGTCCTGAGTCACTCACTTACCTACGGACTCATCCACGCCTATAGTAGACGTTTCGTTTATAATTTTAAGCCGGATTTTTTAAAATCCCCACGTACGAAGCCTGACCTTGATTTTTTACTTATTAAAGCAAAAATATTATAACAGCTTTAAATTAAGAAGAAATTAGTGAACTGTTTTTTTTTTTATGTTTCAGGATTTAACAAATTGGTGTTATAAATATAAGTATAAATCTGTAAGTTTCCCAAGGGAATTTTAACCTAGCGAACCTGAGATGATGGGAAAATTTATACTATGCTAGGGTTCCTTAAACTTACTTTAATAATTTACATCAGGTGAAACCGTTTAACGGTTTTAGAAAAACATCCCTCATAAAATAAAAATTTAATGTCATTCAATCAACCCTCATTTAACAGGTGATAAAAAGCAAGGAATAGGCTACATACTTAGCCCATAAATGAGTGATTTATAGTGCTTTAATTACAGCAATTAGTTACGCCTTCGGTGCTATAATGCCCATTGACACGTACCTATACAGAGCGCCTAGGTATTGCTAAAAACTGGATACCACCAGCATCGCATGTTGATTGATCATTATTGGCCGGCAAAAAAGAATTATCGATTAGCACTTTGCTACTTGTTCGATTGGGTTTAATTTAATGGCTAATAAATGTTACGCAAGTTAACGTTCGAATTAAAGGTTTTGTCTGATTTATGTGGAGCTTAGATACTATAACAGGATTTTTTAAAAATATACGTATTTATACTACATTTTAATATATAAAATTACTCCCTTTTTATGAATGATAAAAATAAAATCTCTCGTATACCTAATCTAAATAGGTAGTATATGTCTTCAAATACATACTTACATTTTTTCAATAAAAATAAAATACTTGCATAAGTATATTTCATACTGACCGAAAATTCTTCCACAGCTTTTCCATGTAAAATTTATAAAAAAAACTATGAGATACTCAGGTTAATTAATAAGTAAGATTACAAATATGTAATCTACTTATTTAATTACATTTGAAGAAATCTATTCCATACTAAGTTACCCGGATGTGACGGCAAGCAGCCATTAAAATTAGGGTTGGGCCAAACTCTAGGGCAGGGCCGGCGCGCCTTGTTCACGAATGAAAAAAAAAAAGAAAAGAATTATACAACAATGAATAACAGCGGCGATGCCGACGAGATGAGAGATTTCTCAACGTCCGAATGTTCTTGTTACGTGTAACTCAATATTGAACCGATATGTTTTATTGTTCCAAAGCAAATATCGAATAATAAACTTGATTCCATTCTGGTATTGTACCTGGACCGAGAGGCGAACTTTAGGGTTCCATGCCACGTGTGTTTTATTTTTATGAGAGTCAAACTGGACAAGGCATGTTTGATTAACCTCTTGATGAAAAATATTTTTCTTTTATTTTATACAGTAAAGTTAGGCACTTTAATAATAAACAATTTACGTTTATTCTAATCTATATCAGCTGTTTTGCTAAGTTATGCTTTAAAAAGCTCTATATCTTTATATGTATAACTATCCAACCTTACCATTTGACTTGAATTCCGAAAGAATTGAATGATTAAATAATGAATTATTTTATTTATACCAAAATTTAGTTATAAAAGCCCTATTTGGCGCAACATTATTTCAGTAATATCTGATTACCTACCTATAACTAAAATAATTTTAATATGCTGTATCTAATAACAAAGTGGAAATTAAA
Organism: Erebia epiphron; assembly: GCA_963932025.1. Classification (NCBI taxonomy): domain Eukaryota; kingdom Metazoa; phylum Arthropoda; class Insecta; order Lepidoptera; family Nymphalidae; genus Erebia; species Erebia epiphron. The sequence goes on from OZ009945.1 coordinate 44,957,043, forward strand.
AAGCAATTTGGTAACCATTACTAATTTAGACCGGCGCATCTCGATTTGGGGCGCGGCCGGCAAAGGGCCCTAATCTAAAAGCTGTAAGTAAGACGGGCAGATGTGTCTATGTATACTCACCCTTATGTTTGATACAACAATGGATGCGGCGCAGGTATCTGCCCTGCCAGTTTTTTTACTTTTTATTTCTAATAATATGATATCCGCTGGAACACATTCGCTTGGAAATATTGATACCTTAACATATACTAATTTCCTTTTTTTTTAAAGAACATAATATAATAATATTTTAATAAATACGTAGGAACTCATTGCTATTTTACATTGCTTTAAGTAACTGAGCAACGTTCAGATTAACATCAGTGTGTCTCGTTTTATTACATAATTATAATATTATAATTAGGTATATCTACCTACCTACTAACTTATCACGGCTCGCTAATTATTCATTAATTAAAATTAAATAGGTAAACTTGATTTCAATAGTTATTTAGTATTTGTACCAAAATAAATACAATATCAATTGTTAAAAATATAAGTGTATAATTATCTATTTACGGAATATAGAGACAGTGAGTTACTATAGTAGGTAAACTGTAAGTAGCGACATTTTAACTTAATTGACATCACATAACCGCATTGTAAATTAGACGTAACCATCATCAAAGCGCGTGAAGTCCAATTAACCAAACTGCCGGTGTCATTTTGATTTAACCGATTCCCAAAGTATGTGTTAACGGTATCGGCTCTCATTAGCCGGTAAATTCGACGAGAGAGCGAAATTTATAATAGATAAGACAATAAATCTGCGGCCTACTCAAGCGCGCGACCGATTTTTATCTTTTTAAAACACCACTTAATTCTTGTGCGCCTACGCATCTCTAAATCTTAAATTCGAATGTATGTATGGTTAGGGTAGCCATCTTTGAGGACACAAAACAATTATCCTTAATCCATTAAAAGCAGGCACCCTATTTTGTGGCATAGGTATTTCTATTGTGTAAATTCATAATAGGTATATCATATACAATTTTCTATTGGGAAAATTGCACATCTCAATTAGTATTTTTATGGATATTGTACTATGATGGTAAAATTCTTTTTTATTACTTGTATTTTGATGTTTGCATTGGTAAAATAAGCCTATTCTGGGCCTAGTTAATAAATAATATTGTCATACATATTACCTATTAGTATGTATCCTTGCAGATTTATGAAACAAGGGAAAATCCCAGCAAATTCGGAGGCATGTTTACTCTTTGTACTGTGAACAACGGTTTTCTTTATACATTTTGTGTAACTTGGTTAATTAGCATACAAGACGCTAGCTGGAACTTAATTCTCCATATCTGGCGTTTCTAATTCGACATCACTACTTTATGTGTTTTATAGTTTGCTGTTCGTTTCGGCTGGCCATAATTTCGACTAGTTTATCGTTATATAAGCACATAAACATGTCTGCTACGGGTCTACGAAGTCAAATGTGAAATCAAATAGCTATAAATACTCGCTTTTTAAATTATAAATAACCAAATATTTTGTTTAAATTTTCATTATTATTGTCTTGGCAATCTAATTTATGTGCGTTTGTTATATTGTTAGCATATTAGCATTTCTAAATTAAATCTGAGCTAAATAAATGCTTTATCCAATATCGTTGACATAAATAAAATGCATTATGTTTTGGCTTGAACAATAATATATAAGTGATTATTATATTTATTGCGACTGTTTCGTGGCTGAGCCCGGGTACAATTAACTTTTACATAATGTAGCTATGTTAAAGCAATTAAAACTCATGATGTTTTCCTCCGTCGTTAAATTAAGTGCAGATTAGTTCACATTAATGTTCTCAAAGATGAGTGAAATTTGCTAATCTGCACTTGGCCAACCTGGTAGTCTATGGCCAAACCCCTTTTCATTCGCGAGAGTTGACTCGTGATGAGTTCCTACCTATGATTTATATTATTGATAATTATAATTTATCTACTAAGATAGTATGAATAGTTTTAAGTATGTATTCGGTTTTAGGTAAAAAAATGTAGAAATATCTTTCAAATTCTCATTTAAAACGATTCGATTGATTATACAGTAGGTATGCATAAAATGGAAACCTATGATACGATATTTTGAATTAAATGTTCCATTGAACTTATTCTAATATCAAGCATATTAATTCCGGTATCATTGTTATGTCAAATAAACTTCAAAGATATCGGGGAACGAGCGAAACATTAAGCCTCCTATTCACTTTGGCCACAGTTTGGCCCAACGCGTACGAAGAAATTGGGTATTCAGGGCCATTTGATGAACATTTTAAACCAGCGACTGGCTGATTTATCGATTTATTTGGGTTTTCATACAGACAATATTCGAAGATTTTTACGCAATTTACAGAGTTCACACATTGCCCAGTACTCGCTGGATCAGTTGGGCCAATGTGAACCGGAGGCTTTATAATATCCCGTTTCCAACGAGCATATAAGCTCGTAGCTTGAAGAAGAACCGACAAAACCTAATTCAACCGGTTTAGGCTCGCCGTTCCTAAGGCTGGGACCACATTATAAATTTTTATTCGTTAGTTTATTGATAAACTTAAAATTGGCCTAATCTTATTATTTATGTCTAGGTACTGATAAGCAATGATTGCTTTTTTATACTGCCTACAACCGCGCACAAACCTTGATATTATGCAGGGTCTTTGACTTTCACAGATATAAAAGCATAGTAGGTATTAAATTCAGAATGAAGTACGAAGTTAAGTAAAAGACGTCTTAATAAGGCTTGACCTAAAGTTTTGGCGGGTATAACACAGGGCAAAAGCTAGTAAAGCAAATATAGTGTACTGTACCTACCTACCTACACGACACTTTCTAATTGCATACAGGTATATAGGTACTATATCTTATTTTAAAACTAAACATAACAGCTAGCGGGTAAAAATTATTTACTGTGTCCACGTCCTAACCGATTGAGAAGGGACATTTTGTTTTAAAATAAACCGATTATGCAAAATAGGCCTTGTGCACGCTGATAAATAAAAATGGGTGAATATTTCAATGGTAATTTGTATATTATCTTTATAGAAACGAGTTTCCACCACTAATACAATAGTTAGTTTTATATATGTTTCAATAAAATGGTTACAACTTACAGATCAGGTAAACGGTATTAAACTTTTTTGTGAAGAAATTATTGAGGCGAACGAACTCAAGCTGTGAGCTTTAAAGAAGTACTTTATTGTAATAGACATCACCCAACGGACAGTTTGAGAGAAATTTCATTATCCAATTCGGTGACCAGTTTTTGCGTTGCTCAAACTCTCTTATCTCGAAGACATTTCAATAGCGTCTAAAAAATAAACAATAGAGAAAAAATCTCACAAGGCTACAGTGGAAGGCCGGACGAAGCTAAATGAAAGAACTTTGTAAAAAGTTTGACACATTTTTAGAAACATCAGGCACGCAGTGTTCCCTCGCGCGGACCGATCGTAAATTTTGTGTAGCGTCAGGATGAAAAAGGGGACATCATTGTTGAAAGTTTTTAAACCCGTCCGCTGATTTTGAACGTGAATATGCATAATCACGATATGCATAATACAATAAGAAGAAAACTGCTACAATTCCCGCTGTGATCCAAAGCCGATTAAAGAAGAACGTACTCGGTAGTATAACGCGTTGAAGGCCCAAGAAGATAGGTATGATAATATACGTAATTCTCCGTCAAAATTGATTAAAGAATTAATTATTATCTTCAATATAATATAACAATCAGCTAGCAAGCCTTAAAAAAATAGTTTAAGATTCTACTTTATAATATTATTTATTCCTTGTAAATGTGTTAGCACAATATTATAAACCGTTCACAAAGATAAATACACACGTCGATTTTACTGGGAAAAAATCTGTAGAAAGAGCCCGAAAATGTTCACCAGGATACATTATTTAGATTGAGCGAGAGATTCTTCCGTGATTCCTTTTAGCAATCAGATGTTGGTTATTGCGAGTGCCGCGGCAGCTCCCCCTATATATTTCCTGCGGATAACTGAAAGAAGTGAGCTTCTTTCTATGGATAGGAACGATAAGAATTTCATTTCCTCGCTGCTGAGAAAGCCCCCGCTATCTGAGGAAGTCGCTGACAAAAATACCTAAGTGATAAAAGCACTGAATTCAGTTCAGGCAACGGGAATATTGCGTGGCTTTTTGTTTCTTTAAATTCTGAATAGATGTGGCGACTGGCGAATAGGTACCTACTCATGATTACGGCTTAAGGGTTGGTTTACATATTATTCTCCTTTTAATATACAGATAAGCTTACTTAAAAGGATTTGCTCACATGTTTAAATATTTTAATGTTAGGTGACATATGCATATATTAATTTAGATAAATTGGTATATGCATATGTCACCGTAAGATTGTAAAAACCGTTAGATTATAATCTAACTCGCGAAATTGTAAACTGTCGAATGATTACAATATAACGGATTATTTTTCGGTAGATTGTAATCTGTTAGGTTTATTAACCCGATAGAACCGAAGTGCCCGGCCGCATGCCGAACCCTAACCTAACCTACAAGAAAGAGATAAGAAAACGTAAATGCAATGAATATTTCAAAAATTGACACTTAAACATTGGACTACCAAGGATACCTACCAAGGACTACCTACCAAGGATAAGACCGAAGAATATTTAAATCTTTTAATACACCGTGTATCAAAATAAAAGTAATTCTTTTCGTGGAATGACGCTACATATTGAACGCGGCTTTGGTTTTATGAATTCCAAAAGCTAGGTCAAAACTTTGGTCCCGATCCTTCGTCGAAAAAACTTACATCGACCTCTATTACCGTTTAAAGTAAATTTAGTTCTATATTCTGTGCGATAGGGTTCCGATTCGACTGCAACTTCTCCACGTGAGTTTGATTTCGCTTTAAGGTCCAAGATTCTGGATGACATCCTTTATTTCGATACATTCCAACTCGATCTTTAAGGAGTTTGAATTTAGCCGCGAAGATGGTTCTTTTTCTTAAAATATTATTGATATGAAACAATGAAAATAGCAGTCGCTAAATATATTAGGTAGGTACTTGAGGAGTTAGAAGCTGTGACGACACATACAACTGTAGAACTGCCCCATCATTACCGTAAATGTACCTAACAGTAACTGTAATTCGAACCGGTAGGTATCCGTTAAATTCAATAAACTTTTCAAGATAGATACCCGATAGATAAGACATAGCCGTGTCTATAAAAGATTTTTAACAAGGTCCTAGTTCCTAATTGCGGATCCAGCACTTTTGATGTTCTTATGGAACACAACTTGAACACACGTATGCCTATACCTATATATATGTAGCGGTAACAATTTTCCTTAACAGTGTAAAAGCTAATATTATTTTTATAGCTTTACCTAATAGATTTTGTATAAAATTGATGTGACACACTGTACTGTACGGGAACTATACGTGGGTAGTACCTACCTTGTTTTACTGTTAAGTATGTAGATTTATTATTATTATTAAAGAAGTGATGTTGAAAAACGTGATTAAAATACTTACGGAGATATTAAATCCTTTAAAAGCCTTATATAAACCACTTGTACAAATTAATGATGACACTAACTCACACTAATAAATAATCTTCCTTATCACAGACAGCAAGATTACTATAAATGTCTATTAAATTCTTATTGGACCACTATAAATTTGTGTTGAATAATTAATATCAAATATCAATTAAAACAGGCAATAGAGCTGTGAACTCATCCACTTGTTCGATACGTTTGGTCTATACAAATCCTTATTTACAACTGACACTGTTGTCCATACAATAACAGAGTTCGGAACGCACCTAGCGTAGAGACCGCATCTGTCGAGAAGTATACAAAACTCTATTTCGTTATCACGATTATATCGAAGCCTATTCAATTTTTTTTTCTAACACAACTCTACGACCCCAACACTAAAACTCGACTGTACAAAAAAGTCACGAGGTAGGGGAAAATTTCGTAAGCCATTACTACACAAACTTTTGACACGAGTAGTGCGCTTGGGCAAAGTCTATTTTAGTGGGGCATGAGACGGCGATATTCTAACCTCGTCTAAGCAATATGCGAGCAAAAGAGACGGCTAGACGAATGTGTGTCGCATTTGATTAAAGTTTTGGGGGACCAAAGAATATTGTAAGCCGCGGGATACCGAGTAGGTGGTGATATAGCTTTCGTAGCGCTCGCTCCCAAATCGAATGCGATGAGTAATAATATTTGAAAAGCAAGATTTGTTACCTGTCTGCCGCCGGGAGATAATGCATAGCATTTTTTATAATGGAAATACAATTAACTAGCCCCAAACTATAAATCATTCTGTTGTACGAATACTGATCTTTCGGACGCAGGTTGCGCAATTATGTTCCCCGAAGTGTAGAAAATTAAGGTAAGTTTTTTCATAAAAAAAGTATTAGACATAATAACAGCAATAACCACCGGTTAAATTATAACAAAATGCTTGCGGTCTCAAAGCGACTGTAGATACAAATAAAATAATTGCACAAATAAAAAACAATAACTTTTAAGGACATCAAAGCTCTACGATTTCACTTAATATTACCTAAACATTTCACATTTCAAAGAAAAACTCAAGCAAAAATACATTGTGCATTTAAATTTAAATACTAAGTAGGAGTTTCTCGATTTAAAATTAGAGATCAGTCCTCAAAGTTGTAATTAAAAACTCCAACGCTCAGTTCACATATTTAATTTGCACTCGTCTTAGTACGAAAATTACTGAGCGAATCGGAGCAGAAATTGTCGGGCGCTATCAAAATACAGGTCCGAACCAACAGACAGGGTCCTAAACAACGAAAATTACCGAGTCGACTTCATCTGCACTTGATTCAAAATTACATCGAGTTCTCGCAATCGGGAGGTCGTGAGGAGGCTAATGAAGACGTTTAGTTCGTGGCGGCCTTTATACAGAATGTTATGGTGTTTATATTGATTTTTATGAGAATATAATTTTATTACAGCTCGGCTTCGTGGGCGTTACATGCCTTAATGTTTTGTTGTTATTGTCCGACATATCTTCGTTTCGGCCCAATCGATATTTTTTGTTTTTATTCCGCAACGATAGACTTGTAAATAATGGTCAAAACAACTAAACAAACGATCGCACGGTAAATAAGAGACGTGTGATGTATTGTTCGTAAAATCGGAGGACCGCATTTCGGAGGATATAAATTTGGGAATATATAAAAAGGAGTGTCATGATAATCAACACAAGCAATTTAATTTAAAAGACATAAACACGGAGCTATCTGGCACTGTATCGATAAGGGTGCTAAATGACAAACTGCGCGACTGAGCGAAACGGTTTATAATGTGTTTTAACTTTTTTTTTGTATCGGGCACTGCAGCTCAAGCACGATCGGTGGTACACATCAGTTGGTTAGTTCTTGCAATGTTTTGTTGATGAAAAATCCCCAAGAAAATACTGTCGCGCTGCTTGTACTTGGGATGCGAGAAGATGACTAACGTACCTAATATGTGCTTTCGTACCATAAAACGACTCAGAAGAGGCTCAAAAATAATAAAAGCTTGAGATACACATAGTATTTCAAACAATACTAAAAAGGCTTGTGAAATCATATATTAAAAATGTCTTTGTTTGTATGTCATCGAAAAGATTCAGGTTCTACAGATGTTCTGTAGAGTGGACCTCTAATCACGCACAATATAGTAGGTACATAGCCGACTTTTTCGAGATTAAAAAACTATGCGCTATTATTCCGCACTATTATCACTGGACTGGGACAAAATTTCATCCATATCCATTCAGCCTAACTGGCGTGATTGAGTAAAAACATTCATCCATCCATCCATCCAAACTTTCGCATTTATAATATTAGTATAGACTATAGATAGTACCTATGCATATAACCCAAACCAGATGCTATCAGTATAATGAAAATTGATTTATCCCTTTTCCTCTTATGATTACAGTCACTCGAGAGAAAAGGTCATGTGGATATGATAGTAATGAATAACACCATATAAACGCAGTCCAGCAGTCCAAATGCTTATACCTACATGATTATGTAGGTAAAGATATCGAACACATATTATATCGCATCGAGGAATAATCGATCCAATGCATGATGAAGATATTACGGGAACGGGTTTGGTTATTTATGTATCAGCAGTTTAGATGTTTTATTTCGCGAAAACGATGCGCGAGTTGTTAATCGATTTATATATGTAATTAATGAAATTGATTTTAATAAAGATATGACACAATAATTTTAGATTACATTAATAGTAAATCGTGGTCTTATTCATAATAAAGATAGTAATACTGCTTGCATTCAAGATCAAATAGCTCATATAGTATCAACTAGCTGCGAATTTTTGGTTCCCGCGAGAACTCTTTAATTTTCCGGGACAAAAAGTAGCCTATGTGTTATCTCTGTGCCAAATTTCATCTGGATCCGTTCAGCCGTTGTAGCGTGATTGAGTAACAAACATATATCCATCCATCCAAACATACATCCATCCATCCATCCAAACTCTCGTATTTATAATTATATTAATATAAATAAAAGTTAAGTATGTTTTCGACAACCGTCGAGTTTCAATCGCCAAATAAACTACCTAATCAGTAAATATATTAATTTAACACATTTCCATTACAAAGTTTGGCGTTTATTTATATTTGAGAACTGATGAACCAACTATTAGCTAGGTATGTACAAAGACTAGGTACTAAACTTGAAAGTGATGATAAACCATCGCGTAGTCTCGCAATAGGTACGACTACCCGTAAAAAGATACGGTTTGGGTATCATCTTAGAAATTATTTAAGTGTAATATTAAGAAAATATTATGTGATTCAAGTCCTACTTTTCTAATAAAATAACCTCTAGAATATAACTCCTAAAATCACCTACCTAATTGAATGATATAACGTAACGTAGGTAATTATCTGATTGAAAATAGAAAACTACACATACCCATTAATCGTCAAACATAATATGAGCAGATAACTATACTCAATAAAGCTATTAATACAGCAGGAGTGCCATTCCTCCCACCTAATATTTCAAATACCAATAAGCCACTAACCCTCGAACGCCGCTCTAATCTAAACAGCCTTTTTTAAAACTAATAAAAGAGGTCGTTAAAAATAGCCACCGAAAATCTCAAGTGCTGGCGTTCTAAACAAGAGGCATGGCTTTGGTTAATGATAGACATCAATCTATGACGTCTTACTGAGCAGATCTGTTTTAATAGTCTTTCAGTGGATAGGTAGTCTGTCTAGTGAAAGCTGAGAGTGCAAATTGGCAAGAAATTAAAAAAATGGTGGGGTAGGATCCCCAATAATGTACTTACTTACTGTATTTTTCTTTTTATGGCCTAAGTTTTTTGTATGGACTCAGTATTTACAGTATCTAACAGTTTAAAACGTATTGTTGATTAACTGAATAATCTAGTCTGGATAGTGATGTGATGTTTGTACCTAGCCATTGACGACATGAAATTTTGTCTATAGGAATAAAAGTAAGATGTTGTTGGCAGAGCTGCAAAATTAAATTAACTTACATCGGTTAACAATTACATACCATTTATTTCTCCGTAGAATTAATTGTATTGGGGTGTTAAATACTAAATTACACTGCAGTGGACAAACGTCCATACAACTCATACGGATCGACAACGAAGGAGGAGGGAGCTAGGCAGGAAAAAGAGCATCCATCGTGTTTTTTAAATAAGATTCAACTAAACCTTTTACGTTTCAACTTTTGCAATGCCTTCTGGTGCTCTGGTTGCCATGTTTGTCAACTTAGTAATTGTTTCAGTTGTGTCCACTAATTGCTAATGTCCCTTGATTTTTTAAACAAGTTTGAGCTTTTTATGTGTAAGTGATGATGATAATGAACTTGAACTTGATGGAGTTTGAACTTATTGTCATTTATTTCAAAAATAAAATAAAAGCATAATAATGACAGGTAAAGTGAGAGAATTTTAAGAGTTAGAGAATTTCGAAGTATTCACATCCCTTGGCCGAACTTGAAGCACGTGCATTTCACAGAATCCTGCATACGGAGCGAGTTGGAATCGTTCGTCGAATAACTCCATTGAGATATAACTTTCTTAATAACTCAAGGAACAGGGCCCGCGGTGTTGCAATGGCTTTATAATTCTGCACTGATTACAAAGGGGAGCCGGCGGCCGCAATTTTGTCTTGTACCGATCGTGCTGTACATAAATTATCAGTTATTGACGAAGACATTAAGCCCGGACTCGCTTATCTACATAGCGTATTATTAAAATAAACAAAATTATAAATTAATTAATAGCAGAATATTTTTTTAATCTTTTCGAATTTTGAATTCTTACTGTGTCATAGACAGCTAGACTTAGAATATCGTCACTAAGACTAACTAAAGAAAAATCACAAAATTACACAGTGGGTGAAGAAGAGAGCAATGCTGTACCGGTAAACGAGATCTAAAACTAGGTGGGCGAACGATTATAAGCAATAGTATCGCCAATGGACAAGGCACAAGATGTTTTCTGTGGACATCCTAGCATTATTCCTATTTACAACAGAGTATCAATCGAACTGGTTAAAATATGACCAATACTGCCTTTTGGCTGAAGTGTTTAATAAGTCTGAGTGGTGTATACTTTAATGCGGGAACGTTGATAAGCATTTCGATTCATACGATGTTTTGCTGACGGTACATTAATAAAGCGATTGTTTTCGCGTCTGCTTTTGCACTTCGTTGAATCTGATTCCGAACTGGACTCTCTGAAATCCACTTCTTGTGCCTCAAAAACCTGTTTCAACTAATTTCGATGGTAATAACAGCGGCAGAACAAATGAGATTAATTGCGTTCCATTTCGTGCTTATTATAATTACTGCCCTCGAGTTTCTCTCACATTTCATTTATAAATCGTGTTACAGTTTTTTCATAAGAGTGAATACAACTGTAAATTTTGTAAAAAATTAAACCGGTTCCTCCACAATATAAAAATACTTCATGTCATGTCTTTAAGATCACATAAGTCTATTAAGATGTTATAAAAATGGTCTTGAAGAATTAAGAGCATTAGGATCGTGTGTTACGTGAAAGTCTTTTGTTAAAACCAATACAAATAGGTACCTAACCCTTGAACAATGTGTGAAAAATAATACAGCTAAGAGCGAACAAATTTTTGAGCAAAGTCACATGGATCGGGTAGTTACAGATATTGACGACAACACGGAACGCAATTAGGTATCGATTCAGTTACGATTTATTCTTTAAAATATAATCGAACAATCGAACTGAAAGACAGGTAATGATTTATTGTCCTCGCGCCTTGCTTTAAATAAAACATCGCCGTAAGCTTTCAACGGAAGAAAGTCACGATTGTAATTTAAAAACATCGATACGGTGTGATATACCTACCCATGTTGGTACCTGCTGGTGGATGCCTTTCACACAAGGTCACACTTTAGGTGAAGGAGAGTTTTACAATAGCTAATTTGATCTATTGTACCTACCATTATTTATAATAACCTATTCAATACTATACCTACAGTGCCACGATTCAATCGAAAGAAAAATTTATTTTATTTATTTAAAAACAAGTATACATTTTCAAATATAACAATTTACAATTTTTGTTACGGTGTAAAAAAAACCCTGATCGGGTTTATCCGAAAAAAATGCGCGAACGTATACAGATAAGTTAGATAAATTTTAACATAATTCTAGATGATACCCGTGACTTTGTCCTCGTGGATTCAGGATTTTTTAAAATCTGGTGGGAACTCTTTGATTTTTCGGAATAAAAATAGCCTGTGACGTTGTCTCGAGATGCAACGTGATGCTCTTTGACAATATCTACTGTTATAATTTTGGAGAGTATCCCAGGATTTATAGTAGGTAATCTTCTCCGAGACCACTTCATAATTTGTTTTTTAATTGGTCTTTTCAACTAAATATAAGGGGTTAATCTCTTTACTCTGTAGCGATTATTAATATTAATTAGGATCTACTTCATACTTATACATATTAAATCACAACGCAAAAGTTTGTGAGGATGGACATTTGTTTAGCAAAAACAACTCAAAGATTTTTAATGAAACTGTTCAGTAATAAAACTAACAAATCTATCGAGACTTTAAAGCCATGGTTTTTAAACTTAACGCGTACGAAGTCGCGGGCATTCGCTAGTTTATTTATATGTATCGTTTCGGCTCTTATTAAAGGCTGTTGTATCAAGATGTATCTATTCAAGTGCACGCCATGTGACGGTTCGGCACTTGTGTTTTCTAACATGGGAACAGCCGCGTCTGTCAGTTTGTCTGTACTCAATAGCGCGCTCTCATTCATGTGTTAAAGCACTGGCGGAGGGCTAGTGACAACTTGGGACTACGTGAAATCCAAAGTTAATAAGAGGACAGCTTGTAACTTGCTTCTAGATTGTGATGTGTGTACATACTAAAATTCTACATCAATGTGTGTTGAATAAATTTACCAAGCGAGTATAAAATAGTTAACGGTGTTTTTACGCAACTGTTGCCATGTACACATATGAATAAAACAAATGCTTATCTTTACTATTTTTTACTAAAGGAATCTTAACTGAACTTATTATTATTACGTTATAAAATCGTGTTATCATATTCATGAAATAGATACGATAATTTAAGAGTAGGTATCTACTGTAGAAGTTTCAATGAAAAATTAAAAGGGGCACAGAAATCAAAATGCGCAGGGAATTGATAGAGAATAATATAAATAAAAAGTATTCCTCGATAGGAAAAATATTTTACTACTTATTTCCCTTTTTTAATTTGTGAAACTCATCAGGATTCCTCACGATGTTTTGTTCCAAATTAAAATCATTTGCTTTGTGTTTATTTTTTATAAAGTCCGAATATTTCCCAAGACCGGATACAACACAGCATTCCTATGATAGCTGTTATAGTCATGTAGGCAAAGCCCCATAATATTATATTTTACAATTCCTAGAAATCGTTATTCGTTCGTCGACATTGGTTTTGGGAGCCTTTTTTGTTGCTCACATATTACATTTCGCGATTTCCCTTCTCATTACTGCTTTATTTTGCTATTGTCATATTCAATTTCTTGAAAAATAGAATAAAATCATAGGCTTATTTTCAAGAATTCAAAGTATGTTTAGCTTTCCGGTACGATGCAGTGTAGAAACCGAATAGGGTATGGGTTTCATATAACTGCCATGCCCCTAACAGGTTCGCCTGCTATCATCTTCGACTGCATCATCACTTACCATCAGGAGAGATTGCAGTCAAGGGCTAACTTGTAGTGGATAAAAAAACTTTTTCAGTATTTTTTTTAAACAAGAAAAAGGCTATTGTACAAAATAAGTAAAGTACGTCGAATAAACGTAAAATCTGTAGCAAACAACGTAACACATTTAGCTTTTAATTAATTAAAGATAAAAATGAAAAAGATCGACGATAAGATAATATTGATGTTTCATTTCGTTCACACCTAAATTTAATTTAAACTCAACTTTACTTTGACAAAGAATCCACTTGATGCATGACTGTGTTAATTTTAGCCAAGACCTCATTGTTATTTTCCATCAGGCATAGTTTTCATCGCATATTTTCATTCCGAAACATTACTAATTATCTACCTACATTATTCGAACCTATGTTTAGAGCTTACTTTACAATTTCCGTATAACTGTACCTAGGTGATGTGTACGTGATAGAACAAAATAAAAACTCGTCAATACACCCAGATGAAATGCCCGTGACAGGACATGTATGCGAAAATTCCCCACATTCAGTATTCGCTGTATGCGCGCCGCGGTGTTGGTGAATAACAATCGAGACGCTTGGCAGCGCGCCGTGAAATGAGGGCTACCATTGATTCACGATCCGACTTCCAGCATACGAGACGAGGAAGTCGACTAGAGAAATTCTGGAGCTTGTTTATTTTGCGATATAAATAAAGTTTCTATTGTATTTTGAAAGTCCACAACTGTTGTAAGGATAGAGTCATGAAATCGGGTAAATGTGTCACTATTTTGATATAAATAATTCAAGCGACCGCTAGCTGGTATTATGTTTATATTTTATCACACATTTATTATTAGGTACATCGATTAGGTATTATTGTCTTCTAATTTTTATTGACGAAAGAATAGCTGTCACTATCACTATGTGACGAATCTTAAATGATAATTCAACCTGGAAGCGGTAAGTTTGTTATTCTCAATAAATAAATAAATGACAGTTTCATTCAATTATGCAATCATTTGAAATTTAAAAATTATGACAATAGGAACGATATATCGAAACATCATTGAAAAACTACTAATAATAATCTTAAGTGCGATAAAAGTGCATGGTAAGTGACTCGAGTGCGAAAGGAGTGTACCTACGTATGATTAATGTTTAAAAAATATTTGTGAGTCGAACATGAAGGGAGGATATCAGTAGTAGTGGCACATGTACTGTAGTAATCTTGGCAGTTTCAATGGACAATGATGTTGACAATGAGTGGGCTGATATGTTGACACTTTGAGAGGCATGTCCGGTATACGAGACATGGGAACACGTGAAACTGTATTACATATTTATCGGTCGGATCATATGATCGGCAATAGTATTGTATTGATACGTAACTTGGACGTCACTTTGACATTTTTATACCATAGCTCTTGCCCGTGATTTCGTCCGTTTTAATTTCGGTTTTCGAAACATTCCTTGGGGTTGGGAGGGTTCCCACGGAATATTTCTTAAACATCCCGCTACTAAAAACATTCAATATTCCTCTCCAGGTTGGTTACAATATGTTTCATTTATTGAGATGTGAAAACGTTAGAAGATAACAAATCATCAGACGCACTTTTGGATTTTTAATTTTTGCATGGATTTAATTAAAATTGTTTGTGTGAAAATAAATATCATCGCATCTTACCGTACTAGAACACACAGTTTGTTTTAAGAAAAACCTATCTTATAAATAAGATCTAGCCGGTCACTTGGAAGAATTCCCAGTTATACAATATTATCCGCGGCGCATCTAATTGAGGAGGTTGAGCTATATTTACGCACTTGGAATGAATAATTCTTTGTCTTGTTAGGTATATTTTTCTTTTGTTTGAAAATAATTAGTTGATTCAATAATATTTAAATCTAATTCTCAAATAAATTAGTATAAAGTAGGTACGCAGTAATAACATACCTGTTTAGTTGTGTACAAAAATTATTATTCAGTTTTGTATCCGGCCAAGTGCGAGTCGGACTCGCGCACCGAGGGTTCCGTACTCAAGAAGTAGGTATAATTACCTTTGTTAATGAACCGCAAAATTAACTTTGTTTGTAGAGGTTTACTGTTAATATCAAAAAATTACGTTTGTTGTATGGGAGCCCCCCTTTAATATTTACTTTATTGATATTTAATTATTTATTTTGAAAGGTAATATACAAGTTAATGTTCTGTGAAAATTTGAACCGTCTATCTGTTACCGTTTTTAATATTGAGCAAAAAAATACGAAAAAAACACGTTTATTGTATGGGGACCCCCCTTAATACATATATTTTTTTTATTTTTAGTGTTTGTTGTTATAGCGGCAACGGAAATACATCATTTGTGAAAATTTCAGCTTTCTAGCTATCACGGTCTATGAGATACAGCCTGGAGACAGACAGACAGACAGACAGACAGACAGACAGCGGAGTCTTAGTAATAGGGTCCCGTTTTTACCCTTTGGGTACGGAAACCTAAAAATACGGCCTCCCTGGCGTAATTTTATAGATAAATTTAATTTGTAATTTTATAGAGGTCCGGGATTCGATAAGCCCGCTACTTTCTTAGACTGCATCATCACTTACATTCAGGTGAGATCGCAATGCTAACTTGTAGTGGAGTAAAAAAAAGAATCTGCAAATTATAAGTTAATTATATTAATAGACCAAACGAAGCGAAGGCCTCTGAGTCTACTTGAGTGAATTTGCACTTGTCCGTCCGTCCGTCCGTCCGTCTGTCAGAGCCTTGTAACTTCGTAATTACTGAACGTAATTACTTCAAATTTAAATATTATGGATATAAACCGATGGCCTCCAGCCGAATATGGCTTAAAAAGTTATAAAAATCTTTATTTCAGGGGGCTCTCATAGAAGCGAATGCGAAGTAAAATATTTTTGTAGAGTTACATAGGGTTGCGGTATATCATTTTAAAGATAATTAGGAATAGAGTCAAAAAAAAAATTTTTTTTAATTTTCCCCCTAAAATTGACGAAATGGGGGGCTTTCAAAGTGGAGATTTTCTAACTTCCAAAGTTGACCTCAGAACTCTAAATTTTCTGAAATGCTGTGCCTGAAACTTGATCAATTATTTGAATTATATCCTGTACTTGAACAACAAATACTACGAAATAACGAAATTATTTAATTTTTAATGAGCCTTTAGTATTTACAACAGAACTTCACAATGATGTCAATAGATGCCGCCACGAGGTCACAGTTCGGGGCGAATCACTAGTGTTCTATATATTAAGTAGGATATAATGGCATCGTTCACTTTGTTACTAGGTCAAAGAATGAGCTTAATAATGCTTATTTCTGTGGTACTATGGATATACCGTATACGGTATACCCTACCTAATATATATCACTTCTAGTAAAGCATGACTAACGTTCCAATTACAAATTCTTCGTGTAACTAACAATCGCCTTCGTAAATTTCGCTTGTTTTTCATTCGAGACAGGTAATTTTAATGCATATTTAATGGACAATTCTTGGCTTCAAATACACTAAGATAAGGTACGGCTATAATGCATGCAGCCGGCTGTATTATTTATCGTGTGATTTTTGGCAACGAGCGTTAGCCGCTGCTTGCTTGGCTCGGCTAGATTTGTAATCTTCATAATGCATGCACTTTTGCAAACATTGCCTGCGGGCGGTTTTTTGATATATCCAATGTGACGGGTGTATTGTGTACGCCGCTTTAGTTTCAGTTTGAATAACTTGACCTGACAATTAGTACTACGCTAGCATGTAAAGTTAAGACACCTTACTACATTTTTTGGCCAAATAGGTATACGAACGATGGCTTAATTTACTGACGCGTGCATTTCGAGAAAGAGATGGCAGTAAATGCAAAGCAGACTAAATATGAAGGTACTTTGTGGTTTTAAGAATAAAACTTTTATATTATCCTATTCATTATTTGAAATTGCGTACCTAATTAGGTAATTTAAGTCAAAATTTATAGAGCCTATACACCTAAGAAGAACCCATCGTCAATATGATTTTTATACTAGTACCTCTGGGCATGACATACTTAAAGGCGAGCATGGTATCCTAATAATACATAAACTGTTAGTGTCGGTATTTATCAAAGCAACATTCCAAGAAATTTAAAATAACTGACCACGCGAAGAAAAACCTTCCTACCTTGTACCTACCACCATGCACAGATACCATCAGGAGATATCAAGGGTCAACAATCTTTATTCCTAGTATACGAGGGTAAGGTTCAACTAAGAGTAGCTCAGAATAAGAACTCAGGCAGTAGTTGATGATTTCAAGTAAGTAGGTACCCAGGTAAGTAGTAGGAATGTGTGTATCTATTTAAGTACCTCTTTAATTAGGTATGTACCTATTTTGCATTTAATTTATTAATGTCATTTGTGTGACAAATGATGCGCGTCATATTCTGTTGATAATTATCATAAATTACTTTACTTGCAATTTATTATTGTAATATATTAAGGTGTATTCACACATTCGCCTCCAGTCTCGTCTCGCAATTCCACAGGGCCGATGTTACTTATAATATGTGCGAATGCCAATGTCATAGTATACAGCGAGTGGCGTGACGTGGCGTGCCACGATACTGTATGACATGTAAATGCCCGGTTAGATGAAGACAGCAATAAGACTTTTCAGATTTTTTTTATCTCAAACGATTTCAAATACAGCTATTTTTAACCAGAGAAACCTCTCACTTTCCTAATTTAATAGGGCGGAAAATGGATTGTAAATGTATTGAAAATGGATACGTATTAACGCCTAACATCTGGTGTTCCAAGATTCTAAAGGAAGCTTTGGGGTGGCAACCGAGAGAGGAAATCACTAGAAAGTCAACGAGAAGGTCAGTGTAGAAATGGATTATATCTGGATTTTCCTTGATCAATCAAGTCCTGTCACAACTACATTCCTACACCTAATCATTCTAAGCCCTATGCACACATATTTTAACAAAATGGTGTCACAATAATATAAAATACACCTAACAGTTATTTTGACATTAATTTTAAAATCACGTAGGGTTGCAAGCATTTTATTTACACAAGCCGTGGTAATTAAACTTAGATCTTTAGCCTTAACCTAAAATGGAAAATTACGGTTTAATTACCCACAGTAGGTAAGCTTTCTCTTCGGTTACTCGTATCTGGTACATACCTGTGAACAAAATATAATATTAATTAAGTACGTGAGTTGTAATCAACGATCCTTGTGTAGGTAGGTACTTACTAGGCATGTTTACTTTTATATTTTTATTAATGATCTTTATATTATTGTCTTTCTTAGGCTAGCTAGGTATATAAAATATTGGGAAAATTGTCAGACATTTTGTCCGCACAGATCACAGACCATTAGGTTTACTACTCGGTGGCACAGATAGTGAAAATTATCCTCGTCGTCTCAACCTATAGACGTCCACTGCTGGACGAAGGTCTCCTGCATGGATCTCCACAGAGCACGGTCTAGTGCCGCTTGTTTCCAGCGGCTCCCAGCTACACGCTTGAGATCGTCCGTCCATCTAGTGGGGGGTTGTCTGGCCTTAAATCGTTAGGGTTCCTATGTAGATATGTTATTTTCATTAGAATTTCAAGCGGATGCTAAGATGCTATTGAATATTGTCTATCTTATACCTAAAAATGTCCGTTTACTCCTAAGGTTCAACTGCAATTTGGGTGTAGGTAATGGTAAAGTACGATACTCGTCAATATGAACTTTTTTCTATCCGTCTGTGGGATTAGAACGCCTCGTAGATAACTAGTAGGTACGATCCGAAAACTAATCGATGTTTTCCAAATTGGTTCAGTTCCGGTTATTCTAGTGGGGATGGTTCCAGCCGCAGGTAGAGGTACAAAAAATGCAGCATGTAGATATTATATTGGTAACTGCTCACATAAAATTCTTATATCATTCAATATGACCTACCTATCTAACTATATAGGAAGTAAACATTCTCGCTATATGAATTATGCGCATTATAATATGATATAGCAATTTGTTACATCTTTTCATGTCATGCTCAATAAAGAGGTGACGTTTTTTATACAAGATTTATATACCGTGATTTATACATGAGCCGAAATCCCGATCGAGTTAAGCAACGCCCACACTCGGGGTCACCCGTAAATCATACGCGACAACTCAAAAATGCCAACTTCAAAAACATGTTTGCTTGGCCAGTACCACGCACGGATGAAAAGACGAGAAAAACAAACGTAAAAAATATATTACTTTTGTATACCTCCTTTCTTTCCCCGTTGTTGGACGCCGAACAAGTCATAAATCACAGAAAGATAAGCATAAAAAGATTGTATGAGGTACACGGTAGAACTAAACTTTTCGTATTTCGTTATCTTGCGTCAGACGAGGCTTCAATACAAAAAAAAAATATTAAGTCTAATAATTCTTCGTAATAGACGCTCATCCAAAACCATACATACCTGATACTATAAGTATGAAGAAGGATTATTGTTATTTATGATGTACTAGTTGATGCCCGCGACTTCGACCGCGTGGTTTAAGTTTGCTTGATTCCCGCGGGAACTCCTTAATTTTCCGGGATAAAAACTATGTCACTCTCCAGGATCTCTACTATACCTATACCAAAAATTACGTTGATCCGTTGCTCCGTTGTGCCGTAATTGAAGGACAAACCAACAAACAAACACTTTCGCATTTATAATATTACTATGATGTCTATAGTTTCCCCTTAATCCCCTGAATTGTATAATAATAGTAACACAAAGCAAAGTTAAGCAAATATATATATTGTTGATATAAGTTACAATCATTCAAGAAAAAAAGCTGAAAAATATACCTACCTCAGAATATTTAAAAGGATAAAATACGAAACAATTATGAACGAAGATTAAGATAAAAGTTTGCTTAAAGGATAGTTTGGTTACTAGGTATAGTTTGCAGTAAATTCCTGTTGGATATAAAATCTTAAATCACCCACGGTGACCTGTGCGTTTAACAAATTGCTGCCGTGTACCGCGCTACCACATGAGGGGCCATTTGTCAGCCACGACTATACACGGGCGCCTACTGAGCAATTAGATTTGTTAGCTTGTACCCGAGCAGTTTCATCACGCCCCCGCTCAACAACAGATGCTTGGACTAATAACCTCTCGAAGTTTCCCCTTCGTCCCCTCGCCCCGGCGAACCGAGCTCCTGAGCTACCCCAGCCTCCCCCGGCAACCCAACTAAGATAGATTGCGCCACCATTCTTGCAATTTTCCTGTCGTATCTTGCCTCGTAAATTCCTGGTGATATATTGGTTCGGATCTCTCGCGATGCGACCAGGAGCATACTCGAAATATGATAAGAGTTATTTATTATTGTTCTTATTGGTTTTCTAGGGGGCGGTATGTAAAAGTCTTCCATTATGGGGTGCTATATCGCGTATTGATCGCCTTTGAACGCAACATTACATTTGGCTTTGAATATAATTTATTCGTACTCAAAGGAGCTTAAAATCGAGCCATAAATCACATGATTCACCCTTAGGTATGTAAAAACAAACACTTGATTTACATGCACGCACGCGAAACGAAAACAGATTAAACCGTAATAACAAAATTTTACGGCAAAATGGGAATTTTTAGCATACCGCAACTCTCCTAAAATTAAATAAAGGAATCTTCATTAATTTTACGCCAGATTAAAAACAGTCGAGGCCCTTTCGCTGCAGCAGGCGCCACAATTTCCATATTCTTATAGCAATAAATTATCATTGCCATCTGATGGCAATCGTAACGAGGATTTAAATACGTAGTTGAATCTAAGTTTTTTCTGGAGATAATAGTTGGTTAATCTAAGCCATTCGAAGTTTAGTCATTATTCTTGCTTCAGTCAAGGCTCAAATATTAGGTAATGAAGATGAAGGTAAATAAATAAGAATAAGGTCCATCGATATGATATTAGAATATCATATCGATGGCATTGTTAGCTCTATCCTACTAAAATGTCTCAAATCCCAATTCTACCAATATGTGAAATGCGAAAGTGTGTTGTTTTTTCGACTTTTATATCGACTGTCAATGTCGTCACAACCAACGGAATTAACGGATTGACGTGATTTTTGCAAAATCCTGAAGTTTAAAGTGAAAAGTGTCCTGGAGGTTTTGAAAACCTAAACCCACACGGACGAAGTGTCGGACATAGGCTAGTGTATACGGTATAGTAAGTATTTACCTAATAATATTAAGGTAACCAAAGTCCCTGATAAAACGTAACAGCTGCACTCACATTAATTTCACAACAACGTTCAAACTTCGATATCGTCCATACAATAGATCAAATATAGGAGTAGTATTATGTTCTTCTCTTGTCAAAGGTATTTGTCGAAGGCATAAACAATCGGGAGGAAGCCGTTTCCTCGTCGACGACGGAAGCGAGTCGAGTGTCGGTACCGGAACTGTTATTGCTGGAACGACTACTACATCCGTTAGCGTAGACTTCAAGTCTCCTGACGTTTAGCTGACTTCTCATTTGCCAAAGTTTTCCAGTCTTACGTGTCTGGCACATTGTCCTAAGTGTATTTCTTGCAAATATGTACCCTACCTTCGGTTGATATAACATTTTTTTTCTAATTTCTCTGTTAATGTATTGCTAAACTTCGTAGCCTCGTCGTTTGTAGTAATTACCTCAATTATCTATACAAAAAAAAACAGCATTATTCTCCAATGACAATCTTATTCTTGATCAGTATTCATTTAAATCTTTTACGAAATCTCTAATTATTACTGAATACTTTTTGCGCTATCATTCTAATATCTAGAATTACGTGATATTTATTATCATCTCTTTGTTATGAATTTCCTTTTATCGCAGAAAAATGTACGATACCAATTTTTCGAAATTTTGTACAGCCTTTTTCTGAAGATGGACAATCTACAATTCATCGTATAATAGTGTCATGGACTTGACGAGTTATGCTAAATGTAATCTTTATTGTGATTAAAATAAGGACTAAAATATATGTATAAAGGGCTTCGATCATATAACTGAACCTTGGCATTTAATGCGCTTCACGTCCAAACATCACGACCTATTTAATTTTCTAGTCGCTGTCGGACTTCCCTAGTTTCGACTGACTTTCGCTTTTACTTCTAAGGTCACACCGCTTTACTTTATACGAGTATGTCGCAACAGTGCATGTTAGCTTGTCTGTTACTTGCCTGTTTTTAAATGAAATATTATTATAGATAGTAGTTGTATAGTCTCATGCGCAATTTATTTCCTTTATTTCCTAAATCATGAATCAGACTTAACTATTGGATAATTGTATTAATTTTTAAAATATTTTGGATGATAATTACTGAAGTTAATTACTGAATATTTTAGTATATTAGTATTTACTACACACATTCATTACTCAAAGCTTAATTAGAAAATAATATGAAAGAATAAATCATCTGACAAAAAAATATTTGACACAAAATTTAACCGTGATACTTCCTTAATAATGTTTTTATTTTCTCTTAAAATGTCTCAATTGAAGTATGTGTAAAAATAAATTAAAACCAATAAATTAAAAAAAAACTATTCCTTGGATATATTTTCGTAAAATAGATCATCTATATTTCGAAACTCGTTTTGTCGCAATTTAGATTGTCGAAACCTTGATCTTAGATTTGTATATTGACGATTGCGTGGTATTTACGTACCTAACTGTGAATCATGAGCTAGCCAATCGTCTTATAATACTTTATGTGAGTAAAATTTAAATATTATGTAATATACTATAATTACTTAGTAAGTACTTACCAGTACTGTAAGTTGATGAGTAGAATATACCAACCTATTAAGATTATAAAAATCCTTGAGCTTAGTGCGGTGAACTCATAGCTGGTAACCTTAGGAATGTAAAGGACGACAACGATTTTTAATATACCGTGCACCCCATTATGGAAGTATTCGCACCCTTGTTCTGCGGTGACATTTGAAATCCAACTCTATGAAAAATCAAAGCTCGAAACATTATGCAAATGGCATTATGTTCGTATTTTTGTACGTTTCGCCAACTTTATGAGCCGAATAGAAAGGGTTGAGGGGTTAAGACGATCTGGGGGTAGTGAATAAAAGTTTTGATACCACATTGTCTATTGCGGTTTATGTAGTGGATGAAATTCACCCTTACGCTGTTAAAAATATGTATTAACCAATACAATACGTTTTAATTGTTACGAGTTTAGAATGAATTATTTTACACACAAGGGAAATTAAGTTGTTAGTAATTTTGAAAAATAATGTTAGTTTAGGAGTTAAGATTAAAAAATTAACTACACACAATATGATAATATTTTACTGGCAGGATAAACCATTCTTACGACAAAGTGTAAAATGAATTGTTAAAGCTTGCTGACTTACCACAGATGCATACAAAACGTACTTTCCCGTATGTTTCTTAATAGGTAAGTAGGTATAGAAAACCGATAGTTTATAGAAAGTTATCGATTTAATACGACCGAGATTCGTAAGTGGATACCTGCGTATGAACATCGATACTGCTAAATAGGAATTAACTAACATTCAACTACTTATAGACTTTCAAATTAACTTAGGAATATGCAGTGAAATTAGCTACAACATTAGCACTAATGGCTTATAAGTAATTGAATAGTTCGGTACAAATTAACGGTTTCCATAGTCGTACGTAAAATGTTTAGTTATTAATGTTTATTTTTTTCATATTTTTAGGTTGATGGCAGGAGGTACTCGTAGGTACCTATTAAAGCATAACAGCTGAGAACTTACAATTTTATTATTGCCAATTGATAAAAACAATATTAGCATTTTGTACTAGAAAATGTGACGAATTTTCAACATTGACAAGCTGTAAGGAAACTAAAGGCTCTTTTTCACTAACATTATAACACCTAACCCTTAATTTATTAATTTAATATTACTTAAAGGGTAGTAATTGCCAAATAAATTAAATGTATGCTACGGTCTACTGGTATTTTTTTAAATAAAACTCTACTGTTCCACGCAAATAATCCTAAAGCAATCGTTTTCTTTTTTTTAATTGTGAGATAGGCTTACGCTTGACGACAATCGTGCTTAGTGCAAAGCAATGATGAGGTCTAGGATAAGTAGCGAAAATCAGATGTAGGAATCGGATATAATATAGGTAGAGCAATATTTAGGTACTTACTTAGAGTATATACTTACCTATTTATCTGTATTTATAGTTTTTAAGACACGCCTTAAATGTAAGCATCTCTATGGAATGCCACCGAAGTTTCTTGTAATGTAGGCTATCGCGCGGTTGCTAGATCTCATCACAGATTTGTCAACGAGGCTGATAAGTGGTTTCCTCAATTTACTATCAGACACAGGCATGCCTGTCGATCATTTACCTACTTTTGGTTCATTCAACCTAAAACTCTAAGCTAAGTAATCTTAAATTGTGTCTTGGAGAATATTTCTTTATTT
Organism: Erebia epiphron; assembly: GCA_963932025.1. NCBI lineage: Eukaryota > Metazoa > Arthropoda > Insecta > Lepidoptera > Nymphalidae > Erebia > Erebia epiphron. The sequence goes on from OZ009945.1 coordinate 44,981,785, forward strand.
AATAAGTTATTTTCTCGATAGCTAGATTTTATACTTTATAGAGGTTAAGACTTCGTATTATTAAAAATCGGCCCTGTTCTATAGAATAAAATATTCGGTTAAATGCAGGAGGTAAAAAGTATTTTAACTATTCCCTAATACTGCATAGGTAATCTATTATAGGGTAATCTCAAGATGTATTACACAAGATGTAAGATGTATTACATATTTATATATAAAACTTCAATAAAATTTTCGGTTACTTACTTAATTTTTTTTATTATAAGGGTAATTATAATATCTGAATAGACAAATATTCTGTCTTATTCATAGATGTATTTATTTAAAAACAAATGAACGGTGTTTTGGAATCTGTCATCGCCTCCTCGGGTCGTAATCAAAATTATCATGCAATTTCAGTTAGACCGAAACGTGTTCAGTTGTCACAGTGAGATATTTACTGCATTCATGTGTATTCAGCTTAAGAGTACCGCAGACCTCAGACTAAACAATAGCAATTATGTATTCCGTGACGATAGTTCGATAGAGTCTAACTAATTTGAAATCTTTTCTGACTTTTTCCGGTCAGTTGTTCATTGTTTGCATTTGAGCTTTTTCTATCATGTTTTAAAAATAAGACTAATACGCTCGACTTATCAGCTGTAGTATCAGAGTATGAGAGTATTCAGTAATGAACACTGTAAGTTGGTCACTGGCCATGTACCTAGTTGGCTCACAAGGGCAATGCTTATCATATAGGTTGTAATTGAATGCTCACAGAAATTCATTGAAGATCACAGGATTTTGCCACACACATTAACATAGTGGTTGGCATTTACCGAAGGCATTCATGTCACGTGAACTGAAATCTCAGGTCTTAATGGTACACTGAGTAAACGACTAAATTGTTGGCAGATAAAATGTCTGAAGTTTGCGAGGCCCCTTACAAATGAGCCAGTCTGTCGGTTCTAACATTAAAATAACATCAACGGAAAATAAACTTAAAAAAACACTATTATGAAGCTTTAAATAGTAGGACAGCAGAATGTTGAATTAGTTAGGTATTTGTTTAAAATCTATGTATGAAATCTATGGCATCTTAAGTGATGTTTTAGGATTTCGTTTTTGTATCCGATTTTTAATGTTACTTGTTTTTGAAAGCTCTATACCCAAGGATATTTTAGTTACTATCTGTCTAGAGTCTAGAGACCATTCGAAAATCAAAGACTTCCCACAGTTGGTACTGACAAAGTCGCATCATTTAGTAAAAATAAAAACTTCAGAGTGTCAATTATTTGAAGAATCTGCCCAGCTAAAGCTTAACCCTTTAGGATTATTTTAGGGCTAGAAAAAAATATTTTTCAAGACCATTAAACAACTTTTCGAATTAAGTTAGAATGCTCTTATGCGGTTACAAATTCCATAATTGTAACTGCTGTAGCTATATAAAAGTCGTTCTAATCAAGTATTGTACTCGACATCCAATACATCATTTGCATATCCCAGCACATGTGGTCATAGACAAAGGGTGTAATAGCCCCCGTATTTAATTTTCATAGAACGGGGCCTTTATAATATGTCTGCCAACGAATAATAACTTAACCCTTTCCTATTTCTAAATTGGCTTTAAGCCTATCAGTGCGGTCAATTTACTATTTAATATATTTAATTTATCTAGTTTTAGGTAAAAATAATCATAATAAATAAATAAATCTTTATTTGCAAAAACTGCATACATTAATTTCAATAATATGAAACTGCCTCCTGTGGTATTAAAACTGTGTAGACTGTAGACAGTCTTCCCTCTCTCTAAACTACAAAACACAGTTGAAAAATGAAGACATATATTATGCTGTATTATAGATAAGTATATTAAATAAAAAGGAAGGCGTGTGATTCAAAATTATTGTAACTTATGTCAAAGACTTAAATTTTATTAGTTTGAATGTGATATTTATGATCAAACGAAATACATATGGCTCGGTGAACTAAACATATATACCCATCGCAAAACTACATGAGTCATATTTTGATTTTGATTAGTCAATCATCGGAAACGCCTTTTTACATTATGACCTTTTTCACAACACTGGTAGGAAAATCCATTTTCCAAATAACGTCCTTGTGCAGCTAATTATGTTGCTATTTAACATGTTTTAGTAATTAAATTAATAAAGCTGTAATTAATGCAAAATAATCGATTGGCCCGCGGCGATTGTTACAAGCGTGACTTCAACGAGGCTGATTTTAATTGTCGATAGCAATTGTTGTTATAAATTAATTAAAAATACTAACCTACCTGTACCTAAACACTTACTGTTTTAAGGTAAATGCTACGTATTTTATAGGTGCTCACAAATAGGCTCAGCAGCCATAAAAACAAATTTGTGTAAACAAATTCATATGAATGCATATGAATATTACAAATTTTATTTCATATATGTATTCAAATACATACCTACATGAGAAAAGTTAGACATATTATAAAGGAAATAACTGGTTAACTGGAAGAGAATACCTCAAGGCATTGAGTTCGTCTTTGCATGTGATACTAATTTTATAAATGCGAAAGTTTGGATGGATGGATGGATGTTTGTTACTCAATCACGCCACTACGGCTGAACGGATCTGGATGAAATTTGGCACAGACATAGAATATAGTCTGGAATAGCACATAGGCTACTTTTTATCCCGGAAAATTAAAGAGTTCCCGCGGGAACCAACAAACTTCATTCCTCGCGGACGAAGTCACGGGCACCAGCTAGTTTATAATATGTATGTCACATGTCTTACGTATACATTTCGACTAAAAACCCTGAAGTACAGTAGTATTTTTAAAAGTACCAAGTAAACTCGCGTAGTCACATTTCTGCGGACATGCTGCAGTTTTATTTAGGTACCATTGAGATATAGCCTATACGTAAGACATAAAGTCCATTTTCTTTTAAATAAGGGTCGACGTACCCCAGTCTGTCTTTATCAGTACTGTAGCCAGTGGCCGATGCGACCAGTAAATTTATTAACTGTGATACGCATTCAGTGTAGCGAGCTAAAAGGTGATTTTAATTAATATTAATTACCCCCACACCTCTAATTAATGTAATTCGCGAGATAAGACGCCTCTGAGTTGTCACGCCGGGTGGCTCTGTATCGGACATGCGAACATATTTATATGCATTTAATGTTATCAATCATTCCGTACGACGCGATTTCAAAAAGCCTTAATATTGTTCCAAATTTTGAAGTTCTCTCCAAAGTAGGAAGTACAACCTTGTTCTCAATTAAATCACAAGTAATTTTTATTTTTCCTACTCTTATAATTATGTATTAAACTCTAATTTCCTACTTCTGTCTTACCATCAGCATTAAGCATTTTATTCACCATGAAAATTATGAACGTCACATTTTATGGTTTAAACAAGCTTTTTCCCGCAGCTTCGCTCACGTTAAGTTAGGGGCAACCTTAGGGGATGAATTTTCAAAAACTTTTATTTAGCGGATAACTACGTCATGATAACTAGCTGTATGTCAAACTTCAGTAAATAACTGTGAATAACTTAGTCTGTGATAAATCAATCAGTCAGTCACCGTTTCCTTTTGTATATTTAGGTATCTTTACTCGATAGGTACGCTCAATATTCAATTTGTTTATTTCTTATACAGCTGTCTCTTATTATACGCCTTGTTTTGATTCTTCCACCGGTGAAAAGAGCAGGTACTACTACTACTAACAGGCAAGGAACTCAGCAGCTTAAAATAAATAAACTATTAAAAAAAACAAATACACCTACCAAATAAATATAAATAGGTAAAAGTTCAGTCCTAAAGAAAATAAGTTTCAGTTGGATAAACAACAGCGAACTAATCAACTGGATACAAGGCACTGGCTACGAATTAATCAAAGTTTAAAACAATCCCGTGTAGTGGTGTGAGGCGCAACCGAGTGTACGTACACTCATGTAATACGATAGCACGAACAAAACACACTGTAGAATAGGTAGTTGGTAGTTGGTAGGATGTTCTTCATTCAAACATTCAAATGAGCATCATACTTCTGGAGATCCTACCAATCTAATATTTTGAAAAAAAAAATCACATATATCATTATCACTATAATGGGTAAATTTCAATGTTTGTTAAGTATTCTAGTAAAAATAATATTATACTAGCTGATGCCCGCGACTACGTCCGCGTGGATTTAGGTTTTTTGGTTTCCGCGGGAACTCCTTAGTTTTCCGGGATGAAAAGTAGCCTATTATTATAGCTATTCCAGACTATAATCTATCTCTGTGCCAAATTTCAGCCGGATCCGTTCAGTCGTTGGCGCGTGATTGAGTAACAAACATCCATACATCCATCCACCCAAACTTTCGCATTTATAATATTTATTTGATGGAAATCAATGAATTTTATTTAGTGCGTAAAAACGTATTTAGTTAACCAATTGGGAAGGAATTCAACTTACGACTTCTCTAAAAAATTCCGATTAAAATTTCAGTAATACTTTTATACTACTACTTTTATTAGATGCCTAATTATAAAAGGCATCTTGAGTAAATTGGCTAATAAAAACCACGATTTAAGTTCTAACTGTCCGAAACTATTTTTGTTATGGCAGCTATTCGATGTTATATTTTTAAATGCATATAAACTTCAAATTCACACAATTTATGTAATGGTACAAAATTTGGATATTATGTTAAATAAATTATGTGTTAAGAATTCTTACGATCTAAAAATGCCTTTATTAATATTCATAGCTTAATTCAACATTAACGCACATAATTTTGAGAAATTTCGTTAAAATATTTTGGGGAACAAATATTTTACCCAATACAAGTGCGTTCACTGAAAAGTCCCATACTTGCGTACTGCGTAGGGTCACAAGTGTATTAAGTTTACACGTTCATTTTAACCCTGTACGTGTACCTCATTGACATAAAGCCTTGTTTATATAATTAAACAAATTTTGTACCTGTCTACTATAAAATTAAAAGTCTAGTATTTTTTGCAGATAATATGACGAGATCCATTGAGGAAAACCACTAATCTACAAAGCTCAATGAGTTACGAAGCTTGCATTAAGGCAGTAGGCTTGAAAGGATCTATATAGGCTAAGGAAGGTACGTACGGTAGGTGGTAATTCCGAACCATAGATAGTTTCATTTGATCATTCAAAATCACTTTACAAAAATTTATTAAAATAGAAAAACCCCCTAGTGATTAAAACTGAAACTGTGAAGTCGCTGCTGAAAATCCGGTTTAAGACCGAAAATCCCCACAGGATGCCTATAGCATAAGACGTGTCTCCATTAAGTAGCCGGTGAATATTTTTAATAAATTGAGTTGATATCACATTGGGTTTTTATATTGTTCATTCAAATATACCTAATTAAACTGTATCTCAAACAGTTACGAAACGATTTAAATATTTTTGAAATATACGTTTCAGCGTTGATATTAATAATACGCATGACTACTAAATAAGAAATTACCACAGCCGACAACTCCGTAATTCTTCAACATGTCGAAACGGACTCTATCTTTAATAACGATCTTATTGGCTCTCAGCGTTTACACTTCGAAATAAAATAATAAATGGAACAACTTTATAAAGCCTATAAGTTCCGTACATAAATATGTATTACGCACTTGCTACACTCAAATTTCGCCACCGTGTACCTCGTATTGATATATTGTATTGTTTATTGCGCGGCCGAATCAAAACTTGATATATTGTACGGCGCGCGTGCTGTTCGCGGGTAACTTTCATATTTGGTAGCTTTATATAGTTATGGCGAACTAGATATGACACAGTGTAACAAAAATATTTGTTCAGAAGTAGTTTACAATACCACAGAAAAGTGTAGTTTGAATTTTATTATGTGTTAAGCTGTCATCTTTAAAATCGAGCATCAACAAGTAAATTTTTATAAAAATGTCTGGACGTTCTTTCACATCAGAAAAGACGATGTCTAATTTTGAACTGAAAAAAAAGATACGCGCCGAATTGAGAACCTCCTCCTTTTTTTATAGTCAGTTAATGAAGCAACACAGTTAAATAAGATTTTTTTGAATACTGAAATTAATTCAATTTATTTAAATTAAAGAAAAGCTATTGAAACACGAAAGAAATTGAAAAAGAAAATATGTACCTATGTACCTATGACTAAAATTAATGATTGCTATGACTTTGTCCACGTAGATCTAATGAATTAAATTGCTTTTAAGTTTGAGTTTCAAATGACGATTTTATGAACTCCGATTTAACGTTTCACCTATAGTTCGCGCGCGAGTTGAATGCAGGGTACAAGTATGGTGACACATACATTTACTCTGCATTCAACTCGCGCGTGAACTGTAGAAATAAATTTCTAAATTTGACAGAATTCTTATGCAACATTAGTCTAAACATAAAATTATTTCCTACATTAAACGATATTCGAATTTGGTAAAATCGACATTAAGTTAAATAATTTTAGCAATTGGTACGCTTATATTCATCAACATTCTACGCCTGCGGCCCTTCCAGAGTTTAATTCTCATAGTTGGATGCGATACGTAGATGTATGTTTGAGTCAAGGGAATAGTTGGGATGAGGAGGGATAAATTATTGCTTTCTACAACTATGTGTCTGCGCCATGTGTTATGTTAGACACTGTTTTAAGTTACCACATGAATTACGCGGTACAAGTTTGGGATCAATATATCCAAGGACTGCTAAAATGTGTTTTAGGCGTTATAAATTTCATGTGGAATTTTTATGCTGACTATAAAAAAAAGTGCGAAAAATATGTAGGTACAAGAATAATTACCTGTGTTAATACTTAGTATTAAACTAGCTTAATTTATTGCATTCAAGTTTAATTAATAAAATGGTATTTTTTTCTCTAGGTACTTTCCTGGTTGAAGAATAGAAGATATAATATTTAGATATGGGTGTATGTACGCCTTTACAGTTACTTTTCTACAGCTCTCAGATTTTCTATCATTACTAAAATCTAAGTAGTAAGTACCTACCAAATATTATATTTTGTGTAAGCATTCTTTTTTTTTATTTTTCTCTTTGTGCATGTGCCACGTGCACAGTGAATTTATATAGTTTTTGAAAATCCTTTTTTCCACCAATATCCTTTTAAAAGGCATTAGGTAAAAACCTTATATACTGAGGTCATAAATAAAAAAGTTAATTGAGCATAATATTTTTGTTATAATGCGGATACCATGTCAGGCTCAACTTCTCACTTAGCCCGCGAAAGTTTTAATGTTTCGTACAAGCACACCTACCTACTGTTATTCACTCACGTATGTACCAGACACGTGTTTAATTTTTATGACAAAAACAATTTATAAAGCAAAAAGTAATGTTTTAGGTAAGTACGTGAGGTTAAATGGACGTGAAAAATGAAAATAAAATATTATGTAGGTACTACACTATAGCATTAGTTGCAAATGGTCACGTTTTTATGAATGATTTTTAGGTGTTAGGTTGAGTTAAAAAGATTTTAGATGGTTACTGTTTTAAACAATTCGAAGTTTTTAATAAATGCCTTTAAGTTAAAATGGAGGTGAGTATGTTTGTAGGACTACCGATACCTTATTAATTATATATGGAGATCACGTAGTGACGACGTGAAAAGAAAAATAGAAAGGTAAACACAGGCCTATAAGACTTCGTCAAACGTATGATTCGCCGTCAAACAACAAGTACCTAACCTCTACTGTCTGTTATAACCAGAAGTATATATCGTAGCATAATTTCTATTAAAGCTACGACTATTGACCTAGTAATATTAATATTATTAGTCATTTAAGTCACAAACCCACCATAGAACTTTGGTGTACTATCTTCAAGTATCTATTAAAATTTTAGTTCTATAAGTCCAACAACTCCGTGCTTATTAAGAACTTAGTAAGACCTACTAATTTATCTAATACGCAATTTCTCATAGATAGTTAACCTTTAACGGCGCAGCTATAAGGAGGGGAATGAGCGTCTCTTATAAGTAGGTGCTAGTTACAAGCATAATTTTAAAGTAAGACCTGTTAATCGTTGTTTAATAATTCTGCCAATTACCCTAATATAAGCACCTAAATAGGGTGAAAATACAACCATATAATTCGTAAAGCATAATATCAGTGGTCCTTTTTAAGGTACTTATACCAGCAATAGGTAGATACCAAATAAGCAATCAAACTCTTACTGCCACACTCAGAGTCCTTAATCGTTACTTAAAGCACTCCTTTAGTATAGATATAGAAATGATTTCATAAGTATTTTATATAAAATTAATCTGTACTAAGGACTTAGGAGTTTTTTGAATAATGAAGCGACTCTAAGTGCAGCAGTTAGTTATCTTCCCTTCTATTAGGCAGATTTATATTTCCTTAACATTAATAGGCACTGACAAAAGAAATATATTTGGATTATTGGAATTTATCATCCAGTCAACATATTATTGTAACTAGTAGATACGAGTAGGTATATTTATGTTGGGAAGAAACAACAAAAAAAATATAGCAGAAACAGAAAAAAAATATTAATGCACTCACAAAAAACGTAATAGAGAACATGCGTCGACATCACGGCAATATATCAATAGGGCGTTGATTCACTGGCAAATAAAAGTCTACGCCGCAGGAGGCGTCGCGACAGAAATAATTTCATACATCCAAACATTTTCCGATCCATTTGAAGCACGTTCAACCGCTCGATTACTGGTAATGGACTTAGACAATATCTCTCGAATGAAAAAGCGTCAATATGCTCTGAAACAACTCAAACCGATATGAGTTCCTATCTTTACTCTGTTTTCAAATGCCATAGCATAATAAATTAGACAAATAAGAAAATAATCGAGCAAAGCAATGTCTTTTCAGCAGCGCTTCCTAAAGCTTTCGGCGACCTGGTAGGACCTGCTGGATTTCAAGAAGTAGGTCAGATGGCTGGAGTAAATGTGCTAGAAGGCGGTTGCCAGTCTCACGCACAAGACAACAGATAGAAAACATTCGGGAAAAACGAAAGATGTAAGTGAAGGTACATAATGAAGCCATTATAGTTCTTAGTTTAATTCTGAATTGCACATATTATTAACTACAACTGCAATTAAATAACTGGCAAATACGATTTATTTTCTAAATATAGAAAGGGTTTTAATCCATAGGACAATTATTACTAGAGTAGCATAACATTTAGCGGCAAAATCTGTCCCACGAGATATTTGAATCGTAGATACTTAGGTAATACAGATTAAGTTCACCTATGATTAGTCATTCATCTATAATACCAACTATCTATCTATACCAACAGATACTCGAATACTAGAGCACTAGTCACTAGATAGGTACTTGTCGTGACATAAATGATTTCATACATCCATACATTCCCGATCCAATTAAAGCCGTTTAGCCTCTCAAGTATCTATGTTATTATGGGCCTAAGAAATATACCTGGACCTAGAGTATAAAATAGCTAGAAGAGAATGTATTTATTACCTTTATGATATAAAAACCTGTATCAGTATTAAAGCATTTTGTTGTTGTTGAACCAATTTTAATGCCCTTTCATCCCCATATCTTAAGGGCGTTGGAAGGGGGCTAAAGCCTAAATGACCCTCAAAACCGCCCCTGTCTCGAACACGACAAACAGGGAGGGATGATAGTGTCAAAAAAAGATAAAAATAATATAAATTGCTCCTTATGCGAATGCTCCTCGTGGTCCCGATCTTTATTTATCTACCTTCCATTACTTTATCTCACTCTAGTTACTTTTAACTCTTCATAACCTAATTATTGAAACTCTTCAATGGAATTACGGGCAAAAAATAATACACCTAGGATAACTTTTGCGTTTTCCAATGTTCTAAGTGTGGACAATGTTATCACATACCTACCTAAATAACTCGCATGCTTTATAGAATACATTCCACATACATTTTAATCTAGATTTCCATTACACACGCTCTTACGAGTTTGTACTTCATCACCGTACAACATTGTGATTTTTACTCGTAGATATTATTGAGTGTTAGTAATTTAGTAGGTTATTGATTGAAATGTTTTGCAGGTAAGTCTTAGGTATATTTATGATGATAATTTACTAAAAGAATTGATTACATTAATAATTTCAAATAGCATTACTGATTAATATTTATGTTTTTACTGTCGCAGTCTTTTTATTTAAGTGTTTTTAAACCATTCAATCATCAAAGTATTTAATGAATTATAATTTTCCAATTTTTTATTGATTTTCTAAGATTGCCGCGACTTCTACCGAAAAATAAAACTAGCTATTAGACTACATTGGTAAATAAAGTCAATAAAGTAAATTAATTAGGTTCATAATATCTAAATAGCATCACTTAAATTCAGGTGAGATGTTAGAAATATTCTTGAGTTAAAGTCAAAACTAAAATCAGGACCAGACCAGCCTGCCTGATAGATAGCTTTGACTAAAACGGACACGACTTTCTTGACTCAAGACGGTCATATTATTATCTTAAACTAATTTCATTCAGAAGGAATCTTCTTCTTCTTTTCTTTATCAAATCTTAATTTTAGTTTGGGATAAGTAGTTATTTACTAGCATGACTGGATTTTTAATGCCATTTTAATAATAAAAATCTTCACGCGAGTCATAGAAAGTAGAATTTGTTAAGAAGATTCCGGCAAGCAATCAACACTTCATATCAGTGATGTAAAAGCGTGCTTAAGGCCGACCATACACGGACAGCTTGAAGCTGCGATTGAGCATAGTGAACTATAGTCTTCTACGTACACACATACATGGAATCGAATCGAGCAGTGGCAACTGCTTCAAGCTCTTGAGACTGCAAGGGCGGTCCGAGGTGTATATTGATCACTGGCTAACTGCTCGAGCTGTTCGTGTATGACCGGCCTTATAAGCAAGATTTTTATCTATTTTGATCAAACAAAAGATCAACATAAGCTCTTGTTAAAAGGATATAATTCTTGCTAACTATTGTCCCTGTGACACAACCGTAGGTACAAGAAAACAAACCTAAAGAAATATAGGCAAAGACGTTGAGTGGGTACATTAAAATCACATTAGTACGACATCTAAGGGGTCCGCGATTTATCTCTAGCGGTACAAAAATAAATTAAAACAAATTTTGGAGCGATTTTTTTTCTTCAGTCATGGTTATCTCATTTAGGTAGACGATGGCGCGTGAATTAAATTATATGGAAGTAGCGATAAAAATTAATGTGTTACTAAATATCGCAAATAAATCTTAAGTATCTTATTCATACATTGGCTAATTATTGATTAATATTGAAGCCGTTTTACATTTCGACAGTAGGTAACTGCCGTTTAATACATTCACATGATTATTTACGTATTGGTATTTGGTACGGTTTTTATGTTCGCGGAATGAAGGATAAGGGGTTGAAATAAAAAAACCAAATTATTTTTCCTTTTCAATATATTCACCTGCAAGACGGACACATTTTTCAGATCTTTCAATTAATTTATTCATACCCTCATAAAAAAATGTTTTGTCTTTGTCCTCAAAATACGCTGAAACTTCATCATCGGTGGTAAATTTTTTACCCCGCAGCTCTTTTTTCATTTTTGGAAAGAGGTAATAATCACTCGGGCCAGGTCTGGGCTTAGGGTGGGTGGTTCAAAATATCGAAGTCCACTTTAAGCAGGGCAGCCAACGCAACGCGGCTCTTGTGGACGGGCGCATTGTCGTGCAAAAGCAGCACACCTTTCGTCAATTTTCCCCGTCTTTTCTGTTTAATGGCTTCTTTTAGTCGCTCTAATATTGAAGCGTAGTATTCTCCTCCTCCGATTCTTTATAATCGATCAATAATATTCCTTCCGAGTCCCAAAAGACCGTTGCCATGAGTTTCCCAGCTGACTGTGACACCTTAAACTTCTTGGGGGGTGCTGTGCCCTTTTTATGCCACTGCATAGAGTCTTGTTTCGACTCAGGTTCATAATGATGAACCCAAGTTTCGTCTCCAGTAACAATTCGACTCAATACACCATCCTTATCTTCATTGCAGAGGTCCAAAAATGCACGTGAACACTCTACGCGTTGTTGTTTTTGCGGCGGCGTGAGCATTCTCGGTACCCATCTTGCGCTGACCTTAGTCATGCCAAGATGATCATGGATTTTAAAAATGGTTGTATCGGATACTCCAACCATTTCTGCGAGTTGTTTCTTCTTTAGTCGAGCATCGTCGAGTACAAGTTTTTCGACTTTTTGGATAAGTTCTGGCGTGGTCACCTCGATGCTCCTGCCTGGCCTCGGATCGTCTTCAAGGGATTCCCTTCCTTTTTTAAACAAACTGTGCCACTTGTACACCATGGTTTTTCCTGGACAAGAGTCACCGTAAACCGATGACATCTCATCCATTATGGTCGCAACTAATTTTCCTTGCTTGGTAAGGAAGTTTATAACGGCACGATATTCGATTTTTTCCATATTTCACTTTTCACTTCTGATTATGTAGCTTGGTTGGCGATAGCTCAAAGACTAATGGTCTAATAACAATGAAATCACGTATTTATACTAATTATGAGTCACTAAACACGTTACGATCCTAATGAGCCTAATCACCCCCCCCCCCCCCAACCCTCTCATTCCGCGAACACAAAAACGCTCCCTCGTAGGTATACAAAACCAAAACAACTTTATAATTTTTTAGCAAGAAAAGAATACAATTACTTTGCTATAATCCGCCAACAGAAAAAAAAATCTGTATGGTCAAGCATGCAATTAAAAGCGAAGCACCGTTTACCTTCACCAAGCAAGAAAGCTAAGTTCCCAAGCAAGCAATGCCACCACCACTCACATGCACCACCACACAAGACTTTTATACTATTCTCGACGCACGTTTCGTCCCGACACCGGAGCATCCTCAGGAGATGTCGACTTTACAATGCGAGATTGTCTAGTCAATCTTTAGCTTTAAGTCAATAGCTTTCTTGCTTGGTGAAGGTAAACGGTGCTTCGCTCTTAGATAGAATTCATTGGCTTCGCTTTTAATTGCATGCTTGACCATACAGATTTTTTTCTGTTGGCGGATTATAGCAAAGTAATTGTATTATTTTCTTGCTAAATCATGAACTTCCGCAAAGTAACGCCTGATTCTATCCAATATTTATAATTTTTGTTTACCTATGTGAATTTGCGTGGTCTAATATTAATCAATAATCTTCAGGCAACTAAAGAAAAATGCAAAGGGTAATCAAGGCTCAAGTAATATTAATTATCACAGAAAATTTCAGGATCACTAACTAATTATCACTAATGCTATAATTTTATTTTAACGTGCTTACATTTTCCATATTGATCGGTGGTACCTACCGCTTTGCCTACCTTTGCTTACAAACTTTTGTAAGTATTGTGAACATTGAAAAATTCCCTAAAATGTTAAGAGACGAGACAAATTATTACGGTTCAGTACTATTATAATAGTGCTGCGCTTCAAATTCATTGATCAATCCGCACCTAATACATTTTTACGGGTAATAAACATATTATCACTTCATCAACACAGCTATGGTAACCAGCCAACCGCGCGGTCGCAGACAGGCTCGCAATTTGCCTCACGAAGGCACGTTTAATATTAGAAGTCCTGATTTATGTCCTGCCCCCATAATGAAGTGTCTCCACACTAGCGGCGTGTGTGCACTAATTCACTACTACCGATAGACGGCGGCTGTGAAGGGATCCCGAAATTCCGCATCCACTGAAAATAGATGTAGATGTACGCACTTGAGCGTATATCCGCATATTCGCAACTTTGTTATGTACCTACTTACTGAATTTCTTATCCATACTAATATGTAAAAGTGTGTACCTATGTTTGTTCTGTGTAACCGATTTTGATGGTAAGTACGTACCTACCTACGTAGATAGATTGCATACCGGAGACCAAAGTTTCCATGAGATTTAAAAAATAAAATGTACCCGGATAAAAAACGGCGGCATAGCTACACGTAATATCTATAGGAGTAATATTGTTTGTCCTTCTTTAATTATTGAGGAGCCGGAGAGTTAGTAAGCGATTTTGATTCCGGATGACAACCCTAAAGCCCCGTTGATAATATTGCGAGTATCTTTATTATAGAAAACAGCATCATAGAAGCAATAAATTAATCGAAACATTGTTAAATAATAAAATACACAAACCTATAATTACCTACCTCCTGCGTTTTTATTCTATGTCGTAAAACGGTCGTCAATCAATTACCTACTTAATTGATTGATTGAGAAATGATCTTTACCCATCCGAATTTATCGATAAAGCTCTCAATTTACTAGTTCAATTTAAAATTTTAAGAATTAGCGATGCTTTTGGCCTGATGATGACATGGCTTTCTCTCTTTATATGAAAACACGTGGGAAATTTTTGTACAAGTATTATAAGGGACGACAAATTTCAATTTAACGAACGAGGAATAAACAAAAGCTCGTAAGTTCAAAGCCAAAACAATGTATATAATTCCTAATTTATTTTCCGACAGGGCTGTCTCAACAGAGTTAGTTAAGACGGGAACACCACGTTTATCTTTACGCAGAGAGTAAATGCAAGCGAACCGTATGAATCCAATTACTTTAAGATCTCATTAAATCAATTCATTTCTCGGACAGTAATATATAGTAGCACTTGTGTCTTTGTTTTCAATGGCTACAATCCAAACTATTTGTTATTTCTGATCTCACACGTACGCTCACCAAAAAGTTCGTTAGGAATTCTTAAGACAATCAGTTCACCAACTGTTTACCTTAAAGTAAGTTATAGCTTGTAAAAGGATAAACACGATTTATAACCTGTCTCCTTGGTTTATTGGACCTTGGTTTTGATATTCTAGTAATATCTTCAGATGAGCTTAATGCTTACGAAACCTTCAATGAAAAATACTTCGAATTGATTGCATACACATTGATTAAGCCTTAATTTATTTTTAACAGTAGCTGGAATTTTTCTTGTTCAGTTGATAATAGATATTGCTCTTAAACTCGCATCCTCATCAATCCCAAGAAAAGAAAGAAAATAATTGATTCGATTCGAGTTTTGATTTAATAGGTACCGACATTTTTTAATTCCTCCGTTTCTTCCAAACATTTGATTTCTGTGAGAATACTAACTTTTTTAGTGTAATTCCATTCCTTCACATGGAAAATGGTATAAAAATGATCTGCATTTTGTGCTGACGTAATTTATAAAGTTGATTCATTATAATCTTCACTAATTAGTAGTTGTGTTATCCTATAATATGTTAATCCGTCTGGAAATATATTTTCAGTTGCCGGCATATTCGATACAAAGGCCGCTGGCCGGAGGAGCAATAAATTAGAAGGAAAGCTGCGAGCCAGGATTTCCCCTGGGTTTATTCTCACTCAAGAGTGCTACACCTAATCCAGAAAGCCTTATTATGCTACCCTTAATACAGAGCTCAAGACTACTTGAAAATTTTCTCGAAAGTAAACGCTTCGGTTTGGAATTTCTTTTCTTTGGTCATTCAGGAAAGTTTTTATGTCACTTACAAAATATGAAAGCTCTGGGGGTGAAACAAGAATATTGTAGTATGAATTATTTTGTAATGTTTGTTTATTGAAATGTTAGCAAATTGACTTTCCTTAAAATATTACTTGAGCACTTTAGCGATGTTATTCGTGCAGACGTGCCTGTAGTTTACAAGCAAGTTTTATATTTCACAAAGCATTTATAAATATTAATAGATATTAACAATGCTGCGGTCAGTAAAATGTTATCAAGTGAATGCGCTATCTACATACGTCGACATTTGTCAGTTATTACCAGTTCCTCGAAGTACTCAGCGACCAATTTCTCCAATTTAAATTGTCTATGAGCACCGCTCGACTGAAGTCAGCCGGCGCATTCCGCGGCTATCGGCGCGGACGCAAGAGTCCTCGGCCGCTAGACAAGGACGGCGATAGCGACAAAAATCACGCGCGACAAGGACACACTCTCACGCAACGGGCGTTCGTTTTTTTTAAAATAATTAAGCCCGGAATGACGATAGGCACCCAGTAATTTAAAACATTTTATCGAAGGCTGCAACCCTAGCGCGAACAGTGGCCATTTAATTTGTTTCCTCGTGACTCATATTGCTTCATGCTTGATCCCAAAATTTGAACAACTGTTGAGAGAATTGCATTAATTGCTTTCGCAATCACATTTTGCACGCGTTTCATTTAAAGTCAACAGTGACTGCAAAATGACTGCGTCTGGAGTGGAAATCAATAAAGATAAAGGAAGTCATTTCAGCTCAGGGCTTACAGTTAATTCTGTGTTCAATTAGTACGCGCGAGAAACGTCGCTCCTAATTTGAGCAGAAGCTATAATTACGCCCCGCGCACGGATTGGCCGGGCCGGTCGCGAATTTTGTTACCTTTATTTGCCGGCGCGTCTCGTTTGTTTCCTAATCTATGCACCGGCTAGTCTATCTTTAAAGTGAGGCCAGCGAGAGTGTGGCGACATCTTTTATCGCGGGTCGCGCTTCTGTTTTTGCTTTGTTTGTCTGTTTTGAAACTGCGGGGCCATATTGCGCTCGTAAATTATTACAGAGAGAGATTTGTTTCCATAGTTCTGCGGCTGCAATACATCACCGTTCGCCGGATGTTAGTTTATGTTGACGCTCGCTTTGTGTTTGGCGATTTCGTGCTTGTCACGCTGGACAGACGTGACAATTCGAGCTTTTATATCTTATCGATCCAGTACATTCATACCGTATATAAAATTTTGTCCACGCACAACTATCCTGACAGTTTGAATGCACTTTTTTGCTCCACAGCAAGAACTTATCAGGTACCTACTTCATATATCTATTGTTCTAGGCATAATATGGTTAGTTAGAAAAAAATAGATAAGATACTTAAATGTCTAGTTAAAGCTTTAGAGGAAACCTTTTAAGTTATAAAGTTATAATTCACGATACAACATTACAAATATTTTTATAAAATCGTTACATAACCTACAACATTTATGCATAAAGTTGCTTTATCAAAGTTACGAACTGAAATATCAGATTGAAACTTATTGATAACTCTTTTATTCCCATAAGATCTCACCATCTTTTACCACTCGGCAAAAACCTCTAGTTGATCCTAAATGGTTTCACTTAAGAAACCACATAGAGTTGTTAAAACGTTCTGAGTAAAATAAAATTAAAAATGTCTGACAGTAAACACATGTCTCAAGATCCTGTATTTATTACACACTTTGTTGTTGCATCTCGTTCATTAGCTAATTTATCGGTAAGCTTATAAATTAAATGATCCAGGAAGACCATAAATAATAAATAATAGCGTGTACATAAGCGCTCTATATTTTGGAGTATGATGTATGTTGTGGTATAGTGGTATAATTCATAGCATGTTTTTAAAAGTTTATGTTGGATTACTTAATGGACAATTTTTTGCTTGGAAGTTGAGGTAACTAACTCATAATTTTTATCCTAATCGTAATTAAGAACCGGCTGAAACTCACTTGTTTACGTTGGTGTTATTTAAACGTAACTAGTTTCAAATATGTTCAGCTTATGCCTGTGAAGTGAGGATCCCTAGTCCCTACTTAATTCGAAGCTAATCGTAGACGAGCAATGGCCTTTATAAAATAAGCCAGTTGCAGCCGATCCTTTGCTCCGAGTTCCTACGGGCTGCGGTAGTTTTACTTTTTCTCAAGATAAAAAATAATATATATTTTTGGGGTTTATGTCAGCTCCACGTGTATCGCCCAAGTCGGGCCGACTGCGTAATGTTTTACGGTATGAGGCGAGACAATAATGGCTTGCTCATAACATCACTCGTCCTCAGCCTCTACCATGCGACGATTTACTCGGGAAAGATTCGGCCAAATCTACGTGACTTTGCGGTGACTTAGGAACTTATCACACTAGCGATTTACCAGCGATACGATTTTTGAATGTGCTTGCTTCAAGCGGGTGTGCACTGTGCAGCACTGCGTGAGCGCAAACGTGCTCGTTGCGTGTGCGTTAAAAGACTTACAAGATGGGGTATAAGTAGGTATATCCTACATAATATAAAACTTAGGCACGCAAGCGAGTCGCAGTGTCGAAAAGAACTCCATATCGCTAGTGATAAGACATTCACATTGAAATTGGTTACATTACTAACAAATCTGTATTTACCAAACCACTATTATTTCGGTGATGGTGGATGTAACAGTTAGAGTGACTTCTCATAATCAGATAAGCATACGGCCGTAGGAATTTCCGATCCAGTACAAAATACCAATTCTTCAAAACGTGTCATTTCGTCTTGCAAACAAAAACAGTAAGAATCGCATGGTGTGACTGAAGACTTACGGAAAACTATTTTCTCACAAAATCTTTTTTAAATTTTCTGCAGAACTCTACATCCAGTAGCGACAGATTTGACATAAAAGGTCTTACAATACTTGTCGTTTGTGTGAACGAGGGTTTAGTCGTTTTACACTCGATTACGAATGGGTATCATGATACACTGAAAAAAATAAAACGAGACTTTTTACAGTTTTTGCACAGTAAAGCGTAATTCGGTTATAGAAACTGTTTTTTATGTAAAAGTAATTGATTACTGACAGTTCGTTTAAATGGGCAAAAAACAGTAAGAAGCCAATCAGTTGTTATAATTGTTTATACATTAATGTTTACTGAAACAAACGGTTATTTTTAAGTATTGCCGTTTTCAGAGCTTCACTGATATTGTAGCAGTTATTTTTACTGCTTCAGAACAGTTTTTGTAGCGTACAATTTGGAGCTAAGCAGTTATTTCAGTTGTTTGAACATTAACGTTTATTGAAACAAGCAGTTTCTTTTAAGTTTTGCCATGTTCAGAACTTTACTGATATCGTAGCAGATATTTTTTACTGCTTCAGAACAGTTTTTTTAGAATATAGTTAAGAGCTAAACAGCTATTTAAATTGTTTGAACTTTAAAGTTTACTGAAACAAACAGTTCGTACTAAGTATTGCCATATTCAGAGCTTTAATGATATTGTAGCAGTTATTTTAACTCCTTCAGAACAGTGTTTTTTGGCGTACAGTTAGGAGCTAAACAGTTATTTCAATTGTTTGAACATTAATATTTATTGCAACAACAGTTTTTTTAAGTTTTGCGAAGGTCAGAACTTTACTGATATTGTGGCAGTTATTTTTACTGCTTCCGAAAGTTATTTTTTAGCTTACAGTTAGGAGCTAAACAGTTATTTCAATTGTTTGAACATCATCGTTTATTGAAACAAGCAGTTTCTTTTAAGTTTTTCGAAGGTGAGAACTTTACTGATATTCTGGCGGTTATTTTTACTGCTTCCGAAGAGTTTTTTTAGCTTACAGTAAGGAGCTAAACAGTTATTTCAATTGTTTGAACATGAAATTGTACTGAAAATATAAGTATCACTTAAGTATTGCCATGTTCAAAGCTTTACTGATATTTTAGCAGTTATTTTTACTGCTTCAGAACATTTTTTTTAGCGTACAGTTATGAGCTAAACAGTTATTTCAATTGTTAGACCATTAATGATTATTGAAACCAGCTGTTTCTTTTAAGTTTTGTCATTTTCACAACTTTACTGATATCGTAACATTTATTTTTTACTGCTTTAGAACAGTTTTTTAAGTGTATAGGTAGGAGCTTATCAGTTATTTCAATTGTTTGAATATTAAAGTTTACTGAAACAAACGTTTTTTTTAAAGTATTGCCGTTTTCAGAGCTTTATTGATATTGTAGCAGTTATTTTTGCTGCTTCAGAATAGTTTTTTTAGCGTAATGTTAGGAGCTGAACAGTTATTTACTTTTGTACTTATTTTTAACTGCTTCAGAACAGTTTCTGTAGCATCCAGTTAATTGGGATGCAACAGTTATTTAAATTCTTTGAACATTCCCGTTTCCCGTTCGGGGCGAACTATTTACTAATAACTACTATATACTTGCGACTTGGTAACTTTTTCATTTACTTACCTAATCCCTGCTCAGATAAGTACTCCGACGCGTATGTGTATACTTATATTAGGTGAAATTAAATGAACCATGGATGGATGTAACAAAATTAGCTTCATTGAAGTTTAAATAGCGTTCGTTGAGTTGGATTTAGATGACATGTAACTGTAAGTACATAATAAGTTCAAATGTGTTTCAAACTGTATGCCAGCCGGGGCGGGTCGCTAGTTGAATAAAAATTGAATAAGTGATCTGTATGCCAAGTTTCATGAAGATTGGTTGAAAAAATATTATTTCTATGCGAGTACCAACATACCTTGGTAGTACAAATACAGATAAATGGATGAAATGCTAATTGATGCAGGCAGAAACGCTTCGCTCATTATGAGTACTCAAATAAACCTAGGTAAGTATAATATATATATATATATATATATATATATATATATATATATATATATATATATATATATATATATATATAGGTATGTCACTAAGTATAATTATCTTAAGACTGTATTACGCAAGTAGGTACATGTCTTGGTGATTTAAATGTATAAAACATTTGATTTTATTACGAAACATTTAAAATAACTGTCTTCAGGACAGTTATTTTAAATGTTTCGTAATGAAATCAAATGTCCTAAACATTTAAATCACCAAGGTATCTTGAGAGAGGTGAAGGCAGTGGAGAGCGGGGGCGGGAGGTGCCACCGTAGTGTCACCACTTTAGGGTATTTTCCCCTAGATTTAGGGGATTTTGGCACGTTTAGGGAAATTTTTAAGGTTTTCATCTCGATTGGTTTCATCTGCACTGAGAAGAAGCCCACAACAAACTCAGCCGGGTTTTGTTTTTTGCTATCACCATTTAACAATAGCTCTTAAAACTAATTGAGCTAGTAGAATTACAGCAGTTCGCCACACTGCCAAGGATTTAATTCATGTGAATAAACCTTTATACTATAGTACTATTTATATATCTAATACTATTTATGAAAATATTAATAAATAAATAATAAAGTTAATAATTAATTACTTACATTATAAACCTCAATTTGTGTTTTATTCTTAGGGAAAATGTTTAGGGGAAATCATTTTGAAAAGTGCTGAATTTGGGGAAATTTCACGAGGAGTTCGGGGAAAATCGAAATCAGAGGGTGGCACTCATACTCGGGACTTGGGTCCGGCCGCCGGCGCATTAGTCTTAACTCTTAATCTGTGCAATGTGCATGAGTCAGTCGTTTTTTTAAGATTTTAAACACTAAAATAAAAGTAAACAATTATTAATACAGATTATATAGACGAATTGAGAACCTCCTCCTTTTTTGAAGACACATTTAAGGAAAAATTATTAAAGGAATAAGAGTTTGATAAATACCTCGATAATTGGTAAGTAACTAGTACCTATGTTCCTATGTTCCATTCCTACCGGTTTTAGAAGAATTGAAGAAGATTTTATATTTCAGAGATGACTTGAATGGTAATAACCTCACTTTACTGAATGATGTGTGATACCTATTTTGTGCTTGTTGTTTTTTAATTTGGTCACATTGTGGTGAAGATTCACGTTACACCGCGGTGCCGAAGCCTGCACAGTCAGTTAATTTACTTATCCCTATTTTTTTATAGTAGGACCTAAGTAGGTATATTGCTTGTCGTATGAAGTAGGTACCTAAATTCATGATGAATTCGTGTGTCCCGGCCGGGACACTGTATTACGTGAATCTTTCTTTGGTTAAATATGGCATTGCTTCTACTTACATGCATTGTACCTACACTAACAATTTGCAGGGACACTTTATTACGTGAATCTTCCTTTATGTTGGGTATTGGATTGCTTGTAGGTACTTAGTACTTACCATTGCACCTACTATAACCACCTCTGTGGCTTGTCATAGGGCCTCGGGACCGCGACGAACGCATTGGCGGTGCTTGTTATGTTATGTTATGCCTAGGCTCTAGCCGCAGCTCTTTCACAACTAGACCTTAAGCTAATACCCCATTTACAAGGTTCGAGCTACTGTCAAGACAGTAGATAGCTATGATATATTATATGTATACATAGCTATCGTGATAGTCAGTAGCTTGAATGGCGTGAGCTGTTTACATGGTACGAGCTGCTGACAGGACAGCAGATTGTCGAGCGCATGTGAAATATGCAAGTAATGTGTTGTTTTGTCTAGACTAGACAGTAGCAGAGCTCGCACCTCGTAAACAGGTAAACATAAGATACATACCTAGGTAGTCTAGGTACATTGCAAAAGAAGCTTTATTTATTTTTCAATTTCAATTTCTTTATTTTAGGTGAAAGTTCTCAGAATTATTTCGTTTCGTAAAGCCAGCCAAATACGACCTTGCATTAAGTGTGCGAAATATTAATAAATGTACTTAATTAAAATATAAATTCATTACTCAACTACAAAAATAAGTCATATATGAGTTGTGCAAACGTTTTAGATAAAACTGAAAGGTATGCAATTTAAGTCGTACAAACATTTAACTACACAACGCCATTTTGGCGCAGTTACTATGGCTATAAAGTCGTAAAACTGTCATTCAAAAGTCATAAGCAAAAATGTTTAGTCAATTAGGTGTTATAAAATTAATATTTTAAGTATATTTCGTCATAGTATGGTTGTAATGTTTAGTCATATAGTTATCATTTCGCAGACGTTTGCCTGACCAATGAATCGTTTTGATGCAGTATTGATGCGCTTTCAATAGGTAACAATAATAATTAATTCTGTTGTCTGTGAGCAACTCAAAAGCAATTAAAAAACCAAAAGAGTATTTAATTATTTATCATAACGTTTATATATACTATAGTGTAATCGATATTTACAAGTTTGAAATGGGATGCGTTTATTTTTAAGTTAGGAAAACTTAATGCGAATTTCACTTTTGCGACCAACTTTTTAGGTTTATAAATAAATTTTAAATGCCCCCTTAGTTGTTTAAAATTTTATTATATTATCTTTAATAAAAATAAATTATTATTTGTCACAATGCCATAGAGTTACAAAATACTTAACTGCTGTGTTAAGAGTTAAAACTCTTAAAGAACACCTTCATCATGTCATTATGAGTTACAAAATACTCATATACGATGAATACTGCTGTGTTTTAATAGTTAAAACTCTTAAAGAACGCCATCATTATAAACCTTTTAGAGTTTAATCCGTCATTTGTCATTCCAAAACTTATGTAGGTAGTTTTATTACATAGAACAGAACATTTTACAGACCATAAGTTTTTTGGGAATTTAAGTACTATATATGTAGATAGGTATATTATAGACTTTGCCTAACGTTTTAGTCGCAATTGTATTTTGAGAAAGTAATAATAATTGCAAACAATTTCTATGGTATAGTAAAGTTGGTATACTTACCTAAATGTAAATGTTTGTGCATCAAGTAAGTACCTATCCCTAATACGTTGCCTCCTTTTTTTTAGATTTCAAATATGGACGTGGCATTTCTGGATGTGGACGATTATCTTAAGAAAAGCGATTATGGATTATTGAGAGAATTGAAATGGCCGTGGCAAAAAACACATTTTGTCAAAGTCGAAAAATGTCATAATTGTCGGTTTTCAACTTTATCCACTATGCTTATCCATTTTGTCATGCCAAATAACAAAAATATAATAATGCTGCTTCACTATAATTTTTTTTGGTGCCAGCATTGCAAAGATTTCGCTATTTATGACCATTATCCATGCGATGAATGTATCTGTAACCAGTAGATAATCAAAAAGCAAATTAAGGTTCATTTTCTACTACCATGGTAGGTGTGTTTTATGTATTTTATACATCCATAAAATTACGTTAATAACGAATATCATATTTTTTTAAGATCTAAATGGCATACTGATAAATTTTACAAATAAAAATCTGTGTTGAGATTGCTGTCTGTAAGCAAGATTGTAATTTAATGATAAACCTGTATTATTTCAGAAATTGAAGTTGACAATTGACATAGAAGCGCTGCCTTTGCTTGATGATGAGCAAATCCGGTTGCTAATACCAGCCATTGGCCCACAAGCCAAATTTAAAAAAGTGCTTGAAGAGTGGAAGGCTTCCATACGAAATACTCAAGTAAGTGACTAAGTTTATTAAACACACAATTTACTTATGTACCTACACACTAAATACAGAGCCCCCTGATTGCACGCCTTGGAATCAAATTTTTGTGAACATAATATGATTTTTTACAGGTTTGTGACG
Organism: Erebia epiphron; assembly: GCA_963932025.1. Classification (NCBI taxonomy): domain Eukaryota; kingdom Metazoa; phylum Arthropoda; class Insecta; order Lepidoptera; family Nymphalidae; genus Erebia; species Erebia epiphron. The sequence continues at coordinate 45,005,931 of OZ009945.1, forward strand.
GTCTTGAAAAGCTTGTGGAATTGTACGGAGGGAGTGTTGGTGGACTTACGAATTCACCAATAAATTCGGCTTTATCATCTCCAAGCACCACATATTCATGCAGATCTAGTTCCCTATGTCACAATGTAAGTTATCTATCAGTTAACACTATTCTTAAACTCAAACACCCATACACCCAATACTAACAATCTTCCCTTTTTTCAGAATCTCATCACGCTGCTCGAAAAAGCTCCCGATAGCCTGTAGCTTCTTAAAGAAAGGCTGCAGCCGTTGGGAAAATCCTAAAGCCCCCGCAACAGCCGAAACATAGTTCTCTTACAATGAGTATAGTCCCAGGTCAAAGTCGTAGCAGTATCACTATCGCGGCGTCACTGAAATGAGTACCTACCTTTTATAATGATGTACCTATAGGTAAAAGTTTATGTGCATGTACCTATGTGTAACCTACTTTTTTGTCTAAAATAGTAATTTTATGGTCATAATTTACTTTTAAATAAATGTAATATGTAATTTAATAATTTGAAGTGTACCTTAATGTGTAGGGAGGTAGTAAATATGTATAATTTTTGTCAGAAGGCTTTATGTCTTTCAAGCAGTTAATGGTCATTATTTACTTTCAAATTTGTAATTTAATAGGTCGAAGTGTACCTTATAATAGGTATTAAGGGGATCGCTCTTGATGCCGAAAGGGCGTTATTTATTTATAAACAACTGAGCTCGATTGCTGTTTTTTTTCTCGAATTCAGGCTTGGCTCCAATTGAATTTCCCGCCAATGTGAGGCTTTAAGCAGTTATTTTCTGTAATAATTATGTCATTGTTTACCTACTTTCAATTTCAATAAAAATAAGTTATAATAGTTTTTAGAAGTTTTTCATTTATTACTGAAATTCAACATTTCTGAATCTACTTTAAACTATTCTTAGGTATTTCGAATGACGGTGTAAATTTTATTAGGAACTTTTCTCTTATTGTTTGTCAATACGTCACAATTAATAACAGTAAATGTGTTTACTCCACAGTGCCCGTTCTGCGCGCCGTGCATGTAAGCTAGTTTCAGCTGCCGCCATATAACGCTGGGAAGTCCGCGGTCGCCGACGCTGCGCGATCGCGGACTTCACGGTGCGCTATGGATATTGCTTCACGTTACTTGCATAGCGTGAAGAAATCACATCATGCACGGTAGCAGTAACTACTACTGTAGGTACATCTTACACTACTGTATCGGTAATTACTACTGTATATCGTAATGTTGTAACATTATGATATACAGTAGTAATTACTGTATGCATTACTGTGATGTAACAGTACCTGTCACTGTAAATGAACAGTTCCGAATAAATTTCACTTACAGTACTTACAACTTAGCTTCTACAGTACCCGTACCTGTGACAATACGTTATAGAAACTGAGACTCACAGTACGTGGTAATGCGCTGTCACTGAATGTTACTGTGGAAATATGTACCTAAACCTAATAGGCACAGTTTTTATGAATGGATCCACAGCTGCTAGAACTGGTAAACACGGTATATCCTAATGTGCCCACATTTCCTAGTACTGAACCTCACAGTATCTTTTAAAGTATTCTCATAGTATCTGATATCTTACATACAGTATTTGTTACTGTTTTCTCACAGTAACACATACCTGCATCGTATCTCCACTGTACCTTTAACTGAGATTTAACAGTTGTTGTTAATGTGTACTGACAATTATTATAACTGATATCCCCAGGTACTGCCAGCTGAATCTCACAGTAACGTACATCGTCTACAGACAGTTGCTATAAAATATTTTCACAGTTAAGATAACTGGATAACAAGGTATATATTAATGAGCACTCAAAGTTCATCTTACTGTGAATTTGCATACCTGTTACTGTTAGGAAACTGTTACTACTAATGCGTATTCACAATGGCCAGAACTGGTGAATAACAGTATGTTCTACTGAACCACACAGTAATTACTAATGTGCGACACACATTACCCGCTACTGTTGCTTACAATACTCAAAACTGTTCTCCCATAGTTATAATTATTTCGATCCCACAGTACCCATTAACGTTGTCCCATGTAGTACGTACTGTGTAAACACAGTAAAATCAACTGCATTCTTAAAGTTTTCACACTGTAATAGGTACTATCATAATTCAGTTAAACTTACTACTTAAAATCTTACTGTTCTCTTAACTGACTTTTTTTAACTGTCTACTCTTACTGTTTTCCTTTACTGTCTTACTTACTGTTTTCTTTTACTGTCTATGCTAACTGTTTTTTTTTACTGTCTTACTTACTGTTTTCCTTTACTGTCTATCCTAACTGTTTTTTTTTACTGTCTTACAAACAGTAAGAATAATCAACCGGTAAAATCTACTGTTATAACTCAACTGTTTTTTTCTCGGTTACTTGAACTTTTTTGGACAATAGGCTCCATTTTTACTGGTCAAAGCAATGTATATTACCGAAAAAGCAATTCGTTTTACTATTTTTTTTTTTTCAGTGTACGGGCTTTTTGAAAGAGCTCCTTTACTGCAAACCTGATGTTTGTTTACTTTGTGTAAGTACTAAAATTATCTGCTCTGATCCAATTTATAAAGGTGTAGGTAACTCTTTATAAGCACCTTGGTGAATTTAAAACTCCTCTTAGCTGTAACTCAACATAATTATTATGTTCATTTAAAGAAATTTTTTTCCTTTCTTGTGATTTAGTTTTTTTAACTACTGAGTCACTAGATGTGTTATTTATCTACAGCAAAACCTGTTCACGACGCATGACTAGAGTTTACTCTTTACGAACGATTATAAAAAATATAGATTAGTATATTATTATTATTAATGAGGGTAAATTAACGCATTTTTATATTACTGAAAGCATGCTTGGTACATTTATTTATATTAATTATGTAATTTATATTCATTAAAATACATAACATAGTCATGGAAATATAAACAAGATTTACCATGGAAACATAAAGTCAATAAGGTAACGGTTTTGATTTTACTCCCCATAAATTTTCATACCCCGGGCTTTTATATGAAAATCGATTCCAAAGGAGGTAAACTCCTAAAAATTTAATCTCCCCAGAAGGTATAATAATAGGTACATACCTTCTCATTATTGTAACAATGCCCAACGAACCCAGCAACTCGTTATTTCAAATCAACATTCAACCAGAGATCGCCACGATAAAAATAATACCTATCATTCATTCAGTAGGCCGTCTCAAATTTACATAGAATAAGATGCGCCTGCCCCTAATTAGAGAGCGCTGCACTCGGAACACAAATCATCGCTGACTTTATGTCAGTCCACATGTGACTACCGTCGATGATGGACGTCACACTTGCGCTTATTCTACGTTGTTTTCAACTTTGCATAAATCTAAGAGATGGATTGACACCATTCCTTCTTGAATTTAATATATGGGCACATATTTCATGACACTCCCTATACATATACCTACTATTATATAAATATCGTTTATATATTTCGTAAAACTAGCCCGACTAAATATAGCAAAATGTCAAGCTCGTGATTGAAACAATAGACCATTTTGTCGTCATCGTCAAAATGTCACATTAGGCTGTATAACAGGTCTACTGAGTAGGTACATACCTAGTAATTTATTTCAATATTCAAATTTTTATTAGGTACAAACAAAACAAAAATTACAATCATTGTCAATCATGGTCACTCAACAAAACCCTCAACAAACCGAAAGCGGTTTCAAATCTTTTTTTTTTGTAATCTTATAATCGTTTGTCTTGGTTTATGGTTTAAAAAATGTTCTAGCTTGATAAATATTTTGAATTTGAATTGTATCTATATAAGAATTGTATCTAAGAAAAAAATAGGACAATTAATAACAATTGTAGTTACAAAATCTAAAAACATTTACCGATCGCGAACGATCATTGACCATAAACTCAAACGCTACACACTTGATTGATGGATTAAAGGCAGTCGTTCACAAATATAAAAAAAGCAGAAGCACGGAGCAAAGTGAAATCATCAATTACGCGCATTTGCCGGGGATCCTACAAAATTATGTGAACTCAAAGCCGCTAAGTAGATACGATCATACTAGAGAGTTTATGAGCCATTAATAGCCTACATTACATACAAGTACCTATTTATGTGCAAGCAGAGTAGCGTGAACAATTTTAGTAGCGCGGTATAATTAATTAACTGGCCCTATGTGATAGTTAGATTTACGAGGGCTTACGGCTGTAGCCAAAGAAATGCTATCAATGTTTATAAATATGCACTAATGTTACGGTGTACCTGGATTTAAGCTATTCCGGATTGCATTAATTAACTCCAGTTAGGTACGTAGGCATAGAATACCAAAGAAAAAAAAGTTTTTTTGTGTCATTAATTATTATTATAGCTTTCTTCCATAATATACCTTTTATAATATAATATCTTCTTCAACACTTTTATTTTGAAGTACAACAATTCGAATACAAATATTACTTATGTAGGTAGCAGTTTCTAATCACGTTATAGAAAACTCTAATTTCATGCTTTCGAAATTTGAACATTTTTTGTCTCAATCGCGCAGTGAGCAGTTGATAAACCAATTAACGGGTATGGCCTACATAATAAAAATGAAACGAATCTCTTTACAAATATAATAAATGTATTACATTTTTATAACATTAGTCTGACAAACTGAATTCTAAAAATCCTTTATTGATAGTCTACATAGAGAAAACCTAATAGGTAGGTAGGTACAAATTCTGAATTTTCTATTACCAGCGGTTTGTGTATTTTGACAGTATGGAAGTCTGTCTTGTGATCCCATTGATGTAGAATTTTAGTACTCATTCTATTTCAATGTGTGATCCATACTAATAATATTATAAATGAAAACGTTGATCTGTCTGCTACAGTTTAACGTCGTTTCAACAGATTTTTGCGAAATAAGATACATAGATATAGGTTGCAGATATCTATAGGCAAATTTGTATACAAGAAAAGCAAGTCACCACAGGATTTTTGATAAACGTAGGTAGTCACAGAAAAAGTCATAGATAGCATCTAGTATATAACAATATCTATGATTATATAGTAAAGCTGTGTAAAAGTAGGTCCCAGTACAAATATAGCACCAATTTAGGTCTGCGACTAATCAGTGCAAGAAGCGAGGTCTCCTTGCCCCGTCGCTCCGCTTGACAAGTTCAGTAATTGTTTGCTGTGATACCTAGATAGATAGCGTGGCCGTATCAACCGGTTGCATTCTCTCTAATAATAATTATTTAAGTACTCAGGACTTATAAAGTAAAGCCTGTCTACACTGCAAGATTTCTTTAGAAATTGGGAAAAAGGGAATCTATTAACAAACTACAAATTCATAAACAAGTTAAAGTCCTCATAAATAACCTGACTAATGAAAATAATATGTCTTGATACATAATTAGAGATAATAATCTCAATAAATATTATAATTGCTACTAAATATACAGAATCATCGTACAAAGTTGTATAATAAAACACTTTTGTATTAGCACAAGATGCTTGTTTCAGTATCGTTCAAAGACTTCCATTATTCCAATCCTAAGATACACAATCATTATTGCCAATAAAAGCATTATACAAAGTGAATTTAATGACCTCCCATTGAGTAATTACATTAAACAGCCAATAAAATAGTGGAGCATAATATTGCTAAGGTAAACTAGAAACAATATTGGATAACACACTAAGAAAATTTACAATATCGAGATATTAAAATTAATGATTGTAAACATTAAAATGAATGATAAACGTTATTATTGCTATATTAACAAATTATAACGTGTAGATAAAACTAATTCACACCATATTTTACAATGAATCGGTATCTATAGTTAGATACTAGTACCTGAACCTATACACCTATTGATTTACAAACTAAGGTTCTGTTTGTTTGTTGAAAATGTTTTTTCCAATAATACACATGACCTTCACATATGACTTGATAACTTAAAATACGTTTGTAATAATAATTGAATATGTGCTTTATAATAATGATTTAGTGGTATTGGTGCTGCTTAAAAAATAGTCTTTGTGTAATTTGAGTAAATCTGTCGGTATTTTTTCAGTTTACTGTGGAAAAGGACTTTGATTTTAGTAATTTTAATTCAGGTACTTAAGTTTAAAATTTCTACACACCCAAAGAAGTATCCGTCTACTTATATAAATTACGTTGAAAGTAGGATCGGATCACATTGCGCACTATAATATTGACCATAAGAAGGAAAAAGACACGAGAGTTTGCTAGTCAGGTTAATATAAAAAGTCGTGATCAACAAGCGTGACTAAAATAAAAAACTTAGTGATCCGCAGACGTGGTTTTAAATGCCTGACTTTATAAAAATAGTTTTTGTATTTTAACAATAGCAATTAAACAATAGATAATAGTATCAAGTTGATAATTTAATACTAGCTAGGTATATGCATGTTACTATGTCAGTGTAATTGCGTAAAACGTATCACGTAGGTATAGTTCAAGGCGGCTTTTGTTATAAACTTACTATTATAGACTATATTAAATATCCTACTGCTTACTTAGCTACAACTTGCTTGCCTTCATCTGATGTATCCCAAATAATCTAGCCTATGCCGGTTGGGCGTGATTAATAAATTATTGAAACAATTTTTTTTTTAAATCTAATTATACTTACTTCTCAAACATTAGTGTTTAATTACATTTATACAATATACATACTTCTTCTAAGCCGTTGACAGAGAATATCATTAGTGATTGTGTGAATATCATAACTATACCTACTTAATAAACTATCGAGAGGAAGCTCATCTAAAATAATTAGGTAGGTATATGTCAGACTTCAAATTTGGCTAAGCAAAATCGAAAACATTCACCTGAAAACCTGCAGAAAAAGCAAGTTTAATACATAGAAAGGGTTTTAAAACTAAAAATTTAATGAAAAAATGCGAAGAAATGAGTCAGCTGAAATAAAAACCTAATTAATAATCAGAAGCATGCGTTAAGGCAACTAAATGTACGTCGTTTTTATTATCAATTGCATGTCCGATACGTCCAATTGACTCGAAAAAACCTGTTTAAGAGTGAATTATTTAAAATAATATGCGCAGTTTAGATTACCTGATCTGGTAATTTTCTTGAGATAAGTAATTTTATAATAAAAAGTGCAGAAAATCAGAGTTCCGGCATTTTTTATTGTTATTTGTATTGATTGTTCGATAATGTGTGATTTTTATAAGTAAATTATGCAAATTAATGGGTTTGATTTCATTTGTGAATAAAATATGTTTAATTTCATTGCATATTTTAACTTTTTAATATTTATGTTCTTATTTAGAATCCACTTAGAACTTATTAATAATTAAATTATCATTACCAACAAGGACTGCCTCGTTGGTCTAGCGGTAAGCGTAGTCGACTGCGGATCACGAGGTCCTGGGTTCGATTCCCGGTCGGGCATAAAAGTTGTTAGATATTGGGTTTTTCAATTAAGAAATTCTCAGTGCCAGCCCGCAGTTGGAAGATGGCGGTGTTACACCCCCGTGCCTCGGAGAGCACGTTAAGCCGTCGGTCCCGGTTATTATCACTAACATGATAATATGATAATAGTCGATAAAGCCCGCCAACCCGCATTGGAGCAGCATGGTGGGCACCGAGTAGTAAACCTATGTATGGTCTGTGATGGTGGGTCTAAGCTCTAATTCCCTCTTTCATATGAGAGGCCTGTGCCCAGCAGTGGGACGTTAATAGGCTGTAGTGGTGGTGGTATCAACAAGGACTGTAAAATCTGTCAGTGAAAAAAGTGATCAAGACAGATTTTAATAAAATTCCGATATAATGTCAAACGAATTAAAAACCTTAAAATACAATAACAGCTACCACTGATACAAATTTAATAAGTGTTCATAATAATCAGAAGTTACAAAAAATCTGTCAATTACTTCGTAACGGTTAAGCGTTGTGTTTAAAATTACTTCGGTGTTTTTCCTTTTTATTTCTATAAAACTTTTAAATTATACCTAGATGCGTTACTTTCCAGTTCAGTGAGCCTTTGTAACAACGGAGAACATAACAAGGATAGTCCTTTTCATTCTTAAAATTATCATTTATTTTGTATTCAATACTGATAGCTGTATCTACAAACTTTTATCAAATTCTAACGTAGGCATTAATATTAATGTTATAATACACACGAGAAAAAAAGTCGCCCGTAAACGCTAGACCACCTATATCCACTAACTTGATAAGAAACGTTTATACGTGCCTGCTACAGTAACTATATCCGCACCTTGCTCAGACAAAAAGGAGAAACAATTAAGGGAACATAACATAATAACACAAGAGCCATTTGTCAGCCAATATAAATTGCACATTAAAGCAATACTGCCAAAGATTAAATTCCATTGTGATATGTTATTATGGATATCATTGATTATAAGACGGCATATGGCATTCCGCAGCAGGTTTCTTAGCGGCGATGCATTTTCATAGAATTGCCAACGTTTTTCCAACACCTTTCAATTGCGTGTATCGAATTCTAGAAAGCGAAGTGAGTGTTTTTGTTTATTTTAATTGGATATGGTATTTCAGAGACGGTGCACCATTTCTATTTAATATTCTGTTATCGTGAACGGAAGATGCAGCTAGCCGACTAGCTACTGGCATGATTGACGTAAGACAAGCGGATTAAAAAAACTATCCTAATTATTTACGCCGTTGCAATCATATTTATTGGTTTCCGTAATTGCAATTACTTATCCACACTTTATTTCTTGTCTGAGAATTTGCAACGAGTGCGTTGTACCTACTTTTTGTTTTTGTTTGTTTTTGTTAAATTTAGCTTAGCGAATACAGTAAGAAATCATTGTAAGCATTTAATATCAGGCACTTGTGTGTTACTGTTCTTGCTCTTTCTTTGACCAGTTAATTGATTTGACAACATTAGATCAATGAATGACAGTATCTTTTAAACACTGGTATCTACCAAAACTTCTAGAAATGTTTTTAACAACCAAGCGTAGGTAAAACATATGCTTACAGTAGGAACGACATACCTAATATTGAAATGGAACACAAAATTAAATCAAAAGACCCAACATTATATATGGAAACTTAAAAATTTCAGCTACAGTAAGGGAAGTTGGCCCCGCAAATGGAATAAAGTAGAGGCATAAATAAGAGGAGGTTTTGCGGCGAGCGTCCTAACGAGAGCCGAGACGAGGCAAGTTCTAGCGGGAATTCTTAGACTTGGGAATTCTTCAAGTTTCGGGGCAAAGTTTCGCAAGGTGCGGTTACACCGACGTACGGTACGAGGATATTCAATTAGAGATACACTTGATAGCGGAATTTACTTAACTTTGATATATAAATAAAAGTCATAACAGTTTTAGGTTTAGAAACAGAATGCCTAGGTTAAATCTTGATGGGTTTACGGTTTTAGGTTTGCTTACTGAATAGGCGTCATTTATTAATTTCAATGAAATAAATTTTAGTTTTAAATGCGTGTTGCGACAGAATATCTACTTACCAATTTTAAAATTAAATGTACAAATACAACCGCGTGATTCTAGATTTTCAAAATCACTGGGAGGCCCTCTGATTTGCAATAAAAGAGGTAGACATTTGATTGCATTTTTATGGTTCAGGTTCTGAACCATAAAAATGCAAACAAATATCTACTCAAAAATGCCTTCGATCCGTTGCCGTAGACAACTTATACAGTTTCAGATAAGTACCTACATGCAACAAATAAGTAAGAAAAACGATGGGAAAGACTTCAATTCCAAATGCAATACGGCTTCCATGAACTTGTTGCTTGATTTTATAATAATGATGATGATAAACTACAATAGTGGCATAGAATAACGTGCAATTGTTAGTAAGTATAAATAGCAATTTTTAATATAAAATTTTATGGGAAAGAGATTATAAATTACGATTAATAAAGAAGATATTAGGTAGAGTAGACGGCTAATTGTATTTATTAACTTAATAAGTAGATTGAAGAGAATTAAATAATATAATGTTATAGAGAAAGCAAAAGTTACGTCGCTCTTCCATAAAAGTATCTATTCTTAAACGGGCTATTATTAATTTCATGGGTTAATAACTTTCACCTTAATCAGGCAAAAAAAAAACTGTTATACAAGGCAAAAGTCAGTTACCTTGTAAAAGTAATCCATACCTACTTATTTTCGTTTTGGATTTTACCGCAAAATAAGCTAAATCCACTCGGACGAAGTCGCTTGTTAACTTTTTATAAACAAAAGATATCTTTACGAGAACTAATAAGTGCTAAAACCATCGACGTAGAATTTTAGTACCTACCCCAGCGATGCAGGTTGAGACGCAGACTTTTAATTGCTTGACCATTATAACATAATAATATTATTATTTATGATTTAAGTTATCATTACCATGATCTGACAGAAACCTCCTATGCTCGGATCCCATCGCATCTTTACCCGAGGAAATTATGAGAAAAATCGAAGAGATTACTAGCAATGATAATTTAGGCTCAGATAAAGAAACCTTAATCGTTTTACACAAAGGTCGAATCGCAGTTGTATTACGTGTTATTTTTACACGCTTGACGATAGTTCCGTAATCGTGACATAACTCGCGTGATCGGGAATCATCTTCAAGACAATTGCAATTGTTCAGTGGGACAGCGCACATGTCTCGCTCCAATTCTTTCGGTACTCAAGTCTAGCTCCATTACACAGTATATAATAATAGAGATTGGTTCAAATACTACATCAAGAACATCCATTAAGATGGTTTAAGTAGATTATTTTCATTTGCTTTTTGGTCTTGTTACACTAATTTTGGGCACAGAATAGTTAAGTCTTTTAAATTAAATCATAATTACGCCAACTAGTAACAATTAAATCCTAATTAAAAAGTTGTTTTCATAATAAAAATTTATTTATTCTTTATTGTAGACATATTGTGAGCAACTAAATTGTTAAATCATTAAATAAAAATAGTAACTATATAAAATGTTGGAGTTGTTAGACTCTTTAGATGAATCATAACGTTTACCCAATAATAGGTACCTAATTGCTGTATGAATAGTTACCTAGTTGGTTAGCTGTTGTCTATAATACATTCCTTATTTTAATCTATCGCCTTGCTTCATAAATGTTATCATAATATTAAATCTAAAAGAATCGGAGCTAAAACGGATAAGCTTCTCTGACAAAATAATAAAATAAAACGCATGCAACGTCGCTATAGCATATAAATTTGCCACGAAATGCACAGATTATTTCTTAGATTATGATGTCTTATAAGACAATGTTTATAGAGAGGATTATAGAAATTACACCGTAGAGTAAAGTTTTATAGACGTATAGGAACATTAAAAATGTGTGTTTATCACTCCTAGACTACAACAATACAAAAGTAGGCTAAGAATGTATGCAGCTGACTATAACACATTTTTGCATAATGCTCTATGATAATAATCGCAATATTATGGCACAGATTCAATACGAAATAAGTACCTAACTATAAAATATATTATTAAAATTGGTAAGTAATTACCTACTGTTTCAATATTTTTTACAGTTGTAGAATTTTTACAGCATATAAAAATATCTGCTTATGGAAAGAAAAAGATACCAGCGTCCAGCATAGAAGAACGTATTTTATTTACTGCTACAAGACCGTAAAAGTTACAAATTTATGTCAAACGTTTAGTATGCTCATAGCATCTTAAGACCTTTGGTTTCTTTTCATTCAGGAACAATTAAAGCGGACGAAACGGTAGAATTCACACGATTTTTAAAGTTCCCAAGAGTAACAAAAGGCGTAAGTGAATTCAGGATTCACTATGGCTCACGTAAGCCGTTTGGAGGTTACTAGGCTTGCTCAAGACCGGTTTGTCACATGGCTCCGGCCACGTGCGGCCTCCAGAATATACTCGTATATGTAACCATATGTTTGCTCGACTGGATCAGTTAGGATTTTAACGGCACGGTCTGCTGCGAGTGTTTGAACTTCAGAATTAATAATGCTTTAAAGGTTTACCTGTACCAAATTTTTGGTTATTTGTTTTTCTTCTTTATTTGAATATATTATGTTTTTACTAACAATGATGTGAATATTTTTATTCCTATTTAAATCATTTAATCTCTCGGTTATTATTAAGAAATTAATTAGGTACAAGTAAGTACCTTTCATATCTCGTGAATTATTTATTGTTTTTTTCAAAGACAATTAATTTTTTATAGTATCATTTATGAACCTATAAATTAGATTATATCTTTATATTGTTTACTCTTTGTGTAAGAATGTAATTGATAGCATATTGTATATTGATTGGCTCCTACAATTTATTACGTAAAATAAATCAATAGGTATGTTTTTAAAAGTTGATAATGAATATTACAATTGAATAAATAATACTAAAAGATTATTTATAATACCTATGGCTATGACGTTAAATAGAGTTGAGAATATAAGTTTTCATTGGATTTTTTTATCTACTTATTACTTATTTTTGTCGATGAGTAAAATAAATTACTAATCTCAACAACACTCTGCACAATGAGAGACCAGCCACCAGACAGAGACCTATTACCCAGATTTCAGTTAAAATAAATATATGTATTTATGAATAACGTTATATCAACGATAATTGGTAGAGTTAAAGAGAGCTAGACATATCCACTCAATCATTGTGAATCATCAAATGAGCTTATTACAATAAGCTCATTTGATGATTCACAAGAGCTTATTGCAAGTGGATCGTTCCAAAACGCTCAATAAATGAGCAACATATTATTATCAAAATGCAAAAGATATGCGTGGAAGAATCGGAATTACCAAACAATGCAATGCAAAACAATATATCAAGATTTAAATTCGAACCGTCCTGTCTAATTAAGCGAATCAAGCGTTGAGAGTATATTTTGATCAAACTCGGAAACAGAAGTTCAAAAACAGGGAGGCACGCACGAAGGAGGGGCCCCTTGTAAACTTATCGCATTATTCAAGTGAACGCGACTCTTGAGTAATTTTGAAATATTACAATTTTCGAGCCGCAACCGCAGCGCTTCGACGGACCAAAGTTTTCTATGCATAAATAATAAGAGCCTAACGAAAATTATCTAAAAAACCTCTTTGAAAATAAATGCTACTCAGATTGTTTAAAAAACTTACCAAATGAAACGAAGTTATTAATATCTGAGCACTAGTTTTTGTGAAGAGCTTGGTTCGATGAATTTCTTTCTAATTATGTCAAAAATTGCTGTTTATCACTTTTATCACGACTGACGACAGTCTGTTTTATTCCGATAACAATGAAGCAACAAGATGAAGGTCGATAAAAAAGGAAAACATCACATTTATCATTTTTTTGCCAGACAGTAGCAATTAAAAATAATAAAACAATAAATGTTTTAGTTTAAAACAATGAAAATTTCAAAACATGTGTATAGATACGGAGCAACAGTAACGAATTTCTGAAACGGGACCATTGCATCTAACAGCGGAGCGACAAAAAATGGCACATTGTTTCCTATTGTAATGTTAAACAGTGAAAAGATGCAAATGCGGGGTGTAACAGAGCCGTTATGTTTACAAATTTCTTTTAAAGGTCCGTTAAGTCGTAAAAAAGTAAAGGTCGTATAAATGGGAAACAATAGAAACGTCCGAGGGTAAGCGAAATGTATTGCACAATTGACAACGAAGATTTAGTGCTGAGTTTTAAACAATTCACCTGGTTTAAACAGGTAACCGATTATTATGGTAATACTACGAACAATGAATTTATATGCGATAATATTTTGAAGAATTGTGGCCAAAGACTTGCATTATAACACCTTGCGGTAATTTATTGCTCTATTTGTGAGGTTCATTACAAAAGTTCGTTTCCGTGTTCTTTATCTAAAAACACTATCATTCGACACGAAAATTTACTGCCTTTAAGGATTTTAATAAAAAAATCTAGGATTTCTGCAGCCTTCTTTGTCTACTTCTTACATAATGCACTCAGGAATGTTTTTGGATATTATAGGATATATTATTATTTTATATATTATCATGATTTAAGTTATTTCTGTGTTATGTGTGGCAATAAAGAATTTATCTATCTATCTATCAATCTATAGGAATATCGAATAGGCATTACCTTTTCGACTCTAACTACTTTGACATGGAACTTGTACATGCGTGGGTACGACAATAGCCAAACGGTTAACCTTCAACCATTCGGCTATTGTTTATATGCTACGTCAGTGCTTGGTTAGATTAGACTCGTGCATAAATTTTACGCTATTATAATACGCCCTCATAAATCATGTGTAAATTCTTTCTGTTTGTTTAAATGTAGAAACATTGAAGCTGATAAAATTAAAGTGAATATGTAGGTGCTAGATAAATTATCTCGGGTTTATCAGGGGGAATTTTTGAAAATACGTCAAAAACATTATAAAATAATAATGCTACCGTGTGGCTATATAGTCAGTCAGTTTAACCTTATGTAATATAATAATTTAGATTATCTATAAACGATCCATTATTATCGGCATGTCATCAAGTATTAGCCACAATATAATTGAATAATTAACACTATTTGTACGCGAAACGAGTTATTGAACAGATGCGGTGGATTTTATGACGGCTAATAGAGTTTATGGCTTTTTTATTGACACTAATGTTCTCTTGACTCCACCGTTTACGACCGGCTCATTCATTACGGAACTGGGGTCAAAACATCTTTAAATCATACACGAAAATATGGTCTCATTGATGTTGGTGTGATGTTACTGAATAATTGTGTTTATGAATATTAAAACGCATTGATGGCTTTATGGTTATCGCTTTTCTATCGTTGTTTACTATTTATTTGCATACTAACGTGTTCTTAACGGTGGTTTATTAATCTATAAATCTTAACGATCAATAAATATGGTTGGCTCTACTCAGGTGAAACTCATTTATGTACCTTTTACCTAATAAAACTGTGCAGAATATGAGTTTTATACCACTTATTTGAATTAGATGAAGAAAATCTTCGTTATTTCATAAGGATAAATTTGTAATAAGCTTGTTTTTAAATTTAAGTTTTAAGATCGTGAAAACTACTTTAATTTACCACAAAATAATTGTAATAACACCACAAATCTTCATGACATGTAAATAATGACGGTCCCTAAACTATCTTATCCACCCACTTAAATTATCTTAAAAAGTGGGTCGAAGTTGAAAGTATTAATTAATCTTCTTTCTAATTATTTAAACAGAAAAGGTGACTGACTGACTGATGTTTAAACGCACAGCTTAATTATGCTACTCGACGGATCGGGCTGAAAAGCATACAGATAGCTTTAATGACGTAGGCATCCGCTTAATAAGCTTTTTTGTAAATTTAACCCCTAGGGGATAAAATAGAGCTTTGACATTTGTATGAATATCGGACCTCACGTGAGTGAAGCCGCGGGCGAATGCTAGTGCATAATAATAAAAAACTAGTTAGTTAAATATATTTAAATGGAGTCAATGATGTTGTAACAAGCAAGTCACCAATGAGAATACAAACGACGCTTGCACCCACACCGTACAATTTATTGCCTATACGATAATTATGCGGATTTAAAGCTGAAGTGCGGTGCTTTACGGTCCGGTTCACGGTTCCTCACGGTTCCTATCGATAAGCCAATTTGCGTTTTGTTACCGGACCGGTGGGAAGTATTCCCTGTGTCGTACTAGCCATTGTCTGACATTTCGCAAATTACACACGCGCCAACTTAGCGGTCATGACTGAATTGGATCCAATCTAAAGCTCATTACGTTGAGATGGTTATACGAGTAGCTGTAAATTTTATAGTCCTACGATAAAAATTAAGCGTATATTTATGGATTAATGATTTGCTAAAAAAAACTTTACAAGCATGAAAAACCTAGTATCCCTAACCTTAAGCAGGTGAAACTTTAAAACTCGGTACGCAGTTCCTAGTTTCTATGATGTCGATACAATATTTATTGATTAATAATTTATTATAGTATTAATCTCTCATGAGAGTGAGGATGTCTGTGCAGGTAATGGGAACATACTCTTGGAACATCAATAAACAGGCTACCTGTCAGCTCGTCTGTAGATAGCTTCGGAACAAGTATTTGCTTATTCTGCCTGCCCAGGGCGATCGGTTGTCACGTTTGATGTTTGCAATTTGTCTCATGCGACGTGCATCAAGTATAGATATGATCACGTGTGTGGGCAGTGCATGCACTTTTCAAACAGATGCTAGTTTTTTGTGAGTAGGACCCTGGGAGGTAAGCGTTCACCTGGGCGTTGAGTTTGATGCTTTGTCCACAGACTAAAATTACAGACTAGACCTTGGTCTGTAAAATTTGTGAGACCTATTGTGGCACAACTGACTTAATCCGTCTCGCTCACTCAAACGGTAGGTAGAAACTAGTCTTGAAAGGTTGTGAGATGTAGATAAGTTGCGTACATGATAGTGCAGTAACTATATGAACGTTTCAAGAAGCGTCAATGTAGAACTTTGAAAATAGAATACATTATGCGCTTGCCTTAATTATATCCTACGAATCCTTTTTTGGAATAGCTACCTACGCTAGAACATCAAAACCGAAAGCCATGCATGTAATAGCTATGCATTCGGTGACGTTCACTATCAGAGGAATCACATCGAAAGAAATACTATAAGAGAGAGCCAAGAAAGCATTCCGTCGTTGGTGCTGTTTATGATATTGATTGCTTAGATCCTTAAAGGTAGGTTACTTATAACAACACGTGTGTTTTGAAGGTTCTGTTTACTATTTTTACTTTAGTCTTTGTCATCGAATCATTTTTTTTTGCTTAAATTAAAAATTCGATAGCGTATGATCGACCGCACGTGAATGGAATACGAAGACGCGCAATTTAACAGTAAGTACAGAGTCGCCTTATTTATAGCGCTAAATACCTGTTTTGCGTGTTATTTATGGGCTCCTTATCATTCCTTTGGAAACACATGTTCATATCAATTTCATTATATTTGTTTCTAAGCCAGTTATAAATAGTAAGATAGTAAAAAGTTGATCTAACCCGTCATCAATAGGGAGGTACATACATTGTATTAGCGACTCTACATTGTTATGCTACCCGTGTATTTTTCCAGTAGTTATATAAAAAGTAAGCAGATACATACGATTATAATAATTAAGTATAGTTATGTATTGCATAGGTAAGTTTTAGGTGAAAGTTGCATTAATTAATCGAGATAGGTACCTAATCTATCACTTTTTGCTAGTAGGTACCTAGGTACTTAATTTTTCAGCAATTTTTAATTATCCAACAAAGGACACACAACACACTTTTACGAAAAATAACTAAGTAAAGCTTTTCTTAATTCATTTTAGAAGTTAATTTATTGTTTGTTGACTATAAATGTTCTACTAGTTCTGAATAATGAAGAGAAGAAGCCAGCGATATATTAAAAGAAAGTAGTCTGCTTAGAAACACTACAAGATAAACAAGTAAGCAGATGACTCACTTAGGAACCATTCTAATTTTTTTTATTATTTATCCACTTCATAGATATCATGCCTGGTGAGAGGCTTCGGCCGTGGCTGAATAGCCACCAATTGGTGGTGAATACCACTCTACCAACAAAGACGTGCCGGCAAGGGTTTTAGCGTTCTGGACTCAGGTAGTTATTATGCTGTGTGGAAAATGGAAACTGATTAGGGGTATGATACTGTGATGGGGTGTGATTTTGTGGATTAATATAACTGCCATATCCCAAACAGATTAGATCGCTATACCATCTTAGACTGCATTAGGTATCACTTACAGTTAAGGGCTAACTTGTAGTGGAATAAAATAATATATCAGCTCCATTATTCTAAACAGATGTTGTAACTTGTACCTACTAAGCAAATTTGATTTTTTAAATAATATTGAATTTGATAGTATATTAAAATAAAAATAGTAATGATTTTTTTAATAAAGTAAGTAGGTACCTACTACCTTCTTCATTTTTGTTGATGCCTTTTAATTTAAAATACAATATCGATTGAAATTCGAATTTTATTGAATCACCATAAATTACGAAAAAAACAATAAGTAATATACTTACATACCTACTTACCATTTTTAATTCGCTGTCTTGAAATGGCTTTGTACCATTTATAAAATAAACATGCGATAAATAAACATGAATTTTAATCAAATTCGATATAGGCAGATGTTGGCCGCACAAATACGGCATTAACGACTGACCGCCACCATCACCACTTCGGAGCTACATAAAAACCATAAAAAAACTAAAGAATTGTTGGAGTCACTCATTAACTTATTAAGATGATAATTTATTGCCTCGCAAACAATTCCAAGATCGCTAGGGGCTTTGTATCTATAATACGTTTCTTTTTATCTGTACTTTTCCCTGGCACAAGTTTTTATAGTTTTCGGAAATATAATTCGATTGTTTATTAAGTAATGCACTGTAATAAATTAGGTATGTGTGATAATACAAAATAACAAAACTTGTGTTCTAATAATATTTTATATGATAATGCGTACAATACCGCCGAGGAGACAATTAAAAGACTCCGCGTTTTGCGTCTTTGGATAAAAGACCTTTAATTTATTGTACATTTATTATTATATATACAAATACATAGGTACCTACTAATATTATAAATGCGAAAGTGTATCTGTCTGTCTGTCCGTCTGCCTGTCTATCTGTCTGTCTATCTGCTACGCTTTCACGGCCTATCTATTCAACCGATTTTATTATGAAATTTGGTATAGCGGTAGGTTACATCCCGGGGAAAGACATAGGCTACTTTTATCCCGGAAAATTATGGAGTTCCCCCGAGAATCTAAAAAACTTAATCCACGCGGCCGAAGTCGCAGGCGTCATAATATTATAGTTTTATTATAAATTCTTATTTGTTTATCTATACCTACTGCTAAATGCAATGGCTTAAAATAAATAAGCTAAATTAAGCCATTGCATCAAGCTAACAGCTGTAACATCAGAAGTGAGATAAGTCGCGAAGCCAAATAAGAATAACTCTAAAACATGTAGAAATCATAATAAAGCAAGGAGCTGCATCGCAGAATAATAAACGAAGATTGAGATCTAACAGAGGGTGATGTGAAATAAGACAAATATGGCGGCGCGCACGCACAGAATTTCAAACAGTGAACTGAGCGCGCAACAACGATATCCTAGGTAGACAAATGGAAGTAGGTACATGATGAAATACTCTTTTAAATCTCTACCTCTACTGAGAACCGTGTGAAAAATATGTAAAAACCAGCTCATGGGATTGAAATGACCCCCAAAACCTCCTCAGGTACAAGGCCGCAAGGCGAAGGTAGAGCCGTACCATGGCGCAACTTCTACGATTTATTTATCAACTCGAAACTAATTTATTTGACATAGCTCCAGTTGAAATTAGCGTTATAATATTTTTGAATTATTTTTCATAATAATATGGTATACCATATTAAATTAATAAGAGATACATACTATACAATATTGAGTCTCATTTAAACCCTAAAATGTTAATAAACGTGGGGATTATTAAATGATGATGATGAGTTTATGTATTGATAAAACTCTGTAAACGTTAAAAAAGTATTTCGTTCTTATTTTATGTTGGTGGTAGATACCTAGCATGTCAGCGCGCACTCATACATTCTAACATTTTTAAACAACAACAATACACGTCGTAAACTACTTTTTTTAGTCTCTACCAAGACTTGTTTAGCGAACCATGTGAAAAACCCTGTCTTAATCACGTGGGTCAAAATGACCACATGAATAATTATTGTAAAAATGTAGGTATCAAACGATAAGAAATTAAATATAAATTCTGCCTGATTCAGCAACAAGGCCAAGTTCCTGAATGAATTATTTATTTATTGTTATAATATATTTTTGGAAAATGTCTTCTACAAGCCAAATGGGCACAAATACCTATCTCATGTTATAGGAACGCTGCTTAGGTAAGTATAACATACAAAAAAAATATTAAATCGGTAGAAACTAGGAAGGTACCACTTAAATTGCTGTTGGTACATTTATTCACAATGCTATGATTCTACGAAGACTTAAAAAAGTGATATAATCATCAAAATTCCTCACTCAGTTTTATTTTATTACATTATGGTCTAACACACCCCACTATAAAGTCGAAGGTTAAGGAAGTAGTTGAGGTATGATAGGCCAGGGAAAAAACTGGCCATAACGTGGTTTTGTATCGCGTCCAGGTACTTTTATGAAAATTATGTGTCTACACTTGATGTGCACGATTAATTATAACTTTACTGCTACTAAATTAGATTGACACTTTGAAGTTGGCTTAATAAGTAGGTACTTTGTTACATACTCTCATCCAGTCATAAATAGTATCGACTGTAGGCTCATCGAAATTGAATTTGTACACTAAAATTCTGCATTAATTTCTGTACTACTTAACTGGTAAAAAAAACTAGGGATGACTGCTAGTCATAATATTTAACGTCTGAGCTGTCAATATTAAGTATTACCTATTCATTCATTTTTTTTAATAGTAAGAAGATAATTACCTACAGCCTACTTAGTACAACTTTTAATATTTTATAATAAATTATAGTAGAACATACCTACTACAGCTGTGTGAAACTAAAAAAAACGATGAGTATGTAAAGTATATTCCTAGAAAATTGAGGTTTTCAAGTAAAAGTTGATTGAGGTCATTAGCGTGCCTAACGGCAAATTTCATTCGTCGGCTTTGGGCCTAGTAAAAATTATGTGGTTCGGTACATCACAAACTACATACATTACTGGTTTTTGGTAACAAATTAGGTATTTATTATTGATATTGACTAAACTCTTATCGTCAGCTTGCTATTTTCCAATTTTTGGAGGACCTGGGTGTTTTATGCAGGATCTTACTTTTCATAAATTTTGTAATTTTTAAAAATCAAAACAATAATTTAGTCTCGTAATCATGATCATGATCAATCATTTTTTCATAAGCACAAAAAAAATGATGTGTCTTGCGCCGCGTTGGTACTTTTGATAAAAAATACCAACCTCTAATAAATTAGATTTACACTTTCAAAATGTTAGTTATCATTTTGACAACATCAGCAATTACATCAGCCGTGGTAAGTAATAGGTCATACTTTCTAGTACATTGCTTTCTAGTAGGTACATTGGAGTAAAGTATAATATAAGTAATATTTTCAGACCTTTTAACTAGGTATACGGTAACTAGCTAGTATGTTTTAAACCTAATAAAAATAATGGTGTCTACATTTCAAGTTGTTTTACACGATTCACTGCTACTTTTCTGACACTAAATTAGATTGACACTTTCGAGATGTTGGCAGTTGGCACTAAGCTGACAATAATTTTCTTAACGACGTGTGTGAAGAACACACAAAGTGGTGATGATAGTTTTTTTTTAAATCTTCCAATCTGTTGTAATAATTTTTCTTAACAAACTTTTACGTGTAAGTGCATAACATATAATTGTTATAAAATTTCAATAGCATTGCACTGATAAAATTATTAGAGCGATTAGCGACCTTCGCTAACCCAACACTGAGTGGTTACTCCTCTAAGTACCTACTTAAGAGCAAATTTGATTCTTGTCCAACGATCTCATTTAGCTATAATTAAACCTATTACTAGGTAACTACTGGGATTATGTAGCACTTTGCACTGGCCTACAATAGGTAGGTATATTAATCCTGACTCCAGTGGTAACTCCAGAAAGAACTTTCTCAGTAGCTATAAACAGTGACTGCAATTGCAGCCTTTAGATACTACAACCCCTGGCAACCTTATAGGTATACCTAAAAATCATTCTGGCTATTAGAAAAAATCCTCAATTCAAAATACATTGAGTATGTACCTATATTACTTATTTATTACTTATTGACTTCATCCATTTCTGACTTAACTTTCACATGCACCTATATTAACTATTTATCTGCAAAGGTAAGTACTTAAATGGCATTTTGGTCTAGGGAACTCAGTTTACAACATATTTAAATAATATTTATCTAAAGGTGGACCCACACAAGTGAACAAACTTGGACCTATTTGACAAGAAAGGGCAGGATATGGGAAATAATACGATAATTTTGATTTTAGAATTCCGTTCAGTTTGTTAACCTTTGCAATGTACCGGAGCTAAGCTTCTCGATTGGTAACCAAGGTAGGTAAATACTTACCAACTTTGCTTAAATTATTTTAGGCAAGTCTAAGGAAGCAGGTAAGTACCTACCTACTTCCAGCACCAACGATAAAAGAAGTAGCCTATTTCATTTAACAAAAGCAATTACATTTTATGGACTTGTAAAGTTGTATCTAATGGGTAGGTAAAGTTACATTACAGGGTTACTGTGGTGCCAACTGCCAACATCATTTTTATCAAGACCTGCTTATCAGTGAAGTTCAATTTATGTAGGTAGGTATGTTGGTACCTACCTACATAAATTAAAAAGGAACAGGCAAATCGTTCCAACCAACTTTATAATAAGTAAGTTCCTACTTTGTAAGGATGTACCTATTCGTAAAATAAGTCTTTCCTAATTTGAGCTTTATCTTTGAATGAGAGTCGACGTTTTTTTGCAAATTACTATTAACTATTCTGTGTATGTTACTAGATACTAAATGCCAACTGGCGCTTCACTTCAATTAATGTAGTAGGTAGTAATTATTCTGGTTTACTACTTAGGTACCTAATATTTTTTATTAGGTAGTTACCTACCTAGTAAAAACTGTAGAAGTATTTATCGTCTATGTACTCATATGAAAATACATTATTCTTATTGTCAAATAATACACGGGTAATTAAATGATAAGGACAGTAATGATAGTAAGGTAATAAACCCATCACAAGTGTTAAATACAGGACAGAATTACAGTATTGTAAACTTTATTACTTTCGCAATAGCATTTATTTTTCTTCTCACTCAGAGAGAGTTGAGAGAGTCACAAATTTATCTCCACTTACCCCATACAAAAGTATGGGGTAAGTGGAGATAAATTTGTCTATGAAAAACCTAACTACTGTAATTATTATTGGTTAATAATAAATAAAAAAGTCAGACAAAATATAATAATAAAATCATGTTATGCTCAAAATAATAATTTATGAAGCTATTAAAATTATTTATTAGGTACATGCTTTTTGTTAAATATAATAGGTAAGTATTCATAATTCTATCTATCTTGAATCTAATTGAGATATTCAAGACGTAAGATGTCAAATTAGAAGAGAAAAAATATTTATTTGGAATTGTGGGTCCCGCAATTTATTATTAAAATTAATTGCGGTACACGCAGTCAGCGTAGGGCTATTTATTGCCCGCGCTCGTTAATTAATGGTCAGTAAAAATCATTGTTAAATGTTATCGTACATCGAAGAAGAGCAACGAAAAAGTTTGTTTTGTAAACAAAACTTGTATCAGACCCTCTGGTCCCGGGCGGGTAAAGTTGTGAGCTATAAATCGGCTATTAACTCACCTTAAGCGGAGCGTCCGCCGTTCGCCGTCGGCAAACGGGGTCGCGGCATCCCGCTCGGTAAAATCTTCTTTATAAAACTCGCAGTTGTACCGAATACAAGAGTTCTCTCGGTTTCACTCCGTCAAGTCACGTGTCAGCGTTTTAGACAGGGCATGAGCGCAATACGTAATGTGGGGCCCGGGTGCACGTGGGTAAACGGCGAGCGGTTAGCGGCTAGCGGCTCGCGGCCATCAGGTGCGGAGCGAGCACGTCGTCTTGTTTATGGCGCGGTGTGTTACGCAACGCGTAGTCGCCAAGGCGCGCGTCAGTTGAGTGTGCCGACCGATGCTTTACGAGCGACGCGCACCCCCCGCCTGGCGACGCCGCACGCCGCGGCGCCGCACTAAATCTGCGACCAACAGAAAAGGACCAATCCACCCTCCGTTAATCCAACACCATTGATGTCCGAGAGACAACGTTAATCGGAGCGATTAATTGAATGGTCCGTTCGCAGCGCGCGATAGAATTGTATCGGCAATGGTCGCCACTCACCGTAGCACGGGCCGAGCAAGTGCGGCGTCGTAAAGTTTCTTCGTGTATCGTTCGATGCACCAGACGTTGATAGCGTTATGCTCGACGCGAAGGTTGCTCTACATTTGCCACATTTTATTTGTATGATATGCACACAAGACACGCATATTACAAAAAATTACTGACACTTAAAACAGGACAATACACCGTACCTACCGCACGCATGCCATGCATGACTTTTCTGCATCCTGTAATAATAGTTTACTAGTGCGTCGTGCGTAGGTACGGTTAGCGTAGGATCACCCAATTAGTGAGGTAGGTAGGTACACACTCTATGATTTCATAGAAAGTACCTGTCTATTGAATAATATTCTTGAAGTTCGTTGTAAAGAAAGTAAACAAACACAAAGTTAAAACAGTTAAAACTGCAACTTTTTTAGATTTAATAATTAAATGATAGCAATATTTCAATGGCTTAATTTTTTGTTGCGAGCATATTGTAGTTACGTGGGTATTATAATATAAGCACAAGGCTAGTAATGATTTTCTCATTTATCTTAGACTAGGTGATGCCTGCGATTTATTCTCCTGGATTAAGTTCTTTTATTCCCGCGGGAACTTCTTAAAATTTCAGGAATATCCCGGAAGTTGCCTATGTTCTTTTCCTCGGATGTAACCTACCTCTATACTAAATTTCAGAGTAAATGTAAGAGGAATTTCAGTTACAGACTTTCAGACAGAATCATAGAAGACAGATTGTTTTCTTTGTTTTTTTTCCCAGTGGCATACTCGCGCGGTTAAAACTTCTAATTATCCCCATACTAATATTATAAATGCGAAAATGTGTCTGTCTGTCCGGGTATCTATCTGCTACGCTTACACGGCCCATCTTTTCAAACGATCTTGATGAATTTTAGTACAGAGGTAATTTGGCCAATGCTTCTACCTCCATCGGGGTGCGACGACATTAGGTTTTTTAGTGATATATGCTCATCCATACGCTGTACGTGTCCAGTCTATTGCAACCTTGCAATTTTAAGGCTGAACAACGTTTGGCTCATTAAAGATGTCAAAGGACTCAAAGTTATATCGCTTGCGTTAAAATCCATCAACTAGAACAGCATCGTAAATCAATCTTAGAACTTTCCTTTCGAATATTATAATATTTTTTACTAATCGCACAGCACTCACTACCATAATATTATGTGAGGACAGGCCTTACTAGCTTCTTGTTTACTATAGAAAATACGTATAATTTCCAGTAGCCTAATCGATAATACATTTTTAACTTTAGCAGAACAAAGCCAGAATTTTTTTAGGGAACAGAATTGAAAATTAATAGTAAATCATTAGATTATAGTAACTAAAAATAGTGCGCCAGTGATAGAAAAGATGAGGAGTAATAGGCTAGTATGGTATGGGTATGTAATGCGGAGGGAAGAAAGGCATATTACGAGAAGAATAATAGATATGCCTGTGGAAGTAAAAAATCGGCCAAGTGCGAGTCGGACTCGCGCACCGAGGGTTTCGTACTCAAGAAGTAGGTATAATTACCTTTGTTAATGAACCGCAAAACTACCTTTGTTTGTAGAGGTTTACTGTTAATATCAAAAAATTACGTTTGTTGTATAGGAGCCCCCCTTTAATATTTACTTTATTGATATTTAATTATTTATTTTGAAAGGTAATATACAAGTTAATATTCTGTGAAAATTTGAACCGTCTACCTGTTACCGTTTTTAATATTGAGCAAAAAAATACGAAAAAAACACGTTTATTGTATGGGGACCCCCCTTAATATATATATTTTTTTAATTTTTAGTATTTGTTGTTATAGCGGCAACGGAAATACATCATTTGTGAAAATTTCAGCTTTCTAGCTATCACGGTCTATGAGATACAGCCTGGAGACAGACAGACAGACATACAGCGGAGTCTTAGTAATAGGGTCCCGTTTTTACCCTTTGGGTACGGAACCCTAAAAAGAGCAAATAGGTAAGATGGATGGATAGTGTGAAAGAGGATAATTAAAAGGGGTGAATTATCGGGGAGGACGGAAAACAGAAGTGATTGGATGAAGAAAACATGTCGTGCCGACCCTATATAGCGTGGGAAAAGCAAGAAGAAGATAGTACCTAAAAATCTGTTTTGATACAATTGTGGGTGAGCGAAAATAATTGTTGAAAGAGATAGGTATTTTTAACCTATGAAAATTAAAACGGCTTCAACAAACAGACGGAAAAAGCCGATATCTTGAGTGCTTCGTAGGTACTAAAGCAACGATAATTATTCTGTCATTCCCTCCAATTATTTCTATAAAAAAACCTTATTCAAGTTGAAAATGGACACAAGCTTACCACCGTACTTATAGATCGTATGTAGATATAGCTCTAAAGTTAGCTAAGCTACTAGATATATTGAAAAAATCTATATTTCTTTTCTATATTCTTATTTTTCCAATATATAATTTGCAATAGGAACTGTGTGTTTTGTTTTTGTTGTGAAACGATCACACTTGACAAACTAAAAATAAAAATAAATATTATTATAAAAGAAAATTGATTTTTAAATGGATGGATGGTATTTGATTTAAGACTTCCCATATCGTAACAGGTAAATAAAATACTGTACTTATAAAGCTAGTAGATAATACCGGGCAACAATTAAAATAAAGCAACAAAAAAATACATAATTATCAAGTACCTAAACAAAGGTTAATAAAATACTGAATTTTATATATTACAACTAAATATTTTCTCCTAGTTAAAAATAATGGGGCTTGGAATACTATATTGAACGAAGTCGTGTAAATGAAAAAATAAAACCGGCCAAGTGCGAGTCAGACTCGCGCACTGAGGGTTCCGTACAAACCTGTAGGTATAGGTATTTTATTCCACTTATCTATTTCAATTTCAATTTAATATCTACGCGTTCATGCGGAAAGGCGTAGTAAGTTGAAAACTATTAAAAATATTTTTATTATAGGTTTGTTGTAAATAAAAATTTATACTTTTCGTAATTTTTCCTTTATTTGTGCTATAACACGTTGCTTCGTACCAAATTTCAAGATTTTGAGTTCACGGGAAGTACCCTGTGGGTTTTAATTCCCTTGCGAGTTTCGAAAATTTGCATTAAATTTTTTTTATTATATGATGTAACTAAAAATTTATGCTTTTCGGAATTTTTCCTTTATCTGTGCTATAAGACGTTGCTTCGTACCAAATTTCAAGACTGAGTTCACGGGAAGTACCCTGTAGGTTTTGATTCCCTTGCGAGTGTCGAAAATATGCAGCATAAACGGCTGTATCTTTTGATTGCGTTGGTTTAGAAGTTTGATTTTTTCACAGCTCCAAGGGACAGTATACTTAAGTATTTGATATGAATTTCAGCTTGATACATCTATGCGTTCCTGAGAAAAAGGGTCTTGACACAAAGACGGACGGACAACAAAGTGATCCTATAAGGATTCCGTTTATTCCTTTTGAGGTACGGAACCCTAAAAATACCAAAGGACTATATACTAGGTACTTATTTAGTTTACTAGTTGTTCACCCCGCATCGCGATTTCCATAAGATAGTTTTAAATATAATGTATATTGTAATAGTTAACTTTTAACATTAGACGCACAAGAGCTAAAGAGTTATTGGAGAAACGAATAAACTTTTACAGAGCGCCATCTATTGACATCGATTTACATATTATATCAAAATTGAAGTAATTACGTTCAGTAATTCAGAAGTTATAAGGCTCTGACAGACGGACGGACGGACGGACAAGTGCAAATTCTGAGTGAATTTGCAATGAATGAATTTGCTTGTCCGTAATAGACTCAGATAACTTCGCTTCGCTCAGTCAGTTAAGTATATGTAGTTCAGTTCTCCTATTGCCATTGTAGTAAATGTAACTGTGAAATATTTCTATTTATTCATAATATCTAAACTTAATGTAAACACTAACTTAAATTATAATGCAAGATTAACATTTACATTATCTATCTATGCCAACGAACCCAAAATTTGAATGGTTCGATTCAACGTCAACGTTAGCCAATAGGGAGTCTTTTTTTGGAAGCCATCTTATTATCCCCACCAAAACTGCAGCTTTGAGATAACCTGCGCGGTCCGCACCAGTCTCATCTGTCACCGTCACGCATCTGTACGTATTATACAAAATGGCTGTTTTAAAAAAGTAGTTGTGATTTTTGTGCATATTTTTTATTATTCATGCATCAATTATACTGTACTTGGTACTCAATTAATGGTACTTTGTATCATTTTTTTCAAAATTAATTATTAATTGCTAATATTATGTTAGACTCTGTAATTAAAATTACCATCTTATTTATACACATATTATTGTATATTATG
This sequence comes from Erebia epiphron, assembly GCA_963932025.1. Lineage (NCBI taxonomy): Eukaryota > Metazoa > Arthropoda > Insecta > Lepidoptera > Nymphalidae > Erebia > Erebia epiphron. The sequence goes on from OZ009945.1 coordinate 45,034,294, forward strand.
CAAATAAAGTATCTGAATCTGAATGACTTTGTGACGTGTAGATATTATAAACTTGTTACTTTATATTTCTGATTTACTTGCTTTAAATTGAAATATACTATTTTGTTAAATGTATTTTAATTTGGTTCTAGAGATATCTAATATGATAGATAATATGAGTAAGGTTGCTTTATCTTTAAATACATAACCGGTATAGTTTTAAATTACCACTTGAAGTACGTTGGTATTAATCATTACACCTACTCTGGTATATTGTTTTAGGTAACAATTGTTTTGTGTGCAATTGAAATATTAATGATTGCTATTTTCATACCTATGATCTTATAATTTTATATAAGTATCTAGATATACCTACCTAGATAGCAAAAAGGTTTTTCAATCTTATTACCATTTGAATTATTATTCTTTATTGACTCCCAGCTGATGTTCGGCATTAGTTCAATGCCATCTATAAACTAGCATCACCCTGGATGTAACTACCTATAAATACGCACATTGATGGTACCTACTATATCAGAAACCTTTATATGCACTTGTTTTTGATACTTGATCAAAAACAACTGCATTAAGTTTCAATACAAATACAGATAAATAATGCGCGTGCGCATATCCTAGATAGGTATGCAGTATGCACTATGTACTTACCTAGATAACGAATAGGTACAATTATTTTTACCGATATGATATTAGATTGCTTACCTTACATTATCATAGTAGTAAGACCTAATCCTAGGCTCTGGATTGAATTGATACGCTGGATACGAATCTTATTTCAATACAAATAATTTATTTGATAACATCACGAGTACTAATGTTGAAAAAAAAATTTAATGTAGTAGAGCATACTCCATGGCATTGCACATCACATTTCGTTCGCCACATTCCTGAGCACGTTTAAAGCATACCCCAAACAGCTGATTTTACGGATATACTCGCGCTCCTTTATCGCGCAGTAAAACATGCAATAAAACAGAGAAAACTATACTTTACGAGCTCCCACTGCAATCGTGGACGGCGTGCGTAACCTACATGCGGCCATTTCGAGATTTATTATCTGGGAATTGCGAGTTGGAAAGAGACGAAAATATTATAGTCTTTACCGACGGTTAACTTTACTGCTGATGCTCCGAGGACAAGGTTCCTATAGTATATGCAAAACTTGGCGATGAATTTTTTCCAAAACCGAAGACTTATGTCAAGTTTATGCACAAATTAACATTCGTATTCAACTATGCTATGATTAATAATTTAGCGCTTCACACGTAGTATTCAGAAATGATTAAAAACATCATGCAGCGTAACATTTTATCTAAAAAACTTTCTTATGCTTGCATAATAAGTCGCATACTAGCTCATTTCATTACATTAGTGTGTGTAAATTAAACTATCCGCCTGGGAGTGTTGATCGTATAGCTTTCCCTTTTGTTTGGCAGAGTTATGGGCGGGTTAGAGTGAGAAGTCGTAAATCGCGGCATGCGGCCTGTAGTGACATGTTTATGGGCGGGGAGAGTAACGCGTGCAGTCGGAATGGGTACGGCAGTCGCGAGTATGGCGCCGCTACGTTAGCGTAGGATAACAGCTTAATAAAATAAATGCAAAATAAAAAAATAATAAAAAAAATATTAAGATATTAATATTTTTTTATTAAAAATGCTGGTCTATATGCATTAATTTGAAGTATTTAAATGACAAAAGGAAATCCTAGTCACAGAAGTACCTACTTTATTAGGTAATAGTAATCATAGAGCTAGGGACCCATCAATAAGTAGGTAAATAATAATTTTACTGTATACTTTTTATTAAAAACAATTTAGCAAAGTGAAAAAATAGAAGTAGGTATTTTAGTCGGCATACCTACTTAGTAGAGACAAATTAATAACTTTCCAATTTAATTGAAGGTACCTAGGTAGGTACCTTGGTATATTTATATCATAGTTTTATACTTATCTTTAGCTTTTTTATGTTAAGAAAATTTACAAATAGGTATTATGTAGGTCCATTATCCAAAATATTACAATAATGAATAAGAAAAAAATAATATTAGTAGGTAGGTATGTAACGCAAATTTTAAAATGTAATAGGTAACTGCTACCTACCTGTAAGTACAACTTAATTTATTATTATTAACTATTATGTATAATGCTCTAAATATTTTTATAATGTTAACGATTGTAGGTAGGAATAAGGACCTTATCATCTAGTTAATAGAAATCAGTTTTCTTTATCATTTAGTCCAGTTGACCCAACTGTTTTGCAAAATATTGGTACTTAAGTCGGTATGGACGTGGTAAGTACCTACTAGTAACGGACTCAAGTAGGTACCTACCTATTCGCAATAAATTTTAGTTCTTCAAAAAAAAATGGCGGTAAACTATGTAGGTAGGTAGGTAGGTATTACCTATCACTTTTTCGTTAAGTAAGTACTCATCACTCCTGCATAAACAGTTCCTAAGTTTACGGTAAATTCCTACTAGTTTTTTTTTTTTTTTTTATTGCAAGATAGGCTTGCGCTTGACGACAATCACGCCTAAAATAAAGCAGTGATGAGGTCTAGGTTGAAGCGCGCTCGCCTAGAATATGCCTATTGCCTCTTGCCTTGAAGGTCCTTAAGTTATAAGGTTATATCGTCTGCTATCCTCATGCTAACACTCCTGTGAGTTAAAACATAGTAGGTAGGTAGGTACCTATTGCAGATGCTACACAAGTGCCCTAAATCAACAAGTCTCTAAAGGAAGCAATTACAAAAGCCATTAACAGACAAAAAATTCAATAATAGAGTCCTTATCAGACCATTTTACAGTAGCAATTGCCTTGTAATTGCACTACAGTTGACTAATAGTCTTGATCGCTCACGCGTTTCTACAGGTGGCACGTTAGGTGTCCTACCCTTAACTTTAATAATAGTTATTGAGATAAGGCACGGGTTAAATCAGTAAAATCAGCAATATTGAGTCATTATATTATCTAGGTCCTATTCATGGTTAGGGGTCACGACCCTCAGCGATGATGAAAACGACGCTGAGAGAGTCTTATAGATCTGCTTAACTTGTCAATATTCTTGATCACTGAGGCATCTTGCCCTTAATTCATTAAATTACTACAAAGGGGGTTACTATACCATCGTATAAAGCAGTAATATAAGTAGGTATATTATTATAATTATGTATTGTATAACTATAATGTAATGACATGTCACGTACCTACCTTGACGTCCCTAAAATCCTTTTCCATACTTAATATTACTTAACCACAAATGCAAAATTGTGTTAGTCTGTCTGCTTCGCTTTTTCTTTCCGCGGTCCATCTTTTCAATAGTTTTTGATGAAATTTGGTGCAGAGGTAGGTTGCATCCCGGGGCAACATAAGCTACTTTTTATCCCGGAAAATTAACGTACTCCGCGGTAATCAAACAACCATAATCAACGCGGACAAAGTCCCGGGCATCATCTAGTAAGAATTAAAATTCAAAAATGAGAACGTCAACATTCAACAATATTAAAACAATACGGATTTTAGCGATGGTAGTAAGATCCCAGTTTCTCCTTCAATGACTTTATTTGGACACATTACACATGATGTCATTTAATGTGTTTTACAGGATGTGTCAAGCTCAGCAAAATTTAAGCCCTTATTGCAGTTCTACACCATAATCCTAAACATGATCCGTGCCAAACAACGACCTAAATTTACATAGACGGGCCCTGTCAAACAAAGAATGTGGGCGTATTTTTAGCAATGCCATCAACGCCATCTAGTCTGAATAGCGGGAACTTGCTTGCAACATCTTGAATGAAACTCTTTAACTTTTGACTCGGTCATAGATAATATAGGCCACAGCCATGGAATCCGTAAGGCCAGTTAGTAAAAAAAATATCATACCGTTTGCCGCGGAAATTAAATGATTGCGTAATGGATAAAAATATTAAAATGACGTTTTTTTGGTAATGTATAATTGTGACTTGAAATATTACCTTAAAATAAAAATTGTACAGTGCCAAACTAATAAGACTTTAGATGTTAACCTAAGAATAACAAATTATCGACACGACGAGCGACCGTGACAGCGCTACGATGGGGACAAAGACAGGTTAGGAACGCGCTCTCAAAGTCAGTCGCCCGACCTTTTTCTATGAAAGGGCCCATCTAGTACCTACATATATATCGATGGTGCCAAATAAAATATTATGTAGGATATAGGTGGACTTTCCGTCCCATATTCAAATCCTGATACCGTAGCTGTTATTGTACCAGTGCCATAAAACAAAAGAGACAGTATGGAGTTAATATGCAGATTAGTATACTACAAGTGTTCTAGCACGACCCTGTGGAAATAATCAACTATTCCAGTTCAAGTCACGATGCGCGCGCGCACCCTCGATGGAAAGTTGACGATTGATTTGTCGCGTAGAACAATATTGTGTACCAAAATAATGAGATCGCATCGAGGAGTACCTAACGTTTAAAATGTAGGAAAATACGATTTAAATTAAAAGCTGGGTATTTTGCTGCCTGTTTACCTAAGTATACCTAAACTTAATTTTCCGAAAAAAGCACGAAAAACTTGACATCCTCGCTAAAATTTTATCATCGTGTTCATTTCAACTCATCTTCCATTACTGAGGAAGTTTATCCTGTAGCTCTCATCAGAATGAGAACGGTTTGGCCGTTGTCCACCAAGCTGGCCATGTGCGGATTTTGGCACAGTTTACCCTTCTTTCAATGAAAGCGAACTCTCGGGCATGCAGATTTCCTCACGATGGTTTTCTTCACCGTCAAAGCAAGTGACTTCTATCAATTAAAAAAAATGCATGCCTGGGGTTCCATTCCTCGACCACCCGGTGAGGGGGCTAGACGTCTAACGCACGAGGCTTTCACCCCTTTTTACACAAATTTAACTAGGTGGGTATAGGTATAGGTATCAGATCTTGCAGTAAGCAAATCTTGGAAAACTTATCGGGAAATTTCGTCTTTCACGCACTTTTCCCTGAGCTAAGGAAAATAGATCGTGCCTAGATACTTAGTTGTATAGTTTTAAATTTTTCGTGATTTAGTAGTAATTATTACTTAAGTAATTAAAACTGGCACCAACTACTTAAAAAGTTAGATAAGTAGATAATATTTATATCGTTCATCAGTCGACATCGACAAGCGGTGTAAAATAAATCATACCTTATTTGTTCTGTTGATTGTACGTACAGGTCTGAATCGGTTAGTTAGGTACATACGTCTCATAAACTGCATAATAATCGCATCATCGAGTGTTAATATCGAAAGAAAAAGGTGAGAAGATAGACACATTTGTTCGAAATCGATTATCGTTATGGGAATCCACCACGGTTTATGGAAAACGGGGTAAAAAGACGTCCAAACAACGCCAGACAGCTTGGGATTAGTGCATACGTATCCATTATTTTTTCTAGGATAGGAACATAACCTGGGTTTAAGTTTCTTAATAGGAAATTTTCTCATTAAGTACTATAGGTATCTACCTATATGCTTAGTTTTTTGCTGAGCTCATCTAGCGTTAATGATGAGTATGTACAGTCCGATTCAAACTTTATGACTTCTCATCGAACAACGTTTTTTTTTTATTATTGTGAGATAGGCTTGCGCTTGACGACAATCATGCTTAGTGCAAAGCAATGATGAGGTCTAGGTTGGAGCGCGCTTGCCTAGAAGATGCCTATTCATACGTGCGTTTCGATGCGCATAATACAATATTACCTAGATATCAGCGGGACGGTTCAGTTGACTGTACCCATGACTATAGTCCCACAAACTTATCTGACCCGGTGACAGCGTAACTAGTAGGTCGATAAGTACAAAAAAAAACTTAACAGGCATAAAAATTAGTTTCAATTTTGGCCACCGGGTCCGGACAAGTTAGACGAACAGTACCTGCGCGAACCCAGACTAGCGGCTAACCAAATCATAATACCTAATGCATGTTTTTGAATGCGAAAAAGCTTATTGAAATTAAGCACACCTTATCTACTGAATTTCCTTTAAAATGCAATAGTATTTGTAGCCTGAGGTATTAACTATTAGGCATTAATGTAAATGACAAGATATGGCCGTGCGAACAAAAATTTGTCACGGTTTATCCACCAAATAAATCAGCGCCATCTCTTAAATACTCAGGAACTAGCACGGAACCAGTGTTTCCACTTACGACTTTGGTTTTACCCTAGAATAAGCCTTAAATTACCGTAAAGAAATTCAAAATAGCCTAATTCATTGCACCTAATTTTCAATATTTAAAGAACATCATCATTTCGAGTTTTGAATATCGTTTCACGGTTATAAACCAAATTTCTTTAATTTCAAACTCGAGTTTTATGATGGAGATGTTCTCGTTTTCAATATTCTCATACGATTAATGAATAACTAAGTAATTAGCAGAAAAATAATCTATTATTCCGATATACAGAATGAAAAACTTTTTCATTCTGCTCTTTTCTACAATCTAAAAAAAATTAAATTGGGTGGGTATAAAAAACAGGGCTATCACTTGAAGTTCGATTCTACCCCAAATTTTCTAAATCTCTGACATCTTGAAGAAACGCTTAAAGCCCTACATAATATTAATAGTTTCACCCGAAAATAGTGCAAAATATCTAAAAGTGGAAACACTGCATGGACCATGACACATGAATGAAATATGTTTACAATATAATATAATAATAATGAAATAATAGTCAATTGTAAACGGTAATTAAAATATTCATTAGAAATGATAAAAATATACGTAATACATAGTTTTTGTAATATTTATCGAAAAAAAGATATTCCATCCTTTTTTTTAGTCACTTTTTTATCGGAATTAGTACAATATTTTACTATACAACTCGGCATTTTGGCAATATAAAGCAACGTCAGCTCGCGTTCGAAATCCAGACGTCACTGAGTTCGCGTTGGTGCTCCTTATACATTTTAGCACCAAGGAGTCGATGCCATTTCGTTTGTTCAATGGCCCGGTCCATACGCTAGTAATATAATAAGTCTATGCTATTAGGTAATAGTTTAATAAATAAGGCTCACGGCATATAACGGGTACAATATGTAGCAAGGCGATGCGTTATTAAAACATTGCAAAGTAAACTGGTTGTTACGTAAACGTTATTAAGTAATCTTCATCATTCGAGAGAAACTTATAAACATAAACGTTCGACGACACAATATGTACCTAATCACTTTTCAATCAAATTCTTGTTACAATCAGTTTATCATCTAACGAAGAATTGAGATAAGTAGCTTATATTTTAACGTTAAAAAAACGCCTCGCTGCGACACTGCATGCAATGTGTCTTGAGCCTAAGAGAACTGGTCTTAAGATAGTGTGGATTTATTGATATCGGATGTTGTCTTATTCAACTAGGTACCCTTTTAAGGCAAATTTTTACGCAACAGTATTCAAATTAACCGGATGACATTTGACACTAAATTATTCCTTACTAATATATACTTATCATGTATTTTGCTGGTGTGGCACTAATAAAAGCCATAAAACAAAATAAGGAGAAGAAGAACACATGTATTTTGTTTTTATTTTGATCAAATATAATTTAAGTTCTCAATTTTATTGTCTATTGATTGAATAAGAAAACCGTTAAAGTATAAAATATTATATTATCTCTCTTAAAAACTCAGTAGGTAACAAATAAAGTAGGGCTAATCTCCTAGACCTTAAGTAATTTTCCTGGATGGAGAATCAGAAGTGGGATGTTAATAAGCATTAAGAATAAGAACAGCTTACCAAATTAGATAAATTAGTTTTCTACATGATATAACTTGTTAAATATTGTATGCCTACGTAGCTTAGGTATACGTGTGCGTCTATATATAAAAAAAAAACTTATACAATTTTTAGCTCAAGTAGTAATAACATTTCCTCATGTGTAAAACAGAGGGCGTACCTATTACTTAGTTATAACATTACATTAATATTATTAATAACGCTCAAGTCGCAACCCATGCTAAAGTCACATTCGCTCACAAAAGAAAAACCATTCCGTGTAACCTATGCATCGCCATCTATCTTTTTCCACAAAAGCCGGACATTATTGTTCGGTCCAAACACTCCTAAATCTTCGGAAAAGTAATATATTTTCGTTTTGCCCAGTGCGGTGTACGGTACATAGACGGCAGTCAGTTCGGTACTTTTCTGTATCTACTAATGTTTTATACATCGCTCGTGTACGTCGTAACTCTTTCACGCCGGTCGTCGGTCCAACGCAATGAAAAAGAGCACAAATTTTTCTCTGTTTACGTCGCATTTTCAGAAAGCTATGCAGTTTCGTTTACACCATTTTTAGTAAGCGTCACTACTGATGTGAGAGTACATCACAGTGTCGTGGACAAGGTTCTATTTAATTTATAAGATTAAAGAATAAGCGACTTTATTTCTGCGAGCATTTGGTTGTATTTTAAGCATTACTTTTAATGTGCCATAAATCCTTTCCACATTGTAAGCCGTCGCAATTTGCTTGTGTGGTAGACTAAGTTGCAAATGTGGATGGATGAATGTAAGCGCTATTAAGACGGTATCTCAAATAGTTGACAATACTTCATTGTTTCAACATTAGATTTCTCTGAAAGTTATAAATCGTTGTGCTAAAGAAACTTTATAGGAGTTTGCAGTGACATTTGTGAAACGATCATATTTTTTATTGCAGAACTAGCTATGCCCGCAACTTCGTCCGCGTGGATAGAGGTGTTTTGGTTCCCGCGGGAACTCTTTAATTTTCCGGGATAAAAAGTAGCCTATGTGTCATTCCAGACTATAATCTCATTTCCTTTCAGCCGTTCTGACGTGATCGAGTAACAAACTTCCAGCCATCCATTCATCTATTTTCCGCCCCCTTAGGGAGTTTCAGAAGTTTTACCCGCGCGAAGCAAGCTCGTGTCAGCTAGTGTTTCATACCACAAAACAATTAACAAAAGATACACTCGTCTAACCATAGTCCCGCGTTGCCACCTACAAAACTGGTCCGTTCTCAGTATTATGTAATGGACGCGCGTAATTTGAGAATGAGCTCTGTAAAGCAGCGTCAAAATATGTAAAGATTTTTATCTTTTCCGTAAAATGGCTTGGGAAAAAACATAAAGAAGGTGGTGTCACCTGATCCTGACAGTCGAGATTTATTGGCCTCGGTGTGGCCGCGGCCTTAGGTCGAGGCCCGGAGTTATGACGCTCGAAAATAATTTACCTACATGTAACAAGAAATAAAAGTAGGACGGATAATGATCAGGTGACTCAGTTTTTTTGGCCGAGTTTTTCATTTTGAACCGAATCCTCCTCTTTGGGGTTCCATTGTTAAATGATAAAACCCTCATCTCTTCGCCCAGTGAAGGAACTAACTTTATTGATAAAGAAATAGCTTTTGCCCGACACTTCGCTTACTTATATTAAGCTTTTTTTAATGGGTAGGTTATTTTAAACCATATTTTTATTAACTTAGGGATTGAATTTTCAAAAATCCTTTCTTAGTTGATGCCTACGTCATAATAGCTATATGTACCTATGCCAGATTTCAGCCCGATCCGTCCATGGGGCATTCTACCATCGCAGAAGCCTATGAGTACCTAGTGGATAAGACCCGAACCCCTATACCTGCGGTGTCGCGGATTCGATCCCCTGGCGATCAATCTAGAAATTTTGGAAGTTACCTATTAAACACCATTTTAAGAAATTATATATCATTTGCCTCAAACAATGAAGAAAGAACATCTTGAGGAAACCTGCACGCCCGAGAGTGCTTCATTATTTTCTCCAAGGTGTGAGAAGACTGCCAATCCCATAGATTTAGGATTCTTAAATCTTTGGCCAATCCGCCCTTTTTGTAGTCTTATTTTAAAAGAATAACAGAAATCTGATTATTTTCAGTAGGAAGGTTATGTTTGCTGGGTATTTAACATCATAATATGAGCTGTCATTTATGTTTTTCGTGACTTTTCCAACCAAATTTTCTCCAAAACTATTAACACGCACACAATAAAATTGACGGAATATTATCCCCTAAAGAATCCCTCAAATTAAATATTGCTTGCCACTTTCACTCCTGAAAGTTTGTACAGAACCTTCACTGTAAAATAACGACTTTGACCACATTTTTTGGATACGAAACGTTGATTCATTGTGATGTTTTCAACGTTTTAAAAATACATAAAGGGTATTTTTTATTTAATTTACGAGATCTTTTGTCAACATTCTGACGCGTGTTTTTTTCTTTCTTAGAAGCGGAATTTCGACGATTTATTGCGGGATGTCCTGCTTATATTAATATCTATGAGACCTCGGTGTGTTCTTAGGACGAAAATTTTGTATGTAAAATATTAGAAGTTATAAAAAACGATGTACGTATAACAATAGAAGTTGGTGGATATTTGATACCTCTATGACGCAGTGCTTAGCACTGTTGTCTTACAGCTAGGACGTTCCGAATTCGATTGCGGAAGCTTCGACCATAGTTAGTTACTATCCTACCGGCAAAGACGTGTCCCCAAGCGACCAAGTTCGAGTACCGTTAACCCGAAGGGTCAGTACAGTTTACAGTTCACCTCAATCTTGAGTCTTGACCGGTCATCATCATTTCAACCCATTGCCGGCTCACTACTGTGTGCGAGTCTCCTCTCCGAATGAGAAGGGAGGAACCCTTTTCTTGACCAGTAGTAAGTGATAATGCATTCTCAGGTGAAAGCGGTAAAACCTTGAAAGGGATATCGCTGTACTCGAAATTTCATCGGGACGCTACATTGATTGGCAGCATTGCTGGTAGGGTCACAGGCATGGTATCCAGGCACAGCCTAAGCTCGAATTAGAAATTATAAATTGCCAAATTGTTTCTGTAGGGATTTGAACCCGGTAGCATAACGCACCATAAGACCATTGCGCTCACCACTTCGCTAGGGAGGCCGTCTAAACCAGTTAAAGTAAAGAAAACTTCCAAAGAAAAACGTTTTGCAGGATTGTTGTGGACTCTTCTCAGACCAGGGCGCGTTTGGAGCTTTCGTTTTAAGATACCGCAATTAACTATCCCCATCATGTTTTAGAAGTTATTAGACGTCAATATGAGTACAGTGTACTTAATTTGAATAAATAAATATTGAATTGAATCAGAATATTTTACTTCGTATCGAGTTTATGTTTCCAATAGCTATTTAGTAATCAAAAGTCAATAAAGTCTTACCTCAGCTTTAACTATTTTGCAGCTGGCGCGATTTGAGTATTAAAACTATTCTTAAAGTAATCTCATTACTAGGTAAAGAGTGGAAAAAATTATTGGACCTACGAACTTACACAAAAGTATACGATACACTGTTCCAGAATGTCAGATGTTAGTCCTTCACAATAGGGAAAATTGAATCTTATTGTAATGTTATTTAAATAGGTTTTAAATTAGGCCCTAAGTGGAGATATGTCGTCAAATTAGGGAGATAAAAGAGCTCAAGTAAAGTAGAAGAAGTCCCTGAGAAAATTGGCACAAGTGGTTTTAGCTACGTCGGGAGATCGGGGGTGCAGTGGGGAGGAAGGGGGTGACTGAAAGTATAAATAAATTACAGACAGGCCTTTTGCGAATACAGTATTATGCCTAAAAAATCTCCCAAGGACTTTAGTTTTTAATAATTATGTTGATAAGGTACTAAGGCCCTCATGTGCTAATAGCTGCTTAAAATTTTGATGACTATTAAAATTACGAATAATAAACACACATAATAACAATTAATGACCTTTTTCAGCAACAATGCCTGTAGAGTCTACAGTCTACGTGAAAACTGTCACTTATAGCTGTAGACCTATAAGTGACAGTTTTCACGTTACTGTCGCCTTATGGGATTATGTGTTCAGGTTTCATTGTTGACGAAAACGGTCCCCCGTGCTTACCTACCTAATAAAAAAAACATTTATAGTAATTATCTTTTGGTAGGTATATTACCAGTTACTACAGTCCACTCTGATGTTACTAAATTTGATTCTTCGTATCATACTAATATTATAAATGCGATAGTGTGTTTGTTTGTTGGTTTGTTGGTTTATTGGTTTGTTGGTTTGTCCTTCAATCACGCCGCAACGGAGCAACGGATCGACGTGATTTTTGGGATGGGTATCGTAGAGGACCTGGAGAGTGTGACATAGGCTACTTTTTATCGCGGAAAATTTAGGAGTTCCCGCGGGAATTAAAAAAAACTTAAACCACGTGGATGAAGTCGCGGGCATCAGCTAGTTCAGAATAGTTCTGAGAGTAATAAATTCTCATGTACCTACTGTAAGTGGTGTGTATTTTAAGTAGGTAATATGAACAATCTATTCAATAATAATAATTAATGAGGGATATAAAAACAATAAACTCCATTTAAATAGGTACAAATGCCTTAACAGAGATCAGATCCAGTTATCGGTAATAGATAAACTCAATCTAAGCAAATGCTCTAAAAAGTCTTCGAAAGGTGTTCTTTTTATAAACTTAAATCTACTGTCAGTTCTATCATTGAACTCCACATAATCTTTGAGAGCAGTATAGGGGCGGCCGTCGAATGTTCGCCCAAAGATAGGACTCGCGACAAGATGTATGGCTGCTTACGAAAAATTTTCAACAGTAGCGTCTATCCGATTGGCCTCGAACGGAAAATAAGAGGGGACATCGGCAAATAAATGAGCGCTGTAAATTACCCTATGACAATAATACAGGTCAGCGAAGATCTCTTTCAGGAGATAGAAGCCCGTTATTAATGTAGGAAAAACAGTAAAAAAGAATGGGGATGGAAGGGTGTATAGGTACATAGTGATTGACGAAGTTTTCCCAAAATGACGTGATTATGAGTTGTTTGGCATCGTCTAATGAAACTCATGTGTGAAATATCTTTCCGTTTCAGCATCGATAATGGGTTAGGAATGATTTTGTTGATCTGTATGACACTTTTATTTCTTAAGTTTTTTACGTAAACAAAGGCTGATTTGATTTCCTTACTTATTTTTGTGGGAAGTAAAATCTAATGATGTATACTTTCTAATTAACTTTTCAACACTTTTCTATAGCTACCTCACTACTTTCACCTCAACTTTTTGTTTAAGTAGAGTTTTTAATTTATTATTTTCACTTCATTGCTGTTATGAAGTCTGCGGCCTATTATCCATCATTGGACTTGCTATGCTTTTTAGAACGTCTTTTTGGTAGTATTTGAAAAGTAGGTTATATGATTTTGAAAAAATAAGAGTAGGTACGTACATGCACCTATTATGCTTAAGTGCGGAAAATCCCAGTGAGAGAAGCAGAAGAAGAAGATGCACCTATTAAAGAACGTAGGACAAAATATAAGCTCAACATAAACGAGTTCAATTAATAATCCAAATCACACGTTCGGAGCGAAACCGTCGCGGATTTTTCTTAAAAATTTATGTCCTTCGCCTTCTTGGGGCAAAAGGGGGGAGGATGGGGGGTCGCGACTTCATTTCGCCCACGTCGTTTATCTTGAGAAACATAATTCACAGACGAAGTCCCTGTCAACTTATTCCTATTCTCTCGACTAAGCGTAAAATGGGTGTTTTTCTTTTTACTGTATCGATGTGTAGCTTTTGGCTCTATATTTTTGTAAAAAATTATTTTAAAAAACTTTTGGGATAAGGTACCTACTTATGTTAGACATAAGACGCTACAAAGGTTGCCCTAACATACAGCTTTGTAAGGCTTTCCCAAACAAGGGTGACAAATGAGAAACGCTAAAGATGAACGCATTATGAGAGAATATCCTGTTAAATTTTATTAGTCGAAGATAGGTAAGTTCTAGCTATAATAGCACTCAGAAGTGCTTATAAATTTGGTTTTTCAGAAATTTCTAATTTTATATAAATAAACATGTCTACCAATTCGCACCTGGCCAGCGTGTTGGACTATGGCCAAACTCGTCTCAATTTGAGGGGAGATTCGTACTCAGAAGTGAGCCGATAATGGATTGAAGCGGTGACGAAACATGTCTACACTGACAATGTTCTATGAGGAAAACTTTAGCACTACTTTTTGATCTATTAATTCCGTATACAAAATTAATAGTAGGTAGTATTACTTGCATAGTGCCAAATGTAAGTAAATAATTAGTAAGTACTTAAATAAGTAAATATTCGAGTATAAGAACTTAGCTGGGATAAAATCGCAGACATGGGACATAACCTGGCTCTTTGGCATAGCGGTCGCTTCCACTTACGTCTTACAAGAGCATAATAGTGATTTTTGTATTAAATACTTTCCGTCTGTGGGGGAGTAATGAATGTTGGTTATTTACGAGCCGCAGACTGGCAGACGATAGATAACGTCCCACCCAATATCATATCTCCATTACATTCGGTTACCGGGTGAAATATGTGACTTCTGTTACTACAAGTGTGTTATTTCAGATTTTCATGACTTGGGTAACTGCATGTTACCTATTGTGCGCAAGTCTTCTGTTGCCTTAGTTTTCTATTTTATATTAATCAATTGTCATTGAAGTAAGCATAGATCTTTTTAAAGAACACCTACGCCCATAATAAGCCGATTCGCTATTCCGTGGCCTGCCGAATAGTGCTTAAAAAGCTTCCAGTGTATGTTTGTGTGACTCGTTGTCCTAGGTGAGTGACGAAAGCGATGCGATACAACGCGACGCGATATGACTCCATTGAAGATTACAAAATTATCTACGCGACAATGCAAGCCACGTGAAGAATGAGCTACTGTTTGATATAGTCGCGTCGCGTTGTCGCATTCGTCGCTGACCTGGGGCAGCGCCTTACGGGAAAAACGATATAGCAACTGACCGCGGGCAGATAGATCGCAGCTCCAGTATTTAATTTTTAGCATAAAACTTATCATGGATTCATCAAGAGACTTCTTACCTCGGAAAACCTTCTGGGAAATAGTACCTAGGTAACCTTACACGGACATTTATAGCAATTTTATGAGTTACTAGCTGATGCCCGCGACTTCGTCCGCGTGGTTTAAGTTTTTTTGATTCCCATGGGATTTCTTTTATTTTCCGGGATATAAAATAGCCTATGTCACTCTCCAGGTCCTCAACTATACCCATGGCAAAAATCACCTTGCGGCGTGATTGAAGGACAAACCAACAAACCAACAAACAGACACACTTTCGCATTTATAATATTAGTATGATTAAATAGTTATTACTTATAGGATTTGAGACAAACATATAAAGCTTATATAATACTTAAGTATCTTGCCCCGGGGCACACAACACGTCACGCCTAAGCCATCCTTAACCCTCACATACGTACCACCAATACGTCATTTGACGCAATAACGGTCAAACAATAAATATCGCTTTGCGCAGACAACGCGCGTAAAGTAATATATGAAGTTAAGAATAAATAGGCAATTTAGCGTGGGACGCACGTTCGCCCGAATATTGTCGAATATTGCCGACGACGACGGGAGCCGAATTTCCATATCGTATCGCGATTCGTGGGGGGCGTTTATGGGGTAAAAATTAAGTCGCGATAGCAGTTAAGTGTTGGCATTCAATTGGTTAAGTAGTTTTGTTTTGTGGTTGACGATGGTCTTTGACGAAAGTATAGGCCATTTGATTCAATTTTGTTCATGGCATGAAACTAAGGATTCCACTAGAATTGTTATTTTATAGGTCATAAGATATCATCATCATCATAATATTTTCTGCATGCCTCGGAGCTCGGAGAGGATGTCATGTTGATCCTAGCTCCTAACTATTATCTGACAATAATTATTTATTTTTGACAACCTTACTCATATCTACCTAATAAGTAATAAATAAATAATAAATAAAATTCCGTACCTAGGAGATGGTCCGGGGTTTTGACCGATTTGATTTACCGAATCATAACAATATGCGGAAGAACTTGGGACTTTTCTCACTAAAGATACCTACCTACCCTAACTATACCAAATAAGATATCAGATGGATATATCAGAGAGAAAAAAAATCATAGCGCTGAGGTATGGTGTAGGCTATAGCTACGTCGCGGAGAGCGAAAGATGCAAAAAAAATTGTAGGAAGAGATAAGAAATGCGAGCAATAGTTACACTCATAAATTCGTAAAAGCTGAATCGTATGGAAAAAAGTTACGAAGCCGAAATAAATCTCAGTGTAAGACCGATAGAAAAAAATGAGAGAATTTCCCATTAAATCTTTCTAACAGGCCGATAGGTGGCGTTTCGGTTAAGCGAGAAGACTGAAAAAACACATTTTAATAAGGGCTTCTATGTAACACTTTTGTACTGAAACCGCCCATTTTTAGTACTTTACACTAGGCTTACCATAGCTTTAACACCTATGTAGGTATATAGTCACATAATATTATGTAATCTAAATTCTTCTAAAACTTTCTTAAATATAAAAAATGCTTTATTACATTTCCTTTTATCTTGATTAAGTAAGCGAAACTAAGTTTTATAATAATATAGCAGTGGACATGGGCAACTTCTCGCAATGATTTCGAGTTAATGTTTAAATCAGATTTTTTTATTGTACAAGTTAGCTGACTGCAAACTAACCTAGTGATAAGTTTTAATATATGGAGATTCAGATAAAAACAGGCTAAATTTGACAGGGTATGGATACCCCAAAATATGGGTATCCCAAATCGTTTGTATGCCAATCTTTATATGTCGTTTGTTATAGCACTTATTTACAGATGTACCTACCTATTATAATTTCTAGATAGTATAATCATTCTTCCACCTTAGACTTAGATAGTGCGTGGTCACAATGATCAAGAGTAATCAAATCCCGTAACGCATTACGTATTACAGCGGGGGCGCGAGTATACGCGGAACGAAATGTGGCTTTAAAAATTTGGAACACAATCCAGCTATTTGTCTTTCCAACGTCTCTTATAAATCAAGGAATAAAGCAGCCAACAATGCTTTATGGCGGAAAAAAAGAAGCTACATAAGACGGGGAAATAGCATACAGACCTTTGCACATACATTATGAATGTTAGTGTTGCGTAAGAGATAGCTTTGAGATACGTTTCGCTACGTATCGCTGCTTGCTTGTTTGTTACGCGGATTTGGGTTTTTGCTTTTTCTGTATATTAATTAAATTGGCAAAAGTAGTTAGGTAGACGTCATCTGACATAAAGGTACCTACATAGTAATCCACACAAAATGGACGTCGTCATTGGTCGCGTAGCCAGGCGCTATTTGGACATTTGTAATTCTATGGCTAGATCTGCTGACCAATACCTAGCATAAATGACGAAAAAGTTAAGCGACGCGCGTGCAAATTTTAGATTAGTCATTAGACGTAGGTACCTAATTTATGATCACCACAACTGCAATACACAAGTTGCCCAGAATGCATATCTGAATGCTAGATTGATAAGCTTTCGGAAAGTGAGAAAAGGGCGGAAATCTCTACAATATGAAATCTGGGCCAACAAAAATAGATATTTATCATGATAATTATTATAAGAACACTATTGGACAATTTAAGTTTATTAAATTTCAGAGTAAAAGGAAATTGCTGTGCAACAACTTAATTATAACTTGAGATTTAAATAACTTACCATTGAACGAAATGTAGATACTTCTGTTGTCACTTGGATTATTATTCTTCATTGAATTCCAAACCCCTTTTTTGATAAGAAAATTTGCAATAACTTAACTCTAACTTAAGATTTAAACTTACCATACCAACTAATGCTGATACGTCTTCTGTTGTCACTTAACTTTTTAATTAACTTTAATTTTTAATTAACCTTAATTGCCGGTTAATTGTCCTGACGCATGGATATATTTTTAACTATAGGTTAACTGTTTCTAGATTAATTGTATCTAGAAATTATTTAGGTAAAAAAAATATTTCAGTGCACTTATGATACTTAAGTATTAAAATGGAACAAAATCAAGACCGACAGTAAACAAGTAACTACTTTGTTGAACTGTTAAAGAGAACAATACAAACTTAATATGAAGCTCAAGATATATTTCACTTGTCTTTTATACGTCCTTTAATTGAGGAACCGTCCTTAAAAAGGGAGGGTTGGACAGGTCCTTAACGAGCAAAAAACTAACTTTTAGTTAAGTACTGAATGCAATGTTCTCTAACCACAAATTAGCGACTGTGAATTTGTGCGCTTTGATCTTCATCCATTTCATTTGTGTTCCTAATTGCAGTGAAGATGTCAAATTAACGTATAATCACATGTGGTGGTAAAGAAAAGGTTTCTTATCGGTTCATCATGATTCACGGAAAAGTTTTTCATCTGAAACTCTTTGTTTGTTCTGGAATACATTTTACTCTGCTGAATTTCTATTTTCTACTGAAGTATATTTTAGGTGCATATTTGGAATAGGTGACAATTCATTCAAATGCAAGCGTAAAACAAGCTATAAATACTAGATGCTATGCACTGATATGCACTTGTTAACGCAGTCACCACAGCTATGTAGAGCTGGTAATATTATGTGCGATACCAAAAATCCATATTCGGCGGCCATTTTAATATCCAACGTCATTATTTAACGCGCGTCACATCCGTCCGCACTAGTCGACGCATTCGCAGAGTTATTGTCGTGTAACGCACTATATCACGGCGAATTTACGACAACCTGAATATGATAGATTTTCAATCCGGCCCCATAATGTACGGCGAAAAACGTTCCATTGTCAAAATAGAGAAATAAATAAACTCGTGACAACCAATTAATAACTCGTAAAGTGTCACTGTTGAGGACGATAAAAAAAACTTGGAGCCCGGATAAAGGGGCAGAAAAAGGCGGTCACAATGGTGGAATGAGGAGAAAAACGCCTGTAAAAAGCCCCGATATCGTCCATAAATTTGAGCGGATCCAAAACAAATCGCCCTTATTCATTACACATATGACTTATTGCCGGGTAAAAATTTAATGCACTTATAAAAAGCATAGAAAAGAATCGCCTCCATTCAACTCGTGTTCTGTTCTACAAAAACAATCTCGACAAAGAGAAAAATTCGCTTCATTAGTCACGTATCACGTCAGATGAGTGCGTAAATTAAAGCCTTTTAAAATGTTTAACGGTTTGTTAATATATTTTTGGAGTGTTAACAGTTTGTTTCTTAATTTATGTTCTTTAAAAATTTTGCCATTTATCTTTTGTTGCTGTAAATTAACCATTAGTTATATTAAAAAAAAACCGCCATCCCTGGGAGAGACAGAAAATGTGCTTTAAATATTATTTTCTTTTTGCCTGAAGAGTTTTGAATATTAACAATTTTTTATTAGGTATATAATTATAAGTGGCCTTTTATCCATAAAATTGCACAAAATCTTACTTAGCTAAGAATATTTAAAATACTTTCTCATTTAACTTTTGATATAATTAATTTGACTTAATTCGCACTTAGCATAAAGTCGATCACAACAAATACCTTCACAGTGTTCACAGACTGTCGTTTAAACATTATGAAGTGATAAATTCAACCCCAAAACATGCAAATCGACGCAAGTCAAGCGTTTTATTATCAGATATCACATAACGATACCTTCATCAAGGCACGCGGAGCGGTGCGGTGCGTCGAATGGCCAAATAAATGGTGTTCAAAAGTGTGATCCAAGATGCACAAAAGGGAGAAAAAAAAGTTAACAAAATGATAAATTTACTGCCGAAATATGAAAGTGAGCTTTTATTTATGATACAGGGTGTATTGTGGGTTTAATGCAGTTTAATATTACTTATACATGCATAAGGAGATACCTTTAATATAATATATTATAATATGGATGGTTGATCATACTAATATTATAAATGCGAAAGTCATTTTGTTTGTTGGTTTGTTGGTTTGTCCTTCAATCACGCCGCAACGGAGCAACGGATTGACGTGATTTTTGGCATGGGTATAGTTGAGGACCTGGAGAGTGACATAGGCTACTTTTTATCCCGGAAAATTAAGGAGTTCCCGCGGGAATAACAAAAAACTTAAACCACGCGGACGAAGTCGCGGGCATCAGCTAGTAACAAATATGTACCTACTTTTAGGGTGTAAACACACTAACGACGCATCGGACAGGACGAAACATCCATGTCGGGGGTGAATGAAGTCTTATTCGTTCGTCTAGTGTGTGTGCTGTAAATGAATCATGCGGACTTTTCCTGGCAGAGCATGGTCCATGACAAATTGTTTTTGTCTGTAAAGTGTATATTTTTGCCCGTAAAGGACTATGCTTAGCTTACGAAATGTTCCTTATCAGATTACGTTGATGTTACACAAGTGTATGTATTACACATTAACACAAGTAAGTACCTATACTAATAAAAATTAAAAACATCTATTAAAACCTATCAAGTTAAATACATAGATCTTCGTTCGACCGGCACGCGAGGCTATCAGTCAGGGGCTACTTTAAATGAGGTAAAGAATGCATTTATCCTCCAATCTTCTTTACCTGAAACCACAAATCACGGCTCTACTTTGAATGTAATTGAAAATACATTACGCAACCAAATTAAAGTGGGAAGTGGTACAAGTTAGGAGAGAGGGCGGCAGGTGGCGCTCGCGACATCTCCCTTCCCGCAGAATGTTTTGGCATAAAATATCGTTTCAATTATTTACGTGAAAGATTTATAGCACTTAGAAAAGTGCGCCGAGAAAAAACTGCCAGCGACGTGTGTACGAAAAGCGTTTTTCTTGGGAAACTTATAATGGGTATGAGTAGGAAAGTTTTGAATCTCTTTCCTATGGTAATTTGTTTTGGGCACGCTTATAAAGATATTAGTTGCGGGACTTTGTTATTGAATAAATAATACGGAATATATATGAAGTGATGGAACCAATGAGGGAGCTATTTGGCTAAAAAAAGATCTAATTGATAGGTGAATTTCTATCATAGGTTTCGTGATTCCACGTTCCCGTTTGATGCTGAATAGACAGAATGTTAATTTATGGTACGTACGGGTTTCAATAAATAGTAATAATATTGTTTATTTCACTTCAAGTTAGCCCTTGACTGTGTTCTCACCTGATGGTCAGTGATAATGCAGTCTAAGATGGTATAGGGCTAACCTGTTAGGGGTATGGCAGTTATATTAAACCCATATCCCTAGTCGGTTTCTACACTGTATCGTACCGGAACGCTAAACGTAACTATTACTTCCTTACACCACGGGTATGTGGTCGCTGTTCATTTCTAATATGTAAATGTATGACACACATAACATGGTGTTCGATTCTAGCAAACTAGTCACCGAGTGTTAACATATGCAAATAATTGTCATTATAAATCACGAAACTTAATCTCGTGGTATTTGAAGTTAAATATATTTAGAGCTTCTTAAAGTTATTCTTCCATAACTAGCTATAGTATTGCTTTATTAATATAATTAAACTAGTAATTTCATCAGCGTTATGTCCATACCAAATCGTAATAATATTACAAATGCAAAAATGCTACCTTTTCACCCGTTGTAGTCTTCGAAAGGTTTTAGTATTAAGCACATACAGCTTGCATTCCCTACACAACGTTATAAAGAGCCTGCAAGTAGACGTAGTTTGGAATGGAGATATAATAAACTGCAAAAGCTATACTCCTTCCAGGTTATTTCATCTCAGACTGGAACATCAAAAATTGACATAAGGTAAATTAACTTGTTAAGCTTAAACTTATACTTGTAATTAAAATTTAAAAAACTGCCTAAAGTATAAAAATCAAGGTAGTTTTTTTTTAAATTAATCCTATGCGTCAGGACCTCATAATATTACGAGTATGTTTAAACAGTATGAAGGAAGCAGTGTAAACTCGCAAACAATGATAATTCGTGTAACATCGCGAGTCGCAACACATAAAGCTCGACGCATGTTTATTTTTCATTTACGGCCCGCGCGGTAAGTATACAAGTGTACTATTACGTACCCTGATAGCGAATGGAACTCTATTGCGATTAATATCTATCACACTAATAAGTTTGTGTGCGTGTAAGTGTGTATGTTTGTTATCCTTTTTTGTTTTTATCCCTAATATTATAAAGGCGAAAGTTTGAGTGTGTGTGTAAGTGTGTATGTTTGTTACTCCTTCACGCCGCAACTACTGCACCGATTTGGCTGAAATTTGGAACATAGATAGCTTATAACCCGGATTAAAACATAGGCTACTTTTTATCCCGGAAAATTAAGGAGTTCCCGCAGGAAACAAAAAAACCTAAATCCACGCGGACGTAGTCGTGGGCATCAGCTAGTCAATAATAAAATTGGTCATGAAAAATGACCGATAAAGGCGCACTGCACGGAAAATAATGCAGGATGCCAACGTATACCTATCACTATACCACCGTAACCATTTTGCCACACAATGTAGTGATGAATGCAGTATTAAATCAAAATGGGTTAAACCAGTTAAATTATGAGTACAAAACAGACGCGTCCAAACACTTTTCAAAAAATAATTCAATGTGCGTCTTTATTTATTTAAACCCATACCTACAAGCCTATACTTACGCACAAAGCAGATCTTTTTTTATTCCCGTAACTAGAAACACAAATATAATAATTTTGATACGTAATAAGTACACTTCTCTCTCTATGCCTGCGTGATAATCTCCCTTAAAAATTTAATTGAATCTTGGCGACGGGAGCAGATGGGTCCTTTGTGTCCCAACGGCACAACGGCATACACGAACGTATCTTTACAGTTTACCTTTTATAAAAGAATTCTGATTATTGTCCTTGTACTATCTATCTAGCAGTCATTATAGTACCTAATAAAGTAGTCTCAAACGAATTATTATTGTTGAAAACATTAAATTTATTGAAATTGCCATTATTGTCTAAAATATAGAAGTGTAAAAATACTTATGTACCTACCCGTGTTAAATTCAATAAACGAAAAATAAAATTGAATTGAAAATATTTCATTTTGTATTTGGATACCATAAAAAAATATACAGGGGGAAGGGTTTAACTACATAACAAAATATAACTTAATTTATTTTCAAAATTAGAATAACCTGCGGCAAAAATAATTCCCTGAAAAGTGGCAACAAAAAAAACGAAAATCCTCCCGCTTTAACAATAAATAATTTGTTAATGATAAATAAACTCATAAATCGGGGCGGCAACACGAATTTGTTTACAGCAGATTCACATTTAAGATATCACCCGCTTTTGTGGCTAATCCTGTAACAACTTCGCGAAAAATTTAAAGCCACGGACGTTGTTGGGTTTTTAATGAAGAAAAACTTACGTTTCCAACGTTAGCCCCCGCTTTTAGTTTTTCACAGTCTTGTTATGTTGATCCGCTTAAAATTTAAACCATTTTAAGAGTCCCGTGTGAAACATTATTAGTAAATATCAAGGCAGGTTGTTCAATAATTATTTTAGTTCTAATAGGTATATTACTCAAATTACTACACAACAAAGTATCTGTTAAATTAATAATAAATTATAGTGGAAAATTTTTAATAAAAAAATTAATAATGGAATTGGGAATTAGTACCTACAATTAATGAATTTTTAAACTACCAGTATCAAATAACTGAAATTGCTCTACGGGTAGGTACATCTGCATATTACTCGAATCTTAGAACCTGCAAGTACAAAGGTAAGAAATGTGGTACCGTAAATAGTACGAGTTAGTACATTGTCCACGGGTTAAGGCGTCGTTATTTACCTCCTGGTATTTGGACTCATCCACATTTCAAATTAGGGATTCCTGGAAGACGAATTACGGAAGCTTAGCAGCCTCAACGCCCTTCCAAAGGCATTATGCTAAGGCACGTAGCCGAATGTTTTCACGTACCCCCACCCATCTTGGGACCGACCCCAAATATAATATATCTGGCAAACTTAACATATATTTGTACCGTAAATCCTTTTAAAATATTGCTCTATTTTTGTCTGTTGACTGTAAATTTAAGCCGGGAACGGTATTTAATGAATTTTAATGTCAACTTGGTTTCGCGTTTTGCAATTGGTGTAACGCCGCGCGGAATTTGTGTTCCGTAGCGGATCTCGCCTGTAAAGTAAAGGATGTTTAAACATATTTTTCAGGAGATATTTTATGCCACCGTAGCTCTTGCATTAACTTATTTATCCACCAAGATGTTAAGTAGTTAAGTAACTTCAATGTTTACATTCACAGTAGGTTACGTTTGAGGTTCTTCAGGCACAGTAGGCAAGCCCTACCAAAAATTATTTCTTTTGTTAAAAGTGGAATTGTTTTTAAATCTGTATAGGAATACATAGATGTTAAAAAGCAATAATAATGCAGAGCAGGGTTTTAAATAAAGACTTTTCAACCATAAACCATCTATCTCAGTAATTACGGACAGTCTGCGGTCTGTTCTATGTAAAAATTTCAAGGAAAATAATGGTGATTTACCGAGCGCTTCAAGACGTATGGCGGACGATTCGTAGCCTGAAAATGGCTACGCTTTAACGTAACTGACACGGCGTATAAATTGATATTTATAAGAAGGGACATACACGCCCGGCACGTTTAGAGGGATTCCCTTTATTGCTTGAGCTTGAAGGGCGAACTGGTTCCTGTCTCGCCTTAGGTTATTATGAAATATACCGCTCTACCTAACTTCAAAATGTCGGTGGTATATTTATTGGGAAGCGAACGGAGGAATTATCGGTACGGTCGGATGTGGGGAAGCCATTATTATCCCTTTTATTGGTATAATATTTAATTTTGGACCTTTAGCTAATCCGTAATAGGAGTAGTGAAATATAAATCGGCAAATTATTTACTATAAACCGATCACGACATTTTTTTCTTCAGCAAATATATTCATGGCCTCCTGTAAGAAAATATATAATTCTATTTATTTCATCTTATTTAAAAAAAAAATTGTTTTGTTCTGAAAATGTAAAGCCAAATTGGTTAAAAAGTTAACAATATTGAAAATATGTCCGTCCAAAAATGCCTGAAACAGCCTGAAATTTCTCGATTTGAACTAGCATCGAACATTTCGCAATCAGACATTTAATTTGTTCAATGTTTCGGCAAAATTGCGTCTGGTCACTAGCTGCGTAGCAACTACAGCTGTACAGGCATATATTATATAAATATCATCAGTATATTACAACTACGTTATAATTTACTGATGCAATACATATTATAGCACGGTAGAAATATGAAATGTTCTGCTGTGTAGATAGGTATATTTTGGTCAAAGTTCTGTTTTGGATGCGCAGTTTTGACTGAACCTACTACTTAATACATTTGTGAGGAACACGACCGACCAAAGTTCATCAATGGACATCCATCAATTTTAAAAACTAGTAACGTCGTTGAAATTCGTCGTCGTTGGTCTTTTGCAAACGTTTTTACACGGCTTCGTACCGGAACGCTTAAACCGCTTGGCAGTACGTCTTTGCAGGTAGAGTTGTTACTAGCTACGACCGAAGCCTTCCACCAAGCCAGACCAGAGAAAACTAGAAATTATAAATTCCCAAATTAACCCCGCCGGGGATCGAATCCGGGACCTCCCACGTTAAAACAACAGCCTTCATTATGATGGACTTCCGCAAAGTAACGCCTGCCTCTATCCAAAACAACAGCGTTCAACACTGCGCTAGGGAGGTCGTCATCATACCATGGAACTAACTTATCAAGAAGTAGATATACAATGAAAGAGTTAAAATTGAACACTAGATTATTAAGGAATTAATTAATTAACTTCCTCGTATATTCTAAAGTCCATAGACACACAACACTGAGCATCTAATACATATAACACGTACAGCAGTATACATGGTGCTATTAAGTTAAGCAAGTGGATCGCGGTCATCGTAATCTTGGATAAGGGCTGCTGCATAAATCAGGGGGTGACGCCTCGGGCCTTTACTTTATCTACTGCGGGTGACGCTGCCCCGACCAGGACTAGAGATTCTGGAAATGACATGCTTAAAAAAATAACATAATTAATTTGGTCTGATTAAAGATAGTCTCCTATTCGTCAGTAAATTACTTTTGATAATATAATTATTGTATGTAGGTATTGATAATTTGAAAACATATTAAATCAGTAAGTTTTAATCAAAACGCACGCTTATCATTGAAGCTTGTATGAAATACTGAATTATTGTGACTTCGTCAACTTTCGTGTCGTACCCACAGCATCAGGATTGAGGATTTGGAGTCTTGGAGAGATTTTTTTATGGGACCACCTCGCGACTTTCCTCTAACCAACGAAAAAAATTCAAATCGGTTTAGTAACCACGGAGATATGCACTGACAAAAAAATACGCGCCGAATTGAGAACCTCCTTCTTTTTTGAAAGTCGGTTAATAACTAAAAATTGTTTTGTTCTTTTTTTTCAACGACCCAATTATTTAGGTATTCAGCTTAAAAGTAAGAAAGGACAGGGATTTTACGTTCTTAGGAACAGGGTCTTTCAAAGCACGTAACATCCCTTATTTACTAACAAAAATCTTTATTTTTCACATACAAAACAATCCCTATTAAGTACTTCCAAGCAAACGTAAATGTATTAACTCCATATTAGCCATATGGGATTATGTGAGTCCTAGTTTTGACTTCTCCCACAGTTTTTAATTATTTTGACTAAATTACAAGCTTATAGCTGCAGCCTGCAGTGTCCCAATGTTGGGCCTCCCTTTCCTCCTTCTCCTTCCCTTCTTTTATCCCGGTCTATAGATTTTTGGGGCCAGTCCTTCATAAAGGCATGTAGTTCATCGCGCCAGCGGCGCCTCGGCCTACCTCGACGTCCTTTAGTGTTTTGTGGCATCCAGTGTGTTGCAGTCTTTGCCCACAAGTCATCGGACATGCGCATCACATGTGTGGCCCATGGCTAGCCTATATATTTAAAAAAAAACTATTTTATTAAGATGTGGTCACTTCCAGTAAGGCCTGCTCCGCGCGCTATAATTGCGGCCCGCCCCTGAATACCTCTGACCTCCTGAAACTTGCACCCGATCACTATAATTTATTAACGTACAGCGATTTAGTGCAGCAGAGGACAATGGTAAAAGTGTAATTAGTTCTCGATCAGCTAAAAGACGATTTTAAAAGGATCCTTTTAAAGTAGGTGTAGGTATACCTTACAACTCCTTATAATGTACGGTCTACCAATATAAAATTCTTTTTGTTTTTTCAATGCAGCTAGAAGCTTTGCTATTATCAAATAAAGATTAATTTCATTAATTAAAAAAACCGGGCAAGTGCGAGTCGGACTCGCGCACGAAGGGTTCCGTACCATTATTAATAAATAATTACCTTTGTTAATGAACCGCAAGACTAACTTTGTTTGTAGAGGTTTATTGTTAATATCAAAAAAACTATGCTAGTTAGAGCATTGGCTATAGTTTTCCTGTAAAATATACGTAAATTACTATTGACCATAATTATTTCAAATTTTTCGATTGGTAAACTCCGGAGATAAGGGGGGGGGGAACGGTATTTTTTTTGACATTTTCCCCGATAAATCAAAAACTATCATAACTAAAAATAATTAAAAATCTGTTTTAGAATGTACAAAGTAAACCCTTTCATATGATACCCCACACAGTACAGTTATCTCACTTTTAAATTTCAACCCTCAGATTTTCCTCCCTTTTTAAATAAGAACAAAAATAATTTCCAAATTTTTTTAATTCCAGTGTCTTTGGGCCACTAATATACACAACTATTCCAAATTTCATGTCGATAGCTTCGGTAGTTACTGAAATAATCGAGTGTGACGGACGGACAGACGGACAGACGGACAGACAGACGGAGAAAGTCGCACCATAAGGGTTCCATTTTACCATTTTGGTACGGAACCCTAAAACGAATATAATATACAACACTTAAGGATAATACAATAGGTAGGTACTTTAAATTACTATATGCTAATGCTACTAGATGCCTAAGACTTCGTTCGCGTGGTTTTAAGTAGGTAAGAATTCCGATAGTAATAAAAAAAGTCTTTCAAAATAAATATGTTACATTAAATTATATATATATACTCACTTATTATTTTCCGTAGCTGAAAGTTTCAAATTTTGGAAATTAGGTTTTACGTTTCTCTATCTATATCGAAGTAAGTAAAAATTTTGAAACTTATTCTACCCACCACCTTACTTTTTTGGTATATTTACTAATTTGTTATATTATAATATACCAAATCATATTTGGTATAGTATATTATAATATACCATATTATAATTTACTTATTATCACACTTATTAATATGGAATATTATTTTGTAAATTGTCCATTATTCAGCATGCGTTTATCGCTTAGTTTTTTTAGGATTCCGTACCTCAAAAGAAAAAATCCGTTTTTCTCAGGAACGCATGTAGGTATTAATCTGAAATTCATATCATATACTCAAGTCTACTGTCCCTTGGAGCTGTGAGAAAATCTAACTGCTAAGCCGTCAATCAAAAGAATATAGGTAATATAATAATCAAAAGATACAGCCGTTTATGCTGCAAATTTTCGACAATCGCAAGGGAATCAAACCTATAGGCTATTTCTCGTGAACTCAGGATCTTGAAATTTGGTACGAAGCAACGTCTAATAGCACAGATAAAGGAAAAATTGCGAATAGCAGAAATTTTAAGTTACATCAATATTATGATAAAAATAATTTTATGCAAATTTTTGACACTCGCAAGGGAATCAAAACCTACAGGGTACTTCACGTAAACTCAGAATCTTGAAATTTGGTACGAAGCAACGTCTTATAGCACAGATAAAGGAAAAATTGCGAAAAGCATAAATTTTGTTACATCATATAATAAAAATAATTTTATGCAAATTTTCGACAGTCGCAAGGGAATCAAAACCTATGGCGTACTTCCCGTGAATACAGAATCTTGAAATTTGATACGAAGCAACGTCTAATATCACAAATAAAGGAAAAATTGCGCAAAGCATAAATTTTTAGTTACATCATAAGACAAAAATATTTTTTGCAAAGGGGTTGTTTCAAATTTATATGGAGCCTGGACCAGGTATCTGTACGGTATTTAAAAATGTTCGGAGTCTTAAAATAGTAACATTTTTTTCTTTACCAAAAAGTTCAATTGACGAGGTATAATGCGAAATTATTTTGCAAAATAAAAGCGCAACAACATGCGACCATTTTGATATTGACGTATATTACACGGGTCAGGAATACATTTGACATAAAAATAACCTGAGAAATGAGAATTAACCTTAAAATATCCAACAGCAGTCAGCAAGTCGATCGAAAGATTTTATTTTACAAGTTGACGGAATAAATAATAATGAGATAGGTTGTCTACGTTTGTAATATCGTCATTACAAACATGGACAACAAAAAAAGTTGGATGTGCTGCGAGAGTTTCTATTCTACAAATGTACCTAAACATTTTATTTTTGTACCTCTTAATCACTCTTAAACTACAAAAAAGCATATTTAATTTTGTTTTCTATTATTTTATATATTTTGTACTATTTTTTGGAATACTGTACAAGTACCTGGCCCAAGATGAAACAACCCCTTTTCGACACTCGCAAAGCAATCAAAACCTACAGGGTACTTCCCGCGAACTCACAATCTTGAAATTTGGTTCGAAGCAACGTCTTATAGCACAGATAAAGGAAAAATGGCGAAAAGTTTACATTTTTAGTTAGGTACATCATATAATAAAAATATTTTTATGCAAATTTTTGACACTCGCAAGGGAATCAAAACCTACAAGGTACTTCCCGTGAACTCAGAATCTTGAAATTTGGTACAAAGCAACGTCTTATAGCACAGAAGAAAAATGGCGAGAAGCATAAATTTTAGTTACATCATATAATAAAAACAATTTTACTCAAATTTTCGACACTCGCAAGGGAATCAAAACCTACAGGGTACTTCCCATGAACTCAGAATCTTGAAATTTGGTACGAAGTAACGTCTTATAGCACAGATAAAGGAAAAATTGCGCAAAGCATATATTTTTAGTTACATCATAAAACAAAAATATTTTTATGCAAATTTTCAACACTCGCAAAGGAATCAAAACCTACAGGGTACTTCCCGCGACTCAGAATCTTGAAATTTGGTTTGGAGCAACATCTTATAGCACAGATAAAGGAAAAATTGCGAAATGCATAAATTTTTAGTTACATCATACAATAAAAATAATTTTAATAATTTTAAACTTACTACAGGTTTGCACGGAACCCTCTGTGCTCGAGTCCGAGTCGCACTTGGCCGGTTTTTTTTAAATCTTTTCTTTATCATAAATATTCGTTTTTGAACCTGTAAAGTGAAACTGTTCGAGAGCTTACTAAAATATAGATAGGCTAAATATTGGAACACGATACAATTATATAGCAGCATGTTTAAATTTTCTTTCAAAAACAGGAGTGCTAGCAAACCATTTTCACGGCTTTTCACGTACAAAATAAGAGTAATG
Source organism: Erebia epiphron (assembly GCA_963932025.1). Lineage (NCBI taxonomy): Eukaryota > Metazoa > Arthropoda > Insecta > Lepidoptera > Nymphalidae > Erebia > Erebia epiphron. Next base: position 45,064,628 of record OZ009945.1, read on the forward strand.
TGTTTGAATTTGATTATAAAGATCAGGCTGGATTTATAGACGGTGTGTTGCGAAGGGTGTGTATTTATTAAAATGCTAATTTTCATTCTCCTCGGCACTGGATGCGCTATCGGACTCCCGCACGCTTTGTGTACGGGCCTTTAGATTTATTTCATATGCTTATAATATACTACGAGTTCTCGATGAAAACTCGAAAATATTAACCATAATTATCTCTATACTTACTCTAGCTGTTACTTTTGTTGCCTATAGTAGTCCTTACTCTTTTCACCAAATACCCAATGGGCTCCTTACAGTACCGACTTAGAGTACCTGTGTAGTAAAGTGTAAAGGATAGGAGACCTTTCTTAGCAGACCAATCAGATTAATTGTTAAGTAATTGCGAATGAATAAGTGTTAATTTTATTTCTTCATTCCTGTGTTATTTAATAAGTCTACTGAACACGTTTCCGCTGCTTTTAGTTTCAGTGGACGCTCATCATTAGGTATATCATAAATTTAAATAAATAAAATGCAAATTATAATATAAATAGGTAGGTAAAGAGTTAGGGGTGTCACACATCGGGGGTAGAAAACGCAAATTCAATCATGGTGGATTAGGTGCCCCCTTAATATTTTAATGCTTGACCGGCGGCCGCAAACGCGGAATCGATTCCCCCTCAAAACAAAATATATATTATATAACCATACATCTCGACTAATTGGGGTCGCTTAATATAGCTTACCGACGTAAGTACGTAATTTATTTCCTTTCCCCGTAAGAGCGCTTAACGTGACCAAGGCTAAATTGCAAGGAACAAAAAGTTGAAAGTAAATGAAACTGTTCTATTTATTCCTTGAAATATTATGTGCTTTTTGTTGGGAGATAATAAAGTAGCTTGACTCTTGTGTTCTTTTAGTTATACTGTACACAAAACTACAAGTAGGTACATAGGCAACGTCAATTCTCTAAATTAAATAGGAGGTTCTGATCGCGCATAAAATTTATATCCACTACCACTACCACTACAGCCTATTAACGTTCCACTCCAGTGGCCTCCACTCTCATAGGAGAGTGGGAATTAGAGCTTAGGCCCACCACGCTGCTCCAATGCGTGTTGGCGGGCTTTTACAACTATTATCATGTTAGTGATAATAACCGGGACCGACGGCTTAACGTGCTCTCCGAGGCACGGGGATGAAACACCGCCAAATTCCTAACTCCGGGCTAGTACTGAGAATTTCTAGTCAGAAAAACCCAATAAGTACTCAATTATGGCCCGACCCGGGACTCGGACCCGGGACCTCGTCGGCCGCAGTCGAACATGCCAACCACTAGACCAACGAGGCAGTCTTAAAATTTATGTACCTATAGGTAATTAAAATTACTCTGCAGGTTGGTTTTTACTAACTTTAATTACATCTTTGGGGATTTTATGAAAGTGGATTATGTAAACGAAATATTTGCGATTTTAATAGGTTTAATTTTCACTGACAATCTTTAATTTAAAGGACTCCCTAAAGTGTCAAATTCATAAAATTTTTTTTTGTTTCGAATAGCTAAAAGACGTTTTTGGCATAAATCTAGCAGCAAAATTGCGCATGCTATTCCCGACTAGATAATATTTAAATAATTAGGTTAAATTTTCTCCTCAAAGACCCAAAAACAGTCAGTATTCTGATACTAGCTTATTGCAGTGGCTTGTCCGCGTGGGTTGGGGTTGTTTGGTTCCCGCGGGAACTCCTTAATTTTCCGGAATAAGCCTATGTCCTTCCACGATACAACCTATCCTCGTACCAAATTTCATCAAAATTGGTTGAACAGGTGGGCCGTGGGCCGCCCTCGCGTCTCCCTTACCCTTGCTCTCGTCTTCCCCCTCGCCTTCGGCCTCATCGTCGCCCTCGACGTCGCCCTCGCCTTAGCCCTCACCCTAGCCGTCGCCCTCGCCGTCGGCCTTGCCGTCGCCCTCGCCGTCGCCCTTGCCTTCGCCCTCGCCTTCGCCCTCGCCCTCGCCCTCGACTTCGCCCTCGCCTTTGCCGTCGCCTTCGCCCTCGCCTTTACCGTCGCCGACGCGCTCGCTATCGTCCTCGCCCTCGCCGTCGCCTTCGCCCTCGCCCTCGCCCTCACCGTTGCCTACACCGTCACCCCCGCCGTCGCCCTCGCCTTTGCCCTCGTCCTCACCCACGCCGTCCGTCCGCCGATTGATCCGTTGCTCTGTTGCGGCGTGATTGACTTTCTATTCAACTTGCCTGGGGATAAAAAATTTAAAAACTGTGAAATACGTATTTCTCATTTTAAAACCAGAAGCCCAAATACCAACTTCCATGTCTATAACTTGAAAAATGAGGGACTTTTGTACAAACTTTCATCCCCTATTTCACGCCTTTCGGGGTAGAATTTTTGAAAACTGTGACACACGTGTTTCTTTATTTAAACAAGAAGCTCAAATACCAACATTAATGGCTTTAACTTGAATAATGACGGACTTTCATACAAACTTTCAACCCCTACTTTACGCCTATGGGGGTGGAATTTGGAAAAACTGTGACACACGTAGGTACTTCTTTATTTTTTACCAAAAGCCATTATACAAAGTTTTGTTGATATAACTTGAAAAATTCGAAGATCCGTATCAATAATCTTGTTTTTGTACATTACTTTCGGTTTTGATAAAGCTATTGGACTCAAATTGTGACTTCAAAATCAAAGCATGCAATCTCTACGCCTTAGCCCTGACGCTGACAATACAATTAAATAAAAAGGCTATCATTGATTGGTATTAGCTCCACCCTTATTCTTCGACTAATACTCTTATTTACAGTGTTTTAAGGTACAGTTTTCTACGGATTCATTTATGCTAACCGACGGCGACTCACGCAAGCATCTCAATGCGGGGTGTAAAATAAAAACTAAACTTAAACTTCGTTTAACATGCAAATTTGAAAGTCACAACGACAGAATGAGCGTCGATACTTAATTACTTGTTTAATCGTTTAATCTCGGCGTGTTAAGGTAGCTGCATATCACTAACCATACCTGCCATAAATGAGAAAATGTATTTGTTTGTGGGTTTATCCCACTATCACGCTGCAGAGAAGCAACGAATCGTTGATCGGATTTTGTGCACGGTTAAGACCTACTTAGTTAAAGATCTGAAGAGTGATATAGGCTACTTACTTTTTATATTGGAACATTGAACGGGTCGCTTGGGATAAAAAAAAACCCAAATCCATGGCCGAATTCGCGGGCATCATCTAGTCTTAAATAGGTATATGAAAGGTACTATCTACGCGTCGCTAAATCATTAGACATACCTATTAGTCTGAGACTTAGCATACAGACAATAATTATGACGAAGGCATAGACAAAGAAAGGAGGAACTCATGAGCGGGTAAAATAAGGGTTTGTAAATTTTATTAAAATCGAACTTAATGTGAGCAAAGTCGCGGGCAATGGTAGTTTTAAATAAGGGTAAAATGCCTTGTCTTTTAGGTACTCTACACAGTCCCAAATGAGGTGAAATAAAGCACACTCGTACGCACTATCAGAACAACAATAACTAACATGATAAATGTAGCGGGATCGATTTATTGCTTACTTATTTTTGTAGTTTTTATTATATCCCGTTCGCTCCCTATTCCGGTGATTTATACCCCCGTAGGCGCGACGAAAACAATTATAAACAAACGTTAATAAAGCACATACACTACATACGGTGGAGTACCTGTGAGTTATGAACTAGTACGTAAATACGTTGCTGCTGTACCTAGCTGTTTAGGTAAGTACAGGTTTATTTAATAGTTTAATGGAGAAGTTTACCTTTTTTTTGTTTTAATTTATTATGAAAATTATGACAAAATAAAACAAAAATATGAAAGAATCATTAAAATATCTCAACAAATGAAAAGGTTAGGGAACTTTAAAGTTGCGCTTGCAAGACGGGAGACGTGACGTCATAATTCCCTATCAACCGACTTTATAAAGTCGAATAAAAGAAATATATGGACTTAAACGTGACTTATTGAATTAAAAGCACTTAAAATTTCTCACTCCAGTAAGATACAGCAATCGGTGTACATTAAATAATTAAACTTTTAAATCGTCATTTCTTAGTCATTTATTGATGGATTAAAAAAAAAACACCGATTTATTAGTTTTAATCTATATTTTTCTTCCGTTGTGTTAAATATGATATTCACAACATTATGAAACTTCTCCATTTCCGACAGGTTTGCGCTTGAAGACAACGATGATCTTGTCATAAGAAATACAATGATGAGGTCTTGGTTGAAGTGCATTGCCTCTAATATTTCTCTTCATTCTTGCCTTGAAGGTTATTAATATATCTATAGGTACCCATTTGGGCATGTGGTGGGAATTATCGATGATTAAAAAGGCGTTTCGCACAATGCATGCATGCAGTACGGTTTCTGGATGGGTAGGAACTAGGAAGTATGTACTTATATAATAATGTAAGTAAAATGTAATATAACTAATAATAAAATAGTGTTATGGATTCAAACGTACATCAATTATTACAAACAACAAATACCTTCCTTAAACGGAATTTATAGCAAAACAATTCATTCCTACCTCTCGATCGAGAGTTTGCCAATTATTCTTTCTGCGCATGGAAGAGTGCCGCCTTCTCTGATACTAGGTATAATATTATATACCTACTTGCCACCGAACTGAAAATAATCAAAACTTTTCTCATAAAAATCCAAAACAAAAATGCATTATTCATAATCGCCACTCCGCGTATCTCCACAACTACTATAACTAGACCTTTCGTAGCTGCCTTGTGTGGATAAATATGGAACAAATTCAGGAATATAAAGAATTTTCGCGGGTCAATCTTAAATGGATGTGTATAGCGCTTGAGAGGACATCGCGAACAAAGTATGAAACTGTCTGAAAATACATAAATATTGTATTTAGGGAATGTATTAGACTCGAATAAATTTGATAAATAGCTACACGCTAGGTTTAACGAATTGCGCAGTAGGTTTGAGTCCAGTAAACAACAGGGAAGCAACTATAAAATATATCTGGCATAGAAGTTCCTAGTCCAGTAAGCAAATTCTTTATAACGAGAGACTCGACGAAACGTTTTATCCATTCTTGTCCGTATTGTTCTACTCTCTCTCTCTCTCTCTGCGTCGTATTCCTCATTTCTGAGGGTCGTGACCCCTTTCCATCAATCAAAAGGAAATTTCAATTAATGGAAAGGGTTTTCTTATAGTAATAATGCGGTTGGGTTCCTAGGTCCTTCCGCATACTCCATACGGTATTCTACTACAGAACCATAAAAAAGGTTGTTACTGTTTGATTTTAAAAACGTAGCCAAAAAAATTAGTCATAATATTACATACCTACCTTGATTATTACATTTGTACTCACAACACGTGAGTGCTCGTGTAAAAAAAAGTATGAAAATAAATAGGTAAATAAATCCCAGTTAAGTCAAGAAAACATTTATATTGCAGATTGACTTATCGCAAGTGCAAAACAGAATTGGATTTTCTTAGAAAAGTGCAAATATTTTCTAAATTCGGCGAGCACGTCTGCCGGAGTCTGCATTGCCGGTCTGGGCTCAGATTTATTGGGACTCTATCAAAGAAAAAGTTTCGCGCTGGCAACCCGCTAGGCGCCGTGACAAACCCAACGATTTTAGAGAGCTTGCACAATAGACAATTTTAATACCTAGGCTCTAGTATGGAAAAACTTCTGATCACTTCTTAAAAATAAACTTTTTAAATTAAAAATAAACGTTTTAACTTGTCTTTTAGCAGCGTCTTATTCATCTATTTACGAAAATGATTGTACGAAATGACAATGAATGGTATAGGCTCCTTATTAAAACAACTCCAGCACTTAAATATTTTTTTATACATACCTAATAGTTAAAGTAGCTTTCATAGAAAAGCTTATTGTAAACGCCTCCTTAGGTATATAGTGGATACAATGCTATTTTGGCATGCAGGCAGCTGTTTAATACACCGTCAATTGCAACGTAGCCATTTGTCGATTTAAGTGCCTGGATCGTATTTTCCATCAATGCACACTATTCATACCCCCTCCGTTTTTAAGTTTTTAAACGGAGAAAAGTATTTTATAGTAGCCTCTTGGAATAAAATAAAATAAAGGGATTAATGATATTTTGACAACTTCCGTGGCGCAGTGTTGGGCGCTGTTGTCTTAACGTGCGGAGGTCCTGGGTTCGATCCCCGGCATGGTCAATTAGGAATTTATTATTTCTGCATTTTCCCTGGTCTGGCCTGGTGGGAGGCTTCGGCCGTGGCTAGTTACCGCCCTACCGGCAAAGATGTGCTGCCAAGCGATTTAGCGTTCCGGTACGAGGACGTGTAGAAACCGAATAGGGGTATGGGTTTAATATAACTGCCATGCCCCTAACAGGTTAGCCCGCTACCATCTTAGATTGCATCATCACCTACCATTAGGCGAGATCGCATTCAAGGGCTAACTTGTAGTACAAAAAAAAAGTTTGAGTTCCTTCACGGCAAAAGTACCTTGAAGTATAGATTATCAATCCATGCAATTAGGCAATAAACCTAGCCTAGACCTCCTCAGCGCTTTTCACTAAGCGTGCAGGTGTGCAAAAGTGTGTCTGTCACTTTTCAGGACCAATTAATTTAAAAGATTTGATTTGAAAGTGCATAGTTTGCATCACTAGGTCGGACCATAGGCTACCTTTTGGCTTGGAAAATCAAAGATTTCGTACTTTTAGAGATTAAAAGCAACCTAAAGCCTAAATCCACGCGGATGGAGTCGCGCAAATCATCTATAGTCAAATTATTTACAGTATTTTTTAATTCTCTCCCAAACGGTAAACATGTTTGCGTTCGATAATGCTATATTTCTATTTCTCCATCGAGATGCTTCCAAGACGCTGGCAAAGATACAAAATCTAGCTAGAAATACGTCTCCGCGTACAAAATGCAAAGAAGCATTATACAGTCTAATGCTTAGTAGTCACTGTAAACAGTACCAGGAATAAAGATCAGCATTAGCATTAGGATCAAGTTGTTAAAGCAGGTTTTGGTGAACATAAAGGTATTCTTGGGAAATTCCTATTTTTTTGTTTTGAATTAAGACAGCTCGGTAGGTACATAACTATAATCAAATTCTCATAAAATGCTTATGCTAATATGCTAGAAATTGTGTCTCTCTGTTTGTCTGTAACTTTGATATAAATTGGCCTGGTGGGAGGCTTCGGCCGTGGCTAGTTATCACCCTACCGACAAAGACGTCCCGCCAAGCGATTTAGCGTGCCGTACGATGCCGTGTAGAAACCGCATAGGGCTATGGGTTTAATTTAACTGCTATGTCTCTAACAGGTTAGCCCGCTTACCATTTTAGACTGCATCATCACTTACCATCACTTACCTATCTATTACTCAATGGCTAACTTGTAGTAGATTAAAAAAAATTGCATTACAAAATTAAAAAACTTAATTTCTGTGAGTACAATAGCAAAACTCTAAATATTTCTAAACGCTTCTAGAGCAGGGTACCGGGGTATGTGTTTCAAGAATTTCCCTCCGTATTATATATTCGTTTTCAGTAGTTCTTTTCACAATTCTGAGTGTGGCCTGTTCTATTCATTTCGCTGTTCGCTCCTGTGAGATTTTTATGGGACCTAAACGCAAATTATGTACGCTTAACTACACCGTGGATATAAGAAATATGTCTCGTACGGATTGGTAAAAATCTTTAACGGAAATCATAGGAAAGACATAAGGAATAAGGATTAGTAAAAGTATTAGTTCTTCTTACATTAAGTTATTACAAAATACAAAGGAGCGTGTTTTTCTAACTTTTTTTATTACTTATATCATCTATCTTTTCTAAAAGTTAAAATTAATTAATTAAGGATTGCTGATCAAATCGTCAAAGTTCTTTGACGATTTGATCGGCAACTTTTAGATAATCGGGGGGCTGATGTCAAAGTTAATAAAGCTGAGAAGGTTAATTTCAGAACATTAAAAAAAAATTAGAGTACAAACAATAAACATTTATTTATTCCGTTTGTAGGTATATCTTTAGTAGAGGCAGCTTTGTTTACACCTACTACTACGTTACCTATCTATTACTCCATGATCTATTTCAATGAAAATTTGGAAAACTTAGGAAGCAAACCCACGATAGGAAGAAATTTTAAAAATGTCTTATTTATTTCACATCTGTTTCACTTTTGTTTCATTATTTAAAGGAAACATCTCATAATACCTCGTAACTGCCTCGTTGGTCTAGTGGTTAGCATAGTCGACTGCGGATCACGAGGTCCTGGGTTCGATTCCCGGTCGGGCATAAAAGTTAGGTATTGGGTCTTTCAATTAAGAAATTCTCAGTGCCAGCCCGGAGTTGGAAGTTGGCGGTGTTTCACCCCCGTGTCTCGGAGAGCACGTTAAGCCGTCGGTCCCGGTTATTATCACAACATGATAATAATCGTTAAAGCCCGCCAACCCGCATTGGAGCAGCGTGGTGGGTCTAAGCTCTAATTCCCGCTCTCCTATGAGAGTGGAGGCCTGTGCCCAGCAGTGGGACGTTAATAGGCTGTAGTGATGATGATGATGATGATCTCTTATTACCTAATGGGCTGCGAGTGTTTGTTGAATCAAATAATTTTGGTGAACTAGTGTATTTAATGGTAAGTTTTGTACTGATACTTAAGCGGTTTTACTTACGACACTTTAATGTCTTGGCTGTAGCTAAAACTATCTTCCTAGTCTAATCTTAGACTTTACCACTGAAGCGGTAGTTAACCGATTCTAAATCTAAATGTAGAAGCTTGGTATAAAACATAATATCAATCTCCATTGTAATTATTTATTATTTGTCTGCTATGTCTAATTAGCTAAATACTGATTACTAATTGCGCATAGTCTGTAGCTACTTCATATTCTTAGGCTCATAAAACAAAATGTGGCAATGGAATTTTCAAATAATATTTACTTTTCTAGCCCTCAGCTGTTGTAGTTTAAAGAAGAATTGTTATAGGGACGTTATTTTTTCGATTGATTGATTGGAATCATAATGGCATAACTAATATTTAAGTTTTTACGTTATTGACCTGTAATGTTACTTAACTGTCTCACTTTTTACTCGTTAAAAACATGAGAATTGAGATACTTAAATTTTTACAGGTTAAGTCAATTGGGTTGTGATCTGACTCTATGTAGGTACTTAATATTATATTTTTAAATATCCGTAATAGAATTTTATAGTCGTAAATAAAAAAGGACAGGTATGATTTTATTTTCACGACGTTTTATCTTAAAAAATACAATCACGAATTTGTTCTAATTTTCGACATACACCGTTCTGCATCTTAAGCGACAATATGCAAAGTACCCTCAAATGACAAAGTGAATGCGACACGTTGTTTATAATGCAGAGCTCTTTCGCGCATTAAGCATTCCATCCTTATTTTTGTTTCATCATTTATTACAAAAGGCAGAGCCGCTTTATTAGGATTCTTAGTACGTAATAATTTATGGCCCGCTGCGCCCTGGCCGGTTTTACTTGGATTAAATTGTGGGAGTTTGGATAATTGTCATGAATAGCTGAATATGCGTACACGATCGGTGTGCTGCAGGGCGACCGCGTAACTTTTGCATCAATCATTGATAGGTACATCGCAATCACCTCCGATTGGTTAACACTCTTCCACTATTGGACGAAATCCATTGACGCAGCAAGAATACCATAAATTTAGCCAATCGGAGGTGACTGCGATGCATCAATGATTGATGCAAAAGATACGCGGTCGCCCTGATGGTCAGCTGATTTGTTCCACTTGTGCGGATTTGCAAATTTCGGCGCTGTCTAGTCTATGCTATCTATCTAACTAGGCAAGTACTGGCAACTGACTGTTTATAAAAAGAGTACTGAACTACTCGTATTTTTAAAAAATCTTTTCTGATGACTTCTTTTGTCATCTGTTGCGGCAGACATGAACGATTCACTGTTGCAACGATTAAAAACTAAAACGAGGTGTCTTAATATTTTTATCACAGTCATCTTTCATTTTAGTACTTTTGTATGATAATGTTTCAATTTAGCCGTACGTGAAATTGCTATTAATTATTATTTCTTATTTTAATATATTATTATAAGTAACTAAATACTACGTACCTACTTCATTTTTGTGTCGATACTCCTAGTTCAAAATTTAAAAATAATAAACTAACATTTTATGTTTTCCATTTTTAAGAACCGAAATATAAACGATTCGAGATTAAGTATAGAGTAGGTATATCTTGTATCTTGTACCCACTAAGCATGTGAAGCGGTTTGCATGGTTAGAGGATACAAGATACACAGCAATATTCAAACTACGTTTGCCTACGTGAGTATCACTCTAAAAAAACTTGTCGGCCATACGTTGACCTAGTATTTGCCTATTTGTGAATTTTATACTTACGTCTCCGACCGTTGTGAGATATAAATGAGCACGTATGTTTCTGGAAATTTACTATTAAAAATAAAATTTTCCATATATTTATACTGTACTAGAATCTAGATTCTAGATGATCCCCGCGACTTGGTCCGCGTGAATTAAGGTTTTTGATTTCCGCGGGATCTCTTTAATAAGATTAAAAGTAGCCTATGTGTTAATTCAGAGTATATTATGCTATCAACATTCCAATTTTCACCAATTTCCTTCAATACGTAGCGTATAGAAGTCTAACAAGAGTCTTGCCTTGCCTAGATCCAGCAGCTCCGTGTTACACAACCACTAGTGAGCGAATATTATATTAAGATCGCGGTTATATTTTTTACTTTAATAAGCAATTACTTTAATGCTGCCTCGTTGGTCTAGTGGTCAGCATAGGCGACTGCGGATCACGAGGTCCTGGGTTCGATTCCCGGTCGGGCTTAAAAGTTAGGTATTGGGTTTTTCAATTAAGAAATTCTCAGTGCCAGCCCGGAGTTGGAAGTTGGCGGTGTTTCACCCCCGTGCCTCGGAGAGCACGTTAAGCCGTCGGTCCCGGTTATTATCACTGACATGATAATAATCGTTAAAGCCCGCCAACCCGCATTGGAGCAGCGTGGTGGGTCTAAGCTCTAATTCCCGCTCTCCTATGAGAGTGGGAGGCCTGTGCCCAGCAGTGGGACGTTAATAGGCTGTAGTGATGAAGCAAATGGGCCACCGGTGATTCATTAAAAATTAAGTTAACATTTGGCTGTAAATAAATTTTATATTTCGTCGCCTGATTTATGTTTTGTACCCCTCATCGCGTTGTAATTGTCTCTTACATTAGACACAATGCGAACAATGCACTCTACTATTATTATTCGTGTCCGTGGATGTTATTCATTAATACCGTGATTTATTAGATTTACGTGCTTTATGAAAACTGGTTTTTGGTTTTTAGTGTAAAATTAAATTATGTGTGGTTGTGACCACAAATTGAATAGGTAATAATTTTAGGAATAACTTTCATAAAAGAATTTAAGTAGAGCGGAGTCGAATCCTGTAAAGTCTGCTGTCCTGTTCTAAAAATATTAAAGAAATCCATAAAACTAATTAATTGGTTAGGTAAGTGTCAAGTAGGTACCTATACCTATATACCAAAACTCATTAACCAATGTACTAGAATTACCTGCTATATAACAAGCGATATGAGCTTATCTTAATAGGTAGAGTCAATCAGCAATGTACACAAAATCAAAGCATAACCAAAACCAGATTTACCAACTTAAAACAAATCAACTTTCAATTTAAAATTATACACCTTTCTACTTAAATCCCAACCGGTTTTCTTTTTTAAATTTTGTACCAAAGATTTCTCAAGGAAATCATTAGTATGAATTCTAGCACAAAAAGGAATTGATGACTTTTCGAATTCTCAACTTTGTAAGCTGTTAGTTACCTACTTAGATAAGAGACTCTTAAACAAGACGAAGTCCTATTATAAAATAAAATACTTAAAAACACAATTTTACTTACCTAATTAAGAGCTTTTAGCTAACATCGCATACCTTTAAATAATTACCTAGAGCATAATTTTTAAATAAATCAAGACTGAAAACGGGACATGTAAATTGTGTGAGGGAAAATTAAAAGATGATAACGTTTTAAAAACTTCCGTCGGCCGCGCTTTCCGAGACCTTTAATATCATACGGTATTAAGGCTTGGACATAAACAACTCTTGAGAGGTAGCATGCTTATTGCTAGCATTGCAGTACAGTTTTATTTAGGTATACGTTGCTTTTAATGCGTGAGGTATTTTCTTTCGTATTAGGCAGTGTTTCGAAGGATTATGTCACTATAGTCAATACACACTTTACAAATCACAGAAGTCACAAGCCATTTCAGTCACCGCAGCTGACGCGCTTTGTCTGCCCAGGCCTTTACAGCAACATTGACGTCATGCTGTGTTATGAATTTTAAAATTTTAACCAACCTCATAATTATTTATTTATTTGTTAGAAAATATAGGGTTCTTGAGGAAAATGCAGCATCTCGTAGACCTAGGGTTTTCAATGGCCGATTGCGGTTTTGCATAACTTTGTACACCTATTTCCTACGCGAAATCCGCTAAAGATGTGTGTTGCGCTGATTGTGCTTAGACTGCATTTTATAAGGCTACACACAGAGATATGGCGCCGACGTCATTGCCTTCATATTCTATATCACTCGTGCAATGAAAACTTGGTCGATATTTAGGTAAGGATCGCGCTCGGATTCGGAACACCTCTTAAATAGGTACATAGGTGGATTGATGATCATCATCAAATTATTATTATGAATGATGAAAAACATTCAAAATGTGATGACACACACCTTTTCTCAGGTGAAATGAAAAAAATATATAATAGGCTCTTCATTGACGTAGATTGTTGAATTTTAATAACTTCTTGTACTATGACAATTACTTAAATTACCATACAAACAAACAGCCAAATTTTGCATATGGATAGGTAAGTACTATCTTCATTCCATCGTGGGTAAGAATATCAGAGAACGGAAAAACACAAACCGCATTTATGTTCTGGTTGCATCTCCAGCATATTAAGATGTTAATCATGGCCAACTTGACACACGTGACGATTTTCGATTTCATTACCATTATACCGATTCGTGGTAGATACGCCTTGAATCGCCATATTATTACAACTGCGAGCGAAATGCTACTAGATGTCAAACAAAAATCGGCTGCCAAAGCGTCCTCAAATGCTCAAGCAATTACCATTTTACGGGGAACAAAGAGGTTCCTGAGCTTACACTTTTTGCTTGACGGTGGCTGTACTGTGACGTGATTTTATGCCATTTAGCTCTACGGCCTCCAATTGGGTCGCTAATTTGTATTTAAGAATGTCCATGGAACGCAAATCAGCAGCTTTTAATTGAATGATGATGGGTAATGATTCTAAAGCTTCACGTCGGAATGTGTCGCTTGGATTCCTGCTATGCTTGTAGGATCTTTACGGTCGTAAGCGGTAAGAAGTAGCGTATCTTGATGTACCGCATTATAATGTATATTTTGAGAACTATTTGTTTCTAACTAAAGAGTGAATTCATCACAATTAGTTTTTTAAGTATCTAATTAGTGGCGACTACAACGTGTCTTTCCAAGAAAATAAAGCAAATATATTATGTATCGATAATTAATAATACGACAGCTGCATTGATAGATTTTGATCAGCACTAATAATGAATTACAGGATTTGATATTTACCTATAGGATTAGCAGGCTGAAGTGGCAGTGGGCGGGTCATATCTGTCGCAGAACCGATGGCCGCTGCGGCAAACGTATCCTGGTGTGGAGACCGCGTACCGGCTAGCGTACGAGTAGTATAAGATGACCTCCAGTTCGCTGGTCCGATGACCTAAAGAGGGTGGCGGGCAGCGGGTGGATGAGGAAGGCAGAGCGTGTTTGGACCGTGTTTGGTGGCGCGCTCTCGAAAAGGCCTATGTCCAGCAGTGGATTCATACAGGCTGATGGATGGATGGATGAAACATAATTTAACTCTTTACAATAATTAATGTTTTCCACTGTTCAGAACTCCAAGTTGTACCTAAGCATAAAGGTTCTTAATCGAGGATCTTTGGAGATAGTAGAAGTAACTCCTCAAATGATAGTCATCCGGAGATACCCCTCAAATGATTATTTTGGTTTTGTCAATGAGAGACGCTAAAATCTGACTGATACAAGTGTAACACTTGCAAAAAGTTTGGTCGAACAGCTTAAATCATAAATGAATTTCAATATACGTATGTAGTTACGAGTGAAGGCCAGGTACATTCAGTCTTCTCGCCTTTTTTCTCATGACTATTCATCCAAAAAAGCATTTCAAGCAAGCAAAGCATTGTAAAAGCCGCAAGAGAGATGAGTCGCACTAATTATGCTTGGGCTTTTGGTGTGAGTTGTTGCTGTAAAGTGATGAAAAGTGTAACGCGCCAGATGACGTCAGACCATGCGTTAAATATGTAAGCGGGAATGATGTGGGATTCGAGGGTTGACACATTTCATGGTTTGAAAACTTATGCATTTTTCTTCCTGATGGTTTAGTGTTGATAATAAATGCTAAATGGGAGTTTGGGACAGTTGAATTAATTTTTTTTTTTTAGTTGGTTACTTTGGTCTGGAACTCTGGAGTCTCGACCGAGTCTCAATAAAATAAATATTCCAAACTAAATTGATCCCGCCATAGACTTCATCGTCACTACCTATCAGATGAAAACTCGGCCAAGGGGCCAAACGCTTTAGGTACTTACTTAACGTAATAAAAAAAGTTGTTCAATTTCCTGTACATTTTTAAGTCGACCTAATAACGTCGCCATTAAAGTGTCCATTAAAAAACATTATGGTCACGTCTCCATCGAAAGTCAACAAATTACTCATTGATTTGCAGCTAATGAGAAAACGACCGATTCCGAGTCGCTGTAAAAAATTAAACGTCCCCCGTAAGTCCGTAAGACACATAGCCCTGAACGTGTCTGCAGAGGTAATTAGTGGAGATACTAATTTACATTTGTATTCAAAATTCGAGCTCTCTCTCGCAATTCGCCGTCGTCTGTTTATTCTCATCTCTCCTTTTTTTCTGCGAAACGTACCGCATTGCTGTGTTTCGCGTAAAAAATTGCGGGGTCCCCTAACAAATGTTCTGGAGTCATTGTCTACTAAACAGTAAAGTTATTTGACAAAAATACGCCAAAATTTTCGAGTACTTACTTAAAATAGAATAAAAACGCCATTCTTCTAGTTTGATACAAAGCTAGCTAACAGATATGGTTGTCGCATGTCGTAAAGTAACATTAGGACTTATATAATATAATTTTTTTATCATTAACTTTAAGAAGTACAATATTAAAAGTGCGATACATTTTTCTCGTTTATTTTCCACACGATTAGCGTTGAAAAGCTGACGAATGCGTTGTCGCTTTGATTATGCTTGGGCTGTTTTGTGCTCGGATCGCTGATGTTGTAACTGTACAACGTTACGTTTTCATCTTTTCATATCTTGCAAAGCACTCAGACAGAACTGGTTCAGGTTAGGTTACCTTTCATACCTAGCTTAATTAATTAATTATACCACACAATTTAACTACATACCTATTAGGTTTGCTCTATTACGGTATAGGTACTAATTCTACATCAATGATCACGGCAGAGGCTGATCTACTAAACGACGTTTACAATATTTGTTTCTAATCTCACATTGAAAACTATCAAGTGCAGAATTCATATGCAAACATCAAGTGAATTTGCAAAGGACTTCGACTCCATGCAGTGATCAAGAACTTTGAACTGTCGCTTCCAATTGAATATTATTAGGAGTCCTATCGCGCCAATAATGAAAACATGTTGTTTTTAAGCAGATTATTAAACGAGACATGAATAATGGCCTCGCATTACGCACACAATAATAAATGTTCGAAAATAATACGAAGCGAACCATTAATGAAAGCACGTAAAATCCATTTGGCGTTTTCATTTCAATTTTATTTAATTAAGGCTTATGCGCAAAAGTCGGCGTAATTTTGTGTTTTAGTGCTGTTTATTGACACATTTTAATTAAATCTGTGAATTATATTGAGGAGCACATACATATAATGTTAAAGTAAATTATACTCTGTGTGAATTGTTTTATACATATATGTATCAGTTAGTAGTTCATCCTTTTAGCTTTTAGTGGGTTGTGTTTAAATAATAAATTACAGAAAAGCCAAAAAGGAACAATACCAGTTATATATATCACTTGCTATATAATATAGCATTGCTTGCAGTAAAGGAGAACATCATGGAGTAACTTGCACTCCTGAAAATTCTCCATAAAATGTTCTCAAAGATGTTTGAAGTCTGCCGATCCGCACTTGACCAGCGTGATGGACTATAGATGGACAGTGATAAGAAGACCCGTGTTCAGCAGTATGCCGGCAATGGTTTGATGATGATGAAGATGATGATAGTTATGATATTTCGAATAAATAAGTTTCGAATTTCTGTCGTTGAAGAAAATAACACTAGTTACTACCTTAAGTTTTGATTTAGAAAAGAAATGGGGCCTATTCTGTATAACGCAATCTCTAAACTAAACTAAAATGACAGCTCTAAATCTAGTGCTGCCTCTTTCCACAGATCTTGTGAAAGGGATAGCAATATAAACAGAGCTGTCATTTTAGTTTAGTTTATGGATGGCGTATTGGCCCCATTGTTTTGATTTTTAAATGATTGATATTCCGATAAGAGTTTGGACTGTTGTTCTCGCTGACAGGACGTGTCGGTCGACGGCAATGATTTTTATATGTTAAGACGGTACTAATTTTGGCCTAAAGATATTCCATGCGTACGTGAACACATCGTATCCGGCGCACCACCCATAGATAGATATGGGTACGTTGCTGTTAACTAATACAAAGTACCTATAGAGGTTCATCATCATCATCATCATCACTACAGCCCATTAACGTGCCACTGCTGGGCACAGGCCTCCACTCTCATAGGAGAGCGGGAATTAGAGCTTAGAACCACCACGCTGCTCCAATGCGGGTTGGCGGGCTTTAACGACTATTATCATGTTAGTGATAATAACCGGGACCGACGGCTTAACGTGCTCTCCGAGGCACGGGGGTGAAACACCGCCAACTTCCAACTCCGGGCTGGCACTGAGAATTTCTTAAATGAAAAACCCAATATCTTAACTTTTATGCCCGACCGGGAATCGAACCCAGGACCTCGTGATCCGCAGTTGACTATGCTAACCACTAAACCAACGAGGCAGTCCTATAGAGGTTAAGTACTACATTTTGGCGATTGAAATGAGTGACTTCAGAGTTTCTTACCGGCTTTTCTCAGTATACAATCTTCAGTCTGGTCGGAAAGTTCTCTTGAGATATTATCAAAATAATCACAAGTTGTGCTGCATGAATATAGTTTATCAATATTTTTAACTAGAAATGAATTAATTATTAGCGTTACCATCAAAAAATTGTACCTAATCGTACGGCCTGATATTGTTTTTTAATTCTGTTGTTTTATGAACGAGAGGTTCCGGGTTCGATTCCCGGCACCCAATTTGCGAATTTATAACTTCTGAATTTCCTCTGGTCTGGTTTGGTGGGAGGCTACGGCCGAGGCTATAGTTACCACCCTACCGACAAAGACGTACCAAGCGATTTAATGTTCCGGTACAATGCCGCGTAGGCATGATCCGATGATGATGATCCGTGGTCCTCGATATCTTAAGTCACCGTCAGGGTGACTTTTTAAGTCACCCGGATGGTGACTATGTATTCTCGCCACAGCCTCAGGTGCTACGGACTAGTCTAGTACAATCAACTTCCCAGCCGTCCAAACACTACACGAAGCCGAAGTCCAAGCCTCGCAGGAAGCGCCCTTAGAAAGACATTTCCCCAAAATATCTCCTAGTCCTAGTTCACCTTCGCTGACGGTGACGCTGTAGCGGTCAGTAGATAGGGTCTACGCAACATACTCATCCCGGAAAATAAAAAAGTCAACTAGGAACAGCAACACAGGCATAAGTTTACCTTTAACCATTGTATGGATCTTATTTTAGCTAGCTGGGATGACGTAAGTTTC
This sequence comes from Erebia epiphron, assembly GCA_963932025.1. Taxonomy (NCBI): domain Eukaryota; kingdom Metazoa; phylum Arthropoda; class Insecta; order Lepidoptera; family Nymphalidae; genus Erebia; species Erebia epiphron. The sequence continues at coordinate 45,082,686 of OZ009945.1, forward strand.
GACTACCTCCGGCACTCATTAGCTGTTTTCAAATGTGCCACACGGTCTGCGCACAATACTACAGTGACGTCATGCAAGGCGCCAGAATAATAGAATTAATCAACAGTCGATAGGTGCACGACAGACGTGACCGATCAGTTATCAGGTCCAAGATAAATCTATCGGTTTCCCTACCGCAGACTCGCTTTGTAATATTTACGATCAAATTCATGATAACAAATTAACTAATCAATATATGGACTCCAATTTGAATTACCAATCAGACAATTACCTACCGCAGTGGTAGCCACTAGGTATTAGTCATACAATTAGTAACACTAATGACGTATATTTTTATAGGCTAGTTTGATGCCCGTTAGGATATACAAGTACCTACTTACATTTACAAAGTTTTGTAGTACTACATAATTCTTTAATTTTTCAGAATAAAAAGTAGCCCGGAAATCCTAGTCACTCTCCAAATCTTTAAAGAGGTATAGTCATGCTCAAAATCGTGTCGATCCCTTAATTGAACGATAACCAACAAATAAACATATTTTCGAATTTGTATGGGTAGAAAGTGAAGTCATCTTAGGTACTTTTTGTTCAGTTGTCTGCATAATTATGTGGTGGTATATAGTTTTAAAACTTTCACATAGAACAGATATTTAGCCTTTAAGATTTTTAACACTTACCTACTCGTACCTGTCGGGTCATCTCAGAGATTTCCGCACTTCACGATCTAGTCTCGCCTGTTAGCAGAGGATTGCGACAAATTGTAGGCTAAGTAAAAGGGTACAGCTATGTTAAGTAATAGTAAAGGTAAAGGTAGGGAAATCTGACTTATTATTACGAGTACTTATGGTTGCAGATGTAAGAGTTCGTAGTAGGTAGTTTAATTCTCCCAACATTTTAAAATTCAAAATTGCATCAGAAGCCTTTTCACTTTGGTAACTTGTCACTACTTATTCGCATGCATTGTTTTTCAGATAAATTCATCAGTAGGCTTATAATTAACCCACTTTCAAAAAAAGGATGAGGTTCTCAATATTCAGCGCATATTTTCTTTTGATAAAGTAGTTCTGTTATAATGTCACCTGACCTACCTACCATACCTAATCAACGAAAAAGAGTACATAGGTACGATATTAATTATTTTAAGAGGGCATTTCGTATTATATCTCTAACAAACGATTCAATACCTTAATTAAAGGGTTGTTACCTAAATCTAAAGTGACAGTCATCTATAATAGCTATAATAGCTCTGCTTATTATAAAAACACGAAAGCGTCTCTACAACTTACTTGTTTAGCTTGTAAATCGTCGTTTTAATCGAATAAGGACAAGAATGTTGCTAAATATAGCACTATCATTTTATACACTTGTCATACCTTTAAATTATTGGGAAATGATAGGAATAGGCTTTTTAGTTCTAGTTCTCACACTGTTGGTATCTATGAAGAGTTATTGCGAAAAATTTTTGTTGTTCCAAACTTATCCCTCCCATAAGTCACTACCTGTAAGAAAAGGTAGTGTTTGTGTAAAAATTTGTTTGTGTGTGTTACACAAAAATCTTTACCTACCTACCTTACCGTACCTTAGTATGTACGTACTACATAAATTCCTTTTAGGAGCTTGCAACTGTTATATTCAAAGCTGTTATAGAAGTAGTTATAGTTATAGTTCATTTTCTGACATAACAGTTCCTACGGAACCTTTTAGGATATAAGAGATCGTCGTCCAATTTTTTTCGTACCATAAGTATAAAGCAAAGCAGGTGACGCATCGGTAACTTGGTATGCAATGAAACGCTTACAAACAAAAAAAGTGTTAGTATTCCGTAGTGACCAGTGGAAGAGCGATGATTGACAGGACATTAGGAAGGAATGGAGGTACATTGCTTATGCCGCTCGGCTTGGCTTGTTATGTCGATACTTTCGTATGCGGAATATCGATACAGCGTTAGTGTAACGCCAAATTAATATTAAAAAAGATGCGCAGTACGTACACAGGCACCTTAATATTTAAGTAGGTACCTAGGTACCAACACATTGACAACTTCTGCCAGATAAATCCTCAGAAACATAATTCTAGAAGGATGTTACTAATAACAAAATTATACTTAAAAACTACTTAAAAACCTTGGAAGACCAAGGGATGACAAAAATGTAGAAATGAGGTTAATATACTCAGTCATAGGTGGTAACTGATAGTAAAGTATCTATACCTATGTAATTTTACTACTTTAAAACCAATCTCAAACTCAGTTTATCTCATGAAGGGTATATATATAATTAGGAGAATCAGCCTAACCTCCTGTAGACAGTGGCGCCATCGGATAAACGTCTATAAATCGCGCTCTCTGTATTACCGCGTAGGCATTCTTTTGTCACCTTCCGAGCTGTAAACTGCGTTATTGTGAAACTCTTAATGAGTCATAATTGTGTTCAGATTTAAGTGTGTTCCTTTTTGGTTATTTTATGCGTGATATGTTGTAATCGTTCACTAGAATAAATTGTGGTTTGTTATATTTGCTTAGTTTCACTTTACTCCACTTCTGTTTCCTAAATTCAGAAGTGGGATAAAGGACCGCTAAATAGGCCCACATACGAGATGAATCAAAAAGGAACATACCCAAATTTAAAGTGCTTAAAGTTGATAACGTGACCGATCAAGATATCTCTCGAAGGGTGACTCGCGTAATGTGCAGTGTTTATTTGTGTGCTAAAGTTGTGTTTTGTTTTCATGTGATTGTTATCGCTGGCTCGCGGAGCGTGGCCGAGCTGTGGTGTTGCACAGCTCGTGTGCTTCAGGCGCGTCACGAGTGCGCTTGGGTGTGCAACTGTGCATGCCACGTGGGCGCTCTGGGCGTTCACGAGGGCGATTCAGTCTGCGCGACACGCTGTCGTGCCGTGCCTCGGAGCCGCGGTGCTGCGCGCTTTCCTGTGTTACGCCTGGCATTTGCCTGGAATGGTGGTGAGGTGATGACACCATCGAGCCTCTGGTGATATGACGTAATATGCGACATCGGTAAGACCATTTAATTTATTTGCTTAAGGATGTAATACCCACCAAGCGTAAGCAAATGAACTAAGTAAATGAACAGTAATTCATGTTACTGAATTGACTGTTAATTGTGTTAAGAAAAGGTTTAGACCCCAATTGTATTTACGCGATTTCCATTTTATGATAATTTCCCACTAAATTAGCAAGCTGTGTTGGCTCAGTGGTTGTTATTGGCATAACGCCTACATTTGAGTCCCTAAACCACCCTGAATGCTAGTTTGTGAACAGTATAAAGTGTCTAGCAGAAACATCTTGTTCAAAAGTAGAACCTTTGTGGGTACCGACCGGGTACAAAAATATTTTTGTGAAAAAGAGGTGACTCATACCCTAAGTTTGGATACATAACTTGAATCCTCTAAGTTTGCTGAGTTTTGAGTCATAAAGTAATGTTTTGCTAAAACATGATGTACGGATAAATTGTTTTTGCGTAATTTAGTTTTTTGTTTTTAAAATGAGGGTTGTTATTTAAAACTCTTGACCTAGTTACGATCGGATACCAATCATCCGCAATTTAGAAAGTTTTGTGCGTCAAATACGTAATAAATGCGTGATGGTTAAAAGTCAGATTATACCCACTTTACGATTCAATTGTTTTAAACATGCTGTGTTTATAAAAAGTATCTCTTAATAACGCTCACTGTGTTTCGAATGATGCGATGCATTCGTGATGTTAGACAGCGGTTTAAGAAAACCTGTTAAACTCGCTAGTATCCCTTGGGGTCTGTTAATGCTTCTGTGATACTTTTACAAAGGAATAGTGCTTGTACACAAAACAATAATTGTTGAGGTCAGGTATGGACGAGCAAACATATTTATAGTTCTGATAAACGTTAAAATTAACTTGAGTTTTACAGGTTATTTTCTTTAATATTACCGAACCAGGTTACGTAATTTGTTGTTGAATGTTGCATCCTATTTTGATTAGAGAAGTATTGCTTATCTACCCTCGTGGATAGTTAAAGTTTGATTTCATACAAATCGATTACGAGTCTACATACCTACCTGTCAGAATCCTTACTTTTTCTCGTTAGTAATTTTACATACGAGGCTTTTATAAACCAAATGGTTGTAATCCGCACTAAACAAGGATTACATAAAGTGCAATGAAGTTAAAATTCAGTTGTGAATGTATGAGGCATAGTGGCAGCTGGTTAAGACAATTGATCGTCGATGCTATAAATTGCTCGTAAAGGTACTCAGGACCTGTGGTGGACATGACGTGTGTGCTGTGACCTACTGGTCATAGGTTCATTTTCTGTTCTATGTTCCTTTCGTCTTCGGCGCTCACCACGTGTGAGGCGTTCTGGTCGCGCCGGGCTGCGCGTCCGCATGCCGCGTGTGTCAAGTGCGTCACTACGCGTCTGCTGGTCGCGCAGGGCTGTGCGCTTGTCTAGTGCGCGTTGCTGCGCACTCGCCTGCCGCGCTTAAGGCGTGACACTGCGTGTCCACTGGTCGCGCAGGGATGCGCGCCCACCTAGTGCGCGATGCTGCGTGCTCCTGGTTGCGCATGGCTGTGCGCTCGCCTAGGGTGCGATGCTGCGCGCTCGCATGCCACGCTGTGAGGCGTGACACTGCGCGTCTACTGGTCGCGCAGGGCTGCGTGCTTGTATAGTGCGCGAGGCTGCTCGTTAGCCTACTCGATATGGTTGAACATAACTGGTATGAGTAAACTTTCTTCATTTTCTGTGTTCATCGATGATGATGTTTGATGTTTTGAATGTTCAAAGTTGTTTCGACATGGTACAACTGTGAGTTTGTACTATGGTTGAGCGACCTTTAGTGAGGGCTCTACCAGCTCTACCGACTCTTGTTGCTCTATGAGCTCTACTGACTCTTTGTGCTCTACCAGCTCTACCGACTCTTGTTGCTCTATGAGCTCAACTGACTCGTTATGCTCTACCAGCTCTACTGTCTCTTGTTTCTCTACGAGTTCTACTGTGTCTTGTTACTCTACCAGCGCTACTGTATCTAGGAGCTCTACCAGCTCTATTGAGAGCTCCACAGGTTCTGTGAGTTCTATCGGCTTTGTATGTATGAGCTCTGCTGAAGCAGTCAAATAATTTTGTTGGTACCTGTGCTGGTACTGGTAACTGTGCTGGTAATGAACTTTTAAGTCAGAGAGCTTGTGAAGGTAATTGACTATGCGTTGACTACCTGCTATGTATGGATAGCCACGATGATCACGTCGTTTCGTGATAACGATTTGGTTTTAATTTCTGTTACATGTTTGGCGCCATGGAGTGGTGCCCTGGATCGGGGCCCTGGAGGTGTGCCCTGGAGTGGTGCCTTGGAGCGGGGTCCTGGAGCGGTGCCTTGGAGTGGTACCTCGAAGTCGTGCTTCGGACTACGCGGCACGTTCTTCGGTGACAGACACTTTCAACTTAATTTGCATAAACATTGCCTATGGCTCTGCTTGTTGTCATCCAATTTAGTTACATGCTTTCTTTAGTAAAGTTAGGTTACTCGTAAATCAGACGTTAGGTCAGTTGTTAGGTCAAACGTTAGGCTACTTATTAGTTCAGTTGTTAGGTCAAAATGTAAGCTTACATGTTAGGTTAGGTTACTTTAGGCTCTGTTAGGCTAGTGGATGACAGCGGACAGCGTAGTAGTAGTGGGCAGATTGAGAAGAAGGTTATGTCGGCAGACTTGCGAGGAGTGTAGCATAGCACTCTGTCAGGTGGGTGGTAGAATGGCTACCACCGACGGGGAGATGCACACGAATGTGTGTGTCAACCTCGGGCCAAGTATGGACCCGGTTCATCTTGAAAATCACAATGGTACCCATGGTTTTGGGTAGGTGCGTTAGCGCAAGAAAGATTTCTGCAACGAGCCACGGTACTGAGTGGCTGGCGGCCAAGCGGCAGCGCGCTGATGGCGCACTGGCGGCGCGCTGGTGGCGCAATGGCGGCGATGATGGCGCTGGCGGCGCACTGGCGGGTTGCAGACACCGAGGAGTTTTCGTAACAGGGCCTTGCCCTTTACTATTTTATCTTTTTAATTATTTTGATACATCTCTCTAGGCTTTGCAAAATTTGAAAGATTTGCCCTATCATTTTTTATTATTTTGAAGTCCACAGAGACAGACTTTGAGAAGTTTGAAAGATAAAATTACTAGAAGATGACCGTTGCATAATTAATTAACTAAATGAAAGCCCTGCCCTTTTCTTGTTCATTTTTTTTTATTTACTTCGAGAGTTGAAAGTTTGTGTTTTAACGTGTGGATGGATTTGTTCAACTTTAGTTAACAGGAATAGTGACATGTAATGTCAAGAAAAGTTTGATTACACATCAGTACTTTTGAATTCTTTTGAACACTTTTGAAACATATTTGAGTTCCTTTGAATATTTTTGAATTACTTTCAATAATTTTGAATTCTTTTAAATAATTTTGAATTCGTTGGAATAGTTTTGCATTATTTTAAAGGCAAAGAGTTTTACTCTGCAATTGAGTAATATTGAATGAAGGCTACGATGCTTTGATGTTGTACTAAAGCCATCTGTCTGCTTAACAGGTTCCGACAGTGGTAATGATGACGCAGGCGCAGGTCCTTTGTCTGCCCGTGCACCAGACTGCTGTGGACGCTCCAGATGAAGGCGTTCGACCACAGCGCAGCCGGGACGGTGCGCGAGCAGGACGGCCGAATTAGGAGAATCAGCCTAACCTCCTGTAGACAGTGGCGCCATCGGATAAACGTCTATAAATCGCGCTCTCTGTATTACCGCGTAGGCATTCTTTTGTCACCTTCCGAGCTGTAAACTGCGTTATTGTGAAACTCTTAATGAGTCATAATTGTGTTCAGATTTAAGTGTGTTCCTTTTTGGTTATTTTATGCGTGATATGTTGTAATCGTTCACTAGAATAAATTGTGGTTTGTTATATTTGCTTAGTTTCACTTTACTCCACTTCTGTTTCCTAAATATATATTTATTATGTCGTGTCAGAAATGTCATATATATCTACATATATATATAAATAAATAAATATATATATAGTTAGCAAAATTATTATGAGTAGTGTAGGTACCCGACTAAAACCTATAAAAGCGGGCAGGAACGTGTATAAAAAGCGCTCTCTGTATTACCGCGTGGTCATTCTTTTGTCACCTTCCGAGCTGTAAACTGCGTTATTGTGAAACTCTTAATGAGTCATAATTGTGTTCAGATTTAAGTGTGTTCCTTTTTAGTTATTTTATGTGTGATATGTTGTAATCGTTCACTAGAATAAATTGTGGTTTGTTATATTTGCTTAGTTTCACTTTACTCCACTTCTGGCTACCTAAATTCAGAAGTGGGATAAAGGACCGCTAAATAGGCCCACATACGAGATGAAGCAAAGGGGAACATACCCAAATTTAAAGTGCTTAAAGTTGATCACGAGACCGATCAAGATATCTCTCGAAGGGTGACTCGCGTAATGTGCAGTGTTTATTCGTGTGCTAAAGTTGTGCTTTGTTTTCATGTGATTGGTAACGCTGGCTCGCGGAGCGTGGCCGAGCTGTGGTGTTGCACAGCTCGTGTGCTTGAGGCGCCTCACGAGTGCGCTTGGGTGTGCAACTGTGCATGCCACGTGGGCGCTCTGGGCAGCGTTCACGAGGGCAATTCAGTCTGCGCTACACGCTGTCGTGCCGTGCCTCGGAGCCGCAGTGCTGCGCGCTTTCCCGTGTTACGCCTGGCATTTGCCTGGAATGGTGGTGAGGTGATGACACCATCGAGCCTCTGGTGATATGACGTAACATGCGACATCGGTAAGACCATTTAATTTATTTGCTTAAGGATGTAATACCCACCAAGCGTAGCCACAAAGTAAATGAACAGTAATTCATGTTACTGAATTGACTGTTAATTGTGTTAAGAAAAGGTTTAGACCGCAATTGTACTTACGCGATTTCCATTTTATGATAATTTCCCACTAAATTAGCAAGCTGTGTTGGCTCAGTGGTTGTTATTGGCATAACGCATACATTTGAGTCCCTAAACCGCCCTGAATGCTAGTTTGTGAACAGTTTAAAGGGTCTAGCCGAAACATCTTGTTCAAAAGTAGAACCTTTGTGGGTACCGACCGGGTACAAAAATATTTTTGTGAAAAAGAGGTGACTCATACCCTAAGTTTGAATACATAACTTGAAACCTCTAAGTTTGCTGAGTTTAATGTTTTGCTAAAACATGCTGTACGGATAAATTATTTTTGCGTAATTTAGTTTTTTGTTTTTAAAATGAGGGTTGTTATTTAAAATTCATGACCTAGTTACGATCGGACACAAACCAACCGCAATTCTAAAGTTTTATACGTAAACATAGCTAAAAGCCAACATCTGGGAATTGAATTGAATTACGATACGTAAAAATTGTTACCTACCTACTTTACGATTTCATTGTTTTATTTAACATGACTTGTTACATAGAAAAAGTGTCTCAAAGTAAGTTGGTTGTGTGTTACTGAGATATCAATGCGTTTTTGAATAGTTAACGTGAATAGATTTTGCGAATACCTTCTCGATTTTAATAAAAATTGTTATGGTCAGGTATAGACGAGCGGATATTTGAAGTTAAACATAACTTGGGTTTTGGTTGGTTTCCTTAATGTTACCGAACCTGATTACGTAATTTAGATAGCAAGAAAGTTGCATTTCGCTTTGATTAGAGAAGTATTGTTAATCTACCCTCGTGGATAGTTAAAGTTTGATTTCATACAAATCGATTACGAGTCTACATACCTACCTGTCAGAATCTTAACATTTTCTCGTTAGTAATTTTACATACGAAGCTTTTATAAACAAAATGGTTGTAATCCGCACTAAACAAGGATTACATAAAGTGCAATGAATGAAAACCGACAGCCCTCTGTGCAGAGCCTGCATGGAGAGCGAGGAGACACCAAGACACGTACTACTCGAGTGTAGTGCTGTAACCACTCAACGAGAAGCCTACATTGGCTCCCCAGCAACACTCCCGGAAGTCCTTGCCGACCTGGGCGGCCTGCTTGGATTCTGGAGTGAGCTCGGCTGGCTGGAGTGATCCAGCGGGGAGTCGCACCGGAGGTCTCACGCACAGCGGGCACCAGTGCTTAAGTGCGGAAAAGCCCAGAGGAAGAAGAAGAAGAAAGTGCAATGAAGTTAAAATTCAGTTGTGAATGCATGAGGCATAGTGGCAGCTGGATAAGACAATTGATCGTCGATGCTATGAATTGCTCGTAAAGGTACTCTGAACCTGTGATGGACATGACGTGTGTGCTGTGACCTACAGGTCACAGGTTCATTTTCTGTTCTATGTTCCTTTCGTCTTCGGCGCTCACCACGTGTGAGGCGTTCTGGTCACGCTGGGCTGCGCGCCCGCATGCCGCGTGTGTGAAGCGCGTCACTGCGCGTCTGCTGGTCGCGCAGGGCTGTGCGCTTGTCTAGTGCGCTGTGCTGCGCACTCGCCTGCCGCGCTTAAGGCGTGACACTGCGTGTCCACTGGTCGCGCAGGGATGCGCGCCCACCTAGTGCGCGATGCTGCGCGCTCCTGGTTGCGCATGGCTGTGAGTTCGCCTAGGGTGCGATGCTGCGCGCTCGCATGCCACGCTGTGAGGCGTGACACTGCGCGTCTACTGGTCGCGCAGGGCTGCGTGCTTGTATAGTGCGCGAGGCTGCTCGTTAGCCTACTCGATATGGTTGAACATAACTGGTATGAGTAAACTTTCTTCATTTTCTGTGTTCATCGATGATGATGTTTGATGTTTTGAATGTTCAAAGTTGTTTCGACATGGTACAACTGTGAGTTTGTACTATGGTTGAGCGACCTTTAGTGAGGGGTCTACCAGCTCTACCGACTCTTGTTGCTCTATGAGCTCAACTGACTCATTATGCTCTACCAGCTCTACTGTCTCTTGTTTCTCTACGAGTTCTACTGTGTCTTGGTACTCTACCAGCGCTACTGTATCTAGGAGCTCTACCAGCTCTATTGAGAGCTCCACAGGTTCTGTGAGTTCTATCGGCTTTGTATGTATGAGCTCTGCTGAAGCAGTCAAATAATTTTGTTGGTACCTGTGCTGGTACTGGTAACTGTGCTGGTAATGAACTTTTAAGTCAGAGAGCTTGTGACGGTAATTGACTATGCGTTGACTACCTGCTATGTATGGATAGCCACGATGATCACGTCGTTTCGTGATAACGATTTGGTTTTAATTTCTGTTACATGTTTGGCGCCATTGAGTGGTGCCCTGGATCGGGGCCCTGGAGGTGTGCCCTGGAGTGGTGCCTTGGAGCGGGGTCCTGGAGCGGTGCCTTGGAGTGGTACCTCGAAGTCGTGCTTCGGACTACGCGGCACGTTCTTCGGTGACAGACACTTTCAACTTAATTTGCATAAACATTGCCTATGGCTCTGCTTGCTGTCATCCAATTTAGTTACATGCTTTCTCTAGTAAAGTTAGGTTAGTCGTAAATCAGACGTTAGGTCAGTTCTTAGGTCAAACGTTAGGCTACTTATTAGTTCAGTTGTTAGGTCAAAATGTAAGCTTACATGTTAGGTTAGGTTACTTTAGGCTCTGTTAGGCTAGTGGATGACAGCGGACAGCGTTGTATGTAGTGGGCAGATTGAGAAGAAGGTTATGTCGGCAGGCTGTGTCCTGGGAAGTCGCGTCTCTTAGATGCGCATCAGGCTGTGTCCTGGCAGGCTGTGTCCTGGAAAGTCGCGTTCTCTGAATGCGCATCAGGCTGTGTCCTGGCAGGTTTTGTCCTGGAAAGTCGCGTTCTCTGAATGCGCATCAGGCTGTGTCCTGGCAGGTTTTGTCCTGGAAAGTCGCGTTCTCTGAATGCGCATCAGGCTGTGTCCTGGCAGGTTTTGTCCTGGGAAGTCGCGTTCTCTGAATGCGCATCAGGCTCTGTCCTGGCACGTTTTTAACGTGGTGTGTGTGTGAACTTGCAAGTTCTGGTATGAGATTAACTGAGATGTAATGTCTGGAGAAGTATGCATACTTTTGAATGTGAAGCGTTTTATTTTGTGTAGCGAAAGTTGTTATTTTGAATGAGGGCCTCGTATGCGTGATGAATGTCAGAATAGGCAATAGCGTGCATCGTCATGAATAATCAACCATTTGTGTCTTATGCAGGTTCTGATGACAGTAACTGTGACGATGCGGGTGAATCTTTGGGTGCCCTCACTAGTTCAGGAGACACCGCAAGAGGGGGAGCTAATGAAGATGGCATACGCACACCAGCCCTTCCTGCTTCTGATGAAATTGTTTCCGGTGCAGCCGAGGGCGGCGCACAATCAGGATAGGCCGAGTTAGCAAAATTATTATGAGTAGTGTAGGTACCCGACTAAAACCTATAAAAGCGGGCAGGAACGTGTATAAAAAGCGCTCTCTGTATTACCGCGTGGTCATTCTTTTGTCACCTTCCGAGCTGTAAACTGCGTTATTGTGAAACTCTTAATGAGTCATAATTGTGTTCAGATTTAAGTGTGTTCCTTTTTAGTTATTTTATGTGTGATATGTTGTAATCGTTCACTAGAATAAATTGTGGTTTGTTATATTTGCTTAGTTTCACTTTACTCCACTTCTGTTTCCTAAATATATATATATATAGATACAGATTATATTGAGATTTAGAATACAGATTAGGTATACTGAAAAGAGCTGGCCAGAAACTCAGCAATTGCTCTTTTTAAAAGGCTCAGTAGTTTTTCAGCTCTTTTTTTTGAATTTTGAATCTTACTCAGCAGAATATTTTAGTGGATATTCAACCGATGTAGGTAATATATTTTTTTAATATTTAGTTTACGTAAAGCACCATGCCCCATAATTAAGTTATCAAGAAGTTTTTGAAGTAGATAGGTTTGTAGGTAGGCTTGGTAGGTACTAGGTAGGTCAATTATTAACGTCGCGTCGTGCAGTATTCGCAAAATATTAAATGATGAATTCGCACACTATAAACAATCTAAAATCACCTGTAAATGCAAATTTAACCATAACATATTGCTATACATTGTATTACTTTTGAACGTGAATTTTTAAGCTTTACCTCATGTTAGCGGGTGGTAAACTTTGCACAATATCTGAGAATAATCGGGTTCTATACTTAAACCCCAAGAACTGTATTACTTTAACTTTCTGGAAATTCAACTTTATCAATGAAGTTATAGAGTTTAAATTTGGTTGTAGTCGGTGTCTTGTCTCGAAAGGTATATCACTGTAGGTTGCCATAGAGGAGTGAAAAGTAATTTATCGTCTCCTTTGCAATGTAATTGCGTAAATCATGCATTTATGACAGAGTTGGTCAAAGAGCGCTTTGTCTACGGCATTCCAGCGGTCGTGCACTCGTTATTGTTATAACAAACATAATAAATATTTCTGTTTAGAATTTACCTGGATATTGGTAAAAAGCTGTTTTGTTTGCACTATGAGGGTACTTAGTAGGTACCTATAGTTGTTTTCTTTGTCATTATTCTGTCAATTTGAAGTGTCTGATGATTTTGACGACCTCTATTTCTTTATTTATAAAAAATATAATTGGAAATCTCATTTCTTACTAATATATTATATTGTTATTGTATTATAAATGCGAAAGTTTGGATTGATGTATGGATGTTTGTTACTCAATCACGCCCCAACGGCTGAACGGATCTGGATGAAATTTGGCACAGAAATAGATTATAGTTTGGAATAGCACATAGGGCTACTTTTTATCCCGAAAAAACTATCTAAGGAGTTTCCGCGGGAACCAAACACCTCAATCCACGCGGACGTAGTCGCGGGCATTTGCTAGTAAAACTATAAGTTCTAAATATTCATACCGTTTTTTTTTCATCACGTGAAATCATAGTCATGAATCATGAAATAGGATCACTGTCTTAGAATCTATTAGTATTAGAATAGAAGGTACATGATAGGTTAACACTCCGATGTACTCTTCAGTGATAATAACTGGGAACAGCGGATCAACGTTGTTTCATCAAGTCTATCACGTTTGTATTTTCCAGATAGATCATGTTGTTACCGGTAAAGATGTAAAGGGAAGGAAAGCATGCTTTTTAATTCACTACAAGTTAGCCCTTGACTAAGACTCACCTGGCGTAAATGATGATGCAGTCTAAGATGGTAGCGAGTTAACTAGTTATAGGAGATGAGCAGTTATATTAAACCCAATTCGAAAAAAAGTAGATTTTTACACGGCATCGTACCTCGGTAGTTTTCACGTCTTTGCCGGTTGGATGGTAACTACTAACCATCTATATAAATAAGCTAAAACTCAAATTCACATATTTTAAAGCCATGATATACCTAATTAAGGAAGCAAAGTTGTCTTATCTGACTTTTCCTTAAATTTATAGACAAAGAAATGTCTATGCATCCGAAATTGAACAAAATTAAATCATTAGACATAGTTAATTGCTTAGTGATGTATTTTATTTTAATTGTATCTTATTTGAATAAATTTGTGATAAATCTCATACATAATGTAGATATTCACTTGTAATAAAGTATAAAGACATAATTCCAGCCATTTAGTATCAATATGCTCGCTCAACCCACCTTTTTAGGTGGTGTAGATGGCGTCATAGCTTGTAGCACACAAACGGCCTGAGTTAAATGCTAAAATCTACTTCCTAACATAGACAATTATAAGTAATGTCCTCCTGACCAAAGTTCAGCCACGTTGGCCAATCTCTACAGAGTCTATCATAAAGACCAGTTAAGCCATCTAGCAATTAACTGTTAACATCGACGTATGGGGCGGAAACGTGGAAACTGACGGTGGGCCTCGTCCACAAATTAAAAGTCGCTCAGCGTGCTATGGAGCGGGCTATGTTGGGAATCTCTCTCAGGGATAAAATCCGTAACGAGGAAATTCGTAAAAGAACTAAAGTGACCGACATAGCTCTGAGGATTAGCAGGCTGAAGCGGCAGTGGGCGGGTCATAATATCTGTCGCAGAATCGATGGCCGTTGGGGCAGACGTGTTCTGGAGTGGAGACCGCGTACCGGCAAGCGCAGTGTAGGACGACCTCCAGCTCGCTGGTCCGATGACCTAAAGAAGGTGGCGGGAAGCGGGTGGATGAGGAAGGCAGAGGACCGTGTTTGGTGGCGCGCTCTCGAAAAGGCCTATGTCCAGCAGTGGATGCATACAGGCTGATGGATGGATTGATGGATGATCGCCAAGTTCCAAACTCCAAGGTACCTACTGATAGTATCAAGACAATAATTTCTATTTGTGGCCTGGGCCAGTAATTAATCCAAGGATCTCTTCAGTCGTCATTCGTAGTCAAGCGTGTAATCAGTAGACCAGCGATGCACTTATAGAGAATCACCACAGAGTTCCTTGCTGGTTCTTCTAGGTAGGAATACCAATCCGAACCAGCGGTATAGATTCACTCGACCATTCAAAAGCACTTGTAAGTTTATATTTGAATAAAAACGTTTTTTTACAAAATATAAGATCACGCATACATACATCGATTATATTTACCCAACTAGCTAATTCCCGCGACTTCGTTCGCGTGGAATAAGTTTTATTGATTCCTACGGGAACTGCTTCATTTTCCGGGATAAAATGTCACTCTCCAGGTCCTTTAATGTGCATGTAACATGGGAAAAATCACGTCGTCATCATCATCATCTGTTGCTCTGTTGCAGCGTGATTGAAGGACAAACCGACAAATCAACACACTTTCGCATTTATAATAATAGTATGTTATGATTAGTTTTCCCCCGGGAACTCCTTAATTTTCCTGGATGAAAAGTAACCTATGTCACTCTCCAGGTCCTCAACTATACCCATGCCAAAAATCACGTCGATCCGTTGCGGCGTGATTGAAGGACAAACCAACAAACCAACAAGCCAACAAACAAACACACTTTCTCATTTATAATATTAGTATGATTATTCGGAATGACCATCTTGATCAATTTGCCTAGCAGAATCGACGGTAGTGGATAGACCGGTTCAGTTCTCTATAACGATCCCGTCGGTCTGTGATTCCAGCAATTTCTCGTCCTACGCGGCAATCACTCAAAATGGCGTCAACATTATCGTTAAAGCTTTCAATTTTCCGATTAACGCTTACAGCTCGGCCATCTATTAGCGCAGAATACACTTTATGAAGGCATAAAGTAAGTATGTATTATCAGCACCGTAAAATGTATAATAATAAATACTAGATAACTAGCTGTACCCGCGACTTCGGCCGCGTGGAATAAGTTTTTTTAAATCCCACGGGAAATCTTTATGCTCGAAAAATATAGATTGTACGAAGACAAAAGTTGTAGATAATCAAAACTACAACTTTAATCCTTTTCTAAACAAAGTTTTTTGAAAGTTGAAAATAACCTGCACCCACCCTAGGTACGGACTGTATGTAACTAGTCATGGTTCGCAGTAGATATTATGTTAATGTTAAATGCAGTATAAAAGCATGAGTAGTGAGTAGGTAGTGGAGGTAAGGACTTAATTAGAGATCGCGGCGGGCCCTCGCACGCGCTGCGTTTATCTTATCCACTGCGCTTGCACGATTCGCGGCGCATGTCCGCGACTGCACCCATGTCTTGTTCAAATACTACGGACTGTAGACACGAAGATTTATTTCCATGCTCTTGACTATTGACCGTTGTTTAAGAATTTAAATTTCAACTGCTAATTTCTTTGCTTAGATTTATGCGTTTTGTTCAAATTACGTTTGTTTACCTGGGATCATCATCATCATCATCATCACTACAGCCTATTAACGTCCCACTGCTGGGCACAGGCCTCCACTCTCATAGGAGAGCGGGAATTAGAGCTCAGACCCACCACGCTGCTCCAATGCGGGTTGGCGGGCTTTAACGATTATTATCATGTTAGTGATAATAACCGGGACCGACGGCTTAACGTGCTCTCCGAGGCACGGGGGTGAAACACCGCCAACTTCCTAACTCCGGGCTGGCACTGAGAATTTCTTAATTGAAAAACCCAATACCAAACTTTTATGCTCGACCGGGAATCGAACCCAGGACCTCGTGATCCGCAGTCGACTATGCTAACCACTAGACCAACGAGGCAGTCTTTTTACCTGGGATAAAAAGTATTAATTAAAAAAGTACTTACTATTTGCT
This sequence comes from Erebia epiphron, assembly GCA_963932025.1. Taxonomy (NCBI): domain Eukaryota; kingdom Metazoa; phylum Arthropoda; class Insecta; order Lepidoptera; family Nymphalidae; genus Erebia; species Erebia epiphron. Next base: position 45,098,796 of record OZ009945.1, read on the forward strand.
TATCCAGTACGTGGTTTACTTCTGCACTAAGTTTTAATGAAGTATAAGTAGCCTACTAGTATTTTATGATCTAACCAACTACGTACCTACTTAATTTTATTCTTAAGAAATTTAAGAAAAATCAATTTTTAGACGGATATCTTAAATTCTGTATATCTATCTTTAAACTGACAATAAATTATCATACTGAAGTCAATTCTTAAGGAATTCCAAAAAAGATGAGCTTCTTAATTCGGCGATCTTTTATGCCAAAAGCTTATAGACAGTGTAACCTTGTTCACCATCCACAAACCAAATCAACATTCGAATAAGTAAATGCGCTACCTTCCTTACCAAATAAGTGTACGTCGGAACCGGATTGCTTAGAGGTGGGTTTTCTACCAATTAAGATAACTCAATATGTCCAACTACTACAAAATATGGATGCGCGAGCGCAAGATAGCTCTATTTGCTAAGCTCGCTAATTGTTTTATGACAGGATTTGATATTTCAAAAGCTCATTCATCGTACCTAGGTACTTACTGCATTTTGTTGCTGCAAACAAAATGCAGTAATATAATAATTGCAGTTGCAACTTGAGGCAACTACCAAAAATATTGGTATAACTACTTAGTTTTTACATAACTAACCTTTGCACTTTTAAAGATGCTAGTTGGTAGGCTGGGATACAATAAACTATAGAAACTTACGTGCTGGCATATGAATACAAAAATGCGCATGGTTGAATAAATTGATAACTAATGCAGCCCCCTTGCTATTAAGGTAAAATCATTGCTTCAGTGTGGTGCATGATGATCACCGATAGGTCCGATTGGCGTACAGTTTTACACTATAAGAGGTGTTCCCATTAGCTAAAAAATGCATTATTCTACTTTTAATTTGGAACCAATTTATGCAGCGAGGTATGACACTGTCAAAGTTTCAACATATTTTTTTTTAATTATTAATTTATTTGAAAAGCATCCGACCTATAATAATTATGTAGGTACAAGTGTCTATATAAACAGCAGGTATACGAAAATTTTCACCTATTAGGTGAAACATAATAAAAATAAGGGGTTGTTTAATCATACTAAACATAAAACAGCTTTTACGTTACGCCCAGTAACAAAATCCGGTCAAAAGCAGTGACTTAGATAGTCTTTTATGTTGAAATTAAGGCTTCCATGAGAGGTTCATAATTAACGGCCTAATTAGGAACGTGAGACTTACTTTATTAGGTGGGGTTTCGTGACGCTCTGATGTTTTGATATCGGATTTTGGTACTTTAATTAAGTATTTTCATGTAACGCGCATTTCTTGATGGTATTTGGATACTGCTATGTTAATTATTAGGTAGCTTCTGTGGAATAAAATATTCTATTTCTTTTTTGTACGTGTATGTTCCCACATAAAGTATATTGCGCACAAATTTCCCACAAACTGCTTTCCATTCGTAAATATCTTTTTTTATTTTTTGGTTCGCGCGGGAACTCTCTAATTTTCCGGGATAACAACCTAGCCTATGTGTTATTCCAGACTATAATCTATATCTGTGCCAAATTTCGTCCAGATCCGTTCAGCCGTTTTACATCCATCCATCCATCCAATTTTTCGCATTTATAATATTAATATAGATTACCTATCTGAGTAATTTAATTCTGCTGTGGCATACTGACTGTTCAAATTTTTCTGCTTGAAAATATTGAAGCACTGAATTTAAAAAAGAATTTACAACTTATCAATAATAATAATGTGTAGGTGCTTCCATTATATTTTTTTTTTTTAAATAAGTATATTCTTATGTTATTATTTTTATCTCCGGCGCTATGCCACCACTTATATTAATAAATTCTGTTAATCTTTGTCTAGAAGAGACTACTTCCACGTAAGACCCAAAAGTGGATAGGATCTGAACGGTCGAGCGAATGGCTGAGTAATTGCAGTCCCTCACCAGGTGGACTTGAGTCATTACTCTAACGGTAATCCGGGAATACACCCTGATTTATTGCGGACCCGCAGACAAATTTACGTGTTTTATAAAAAATGGGGCTTAGTCGGCTCGTAAATAATGGAAGATCCCTGAAGATGAGTTCTGTGACGTAATGCGTTTCTTATGTTTTTATGTAAGCTTATTATGTAACTTTCGACGATTTTCAAGTTGGTAGCTATGTAACCGTAAGATTGTAAAAACCGTTAGATTATAATCTAACTCGCGAAATTGTAAACTGTCGAATGATTACAATATAACGGATTATTTTTCGGTAGATTGTAATCTGTTAGGTTTATTAACCCGATAGAACCTAAGTGCTTGATTATTTATGTCGAACCCTAACCTAACCTACAAGAAAGAGACAAGAAAACGTAAATACAATGAATATTTCAAAAATTGACACTCAGACATTGAACGGTTCACAATCTTTTGACTGTTTACAATCTATCGAAAAAAAAAACGTTAGATTACAATCTTACGGTTTTTACAATCTTACGGTGACAGCTATATAGGTTACTCTTTAACATTTTCTATGTGAAGCGGAAGGCAGGTTTAATTATCCCTAACTAGGTTCTCAGGCATAGATAGGTACTTATAAGAGCACATGCTCGACGAGCAAGTTTCATATAAATGTCAGATCTCATGATGCGGATATGCTAAGAGCTCGTTATTGCATTATGCATCCGTGGACGCAGTCTTTTATGAATTACTGTTAACTGTGGCTTTGCTCACGTTAAGTTCGATTTTATAAAATTTATTACATTTTAAACTCCTACTTTAACCTCTTAGGGCTAAATTTTCCAAAATCCTTTCTTAGTGGATGCCTACGGGATAAAAGTTGTCTGAGTTGTGCGTCGATAGATCAGTCACCTTTTCCTTTGTATTATATTTTAGACTAGCGGACGCCCGCGACTTCGTTCGCGTGGCTTAAGTTTTTTAATTTCCACAGGCACTCCTTAATTTTCCGGGAAATATAAATATGACACTCTCCAGGTCCTCATCTATACCCATGCAAGAAATCACGTCGAACTGTTGCTCTGTTGCGGCATGATTGAAAGACAAACTCTCTATTTAACGTTCTTGAGGATAAAATTTTCAAAAACTGTGAAACACGTATTTTTTATTTTAAACCCGCCCTAATACCAACTTTCATGGTTATAACTTGAAAAATGAAGGATTTTCATACAAACTTTCAACCCCTATTTTACCCCTTTGGGGATGGAATTTCGAAAAACCCTTTCTTAGTGGATTCCTATAGTCTTCACAAAGAACACACTCTCCAAATTTCATGTCTCTGTGGCTGTGCGTTAATATATAAGTCAGTCAGTCAGTCAGTCAGTCATTCAGTCAGTCAGTCAGGACTTTGAATTTTATATATATAGATTGATTATACCCTATTATTATTATATTCTACGGCAATGTCGAGCATATTTGCTTTATATTACCCATACTTAACTAAATCAAAGTCGACATTGTACCTATCTGGTAGATTATTTTTACAGTTTAAACGGACGCCTTCCTTCGTACGTCACGATACCGTTAATATGGAAACTGCGAGTGCGTGAAAATGGCCTTAGGAATATGCGTTGAAACCAGCTTTTAAGGCTGAAACCAACAAAAAGTTCAACCGCATCGCGACGCAACGTGTACCCACGTATATCTGCAGTGCTGCACGGCAGGACGTCTGTCGCGTCGCACTGAAGGCGCGCGGCTGTCGTGCTTTGTATTTGTATTTGTTGCAAAATAGTACTCCTTAAACTTCTCCCCTGAAACGGCATTAAAATAGGCATGTACAACATTTTTCAGATTATTTAAATGCTTGTATATAAAATGTATGCAAATAGAGTTCGGATTCGCTTGGCAAGGGTTCGAACCCCGCACCCTGCCTCGCATGCACACTTCCTGTTTGGCACGACAGTATGGCTACTCTTTTATACCTGCCAAGCTTTATGTTCTAGTTGGTATTATATTATACTCCTTAGAGAAAATCTCATATAGGTACCTATTGCATTTCAGATCAAGCGGATAGGAGGTACCCATTATGTATTAAGATTAAGTATGCTCTAATTTCGATGGTTCCTTTAATATATTATTATTTAATGAATATTTCTGCCAAAATATAAATATCCTATTATTGATTATGTAGGTACCACAAGACTATACACATATAGACTAAAGGGTACAAGGTATGCATAAAACTTGACCACAATTTTGCGGTCCACAAAATTGAATTTCAATCACGCTTTTACGTTACGCCTTCTTATATAATTTTAATCAGGTACTATTTACAAAAGTGCTTACCTACCTATAAGTAGAGTATAAATTGGATAAGATTTGCCTGGTGGGAGGCTTCGGCCGTGGCTAGTTACCACCCTACTGGCAAAGATGTGTCATTAAGCCATTTAGCCGAAGCGATAAAACGGATTAAGGGTATGGGTTTAATATAACCGCCATGTCCCTAACCGTTTAGCCCGCTACCATCTTAGTCTGCATCATCAATTACCATCAGGTAAGATCGCAGTTATGGACTAACTTTAAGTGGATTTAAAAAAAAGAACCAGCTTGGTAATATTGAAACAAAACATATTCTGCTTGTTCGTAAAAATAGCAGGTTACGTACCAAGGAATATGATAGATTTCAAGATTAATGATTTTTTAACTAACTATCATAAGAACTTACTTAAGTACCTATTTATTTATGGTGAGGTCATAAGATAAAAAAAATAACAGTCAGGTTTACAGTAACAGAATTTTTTATTTAATGCAGATCCATCTCGAACTATAGCCGATATTGTACAAAAAATTATAATATCGCTTTCTATTCATAAAATGATAAGGTAAAATATATACTTGTATATAATTACACAACTTTTCACACAGTTACAGTCATAAAACACAAACATTTAAATCATTTAACTAGATTCCCTCGAGTTTTTAAGTATTTCTCTTTTATTTATTATTAATTAATATTAATTATGATATAATATTACAATAAATTGGGCCTACCTATTTACGTATGACCGATGACAAAAATTACGTATTTTCATGAGCATATCGAAATATTAATAAATAAACAATTTAGGCCGGTTGCATGTCCGAGGGTTAAAGTAAGGTTGCGTACTCCGGCTAACCCTAAACCATCAATGTTTGTAAAGTTCGTAAATAAACCAATATACACCAAGAACACCATACATTGCAAAATGAATTCAAATATCTGAGTTTATAAATTATTGACGAAAACTTTACTTTTAAACTGAACCATCTCTGGTATGTGCAACTATCTTGCATTACTCTTTGAGGGTCAAATTTAAATTTAATGGTAACCTAACTTTAACAGCCTGATATGCACCTGACCTTCAAACGATAAAGATATTATAAAATAATTTGTATTAAACATCGAAAGTAGTGAGTTTTAAAACAAGTGAAATGATTTTTAATTCCAAATAAATTCACTTTCGATGATAAGAAGCATCATAAATAAGTTTTATTATTTACAATAAAATATTTAACAGCGTTAAATTAAAACTTAGACGTAGATTCTTTCTTATTAGGATTATTACTTACAAAGAGTTGTATAAAATGTATTAAAGCAGATAACTTTATGCATGCGAATTTATCAGCCTCATTGTTAAGAAGAAAAGAGTACAGCAAGAAAGAAAAGAGTAGACCTTCTCCTAGACTACGTCTCCTTATACGAAATTGAAAACGTAGTCTAAGAATTAAACGGTTATTTGAAGAACCATTTTACTTGGAATGCTATGGGGCAAACCTAGAACCAACTATTTTAATTGATAATTCAATAAAATTATTAAATTAAAACAAAATTTTATAAAAAATATAGGATTCAAATTATATGACACTGTAACGTTAGCATATAAACTGAAGGAACTGTTTGAAATATTAATGAATATAAAAATTTCACTAATTAAAATACAAAACTGGCATTTGGCACTTTCGTTCGATGAAAATATAAAAAAAAATCGAAAGAATCACGACCAAATTTTTGTCAATTATTACTAAATTACAGGAGAAAATTACGTATATGTTTATAGGAATCCAAAAATATTACCACTACTGTACCTTAAAATAAATTATATTATTACTTAATTTAATTAGCTATTCGTATACTGGGCACAACTAGTTTTGATTCTTGTCATTTTTAAGTGACTATTTAGGTAAGCTAAGAATAAGTTAAGCTATCGTCTAACATGGAATATTTTTCGAACTAAAAAGCCTTTTATATTACGTATATAGGTTCCCGGCATGACGGAAGCGATTTTCTGACCTAGGTACGAACATGGTTTAATTTAAATATTGTATCAAACAAATTTATGTCTTTATTATTATGTTAAATTATGAAAAATAAGATCAATTTGGATCAAAAATTCGATTTGAAACAAGTATAGTAATATTAGTATAATGCTTTTTTGTTTTTGGTAACGCTACGTCACGCCAGCCCAACTTTATTCTTCCATCTAGACATTAATATTTTTGTGAACGTATACAGACGTTGTACATCAGTTTATTTAATTTATACTATTTATATAAATATTTACATTAATCTTGGTTTACACGTCACTGCTAAAAATCTCACCTATAAATTTAAAACACGATAAAAAGACTTAAGAATTACCTATGTCTGCCTAAGGCCTTTTAGGCATCATTAATGTAATTATCGTTCAATAAAAATTATGCAGTTTAGGTAGTGTCACCTATTTACTTGTCCCCACTACTTATTAATGAAATTATGAAACAACTAAGAAATAATCGTGGCAAGTAACGAGTAATATAAATATTCGTATTTGTACATTTTTCTCTATGTCCTCTAACCCTAACATTATATTTTTATTACATCATAAAATACTGTTCCAGTTTATCTATAGCTACAACGCTGATTTATAAAGTGATCTGATGAAAATATTTCAAATTCCACTATCAATGTTAAAAAATCATCTATGGGAGAAGAACAGTATTTTATTCAAGTACAGGCAGAGCAACTTAAGAGCTAAATTTGCATCGATCCAGCTGCGTGTTTTGGCAGATAAACTGCGATACCGAGTGAAGGATAGTGGGGCACAATTCGCACGATAAATAAAAACACAATTCCATTTGAAGCTCGAGGCTGCGGCGCGGCCCTGTCCCGTGTACCTCAGCAGGCGTTCAAGATTTATACAGGGAGATGCGGAACGATATATCACGCGGCAGAACAACGCGGGAACTCAACCTATTCCTAGTGTGGAGCAGCCACCGTCCCGATGGAGCCGATAGCAGATCAGCTAGGCGATACCGCCAATTCCGCTGCGCCACTCCGTCGACACGACACAACGCCCATACACGCCTTCAGATAACTCAATCCGAGCACGACCTCAAAACATTCTCAGATACTGTTGAAATTTTCATAAAATATTGACAGAAGCTAATTAATATTAATAGAAACGTCTATTTAATAACAAGCGAGATTAACATAACGCATACATAACTCAGGCTAAGCGATAAATAAGCGGACATCGAAACGTGTATTTTTCATACGAGCATCATATAATTTATAGTCGACGATGATATCGCGACTGGTTCTTTTATTTGTGAAATAGTGATACGCGGAGTGCGCTCGGTAAGCGTTACTAACGGGAAATTTTGACGATAAATCTTCGGCAGTCGATTGCCTAAGCGTTCGTGTGGGCTGGCACAAAAATTTATTCGACAGTCGAGTTTGATATCTTGATCTCCCGACGTCAAAGCGAGTCGGGAGTAAAACAAGTGGCAATACAACAATCCATGCAGCACATTTTATTGCGAACAAAATGGGAGATCTCGGAATGCTATGGCCTATGACCCCGGAGCGCGCTGACTTTACGTCCTACCCGACACACGCGCTACATCTTCTACTCGCTACACCTACCCATCAACAGCGCATTACGCGCGACGACCACCTGAAACAAAAGGAAAAGCGAAATTAATATAATGCCAATCATAAAAAAAAATGCAACCAGTCATCGCGAAACAAAAGCTTTCAGCAAAATGTATTCATTCATTTATGCATTTTATGTTTTTTAAGATAAGATAATTCATTCATTGCGTTTCTGTAACGGTTTAAAAGTAAAAAGTTGCTGTGAGGATATACTTTATGCCCGCGTTACAACATTTCAAGATTCCATAAACAAAAAAAAAGACCAAATGCGAATAACATCGCTCGAGCCCCAAGGCCATGTTAACCCAGTCAGTATTCTAACAGCTCCATATTATTTATCGCCCACGCTCACGAAAGATTTTTAAAAGTTTAAGTTAATTTCTAGCGTAATGCGAATTTGATAAAAGGCCGTATCTCAGGCAGGCAGGCTCCGTCGAGCCGGCTCTGAAATTAAGATGTAACATGATGCGAGAACGAGCAAGAGCTGCTAGATTTATTGCTATACCACTTTGCATATGCTGATTTACAAAGAGCCACGATATCTAACGGAGCTGTTGTAAGTGCGACAAATACAATTTTAGTGTATCCATAATTATTACTATCTCGTATACTGTTTTAAGATAAGCTGATGTTCATGCGATCAGGTTAATAATGTATTATATTAACTAGCTGATGTCGCAACTTTGTTTGCGTGGATTGAGGGTTTTAGTTTCCGCGGGAATTCTTTAATTTCCTTCAAATATCCATCCATCCAAACTTTCGCATTTATAATATTAGTATAGATAGTAAAACAGAAATGTTAAATTCACTTTAAGAAATTCACACAAGCTTATGCAATAATCATACACGATACGCGTACATAGCTGTGAATTAAAAGTTCCAAAATTGGATATCTTGATACATGTTGGTAAATGGTAATATTTAAAAAATATGCACATCGACTGCTGAGTTGCAAGATAGAAATTTATGTAAATAGGTATATTTTTTCAGAAGGTATGTAAAAAGCTTTATCAATAAGACAGTGTGTTCTTTTGTTTTCAGAATCAGAAAAGCTATGCAAGCAAAATAGCATTACAGCGAAAACACACTAGAGGGCAGGACAAAATATATTCGCCAAATGTACGCGTCGGCGAGCAAGGACGGTGCACGTTTCATATGAAATTGAATCAGGAGGATTTTTGTCCACCAAACAAAAATATAAGATGATGTAAGATATTTTTTCAATGCTTGCTGGTTCACTTTTGTTAACCTTGTGAATTTTTAACTTGCATGTCGATTTGTAGGCTTATTAGTTAATTCTTCAGTCACGCCGAAACAAAGAAACGGTTTGATGTCAATTTTTGCATGGAGATAGTAATAAAGACCTGCATAACGACATATTATGCTATTTTTTTTTGGAAAATCTAAGAGATGTTACGAGTTTAAAAAAATAATATCCACGCGGACGAAGGCGTAGGCATCATGGAGCAATTAATAATTTTCTTTCGTTATACTGTTTTAAATTTTTATACATTGTAAGTTTATGAACTTGCAGTTTTTCACATTATACAGAACAGAATCAAGCGTGATATCAACAGCTCTATATAGATCCCTCGTTGCTGATATTGCTCGTTCGCTAAAGCGCGCGAGCGGGACGACTGTCTGGCTTACTGTAGTCAGCAGAAAGAAATATCTGCTTCACTGTACTATAGCTCGAGTAAGCTTTAACTAAGCATTATACATAATCTGAACTTTAAGTTCATCATTTCCGTATCATTGGTAAAAGAAACCTAGGAAAACGTACGTCATCTACATATTATGTACCTCGTCTAATCAAACCCATATCAGCCTGAGCTAGATCTATGAAAAACTATATTATCGAATCTATTTCCGAAAAAACCATCATGTTATTGGTAAGTAACTATCTGTTTGTTATAGGTTGGTGAAGAAAGTAAGGTGCTCTTTCTAACCGCTAAATCGTCCACCAAGAATAAATAACATTGAAATAATGTAATAGCTGATAAATAATAAGTTTTATGGAAAAAAAGACATTCTAGATTTGGTGACTTGATATTTTTTATCTTGAATTTAGGTTTTAAAGGTCGATTAACTATCATACTACTATCTACTACTAGCTGTGTTTTTCCAATTGGTTGATAGTAGATACAATACAAGTACATAAATAGTAGAGACTGAAAAAATATATCAGAATTGCACGAAAAAAGTGCATGTGCAAGATTAAAAAAAAATTGTAAAAGTCTCCTTTCAAAACTATAAGTAACTAGCCTACCAAAATAGAACAGCGGTTAATGAACTAAACTACTGTATAACAACATCCTGAATCCAATTCTATTTGCAGCCACTGACCAGTACAATCAAGAACAATGGAAGAAGACCGGCAAGCGCTCCGTCAAGTGCGAGGGGCCATAAATCCTGTAGGACGCGCAATTTGTTGAGTTACAGCATGCGCAAGCCAGCCACCGGGCCGACGCGAAATTAGCTCCCACAGAGATAAATTGATGCCGGCCCGCTAAATAAATTATTTGGGAAAACCGAGAAAAAACGGGCGTCTTCCCTTGATAAGGGTTGCACGCATTCTACCGTGGAAATAATGAATATCGACCGCCCTGTTGCTGTGGCGCTATCAAATTATACTTATTTAAAACGACAGAGCTTAATAATATTAGTATGTTAAGGGCAGCGAGGTGTCATATCATAGAGGCTCATAGAGGTCTGCCTCCGATGAAAAAGAGGTACTTACTTACTTATTTTTCGATTTATTTTTTACCTTTTGAATGTTGCTGTCCTATATATCTTTAACTTCTGTTTTTGTGTTTTGCATTTATAAAAAATATATTAAAAAACATGATCCTAAAGTTTTGTTTTTGTACTTATAAGAATAACAAATGCCAAACGATAGAATCTGTTTTTCCTGTTTCAAATATTCATAAACAACCAGTTTTATATTATAACCTACACTATATACCACATTTGTTATGACAAAAATTGATATTAACAAAAGTTATGACGTCGATCGATGCGGTGACGTCATTATTCACGTTCTCGTATAGCCAATCGTACATGCACCATGCCATTGTAATTCCGATCGAGTAAAGATAAATTTCACGGCATTGGGACTTCGTATAAACTACATTGCAATCACTCAATCTCTTTTATCTAAACAAAAATCAGAATTATAAGACACAGAACATTAGCATCTCTGAATCATTTAATTCCGCACCCGCTTCTGGAATTTAATCGGCGAATTATTATTACTAAACGGCATTTTATCGCCAAAATGTTTCACATGACTGCAAAAAAAAGGTAATTAAACTCGATATGTTTCTGAATGGGACATGTTTATTTTAATAAGATGCTACTGGTTTGATTGCACATCCTATTGATTTTAGAATTTATGATTTAAGCAGGTGAGTTTTATTTTTCTTAATGTCTTCCTATATTTCACTCTTTGTCTATTTTCATGATCGCAGCTTGTTATTATTGATATTAACAAAAGTTATGACGTCGATCGATGCGGTGACGTCATTATTCACGTTCTCGTATAGCCAATCGTACATGTTATACGTTCTATTATAGCACAATGTAAAACTCATAGACTGTTATACATTGAAAGAAAGTAACATTTTAATCTTCACGTACCTAATTACGAGTACATTCCCGTGGTTTTGGTGATGGATTGGGTCCCGAACAGTTTGCGCCAAATCCGTTTTTCCTGTGCACCGACACTTTCGTTGCAATGGCCGGCTAAAAAGGGTTGGCACACCCTTTCTTTCAGCGGGAATTAATCTTAGTTGTATATTCGAGATTTAGCCGGCAATAAGAAAGACACATAGGTGGGCTTACCGAGGGGCGCGCGCGGCAAATTGTCTCAGATTCACCCACCCCACGGTTACGAGGATTTTATTACATTCGTTAACGCATATTAGATTAATGTGTAAATACTTGAATTTGTATGCAAATTGTGAGAAGATTAGACTAGTCTAACAGATGAAACTTTTTAAAAATATCTAAAAATGCTAACCAAAACAGAACCTCCGTTTAGACCTTATTATGCAAATTTATGAGTAATTGTCAACTTTTGTTTAATTTTTGTGATCAAAATTTTAAAAAACAGCTTGTTAAATGTTACCGATGTAGCATCCATCGAGAATCTCTAAATAACTATGTATTCGTACAATCATTCATTTTTTTCAAAGCTGCAGAATCATTCACTATGGACAAACTTCCAGCAAAACCTGTTTTTAAAAGGTTATAAAAAGAAGTTATTCTACATTTCTATCGAAATTGGGGTTCCATTTTTAAAAAGCGGACTTGGCGGGGCTTATACCACCCCTACCTGGGCAATCAATTCATCCCCACCGCGACGTATGCGGGCCCCGTGACGTGTGTGACTATACGCCATTTCTATTTTGTTCATTGTACTTGCATTATATTGTAGTGAAAATTAGTTTATGATGTTGGTTAATTTTGTACAACTGTATGATTATCCTTAATGTAGATATTATGGAGTGGAAGAAAAAACAAAACCATCAAACGATATCTTTACTTTTAGTTACGTTTTTCAAACGAAAGGTTTGCTTATTTCTTAAGTAAATGTAGGTTAGCAGGATATGAAGAGATGGTAAATACCCAGAAGTGAGAGATTAACAGTTTGATGATAACGTGAATTAAATTAGGTGAATGGGACTGGTACAATCAATAAAATAAATAAACGGAAAAGTTGGTTTAGTTTATTGGAATAGGAACCGTTAGTGTATCCGCTAAAACGATGTGAATTTATATTTGCTACATCATAATATTCATAGTCACATTGAAGACCTTTGAGTTTCTTGTTAAACCAGGCAAAATAAAATACCTAATATAATATAAATTTCAAGATAATAAATACCATCCGGTAGGAACTCATATGTAGGTGAAAGAGTTCAAAAACAGTTTTTTTCGTGCTGAATTCCAATCCGCCCCCTGCCGGGACATTAATCAGGATTTTGGACGGGCAAAGCTAAAATTTTGAGCGGTATAAGCTGGGCGTAAATTTCGTATAACATGACACTATGGAAAAATAACAACATTACCTAACACAAACATTTTAATATGTACCTGCCTACGGTATAAAACATACAAATACAAAAATAATACGTGTTTGAAAACGCAAAGAAAAATAATTTTATTGAACATGAGACAAAAGTCCGGGCCTATATAGAAAATTTTGTTATACTGACCCCCAAGACACGGGCTATCCTAGTTTTGGGGTCCAGGGTAATTTATAAGAAACTAAGTAATATGGATTTTGAAATAAAATAAAGATACTTACCTACGTGACTACTTTTTGAAAAGTGTACCATTTTGGACTGATTATTTTCATCAGAATATAAATTTATTTTAAATTTCAGAATTCCGAATCCGAATTCTGTTTGTCAGTTTGGAGTTTTCAGACCTATGATAAGTATTATGTACCTACCTAATATAATAATCAGAAAAAAATACAAATAATTATCTAATTATTCTAATTACCTACTTGGATATTATGTTTTGGCTTATTTAAAAAGTAATTTGATTGCTAACCCTATCAAAAATATCCACTCTTAAGAAATAACGTGTAGATGCAGAATTTACATAAAATGCAGCTAAGAATATTATTCTTACACGCCTTCGACCTTGTGATCTCGTGAATAAATTTTAAGTTTGTAATCTCATAATAACGCGACTCTATAATATAATTATGTAAAGAGCTGTGAGCACGAATCGTACCTAAGTCAAAACACTGTTCAATGCATTTGGTTCCAATTAATGTTATAAAATCTTTCTATTAGATATATTCTGCACCTGGTATATCTGGTTCATTGTAATTTGTAACGTTCAATAAACCAGGATAAAATAAATCATTATTGCGTCCTGTCAACCTTATCTCCAAGTCTGTAAAATTAAGTCGACGCTGGATGAACACCAGGAGCGATGTAAAGACGAAAAAGAGACCTAACTGACAAATCATAGATATAAGATTTATGTCCTAAAAGACGCATGTTAGCTCTACCTTACAGATTGCGCCATAGTGAACTTTCACACTCCACGGATTAATTTTATTTTTAGACGCGACTAATGCGAGCAACGCGCGCTCTAATCCTTCCTTTTTTTGCTATTTATTTCCGTAACACTTTGTTATGTGTCGCCATTAGGCCGAATATGTGTGGGTTCCCGGCGCAACTATTTTAGGTTCATACATTAGGTTAACGCTTACGTGGTTTTAGTTAAATGGCTTTAGGGCAAATTGTTTTAGTGATGACTGATGACAAATTTAAGTACCTTATGATATTTAATGTAATTTTAAATGGTAACACACATAAAAGTAGGTGTTGAGTTTTGATTTTAAATAGTTAGTATTGTATGTAGGTATGTGGTTTAGTTTTTCTAAGGTTTTAAAATATTATATTGAAGTGTAATGGGGAGGGACAGGCGAAGCTAATCTCAGATGGCGTCACCTTCGCTGGTAACTGTCAGGTTTAAGGTGAGTGAGCGCTACATTACCTAGCCGATGAAATGGGTTTCGAAATTTGTTGGCGTAAGGGTAGGCACCATAGTCTTCTTCATTCCTCATCAGCAGGCAAATCGGTGTGCGTCTTTATTATCACATTTGAATGCACAACATTTAGGCAATAAGGATGGATTAATCTGAAAATTAAACTATCGCGTAAAAAATATGTGGTGTTTGACAGGTAAACGACACCAGCCACGATGCGACACCTAGCGGGATAAATTGGCAGTTTCCCTCCTCATTATATCTTAGTTGTCAAAATAAAGAATTAATTTATATTATTTACCTACTTAGTAGCCAATGGGTTGATTATATTTACTTAGGACTTAGCCAGATTTAAAAAAAAAAAAAAGAATAATAGCCAAGTTAATATTTTATTTTATATAGATTTCCCTTAAATTGCATACGATTTTGTTTTATTTTAATTATAATACTAGTTATAATATATTAATTGGACGTACCCTCATATTTCACATACTCAATTTGAAATACAACGACGAGGAAAAAAATTGTTTTGTTGCCAAATATTGAAACGAGAAAAACTATTTAATCCAGAAACTTTTGTAGGTTGGTACAGCGTAATAAATCAGCGAGTCGTCGTCGATGCCAAAGGAATAACACGATATTGTTGGCAACACTGCAATTTATACGTTCGCGTATAATATACCTATAGGTTCGTTTCTATAATAATCTGTCAAAGCCAGAGAGGTGCCACATACTAGAGGCAACGATGTCTGGAAAACGGCCAGAACCTGAAATCCAAACCAAAGACAAAGAGAAGAGCAGACTTTTGTTTTCCTTCATTAGAGATATGCTATGGGTTTTTTCTTTATATTTATTTTAAGGGCTAAGCTATTTTAATTATAAGGTTATTTGAAAATAATACCTCTTAATATACTGCCTGAATTTACTGTAAGGTATTGTTAAAAATATTTGTGTGTTATTGCAGAGGTCTCCATTTTTTGACATCTGGTGTAATTAGCGCCTCTATTGTCTAAGTCGAATACCTCAATGGTCACTAGCTACTGCGCGAGGTGATACGATCACATTGTACCTCCAAGGGTGCTATTAATTACGTATAATCCGCTGCCTCGTGATAAATTTCTTGGCTTGTTTGTTAATTAGCTAGTAGGTTTGTCTAAAAGCACATCGTGAGAATTTTCCGTATTGCAGGGTGATATTTCCAATTTCTTTTAATACCTTATATTTTATCCTTTTTTTGCAGAATCACCTGTATATTCTACTATGTATTAAAATTAAATTTACCTATGTATTTGTTTGCTAAATTTTTCATGCCTCAACTAGGTACGCACTCAACCAATTTTAACAAAATATTGCACGGATATACATAGTAAGTTGATTTATTTAGTATCTAAATACAAGCGAACGAAATCTCGATCATAAGCTAGATTTTAATATTTTTATTCCTCTGTTTTAATTAAAATTTGTATTCAGGTAAACGTATAATAAGTAGGATATAGGTATAGGTAGGATAGGATATAGATAGGTAGGATATAAGTAGGTACGTAGGCATGTAGATAAACATTTGGGTAAAATATAATTTTATCATAAAAACAATCAGTAGCTTTTAAACATGAAACTAGTTTTATTTAAAATTTCCAACTACGGCTCCTAGCTCCTTGAATAACAAAAAATCTACTGATTTAAATAAAATGTTAGTCTTAGAATAACTACATGATAAATGTGTCCAAACTTTGGTTGTTTTATTTTAATCTGAGTACAAAAATATATTTTTTATGTGTGAGTGTGCATGTGTAATATTGTGTGGGTACTTTAAATGCCAAGGAAATGTCTTTATATTTGGCAACACATTTTAAACAAACCACATTATTCATAGGTCGGTAGTCTACCTTTAAAAGTTTCTAACAGAGCTTTCAAAAATTTCCTTACATAATCACTCATCCAGTTTATAACACTTTCCTAGGAAGAAATTTTACGGGGTAATATTTTAATCCGTATATATAATTTGTATAATACATTTAACGGACCAAGGCATACAATATTTGTTGAGCGGTAAAATAACAATCTTTCATCACAGCAAACAAGGGAAAAATATAACAATATCTTGGAGAGAGAAGATTACTCCAGGGACGTGATCTTTATTACCAAGAATCACGTGATCTCACAATAAACTATTCTTCATCACGGTAATTTAGTAGCAGTGTTCACACTTTTTATTTTTTCCCTCGCCTATTCCTTAGAAAAATAGGAATCGTGACAATACATCAACTTCTCCGGACCTCGTTACCAAAATCAACTCTATCATAGATCACATCGTCTAAGGCTTATGCTTTTTATGAGTGCTATAACGGCATAACTCTAAGCTGTAGCCCTATCAAGAATCAACTTTTTTTAAATACGCATAAAGTTCAATTCTCCATGCTAATAATAGAGTATTCAGGCAAAATTACAAGGACGGAGATAGAGAAGAGTCGCGAGCCACACACGACGAATTACGAGCGAACCCGGGCCGCGGGGGCTGAGTTATGTGACGGTGGTATATAATATTTCATGAATTATGATTTGTTCTAACAAATCCTTGATTTTGTTTTGGATACACGTAGTTATGATTTATTTTGGAAGTGGTGGGTACTTGGCGAATAGCATGGAGATCTGCCGAAAAAAATACCACAAAAGTGATCATAAATTACTTCTACAAGGTTTCTAAAATTCATGAAGTCTAGGAACTTAATTCTTTGCTGTGGTCAGCAGAATTTTGGAATCTAGCATAAATAGACCTATTATGTAAAGTACTAAATAAACAAGTCTATTGTTTATTGCACAGTTCCAATAGGAGTATCTACCTACGATCAATCAAATGGTTAGATAATACAATAAGGCTCTGATGGTGCTGCCTCGTTTATGTAGCGTATCACATTTTTCAAGTCAGAATAAATTTGTAGTCATGCGTAAAAGATGTTCTGGTGCGGACCAGTCCCAACAGAGTCCTACACATGATAGCCAGCAAGCTCGACTGTTGTTGTGAGCACCATTGCTGCAAGGTTTCAGTTAGTGTAGAAACCAAGTAGTAGAGACTTTCGATTTTGAGAAAACTATGGATTTATTTGAAGGCATCACAAGCTTTCTCCAAAGTAAGTAAGTACTCATCAGATAGGTTGCTCCTGACAAAAACAAATTTAAAGAACTGTGAGATTATGTGGTAGGTAAGATCATCAAAAGCTGGAGGAATAACACTTATGAATATTATTTCATGGGTAAAATAGAAGAAAGGTACGTAGGTAGGTACATGCCTACTCGATGTTGGGTAAGTAAAGTTTTATGTCCAAATAGTGTTTCAAGGAATGCAAGATGGCGCCGCCGCGGGACGTGATTTGTCAAAAGCAAGACAAACAGCACAAGAATAGTTTTCAGTTGACAAGTTTATAGCGTATCGCGCGCTTCTCACTCCGGCGATTCCACGAGTTTATGTGAATTTAAGGAAGAATTTATTCAAAGATAAACTTGAGTTTGAAACTAAATTGTTTTATCTTTTGACTAAAATTGTAGCTGGAAATCCCTCTGAGCAAGTGAGCTTAGAACATACCTATTATAGCTTATATTACCAATCCCCATTTCCAAAAAGTAGTTTTAAGTTAGTTAAGCAGATTGCGGGGTTTTATTTGTTTACCTACTGTTTCATTTTAACATCACTTTAGTCAAGTTATTAGAACACAAAAAGTAGGAGGTGGTATAGTTACAGAATTTAATCTACCTAATATTAGTTGCCTGATAGGTAGGTAAGTACCTACTTACTTGGTAATATAAATTTACCAACATTTATTTTAAAATGCTTCTTATTCACACCCTTTTGCAGAAAAATACTTTTCAGTGTGAAATATATATCACAGAAGATAAATATTAAAAAGCTACTTACATTAGAGTCGAAACACGTAACTAGTTTCTGTAGATATTTGTCTAAGCAGAAGCTACTGGGAATGGCAGAAAGATTTAGGGGAGCTACACTAAGGCGACAGACGCATTGCTTACAAATTACAATACTAAGGATAGGTAGCATTCGGGCATACCTATTAATATTGTCATTCTAATTATTAATCAATACAAAACTTTATGTCTATAAGTACAGATATGCCTAATTACCTGGTCACCTGGTACCTGCAGCAGTCATTGCTTTTGATCAGTTTAAGTTTTTAAACTTGCATAAGTTGGCTTATTAGGAGTACTTAATTACACAGTGCAAAACGCGAACTTGTCAATGGACACTTGCCTAAAGCCATTTGTTTTTTTACCTAAGCCTATCTATTTTTGACTAAACTAGCGGCACGCTATGATGGCCGGTTTGACACATTACAATAGTGATGTGGAATGTCAATTTATTCTCGAACAAAAAACAATTAAGTTTTGTTTTTGTACCTGATTAAATAGGTTTAATAAAACAAAAATGTAAATGTTTATTTAATTTATTTGAACGAACTGAATATTTGAATGAAAATGAATATACATACTTTATATGCACACAAGAAACATATGAATACAAAAGATACCAAAAAAGGTGCCACAAAAGGCCATAATTAATCAGATTCGTCCATACTACTATTTTCACTGTCGTCACTGCTATCATCACCTACATTAATAATTATATGTTCGTTTTCTATAATATTATCTATTTTCACATCTCTTTCATAATCTTCCCTTATTAATTTAACAGTTCTATTCACAACCTTTTCCCAGTCTCCTTTAGTCACATGTTCACAAGCTTCTTCTAATAATTTTAGCATTTTTTTTGTGGTAAATGGGGGTTCTGTATTGTGTCTTGCAGCATATCCCTTAATTTGAGCCCACACCAACTCAATCGCATTATACTCACAATGGTAAGGCGGTAACCGTATAACTCTGTGCCCATGTTCTAATGCTATTTCGTCAATGACGCATCGGATCTTGGTTGGTTTGTTTTCTTTTAAAAGACGTACTAATTCCGCTTTTAACATATTCATGTTTGCATCTACGCCATTTTTACGAAGCCATGCGACGATATCAGCTTTCTTTTGGGATTGGGCAGGTGGCTTGTCAATTTGCATCGAGTGGTATGGGGCGTTGTCCATAATTATAATAGATGGTTCAGGGAGGCTACACAACATTGAGGTAAACCATTCAGTAAACTTTTCTCCATTCATGTCTTCATGATAGTCTCCAGTGGTTTTTGACGCAAAAGCCATGAGAGAACCTTCGACAAACCCGTTGATGGTTCCGGCGTGACAAATTATAAGTCGCGATCCTTTTCCTACAGGAACTTTGGAAGTAGATGCTGCTGTGTCATCGTTCCAAGAACGGCCTACAGTATGGTTAGCATTAAGCCATGTTTCATCCAAGAACACAACATTTTGCCAATTTATAGGTAAAATTGGCCCTCCATTTTGAGCTTCACGATCGAAATACTTACGAAGGCGTATTACGAACTCACGTGTCTGACTATTTAGAACAGTTCTCTGCGTACGTTCGGTCATATCGACGAAATCCACAACAAAGGGCTTGAACAGAGTCCAAATTAACGAGCAAGGGTCAACAGTAATGCAGTATCAATATTTGAAATCCAAAGCCAGGTCAAAACTATATCACAATCGCATTGCACTGACAGTTTATACTTTTCGAAGCAACGTCAATTCGAAACTGCTTTGTTTTGCATTGAGCATTGACGCGAGTTTGCCGGAGGTAGTAGTTGTGCTAGCCAGCGATCCTATGTGACGATCGTATTAGATTCCATTTTTAAAAATTTTCAATTTAGAAAACCAAATGCCGAGTTGTGGTATATATAGTTAGCAAAATTATTGTGAGTAGTGTAGGTACCCGACTAAAACCTATAAAAGCGGGCAGGAACGTGTATAAAAAGCGCTCTCTGTATTACCGCGTGGTCATTCTTTTGTCACCTTCCGAGCTGTAAACTGCGTTATTGTGAAACTCTTAATGAGTCATAATTGTGTTCAGATTTAAGTGTGTTCCTTTTTAGTTATTTTATGTGTGATATGTTGTAATCGTTCACTAGAATAAATTGTGGTTTGTTATATTTGCTTAGTTTCACTTTACTCCACTTCTGTTTCCTAAATTCAGAAGTGGGATAAAGGACCGCTATATAGGCCCACATACGAGATGAACCAAAAAGGAACATACCCAAATTTAAAGTGCTTAAAGTTGATCACGTGACCGATCAAGATATCTCTCGAAGGGTGACTCGTATAATGTGCAGTGTTTATTTGTGTGCTAAAGTTGTGTTTTGTTTTCATGTGATTGTTATCGCTGGCTCGCGGAGTGTGGCCGAGCTGTGGTGTTGCACAGCTCGTGTGCTTCAGGCGCGTCACGAGTGCACTTGGGTGTGCAGCCGTGCATGCCACGTGGGCGCTCTGGGCAGTGTTCACGAGGGCAATTCAGTCTGCGCGACACGCTGTCGTGTCTTGCTGCGTGCCTCGGAGCCGCGGTGCTTCGCGCTTTCCCGTGTTACGGCTGGCTTTCGCCTGGCATGGTGGTGAGGTGATGACACCATCGAGCCTCTGGTGATATGACGTAATATGCGACATCGGTAAGGCCTTTTAATTTATTTGCTTAAGGATGTCATACCCACCAAGCGTAGCCACAAAGTAAATGAACAGTAATTCGTGTTACTGAATTGACTGTTAATTGTGCTAAAAAAAGGTTTAGACCGCAATTGTATTTACGCGATTTCCATTTTATGATAATTTCCCAGTAAAATAGCAAGCTATGTTGGCTCAGTGGTTGTGATTAGCACAATGCATACATTTGAGTCCCTGAATTGCCCTGAGCGTGTATTGCGAAATCGTTTTGTTGAAAAATAGAACCTAGCGGTATAAAACGAGGTTGGCTGGTCCCGTAAATAGTGTAGGTACCGGCAGAGTACAAAAATATTTTTGTGAAAAATAGGTGACTCATACCCTAAGTTTGAATACATAACTTGAAACCTCTAAGTTTGCTGAGTTTTGAAACATGAAGTAATGTTTTGCTAAAACATGATGTACGGATAAATTGTTTTTGCGTAATTTAGTTTTTTGTTTTTAAAATGAGGGTTGTTATTTAAAACTCTTGACCTAGTTACGATCGGATACCAATCATCCGCAATTTAGAAAGTTTTGTGCGTCAAATACGTAATAAATGCGTGACGGTTAAAAGTCAGATTATACCCACTTTACGATTCAATTAAACATGCTGTTTTTATAAAAAGTGTCTCTTAATTAATAACGCTCACTGTGTTTTCAAATGATGCGATGCATTCGTGATGTTAGACCGCGGTTTAAGAAAACCTGTTAAACCCGCTAGTATCCCTTGGGGTTTGTTAATGCTTCTGTGATACTTTTACAAAGGAATAGTGCTTGTACACAAAACAATAATTGTTGAGGTCAGGTATGGACGAGCAAACATATTTATAGTTCTGATAAACGTTAAAATTAACTTGAGTTTTACAGGTTAATATTACCGAACCAGGTTACGTAATTTGTTGTTGAATGTTGCATTCTATTTTGATTAGAGACGTTTTGTTTTTCTACTTTCATGGATAGAAAGTTTGTTTTCGTTTCACCTGCGGTCAAGTTTTGGGTGGATCGATTACGAGTCTACATACCTACCTGTCCTGATAATATGAAACCGTTAAGGGGTTTTTATGAAGTTAAATTGCTCGATAAGGTTCATTTTCTGTTCTATGTTCCTTTCGTCTTCGGCGCTCACCACGTGTGAGGCGTTCTGGTCGCGCCGAGCTGCGCGCCCGCATGCCGCGTGTGTGAAGTGCGTCACTACGCGTCTGCTGGTCGCGCAGGGCTGTGCGCTTGTCTAGTGCGCGTTGCTGCGCACTCGCCTGCCGCGCTTAAGGCGTGACACTGCGTGTCCACTGGTCGCGCAGGGATGCGCGCCCAACTAGTGCGCGATGCTGCGCGCTCCTGGTTGCGCATGGCTGTGCGCTCGCCTAGGGTGCGATGCTGCGCGCTCGCATGCCACGCTGTGAGGCGTGACACTGCGCGTCTACTGGTCGCGCAGGGCTGCGTGCTTGTATAGTGCGCGAGGCTGCTCGTTAGCCTACTCGATATGGTTGAACATAACTGGTATGAGTAAACTTTCTTCATTTTCTGTGTTCATCGATGATGAAGTTTGATGTTTTGAATGTTCAAAGTTGTTTCGACATGGTACAACTGTGAGTTTGTACTATGGTTGAGCGACCTTTAGTGAGGGCTCTACCAGCTCTACCGACTCTTGTTGCTCTATGAGCTCTACTGACTCTTTGTGCTCTACCAGCTCTACCGACTCTTGTTGCTCTATGAGCTCAACTGACTCGTTATGCTCTACCAGCTATACTGTCTCTTGTTTCTCTACGAGTTCTACTGTGTCTTGGTACTCTACCAGCGCTACTGTATCTTGGAGCTCTACCAGCTCTATTGAGAGCTCCACAGGTTCTGTGAGTTCTATCGGCTTTGTATGTATGAGCTCTGCTGAAGCAGTCAAATAATTTTGTTGGTACCTGTGCTGGTACTGGTAACTGTGCTGGTAATGAACTTTTAAGTCAGAGAGCTTGTGAAGGTAATTGACTATGCGTTGACTACCTGCTATGTATGGATAGCCACGATGATCACGTCGTTTCGTGATAACGATTTGGTTTTAATTTCTGTTACATGTTTGGCGCCATGGAGTGGTGCCCTGGATCGGGGCCCTGGAGGTGTGCCCTGGAGTGGTGCCTTGGAGCGGGGTCCTGGAGCGGTGCCTTGGAGTGGTACCTCGAAGTCGTGCTTCGGACTACGCGGCACGTTCTTCGGTGACAGACACTTTCAACTTAATTTGCATAAACATTGCCTATGGCTCTGCTTGTTGTCATCCAATTTAGTTACATGCTTTCTCTAGTAAAGTTAGGTTAGTCGGAAATCAGACGTTAGGTCAGTTGTTAGGTCAAACGTTAGGCTACTTATTAGTTCAGTTGTTAGGTCAAAATGTAAGCTTACATGTTAGGTTAGGTTACTTTAGGCTCTGTTAGGCTAGTGGATGACAGCGGACAGCGTTGTATGTAGTGGGCAGATTGAGAAGAAGGTTATGTCGGCAGACCTGCGAGGAGTGTAGCATAGCACTCTGTCAGGTGGGTGGTAGAATGGCTACCACCGACAGGGAGATGCAGCACGAATGTGTGTGTCGACCTAGGGTCCGGTGTGAAAATCACAATGGTACCCATGGTTTTGGGTAGGTGCGTGAGCGCACTAAAGACTTCTGCAGCTCAGTACATGGTTCCTTGGAAAGGAGAATGGTGTCCCGAGAGTTGCGCTGCTTTTTTTGAAAGTTAGATTCAACCGAACATTTTAATGTTTTCTTATGATTACAGTAGCACGTTTGATGTATTTGGGTGTGAGGTGAATTGCCTTGCTGGTCGAGCTGTATGACTGGTGTTGCCCAGATGCAGCGTGCTTCCGAGGCTGGCGACCTGGAGTGGCTGGCTTCGAAAGTCGCGTCTCTTAGATGCGCATCAGGCTGTGTCCTGGCAGGCTGTGTCCTGGGAAGTCGCGTCTCTTAGATGCGCATCAGGCTGTGTCCTGGAAAGTCGCGTTCTCTGAATGCGCATCAGGCTGTGTCCTGGCAGGTTTTGTCCTGGAAAGTCGCGTTCTCTGAATGCGCATCAGGCTGTGTCCTGGCAGGTTTTGTCCTGGGAAGTCGCGTTCTCTGAATGCGCATCAGGCTCTGACCTGGCACGTTTTTAACGTGGTGTGTGTGTGAACTTGCAAGTTCAGGTATGAGATTAACTGAGATGTAATGTCTGGAGAAGTATGCATACTTTTGAATGTGAAGCGTTTTATTTTGTGTAGCGAAAGTTGTTATTTTGAATGAGGGCCTCGTATGCGTGATGATTGTCAGAATAGGCAATAGCGTGCATCGTCATGAATAATCAACCATTTGTGTCTTATGCAGGTTCTGATGACAGTAACTGTGACGATGCGGGTGAATCTTTGGGTGCCCTCACTAGTTCAGGAGACACCGCAAGAGGGGGAGCTAATGAAGATGGCATACGCACACCAGCCCTTCCTGCTTCTGATGAAATTGTTTCCGGTGCAGCCGAGGGCGGCGCACAATCAGGATAGGCCGAGTTAGCAAAATTATTGTGAGTAGTGTAGGTACCCGACTAAAACCTATAAAAGCGGGCAGGAACGTGTATAAAAAGCGCTCTCTGTATTACCGCGTGGTCATTCTTTTGTCACCTTCCGAGCTGTAAACTGCGTTATTGTGAAACTCTTAATGAGTCATAATTGTGTTCAGATTTAAGTGTGTTCCTTTTTAGTTATTTTATGTGTGATATGTTGTAATCGTTCACTAGAATAAATTGTGGTTTGTTATATTTGCTTAGTTTCACTTTACTCCACTTCTGTTTCCTAAATATATCATATAAAAATAAAAATTTTACCTTTTGTATGAAACAGCTGATATTTTTTTGCGATTTCAGAGGTTTGTCCACATAGTGAAAATTGTTCATATTCACAAGTACATTCACCCCTTAAATGGTGCAAACTGATTTTTCTACACTTGTATACATTTTAGAAATCAATTTAATAAATAAATTTTGAGTCCTAAACCTAAAACTACATTCGATAAAATTTATGAATCTCTGCACATCACTATCGTCAATAAAGTAATACAATTATTTCCTTCAAAGTCGTTATCAATTAATACGGAACTTCATGAGCGGACAAACGTCAAACCGGCCATCATAGCGTGCCGCTAGTGTAGCTACTAAGTACCTACGCACTTAACTACATACAAAAATAGATAGATAGAAGAGACAATACTATTTATGTGTTGTTGGTTATTTTCATAATATCTAACCAAAAGAAACGAGGAATTACGTTATGTCAAGTCAAAGAGGAAGACTAGAAAGATTACACCAGAACATAAAAAAATCATGATGTTAGTGGGTTCATAACTTTACACACATTCGTTTCATATAGATTATAGAAGGATGAAGCTTAATTTTCATAATCGGCATTTTTTTGCAGAATACGTGAAAGTCGAACGTCTGTGAACCGCTTACAGAGGGTCGTTGAAGTTAGGCGGGACAAGAGCGCAACAAGAATAATACAAAATGTTTTTCATTTTCTTTATGTCACCCCCGGCAGTCGTAAAGGCATTAAGCGTGACCAAACTTTTGTTTGATACCAACTACGTATGAGCGCAATATCTACGTTGCACTCTATATAAAGATTTTTTCACACCACTCGCTCAACAACGCCTTATTACATGGCCTGTTATCTAAGGTTAAAGTAAGACATTAAATCCCTAGGGTTATAATGTTGTACTGAAATCCATTATTCCCTAGGGTTATAATGTGATTTGAATTTAGAATCATCGCGCATCTGAAGCAAGATCTGGAGGAAATTATATTTATTCCAAAGAGGTTTTATTCATAATTCTTATTGCTATATCCATAAAGTCTAATTTCGGTAAACGGAATGTGTTCTCAGTAGGCGCGGCCAACTCGATTTTCGAAAACCGAAGCCGTGGCCCACTAGATTCGCACTGACGACATTTGTTTGTCAAATCGAGTAGGCCACGCCAGCTGAAAGAAGTGGTTGTATCGCGAGGTGTGAAAAGTAGAGTATTCACCGTAGGGGTAATGCTGTATTAATCTTGGGCGCCCCTAATTCCCGCGCTACTCTCAGGATTCTAGATGCAACACCCTCGCTACGCTCGGGAGTTACTCCAAAATCCCTCGTTCCTTGGGATTTATCCCGGCGCCCGTGACATAATACATCGCATTACCCCCGTGGTGAACAATCTACTATTAAAAACTTACGTAACTAGGTATTAGTTTTCCCACTTTACGGTACTGTATAAATTTTTTTTTATATCAAATCCAGCGGACATTACCTATAACAGTTTCGTAAGAAACCGCTTTTATAAGACATCCCACCTATGGGTGAAAACAAGTGCATAGGTATCACCAGACAGATATAATATGGGGGACTTTAATTAATTCTACGTAGATAGAGTGTGATTAAAAAAGAATAATCATTCTTCTTTTTGTTCATAGGATTTGTCTCCGAGGTAACGTTTATTAGCGTCTACTTTCCTGGTGAGTAGCTTCCTCTTTACACGGTCTAATAGAATAAAAAAATCATCACGGTGAATTATCTTGATAAAAATAAATGCCTACCACAGAATAATAACTACATACATCACGAAGGATATTCTTTCTTATTTTCAGGAAACGTACGTTACACATGTATGGGGACGTTCCCATTTTTATCACGAATCTCAATCCTTCACGCTGGGCGGGGAAGACACATGGATATTGAAGAATTAACTCGATTTCCCGGCGATAAAGCAAGAAGGAGAAATCTCATTAACTGCGATACGTTATCTACTTCTTCGGGAGACAGATTTGTATAATTGTATTTGTATTGTTGAATTTTATGGTGCTGCATTGCTAGCAGGTGTAGCAGTTTAGGCTGGGATTTTTCGTGTATTCACCTGTGTAGGATACCTAGAGCTATTTTCTGTTCATCTTTTAAAACTAAGTAGTATATCATCTCATCTAAAAAAAACACTTTTAATATACCGACCTTACCGATTCAAAAAATTACGTTACGTGTATTTGAAATTAAGAAAGGATAATTCTCTTTCTAAAAAAAAAAACAAATTGAAACAAGCAATGTAGTTGTTGCACATATTTTGTTGACAATTTTGTTTTTTAGGTAAGTGGCGTAAATTTTAGGGAAACAAAAAGCCCTACCAGCCAATGCAGCTACGAGTTTGGGTCAACGTTGCTTCACCTGTAGGTACGCAATCTAGTTTCACCTACCAGAACACCCTCAATAAAACACACTCCGACCAACAGTTAGGGTAATAAATTTAAAGTAGCGAGTAATATCCCCCAATTAAATTTTTCCCTAATAAATTATTTTGATAAAGTTTTGATAAAATGTATAGTAGGAAGACGGGAGGCACCTACATACCCTACATACCCAAATCAACAATGAGGATCTCTCGTCTACTTATTTTTCGAAAAAATTTCTACTCAGTATTATCGGATTTTTTCACTCTTATTAATTAGGTGTTTTATATTTTATCACCCTAATAGTAACTGATAATAGCTGACAATATATCTAATTAGTGAAGCTTCTTCATGCCGAACGATTCGATATCGGGTCACAGTCCGATACGGCGCCAAAACCTTCAAAAGGCTGGTCGCACTTATGATGGATGAGATCGGTTTACCTTTTACATATTTAATTATTACTTTGTAATTCAGCGTGAGACCTAATTTTGAGGTACCTATTTGAGTATCTACTATTATTTGAGGTTTTGGGTATCTACCATTGCATCGAGAATAAAAATGCTCCATGCATACTTAGGTAAACGAATGTTCACGATTCGCTTCTGCGTGTCCTATTATATACTAATATGAAACGTATCCAGCTTTCGTTCGCCCCATCACATAAGACTTAATAGGTAGGTACATAATGTAACGAATACCAACAACAACAATACGAACAATGTGAGCCTTCAAATCAAAAGAAAATAGTAAGTGTGATTGTGTGTGCCCTCATTAAGTGATTGCATTGGGTAAATAATATAAATCCGCATTTAATTTTGCTTGAACTCTGAATGTTATTTTATAGGAATCGGATAACGGATGTACCTTACCGTAACATCGTATCTGATAATGTAAAATACGCGATATAGAAGCCATTAAAAGTTTACTCCAATGTCGTATTTAGGTAATACTTTCATGAGGAAGTAGGTAAGGGTACCTGCCTAATGATGGTATTTTCATGTAAATTATAATGGGAAATTGAATTCGTGGTGTTATTTTTATGGCGTGTATGATGTTTATCTTGATTTGTAACTTAGAATAATTAATTTGGGTAGGTTAATTTTTTTTTAACTATTTTATTTCAGCTGAGCTTTCAGGTCTAGTCATACTGAAAACTTTATTTCATTTCGATACAAAAAAGTACGCGTCTTTCTCCGCTTCCGCGCCCGTGCCCTCGACGTAAATGCAACGACATAAATCTACGAAAGAGGTAAAGTCTAGTCGCCTCACCTCATACCAAGGATATAAATAAATTGAAGTATTATACAAGAACCTATCTACCACCCACAAGTGACAAGACAGTGTCACAATGTAATTGTACGTACATAGTATAGGTAAATATAAATATCTAATAATAATGACTTACTTAAAAAATTACATAGAACGTTGATCGATAATAATTGCTCAACTCTACATTTTAAGCAAAATGAAAACAACACTATATTGCACTATGATTATAAAAAGGACACAAAATCACACATTAACATACAATTTCACACTAACCGCTCCTAAGAAAATTAATAACATCAAATTACTCGACCGGTGCACTATCGTAATGAACTAGCGGCTGAACCCGGGGCTACCTGTGGCTCGCTTTAATGGTCGCTAATAATATTTTATGGCCATTACCTTTGTAAACACGGCTAAAACGTTTTTACCGCTTAAAGGTGCGTTTCCATTGAGAATGTCGAACTTAAGACACGCAGACCAATCGTTCTAACTGAACATCGCTTAAGTGAGCCGGTTTAACACCACTGGTCCGGAGAATAGACTTGAATGAGAAAAACTTGTAAAAAGTAGGTACCTAGCACCAAGCTTGCTTATGCAACCAAGTGGTGTTTTGCAGCAAATTTTAGGACCAGCTTACTTCAGTATTGGTCCCACAGAATTTCAACATGGGGTAATTTATACCTGACGGATAAACAGACTCCTGAAAAGCCAGCAGCGGAAAAGCTGAGCGAGGTGAATTAGGGTGAAGGGCTGGTTCAGAATGGATGGCAGACTGAACTACCAAACAATCAATATGTGTCTGTGTGTATGCATCGTGATGGAGTCCCTGCGACATTAATTAAAGCTACACCTAACTTCGCTCATATTTTCCGCTCCGCTCCGCAGTGAAATCATCCAACTTTGTCCACAGATCCACTTTTATTCTCTCCGCACAAATCCGCTTCAATGGAAACACACCCTAACACACGACAATTGCGCTCAATGGGGGTGCAATTTTAAATTTTAAAATAAAATGACAAAAGCATTGATTTTCTAACAATAAGACTCTTTTTTGGACATTCCAAGTCTCTTTTTAAAATTTGATACGTCTTTTGTAAAATATTTTTGGGTGACTTTAATCTTTAGATTTTAGAAGTGCATTTTTGTTACCTTGCGTCACACTATTCTGTGTTTAAAGTAGTTTTTGTGCTCATTTTTAATGAATTGTTGCTTAAAAGTGTTTTAACTTCAGGTTTAGAATTAATTGTCTTTTATTTTTTAAAGAGAAAGCAAAGCACGGTGAAGGATAGTTCTAGGAAGTCGCCGACGGGATGGGGATGTGCCAAAAAGAGATAAAGTAGTTTTATTGATCTATACGGACGTTCGGGTGGCGCGAGTGCGAGTTGAATGAAACGAAGATAACTTGCCGCCCCAACTTCACCCATCCTTTTTAGTCGCCCCAAAATTGGTATAGCGCCCTCTCTGTCGAGCCACGTGACCTAAGCAGGGTGTAACTCACCCTACCACTAGGGTTACCAGCTACCCTACTACCTAATATTAAAAAAATTCAAATACAAAAGTGTGTTTTTCTGTCTCTCTGTCAATGTGATCTTTTCACCGCCCATCTTTTAAACTGATAAGATATTATGATAGCATTCCTAAATGTTCTTTGGGATGCAACTTATCCTTTTACCTACTGAAATTTAGTACAGAGAAAACTTGCATCCCAGCGACGACGCAGGTAAACTAAATCCACGCGGACGAGGTCGCGGGCATCATCAAGTATTATAATTATTTATTTCTTTTTATACATTGACATTGACATTGATAGATACCTACTTTTTAATTAGAAATAATGAATATAAATTTTTAATCCAGCGATGCCGTGCAATACTTACCTAAAAGAGCTTTTAGAGCTTCTTTGTATTGTTAGCGATACTAAAACATACTGCGATTTTTGGCCGAATGAAAATTCCAGTCGGGATTCCTTTATCGGTAAATTCGAAGCATTTGTTTACCTTTTTGCTCATTCGTTCACAATATTAACTTATAATGTTACTAGATTCCCGCGGAAGTCCTTAATTTTCTGTGATAAAAAGTGTCCTATGCCTAAAGCCTATGTCCTTCCCCGGGATCCAACCTTTTCTTGTACCAAATTTCAGCAAAATCGGTTGAACAGATGGGCCGTGAAAGTGTAGCAGATAGACAGATAGACAGACAGACGGATAG
Organism: Erebia epiphron; assembly: GCA_963932025.1. Classification (NCBI taxonomy): domain Eukaryota; kingdom Metazoa; phylum Arthropoda; class Insecta; order Lepidoptera; family Nymphalidae; genus Erebia; species Erebia epiphron. The sequence goes on from OZ009945.1 coordinate 45,129,460, forward strand.
ACAGACAGACAGACACACTTTCGCATTTATAATATTAGTATGGATTTTCTTTTACAAACAGTGGCAACCCTGCCTGCATCGGCCATAACTTACTCATAGCGATAGGCGGTAGGTAGGTACTGTCGCGAAAAACATGTCCACTTTATTTTTATTTTTAACCAGTTTTCTACTTTTCTCTATACGCTGATAAATGGTTTTATTGCAAACCATTTGTTTTGTGAGTGTCGCTTTACAATTTAAGAAGCGAGAAACTGTGTCATACCTACCTATTATGACCATCTCTCTTGATATTGCTGCTATTCAATTTATTTCTTCTACCGTAGGTCAAATAGGTACCTACTTATACATAGGTAGTAGGTATCTAACAAAACAAGCTATTACCTATATAATATCTTTTACAAAAAATGAGAAAGGGTCTGAGCGGAGTAAGCTAAATAAGTAACTACCTACCTCCTTACTTACTTATTGCCTACTATTATTATAATAAAATTATGATGCCCGCAACTACGTCATGTGGATTTTAGTATAAAAATCCCGGGAGAACTCTTTGATTTTCCGGGATAAAAATATCTTTTGTCACTCTCCAGGCCCTATAGTAAGTAGGTAGGTATATCGCTTTATTGATTGCGTTGATTTGGAAGCTTGATTTTTTTTTCAGCAAGGGACCGTAGACAGTAGTACCTACCTATTTGATATTTTCAACTTAATACCTACCTGCACGCGTTCCCGAGAAAAAGCTGGTTGACAGACAGACAGACAGACGGACAACGAAGGGATTCTCCTTATGAGGGTTCCCTTTTTTCCCTCTTTAGGTACGGAACCCTAAACATTGATGTTTCTCTTTTCGAGATTTTTTCCGACGTACCTTTCATAAGGCAACAACTCTAAATTCTTGATTTCAGTGGACATTACGTAGTTTTCCGATTCGGTATAGGTGATTGGTAAAAGGTAAGCTTTTCCCTACTGAAAAGAAACGTTTTCGGAAGAAGGAAATCGGAAGGAAATTTCTCTTAGTGTTAGCTACGTAAGTACTTAGTATAAAAATATCAGAAACATTAATACCTCAACCATACCCGGAAAATATCTTTTTATTTGGCGCTGTTCATACCAAATGTGCATCCCATAAATCACTCCGCTCCTTCATTATCCCTCTCTTTCCCGCATCTGTCTTCTTCCAGCACTTTATTAACAGGGTCAATCCACCGGGGCCTATATACAAGTTTAATAATAAAAAAACAAATGAGAAATCTGTTTTAATAATGGTAAGAGTTAGGTTCCTACATCGGCCATCGAAAGTGAGCTTGTGCCTTTTTATTTTTTAAGTTAGATAGGTATTTCAGAGAGGAAACGGAAGTGTAGATTTTTTAAATTGTAAAGAATTTGTATGTATTTCAAATGTAAAACCTTACATTGAAAATATTGATAGGTAGGTAGTGGTACCTATATTAGCTACATTGGTAAAATACTATAAAATAATTATGACTCAAGTAGTATCTACCTTCCTGAGTAAAAAACAAGTAAGAAATCAGAAGAAAAAGAAATTGAGACAGGTTATTAGAAAATAAATACTTAATCAAATTATTTTTTTCCAAGTACCTACCTAAGTACGTACAATATATTTTAAGCGTCAGCAATTAATGTTTGCGTGGTTAACTTAGGTAGGTACCTATTTACCTGCTAAGAACGGTTAGACAATTAAACATATTAATAATAGGCACTAGGCAGACATTTGTTTTTAATTATAATTATCGAAACAAGAATTCATTCATTGCATTCGAACTGGCAGTGGTAATGAACACTGAACAAAAGAGCATAAGAAAGCAAATATCTTGTTCTGTGACAATGAAAATCTCACATCACATTAAGGAACTTTATTTGTTTACAAAATTAATTTGAAGTGCCATAAAAGTACCTATTAAAGCTGAGCACAATCGCGCCGAGGTGTTAACCTATCGTAAACGTCAACTTAACGATAGCTATAGTCGTAAACGTCTCGTAAAACAAATAATTAGCTTGTAAGCATCGCGAGCATCTGTTGATTGTTGCATTTTTTTGAAATAAAAAAAGATATCCTTTAGGTACCTGTTATGGATAAAATTATTGGGCATGCATAATAATTTTATAATAATTGAGCATCTAAAATATTAAATTCCTACCACAAGACGATTTTAAGCTTCTCAATAATTATTTTAAAACTAAAATAAGAAGAAGAGGAAACAAAATAAACTAGGTAGGTAGGTACCTATTACATATTATTATGTACGTTTTAGGACGAAGAATATATTTTTTCTAATACCAATGATATGTAAATTAAATACTAATATGAATAATCGAGATTAAATAATTGAAAAAGCTTTGAAGTTTGCTGTCGACAGCGAAACCATTTAAAATTATTGACAATCAAGCGCCATCTGTTGTCGAGTAGAAAGTAATCGATATTCAATAAAGATTCAATCAAGACAGCAACAAAGTTCAATGAGATTAAATTCAATTTCCTGATGACTACGGAAATGCCCGAAATACCTAGAGGTACCTCTACCTGCCTAAATTATACTTACAGATTAATAGAGAAACATGAGTACCTACTTTCTTTCCAATATTACGAAATAGGTACTAGCTGACGCTCGCGAATTCGTCCGCGTGGTTTATGTTTTTTTTAATTTTCCGGGTTAAAAAGTAGCCTCAACTATACCCATGCCAAAAATCACGTCCATCCGTTGCTCCGTTGCGGCGTGATTGAAAGACAAACAAACGCACCTTCGCATTTATAATATTAGTAGGTAGGTACCTACTTACTTATATGATTAAGAGATTAGTTGTCAGTGTGAACGTCCTTTCAGGGTTTTTATATTTTCCTAGTTTTAAGTTCTTGTCATGAAATAGTTAATAAACAAATAAACTTAAAACATTTTTAAAATAATACCTATACCTAAACTATCTTCTGTAAAGGGTTACACCGTGGAACAGGTAGAGACTTCGGTATAATAGGTACCAGCTAGTAGGTACTTATGTAAATCCAAAATATACCTACACAAAGTAAAACAACCTGCATGGTACCTAACTATCTGCTATCAACCCAGTAGGTAATGAATTCAACAAAGGCGCGAAGAAAGATAACGAAAGATAAAATCGACTGAATTCACCCGCCGCGCCGTACAAAATATGGATGTGCTAGTAGGTATCAAAGTGACAACTCGTCGCCCATTTGAATGAAGCTTTATAGCCTCATAAAACATCGCTTGCGGTAATAAAGTGATTTATCCCATAAAGTAACAGCTGATCGCCGTGATTACGCACAATACGAGCGGGCTCATAATTTTACAACCAATTTACAAACAATAAAAGTCGGTCTCCTGTCTTATACGCCGATTTACCCTCGGATATCTCCATATTCGTCAGCCCGAAGTCGCAGCTCGTAAGTTTTATAGAGCTTCTGTAGTCAGTCCAATAAAACCATAACTTTTGGAGGCGAACGTAAAATATCTCGTGACAACTAGATGGCGCATTCGCTCAAACACTACGCAACGCCATCTGTGAGCATATCGTTGAAGCTTTTTATGAGCCATTTGAGGTCGTCACGTCGTTAAGTAAATGTTTTATGACCACGAGCGATGACGCTACCATAGCACTGCGTTATTTCTTTTGGTGAGTGTTCTATTTTTAAAAATTGACAATTTGCTGACTTGTTATATTTTAAGTTACGTAAAATAAGAATAACATAATAAGTAGGTATGTTTTATTCAGAAGTTTATGATTTAAGCTGTCAGTAGACACAGATTAACCTAAATTAATAAACTAAATAATTACGTGTGAAATAAAATCGTAATAATCGCAATACATTAAGTAAGTATCTGTAAAACAACGAAAAGAATGATTTCAAATAAAGTAAAATAATTTCGGGTGTATTGCCGTGTTTTAATCTCGGAGAATATTAAATGCGTCATAAACATTCAACTCGCCACCGCACTACGCGCGTCGGTCGGCAAAGCTTCCCGCCTTTTTTAGTACTAAATTTTACCGCCATGCCCTCATAGCGGTGTCATCAAATGTTGTGTGCGACATCTATCCTCATAATGTGGAACTTTCTCGTAAAACTTATGAATGCTACTGCGAGCCTAAGAAAATGATTTTTGCTTTAAAAATTTGTGAAAGTAAAATAAAAAGTACTTTAATATTTTAAATCGATATTGAAAAATGGGCTACGTAAGATAAAGAATTATTAGCTGACAATATTATTTCAGACGTTTGGTACCAAGAAACAAACTTTTATGATAGATGGCGCTAGTTGTAATTTCCATTGGTTGTGAAACGGTGAAATTTTCAACATTCTGATTTTCAGTGAGTGAATAATTAAACACGTATTCATGGTTATATTTTAACGATGTTTATAAAATAAGGTAATTCATTTATAACTTAATGGTTCATATATATTATATGTACCCTATGTACCTTTTATATTACTAGCGAATGCCCGCGACTTCGTCTGCGTGGTTTGAGGTGTTTTGATTCCCGCGGGAACTTTTATTAATTTTCCGGGATAAAAAGTAGGTAGGTACCTAGATTTCAGACTATAATCTATCTCTGTGCCAAATTTCAGCCAGATCCGTTCAGCCGTTGGGGTGTGATTGAGTAACAAACATCCATACGTCCATCCATCCAAACTTTCGCATTTATAATATTAGTAAGTAGGTATAGATTAATATTAGCACAGACGGTAGATATATTATGTAGATAGGAAATGGTGCAAATGACGTTTGCAACTCTCCTGTAGGTACCTAAGTATATTTTAGGTCCGAACCGATAAAGGTAGGTACAAGAAATAAATGTAATAATAATATAAGCTCATAACGTAAACCAAACTGGAAAATCTCTATTATCTCATATTTACGAGCGGGAGACTACAAAATATACCCAACTCCACAATCCGGCTAATTACATTCCCGAGTTCTAATCCACTGAAACCGATCCCCGAACCTTTTACATAAATTCCATCTAAAAAGTTATCCGATATCTGGGGTAATTATAAAAGCGGGGTGAGTGACAAATCCTCTAATAAAACAACAAGGAAATAATTCGGGGTATAAATCGCCCTCGCGGTGAGAATAGAATAGCAATTATTTGCTTGAGTTGCTGCTTCCTTCTCTTTTTGGGGCGGAACTTTCGGAACTCTCTTCAAACTCGATTTGTTAGGTAAAATTAACTAAGGGAAAATCGTTGGCAGAGGTATGACGCCGAATTATTTAGAAAAAGGGAAAATTATTTTTCTGGGGAAAATGTTGACATACCTAAGGTTCATTATTTCTTAGGTACCTACTCTTGGGGCGGACCTGTCGGAGATTGTCTTATATTTTTATATTGGTTGGGCAAAATTAATTTGCTAAAAGGATAGGCTTTGGGAATGTAGTAGGTAGCTAAATATAATAACTTGGATAAACTTTGGTTCTTTTTTACCAACCTTCATCGTGTATTTTCCTAGAAAAATCTGAAGAACATGTTGAAATAATGTAGAAAAAAAATGCATAATATACCTACTTACGTAAGAAAGTTGTTTTGTGATGTTCAATTTGTTAAACTTAGAAAAAAAAAGTTTACTTGGTTATTATGTGTAAGTATGTAATTTAATAGGTACTTAGTGAACAAAACACTCGTTATTCTGGGTATAGATTATTAGATTTCCAGAAAAATTAATAGGTCTTCTAAAATCAATTTAAGACCTGACATCGACATAGTCTTTTATGAATATTGAAGTTAATTGATGAAATTGAATTCCAAAATTATCAGTTGGAAGAACAACTAGTAAAAGCTCTAATTCGTGTATCGAGTGAGTTTTCATGGTGCCGCTTTGATACTTCACACTTAATCACATTTCCACTCTTATTAGACCTCTCTTACACTTCACAAATTCCGTTTTTGTATGCCTGGCATAGAATTAGCAGTAACTTTTTTTGAGGTTTGGATACTGTAGTGGTACCTACTTCATTTAAGACAGTTAATTTAATTATGTGGGAATTAAGGAAAAATAATTATTAATGTAGGTAACTAAATATTCGAGTAAGTATGTTTAATAAAATTTATAGCTTAATCTACAGCTCCTTATAATCCAGAGATTTTTCTGGCATTAGAAATCATCGCGAAAGGTTCTACCAAAAAGCTTTCTTTTCTTTTCTCCTTTCCGCTGATCCTAAAGTAGGTAATAATACCTACAAGTAGGTACCTTAAACCATTCAAAGTGGAACTAATTAATTTAACAATTTAAAATGATTCCTCTACCAAAAATAGGTAGGTATATAATTAAAGAGAGTTAAATATAACGTTCTGTTGTAAATAAATGCAATGTATCTAAACTGTAGGTAATTAGGACCTACTTTGAAATATATGAATGTACATAATTTCAATATTCTCAAACAAAAATGATAAAAAATACTTAAATACCTACTTCTTATAAGAAAAGAAAAAAATCGAATGAGAGCTTTCCTAAATGGAAAGCTAATCCAAAAGTTAATCGGAAAGATAAAATCGTATAGGCTTCTACTTTAATCTCACAGGAACAATACCGCGACTCAGTGTTTCGGGCAATAAAGAATGATAAATAAAGATATACGCCGTATCTCCAGAGAAGACGGATAGGGGTCGTGCAGGGCCCGAGAAAAAGTTGAAGGGCTTAACCCTTCCACCGTTATTTACTAGACGGTCCGTGTCGCTAGACGCTACAGTTTGATAAAGTTTTTAGTTATCTGTATTGTGAGGGTTAAACTTTGTAGATATGGAATATAGATTATTATCATTGTATGAAATACCCATACGGAGAAAATTCAAATTCAAATTATTTTTATTCAAATAGACTTTTTACAAGTGCTTATGAGTAGTCAAATGAATCTACCACGTAGATTATGAGTAGCATTTCGTACGACTTCCTTTGCGTGGATTTAATATTTTTGTTTTCCCGAGATACCGTAAATATGACCGTCTACACAGAAGACGATAATAACTCAACAGAATGCAAGTTCTCAGGGCCCTTTAAAATCGGTTAAATGGTAGGTAGGTACACAATTAAAGCTCATAATACTATTCCTTGTTTTGCCATCACATAGGTATGCCTAGGAGATAAACATTTTGGCTCAATTATATAAACAAAATAGTAGAACTGAAATTTTGCAAAGAAAATTGTGGAAATATGCAATAATTGATTTAGAGTATCCTTTTAGTTGAAATTGTAACATTCTTTTAGAAGAAAAATATGTACTTAAGTACCTATTTAAATACATGAAGTTGGCGCGGTTCAATAGTCTTCTAGTCAAAGTAGCATGATAGGACTCGCCAGGCTACTGTAAAATTTCCATTTCCTCAGTAATTGTCTTATACTCCCTCCGAGGGATAATCGCAAAGATGTATGTAAATAGAAAATACCTTCTTCACGTGCGTATCCAATCTACCGTGACCAATCGAGAGCGGCAAAAGTGAATAAATTAGAAAAGCAGTAAATTGTCGGAGGCGTTTTAATTGAAATCGCAGTTGTTAATTGAGTGCGTAGCACACAGCGCATGCGTCCCGTTGATTTATTATAGCCAACTATTTACTAGGCAGAGCACGTATGTGCTTCAATGGGTATTGCATTTTATAAATGCGCCAGAAGTTATTTCATTTGCGCTGCCTTTCGCAGGCCACAGCTTTAAGGCGATGGCGTTAGATATTGATGGAGGTAGGAAAGTTAAATATAGGTAGGTGTATTATTTTCGAAGAACTAAGAATGAATATGTTTAGGGTACTTACTGGAGTAAATTTTACAAGACTGGCTGAATAAATTTTTAATTTTTTAAACGAGTTTTATTATTCACATGAAGCCTTCCTCAAAGCTAACATTTACATGGGTGTAAATAAATTTTACATACAAATTAAGTGCACTTGTATGGCATAAATGTCATTATGCAATTTACCTTTTTATCACTGTATAGCGTGCTTATTCGTGATATTTCATTTTGCATAAACGTTGCCACGCCTATACGAAATGTCTCTTGAAAACTGTGTTTTAAACTTTTTACAACCCTTCAGATTTTACCATTAATTATTGTAACTTTTCAAAACCCGTGTTTTTATGCAGAGTATTTTTTATCAATTGGCTAAGCGAAATATAGTTAACTAGATGATGCGCGCGACTTCGTCCGCGTGGATTGATGTTTTTTGATTCCCGCGGGAACTTCAATTTTCCGGGATAAAAAAGTCCTTCCCCGGGATACAACCTATCCCTGTACCAAATTTCATCAAAATCGGTTAAGTAGTTGGGCCGTGAAAGCGTAGCAGGCAGACAGACAGACAGACGGATAGACAGACAGACACACTTTCGCATTTATAATATTAGTATGGATACCTAGTACCTACCTAGTTAGTTAAGCTTTTAAGATCTTTGTCTAAATCGATCGAAGGACAAAACACCCCACCAAAGAATCAGGGCATCGACCTTTTTAATCAATGATATTGTTTTTATCTAACAAAAATGATAAGGAGATTAACTAGTTGCTAGGAAGGTTAACCGATAAGAAATTTTGTAGGTGGTCGTCGTTTACTATGACTGCCATCACCACAGTTACCTACCCATAAATGTAACACAGAAGAATCACGTTAAAACTTTTAGCTTAAGTAGGTATATCGAGATTCTTGGGTCTTGGAAATAAATTCATGTGATCTGATCAAAGTGGAAAACAAGCTCATATATACACAAAGACCTGTACATAATGTTGTTTAAGCAGTATATGTAGGACCTGCAATAGTGTGTATATTACATAAATAATAAACCAAACAATTATTCCCAGTTGATTACTATTGGGAATGCAATCATAAAAGTGAACGAACGGCACATAATTTGTCACCCGCCACCACAAAACCACACCTCGGGGTTTATGACGTTCGGTGTCATAAACCAATAAAATGAAAGTTGGAAGCGAACAAGCGATGGATAATGAACTTTTATTGGTCAGTTTTACTACAGTCCCTGGAGGACTGTCGACTTGTAAATGTCGGTACATGCCTAGACACTAACGCTGTTATTAGCTAATCTTTTATTATGTACGAACAGACACTTATTTGCCTACAGCTTTATTGAGCAGTTGTTAGAAAAACTATAAATACGATTATTAGCATTTCTGAAAACTTTTATTCATCATATTTTGAAGCAGTACCAGCAATCTTGAAACATTAACGCAAAGGAATAACTGTGTAACAAATAACGCAGTCAATGGTAAAACTTAAGCGAAATATGTAAAAGGTAACCTACCCATAAACCTAATATGCATACCTACCTTTTTACTAATAAAATATACCTCCTATCTGCGTATTTTTAGGAGTTAAAAAAATAATTAAAAGCATTAACAAAGGACCACGAATTGCCTTTGTAATTTCTATTTGTTTAAAGATTTAATTTTAGAACTTGCTAGAAATATTTAGGGCGATAAGTAGTTATAATTTAATATGTATACATTTGTAAACATAAGTAAGTGTTGTCTGTTGAATTAATAAATGGAAAAAAGGCAAAAAAATGACATTGACTGTATCAAAACAAAAATGATAAAAGGTAAAATATATAGGTATACAACAATAAATAAAAGCCGAAAAAGATTTATTACGTTTGAATCACGCATACCGCTTTGACGAGATAACTGCGAGACAACTTGTTTAATCCTTATTTATGGATCCTAAAATATCAATCAGGTTTTGCTTGGTAAGTTTATTATTTTTAAATTATAGTAGGTATATATACATACCTTATAAGTAGAACTTCGATTTATAAGATACTAGATGATGTCCGCCACTTCGTCCGCGTGGATTTTTTTTATACTCACTGGAGCTCCTGAATTATGCCTCCATATCAGCTATGCCAAATTTCATCAAAATCGGTTGAAACGATGGCCGTTAGGTAAAGCGTAGCAGACACTATTTCACATTAATTTTATTAGTAACTAAGTACTTACTTAAATTTTTCTAATGTTTCATAACCTACTTACTCGAAACGGAATTTTTGTTTGTATCATTCTGCGTTTGTCTGACCGTCTGTCTTGTCGGTGGGAATGACAACATGTGCATAATGTAAGTATTCAGATGTTATACCTGGAATATATAAGTTTGAGCCCGCCACTTCATTCGCTTAAAGTAAACTTACTTTCTTCGTTAATAAAGATCATTTTAAAAACAAAATAAAATTATACTTACTTCCTTTTTGTTACAAACTGGTAAACTCTGTTGAATTCAGTTACATGTAGGTAATTGTACATGGAAAATAAACACGTGTTTACAATGTTTACATGTAATTATTATAGATAACTTTGTGGGCTTCGGTAGCTTTGGCCCTACAATGCTCCACATTCGTATTATCTATCGAACAAATTATATAGAGTTATAGACGTTCGCACACCGACTTATTGGTAGCAATTATAGCAAAGTGACTATTAAGTAGGCAGTTCGAACAGATAGCGTTTGTTTACGGCCTTAAGTATGCGAAGGCTCATTGCCGGTCACAATTAATAGCTGTCATGGAAAGCGATATTTCGCATCGGCTATTGCGTGATTTTGTAGGGGTTAACTCGATTACACTCGATGGGGCGGTTAAGCACTTTTGGTTTATGATATGTGTCGGTAGTAAAATTGGATGTTTATTGGATATGCATCTACGTGTTATAATGTCAATGATTTAATATGGTAGGTATTATAATATTATTGTTTAAAAAAAATTGTATCATTTTATATAGGCGTAAAACCGTTAACTTCTTTTTCAAAACACTTACTCATAAAGTGGCTCTAATTTCACCGCAATCAGGCACATAATGACACCTATAATCAAACTGACTTTTTCATTGCTATTATTCACAAGTGAGTTATAGAGTTTAAATTTTATTTTATCTAATAAATAAAATTATTATTACCGTCCTCGGCTATCTTGGCGCCTCAGCGGTAATCACCAACATTACGCACTTGTACCATAATGTACTATTTTCAAGTGTTTAACTTTGAAAAAAAGAGTCGAGAGAAGAAAGAAGAAGAGAGAGACTCTATTACCATATCAATATCCTATCCAGTCCTATCCCTTTGTGAATTGTGAAAGCAAATGTTCATAAGAAAGCATTCTCTCTCGCGCATTATTCTATTACCTTAGAAGGCAGAATTGTGCTCGTGTACAGTTAATTAAATAAATCGTTATCGATTAAGGCTTCAGCGGTGAGTAACCTACGGGACATGTTCGTGCTCGGGGCACGCCGGGTGACGAGATACTATCGACACGAGTGTACCGGGCACTGCTTTATATGGCATGCGGTTCCTGGCTACACGTTAGTAACTAGTATGTATGTGCTTCCTATCGAACTATTATTTCCTATAATTTAAGTATTCTAAGAACTTTGACAACGGGAGTAGTAATCATAACTACTCAGGTAATTAATAGATTTTTGCGTACTTGCCTTTTTATCCTAATATCATGCCGCATCTAACTAGGTATATGGATTTAAAAGGGATTGGTATTTAATTATTATAGTCGTGACAGCCATAATATTATCTAACAACAAATTCAATTTTGGGATGATACATTTTTTGCATAACTTTACCTCAAAGACAAATAAATGTCATTAGATTCGTATAATGCCTATTTAGAGATTAGTCTTTATGTACTTAACTACTTAGAAAAATCTTGTCTATATTGACCTAAAATCCGGTATTCTAGGCTATATATAAATATATATATGTAGCCTATATATAAATATACTTACTTAATAACTATAGTAAAAAAAGAGAAGCAGAATATATTTTCTTCAGAAACAAAAAGCATCGTATAAATCCCGTTAATTATTTCGTTAAAAACCAGTAAATACAATGTTGCTTACACTTTAGTAAATCAGGGCGGCTGCGGAAGAAATTATCGACATCATACTGGAAGTACTTAAACGTAAAAAGTTTAAAGGTAGGTACAGTCACGAATTCAGATTCTGTATGTGTATCATCTACGTTACCAAATTTGCAAGACGAAGCTGCAATGCCTTATTTATAATCCAAATTCATTCATTCACTCATCTTTTTGTAAGTACTTAGGTATATAAAAGTATTGTTTTCTGTACATTTCTGTTCGTTACCTATGCAACTTGTCCCGCGTACTTTTTGTATACCAATATTAAAAATGCGAAAGTGTGTCTGTCTGCTTGGCTTTCCCAGCTCATCTGTGCAATCAATTTGACGAAATTTATTACGGAGGCAAGTTCCATCGCGGGAAAGGCTATGGCCTACTACTTTTTGTACCGGGAAATGAAAGAGTTTCTACGGATTAATCGGGAATAAATAAACAGAAAGCGAGTTAGTGCGCGTCGTGGTGACTTCACATAAGATAGATCTCTCATCTTGCTCAGCTGCCGGCCGGCCTTCGTGTACATAATGATATATGCATCATCGACGGGCGGTCGATGGGGTAGACCCCCGCCCGCGCCTCGCCAACTACTTCACTCCTTTTATTTTCACCAAACAGGTCCACAGAAGCCATATAAAATTGCGATATTTTAATAAGAAACCGCCGCTGAATATCAATTAATTTGCCAAATAAAAATAAAAATCGCCAGCCCTCTGTACCGATTAATAAGTCATGCATTATTCAACTTTTACTCGTAGTCTAATTAACTCGAAAAGCCTCGGCACCAATATTATAATCGAGGCGATTATATTATTATGTCAATTTTCTACGCTCCTGCCTAACTATATGCCTATTGCACACGATTACCTACGGTCGAAACATAATTTTTTAAATGCGTAACTACTCTGCAGGTGTCTAAAACTGGTTGAAAGAACGTAATCCTAAAGGCAATGTATAATGGAACAGAACTGGTTTGAAACTCTTGAGCCTAAATCAATAAAAAAAGTTCGCAATGGGTCTATCGAGCGAAGTATATAAGATGATTATGTTAAGTTATGATCATAATTATTGCTGAAAAAGTAAGTTATGGGCCCGCGGAGCTTAGGAAAAAATGTTAGCCCGGCACTTCGTTAAGATATATCGTTATCATTGCGCCGGGACCTGAAATGATCGAATTATCGACTAATATATTATTCGTTTTTGCGATTCGCATCTGTCTTTCAACGCTCTAGCGTTTTGGTACGCTATAATTAAGTAAGAAACATTGCACGGAACTAGTCGTTACTCTTCAATCGCTGATTAACTACGGTGCTCAATAATGACTTATTTACGTTAAATATGGACGTAATTAACTTAGTCTATAGCTTTTTCCGTAGAGACCTTTAAAATATTTTTTCTCTACACATAATATATGACTAGTTTATGATACCCGCGACTATGTCCGCATGAATAAAGATTTTTATTCCCACGGGAGCTCACTAATTTTCCGGGAGAAAAAGTAACCTATGTCCTTCCCCGGGATATAATACAATACAATATTTGCAAAATTTCATCCAAATAGGTTGAAAAGATGGGCCGTGAAAGAATAGCAGACAGACCCACTTTCGCATTTATACTATTAGATCGTTTTTATTACTATAAGAAAATGACTGTCAACACCAATGACACAACCAACGGTCCCTATAGTCTATTGTTATTGGTAGGTATGTATCTATTCAACACTGTCGCCCTTCAGTAACATTGTACCTAATAAACATATTTTTCATCCCACCATCTCGGAAAGAGTATTTTTAATCTTCGATATCTGAATGCAAAAGCCGTTATTATCCTCTTGAGGATAAAGTAAATTGAATTTAGAACATCGTGTGCACGTTAGTAAATATCACTCGTCTATGAAGTTTGTGAATTCAAAACATCATTAAAACCTATTTACTTCTACCTCTATGGTGCCGAATTTCCATACAACCTTTTTTAATTTGTTAAAAACTCACACTCGTAACCTTCTTGGTGTACTTTTTTAATTTGCTTTGCGCGCACCATTTTCTTTCACGTCATGTCATTTCCTCGCTGAGGTTGGATGAAAAGTTACGTGTTGCACTCGAGTGAAAAGATTTTTCACCTCGTGCTCTTTTGATTCCCTCTCTGTCGCTCAGGATTCTAATTTTTGAACCACTCGCTGTGCTCGTAATTCAATTTTAGAATCCTTCGCTTGCTCGGTCATCAAAATTGAGCACGCGGTTAAAAAACAACTTTTCACTCTTGTATAACAAATAACTATTTTAAAGTCTGTTTTCTAACTGGCGAGCTAAAATATTAATTGAATACAAGAATATATAAAACATTTTAAAGAAACTTTTGGAATAGATTGTAAATTGTAATGTAAGGGCCTACCTTCGAAATTTCCGCTGTAGGTACTTATCTAAACGTAACGTCAAAGCGGCGCGGCGAGAGAATAATCTAATAGGAATATAGGTATACCACGCATGCTACGCGTCTACGCGGGAGGCTTTGACCGGATTGCCGCTTGTCTCAGTCAATCAATCAATCAAATCATTTATTCAATATAGGTACACTGTAGGTACACTTATTGACGTTAAAAATTACTTACAGTTTATAAAACATGAAGGTGATAATCGGTTACGGTATCTTACGGTAGGTACTAAAGCTACGAGGGTTCCAAACGCGCCCTGGTCTGAGAAGAGCCCACAACAAACTCATTCGTGTGATTTTGCCATTAATTCTGACGAATTTTTTAAACAGTAGGTATAAGGATTGTATGTATTAAATACCTAACCACGGACATGATACAGAACACAAGTTTCCCTTACCTACTTAGTACCATGTAAAAATTGAGCCGTTTAAAAATTCTCCGCTCGCGATACGTCGCCGTCACAACAACCAATAATTTTTCGTATCGAGCAAAATAATTATCTGTTATCGCCGAATTGATTTCGGTCGAAGAACGGGAAGATGGCGGCAGTATACAGACAGCAAAATTACTTTCCTCGTAGCTATTTAAACGTTTTCGCAAACTTATTTTGTGTAGTGTCTCATAATTTAATTTAGTAATTATTTTGTCTGGTAAAAGTAAAGAATTAAATGCATGAACGTCAGTAGCAAGATTCAGCTGCATCAGTCTTTTGCAAACTTTTTAATGGAATTATATTTTGTTAATTTGTTGCTTCTTCTGAAAAGTTTTCTAAAAAAAGTTTAAAGTAAGTAGGTATTTAAAATTCGCCACAAAAATGCGTTTCGTACCTATATTTAGTTATTATTCTAGCTAGGCAAAATTTGTCAGGTTTATTTATAAACTGAATCAGTAGGTATTTTTTGCTATGCGCAGGTTTCTATAAACGTCCTAAAGCCCTGTTTTACGACTTAACACCAACAACCTAAGTTATTTAGCATTTTTCAACATCAATAACATGACCAAATACGTGAAAGGTATTCGTTGGTTTTCTTTTGCCGACCGTACAGCGAGCACGGTATGAGGAATTCCGTTTTTAGCGATTCTTCGACTGTTTTGTTACCGTATGCGGCATAAGAGATGAAACAGTCTATAGCCAATTTAATTAATAGACGTTCCCGTCGACCATTCGTCGAGCAACGGCGATGAAGTCATTATGCATACTTACGAAATAATAAAATCCTTTTACGGCGTACCTTTTCATTCGTTTTCGTTAACACCTAGCGATGGATTTAGCCGTGTAGCTTTTTTAATTAATAAGTGTAAATGTCAAACAATTTAACAGCCAATTATACGAATACGTGCACGATGCTTTATTATATTCATACAATATAACTATGGTGGTAATTATTTTTGTATAAGGGCTCGGTCAAATTCTTGTTTAAAAATTTAATTGAGTTACCGGAAAGCATCGTCCACGTTTCGATAGCGGAACGGAGACGGTCGGGAAAGATCAAAGGAGGCTTCGAATCGGCTTAGTAAATTAAAACATTGCAAAACAGCAATACCGTAGAGGTCTCGCATGGGCGATTTCAAAAATGGCGTCGCGCATCGACTGGTGACGACGAGTCAGTTTTTCGCAACCGTCTCCACTCGATAAATAATGCCGCGGACTTTGACAAAAACTCACCTAGTCCTGTTCGGTGGCCGGCGGCGCCCGCTCCCCCCTCCACTCGCCCCGCTCTCGCCCTGTTGTCGCCCGCACTCGCCACGCATTCGCCCGCACTCCCTTTGAGCTTTTTCTGCTCATTCCACGGCGCCGGCGCAATCGCAAACCGCTCACTTCCATTATCATAGACGTAACCCTAACTATTTACACTGCTACTGGCTAAATAATATCTACTTATATTTATGGCAATTTGTTAAACTTCACCGACTACTAAAACTGCAGGAACACGACCACGTTTACACTATATACTTATGCGAGAGTATTCAAGGTTAAGATGGCGCGGTTATCTATTCTGTCTAATCTGTTTGCGATGCGCGGGATTGCGGATAAAAGATTTAACTTATATGACTGTTTACTTAGCTATAAGGGTACGAGACCGGGTCTCTTTGGTAGGCATATTAAATTTGTACAACGTAATAAAGTCCTCCTCGTCGACGCCGAGACAGCTACTGTAGCCTTCATGAAAAACAATCTACGATACACCTACACTATGATACACGGAAAAAATTTCTAAAATTGCACTGGTTTTCAAACGCGAACATTTACCACGAAAGCGCGAATTAAAAAATATGTAAAAAATTCAATAAATCAACAAAAACAAAACCCGAAACACAAAATAATACGACCCGTTTCTATTCTAACATTACAACAGTTTATTGTTCATTCGTTCTTAGAAAACATGAGTCTAATTCTTTACAATTAATTTAAAAAATAATCACAACAACCGAACAACACTTAAATAACGAAAATAATTACAAACAATTTACAAACACAAAGCTAAAGAATGTTCGGCGGACTGCGATCGTATATCACTGGCAGAGCACGGGTACGCGCGAGGATGTGCGCACGCCCAAGTTAGCACACGCGTGAGTTAGTGCGCACGCGCGAGTTAGTGCTCGGGGTGGCCTTGCGCAGCCGCTGCGGCCGCTGCCGCTGCTGCCGCCTTCTGCGCCTGCGCCTGCTTCTCTTGCTCATTTAACTCCTTTATCGCCTGTATTTCTTTCTTTAACTTCATCCTTCGATTTTGGAACCATATTTTGATTTGTCTTTCCGTGAGACAGAGCGCATGCGCCATTTCGATGCGTCTCCTACGCGTGAGGTAGTGATTCGTGTGGAACTCCTTCTCTAATTCTAGCGTTTGATATCTAGTGTAGGTTTGTCTCCCGCGTCTTCTCAGGCCGTTCGCTCCTGTAACAAAGGAAAAACATATTTTAATACACGTAAAAACTTGAAAGATCATCGTCCGTCCACAGGATACCAGATATAAATTCCGAGTGCAACTTCAACTGAATAGAGAAAAAAGAAGTTTCAGAAACTTCGCTTAGCGTTTGATCGTTGAATGGGAGTGGTTGTCTACACAGCTTAGTTGAAATGACGGTACAATTGCCCATGACGACAGCTTCATTTCGTTCAACTGTCAATACTGATAAATGGAACGGCGTGGTACGCCTTTTATTCGCCGAAGGGAATTGGTATTGCAAAGTTAATTATAAAACCGAGACAATACACTACCAATTAATTTATGTAAATATTTAGATACAAATTCATTTTCATCTAATAAATAGGTAAATATAGCTGAAAAAACACTAACGTTCAAATTAATTTGAAGGATATTTAATTGATATACTTAATTATGTTACCATCGTGGGAAGATATGAGCGTAATAATTAATGTAGGTACAACGAATGCCCTCTTTACATGAAACCTCCGAATTGGTTACCGAGAAATCGATTCACGAGATAGCCGAATACGAGGCCAATAGCCGCGAGTCGTGAAAATTCGATCACGTGTAGGGTTGCCAATTACACAAAATAACAACCTTAAAGCAGGAACGCTTCAGTTGCCAAAACCGCAACACAGTTATTCGAGATAAATATGTAAATCAAAAATGCTTCGGTCTCTTTTTTTTGGTTGCAGCCCTGACCACATTATCCTGGCATTGCGGTTATGTATCGAAAGACTTCATTGCATGCGTCGAACTTTTTAATGTATAGGTTTGCACCCATGCTGAGCTCAATTTAATTCGCTTCAAAAATACTTCGGAACTTGCGTAACTGGTTGAGGGCCAATCGGGAAGGCGTTTATAATAATGATTTATAATTAATTCTTGGAAATGTTCAAATGTAGGCATAATTTACCTGTGTACACACAGGTTTTTGGTAACAACTTTTTTAGTATTGAAGGTATCGTATAATTTTGTAGGTACTTATTTATTTCTTTCTTCAAACCAAAAAAAAACGGACTTCAAAATGTCATGTGCGTATAGTTTAATAAGCACATACTATACAAATAGCATGGACAGTATTAATCGCCGCTATAAATAATAATTATATTATAACCTTGGACCCTATGGCCGGGTTAACTTTAAACTGACGAGATTGTGTAAACAATTGCCGTAAATCGATATTCTAAATCTAAGACATTACTATTTTCTTACGATCTTTTGCAACAGATCCGTCGAACGTCGGTTAGGTAAGCTTTCAGATTTTTATTGATTTAACTAGTGGGCCCGGCAGACTTTGTCCTGCCCTGAACCTCGAATCCGATTGCAGCGCCCCCTATCGGGTCCAATTGTGTATATAAACCATCCCGGGGTCCAAACAATCACAACAAAAAAAGAATTAGCGAAATTGCATTAAAAATAATAATAAAATATATATATATATATATATATATAAGATAATATGCAGTTACTCGTATGTGAAAAGGAAGGCACGTACAAAGGTAGTCTCATAATATAAAGTGTCAAATCAAACTTCTTTAAAGGAGCCCACTCGAATAACATATCGCTTTTAAAATTGATACAAAAATAAAAGCATTTCGGAGCCAGCCTTCGGACCGCTTCTCACAGTGTAAAAGGGTTGCCAACCGATTTAATGGCTTAATTATCTCAAGTACTCAGATCGAGGCAGCTTTTAGAGCCACGGCGCATGTACGGCTTTATCTATGCTCTTTATTGAATAACAGTTCAAGTGGAGTCTTAGGAGTGGACGATTTATTTAATTTTACGAGATACGCGAGCGTGAAAATCACGATACAGTTAAATAACTTTGTTTTCTTTATAGAAAACTAGTGGACACGCTTCGCCTTGCACGGATGGAATATCTGTAAAATCTTCTCGATGCGGATCTAGTTGCTTGCAAAATTCAAGGTTATGGACTTAGTGGCTTCAGCAGATAGATATATTATCAGTACGAATAAACGTACAGATATGTCAGTCAGACAGTTTTTCGTATTATGTATGAAGAGTCCTACTTCGAAATGTATACGGCTTCATACGAGGAAAGCCATATAAATCAACCCTACATTACATGCCGATAAATAAACTGAACATTTAAAATCTTGCGAAGAAATTTCAACAACTAGCTATCAATATCTATTCTCATTCTCGATGCGTAGGTAAAGGTAAGCGATGATCCTACCCACGGCACGTAAAAAAATTGTTAATTCAATAATATGGTGCCATTGACAACTCCTCAATTCTGACCTGAAGGCGTAGGCAAAGTGCTCACCCAAACCCTGAAAACTGGAGATCTTCCTCCTAATCTCTCTCTATTAGTACTATCGAAGTACCTGTAGGTTATAGTTTCCACGTCACATTGATTTCTCTCTCCTTATTCGTAATTCAAAAGAAGCCTGAAACTTGAGTGCAACCTTTTTAATAATTAACAAAATTTCTTTGTACCGGAGTAGTGGTTAATTGAGTGACGCTAATTGACTGAGCCGTAAAAGCCTCCGGGGGTACCGTAAATAGAACCTTTTCTTTCCTTTATGTATCGTGAATGTTATGTGCGGGATTAAATAAATCCTTTTTTATTGCGTTACAGTCAGACGTTTCACTATGTAACACCTATTCGAAAAACTATCCAATTGGGTAGGTACTTTACTCATTACATACTCTCTGCCTAAAAAAGTCAACTGTCGTGCTAATCTTCGAATGCATTTAAGTACCTATGGTCAGCCTCAACTTGAGGCTCTAAAAGAGATAGAGGACCTGATTACCACGTCCTGACAAATGGCCCAGCAGCCTTGGGCTGAGGCAGAAAAACCACGCAGTGGAACCCTGGACTGCCACTGGTTTAGAGGCTGCCTTTTGAAGAAGCTGTGTTTAGACGCTGAAGTGTTTTGATATTACTCCCGCTATTAGCGGCTTAAAAAATTGAAATTTATTTAGTGAGTAGTCCAAGGACTGAGCCCACTATGGAGACAAAAAACAACCAAAAAAAACCTCTTTCCACGCCACATGTGCCTAATTAAGTCCAATGCTACCGAGCCAATTTGCGCCTTGTAAATTTTTCTCAAAACCCCGCGTATGCCACAACAGTAATAAAGTTGACAGAAATGACTTCATTAAGCATCATTCGTGGCTAGCAAAAAAAGTCGTGGAGTCCCTAAATAGGTATATAATGACGCCGAATGTTTCCGTATACCACAAATCTTGGGTGTTGGAATTGGAACATCATCTGCGTATCGTGTTCCGGAGTCGCGTTGCAAGGGTAACGCCCTTCGTGGCATTCGTGTCGCTATATTTTTTCAAACTACCTTCCATATTGACTTCTGCCGATAAAAAAACATTAACAGATGTTTAAATAATCTGAAAACTGTTTCGTCTTAATATTATGATTTTAACAAAATAATATAATGCCGCTATCTTCTTAAATCAGGTAAAAAGATCTTAGTGAACTAAGTAAGATCTGTTTACTTTTGAGTTTTGCTATAGACTTCGCATAAATTACAAGTCCCATTCCTAAGCTATTCCACTTGAAAAAGAAAGTCATCACTTCCACGGAAATCGACGCAAGTCGTTCCCAAGATTCTCTCCGAACAAGTGTCAGGCCCAACCCGTTTTGCAACACGTGTCGCAAACAAAAGAAACTTGTCCAACTTCCCCCTTCTCCCCGTCGAGCGACAAAAGGATTGCGCAAGTTATATTATATTAGTCGTAAAGAATTTTGGACTAAGATCTATAGCCTGTAAACCGCCCGTAATTTCCAATGCTGTCGCAATCGCGGGGGACATTCGCAACAACTGTTGTTTGCTTCAATGTTTTAATTGTTCCTAATTCGTAAAACTTTTCATGTGATTTACGACTGTTGTTACAGAATCGGCCGCTTTTGATTACGAATGTTGGGCTTCTTTCTCAACCATGTGGCCGGAGAAAGGCGCGGGAAGTGGTTATTTACACTTGCGGAGAACGTTAAAACGTTAATGACAAAACAATAGCCATTGATTTTTTGCTGCTGTTAGTTTCCCATAGAAAGATTTTATATGGCCATGGAGTTGTCATGCTTTTAAAAAGATTTTGTCAGATGGCTAACCAGCTGATATGTTTTTTCCAAACGACATAGCGTAATTTGTTTTGTGGATTTAGATTCTTTAAAATCTCTTTGAAACCCTTTGTTTTGAGATAAAAAATATTCTATATTCGTAGCCAGGATGCAAGCTGTTTTTGTTGCTGTCAAGTGGCTTCAACAGCTGAGTCGTGAAAGGTTTCAGATAGACAGATACCTACTCTTTCGCGTTTATAATAATTATGCTAGACTAGATAACCACTGCCAGCGATGACTGAGTGGTATTTTAAAGACAACATCTCTGGATGTATTTTTCCAGGATGCAAGCTATCTTAATACCAAATTTTGTCATATTCGGTTTAACGGGCGGGCTGTAAAAAGGTAGGTATGGACTGACAGACAGACAGACAGACAGAAACATTTCCGTAATTTAGCGTTTAAACTATTGTGAGTGATATCAATCATAAAGATAATATTATGTGCGATCTATGCATTACTAAAATTCTACATCAATGGAAATAATATGTTAACTCTCATGTTTAGTCGGAATATGCCCCTATGAGTCATGAGTGGGCCCACGACGGGTTCGAAACTGGTCGGGCGTATTCCGACAAAACATATCAGTTAAATTGGATCACACATACCTAACTACTTAAGACGTTTATCCACGTATTTATAAAAATAGTCTAATGACTACTTTCGTTGATCTGCATTATGGAAACATGACAGAATTGACAGGATTTGAAGATAGCCAATCATAAAACTTAAGGAATACGTGAGAAAATTAAGATTATCTGTATCATAAAACTGATTAAATCACAATTAAGTTTACCCGATGAAACTATGCCTTTAATGACCTATGTTAAGAAGGTATTCAGTGGGCGAGTTAGTGAGATGAATTAAGATAAAATAGTGCGTCCGATTGCGAAGTAGGTACATTAGCTTTCAGTTTAATGTGTCTAAATCTAGTACCAGCTGGATAGGCCGCGATTATAATGCAGTCGAATAAATTACTTTAAGAGGTAATTGCCTCCGAGATTGTTTTCCAAATGCCAGTACCTATCAATTAAATAAGACAGTTAAACTGTTCTTTTGCCTGACTGATTGATAGATCAATAAAACTTATAACTATAGAAACTTGAAATTTACTTGTTGCGTAAGCTTCTACGAGAGTAAGTACTTTATTTTTCCTTGGAAGGTCTAGGCACAGAATACTTACTATCATTATTCAATATTTATTTATTCAATTTAGGTACACTGTAGGTACACTTATTGACATCCGAAACTTATAAAACATGATAGTGATAAACATGATGCTGATTACGGTATCAGCTAAGAGCTATCACTGCGTACCTAACTGTCTTGTAAACTGTGACTCAGTGCGTCTGTTTTTAAATATATAGAAGCGATAAGCTCATGTGCCTGTGTTATTTCTATACCTATTCTGTATTCTGTGGTACCTCCCCTTTAGGTTCCTTCCTACGCAGGCATTGTTTCTTAGTATCCTCGATAAACGTAATATGAAATAATTGACGTACCGATCACTTTGGCAAATTTCGCTCATTACACATTCAAGTCGGCCAGACTTCCTGGACAATACAAGGCAAATTGGCAATTTGAATCGAAAATTACAAGATTTTATGAAAATGTTTGGGCCCAACGGGACTGGGTGCGATCAGGTTTATGTAGAACAACAGTGTTTTACATATCAAGCTACCTATAAGTATACGGATGTCTACATGCCTACAGACGCTACCTGGGTGGTCCGGAATCGAACTCGGCGATTACAGAGTATATAACGTTCATATAATCGCCGCGCCTCTTCTTTTTCGTCTATATAATTTGTTTATACGCTTATACAGGATGGCA
This sequence comes from Erebia epiphron, assembly GCA_963932025.1. Taxonomy (NCBI): domain Eukaryota; kingdom Metazoa; phylum Arthropoda; class Insecta; order Lepidoptera; family Nymphalidae; genus Erebia; species Erebia epiphron. Next base: position 45,152,631 of record OZ009945.1, read on the forward strand.
ATTGCATCCAATTTTTAAAAAAATCAAATCAAATACTTACCGCGGCTGTTGTTTGAACTTCAGAGCTGTCATAATATTGGTACTTTTATTAAATAGCCATTTAGGCATTAATTTTTTTTTAATTTGATGTCGTTAAATAAATACTTTTGTCTTTAATGGTCTTAATGAAGCCATAAATCACACATATTTTATTGTAGACATGTGTAACACGAACTGGTAGGTACATGCCATTTGAATCAATATAATAATAAAAAAAATCGGATCATGTAGATACCTATTTATGTTTACATAGCAGAATTTAAGAATAGGATCCACCTGTATACATACGAGCAATTAATATGAAATAAAAGTTCACTTGAATTTACGGTACCAATACGCGGAGTAATTAAAGAAGCTTATTGGTACGGCCAGAAAAAAATACCGTTATTGCCTTAAGTATGGGTCCTACTTTAAGTATTTAATCAAATAACTGTTAAATACCTATATTAATTCTCATAAAAAATGAAAATAGCTTCTTTCAAGGTGCACACTAGTTTTAGATTGCTATCCATCTTGAATAATTCAACTTCAGTGTCAAAAAGTAGACACTAAGAATGCAAAGGGCGTGTGTACATTATAATTGTAATAGATTTACCAGGATGTCGGTGAAACCTTACCACTATCTACTCAGTGGAGTTCCAATCAGTCCACTAGATGTGTAAGGCTGCTTGTTATCTCAAAAACACAATATGAATAATGCATTAGTGCTCCATGCAGCATACTCGCGTACACTTAAATTGGCAAAGTATAATTGACTCAAAGTTTGAAAATGATACAGAGGAGTTGAAGGCTTATAAGGCGACATATTTCGACTTTTTATGTGAACTGTACACATATTTTGTAAAGGAGCCATTTTAAAACGACTGTATTGAACTGTATATTGGGAGTGGACAAAGAAAAATGACGACACGCAGTATGGATGACTAAGAAGCTTACTCAAGTGACATGTTTTTTACGACTTGGTGATTTAAGATGGTATAAATTCGTTAAGTTATCAACGGAATGAAGAAAATATTTCTATAATAATGTATTGTATTCAAGAAAATATAAGAAACTTGTCTTTTAAAGTTTTAAATGAAGAAATTAATTTTAAAATTAAATTAGTTACGCCTACCTATAAAGATTAAGATAGCAAACTCAAAAATGTGCATAATAACATCTTAAGACGATCTCAAAATGATTATTGCTTTTCTGTTGTTCTGATAATTTCTGAATTGTCTCTGGTCAGGACTGGTAGGCGGCTTACGATGTGATTATTACTTATTAGCATTGACTTACCAATATCGATGCTTATTAGCCACCCTACTAGCAAAGACATACCGCTAAGCGAGATAGCTTTCCGGGTAAAGGTAAACTGTACTAAAATAATTTAATTTTTAAAAAAAGATACGCGCCGCACTGAAAACATCTTCCTATTTTGGGTGTCGGTTAGTTATAGAGTTTACAGAGATAGAGCGTACCCTTATCTTGTTTTATCTCTATTTATTTCACTTTGTCTCGCATTTTTGATTTGGTCGGCCATTCTCAACAAACTATTCAAGTTCTCATACCTACTTACGCACACTGGTTCTTAAGCATGCAGCTGGTTCTCCAAGCCAAGCGGATTCAAGATAGAATTGAATTACCATGCAGAGATGCAATCGGGACTGTCTGACTGATATCAAGGCACAGCTAGGTATTGTTGCCAGAGTTTAGTTTGCAAATCGGCGGGATGCCATAAAATATTATAATAAAATCTAGAGAAATTAATGGAAATCTTTGAATATTTATAGAATGTTTACTATATTTTATTTTTATTTTTAATAGAGTATCATAGAAAATTTTCTTCGAAATTTTACATTAAATTATATAAAAATGCAATTTAATGACGAAGATTATAAGTTTTAAGTTATTAAAAATAATTACTCAGGTAAATTATCACAGAATAATAATGCCAGAGCATACCTACTTTTTGAGGAATTTAATCGAGAAAGTTATAATTATTTTACAACATTGCAGCGCGTTTGATCCGTAGTTTTATGCTTTTTAGTTTTTTGAACCAAGCCCAAGACTATAAATGAAGCTGACATTCTAAATGCAAATTGCTGATTGGTGAAGATTGATAGTGGCCTCCAAGAAATTGAACAACATGGAACCTTGTGAAGATGTTGTAAATAAATTAAAACATTAAGTTTCGTACTTTTTTAACACAAAAAATATGTAGTAGGTAAGCTTGTGCCACAGAATATTTATTAGTTGATAAAGAACTTCATAACTATTTCAGTAATTTTAAAATCATGCTTGTTCTCTGAATTAGAAGTGCACCCCAAAACAATATTTGAACCCTTTTGTAATCGTTTTTCCGTATATTGGTTCCATATTGGCCCATAGATCAGGGTCGGCTGCAATAAAAATCGGACGTCCCTCCGGGATTAGGTTAAACCTTGACGTATGTGGCATGGAACAGCCTCAGACTTTTCCTTTGTAAAGGGGATAGTCATCCAAGTAATTTAAAAATCAATTTCGAAAGACATTTAGACAACGGACGGGCAGTTAAGCGCTTTAGTACATACCTACCTAACGTTCAAAGGACTTCCAATGTCAATAAATATGATGAATATATACGTTCTTCAGTTTGAATGACTCGATAAATCTATAATGCTTGCAGATATTTGATTTACGAGGGCGTGCATGGTCTAAATTGAATAACGTCTAAATAACAGAAACTGATATCTATATTCATTTCTGAATTGAACAAGGGGGCGCGTTATTACTTTACATTTTGAAGTAATGCATTCACGCAAATAATTCAACAAACCAAATCTGTGTAAACGTACTAACAAGATGCAGCTGTTGCGATCTCTCAAACGGAGACCATTTTGAAAAACTCGTTAGGGTTTTCGAAAATAGAATATAAAATGTGTCACTCCTTCCCCAATAAATCAGCCATGATTAACGCACGGAGCGCTTCGTGTGACGGGGCAGTACCTCATTGGGTGGCGTGGTCGCCATATTGCTCCGAGCTTGTAGCTGTCAAACTTTGAAATATGGCTGCTTGCTTTTCTACGGTCGGATTAGTCTCTGTCTTGTCTTAAAATAACGACCTGAATGCGAATCATGATATCGCAACGAAATCACCGTTCCAAGTGACAATACCTTTGGGTCTATTGTGTAGAAAAAAGATCAAGTGGTCGGTACTTATCCCAAAAACATGCTTTGACGGATATCATGTGAAAAATTGGTCTTTTATTCTGGAGGTGTAAAATTATATCGCTACACTGGCTGCAGGGAAGTGAATTTTTATGATTTATATTTTGACGTTAATGCCAAAACATCCTATTCTTTTGTAATTTAGAATTTATAATCACCATAAAAATGTCAGATTCGAATAATCACAAGGTTGCCGTTTTCTTTTGTGTGAATTTGGACACACATTCGATTTTAATATTTCTTGTGATTTGAACTTTTTAGTTTATAAATCACGTCAAAGATTCATAAACAGAAGTACGAGTATCTAAAACAAACCAAACGAACAAGTATTTATAAAAGCTTCCTAGATAGTGGTTTATGAAAAGCACATGCAATACCTTCGATTCTTAGATGAAAAGCGTCTTTACGTAGTCCGCAAACCGCTAAACTTTATCGTTGCGGTAACAACTTTGATTGCAGACCTCGAAGTAGGCGGGCGACCGTACGGTCCACGTACCCATTGGCAATACAAATCATACACTAACTCCCAGCAATTCCACCCTTATGTTAAGACATTAAGAACCATTATTTTCCATAAACAGAAACAGTACGTACGTGAGACGTCCGTACTACTAAAGTGTCCGATTAACTGAACCAACAATTTCCGATTTAACCTATGTAGGTACATGAAAGGGAATCATAACATTCCGATAGCAATCACTCGATTTTATGATTTTACATGTAGTGATAGCAAAATCGTGAAGGTGATATTTTATGAAATTTTACCCCCCATTTTTAAGGAATAAGGATGGTATGTTTAGGAATCATTTAGGATTATTAATCGTGATTAAATCTTTTTCTCACATTTAAATTACGAGTTTGTTTTAACTTCAGGAACCTATAGTTGTCGGTACCTATGTAAAAACATCCAGGATGCGCACGTACTGGAAGGGAAATTTATTGAAATAATTTAATCTATGTCAAACATTCCGAATACCTATAAAGTTTCCAGAGTTAACTTACTAGATCGTGACTGTGCTTGCTAACCGTACGCTAAGTCGAATACAATAAAATATCAGTAGAAATAATACCGCCGAGTCGCGACTAGCATTGCTCCGTGGCTCATTATATTGATAGCCTTTTATATGAAATTGCTGCAAAAAGACTGTTGACACAAGCCAATTATATTAGCACTGCGGTTTGCTTGTGAATACGGGCAATTTAACTTGCAATAAAAAATATGCGTTCTGAAATGCTTTACGACTAGCATTTGCTGTCGCCATAAATGACACGTTAAATACAAAGAGGATACAAAGAAACACACAGGTGCGAGTATCGGCAGATTCTTTAGAGTGAAGAATTTCATAATTAGGGCGGGGAAAATTGTAGGTAGGTATGTGAGGTTACACACCTTGTATGACGTTTTTCGAAAGTATTGACCGGACAGATGTATATCTATAACCTAGTGGTCTTTACTTAAAGGTCGCGAGTTCAAATCCTGAATAAGAGCTTTTTATGGGTGTGTCTGAAAATAATGTAACCCAGCGTAACCCAAATTAAAAATGGAAACTCAGAAGATAGTCACTGTGAATACGTAAGAATGTAAGAAGTTCTATCTCCATACCTGTAAGTGCCTAAAAGCTCCACGCTCCGTAAAAGTTTCGTCAACACCGAGCTTAAATAGCAAGCGTGTCTCCAACACTGATTAGGGAAATTATAAATGCTCATTGCTCCAGTTGCAAAATCAATCAAGTTTTGATGTTTTTAAGTTTGGATGTTTGTTACGCCTTCACGCCACAACGACTCCACCAATTTGGCTGAAATTTGGAATGGAGATAGCTTATAACTTAAATTGTGAAGTATTAACACATAGGCTACATTTTATCCCAGAAAAAGATTTCGCGGAAACATAGATTAATAATAATACCAAGTATAGATTGCTAACTCCCTTATAAATTTTTTTCTAGGTTAATACTATCGTTAAATGGCGCTACCAGGCTCGCTCTTTATATGATTATAGTAAAATCGGTGAAATATCGTATTTTCTTGGTTCAATTTGTATTAATTATCTATATAAAATTATCGAAATACAAAAATTTGATAAAATCACATAAGCAAATAGCAAATTTACATTCAACTAATTTTAACAAACAGCTTGCACAGTTACGCCATCTCAGATTGTGCGAAGAACTACAAGGTACCGGCGACTTTAATGCGCATTTAGCGAGATTTGATTGAATGTATGAAGTGAACAGTCTATATTGGTTTATATATTGTCTTTGGCGTAAATTAAAAAATTACCTAAATACAAGCGAACGACGTCGCGGACATCATATAGTACCTATATAAAATACTATACCTAGCATTATTTATAACAGATACACTTACTACAAATAAATGAAAGTCGGTAGGTAATTTAATAGATTGAACTATCCGCATTTCGTATTCCCAAACTTAAATCTTAAAAGCCCCTGAAAATTTTAAAGCACTGTAGTCATGGGGAAGGAAATCTTATTTAAAGCTCCAGTAGCGGTCGGATGCAGGCTTAAAGTTTTGTAAAGAAAGCGCAGTTTTGAGGACTCAAATCTTGACATTATGGGATGGATGCAGTGGCGAAAGTTAAAGAGTTTTTATTAACATTCCGTGGTAAGGTTACTTTTTATCCTTACTATCCATACTAATATAATAAATGCGAAAGTGTGTCTGTCTGTCTGTCTGTCTGCTACGCTTTCACGGCCCAACTAGTTAACTAATTTTGTTGAAATTTGGTACAGAGATAGGTTACATCCCGGGGAAGGACATATAGGCTACTTTTTTATACGACTGCCTGAAAAAAAGGGTTCATTTATGTATGTATGTATGTATGTATGTATGTATGTATGTATGTATGTATGTATGTATGTATGTATGTATGTATGTATGTATGTATGTATGTATGTATGTGAGTTTGTATATTCCACCATAACTTCTATACGCTTGAACCGATTTTGATAAATGAGGTATCATTAGAATCCCTAGCTTATTCCGGGTGACATAGGCTAGTAAAGTTTTACAAAAAATTGATGGAGTGACCTTGGGGGAAAGTTGAAAAAAAATTTTTGAAAATAAGATTAACTATATTATCATCATCTAGAAAATGATGAGTAGATTCCAAAAATATATAACACTATACCTAGTTCAATATCCAGTGACTCACAAAAAAATATAATTTAATAAAAATGTGAATAAGATTCCAAAGGTAATTAATTAAATACAGGCTACGGCAGAGCCGTCGTATTTTTTTACCCGACTGCGGAACGAACAGGGTTATGTGTTATTTATCAGTCTATATATGTTTGTATGTTCCTTGCAGGACAGCTACAGCCTAAACGCGTGGACCGATTTTGATGATTCTTGCACCAGTTTGTGCCGAATATATCATTAGAGTGTCACTGGGGAAGCCAAATTTGAGAAAAAACAAAATGGCGCCCTCTAGAAGCCATAATGTAACAAATTAAAAAATAAAAGTCGATTGACTATAGCAAGTGAGGTATCGATGAAAAGGTCTTGCAAAATCATAGTTAGGTTTCTTTGATCATTTTCTCATTTTAACGATCATTTAGGATTTATGAGGTTTCAAAGGTTGTATTCCTTTGTGTCACATTACAGAAAAAACGGCTGAACCGATTTTGATAGTAATTGCAGTAAATTTGGTTTAGTCTTCCGAGTGTCACAACGGAGGCCGAATTTGAGAAAAACAAAATGGCGTCGACTAGAAGCCAATTAATAAATGAAAGTCGATAGGCTATAAGCAAGTGGGGTATCGTTAGATAGGTCCTTTAAAATCACACCTAGGTTCCATAAACCATTTTTCCGTTTGAATGATAATTTAGGATTTACGAGGTTTCAAAGGAAATGTTTAAAGTTCCTACTCATATCATCTATATCTATCAAACTAGGTGGATTATCTCAAAAACCACTCAACCGATTTTAAAACTTATATCACTTATAGAAAGCTACATTATTAACAAGTAAAATAGGCTATATTTTATTTCCAAACAAATTAGAGATCCTTACGAATATTTCAATAATGTTAGTAAAGTCGGAAAAAATCTTCTCATCGCGCAGTCGCACGTTCAATAGCTATTAAACGTGCGACTGCGCCTTGATACATTTTATTAATATTATACGATTTCAATTGATAATAATTAAATACTTTAATTCATGTCTTGTTTTATACTTTTTGATATTCAGCAGTCGGGTTTTTTGTTTTTTTAAATTACTTTTTACCCGACTGCGGAACGCACAGGGTTATGTGTTCATCAGTCTATATATTATGTATTTTTGTTCCTTGCAGGACAGCTACATCCTAAACGCGTGGACCGATTTTGATGATTCTTGCACCAGTTTATTAATAATTTTAATTATATTCACTTGTATACCGCAAAATTCAAGAGTTTCCGCGGGAATCAAAAAACATCAATCCACGCGGACGAAGTCGCGGGCATCATCTAGTAGGTACATAATAATTTTGTGTTATATTAATATTACCAATTTTGTGCCTATCGGTATTAATTATTTCGCTTTTGATTTTAACGATTTTCATGCAGTTTTCAGTGACATAGTTATGTAGCTTTTTTACGTATGTCGAAAAGTTTCAGTGACTTGGCAGTATGAAACAGCATAGGTACTTACTCGAATGTACCTGGTAGATATACCTACACATCCATTCTTGACAGACTGGTGTCTAAACTGTAAATTATTATTATGCGTGTGAAATAGGGAAAATACCCAGCTTAAATTGATCCCTAAAATATACCCAATCACTGTCGTTTTACAGGCCCTACTTTAATAGGTGACGGAGAAGATGGATGCCGGAAGCAAGACGGAAGAAGAGTCCACAGCTTAGTAGTGTGTATTACGAGAAACAGTAAGATATAGCTGCTAATCTCATTAAAGGTAAGTACATTTTCTCAAAGGAAAACATTTATGTATGTAAAATATTATGTGTAATAAATTATACATAATATATAATTACTTATAAATATACCTAATTATACATAATATATTATAACTTATAAGCATAATTTCGCATTGTGGAAAGGATTTCGTAGAATCATTCATCATAAAAGGGTTATCTGGAGGTTTATAATTTTCCTTTTTTTGTGTAGATAGTGCAAGTTTTGGGTAGTAAATTTACCGCTGGAAATAGAATACTGGAATAACCTAAATCAAGGGTTATTAATGGTTTGCTTTGTCAAAAATAATATTAATATTTAAGACAATATTAATGTAAGAAAAAGTCATGTAAGAATAATATTGTCTTGTTATTTAATCCTTATTAATGAAACGCTTATACAAAGATTCCATTCCTTAAGTAGTAGCTACGTTGGGTAGGTACCCAAGTAGATAAATGATCTTTTGTACTGTGTGCATAATGCTTAAAGTTTCGTTGAAACAGGGATTGCGAGATTTTGTCTGCATTTGAAATAAATATTCCCAGATTTGCAAGCTGAATACGCTGCTGAGATATCACGGTCTCGTACCAGATTTATTACGGAGGAAATTTCTTTTATTTATTAAGTAGATACTATTTACAATGGTAGAATTTAAAAATATTGCATATTGTAAATAAATTTTTCACTTTTAACGTTTTCCTGATATTTAACCATCATTATAATATTAGATGTGTCCACCAAACCGAAAAAAAATTATAATGAAAATAATAAACCTACAAAAACATCTCTATGGTGCAGAAGCTCATAAAATCTCATAACTCAAAGTTAGTACTTTATTACCAGGTGAGGAAACCTGCTTCTACTCCAGAGTTTTTAATAATATTCTCAAAAGTATGTGAAGTCTGCCAAATTGGCCAGCGTGATGGACTATGACCAAACCCTTCTTATTCATCGTCGGGGTTCATGTTTTTTACTTGTAAATTGCTGGTCCACACCGACTTCGCTCGGGGGCAATTCGTTGTAGTTTATTGTGTATGTCACCGTAAGATTGCAAAAACCGTTAGATTGTAATCTAACTAGCGATATTGTAAACTGTCGACAGATTGTGAACCGTTCAATGTTCCGAATGTCAATTTTTAAAATATTAATTCTATTTATGTTTTCTTGTCTCTTTCTAGCAGGTTAGGTTATGGTTCGACATAAACAATCAGGTAGGTAGTTAGATTTTATCGTGTTAATATACCTAACAAATTACAATCTACCGAAAAATAATGGGTTGAATTGTAATCTGTCGACAGTTTACGATATCGCTAAATAGATTACAATCTAACGGTTTTTGCAATCTTACGGTGACATGTATATTAATTATTATTATTCAAAAAATCAAATTTCAAGACCCAGGTCTTTGATTTGTAAGTCAATCAGTCTCTCCTTTTGACTGAATTCATTATTAATGGTACTAAAAAATTGTCGAAAAACATAAAAAAAGAAAATGGCTACTTTATGACGAAATGAACGTCCGCAATCGGCCGTCACGCTGAAACAACCAATAAAACGTTCCCCCGAAACCTGTGTCAATAAAGATAAAGGAAAACTAATACAAACAGGAATAGATACGTGATAAGAAAACATTTATTCCCTATGTTTAATGCATGATTTGTCATAATTTTCCAGCCTCCCCCGTCCGTTGTTTTGTAGCGAGGAAATGGGCGCTTATGATTTATCGTCTATCTTATTTATCTCGGAAGAGAAAGATTGTTAGGGGAAACATTGGAAGTTTTCCCAGGTTTATTAACAAATATGCTGCCGAGATTGCGGTGGAGTAATTGCTATTTATACTTGTAAGCCCTTTCTAGTGAATTGATGGCTTGACGTATTAACTGTGTTATAAAAAGTTATTTTTTAGGTTAATTTACAGAAATCACATTCTTTCGCATTGTTTTTATCTCCAATTCACTAGAGTAATTCACAAAAAGTAAATACATATTTCAGATACCTTCTTCTTGAATAGAATAGAATAATCAATAAATTAATAATTTACTTGAACTCAAACCCTATAATTTTAATGTGTGAAAAATTTATTTTGAGTCTGATAATATTGTATGTAACCGACTTCTAAAATTATAAAAATAAGGACAATATACAGATTGTTCTCAAGGTATACCTACACATCTAAAGACGCTGTTCTCCAGGTCGATCGAACATATCAAAAAAGGCAACCCACGATGGCATTGGTCATGATCAAGTTCCGAAAAAGTAACTGTACTCTTTTAAATTCCCTGCGTAACCGGCAATAAAGCCGCGAATCAAAAGTCCCCCGTAAATCACAATATGGCGTCCACTGCCCCGTGTTTGCACTCGCCCACATAATCCGTTCATACGGCGGTAAATCCATCCTGCCCTGTCGCCTACACCACTAAATCATCATAAGAGAATCCTGTTCTATATTTGTACACATATACCCCCTAAACATCAAAGATATTGCCAAAATATCAAGAAAATACTACGCTGTTTTGCTGTTCATACATCGAGCAATATGTAACGAAGAAGCTCGTAAAGTTATCCGATTACTTATTCATGTCGATATGAATAGAGACTTTTTTTCGCTAAACCAATCCAGAATCATTATCAGATCGTACCATGTCGGGAACCGTGAAAAACTAGCCGATATATTCCGATTCTTTTTGTTCGATTTCAGCGCTCGCCCGTTACTGAAAAAGCTTGCATCGTAATGCAATCGTGTGGCATTAGTTTTGCAGTTTATCAGCGCGTTCTCACTGCAAAGCTTTGAGGGATTATATGGCGGTGCAGTGTGGAATGAAATTGTATCTCTAAACTAGGATTCTCGAACAATATCGCTTTGTTATATTTTCACACTGTAACCTATTGTTTACCTTGAAAATATATGGGCTACATTCAATTTATTCCTCTTTTATCTCTTTACTTATTATTTTTACCTGAGACTTAGCGTTTTCAATTAATAATTCATGTTAATTAATGAAAAATCCTATGTAGGAATACGTAGGATCTTAATGAATTGGTCAAGACATATATAGCAAAAGTAAATGTAAGGATTTCTACAATAGGTAGTTAGTATTAATAAGGTATAGGCAGGTTAGTAACAAGTAGGTTTTTAGGTAGGTACCGAAGTAATAAGTGTCTCTAAAATTTTTGTTACTTTTAAAAATTCAGCCCAACCACATACAATGTAGTATATTTCAGTGTGTCAAAACTAGAATGAAGTAATAAAATAAAACTAAAAAAACAAGTGCTTGCAATATTTGTTTTTGGGTACATCGCGTTTTTTGTCGAGGCTAGTGAGCTATCGCTGCAATTTGGCTTTTTCGCTCGATTTATGCGAATAACACCGCACCGCGGAAAGCGAGCAAACAAGCGAAATTTGTTGGCAAACAACGCTATTTTTTAGTTTTGCGACTCTTTATATCAGTCAGATGTCTACCCGCTGGATTGAGTTGACTGATTTGTTTACGGCTCGTGTTCAGTACAACATGATGCATGCGTATGTTGCTATTTTACAACGCAGTATCGATTATGCATCGCGCACGCTCTCCCACACACAATGTGGATTTGTTTTGTTTCCGTTCACTCTACTATAAACACGATAATAAATCATACAAAAACTTGCTTGTCCTATTGCGTTTACAGATGTTTATCTTTTATAACTCGCAACCTACCTTCAAAACTTGTCTTAGTAAACAAATAAAAATCCGCACAGAAGATAACATTATCTTCCAGATAAAGAAAAATGGCTTTTAGTAGTGTCATTATCACCAACACTCGTTGCCTTGACTACCCCGATACTTGAGGTTTCAGCAAATATTCTAAATTTATGGGTTCAAGAAAGCGTCGAATAGGTCTTAATCGTATCGAGCGACATCAATCAACATCACTCGATCAGATTCACTTGAATTCCAAAAAAAATCGTGCTCGAGCTACGAACACGAGAACGAAGATTAGATAGGTAAAGATTTATTTCCTTAGAAACTCTACCTGTATGAGGCAACTTTGTGATAATATAATCATTAGATCTACCCTTTTAATATTTTAATGTGACCAATTGACTCTATCAAACTGCTAACATTACCAATATCTCAAGTAGGATTTTAAGTACAATTCACAAATAATGTGGTAAGTATTTAATATATATATGTACTTACTTATATTGCAACGGAAGAGAGGTTTGCATCTAGTTATGTACAGTGCTTAGACAGGAATAGAACAGATACTGCGACACGGCGAGACGTAGTGGGGAAGCATGTTTCGTATTCCAACTTAACTGGATGCAGCATTCGAGATCTATTTGTACGTAGATAGCAAACTTGCTTTTCCAGTGATGTATGGTAGGGATATGTGCTCATGGTGCTTTGTTCTTCGGTGAAAACTGTTCACCGTTTACGGTCTTTTAAGAAAAATAATCTAAGTACATCATCCTTTGTAAGACAGAAAGAAAAGAGAAAAATAAATGAAGCTATACTATGAAACACGTGAGACTCCATGTACGGTGGATGGAACGTTGTTAGTGGTTACCATGAACTGACTAAGTATACCTATAATATGAAAAACCGATATCAAAAACGCGCCGCGAAAAGCGTAAGTACTTATTTCTACGATTTGTTTACTTCTTCTATACTTGGAAAACTAGAGTCTACATAATAAAATGTTCAAAACTTGGTGATGACTTCTTACAGAACACACTGAAGTTGCCTAACTTTATTTTCTTGCTTCCTATAAATATTGCAATGCAGGCAAAACAAACATAAGAGGACAATTGCATTTTAATGAACAATCATTATGGCCTAGCTAGTCCAGTTTGCATATTGTGCTGGACTTTACCTACTGCGGCGTAGACAGTGAATATGAAATATGTCTTCAGGCGAACCGTTTGTCTCTGCCTGAACCCATGTTGCAATTCAGACAAGCACATAATATCTACTTACCATATTACATCCACTAGCTGATGCCCACGACTTCGTCCGAGTGGATTGAGGTTTTTTGGTTCCAGCGAGAACTCTTTAATTTTCTGGGATAAAAATTTGCCTATTTCACTCGCTTCCAGATCTCTAGGTAACTATTTCCATACAAGAAATCACGTCAGTCCATTAGTTTCTAATCTGCGGTGCGATTTCGGGTGTCGGGACAAACCAAACAATCATCGCATAGTATATGGATACGGATAGTGATAATATCGCTTTGTTTACTGAATTTATTGTTTCGCATTATTAAAGCATTGAGTCGCGTTGTTGCGATCGCATTGCGTTACAAGCAGGCGGCGCGACGTGTAGACATTGAATATGAGATATGTCTTCAAGCGCACCATTTATCTCTGCCTAGCCCAATGTAGCCCGGATAAGTACTTTACCATGTCAAGTTATGTTCTACGACCCACAATGAAAACATCTGTCTGAACTTCGACAACGTATTCCGCTCGAACATTTAATGGATTGTCTGTTTAATGATCTAAAATCTAATAGGTCTATCGTAAGTATTGCGATCTATAGATTATAATATGATAAACTTAAATCGAAAAGATCAATTTTACCTACCTATCAATGAAACCTATTTAATATATCTATTGAACTTATATATTTTATAATATTGCAAAAAATCATAATATGAAAACAACATAATAATACCTATTAGTAGACCGTACATACCAGTTCCTTTATTTTTAAGTAATTTAAAAAAAGACGAAAATTTATAAAAAAAATCTTAGTAGATATACTTACCATGGGTTAGCTTAAGTAGTAGTATAAGGTAATGTTAAAGGTAGCCAATGGTAATGTATAAAAAATCCGAATATGAAATTAGTTAGCACTCTGTCATATTCTCATCTAGCATCCTAACTAGTCACTCAAAGACATAAAAGAAAGGTAAGGTGTAATATGATAGATATGAGGAACAGTACTTTTTCATCTCGTCCATGCCTGTCAGACGAGTAACACTGGTTCTATGTGCGCATGAACTAGTATCTACTAGTTCCATATGGTGAGTACTTAAATAACCGCCTCCAACTCTAATAACAGTATTTAATAGGTATTTATGTATCAACTGCTCATATCAATCAATACTGATACATTAACACAACTTATATTATCAAAGATTTAATGTATTGCGATATTAATATACAGATAGGTAAGTAGGTATTAAACCGGAGGGTTAAATTTAGCTGTTAATTTGTCACAGTGAATTAGCCGGCGGGGTAACTGATAGCCTTAGCATGTTGCACCCTGTATGGCGCCAATATGCTCGTAAACGTCGTTCCGGCACAATTTAATACCTAACTAGTATGCGCCTAGATGCGTATCTATTCGATCTATATTCTATTATACTAATTAATGCGTATTTTAATTGGGAAATTAAGCTATAAAGCGTGTCTTTGTGCAAGACAAGGCTAGTTTTCTAGATAAATGTGACTTTGAACATGTTTGAAGTTCTCATCTGTACCTACTTATATTTTTTTTTTTTAAATGTATGGTACCTGCCAGCACATTTGAAGATACATTAATTTTCTATCTGTCATCTGAGACGTCTTGTCAAAGCAAAGCTGCCCAGTGACAGGAGGTAGGGGCAAGACGGGAGCGTTTCTCCAAGCTGGCAATTATCAGTAAAAAATAAGTATTTTAGCACAAAAATTGAGCAGATTAGGAGGTGTATACAAAGGTGTGTACCTAGTAGGTGAGTCTGTGGTCTGCAATTTGTATAGGCTTCCATCTACTGAAAGGATTATATTCCTATGTATAAACTACAGACCCCGTGGTATATCCCTACAGCTTGTCTGGGTTAGGAATATCTATATAACTCATGACTGTGTTCTGTCCAAAAATATATAGATAGGTACCTACTTATACCAACCTACTTACGTAACGATTCCCGGGACACTTTATTACACTATTTATTATGGTAGGTACAATTCTAATGTATGCAACTTATTTGTAACTGACAATATCGAGTCATAATATTGACAATTTATCGGTAGAAACCATTCAACTACCTACATGTAAACAATATTTCAAACTTGAACAATTTTATAGAGGCCATAAATTATTTGAAAGCTTTTTAAAGAATAAAAAATCTTAAAAGTTTTGCAAATCTAAGAGAAAGTCTAGTTTGTAAAGGATGGTTTTGCGCCCGACTTTTTATTGCAAATCATAAAAAAACTAAGAACTGTACATTTCAACTTTTCTTACCTTTGTGTTCGAGATAAAGGGAGAAAGTTGCACAACGAATGGTCAGCTTTCTAAAATCCGATATCGTCTATTGTTCGAAATAAAACTGTATCCTGCGTAGGAATTTTTTATAGCACAGCACGAGACAGGGTTTTGTATAGGGTTAAGGTTGCACAGTTACTTTTGTGAAAGAGTTTTGAGTATGTTTGACGCAATAAACTGTTATTTTTAAAATGTGAAAGAGCTGAGGACATCTGTTAATACTTTTTGAGTGAAGATTTGTTAAAATAGAAATTAGGTAAGTAGGTAGTTAAGTTATTGGTGAAGCTCCATTATTGTAGAAGGCAGAATATTAGGGCAGTGCTATGTTTATATTATTTTTACGGTGGTTTAATGTAAGTTGGAGTCGACAGTAAGTCCTTAGTAAGCAGAGACCGTGACATGGCAGTAACATTGGCAGCAGCATCATTGTTGGCTTATGTATCCACTATTGGATACATAAATTATCTGCTGATGACGGAGAAGGTACCTCAGTATAGTTTTCAACTAGGTTTTGCATCCATATTTTGACTGATATGATGAGATTGCAGTCGAGAGTAACTTGTCACACACCAAAGTCACAAAAAATGCTTAGAATTGTGATTATTAGATTTTTGGCATGATGCTAAACTTCGTGTAAGAAGTTGCTATCTGTGGTGATCAAGTTATCTTTCAATAACTGGATATGCTCCTTATCTATAATATAATACGTATGTAGGTACCTACGTATGTATGGGAGCAAGTCTCTGTCGTGCCGGGGCGCGGTTAGACGGGCTTGTTAGCGAACAATGCCGAGGAAACAACTATATGTATGCATCTCCATAAGAAACTAGTTAGAAGAGACTATGTTTATTTGTGCCTTTTATTTGTAGGTCTACGTCCTGTGATAAATCTTAGATATGTACTCGTGCTGAATTTCGTATTTCATTAAATAAATAATTGACTCTTTAACCTATGACATTATTTTAACTCCGAACCTATTTTTAGATGAAACACTTCCTTGAGCAAAGTTTGGTTGGTAAGTAGAGTGAATAAAAAATAACTGGTCCGCTATCTTTGGGTGTTCGTCACATTGGAGTAAGAATGATGTCATCTAGCTAACCATATTTTTTCCACCACAATCGGTTAAATATAACTGTATTAAAATTCGTTAACCTTAACAAACACACAAATATTGCAAGTTAAATAAAAGCCTGTAATAAGGTGACACTTAATATCAGTACTTAACACCTACATGAAAAAAATCTGAGGCATGAGACTGCGAGCAATTGAAAAATAGTTGCAAGAACAATGATAGCCGCAAGGCACGCAAACTTTGCCAATTAAAAAATATACCAATTGATCATTTTATACACCTCTTTAGAATCCATAATGTGGGCGAGGCGCTAAACGATCGTAAACAATGTGTAATGCAGACATTTACGATTGTCTAGCAACATGACAATGCATCAAGCCTCATTGAGTTAGACGCAGTGCATTAAATCTATGATCCGAATTGAAATAAATTCTGTTAGTGGAGCAAAAAGTTTATGCACAATTTTAATATTTTCTGTTTTCGTTTTCCACGACTTTGCCTACGTGGATTTAGGTTTTTTAAGATTCTGCGCTAGCTTTGGATATCCTTTCGTCGCTTTAGTTTCGGACTGCGTTATACAAACCATACACAAGGAAAACATTTTGACATGTTGGCCAGTCAGTTTTCCCATGCATCTAGGTAGATATCAAATTCAAATAATAAATAATATAAATGCGAAAGTTTGGATGGATGGATGTATGGATGTATGGATGTATGGATGTATGGATGTATGGATGTTTGTACTCAATCACGCGCCAACGGCTGAACGGATCTGGCTGAAATTTGGCACAGAGATAGAATGTAGTCTGGAATAGCACATAGGCTACTTTTTATCCCGGAAAATTAAGGAGTTCCCGCGGGAACCAAAAAACCTCAAATGGATGTTTGTTACTCAATCACGCCAGAACGGCTGAACGGATATGTCTGAAATTTGGCATAGAGATAGATTATAGTCTGGAATAGCACATAGGCTACTTTTTATCCCGGAAAATTAAGGAGTTCCCGCGGGAACCAAAAAACCTCGACCCGCGCAGTCGAAGTCGCGGGCGTTAGCTATTATATTAAATGCAAACGTGTGTCTGTCTATCTGCTACGCTTTATCTGCCCACCTGTTCCTGCCTAAAGATAGGATTGTAACCCAGAAAATCAGAAAGTTCTCCCAGAGGACATACATTTTTAAAAACATACATTTTATGTTTTATGTAGCGCGGACGAAGTCGCATGCATCATCTATTATGGATACACATATAAAATAATAAATATAGATTCGTCAATGTGTACAACAACCTAAAATGTAAAGCTTACCTACTGTGTGTTTTCCAATTTATGAAGATGATCATGATCCGCGATATTCAAGTTTTAGATCAATAGTCGAAAAATTTGTAGACGCTTCGCTAAAGTCGTCCCTGCTTACTTCATAACTCTCGCCTAACGCCTGAATATAGTACCATACACAGAATTTCCACCTAATAAAAGGCCACGTTACGTGTAGGGCACGTTAGACATGCAATTACCGGAGTCCCCAGCTTAATGAGACCCACCCTTCCCTTCCCACATTTAACGAATGGCACAAAAAGGGGAAGATGTATGAATACTCGCAGATCAAGTTGATTTGGTGAGGCTACATGGCAAAGTTTCACGTTTAACGTTAATTAGTGCGTGCCTCGCGTTCTTAGGCGTGTTTGGATGTGTGTATGTAAGATTGCCATCTCGAAAAATGGGTAATGTGCTAAGTATACGCCAATTTTTGACGAATGTGTGACAAACCTAGTCGTTAAGTGGCTATATTTAGCGATTTTTCACATGTATATAGTTAGAGTACACCTTGCATGCTGTCAATTTATGTGTTGGCAATATAATTGCACGGAATAGTGGTCTCAATATGCCATTAGGAAGAGGTAATTTGATGTACAGATTAATGTGCGTAACAATTTATTGTCAATTATCGTAACCGACAGCACGGCAGGATCAATTAACGCAAAGGCGCAATTGCAAATTACACTAACTGGATAGGTTTGCCTATAGAGATGTTCGAGATTGCGTCACAGCTCTCACAGCAGGCACAACCTCCATTTATCAAAAAGCTGATAAGCTTAAACTTGATACCTTTAGTAGGCATTTTCCTATAAGAGACAATTATACTGAGAGAAATTTCCTGACGCTCCTTCTGATTTTCTTCTTCCATTTCCTTTCAAGAGGGAGAACTTTTCCTTTAGCATTTTAGATTGCACTGGTTCCTACTGAGTCGGATCTATAGGAGTTTTCTATCTAAATCAGGAACGGAGAAGAGTTTTTTTAAAAGGAAAAGCTTTTGGAAAGAAAGCATCAGGAAGTTTTTCAGTGACTAAAATAAAACTTGTTTGAAACTGAAGATAAACTTAAATTAGAACCTACCTATTAACAGCGTTTCGGTAACCACACCGAAGACGCAGAGTGAACCACTAAAAGGATTTTCTAGATCGTGATTAAATAATACAAGGCTATCTTGAAAGTTGCTGAATGGCTAACATTTGAACTCCGATACACAAATGTCATATCTAGTTATTGTATTCGCGAGCTACGGGCGGTTCCGAAGGTTACAGTTCGGAGTTCGGATCGTGCTTGCATGACGATTCATATTTCTTCGTTTTGGAGAGTAACGGCACTTTGAAAGGTTGAAAAACTTCAACTTTATAACTTTCGTTGGGAATTAGCCTTACATTTACATAGAGCCGGAATTTATATTCATTTCTGGATACTTACGGCATTCATTCGAATACTTGGTAAGTATCAGATAAATTCCGGTTTTTTTAATGAAGTGACAGTTTGTTTTATCTAAAATAGATAGTTGTCAACTTTCAACCAGTTTAAATAATGAATATTACCGTTTTAAACCTTGTATCTGTACCTTGATAAATGAAAAATAAGAATGAAAATTGCAAATTAATTAATCTGCAATTACAGATTTTATGTTTATTGAATTTTAATCCAACTGAATTACTGTATTATTTATATTTTAGACTATATTTTCTGCGTTCTTAAAAAATAATGTGACTGGGGCTTGGCAATTACGGTTATTTTTGAGAGAATTATAATTTTTTTCAACAAAAAAGTGCAACATTGTTGCAAAGAAGACCTCAATGTAAAAAAAAGATAGCTAGGTAATTAATATCTGGTAATTATTCTACCTATTTGGACATTATATATCAATTTAAATTCTATAATTGAATAATAAAATATTCTGATAGGTATTATGCGCTGTCCGTTATGACTTGTTCGGTGTACCTACTGTTGCCAATCCAATAAATTCAACCAAATTCACACCAAAATAGTGTCGTGCCAAAAAAATACCTATAGGTAAACAAATAATATGATAATATTAAAAACTAAAGTGTGTCAGTTTTGTCCCATCTTTTGGCTAATTTGAGTACAGAGACATAGATAATTACCTATCATTGAATGTGTGTATGTGAGAGAAAGCTAATAGCTTGCATTCCGAAAAAGGACATAGGCTACTTTATATCCTGGATAAACAGAAAGTTCATGGATGGATTAGTACACTACTTACATGGATTTTGAAAACTGAAATTTGTACCGATACAAATTCACGGGCATCACTTAGTTCTATGGTACAATATACTGGCATATACAAAGGCGGATTTACATTGGGTACAACGGCCCCAGAATGGGCATACGGTTCAACTTCAAACAATCTTAGCAGATATTTGTAAAATATGGGGTTTACTTCCTGCAGTATGCTGCATGAGCATATAGCAGCTGCTTTTAAATAAGAATTTTGATGTCCACTTTTAATATAATGCCCTTGTTTTTAGATACAATACAATTAGGTTAAATAATTTGGTGCCTACCTTCCCTACACAGGCGTACACAGGTATTACCTATTTCTAGTAGGTAAGCATAGCAAACTAACTGGGACGATCTATTCATACAAAGTATATAGATACATAGCTACTAAATAAAAGAAAGGTCTCTACGTACACTTGACGGCTGTACATTAATTAAACCGTCCCTCAAGGCACTGTCCACCGATATCGGCAGTGCACTTCGTTAGGGATCATTCCACGCAAGCCTTCGCCATGCTTTATTGGCTCCCATTGTAAACAGCTGACTTTAATTGTGTTTTCTTTTCTATATTTCTGAGTTTATTGCCTACTTTCATATTAATAATGTGAATTCTCAATTTAATTTATATTTGTCTATATTTTAATTTACATATTTTAAGTACTTATCTTAAAAGCTGCAACAGTGTAGGTAGGTACTATATATACACAAAAATTAAATGTTGCCAACTTTTATTTATAAGCACACCTTTTAAAGGTAAATAATGCCACTTAGCTTTTCCATATTAGTTGACGGTAATCAATATATTTTGAATAATGCATAGTAATGAATATCTACTGAAATTGTTCATAAAGCACCTGTTAGAGCCTTTTAGATTTATAACACCTAACACCTTGCCGCGTCAAGATTGGTAATGCACCCTTAACAGGCGTCAGTAACTACGTTTTTATTCATTATCTCACTCAGGCTAAGCTCATACTGCAAAACGTCCGCGCGAATTTTACTCTCGCGTTTAATGTTTCGCGTACCTACTTAATTTTACCTACCACGTCGCACTGCGATTTCCTCGCGATTTTTGTTAGTCTTGACTCTTGCTGGAGTTCTCGGCATAGACGCACCTGTAAAATGGACTACAGAACTAATATTATTGGCCGAGCGAAGCGAAGGTCTTTTAATCTACTTAGGTGGATTGGCACTTTTCCGTCTGTCCGTCCGTCCGTACGTCTGTCTCAGATTAATAACTTCCGAATTATTGAATTAAATATAATTGCTTGTAGATCGATGGCCTAAAGCGGAAAATTATAATATTATAAACAACGTTAATTGCGGGGTGCTCTCATTAAAGCAAATACTTAGTTAGTATTTTATTTATACGTAAGCTTGTGGGTTATTCTTTGATAGAACTTTTTAATCGGATAAAAAAGGTTCTTTTTTACTACAAAAAATTTCGATTTGGGGTTTACCAAAATTGCTATTTTAGACCAATTTTGTCCCGGGGACTACCTTAAGTATGACGTGAGCGGCGATCCCCTTCCACATACTCGAACTTTATTCGCAAATAGTAATTCGGTGAGCGACATACAACTCCGCACTGCACAAAATATTCGCACATAATTTAATTCGCACCGCACCGCATGCAATTTGTATCAAACCACAGTTTTTTTCCGCGTGAATATAAATCGCAAGTGCGTGTCACTCCATATTATGATTGCTAGAGTCACAGAATTGTGAAAAAAATCACAAGGCTTTTTCGCAGTGCGGGCCAGCCTAAAAGCTCATTTGCAATGCAGATTTACGGCAATCTAATGAAGTTCTTATCTCGAACATGAATAAACATTCAATAAACTTGTCGTGGCCAAATCGAAATATTCAAAGACGAATTTCACAAACATTAAAATTCAAGTCGAGAATTAATAAAGAGATAAATAAATTTAAGAGCAGTGGGAATGTGGGTCTGCCGTTACAGGTCCGGTTCGTTTTATGTGCATATCGAAGATGGATGGCGCGGGCGACGGCGGGGCGCGGGGCGGGCGGGGGCCGCGAATGCCTTCCCGCCCGGCACCACCCCTCCGCCGCGCCGTAATGGCCGCGACCACGCAGCCCTGTCAGACGACAAAAATGCCATAATAATGGCCCCTGAATAGTTTTTGCTGCACCGCTCCAAATACCCACTCTGCCCCCGGCCCCAGTACGTGACAACTCGCCGGTCATCTCCCTTTTATTGAGAAATTCGTCAGTTTTATTTCCCGTTCGGAAAAAACTACATGTCGAAAGGGATGGAATCCGGTTGTGTCATTTCAAACACTTGATAAGTATCGCTCGGGAACTTTTTCGCGAGCGAGATTCAGTGAAGCTGCTTTCGTTAGTATTCAACGAATGCTCAGTTTTTATTTGTCTTTAAGGATAGACGGTCACCTTCAGGATGCTTTAATTATGAACCAATAAGAAGTCTACTTCTTCTAGTGACTTAAGACTCTGGAGGACTTTTCACAATACCTTATTAGTGGAAATTGTTTCACGATCCTCCTTCTAAAAAGTTAAGCCATTGCAGTTAATCTTCTGAATTAATCAGTAAAAATTACGACTTAGGTAGATATTTGAAGAGTTCTACCAAATTTTTATTTTGAAAAGCTCAATTAAAAGCACCTTACGATTCATATGTGCCATCCGTTTCTGAACCAAACTTTTCTGTTGCTAACCTTTGTTGGTTGATTTCACAAACAATAGTGGAGCCATTAACAGAAAAGCTACATACATTAAACTCAATACCTGACGGACTAAATACAAACCTTTCACCAACCATTCCATTTAATCAAATATTGAGAGTAATAACTTTTAAGTCAGTTGCTAATTAAAGGCAACGATCTGTTAATAATTGTAGCGTTATTATCGAAGCGGTGATATTGAACGTCAACAAAGGTGGACCAATTAAGAGTTTCCCCGAATGTCCGAACGGAGTAGTTCAGAATGATAGCACCGTCAATTATGCTGCCCGCCTCGCCGCTCTGCCAATTACCGGCCAGCCTACCGATTGATAAAAAACAGTTTCGAAAAATTCGCCCAAACAAATTCAGGTTATCTCCCGAAGAGAACCTCGGGCGCTAAGAACCTGCGCCGTCCGGACGACCAATTTTGGTCAACAGAGTAACTGTCGATAAAGTTAATTATAAACAGAACAAGAACGATCACATGATAAACGTATTAAAAAAGGAAATCGGCGACTGAAAACAAAAAACTGAAACGGCGCAAGGAGCAGAAATTCGCCATTTTTACGAAATCGCTCTTATTTACGATGGCAGTGAGCCCACGAAAAAACTAGTTCGCGCTTCATGTATGAACCATGGCGTGGTCGCAAGAACAATCACGAGGAATAATTCATATTCCGAACGCGCTGCAAATATTCAGACCTGATTTACGAGCCGCTCCGTTTTGTTCGCTGATCGAATCTTGTTAACGACGAATTTTTCACAAATAATTGGATTTTTATTGTATTGCGTTAGATTGGTGTTGTGATTCATAAAGATGACTTATTTCAGCAATCGATCGCAAAATCTCACCATATTACCATCAAGCGTAATAATGAAGATATTTTCTAACGCTTTATAGCCCTATCCTATTTAGTTCCCATCGTCGGGCTTATTGAAGGGGTGCTGAGCTCGACGACACCTGTATGCGTATTGTGTCGTATAAATTCGCCGTCCGCGATTCAGCCGCGGCAGCCGCGTCCCTCGGTTTATTGAACCCTGTATCGAGATAAGGCGCTTCTATAGAACAGCGACGAAAATATTCTTTACTAGATGATGCCCGCGACTTAGTCTGCGTGAATTAGGTTTTTCGTTTCCGCGGGTACTTTTTAATTTCCTGGGTTAAAAGTATTACCTATGTCCTTCCCCTGAATAGCACCTATCCCTGTACCAAATTTCATCAAAATCGGTTAAACAGATGAGCCATGAAAGCGTAGCAGACAGACAGACACTTTCACATTTACTATACTTTTCGCATTTATAGCATAGGTACCTATGGAGTAGATAACACGCTCCGGCTTCGCACGGGTTTGGATTACCTTATATACCGACTACAGCACCTATGTATTGTACCGTATGTATGGTAAAAATCCACGTTTCATTAAGTCACTACACGGATCGCAATTGACTCGCTGTTAACCGTTGAGGAGTTGCGTTTGCCATCTCAGAACTATTCATCAATCATCAGATGGATCAAACTTCATGAAATTAAACCAGAACAATTTGATAGTAGGTGTACCTAAGCTTTAAAAAAGATTGTCAATAATGGGTTTAGATTTGAAGGAATCGTCGAGTAAAAGACCTACTTAATCAGAAACTTTCCCCTATCACGAAGTAACCCTTTTCTTTTTTAGGATAAAAAAAATCCTATTGGTATATCGGCCCAGTGTAAGTATAATATTAGTATTAGTAGGTATGCCAAGTTGAATATTTTGGGCTCTATAGCTTCAGCACAGGAGTCGTCCAGCTACAGTTTTATTATACCTAAGTATAGATTCATGTAATTTTTTCGCTCGTTTGCATTTCCTGCAGGCGCTCGTGAGCGTATGCCCCAGCTCATAATTAATTCAATTCAAATCACAGCGCCCACGAGGCCTTCCAATTTATCTGTAACTGGTGCAGCGCCTTGTATGGAAAACGATTGTGTTTGCGTAGCGCTTTCTCGACAACATTTCATATATCAAACCAGGCATGAGAAACATTATATTAAAATGTATGACGAATATTTTAATTTTAAATATCCGTAGAAAATACGCAGATATGCTATATTTATTTACTAGTGGCAAACGACTTAAGCAGTAAGGCATACATAGTAGGGGTAACAAATGGTAAGGTATTAACACACAATAAAGTTTATCTCGATGTTTGCGGGGCTCTTCTAAAATGTGTATTTTCCGTGCTGGGAATGGAAATGTCGCGAAGGCTAGAACAAACGGGTGCGCGGGCGCAAGGCGAGGGACGCTCGGGGACTAGGCGTGCCCGCTTCTACGCATGCCTGTTGCATGTACCTACGTACTTGCCATGTATTGTATAGTCATAAGTTTGGTCAATGCCTAACTCATTCTTATATGAAAACAATAATAACTATAAATAAGTTCACTACTAGGCGTCTCTTCCGTATACATTCAGATATTAGGTACTCGGTTGGAATTTTTGAAAATTCTTCCGTTTTAGATTTTTATTTATTTAGATAAAAGCTCAAATACAGTCTCAATGTTACACTGGTATCTACGTAAGATACACTGGTATGTACGTTAGTAATTCTAATTTATACCTACATTACAAAAAATACGTGGAACAACCTACAAAATATTACTAGCTGATGCCCGCAACTTTGTTCGCGTGAATTGAGTTTTATTGGTTCCCGCGGGAACTCTTCAATTTTACGGGATAAAAATTTGTCTATGTGTTATTCTAGACTATAATCTAAGCTCTGTGCCAAACATCCAAATCCGTTCAGCCGTTGAAGCGTGATTGATTAACATCATCCATACAATACATCCATCCAAACTTTATTTTTAATATTAGTATAGATATACATATCTGTCTATAATTAGGAACGTGAAAGCGACGTGTGATATATCAAGATTAGAGATCATTAATTACGCTCAAAATATAAGAGCTCTTACCATAACTTACGTCATCCGTACCTATAGGTTATTTTTATCTCATATGCATCTCATATATAATATGAATCTGATACATGGATGGTATAAATTGCTAGGTATTGACAGGTTGCGTCGCATCAGTTTGAAATAATATAATATTATCTAGTCATAGTTTGTAATAAGTAATTTTTCAATAAATCAAGTTTGGCTAAGGTCAGCCTATTCTACCTACATTAGATTGGAAAGAACATCAATAACATATATACCTAATTAATTCAAAAAGTTCAGTCCCCTATCCATTCACCCATTTGGGTCAATGTTAGGTAACTAACCAATAAAATAACATACGACCACACTTCCACTAAATAACTTTCGAAAAGTAAAATTCGATATTCGTGAGCATTGAATAGGGTCAAAAAAATTCTCCAACTGAAAACCAAAGAGTGCAATAAATATTAGGAAGTAGGTGCTTCGTATGAGCACTACTACCAACTTTACTAGCGCTCGCTTTTAAACGAATTGGTCTGTATAACAATAAAAACGCTCATAGGCCCTTTCACACATTCTAATGTGCCCAATGCTCCTTCATTTGTCGAGGGCTGGCACGCAAAGGAAATATTTTCTGAAATCCATACAGCCTTAAGGATCTCATAAAGTAGTCGTTCCCCACGCGAAAGTATAGAAGTGAGATTTATTCAGGGGACTCCGACCTCCGCCCAGGGCTTTACGATGATGAATTGGCACTTTTTCAGGGCTGCCTACAAATTTTAGCACGAACAATATACGCACGCTGAATAACAATGAAGTAGGTAAGAGTTGCACCGTTATGAGTTGGAAAGTTTTAATGTCTCTAATGAGGTAAGGCGTTCATAAATATTTCTATTCTTAAGATTAGTAGCTCTTTACGGGAGCCGTGTAATGCGTAACAGCTACTTACTGTTAATTAACTTTGAATGTATAATCATCTTTAGGGAGTGTTGTATCACGTACGAGTACTATACATTTATTATGGACTGTTAAATTTTAACTAAATTAAAAATGGAGGGACAAAAGAAGGATTTACGACCTTTGGAATGACTTATCGCCTTTTTATGAATTGTTTTATTATAGTCATTTAGATTAACCACTTAACTTTATTATTTCTAATTTCTTGTATTAAAAAAATCGGAAAAACATGAAGCTCCTAGGTGCGATAAAGATAACCTTTATTAGAATTCAAGTTTTATTTACTCAAATTTTAAAATTACTTATTTGACTAAATTTTGTAGGTAGGTACTTAAGTACTATTTTGTTACGTGTTGACTTGCAAAAAATAGGAACCCATAAATGAACAGCCGGCCGCGCCACGACCTAGCGTCACGAAAACTGCGCTTACATTCCTGCATATCTAATGCCGCTATTAGTTATGACCCCTTACATCCAATCCAAACCACCTAACCGGACCCTCAGTGTGGCACTATTCCGAATACCTATCGTAGATTTACTTCAGAAGTATTTCCAGATAATTTATTTCTGAAAATGTAATTTTAGACTTAATTTACCTACTTACGCTACGGTTTGGTTTACAAATTGTAGATAGATCATTTCATGTCTTTTTCTAAATAATAAGACTGACTATGTAACCTGAAGTTAGAAAAAGTTGGGGATAAGGACGTTACCGTAGAAGTGACGTAGAATTGTCATAGAAGTCTTTAAGACACTCCCTGAAAATCCAGGTGTACCTAAATAGTGACCTATCTATCTTGACACATTTACTTCGTCGAAAATAAAAACTTAAGTATATTTTAACTTGATAATATGATAATATTGAATTCTACCTAACCATTATTCAATTGATATGATTACGCTAAAAGTTGTAATAAATAAATTTTTCTTCAAAATGTTGTGATCATAACTTCCAATTTCCGTTAATAAAATGCAATACCTACAAAACGTAATCATGGAAGTACCTAAATATAATTTTAGTTACTGATCGTACGCACGTCCGTAATATAGTAAACAGGTTATTCATAAAGTGATGACTTCATTCCGATCAGCGCAGCTTTAGGCAATCGTCTAAATTATAATAATAAGCGGGCGTGAGCTCATTCGATGGCCTGTCTTAATAAAGTCATTACAAATATCTTGTATTCGACGGCCAATTCTCAATGCTAAATGTCAAAGGGTTTTATTTTGTCTGATTGATATCCTATGATAATAATTTTTTAAGGAAACCTGTAGACTAACAACATCAAATCTGTAAGTTATATTTATTGCAAAAAAAGAAATAATTTAGGGATTACTATTATTACTGTGATTTGCTTGTGCAAATAAAAACTTTTAAAAACGGAGGCTTTGACAAAACGAAATGGTTAGTTAATCGCAAATATTATTTTAACAAAAAATTGTGAAAATATTTCATCTTAAGACATAAAGTTCATAGGTAAAGAAATTGCTCAGACGACAAGTGATGTGAAGTAGGTAATAAAACGTAATGTAAAATGAACGAGAATATCTCAAATGAAAACAAATAATACGAGCACGCGAAGAGGCTACGAAACGAAAACGTAGGGAAGGCCGTAACCGGTGATTTAAACGGCCACCAACCAACAATAGTTGCTTCGGCCGTATGAATAAAACGTATACAAATTTAATCAAAGAGAAATCTATTAGTAAAATGAGAAGCACGGAAGGGAGCACCTATACATATTCAACGAGGCACTGTATCACGAACGAGCCAATTTATGCAGCAGGTCTTCGAGTATCGTACTTTTACCGCGGCCATATGTAAAACTGGACTATTTCTTTTGCCGATCAGATTGTCACGTGTAAACTTAGAACGCCTATTTATTCCCTTGGATTTGAGAACCTCGTTACGTTGCCGGTTTTAAATCGTGGGCTATTCTCTTAGCCAAGCGAAGCCCTATAAAATGGATGAGATTTACCCATATGATTACATATTTATTGAAACTTTTCTTCACTAACTGTTGGTGTCATTTTAATCAAAACAAGACACACACACATTACACACGTTATTGATACATAAGATTTTATTTCGGATGATTTTATATAGGTATCTACTTCGTTGGCGACTGGTTTATTTAAAAGTCTTCCATAAACAACCTTTACTGGAAAATATACCTGTAACAGCTCTCTACAGCTAAGATGCACCTTAGTCCGTGTCATCTTTATTAGTGACATCTACAGAAAAAACATCAGCATGCAAAAAATGATTCCCATTCGGGCACAAAATGAAACCAAAAAAGTATTGGAGATCTGAAGAAATAAATATAAATTGCAAAATCACGCGGACGTATCCAAATCGGTCATCATAGTAGCCGTTTTTCTCAACGATGCACAATGTCAGGATCAACATTGTAACGTCCGCTTTAGACGAAACATTACCTATATGGAATCGATGAAGAAAAATCTCGCTTCTTTCTTGCAATAACTGCATTTTTTTACACATTTAAGGAAACCCTTTAAAACATAAGAAAGTAAAAGATTTGCTTACTTAAATCGTGATTTTTTTATAAAATTCCAATATATAGGTAAAATAGGTTAACAAAAGAGGGTAGGTACCTGATTAGAGTTTGTAAAATAACAAATTTTAGTAGAATATTGATAGACATTCTAGTCAAGCAAGTACTTAACCCGGAAGAAATCGTTTCAATTCACCAGTTTAGAATAAAGTACCAATCACTATTCCATAATGGCACTTACCTAATAATAATTAGATACACATGTTTAGTAGAGTTCTGACGGTCGTTAAAACTGTAGCAGTGAATTTGTCATAACTACATAACAATTAAAGCATCAACAGTTGAAATGGTCTCGGATAAAGTAGAGTTTATATCGAGTGTATGAAAGGGTGGATAAAAATACAATTGGAAGCGCCAGACAGGCGAGATCAATGTCCCAACCCGGATCGAAAGATCGAGTGAGTGAACGAACAACTTATGCTTTGGTTTGCGACTATTATATAAAAAAACTAGATGATGCCGCGACTTCACCCGCGCTTTTATAAGTTTTTTTCAATGTCTTACATTTTCAGGGATAAAAATATACTTTAAAAGGTATCTCTTCTTAAAAAAGTCAAACGAACGTTTTTTGGTTTAAATAAATCGAATCTTCCCAAGCGTTTTCAAAAAGGTAACAGACAGACAGATAGACACACGTGCGCTTTGCTTTACTAATACGGATTAGGACGTCTTTTTCATTTCTCTTGGTTATGGGATTTTTGTACCATTAGCTTTTTGCGAAATTATAAAAAAAAGACTTAATTTTGATATGGATGACAATATATAACCTGTCAATGAAATATACACTTTTAATTGATTTACATATTATTAGCAATTGTAGTAACTAATGTGTAAGTTTTCGTGTTTATGCAAATATTTAAAATAAAATAAAAATAAGTATACGAACCGATTTTTCAAATAGCAACGGTGTACAACGTTGCTACATATTTATGATTAATTGCATTTATATGAAAAAGTTCCTGAAAAGGTACAATACAATACATTTTCTTTATTTTGCAGATACCTACATACATTTAGTGAGGTACTGAGTTGTTAACTGGTAAATACTTATTTCTTAGCATGAAAATTTCGTTGGTAATATTTTATTATGACGGTAATAAGTAAGTAGGTACCTGCAAGATGTGTATAAGGACTGTACTCTACATAAGTGTTAATTTATAGCTACATGCCTACCGAATAAATTAAACACGCGTAGGTGCCTGCCTACATAAGAAAATAAAGCAAAGAGACCACCTTCATTTGAGTTAGCCGAGCCGCCTTTACTCATTGTTATATACCTAATACATATTCATATATTGTTTTCCAATTAACAGTTTGTAAGGCCCCACTCAAATTCAATTCAGAAGTCGCATGGCTATAAATGGGGGCAATATAATAGTGGCCTTAGACATATTTGAATATCTCTGAGCGCATCGGAGGCCGGGTATTGTTACCTCCGAGTATGGACTTAATTAAGAAGGGAATAGGTGGATCTAGTGGCGTTCAGACATGGCGAGCCAGGTCTCGAGTGCTTTGGAATTGCTTGCCACATGCTTTGTTTAAACAAGGGGAATATAATAATATCGTTTATTATCGATAAGAAACACTGCGAATCAAAAACTCGCATTGCTGCGGACTCAAATATCTATATACCTGCTTTAAGAATATTAAAAGCTTGAGGAATATTATAAGTCCTTCCGCGTTGATTTAGGTTTTTGAAAAATACCAAACTTCATCAAAATCGGGTAAAACGATTGGTCGTAAAAGCGTAGATAGACAGATAGACGGACGGACTGGCGGACAGACTCACTTTCGCAACTATAATTTCGACTAATTTTATACTCGAGATAGGTAAGTATACCTACCTTCGACTCAATTTAATCTTTCTTTAATAACGCAAATAAAATAACTATCTTCTTCTTCTTCTTCTTTGCCATGCCCACATCCCATTTCATTTGGGGTCGGGCCTCCTTGTACGTAGGCGCCAGGACTTTCTGTCCTGGGTTGTCAGTGGCGTGATGTTAAGGGCTCTAACGTCCCTCTCGACATTGGACCACCATGTGGCTGGGGGTCTGCCTCTCTCTCGTGGTTTGGTGGGGATATTCAGCACTTTCTTTACAGGGTAGTCATCACTTCCTCGCATTATATGGCCGTACCATCGCAGCCTACTCTCCCTAAGCTTTTCCTGCACCGGTGCTATCTTGAAAGTTCCCCTTATGAATTCGTTGCGAATCTTGTCTAACCGAGTCACGCCGCCCACCTTCTTCGCCGTGCTTCTTCAATGTGGTCCAGCACTCCGCTCCGTATGTCAGTGCAGGTCTTACCGCCGTTTTATATATTTTGCCCTTAGTCCTTATGGGCATTTTACTATCGCAAAGTACACCAGACAGGGAACGCCATTTCAACCAGGCTGTATTCACTCGATGATTAACATCTTCATCGATTTGTGCGTCCGTCGTTAACATGGAACCCAGATATTTAAACATTTTGACTTTGGGTAGACTTTGGGTAGCAAAGCAAAGGGAAATAAAATAACAATGATTGTATTAAATATCCATAATCTTTTGATTTCGTATAAACTTGAAATGAAGTTGAACAATAAGCAACTGTGGGTACCTGATATAAACCATATAGTTCTCACCATTTAATATTAACTGAAATTTAGTTTGAAATTCGGCTGCTGGGAAATCGAGATGTTTAAACTTGTATAGATATAATTCTGTTGTGGTTACTAGTTGCACTCTCGGGTTATGATACCGTTATACCTAATGCTACGAGTATCATTTCAAATCCAAACTAACTTTGAGGGATAACTATTGAAGCAAAATGTAGCACTTACACAGCCATACCTTATACCGTTTGCTATCTCCCAAGTCAAGTTTAGAATCTTCCTTCTACGAAAGCTCTAAAAACCCCGTCTTTAGTCAAATTTATTTACAAATACCTATACAGTTATAATTGTATCTAAGACTCAAACTAAAGTTTAATTCTTAAATGATAAAAGACATCAATATTTAAAAAAAAAAACATTTTTTCAACATGATTTCCAAATTTGGTCTACAACTATGCTTTACTAGCGAAAAAAAAAAACTGTTTCCGAATTTCGATTATGTAAAAATTAAATTATTTTTGAACAGCATGCAGCAACACAATCTACTTAAGTATAACATCAAAAGTTGTTTTAATTAAGAGTAAGCACGTCCTAAAAACTTTTGATTAATCCGTACTAAAAATACATCGTGTCTGTCTATCTTTTCATTTCCTTCTATCTTTTTCGCGAAACTGATTTCGACAAATTTTGATAGAGATATAGCCATTACTCGCATCCCAAAGATTATATAAGCTATTTTCCGGAAAATAACATATTTCCCATGGGATTTTGTAAATAATTAAAGCAGACGACGTCGTGAGCATCATCTAATATTTTTATTATGTAAAAATATTCAGCATCTCTGTGAAAAAATGCCGATTCGACGCAAATTAATTAAATGCGCCACATCGTAGGAGTCCCTTCGCTGCAACACTCTGTATACTTTGGCTTTAAGCCCTCGACCTCGGCTATTTTCGCTGGCAATTAATAATATTTGCCAACCCTATCTGGGTGGCTAGTAGGAAGTTATTATAACCTTAGACAAGCAGCCAGGTGCCTACTTGTACACCTAAATTGTATGAGTTTCTTTTTTAAATAAAGAAATGGTCTGCGTTGTATAAGGATTAGTTATCTAATTGTACTGGTGATGAAGACTTAGTAAGAACGTATAAATAACATGTGTGGTCCAGTGTTGTGTTCCTACGAATTGGTTTAATAGTTTTAAATATTTATATGAGTGGTTGTTAATCTTTGTTGTTAATTATTATTGATAACGACGAACATATCTATAATTTAATTGAATTAAGGCGCCAGCATAAATGG
Source organism: Erebia epiphron (assembly GCA_963932025.1). Lineage (NCBI taxonomy): Eukaryota > Metazoa > Arthropoda > Insecta > Lepidoptera > Nymphalidae > Erebia > Erebia epiphron. Next base: position 45,185,682 of record OZ009945.1, read on the forward strand.
CTTAATTAAAAAGCATGAACAGATAATTTAAAAACAAAAACGATAATACAAGAAACAATGATGCCCTCCCGGTGCAAGCAATAAATAAATTATTCAATAGAGTAAATGAAGCCGAACTGAGGTAATGATCTATAACGATATCGGCGGGCGTCCTTTAGGTCTTCAATTACGCACATTTAGCTTATTTACTGAATCGATTGTAAGCTTAACTCGTAATTAAAATTGCTTATTCTATAGCTGCGGTTCCAGTGTACGCGATTTTTAATAGCGGAAAAGAGTCACTGCAGCATGTGTTGAGCGACTAGCGGAATATGTTTTTTTTTGAGTAAATTTATCATAAGAATTCAGAAATATTATTGTATATATTTACAAAAAATTAAAACATTCATATTAAGTAGGTTACTTTTGTAAATATTTTCAATTTTATCTTTTGAGATCTAGACTGCTGAATATTTTTAACTACCTAAAAACAGCATAATAATTTTATACCGTTAATCTTTTTATATTGAAATATATCACTGGTGTAAATATAGCGCATGCTGTGTGACTGGCGATAAGCGGAAAATCAATGACCATCCTTTTTGAAGTCTGATAAAAAAATTATTGCAATGACAACTTTTCTAATAATAGGGTGTAAAAACAGAAAATTTGGCTTATTTAACAGTGTATAACAATATAACATAGTGCTTTGAGCGAAGTGTTAAGTTAAGAGGCAATACAAGTCACAAATGACAAGCGTAGAGCGGACTCTACGTATTAAAGCACCCTTACATACCTACTGTACTTTTTCTATTGAAAATTTTATCCAATTATGAATATTCATTAACTTACCTATTTGTGGATACAGTAATTAGTTATTATAAGAGTATATAAAACTAATTAATCCACTGAACAACAGTTTGCTCGTATCTCCATGTTTTTCGTAGCGCGCTACGAAATAATGAACGCGTTGAATAAGATGCGAGCGGAAAGCGGTTTGATGCTAATTACTTTTTGTCGAAACAAAAATATTTCTGAACCTGTGATAAATAGATTCATCTGTAAAAAACCTATCAAGTAGAATTACTATTTAGAAGTTGCCTTACTTGCTTTCAAGCTCATGTCTGTCCTTACATTATTTTGCATGAGTTTTTATATCGAGGAAATATAGTTAAATATTATACTTACTACCTAACTCCCAAGACCAGTGTGCCTTGATATAACTCTTTAGCCCCGATGCAAGCTAGATAAGCAATATTAAACTAACCTAAGACGACAGAAAAACTACAGAACTGAGAACTACATTTTGTTCAACTTTTAAAGCCCGCGTCGCTTATGATTTTTTATCCCATCCCGAAGAGCTCGCGGAGTTTACTGCAGGGATATAAATTAAATGCTTACGTTTCGCCCTGCTCCGCTAGTTTAATTAAGCGTCTCCTTTGTCTGTATGTGCGTGCCGTTCAACATGCTCCTTCTATCCCGGGACATAAGGACCGTAGATAAACCTAACACGAGTCCACTAGCGTAATACTATATCGTTAATATTATTTACTGTTAAACCTACGTAGGCGGGTTAATTAGGTAATTATTCTGGAATTATCTGTGTCTATAATAAACTTGGTGATAACCATAACTACGTCCGCGTGGATTTCGATTTTTTAGCTCCCGCACGAAGTCTTGATTTTTTTGGGATAAAACGTATCCTATGACCGTTAATAGTAGGCAAACTAGGTTTGTAGAGGCCATAGAATTCGATTTAAATGTTAAGTCCTGAAAAGGTAACAAACAGATAGATAGACAGAAACGCTTGCGCATTTATAATGTGAATACCAATGGTTTTGAAGTGTTTTTCTGTCGTGATCGACATCATGGAAGTACCTAATACCAACCTATGTAGGTAGTACGTACCTACAAAATACCTACCTACTCATATCCACTGAGATCGAAACATGTCAGGAAGATTAATTTTTCAAACCCCGTTATGCTTGTTTTATTTTCCGTTCCAATTTACCAAACTCGTACAATACTAATTATAAAGTCGTAGCCTTGACGCAAATAAACTGAAATATTTAAACAAATATTATGAGTTTTATACCTGGAGCCAACTGATTAAGCGACGTTGGAAGATTGATTTTCTATTAATATGTTGGTTAACACTTTATTAATACACTTTTAACTTGCTTCTACACATAACACACGCAACCTACCGTCTGGCTATTCGAAAACTAAAAAACTTTAAGCCGTTTACGGTCCGGGCCTTCTCTGTACAAAAGCTTTTTATCTAACAATCGCGACTTTCTCTTGCGCAATGATTCAAAAAAATAATGTCCTTTGTCCTGACCATAACAAAGCCAAATTTCTCCAAGCACTCGCCCAATGGACCGGGCATTTTAAAACACCCGAATTTTGAATACAAAACGCTTAAAAAGCTCAGTAGTTTTGAAACTCGCGATCGAGCTATCCGATCGGCCGGACAATCGTGACGATACTGAAAAACGGTATTATTTTATCCAGAAATCTCTTAACGAGGTTAGTTTAGGCAAACTTTTGTGATGCTCATCGTTTGTTTCGTTTTATTTGGGTCCATATGAGTTGTATATTAAATTACCCTCCGGCATCGGAGATTCCGGAGTCAAAGGGTTGCGCTGTTCACACATATGTCGCCTGCGCAGGAGTGAGTGTGATAAAGCGATTTTTGTAAACTCCCCGCCATTCGAAATGAAGAACACGTTTGAAAAATAATTTGAATACCAAAATGCAGATGGCTTCTTTTATCTGTGAGGCTCGGGGCCGCGCCGGCGAACTACAAGTTAATTAAGGTTTGCCCATCAATTAAATATTGGTTTTCATTGTTTTAATTTGGCCGCTGAATTCGTGATTTATTAAAATATCTCGATCTTAATTAAGTTGCAGAATTACATAACTTTTCGCTTGGCGTGATTCGAATAAAGATCTTATTAGGCTGATATGCTTAAAATGACTACCGAATATGCCACTGTGCCATGAAATATATAAACATGAGCAAATCTGTAAAGATAAAAGCTAATTAATATTGATATGAAAAAGGCCCTCTAAGTAAATACGTAAGTAGATGAAATTCAATTCAGTACAAAAGTTTGAAAGTAATAATTTGGAAATAAATCGATACAGTCAAATCCCGCTCATTCGTCCCGTATCTGGGACGATGCATTCGTTCAGCGGATTCAGTGAGCGAAACACCAAAATTTATTAGGTTAGTAGTTGCCGTAGGTCGATAAAACTACGGACCGACGCCAGAACGACGTATCTCAATAAATCCGCGAGAAAAATAAACGACCGACGACTGAAAGAAACAGGGTAACCTTTCGCACAATACCACTCGAAGGTTGTATGACTGAAAAGAGAAATGCGCAGTGCAATTTTGTGATATCTTTTTCACTCGTTCAATGGTGGAGCCTCGGGCGACATACGGACGTTATAGTGTTGAATTAGCATATTTATTGCTAGTTACGCGACAAAATAAATTTATCTTAGCCCACTGGGCCTGAGACATATTCCCTTATTTTTTCTTTTTACATATTCTCGCTTCCGCTTGGTTTATTTAGTCTGGGAGAGGCTAATGAAGAAAGAACATTATGTAGGTACACCTAGGTACTAATTCTTAATCCAGTTCAGTGTTAATGACATAGGTACAAAGATACTTAGCTGGTAGGTACTACTTATCTGGGGTTTTTACTTATTATTATTTTTCTGAAAAGCTTGACTTAACTGCTTTTATTTACCTACTAATTTCCGGGGAGTTTTTCAACAGTTCCATCAAACAAACTTTACAGGTACCTACCTAATTTATCATAATTTCCACATTTGAAGTCTATAAAAGCACTGCCTATAATTACTCATAGATACCTATACATACATACCTACCCGACATCAAAACCAAGAAATATATGATACCTACTTACTTACTTACCAACATCAACCCTTTGTCGTAGGTAGTTATATACAAATTTTTAATTATGTAACTACTTACCCTTAAAAAGCGATGTTAGCTTAGACCTTAGAGGAACAACCTCTTTCGGAGGTCCGGGGTTCAATCGCCGGGCACGCACCTCTAATTTTTCAGTGTTATGAGTGTTTTAAGAAATTAAATATCACTTGCGGTGACAAAAAACATCGTGTGGAGAGCTGCACGCCTGAGATTTCCAAAATGGTGTGTGAAGGCTGCCAATCTTCACTACACCTGGCCAGCGGTAAGGAGTATGGCCTAAACCCTTCTTATTCTGAGAGGAGACTCGTGCACAGAAGTTGGCCGTGATGGTTGGAGAATTGAGATGATGATAATGGTGAGGAACCCTTAAAATATTTATTAAAGCTGTCTGAACTTAGTTCTTTATTTTGCATCTACGAGTATATATACAAAATTCTGTGATCAACATTTAGCATAGTTAGGTACCTTTCCATCCTTTAAAGTAGGTTATGCAGTCCAGGTTCTTCCAATAAATCATCTAGGTCAACTGGCCTGTGTAGGTATACTTATCTATTTCGATGACTCGTCACATCGATAAAATATTTACCTGTAAACAAAAGAAAATTATATTAAAAATTCAGTTTTTAATTCGTAAAAAGCGCGATCTCTGTCCAATTCGTCACTACGAAAAGGGTAGCTCTACCTGACTACGGGCTCTACATAGCGTGGCACATACGCACAGTGAACGCCTCTGACGAAACCGGTTCGGAACACCGCCGGCATACGAATGTACTATACCTCGAACATATCTTCCGTCTTTCATCAACGCTTTAACATCACATAAATCTAACTCGCTCGCTCGCTTGCAGCAACTTCACGGCGCTCCGAGACTCTACCAATGACAGCGCGGCAAACCTTCGCCATATTGAATGACGCGATCGACCCGCCACCTGTCTGAACGAATGCGAAGGACGCGTCACGACGCTTTCCGTATTGTTTTTGTTAGTTTTTCCTAATTTACAACGTTTTCATAGTTATTTTTATGTGAATTCAGTGCGTGATTGCGTGTTTAAGTTTATTTTTGAGGCAAGTATTACGTACACGTAGAATCCGTGATGTTGTGAGTGAATTCAGATTGAACTTGGAACAAAGCTCCTACTTATCTACCTAGTGGCTATGTTCATACTATGTTTTGTTTATTTTGAAGCATTTTCTTTAGCCTTATTTAAGATTTCACCGTATTAACTTCCCCGTTTATCCTCTCCTAATCGTTTAAATTAATATTTCGGATATCTAATAAGACTCTATTTTGTGATGAAAACCATAGCGGCCAGGCTAGACATTAAATGTAGAGCCCTCAACCTAGCAAAGTAAAATGAAAAAAATCGGACACATGTTTCAAAATACATGTGTTCTGGTAATTAAAAAAACAAACCAGGCGATTCTATAAGCAGTTTATGTAAACGGTTACATTTATATAAATTAGAGACATAAATTAGAGTAGATTTGCACCTATACAAAACTGTAGAATGAATCATGCGAAATCATCAATTGAATCAAGGTTTCAAGGCATAGATTTGAATAAAATATATTTTCAAGATAACAAAGTGATGCATTTATGAATTAATTAATAGGTAGCTATTATACATTTTATTTATTATTTTAGAAAAGCCGACGGATTGTTTTACTTGACGCCGTCGGGCGTCCGTACTCCGTACCTATAGAGCGCATGCGCGAGCTCATAATAAGCCGAAATAACAATTTATTTCGTGATTAATAGTGATGTTTTTTTTCCTATTAAGTACTAATATATTTACTAGGAGTTATTAAACTAAATTCCATTAAAATTTCTATTATTAAAGGTACCTACTGATATGTTCCTAAACTAGCGTTCCTGCTCTGCATGTTTCAAGTAATAATATTATATAATAAATAAGTAATTTAAAAATATTAATTTTGTAAAATTCAATCTTTTTCGCCTGTTTAAATATTCTTGGTATGCTCTCGTGCACGTGCCCATTTAAAAAATTTAAAACCTAATTATACTTATTATATTCAGTAGGTTACTACTTATACTTTAAAATATACTCAGTAGGTAGCCTTGCTAGTTGCTACCCATCGCTCATAGTAATACTATAGGCAGTAAGCACCTATTATATACCTTCCTACCTACTTCTTATTTAATTTAATTAACACGTATCTAGATATCGCACTGTCTATTCGGTACATAATTTACGATTATTTAATTCAATTTCTAAACATCAATTAGATTATAATATCTATGTTGTAACTTATGAATAGCAAAGATAAAGATATTTATAAAAGTATAAAAGCTAACTTTAGAACATTATTGAAAAAGCTCAGATTTATTTTTGATTGAAAAGCTGTATCATTAAGTAGAGTACATAATATAATATTTTTAGGTAGGTATCTATCTGTTAATGATTCCGACCTGATACAAAGTATATTTATCTAAGTAACAATACCTATATATAAAGGAAATATATTTTTTCTTGCACAGTTTATCTGAGGCCGTTGAATATTCTTAGTAGATTTGAAGTTAAAGATGGAGATAAAACTTGGAGTGCAATAGTGCGATATTGTGAAAGTTGGACGTCGCGCTGAATCGTTCTGAATCCTAAATAGGTACCTAAAGTAGGCAACGTTGGAAGATAAACCGTTTTAAAGAATATATTTACCATAGTTGTAGCAGAGTATCTTGGGTATAGGCTCCTACCTAGTAAGGTAGTAGTTATTACGAAAAATTAAAAAAAAGAATTGCCTAGGACAAACTTTTTGTATCAACGGATAAGTAGTGGTAGTATTAAGTGTGTGGATTTATTATTATTACCCGAAATAACTTTTCTGCAGATTAATTACTTCATCAATATTTGGAAACTGAACAAAATTCATAGAGTACTTATTAATATACCTAGGTAGTTTACCAACCATTTTATTATGTCTCTTTAAAATGTAAATTAATTCATGTAAAGCCACTTCACATTGGATTCCTGCTCGTTTATGCTTGGCGCGATAGACCTCTCCAAGAATATAATATACTCGTACATTCTCTATTTACTTACAGTGCAAAGCTTGCATTACAGAGATAAAATACGCTGCCAAGTCTTCCCGGGCAAAAGAAGCGAAACGAAAGGCGAGATTTAGTGGAGAAATTTTGGAAGTCAGCCGGGCTGCATTTGTGGTGGTGCATTAATCACGGGATGGGAAGATATATCCCACTTCCTATGACTTTTCTTAGTGGACATCATATTTTGCAACTAAAAATTCAACTTGACATCCCATTTTTTTATGAACTTGGCAAACAAAAATAGCATTGTTGAGATATGGAGGGAATAAAAAATTTTATACAAATCCAGCTAAACTTATTGTTACTTATATTACTTTTAAATGCTTAAATTCTACCTAGTGGAGAAAACACCGGTACAAATAATTTAATCTCAAATAAAGACGAAGAAACCTCCCCTACCAATGTAAATGAGAAAAAATGTAACAAAATTAGCTAAGCATGAGCACTTAAAATTTCAACGAGAACTAAGCCTACTTAAACAAATTTACAACGATCGTTACTCCTGAAGGTGACCCAAATTACCATGAAAAAAGTTTAACAGCCCTTTATTTCAGAACAAACAGAGGCTGTTGGTGGGAATCCCGTGTAATCCTGCCCACTTATCACGCGTGCAAAATGCAAATTCGACGGGCCCGGCTGTACCTACCTACGCAGAATTAACGAAAACGCGAACCGTATACCGACCCAGTTGGTGCGTCAGGAAAATTGTCAAAGTTCGCGAGGCAATAGGTACCTACTTGAAGGATAAACAAGATAATCTCGCTTGCCCAAGCAATTTGGTGGTAGATACATCTGCCTACATATTAGATCTGATTTTTCCGAGGTATCTTTATAGATCACCTAGGTACCTAGTTAAGAGCCTTTTTTTGTCTCTACGTATTTTTCAATAGCATCTTTTATTAATCATCGTCATCTCAACATCGAAAAGACGGATTGCAAGCACGTCGATAAAATGTACCTAGGTACGTAATATTGTAAAGCTTTACATTTCCAGGTTTTATTTTACGGATTAGGTACTGTCGAATGATCGTGGGGTCGGGTTATTATGTTTGGGGACATTTGAGTAAATTTCTTGCACAATTTCAGACATAATCAGAATTTCGAACCTATTTAGTATTTCTCAGGTGTAAAAAGGCATTCGTGATAGCACATAAGCTGGCGTGTTCAAATGCAGTTAGCACTTGTGCGCTTTTCAATACAACTTCACATTATTGATTAAGTTCTGAGAAAAACTTGGCATGCCTTTACGAGTCACATGTGAGTCGTGTGATGCGTATTATGGGATAATTAAGGTGAATGTTGCTCAACTTTTTCTTTGTGACGACCTCCGTGGCGCAGTGTGTAACGCTGTTGCCTTAACGTGCGGAGGTCCCGGGTTCGATCCCCGGCAGGGTCAATTTGGGAATTTATAATATCTGAATTTTCCTTGGTCTGGCCTGGTGGGAGGCTTCGGCCGTGGCTAGTTACCACCCTACCAGCAAAGACGTGCCGCCAAGCGATTTAGCGTTCCGGTACGATGCCGTGTAGAAACCGAATAGGGGTATGGGTTTAATATAACTGCCATGCCCCTATAACAGGTTAGCCCGCTACCATCTTAGACTGCATCATCACTTACCATCAGGTGAGATCGCAGTCAAGGGCTAACTTGTAGTAGATTAGATTTACTCACCTTACCATCTGATGATTGCGACCTGGTTTTGCGAAGATTGTACTAAGTATGCTGCGTAGATAAATCTATACATATATTAATTACTCTTTTTTGTATTTGTCTCAAATAATAAAATGTAGGGGAATTTCAGATTCTACTAAACGCTATTTTTCAAAAAAACAATGTTCTTCATACCTGTTATGCTCTCTTATCTTCATGGTGGAGGACTAAACCATACTTTAGTTTTCAAAGTTTGATAGGGTTTAAGAAGCCCTATTAAAACATTATTATGCCGTACCTAAAACTCGGGTTGAAATATTAATATTATCCACAAGTCCGCGGGCTAATCTTCGGCCATTCCACCGAGCCCTGGCCTGCCGAATCGCGAAGCTTAACGCCTGTTTGTTAGCCGTAATACGCTTTTAACACCTGCGATTCGAAGTTATGTAATGTGTGAATGAGATGATGTAAATGTTGTACTGAGTGCTGAGTAATTTGTTTGATTCGTGTGAGCCAAGAAGCGGTAGGTATGCATAGCGACCGAAAATAGATTTAATTGGACATCAGATTTATGCTCACAATTTAGATTCAATTTTTTGTATTGATTAAAATATAGCAACAACACATCATAAAATAAAAAATAAATATAGAGCATATTATTTTACCAAACTACTTATCGACGCTCATCGTTTGTTTAGGTAAGCGAGAAATAAGCTAGGCATAGCTAAGTACGTACCTAGTAGATATACCTATGTAGATATCCATAATTATTATGATCTTAGTTAGAATTCTGCAAAATTGTTGAGAAACTTTTTATTTAGAATTTTCGTATGTCTATCTGTCTGTTACATCATGTAAATTAAACGACGTTCACAAATCCTGCACCTGTCACAGTTTTATATACTGCCTTATTAAATGGTAGATTTTTAGGACCATTATGACTTAATATGAATACTTTTATAGAATGGAAAAATTATGAATAAATATTGATAAAAAGAAAACAGATTCAATTAATATTTAAATGAAACAAGTAGGGTGATGTATTGTAATAACAAGCAATAAATATTTCTTTATCAGAAATGTAATATTTTATGTTTTATGACAATAGTGTTGTTAGACAATATTGTTCCTTATCTACCAGTGTTTGAGTAATTAATGAGTAATGAGATAATTGCATTATCTGTTCCGCTTTTAATTAGATCGCTGCATACCTAGTTGTCAACGAGGTAATTATTTTTTCTACGACATGAAATACAAAAGTTAAAAGGCATTGTTTGTAACGTAACATAAGACTAATTGATACCATGTTCAAGATTTGTAGATAACCGAGGAGTTCAACTAGGTACTTTTAAGTTTTACTAATAGGTAAAATTATAAATACCTAAGTTTTTGAAGAATGAGGTTATTAGCATAAAAGTTTGAAAGTTGCTGTGTTTCTAGCTAATATGACTTATTATTTTTATTAACTTACATAATAATAGTAAAGTAACTATCATCTGATGTTAATTTTAATGACAGAAGTAGAACTTTAATTCGCAAAAATCCGCCACAGTAAGTAAATCTATGTGGCACAGTAAGTATCTTGCGATTTCCACCCCACCACACAAATTTTCCAAATTATTCTAAAGTCTAAACGTACGATTCACTCCGACACCGGAGCATCTTCAGGAGATGTTGACTCGACTATGCTTGGTTGTAAAGCTCTTTACAATCTGCTGTTAATTCTATTTCTTTCATTATCATGGACTTCCGCAAAGTAACGCCTGCGTCTATCCAATATTTGATGTTAATTTGTTTAATGTAGAAATTATAAAAGCTTCCGCGTATAACTTTTCCAGCGCTAAACCACCCTCACTATCAGATAGGAACAAATTGCTAACGGGCTCTATGTACAAAACAGTAGAAGACTACATTATGCTTAGGCACGCCGCCTCACAAATCTTTTTAGGCGAAGATGCGTATACTGTATTTACAGTGTTTCTATTGGGATAAATTGGCTCAGTAAATTTGGCTGCTTAACTTCGACCCAGGTGAACGCATATCTACATATTTATGAAACCGGAAGCCTCCTTAAGGGGAACTTGGTTTAAAAATACCGGAAAATGTACGGTTTTTTACCGCAACTTTTAACGAGATCCACCTTATTTATGCTTAGGGAGGGTACCCTGAGATTTATTAGTGGGAAGCGTGACGGATCAAGGATTTAAGTAAAGATACGTTCAGCTTAAAATAATAGCACATTTTATTATCTACCCTATCTACTCATGAATATATTATATTAAATAAATATATAGGTATCTTTATTTTGGCTTGAATTAGTAATCGAATTGCCTACCCATTATATTTTCATAGTTGAAACATGCCTAAGAGTTCTCTGTTATGTATTCAAAGTTGTGTTACGTCAGCCAATCCGTACTCGGTCGCCGTGGTGGACTATGGCCTTAACAATTCTCTTACTGAAATGAAACCCATGCTCAGTAATGGGCAGGCTATGTGCTAAGATGATTATGATGGATGGATAGATTTTAACATGGGGGGGAAAAAAATGCAGAAATTCTAACTAATAGAGCCAATAGAGCATATTATCATAAGTATTTGTAGGTACATAAAGAACATCGAATTAGAATGAGTACTTACCTACTAAAATCATACATCAATGTTTAAGAAGGTACAATAGGTACTTAAATTAATTGGTCCTTCTAAGTTTAATGATTTTAATTTTGTTATTATACATAGATGTACCTACATGCTGTAATGCAATTTGTAATCAAAGGTGATCCTAATAAGTCAAAGGCACAGAATAATAACTAGTTCAAAGGTTAAAATATGTGCGTTGATAAGGGAATGCGTCGGCAGCGTTTCTTACGAGTAGGTATGCATGCACTATCTAATTTATTATCGTTATAAACAACTGTGCAAAAATTTATCACTATACGATAACTTTTTCTACATTTAACTAGGTCGACTCTTACATATGAAAGTATTTATACGGTAGGTATATATTTGTTTATAGATACTTTGAAATCAACAATTTACCTAGTAATTACTTAAGTAAACATAATTTCAAAGTACTTGGATATCCTATTCCATTCCACATCTTATAGATATCTCTCTGATTTCTAGCTTTTTTGTCTATTTATGAGCAAAATAATATTAGGTATAGGTAGTTATCAAAAATAAGTCTAGGTAAAAATACAAAAGAAAAACTAAGTAAGTAATCAGAATTTCCATGAAAGTAACAAAGGGCACTTAACAATTACTGGAACAAAGAAAATACCATTAAAACTACCGGCGCTAAATAATTACGCACACTAACTAAATGAAAACTAAACTTTACACCTTCATAAAGTTGATAGAACCTCGTTTAACTTTGAAGAAAATGGCTATTTTTTTATCTAGTAGAACAATGAAGCCATACCTAGTGTAAAAAAAAACACATGATCACTGCATATAACTTTCTAAGAGGCAAAAGTTGTCTCTAAGCTACCTCCCATTGATTTTGCTATTTCTCCTTTGCTATCTTTGGAGTATTCTATTTTTTTAGCGGTACCTAGTAGGTGAAGTCTCACAAACTTATCTGACCCGGTGAAGGCGTCGCTAGTGTGTATGAAAAATAAAAATAAAACAAAAACTAAACAGGCATAAAATTAGGCCACCGGGTCAGATAAGTTTGTGGGACTATAAATACCTGTTTGCTAATGATACAACAATCCGTGGCATGAATTTAAACTACATATAGATAAAATTAGTTATTATATATGGAGATGTGAATACATACATGGTTAGTATATACCTAAAGCTATTATTATGTTCTTATTTATTATTGATTAATCATATTTACTTAATTTGCTGAAGCTACATAAGATCTATTATTGTCTCAACACCTTTTTCAGCATAGGTAGATAAGTATAATGCAAATAAAAACATTGAAAGAAAAATATGTATAAAGAAGGCTGAAGGAGACACTCAGCTCTTAATGAGGCTATAAATAGGTTCGCGTATAATTTATTATACCGCTTGCAGTTTTTTGGCTTAGAGCTCAGAAAGAAAAAAATGGCTGTTTACTTTTGCTATCTAAACTGGTCTTACAGCTAGGTATGACATAAACGCCAGGTTATGTTATGTATATAAATATCTAGGTACATTTTAACTCAGATTATATTAAGTAGAAAACTTTTTTATATGATAATGCTAAGAAATTAACTTAGATTAAACACAATTCAGACTGGTTCAGCAAGAGTTAAAATAAAATGTTTAGGTATCTATCTAGGTACTTTGAATTTTAATAAAAACGTTTTTATTTATTTTTACGTTATGAACATATTATAATTATTATTATGAACTTATTGTTTTGAAATATGTTATTATATTAGGTGCGTAAAAAAAAAAATGCAACTAGTTTGTTGTTTGTAACCCTTTTACGGCCCATTTGCTTAACCGATTTTAATGGGTACAAAGATAGATTAGGTCACAGAGAGATTTTTTATAATGAAAAATCAAAGAGCTCTCACGGGAATAAATAAGTTATAGTTTAGGTAGTTATAAGTTTAGGTTAAAATAATGTTCCTCATTAGCTTTACTTACTCTTAGGCTTATAGATCGTAACCTTAGTAGGGTATTAACTGTCGTTAGCACTTTATGATATACTAGCGGATGCCCGCGACTTCGTCTGCGTGGTTTGAGGTTTTATGGTTCCCGCGAGAACTCTTTAATTTTCTGGGATAAAAAACAGCCTATGTGCTATTACAGACTTTAATCTATCTCTGTGCCCAATTTCAGCCAGATCCGTTTAGCCGTTGGGGCGTGATTGAGTAACAAACATCCATACGTCCATCCATACATCCATACATCCAAACTTTCGCATTTATAATATTAGTAAGATAAAAAAAAAAAATTAAAACAACGTGACAACCCTACTCGAAGCATGCGAAACTATAAATCCATGTGAAAACAAAACGCAAGCATTACAAGTGTTACATGTGTCAATTGAACCGATATGCTTAAACGGTTATGAATTATACATAAAGCTTCGCAGTTCGCACTGTCCCCAGTGTGAACTAGACGATGAATAAGGCTAGTGTTAGTTACACAGATACTTAAACTGATATTCAAATAATTAATACATCAGTAGCTATAAACCATTACAAGTACAAAAAAATCTAATACACAGTACGTACACCTAAGAGTACGTATGTAAACTTAATTGAAAAAACCCAGCCCACGCTGTTAGGAAATTCCATTTGAAATTTGAATTTTAATAATACATAACATGTTCCCGTATTCATACGTCACATCAATGCTTGGTTCCACAGCCTCTATGTCCGCAATTTACGTCTCTCGCGGGAGACGAAGAGTAATGTCAGTGTAGGGAGCAAAATAAAAAAAAACGCAACGAGTCGCCCAACGAGTTCAGCCAATTATAAGTGACAAGCGGCAGGCTCGCTCGCAATTTCAGCTCACATTTACTTATACTACTAAACTTTTTTTATTCTTAAATAAAGGTGCTTAATGCGCTATTATTTTATAATTACTATAATTAAACAAGCGTCTACACGTGCAACAAAGGAGTTGCAAAGCATCTATTTATAAAATTTCTTTGTAAATTACCGCGTCTAGTTTTGCTACATTTAACTTAGTTCTGATAATTTAAGGTATTTTCGGGTGTGTTGCAGTGTGTGTTTTAAATCCTGAAAACACACAGAAAAAGCAGTACGTTGCGAAAAAATTATTCTAAATAAGAATCCAAATTGTAATACAAAGAAATAAATAATTAATTAATAATTGCATAATTTTGCAAATTTTCAATGATACTAGATTTGATTAGATACTGAAATTTATTGATGATACTAGGTAAGTACAGTGATTTTAAAAAAAGGGTGAAAAGTAAAATTAGTGGCTAGATCCCCATACATTGTCACGAAAATACAGGCGAAGCTAACAAGCGTGTAGAAAAACTTCAGAAAGATTTTAAATTAGTAGGTTTGTTTAATTTACGGAAGCATTATAATAATATGAGCCAGATATAGATCTGGTTGCCCATTCCTACTATTAAACAGTCCGACGAACTTTGCTTAATTAATGCAATTATCTGGTGTAGGTATAATCTCAACTAGGCCACACCTCGAGTTAATTATATGCAGATAAATTGGGAACGTCATATTTAAATTCTATTATCTCGGTTCCTTCATTAAAAGCACATTCGAGAAGTAAATACAACGGTCAAGTGCAGTTAGGATTCGCGCGTAGAGAAGGTTCCGTAGCCATTACATATTTCGCGTTTATATTGTATTTAAACATGTAATTTAAAATAAATGGTTTTCCGGTTTAGTATTTTACTAGTGGCCTAATACTTACCCTTGGGTATATTTCAAGATTGTAGGTCGTCGAAAAATAATCTAGCTAGATGTTTACGTTTCAATGATCTGTGACTGACTGACCATAATTATTAGGTATCTGTGAAAGTGAATGTACTTATTTATTAAGTTAGATGCTAGAAAGACTTTGCCATCCATATACACAGTAGCGTGCACAGTATTCGGAACCCGGGTAGGCATTGGTTACGTAAATACCTATAATTTCAAGTTTCAGGCAGGGAATGATGAAAATTATGCATTGAGCTTTTTTAACTAGGGTAAGCAGTACCTTTATGCCTCTATGTAGTTGCACGCCACTGCATATACAAATTCCTCCAAATATTATGATATCGTGAAATACTTAATGCGAATGTGTTGTGATTCCCGCCCATTTATTACGTAGTGCTCGTGACTTTGTTCACAAGGGTTTGGGTTTCTTGAACTCTACGATTTTCTGAGTTTAAAAGGAGCAAATTTCCTTTCCCGCGATACAACCTAGCAGATAGAGAGACAGGCACACTTTCGCAATTAGGTATAGGTAATATTAGGTAGTCTATGGATGGTAGCGAGTATCCTGGGAATTGGGATCATAATGCGGCCAGATCCTTCCGGACATCGATTAAGAGTACAGGGTTACGGAACTACGGGATTTTGATTTTACAAACCTAGAGGTAGGTACTTCATTTCATGATGAGGTAATTCACGATGAGGGGACGGGACCCTAAAAAGTGAATCATGGCGTGCGATCCTCATGAAATATTACACCCAAGCTGGCACCATAAAGCAAACGGCGTGACACGGCGATACAACGATAGGGACACAGACACAGACACCAGAGAGCGTCTGCTTTCCGAATGCTCTATACAGTGTGTTCGCAAATTAGCCACTCTCGTATTTTACCTCACGAACTGCTAAAACACGTAGTAGGCACTTTACGTATTTTTGTAGAGCGCACAAATAAGGTAGTTTGATACTCGTTGAAGCTACTCATTGTTCTCATGGGTACCATAGATGTTACTTGTAGGTTGATTGTCTCAGATTTCAATGTCACTTTTAGTAGGCACCTACTCTTTTTGTTCTGGATTGCTAAATTCTAGAGGGTAATCATCAAATGATAGCAATGTTTTTTTTTTTTCAACTATTCAATTACATGTCTCTTTCATTACTTACCACTTAGATTACTCAATTACTTACCACTTAGCTTTTTCAGGTTTGTCCATTTCAAACACTGAGGAGGAAAATAAAAGTTCCTTGTTCTGTTATCTATGGTTTCATATATGAATTGACACTTTAACTCGGCAGACATGGATACGAACAGATATTACTTGGGTAGTTTATGAGTAGGGTCCGCACTCAAAGCGGCTCTGTAACGTTGCTTTGCTCTGCTAGTGGACGTGCTGGCGAGTTACCTCAGAATACGCGTTTGCCGCTGTCAATACACGGCCACAACAGTTCTGATGCCGCGCTAAAGAAAAATGTCTGCTGTCACGAAAATTTACGCAGATATACTTAATATACCTACTTTAAAAAACCAAAAAATAATATAACTTTATTTTAACTGGAGCAACCTGTA
The DNA here is from genome assembly GCA_963932025.1 of Erebia epiphron. NCBI lineage: Eukaryota > Metazoa > Arthropoda > Insecta > Lepidoptera > Nymphalidae > Erebia > Erebia epiphron. The sequence goes on from OZ009945.1 coordinate 45,202,269, forward strand.
CAAGACTCCCACATATTTTACTCACCAACACAGGGACGTAATGAAGCAATTATATATCGATATTTTTATGCATAAAATACTTGGCTTGTATCTGGTCGGAGCGACGGACCGCTCTCAAATAAAACAAAGCAGAGGTTATTGTAAGGCCGGGTAGGTGTGTGCGAGTCTCGGTTATCGAGCTTTTAACCCGACGCGCGACACGTCGAGACATCGACAAGATTTATCACCTCAATAGCACACAACTCATTTGTATTTCCCCAACAGAATAAATTTCGAATAAACAACCAAAATGATAGAATGCCAGGTGATTATCGTGCGATCTTGGTCCGGAACCGACACTTAAATGTCATATGCTGCAGCGATGATCTAACTACTTGTTGTATGTATTGAAGATGTGTGAATGAGTCGGTATTTTTATTTGTCACTTGCGTATTTCTCACTTGCGAAACGCGGATGTCGATGAAGATTAATGTGGCATTTAAAGATGTATGACCACATTCTTTATTGTTTAAGGATATCATAACTACGATATTTTTAATCTTGTAATAATAAAAATCCTAGATAGATAATATTATGAATCATGTGAAAACTTTAAATAGTTCTGCCAATTCACTGTCTGGTTTTTCAGTGCCAAGAAATGATGTCGGTCTCTCACTCAAGCCTTTGTTTGGTTCTTTAATTCATAAATCACACCGCAACAATGCAAACTTTTGTGACTTTGTCTTATTCGGTATTTGACAGACATAAACATTTTATAAAAGTGGCTACAGTAATAATATTTGGAGCTAACATGCTTTAATTTGTTTTAAGATATAAATTTTGTTTAAGTGCTTTATTAGACATATTATATTCATACATTTTGTATTCATTAAAAGGGAGCTTTGAGAGCCGATTTATAAAAGCGTTATTTAAATTGGACAAATTAATGTTTTTAATTAGGGATAAAATATAAATGTTTCATGTTTTTGAATATACCTACCTGATTAATTTTATTTTTAATTCAAACTGCAAGAGTCTCACGTCTTCAAAATATTTTTATTAACGCCTTTTGTAGTCTGAACTGTTGTGCCATGCATCATAGTCAGGATTCCGGGAAGTTCTCTCGTCGGATCAGACTTGTTTAGGTTTATCATGATGTAAAACTATTTCTATAGGCATACCTACATCTAAATATGGATAGATCAACATACTGTTATGACTGTGCTACAGTAAGATATCGATAATTTATAATAATTACGTACTTATTGAAAAACTGTACCTAACTACATAAATATTTCATGTTTTATTAAAAAAGCTATTTTTATCTTATCTCCATCTTTGTTCTATTAGCATTACTTAGGTAGGTATATTATAGGTGTTACTTGTTGGTTAATTTTATTTATAGCTTTTAATACCTCAAGCTTAAGTACACCATCATGATAATAGAAACATAGGTACACAATGTACCTATTTATCAAGTAAAACGTTTTCAATATATTATCTCCCTACCTATAATGTACCTTGGTAGGTACAATTGAAATGTAGCCAGAAAAATAAGGCAATAAATACAAGAGATCAATCTCTGTAAAAATAGATAGGTAGGTATGTATAGGATAAAGTCCGCAGAACTGAAAATAGATTGAGGTTAACAAACAGTCTTATTTGAATAGCGTTTACCAGTTTATGTATAAGGATGCTTGAGATGTTATAATAGGCGTAATTATTCATGTATGCTTGATAAGCTAAAAATTTGGCAACACACTGCTCCATGACGATTCATTTAGATTTGGAATTCTGTGAATAAAGCCCACTATCCACACTTTCTTCTGGCTGATAAGGGCAACCTAATACGCCCTGAACATTTATCTTTAAGATTAATGACCCAATTTTCTTAGTTGGCTATAAAAAGAATTGCCATAGTGACCTCGATTAATCCAGCGTCTCAAGTATAAAAATATTAGACGTGTTTTATTCAACTCTTTCAAAAATCTTAACTGTAGAGGCAGGTATTATTGTACCTATCTACGGAATAAGTAGGAACGTACCTTTTACATAACACCTAGTTGGTATAGTGATTAGCCATGGAACTAGGAACGAGTGTTAAAATGTTACGCTAGCAGATGTACGGTAGTGATATATTTTTTAAATATATCACTACCGTACATCCAAGTTCCGTATATACCAAGTTCTTTAGGCACTTTGATTTTATATTCATAAAAAAGTTCAAGATTAAACTCTTCTGGGACTCTCGGAAAATATACGGCAGGGAAGAGAAACTCAAAAAAGCAATTATAAAGACAAATTTTCCCCTATCCCCGGGGCAAAATATAAGGAAACAAATTGGATTAAAGTGTCAAAGGTGAAATAAAAAACGCGCATATTATTTATGGTCCCCGACATCTGCGGAATATCAAGACGGCCCGTCTACCAAAATTGGATTCTGTAACCAACTTTTAAGAGCAGCAAGGCTGACAACGACAAAAATAAATTTTAATAGCGTTTTCCCGCGGTTTCGCCCACGAGTATTTAGGTTTCTAAAAATGCTGTAGGATCTCTTTGATTTCTAGGGTAAAAAGTAGAACCTAACCTAACCAGGAAATAGGCATGCCCAACTCCGGGGTGAATAAACCTAAGTGCCGGATTTTGTCAAGATGGGTTTAACCCTAAAAATTAAATAGTCAGACTTTGATTTATTATAGCATATTAACTAATTCCCGTGACTTCGTCACGTTCGACTATGTGGGAATTCGTTTAATTTAATGGATTTTAAAGTCTAGGTAGTACCTATATCCTCATTGCAGATGCAATTTACTTATGTACCAAATTTCATTTGAAATCGATAGATTAGATGGACCGTGAAAACGTAGCGGATAGACAAACAGACAGTCATTTTCGCAGTAGATATGGATGGTTTTAAAGTATACGTCACTAGAAAACCCGCTATAGTCGTATTTGCATTTAAAATGGTAAGTGAACATAGAGTGGAGTGTTTTGTGAATGGACGAGCATGTTTATGACTCGTTTTATGACCTGGCAAACGTAAGGATCGCTCGTAAAATTAATTGCTCGGCGGTTAACCTTTTTGTAAGTTTAATAAATTGAAATTATATGTTTTGTAATGGAGATTTACATCATAAAAATTATGCTTCCAGCATTTTTATTATTCTTACGTGACATTGACGAAATGCGAAGTTTCCACATCTGAACGACTTAAAGATACATACCTACAGTTTGTAGATGGTTTTCGTGACCTTTTATAGCTTTTTATTACCTTTTTACCTATGTTAAAGATCCAATCACAGATCTGATCAGTAATTATTTATTAATATAAGGATAAATTATTGTGTGACATAATATATACCCACCTTTGAAGTAAAAGGGCAGGAGGTACTTATTTAAGGTACCTAATTTTAATATTTAACATTTCTAATTTGGTTAGGTAACTTTAAACTTACATGTACATTTATGTAAGTTTGCGCATCGGTCGTCCGATTAAGCTGAATCTTAGTAGGTACAGTTATTTTTGGCACATAAAACAAAAAATGCAACCTATTTATAGCTACTAGCTTATAAATGAATCACGTCTAAATAAATCGGGTGTATACCAGGCTTAACTTATTTTTGTTTGCAGGCAGCAGGATAGATGATCCAATTCCAAATTATGTCTGTCTTGGGAATTAACGGTGGGACGGGAATTCCACTTTATCCAAAAAAAGTGCGGGGTTGAACGTGGTAGGAGGGTACCGGTACGGATGGAAGTTATTTTGGAATTATGATTCCGGATGCGTTCTCCGGGCGCCGTGTGTTTCACGCCTCGTTTCGTGTAATATTGGTCGCTTGCAACCGTTTAAGCTGCACCGGGCACATCATATTATTTGCGTTGAGACATTTATGCACTTTGCTAGACGCGGTATCGAAGAATCTGTTTTGGAAATCCTTTGATATTTAACAATCGTTAAGAATTCAAGCGAGACTCTTCACCTGATTGATCCAGGAATATATAATTGCATTTTTTATGCTTATTGGTACTGTTCTGGGAGCACATGATGGGTGTCGATAATTACAAATTAAATTAAATTTAGTCTTTACAAATAATTTATGATAATCGAGTAGCAGAGGCAACAAAACTCATAGTTGCCTTTTGTTGTTTGTGTGCAAGGTTGCAAACACCTACAGTCTCCACCCCTAAAAATTTTTGATCACCTTTTGAAGAGTTTTGAGTCCGATTTTCCATTATTGTATAACCTGATTAGTGCTTCAATAACTCTGTGTAGGTAAGCCTCGTCATGGATTTTTCTATAGGATACAATATATCCTAAAACGCACTATTGCGAGGAATCTCAGCCCCGAATTCCTTTCCAGTACAATTTCAGTAGCAAATTAAATCGTCTACCTAAAAATGCAGGTCGTGTGTTTTAATAGGGTGTCACAGGGTTCTTAAGTATTCCACCGGCCCTCCCCATAATACCCAGTCTCCTTGGTCTGGCACGTCCTCCCCTTGATATATTAGTCCCAGTTCGTCGTACATAATTTTGTTGAGGGTGGTACCACCCTGCCTCCCGCCGCCCGCCAGCGAAACGTCCGATCTGCACAATACGATGGTTTGTTTATTGGCATATAATAAGCACTAAATTTGTATGTACAACGCGTGACCTTTTAAATTAACCAACGCTAAATTCAGATTACAATATTCAGCAATATGTTTTGGCATAATATCTACCTATTTTAGTTATATACGTACCTAATTTGTTTAAATATAATTTACCTACCTATAATAATATTATGAATTATTGAAAATAATTTCATTTTTGAGCCTTTTGGTGTTGAAACCCTGGGGTCGTGGGGCGAAGATGCTAGATCCTTTTTTAAGGATCTATCTTCTCGTCTCACAGAGTCCACAGGTGACCGGAGGGCTGGCAGTTACCTCGGCCAACATATAAGTTTGGCTATTCAGCGGGGTAACGCAGCCAGCGTTCTGGGCACACTGCCTCATTGCAGCGGGATAGATGATATTTTTAATGTTTAGTTTTCAGTTTTTAATTTAGTTTTTTATTTAGATTTAATTTAGATTTTAATGATTTGTATTTTTGGTAATAGCTGTACGTTAAAATTAAAATCAGATATCCCCCTTGGGAAATAATATTATGTACTGGGCAAAATAAAACGATACAAGAGCGCGTTGGCGCTACTTGAATGAAGCTTATTCCAACAGTGAATACACTACGGCTTATGATGATGATGATGATGAAAATATGAAGGATGATAAATAGCGTTGTTCGAAACTCTAATTGAGTATTTCTTAGGATTTACCATAGGTTTTTTTTACTAACAATATTTTACCCTGGCCAAACCCTTCTCATTATGACAGAAGACTCAGCTCAGTAATAGGTAGCCTTGGACCAGCGACGGTTTGAAGTGATGACCATGATGATATGGTAAACTACATTGGGATTAGGTATCTACATACGTAACTTCGAATCATTAATTGTACGGTGTAGCTATGTATACTAATATTATAAATGGGAATGTTTGGATGGATAGATGTATGGATGTATGGATGGATGTATGGATGGATGTTTGTTACTCAATCACGCCAGAACGGCTGAACGGATCTGCATGAAATTTGGCAAAGGTATAGATTATGGTCCGGATTAGCACATAGGCTAGTTTTTATAGCGGAAAATCAATCGGTTCCCGCGGGAACCAAAAAACCTCAATCCATGCGGACAAAGTCGCGGGCATCGGCTAGTATTTTATAAACATATTTCACAGTATGTATACTTATCTACGTAGTAATAATTTTATTATCTTTTTGTTATATTTGGTAGCACCTAAGCGCAATAAGAGTTATCTTACTGCAGAGCCAAACAAAATTAGCAATCCGAAAATAATCCCACAACTGCTTCAGTTTAATTAGCAGAATGCATCTTTTGATCTGCCTGCTGAATATTAAGTGGTCTTAAAAACTCCGCGTGGTTTACAGAGCGTTGAGACTTGCTTTCATTTTGATATGAAGAAAATTGTATTTATTTTCAATGAAGTGCTTAGATACGGTCGATTAGTCACAACACCACTGGTAATGTAAATTAATGAGCATGTACAGATCTGATGTTTGATTTCCAATGTTAACAATTTTTTGTTACCCAAGCTATGAATTGTAGAGAAATTATATTTTTGCGAGAAGATCACTCACCCATTGATACTAAATAAACTCAAGCCCAAAACATTTTTTAAATAATTCGATGACTTATTGACATAAGTAGGTAAGATTCGATGTCGCAAATCCACCTAAAATTACCTGCAAATTACCTGTAGGTAAGTTTGTCGTCGTCGTACTTGGTAGGCTATGGACCTAGATTGATACGTCCCCACATAATATTATGTAGTCGCCTTAACCGATAGGTCATATCTGGACGTATGTTTCCTGTAAGGATCATCACAGAACACGGTCTAGTGCTGCTTGTGGTCTTGTCACTTGTGCCGCTTGTGTCTCTTGTGTCCAGCGGCTTCCCGCCACTCACTTGAGATCATCCGTCCATCTACTCTGTGCTTTACGATACGATACTATCAGTCATGCACGTTGGGGTCCTATTGGTCCCACTCGAACTCAGAACTTGAATCCTCGAACAACAGATCCACTATCTGTTGTTCGAGCTATGTAGGTATACACCCATTGCGACTTCAGCTTCGTATCTAACTGTTGGTTACTGGTTCTCTTACGAATCTCCTCATATCTAATACTAGAATGCCTGCGACTTCGTCCACGTGGATTGAGGTTTTTCGGTTCCCGCGGGAACTCTTTAATTGTACGGGATAAAAAGTAGGCTATGAGATGAGTATTACAGTATTCCGGATCATATATAATCTACCTCTGTGCCAAATTTCATCCAGATCCGTTCAGCCGTTGGGGCGTGATTGAGTAACAAACATCCATCCATACATCCATCCATACATCCATACATCCACCTATCCAAACTTTCGCATTTATAATATTTATTTGATTTGTACCAACGTAGTTAACGTAAGTAAATTTTTGGAAATAGATATATATGTACTAGACTTGTACCTACATCAGTTGGTGATATTGCTCGCTCAGAATGAAGTTACAGAATTGTAATAAAATCTCATTAGTGGTACACCAGAGACCCATTCTTCTGTTACGGTCACGTGCTTCAACACTAACTGTATTACACTATACCTACCTACCTAATGCAGCTATAGGAACCTAATCAAATTTCATAGTGATCAAGCCATTAGAGTTTTTTGGATCAGAGATACTTTTCCTTCAAGAATTGCATTTTTTATTTTGAAGTCCACCCCGTGAGTTTTCCATATTGTATCTACTTAAGGCGCAAATTTTAATTAATTTATTTTTATAAACGGAGATACCTGACTTTCTACCTAGATTAAATTGAACATCTTTAAAGACTAGACATCTGTGCAATTAGTTCCATATTTAGGACTTCCTAATAGATAATATTTGTTATTAAAGGTACAATTCACTCGACGATTCAAAAGCACTTGCAAAAGTTTATTGAAAAAAAAAATTGAGTTTGAGGGTATATAAAGAAAATAGCCATACCTACCACAAGACAATAAAATATACCTATCTATAAGTAATTCCATTAGTTAAATTAGTCAAGATTTCCCTCCCCGTCTGAGTTATTTGTCATATACTTTAGGGACGCAGGGCCAAACTGCGGCTAAGTCACTTCATTGCGTGAGCGATAAATTCTAATTTTGGTAATGCGCGAGTAAAATAGTGTGCGTGGGGCTCAATAAAATAGGCTGTAACTTTCATAATTATTACGCGATAACATCAGCTATAACGCACAGATTTGCGCATTGTTTAGAGATAACCGCAAATGTGGAAGCAGGTATCAGAAATTTCTAAGCATTCAAATATATATTTTGAGCCTTAATAACCTGTTTTTGGAACGATATTTTTTGTACCCGAAATATAAATTAGGTACTAAATGATGCCCGCGCCCTTTGACTGTGCGCGAGGATACAGGTTTTTCAAAAATCCATAAGGAACTACTTATTTGATTTTTAGAATAAAAAAGCCTATATCACTTTCCAGGTTGTAGTTTTATTTAGTATCTATAGGTACTCAACCCTCCCTGAGTACGGATTTTCAAAATGCCATCCAAGCGAAGCCGGGTTGTGTCATTAACTAACCTAAAAAAATGTATAGATAAGAGCCGCATCACATTGATACATTTGATTACAAAACAATATAAGGGATGTTGTACATCGACGCCCACTCGTGACCACGAGCCGTCATAGTTTATGGCGACCCTACGCTCACGAACAATGCTTGTAATTGTGACGCTGTGTTTACAAAACGTTTAATAAACTGCCGGACTAACTCTAAATTTAATGACCTCCCTGGCGTAGTGGTGGGAGGTCCTGTATTCGATACCCAGCAAGGGGAATTTCGGAATTTACTTCTTATTTCTAAATTGTCTCTGATCTGGTGGGACCCGAAGACATACCTATATTCAAACAAGGATGTCCCACTTTTATTATATAGCTACCTATGTAATTTGCAGTCTGTGCCTGAAAAACCTAAAACTTTCTCTAGTCTAAGATTCTGAAATTGTAATGAAAAGCTCGTGATAAAATTAAAAAATAAAATGTTTTAAATATAGACAATATGAATAAGTGTAAATAACTAAATAATGAATGTGACACTATAGTGAATGTTATTCAGAAATATTATCTTCAAAGAATTCCTACTACTTAATTACCTAGTAGTATTTAATCGTTATTAATGAAGGCAATTTAAATAATTGGATAATAGTTGAATGATTACTGTTTTTTTATTCAGGTCTTATCATAACAATGGGTGAATGGATAAATTATTGTCACTCTTTTTTGCAACAATGCAACTGTAACCGTAATTTCCGAGTTTTGCAAATAAATCTTCATTACATAACCCTGCCTTATTAGTCCGAGAAGAATTAAAAAATCAGGAATTTAGTTTCATATTTGTTTACTAAATTAAAAAAGACGCCTATTTTTTTTAAATACCTATCTACCTTTTAAATACCCATTTTTCAGGTTGTTCTTTAAATAAACTTTAGGTACTGTAGTAATCACTAGTTGGTACGCAGATGGGTTCTTATATAAGAAAAGTTAGTTATGTAGTGCAATTCTAAGTACCTACATAAATAATATTATGTTCATGGTTGTGATAAATGTATTTGGTACGATAAATTACAAAAGTCAATCAAAATTTATTAATACATATTCGTTGCCAGACAGAGTAAATTAAAAGAGCAAACCACATGCGTGCATAAACCATGGTGCCATCCAACTAAATTATTTAACGTCTTCATTCCCCGTGGCGCACGCATTGCATGCCGGCACGCGGATGCAGCCACCTATACACGAACGTCACAAGTTCCTATACATAACAATACAAACTTGGTAAGTTTCTTCATATCTGTGTAGGTATACTTAGAGTTTACACTCAGGAGTAGCATGTGTTAAAAAAGACAGTGCAAATGACGTTAAGATAGGTTATTGGAAGTTAGAATTAATAAATCTTAATCAAACATTAGAAACCGACTAACATAATGGAAGCTTGAGAAAAATCCATACTAACCCATACTTAATATTATAAAGGCGAAAGTGTGTCTGTCTGTCTGTCTGCTACGCTTTCACGGCCCATCTGTTCAACCAATTTTCATGAAATTTGGTACAGGGGTAGGTTGTATCCCGGGGAAGGACATAGGCATTTTTATCCCGGAAAATTCAAGAGTTTCCGCGGGAATCGAAAAAACTTGGTCCACGCGGACGAAGTCGCGGGAATCATCTAGTATCATAATATTACGACAATGCAGGGTATATCCAAGGTTTTCTTTTGAGCTGACTATGTGCATAACAACCCTGAGAATGAGTTTAAAGAAAATCTAACTGGATTTTTACAAAACCTGAAATAAATAAAGATAAATGACACAAACCACGACTTTGCAGATCTTTGTTACTCTAGCAATAGTTCCACTCTCTGGTTCCTACAATCCTACATAGTTCTTTAGCCATTTGCAAGTATAAATATAGCGACGTCTTCTACTTAGTTAGTGGGGGTGGATAGTTCCTGAAGTTAATCATCAAGCTGACACAATGGACTAGAATAGAACATAGCTACTGAATTCCAGGTCATTTCCAGGTTCTACATAATTTTTTTCTGTTACCTGCTATGTATTTATGTTTAATATAATCTTTTCCTATTCTTATACTTAATATTTAACTAAAAAATGAGCATTGCTATAAATACCTAGGGTAGGGTAGGGTAGGGTTTTGAAGAGTCAGAAAAATTGTTAAGTATTCAAAAAGTCAGAATCATTAAAACATAGGATTGTTTTGGTCTAACTTATTATTCGCGAACATCCGAAGATCAAATACTTACGGCCGGTTTCTGAATTGAGAATTTCATGTTGAGGCAGTCTCAAAGGCTAATTACTTATGCAAATTTTTGTTTCTGAATTGATATTGTGTAAGGTTTGAGAGTTGGAACTTGCTAGTTTTGCTTGAATACTTAATTCAGAAACCTGCCCAATATCAATTCAGAAACAAAAATTTGCTTAATTAGTCCTTAAGTAGTCCCTGAGACAGACTCAACATGAAAATCTCAGTTCAGAAACCGGCCGTTAGAGTATTTAAAAATAGATAGATAGGTACATACTTAAAGGGAAACATCAATATATTCTGTAAATATTTTTGAAAACAGCACAGACTTTTTAATCCAGTGCCGGACTAATAAAGCATAGCCAGACAGTACATTTAAGGCGGCTTTAACTGTAGTATATTATTTAATATTAAAGATCTTAAGGTAAACGGGTAGAGTGCCTGCAGTTTCGCGATAAGGCGACCCCCTTCGCCCCTCCTTTTTGGGGGTGGAAGCGCCTTAAGAGCCGCCATACTTCAAATTGCGTTTAACTTAGATAGCTAGTTTGATACATTGCCCCCATTATTGCATATCAAAAGGTTTTTTGATAAGACAACGGTGATAAATGGCATTCTTTTCATTTGACTGTTCCTACTTTTGCCCTGTGGGTAAACAAATAAAAAAACCGGCCAAGTGCGAGTCGGACTCGCGCACCGAGGGTTCCGTACAAACCTGTAGTAAGTTTTAAATTAAATGTTTTTTTTTAATATTTGAGTTGATTGAATGAAAGGTAAATTGCGATTTACGATTAATGACGTATTAAAAAAAAACTACTTACTTGATCTCGTTCAAACCAATTTTCGGTGGTAGTTTGCATGGTAATGTACAACATATATTTTTTTTTAGTTTTATCATTCTCTTATTTTAGAAGTTACGGGGGGGGGGGGGGGACACACATTTTACCACTTTGGAAGTGTCTCTCGCGCAAACTATTCAATTTAGAAAAAAATGATATTACAAACCTGAATATCATTTTTGAAGACCTATCCATAGATACCCCACACCTATGGGTTAGATGAAAAAAAAATTTTTGAGTTTCAGTTCTAAGTATGGGGAACCCCAAAATTTATTGTTTTTTTTCTATTTTTGTAAGAAAATCTTAATGCGGTTTACAGAATACATCTACTTACCAAGTTTCAACAGTATAGCTCTTATAGTTTCGGAAAAAAGTGGCTGTGACATACGGACGGACAGACAGACAGACAGACATGACGAATCTATAAGGGTTCCGTTTTTGCCAAATTTGGCTACGGAACCCTAAAAAGTTTGCTTGATTTATTATGTTGGGAAAGTCTATTGGACTTTTATCAGCGTAAATATATTTTCTGGGATGGCTAAAGTCACGTTTTCCATGTAGGTACATACCTTTTTTATCATTGACTTATTTTCTCATTTTCTTATTCTTCGTATGCGTTACAAAGTTGGCACTCAGCTTCAAATACTTACTCCTATTTATTCTTCGCGAGATTTCACTTCAACTCAACAGCAATGTTTGCGTAACCAGGGCATAGTTCTATGACCAAGACCTCTTAATCCTGTATTTTTTATTTTATTTTAGTACCTACTTCATTATATATTTAGGAAACACCGTGAGTCATCTAGATTTATCATCATGGCTATAACGGCTTCCCGTTTGTTGAATTTCTGAAAATCTCTTATTAAGAGGTTTGTTTTATGTATGTTTAGTTTTATTATAAATAAATGAGAAAAAAAAGAAAAAAAAAATTAGTGTAAATCTTCTCCGTGTCTAGAAATAAAAAGGTAGAAATAAAGCATTGCAGCAGTTTTGATGAAATATAAAAATGTCAGAAAGTCATTTTATGTTTTTACTAGCTGATGCCCGTGACTTCATCCGCGTGGATTTTGAGGTTTATTGGTTCCTGCGGGAACTCTTCTATATTCGGGGATAAAAAGTAGCCTATGTGTCATTCCAGACTAAAATCTATCTCTGTGCTTAACTTCATCTAGATCCGTTCAGCCGTTCTGGTGCGATTGGGTAACAAACAGCCATCCATCCATCCAACCATCTAAACTTTCGCATTTATAATATTAGTAAGATAGTAATAGTAGCTAGTATAGATTAGTATAGATAGCTGCTGCGGCCTGTGAGTTACTATAACGCCCAATAAAACTACAATAAAATTCTCAGCACATTTCGATAGTAGTAAAGCGGGGTAAGCCTTAAATGGTATAAATTTAATTGGGCAAGAGACATAGCCTACACAAACACAAGCAGGGATTGCGTCCACTACATCACGCGCGACGCCGACAGGGGCCGCGCGTGTAGGACTACTGCCGACATCGATTACACTATGTACATACGACTGTAACTTCTATACCTACTTGCTTTGAATGTTTACCGAATTTTAACTAATATTGACCGAATATTTAACTTCCTTTAAACGATGAAGGAAAACATAGTGAGGAAGCCTGCATGCCAGTTCCTAATAATGTTCTCGAAGGTTTGTGTAGGCTGCCTATCCGCAATTGGCCAGCGTGGTCGACTATGACCAAATCCATCACGTTCAAGAGGATACTCGGGTTCAGCTATATACCTGTGGTTATAGTAAGCCGGCAAAGAAATGACGTTGGGTGATCCTACTGAATAATAATTTAAAGTAACAATACCGAAAATTATACAGAGTACACCACCAAGAAAGTGTAATAAGTATTTCAAACTGAGAAATGATGATATAAATTATTATGAAAACAGATAAGTAAGAACACGATTACTACTTAAATTTCATTTTTATTCTGTGTAGTAGGTACAAGAATAAATAATGTGACCGGACGGATAATACTCACATAGGGGTTGCTAACCTATCTTTTAGGTACGCAACCCTAAAATTAGGTTTTCTAGATTTTTTGTAAAGAAATATAGTGCGATTGTTGCAAAAGCGTTTGTATTTTGCGCCAATAGTGGGCACACAAAATCCTCACAATATGTATTAAGGGTTTACATAAAGTTTTGTGCTGGAAAGTGGAAAGCATATTGGAAAAGTGCTGAACTGGTACTAAAAAGGTACTTTGGAAGAATTTTATATCTACCAATTAGGTAGTACAGAATTAGGTTGTACAATAATTATAAGTAAAGCACCGAATGAACTCTAAACTCAAAACAACAGCGACCGCTGGACAGATTAAACATCGGGGGCCAAATGAACATACGATAATTTATCGCACGTGCCCCCGTGTGTATTAGCTGTATCCGACTAATGCCGGCTTTCGATATTCGGCGCTCGGTCGCGATTCGATATTTACGAGCCAACGAGTCGCATTAGACTGTCCGCCCGTAGGTAAATTAGCACAGATGCTCGCCACTGTTACTGTGATTCATTCCAAATTGGCTTTTCAGCGGGAAAAAACGAAGCTGCGGTAGACGCTATCTAGGGATTGCAACTAAATAGCTTTTAAAAGAGCTCTTTTGTTCCCTTTTCTTTCGCAGTAAACAGTCAGATGAAGAAAGAAAGCTTTAACGACTTTTATTGAGTTTGAAAATGCGCTTTTACCTACGCTAAGTTTCGTCTGAATTGTTGCTTCCGTTTAAAATTTTGTTCAGCATTTTGGTTTAGTATACCTGAGGGTCGTTATCCTACCTACCACCTAAAATAGTATTTAACCAAACTTAGCGTCTAAGTTATTTATCATAAGGGACGCTTCCTAGTTCCTATATACAGTTCTTTTAGATTCAGTAGTTCGTACATAAGGACAGGAATCATAAGGACTGGTCAAATAGCCCCAGTACCTACTAGATATCTACAAATCTCGCCTTCTTCTAACTTTAAAGCAACAATTTATGGATGTTTTCAATTCACGATAAGTCTGCCTTCGCAAGTCTTCTTGCTATCATTTCGGAAGACGCCTCTACACTTGCTAGAATACCTACCATAGTAGGTACAACACCACATCGTAAGGCCAAAAACTCACCACGCACTTTTATATGGAGCTACACAGACTACACAAACATGTTTCCAATGTGACGCCGCGTTTTGCACGCAGACGTTTTGTCCTATCCTATCCGAAGTGTGTTTTTGCCCTAACTCACAAACTTTTAGAGTAATTCACTGCTAACTTAGCGTTTTAAATTGGCCGTGTAATTTGATTTGTAGAACTCCGTATTAAAGCCAACTTTTTATTCAAAGATCGCATCAAGTGAGTTACAGCTGAACTTTTATGGAGCAATTTTAATGAAATGAAGAGATTTCGATTGGCTTTTTCAAAGGCCGCATCGGTATCATTAAATCTCGTCTGATAAAACCCGATATATTCGATGCGACGCGATGCGGTCGGAGCTTTTTTAATGAACTGCAAATGACAGTCCGCGAAATGCACAAATGTTGCATTTCCCAATAATGAACCGGGGAAATTACCTTTAGTATAAATAATCCGTGCCAAAGGGTGGGTTCGATGCGCCGCTGCTGCAAATCAACCCCCCCCCACCTCCTACACCCACACTGTCGACGATAAATAAAATTCACGTTTTAACAATAAAATGCATTTTCCGCAAATGCTCCCGGTGAATTATTGCCCGGGCTTTACGAGCTTAAAATTATATGGGCACGTGAAATTTTCGATCTCGATAATGTATGCCCTGTGTATCGCGACGCACTATATTCTGACGTTACTGTTTTTATGTACGAATTTTAAATTATTTTTATTATTATCACCATATTATTTATTAATTTTCCGCAATCGTGTTTTTCCGATTTACTTTCTGTTCATTCTATATTTCCATTTTTTCTTCCCAAATCATTGCTTTTCATGATTTACGCTTTATCTATTTTCTACCAATTGTCGATACCTATTCAATAGAATACCTACTACCTATTCTCCTAAGGCACATTACATGTAATTTTTAGTTCGACGCATCCACCAAAAACACCCCCAAAAATAACACATCACGTACCGACCCTAAAAATACTTATAAAACATTTCCCGGAGGAGAAAAAAACAATGTTTTATTTCCTACAAAAATAGATCATACGCCCGCTTGATGTAGAACCAATAGCGTCCCTACGGCACAGATGGCGGCACGGACACAGATAGCAGAAATATGAATTGTGACTTCGATATTTGTCACTTGAATTACAAGTCCCGACGGATCGCCGGGACGGCTCGCACCTCGTTTGGATGATGTATTTTTTAACCGATTTGTGGACACTGGCTCTTCCATTTGCTTAGCAAAGATCTTTGTATTCGGAAACGACTGGGTTTCACGCGGTATACCTATACTTTTTTTGCTAGTCAAAAATGATTGTATCAAAAAATCTTAAAGTGAATAAAGCGCTTGTGAACCTGAGATAGCCACTTGCCTAGTATACCTAAGTAAAAAAATAACCAGCCAATGCAGAAATCAGAGAGGCTGTTTCAAACGGTTTTTAAATTTCGCAATTGATTCAGTTCTAAAGCAAAAAAAATTATCACGCACTGTTTCACGCGGTTAATAATTTCTTTTGCTACTCAAAAATTATTATACTAGACAAAGCTTGTGAACAAAGTGCTTGTGTGCCTAAGATAACAACTTGCCTAAGTAAAAAAAATTGTATGCACTGAAAGTTTTCTTTAATACGGAGAGGCTGTTTCACACGGTTTTTGAACTTCTAATTCTAAACATAAATAAAAAATAAATAGGTAGGTATAATTAAAGTTAAAATTTATACAAATTTTATATAAAAAAATATTATTAGGTATATGATATGCTTAATACGATTCTTATTCAAGTCTTAACACAATCAGTTTTAAGAAATTCATACTTTTTGTAAGGTGTACCTAACCCTTCTGTACTCGAACGGAATTTAAAGTATTTCTATTTTAGGCACGCCATTTAAATTCTTCAGTTGCATTCTGAAAGCGAGTCTAGCATCTCCCGTTTAATTAAATGTTTGCCTCATAAAGATACTAGAGGTCGCCCGCGACTTCGTCCGCGTACAATTGTTGATTTCCTATGAGATTATGAAATTTTCCCGCTGCAAACAGCCTATCTATAGAGGCTTTATATAGCTTATGCAGGTTTTTTTATTATTTAAAACTGATAACTTAAATGCTAATTTTCATGTCTATACTTCAAAGTCATAAAATTTATATGTAACCTTTCACCCCCATTTCACCCCTTTTGGGGTGGATTTTCGTAAAATTGCTTATACAGGTTATTATTATTTAAAGCTAATAACCTAAATCCCGATTTTCAAGTCTCTAACTTCAGAAACATAGGACTTTCATACAAACTTACAACCCCCATTTCACCCTCTGTGGGGTAGATTTTCCTAAAATTGCTTATACAGTTTATTACTCGTATAACTTAAAACTAATAACCTGAATCCCGATTTTCAAGTCTCTTACTTCAAAAACTTGGAACCCTTATGTAAGCTTCCAACCCCCATTTTACCCCTATTGGGGTACATTTTCGTAAAATTTCTTATACAGGTTTTTATTATTTATAACTAATAATTTAATTGCCAATTTTCATGTCTCTAACTTCAAAAACAAAGGACTTTCATACAAACTTCTAACCCCTATTT
This sequence comes from Erebia epiphron, assembly GCA_963932025.1. Taxonomy (NCBI): domain Eukaryota; kingdom Metazoa; phylum Arthropoda; class Insecta; order Lepidoptera; family Nymphalidae; genus Erebia; species Erebia epiphron. Next base: position 45,219,222 of record OZ009945.1, read on the forward strand.
TAACCCCTTAGGGGTGGATTTTCTCAAAACCCTTTCTTAGCTGGCGTCTACACCATAGAAGGAATTTACCTTCCAAATTTCAAGTCTGTACGCTTTATAGTTCCTGAGATATCATGATTAGTCAGTGAGTGAGTGAGTGAGTGAGTGAGTGAGTGGTATTTCGCTTTTATATATATAGATTCCTATAGGGGTATATAGAAGATACTTATTTAAATAAAGGTAAATATTAAAGGTTTATCCGAGGGATGGGAAAAGGTGGGAAGGCAAAGTGTAAAGGAAGGCAAAAGATGGGAAGATGATGATTTAAGAGTGGTGGCTGGTGCTACGTGGCGCCGAACAACACAGGAGAGGAAGATCTAGAAGGCTCTGGAGGAGGCCTATGTTGCAGGAAAAGCTAATGTTCAGTAATAAATTTTGTAAATAAAAAAACAACATATTATTGTAAAATTTATTCCGCAATAAAGGCTATGATTATGATTATGAAATATTATAAAGTACATCCACTGAAACATCACCGAAATCATAATAACGGCCGGTTACACCAAGGAAAGCAATTTGGGAGGTATTTGTAAACGTCAAATATGTTTGCGCCCACCTATTTATTGCTAGCATCCCTCACGTACGAGTAAATATGGCAGATACTGCGACAAAGTGAAAAGAGATACCAGAATATAACAGAAGCTTCACCTCAAATACTTTATCTTGTTACATAAATATAAACCGAGTTGTATTAATATTATGAGCTATTTTTGTTTTGCCAACCTTGAGCCTAAGCCTTTGTGAGCTAAGGCGGACGCGTAACCAACAGGAAAACTCAGTGCGCCACGTGCGAATGATTCATAGTCGTCCCTTAATTAAAGAAGATTTTAATTGTATCGGATGTCTGCGAAAGCGAAAATAATGCACTCCTAAATTGGGGTTGGAGCTGCGAAATTTATATTTAGGAGCTGTTCGAAATATAGCCTTGCGTGTTTTACCTATCTTTTGGATATTGGCCCAATAGGGTACATCCAATAATTGTCCATTGTTCAACGCAAAACGTGGAGTTTATTAGGATAATTTTCACTTTGCGCGTAAATATATTTGAAAATTTAATTTCTCACTACAGCGGGAGTTTATCGGTTTAGATCCTGTTTAGCAATAAAGAAACAAAACACCATTTAACAAAAGTTGAAACGCACTTAATCCAGTAAATTCATTTCGCGAATAAAGCCAAGCTGCTGCCGACTTAAAATATCTTTCTTAATTACAAAAGCCTTTGTTGAACGTATCTGATCTATGTAAACAGACGGGGCGAATGTTTTAAATAGCAACCCAACAAATAGGTTCCGGTTGGGAGAAATAAGCGAAACTCCTTAATGAAACAAAACTTAAAGGGTTCAATCGAATGGATGTGATGTCTCGTAAAATCGTTTAGCAGATCTGATAAATAAATTACATAATATAATATCTGATTGAAAATAAAATATAGTTTTCTTAAATGACCAAAGTGTAAGAAAACAGAGCCACGCTTAGATAGACTATTATCTTACCTACTACACCAAAAGCTTTAAAATCATTGGTCTTTTTAATTTTTTTTTAATCAAAATAATTAAAAAAAAATTGTGAAGCTTGTATTTAAGTAAAAAGTTAGGTACACTATGTAGTTCGAAGCGTTCATATGTAGTTGTAATTAAAAATAGACAATAGATTTGTAAGATTATTTAACGTCAGTTATTTAAATTTTGACGAAACAATAGAAAATATTTTTAGCTGCCGTTTTCATTACAAAAACTTAGGTATACATTATGCGAATCTAATTTTTAAAGATATTGTGCCCAAATATTGTGGCATTTAAATTGCCTATCGTATTTGAATTTCCTGATGTAGTTAACATTGTAAACGCCGTAGGTTCGCGTAGTTCATTTAGTGAACAATAGACGGTCCCACCGCCCCGCCGCGACACCGGATAAATTGAGTTGGGCCTCGGTAGCGCCCTCTGTCGGAAAATTGGTGAAATCGATTTAAATATCTTGAATGTGACGGCTTATCTTGATCTAAGGATTTAACCTGCACTTGGGCACTACGGTGTTTTCGACAAAACCTATTTATATTTCAGCGAAAACCGAATTTCACTTCGTAAAAAGAAACAACATTGCAAGTAAGTATCGAAAAAGATTTATTTTTGGCATATTATAGCCTATTGCGATACTAAATAAACATATGAGGCAGCCATGATAAGAATATAAAAGTTAATTAAGTATGGATCTATTGCCCAGATATATCACGAGGTGCGAATTAACCTTTTGCCGATGTACCTATTTACCTAAAGCCTAATTTAGGTTTAAGTGGATTTTAAAATACCTAGTTTTCTACATAATTAAACATGAATCTTTAACTCTATACATCATCCTGGTATCAAATAAAACAAGTAGGTATATCATTAGCTATATTACAATTAAGTTTAGCTGAAATTATACATTTCAAAATTAGTTTTCAATTTAATCACAGGAAGTAGGTATAGTCACTAGGAAGTGTCAATTATAAGCCAAGAGCACTAACTTATAAATGATTCCCATTGAGATAGAGCAAAGGCCAAGCTAAATTGTAATGCATTTCTATCTTCAACCGCACGCGAGCTTCAAACACGAAATCCTTTGCCAATATCTAGTTAAATTATACCTGCATATGCTGCCAATTTTACTGATACTAATTATAAATCTGAGACATACATATTTAAATATTTTTGTATTAAAACAATTAGTTTTCTTAACCAGGTTTGGTTAAAACAGATTAAATACCAAGTTTATAAAAATACTTACCTAATCTGAAAGTTCTGAAATCTCAAAATCTTTGTAGATATTAAGTATTTCATAATATTATCTAATACATAATATATGAATGAATAAATATACTTTTATTGTACACCACAAAGGAAATTATACAACAGTAAACTTGTAATATTATAATATATATTTGATAATATATCAGATAATTGCATAACTACAAAAATTAAAGTCTGAAAAGATATACTCACCAATTTAACTAATTTTGTGAAGGTGTAAGTAGGTTCCTAAGCAACAAGGCCAATAATGGTGCATTCGAAATAACATTGTTACGAAATAAAGAGGAATCAAAACAAATCAAGCCGTCCTTAACGTCCCCAACCTCAAGCAAGGCTGCTCAATCTAATAGAATCACCTCGTATTGCTTTCCAATATATACCGTTTGATTTTTTCCCGGGACGTGGAAGAGGCGTGCATTGACGATGGAAATACTTAAGTGTATCTAATTAACAATTTGCTACCTAAGGGATACCGACTACTTGATCTTTTACGAAAGCCTTATTATCATTATATAATATTTTTTACAAGCAGCTCTGAAAGGTGACAGTATTGTGTGAGTGAGTATGTGTTTTCAGTCAGTTTATTTATGACTTAGGTATATCCTTGTATCGAGCCCTAAATTCTACAGAAGCTCATATTTTGTCGCACAAAATATAATAAACCAGGTAATCTATTTTCCTCATCTTTACATAAAGCGACAGTCATGCGACAATCGCAGTTCATAGGTGCTTAGGCTGTCTACTAAGAAATATTGTGGAAGATATCGAAATGTCGCCCCTACAAGGCCCATTGCACTTCCTTAAATAAAATATAAATAAAAAATTGAATTGCGCGCAGTATTTTTATTGAATTAATCATGCGCAAATATTTATTGATAGGGTCGCACAGGATGGGGTCAGAATATATTGAAAACCAGGATAGATAGGTAAGCACATACATCGGTAGCAATCAGACAAATTGGCTCCGACCGAGCCCCTCTTACCGAATTAATCTGATTCGTAGGTTTTCTTAGCGGAGAGCACTTTGCCTGAGAAATATGAGGACAATTTCAGGAACTAGACGGCAAAAACCATCAATTGCGTAAATAAACTATGCAACGTAAACCTTCTTACGAACTTTTTTTTATCCTTCGGGTTTTGGTATAATATTATGCACAGCAGAAAATGTCCTAAAAGACTGTACTTACATTTAGCTAAGAACTTATAACCGGTCCAGTACATCATGAATTAAGTAATAACAAAAAATGATGTAATTAATGATTGTAAATAACAAAAAACGAATAAATCAGATTAAATTGATACAAAAATTGCTATTTGTAATTTATAAACGTTTAATATAAGCTTAAGTAGGTATCTATATATTTAAAAAAAAGAAAATTTTTGTCGTTTAAAAAAAAATGTGTTTTTCTACTTCCCTATGACACTCAAACACAATCCTCGATCATGCGTATTCAGGAATAAATTTTCAACAAATCCACCTTTAAATAAACAGTAGGTATAGGGGAATAACGTTTTTGCCTCATTCCCAGTAAACGATGCTTAAGATATTTATTGGGGGATGAGTTGAGTTTTTAGATATTACAGCCCCGTCTCGCCTCTTTGCTCATACTGAAGATTAAGTAAAAACCTTCATACATTTGTCTTGTCTGATAAAAATGGCGTATGTATAGGTACGTAAAAGAAATAATATTGTTTTACATGGAAAATTTCTTGCCTGTCTACTTTTAACATATGCAATAAACAAAACCATATAATGAATAAGTTGTTTTGTTTGTAGGATTCATTAAATAATTAATAAAATCACATTCAATATTAGGTAAGTTTAAGTAGCTAAAACTAGATTCTTTGACTCAACATAGCTAAGATCCATTTGAGAACTAGCAAGTCTAAACTTCTGCAAAGTGAACTAAGAAGTTGATTAAGCCTTATAAGTGATTTGTCACAGGCAATTCTCCCTCCATTCGCATACAGGTTTAATGCGGCCCCAAGAGAAAAACTGATTACGCAATTAGAAGAAAAGCATACTAACTGCAAGCTAATCACAAATTAATGAGAACTTGTAGCGGAGTGTCGTGGATGATAATTCTGCCGCCACCCTGCTGTGCTAAGAGCCTCATCAATTATGGTGGATCCCCCGCCTGAGCCCTGAAGGCTACACCCCTTTGTCACAATCTAGCGGTATCCAGATACTACTGCAGATTTATTTCCCTTTATTTATGACTCCTGAATGAAAAGTGGCTACGGTTCACCAAGTCTTGTAAATTTAAAGGTCTTGTTTTTCAGTCGTCCCTTTTCGGGAACTTTGACCATGCAGGCAGCCTATTGAGACAGTTTGGCACCTCAATTTGCGATGATCTTTTCCGTTTTATTCAATAATTTTTAATACCATCTAATCTAATCAAAAATCTGCCTTAAACGATTTTAAATATTGTGATAAATTTTTTCGTCTATCTATAATATGTTTGCCAGTTCCTTACCTATTTTGGCAAAATTCTTATGGACATCAATAGTTAAGTTAGAAGCAGCTCATAGTTTTTGTATTCAAAAACTTTTTCGTGGTCTACGACTCAACCAGATAAGTTTATACCAAACTATAACAAACCTATCAGACCCGGTGACAGTGTCGATGTTACCACATTTAGCGTGGCTAAAAAATATTAAAAAAATAAACACAAACTAAACTAAACAGGCATAAAAATAAGTTCCAATTTTGGCCACCGAGCCAGATATGACTTGTAAGTTGGTGGGACTATAGACATCGCCATGACGTATATAAGCAAGCAAATAATTTATTTGTATTAATTATTAGCTATGATAGTCCCTTATGGTCTACGACGGGACGCGTCAGCCTGGAACTGTTATGGCAATAAGTATATCCTCATCCCTTGACTCATCTTACCGGAACGCTATGCTACTTGCTTGCTTGACTTGGATTAAGTATTTCATAATATGTATAAGGTTTCACTAAAATGTTTACCACATACACTTCAAGAAGTTTTCATAAATCCTCCAAAATTGACAGCATATGAGTTGTTAAAGGAGCGTTACCCAGATGTTAAGTGAACTGTGTAACTAGTATTTATATTACTTTATTAAGATTTCTGCTATTTAAACACATGTTCTAGTTAAAGTCCCAAGCATTAAAGAAACATGGAACTCTAGTCGCGATCCAATCAAACCCAGTTCCCAAATTTATGGTCCTTAAGCAGTTGTTGTACCGACAGTAAACGCTTCCGCCGAAACCGCAGTTGATTTGTTGTTCCGTTGAGTTAGTGTTCGAAACATTCTCAGCCATATGCCACCTGATTTACGTTAGCCGATAAATGTCTTTTGCTTGATATATTGGTTCAATCGAATTAGAATACTTAATGGTGAAATAAGTTTCTACCATTACGTACCTGGCTCTAAATTCAGTATTTAGACTGACTTCCTTTAAAGTTACATTTTGACCACAAAAAGAAAGCTATTTTGGGTTGCAGAAGTAAGGGCCAGTCCACTTTTTACTGACCCGTTTAACTGTAGGTAACTCAACTATGAAGATAGGAACACTGACTTGTACTACCTAAGTATTACTTACTGTAGTAACAGCTACAAGTGGTCAGAAGTCTGGTTTCCAAACCTCTTTGGCTTTCATCAAGACATTCGGTGTTCGGTGGTTGCTACTGGCGAATAACATCTAAAAGTATAATCAGATTAAGAGAGTTGTTTTAATTATAAATATGGTTATCTTTAGATGGTGTCTTTAATTGTAAGTATAAGACGTATAAAAATTCATGATATTTTATGTAGTACCTACAGAATAAGTAGAAAGTTTTATCGGAAGTTTGTAATTTAGGCAGTACCGTCCTAAACTGGCTCACGTTGTTATGCCATGAATATAAATCGTGATAAATTCCGCGGGGAAGCGCGGCGGGCGGGGATCGCGGGGCGGGAGGAGCCTCGAGGGGTTTTTCTTAAAAATAACTTTTGTCAAGGCAATTCGGTGTAGCCGCGAGATTTATAGAAAGGTGGTGTCACGCCAGTAATTAGTTTTTAACTAGTTCTGATAAGGGTCCGCTGTTTTATGCGCTCCCCATAAGTAAATACACCAGGTCTCGACTGTCGTTCCAATGGGAGATAAGCTACGTGATCTACATAATGCATGGTAATTTAAAAGCAGGCACTAGGCAGGTGTGTACCAAAAGCTACGAACTTTCTCCAAAAACAGAGGCAATTGATCAATTTGTAAACTTTAGACACGTCAAAATATTTTTTACCAGTCCAACATTTCTTGCTTTTGCAATCCATATCGCACGAGTGTCCGTATGATTTACGTCCAAGGGCAAAAAATGAGAAAGTTCTTCCACGAAACTTCTTTTATTCTCGGAGAAAGTTGCGTAAAAAACTGGAGGCGCTTAGAAAAAAGCAATTTTCTAGCTCAGGTGTGTGCGATGTTCTTTATCTAACTTTGCATCCGAACCGCTTTGTTTATGAGGGAATATTTTTTCGAAGTTTTGAACATTTTATTACCTTGTACCGTGAGCTACTTTTGTTAGTGAAGACCGACGACGGTGGAACAATTGTTGTTTTGTAAACTACTTTTTTAAGAATTAGCACCGCTACCTGTGTTTGTATTTAGAAAAATTGCACAAATTAACAAAGGCACACCGCCGCTTAAGTTAAATGAATGGAATAATGAGGACAAATAAATTATACGACGAATTCCAAGTACAACAAAAGGTACTTTTAAATAACCGGCAGACTGCAACATCTCCTTTTAATGGACACGGAAAATATAATTTGAAATACTCTTTATAGCTGCTATAATGTAACCAAGTGGGCCAAAAAATGGTTGTCACCGTCTGGCGTAGTACATTAACATGAAGGGTGTGAGGCAAGGAGGCTTTATCAGAAGGGCCTTTCCTGAGGGAGGGCCAAATAATGCGATATTGCTCGTTTGTGCGAAGCCCTATTTATCTATTAAAAAACGTGAGATTTACGAGCCGGTATAGGAAAGTTTAGGAAGTTTTTATGTTGTTCCACGGTTCTTCGGGCTAATATAGGTGATTGATGCGCTTTATTTTACCAGGCCTTTACGCAAGGAAAATAGCTTTTCACGATGATAATATAAATATGCATAAACATCAAAATAATGAAGTCAATCGCTGTCTTTTATTATATATACATATATAAAATTCTCGTGTCACAATGTTAGATACTTACCATACTCCTCCGAAACGGCTTGACCGATTTTTATGAAATTTAATATGCATATTCAGTAGGTCTGAGAATCGGCTACTATTTATTTTTCATACCTCCACGCGGACGGAGTCGCGGGCATCAGCTAGTATAATTATAAAAAGATTTTTTTGTAGACAGGCTTTCTATCTTTTATTAAACTATTATTATTTATTTACATAATATATAGGTAGATACATGGGCATTCTTATGACTGAATACAGTTTTTCCTAAAGTTAAAACGTTTAGCAGACTAAATTCGCCTTTACAAATATTTAAAATTAAAAATAAAGTACTAATTTTGTAATAAGTCTAACATTTATAAAAAAACTATTAAATATTAATGCAGGCGAGATGTATTTAAACTATTGATAAACTTGGTTTAAAATCTTCGAGATGTGGAGTGTAATGGAAATTTTCAGCATCAGTCTATTAAACAGATTTGTCCCAATTTTGTTAATTAATACTAAACCCTCGTTCCTTGTCATAGTACCCATTTTCAAAGTAACTCAAACTAACGGTGTTGGGGGCCTCGTTAAAACATCTAAGGTTTGTCAGATAGGGCTCCAGTCACGAGGATCACGATTCTTCGTGGATCGCCTTACTAACTTTCAGAACTCGAATCCAGTGTCACTATAGTTTGGGCAACAACACATTTTAACGTTTATCCAAACGATTTACCAAACCGGATCCGTGACATGAATTTTAAATTTATCCTTTACCTAGTTTAAATACACACTCATATTAAATGAAAAATGACATATTTTCATTTTCCTCATGTTTTCATGGTTAAAGTGACACCTACCTAACTACAATCTATGGTGTAGTACTAGTATATTCTTAATTCATAATGCATTGCATTTTCACATGGAATGTTATGTTTTCAGGGTTCATTTAGGTATGGATGTATGACGTAATGTACCTATATTGTGAGTTTTTTTATTCTACGATAACTTCTAACGATAGATATCAGCTGCCATCAGTTGTAACTGCTTAAGTACCTAGGTACTTGGTGTTGAGTTCTAACAAAAACATTTTTGTGCTTAAAATGTTTAGATGATTTTATTATTTTCACTTATCTAGTTACCTATTTGAGGATCTGCTTTCCCCATGATGTAGACAGAAATTATTTCTTCTCCAAAATATAACTATACCTACTGTGAGTGACTATTTCATCAGTTTTGGTATAGGTAGTAGGTACTAGACCAACATACCAATTTATTTGTTTTAGCAGAGCTGATTCGTGACACGAAACTTAATTTCTAAACCATGTGCCGAATGTGTGTGTTCATTTTAACTACAGTGTGTTTCTAATTGTACCTACCTAAACTTTTTTATATTACCTATATTACATACGAAAACACACAATTAATTTTGTATTAAATTCTTCTTTTATGTACTTCCTTTTCTGCAGATGATATTAAAAAAATGTTGTCATTGAATTATTATTGCTGTATTCTTACCTATAACGAATATAAATCTAAAAATACTCATATAATTTTAATACAATAACTCACCGAAATTTTATTGAAATATAGCGTTTGTGGAGTGCTCCAAATAAATTTATGAAGGCATATTTTAAATAAACGCCAATGATAATTGTACGTAATAACGTATTAAAGGTCCGCATGTTTATTATCGGCGGGATATTGGCTGGAAACAGTGCTAAATTCGCCTCGGACACCCGATAGTGGTATTATCTACCATTGCCTATTTGTCATCATGAACAATGCCTGCCCTGTGAACACGATATCTTACTCAATTTATCCTCATAATTACTTGAAAAATTAACGCCAACATTTTTTGTGAAACTGTAACTACTCGGTTGTTCATAAAAGCTTGTTAAAGTGTAAAAACCTCACGTTTTAAATTTTTATGTTATGCTCTTTAAATTAGAAACACGATTTTTGGCAAAAGTGGGAAATACATTTGTTAACTCGTCAAGATAAACAAAGCACATGCTGCTTCAGACTTACGAGTACCTAGCTAAGTACTGAAATTCGTTGATTTGAATGCGATAGCCGGATTGATACTATAAGTTGATACAGAAGCAAAATAAGATTCAGAGTAAGAAACCCCGGATTATTTCTGCCGTTAAGCATTTATACCTGCCTACCTACGAGTATGTTAATCAAAAAAGTTTTCAAAACCAGGAAAAACCATGATGTTAGCCAAATTATTTGTCATAATGAAGAATGCCTACCCTTATAACGCGGTATCTTACTCAATTTATCGCCATAATTGAGCGTGTTGACGCCAAAAATTTTAACAGGGTGCTCGACTTTTTTTGCTCGAATTTCTTTTAATAATTATAAGCATTAATGAAAGTTGAGAGTACAAATTAGTGACGCATTCTACCTAAATAATTATAATTATTTATATCATGTTATAATTATTTATATCATGTAAGATAAAACCCTCCCCTAACATAATGTGCCAGTGGTCATTTTTTTGTGTCGCTTTCTCTGGTATTTTTATTCGCCAAAGCTCTAATTTATGTTATAAAAACTTCATTGGTAAAGCTTTCATGCTATTAAATAATAGAGCCTACGTACCCACGTAGGTAGGTACGTAGGCTCTATTATATTTTAATAGCATGAGCTCTAGGTGGGTTAGGTATATTATTTTATCTGCTTTTTTTATTTTTTATTGATTCATTTAAAAACAAAAAGTTACAAACTTATTCTACCTATAAATGGTGTAGCATAAACTCACCTGAGTTTTTATATCATACAATGTGTAGGTACACTTTATAGATTTTAATTTTATGCTAATATACCTAATTAGATGATGCCCGGGACGCGTGGATTTAGTTGTTAAAAAACCCGGGGAAAACCCGAATTTTCCGGGATTTAAGGAAGCCTATGTCACTCTGCAGGTCCTTAATAATAATAAAATATTAATAAAATCACGTCAATCCTTTGGAGTGTTCCGCCGTATCGAAGGGCAAACGCACAAACCAACACACACTTTTGGATTTTTTAATATAAGTACCTCGGATAGCGTCTAATATTGTTCAAATATTATTATTTATACAATATTTCCCTGCAGCGTGTACCCCGACAGATGTTCCGTTTGGATAGGTGTAAGCTACTGTTCTCGGGTAGCTAATAAATAATACCAGAGAGAGTTAAGACCACCTACCGTAGTAGGAGATGTTTACGGCGTTACCCTGGCAGTATTGTGCCCACCTACACATATATTTTACTTAGCAAATTGCCGAGTTTGCTCGCCGTGTCTAATAACCACTTAATGAAGGCAGGACTTTTCCATATTTAAATTTTAATCATGCTCCGGGGTAGCTGTGGCTCGTGTAAGAGCGACGGTGGAGCGGTAACTTTAGATGTTTGACTGCTCGTTTATAGTAGCGCCGTTTCAAATTACATTGTTACTTAAAAGTAAAACAGTTAAGTTAGAGTAATGTTTAAACGAAAACGCACTAGGGTCTGCAGCATTCACTTTTACATATATGAAGCGTGCCCACTAGGCGACAGGAGAAAATGTGTTTCACGTCCAACGTGGACGTTCCTGTCCGGTAGGTAGGTACCATTTATATGTTTTCGCCCTTAGATCCGATTTTCGATAGTTCCAGCCTGGAATAGGTAGGTATTTGCTTACCTAATCAAACCACGTCCAAGAAGATTATATCTGGTTTACCTACCTGTAACAATAATACACAGAATTAGAATTCATAAATTATTATTCAACTCATCGTTGGCCCACTATAGGCCAATATACTGAACAAGGTTCTCAATCAGGTCAGAAAGAGATGGGCTAAGTAAGCCACTAAACTAGAATTTGAATTAGATACCTACCTTCATACTACTGTATACTTAGGTACTTATACCTGTATAACAATTATTAAGTAGGTAAGTTTTTAGTTTTGAGGGTTCTATACCTACCTAGGTACTTACCAATTGGTATTATGTTTAAATTGGAACCTTTCCATGCAGGTACCTACCTACCTTCTTAAATTATAGAGTAGAGATTATGAGGATAAAAGGGCTTTTGCACATTCTAAAATACATAGGTTTCAATAAATTTTTGACTTTAATTTTTCATTGGTTTCAATTTCAAACAGAACTTCACTAGGTATTATACAAGTATTTTATTTTAAAAAAAACACTAAAATGATTTAAAATTGGCAAAGTCGCTGATAATTGCTAGTTACTTAACAAAATGTCAAAGTATTTAATATTTCCATCACATCGCCACTCAGGCGTTCTATTACAATGCCGGAGAGCTTTCAATTAATAACTCATTTGAATACAATCTACTAGTTCTGGGACCTATCACTTGTTTTTCATAGAATAGTGAAGCGACATAACTAATAAAAAAAAACATTTAAACTGCATTCAACCAAGCTTAACGCTACTATGCTTACTAAATAGATGTGAATAGGATAATGCTGATCGCATACTAGTCGGCGTACCTATCGCACCAAACGCACTGAGCGCAATTGATTCCATCCTTCATTGTTAACATAACTTACAACAATAGGTATATGGTTTCTTTAGGTGCCGGTAGGTAAAAAAACACTTCAGATTATGTAAGAACTTAGACTTACCTATACCACAGTAAACAGATTGTTTACTGTGCCTACACCTAATGACCTAACAGGCTTATAGCCTGTTAGGTCATTAGGTGTAGGCACAGTGAATTAAAAAAATCAACACAAATGGCGCCATCGACACGGTTAGTATGGTCTACCTATTAGCAGATAGGTACTATGTGATCAGATTTGGGCTAACTTTGGCTATGACAGCCAAAATTAACGCTTTGACCTCATGGTCAACTAAAGCCGCTCGCAGGCGCGTCTCTCACAGCTGTATTTTAGAGCCGGGTCAAATATCGATAAAGCTTAATTTAATACAAAATGTGGGATGACAATCCATTATTGTGTTAAACTATTCCGAATATTTATACCCAAAACAAGTTTAATCCAATAAAATTTATTTTATAAAATATAATATTGCACGTGTGGCATCACGCACACATAAAGTTCGAACTTTGGCACACTGAACCATAAATCAAGGGGCGTTATGCGCCATGTTTCACGAGATCGTGCGATCTCTATCGCTCTCCCATTATTTGTTATATTTTCATCTCGTTCTAGCGTTAAGCGGGAGCTTTGGGACCGGGGGAGGGGGTAGCTGTCTAGTCGTGACGTATTACTCGGCTGGCGGTCGGTCAGCTCAGTTTGCTCTGTAGAGTGATATACCGCTCAGTTTTCTTTATTAACTCCAATCCAGCTGAAGCGTTGCTTTATTAAAAAATACTGTGACAATAGCTCTGCAATTTTATCGACTCAGATAAAACAGACGGAAGCCGTAATGTAGGGCCTGATGCGAATATCGATATCGACATACGCGCTAATTACTTACGTGCCGTGCCACCAGTATAATGTATGCCGAGTAGGTTCTCAATGCAAATCGCAAGTTCGATTCGAGAATAGACAATGCGGCCTCAAGTTTATGGGACCACCCACACTATTTTGATACGATCATGTAGGAAAACAAGAGCAAATTGACAGCTAAACATTGCGATTTAATTAGAATAAAGATACTTTTGTCTTCCTTCTTAGTTTTAACTACTTCTTAGTTTTAACTACTTCTTAGTTTAAAAGAACTTATGCTCAAACAAGTAGGTACAAAATTTTAATAATGCTTAGAAAACACAGCTTTATAGAAAATGTAAACCAATTTAAATGGCAATATTTTACAGGAACCCCATGTAATCGGAATCACACCTCAACATTAGCGTGGCGTTGTGTAGTCATTTGTAAAAGCGAATGATGGCCTACACGTGATCAGCATGTTAATGAATCGAAACGTTGACTTACGCTATAAATAGGTAGATACCTAACAATGATTTATACTGTGAAATGACAACCAACTTTAGATTTTATCAACACTTACAGTTAGTATCTTCACAACGTTGCTGATAATTTTAATATTTAAGCGAATTAATTATACTCCTATTATTAAATCTGTGATTTTATTATCTATTCGGTGTATCTGCATCGGTCTGCAAAATATATTTTATATCTTGTTTTGTTAAAGAATCCCTAAGTTTCAGGACAAACATTTAAAGATGTTACATCTACTGTCTCTACTACTGTACGTACATCTCTAGACATTTTGTAAATTTCTACGATTATAATTTGTGTGAACAAATTTGTCAGCCATTAACATCGCGCCCTTGTTGGACATCTCATTGGGCGACAATAAATTCCGCGTTATCTCTCGCTATCGACCGCGACCGCAGCCACGCGGCGACCTACCCTTACTCTAATGAATTACACAATGAACTCTCATCTAAATACAGAAAAAAGCTTTTAAAGGCACATATCAAAAATGCCCACAGTGCCTACTAAGACAGCGCCCTCAGATTTATAGCACTCCCTTTGTTAAATCACGTAATCTCCACGTGGAGCCGCGATACAAATGGAAGTAAATGAAAATAAATGTAGTTCCTCATTCTGATGCTCACCTACCTATTTTACATGTCCAAGTATAAATCTGGCTCTGTTTAGGGGTAATATATTCTTAAAATTACCTGTTAAATCACATTTAGGACAGATAACACATTGTTTGGGTTTGTGCTTTACAAAAAAAATGTTTGTCGGTCAAATCGGCTGTTATTTGTTGCCTTCAGGGTGGCATGGAGCTCATTGGAGGTTTAATATATTATGTGGTATAAAGACCGAGCATCTACCGTCATATCTATAGTATTAGTGACCGTAAAAAGAGCATCATTCTAATTCTTCGATTCTTTAAATATAAAGGCTACTTAAATTTATAAGGTGTTTAAACATGACCAATAAAATTTTCAATGCAATAAAAAATTCAGTACAGCCAATAAAATACAAATTAATAACAATGAAATGAGTTGGTACTTTTGGCATTGAATAACTATAGCGTTGGATATCCATTAGACTCTAAATAACCCTATTAAAGCTTACCATGACAAATATTTCTATGCCTTAAATCATCGGGTTGTCGTAGTGCGTAGGCAAGTATCGAATTTAAATTAATGATTATTTATCATCCATGTTTCGGTCATCGTTCGACGTGGTCAGTACCATTTTCGGCAGTTTCCGGTTATCTATTTTATGCGTAGGTATGTTTATCATTAATTTATATTCGTAACAGGCTTTATCTACCAAATAACTAAGTAGGTAACTGTAGAAACTTCTTCACTATATTATATATAGGATAGGATAGTAAATAATATCACATCAAATTCTATACATTTTAAACCTGAGATGAAAGAAATAACGTGGAACCCATTGAAAGCAGTCATAATATTATCCTAGTAATTCAATTGTTAAGAATAATTTAGATTTACATCCTGATCCATTTAAACCAGCGTACGAATAATACCTATGATTTATTAAATAAGTTTCATTATAAATTCAGCTTATCGATAAACGCAACAGCAATTAGCGCATCACTAGACAAACGCTTTCGGGTGCGAGCCTACAAATCATACCGATAGCATCTTCAACAAATTTGAATCGGATCTTATTTATGATTTGCCTTTTTCACGGCTATACATTTTAGGGAAAATTCAAATATAAATCAATGATAAACTGGCATTGGATACAATATTTCAAAATCGAGTTTTTATCCAATAAGTATTTTACATTACGTTAGATTCGTGGATTTGAAATACTTTAAGTAGATACGAGTTGATTAAATCGGTAACCTAAGCATGAAAGCTAATTAAGTGTCAAGAAGGTACTCTAAAAACGCATAAAATCAAAAAACTTGCGTTCGGATTAATTTAAAGTTCCCGCAACATCCTCTTCATTATCCCTAACAACATAATAATCATAACAAAAGCATGTACAAAACCCCGTACTTGGTTAAACAGCAATCGCATAAACAAACCCCAACAATAAAGCCAAATAAACGCTCGAGCACGCCATCCAATCGCACATAAAGGCCCATGAACACCGGTTGAATTGAATACTATACCGCTCAACAGAAGCACCGAATATTGCATTCCCTACTGTACTTGGTTGGTTAATATCGAGTACGGGATTGCGAGCTTGTGCTCATAAAATCGTTTACGAGCTGCCGAAGAGCCCTCTTCGATAAACGTGCCATAAAAGTTCGGTTATATCCCGCTAGATGGCGACAGTAGTAGCCGCTTCAAGTCGTAGCAAGGATTTTAGTGCCATCTATGGAGCTTTTTAGTGTTTAAAGACCGCACTAGAGCGAGATAGCACTATAAGACCATCGTTTCACTCGGAGGAGCACATCTGAAGTTTGCTCTACATAAAAATAATATTGTAGACTAATTTATTGAGGTACTTTTTTCCGATTTTATTATTATTGTCTTCAATGGATTTTTATATGTTTTTTTTTTACGTTTTGAGTGGTGATTAGTATCCAATTATTACAAAATATAAAACATAATATGCTTTACAATTATTTTAACTTTTATTTATGCTTGCATTTTTATGACATTCTCTGTTGCATAAGTTCACGTTTCTGATTTTTCCTTGTAATGAGTCAAGTTCGACGTAGTTGGTAACACAATTACAACCTACCGATTTGCTTTAAATGCTAAGTGGTAGTAAATTATCGTCCGTGGTTACTCCGATGCTTTGTAGAGATACATTACACGAGATAAAATACTAAAGATAGATTTATACCATACAATGATGACTTCTTCCGTTAACAATCATTAGATATTTAGTTTTGATGTTGAAATATAATTTATAAGTTTTTCCACCCAATTAAACACACAATAGGTTAAAAATACGCGTAGGAAGGTACCTATGTCTGAATTTATCTGAAATAAACCGCTCCCTACTTCCTCGTTGGCACGTTGGTCTAGTCTAGTGGTTAGCATGTTCGACTGCGGCCGAAGAGGTTCCGGGTTCGTGTGCCGGGTCGGGCCATAATTAAGTATTGTGTTTTTCTGAGTCGAAATTCTCAGTACTAGCCAGAAGTTGGTGGTGTTTCACCCCCGTGCGTGGTAGAGCACGTTAAGCCGTCGGTCCTGGTTATTATCACTAGCATGATAATAGTCGTTAAAGCCTGCCAACTAGCATTGGAGCAGCGTGGTGGGTCTAAGCTCTAATTCCCTCTCTTCAATGAGTGTGAAGGCCTGTGCCCAGCAGTGTGACATTAATCGGCTGTAGTGGAAACAACTCCCGAGAAAACAGCAAATTGCCAATGCAAAACCGATTTGCTGAATCGATATTGGTGACGAATTACCTAACTAGTTAGTTCTACTAGCTTGTAAGCTAAAACATCCTAATACACTTAACACCTACCTACCTACTTTTCAGTTACTAGGCAGTTAGGTGTATTAGTGTTTTAAATATTAGTTTTATTTATTTACTAGCTCATGCCCGCGACTTCGTCCACATGGATTAATTTTTTTAGCCTAGGTATGTGTTATTCCAGAATATAGCCTATCTCTGTGCCACATTTAATCCAGATCTGATCAGCTGTTCTGGCGTGACTGAGTAACAAACATCCAAACTTTCGCATTTATAATACCTATCAGTATAGATTTTAATCTACTTACGGAAGGTAGACCTGGTTTAAACAATACCTACAGGGAATCCTAGTGAGGAAATTAGGTACTGCCCCTCTTTTTAATATGGGGCTTTATTTTCTATTGTGGTAATTTTTGAAATAGTGACCTGAGTAAAAAATATAATCACAGAAGGTAGGTAAGCATTCGATAATAATATTATTCAGTTTTTTTAGGTACATATAGATTTTATTAGTGGGTAACCTACTGGTAAAAACTACCAAAAAAGAGCAACACACATCTCGGGTTTACCAAGACATTAATCAAACCCGACTTCACCAATTAATATTTTTTAGACAAAGACAAAAAATAAAATAATACAAAACATGTTCACAGAATAAATCTCAATAAAATTGATCTCATCTTAAATAACATTATCTTCAGGCGAGCGAGCCCTGTAGACGTGCAAAGTAGAGTCAGCACAGAACACGAATTTACTGTCCTAATTTTTTTAAGCTCGAATCAGTCCAGGTAGTGGTCTGTCTAGCTGATTTGGTAAAGGATACCTACCTACCATAAAGGTAATACAGTAGCTATATTTACTCTATAATACCTACATTATAATCTTTTTTAAATCTTTAAAGCATTTCAAACGTTGCCTTGTCAAATTGTCCAATTTACTACAGAGTAAATAGTAAAGCAACCTAGGTAGCTGAACTAAGTACCGACCTAGAACAGTCTTCGACCCCCATGTCGAAGGATAAAAGGGAGGAACACATTAAAAAAAAAAAAAAAAAAGTTGCCTTGCTTTAAAAATAGACATACAGAGAGCCTAAAGCGGGAAAAAATGTTTAGTACCCTTCCTCTTTCTTACATCTACCACAAACTACTTATTCCTTGATAGCTAATTAGAATGATGTAGCGTTTTTTGAGATTTTTGAATTATTATCAAGCTAATAATGACTTAAGTACCTATTAATTTAAATTTCAACAAGAAAATCCGTAAAAAATCTGTAATCAACTAATTAGGTTGAGATAGCTAAAAATATAATCAGGTATCATTAAAAATCTGAATTCATATTTTAATCATTTTATTATACCTAATAAATTTCCTCGTCTATCATAAAATGATGTAGGATCAGCACAGTTAACAAACTTGATTTTAATTTATGTGCACCTGATTATTATAATACCAACTAGAATGTAAACTTCAATTATATGTAAGTACCTATCTGCTATAATTATGTGAACAATAAAATGAATGAGTATCTTCATAATTAAAATTTGCAAACTCCGTTAGTGATTATTATATCTATTAGTTTTCTATTAATTAATGTAAAGGGAAGATAATTTAATCTATACATACTTCTATACTAATTTTATAAATGCGAAAATTTGTATGGATGTATGGATGGGTGTTTGTTACTCAATCACGCCCCAACGGCTGAATGGATCTGGATGAAATTTGGTACAGAGATATATTATAGTCTGGATTTACAAACAGGCTAAGTACTTTTGTCCCGGAAAATTAAAGAGTTCCCGCGGGAATCGAAAAACCTCACTCCACGCGGACGAAGTTGCGGGCATGAGCTAGTAATATCATAAATGCGAAAGTTTGGATGGATGTATGGATAGATGTTTGTTACTCAATCACGCCAGAACGGCTTAACGGACCTGGATGGATTCTGGCACAGAGATAGATTATAGCCTGAAATAACACATAGGCTACTTTTTATCCCGGAAAATTAAAAACTTCCCACGGGAACCAAAAAACCTCAACCCACACGGACGAAGTCGTGAGCATCAGCCAGTAAAATATAATAGTTGTTTATTTTAAAGTTCTAAAATCCTCCCTGGATTTTAGAACTTAGAAAGATAATGTTATTAATAGCTCAGGTACGTAGGTACCGCCTTGCCTATTAGAAATACATAGATAGGTAACTTTATTAATATGTACCTAGGTAACTAATTCTAATTAGATAATACACATATTGTATCCTAACTAGACCTAAATCCTAACTAAGAAGATTGTTTATTTAAAATAAAATATTTTACAATAATTAGCATGCCAACGGTACCTACACCAAAAACTGGTTTAAGTATTCTGAATCATACCTACGCGCTAAAGGTATTGTTATCTCTTTCTGTCATATTGTTTGCATATTATAATTACTTTAGTAGTAGCATCTAAAACCATTTCATTTACGAACTGATAGTAATATGATATTTTAATAAGTCTTGAATTTATCAAACAGTTTACCACTATAAAGACATCGGCGGCACTGACTGAATTTTATGACTATTTTTCTATTTCAGATTGGGACTACGTACTTAATTAAACATAATTACAGCTTAAAATAAATTGATCCGTTAGAATTAATGTCGTTTAGGAACTAAATCGGGCCAACCGGAAGTCGAGAAAGCCAAGACTTATGGCGAGTATTTTTGTAAGGTTCCGTTGTAAAATAAAGAAGCCTTATAATAATTTCATTGGTTTCGCGATATCTATCGGACTTCTATTTGTGTCCATTTGCAGATATGTAGGTATAATTGAACATAATATATATACATTATACATAATATGTTCATTTCTGTCCAAAAGGAAACAAAAACAGTGGGTTTACATAATTATTTCAGGTCAGATAAATAAGCACAATAGGTACATACCTTTCACAATTACCTACTGTTGTTTGCAATATTTGTATTGTAAGCTGGTCTTTAGAAAATCCTGTTAACTTCTACTTGGACTTTCTACCTATACCTAGGTAGTATTACTAAATGACGCCCGCGACTACGTCCACGTAGATTTAGGTAGGTACTAACTTGGGTCTTTTAAAATCCCTTAGGAAATCTAAGATTTTCCGGGATAAAAATAACCATGTTCTGTCGCGGGATGCAACCCATCTCGTACCAAATTTCACCAAAATCGGTTGAAAAGATGGGTCGTAAATGCATAGTAGACAAACAGACATCCTCAATTTGAACTTGGAGAGTAACTTTTTAAATATCTCATGGCTGTATCCATTCTTACTAAACAGTCTCATATTTAAATTTGGTATGTAATGTCTAATATTTTTTTTAAGTATTTACTCCCCGTCTGTACCTTGCCTTAGATATGAGATTAAAATTAATAACCATCGATACGCGAATTATCGCGTCTTAGCGATCCGTCAATGTTTTGCAGATATTTTGCATTAAGCTCAATTAAAAAAAAACCGCCATATAATTACACGTGTAATCGTAATTCATAGCAGGAGTGACGGGATTCATGCGGGGCTTGTATCTGTAGCGCAGATTACGATCGGCGTAATTGCGCAAAATATGGCTGTTCGTCCGTCTGTCCGCTTGCATGTAGATGGGAGATAGCCGCCCTTTGTTGTGGGTTGGTATTCTTTGTTCGAGGATCACTTTCGGTAGGTGGAAATTTTGGTTCAGGAGATTTGAAACTCCTTCATAGCGTTGTAGAACCGTCATAATATTTGGATTCTCATTGTTCAATTAAAGGTTTATCCTCAATTTCTTTTCGCTCAGTAGAGTTGGTATGGAGCTTGCCTATTATTAAGTATTTATTTTCAACTTTTGTTAGAAGTAGGTGTAACTTTGCGGAAGTTCATGATCCACCAGGAAACGATATTTTCGACCTATATACCTATCATCTAGGTACCTATCATCTAGGTACCTATTAGCTATTATTATTGTGATTTGTGAGCTCTACATCCAAGCAGCTGCAAATACAGAAATGATAAACGTTGTCCAAATCCATACAAGACTCTTTATAAAAATGTTAAAGCAATAATTAGTTTTTTCTACTTTTTAACATCATAGGTAGGTTTACATTGCTTCCAATTCCGCCAGACAACAGCGCTGATTTATTGTTCCGTGTTTAAAAATGTATGTTACTTGGAAAAAGATCGGCTCATTTGTACACCACATTTAATATACCTATGTATTAGTAGGTATGAAAAATGCAGACGCTTAAATCTAGATTGACTTTATGTTCTGTAAATAATTATAAAAAATTAAGCCCTTTTCGTAGATAATCGTGTTAATGACAATGTAACCAGGCACCAGCGTTACCCACATTGAACGCTTTAATGAACTTGACGGGTCTGGAATTATCATTCGAGTGCGACCATGGAGCAGCAAACTTAATGCTCACCTAAAGATATTGTGACGTCAAGTGATTCAGCATTTCCATATGAGTCGCGTATATGATAGGTTTATATTTTAAACTGCCTGCACAGTACACAACCGAGTGAGCTCGCTTTCATTTTATACTTATTTACTGCATCCCATTTTTCTTACCGCCAGGTCAGATTTTAGTCAAAGGTTAAATTTTCATAGAGTAAAAAACATGCCGAAAAAAGAATATCCACCTTAAGACTAAAGCTTTCTGAGGTGCTTAAAGTTTTTTAAGTTAACAAATATCTCCCTCACTTTTCTTACAGGTATTAATTACCGTAAAAGATGCCCCATGTTCATTTCCAAGATAGCGATAAATATTATGTAAAAATACCTGGCCTAGTGGCAAATTAATAAATCATCCAATTAAGTTCATTTTCAGGGTTATTGCTCCTCTAGTAAGTTAACAACTCCATGGAGAAAAGGTTTACAAAATGTTAAAAATTAAGAGTTGATTTCAATGTATGAGTGTTTTCATTCTGTTCTTTTTTTGCAGGGCGATGTCAAAGGATCAACTATCGCGGTGGTCCGATGGCTGGCTGCGATGCAAACACCGTACGGGGCGGCGATTGGGCATCTCATTTTAAACTCGCATAATAATTTATTGAAAATTAATTGTGTGAAAACACTACAATATCACTTATCTGGAACTCTGTATGGGCGATAAAATAAAACGTTATTTCAACTAAACTTAAAAATTATGATAGAGCACAATAACTGTTAATTTTAATTTTTGTTTTGAGATATTATGATATTTGTAGCTGCATATTAATTATAGTTTTAGATTTTTTAAGTATATGTGAAAGTACGATACGTGGGGAAAGTGTTCAATAGTACCTACCTCCTACATAACACCGTGAGATCTCAATCTATGGTTCGAACGACGCCATAACATCATGATGACGTAAGTAGATTATACTAGAATTTCCACAAATACATAGAAAAAAATTGTTTTTTTTTGTCTGCCTTGTTGTACTATTGAAGACAATACTCACTACTAATTATATAATATTACAATTTGACAGATCTTATTTTTCATGGGATGTTCATAGGCTCTTAATATTTTAAAAAAACCTAAGATTCATATCCAAAATTTCTTGTTCAAAATCCACTCATCATAAAATAATAATTTCAATATAATATTTCTGATACCTGGCCACAATGACGCCATAATAATCTTTTTTACCATCGCCCGTAATTTGAAATAGCGAGCGGGATTCAATATTCGGTTTATTCCATAAATTCCGGAAACTCAAACGTCTTAAGTCAACAAATCCTATAAAACCAAAATAAACCGATTGCCAACACCTTAAAGTCTATACTCCAATAAATAACGACTGATTTATGAAAATTTATCATACTCTTGAGGCTTAATTTTGAAATGATCTGCTGCTTCTGTCCGAAAGGCCTGAAGTGCCTTATCAATTACAATGGAATAGAGGCCCTGTTCTTTACATAATAGGTTGAATGAACGTGTTGTTGAAGGCCGCGTGGAAGACGTTTTTCGCCATGCAGTTGGAAGTGTGTCTGTGTATTGTTTTGATAAGCTGCGGAACGGGTTTGCGCGATTTATGACTGGTATGATTTAATGCGAATAAACTACTTGCATTGCGCTTGCTGTATTGATAAATACCCTGTTTTTAGCACCGTCACCTATAACGTCTTCTACTACGGTTTTCCGTATCTAAATTAGGTAAAATGTAATTTATCCCCCTATCCAAATTAGTTAAGTACGTAACGGACACACTAATAGAGTTTTAGAAATCTCGGAGGAACTCTTAAATTTCCGACAAAACGTGTTCAACTATAGGTATTAGGTACCTACCTATGTATTATGAAAAAAAATCACGTTGATTCGTTGCTCTGTGAACCGTAGGTAATATAAAGAAAAATCAACTAACAAGCACACTTTCGCCATTTATAATAGGTACCTAGACCTACCTAGTACCAGTTACTATGGCTATACTATACTACCTATTACTATGGATTGGCGTGGATTTTCATTCTACAAATATCTTATGAACGGTGGGACCAACACTACGCGTTCAAATTCGAGTCTCTCGAGTTAATACCTACCTAGTAATAACTGTGAGTCTGTGAATTCTTAGGTACGGGGAATAGTGGCATTGCAGGTATCGATTACTCATAGAATATGCATCTTTCCTCGATAATTGGATGATTACGTTGACAAGTACCTACGCGGTGCATCCGTTTCGCACATCACTTTGCAATTTATTCGCCGCAATTAAATTATAATAGCGAACGGTGTGGGCTCGTTATTTCTAGATAGACAACCTCGCTTCAGGCCAATAGGGACCTTGTAGAGCGGCGCCTGCGCACGGTTGCCTGCTGCGTTTTTGGTCGGCTCTACATATGGGCTAAAGCATGTTCTATGTTGGTTTACACCGACCTGTTATAGGCATACCTATATCGGCAGCTTCCAAATAGTTATCTGTACTTACACTCAGGCTGAGGTTGGCTTCTCTTAAGTGTAGCAATGATACAAAGTCATTCAAAAGGGGGTTCGGTCTCAAAAGGGTCCTAATATAGTATCCATATTTTATAAATATTTTATTATTCATTACCTAGTTACATAACACTTACCCAAATGAAATAAAAATCATGAATCATCAACAATCCAATAGGTACAAAAAGGTCAATTTCACTCGACAAAGTGAACCTTAGATAATTTTCGCCATCGTTTTGGCCTGTCCGGTCTCGGTCCTTGCGTTATCCTCAAAAGTGACTGTTCTGGACTGCGTCTATGATTCGAAGCATTTTTGCATCATTGGAATTTTGTTGGAATGCCCAAAAAAAAATGACTGCCTCGTTGGTCATCATGTTCGACTGCGGCTGACGAGGTCCCGGGTTTGAGTCCCGGGTCGGGCCATAATTAAGTGTTGGGTTTTTCTAATTAGAAATTCTCAGTACTAGCCCAGAGTTAGGAAGTTGGCGGTGTTTCACCCCCGTGCCTCGGAGAGCACGTTAAGCCGACGGTCCCGGTTATTATCACTAACATGATAATAGTCGTTAAAGCCCGTCTGTGTAAAGTGGGTCTAAGCTCTATTTCCCTCTCTTCTATGAGAGAGGAGGCCTGTGCCCAGCAGTGGGACGTTAATGGGCTGTAGTGGGTGGTGGTGGCCCAAAAAAAATCCATTTTCAAAAACAAGCAAGACAATCTACTCCGGCTGTATCTATTACGAAATGATCCAGAACTATCACTATATAAGACACGAATACGACAAAATTGCCCGTATTCGTTGTTGGTTATAAATCATGCGCGGTTAGTAGAGATTTGCGTGTCAACTGGTAAATTTATGGCCACAGCAAGGTCGGTCTTAGAGCATGCCGCACGTTGCCTCTTTTGTCTGCGCCGTAAGCCTTTCCTTTTACTTTAATGATTCTGTTACTGGAAAACATAGGCCATGAAAACAAAAGTAATTTGGAAATAATTGTAACGAACCGACCACATTTTCTTAATTTGGTATGGTAATATGGCTGGAAAATTATGGTTCTATAGGTACCTTTTAATATTAAAGTTCTATAAAAGTCCCCTACCTTTAATCGAAAGCTTAACTAATAGGTACCTACACAGGAAAATCCACTACAATTCTACTGCTCGATCGATCGCTTTCCAACACGGCTGTTTATGTCGATGACCGTGAAAAAGTTAGAAACTAAAATAAAGCAAGTGCTTCTGAGCATATTATAAAGTTAGAATATATTATTAGATTTGAAACTTCGATCTCAATATTGAATGAAGATGACAAAATTCAAGGCAAATATTAAATAAGTAAGTAGGGTCAACACGTCAGTTCGCCGACCACCCCCCGTTCACGACCGTTTTTCCGAAAACAACCATTAAGTAATATTAACGCAACGATCACTCTTTTTTCTTGAAAATCATGCTCTATCTATCCCTTACTCTCAGGTCAAATTTGGCCAACCTAATATATTTCAGTATAACTCTGTGAGCCGATGAATCTGAGCCGGAGCACACACATTGATTTTGGAGCAAAATGCTAGGAAAAAAAATAGTGAGGAGGCCAAACTTAAACCGTGGGTAAAACATGTTTTATTAAAGTTATTGCATACATTTTGTGCTTAAGGTGTCAGAATATTATTAAATTATAATTTAGAATCCATATTATGTCCATAAAATGCTTATTTATTTAAATAAATGGTGGTCGCTAATGGGCCGACTAAAATTGAGCTTCCTTCCTTTTACGACCCATGGTCGTAAACGAGCGGTTTGTAACGAATCATTTTTGAGCTTTTCTAACTTGCCGCATAATATAAGCGCAAATTTTATTGTTTCTTGACATCCTATTATGTATGGTTTATTTAAACGTCAGTTTGCGACCGGCAAAATAAAGAGAAAACCGAAAAATCTAAACGTATTTTGATGATGTAAAACAACGTGGTCGGCAACGGATCATTTCTCGACCATCGATGTAATTACATACAAAAGTAATAAAAAATACAATATTTTTGTGGTCGTATACGGACTAGATAACGACCATGTGGTTATTTGCATTAGTTTGACTACATAGTATAGTGGTCGTATACTGATTAGCTAGCGACCATGAAGACGGTTTTAAATTTTTGTCAATATTTTGGCGGTTGAGTATTGACTACTACTTTATTTTATTTTACTTTTTACTTTTTAAAATAATCTGGTAGGGTGATATGAGCACCAATTATTTTTTATATGATTCCAGAAAACTGGACTGAGTAGCAGGTGTTTGTGGACCAACTACTTTAGGCTACTAACTAAACTCAGCTAAAAATTATTGAATATCTGTACAGTACTATGTTAGACTTACAGCTTTCGTCCTCGATTTGTAACTGCAATTTTCAAGAAGCCTTGGTGTACTCAGTTTATTCTAGATTAGGATTTGTTTGGATACAAAATGTGTCAATAATCTTTGACACATTTTGTATTTAATCCAAAGTGTCTCGTTTAAGAGATATAATCCACACTTTCAGAATCCATTTCTGATTACCGTATATCTTCAGATTATGCTTCAGCGATCAAACTCATATCAGTTGATCGAAGCAAGTGTCTTGCATTTGCCGGTATGTTTGTTATAACAATATTTTTCCTCTTGGATTTCTAAAATTCGCTTAAAGAGGCTTAGTGCCTGTCTATAAACTGAAAAACTGGCTTTGTTATGATATAATTTTTAGTTAAATAACCATTGAAATTATCGTTAATGGATTCATAAAATACGTTACTCTTCATCCAATCGCATTTTGTAAGTCCAGATAGATAAATTAACTCTTTATTGCACACACTTAAAAACAATAACAATAAACAAAAGGTTAAAAGATAAGATCAAGGGTGAGAATTGCAAAGGCGGTCTTATTGCTAAAGCAATCTCTTCCAGACAACCTTTGGGGAGAGGAGATTATCAAACAAGAGCGTGGGATAGTCCAACAATTAAACATTAAAATATATATAGTAATAATAGTAGCATAAATATCCCTCTATTTGGTCTATTCTATTCTATTCGGTCTATAATAAATAGATAGGACCAAAGTGAATTAATTGCAACCTAAATGTTTATACAAGCGACTTCTGAAGATAAAGAGACTGTCGTATATCCGCTGGAAGGCTGTTCCACAATAATACGGATTTACGGGTGAAAGATTTACCATAATATTCTGTGCGACTGGCAGGAATGTGCAAGCGATTATCCATACATGACCTTAGGTGTTGTAGTTCGTTGTTAGAGCCAAGGAAGGAGAAACACTGTTTGAGGTAAGATGGTAAGAAGGAGTATGAGGATTGTATAGAATAGAGTAGAGGAGTGTCAGCATGTGCAGATTGCGACGGAGTCTGATTGGGAGCCACTTCAACCTTACGCAACCCGTAGATAAATCTTATGCATAGGTTTTGAAGATGCTCGAGCTTATTCAGCTGTTCTTCGGTTAGATCGGGGTAGGACGAGTCAGCATAGTCTAGAAGTGGTAAAAGAAGAGAGTTAGCTAAAAAAATTTGGTTTTAACTGGAAGAAAGTTTTTCAGCGTCTCAGGCCACCAATTGACGCAAACAACTTCCGGCTAACCTCAGTGATTTGCGGGACCCAGGTTAAAGAACTGTCGATACTCTAAGTGAGTTAGATTAGGAATGGTTAACCAGCTATACAACCCAATATCATTCAGCTGGCTGACGTCAGGCAACTAAAGCAAAAGCTGGAAAGCACAGTTAAGAACTGGCAGTCTCGTACCGAAAATATAAACAAAACAGTTTCAAAATATATTTTTTGTAGAAATTCTAGTTCAAATAAAAACACAGTGCGGGCCAGAGATTTTGATGCAGCTTCGAAGTTTAATATCTCCTTGTTAAAATCTAAATATTGACATTGACAGCATTGCCCACAAGCCCCTGCTTAATCACATTCCAGCTCGAAATTTGATATTTTGACAATTTAACTAATTAGGACCGATGCTACAATTAATATCTTACACACCAAATGAGATGTCTTTTGATGAGTGCCAAATGACAAAAGCGAAACTTAGACTAAGCTACTAAGTGCAATTTCCACAAGCATGAAGAAATAATATTTTTAGAAAAGGGATAAAGAAAATTTAGAATTGGAAGAACACGAAAGCAGTAATTAAAAGCAAAGGAAAAACAGGAAAGCAAAAGAAAAAGAGAAGAGATGTAGAAAAAGAAGACTAATCAAAAAAGAAAAAGAGAAGAAATGTAGGAAAAGAAGACTAATCAAGAAAAAAATTTAAGCATGCAAGTTATGTCCATAATATTCTATGTTCGTTAGAAAATATATCACTTTTTTGCTATTTTTTATAATGAATATTGACTAATAAATCATAGAAAAAATAAATAAACGTGTTTTTAGAACAATTAATTGTTATTTTTATTTTCGACCTTATCTTAATATATCAAGAGATCGTTTTTCAGTGGCTGTTGAATGGTCGTAAACTGACTACAGTGTGGTCGTAAAATAACGAAAGCTGGTCGTAAACTGAAAAAAACGCACTTTTTGACAAATCGGCATATTGCATAAAACAGGGAAATAGAAATATTTAAATCATACGGTAATTATGTTCCTTCATGTTTCTTTTAAGCATATAAATTGTTATTTCGTCAAAAAAGGTAAATTTCAAAGAGCTGTGTAACTTTAAAGACGGCAAGTCGACTAACTGGTCGTCAACTGACGTGTTGACCCTAATATGTTGTCGTAAAAGAAAAGAACAGACTTTTGTCATCGAAAAAATACTGACCTACTAAAACTATTGTTTGCATCTACTTCAATATATAGTCCGAATCGTGGGAAACTAAGAAAAATTAATTGATAATATCCGAAAGTAGGTAATTCTCTGTACGCGTGATCACATACTGCTATCAAACACGCAATCCCGGGCCGTTATAAAGACATTAATATGGCCAAATAGTACCTACGCACATGATATTGGGTAATGGGAAGGTAGTATAATAATTTCTGGGTTATTTTAACCACTTAAGCAGTTTATATGGATAATATTAATAGATTGTAACTATTTGTTTTGCAATAAAATTTTTAATCGGAGTAGGACCTAAACGTAGTATAGATTTTATATTATTTTAAATAACGTAGTAGGTACTTAGGTAAGTTACTCAAAAATACTACTAGATTTTTTCAAAAATATCATGCCAATAAGTAATTAACCCAAAAATAAATAGTTAGAATTTTTTGGGTGAGTAGTTATTTTTTTATGCCTTAAAACAAAATCGTTTTTGCAGGTGTCCAAGAGTTTTCTTTTTTATAGCCCTGACTTTTCTGTTAATAATAAATTATTAATACCTAAAAGATCTATGGGATAGGGTCTGAATTGAAAATACAGCAGCATCAGCAGTTTATTTCGATAAAATGGAACCTTAAACAATACAAATAAGTGGATAGAATCACTTATAAACGAATAGGTAAGTAGTTCTGCTATGCTATTCTTAGCCTACTATTTAAAGAATAACAACCTTAGATAATATAATAATATACAATTAATAAGGTTAAATAGTAACAAATTTTATATTATTTAAGTCAATATTCCAAATTTTATTCCATCCAGCCCGCTACACACAATCAATTATTTTAACGTCCAATATTGAATGTTTCTTAAAGTGGGAAAGTAGATATACCTAATTATTGTAATATTATTACCTATAATAATAGATACTTGATCATTTGTAGAAGGCATAATTTTCTCAACAATAAACAACATTTTCACTCACAAAAATCTCTATATTTTTAATGCATAAAACGACAATTACATTTCACAATAG
Source organism: Erebia epiphron (assembly GCA_963932025.1). NCBI lineage: Eukaryota > Metazoa > Arthropoda > Insecta > Lepidoptera > Nymphalidae > Erebia > Erebia epiphron. Next base: position 45,249,230 of record OZ009945.1, read on the forward strand.
AATTTTATAGCAAATACTAGTGTTTTGTCTCGTCGCGTCGTGGGAGAGAACAACTGTTACATCGCGCCATAAAATGTTTCCTTTTATTGTGTATTTCATTTCAACCCTTGAAAACTTACAATAGCTCAACTACTAAGGCTATGTTTACACTAGACATCAGGCACTGTTAACTCAACCAGAGTTTTCATTCAAAAGAAATGACTATAAGCTCGTTATAGGTTGATTAGGCAGACCTTTTTTTAGAGCAATATTGTTGTTCTGTCCACCACGTCTGTTTTGTGGTTTAAACCTAGGTGTATTAACTTAAAATTTGGCTTAACTAGGGTCCAGGGGGCATAATACCATCCCTTAAAGCAGTATTGTTTTAATACTGCTGACGTTCATGTGGTAGAATTATAACCATTATTTTACGGACGCCAAAGTACGAGACATAAAACGGTCGTTTTGAAATAATACTGCTTTAAGCGATGGTAGTAACCCCCAGGGCACATTGCAGCAGAGAAAAAGTAAACTGAACATCATGTAAATTAAGTAAGTTATATACAAAGTGTAAAGAAAAATGAAAAGCCTTGTATACTTGTACATCTAGATATGCAGATACCTATCATTTATATTTACTTACACAAAATTTGACCCCATTGATTTTTTGAGTTTTTGATAGATTGCTGTATATCTGTATTGCTGTGTATCGACAGGTTGTCCCTACAAACAATACCACCATTTTGTTGGAAATACTTTACTAGTTTGGTTTATTTTGAAAAGCTCTTGAAAGATGTGTCAAGTCTGCGCTTTAATGCTCCTGCGATTTGCTATGATTTTTAGCAACGTAGGAACTGTATACCTATTATTATTATATGAAGTGTATATTTCTGTATTATTTTCATACCCAATGATGCATACAAATAAGCCAAGCTACAGACCGATTAACAATCTACACTACTGGCACACTTAACAAAGCAAAGCTCAGAGGTGGGTTTATAGGTCGATAAATTATTATTAGCTGATAGCTGGTGCGTTATGACATTGAATGCACGTTTGGCTGCACGCAACTTTCATTTTATGGGTGCTAAACATCACTAGCAAAACTTAAAATACTACTGAGATAAACTATAGGTACATACCAGTTTTCTCATTGAGCTCAAGTAGCCTTACTTAATTCAATTAACACTTTTTGTTAGGCCCGTCCTTATTACTGTTTAAGTTATAAAAATCAAACATAAATAGCTTTCAAATAAAACAGTTGGTACTTGGTATTTCGTATCTTTCTACAGTTATACAAAGAACGAAGAAGGCATGCATATTTTTTTATATAGTTTTTAGCATTTACATTGTATTTATAAAGTAATTTGTGACTTTGTAGGATCATTAATGTAATTTCATTTAAAGATTGAAACGACACTGATAAATGTTAGTCCTTAAGTACATTTGTTCATTATTCAGTGCTGAAACTTAAATGCTGAAAGTAATAAAAAAGCCCCTCAAAAAAATTGCAAGTAGGTATAGCAGACCGTTTTGCCTAGCCCTAGATGCTAAATAAGTAATATTCAAGGCTTTGTTCCCGCATTTTATTAAGTGTTAAGGATGCCAGTGGTAACAATAAACGTTTCCAGTACATCCGGTCGCAGAGACCCAGAGGCAAGCGACATTACTCATAGCAAGAGCATTGCGTAAGCTACAACCTACTACGGATAATATAGTGGGTGTTTGTCTAGCTGTTTAACCCTTTTTTACACATGTAAATAACTTGTCAATTTCAAATTATGGGGCCGTTCTGACGTTTACACACTAATTTATATACGCTGCGTGCTCTTCAATACCTACCTACCTAAGTACTAAAAACTTAAGTACAGTAAGCATAATGACTAGACACTCAGTAAGATCAAATTACAGGAAAAAGTACGTAAAACCTCATAGGGTAATTTTTTTAAAAATAAATTATTGCCATCCAACTTTTATTACGCACCTTGTACAAATTATGAAACGTCATTTTAATCCTACCTACCCAATACAATTTGTGTGAAATAAAAATGTTAACTTAAGCCGATGTAACGATATATATTTTATTGCTCTGTACTAATTAGCTAGGAGCGTAAAAAAATTTACAGCCCAAAATAGTTATTCATATTCGTCGAGTTAGGAGCCAGAAATAGCTTAATTAAGCCGTATTATTTATTTTATTACTGTATCACTAAAGTTTCTTGCGGTTAGAATTTTAGATTGTAATCAAAAAGCAATTCGGTACATAAGAAACACAATGGAACTATGTGGGTATCTACTATCTACCTATTTAACCGCACTGTGCTTTAAGATTTTTAGACAAAACGGTAAAATAACATACCTATCTTAATATATGTATATGAAAACCATAATCATAATAAATATGAAAAATATCTATCAAATCAAATTATTTAAATTTTAATTAAGGTTTTTTCGATTTATAGGTACCAACCTAACATAGAATACCTACATCATTGAATAATGTATAGGTACGCGCATGTGATCATGTTCAAAGCATCTAAAAATTGTAAAATCAAACAGAATCATGATCAGATGAACTCATCCTTCACTTTGAGATTACCTCCCTTTAGCGTACTACCTTCATATGAAGAGTAAATAATTTTCCAGACAGACTAAGGTTAGGCTGTATCCTCACTTGCCAAAAAAAAAATTGCAGCTAAATGCAAAAAGTTTAAATTTCTGTGAAAAAAATACTCTAACATGCACAGAACTCTATGTTTTAAATAATTATTTTAAATTGCAAATTTATTAATAGACAATTTAGAGAATGTATGATAGCCTACAAAACAATTACCTACGGGCTTGAACAAGCACGCATCGCTGCGCCTAGCTCGAATATTATACTACTTATTAAACCTTAAAAGGAAATTCATAAATTAATAAAAATGATAATTTTATTCTTAATTATACGAAGACACTTACAGAGATTAGCATATTACAATGAATGTTTTGTGTCATAAACTATTTTAAGACTAGAAACAAGCACATTTTTATCCAATGATATTTTCACATGGAAACATTAAATTACTTGCATTAAAATTCTTGTAATTTCACGTTTTAATAAAAAAACTGTCCTTTTTTTACCACGTGGTAATATGCTTATCATTAGCTTATGGCCAAATGTCAATTAGATAATACATATCTGTATTCAAAAAATATATTATATAACTAGATGATGCCGGCGACTTCGTCCGTGTGGATTGAGATTTTTGATTCCCGCAGGAACTCCCTAATTATTCGGGATACAATTTCGTCAATATTGGTTCAAAAGATGGGCCAGGGAAGCGTAGCAGACAGACAGACACAATTTTGCATTTATAATATTAAGTATAGATTGGTGTGCCGCTAGCAATCAAAATTTGTAAAGATGTCTGGCAAGTTACTTGAACTGTATAAACACCCACACAAATCAATTTCTGTAAGTTGTAGTTACTAAATTTATATGACAATGACAGCTGACTTTTGTATGCAGCAGTACTGAGTGGAAACTTAGTTTGAGTACCTATCCTATATTATTGTGCTACTTTTATAAGCTAGCTGCTATCGGTTTGTGATTTTTAATTCTTGGTATGAATTATCACAGAGTAAGAAACTACAAACATATTTTCCCACCACAAACAAGCAAGAATCTCAATTAATGACGTAGTGACATTATTATAGTTCGTCACGTTTAATGGGACTTACCCACGTGGGTGCTTAGTTTTTATTGGGTCCTTGAACTTGTACACATTTTGGTCGGTCGATAATACAGCCGCAAACACACGCTGTCCCTGATCTTTTGTTATATTTATGAGGAAGATATCAGTTGCCACTACGCTGTATTATGACTTTGAGGAAACCCCATTTCTGAATACAAACTATATTTTAATTTTTACAGTAGGTACCTGTATTGTGGATGAACTGATACACTTTTAGTAGATCCTCTTTCTCAAATCTGTATTTTGGTAAAATAAATTCACTGCTTCTTATAACTAAAAATAAGGTGAATATTTCTCAAGTGCACAATGTTGCAATCAATACTTGTATACCGACGCTATTGAACGACTTCTGCCTTCGGGCTTCAAGAACAAGTTAACGGACTACGAAGATCTCGCAAATTGACGCTGTTTTTAACTACCTAGTGCTTATATTAAAATTATTTATGAGTGCACTAAAAGGCGGTTGTGTTTTAATATTCCATAAATTATTTATTAAGATTTCCGAATTAATAAAGTGAAATAACTGCCTGATAATGTACCATCGCATTAAAAAAACTAAATACCGTATAAAAATCCAGACTTACTAAGTACCTCCTGGATACAAACATCAACGCATAATGCCTAGGTACTTACTAAACTACCACGATAGAATTTGCAAATAGAATATTATGGATACATGCAATATCCTAGTTAAATATATTAAAATATGCACTTCTTACACACGTCCTGTCTAGATAATTTTTTTTGAACATACGGAAATATAATCAAAATGCCAAGAGCTATGTTACTCAGCTTATTTGAATTTAAGTAGGTTTTTAGTTAATATATTTTAAGATCAGTTACATAATCTGCAGTATAATATTTCAAATTGAGGAACTGAAGTGAAATTAGTCTAAAATGCATGTTTTAATTATGCTTGCATACTAATGTAGTAGGTATGAGGTAAAGCGCCGACCGCAACAATGGCAAATTGCTGATCTTTGACATCAGCGGGAACAATGGAGCGACGCGACTCGAGATTTATGACGTGCAACGACTGTCGCGATTCAATAACACGCGGCCAGGGCGACCCCACGACTTCATGACGCGTCCATAGAACGGTATCGGCTGGAGAGGGTTATTGATTGATATATTTTTTTGTAGTTTTAACTAAACTAACCTAAAATATTTTTATTATTTTCATAATTCTTTACTAAATTACAGGCATAGATCTGAAACTTCTTTCTTAGTAGGTACAGTTTTCTGGGTTGTACGACAAAAACACACTAAGTACTTATGGGCGACAAAATTTATGGTGGGTAAAATGTCCGCACTCACGCAGTTTTTATCAATGCCACTTCATTTACCTACAGACTACCGCGACAAAACTAAACGTGTTTTTCATAACGCGCGAGTTTTGCTCGGACGCTTTTTCCTGCCCTGTCCGTATAGGTAGTGTGTTTCCGCCCTTAGGTACAAGCTAGAACTTAATCGTTCATTTTGGTTATAACCTAGATTTAACGTATTGGGTACCAACGCTACATTATTAAGGAAACTGGGTAATAACTACGTTAATCTTAGCACGTAGACTATCCAACAAATAATATAATAATAAGTCGGGAATAAAACCTATTCCGGCATAATTTTGTTACACACTATTGGTGCATTAAAATCCGGTTAGAATGCTTGTTAATCATTCATAATAATGTAGGTTGTTCGCATTCATAGAATACCTACCTACAAAGGGCAGAATCAGGCAGCGGTTGAAGCTGTTTTGAAACGTGTATTCTCATGCAGGACCGTTTCTACCATGGAGCATACTACCATCGCTTAAAGGCATTGCTGACGTTCTTGTTTTACAAATATAATCCTTATTTTAAGGCTCGTCAAGGTACGAGGCATAAAACTGAAATTTTGAAATAATACTGCTTTAAGCGGGGTTTACTAATATAGTAATTAGAAAAATATAAATATAATTAATAATATATGTAATATTATATAATTAATAAATAGTAATTAGAAACCATCATATTTTCTGAAGTTTTTAGAATTCTATATTCATAAACCATGCGAACTCGTTGACTTTTTAAGGTCAAAAAGTAGTCTATGTCCATTCCTATAGGTTGTTTCTTAGATCAAATCATAATTGGTTAAATGAATGGCCGTGAAAAGGTTATAGGCAGACATCCACTTTTGCAATAATGACAATACATAATATTAAGTGATATGTACGGATTTAATTTATTAAAAGGAACACGAAACTCATAATCACGACATACCTAATATTTTCATATTTCGTGTGCAGGCGGTATCGCTAGTAAATAAAAAAGCATGTAGGTAGGTAACCTAAGCACAAAAAAGTACTGCGTATATAATAAGGTAGGTAATCTGAAAGTGCGACGTTAATGGACTTTAAATTACGCAATAAAAGTTTATAAAACAATTAAAAATATATTAAAAGATAAGATTATTTTAAAATACAAGGCGATAATATCGCACCTGCCGTTACAACAACGATTAATGCGGCACTACTCTAAACTAATTCATTTGCATACGACGATCATTTATCGATGAAACTTCAACACACTGTGGATACAATACCTATTTTGAAATTTAGGTATCGATTCACAATATGAAATACGTGGTAGGCGACTATCGATTTATTTTAGTGGCGGGAGTAAAATCGTCTCTGGGTTGAGACACTTTGTCATTTAAACCATAAGAACGATACTTCCGTACTTATCTATACTAATATTATAAATGCGAAAGTTTGGATGGATGGTAGGGTAGGTAGATTTCATCCTGGGAAAGAACATACCTACTATGCTTCTTTTTGTCTAAGAAAACTTGAAAGCTTTATGAGTTCGCAGGGAATTTTTCAATTAGGTACCTATATCTACGCGGGCAGTCACAAATGTGACGAATTTCCTACCAAACTACATACTAATTTTCTAAGTTACTAATTTTCTCATTTTATAAATGGCAGGAAACGAATTTCCTTCAAACGACTTCAATTTTACCGGTATTTGAGTTAATTCAGGCTTAAAAAAGCCACATATCATCACATCTCTATAATTACAGCATTTTCTCAAAGCACGAAACCGTCTAAAAAGGTAAAAACAAATTCTTGGAATTAATGCATTATAAAAAACTGTCCACTGAATAGAGACAACTATGCAAAGCCGTTAATAATTACGTAACGTGCCCATTGAATAGTAAAACAGTGAAGTTTTCAACAGAACAAGGTAAATAATAGATTGTACCTGGCGATGTAAATCTTTGTCGAATTTCTGACCGCATGTTTTAGGCTCGAATTCTTTACAATTTTATTGCACAAATTACATAAAAGTCGTGACTTCGTACCGTAACGAATTTTTATGGTCGCACAGTGCCGGATGTACCTGTTTTACTTATCTACTGTATAAAAAATGACATTGCTTAATTTGTCTCTTTAGTGTTAGTAATACTTCATATATTCAAACGTGCTGATAAAATTTAAGACATACAGCGTGAATTTGTAACAAAACAAAATGCGCCGCTGTTGAAACGTTACACGTTTTATTGCAGCTAAACGAGACGGGGCTTAATGAATTTGAATACGGAATTTCCCTAAAATACCAATTCGAACATCTGTAGTGACGTAATCAAGCAGCTGATCCTATAAAATATGTTGTAAACAGAACCGCAATAAAAAGATGGGACTGAGTTCTTCGCAACGTCGCGTAACGAAGAGTATTATTATAATAGTCGTAGAGTCGTCTTCTTCGGTGAGAAACGACCAGTGGCCATAAAATCTGATGGTATTGTTATTCAGTTTTTAAGATTTGAAAAAGATTCCATTGGATCACCAAACTGTGATAGAGTAACTTAGGTATAGTATTTTTTACGTTATCAATACAAAAAAATCCACGGCTTTATAACTTCAATGAATAATAATATGTACTTATTTAAAAAAAATCAATAAATACAATTCAATATAAAGATTATGCTTTTTAATAAAATCGACACCTCGAAACGATCGTAAAATTAATAAAATAAAATTCAACTCTCTTCAATGGCCGTTGTAGAGTCGTAAAGTCATCGTCTTACTGCGTTGACGGCGCATTGTGACGTTTATACGCAGGCAGGTGTAAACATTATCTTAATTCAGTCGCTACTGAACCATCGAAAGGTAGGCTTTGCACTTAAATACAGAGCCAGGACCTTAAGGCCCACGCGATATCTTCTCAGTGACAGTAATTTCCTGCTCATTTGCCACCAATGTTGTATCTAAAATTTTATGAGCATAATAAGGCTACGCACACATGTATTTGTCTAGAAAAAATAATATTTAAAAAAATATTATTTTTTGTAGACAAATACACAAAGAGTTAAAATAGGCTAACGTACTCTATATCGTCACAAATGGAAAATTACAACAATTATACGCAGCAGGTTACACACTTATCAAAAGATAACTTGATTGATGATCATAATTAATTATTCATAACGTAAGTAATGAATATTTATTTTTTATAAATGAAACCAATTATTGTTAGTAAAACGTCTATTTAAACACTTCTAACGGCTAATTATTTGGTGGTATTTAATCGATATATTTTTGCCCGATTTTACTGCTAATTTATTTAAATTGCTTGTTTTAATTTAATTTATTAAAATTGCGATGCAATGTTGGAGTACCTTAAAGCACTGACGTAAAGTTACCTTGCAATGGAAAACAGACTTTAAAACGTTTAGCTTAAAGCTCAACTTTGTATGTAAAGCCTGATAATATAACAGGAAACTGATTGCTTGTAGGAACATTGATTAACCTAAGTTACGTTAGCTATTAATTTTGTTCGTGTTTTCAACAAACACTATTGGAACTGGGACTAAGCTTTTTTGCCATAATATGTTAGGAAAACTGCTACTTAGACGAAAGCTGTGTAGGTTACCCATACTCGTTTCTATAAAAAATCAATGAAGAAAAAAAACTAAGAAACTAGAACTAAGAAACTAACTAAACCAAAATTAAAATCGGTTAAATTACCTTACCCCAGGCATAGAGATGTCATATTGCTGGAGGAGCAAAATGTACATCTGAAAACTAAAAGCACCTCACCTAAACCACTCTGAACCTCTTGGCTTTCTTGGCTGACTTGTAGTGGAATAAAAAAAAAACATTTTGTGCACTTTTTTTTTCAGTTATAGATAGGTAGGTAGGTACCTACATAATGTTTTTCCGTGGCTACTATATTTTTGGGGGGGAAGGGAGTGCTCCACGACCTTAGCGCTCCAAATGCCAACCTCACCTGCCCGTGGTACCCCCTGCTGATTAACGAACGAGGCTCTGGCGACCGAATAATGGCGATATAACCATTCAGATAAGCTAGACTGGAATAAATGGCACAGACCGGTGTTGGGCAGCAGCGACACCGGTGCAAGCAGTTTAGCCCTGCGATGGCCAACACGCCTGCCCAGCGTGGCCATTAGGTATGGGCATATCGTCCCATGATTAGTACCACAACACAACGGCCCCTAATCCCCGGCAGCCCTACTATTCCTGTCCACGGTAGCAGACGACATTAAGAGGGTGGCGGGAAGTGGCTGGATGAGGAAGGCTGAGGACCGGGTGTGGTGGCGTTCTTTGGAAAAGGAATATGTTCAGCAGTGGACGTCCGCAGGCTGAGATGATGATGACTATATTTTTGCTTGAGGTAATCTTAGTTATTTAGGTGTCAGGGTCGATTAGTGTTAAATCGCAGTTTTAGTGAGGTCAGCGGGCCGGAAGGGCGGGGTCGCCGCCCTCGCCCTCCACAATTACCTACCCAACTACAAGAACTTTTGCCTTAACTTTGATTTACGCTTCTCTATGTAGGTATATGAGCTCTGAATTCTAACTCTTTTTGTGAAGACTAGTTGGCTTTATCCCTACCAGTGTTATCATACTAATATTACAAATGCGAAAGTCAGTTTGTTTGTTGGTTTGTTGATTTGTCCTTCAATCACGTCGCAACGGAGCAACGGATCGACGTGATTTTTGGCATGGTTATAGTTGAGGACCTGGAGAGTGACATAGGCTACTTTTTATTCCAGAAAATTAAGGAGCTCCCGCGGGAATCTAAAAACTTAAACCACGCGGACGGAGTCGCAGGCATCAGCTAGTACTAAATATTAGGTTCATTATACGAGTCGCGCTCAAAGAACTTTGACTGATCACATTTCATGACTATCAAATTTCTATCACTCTATCTAATACTAGACTAATAATCATAATAATTATAAGCAAAGTTAATTTCAGAGTCATATAGAATCAGTTCACTCGATTAGTTACAGGCTAGGTAGGTATGTTGTAATTTGAACAAGTGAACTAGCTTGATTGAATATCTCAAACTCAATCCCAAAGCATGAAAACTACCTAAACTAGACTTCATTTGGGTAAAATTTCGTCTAAAGTACCATACTATACCTACATAATATAAGTCTTATTCTAGTAAAGAAAACCTACTAGAAAAATCATGTCACATAGGTACTCTGATACGCAATATATTCCCCTTTTGCATAAATAGATCAGAAGCATCTTTTCCTTGCTAAAATACACGTTATATAACTTTATAAAAAGGTTAACCTACACAGGTTCATTAACTGACCATCCACATCATACTTATATACCTATACCAACTTCAAACGTGAAATGAGAACGAAATACTATACATATAAAATTTCATGGTCATTTTTACACTGAAATTCATAAGTTTATGTCTGTTCCCCTAAGTACTTACTGAGGTGTGTGATCGTTATATCAATTCCTTGTAAAAAGCTATTGTTTTAATGGTAAATAAAAGTCAGAAGTATAATTAACCAACTGCAACAATCGCATGGACTTAATGTTGAGAACGTATTGCAGCAAAATAATAAGTGGATGGGTAGGTAGCAGCATAGGATTTCCATCAAAATTCATAATTTTCCGAATAAATGAAAATGATAAATACTAATGACTCTATCTTCACCGTAGTCAGGAATCTAAAGCTTCTACTTAGGTTACAAATTCTTTATAATACTGGGCGCACACTGGCCACGTAGTTCAATGTTAATGACAAGCTTCTATCAAATGCTTCGATAACTTAACTATATGAAAGAATACTTACTAAACTTACTTATTAAAGATTACCTACACAAGATGAGTTGACGGACGTCTCAAATTAGAAAAATAATATTATTCGTTGATCGAATATCTCAACGATGATTGCGTGTGTATTTGTAGTGCAGGCGAATTAGGTAGGTATGCTTTATTGACAGTATCTGAATAAGGTAATTTTTAATATGATACTTGGACATTTATAAAAATATTTTAGGGGAAAGAAAACTGTATTTTTGGAGCTTTTTGTGGTTCTGCTGTAAAATAAAAAATAAAAAAAAGACATTAAGTATTATTATTTGTGTAAGATTTGAACTGTGACTACAATCTCTAGTGTTGTTATTATAATTTATCAATAATATCAAATGCTTCTGTTCCTATTTCGAGAGAAACAAGTAATAAAATTAAAAATTTTAAAAAACCCACGACGAACTGCAGAGCTCCATTATACCTTTGACCTTTATAACTTTGAAACAACAATTTAGAACGTAGCAAACGTATATATTACATAATATCTAAAACACAAAACTGCATCTTTGACAGCTCAGTAGTTTTTTTGACCTGTGTGGTGGACTATGGCCAAACCCTTTTCAAATGGACAAATCAAAAGAGTCCAAACGCGACGGTTATACGATGAGAATTTAAGGAGTTCCCATGATCGCCTCCTGACTCCATCATGATACCCTGGGCAGCATCTAGGTACAAGCTAAATATATCTAAAACAAAAAGCCCGCATCAAAATCAGCACAGTGGTTTTTGAGAAAAATGGTAACATGTTGAAAAAATAAAATCATAGACTACAGCTCAGCTTTGTTGTCTATGGTCCTAAAATATATCTAAAAACCTTCTCACAAGCTATACACATCTAATGAAAAAAACCGCATTTCAATCGGCCCAGTACTTTTTGTAAAAAATGGTAACATATCGAAATATTAAAATCATAGAGACAGCTTGGTTGTCTATGGTCCTAAAATATATCTAAGAACCTTCTCTCAAGCTATATATATCTAACTAGTATTTCGCCCTGTGCGCGAGCTGCTAAAGCAGCTCACGGGTTGTGGTTAGATTTACAAGTAGTACAGATTTTACTGTACTAAATTGAATTCATTTATTATGGTGATAACAAGATAAATAAAAATGGCGCTGATTTTTTAAAACTTTGGTAACAGTTTCCTGTTTCGTAACCCCAGGGAGTCCTAAATATCGATTTTGAACGAAATTGGTCAATTGACAAAGAATTTCAAAATGGCGCTGATTTTCTAAAATTTTGGTAACAGTTTCCTGTTTTGTGACCCCAGGGAGCCCTAAATATCGATTTTGAACGAAATCGGTCAATTAACACAGAATTTCAAAATGGCGCTGATTTTTTAAAATTTTGGTACCAGTTTCCTGTTTTGTGACCCCAGGGAGCCCTAAATATCGATTTTGAACGAAATCGGTCAATTAACAAAGAATTTCAAAATGGCGCTGATTTTTTTAAAATTTTGGTACCAGTTTCCTGTTTTGTAATCCCACGAAGCCCTAAATATCGATTTTGAACAAAATCGGTTAATTAACAAAGAATTTCAAAATGGCGCTGTTTTTTTAAAGTTTGGTAACAGTTTACTGTTCTGTAACCCCAGGGAGTCCTAAATATCGATTTTGAACGAAATCGATCAATTAACAAAGAAATTCAAAATGGTGCTGATTTTTTTAAATTTTGGTACCAGTTTCCTGTTTTGTGACCCCAGGAAGCCCTAAATATAGATTTTGAACGAAATCGGTCAATTAACAAAGAATTTCAAAATGGCGCTGATTTTCTAAAATTTTGGTAACAGTTTCCTGTTTTGTGACCCCAGGGAGCCCTAAATATCGATTTTGAAAGAAATCGGTCAATTAACACAGAATTTCAAAATGGCGCTGATTTTTTAAAATTGTGGTACCAGTTTCCTGTTTTGTGACCCCAGGGAGCCCTAAATATCGATTTTGAACGAAATCGGTCAATTAACAAAGAATTTCAAAATGGTGCTGATTTTTTTAAAATTTTGGTACCAGTTTCCTGCTTTGTAATCCCACGAAGCCCTAAATATCGATTTTGAACAAAATCGGTTAATTAACAAAGAATTTCAAAATGGCGCTGTTTTTTTAGAGTTTGGTAACAGTTTCCTGTTTTGTAACCCCAGGGAGTCCTAAATATCGATTTTGAACGAAATCGATCAATTAACAAAGAATTTCAAAATGGCGCTGATTTTTTTAAATTTTGGTACCAGTTTCCTATTTTGTGACCCCAGGGAACCCTAAATATAGATTTTGAACGAAATCGGTCAATTAACAAAGAATTTCAAAATGGCGCTGATTTTTAAAATTTTGGTTCCAGTTTCCTGTTTTGTAATCGCACGAAGTCCTAAATGCAATAAACCGCATCTCAATCAGCCCAGTACTTTTTGTGAAAAATGTTAACAGTGGTTGAAAAATTAAGATCATAGACTACAGCTCAGCTTTGTTGTCTATGGTCCTAAAATATATTTAAGAACCTTCTCACAAGCTATACACATCTAATGCAAAAAACCGCATCTCAATCGGCCCAGTACTTTTTGTGAAAAATGGTAACATATTGAAAAAATAAAATCATAGACTACAGCTCAGCTTTGTTGTCTATGGTCCTAAAATATATCTAAGAACCTTCTCACAAGCTAAACATATCTAATGCAAAAAACCGCATCTCAATCGGCCCAGTACTTTTTGAGAAAAATGGTGACAAAAAAGTGCACAAACAAACAAACAAACAAACAAACAAACAAACAAACAAACAAACAAACACACAACCTCTTAGGGCAAACACATATACCGTCTCCGCTTCGTCGAGGGTAAAAAAAGCTAATAGCTGTTAAAACTCCGACGTTCGCGTGATGAAATAAAGCTTTCGTCCTAAAAAGAGTCATTGGTTGTCCGGCCTAATTTAACGAGGTTTATTTTAGCTGAACTAGTGAAATGCTTATGTTAACGCGTGCAAAATAAATAGTGGGAACGATACGCTGATACCGTGTCGTGACTAGTATTATGAATAATTAGGTACACTACATCTTATTTGGGTGTTTATTATGTGCATATTTTAAAACTTTACAATTATGATTATTTAACAGTATCTATAGAGGTTGGAATACGTGGAAATAGATAACATTTTATATTCAGGTTTAAATAAAATTATGACCTGACTGGCACTTTACATATATTAAAGGTACATAATATAAAAAATAATTATATCAATTAATTATTTTTATAAAATAATAGGTACCTACTTGTAATTCCAACATAAAAACATTCGATTAACGATGTATTAGATATATAAGTATCAATTAATTCTGTATAGTAATACAGAGTTTAAAAAATTAAAAGTAATTATATGTCAAAATGATGAACCTCATAACTGCTCATGACCATAGTTACATTTACTTGAAAAATAGCGGAGTTTTGAGAGTATAATTTAATATAAAAAATACTTTTTAAACAACCGACTTCAAACTCCCGCGCCAACTTTACAACAACAAGCACACTCTATACAAAGTACTTATTTTATTGTTGATATTTTAAAAACTGCTCGACCGATTTCGATACAATTTATATGGGACCAAATGGAAAGTATGTTCTTTCAAATAAAAAAAGAATCATCCAAATCGGTTCACCCAGTCAAAAGTTCTGAGGTAACAAACATTAAAAAAAAAATAAAAAAATACAGTCGAATTGAAAACCTCCTCCTTTTTTTGAAGTCGGTTGAAAAATTCAACACCTAATACCTCGAAAGCCTATCAAGTTACACAGAGGAAACTATGTAATGAATACACAATTTTTATTATGATAGTGTTTAACAATAACGCTAGTCTAGAATTTAACGGCGCTGTAACTCAAAGCGCTAAAGACTATCTTTGTAGAGACACATTTTCGCGGCGGCTTCGTGCGCTCGCATTCATAAACCACCCGGTCCCTGACCTCGACACATTTTACACATACTTAAAAATACACATATAATCTAGTCTTCGTATAGCTTAAAGCTAATGCGTCCAATTGAGGATATAATTTGCTCAGGCCACGGTCACTTCTCTATTCATCTATCATGTGATTTGTGGCTGACCGATAACCTGCCAACTGAATTCCTTGATAACTCTCTGCTCCATCACTCGGAGATTGACTGTTGCAGAACTTATCGTCTTTAAAGCTATCTCATTTGTTTGCCGAATCACGTAGGTTTCTCATAAAACAAAATTTCACTTCAAAACGGTTCCAGTAACTCAATATTAACTAGGTATATCTTAATGGCTAATTTAAAACACATAATAAAACTGCACTTGGCACACCGAGCGCAGCCGTATTTTCCGTTGTAAACATGACGGCGGGCAGCGTAATGTTTTATGTATCGCCAGTCTTAGTGCAGCGGAGAAGGAAACCCTTATTATAATTCTGCGCGAACGCCGCTTATTCTAACGTTCGTGCGCTGACAGCTAAGCACATCTCCCGTGAGGCGTGCGAAAAGCAAAAGCAAATCCTTCTTCTAAAGTGGTAACTTACACGGTTTACGTTACGAGCAATGCTAACTTTGTTCCTATTTCGTTCTAGAACTGTCCGCGTCAGCACGATAGTAATAGTCTGATAATAGCCAAAAAATTCTACAACTGGGCAGCAGCTGTCAAAGTTGCTGATTCTAGTGCGTAAATTCGCAATACGCGGTCCGCATCGCATGATCGAAACTCTGTGCCGTGCGCCGCTGTCAAATTGAAATGTGGTAGGTCACGATGCCTTAACGATTCTGACGCTAAATGCATAACGAACACTAGAATTCCTGACACAACTTGCACCGGCTCACTAACATGGAACTGGACGGTTTCCGAACGTCCGTTACATACGAATTTCTGAACCGCACTACAGCCCTGTTTCAATAATTACGATCTAAAAGAGAGCCGCCATTGATAGGGACTGGTGGATAACTTAATTTCGTTGTCCTGTGGGTTCATAAATTATAATTTACTGCCGTGTTCCTTGCCATCGGCTGCGATGAAAAAACGGGCTCTATAATAGAAACGTCTTTTTTTACCCGCATGTATCGTTTAAGTTGAGTCAGGCTTTCGACCGATTTCAACATTGTTCACTGCAATAAGATAAGGAAGAACCTTGATTAGCACTGTCGTCTCGTTCTGGGCCGTGATTGTAACTAATGCCATCAAGGTTGCGTAGTTTATTACGGTTTTATTTTTATCGCAACAAAAAATAACACTTAATAATTCTTAATTATTTCATAAATATAGTTTTGATGTCATAATTGTTAGCAACTGAGTGATTACGATTAATTTATGAAAATTAAATCATATTTTTAAGTTCATTCGCCCTATCTATCTACCTGCCTACACACGTAAGTATCTATAGTTTAAAAATAAATATACATTGTTGTATTTATTAATACGTATGTACCTGTGCGTAAATTATAAAAAAACATTGTGTGGCTCAACTAAAACAAGGGAAAAAGCCTAACTTTAAACATTAGGTATTCTGTGTAGGTAGGTGGGTATTAACTTAGTTTGTGTAAAGCCTTGAACAGGAATTTAGATCATCGTCAAAATTTTCGTTACAATTTAAGGTCAGAACGAGATGGATATACTTCCTCGTTTAACTCCAGTAATATTAGAAGGGTTTATTAGTTCTGTATGTGGTGGGGCCCATACATCATTGACAGCGGCGCCGGCGCAAGCTTACTGTTACCGCCGTTAATATTTCAATTTTTGGAACGCTCGTATCAATTCCCAACTAATTCTATAATTTTGTGAGAAAATTTATAGCAATAAAAATAATTATTTTCCTTTTTACCTAGGTAGAAGTTCGTACAAGTTGAGAATATTTGGCTTATAGTTATTCTTTATTTGGAGTTCTGGATAGTGAAAGAGTGAGTGTGAAAATGTTCCTTGTTTGCAGGCAACTTCAGTAAGTAGAGAAGAATCATGACGAACTATAGTTTGAGAGAGATCTGAACTCAGAAGATGCGGTTAACGTGAAAATGTGGTGAGGGTGACTCATTAAAAATTCGCTATAGTTAAAGAAACAGGCAAGTTATTCGAACTTTCACCACTAGTCCATAAAGTGCTTACAATCGAATCGTCTATAAAATTTTATTGGTAGATAATTATCGGATTCCTACCGAAATGGTGTGATAAAGTTTATTGATCGTTATATCGAGATCCGAGGCAAATCTGAGAGTGCCGTGACGGATCAAACAGATTCGAAATGGGCTATAACGCGGTGTGTGATTGACTAAGAATAATTAAAAAGTAGCAATATTTCTACCAATTGTACAATGAAACTGAGGTTCGTGAACCTATACATGCGATCGTTATGGGTACAACTACAAGTTATATTTATCCATAACTGTGATAAGAAGGCGTGTTGTTTTTTTGTAATGGACAGGAACATAAATTATTTTTGTAATTTATTTGTAGCAATGTCTCTTGTTATCTATAACGAGAATTATAGTTAAAATATTGCTTCGTTTTTCAATACAGTAGTTTTTCAATATAGTATGTCTTGTTGTATGTAATTCTTAGGGTTCCGTAACTCAAGAGGAAAACAGCAACCCATTAAGGGTCACTAATTTGTTGTCCTTCTTTCTGTCTGTCAACACCATTTTTACCTAACTTTGAATTAAAACTGGTGAAATGTGTTTCCGAATTTTTAGAATTATGGACGAGGGACATAAAAGAAATACAAAAAACATTCCTTTAAATTTAACTTTTAAACATTCTTTTAAATTCCCGTAGGAACTCCTTAATTTTCCGGGATGAAATGTAGCCTATGTCCTTCCCCGGGATGAAACCTGTATCTCTTTATCAAATTTCATCAAAAGCGTTGCAGACAGATAGACAGACAGACTCACTTTCGCATTAGAGTATGGATATGGATTGCATTACACCATGACCAAAGTGCAGTGTGGACAGATTCAATAAAAATGGTTATTGTGAAATTCTTGTGGAAACTCGTAGCAAAATTAACACGATTGCCCGACTTAGTTCAAAAAGAAGACACATTGTTCTGTAAAACGTTAGTTTCGGCACGAAACCCCTTACATCAAGACCATAATTCTAAAACATCATAAAATATTTCGAGTGCTATACAATAACTGTCTTTATGTCCTAAGCCAAAGGGTCCATCAAAAAATTAGGAGACAGAAAAAGGCTGTATTATTTTGCCCCTGAAAACTAGAACTAAAAGTGATGGAAATAAATTTTAATTTCGCTTGTCGAGAGTGAGATTTTGCATCGAACGTGTCTAAAGGTGGTGGCGGAGTTATTTATGCGAGGTGTATGTTGCCATGCACTGTTTATGTGAAATTAAATATGGTTTAATAGTTTACTTGAAACGGGTTAGGGCTCGGTTGAATTAGTTGGCGCAATTTTATAAAACGACATGCTTCACTTCTAGCTTACATCGTAACCTAGGTACCTTATTCTTTAGGCATGCAAGTACGAAACAAACACTGCAATTATAATTTTAATTAGATGTTAGTGGCAGTACCCTCCCCAAAAAAAGAGTACTTAACATTAGAATATTAAATAGGTATTACGTTTACTTATTTAATTAACTGCCAATGTTACTGAAATTAATTTCTTTAAAATATTATATTCTTACCTACGTACCTAAGGTAGATAGGTAATCTATCATAGAGTGCATGAATAGTGATGTAGAATAAAAAAATATATAATTTCATATAAAAGGTCTGATTCCACAAAATATTCTGTCGACGACTGTAGAGTGGCGGATCGTGCAAAATTATTAATTGGCGAGTCTTCAAGCGGCCCGGTGAAGGCTTGTTAACCACACAATGCTAAGATTTACCAGCTATGCAACATCAGTAAACAGAAGTGAATTCAATTTTCACTTCTAATTAATAAAGGGTTTATACATCGCTTTCAAAATGCAATTAACAAAATTCATGACTCTTGCGGGCTGAACTTTTTGAGAAAGGGTTGAGGACAAGTTTTAACCATAGACTTAGGATTAGTCTCCGCTGAGACGAATCCTAAATCTATGGTTTTACCCTAACTCTACTTTGAACATGCGTTGTTTACGTTTTTAAACTCGATTTAAAATCAGAGTCAGCAAGATACCTACTGTCCATGATTTATTCCGCATTAGCTGATGCCCGCCACCTTGCCCGCGTGGAGTAGGTAAGCTTTTTTAGAGTTCCCACGGGAACTTCTTAATTGTCCGGGATAACAAGTAGCCTATGTCACTATTCAGGTCCTCAACTATACCTGCGCATCCAAAAATCACATCGATCCGTTGCTCTGTTGCGGCGTGAGTGAAGGACAAACCAAACAAACTTTTGCATTTATAATATTAGTATGAGCATAGATTAATTATCTGGTTTATATATTGTCTTTGGTATGAGTATGATTTTTTGAATTCGTTTGAATTAGATAGGTAGAATAGTCATTCCATGTAAGTTCAATGAACCCACAAGTTATCACTTGGCCGGTTCCCAGTCACAATGTTTCCAATACTTAGTAAGTAGATATTATCTAATCACCATGTACCTAAGTGTGTACTTTATGTTAACTCACAAAACCTTTAAGAAATTTATATTATTCACTAAACAGTCAAGAGTAGGTATGTGCATAAATAATAATGACTGATTAAATACACATCGACACTTTCACTTTAAATTACATACCTATCATCTACACGTGCAAAATTACAAAATTGCATAACTAAGTAGGTAGGTATAACTTGACAACCTGTCTGGCGCAGTGGTGATCGCTGTGGTATTATTAAAGTTCGATTCCCTGCAGGGTCTATTTGGAAATTTATAATTTCAGAATTTTCTCTGGTCTGGTCTGGTGGGAGGCTTCGGCCGGGGCTAGTTACCACCCTTCCAGCTGAGACGTAGGTACAGACAAGCGATTTAGCGTCCGGTGCAATGCCGTGTAGAAACCGATAGGGGTACAGTTTTAATATACCTACGTAACTGCCGAACCCCTAACAAGTTAGTCTACTACTAACTTAGGCTGCATCATCACTTAACCATCAGGTAAGATCGTAGGCAAGGGCGTACCATGTAGTGGAATAAGTACTTAAATAAAATATTTAAAAAAAACCTTTAAATATTAAGCCAAAATTGCATTTTGCACTTAAATGAGCAAAATCGTATTTAAATTAAGCGTCATTATTACTTCTTGATGGTAAAAATTAGTGTAATCAGATATGATTTTCATAATTTTATACTGTCTGCCCTCTGGTTCTGGTATGACTGGAGCTACATCTGTAATTAGTAGCATATTATCCGTTGCACTTAAATTACTTACCTACTTACTGATTTTTTGGTAAGATTTGCAAAAACATAGGTAGGTAGGTAGGTAAGTACATGGATGATGAATTAGGTAGGAACTTAAAAAAATAACTGAGAACCAACTTTTTCTACATTTAGTAGATTTAAGTAAGTACTTAGTTTTGTTAGAGATAGTAGAAAATTAAGGAAGTTTAAATTAAGGTAGATTGACATCCACAATTCTGTGTTTTAAACTTGAAAGTACATACTAATAAATTATAAAAGAAAAACAGTTATTGCTTAGCTCGCTTTGTCATGGTCAAATACCCTAACATAACATCCCTGGGGCGGACCGACCGACCAACTTCGACTGCATAATAATACCTATTTATCTATAAAGGTATACCCACGTAGACGTTAGGTAGGTATAATATGTCTTTAATAATTGGTGGATATCACACTGCAATTGCAGGCTAAATGGCACTTTGATGAATTTTTCCATCGAGGTACAACGGAACTGTCGGCATAATAACAAAGCTAGTGACACTTTGACTGAACACTTTTAAACTTAAAATGATGTTTTATTAAAATACTAAAACTTATTTTTATTTTGATACGTTTTCAATAGAATAAAAACAAGATACTTAAAGAGATTTGGAGCTAGATTTTTATTTAAATAAATCAAGGAATAGTGCTTTTGAATCGTACCTAGTGCTGTTGAATAGTGCTTGTGAATCTACTCACTTTATGGTACCTATCTATTAAAAGTACTTTTCATCCCACCATCTCGGAAAGAATATTTTTATGCTTCGATATCTGAATGCAAAAGCCGTTATTATCCTCTTGAGGATAAAGTAAATTGAATTTAGGACATCGTGTGCACGTTAGTGAATATCACTCGTCTATGAAGTTTATGAATTCAAAACATCATTAAAACCTATTTACTTCTACCTCTATGGTGCCGAATTTCCATACAACCGTTTTTAATTTGTTAAAAACTCACACTCGTAACCTTCTTGGTGTACTTTTTTAATTTGCTTTGCGCGCACCAGTTTCTTTCACGTCATATTGTTTAAAATTAAACCTTCGATTAAAGACAAGAAAATTGAAAATAAGTGAAAAACCTAAAATGAGTGATTCTAGTGACAAAGAAGTTACGCACAAAAAGAAAGTACGCACACCGAGGCAACTTCATATTTTAATTCCCTCGCTGACGCTCAGGATTCTAATTTTTGAACCACTCGCTCGTGATTCAATTTTAGAATCCTTCGCTTGCTCGGTCATCAAAATTTTAAAAAACAACTTTTCACTCTTGTATAACAAATAACTCTTTCTAGAGAGAAAAAATCCTAGTGATTGATTTTTATCTTTAGTTGAGTTCTGTCCAATCCTAGCACAGCACGATAAAGCGGAAAAATAAAAATCAGAACAAGTTCTCAGCAAACAAAGAGTAGAATCGAAACAATTGTAAGATTACTGTAGAAAGTCACGGCTTGGGTTGTACGTAACCGATGATTTCCAATGCAACGCGTAATAACCTGACCTGTTCCCAGCCCGGGCTTGGTTTCATTTATCTTCATACGGGGCATTATCTACTTAGATACAGTTAAGTTTTTAGGCGCGATCTATGTTGCTTCGTTTCGGTAATTAAGTATTTTAATATGAATCGATTTTTTTGCAGACCGTACGGCGATCAAACCTTCAATTTGCTCGTCTGTATGATACAGATGTTCTGTGGTTGGTTATTCTTTTTAAAATACATATTTATACCTACTGCCATATTGAGTATACTACCAAGGACGTACAGCTACCTACCTAATATATTTGTATAATTATAAACTTATGTAATTTTTTTGGTAGGTATTACATATTATTTGCCTAAGTACCTAGGTACTGTCCAACCATTCAAATTTAGTATCTAATATTTGAATCGCCAATATACCTAATTAATTTTAGAAAAATGGAATTTATTTTGATTCAAAATAATGTACATACTTAGTTATTGCTTCGAAATTTTGATTCATCTATCATTACCTACTATTAATAATAAAATAAAATTATAAAATTATCACTTATAACTGTATGAATTCAATTGTTATAAAATTATTAGTTAAAATGTCTTATTCTTGCAGCGCTGCGCGTGAGTCCCGGAGATCGCGAGCTTTCGTCGCACACAAAAAAAAAGTACGCACACCGAGGCAACTTCATATTTATCACTTCACAGCTGCACACCTATGATCGATCCTTAACCAAGATGGCCGACGGCGAGCGCACAGGCGGGAAAAAACGTGCTCACCTCCTTCCCCGCGTTGGAACCCGTCAATCTTTTCACTGCACCGAATTAATTAATGTATTTCATATTTTATCAACTAATTAAGGAGAAATTCTTCGAAATACGTGCAAACGTGTTCACTCTCACACGATTTTTGCCTCACTAAAACCCAAAAAACTTAGCGTATTCAAAACTTGAAAGTCATAAAACATATCTCCCCCATTATTAGTTTATGGTTTGCGACTGTTACGGGGCTATTATGTCGTTATTTTTGTGTGTATTCAGTGTTTGTTTTGATTGTGTGCGGTGCGGACGAGCCAATTTGGGGTACCATTACAAACTATTGACTACGTAGCATTCTTTATGAACTCAGTTGCTCAAGGCCGTTTTTGTTGTAAGTGTACCTACCTACTTAAGATCTGTTAGGATGAATTTTACAAACAAAACACCGAAAAACATTCTTTTACTAGGTAAGTAGATTAAAATAAGTTGGTGCTAACTTAGTAACAAGTGAGCAGAAAATTTAATAGTATCTAAGTAGGTACATAAATAGACATTTTTAGTGCAAAAGTAATTTAAAATGAATCAGTTTGATATGTGAAAAATTCCAGATACCTACTTGAATTAACTTAAGAATTCTTTCTTGATGAAACCTTGAAAATATTAAGTAGGCTTAATTAAAAATGTTTTTATGTTTATTCATTCTTTACCTAGTAATTTTTTTGTTTATTAATTCTTCTTACATCACAGCGAAATTGTATAGATTCTTAGATATAAGAAGGTATACATATAGGTATTCAAATTTGTCTAAGCTTGAATTAATTGACATTCGCATCGCGTTGATAACATAAAGTAGAGCATTCTTCAAGTCGAGCGCCATGAGTCAATGTTGCGTCAGTCCGTATTTTACCGGAGCTGTAGATTTATAACTACCTACTTTTTGTATGCAATATAAGTACGCCTCTGTTATCTATTTTTTTTTAAATGTACAATTTATTTTAATATGCAAAAAAAATGCTTATTAAGTATTCTCTATGTTAACTTTTTCCATGGTATTTGTAAGAATCCTAAAATCTACTTTTTTTTTACATAAGTAACTACACAAAATTTCATCAAAATCGATTGAATAGGTAGGCCATGAAAGCGTAGCAGACAGACAGACAGACACACTTTCGCATTTTTAATATTAAGTATGGATTATATTAACACACCTTATCATACTGCTTGTGATGAATTCCCACAGAGATGGTAACTATTCAATGCTAATCGACTTTAGTCAAACAACTCATTTCCAGACATCACTCTTCAGTCACGATTAAGTTTCTTAACTAACCATACCATTTATATCTTAGGTAGGGTTTATACAAAAGTGACGAGCGGCAGTGACTAAGTTCGGACACCTTGTTTCTTCCACAGACTTATTTCTCGTTTTACACAGGTAAACGTGCGAAACGGCATGCATTTCTGCATAAGGCATTGTCCTGCGTCAGCGAATAATGCAATAACAACACTCAATACGACGCGACGCGATAGTATCAAACAGTATTTAGCTGAAACTTCAAGTGGTCTACGTTAGTCTACGCGACGTAGATAGATGTATCATTTTAGAGACGTATCGCGACGCGTTGCAGTGCGTCACTTTCATAGAGCACTTATAGGACAACAGATCAATGAAACGTGATCGCGCCACGTCTTCACTTCCGTATAAACTGTGCCTGGCTCAACCGGCAATAATTTATTATGCGTTGAATAGTGGCATTTACAAGAACATAACACCTATACTTGACATTCTCGCACCTTTGAATTCAACAGACTAATATAATAATATAGATAGGGAACCAGTCAACAAATGAAGAACATCGGGAGAAGCCAACGTCAAAAATGAAGCCAAATACCCTATCCGTACGGTGCGGATCAGTGGACGCACTTGTGTGACTTTCTATACAAAGAATACTACGATCTGTTTGATGCGATTCGTCCGATGCTTACGATGCGGACATGTGGACGTTTAGCTTTAATCAAGTGAACCGATAAGAAATTTTCTTAACAGCTCCTCGACTTTTCGTTTAAGATTTGTTTCAATTTTTTAGTAGGTAGGTAGCTGAAATAGTTTTTTAGGCAGTTATTTAAAATGTTAAGTACTTACATTTAATTAGAAACAAGCAGCAGTTTTCATTCTTATAGTAGAGTTATCCGGTTTGAAAAGCTCAAAATATTTTATGTTTGCCAAAAAAGTTTCATTTTATGAAATACTGCCTGGTCTATATTTTACTTTTAGTCTTATAGTAGGTACCTAGGTATGTTCTAAAGAAACATTACTTGAATCACATATTTTCCAATGGATGGATAGAGTAAAGCTAAGTCAAACTCTGGACTTATTTCTGCTTTACATTATCTATTGCAGAAACCAGTGCTGGATTGGATCTTTTCGTCGCTTTTCCTACGAAAGGACCTAACTGACATCGAGTTAATTGTTCAGGGCAAGCGTTTTTCGGTTTCGTGCTCAACTATATTGTCCACAGCTTGCTCAAATAAAGCTATATTAAAATTAAAAAAATATTCTTATAATATGTGAATCAAGGCCTTTTTGCAAGTAGGAATTGTCTTATTTAAATGTGCGTATTCATTTAGGTAAAAATATTTAAAACAGTTACGCCACTTCATAAGAACTTTGTTTTTCTGAAAAATTAATTACTTAGGAGATACGACTGTATTTTTTACTGAATTATTAAATCACATTTAATTCAAAATAATTTGTTTTTTATTTCTTTATATATAATAATAATTAGGATAGTTTTAAATCATTTTTTGACTGAAAGTTTTTGGATTCGTACTATTTTGGATTTTTTTACTGCCCAAGGTTTTATACATTTTCTGTCACCAATTTACATAAATTTTTAACTCTATCAGTTAATGTCTAAGGTATTCGGTCGCAATCAAAATTCAGACGTAAGTGAAAACCCCATTTTTATTCAATATAGTCTAGTTCACACTAAATGACGTATTTTCAGTTACGTCATAGTTGATAGATTTTTATTTAGCTGATCACTAAATAAAAATCTTTCTGATAGCCCTAAGTATAAAATACGCCACTTAGTATGATTTCCTTTTCGCAAATGAGCATATACGCCATACTTACCGATTGTCCTAGCCAGTAAACGGTAAAAGATATGAAAAAGTCGATAAGACAGATCGACAGAGAATCAAAAGTACATTATTATGATGTACTAGCGGACGCCCGCGACTTCGTTCGCGTGGCATAAGTTTTTTAATTCCCATAGGCATTCCTTAATTTCCGGAATAAAAAGAACCCATGAAAAAAAACCCGTCGATCCGTTGCTCTGTTAAGCGTGATTGAAGGACTATTTAACGTCCTTTGGGATAGAATTTATAAAAACTGTGGATTATGTATTTCATAATTTAAACCGGTAGCCCAAATATCAAGTTTCACGGCCATATAGCTTGAAAAACGTCGGCCTTTCATACAAACTTTCAACCCCTATTTTACCCCTTTAGGGGTGGAATTTTGAAAAACTGTGAAACACGTATTTCTTTATTTTTTACCGATAACTCATATACTAAGTTTCATGGATATACCTTGAGAAATGACGGACTTTAATACAAACTTTCAACCCCTATTTCACCCCCTTAGGGGTGGAATTTTGAAAAACTGTGACACACGTAATTCTTTGTTTTTTACCGTTAGCCAAAATACCAAGTTTCGTTGATATAACTTGTAAAATACCTTGAGAAATGAAGGCCTTTGATAGCAACTTTCATCCCCCATTTCACCCCTTTGGGGGTTAAATTTTCAAAAACTGTTTAACACGTATTTCTTAATTTTCAACTCGCAGCTCATAAACCAAGTTTCATGGCTCTAGCTTTCATAAAAATTTTCAACCCCTATTTTACCACTTTGGGGGTCGAATTTTGAAAAACTGTGACACACGTAACTCTTTATTTTTTACCGTTAGCCAAAATACCAAGTTTCATTGATATAACTTGTAAAATACCTTGAAAAATGAAGGCCTTTGATACCAACTTTCATCCCCCATTTCACCCCTTTGAAGGTAAAATTTTGAAAAACTGTGAAACACGTGTTTCTTTATTTTTAACCAGTAGCTCACACACCAAGTTTCTTGGCTATAACTTGAGAAATGAAGGACTTTCATACAAACTTCCAACCCCTTTTTTACCCCTTTGTGGGTGGAATTTTGAAAAACTGTGACACACGTAATTCTTTATTTTTTACCCTTAGCCAAAATACCAAGTTTCTTTGAAATAACTTGTAAAATATCTTGAGAAATTTTTTTTTTTTTTTTTTTTTTATTGAAAATAATACAATAGAACTTAATGCTAGCTAGCCTAACCTAATTACTATATAAATCATGCCCGCGTGGAATGGTGGCAAGAATGCTGGCTGCATTTCCGCGCTGGATAGCCAGGCTGATCCTTTGCGCAAAAAATGAGCCAGCCCTTCTGTCACCAGATGAGGCAATTAACCGCGGTGAAATATCTCGTAAAAAGTTTTTGGCACTAAGACTCCATGGCCCCAGGGTCTCCACGGCAAACGGAACAAATATGTAACTCTCTATGAGAGAGGCATACTTCCGCCGCTTGCCGGATTCAGCCTTTTCTGCTGCGGCTCCCGGCCTTGATGCTGTCTGAGAAATTAAGGCCTTTTATACCAAATTTCATCCCCTATTTCACCCCTTTGGGGTTCGAATTTTCAAAAACTGTGAAACACGTATTTCTTCATTTTCAACCCGCAGCTGTTATACCAAGTATCATGGCCATAACTTGAGAAATGAAGAACTTTCATACAAATTTTCAACCCCTATTTTACCCCGTTGGGGGTGGAATTTTGAAAAACTGTGAAATACGTACTTCTTTTTTTTAACCGGTAGCTCACATACCAAGTTTCTTGGCTATTACTTGAAAAATGAAGGACTTCCATACAAACTTCCAACCCCTATTTTACCCCTTTGGGGGTGGAATTTTGAAAAGCTGTGACACACGTAATTCTTTATTTTCTACCGTTAGCCAAAATACCAAGCTTTGTTGATATAACTTGTAAAATACTTTGAGAAATGAAGGCCTTTGATACAAATTTTCATCCCCCATTTCACCCCTTTGGAGGTTGAATTTTCAAAAACTGTGAAACACGTATTTCTTAATTTTCAACTCGCAGCTTATATACCAAGTTTCATGGCTATAGCTTTCATAAAAATTTTCAACCCCTATTTTACCACTTTAGGGGTTGATTTTCGAAAAACTGTGACACACGTAATTCTTTATTTTTTACCGTTAGCAAAAATACCAAGTTTCGTTGATATAACTTGTAAAATACCTTGAGAAATGAAGGCCTTTGATACCAACTTTCATCCCCCATTTCACCCCTTTGGGGGTTGAATTTTCAAAAATTGTGAAATACGTATTTCTTAATTTTCAACTCGCAGCTCATAAACCAAGTTTCATGGCTATAGCTTTCATAAAAAATTTCAACCCCTATTTTACCACTTTAGGGGTTGAATTTTGAAAAACTGTGACACACGTAATTCTTTATTTTTGAACGAAAGCCAAAATACCAAGTTTCGTTTATATAACTTGAGAATATCTTGAGAAATGAAGGACTTTCATGCAAACTCTCATCCCCTATTTCACCCCTTCGGGGGTAGAATTTTTAAAAACTATGAAACACCTATTTCTTTATTTTCAACCAGTAACTCGTATACCAAGTTTTATCAATATAACTTGAGAAATGACGGACTTTCATACAAACTTTCACCCCCTATTTCACCCCCTTAAGGGAGGAATTTTGAAAAATCCTTTCTTAGTGAGCGCCTACGTCACAAAAGGAACCTACTGTCAAAATTTCAAGTTTCTAACCCCAGCGGTTTAGGCTGTGCGTTGATTAGCTAACGATTTTATATATATATAGATTTAGTGCAGTTACGTCAAAAGTGTCAGATAGGTCCTTTCGTAGGAAAAGCGACGTTTTGACTGGAATAATTGTGGAGTATCTAATGTGAACCAAGTAGGTATAACTTAATAATCGCAACAGGGGTTAAACCTTTTCAAACCAACTTGTTTGAAGGCTTTCGTTCAAGGTTCAACCGCATTATCGCACGTTTTAAATAATTGGAGGCTATTATATAAAGATTGGGTATAGGCTCCACTTACAAATTACTAGAGAACACCGCCGGCCATTTTGAGACCTTGGACTTAAGTAATTATGCTATCGAAGTTGTTTAATACTTATACCTATCTAATAGCTACTGTTTTCTTACATAACGTACTTACCTATATTTAAATCAGAAATTAAAGTCCAATGAATTTTAAATTAGGATTATAAAAATTATCAAAACATTTTCCTGCTGACCAAAAAAATTTGAACAAAAATAATGTGTAGATAATATAAAATCTACCTAATTAAGTTACTCCAGAGTCCAGGTAGAGTAATCAATCAACATTTTTAAACGATATTTGTATTTTCAGGTAGGTGACAGTTTTTATCTCTTATCCTATAGTTTTGAATAAATTTTAATACCAAAGTATCTATAGATAGAACGTACCTAATCTACCTAAACTAGGTCTAGTAAGGTATGAAGGTAGTAGCAGATGTACCTGAGTAATTTTTCCTCGACGATAACGTCATGCCAAGCGATGCAATTTTTATGTACGATACGATAACAATCGTGGCGTCACGCGTTCAAAATTTTAAAACTGCCCAAAGTAAGGACGCTCTCCCGTGTTGCAGCTCTACATTTTACAGAGAATACGCGTTTGGAACGGTCGAGATGCGTCGCCTAGGTAGAAGGTAGCCTCGGCGCGCATGGAGGACTTACTTTTAAAAGGAAACCAAAGCCAGGGTCGTATGCTTTATTTTCCAAAATCTGTTAACGAGAGTCAGGTACCTAATGATTTTTTGTAATTCACAGTTGACAGTCACACAAATGTAGTGCTCATCTTTCATCTCGCAGCCTGTAAGTTTACAGGCTTACAGCAAGTTTGAAATACAACGATATGTACCTATTTTAACTCAAATAAAAGAATTAAGAATCAATTGCTCTCGAATTCCAATTGAAAAATAAAAGTTCAGTAATAAGCAGGACGCATGTACCTTGAAGTGAACAACTAGGTAGTGATTACAATATCTCATTTCCCTATAATAAAGGTGCATTTAAAATATTTCGCCCCGAGCGAAATTCAGTCGCCAATTTTGGAACCTGTTTAGAAATTATAGGGTCAGGTAAGGTAAGGTTAGATGCCGGTTGTAACGCCAGCTTGAAAAGCTTGGATGATGAAAATATATTATACTTTTATGATATTATTAAAATTGCATGAATGCTTCATATAAGTTCGTGAAAATGTGGTCAACTAACTATTTAGGTACAACGATTGTACCTGTGATTCTCACATTGTGAAATCACACCCTCCACACTAGCCCGTTATTTTTAATTTCTAGATAATGGGTACAGTTACACCTAGATTAGTTATCTAATAAGAAACAACTTTTTGTTTCACGTACCTACATAAGTATAATATTCCACTAATTACATTTCATTATACTTAAGCAAGTCGTAACTGCATCCTTAAATTAATCCCCAGTTTGTAGTCATAATAAGTAGTTAATTATTCAGTTTTGTAAGAAGAACAATGGGTTCCGCACAAAATTATTACAACACTAGCTGATATCCGAGACTTCATTCGCGTGGATTGAGGTTTTTGGTTTACGTGGGAACTCTTTAATTTTCCGGGATAGAAAGTAGCCTATGCGTTATTCCAGACCAGAGGTTCCCAAACTTTTTTTCTCATAAACCACTTTCAAAATTTTGGTGATTCCCAGTCGACAAAAAATGTGAAGATTAGATCTAATTATGGAAATTTGCGTTGCGGCTGAGTTTCAATCACGAATTAACAGTTTTCGAAAAAGAAAGAAAGAAAAGAAAAGAACAGAAAAATCTTTATTTGTGGCACTACACAGAAATAAACTTAAACTAAACACATACAAAATCAGGTGAAATCAAAAAAGTGCAATAAACAGGTAAGCCACTCAGCTAGTGTTGGGACTCCGGGCCTCTCAGACACGAAACCACTATAATAGTGGCGCACATCTCAGGTACCAGGTGCCCCAACGCTGATTTTCAGTGGCCGCCTTTTTGCGAACGTCATTGGCATAGTAGAATATAGGTAATATTGAACTGTTTGGTAGAAAATTGTAAAGGCAGAATAATAAAGTAGAAAAAGGAAGTAGTAGATATCGTATAAATTAAAGTGGTAGGTATCTATAGATTAAAAAATGAAGCATACAGTCCCTTAAATATAGGAGTATAAATTACTTATAAGACAAAACAAAACAAATTTTTCTTTGTATTATGGAAACATTATATTATAGTTAAAAGATAAACTGTATAAACAATTATGGAAAATACCAAGTGAGAATTGATTGGTTAATTAATAAATAAGATTGTGCTGTGAATGGATGTCAAAAAGTAAATTCGGCCAATCAAAAAAGTGATTCCATCCAACTTTACTTTTTTGACGTCTACAGCACAAGAGTTATCAATTCTCACTTATTTTATAGCAGCAGCGGCGCTTTGCAAGTCTCGACACGTTGTACTGAATATGGAACATGCAAGTTTTTACAAGTAACAGTCGCTGAGCCAATTTTCAAACCCATCTGGCTCTATGGTATACAAATATGGGGTACTGCAAGCAAGTCATACATACTAGCGATTCAAAGAGCTCAGAATAGTATCCTTAGAACGATTGCTAATGCTCCTTGGTTTGCACGCAATACCGAAATACATCAGTACCTGGAAATCCCAACTGTAATTGAGGAAATCAATAAGCATAGCACAAAGCATCGGGAATGCTTACTGTTACACCCCAAACAGCTGTGGTTAGCAGGATTACTAACAGTGCAAAAAAAAAGCGTCTGAAGCGGGCCAATGTGCTCGATAGTGTACAGATATGAGGACGCTGGTCCTCTTCTCTGGAAAAATCAGTCAGTAGGTACAAACCCCAAATCTGCTTATATAGTCTGTCGACTGATCGCAAATCCTACACAGGAAAAAAACAGTCGCTGAGCTTCTTAATATATTATCTGCATACTTACATTGATAGGTGAAGTCAAGCCAACATTTTAGTTCTTCACTATCCAAACCAGATAAATTTTCGTGGACCCCCGCTTACGAATTGTGATCCCCCATTTTTTTGTCACGCCAACGTAGACCTCCGTCGAGTCTCCCGTGGACCCCTAGGGGTCCACCTGGACCACTTTGGGAATCAATGTTCCAGACCATCTCTGTGCCAAATTTCATCCAGATCAGTTCAGCCGTTCTGACGTGATTGAGTAACATCCATCCAATCCAAACTTTCTCATTTATTTATATAGATATGACAAACAAATTAAGTGGTAAAAAATTGTTATCCTAAGATTGACATCATTGAAGTTACCTACACCGAATTCAAAAGCAGCAGTTCTATTTCATCAATATTGCATTTCCATCTTTTTCTTATATAAATAATATATCTATCAGACCCATCGAACTAAACCCATGGGTTTATTCTATGTTGCTTGCGGTAAAATTCCAGAAAGGAAAAAATTAAACGAACTGAGACCACAATTATGTAAATAAAAAAGCTAAAATATAATAATAACTTTCTACTCAGCGCTAAGTTATGCCAATTAATTAATTATTATCAGTTTAAACAAATTAAATTAAAACACAAATAGGTATCACGTTGAACAATTTTAATCTCGGTTAAGTACCTACAATAGATATCAAGGGACATAATTTTATGTACCTGTTAATAGTTACAACACACTCATACCATAAATATTTGTAGTCCCGAAAATAAACCAAAGGTTTGCGCAACAAAAATTCTGAGAGAACGAACCCTATAACGCTGCTTGTATGCAAACAATTCCAGTCCGGTGATTTATAAGGAACTACATTTTGCTTTTTTCTCAGCAAAATAATTAAACTGGCGCATTTATCTTATATTTTTCCACATTTAAGTGATTAATCATTTATTTAATGGTTCAACATGAATTATATTACCTATGATAAAATGCAAAAGATTTTATAACCTATAATTACTTAAATTGTAGCGTATACTTAGTACCTAATAACAACAGAAGTAATTAAAAGATCACTAGCAAAGCCTTCTTCTAAATTAATTTAATATATTCCCTGAGTCAAAAAATAATTTATTTTACTTAAAATAAGAATTCTTATCAGAAATGTGAAATAAAAGCTAAGAATTTGGTGCACCATGCGCTTCGAAATTCAATTCGTCTGAATCCTTACGTAGGTACCAATTATCCAAAACACACGTCGAAATCGAATTGAAACAAAATTTGAAAGCGAGATTGGTTCGAGTCGGAGGCTACGAGTTATTAAGGACAGGATCTCATACGGGCCACATGGGCCCACGTCCTTGTATTGTTTTCGCGGTCCGCGTTGCGTGAACCGGAGTGAAATATGGCCGACAGTCCGACTACTTATTCTGGTTAGTTTTATTTTGTAGGCCGTGTTACTTAATTTTATCAAGTCGCATGAGTTATGAGTATCGGGACCACACGCGCGCTGTGTTAATTACGAGTTAGTGCCGAATGGACGGTGTTACTATAGTCCATAATTACCTATGATTTTCATAGGAAGGCTTCCTATGAACATCAATATTTTGTTAAGTCAAAAATTTCATTAATTTCGAGGTTAAGTTTTAGACGTTTTTAGGTGCTATTACGTAATCACTTAGATACTTCCTACAGCTATAAGTTACTTACGGCACCTACAATATGTACATAATTGCTCAAAGTATGAATAAAAATATGTGCATCTCTACTCTCTTGTGAGAACAAAGCTATTTTGCTATAGAAAAATACAAATTAGGTAGGTAGGTAGGTATCATGTTGGAGTTCAAAGTTTTATGTTTGAGGCATTCATAAACCAAGTGAAATTTTTCCATGGAAAATCATTTAAATTCATGTTATGCTTACCTATTACATATTAATTTTCCTACTTATCGTGTAGGTAAATAGTTACATAGTAGCGCTGAAACATGTCTAGGTAGGCAGTAATAAATTATTCTAATTAGAAATTCTAGTCCAAACAGCCTTTTATATTTTTTGTACTAAGCAAGTTTATTTGCTTGTGAAACCAATTGTTTAATTAAGTACTACACCTAATTAATTTATATTCAAATAATTCATATGCGATTAAAGGTAAGTACCTACCTACCTACTTTTTGTGAATAGATAGACTTTAAAATAACATGAAATCTTAGATAAATTATTATTAAAGTACTAAAAATCTAATAAGTTATAAATAATTTTTTAGTACTTGTAAGATAATATCTCATTTCTCTTATATCTGATGAATTAATTACTTCTTAGGTACTTAAATCTATTTATTACCCGAGGTTCAGACAGTTTGTTATTTTTCTAAAATTGTACCTACCTATAGCTTTTTTTCAACGTTGTTATACTTAGCATAGACTAGATAGCTTAAAGAACTTATCAAAAGTTTACAGATAAATTAATACTTAGGTATCTACACTTAGTTTTGGCCGTTTTTTAAGGAAACATGCAGCTTTCAAAATAAATAGACATAGGTACCTAGTAGGTAAGGTAGCAGTGAGGAGGTAGGTACCTAATAGTATACTCAAACCTTTTTTAAATTATTTTAAGTTCTTTTAGTTCCTACTTATTTAGTATTCACTATTCATTAATTATTTGATAATCACAATTTGGAAAACAAAACCTGTTTAATTTTTTATGCAATTCATTTATTTATTATTATTCTCTATCTTTGAAGGAAGGTATTGTATTAACTTCTGATGTCAAGTTCATCAAAGAAGACGACGTCTTTTAATACTTAGGATCTAAAACCAGAGTTAATAATGATGCGCCCAAACTAGATCGGGCCATTGACCCGGGCGGGCGGCCGGCGCGCGCGCTCCCTAAACGGAGAGCTCTAAAATGCTGCACTGGGGCAGAACTTGTAGCATACATTCGTTCATTCTATGAATGAACATAGAGAATGAACTTTCAGGTTTACGTGGGTTATACAAATTTAACCCAACCTAGTATATTATCCACTAGCTGATGCCCGCGATGCTGGTCCGCGTGGATTGAAGTTTTTTAGTTCCCGCGGAAACTCTTTAATTTTCTGGGATAGTTTATGTGCTATTCCAGACTATAATCTGTCTCTGTGCCAAATTTCAACCATTCTAGAGTTATAAGTGTTCGATCGAACCCGACTTTGTATATATTAAGAAGATTAGTGCTACTTGTATTGCATGAATGTCACTAATATAAGACGTAACTGTAATAATGCCATTGATCCTTATTTATCCTGTTTTCCGAGTTACTCTTATTTTTGTGTAAATGTATTTATGCAGCACAGAAAATTTAATAAAAATATGTATATTTATAACTCACTCTTATCACTTATTATTTAAATTTATTGATCTGTTAACTTTGCTATAATTGGACTATTATTTCATTGATTCATTTGATTTGCTATGACCATAATAAATTACTAAATTTTATAAGACCACAATAAAGTTTGAATGACACTCAAATCTGTCACACTAATAAGGTGTTAACGAGGGTCGTTCGTTTTATGTGAATTTTATTGGTACTTAAGCTGCGAGCCAACGCGCTACCTGCGTTCCGTTCTTGCTGGTATCTTATTAGAACGGCCGACCCTATAGGAATCATGAGCATTTTCTGTCTTGTATTCAATTAACATTTTTCACACATTTTACATTATTTATTAGCTATTTATGAGTTCTTCAACAATAAAATAAATGGGGCTACTGATGAGATAAGCGTCATTTTAGAGCTTTCCTACAAGTAGATAAGCAACTCTATGGTCATTTCGATTTACCGTTAATTAATTTCTTTTCGCTTAGATACGAATAAATAACTATTTCTATTCTATTGATTAATTATATTTTATTAGATGTATAATAAATAAATTGAAAATCGCATAAAGCAGTTTTATAGAAGTTAAAAGTAAAGCTTTTGGAGGTTTATATGATTGTACTAACCTGCTATGGCCATCCAAGGATAGAATGTGTGGTTGGTGGGCTGGTGTTGGACAGGTTGTGCTGAGGCCGCGGCTCCGGGCAGGGCACACTGGTTCCCCCAAGGAAGGCCTCGTCCAGGACTCGAAGACTCACTGTACCGTGCTTCAGGCGTGCACGCTGCCGGCCTCACGAGCGCTCCGAGACTCGAACCCCACGCCTCCTTTCCACCGTAACCGTTCTGTTGCTCTCCACCGGGCTTCGAGCAGTCAGCCTTAGCATACTGCTGCTCCCCCGCATATATTTTGCAAGCTGCTGCAACCGAGGCGTCGTAAGGCGAGTCCTGCGGTCGCGGCTGGTGCAGAGCGTGCGGCTGAGCGTAGGTCAGACCCAAGGGGAAGCCGCGGTATTGGTCGCCGCCGCCGCCGCCCTGGTGCACCCCGTGGGCACCGTAGAAACCGCCCTGCTCGAAATAGGAGTTCATTCTGATCACCGATACTAACGTCACTCGGGGAACACTTATGTCATCACGGCCCCGCGTGCCGTGATAACGCGAAAGTCACTCCGAATAGACGAGTGTAAATTAACTTTATTAATTTTATTGCCTATTAAACGTCACCCGACCGTCATAATGTGTTTCATCGGCGATAAAGGCCGGTCGACTTGTGTTTACTTTTTACGATTATTTTACGACTCTGAAGCACGTGCCGCGGTTTTACGAGTTTTTAAACGTTCCCGTGTGTCTCATGCGCCGGCAGTGAGCACGGGTCGTCACGTCACGTGCGAGCGTCTGAGTGTTCGGTTCAGATTGGAGTGGACATGTGGTGGAGGCGTGAGTCGCGAGTGAAGTTTGCAGTCGCGATTGCTGAGCGAGCGACTATAAGCCGAGAGCGACCGGCGCGACTGGGCTCACGCAGTCTACTAAGCGGCCGGAGTCGGAGAGCCACGCGCGCCGCCCTGCGCGCCGCCTGCGATACCGACACTGACGATTGTTCCGTCCCCTTTTCGCTAATCACTATAAATATTATCAGTCACGCTCTCTTTTCCCTCGCTTATCACTCCTCCTGTGCCACGTGCCTGAGCCTGAAGGTGTACTTAACGCCAAAAGACGCGGTTTAAATTGACCTGTCATGAACTCTACATCCCTGAAAACCGGCCCATGGCATAAACTTTATTTGCGCAAAATATTAACTTCCAAAAAGTACTCAAAGCACTCAAAACAAGCTTTTTATCTTCAAGTGGCATTTATTAGCACTTAAAATCGTCTTAACACGGATTACTTCAGTCAACAAGCAAAAAATAACACCAACAAAAGGCCAATAATGATTTGGCTACTGAAAAGTGAAGCCGCAAAGTCGTAAACTCATAAACGTACAATTAGTGAAACGGGCCAGTAAAGAAAAGATTTTACAACCACTCTCGGTCGGGTACAATGAGCGCGCAGTATCGTAACAAGGTGCTGAATAGAGTGAGAAGTCGTAAAGATGATTATTATTTCTTCTACTACCTGTTTTATACGAGCAGAGTTTCTGTTACTGTCGCTCACGGCGCGTTAACGTACGTTCGAGTGGGACGGGCTATGTTTGTGGAACGCGTATTGCGTGGTTGGAGTTGTTATATCTATAGCTATCTCTTTCTGGCACAGTGTGGCGCGTGCAGTGGAAGACGCACTATCGAAGGGTAAACAATAGTGCATTATCGCAGAGCACTCAGTTCGCGCGTCCAAATGAAGTCATCAAACGAATGAATGGCTCTTGGAGCGGTGTA
The DNA here is from genome assembly GCA_963932025.1 of Erebia epiphron. Taxonomy (NCBI): domain Eukaryota; kingdom Metazoa; phylum Arthropoda; class Insecta; order Lepidoptera; family Nymphalidae; genus Erebia; species Erebia epiphron. Next base: position 45,286,408 of record OZ009945.1, read on the forward strand.
CGGGGCCCAACGACACGCTCGCATTTTTATTGTGGCCTCTTTAAACAAATATTTACGCATAAAAAGGGTTGGGCGGCTACCTTACAACAATTTAATCGTTAAATAAAAAAAATATGCATTGATGGCATAGGTGTTTTGGCGTAACTGCCTAATACTAATTTAGAATAGATGTACCCATCTAAATAAAATGAAATCTACTACCTAATTAAAAAAAATTGAGCTTAAAAATTACGTGATACAAAAGTCCTTAAAAAACCGGGCAAGTGCGAGTCGGACTCGCGCACGAAGGGTTCCGTACCATTATTAATAAATAATTACCTTTGTTAATGAACCGCAAGACTAACTTTGTTTGTAGAGGTTTATTGTTAATATAAAAAAAAACTATGCTAGTTAGAGCATTGGCTATAGTTTTCCTGTAAAATATACGTAAATTCCTATTGACCATAATTATTTCAAATTTTTCGATTGGTAAACTCCGGAGATAAGGGGGGGGCAACGGTATTTTTTTAGACATTTTCCCCGATAAATCAAAAACTATCATAACTAAAAATAATTAAAAATCAGTTTTAGAATGTACAAAGTAAACCCTTTAATATGATACCCCACACAGTACAGTTATCTCACTTTTAAATTTCAACCCTCAGATTTTCCCCCCTTTTTAAATAAGAACAAAAATAATTTCCAATTTTTTTTAATTCCAGTGTCTTTGGGCCACTAATACACAACTATTCCAAATTTCATGTCGATAGCTTCGGTAGTTACTGAAATAATCGAGTGTGACGGACGGACAGACGGACAGACGGACAGACAGACGGAGAAAGTCGCACCATAAGGGTTCCATTTTACCATTTTGGTACGGAACCCTAAAAACACGTTTATTGTATGGGGACCCCCCTTAATATATATATTTTTTTAATTTTTAGTATTTGTTGTTATAGCGGCAACGGAAATACATCATTTGTGAAAATTTCAGCTTTCTAGCTATCACGGTCTATGAGATACAGCCTGGAGACAGACAGACAGACAGACAGACAGACAGACAGACAGACAGACAGACAGACAGACAGCGGAGTCTTAGTAATAGGGTCCCGTTTTTACCCTTTGGGTACGGAACCCTAAAAAAGAATACCAATTATATTTATGTATAGCTTTATTCAGAGCAAATAATATCGCCGCCAAATAAAAATTGGCTAACGAGTAGGTTGAGTCCGTTGATGTAGAATTTTAGTACCTACAGAGTCTGAGAAATTAATAATATGCTTGACTTGGTGAAATCACTGCTGTTAACTGCTTAATATAATGTCTGTAATTTGACAAATAATCTATGAAGTAAGTTCTTACTCATGATATTACCACCACCTTAGATTCGAATTTATTCTTAGAACTTATTCTCGAACAGCACGACATTTAGGATTAATTTATGCTTAGTTTAAACTTGATACAAAATATCTGTAATTTTTATGAAGCTTTCAGAGCTTTCGTTGGCAACATTGAAATAGAAATAGGTACTAAAATTCTACATCAATGGTTGGCAAGATAAAATAAAAGGTGCGATTTGATCCAAAATCCATTCTTAGTGGTTACACACTTTATTATTGATACCACAGATGCTTAAGTAGGTAAATAGATGTATTTTAGCCCAATTTGGCCAGCTTGTCAGCCAATCATGTGCGTTTTTTGAGCTTTCATTTATGAAAACACTGGCGGGATTTTATAGTTAATCTTAAAGTCTACCTCGAACCCTTTTGATTCCAATATCTACTGAAGTAAGTATAGGTACAGTAAACGCAGAAAGGATTTTTTAAAACTATGTGTGACTGGTACCATGCCTACCTCGGTTTAAACTTCATTTTAGGATGCACAGCCTAAAAGAGCTAAGGAAGTAAGAACGCCATAATTTTCGATCTCCAAACATAGAAATAATTGGCGTTTTTTCTAAATTCTTTAGATCTTATACCTACTTAGATCATTTTAGTAAGTATAGTAAGATAGGCAATCTAAAGAACTAAAATGACCGACATAGCTCTGAGGATTAGCAAGCTGATGTGGCAGTGGGCAGGTCATATCTGTCGCAGAACCGTTAGTGCAGACGACCTCCAGCTCGCTGGTCCGATGATAAAAAAGGTGGCGGGAAGCGGGTGTTTGGTGGCGGCTCCAAGGCTGATGACTGGATGGACAGAAGATAGGCAATCACTGTTTTACCTATGTTAAAGCTAGATATTTCCAGTCCACAAGGACAAATTAAGAAATCCCAGCAAAGCATTTAGATACTTTTCATTTTCATTTTCATACCTTCTAATGTAGAGTTCAGAAAATAAGACGAAAAGATAAGTTATGCCCACAGACCATACAATTATGCCTCAGTATAGGTACTTGGTTACGATCTACAAAGACATTGATGTCTTTCTAAGATTTAATTAAATTGGGTAATTATTATTGGTCTAATAATTATTATAAACTCTGCTGTTATAACTAGCTATACGATTTCAGTTTTATGCTGTGTTATGACTTATAATGTAAGTATAGAGCATAAGAGGGACATTATATTATTATTCCGAAGAAATGGAAACAGAGATTCCTAGGTATACCTATCTACCTACTTGTAGATTCATACCTAGTTTCCTCAAAGGCATCAGGCGCCGCTAATCTCATCATCTCCTCCATTTATTTCTCCTGTTACAGATACATATATGAGATGAGAGCTGCACACCGACAGACGTCAGGGTCTCAAGATGCTGGAATTATATCGGAAATTGTAGTCTTGGCCGACCATAAGGTCAATAGTGTTATAGGCTCAGTCTGAAAGAGGCATTAATTTTTGTACTCTACGGCTCTGCGTGGTCGAGAGTGGTAACACGAGTCTGTTGTACTCTTTGGTGTGTATCAAAATGGCTTTGATTAATTTTTAAGGTTAAAGGATATTAACAAGTGGTTACAGTGATTTCCTTCTAATATCAGCCATCATCAAACCAAACGCAGAGAGTTGTTGTTTATAGGTATACAAATTACAATGATGGTAATGGACCATGGCTTGTGGAAGTTCATAAGAGAGACGTATTGCCAACTGTGGACGTCTACCTATCGGTTGACGATGACGAATCTGTACCATCCATCTCCATCATAATATACGTAATGAAAAAAAATTTAAAAGAATGAATTCCAGTTGTTTTATCATTTTATCTGTAGAGGAAACAACGAGCTTTAAGCTCCTACATAATACTGATACCTGGCTCGTACCTATCTATTTTGTGGGTTTATGGTAATGCAATGCCCTATATTATAAGTATAACCCTACGTATACTTGTATCTAGGCTTGACGTCAATAATCATAATGTACCTACCTAAACCTGAAATTAGGTAGTGCTGTATTTTAATATGCGGGACGTGTAGTAGGTTTAATCGTTAAGTCCTGAGATATGTCTAAAACTGCGCTTTTCGTAGATACGAAGCAGTAAGAAAGTTGCGAAAATGATAATGAATCATGATTTATGTACCTACTTCTTATTCACTACTAAGGAAAATAATCTAAACGTTCCCATAGGAAGTAAATTAACACCAGTTGGTGTTAATTTACTTACTTAGGTAAGTTTTGATATCTAGCTACGCATTTTTCAAAATCTACGAAGTAGAGTAGCCACATGGGCAAAACACACTAGTAAAATATAAAAACCTGAGAAAAAGTCAACGCGAACTTGCATGAGAAACACGTTCATCATCTTGCACACGTCTGTGCAGGTCCATATGAAAGCTTTTCGCGCAAAGAAAATGACTAGACGAAACCTTCGTGATAATTTACGCATTAAGTAGTTATCTACTTATATTATAATCTAATAGGAAAATTAGGCCACGTACCCGCAAATTGTGGAACCAGCTTCCATCTTCTGTGTTCCCTCATGATTATAATATGGGGCTCTTCAAAGGGCGGATAATCAAATATCTCAAAAGCCAGCAACGCATTGGCAGTTCCTCTGGTGCTGCAAATGTTCATGGGCGGCGGTAATCACTTACCATCAGGTGACCCACCTGCTCGTTTGCTGGATATACATATTAAAAAAAAAGCGTCTACAAAATAGTCTTATTAAAAATAGCAAAAAACATAGGTTAGATATAGTTACGCACCGTGTTTCATCCCACGTCACACACTACCTATATTTTTCATAATAATACTACGTACGCATTAAAAGTGCGAGTTTTATTAAAATTGTATATATTTCTTATTTATTTTAGTTGCAGAAATATAATATCTGTCAGTTTAGTTGATGGTTAAAATGACAATAATTATAAAGGTTTGAAACATTAAGATGTAGAATTTTAGTAATGGTTTGAAATAAACAAAACATAGATACCTACTCTGACAGGATCGAAAGCAGGGTTGCAACGTCATTCAGCGGGCAGAAACCGGTAGTTTTCTGCCCGGCAACAGTAGCCACCACCACCACCACTACAGCCTATTAACGTCCCACTGCTGGGCAAAGGCCTCCACTCTCATTCACAGTCGCAACAGTCACATTAGTCTGAAATTGACTAGTTGCGGGTGGCATTATACCCTGGCGTCGGACTGGCGGACAGGCATTGAAAACTCACACTTTTAATGCAGGTTAGTTAATTAAATGAACAGGTTAGTATCACCTGTGGTGTCACCAAGACGAAGAAAAACAGATTTTACTTGTGCTATTTTTTTCTATTTTATATTCGATAATAAATCGATAATAATTATTATTATTTGTTTTAATTTATTTAATTTAATAAAAACGATTCGAACCTTTCAGAGTATTTGTGTTTTATTTCTCAGTCACTAGATGTCAGCACTTGTTATATGAAACTAGAAGAATTTTTCTATCAGGACTGTTTAAAATGATTTCAGGCACTTTTTCATATCAGAGTAAGTATTTATTGAATTAAGGCCCTATGTATCGTAAAAGGGGGTTTTTAAAAGCAGTGTATCCATCAAACAGTGACATAATGTAGGTATGCTTGTAAAAATAATTTGCTGTTTTCAAAATCTTTGAGCAGCCATTGACGCATCTCAAAACACAATTAAAAAAAATATCTGCATAGAAATTTATTTTAAAAATACCTACCTCTTAATTTACCTTTTAAAGCAATTTTTCTCCTTATTGAAACTAATAATTAGCTCTAGAAATATAAGATAAAATTCATACTTACTTCTAAATCAAACACATTGTCGGATAAATTTGTATTGAAAAGTAAATATTATTATTTTTACACATGATATCATGCATTTTTTGCGACATGCGCTTGCTCGATTTAAACCCCGCGCGCCTATGTTTTTCATCTCGTGAGCTCACAGCGCCTTAATAAGAAAGGCAATGAAGTTTTAAAGCTACGCAATTGGGGTGGAGCATTAAAAAAAATTGCTTAACTGTCGGCAACATACCAATTTATTACCTAGTTACCTATGCGCGAAAACACACTAATTTTATACGGAGCGTGCAAACTCAAACGACAAGTCAAAACGTTGTTCCCGTTTAATTCTACCCTGTTTCTAGTATATGTTTCAGTTTTCACCGCACTTTTATGTTAAGCGGACTTTTTGGTCCCTAGTGTGTTTTTGCTCTTAGGCAAAGCTGAAGTCTCATTCGCATTCAAGCAGGCGAAAATTGCGATTCGCTGTATGTTTCCGGCCTAGAAGTGTGATAAGAGGACTTTTTGCCCGCTAGATATTTTAGTTTCTTGTCCCAAGTGTGTTTTGCTCTAAGCCAAACCTGACGGCTCATTTGCATTAAAGCAGGCGACATCAACAGCTGGTATTCGCGGTGTGTTTTCGGCTTAATTTTTTTGTTCACCTCACACATTTTTTGTCCCTCGTGTGTATTGCTCTTAGGCAATGCGAAAGCTCATTCGCATTAAAGCAGACGAAATTAACAGCTGGGATTCGCGGTGTGATATCGCCTTAAAATTGTGCTTAAAATTCCTAGTGTGCTTTTGCTCTTAGGCAATGCTGAAGGCTCATTCACATTCAAGCAGGCGACAGCAGCTGGTAATCGCACGGCGGCGCCCGCGCACCCGCGCGTGCCCACCGAGGCTCGTAAACACGATTTTTACTACCACTTGAGCGCTCGTAAACGTCACGTGAATTGCGCCATTTGTAGAACTCTCAGTAAACACCGCTCAGATTATTTCGTATACGCCTCCGGGGCTAAACCTCGATATAAATTCGAAACTTTATGAAGGCAGCCGGCGAACGCACGTGGTTTGTTATTATGCCGCTCTTAAGACATTTATTGAACCATTATTGACTTGTTTAAAATATCACCCGGTTAATAGAGATAAAGGAGTCGTTGATAGTTTATGTGTTGATTGCAGAGAGTTTATATATACTAGAGGTGGAGATGTCCTCTAAAACTGCCCGTACCTGAACTGATGTACCTACCTACCCACTAAACGCTTTTTGCAATCTATCTTAATAAAACCTCGGCGTTTAGATTAACATCAACTTTATTCTCCCTCAACTAATAAAAATAAATGTAAATCACCCTCCTTTTTCTATCTTTACCTTGTCTATTGAATTATGTTGTCTATAAAACTAACTTCACATCAACTATTACCAATACAAAATAACAAATCCTTATCACATAAAACCATTGACTTACCTATATGTATACTACCTACATAAAACACATAAAATTAGGTAGTAAATACAAATGCCTAATTATCAACTTATCATCCAAAAGGACAAACTCTATTATCTGTGCACCTCATCTCAAAATAATAAAATAGCTAATATCTGTGGTTAACATACCTACTTATATAATCGGTGGTCACTATACCCTTGTGAATAATTAGGTACAAGCTAACAATCTAATGATTTTATTATATCTGAATATTATTGTTGTTTCTCATGGTAATTTAAACTATAAAATTTAAACCATGAGAAACAGTAATTACCTACTTTTCTTGCAATTAGGTTGTATATTTATAGGAACTAACTTTAAGAACAGTTCGTAAATATTATCTTATAAGAGAAAATACCGGCTACATAAATACTTACATGAAAATGATAAAATACTTAATGTAGGTCGAAATATGAATCCATTTATGTATAATATTGTGTTTGAATCATTACCGGCATCACTACTGAGCTTGGATCTAATCTCATAATTAGGTTAAGGCTATAGTCCAACATGCTAGCCTGTGCGAATTAGCAGATTTCACACGTCTATGAGAAAAATATTATCATTTGAGAAGTGCTTTCTCCTTCTAATAGCATAAGTAGGTAGGTAGGTATATCACGCGTGATTAAATCTCACACACTAAATATTATTTATTAACTATCGATTAGAGCGTTTTTATAATGCCTGATGCATCTAAAGGTCTTAGAGCTCAATGTTCTATGGAGAATACAGGCGTTGCGTGAGCCGTAGCGTCTAGTTGTCTGCTCAGACTCGACTGGTTCGGTTTTATGACTGTAATTTTCCTTTTACCGAACCTCATGGTATATTGCGGGCCATAATATGATTGTTATCAATCACTGCTCCCGTAATGGATTGTTAAGACTTATGATGGACCTACCTAGTCTACGAACCGGACCGATTTATTGCTCAATTTTTTTTAGTAGGTATAACAAGTCAATTTTCGAAGAACTTGGAATCAAACAGCGTCTTTCCTCTGGTAGGTACTTATTGCCAAAGCTTAAAGCCTTTCCCTCTATTAGTTTAATTTGTTCCTCAATAGCACCTCCCAAAAAATAATTCATGAAGCCTTTTCTTCGAAATAAAATTCGAAATCGTCCATAATGTAAATTTATAATAATTTAAGGTCTAATTTTAGTAGGTAATGTTACTCAAAATGACATTTTGATGTCACATAACTTGCACTGAATTTGCTGATTTGTTTGTTGAAGGTAGAGCCGAGAGCACCAGACCAGAGTACCTACGTAGGCACCTTTGGTATACAGAGGTAGGTATCTACTATCTACTTGATGAGTAGTTAATTACCTATAGGCAGTACCAGTTATATACCTACTACAGATTCTAAAAAAGCACTGGCGGTTTCCCGCTCGTCGTTTCCTTACACAACAACTTCACAGTAGGTAATTAAGTAAGTACCTACCTCACCTATTTTTCAGTCTGTACTTAATTCGGTAATTAAACGGGTCAGATTTGTGGGACTATAAACATAATAAACATAATATTATGTTTATAATGTGGGACTATAAACATAATATACATAATATTATGTTTATAGTCCCACAAATCTGACCCGTTGACAGCGTCGCTAGATGAAAATTAGTTCCAATTTTAGCCACCGGGTCAGATAAGTTTGACGAACTGTACCTTACTCCATACCTACCTACCCAATAGGTCTGAGGAGACCGTACCAACCTGTATATTATGGAGTACCCACTTAATAACAGCATGTTTTGGATGTTGGCAATCAGCCTTGGCAATTGTTCAATTAATCAATTGGCCACGAATAAATAACCTTAAGTGCTGTTTTAATAAGCTACCTCGAAAAAACCTGGCCAAATCGATATTGAGACTGCATACTTTTAAAGTTAAAAGTAGACTAATTTCAAAACAAAGTCTCTCCGCTGAGTTTGTCCGTCTGTTCGCTCTAATCTAAGGCCTCACAACCTAAGGCCTCCCAAGTTCTCATCGGTCAATCTATTCTTAAGACCGGTAGGTATCTAATAGCCACAGATTGACCGATAGATAGTTGAGAATATCTTAGCTGATGTCGATTTATTCCTATGGGCCATAAATAGTTGTAGCTAACTGCATGGATTTATTACCTACCTAGCTAGGTACGATTTTCAGATTAGGATAGACGTATTATTGGAGTTGGCTTAGGTATACCTACCTATCTAACTACCAAGGTAGGAACCTACCTACTTATCTAAGTAAGTATAATTTTTCATAAAGCTTTAATTTATATTACTAAAATATGTGATAATTAAGTCGGTTACTAAAATTTATAAAATAGGTACGCAAGCCTGATTTTATGAAGTCGAAGTACAGCATTGGTAGACCGTACAATACGGTCTAGGTGTAAAGTTGAGTTCACAATTTATAGACACTGCCATCTAGTGACGAATCCTGGTAGTACTTAGCTACTGCACCGTTTTGCAGCTTTCTTACATAATCAGTTATCACCCATCCAATCAACCATCCTACCAAAGGCATACTTTGAGCACGGTCTAGATACAATTATTATATTTTATCATACTTTGTAAGATCAATAAATAAATTTCCTATCAGTATACGTCATTATCTAAATAATATAAACAAAAGACAATGATAAATTGATAGGTATTACGAGAAAATCAAAACAAACATTCAAGGACACATAAAGTTCTAAAAATAGTGGGAAAATATAACACTATTAATTGTCATTGAAACTCTTATCAAAAAATAACGAGACAGCAAACTGTTTTGTACAAGCTATGATTCACATTTATTACAGTTTTATCACAATGTAACGTACTACCACCCAAAGCAAACTGCCAATAGAGGGACGATAACACGATCATAAAAGTGGATTTTATTACTTTATTCATCATTCGGCTATATAAATTCATCAAGACACTTGTTAATCGTAAAATAAATCTTATTACACAGTAAAATGATGTTTAAATTGACGACAAGCGTTTTATTTTCGTCATAACAATAAAATTTATTTTTACGAGCGCGCTCAGTGTGGCTGGTTTAAGCGCCATCTAGCTGCGGCGGTCGGGACCGCAACGTCAGCGTGACGTCATTTGATAGCGGTTCGAACTGGAAGTTTTACGAGGCGTTTCGGTGCTCAAATGAATGGAGGTGTCGTAAACGTGGATTTGAGGGTTTAGTAAGATTTCACAACGGGTGGATACGAGCCACTTGAGCACTTCATTTCCATTATGGATGATTTTGAATTTTATTTCAAAGAAAAGGCTTCATTTTTCATTCATGAATTATTTTGTCAATTATCAAAGGGTGATATTTTGGGATGGGCCATTGAGGAAAAAACTGAAACGAATAGAGGGATAAGCAGGCTCTATTTCAGAGAAAATGATAGTTTCACAAATGGGTAATCAACTAGGTAATCACACACATCTAATGTCAGGTAAAAATATACTTACTTACCTACCTACATAACTTTGGTAAATAAAATAATCTATATATTATCTCAATAATTACAAGAAAAAATTTACCTAAGTACCTACCTACTTCAAATTTTTTAATAACGCTTAATTACCTTAATTCCCAAAAAAAAATTCTAATCGAATTAGGTGGTAGGAACGATGTCATGTACTTAATATAATTATTCTCTGTCTAAATTCTAAATAATAATAATGCTATTGCGATCTGTAAGGGATCGAGCGTTATTCTGATACCGCGATGCTCACTCGTGTGTACAAAATAAACTGTCCCCACACTTTGCCATTCCCTGCTGCATTAAAACAACACTAGCGATGCATAATTGTCTCATTCACGCACATACGTATGCGTTACTGCTTAGTAGCGCTATCTCGCTTACACTCAGTCGTCAAAATGGCCTCCAAACGAGATGTTTTGAAGAAACGCCGCTGTCGACTTTTGTTGCTTGTAATGGGCGGAGCATACTGCACAGGGACGTAATTGAAATCAATTTCAAGGACAATTAATATAAATCCTGTCCTATCAAGTAAGCATTTTTTTATTATAATTTTAAATTGATAATGTTATTATTATCATGCACTTTGAGCAATCTATGTTTTTTCAATTCGCAACAAACAAAACACTCACCCACCCTCCAGGTCATCAACTATTCCCATGCAAAACTCACGTCGATCCGTTTCTCTGTTGCGACTTGATTAAAGAACAAATTATCAAATCAACAAACAAACACGCCTTCTCATTTTTATTATTATATTTAAAAAATATTACTTACATAAAAATATATTTGTTGTAATTATTCTACTTTTTAACAGATTTTGTAACAATTTTTTTTTTACCTTGTTACCTTGGGGAGCGTATGTGTGACCTAGTTGTAACGACGCATATTAGTCGATTGCGATTGTTAAGCAAAGTTGACCCAAGTCCCAGGATGGGTGTCCAAATTTGGAGGTTCCTTTTCGTTTCCTCCATGTCTCGGAGCGCACATTAAGCCATCGGTCCCGTTTATTATCACTTACATCTGATAATAATCAATACAAAATTTTAAGAGTTTAAGTCGAATCGTAATCGGAAGGATATGGGAACCCACCGCATTATCATCCCAAAAAAATTCCTACCATTATTTGCTTACTGAAAAGGGGTCAGTGCCCTCAGTAATGAGAAATATGGCAATACAATAAAGGTAAAATGTATAAATATGTTTAATTATGTGGGTAATAATTACTCTTACAATATTTAAATTTATTGATCATAATATCATAATATTAAGCTCATTTTATTATATATCACGGATTATTAGGTTTGACTGATAAATAGTTACCCAATTTAGGTTAAAATAATGTCCCAAATTACGGCTGATTTGATAAACAAAATTAAGATCAATATTTGTGAACTAAACAGTCAATTCCTTCTTTTTATTTTAAATAAATTTAACTTTAACTTTTTGAAATGCAAAATTGAATAAAATTTAAAATGAAAATATTTTAGGTAGAGTACGTCTCTGGACAACCGGATTCCGATATGGCGTTCGTTGCTTTCATAGTGACGAACGACTGATATTATTGTGCGTCTTTAAAATAAGATTTTTGGCAATTAAAGCTGTTTTTGAAAATATTTATTATTTTAAAGTTCTTTTTAAGTTTATACTAGTGGAAAGTGTGTAAGTGGTTTGTTAATTTAACAATTATTTCGACCATTTTATAGCGTTTGTGTTTTAAGCATCCGCCATTACGGGTTGGGTCGATTTGACAGCCATTTGATGTATGTTTATCTCTTTTACTCCTACTGAAACAATGAGATGTAAGTTTGGATGTTTAGTTTTTTGAAATTTAAGTGGAATGAGTAAAATTTCCCAGATTCATTTGCAAAGAAAATTAATATAAATATTTAATATATTTTTCTACCAGACAAAAATACCGCTACACAACGATATTGTGTAACCCTTGTTTGGTTATACAGGAAGGTAACTTACCTAACTGATAGGTAGAGTTAAATGGACAAGATTTCAGGCAACTACCTACCTAATACCGACCTGTAATAAGCCTATAATAATAATACTTTAACCAATGTAGGTAGGTGAAACTACTCCATTTAGGTACCTAACCCTTTATAAAATAGGAAAATAGAATATCTACCTAATATTACTTACCTGGTGAGTGGTGCATGAAGATGTTTGGGTTGGTAGACAAGTGAAATACCTACCTAGGTACCTATCCACCTTCAATGCATAGGTATAAGAACAAGAATGATTTTCTACCATGTTATGACTCATGGACTGATGATTGACCTTGATATGATTTTACTTTAAATACTGAAACTTAGTTATGATAAGCAATAAGTATAAAAAAATCATTACGAATAACTTACCTAAGTACCTACTTATGCAAAATATTTTCCTTGCAAACCGTAAAGGTACCTACGTACCTGGAAGATATCATTGAGATTTATATTTTTAAGTAATTTGATTCCTTGTGATACCTATCAGGTATAACATTATTTTTTATTTATTTATTAATAAATATGAAGAATGGGAAAGAGAAGATTTGTACATCACACTGTGGTAGTATAGATGATACCTTCTCTAAAACTAACATCTAAGTACTTAGGTACTTAACTGTAGGTACCTAATAAAAAAATTGATTTGAACATGAAAATTTGGGTGCATAAAATTATCCCGATGCAACTAGCCCTCACCTCCCCTGTGTGTTTTAACAACCAGTGAATTAGATAGGTAACTAGGTACCTACCTATTTATTAATTCTGAATTTTCCCTGGTCTGGCCTGGTGGGAGGCTTCGGCCGTGGCTAGTTACCACTTAGCTTAGCGTTCCGGTACGATGCCGTGTAGAAACCGAATAGGGGTAGGTATAGGTTTAATATAACTGCCATGCCCCTAACAGGTTAGCCCGCTACCATCTTAGACTGCATCATCACTTACCATCAGGTGAAATCACAGTCAAGGGCTAACATGTAGTGGATAAAAAGAAAACCTACCTATTCTTTTAATAATTTGCAAGTAACAAATAATATTATCACCGATTTACCTAAAATCCATTATTTTTCTTATAAGTAAGTATCTAATGCAATCTAGATAAGTAAGTACCTAATACGTACCTAGGTAAGTACCTACCTAGTTACGTAGATTATAGATAGGTCCCTAGGCTAATGCTAGCATCAGCATCTCGCTGTTTTTTTTTCTCAATTTAAAATCTAATATTGACCACACTTAGCGATCCCTATATTCAGCTTGGCTGAATTAATATATAAAAACATGCTACACCGGCCAGTTACTGCAACGAAATTAAAAATTGATTGGGCAATTTAAATTCAGAATCACGTGCATCGTTTCCCTGCCGTCGCGTCGGTTAGCGCTAACCCACGCATTTAACCACCACTGTAACCTGACCCTCTGCCTTCCTCAGTAGAACCAACATCTGACAAGAATCACCCTGCAGTTAGGGCTTCAAGAGCTTTTGTTTAATTGGACGAAGCTCGTTGAAATAAATATTTTCACGCGTTCATATTTCGTCAGCAACCGTAGGTTATACCTACCTACCTAACCGAAGATTGACATGTTCGGTTTGGGAAAATAAAATTCTTTGGAATACCTACTAGGTATAATTACCTATTATTTCGGTGAATCGTTTTGTGGATAATAGTTAAGCACTTTGCAAGCTAATGCTTTCTGAATGTCTAGACATAAGACTGGTTTGTTTTGTGTCTATATTTCACTTTTACCTATCAAAATACCGACCTACCTATTTAAATTTGGATTCATGTAGTTTTTTTTAGCCCAGCACAACCTCTGCACGAAATTTTGCACGGAGGCTCCTTAACGTACTCCTTACGTACCTACCTACTTAAATAGCTATATCTAAGGAAGACAAAGAATACCTAAGCGAAGCCTCTTTCCTAATCGTAGGTTTCGGGGGTCAGTTTTCACCCCTTATCTTAACTTTTCCAAATTATAGTAGGTTTTACATCGGTAATCGAAATATTTCTGCATTTGCAGAATTAGGTACTTACTATAATAGTACCTAATACTTGATCAATTGTATAAAACATGATAACTCGATTTTAAGTAAGTAATTGAGGTAGGTACTTACCATAATAATAATTTAGGTTAAGATGGTGCTGGCGTGTCCGTGTCGGACTAAAGTCCCATAAAATGTAATGTTAGAATTTGTATGCTTTTATCATTGATGTAGAATTTTAGTTTGCTCATTCTATTTCAATGTATTTAATGTATTAAAATATTATATTATCTATGTTTAATCTGTATGTTTAATCTATGACGAAAACATAGGTAGGTACTAGGAACAGATTAAAAATTAGTTAAATAAGTAGGTATCTACTTAATTTGTTACTTTGTTCAGTCGAAATCATATTATGGAACATCCTTTACAAAGCTATTTTCGCTTACACCGATAGCGAAGGCATTCCAAATTATTGGCGCTTGTACCCTTATTTAGGCAAACATATTGTAACCTCGTGAAGTACCTACCTACCTACCGCTTATTATACAAGTTCCTAAACAAACACTTCTCTGTGCTACTAAGTACCTAATAATAATGTTTATCTAAACTTATATTATAAAGAGGAAAAATTTGTTTGTTTGTAGTTAATGGATAAACTCAAAAACTACTCAACCGATTTTAAAAATTCTTTCACTTTCACACATAGAAAGCTACTTTATCAATATAAATCAATATCAAATATCAAATAATTTTAGTATTTCTTGTTCAAGTACAGGATATAATTCAAATAATTGAACAAGTTTCAGACTCAGCCTTTCAGAAAGTAGGTATTGTAATAGTAAACTTTGATCATTATCGCCATCTATGGACACCATTGTGAAGTTCTGTTGTAAATACTAAGGCTCATTAAAAATTAAATAATTTCGTTTCCATATAATATTTATCTAATTTTAGTATTTGTTGTTCAAGTACAGGATATAAGTCAAATAATTGATCAAGTTTCAGGCTCAGCATTTCAGTAAATTTAGAGTTCTGAGGTCAACTTTGGACGTTAGAGAACCCCCCATTTCGTCAATTATAGGGGAAAAATTAAAAAAAAATATTTTTGGGCTCTATTCCTAATTATCTTTAAAATGATATACCGCAACCTTAAGTAACTCTATAAAATATTTTTTCTTCATATTCGCTTCTATGAGAGCCCCCCTGAAATAAAGATTTTTATTACTTTTTAAGCCATATTCGGCGGGACGCTATCGGTTTATATATATAATTTTTAAATTTGAAGTAATTACGTTCAGTAATTCAGAATTTATAAGGCTCTGACAGACGGACGGACGGACGGACGGACGGACAAGTGCAAATTCACTCCAGTAGACTCAGAGACCTTCGCTTCGCTCGGTCGATTAGAGATCCGTCGAAAATTGCAATAATGTGAATTAATTCGGAAAAATTCACCTAATTTAACTTTTTACGTTAAATCTCTATTAGTCTATTAATTCAGACTATCTTTTATGTCATATTTGTTAAGAAAATTTTATTTCTATTTTTTTTTATTTGGCTGCAATCAGACTGCTTGCAATGGGGAGGGACAGGCAAAGTTAATCTCAGATGGCGCCACCCTCGCTGGTAACTGTCAGGTTCATTTACGTACATAATAGAGGCAATTAGGCGTCCTATTTTAAATGAATCTGGGAAAAAACCAGTGTATGTGCTCTTGCCATAATAATCGGCAGGTCTAGAGCGCTACATAACCTAGCCGATGAACTGGGTTTCCAATTTTATTGGCGCAAAGGCTTTGTACCATAGTCTTCTTCATTCCACATTAGCAGGAAAACGCAATGCACAACATTTAGGCATTAAAATGAATTATTCTAAGAAAATGAAACTATCGCGTAAAAAATATATTATGGTGTTTGACAGGTTAACAACACCAGCGACGATTCGACACCTAGCGGGATAAATTGGCAGTGTCTCTCCCCATTGGTGATGCAACCTAAGGTAGAGCGCGTTTGCCTAGAAGATGCCTATTCATTCTTGATTTATTCATTTTTTAAACCCAGGTACACCTGGGTACACCAAACTGATAGTAGGTACGTAGGATTAATTAGCTGGTCATCAGCTTGCAAATATTAAATTAAAAATAACAAAAATTGGTTTAAAATAACAAAGAACTGAAAAGAAGAAAAACAACGATAATATTTCTTTTCTCTTTCCGCGAAAAATACATTCTCGATATGAGTAGAACGTATCACGACTTGAGAAACTGTTACCGATATGGAAAAATCATTATTACTCTTGTCCACCCTATGTATGTTCCTTGCCTGGCTTACCCTACCTATACTAGAAAAGTGTATTCTCCATCCATTTCAGAAAAGTGTCGACTGAAACGATCACGACGATTAGGTAGTAGGTAGGTAGGTACTAACCACTACCAAAGATTGTGCTTTTAAAAATACTCCTTTGGGATTGTAGATAAATTAATGGTTAAAAACTAACACCCAGCAATCATTCGGCGTCATCTTCACGGCTCGTTTTTCCATCCTCACGGTCCTGAATCCCGGGCATAAAGTGTAAATAAAAATAAATGTTTCGACGGATACCGAAGCGCGTGCGCGGGCGCCGCTGCGTGCTAGCATTCAACTCACGCGCACTGTTTGTTTTCACATCGACGGAGCTTGATCACGTGATTGTTTTATTGAGTGCCTCGTTGTATGCAAGTTACATAAGTTACATTACTTGGCTTTGATCATGAGCATTCTTATTAGCCACCTACTGCGATTCCGGTTTGTCGTCTCTACATTGATTAATGTGTGACGTAATCTCGCCAATTTAATGCAAATGTTTGTTTTAGGTTTGTTGGTTAGGTACCTAGTAGGATTGTACCTATTTCGAGGTTCTTTGCATGCATAGATATAGGTAGGTACTTTAGGAGTATTATTAATTGGAGCATTTTATCTTGGAAAATCAAACTGTTCTCGCGGTATACTTAGGTACATACTTAGTACTTATCTATTCCTTAATTTAACTTAACCTACTAACTACCCAGCCCATATACCTAGTTACCTAGTTCAAAGTACCCATCAAATTTTTTAAATCAGTTATTTTTTATTTGGTCCAAACTTAACAAGCTGTATCTACCTACTAAGTAATTTATTCATAATATGATTTTTAAGCTTTAAAAGCACACATGTTTTATGTAAAAAAAGAGGAGTCTACGTAATTTACATATCGAACATGATTATTCATTAGGTAGATAGGTACCTACCTATATGAAATTCCTCGGTCTTCACCATAATATTATATTGACTTACGAGTAAAGTACCTATTATGTGAGCTACTAAATAGGTAAATGTTTTCACCTAATTCAGTCCTAGGGGAAAAATAAAAATCCATATGAAAATTTCTATCTAATACCATAAAGCAACATAGTTATCAGTAGGTATAAAGGTGAAATGTCGAAAAAGGCAAAAGAAACGGCGCAGTGTTCGGCGCCGGTCCACGCGGGCTTCGTCTGAAAATACCTATCTGAGCGCCCCAGCCTTTTGACATGCCAGGCTTACATGGCGGGTGCTTTTAAGCACAAAACAATTTTATTTTGCCAAAAAAATGTTTTTATTTTGCTTTGCAGTAAGTATAGCTCTTCGAAAGATAAATAGGAATCGTCACGGTAAGTAGGCGCTTCTGTCCTATTGTAGGTAAGTAGGTATAGTGTATTTGATATTACAGCACATGGTTGCTAATATTATTAATCATTCCATTAAAGCTGTAATTAGGTTAATATGTTGTTAAAAATTACAGATCTTAGTGACGTGTACTGAAATTTAGAATTTTTTTTTTTCAAATTGGATAATATCCCATATAATATGAATATAGAAAGAGTCATAAATAAAATTATGCGCAACTCTATGAGGAATAATAAATAGCCACAGGTTCGCACACTCTTTGCTGACATAATATGTAGTTGTAGGTATAGTAGGTACCTAACCATTTGACATTATTTTTCTTTTATATTCGGCATCACACTTCTAAAAACTGCTTAGTTCCTACTAAGCAGGTTTTAGGTGTTCCTGTTCCTGAAGTGTACCTGTTCGATCCTTCGAACAGGTGGCTACTGGATACAAGTGAGTATTGCTCGTCTATTATCATTCGTCCGTTTGTAGTTTTTCGTTAGTTACTATCTCTTTTCATTTATTTTCCTATTACGAAATACCAACTATTTTAAATATTCAAATAATTGGTCGGTCTAGTTATTTCTACTATGCAATTTTTTTTTTAAATCCAGAACCAATAAAGTAATAGAAATAGAAATTTTTGGGATTAACTTCACACAAAGCACTGATATCTAAAGTAGGTAGTTAGAGTAGGAACCTACATAATTTTTGAACTTGTGAAAGCCTTGTTAAAATCTTTAACTTAATTTCAAACGAGAACTGCTATTAAATTTCCATAACAATGGGCCATAAAATTCAATAACCTATTCCAATGTTTTAAAAACTAGGTTTTTTGAGTTTAAGGTCTGAAAAAATAACTTTTTTTTTAAATTTCTTATGAAATATTACCTATGTCAGTTTTAATTTAATCTTCATAAGCATAATAATCAATTAAACCATAAGTAGGTATAATAGTTTCTTGAATATGTACCTACTACCAAGGCACTACCTACTAAGGAAATACTTACCAAAATAATAATTTGATTCTGGAATAGATATTTAGGTACATAGGTTAGATTACCTACACTGAATTGGATTGGTTGACTCTACCTCTTGCAGTTTTTTATTTTGTGACGAGCCGAGCACAGTGTGAGCCGCGTCACGTCGTCTCACGGCCACGCTGTATTTGCAACAAATCCATCGCGTCGGCCATTTTGGAACGCTATGTAACCCGACCGCGATCCCCTCCCGTCACCAATAGAGGGAGAGCTTTAGGACGTCCTGTATACGCAGCACTGAGACCAAGCTATTTTAGACGTTATTGCATTGGATTAGAATAGGTATTAGAGACCATTTTTGCGTGGTTTATGCGCTATACGGGCTGTTTATGTAGCTGAAACGGCCGCTTCATACACTGATGGCGTCACAGCCATCACTTTCATTATTATCGGGCGATTCACAACGTTTACTCCGCGTTCGCTACAATCTCGGTTCCACTGTTCAATTAAAATTAAGCTGATAGCTGTAGCTATTTCAAGACTTTTCGCGTGTTATAAGTTCTATCTTAAGTTATCAAAATGTTAACGTATCAAAGGCAGGACGGGACGAATAGTTGCTAATACTAGAGACAAATACGCTTATATCCATTGCCTGTTCGTTCGTTCTCTCTATCTAGGTTTTAGGGATCTGGCTAAAGGAAAAGTCATTTTAGGCCTATTCTTGTACACTCTACCATGAATAGAGGAAAATAGGTACATAGATTGTATTAAAAATATAATAATTTAGAACAGTAAAGTAAATAACGAGATAAAAATAAAACACGTAAGTATTTCAAGTTTTCGTCGATACGTTTCCAAGATGGCAACCTTCAGCCATAGAGAAGGCAGTTGGGGCGAAATGTATCAAATGTCATTTCTGACAGTCACTGTTAAAATAACGTGTTTTTCTTTGGAAAACGTCAAAAAATGTGAATCCGGTATTGTTACCCACTCGTGTTTAGTGTTCCTCAACTTGGAAAGATTAAATAATTTTACCACTGAAATTACGACGAATTCGTAGATTTGGCTGATAAAAACTGGTCTAGTATTTTAGTTTCCTTCATTTCTCTACTTGTACAAGACTAGGCCTACGCCCCATACAAATCTGAACCGTCTCCTTTACGTAAAATTGGAGAAATCAAAGTATAGATAGGTAGGTAGGTACTAGGTAGGTATAATTTGTCTACCTACGGATACCTAGGTAGGGTATAAATTGAACAATTAGATTTACTTTAAATTTAATTAAAAGTAGGTACCTACCTATAAGTTAAGGTAAGTTGCTCTAATGAATGTTAGTGGGGATAAATAATGTATACCTATGTAGTTAAAATATTTTAATTTTTTTTTAATTTGTAATACATACCTAGTAGGTGTCTTCTACCCACGGATATTAGATATTGTTATGTAGGTATATCCTATTAGGTAGGTAGCTGCTAGCAGTAGAAGGGTATATTTAGCAGTGACCACTTCATTTGGCCGTGTCCCGGGAGCTGTAGCCATTAGCGGTTTGCCTCACCCGAAATTCCGAGTAATTAAACAACTGAAATTTAACAGTATCTGGTATAAATTTAATAAGGATGGGCAATTGAGAGTGCAAACGGGCCGGGCGTTTCGGTTTGGCCAAAAACCAAAATGAGCTTTGGAACTATAAAGTGAGCTTTATCGTGTTCGTGCCTGCTACCTATACCTACCTACCTGTGTAATAGCTGGAAAAGGTATAGATGTTAATATAGGTCACTATGTTTTAGTTCTGTTTTTTTTAACCTACATAAAGGGGAATTTATTATTTATTTTATACACTAGATGATGCCGCGACTGCGTTCGCGTGCTTTTATCAATGAGTTTTTAAAATTTCCTTGGATCGCTTCGATTTTACTGAATAAAAAATATCGTAGCTAATAAAGCTGCTTAATCCAAAATAAAAAAAACGCCGTTATTAAACTATTGTAGGTAAGTACTTAGTAGATACCTACCTTAAAAATCTTACTAGATTGATTTTTTAGGTACCTACCGACCTGCCTAGAAAATACGAGAGGTGCAAATATCTGAAACTGCAGGAGCAACTAGCTGAAATGGGATATAAAATATTTTTCTTAACTAAGTATGTAGATAAATGAATTAAATAAAATTAATAAGAAGCAAATAAATGAATATGAATATGATAAGTACTTACAAACATTATTTGAAGTAGATACCTATCGTACCTACCTATTTATAATAATTAATCAATAGGTAATAGGTATGTAGTGATTGTAGTAGGTAAATGCATGAAAGCTCAATGTTTTTTTTATTTTACGATTTTTGTTTTATTTTTCGAGAACAAGGTAGACAATACGGAGTGGACGCTATTTTTGTTAATTGTCGTTTGCATGTAAAACACACAATAGGCAGATAGGAATGACTTGAATATTAAAGCTATTCTTGAAGTAGCAGACAGTTGGTGGCGTTGCCCTTTGAGGACCACTAGCTATTCACACATACCTATTCACTAATAACTTCAAATAAGGAACCTAACTTAAAATCTCTTAAAATAAACTCGTATGAACTCCACAGACCACAGTTCATCTTACGCACACGAAAAAGAGCGTCCCCACGGATGTGGTTCGGTCCTTTTCCCTCTGATGGGCTCGTAACCGTTGTTGAGACGTTCAGCGTTTTATGTTACGAGTGCGTCGTTAAATAAAAGTGCATCAAAACTGCCTCCCGTTTGCATTGTCCGCGATTAAAACCCGCCCGAGTTCGCGAGGAGGAAAACATCTCAACGCTCACTGTATTCTATCGCACTCCTAAACTTGGTAGTGTTGGCAGGGTTCTTTTACGATTATTTAGTCGTAAAAATCAAAGTAATAGGCTATTTACAGCCGTAACTGTATGTTAATCTTTGTTTTACGAGTGCGGTGGCTTATTATTTAACAGTTAATCATTTATCGCTTACGGTTCATATAGGACAGGTTTTACGATGTGTTCTCCATTCACATTTGTTTAGGTAAGATTATTTTATTATACTAGTCGTTGCGCGTAACCTCCTTTGCATATTGAAGGGAAACGTTTATTGGTTGGTTATATTATATACTTACTTAATAGTTCAGTTTATTTGTGTTTTGAATAGGTATTTAG
Source organism: Erebia epiphron (assembly GCA_963932025.1). Lineage (NCBI taxonomy): Eukaryota > Metazoa > Arthropoda > Insecta > Lepidoptera > Nymphalidae > Erebia > Erebia epiphron. The sequence continues at coordinate 45,308,285 of OZ009945.1, forward strand.
TTATAATCATTTAGAGCTTCATGACAGGTTTATTCCATGTGTTCTATTATCTTGGTATTAACTACTTGTTTAGCGATGTATGATAACTTGATGACCCTTGGCTATATAGCACGTGACTTTACATAAACGTCAGGAGTCAGGACGGATTTTTCGTGAATTCCATTACCACATAGGTACGAATGTATAATTTTTATAACCACCCTATGTTTCTAACAACACTAGGGGGGTAAGTAGTACCACTAGATACCTATCTATAGGCATGTTGCAGTGAACATAATTAGATACGTAGGAGGTACCTAGGTACCTACACTGAATATAAAGGCTTGACAACAAAACCTACCCAAGCTTAGGTAGATCGATATTATGTAGTTACACTACAGATTACTACCTTTGCCAGATAGAGTTGTAAAATAAGTAAATAATATCTTCCTAAGTAAATAAATTCTTCGACAGATATAATGGGTATCTAGGACTGAAATGGCCAGTAGGGGACAAGCGACATTGTTTAAACAATTCCTCGCTGGAATCTCATCGCAACAAAGACATTAAACATGAATGTCAGGACCGAAAACAATATTCTACACATCGTTCAGTGTCTTATAAATCCGTGATTTGTTCCATGTAAAAGATAGTATCTGCCAATCGCTGATAAGCAATTTTGAACTTTATACAATAAAATAGTTGCAACAAATTTCCTTAGTAGATTGAGACTTTATATGCAGTTTTGAGTGTAGGTAAGTAGTTGAATTAACTGCTCCGGCGCATGAGATTGCTTTAGATTTGCGTTGTTGATACTTGAAGGGACGCAGTGAATTATTTGATTGAATAACCACTATTTTAAAGGATTACTTATAGGTATTTGGTAGTCACTACATAAGGATGATAGTATAGAATTTGTAATAGTAAAATAAAGAGTGGTCTCTGCTGAAGTCTAATAAAGTTACTTTTTCCTTCATATACTTACTTACAGAAAAAATCTTCTATCTACTATTCAAACTGATTGCTTTTTAGTTGTATGCCTATTTAGTTTGTTATGCCATAAAACTTTATGATATACCTACCTACAGCTTAATCTTAATTATGATTCTTTTTTAGATTTTAGCTGTCTCTAAAAAATTTTTTTAGAGTCCCTAGGTATTTCTATAGGATATGCTTTGGTATATTGAAAAATACTCTATTACAAATATAGGAACAAGAAGGTTATTAGAATAACCTATAGCGTAGAATTTTTATCAGTTCGTGTAGTTGCCTACTAGGTACACTCTAATGAAAGAGAAATAAGGAGAAGGTATCCTTTCCCCAACAAAGATAGCTATCTACACGCAAACAAATCTAGTTTCCGTGTTGAAACTTTCGCGGGGCCTGTAGTTTTATCGTCCCTTGTCGACGCAGATACATCCTTTTACGGCGACAATAACTCGCAGAGTCACAACTATTCCTAACGACTCCGTAGGGCGACGTACTGACGGTATATTTACTCTGTGGCGTGTTCTTCGAATATAAGACAACCTCTACACTCCACGTTTATTTTGTCCGAGAAAACTTACGAGGTTTTACGTTGTAGCTTGTACAGGAGATATCTAATCGTTCTTACTGTATATTCGAAAGGGCGTATCAATTTTAAACGTAATTTAAGAACAGTGTTTTAAAACATAAATAAATCGCCTTGTATTTCAGTCACGTTCATCCCACAGTCGTGACAGAGTATACATCACGTTGAGATAAAAACTCTTTGGTATCGTCTGAGGCCACTCACGCTCGAAAAAAAAATCTCGAGCCTCTTTAGCACTTAGCTCGGATGCGTGTGATTGAATGATATCAACTTGGAAACTTAAGTAGGTTCATATACCTACCCACGAGTAGTTATGAGATTTTCCTTTATTTACCTATCTACAATGTACCTCAAATTAATTCTTATTAAACCTTTTTACCCTCGACGAAGCGGAGACGGTATATGTGTTTGCCCTAAGAGGTTGTGTGTTTGTTTGTTTGTTTGTGCACTTTTTTGTTACCATTTTTCTCAAAAAGTACTGGGCCGATTGAGATGCGGTTTTATGCATTAGATACGTATAGCTTGTGAGAAGGTTTTTAGATACATTTTAGGACCATAGACAACCAAGCTGAGCTGTAGTCTATGATTTTAATATTTCAACATGTTACCATTTTTCACAAAAACTACTGGGCCGATTGAGATGCGGTTTTTTGCATTAGATGTGTATAGCTTGTGAGAAGGTTCTTAGATATATTTTAGGACCATAGACAACAAAGCTGAGCTGTAGTCTATGATCTTAATTTTTCAACCACTGTTACCATTTTTCACAAAAAGTACTGGGCCGATTGAGATGCGGTTTATAGCATTAGATATATATAGCTTGAGAGAAGGTTCTTAGACATATTTTAGGGCCATAGACAACTAAGCTGAGCTGTAGTCTATGATTTTAATTTTTCTATGTGTTAAAATGTTTCACAAAAAGTACTGGGCCGATTGAGATGCGGTTTTTTGCATTAGATATGTTTAGCTTGTGAGAAGGTTCTTAGATATATTTTAGGACCATAGACAACAAAGCTGAGGTGTTGTCTATGATTTTATTTTTTCAATATGTTACCATTTTTCACAAAAAGTACTGGGCCGATTGAGATGTGGTTTTTTGCATTAGATGTGTATAGCTTGTGAGAAGGTTCTTAAATATATTTTAGGACCATAGACAACAAAGCTGAGCTGTAGTCTATGATCTTAATTTTTCAACCACTGTTACCATTTTTCACAATTGTACTGGGCCGATTGAGATGCGGTTTATTGCATTTAGGACTTCGTGCGATTACAAAACAGGAAACTGGTACCAAAATTTTAAAAAATCACCAATTTCGTTCAAAATCGATATTTAGGACTCCCTGGGGTTACGAAACAGGAAACTGTTACCAAAGTTTTAAAAAATCAGCGCCATTTTTATTTATTTTGTTATCACCATAATAAATGAATTCAGGTTACTACAGTAAAATCTGTACTACTTGTAAGTCTAACCACAACCCGTGAGCTGCTGATGCTGCCCAGGGTATCATGATGGAGTCAGGAGGCGATCATGGGAACTCCTTAAATTCTCATCGTATACCCGTCGCGTTTGGACTCTTTTGATTTGTCGTGATAAGCGCGCCTCGGAAAGAAAAGGGTTTGGCCATAGTCCACCACACTGGTCAAAAAAACTACTGAGCTGTCAAAGATGCAGTTTTGTGTTTTAGATATTATGTAATATATACGTTTGCTAAGTTCTAATTGTTGTTTCAAAGTTATAAAGGTCAAAGGTATAATGGAGCTCTGCAGTTCGTCGTGGGTTTTTTTAAAAATTTTAATTTTATTACTTGTTAATAATTTAACTTACATGCGTAGGTATGCCTCTTGTCCAATTATAGATATTTATACTGTTCGTATGTACCTATCTACATACCTACAGTATAAATACCTAATGGTTACGTTTTAGGATAGGTAGTAACAGAATTATGTACCTATTGACTTTCTTAGAAATAAGTACGAAAAGGGAGAGGAAGGTATCTTGGTAATTATAATATTAGACGTATCTACATAGTTGGTATAAGTACTTTCTTTTGATTAATTGCTAAAATCGATATTTTATTGGTATCTATGACAGTTTTAAATATGTTTTGTGACTGTATTAAGAATCCGGTACTCGAACCTGCTTCTCCATAAACTAAAAGCGGACCTACAGTACCTTTCCAGGATATCAATCCAAGAAAATGATATTTATTGCACCATAAAGCAACACTTTCTTGCGCGTTTAAATCTTTTAAATAAATAATACAGCATCGGTATCCAATAAATCATTTATCGCGGATCGATTAATGCGTTCATTCCACTATAAATAGGTATCACCGTCACTAGAAAAAGCTGGAGCGAGAACAAGACGGCAATTATTTTCAGACTAAGATAGCAATAATTTATTCGATTGTGAGTTATGTGGTATAAAGTTTGGGTGGGAGAGCGCGGGGGCCGATATCTTAGGACACGACTTGACTTACTGCTTCTGATATCCCACACGGATCTCTTGTAACCCGTATTTCTAAATGCATAAGGTGCATAATAAGGAACTAAGGGAGATGTACTTTGGAATGCAGCCATCTTGTCTCCTATGACGTTAGCTTGGAAGCTTTTTTGTCTTGCATTGGTCTTCTATGAATATAGAAAGGCTATATTATGCTAATGTTAGCATAATTTTGGTGATTATAGGCACATTAATGCTAATCGTATTATCTGCTTACCTAAACATAACTTGAATGTTAATTTTATCTACCTACTTAAAATATTTTAATAATTTTTTTCAACCAAGTGAGGAATTGATATTAGAGTTTGAGGCTGTTTTTGTATAGCCTCTACAATTTATTAAAGGTAAGAACGTGATTATTATGGTACCTATTTGAATTTGTAACTATGGGTATCATACCTACCATAATTACCTATCTATCATTTCTTATTTGCTAAGGTAGATCTATCCATATAAGTACGTACACAAATGGTTTACCTGTACTTATTTCTTAAGCTTATAGGTGTAGGAAATAAGTACCTACCTACAGGTAACGCATTTTTCCTAAAGGTCCATGCACTATATTTTTAACTTATTTTACTTACGTACCTTACCATGGCAATAGAAAAAAAACCTAGCTACGTTCAGAAAATGTTCTTCTCCAAGAAGCTCTATATATACAATTAGGAACACGCCTAATATGAAAATAGTAATACTGTACGTACATACCTCTTATGTAACAATGCTGTCCATACAATGCTTTACCAGTTTATCGTTCAACTAAGTCTATTATAGATCTAATCTTGCAAGATAATGACACTGCACCTAATTTTATTACTTTATTATTTTATTTATCTTACTGCGAATTTGATATTTAGCACGATAAATAGGTACAAAAACCGAGTGTACACTTGAAAGATTTTTTCGTGACTAAATTTCTCACTACAAGCTTCGTCTAACACAATAGCTTCAAACGTATATTTATCTTAAAAAATAAGACAAAGAAAACACGAAAACAAAACGGTTTAATCTTTTGTATCGAACCGCGTTCGCAGAAGATGCCCAGCGCGTAAAAAAGCTTCGAACTTTTTTTTAGAAAACATAAAATAACCCTTACGGTGCGGACAAAGAATCCCGACGTTTTGAAGCAAGTTTTTAAATGGGTTAACTTGCGCAATGGGATGAGTGTCCTTGAAAATCGGAATAATAGCGAATGTCCCGAGAGACTGTGGTAAGTTTTGAGGAGCTTTTTGTTAAAAACTTAAATTACCTATGATATTATCTATAGAAGGTTTAATTACCTATAGAACTTAAATTACCTATGATATTATCTATGGATGGAACGCGATGAGTTAAAAGTTGAAAATGAGGAAAATGGTTTTCTGATTTTTAGTGTTTCATTCTATTTTTATTAAACTAATATTGCGCAAATAATAATAAATCGTAAGTGATTCTGATGCGACCTATGGGTAGGTAGCAGCAGTGTCAAAATTTGTCTTATAAAGGTTGGTAAGTATTTTATGACAGCAAAGCGAAACGAATTTTGTTTCAAAGCGAAGCGAAGTGGCTTTCGAATTATTTGACATTTCAACCAGCTGTAAACCCACTCTGCTCTAGACAGCTAGACTTGTTTACACTACATATCACGTGACACGTCTAACAAACCTTATGGTTTTTTCAAACCTCTCAAAATTTCCTATCGGCTCTGCGACAGTTTTATTTTTGCGAATAGTTACTTAAAACACCTTTCTTAATGCGTTCAGTATAAATTGCAGGAATCCCGCAATGTTTGGCCTTGTCCGTACATTTTTATTGCACCGTAAACCACTAAAACGTACCTCGCTGTAAACGTAACAACGTTAAAAGGTGTTCCGGGCTATTATGCTTGTTAAAAAACAAAGCTGAGACTATAATTACACCTTAGACGTCGATAAAGAAAGTCTTTCTCCCTTTGTTCGGCCGAAGTTTGCACAATGTGCCTAATAATTGTTATGAATGTTTTGTCATAGATGTTGACAGGTGAATTATGGGCCATGCGCATAATCGCAACAATAAATATTTTTGCAAGAAAGTTTAATGGCGTCTTTTTTATTGCAGTTCGAGATTTTTGTTGGTGGAGTGCGGTACTATTTTTATGATTCCCTTTCTTGATACTCAGTGTGCTGATAAAATTGGGAATAATACATAATTTTCCTATCATCATCATCATTGAAGCTCCACAACCTTTGACTGGGTTAAAAGATCGTCAGTTGTCCAGTAAATAAAGGATATCTACCTAATTATTACAATCTGCATCGAACGCCTTAATTTAGGTAAGTGAAACTATTCTAATCCATTGAAAAATGCTATCAATTGATACATTTCTAAGATCATTTGAACGACAGGTTATACTAATTTAGATAGATTACTACGTTAGTAGATGTAGGGATGACACCGATCATCTCTTTCAGTAAAATATCCAATAATACCTGGAGAAAATCTACTTCGGTCTTGCCAAGTATCGTTTTCGCCACTATAATTTCAATCGACCCTTTATGGAATCAATAATTTTACCTGCGCCTTAAATATCTAAGGGCCTGGATCCTGGATAGATACTTATAGTGCGATGGTGAAAAAGTTGTGTTGTCTGCCCTCCTAACGTTACGGCGCTCCAACGTTTGGGCCATTGATCATTGGTTGCAGCATGTTTCTTACGCATTGGTGCACTGTCTCTATGTCTACATGTACTTAAGGTCGTGCCCATCTTACATTTATCGCAATAAAATGGTAGAAGTTAATATCATCGTATAATTTTTTCTGTAGGGTCCCAGATCTTTCAGCATTTGTATTGCAACTTCAGGAATCTTATCGTATACATTATCTGCCCTAGCCTTTTATAGCTTCAAGGCACAAATACAAAATCCATACATTATAATAACATTAAAATCTAAATCCATATCCATACTAATATTATAAATGCGAAAGTGTGTCTGTCTATCTGTCTGTCTGTCTGACTGACTGTCTGTCTGCTACGCTTTCCCGGCCCATCTTTTTAATCAATTTTGCTGAAATTTGTTATAGAGGTAGGTTATATCCCGGGTAAGGACATAGGCTACTTTATCCCGGAAAATTAAAGAGTTCCCGTGGGAATCAAAAAACCTTAATCCACGCGGATGAAGTCGCGGGCATCATCTAGTTAAATCTTAATTAAAAACTAAACATTAAAAATATCATCTATGCCGCTGCAATGAGGCCGTGTGCCTTAAATAACGGGTAGGCAGATAACATAAATCGTAAGTAAGTAATTTTCACGTACAATACATTTGCATATCTAGAAGCGCACGTAGTGGCCAGGGCCACAAAGCCGCCTAATGGAGCGACAATCGGCGCCACATTTCATAATTATCGCCTATTTTGACTGGCCTCTATCGGTAGCTCCATCCTATTTCCTGCTACACATTATGCATTGGACCTGGATGCAAATCCTTAACCACAGAATAATATAATAGTACTGACGCCTTAACATAGGTACAAAAAATAGTAGGTAGTATGCACTGCTTTTACTGTAATCTCTCGGAAACTTTTATAAACTTCAAAAAAACTTAAAAAGCCATTCGCATTAAAAGCGACTTATTTTACAGTAATCTATACCTTGTTTCCATTTTCTGTGGTTATCACTAGGTACATACCTAGTATAAAACAAAGTCGCTTCCCGCTGTCTGCCCGTATAAATATGCTTAGATCTTTATACTATACACAACGGATTTTGATGCGGTTTTTTTAATAGATAGAGTGGTTTAAGAGGAAGGTTTATATGTATAATACATGCATAATAATATAGTAGAGAAACACTGATAATTTTAGAGGTTTCTAATATGATGTCGTAAATAAACACATTTTTGCGCTTATATTGCAAACGCTGGCTGAACCAGACAGAGATCAAAATAATATGCTACAGTATTGTACACCTTAAAAAGGTCTACAAAATAGTCCGTGATAGTCATTGATGTAGAATTTTAGTGATGGTGATAGTAGGTATATGTCTATCGCTTATGGATAACCCACAATAACCATTTTTTATCCTTTACTTTTTACGAGAAATAATGGCTTATTTTCGAAGCGATTTTAAGCAATAAGTAGGTACAGCATTAATCCTTATCCAGTATATATTTTTACAGGATCACATACTTAGGCATCTACTATGCAATTTATTTTCTCTTCTTCTTTCTTCTTCTTGTTTTTTTAGAATATTTTTCACAAAAAAATTATAATAGGTATTTTGATTGATAAGAAAATTATTTGATTATGATTACCTACTCAGTTTAATGTTTGCCTTTCGACATGCTTTCTTAATTTTTGGCTCTGACATAACTGTTAGCTTTTCGATAACTTCCTGTTACTTATATACAAAAAACATACGCGCCGAATTGAGAACCTTCTCCTTTTTTGGAAGTCGGTTAAAAAATAAATCTGACTATACCTAGGTCCAAACACCTTTGTCCGTGATTAGAATACACCTAGCCATCATTATTACGCGTTTGTTCGACGTATCGGGATCACAATACAGTTGCCAAATGCGACTGAACTTATGAAGCGCGTCACTTTTAATGGACCCTTTATGGGTCCTCTAATAGACCCTAATGGACGCCTCCTCTAAAATATGATTTGAATCCTTCGCAAAACGCGTTAGGCTCACGCTTCCGCGTTGAATATCGGTGATTAGAATAATCTATTCGGATGATGTAGGTATGGTATGAGTAAACTTACTCGTACCATAATATTGAAGATATCATAAATCTTATCAATAAATAATGAATATGTTATGTTAGTGACATTGTGGTAAATTAAGTAAGTACCTAGCTCCAAAGGTAGTTTTGGGGCAGGCTAGAATAAAATAGACTTTTGATTCACTAGAAATAACTAATATTTTAGATAAGTTATAATTTCAAAACTTCTTAATACTTACTTTGTATAGGTAGCCTTTAAAAAATGATAGAAAAAAATTATGATGGATAAAAATCGGAAATTAATTATCTTTCTACGGTTTTGAAGGAATGTTATTCAACGCTAGTGTATTAGGGAGGTAGGGATTGCTACTTGGATCCTGATCTCATGTTCTTATACTATGTCCATATTATGGTTGCAACCTGTTTTGCATTTTCAATAAAATAAAATAAATTACTCAGGTTCACCTTTCAATGTACAAAAAACTTATGTGAGTTCAAATTAATAAGGATCCAATTTATAAGCAGATTCGTTATATTTTAATAATCTATAAATAATAGAAATAGGTACCAGGCTGACATGAAAAGCTAAGAGTAAACTCTACTATACCTACTACCTACACAAATGGGTAGGTAAGATTACGGCCGGCTCATTACACTTAATTGAAGGGCCATTCGCGGACGATGTCGGGCCCTGATGGCCAGTTCCTGCCTAAAATAGCTTTGCCTAACAAACTGTACAACTTGTTAGAAAATATTTAGAGACTTTGCTAATTGACGTTTCAAGGGCTTGAGTATATTAGACGGTTAATATTAATTTAAAGCTATATAGTTTAGGGTTGGTACCTGAGTAATGTAACTCACTATCAGTCCAAAAAGGCGTGGGTTCGTAACACACAATTGCAACCAATGCTGATAATTACTAGCACACTATACCTACTTAGCGCTGCTGGCGTAGACGCACCGCGAACGAATCAAGCATTTTTGGCGGTAAGTGCTTTATATTAAATGTGTGAAGTCCCGGGTTTGTTTCCCAGCAGTGAGAACTTATTATTTATTTACTGAGACAATAAGAAATAGTAAGTTCAATACTACATCACAATCAAATGCTAACTAGTAGACAAGTAATTCAAAAAAAAAGTGAATAACTCTAATGCGTCCGCAACAGTCGCGCCTCAATGCCTCGAGATCTTTTGGACGCTTAATGTGAACCCTACTAAATAACCAAACACGTACAAGTAAAGAACTGATTTCATAACTAAACTGTCCTTATTTAACCAATCTATTTACCCAAGTAAGAACGAGTAAGTGCATAGTAACGGTTGGAGTCTACAATCTCTAACAGCCATCTGCTACTTATAAAACTAAACTTTTATTTAAAGTAACATTATCCACACATAGGAATAGGTATTATGTAGAAAACAATTTCGCGCTTACTTTACTCTGAGCGACTAAGGCTACCTTTATGCATAATAGACGAGGGTTTTACAGGAAGTCGCCTCAACCGCTTTTGTTTGCGGGAAAATGCATAATATTTTTCATAGCACAATCAATGCATCGGAAAATTGCCTCTTTTACAAGCGTTATTATAGTCAGTATCGCTTGTAGTGTGTTTTGATAAACATAAATGAGAATAGATTGCAACAGTTTTTATTAGCACTGGTACTATCTTAAAAGTTTTTTAGTCTGGGACTTTGCATAGATTTCGGTTTTTTAAATCACACGGAATCTGCCAGATGGATAAATATAAGACAAGCAGGCAGGCACGCTTTTGCATTAATATGACATGTATCTACCTATATGAATATAGTACATAATATATAAGTAAAAATATTTTTCTTACAATATTTCATTAAAATAATGTCAAAACCATTCAAGTTTAAAACTGGTATTTTCAAACCAATATGTGCATTTGAAGCAGTAATTCAACTACCAGCAGTGAAAGATGCATTGCCCGATACCGTAGACACGCAATTATAGCTGCCCCGAGCCAATCAGACCTTTATTTACATACGTAGGATCGTGCGCGAAACGAAATTAAAAGCTGCCTCGCTATCACAATTGGCAATAAGCAATCTCTTATCCGCTCACATCTCTATAGGCCTTTTAACATAAACGAAGTGAGCGCCCGCGGGCGGTGAACTAATCTCCATAACTTTAATCCCTTAACCCTCGCAGTACCAGGAATCCAATCAAACAGTACAAGCACCCCCCCTTCCCCCCTGACTTCGCACTCCCCAAACCCCCGCCCGCGTCTCGCCTACGCAGCCTGTCCCGAGTAATTATCAAAGCTTTAATGACGTCATAAATCGAGTGTATAATCTAATCTGGAAAAGCCCCGGGCTCCAGCGCGCGGCTTAATGGTGTGAAAGCTGCCTTATCTCCCGCCATGTGTGAATAGAGCTTTATACGCGGCAGCCTGAAAGCTCGCGCCGGGAAACTTTGGAAAAATATGTCGTAGAACGTTCGAGATAAGAATGTGGGACGAGGAACGCTTTCAAGTTTAATAGAAAATCGAACATTACCGTAAAGGAGATGTCTTTACTAACAAATACTTTGGAAGTGTAACTATCGCTACGAAAGCACGAACACTTTTAAAAGGATTATAAGGTTGCTGTTAAGAGCAGATAACATTGGCTGTTCACTTGCTTTCCACACATATTCTGTAACAATTTTTTTTTATCGATGCCAAAATTTCAACAACCTCTCATGAAGGTAAATTATGGTGCATTTTGTCACTCATTTTCTAGGAGGGAAACTCACTGTAGCCTAAACCACAGGGTATCCTACATTAGGCCGCAGAGACCGACCATTCTTTTGTAGACTTAAGTCTTACTATGAAAAATTTTGTGAAATAAAATTATTATTTATTTATTTATTTATTTATTTATTTATTTATTCTGAACGCGTAACGTAGGTACTAGATCTACTAGGTAAGTAGGTACCTACTAGATCTTATTATAATATTCTGCTACGTCATATTATTTGTAAAGTATTCTGTGGTAACGTTCCAGACGTAAAAATTACCAGAGTTTATAACTATATAATTTATGACTAATTTTTTTTTCTTATCGGACTCAATAAGGGTTGAACCTTGAACCACCTGATGTCTTGACTCATCATCATCATCACTACAGCCCATTAACGTCCCACTGCTGGGCACAGGCCTCCACTCTCATAGGAGAGCGGGAATTAGAGCTTAGACCCACCACGCTGCTCCAATGCGGGTTGGCGGGCTTTAACGACTATTATCATGTTAGTGATAATAACCGGGACCGACGGCTTAACGTGCTCTCCGAGGCACGGGGGTGAAGCACCGCCAACTTCCAACTCCGGGCTGGCACTGAGAATTTCTTAATTGAAAAACCCAATACCTAACTTTTATGCCCGACCGGGAATCGAACCCAGGACCTCGTGATCCGCAGTCGACTATGCTAACCACTAGACCAACGAGGCAGTCTTGACTAGTAGTTTATAATTTTTTCTTAGTAACTCATTAGCTTCAAAAACAAGAGAAACAAAAGAAAAGTAAGTAAACTCATATTATGCAGTCGGATAATTAGTCTAGGCGATAAAGCTAGTCGACCCCAACAATAATTCCTCAGGCAACGAAACTTTACAGTATGATAAAGTATAATGAGCTAAACATATATTATCAATAGGTATCCAATAAAAAATCAGAAAGGAAGTAAGGTTTTTTATGCTATACCTAATTGTTAAAGCAGGAAGGTACATTATCGCGTAAAAGCTGTTTGGGTTTGATAATAAAACCGGTTAAATATCGATGTTCTGCATGATTATTTCATTTGATATTTTGGTTTTGAGTGTAAATATACTACCTACTATTATTTTAAAAAGAAATCGATAAAAATTCGGTCATAAATATAAAGTTTTAGGTATCTTCCGGATGGATTTTTTGTTGGATATTTTTGTTTAGGTTTTGGTTCATACCATGCTACAACCCTGCCAAGTTTCAACGACTGAGGATTTAATGCGGGGGTCTCCATACAACATACCGCCCCATTGCCTAGCTATTCCAGCTAGGCATTGGGGCTTGTCTTTTTTAATAGCGCGTAATTTTTTTGCAAATTGCCGCCGTTCCTAACGTTTCTTTTAGCGGTACAATTAAATGATTCAATTTAATATGCAATTTAATAGATTGTTAACCCGTTAAACTCCACACTCTGAATAGATTTCATACAGTTATCGAAAGTCCCCGTCGACACTTTAGCAAATTGCATACTAACACTTCCTAACGTCATATTATTTTGAATATTTCTCAGCAAAATTTCGATCTCAGTAAAACGAATTGATGATTACATGTAATAGTTTAACCTAGACTGTTAGTGCCGCCGGTCTTTGGACACCATTATTGAATTACACGCTAAATTCGATATTCCAATGTTTCTGTGTGAGCGGCCAATAAAACTTCAAACTATTTTATAGTCATCAATTTGTGAACGGCCACAGACTATCCGAAGCTTATAATGGGAATTTATATTACCGGCTGTTATGCGAGAGACATGTTCTTAGTTTTATTAGCCTGTGGAAGTGTGAAGTAGTGTGGTAGAGAGCGTTGTACGTGGTGTATTTCTCGTACGATTTGTTTTATAACGTTTGTTTCGAGAGGCGATTTATTTTTAACTGGGCGATTACTACACCGAATCGAATCGTCTCGATTCTCACGTTTTTGTCTCGTTAGTATCCGCGATTTGGTGGATTAATTGATTTGTTGTAGGTTACTTTTATGGTTTTAGAAATTTTGTACGTTTCGCGGACTTGGCAAAACGTTTAAAACTGATCTTCATCCAAGTACCGTTTTGTTTCTTTAATAGCTTTTAAATACTAGGAAATCATTTTTTATGACGGTTAAAAAGGATAAAAATAGAAAGCAAATGGTTTTAGGTACAGTGACGTAAATGTCGCGTTAAAAACATTCCTATTTAATAGAAATAATTGCAGACGACGAGAAGACTACGGTTTTAGAGTCAAAAATTTCATAGTGTGATGGACAAAAAAATAGGCAATTGTCTGGCGGTCAAAAAGTACACGTACTTCCTTAAGCCCGAACTATTGTAGTTCTAGGTGGTTATATTTTTTCCCCGGGGTAGGTAGATACGAATTGTTCGGTATATTATGTAATGTAGGTAACAGTATCGAAGCCGCAGGCGCCTAAATGTTCATTTAACTGTGTCTATAAGTACACCATACAGCCATTATCCTAAAATTCAGCTCTCGCAGCGATCCCCCGCCTCGCTTAATGAACGAATAAATAAATTGAGCCCTTCTTGTAAACAGCTAACGTGTACAGGCCCCACCGTAAGGGGTAAGTGGATTTCGGTGTTGTACCCGATCTTTGAATTGAACATTATCTGTGCTATATAAGTAAGCTTTGGTGTCAGTGAGTAAAGTAGGCACTCGTGTAAGAGTGTATGAACAATACGGAAATTGGATGCCAGAAGGTTTAGAGGAGGCCATGAAATGGAGAAGTTCGGATAATGTGTTTGAACAGTACGAGTACATACTCACGTAAATTCTTAAACATCATCTTATTAATATCTAAGCTGGACGTATTTCGAATGTTGACGTAACTAAGCAAGGACGTCATAAGGTAGGTACAAGAATTTACCTGGGTATTTTAAAATCCTATCAAAAATTATTGAGGGTATACTTAATTCGATCAAAAATTCGAATTTGACCAGAAAAATAAAATCAACTTGCTCAGGATGCTATTTATTTAATTTATTTATTTAAATGTGCAATAGTATATGAGCAAAATATTTAGTGGAACGGCCTAGTAACATCAAAATTGATTATTTTTTGTGCAATAAAGAATTAAAACAAACAAATCAGCAAACTTTTTTTACTATGTTACAAGGATATTTATATCGAAATCTCATTAATTGTTCCAAATGAAAACGGTCTGTTTAATGTTTTACATAAACTTAACTTCCAAACAGATAGTTAACACATGCCTTTGCTATCGCGAAGCAGACATAAAAATTACAGTTTACAAATCCAAAATACTTAAATGTTTGATAAAATATGGTCAGTTAGTTTTATTCCTGTTTATTAAAAAAGTCATATTTTAAGCGACTAGTGAAGTAGTAGGTACTGAAAAATGAAAATTTGGTAATGAAAATTAAGCGCAAGGCGCTTTTTTCTTAATAAAAATCTTTAATAAAACTAATCGATACGATAAACTTAATCGCACGTGTATCATAGGTACAACGTTTACATTGTGAGTAAAAACAGTGAAAATTAGTCAGCGGAGTTTTACTATGACATGTACGGGTACCTAGGGAGTAAAGAGTTGTTAGTGTTTTATCGTAGGTACCTAATTGGTAGGTACTATTATAATCATTCTCCGACAAAGATGGTGACATCAAAACAGCTGTTTTGTATGGGGACCATTATAATAGGTTGGTACCGCTCTCTTTTATGGGGCCTAAAATCTGAGCACCTCTGGTGGCTGCTTAGTTTTAAATCTCCTTATTAAATTGTTGGAATCAATGCTGCCTCTTAAATGCTTTGTTAAAAAAATCGAAAAAGCAGGACGTTATCTTGTGCCCTTAACAAAAAATTTCATTCTTTTTCTTACAATAATTATTAGGTATGTTGATTTCTTAAATGATTTACTTTATCTTTCTACCTGTTTGTTTGTCTGTTTTGACAAAATTTTGTAGAAGGAAAATATATTAGGTATACCTTTAGCGGATCTATATAATTACCTATATATCTCAAACCACTGGGTCCAGATTTAGATTAACTTAATTTGTAGATTTTATAAACGTTCTCAGATTTGGAGAAATTTCAAATGCATCTTTAAAAAACCTAAATTCAAGCAGACATACAATCTATAGGTAGGTACTTTAGGGTATTCATACTAATATTATAAATGCGAAAGCGTGTTTGTTTGTTGGTTTGTCCTTCAATCACGCCGCAACGGAGCAACGGATCGACGTGATTTTTGGAATGGGTATAGTTGAGGACCTGGAGAGTGACATAGGCTACTTTTTACCCTGGAAAATTAGAGAGTTCCCGCGGGAATCAAAGAAACTTAAACCACGCGGACGAAGTCGCGGGCATCAGCTAGTTGATAAATGATAATTGACAAAGGACAAATTGTGATTTGGAATAGGAAGCTATTATGCAACTATAGATTGTGTACCTACCAACGGAATCAAATTTTTTTCTTGGGCCCAATCCACTAAATTCCTAACTCACTTTTCTAAAGAAGTGCACACACTAGCGCAAAAGGAAATAACGTCGTTTCCCTCCGCGGATCGCGGAGTTTTTCACTTTGTCCTGTCTGGTCCCTTAGTTTGGTTCCACTCTACACTCAAGTGCCTATTCCAACCAAGTAGAAGGATATCTTTAATGAATGCGTTATGTTTTTAGTTCTTATTATCTAACACACCAACAACACTAATTTGTCACACCACACAAATTAAAACCCTGCCTAACATTACATCAGTAAGGGCTATTCCGTCCTAATGGAGCCAAAAGCTTAGATTACGTAAGCCATCCAATATAAACAAGGCTTGGTAACTGATATAACGTGAGCTTTGGTATTTAGTCATCTATTTAAAGAAAGAGAACGCCATTAATTTTGGTGGGGCATTATTTACTAAGCTAAGTAGGTAGACACGGAACGGGTTTCTTGTAGCTCGATAAATCGTCACTCGAAAGCTTCGAATAAATCTTCGGAATACACGATAAGAATCCGGTGTCTCACGCGACGTATATTTATTTCGCCATCATACCATTTACTATATCGTTTACATAACACGGTTAAGTAGATAGACCGTACGCTGTGATTAAAAATGACACTTTCGATTTTAGTCTAATAATTAAAAGGAGTGTGCTCGGCTGTTTACCTTTACGAGATAGACTGAGAGATCGACAAAAAGTGCCTAATGATATTTTCCTCAAACCATTACTCAATTATATGATAGTTATAATTGAATAATCAAATCACATCATAATTTTTACAGTAGGAAGGAAGGTTATAAAATGACAACCTCTTTGATAATTTCTTTAGCTTTCGACAAAGTAGGTATGTTTGCTATTTTGTCTTTAGTTTTATGATTCCAAATAAAACAGAAGTAATCAACTCGAAATAAATCGACACGAAAATAAAGAAAAATATACCTACTATGTACTTAGTACTTTAGTATAATTACAGTACCTATTTTAAGATTTTCCAACTTCAACTCTATGATATGAACTCTCCCAATCATTCCGAATAAGACGACTCCACTTATTCTTGTCTCAGGCAATAATGCAGTGACCGTTTTTTTAGTAAGATGTAGGTAGGTAAGTACCCTGTCTCGATAATCATCGCGCTTTCTCTTACCCAAAAATAAATCGATTTCCAGTTACCTACTTAGATATCTTTACATAAAGTGATTTCAATCGAATGTTGAAACTTTGAAAGCTTCAAGTATTTTTGGAACATAGTAAAATTTTTAAAGCATAAACCAATTTATTGAGGTTTCTGATATATGGGTCTCGCAAATATACTATCTCGACCTATTAAATGTATTTTTTATTTAAATTACATAATATAAAGTCTAAAATAAATAGCTGGTAGGAGTGTATAAACAGTGGCGTGCAGTTCATAGAGGCATAAGAGCACTGCTTACCCAAATCGGCTCATTTTTCATTAAAACAGCTAGTAAATAGGTATTCTGGCTACCTAATGCCTACCCTAGCTTCAAAACTTGTGCACGCTACTGAGTATAAATACTCTAATGGCGATAGCTCTTCACTAGATAATTAATTGGCGTGAGTCGTGGATAGCCCTATTCTGAAAAATCGGCCAAAGGCGATTCGGATTCGCTCACGAGGGTTCCTTACTATCGTACAAGATTTAACCCTATGTACTCGTACCTACTTTTTAAATGCTTTCGAAAAAGAAAGAAGAGAGGCGCTCAAAAATCACGTTTCTTTCATGAGGTCCCCCTTTATTTTTAATTTTAGTTTTTATTATTCGTTGTGATTAAAATATAATTTTCTTTTTGAAATTGAAAACACAATATGTAATTATGTTGGAAAATTATGTTGCAAGAGTTACGAAATTTGGTACTAAGAGAGAACAGCAGCATCCCGGTTTTTCTAGTACTTAACGGTTAAGCATCTGTATACACACCAGTGTAAGCAGCCCTTGGTATCATAACCGAAATGCCGGTCATTGAACCTCGCGGCAGTGTGTCGGTTGGTCGAGGCCGAACGTATATCACTCTGATATGGCTCATGTAAATCGCATCTACTCGACGAACCCACTCGAATCATGTTTTGCTGCTTTTAGCAGAAGAGATCAGATGATTAATTATATTCTTTGATTTATAAGAATGACTTCAATATTTTACCAAACTGCAGAAGGGTAAAATATTGAATTGTGTGTTTACTAGTTACTCGTCCTCTGTTTTTAGTGTCTATTCAATTCTAAATCCGAAGCTAGGAGTTCTTAAATTTTTTTGGTGTGTAGGTTTCTCTTTATGGATAGGTAAAATACAAAGATGTTATTATAATATATTATATTATAATGTATCTTGAGCAGAGAATCAATTTTAATATTGATGTAGAATTTTAGTACCTTATTTAAAAAAATGATGTGTCATTAACTCTATTCTATTGTGCTTCGTATTGTAAATTAGCTGATGCCCGCGACTACGTCCGCGTGGATTGACGTGGTTTTTTGGTTCCCGCGGGATAAAAAGTAGCCTATGTGTTATTCCAGACTATAATCTATCTCTGTGCCAAATTTCATCCAGATCCGTTCAGCCGTTAAGGCGTGATTGAGTAACAAACATCTATCCATACATCCATCCAAACTTTCGCATTTATAATATTAGTAAGATTTGATTTGTACAACAAAAATGGGATCATGTTACGGGATGCACGAGCACTAAAATTACCTACAAACGAGTATAGGAAGATTGTTAATTTACTTATTTATACTACCTACTTAGTAGTTACCTACATACTTTTGTACCTATTTAAAATTTTTGAGGTAGGTTATTGATTGGTTCTTTAAATAACTTTCTTGTTAAAAGTAAATAGGTGTAGATACAATCAGGTAAGTACATTCCTTTTATTTTTTTAAATGTAAATATAGAACAATTATTTATTGTTGACTGCATTTTTATCAGTTTCAATGTTTTATCAGTAGTACAGTTATGTTTCTCGGTCATAGGCACTTGGCCTTATGCCATTGTGCGTGAGGTGAGATGCAGGGGGAGGGGCGAATGGAAATCAATACTAACTGCACACTACTCCACTGCATTGCTCCAATATAAATCAGCCCCTGCCTGGCACCCCGTCGCTTGCCAAACTTTAACCCAGCAAAATTTCAACTCTATGTCTAGTAAAATAAAACCCAAAACAGGATGCCCGCAAAAATAAGAATGGTCACGAATCCATTAAAAGTAATGTAGATATAAGTTTTCTCAGAGATTTTTCTAAAATATTGTCTTGGGAAAACTGCAAGGATAAAATCTTTCGAATAAGCAAAGTTATCTAAATGCAAAATATATAAAATATCATTCTCCCAGACTTATAAAAATCTTTACTGTACCTCTTCACAAGCGAAAAAGACTGAGAAAAGAAAGCGAAGAAAAGAAAGTGGAAAAAGAAGAAAATAGTAACAGAGAGAACAACATGATTGTCACAACTCACAACAAAGAAATGCAATGAGTTTGTGTGCTTTCCTAGACTAGTGAATTACAGAGAATTTAGTTCGATGTGCTTTGCAAGCAGTCGGAAGGCGGAAGCTGATTTTTCTTCCCGAACTAAAAAGAACAACTTAAACGCTAAAATATTCGACCTACATCTAGGTAAGTACTATGTATATGTACGTATCGCACGCTCTAGGTTGAAGAAATAAGAGAAAAAGTTACTTTTGCCATCGTTGGTAAGCTTTGATAAGTATCTAGCGTATTACCTACCGGCGAAGAATATGTAAACCCCTTGTGAAAGTTGTAAAACTATTATTCTAAAACAGTTGCTGCAATAAACAACAAGTAACACCTACTTTTAAGGAACCACTGCCAAGATCAAAGTGCGGTATGGGGTTACTTAGTCTAGGTATACACTACACATATAATACAGAGGACAGATAAGGAACAGGCTGTGCTCACGGCGGCACTAACTCTCAACCTTTATTTATTACGCGCTACGTGCTTCGAGCGTATAATCCATTCGGCAAACTAAACTTGCACCCATTGACAGCAATTGTTAATCAATTTTCAACCTTATAACGCTTAGACCAAAAGTTTTTTTTTTAAACTTCATAATATAGGAGAATACCTGCACAATTGCTTAGAGTAGTTCTAATTGATAACGCGCACTGTATCTGGTACTGTCATGATTTAAGTTGTCTTGGAATCCGAAGTGCGATTTATACTGGCCGCGTGTTAGAACTACAAATGCCTGAACTCGACTTTATAATATTATCTAGTTAGTTTGTAATAATTGTAAGTACAATTTTTTAAGATTTTAAATTTTGTACGTTACTGTTTTGAAAAGTAGGGAAATGCCGCTCTGGAAGTTTAAGTAAAGTTGATTAATATAACGAGAGATATTTCACGAAGATGAAGATATTTTTAGAAGTAACATATTAAGGACCTATCAAACTAACTCTCCAACAAAATGCAGCCTTACTTGCATATTTACTGCTATTTAGTTTTTATGGAAACATTTTTATGTGCCATTTTGAAATGATATACCTAAACAATATTATGGTTATCTTTTTGTATCCATCTATCCTATCCATGGAAATTCGGGTGTGCGAGTGAGAGAAAAACTCGCGAATAACGATACTTTTTTGATTTGCGTTCACAAAACCAGTTCATCATCCTGCCAAAAGTTTTTTTTTTCGATCGCAGGCGTCGACGAATGTTTTTGTGTTCCATGAATTTATAATCTACCTGATAGGCAGGTAGGTACAAACTGAATAGTCGATATATTTTCATATTGTGTTCGTTTATTATTTAAAAATTACTGTAAGAAACCAATAAGTATTTACCAATATTTCAATATTGGTAGGTATTTTACAGGCTAATGATTTTGTATAGATTATAATATTTTATCTTGTAATTTTAATTCAAATAACGCTATTTTAAGTACAATCAAATGAAACAGCCACAATATAGTTGCAATATAGGTAATGGGAACAAAAAAATTCTGCGGCTGAAAATAGTGATCTTAGTTAACTTCTTATATTCCAGACTAGACTACCTTTCAACGACTTACCTACTATATATTGGTCTAGTTGGTAATCTTGGTTTTACATAGTTAGCGAGTCAATGCAATAATAAATCATTTTATTTACAACGCACTGATATCAAATAATAGTTATTTGTTAAACAAGAGTGAAAAGTTGTTTTTTAACCGCGTGCTCAATTTTGATGACCGAGCAAGCGAAGGATTCTAAAATTAGAATTAGATTTCTAAAAATTAGAATCCTGAGCGTCAGCGAGGGAATCAAAAGAGCACGAGGTGAAAAACTTTTCACTCGAGTGCAACACGTAACTTTTCATCCCACCTCAGCGAGGAAATGTTATACTTCTCGCGTGCTTGTTGAGGGAGAATTCTTGTATAACAAATAACTATTTCACACCACTCGCTCAACAACGCCTTATTACATGGCATGTTATCTAAGGTTAAAGTAAGACATTAAATCCCTAGGGTTATAATGTTGTACTGAAATCCATTATTCCCTAGGGTTATAATGTGTTTTGAATTAAGA
The DNA here is from genome assembly GCA_963932025.1 of Erebia epiphron. Lineage (NCBI taxonomy): Eukaryota > Metazoa > Arthropoda > Insecta > Lepidoptera > Nymphalidae > Erebia > Erebia epiphron. Next base: position 45,329,776 of record OZ009945.1, read on the forward strand.
ATCATCGCGCATCTGAAGCAAGATCTGAAGGAAATTCTATTCATTCCAAAGAGGTTTTATTCATAATTCTTATTGCTATATGCATAAAGTCTAATTTCGGTAAACAGAATGTGTTCTCAGCAGGCGCGGCCAACTCGATTTTCGAAAACCAAAGCCGTGGCCCACTAGATTCGCACTGACGACATTTGTTTGTCAAATCGAGTAGGCCACGCCAGCTGAAAGAAGTGGTTGTATCGCGAGGTGTGAAAAGTAGAGTATTCACCGTAGGGGTAATGCTGTATTAATCTTGGGCGCCCCTAATTCCCGCGCTACTCTCAGGATTCTAGATGCAACACCCTCGCTACGCTCGGGAGCTACTCTAAAATCCCTCGTTCCGCTTGGGATTTATCCCGGCGCCCGTGACATAATACATCGTATTACCCCCGTGGTGAATAATCTACTATTAATGATGTTTTGAATTCACAAACTTCATATTTACTAACGTGCACACGATGTTCTAAATTCAATTTACTTTATCCTCAAGAGGATAATAAGGGCTTTTGCATTCAGATATCGAAGATTAAAATTCTCTTTCCGAGATGGTGGGATGAAAAACAAATTTAATAATAAAAATCCCTTGATTTAAATGATTCTTAAAAACCAATTCTTGTTAAATATTCATTATTATTTTTTCATTTTCATATTAATATAAAAGTAAATTATTTTTATTGCCTAATTTTCTTACACTAATGCGCTTAGCTGCGACACAAATGAGTTGTACGATAATTTTATTATAATTTTATTCGTCGATTATAGAATCGATAAAAAATTAGCTAAAGGCTCACAGCATTGCGCCATTAAAATGGTAACCATAATATAAATATGCCCGGCACGAATTGTTTTTATGGTTTGCGTTTGAAATATTTCCTTTTCATTTGTACCTACCTAAGCCTTCAAATGTTAGTTTTTCATATTTTTTTTAAATCAGTGTTTCTATCTGCACGTATGTATCCATTCATCCTGCATAGGTACCTAGGGTTATAATAGTAATAATAATAGGGATACAAATAGTATAACTCACAATATTTATCTCATGTTATCTGGGGTCACGGGAGTGACCCCGCCAAGACGAGCGAAGCCAAAGACACGGGGCACTACCTACCTTTTCTCGAAGCGTTTCATAGGTTCGGTCCGGATGATGCTAGAAAGCTGAAATTTTCAGGATAATATAATACATAATAAAGTACTTGGTAGGCTACTCTCGAAAAACTGTATAAGGCAACGAATAAACGAGTAAGTAGGTGATTTCTAGAAGCTACTGCCAAGAAGGGCAGTCTTTCTTTTAGTATGTCGTCCTCGCGTCGCTGTCGCTGCGCGTTGTGTGTGGCCAGGAGCTTAAAAGTGAGTTGGAGCGATGTCGGAGGCTGGTTTACTTAGTTATGCTATAAATTGTGGCCGGTGTAATTTAGTAGTGCTTAAAAGCTCGCCGGGTCCCGTGCATAATAAGGTCTTCCTACATTTACCGGTCTGATAAATTAATTTAACACAAACATGCAACACACCCTTGCTTTGCTGTTGAAGACTTCAGCGTTCTATTCGAGGATTCGAATTTCAATTCACATGCACTTTAGTTTTTTGGAGCTATGTGCGTTTTTAGGGTTCCTTAGCCAAATTTGGCAAAAACGGAACCCTTATAGATTCGTCATGTCTGTCTGTCTGTCTGTCTGTCCGTCCGTATATCACAGCCACTTTTTTCTGAAACTATAAGAACTATACTGTTGAAACTTGGTAAGTAGATGTATTCTGTGAACCGCATTAAGGTTTTCTTACAAAAATAGAAAAAAAACAATAAATTTTGGGGGTTCCCCATACTTAGAACTGAAACTCAAAATTTTTTTCATCTAAACCATGCGTTGTATCTATGGATAGGTCTTCAAAAATGATATTGAGGTTTGTAATATCATTTTTTTCTAAACTGAATAGTTTGCGCGAGAGACACAAAGTGGTAAAATGTGTCCGTCCCCCCCCCCTGTAACTTCTAAAATAAGAGAATGATAAAACTAAAAAAAATATGTGATGTACATTACCATGCAAACTTCCACCGAAAATTGGTTTGAACGAGATCTAGTTAGTAGTTTTTCTTTAATACGTCATAAATCCTAAACCGCAATTTACCTTTCATTCAATCAACTCAAATATTTAAAATAAAAATATTTTTAATAATTTAAAACTTACTACAGGTTTGTACGGAAACCTCGGTGTGCGAGTCCGACTCGCACTTGGCCGGTTTTTATATTATAAACATCAATCAGAAACTGGCATGCCAGCGAAATTATCTGCCATGTTCTCTCAGGTGTGTGAAGTCTACCACTTGCCAACACTTGGCGCATGCATTCTCCCTTCGGATCTCCTCTCAAGACGAGGCCTTTGACTGACTTATGACTTAGGTATGACTGACGATAGTTTGTGATGATTATCATGGTGCAATGATAACTTTAAAAAAATCAGTAGTAAGTAAGTCTGTTTCACTTTATTTGCATGTCTATGTGCATATTCCTTATTGGAAACTATAGGAAAAATAAATGCAGAAACTTCGCTATTGTATTATTGTTGATAACGTGGTAAAAATTAAATAACATTATCATCAATCTATGTATATTATGCCGACGAATGTGTAAGACCTTAGCGTCATTTTTAATCTTAATAGCTTACGCCGCGCCGTTTATTTAGCACTAAAAATAGCTGGGAAATATTTGCGCCTGTTATCAATAATACCTACTAGTTCTATTACATTAGCCTACAACGCATTTTTCTGCCCTACCTATGTATATTCTGTTTATTTTTGAAACTAACTTATTAACTATAGCAAGTAAGTATAAAAAACAGCAGACTTAATAAAGGCCTTCAATTTTTACCTTGATTAAGAAGTGGTTACCCAAGTGGTAATTTGTGCTAACACGCATGAATGCATGGCTTATGTAGGGTAAGTGATCTGGACAAGGGAGCAGTGGTCGCAGACAGGGAATAAACAAGGAATGTCACACAAGATCCAAAAATAAGATAAGTATTTCCGGCTGCGCTTCGGCCCAACCCGTGCACGGTTTAATATAAATCTGACCTTATTTTGTGACCTTCTGGGCTTGTAAAGGATAAAAAGTGGCATAATATTAAGGTCAAAGCTACTCGTAGTTGCAAACAATTAATTATTAAACACTTAGATAACTACTTAAGCTTACCTATCTAATTATGTGCGGAATTTAAAAGAATTATTTAGATATTAAATGCCACCGAATCCTTGAGTACGGATAAGCCTAGAAATCTTTAAGAAAGACACAATATTTTGGTAAATAATTTATTTTACTCAATCTGAACGAACCACATTTATTGAAATTGTAATTTAAAATGAAGTAGGATATTGTAGTAAAGTTTATAATACAAGTAAATAAGAGTGAACTGCGCTGTAGATAATAAGTGAGCTGTAGATATTAGACGTGTTATAACCAAAAAACATACTAGCCCAACTAAAGAGTTCGACGCTACACATCCCTTTCGCATAAAATGATTACCTACACTATAATTTGTCGATGAGTAAACCGTAAGAAAAGTTGCATTTTTGCTATCTCAAGCTCCTATTCAATATACAGTGTATTCTTTGGAGTTGCACTGTCACTTTTTGCTTCAAAACAATTTCAGCTACCTCTTTTAATTTGTAATTAATTAGCCAGTGGTCACAAAAAGCGGCAGGGCTGGTTATTTCAAGAATGAAACTGGGTTCTGCCTTTTTAAGACGTACAATTTATTGCTGAGCTTAAAGACAATGGCTCTTCGTCACTTACTATGGATAACTCGAGAGAGTGTAAAGTTTATACATGAATCAAAGAGAAGCCAACGGGTTCCGATACTTCCATATACCTATACGTAGCCCCGACTATGAGTACCTACCTATGTAGGTCAAGTAATTTGTGTCGATTATGTAAGAGTAAACTTGCGAGAAAAAGATGTCCATTAAATTGTGTGTGCTTTAAAATAAGTAGTTAACAGGTAGACTCTTCGAATCCTGAAACGTATTGGTACCTATTTTATCGGAAAGCATTTATGTAGAACTAGATGATGCCCGTGACATCATCCGCGTGGATTAAGTTTTTTATTCCCGGGGGAACTCCTTATCCTATGTCCTTCCCGGGATGTAACCTACCCCTATATCATGATGGTTCTAGATGGTTCTACGCCCGATCCCTCTCAAGTCGTGTCGGATTGCTGTCCCTAGAATGACTTGCATTTGCGACTGAGTTGCAACTCAGGTCTTTATAGGAAATTGGGTCAAAAGGATAATAATTGCTAATTATTATTTTGTTGGCATGAGATAATATAATGCAGCACTAACTTATATCCATATACTAATAATATTATAAATGCGAAAGTTAGTTTGTCCAGCTGCTACGCTTTCACAGTTCATCTTTTCAACCGATTGTGATGAAATTTGGTACAGTCGAGATAGGTTGCATCCCGGGGAAGGACTTTTAATCCCAAAAGTTAAGGAGTTCCAGCGGCTTTCAAAAACCTTTTACCCACGCGACGAAGTTGTTCCCATTTGAAAACAAAATGTTATATTTTGATTAGAATTTAGCTAACTTAACCGTTTATGTGTAATTTTGCACTTTACTCACGACCTAATTACCTAAATATTTATTTAAGTAGGCCTTGTCTTATCATCAAGATTACCTACTCAGTACCCATAAATTGTCTGCAGCTTGCCATGTGCAACCCTGAAGGAAATTTACCCAATGAATCAATGAGGCAAACACGCTATCGAAATTTCTCGAATATTTTATCTTCTTTTAAAACAACCGCATCAAGTTTTGCAGACATAACGGGGGACTTGCCTTGAACGGCATTATTCATTATTTCGAAACCGCTTTGACCCCAATAAAAATCAATTTGGCTAAGGCGCTGATTTGGTCATTTATGCGGGATGTTCTTGAGTCTGGTGGTCACTCATTACGCACTATTTACAACTTTCTGATTGAATGATTCGTATGGAAATTATATGTTTTTGGAGATGCAGTACTGTAATTTAGTAAGTTTTGGGCGATACAAATTAATGCAAGATTGAATACCTTCACTGCTGTTTAATAAATGTTTTCAAAGGACAGATACTCGGTTTTGGAGATAATTATTTTCTTTTTATATTCCATTGGAAGGTTGATTTGAAGATCCGAACTTCCAAACATACCAATAGACTTCGAAAGCATTTGCCCTTTAAACGAAGAAATATAAAACAAATAGTTTTATCAATTTTCATTTGGTTTTCTTATTCCCATTATCTTTGCCCTCTTTATAGTCCGCTGAAGAGGCTGAGGTTGTCTTAATGATTTCATTTAAAATTGGAGCAAGTTCTGAGTAATTCATCTCCGATATCTACTTTCGTGCTTTCTAAAACTTAATAATATGGAATGATATATTTTTAATGCCATGTATGATGTAAATTTTTGGTAGAGATGATGGAATAGTTCAGTATCTATCTACTACCTACAGCAGAAAGTTTGCCGATTAGCCACCAAGCTAATAGATATAGTAAAATTCTTGTTACATGTCGATGTAATGCAATTGATATGCAAATTTACTATAAAACCCGTTCCCGTTTGCATTATTCATTGTTGTAATTAAGACGTCTAACAAGTAGGTAGAACATGACGTGAATCAGTTAATTTTCATACACATTTAAATTATAATATATCGGAGTCGTGACTTTTCGTGAAATTTCATTCACTACTCGTACTATTGAAATAGAATGAGGTACTAAAATTCTACATCAATATTCAATATTCAATATTTTATGAAATTATTAACTTTAATGTTTACTTCATTTACTTCAAATGCTTTATGTCTATTATAATAATATACCTACATAAGTTTGTTATCACTCAAGATACATTATTATTATTCAAGCATTGATAACCTACAGAACTCTATAGTCTATAAACCAACCTATTTCAACTGTCCTAGGCCCTAGCTTGAAAATAAGCAACTTGTTTGTAGCAATCAAGAAATCCTTTCTAAGTCCGAGCTTACCGATATTTAAACTTAAGATTTTAGCTGCCAAGACAATATCTAATATTTTATATGATTTAAAACTGTTAGAATATTAATTAATAAACTATTTTGAGAATGTGTACCTTACAAGTACTATTTTCACACACTAAAAACCGCATCTCAATCAACTCAGTACTTTTTCAGAAAAATGGTAACATATTGAAAAATAAAAATCACGAATGCAGCTCAGCTTGGTGGACTATGGTCCTAAAACATATTTAAGAACCTTGTCAGACGTTATGCATATCTAATGTATAAAACCGCATATTAATTGGTCAAGCATCGTATATAGGTATAATAGTACTTAATTAATTAAAAATACTTGCAAGAATGCTATACTGTGTATACGAATGCTGACATTTTAATAAAATGACACTTCTAAAGTCGGTCACTCTAACGTAAGTAGGTAGATAGGCGTGGAATGCAAGCCACGCATTTTATGGAAATTATGTACAATGCGGTTAATGAAAAACTGTCAATAATCGCTTGTTTAAGTATGGATTGAGTACATAATATACATCCTTTGGTATGTTATGTGCTGGAATTTCTGTAACACGTTAAAATAAACTGATTGATATTTTTATTCAATCAATCACAATCCAGCCTTCGATTACGATCTCACATGATAAAGTCTATGATAGCCCCTACGGTACCGGAACCCACCCGACCAAGACATTATCTTGGTCGGGTTGGGGTTCTAGTTAAACCATTAATAAAGAGGTCTGGTTTGACCAAAGTTAGGTACTTACAGTTCCAAGCCGGGAAAGTACAAGCTGGGAATTCAACCCTGTACCTTCCATTCCTAGCTAAGACCTTAGCGTTCACCACAACGCCAAAGAGGTTGACAATAGTGAGTGAAGGGAGTCCATTTTAGGATCAATTTTCTACAGTCTTACTACAGTCACAAATTACTTACTCCATATCTACAGTACAGTAAGATTATTTCAGTGCTAAAGGTAGAGGCAAGGTAGTCGGCTCGTTTGTTACTTGCATAGCTCATAACCAAGGCACGCGCTACCGTTCGTGACTGCGATGGCGACAGATTAAGAACTAGTTCGATCCACCTTCTCCACCATCTTGCAAAATCTAAAGCTTAGTCTTAAAACTTAAGTGCTGGCTGGAGGCGCGTGTATATCTAATTTATTTGCATGTCCTTTCTTCTTTAGTAATGTTATAAATACAAAAGTTTGACGATTTGTTATTCATATCGCAGTCATCTGGTTTAATCTGCTATTTGATTGAATGACTAGCGCGTTCATTGAATGACAACATTCTATTGAATGACTAGGCCGAACGTCTTGTCACTCAACGTCCAACTAGTTAACGGATTGTAACATATAGCCCTTTGAACAGAGCTGACGTAAAATCAGTCAGGTGATTGAAATTTAGTTTTCTTGTCTCTTTCTTGTAGGTTAGGTTAGGGTTCTACATAAATAATCAGGTAGTGCCCGGCCTCAGGCCGGGCACTTAGGTTTTGTCGGGTTAATATACCTAACAGATTACAATAACCAAACATTACAAAGTCGGCTATATCCCATTCAACGACTATGCTAGATGACGTTCAGTCAAGACGTTGAACGTAACATTAAACAACTTGACGAGTTGTCCTTTAGTCATTCAATTGAATGTTGTCATTCAATGAACGCGCTAGTCATTCAATCAAATAGCAGATTAAACCAGATGACTGCGACATTCACATTAGGTACGTCGCAACCGATTAAAATATTTTTTTGCATGAATAGGTGTAATCTTGTAATGAATAGTATAAAAGCTTGGAAAGTTATTTGGGCTAGGTACTTTTTATTACGGAAACTTAATGAATTCCAAAGGGATTTTCAGAAACCTAAATCTACTTACGCAGACCAAGTTGCGGGCATCATCTAGGAAAAACCTGGTACTTACGCATTGATTCAAAATAAGTTTAATTTATAAGTTGTACTTACAACGGGTACTTATTAGGTAGGTAGGTTTAGGTATACCTACTCAGCCAGATAAGAAATAGGTATTCTAATATTGTATCTTTTCTTATTTTCTTTTATATTGGAAACGTCATATTATTAGTATTAAAACTAATTTTATGCTTTATAAATACAATATAGCACACTCTTTCTTTGGAATATTCTATATACCTAGGCTTGCGTTTAATATAGTATATTGTGTAAAGTTCCTAACAAAGCAACCCCCGATTACAAACTAGCATTTTATGCACACTCATGGCTGAGTTTACAATAATTGCATAATATTACCTATACATTACAACTGTTATCATTGATTTTGACGGGTTAATAATCTATCTTTAAATAATACTAGCTGATGCCCGCGACTTGGTCCGCGTGGTTTAATTTTTTTGTTATTCCCGCGGGAACTCCTTAATTTTCCGGGATAAAAAGTAGCCTATGTCACTCTCCTACAACAAAAAAAGAATTAGCGAAATTGGTCCATCCGTTCACGCGTGATGCCGTGACCAAGGGAAATAGGGATTCATTTTTATATATATAAGATTATGTATTGGAGATATGTAGGTACATCACTGCAATACATACTATACCTACATACTAATATTATAAATATTATAAATGCGAAAGTGTGTCTGTATGTCTGTCTGTCTGCTACGATTTCACGGCCCATCTGTTCAACCGATTTTGATGAAATTTGGTACAGGGATAGGTTGTATCCCGGGGAAGGACATAGGCTACTTTTTATCCCGGAATATTAAAAAGTTCCCGCGGGAATCAAAAATCTTAATTCACGCGGACGAAGTCGCGGGAATCATCTAGTGTATTATAAGTGCATCTTATCTTTGTAGCACATTTTGATGATTTATGTACAAGCAAAATAACAATAATGTACCTACCCGTAGTCATTATTTATCGACTACTTTAGGTACATATTAGTGGAGTATAATATTATTACTTACTCTAACCGAGGGCAATTTGGCTTCGACATCGTATAGGTATTATCAGACGATAATTACGTATACCAAAATTACATGACAAAACAACTTGGTCTATTATAATAGTGTGAAGGTTTCCTAGCGATGTTTACCTTCACCGTTTGAAGCAAATGTTTTTTTAAACGCACATTACCTACTTTGAAAAGTTGGAGGTGCGTGCCCGGGGATCGAACGTTACAGGAGGTCGGGTGTCATAATCACTAGGCTATCACCGCTTCAATTAGGTATATAAAGATGTTTAGAATGTTCTGGCTTTCGCGGTGTCTATTGGTACTTATAAAGAACTCGAAAGTTTATGGGGTGGATACAATTAGCAATCCAAAGACAACCAAAACAAAACTTCTCTGTCGTAGTTTTGTTTAGTTGATAAAAAATCGCAGATCGATGTCGCTGTGAATGTACCTACTCGGGCTACTGAAAGTTCTATAGGAATATAATTTAATCCTTATAATATGCCTCATACGACCTCATGGCTTAGCTGTTGAAGGGGAAACGGGAGTAGCAAACATTAAGGGAAACTTCGAAATTCTCTTAGGCTTAGGTATCAGCTTCCAATTGAGTCTTTTTCACAAATAAGTTTTGTTAGGCATATAAAATCTAAGTAATCAGGATGAAAAAAGAAAATATAGTAGGTAAGTAATGGCACTTTCCAACAAACTAGTTAATCTCGCAGCTAGGCGTCTCCTATTGTGCGCAGCTCTCTACCTATCCCGACGGTGCGTGGGCACGAGGTAGTACCTACTTCATAACTTCTACTAACAAACCCTTTGTGAGCGCGAGTTATGGCCAACGCAACTCTAAGCCCTGTCTGTAACTCTGTACCCACCATATTAAAGGCTTGGCCAGATATTTTGCGTGACGGCATCGACGAGCGCCAAAAGCATGTCCAATGCGGCTCAGATCCTGAACTCACACAAGTAAGTAGCATCTACATGGCCTCTGTAGCAGTCAAACTAACCATCCGAAATATTGATAAGTACCAACTTACAATCATAGTTCAGGTCGGTAAAACTTTGTTGCAAGGTACCAAATTGAAGGTGACCTTTACAATAACATTGCCTCTGACTGACTGCCTCGTTGGTCTAACGGTTGGCGTAGTCGACTGCGGATCACGAGATCCTGGGTTCGATTCCCGGTCGGGCATAAAAATTGTTAGGTATTGGGTTTTTCTCAGTGCCAGCCCGGAGTTGGAAGTTGGCGGTGTTGCACCCCCGTGCCTCGGAGAGCACGTTAAGCCGTCGGTCCCGGTTTTTATCACTAACATGATAATAGTCGTTAAAGCCCGCCAACCCGCATTGGAGCAGCGTGGTGGGTCTAAGCTCTAATTCCCTCTCTCCTATGACAGTGGAGGCCTGTGCCCAGCAGTGGGACGTTAACAGGCTATAGTGGTGGTTACAATAACATTGACCTTCAATCTTCGAGCCAGGTACGTCGGTAACGGATACAACAAACATACGTTCGGCCGTGACGTACATGGTCTTGCGTTTACTACTACGTGTGTCGTTGTGTCGTCCTGATAGCGTGCTTTCTATCTGTCCAAGCCTTACCCTGTCCGTACCCGCCATATTTATACCCCACCACGAGTTACAACCGTGAGTAATGGAACTTATGTCCCGCTACATTATTCCATACTAAATCTCCCATAGTGTCGCATTTACTATTTAAATGTATTCATCCGTGAGCTTATTCGGGCGTCATGCCGAGCCTTTTGCGCGGCGAGTACGAGTATGAATAATATTCGTATAAGCCGGCCGTGCCTGGGCTTAGGTGCTGAATCGATACATTATACAAATACGTTACCGTCGTAGTTTGCACCTACCCAACTATCCACTATCTACCGATATATCTACTTGCCCACCTTTCTGAGTATGAAGTATTTTCACTAGATACCTGCTTTTACTTAGATCATATTGTGATTTCGATAGAATACTATTAAAACGATGCCTTTGATTGAAATAGCACTAACACGTTCCGATTAAAAAGTACCCTTTACGGGTACTACTTACCCAGGATGCAAACTATATGTGCACCAAAGTTGGTTTAACAGATGTGCTATAAAAACGTAGCAGACAGACAGAAAGAAAAAATATGTACTTACTCAATTATTTTATTTCCTCAAGAGAAAATAATATTATTTTTGTTTGTTTGATGTAATAATTCGTTAACATACCAAATTAATTTTCAAAAACGTCCGTTGTATATTCATGTTTGACGTTAAATAATGCGGCCATGTCAAGGCAGGTGGAACAATTTCACCACACAATAATATTTATTTATGTCATTGTAATTTGATATTCCTTTTAAAGCTCTTTTACACATTCCGATTGCCAGTCAGCGATTCGATAACGTGTCGTTATTTAGCGGGGTGTGCGATGTAGGTAGGTAGGTATAAGGACAATGTATTGAGATTAGGTCAGAGCGCAGTCAAGAACTAATTTGTACCTGCATAATGGATAGGAGTAGAGCTGGTCAAGGTATACTGAAAGATACCTAACTATTAATTCTGGTCTGACCCAGGAACTTTTTATTCCCAGCTGAAATGCTAACTACGTAGTACGTACTAGAACGAGGTAGTCCAACTTATCATGCTACTAGGTGAAGCTACCGTCATAATATGCCACCGTTTGCCAGTTCAAGTTGCGCCGATAATTTGGCCACAGGATTGTGTGAAAGAGCCCTTACAATAATTATAACTCCACCTTATGTAAGCATTTACTTGAAATATTATAAACATTTAGCAAAGCATTTATGTTATTGTATCTACGTATGAATATCTACTAGAGTCCTGGGTAGGGAGCTATGTGTAGGATAAAGGTGCAAAAATACAACTAAGTAGGTACCTGCAGCATAGATACATCACGCGATGGAAAAATTATAGGACAGTATTAAACATTAGATATGTACAACTGATAAGTACCTATTTGCTTAAATTCCTCAGTAACAAATGTGTAGATTCATTCACACCCTAGTCGAGGCGCAAAAATAGGTTATCAACTTCTGACAACTTATGGTTGGTAGGAAAATAATGTTAGCCATGTTTTAAGAAAAGGCTTGCAAATAGACTTCCCTAGTTTAGTAATAAAATTGCAGAATTTGTGAATCATAATCTTAAGTTTATTCACAACGGATATCCTAACTTGTATTAAGTGAACTAAGTACAGTTATTATAGTTAGTTAAAATTATATCCGTACAAGGACAAGGTAAACATTACCAATAAAGTTATAAGGACAAAGAAGTTTCGCACGTCGTAAAAATATCATTTGACCTTCTTTGTGTTCAGTTAAAACGTATCAAATTTAATGTTCCGCTTGCGCTTTGATCTGTTTGCCTTGAACGTTCATGATGTGCAGACGCCCGTGCATACAGCGCGTCTCTATTGGTCGCAAATCATAAGAGGTGGCGGGTGGATCGTCCCTTTTTCTGCTTTTATCAAATAAAGCATGTCAATAAAATAATACAAGCAATATACAGGGAGACAGCATCAAGGCCTGGAGCCGCAGCAGAAAGGCTGAAACCGGCAAGCGGCGGAAGTACTTGTATGTCTCTCTTAAAGAGAGTGACATAATATATTATGTTCCGTTTGCCGCGGAGACCCTGGGGCCGTGGAGTAATAGTGGCAAAAAAAAATTGCGAGATATTTCACTGCGATTAATTGCCATCATCATTGATCATCTGGTGACAAAAGGGCTGGAGCATTTTTTGCGCAGAGGATCAGTCTGGCTGTCCAATGCGGAAATGCAGCCAGCATTCTTGCCACTATTCCACCCGGGCATGATTTATATAGAAACTAGCTGATGCCCGCGTATATTACCTACTAAGAGTAAGAAGTAAGATTAGTTTAGGCTAGCTAGCTTTAAGATCTATTGTATTTTTTCAGTAAAGTTAAAAAAAATGTATATTAAGGATCTCTTATTTTAAAGAGGTATCGCATAATTATAAGGAATCATTCACCTCTACAGAAACCAGTTTACACTACCGGTAATTAAGTCCATACTAGTAAGTATACCTACCGGTAATTAATTCTTAGTTCTTTTGATTTAGACGAAATCATGCATTGATTGATGAGACAAGGTTAGGTATACCTCCTTATATTTTACGAATGTTTAATAGATGAGTAAATTATTGTCGAATTTTGAACACATATATTTTTTAATGAATAAATTTAATTTCTTTATATATTTGTTGGTGTATTTTAAGGAGTAGGACTCTTTCTTCTAGGACATCTTGTATGGTTATTACTTCTAAAACAAACGTAATTCTTACATCACTTCTAAGTTCTAATAAAGTAGATAAATTTTAGTCAAAGCGTAATAGTGTAGTTAAAAAAAATAAAAAACGTTTTCCATGTTGTAAAATGAATAACTTAGACCAATCACATATGGTTAAATGAAACTTGTGGAATTTATATGGGCTTTGTGTAGGCACGTGTTTCGTTATATTGCGCTCTTGATTGCTCTTCCTGCACCTAATTCGCTTTCTATTTAAAAAAAAGACGTAGGGCACTCGGAGACTGCCGCGGTAAAGCTATTGCATAGCATTTTTTATCAACTTGCTATGACTACTTGTGTTGTTGACTTCAAGTTGTTGAAAATATAAAGGCGAAATAATTTTAAAAGATTATGTTTCAAAACATAATTCTTTAAAATTATTTCGCCTTTATATTCCAAATCATCTTTTCATAAAAATATCTTTTTATTTTCAATACTTTGAAGTCAACAACACAAGTAGTCATAGCTACCAAAGTGTTAGGTTTTTTTGTAACGGAATTTCTGGATTCGGTCTCCACGCTCAAAGCCCGCGATAGAAGCTATGCAATAGCTTAAAAATCTACATATTTACACTAAGAACTTTTACTTATGCGTAGGTACTTCGAATTCCTTCCGTTTAAGCTTAATTTTTTAATTAATAACGCTAGTAACATGTGCATTTTTTGTCCGTCGAAGGAATTCACTCAGCACTTAACTGAAACACGTGGTTCGTGATGATGAAAATGCAGTCTAAATCAAAACCTTTTGATTAAAAGTACAATCTAAATGTAGCAGTTTTAATATATATCTTAAAAGCTACGTCAGTGAGGCCAATTTTACTACCCCGACATAATGATAGTTGCTTGTTTTTTTTTAATAAAGGTAGGTAAGTATAGTGTGGGAAAGTTTAAAATAGTAGTAGGTAGTTGTACCTAAAAATGAACAAAGATTTCCATGATTACTGATTAAAAGGGCTGTTGTGATGGAAGCCACGTCCCGGCATCATGACCTGGCTGAGTGGTCACCTGATGAACAACGACTTAAAATATAATAATGCGTTCCTTTTTATCTCGCCGATCTCACCTTGAATAGTAGCAACACAGAAACGTGAGACTTTTTTAACATTGATCCGTTTAGGGTTCCCTGTTTTAATAGTGTGGGTCTAAGTGATAGAAAAAAGTGAGAGCCTAATATGATAAATCTCAAGTTTCTATCCTAATTATTTTAGTTGTCTGTCTCGATATTATTAGTATTCATTAACACTAGCATTCCAATATTGTCCCTACCTCTTGCCAAATGCAATCATAAAAACATGAGATTGGTAGGTGCTCCTAAATTTGATGAGAGAATGACTAATTGAAGTCTTCTATAAATGCATTTTTAAAAGTATTTATCCTAGTAAATATTATTTAATAAATAATCTTTTATCATGTTAGAGCTAAATCTTAATAGGTGTAACCTAAAGCTAACAGTTTAATTCAAAAAAAGATAGAACATCTTACAGCCACAGAACCCATAGCATGCCAAGTATAAATACACGCTTGTCCAATTTTGTTATTTTTTCAAAACAACGGTCTACCACATTACAGCCTATGTTTTGTCAGGTCAACTTACTACAATGTCTCTTACGTAATAATAATTATTATTTCTAAGCCTACAAAAATATTTTTATAGGCCAGTTTCCGCGCATTTTCTTGTTTCAAAGTACCTTCATAATTTTGTAAGCGGTAAAAATGTGGTCCCATGAAAGTATATTTTTCTTTTATGTAGTTTATAGAAGAAGAGTAATAACTGTATTTAACCAGCTCCATAGTCCATATATATACATACCAGAGCAATTTCACAAGTAAATAATTAAATACGGAAGTATTTTTAAGGGTAAACATAAAGGTCGATAGGTATCGTATTTTTTTGTCAGCTTTATGAAAGCTTTATAGAAGTGTAAGTAGGTATCTATATCTATCTATATATATCTGGGAACGTCCACCGCTCAGAGAAGTCTATGTACTTACTTAGCGCATTTTGAGCGAAAAACCACGAGGAACAAATGATTGGTAAAAGTCCGCCTCACACACTCACTCACTCTAAAGAGATGAAGCCGCTTTAGTTGCCTGACATAATATATTTTGAGATTCCGATAAAATTTCTGTATGAGTAAAGACAGCACATTACTACTACAAAACAGATTACTACTCTACAAAACGTAGTTAGGTACTTACTATCTTTTTGGCTCTACAATACAATTTCAATTAAGATAGGTAAAACCTATAATAAATCTAGAGATCTACGACTACAGTACAATAATGCTACATTCTTGTCGCGGAGTAAAACGTTGGAAGACATAATTTTCAATTTGCGTCCCTGCCCTCGTAAATACGTCAGCATACATCAGTGTTATAGAAGCTAATCAGTACGAATACGAAATGACTGGGAAAATCTGAAATATGGAGACCAATTTATTCTACTGTAGAGGATCATCTGAGTATCAAAATAATATTCTACAAATAAAATACAAGGTGAGTACTTAGAAGTGAGTGAGTAGGCTAAGAGTTTTGGGTAGTTTTGTCCCCGTATACTAAATTATTTTAAGAGACATGTAAATGATGAAATTCAATATTTAATTAAAATAATAAGTGATTTCTTGTTGGATTGATAATCATAACCTAACCACTAACAAAACAAGAAGTATCTACGGCACAAAACGGTATTGTTAGTTTATTTTCGTACCTTCCACCAACAAAACCCGAAACGCTCATTTTACAATTAGGTATCAGTAGGTTCACCCAGACGATCTGCATTATAGTCAGTAATTACTAACGGATATAATTTATCCATTAATAATTATAAATAATAAATAGGTAAATAATTAAGTAATACTCAATGATTTAACTATTTATATAGGCACAGCTATTGTACCCCATTAGTAGTAAATCATTTATTAAAAAAAATCGTCGCACAAGTTCATAAATAATTGCTAATTACACTTAGTCCGATGCTAAAAGGTTAAAAAATTACTGGAGCAGTAAAAACTTTCATTAGTAAGTACTTATCAATTAAAGCAAAAGAAAAAATACATACCTACCATGAACCTACTTTATAATCGAGGATCATCAGTAATTATTTATGCCCTTCGATGTGCGTAATTTGTAGAACAAATAATTTTTATCTGTATCCAAATGTTATTAGATTTATGTCCAATTGATCGCATAATTCAATTGATAAAGTTGACTACTCATTGCTTTATTATTTATTTATTTATTTACTAATGTATCGATATAGAGTACCTACTTAATCTATACTTAATATTTATTTTATTTAGAGTTGCTACCATTTTAATATGATTTTATATACTAGCACAGCATAATAATACGTAGGATAAGTAGTTATTTCATGTTGCATAAATTGGTATGTTCAAGATAACGCGTTGCTAAAATGACATTTTAAACTATAACACCCAGCAAAGTAATTTCAAAGTATAAAGTTCTATATACTTAATTTACTATTTAAAGTTTCCTTATTAAGTCCTTAAGTCTTATATACTTGTGTTTAAGGCACTTAGTTTAATTAAAGTTTTCCCCGAAGCGCAGTGCAATTACTCGGCCCGTGTAAATGCAAATAAGTTGGAAGCACCCGTGTTGTTTATGTCCACCGCTGAGAGCGTTTTCCGAAATTCGAAATGCGTAGCTCGGCTGCGCTATAATTTGTATGGGCGTGTTAATATAAACTTATAAAGATACTTTTCACTCAAGGTTTGGTTACTAGTTACTTCAGAACCAAACTGGTGATTCTAGTGACTCATGATGAAAATCTGTCTAACGAGCCTTCACGAGGTTGTACAAGGAACTTCGGGTGCTAAAATTTATTCTCTTTACGGCTTTGCCACGCTTTTTCGTTGAAAAAGCAACGAAAAGGTGTTTATTTATTTTATTTAACACTAGTGGGCCCGGCAGACGTTGTCCTGACCTATCTTCCTAGCATTTTTTCCATATTTTCTCACCGTCAAAAACCTTCCCTGGACTACGACAAACATTTCAAAACCAAAATCAGCTAAATCGGCCCAGCCGTTCCCGAGTTTTAGCCAGAAAAACGAGCAGCAATTGATTGTTATATATATACTAGTGGGCCGGACAGACGTTGCCTTCCTCGCAATTTTTCCATATGTTCTCACCGTTCAAACCTACCATTTCAAAACCAAAATCAGCTAAATTTATGTATGTATGTATGTATATAATTATTATAATAAGTATATTATTATTTCAGTTTATCTTTTTCATACTCTGTTTACTTTATCTCGATAGTTTTTTAAGCTTCGTTGATTTTGAATTACCTAACATCTTCTTTGTAAGTATTTTATTTTTATAGTAATTCGTCCGAAACTTGTGGATCCACGGAAGACCAGCGCTGTGCCTGTGCTCGAACCACAGTCATAGCAAAATGCTGAGTGGAGTCCATTTTGGGATCACACAACTCTTATTTCTGTCTCATTCTTTCTACTATATTTATTATTGTATTGTGGTTCCAAATAAATTATTTTTCTTTCTTACTTTCTTAATCGACCCTGCCGTTGTCGAGTTTTAGCGAGACTAACGAACAGCAAATGATTTTTATATAGATAGAAGATAGATAATATAAAATAAAATTGTGTTAGAAATAGTGCCACAAAAACCAGTCGGTTTTACTGTGCAGTTGTGCACCGTGTTATAGGTACATATAAATAGTTATGTTGTGTCAAAGATTATGCTTGAGCTGCACGGGACCCCTTACTCTTTATGGCATTAGAGTTTTTGGCATTTGATTGAGACACTTAATATGATATCACAACAAGGATTAAAAATATTACTTATCGTAGATCACAAAAAGTTCATGATAGAACCTATTATGAGAATGGCGCTTATGAGACATTTGTATGTGTGTTTCTAATTTTCAGAGGGTTGTACGCTCAGACTTCACAACTTGTCCATTTAGCGCATTGCCGTGGTTCGCAAGTGAAACCGCAACACAAACTTTGCAGACAACGTTATGATACATACATACATTTTAACTAACTATGTCTGAAAATAGTTAATCACCTTTATACAATTGTACATAAATAGGTAGCTATACATTTTCGTCCATTTTTCATTAATGTTAATATGTGAATGAGACATAATATTGTAACTTGTGTTATTTTATGTCAGAATTATTCAAGTTTCAGGTAGGTACTATTTGAAAATTAGTCGTAAATATTAATGATAAAGCTATTATCTAGGGCAGTAACTACTCGCTACTGCTTTAATAATATGACCTACGTTATCAAATTATTGAAAATGAACACTCACGATCCTTATCTTGATGCATCGGGAATCTTTATGACCTTCGCAGCATTTCGCAC
This sequence comes from Erebia epiphron, assembly GCA_963932025.1. Lineage (NCBI taxonomy): Eukaryota > Metazoa > Arthropoda > Insecta > Lepidoptera > Nymphalidae > Erebia > Erebia epiphron. Next base: position 45,348,420 of record OZ009945.1, read on the forward strand.
GCCCATGAAATTGTTAATTTTCATCAATTTACGTAATAAGTTACGCGTCGCGTTGAGGAAATGTGCATTTCATACTCGTACACGTAGATCGATGGGATCGGCCTAGTAGCCAATATTAGCCCATTCTGGCGGGAAAATAGACCAAGTGGTCAATCAGATTTCATTTAAAACATAAATAATAATATCTTTTATTCTATATAAATAAAAATGAATGTTGCTAAGCGCAAAACTCTAGAACGGCAATGTTTTTAAATATATATAAAAAAAATTAAAACAAAATTGCGTTTCATTTAATTTTTAATTTTGTACAGAGATAGTTTCAATGCCGTTTCAAAACACATCTTAGCGAAAACGCGGAGGTCAATTTTAAAATGCAAAAATATTACTTTAGATCTCTCTGCGTCGTGTTCCTCGTTGTTTTATTTAGATAATAATGCGGTGGGTTCCCAGATCCTTCCACATACGACTCGACTAAGAGTACTATTTCAATTCTTAGATTTCTAATGATTACTATCAGTGGTTATAGTGATAATAACCGAGACAGATGGCTTAACGTGCTCTCCGAGGCACAGAGGGATGAATGATTTGATTTAATTTGAACTTTAATGCCAAGCATATTACACATTACGGCTTTTGTACTCGTGTAATATACACACTTTAGGCAGGTTGAGACGCCATAATATTGGTAAAGCAGAAAACGCATAATATACTTGAGCGTAGGTACGAATTCCTCGCACCTTTAACCGCGATCGTGTAATGTGACGTACTTACGAATGATAAAAATTAATTGGCATTTGTCAAGGAGGCCGGGTAGTTATTTTTGCACGTGCAAAAATGGTTTTACTGTAGCCTTTCCACTCTTGATCAATGTTCGCATATTGCAGTTTTTACGCACGACACCTGGTAGGCATCTCATATTTAAAGGCCTTCTTGAAGGTGAATTTATGTGTTCGTTTAAAAAGGTATAGTTTATGATGAATTACAGTTAACTTAAAATGAAAAAACAACTCTCTTTATTATCCAGATGCTGTTAGGATGACAGATAGCAATCAGACAGTGAGTGTAATCATAAGAGGATATGGGATACTTTAACCTATTTTTATTATCCTAATAGTATCTAGATTGGATAGTAATATTTTTGTTAAAAATATAACATACGTATCTGTAGGTAGGTATTTCTCATACCTGTACTGAAAGATTAGATTATTTCAAAACTCGCTTCTTACTTAAGGGCACTTTATTACCTGAATCGATCATAAAAAATTAGAAAAAATAGGAAAATCTTTCCTTCTTTGTAATTACATTCTTACAGCTTTATTAGTCAATATAAGTCTATGTTTTAAAGATATGCTGTAAAAATATAATTTTCAAGATTTGGCACTTCTACTCTACTACTTCTACTAACAGTAAGAAGCCATCGAGCATTGGCGTTCATAAGTGGTTAATTAACATATAAGTTTTTAGCTAAAATAATAAAGGAACACATATAATTTGGTATGTTCAGAGATGAAAACTGAATATTTATCAGTAGCAGGTGAAGTATGATTTGCTGATTGCGGTAGTGCCATTAATGTGGGAGGTTCAACGCCCCCAAGGCTGCAAGCATACTGATCAAAGCTCTGTTTCACCACGACTTCAGTCAATAACACTTGAGATATCCTTTGTGCTTTGTTTACACTCACGCAAGTTGCTTGCTGTAAAAAAAAGTGTGCGTATGCAATTCACACACGGCAGAAGTGAAACTTCAGAACAGTAGCTTATGAGAGAATGAGACAAATATATCTTGATAAATATAAATTCGGCATGTATTTTTTTTAAATTCCATACCTCCTCTCCTACTATCAGTTTTTTTTTTATCCACTACAAGTTAGCCCTTGACTGCGATCTCACCTGATGGTAAGTGATGTTGCAGTTTAAGATGGTAGCGGGCTAACCTGTTAGGGGCATGGCAGTTATATTAAACCCATACCCCTATTCGGTTTCTACACGGCATTGTACCGGAACGCTCAATCGCTTGGCGGCACGACTTTGCCGGTAGGGTGTTAACTAGCCACGGTCGAAGCCTCCCACCAGGCCAGACCAGGGAAAATTCAGAAATTATAAATTCCCAAATTGACCCTGCCGGGGATCGAACCCGGGACCTCCGCACATTCAGACAACAGAGATACACACTGCGCCACGGAGGTCGTCAAAAGGTAGATGGGATTTCATTTTTCTGATCCTAATAGGTACTATATGTAATAGATGGTAACCGTGACACTGACGACGTGAATTCATGTTTAAGAATCCCGTGGGAACTCTATGATTTACCTCGGTACGCTTTTCAGTAGAACACTATTGGAAAACTTACTACTTTTAAGTAAGTATGACTCTATGAGGCAACGACAACAAGCAAGTTACTCGCAGCTAGCTTAAAGGAAGCATCCAACACTTATTCATTTCATCTCGATCTCTGTAGCAGCGTATATCAATTGGCGCATCACGCATTAATGCCTTTAGGAAAAATATAGGATGCACCAGTCATAAATACGTTCGTAGCGGGTTCGTTGGGCAGTCATCGTCGTTCACCGTGACGTCAATTAGTATACAACTCGTAAACATGTACAGAGGTGAAAAGTTATGGTAGTCATTTTATTTATAGCCTCCACTGACCCACATGATTGATGCTTCCTTATAACGTTTTCTGTGGTATTGCATATAAGTTAATGTAAAAAAGCGAGAGTGTAACTAAGTATCTATTATACGATAGATCAGGCTTGTTTGTACCGTAAGTCTAGTTATACTAACTATATTGTATACGTCTGCTTATTTCTCTGCTATAATGTACGTATGAATGTAGTACGAAAAGACAATTGAGTTCAAAACCTCAAGTCTGATTTAGCTTATATATGTCACCGTAAGATTGTAAAAACCGTAAGATTGTAATCTAACGCTTTTTTTCGATAGATTGTAAACAGTCGAAAGATTGTGAACCGTTCAATGTTCCGAGTGTCAATTTTTGAAATATTCATTGTATTTACGTTTTCTTGTCTCTTTCTTGTAGGTTAGGTTAGGGTTCGACATAAATAATCAGGTAGTGCCCGGCCGTGTGCCGGGAACTTAGGTTTTATCGGGTCAATAAACCTAACAGATTACCTACAATCTACCGAAAAATAATCGTTTTATTGTAATCATTCGACAGTTTACAATTTCGCGAGTTAGATTATAATCTAACGGTTTTTACAATCTTACGGTGACATACCTATATAAGCTCGTTAATTAGAGTTTGATTAATGACAATATTAATTTTAGACTCAGACCGTCCATGACCCATCGCACCAATCACAATTGTTGCAACTGATTGAATTTGTTTGGTTTAGTAGCCTATGTTTCTTCAACTCTGCATTTTAGTCAATAGTGAGTGTCAGTCGAGCTTGAGATTTTGAACATACCACATCGAGCTAGGTATTTTCAACGGGCTCCATATTATTATACACAATAAGATAGTGAATTTATTTATTGCTAGATTAATCAAGAATCGGGGACAACATGTCCACTGCGGCGGCGCAACATTAACTTTATTATCGTTCCAGGACATGCAGTAAATAGCGGAACACCAATTTATGAAATACACGATCCTAGTTGTAAATTCACAAGCTTTGACACCGTACGCAATGGCTTCACGCGTTTCGTTTCATTTCGCAAATTGAATACGGACGTTTACAATTTACAACAACAACTGCATGCCTAGTGTTGCCAGCTCACTCGAAAAAATGGGACATGCCCCAAAACTTTGTAACCGCTGCCCTTAAAATCGTACGTTACTTTAGACCTGGCTTCAAGATCATTTTTTAATTAGCGGAAAACTAATTTCGCTAGGAAAATGTGGTAGCGAAATATATGTACAGAAACAACTAGATTATTAGACTATAAGTTTGATTATATCCATTTTTATAAGCAAGCAGGGAAATGATCGTTACTAAGATTACGTATCCAATATAAATAAAATAAATAAATAAATAAATAAAATCTTTATTTGGAATTTCCAGACACAGAGAAAATACAAACAGAAACATTAAGTACCTACTAGTAAAAAAACTTATGAACTATACTGTGGCAAGATAACTCCAAAAAGGGCATCGGCTCAGCGTAATGCTGTTATGGTGTAGAAACACCATAACAGCGCTGATTTTCAGCTGATCCCTAAAAATAGTTTTCGACGCCCCGGACCGGCCCGGGCGGCCCGCCAACCTGATCACTGCTGATGAATTTAATTAATTAACTACTTACTTAGATTTAAAACTATGCTTACAAACACTATCCCTTAATATTATACATTAATTAACTAAACTACTATATCGCTTATCACATTTTAAAATAAGTATTAAAAACAATATTAAAACTGTAATAAAACAATTAAAACTGTTAAAAAAGTTGGCGCCACTATCGTGTGGTACCTCATTTATGTTCTAAATTCGTCTGTGGCCTAATCATGGCAGTGTCCATAGAGGTAGTATAGGCCTTTTTTTTCTGGTCGGTGGTATAGGCTATACTACCTCTGTGGCAGTGTCAATTTACTTTCCTCTGTATATATTTTAATCTGTGCACTTGATCACCACAGAGTACATTGGTAATATGTTGATCACTGGTCTGTGCTCCTGATTTTGTACCTGTATTGTACACATGAAAAACAAAAACAATAGGTAATTTTGCCAAATTGAAATCATATTTTCCATAATCAATAAAAAGAACCTGAAAGATCAAAACAGCATTATCTAATTAAGCTGCCTCTCCAGGTATTTGGATGCTTCGCGTTGCAAATTACGCATAGGTAAGTGCATTTTTTTATCAACCTTGCTTTTGTTTTTCTAGCAGTATCTTTTTGAGCTTACACTTAAAGGTGCTTACTGATTTTAGGGCTTGCACAGGCGGTGGGATCACATTCCAAATCCTAGAAAAAGCGAGCCTAAAACTGCCTCGGAATGCGGCGGTCCTGTGTCTTGGCACAGCCATTCGACACGCCAAACCTCTCGGCGCATATCTACTGTGCTGCCTTGCCCACTTTATCTTAGTGAATAAATACTCCGGTTTACCAGTAGAGATAACACCAAATAACAATGTTGCCAGATGCAAGTTCCTACGGGCTGACATATTTAATAAATTTGCCTGATTAAGATATGGGCTGATATGTGACCGAGGAGGAACAGGAAAACAGAACCGAGCGGAAGCATTCTGAACCCTCTGTATTAATTTTTTGATTCTTTCCAACAAACACGGGCCATACGCTGTGTCTGCATAGTTCAGCTTTGATAGAATAAGTGAATCACATAGCCGTATTCGAACCTCTACACTCAGGTAAGATCTTATCTTATATAGAACTTTCAACCTGTAGAAGCAGTTCCTAACAATATTTTTGATGTGTGATTCAAAGTGTAAGTTTGAATCAAAGATTACCCCCAAATTTCTTGCCTCAGAGACTCGCTCTACTGGATTGCTTCCTATTTTGACTTGTAGGTCCAAACTTTCAATAGTTTTTGTCATTTTAGAAGTTCCTAAAAACATGCATTTAGATTTCACAGGATTCAATAACAGTGAGTTTTTTTCTGACCAGTAAGCAATTCTATTCAAGTCATCATTAATTTTTGCTTCAGCGTCTGCAGCATCCTGAGGCTTAAAGGAGAAGTATAACTGCACATCATCAGCGTAAAGGTGGTATTTGCAGTTGGAGAAACACTGGATTATATCCGCTGTGTAGATTGCAAAAAGCAATGGACTGAGCGCCGATCCTTGAGGCACTCCTTGGAGTACTGGAGACATTGAGGATATCAAACGGGTACCATCACCTTGATCTATTTGCACAAATTGAGCCCGGTTACTGAGAAAGCTATTGAACCACTTTAAAGTTGAGAAGCCAAATCCATAAAACGACAACTTAGACAGCAGCAACGACGTATCAATTGAATCAAAGGCACGGGAAAAGTCAAGCAGTACTAGAATGGTTCCCATGCCTTGATCCTGGGCTGTCAAGATGTTATCAATTACATCCATGATTGCCGTTGCTGTACTGTGATTCCTCCTAAAGCCAGACTGGTGAACAGGCAATATTTTGTTCTCCTCTACATAGGAGGTCATCTGTGCACATACAGCCTTTTCTAAAACTTTGGATATACATGGTAATATACTAATAGGCCTAAGATCTTTCATGCTGGTTGGATTATTTACTTTAGGAAGAGGTTTGACAATTGCAGTTTTCCATGAATTTGGGAAGGTGCCTGTTGTTATAGATTTATTTACAATAGCTGTTAAAGTCCCTAGGCTCTGCGGCAGTGTCCAATATAACATTTGTAGCGTAATTTCATCAAATCCTTGTGCATTCGATTTTAACCCTTTCAAAATTTTAATGACCTTTTCTTCAGTTACAGTTTTAAGGTTAAAAGTATTAGGCCCAAACCTATTGTATTCAAAGTATGTAAGATTGGATAATGAGGATCTCTCACTATGTGGAATGTTCAAAAAGTGTGTGTTTAACTTCTCAGGGTCACATAAAGTTGATGGAATATCATACTCTTGCTTCTTATTAACCCCTATATTTTTTTTTTAATGTTTCCACAGTAAAGGTGGTTTATTTATGCACTGATTTATGTAGGTCTTAAAATAAGCATTTAGCTTTATTAAGCAAGCTTTTTTCTGCTTCCATAGCCTCCCATACAAGTTTTTTAAAATCTTTATAATATTGTTTATGTGATTCATTTTTTGACGCTTTATATCGAGAATGACTCTGATTTCGCAGTGCTATCATTTTCTTAATGGTGTAAGTTATCCAAGGCCATGATTGCTCTGTCACCTTGATCTTTTTTAAAGGCGCATGGATGTCAAACAAGGTAAGAGTATAAGCATTAAATTGAGATACCATATCCTCAACATCAGTCAAAGAGTTGATGTCACCCCATGGAATATTATTTAGATCCACATTAAACTCCTCTGCATTGATATCTTTAAGTGGTCTAATAGTTACCCACCGGGGAACTATTCTAGCCTTCTTTAGGTTTAATGAAACTGTGACAATGGCATGACCACCTAACTCTTTTATGTGATTAACCTCCACATCTCGGATCGAGCTATCTGTGCAGACCAAATCTATCAGTGTCTCACTGTGATCAGTAAAATGTGTTGGTTGTGAGACTACCTGCTTGAGGTTCATATAGTTTAAAAAATCATTAAATAGTTTAGTTTTATTGTCGAGTGGACTAAGTAGATTTATATTGAAATCTCCCAAAAGTACTAAGCTATCACAACTTGAAAATAGAGTTAGAGACTGGGTCATAGAATCAATAAACAAGTCAACATCCTGCCATGGTGGCCGGTAAGCTGTGCCCACCATGATCTTTTTGCTACCAACTTTTAAGCTCAACCACATTTGTTCTACCGAGTGGGGATTTGGGTGCTCACAGATCGTAAATTTTATGCCTTTCCTTACATAAAAGCCCACTCCCCCTCCGCGCCCCCCTTTTATATTTGACGGCCGCGGTGAGTGAAGAAAGCGGTAACCTGGTACTTGTGGAGCAAGCCTCTCCTCCCCCTCTTTAAGCCAGGTTTCATTAATAGCTATAGTGTCTACTTCCATATCACTTATTGCCACCAAGAATTCCTCATGCCGCGTTCCCAGAGAGCCTGCGTTAAATAATCCAACTTTGAATAGTTTAGATTTAACTATCATATTTAAGTAGTGTCATATTTGTGTAAATTGTGATTAATAAATTTATTCTTATTTGATTTCTGTACTTGGCTCTGCGTTAAGATGAGGCCTAAATTTGCAGTCACAATTATCATACCATCATACTCACACCTTTGAAAGTAAGCAAGTTTAGTAAAATCAAAGCCATTTGATGTACTGGTTCTATCAAAATGTAACTTATTTTTAGTGTGATATAGAGTAGGTCGAGATAAAGTAAAAACTCTATCAATTAGTCGGAGGCAAAACAACACAGCAGCTACACAGAAAATTTTCAGCTTAACACCATAAACCCATTGCGTTAAAATATCAAAATTGTGTAACAAATGTAGTAAATGGCTATTAATTGCTTGTAACAATATTATAATAATTAGAATAAAATGATTATACATTTTTGTACTCTTTGCATTTTTTCCCTCAAAATTAGTATGTCCCGTTCCAACACGGATGCAATCAAATACTTTCTCTCTTGCTCCAAAGATTTGCTCCACATGTTATTACATTATTTAAACATCCAGTGCAAAAACTTACTCTACACAAAAGTCTTAGTATACCCACAAAGTAAAAGTACCAGACTCGGGTATCCAGCCAGTTATTATGCCTAACGTTATTTCTTATAACCTTTCCTAACGTTAATATCATTATTTAATCCTTGCGCATTATATATTAATAGGTTTTATTGCAGTGTAGTAGTATCATTATTTAGTATACCTACCTCATCATCATCATCACATCACTACAGCCTATTAACGTCCCACTGCTGGGCACAGGCCTCCACTCTCATAGGAGAGCGGGAATTAGAGCTTAGACCCACCACGCTGCTCCAATGCGGGTTGGCGGGCTTTAACGACTATTATCATGTTAGTGATAATAACCGGGACTGACGGCTTAACGTGCTCTCCGAGGCACGGGGGTGAAACACCGCCAACTTCCAACTCCGGGCTGGCACTGAGAATTTCTTAATTGAAAAACCCAATACCTCACTTTTATGCCCGACTGGGAATCGAACCCAGGACCTCGTGATCCGCAGTCGACTATGCTAACCACTAGACCAACGAATACCTACCTAAGTTTCACAAATTTTATCAAAATAACTTATTAATTAAAATTAAAACGCTCGACTCATATTTTTGTTATGAGCACGGGCAATAGTACCTAACTAGATTTCCGAAAATCAGGAATGTTTTAAGTAATATTGAATAGATGGTGTTACTCCTCGTAACAGTCGGCATATTTTTAATTATTTGATCACACAATACTGATAAATCAGTGGCTGTAATTGGTCGGCGGTTGTAATTAGTTTATTTCAATTCGCGCACGCCCCTTAGTAATTAGTTTATGCATTTTAATTCGAAAGTGTACTCGAAGGTGTAATTTGATTAAGAAGGCGGAATTAGTATGACAAATGGACCATTATTTGAAGAGATTTCTGGAAATTATAACTATTATTTAAAGCTAGGAAACAGCCATATAAGATAACTTGATTTTAATCCGCGCGGATTTTAAGAATCTTGGTGGAGGACTGTAATTTTTCAGGATAAAACTACTTTCATTGCAAAAAAAAAACTTCATTCTAGGTAGGAATTGGTATTGTGTAAGGTTTGAGAGTTGGAACTTGATGTTTTTGCTTGAATGCTTAATTCAGAATCCGGCCCAATATAAATTCAGAAACAAAAATATGCTTAATTAGTCCTTATGTAGTCTTTGAGACAGACTCAACATGAAATTCTTAATTCAGAAACCGGCCGTATGTGTCTAATTTAGCACAATTTTTGAGTTAACAGCTATATGTTACCCTTAGGTAGGTAGGTATATAACATTAATATAATAATGTTTTGAAGGCTACAAACAGGTGTTCCCACGATGTAATATTGATACATAGCTACACACCTACGTGGTAAGGTATTTAAATAGAAAATCTATTTATTGGTCCCAAACTAGAAAATATGTAAATTTTATTAGATTTTAATTCAGACAGTGCTCATAAATAACTTAACAGAAATGAATACAAATTAGGACTGAAACAAAATATGCCTAGTGCTTACCTCTTAAATGCTAACTTTAAATGATACTTCTAAGTGCCTTTCTTATTTTGCAATTGTTATCTATACTATAATATAATAAATGCGAAAGTTTGGATGGATGGATGGATTTATGGATGGATGGATGGACGTTTGTTACTCAATCACGCCAAAACGGCTGACGGATCTGGATGAGATTAAATTAAGGAGGTCCCGCGGGAACCAAAAAGCCTCAATCCACGCTGACGAAGTCAAGGGCATTAGCTAGTTTTAATAAACAATACCGCTATCTCGTCCGCATGTACCTACCTATTTAGTTTTTTGGAAATTTCCGTGGAATTTCTTTGATTTTCCGGGACAAAAAGTAGCCTATCCTTTCCAGGAATGCAACTTAACCTCAGTACAAAATTCGTCAAAATTGGTTAAATTGTGTAGCCATGAAAGCATAGCAGATAGACAAACACACTTTCTTATTTGTAATACAAGTTAGGTGGCGATGCATATGTATTAATTCTTTCTAATTTCATTCAAAGCGCTATCCAACGGGGAGATGTACTTTCGTTGACATTTTTACAGCGCAGATCCCCCGTTACAATGTACCAGTATAACTAGCATCGTTTCGCTGAGCGCTCTGTCCGCTTATCTGTACCTAGCTCAGCTGCAGCTATAGAAACTATATAGTATAGAAAATAGATACTGACCAATGGAATGCCTAGAGATATGAGAAACCTATACGATACATCATAGTACTCTAGTACGCTAGTGCGTTTGTAATGATTGCAAGCCCATGAAAATCAATTTAAAAGTTCAATATTTTCGTTCTCCCCGCCAGTGCCGGCATGCGATAAGGAACGGGTGGCGAGCAACCCGTTGACATTTTTACCGACTAGGATGTTACGAACAAATCTACAGGGATTCAATTCGTTGCAGGCTTTCGTTCAGCAACCAAAACCGAACGAACCTGAATTATGAGCATAGATTTAAGATTGACGCTTCAACACAGCGGAGACTAATCCTGAAGCTATGACTACGAGTAAATCACTATGATTTGAGTATTTATATGAATTGGGAAACGTTACGTTACATTCTTTTACCTTTTGCCTTTCAGTACATAATAATTAATCAGTATTCGACATACTATCAATTTTTACTAAAAAAAAAATTAATTGTGAATTTTATGTCTGTGACTTTGGTCTACAAGAAATAGGCAACGTGTGCGCGTAGCGTAAGACAAGCGCTTTTTTTTTACTGCGTAACGAGATCGGAGCCGGCGATAGAAGCCGGCATTCGTACTGCCCTAAGAGCTCAGTCATCTATCTATTATCTTGGAAGTAAATTTATATAGATTACTATCGAAATATGGAATTCCTGTGTTTAAAACATATGTTATCAAAGCTTCTTGGTTGAAACTGCCTAAGTAAAAGGTAATCTATACCCAAGTAGGTAGATCTACTGATATTCAAGCTAAAACAGATTCAAATTCAGGACTGTGTACCTGTCTAAATTTTAGCCGAAATGTAAACAACATACCTATGTTAGGATCTAAATATTTCAGGCAATGTGGACTTTTCTTAGATTTAAATTTTTAAGATAACTAAAATATATTTTATTAGAAACAGTGCTAGTTGCATTACCATGCCGAAAAGATTAGCCATTTAAATCGAGCAAGCGTTGAAATTTTTACCCATAAATTTGAAATATAAATTAAACTTTAAAGTACTTACCTATCATAAATCATAATTAATATCGATTTTTTTTTAAACTGGTAGTGAAAAAGCTATGAAAAGTAGATTCTTCAATTTTTTTCTGCCGACGCTTCAAATCTGTTTGCCGGCAAGCGATAAGCGGTGAGCGTAGAGCGGCCGATGACATTTTTACGGCGTAGATATCGCTACGATAAATATGTTCGGGATTCGCTTCGCTCAGCTGATGCTATGACAAGTTTTATTGTTCCGTGACTTGGTCAAATGAAAACTTGCGCTACAATTTGTTACCTAAATGCTTACATTGAACAGATATGTATGTATACCTTCCTATTACCTATTTGTATCCCCACAAAATAATATATTTCTTTGTTTTTTGTTGAGCTTTTTAAACTTCATCGGATGTACATAATATAATATCTATTGAACTTTATGGAGTGCATTTTGCAGTACTATTTGTCAGTATGCCTATCTACACATAAAATAATAATACATATTATGTTCCTATTGGGTTTACATTACACCCATTCTTGCGAAATCCCTATTAATCTAGAAACCATGTTTTGCTATTTTTTTAAATATCAAACAACAACTAACATTCCACCTGCACCACCACAGCTGGTATAGGCGAGTATCGACCAGTTTAGTTAACATTTCTGGTACCTATAGACTATAGAGGGTTAATTAATAAAACTAGTTACCTATTTTTCAGTATTTACAGCCATTAACAATTAACAATATTATGTATTTTTTACTGAAATATTCAAATTTTTTCAAATTATAATTACACTATATGTTATTCAAAACATGAGTATTTTTTAAAATTATAATTGCCCTATGTTATTCAAAATATGAGTAAGGAGGTCCGATCAAAAGAGTTCGCGGCTCATTTTAATATGGGCTCAATTTCACAATTTAAAATCTCATTTTCCCAACAAAATATATCAAGTTCATACATACTTGCGTAATTGGCAATTTTTCACACACACACTCCCTCCCGCTGTGCATGGACTTGAAAATTATTGTTCTAAATAAATCTTACGAGCAACATCCTTTGAATATTTTATAAACTCTTCAGTTTATGTGAGATACGAAATTACGAAGGTATATAATACATTTTATGAAAAACTTTTTATATATTACCAGGTGATGCCCTCAACTTTGTCCGCGTGAATTTGGATTGTGAAAAATCCCACGGGAACGTTTTGATTTTCCAGAATAATCCTATAGCCTATCTCCATCACTCCAGAATGCAGGTTGCATCTCTATAACAAATTTTACCAAAATTATTGGACAGATGAGCTGTGAAAGCACAGAAAGACATACAGACATACTTTTGAATTTATAGCCAGCTCTGAACTACAGTCAAAGTTAGATAGCGTAAAACGTGTTAAAAGACTTTTAAAATTTGATTTGTTTTCATACAGATATAAAACTACAGTACTTAGGATAGTTAAATTTAGGGGGTGAATCTGAAAATATAGCTATACATATTTTATTTATTTAGTGTATAGTGTCTAAAACACTCCATCCCCGCTGAGCACCCGTGACGCAGTGTAGGGTAGCAACAATGTGTGAAATGGCGCGGAAATATCGGGCTCCCTGCTACATTTCGTTCCTCGTCGCTAGCCACGCTCATTATCTAACATTCGAAACGTCCCTTTGTTGCCTTAGTGGCTTTATTTACTCTTTCAATTGTATACGAAAGCCATTACTGCCTGTATTTCAAGAAAAATTTTCTTTTTCAAACTGATCCTTGGGATGTAGCTAGTTTTTCCCCAAGAAAATGCGGTTCTTATTACCCTTTTTTTATTACCTGCTAGTTATGCGAATTATTATACCTACTATACAAATCCATGCTAAAGATTTTGTCGTAAACGTTTCTCTGTCCATCTCGTTTACGTCCACGTGGAAGAATTTTAAAAATCTTGTAGAGAACCTTTTGTATTCCAGGATAAAATGTAGGTAGTTGTAGGTATTGAGTAGGGAACTACCACAGCCAAGTACCGCACGCAGTGTGTAGTATTACACGAGTGACGACACATTTCACGCTGTTTTTACCCCTATTGCTTTACAGTAATATTTCTTATTATAGGTATAAAGGTTAGGTTAGGTTTATTAAATATAATAAACGTAGGTACGTTTATTATATTTAATAGCCTGCCTATATAAAGATTTAAACAACAATCTGATCACAATTATTCGATATCATTTGAATGAACCAATTATCCTATAGTGTGTGTTAAGGCAATAGCAGGCTATAATTTGAAAATAAAAAACAATAAATTATTAAACCGGGCAGTAAATTATTTCGGACTTCCGACGGCACCGCGTGGACGGGAGGGTGACACCCTACTGATGCGACGCCATTTTTAATTTGAAATTCTAATGTAAGTATTGTTGTTATGAAAATTCATTTCTCTATCCTTCAAAACAATGGCCGGTAAGAATTTTTATTGAGCTTTACGGTTTAAAATTAAGTTGTTATATTTTGAAAGTTAGTTAGTTGTACAGTTTGAGAAACGATCCGAATTTAGGTGGGTTATTTATGTTAAGCTTAGCAGGGCTTAAGTTTGTAGCTTCAATAAAATGCGTTTGTTTTGGTATTAGTTTAATATTACGACAAAACGTGTTACACGCGCAATGTAGCATTTAATCACCAGCTACACTATTTAAAATATATATTTTATATATTTATAGTTCAATTTAATATAACACCGTTGCTGAATTGAGCATGAAGACCCAAAGTAGAGTTTAGGAGATCATTTGTTTACAACTCCCAAACATATTTTTTCTTTGACGCAGCCTAAGAAATAAAGAAAAAAAAAACTACAATATCATTAGTAAAATATTTTTTCAGTCCTAACAAATCACATGTAAATATTTCTTTGTTTATTATTTTTATCGCGTCCATCAACGCAAGTGAGAATTTCATCGTGCCAACGACATGTTCCCACGTAATTTAATAATTATAAACTTTTGGACCAGCGTCACATGAGACACGCTAAGGCCGCGACCTTTGGATAATATCAATTCGTAAGAGCTAAAGGTTCAAAATACAAGGGTCTGTATTTATTGGTAATGCACAGACATACAGACGAATTACGCGGGCGTTGATTAAATTAAACAGTACGATTTATGTGGTACCAATTTAGCAATGATGTGAAATGGCGAGTGGATAGGGGCGTTCAGTCAGTGTTAAGTGGAAGAAATGAGCATATTATTGTTTATGTTCAGTGTTTTTTAATGGTTGATGTTTGTTGTTGGGGTAGGTTCCTTTAATTACAATTTACAAATCCGCTACAGATAAAATGGATGTTACGTCTTGAATTTATAGTGAGGGTTACTAGTGAAAAGCTCATTATTTAGGTAGGTATCGCGCTAGTTTGCTAGGAATCACGTCTGTAGGAACTAAATGGTTACCTACCCCTAATAATTAACCCATGCATATACCTAATATACCTATATTTGCTAGAGCATCGATACTTCCATGAACACCTGTACATACCTAACCTTATAACTATTGTAGTATAATATACCTTATAAGTAAATATGAAAGAACCATTAAATTTTTCATAAACTTACTAACAGCGTAATAGTTATACTTATTACATTTTCTTAAGTTTTGAGAACATAGGCTAATGAAATATGTTATTGATTTTCAGTCGCTTCTAAGCTAACCAGTGTTCTTTTTAGTCACTTTAATTGGATATAGGTACTATACCTACGTAATAATAAATCAACCAATAGGTACATAAGATTAAAGTTATTATTCTATTACGCCGTCGGATACTCAATAATAATTCTGTAGACACACTGAATTTGATTTCTGTAATTTTAATTCCTAGAACTTGTAATCTTTATCTACTTTAAAAAGCACTAGCTATCAGCCCGCGACTTCGTCCGTGTGGTTTAAGTTTTTTTCCCTCGGGAACTCTTTAATTTCCTGGATAAAAAGTAGCCTATGTCACTCTTCAGGTCCTCAACTATACCCATGCCAAAAATCACGTCGATCCGTTGCTCCGTTGCGGCGTGATTGGAGGACAAACCAATAAACCATCAAACAAACACACTTTCGCATTTATAATATTAGTATGACTAGTAGAATATACTCATTATATATTTTTATTATATTATATATTTTGCATTAAGCCTACACGCACATGCAGTTGTTGTAATATTTCTTGTCCCTGAGTTGGAAGCCCTGTTTTCCGAGACACAGTTTCAACTAGTTCGGAAAACAGGTGCACAATAATATTAAGATTGTATGTCAACTATATTACTTTTATCCTACATGTAAGACTATAAATGTTATTTACTTTAACCACACTGTTTCATGAAATAAATTTATTAATTATAAAAAAAAAGATATCTTCCGCGATTTCGTCCGTTTGGATTTGTTTTTTAACATCCTCTGGGAATTCTTAAATTTTACGAGATAAAAAGTAGCCTACCTAAGTAATAATATCCTTCCCCTAGATTCCTATCAACCTCCCCAATTAAGAAATTAAACACAAGTACCTACTTTTTTTAGTGCACAAAGATGACATTGTAATAATCGTAGATAGGTGCTGTGAGGTAACATGGTATTCTAAAATACCAATACCTATAATAATAGGTAATTGTTAATGAAAATAGGTACATGGTGCGAATCTCATATTGTATTATATAACGTACAGCTTTGCTTAAAGTTTAAATATAGTGAGCTTTTAGCTACTAAGTAAATACGAAATCAATATGAAAAACCACATAACCATTAGATAAAAGATTATTTCGTTCTATTTCTACTTTTCGAAGGTATTTTACATTCTCAAAGATTTTTGGCTTGTTTTGTACTCATGGTGCCATCTAGTAGCATTTTCCTGAACTACGTAGTCAGGAAGGCTTCGACGCTTAGTACCAAGGTAGTTTCGATACGAACCACACCATCCTCACCACAATCACAGTGGCGCTATAGTTTTCATCGTGCTTGAGACAAATATCTACTTCTAATTTATAAAACACTATATTTATTTCATCCTTCAATCCAAGTACCTAACTACTATAATATTAGAATATATTAGAATCCGAATGTACAAAGCGATGTATTATTTCTGATTTGTTTATTTTATTGACCTACATGAAATTAAAACTATATAACCTTTAGATAAAAATCAAATAAAAATAATTTAATTTCCATTTTTACTTTTAAAATGTATCACACACTACTATATAATACATTGTAAATACGTAGACTACATTAAAATGCTTTATTAGGTATATTAATACCTAACTGTTAGGTACTCTTTCAAAATAAACCTCAAACGGGTATACTCTGTTCATATATCCCTGAACCCTGAGTGGTGTCCCTGATAAGAGTAACCCGGGGTCACACCGACGACAGCCCCGGCCGATAAGTTCAGATTTAATACCTTAAAAGGTGCCCTAATCTGGTCGTTCCCGTTCGTTATGGCGGCTTTACCTATTCCTAAGCCCGCACACGGTGATGTTTGATAACTGATAATAAAGTTCTAAGCATACAACCTACACGTTCTGAAAGATGTGCCTTATTAGTTATACCGTAACGCTTTTAAAAGTGCTCATTTATTAATTATCTTTTATTAAAGAAAATGTATGAAGCTTATAGTGATGTCTTTAATAGTAGCTGATATAGAGAGATATAGAGATAATACCTAAAGCTCTGAGAAGAAATATACTATAAACGCACTAAAAATGTGCTTTATTCCCTAACGCTTTTAAAGTGCTCATAGTTTGTTTATTGCAAATTAATAGGCAAGAGCCAAAATCTTGGTGGAGCAACACCCTACCCTATTTAATTTTATAGGTAATTCTTTATATGATAAGTATAAAATATATATTGTGCATGGGTTTATTTAAATACAAATAAAAACATTCGTTTAGTTCGAGTAGTCATTGCCTGTGTATCAAAATATAATTTCAGCAAAGAAAATATGAAATACAATTTTAGCAAAGAAGCAGATGTCTATAGATGTCCAATACGATACCGTAAAAGCCATTGATAAAATACCGTAACACAAATAAAGTTTACCTATGCTTATAATAATCTAATTAAAAAACAGAAGGTAAATCTGGCTGATTTTGAAAATTTTTGGCAAATAAAATCAATAAATAATATTTTAATGGGCATCAGATGACATGATAATACGAATATGAGCCGTAAAATAACATCATTGAATGTCTCTAAATTATCTTTATTGATCATAACCGGGAAACAGGTTCGATTTGTAACAAAATTATAATTTTAAATCGCGCTCTTGACAGTTAATTATACATTAGGCAACGGAATTAGGTATGAAATGTCGTAAAGGGCAATTAAATTATATTTCATGTGACATTAACATTCCTGTGTTAAGGAAGCTCAAAGCTTTGCGATTGCGGGTGTGTATTTTATATACTCTTTATAGTCTTATTGTATCCTTTTTATATTATTACTAGATGATGCCCGCGACTTCGTTCGCGTGGATTAAGGTTTTTTGATTCCCGCGGTAACTCCTTAATTTTCCGGGATAAAAAGTAGCCTATGTCCTTCCCCGGGTATCAAAATATCCCTATACCAAATTTCATCAAAATTGGTCGAAGAGATATTTTTTATAATTCCCGCGGAAACTCTTAAATTTTCCGGGATAAAAAGTAGCCTATGTCCTTCCCCGGGATACAACCTATCCCTGTACCAAATTTCATCAAAGTCAGTTGAACAGATGGGCCGTAAAAGCGTAGCAGACAGACAGGCAGACCGACAGACAGACACACTTTCGCGTTTATAATATTATAGTATGGATTTTTCAATAATCACACTTTTAGCACTTTAGAAACAGCTTTATATAAAAATGCTACTTATTCGCTGATTTTTGACCCCTTGCAAGTGTCGCAAACATTTTTAAATTTTCATTTCAGGTCAAATTTTCATGTCAGGTCATTTTCACCTCAGCTACTTCATTGCTTTAAGAATAGGCCCACCGAATATAAAATTGTACACTATGTGGTGATTAATGTTATACAATAATGACTACCTGTCGTAGGGCGCGGCCGCGGCATAGTGAAAATAATCAGTTGAACAAAGAGAATAGTTATTTGTTATACAAGAGTGAAAAGTTGTTTTTTAACCGCGTGCTCAATTTTGATGACCGAGCAAGCGAAGGATTCTAAAATTGAATCACGAGCGCAGCGAGTGGTTCAAAAATTAGAATCCTGAGCGTCAGCGAGGGAATCAAAAGAGCACGAGGTAAAAAATCTTTTCACTCGAGTGCAACACGTAACTTTTCATCCCACCTCAGCGAGGAAATGACATGACGTGAAAGAAAATGGTGCGCGCAAAGCAAATTAAAAAAGTACACCAAGAAGGTTACGAGTGTGAGTTTTTAACAAATTAAAAACGGTTGTATGGAAATTCGGCACCATAGAGGTAGAAGTAAATAGGTTTTAATGATGTTTTGTATTCACAAACTTCATAGACGAGTGATATTTACTAACGTGCACACGATGTTCTAAATTCAATTTACTTTATCTTCAAGAGGATAATAACGGCTTTTGCATTCAGATATCGAAGATTAAAAATACTCTTTCCGAGATGGTGGGATGAAAAACTAATTTAATTACTTTTTACATAAAATCTCGGAACTTTTTCAGTTGTCACAACAAAAATCTTTGAATATACCATTGTTTTCTACTAATTTGTGATCGATAAACTGTTTCTAAGAGGTGTTATGTTTTCTCAACATTATCAGAGAATTTATTTTTAAAAGGGTAATAAAAGTGCTCGTATCACTTGTACTAATCTTTACGACCCGACTTGTGTCAATTTTATAGGCGAACGGTTGGCAAACGGCTCAGCGGCGGCAAAAGCCAAGCTGGTAAATTTTTGAAACTGCTCATTAAACACTTCTTAAATGGTTTAACATACGCTTCAGGCTACTTGGCTTTATCACTGCAGTAGAACCTTAATATAGTGCTATAATTAAAAAAAAATCTTAATGTTACATAAATGTATTGCTATTGAACTTTTGAGTACTCAGTACTTATCTCCTATTTGGTATCCTTTTCAGAGCCAATAGTAATGCTCTGAATAAAGTCATGGCTTCATATTTCGTTTTACCTAGGGTCATACGTACCTATTTTCTAGTGTTAAAATTTTTAAAATGCAAGCTACCTTGGGAAAAAAAATTCCCAAGAAGAAAAAAAAAATTAAATTGTGCGGTGTATTTTGACTGAAAAATATTAATAAAAAAACAAAAACATACTAGGGCATAATACCTGTTTTATGGATGTTGAGTTGTTCATAACCTTTCATTGTAAGATTTAGGTATTATAACAACGACTTTTATGTTAGGATCTAACATACCTATCTCAAAGTAGGTATTATACTAACCTAACCTACGATAATTAAAAATCGTTATTTTATAAAAAAGTATTTGTGGTACGGGTTTTTAATTCGGATGTCAACTTTGATCTTCAAGTATTTAGTTATCATGACCATGCCTAAAAGTCTTTGAAAGTAAAAAAAGGTTATTTTTCATTGAAGTGAAAAGTGAAATTTCTTTAGGGGGTTTCGTTCGAGAAAAACTCCACAACAAACTAAGTGTAGTTATTATTTCCTAATTCTGAAAATTTAATGAGCCGCAGTAGGTACGGGTATGGCAAAAATATTTGAATTTCATAAGGTGAAAATAATGCAGTGTAATGGGACCACAGTTTCGGCGACAGCGTATTTTAATTAGCGATACACGGGAATGCTTTGAGTGTGTGGTTTTGCAGCCGCCGGATTATAATGCAAGAATATATTACAATAATACGTGTCACCCCCTCGGTTTTTGCTTTGTTTGTTGTTCTGGGTGCCGTAGATTGGTTGTAATTAGAAATTAAGCTTTTAAAGCTTTTCCAGACGTTAGGTATTCTCCTATTTGACTTCTGTACCTACTAGGTAGGTACGTGTAATGTTTTGCCTTTTAATAGATGAATTTATGTTGAGCAATTGGTATGGTCTTGTATTAGCATTATATGGATAGTTGGCTTATAACAAATATTTCAATAGGGATAGGTAAATAATATTTTGGTACTGAAGATTCTTTTTTAACATTGAATATCATGAAAATGAAAAATAAAGGTCAAAGAAGAGGATATAAGTCTTGAATTTCCTACTGGTTTTAATATAGACACTATGAGTACCTAATTCTTCTTCTTTGTCGTATTGCTCTTGCCAGGGCGGTCGTGTTCGTCACTTCAGTTTTGTGGCACGCTTGACTATGCGTATCCTCTCTTCTCTGATGCCTGCCCTCGGTGTTCATTCATGTACCTAAGAGGACGTCCACCGGTGCCCTCACTTGGTCTGTCCAACTCTTGGTCATCTGCTACGGGATCTGGTGCTGTCTACTCTTTCTTGAACAACTAGACGTTCAATGGATATATTATCGTAGATACGTCTAGTTACGTGACTAAAGACAGTCCTACGCAATTCCTTTCTTCTTTCTTTTTTCTAATTATAATAATAATGAGTTCAAGTAGACGTATAAAAACACAGCTGTTCAATTCTTATATATGGATAATATCTACAACAAAGTTTTCACAAAAATGTTTCTGTGATGGTGCGTTTAAGCTTTCATTCCCGCACATTCAACGACACTAATTAAAAGCCCTAAAATCTAATAAAAGATAACTCGAGTCAGACCGAACGCCGCATTCATAAGGAAAACTTTGACGATTAAAATTCCTCTAACGAGTGCAAAACCATCTCCTTTAATAAATACAGGACCCTTCTAATTTTCCTCGGAGAGATTTAGGCGGCATAAATTTTGCAGTCTGAAAAGAAACTCAGTGAAAGAAGAGCTTGTACATTTTTACGATGGAACCATTCGCCCCTCGGGCGTCGAGTTGTCTCTCTTTTAAATTAAATTTTCACTCCTAATTTGAAAGTATAATGTCATTTCACTTGAATTTCGTTATTAAAACTTTTAAATCATTCGGAAGTTTCCTTTTGTACACTTTAAGGGTGAGATCGCGTGATTTTTTAATCAAAATGGGATCATTTCTAGTGATTTTTTACGAGCGCACCACTCCGTCGGCATCAAATTGTCATTAGCCACTCGCGGATCCGATATTGCTTTTCTTTGTGAACTGCTGCGATTTTATTGAATGGTTCAGACCCTTCCTCTCAAACAAATTTTATTCCCCCTTAAATATCACTTACAGTCACTACCTAACTCTTGTTCAAAACAATCGAAGTCAAACCCAAAAAATGCTTATGTCGAAACATAAAAACTTAAAAAGGTCCTCAGCCTCGTTGTCTTAAAACAGCTTTTTTACCACTGAATAGTTTTTAAAACATCTCTAAAATCTAACATGCGATAAAAAAGGGTTGCCAGCTGTAAATATTATCGTCAAAACGGTCAATAGAATTTGTCTGGAGTCCTTGACATACAAACACAGTGCAGACTGCTGCAGACGAGCTTTTATAGACCATAAACATTTTACTAGCCCGACCTTGGGTAGGGTCTGCAATGAGGTCGTTGCACTCAAACTTTACGACTTCCCACTTTGCGAGATGTGACGAGTGATTGACGAAAAGATTTTTTTCTTCCACACGTTTTATTTATATATTAACTTTACCTAATATTTTATGAATTTGATATTACCTTAAAAGTTAATTCGGGAATCTATAAGGTTATATTTTTAACTTAGCACATTTTTACTGCTGAAATGTAACTTGTGTAATAATATAAAGTAATATATTATTACACAAGTTAAAAAGTATATACCTAATATAGTAATTAAATATTGCTTAATTTATTAATGATTTATTAATTCTTACGGAAACTCAAGAATATTTTGTCTTTTTAAAGTTATTATCTTAGTGATCTGGTCCGGGCAGTAAATACAATATCAATATTAAAGTTACAACACCTAGAAATATTCTTCAAAAATAACAGTTTAAAAAGCTTCATTTAAAAATATTTCGTACAGATAGTTTTATATTACCGTTACCTGTTCAGATAAATGTATACGACAGCCAGTTAAAAAGGACGTTTTTGCTTCTATTGTTTAAATCCTAAACTCATTTCCTAGAAATGAGGCATAAAGCATTGCGTCAAAGTAACGGATTCTAGTGTACAAAAGACATTTTGAATGAAAGGGTTGTTTTTCTTGCGAGATAAATAAAAGGGGTTTGAAAGGCTTTTGGTCATTGTCACCCCTTCTTTGTTTATTGTTCTACATTCTACAGAATAAGTGATTGCGCAAATGCTGTTTTGTGCAATATTTTTTTGTTGGAAGTTTGTATACAATAGGATTTTTTAGTGCTGACCACCTAAGGCCGTTCAAGCTTTTAAGGAGATATGTCTACCTTTTATTTTATTAATATCTAGTCAGTACTCACCACTATCTAACTCACGATTTTAACTTTGTAATTCAAGATTTAAACCCGTTTTGAAAATTTATATGTTACTAGCTGATGCCCAAAACTTCATCCGCGTGGATTGAGGTATTTTGGTTCCCGTGGTATTTGTAAAAGTTGGTAGGTAATTTTTTTCCAAAAGCTAGAGGACACTTTCAATCCCCTTTGCTGTAGAAAAAAATGAATTCTGAGAAAAGTCCCGTTACCTGTATTAGGAACATGCGTTGTACAAAAATTTCGGCTTAGCTACTAACAGAAATGATTGTGTTCGTAAGTTCATTTTTATGTAAAAATTATTACACATAATATCCCCGCGCCTTTTGACAAAAAATGAGAAAGAACAATATCACATCTAAATTCAAAGATCCAATCTCAGCGTGGCATCAGAGCCAAGTCCCGACATTCCTCCTTGTTATCCACGAAGCCTTATCCTGCACGGCATAAATCGCCCCGACCCGTATAACTCTCGCCGGCCATTAAAAAGATAAACAACTTAATATAGGCATAATAATAAACAAACCGGAGTCGACTTAGTTAGATCCCTGTATACTCTCATAATTTTATTTATTCACGAAACCGTAAATATCTTTAGGAATAATTCCAAAGGCTTTTTGCGGGGATTAAGGGGGCGCTGCGGGCCTGAGAAAATTATATTCGACTATAACAGTTATCATGCATCACCTGGAAGACGGTTAATGTGCCTTTTCGCAATCTCGAGGGCGGTGCGGGAGACGCTGCGCTCAAATTACTTTTTCAAAGTATTTACATGTAAATAGAGTCGGTGTTGTTGCGAACTTTGCGGTGGTTACACTCAGATGCGTCTGTCTTATGTGTCTAGGTGGCTGTTCTGCATAATCCATCTACACCTACACACTAATACGATGCTATATTAGTTAAGTCGATCTGTAGCTTACGGAGCGCTTATTTTACATTTATAACAAAAAAGTATCTAATGTAAAAATCCACTATACATTCCACTGGCCGAGTCCATATTGATACGCCATATCATTTGAGGACCTGGGTGGTAAATAAAGCCGTGGCTGATAATTCATGTTTAAATTTTGTGATTGGTGTGTACCTACTTAACTTGGTCACTTTGTTAACAAAAGTTAACACTACACTATATAAAGCGAGTCACCATACAGTTCACAATCAAAGCTTAGGCAGTAGGCACCCATTAAGCATACGAGCTGATAACTAACGTATTCAAAATAATGTTAAATCTAAAAATTATTCATATTGCGTCTTTGCTGAGATTAATCCCGATTGAGAGCAATTTAAGGGCGCTACGAAAACTCTTTCGCAAAGGTAATATTATCATTTAAAAACACGCCCTATACGCTGAAGCTTGTATAATTATCATCCATTTTACTTATAAACTTTCATAACGGCCTATACGTCGACTTAACCTCTACTTTTGGGGGTGGCATAAGGGTGGTAAGCTAGGGTTGCCATCTCTTCTTATATCTGTGATGGTTTTTACTTTAAAGCAAAGCGTAAAGCGTATTTACTTTAACTAAAAGAGAAAGTATAAAAGCTTAAAGCCCAAACTCTGGTCTAAATCTTTGTACTACAACAATATCTAACTGCTATTTCAACCTTTCAACCTTTTTACCAGTTATTCAATATTTGCTAATAAGGATTTCCTAACGTAACTGAACGTAAGATTAGATATGCTATCCACATGAAGACACTTCCAGGGGTAAGACACCACAGGGCCGAATAATTAGGTACACGGCTCCATCTACATTGTATGCGAAGAAGTCATCCAATCTAATGAGTAGTGCGTGTGGTCCGTGTTAAGTGTCTACCATAAAAGCAGTTGACTTATAGCGAAAACAGATTACTTCTGAGTTTTGCATCTTCTGTGTTCAAAATGTCTCTTATCCAGGGAATAAAAAAAGGAAAATATCCGTGCTGCCAGCCCTGGGGTTAGCGTGCCTCCACGCCTTATAATGGGAGTCTAAGAAAAACGGGTGCACGGTTCGGAATAGAAAAGGCTCCTTTGGAAATAGCTTTGGCGGAAAGCTTTGGATTTATGTCTGCTACGGGATACGCTGGAAAATATCCGAGAGCTGATTTTTAATGGGGCCATTGTTTCTATTTTAAGCGCGGTGTGCGAATGGAATACTCAAGTTGGAGTCGCTGTGTTGTTTGCTTAATGGTATGCTTAGCGGGCGTGCGTACACGCGATAATGATGTGATATTGTATAAGGTTTTGGTGCTATGCGAATTTGGGTTAGCTTGAGTCGCAACAGTCAAACCCCCATAAATCAAATATTGATCAGCCAATACTTAGGTACTAATTATACTAATCTACGAACAAATTAGTCTACGAACATAAATAATGGAAAATAAAAGATCAACTACGCTGAAACGCCGCGGCGCCGTAACAAAACGCCGTTAATATTTTCGTACATATTGTAAATTTTTTAGCTTACATATTGTTATGGAAATATGTACAAAGCATATTTTTTAACCCCTTAACAAAAACTGTCAATTTTTAGGGTTCCGTAGCCAAATTTGGCAAAAACGGAACCCTTATAGATTCGTCATGTCTGTCTGTCTGTCCGTCCGTATGTCACAGCCACTTTTTTCCGAAACTATAAGAGCTATACTGTTGAAACTTGGTAAGTAGATGTATTCTGTAAACCGCATTAAGATTTTCTTACAAAAATAGAAAAAAAACATTAAATTTTGGGGTTCCCCATACTTAGAACTGAAATTTAAAAAATAATTTTACATCTAACCCTTACGTGTGGGGTATCTATGGATAGGTCTTCAAAAATGATATTGAGGTTTGTAATATCATTTTTTTCTAAACTGAATAGTTTGCGCGAGAGACACTTCCAAAGTGGTAAAATGTGTGTCCCCCCCCCCGTAACTTCTAAAATAAGAGAATGATAAAACTAAAAAAAATATATGTTGTACATTACCATGCAAACTACCACCGAAAATTGGTTTGAACGAGATCAAGTAAGTAGTTTTTTTTTAATACGTCATTAATCGTAAATCGCAATTTACCTTTCATTCAATCAACTCAAATTTTAAAAAAAAACATTTAATTTAAAACTTATTACAGGTTTGTACGGAACCCTCGGTGCGCGAGTCCGACTCGCACTTGGCCGGTTTTTATTATTGTGTACTATACTGGATGATTCAAGAATCACGAATAATTATTACATATTAGTTTTTCGAAATATATATTTTTTTTTAACTTTCTTCAAGTGTAGATATAAGAATTTTTATAAGAGAGATAAAAGAGATACTATGTAATTAAACTCAAATTTAATTTTAAATTCTTTCAATTTAAAAGTTAATAGGTATAAAAGAAGCTGAGTTACCATTTAGGCCTTAATTAGAACACTTTCAAAATGGTTACTTTATCTACAAAAAATTCGTTAACGATCCCATTAGGTACATGTAACGATAGAGCCATAAAGTCAATAAATGTCCGATGTTAAAATATCACAAGGAGCCGCTCAAAATATAATCTTTAAAAACATCGAACTTAACCTATTTTCGTATGCGTCCCGTAATCAGTGAGATGTCATTTTTCATCTCCGGAAGAAATAAAAATGCCTAAAATAATGAACTAATAACATACCGGGTACGATCCCAAAGCCACCGAAAGTAAAATATTATATTAGTAGGCAAGTAACACATCGTTCCGTCGGTATAATGAACATGACTCCCTCTAGCGGGGGCCATTAATCAACCCCCCGAGCCCGCGCACCGTTTTCTCCCCGAACTCCCCTCAAAAAATTCCCCCCTCGCCCCCACCCGCTTACAATGTTTCCAATTCATCACGAAACCCCGCCCTTGACAACTCTATATGAGAAAGCCGCGGTCCTTTAGTCCTTAACGGCTACGTCTTGGAAAGAACTATGGCAGCTGACTTGTTTCTTTTCGACCGCCTCGGTCTCAAAATCCCTTACCAAGGTTTCTATGGAGTTGCTTGTAGGAACGCTCACAGATTTCTTGAGAGTGTATTTTCTTGTTATATCAGCTCTGTTATACGGCGGCCATTACAAATAAATCTTACCTTACCTTTTTTAACTCAGATTCGAAATTGTTTAAAGGTATTATTTTTTCTTTCATCTTCTAAGAAGTGAAAATACGTTGTATTTTGTATGATGGTTGAGAAATATTGATCTAATTAATAAAACATTATGCAAAAACTAAGAAAAAATATGTAAACCCGATAAGTATTTAGGTAGGTATTTAGTACCTACCTGTAGGTATCTACTAGTCGTAGATAAATGATTAGGTACGAACATAGGTATTTTATTTTATTAATCGAATTCAAACAAACAGCTAGCAACAACGAATGTAAATAGGAAACAAAGTAAGTATAGAATCATTGAATGGCTCCAAAACAAAGAGAAGTCCAAAAGAGAACAAAGGAAGGGGAAAACTGCAGGCAATTATTCAGTCTACTGGATGCCGACGGAACAGTTTCTGGTTGGCTTTGCTACAAAAATATTGGTTGTTTGCCAACATTTATCTTTGTGCAAGGGAAGCTTTTTTATTTTCTCTCAAAAAATAATCTTTAGCAAATTTCGTATTTATTCAATACAAGATAAATATATTAATTTATCAAGCAGGTAACATTTATCACGTATACCTATAACCTATAGGACTTAGGTAATAATAAGTCCTTTAATATAATAAAATCTAGATCTCAGATGCTAGTAGGATTACAGTCAGCATTGTATTCTTTTCTCTCGAGTGACTGCAAAGTACCATAAGAGGAAAAGAGATTTATTATTTTATTATCCTAATAGCATCTGGATTGTGTTACATGTTGGAACACCTGTTCAACCAATTTTGATGATTCAAAGACATGGGATACTTTTTATCCCGGAAAATTAAAGTTCCCACGGAAATTGAACAACCTACATCCACGCGGATGAAGTCGCGGGCATCATCTAGTATCTGTAGTGATGTGTTAGTAACAAAAAACGAATCAAATAGATTTCGAGGTTTGAACAAACTTGTTTCTTTCACAAAATTAAAGTCCCCATTAAAACTAAGGAGCACATTAGGAACCGTTTTCAAACACTTTTCGTAATGAGAACGATCGCAAGTGCGACCAGTAAATTCCGCTGCCAATCCGTGGGCTTAAGTTATAAAAGGCATGACTATATGTAACATAAAAACTACGAGTATGATATCAAATCAATATAATATATTAATATCTATTATGAAAATTATCATCAGTGGTTTATTGATTTATGTTACATTATATTACATTTATGTTACATAAGTACAATAAATTTTATGTTAAAGTACTATGAATTTATTTCGGTGTCTTTCATTGATCACTGTAATGGTTTTGTTGTAATGCCTGAATTAAAAACTAATGTGTTTTATACGTGCATTGTGAAACTTGATAAGTAACATTTTATTCTGTTGTAAGATTTGAATAAGACAATTCAGTTATTTTAACATAAACTTTCGCTTACGTGTTTTTAAAAAGCTACTATTATGTAGGTACTAATATCAAATCGAATAATTGTAGGCGCCCGGTACACAGTCAAACTGGAACTGGTATGGTCACAGTCATCTGTTATGATTTTTATAGGTAGGATGTTAGCTTATCATTGGATACAAAGGAAATTTTCCACTGATGATCACGATTATTTGGAAAACTATGAATTTGTATTGATACTTCTTAACATTATGATGGTAGCATTACCATAACGTGGTTGTAATGTTAGGTATACCGGGGATTTAAACTTTCACGCATCTATGACTGTTGCAGACGCTTTAGCTTAAGTAAAGGTAGCCTCGTAATCTCTTTTAAATTGCACCCACACACACGAATAACAGCAGTGCGGGACTACTTTATTTGCAATAAAGAAAGTGGAATCCCGGGTTGCGCTCCAATTACCAGGATATACGCGGCAATCCCGCTGACGTGTTGCTTGGTCTCCGGGATGGGGCAATTATACATATATCCTTTGAAAACTACTGCTTCATTTTGAATGGAAGGTAACCTGTACCTTGTAGCAAAATATAAAAGACGCGTAGCCCTAAGTGAAAAAATATTTCAAATATTTCACGTTATAAATACACAAACAATTTCTCAGCGTTATTTATTTGAAAGAGCTATAACGAGAAGAGTTTAAAAAATTTAAAATTCGAATAGCTATCAGAAGTAAGGTTAAGTCAGAAATAGTGATTACATAAATAAATTTAACGGTTTGCATGAGCAAATCCTTTAATTCGTTAGTCGTCCCTAAAAAAAGGACTTTTTGTCCCTTAAGCAAAAAAAACACTATAGTATGTTTTCGCTCTAAGCGAACAAATGAATACACGTGTCTTAATTATACAAAATCTGATCATAGCGAAAAACATTTAAATCATGGTGAATTTTTATTTCATAGTTATATGAAAAAACCCGCCTTCGATTCAAGTGAATATTTCTTTTGCAGTATTTATCGAAGCGAATCGTGGAAAACACATTTCCTTGAGCCCCGAAAGGCGATACCGGGGCAGGCGGGACGGGTCCCCAGGGACTCACGCTAGTTTTCCCAGCATATCTTATTGCTCTTTTGTTGATACCCTGGCTCGTTAGTTTCATCGCTCGGGGTCATTGCAAAGACCCCGCTTCACGGGATTGTCGAATTCTGTAGTCTATATAGAATGTCACTTTTATCCGTAATACTAAATTGAGATAATAGGGGTAGTGACAACTCAATCATATCAGCAACTCTATCAAACTTAATAAAAATTGTTTCCAAAAAACCGACTGCCAAAGCCACTGTAAAGTAAAAAATAATTTTGATTTCTACACACTAGGTATGTTGAAGTCGGGTTAGCCTGACGCGTCAACTTTGCCTATCTTTGTTATACTCGCCCGACTTCAACATAGTGTGTCAAAATCAAAATTATTTTTTACTTTACAGTGGCTTTGGAAGTGGGTTTTTTGGAAAAAAATTAGTTTTAACTTTTTAGTGTACACTTAATCCCCACGTCTTAAGAGTGCAGCATCCTGCAGCATCAGAGTTGAAGAGTTGGGACTTGGCTTTAAGTATGAAGTCGTTGCTTGACACCTACAATATGAATTCACCATAAAAATCCTAAATCGCTATTTTTAAGGAGTTCTGTACCCTGCAGCATCATGGTTGAGGAGTTGGGACTCAGAGTTGAATCGTATACGTGACTAGATAGGTATATGAATTCACCATCAAAACTTCTTAACTCCCTAGTTTTGAGTCATAGGTACCTAAGCATCAATATTGAGGATTTGGAGTCAGAATTTTTTATGGGACCACCTCGCCAGCTTCCTCTAACCACTGAAAAAAAAAAATTTCAAATCGGTTTGGAAACCACGGAGATACATACTTACATAAAAAAAAAGCCTCCTCTTTTTTTGGAAGTCGGTTAAAAATACGCTTCTAGTAAGGAAGAATACAAGTATAATATTATATGGAAGTAAAGGTTGCCTAGAAGAGATCAATCGCAGTGATAGGCCGCCTTTACACTGTTTGTAAAAACAAATAAAGTGTTATTACATACTTTAATATTAAATACATAGTTGCGATGTCATTAAATTTCAACGCACTTTTTTTTTAAATCTTTAGTTTAGAATGGTCACCAAACTTTTTTTTTACAGCTTCATCCCAAATTTCATATTTTCTCAAAATAATCATGTGGTATTTCTCTTCGCTAGTAAGCTTAGGTACAAGTCTATATTTCATTATTGATAGTCAGTATTTTAGGTATTGCAAATCATTATTATTGACACCTTTTGAATTGTAAGATCAGCTGTTTTTTTGTGTATAGTTTAAATGTTATTCAAAATAACAATACCTACGATCAATTTTTTTTTAAATTTAGTTCGGATGTATGAGTTATAAAAGAAGGCTTATTTATTGCAATAAGGCCCAATTGCACAAGGACTCTTAAATTGATTTAGTTAAATATTTTAATGCTGTCCTTAATGGAAACTGCAATATGCATTTGCAAAAAAGGGACCGCAATCCAAAATTTAACATAATCAATTTAAATGTCCTTGTGCAAGCGGCTCTAAGTTATTTAATAAACATCTTTATTTCTCTTAGTAAAAACAAGATTTTTACCTACCCTAACTATAATATTATGTAGTTATGGGAAATAGATGATTCTTAACATAAATATAACTTTCACTTAAAATATTAAGATTAACCTTAGCACCAGGGATGCCAAATAACTAAATTTTATATCATAACATAAAAACTCATTTGTATCGCCTTCATGGCAGCCAAAAGCAATTTGAAATTAGACGATAAAGCCTCGCCTTTCACCAATTATTCAACGAAATTTCCAGCTGAGTCTGTGTTATTTCAAAGGATTAAAACATTCAAATCAGACTGTTGTACAAGTGGGGATAGCCCCTCTGAAGACGACCCTTGTCTTATTTATTCATCCGAGGAAAAAAGTTGTTTTGTTTACTTCCCTCCGCAGTGTAGGGAGGTCAGATATACGCTTCGAAGGCAACTTTGCAGATTTAATGCAACGCAAGGCGATATTTTTGCTTGTTTTGGAAATGTTAGCCTAACAGTGGTTGTAAATTGGGTATTTTATGTACTTGTTTATAACCGGGTAGGATATGATATTCTTAGGTACCTATCTACTAAAAGAAGCCGTATATTGGAAATAATTTCACTATCACATAGTAAAGTTATTTGCAAGAGAACTTTGGATCTGCCGTGGGTGGTCGCGTAGGGTATACCTGTTGTGTATGAGCAAAAGCACAATCAACCAAAAATTCTCTGAGAATGTGTATGAATCCGTACTACATAGACTTTTTGTCCGCCAGACCAAATATTTTGTCCCTATTGTGTATCAGCGTTGATAAGGAATGATTTATTAAGAGGCAAGGAGAGACAAGCTGTGAAGTGTTCCTTCAAGAAAATGAACAGTGCACTAAAATAGAAAACAGATAAATTAGAAATTAGAAAATAATGTTTTTTTTCCTGCTACTTTAATTTTTTAAGAATACTATCCTTATTTTTATTGAGTATTTTAAGATAGTAAATGTATAATAAGTAGCTACTCAATGCAAATACATATTCTGAAAATTATCTGTATAACTATTACTATTTCATTGTTAAGACCTCCTAAATCTAGTAGATTTCTATATAATTAGATGAATATAATTAGATATAAAGCAGCTGAAGCGTATAGCCCAAAATCCAGAATATCTAGCTTAAGGCGCAATGAAATTGCACCCGCAGCTTAGTCGTTCTCCCCCCGGCATTGCAAACTTTGCCTTGCACAGGTGCTCAAAGTTTTGTAATTATTTCAAACTCACCTAAGATAATTAGAATCTTACCTGAAATGGTTTTTGATCCATGTACAATAGTATGAATGTACCCTTTGGGTATATAGTTTATCTATATTACTCAAGAGTCTTGTCACTACATTAAATCATCAGCAAAAAAGATTAAAACTTTTTCTATCAGAGGACTACCACCTTTCAGGGTATCTACTGTACACGCTAAAAGGAAAATCGAGGTTTTTGAAGGAAGGAACACTGTAAATTTATTGTACTTATTATTTTTGCTCTCTCTACTTATATGATTCCTCAAGTTATTTAAAAATCAACTTCTATTTACCTACCTAAATTTATTTATGTTTACAGATCGATCTGATATAAAAATCCCCTCCGGCCGCCTGCGAAACCAGTGAATACTAATGTTAAACTTTGAGATGCTCAACGCTCTGTTATTCTACCCCAGAGCTACCCTTTTTAAGGGGATTTCTTTATGTTGTGAGAGCTCATTCATAGCGTCCATCAAGACGATCCCGAGCGTCGTTACGGTGGCGCGAAATGTAGCGAAATCATCGCTTCACTGCCACTACTTTTGCTACGGACATATTGTACCTATACTGAAATACTGGAAACTTGGGTACGTTTGATACGATTTCATTTACGGAACAGTAATGCTTTTAAAATAGCCTACCCGTAGTAATAAGGATAGAGATGTGCGAAGGAAAAATTTTTAAAAGGCCAAGACCCAAAGTAAAGGAAATAAATAAGTAGTTAGGTACGAATGTTATTACTTATTTCCTTTCAATAGTATGCGTTTTTCAGTTTCCGTTCATAACTTCGAGATAGTTTTTACTTCGGTTATTCGCTCCAGCAGGGGTAAGATATAGGTTTCAATAGCTAATATATACCATTAAAGGGTTATACCTACCGTTTCTGAACTAGATTGAAGAAAAAGCTACGTTTTCCAAACCACAAAATAAAATGTTTGCATAGAGTTCTAAGAGTAGTTACGTCAGTTGAAGTCGTAACAGAGCTTGTGGACATTTTGCGGCGGCAAATTTACTTTTAATAAAGGCCGCAATAGAACCTCTGCAGCCGTCGCTCCGTCGATATTACACGAACACCCACTAATGTTCTCTTTTACTATTACACTCGAAATATTTACTTAGGGTTGACAATCTTTGTCTTAGTAGCTTCTATGCATCGTCTTGACTCTTGAGTAAGCTTTTAGAACACTAGTTGTTACATCAGTTGATGTTATTTTAATAATATCGTTTCAATACCTACAATAGATATATATAATTATACAAACCAACAATATCCTTATTGTTCGATAATTCTCATTTTCATGAACTATTTCCTCGTAGCACCTTAACTTGATATTATAATAGTACGTACATATTTAATACAATTTTGTAGTAAATCTAGTTTTCTCTTGAAGATCTGAATTAAACCCTAAATAGGTACGCTTCTAGTTTTGAATTAAATAAATATCCCAAGAAGTGTTCAATTAAAAAATATGTAAAAAAACAGGGCTGCCAACAAACAGCAACTTCTTGACCGTTAATTGCAACCGCATGTTTCGCAACATTAAGTCAACCCTCCTAAATGAGTACACTAACAAAATAATGTAGTGCAGGTCCGACGGTCGTAATGACCATGCGACGTCCCCCGATCGTCGCCCGCAATTTAGATTGGCGACTTCCTATGTAGTTAATCCAAAAATACGTGCGTTGGGTGATTATTGGCTGTAAATGGCATTTATGACACCATTTATATTTCTACGTGGAAGGAAAACTAATAGCTCAAAATAATTAGTTTCATATTTCATACATTATTATTAGGTACATAACGAAGCCATTCTCATAAATAAGACTTAACAATATATGTCATATCTAAATCAGTTCAGTTACATTAAATTAAGAAGAATAAAAAAGCATAGCTTTTAAAAGTTAACAAGTAGAATTCATTAAATATCATGAGTACCTAATAAGGGGCATAGAGCGAAGGCTCCAGTCCGGCACGTCGGCTTTATGGACCGTTAGTGCTACTGAAATCAATAAAAGTGCCGGAATGTACCGCACATGCGCAATAGAGACACCAGCCCGTACTGAGTCAGCTACATTTATTTTATAGCCACTTGTATTTGTGTCTATGGCCACTTTGTACTCTTTACTGTTGACGGAGTAAAAAGAGGGAAAAAATTAATTGGAACGGGTCGTAAATACCATCAGCGGTGGTGTTAGAGGGTTGGTTTTTAAGATCTAAATTATGATTTAATGCTTTAGTACTTTCTATAAATATTTAATAGCTCCCTTAGATATACTTTTTTATTAAAAAGGCCATAATAGGTTTTAAATAGGTCTTGTTGGAAACTATAACTAGGTACATGGTTATTTTACAGTTGTTGGTATCTGTATGGTTCTAAAACTTGAAATAACTCGATATCTACACATATATTATAGGGAAAGGTCTTTGTTACTCAAGCAAATTTATTGGTTCCTAACAAAACCTCGATCTCACGCTGTGACTAATAGATGCTGCGCACAGACAATCTTATAACTTAGCATTAAGTTTAATTTATAATGGAATAGAGACATATTTAGTTTCGCCCACGGACCGGTCATTAAATGTTATAATATTAATATAATATCAGAGTTTGGAGTTATTCATTGATTAAGTAATTTATTTTAGCCATAAAGTAGATATCATCTTTGGAATTGCTAATTGAGTTGTAAATATACATTTAAGGCTCACTAGCCTAATCCTGAATAAGTAAGCATATTAACTAAAGGTAGCTTGAACAAACAGCCTTAACCTCTACTTACTGTTTCCCATAATATAGTAGTTTCAGATTTCTGCTGTTTTTAAATGAGGAATTCCAAAGTATTAAATATATTTACCTTAGACCTACAAGCACGTCTCATTATATAGCAGAAAAATTTTTGTCTGCTACCCACAGATTAAACTTTTTTTTAAAACGACACTATTAAAGTTAAGTTAAATCAGATTTAGCAATTTTAATACACCCATATTGTGTCTATTAGGTCATCCTCTTAGGCTCATCATATTAGGCGTCTTAAATTAAAATTGCGCACGATGCAAGCAACGGTCTATTTTATTTTACATAAAAACTTATTTTACTAACCGTTAGAAGTGCCTCTTCAAAATCAATCTCCCAAGATTTACAACAAGCAAAC
Source organism: Erebia epiphron (assembly GCA_963932025.1). Taxonomy (NCBI): domain Eukaryota; kingdom Metazoa; phylum Arthropoda; class Insecta; order Lepidoptera; family Nymphalidae; genus Erebia; species Erebia epiphron. The sequence goes on from OZ009945.1 coordinate 45,383,724, forward strand.
GGGCATTATGTTGGACATTTACGAGATTTTTATGAACTGTCAGCCCATCAAAATCTTTTTATTGAATCACTAGACCATCAATTTTCCAAGCATCATCACGACAAAACTGATATGGCCTTTAACGACAGTACAATTAATTAAAAAGGTATAAAAGCCACGTTTATATACGGGGAGACTATAAAGACTAAGTTTTATACGTCGTAAACGCGATTGTTAAGGACCCTGACGACTTCGACGCCTGGGACGGCAGAACTGTATCAAACCGCTTATAGCAATGGGATAAATGGATCCATTTCTAGTTTCACCACTTTGATTTTGGTTTTTTATGTGAGGTTTGTAGTTTAAACAGATAATATATAGTTTTTTTCCTAGTAGCTATGTACTTTAGTTTTTAAAAGTATTTGACTAAGAAATAATATTTTAAATCATATATTTTAGGAGATACGGCTAATTTTAAAAAGTTTTTTAAGCCTTATCAGTATATTAACACAAAGTTTAAACACGTCATAGAATGCTAATAAAATAATGCATTACAACTTAAATTTATTCAAGATATGAATGAAAGTAGACACATAAATAACCCTATGTGCAAAACAACACTAAATCACCCACACAGAGGAGAAACGCAAACATCGCATAAAAGCAATTCAGATCAAAAGTCGATGTCTCGGAAGGCGAATAAAAGAGATTTATCCGAGGCGAAGGAAACTTTGAAAATTGTAATTTTTAAATAAACCATTAAGAAAAAGTTCCGGACCATTTGAGGGTTATCGTACCACTATTCAGCGCCATTGTTGAATGTTGGATTTAAGACGCCGATGTATGGATAATAGAAGATATATTTTAAACTACATGACGTGGGACACTGTATTATTTATTTTAAATGATACTTGCTGATATTTTAAAAGGCAATAACATTATTTATGGTAGCTATATAAGGTTTTGCCCACTGCAATATATATGAGCATGCCAATGATTAAATGAAAGATCAATGCAATAAATATTACGTTTTTAAAGTAGATCTAGTAGGTTGGTACTTAGCTACCCACTATTGTCCACCCACGGAAAAAAATATGATGAATGGTTACGCACAATGGATAGGTAATCAATAAACAACATAATTAGCATAGTAAATTAAAATTGTTTTGCTAGTTTTTCGGTATAAAAACAGATAAAAAATAATATAATGTTCGCGACAATTTCTCATTTAACATTATAATTTAAGTCTGCGGTGACTCGACTTAAGAGATTTACTTCCAAGTTATTCTCATCGGAATGGAGTGTTTGTAACCATTAATTTTTATGGCCGACCGCATCCTTTGATTGTGTAAGGTATATGTGAATCAGAAAGATAAAATTATCTTATATTTTTATTAACGGAATAAAGATCTCAAATGCACGTCTAAATTAACATTTTAAAATAGCTACTCTATCGAACCTTAATGTGCTTAGTCAGCTCTAATACAAATATAAAAATATCCATATATTTTTAGATAAACGCAATTAACTTTAATGATTCATTATTGAACCTTCTTTGCCGAACAAAATATTTTGTTATTTAGTTGATGAAGTTAGGTACCTACTGTTAAGCTTTTTTTTATTTTAAAAGGCCAATATATTGTTGTACATTTATTTTTTATTATTAATAACTTAACTATTATTATTAACTTTGTTATATTATTAATACCGCATGTAGCAGTAATGACTTTGATATTTCGGCTATATTTGCATAAATAATAATTGCCTATATAAATCGATTTCAGTTGTTTTTTGACTAAACCCACATAGAGGGGTTATTCTGCCAAAAATATTATCCTTTCCGGTTGTCTATGTGAAATATTAAAGTATTTATTTTTGCACTTTCAGATTTATTCAGGAGTCGTGGGACGGCGTCGTACGTATTTATTTGTGAGGCATCAGGGCTCCCCGGGCGCCGCAGGGTGAAATGGCAAACACAGGAAACGGATCAGGAACTTTCCCGCCGAACCGGCGAAAGGGAGGATGTGTAGGGTGACTATTTGCGCTAACAAAACACACAATTGTTAAATATACTCCATCCTGTCTAATCATCAAAAGAGCACTACTGAGCACGGGTCTCCTCTAGCGATGAGTTTTAGGCCTTTAACATTGGTAAACTTAAAACACCTTTGAGAACATTATGGAGATCACTTGGGCATGCAGGTTTCATTTCGGTACCTTCACCGTCAATCTAAATTGCTTATTAAAAGTTAAAATGCACATAATTCCGAAGAGTTACTTAAGTATCTAGGCTGTCACCGTTGTTTAATTTTATCATCGCTCGCTCATACGCAGAAAAAGAACTTTGATATAAAAAACCAGCAGTTATTCATCGAATGATCACTTATTATAATGCAATCATAAGGCATTGGCCTAAATACCTTCGCATTTTAACGCAATACATCTCGCTTACGGCCAATAAAAAGGCTTTTCCCGATATTCCTAAACTTATGGCCATCCTTTCCTCTTGATATGTTTATATGCATTAATACGGCTTTATAGAAACGAGATAAGCATAAATCTAGCGGCCGGTGTACATCCCACTTTATTGTTATTTCGTTGAATTTATTTATGAACCTCCAAATTGTCAAGTAAGCAGGGAATGAACCTTCGGTACCTACTTTGATTGTTTTGTATAGGCAGAGGGATTGCTTTTTTATCTTGTTCTAGGATAATTTAAATTAGAATTAATTATGATGTAGTTTGATTTGATAATAAAGGTATCATAGGCCTCCTGAATCGTTGCCTGCTATTAAGTACCTAATGCCCCTTTCGGCAGAATTATATATAGATTAATAGATATTGTGTGGTGATGGCATGGATTTTTGGTAGAATAACAAAATTAAATCATACAAATACAATTCAATAGAAATCATTTGTAAAAAAATTTAATTAGATATAAAGTTAAATAACAAACATTAAAACCATTAAGTAATTAGCATTGTTTAATAATTTATGTTAGGTACATTATTCCATAACAAACAAAAATAATAAAGAATTTCTTTTCCTATTTATTTACTGGAACCACTACCATAAATAAAATGAAAACTTAATATAACAAGCTCTAAAACCAATAAAACACATGCTTCCTACGATACTTTAAACATTTATACACATAAAAAAAGCAATTTTTATGGTAAAATGTTACAGAACATTTTTGTACTTCTACCCATTTATATTGCACTCGCAAGGAAAATACTCTACCATTTTTTGTAACGTAACAGTAGTCAGTACTTACCACCTATTTTTTTTTTTGTTTAAAATGAACACCTTATACATACTGCCTTATTAATCTTTTTCATTGTATCTGCTAAATGTATTAATTTACATACACAGATCCGGAATCAAACATTTATAAAACAAGCGACGTACCTAACTAGTTAGTAGAGGTAGTAGGAGTAGAGGTGAAAATGTCTATTTATTTTGATTTTCATGAAATTTAATGCATGCCCAATAATTGACTGGATAGCTTACATGCTCAGAATCGTATTTTTTAGTATTTATTTAATAAAAAAAAATACTCAATGGATTTTATAATTATTCTAAAATAAGTTGAGCATACTCTTTATCATACCAGCCTCAGGGTATATGATAAGAAACAAAAGGGGCCACGGAAATAAAATATGGATTCAGTGCGTCTCGGCAGTTTCGCGCACACGTTACTTGTTTATAGGGTGGCTTCTCATTTCAGACGACTGCCATGATTGCTGCGTAATAGTCAAAGACGTTCCCTGTCCCTTGCCAATTATAGAAAGAAACAGCAACTGAATTGCATGAAAGGAAAAGCAAGGTCAAGTTAAAATGGTTGTCATCAACATTTTGGTATGCTGACGAATGTTTTACTAATTTGTGGACACTGATAAAAAATAATTAATAATATGTTAAAAGTCTAATGCCAAAAAGTCATTGTTAAAGTCATTTTATAAAGCTAAAAATATATGGCATAAATTTTAATTACTAATATCTTCCTCCTCATTGATGTAGAATTTTAGTTACTCATTCTATTTCAATGTTCCTCCTGGAGAATAATAAGTTCTCGATAGTGTCTGTTGTCAAAATCTACAGATACTCCTATTCACATACATAATATTGTTACTTATCCTTAGGGTGGCTTCTCATTTCAGACAACTGCCATGATTGCGCCATGATTGTTATGTAATGGCAGAAGACGTTCCCAGTCCCTTAACAATTATATACAGAAACACAGAGTCGATTGAATGAGATGAAAAGTGGGTTCAATGTATATTAGTTTTTATCTATCTAAATTGTGGGAACTTATATTAAAATTAACATTTATTAAGCCGTCGGTACTTCATTCTAATATTATAAGAGTGTGTTTGTTTATGGGTTTGTCCTTCAATCACGTAGCAACAGAGCAACAGATCATCATTTTTTGCATTGGTATAGTCAAAGACCTGGAGACTGATATAGAATAGCTTTTTATTCCGGAAAATTATGGCCTTCCCGTGGGAATTAGAAAACTTATTTTTCGACCGACGTCACGTGGATCAGTTAGTATATTATAAATGTGTGTTTCTTTGTCTGTCTATCTGTCTATCTGCCAGCTACGCTTGTATATCTGTTCAAACTGATTTTGACGGGAACAAGAACAGAAAGAAAGAACAACCTATCTAGGTTGTTCTTTATCTCGGAAAATCGATGAGTTCCCCCGATATTCCTATAACCAAAATCCACGCGGACATAGTCGCGAGCATCATCTAGTCTGAAATATGTTTTCAGGAAATTGGAGGGGAGTTGTCATAGTATCTGAGATGCTTTATGTACATTTCGCCTGTTTTGGCACAGTGTCAAAGTATTTTTGGCTCGCATTGCACATCATGAATGCGGCGAGTTTGCCGTTTTAAATATATTACGGTAACGACCTACATAATAATATGTACACTTATTGAAAGTTATTTTAATGGTAAATGTATAATATTATTGTCGTAGGTTTATTTACTGGGATTATTTATTTATCTACTCCAGCATCGAAAAGTTCCAATTTCGAATTTGACAACTATATCGAATTGAACCCTCTTTCGTGTTTGCTTCTCATAACGATACAGTTCGTTGTATGGGAGCTGTATCGTTATGAGTCGTAGCTGTATCGATATGGTTATCTTCATAAATAGGATACCTATAGCTTAGCGGCTCTGGGTTCTGGCACTTGACTTTTTTATTAATTTATATAGTAAAAAATTATAAAGACGTCCTTGTCGTAGATAAAATCTTGTATGCAACTGTACGTAATTAGTCATTTTAATTCTCGTACTATCCTATTTTGATACTCGGCAAGCCTCGTATCAAAAAACAGCACTCGAATTAAAATGACCCTCATTACGATACAGTTGCATAAATAGCTATTACTGTATCTGATATACTAGGAGGCACTGATGATCATAATATTTCCACTGAATAAAATGAAAGTTTGTCCTTACTTACTATACATAATTATAAATTTTTTTTAGTATATTTTTTTACATTTCAGATATTTCATGCAGAAAAAGAAACTTCGAATAAAAGATAAAACGTACTCGTATTTAGCCGTACGTATTACATTATCAAACGGAAAAAAGGCGAAACAAAATTGAAAACAAGCCATTGTTATGTTATACGAAGGTTCCACGAGAAAAAGGCAATCTACATGGAGGGTTTGCACCGGACGCCTCGAGATGAGGAAATAAGAATTCATCCTTTCTCGCCCCGGGGAAGGCGGCGGGTGAGGGGGAAATGGGGGGCAAGACGGACGACGCCATTCCAAAAACCCATTATACGAGCTCTAGAGCTGTTTTCTATCTTGGAAAGGAACCCGCGCCACCCCGGCCCTCTCTTCGCCCCTCGGAGTCCCGACTTTGTTTATGAAAATTACCCATTAAAATAGCTATGAAAGTAATGCTTTTACCACTCCCGAAATTAATAAGGGAATTGATATAGATTATTTTAAGAGTTCGCGCCGCTACTTGTACATTTTCTTTTTAAGCACGTCATCTTTCTTTAAAAATTAGAATATCGCTGCTCCTACGTGTGAAATCTATTTTTTCATGGTATGAATATAATAACGAATAGTCGTAAGGAAAACACTGTTTCTATGTTTTAGGAAACCAAAAATGTTTTTGTTTTAGTAGGTTATTCTCGCCCAGATATAGAATAAATTTTGTAGGTAAATCATTGTACCGGCAGGAAATTCCTATATGTAACAATTGTTATGAAACGAACACAAGTTACAAAAAAAAATAAGGAGGTATCTACTCATATCAAATATAATAGTAAAAATTGTATTAAGAAGAAAACTTTATCATGTTCGTGTGATAATAGATAATTCTAAATTAACGATTTTGTCGTGCAAATATAGTGCCCAATTTTAACGACTTCTACAAGAGATTTATGCTCGTTTTTCTTACCCCTCAAGATTTTCGATAAAATGCCGTTACAAATTAAATTAAAAAACAAAATTATAGCACTTGAACCAAAAATCTAAATACACCGTTCCCCTCTTTATTGGGAAGCAAGTAAAGAAAATTCTTTAGATAGTATGCGTTGCGCCCTTTCTCACTTAAGAATTTTACCATATTCAAGAGTAAGAGAGTAGATTTTCGTAGTTCCCGCTAGTATTTCGATATAAAGAAAGATTATCCGAAGCCCCTAAGGAAGTTTGAAATTGCTATTGTAGCGAAAAGGATTATATGTTAGTACTACGCCGTAGCGGGTCTACGTCGCAGCGAGGTTTTGAAAGGTTGTATGACACAATAGTTATCTTTACAGGCACACCTATTTATTCGTATACTGGAATTTATTTAAACGAATATATGATACAACTATAGAATATAATATAGCCACGTAGCTTTGTAGAATTGGTGAGGATTGGATGGAATTAAGTATAAAATATTTTTTTTGAATTACTTAGTTTTCGTATTATATCATTATTATTTCTGCTCATTTCAGTTTAGTATTCATTATTATTAGGATAATAAAAATAAATTAATACCAATTTAAAATAGTTACCAATAAACTCCAATTTTACGATCAGTTAATTAAATAAAGTAATAAAAGCAAACGATTTAAAGCGTAAAATACACAATATGATATCGCGACAAAGCACACCAGAGCACATCCGGATTAATCCAGTGAAATCCAGTTGGATCTGGTGGAATCCGGTTAAAGCCGGCCAGGCCCGGTGCGATACGGCCCGGCCTAGCGCTGCGGTGTTAATCCCTATTTAAAATTCTGATAAAAGCACCTGTATTATCTCGACCCTAATTTATGTGTGTTAAATGTATTAGTTAATTAGATTTTATTTGCCAATTAAATGCAAAAGATGTTACTGTAACTGCTGAATGAGGTTGAATTCGTAAGTTTGCTTTTTTATAACCTTCGCTTAATCAACTAGATGATTCCTGCGTAGATGACTTCATCTAGCGTAGATTTAGGTTTTGTAAAAGACCGTGGGAATTCAATATTGTGTGAAAAAAGATACCCGTCCCCGAGACAAACAAGCAATCTCTGCAAAAATTGAAAAGGTAACAGACAGACACTCTTCGATATTTATACCATTATGAGTATAGATATGGCCGCAATGGTGTAGTTAAAGCTATGTAAATTATTTTTATGCTTTCGTTATCTGGAGAAAATACTTGCAACTTTCTAGTCTATATCATTTAACTAAGTATTTAAGTTTAACTGTACGTTACCTGAGAATACACTTGCTTAATATCTATGAAATATCAAGAGAAAATTACATTAAAAATGTACATACATATCTACCCGAGACCATTAAACATCAAGGGATGGCGTATAATCCGGCGTGCATAACGAGATCGAAAATGAAACATAAATCGCCCAGACGCACTTATAGCGATTAAACCCATTAACGGGCACGGGTCATCGGTGCCCAGGAGTGTCCCCGTCCAATCAACAACCCTTTTACTGCTAAAACAACCACCAGGTACAAGTGAACCCGGCGATCTATCAAAGTGGTAGTGTAGTGGTAACGTTAGATATGTCGCGTGGTTCGCATTAGAATGGTCGGTGCGTATCAGGATTCATGATCGGGCGCCCCTGTACGCCCCCACTCAGATATACGGTAACGATCGCACCACAATACCATAGACTATAAATATGGCCCGTACGCGGCTACATATGCTGGAGGCGCGTACAGCCAGCCAGTACGAGTATTCGTATTGTTTATGCCACATTAAATTGTTAGAATGTTGCCCGGTTATTGCCGAAAGCGTATTTGGTTCGCGTATCGTTATGTAAGTTACGTTGCCGTGGGCGTAAATTGTTTCGCCCTAACGTTTACTGCTATTCCTTGTTAGTTTTCATGTGTTTTATGTAATTTGATCGTAGATCGTTATCGTCTTGTTGTGTGTTACGGCGAAGGTAAAGTACCTATAACTCACACGAAAAACCCCTATTCGAATATCTCTATCGAAAAAATTTGACACTTAATTTTTATATTAATGCACTATATAGACATCTATACTCAGCTTCACTTCTGTTACCGCAGCCCGCTTTGCGCTCCCATGGTAATTTTACAAAGGGAACCTCAGTGCAAAATCTCTGGGCGTTAATTTATCAGTGACTGTTTCAGGACTTAACATTCAGGAAAAAACAAAATCAACTTTTTGTAGGTAATAGACAGTCATTACATTAGAGGAGTTGCTTGCGTGACCATAGACTATCAATCCTGGGCAGCAATTTTATTAGTCCATGAAACTTACTTTAATTATATTTTATGTTGAAACACGAATAATCCAAGCTAAATGACTTAATGTAAGTACGTTTATTTAATCATGTACGTTTTAATTAAAAACTGACCATCTTGTTTATTTATTGATAAAATGGGTGCTTAGTTTAAATATTTTAGCTCAAATCGTGTAAGTTTAACATGGAAAAATTCGACCAAATCAAAGTCAAAATAAAAGATTTTATTCAAAATAGGTGCAAGTTGTACACTTATTGAACGTCATACAAAATTATTGCATAAATACATTAAAATAATTCTTAATATTATCATCATAAACTGCTTGGCTTGTCTAGTCGCAGCTCTGAAAAATAAGATTAAAACTTTCTGCGGACATGAAGCAATTCTATTGGTGGCTTCCACACAGGTATCTTTACTTACATCGCTCTCTATTACATTTTCACAATTTTTTTCTTATGGAAAAGCAGCCGTCTCATAGGAATAGCAAAACAATGCATGAATAAGGAACCGATAGGTATCAAAATATTCGAACAAAACAAACGTACACGAAGCGAACAAAATATTTTTCCATTGCTTCAAAGTAGCTAAGTGACGGGATCCCTTATTTCAATAACAATGTCAACCTATTAATCAATACTGCCAAATATTTACTCAGTTATCGGTAAGTTTAGATAATACTAGTATGGCGCTTGGATGCGCGGCTCGCTGAAGCGGACCGCGTAGTAGACCGATATTACTCTATACTTAGGTATCTGTTGTGTTTTAGTATAGATAATCTCGTATCAATATTAAAACACATTTTTTTTTATTGTGAACGGTCTGGCGACCTGATAAGGTAAGTAATCAGTAAACAGCTCATACTAGAATTTTGTTATTTAAAAAAAAACATTTTGGGAAACAAAAGTAATTTGTAGGTAGGTAGTTAGGTAGGTACTTAGCGTGGACACAAGCCAAAAGAAAAAAAATATGGGAATCTTTGCAAAAGCTTTGAGCATGAATATATATATTCAGATATTCTAGTAAAGATTTCTACGTAAATTTAGCCCGATATCTTATCTAGCAATGTATGGACCAGTAGTTGTTCGACGTGGCAGTGTTACGGAAGGCTATGAAAATAAAACATTCTTCAACAAGCGCATATAAACGTCAAAGGGAACGCCTACTTGGAATAATTTTCGCCCCAACATCCAAAGTACATTTCCATGCATAATGTTAGGAAGAATATGGAATTTATGTAATAAGTTCATATGGGAAACTTGTGAAATCGAAAGCGAGTCTACTGACTGAAAGCCTTTCCTTAAGGGAAAAGTTGTCGGCTCTATACCTACTCGGCTACTATATAAGTACCTATAGAATAGCATGTAATGACTAGGTACCTATATTATTATGTAAATTGATAACCATATTATTATCTAGTAATTCAATGCCTACCCTACCGATTATAATCCATTAGTAATAAGGTAAGTACCTTCCTCATACCAGGGTTCTGTGCTACTACTCAACGCTCAGCTCCGCCGCCGCCCGCGCCGACGCCAATGGCAAAAGCTCAGAAGTGCTTGAAAAATGAAGGCCTTGCACGGGCAAACGCAGTGTTAGACGACATCACACTTTAGGTGGGCGGACGATCTCAAGTAAGTAGCTGGAAGAAGCCGGAAGCAAGCGGCACAGGATCGTATCCTGAAAAGGTCCTTTCTGGAGACCTTTGTCAAAAAGTGGATGTCTATCGGTTGAGACGACAATGACAAGATGAATAGGGATGATGCCTATGTCAAAAATACATAATTTTTTACTGGTTATTACATAGAGGGTCTTCCAAAACACCTAAAATTCACATCCTCGGTCAGGGAAGTTTGTTCCCCCTTTTTAAACTATCGATTAAAGAAAAAAGTTCGTTTAAATTTGATGACGTCACAACTATGTTTTAAATATAAAATTTCTATACTAGAAGTTTTTTAAGTTTGTTGTCAACTCAATAAAATCAGCAATGATTTTATTGAGTTGTATCACCCCTGTTATGGAATTTTAAAGACAAAAATAACTTACATACCTACAAATTTAAAAATGGTTACAAAGTTTACTGCTTTAACGTTTTTAAAGGTTTGTTTAATTTATCTTAGATATCTTCAATGGTAAACTGAGCTTTTACTATCGGTAAATTTGGTCATTTTTTCTAAATCGATACACATAACGCCATCTATGCCAAGTCGACAGTCAACTTTGTCATAATAAGAAAATGTACTGTTTGAAATGGAAATCCGCTTATTTTGGAATCCGTGCAGTTTATTGCAGTGCATTATAAAATTTTACCTTTATTTACTATATATATATTCTATTATATGAGGCATGTTATCAGACCAATATAATTATGTCACCTGGTCAGGGTACAGCTACGATCCTATCGATTACTTAAAGTTAGCGTAGGTATAGTATTATGACTCGCTGACTCAATCTGGTTTCGCATGGATGGATTACTGAAATTCCTTTCTTAGTAAATGCAGATGGTCTACCTTAAGTAGGTACGAATAAAATCTATAACTGCCTACCTATGTTAAGTCTCAAGTTCCTAACCACCAGAAGCTGTAAATGATAATTACTGACTATTTCATAAAAAAACAATTCGCAATACTACGTAGGTATAATAGTGTAGATATCGGCAAATATTTAGAAAGATAAGTATATAAAGGTATTACAAACAAAATTCGGAGGAGTAATGCAAAATAAATACAATTTACTACTATATCCATGTTGTATCGTCCAATGGAGATCGTGCGTGAAACGGCCGCGCGCTCCATTAAACGCAAGCATTCCCTGAGTTTGATACACTACCGCTATTGGGGAAATTGTATTTTTGAATATACCTCTACTTTTTGAAGACATATTATTTAACAGGTAAGTATATTAGATCAAAATATATATAAGATTCTAAAGCCTTTTTCTTTCTTCTTAAAATCTGTTAGATATACACTGGATACTTACCAGCATCAAAAACCTACAACTAACCAGGCTCCACACTCCAACTAACAGGCTACAATGGACTCCACATTTTTTAGTCTTGTTGGTATCTTACCTAGTTTATAATAAATTATATTATGATTTGAGCAATGAGATGTTTTTTAAAATATTTCATAACAAATGACGTATTTTCATGTTTCATTCCATAGTATATTTTTCCATAATATCTAACCTTCAACTAAATCATGGTAGCTATTTTTTATATTACAATACTTGCCTTAAAATGTTTTCTAAAGTATAATTATTTTGGAACTGTTCAATATTTCTTCTAAAAATATACTCACGCTTAGTATTCAATATGTGGGTACAAATTCAAAATGGGAGTTATCGCTTCATACGGGTTGGTCACGAGGGAAATTTTAGGGTTTCTGTCCATATTTGCATGGAAACTGTACGCTGACCCTTCTGAAGCGTTAATGCGCACTCGGATGATATTTGCATCTAATTGTAATCCATTGTTATTTCATGGGAATGGCCAGGGGGCAGTGATAAATTTGATTATACCTATTATATGGACCATATAAAATGTGCGCGTATGTTTCTGGGTAGTAGATATTGTATTATCGTCTAGGGTTGGATGGGGCCTACTATCGGTAGATACAATAGATTTACTTGTCTTAAATTAAAACTCGTCTGTCATCCCACTGCTTTATCCCACTCGTCGTCCTCTTGATCCCACTAGGATTAAGTATTCATTAATTTTGTAGGTACTTTGTTGAGCAGACGTGGAATTTCTTTATGCATGTAACAGACCATTATTTAAAGTTTGCAGTGAAGATGCTTTAATTATTATTAAATAGCAAATAGGTCTCAAACGTTTTTGACGTGCATCGTTTTCTCTTTACTAATTCCATTAACTTTTTAATCTTGAAATGGCCTTTGTCCAGCTTTGGTCGCATACTGGCTAATGGATGGATGGATGATAGATTATATGGATACTAGGATAAGTAGATATTATATGTAACTGCAGCGTATTTCTCTTAAATTTTGAAAGTAGGTAGGTATCTAGCTCGTAATTGGGAAATTGAATTCTCTCACAGTAAAATTATAATTATATTCTCAGTAAAGGCCATGTCGGCGATCTCGCCGAACGGGCAAAATGTGTAACTTCCGTTTTCCGCGGCATTGGGCACAATTTGAAATATTTTACTGCTCTTGTAACGACTTGATGGCACTGCCGAGGGCCACTTATATATCTCTTTTATCTTTTGTTAGCCCTCGCCCCTTTGCCCTCTGTCGGATAAAAGTTCGGGAGCCTTTTTTAGCGAATTATAGTTGAGTAGATTACACTCGAATTTGTTTGGATGGGATTGTTTTTTTAATCGCTTGTGGAAATTAAGCCACATCGTAAGGACCGTTTTCTTATAAGAAAGGAAAATCTTTAGAAGCTTTTTTTAACCCATATTGTTTATATTTTTTGGAGGGTTGAGCAAAGGCAAAGGTCTTCCATAATTATTGTATTATAGACCTGAATTATTTGTCAATAAAAATGTTGCTAACAGGCATAGATAGATTTTCGAATACACATTTTTAAAGGATGTTTCAAAATTTGTCTGCATTGATAACACGGTAACAGGGCTTCACGGTAACACTTCAAATCCTTTGAAAATATGTGGTAATTTTTCTTGTAATTCTAATATTCTCAAAGGATATCGTCATTTGCAGTAAGGTACTAGATTTTCATGATATTATATTATAGACAAGGACAAATAAAATACTCGATATAAATTCCATTCTATTTTGACCTTAGATACGTGAATAACGACGTACAATTAATTCTAAAACGAATGGGCTCGCGTAGCAGAAAATATCCTCAGAGATTCTAGGCATGGCATCTTAATTTAAATACACTTTCGTAAACAACAAGTACATGACCACAAATCTCGGCGATCGGCTTCTTAAATCAAGACACTATCTCAGTTGCAATCTGTGGGATTTATCGTGAGTTTCTCGTTTTATTGCGGTGGAAACAAGGACTTGGTACGGCGTGCTTTTGTTTTGGCACGCTTTAATAACATTATTGTTAGTTTGGTATCGAAATTAAAGGAGATTATATAGGTATGAAGTACCTACCCATGTAAAAAATATTGAATTTTTGGTCTCTCACTCCTGTCAGTCGCTAATGATTGAGAATTGCTATGGTATCTCTGTGGCATTATGCTGTATTTCCATCAAATTCTGTCCTTAGCCATTTGTACGGCATCGTTTAACTTAAGCGCCCCAGTTCCTTATATTTGGTCTGTCCATCGGGTAGAAGATCTTCCTTAGCGTGTCTTACAGTCAAACTTCTCACCAATTACCCAAAATAAACTTCTCAATGCTTTTTTTTTGGCGGGCGATTTGTCTTTAATAGCTAAGGGGACATCTCTTCCCGAAAGCAAATAGTGTGAAAAACGTAGACGGATTTTTATTTATAACTTACTAAAAAGAACTAAATCTATGTGACTATAACGCAGACTTTAAAAAACAAAAAAAATTCATTTCAAACCTATTATTTATTTGTATAAAAATTATCTAGAATATTCCCTATTATTTTAAGTTTTTTAACGTGCATTCAAACAGAAATAAGTTTCCATACATATGTCATAAAGCAGTAGATACCTCACGTTACATATTATGTCCCAATCTCCATATTAATAATGCAAGAAGGTTATTTTGTTGCAAGGTAATTCTATAACTGGTTGGAAATGGTATCCGTTCTTTATTGCTGATATATTCATTACCCATTCGTCTTTCCCATCGCATTACATCTTATACATATAAATTACTGAACAAAAGATACCCTAGCCCTGCCGCGCATAACTTTCGACGAACAAAACTATAATTCAGGCAAAAAATATATAAGTATAGTGAAGTCTTTTTCATTTTTTGGTAATGTCTTGATTAAGTAGGGACCACCTGCTAGGGTCCGCTTCTGAGGGACTCAATAAATAAAACTCTAAAAAATATTAATGGTCACATAAAGTATCTGCTGAAACTCAAGTATGGGATATGGTCGTTTAAGCTGTTATAATGAAAGGGGTGGGGTGCTTTGTTTTCCAATACACAGTTGAACTATATAATACCTATTATAATTTGAAGAGAAATACTGATATTGTAGAAAATGTTAGTTTAGGTATATGACAGTCACTCAACGATTTTAGGAAATTAAAATGGAGATTACCAGTACGGATGAGGCAGGGGAAAAATTGTAAGTGAAAAATATCTTTCAGACTTTTGTCACAGAATAATAACTAGTATTAAATATGTTCTAAGTTCAATTCTAAGGTAAGTAGGATAAAGTATATAAGAATTACCTAGAAGAAAAACCAAAACAGTGTTTCGATTTATGCATGAGCTTTCATATTATTTTAATATTCTTTATTGAACCCTACTCTGGAATACCTATCAAAGAGAATCCATAGAAGATTGCCTTTATACTCGTACAACCAGCTCTATCAGACAATCTGCTTACCAATGTAATTAAAAAAAAATCCAATTTTTTTTGAAGTTCTCGTCCCCTTTGTTATTTGTCGGTTATTATAAAGAAACCATTAATAATGAATGTGCAAAATTGCATTTCACGCGTACAAAAAGGTGCTTTTTTTGCATCTGCATTGTGGTCGACATTAAATGACTCCAAAACTCTTTTGTGCACCACCACTCCAGGTAAATAATACGGGAACGATCCAAAATGGCTTCCCCTTGAACACAAATCATCCTAGAGACATTTCTGTTGTATACCTAATCGCAAATTTATTATTGCGAGGCTCGCAGTGCTACGAATTAACAATGAACAAAGTATTATTACATTTTTGAGATATATTCGTATATTAAATCACTAAGGTCATTCGACGCAGCAATACGAGAGCTTTTATAGCTACCCCGAGTGGTAATGAAGTAGTTTCCCTACCGCATAATGGTTTGAATGTCGCTGTAAATTGATTTTTATATTTTGTTTGACACAAATGATTGACATGGGAGAGTTTTCGTTGTAGGGAACCGATTGTACGATGCATTTACGACGTGAGCGACATTTGAGGTGATAAATTTATCTGTTGTGGAATATTTGGGCAATTTTATGACTCATTTGGTGGTGTTAGGCACTCACTAGGCGATAGAGAGGTGTATCAAGTTGCGAGTATTTATTTTTATCACCGGAGTTATTGCGTTTGAGGAGTTTATATATGTAACTACATACTTTTGACGCCGTTCAATCGTTTGCCTAAGATAGTATTATTAAAGTTTGTAAATACGTTATTAAATACATACAAGGTATCATGAGAGCAATCAGTAAGGTTTTTTCTTTCAATTTTTTTTAACATTATTAATTTATTTTATTAATTTATTGTTTATTGGTACACAAAACAGGAAAAACTATACAACATTTCAGGTAAGTATTAAATATTAGGATAGAATCTAAGATATAACCCAAAACGTGTGCACACATCATGACTTATACACATGGCATACACAACAGTCCCGTAATTTTGGTAATAACTTCTTACCATATAAAAAACCGGGCAAAACACTTAGAGTGAGTAAAAAATTTGCTAAAAGATAGATAAATCAAAGAAAGATATTAAAACGGGAAGAAGATTATAATAAAATGACAGGTTTTTAATCGGACTGCAGACCCATCTGTTTTTCCAGTACAATTACCTAAATACTTTCATAACGGGAAATTGAGAAAAGCTACATGCAACCTAAGTACATCTCAAGTTTATAGACTTGCAAAAATAATTTTAAAAGTGAAAACGCAATCGCTGTAAAACCAAACTATGCTGTACTTGCCTATATATAGATATATATATAATTATTAGATTTTAATAGCCTTCACTATATAAATAAAATTATATTTATAGAATATATATGTACCGTACTGACTGACTTATTCCAACATACTTTTTTTTATCCATTACAAGTAAGTGATGATGCAGTCTTAAGATGGTAGCGGGCTGTCTTTTATTCGTAGGTACCTACGTAATACGTACGTTTGTACGTACCTACGTAATATGTATATTAGATAGCTGATTTTGTATAGGAGTTGCCATTAGTAGGTACCTATACAATGGCTAGATATTCCTTAAACACCAATTTATAGTTAGTAAGTTTATGTAAATAGTGAACAAAATTAAAGTAAATTCATAAAGAAAATGCAGATCATGCAAAATGTTACAAGGTTCGACACGGTGCGTAGCATTACGAAAAGCGCAGCGTCCTCGACGAAGGCTTTGCAGGAACAACATCAGTCTTATCCCAAGCCCCGCCCACCCTGAAAGCCTTTCACCCATTGGTCCACATCACCACGCCCACACCCACCTGCAATTATATTTATAATGCACACGTTCAAATAATTTACATTCAAGCTGAATTTGCGACCAGTATGGGTAATTGAAAATTTGTTGTATTGACCCCCGACGGCCTATGGAGCAGATTAATTTAATTAACTACCAATGCGTTCGCGATTTTAATTCGTTGTTTCATTGTTTAAGGGGTTTTCGGAAAATTGTATTGTATTTATAAATACCGATACATAGACCGCACGTTGGTAGGTATATTCCACTTGACCAAAAGAATAATATGCCCACTATCGGAAAACTAAAAGTAGTTGGCGGTGGTAAAACCATGACTGGGGTGAAATTTAACACAAACAAAGTAAATTTCGTAAAAAAAATAAAACTTAAAAATTTCGGTCCAATTCATGTTATTTTACTAATAGGAAAAATGCGAACAAAAATAAAATTCAGGTAATTCGCTTGATTGTTTTAAGTCTTCTATGGGAATCAGAGTTTACCTATTAAATAAATACCAGAATCCAATAAGATTTATATGAGGCTCACTACAACTAGTAATATTATATATGAAAATGTCAATATTGATGAAATTTTGGGAATGCATCATCTAGTCTACAATAAGAAGATTATTGTTAAAAGGAAAGAACTCAGCATAGGACTCAACCTACATAATTGATAATGTCCATTTTCAGCGACAGTCCCGTAACTAACTCTGTCTAACAGGTGATAGGATAGCAACGCAGATATACGTAGATAAACTGTCACCTATTGAGCGTAGCCGTTCCCCTCAGAGTTTTCCGGTGTAGCGGGCTTTAGATACCCATCCTTATATTGCACATACGCAGGTAAATTTCTTTAAAACCATCAGACCTGATTTAAAAAAAACCGGCCAAGTGCGAGTCGGACTCGCGCACCGAGGGTTCCGTACAAACCTGTATTAAGTTTTAAATTATTAAAAATATTTTATTTTAAATATTTGTGTTGATTGAATAAAAGGTAAATTGTGGTTTACGATTTATGACGTATTAAGAAAAAACTACTTACTAGATCTCGTTCAAACCAATTTTCGGTGGAAGTTTGCATGGTAATGTACATCATATATTTTTTTTAGTTTTATCATTCTCTTATTTTAGAAGTTACAGGGGGGGGACACACATTTTACCACTTTGGAAGTGTCTCTCGCGCAAACTACCTATTCAGTTTAGAAAAAATGATAGCAGAAACCTCAATATCATTTTTGAAGACCTATCCATAGATACCCCACACGTATGGGTTAAATGAAAAAAAATTTTTTGAGTTTCAGTTCTAAGTATGGGGAACCCCCAAAATTTATTGTTATTTTTCTATTTTTGTAAGAAAATCTTAATGCGGTTCACAGAATACATCTACTTACCAAGTTTCAACAGTATAGTTCTTATAGTTTCGGAAAAAAGTGGCTGTGACATACGGACGGACAGACAGACAGACAGACAGACATGACGAATCTATAAGGGTTCCGTTTTTGCCAAATTTGGCTACGGAACCCTAAAAACTTAGGATAATTACAGTTTATCACAACAATCTAAAAGTTAATTAGATTCTAATCCAAAACATGCATTCTAATATGTATAATGGCCGGTTTCTGAATTGAGAATTTCATGTTGAGTTTGTCTCAAAGAATACTTAAGGACTAATAAAGAAAATTTTTGTTTCTGAATTGATATTGGGCCGGTTTCTGCATTAAGCATTCCAGCAAAAACAGCAAGCGCTCCAACTCTCAACCCTTACACAATATCAATTCAGAAACAAAAATTGCCTAATTAGTCCTTAAGTAGTCCTTGAGACAGACTCAACATGAAATTCTCAATTCAGAAACCGGCCGTAAGCAGGTTAGTTGCTTACTTAGGTACCTACCTACTTGAAAAGTATTTATATAGATTATCCTTTGATAGTTAGTTACCTGTAGACATCTATATACGGAGAAGCCGCAACCGGTTCAGTTGCCATCTAAAAGCGATAAACCCAGCATCCAATACCAATAAACCAACAGAGCTTTAATTGGCTCCACAATATAGATTTTAATTGGTCGTAAATCTGGAGACACCTCTTAATGGTTCATGTTCTTTAACGTAAAAATCTTCGCGTGGAATTAAGATTTTTCTTCGTATACGTGAAGATACACCGTCGACATACGAATGTGATACCAGAATAAGTTTCTTTTGAATTCTTAATGGGTGATTAAGGTGTTTTTAGATAATGTAATGTCTTTACATAGGGACTGTCGAGTTATGGTCTCTTGGTAATAAATTTTATCATCCTACTATTTACAATTATGTTTGTGCCGTTATCTGTTTTCCCATTAAACGATGCTTTTCAATAAATATGACAAAATTCTAAGAGTAAAATTTTATTCAGTTCCTTCTCTTTTATTTTTGCGTATGTACTTGTGTATGTAACTAAACTAGTGTGTTTGTGTACACTAAAATATCATGTATTATTTGTTTACGAAGAATTCCCAGAGTGGATCAAGTAGGTACTTTTTATTAATATAAAGATATCAACAAGGAACAACCGGCTGAATTTGCTATAAATACTCGTACTTTTAAGTTACGAGGTAGATACATAGGCTTTAAAAAAATTACACATTAGTTGGAACTTCAAACCTTTAGATACGTAACAAATTAGTATTGTGTTCTTTAGGTAACAATGATTTATCAACAATCTGCAGAGGGTCGTCGGCCTTGGATCGACTTGAACACTGTCCCGGCATCTTTTACCCAAATTAGGTTTTTTTAAATACACTACAAGGTAGCCCGTGACTGCAATCTCACCTGAAGGTAAGTGATGCTGTAGTCTAAGATGGTAGCGGGCTAACCTGTTAGGGGCATGGCAGTTATATTAATGCCATACCTACCTCTAATCGGTTTCTACACGGCATCGTACTGGAACGCTAAATCTCTTAGCGGCACGTCTTTGCTTTTAGGGTGGTAACTAGCCATGGCCAAAGCCTCCCACCAGGCCAGACCAGGGAAACTTCAGAAATTATAAATTCCCAAATTGAATCAAATTGCATGGGGAATCGAACCCGGGGCACGTTAAGACAACAGCACTGAACACTACGCCCGGGAGGTCAAAGTGATTATTCAAAGGGATTGTGATTATCGATGGGTAGGTATCACTACTACAACGCTACTAAAAAAAAGTTTAGTAGGTACCTACCACCTGTAAAAAATGGAACACATTTGGAATCAGCATAGTTTTCGTCTGTCTGCCTCTGCAAAGCTGAAAAACAGATATAGGTAGAAACAGTGAAAAGGTGCTTCAATATGAAGATATCGAGAGAAAATATCAAAAAAAGTACCTTCCTATATCTAAATATAAAAGTAAAACGCAAACAATACACTCATATAAACATCAAGGCGTTATCAGGCAATGAATACTAAAACAAACAAGAGGAAATCTTCAACGTTGCACCATAAAGGGGTAGCTGCGAGATTTAATCAGCTGATAAAAATTGTTGAGGCTCCCTTTGATGGCGACAAGTGATAGCTGACTTCTGGATTTAAAATAATGAAAATAATAAAGTAATCTTCTATACTATCTATATTTACATAATATTATTGATGCGAAAGTGTGTCTGCCTGTCTGCTCCTATAACGGCATATACTGTCTATAACGGCCCATCTTTTTGATGAAATTTGATGAAAGGTGATGAAATTTGGTAAAGGGATAGGTTGAATGTCGGGAAAGGACATAGGTAAGCTTTTATTCCTTTTTATCCCGGAAGAAAAGGAGTTCCCGCGGAAATAAAGAAACAATCATTAATCAACTCAGTATCATCGCGCGTTAGTTAGTCGTGGGTATCATCTAATTCATTATATGTAATACCATCTCATAAAATAAAAAAAAGTCCTGACTCATATTATTGATATTCATATTCGTATTTGTTGCATTACTAATAGGTACTTATCTAGCTATATGGAACTGCATTACTTTTTTTTTTCAAAAATTCAAAATTCAAAAATTATGAGCTTTCTTTACGATCAAAAGTTCGTGAGATTGTATTATTTTTAATAATATATTTTGAGGTATATCCATTAAAAAACATCGTATAATTCCAATAAGACGACCCTCCTCCAAACCCGCGGTAAAGCCGTGAGCAGGTGTAAGTGGCAGCTACTGGACGACGTCGGTGACTAGCTCCATTTTGGATGACCGAGTCAGCAAGGTAAGTAGTGAGAAGGTACATACTATTTCTAAAAAAAAATTAGCACCTGATTAAGTCGAGGTTAAATTGATAATTGATAAAATTGCATGGAAGCAACCGACTTTAGGTACATCTAGCAACCCACAAGTCAGTGTACCTATACTTGTTACATAACGTATGCATTGTGTATTATTTACAAGACGTAACATTTTTCTTTTAATGAAAAGAGCAACTACTGAATTTCTTGCCAGCTCTTCTCAGTAGAATCAGTTTTCCGAATCGGTGGTAGAGTTGTCTTGAGTCTTGACTTATCACAAGTCGCACACGTTACCTAAATAACAAAAATAAAGATGATCTGTTACTCTTGCTCTGAAAACTGCTCAAAATTTACCTACTTACGCAAATGCTGCGTTTTTTCCCAGTTCTTCTCAGTAGAATCTTCTTGCCGAACCTGTATTAGAGTCAAAACATGACGTAACATATTAGAGACACTTGTATGTCCTACATGGAATAAATGAATTGAGTACTGAGTATGCCTACGTGGAAGTCCTATAGATCTTGCAATACTGTTTTTGTCCTATAGTTGGAAATATTTTTCATACGAATACGTAGAGTAAGTATGGTATCATTGCGTGGGACTAAGTTATTTTAAACGTTGTCTAGATTCCATTAAAAAGTAGGATTCTCAAATGGCTATAATAATGTAGTTTTAGAGGTTTAACGACCTTAATCTCGATTAGGGAAAAGTCAATGCGAATGGAGAAGTTCATACTTAAATACCTACTAAAATTATAAAATTGCGAAAGCTTATCAATCTATCTGTCTGTCTGCTACCTTCTCTCACGGCACAATATCACTTCTGTTCAATAGATTTTGTGATTTGGTGCAGAGGTAAGTTGTATCCCAGTAACACAGGCTACCTTTATTCCTGAAAATCACAGAAGCTCCGTTCTTTTAAAGCCCGATGGGACGGAAAATTTAACACGACCAGAGAGAGGTCAGGTGCAAGACCGAAAGCTTTACGTACTCTCCGAGGCACGGGGGTGATACACCGCCAAATTCCTAACTCTGAACTGAGAGTTTCCTTTCAGAAAAACCCAATACTTAATTATGGCTTGACCTGGGACTCAAACCCGCGTCCTCGTCGGCTGCAGTCGAACATGCTAACCACAAGGCTAACAAGGTAGTCAAATAAATACTAATAAGTGGCTGATAATTTCTACCAAGTCACGCAAATTAGGTAGGACTTACGTAAGAGTCTACGTACTGACTACTGAATCTTTCCCTCACCTATTATTGTCAAAGCTGTTGCAAAAAGCTGAATCTGGGCTAACTGAGCTTATATCTATCTCACTAAATCGTATACCTGAGGAAGTTGATCTCTCCTTTAATCAAGTAATGACGATGCAGTGATCTTCCGGATTGTTCTGCAAAACATAGATACATAGTATAGATATGAGTATACGTAACTCCCTACTTGGAAATTAATATGATTTCAATTATTAACGTGCGAACAAACCTTAAAAGATGATCGTGTATTCATACATTTCACTTTCATTCCACTTAGAAAAGTACCTGAAACAAAACCAAATCATATTATTAGAATTTTAATACCGTTACATTTAACTATTTTGAGTCGCATAGGTACCTACTGGCCGGTAATTAAGTAGGGTCTAAGTAAAGTCTTGGTCAGACACGACAAGAAACTAACAGCGTGGCGTTAGAAACTCCAAAAGTGCTCCTATATTCACAAGTTCTAATACAAGGAAATAATATATCCTAAGCTCTAAAGGAATTGATTAATTATTGTTTTTGCTATTTTTTGCTAGTTCATTTTAGTAGGAACGGCATTCCAAGCCTTTGGTAGATACACTTGACGATTTAAAACACTTGTAAAAGTTTGATTTAATAAAAAGTTAACATATTGACTACATTGATATTTAATCCATACTAATATTATGAATACGAAAGTGTGTCTTCTGTCTGTCACGCTTTAACGGCCCATCTTTTCACCCGAATTTGGTATTTATACCAAATTTAAAAAGTTACATCCCGAAAAAGGACCTACCTTTTATTCCGGAAAATTAAGGAGTTCTCCTGGGAATTAAAATAACTCAATCCACGTGGACAAAGTCAGCTCAGAGTACTTAACGTGAACGTATTTTCCCATTGCAGCTGTTTCCAAGAGTCCCTGTCGCAAGGCGTTGTATATGACCCACACTTTAGAGCCAGTAATTAAAGAGTGCCTTTAAAATGTAGTGCGGTATTCTTCAAAGACCGTAAATAGGTTGGTATGAAAAAATTGCCCAATAAAATAAACCCTTCGTTTATGATTTTATGGTCCTTAGGTACCCGTAGTTAGTTGGTACCGACTTTCATAGCTATCGAATTTTTTAAGCATTTTAAACAGTTTTAAACGACCTTCTAGGATGTTAGCACCGAATCAATTCTAGTTGCCTGAGTGAAATCGAAGGCCTATTAATTAATTAGTTAATCAATAGATAATAGCCTATCTGTTGAGATTTTACTTCAACCTTGTGACATGTTAGGTTTTTGTACTTACCTACCTACTGAGTGAAGAATTTAGTGACGGTTTATGTACCTATAAAGAATGTGATACCAAATAGTAAATATAGGTAATAAGTCTGTGGTGATACCTACCTGCAGTTAACAGAACTTTAATAATGGTAAGTTTAAAGAACTTTCTACATTGATTAGGTTTAAGCATAGGTTATTAAAGCATACTAAGCATAGTTTATTATAGGAACTTAAAGTTCCGTTCAAAGAGAATTAGTTCGGATAGGTAATATATTAATGACCTGTATTCATCCTGTATTCTGTATTATACGATAAGTGGTACGTATACCTGCCCATATTTTACGCTATTTTAGGAAGAGATATACCTACCTACCTACAACTTGCACTATAAGTATTTACCTACTTATTAATAACTATTTTGAAATTTACAAATAAGTAGGTACTTAAGTAGCAGTAATAAGCAGTTTAAAATTTAAGTTGAGCGATAAAAATTATACCTCTTTGCCAATGAAAATTGTGCTTCTAATAAATTTAGGAAAAACCTAAGTAGGTAGGTAAGTAGGTATTTCGTTTGCTTGATGGGGTTTTAGAGAAATTATAGGTACAATTATTCATCTCTTCTCCTACTAACCTACCTATGTAATTGAGTATAAAACTTAGTTGGTAAGTTCATTATAATATAATAATATAATACCTTGGTAATATTATTATTATTATTATTGGCAAATTGCTCTTCAATTTTTAGTGTAGCCTACTACCCATATATTCAATGTACTTTGTGGTAGGTACCTATTCCTTAACATGCAGGATGAGAAAATTCTAAAAAGAGAAAATTAGTTACTAAAACCCACATTTTACCAGATCTTTTGTAATAATATTATTCAAAAGTACTTGTCAAAGTCTACTTGAATAAAAAAGATTAATTGAGTTTGAGTTTGAATAATATTATTACTTTGTAAAGCTCAAATCTATAAAAGCACCATCTATTGTAAAATTGCATAATTACTATTGTAGAGCTTTCATGTAACTGAGAGCTATACTCATGCTGCCATCTGTGAGCATGCGCGGGAATTAACATGATAGTGTGCTGGGCGACGCGAGACATGAGACGCAAGTCGCAAGCTCAGCTTATTAGCAAAGTTCGTTGTATCGTAGTTTAAAGCTCTGACGCTAGGTGCTGCTTTTATCCTGTGAAAACCAAAATTAAATAAAATAAACGCGATAATTCAGGTTATTTTGTATTATAATAATTGTTGAAGTTTTAATAAGTAGTTGATAAGTGTCATTAAAAAGTAAAAATAAAAACCGGCGCAGACCAAGCTAAAAACTGCTTGAGCATGGTCATCTCGTTATAGGATTCTAACCTTATTAGAGATATAAATCGAAGACATTTACCATAGTAGGTAGGTATTATAATAGCTTAGAACCCTACTTGTCCGTGTCGTGCTTAACACGTTGGGTGGATGCAACATATCTCTGTAGGTACCAAATATCATCAAAATCGGTAGAAATATGGGCCCTTAAATCTTAGCAGGCAGAGACAGACAGATGTACAGACAGACACACTTTCGCATTTATAATATTAGTTAGTACCTATAAATTAGGTAGTATGGAGTGTGGATATGTATAGTATTAGCATGGATGAGAAGGGTTTGGTTGATCTATCGGAATATACTAAGGTGAGTACTAAGTAGGTACCTAAGTACCTGTACGAAAATACTGTGTGGAAATTTTGAGTTCCGCTTCAATATGACCATCGATTTAAGATTGGTCTCCGCTGCGCTCCGCGCAATCCGCGCAGACCATTCCTATGTCTATGAATATGACTTAAATAATGGAACCGTTGGAGGAGGATCAAATTAAACTAACTTGCCAAAGCCATATTATGATATTACCTATATTGTGTAAAATAACAATATGCCGACAAAAAATTCTGCATGTTTTTCCTGTCGCGGAAAAATTGTGTAGGTACCTACTTAACCAAGACTAAAGCTAACATACCTACTAGTATTTTAAGGAGACCTTTTAATTACTCAGAAGAATACTTACCTAGGTACGTTCTACATATTTACCCTACAACAAAGATACCTAGTACCTACCTACCTAGTACCTCCTTAATATACCTATCTAGATAAGGTAATACTAAGTAGGTACTTTAATGGCTCCAATACCAGTTGTTCCACGCGTAGGTACCTATTGAGGTACGCGTTGGCGATGTGATATCCATTTCAATCACTGATGGTGTTTTGA
Organism: Erebia epiphron; assembly: GCA_963932025.1. Taxonomy (NCBI): domain Eukaryota; kingdom Metazoa; phylum Arthropoda; class Insecta; order Lepidoptera; family Nymphalidae; genus Erebia; species Erebia epiphron. The sequence continues at coordinate 45,409,708 of OZ009945.1, forward strand.
TTTTGAATGAAAGTCAGAAGGCCTGGCCTTAGGCATAAAATACCTACCTAGATATAGGCTGCAGCCATACCACTATCAATGTGTACCCTACTCACTAGGCTCCGAATAACAGGTCTGATAGATGTCCCGTCCCGTTGTTTATATTGGAGCAATAAAATAGTTACGACGTGTTGAATAATCGTTTTCACTCAGAGTGACCATAAATTTGTGTATTTTTAAAGTCACGCCGTTTGGAGTCAATAAAAATTTAACGATTCTGAGGGTGCTTGAATTAAATTGTTAAGTATTTCACGCTACTTCTTTGTTTGTTCCGCTGGGAGCGAGGAGGCAGATAATTTAATTGGAACTACCAAATGAATGAGACCAAACACCAATTGGAACTGCCAAACGAAAGAAAATTGGTTTGTTCCTGGCTCCGTAACATCGTTGTTTTCTATAGTGCTTTCTATCGGCCGCTTTCTCAATTGAGAATTTCATGTTGAGTCTGTCTCAAAGACTACTTAAGGACCAACTAAGCAAATATTTGTTTCTGAATTGATATTGGTTTCTGAATTAAGCATTCAAGCAAAAACAGCAAGTTCCAACTCTCAAACCTTACACAATATTCAGAAACAAAAATTTGCTTAATTAGTCCTTAAGTAGTCTTTGAGACAGACTCAACATGAAATTCTCAATTCAGAAACCGGCCGTATATCTAGTATCTACTATCTACCAAAACCTTGATAAGTAGGCGATGGAGAATGCTACGTAATATCCTGTCTTATGCAAATCGTAATCATTATAGAGATTAAAACGTACCTATTACTCGAACAGTTTAAGAAGTTCATACCCACATGCTTCTTGACGTACCTACAGGCATCCATAAACTCCTTAGGTATATAAATAATTATTTCGAATTAAACGTTTGACAAACGTATAATTCGGGTCCCTTGGTTCATGAATTGCCTCGCATCAAAATCGCAGCGTTCTAGACCTCTGTAAGATCTAGACTAGCAAGTACCTAGTAGTCTCTAGAGAATTGACCAACAGCTGTAGACGTTTCGATTGAGATCAATGAGGGCTACCGCGTTTAAATTCGCCGCTAGGGGCGCTAGTGTAGAGTGAGGTCTACGAAATGTCAAATATCACTGGGCTTTTATCGCGAGTCTAATTATTTAGTTAATGTTGTGAATATTTAGCAATAACCGATTAATTATGGAAGATGTAAGATACGTGTCAATAAATGCCAGTGCTCTGTGCTTTGAAAGCGGGGCTAAGAAAAAGAAGTGCAGAAATAAGCGGGCTGAAAGAACAGCTAATTCATAGGTTAGTATTTCCCTGGTTCCTGTATGTTTACTATTTACAAAAGGGGGTTTTTTTCCAGAAATATGCTTGTTTACCGAATTTACAGCTATACTTTAGGACCTTACTCGCAAGTGGCGCTAACTAGTGAGCATAAAAACGGTAGCCCTCATTGAGACGACGACAACGACCATACCTACTCCATCTGGTAGAGCCTTAAATACAGGAAACTAAAATGAGAGTGTATAAAAGTAAGTAGAAGTTTACACAGCGACCTGAGCAGAGCCCCTTTCATGCTCTTGAAATATTTTAATGCATTATGACGTAGCTAGAGGCTAGTAGGTACTAGTTAGTTAGGTACCTGTTCACGATTTTTATATGTAAAAAATGGGACAGAGAGAGACAAGAACTTGAAAATAAGATTGGGGGTATAAGCGTAGACACATTAGTGAGCAAAATGCTTGAAAAGGAGGGACACTGGACAGCAGTAGCAAACTTTGTTGAAGTAATAATCAGAGAAAAGGAGCAGGAAGAAAAATGTAGATAGAAAGGTAGTGAAAAAAAAAGACGCAAGTGTTTGCCGTGTTGTAGGCTGAAAGGCAGGTACGCGGTAAACAGGCAGACAGTAGGGGTTTTAGTCGGTATGAGTCCGGCACTACCCGTGCGGTAGTCCATGAGGATTTCCCCTGCTGTATAAACACAAAAAAAAAATTACCTGTTCAATGGCAGTAGCCAGGTAGATAGGTAGGTAGGTCCTAGTTATTTATAAGTAAGCAAATGAAATAGACATCGCTACAGTCTATCAATAGGTAGGTACCAAAAGCCTACAGTTACCACATAAATACTCACGCAATTCGGTTTACGCCCATAAACAGACAAACGTTGAGAAGTTATTCGTAACGTTCCTCAAAGCAATCTATCTGGAGGCCTCGCAATATCGGTTTCTCAACGATTAACAGAGGGCGTGCGTGCCCTTCGCTTTTATGGCATACTTTTACGACGTCGTAAAACCGGCTATAGGCCATAATCTTTTTCCGAGCTCCCAAAACCCGCCCATAGATGGCGCTAAACAAAACTAGAATCACTGTCAACTAAATGTTAAAGTTTTATTGTGTGTTTCGCTAATGTGGTGTGAAATTAATAGGCAATAATGCGTTTATGGGTGCTTGAGACGGTTTATATCGCCATAAAACGGGCAGGTGTATGGTGCGTATTTGTTTTTAGTTGACCACATGTCTTTTATTGTCTTGAAAAAAGCAATGTAAATATTTCCTATAAGATTTTAAAAGCTTTTAAAAAATCCAGCAGGATACTTGCTGATAACCCGGAATACCTACCAACTACGAACTCATACTAATTAATACTTGCAGTAACCTTACTCAATATAATATATTTTTAAATAAGCTTCTACATATCTCGTACATGAAGGAGATTCGTAGTTTGAAAAACTTTGATGAAAAAAGCTTTTAAATGGCTTCGTAAAAAGATGCTTTTAATTCAGAGCAATAATGGGTATAAGAGCAAACACACTAAGGACAAAGAAAATGTCTGGCAGAAAAAAGTCCGCGACGTTCACTAATTCAATGTGGAGTGTAAACACTGGGCGACAGGATTAAACGTCGTTTCTATCAGATGTGAACGTTTCGCCCTCAGACGCGGACGGAGTCCTGTCTAGTGTCAGAGCCCATCCGGTCCTTGTGAGTTTATGCTCTAAGATTGACCCTGGAAAATTCTTGCTGAATTATTCAACAGATATTTAGATGGGTAAAAAGTCCTCCCAAACACGAGCATTGAAATTAACCCTTCATTTGTGAAAGCGTACCTAGAGAAGTTTCTTACCAACCAGTAACTCCCAAAAGGAATTCTGAGCGTTAAAGTAAATTTTCAGAGCCCGGGTTAGTTCTCAACTACTCGGATCTCAAATGTCCCCACACTATTCCAAGGGCCGTAAATTAAAGTAAGCGTGAGTGAAAGTGCCATTACAATATATTTTAACTAGAACGGCATCACGCCTGTAATTTGCAACTTACAACTTTACTCGTCTAGACTTAAACTATTCTGATATTGCCCTCAATTACACCAACTTTGCAACGCCTCCCTTTCCAGCTTATGGTTATGTTTCGAGTGTGAAAAAGAGAGCTTCTTTATAGCAGGGTGGGCCGCTGAAATCCCGGCGATTTTCCATGCAATTGAATAGAATACGTTATGGTGTGTTGACGTCACAATAGGGCTTTTATGGTAGTTCGATTCATTTTTGCGGCAGAATTTTTTGGAAGAAGTACTACATATAGGTATTCGTAATATTATATTAATAAATTAAGCTATGATTGATCTAGGTGGTACTACCTACATAACCCATAAAACTATCTGGTCCATCGCAGGCTACCCATTAGGAGTAAGTACCTACTTAGCCAAGTTGCTAAAGTTTAGATGCTACTACCTATACTACTACCTATAGAAGAATTCAGATTAGTTGGTTGCGAAACACAAATGTGTGCACCGCACAATAAGTAGGTTCTGCAGCGGAACAAAGGATCGACGTGATTTTTTGCATGGATATATTATAAAGGTACCTAGTTGAAGATCTGGATCGTGAGCTAGGTACTACTACCACAGAAAATCAGTGTTCCCACGGATTTTTTCTTCCTTGATGAGATGACTTATCGCGGGCATCATAGTAAGAAATAAGTTAGGTATATTAATAAACCCTACTATCTAAAACTTTCTTCTCTATAATAAGCACTAAACTATGTGTGGTATAATAATATTATACTGAATAACCGACATAACTATACCTACATAACAAATCAAACCTCTGCGGATCTAGCAACTTGGATTACGGCAAGTAAGTAGGTATGCAGGTTTTCACTAAGTACTAAGAAAGTATTTTCAGAAATTAGCAGCCATTAGTATAAAAGCCTCGAACTTGATGTTGCCGAGATATTGTGCATAAAGAAAATAAACATTTATCAATATTAAAAGGGCACTTGATGGCTCAGCGAAAATACATGGAAAGCTCTCGAGAGTGGAAACCTTGCTGAATTTTCGGTAATGGCGACTGAAACGAGGTCTGGGGCCGTAAACCGACGGAATTTGCATTATCGCGATATTAATGCTGGGGCTATACAAAAACACGGGCTTTGTTGAGCGCAAATGTGAAGCGGTTTCCTTTGGAAAAGTGCTGAAAAATTGCCTACCTGTAAGTATGAGGTTGTGTTCAACGTTTGATATGAAAATAATTCTTTGTGCAATGAATTTCGGTAGCACGAAATAATATTATGTTCTAGACATTTTAGATTTCAGAATTAAGTTTTTAGCTACCTAATGCACTAGTTTATACGCTCCGTGACAAGCCAAAACAAGAACGTGGGTTTCAGTAGGCCGAATAAAATAAATGAATTTTAATAGACCGTCCGTTTTTAAAGTTAAGAAAAAATGCGAACTATAATTTATTAATCCTCAGTCTTCTGAGGATTAATAAATTATTGCACTAATACTCTTGTATCAGGTAATTTTACATGGTTTTCATTTATACCACTAGAATACCAAGGTGTAAAGTATAAATTATAGAATCATTTTATGTTTTGGTAAGTTTATCTTTAACTATGAGTTTAATAGTGGATTTATCATCATGTTTGAAAAAAATTAAGGTTTTCTGCCAACGTAACTAAATGGCTTGGGTGAAGCAATTTTAGAAAACACTTAGGTATATTACATTTCATTACCGACTCTCCAAATTAGCATTTAAAATGGAAGCCCACGTAGATACAAAGAATGCCTACGTAAATACGTTCTATAGCTAAGCAAAGAGCCGTCCGAATATCGTTATTTTAACACCCTTATCAAAAAACAAGGCACATTACAAAATGGCTGAATTTTCATGAGTTTGCGCGGGAAAAGCCTGGAAAATTATAACAAAAGGCATCTAACGCTATCTTTGTAATTATAGTAAATCACCTTGCTACAGGCGAGATAAGACCGCTTTCCATCCACCTTCAAAAGTCGTATAAGTCCGTTCTACAAAGCGACTTATTACCTTCCGGTTTCGTTCGATGGAATTTCCTTTTAATGTCGAACCAAAATGACGGGTATAAAGAATGTTTGTAAATCGAATTCATCCCTATTACTATGAAAATAAAAGCGTCTTTGCTTTGATATTATTATAGATTTATGCCATTTCAACGCAAACACCCAAACTCGTTCGATAAACGGACCCTCGTCGTTGGTACAATAGTCTAGAAAAGTTTGAGTGAATGAAAGAGTTTTTAGTTTTTAAGCTAATACTGGGATCTAAACAATAAAAAGTGTGCCTTTAATTTGTTCACTATTTGAAGCGTTTATCGCTTTACCTTCGCAACTGCAAACCTGTTCACAAAAATTATATATTTTTTTTATCTTTGGCACAGACCGCTCAAGCTTGCAACTGATTATTGACAACTTCCCTCCACGAGAAGCAGCAGTCAAAATGAACTGCACGTGCGTTCGACTTAATTTTATGTCCACTGCTAGAGAAATTATTTATTCAATCGCAGTGGACTGCTTGATGCGGTCAAGGCTTGCTGTTAAATAGCGGTCACGTGTGTAACAATGAGAAGGTGATTGTCCAGTTGCAAGATCAAACACTTCGCGTTCAATTAACCGCTCTATCATCATCTTTTGGTACAGGAATTAGCGGAAACCAATTTTCTTGTTAACTGTCCATCGCTTCTTTGTATTTCGGTGGTGCACCAAATTGCACACATTCAGACCACACCTGTATTACAAGCCCACCCTACACACACATTAACAAATCGGCCCAGTTAAAGAAGGCCTTCTCTTCTCCCCTTTTATTATAATAATTTAGAGAGATAAAGGGCTGACGGCCTATGTTTCGGAGCTCTAGCATTACTGGCTGTGCTGTGGTACAGTGAAGATTTTCTGCTCTGTTTACATGATTTTCTTTACTCTCTTATAAATTTGGTAAGGCAATACTTAATTTTATTAAGTTTAAGTAAGTTATCGACGTCTTCTATGGCTTTTTCGATAATTCAATTAGGATTTTCTTGTAGAAATCTTAATAAAATATTATAAAATTTTTGAGTTAAAATCTAGACATAGCAAGACCCGCGACTTCTTCGGCAATGATGTAGGCTTTTGAAAAATTCAAATTTCTTTGATTTTCCGGGATAAATAAACCTACTTAAATATGTCCTTCTGCGGGACGCAACTTATTTCTGGTAGCTAGGTACATCGTCAAAATCGGTTCAACACATGGTTCGTGAAAGCATAGCGGACAGACTTTTGCATTTGTAATAGTATAGAACCTATATGAGTATCAAACTACCAACTTTTGTACTGCGTACTTATAATATTTACTAACTGAGATCTCTCGGTCTCGCAAGAAAGCGTAGCGTTAGACAACCCTCTACTTGGCGGACTATACGATCTCAAGCGAGCAGCTGGAATTCGCTGGAAAGCGTGTTCTGTGAAGACTGGAGATCTATGCAAAAGATCCTCGTGCAGAAGTGGCCTATTGGTTGAGACGACGTGACGAGTTGCTGTAAGCAAGTATACTTGCCAGTGGACTTGCCAGCTAAAGTAACATAGCAAAACAATAGAAGGCTCGTAACTCGCGTCGGATAGTTAGGCGTACGAATAACGCCCGATATTGCCGCTCCTGGCTCTACGATCTGTTACGTAACACCATCCGATTAAATTGGACGAATTTACAGCTTCGCTTCTAATGTAACGTTTATTTGTTGGGAGAATTAGCAATGGCCATTCCAAAACACCTTTAATCTATCTAGGTTTATCTATTTATATTATTTTATTACTAGTAGTATTATTATCAACATGCAGCTTAGGCTATTGGAAACTTAAGATTTTTGAGTAGAAGCATAGATGAATTATAAAATACTGGTTTATATATTGTCTTTGGTAGAAGTAAACCGCTTTGAGAAACCCTTTTTAGAAATTCCAACAAGCTCTTATTTTTATCTTCGTATATGAAAGTTTATAATTTGTAATTGAAGTTCAAATCTTGCAACTTAATTAACTTCGATGACAGTGGAATAGGTAATAATAAAATGGTTTTCATGGCGTTAGTCTCATGGTGGCACTGGGAAGTAGCCATAGAAATTTCTGAACTTAATTGCATCATGTATGGGCTCATTGGATTTATCTTGACGAGTACAAACTAAGTTATTGTTCAGAGAGAAGAGAGAGAATTTAAAAATATTTTAAACTTATTTTATCTAGCTGATGCCCGCGACTTCGACCGCGTTGACTAAATTTTCTGTTCCCAAAAAGTAGCCTATGTGTTGTTTCAGATTATAATCTATCTCTGTGCTAAATTTGATCAAGATCCGTTTAGCCATTCTGACGCGATTGAGTAACAAACACATCCATCCAAACTTTCGCATTCATGATATTAAGTATAGATTGAACTTGACTAGTAGCTATATTATTATAATCAGATTTTGACGAACACATTGAGCAGTAGTGTGCACAACAGCTGATTCAGTTAGTGCACTGAAGTTTCTTTGTCCACGTGTAGTCACTAATTAATACCTTTATTAATTACTAGAGGTTGCCCGCGACTTCGTCCGCGTACAATTATTGATTTCCTATGAGATTATGTAATTTTCCCGCTGCAAACAGTCTATCTATAGAGGCTTTATATAGCTTATGCAGGTTTTTAAAATTTGTATGTAACCTTTCACCCCCATTTCACCCCTTTAGGGGTGGATGTTCGTAAAATTGCTTATACAGATTATTATTATTTAAAGCTAATAACCTAAATCCCGATTTTCAAGTCTCTAACTTCAGAAACATAGGACTTTCATACAAACTTACAACCCCCATTTTACCCTCTGTGGGGTAGATTTTCATAAAATTGCTTATGCAGTTTATTATAACTTAAAACTAATAACCTTAATCCCGATTTTCAAGTCTCTTACTGCAAAAAATTTGAACCCTTATGCAAGCTTCCAACCCCCATTTCACCCCTATTGGGGTACATTTTCGTAAAATTGCTTATACAGGTTTTTATTATTAAAACTAATAACTTAATTACCAATTTTCATGCGTCTAACTTCAACAACAAAGGACTTTCATACAAACTTCCAATCCCTATTTTAACCCCTTAGGGATGGATTTTCTCAAAACCCGTTCTTAGCTACCGTCTACACCATAGAAGGAATCTACCTTACAAATTTCAAGTCTGTATGCTTTATAGTTCCTGAGATATCGTGATTAGTCAGTCAGTGAATGAGTGAGTGAGTGAGTGGTATTTCGCTTTTATATAAATAGAGAAGATCTGTTTTATAACAAGATGATGCCCACGACTTCGTTCGCGATGGCTAAGTTTTCTATTAAGTATTTCCGCGGGAACTCCTGAATTTTCTGGGATAAAAAGTGGCCAGCTATGTCCTTTCCCGGGATGCAACCTATCCTTATACCAAAATTCTTCAAAATTGGTTGAGAAGATGGGCCGTTAAAGCGTAGTAGACCGGCACACTTTCGCGTTTAGGTATAACATTAGCATGGATTTAATCAATAGGTACATTGTTTCTATTAAACAAGTATTACATTTATAACCTATTAAAAGTGCAATAAAATGTTTAGTTGTAATTAAGTAACAAAACAAAGTGTTAGCAAATTGCTATAGGATAATAAAAATAGACTATAATAAACAAAGCAGATAATATCTATTACATTGATTTATAATAATATGAAAATGAATTCAGTATCGAAACAGGTTTATAAGTCGTAATAAATACCTTCTATTCTACTAATTATAATTAATAGGTGATATTGCGCATAATATTAATAAATTACAGGTATGGGGATACACATTTACAAAAAGAATTAGGATAAATAATGTTTATTAAAATAATTTAGATTTATTTTCCAGCATTAAAACACAACAAAGAAATTGAAGTAACTCCTGTTTTTAAGTTGAAAAGTATCATTGTAAATTGTAATCAATTAGATTATTGAAGTATAATATGAGAATTTAATAATCAAGCTGTCGATTCAAATTTCACATTTTCTCATACATAATTTCGATTGGTACTATTGGAGTGTTATGATTACTTCTGTAATATTTTATTAGATAGATAAGTACCTACTTAGATAATTATATTAAAGTTTGTATAACATTTTAACACATAATCTTTCTCCGTTAACGTGACCTACATAAATATTAAATATTATAATTAAATGTCCGTCTAGTCTTCGAGTCGAAGTTCGAAGTCGTCGAACAAAGTCACTAAAATAATATAAGTTTAGTAAAAATTTTAATATAAAAATTCGAAGTAGTTTGGTAGGATATGCTTTAACGGTCTTAAGTTGGAGATTTTTGAATTATTACAACTCGTCTAAAACATAAAACATAATATTATAAATATTAATTTATTAACATTTATAGTTAAATCTGCGATTGGCGCTGCGATATTTTTTTCTCACAGAAAAGACGTGGTGTGCTACTGCATAGTTATAATTCGCAATGATGGTCCTGATTTATACGAGTATACCGAACAAAATATAAATTAAATAAAACCTAAAGCCATTAAAATTTTTGTCTTACTTACATTCTTCTAAGTTTTGTATAGTAAAATCATGTTGAAAACATGTCCGAATTGAACTCCTGAAGCCTGTGATGCAGTAAAAAGTAGGTACACTATATAGAGTGTTTCGTCTTTAAAATTACTTTTACTACCATAATGTTTGCTGCATTGTGGGCCCTGTATAAACCGACCGTACTGCAAGTTTACATTACAATACGTGTTAGTATTATAAATGTTTAAACGGGTTCGACAGAAAAGCATCAAGGGATAGCGTATACATGACTCGTGTTACAATAATGATTCTGCAGTAGTTGTGTGGCAGAGAGAAGGTTTGCTCGCCGAGTTGGGTTCTATCTGCAAAATCAATGTGCCCATTAGCAAGTTTTCGCGCAGTCGCAAAGCGTTGAAAGGCTATCAGTTAGAAGTTATGCTGAACGCTACTTCCTATGTGGATGGCATTTACATAAAAAATTAGATCAGTTTTGTACGAAATGTATCGTTTCAAATCTCATTATTTGTACTGTTATTTAGGTGTCTAGTCGTTAGACTAAAAGCTTTCTAAAAATAATTTGTTTTATGACTTTTTAATGAAAATAACAGTTATTTTAGTATGCTTATTGATGTCCTACATCAATTAGTTTCATTTTTGTATTCATTTATCCTCTCTTACATTAATCAAAGTTTAGTAATTTACTTTTTCTGAATCAAGAGCTTTTTAATATTAGGTTTAAGGTCTCCCTATTAAAATAATGGTTTTGCTCTTGGCTATAAGAAAATCTTTTTTTTTTATCCACTACAAGTCAGCCCTTGACTGCGATCTCACCTGATGGTAAGTGATGATACAGTCTAAGATTGTAGCGGGCTAACCTGTTAGGGTCATGGCAGTGATATTAAACCCATGACCCTTCGGTTTCTACACGGCATCGGCACGTCTTTACCGGTAGGGTGGTATCTAGCCACGGCTGAAGCCTCCCACCAGGCCAGACCAGGGAAAATTCAGAAATTATAAATTCCCAAATTGACCCTGCCGGGGATCGAACCCAGGACCTCCGCACGTTAAGACAACAGCGCTACACAGTGCGCCTGTGTCTGTGTGCACTGCGTCGTCAAAATCTATCATAATAATCAACAAATATATGTTTTATGGTACAAAAACATTTATATTAGCCCATCCTTATTGACAGCTTATTTCTTAGACTAAAATAATGGTTCAAGGCTCGTACCTACCTATGCTTGATTGGAGTTTTATCCTAACCGAATAAATAGAGGACATACCTATTCCTTATTATTCCACAGAAGAATTCATATTTATAAGCACTGATAAATATTTTCCATTCCCTTCACAATCGCCCTTGGAACTTGGAAGTAACTTCATTGTAGGTATGTACCTGCCTGCTGAACCGCAAATCAATACTGCAGTCACGCTTTTGTGCAGAGCTTTAGTTAGTCTGATGAACTTTAACATGCTCTCATTGTTGAAATTTTGCACAGTTAGATATCTGTGCAAAATGTCTGTGTGTAATAGTAATAGGGTAAGATTATCCTATTACCATTAACAAAGAGGCTTATTAACATTTTGAATCCAAAAAAAAACATGCTTCCTGGAACATGAGAGTATAAAAATAGGTTCAGCTTTTCGAGTGATTCATCGTTAAATAGGTATTTTATTAATCATTGTGTAATTCTAAAGGTAGTTTCAGAAAAAAAACTGCTGCAAAATAATGTCCATCAAGGCTTATAGCAACTAACACGACTACGAAACCCATATGCGTATTCTGACACGCACTTGACCAGTTTATTTTTATTAATCAACTTCTCTTGATCTATTTCACTGATAAAACTGTCTTTTAGTCTATTTTCTTCCTTTTGCATTTTATAAAAAGTTCACACCATTGTGAAATTTGAATGCCTTTCTTCTTAGTATAATTTCACGTTGGTAGGTACGTTATTTTTAATATTCAATTTTAATGGTAGTAAACTATGAGAACCGTTGCTATCATTTAGTACTACAGTATTAGGCTTTAGTTTCGAAAGGCGGAGTATCATTTTGCTGTTATATTATGACTGTTATACAACCAGTACGCAAACACTGCAATATGACCGTGTAAGGTTATATTGCAATGCAATGGTTGAGTCATGAAGCATTGAGCAAGCTATTTTCTTCGAAGAGATGATGGACATGAAATTTTATGCTTTGTATTATGAGCATGCTATTGGTACTAAATTGTTATCGTGGTGTTAATTCTAACATGAGTAGGGATTTCATATCTTAAGTGTGCAGTAAATTGTAGTAGGATTTTTAGATTATTATTTTACTTGTTAGATGGGTTGAATCCAATTATTGAAAAATCTTTAGAAAAAAAAACTGGATGACGCCCGCGACTTCGTCAAAGGTACTTTTTGTCTAAAAGGAACTCTTTGAAATTGTAGTGGACAAAATAAAAACTAGCTGCATGTCCACGACTTCGCCCGCGTGGATTGAAGTTTTTTGGTTCTCGCGGGAACTTTCTAATTTTCCGGTATAAAATGTAGCATGTGTTATCTCTTTGCTAAATATCACCTAAATCCGTTCAGCCGTTCTGGCGTGATTGAGTAACAAACGTCCATTCATCCAACGCTGAGTATGAGTTTTGTAATACTCAGCGTTTGATAACATCTTAACGAATAACGACGAATTTAAATCAAAAAGAAAATTATCCATGTTTGTCAAAAGGTGTCCATTGCTAGTCGTATGGTAGAGACATTATTTTTCGATAAGTATATACCCAGCTATCTGTACAGGTAAGTAGTATAATAAAATTACAACTAAAACTTGGTGGTTCCGTATTCATCCCACATCATCTCGTCCCACAAATTTTTATTCCCTGGAACTTCAAATAGCTTCCATCGTATAATTATTTACGCTTGTGCAGGTATATCGCCTGCGCTTCACTCAGAATTTTTAATGGTTAAATTAGGTCTACCTACTTACAGACCCTAATCAAATGATTCCAGTAGTTACCACCATTTAAGATTATCTTTATTAACGTCAAACTTGGTTGTCTTAACCCGTAATTCCGCGGACACAGCTTTCGGCACGAAGTTCTATAAATTACGAAAAAATCTAACCGTATTTATCAAGTGGTTATAAACTATTTTTATGAGGTGGCTTTAACATGAGTAAGTCGATAAGACTTCTGGATCCACGGAGATTCACTGAATTTATCCATCAGTATTCAGTACATTGTATAGCACGACTAGTGCTATTGCAGAGTATCCATACTAATATTATAAATGCGAAAGTGTGTCTGTCTGTCTGTCTGTCTGCTACGCTTTCCCGGCCTATCTTTTCAACCGATTTTACTGAAATTGGAGGTATTTTGTTATCGAGGTAGGTTATATCCCGGGGAAGGACATACCTAAGCTACTTTTATCCCGGAAAATTAAGGAGTTCCCGCGGGAATCGGAAAACCTTAATCCACGCGGACGAAGTCGCGGGCATCATCTAGTTTATAATATAGGCCTTTGTTGCTAAATTCTATGATGTATCATAAAGCATAGAAAACAAATAAATTATTATTTGTTTTATGGTAATTCTCTAGTTTTTAGCAAAATTAAAAAAAATAAAAATAAGCGGTTTATCACACATTCACATAATTTTTGTATAAGGAATAACTTATTCCATCCAAGTAAACTTGCTTACTTGCAAAGTAATTTTTAGCAGCTAGCTGTAAACTTAGAAACTACGAATAATATTATCATTATTATTAGTTAATTATTATTATTAATATAAAATATTATTATTATTCGTCGGTTGTAAATTGTAATGTTAATATGTTTTAACGTTATAAAGGAAAATATTTCCTGGGAAAAATCAAGAATGCACGTTTTATGTTCAATAGTAATACCCTATCAAAAGTTTACATGGTGAAACGAAACAATTTTCCCTATTGAATAGAAACAAAACCGAAATAAAATAAAAGAAGTGAGTTTCCTATCGTATCCGGTATAGTTTGCAAGCGGATCGCAGTCGCCATGTTCAATCCTCTCGGTCCCGTATTACATATCGTGATTGAAATCAAATATTCCAGGATTTCAACTGTGACTTAGAAGTTAGGATTACAAACAGGTTGAAAACTCGACGTTTTCACGCATTAAAACAGGTATTTGCCGCAGTTTTCTTTTACGATATTTAATTCTTGTTCTGTTTCTCGAATCTGTTTCCGCATCTTCCTTAGATTGTGTGTCTTGCCGTTGGATTACTCCTACCATCCCAGCTCACTTCACAAGCTTAACAGGGAGCCAACGATGCACAAGACTTCAGAGAGTTTCAAATTCAGATGGTATCAATGCATACTTTTTCACGATACCTGGAAAATAAGCATCAATCTATATATGAGAATGAAAATCAAAACAGCTATTTACAAAATATTACAATTTATAGTCTTTTACAGTCTACACAATATAAGTATTTCTGAAAAGTCTAGGTAGGTATAATCCTTTCTATTTTAGTTAATGCAATAATAATTTGGTTTTCATTATACCTATCTATAGGTATATTATTTATTTATTTGTGAGTTTTTTTACATTTAGATGAAAGTAAAGCATAAATCAGTAGATTATTAATTTACATTAGTATTAAGTCACTAATAAAAGTAGTAGGTACTAGCACCAAAATGTAATTTAACAATGAAATAAATAAACTATAAACTTGGTAATAAAAATAAAAATAAAAATAATGAAATTGGAATTTTATTTTAGTATTGCAATTTAGGAATTTAAGGTTTATTTGAATTCGCTACACGTATTTAGCGATTCTGGTGCAGAGAGGGAGCGACAGAGCATGAAATTGGCCCAGTCTATGCCATTTCGACGCACTGCAGCTTAATCGTGATCACAAATAGGATTAAAGCTATTATTCCGTTAATAAATTAATGGAATGAGCCATCGGAATTAGCTTAATTTAACCTCTGCGTATACCTACCTATATAGATAAGTATACTTATTATGTACGTTATTGATTTAATCTGTCTCAATTTTTTCAATTAAAAAGATGCATGGAAATGATCTGCTTTTCATTCAGCTGCTAAGTAGCAGTACAACTTAACGTATTTTCTTTATCAGCTATACTTATAATAAAACAGCAACTGGATGTTTGGTAGTTCTCTAACCTCGGTAGCTAATACACCTTCTTAATAATTAATTGATGGGTATATAATATGTATTGGAACATAGAATTGTAGGTATGTACCTAATTTTGTTTATCTTTATAAGATCTACGTTTTCCTTAACATAAAATAATGTCTGAAACTGATGGCTGCATAATAGAAATGTATAGCACTTAAATAAAAAATGCGTCTGAATTTGTTTTGGCTGTAAGTCGAGATAAAGCACTTTTTAACTGCCATTAGAATTTGCTACGATCACACCATAAGGCATCAGGCGCCATAAAGGTTATGTCAAACGATAGGGGTACCTACTTGAAAAAACTACCAACAAAAACTACAAGGCAAAAATATGATACGTAAGGTTACTATACAAAAAAATTGTTTATAATTATGAGACCAAAATCGCTTGGGACGGGGTCTTGTTTTGCATGGTTTTTATTCAAAAAAGGAAGTGAATTGCTAAGCGATTTTGCGTTCAACGGATAGCGATCCCACCTATTGTGAATTTTGTAGGTCGGAAATTTATTTGACAGAGCCAGTGTCTGTGGAGAATAGAAAATGGCGGAATGACAGGATACATTACATTATGGATATAACTCATGGTTTGTTTTTGGCGGGGATCCGACAATCGTTATTGGTATTTAGGGGCATTAAACTATTAGGGGCAATGGCATTTTCTTTTTTATTAGTGAAATATGAGACAGTGACTGTTACTAGAATGAGTTGCCGACAGTGTGAATGTTAGTTACGGTGGGAATTAATATTGTTTTAAATAGGGTCTGACAACAGGAAAAAATCAAGTAGGTAGGTAGTCGATTACCTTTTTCTAAAATATGTCTTTCTGTATTGATATACTATTATACTTAAGTAGTTATTATTTGCGGTGTTGGCGCATATCTAGGTAGATATACTTATGTTAGGTAGGTCTACTTGTGATTTTTGTATCGATTAAACTTGAACGGTTTTTCAGTAACTAATATCGTGCGTAGATAAAGTTCTGCTTGAAATATTCTGGTAGGAGTACCTAAGTACTCACCCGTCAACGAGTATCTGGGTAGGTATCTTATCTATATTTGGGTATCTGAGTATGATTTGTAATTTATTAATATTTAAATGTTTTTTTTTTAACCCTTTTTATCATTATTAGCTATTCCAATCTAGTAATAGGTTTAGGAGAGATTCTGAGACACTCTGACGAGTTTCAGCTGAATACTGAAACTGAATCACTGACAAATTTATAGGTATCTAGTTATTTAAAACATTATTAGGTAGTAGATAAGTGCTTATTCATTATTTGGCCCTTTTGCATCGAACTGCTTGTTCAGAAATTTTCACCACCACGAAGGTCAAATTGCACAAACCCCTAACATGAGTAGGTATTATTATAGACATACCAACCTAAAAGTAGTAATAGTAAGTATTCTGTGCTTACACACCAACTTTCTTTTTCAGGTCAACCCTGGGATAAGTTTGTCCTTTATATTTAACTAGATGATGCCCGCGACTTCGTCGGCGTGGATTGAGGTTTTATGATTCCCGCGGGAATTCTTTAATTTTCCGGGATAAAAAGTAGCCTATGTCCTCCCCCTGGATACAATTTATCCCTATATCAAATTTCATCCAAATCGGTTGAACAGATGGGCCGTGAAAGCGTAGCAGACAGACAGACACACTTTCGCATTTATAATATTAATATGGATATATTGTTTTTTTTAAGATTGGAAATATCTTGTAGGAACTTTATAAATATTTACCCTCAGTAAAGTAATTTATTTTCACGCGTCCAAATGAAAATATTATGCATTGCCAATTCATGATCTATTTTGTCTCTTTAACTCATTTTTTCTAAGTACGAGCTGTGACATATGTTAAAAGAGTGACTATAATATGACCGCCTAATTAGACAGGTACCTACTGATTCCTAAATTATTAGGTATTTATCAAGGACCTCTTATCTCTGTACTAGAGGTTGCCCGCGACTTCGTCCGCGTACAATTATTGATTTCCTATGAGATTATGTAATTTTCCCGCTGCAAACAGCCTATCTATAGAGGCTTTATATAGCTTATGCAGGTTTTTTTGCTTATTCTCATGTCTATACTTCAAAGTCATAAAATTTGTATGTAACCTTTCACCCCCATTTCACCCCTTTTGGGGTGGATGTTCGTAAAATTGCTTATACAGGTTATTATTATTTAAAGCTATTTAATAACCTAAATCCCGATTTTCAAGTCTCTTACTGCAAAAAATTGGAACCCTTATGCAAGCTTCCAACCCCCATTTCACCCCTATTGGGGTACATTTTCGTAAAATTGCTTATACAGGTTTTTATTGTTTATAACTAATAACTTAATTACCAATTTTCATGCATCTAACTTCAACAACAACGGACTTTCATACAAACTTCCAACCCCTATTTTAACCCCTTAGGGGTGGATTTTCTCAAAACCCGTTCTTAGCTGGCGTCTACACCGTAGAAGAAATCTACCTTCCAAATTTCAAGTCTGTACGTTTTATAGTTCCTGAGATATCGTGATTAGTCAGTCAGTGAGTGAGTGAGTGAGTGAGTGGTATTTCGCTTTTATATAATAATAATATAGATAGATACCTACGAGATTTGTACGCATAGGTGGAAAAAGGGGGTTAGGTAAGTAGAGGGTGGTAAATCACAAATCACCAAAAGTTATTGTTTTATTAACTCTTTATTCTCTTGAATTTTCGAAATTAATATTACAATATTGAATGCGGGTTTCATATACAATCACCCAACTATTTTCTTAATTTAACACGACACGGTCACGTTGATTTGCACATTTGATTTCACTCGACCAAAAAATATAACTACAGGTAGATAGGTAGGTACAATAATAAGCTTAGATACTTATGTATAAATATAAAAGTTATAATATATTTAGCTTTAAAATTTTATATATTAATTTATGTTTCAAATGATAAACAGAAAATATCAAACAATTATTTGATGGAGAAAATAATAGAGTAAGGTTCATAATTTGCAACATATTTGAGTATAACATGTTACTACTGATTTAATGTAATTTTAAATACAACCACATACTTAATCAAAATGGGTTATTACACTATTAAGCACGTGTTACATTTATGAGAAAAATATTTTTCACACATTATATTATAGGTATACCTATACTTAGTTTATGTTACTGTAATAATATATAATCAGCTTAATTAAATGTAGCTATATCGTTTTCCCAGTTGTAAAAGCGATAATTTTACCATTTTCCGCTGAGTTTTCACTTTAGGTACTTACTTGGTCTATTCCGTTTTGTAGATCGTGAGATGTAGTACCTACAAACAGTTAGTAATAATACTGCAACTGCATGCCATAATATTACTTTCTAGAACATATTTGGTCGAGTAAAATCACTTTCAAATATACGTAAATATAAATACATAACATAAAACAAAAAAAATATATGAACAAAAATAATGCGCCACATAAAACTTTCACAACTATGTACACTTATTTTACGACAATATAATGAAATATATATTATAGTTACATACATTCATAGCTACAATTATGTTTACGATTTAACCAATTTAGATGTAACCTAGTAGAACGGAAGTCTTGGTAATAAAATTAATTTTATAAAATGGCGTTAAATCTATTTCAACATAACAATGTTTTCAAAAACATTAGATAAAGTAAAACTTTAACTGGAAAAGCAATGGAATTTCAAAAATATACTTGAAATAACTAATTTAGATTTATGTGTAATATATCATTACTTACTATGAATATTGAAATTCTGTATTCAGCCAGGTATTATAATAATACCTATAGTCTAAAACACTAGCAATATGGCAAGACAGCATTACGGATGGAGGTCGTATTATAATCTATTTAACAAATTGCTCATTGTTTCACGTGAATTATCTACAGACTCTACAGTTCTTTACGAGGCAGAAACAATAAAGAGAACCTGACATAAATCATCGGACGTACATACACACAAAAATTATTACTCATAATATGCTACCTACTAGTTATATATTGTGAGTATCGAAACTTAATAAAGTATCGAAACAGTAATATAAAAACGATATCATGCTGATATAAAAAACGGTTATTAATTTGCACGGACCCATAAAAGTAACGAAACAATAACCGTTAAAGTAAATTATTATTAATAACGGGATAAAATATTTTCTCAATATGCAGAAATAACAATTTATTAAGTAATTCGTATACACACATTGCATTACAGATATCTTTCACGATGCACATATGATTATAAGTGTGTACGGTCCGTCTAATCGAAATAGTTTTCTCGTTTCATATAGTCCAATCATAATAGTTTTACGAAAGATATTAAACAGGTAAATAAGCGTTTTCTAGTCAAATACTTCTCCGGATTCATCATGCCTTAATTCATTACCAGTGCCTACATTATAATCTATGCATTATAATTTATAAAGCCTACATATACCAAAGTTACTTAAGTACATTTTATTCGATTTTCATTGATAGTTTAACTAAAGGGTTTTTAACTACTAATGACAACCTTATACATTTATGTTACACAACGGTTATGACTCATGAAAATTGTTTACAATAGATATTGCACATATCTGGATTTTACCGATACATAAATTTAGATTTCTTGTATCCATTACAATATATAGTGAATTTTGTTACTTTAATTTTGCACGTTATCGATTTTTAGTATCATTCAAATTTAGTTCCCCTGTTATGGAATATTATCCTTGTAATACCTTAATAATTAGTTATCCAGAATCAAAATTTGTATGTACCAACCTTGGTAAATTGTGTGTCAAAAAGTAAACGCACTCTTTAATAATCTAAATGAGTGGTTGTTTGTAAATTGATTTTTAATTCTGAGTGATACCTACTAGTGGGTCTACCTGCTTTGGCATCTACTTATTATTTTTATTATGGTACGTACATTCAGAGGATTTAATTTCCATTGCACTACTCTTACTGGTTTATCTTACTGGTTTTAAGATTTTGTTCTAAAGAAATTAAAGTACAATAAATGTTAGACAAGGATACTCACCTATATATTTTTGTGGTAAATAAATTAAACCTACGGTTCGGAAACATTTTTTTAAACTAAAAAATTCGAAAATAAAATGGTAGTCATTTTGTTTCATGCATTGTACCATGTACCTACTTCTTAAATCTAAGAGGATTCCGTGTTAATGATATTGGTACATAATTATAATTATATGTTTTAAAATACGGCTACTGATAATTTACTGATAATTATAATTGTATTAATACGAATAAATAGAGTGGACAGATCTATTGAAAGATGATTATTACCAAAATCAAGCTAACATCTTTATTTAATACACATTATTTATTAAAATTTCTTTAATTCTACCCTGACATTAATTTACGTATAATGGTGACTATCTTCACTAAATTTAGAGTCCTAATTTAATATTTGTTCTGATTTACGTATAAAGGAATTTTGTGCTTTGATCGGGCGTGAAAACATAATTGATTCGAAATACGTTTAGTTATTTTTATAACAATATTTTGGCACAATGCGGATTTAGAAGCAAGACTTAAAAAGAAATATTTTAAACGCAATATTCAAATGTTCAATAAGTACATACAAGCTGCATCAGCTAAATCGTTTTCGTTTAAATAGAAATTATAATTTGAATAATTTATTCCTTGCTATCAATTAACTATTTATTGTTTGTTGGTTAGATAAATACATGAAGATATGAACTGAGAGAATGTATCTAGGATATTATATTCCGCCCAACTGAAGGATCATTTAGCTTTAAATCTTAGCAATACTTTATAATATAAAGTTGAACCTACATTATCTATTTATATATTACACTTACGCTAGTCAACTTTAAAATTACATGTAAAATTTATTTTAGTAACATTATTGTTTATTATATGTATCAATGTTACGTATATAATTTTGAACATTTGATGAATTGGGAAGGTATGGACACTGTATTATCTAATACTTGAAATTTAAATAATATCGATTTTCTGGACAAGGTTTAACTACTTTAAAGTAGAATCATCATAAAAATACCGCATTTTGTATTATTTTAATGAAAACATTGATTACAAAACAACATTTTTGTTTTAATGAGAACCTACACGCAATTGTACTTCGATACGTATTTAGTTAGAATTAAACGTCTAACGCTCTTAGGGGAATAAAAATAAAGTTTATAAAACTGCGGATAAAATTAAAATATAAAAATGTTTAAATTAAACAACATTTTGTAGAAGAAACTACAAAAGCACAATGTGGACAAAAAAAGAAACCTTTTTGAAACCATCCGCTAAAACAACAAATTTTAGAATCATAAAAATGTGACCCTCAAAACATAACCAGTCTACTAAAAGTAGACAAATAATAAAATATACATCAAAATGTACATAATATAATATCTATCAATAAAAAATATAACATAATGGATTAAAATAAGTGGTAGCAATAAATACTATGAGATTCACAGATTTAAAATCTTAACTAACAATACCGAAATTCACTCGGGCTTGTAAATCTTAGAGCGATATACTAACGTTTTTGTAAAATTTAGTAAAATATTATTGCAATACATGGTGTGGTTATGGCAACAAAATAAATGCTTAAAGCACTTCTCCAGCCTGTCCACAGCGAACGACACCGAGGCAAGTCCTTCGCACTAAAGGAACATTAATACAATAATCAAAGTCACGAAAAACCTCCACAACGAGGCAACACTCCTACTTAATCAGCCGCAAAACATAAAACTAGTGGATAGGAAACTAACGGTGCCCGTAGGTCCTTATGGACGTAACACTTCCATTCATGTATTCACACTATATGATACAGTATCAGTCAGGATTTAGTAAGCGGCTAGCAAGCGCCTTACGTCGGCACTTTATTCACTTTGAGGATATCGCTGGAGCCTTTGTCGATGGGCATCTTCATTGGGTCGTGGTGGTGGGTCACGTGGTGGCCGTGGTGCTGACTTTCAAGTTTCGCCTGCTTTTCCTGTTGCTGTTGCTTCATTCTATCCTGCTCTTCTCTCTCCCGGCGAGCTTGTTCGTTTATCTCTTTGACTGCACGCAGTTCTTTCTTTAATTTCATTCGTCGATTCTGGAACCATATTTTGATCTGTCTTTCCGTGAGACATAGTGCGTGGGCGATCTCTATCCTGCGCCGGCGCGTCAGATAGTGATTGAAATGGAATTCTTTTTCTAATTCTAGCGTTTGAAACCTTGTGTATGTCTGTCGTCCCCGTCGTCGTGGACAGCCGTTTGGTCCTGAAGAAAAAAAAACAATAATTAATGCCACATTAACATAAAAATAGCTGTAAATTTACAAAAAATATGTTAATGACAGTAGAACTTTAGAGGAATTAAATCGATTTATTGCAATCATATATCACCAGTCCGCAACTCGTGCTTCGATTCGCATCGAAAAGGTTTCGAGCAAGCTATTAAATTTCACTTTTATGGCATCTTAGATTTTAATAGCTCATTAATATTTTATTGCAGCTGTAAAGTTAATTTTAGAATTACGCGCTACTGGGACCAACCTTAAAGTAGATCAATAGTAAAAAGATTAACAATCTATTTTAATTATATTATGGAAACCAAAAATCCTCCGCAAGCAAACCGTTAAAATAATATACATAACATCTTCAAAAAATAACGGAAAGGGTTATGGTCGCTAAACCGACTAAAACTTTACAATAGAACTTTCTAGAAATCCTTACAAAAAATCTCAGAGACGGCAAGGGTTATGCAACTTTCTAATTCTTTGTAAGGTGCCTTTTTGTGTTTAGACGGTAAAGATCTTTTCTTAGAAACTGTGAAAGTATTAACTCTTTTATTATACTCACATAAAAAAATCATGGACATCGCCGAAATTTTTTTGAGTAATAAAATTCATCCCAAGTAGTTTAGCGGTTTGCTATTGTTAAGAATATTGTAAGTTAGTGTCGCTGATTATAATGTTAAAATATGTGATATTTAGCTTTGATTACCTTCCTTTAACTATGTGCATTATGCATGCTTTAAGAATGTTTGAGAAACAAAATAAATGTGACCGTCTGAAAATAAAAGAAAACTTTTTTTTTGATAATACCTTAAGGAATCCTTGATATCGTTGACTAATTTCTTTTTTAACTAATAATAATAATGCATAATTTAATTGCTAAATCAATTAAATTATTAATTAATTGAGTTGCAGTAAAATAAATGATGGTAAATCAGGTAAATAAATCACCTTGGTTAAATAAATTGATTATTACTCGAATCCCGAGAGCTATTTAAGGGAGTGCAGTGAAGACCAATCCTAAATCTAGGTATTTATGCCCGAAAGCTTTTGAGATGTTAAGAACAAATTAAAATTGATGCGGTTGTTCTTCAATGCTTGTTTATGGTAAACTATAACTGCCATTTTCGTGGTTTCAAATCATGGGAAATACCAGGTCTATTTTATAGGAAATACAGTTCAGCTGGCAGTTCTAGTATGTCATATAAATATAAATTAATCAGAAGATCACCAAACAAACTTAAGTTTTTATGCAGGGCGCATCAAATTTTTGAGATATACGAGTTAAGGACACTAGGAGACAAAACTTCAAATATTCCAACTTGATTTATATTTTATCTGGACCAGTTCGTTCTCACGATCTTTTTTTTTTACCTTGTAATATGTAACTTGGGCTCTACATAGTTGGGTACATGCCGTGTCGGGCCGAGCTCAGACTGGTTTTGAGTCAGCCAATAAATAAGGCAAGATAAATAGTCTTCCCTTCGTGTATAATTGATAGCGGACCAACCTGGAATGTCGCTTAGGTACATGCGCTTATAGTCTTTAGTATACTAGATATATGTGTCATAATCCAATGAAATGGTTTGTCAAGCTTAAACGGTAGATATGTTTGACCGCATCGGTAGTTGAGGTGGATGGATTTACCTAAATTTTATTTATAATTATTTCATTTGATATCCTACCTACTCGGAAACTTTTCCTCATTCTTCGTGGTTCACATGTGAGATCCATGATTTGTGCTAGGTACCTATATGATTTTATAAGAATTTTAGATATTCTATGAGTTTCATTAAGAGCCTTTCTCTTTCCCCGGGATACAACCTATCCCTGTACTAAATTTCATCAAAATCGGCTACACAGATGAGCCGTGAAAGCGTAGCAGGCAGACAGACACACTTTTGCACGTATAATATTAGTACCAATAGATTGGTAAAGTGTTTTATTTAAAATCTTTTGAAGATAATTCTTATATGAGACACAAAACCATTATAACAAAAAACTATCCTAAGCTTTAAATTTAACATAAATAATTTATATTTTCTTTTTATTTCAAAACTAGCGGCCCGCCCCGGCTTCGCATGGTAAGCACTAAGCATCATAATAGTCCATACCCAATAATAGCCAGTCGACCACTAGCTAGGACGACCTCCGTGGCGCAGTGTGTAGCGCTGTTGTCTTAACGTGCGGAGGTCCTGGGTTCGATCTCCGGCAGGATCAATTTGGGAATTTATAATTTTTGAATTTTCCGTGGTCTGGCCTGGTGGGAGGCTTCGGCCGTGGCTAGTTACCACCCTACCGGCAAGCGATTGAGCGTTCCGGTACGATGCCGTGTAGAAACCGAATAGGGGTATGGGTATAACTGCCATGGGGGATAGGAATATAACTGCCATGCCCCTAACAGGTTAGCCCGCTACCATCTTAGACTGCATCTTCACTTACCATCAGGTGAGATCGCAGTCAAGGGCTAACTTGTAGTGGATAAAAAAAAGGTTTACATTAGTACTGCGATATTATCACCTCCTGCCACAGCAGGTTGCAGCTGCGCTTATACCTATCTGTTGCGCGTTGCTTTATGTCTATGATATCTTCTAAGAGTTCTTCTATCTAAGATATTCGTCTAAATTAAATGGTGTAAAAGGTGAATTTGGTCTAGATTAAATACTTGAGATTTAAAACAATTTTATTTTGATAAGGATTAATATGTCGGTAAAAACAGCTTCGCATGTAAAGCATTGGTTTAGAACCAAATTTGAAAATCATAAAAATGGTTATTGTGAGTAGCCTTAAAAGATATAAGATATATATGCAATCGCAAACTTTTTTTTAGAAATTTTTGAGAGGAATAATTCCACCATACATTGTTTTCGTGTAACTGTAACTATTACGCAGAGCACGCCACGTAAGCTCTCAAAAGAGATGATTTTTTCCGTCTTAGTTCACATTATTGCAATTTTCGCAAAGATGTCTATTTTTTTCAAATAAAATATAGCCTATATTACTCGCTGATAATGTAGCTTTCTATAGGTGAAAGAATTTTTAAAATTACAAACATTACAAACAAACAAATCTTTCCTCTTCTAGTTGCCCCCGAGGGCTTCTATGGGCATTTATCCCGCGAAATCTTTTTTATAGGAATAGATGCCCTTGCATTTTTTATTGCAATTTTCGCAAAGATGTCTATTTTTTTCAAATAAAATATAGCCTATATTACTCGCTGATAATGTAGCTTTCTATAGGTGAAAGAATTTTTAAAATTACAATCATTACAAACAAACAAATCTTTCCTCTTCTAGATGCCCCCGAGGGCTTCTATGGGCATCTATCCCGCGAAATCTTTTTTATAGGAATAGATGCCCTTTCATTTTTTAACGAAATTAAATGCAAAACAGAAATTAAAACCTAGATAATATGTAGGTAACCAGTGTGTTAATATAAAAAAAGAACGGAATTTATTAGTGCTTAAAAAGTTATGCAACAGTTAATACAAAAGATTCAAATTTTTAAGCGTTAGTCGCGGTCGCTGCGGGATTATCACATGCACAAGCGAAACCCATCTATTCGGGGACAGAGGAGTGCCGTGTGTTCCTTATTTAAACTATTTATTATTATTGGTTGTGATTTTGGGAAGGATTTTTTGAAAGCGAGACAACTATCCTACTGAGGCACTATCCAGAATTTTACCCTATGTTATCATTAAATTTAAATACAAAGGAAATTATAAAAGAACAAAACCACAAAGTGCTTGCATTACATCGCGATCAAAAAGATATAAAATCCTTTAGGAGCAGTAAACATTCCTCTTAAATAAAAAATATGCGAATCATAAATCACGTGACCAAAAATGTATCCAGATACAGCAATTTATATGAACGATAAATTAGCGTAATTGCGTTTTTACTACCGCTACAACATTTACGGTCGACGTTTATTTGAACAAAAAACTAAAAACGGCTTCAAATAGAGAATTGAATAATTATACAAGCGCGGTCGTCGCTCGCGGTGACATGTGCCGAATGCGATGTGCGGAACAGAGATAGCGATAGATATTCTAATTTTAAAAAGCAAAGATGGAACCCAAAATACAATACAAACGTCCCGATTATCCAATTAAAGAGAAAGGTCATAAACGGATATCACTGATCTTTAAAACAGAATCTTCAACTTCACATCCCAGAGTTCAAATTGCTATGAAAGAAGGGTGAGATGATCCGCTTTTTGTTAGTGTTTGTAATATGTTAGCACAGGCAGGTTGGCCACCCTTCGCTCGGTCGCCATGACAACGGTCGAAGGCACCTCCCGTCAGCTGGGTCCCATTATTCTCTCTTGCATTGTAGTCGTGGGGAGTAAACTGCCATGTACGGGGTACCTGTTCTGCTTTCATTTAAAGTGAATTCCCTATGATCCAAGCAAGATTATGCGAATGAATAAAGGCGTTACTCAACTTTCAGCCTTTACCTTCGTAAAAATTAATTACCTATATTACCTAAAAACAAATATTTTAGTGTCATAAAAGTTCAAAATGTTAACCTTTTCTCTGATGCAATCCATGTAACGGGCAGTTATTTTACTAGTGTCTCAAGATGCTTTGTTTTTTTTTAAAGTTTTGTTAGTGTTTAGATATTCATTTTATAAAAGTAGACTGTTTGTTACTTACCTATTATTTAAATGAAAAATAAATCTGGTTTTCGTAAGATAACTAAGTAAGATAAAGCACATCAATTATTATCTAATCTTAGTATAAAAAAATAAGTTAAAAGAAGGACGCCGCGAACACAATATATCTGAAAGGAGCGGCGGCATTAATTAAGGACGTACTTGTATACATCGCGCGAAGACCGGACGACTATAAACATACGGCGACAAGACCTGGCTCTTACCTCGCTTTTTTCTCCGAAATAAATCTCACAGAATGTTCTTGCTTATTTATTATTTTATTTAACTCCGTATAAACCTGCCCGCCTTTTATACGAAACCCGTTCCACATAGTTGATAAATGCACCGGAATATTAAGGGTCCGATTGTGAATAATCGCTGGCCTGGTAAGAGGGTTATTTATGGAACTCGCTCGGGTCAGCTCCTGTGGAATGGTGTCTAGATAGCCGAAGACAACGAATTATGTGACTGCTCACAGACGTTGAATTATTATTATTAACGATTATTATTATAAATGTGAATACGAGACTCTAATTGAATTTGAGATTGGCTTTCAAAGTAAAGCTTTGTTCTGATTTATTGATTTTGTAAATGTGTTTACCCGGCTTAGTAACTGCTTAAATAAGAAATCTGCTTACTTAAGTACGTTTAAAAAAATATAGGTAGTTATTTGTGTTTCTCCTATTCTTTAGTTATAGGTAAAATCTCATTAAAACAGTACACCTAGATACCTACACGTAAATTAACTTCTTTCTAAATTGTTTTTGTATCTATTTATTCAGTGTAGGCGTGTTAATTGTAAGGTGTGGTGAATTCAATTCATTTAAGCAATTAATGTCAAGCGATCAATTGTATTCAAATGACCAATTTTAGAAACAAGTTGATTAATATTTATTTATTATAAGGTTAATATGAATGACATCTCATAAAAAACGTGGCTAGGTGTCTGATGTATATTCAATAATTGTAAAAACTAAGTAATTGAAACAAATTGAAACTCTACTAGGTACACAATAGGTATTGTACATAGGTGCTTAGAATATAGAGTCACTTTTATTTATCGTTATTTTAAACGGTGTTACTCACTCTATTATAATAATTTATCTTAAAAACTTTTACAATTACCATTTTAGATTAGGAACACCTATTTTTTTACATTGTTATGACCTTTTGTTAATTACTGGTTAATTGTAAGGGATTATGTAAAAAATATCCCGAAGAAAAGAAGAATAATCAATTATTTTAACTAACTATTTATTGAAAATTTAGTATTAATTCCAGTGACATTTAAGTCTCTTTATTATTAAGGGCTTTGTAGCAGTGTTAGCGAGGGTTTATAGCGTCGTAATTCGACAATCACCTTTATTGCTCGCAGTCGCAGCGCCATCTTAAAATAGTTCGGAAATGCGTGTTTACTGAAACGATTCCGAACTGTGATACTGATTGACATAATATAATTTTTAAGGTAATTTAAACGAATAAACAGTTTGTATTTTTATAAAAGTTTTGCCAACATTTACATACTTACATTGCATTTATGAATTTCAGACTCAAAATAACATTTTAATTGCTGAGATACGTATTTAAAGATATCAACCATTCTTTTGCGGTAATTAAAAGGTGCCTAATTTAAAAAATCAAAATACCTATTCATTAGTCTTTCAGAGCAATAATTAAGTATCTACCACCACTAAATGTTCTGGCTAAACCGCTGATCAGGTTTTTGTTGAAATCCATACAAATATTATAAATGCGAAAGTGTGCCTGTCTGTCAGTCTGTCTGCTACGCTTTCACGGCCCATATCTTCAACCGATTTTGATGATTTGGTATAGCAGTAGATTACTACCCGAGAAAGGACATAAGCCACTTTTTAACCCGGAAAATTAAAGAGTTCCCCCGGGAATCTATTAAACTTAATCCACGCGGACGAAGTCGCGGGCATCAGCTAGTAACTACCTAATAAATAACTTAACTTTCCTAATAGCTAGCTTCGAGTTATTTGTTGAACGATTTGTTGGTACCTATACTTAGTATCTTACCTACCTGATTGCTTGTCACGGAGTTCAAAATACTACTAGTATAGTATTACTATTCTATAGCAATTTAAAATTAGTTTCCTGCATAAAATATATGGAGGTCAATTACCTCCAAATCTTATCTTCTTCAATAATCGTCTAGCAAATTTTCAGCAATTTAAATACAAAATGTATGTATCTAGTTATAATTGCACATAAATTATTCATTAAAATTTCGGCTTTGATAAAGAATAATGAATTCGTTTCACATGGGAGGCTAGAACAAAACCCTGTGTTACTCACGCGTTTAGAATGGTTTCGGTTGGTGAGCTCAATTCAAATTTTAATGGCACACGCTTAGTTTAATGGTTAGGTATTCGAAATCATGAATTCCGCGGTTTTACTGGCTATTATTTTAGCGTTTATGTTTATACCACTCCGTAATGCATTGTTCAAACGTTTATATTTTTCATGTTTTTACATGCCTAGCACTTAATATACATGTAATAATTTAACATGTATTACTTAATTATTATTCGCAAAGAAATAAAACACTTAAGCAGTATCGAATAAGATTGTATCTCCAGGGCTTTGGCACTAAAAGGGGCTTATTTTGTAGTCAAGGAAATTTATTCGAGTAAAGCTAATATTTCAAGTTGGCAAGTCGGAAAGGACTATTTTCGCTCGTTGTATGAGCCAGTTAAATCATCACAATGTTGTTCTGTCCGCTGGGGAAAGGACATTGCCTTGAGCGTAGGGCTGGCATGACTAAACTTGTGCAACAATTTTAGCAGAATTGATTAGGTAGGTATTACCTAGGCTTCGATTTACTTATAAGTACCTATTAAGAGTGACCGTATTCAATCAAAATTCATTTGTACAAAATTACAAATATTATTTGTAATTTTTCATGTCGGAAAAACGAGAGGTATACGAGACTTTTAAAATATAATGAATAACTAGGTAGGTACGCATAGAATACGGAATGGCTGAAAAAAAAACTTATGATAAAAAGATATATGGAAAAGATGAGATAACAAAATAATTTCATCAGTTACTATGATATGGATACGACACTGAATTTTTTGAAGTCTTAAACTAAGGGCCGCTTGCACAAGGACATTTAAACTGATTTAGTTAAATTTTTTAATAATGTCCTTTTTTGGCAAATGCATATTGTAGTTGCCAAAAAGGGTCAGCATCAAAATATTTAACTAAATCAATTTAAGATTCCATAAGCAAGTGGGCCTTAGACTACTGTGTCTAAAAATAAAATTGGCTAAATTAAAAAAAAACCGCTTGAAATTAACTCAGTGTCAGTGTTGTTCAAGTTGAAGATAAGTAAAGGAAAAAAATTGGTTCATAAATAAATCAGTGTGTGGTAACCTTGATATGCGTATACGTATTCGTACATACATGCGTAGAAGTGAAAAGATCTTTGATCTGCGACGGTGCGTGACGTCATAATTCTGCCTACAGCAACGATACTGAATATCTATAATTCATGTTTTCTTTTGGACTTTAGTTGCACCGTGTAATATTTCCTTTCTCAACTTCGTCGTTATTTCTGCCTATAGGTAGACGAAGAGTATAGACAGTTGACATGGATTGCTAGACTTAACTGCGTTTCTCTCGAGAATAAGGACTCTTGTGCCACTTGTGCCATGTCTTATTTATCGTCCCTTCTTATTTTCGTATACTTATCTAATAATACCTTAAAGGCGAAATATGATAATAGGCAATTGGATGTGTAATAATTTAATATAAAAATACTTTTTATACAACCGACTTCAAACTCCCGCGCCAACTTTACAACAACAAGCACACGCTATACAAAGTACTTATTTTATTGTTGATATTTTAAAAACCGCTCGACCGATTTCGATTTCGAATTTATATGGGACCACATGGGAAGTATGCTCTTTCAAATAAAAAAAGAATCATCCAAATCGGTCTACCCAGTCAAAAGTTCTGAGGTAACAAACATTAAAAAAAAAAAAACAGTCGAATTGAGAACCTCCTCCTTTTTTTGAAGTCGGTAGACAAAATATAAAAATGAATGATTTTTTATAATTTAATATAATTTGAAATTCTCGTTGTAGATAACTCTTAAGTGGGTACTTACGAGTTTACTTTTATGCATACAAAAACAAATACATGAATCAAAGTGTTAAAATAAAACAGATTTATTTTTCTTTCTACAGTAGTTAAGTCCTTCAAAAGAAGAAATAAATCTGTTATTTTGTAAGTAAGTTGATATTTACAATATTAATTACAAACGGACACTAAGTAGGTGCTGTTGTAAATAACGAGGACGTGCTTGAATAAGTTATTTTCGTAAAGCGATAACAGGACTAACTTTGAACATCCTATTTTGTAGTAAAACACAATGATTATAATGCATAGGTTTTACTGTAGCAGCTAACAGAGAGATGCCCAAATCACTAGAAGAATATAGGTGTACTCTACATGAAAAGAGGCCCAAATTTTTTATATTGATTAGGTACAAAAAAGTAGGTAATAAAAACAGTACCTAAATATAATCTCTCTTTAACTGTTGTTACTTGTTACGTCATACTTCTTTAATTACGAGTAAGGCTAGATAGTTAATATGGTAGTATTATTATTGTCTTTATTTCAGAACAAGATATTATTTCAAAGTAGGAATGTAGTTACATTGTAATATTATACCCTCCTACCTATTTACTGCATTTTATTATAGGTACTTTTATTTAAGGTCAGTATTTTTTTAAAAGTCATATATTATTATTATGTACCCAATAATAGTGATACTTATTTACTTCGATTTAAAACAGATGCGAAATTAATTAACAGGTTGGCAAAGGCAGAACAAGTAACACCTGGTTAGACTAGGCAAAGATGGATCGGGAGCGCGGCGATTACTTTTCGAAGTGCAACCCGCGCGAACGCCGGTCTGTTGCGGAACCACACTGGTTTTAGTGGGTGCAAGCCCCACATAACCTCTCCGTGTAGAGGTATGCGTCAGGCATTTCCAGTGTATAAAAAAAAAAAGGGAAAGATGGATATTCACGCTCTAGTAAATGATATCTCTCAGCCCTACTGCATAAAGCTCTCTACACTGGCATAGTAGGCTCAGAGCGGACTCTTAAACGAACTTAACAAGTAACAACTGCAGACAACCTGATTTAGTGCATTGCGGGTCAATGACTTTTACATTCTACAGGATTGCGGTGGAGCCGTAGAGGTGTTGGAATAGTTTTTGAGAAATCATATGAATTATATAAGTTTTTGAAACCTACTACTGCAGAGCTCTCACTCTCAATACATAGTGATATAACTCAATATTTTGTTTTAATATACATACTATAACATAACCTTTAACGTATTGTAGGTTATGTACAAATTGTGGGTATTTCTGTATCATTTTCACCTCTCAACCGCTGAAAGGTTTTTGGTAATAAGAACAAAGATAGATTGAATATAGATGGATTTTATGTAGGGAGAAGACGCGCTTAGAATACATTTCCACTCGGGAATTTTTAAAATAAAATCTAACTATTAAACTTAAATGTAACTATTTAATTTAAATTAGATTTTGTATGTCGGGGGAGGAATAGGTACATCTGAATCGCCATTTGCCTGTGACTTCTGAGTTTATTTTTGTCAAATTACCAATCCAACCCTTGAAGATATTTTGGCAGTCCTTAGCACTTAATTATTGTGGTTTAAACAATTTATTTCTGCTGGTGAATATCTTATTACGTGGTTATTTATATATAAAATTGAAATATCAACAGGTTACAAAGTAACACGACCTAAAAATGTCAAGACTCAAGCTATAATATGTAGGTCTTTTAAGAAAAATGCTTTATTGAGTACCTAATTGAGAATTTACTTCGTGTGAAATGTTTTTTATTATAATTTATTCTGTGGTTTTATATAGAATGTGTGATTATTTCAAACTAGCTGATGCCCGCGACTTCGTCCGCGTGGAATAAGGTTATTTAATTCCCACGGGAACTCCTTAATTTTCCGGGATTAAAGTAATTAAATGAAAGATTAAAGTAGCCTATATCGATCTCCAGGTCCTCAACTAAGCTCATTCAAAAAATCACGTAGATCCATTGCTTTGTTACGGCGTGATTAAAGGACAAACCAACAAACCAATAAACCAACCAACAAACACACTTTCGCATTTAAAATATTAGTATGATACTAAAAAGTCAAAACTTTAAAAGACCCAAAATCTCAATTTTTTTATAAAGGTTATATCGTCTCGCCGTACAAGGACAATGCATATCATGCATACTGCATAGTGGAGGAGAGACACGAAGAGATATAATAAGCTCAGTTTGCTTAAATATACCTATCAACACTAACGTGCCGGAGACGAGTTGACGTGATAAATGATAATGTACTTAATGAATTCGATAAATTGTTTTTTTAAATGTTTCAAGGGATCTTTTTTGGTAACCGCCTTTACTGGCAGACGATTTATAAGAGCAATACGGGCAAACAAATCTTTTTAATTCCTTCACATTACATATTAGTAAATAAACAACAAAATATCGTCACATATATAATGCTAGAAACTTTTGCGTAGTCGCTATTTCTCCTTATCCACATTAACTGCATATAATAAAAGAATTTATAGGTAGGTAGTACAAAAGCTCTGTTTATTTTAAAATAAGTAGAAAACGAAAAGATAGCGCACTCTAAAGTAGTGAATTATTGGATTAATTTATAGCTTTTGAGATATGTACCTACTAAAGCTAAATTACTTTCTTGAACATTTTAAATAAATTCATATGCTTAAAAAGATTAAACCTTTATTTTTTATGTGATATAATTACTACAAAAGTTAACTTTAGCTTTGTTTACTTACTACCTAACCTAACGCTATGTAGGTTTTAGTTTCAATTTGCAAATGTATGCCTTAGTGTTTTACAAAAGAGGTTTAAATACAAATAGTATCAATTCAATTACCTATACATGTCTAACCGTATTAGGTGTAACACGCGCCTGCATAGTTTAACAGAACCAAAGCGTAGCATCACTTTTGATTGAAAAAGCCATTACTAAAATTCTACATCAATGGAGAAAGCATTTACTATCAAAACGGCCGCGGCACGCAGTTTTGAATCACTTTAGTGTCTTATTTTCAGTTAAATCAACAATTTTTTTAGCCTAATTCACCTTCTTATCACGTACGACCTTAATAAGTATACGTAAATATAATTAACAAAACATTAACATGAGTGACTGCGACAAAATAGTATTAAGTACATTTTTGTTATCTTTCAGCTGATAAGGAAAGGCATTACAGTAATCAATGGGCCAATTATAAATACACGGCACACGTCTATCCTAAATACAGTGGTCAGTTAATCGCAGATTGCACAATAGGAGTCCCATAATTTTTAAATCTAAAGCAGGAGAAATGTTATTAGGCTCTAGAATTTAAGATTCATCTAATAGCAGCCGCTGTGAAGTGACTTTGATTTCTGTATTTGAAACATTAGGTATATATTTAAACAAGACTGCGTATTTTCTTACAGATCTTTTATATTATGATCATCGTCGTCGCCGTGCCAAAAATAGTTTTCGTCAAAAATCGTTAGGAATGTAGTATGTCGATTGTAGAAAAGGTGAATTTAGCTTCATTGATCATTGTTAGAAACTCAAATGTTGTGAGTTGCTACAGTTAGTGTAGTTCTGTTGCGAGAGTGCATTTTATCCGAAACCTGTCAGTCAATAAGAGGTGATAACGATCGTCACACAGTATTTGTCACTAAACTGCAATAATTCTTCTGTACTTTAACTGTAGCAATTCTTCTGATGCCTGCATAATATTAGTAGTCTCAACTTCAACGATAAATGATTTTAATCATAATAAAACCTTTAACAATTACGTTTACCCACTAAAATTCTGGTTTCTTAATTACCGTTGAGTATAACGCTACGAAAAATTGTCTATTAAACTGAGATGATATGATTATAATATTATAGATCGATAAAAAGCATGTCAAATATGGAGACAGTCCCGATATATAATCGCACTCATGGTTCATCTACCTACCTATATTGTAGCCATAAAACGCCATTTAATATGCAGCATAATATAAGCTTTATACATTCAGAGCGTTACGACAACTATTATTGAAATTGATGACTCTATCCAAGATAATAAGGTCATATGATATCGCAAATGACACATTATATTCGATTTAATTAGCCTCAATGTTTCCATTATATTGAGTTACTCATATAAATTCGAACGTTACTCACTTTAAGACAACCATTATTGTTTTTTTTAATTATCATCGTGCTTTTATGTTGCTTTGAGTCTGTTTGATAGGTATGCCAATGTTTTTATCTGAGTGTCTCCAACCAAAGAACAAATAAAATGTGATAAAGTTTAATGATCTGCGAAAAAATAATACATTATCCGACTTTTTCACTTCGACTTTTGTAGGTCCCGAATCCAAAGTTTCTAGACCTAGAGTCAGCGTTGTACGATATATATAGGGAATAAGTCAATCATCACATTTTCCCGTCATATTAAAAATAAGTGTTGCATTTTTCATGTTATTAGCTGAGTCAACACAAAGCGCGGCCTAGTGACAGTGTTGCATTTCCTTGTGCAGTAGGTATAGCGCGGACCGATTCAAAAGTAAGTATATTATAAATATTATCTCTATTCCCAACCTATACATATGAAAATACTAGATGATGCCCGCGACTTCGTTCTCAGTTTAAAAATCCCACTCTTGAACTCATGGGAACTTTTTGATTTTCCGGGATAAAAAGTAGCTCATGCCACTTTTTAACCATGTAAAAATGATCCATTATTGCGTGACTGAAGGATAAACCAACAAACAAACACACTTTCACTTTTATAATATGGGATTCTCGTAGGTACACCAACCACGCTGCAACAAGTAACGAAGCTACCGCGCCTAATAACAATCCTGCGATTAAAGATCACCGGCAAAGGCAATTATTCAAGTTCGTAGGTATATTATAACACTATAATGAATCAAGACAAAAAAAGAAACCGCAGCGAATCATAAGGTCACTCAGGGTATTCAAAGGGTATCCGAATTCCAATCAACAACGTTACATATAAGAGAATCGTATAAAGTTATTGGTATTTTCCTGTTTCAGATGTAGTCTGTATAGTATCTACTATTGGATAATATACGGTATAGACGGTGGAATCACTAATTATAAGTATGTATGTATAAGTATGTATGTACCTAATAGTGTACAATTTTTTTATGAAACTTCCCCCGTAAATTTTGGTCTATTTTTTAATAATTTAAAGCCAGAGTTATATTTAACTCTGATGCGTATTCAATTATTGAGCGACTTATTAAAATATACTTAATAATATAGATATGTAGGTACATAATAATGAACTGTCATATTGCCTAAAAACTACCTAGTTACATGAAGCCGTTATACGTTTTGACTTTTGAGCGTTTATTTATAGCATTTTTATACTTATAACTATAAGTGCTTACCTAATTGATTATAGATTTCATAGGAGCATGCTTGCAAGGTGCAATTGTCCGTACTATAGCTAGATAACTTAGCTATGCCTATAGACCAGTGTCACTGTGTTTGCCAATTAATGAAAATTTCTATGTCCACGTTTCTATGTCGCTAATTAAAAGCCAGCGAGCGAAAAGTAGTAACTTTTCATTTTATTTCCTGGCAAGGAACTGTAGTCAACTAACTATTAACCTGTGTAGCTTTAATAACTTAACGTTAATTTAAACAATTGAGCTTTAATACAGCTGCAGGTTTTAAAATGACTAATACGAATTAATGTTATAATTTACCCTTTTACCTGCCCACGTAACATTGCAAAGTGCATTGTGCTGGTATGGATAGTGACATAAAACTTGAGAGCCATAAAAAATGAAGAAAATGTACCCTTCTACCCTAAATATGTTATCCATACTCGTAATTATTAGTTATGAAT
Source organism: Erebia epiphron (assembly GCA_963932025.1). Taxonomy (NCBI): domain Eukaryota; kingdom Metazoa; phylum Arthropoda; class Insecta; order Lepidoptera; family Nymphalidae; genus Erebia; species Erebia epiphron. The sequence goes on from OZ009945.1 coordinate 45,446,639, forward strand.
GCGAAAGCGGTTCAGTGTGTCTGTTGCCTTAACATTTTTTTTAAAATTTAATACAGCGATGAGTTCTATAATGCATCGCAAGGAAAAATATTTATACCTATGCTACCCGGAAATATAAGAGTTCCCGCGGAGTTTAAAAAAACTGAATTCATGTGGTTGAAATCGCGAGCATAATATTTTTTTTAGTTCAAAAACCTAACCATAGCATACGTGCATAAAATGTCGTAAGAAGTTGAAGTGAGTCATGACTGAGTAACAGCAAAACCTCAAAAATGTGTGAAAATGGCATACGGAAGTGCCACACAGGTCTTTAATTGCAGGAAAATGCAGACGCACTTTGCTTGAAGCACGTAGGTATTAGGTACGCCGCGGGCCATACGTATCTTTCAAAAGGCGTTGTAGATCATTGTCATGCCCATAAAAGCTCTCAGTAGCGGCCAAACGGGTTCTGCATCTCGCATCGCAACATAACATGGCCGAAATGGGCAACGAAAATGCACACACAAACATTATCGTGAATGAAATGCGTGGGGACGCTTTTGATATTAATTTTTTTTATAATTCTTTACAAAAATTTGGCTATGAACGATATTTATATGCAAGCGGGTAGGTAGGTATGCCTGATTTTTTATTTAAAAGTCTTAGCTAGGTATACTTATAAACTAGCTCATAATATTATTTTGTGCGATCTAAGTAAAATAGGTAGTTATAGCTATCTATGTAACGGCAAAGATAAACTTAGATATTAATTTATTTCAAAGTAATTTCCATGCTACTAATAAAAATGCGAAAGTTTGTCTATTTTCTACGATTTCACCGCCCGTCTTTTCAATCGATTTTAACGAAATTTTGTACAGAGATAGGTTGCATACTGGAAAAGGACATCTACTTATCATTCTGGAAAATTATAGAGCTCCCGCGGGAATCTAAAAATCAAATCCACGTGAACGGAGCCGCGGGCATCATGTAGTTTTTATATACATTTTAAAATTTGAATGATATCAGGTAAATTAAGTAAGTATAGGTATGTCACCGTAAGATTGTAAAAACGACAGTTTACAATATAACGGATTCTTTTTCGGTAGATTGTAATCTGTTAGGTTTATTAACCCGATAGAACCTAAGTGTACCTACTTGATTATTTATGTCGAACCCTAACCTAACCTACAAGAAAGAGACAAGAAAACGTAAATACAATGAATATTTCAAAAATTGACACCTAAAACATTGAACGGTTCACAATCTTTCGACTGTTTACAATCTTACGGTGACATAGGTATACACTACTACAGAATACCTACATAATAATAGGTACAGGTACACTACTGGTTTATACACAATATGATTAATTTAAAACATCAACTCGATTTCGTTCCACGAAATCCATCTCAGAGCGGCATCTCTTTTAAGTCCGGAAACAATTGGCTTATCTTAAATTTTAATTTCTTTCCTCTCATCAATATTTACACAAGTACACCTCGTGTTAATGCGTCGACAGGATGTTTAAAACTTTAAATTGCCTAGCTAAGTACTTTAATTCCTATTAGATCATATTTGTGAGCTTTCTTTGTTTAAGCTAAGTCTGCCGACTGAGATGAATTAGGTTGTGTTTTGAGAACGCGAGCTTTAAGAAAACGACAAAGTTACCCGTCATAGCTTTCCAAAAGTGATATCTTGACAGCTTCCCACTCGATACATGGCTCTAAAATGTACCTTAACAGTGTAAGTACAGCTTAACAGTATATTTTGATAATATTTTAACGTGAAGCAATCGTACGTTCTCTTGACAAGGGACGTTTTATTTTTGGGCACATCACTCACCGATAGCGCGCACTCAGCGTTACAAAAAAAGCTGCTATTATGTGTCGCATACCATTTTTGAATAACTAAATATTGTTCAGCCGACATTGATGGATATTTTATAGACTTTATTGCCCTGTTTAGATGTACTGGAGCGGCAGAAGGTTAATTTATTTAATTTAAAATATCTGAGGAACAATGTTCTTGTACTAGGAATTTTATGTCAAAACATGAACTATACTGTCAGTTATTACAGTATATGTTACAAATGCCTTGTTGGTCTAGCGGTTAGCATAGTCGACTGCGGATCACGAGGTCCTGGGTTCGATTCCCGGTCGGGTATAAGTTAGGTATTAGGTTTTTCAATTAAGAAATTAGGTTTTTCAATTAAGAAATTCTCAGTTCCAGCCCGGAGTTGGAAGTTGGCGGTGTTTCACCCCCGTGCCTCGGAGAGCACGTTAAGCCGTCGGTCTCGGTTATTATCACTAACATGATAATAGTCGTTAAAGCCCGCCAACCCGCATTGGAGCAGCGTGGTGGGTCTAAGCTCTAATTCCCTCTCTCCTATGAGAGTGGAGGCCTGTGCCTAGCATTGGGACGTTAATAGGCTGTAGTGGTGGTGGTGGTGGATGTTACAAATTGGGGATTGGAAATTTAGCCCTTTGTGATATCAAAGAATCATAGATAAAGGATAAGTACCGCAGCGGGACCAATCCTTAATCTATGCACAGAATATTAACTACCTCTATGATATTAACTCAAAAACTTAACCAAAGTAATCTGGCCCGAGAAAATGCATTTCATAGGCACCAAAAAGGAGAAATTACAATGTGATTAAATCATCCATGCTCATAATTAAACTATAATTACATAGCTCTACGATTTACGTAATGTTTGTTATCTATTAGCGGCAAAGCGATGCCGGTAACCTAACCTATCCCAATGTTACCAATTAACCTAAAAACACGAAATGTAGCCAGATGTGAGCTAATCTAAATGACATTGTACCGTGCCACTTAGAAGTTAGTCGACTGAAATAACTGAATATACAACCCACCTATCTACTGAATTCCTTATACCTACTTGCCTTAAAAATAAATATACTTTGTAGATAAATTTATCTAATGCTTAAATACTGTAATTTTTACTGTTAACTTAAGTACCTACCTTCAAAACAAGAGTGAACTAAGCATCTTATCTTCTAGGCCAGGCGCGCTAGAACTCATCATTGCTTTGCAAGCCTCATCAAGCCTATTTTGCAATTAAAAAATCCTAATACATAGTAGTAGATACCCGTAAAGGTACGTAATGATTTTAAAAATAAGAATGTACGTCTTGCAATACAGTTATAAAATTCGGCTTTGAAGTCGAACTTTAATGTGCAATCCAATGAGGTTTCCTAAGAGTGATGACCTGATATATTTTTACCGTAGCACGCATGGTTACGTGGCCATCAGGTTAAAAATCAATGGAAGTTTGCAAACAGGGATTGTTGGTATATCAATTACGCAATAAAAGAGCTTTTAAAAACATCGCGCTATCTTGGCCATTGAGACGAAGCGGCGGTCGGGTTACCCGACATGTTTTGAAAGCGCAACGATTACTATTACGTTTCCAACGAAGTGTCGACTTCGGGTTACGTTTTATATCGTCATATGAATATCGCGCTCGGATGTTTGGTCCAAAACGCTCGTTCATTAGCATTTTATGACTGATACGAGCGATAAAAGTGGAGTAAGACGCATTCAACGGGTCATATGATTTGATAGACGCACCGGCCGCTGGCACAGACTACAGGAAGTCGGCATTCCGTTATTGGGCTATATTCATTCAAATCAACGCATTCTGATTCACTGAATGGGTATTATTGTACGTTTCAGATGCTCCGATGTCGATTTTGTTTGTTTTACGCGTTTGATAGTCAATAAATGACTATAGTATTGGGTACAATTCAGACCGAGTGAGTCATAAGTCGCGCTTTGCACCTGAGGTGGGCATTTATTACGTTCGGCATTAGGTATATTATGTATTTTTGGTAACACTGTGGGTTAAGAATAATAATTATGATCGCTGACGTTAAATTCGCCGATAAATTATACAAGTAAACAAATATGACGAATAAACTGAAATTAAACTGCTCGCAACCTCACGAGAGTCATCGTATTTTCAGTAACTCCATCAAGACGGTTATAAATAACTGAATCAAACGATCCAATATGCCTTATCCTTACATCAAGTAGATATTCCTAATTAAACTTGAAGCATTTATGTTAATGCTGAATGTTTTAGTATCTTAAAACTTCAATCGGGGGCAATGAAAATGGTGAAGTATGTGCAATGTGCATATTTTGCCTTTTTAAGCAAATAAGATGAAGATGTCAAAGATTGGTATGATATTCCAAGTACAAGTTAATCTCAGTTGATGCCAAATGCCAACTAAGATTTCAGAAAAAGAGGGATTTGTTTAACATTGCTGAGATAATCTTGTATATGCAATATTGGCAATAGGCATCGGCACGCGCGTGCTCTTATTGCCATGTCGAAAAGAAGAGGTTCTTTCTGAATACCTACAATTAACTTCATGTTTAGTTTTGTTATGAATTCAATACAGCCTGAATTGTAGGTATATACAGGTGAGGTGAGCGTTAATCGTGTAGCATCTGCCTCAGTGGACGATTGTCCACGTTTTGACTGTACAACAGTTCACCCCGCAGACATAAAGTCAATCGGATGGGGGGCGCGCAAGATCGTAAATTTTTTTTCAGAGCGACTCTCAACAAAACGCGAATCATAAAAGTAATTGGAGCCCATTCATATTAATAGACATTTACGAGGTCGCCATCATAAAACTGAGATTGTCATCGCTTACGCAATGTCAGTTTGTGAGTAATCGAATGGGAATTAATTCGTTTTGCGCTTGTTATATTGCTATAGTGCTTAAAAATCATAAAAATCTATTATATTCTATTCTAGATATAAATAAAAATAAATCTTTATTTCTATTGGAATATATTGATGATGTATATATATGTTGCTTCAGCTTTAGGTTGACTTTGGCGATTCATTCAAGGATAATATTAAGTAAATCAGTTGGCAATTTTAAAATCAGTTGCAATCGATTTGCAAATTGCAAATCCGAGGTATCTCAGAAATCTACGTACAAATTTAATAATAATAAGTTAACTAAACGAGGAATCGATCATTAATCCATTTGCACATCTGTGCAAATTGAAATGTGCGACGTGTTATATAACCGAATCGTAATTTACGTTATGTTATGACATATCTATCTACATACTCGCGTTTCCCCGATTGCAGATAAATAGAAAAGACATTAGGCTCCAGCTGTCGCACCCCCGCACCTCCTCAGGGACTCTCGCAATTTTCCTACCCTCAGCTTGATTCGAATCCCGAAAGGTTTTCTTGGGATATTTATTATTATATCTTTATTAACGTCCCCGTTTCGCTTCGACTGGTTTATATTGTGAATAAGTTTACACCGAATTCCTCGGTGTGATAGTTTTTTATGTTTTTGTTTCGTATATTCAAATATGACAGTAAAAAATGCACCTGCCTAAATAAATTATAACGTATAAGTGTTACAACGCCTGTCTAATGTGGTCGTTAAAGTCACGGTGAGAGACTTATGTTTTATTTTTAACATTTCATACGATACAAAGGTTATGATAAGCACTCATGTCCAAACACTCATCAAAGTGCGTTTTGTAGCTATTGAAAATTATAGATTTTTTACGATATGAAGAACTATGAAGCTGTTGCGTTTTTAGGTGGTTACGTCAATCAAAAATTTTTTTTAAATATAAGCACTAGCTTTTTTTAAAAATATATATATTCAAAGGTTTTCTTAAAATATATCGGGTATTGTGAAGTTTATATTGTAAAATTTTGATAAATATGTGTAAATCAATCTGTATTCTTCAAAGTATCGAAAGATTGAAAAATCAGTTTGATGAATGAACAAACCCAAAGCAAACATGACCTGTCTTATAGCTAGATGCAAATATGATAGCTTAATTAAACATTAATCCTGACTAATATTTTATGCCAACCCTCTCTGTTTATATCCGCAGTATTTTATTCCCTGTGCAATATCGTAACGTAATTTAAAACAAATTAGGTTCCCCCACAGACTGGCAAATTTGAATACCGAAGCTCGCGCCCCATTCTGACGTACCTGATACGTTTTTAAAAAACAAAGGGAGGAACATTGTTGTTATATTTTATAATACTCCGCCCCACTCTCAGCGTAAATGCTTCGTGGAATAGACTCCCTAATGTAAAAGAATATCTAGGTAGGATTTTTGCACAGGAATCGCCGCTTTTATCTCCGGAAAATGTTACTAGATATTATTTTTACTCACGTTTTAAAGCTTAAATTGTAATAGTAGTCAGTAAATGTAAAATGCATCTAATGGGTAGGTAAAAAAAACTCAAGACAATACTTTTCAGAAAGTCTTTTGAGTTTTTGAGAGAATACAGGCTTGAAACGTGACAAGATTTAGTTAAACCACAGATTGTCAAAGAGTATATTTTGGTCATATATTCTCATTGATACAATGTCAGGTAGGTATAATATGATAATAAGATGGCATATAATTGGATATGTGGTGGTGTGGTGGGGTGGCGGCCAACGGTAAAGATGTTAGAAAATTACTCACTTTCATCAAAGTACCTAACTGCCAAACACTTATGGTCTTAACCATGCCAGTCCCTAAAATAGAAGCCCGCATTGCTGAACTGATTGTCCAAACTTCAAAATGACAGCTGCGTTTAATCCACCCTTGCTTATTGCTGACCAAAATGGCGTCCACTGCATTCAGCTACATCCAAGGCGGGGCAAGGGGTAGGTATAATGGCGCAGTTGAAGCTGCTAACATGCAAATTTAATACACCGCTGGCAACACTGGCCTCCGACAGCGCTCGTTAGTTGCCCTATTGTGCGCTTATTAATTTAACGACGTTATTTATGGATTATGTATCAGCTCGCATAAATTCCTTTAATTGGAACATATACGGGCTCGGACGGATGCAATGTGCAACCATTATTATTATTATGAGCTAAGCAGCAAGCTGATTGGATTGCCGAAATTAAAAATATTCCCATTTGCCATTTGTTGGGTAAGGTCAAAGGTATGACCCTTTCAGATAAAGCCAACCATTTAAAACAAACATTATATAAAGAAATTATGAGGAGCTGATTGTTCACCAACTGGTACCTGGTATAATTACCGATATTAAATATCCGAATGAAAGTTCGTGAAATTATTGTTATTTATTTAATCGATAATATATTTGTATTTTATTTGCTATGAATTTACATTTTACTTATATTTATATGTCCTAATAATTGTCGATCTAAGGGCGTTATGCCTTGATAACAATAGGTAGTTTAACTCATGGCTTATCGGCTCAGAATACGATAATTATAATCCATAAGACACCAAAATGGAGTTAAGCTAGAGTAGAGTCGAGTCGTCCCTTCCCTTTTACAAAATAATATTATTCGTAATAATCGTAATCCGTAATTACTGATAATATATCCTATCAGTTAATTATTTACGTATAAATTGCCATAACAATTATTACAGTATCGCTGTACGGATACCTGTACAGAAATGATACGTTGTCGCTTCGTACAGCAGTTGGTACAACTTAAATGTATGTAAAAGTCATGTTTACAATTTGAGTTACTGCTCAACTCTCCGACTTAAATTGTTAAGTTTCAACAGGGAGGTACCTGTGAATTATGTTAGAAAGTACTATGTAAATATTAAATTTAGCCATGAATAGGCGAATGTGCTGACGTGAACAGCTAAATCCTTCTCCAGAGACGCTGCTATACTACGTAATTGTCCGTTTAGAGCGTTTTAATTACAAGTGCTCTATTCCAAGGGTGTTATGTGCCCTTAAGCGTCAAACGACGAAGGCATGTGCCCTAACGTGCTTGTAAACTACGTAACGGCTAAATTATGTGTCATAGAGGCACCATCTAAATTATTCGACCCTTATTTTATACTCTTCTATTCGTGATGTCCTCCACGTAGACACAGTTTTTTAAAATGCCGTATCCCTTTGCTTTCCCGGTATATAAAGCATCCTTTTTTGTTCCCAGGATATACGTTTTCTTTGTACCTACATAGTTAAAAATTTACAGAAAAACACGTGGAATTGGAATCTCGTGGAAATTTAATAAGTCCAACGACTTGTGTTACAATCGATTCAATTAATTAAATAATATACTACTTTACCTTTAATCCATTTCACCTTTTTGATTGCAAGACTATATTAACTGTAATACTATAGTACAGAAATGTTTCTCCAGTTCGTAACTTTATCCATTGAAAAAGAAGCGGAAAAAATTTGATCTAGAACTCTTAGAAGGATTTTGAAGCTTCGGGAAAGCTTTGAAAATTTCTGAGGTAGGTAGAAAATATTTCACAGTGAAAATACAGTATAGCTTACGCTTGTGTGATTGCGCATTGGGTTTGTAGTTTAAATATGTACATATGTGGTATAAGGGCGAAAACACTCTATCGACTGGACAAGACAAAACGTCAGCGTAAAACGTCCGTGTCCGCATTTTCATAAATTGCCACACAGCTTGGCGTGACGAGTGCCACAACCGAACGTTTCCGAACCGAACGTGGATTTTTCGACCTTCGAATTTTTGGTCTATTCTATGAATATTCATAAGAAGAATTGTAGAACCTGTAGAGATCTATTTTCAGATAGTGAAGGTAGGCAGTTCTGAGAAAGGTCTTGGTTAACTTATTTGTGACATTGATCTAGCTATTATTAATTATAAAGTTATGGATAGGTATATTTTTGCATATATTAATATGAAGTGTTATAATTCTGCACGTATTTTAATAAAGGGTATATATAACTGCGCAATTATACAGCCCTTATAACTCAAGAATGCGTTTAATATCCCCCTCTCAGCCCTCGTTATGGTCCAGCGATTAAATCGCGCCTCTCACGCATTCAGGTCGCTTCTTCACTGAGCAGCCGCCATTTGCTACGGTGCAATTATAATTAAAAATTAATCCAGCTTCCAGGCAAAATCTTCCATTACTTTATTGTTCGGTTAATTATTAATGTTAAAAACTCTTTGATATGTATTCGTATAGAAATGTCCAGTCTTCCAACACTGCGCTTTCCAGTGCGAGTTCGACATTCCAGCTCTTGGGGACCCCAACGTATATTCTTCACTCTACTCTGCCTCTGCTCAGATCTTCTCATAGCTCTCTCCATCGCCCGCTGAGTGACCCTGAGTTTTCTTTTGAGGCCCAATAAGGCTCTGGGTCTAGAAACTTGAGATGTAGCACGTGAAATCTTTGTATAGCTCAGAAGAATGCATGTTCATAAATTCTACTCAAGCAAAACCGGGTCAGGTCAGCGAGTAGATTCTACCTATCCAATAAATTTCTAGCAGAATTCTTTGTTTGAAAATGAGAAATTATAATTATGAATAATCAATCGAATAATCAATGCTATGAATATTTAAATCTAGTAGCAAAAATGAGTTGAATTAAAACAATCTATTGTAAGACTTTATTAAACGCATATTTCTATTGGGTAGGTACCTACGTACTACGTAGCTATATCCATAAACCAACGAGGTGAATTGCCCTGTGTACAGTTATGTTAATGTTCGCCCCCACGACGGGGTAAAAAGATAGGATTACAAATTTGCGGCCAAAAATTTATGATAGCCGTGTACCTATAGAGTTTCCCGAGGGGCGGAGGGTGAAATAGGTCTATCGGCATTTGGGAGCTGGTTTTGCTCGTTGTCGGCCAAAATGACCCTAAACATTTTATTTGGTAGCACCGCTATTCCCGTAACGCTGTGCGCCGACAAATCTTAAGACACAATTTAAAGGGTGTTTGTGCCTGCTCCATAATAATATAAATATTCGAAACGGTGAACCGTCCGGACGTGGTTTTAGACAAGTTACCTGCGTTGGCTATATTCTATGTATTGTCTGGGAAATATCAACATCAAAAGCTTTATACATATTATAATAATAATCAGAAATGAACGAAGTAACGAGTAACTGTATTAAAATGGATTGAAACTATATTATGTCTGAAAAACAAACAAAAGCTGGAAATACTAGTAAATCTAACAGTAACAGGGCCAACGTGCTTTTAACAGTTGGTCCATGAGCTCCTATATAAATATGATTCTAAATAAGAACAAGTTGGGTGAGGCTGCATATAGCTATTGCTAATCAATTAACACCCTTATTCAACCAGCCTACCTACCTACCATAATGAAAATGGTCCCGTAATCTTGTTAGCAGACTGAGGCATCTGAAGGCTGAAGCTAACTGTTATTTACGTAATGAACGGTTGAAAAGACGTTGGTGTTTTCTTTCGGTAGGTATCATTTAATTTAAGTGCTCTTCTAATCTCATATAATATTCTCTGTTTGTACAAATGTACAGATATATATATTTATGAATTTAATCAATTGGATTATTTTATGTGAAGATTAGGTTTATGGAATTCAAATTTTAAGTAGTATCTCTTAAAATCATACATACAATTTACAAATTCCAAGAAGAAAAAGAGACTCAGAAACGTTCTAAAACCTTTTTTTTTTCGAATTAACACGTAGTACTTAGTACTTACCTATATTTTTTTTGAGAAAATTCAAGATTGGTACTTAGATTGGTACATACTATCCATACTAATATTGTAAATGCGAATGTATGTCTGTCTGTCTGTCTATCTATCTGTTACGCTTTCACATCCCATATTTTCAATCAAAGTGGATGCAATTTGGTATAGAGGTAGATTACATCCCGGGGAAGGATATAGGATACTTTTTATCCCGGAGTATATATTATTTAACCATGGTAAAATATAATTAGAAATTATAATATCGATTCCCTATCTAACAGAATATCGGTTTTATAAGGGGAAGCAAGATTTTATCATATTATTAGTAACATGTGAAAACAATGGTGGCATATTGTCCCTCTGCCATAGCGATAGATGAATACCTATCAGTATTCCCACATCGATATCTCCCGAATGTAAATATACACCCCATAAACTGAATGTTTTATAGGTTGCCACTGCTATTCCAATTTATTCTGGTCATTTTTTCCTTCGAGGGTGTTCGACTTTTTAAGGGGAGAATTTATAGCCTTTATTGCATCTTTTTGGTGTTAATACCACCTTTGTAATAGTTGGTCAAGCATAAACAACATTTGGTTTAAGCTGTTCCATTATTTGTCAATATTTTTATTTTTTCTCTCCACAAATCGTATTTACCAAAATAAAGCCATTGGTTGTGCATTCAGTCACATATGTGAATCATTATGGAAAAGCACACCAACAAAATTTCTTTGTTAGGTAAATATTTTATGGCTTCGTGAAACTTATGTTAAACAGTTTTTGAAAAATGAAAAAGTAAATGGTTTTGTGATAACAATTAGGTACGTTTACCTATGGTTTATAGTCTTGATTACATACAATCCATTATACAAAGTAAAGTATAGGAACGATGGCTTCCAATGTAAATAAACTTCATTAAAATTTATTAGGTAATAAAACTACAATATTGTACAGGTATACTCAGTTATAAAATCGAGCATCAATTCGCACGAGTAGCTTATAAATTGTACCGAGTTCGCAATTGATCAGCGCACGGATCGGTATCGACGAACCTTCCCGCATTGTAATCCATTGCTTAGGATGCGAACTAACAAAATATTCTGATCTCGTACGGCTGTAACGCCCTTCGTAGCGCCGGCCCCTTCTATTTATACCACCGTTATTGGCACTACTTCAATGTCAGACGCACCCTGTCCCTACACCCTAAGCTGCGAAGATCCCCTTGGATCCTGACATGCATTACACTACACCGCCTGAATACCAAGGCTGCCATGACAATTATATAAAATTATATCAATCGGGTAGATTTTATGGCCCGATTACAATTTCAGATTTTACACCTCTTTTGAGTAGCAGACCTTCTTTATCTGACTGCTGTGGATCGAAATTGTAAAGTTGTGATTTCATCGATTTTAATGTCAGCAGATAACGTTTCTGTTTGTTCTCTGCTTTAGGATATGTGAATAAGTTTGACTAACTGCGTTCTAGCTCATTGAACTTTATCGTACAAAGATGCCTGGTTACAGAGAAGATTTGAAGATTAATTTTAACGAGGGGTGGCAACTGGCAACCTTTCGAGGGTCCAAGAGTGGTACGGTTTTCCGACGGTGGTACGTGCTTTTGGCTCGGTCAAGGCTCATCCATGGCAGCTTTGACAAGCAATGCCTCGCGTGGCTGTCGCGCTCAGTTTAGCAGAGCTATTGGTCGTTGAAGTCAAATTGAATAAAACTTGAACTTAAACTTGAAAAGAGAAATGACAAACCTTTTGTGTAAAACAGGTTTTCATAGTAGGTATTTTTCAAGTTTGTGTGCCTATTTTTAACCCCCGACGCAAAAAGAGGGGTGTTATAAGTTTAACGTGTCTGTCTGTGTATCTGTGTATCTGTGTATCTGTGTATCTGTGTATCTGTCTGTGGTATCGTAGCTCCCAAACGGATGAACCGATTTTCGTTTAGTATTTTATGTGTCATAGATAATTTTATCCCGAGTGTTCTTAGCCATGTTTCATGAAAATCTGTTCATCCGTCTGAAGGTCATCAGCTTTTTTCTAGTCGGGGGTTTTTTTAAATTTGTAATTTAAAAAAACTTGTTCTTTATGCCGAAATGCTAGAAACTTTTGCTTCTATTAAAAATAATATAATAATTTCTTATCGATATCGTGTTTCACAATGTAGCCGACTTAAAATATTTGCGCTGTTGAAAGCTTGCGCATTCGAATAACCAAGTGTACAATATGTAAATATTATTATGACATTTATCTTGCGTATCCGGTCGGGTACTAAGAAGTATGCTAATACCTGTAGCTAGGTATGTGGTAAATAAAAAACTCACGCTTGTATCGTATAGCTTTTAATTACTTGGAGATATTCGCTTAACTAGAAACTATACCTAGGCATAAATGAAAAGTCTACTTTATTATATTCCTTCTTATGATCAAACATGGAATATTTATAGATGAATGAATAATTACTTACTACTGCTAAATAGTACCTAATGTAAGATTTTTCTGCCTATAGGCTGGTTGTTGCTACCTTTTTGAGATTGATTATCGATTTAAGATCTACTTGAGCTTTATTTTAGTGTTCCGATGCGAAAATCATTCTAGTGTTAGGCATAATAATAACAATTCTATTAATTTTATGAAAAAACCTATTAAATCGTTAAGTGGTGTCAATCAATTACAGTTGATAGGTACTTGTACTAAATTATATTCTATCATAAATTGTGATACAAAATGTAGCGGAAAACGGCAGTGGAAGTTTCAACCTGTTTGTGACGACTGACGTCATAGCCCCGCCAAGTGACCGCCAATCGGCATTCTATAGGAGGAAAAAAAATACTATTTTCCTGTCGTCTGGTTTTCTTATCATGTTTTAAAGACGATAAAAGTCCTAATTAAAAAGATAGGAAACGACTTAAAATAACACCTAACTTGCCCATATTTTTGATGCGCCTAGACGTACTCAGTTCACTCCGTAAAAAGTCCAAGACGTGTAGAGCAGCCTTTAATGTTAAACTAGATTATAAAATATTTAAATTCAGTATAGTAGCAACGAGATTCACTTTTTTAATATCAACCTTTTAGATAAAGACATAACGTGCCTACGCTGCGCTGGCAAGTAAAAGAACGGGCTTTTTCATTTAAAAACAACTCACAATGAGTTCAGTCGGTTACCGCAAAAGGAGAGCGTCAAATCCTTTCAATTAATTCGTCTACAATAAAATAGCATTTTAATTACATATTTGCAGTAATTAAATACTTTAACGGTGCCTTAATTGGATGGCACGTTTATTTATTTAACATTTCATTTAAGTTTAAAACCTACGCAATCCTATTCCTATTAAGGAAAGGAATTAATTATTTTCGACGACCGATACTGGTGATTTCATTCAAAAACAGAAAGGAAGACCTGGGAAGCTGCGTAATGTAACAATAAGAGTAGCTGAAGTCTCACGAGCCAAATGCTCGATCAATAGTAGGTACGTAACTAAAATTCTATTAAGAACATTGGACTATTCTTACTCTACGTTCTGAACTTTAGATGCATGTTGCCAAAAGCGATCCCGAAGCACTTCCATTCTAACCGAGCAAAATTTTGTGGCATTCGTGAGTTAGTTTGAATTCGTCCCATTTATAGATAAAGAGAATGGGAGAATATTAAAACTGCATTTTCTTTTAAGTATGCAAGTGCAGTAATTTTTTTTTAATTTTCATACTAATATTATAAATGCGAAAGTGTGTTTGTTTGTTGGTTTATTGGTTTGTCCTTCAATCACGCCACAACGGAGCATTGGATCGACTTGATTTGATTTTTGGCATGGGCATAGTTGAGGACCTGGAGAGTGACATCTTTTTAACCCGGAAAATTAGGGAGTTCCCGCGGGAATCAAAAAACTTAAACCACGCGGACGAAGTCGCGGGCATCTAATAAACAATAATTATTTAAAAAAATACCCGTAAAAAAAAATTACAAAGTTAAATCGCGATGTGTTTCCAAAAATCTAGACGTAGCTCATAAAATGTAATGCCTCATTTAAAGAAATAAAGTAACACGGGTTAGGTGCATTCATTCTGCAAACAAGTCATTCGAAGGTGAAAACGTTCCCTACCGTCCGGTAACATAACAAGATGCTATCAGAGATTTACTTGCGGCGATGGTATCAAAGATTAATGCGTCGCTAGAGCCAACCTACAGACTTGTAATATAATTCCGTCCCTTTATCTCGTTATTTATACACAAATGTACATTTTATTTTATTTATAATGCGACGCATCATGGCTCTATGAGAAGGTACTCATATTAGGTGGTAGAGCGTCTAATACGAGTAAGAACACTTTCATACCAATACTTTGATCTCATGCTTCATAGTCATACTTGCTTTCCTCGCATAGCCTTTTTCAACTTATTGATTAATTTATTTGTAGTTTTTTTTATTTCTAAAATTCTATTCAGGGGTGTTACTACCATCGCTTAAATCAGTATTACTTACAAATGAGAGTTTTATGTCATGGATTATCAGTCTATAGTAATATGTACCAAGATCCTTTTAGTCGCCGATAAAAAACATCAAGTAGATTTATCGGCCTTTAGATCTTGGAAGAAAAGAGTTACGTTTTTACTTAATTATATACACACCTCTCCTCCTATGTGAATATCTGTATTAAGATAAAGCGTCTTTTGATGGCATTCTTTCAAAATAAGGTAAGTGGGTACATTAAGTAGTTTCAAATTATCTTGTTATGTACCTACTTCAATATTACACCAATTAACAACGATATCACGGAGGATGATTTTGATTACAATGGGTATGTACCTAAATCAGAGTTTTTTCTGTAAGTACGAGTAGCTATAATAATTAGTTTTAGTATTTTAAGTTTTTACAAGATTTTTACAGTCTATTGCTGAAATTAGAAGGTACTAATGAACGTGTTTTGTTATTACGAAAATAGGTGTCATAGTTCATTCTACAGTATTTCTTCATAGGCAATAACTCAAACAACATGAAGCGGTAGTAAATCACCTCCGGGCGTGTCGCTCCGCTTCCTTGTACGTGTGTAAGTGCCCAACTCGCCAGCGGGCAGCCAATTTGTTTTTATTGAGACTACCCCCGACTTATGCAAAATGGTAGGAAACGCTGAGCGTGCCGTAAACAAACTTACGCGCAACCAGTCTACGTCGACCTTCAAAAGGGAAAACGCTTACATCGTTAGTGATGTAAGACTTGAGGAAGGAGCTATACCAGGTGGGTCTGGTTTGAGTGGCGTACATTACAGGTCCACCTTTAATCTTGACGCGCATGTTTTCTCAAGCGTCTGCGTTCTCGAGGCCGCGGTCAGGCGTATGTAAACAACACTCAACGCTAATAGAGATATAAATTGCAAGCATTATATTTAATTTCTTCAAGACCAATCAACAACTATGCATTATGAAATTGAACGCTATCGTACCAGCCAGGCGTCTGCAGCCCATTATGTGTGGACTTTCGGGGTTCGGTGTATTTACGCGGCGAAACAAACCTCACATCTCCCCAAGCTTACTCGCTCTATCCTAAGCTAACAGCTACTGGTTTAATACATTGTACAAACACATAAACTCACTTGTTTATACGTCCATAGTTTTAACAAATGTACCGTAAAATTTCGTATAGTAAACAGTCTCGAACGTGACATTAGCATCAGTATGAACATTTCGCCTCATAGCAGACGAATAAAATAAATTCGAATTGGCGTACTGGCAGACATTGTAGGATCAAAATTATCATAACGTATTTGGCATGAAATGAACTCTGCTAAGCTTTTGAAGCTCATATCATTTTACAATACACAGCCTACGGTCTCATCCCTTTGTAAATTCAGTACGATGTTGAAGGATATAAAAATAAAGTATATTTAGAATTTTTACTCTTTTGTTTTTGTATTTTTATGTTACTTGTTATATTATTTGAATATTTTACTTCTCAACTTTTTGAAGTGAAAACTTCTTGAGACGCCTTGAGCACTTTTTGGTAGGAGGTAAACTTGCGGATTTGCGTCACCGACACAGTCACCCACACCTCGATGCCCCATGCTCGCGTTGTTACGAAGACAAAAGGTTTTTACTACATTCGTAATTAAACTTGAATACCTTAATTTTAAGATTTATATTTAAAATTAAAACAAAAAAGAAAAAAATATAAATTTAAATATTCGTTTTCACTTCAACGGTCGTCCCTATGACAGCCAATTTTTTTTCTATCAATGCTACAAAATGAGGTACGATGTGTTTAGTAAGATTAGTAAAAACAGTAATTTAAATTAAAAGTTCATAAAAAATGGTCATAGACTTAAATAAAAAAACTATACACAACACTTTATCATTCAAAATTCAAAGCACACAGTTCTTGAAATTTTTTGAGATAATTCTTTACAATTTACATTTTACACCTAGTAGCTGCTGCTGTTTCGAAGAACCGGTGATTTAATCACAAACAAAACATGTAAATTCTGTTCACGGGTACAGAGCACGTTAACAATTCTAATACAATTTCCAATTACCTACTGTTTGTTAGAAATTATGGATGGGCGGACAAATGACGTGATTAACTAAACAATATGTAAATTGATATATTCATAAGACGAAGTTGACATGAGGAATAAAGATGACAGGTTACTAGTTACTTGCATGACTTGCTACTTAAACATCCTATGTACAAAACTACAAACCACGTAAAGCGCTTAGAAATTATTGGTAATAGCCACAAATACAATTACAAGGCAATTTTTAAACAGAAAATAATTAATTTATGTTATAGCCTTCTTATTTTTATCCTCCTGATTACACGTAGACAGCCGAATGCAAAGTGTGAAGACTCACTGAAATGAGTCAATTCGGAGTATACGCAAATTGAAAAAGACTTACCATACCTAAGGTATGTCCACACTGAGGAAAATAATGTAATTTATAAATTTTGTAATCGAAGGCATGATACAGAAATCTTTATGATATTACTCTAATCTAAAACATCCTATAAATTTCATGCTATTTGATATAAGTAGGTACGGGTCTTTAAGGTCTTAGGTAACGCGCTAAGTAATTGGTAGATTGTGGATAAACGTAATATGAGCGATCAATAAACCAATCACACCGTAATAGAAGAGTGTAAGCCAACGTAATCTAATCTCGGATCAAAAACATTTCTCATTATCCTCATAAAATATGTTACCCATGATACCGTGTATACTTTATGCGAGAGATGGCTGAGATTTTGCAATACGATATTTCATGTCGTCCTATTAGCCTAATTTAAATAATTAAAACGATTTGTTATACCGACTGCTGATTATAACTGTTGGGAATTCGCGTCTCAACTTTAGAGTATAGAAATAATATATCAAATCAGAATTAGTCAGTTTAAATTAATACAAGGTAACTTATTATTTTTTATTCAGCATCATTTTGTGAAATGATTAATTATTACCTTTTGATATTTGACTGTCACAGAGCCTTATAAATTTAAATATTTTAGTTATTAAATATAAATTTAATATTCGACTATTATTCGTTCATTAGGTGTTTCCGTTGCAACTAGCAACATAGTTAGTGTATGAAATAATAACCTAAGAAATAAATCGTCATCGGTCCGCATGGGTTATAAAATTAAACTTTGATGTCAACAGGATATGAAATAAAATTACTGATTTTCTAGTGATTTCTGCGGAAAGACCTGAGATCCCACCGCATTATTATCCCAAGAAAACCCCTGCCATTATTTAATTAAAGGAATGTGGTCACGACCCGCAGCAATGAGGAATAAGACGCAGAGAGTGAGATAGTGATTTCTACTAATAGTAACTTCCTTAGTACTCCTAGCCGTAAATAGATAAATATAGTAATTACTGCCTACTTACCTACCTACCTAGGAATTTAGCTATTCACGCTTTATAATTTCACTAGATGATGCCCGCGACTTCGTCCACGTGGATTGTTTTTTTTATTCCCGCGGGAACTCTTCAATTTTCCGGGATAAAAAGCAACCTATGTCGTTACCCGGGGTACAACCTCTCCCTGTACCAAATTTCGTCAAAATCGGTTGAACAGATAAATTTTTTTGATTCCCGCAGGAACTCCTCAATTTTCCGGGATAAAATGTAGCCTATGTCCTTCCCCGGGATGTAACCTATCTCTGTACCAAATTTCATCAAAATCGGTTGAATACATGGGCCGTGAAAGCGTAGCAGACAGACAGACAGACAGACAGACAGACACACTTTCGCATTTATAATATTAGTATGGATATTCTGTTTTAAAATGGGAATACATCAAGGTTGTATATAAGGATCGTTGTTATTTTTAGATTTCATTATTGAAAAATTATCATTTTTTTTGTCAGTATAGTATGACAAAAGAAAAACTTGGCATGAGTAAAACTAATAGTTGATTCACCCCAGCTTCGATTCAATACATTTTTAAAAATCGATACTGCGCTTGCGCATTTAAATCATAAAGAAAATAATAGTATACCTACATGCAAATTATAAAGTTTTTCGAACCACCAGTTTGTTCTAAGTTAGCAATGTATAAAATACCAATACAATATATCAAATTCGCTGCCAAGTACCAACCTAACCTAACCAATCTCCTGTTTGACCTAAGAGAGAGATCTTTGGAGTTAAATCCCTTGTAGAGAATCATTAAAATAGATTGCTGATGTAAATTTTGCACATTGGTACTAAATAAAGTTACTTTCTACTTATTTCGCGTTGACGTTGATAGCTAAGCTTCATAAGTCTACGTCCTAAATAATGCCCAACAAATTATTTGAAGTTGCAAACCAGTAATGAGTAAAATGGCATTTTAGTATTATAGAGTGGTAAATAGATTTTTAATGTTATCCATACCTACTAAGGTATAATTAGTTTAATCCGTCTATTGTTTTAACTGTTTATAGATAGCTTATCCTACTTAATAGGTCAATGAAGATATACCTACCAAATTACCAATCGATTGCTCAAGTAGGAACGTAGATCTGTCTACTTGATTGATTTGAAAAAGAGCGAAGCATTTAATGGTTTCTTATACCGAAACGAAGGTGTGTACTTATACTTGTATTTCTAGAAAAGGGTCGATCAGTATGTAATGCTTATTTCAAATTTACTGACCAAAACTCATATTTGATAGAGACCTTTTGACCCTTGCGAAGCACCAATCGCCGGAGTAAATTGCCGAAGGAAATGGTGTACACTGATACTGTAACGACGTTTTCTATTTATGAGCGCTTTCGCCGAGTTTGAGAAATTCTATTGCTGTTTATATGTAGGATCAAAATTATTTATGAAGATTAAAAAGTAGGATGGAAAAGTAGCGTTTCCTTTCAGTTTGCGTTAAAATCATAACATATTTAACGTTAAAACCTATCAATCCATAATCCCATGGGTATAGGTGTATTCCATAAGTATATTCTGTGCCCACGCTTATGACCCAAGTTGCCAGTAGTGACACACGGCTCGGAAATATTGTCGCTACCTATTTATCACAGAATAGGTAAGAGTACAGCTGCTATTGTAGGCCTGTCCGACTGGGATGCACAAAGTCACTATGTCAGCAATGGAAAGAGCCGCGCGTGTAATATCTGTAGGTAATAATCAAGTCAGAAATGAAAAGCTCCGTAGAAGTACCAGATTTACCAATATCGGTGAACGAGTCACGAAGGTAAAGAGGCCATATGGTTGAGCATTAGGCTCTAGGAACCGGGGTGTCCTACACCAAGTCCGTAAGGGGTCCCTTACGAAGTGGTCGGATGGTCTCGAACAAGTTGCGATCAACCACTGGAGACAACAATATCTTACTATCTTCATGATAAAATTTACATGCCTGGACAGTGGCTTCTTTCCAACCTCTCCACAAATCCTTGTTTAGTGACTCTTCGTGTTATTTTGCTGAGTATCCAATTTGTCTCCCTATATCTTACAAGCTCATCTCTCGCCCGAAATATAGTGGTAGTGAGGATGCATACGCGGCACACAACCGGTCCAAATCAGTGGTAGCGGTTTGTTCGAAAAAATGATCTTCCTTATGTAAATTAGCTTTGTAGTTTACCACATGTCGTTTTAGATAGATCTTTAATATAAATATTTATTGTACTTAATAAGAATAATTTTCATATTTTTACTTTCAAATCACGTCTCTCCAGTCTTTACATGACAGTTTTTTTTTTGGGTACATGAAAAGTGTAACAATGAGGTAAGTTTATCGTTGTTGTAACGTGTAAATTAATCTTGAATATAATTTATTGTGAGTTCACACCGGTTTACTGTAGTTACATTAACTTATTTAAGTAGCTGTGTGATCCAATCCAACTATAAAAGTTTTTGTTAAGTGTGTACGAATATTTGTGCAGGTATTTTACGTATGTGAGCAATAAAAAATATTATAAATCATTGTTTCCGTCACAATTTTAGAAAATTAATACATTTCATGATATTAGACACAGGTTACATACGTAAGTAGGTATCAATACAAACAAAATATGTCGATAAGGTACCTTACTTACAAACCCAGATTAAATTGACAGAATTGAACATAAATTTTATTGCTATGAAATTCTCGTATATCGAACGTACATCCGATCGTAAAATTCGTACACGCTACTACACTTGTTAAATAAAGGCAAGCATTGTTTGCATTGGCAGCAGTATAGTGTTCGGTTAGGTATAAACCATATAACCACGCACTACGTTGTCGAATGTAGAGCTTACATACGTTATTATGCGCGAATCATGTACTGCATAACATATCAGAGCGTAAAGGTCGACAACCCTAATGCATTTTTCAACCTCTCTAAAAATAGAGCGTTGCGTAACTTTAGTAACAGCAACAACTATAGCCTTGAACGACAAAATATGTGGATAAGTGTTCGAATAGTACGATGTAGCCTCATTTGGTCGTGTCTAATGGAAAGTAGTGTATAAAGTCAAACCAGCAGTTTCGAAAGCGACTGCAGCCAGACGTGTTTTCTCTTTTGTTAACTTACAAATTGTAAGTAAATAAATGTAGCTACATTAGCTACATTTATTGTGGTATTTAATATTTAACTTGCGGTTACTATCCCACCACTCGGTTTTTCAAAATTTTTGTAAAAGTTACATTGTATACTTAGATTATTGATGGGTCTCCGCCATCAATAATCTAAGTATACAAAGGACCCATCAATAATCTAAGATTGTATAGTTTGTCTTTACTAATAGATTTCAATTTCGAAGTTGCATTGTATAGTTTGTCTTTACTGATTGATTTCAGCGTTCGAAGCTACTGGGTAGCTTCGAATTTTTCAGTTGCGTTTGCATCATGGTGAGTGGCAGTTGCAACAACTGAAGTGAAATTGGTACCTGAGTAATTACCAATTTATTTGATCAATAACATCGCAAACGCGGTTTTTGGATGGGTAACTATTTACGTGATTTTGTACGTGAATATTATAAACTGTTTTGGTCGAGAAGACTAACAAATATTTGACTGAAAAACCAATTCCTAAGCTATCAGGAAGCAATTAAATGAATCATACGTTCTTTCTGATCGTATTGGCCCACCGTACCTACTCTATGGAAATGCTTGAAGAATGAAGAAATTTTAACGAGAAACCATAGCTTGATTTGCCAAATTTATGAGAACAGCATCAAGTTCGTTTTGCTGTTCCAAGGCAAATTGGGAATAAGTGAGAATTCTGAAAAGGACAAAACGTTTTCAGTAAGAGCAAAGCAAATATAGTACTAGATGTAGGTACCCTACTAGATGTCTTAATATGAGCTGCCTGATTCAGCCACAAAAAATATACAAGTAGGTATGTAGTACCTATAACCAACAAGCCCATAGTAAAACAATCGTAGTTGCATCAATTAAGACTCAGGAATCGAAAAAACATTAAATTATTATTGATTGTTGGATTATTAGAGCGTTGGTAACTTTTCATAGTCAGAAATCAGAATAAATAAAAACGCGTTGACGAGACGACAAGTTTGATAAACTTATGCGCTTGCACCATTTGTGCTCAATGGCGGCGCAGCGTCGAGTCACCGAGTGGCATTGACATCTGATTTCAAATGTTGGCAGCAATTGCAACGCATACGCCGAGCCATGAACTCTATGGAAAATTAGATAGCCGTCGGTTTCACGGTCATGACTCGTATGTAATTTATTAACTTAGCTTCTACTTGAATTAACCGATTCTTAATAATTGACAACGTTACAATAAAAAATATACTAATCGAATGAGTTTACCTACATATATATTTTAAATCAAATAATTAAATCATGGTAGCAAGAATATACTGGCAGCATTTCAGCACTAAACAGACACACCGATCCCAATTATTACATAGCTTTAAAAATATGTTCATAAATAGACTATACATTATAGTAGGCACGAGTAGTTGGTATTAGAAGTTTGAACAGATGATCAATTCATAACATTTCTTGTCGCTCGTGTATTGATGAAACGAGCTTTGTTTTCTGACTTTTGAACTCTCAAATTTTTACGATCTCAACGACGAAGAGAGACGTCCATCGTCACTAAAGCGCGGTACACATGTTGAACCAGCTGTTTCTATGACACTCACGTCTACGAATCTGACGGCGTGTTTATACTACGGCACGCCGCGGGCTTTGACTCGTTAAATTTTTATAGCCGCAAGGTCACAGCTTTATGGTCAATTCCCAGATCTTATTGTTCGCTGACAATTTTTTTTCTCACACCCAGGCATCAAGCGCTCTATAATTGTAGAGTTACGATTGGCACTGATTAGCAATTAATTGTTATAGAGCTATAAAATGACTTTTAGAAGCTCTTAAACGTAAAAATGTTTTGTTGGCTAGATTACCGTAATATACTGGTTATTAAGGAGGATTATTGTGGCGATATAATGAAATTAACTTCATAATAAATTATTAACGTTGGAAGCGACATTTTATAGGGAAATACACTATAGAAACACGAATGCTTTAGTTAAAAATTACGTCATTACGAATTAGTTAAGTATTTAGTCCATGTACTCGTTCATATTATTATCGTCGTATGACAACAAACGATGTTTTGACTGCGATTTTGGCGATATCGACTTTCGCAGAACGGCCGCGGAGCGTCGGGTAATAAAGCAATTTGCGAGCGTGCCAACAAAACAATGGCCTCTGTTCTAAGCTTGTTTTAAAAGCTTTCGACACCGTGATTTAAAACCCTTTGACTTATACCTTATTTGTAAACATCTTGCGGGCACAAAGGATTGCTATTTTTAACAAAAAGAGAAATTGCACAACCCTATTGCCGTGAATCTTTTGTTGGTCATTTTTTTACAAAGTGGTGAGAGTTGTAAACGAAGTAATTGTAAATATTAGGGTTCCAAGAGAATTAGCTGATCAGGTAGGTACTTAAATAATAAACACAACTTCATCAAGCGTCACGGTAAATAGTTGCAGTAGGTAACTTAACTGGCTGAAAACATAAAATACAACACTCTTCATGAAATATTATTTCTTGGAAATTTTATTAAAAGCATCAAAGAAAGTCTTCAGTTCATTTTAATTAAGATTATTCTCATTAAATTAAAACTTACGGAATTTATTTTTAAAGTTATTATATTCATGCCATATCAATAGGTATACGAGTAACGAGTGTCTAAGTTGTTCAGCCAAGAGTATTTATTATAACTACTATTTATTTTCTTAATTATTACCAAAAAAATATAGTAGGTACCAGTATTCCTATACGGAACCCTTATGAATATTGCAACTCTTTCTCTTGATTTCTATACCTTAATTCGTTTGGTTTTTAAGATGGCGACGTACTATTCATCTATTGTGTTTAGAGAAAGTTGCTGTTCCTCGCAAATTTTTAAACCCTTTTCGTCACTTTTTTGCTTAACGCCATAAACTATGGTTGGCTATGGTTGTATAATTTTCATTCAGTCTAAAATAAACTGCAACTTTAAAATGCCAAGGTGAAGATAAGCGATCTGCTTACCAACTTGCAATGTAAAGATTATAATCAGCATTCGAAACCGTTCTGTAGTTACATTGTTTAATGCAATGTTACCAAGTATGAACAACATATTGCTCAAACTGTCTGAGTTTTAATTAACGTATGGGATGCAGAGCTGGATATATTATATGATTGAGCAATCATCGATTATCTTAATTACAAATTGTCAGAACCAATTAAAGTAAATTCATTGTTTACGGCTTTTAAAATATTTCCTTCAAAAAACCGCAGCATAAGGCGCTGCGCAAACGTAGAAACTTCTGTGTTGTGTGTCGGACTTGGATACAACTTACAAGCCACCATTCAATATTATGACAACTATGAAAACGTAGACACTGTTTGTCCTCTTGAAGTTGCTTCCTCTTGACGTCAGGAATTGCCAATCAAAAAGTGTGAAAACCACGGTTTTTGTGACAGTGTCCCGTAACTATTCGTAACGAAATGTGTCTGCGTTTGCGCGGCGCCTTAATATCATTTGCAATGATTCGACGAAGCCATGTCAAATTAATAATTGCAACTAAATTTTACGGAAGGCATCTTTTACAAAGCGGCTGAACACGAGCGTAAAAATCTGCGTAATGAATTGATTCGAATAATAAAAACAATTATGCAGTACACTGCTTTTAAATTCGTTGGGAGGCCGTGCATAGCTGCTTTTATATTTTTTGGAATTCCAAAGGCTATTAGTACCATTGCTCATATAAAAACAAAAATACCAATGTTTATTGGGGTTAAAATTTTTAACCCCAATAAACATTGGTACTTTTTAACTTAAAAAGTTCATCGAAAAAAAACCAACTTCGAATATAGGTAATTTAAACAAAACTTGAATTTACTTGAGTATTTGCAAAATTAAAAATGATTTAGTAGTTTAACAATACTGCAATCTACCGACTACTATCGCTTAAATGCAGCAATGGAACTAAGTTTGGAATTCGAGTGTTACATTAAATTACACTTAGAACTAAAAGAAAATAAATTTGAAACGATAAATACCATTGAACTCACCGCAGACCACGCGGTCGAAGGGGCTCATCCAATCTGGAAATGGAAAATCTATTATCAATCGTGATGAATGTTCTTAATCGCACATAAATACATGCATAACAATTAACAAGTAAAAACGACATTGAAAGCTTACTATAGGTTCCTACAATTATAATAATTACTGGGGGCATACTACCATCGCTTAAACCCGTATTGTTTTAATACATATTGTTGAAGTTCGTGTTTTAGAATTATAATTCTTATTTTAAGGACGTCAAGGTACGTAACATAAAATGGAAGTAGCCCCACTGAGGTGATTGCACATTACAAGCCACGTGAGTTTACAAATGTAACGAAAACTAGGTACATTATGTAGTAGGTACCCATTTTGATGTTATGTTGGCATTTTTATCATGTCTCTGTAAAATAATGTTTAAATACATATTAAGATACATATTATAGAAAACTGAAAAATTCGTCTGTGGCTTCGCTTGATTCGGTTCTCTAATGTGCTATATTTATTAGCATTAAGTACAATGCTAATAGCACGGTACATTAGATTAGATTAAGAATTGGCCTCCACTGCGATCTTACCACAGCGGAGACCAATACCTACTAAATCTATGTTTATAAGAGCAAAAATTGCAATCAGCGAAAACCATGACAGGAAAATCAACTGAAAATTTACTTAAATTATGGGGCCTGTGAGTGACTTATCTGATCTTATAAAATTAAATGTTAATTGTAACGAAAATGCTTCAAGTAAGTTTAAGTAATTGCTTGCAAAATTATTATGATTAATGTAAATAAAAAATATTTATCATCATCACATCATCACTACAGCCTATTAACGTCCCACTGCTGGGCACAGGCCTCCACTCTCATAGGAGAGCGGGAATTAGAGCTTAGACCCACCACGCTGCTCCAATGCGGGTTGGCGGGCTTTAACGACTATTATCATGTTAGTGATAATAACCGGGACCGACGGCTTAACGTGCTCTCCGAGGCACGGGGGTGAAACACCGCCAAGTTCCAACTCCGGGCTGGCACTGAGAATTTCTTAATTGAAAAACCCAATACCTAACTTTTATGCCCGACCGGGAATCGAACCCAGGACCTCGTGATCCGCAGTCGACTATGCTAACCACTAGACCAACGAGGCAGTTAAAAAAAAAAAATATTTATAATGAAAACTAATGGTCAGATGGAAGTCAAAGCCACTTATTCAGAGGGTTCTGAAGCTGTTTCGAAACTTAAAATTAATGACATTATGTTTTGTCTCTCTGATTGTTTCCTATGCGCTAGCGCATAGGAAACAATATTTGAGTTGATAAATAAAAAAAAAGGCACGAGTATAGTTCAAATAAAACAGTTAGCAACGAATGTCAGCCATCAAACTAGTTGCAAGCAGATAAGTAAGTAGATTTTCTTTAAATAATAATAATTTGAAGCACATAAATAGGATGCAAGTATCGATATAGTATTTTTATTAGAATTAAGTAGTACTTAATTTAAATTGAAAGAAAAACCTAACGCAGAAAAAATATACCCTAAATAAAATGTAATAATAATATATACCAATATAAATAATATATAGATACTTATACTATCCACTATAGAATTTTTCATCCCACCATCTCGGAAAGAGTATTTTTACTCTTCGATATCTGAATCCAAAAGCCGTTATTATCCTCTTGAGGATAAAGTAAATTGAATTTAGAACACCGTGTGCACGTTATTAAATATCACTCGTCTATGAAGTTTGTGAATTCAAAACATCATTAAAACCTATTTACTTCTACCTCTATGGTGCCGAATTTCCATACAACCGCTTTTAATTTGTAAAAAACTCACACTCGTAACCTTCTTGGTGTACTTTTTTAATTTGCTTTGCGCGCACTATTTTCCTTCACGTCATGTCATTTCCTCGCTGAGGTGGGATGAAAAGTTACGTGTTGCACTCGAGTGAAAAGATTTTTCACCTCGTGGTCTTTTGATTCCCTCGCTAACGCTCAGGATTCTTATTTTTGAATCACGAGCGCATTGATTCCCTCGCTAACGCTCAGGATTCTTATTTTTGAATCACGAGCGCAGCGAGTGAGAATCCTTCGCATGCTCGGTTATCAAAATTGAGCACGCGGTTAAACAACTTTTCACTCTTGTATAACAAATAACTATTATGCGCGAGTTGAATGCGCGTAAAAGTTTATTAATTTTTTAAAAAGATAAGCGTGCATCTAGGTATCTACTTTCTAGTAGGAAAACAGCACGCGCTTTTTAGTATTTGCTATTACACACATAATTTTCATCGTTATTCAAAAATACTAGTTTTTGTATTCAGGTAAGACTTCGAAGGAGCTTCAAAGAAAATGAATTTTTAAGTATATACGCATTGTTGAAGCGATCCAGTTGAGTTGATATTATCTTAGATGTTAGCGAAACGAGCATCGAATAACTAGTACACGTTTATTGTTGCATAAATAGTTTTTGTGACTGTTAAATTTCGCTAAGCAAACACAATAAAGACTATTAAAAAGCAATATTCATGCAACCTAGCTATGAAAAAGATTTTCACATAAACAAAATGAATAGAACAAGGCAATTTCCGTTAATCATGTGAATTGATAAACTTTTAATCGCACTCACTTCGCGCTTGCTGGAAAGCAGCTTTTTCTAGCTAAAGGTGATTGAAAATTTTATTGTTGTTTTTAATTTTTCCTATCTTCTTTGAAATACTGGACTTTTTAGATGTTCAGTCGATTACGCCCATTCTTTTAGAAAACCATTAAATTATTTTCTTTGCTTGTTTGCCACCTACCTAACTATAAAACTTTGGTATTTTGGGTTTCCATCAACTTTGATACCTATCTTATTTAAGAAGGTAAAAATTTTGGCTTGCAGTCAATTGCGTGCAAGCGCCTTGAGTTGAAGTACCTAACTATTGTTATTAATGACTGCGTGGCGCATGGCGCTTGGTAGGCACTAGGCAACCCTAGTTGAAATAGGTCACTTCTCATTTATCATTATGACCTGCCAATAATATATAAATAGAAGCATTGCTTCCTCCTACTTCAAACTCTGCACTTCGTTTCATAAAGCCCAAGCATAATCAATGCGCTCACGTTTTGTGGCGGCTTTTTCATCGACACAACACAAGAAGCGGTGATTCGCGAAGCACGAGAGATGGCTCGGAAATTATGCTCGGACTGCTGGCTAGGCTGTAGTCCATGTTACTAGTCCTCGAGCCACATTATCAAAATTTATAAAGTAGGTGCATTGAAAACATTCTATTTCCGTGAACTAGATATTATAACTATCAAATATCTCGATCGGTTTAAGGATTGAATAATTTTAGTAGATGAGGTGTGGTTATTCGTTAGATTGGTCTTGTCTGAGGATCAGAGTGGTGAACTTTGAAGATTGAATTTCCGAAATAACATGAGATATGATAGATTTTTTTTCGAAATTTAACGCTAGGGTTATCAATCGTAACCTAGGTTTGTTCAACGTATTTCGAAAATATTAATGGAATACGAAAAATACCTACCTACGTTTGGAAAATAAATCAATAATTTAAAGAGTGTCACAGGCGGGGAAAAATTTATCAATCCACAGTTTGTACCTACTTTTGTGAGTCCCCAACTAGGATACCGACTCTGCTAGCACTTAATTTTAATTGAGTTTTGTAGGCTTCCGCAGTCAGATTTCTTTTTTATTAATAATTTTGATTAATTTCATCTCTGAGTATGTAGTTATTTTACATGAAATGTCATTGTATGTAATCAAGAGCTCAAAATCGAATCTGCCTACATGTATATTAATTAAGTACCTAATCTATAGCTAATTAGGACCTTAATCCGGTTTTTTAGAGTTTTTTAACGATTCGTGCCAATCGGATACATTAAAATGTACCGATTGGATAACCTTTAATAGCCTTTAAGTGCATAAAATGTTCGATTATTTGGGACATTGAATTGGCGCACGATACATTCGAATTCCGAGACATAAATTACTTCTGATAAGCCAACGAAATAATTCTCATTTTAGTGGAAACAATGTTTTACTTAAGTATATTTTTATAAAATGGAATTAAATAAAAGGTATAAGTAAAGGGATCTACCTACTTCCAGTTAAATAAATCTCTATTTACCGTATTAATGTCATAAACGAAATTCGTTAGTCGAATTTTACAGATCTGATAGCCGCTGATAATGGATTACATTCATGTACACAATAGAAATAGTAACCTCGGTAATTAGCACCGTTCTACAAATAGCAATCAATAGATACTTATATGTATAATATAGAGTGTAAGCGTCGCAATCGCGAGTTATCATTGGTTAACGCAGCAGCCATCTTTGATGCGCATGCGCTCAGAACGCGGGCACACTTATGTGTGACTGGCTTATAATATATTACGTCAAAAGGAAAGCGACCCATTGTGGACAACCTAGCTAGACTGCTATTTGAAAATAAAATATAACTTTTATTTGTTAGTACATAGGTAAATTATTAATAACGTCATAATATATCCATAGAATCTTTAATAATATGGAGCTGTGTAGTAATTTTTAAAAAAATCTGATATGATAGTTATCTATCTAATAGTCAAATGATGTTTGAGTAGGTAGGTATATATACCTAATTGTTAAAATAGTACATTGATGTCAAACGTTGAATATAACTGCAAATAAATGTCAGCGTGGTGCCTACTCGCAATTTCAATTTTGTGAGCACGTGGTTGTTGCTAACACCGTGATATATTTTCGCTTTTTATATCTTGTGAAAGAACGCCGCCCGCCCGCCTCTGTCGCAGTGATAATTTTTATAATCTAGCATTGCCAACAAATCACTAAAATTATAGCATTTAAAACAAAAACAAGTCGGTTATAGGCCATTTAGTATAATTTCAGTGAACTACGAGCCACTTTCTGTGGCAGATCGGCTTTGATTATGGGTTTCTTTACGTCTCTACTTTATTGATGAGCGTCATGTGCTCTAAGGAAGGACGCTACGCTTTAGATGTAAAAATGTTTACGATTCACACTTTTTTTTTTAATTTTCTTTAGAAAGTTATTTAGGAAAACATAACATTTATCTATTCCTCAAAATTCCGCAGCGAAGAGAGAATTATTTTTAGTTTAAATTTCTTTGTCCGATCTTTAAATATAATTTTTAAAAAATAACCTATCTTTCTATTGAGTAAATTTTTAGCACAAAAAATATTCTACTTTATTATATGTAGGAAACAAGGAATAAAATACATATTGATGAAAAAAGTTATTTTTTGTTTTTATAGTTTATTTTTTGTTACGCATTTAGTGGTTCATTTTAATTAAAAATCATTACTAGCTGTTGTTTACGTTGAACTAAAATTACTTAGTACCCACCTACCTATTATATTATAGAGGTCATTGTACTTACGCGAACATCTAACTAATCCTTGTCGTTTAATAATAATATATATGTGTGTTCGAAGACCGCGTTTTTTTGTCATTATTGTACATTAATTTTTATTAGTTTGCGGTGCCTTTAATTTTGTTTCGCATAAATTAGTGTTTTAATATATATAAACCCCCAAAAACTATTTAGCAACAAAATACCACACGTCTAGATTAATGCGAATGGTTATATTAAACTGCGAATAAAAATTAACTGTGCATTGTATTCAAAACGTACAGGCAATTTAACCGTAATGTAGTGTCGCATGCGAGTACAAAGTGGACCTCACAAGAATTCATGAGATAACGCGGGCGCAGTACGGTCTAGAATTTGTCTGATGACCTAGGTTAGTTCTGTTTTGATCTTAGATAGACAGACAGATAAATTCTTTATTGCCACACATAACACAGAAATAACTATAATATAAACAAAAGAACAGAAAACAACGCGTGCGCAAGGGCGGTCTTATTACTAAAACACTTATTTTACAAAATATGATTATTTAGACTCTTCAAGTAGGCAAATATAGTAGTAGGAGTAAGAAACTAAAATAGAATCTGCCTAATAATCTGGTAAAATTAAAAAAGTTGTCGGAAAGTGACCGACTAGTTTCGAACCCGTTCGGGCCAACTTCCGACAATATATTGTATAATATATATAAATATAATTTTTATTTTATTGATAGGACATTTCCAATAAGACTTAACAATTTCCCAATGCGTCTTATCAGGCTACAATAGTAATAGTTAAATTAGTTAAAAGTAAGGACCTCGTTTATCCACATAAGGTAGGTAGGCGATAGGGCGCCTACCTATCCTATATTGGATAGGTAGGCGTTCCTTGAATGTTTATGACATTTATTTTTATACTAGCTGATGCCCGCGACTTCATCCACGTGGAATAAGTTTTTTTCAATTCCCACGGGAAATTCTTAATTTTCCGGGATAAAAAATTTTTCACTCTCCAGGTCCTAAGCTATACCCATGCCAAAAATCACGTCGAGCCTTTGCTCCGTTGCGGCGTGATTGAAGGACAAACCAACAAGCCAATAAACCAACAAACAAACACACTTTCGCATTTATAATATTAGTATGACTAGCTGATGCTAAATGTTTTTTTATTCCCACGAGAACGCCTTGATTTTCCGGGATATACCTAAAGTAGCCTATGTCACTCTCCAGGTTGCGGCGTGATTGAAGGACAAACCAACAAATCAATAAACCAACAAACCAACAATCACACGTTCGCATTCGCATTTATAATATAAGTATAAAATATTATTTTGCATAATAAGAATTTATACGTGAAAAGAATTATCAAATAATCGCCACGGCAAGTAAAAGGTAAGGGTTATTACTAATAATTAAAAGGTGATTAATTAGCATTTAAAACATTAGTTGCATATATCGTATATAAATATTGTGTATACCTAGTTAAATAATATATAGTTACCTACATAGGTACCTATAACTAAGGCAGGTACCTACCAAATACCGCCGTCCGTCGGCTTTTTAGTATTTTTTTCAATAACTACTTATATATTTTTAATTCTATACAACTAATATTATGATAGTAAAATTAATTCAAACAGTTAAGGTATTAAGTAGGTATGTATTTAATAGGTGTCAAATGTTATACTTAATGATTATTACCTTATTACTTACTGTAAAGATACGGATAAGTGATTACATACAGGCTATAAAAACTTGATATATTAATCATTGTATTGATAATTAAGTATATACATGTTAAATATAATATAAAATATATAAGTTTTGCATATTAAATTTATGTATAAATGGTTTAGTTTTGTAGCCTATCTTTTAGTGGTTTTCTTATTGGATTTATTGTATCTACCTATCAACTTAAAAATAGATAAGTAGGTACTAGGTACCTAAGTTTTGTGAAAAAGGCGTATACCTACCTTATGTGGGTAGGTACATCTCTGATTAAATGTTAATAGTTGCCATAGGCCGAGATAGGATTGGTAAGTAATCATTGAGGTCTTTATTAATATTGAAGTTGCTGATTATAGTGGTATATTTCAATAGTGACACATAATATATTTATATAATTTTATATACAGATACATAAATTATAGTACATATGCGTAGAATTTGGTCTATAGGTATACCGTGTTTATGATGTAATTAAATAATAGTAATTGCAATCACGCTAACAAGGACGCATATAATAATAATATCTGAGCCGAGGTCGGGGTAGATACCTTTCTAAAAAAATATCTCAGAAATAGTAAGCACAACATTTATAATAAAATCATATCTACGAGTAACAGTACTATATCAATACAGAAATAAGCATCTAAAGGGATATGATTACCATTACTATGAAATATCTACATAACATGGAACAGAATAAAGCGAGAACATCACGTTGTGTCAATCAATGTAGTCTCACACAAAAAAAAAACTCAAAAAGAGCATGTACCAGAGCAGAAAAAGCTCGAACTTTAAACAAATAAGCTATTGTGATACAATGAGTGATCTTCTTTATGATTTTCTTTCTTATTTCAGAAGACAAATTAAATATGCCATGCAATGAATGAGTAAATCATTACCGGTGATGGACATCCACGGATAACGCGGTATGTCTGGCAGAGGCTGGGCGGAGGGCTGGGAGCAGGCAGCTCCCATAGCGTCCACCGTGGCCGCAGAGGCCGCCGAGGCTGCTGACGCCGCTGCCTGGTGGTAGAACTGTGCCGCCGCTGCCATGCTGGCCGACGCAGCCGATACCGCCGCTCCTCCGTTGTGCTGACCCAGCGCGTAGTTCACCATCGGGTCTCCTGCGGTAGGATACCGGCAACTCTTGTCGTCCGCCGACAACCCTCCGCTGGTGGGGAATGGCACCGACCCGCCGAACTGCTGGTGGTGTGATACGTATGGGTACATCCTCGTTGGTGCACCTGGTGACGCCGACGATGACGACGAAGAGCGCTGCGGGCTTCCGGCCCCTGGTGAACCCGCCCCCAGCGCAGCTGCCCCTAGCCCACCAGACAAAGACGACGACAGCGACGTCGATAACGACGACGACAGCGAAGACGACAACGAAGCCTCTATCGGCGAAGCCCCTGTACCCGCGAACAAGTTCTGATGATGGAACTGCTGATGGTACTTGGGGAGCATGCTATCGATGATGAACTTGGAACTCATCGCTCGGCGGCGACGTGGCGCGACGATCGCCTTGCGGGAGATGCGTTTATCGCCGGTGATTCGGATCGATTCTCGCACGTGCACCTCTAGTATGGCCGCGGATCGTTTATGACCCGCGTATGAGGCTCTACGACTCTGAATTCCCGTCGTGGCGAGCGTTACCGCTGCCGCGCGCCGTACACGAGATGGCAAAACGTAGGACGTGCGTGCGAACGAGACACACTGATTGCGCGGGGTGTCGCGCCGGAACCATCTCCGTCTCATTAATTCCTACCTGCGTGGCTTACATTAGAAAGAGATAAAAGCTATTCGCTAACGACCATTCCGCCGGCCATTGTTCGTAATGGCGCCGGGCCCCGCGCACCCCCGTGCTCTCCTCGTCTACGCCAATAGTGATCCGGTGCAGAACATTCGCCGCCAATCACAAACCATTCCGGCACTTCTAGCTGTCAAAGTGAATGGCTTTCAACAACAGAGAAATAGTATTTTTAATATAATGTTTTACCAATACAATAACCAAATTAATCCATACTAATATTAATTATAAATTTGCGAAAGTGTGTCTGTCTGTCTGACATACGCTACTTTTTATCCGGAAGGAGTTCCCACGGGATTCAATATGCTTGATCTACGCATTAAATATTATGTAGTTAATAATAATGTCAAGTAGGTAAGTACCTAGATTAAAGTGTGAAAGATGTGTGATGTGTGATGTGTGTGTGATGTGTGTGTAGATTGATGTGTGTGTTAAAGATTACTTAGAGTGTGTTTAAACCTGTGACGAAATAAACTTCTTCACGTAAGCATGAAGGTAGGGTAGGTACCTGGGTAACCCCACCTGGTTCATACAGATGAGAATTATAACTTCTTTTCATTAATTTATTATTTTAGAAACATTAAAATCTTTAAAAATAAATACCAAATCATTACTAATTTCGATTTTTATGATATTTACTCAACAAATAAAAATATTCTACTGTTTCTTTTTTTAATTTATGTTAGCAACTAAATGTTGAGCAAATATAAATTAAGTATCTATGTTTATGTTCTTAATTATAATTTAAGAAAAAAACTTTTTTGTTTTCATAATTTTCACCTGTTATTAAATTAAGCAAAATAACCTTATAAGCATCCGTTTTCGATTTGTTACATAAGTCCAATAAGAAATTTCCCAATCGCAATAAAATAGGCCATTAAACTCCATTAAGAATTGCACTGAGCTGTGTTACGCCGGCCACGTGGTCGAACTGGTATCATTCATCCCTCTCCAACAAACATTGTCCTTTCATTCACGCATTTCATTCATCCTTTAAGTCGTAACCACACGGGAAACACGTGGAATTGTAATCTTTATGACAATTTAAATAAAACCGTTTATTGTCTGACGGGTTTATTTATTTACTACACTTTTGATTGCTAGACGGTGTTTAGTGCAGGGTTTTTATAGGCTTAACTTGCCTTTTCAGCTTTATCAGGTCGGTGGTACGACGGTGTGGCAGTAGAACATTGCATAAGTATAGGTTTTATGTTGTTATTGTGATGTTTATGCCATAAAAGTATAAAAGGCCTGATATGGACAGTTTAGGTCATTTGTTTTACGATTTGGGTATTTTCTATTGGGCTGTAATTGATGATTATTTTATTGTAATATAGGTAGATATGATTTATTTTTAGAATCAAATATTTAAGACGTCATTAATAATTAATAATGTATGCATCATAAATTATTGTGAGCTAGCTAAGAATATAAAATTAATAATCAATGAGGTTGCTATGAAATCGACACGTCGTTAATTTTTAATAGGTTTAATGCCTGTTAGTAATGTCCTTCCGACCAAATTTCGGCCACGGCGGCATATCTCCAGAGTCCAGAGAGATTAGCCATCTGCGCGGGAGATGATATAGTGCACAAGTGTATGCGCAAAAACAGGTGCACTCTCTGTTCCTTTACTCTCATAGCCCGATGGGATGGAAAATCCGACACGACCGGAGAGAGATCAGGCACAGGACTGACCACCGCCAACTTGCTAACTCCGGGCTAGTACTGAGAATTTCTAGTCCGAAAATCCCAAAACTTAAGTATGGCCCGACCCGGGAATCGAACCCGAGACCTCGTCGGCTGCAGTCGAACATGCTAAACACTAGACCAACGATCAACGAATACCGACCAGTAACTATGTAATAAGCTAATCTAACAACTAAGCTAACAGCTAGGTAGCTGGGTTCAAATATTTTATTGCCATTTTAAGAATACATAGCTGATAGGTTGATAATATCAGGGTCATTGTAAAAAAACAACATAGGTACCATATAGGTGCATAGTAAATACCAATTAACTATTATTATTAAACATTGATAAATAAATCAATGCATAAAGGTATTGAAACAGATAACTTGATTATTCTAGTAAGAAACTCACAATAAAAATAAATTATATATTATAAGTATTAGTTATTAATATGAGGCGGTTTATACCTAATTAACTAAATTATCCATTCAAAATTTATACCATCTCAAATGACAAAATTTAAATGTGAATTTTTAGTGAAGCAGGAAAGTAGTTTAGTTCTAGGAGATAACTAAGTACTTACTTAAATACCTAGCCCCTACCTATTAGGTAACTTAGGTACATTAGGTAGGTTACTACCTATACCCATTATACATTAGGTAGTAACCTACCTCATGTATAATGGGTATAGGTACTACCTAATGTATAATGGGCTTTAGATACCTACTTGAAATTTTCCGTTTACACCCCAGGTTCTACAAGGTTCTGGGAAACTTTCAGAACGTTTCAGAAAAATTTCCCAAGCGAAACGAACTGGGACAGTTACCTATTTCTTGCTGTGAGTTGCTTTTTCCAATTAGAAAAAAATAGGATTGGTAGGCATGGAATTAGGAATTAATTGTATTATTTTCTGTATTGTTAACTGAGCAGTGATTAAGAGCCATCACATTTCACAATTAGTAGGTATAGGTACCAAGATAATAATTTAGGTTTCTCAAGCCAATATCCTGATTGTGGGTAAGGAAAACAAAATTACCTAATATTTTCCCCGACATTGCCTACCAAGTATTTTTTCCTTCACTCAACATTAGCAAAAAACCGTATGTCGCCACAAGCAGTTCATTAAACGTAGGCTGTGTTTGATTACGCTCATCTACTAAAACGCTGTATGTGCCAATAAATAATTCACTAAAGACAGTGTGTAAAATTTCGCCCATCACAAAGAAACGCCGACAAGCACTGATGGCCTGTTTTATAGAGGATCGATGTATAGGAGCCATCTCACAGCCACAAAGTCCCAGGTGGGAGGAGCGAGTGTCCATCGTAAAAGTGCTCAACTCCTCGGAAAATTTACAACTATCGCCCGCGAGATTTAACGACCCGTTTATAGAACCAACGCTTTTAAATTCGATATAAACTTGTTTTGTCACTTACAGTGTTCATCAAAGTGACAAACGACTGTAAACAAGACTGGAATCACTCTTGTTCGATCGTTACGCCAATTTGAGTTTATTCGCAGATAAAAGCTAGAGGATTTATAGAACTGCTTCGATAGTAAAGGGAGTCAAAATAGAATAAAGGATTAGTTTTGATAGATAACATCGTTTGGTACATAGGTATTTATTGATACGTCTGGTATTGCTCAACATAGTAGGTAGGTACATTAGGTAGGCGCTTAATATTACTACAATATTATAAATAAATTTTTGGTGTGTATCCAGCAAAAGCTGGTCGTCAAAATATAACCCCAGCCGTTTTTTACCAAGTAATGTGATTTTATTAGTAATTTAAATTACTTAATAAGACTATTATAAGTACGTACTTACCTACTTACGTAACTACCTTACCCGAGTTTTGTGGAGACACGTGTAGGAGACCTTTGTCTACCACGTTTATAGATTAAAATGGTAGAGTTCTGACATAATAACATAAATAGAACAAGTTGTCCTACATGAAATAATATGGTTTCATTTCAATTAAAAATGACGACGATAACTGCTTATGTAATAATATTATTATAAAATTGACACTAAAATAATTGACGTTAGTCTAGTAAATAGTAAAACTATGGTCTTACCTTTTCCTGATGATATAGTTTTGTCACCTGAAACAAATAAATGCATGGGTTAGCTGGTTTATCTGAACTTACTGTTTATATTTTAGTTCAACCTTTCAGAGCATGACTCAGCCGCCAAAAGCTTAGCTTTGTTGAGCTTATGAAAAATAGAATCCGCATACTAATATTATAAATGCGAAAGTATGTCTGTCTGTCTGTCTGTTACGCTTTCACGGCCCATCTGTTCAATTGATTTTGATGAAATTTGGTACAGGGATAGGTTGTATCCCGGGGAAGGACATACCTAGGCTACTTTTTATCCCGGAAAATTTGAGAGTTCCCGCGAGAATCAAAAAAAAATATCTCTTCAACCGATTTTGATGAAATTTGGCATAGGGATAGTTTGATACCCGTGGAAGGGCACAGGCTACTTTTTATCCAGGAAAATTAAGGAGTTCCTTAATTTTCCGCGGGAATCAAAAAACCTTAATCCACGCGGACGAAGTTGAGGGCATCATCTAGTAGGTTATATTGATATGAAAATTATGAGCTTAGGTCAGTGGGGCAAGGTTAGCAAATTTAAGTCTTTGTCGACTACAAATTGAATTAAGCTTATTTAGACAGTTACAGATATTATATTGAGATCTTAAACTCGAAGCTATATAATTCCACCTAACAATACAAAAAATAAAAAGTTGTATGCCCACAGACTACAACCAATTAGCTCGAGAACCACCAAACGGATTTCAAGATATTGTGGCCTTTCTGTTGCACGCGACCTCTGAACTATTATAATTTAACAGCACTAGATTTAGTGCTGTCCTTTCCGCAGGAAGCATTATAAAAGGGACAGCAATATATTTAGAGCTTAGTAACTTTAGTTTAGAGATTGACCTACTCCGCACTAACTTTTTTTTTAACGAAACTGTGTTTGTTTGTAGGTTTTTTAGTTTGTACTTCAATCATGCCGCACAAGAGCAATAAAATGGCGAGATTTTTTTGCATGAGGGCCTGAACAGTGCCAAGATAAAGCTACTTTTATCCTCAAAAAAATCACAGAGTTCCAGAGTTCTCCCGGTATTTTCAAACATAAATCCACGCGACCCAAATCGCGGGCATCAATTTTAGTTTTATAAATACAGATTGTATTCATTTTAGTTTTAAAGTTTGTAACTAGGCAGCAATATTTATTAAGCTGTTCCCGTAAAAAGGGGGGTAAGAAGGAAATTTTAATTTCACGTCTAGAGGCCGGGGGCGCGGAATTTGTGTGGCATAATAAGTGAGATTGTTGCGAAATTTGCTACAAGAAAAAGAAAGAGGGCTTACATCGTACTAGTTCGTAAGGCCTATTGTGGACTAGGCTGGATCGCGTTTTAGAGTTTTTATTTGATCTATCGTAATTGTTTTCTATGTAATGTAGTAATGTAGTTTTTTTAATATAATTATGATATTATATATACCCAGGGGCAACCAGGGGTGGTCTTTTTGATTAGGTTTTTATTTTTATCTTTTGTTAGTAGGTATTTTTAAGGATTAGTTTAAAATTTTATTTTATAGTTAATTTCCTGTAACTTGTTTGGTAATAAATTATTAATTCTTAATTAAATTATGATATTGACGCTTTAATATGATACCTATGCCACTTTTGTGTAAAGCTAAGTTGTTTTTAGGTACTTACTCGTATCTAAATGATACAATTTAAATAAACAAAACAGAAACATCCAAACAATAATTAGTATCGCTTCAATTTTTATATTTTTGATAGCAGAACCAAAAAAGGTTTTCGAGTTAGGTAAAAAGTAGTAAATTAATTATTATGCAAAATTGATGCAAAAATCATGAAAAAGAAAGGTTTATTTACACAAAGCTTGCAATCTGGAACATTGGCCACTTTTATAATGAATAACTAAAAAATCCTTCGAGAAGATTGAAATACGATAATTGACTGCAAGAAGGAGGCTAACACAGATATATCAGATTACTTATACGCGAAAATACACCAGCCCCCCTAGCATGGGCCGGGACATTTTCTCCCCGAGGAAAGGATAAAAATTAAAGAGTAACGAAAACAAGCAAAATCAAAAGCACAGATAAAAAATTATGACTCCTTGACATTAGTCGGGGACTAACTAGTCTTTCCCCGCCTTATCACCGTCGATAATTATATCCACCCCTGTGCCCATACTCGGAGAGTGGATAAAACTGTCGGAGGGGATAAAATTTTTATCTCCGGCCCATGCTAGGGGGGCTGGGTCGCAAAAAATGTGTGTCGGACAAAAAGTCCTCGTGACTAACTTATAAAATATGAAGCGCACACACTTTCGCACAGACACAGTACTCGAATTTCGTTCCCCTGCGTTGCGGACATTTTACGTCCACCCTCTATTCAGTTTCGTAGTATATTTTTGCACTAAGTGTCGCACCATCATGTCTTACAATAACAATGCAACTACAAAATATGCAAGATAGCAATAATATTACTTATTTTGATGTTTAAAATGAAATGTTTTTATATATATATGTTAGAAGCAGGCGTTACTTTGCGGAAGTCCATTATAATGACAGAAGTAGAACTTTAATTCGCTATAATCTGCCAAAATAAGTAAAACTATGTGGTACAGTATGTATCTTGCGATATTCACCACGCCACGCAAATCTTCCAAATAATTCTCAACCTAATAATTGGAAGATTTGTGTGGTGTGGTGAATAGCGAATTAAAGTTCTACTTCTTTCATGAAATATTTTTGTTGTTCGGCAGATCATAAAATAAAACAAATGAAATAGGAATGCCGTATATCATGCAGGCCAATTTTATGGGCTCTTAAGAAAGGTTGACAATTATATAACTAGTTCAAAAATTGGATCCTACTGGGAAATTCTGTCTGCAATAATTTAAGGCACATCCATGCTAAGCTAGCATCTGGCAGCGGGCGCACGTGTAAGTGGCAGCTTCAATATTTATGTGCAATTTTTCCAACGCCCTCCCGTCCCACCGCGCCGCGTCGCTTGATAAAGGATGCAGCGATCCTTCCGCACCGGAATTGCTTAATAATGCTTGTTATTAATAATACTCATAAGAAACTTCAATATTAACAGAAATCTTTAAAAGTATTCTCTAGCAATTTCCCGCAACTTTATCTGCGTAGAAACTGAAAAAACTCCGGGTACTCCACTGCTAACTAAAAAAATATAGGTACCTAAATACTTTCAATATGATTGTGATATTTGCTACAGTAATCACATTGAAGATTACAAGTACCTATAGGCAGACAGAATTTCAGCCAATAAATGTGGATGCCGATTGTGGAGCCGTTACAGCAAGTTATGCCTATTTAATTACCTATAACAGGCAAAGCTCAGAAAATTTAAAAGTGCATGCCCGAGGATAGAACCTCCGATTTACTAAATAGGACACAGACGACCTAACCACTTGGCTATCACCAATTGGTGTGGTAGAGATTAACCTGATAATATTATACCTAAGCTATAGACCTATTATCATTAAAGGAAACGGTCCAATATCCGTAAAATTACTCAAATATTTAATAAAATTAACACTCTTACCGTATCTATATACGCAGCAGCATAGGAAGCTAAACGATACAACTGCATACTTTTGTTGTAGCACATTTACAACACTATGCAGATACAGTACCATTACAATCTTTGGTCAATGCTGTAATTACTATTGTAAAAAATATTACCAAGAATGTACTGCCATTCACAAACTTTAATTTATTATTCGCAGAATGGCGAAAAAATAAAAAAAACTGATTAGTTGACGGCTACTGGGACACTGACGACAATGGGTACTTCTCCTAATTGTTCTACGAGATCGCTACGAGCTACGAGAGCACCTACGACGTCCTAGGTCATCAGGTGAGAGTTGAAACTCCTGCGACTTTTTAGATCATGAGTTTTTTTATGTTTTGATTAAATACATAAATCATTATTCAATAATATTAAATGATAAATGTTAATGGCCTTACATTATGTTATAATGTAGATCAGAATAATTGGTATTATTGTACCTATTAAGGCAATGTAAGTACCTATTTATACGCTCGTAAACATTAAAAACAATAACAATCAGAACTTATACAGAGGAATCATTAGATTAGAACTCAATAAAATGGATAAAATAATTTGAACACAGCAAGCAATACAATAACTATCATTCCTTCATCCACATAGAGTCTGGTATAGTAATATTATTCAAATAAAAACAATTTCAATTTGTTCCCAAATTGAAACAGAGAGCAGGCGGCGTGTTATTACATTTGGGCGGAGGTTAGCTCCGGTAGAGCGTGTAAAGTGCCGATAGAGCCTTCCCGCCCGGCCCTCTCATTGCCTATAACACCGGCTTTGGGCTTTCCTCAAAAGCCTCCAAGAACGCCTCAAATTTAGCGACTTTTCGCTCCCTATACTCTTACGCGACATTTAAGCGGTGTATGCTACACTAGATTTTAGCCCTGACTACGTTCTGTTAAATTCACAAAATATATATATAATTTATATACCTACCTATAAGCAAAGACTTTTCTTATCATCTCAACAGATGATAAGAAAAGTAAGTATTATAGGGATGAATGTGTTCTGAACAGTTCTGTGCGAGCATATGTACTACTATCCATAGTCTGTGCAGCTTTTCAAAAACGAGTGCGCACTGACGCGTTGCACTGACGTCTGTTCCTAGTGTGCTTTCGTCCTAATTGATTTCGTCTCCCACCAAAATTATAAGTATGAGCGGAGGATTAAGCTGTTTGACTTTAAACTTTGCCCTTCAATGTATCCTTTATTCAGATGCTCCAAATTAGCGTTTAAATAAAGTTTGCGTACTCTCCAGATGTTAAAGAGTACCTACCTTTATTCAAAACCTTCATTTATGCTGCAGATAGTGAGATAATCTTACTTTTCTGTTTCAAGCTACCATAAACAAGTCCATCATAATATTTTTTCTCGTCTATGGTCGATGTCTATGGCCGAAAAAAATAGTTTACCGAACGCGTCCATACGCGTGAACATAACGGTTGGTCGTGTCATTTCTGTACAATGGGGTGATAGTATGGCGATAATCAAGGCGGATATTTCTTATTTAGCGAAACATCGCACCAAGAATTTCTTCCAAAATCCATCGACTGGATGGTATGACTTTTTCATGTGGTCGATGAATTGGTTTCCTAGCTGAAAAGCTTTATTATATTTGAGTCGTTGGTATTTGGTAGGTAATAGGTTGGTTTTCCCTAAAGGTACCTTTTGTAACTCTGGAAATGATTTCTTTATTAATTTTCACATGTATGCAATCATAGGTATTTCATACTACTTCATAATTCATATTCGAAATGTTTATTGTTTGTTGTTGTTATTGTTTGCTGATTTGGTGGTTTTTCGATCAATCACGCTGCAACAGAACAGCCGATCGACGTGATTTTTTGATAGCTTTAGGTAGTTGAAGCCCTCCAGCACTACTCAACATCAGCGGCACTAGGTTTCCTTTAGTGATAGGTTCACCATCTCCACTTGCGTTTTTCCTTTCCTCTTCGAACTCTTTGCACTCAAAAATGGCATGATTTGGCGTGTCCTCTTCGTCACAGTAGGTGCAGGTTTCGCTAGGGGCTTTGCCAATTGCATGCAGGTAGGTATTGAAGACACCGTGCCCGCTCAGTGCTTGTGTAACTAGCTTGTCAACTTCGCCGTGATTTCTGTTCAGCCATTTTTGGAGATCTTGTATAAGGTCCCGTGTCCACTGGCCTTTCCCCCTTTCTTTCCATTCTTTACTCCATTCCTGTATGGTTCTCAACCGCTCTTCTTCCGGAGTTTTCCCATCGACTTTTTTGTACAGTCTCATTCTTTCTGTGACCAACCTTTCTATAGGAATTTTTACATACATACTTTTTATGGCGGAAAATTGAGGATTTCCGTGGAAAGTAAAAAAAAACATAAACCACGCGAAGTTGCACGCATCAGCTAGTAAGTACATCAGTTCTTACTTCAAAAACCTTCATATTTTAGCGATTATAAGATACTAGATGATTCCCGCGACTTCGT
This sequence comes from Erebia epiphron, assembly GCA_963932025.1. NCBI lineage: Eukaryota > Metazoa > Arthropoda > Insecta > Lepidoptera > Nymphalidae > Erebia > Erebia epiphron. The sequence goes on from OZ009945.1 coordinate 45,490,807, forward strand.
CCGCGTGGACCAAGTTTTTTCGATTCCCGCGGGAACTCTTGAATTTTCCGGGATAAAAAGTAGCCTATGTCCTTACCCGGGATACAACCTACCCCTGTACCAAATTTCATTAAAATCGGTTGAACAGATACATTTTTTGATTCCCGCGGGAACCTTTGAATTTTCCGGGATGAAAAGTAGCGGGATACAACCTATCGCGGTACCAAATTTCATCAAAATCAGTTTAACAGATGGGCCGTGAAAGCGTAGCAGATAGACAGACAGACAGACACACTTTCGCATTTATAATATTAGTATGGATATGGATTTGAACTCGGGTATATTTTCACAACTTGTGTGTTTGTTTTACATCTAATATTCTGAAATTTGTGTACCTACTATTAGCATTGATGTAGAATTTTAGTTTGACAACGTATAACGTACCTTATTGCTTACGCATTAAGTTTTATTTTAATAATAAATATTTTTGTACTTACATATTTTAAAAATTACTTTTTATTTTGGATTGAAAGGTTATTCGTACCATTTCTCTGATAGCAGAACGTCTGATAAAAATTCATATTTTTTAATCTTAATGTAGCTTTATGTGTTAATATTAAGGTGCATAATTAACTGAAATTGTTGCTAATACAATACCTTTTCCTACATTTCCCAGTCAGAAACACAAATGTTTACATGTGTGCAAATTGGGACATTTTTGCGATAATTTTTGTTCGTGACCATGTCTCTATTACTCATGACTATTAGTTATTAACTAACTACTTTAAAGGTGGTGTTCATACCTGTCCACGTTAAAAGATTTTGTTTTTGGAATCGGTGATAATATTTGAATCTGCAAATTATAAATCAATAATGAGCCCACGCAACAGATTGAATCACATGATAAGTAAGAACACGTCTTACTAAAATTATTATAAAAATATTATACTATAATTCTACTAGAAATCTATCTAGAGCGCGAGCCGTAAACAGGTGGGTAAAAATAGAAAAGCGTTGGTAGTTCTACGTGGACGCATGTTCAAAGCTCAATGATCTAATACTGACCGTACGGTGCTTCTAAATTGGTATTTGAATGGGCGAATAGCGATGATTCAACGGTTTGCAATCTTATAAGAAAAAAAATCGACTAGGTATATAGAAGATCGGACCGGAAGCTGTGTAAAACATGTCTCCGGATGACTTTGTAAGGACGTAGCGGCCGCAAACTAATGTGGACTAGGTAGGTCGAACTGTATCAAAGGGAAAACGAGTGTTTGTGAATAATGTGAATTTTCTTTAATAAAGTATTTAGCAAAAAATTTGCATTTTAATTATGCTATAGTTCTTCTCCTAAGATCATCTACATTCTACAACATGACTCTTCTATCTAAGTAAGTACCTATCGGGTAAGTATAGGTAGGGTTATATTAATTATTGTACATACCTACTTAACTGGATGTTGTTGAACTAACTATCTAGGTAGGTAGGTTAATAGTGAAAGCAGTAAACATTAAGTTGTTTGTAAAAATCTTAAATTACCTGTTTTTAAAATAATATATATTATAATCTTTCATTGTTACATCTGCAACAATAACGTGTAGTGACATCTATCTATGGACTATTGAATTAACTAGATGACCAAAACACTGGTTTTCTATGCCACAAAAATTCACACATAGAGTTTGAATATAATAATTTAGATTTTGACTGTAAACATATTTTACTCAGTTAAGTTTAAATACATTATTAATTATCTAGTTTCATAAATAGTAGGAATTGTGTAGCATTTTGCTTCGCTATCAGACCAGTAATTTGGAGTCTTTCGTTGAGTGTTACGTACTAGTAACGCCATCTCCCGTGGGGTTGAGAAACTACATAACATCAAGGTTGCTGTATTGTTCAGTACATTGCTACGCCGTCATATCCCCGATGCCCTACGCAGTTTCGGGTTAGTTTAGAAAACTGTAGCGAATGCCGAAGTTGGTCCTGGTATTGAAATAAAATTAGTAATAATGCTGGTAAGAGTATGTTTGGATGTATGTTACCTCATCGCGCCACAAACACTGAACCGATTTGGCTGAAATTTTGGCATGGACATAGTTTGTAATTGAATAGAATAGTTCCCGCGGGTATGAAAACCTTAATCCAGCCCGACGAAATCAAGGGCGCCACTTAGTTTAGATTTTTTTTAAGCATTTGACCTAATATGTACCTTCTATCGTCCCGATTTAAAAAACAGTATTAACAGTAACAAGTCTTAGATCCATAAAACAAATATTTTATTATTATTTTGGTATGAACAGAGCTCATAAAACGTGCTCATTGTGCATTTTCCAGCGTTAAATTATCTTAAAACAAATACCTATCTAAATATGCAGAGCTGACTGAAATACACACCAGAAATTTGGTACGCAGAGTTAGGTAATTGCATCGCGGGAAATGGGAGAAGGGCTACTTTTGATTCCGGAAAGTGAAAGAGGTCTCATAGGATTTTAAAATCTTTAATCTACGCCGGCGAAGTAACAAGCGTCATCTAGTAATTTCATAAAGTTAACTTAGGTACCTATTAATATCTATAGTTTGTGTGGCTGTTCTGTTGTATTTATACATCATTTCTAAACTAAAATAACTTTTATAAACGTATTGCTATCAATTTCTAATATTATAACACACCCTGCGGAAATGTATAGCAAAATGTTTAGAGCTGTCATCTCACTAAAAAAAAAGATTGTGGGCAGCAAAATTAACCACTGTGTTCGAATAAAAGTATTATAAAAAACCGGCCAAGTGCGAGTCGGACTCGCGCACCGAGGGTTCCGTACAAACCTGTAATAAGTTTTAAATTAAATGTTTTTTTTTAAAATTTGAGTTGATTGAATGAAAGGTAAATTGCGATTTACGATTAATGACGTATTAAAAAAAAACTACTTACTTGATCTCGTTCAAACCAATTTTCGGTGGTAGTTTGCATGGTAATGTACAACATATATTTTTTTTAGTTTTATCATTCTCTTATTTTAGAAGTTACGGGGGGGGGGACACACATTTTACCACTTTGGAAGTGTCTCTCGCGCAAACTATTCAGTTTAGAAAAAAATGATATTACAAACCTCAATATCATTTTTGAAGACCTATCCATAGATACCACACACCTATGGGTTAGATGAAAAAAAAATTTTTGAGTTTCAGTTCTAAGTATGGGGAACCCCAAAATTTATTGTTTTTTTTCTATTTTTGTAAGAAAATCTTAATGCGGTTTACAGAATACATCTACTTACCAAGTTTCAACAGTATAGCTCTTATAGTTTCGGAAAAAAGTGGCTGTGACATACGGACGGACAGACAGACAGACAGACATGACGAATCTATAAGGGTTCCGTTTTTGCCAAATTTGGCTACGGAACCCTAAAAAGGTACAGTATTTAAAAAAAAATTACTCGCACAATAAATCATTAGAATATATCATTAGTGCTGTGATAGTTATCAGTTTCGAGCCGCTTTGTAATACAGCGCTATCAAGATTTCAATTACACGGTGATTTGCCACAGGCCCGCGTGTTATGCGCACATTACAGCAGCTAGGTGCCGCGTTCCGCACACACCACATTGTCTAAATAATGAATCCATTCTCACGTTCTTCGCTGATTTACAACCCCACACAGAACCGCTATAAGACTCCGTAATGGCGCCTACCGCAGCCACTTTATTTTTGGACCTTTACATATTTTTTTTGACACGCGACGATTTAGAATTTTTATCACGTAAATTTTCCGCTCGAAAGGGAAACCCCTATTGTCATTCGGTGCGTACAGCCCGTTTCCTCACAAACACGTGTTCGATGATGTTTATATACTTACTGACGTTGGCATATAATATAGCAAAGTTATTTCAGTCACGCGATTCTGTTTCGGTGAGTTTAGAATTTTCGTTCTGCTGTAGTTTTGACGTTTTTGGGAGTCTACAATGACTCAATTAAGAATAATTTATTAGAGATTGACATGAAAACAGCAGTTTGAAACTATATAGGAATATATATATATAATATAATCCTACACCTAACTTTACTACATATTTTCATATCTGCTTACTTAGGTTAAATCTCGTCAGCAATAATTATGTGCCATAATTGTGACTTATTCTGTTGCATCTATTTTTTAAAAGGAAACTAAAATGATAACGCTAAATAGACTATTGCTATTACTTTCAATATGCTGTCTGCGGAATAGGATAGCACTAAAGCTTTCATTTCAGCTTATAGATTATGTTCGACAAAATAAGGCACATTCGTTTTATGATACGCTGTCAAGATAAAGCGTATTTTGCCGCAATTGTAATTTAAAGAAAACGCTACCTTGTTGAAAATGACACATTGAGTCACCAGTCCCGCAAGATTTTATTATAATATGCTAATTTAAATACATGCAAAATTTCAGTTTTCTGAGTCGACTGAGAATTTTAAAGATAGAGGCAACAAAGAGAACTTGAATCGCTGAAATGTCTTTGAATATTAAAACCCTGAAACTGTACTATACTTGTTTAGATTAGGTAAGTTCTTCGGTTAAAGCACCAAAAAACAACCAGCAGCTTAAAAGGCAATATTATTTTCGCAACTAACTTCATCTAAATATACCTAACTAGTACCTATCTACCTATCTCGGCTTCCTGTTCGAGGGGTTTCGGGTTTGATCCCATGGCACGCACCTGTAACTTTTCACAGTTTTTCTTTTTTATCCACTTCAAGTTAGCCCTTGACTGCGATCTAACCTGACGATAAGTGATGATACAGTCTAAGATGGTAGCGGGCTAACCTGTTAGATATAATATGGCAGTTATATTAAACCCACACCTACCCTACCTACCTACCTAATCTAATCGGTTTCTACATGGCATCGTACCGGAACGATAAATCGCTTGGCGGCATGTCTTTGCCTGTAGGGTGGTAACTAGCCACAGCTGAAGCCTCTCACTTGGCCAGACCAGAGAAAATTCGAAAAATTATAAATTGATCCCGCGGGACCTCCCACTTTAAGACAGCAACGCTCAATACTGCGCCAGGGAGGTCGTCAAAATATCAGTAAATTGCATTATAAGCATTTATCATCACTTCCTTAAAAAGTGAAGAAAAACATTGAGAGTAACCTGCACACTTGAGAATTCTTCATAATTATTTACTCAAAGATGTGTAAACCCGACTTCTAAATAGCCAACGTGGCAAAAATGGTTCTCATTCTTAGAGGAGATTCGTGTTCAGCAGCGGGTCAGCAGCAATGATTAATTTATTGGTAGGTTTCAAACTTATTATTACAACAGTCGTACTAGGTACATGATGCATTTTACAGTTCTACAGTAAGTAAACAGTTTTAAATTGCAACCAATCTGGCCTTGCAAAAATCAACTAACAGCGAGTAAATTATATAGATACGTCCTTAGGTACCGGAAACAGGAGTGATTGAGAATAATGTGGGCGGCTGAAGTATGTACACTGCGCTCCCGGCCATAAGTATGTCAAGATGCCGACATTGCAATTGCAATAAGTTAATAAAAATGTTGATATACAGGATATCTTTATATATGCCTACCGATAAGTGACAAGACGTGATTGTCTGTGTGCAGAAAAAAGCTTTTTAAAATCTACTTAAATTAAATTTTAATTAAAATTACAATTAAACGTTATTTTTTTATTTATGTATTTCATTTAGTTTACGTTCATTGTTTTTCTTTTATATTTACTTAATAGCATTAAAATATATAATTATTATAGGTAGACTTATCAATATCTGCTCGAAATCAATGTCTTAATTATCTAAATACTTTCTTTACCGCACCTGTGTTCTTACCTTAGATCATAAATTTAAGATACTTTAGATGTTAGATCATAAAGACACAAATTTATGAACGCCACGTAACTTTATGAGACTAGGTATTAACTATGAAATATATTGATTACGTAATGGCAGTACATACAAAATTTACCCTGGAACCCTGTGACTCTATCGCAGAAATCAATCAATTAGTTGTTATCATCATTGAATATTCTAATGACATAATACAGACTGGCCAAACTTGGGATTTCTCGATAGCCCCAAATAACTTTATAAAGGCGTAACAACATAAAACGGTATTGTTCATGCGCCTTATTAATTAATTGTTTAACTTATCTGTAGTAAAAAAAATCACTTGTCTTAGATAGATTAATGTTTTTTATGGAAAACAATATTATCCAGGTTCTTAGAGTCGGATATATTATGTGGACGGCACGTAGCATAATATAGTTAAGTGCACATTCACACAAAAGGTCCGTACTGACAGGATCTTTCTTAAGGAATCCATTGCTATACTTCGCGTTCCCACCTCCGTTTATACCTTATTTGCAGGACCAACCGCCATACAGGAAACAGTAATAAAAATGCATCGCGTTGTATGTCAGTATACTAGATCCGAAACACTGTCATGTGTGTGTGTAAAGCCGTTTTATTCATGTGATGTGTATCGTTTTTATTTAGGTACGTCCATATGCTAAGAGCTTAGAATTTTCGTGTTATCCTACACGTTCTATAATATTTAAAATACTAGCTGATACCCGCGACTTCGTCCGCGTGGACTGAGGAGTTTTAGTTCCCGCGGGAACTTTTTAATTTTCCGGGATAAAAAGTACCCTATTATTTAATCCGAACTTCTAACTTTACGTCTGCAAAATTTCAAAGCAATCGGTTCAGTAGTTACGGCGTGAAAGCGGAACAAACATACAAACAAACTCACTTTCCCATTTATAATATTAGTAAGGAGTAAGGATAAGGATAAGGATTAATATTAATTACTAGGTACTACCTAGACTGTTTTCATCGTTGGCGTAAACCACAGTCAGTCTTTGTAAAATTAAATTCCAGTTTCAGACAAAAGCGGCTGAATAAGCCAATGAAGTTCTAACCAATAAAAATATTTGTCGTAATTGCATAAACTTTCTCTCACAATATGAGTTCCCATACCTATAAATAAACTGTCATTCTTTATGTGCATAAAGTAAAAGGCCTGACGTCTTATTAGTTTTATGATTACGAGCTCGTGTAATCAAAAACTGCGTTCCGCAAGTAAGATGTGGCAGAAGCCTAAATGGTATCCCTTAATGCAGTAGGGTTGACGAGGGGTGGCACATTGTTGCAAATACCGGTAGCTCTGTTAGATGGGGCTACTGTGTTTTGCAATTTGGTACCAAGTTTTGCTTTTGGTGCATAGATGGAGCTTTAGACGGATTTAATGGAAGTTGCGTTTAAGGTCAAAGATGATTTGAGGATTAAGACACAAAATAAATTATTATGACAAAGTAGTCTAGTTCTGAAATAACTGTTGTAATTATTCCCCTACAAGTACCTAATCAATCATAGACGTATTATTTACTATATCATTGCATTAGGGAAACCTACTTATTCCTTGCCGCCATAACGTTATTTCACCTCTTGTTTTTTTTATTAAGTTCGATGCCTGTCACGAGGTACACTAAGGGAAGGGCATATGAGACAACTCTGTTCTTATAGGTGATAGAAAAGTGCTCACTTAGGGTGCAGTATAAGTAATTTCTCTTTACTTCTGTTTGTTAACTTTATTAAGTAGACGCAATTTTGACTTAAATTATCATTCGAACTAAATTCAACATTAATTGTATTTATTCTTACAAAATCCTTGTAACACATAATATAATAAATGTGTTACAACTTACAAAGATAATAAAATTATATTATTATTTTATTACCAACTTATTTTACACTATTAAGTTATTAAGAAATTATTAAATCAATCAATCAGTGTGCAGTTCTGTTTGCGCTGACCGTGGTGTGGTAACGTACCTATGTCCTATAGTAAGGTATACCTACATAGTTAATAAGTCACTCATCATGTACACTGTGAAGGTATAAGTCACAAGTAAGTATTCCATACTTACTTCCATACTATTTTTATTTTGAAATTGTGTTTATCAGTCTACTACTTAGGTAGGTACGCTTTCAAGGCCCATCTTTTCAACTGATTTTGATGTTTGGCACAGATACAGGTTGCATTCCGAATAATTAAGAAGTTTCCCCGGGGATAAAAAAGACCTAATCCACACCGACGAAGTCTTGGGCATCATCTAGTATTTCATATTTTTTCAAGTTTATTACACTAAAAGACAGTTTAACATCGCTTTACATTTTAGAAAAAGCGATCGTGAAGCGGTCGTGAAGACGTGAATCGATATTCACGTCTTCACGACCAGGTAGAAAACAAATTGCCGTTATACAAACAATGCGTCTTAACAATTCGATGCGTTGTTTTAGCATTATACTGTTTTGCCGTTTGTTGGGAAAGGGTTGAGCGGACAATGTTCAGTGAGCATTGTCCCTTCAATACCTTAGCGATGTTCTTTATTGACCTCCCGGTGGTTAATTACTGGTCAAAACAGACTTTTACTGCGTTCAATTTATCTTAATACTTGCGTTGCCACTTTCTCTGTATACGCTGAGTAGAAACTGGAAATTATACCTACTTAAGTACCTACAAACCAAGGAGGTATTAATTTGTGCTTAAAAGTTTCTACTAAGACAAGCGGAAAACACTTTCCGGAGTATTTGCAACTGGGATGACGCTTTTGCAAGTCTACAGTTTATGCTTTGAACATTATCTATAGGTACGCTGAAAGTCTATTAAGGAATAAAAAGAAAAAAAATACTGAGTACTTAACTATTAATACAACGTAGAGTTGCGGTTTAACCGCAAACTTAACAATATTTTCATGTCGGTCCTCTTTGTGTTTTGAAATTCAAAAATCGTTTACCAGTGGTTAAGGGAAACCATTTTTTAATTTCATTCGAGAGAAGCTAGCCATACTAGAATATTCTATAGGTTCCTAGATAGTTAGTGTCAAAAATAAAAAAAAGTGTACCTTATAAGGCACACATTACAGAAAACCTAGGCATAGAGTTTGTTCTCTACTGAGACCACCGCAAACACCAGTCCTAAATATGTGCATAACTAACATAATACTTGCATATTAAATATTATGGCAGACTTTATTTCATTAAAACAAAATTAGTACACATAACTTTATGAAACGTAGAAAATTACGAATATCGTAAAAAATCAGTCGCCGTATACAAAGCGTGTGTACAATGCAAGAAAATTGCACAACGAAAAACCATAAAACCATCTCAGTATTACCCAATCCTTTGAGGTGCAATAAATATTGCTGTTAGTATCATGTCAAATCCTTTATCCCGTAACGGATTATCAACCTTAAAGTGAAGAATGTAGAGTGTGTTTTTATTGGAGATATTTTTAAAGGTATGTATTTAGAGAGTATTGTTAAAATCGCCATGTAAAGTAATTACAGGACAAAGCAGCGAAGGGAAGGTAATAATCACAGGGCGCAAAAACGCGTTTCTACTCAGTTTACCTTCGCTAGCAAAACTGTGCGTTGGAAGTTTTCTGTTTGAAGTGTTATTTGTGTAGTTATAATAAATATTGACTGTATGTAAAATGGTATTTCTTATGTGTTACTGCTGAAAGTGTAGTGAATATATGGATGCGTAGTGCCAAACATAGTATTAATACCAAGATAATTATGATTTTATGATGCTATCCTCAGAACAGACTGCCAGAGCTGGCTTCAAAACTATATAGGTAGCAAAAGATATATGATGGACTGACCTAAACTATACAAATCTAAATAGAAAGGTATTTAGATGATTATATTCTTCACTAGCTGATGCCCGCGACTTCATCCGCGTGGTTTAAGTTTTTTGTTATTCCCGTTATTTATTATGATTGTTATTCACAAACACAACAAAAAAAGAATTAGCGTAATTGGTCCAGCCGTTCACGCATGATGCCGTGACCAAGGGAAATAGGGATTCATTTTTATATATATAGATTATTCCTAGTTCATATTGTCACCGTTTACTTAATTTCTCAGAAGTAACACATCTTAGATTTGTACGATAGCTGGATTTTTTCACGATTGGTCTCTATTGGCAAGATAACACAGACTCACGATTCGTAAGGAAGCTGTATTAGCAAGATCACATAGATTTTGCATGACAGGTAAGTAGGATTCCTTATTAAAGTGATTCCTCCGTTCAATTGGCCATTTTATGTTAACGCTCTTTTGCTGATTTCACGCTAAGATATTTATAAGCGAAGCACGGTAGTGAGCAGAACAGTAAGTTACCATGTGAACGCGCGTTCACAGCACAGAATTTAACAGAATTTTCATTTGTTCTCTCAAAACGCCTGTTCACATTATAGCAGCACTGCCTGTCCCCGTGTCAAATCCGCATTTGCCTAGAATTGTATTTTACCTGCATTGTATTGTGATGTTACCTAAAACTGCATTATACTGACACATGACAATGACTGGGCTACAATCTATAGTAGGTACTTAACCTTCCTAGTTCCTACCTATAATTTAAAGTATTCTACCGTAGGAGTAAATTGTCTTTTTATGAATTTTGTAATCGTCAGAATCCTCAGAATAGACAAATCAAATCAACTCAGAAAATTGTTCATTGTAAGGAGGAATATGAGAAATAAGTATGACGTTATTTGAAACAATCAATGAAACTCAAGTGCCTGTATTTCTGCCACATTTAAACGATATTAATTTAGTGCGGCGCTTAGATATCAATAAAAGCATTTCTGAGGTTTCGCCGCCATAAAGTGTCCCATAAAATCTTTTATAGTCCATACGTACATACATTAAACAGATACAAACAACAATAAATCATTATTAATACACGTTATAAACAAAAGTCGGGCACAAGGGTTTGTTTTCGTAAATAACTTTACGACATTTATAACCTTAGCCTAGCGAAATTTATCGATATGTTAGATTTATTTAGTTCACCTTATGATATGATTTAAGCTTCCTATCATCGTATCGTTTTCATACATTGTTACTATCGCAAGTTATTGAATATAGAAACTGGATATCAAATATTGTTATTTAGCCATTTACGTATACGCTTCAAATACTTACAAAACGAGTGTTTCGGTACTAGCTTTTGGATTTAGTGGTTGATTATACCTACTAACTTCATATACAGTCGACTTAAGTGGAGAGATCTTATTAAACCCATTTAAAAATAAATAGCCGAAAAAATATAGACATTGACCGTTAGGCTAATTAGGCAAAACAACCTTAACTTTAATTAAAATTTGGAAATAAAATCCCTAATTTCGATTTAAGAAGTGACTCTACGTAATATTAGGTGAAGAAGATAAAGGTAGCGAAATACAGAACCTAAATGATAATGTTGTGAGCTCTCCCCCGTAAAATGACGCTCAAACCATTATACCTACCTACCTACCTCACCGCTTATTTTGCAAATCGATGGCTGGGTGTGAAACGTAAACACATTTTGTGCCCGACTGTTCCTTACTCAGTCTGACGTTATGGGCGCTTCCTTACAAAGATAGGTGTTCTGGTCATTATTTCACGTGTATTTATTATACTTGCCTGTATCTGTCCGTATACCTATGTAGTAGACGCTAGGCGACCTACGCCATAAGGTGGCGCGCATAATTTTCTGCCCGTCGAAGTCTGAGGATGTTGCATTTTAAGCATGAAAACACTGAGGTCTATAGTGGGCTGTGGGATTTCCATTGGGTTTTATAATATAAAATATGCCAAATTGTGCGAGCAGGAATTTCGCATGAACGTGTAATTCACATTATGCGTACAACTGTACCGTCAGTCCTTACTCGATCTGCATTATGGGCGCTTCTTTACAAAGATAGAGCTCTCGTCATTACTTCACGTGTATTTACGGCATTTGCCCGTATCGGCGACCGTTTGGTTTAGTGGAAAATCTCAAAAGGTACTCGTAGCTAATTGCCTGTAGGTAGGGTTAGACTCTCAACTCTACATCTGAGTTAGCGTGCTTAATTTCGTGATTCCTGTCCATAAGCAAAATAAATTCATAATGCTGATCGAAATAAACTAAGACCTACAAAAGTACACATGCATCTATCGAAGACACGATTCATATTTTCATGACGAAATTTCAGTAGGTACCTAAGTACTGTGTAAGTGTAGTTATTGAAATACATAAGGACTGAAACAGTAACCGAAATTAAGGGGCATAAACACTGTTTTCTGAAACTGTTATAAAACAGAAACACGTATAACGGAAACAGAAACGATGCTGTAACCCAATCAATCTGTAACCGTTTATTTCTGTTAATAAGTGTTTTTATCTGTAACCGTAATAAGTACACACCACAAACTGCACGGTGAGACAATGCATTCTTCTCACTTCATTGAACTTTAAATACACTGACACAACATGGTCGTGTTTTCTTTAAAAAAATTGCAAACATCGGTGCTTTCACCTTAGGTTCAAATTTGAATACGCGTCAACAGTAGGTAAATTTGGCAACTTTGCTATTTCGGTTACAGTTTAAAACACTTTAAAACCCTTTTTTTCTGGTACAGATTCATTTCTGTTACAGGAATATAAGTGTTTCGGGCTAACCGAATTAAAAACACATTCAAAAGAGTTACAGATTCGATTCTGTTACACTTTCATTCTGTAACACTTATATTTCTGTAACCTTTATGAATGTTTCGGGTTAACCGAATTAAAAACACATTCAAAAGGGTTACAGATTCGATTCTGTTACACTTTCATTCTGTAACACTTATATTTCTGTAACCTCTATGAATCTGTTCTTCATCACACAAATACAATGAATTTAAGTGTTTCGGGTTAACCGAATTAAAAACACATTCAAAAGGGTTTCAGATTCGATTCTGTTACACTTTCATTCTGTGACACTTATATTTCTGTAACCTTTATGAATCTGTTCTTCAGTCACACAAATACGATGACTTTAAAAAAATAGTACTTAAAGTCTTGATGATTTTAGGTAATGAGTTGCTATTGAAAATAGAAATAGGTATTACTGTGGTGCCAAAATTTATTTTTCCCGCCATGAAAAGTGTCTGCCTATCTAGTAAAACTTGATATTATTATAGTGTATCAAGTAAGTTCTGTTTCTTAAATATTTTTTTTCGGAATTTATTTTCCTAATCCGTCCCTTACATTGTTACAG